>CM028132.1:1132377500-1137377500 GCA_016271365.2 Neoceratodus forsteri | reverse complement strand
AGGAAAAGAAATAATGATGCCAACTAATTTGTAGTCAGAGTGTTGCAGTTCTGGGAGTCATTCACTGAACATGTGTGCTCAACTACAATTCTCACAAATGGTATTTCTCATTTGTACTTACAAATATGCTCCTCTGTTTATCTCGGGGGGAGGGGGGGATTCTAAAGTTTTAGAAGAGATATCTGTTGTGTGACTGAAATTACAAGAAATTTTTTCAATTTTGAAACCTGGGAATATCTAGAGATTTGTTAGGCACATTAACTGTAAAGCATTCTGACAAGCCCACCATTCAGAGAACAAATTATGAGAATACTGGTGGTCACAGGATGTTCCCTAGCATGCAAGAGACCATATCATCTAATCATTCACTAACAGAATTAACAATAACATTTTTAAGAAATATATAAACGTAATGTCTTGCCTCAACATGAAGTGTTTGACTGTGAGCATTCTTAATGAAGAATGTAAATGCCTCTTCCCATACAGGATCTTTGCTGGTATATCGCATCTGTGAAGAAAAAGGAAAAGAAGAAAGTAAAGCCTGAACTAAAGAAAGCTGTCAAACTAGACTGACTGTGCAATATTAAGAAACTGAAGTTCTGTAAATGAAAAATACTCAGATTTAATGCCCCACGTTGCTGCCTAATTGACAGTACCAAGCAAAATGCACTGTAAGGGGAAAGAAAAACGCACCAAGGCAGTGGATAGGTTGCAAATAAACCAAATGAGTAATATTAAATATACAGTACGCTAAAACAGAGTTAGAATTGATGTTTTAAGCATAGACCGATTTCACAAATTTATGTTTTAAGCATAGATCTAGTTTATCTATTATGAAAACGATTAAACAAAAACTTTATTTTTGTCTTTACAGATAATTCCTGAAGACCTACAATATGGTTCAAATGTTGACTCACTATTTTCTAGTGCCAGTGTGCATTTAATATTGCTCTTCTGTTTTATTTACAGTATGAGGGCTCTCTCTGTTTCCTTTGCCTTTCCAGGAAAAAAAGTACATTTACTTACTGTAAAACTCTCGACCTTTTAGAGAATATCCTCCGTATAGCCACACTCACTGGTCTTGGAGCCAGAAGCACTAGGAACCCAGGGGAAACAGAAATTGGGTGCTGAGGGGAAGAGGGTGGGAGCAGAGTGCTGCTAGGGTGGGCGTGTAGGTTCATTAGTAATATTCCTTTTAGTGCAACCATTTTCGAAGTGCTGAAGATGGTGGCTGATCGAGGAGGTGGGTGGGCTGTGCTGGTCATCCATTGTTGGATATTCTTTACATTCGTAATAAATAAAAACAATTTTGAGTGCAGAGGAGGTGGCGGGGACTGGGCTACTCAGAGAGGATGGGGGATGGTTTGCATTTCATACTGGGTTTCAGGCGGGGGGAGGGTGGGGGACTGTTTTTTTTTTTTTTTTGTGTGTGTGTAATATTTGGCTGCTGAATACTGCATATTCAGCCAAATATTCAGAAAAAGATATTCGAACAGCCCTACTAGATACCTGAGGACTTTGGACATAGTATGTATTATCTCAAAGTAAAGTGGGAACTGATCTGAATATTCAGCTTCCAGATAAACAGTGGGACAAAGACTGGTTTGTGGGGGGGCTGAAGCACATCTTCCTCACCTCATTGGAAGGAGTTTATCTGGAAGGTCAAGGTGCAGTATTTTCTGGTTCCCTGCATGCAAGCTAAATAGGAGCCCAGTAAGTCCCCAATCTTTTAGAAACAGCATGGCATATCTCCTGCTATGCATGCCCACATCTATTGGTACTGCCACAAGCTGTACACTTTTTAGACAGATGCCCAAGCATAACTTGCAGTCATATAATAACTCGTATTCTGAACATGAGCAACCCTCTGACGGGGGAACATTTATTATTAGGGATTAAACCTGGTGATCTTAAGGACAGGGAAGGGATACATCTCTGTAATATTTTGATTGGAACTGCTGATGAGGACATTACTAAAATGTGGCTTCAGAAGCCCCCCCCCCCCCAGAATGGGTGAATTTGTGTTCCCATAACAAACACTAGAGAGAATCATGTTTGCTCTACAAAGTAGAAAGCCATCGCTTGCAGACCCAGGTGGGAGTGAGACCAGAGGTACACGAGGATACTAGCCACAAGGCAGGCAAGGGGATCAAGCTCTTTTCCATGACACCAAATGAAAAACTTCTTCCATTTAAAGGTGTAGCACAAGCTAGTCGACTCTTTTCGGGAGGCCTCCACAACATGGAGCACTTCCTCCGAAAGATTCAGGTCCTGGAACTGCAGACACTCAGGAACCAGGCCACGATGTGCAGGGACTGAAGGTCCAGGTGCAGGACTGTTCACCATTTTCTGGTCAGTAGGTTCAGATAAAAAGGAAACTGTTGTGAAGGCCTGCTGCTGAAGCTACAAACATCCAGGTACCAGAACTGCCTTGGTCAGTCTGGAGCTATCAGGATCGCCTGTGCCTTGTCCTTCTGGGCCTTGAACACCACCATGTGGATCAAGAGGAATGGAGGAAAGGTGTATATATGGCTGGGGTCTAGGACCTTGAACAGGCATCCCCCTTCAGTGTCCCAGACGGAGGAGGTGGGCATAAAACAGCCTCAGTTTTGTGTTCTTCCAGGAGGAACCGGTCCAATAGAGGTGTGTCCCACAGGGAGAACAGGTGGTCCACCACCTCCTGATTCAGGGACCACTGGTGCAACATCTCTCCCACTTGGCTGAGAGCATCCACCAGCTGACTGCTCCATCTACATGAATCGTTAGGAGATCCACACTCAGGCGGTGTGGGAGGGTCCAGGTGCAAAAACCCTCCAGACACAAGGGAAGGGAAGGGAGTGCATGCAGCCCTTCCTGTTCATGTAGAACATGGTCGTGGTGTTGTCCATCTGGACTTGCACAACCTGACCCCTGAATAAAGGAGCAAATTCCATCAGAGCTAGCTGCACTGCATGGAGCTCCAGCAGTTGATGTGGTGACAGGACTACCTGGGTGACCAGACAGCATTGGCTCTGTGGTCACCCAAGTGCACTCCCACCAAAGACATATCCGTCGTGATAGTGATGATCAACACAGGGCAGACAAATGGGACTCCTTCCTCCAGATGTGCTGGGAGCAGCCACCACTGGATGGAATCCCATATCAGTTGGCTCACTGTGATCAGCTGGTCCAAGTGTCCTAGGTGCTGGGACCACTGACAGCCCAATTCCCACAGCAGGTGCCATATCTGCCAGCAGGCCCAATGAACCACATTGGTGCAGGATGCCATGTACCAACAGCTGCAGGAAGGCCCTGGCAGGGCACAAGCACCCAACCTGAAATGATCAGGCAAAAGAGGTAAGATCCAGTGCCCAGTCCACAGAGAGGCAGGCTTTGGCCCGCATGGAGTATAACTGTGCTCCAATAAAGTGAATCACCTGTGAGAGGATCTGTTCAGACTTGACTGGGTTGATCAAGAGATATAGGTCTCTGCAGGTCTGGAGGGCCAGATCCCTAGACCACTCCACATCTTCCTTGGACTGTGTGGCAATCAGCCAGTCCAGGTTGGGATACACCCCGATGTCTTTGCACTGCAGGAAAGCTGCCACCAATGCCATGCATTTGGTGAAAACTCTGGGTGCAGGAAAGAGAACGAAAGGCATGGCCTGGAACAGATACAGAACCCTTATGCACAGAACTGGAAGTACTGCCAGTGGGACAGGTGCACTGGGATGTGGAAGAATGCATCTTGAAGTTCCAGGAAGCAGGACCATATGTCCGGCTCTATGGATAATATGATCTGGTTCAGGGTTACAATCTGGAACTTGTGCTTCCTCAGGTACTGATTGAGGTCATGCAGACCCAGTATGGGGCACCAGCCCCTGTCAGTTTTGGGACCACAAAGTACCAGAACACCCACCTCTGACTTGCCAGGCCTTCTGGGACACAGGCTACAACACCTTTCGTAATGATTTGAACGATACTCTTCCTTAAGGCAGACAGCGTATCCTGTGACACCTAGGACTCCCTTGGAGCATGGGATCAATAAGGCGGGAGAGCTTCAGAATCTAGACACAGCCCTCTGCCTACCAACTCAAGAACTCACGTGTCTGTGGTAATGATGGACCAGTGTAGCCAGAAGTGTCAAAGTCGACCCCCCACAGGGGGCTGGGTCAGGGAGTGGACAGCTGGGAGTTGACACCCCCAGCCCATTACTGGGCAGCTTTGGAGGGGGCACAACTTCCCTTATCCCTGCCTCTTTTTGGCCCCTAGTCAAAGAACATGGTGTTGGGGCACCAGGCTTGGTGTTGCCCCTGCTGGAGCTACTGAGGAGATTGCTGTGGCCAAAAGGACCAAAACTGAAAGGCCGTGTTTTTCAGTTTCTGGGCCTTAGGATCCTTCTGGGTCAAAGCCACAGAGGCCAGGGTGGCAATGGATTTCTCTAATCCTGGTGAGATGACCTTTCACCCCTGGCCAAAGAGGTTGGTGCCCAAGAAAGGGGACATAGGCAAGTTTGTGCTAAGTGCCCACTATGAAGGTGGAGTGCTTCACCCAGACTCTGTGATGCATCATGATAGCCAGTACCATGGCACAGGCACAGGAGTCACCCATGTCTAAGGCTGTCTAGAGCTGGAGTTTAGCCATTGCCTGCCCTGGTCTCTGATCAACTTTACCAGCAGCTACTTGTCAGCAGATAGATGAGGGAAGACATCATCCAGCACTCCTGACAGGGAGTGACTAAAGTTGGCCATCACCTAGGCGTAGTTCACCTGATGTAGACAGAGAGGAGGTGGCATAGACCTTCTTGGCTGCATGGGTCAAGTTTCTCTGACTCATCTGGGGGATTGCCCATGTCCCCTTGGTTTCCCTGAGTTCTGGAAAGAAGAGTCCATGACCAGATCCTTGGCCAAGAGATGGTCTGAGAACCCAGAAAGGGACCCAGTAGGGAGTGTATATTTGGAGACCATATGGGTGGAAGGTGCCAGACAGGATACTGGATGCTGCCAAGGTTCCAGGGCTTGTCCCAATGCAGCCTCAGCCATAGGAAAGGCAACCCCTGGGGATCTGTCCCTGTCAAGGATGTCTGTGAAAGGGTACTTGGCCTTTCCTAAAGACATGGACTTCAAGATGAGTTGGAGTAGAGCCCCAAATGACACTGGTCCAGGGTCTGTAGTCAGCTCCTCGACTAGCACACAGTCGAAGGTATGCATCCTCAATAACAGCTGTCCGAGCAGTCCAAGGACTCTTCAAAAATGGCCCTCAACCATTTGCCACTGTGGACCACCAGAGAGTCATTCAACTGGGTGATTTCAACTGACAGCCAGCCTTGCAAGCCAGCCGTAACATGGGAAGTCCTTCATCGAAGCTCCCACGAACGGCTGTGGTGGAGGTGGCTCCACCTGAAAGGGTTGTTGCGAGAGATGCTGGCAACATCTGTCAAGGACTGACAAGCACAGGCATGAGAGGCACCTGCCAGTCAACCACAGGTGTCGTGGGAGAGCCCTACCCTCCTCTGCAATGGTCTGTTACTGCCTGTTACTGCCAGAGCTCACTGTAGTACTGTCATATCTGGCAGTGGTGGCTCTCCTCATCCAAGGAGGTTGAGTAACATCAACAGTGATGCCTGCCAGTCGAGTGAGAGCATGATGGCACCTCGACCAACAGCTCGACCTCCACTGTCGACCCAAGAGCCAACGCTGAGGAGCAGCCACCCAGGGTTCATTACAGGCCACATGCTTAGGTGTGTGGGGAAGCACTGACTTTGGTGGAATGACCACCGGTGCAGGCTGTTCCCGAATGGAGCCAGCCATGGACACCAACTGGTCCACATCCTCCTGAGCAAGAATCAGGAAAACTGAGGTCTTAGAGATCAACCTCTCATCAATCTCCTCTTCGACAACTAGTCGATGGGGTCGAGAAACATCTTGCCTGCCTGATCAGTCAGTGTCGAGGTTAACAATCCCGATGGAGGCACTGTGAAGTTTTCAACCAGGCCTCGAGCACAGAAATCTCGACCAGAGTTGAGCGATCGGGGGAGTTGAGGAAGTGAGAGGACTGCGATCTCTCCCGATCTCACGACTGGCGCAGGCAGTACTTGTGTTTCTTACTGTGGTGGGCAGGTGTCTCCCTGAAAGCCTGGAGGGCCTGACACAGTTCCCAAAAATCTCTGATGAAGGACGCTCTGATGCTTGTCTGAGTTGGGAGCAGCAGAGAGGACAGGATGCCCACCACAGCAGTTAGTTTCTGTTGACCGGGAGGACAAGGCAATTCTGCCTATTTTCAGCCCCATCCTGGGGAAGGGAGATATAGATGGTAACCAACTGAAATTGAACCAGATTAAGCTGTTGGTGGTATTTTTAGTGAATAAGAGAAATCTGACCAGGACACCAGGGAAATTCCCCTACTATCCAGTAGGGGGAGACTGTCCATCTTGGTAGGCTACCAAGAAGGTGGACCTGGAGGCCACTAGGAAGGAGGTGGAAATGGAGCTTGGTTAAACTGAAGTACCTGTGATTATTACAGAGGATTCGATCATAGAAATGGAAACAGTGGAAATTGCTACAGAATTGCAAAGCCAGGAGCAAGCTACAGAGATGGTAATTAATATCCCTTTAAATGGAAAGGAGTTACCCGAATTACCTGCAGAACAAATGTCAAATTGTAGTGAGGAAGATGTGGTAAAAGTGGATACAGAAGAAACATTACAGGAATCAGACTCTGAAGTCACAAAAATGTACAAGCACTTAGAACAAGAAGAATGTAGTCTCCTCTTTCAGAAAGCACAGCTGGAGAAACAGTTGAAACAGTTGATGGGCCTGTGATCTGGCAGACGAGGGAAATCTGTCAAACGGGCCCAGATGAGAGGTGGTGACGCAGCAACATCAGAGGCAATTCTGAGGAACTGGGCGACCGAAGTGGAGAACGCTGAGAAAGTGACTAGAACAGAAGAGAGCAAAAAGAACAAATCAAAGGAAACGCGGCCAGAAATTGCGTCAGGAATGGCATCAACAGGTTTAGAACAACCTGGCAAAAGATGTGCTGGGGACAAATTATTGCAATCAGAACAACCATGGCCTGTGGAAAGAGCCTTACAGGCAGCCAGATGGGACAGATACAGGTCAGTGGGTATCTGGGGCTACACCCATACAAACAATTAGCCTTGAGCGAGGTAAAAATGTTTCGAATATTAAAAAGAAAAAAAACTGGCAATGAGAATTTATTAGAGCTTCCTACTGAATTAGAGCTGACCCAGAATCTGAGCTTAAACTTTAAAATTGCATTACAAGGACCTTCAGAGCCTGTATTAAGAGAAAAAGCAAGTGAACGTCCTGAGATTATTCCTGACCCAATACAAAGGCCTTTAAATGTACCAAATAAAACGACTCCTAGATTGTATTCTTCTTTATTTAAAATGCCAATCTTTCAAGCAAAAAGATGCAATGCAGTGAGATTGTCTTATGTTGGGGGAATGCCTGAACCCCCAAATCAAGTATTTGTTGCCAGGACTTTACTGAAAATTTCGATGAAATTCTTCTCCAATGAGATTTATGCCTTAATACACATTTTGGGGAGACAACATTTGACATCAGCTTTAAAACTTTAAATGGTCTTGAAAGATTCTGGATCACATACAATGCCTTGAAGAAAACAGCACTATGGTCCCATGGAAAGCGGACGTGCAGTGACATGCAGGCACAGCGTGCAGACGTCCGCCACGTTCCCCTTCATTTTGCATCAATGCTAGTAGTACCTTTGGGCATCCCCAGAGGTTGCTACAGTGCAGTGGATGTCCCCAACCCACCCTTGGACTAGGAGAGCAGTCTGCGGACGCTCAATCCTAGTCCTCCCCTGCCAACCTGCCGGCATGGCACGAGGCGTCCATCGCCTCAACCCTCAGCACCACTGGGCCGGCTATCTGAGTAGCATTTGTGATAGGCAAAGGTGCAGGGTATGTGGAGAATTGGAGCATGTAGGTACACAATGTCTCAATGAACGTAAATGTAATTTATGTAACGATTCTAGTCACATGTTTCCAAACTGTAGGTGGGCAGCCCACAACACCGGGGAACAAGCAGATGGGGAGGAACAGAGGCTACTGATTACCCTAATGCAAAAAAAAAAAACAGACTGGGGAAGCAAAGGTCACAGGTTGCCAGGAAGACAGATCCAGATGTAGAACCCCAAAAACCCACGCTGTCAGACAGCCCCCCCCCCAATGTCCAAACTAGGGAGGTGCACCAAGAGCCTCAAGGAATTCTGACTGCTGGAGAAGGTACCTTGAAGCAGCAAGTAGATGAGGGACAAATAAGAAGGAAGCTTCTGAAACAATGGATATTGTTTCTCCAGGTGTTGAGAAGAGTACAGACATAATGCCCCACTTCCTATTCCACTTCCCCACCCACCCCATCTCCAGTTCAAGCAGAAAGTCACAGATTTGAGAAACCCAAAATTAAGACATTTTCTACTAATTCATCTATGAAACAGAAGGTAATAAATCTAGAGAATAAATACGAAATTTTGCAATCAGGAGATTCTGAGGGGGATTCCGATCATTCCTCAGTAGCATCATCAATTCCAGAGAAACAGGTGAAAACAAAGGGTCCCCAAAAACGAAAGGCAAAAGTGAGAACAAAATATAAAGAAATGAATAGGAGGAAAGGGAAATACAAATAAATTTAAAAATGTAGGAGCCATTTTCTTTTTACTCTGTCAATGTAAACAGCATAAAAAGAGTTGGGAAAAGAAAGATGTTTTTTTCTTGCTTGGCTTACCTGCAATTTGGGATATTCTTCTTACAAGATACCCATCTGCACACTCTTAGAGAAACTGATGGGGCAGCAAGAGAATGGTTTTTGGGGCCATCTTTTTTTGGTCATTGGGACAAGAGCCCTGTTCAGGCTTAGGTATTCTTTTTAAGATGTCTGAAGTGAAGGTGCTAAAATTGTTTGACCTGATACCGGGCAGAATTTTGATAATGGATGTGGTAATACAAAATTAACAATATAAACTAATCAATCATTATGCCCTGCAGACAAAGGCTGCCAGATGTCCAATATTCCCCAAATTTCTTGCCACAAAAACAAGAAAAGCAAAATTAAAGGATTCCTATTTTTCATATAACAATAAAGAAACACCCACTTTTCATAAAAGGCATTTGGCCTCCTGAATTGACTATATATTTATCTCTGAAAATATTCCAATACTTTCAACGGAAATAGTCCCTATGGAATTTTCAGATCACAACATAGTGAAAATGAAAACTGGATCCTCTATGGTGTTAAAAAAAAAAAAAAAAAAGGGACCAGGTTTCTGGAAATGGAATGTTTCCTTGGCTTTCATTCAAGCCAGGAAATCAGTTTTTATTATGTTTGATTCAGTTATCAGATGGTGGGAAGATATGAAGCATGATATGCAGAAATTATGCAAACAACTTAGTAGAAACAGGAGTAAAAAAACAGTACTCTTCTTACTTGCAAAATAGAAAGCTTCTACAACAGTTACTGTCAACATCATATGAGACTGGGCAGAATCTTATGACACAAATTAATAGCTTAAAGCAACAAATGATGGCTTTTCATGAGGGGAAAGTCAAGGCTTTATATCAGTAGCAACAGTTTGGGGTCAAAGGAAAAACAGAGGCGATATGCCCATTTGAAAATTGTAAAAAGAAGGCAAAAGCCAAGGAACCATCAGCACTAAGAGATGATTTGGGGAAAAAATGTGGAACTCAGGCAGAATTAGCACAGATAGTTACGAATTATACAACAAACATGTATGCACCTTTAGAAACAGCCCGTGAAGGGTTAAGCAACTTCATGGAATCCCTGGCTATCCCAGAAATGGAAACATCAAAGCTAGCAAAATTAATACAGTATAACCTATTGAAGAATGGGAAATACTAGAATCATTTTCGACGTTGGAGGGAAAACAAACACCAGGCCCAGATGGCCTACCTAATTAATTATCATAGGGGAAGATCTAATTTTTTAATTAAAAGAAGCTTTTAATCAAATGCTATCTTCAAAAGTGATACCTTTATATATGAATATGGGGGTTTTACCATATGAGAACAAAAAAGGGGACAAAATGGAATTAAATAACTGGAGATCAATAAGCCTATTTAACTCTGATTTTAAATTGTTAACCAAAATATTGGCAAAAAGACTTCCATCTGTGGCAAACACTGTGATCTCCCCTGCACAAACATATGCAGTACCAGGGAGACACATACAGAATCATTTACTTTTAATTAGAGAACTAGTAGAATTGGGGAAACTAGGTGAAGTTGATGAGTATCTAATTTCATTAGATCAGAAGAAAGCGTTTGACCAGGTATGTCACTCTTTTTTATGGGAGGTGTTAAAGTATTATTATATTCCAGAAACTATGATAGACTGGACTAAAAGTATTTATAATACGGCCACAGTAGTACCAGTGGTAAATGGGTGGAGGTGACCCATGATAAAGCTTCACAGAGGGGTGAGGCAGGGCTGTCCATTAAGCCCTGTCTTGTATGATTTTTTCATAGACCCATTATTACGGAAAATAAACAACAATATAGCTACAGCACCAATAATAGTAAAAGGGCAGCAGCTTCCATATAAAGTAACAGCATATGCTGACGATATGAATGCATTGGTGGGGGATAAGGCAGCGATTACTGAAGTATTGGAGACGTAGGAATTTTGGTAATTTTTCTGGAACAGCGTTGAATCTGAATAAATGTATAGGGCAGAGGATAAACTACCTGTTAAAATACAAAGACACTGTGGAGCAAAGTATGATACAGCCAGTCCCTTTAACTATTTTGGGATTATACCATGGAAATGAACCAAGAGCCAATCAGATAGGCAGACTGGCACCTTAGCCCCATTGTAAATCCTATGATAATCACTGGCAAAGGTGTCAGTCTGCCACATCCTCGTGCAACCCCGAAATGGTATCAATCCAATACCTCTGACACCGCAAAGCCACCATATTTCCTCTCGCTAAAAATCATATTAGGCCTCGTATTCAAAAAAAAAAAAAAAGAAAAGAAAACCATGGATACATCATTTGACCTAATGAAACTGAACTCAATCAAATTTTCACAATAAACACTACATGAGGGCTAACTTGAAGTGCTCAGTAATATTTTTTAAATCATTCACCAGTAAACAGTTCGGCACCGCTGCACCCACCTCACTAGTTTATGTCTCCGGCTCCACTCTGTCCTGTTCTCACTTTTCGCTGCTGCCCCACTTACTCTGTCTCTCTGTCAGTACTCCACACAACAACTATTAAAAACAAATTTTCCCGAACGCCACCATAACAGCATCGTGCCTGCAAAATCATATCCGGAAGTAAAAACAAAAACATGATCCCAGATGCCCCGCTGTACTCCACTCACAGTGCCGACCAACACCGCTCTCACCTTCTCTCATCCACTCATCACTCTGAACACATTTCAGTTGTTCACTGCACTCTGTCTTCTCTGTCAGCATCACTTACTTCATATTCTACCCAGCAACAAGGCACTACTTAATATACCATGGAAGAATATTTATACAAAAATATATATAAAAAATAGAAATACGATTTATTTTACAATTTTTTTCTATATTTTAATAATTTATATCCGGTATAATCTAATAAGCCACCTGGGGTGTGGGTTATCAGATTTACCGATGCTGGCGAGGATTTACCCACGAGGCACAAATCACTCCGTGAGTGGTGAAATCCTGATAACCCACACCCCTCGTGGCTTATTGCTTATATAACCTTTGGCCTGGGAAATTTGATAAACTAAACTGGGAACAGAAACCAGAATTAGGGAAATTTGGAGCAGCACAGTGGAACAGATGGAGGTTTAGTAAGAAAAAGAGAATATACTTGATAAAAACTTACCTGATTCCAATTTTTTTGTACGTAAGTTATATCCCCAAAAAAAAGGCCTGTTGGAGAAGTCATCTGAATCCAGTGAAAAGAAATATATTATATTTGTCTATTAAGCAAGGAGACCTTAATATAACAAATCCGATAATTTTTTTCAATTTTTTTTTGTTTATTGCAATTTAAAGCCCATATTGTTACAACAATATAATGGGTGGGAATTATTGTTTCAGGAGAAATGCAGTCTCTGGCTAAGACAATAGGAAACCCAAACCCTCAAAACATTTAAAAAATCAATAATGACACCTGAATATGTGAGATGTACATTTTTAAGGCTTAAGCAGTGGAAAGTGACCACTCAGCAGATTTTGACTACACATAGAAAGCAGTTGTATTACACTTTAGTGTCCTCCCTTTGTGTGGAGACGGTAGCCTTTGGAAAATGTCCTGCTACGCACAGAGAAAAACTGAGCAATCTACTAAATAATAACAGAGTCCCGGAACACATGTGGGACCTGCACTGGCTTACATGCAATGAACGAATAAATGTAAAAGCGAATCAGAAACATAAAAAATCACAAGAAAGAATAATAAGGATCATACTAAGGATGAAAAAGGAGCAAAAAGTTCAAGGCCCATAAAACTCCTAGACTTACATATAGCTGGAAAAATTAGAATCAACATTTCCATTTATACCTTGTAGAAAAATATCCAGTCGATTTTAAAACTGATCTTACTTTCAGCTATAACTACTGATAAAGGTAGTTTGTTCCATAATCCAAGTATTCTACAGGAAAAGAAATGAGCTCTTTTCTTTGTGTTGCATTTTTTTCTCATAAGCTGAAGTAGGTGTCCTCAGGTGTTTACTATTTGTTTAAATTCTAATCCGCATTCGTTCATTAATGATGCATCCATAATAATGTCTCTTGCAAACAGTAGGTCTCCCCTAAACCGCCTCTGTTCCAAAGACATGAGATTTAAAACATCAAGTCTTTCACTATATGTTAGGGATTCATAATTATGAAAAGACTGTGTTATCCTACGCTGAACTTTTTCCAATCTTCCTATATCAAAACGCTTATAGGGACTCCACAATTGAGACGCTAAATCGAGATGGGGCCTAACATAGGCTCGATATAAGGAAAAAAGTATAGATGGATCTCTAGTAGTAAAATTATGTTTAATTGCCCACCATATAGAGTTTGCTTTAGCAACAACTTGAGTAATGTGTGTGTTAAAATTAAAACCCATATCAACACTGATGCCAAGATCTTTTTTGTTATTTTTATCAAAAATTATATTATTATAAAAGTATTGTCTTTTTTTATTTTGCTTCCCGAAGTGGAGGACACTACATTTTGATGTATTAAATTTCAAATTCCATTTAATAGACCAGTTTTCTAGCAAGTTTAGATCCTTTTGAATATTTTCTGATTCCTGTTCCGTCCTGTAAATATTTGTAATCTTACAGTCAGCTGTATTTTTTATTATTTTACTTTGAATATTTTCGGACAAATATGAAATAAATATCTGAAAAATAACCAGAGCCAGCACTGATCCTTGAGCAACCCCACTTAAAACTTTGATCCATGAAGATTTATGACCATCAATTATCACCCTTTGACTTCTATTATCCAACCAGTTTGCTATCCATCGGGAATACAAAAGATTGATGTTACATATTTGTAGTTTTTGTAATAATGCCCAATGGGGGCAGAATCAAATGCCTTACGAAAGTCCAAAAAAATGACATTGCAAAGGCCTTTTTTTATCCAAGTTCATACTAACATAATCATAAAAGCTCTCAAGATTAGTAATGCAAGAAGGCCCTTTTACGAAACCATGTTGACATGAATCTAGTGTAGTTATGTGTTCTGTTAAATTTTCTTTAATGATTCTTTCTAAAATTTTACAGATAATGGGCGTCAGACTTATTGGACGATAATTTTCCATTAAGTTTTTATTTATTTTTATATAGATGGATACCATTAGCTTTTTTTCCAATCAGATGGCACCATTCCTGTGTTTAAACTTTTTTCAATTATTAGTTTTAGAGGTAAACCAATATATTATTTCATGATAAAAAGAATATCTCCTGTAATATTTTCAGGACCAGGGGAGGAACCTCTTTTTATGTTACTCAGTTTCTCTTCAATAGTTTCAATGGGAATATCAATACCATTTTGAACCTGATAATTTCAATATCACTAGGTAAATTATGAAATACTTTACAAAATTCTTGATTAAATAACTCTGCCATTTTACTAGGATCAGATACAGATTCATTTTCAATGAGTAATGGGCCAACATATCGTTTCTGTTTTTTAATGGAATTAATATAATTAAACAAAATCTTATTCCTTTTATTAGCCTGTGAGGCAATGTATGCTTCAGTTTTCAGTTTAGCTTTTCTAATCTCTTTCTTACATAGTTTCTGACAATTTTTAAAGGCTATCCTATTTCTTTCATTTTTGTTATTAAAATATTTGTTAAACAACATTCTTTTTCTTAACTATATGTTTAAAGTAATCAGAAAACCATTTTGGATTAAGACTAGATTTATTATTTTTTTGTACTTTGGGAAAATATTTATTAGCTGTATCTAGAAGTATATTTTTAGAAGTTTGCCACATATATTCAATGTTGTTGGAATTTAGCATAACATTCCAGTCAATTCCATTTAGATGTGTTTTAATAGCTTCAATATTGGCTTTATGGATCACACATGTAAGCACATGTAGCAGATTGCAGTGTACCCAGCAAGAAGAAACCATACAACATCTGTTCTTCAGCTGTTCCTTTATTAAAGGCTTTTGGGATTTTCTGGCACAGCAATGGAAAGAAAGACTCTTCAGTACATTGACATATGAAAACTTAATGTATGGGGTTTTCAACAGGGACTGGGGAAAATGGAATATAAGCACACTACAGATTTTAATGATAATCTTTAAATGGAATATGTGGATTATGAGATGTGGATTTACATTACAACAAAAAGAGGGAACTTGTATGGAATTACATAATAAAATTGTACAAGATTTACAAATGTTATATAAAAAGGAGAAAATGAAGCTGGGAAGAGAGGAGTTACTGGAATTATGGCAGAGTCTACCCTGGATTACTGACAGCGATGCACCAGTTACTTGAGAGGAAGGGAAGGGACGATTTGGGGGAAGGGGTAACGTATCATGAGATAAATAGGGTGAAGTTTAATTTAAGTTTCTTTGTTAGAATTTTGTATGACAACCTTAGGATTATCCTTTTGTTTTGGTTTCTTTTCTGTTTATGATGTTATATGGAAGTATATGTCTTTTTGATTTATAGTATTTGGACTTTAGTGTGATGTAACACTGTATAATTTGTACTTTTATTTTCTGGTTCAATAAAATTTTCCCCTACTCTTTTCGAGAGGTGCCATGGGATCTTTGACATCCACCTGAACAACCACCAGATCAGAGAGACAGGACCTTGGTTTAACATCTCATCCAAAAGATGGCACCTCAGAAGTGCAGCATCCCCTCACAATGCCCTACAGCATTGGGATTTTACTCCAAGTGCCTGGTAAGGGGATTGAACCCACAACCTTTTGATCTTCCAGCCTCAGAGGCGAGTGTGCAACCTGTTGAGCTACTGACACTCTGCCTCTTCCACAGCCACAAACTGGGTAATTGACTCCACCACAGTGAAGGCCTTCTTGTAGCCTTTTAGCTAACACTTCAGGTTCCTATTGGCAGGCTGGCCAGTAAAAAGCCAGACTGCACAGTCCTCCATACAGAAAGGGAGCATCGCCTGGCACAGGCCACAGCCCAAAACATTGTGTGCAGCCCCAAACAGTAGAGACAAGGCACATGTAGGTCCATTCACAACATTTTCTGGTTGCATGTGACGCAGAATGTGAAGCTGGGAGCTGGCTTCACTTCCTCTTTCTCCATCTTCCACTGATGTTGCTGGAGCCGAACCGATCGCTAAGAGAAAAGGTTGAGGAACTTCCGAAATATTGAATGAAAAAAGCAGATGTTGCCAATGGCGCACTTGGTAGCCTACAGTGCATAGAGCTGCAAAGGAGGACAACAAACACTTCCAGTGGAAAGAAGCTCTGATGTCACGGGGCAGAGCCAAGGGATATACTGCCTGGGTAGTGGGAAGAGTTTAGATTGAAGATGCTCAGATAATTCAGCACTTTTCAGTGTAACTACCTATGTGTGGATAGTGAACTATGCCCACACCCCTAGATAAACAATTTTTTTCCAGTTGAGGAGCCTCAGTTCACATGTGGCTGCTCAGTTAAATGAGGTCCTGTCTGCCTAGTACGGACCAGGTTAGGAACCCAGCTCATGACCGTCTTTTTTTTATTTTTATTGTTTATGTTCCCACCTGGTCCCTAGCTTCTGTTGACGAGCTCCCCCAGCCTCATCATCACACCTCTGCAGGACTTACCTCTCCTTTCATGAAGCCCCATGCCCCCAAACACAGGTCCTTCAGGGTGGACCAAACTTTCTGGTAATCAATACTAGCATTTGGAGAGAGTGCCTGGTGAGTACTGTGGAGCTGCACAGAGCCAGTATCATCCTACTGTGGATCGATTTTTCCTTGTTCTTCCTCCCCTTAGACACTAGTGTTAATGTAAGATGCATACAAGCAACAGATGTGCATGTCACAGAGCTGAGCGTTTATTCCCTCCTGCTGACATCACCGGCTGGTCTGCACAACCCGTAGGCCTCAAGGTGATACCACTGCAGTTGGAACATGGCTCCTGTCCTCAAGAAGAGAGACTGTCCAGTGGGATATTCAAACCCATCCCATCTCCCCCCCCCCCCCCACCGGCCCTCCAGCCTCCTGGTCTTGATCCCGAACCTGGGTCACCTGCATTGCAAGCAACAATACTGATACTGTGCCAACAGGCCAGCTTGTTACTGTGCTCTCAACAAGTGCAGGACATGGAGAATTCCTCTGAGAAATGTTATGAAGAGAGGAAGCTGTGTAATGGGGTCTCACTGACCATCTCACTGTAAGCAGAAATGCCTCACAGATAAACCTGAACTACGGAGAACTGCAAAGTAGAGTCTGAAAAATCTAACAGGTACTCAACATAGAATTTGATGGCAGATAAGGGCCACTTGGCCCACCTAGTCTGCCCATTTTGTCCCTCCCTACCTACTGTATTATCGCAGACCCTACTTAATCTCCACCTCTACTCCCCCTTGCCTTACCACTAAGGTTCCCTTATGCCTATCCCAAACATTCTTGAACCTCACAACAGTTTTTGCCCCTACCACCTCCGGTGGGAAGCTGTTCCAGACATCCACCACTCTGTCTGTGAAGAACTACTTCCTTGCATCACTCCTGAGTCTACCCTCCTCCAGCTTCATAGGGTGACCCCTTGTTCTTGAGCACCTTTTTTCTGAAAAATGCTTCCCTCTTGTACCTTATTTACACCCATGAGGTATTTGAAAGTCTCTATCATATCCCTCCTCCCTTCTTTCCTCCAGGGTGTACATACTGAAGTCCTTCAGTCTCTCCTCATAGAACATATTTTGCAGACCCTGCACCATTTTAGTTGCCCTCCTCTGGACCACCTCCACTCTTTCTATGTCCTTCTGTAGATGAGGTCTTCAGAACTGGACACAGTACTTTAGGTGAGGTCTCACCAGTGATCTATACAATGGTAACACCACCTTTCTCTTTCTGCAGGTGATACCCCTTCCCTATGCACCCTAGCATCCCACTAGCTCTTCCAACTGCCTTGACACACTGCCTGGTCACCTTAGGTCATCAGATATGATTACCCCAGGTCTCTCTCCTGTTTTATGGTTGTCAATACCACTCCCCCCATTTTGTACTCTGCCCCGGGTGTCTGTGCCCTAAGTGCATGATTTTGCACTTTTTCACATTGAAACTTAGCTGCCATACCCTTGACCAATACTATAAATTTCTCCGATCACTACTCATTTTTCCACCCCCCCAGGAGTGTCAAGTTAGGTTTATTTATAAATGGCACATTTCAAATTATCAAAGCGCCTGTACAAAGTTAAACAGCAATAATTAAAACAATAAATTATAAAGTTAAAAATTATGCAGCTTTACCAATTCCTAAGCATCTAAAAATGTTAAATTAAACAAATGCATTTTTAATGCAGCTTTATAAGTCTCGGTGGTCAGGCACTCTCTAACCTGACGAGGTAGAGAGTTCCACAGGGTCGGGACCATAAAAGCAAAAGATCTCACCCCTGAGGTCTTCAAATGGACCCTGGGAACCTCTAGTAATCCCTCATCAGTGGAATGGAGCAGACGAAGGGGGTGGTAGGGACAGAGCAGTCTTGCAAATATCACGGTCCCTGTCCATGTAGGGCCTTACAGGTCAGTAAACCAACCTTGAAGGTGATCCTCCACCACACTGGCAGCCAGTACAGCCCGCAGAGCAAAGGTGTGACACGTTCGTGATAAGCCCATCAACAACCTTGCTGCCACGTTCTGCACCAGCTGCAGGTGGCAGAGGTCCACCCCTGGAAGACCTAGGTATAGAGCATTGCAGTAATCAAGGTGGGAGGTCACAAAGGCATGGACCAGCGTCGAAAGGTCATCAGGCGGAACAAGGCGTTTTACCCGGGCGATATTTCTCAGATGGTAAAGTGAGGACTTGACAACGGCTGACACCTGTGATTTAAGTGTCAGCTCATTATCAAAAATAACACCCAGGTTCTGCACCTGTTCAGAGGACCTCAGCTGAGTGCCCCCCAGCACAAGTCCAGAGGTCTGAGCATCAGAGGACCTCTCTACCCGATGACCTGGGTCCACAACCAACACCTCAGCCTTATTTGAATTCAGCCTTAACCAGCTGGCACTCATCCAGTCTTGGATCTCAGCGAGGCAGTTATTAAAAACAGAGACAGTATTCTCCTGATCGGGTACAAAGGACATGTAGAGCTGAGTATCATCTGCATAGCAGTGAAAACTCAGCCCACACCACCTTATAATGTCCCCTCGTGGCAGCATATACACCGCGAACAACAAGGGAGATAGCACGGAACCCCACAGGTCAGGGGGAAAGGGGCGGAGGAAAAAATCCCCGACACCACTCTCAGCAACCTGCCTGTGAGAAAAGAATGGAACCATTTGAGGACTGTACCAGACATTCCGCAGATCAGCCGCAAGCGCTCCAGCAAAATCCCATGATCCACCCTATTGCAGATTTTAGTGTCACCCACAAAAAGGCAGATTTTCTCATCTAGCCCCTCTGCAATGTCGCTAATGAAGACATTAAAGAGGACCAGTCCCAGTATCAAGGTACATCAAGCTACTGTATCTAACAAGGACAGGTCACATGATTCTTTGATACAACATATGGAGAACTGCTTTAATTTAAACCCACAGGCGTAATCTGGTGGAAGGGTTAGAATGTGACCTGTCCACTAAAGTTTGAATACATCATGCCAGAAAAACTCCACGTTAGTGATTTCTGAGGCAACAGAGCAACAGTTGTGTTGTGGATAGACACAAAAATGTCCACTTCCAGCATGGATATTGCTTCATAGAGACTGCACGACACTGTCTGCTAGAAACTACACGCGAGGATCTGCTGCTGTGCTGCTGAAGCGGTTGGCTAACACACTATTAACTCCCAGATATGAGTGGTCTGAACCTAAATATTGTTGTCCAGTCGTCATTAGACAAAGTTGTTTTTAATCTGTTCTGCTAGGACTTGAAATCCAAACAGCACTTCTCACATGTTAAGATTCATGAGGAATCTGCTCCCAGGGTAACCAAACACCTTGGGTCTGAAACCCATGGCATTAAGGTGTCCCCCCGACATGAAGAAGAATCAGTCTCCACTGGCACTTGAGGACACAGACATGAAAAGGTAAGATATTTGAGGAGATGCTTCTCGAGTCAGCCATTATAGTGACCTTCAGCTGTCACCCATACAGGATGACCCAGGGATTAGGATGTTTGCAAGCACTTGCTGCCAAGCATCCACTAGGAGTTCTCATATGAAGCCTAGCAAAGAAAACTGGGAAGCTGCCCTGAGGTCCAATACACTCAAACTGCAGTCTCTGAAGTGAAGCTAGCTGAGACTACGACAGACTCAGAAGAACTCCCATGGTTTCTAAAACGGAGTGAGCTACATGAACTGCTTCTTCAGTTAGAGCTCTGGAACTGCTTCTTAGTGGCTCATCATGCAGCTAAGGGAATACTTAGATCCATGGGTTTCGTGCTGCTAAAACTGCAAAGCACTTTGTGAAGAGACATGATACTGAAATGAGCACAAAGGGGACACACTTTGAACTGAAAGTGTGTAGACCCATGCAGAGTTTAGGTAGTTGCAGTGGCTATGCTGGACTGGTATACACTTAAATTCACACAAGTTTCTGTCAGCTTTATCATCTGGAATGGAGGACTGCCACAGGTCGGTGACAAGTCAGCTGAAAGTGTGACAGCTAACAAGAGAACACCATGTGGTATCTATACCTTCTATTTATTATAGGCCAATATTGCAGAATAAAACTTCAGAAATGCCAAAACCTTACTTCTACCACACTTTGAACTGGATATTGACTGGGCAGGCCAGTTACATATAAACCTGTTTCTTACTAATCAGACTCTACTGAAGTAAAATAAATCAGGAAAACTCTGTTCAGTTTTTAGTGCGAATAGTCCCTGCATCAGGAAAAGAAACACATACATTATCTTCTCCTTCTCCCCCATCAAGGACTGCTGGATACAGGAAGATATTTTGAGAAATGAGGGAATGCCAGTTAGTATTATCAAGGGAAAATGGAAATGTAGCAGAAGTCAGTTTACTGTTTTCTTATACCTAAAATACCCCCCCCCCAACCACCATTCTATGATCACATCTCATTTTAAAGGGCTACTGCCATTAGTGAGCTCCAACTGAAATTCATACACAGAGTACCATTTACTGAGCAAACAATGCCTATTCATCCCATGTGTCCTTTACTCTTAGCAAAATCTGGGTCAAATATAAATATGGCAGACATTGCTCAGATTAATATTCACCCACAGTCCTGTTCTTACTCACTTCTTAGTTACACATTTCTGTGCCAGGATAGCCTCATTTAGGTGCAGGACCCAATTTCTAAGAGAGGTGGTCAGTTGGGGGGGGGGGGCAGAGAGCAGTAGCAACACGTGTATAAAGACACATAAATAAACAAACATTTTCTAACAGGCCAAAATACATGTTTATAAAACCTGAAAAGATAATGCAGTTATACAGCTAAACCATGCTTGCACAGAATTCTTAGTGGTTACTGGTACACCACTGTTTCAGCCATGGACAGGAAAATTAATTTGTGCAGTGACAGGGGTTATCCTTGTCCTCAAGGTACAGTAGTTCTAGAGCCAGAGTGACTTTGTGAGAAAAATAGCCTTTGGACTTAGACATTTGTGTTTTTGAGACCAAAAATACAAAGCATCCCTCCTAGCGTAATACGTGCTGCGCCTAACATTTGCATTTAGTATTTTGCCTCCACTAAAAATAGAAGGTCTTTGGGCAACTATGTACTGCAGTCAGTTACAGACACTGTGGAGGATTTTTATATATTTTTTTTTATTTATTACAGTCTCAGATAATACCATTTGAGCTCGAAGCTCTTTACATAGGTTCCACGTCATGTACAATACAAAAACAATTTGAATAATGTGAACTGTTACACAGAGAGACAACGTTAATACAGGATAAATAACAGGATATGTAGAACATAATAGCACATCAAGCAAAATATAAACAAGGTTATGAGGGGTTGCTAAATACTTTGCTGATCCAGTAAGGGGTGAGTAATGAGAGGAATACCACTGGAGAGTTGAGTGCTCAGGGGAACGGGCCCCGATTGTCACATAGGAGGAAAGTGTAAGTGGGCACCAGAGGGCCAAGGTGGCAAGAAGCATAGAGAATAGAGAAAGAGAGGGAGGTGGGTTGAGTGGAGGTAGACGATGCAGATCAGGACGTAGGACTAATATGAAGGCAGTCACATCGGGAGTTCTGTATCATCTGCTGCTTGAGGCTCAATTTAAAGGCACTAAGTGATGGCAGGTTAGTAATGTTATCACGTAGAGAGTTAAACCAGAGTGGTGCTCAGTAAGCAAATGACCTTTGACCTTGGGATGTTCTGCATTTGGGGGTGAGGAAGAACTGGTGTTCAGAGTTACGAGTGGGACATGAGTTAATGCATGGGACAAGGAGTTGTTTGATCCCAGGAGGCTTGTGACCAAGGTAGATTTTTTTTGGCCAGAAGGAAGGTTTGGTATTATTTGGAATATGTAACCAATTATCCAGTAGATACCAGGGGAAAATAAATGTTCAGTATGATGGTGCCAATATGTTTTAGTACAGTATTTAATTAATCTGTATGTTTTTCAATACAGTTTTAAAGGATGTTTCAGTCTGAGGCACTTCTTATCTAGGTGACTATACTATGTATAACATGAAGTGTATATATGCTGTATATTTATACATAAAGTGGAAATAACACAGAAAAAAACAGTTGTGTAAGAACTTACCTTAACAGTAGATCTTCGAGGGGATCTCAGTCATCAGGCCACACTGTAAGAACTTCACTGTCAGTGAAGCAGGTTCCACACGGAAGATTTTCAGCAGTACAACTGGGCCACCCGTGTCAAAGACACCGACCCTATCAAGGTGTAAGCGGCCCTGCTCCCGCCTCAGTTCTTTCCCCCGGAGACTAAGGGAGCAAAGCTTGTGCCATGGGGGACTGAAGAGAGAGACAGGTGTCCAGGCTTATAAGAAAGGCTGGATACATCAGACAGCCAGTTCAAGTAAAAGAGCTCCAAGAAGGGGGATGTTAGGAGGGGAAAGCAGACCTGATTACTAAGAGCCCCTCGAAGATTTACTGTTATGGTAAGTTCTTACATAACTGTTCTTTCTTCTTCGGTGGTACCTCAGTCATCAGGTCACAACGTAGGAACGAGTCCCAAGCAGTTATAGGTGCAAACAGGCAGTCTGGGAGGAGGGCTCACCATAAACTTAAGATAGGAGGCCCTGCAGCACAGCCCTGCCAAAACCTACACGGGCTCTCCAGGCAATGTCCAGACTGTAGTGCTTGGTGAAAGTATGGACAGTACTCCAGGTGGCAGCCACACAGATGTCAGTGGCTGAGACCCCTAAGAAACAAGCCACAGAGGTAGCCATGCCTCTTGTGGAATAAGCCTTGACAGCTCCAAGCAATTCCTTGTCATACTTGCTGTAGCAGAACACAATGCAATTTGCCAACCATTTGGATAAACGCTGCTTAGAAACTGAAGTGCCCGCTCTACCTGAGGTGAAGGAAACAAACAACTGCTTCGACTTTCTACATTCCTTGGTGCGAAGCAGATAGTATTTCAAAGTTCTGCGCTCATCTAACATATGGAGCAGTGCTTCCCATGGATTGGCAAGCTCAGGAGAATAAACAGAAAGGTGGATAGACTGGTTGAGTGTAAACTCGGAGACCACCTTAAGGGGACACTTAGGATTTGTGCACAAAGGCACCCTGTCTTTGTGAAAATACAAATAGGGCTCCTTGCACCAGAGGGCCTGAAGCTCTAAAATTCTTCAGGCTGAAGTAATGGCAACTAAAAATAACGCTTTCCAAGAGAGAAACTGTAACTTGCACGTTGTGATAGGCTCAAAAGGAGACGGGGTCAACTTCTCCGAAACAAAATTTAAATCCCAAGGTGGGACAGGAGAATGGATTGAGGTTTCAGATGCAGGATGCCCCTTAAGAAAGTATGGGAGACATCCAGCTAAGCAATCATGTGGTCACCCACGGGCTCATGAAAGGCAGAAAAAGCCAAAAGGAGCACCTTAAGGGAGGAGTACTGGAGACCCGAGTCCCAACAGAGAGATCAGACAGTCCAGAATGTGGTTCACTGGACATGTGAAAGGGTACAGATGATGTTTGGCAGCCCAGATGACAAACTGCTTCCACTTCATGGCATATGTGGCTTGAGTGGAAGGCTTCCGGGCAGCCACCAGGACGTTCGCCACCCTGTTAAAGACCCCAAATCTGGCAATGGCTATGTTCTCAGGAGCCAAGCATGGTGATGGGGGAACCTGAAGTTGGCATGGACCAGGGTCCCCTGATAATGGGTCAGCAGGTTCCTTCAGAGAGGCAGAGGGACCGGAGGTTCCTCCAACAGCTGCTGAAATAGAGGAAACCATATCTGCTGAGGCCAGAATGGAGTTACCAGAATCATGCTGGCTCCCTCGATCTGCAGTTTGATTAGCACCCTCTGACTGACAGGAAATGGAGGGAAGGCATAGAGGAACCTCCCGCTCCAGGAGAGGGACAACACGTCTCACCAGAAAGCTCCAGGCCCTGGATCTAGTGAGCACAAATTGAGCAGTTCTGTGTTGAGTGGGGATGCAAAGAGGTCAAACTCTGGATGACCCCATCTGTCTAACAAATCTTCTGTGACGGATGAGAGAAGCTCCCATTCATGCATGCTGGACTGAGTCCGGCTAAGGCTGTCTGCCAGAGTGTTTAGCATGCCTGGCACATGGACCGCCAAGAGTGTCAGACCATGATTCAATTACCAGTACCACACTCTCATGACCTCCGTGCATAGGGGGTATGAATGAGTTGCCCCGCTTGCTGATGTAGTACACTACACCGAGATTGTCTGACTGCACCAGCAGCTAACCTGGAGCAAGGTGTTCCTGAAATGCTTGCTTGGCATACAGAACCGCCCTCATGTCCAGGACGCAGATATGCAGGGAGGTTTCTATCCGGGACCAAGAGTCCTGGATTTCGAAGGACCCAGGAGTGCTGCTCAGCCCAGACCAGATGCATCTGTGATGAGGATCTATTGCGGGGAGGAGATCTGGAATGGGGTGCCTTTCAATAGATTCAAGGGGTCCATCCACCACTGCAGCACCTGCGGACTGGGAAGAGACCAGGACTGGATGACTTAGCTCGTTCATGCACTGGTCCTATTGTACCCTGAGTGTCCACTGGATAATGCACATAGAGAGTCTGGCTAGTGGAACAGTGGGTATGGCAGCCTCCGTAAATCCTAACAAACTGTGGTACACCCTGGCAGGGACATAGTGGTGTTCGGCAACTTCCTGCTCTTGGACTATAAGGCACTCAGCCCTGTTCCGGGGTAGGAAGGCATTCCCCTGCACTGAGGCTAGAACCGCTCCTATATACAGCAGTCTTCTGGATGGCACTAGAACCAACTTGAGCAGACTGACAGTGATGCCCAGGGAGAGAAATAACTGGTGAGTTCTCTCCAGAGTCAGCAGGAGCTGTTCACTGGATGGGGCCTTTAAGAGTCAGTCGTCCATGTAGGGAAGATGTGCAGTCTTCCCTTCTGAGGGCTGCAGCTGCTAAGCACTTGGTAAAGACCCGAGATGCAGAGGATAAGCCAAAGGGCAGCACCTTGAATTGGCAATGCTCGCCTTGGAGTACTGCGTGTAATTCTGGAGACCTCATCTCCGCAAAGACAGAGTGGAGGCTGTTCAGAGGAGGGCAACCAAAATGGTGCAGGGTCTGCACCAGAAGACATATAAGGAGAGACTAAAGCAGCTTAATAAGTATACCCTTGAGGACACGAGGGAGAGGGGGGACATGATAGAAACTTTGAAGTATCTCAAGGGAATTAAAGTACAAGAGGGTAGTATCTTTCAGAAGAAGAGATGTGCAAGAACAAGGGGGCACAATTTGAAGATGGGGGGACAGCTCAGAGGTAATGTTAGAAAGTATTTTTTCACAGAGAGTGTTGTGGATGCATGGAACAGCCTTTCTGAGGAGGTAGTGGAGTCAGGAACAGTGGGAGAATTCAAGAATGCATGGGACAGGCATAAGGCAATTCTAGTGGGGGGGTAGGAGGAAGTAAGCTGTTGATTAACTAGAATCTGCAGCTTATCCATCAGGTAGGGAAATGGGCAGACTAGGTGAGCCAAGCGGTCCTTATCTGCCGTCAAATTCTATGTTTCTTGTAACTCAGGGGATCTCCAGAAGCAAGGCTCCACAGGACCCTCTGCCATATGGCACTGCCACCAGCCCCGATCCCCAGCAACTTAAGGGATCCCTAGGCGCAAGGCTCCACAGGACTCTCTGCCATCTGGCGCTGCCACCAGCCCAAATCCCCAGCAACTCAGGGGATCTCTGGGTGCAAGTCTCCACAGGACCCTCTGCCATCTGGTACTGCTGCCAGCCCCAACTCCCAGCAACTCGGGGGATTTCCAGGCGCAAGGCTCCATAGGACCCTCTGCCATCTGGCACTGCTGCCAGCCCCGATCCCCAGCAACTTAGGGGATCTCCAGGCACAAGGCTCCACAGGACCCTATCCTGTCTGGCACTGCTGCCATCCCCGATCCCCAGCAACTCACGGGATCTCCAGGCGCAAGGCTCCAAAGGCCCTCTGCCATCTGGCACTGCTGCCAGCCCCGATCCCCAGCAACTTAGGGGATCTCCAGGCACAAGGCTCCACAGGACCCTATCCTGTCTGGCACTGCTGCCATCCCCGATCCCCAGCAACTCACGGGATCTCCAGGCGCAAGGCTCCAAAGGCCCTCTGCCATCTTGCCCAGCCACCAACCCCGATCCCCAGCAACTCACAGGATCTCTGGGTGCAAGGCTCCACAGGACCCTCTGCCATCTGGCACTGCCGCCAACCCCGATCCCCAGCAACTCAAGTATGGTGCACTCAGAAAATTTGAATTTTGGCGCCATCCTGTTGCAACTTCAGCTACGAGCATAGCAGCCTAGCTGAAGCGGGGAATAGCAGGTTTCCAAGCGTTCTGCCTTGGCTGCCCCAACCTGCATCCTCACTTTGGGCAAAATTAGGGGACAGTAAAAAGAAAGCTTCTTAAAGACAGCCAAGGATTTTATTTGTGGGGTAGACGGCTTCCGATAGTCACAGACTCCAAAATGCGGTGAAATCTCCGCTCTGCAAGCACATAGTTCAACTATTTCACTGTGGGGCTCAGATATTTCTCTGTTGCTAGTCTGTATACCTGTTTTAATGTAATTCCAGCCGCTAAATGGCAAATATTCCTGGAGGGCTAAGTTATTTGGAGATTCACTGGTAGCCTGTTGAAAACTTAAATTACTGCTTTGGGGCTAATTTAACCTACTGACGTGGGGCTAAATGATTTTCCTCCAGTTAGCAGACAGTCTGATTAATTAGATTATTTAATATTGTACAGAGATTATTTCAGCTTAATTTAACTGTGGGGACTTGAGTGAATTTTGTTAGTAAACTGGCTGGGGCTGTTGAATTAATTTGATACCCTGCCCCTGACAATTACTCAGAAACCCCTGCCGCTCCCATGAGGCTGAATCCCCTGCACCTTAGCATCCCCTCCTACAGATCAAGCTTGTCCCACATCTGCCTTTTGTCCCCTTTGTCCCATAGCTACCTCCCCTTTCTGGGGGCTGCTGCTTAATTTTCTCTTTGTCCCTCTCTCTCTCCCCTCAGGGGATCTCCAGACGCAAGGCTCCACAGGACCCTCTGCCATCTGGCACTGCCGCCAGTCCCAATCCCCAGCAACTCAGTTATGGAGCACTTAGAAAATTTGAATTTTGGTGCCATCCTGTTGCGACTTCAGCTACGAGCATAGCAGCCTAGCTGAAGTGGGGAATAGCAGGTTTCCAAGCCTTCTGCTTTGCCTGTCCCAACCTGCATTCTCACTTTGGGCAAAATTCGGTGCCTCCCATCCCCCCAACCCCTCCTCCAGCCTTTATCAAATGCTCTGACCTACTTCGACCTGCCCCACCCAATCAGTCCAAGCCTACCTCTTAAAGGGGCATGTATCTGTTAATGGCTTAAAGCTATACCAGCATTTCCCTTTATTCTTTTTTTTTTTTTTTTTTACACTGGCTTTAAGTCTCCTGTGATCTTTTCGTTCCTACTAATTGGGTGTGTACTCCTCCTCCTGACTAGTGAGAGTCTCATCTTCCTCCTGTTCATTGTTAGTGTCTTCAGCCCACAAGATGAAATTACTCAGCACCATTTATATAGTTTTGCTGTTTCTGCTGCAGGCCATAGGCACAGATGAACAGCTAAATGTTCCTCCACTCAATGGTTCCATAACACCAAGCCCAGTCTCAGATGGACTGCTGAAGGTGTAGGCCATTACTTACTCAGTGGAATGCTGCCTTAATATGCACGCTCTGCTGATAGCTCGTTAAACAAGCATCCACTCAGGGTGAAATCCCCCTCTACCTATCCCTACCCATTCGGCTGAATAAACTCTTGTCCAACATAGGCAGGCACAAGCTCAAGAAGGTAATGACCTTACTGGCTATAAGAATAACTACAAGAAAAGCTATCCTGATGCTGCTATTCCTGTCCTGTAACATGCACCTGAATCCTGGACCTCAAACTACCAAAAGTGCAACTGGCACCAAGATCGGCAGCCTAACAATTGCATCCTTGAATATTTGCAGCCTTCTCCCAAAACTGGTTGAACTCCAGGCCTGGGCAGCCCTTCACTACCCAGACATTATCTGTCTCACTGAGACTTGCCTATCCTCCCATATGAAGGACAATGAAATTGCTATGGCTGGTTACCATGCTTATAGGTGCGGCAGCAAAACCAAAAGGGGTGGTGGGTGTCTTATTTACATTAGGGATATTTTGCAACGGGTTGTCCTCCCTACATCAGGCTGTGCAGACACCTACGAACTAACTGCGGTATAACTCCTCTTTGGTTCCAACCACAAATCCCTGGTCCTTGAGACAGTGTACCTCCCACTAAAAAAGGCCACAGAGGGACTTAGTAAAGTCCTTGAGACAACAGCCAGCCTTAAAAAGGGTTGTAAACTCGTTATCACTGGTGACTTTAACATAAACTGGCTCAGTAGGGAGGCAACCCCACAAAACGACATTGTGGTCAGCTCATACCTTACACAACTAGTAATGGAACCCACCAGGAGGAACTACAAAATGGGAAACAACACACTGCTTGACTGGCTCCTCTCCAGTGCTCCTGGGAGGATATCTGAGGTTAGTGTGCTAGTCGATACCATGAGTGACCACTCTCCTGTCACCTGCTGGTGGTCCAACAAATTTAAGAAAGCCCACCGAATTACTGTAGAAAGCAGAGTCCTAAAAAAAGAACAGCTCAACTCTCTTAATGAAGCACTTGCCCAAATTGACTGGTCACCCATTGATGCTATGCTAAATACTGACCAAGCACTAAAATTCTTTTCAGACAAATTTAATAGTCTCTGTGACAAATTTGCCCTGATAAGGAAGTGGAAGATCTGTGGCAACAATAATGGGTGGTTAACTAGCGATCTACTGGACCTCATGAGAGAAAGGGGCAACCTCTGGTGTTTACAGAGGCAGATCCACAGGGGTAAAAAATTACATTCAGAATTACAGGGCTGCCAGAAACAGATGCACTCATCTCATTAGACTGGCAAAGGCTAATTTCTTTAGGGAGCAATTGGAAATAAACTGGTGTGATGGAAGACATTTTTGGGATAACATTAAGGATCTTCTCGGGAGGGGCGACCGGAAACCACCCTCCATGCTCAATGTCAGTGGTACCAACTCCATGGAGCCCCACACCATAGCCGAGTCATTCAATAGTGCCTTCACAGATCTAAACTCAGTTCTCCCTCCTGACTACCTTATGAAAGGGGAGGGGTACAAGGGGAACCAGGACAGTAAAACCAGTGAGAAGGTGCACTCCACCTTCTACTTCCGATGTGTAACAGTTAAGGAGCCCATGGCGTATGTCAAAAAAGTCCTGGGGAAAACCAGGATAGGAAGTAACAACGCTGATGTGAGACTTGTTGCCCTTGCCATTGACATACTGATATTTCCCATCACCGAAATCTTTAATAAATCGCTCACTTTGGATGCCTTCCCCAGTATTTGGAAGCAAGCCCTGGTGACACCTGTCCATAAGAGTGGTGACAGGATCTGCACTGCAAATTACTGGCCCATTTCCATCCTCTCCCCTCTATCCAAAGCACTGGAGAGGATAGTCGCTGACCAAATCACTGACTACCTACAAAAATACCAATTGCAGTGTCAACAACAGCATGGATTTCACAGAAATCACAGCACGGCCTCTGCCCTGGTAGACTTCACTGAAAACATACACCGAGCACTGGATGGAGGGAAGCTAGTGGGTTCGATCTTCACTGACCTAACAAAGACCTTTGATACGGTCAACCACCCACTTCTCCTGAAACAACTACAGTCCCTGGGAATGGCCTCCAATACTGTTCACTGGTTCATAGACTACCTTTCCAACAGATCTCAAAGAGTTAAAGTAGGTCCAGTTGTCTCCAGCTCCAAACAAATCACCCTAGGAGTTCCCCAGGGTTCACTACTTGGACCGCTGCTGTTCAGCCTGTTCCTGAACGATCTCCCTGAGGCCTGCAACAGTAAACTCATCCTCTATGCAGATGACACTGTCATCCTCAGCAGCAACTCTCATATCAAGCTGCTACAGGACAAATTACAGTCCACTTTCCACCAGATGGAGGGATGGTTCAGCTCTCAAAAACTCCTGCTTAACTACAAAAAAATAAAAGTAATGCTTCTCTCCAGCCCGCAGCTTAAGAGGAGATACCCTACTTTAATGGTCACCAGGTGCATTTTTTCAAGTACCTAGGGGTCACAATAGATGATACCCTCTCATATGCTCAGCATATAGACTTGGTCATGAAGGCAGTCAACATCAAGCTTGGGGTTCTTTATAGGCACAGGAACAGCCTCACACCCACTGCGCTCTGGCTCTCAGTCTCCAGCTCAATACTATCTGTAATTGATTATGGGCTGGTTGTTTATGGAGCTGCCACAGACACTGCACTAAAAAGGGTTTTAATAGCCCTAAATAAGGCGTGCAGGCTTACGCTTGGTGCTGACCATTTTGTGCACACTTGCTCACTTTATGAGCAAACAAATTGGCTCACCCTCCAAAACAGAATTAAATACCAAACCTGCCTCCTTGGTAAGAAGGCCCTGCTTGACCATGCTCCCCCTTGCATCTCAGAAATGCTATCCTTTGCAGAAAACAAGTATAATACTAGAGGAAAAATGCAGTGCTTGCTCAGAGTCCCATTTCACAGGACAGCACCAGGACAACGTTCATTCTCCTACAGAGCCCCACTTTGGCTTAATGAAGTCCCTGAATTTTCTTTCAATACTCTGAACTTGTCCACTTTCAAAATGGAAATAAAGCAGTACCTTGCTAGCATGAGCACATGCGAGTGTCCTTAAGGATCCCGTTGCACAGTGCCAACTCCTTTTATCCCCCTTTGCTGTGATATCTCACCAACCATCATGTGCCTGTTTCCCCCACAGACCACTTTGACTCCTTTGAACTATGGTGGTCCACCCTGCCGTCCTTTCCCCTTCCCAATTATCCTTCCCTCCTCATAACTACCTGCACCTTTACATTCCATTTCCTAGACTTTCACCTAGGTTCGGTTTTACCTCTCCTTCCCACCCTCCCTGTACTGCCCCACCCTCCATATTGCAAACTCTCACAGTTGGTATAACTCATTTGATGCAGCCTAGGCCCTGCACCTGAGCCCTCCCTTCAAAGGCATTTCTGGCCACCCAGACCATCCTCTCTCACACTTGACAATGTCTTCACACGGCTGCTAACTGTAACACCTCACACTGGGTATTCCAGCCAGTCCAACCATATATGTAATCTAGAACATGAAAGAACTAATTCAGACTGCTGTTTTAATTTCCTCCACTCAGTTGTATGTGCCGGTGATATGTAAATGCATGCCTCTCTTGTACTTGTATGTCTGTATTGTGCCTCAAGATGTGGAACCTCCATAAACGAGCTTTTGCTCAAAGGTATTTCCGAATAAACACATATAATCAGAACAAGACAGTATTAAACAGGTTTCCACGCAGGGATAGATTAAAATTATGCATCCAAGCAAAATCATCTATGGAAATTATACATACATGCAAAACCATTCACGCAGAAATGAGAAGTCGATTGAGGGCAAGCACAAAGATAATCATTGAGTATTGAGAGAAAGAAGCCAAGGCAAGGAAGAGCAAGAGAAGATGATCAAGCAGGTTAAGTACAGTCACAAATATCAAGTGCATAAAGGTGAGAGAAAGTGCAGTTGTAAAAGAGGAGTGCGATAAGGAGCACTTTAGGTGGGGAGGCAGGGAATTCCAGTATTTGGGAGCGAAATGAGAGAAAGCTTGCTCCCCCATTTTGGTGGAGCAGTACGGGACAGAAAGTAGCTGAGTCTCTGAGGACCTCAGAGTGTGGAGGTGATGCACAGGGGGAAGCATGGCCCCTAGAGAGTCAGGACGAGGATATCTGGTCAAAGAGTCAATTAAACATCCCAGAAAGTAGGAGCGTCGGGAGCTAGGCGACAGCCAGTGCAAGGCGAAGTAGAGCAAACAACGGTGCGTAAGGCGAGGTGCTGATAGGGCAAATCTACAAATGTTGTTGTAAGCGGGTGTCTCACTTATGGAGAACACCGACACTGGCCTGGGAAAGAAGGGGGAGAGCATACAGTAGACTGGGGAGCAGGACCCAACCTGCTACAGATATCCTGTCAGCAGGGGTTAAGGAGTGACGTACACGATATGCAGCATCTATCTTGGTATTAACAGATTTGCATACCTCATTTATGTGAAGGGAGAAGTCAAGTATGGGATCAAGCTTCACCCCCAGGTATTTAAAGGAGTCCGTGGTGGAGACTGTTGACCCATCGTGGCAAAGCATGTGAAGCTTGGGGGACAAGGTGGGGACTTTCCTAGAGGATCCACAGAGCATGGCCTGAGTCTTTGGTAAATGGAGTATGAGGGAGTTGGAGGAGAATCAGGATTGGAGTTGTATGAACACAGATGACAGATGATCAGTGAGGTCATCGACTGAGCTTGAGGCGGTGTAGAGACCAGGTCATCAGCATACATAATGGAGCAACAGTGGGGGATGGAGGTGGGAATATCATTAACAAATATGGAGAAGAGCAAGGGTCCAAAGATGGAACCTTGGGGGACTCCGCAGGAGATAGGAGCAAGAGATGAGAGAACCTTGCCGAAGGAGACAGACTGTGACCTGTTGTCAAGGTAGCTGAGGATCCAGGACAGTGTGGATCCCGACGCACCAAGGGAATCCAGTTTATACAGGAGCAGAGGGTAATTCACCAGATCAAAGGCTTTGGAGAGGTCAATTAACTCAGCACCAGTAAGAAGGCCTTTATCCATGTTGGATTTAACCTCACTGGTAAAAAGGGTGAGAGCAATGGTGGTGCTATGTCTAGCCTTTAAACCATGCCGAACGGGAGAATGGCGATTGAAATGGAGTAAGTGGGCTGAAATCTGGCATTGGATTAGTTTCTCAAGGATCTTGCTGAGTGTAGGGAGAAGTGCAATGGGCTGATAATAAGACAAGATTTTGGGGTCTCCTTTCTTGAAGACCAGAATTGTCTTAGCAGATTTCCACGCCAAAGGCATCATGGAGGTACAAATGGATAGGTTGGAAAGCTGAGTAATCAGAGTGGCCAGGAGAGGGGCAGCAAGTGTAAGGATCCTGGGTTCTAACCTGTCCGGCCCAGGACTGCCATAAGCGGGAATGGTTTTCAGCAGCTTTAGGACCTCGGAATGGGGGGAAAGCATCAAAGCAGGAGGTGTATCATGAGGAGGAGTAGCAGGATGTGAGAGGGGAACCATTAGGAACCATAGTGAAGATTGAGTTGAAGGCACTGGCAATGGTATTGGGATTATTGCAGTGAATGCCATTAATTAGCATGTCATTGGGAATCTGCGACTTGGTGTTACCCAGTATCACATTAATTTGGGACCAGTAGCTTTTAGGGTTGAAGACGGTGGATTTAAGGAGTTTGCGATAACAGTTGCTTTTGGCAGTACGTATCTCCTTCTTGCAGGTGTTGCGCAAAGAGCGTTATGCTTCAAAGTCAGCTTATTGAGAAGAGGATTTCCATTTCGACCAAAGTTCATCAGGACATTTAAGCAATTTCAGGAGGGGCCACTTCAACCACTTGGTCACTTTCCCTCAGATCTTATGCACCGAGATCGGGATGTGCCTGCTCTGTAGGGCCAGTAGAGTTGTACTGAAGTAGTCTGTGGCAAGGTTAATGTCAGTGGCAGTAAAAAGAGACCAGTCAACATGTTAAAGATCATGGAGGAACAAAACCGGATCAAATTTGTAGAAGTCAGCAAAGGAAAGAACTCTGGGGGAATTTGAAGGAGGTGGGGTGCCCCTCACACAGTAGACTGGGCAGTGATCACTAACAGAGTCCGGTAGAACACCTGCATAGGAGTAACAGTCCTTGTGATTTGTGAGGATCCAGTCAATTAAAGTACGAGACGAGTTGTTCTGAGAGATCCTAGTTGGGGACTCAATAAGTTGTAGAAGATTGGCCTTGCTGATAGACGAAGTAAGTAAAGAGGAGTCAGGACCCTGCCAGTCAAGATTAAAATCACCCAAGCAGATCACCTCGCTTTTCTATGACACTGCAGGAATCAGCTCAGTAATCTCCTCTAGACCGAACTTGCTGTTCCTAGGTGGAATATATATATATATATATATATATATATATGCAGAAGATGTGCAACTTCTTGGACCCACCAAAGAGCAGGAGCGAGTGAAGTACCTCACAGTTATTAAGAGAGTGGGTGGGTATTAGGGCTGGCAGTATAGCCTAGAGGTTAGAGGAATGAGGTGTGAATGAGCTTGATACATCGAGCAGACCAGACTAGAGTCTGATTCTCACAACCTCCACTTGCATACTGTGTGACTCAGAGCAAGTCACTTAACCACCCAGTGCTCCCAGATCACACCTGAAAACAGGCTCGAGGGCCTTACCCAGTTACCAAATACTAAAATAAAATAAATAGAGAGACATTAAGGTGTGGTTTATAGTATTGCGCCAGCCCGCCTCCCCTTTTGGAAGAGGGACGGTTGACCCTGAGCAAGTTATAGCCTGGAAGAGAGCAGTTAAGGGCAGAGACAGAGGGTTTTAACCATGTTTCGGATAGGGCTAGGATGTCAGGGTTGTTGACCTGCACCCATGCCTCCAGCTCAGGGAAATTGTGCAGGAGACTACGGATGTTTAGGTGTGCCAAGGTAAGGCCCAGGGCCTGTCACAGGAGATGAGCAGAGCAGGAATAAGATTTTGAAGGATTTGAGATAGGGCCAGGGTTAAGTTCTTTTCTTTTTTCAGTTAAATATTTTGTCATTCCTTTACGGTTGGGGTGGGTGTTACCAATGGTTCCTCCTCAATCCAGTCCAGCCACTCAAACCCCTTGCTCCACTCAAACCCCAAGCTCTACCCTTTCGGCACCTACACAGCGATCTTTACCACAGCGGGCACACACCAGAGCCACTACCGCAGGATCTCGGAGGTCCCGATCCAAGGAGCATCCAGGGAAGGAGTCGGGCGGCACCACACAGCCGGCCATCATACAGCCTGTCGAGGTATTTTTTTTCTTTCTTCTACCCCTACGCACGATCATGCAATGATGTCACGCCGAACGTAGACGTCCATCGTGTGCATCCCCAACATGTTCCCTGTGTCGGTGGTACCTCCGGTCACCACCAGAGGCCACAACTGCACAGGGATGCCCCAGATCCCACCCCAGGGAGAGGAGAGCTGTCCTCCAGACGCTTAATCCTACTCCCTCCCCGCTGACCCCCAGCATTTGGGCTCGTACCCGAACCGGGTCGCTGGCGCGACGTGAGGTGTGGTGTCCAGCACCTCAACCCTGAGCGCCACCGGGCCAGCCAGGGCCAGGGTTAAGTTCAATGTCACCGGAGAGGGAAAGGGATAACAGTACGACCCACATAATGCCAAGTGTAATGGCACGAGAGACTACCCCAGGTGAGGTAATTTTCCTTCGAAAAATGTGCCTCAGGAGTAGCCCAGCAAGTTTGTGGCTAAGGAGCACAGGAGGAATTGGCATGGAGGAAACCTCAGCCAACATGTTGGAGTAGTTAAAATTCTTGGAGTGAACCTCAGACTGGAGTGTAGGGGTCCTGGCGCAAAGAGCTAGCGAATCCATGCCAAATAGGGCAAGTAGTACACAAGGGAGATAGCACATAGCCAGCCTAGACATCACATCATAGCATAGGAGGAACTACCTGCACTAATCAAACAATTACAGCTATATACCTGTACTAATGAAAAATTTACAGATATATAGCTACAATAATCAAACTATTACTGGGACAATCATTAGGTAGCTAGCCAAACCAATTAACAAGCTGCAGAAGAACCTAAGACACACAAAACCCTCCCAAACACAGAAATCCCCCAAACTTCTACCTGGACTCACGACACACCATTCTCTCCTTGCCGCAAGAGATCTTCAGTTGCCATAATGTGATCGCAAATGTGATCTCCATAACAATAACCATTGTAATGTATTATATTCAACATACAATGGGTAAGGTTGGAACATTCAGAAGTATACCCTTCTCGGGGGCTAATTAGAGCAATAAAGTCAATCGCCCTTTGGGCTCGAGGCCTTATAGCCCTAATTTGCCTTCTTAATGGGTATACATCCTTGTACAGCACCCTTACCCTTTATTTTATAAATATATATACATATATATATATATAAAATAGTAATATGCAACAGGCTGACTCAAAATATGCAAGTTATCTTCATGTGTGAGGGGGGCAGTAACATAACTCATGTGTGATGGAGCTACGAGTCCTGCCCCAATACAAGTGATAGTGTATTTTGAGTAAGACCATTGTATATTCAATTTATACATCATCAGTTAATTAGTTATACCTTTTAAATGTGCTCCGACTTTGAATGAAGATATAACTTTATCTGTTTGATTTCAAATACTGGCTTTAGTACTGCAATTGGCTATTTCAATATTATTTTCACTAAAAATACCACCAACAGCCTAATCCGGTTCAAGGTCTGTTGGCATTCATCTGTATCCCTCTCCCCGGGACGTGCCTGAAAATAGGCAGAATTTGTCTTTTACCCGGTCAACAAAAACTAAATAAATAAATTTTCACTGCTGTGGCACATCAAGCAGCCACTTATCACTTGATGGTCTCTGACATCTAACCACACCATTAGGCTGCCAGCAGAAAGTACCAGATTCTGACTGGCCCCACAGTCTCATGAAAGGAAAATGTGCAAGACTTCATGGAGGGCTGCAGACTGTGCAGAGTGCAGGGGCATATCTACTTGGCGCCATTAACTAGCACACGGGGAAAGTGTCTGTTTGGGGAAGCCGGAATGGGAGGAGAAAAAGAGCAAGAAGCAGTGGAATAGTGCTGTTTTTTAGATGACTGTCTTGAGTCTCAACTGTACCTGACAGAAGAAAGGGAAGGAACCTTATACTTAAACAAGCATTTGTCAATGCCAGATGTTTACCACTGGTATAGAAGCCCTGGGGTACTAGATGCTTTGCGTGACTGTGCAGTGTGAACAGTGGTAAAGAATGTGCTGGCGAGAGTTAAAATAAGGCATCTTGTGTTAAAAAGTATGCAAACTGCCTTTTTTAATTTAAGATTATTTAGATATCTGTAAAGGAAACCCTGGATTGTAGAGAGAGGACAGCGAATTAATTACATTGAATGCAGCACAACCGGGCAGTGTTAAGGGTAGTAAAGAACGTGCTGCCAGAGGTTTAAAAATCCGTCCTCTTCTGTTAAAAAAGTATATACTTTCCTTTTTGTAAGTTAAGATTAGTTAGATATCTGTACCAGCACTTCTGTAGCCATGGATACACGTGCACACTTGCACATCACCAGGGAATTGCAATAAACAATTCTCATATGATCACATTGTAAACTGTAAGTAAGGAATAACACGACAGGGTGTGTGGCAATGCTAAATTACAGCACGCCCCAGGTGGGCTGTGAGGCATGATGTGCAGTCAAGTGCCTTCAACTGCCTGGGAAGTCTGGTATAGTATTCTCATAGGATCACATTGTCAATTGTAAGTAAACAATAACACATGGCAGGGTGCACAGCAATGCTAAATTACTGCTCGCACCAGGTAGGTTGTAAGGTGGGTTGTGAGGCATGAGGCACAGCTGAGAGCCGTCAACCACCTGGGAAGTGCGGATGTCTTCACTCAACCTATGCTTCCATGGAAGCACATGCTAAGGATGTGGGAAAGTCAGCAGGTGGCTGCTTGGAGGAGCAGCAGGCCCCTGACTTCTTTGCCTGGAAGCAGAGGGAACATTGCAACTTAAATGGCACACAGCTGAATGACACAAAATGAAACCAAAAAAGGGAAATGGCAGCAGAGCAAAATGTAGCTATGGATAGTATGGAGAAGGCAGTTTTCATGTGCACTAAATGCAAGGAAGAAAAGGATGTGTCAGCGGGTGGCTGCATGAGAAATGAAGAGTGCCCTAGATTACTTTGTTTGATAATGTAAAGTGAGAATACGAGAATCTGTGGCTTACACCATCATGGCGAGGCAGCATTGACAGAGCAGGGGAAATCAGAAATGGAAACATTAAGTGTAATAACAGTTTTGACTTCCATTCGAAGGCAGGCGGTGGGAGCCATTGAAAAGCAAATTGCAGTTTGGTTAGAGGAAAGAGATACTCAGTTTGTTTCTACATCTCGCTCTGCTGCTGCTTCCCTTTCTTGGTTTCATTTTGTGTCATTCAGCTGTGTGCTATTTAAGATGGAATGTTATCTCTGTTCCCAGGCGAAGAAGCCAGGAGCCTGGTGCTCCTCAGAGCAGCCACCTGCCAACTCTCACATGTCTTTAGCAGTGTCGTTCCATCGCAGCACAGGTGCCTTTGGCCTGAGTGAAGACATCCACACTTCCCAGCTGGTTGATGGCACTCAGCTGTGCCTTATGCCTGAGAACCCACCTCAAAACCCACCTGGGTTGTACAGTAATTTAGCATTACTGCACACCCTGCTGTGTATTACTGCTTACTTACAATTTACAATGTGACCCTACGGAAATTTTATATCGCACTTCCCAGATGGCTGAAGGCACTCTGCTGCACCTTATACCTCACAACCCACCTGGGGTATGCAGCAATGTAGTCTTGCCACACACCCCGCTGTGTGGTACTGATCACGTAAAATTTATAATAAATCGTATGCAAATTCTATACTGCACTTCCCAGGTGGCTGAAGGCACCCAGCTGCACCTCACGCCTTACAACCCACTTGGGGTATGCAGAAATTTAGCATTGCTGCACACTCTGCTGTGTGTTACTGCTTACTGACTATTTACAATGTGATCACATGGGAATTTTATATTGCACTTCCCAGGTCAAGTCAAGTCAGCTGTATTTGTTAAAAGGTGCTTTTCAAAAAACCAAAGCGCCTGTACATAAATAAAATTCTAAAACAAACTGTTCCATAAAACTGCAACAAAATTCAAAACAGATCAAGATAGGCTAAATAAAATAGGTAGGTTTTAAAGAAGCTTTAAAGGACTCAGTGGACAGGCACTCTCTCACCCGACAAGGTAGAGAGCTCCACAGGGTCGGAGCTGCAAACTCAAAAGCTCTGGCACCTGAGGTCTTCAAATGTACCCTGGGAGCCTCTAGCAATCCCTCGTTGGTGGAACGGAGCAGTTGGAGGGAGTGACAGGGCTGTAGGAGGTCTTGCAAATAGTGTCGTCCATGTTCATTTAAGGCCTTATAGGTCAGCAATGCGACCTTGAATGTGATCCTCCACTGCACCGGCATCCAGTGAAATCCACAGAGCACAGGCATAATATGACTGGTTCTAGATGAGCCAGTCAGAAGTCTGGCTGCCACATTCTGACCAGTTGCAGGCGGCAGATCTCCACCCCCGAAAGCTCTAGATAAAGAGCATTGCAATAGTCAAGGCGGGAGGACACAAAGGCGTGGACAAGGTTGCTAGCCTTGCTTGTAGAGCAGAAAGCAGCTAACTAAAAAAGCTACATTTTCTTATTAATTTAAAACTTATATCTCAGCAAGAGTCAGTGTCTGTTGAGATTAAGTAGACATATACTTTATTAGAAGTAGAAGGGGTCTTATTTAGGGTTAAAAAAAAGAAAGAAAAGTAAGAAAGTCAGTGTGTGTTCTGTGCTGGGAAGGGTACTGTATCAGCTGACTTTGCTAAACCAGTAGGAGGAGAGAGAGCTTAATTGGGGGTGTGGCTTAGACACTATAAAAGCAGGTGACTCAAATTACAACTTCCTGTTGCTAGCCTTTTTCTTACTAATTGCCCTCCCACCCACCCTAAGCCAGTTCTACTTTTATAGCTACTGGATCTGACTGTCAACAGGAACTTCCTGTTTGGCAGTAGGAAGGATCATAGAGAAACATTGGTTTTGTCAACCCTAAAGGAAAAAAGTAGCTCGCTCTCCCCCCCCTAGCTGCTGGTGGTCTGACATTGAGCAAGGAAGAAGGAGGCTACTAAAAAAGATAGGAAGTTGCTGTCCCAGAACAGGAAGGGTGAGAGTTGTAAGGAGAGGAGAGAGTAAGCATACAGAGAAACAGGAGAGGGGACACAAAATAAGACATGATAGGAGTGGTAGTGCACGGCTGTGGCGCAGTGTTCCGGGAGACATTCTGCAGGCTGCGACATGCTGCCCTATTTGCAGGCACCTCTGGTCTGAGAGAGGAGGTTGCCCGCCTCCAGGCTGACCTGGCTAGGATCTGTGAAACCTCCTCCCCCACCCAGGGACCACCAGGCCAATGCCACTACCTCAGAGGTTGCCAAGAAAGAGGAGAGGCTGGACCAGGGTGGGCTCAGGGAGGGAGAGGGTGGTGGAACAGAGTTGCATCCCTCCAGCTGTACCTCTCCACAATTCATTCGCTCTTCTGGTGGATAGTGGTTCCTCTATGGAGGCACCTGCAGTGGAGACCAAGGAGGATGCTGGGAACCTTCACAAAGGAGACCCACAGGAGGGTGGCATGGGACCCCACTGGGGAAGGAAACAACTCCTGGTGGGGGACTCAATCATTAGGGGGTAGAATTGGGGGAGGAAGGGGAGAGGGAGGTAAGGTGCCTTCCTGGCGCCATGGCTTGGAGGGACAGGAAGCGAATCCTCAGGATCGTGGGAGGAGCTGCACAAGGAGGGAGCTGGATGTCATTGTCCACCTAGGGACAAATGACCTGGCTAGGAATGGGATCAGAGCAGTGCAAGAGGAGTTTGTAGAGTTGGGGAGGGGCCTTAGACAAGTAGTGCATATGGTAACCTTCTCGGAGATGCTGCCTGTCTATGGCAAGGGTGATGCTAGGGCACTCCTCACCAGGGAATTCAATGGGTGGTTGAAAAACTGGTGTGGAGCTCAAGGTTTTGGCTTCACTGGGGACTGGGGAGCCACCTGGAGGGATGCAGACCTATACTGGTGCGATGGTCTGCATCTGTCCAGAGGGGGAACCAGGATCCTGGGTGAGAGGTTTAAATGTTTCATTGGCAAGCATTTGAACTAGCCAAGGGGGAAGGCACTGAAAAGGAGCAGGGAAATCCCAGCCTCCCCCAACAAAACATGGTAATTAGTGAGGTAAACACCAAGGTAGAGAAGTTATTAGGGAGCAGGACAGAGGTAAATGTAAAAAAAGGCAAAGGCAGTAAGGACAGGAATGGGGCTAAAGGGGTAAGGCTATCAAAAAGTGGAGGGTGATGAGTACCAATGCCTGTAGTGTGTAACAAGCTCCTGAACTAGTGGCCTTGATGGAAGAGGATTGCCTGGATATTGTGGCAGTCACAGAAACATGGTACACAGAGAACCATGACTGGGATGTCAACATACCAGGATACACAATCTACAGGAGGGACAGGGAGGGTAAAAGAGGAGGAGGAATAGCTCTCTATGTAAAGGAAGGGATCAAAGCAACAGAACTAATGAGTAAACAGGGAGCAGATGAGGCACTCTGGGTCACCCTGGAGACAGGAAATAGCACCACAATCTGCACGAAGGTTGTATACAGACCCCCATCTCAGGGGGAGGGAATGGACAAGGAAATGATAGAAGGCTTCCTTAGAATGGCAGAAAAAGGGGAGATATTGTTGATGGGGGACCTGAATATGCCAGATGTTAACTGAGCACCTTTGCTGCAGGCACATCCAAGAGCAGGGTCATTCTTGATGCCCTACAGGGGCATGCCTCAGACAGCTAGTATTGGAACCCACTTGGGAGGGAGCAATTCAGACCTGGTACTCTCAAATGGGATGGAGAAAGAATCTCAGATTTAGAGGTGGGTAGCCATCTGGGAACAAGCGACCACCAAACAGTGAGGTTCACGATAAACACAGCCATACAATCAAGCCACAAAATCAAGAGTATTGGACTTTAGGAGGGCTGACTCTGGGAAATGAGAGAGTGACTTGAAAAGCACTAGCAATAGGCAAGAAGGAGGGTGGAGGAACAATGGAGTAATCAAAACAGCCATCACAGAGGCAACAAGCCTTTGTGTAAAGCAAATCAATAAAACACAACGGAGGAAAAAAACGCTATGGTTCTCAAAAGAGGTGGCAGGGAAGGTTAGGGAGAAAAGGATAGCATTCAGGAAAAATAAGGAAACACAGAAGGAGCAGGACAGAGAACTTTATCAGTTAAAGCAGAAAGAGGCAGGGAAGGCAGTCAGAATAGCAAAGGCCCAAACGGAGGAAAGGATAGCCAGTTCTGTTAAGAAGGGGGATAAGACCTTTTATAGGTACATTAGGGAGAGAAGAAAGACCAAAGGAGGGATACTGAGGCTTAATAAAGGGGAAGGAATGTGGGTAGAGGGGGACAGTGAAAAGGCAGGGATACTGAACAAATATTTCTGCTCAGTATTCACAAAGGAAGAGGAGGGGGAGGTACTTAAACCAAACAAGAGAAACACTCTGAAAATGGGGCTCGATACCAGTCCATTTACAGAAGAAAGGGTTCTGAAAGAACTAATAAAATTGAAGGTGGACAAAGCAATGGGGCCTGATGGGATTCACCCAAGAATTCTAAAAGAACTAAGGGTAGAACTAGTGACACCGCTGACTACTCTCTTTAACAAATCATGGGAGGATGGGGTGGTACCTGAGGACTGGAGGAGGGCAGATGTGATTCCTCTTCACAAAAGTGGGAACAGGACAGAGGCTGGAAACTACAGACCAGTTAGTTTGACCTCAGTGGTAGGGAAAATGATGGAATCACTTCTGAAGGAAAGAATTGTTGAGTACCTAGAGGCCAGTGGGGCACAGGACCCAAAGGCATGGATTCACGATGGGAAGGTCTGTCAGACTTAATCTAATAGATTTCTTTGACTGGGTGACCAAAGTAGTAGACCAGGGAGGGGCTGTGGACATGGCCTACCTAGATTTTAGCAAGGCATTTGATACAGTCCCACACAAAAGATTAATACACAAGTTAGCCAGCCTTGGAGTGGGCTCCAAGGTGGCAGCCTGGATAAAAAATTGGCTAGACAACAGGACGCAAAGGGTAGTAGTAAATGGAGTACACAGTGAAGAAAGGAGGGTTACTAGCGGGGTACCGCAGGGTTCAGTACTGGGACAGGTCCTTTTTAATGTCTTTATAAGTGACATTGCAGAGGAACTGGAAGGAAAAGTATGTCTCTTTGCAGACGACACAAAGATCTGCAAGAGGGTTGATACACAAGATGGAGTGGAAAGGATGAGAAGGGACTTGGCAAGGTTGGAGGAATGGTCAAATGTATGGCAGCTCAGATTCAATGCAAAGAAATGCAAGGTAATGCACACGGGAAAAAAAACAGGGGAAGAGTACACAATGGGGGGTGAGATACTGACAACAGTAAAAATGGAAAGGGACCTGGGGGTAATTACATCAGATGACCTACAGGTGGGCAAGCAATGTGAGAAGGCAGTAGGTAAGGCTGGGGGGGATACTGAGATGCATAGGAAGAGGCATCAATAGTAGAAAACAGGAAGTTGTTATCCCTCTGTACAGACAGTTGGTGAGACCCCATCTGGAGTACTGTGTGCAGTTCTGGAGACCCCATCTCCGCGAAGACATAGACAGAGTGGAGGCTGTCCAGAGGAGGGCAACCAAAATGGTGCAGGGTCTGCAACAGAAGACATATGAAGAAAGACTAAAGGAGCTTAATATGTATACCCTTGAGGAAAGAAGGAGAGAGGGGACATGATAGAAACTTTCAAGTACCTCAAGGGAATCAACAAAGTCCAAGAGGGTAGCATCTTTCAGAACAAGAGATGTGCAAGAACAAGGGGGCACAATTTGAAGACAGAAAGGGACGGCTCAGAGGTAAAGTGAGGAAGTATTTTTTCATGGAGAGGGTTGTGGATGCATGGAACAGCCTCCCTGAGGAGATCTTGGAGTCAAGAACAGTGGGGGAATTCAAGAATGCATGGGACAGACGTAAGGCAGTCCTAGTGGGGGGTTGGAGGAAGTAAGCTGTTGGTTAACTAGGATCTGCAGCTTATCTGTTAGGTAGGAAAATGGGCAGACTAGGTGGGCCAAGCGGTCCTTATCTGCTGTCAAATTCTATGTTTCTAAGTATGGGCAGGTCTTCAGGTGGAACAAAGTGTTTCACTGAGGCGAGGTGCCTCAGATGATAAAACGAAGTCTTGACAACAGCAGACACCTGAGCTTTAAGTGTCAGACCTGAGTCAAGAACAATGTCTAGGTTACGTACCCATTCAGAGGTCCTCAACTGGCTGCTGCTGAGTATAATACTGGTGGAACAGCCAGGAGGAAGCCCCTCTACCAGAGGACCTGGGTCCTCAACCAACACCTCAGTCTTCTCCAGGTTCAATCTCAGCCAGCTGGCACTCATCCAGTTCTGGATCTCAGACAGGCAGTTGTTAAAGACCGAGACAGCATCACTTTGTTCAGGTACAAAGGACATGTAGAGCTGAGTGTCATCTGCATAGCAGTGGAAACTCAGCCCATACTTCCTTATAATGCCTTCCAATGGCATACACTGCGAACAACATGGGGGACAAAACGGAGCCCTGTGGTATCCCACAAGACAGGGAACGAGGGGTCAAGGAGAAAATTCCTGACACCACTCCTTCAGACCTGCCTGTGAGGAATGAGTGGAACCATCTGAGGACTGTTCCCGACAGTCCACAGATCAACCACAGGCACTCCAATAGTACACCATGGTCCACAGTATCAGGTGCCGCTGAGAGATCAAGGAGAACCAAGATCGAATGGCTGCTCCAAACTCGCACCATCAGGAGGTCATTTAGCACCTGGACAAAGGCCGTCTCAGTACTATGTCTCTTCCGGAATCCAGACTGGAGAGGATCAGAGATATCATGGGTGGTAAGATGGCCTTCAAGTTGCGCCGTGACTACCTTCTCAATAACCTTGTCTACAAAAGGCAGGTTAGAGACAGGTCTGTAGTTAGCAAGACAGTCCTGGTCGAGGGAGAATTTCTTTAAAAGGGGTGTCACCACTGCTTCCTTCAGGGAGTCAGGGAACACACCCTTCTCCAACAAACACCAGACAATCTCCACAAGGACTGGGCCGATAACATCCAAGCACTCCACAAGGAGGCGAGTTGGGCCCGGATCCAAACTACAGTAAGTCGGCCACAAGCCCTAGACAATTTTCACGATATCAGTGATCGCAAGCTGGTCAAAATCGGCCCAGGCAGGCTGATGCCTGAGTTCTCCCACTGACATTCACAACGTTCAATAGAAGGCGCTGGTCAGATCACAGACCTGATTGTGGCAATCTTTTCAAGAAAGAATTGAGCGAACTCCTCACACTTCAACTGTGAAATGGCTCTCCGATTCTGCAGACAGGCTGGATTGCACAGCCTGTCCTCAGTACGAAAGAGCTTAGCGGGTCGATTCCTTCCTATAGAAATCTCTCTGGACAGGAACTCTGCCTTCTTACGAGAGATTTCTGACTGACAGAATTGATAATGAGCCATCAGTCAAAGCTTGTCCTCTTTCAGGCCAGATTTACGCCAGCACCATTCTAACCTTCGGCCCACTCATCTCAGCTCCCTATCAAACCAAGGGGACCAGGACGCAGAGTGAGTGGGCAAACATGAACAGGAGCTATGGAATCCAGGGCCCCCAATACTGCACTACTGTAGTACCGTACAAGTTCCCCATGATCCATGCATTCCCTCGGCCTACTCGATAGATCCAGCTCTACCAACAGACCCTCCGGGGTCACCCCCCTTAAAGGGCAGTACTGGATCATCTCCAGGAGGTCAGGTCTATTAGGGGGAGCTGCGAAACTGAAACCTATGGTGTGATGTCAGACCATCCGACTGGTTCCACCACCAAGCTGGAGATCTCCATCCCCAGGAGGAACACCAGCTCCAAAGAGTGACCTTGACTATGGGTCGCAGCGGTAATAACCTGTGTAAAGCCCAACAAAATCATAAGTTGGAGGAAGTCTTGGCCAAACTGCAAAAGTTCATTGTCGACTCAGGCGCTGAAATCCACCAGGTGGTTGAAGGCATTCGGCTGGGCTTCGTGCCTCACAACCCACAAGTGGCACAACCTGCCACGTGTTATTGCTTACTTATAATTTACAATATGATCCTATGGGACTCATATAACGCACTTCCCAGGTGGTTGAAGACACCCGACTGTGCCTCATGCCTCATAAACCACCTGGGGTGTGGGGTAATTTAGCACTGCCGCGCACCCTGTCATGTCTTATTCCTTACTTACAATTTACAGTGCGATCCAATGGGAATTTTTTTATCACACTTCCCAGGTGGTGTGCAAGTGTATCCATGGCTATAGAAGCACTGTACCATGATGATGGATGTTTCTTGTTTCATGTGGAAAGAGTTGCATGTTGTTTGCCTTAGCTGATGATGGACGTCTGTGGTTGCATGTGTTGCCCTGCCCCTTGGGCTGTTGGGGGATGCAGAGTTAGCATTGAAAACCCTAATATCGCATTTCCATACTTTTGTCATTTTAATAGCAATACAAACTGAGGCATTCATGACGTTTTTTTTTTTTTGCAAAGAATAAATAAGGGATTGCTACCCCCTCAGAAATATTGTTGATATTTTTTGTTTGAGTACAGATTGACCCGATGACATCATGAGGGTCAAAGTCACAAGTGATGTCATCAGGTTAACTGGCATGAGAACAAATAACAACAACAATATTTCCAGTGTGGTTGGGGGGGACAGCATATTCCATGTATGTCATACCTCCAAAAAAGTGAAACAAAATGGAATTTTCTGCCATTTTTTACTGATTGTAAAACATCTAAAAGGAGTCTATAAATTAAACACCACTCATTTGGTAGATATTTTTGTGCTGGACAACTTTTGTGCTCAAAGTACTATGCTATCATTTTTCAATTTAAAGCTATTTGCCTTTGTTTGTTGCAAAAAGTGAAAAATTGAATTTTCTGCTGTTTTTTGCTAACTAAAAAAATAACTAAAAGGTATTTATAAATGAAACACCACCCATTTTGTAGATATTTCTTAACAAACATGCTCACAGTACCATGCTATCATTTTTTGTTTTAAAGTTATTTGCATTCGTTTGTTGAAAAAGTGAAAAAAAAAACCAATAACTGAATGTTCTGTTTCTTTGCCAATTATAAAAAAAAACTAAAAGGTATCTATAAATGAAATATCACTCATTTCGTAGATATTTGTTTGTGTGCTGAACTTTCATGCTCACAGTAACTATTATTTTGTTTTTAAATTATTCACATTTGTATGCAGAAAAGGTGAAAAAACATTTTTTTTCCTTTTACAGCTGGTATGAGCCCTTGGCCTGAGCCCCTGGATGTTTGAAATGTCAGGCTGATAAGACAGGTATTCTCTGCTGTGTAGATCAAAGGAAACAACTGACCCAGGACTGGGTTGGCTATTTCTTCTCAAGTTCATGCAGTCTCCCCCCAGCAAGCCAAAACTCCATCATTATTAGCCTGAATGATGATTGCTGCAGCACTGACTCACCCATTAAACACTGCTCTGCATTGGACAGACAGTGTTACACCTCTCAAAAGGCACTACCATACCAACATGTTTGCTGTACACACACGCATATGGCGAACAAAAAAAAAAAAACTAAACCAAGCAGGGGTTCTCTCGATCTCTCCTCCCCCCCCCCAACATTGTGCGGGTTGAGTTTCTGGCCCTGAACTGCATATCAGCAAGCAGTCAGAAAAAAAGGGCAGCATCAGACTGACATATGATTACAGAAAGTGAAGGGGACAGAAAAGTTAAGACAAGGCAAGCCAGGCAGGATCTCTCTCTCGCTCTCTGTCCAGTGTGGGGGTTGGGTATATGCAGGCAGCAAGCAAACTGACCTAAAAAAAAGGCAGCCTCAACCTTTCATCTAACAAGGGAAAACCATTAGCTGTTTTTGGTGCTAATCAATTTAGATCACAAATTGTAGTGAGAAAGAAATAATGTGACCTACTGGGACTTGAACCCAGGCCCCCAGAATACAATTTTCTGTAAGTAATATTTCTTTCTCACTACAATTTCTTTGTTTTGCAACATTATTTACCTTCTTTATTCTTTATTATTTTTTAAAATAATGGAACAAAGGATGTTTTATACTGGATGAACACTGACCATGAATCCAAAACCAAAAACCAGAATCAAAACCAGGGGTGAGTTGGAAAAACCAAAACCAGAACCTCCCTGGTTTTGCACCTCTAATTATGATGTCATCAGCACTGTGAAAGCTGCACTCTGACTGGTTCAGTATGCACTGTGACAAACTGTACTTTGCAAGATAATATTATAATGTATAGCGGAATGCTATTGTGTATTGTGGAACGCTGTTCCGCATGGAAATCCATGCCAGGAACAGCGTTGTTGTGCTGCACTCGGTACATCACGATCTTGTTGTGTTGCACCGAGTAAGTCACCAGTGCAGCACAAGATCGAATGCATTTGCGCATGCACAGTTGAGCAGCCAACAGCGACGCGGAAGTAAGCGCGCTGGTACAGATGCCGAAGTAAGACTTATTTTCTTTTCTAGACTTGTTTGGGGATCACAGAGTGCTGATTATGGTTGCCCATACACTATAAAAGATTGTGTATGAACAATCATACACAAACAAGGTAGTTGAAAGATCTCGAGGTTTCCGTGGTAACGGACCTCTCGAGGTCTCTGGTTACCATGGAAACCTCTCGATCACAACTGCCTTGTTGTGTATGCTTGCTCATACACAATACTCTATGTTATGCATGGAATTCCATACTTGGAATATGCTTGTTCTGCTGCACTAGTAACATCATTATGTCATTCTGCTGCAGTAGTGATGTCACTACTGCAGCAGAACAACTTGGAATGCTGCCACACAGCTGCCTTCCTCAATTTAATTCTGTGGTAGAACAGCATTCTAGAACTTCTAGAGACTTCACAAGTCAGTTTCGTTGTGAAAGAGAAAAATAAAACACAATGCACACATTTCACATAATAATATACACTACAAAAAATACTGAATGAGCAACTTTATGCATGACCAGTGTGTTCTGTCACCTCAGGGTTCTGATTCCCATGGGCCTCTTGAGGTCAGAGGAATCAGAACACACTGGTTGTGCATAGTTTTGTGACAGGGAAGAATAGGACCCTGTCCCATTTGTTATGGAGAAAGTGTTTAAATGCAAGTATCTTTCCTTTTCTGTCTCTTCTCTGTCTGGTTGCACAACCTAATTTTCCTGTGAGACTTCGGACTTGATCAACCTGACAGGCTCGCAGTTCTTTGCCTCTCTCTGCCTCTCAGTCCTCTCTTGCTGTCAGTTTTTCTCCCTTGCATACCTATATCTGCTGATATAAAAATATGTGCAAATCACTGAATGGAAATGTAACTGATATTGGGATCCCATGTGTTTGGAAAATACATAGTGTTACCATTTAAATATATATATTTTTAATTTGAGATGACTGCAAAAAGCTGTTGGAAACTAAAGGTTACCTTAGTGCAAATCTTTGAGCCTTTTGCAAAAGCTGTGCAAAAGGAGGCCTCAACTCAAGAAGCACACTGTATTATAGCAGCTGCTGCCTGATATTTACAAAAACAGGATGCTTGTTAAGAATGGGGGCTGAAAGGACTTATAAGAGCTAAGCTGCAAAAGCAAGAGAAATTAGAAGAGGATGAAAAAGGGACATAGAGACTGAAAGAAAAAAATATTTCATTTCTCCTCTGTACATAGTTATTATGAACAAGTTTATTTTTTTTTATGTTACTGCTACTGTAAATAAATATTGTTGGTGAATTCTACAACTGCTCCTGGTTTTCCCTATGCTTAATGACCTGTTCCTTGACGACAGATGGTGTCAGCCTAAGTGGGATTTAAGCCGTGCATACCCTAAGACAGGAGTTTTGTGCATGGGTACTGGACCTAGTACCAGGGAAGCACAGAGAAAGGTATGGATTCTGCAACAGCAGCAAGACCAGGAGTGGTTGCCAGGAGAATGGCAGCTAAACTAGTAGAGACAGAAGTCCAGTCTGAGATTGTACAGCCAGCACAAATTATGGAAAAAGAACAGGCAGTGACAGAACCTAAAATCCTGATGGACTTTTTCAAATGGTGGGCTATACAACAAAAAGAGACTGAGAAGTAGAGAGAAAAAGAGCTTCAACATTTAGAAGTACAAAGGAGAGAAGAGATGCAGCAACAGAAGCAGCAGAGAAGAGATGCAGCGACAGGAGCAGCAGATAAGGGAAGAGATGCAGCGACAGGAGCAGTGATGGCTGGATGCCTTGCAAGCTATCAAAAGCAGAGGATCCGGCACAGATCCAGATGAGAAACAAAATGCAAGCAACTTAAAAGCCATTACATTCACTAAGTTGTGTCTCTCAGATGATATTGAGGCATACCTGACAACTTTTGAAAGAGTTGCCACAGCCTGTCAGAGGCCAAAGCAGCAATAAACAATCAGACTGGTACCCTACCTGACAGGGAAAGCCTACAGCAGTATGGACACTGCACAGTCATAAAACTATGACCTGGTGAAAAGCGAAATCCTGAAAAGGTATGACATCTCTGGAGAGATAAACAGGCAGAGATTTTGATCTCTGAAGTACAACTCAGTCAACAATCCTTGAGAAGCCTTCACCCAACTCAGAGAACTCCTGATAAAATGGATCCAACCAGAGAGCAAAACAGTCCCACAGATCATCGACACATATGCCATGGAGCAATTCATCAACATCTTGCTACAGATGTGCAGCTGTGGGTAAAGGAATACCGATCAGACAGAGGGGAAAAGGCTGATTTTGGCTGAGGACTACCAAATGGCCAGACAGATGACACAGCAGCGAGGTAACAACCAAGCACCAGTAAGATACTCTTTTTCCCATTTAAACTCCAAGCCTGATAAAAACTCTGGTAGGGGTAACAAATCTGTGCCCAAATACGTTATCTACTATAACTGTAATAAGCCAGGCCGTTTTGCAAGAAACTGCCGTAGTCAGGAGAGTGGCACTGGAGCAGATTTGTCCTTGGCAAATTGGGGCAAGTATTTAACAGATGTGCAGGTGGAGGATAAGACTGTGAAGGGACTCATTGATTCGGGAAGCAGAAAGACCCTAGTGCATGGTAAAGTGCTGGGAAAATACTGTGCAAAGGGACCAAGTACTGGTGTCATCTACATCCACAGGGACACTCGATACTATCCCACCACCCAAGTGACTCTAACCGTTAAGGGTGTGTCGCACCAAATGAAAGTGGGGGTAGTATCTAAGTTACCTGTGATTATTGGAACTAACATTCCAGGATTTACTGAGTTGGTCAAAGAGGGAGTAAATCCTGATGTTTCAGCAGCAGTGGTGACAAGAGCTCAGCCAAAGAAAATTTCAGATGGTGGGGAACTTTTCCTTTCAAAGATTTTGATTAGGACTTGTTTGAGCACAGTTCCAAGATCCAGAAATCCAGGCAAGAAAGACGAAGCCTGAAGAAACTATGGCAACAAATGACTGACTAGAAGAAGAAAAAGGGACACAGAGACAAGAAACTTTCATTTCTCCTCTGTACATAGTTATTATGAACAAGTTTATCTTTTTTATGTTACTGCTACTGTAAATAAATATTTTTGGTGAATTCTACAACTGCTCCTGATTTTCCCTATGCTTCCTGACCTGTGCCTCGATGACAGTTGCCCATCCAGTATTCTCTATATCTTGCTCTACTGGGTCATTGTGACACACCCTGTATTGTAAGATAAAACAGTCTTTCTATGTTGAGTAATAATAAAAGGTTTTATCTTGCTATTTATCAGTACGTTGTTTAAATATAGTTATACAGCACATCTGCTGATAAACAGCAAGATAAACAATGTCATCCTGATGCAACATAACAAGATAATATTATCCTGCAAAGTAGGGAACATCACTATGACCCAACAATGCAAGATAATATTATTGAAACAGTTATATCTTCATATAAAGAGCACATTTAAAAGGTATAACTAGTAAACTGATGTTGTATAAATTGAATATAAAATGGACTGACTCAAAATACACAGTTTATCATCATGTATGTGAGAGCAGGACTTCCATAACTCACTCGTGGCTCCACCACACGTGAGTTATGGTCCTGCCCCTTCACACATGAAGATAAACTGCATATCTGTCGTCAATGCACAGGTCAGGAAGCATAGGAAAAACCAGGAGCAGTTGTAGAATTCGAAAAAAGTGTTTATTAGTACTAGCAGTAACAAAAAAAAAAACTTGTTCAGAAAAACTATTTACAAAGGCGGAATAAACAGAGAGGATCCATCTGAGTTTTCCTTCAATCTCTGTGTCTCTCAGAACATTGCAACTTTCTCTCGTATGAGTTTTTTCAATCCCCCTCTTTAAAAAGCATCCTGTTTTCTTCTAAAATGTTCTTGTCAATTTCATGCAGGTGCAGTGAGAACACAATGTCCCAGAACTGAGGCCCCTTCTCCACAGCTTCTGAAAAAGGGCTTAAAAACTGCTCTCAGGCTAACCCCTTGAGTTCCCAATAGCTTTTTGCAATCATCTCAAACTATAATTATATACATTTCAACAATAACACTATATAATTTCTAAACAAAGGGATCCCAATATCAGTTACATTTCCACACAATGATTTGCATATATTTTATACCAGCAGATATGCAAGGGAGAAAAATACAGAAACAACATGGGAAGACAGAGACAGTGAGAGGTAGAGAATTGCAAGGCTGTCAGGGTGCTCAAGTCCTAGGTCTCACAGGAAAATTTGGTTGTGCAACCAAACTGACAAGAGACAGGAAAGAACAGAAGAGATCCCTGTATTCAAACTCGCCATAACAACTGGGACAGGGTCCTATTCAACCCTATCACAATATATATATATATACACTCAGTATAAGATACGCAATGGGGACAAGTTAAATAAATGATTTATGTGCACAACAGCAGTTTGACCTCAGATAACTTCATAAGAGGTGTAAGCCATGAGTGAGGTGTCTGAGGGCAAACTGGTTGAGTGTACATAAACCATTTATCGAATAACATATTCCTCACTGCATATTCCATTTATGCAATACAGAAGTAGTCTTTTTAGGATGTTTTTTATTTATTTATCGTGCAATTAAAAAAAAATTAGGTAGAACTTTTTATGCTAAGTTATGTATTTCTACACTGATAGAGAAGGTTGCTATGGCAATGGGACAATAGGGTGGTTGCTATGGATGCTACATCCCTATATTAATAGCACATGTTGTGACTGGCTGTTACTTTCTTATCTATGGGCCAGAGAGCTTTAAAAACATGGCAGTTCTGACTCTTGCATACTGAGGGAGACAGGTTGCTGCTGTCCAGTCTGGTGTTTGCTTTATTTTGATAGAGGAAATTAATCATCTGGTTGATCCCGATTTTTTTTTTGTTAATTAATTTGGGGTGAGGTGCATTATGTTTGAGGACCGTGACTGAGAGAGTGCCAGAGTTGGGTATGAGCTGAGCTGGGGAGAGTGCAAGCGGGATTGCGACTTGGCATGTATTTAAGAGGAAAAAAAAAATGGTTTTGGTGTTGTACCTTCATGTAGTGTGCCAAAAAGAAGAAACCAGACCACAGGAGCATTGTTGTTTGCAAGTAGTGAGGTGGTGCTTTGATACGGCGAATGAATATGACAGGTGGGTGGATGTCCAGTTGTTGAAAGATCGGAGTCCAGAGTGCCACAAACTTGAATGCTGGAAAACATTAAAATGTAAGGCAACTTTTTCTGTATTTTATAAGAAGGAGAGCAGCAGGGACCAGAGCAGCAGATGGGAAGGGAACTGGGGGTGGGGGTGAGCAGGTGTGTCTGCAAGAGGGCAGCAGTCAGCTAAGCAGAAAGCAATTGTTTGAGAAATAAACTTTTTTTTATTTATTTAAATAATACAGTTTGCCAGTGAATTGCAGTTTGAGAGATGAAGTGATGAGATAAGGAGGCAGAAAACACTACAAAGCTATGATGTTTGGACTGCAGTAGAGCTGGGTGAGTAATAAAATAAAAGTTGTGCGTGCAAGTGGGTTTTAAAGACAGATGTAGAGCTTGCAGCATCAGGGATGATTGACAGAGTGGGCGTAATAAATCCAAGGTTCCACAATTTAACACCAGTGGAAAAAATGGATTTATTACACTCCTTCTAGATCCACCCCTGTTGTATATAAGTTGCAAAAAACTTTGTTAATGCTCCAGTTAGGGTCAAAGTGACAAAAGTTGTGAAATGAGGTGTTAGGGTTTCCCTAACACCCTACCCTCTCAAACCAGGTAGTAGAGCAGGTGAGGAGTATGCCTTGGGCTTCTCAAGCCTAACACTCACCCCATTCTATCTGTAAATAAGGTCATATGTGTAGACTTTATGAGAATGGGATGAGTGTTAGGCTTGAGAAGCCCAAGACACACCCCACACCTGCTCTCCTGCCTGGTTTGGGAGGCTGGGGTGTTAGGAGAACCATAATGCCTCATTTCTCACCTTTGTCCCTTTGACCCTAAATGGAGCATTAACAATGTTTTTTGCAACTTATACTATCTCAAAAAGTAAGTGTATAATAGTATGCTTATTTTACTGTGAGAGTGCAGGGTCCTTTGGACCCTGAGCTCCCATCCCTTCGTAGATGCCCTCCACTTCCATTTATAAGAGAACAGTGACCAAGCTGGCAGCACAGCCATCTTATTACCCCACCCTATGTAACCAGTACAGAACATTTTTGAATCCCTGCCAAAACATAATTCTGCACAACTGCAACGCCATTCCGCACCACAGGTGTGAAAACACATTTTGGCCACGATTTGAAAAATGGCAGCTGTGACATACATGAAGTGGGGTAATAAGAAGGTTATGTTGAAAATCTGGGATAAAAGTATTTAACATTTCTGAAATTACAAGTGGGCGGAGGGAAATTGCAATAAATGGTCATAACTTTGGCATATTTTCATATTTTCAAAATAGTCTTCTAATGACCCCACCTCATAAACCCTGTAGGTGAATATTTTCAAATCCACGCCAAAATGCCTTTCCAAGCCACAGCTGCAAAAACACATTTTGGACAGGATGTGAAGAATGGCATCTGTACTGTCCATGAGGCGGTATAAAAAAATGGCTATGTTGAAATTTTGGATTAAAAATATTGAAAATTACTAAAGGTATGCGTGTGCATAGAAAATTTTCAACAAAGACTCAGAACTTGGACATTTTTAGGAATTGTTTCACCAGATTTTCAATATGATCTTTTTGGGACCCCACCTCATGAGCACTGGAGGTGAAATTTTGTTATTTGTTCCCGAAAGGTGATTTTGTGCAGTGACAGTGAAATCACCTTCCGGGCCTGATTAACAAAATTACAGTGCCAGTGTTCATTAGGTGGTGTCCTAAAAAGGTCATGTTGAAAATTTAGTGAAAAAATTCCTAAAAATTGCAAAGTTATGAACATAAGTTCAAAACACCACTGAAATACATTATACGGCACTTTGATTCCTCAGTTCATGGTTCAACTTTGAAGTGTGAAGACATGTCTTGGTCCACAGACGATGACAGCCTATGACCTCCCGTGGTAAGCATAGGGTAAGGGTGTGTGTGATGGTGGGTGCTCAGTGGGAGGGTAGGGATGGGGGAGGGGGATGGCAAGGATGAAGAGGGATTGTTTTCTTTTTTTCCAGGTCAAAAAAATACAAAGACGTTAGGGGAATGTTTTCTTTTTACAGGATTAAAGTAAATAAATATTTTGGGGCACTGGGGTGGGCTCCCCAGTGTCCCACACTGCTGGAGAGCTCTAAATGCTGGGTCCCCGATGTCGACTAATTAATAAAACAACGAGCTGCAGAGGGAGGCATCCCAATGTCAGATTCTATAAATAAACAAGGGACATGGGGACGGAGCTCAGAGGGTGGAGGGGGTGCCACTACACAACTGGGAATATATGGGGACAGTGATCAGGAAGTGAGGGGTGCCACTAGACACCAGGGAAACTGGGGACTCACAATTTACACTGCAGCTGGCAGCAGGCATTCAGCTGCAGCTGCAGCTGCAGAGGTAAATAAAATCCGCTGTTCTCATACAGAGAATGTGGCAGAAGGCTCCTCTCATTAAGCTGGGCACCCGGGATTTTGGGTGCCCAGAAAAAATATTTCTGGCCCTAATTGTGAAAAATAAATACCATAATCTAGGTACACGGGGCCGGTTTAGCTAGGTTGTGGTGTATGATTTGTAAAATGACAACATGTTTATGTATTTTCCACACTTTTTAGTTCGTGGAAAAAAAAAAAAAAGATGGCAGCTAGTGAAAAAGGATTTTTCTCTGACGAAAAATGAATGAGTCTTGTGAGAAAAAATCCTTTTTCAGAAGAGCAATCCTTTGTCAAACTTTCTCCCTCTACCCTGGGAAGTGATCTTCCCACTGAAAACAATGGGAACTTAAAAACGGAATAACTTTGCAACAGTTTTAATATTTTTTGCATCAAACAAATGCACAGCAGTTCAGTTACTCAAGTATCTACCATAAAAAAATTACACCAAAATTCCACACCGTCTAGAAGCCAGGTGATGAGGACAAAACTGCAAAGAATTGTGACTTTTAAGGTTTTTGCACTAACTGGATCTCAGAATCTATAAATCTGACTGAAGGGAAACTTGGCAGGTCGCGAGATCTACCCCACGGGACAGTGCATACCAAATTTTGTGCAAATTGACTGATCGATTGCAAAGTGATTAAACTGCACAATTTGAGTATTTTTTTATTTTATTTTTTTTTTTAACTCTTTATTGCCCCCTGTATCCACTAACCTCTCTCTGGTGTGGTCTCTCAGCCGAGGCTCTGCCCGCCTGTCTGAAGCCCCAGTTGCACTCCTCGGGTGCCGTCTTCCTCCCTTCCGCAGCACCGCCCTACCCTCCCGGCTCCAAGTCCCCCGAGGAAGGACTGCCACTCCTCCGGCACTCTATCTAGAATGCTGGCAGGTGACACTGTTTCTGGGGAGGACCCGGGTAGTGCTTTCTGGAGGCCCGGCATTCAGTCGCTGCTCCTGGACCCGCCTTCGCCTGACAGTGGGAGATTTTTTGTTCTACTTTTGTTTACTCCCCACCCTCCCCCACGGAGTTGGGACCTGCAATGATGGCCAGCATCAACCAAGCTCCACCCCGGTGCCGTACGGCTGCGATGCAAGAACCAGGCTACCTCTGACAGCCACCAGAGGTCACTCTGGAGCGACACAATGCCCTACACTCTCCCCAGGGAGGGACAGCCGACAGTCAGACACTCAACCCCTTCTCTCCTCTGCCCAATAGCCCATGTTTGTTCCCAAACCTGGGTCGCTAGTGTGGCGCAAGGTGATGCGTCTAATGCCTTAATCCTCAGCACCACCAGTCTGGCCCACAATTTGAGGTTTAACATTAAACATGCTACTTAACCCTAGCTACAGGGGTACGACCGTGCCCCAATAATATAAGTATAGATAGACAGACAGATAGATCTCAATTCTTTGCAAAAACTTCATCAATGCACCAGTTAGGGTAACTTAATGCCACAAACGTAGGGAGATGTGGCGTTAGGGTTTCCAACCCTAAATCTCCACCTCCACCTCCATCCCCCCCCCCCAAGCAGAAAAAGTTATAAAACATCAGGGTATTGGGTTTCCAGAGTCTTGATGGATCAGTGACGGGGTCTTCCATAGGGTTGTCACCCTAATGCTCAGCCCTTCCCCTAGCCCGCAGCCTCTAGTCTAAAGCACAAGGTACAGCTCCAAGCCAGTGCCTCACAGTGATACACTCTTCAAAGGTAGAGAAGTATGTCTCACCACATGTTGCCAACACAATTTGTTGCAGCTTTCTTCACACAGGGCCCTGTGTGAAGAAATGAGATACTGTGTGACACTGTTTGCTCAGGGAATGGGGTGGGCGGGCATTAGGGTCGATAACTCCAAGGAAGACACCACCACTGACTGCCAAGACCCTGGAGACTCAAAACTCAAATTTATTTTCCTTTTATGCCACATTTCCCTACTTTTGTGGTGTTACGCTACCCTAACTGGCGCATTAACAAAGTTTTTTTTTTTTTTGCAAATAATTTATTTTCTTTTTGAGCTAGTGGAATCATATCCTCATTCATGCAGGTCTCTTCAAGACCTGTGTGAACAGATGCAGATGTGCAGGGTCCTTTGAACCCTGCACCATGGGAAGACTCTGTCTCTTTACAGAACTGCAGGGCCCTTTTGGGCCCTGCATTTCCTAGCAGCAATGGATGTGAAGAATTCATGGGCCTGTCTGCTGGGCTGTGGAAGTGCAGGGCCCTTCTGGTCCCTGCAAGTCCATGTGGTTGCAAATGCAGGTGCACAGGGCAAAGAGTTCATCTGTCAGGCAATGCACAAGGCCCTCTGCCACCCACGGGTGCAAAGGTGCAGGGCCCTATACCAAAAGGACAGCTGTCTTCACTATATGGTACCCCGGCCCTTGTGGACAACCCTGCAGCTTTCATTCCGTGGCTGGCTGGCGGGGGGGGGGGTCACATAACCGAAAAACTGTGAGCATGTGCAGTTTAAATAAAAAAAAATCAACATTATAAAGATAACTGAAATTTTTCTGACAACATGAAGTCATGTTGTCCTATTATGGGGATGCTGTCATTTATCAGCTGGCAGGGCCAGCTTCCTGTCAGTGTATGCCCTGCTGCTGTTTTCATTTAACAGGGATGGGGCTAAATGTCAGTGCATAGCTCCGCCCCAGCAAAGCATGCTGCCCACGTGTCTGTTTTTTCTTACAGTACTGTGACCGCCATTAGCTGCATGCCCAGCTTTATTTATTTGATCTGGACTCTGGGGTGCCCAATCCTCGATGCCAGTTTAATTATTAAGACAGTCCAAAACTGGGGTGCCCAGCCCTAGTGTCGTTTTGTTCCCCCTTCCCTCTGTATGGTTCCCCCACCCCACAAACTCCGTAACGTGACCTTGTCGACACTCAGATGCCCAATCCCCGGTGTCAGCATACATCACCCCCCTCTCCCCGAGGGTGAGCGTTAGGGTTGACAACCCCAAGGCACACTCCACGCCTGATTTGTGAAGATGCAAGAGAGGTGAAACTGTAATGGGAATAGAAATCTCTGCCCTGCTGAGTCCCTGGGACAGATTCTATGGCCCTTTTGTGGAGCAGGGAATGAATTTACTCCCATAGTACTGGACTATGGCTTGGAGGGTAGGAAGACAGAACTGGAAGTCTTTCTGGAGGCTACTCCAGAAGTTCTAGAGTATGGCCGCTTTCTATGAGCTGCAGGACTGAGGCATCTGTGGTGATGACCTGCCACCTGTCCAGACAGAGGGAGAAGCAGCCACTTACCGCTACCTCCTGTCTGGCTGGGGGGGGGCCCAGCAAGGAGTTAGGTGGAGGTAGAGGGGGCAGCCGGGGCTGCACCCCCTCCTTGGGGGACTCTGGTTACAGAGGGGGAGGGGTGGGCAAATCTGGGGTGACTCAACATTTACCCTGGGGCTTGTCTGGGTGTTTAGGACTATGAGCAGGCCTACAAAATGGCACCCGCTGAGTACTTCTGGGCTGGTTGGTATGGTACATAGTGCAGACCGACCGTAGGATCCAGCCAGAAGCCTGCAGCTGAAACAGAATGTCTTGAACATCTGCGCCAAACAACTTGTAACCCTTGAAGGGGCATTCAGGGTGGAGAGCTGGGCAAAGCCAGACACCCTTAACCAAGAGTATCTGTACATGTAGATGCTCGCTGAGACCGCCCAGGCTGAAGGGTCCATGGTGTCATAAGCAGGCCTCAGAAGGTAGTTACCAATGTTGGACCCCACCATTAGACAATGCAAAAGCTGTTGAGACTGGGGGTCCTCAGGGAGGACCCGGGCCAAGTTCAGTGCCTGGTGCCAGATCTGGTTCTGGTATTGGACCACGTGAGAAATACAGTTCAATACTCTAATAGTCAGAGTGGCAGAGGTAAAAGTCCTCTTTCCCAGAAGGCCCTGCCGACAGAATTCCTTGTCCAGAGGCAAGGAACTAATGTGCTTTGGATGTTTGGTGCGGTTGTGGGCAGCTTAATGACCACTGAGTCCACTTGTGGCTGGTTACTAAACAATAGCTTCCCCACAGGAGCCTGGTACAATATGTCCACCTTTTGAGCCATGGCGGGGATCAAATTGGGGCATGCCAAGTGGCCATGGTGGCATCCTCAAAGATGTCAAGAAGAAGAAGAATGGCCCGGGGGGGGTGAGTCCAGCTGGTGCAAGTAAATAGCCAGTTGACAACAAGAGGGATCCTATTCCTTGGTGTCGAAGCCCATGGTAAGTTTAAGTAGTCTCATCACCGAGACAAATAGAGGGTCATCCGCGAGAGACCTTGTACATACCGAGGGGTCTTTTCGCCATCAGATGAGACTGTCGAGGTGGAGTTGGGGGGTAGCATCTCCATTGTAACCCCTGTCATCATCATCCAGAAGGATAAGGTCCAGACAGTGCTCGTCCTTATCCCCCTGTTCGGGGGGGGGGCAGCGAAGGCCAAGGAGTCCTGGGTGCTGGCTGTGGCCCTGCTGAAGGAGGGGGCACAGGGGCAGGCATCGGTGGCTACTGCGGGAATGGACCCTGAGAGGGGCAAGCCAAGTGTGCATAAAATCCGAAAGGGTATGCAACATAGGATGGAAGTCCATCGAAATCTGCACCGGGCCCATCAGCAATGTCTGAGGAGGAACCAGGGCTATGGGGAGGCCAGCGGAAATGGCTGAGGCTTCTGGGGGATCTCCCCTGTCTGGACTGTCGCTGGGGTAGGTAAAGGCAACTGAGGCTCGGGCAGGGGCAATGCCGCTGAGGGCAGAGGCCCCATGTCCGAGGAAGGGGCCAAAAAAATGGACATGGTCAGTGCTGGGGGGGGAGAAAGTGCCTAAACAACCACCGATGTAGAGCCAGTCAATGATGAGCTGTCTGAGCCATCTGATAGAGTGCCCACCCCTAGAGCGGCCGCCCACCACCAAAACATTGGTGGGGGGTGCCAATGGTAGCCCTGTGGAAGAGAGGGTGTGCGAGGCAGCGGGGCCTCCCCCAATGACTAGGATGGCACCGTCAGTCAATGGCCGGAGCGGTGACCACGAGCAGGATGAGGAGGCCCAGGAAGGGTCCTTAGGGTGGTCGTTGTCCCCATGCTTGTGCTTGCCTGATGACTTGTCCCAAGCCTTCGAAATCTGTGACCCTGAGGATGTCATGGGGAAGGCAGAGTAACTTCTGGCCTGAAGCTCCTTCTTCATTTGGGAGACATTTTGCTTGAGCAAGCTTGGTGGCCTGGTTGAAGCCGCAGCAGATCTTGCAGTTCTGGGTATCATGCTTCGGGCTTAGGCAGCAGACGCAGGCCTCATGGTCGTCCTTCTTGGGGATCTACAAGCAGAGCCCTTCTTCTGAGTTTTTCTTCTCAATTTCCAATCTCAGTCTCTCAATCACTGTCTCTTGCACAAGCATTGCTGCTCTTTTTTGTAAGTCTGTGCTTGGGAAACCCATTAAGAAAACAGCACGCTTCTCACACAATGTTCTTCTAAGTTTCCAATGTTCTTGCAGGTGCAGCAAAAAGAACATAATGATCCAGAACTGACATCTTGTTTACAGCTCTGCAAAAGGCTTAAAAACTGCATCTCAGGTTAACCCCTTGAGTTACAAATAGCTTTTTGCAATCATTTCAACAGTATAATTATATACAGTTTTAAACAAAGGGATCCCAGTATCAGTGACATTTCCAAATAAAGATTCACATATATTTTTATACCCGCATATATGCAAGGGGGAAGAAAACACAGAAATAGCAAGGGAAGGCAGAGAGATAGTGAGAGGCAGATTATTGCAAAACCGTCGGAGTGATCAGTTCCTAGGTCTCACAAGAAAATTTGGTTGCACAACCAGAGAAGAGACAGAAAAGGAGAGGACTTCTGCGTTTAAACTCTTTATGCATAACAAATGGGGCAGGGCCTTATTTAACCCTGTCACATACCCCCCTCTTTAACAGGTTTCCAAAACATTCTGTTAAATTCCTGTTTATCATTAGCTTATAACCTTTACAGTTCAGTGCATATGCAGCATAGCAAATTTCAACTCATTTTTTTCAACCTTTGGAATTCTCAATTTCTGATCCATATCTTGACAGAAAATCAGCACTGACATTCTCATTCCCAGACTTGTGCATCACCTTAAATTTAAATGGCTGTAGTGCCAGATACCATGTGATTCTAGAATTTTATCCTTTATTTGGTTAAGCCAACAGAGGGAATTGTGATCTTTTACAAGTACAAAGTCAGCTCCTAGTAAGTAAAAGTTAAGTGACTCCATGGCCCACTTTGCTGCAAGGCATTCCTTTTCAATGGTGAAGTACCTTTTCTCTCTGTCATGCAATTTCCTATGTATAGAATAGGATGTTCTTTCCCATCTATATGCTGACTCAAGATTGCATCTAGACCTACCTCTGCTGCATCTGTCTGTAACAAAAATGGTTTCTCTGAGTCTGGGTTTCTTAAAACAGGGGCTGAACATAATACAGCCTTAATGGGCCGGAAAGCTTCATCACACTCTGGGGTCCATTTCACATTTTTCGAGAACCGTTTCTTTGTGAGTTCAGTGAGGGAAGTAGCTAACTTGGCAAACTGGGAACAAATCTCCAATAATAACCTGCCAGCCTTAAAAATGAATCGACATGTTTCTTGGTTTTGGGGACAGGGCTGTTAGCTACTGCTTCTTAGAAACATCTGGCTTAACTTCTCCATTTCCCAAAACACAGCCCACCTATCTAGTTTCCTGCATGCCCAATGCTCACTTGGTAGGTTTAATGGTCAGATCTGCCTTTTTGATCAACTGGATAACTGCTCATTGGTGTTCCAGTTAGCTTTTCCAGTCTGGGCTGTATACCACGATGTCATCCAGGTACACGGCACAATAACCCTGCATTTACTTTTGATTGCTGAGCCAGTTTAGATTTCAGTCCCCTAATTTGTCAGAGTAAATCAGAAAAAAAAAGGGATTTTTCTAAGGCTGCAAGACATTTAATCTGACTACAGTCCCCTAATTCAGAGTAAAAACCCTCGGAGGCTGCAAGAAAGCTGCAATTGAACCTGGCTTGATAATTTGGTCTGTGTTGTGCCTTTCTATCCAGCCCACGCACCCCCCGCCCCTGCTCTCCACTCCCATATTATGAGTATCTTACCTCCCTGTGCTTTCCTCCACAGTTTAATTCGGACCAGATCCGAGGGTCCCAGAGGTTGAGAGGTCGTGGGCAGCAAGACGCCCTCCCCCACCTCCGAAGGTACGTCCATGATTTTCCACGAGGAGCCTCGCTGTTCCAGCATTCCACAATTTGAATTTTCTGGCCCCAACGCATTGCGTCGGCTCCCCACCACCGCCCTTGCTCAGCATGGCCTTATATAGTGAGCGAGAACCAATCATCCCACATCTCCATTTGCAGCTTTTAGAATCTCACCACTAGAGGCTGCTATATTGCCTTCTGGCTTAATCCTACTTCCTTAGGACTACTCTTACTCACCAGTATGCCTCCTTTAATTCTACAGCTATGCTATCTATTACCCACTACCCTGGCTCCCCTCCAACCATTACCCCTCATAAATACCCTCTCCATCTTTGGCCCTCTCAATTACCTGGATGCCTGGTTTCTTTCTTATGCCCGGGTGTCCCCTCTCTCCCTCCCAGCCTCTCCGGATGTGCCAGTACTTGTTGCCTTCTCTGCTGCTACCACCACTTATGAGCTCCACCCTAGGTGTATCACGCTAGCTTTGCCTTGCCACACTTGTCGGCCATTCCATCCCATACTTCTGGTGCAGTCTCCCAATCCCTCATTCCAACCCCACCTACTTGCTACCCCCCCTTATACTCCACCTCCCCATTCCTACCTTCTCTACCCCTGTGCATTCAAAAAGGATCGCTCACTACAGTAAAAAGAGATCCTGGTACTCTGCACTCAGGTTCTTTCTCCTCCTCATGTCAGGGAATGTCCACCCTAATCCTGGACCTCCATCAGCTCAATCACCTATCCAACCCCCTGCCAGTGGGCTTTGCATTGCATCCCTTAATGTCTGCAGTCTCTTAAAAAAGTGGGACTCCTTCCAGGGCTGAGTCCTTCGGCATCAGCCTGATGTCATAGCAATTAGCGAAACCTGGCTTAATCCTAGGATCCCAGACTCATCAATTACCCTCACTGGCTACAACCTCTACCATGTCGATCGGTAGGGTAAATGTGGGGGTTGATGCGCCATTTACTGCAAAGCTTTATTACACGAGCAACTGCTCCCCACTCCCATACTAGGTCCAGGACCACAAGCACTCACACTTAAATTTACCTTGGGACATTCCCAAACCCAGCTTCTTATCACTGTTGTTTACATTCCCCCCAAGGACCAAAAGGCATCCTTCCTCTCACTGCTTACCTACCTGGACACCCCTCCTATCGCCTACAGAAGAGATTATACTTGGTGACTTCAATATCAACTGGCTAAGTAGGGACGCCTCACCGCTCATGGACGCTGCCACAGCCCAAGACCTAACCCAAGTGGTCTTGTCTCCCACCCGTTGGGACCAGCGCACTGGGTCTTCTTTCTGCTAGACCTCGTCTTCACCAACTGTCCACACAAAATCATTAATGTCACCATCCTCTCTAATGTACTTAGCGATCACTCCCCTGTTCTCTGTTCCTGGACTTGCAAAGCTCCTAGATCTTCCCCTAAATTAATAATGCAAAGCAAACTAGGCCCAGGTAAGCTGACAATTCTTAAAGCACACCTCAGCATGATGGACTGGTACTTCGTTACAAACTCCGTTGACCCTGATAGAGCACTAGACCTCTTCATCCTAACTTTCAACCAGATATGTGACAGATATGCCCCTCTCACCAAAAGAATGGTCAGAGGTAATACAGTGCCTTGGATCTCCAATCACCTCCTGGCCTTGTTACGGGTGAGGGACTCACTGTGGCAGCTCTCCATTGAGTCCAGCCTCTTGCTCGATAGACAAAAGTACATAGAGGCTTGGAACAAGTGTAAATGGGCTGTGCAAAAAGCAAAAGCAGATTATTATAAATCCTCCTTAACCACCTCTTGGGGTTCAGGGTGTAAGTTCTGGAACAACATTAAGGAAATCTGTGGAAAAGACCCTAACCCTGATTCTGATCCTGTCCAGGTCTTGGTCAACGGGTCTTTGACCTCTGACTCCACCCAAATTGCTGAGGCTTTCAATAACACCGTCTCAAACCTCAACCATGTTCTCCCCTCTAATTTCTTTGACCCACTTTCTTCCTGCGCCCCTATCCCCCCCCAGAGGGCCTCCCTTTTTACCTACGCCAAATTACTCCCAAATCCGTGGAGCCATACCTCGCTAAAGCACTGAGCCACTCCTTCTTCAGCAGTGACTCCCTAGATGTGAAGCTCCTTCGACTCACCTTGCGGGAGGTCCTATACCTACTAACTCACATTTTAAACTGCTCTCTGTGCCATGGTAAATTCCCCACCAAGTGGAAATCCGCAGCGATTACCCCTATCCTTAAAAATGGGGATAGATCCAATACCAATAATTACCACCCCATCTCCATACTCCCGCCCCTATCTAAGGCCTTGGAATGGACTGTATCGGACCAGCTCACTGCTCACCTCACAAAATACAACCTATTCTGTAATCAACAACATGGCTTCCGAAAAGGTCACAATACCACCACTGCCCTTCTTGAGATTTCCTCCCACATACACTCCTCATTGGACAAGGGTCACATCACTGGTGCATTCTACATAGACCTCACAAAGGCGTTTGACACTGTCAACCACTCCCTCCTACTTGCCACATTGTCCAACCTGGGCTTCTCCCATGATGGAATGGGCTGGTTTACGGACTACCTCATGAACCAGTCTCAGCAGGTCAAAATAGGGAACACCTTATCCAATAGCCAGCCTGTCCTCTCTGGCGTGCCCCAGGGGTCCATTTTTTAGCCATTACTTTTTAGTCTATTCCTCAACTCCCTCCCTATGTCCTGCCCCAGCAATCTACTTCTGTATGCAGATGATGCTGTCCTCTTTTCCTCAAACCCAGACCCCTTACAACTCCACCGCTCCCTCCAGGCCGCCTTCAGCTGTGCAGAAAACTGGTTCGCTGTGCATAGCCTTACAGTCAACTACTCAAAAAACAAATTCATGCTGTTCTCACACCCGCAGAATACTAGAAAGGAGCTTTGCCCTCCAGTCCTAACCTCTAACCAGACCCCTCTGGAGCAAGTGGGTTCCTTCAAATACCTGGGCATCACCCTGGACCCGGCCCTTAACGTCCACCTTCATATTCGCCACCTATCTAAGTCCCTAAATGTTAGGTTGGGACGGTTATACCGCTTTAAACACTGTCTCGCCCCGGACGCCCTCAGGCTTACTGTCTCCTTCTCAGTTCTCTCGCTGCTCGAGTATGGCTTGCTGATTTATGAAGCAGCAAATACCACAGCCCTAGCTAGTCTCTCTCCCCCTAAATAAAGCTTGCCGCCTCGTCTTGGGATGTGACCATCTCACACACACCTGCTCACTTTACAACGATACCGGCTGGCTCAACCTTGACAACAGAATCAGGTTCCACACATGCCTCGTTGCTAAAAAAATTGCCTTTGGTCTCTCCCCCTCTGGGGTAGCCCCTCTAGCCAATCCAGAACCCAAGGTGCAGCACACCCATAGCTCTGACAAACCCCTCCTCTCAATGCCCAGCTGCAGGACCGCTCTATTCCAAAGGTCCTTCAACTACAGGGCACCTCGGTGAATGAACAGCCTCCCCGTCCCACTATTAAATGAACCAAGACTTGGGCCTTTCAAAACCCACCTTAGGGAACATCTCCCGACCTCAAGAACCTGTGACTGCTTTCGAACTATTAATTGTCTCTAACGATGGCTCCTGCCCGTAACCACCTCACCCCTTGACTGCCCCTTAGCCTCAGCTGGTTTTATAGTATTTGTTTCCCAACTGTTGTTTCTGTTATGAAGTATCCTTAATTAAGTTATCCCTATTATTATGTGTCTGTGTTAATCCTTATTGAATACTTGTATACTTCTCATTGTAAATAATCTGAACTTTGTACTCTGTTCTAATGTTTAGTTACGCCTGTCTGTACCTTTTTTCTGTGACGCGGATCCTTTGTAAATGAGTCTTTGACTCAAAGGTGTTCCGAAGTGCTAATAAATAAAAACAAATAGCGTGAGAGGATAAAATTACATCCATGTACTGTTGGAATGCAGCAGGTGGACCATGTAAACCAAGCGGCATAATGGTGAATTGACAGACTCCTATAGGAGTGACAAATGCAGTTCTGTCTCTGGATTATTTAGCTAAGGGGATTTGCCAGTAATCCTTGGTAAGATCGATGGTACTGATATACTCTGAACTCCTTAGTTTGTCCATCAAATCATCTATTCTGGGCATAGGATAACGGTCAAATTCTGACACTTGATTTAAGTTTCCTAAAATCAAGGCAGATTCTTATACACCCTTCTTTTTTGTTTACAATCACCACTGGTGATAACCAAGCACTTTTCGACTCTTCTATGATACCCAATTCTTTCATTTTTTTATTTCCTTAACCACGTCAGCTCTTAACAGCTATGGTAATCTGCATGTCTTTTATCTAATAGGGTGAGCTTTCCTTGTCACTATTACATGCTCAACACTTTTAGCTCGGCCTGACACTGTGGTAAGTACTGTTAAATGTTCTTAGCAAGTTACAAATTTCTGCAGTTTGTTCAGTGGTTAAGAAAACATTCACCTTTACAGCTTAAGCAGTTCCAGTCTGTTCCAGTCTGACATAAGCTATATCAATATGTTCTCTATCTGTTTCTGGTAAAACTAGCAAAACAGCTTTTTTTAACCCATTTCTTGAGGAGGTTAGTATGGTATATCTTAGTAGGATTTTTCCTATCCGGGGTCTCAATCTCATAGTTAACTGTGCCAGTACATCTAAGCACTTTATAACGCCCTTGACACTTCATTAAAACTTTATTTTCTGTAGTGGGTAACAGTACCAAGACCTTTTCACCTAGCTTAAAAACATGTTCTTTCACACCATGGTCATAATATACCTTCTGCTCGTTTTGGGCCGCTTCCTGATTACTATGGGCGATTTCAATATATTTTGCCAACTTCTTTCTTAGTGCACATATATAAGATGCAATAGATTGCTTCTGATGGGGGTTATCTTCTCATGTTTCTTTTATTACATCTAGTGGCCCTCTAGGTTGTCTACCATACAGCATTTCAAATGGTGAAAAACCCATTCAGGCTTGTGGCACTTCTCTGTAAGCAAAAAGCAAGTAAGGTAAGTATTGGTCCCAATCTTTCCCTTCCCCTTTTACAAACCTTTTTAACATGCATTTTAGGGTTTGGTTAAAACGCTCAACAAGACTATCTGTCTGAGAGTGATAGGGGGAGGTTAATATGGCAGTAACACCTAGTAGTTGGTACAGCTCCTTCAGTAATACAGCATCAAAATTACTACCCTGATCAGTAATACTCTCTTTAGGTATGCCCACCTTGCTGAAAATGTTGGCAAGATCTGCTGCCACCTTTGGGGCTGTGACAGTACGCATTGGAACTGCCTCTGGGTATCGAGTAGCATAGCCACATACTACCAGAATTAATCGATTACCATTTTTACTTTTGTCTAAGGGGCCAACCACATCCATTGCAATTCTCTCAAAAGGCACATCTATCAAAGGTAGGGGCACCAGGGGTACCTTGGCTACTTTCTGACACTCAGCACATGAACTGCAATAGGCAGCTACATCCTCATGAATTCCAGGTCAATAAAATCTGTACAGCAATCTGGTAAGGGTGCAATCCCTCCCAGAGTGACCAGCCATAGGACTATCATGTGCTATCTGTAACAACTCAGATCTATACTTTCATGGTATAACCAATTGTTCTATCTGGTCCTGTGTCTGAGGTTTAACCCAAACTCTGTACAGCAGCCCATTACATTTTTTAAACATAGGTCCACCCAGTTTTGGTTTCACCCCAGCTGCTTAAAATAACCCTGGAGAGAAACATTGTTAACTTGCTCTGAAACAAAATCACAATCAGTTATCAGTTGAGTTTCAACATTTTCATACGTTAACCCCTTATGTCCATCAGTCTTTTGTTGCTACTGTTTCCTTAGGTGTCGTCTTTCTTTCCTGGACTTCTGGATCTTGGAGCTGTGTTCAAACATGTCCAAATCAAAATCAGCGAAAGGAAAGAGTCCCCACCATCTGAGATTTTCTTTACTTGAGCTCTTGTCACCACAGCTGCTGAAATATCAGGATTTACTCCCTCTTTGATTAACTCAGTAAATCCTGGAAAGTCATTTCCAATTATCACAGGTACAGGTAACTTAGGTACTGCTCCCACTTTGATTTGATGCAACACTCCCTTAATATTCAGAGTCACTTGGGTGGTGGGATACTATCGAGTGTCCCCATGGATTCAGATGACACCAGTACCTGGTCCTTGTGGACACTGTTTTCCCAGCACTTCAATATGCACTAGGGTCTGTCTGCTTCCTGAATCTATCTATAAGTCCCTTCACAGTGTTATCTCCCACCTTCACATCTGTTAAGTACTTGGCCCAATTTGCCAAGGATGAATTTGCTCCAGTGTCACTCTTCTTACTACAGAAATTTCTTGCAATATGACCTGGCTTATTACAGTTATTGTAAATAAAGTCTTTGAGTGCAGATTTGTTACCCCCAGCAGAGTTCTTATCCGACTTGGCGTTTAAATGGAAAAAAAAGAGTGTCTTACTGGTGCTTGGCTGTTACCTCGCTGCTATGGCATCTGTCTGGCCATTTGGTAGTCTTTGGCCAAAGAAACAGTCTTTTCTCCAATTTCTGGTTGGTGTTCTTTTATCCAAAGCTGTACGTCTGTGGTTAGGATGTTTATGAACTGCTCCATTACAAATGTTTCGATGATCTGTGGGAGTGTTTTGCCCTCTGGTTGGAGCCATTTCATAAGGAGTTCGCTGAGTCAGGTTAAAGCTTCTCGAGGATTGTCGACTGAGTTGGACTTCAGAGACCAAAATCTCTGCCTGTAGGTCTCTTCTGAGATGTCATATCTTTTAAGGACCTCTCTTTTCACCAGATCACAATCTTCTGACTGTGCAGCATCCATATTGCTGTAGGCAAGTTTATTTTTATTTATTTAGTTTTTGTTTACTGGGTAGGTGCGCTAGCCAAACAGGTGACTATTTTCAGGCACGACCCAGGAGGTACAGTAACAATACAGAGTTCATTTACATAATACAGGGAAGCAGTAACAATACAGAGAACAGTTTTCAGTAAAAGGCAATAAAGGAGTACAGCTTCAGAGACAATCAACAGGTCAAGAGAAAAACAGCAGATTTACAGTGTACAGGTAGCATTTAGTGAGCGGGTAAAGGTATACAGGGCAGATCCAAAGGACAGGTGGGTCAGGGAGGGGAGAGAATGGGGGAAGGGGAACTGAGTGAGCAGATAAAAAGGCAGGGGATGCAGGAAGGCAACCTTGCGGCTAAGTGGTTAAGGTGGCAGCAGGGATGAAGGAGGCAGGACGGGGGAGGTCTGGGTGTGGGGCGGTGAATGGATGGTGGCAGTACATGGTCGAGGTGGGGGGAGAGAGTAGGTCAGGCAGAGCTGGAGGCAGGGAGACATCACCTGCAGTGGGGCTTAAGAGGGGTAAAAGGCAGCGAAACAGGGCAGGAAAGGACATGATAGGCATCAGCGCCAGAGGAGGAGGAAGGGGAACATTTGGATGGGGCAGGGGCTTACGGAATACATCTGGGTGAGGGGGATATGGTGGCATAAGCAGTAGAAGGCTACGGAAGAGACCGAGTCCATGGAAGGCCAGGCGCGGCTAGAGAGAGCTGAAGGAGGGATCGAGGTGTGAAGATGGCCACGGGCGCTTTTAGCGGCAGAACCACTAAGAGAGCCCGGGTTCATGGAACCAAGTCAGCAGGGAGAGTTAGGATGGCGGGGTTTGGGGTGAGGTATGGCGGGGAGCGCCATCAGCGCTGGAAAAGCTGCAAGTACCGGGGTTGTGGTACTGTTCCCGGCAGGGAGTCGGTGCTCAGTCGGGGGCGCTATGGAGGTAAAGAGCAAATGGGTCTAACTGGGGGTGTAGAAACGAAAAGTCAGTGTTAGGGATATGGCGGGAATGGCGGCAGGGGGCTGAGGGATGAGACTGTGTCCACGGAAACCGTACGCAGGCTGGACAGATCGATGAGTGTGAGAATACGGGGGTGAAAGCAGCGGGTGAGCAGTTTTAGCGGCAGAAGCCTACTAGAGGAGCCCAGGATCGTGGAGCCGTAGGCCAGTGGGGGAGGCTAAAGATTGCGGGGGTTTGGGGTAAGGTACGGCGGGTGAGTGGTTTCAGCGGCTGATGGTGCGGCTAATGTCCGGGGTTGTGGAACTGTATCCGGGCAGGGGAAAAGGTGTTCAGGTGGGGTGGGGGGAGCTGTGGAAGTCCAGGGGCAATAGGAGTAGAGGAACAGGTCCATTGGGGGGGCGCTTAGGCATTGGCTGCGCCAGTACCTGGTACCCCTAGATCATCTGCACAAACATTCCAGTAAGCAGCAGTAACACGTAGAGCAGTGCAGACAGCAACAACAGGTTAACAATGCAGTAGTCAAGGCGCAGTAACTTACAACAAAATTACACATGCTAGACAAGTGCAAGTAGAGAGAAGTACCCTGAAACGGGTCCGTCGGGGGGCGCTTAGGCATTGGCTACGCCAGTACCTGGTACCCATAGATCGTCAGTACAAACATTTCAGTAAGCAGCAGTAACAGGTACAATAGTGCAAACAGCAATAACAGGTAAACAATGCAGTAGTCAAGGTGCAGTAACTTACAACAAAATTACATACTTTAGACAAGTGCAAGTAGGCTTCGAGGTCGGAGTTTTGAACTCAAAATGAAGTGCATATAGGCAGACACATATATCACAGTGTTAATGTTGTAAGTAAAATAGGGTAAGGAGTAGGAAGGAGGGAGTGGTGGGGCAAGAGAGAGAGGTTGGCAGGACAAGCTCAGGTAGGGTCATAACAGGCACACTGGTCCGTGGAAAGCAGGTGTTCACGTAGCTTGCGCTTAAAGAGATCGTGGGAAGATGTCAGTCTAAGGTCGAGTGGCAGGAGGTTCCACACTTGAGGGGCTGTGTACCTGAATGCTCCAGACCCTTTGGAAAAGCGGCAGCGATTTTTAGTAGGGATTTGTCCGAGGATCTCAGCTCACGCGTGAGGGAGGGCTGGCTGAAGCAGTTCAGTTAGGGATGCTGGTCTGTTGAGTCTAATGATGGAGTCGCAAAGGCAGCCCAGGTAGTATAGTCTGGTGGCAGAGGGGGAGAGCCAGCCGAGGTCTTTATACAGTTGGCAGTGATGTTTAAGTCTGGGGGCTTTTGAGGCATACCTGCATACACTGTTGAAAGTGACATCCCATTTTTGTAGTGTGGATTTATGCGCCATGGGTAGGATGGGAGCACAGTAGGTCAGAGCGGGTAGGAGGAGACCTCTGGCGATGGCTAGTTTGGCTGCAGGTGTGAGCATGTAGCTGGATCTGTAGGCAGCACCCAGTTTGCAGTTCACAGATTTACATGTTTCTTGGATGTGCAGGTTTAGGTCTAGAGATTGGTCTAGCAGGATGCCCAGATAACGGAAGGAGGTAACCACCTCGGGGTCCCATCCAGGTCAAGGACTTTTAAGGAGAGTGGCAGGACCTTATCTGTGGGCAGTGCCCCGGAAGCATCAGTTTAGTTTTGCTGGAGTTCAGTATAAGGCGGTGGGTGTTTAGCCAGAGTTGGACAGCGTGGAAAGCAGATGTCAGTGCCATGTTAAGTTGGTCTACATTATTAGAGCTAGCATAGATAACCAGGTCATCTGCGTAGAGTAGAGAGTCACAGGACGCAATGCTGTATGGCAGGTTATTTATGAATAATGAAAATAGGAGGGGACCCAGTATTGATCCTTGTGGCACTCCAATGTTGATGGTGGTACAGTCGGAGATTGATGAGTTAAGTTTGACTGCTTGGGTCCTGTTGGTTAAGTAACTTCTGAACCAGCTTATGACAGGGGGTGAAAAGCCAAATTTATGAAGGGTGGATAGGAGTAGGGGGTGGTCCATGAGGTTGAAAGCCTTGGTGAGGTCGATAAAGATAGCACCAGTAAGCTGACTTTTGTCCATGCTTGTGAGAGTATCAGTGGTGAATTTAGCTAGCGCCATTGTGGTGCTGTGGTTTTTCCAGAAACCATGTTGTGCTGCACATAGTAGATTCGATGTTTCAAGGAAATCAATGGTCTGAGTGGCTACTAGTTTTTCAAGTATTTTGCTGAGGACTGACAGAATAGCTATGGGTCTGTAGTTTGAGATCTCACTTTTGTTGCCCTTTTTGAAGATGGGGGTGATTCTTGCAGATTTCCAGATGTCAGGGAAGGTACTGTTGGAGAGGGAGAGGGTGAATACCTTGGCTAGAGGATAGGAGAGGAGATGGGCGGCCGCCTTTAGTAGGCGAGGTTCCAGTGAGTCGGACTCGGGGCTGGTGGTGTCCGATATTGAGTTTAACAGTTTAAAGACTTGTGGCAGTAGACACAGCTTTGAAATAGAAGGGCTTGTAAATATCCAGCACATGTTTCTTGAGAGGGGATCTGCTGGTGCACCGGTTGATGAGGGCTGGGAAACCACAGTTGGAGGTTGAAGTGTGGAAGTATACTGGGACAGATCAGAGAACATCTTATTAGAAGCATTTGCAATGGTAAGGGAGTCATTACAGTGGACACCATCTAGAATAATTTCCGAGGGGGTTATGGATTGAGGTGTACCCAGAAAGGTTTTTATGTGGCCCCAGAACTTGCGTGGATCTCTGGCTGAGCTGGCAAGTAGGTTCTGGCAGTATCTGCTTTTTGCTAGCCTTATTTGCTTTTTACAAGAGTTTCTATGTTGCTTATAGATGGTGTGATCCCTGGGTTGGCCAGTGCTTTTATACTTCCTCCACAGTTTATCCCTGGTTCTGAGTTGGCTGAGTAGGTCTTTGTGGAGCCACCTCGTCTGTTGTCCCCTGACCCTTCTTTGTACTTTTGGGACATGTTTAGTCTGTGCTTCTGTGAACTTGGTCAGGAACATGTTAAGGGCATCCTCAACTTTTGTAGATTGGTAGATATCCGTCCAGTCAATGCAGGATATGTCCAGGAGAAAGGCACTTAGATCCAGGTGTGCGAAGTTGGTGAAAGTGACCAGGCGGGACTAAGGGGATGGAGAGGGACTCGCATGCCAGTGACAGATAGTGGGTGAGTGGTCAGTTATAGCATCAGCCAGGGTGCATGCCTTAGTAATGCGGTCAGGTCTGTTTGTGAGGATCCAGTCAATAAGCGTGCCTGATTGGGGTTTATCATCCTGGTATTTTCAGTGATGAGCTGGTGGAGGTGGAAACCTTGGATTAGGGCTGCAGGAGCTGTGGGCAGGGCCCAGCCAGTTTAGGTCGACATCCCCAGGAAGATGGCTTGCTCGAGTTTATGGTTTGTGAGGTTAGCTGGAGCAGTTCAGGAGGCCATCCACCCTCCAGTGGGTGGATTATAGAGACAGATAATGTGCAGGTTTTTGCACCTAGGGACAGGATAGCATGTAATGATTTGCAGATCCGTTGAGGGTTATGGACAGGAACAGGCTTAATGGTGAGGTGGTTTTTATAGTACATGGCAACACCCCCACCCCTTTTCGAGCCTGGCCTGTCCTGTCGCAGGACGGAGTATCCGGGTAGGTGGCATTGGGCGTCCTGTATGCGAGGTTTGAGCCATGTTTCCGTGAGGCAAAGGATGTCAGGTCCAGCTACTTTGGTCCACGCCTCAAGCTCGGCCATATGGCCCAGGATACTTCTAATGTTCAAATGCGCAAACAGCAGACCTTTTAGGTTTGCATGGGAGTTGCTGGGGCGCGCCAGGATTCGGTTCCACGCCACCCGCCAGTAGTAGGCGTAAGAGAGGCTAGGAATTTGGGCTTTCCCTGTCAGGTAAGGTACCAGTCTGATTGCCGATTGCTGCTTTGGCCACTGGCAGGCTGCGGTAACCCTTTCAAAAGTTGTCAGGTATGATTCGATATCATTTGAGGGACACAACTTTGTAAGGTCTTTTAAGTTGTTGGTGTTTTGTTGCTCTGCTGGAAAAGTGCCAGATCCTCCAGCTTTGATAACTTGCAAGGCATCCATCCACTACTGCATCTCTTCTCTTGTTTGCTGCTCTTGTTGCTGCATCTCTTCTTTTCTCTGCTTCTCAAGTTGTTGCATTTCTTCTTTTCTCTGTCTCTCTAAATGTTGAATCTCTTTTTCTCTGTGGTGCATCTCCTCTTTTCTCTGTTTGTTGTATAGCCCACCAGTAGAAAAAGGCAGTCAGGCTTTCAGGTTCTGTCACTGCCTGTTCTTTTTTTCCTCCATAACTGGTGCTGGCTGTACAGTCTCAGCTTGGACTTTTGTTTCTGCTTCTAGTTTGGCTGCCATTTTTCTGGCAAACACTCCTGGACTTGCTGCTGCAGAATCCATACCTTTCTGCTATACTTCCTTGGTACCAGGTCTAGTACCCATGCACAAAACTCCTGTCTTGGAATATGTACGACGTAAATCCCACTTAGGCTGACACCATCTGTCATCGAGAAACAGGTCAGAAAGCATAGGAAAACCAGGAGCAGTTGTAAAATTTGCAAATAGTGCTTTATTATTAATAAAGTACAGTTATGTAAGAACTTACCATAACAGTAGATCTTCGATAACAGCTCTTGCAGCAGGTTACCCCATTAGGACTGAAGCCGTCAGGCGCCAGGACCCCATGAAAATTTTCTAGCTAGCAGTCTTCAGCGGGGACCGCCTCTGACGTCCGTCCCGGCCCCGACATCAGGCGTAGTACATAAGGAGGCGGTCCCGCCAGAATCCCCAGTTCTTTTCCCGCCGGAGACTCCCGGCCGCTTGATGACATCAGAAGAGGGGACTGAGGATCCGCCATCAGATGGCCAAGACTAAAACAAATCGTTCCATCCCGGAAGATGGATGTTAGGCTATAAACTACCTCCTCCAAGGGGGAATGGTGGGTGGGAAGGTACCTGCTGTTATGGTAAGTTCTTACGTAACTGTACTATCTTCTTCGAGATACAGCTCTTGCAGCAGGTTACACCATTAGGACTAATTCCCAAGCAATAGCAACAATCTAACGCCATCGGGAGGAAGGAGAACAGAGATTATCACCCTGCTCGAGCCTAGGACAGAAGTCCCTGAAGGACGGCTAGGCCGAAACCTGCCCTTCGCCTTGAAGCGACGTCCAGGCTGTAATGCCTAATAAAGGTATGCACCAAGCTCCAGGTAGCTGCAGCACAAATAGCTGAAGTGGAAACATTCTTCAGCGCTGCGAAGGAGGTGGCCACTCCTCTAGTAGAATGGCCCTTGACCACCTAGGTAAGGGGGTTTGCTGCGCTTGTCATAACAGAAAGAGATACACTGAATGAGCCAACGTGAAAGGGTTTGCTTTGAAACAGGGGCCCCTTTCATCCTCTCAGCAAAGGATACGAACAGTTGATCCACTTTCCGGTACTGTCTGGTTCTGGTCAGGTAATATCTGAGACACCTGTGGACATCCAGGGTGTGAAGCAGTGCTTCTCCTCGATTGGTGTACTTGGGAAAGTACACTGGTAAGTCAATATCTTGATTAAGGGTAAGGGCTGAAACCACCTTAGGCAGAAACTTAGGATTTGTCCTCATGGACACCCTATCCTGGTGAAAAACTAAATAGGGCTCTTTGCACATGAGCGTATGCAGTTCGGAGATTCTTCTCGAAGAAGTAACTGCAACTAAAAACAACATTTGCCACGACAGAAAATGTAGCTCGCAATCTGCGGCTGCTCTCCTGGTCATCGTGCGCTAGAATTGACTGAGAGGCCGATGCTGCGAAGACGACGGCGGGAAAAGAACTGGGTATTCTGGCGGGACCGCCTCATGTACTACGCCTGACGTCGGGCGGACCGACGTTGGAGGCGGTCCTGCTGAAGACGCATACAGAAATTGGTAGGTCCTGGCGCCTGACGGCTTTCAGTCCTAATGGTGTAACCTGCTGCAAGAGCTGTATCTCGAAGAAGATCAGCAAAATAAAAATTGTTCAGTGTAACTAGTTACAATGGCAGTACAAACATAGAAAGCAGAGTCCTTCTTCTGAGTTTTTCTTCTCAATTTCCAATTTCAGTCTCTGTCTCTTGCACAAGCACTGCTGCACTTTTTATATGTCTGTGCCTGGGAAACTCGTTATGAAAACAGCATGCTTCTCACACAATGTTCTTGTAAGTTTCCAAAGAACATGATAACCTAGAACTGACCACTTGTTTACAGCTCTGTAAAAGGCTCAAAAACTGCATCTCAGGTTAACCCCTTGAGTTCCAAATGGCTTTTTGCAATCATTTCAACGGTATAACTATATACAGTTTTAAACAAAGGGATCCCAGTATCAGTGACATTTCCACATAAAGATTCATATATATTTTTATACCCGTAAATACACAAGAGGGAAGAAAAGACAAATAGCAAGGGAAGGCAGAGCGATAATGACAGGCAGAGAATTGCGAAACCATCGGAGTGATCAGTTCCTAGGTCTCACAAGAAAATTTGGTTGCGCAACCAGAGAAGAGACAGAAAAGGAGAGGACAGAACAGATGTTTGCGTTTAAACTCTTTATACATAACAAATGGGGCAGGGCCTTATTCAACTCTGTCACAATATGCCATCACAAAATTTTTCATCCCGACCGTGCATGCCAAATTTTGGGCTACTTCATCAAATGATGCCAAAGTTATTAAGGTGCAAAAATTAGGGTTTAACAGTAAATAGCCTACTCAACCCTAGCTACATGGGTGCTGCCGTGCCCCTATAATATATACACACACACACACATTTTATATATACATACTTTTAAGACAGTATAGCCAGGAACATAACTCAGTACTCATACGTCTGCATCATTCAGAATTTTTTTTTGTTGCAAATAAATTTAAAACAAGGCAAACATTGCAGACATCGGTAATAAAACATGAATAGGAAGAAGTCCTTTAGCTGTACAAAATACAAGAAATAGTACACTGTACTTATAAGGAAAGAATTAATAAATGAGAACTGTTATAGTAGCCAGTCATCAAGAGAATGGTATTAAAGGTAACTAGAAAACATAGGTTACTCAGCTGTAACAGTAGTTCTAGAAGTGGTATATGGTGTACATCCACACGTTCTGGCAGTGTCTTTTCCCTTTAAGATGTGCTGGAAAGTCTTCAAGCTGGCTCCTCCCACCTACTCACCCGGGTGGTATATCCCTCGGCTCTGCCCCATGACGCTTGATCTTGCCCGCTGGAAGCAGAGCGTCTGAACCTGGGGAGGTCGGGTGGGTCCGTGTGGATGTACACCATATACCACTCCTAGAACTACTGTTACAGGTGACTAACCTGTGTTTCTAGGGATGTGGATATAGTGTATTTATCCACACGTTCTGGCAGACTCCTAGCAGTTCTCCGGGAGGAGGGAGGCAAGGCGCACACCCCCTACTCAGGGAACACAGATTGGAGAACCGAGGCCCCAAAGCCAGCATTATGGTGTCATACAAGGTCAATGTGGTAATGGGACATGAAGGTGTGTGCCGACTTCCAGGTAGCAGCCCTGTAGATTTCCTGATAAGGGACATCCCTAGAAGCACCCACCGACGCAGCCGTATGACGGGTGGAATGAGCCCTTAGCCCTCTGGGAGGCTCCCTACCTGCCAACCTACTTGTATTTCAGAGTCTCAGGAGCCTGGGGGTCGGTCAGACTTTGCTAATGCCTTAAAGTGTGTTCTCTGTGGTTATGAATCTCGGGGTGTTAGAGCAATATATATTTATATGTGAATGTAAAGTAAGAGTTTTAGTTATGTGTGTGTATGTATATATATATATATATACACACACACACATATATATATATATCTATATATATCTATATCTATCTATATCTATCTATCTATATCTATCTATATCTATCTATATCTATCTATATATATATATACACACACACAACACACATATATATATATTATGGTAGCACGGTAGTGCTACCATAGTTAGGGTTGAGGAGCCATTTACATGTTAAACCCAACATTTTGCACCTTAATAACTTTGCAACCATTTAACGGATTTGCCTGAAATTTGGAATACACGATCAAGACCCAAACGCCTTGGGATCTGCCAAGTTTCGTACCAGTTGGATACACGGCTGCGGAGTTATTAAGCGTGATCTGCGCGCGCTTATGCTTTTTCTGGAATTCTACTGTCATTTCTACAGGCTCGTACAGTTTGTGCTGACTGGGTCTGAAATCTTCAGGAATCTATAGCCAGGGTCCCGATGTGCCTTTCAAGATTTCGTGAAAAATATTAAACAGTTCAAAAGTTATTCAAAAACAATTTCCATTATAAGTCAATGGGAAAAGTTAAAAAGTTCGACAGTGTCGCAAATGCATTTTTACTTTCGCAAATGGCCCTCTTACTTTCGCAAATCCGCCATCTTGTTTTCAGTTAGTGATCAGAAAAATGCTTGGCATTTAAATTTGGGACCCTCTAGCAACCTAATTCTTTTTGTATTCACCTAGTCAGACCCTGAGGATGCTAGCCATGTCTTTATTTTGAGTAAAACACCCCAGAAATATGTTTTTCAAATTTCTGGAAAAAGTACTTTCGCAAAGTACTTTCATGCTTCATTTAAAGTGTAGTGAATTTTTAGAAGCTTTCGAAATCATGGCAGTACTTTTTCTAGTCTGTGGAAAATGACAGCAATTCTTTGGCACTCCGCTGCAAAAGAACGGTTTGGAGTTTTGGGCTGAAATTTGGAAGGAACGCAGCCAACATCTCACAGATGTGCCTGTCAGTGTTTCATTGAAAAAATATTACACGGTGGCAACGTTACGGTACTCCAAATTTGACGCTTTTTCCCCACAGGATAACATTACGGCGTATGATGCATTGCAGCAATCGCTTACGCCTGCTGCAAAATAGCGTTTGGTCTTTTGGGCTGAAATTTGTAGGAACACAGGCACATCCCACAGATGTGCTTTCAGTGGTTTGGTGAAAAAATATTACAGGGAAGCAAAGTTATGGCAGTCCGAACTTCTGTTTTTTTCCCATAGGATACCATTACAGCGTTCGCCGTGCCTTTCAGGGCCCGTATCTCGAAAACGGTGCGAGATACGGACTTTTTGTCAAAAAATCTCCTATGAGGGCTAAGTATAAAACTAGCCAGGAAAGTGATAATTCATATGACTTTTACATTTTTTTTCTGTGTCATACGGTTACTGAGATATAAGCAATTTACTATTCCAAGTCCTCATTTTTGTGTTTCGAGAGTCATTATTTTGCATACATTCTTTGTACTCACTGTCTTTCTCTATACAGCTCTTGGGTAAAACCAGCCTGTGCACTTACATTACTGTTACCATTACTGTTTCTGCTTGCGGTTCCGTACCCGTTTCACTTACGTTCACGTTTTACGCCACCATGTGCGTTACCTTTGGATTTTCATTTTGCGGTTATGGTTTTTTTTAACATTTCTGTCTACAGTACTGTTTCTCTTTCTGTTTCGCTTTGCGTCACCATGCGCATTATGATTTGCGTTTGCGGGCACAATGTTACTATGTGACAAAACATCACGTGGCGGGAGCACGGGGCCCTCCCGCCGCCGCATTACATTCACTATTTCTCATTATCATTCTTAAAAACAAGGGAAATTAGAGGCAAAAAACTACATTTAATGCATCAGTTAGGGTTGTTCCACAGCGACAAAAGCGAGGAAATTTGATGTTAGGGTTGAAACCCCCTTTGCACCCCTCCAGCCCACCCCCCCAAATGGAATCAGGGTGCGCATTGGAGTCATCAGAGTTCTTTGCCTCATATATATATATATATATATATATATATATATATATATATATATATATACACACACACATACATACTTATTTGTATATGTGTATATGAAGAATATAAAGCTGTATTACTGCCTCCTGTTAATTAATGAGAGGTTTTCTAACAAAAAATTTACTAGAATTATATATCTATAAAGAATGATAAACTACAGTAATCTCTGATAATGAATAGCTGTGTTGAGATTTATCAGCAGTAATTAAGTTTGAACTTATTCAGATAGCTGGATAAGTTTCTATGCTAATAATACGATAATGTTAAAGTTTGTAAGGCACTTTAATATACATGGACTATATACAAATATATGATGTCACTATAAAAGTTTCTGATGTGGTGATTGGTTCAAGCAATGTTTAAAAGTTTGGCTCCTCCAACATTCCAGTATCCCTTGAGAAAGCAAATTTCGGGCAAAACCTGGTCGGGAGCTTTTAGAAATGCATATGTTTGCATGGTTTTTATGTACTACAGCTACAAATAAATTATTGTTTTCAGCTGATTACCAGGTGCCGGTTCGTTTTTGTCAAGTTTCACTGATTTAATTGAAAAAAATGGAGGGTAAGGAGTACCAATGCCCGTAGCCTGGGCAACAAGCTACCTGAACTGGTGGCCTTGATGGAAGAGGGATGCCTGGATATCGTAGCAGTCACAGAAACATGGTACACAGAGAACCATGACTGGGATGTTAACATTCCAGAGTACACAACCTACAGGAGAGACAGGGAAGGGAGAAGAGGGGGCAGAGTAGCTTTCTGTGTACGGGAAGGGATAAAAGCAACTGAACAAGAGAGTAAACAGGGAGGAGAGGAGGCACTGTAGGTCACCTTAGAGACTGGAAATGGCACCACAATCTGCACAGGGGTTGTATACAGACCACCATGTCAGGGGGAAGGAATGGACAAGGATATGATAGAAGGCATTCTTAGAATGGCAGAGAAAGGGGAGATACTGTTGTTGGGGGACTTAATATGCCAGATGTTAACTGGAGCACCTTTGCTGAAGCCACATCCAAAAGCAAGGCCATTCTCGATGCCCTTCAGGTGGCATGCCTCAGACAGCTAGTTTTGGAACCTACTCATATGGGAGCAATCTTAGACCTCGTACTCTCAAATGGGGACAGTGAGAGGATCTCAGATCTAGAAGTGAGTAGCCATTTGGGAACAAGTGACCACCAAACAGTGTGGTTCACGATAAACTCAGCTACAGAGTAAAGCAATACAAAAGTAAGGGCTCTGGACTTCAGGAGGGCTGACTTTAGCAAGATGGGAGAGTGCCTTAGAAAAGCACTAGCAAACAGGCTAGGAGGAGGGGTGGAGCAACAATGGGGAAATATCAAAACTGCCATCACAGAGGCAACAAGCCTTTGTGTGAAGCAAAGAAACAAATCAAAATGAAAGAAAAAGCCACTATGGTTCTCAAAAGAGGTGGCAGTGAAGGTTAGGGAGAAAAAGAAAGAATTTAGGAAGTATAAGGAAACACAGGAGCAGGACAGAGAACTGTACCAGTTAAGGCAGAAGGAAGCAAGGAGGGTAGTCAGAATAGCAAAGGCCCAAACTGAGGAAAAGATAGCCAACTCGGTTAAGAAGGGGGATAAAACCTTTTATAGGTATATCAGGGAGCGTAGAAAGACAAAGGGAGGGATAGTGAGGCTGAATAGAATGGACGGTGGGTGAGCAGAGAGGGATAATGAAAAAGCAGGGATACTGAATGAATACTTCTGTTCAGTATTCACAAAAGAGGAGGTGGGGGAGGTACCTAATCCAATTAACAGAAGCACTTTGGATAGGGGGATCGATCCCAGTCCTTTCACAGAAGAAAGGGTTCTGAAAGAACTCCTAAAACTGAAGGCGGACAAAGCAATGGGGCCAGATGGAATTCACCCCAGAATTCTAAAAGAATTAAACAGAGAACTAGTGACACCACTGACTACCCTTTTTAACAAATTGTGGGAGGATGGTGTGGTACCTGAGGACTGGAGGAAGGCAGATGTGATTCCCCTTCACAAAAGTGGGACAAAGACAGAGGCAGGAAACTACAGACCTGTCAGTTTTACCTCTGGGGTAGGAAAAGTGATGGAATCACTTCTGAAGGAAAGAACTGTTGAGTACCTAGATGCCAGTGGGGCACAGGACCCAAGGCAGCATGTGTTCACAGTGGGAAGGTCATGTCAGACGAATCAGATTTCTTTGACTGGGTGACCAAAGTAGTAGACCAGGAAGGGGCTGTGGACATGGCCTAACTAGACTTTAGCAAGGCATTTGACACAGTCCCTCACAAAAGATTAATAGTCAAATTAACCAGCCTGGGAGTGGGTCCCAGGGTGGTATCTAGTAAAACATTGGCTGGACAACAGAACACAGAAGGTAACTGTAAATGGAGTCCACTCTGAAGAAAGCGGGGTTACTAGTGGGGTACCGCAGGGTTCAGTACTGGGTCCAGTCCTTTTTAATGTCTTTATAAGTGACATTGCAGAGGGACTGGAATGAAAAGTATGCCTCTTTGCAGATGACACAAAGATCTGCAACAGGGATGATACACAAGGAAGCATGGAAAGGATAAGAAGGGACTTGGCAAGGTTGGAGGAATGGTCAGAAGTATGGCAGCTTGGATTCAATGCAAAGAAGTACAAAATAATGCATCTGGGAAACAAAAACCCAGGGGAAGATTACAAAATGGGGGGGGGGGGGTAGTAACAACAACAAAAATGGAAAGGGACCTGGGGGTAATCATACCAGATGACCTGAAGGTTGGCAAGCAATGTGAGAAGGCGGTAGGGAGAGCTGGGGGATACTGGGATGTATAGGGAGAGGCATCAACAGTAGAAAACAGAAAGTTATCCCCCTGTACAGACAGTTGGTGAGACCCCATCTGGAGTACTGCGTCCAGTTCTGGAGACCCCATCTACGCAAGAACACAGACAAGATGGAGGCAGTTCAGAGGAGGGCAACTAAAATGGTGCAGGGTCTGCAAGGGAAGCCATATGAGGAGAGACTAAAAGAGCTTAATATGTATACCCTTGAGGGAAGGAGGGAGAGGGGGGACATGATAGAAATGTTTAAGTACCTCAGTGGAATCAACAAAGTCCAAGAGGGTTGCATCTTTCAGAAAAAGAGATGTGCAAGAACTAGGGGACACAATTTGAAGATAGAAGGGGGACGGCTCAGGGGCAATGTGAGAAAGTATTTTTTCACAGAGAGGGTGGTGGACGCATGGAACAGCCTTCCTGAGGAGGTTGTGGGGTCTAAAACTGTGGGAGAATTCAACAATGCAATTTTTGTAGGGGGTAGGAAGAAATAGGCTGTTGGTTAAATAGGATCTGCAGCTTATCCTCTAGGTAGGGAAATGGGCAGACTAGGTAGACCAAGCAGTCTTTATCTGCCATCAAAGTCTATGCTTCTATGTAACCTGGCAAAGGTATCCATGAGGTATGGAGCGGAATTCTTGACTAGTTTTGTTGAAACTTTTTTATCCGCTCACCTCACAGCTGTTTGTTATTTAACTGATTCGACGTGTGTGAAGCTCGTGGAAGCACCTGCTGTTGTTAAAATGATAGCATCTGTCCAAGCGCAGTCCTGCCAGCTACAAGTAAAGAAAAGTTATCCGTATGTAAGAAAGTCTGCATACAAGCAAGTTTGCAAAAAAACTCATTAAATATCTGTTAAAATCATAAAAAGACACAGAGAAATAGTGGAACAGAAGGTTTGCTTTGAGGTACTGGACATGCTGAAACTGTGCATACTTTTATTCAACACTCGGAGGTTCCTCTATAAACTTTTTGGAGATTTGGAGCACACTGCAAGTCATAAGGTTCGGTCTAGGGTGAAGTAAAATCACAAAAGAGGACAAAATGACACAAGAAGCAGCAGGTGCGTTTGAAATTGGAACCGAGAGTGGACTTCAGAGAAGCCTTTAAACGAAAGGGGTGAGTCAGGACTTTTTTCTGATATTTCTCATACAGCTCAAAGAGAAAATGGCAATGTACAAGAGGAAATTAATATTACCAGAGAGGACAGTATTGAAACAGCTTTTTTAGAACTAGAGAAGATCGCACTGAAGAAACGTAGACACTTTTGGTATAGGACATACTTGGAGACAGATTTTAAAGCAGAGCGCACACCATGGGGTCTTAGAATTATAAAGAAACAAGGCTATGGACAGGACCGCGAGGAGTTTAAACGGGATTGGCATGGAACTCAACAAGAAGGTTCACTAGCACTGGTGAAGTGTGTAATAAAAGATTACTACAGACAACTAACTACATGAATTACAGGAGAGCTTGAAAATAAAAGAACAAAAGGTAGCCCTGTTTAAGGAAGATGCACGATTCACAATTCTAGAGAAGAAATGAAAAGAAAAAATAGAAAAACAAGATTTGAAGTCAAAAGAACAGAAATTGGAAAAATATGAATGAGATAAAAGGCATTATGCAATAGGACAGGTATTTAGCTGGAAAAGAGAACCATTCAAAGGTAATAAAAGGTCAAATTATAGAAATAAAAGCGGCAAGGAGAATAAAAGACAGACTAAAACCAATCTTGAAATATAGAGGTGATTCACCTTCAGGGTACACTACCAATAGCGGCTCCGATAGTGAAATTTTGGAATCTCTTTCAGAAGAACAGGGGGAGCGGGAGGAATCAGAAAAAGTTTACGATCAACACAGACATACAGACAACCCCCTACTCCCCCAGAGAAAAATTTGGACTGTAACCTTTCAACAACAATCCAAACAAAAAGGACGAGAAGAGGAGAGAAGAAAAGAAAATATCAAAAAACAAGGCATGAAAGGAAACAAGCGGAAGAAAATATAAATATTATAAATATCTCTAATATTGAGCTCAGAGAGACAGAAATAGCATTATTACAGAGGGGCCTATCTTTTGTGCCATGTAAACATGTATCAAGATTTGAACTGTTTGTGGACTTCAGAAAATTTACTAGAAAATTGAATCTGAAATCTTTCTGGGGGAAAAGGAATAAAATAGGAGAGACTACAAGAGAAGAAAATCAAGGGAATAGTCCAGAAACCTTAATTTCAAGCATGGGTCATGATTGATCAATTTCACTAAATGTGGGAGTTGAAATGGAAGAGACACTGAATTCAGTAGCTGGACACAGCCTAATTCAGATACAGGACATAAATGTAGAAGGCTTTAAACCACCCTCAACTTTTTGTCCCCCATATAACCATAGTGTGGAAATTTTTGAAAGTGTGTGTGAAGAAGAATTTCAGGGATTATTTCAGGAACATAAAGTTATTTTTTTTTGATAACTTAAATAAAGCTGAAAGAGGTGCTCTTAAAGGGCTACAAGGAAGGCATGGTATTGTTATTAAGAGAGCGGATAAGGGGGGAGCAGTGGTAATAATGAATTCTGATTCATATATTAAAGAATGTTTAAGACAACTGAATGACACCACCTTCTATAAAGTCTTAAAAAGAGATCCACTCTTGGAATTTAAACAAAAAATGGATGAGGTTTTAAGAGAAGCCTTGAATAACAACCTTATTACTAGTGATGTTTTTGAATACCTATGTGTGGAGAAACCTATTAGGACTTGCTTTTATGTCCTACCCAAGGTGCATAAGAGCCTGACTGACTCCCTGGGCAGACCTATAGCGTCAGGGATAGGTAGTTTGTTAGAACCCCTGTCTCAGTATGGAGATGTCTACATCAAAGGATTGGTAAGTCAGTTACCATCTTACCTGAGAGATACTACACAGTTGTTAGGTATTTTAGAAGATTTGGAACTGGAACAAGACTGGCTGCTAGTTTCTTTAGATATAGAAGCCCTCTACACAAACATCCCTCATCAAGAAGGCTTAGATGCATTAAGATTTTGGCTAGAGAAAGGAACAGACTTCCTGCCTGACCTTACAGATTTTCTGTGTGAATGTGCTCATTTGGTTCTCCAGTTCAACACGTTTATCTTCCAGGAGACTACTTATTTGCAAATTAAGGGTACGGCAATGAGGGCTACGTTTGCCCCCAATTATGCAAATTTCTCCTAGGATTTTGGGAAAAAATATATGTCGGAAGTCCTGAGAACAATCCTTTTTACCATAGGTTGGATCTCTGGAGACGATTTATTCACATTTTTCTGGTGTGGAAAGGGGATGAGACAGAGCTGAGTGAATTCATTGATTGGCTAGGAAGCACAAATAAAAATCCATGTTTTACAGCAAACGTGAGCAGAGAGAGGGTTCATTTCCTAGATTTAGAGACAAACAAAGTGATGGTACAATAAGAACAAATCTCTATAAGAAACCGACTGATCGGAATACCCTTCTCTATACCACCAGCTGTCACACCAGGCACACCATAAATAATATCCCAAAATCCCAATATATGAGAATCAAAAGAAATTGCAGTAGTGAAGAAGATTATAAGAATAACAGTGGAGAACTGAGAGAAAGACTCCAGAATAGGGGCTACACAGATATCTGTTTGGATCAGGCAGAGGAAGCTGTTAAACAATTAAAGCAGAATTACTGAGTATTAAGACTAAAAACAATGAATACAAATACAAATAAAGACGAACGAATGAATTTTGTTACGGTCTATAATAGGAAATCTATAGCAGTAAAAAACATAATAGTGAAACATTGGACTATAGTGGCATCAGGTCCACATTAAAAAACTGCTGAACAGAATCTAGCATTACCAAGGTTTAGCTACAAAAGAGGGAAGACTCTAGCAGACTGTCTAACACATAGTTACCAACTGTTAGGCCCACGACTTGGCTGCCACAGCTGCCAGCAGGGAATCACAAGTGTGGGCACTGTAAATATTGTCCAATTATGGAAAAAACAAAGACATTTACAAGTTGCAATGCAAATAAGACGTTCAGTATGCATCTGTTTTCATGTGATTCCACAAATGTGATTTATCTGGCCACTTGCAGCTGTGGCAGCTCTTATATTGGTAAAACAACTAGACAATTGAAAGTGAGAGTGGGGGAATATGTATGGGCTATAAAAAATGGATATTTATTAAAAGCACTAGCAGAACATGTAGAATCAGCCCAAGATGGGGGCACCCATACTTTTGTATTTAGAGGAATAGCAAAGGTATATCAGAATTCTCGAGGGGGAGACACTGAGTCTTTGTTACTAGAAAAGGAGGATATGTGGATTTTCCAATTAGATGGATATTACCCACCAGGTTTGAATGATAGGCTGGATATTATGCCCTTCATAAAGAAAAGAAGGAGGCCATAATTTGTATTTCAAAGTCTCAGGAGTCGAGGGGTGGTCAGACTTCGCTAATGCCTTAGTGTGTTCTCTCTGGTTCTGCATCTCGGTGTGTTACAGCAATATATATTTATATGTGAATGTAAAGTGTTAAGAGTTTTAGTTATGTGTGCGTGTGTGTACCTATATATAAATATATATATATATATATATATACACATACACAAACACTTATTTGAATATGTGTATATGAAGAATGTAAAGCTGTATTACTGCCTCCTGTTACTTGAGAGTTTTCTAACAAAAAAAGTGTACTAGAATTGTATTCATATATATATATAAAGAATGATAAACTACTGTAATCGCTAATTATGGATAGCTGTGTTGAGATTTATCAGCAGTAATTAAGTTTGAACCTATTCAGATAGCTGGATAAGTTTCTATGTTAATAATAAGATAATGGTAAAGTTTGTAAGGCACTTTAATATACATGGACTATATACAAATATGTGATGTCACTATAAAAGTTTCTGATGTGGCGATTAGTTCAAGCAATGTTTAAAAGTTTGGCTCCTCCAACAGACCAGTATCCCTTGAGAAAGCCAATTTCGGGTGAAACCTGGTCGGGAGCTTTTAGAAATGCGTATGTTTGCATGGTTTTTATGTACTACACCTATGATAAATTATTTTTTTCAGCTGATTACCTGGTGCCGGTTCGTTTTTGTACGAGACTACCCACCAACCTATAGCAGAGATCAATGCTAGAAGTGATCCACCTGCCAATCATCCACTTGGCTACAGCACTGCCAGGAGCGGCTTCAGCGTAGGTGACAAACAGCTGGTGAATCTCTCCCTGAACTCCAGCCATGCGCTCTTTATAATAAGCAAATGCTTGCCTCAGGTCCAGAGTATGTAGCCTGTGTTTCGCCTCAGAGGTGTGATTCGGGAAGAACACCAGAAGAGTCATCACCTGACTCAGGTGAAACTCTGATACAACTTTCGGGGGGAACTTCGGGTTGGGGCACAGGACAATCTTGTCCCTGCAGAAGACCAGGTAAGGAGACTCCACCAAAAGTGCCTGGAGCTCACTGATCCTTCTGGCTGACGCAACAGCCACCAGGAAGGCAGTTTTCTACGACAGGTGAGACATGTCACAATTGTGCATCAGTTCGAATGGCTTGCCCATGAGCTTTGTCAAAACCAGTGACAAGTTCCACGGTGGTGGTGGTTCATGCACTGGAAGGGAAATGTAATCTAAGCCATTGTAAAAATGCCAGACCACCTTCTCCTGCACCATCAACTGCTGAACAGCCCACACATGGTAAGCAGAGATGGCTGCCAGGTCCATCTTAAGGGTCATCGACTGAAGTCCCCCATTGTAGAGGGACCACAGGTGGTCCAAAATGCTGTCCACCGGACAGGACAAAGGGTCCAGCCCCTTGCCCTGACACCAAATGGAGAATTTCTTCCATTTGAAGGAATAGCATTTTCTGGTCAATTCCTTTCTAGATGCCTCTATGACAGTGAGGACATCTTCGAAGAGACCCAAAGTCTGGAACTCTAGCCACTCAGGAACCAGGCTGTCAGGTACAGGAACTGAAGGTCCGGTTGGAGTACCTTCCCCTGACTGATGGAGAGCAGGTCTGGGCGTATTGGAAGATGCCTTGGGAGACTGCTGCTGAGGCTTAGGAGATCGGGGTACCAAAACTGGTGTGACCAGTCTGAAGCCACCAAGATCACCTGCACCTTGTCCCTCCTGACCTTGAGCAGCACTATGTGGATCAAGGGAAGTAGAAGGAAGGCACAGAAGAGGCGTGGGGTCCATGGCCTCAAGAAGGCATACCCCTGCAGTGAGCCCTGCTGAGGGGGGTGGGCACAGAACAGCATCAGCTTTGCTTTCTCCCTGGAGGTGAACATGTCCACCTGAGAGGTGCCCACTGACAGAACAGACAGTGAACTACCTCCAAATGGAGGGACCACTCGTGAGACGCCTTAACTACCCAGCTGAGGGCGTCCACCAGCTGACTGGAGGCTCCTGCCACATGGATGGCTAGAAGATCCGCCTCCAGGCTGTGCATGAGAGTCCATATATGGAGAGCTTCCTTGCACAGAGGCAGGGAGTGCATTCTGCCCTGCTTGTTGAGGTAGTACATGGTCATGGTGTTGCCCGTCTGGATTCGACCACTTGACCCCAAACATACGGAGTAAATGCAGTCAGCACCAGCCAAACTGCCGGGAGTGCCAGCGGGACTCCTCAGGGACTCAGAGTCCGTGGGCTCCGTGTTCCCCCAGATGGGCACCCTGGCCCGTGAGAGAGGTGTTGGTCATCAGGATGACTGTTGGCTTGGGATAGACAAATGAGACCCCTTCCTGCAGATGCCCTGGGGCTAGCCACCAATGAAGGGTGTCCCACATCTTCTGGGTCACAGTGACCAACTGGTCAAAGTGACCTTTGTGCTGAGACCACTGGCTGGCCAGCTCCCACTGCAGGGAGCACATATTCCAACAGGACCAACGGACCACACTGGTGCAGGCCATGTAACCCAGAAGGTGCAGGAAGTCCCGGGCAAGGTATAATTGCCCAACCCAAAATGACTAGGCAAAGGAGGAGGAGAGAACGTCTGCCCTGTCTGCTGTGAGCTGGCTCGGCAAGAGTCGAGATGTAGCCCAATGAAGTTGATCACCTGCGAGGACATGAGTTCCAACTTGGCCTCATTGACCAGGGGGCCAAGAGAGGTGCAGGTCTGGAGGGCCAGGTCCCTGGACCACTCCACTGCCTGCCTGGAGGGACCTGCAATCAGCCAGTTGTCCCGGTAGGGGTACATCAGACCCCTTGGTGCCTCAGGTAAGCTGCCACCACTATAATGCATTTGGTGAAGACCCTGGGGGCCGAGAAGAGGTTGAACGGCATGGCCCAGAACTTGTAGAGGGTTACCTCGTCTCAAAAGTGGAGGATCCGTCAGTGGGAAGGACGGACTGGAGGTGAAAGAACGCGACCTGAAGATCCAGGGAGCAAATCCACAAGACTTGCTCTAGAGATGGTATGATCTGAGACAGAATTACCATCCTGAAGGTGCACGACCTGAGGAACTTGTTGAGGTCATTCAGATCTAGAATGGGGCACCAGCCCTGCCCCCCCGGTCTGCTTTTGGCACCAGGAAATACCTGGAGAGAAACCCTGGGGGTTCCGGAGGGTCCGCTATTCTGGCCATGACCTCCTTGCAGAGAAGCCGGGCTATGTCGTCTCAAAGAGCCGAGTGAGTGTCTGCAGATATCAAGTTCTCTTGTGGGGCGTGGGCTCAGCTTGGACAGTACTGCTCGAATTCCAGAGGCACACCCTGACCAACCACATCGAAAACCCACCTGTCCATGGTGACAGCGGACCAGACGATAAGGAAGTGGCAGAGACGGCCCTGCACAGGAATACCCAGAGGAGGCATGATGGGCATGAGGGTGGCTTCCCTCATTCTGTCACTGAGCAGGCTTAGTGGAGAAGGATCCAGCTGAGGAGCCAGCAGGTCCCTTCCTTCCAAGCTTACTTTTATTTATTTGTTTATTGATATCTTGGATTAACACCTTCGAGCAGGGCTCTTTACATAGGTTGCATGTCAGAAGATTATACATAGTCAGGATAACATTCCAGTGTTAGATGCCATGCAAGTGTCACCAAGCAAAAAATAGTACATGTAGAGGAACAGGTAAATGGTTCAAAAGAGCAGTCACATATAACACTGGGAGTAGGAGGATGAATCAGTATTAATTACAGACAAGATCTTTTATGACTAATAAAGGGTAGATAATGAACAAGATATTAGACATAGAAGAATATTTGCCAGTGCCAGAGGAATTCTAGTAACTGCAGACAGTTAAGTAAACTAGGGGTCGAGGGGAGGGGGGAACACAGCAGCCCATAGGCATTGTCTTCGGGTAAAAGGGGGGAAGGCAAGAGGGTTTGGATCAACGGAAGACAAGGATAAGACAGGAAGTGCCAAGGAGCCAAGGGCAGGAAAAACAGAAGAGGTGAGTGCGGGGAGGAAGTGGGGGTTGCTAACTGAGGGAGCAGAGTGTAGGGGAAGGGAGGAGGAGAAGAAGAGAAGTGCAAAAAAGTGCAGCAAAGTGCTGACCAAAGGTAGGTAGATGGTCTTACAGACCACCGAGGCCACTGACTTGGGTCACCAAGACTAAGCCTGCTGGTCCGGCTGATGCTGGGCTGGTTTTGTCGAAGGAGTGGAGGACTGAAAGAGCTTTAGCTTCTGCTGCTTGGATGTCATGGAGTCCAAGGTGGCACTGGACTTCTCGATATGCTGGAGGTGACCCTCCACACCAGGCCCAAACAGGTCGGTGACCAGGAACGGAACATCCACCAGCTTGCACTGAATGTCTGCCTTGAAGGTCAAGATTCGCAGCCAAGTCTTATGGCACATGGTAATTGTGGCCACCACTGAGCGGGCACAGGAATCCTCCCAAGAGACGTTTGAAGTTGCTTCCTGGCCAAAGCTTGGCTCTGATCTCTGACCTGCTTCACTGTGGTCTGGAGGTCTGCAGGTAGGTGAAGAATTACCTCATCCAAAGAGCTCAAGAGGGCATGGTAGAAGTGTACCATCACGATGGCCGAGCTCGCCTGGCAGAGGCCGAGCAAGAGGCAGCACAGACTTTTTTAGCCACGTGATCCAATTTGTTGGACTCCTTGTCGATGTCCCCCAAACTGCCAGAGCACTGAAACACTGAGTTGGCCACCAACCCCTCAGCCGAAGGGTGCTCCATGAAACCCGAGAGGGTATTGGTGGGCACCACATATTTGTGGGCCATCTGGGCACATGGCAGGACGTGGGACACTGCCAAAGCTCTAGGGCTGGGCTGAAAATGGCCTTGGCCGCTGGGAAAGAGTCCGTCAGAGAGTCCCCTTTGTCCAGAATCTCTGTGAGGGGATAATGAGCCCACTTCTGGATGGGCTCCAGTTTCATCTCTGTGGACTTGGAGATGAGGCAAAGGATGCCCATTAAGGAAGTGGGCTTTTCCTCTGTCGAGAGATTCCCCATGGACTCTACGTCGACCAGACAGGAGTGCAGTGAGGAATCCTTGGATGAGGAGTCTGCATAAAGCGGCAGACCTTTCAAGTCACCCTCGACCCGCCGTGGACGGTCAGGTGTGAGGGTGACAGACAGCTGATGGGGAGGTCCCTTGGCCAGCCAAGATTCCTTAGTTGGAGCACCAGTCGGTGGCTGTTTGGGTGGCAGCTCCAACAGGACTGGTGGAGAGGCCAGCTTCAGCTGAACCAAGATGGTCTCAACTGGCTCCGCTGGGGGAGGGACGGTCTCGGCCAACCCCACAGGGGGAGTCAGCATCGGCCTATCGGATGACAGCCAAGTGATGGCTGGTGTGGGAGCTGGGATCGGCTTCAGACTGGCCAGCACCAACTGCTGCCACATGAGGTCTTCGTAGTGTCGACGCAACTTGCATTGAAGACTCTCCTCACCGAGGAGGATGAAGAGGAGGAATAGTGGTGGTGCTGCTTCCCATGGCATCGAGAGCGGAAGCACTGATGACGGTGGAAGCCGCTCGACCCACTGGAGGAGGAAGACAGAGACCTTGACTGCCAGGGGTGATAATGGGGGATCTCAGAGGGAGTCGGGGAGTGCTGCGACTCCTCCTGGTCTGGGTCGGTGACCAGAGGGTACTACTCAGCGGACTGAGCAGTCCCTTCTGATGTCACAGGCAGGACTGGAGTCCTGAAAAGAGAATTGTCGGCCTGTTCAGAAGACAACCAGTGTATAGGATTGAGAAAAATCTTGGCTGCATCATTGGTCGGTGTCTCGATCAAGTGGCCCAACAGGGTCTCCGTTAAGCCAGCGGCCAAGGCCGCAGTTTTGACCGTAGTCCAGAGACTGAGAATGTTACCAGTCCCAGGAACATTGATGGTGAGTCTTCTCTTTTTCCTTCTTCGACTCCTCCTTGCGGGAGCTGTGCAAACCCGAAGGGCCCTGCCCCTTAGTTGGGAGGGACTGGCTCCGCTCCTTGAAGGAGCCTGAAAAGGTGGAACCCAACTCGAGCGGAACAAAGGCCGAAGCTGAGGAAGACTGCGCCATAGCCCGAGTCTTCTCCTCTTCAAAGACCATAAGCTGTTCCAACTGCTTGGTGGACCCTGCAGCTGCAGAGACCACCCAACGGGCATCTTTAGATTTGACCGGTGGATGTCGTTTTACCAGGCGGACCAACTTCAGGTAGGCGAGGCAGTCCTTGAGGACCGTTGCATGAAATGACCGGCAAATGTCCCAGGCCTGGATATCGTGATCATGGCCCAGGCAGTAGACGCACGTGGTATGAGGGTCAGTACGAGACATCTTCTGCCCACATGGGCACCAGTGAAATCTGGGTGCAGACTTATCGTCCATAGCGGAAGATCGAAGATCGAGCTGAAGATGGAAACTCGTAAGAGTTTAAAGTTTTGGGAAGTAAATCCAAAGATTTTGGTCCTAGGGCCTACTCAACGCGGGAGTGGTAAGAAGGGAACCAGCTTCCAGCAGAAATGAAGATATGGCATCTTGGGACAGAGCCGAGGGATATATCACCTGGGTGGGTGGGAGGAGCCAGCTTGAAGACTTTCCTGCACATCTTAAAGGGAAAGGACACTGCCAGAACATGTGGATAAGTACACCATATCCACGTCCCTAGAAAACAGAGTTAAGGCTCAATTCAGTATCATATTCCATGACGTACAACAACCCAGTATTGCCAAGATTGCTGGAATTGCTGAATAAGACCTCTCAACCTCCAGGTCAGTTTTTCCAATTTATAAATGGAGTTCACCAGTACCCTCCAGTGCTGTACTGTCTGGGCTTGTCACTGTAATCACAAACAAGTTATTCATTCATTCATTCATTCATTTAAAATGAAGACCTATGGACAAAAATGTGTCAGTTTTCCTAGGCAGCCATATGAAAGAACACATGCATGTACAGACACATTTATAAAGACTTAGTCAACCTAGTCAAAACAAGTACAAGAATGCAGTGTGTTTAAATATGACTTCAAGGTTTCTGCAAATTGGGCTACGTTTTTTTGGCCACTAATAGGAGTAGAACAGGCAGGGAGCAGGAGTTAAGACATATTTCCTGAGATGGAATACATGACAGAAATGTTGATCTTGAAACTAGGTCAGGATCTATGTCTAAATGCTCAAACTGCTGATGAAGGTCAGCCCAGTATTGGGCAAGTACTGTATTAGGCAATGCCAAAAATGTGCGTATATCCTGCTCCCATTTTTCCACATTTGCACCAACATAGCCCGCACGTGGGACACATGTAGCTGGCTTGTATATGGGGTGTGCAGAAGTACTGCATTTGGCACTTCCATGCAAACTCCCTCCCTAATGTGGAGGCCATTATTTTACAATCGGAGCAGTGGTGGATGGAGGTGAGGGATGGAAGCAGCTGCAGGGGGACCTAAGCAAACTACAGGAGTGGTCAGAGAGGTGGCAGCAGGGGTTCAATGCAAAGAAGTGTAAGGTTATGCACTTTGGGGCGAAGAACCCAAGAACCCAAGGAGAGAATACTGGCTGGGCTTGGGGGGGCTTCAAGCTGGGATCACTGAGGAGGAGAAGGACCTAGGTGTAATGATAACAGGGACCATGAACAACACTGCCCAGTGCAGGAGAGTGGCTGCAAAAGCTAACAAAATGCTGGGGTGCATAGTGAGGTGTTTTTCATTCAGGCAAAGAGAGGTGATCTTGCCCCTTTACAGGCTGCTGGTAAGGCCGCACTTAGAGTATTGTGTGCAGTTTTGGAGGTCATACCTAAAGCGTGATATCAGGCTACTGGAGGGGGTGCAGAGGAGGGCAACAAAGATGATATGTGGAATGGAAGGGGGAGACTACGAGAGTAGGCTGGGAGACCTGAATATATACACTCTGGAGGATAGAAGGGATTGGCGGGGGGGGACATGATAGAGACATTCAAGTATCTGAGGGGAATCAATAAGGATGAGGCAGATGGGGTCTTTGAGCTAAGGAGGGGGAGGGACATCAGTTGGCATGGGCTAAGAATAGAGGGGGGAAGATTTAGGAGGAAAATGAGGGGACACTATTTCACAGAGAGGGTGGTAGCAAAATGGAATACACTACCAGAATGGGTTGTATCATGTAAATTTGTGAACAGAATCAAAAGGGCACAGGACAGGAAACAAGGTGGAGTGAGGGTGGGGAAGGTGGGGGGTGGCAGTGGGATGACAAAGGGGGGGTTAGGCAGTTGCAAACTAGGGGTGCTAGCTGCACACTCAAGCAGACTTAGATAGACTGGATGGTCTGTTTCTGCTGGCACATTCATATGTTCGTAAGGCAGGGTATAGCACATTCTGTCCAAATACTGTATACACAGGAAGTATGCAGTTCTTTATTCCAATGTTCTAAAACACTGACAGAACTATTACCCCTCAATTCCTATGGGCCTTTATAGAAATTACCTAAAAGGTGTCCCCTTAGTTTCTCTTTAAAGATCAAGTAGAATCAAAAAACAACAGGAAAATGTTACAAAGTTTAAGTAGTAGTCAGTTGTAATTTTTTATTTCTTAAGTATTTTCTTTTCTCGTTTGCCCATTAAAAGGTTTTCTATGCGAGAGTATTATGCTGGATGTGTGGAATAGCACTCTACCTGGCAGCTGACATATCTAGTTCTATTCCACCCACTACATCCTCAGCACTGTGACATCTCATGTGACTGACTTGGCAGCTACAGAGTGGCTCTTCCTGAGTATCTGTGATGTTGCAGTCACTGAGGTCACAAACCTAATGATGATGTGGGGGGAACAAAAGATGTCAGTTGCCAGGCAGAGTGCTGTTCCATGGACCACACCTATGGACATCAGGTAAAACATCTTCTAATTACCCAAAAGGACAAGAAAAAGCATCTCAGATAAAAAAAAAAAAGGTAATAGCTGTTTGCTTTTAAAAACTAATATTAGTTTAGGCAGTGCACTGTCCCCTAAGGGCACTCAAAACCATATGTAAATTGAAGGAAAGTGGATCTGGCGGTTGTGGCCCATGCTGTGTGTCATGGAACAGAAACGTTCACACTTGCAAGTAGTAAACATGTTTCCTGCCTTTGTACCAACACAAGAGGGTTGGGGAAATGAATCTGGTGAAACTGTCTGGACTTGCATGCCTTGTGGGGAATGCAAAGGATACTTATCTGTGTCGTGTAGATCACCGAGAGCAAATTCCATGTTCTTCCATGGTGTGGAGGGATCCATGATGGGAGCGCGACAAAATATTTGTCGAACGCCCCGTCAGCGACACCGGCAGGTCGACCGCATTCTGCAGTTGGCTGCCAGTTCACACTGTCTGCCTGTGTTTCCTTCAGGGGGCTTTGCCCACCGAACCCCCTGCACCAACCCACTAAAGGTTTATGAACTCTGAGTTGGAGCTGATTGGGGGGGGGGGGTGCAGGACCCCTGACAGACAGTGCCAGGTTCCAGCGGGTTTCCCACAGCGGCATGGCGCTGTAGTCGCTGTGGGCGACCTTGCTGGTGAAATGCCGCTGTCGGGGGGGGGGAATCGGTGTGGAGTAGTGTGGGGACAGCCACCAGTACATCATATACAGATGTGCAGCCACAGTGGTATCCTTTCAGATTTGGGACGTTAACATTAGGGTTAAATTAACTTCAGATGTTTAAAGCTGAATCGTCAAATTCTACTTCAGTTTTAGAATTTCAGATTTTGGGGACTGAGGCATCTAAGTCTAAAATCCTAAACAAACTGTGACAAATGCAGATTTCAATACTGGAATCCAATTTCAAATCTGCAAACAATTATTAATAAACTCCCCCTTCCCCCACCTGGTCATTACATAACAAGTGACAAAAAAAGACTTTTATGCTTGCTCCCCCTTTTTATCTTAATTGATTCCTGCAGCTGCACTGGGGTAAGGCTGCTCCTTTTAGACAGAGCAAGGCAGGCATACCATTTTTCAGTTCAGTCCAATCCAAAAATCCTTCAGCTGGTACTTAAATGGCCTCCAGTCCCCAGCTAGCAACAAAGCAACCCGTGCAGCCCCCTGATGCCGACCACACACAAACACAAGCTGCAGCAGAATTAACCCTTAGGCTGTCGACAGAATTAGAACGTACAGGAATTCTGGACTGATACGTCAGTCCGTGGCACAGCAAGGGTTAATGCTCAACTTGTCCCCTTGCCAGACCAGCCCCATAGTTCCCCTACAAATAGCTCCCACTAAAGCAGCATGGTCCCCTTCCCTCCCGATGAAGTCTGACCTCCGTCCTGGGCATGAAACAGAAAGTAATGCTTCCCTTGGTGACCTGGGCCATGATTGTGACATAACAGTAAAAAGGTAAAAGAACCTGATGCAGGCTGGCCCTCACTTTCCCTGTGGGACCTGGGAAAACTGAGGTGGCCAACTGGAATTAAATCATGGGCAAGCAAGATCAGATGCCTTACTCGGGAGGGCAGTTGCATAGTAGCTTACCCAGGGTTTTGTTAATGTCAGCCACCTCAGTTTTCCCCAAGTCCCACAGGTAAAGTGATGTCCTGGCCAGATCGAATTGTTTTTTGTTTTTTTTTACTGACAAGTCAAGGTTAAAGCCCAGATCACCAAGGGAAGGATAAATAGCTGTTTCATGCATGGGACAGTCAGGTGCGAAGGCGTCTGACTCTGACAGGATCATGCTGCTGCAGTGGCAATCATCTGTTGAGAGAGTAGCTGGCTAGTGCTATGATGGACAGGCTGGCGGTGGGGGAGGCAAGTTGAACAGCTCTGCTCTGTGACACTTCGTGTATTACTGGAGGTGGTCCAGGGGGGGTCTACTGGTTGCTCTGCTGCCAGCTGTGGAGAAGAGCTTACCAGGAGGTATGTACTGGAGGATTTTTGGAAGAATAAAACAGCTTGAAAAAAAAAAACCTGGATGCCCTGGTCTAGTTTGGATTTAGAATGGATGCACGGCAGTGAGCGCAACTGATGCCAACCCAGAACCACCACACCCACCTAAATACTTCCTGTTAACCTAGTATCCAGTCCTGACACTATCATTTCAGGTAATTGGGTGGGGGAACAAGGATGGGGGTCCATATTTTTCAAGTTAAATTTTGCTTTTTGGACTTTCACCATGTGTATCTGGGTGGGGGAGGTTCAATTAGGGAGTCAGATGCAGAATCAGAAATTCCAATTTTGATTCCAAGCCAGGTTCTGATGCCTTAATTAGCCATGGAACAGACTCTGTGTTGCATTTCTGATAATCCAATGGATGCAAACAGAAGAGATTCCACCGAATCCCAGCAATCCTAGTAAACTCCTTCCTGCTTTCTATGTATCTGCAGAGTTGCATATTTAAATCTAGGTTACTGACCTCCCCAAATAAACCTGGAAATCATTTGGTCTCAAGATTTACAACACATGCCAGAAGAAATCAGTGGCAAAGTTTCAATCAATTAAAATCTTTATTTAACCAGGCGGACACCGTTGAGCAAGCTCATTTTCTAGGTGGACCTGTTTATAAAAATATAAGAAGGTTGATCTGGGCACCTGACCAACGAGGGGACAGCTCAGTCAGGTATAGGGAAGGGGGAAGGGAGAGACTAAGGGGGCGGAGCCAAGGAGGATGAGGCAGATGGGGGCAGAGAGGAAGAAAGAAAATTCAGCAAAGGGACTGGGTAGCAAAAAGGGGGGAGGGGTTAAAAAGGGCTGCATAGGAGCAGACAGCATTTCTGTTCCATTACTATCCAGGAAATGTTTACTGGTCAGCACTTCAGTTGGTGTTTTCTGTATCTGCAGGGAAGGCTAGAAATATAATCTTGTAGCCAGTTTGGGTAAGTATTTGTTCCACAGGGATCTGTAAAAATTGGAAACTGGAAGATATAGTCACGCTGTGAGTATAGATAGATATTAAACCAGAAACATGCTCTCAAGGGTTGCATTCGCCCTGCTAATTGTTCTCAAAGAAAAGATAGGAACAAATGGGACCGATAATATTACTGAAAAGAATGACACTGTTTAGTGAAAATGTTGATATTGCTATTTGTTTCATGCAGTGGTTAGGGACTAAAGCCATTTACTGTTCCATAAACCTGCTACTGCTGAAGTTTCATGCTTTGTCCGAGAAGGCAGGCACATTACAACTACTGTGGGTGAGGGATGAGTTTTTTTCGACCACAGGGTTCAGACCTGAGGTGGGATTACATTTGTTTTATCCCATTCGAGCTCAGCAAGTATTTTGAGCTGGGCCCAGTTGTTGTTTTTAACATGTTCCCGCTCAGTGTTTAAATGAAAAAGGGGCCCACAGATAGGCCGAGCCTAGAGCAGCCACCGATAGAGAAGTTTGTTTGCACTATGACCCAGGAATCGGGAAAGGATGCTACACTGTTGGCTCAGCATGTTCATTTTAGGGAGCGGAAAATAGCAGTTTGTGTGGGCTCCGTCCCAAAAAGGAAAAATCGTGCTCCATTTGTCATTCTCGCTGCTTGATTAGCTAAGAGAGGAGCCAGCAGCAGGTTGCAGCCATGGATAGTGGGCTGGATGGGGAGAAGCGAACAAAAACGGGAGCAACAGCAGCATGGCTCAGCAGAAAGAGAGCCCGTTTGTGTGGGTATTTGGGGTTTTTCGAACAAAACAGTAAATTGCATGAATGAGCATTTTGGCTGTAGATCGCTCGCTGGGACCCGAAATGAGGGCTGGAGCCACTTGGCGGTCTGCCATTTTGGGAAGGGATGAAGCCATGTGGAGGTCCACCATCTTAAAGGAGAAGCTCATGGTGCACTTCGTGCCCCATGTGTGACAGTACTCGGAAGGCAAGAAAAGAGTTTTGAGCAAACTGCAGATGAACAGATTGAGCAGCGGAAAGTATTTCATTGGTATGGCAATGCTGAAGAGGAGGACATGCTCTGGTGTTTACAGGAAGCACAGAGGGATGGGGTGTGTGTATTTAGTTGGACCAGGTGAGGTTTGCAAAAAACGATATTGCAGTAGCACGTGGGGCAGGGCGATAGCAAAAGGATGTGTGGAGGCCTTTTAAAAAAAGAAAAAAGATAAAATCAAGGAAAGGGGTGCTCAGCCAAAATTACAGGGGGGATGCCAAGACAGAGGCAGGGGGATATGGTGTGGCCGCCATTTTGAGGGTACCTGTCATGTGACCCAGCTCTAGCTGACACTCCAGTGCATTAGGCCACAAAGAGTTAAATTATGTTGCAAAAGGGATCATTTCAAGGGACAAGTGGACGGTGGACAATAGGTTTGGTTGGACAGCAATAGGACTATAAGGGTCAATGACAATTTGGCACTAGACCATTGGGTGTAAAAAAAATAAATAAATAAAAAGGGGATAAGAGGACAAAGGAAGGCAGAGGTCAGCGATTGATTGAGGGTTCTTTTTTAAGAGGCTCAAACACTTGCTTGAACTTGGAATAAGGGGGCCGTGTTTAAAAAAATGTGCATTTTTTTTTTTTCAGAGAACAAGAATATAACGGCAACCAAAGGAAGAAAAATTTCAAAGAAGGAAGCAGTGAGCATGGTCATGGACCTGGTGGAGAAACCCAATAAAATACTGGAGTCAGTGGAGGATGAGCCAGCTAGAGGGGAGCCAGAGGGGAGGGGGAGGAAGAGGAAGGATAATAAAGACACCGGAAATGTGGGGAAAAATTACGCAGTCACAGCCATTGCCAATACCTCAGCTGTAGCTGGGGCCAGCTCCACATCCTCAGTCGAGCCCAGTGCCACAACCCCTGCCAGTCCCACAACCAGAGCTGGCACTGCAACCCCAACTGCCTACAACCAGTGCCAACTGTTTGATGATTGTTGGGCCCCCAATATACAGACTGCTACAGCTATAGCTATAGCTATAGCTGTGAACCTGCTTCCTAGCTAGCCTCACGTGCTGTGAAGCTCGATCAAATAGAAATATAAAATGTAAATGTGGAGGTGGACATTGGACAGCAAAACAAAATGAGAGAGGTAAGGAATTTAAAAACTCTGTAAAAACACAATGCCTTTATGGATATGAACAGGGAAATGCACTTCTATGAATCTATTTAAAAGCACACAAGAAGGCTGAAGATAAGCTATTAGGATAATCAAGGGTTAAGACTCAAATGTGTTGCAAGGTAATCTAAGAGCAGAGACCAGAATGCTAAACAGTGGAATGCAGGATAGAGTGCAGTCGAAGAAGTGCCATGGAAAGGAAATCATCTTTTCATTGTTTATAGAAGTTAGCTGTTCCAGAGCTATTTATCTTATATGCCCTTAAAATAATAAATGTGTTTCAATAGGAATTACAGCAATTACTGCTTTAAGCTCTTTTAACAGGCACAATTATGAAAGAGGCTCTAGAAATAGTGCTATCTACTGCAGGCAGGGGTGTGTGCGAGACACACACATACACATACACACACACACACACACACCACTGTAGTGAATGGAGAGAACAGCAGAGTAATACAAGTCATCGTGTCCAAACCAAACTACTCAGCGGTAGACCAGAGTCTCACAATCCTGTCAGTCCTTTCCCTTACTTACAGCAATACGTCAGCATGGTGACATCACCATGCAGCCGTAAAAAAGGGAGTAATACTGCAGCTCTAAGACAAGAGGCTCGATGAATTCTGGGAAGGAGGCTATTACAGAGGCACATGGAATACAATGCTGTTTTCTGCACTCCCTCTGCTTGTCATTGGAGCAAAGTAGTACAAAATTCAGAGAACAGTGCAAATCTATCGATTTTATTGGCATCTAATTCTATATAAAGGAGGTGGCACTTAATCAGCAGAGAGGCAGCAGCACAATGTAAAGTTTATACAGCAGTAGATGTGTATAAATATGGATTAAGCAGTGAGAATGCACCATCAGCAAGAAAAATATAAAAAATAAAATAATACAAAGGGTCAGGACAGTATCGCTGGAAAAATGAAAATTATGTACCTACTGTAATACATCTTCCTGTGTATCTTCGCCATTCATCACTGTTGGGTGTAAGCCAGAGCGCAGCACCCCGCGGGAATTTGTTTTTGTTGGGGGGGGGGGGGAGATGGTGCCGGTGGCACTGCCCACGAGGTCTACATACTGCATGGCACTCGAGGGTTGGCCATTAATGGCCACTGACTTCTCTTCCACCTCAGTTCTGCTCACCGGACAGATGGGGAAAACAAAGGGATAGAGAAAAATGAGGGCATGGCAACGGAGCCCGAGGGACAGTATAAGGAAAAGACAAACTGAAAAGGAGAAGGCCGACCAGAGGACAGAGGAGGTGGAGGAAGATCTGGGAGGGTATGGGCCGAAAGACACTAATCCCTGGACAGCCATTCGGACAGGAAAGAAGAAAAGGAGAAAGAGAGAGAAATAATAGGAGGAAGAAGAAAAGGGAAGGAGGGACCCATCAACCCATACACCTTGACCGACTCAACAGAGCATTGAGTGACTGGGGATGTGCCTCCGGAGGTAGGCAGTCAGCTAGGCTGCAGGCAGATGCTGCAGAATCTGCATCCTGGCCTTATTATTATCCCCTTCAGGGCAAAACTGAGCATCAATGGAGAAGGTTCCTCCCTCCTTTCTCCAACCCCATACTGGGTAGAAAAACCAGCCCTGGTCGGGATTCCTCACTCCTCATCCCGGTTATCTCTTCCAAAAGGAGAACACACAGGGTTCGGGAGGGGGAGGAGTGAGGATCCCACCTATTCAATCACACCTCCCTCCCAGAAGGGGGAGGAAGATTGAAGAGCCAGAAAAGTAAGAAGACAGAGAGAGTAAAGGGAAGGAGGAGTCCCTGCAGCCCCATTCCCTCCCCTCACTCCAGGACACCCTGAAAGAAGTCGGCACATCCCGAAGGGAGTGGACCGACCTGGGAGATTTTCCCCAAACACAAAGGAAGAGGGGCCCATCAGAAGTCCCCATCTCAATTTTTTGATTGAGAGGTCCTACTAACCCTCCTCCCAATGGGTCCCCTCTGCCACCTCCTAGGAACAAGGAGGGGCCCTAAGGATACAGTGGGAGAATCCCGACTGGTTCCCTGAGAAGGAGGGCAAGCAAGGAGAAGATATCGCTCAGGGACTGAGTCCTTCTAAGGGAAAGGTGGGTGGGTTTCAGTGATGAATGGTGAAGATACACAGGACGATCAAGAATTACGGTAGGTACGTTATTTTCATATCTTCCCTGTGTCAATCTTCACCATTTATCACTGTTGGGTGAGTACCGAGCCCCCCGAAGGGGGTTCAGCACTTCCCTGAGTGAAAGATTGCCCTCAGCCTCCTGTGGGGTAAACACGAGAGGAGGAGATCCACTCCAGGCCAGTTAGGCCTGTGACTGTCAGGGAAAGGTGGGATCTCCCGTTCCCTGGGGAAGGGAGGCACCCCTGCAGATCCCACCCTCGCTCTGTGGGAGAAAAGACATGTCCCCCAGAATGCAGAGGCTATCACCCTATGCCGGGCCAAGGGTGATAACCTTGATAAGCGAAGCCACACTGTCAGCCTAATGCACATTGCTGTCCCCGCTAGCCATTAAGCGACCTTACTGACATCATAAGATGCACTTGCTTGGTGCCTTATTAGCTTCAGGCCTATAGCAGACAGGGCTGTGGCCTGCCTGGCTGCCTCTGAATCGGGCAACGATGCCAGCGCCTGACCTAACATCGCCCACAGATGCCTGTTCTAGGCAGTGTGATGCACATGATGAGATGTGATACATAACATCACCCGTGCCGAGGACAGAACTCTCCGTCCCAGGTGGTCAAACCCAACAGAGTCCAGATCCAGGAGCCGGTCACGGACTGGGTGCCTATGCATGGCAGGGGTGTCCAACCACGTCACTCCCACAGAGGGATGAGGCAACGTACCTGGAGACCCTTTTGGGAGGGGGGTGCCACAGCGATGCTGGCAGTCTGAAGGGGCTGAAGCTGGGGCGGAAGAAAGCTGCCAGGCGCTGTACGACGCCTCCTGGAGGGGTATAGGCCAGGAAGGGACCGCCAAGTAGTCTGCACTGCATTTGCTAGGAAGGTGCATGTTGTACACTCGATGATGCATCTTGCTATGGTACTTTATGTGCAGGTCCTCAACCAGCCTCGCGAGGAAGCGCTGATACTCCATTTGATCAGCGTCAGAGGACAGGTGGACAGAAGTCTCCACTCCCTCGATGGAGGAAGACGAGGAGGCCAAAGAACCTGAAGATTCAGATTCTGGCTGCAGCGGGGGAAACAGGCAAAAGACCTGCTCGGCCACGGCCCTACCATATCTTGGGTACTCTGCAGCCTGAGATCTGAATTGTTCCCAGATCAAGGGCCCCAAAGGACCCACATGGCTTGGGAGAAGAGGGGCTGGATGCAGAGGCAAGGGAGAGAAATTTTTCACGGCTAATGAAGTGCCTCTGCCAGGGCTAGGGGACCTAGCAGGCGATCTTGGACTACGAGGGGGATCCATAGGTCGGACCAGTCAAAGGCTGCTCAACCAGTCTGAAGCAGTCAGGACTGTGCCCTGGAGGAGAAGCACCCCTATGAGGGGACCGGGGACGCATGTGTCCAGAAGGGTGAACCCCAACCCCACCCAACAAGGACTCCCTCAAAGAGGACGAGGGAGAGAACTTGGGCTCAGCATTGTGGCTCCTCCCTGAGCCCTGAAGGGCTCCAGACAAGTGCTGCCACCCCGGCCACTCAAGCCGCCGACTCCGAGGAAGACTTCTTCCTCACTCCCTGTGCCTTAGACCAGCCCAAATCCACAGGCTCCCCAAGGAAAGCCATAGAAGAGGGGGTCCCAGTTCTAGTTTCAGATGAGGGGACGGCACTGGGAACGGCAGCTGATTCCACCCTCAACACCTGAACCATCATCCTCTCAGAACAGACATAGCTATCCTGTGTCCCGCTTCTGGCGCCACCCTTGGCACAGGAGCTGTCGCTGACCACAGTCACTGGAGCCGCGGGGAAGGGCACCGGTCCTGGGCCCCAGAGAGCCCACCGACTCTGAGGAGTCAGGTTGCCAGTCCAGGCTGGACTCCTGTTCGTCTGGCTCCGTAGAGGCGGCAATCCAAAAGACCGCCAAACTGGAGACCCCAGGGACTCTCCCACCCTCAGTGCCATGGGCAGAACCAGTGCCCCTCATGGCACCATCTCGATCACTGGAGCCATGAACGGCTCCAGGATCCGAGACGGCGCCAGCAGGTGGCACTGAGGAAGTTCCTGTGCTGGACCCAGCAACTGTGGGCCGCGACACCGAGGATCAGTCCTCTGGCACTGCGGAAGAGGTCTCCTCTGTGACAAGGCTAGAGGAGGAGGCGGCCCCCTCCTCACTGGATCATATAGGCCCATGAGGGGACCCGGAGGAAGGGCGAAGTGACCTGCACTTGGATCCTTGCAAGCGACAACGCCTCCTGAAAGTCAGCAGAGCCCTACCAACTTTAAATGCGCGGTACTGAAGAACACGATGGTCCATCAAGAAGCCGGAGTCACAGTTGTCCATATTGTGCCGAGGTCCAAGGCAAGTTAAGCAGACATCATGCTGGGACTGTCACAGAAAATTGCCGGGTGCAGGGACACCGACACATAGGAGGCCGGCCCACTTTCAAAGAACACTTCTTGTCCCCTGCACCTGGCATAATGTGAATGGTAACTTAAACAATGAACAGAAAAGACTTGACGCCATTTAAGTAATAAACCAGATCTCCAAATAAACGGCACTGAGTGCCAAACGGCAGAACTGAGGCGAAGTTTACACTGTGACGGTGTCAAATGCAGCTCCGAGGTGAGGTGCGGTGCTGCGCCTAAACTAGGCGCAGATGATACAGTTATCTTTTCTTCTGCTGCAGGCATGGTGCTGTCTCGATGGCAGGAGAAGCAGAACTGAGATGGAGGAGGAGCCAATGGCCGTTACTGACAAACCCACAAGCGCCACGCAGTATGTCGGCCTCGTGGGCAGTGCCGCTGGTGCCGGCTCCTCCCCTTAATGAAAAAAAACCCTCCTGTGGGGTGTTGCGCTCTGGCTTACACCCAACAGTGATGAATGGTGAAGACTTACCCAGGGAAGATCTATATTATTAATACTACTTTATAGGAGAGGGACATTTTTAATTAATAAGATAATGCCATTAGTGTAGCTATCAAAATAAGCAGGAGCCTGAACAGCGAAAAGTTCATGGAGACACATAGCAAATTATTTCAACATCATTTTCATCTTTAAATCTGGCCATTTACTTTTCATGACAAAAAAGTAGATCATGTTGTGTATTTTCATGCAAATATGACGAAACCAGAACATCTTACCTTGCTTTTCTGACTTTTGCCACCCACAGACAGCTCTACATAAGCGTTAGGATCCCCTCTTGCTTTCTTCGTTAACTAAAAACAAAATTAGCACTTGTAAATATTTTTCAACGACATTAAACACAATTCAAATCTAATACCAATTATTGCCAAACCTTGATCCCAATAAGGGGTTCGCACCCCTCACAATTGAGAAATTTTAAATTTATTTAGTTTTTGTTGACTGGAACGGGAGGGCTAGGCAATTCTGCCTATTTTCAGCCACTCCATTGGGGCACAGGAGTAACCAACTGAAACTGAACCAGATTAACCTGTTGGTGACATTTTCAATGAATAGGGGAATTTGCCCAGGACACTGGAAAACTAAACAGATCCCCACATATGTGCCACCCCCTGATAGAAGACATTTGAAGGTGACAACTAACAGTCACTCAAACTACTGTACCTAACAGACGAGCATTATATACTGCTATTCAGGACCAACGGTTTACTATACCCACAGAATATAAAGGGGCGTCTCCTACCAAGCACAGTAAAATAGAAACATATTTAACAGATGAAAGACCACCACCTAGGATGTGGGATGTGGTTCGATTAAGTTGCTATGGAAGTTTAGGGGTCAAAGGCAATGCAAAGCACAAGAGTCTCTCTGACAAAATGTGCCCAAGACCACAGTGCGTACAGCAGGAAGAAACACTACAGCATTTTTTTATAGACTGTTTATTTGTAAAACAAGTCTGGAACTTACTAAGTGTATGATGGAACAATGTGCAGTAGGGACAAATAACCTATGAAAATGTAACAGGATATTTGGATGCAATATGTATCAGAGTAAGGAACACAGACTATTCTTTACATGTATTAAATTTATCTTATGGCAACTACGGTGTAAATAAGTGCTTCAGCAAAAGGATACAACGCCTTTAGCTATAATTCTACGAATTGAGAAAGAACTTTGAACACAATATCTCTATGATCACTCTATTCTTCTTACAGAACTCTTGAAGAGGTGATTGTGAGGGGTACCCAGTCTAATAAGAAGGGTCACGAGTAAGACCCGAAGCGCTGGGGTTAATGTAGCCGCGGGCTCCATGCTTTTTGCTACATTTGGTTGTGCCGACTTTGATTTGATTTGGTTTAGTACATCTGTGACTCTTCCTTATTTGTGCAAGATAATAAAAATGCAAGGTTGAGCATGAGTGGTGTCGAATGTTGGCAGCACTACTTAAGGTGATATATGAGCAACATAGAAATGAGGAGTTTAGTTTAGTTTAAAATGGACATGTTGAATGATTGGACTCTACAACACAGTCCTGACAATGTCTGTGGTTGAGACGTGGCTCTCCCCAAAGATAGCCGATGCCGCTATTTCATACAAAGATACGAAATTGCCAGCAGAAAAAGGTCCACAGGTCTATCAAGTCTGCCTAATTGTGCAGCTCTTAGTTTCAAATCACTACCAGGCTATACGGTTTACAGGCAAGACCTACTATCCAAACATGGTGGTGGTTGTACAATTTACCTAAGAGACAGTCTACAAGGGCTAATCCTGCCACAGCCCGACACTGGCAAGCACTAGCATTAAAGGTTCTCCTCGGCGCGCTCATAATAAAACGCTCACGGTAATGTCTGTTATATTCCTCCCAGGCATACGACCGGTTGCCTTGAGGTTATAGTGGAGAACATGTAAGCATTAATCACAGATGAAGGTGGCATCTAATGGGGAGTTAATGCATGGTTGGACTGTTGTGGCACGAGGCCGGAGGCGCCGAGGACGTACAACGGTCCAACCAGGCATTAACTCCCCATTAGATGCCACCTTCATCGGTGAATAATGCGCTTGTAACATGGCTTGTGCAATACAAGTGTCATGTGGATATTTTTTGCTTCTTACCACACACATCACCACTAGGATTTCTGTACCTTGCTGCTTTTCCGTTTATATGTTGCTGTTTCTAAAGCTCTCTGTAAGTGCCACAATGCGCGTGCACGTTGCCCTGCCGACATCGACTTACATAGTGTATACTACGTTCTCACATCGTATGACTTTGGTTTATGTTGCAACATACACATAAAATAATGTTATGCCTTACTAACCGTCCACTTCCACTCAGCTGTTCTACTCATCTGCATGCCTTTTCCAGTGATATTGCTGGGCTGCTGCATTGTGGGAGGTACTTCTTGGCTGCACGGTTTACTCTGCCCGAGGATACAGACGGGTTCTCTCAATTCCCAGTGCACAGGTCCGCTCCTCTTCCGACCAACAGGTGGCACTTCTCCAACACCACTACACTTTTCCCCTTTTCCTAAACGACTTTTTTCCCCATGTTCTATTTCTCCTGTCCCATTCCCCTCGGACTATTCCTATTCCATCGGGTACTTGCTAGACTGCAACCAGTGCAGTTTCAGCTTCTAAATCTTGTGCGTTTCCCTGCACATTGCTCAGCACATTACAACTCAATTAGACGCCTGCTCCACACACTACATATCTGACCAATAGGTGGCGTTTTTCAGAGATTACCAGACTTGTGCTGAGCCTATATATCCTGTTCTTCGCGTTTCGTCCCCACTACTGCCTTTTACTCTCCTGCTACTACTCAGCTGTCACTTCTGTCCCTCCGACCGTTACGGCACACTTCCCCTTTCTCTGCTCTCTCTGCCCATGGCCACACTTCCCGCACCCTGCAACGCACTGCTATACTACCTGCTTCCCACTCCACAGTGTGTCTTCATACCGCCACTTGTTGGTCAACCTTTCCGAAATGTAACCAGTGGTTGCTTCTTCCCAGGCGTGCACGACATTTCCTGCGCTTGTCCATGTTACTCCTCTGTATTCGTTTGAACACTGCCGATGGCAACACGGCATTATCGTGCCATAATGCCGTGTTGCTCTGGGGCCAGCTGACCCAGTTCAGCCAACTGATTTGCCTCTTTTCCACCTTCTCATTTTGCCCATGTTACAAAAGCACTTTGAATCTTCGTTCAGAACTCATTGTACTCGGGGACTGCCAACTGGCTCTCTTCACAGGCCTGACACCTCAAATGCTATCTCAGCTGTCCATCTCAGTTGGTCGAATCACCAACAAGGATAAACTACCAAACAGGCACCAGTACCTTACTGGACTGGGTCCTGTATAACCACCCTGATAACATATCTGGGATAACTGTACTACCCGATGCCCTCAGTGACCACTCACCTGTCCTGTTTCAGAGGTCAATTAAATTCACAAAGCCCCCTGCTAGAACAGTAACTAACAGGATTCTTAAGTGGGGCCACCTTGATATACTAAAAGCTGACCTTCGAGGACTTGACTGGTCTCTACTCTATAACTCTTGTGATGCTCGGCCGGCCTGGTGGTGCTGAGGGTTGAGGTGCTGGACACCACTCCTCGCGCCATGCCGGCGACCTGGGTTTGGGAGGGATCCAGGGCTAGTACGGCATACCAGCAGCCCCTGGTGGAAGCCAGAGGCAATGTGCAGCTTAGGGCTGAAGTAGAGGGCATAGAACTGTGGCAGACATTGGAGGACATCATTGCATGTCCGAAGCTCTGGTGGGAGGGAGAGGGGAGATGCAACAAGCAGAATAAAACCCTACTGGGTGAGGCGATGGCGACCTCCAGGGGTTGATGCTCCACACACCCTAAGCCGGCCACAACTCCAACTCTACCCCTGCGGCTCCTCAGCCTACTCCTCTGGGGCAGGGAGGAAGGTGGGGATCCTGATACCAATTTGACTGTAGGAGGAGTGGTTCAGGTGGGCGGTTAGGTGCGGAAGTTGTGTGAGCAGCCTGAGACATGCCCCAGGAAGACAGGTGAAGAAAAACAGTTGGAAAAAAAAGAAACAAAACTCCTGCAATGCTGATACTGCTCTTGAGCACTTCATCAGCCATTTCAACAATGCATGTGATAGGCACACCCCGTTTTAAAACGAGGAAAATCAAAGTCCACAGCAACCCTTGGTTCTCCCGTACCTACTTGAACTGCTGAAATCAAGGGACCACCTATGGCTAAGGGCCCAGGCCTCTGGGAAACTGGCAGACAATCAGAACTATAAAAAACCTTGTAACGACCGCACTAGGGCAACACATGCAGCAAAAAAAGAGCATTATGAGGAAGCCCTCTCCCGTACTTGGAGTGATGGTAGGAAATTTTGGAACAACATAAAAGTCATCACTGGTAAAGAACACAAACCTGCCCCCACTATGCTAAACACAGACGGCGCACAGATTCTGGACCCCAGAACAACTGCGATGCTTTTAACAGTGCCTTATCCGACTTGAGTGGAGTACTTCCCCGGACTTTTTCAGTCAGCCCAACCAGGAGGGCACTAGCAGGAAGAGGGACTCAACCCCCCCCGCCCTACATTCCACTGCAAAGCTCTTACTACCAAGGAAATTAAAAAGCTCCTAAAGGTTTTAGGCAAATCAAGGTACAGTGGTGATACCCTAGACCTAAAACTTGTTGAACTTGACACATTGAACGAAATCCTGGCTCCGCTTACCTACATTATTAACACATCACTTAGGTTCTCACAATTCCCTGACAGGTGGAAAGTGGCCTCAGTGACACCCATCTTTAAGAGTGGTGATCGGACCCCTTTGTGGGAATTACCGCCTAATTTCTATTCTTCCTCCTCTTTCAAAAGCATTGGAACGAACTGTCGCTTACCAGCTGGTTGACTACATGGAAAAGTACCAGCTACAATGAATGCCCTGAGCAGCACAGGTTTAGGCATGGGCACAGCACTACTACACCGCTGCTAGAAGTCACAGGATATATCCACAAATCTCTTGACGAAGACATCCTAGTCAGCACAGCCTTCATCAACTTGTCCAAAGCATTTAAAATGGTTAATTGTGTCCTGGTCAATCAGCTCGCCAAGCTTGGTCTCTCAACCGATACTGTTGCATGGCTTCAACAGCTACTCAATGAACCAGTCTCAACAAGTCAAGATTGGTAATACCCTATCGGATAGTTGATCTGTCCACTCTAGAGTTCTACAAGGGTCCATTCTGGTCCTGCTTTTAGTCAGCATTTTTCTAAATGAACTCCCACACTCGTACCAATGTCTTCTATTAAATGCTGATGACGCTGTCCTGTTTACCAGTGACTCTGACCCTGCTGCCCTGCAATGCAGTACAATTTTACGGCTGTGGAAAGCTGGTTTAAAGAGCACAAACTAGTGCTGGCACCCCGGCACAGCAGCAGGGTTACCGCTTGTGGCACCAGCAACGCAGGTTCAGGAATGGCTTCGGCGGCTGAAGGGTCGGCCGGGGGAGGATCGGCGCCCAAAGGCTGCTCTCCTTCTCCGGGATGGGTTGGCCGCTTGTCCCACCACTATACCGCCACCTGGGTGACCATGGGTGGAGGTGCAGCGGGACGAATGGAGGAAGGGAGGACATCGGCTGAGATGCAGATCACATGCATGTCCTGACGTGCTCCAACCCTAGGCTCTTCCTGCAAGCCGACGTTCTGAGGGTGCACCAGAAAACCAGAAAAATACCCTGTAGCGCTCCCAGTAGACGAAGCATCAGACCCCGATTCCCAATGCCCCTAATGGCACCAGCAACAGCATCCCCAACGAAATAGACACGCTGTGATGTAGGGCCCCCACCACATACCTGCCTAGGGGGTATAACCAAGGCTCCATGGGGGATGGACTGTGCCGGCGGCCAGTTAGAGGAGCGGGGACTCACAAGGCCATAGATGTCTCCCAAAGAATGGGAGTGCTGCGGTGAGGAGGGAGCATTAAAAAAAAAAAGAGAGCAAAAACTAGTGATGAAGTATTAAAAAAAACAAACAAAAAACAATGCTGTTCTCCACCTCCCACAAGCGGCACAAATCACACCCTCTCCTCATCACCAATGAGGCAGGTTACTCCCCTGGAGCTTGTGGATCACTTTAAATACCTGGGGATTACAGTAGACAGCACCTTGTTGTTTGCCCAACACAGACAATGTTGCTAAGGCCATCAATACATGCATTGGGCTGCTGCACAGGCATAGCTTGACCTCAGAGGCACTCAAGCTAGCGGTTCAGAGTTCCTTGGTATCACCCATTGACTATGGGCTAGTAATTTAGGGGTCAGCCTCTGACACCGCCCTTCATCATATAAATGTTGCCCTTAAAGCCTGCTGGCTTGTTACTGGATCCCCCAAGGCTGGCTCACACCTGCGATCTATATGTGCAGGCTAACTGGTTACAGTTCTCAAACAGACTTACGTTCCAGTCCTGCCTCCTCGTCTTGGCTTGATGTCCACAGGTGTACAGAATCTCCTCTTCCCTCATGACAATCCACATGCCATACGCAGCACGGAAAGGCCAATCTTCAAAATTCCCCATTATAGGACTTCCATGGGTCAGAGATCCTTCGCGTATCGAGCACCACACTGGCTGAACTCACTTCACTCCGACATCTCCTCAACTTCCTTATTAGGCCCTTTCAAAGGAAAACAGACTCAAGCTAGTTGAGAGCTCCAGCTGCGACTGCTTCTATAACCTAGCTCCTTGCTGACTTAACCATCTATTTACACTTACTCTACCTCCAGCAGACCTTACCTACACGCAGCCTTTGCCTACCATTTTCCTTAGCTCCCCCTCCTGATCACCTACTCCCCCCTTCTTACTACCTTACCCTCTCTCCCAATATTCTCAGTCCATGTTCCCCTCATGCCCTACTCACCCACAAGCTCTCTATCCCTACTTCTTTCTCCTGCCCTACTGAAAATGCCCCCTGGGCTGATGTTTTCCACCCCCAACCCCCATTCTGACTTCTTGCTGCTGCTTACACTCAATTCCCAAGTGCTGTGAACACTTGTGTACCTCTGCACTGGCTGATTACCCACTGCCTACTCCTTCTACCCTTGCTCCTACTCGTACAATGATCTTCCTCTGTGTATCCTGGTATTCTCATAATCTGCTTATTTAATGTTTGTGATGTACTCATACAACTTAATTTTTTTCTATTACTTTGTATAACCTCTGATGTGGAACCTATGAAATGAGCTTGTTCTCAAAGGTGTTAATCCAAGATCATAAATAAAACTAATGACAGGTAACCACCCCTGAGTTATAATAAAGGAAAACTGAATAAATTAGGGGGGAGGGATGATCACTGCATTAGTAATAAGGTCTTTATTGTATGTTGTGTTTATATATATGACATTTCTTCTTTTTATTTTTGGACTGTAGATCCTGATGTGATGATTCTGTACCATTATTGTTTACCTTTCCTATACAATACCCCCCCCACTCTTTTTGAGAAGTGCCATGGGATCTTTAATGTCCACCTGAACAACCACCAAAATACACAGACAAGACCCTGGTTTAATGTCTCATCTGAAAGGCGGCACCTCAGGAGTGCAGCACCCCCTCATGCTGTACTACAGTGCCAGCATTAGGATTTTCCCCAAAATTCCTGGTGTGGGGGGCTCAAGCCCACAACCTTCCAATCTTCCAGCCTCAGAGATGCATGTGCAATCTGCTAGTTCATTGTACAGGAAGGACTGATGACACTGGCACACAAAGACCCCTTTCTGGTCTACAGGCCAGACCTATGGAAGTGGATGCAATGCAGGCTCCTCCAAATTGCTATGTGTACATTAGAACTATCCTGGAGGAACCACAGTTCCTAGAGGACAGACTAGTTCGTTCCTCGAGCTCACCCGATCTTGGATCTCCCTACAGAACAGTTTTAAACAGATCCCACATTTTGCAAGAGTTTGTGATGGGGCTGGTATGCATATAGGAGCCGAGTTAAGACCAAACTGACTGCATTCATCAAATGTGGCTGCTGAGCTACTGATCTGACTGAATTGAGAACATCACCTGACAGTGCGATAATCCACATTACCAGCACTGTCAGGGTGATGAGGTCCAACTTGGGGAAGATCAAGGGGAGAAATGGTCCGTGTTTTTCACCGCACACTCCTAAAAACACATTATCAGCCATTTGTAAAGCTCGTTAAGTGGTGGACGGTGAGCCGTGCAGCACAGGTATTTCACAGTGCTGTGCTGCCTCACACTGTGCACCCAGCTAGTGAAGTAACAGATCTTCCCATGAAAGATGAGTGTCTGACCGCCCAGTGGGACTCCGAGCACCAAGGAGACAGTGAAACCGGCGGCAGTTGCCAGAGAATATCATCACCAGGCACTGTCAACGTTGCGTGTGGACCACAAGGCTGTTGCCCTTGCACCCAGCAACAGTGCGGCATATTGTCCTTTGAACTCCGCAAGTAGTAGAAGTAAAAGATTTACTTTTATTCAGGAGAAGTTCTAACTTCACGTTTTAGGCCAGAAGCCTTTTTTCAAGATGGTCCTGACAACAGCATTTTAAAGTTACATCAAATACAGTCACCAATCACGTTCAAGCTCAAAAAACTTAAACATCTAATAAATATACTTGTATTCCAACAAACTTTATACAACTCATTTCACTACATGAAGTACAAGTTTAAAAATTAGGAAGTGCCTTCTTCACCCATTTCACAAACATCTGACTTTCAATTCCTCTGTCAACAATTTGGTAACCAATGATGGTTTATAGCCCGATTTATTTTTTTGTAACATTCAACAATTGACAATTTGAAGCATATTCAGCTTTAAATGTCATTTCGGTGAAATTATTTTTTTTTACCTTAGGCATGTATGGGGTCACCCCCATTATCTCTTCGTTTATAATTATGGTTAACACTTTTCTCCTCTATTTTATCCCCAAGATATTTTGATTCTCCTGTCATTTCTAATCCATGTGTTTGCAAAGCCCTTATCAATTTTCTATATTATCAAGTGTTAACCAGCCCAATGTCAAATACAAATTACAGTGGTGAGTTATAAGTCACAATGTAGAATAAACATAGCTAAATTATTATAGGTGACCTCAAGCTTTCTTAGAAGAAAGCCCGAGGCCCTATCATACATATGACTGCCATAATCTGTTGTAGGGATTAATAACTGGTTTACAACTGATTTCCGCATTCTAACATCTGTACAAAACCTATTTCTTCAAAAAGCCCCTAATTTTTCATTTACTTTACCTACTAATTCTTCTATATGTATGTCAAAGTTTAAGCCCTGATCTACCCAGACCCCTAGATATTTATACTAGGGAACCTGCTCTAATATTTCCTGTTTTGATGTTTTTATGTTCAATTCCTGTTTTTGTTTTTTTTACCCTTCTGGGTTGAAAGAAGAAGGGTTTTAGTTCTTTTGCTATTTAATACTAAATTTGAGTTGGCGAACCAATTTTCTAACCCTATAAAATCTTCCTGGAGCCCCTTTTTGACCTCATTAATGTTCGTACTGTATGCTAACAGAACTGTGTCATCAGCGTATAATTTAATTTTAGTATTAACAACAACTTTTACCAAATCATTTACGTAAACCAAAAAAAGGGTTGGGCCCAAAATGGACCCCTGTGGTACCCCCTAATGACTTTAAGCTGTTTTGAGGTTACATCTTCAAGTTGAACCAATTGTGATCTTCCCGATTACTAAGAAGAAAACCATCCTAAAGTTTCAAAATCTAGGCCCAATTGTTCCAGTCTCTGAAGTAAAACTCTGTGGTCCACGGTGCTGAAGGCTTTAGACAGATTCACGAACATCATGCCCACCCACCCCCCTTCAAGCTGAGAGGAGACAAGATCTATTAGGTTGGTGAGCACGGTGTCCGTGGAACGCCCTTTTCGGAATCCTGATCATGAAACTGAAAGTAGATGACAGTTCTCCAAATAATTACTTAGTTGGTTTTGGACCAGTTTTTCCATTACCTTCGACACTGTGGACAACAGGGCTATTGGCGTATAGTTTGAGGGGTCAGTTGGATCCTCCCCTTTAAAGACTGGAACTACCTTTGTTTTTTTTTTTCCAACTAGAAGGAAATCTCCTTTCCATTAAACTCCAATTAAATATCTATAAAAAGGCAGAAGGAGAGTAAGGAACCCACATCTTGTGACACAGCGAAGTGTGTGTTTTAATCCTCCTCCAAGTAGGAGAGAGACAGTGAACCTGGCGACAGTCCCCACAGAATGTCATACTGTCCACTGTCAGTTTTTGCGTGTGTGTTCCTTCTGTCCTTGCCCACCTACCCGCCTAGCGGACCTCCATGCACCCTGCTCACAGTGTACCCGCAATGCACATTAGCGCAGTCCTGTTCCCAGCAGAGCCCCAACCCTCAAAAGATGTACATTTGTGAGTGTTATCCCCCCTGTGAAGTCTGCCCATGAGTTTCCAAGGTGTATCCTAAAGTGGAGTGGTGGATCAGAGTGGCATCAACAGTCCTGCATTGATCGCAAGCAAGAAAGTCTGAGCCAGACGCAGCTTGCGACAGAGATTACTGTCACTATTAATTGTGCCGCACATTGTGTATGGCACCACAACACAGAACAGGAATCAGAGTGGGCTGCAGGGGTAGTGGCTTAAATGGCCGATGACATAGCCGGTAACAGCAGATGTGACAGTAGAGTGTTAGTGCCGCACAGCATGCAGACATGCCAAACAGCAGAAGCATGGGCACTGTGTCACAGGTGGCATTAAAAATTCCTGTTTTTACTAATGTCCTGAGCTGAGACTTGAACTGAGGTCTCCAGCAGCTAGTGGTTAGCCTGCTATACCATCCAGGCTACCCAGGAAGCCTCAGCAAACAACTTAAATTTTAAGTCTCAAAATTCAGGTGGATCAAATCAGATTCCCAAAAGACTGCTTCAAGTTTTATTTTTTTTCAGGACAGGTACTTCTGGTGTAAAATGTTTATTTCTAACATTTTATTTACCCAGGGTAGTCCAGCTGAGATGTAATATCTCACATTCAGTTGGACTCCTGCTTTTTACTCATTTTTACAGCTGCGAGGGACTGAAGCACCAAGAGGTAAAGAGCCTTGCTCAAGGATACACTATAAGTGAACTGGTTGGTATCTGAACCTGGGTCTACTGGTTCCCAAGCTGGCACTCCAGTATAATTCTTTATACTGTTTAGCTACCATGACTGGCAAAACATCTTTGTTCTGATCATCTGTTTCCCTAACACTCTTGAAAAACCCTTGTGTTCCACTTACAGAACAGTGAGGGGAGTGGAAGGCAAACTGTTCAGTTAAAAATCCTTCTTACAGGGAAATAAGGAAAAGCCAGTGCCAACTGCATATGGGACAGAGTGGTGACTTTTTTTTTATTTTTCTATCTCCTCACTGTTGGAAGCCTTGTCCCCTTCAGGACACCCCAAGCATCCTCCATTTCTGAGATTTACATTTATCTCTGTCTATATCACATGTTGGGGCTGTCCATACCCTTCTGGAGACAGAATCCAGTCTTTCCCGTCAGAAGGGAGCCCTGTAAGAGGTGTTGTACTTGTTGGTGTCCCTTGTCATGCTGTCAGAGCCGAGTTGTTTCTACTGTTCATCCCCATTCTGAGCCACTGACATGCATATCACCCTGCAACTGCATTCAGTGATCATGTACAAAGTAGAGTCTTCTCTCCCATAGCTGTTCCACCTGCTGTTCTACTTGACATACCCATGGTGGCACTAGCATGAGAGGATCAAGACAACCTCCCACCAAGGGCAAGGCAAATGTCCTCTGGAATGCACAACCATCCTCTCCTGCCAATGCTCCAGCATCCTGGCCCATTTCCAAACCTGGGATGCCAGTGTCACAAGTAGCAACATTACCACTGAGATGATGAACCTGGTCTTGAGACAACATATTTTAAATTATAAAATGAGTAGGGAAAAGCCTTGTTCCTGATGAAGGTTCCAAAGCAGTGCAGTTCAGGAACAGTAACTGCACTGCTAAACTTTATTTACTTACTTATGGTGAAACCATTTTATAAGTGCAATAAGATACTCCAGTGTGTGGGTTACTATTCCTGAACCACACTTTCAGGTGGCTGAAGGCACTTGGTACAAGCATCTCGTACCGTACAGTACACCTGGGCATTTGGTTCAGGAACAGTAACCCACACCCTGTTGCGTCTTACCGCATACTACTTGCCACATTGAAAAACAATTCTGTATTATAGGGAGGAAGATCAAGTCAACTGCATTTTTTAAAGATAATTCCACAATAAAACTTAAGCCACTTTTTTTTTTTTTTTTTTTAATTATGACAGAACTATTGGCACATCTTTCTACATCTTAACTGATGATCTGAATGCTACTTTCCTGATTTAGGTTTTGCTAAAAGAAGAACACATTTAAACATACATAATTGATTCTTCCACATTCTTCCAAAAAATCAATGCATTTACCTTGATGTACTTGGGGTGTTTTTTCTTTGAAGTATATTCACTGTTTGTGTAGTCATGATCACTGCTCTGTAATTGTGACAAAAAAAAATGTGAGACCTGATGGGGAAATACAACACAGTAATCAAAGTAATATAACACCCACTGTCTCAGTAACTTACTGGTAGATTGTACGCACTGTCCAAATAGATAACCAGCACTGCAGTAGACAGATTGTTACTGACCTGTAAATGTAAAAATAAATGTAACATTTACTGTAAAATAAATTAATGTATGTAAAACACATTTTTTTCTCAACTAAATACAGCTGACATTTATAAAAGATGTAATGTTAAAGATACGAGAGTAACCTCTTGCATATCTGCGACACCAAAAGAACAGTTATGTGAGAACTTACCGCAACAGTAGATCATCGAGTGGATCTCTTATCAGGTCCCACAGATGGAAATTCACTGTTGGTGAAGCAGGATCTACACAGAAGATTTTCAGCAGTAAAACTGGGTCCGTCCATGGCGTCGTCTGTCGACGTCACCAACCTTATAAAGGTGTGAGCGGACCCACTTCCTGCTCAGTTCTTTCCCCCAGAGACAAAGGGAGCACAGCTCAAGCCATGGGGAAGCAAGGAGAGAGAGAGAGGTGCCCAGGCCCATATGAAAGGCTGGATACATCGGATAGCCAGATCTAAGAGGGAGCCCACGAAAAAGGGGAATGGTGGGAGGAAAGGCGGACCTGATGACTAAAATCCCCTCGAAGATCTACTGTTACAGTAAATTCTCACGTAACTATTCTAACTTCTTCGAGGGTATCTCAGTCACCAGGTCCTACAGATGGAATGAGTCCCTAGCAGTTACATATGCACAGAAACAGTCCGGAAAGAAGGCCATCCCTAAGACAGGAGGGCCCTGCAGCACAGCCCTGCCAATACCTGCGCAGGCTCTTGAGGTAATGTCAGAACAGTGTCAGTAACTCTGCAGGTTGTACACTCACCTCTGAGGCCAGAAGATCAGAAGGCTATGGGTTCTATCCCCACACCAGGCACTTGGGTTAAATCCCAGTACTGACACTGCAGTGCAGCATGAGGGGGGTGCTGCACTTCTGAGGTGCCATCTTTCAGATGAGACATTAAACCAAGGTCCCATCTGCCTGTTCAGGTCGATGTAGAGGGGATTAGGCCAGAGATGGATGCACAACAGAAGTGGGATATCATCAAACTTGGTCTAAAGGAGGCTACTGAAGCATGCACCAGGACTCAGAGCAAGAAGAGCAGAGCCAAGAAGCCATGTTGACTGAAAAGAAAGGTGCTTGGCAGGGGTGAGAGCAAAGAAAGCAGCTTTTTGGAGATTCAAGAGGACAGGGAGGTGTATGCAAGGAGGTCCAAGGAAGTAACCAAGCTAACAAGAGAAGCCAAGGCCTCCAGAGAGCTAAGGCTGGCTCAGGGCATCACAGGAGGGGAGAAGGACTTTTTAGATACATAAGGGAAATAAAGCGCTGCAGGGACCAGATAGTGTAGATCAAGAAGGGTGGGTGAAGGGAGCGGAACAGGCAGAAGCACTGAATGAATACTTCTGCTCTGTGTTCACGAAGGAGGAGGGCAGTCTACTACCTCTGTGGACCGGGAAGGTGGGGACGGAGAGGGGAGGAAGAGGGATGACTGATGGCATGTTTACAGAGAGCAGGGTACTGGAGGGATTGATGGCACTGAGGTAGGATAAGGCACCAGGTCCTGATGGCATTCACCACAGGGTGCTGAGAGAGATGGCTGAGGTGTTGGCCGGGCCACTGGCGGACCTGTTCAACACCTCCCTGGACACAGGATGCAAACCACAAGACTGGAAGATGGCTCATGTGATGCCTATCCACAAGAGCAGCCCAAAGGATGAGCCAGGCAACTACAGACCTGTTAGTCTCACTTCCATAGTAAGTAAGCTTATGGAAGCAATCCTGAAGGAGAGACTGGTGACATTTCTGGAGGTTAATGGGCTCCAGGATGGGCAGCAGCATGGGTTTGTCTCGGGGAGATCTTGCCAGACCAACCTAACAGAGTACTATGACTGGGTAACAAGGGAGCTGGATAGGGGCCATGCAGTGGATGTCCTATATTTGGACTTCAGCAAGGCCTTTGATTCAGTGCCTCATGTGCGGCTGGTGGGGAGCTGAAATATGCGTGGATGGGGGCAAGATGGTTAACTGGATCATGTGAACTGGCTGAAGGGAGAGCAGCAAAGGTGGTGGGTGGGTGGGGGACTCCTGACCCCATGGCCTGTGATGAGCGGTATGCCGCAAGGCTCTATGCTGGGTCCAGTGTTTGGGCTGTTCATATCGGATATATCTCACAGAGTTAGGAGCCGGATCACTCTGTTCGCAGATGATACCAAGATGGGGCAGTAGTGGATGATACCGAGGGGTGGCAGGAGCTACAGGGAGACCTAACCAAACTGGAGAAGTGGTCAGCAAAGTGGCAATTGGGCTTCAATGCACTGAAGTGCAAAGTTATGCACTTTGGGGTGAAGAACCTGAGGAGGGAATACTGGTTGGTTGGGTGCAACTGGGGGTTACCAAGGAAGAGAAGGACCCGGGGTGATGGTAACGGAGAGCATGAACAACTCTGCTCAGTGCAGGAAGGCTGCAGCTAAGGCTAACAAGATGCTAGGGTGTACTGCAAGAGGATTCTTGTCCAGACATAGGTGATCTTGCCCCCGTGCAGGTCCCTAGTCAGGCTGCACTTGGAGTACTGTGTGCAGTATTGACGTCCATATCTAAAGAAGGACATCAGGCTGCTAGAGGGGGTGCAGCGTAAGGTGACAAAAAAAGATACAGGGGATGGCACGCAAAACCTACATGAACAGACTGAGGGATCTGAGTTTGTACACCCTGAAGGAGAGGAGGGATTGGGGTGCGTATATGATTGAGATGTTCAAGTGCTTGCAGGGGATCAACAAATCTGGCACAGATGGGTTATTTAGGCTGAGGATGGGACACAAATATGGCATGGGCTAAGACTGGAGGGGGGCAGATTTAGGAGAGAGAGGAGGTGGCATTATTTCATGGAAAGTGTGGTATTAGAATGGAACACTTTACCAGAGGAGATGGTACCATGCAGGATGGTGGGCAGTTTCAAAAGCGCATGGGACAAGGCATGGGGAGGTCCGGGTCAGCAGAACTGAAAAATTTCAGGAGGTGAGGGGGGAAGGGCAGCTGCACTTTAAGGGTGCTAGCTGTGCACACGAGCAGACTTGACGGACCAAGGGGCCTCTTTCTGCTAGCAGATTCGTATGTTCATATGTTAAAGGTCCCATGGCACTTCTCGAAAAGAGAAGGGGAATTTCCCCGGTGTCCTCGACAAATTTCCCTCATTCACTACAAATACCAACAAAAGCTTTAAATCTGGTTCAATGTCAGTTGGCATCCATCTGTATTCCCCTCCCCCGGGATGAGGCTGAAGATAGGCAAAATTGTCTAGTCCTCCTTTCCCGGTCAACAAAAACTAAATAAAATAAATGTCTAGACTGTAGTACTTTGTGGAGGTATGTACTCTAGCTGGCAGCCGCGCAAATGTCAGCGGCCGAGACCCCTCTCAAACAGGCCACAGAAGTAACTAAGCCTCTTGTGGAATGAGCTTTCACTGCACCTGGCAACTCTTTGTCATACTTATTGTAGCAGAACACATGCCAACCATTTAGACAAACATTGTTTAGAAAAAGTACAGTTACGTAAGAACTTACCGTAACAGCAGATCTTCGAGAGAGGCTCTTGCAGTAGGTAATTACATAAAGGACTGACGCCAGCAAGGGGCAGGACCCCACGGAAAAATTTCTAGCTAGCAGTCCCTGGCGAGGGACCGCCCCCACGTCAGGTGACCAGCGTCAGGAGACGTCGGTATAAAGGGGCGGTCCCGGACGCCCGCCTTCCAGTTCTTTCCCGCCACAGGCCGAAAGAGGCCAGACGAGAGAGGAGCGGATATTTCCCTCAATGGAAAAGGAGCTGAAAAAGCCTAGGGGATGGAGGGCGGAGACATTTACTGCAAGAGCCTCTCTCAAGATCTACTGCTACGGTAAGTTCTTACATAACTGGTACTATCTTACCAAGAGGGCTCTTGCAGGTAATTACATATAGGACTGAATCCCAAGCAGTCTGGAACAAAGAAAGGCACCAGGAGGAGGAAAACTACTCCAAGAAGCTGTTCTAGCCATGCAAGCCTCAAGATAGGAGGCCTTGCAAAACAGCTAGCCCGAAGCCTGCTCTACGGCGAGAGGCAACATCCAAACTGTAGTGTTTCGAAAAGGTATGGACGGAAGTCCAGGTAGCAGCAGTGCAGATGTCTGCCGCAGACACATTCTTGAAACAAGCCGCAGAGGCAGCTACTCCTTGACCTGGAAGGGTCTTGTTGTATTTGTCATAACAGAAAGTGATGCAATGAGCCAACCACTTAGACAAGCACTGCTTGGAAACAGCATTGCCTTCCCTTCTGTGAGCAAAAGAGATGAACAACTGATCAGTCTTTCTGAGATCCTTCGTCCTGCTGGTGTGGTATCTCAGAATCCGGTGAACATCCATAGTATGGAGTAAATATTCCCCTTGATTAGAGTACTGCGTAAAAAAGGCAGGTAGCTCTATGGACTGATTTAAGGTAGACTCTACTACTACTTTAGGTAGAAACTTGGGATTCGTGTGAAGAGCAACTCCTTCCTTGTGAAAAATCAAGTAGGGGATTTTACACATTAGGGCCTGGAGCTCGGGGATTCTTCGAGTCGAAGTAATGGCCACCAAGAAGAGCGTCTTCCATGAAAGAAACTTCAAATCCACAGAAGCTGCAGGTTCGAAGGGAGAAAGGGTAAGTTTCTCGAGGACAAAATTCAAGTCCCAAGGTGGAGCAGGAGTGCAGATGGGGGGCCTCAGATGGAGGACCCCTCTGAGAAAGGTCTTGGAGACCTCCAGTTGAGCAAAGGCCTTGTCTGCGAAGGGAACATGATAGGCTGAAATGGCCACCATGTGTACATTCAGAGAGGAATGGCTGAGACCCAGGCCAAACAGATGATGTAGATACTCCAGCAGAAGCCCCGCTGAACAGGAGAAAGGTTCCACGTTCTTGGAAGTGGCCCAAATACTGAATCTTTTCCACTTCATGGCATAAGTGGATCTAGTGGAGGGTTTTCTGGCCTCCACTAAAATCTCCGCCACTTTGGGAGATACTCCAAAACATGATTGGGCTAGGTCTGCAGGAGCCATGCATGCAGTTGAAGGGATTTGAGGCCTGGATGGACCAGGGTCCCTTGATCCTGGGTCAACCAGCCTCGAGATAGAGGAAGAGGAGGATCCTCTGAAAATTGTTGAAGAAGAGAGAATCAGACTTGCCTGGGCCAGAAAGGAGCGATCAGAACCATTCGCGCTCCCTCTGAAGCCAGTTTCTGCAAGACTCGTGGGATAAGTGGAATTGGGGGAAAGGCATAGACGAATTTGTCCTTCCAGTCTAGAGACAGAGCGTCGCTCAAAGCGCCTCGCTCTGGAGCGAGAGAGCAGAAGACTGGAAGTTTTATGCTTAGGGGATGCAACAGGTCGACCAGTGGTGTTCCCAAAGTTGGAAGATATTGTCTAGGACCCCTTGGTCCAGTTCCCACTCATGAATCAGAGCAGAAGAGCAACTTAGCTTGTCTGCCAGGGTGTTGTCGACTCCCGGAATGTGAATCGCCGTGAGGTGAAGGTCGTTGTGTTGCCCAATCCCAAACCCTCATCGCCTCCCTGCAAAGAGGGTAGGACCAAGTCCCTCCCTGCTTGTTGATATACCACACCACGCACATATTGTCCGTCTGGATGGCGAGGTGGCCAGGAAGGATGTATTGGTGAAGGGTTTGGAGAGCGTACAACACTGCCCGAAGCTCAAGCACACTGATGTGGAAAGTTTGTTCTAGCTTGGACCAGGAGCCCTGGGTCCGATGAGGGCCTAGATGGGCTCCCCAACCTTCGCCTGAGGCGTCTGTGGTTAGAGTCTTGGGGGGGGGGGGAGGACGAAAGAAAGGAACTCCCCGAAACAGGTTCTTTCGAAACATCCACCATTGCAAGTCTCGCATCATCAGCGAGGAGATCAGAACCGAGTGATCTAGGTCATCCACTAGCTGATCCCACTGAGTGCGTAGGGTCCACTGAGAGATCCTCATGTGGAGTTGAGTGCGAGGTACCGTCGGGATAGCAGCCGCCATGAGCCCAAGAAGGTGAAGGACCGACCTCGCCGAGACCATCCTGCGGTCGGACAACAGACTTATTTGGTCTGAAGGGTGGCCGTCCGGAGGCAGGAAGGCTTGCCCATGGTCGATCGAGGATCGCCCTAATAAACTGTAGCCTCTGGGATGGGTCCAGATGAGACTTGGAATGGTTGATGGTAATACCCAGGCAGGCAAAAACCTGCTGGGTAAGGGAGAGGAAACGCAGGAGTTCCTCCCTGGACAAGGCCGCCAGGAGCCAGTAGTCCAGTTACGGGAAAACCTGCACTCCCTTGGTATGCAGGTGGGCCGCCACCACTGCCAGGTATTTGGTCAATACTCGGGGGGCCGAGGATAACTCAAACGGAGCGCCTTGAACTGGTAGTGGTCCCCTGGAATGCAAAACCAAGGTATTTATGGCGAGATGGGCGTAATGGGAATGTGCAGATACATCCTGCATATCCAGAGCACAAAGCCATTGACCCGCCAGAGGAGGGGCAGAAGGCTCTGCAAGAGAGCATCCTGAACCTTTGTACTCTACATAAAGATTCAGGGAACTGAGATCTAAAATTGGTCTGAGATCTCCCGTCTTCTTTGGGACCAGGAAGAAATGGGAATAGTAACCCATCCCCTGAAGATGAAGGGGGACAGGCTCTATCGCTTGCTTCAGCAGAAGAGCCGAGATTTCCTCCTGGACCAAAGGAAGATGTTGGAGCCGACGCCCGGCTTAACAGAGTCACCCACAGTGGTAGGCCGCGAGCCTGCGGCCGAACCAGGGGCGGAGGCCTCCTGCTGCCCGGAGGCGCCACAAGGCCCGAACGCGAGCCAGACGGGCGGCAGACAACCGCCAGAAACCTACCTCCGGCCGTCCGCTGGCGAGTGATCCCCTGAGGGGATGTTACCTGCATCCCAGCCGACTCCCGAGGGAGACCCGTGGAGGAGCCTTTGTCCCAGTGCCTCTCCTTGTCCTTCTTCTTCCGATGGCCTCGGGGAAGTGCGTCTGCCTCAGTTTTTTAAGCCCTTCTCCATAGAACTAATTTTCTTTAGAATATGGGCTTCCAGGGATTACTGCCGCTTTTTCGGTAGCCGTGCTAAAACTGAGGCAATGCTGGTACTTCTCGACTGGGTGATCGGGGCCTCAGGCAGAACAGGCACAGGAGGGGCCGTCCTTGTGTGGTAGTTGGACGCCGCATGAATCGCACTTATTCTTGTGCTCGGAGGGTGTAGGGATGACATACACCGATGATAGTACTGATGTTAGTCAAAAATATAGAGTGTTTTTCGGTAAAAAACTGACGAAGCAGCTGATGAAGCACAAACTTTTCGCGAGGTGCTGCACGAGCTAACGGCAGAAAGAACTGGAGGCGGCGCCTGGGACCGCCTTTATACCGACGCCTCCTGGACGCTGGTCACCTGATCGGGGCGGTCCCCCGCCAGGACCGCTAGCTGTAGAAATTTTTTCCTCAGGTCCTGCCGCCTGCCGGCGTCAGTCCTATATGTAATTATCTACTGCAAGAGCCCTCTCGAAGTAAGATCTGAACACCCTCTCTGCCTGGGGTGAAACAAACAAAAAGCTGCTTCGACTTTCTGCATTCCTTAGTCCGGAGCTGGTAATATGTCAAAGTTCTGCACACGTCTAATTTATGGAGCAGTGCTTCCATTGAATTGGCATGCTAAGGAAAATAAACAGGAAGGTGGAGGGACTGGTTCAGGGTAAACTCAGACACCACACCTTAGGCAGAAACTTAGGATTCATGCGCAAAGACACCCTGTCTTTGTGAAAAATCAAATAAGGCTCCTCACACCAGAGGGCCTAAAGCTTGGAAATCCTTTGAGCAGCAGTAATAGCAACCAAAACTAACACGTTCCAAGAAGGGAAGCGTAGCTCGCAAGTCACAGTTGGCTCAAAAGGAGACAGGGTCACTTCTCCAGAACAAAATTCAAATCCTAAGCCGGGACAGGAGAACGGACTGGAGATTTCAGATAGAGGATGCCCCTCAAGAAGGTATGGGAAACATCCAGCTGAGCCACAGTGCGGTCACCCACAGGTTCATGGAAGGCTCAGACAGCCGAAAGGTGCACTTTGAGGGTGGAGGAGTACTGGAGACCTGAATCCGACAGCAATATCAGGTAGTCCAGAATCTGGCTCAGTGGACAAGCGAAAGGGTCCAGATTAAGCTTGGCAGCCCAGATGGCAAATCTCTTTCACTTCATGGCATAAGTGGCTTGAGTGGAGGGATTCCGAGCGACCACTAGGAGATCCATCACCCCGTGGGAACCCCCAAACCTGGCGATGGCTGCGTCCTCAGAAGCCAAGCATGCAGATGGCAGAACCTGAGGTTGGGATGTACCAGTGTCACCGGAGCCTGCATCAGTAGATTCCTGAACAGAGGGAGAGGGACTGGAGGTTCCCCCATTAGCTGCTGTAGTAATGGGAACCATATCTGTCGAGGCCAGGAAGGAGCTACCAGCATCATGCTGGCCCCCCTCTGTCTGCAGTTTGATTAGCACCCTCTGAATCACAGGAAATGGGGGAAAAGCAAAAAGGAACCTCCCACTCCAGTAAAGGGACAATGCATCTCAACAGAAAACTCCAGGCCCAGGATCGAATGAGCAGAAACTGGGCAGTTTTGTGTTGAGTGGGGATGCAAAAAAGTCCTACTCTGGATGGCCCCATCTATCGAGCAGATCTTCTGCAATGGATGAGAGAAGCTCCCACCCATGTATGCTGGACTGAGTCCAGCTGAAGCTGTCCACCAGAGTGTTTAGCACTGCTATGATGTGACCCGCAGAGAGAGTTAGACCATGGTCTAACGACCAGTACCACACACTCATGGCTTCCCCTGCACAGGGGATATGAATGTGCCCCCTCCCCACATGCTTGTTGATGTAATACATGACACTGAGGTTGTCAGACTGAATCAACAGCTGACCCGGGAGTAGATGGTTCTGAAAGGCCTGCCTGGCATGCAGGACTACCTGCATATCCAGGACATTGATATGTCGGGAAGTTCTGAACTGGGACCAAGAGCACTGGGTTTGAAAAGAACCCAGATGAGCTCCCCAGCACAAACCAGAGGCATCCATGGTGAGGCTCTGCTGGGGAGAGGAGATCTGGAAGGGGACCCCTCGCAGCAGGTTTGGAACACTTTGCAGACCAGCACCAACTGATCTAATTCATCTGTGCGCTCAACTGAGAGTGGAAAGGGAGTAATTGCACTCTTACATGCTAACTACCTAAAAGATCAGGGATCTACCACACTACATGTCAAACATTAATGGGAACAGCTAGCCCAGTGGCACAGAGAGTTGATCCGCTGGACGCCACACCTTGCGCCATGCCCCAAACCCGGGTTCAAGAATGGACTCGGGTCATTCACGGGTCAGCCGGGGAGGTAAGGATTGAGCATCCGGAGGACTGTTCTTCTCCCTGGGAGGAGGGCTGTACTGCGTGCATCAGCACAACAAGAGGGGTTCGGCCTGCACCCAAGGTACTTGGTTGCCTCCGCAGAGGTGGAGACAGCTGCTGCACCCATTGCATGGGCGAGGGGGAGAAAATGGAGGAAAAATACCATGACCTGGCAAGACCCATGATGGGCCAGAGGACATACCCCTCCGGGAGGCGGGGTTGTAGTCCTTGCCAGGTCCGCGGAGGTGGCATAAATAATGTTGTGATAAAAATAAAAATTAAATGGGAGCAGGAGTTGGGGGTTCAGCTGAGGTTGGGAGACTGGAAAAAATATGTGGGTATACATGGCTTGCTTTCTCTTTGCCTGACTGGCGGGTGTTTGACTGGAGACTTAGGATACGGTACTTCATGGTACCAAGGATGCAGTCAAAATGGGATCCTAATAAAATAGCAAGTTGTTGTAGACAATGTGGGGACTTATTAGCCACTCATGCTCATATTTTTTGGCAATGTCTGTTACTGTCCAGTTACTGGACAGAGGTCCGAGAGCTTTTAAAAGGGATTTTTATTTTACTAGATGAGGTGGGATCAGAGAATATTATAGTGCCACCACAAACTTCAAAAGGTAACGATGATAACTATTTATGGGACATCCTTACTTTAGCCGCCTTGAAAGCTATTACATGGGACTGGCTCCAGCTGACCCCTTCCATGGTGGCTAAGTGGAAGCAGATTACCCAACATATTCAAAATATTGAACGCATCACTTTTGGATTACAACATAGACAAGGTGCATTCCACACTAGATGGACACGTTGGGATTTGTACTCAATGAATACTTCCCCTCAGGGAATTATATAAATATTTTGATTTATGAGTAGGAGGGCATGGATGTGAGGCATTTTTCTGTTTCTTTTTTCTCTCAAGGGGTCATATATGGGCCTATATAGACTGAATATATTCTCTCTGAGTGCTTAGAGGCGCTATAAGAATTTTTAGCTCACAATTTGTAAGGGACACTGGAATTTTAATGGGTGGAAATTTATAGTTTTATTTGCTATGAGGCAGCGGCAGTATCATTATTATTGATAATTTCTGAAATTAACATATTTGAACCAGTTTTTTGTGAACAATATATTTACAGGTCTAGAATCCGATGAGAGTTGTATGGGCATAGCATGGGATAAGGTGTAATAGGAAAATAATATGTATGTCTATGTTAAATCCAGTAAGTACAACACGCTGTTTGCTTTTACTGCATATAAAATGAAGGTTTTTGTTATGACCTGAATAACAAATAGTATCTTGTTCAATAAAGAAGTACAAAAAAATAATTCTTCCGTGCTCTGGTCCTATTGTACACAGAGAGTTCACTGGAGGATGCACATGCGGAGCCTGGCCAGCGGAACAGTGGGGATGGCCGCAGCCATCAATCCCAGCAGCCTCAAGTACACTCTTGCAGGGACATAACTGCTCTGGGCGACCTCTTGAGCCTGGGCAATAAGGCACTCCACCCTGTTCTGAGACAGAAATGCCTTTCCCTGCGCTGAGTCTGGAACCGCTCATATATTGCAGCCTTTGGGATGGGACTAGGATCAACTTGAGCAAGTTGACTGTAATGCCCAGGGAGAGAATCTCCAGAGTCCACAGCAGCTGTTCCCTGGATGGCGTCTTTAGGAGCCAATCATCCAGATAGGGGATAACATACAGTCCCTCCCTTCTAAGAGCTGCAGCTACCACTGTCAAGCATTTGGTAAAGACCCATGGCGTAGAGGACAAGCCAAAGGGCAGTACTTTGAACTGGTAATGCTCATCCTGGAAAAGAAACTGGAAAAATCTCCTGTGGGGTAGAAACACTGAGATGTGCAGGTACGCGTCCTGCATGTCCAGAGGACACAGCCAGTCACCCTGACTGAGGGGGGCAGAAAGCCAGGCAGAGTTATTATTCAAAACTTCTTGTACTGGACATATAAATTGAAGTCTTTGAGGTCTAGGAAGGGCCGCAGGTCTCTGGTTCTTTTGGGGACCAGGAAGAACCTGGAGTAAAATCCCATGGTTCTTTGGCACCTGGGTACTGGCTCGATGGCCTTTTTGTGAAGAAGGGACTGTACCTCCTCCTGAAGAACCAACAGGTGGGCTGAGGGGTAGGTGAAGGGCACTGGGGGAGTCTCTGGGGGCAGCTTGATAGGCTCCATAGTGTGACCCCTTTCTATAATTTGAAGAATCCAGGCACCTGACGTGATGGTTCTCCACGGGTTGAAATGGAGGGAGAACTGACCTGACCACCACCTCTTGGTTGGGGACCAAAAGAGAGGGGTCTGGCAAGGAGTCATGTGGAGGAGGATCCAGCCTTTGGGGCTGGTCCATCACCCCAGGGCACTTGGCCACAGCTCCAGCAGAGGAAGGGGCAGGCAAGGCGGCGGAGGCTCTGCGTTTGCCTTGGAGCGGAGAGGCTGCTCTGGATCTGTGGAACACTTTCTATGGGGAGGGTGCTGTCTGCTCTTGGGTTGTGTATGATGGAGCAAATGGACAGACTTGATAGCCCTGCCAAATGCCTGCAACTCATTTATGATGCCCTGCACATCTGGAATGAACTTAGAACCATTAAAAGGGGCATTAGGCACCTTTTGCTGAGCATCAGCAGGAAAACCCGAGACCCTCAACCAGGAGTTCCTTCAAAGGCAAATGCCAGTGGCAGCAGCACTGGCACCAGTGTCAGAGATATCACATAGGGTGGATCTCCTTCAAAGTCAGTTTACTGACTTATAAAGCCCTACATGGACTGGGCCCTGACTACCTGAAAGAGCTCTTGATTCCTTATCTCCCTGAACGACCGCTTTGCTTGGCCGACGAGGGGTTGCTAGAGATTCCAAGGGCGACTCTAAAATCTGCGGGAGCCCGGGCATTCATGTTCGTTGCCCTGACCCTCTGGAATTCTCTACCCCATCAGATTAGGGAGTGCGTGACCGTGGGGGGGTTCAAGCAGACTTTAAAAACAATTTTTTTGAATAAAGCTTTAAGCGAAGGTGTCAGCTGACAAGTATGTATTTACTGAATGTGCTAATGTTTTGTTTTATATGTTTTTACTGTTTTTATTTTTATATACCTTGGTTATGAAAGGTGCATTATAAATAATTATTATTATTAGATGAGGATGAATAGATAGGCCATTGACAGAGCAAAGGCCCATGGCACATTCATAAGGTAGAAAAAGAAATGGGCAGACTGGATGGGCCTTGCGGTCCATTTCTGCCGTCAGCTTCTATGTTTCTATGATCCCTCGTGGTGGGGAAAAACATAAAAACTATTGACTAGTTTATGCTGTCATCCAATGCTGCACATGACTAGATAAAATGCCTAGGGGAAAACTAGCAGCCCGATTTTTCTGAAAATTACTGACATGAAATAAACTTTAAATAGCATTTAAACAGTTAAAGTAAGGAAATCTAAAAGGGATTTGGAGCCTGAAGTTGGATGCTATGGTCTGGACAGAAAACTGGCGAGGCAGGGAAAGCCTGTTATAGATAGCATGATAACTCTGTGGAGACAGTGTGGTCTAGTGGTTAGAGTAACAGCTTTGGAACCAGGAGCTCGCAGGTGGAAATCCTACTAAAGCCACGTACTCACTGTGTGACTGTAGGCTAGTTAACCTCAGTGCTGCAGTCTGCCCAGCTGCAGGATTCCACTGGAAATGGGATGCTGCATCTCAGCTGGGCTATCCTGGGTAAACAGTAAAAAATAAAATAAAAAACAAAAAAACTTATGGCAGGATAGATAGGTTGTTGGAATTCAAAAAATTAACTGAGATAACGTAGCAAACTAGTGTCCAAGAAATCTTATGGGATAGGGAAATATTTGGACTCTCAGGATAAGTACTAGGGGGTTTAGGAAAGGAAAGATATTGGGCCAACTGTTTAAAATGTTTTGCATGCACACTTCCCATACTGGGAAAGGCTTGCATATGTCCCCATGTGCCAAAGAGGGTGTGTGGAACCTCATTAGCCTGTGAAAAAAGACCATACTGGATGCATCCACTGCGGACAGTATACATATGAAAGAACATTATCTGCCTGCAAAACCACTCGACCATGGAGTAAAGCGATTCTTAAAAGTTTGTTTTAGATATAATGGAAAGGAACATCATTAATGGGGAATAAATGCGAAAAAAATCATGGGCTTTAGATACCAGTCCTACGGATTTTGTTGGGACTGGTTCATAGCTTTCCAATTCCTAGGCTACAAAAATTAACTTCTATAGGCCCCAATCTTCTCAAAAAAACAACTTGAAAAATTAAAAAAAAAACCCACCAACTGGAGGGGGCGCTGTGGAGCACACCTACTGACTAGTCGTGTCTCAGACCGGCTCTGCACCTAACAGACATTCAAACTATTAAAATAAACTTTTCTAGTGGAAAAAACAAATGTCCACTTACTGCACTGTAATCTGGGCTGCGCTGCACCTTTGGATACCTTTTTCTAGGAGATTGGTCGAACAAATAAAGGTCCTATGGGCAGCTCAAAAATCAGGCCTGCTGAGTTGGAACAGCACGAGGCGGCAGTCCAAACCACATTGGGGAGTGAACCCCCTGGATGGTGAAACAGAAATAGATGGAAACGAATTATAGTAAAGTCGAATCCATATTAACATGATTTGCGGAGCAGGACAGTAAAATAGAGGGGGGCAGTCAAAATAGCCTCAGTGGCAGAATCCTCCACAACAGAAGCACTGGCTGCAGCTCCGGTACCGCTTGGAGGCATCTGAAAACTCACAGAGGGCCTCCAATGTGCAGACAGTGGGCCTACCTGAAAACTGTGAGAGGAACAGTCTCCTTTACTTCCTTCAAGGATGGCTACCGGGTGCTTTGAAATTGGGCTCAGAGCTCAAAGAAGAGAGCTTTATCTGAGCCTATCGTATCTCCCCACGTTCTGTGGCAGCTCGAGGTGGCATGCCCCAGACAGCGCTCCTGATTACTTCAAGCCCGGGTGTCCAGGATCAGATACTGCAAGCGGCCAGAGAAACTGACAAACTGAATTTCCAGGGTGCACAATCCATCTATTTCCTGACCTATCCTATGCCACCAGGACCAGGCGCAAGAAATGTGATGAGGTTAGGGTTAAACTCCATAGTTTGGGAGTGGCCCATTCATTACTGATACCAGCGAGACTCCGGGTGAACTATGGCAAGCATACCTTCCAATATACTGACCCTGAAGAGGCGGGTAAGAAAGTGGAGGCCATAGCCAAGGAATTTGATTGTGCTGGAACTCAGGAGATGTCCGAATTGAACGGGGAGACACCTGATTTGCACTGGACTTAACATTTATTTCCCTGCAAAAGGACTATAATCTAAAGTTTTTCTTGTGCCATCAAAGTATCTGCTTTAATATATTAAATGTTTCAGTGGTTTATCCTGTAGAACAGCCATTTTACAGCAGTACTGTGGCTGCTATATGTTTAATAATTTTAATTTTCTTGGAGCTTGTAGTTTGTAGGCACTGTAATAAGTTAAAAGGCTAAACTTAAGGGGAGATTCGATTTAGGCTGTCTCATTGCCTTGCTGAATGACACATGGAGGGTCAGGGCGTCATTATAGTGTGGCGCTGTTTCATTAGTTCCACAAGTAACAGTATGTTTAAAGATTGGGACTGATTGTTGGGTGGGTGGGAGCCAAAGCTTATTGAACATTCAACACATAATGAAGAAAATGTTTAGAATAGGGACCATAACAACACAGGCTGTTGTGGTAAAATGTTTGGTGCTTCTTTTATTATTGAAAAAAGTCACCTAAAAGTCTTGTAGGGTGCAGCTTATCCTGGACATTTTTTTCATTCTTGGACTATATTTTAAAGGAATACCCCCATATCCGAAAACAAGATGGTATAGAGTAACTTCTCCTGTAACACTGGATGTATTTGTAGTGATTATGTTACCTCTTGCATGAGTATGTTGTTGTTTTTTTAAGTAAAGCAATAAAATATAATTAAAAAAAAAAAAAACACACCAACCGAAATCACTGGACTCCCAGAAAATAACACAGCTGAATTAACATATGAAAATGCCGGCAAAGGGATGCCTAACAGTCTATTGTGTCTGCTCGATGCAGAGCTCATGTACCTTGTGTTACATGACACGCCATCCTTCCGCCACTCTTGTCCTCCCCTTGACTTTGTCCCACCCCCTCTTAAAACCCCCAAGCATTTCCTGGTTCACCACCTCCTCTGGTAGTCCATTCCATCTTGCAACCACCTGCTCTGTGAAGTAGTACTTTCTGGCCTTCCTCCTTAAACTTTCTCCTGCCAGTCTGCAGTGGTTTCCTTGTATATTCTTGTTCTCGCTGAACCTACAGAGATCCCCAAAGTTGACCTTGTTAATACCCTTGAGGTACTTACACATCTCTTATCATGTGCCTTTGTTCCCTTCTCCTTGACCGAGTACAAGTTTAGATTCTCCAGCCTCTGGTCATTCAAGAGTCCCTACTGGCCCAGAATCATCTTTGTAGCTTTTGTTTTGTACAGCCTTTAGTAGGTTGAAGTTCTTTTTGTGTTAGGGGCTCTAGTAGTGCACAAAGTACTCTAGGTGTGGGCGTACCATTGACCAGTGGAAGCAAGACCTCTTTCCTCCTACTGGTGAAGCCTCTACCCATGCAATCCAGCATTCTATTTGCCATCACCGTCTCCTTGACACATTGCGCCGAGGATTTCAGTCTGTTTATGACTGTAATCCCTAGGTCCTTCTCTTCCTCGGATACCATGACTGCAACACCTTGTAGTCTGTACTCAGCCATGAGCTTCTTCCTCCCAATGTGTACGATGTTGCACATTTTTGTACTGACCCCCCTGCTGCCAGCTTTCAGACCAGCTTTCTAATTTTATCTGGTCATGAGCATGCATGTGCAAGTCATGGGAGACTCCACCCACTCAACTGTGCAAGTAAAATAAAGCACAGTACCAATGGTACTGAGAGGTGTCAAGCTGTCCCAAGCAGGGCTCAACTGAAAATGAGATGTGGCAACCCAGCTCAGCTATCATGACTAAAGTGCATGTAAAGCACTGCAGTGTATGAAAAGCACAAAATTCTGCAAGTGGAAATTCTGTACTTTTCTACAGTCCATGCATTTAATCAATATGTAACCCCTAGATGGCGCTATCCCAGGGGCTACTACCCCTGCCTGATTTGCCACTAACAGGTTGAGGGGCCTGGATCCAATGGCGGGTGCCTCCACCCAGAGGTCAGGGTTTGCAATAGTTAAACTAACTTGGTCACAGCCCTCTGGGACACTGCAACCCCCCTTTCTTCCCACTAGTGGCCCACACAATATATCAGAATTACCTTCACAGTATACACTTACCCCCAGGACTGGTTCCGCGCACTGGGACCTCCTGTAAACGAGATACAGTGCAACAATCACAGTACAGTACTTTAACATAGACAAATACCTCAGGCAGTATAACTTTGCTGAAACAAGCAGCTCTGATTTATTTAGGGATATAACAAGGACGGGAAATCAGGTTAATTAGCTTATCACTCTAATAATCTACCTATGGCTCTGTGCACAGGCCTATCCCTATCAGTTACTGTCCCTGGGTACCCAAGCCCTAGTGGCTAGTCCAAACCGTGGCAGCTGGTAGGGGCCTTTCACACAGAGAAAAGGAAAATTAAACAGTCAGCAGTACAGTAATTCCAATTGGATTTAATGTGGCAATTCAACAGGGGCGACCCTGAATTAGTACTCACGACCTCCAAATAAGATAGGGTCCTTCAATATCAGCAGGGCTACTTAAGCTCCAAGAGACTCTTCACACATTTATATGGTAAAAAAAGAGATACTATACCAGGCAGGCTGCTTCTCTATCCCGATCGCAATTACTGCACAATACCCGGAGAACACACAGCAGATTCAGTTCCTGACAGACCGAGTGCAATTCAATAATTTCTCCAGTCTTCTACAGGGTGAGCCTGGTTTCTACTCTTCAGAGATCCTTTGATTCTTTTCACAGGACGGATTCAGTCCTAACAACAGTTACACAAGCTGCAGACCGGAACTCTGGGCCTTACACACGCTTTTTGACTAAAACTGCACACTGAAAAGCACAGGGCTCCTTCCTTCTTCACTGCCAAAGCTCAACTGAAACTCCAACCGACAAAACCAGGCACTTCCTTTGAGTTCCTCCCAGTTCTTGACTGGATTGGCTGTCATTCACAATAGACTGCTGCTGTTGGTCCAAAAGGCACTGAAGTCTAAACTACATCTCCCAGAGTCACTGCCCATACAATCCTCTTGTGGCTGGCTCAGATTATGAGTCAAGTTCTGATTCGTCCAAGGCACCATTTTAGAGCTAGCTTACCCCACACTGATTGGTCCAGTTCAGCAGTTCAAAACCAGAATGGGGAACTAGGCAGACACTGTTCTGACTGCAAAAGAAAGCAGGTTAGACAAACTGTAATTTCATTATCACTCTACATGGTTTCTGGCAAACAGTTACATCTTTCAGATAGGTTCCTTTGCACTCCTAGTGACTGCAAAATGGAGTGAATTGGCAGCAGCTTGAGTGGTACTCAATCAAAGAAACACACAGTCCCCCATACAAACTAATTATGTCTGCAGACAGCTCTTAAAGAGACAGTACCAGAGGTTCTAAAAACACTCACTGATAAATGGCTTAAACGCCAAACACCATTCAGGTTTGGAGCATTCAAGCAAGCTCCTGGAAGTCTTTTGGGAACCCCCATTTGCAGGGGGGTTACAAATATACAACTGGCCGTGAGAGATTCCACATCATAATTTCTCACTTTGCATTCCCTTTTCTGCAATGACCATCTCTTACTTTTCCTTCTCTATGTCTCCTGAACTAGAGTACCACAGGAGTGTCAACTTGATTCCTTAGCAAAACAGCCCAGCAAAGTGCAATACAGAGCAGCAAGTTTGTTTGATTGATGCAGCCTCTAGAGAACTAAGGCAATGATGCACACACACACACCTTCAGCAAAATAGTCATCCACTGCAGACCAACAGATGAACCCATTACAGCTGGAAGTAACACATCATAGATGTGTTTGAAGGAGGATCAGTATGTATGCGAAAGGAGAACAGAGGGGAAGGATAGTGAGGGCTAGCACCCTGAATGACAGGTTCCGGGCACAGATAAGGACCACAGGCAGACAGCATGGACCATTTTTCTGCCAGCATTGTCTATGTTTCTATGTAGGATGCCCATACAATAAAAGAAGGCAGATCATTTCCAATTAGTTTATTGTTTTTTTAAATTTCTCCCAGGCATATGCAAGGCCAAGGTGGAGCACTACAGAACCGCGCTAGCCACCTCCTAGGGTAGCACAAGAAAGTTCTGGGATAACATCAAGGAGCTTAATGGTAAATCCCGCTCTCCCCCCCCCCCCAACAACTAAGTGTTAACGGTACTACCACCACAGACACACTTCACATAGCTAACTGCCTCAACTCCACATTCTCAGACCTAGGCTCAGTCCACCCCAGCAACTTTTTCGATCCAATTCAGCCTACCCCACTGCCTGAGCTCCTCCACTCCCTTCAAACTCAGAGTCATTACCCCTACAGAAGTGAAAGCCTACCTGTCCAAAGCCCTCCAGAGCTCCAATTACTGCAAAGATGCCTTTGATATGTGTATCCTATACCTTGCGCTAGACTCAGTTATCTCCCCACTCACGGACCTTCAAAATCTGTCCCTGTGCCTGGGCCAGTTTCCAACCTCATTGAAAATGGCACTGATAACACCAATACTGAAATGTGGCAACAGCTCCCTCCCAAACAACTACCGGCCTATCTCAATTCTCCTCCCCACTCTCTAAAGCCCTTGAAAAGATCATGGCCAATCAGCTTACTGACTACCTCCTCGCACACAGCCTCTTATGTAGGGGAGCAGCATGGTTTCAGAACTGGTCATAGCCCTACGACCGCCCTCACAGAATTCGCTAACTCCCTGCACTCCATGCTTGACAAGGGGCATATTGCAGGGGCCGTGTTTATAGACATCTCAAAGGCCTTCGACATGGTTTCTCACCCCCTCCTTCTCAACACATTACAACAAACTGGGGTCTCTCATTGTCCACTCTCATGGTTCTCCAGCTATCTTTCATCTAGAACCCAATGTGTTAAAATGAATAATACCATTTCTACTATGCTGCCTGTGTGCTCAGGAGTTCCCCAGGGATCTTATCCTGGGTCCCCTGCTATTCAACATTTACCTCAATGTCCTGCCTAAATCCTGCCCCAGCAACCTTCTCCTCTACATGGACAACGTTGTTCTTTATGCCGAATATCCTGATCCTCTCTCTCTCTCTCTCTCTCTTGCTTGGCAGAAGACACCAGGAGAAAGGACTGCTGTGTGACTGGACTTCTCTCCTGGGACTAAAGAAGAAGAACTCTTGTACTTGGACCTTTAATTTAGAGTAAAAAAAAACCTAACAAACAAAACAAGAAAAAAAGTGTGTTTGTGTCTGAGTTAACTGAACTGAATGGTTTTCTGAACAGTTATCTAGGTGTAAATCTCAGGTGATTGAAAGGACTTAATAGCTGTGAGGTTTAAATTACTTGTAGAAAGATCTAGTAAGTAGGGGCAGTGGCTTAGCTTGAAGGAAGCTACATTTAAAGACTGCCTTAGAAAGATTTTGCTAGTAGCTTGGCAGAAGATACCAGGAGAAAGGACTGCTGTGTGACTGGACTTCTTTACTGGGACTATATTGCCCTCCTTCCCTCCCCTCTGCCACCCAAAGCTAGTTCTACTTTTATAGCCACAGGATTTGACTGACAACAGGAACTTCCTGTTTGGGAGCAGGAAGTGAGTGATCACAGAGCCACCGAAGACCCACCATCCTAGAAGGGCAAGAGTAGCTCTCCGGCCCCCTCTAGCTGCTGGAGGTCTGCCTCTGAGCAAGTAAGGGGTCTACTGAGAAATATAGGATATTCTTGTCTCAGAACAGGACAATCAGGAGCTTAAAGGGCACACAGGCAGAAAGTAAGGAGAGAGAGAAAAAAAATAGAGGAAAGAGTAAGGATTACAAACAGTTAAGGGGCCAGAAATAAGACATGATTGGAGTGGTGCAGTGCAGTGGCTGTGGAGCAGCAGTCTTCCGGGAGACATTCTGGAGGATGCGGTGTTGTCCATCTGCAGGCACCTCTCTGGGCTGAGGAGGAGGTTGCTCATCTCCAGGCTGAGTTGGCCAGGATTTGTGGGACCTTCTCTTCCATCCAGGGACCACCAGTGCCACTGCCGTTGCCTCAGAGATTGCCAAGAAAGAGGAGCGGTTGGACCATAGTGGGCTCAGGGAGGGTGAGGGTGGTAGAACAGAGGCGCATCCCTCCAGTTGTACCTCTCCACAATTCCTATGCCATTCTGGCAAAGTGTGGTTCCTCTATGGAGGCACCCACAGTGGAGACCAAGGAGGATGCTGGGAACCTCCACAAAGGAGACCCACAGGAGGGTGGCAGGGAAGGAAACAACTCCTGGTGGGGACTCCATTGTTAGGAAAGGTAGAACTGAGGAGAAGGGAGAGGGAGGTAAGGTGCCTGCCTGGTGCCATGGCTTGGAGGGACAGGGAGCGAATCCTCAGGATTGCCGGAGCAGCTGCACAGGGGAGGGAGCTGGATGTCATTGTCCACCTAGGAACAAATGACCTGGCTAAGAAAGGGATTAGAGAAGTGCAGGAAGAGTTTGTGGAATTGGGGAGGAGCCTTAGACAAGTAGCACGTATGGTAACCTTCTCAGAGGTGCTGCCCGTCTATAGCATAGGAGAGGCTAGGGTGTTCCGCACCATGGGATTCAATCAGTGGTTGAAAAACTGGTGTGGAGCTCAGGGATTTGGCTTCATTGGGGACTGGGGGTCTACCTGGAGTGATGCAAGCCTATACTGGCATGATGGGCTGCATCTGTCCAGGAGGGGAACCAGGATCCTAGGTGATAGGTTTAAATGCTTCATTGGCAAGCATTTAAACTAGCCAAGGGGGGAGGCACTGGAAAGGAGCAGGGAAATCCTAGCCCCCAAAAAAAATCACCGTAGTAAGTGCGGCAAACACCAACATAGAGGTGTCGATAGGGAGAAGGGCAGGGGTAAATGGAGAAAGTGACAAAGGCAAGAAGGACAGGGATGGGGCAAAAAGGAGTAAGGCCATCAGGAAACGGAGGGTAAGGAGTACCAATGCCCGTAGTCTGGGCAACAAGCTCCCTGAGCTGGTGGCCTTGATGGAAGAGGGATGCCTAGATATCTTGGCAGTAACAGAAACATGGTACACAGAGAACCATGACTGGGATGTTAACATACCAGGGTACATAACCTACAGGGGAGACAGGCAGGGGAGAAGAGGGGGAGGAGTAGCTCTCTATGTAAAGGAAGGGATAAAGCAACTGAACAAAAGAGTAAACAGGGAGGAGAGGAGGCACTGTGGGTCACCTTGGAGACTGGAAAGGGCACCACAATCCGCACAGGGGTTGTGTACAGACCCCCATGTCAGGGGGAGGGAATGGACCAGGATATGATAGAAGGCATTCTCAGAATGGCAGAGAAAGGGGAGATACTGTTGATGGGAGACCTGAATATGCCAGATGTTAACTGGAGCACATTTGCTGCAGCCACATCCAAGAGCAGGGCCATTCTTGATGCCCTACAGGTGGCAGGCCTCAGACAGCTAGTTTTGGAACCCACTCGTGAGGGAGCAATCTTGGACCTTGTACTCTCAAACGGGGGCAGTGAGAGGATCTCAGACCTAGAAGTGGGTTGCCACCTGGGAACAAGTGACCATCAAACAGTGTGGTTCACGTTAAACTCAGCTACAGAGTCAAGCCACATAAAAGTGAGCGTACTGGACTTTAGGAGGGCTGACTTTGACAAGATGAGAGTGTGCCTCAGAAAAGCACTAGCAAACAGGCTAGAAGGAGTTGTGGAGCAACAATGGGGAATCATCAAAACTGCCATCACAGAGGCAACAAGCCTTTATGTGAAGCAAATAAACAAATCAAAAATAAAGAAAAAGCCACTATGGTTCTCAAAAGAGGTGGCTGTGAAAGTCAGGAAGAAAAAGATAGCATTCTGGAAGTATAAGGAAACACAGAAGGAGCAGGACAGAGCGTTGTACCAGTTAAGGCAGAAGGAAGCAGGGAAGGAAGTCAGAATAGCAAAGGCCCAAACTGAGGAAAAGATAGCCAACTCAGTTAAGAAGGGGATAAAACCTTTATAGGTACATCAGCGAGGAAAGAACAAAGGAGGGATAGTGAGGCTGAACAGAATGAACGGTGGGTGGGCAGAGGGGACAGTGAAAAGCAGGGATACTGAATGAATATTTCTGCTCAGTATTCACAAAGAGGAGGAAGTGCCTAATCCAATTAACAGAAGCATTCTTGATAGGGGTCGATCCCAGTCCTTTCACAGAAGAAAGGGTTCTGCAAGAACTCCTAAAACTGAAGGTGGACAAAGCAATGGGTCCTGATGGAATTCACCCAGAATTCTAAAAAGAATTAAGGGAGGAACTAGTGAAACCACAGGCTACTCTTTTTAATAAATCATGGGAGGTGGTACCCGAGGACTGGAGGAAGGCGGATGTGATTTCCCTTCACAAAAGTGGGACCAAGACAGAGGCAGGAAACTACAGACCTGTCAGTCTGACCTCTGTGGTAGGGAAAGTGATGGAGTCACTTCTGAAGGAAAGAACAGTTGAGTACCTAGAGGCCAGTGGGGCACAGGACCCAAGGCAGCATGGGTTCACAGCGGGAAGGTCATGTCAGGCCAGATGTAATAGATTTCTTTGACTGGGTGACCAAAGTACTAGACCAGGAGGGCTGTGGACATGGCCTACCTAGACTTTAGCAAGGCATTTGACACAGTCCCACACAAAAGATTAATAGTCAAATTAACCAACCTGGGAGTGGGTCCCAGGGTGGTAGCCTGGGTAAAACATTGGCTGCACAACAGGACACAGAAGGTAATTGTAAATGGAGTCCACTCTGAAGAAAGAGGGGTTACTAGTGGGGTACCGCAGGGTTCAGTATTGGGTCCAGTCCTTTTTAATGTCTTCATCAGTGACATTGCAGAGGGACTGGAAGGAAAAGTATGCCTTTTGCAGATGACACAAAGATCTGCAACAGGGTTGATACAAAGGAGGCATGGAAAGGATGAGAAGGGACTTGGCAAGGTTGGAGGAATGGTCAGAGTATGGCAGCTAGGATTCAATGCAAAGAAGTGCAAAATAATGCACCTGGGAAACAAGAACCCAAGGGAAGAATACACAATGGGGGAGGTAGTAACAACAACAAGAAAGGAAAGGGACCTGGAGGTGATCATATCAGATGACCTTAAGGTTAGCAAGCAATGTGAGAAGGCAGTAGGGAGGGCTGGGGTATACTGGGATGCATAGGGAGAGGCATCAGCAGCAGAAAACAGGAAGTTGTTATCCCTCTGTACAGACAGTTGGTGAGACCCCATCTGGAGTACTGCATCCAGTTCTGGAGACCCCATCTCCGCAAGGACATAGACAGGATAGAGGCAGTCCAGAGAGGCAACTAAAATGGTGCAGGGTCTGCAAGAGAAGCCGTATGAGGAGAGACTAAAGGAGCTTAATATGTATACCCTTGAGGAAAGAAGGGAGAGGGGGGACATGATAGAAACTTTTAAGTACCTCAGTGGAATCAACAAAGTCCAAGAGGTGAGCATCTTTCAGAAAAAGAGACGTGCAAGAACAAGGGGACACAATTTAAAGATAGAAGGGGGGCGGTTCTGGGGCAATGTGAGGAAGTATTATTTCACAGAGAGGGTAGTGGATGCATGGAACAGCCTTCCTGAGGAGGTTGTGGGGTCTAAAACTGTGGGACAATTCAAGAATGCATGGGACAGACATAAGGTAATTCTTGTGGGGGTAGGACGAAATAGGCTGTTGGTTAACTAGGATCTGCAGCCTATCCTGTAGGTAGGGAAATGGGCAGACTAGATGGGCCAAGCAGTCCTTATCTGCCGTCAAAGTCTATGTTTCTCTCTCCAGCGTACCTTACAAAACTCCTTCTCTCAGACTGAACACTGGTTTGCTGAACACAGATTGGTGGTCAACATTAAAAAAACTAAGTTGATGCTCTATGCCCACTGCCAAAACAGATCAAAGGATTTCCCCCTTGAAATCCTCTCTGTCTCTCTCATCCCAGTGGAACAGGTCCAAAATTATAAGTATCTAGGTATTACATTTGACTCTTCCCTCTCATTCCACAAACATATAAAAATCCTCACCTCCTCCGCCAACTCCTGCATTGGTCTCCTTTACAGACATAAAAGACATAATTGATGTCAGTGTCAGTGGCTCAGCAGGTAGCACATTCGCCTCTGAGGCCGGGAGATCAGAGGGCTGTGGGTTCAGTTCCCACATCTGGCACTTGGGTTAATATCCCAGTACTGACACTGTAGTGCAGCATGAGAGGGGTACTGCACTTCTGAGGTGCCGGCTTTCGGATGAGACGTTAAACCGAGGTCCCATCTGCCTGGATTGGTGGTAGTACAGGTGGATGTTAAAGATCCCATGGCAGTTCTCGAAAAGTGGGCAATTTCCCCGGTGTCCTGGCCAAATTTCCCTCATTCACTAAAAATACCACCAACAGCTTAATCTGGTTCAAGGTCAGTTGGCATTCATCTGTATCCCCCTCCCCCGGGTCGTGCCTGAAAATAGGCAGGATTTGTCTAGTGCACTTACCCGGTCAACAAAAACTAAATAAAAATAAGGACAGCCTGCCACCTGAAGCACTTCACCTAGTCATTTCCTCCTCAGTCTCATCGTTGGTGGACTATGGCCTCACAATCTATGCTGCCTCCGACCCTATGGCATTTCATCAAATACAAGTAGTCATCAATAAGGCCTGCCGGTTCCTCTCTGGTGCAGACAGAAATACACATACCTGCACCCTATACATGTTCACCAATATCCTCTCCCTTTAGGAAAAACTATTATACCAGACCTCTCATCAATCCACCTGGGTTTAACCCCAATAGGTGTCATGGCTTCTCTTCAGGCAGCCACCATCTCAGCATCCACACTGGGCGCCCCAAAAACTATCTGGCAGGTGCCTAGGGTCAGGACCACCCTGGCCCAGCGATCCTTCCCACTTAGAGCTCCATCCTGGTACAATGCCCTCCCAACGGCTGTCACATCAATCAAAAATCTAGGTCCTTTTAAAGCTGCCTTAAGGGCCCATATCCTCTTCTCATGTCAATGCCAGTGTAACCGGTAACCTGAGGATCCTGTACCATGCCACTAGGCCACGGACCCACCCTTGGCCAGGCAGCAGAGAGCCCCCACTATTTCTAGCCTACAGGCTCCTCACCTCCTTCTGTTACCATATAGTTGCACTGGACTATGAATGCATTGTATTATGTATAAGACAAGGCCTCCCTGAGGCAGCTTACTAGCAACTCACATCATGCATTGCTTTAGCTACCAATTGTATAGGTCTTAACCGTTCATTAGGTAAATACGTCGATAGCTCTGCCCTGTTTTAGCTACCAAATGTATAGGCATTAGCCAGTCCTCATTTGTACTTATACTCTGTATGACTGCTCACCCACATTTATTCTATGTATGTACTGCATGAATGCCTATGTTTTATTCTGACGTGGAGCCTTTGGAAATGAGTCTATGACTCAAACGGTTATAATTCCGATTTCCTAAATAAATAAATAAGCATCCTAAACCACAAAACCCTATGCAAAGCATCATGAATATGCAAATTCTTTGGTGTGTGGGAGGGGTAAGCAGTATAGGAAATCTTAACTGATACTAGTTTCTGCAGGCCATGTTACCACTCAGGCTTCATCACAGTTGACTCGGGCACACTAAATGTAACAATAATCTTTAAAATCTGCACACAAGAGTAAGCATGACTCCAAGGGGTCCTGCAAGCTGCTTCAGCCTAAAAATAAATAACTGCAGAAATGGCTCTTGGCAGAACATGGCAGGTGATATCAAACTAGTTCCTTTTGAATATTCTGTAGGATCTATTGCCTTTTACAGCACTGTTGAAGGATCTATCCACTTTTTGCCTGAATTTTTGAATACCTTTACTGCATCTTATAATAAACAAATTAAGGTTATTACATATTACTCATTGTGTGCGTATGTGGGTGAGGTAGGGAGGGGAAGGGAGGTCTAGCTTGCAGTATGGCCAAACTACATTCCATCTAACTGGGCTTACACTGTCTCTCAAAATGTGAGAAGAGGAGGAAAAACATGGGATACATTCAAATGTTTCTGAGACAGGTGTTCTAAACACTGCAAAGAATGTATGCTTTCACTTTCACAAATGTAGCCTTTTATTGAGCAACTTAGATTGATATAAATTCTTGCCCTAAAATCTGTGTGTGAAATGAAGAAAAGGACCCTGTTAATGTGGGACACAGGAAGTAGTAAAATGAGGAACTATATCGTTTCCAGCGTGCAGCAGTTGACAGGTACATTATGGCACAGTAACAGATATTTCTGGAAGAAGACCTAAGGTCGAAACGTAGATTTTTAACTCTGTTTTCTATTTTCAGCATGCATTTAATATAACCATTTTGTTTTGCTTTTAGACCACATGCTGACGCAGCACCTTGTTTTTGTTTTTTACAATCATTATGGCAATAGGGCAGTTAACTCATAAAGCTGGTGTAGGTATGCAAGGAGGATACTTTGAAGAACTTCAGCTATGTAATTTTATGCTGATTGATACAATATTATCTAATATAATAATATTATCTAATGGGCCACCCATTACCAGGACTGGGAACTGGCGGTACCAGGGTAAAAGATATTCCGTAGAGATAGGGTAAATGGGAAGGGTTGGGGGAGAGCAGCACTGTATGTGAGAGAAGGACTGAAGTGTTTTCCTGAGGAGAGGGAGGAGGGTAGTACAGAGTCTTTATGGATTCAAATTCAGGATTCCAAGAATAGGACTCTCAGGATGGGAGTAGTATAGAGGCCACTATCTCAGACAGAGCAGTTAAGACAGGGAACTAGCAGGATGTATCAGAAGGGCCTGTGGAAAAGGTAGCACAGTGATTGTGGGGGACTTCAACCTGCCAGGAGTGGATTGGAGTACCCCAGCCACCACGAATAGAATGGATCGGATACTACTCGACGCATTCCAGGATAGCTTCTTCATGAGCATGGTCAGCGAGCCAATCAGGTTAGGGAACACCCCAGACCTCGTGCTGGCAAATGGGGAGTTTGTGAGGGAGCTGGGGTTGGAAGAACTGCTGACAGGGAGCGAACACCACTCAGTGTGGTTCATGTTGAAAATGGGTAAGGAGGAAGTAGAAACAGGTACAAGAGTGTTGGATGGGTGAGGTAGTTAAAGCGTATCTAGCCAGAATCCAAACTAATACGGACACTAACCAGAAGTGGGAGGTCATAAAACTGGGGATTGAGGAGGCAACCAAAACCTGCATCAGGGTCCAGAGTAAGAGAGCTAGGACCAAAAAACCCAGCTGGTTGAGTAAGGGGGTCTTGGAGAAAGTAAGAAATAAAACAGCCACCTTTAGGAGGTTCAAAAAAACAGGGAGAGAAGAGGACAGAGAGGATTACCTAAAGGAATCAAAGGAGGTGACAAAGGCAGCAGGGGCAGCCAAGGCATCCAAGGAGCTCAGGTTGGCACAAAGCATTAAGAAGGGGGAGAAGGAATTCTTCAGGTACATCAGGGAGAAAAGGAGTTGTAGGGACAAAATAGTAAGGATTAAGAGGGATGGGGTAGGAAACAGGCAGAAGTGCTTAATGAATACTTCTGCTTGTTGTTTAATGAGGAGAAAGGAGGGGCGCTACCAAGGTGGGAGTGGGAGGTCAGGCTCAGGGGGAAGAAGGTGACAGATGGGGGAATCACAGAGGGCAGGGTACTGGAGGGCCTGAGGGCACTGAGGGTGGACAAGACACCAGGGCCAGATGGCATTCACCCCAAGGTACTGAGTGAGCTGGCAGAAATCCTGGCGGGGCCCCTGGCAGACCTGTTCAGTACCTTCCTGGTCTCAGTATGTGTACCTCAGGATTGGAGGATGGCTCATGTGGTACCCCTCCATAAGAGTGGTCCCAAAGACGAACTGGGAAACTACAGGCCAGTATGCCTCACATCCATTGTGGGAAAACCGATGGAGACAATCCTGAAGGAGAGGCTGGTGTCCCTTCTGGAGACCATTGGGCTACAGGACATTAGGAAACATGGGTTTGTCATGGGCAGATCCTGTCAGACCAACCTGGTGGATTACTATGACTGGGTAACTATACAGTTGGGCAAGGGTCATGCAGTAGATGTCCTGTTTCTGGACTTCAGTATGGCATTTGACTCAGTGCCATATGGGATGCTGGGTAGTAAGCTGGCAGGTGCAGGGGCGAAAATGGTGGGTAGTAAACTGACTGCAGGGAAGGTAGCAGAGGGTGGTGGTGGGAGGGGAGCTCTCATCTCCGAGGGCAGTGACAAGCGGAGTACCACAGGGCTCAGTGCTGAGACCGGTGTTGTTTGGGTTATTCACATTAGACAACTTAATGGGCATCAAGAGCAAGATCAGTTTGTTTGCAGATGACACCAAGATGGGAGCAGTACTGGATGACCTAGGAGGGTGGCATGGGTTGCAGGATGATCTGTCATAATTGGAGACCTGGTCAGACACCTGGCAGTTGGAGTTCAATGCCAAAAAGTGCAAGGTGCTACATTTCAGGGCAAAAAAAACAAGAAGGAGCTACCAGCTTGGGGGGGGGGGGGTGTTCGGCTAGCTGTGAGAAAGGAGGAGAAGAATCTGGGGGTGATTATAATGGGCTCAATGAACGACTCAGCACAATGCAGGAAGGCAGCTGCAAAGGCCAACAAAATGCTGGGTTGTATTGCCAGGGGTATATCTTCAAGGAGAAGGGAGGTGATCCTGCTGTTGTATAGGTCTCTGGTTAGGCCACACCTGGAGTACTGCATGCAGTACTGGCGCCCATACCTGAAGAGGGGCATTAAGTTACTGGAAGGAGTGCAGGGCAACAAAGATGATCCAGGGACTAGGGGACAAACCCTACGTGAGCAGGCTGAGGGAGTTGAACATATACTCAGTGGAGGAGACGAGAGACGAGGGGATATGACTGAAACCTTCAAGTAAATGAAGGGAATAAACAAGACAGGCACGGAGGGATTAGGGACACTCGAGGGCATGGTCTCAGGAGGGAAATGAGAAGACACTTTTTTTATGGAGAGAGTGGTGTCTGGGTGGAACACATTGCCTGCGGAAGTGGTATCCTGTAGAACAGTGGACTGCTTCAAAAGGGGATGGGATAGGGTAAGGGGGAGGGGCAGCTGCAGTTTAAGGGTTGCTAGCTGCACACTCGAGCAGACTCGATAGACCATAAGGCCTTTATCTGCTGGCAAATTCATAATACTAAGCAGTATTTAAAGAGGAAAATTCCTCTTTAAAAGTCATTTGATTCTCTAGTTCATTAGGACTTGTGAGTACCATATGTGATACCTTAGTTTACATGCTCTTTGTATAGCATCTTTCCAATTTAACTGCATATATTAATTAATTGTGTAATACTGTAGTTATCTGAAAGAAATATGTGAAATTGGGAACCAAACTTACTTACTGTGGATCCCATTAGATTATGATGTTAGTCAAATTACATCATGTATGCTGTATTTGTATGGATTTTTGTAGTAGGTATGTTTGCAATAATTTACTGACTTGTGATGTTTTAACGCATTTAGTTTTATTTTGTAATGGCATGTGTCGAACAGCAGAATCTTCAATGACAGTGGGGCTATCCATGATTATAATTTTGTGTACTTAACAAAAATGTTGTTATGTTATGTGGTTGTACAGGTAAGTAATAAACAACTCCAGAGAGTAGTTTTAAAGGTTCGAGATGCATTCCCAGAGGGGGACATGAGGCTAAAGGCTGAGTGTCCGTTCACTAATGGGATGTGCATCTCAAATCCTTAAACCATAATCTGAAGTGGTTTATTACAATTATAAAATGGCCTGTGTGGAATCCTTGTACAGTACAAAGTAGATTATACAGGCATGATACCACCTGTATATTAGGGTTGAGCAGGGTATGAAATTCGTGAAAAAAAGTACATGCCCACTTGGGCATGTAAGAAGAAAATGTACATGCCCAACAAACTATTTACATGCCGCCCCTTAGTTTACATAATTTTAGACGTCATCTTCACTGGACCAAGCACTTTCGTTTTCATCACCACCACTAGGGCTGGCAGAAGCAGCATGCAGTGACAGTGTTCGGGAGCCATAAGCTTTCGTAGTGGGCCTTCTTTTGCCATTTTTCCACCACAGTGATATGGCACCTTCAGGGTTATAGTCACTAAGCTGGGGTCCATTCAGAGATATAGACATTAGGTCGTGTAGGGTGTCTGGGGCGAATCCAACCCTCCAGTCATTTTTTATTCTTCCCATCAGAGAGAAGCCTCGTTCTGCAGCAGCAGTGTGCACAGGAATCAGGAGAATGATTCTGACAACGGCCAGCACATTTCGAAATTGTTGATCCTGCACATCCGCAAGAATCACTTTCTGCCACAATTTCAGAGACTTACAACTTTCAACAGACAGCAAGTGGAGTACATGCTTTTTTAAGTCTAGCCACTCCAGCAGTACCAAGGTAACATCAACTCCATGAGACTCTAGGACCACTTTATAGTGATCAACAATTGTTTGAATTGCTTGATCTCCATATGTTTCAAGTGCCTCTGTGGATGTTGGCCAGGACTGAAAATTTAAAGCTCTTGCAGCTAGTAGCACTTTATTGGTCGTGAAGGACTGAAAGCGAGATTCAATGTGCTGTGACGTTTTCTGAAGAATTTTTTTTATCTCTGAAATTGTGGCTTCTACAATGTCTGAAGGAGAACCTGATCTGTGCCTGCTAGTTTCATTAGTTAAGTCAACACTGTTGTACTGAGTTAGGTTCTCATTTACAGATATAAGTGTTATGCGTGAAGAGTTTCTTGATTTGAGAGACCATTTAGTTTTTGAATTGTGCTTACTCTGCTGTGAACTTTTTCAACAGTGGCATCCTCTTGCTGAAAGCACAGACTAAGAGCAGATAAGTAACCAAAAACATTTTCAGAAAGTTCATGTATATAACACATTTTAAAGTCTTAAGCACTTTAAGTATTCCTAGTGCTTTTTGGCCATGATCCTGCTTGTTTGTCAGTGACACATGTTCGAGGTGAGGCACTAATGCAGCCCAATCTTTCAAGGGCAGAAATGGCCTGCTCTCTGTGTGCAAGCCACCCAGTGCCACCAGTGTTAACTGGTTTGACCACATTAATATTTAAAAGGGATCCTGTTTCCTGTAGGCCTTTCCAACTTTTTGGTGATCTGTGGTAAAATGAGTAAATGTTCAGCAGAAGTTGTTCTAATGACTTGTAAAATGGGCAGTCTCTGAACGAATCCTTTACAGCAAGCTCTAAACGATGCACAGCAATGTATGTCAATGAGGTGTGGGCACTGGCAATCTTGTTTTATTCGACTAAGGACACCTGAAGTGCTCCCCAACATTACAGCAGCACCATCAGATGCCGCACTTATCAGCTTATGTTTCCAACCACCATCCCTTAAACCACCTTTCACCCTCTAAAGCATTAATCACAGTATTTAAAATGCTTTCTGAATTAGGGACACTGACTGGTTTCAGTGCAAGAAATCTTGTTACAGGTAGGCCATTTTCAAAAACACATTATAAATGCCCTCCTCCTCAGTCACACTTTCATCTGTGCAGGAATCAACAAGAAAAGAAAAGAAGTCATTGTCTTGTAGTAGACTAGCAGTAGTGCTTTGAATATCTTGGGCAATATAGTGAATGAAGACACGGCATTGCTTGTCACTGCTGTAACTGTGACTCATAGCATCATCCCCATGATTTCTTCTTTGTAAATCTATCAACCCAGGAAAATCCCTGAAAGGCCTTTCGGTCCTAGCAACGTAATATGCAGTACAGAACAATTTACAAATTTGATCCATTTCTTTTTGTTCCATAAATAGTATGGATTTCTCTATTGGTCTTTCTCCAACTTTTGTTTTATTTGCAATGTATGCCCTCTCAGCATTTTGTGTGCTATGGACACTTCATGTGCCGAGATAATATGTACTCTAAAAGTACTGCATCCAGTTCTGAAATTATTTTTGCTTTGGCTTTTATCATAACTCTGACACCATGTACACAACATGGCACATTTATCGGTGTCATATGTAAGCCACTTCCTGCCTTTTTTCCAGGATTCCTGAAATTTTCTAACTTTCAGGGCCTTAACTCGGCTTTCAGTACAAGCAGTAGCACTTGATGAAACTTCAGTGGTCATAACAGTTTCATTGTCTGGGCAAGGAGATGGTGGTGTTATAGCTGTGCCTGTAGTAGTAGTACTAGTACTTGGTGTTAGTGAATCCGAGTCAGCTCCCGCAGTCTCATCAAAACGCTTTCTCTTAAATCCAAATTTAAAAAGACTCATGGTGTCTGCCTGTGTTCGAGTTGAACTTGTGAATACTGATTTTAAGAATTTGTTATTTATGTTACACAGTATTAATAAATGCAACAAGGAAAAAAGTGTTTTTTTTTATAATAAACTTAAGAAAACCTGACTGTGTTGTCTGATTATTTTTATAACAGTATACAGATTTTAGACAGTCCACAGACAGTGTAGCCTGTAAAAAGCTAGAGATTTTAGACAGTCCGTACCACAATGAGATATTTTTTAATAACAGTATTTAGATTTGAGATAGTCAGCTCCACATAAAGTAGCTTTATTAGCTAGTAGAGTAATAGTAGACCCCCCTGAGTTTTAGGTGTTCCAAGTTCAAAAGCTTTTAGAACTTTATTAAACAATTACTTTTAATTAAATGTTCTCAGTCCACAGTAGCTAAATAGATTTTTTTATAACTGGTCCCTGGATTTACATTTAGTTTAGTCCACACTCAGCAATTTTATTTTTATAACACACTGATCCTGGTTGTTTCAGTATTTAGTCCAGATTTTAGTTAGTCCTCCACACACACAGTAGCTAGCTAGTAGAAAATATGGAACAGTAGATTTACATTTAAGTTAGTGCAGAGAAGTTTGTAAATGAATGCAGCTTTCTTTATAGACTGGGTGAGCTGACTGAGCAACACTGAGCTCCTTTAGTTCAAAGAGACTGCAGGCAGTGCTAGTCTGACTCTCTGTACTGTCTCTATAACAAATCAAAAGGCCAACCCAGTACAGATTACTTTTAATTACTTGGCTGGATATATAGTGCATGTGCAGTTAGACTAGTCTCTGCAGTGCTTCACCACAAGCCTGCATTCAGTGTCCCTCCCCTGATATTACAGACTGCTGCTGCCACTGGTTTTATTAGAAATTGTAGAGCAGTTGAGCAGACTGATTAATTTAGATAGATTTGTTTGCTTTGCTTTTATTTTCTGTTTACTGCCTGGTTTTTATCCTGCTGAATTGTCTCCTCTCTTTGTACCTCTCCCTAACTTAAAATTCCTTCATTCCCTTCTTTCTGCAGTTTAATCCCCCCAACAGATTTCCTTTCTTTTCTGCAGATTTTCTTTAGTCCTGACTCCAGAGTGACCCACGTTAGTCTCGACACACTCTCCTCCTCCCCAGCTGCTCCAATTTACATTACAATCCCCGACTCCCTCCTTTGCAGTCCCGTTTTCTGGGAGAGTGGTTAAAGAAATGTAGCTCTTAAAGAGCTTTTGGTTATTTATTTTGCTGATCGCGATCGTTCAGGTTGGCAGGCAGCCTGTCTCCATAGAATGCAGTCTACGGAATGGCGCGCTATGCTCGGTCCTTGCGTCACGCTGTTTGGAGGGGGCGGGCAAATACTCCACATAAGCGCACCTACTGGTGCATATGCTGCTGTAGCCCACCTCCAACAGTGACTGAGGGACACATGAAGAATTGACTGGCTGATCTGTGTGCCAGTCAACTGTAATGGGGGGGGCACATCAACCTGCTCTAAACTCGTTCCCTCCATGTGTGTTGCAGACAAGCAGTCAGCTGACATCCAGACGAGCAGACTCGTGATCGGCTCTACAGATGTCAGTTCTGCATCTGCGCTACTCTGCTGGCTCCCCTGCCCCCAAGGAAAAGAAAAAAACCGGCAAGGTCTGGGAGAAAAAAAAACGGAACTCTGCGGGGAGAAAAAAAAAACGGAACTCTGCTGAAATACTTTAGGTGCCCAAACGGGCAGGCACTAAACAGCTTTAGGTGTCCTGAAGCAAAAGTGCCTGCCCTGGGGCACCTAAAGTATAGGAATTTCGCACCCTGGGGTTGAGTAAGCAATTTAATGTTAAACCCCAATTTTTGCACCATGATAACTCTGTCCCTGTTCATCAGATTTATTTGACAATTACAAAGCATGGACATAGTGCCAGTATCTCTGGATCCTGGAAATCTTTTGGCAGTCGGTACATGGGGAGCAAAATTAGAGAGGTGCAAATAAATGTAAAAAAGAATACAGTTGAGACCTTTTTTGGTTCACCTATAACTAAAAAAAAAAAAAAAAAAGAGGTGTGAAAGAGTTTGACACAATGTGTGCTTTTGTAGATTTTAGCTCCCAAACTAGTTCTTAGAACATTTAAGAAAAACAGTTCAGTTTCTGAGCATGCTCAGGTAAAAAAAAAAAAAAGAGCATTTTAAGGATAACCAAGTTTTTACAACCACATGAATACATGTGGTCATTTTATGAAAACGTGTGTGTGTATGAGGAGACAAGAGGGGGCATGGCTATCCTGATGCTGCCAACAGCATCTGTACCACCGTCTTATAGTGTTCGTTCAGCAGTGGCGGGGCAATTCCTCAGTGCATAGCCCCGCCCCTGCTGAATGGAGTTCAGCGTGCAACTGACTATGTGGTCCTGGCCTCCTGCAATCAGCTGTACGAGTGGCCTAATTTATCTGAACTGGACACTGGGTGCCCAATACCCAGTGGCAGTTTAATATAAATATACTCCAACACGGGGGCATCCACTCCGGTGCTGGCTTCCATAATGTTCCCCCAATACCCGTAATTTCAATTTTCCAATGCCAGGGTGCCCAATCCATTGTGCTGGTGTAAACAACCTCCCTCCCCAAACCCAACAGTCAGGGCATTGGGGAATTTACCACCTGGCACTCCCCCAATATCAGGTCAACACTAGGGTGCCCAATCCCCAGTGTCAGTACCTGCAATAATGAAAAGTGTCACACTTGAAATAGAACAGTTCCTCATTGTCTTTCACTGCCGTCCCTATCCCACCCCGACCACCCACTCAGCACCTACCACCCCCACACCCCTCACTTATCTAAACGGTCTAATGCTGCAATTTTCTGTGGACCAGAGACATGTCCACTCTTCAACGCAAGACTGAGAACTGACAAAATCAGGTAAATGTCATTTAATGTATTTGAACGTGCTCAGAATGTTTACTCATGACTTGTTCATCTGTTAATATTTTTCACCCAAATTTTCAACATGCCCTTTTTGGGACCCCACCTCATGAACAAGTACGTGAAGTTTTTCAAATCTGGCCCGTAGGGTGATTTTGCAGTCACTCCACACAAAATCACCTTTCAGGTGTTATTTGAAAATTTTCATCTACCAGATTCATGAGGTGGGGTCATAAGAAGGCTATGCTGATAATCTGAGGTAAAAATATTGAAAAACAACAAAGTTACGAAGGAACATTGTAATGTTTCTACACTCGTGCATAACCATGATGATTTTCAATATTTTGACTCCAAATTTTCAACATATTTATTTTTTCACACCACCTCATGAACCAGACAGCTGTCCGTTTTTAAATCATGGCCAAATTGCCATTTTGCACTTGTGGCATGCATTGACCTTTTGTCCAGTATTTTACAAATGATATCAGTCCTGTTCAGAAGGAGGGTGATGAAAAGAATATGTTAAAATTCTAGGTTCAAAATGTCACAAAAAAAAAAAAAAAATGAAGTAACACATTTTGCAGAGATGGCCGCTGACTCAGTGGGGACCACGTTACCTTCCCGTGTCAGTGACCTGTATTTGGGTGTAAGCTCAGTGAGCTGGCTGAATGGGCAGAGGCTGGTGGGAAAGTACTGTTGTGTGCAGCATCGGCCTCAGCCAGGGGAGGGACAGAGCACCATTCTGGCACATGACACCTTATGGCAGGCCGAAGAGGCCTTTCCTCACAAGGGGTGACATGCGTGTCATGGCCTGATGGGCCCATCATGCACTATGTCAGGACAATGTCCAGTATCCTATTAATTTCTTTTCACGCAGGTCCAAAATGTACCTGCATGAATACAAGTCCACTGTCAGATGAAGAAGGGAACTTAACTGCAGAAAAAGTACAGTTACGTAACAGTAGATCTTTGAGAGTAGCTCTTGCAGCAGGCAACACAATTAGGACTGAAGATGGCAGGCACCAGGATCACAGAAAAATTCTAGCTAGCAGTCATTAGCGGGGGACCGTCCTCTGATGTCAGCCTGCCCCGGACGTCTGCCTGTAAAAGGGGTGGTCCTCCAGCTTCACCTCAGTTCTCCCGCTGGAGACCCTGGCAAATACAAAATTGGAGAACCAAGGAGGTTCCTCTATACTGAGGAAAGTGAGGCATCAGAGATGGGGAAGTAACCACCAGGGGGATGGAGGAAGGAAAGCAGCACCTGCTGCAAGTGTTCCTCTTGAAGATCTACTGTTACGGTAAGTTCTTGCATAACTGCATTATCTCACTTCGAGGGGGCTCTTGCAGCAGGCATCACCATTAGGAAGGAGTCCCAAGCAGTGAAAGGACTGACCTCGGTCAGCTGGGAGGAGGCAGACAGCAGAGTAATAAAAACTCTCAAGAGAGAAGGTCTTGCAGGACTGCAAGTCCAAAATCTGCTCTACGCCTACAAGTCATGTCCAGATTGTAATGTCGAAGGAAAATATGAACAGAGCTACAAGTGGCAGCTGCACAGATAGCAGCAGCAAACATGTTCCTGAGAGATGAAAAGGAAGCAGCCACTCCCCTGGTATAATGACCTTTAACTGAGCCCGGTAAAGGTTTGTCATACTTTTTGTAACAATACACAATGCAATTGGCTAACCATTTAGACAAACATTGCTTAGAAACAGGCACCTGAGCTACCCCAGCTCTACCAGGGGTGAAAGAACAAACAATTGATCAGACTTTCTAGCGGCCTGGGTACAATCTAAGTAGTAGCAAAGCACCCGGTGGACATCCAGGTATGAAGTAGGGTCTTCACTTGACTGGAATACTCTAGGAACTAGATAGGAAGGTGGATGTCTTGATTCAGTGTAAATTCTGACACCATCTTCAGCAAAAACATAGGATTCATCTGCAAGGACACCCTGTACTTGTGAAAAACCAAATAAAGCTTTTTACAGAAAGGAGCCAAAAGCTCGGAAATCCTTCGAGTAGAAGTGATAGCAACTAAAACCAGCGCTTTCCATGACAGAAAGCGGAGCTCGCAGCTTGCAGCAGGCTCAAAGGGAGGCAAAGTAAATTTCTCTAAGATAAACAAAAGGTCCCATGGAGGGACAGGGTCTCTGATGGGAGGCTTCAGATAAGAATGCCCCACAAAAAAGTGTGTGAAAGATCCAGCTGGGCAAGAGTCTTGCCTTCTAGAGGTGCATGGTATGCAGCAATCGCAGATAAGTGCACCTTAATCAAAGAGTAACTGAGACCAGCGTCTGACAGGGGAAAGGAGGTACTCTAGAACTACTTTTACTAGACAGGTGAAGGGATCTAGATAGCGAGTGGTGGCCCAGATACAAAGCCACTTCCACTTCATGGCATAAGTGGCTCTAGTAGAGTGCTTTCTTGCTGCCACTAGGACATCTGCCACCCGAGGAGAAACCCCAAATGGGGCAACTGCTAAGTCTGCAGGAGCCATGCATGAAGATGCAGAGGCTTGAGGTCCAGGTGAAACCAGAGTGCCCTGCTCCTGGGAGAGGAAGTCTGAGCACAGAGGCAGAGAGATCGGAGGTTCCACTGCTAATTGTTGGAGGAGTGGAAACCATATCTTGCGTGGCCAGTAAGAGGCTATCAGAATCATCTCTGCTCCTTCTGACTGTTAACTTGAGAAGAATTCTCTGCAGTAATGGAAAGGGAGGGAAGGCATACAGAAACCTCTCTGTCCAGGAGAGGGACAATGCGTCTCACCATAAAACACCGGGCCCTGGATCTAGCAAGCAGAAACTGGGCAGTTTTGCGTTGAATGGGGACGCAAAGAGGTCTAAGCTCTGGATGGCTCCACCTGTCGAAGAGGTCCTCAACCACTGAAGGAAGAAGTTCCCATTCATATGCCTTGGACTGGGACCGACTTAGGCTGTTGGCTAAGGTATTCTGAATGCCTGGAACATGTCCAACAGTCAGGACCAGGTAAGGCTCTATGGCCCAATACCAGACTCTCGTGTGGCCTCCCTGCAGAGGGGGTAAGAGTATGTTCCCCCTTGCTTATTTATCTAAAAGACCACTGACATACTGTCCATCTGGATCAAAAGTGGGCCCGAGAGCAGATTCATCTGGAAGGCCTACAGGGCATAAAGAATCACCCGCATCTCCAAAACATTGATATGGAGATGCTGCTCTTGTGGGGAACAAGTCCCTTGAGTCTGACGGTCTGCCAGATGGGTGTCCCAGCCCTGGTCTGATGTGTCTGTGGTCATGATCAGACAAGGCGGCTCTGTCCAGAAGTGGACCCCCATGGAGAGGTTTGGGGGGGTTCAACCACCACGCTAGAGTCTGGCACAGAGCTGGAGACCGACATCAGTTGCTCCAAATTGTCTGTGCGTTGATCCCATTGGACCTGAAGGTTCCACTGGACTACCCTCATATGCAGGCATGCCAGAGGAACTGTGGCAATGACCGCTGCCATGTGCCCCAGTAGTCTTAGTAACAATATGGCCAGGATCTAGCGAGACAAAGAGATCAGTTGAGCCTGTGCCTGAAAGTGTTCTGCCCTATCTGGGGGCAGAAAAGCTTTGCCTTGGGCAGTGTCCAGTATTGCCCCTGATGTACTGAAGCCTCTGGCTCGACCAAGGGGAGAATTTGGGGAGATTGAGGGTTATCCCCAGTTCCTGGAACAAAGACAGGATTGCTTCTATAGTTCTGAGCAACTGCTCTCGGGTGGGAGCTGTCAGGAGCCAATCATCCAGGTAAGGGAAGACGTAATGGCCGTTCCTTCACAAGGCAGCAGCTACTACTGCAAGACACTGTGTAAAGACTCAAGGGGCTGAAGACAGGCAGTAGGGCAGGGCCCAAAACTGCTAATGGTCTCCTTGAAAGTGGAAGTGGAGGAACCTCCTATGTGGTGGGAACACCAAGATGTGAAGATAAGCATCCTGCATGTCTAGGGAACAAATCCAATCCCCTTGATGAATCAGAGGAAGAAGGCAGAGTAAGGTGACCATCCATAATCTTTTGTATTCTATATACCGATTCAGGTTGTTGAGGTCGAGGATGGGGCATAGGTCCCTTGTTTTTTTCAGGACCAGGAAGAAATGAGAGTAGAATCCCTTCCCCCCATTGCGCCGGTGGGATGGATTCTATTGCCTGTTTTTCCAGGAGCACTTAGATCTCTTCTTGGGTAAGGGAGAAATGGGCTTGAGGGTAGTGAGACGGCAATGGTAAGCTGTCTGGAGGCATCTCTGAGAACTCTAGAGTGTGCCCCTTTTTCACTAGCTGAATTACCCCCTGGTCTGCGGTTATCTTGTGCCAACCTTTTCGGTTAAGAAGAAAAAAAGAATCGGCATTTATATAGTGCTTGTCATACACAATGCATCACAAGGCGCTTTACAAGCAATGCTAGACTGGTAGTGAAGTGACCGAATGTGTAGTGGCGGCCATATCGCACATCAACACCCACACACAGCCTGGACAATTGCAGGAACCGGTTTTATGGGAAAGGGAATATTGGCCAGGACACTGGGAAGAATGCCTTGGGTTCTTTTACTTCCTCCGTGACACCCACCAGGATAGCACCAGGATGGGTAGAAGGGATCTCAGTTTAATGTCTCATCCAAAGGACGGCACACCCCAACAGTACAGCACCCCCCTAATACTGCACTCAGGTGCCAGCGTTTAGGTACGAGTCCAATCCCGGTGTGGGACAAGAACCCACAACCTTCTGCTCCAGAGGTGGATGTGCTACCATCTGAGCCATGCAAGAAACTACCTCCCACCATTTCCCCCAGGACTTCTGTAAGTGGCCATTCTTGATCTTAAAAATTAATGGGAAATCCAGCCCCATTCATTTCAATGGAGCGCGCCCCCGCGCTCTCCCTGGTCACACGTCATTACGTGTTTGAGCGTGGGGGCGTGTCACCAGTGCCAGAGCTTTTAGAATCGGTCGGGCTGCCTACAGTAATTCAGAAATTACGAGTGCAAATACAAAGGTAGGAGGCAGAATTACTTTTTTTAAACCTGGCTGGAATACCTATGGCTGAGGGCAGCTACCACAATATGTGAGTGGTAGCTGCTCCCAGCTACATCGGAAACTCACTTTAAGACTTACTGTCATCACATAAATCCAGCTGAGCTTGGGCTACCACCAAGGCCTTCTCTCACAGGGCATTCTGGTACTGGGCCATGTCGGCCAGGTAGTTCAGGGAATGGATGGTGCTGGTGGCAGATGCATAGACCTTCTTGCCAAAATGGTCTATCTATCTGGAATCTTGGTCAGGAGGCAGAGTGCTCAGGTGTCTGGGATGTTGAGAGCGATCATGGGCAGCATTATTACTACCAAATCTGTCTCTGGGTGTTCCACATAAAAAGGCTTTGCTTGTGGAGCATTATAAAGGTGATCTGCCTTCTTGGAGGTCCCTGTTGATGTCCTTGAAGGGGAGGAATGACCAAGGGCAGTGACTCCTCCTTACAAAGGAAGGTGGCCAACTGAAGTCTCTTGGGGTCCACCTCCTCCGTATCCCAGCCTGAAATGGCTTGGATGTGCCTCATCAACTCCATGAAAGTAGGGTCGTCCGGAGGTGATAGAGGGGTATATCTCTGGGATCCTCTAGTTCAGAGGGAACGTCCTCATCTTCAGACTCCTCCTCCTCCTCTGAGGAGGGAGAATACTCTCCTGACTTGCCTGAGTCCAGGGATGGAGAGGGTAAGTGCCGGTGCCTTGATGGTGGAACCTCTGACGGCTGGTGCCAGCTGCGTCCAGCTGTGGTATCGGTTCCGCAGGAGGTGGCGTCAGAACTTTCCTTGAAGGAACCAGATCTGGGGTCAGAGAAGGGTCCCTAGGAGCCACAGTAGGGGTTTCTTTCGAGGGCTCATTGTCCTTGAAGTATGCCAAGAAGGCTGTAAACAGAGCATTAAGTTCTGTGGGTGGATTCTGAGGTATGGCTGAGGGAAGCTTGCGTCGGCGAGGTAGGTTTAGAGGGCCCCGGCATTGGTTCATTAGGCTGCGGTAACCCAGGCGTTGGATCTGCAGGCGTCAGTTTATCAGGCGTCGGCCTGAGGCTGAGAGCTATCCAATGCCAGTCTGCCAGGGGTAGTGGGACCAGACGTTGGACCCTCGGGTGTCGTCCGAGTGACGACAGAGTAGGTCTGCGATGGTGGAGGGTTAGGGGGTGACGACAGAGTCGTTGCCGGAGTTGATGTCTGGGTGGCCGGCGTTGACTGGACAGGTGTGGCTGGCGTCAGTCTGGTGACACAGCCAGTGTCGGCTGAGGAGCTCACTCCCGAGTGGAGTAGAGGAGTCACTCTCACGGGGGAGGTGAGCGCATGCCCCTGAGCTTGGGGGACCTGGTCGAGCCACCTGGCCGAGGACCCAGCTGGTGTAAAAGCCTGAGCTTCAGGGGATGAGAGGCTAAGGATTAAGTCCAGAGCCCTGAAGAACCATTGCCCATGATGGTGATGAGATCGGGTGGTCTCACCAGTGGTAGCTCTGAAGGAGTGAGGGCTGCCGGGATGGAAGAAGCCGACCTCCTGTGGGAGGAAGACCTGGATTCGGTTGCCGACTGGCATAGGAACCTGTAGCAGGAAGCTGACCGGTGTTTGTCCCCGAGCTTCTCCCGGTGTTTGTGCTTCCCCGGAGGCTTTTTCTCTGGTCAGGAGGAAGAAGTAGAAGCCTTGGAGGCCAGGGAAGAAGTACTTTTGTGTAGCTCCTTCTCCATCGCTGTTAGTGTCGCTTAAGCAGGAATGCTTACAGGGTCTTCTGGCGGCGGAGCAGAGTGCACTGGTTAAAATCCTGGCAGTGCTGGCAGGCCTTGGTGTCATGGTCTGGGCCTAGGCAAAGCAGGCACAACGAGTGGCCATCCTTGTGGGGAAGCTGCTTCCCACCAGCACACTTTGTTCACCACCGCTCCATAGAAGAGGATGGAGAAGACGACATGCACAAAAAACTGAAGAATTTGGAAGGAAAATAAGAAAATAATAAAGCGCAGGTAATGCATAGAAAATGGCAGTCGACTATGATAGAAGGAGTCTGTGAAAGTCCGACGGCGGAAAAAGAACTGGGGTGGAGCTGGGGGACTGCCCCTTTTACAGGTGGACATCAGGGGTGGGCCAACATCAGGGGGCAGTCCCCCGCTAATGATTGCTAGCTAGAATTTTTCCATGGGGTCCTGGCACCTGCTGGCTTTAGACCTGTGTTGCTTGCTGCAAGAGCCCCCTTGAAGTGAGATGTATGTTTATGTAGATATATAGTGTAGAAGAACACAACATGCACAAAGTAGGGAAATTAAAAACATTATGGTTTTGGGTCTCTGAAGTTCAGTACTGGAAAATTAGTGGTGGGGTCTCCCTTGAAGTCATCAACCCTAATGCCCACTCCCCTTCCCCAAGCAAAGAAGGTCAGATGGGAACTCTTTTCTTCACATTGGGCCCGCAGGTGAAGAAAGCTATGACAGATTCTGTATGCAACATGTGGTGAGACATACTTCTTTACCTTTGAAGAGTGCATCACTATGAGGCACTGGCTTGGAGCTGTACCTTATGCTTTAGGCAGCAGGCTATGGGCTGGAGGGGAGGAGTGGGCATTAGGGTCGACAACCCCAAGGAATACACTACCCCTGATTTGCCAATACTCTGGAGACACAAAATTGTGATGTTTTTCGTTTGCTTACTTTGTGCGCTTTGCGTTCTTCAACCCCGTCTGCACTAGAATAGTTTTTTGCAATAAATTTAATAAACAGGCAAATACAGTTGCATTAGCACAACAGAACAGTGCATATATGTTTTACAGTGTTAGAAGTAGTTTGTGACTTTTTAAAGGTGATCGGAAACAATTTTGCACAATTAAATGCCTTCCTAATATCATTTCCATGTCATTCATGTATTCCGATATAACTGCTTGATCACTGAGTGATAAATTAAAGATCTAGCTTTGTAGGGCCCTCAAATTTACATCATATCAGAGTCACGTGATGAGCTATGCCTGAGAAGACGTGTTCCTCAGAGCTCCATGAGTAGCACCAACAAAAACGCGGCTAAACAGCACTTAAACTGGCATGATTCCAAAAAGGTTCACCTACTGTATTTCATTAGAATAAGGTATCAGGAAACAAATTTTCAAAACTCAGCAACAATGGATGAATGTGAAAGCCAGACAGACAGACTACAACTTGCAACTAGATAGCTCACCCAGGGGCCAACCCTCAAAAACAGCAAAATCAAGACTCACCCTTGGAGATGGAAGCAACAGACAATGTATGGTAAACTGGACCGCTTTTTAACAGAGATAACTACAACAAAATCAAAACTGGATGGACTTGCCTCTGACTTTAGAGCCTTCAAGCCTACCATGGAAGCCCTCTCGACAAGAGTATTCGATACAGAAACCAGAATTAGTTCAATAGAGGACCAGTAATCCAGAGACAGTAATGAGCTCGGGGACCAAAGCAAAAAACTGTCAAGAATGGAGGACAGAATACAATTAACCACAGATTTCCTAAGCTGCTGTGTAATAGATAAGGAATGCCTGTACCCTGAATGGGAAAATGTGTAAGTTCATGAGAATATGCATTTTGTATGCATGCCTGTAACTTTAATAAACTTGAATTAAAAAAAAAAAGAATGGAGGACAGAATAGAAGAGCAAAAGGGACCTGCACTAATCAATAACCTGGTGTTGGTGGGAATACCAGAAAAAGCGGAAGGGTCCAACTTAATGGAATTTGTTCAGAAACTACTGCAATATACAGCAGGACCACCAGAGTACAGAGGAACCTACATGATAAAACGAGTACACTGCTTGTCCAGAACAAAATCACGAAAGTATGAAAAACCAAGGGCAATAATACTCGGCTGTCTTTACTCATAAGACAAAACATGCATAAATGGCACAGGCACAGAAGAAAGGGACATTGGAATGGCAGGGGAAGCAGTTTCATATTTTTAGCGATGTTACCCCAGTGGTGCAGGATAAACAAAGGGCTTATCAAGATATATATATATAAAAAAAAAATAAACCTCTATCAAGCCCGTATCCCGTACCATATGCCGCACCCAGCAAGACTGGTAATTACCACACCTCTGGGAACACAGGAGTTCCCCAATACAGAAGCAGCCCAAAGAGAGTTACCTAAGTTATTGCCACTAATCCATCCCTTCCTAGTGGATCGGCACAACAGAAGTAAGCAAAGGCAGCTGTACCGGCGAGTGTGGCTTTAAAAAAGTTCTCACTAACCCTTTTTTGAAATAAAGAACCTAAACCGAAGCTCACAACAACAACTATTCCTAATACCTCCTCACATTAACTGGACACTTTTTTGGATAAGGACACTATAAGGCTGGCCACAATGGATGCAAGTCGACTGGAGGGAATTACAGCGTTAAAATGCCCCAGCATTGGATGCACAGCTGGAACAAAAAACATACCGATTTAAAACAGGGAGGGCAGGCAGTTTATGGCTTTTCTTTTGCAACCCCGCCAACCGTTCTGCCAAAAACTTCTTTGTCCTTTCAGGTTGCCACCCTTTTGCACATCACCAAGTTATGTGTAACCCCTAGATGGCGCTATCCCAGGGGCTACTACCCCTGCCTGATTTGCCACTAACAGGTTGAGGGGCCTGGATCCAATGGCGGGTGCCTCCACCCAGAGGTCAGGGTTTGCAATAGTTAAACTTGCTTGGTCACAGCCCTCTGGGACACTGCAACCCCTCTTTCTTCCCACTAGTGGCCCACACAATATATCAGAATTACCTTCACAGTATACACTTACCCCCAGGGCTGGTTCAGGCACTGGGACCTCCTGTAAAATAATGTAACCCCTAGATGGCGCTATCCCAGGGGCTACTACCCCTGCCTGATTTGCCACTAACAGGTTGAGGGGCCTGGATCCAATGGCGGGTGCCTCCACCCAGAGGTCAGGGTTTGCAATAGTTAAACTAACTTGGTCACAGCCCTCTGGGACACTGCAACCCCCCTTTCTTCCCACTAGTGGCCCACACAATATATCAGAATTACCTTCACAGTATACACTTACCCCCAGGTCTAGTTCCGCACTGGGACCTCCTGTGAAATGAGATACAGTGCAACAGTCACAGTACAGTACTTTAACATAGACAAATACCTCAGGCAGTATAACTTTGCTGAAACAAGCAGCTCTGATTTATTTAGGGGATATAACAAGGACAGGGGAAATCAGGTTAATTAGCTTATCACTCTAATAATCTACCTATGGCTCTGTGCACAGGCCTATCCCTATCAGTTACTGCCCTGGGTACCCAAGCCCTAGTGGCTAGTCCAAACCGTGGCAGCTGGTAGGGCCCTTTCACACAGAGAAAAGGAGAATTAAACAGTCAGCAGTACAGTAATTCCATTTGGATTTAATGTGCAATTCAACAGGAGCGACCCTGAATTAGTACTCACGACCTCCAAATAAGATAGGGTCCTTCAATGTCAGCAGGGCTCACTTGAGGTACACAAACCTCTTCACACATCCATATAAAAGAAAGCACTATACCAGGCAGGCTGCATCTGTATCCCGATCGCAATTACTGCACACTGAAAAAGCACAGGGCTCCTTCCTTCTTCACTGCCAAAGCTCAACTGAAACTCCAACCGACAAAACCGGGCACTTCCTTTGAGTTCCTCCCAGTTCTTGACTGGATTGGCTGTCACTCACAATAGACTGCTGCTGTTGGTCCAAAAAGGCACTGAAGTCTAAACTACATCTCCCAGAGTCACTGCCCATACAATCCTCTTGTGGCTGGCTCAGATTATGAGTCCAAGTTCTGATTCGTCCAAGGCACCATTTTAGAGCTAGCTTACCCCACACGATTGGTCCAGTTCAGCAGTTCAAAACCAGAATGGGGAACTAGGCAGACACTGTTCTGACTGCAAAAGAAAGCAGGTTAGACAAACTGTAATTTCATTATTACTGTAAATGATTTCTGGCAAACAGTTACATCTTTCAGATAGGTTCCTTTGCACTCCTAGTGACTGCAAAATGGAGTGAATTGGCAGCAGCTTGAGTGGTACTCAATCAAAGAAACACACAGTCCCCCATACAAACTAATTATGTCTGCAAGCAGACAGCTCTTAAAGAGACAGTACCAGAGGCTCTAAAACACTCACTGATAAATGGCTTAAATGCCAAACACCATTCAGGCTTGGAGCATTCAAGCAAGCTCCTGAAGTCTTTTGGGAACCCCCATTTGCAGGGGGTTACACCCTTCCTGGTTTGGGAAAGCTTGACGTCTGCGTCAAGCAAGTACCCTATAAGTTTCAACTGCAACCATATACATTTGCATTAGGCTCGCATACGTAATCATCAGTCAATATATCATTTTACCAAGAACACATTTCTGAAACATTGCAGTACGTCCTCTTTACACAGTATTACACACATTGTACCATAACTCAAGTTATTACCTCTTGTACATGAAACCTGAAGAGAGGGGCCCTTCCCTATCAGTTACCTTGGGCTGGACGGGCAAGGGCACCATACTTAGAGGGCAACACAAGTAACTTGGTTAGCACTGACGCTCAGTTTGGGCAATGAGCTCGGGACACATACACTCCTTTATGGACAACATTGAGAGGCAAATCCACAGGCCTCCCAAGGGAATCATAACTGAGGTGCACCACAGGCTTTACAGCTCGACCAGTCTTTCTAGGGGAACTGTTATAGTCTCTGCACTCTGAGCCTCATTTTCAGCATTGTCCTCACTTGTCAGGGAGTCTCCATGGGGTAGAGAGGCTAGAACTTGGGGCACTTTCAGCTCCAGGAGTTACAGTTTCTGAGTCCACAACATTTGGCTCGTCAGGGAGAGCTTTGGACACTGGCAGTGGACTGTCAGGCACTCAAAATACTCTTCTTGTTCGGGTGTATCACCAGTCTGCCCCAATCTATCATTTCCTCCCTGAAAACTCAAACAGTTCAACCATGCACAATGATTCCATTTCATCTGATCTGATGCTTTGCACTTCACTTTCTGGGAGCAATGGCTCCAGGGATGAAGCTGGGGCTTAGACAGTCCAGAAGGCCCAGCTTTGTCTCCAGTATTGACTAGGGATTGCCCCAAACAATTGACTCAGTTCGTAAGAAGGATAGTATTCAAAGTCACTCTCACTTTCTTCCGATATGGACTGACAGTCATGCTCAACTGGGACTTGTGGAGGGAACACTGTAACTTTGCTTCTGTAGGTGCAGACTTTCTTGATCTTTTCTTAGCAGCAGCTCTGGTCACTGGTCCAGAGGGGCATCTTCTAGGGCTCAGACTCAATTAAGATTTGTCCAATGGGCAGTAAATGATTTCTATGCATTGTTTTACATCTTTTGAATTATTCTCAGGCCTTACTTTACACTGGCAGATCATCTAGTTTGCCCACTACAATGTGAGGGAGATGGTGCCATCTGTCAGCAATCTTGTGCTTGCCATGCAGTCCCAGATTTCTTAGCAATACCCGATCTCCCTCCTGGAGTTCCTGTGCTTTCACCTTTTATCATACCTTTCTTTGTTGGCCAGATTTCTTTTGGCAGCCATGGTTTGAGCCAGTTAGTGCATGAGTTAGCTGGGCCTTTAACTTTTGCACATACTGTAAATAGTTGTCAGCTTGAACCCCATCAGAGAGACCCCAAAACACACATCTACTGGTAGTCGAGCTTCTTCCAAACATCAGGCGGTAGGGGAGAATCCAGTGGCATCACTTTTGGTGCAGTTATAAGCATGTACCAGGGTGCTAATTTGTTGGCTCCATCTAGGCTTGTCCTTTGGGTGCAGGTGCCTAGCATATCTAGCAAAGTGCGGTTGAAACGTTCAGGCTGTGGGTCCCCTGGGGTGGTAAGGAGTGGTTCTGGACTTTCGCACTCCCACAGAGAAAGCATCTCTTTGATCAGACGACTCTCAAAGTCTCTCCTTGATCAGAATGGATTCTTTGTGGAGCCCCATAGTGAACAAAAGTTTTCTACAAGTACTTTGGCCACAGTGGATGCTTTCTGGTCTTTGGTGGGGAAAGCTTGGGCATATCTGTGAAATGGTCAGTGACCACCAGCACATTACTGATATTTCTTTGATCTGACTCCAAACTCAGAAAATCAATACAGACCAGCTCCATGGGTGCACTGGTGGTGATGTTAACAAGGGGGCAGCCCTCTGGGGCAAAGCTTTCCTCTGTAAGCAGCGACTACAAGTTCGAATGTGTTGCTCCACATCAGCACCATCTTAGGCCAATAGAATCTGGATCTCACCAAGTCAAGTGTTCTGTCTATACCAAGGTGCCCCATGTGGTTGTGCAAGGACCTCAGTACTGAGTCTCGAAAAGCAGTGGGCAGCACTAGTTGTTGTTTGTCTACTTGTCCCCTCTGTCTACTGTTTCTCTGTATAACAGTTTATTGATCAGTTTCAACTTGGACCTTCTTTGTATAACAGTGCAGTTCTCAAATCAGTGGAGCGTAATTTGGACACATCTTTTCCTGCATAGAGGGCTTCTAAAGCTGCTTTGATCATGGGATCGCGGATTGAGCCCTCGAATACTGTCATTGTCCAGCTGAGGCAGTGCACCAATGTCTATTGCAGAAAAGTGGCAATAAGCAGCAGGTATGCAATTCTCAGAGGCTCCCAAGCAATCCACCATGCAGTCCACTTCGTCCGTGGGACATTTGTTCCTCCCTGTCAAACTTCGGCAGAGTGCCCGAATGTCAGGTTCTGCCAATCGGACCCAATCATTCTGGGGAACAGGCCTCCGGAGAGAGCATCAGCATCTATGTGGTTCAGACCTGCTTGGTATTCGAGACATAGTCATATGTAGATAATGCAGAAAGCCACCTATGGCCAGTGGCATCCAACTAGCTGAGGTCTGCACATAGGTCAAAGGATTATTGTCAGTTTTTACTAGTATTTTAGCCCCATACAAGTACTCATGGAATTGGTCAACAATAGCCCACTTCAAAGCTAGGAACTCTAACTTATGTACAGGATAGTTCTTTTCGGATGGGGTCAGGCTTCTACTGGCAAAGGCCACTGGTCTCAGGCCATTCTCGTGCTCTTGGTACAACACAGCCCCAACCCTTGCAAGCTAGCATCAGTGTGCAGGACGAAGGTTTTCTTGGATCAGCATAGGCCAGCACTGGAGCATGGGTAAGTTGATATATGATCTCATGAAAAGCAGTCTCACAATCAGGAGTCCAGCGGGCCCCAAATACTTCACTCGGATGAAAATACACTCTTTCAGTCTTGAGGGACACTGACTTTTGGTATTTTTTGTGGGTTGGGGGATACCCTTGAGTAAGGTTAAGTAAAGGGCGGATCACTCTTGAATAGTCCTTGATGAAGCGCCGATAATAACCACAGAATCCCAGGAATCTTTGCAGTTCTTTTAGATTTTTGGGCTGTGGCCAGGTGGTCAAGGCCTCAACTTTACTTGGGTCGGTCTCTATTCCTCGTGGATACTATGTGTCCCACATACTTTACTGATGTTTGAAAGAATTGACACTTATCAATGGACAGTTTAAGGCCAAAGTCCTCCAGTCGGTCCAATACCTTAAATAATCTGCTCTCATGTTCCTCCAGTGAGCTGCCAAACACAATAACATCATCTAGGTATACCAGGCACTCTAGTAAGTTCATGTCCCCACTGCACGCTCCATCAATCGTTGAAAAGTGGCTGGGGCACCTGAAATCCTTGAGGCATCCTCATGAATTCATAGAAGCCAAGCGGACAGATAAAGGCCGTCTTCTCACGGTCCTCTGGGGCCATCGGGATCTGGTAGTACCCACTGCGGAGATCCAGCACAGAGAACCACTTGCTCCCGTTTAGGCAGTCCAAAGCATCCTGAATGCGGGGCATTGTGTACTGATCAGGGATAGTCCGCCGGTTTAAGGTGCGATAATCCACACACATCCTTACTGTTCCATTCTTTTTCCTCACTACCACAATGGGGGAAGCATAAGGGCTTCTGGATTCTTGTATTACCCAGCAGCTAACATCTCTTGCAGATGCCGTCTCACATCATCTATGTCAGCAGGTGCCAGGCGTCGAGACCTCTCACGAAATGGTCTTTCGTCATGCAGCCGGATATTGTGCTCAGCTCCTTGCACGCATCCTACATCCCATTCCTTTAAAGAAAACACCTGGTCTCTCTGGGCAAGCTTCTCACTGATCCTCACTTTCCATTCAGCTGGCAGCGGAGTCGCCAATCAAACAAGTCAGGCGTTACTCTGTCATTCTTCCTTGAACTCTTGCTGATGGGTAGCACTGCAGTGTCTGCACAATGCACATTAGGGATGCAACCTCTGTTTACTCGATGTCTCTTTCAGACACATTATGAACTTGGACCATTACCCTTCTGGCATAAGCATGGGCTCTAGCGGGCAAAATACTAGGCTTGACCAGCAGTCCCTCTGGCAATTTTCCATCGCCTGGTGCATCCAACATTAATATTTATTCTTAACATCCTTTCTGATACGGACCTCTCCCTGTAAGGTACACTGGCATTTGCCAGGATCAGAGACTCAGGATCATTCTTCCATACAATTCACCGGTTCCTCTGGTTCTGTTTTTCAGCATCTCTGTGCCTCATAGGCCTTCTTAATTAAAGCGAACTCTTAAAGCTCTACTAGTCTTTGACCCCTGTTTTCATAACACAACTGTGCCAGCCTTCCGAACATATGAGCATTTGTTCCAATCAACAAAGGACACCATCATACAGTCCAGTGGGGGACACACTAAGGCTAGGGTCTCTACTTGTTCAGCCACTCCAGCCACGGAGGTGGGGAAAGACAGCCAAATTCGGATATACCGGAATAGGGTAGGCCTTCTCACTTAACCCCCATACATGCAGTCCTTCTAATGGTTGTAAGGTACGTCTGACAAATGCTTCTGATACCAATCCTGGAACATAATTGTCACTTGGGAGCCACTGTCTAATACAGCTCTTGTAGACACTCATTCACCTTTACAGTGGTCTCCATGGAGGGACCCACTATTCTGGACCAGTCTGAGAGGCGGCAGTGGGGGCCTGGGCAACTGACTTTGCCACAAAAGGATGTGAATTAGCATTTTGGTGCCCTCACTGGGATCATGTCGTGCACCTCTTAACCACTGATTTCTTCTCGAAGCTCTCCTTGTAGCCTATATGCAACTTTGTCAGTGTCTTTTGGGGACTGGCATTCCCTTTTCATGTGCCCATCTTTCCCACAATTATAGCAAAACATACTTTCTGGAGTTTGAGCTGGCCGAGGCGCACACTGGGAGCCAGGGCGGGGTATTACTAACTGGAAACCTGGGTGCCATCTCTGTCTGCGGTGTGATAAGCATTTGGAGACATCTGTCAGTTCTCCACTTCCATGGTCAAGAAATTGAGTTTGAGCTGTTATCAGCAGGAGATACATGGGTGGGTACCCCACCCCATAGCAGATGCAGTCGGATATAGGTCAGGGCCCGTACTTGCAGGCGTGGCCTTCATAAAGGGACTGTTTTTGAATTCCCGGATCTCTCTCAACAGTTCGCCCCCATTGTGGCATATCTTTTCCTTGTCAGAGCACTCATTGACTGTCAACCTCTGCCCTGAACTTCACTTGATGGGTCACCCTCAGTCACTCGGTCGTAGCCACAGCTGTTGGTGCAGGTACCTCCGAGGTCGCCTTTTCTCAACTCCTCAATTTCTCTCATTAACTCATCATAGGAGGTGGGATTCAGTCGATTTGCCAGGCGTAACTGAAGCAACAGCAGTTTAGAGAAGGGGGCAGACTTAGGATTCTGTCCAGTCTGGTTCGGTCCAGTTCAATCGCTGGCAAACTACCCTTCTGAGGCATTCTTGCAACAATTTTTCCAGCCGAGAGACATACACAGACAACAACTCCCTTGGTACTGTTGTGCATTTCTTACTCTCCACCATAGGTCCTCATCAGAATCTGGGCTCCCATACACATTCTCCAAGGCCTCAAGATAGGCCTGTGCAGTCGCTTCAGGGTTACTGGCCGTTTAGTACGGATGGTAGCCAGGGCAGGACCTGGAGGCTCTCACACTAACCCTCTTTCGCTTTTAGCCTTCCAGAGCATTGCCATCTCTAGCACTAGGGGCAACATAGTCTATCCAGGTCTCCCAGTCATCCTCCCTTGGGGGTGGGAGGGTGCCAGAAAGATCCTCAACCTTGGTAAGAGTCGTGACTAATGGCAGGTGCAGAAATAGGAGTCTGCATTGGTTCAGCCACCATTACGGGCACTGGAGCAGGAGAGGGTGTTGGGGGAGGAACACCCCCAAGTGGCAAGAATAGTTTCTTCAAGTCCTCCACAGTTTTCCCCTCTCCCAGCAACCATTCAGCAAATTTCTCCTCAAAAGTTTCAGATAGTGGTGGGGGCTGATTCCCCCCCGGGTCTTTACTGTCCTTAGTTATCACTCTCCAAGCAGTGAGGGCTCCCTCTGGGGTAATGGTCTGTGGCACTTTGGAGCTATCTATGGGATCCTTAAACTCTACTAGGGCCAGGAAAGTGTGGGTGAGCAGATTAGCATGCCGACCCACCACCACAGGGTTTTGTAAACCTTCCACCTTGGAAAGTACTCCCTGCACAGTGTCCGTATTGATACCCAGGGGGATGTCCAGGATAAGCATAGCATTTTGGGGGTCGATCTCCTCCCCAGTACACCACTCCACCAGCCGGTGCACAGCCACTTCTGTCGGGGTACCCATTTTTTCTTAACAGTGGTTCGTAAATATGGCCACTAGAGGACACACAATCCCAGCGGTGAGCCTCCAAGATGTAACCCTAGATGGCGCTATCCCAGGGCTACTACCCCTGCCTGATTTGCCACTAACAGGTTGAGGGCCTGGATCCAATGGCGGTGCCTCCACCCAGAGGTCAGGGTTTGCAATAGTTAAACTAACTTGGTCACAGCCTCTGGGACACTGCAACCCCTTTCTTCCCACTAGTGGCCCACACAATATATCAGAATTACCTTCACAGTATACACTTACCCCAGGTCTAGTTCCGCACTGGGACCTCCTGTGAAATGAGATACAGTGCAACAGTCACAGTACAGTACTTTAACATAGACAAATACCTCAGGCAGTATAACTTTGCTGAAACAAGCAGCTCTGATTTATTTGGGGATATAACAAGGACAGGGAAATCAGGTTAATTAGCTTATCACTCTAATAATCTACCTATGGCTCTGTGCACAGGCCTATCCCTATCAGTTACTGTCCCTGGGTACCCAAGCCCTAGTAGCTAGTCCAAACCGCGGGCAGCTGGTAGGGGCCTTTTCACACAGAGAAAAGGAGAATTAAACAGTCAGCAGTACAGTAATTCCATTTGATTTAATGTGGCAATTCAACAGGGAGCGACCCTGAATTAGTACTCACGACCTCCAAATAAGATAGGGTCCTTCAATGTCAGCAGGACTCACTTGAGGTACACAAACCTCTTCACACATCCATATAAAAGAAAGCACTATACCAGGCAGGCTGCATCTGTATCCCGATCGCAATTACTGCACACTGAAAAAGCACAGGGCTCCTTCCTTCTTCACTGCCAAAGCTCAACTGAAACTCCAACCGACAAAACCGGGCACTTCCTTTGAGTTCCTCCCAGTTCTTGACTGGATTGGCTGTCACTCACAATAGACTGCTGCTGTTGGTCCAAAAAGGCACTGAAGTCTAAACTACATCTCCCAGAGTCACTGCCCATACAATCCTCTTGTGGCTGGCTCAGATTATGAGTCAAGTTCTGATTCGTCCAAGGCACCATTTTAGAGCTACTACCCACACTGATTGGTCCAGTTCAGCAGTTCAAAACTAGAATGGGGAACTAGGCAGACACTGTTCTGACTGCAAAGAAAGCAGGTTAGACAAACTGTAATTTCATTATTACTGTAAATGATTTCTGGCAAACAGTTACATCTTTCAGATAGGTTCCCTTTGCACTCCTAGTGACTGCAAAAATGGAGTGAATTGGCAGCAGCTTGAGTGGTACTCAATCAAAAACACACAGTCCCCATACAAACTAATTATGTCTGCAAGCAGACAGCTCTTAAAGAGACAGTACCAGAGGCTCTAAAAACACTCACTGATAAATGGCTTAAATGCCAAACACCATTCAGGCTTGGAGCATTCAAGCAAGCTCCTGGAAGTCTTTTGGGAACCCCCATTTGCAGGGGGGTTACAATAAGATACAGTGCAACAATCACAGTACAATACTTTAACATAGACAAATATCTCAGGCAGTATAACTTTGCTGCAACAAGCAGCTCTGATTTATTTAGGGGGAATATAACAAGGACAGGGGGAAATCAGGTTAATTAACTTATCACTTTACTCATCTACCTATGGCTCTGTGCACTGGCCTATCCCTACCAGTTACTGTCCCTGGGTACCCAAGCCCTAGTGGCTAGTCCAAACCGTGGCAGCTGGTAGGGGCCCTTTCCCACAGAGAAAAGAAAAATTAGTTTAAACAGTCAGCAGTACAGTGATTCAATGTGGCAATTCAACAGGGAGCGACCCTGAATTAGTACTCACAACCTCCAAACAAGATAGGGTCCTTCAATGTCAGCAGGGCTACTCTTGAGCTCCATGAGACTCCTCACACATTTATATGGTAAACAGGCAGGCTGCTTCTCTATCCCGATCGCAATTACTGCACAATACCCGGGAGAACACACAGCAGATTCAGTTCCTGACAGACCGAGTGCAATTCAGCAATTTTTCCAGTCTTCTACAGGGTTAGCCTGGTTTCTACTCTTCAGATATCCTTTGATTCTCTTCACAGGACGGATTCAGTCCTAACAAGCAGTTGCACAAGCTGCAGACCGGAACTCTGGGCCTTTACGTTTCCGACTAAAACTGCACACTGAAAAGCACAGGGCTCCTTCCTTCTTCACTGCCAGAGCTCAAATGAAACTCCAACAGACAAAACCGAGCACTTCCTTTGAGTTCCTCCCAGTTCTTGACTGGATTGGCTGTCACTCACAATAGACTGCCCTGTTGGTCCAAAAGGCCAAGTCTAAACTACATCTCCCAGAGTCACTGCCCATACAATCCTCTTGTGGCTGGCTCAGATTATGAGTCCAAGTTCTGATTCGTCCAAGGCACCATTTTAGAGCTAGCTTACCCCACTGATTGGTCCAGTTCAGCAGTTCAAAACCAGAATGGGGAACTAGGCAGACACAGTTCTGACTGCAAAGAAAGCAGGTTAGACAAACTGTAATTTCATTATTACTCTAAATGGTTTCTGGCAAACAGTTACATCTTTCAGATAGGTTCCTTTGCACTCTAGTGACTGCAAAAATGGAGTGAACTGGCAGCAGCTCGAGTGGTACTCAATCAAAGAAACACACAGTCCCCCATACAAACTAATTATGTCTGCAAGCAGACAGCTCTTAAAGAGACAGTACCAGAGGTTCTAAAAACACTCACTGATAAATGGCTTAAACGCCAAACACCATTCAGGCTTGGAGCATTCAAGCAAGCTCCTGGAAGTCTTTTGGGAACCCCCATTTGCAGGGGGGTTACATATGGGCCGACAGTAATGCTCTACACTACCACATTTATCGTGGCTGGGTGTACGTAATGCTGCCAGGAATCCCCCCTCCTTCACCCTGCAAGCCACCGAAGCAATCAGAAAACAAAGATATCCGATGCATGGTAAACATCACATCTTGTTCCAACCATACCTCCCAAAACAAAGTATCCAAACGACTCACCCCCAAGAATGGTAGATGGGGAGAATGCAGTGTGTGTTCGGTAATGTCCAAAGTCACAGGACATCCCCAAATAACTCGAGTAGTACGGCACAGAAGTATTTCAGAGCCCCACATAAAACTAAACAGGTTCTAAGAACATTTTGCTCACTAATAGGGCACTAAAAGTACAACTGGTCCCGCACAAGGCATGCCAAGGAACCACATCATAAAGCAAAGGAGCCAAACAAACCTGAGCTCTATAGGAAAAGGGTATGAATATCCCATCCACCGGGTCCGAGTTGCAACAGGAGTGGCCAGCAGCTGCTCAGAAGACTAGATGTACAAATACGGTCACCACGGATTACAAACCCATTCTAGCATGCTGAACCCGATATTGCTGCCCAAGTACCCCAACATTGCTATACATTTGGACACTCATGGTGACCACTTAAAGACTGGAGGGGGAAATTAAAAAAAATACAAAACGGGCTAAATAAAACGATCACCAACAAGGAGAAAGGACACTACAGTTCCTGCAACGGCAACAGCAGAAGCACCGACAAAACGGTTAAAACCCAACTCCAACAGGAGAATTGCCAAACACACTCCAGCACGGAACACCAGAGCAGACATCTCCAGCATCCAAGAACGTAGAACAGAAGGAAGACCAGAGAATCAAGCCACGGCTCACCACAAGTGCAACAGATTCATCCTCCGATCATCCTTCTGTTACTTTTCAAACACGTAGTGTGCTGCAGGACAAACCTCGGACCTGACCCATCAAGGAACAGCAGGGTAGCGGACTGCATGCATATATCCCAGGAACGGTCACAATTAAGGCTTCAGCACTACAAAACACTAGACCTCAATACTACCAGCACACTCTGCCTCCTCTCTCCTACCTACCACATTTACCCAAGTGTTACAGTGTAAGCAACAGTGTGTGTGTGTTGGGGGGCACAGGGTTGATGTACTCAGAACACCAGGCTGTGCCCAGAAGGAAATCATAATGGAAAGCATGTGTCCTCCACTGAAAAAAAAAAGCTTTCCACCACTCAATAGCAATATATGGAATGTTCAAGGGACATGGTTGCCTCTCAGAAGCCTAACCTGAAGGGTGGGAGAACCAAAAAAGAGACGAGTGGAAGAAGGGGATTGGGGCGGGGGAGAAGCATATGCCGCCTAATCCATAACAGCTCTACCATGTGCAGTGGGGGGGCACACAGACCACAGCAATCACAGCCTTAAAGGAGCCTGACTTTGGCCAGCACCACACCAGAGAAAGTAATGTGATAAAGGTAGGCCACTACAGTGGTGCGAAGCGAGGTAAACAAGAGGGCTCCCTCATAAAGTCAAGTGAGTCATGCCTCATATGCTGTGGTCTGTGTAACATGGACGGGGGCTGGGGGATGGGGAATATTATGTACTGCCAGGCTGCACAGATGATCCAACATGTAGAGAAGCTCAAATATCCAGCATCTAGCTTTCTGCTGCATAAATCATGCACACAACAGAGGCAAGAGATAACCTCATAATTACCCTGATCAAATAATGCATCGATCCCACCTACAGAATTACCGGCAATGAATGAAGATCCAAGCATGTCGGCAGGCCAAATTTGCAATTACAGATACTACCCTCGCAGCATGCTCCCCAACTCCCAACAAGGGATATGCAGACTCAAACTCTGACCCAGTCCCTCATACATCAAAAGGAGGGCAGTGGAAGGGCTGCTAGACCTAACCCACAAACTTGGGTCACTTCTATCACCCTTCCAAATCGACACCAGAACGATCCTTGAAACACAGACTTTGACGGCAGATAAGGACCACTCAGCCTATCTAGTCTGCCCATTTCCCTACCTACAGGATAGGCCGCAGATCCTAGTTAACCAACAGCCTATTTCTTCCTACCCCCCACAAGAATTGCCTTATGTCTGTCCCATGCATTCTTGAATTCTCCCACAGTTACCCCACAACCTCCTCAGGAAGGCTGTTCCATGCATCCACTACTCTCTCTGAGAAAATACTTCCTCACATTGCCCCTGAACCACCCCCAATCTTTAAATTGTGTCCCCTTGTTCTTGCACATCTCTTTTTCTGAAAGATGCTACCCTCTTGGACTTTGTTGACTCCACTGAGGTACTGAAAAATTTCTATCATGTCCGCCCTCTCCCTTCTTTCCTCAAGGGTATACAAATTAGCTCCTTTAGTCTCACTAAATGCGACCGTTTGCAGACCCTGCACCATTTTAGTTGCCCTCCTCTGGACTGCCTCTATCCTGTCTATGTCCTTGCGGAGATGGGGTCTCCAGAACTGGACGCAGTACTCCAGATGGGGTCTCACCAGCTGTCTGTACAAGGGGATAACAACTTCATGTTTCCTGTTGGTGATGCCTCTCCCTATACATCCCAGTATCCCCCCAGCCCTCCCTACTGCCTTCTCACATTGCTTGCCAACCTTAAGGTCATCTGATATGATTACCCCCTTTCCTTTTTGTTGTTACTACCTCCCCCCATTGTGTGTTCTTCCCTGGGTCCCTTGCTATCTTATCCCCCATCACTTATTAGAGAGGGGTCCCTGATCCCATCGGTGGTTCCCATGAGCGGCACCCTCAGGCGACCACCTCACCAAGTAACCATGACAAAAGTACTGACACTCCTCAACCCTCCTCGAATAGGGGACAGATGAGTGAAGAAAGGAACAGCACCAGAGTCAATGTGGCAGCTGTTACTCACCTCAGGGTACACCCCGATCTTAACTCACCACATCTGGATCACCGCAGAATGATGCTCACCAAAGTTGGTGACAGCAGGGTTGGGTAACCCAGCTTTCTTCCTGCTAAACACCAAAGGCAGAGAAACGGACAAAAGGGGGACTTACAAAAACTCACACAGCCCACAGGCGCTAGTATACTTACATACTCTCCATTCTCCTGCCTTGTTGTATATCTAGGGAATGGCTACTAAAACAGGGGCATAGATCCTAAAACAGGGACAACTGCTAACAATGGTAAGCAGGCTCACAGAACACGGACAGCATAAAGGGATTAGGCTAAGAAGTGCCTCTGATGTAGAATAAACCAATACCTGCCATATTTGGCACATGCTTTTATGTGTGATCTCGCCTGATCAGCTGAAAAAAGGCAAATTGCAGGGCATTAAATAGTTGACACAGCATGGTAAAAGGCTATGCAAAACGGGGTGATGCTAACCATTTCCAGGAGTGTGTAGCAGTAGACTGCTAAACTTTGTTGTTGCACGACTCCACAACTCAGTAGACTAATCAATAAAACTATATAACTTTTTAAATTTAGCCAACCATTATGTGCCAAGAGCTATGCATTTTCACAGCTGATTGTCATTTTCACACATGAAACTGCTAATCAATATTTTTTAGGTGATTTAAAGACGTTCCCTGGTGCTTCAAATTCCCATTTTTCTGATGCACTCGAAAAAGTTTTCAAGGTTGTTTTGTGGCACAAGTACATTCTTAAATATATAGAAGCATTATTAGAATAATGATTTGCAAGCGAAAACACGATGAGGTGTGGGTTATGTCCTGATAAGAGCACGCCAGGTGCGTTATGAGGCACAAGGAGCTTGCCCAAGTGCCTTTTGCTCCTGGGCATGCTCTTATCAGGACATAACCTATCCCTCGGAGTGTGTTATTGCACTTACAAAATAGGCCCCCAAGTAGAGACTGAAAATTGAAAAAAGGGAAAATGTAAAAAATGAAAAAAGTAGTTTTTTGAGTTAGAGGAATAAAGTAGTTCTTCTATGTAATGTGCTGTACAGTAAAGTGTATTTGGCTTGTCAGCAGTACAGCCCCAACCACAAATAGTAGTCAGAGTAAGTCCCTAGGCTCCCCCCCCACAACCCGACACTGCATGTGTTTTTTTTTTTTTTTTTTTTTGTCACAACTTGCCATTCTGTGTTTTTTTTAAACTGAGTATAGCTGTACTGTAGGGAGTGAGCGTCTCCCTCTTCAGCCACTATAGTTGTGCTTGTCTTTCTTTTAGAGCTTGTCTGGGAAAATGACCGCGTCCTTACAGGGGACATTTTTTTTGTGAGCGTGTGGTTTTCTGCATTGAGTCTTACTTCTGGTGACAGTCGGTAATGTGGGGAGGTCATAGCTGTTCTTATGACTGTAGTGGGGACCAGAGAAGCTGAGGAACAGAGCGGCACTTCTGAAATCTTGGGTGTAACTTTGGCCATTAACACGCAATAGAATGCTTTTATTTTACAAAGGACAAGTAATAGTATTGAGTGGATTTTTATGTGAAAGGTTCTGTCTCGTTCGCCGGATAGTAAGAGATGACTACATGTGGAGCGGGGTTTGAAAGTTGCAGCACATACTTTACTGACTGAATTGTGGTTGGCTTTACCGACTGAAGCACAGGTGACAGTGACGCTTCATAACTTTTAAATGTGTGTAGGAAGGAGGACCTTGTATTCACGGTCATATTTTCTAATTTTTCTGTTGGTGCCATTGTTCTCCCAGTTCTATCCATTACTACTTGAGGAGCTGTAGCGGGTGAGCAGTGGTAAGCATTGATTATACCATGCGCTGCATTCAGGCTTCCACAAGAAGTGCCCGTTGAAACATTATGTGCTGGTAAGGACATGGCTGGAAAGGGCATCCAGCCAATTAGCATTCAATATTGTTTTTGCCTGTTTTATAAATCCTATTACATCATGTCTAGCTAAGAATATACACATGATGGCAGCAAGAAAATTAGCTCTTGCAATTGCAGCAGTTGGTATCATTCAAGGAACTTTACCTACATATCGGACTGTCATTCATTACACTGTTTATTTTATGTTAAACTCCTTGCCATTCTGCATGTTGTAGAATTGTTTGCATAGCTTTCTTGTAAGTTTTATTCTCTATTGGGAAGTTTCAATTATTTTTGTCCTGACCTCAGAAGCTGCAACTCTGAACGTAGATATAACCAAAAGAAGCATGGCAACCCCTATATTTTTTTTTTTCTATATTCATAACCATATTCTATATCCATCAAAAAAGTTATATGAACATGTCATGGGTTTGAAATGTTTTTATGTACAAAAACATATAAATATTTTCCAGTTTTTGGGAATCTCAGTTCAAGAGGGTGTCATAGTATTGGTAATGTACTCTTCATTTTTGCATTTGTGGAAAAAATAAAGCAAGCATCATAACAAATGATGTGTTCTAGTTTCATAACACTCATGTTGACATCTAAAACACTGATGTTATAACCACATAAAACAATCTGACTCCTTCTGGATTTATTCCATAAAGAGGGATTACGTCGCACTGATGTAACTTAAAACAAGCATGGCAATCCATGCTTTTGTTGTGGATTTTAAATGTTTAGATGATCATCATGTACTGGGCAAAAACTTATGACTTTGACATAGGGTTGCTGAAACACCAGGGAACGTCCTTAACACTCTGAACTGTAAGAGGGGTATGGGGATACTTTGAGCAGTACAACAGGGAAGTCCCTGAAGCCTGGGGATGAAGGAGAGATATACATATTTGTAACATGGCATCAAACAGAAATGGCAAATAAAGTAATTTCATTGGACCAAATACAACACATGGCCACAGCTGGAGCAGTGATTAATTCCCCAGTAAGACACGCTCCAACTATTAATCACCGGGTCAAACTCTAGCACCACTAGCTGTTACAGCAGCAACCAGAACACACATTATGGCGATTACGGAACATCTCAATGTGCTGACACAAAGCCGAACAGAACTGTAAGTACAGAAACAACAAAAACGCAAGTATTCCCATATTACAAGCGCATTAATGCCCTCCGGAGTCAGCTTCTACTGGGGAATTAATGCATGGTTGGGTGGTTGTAGGCACTCAGCCAAAGCCTCATGCCACAAGCTCCACCAACCATGCATTAATTCCCCAGTAGAAGCCTCCTTTGTCGGGCATTAATGCGTATATGTAATCCTCCCTATGTGGCTTACCTTAATTGTCCCCTTATCTCCCGATGCCTTTGGTGTACCCCCCCCCCGACTTCCCTTAGTGTGCACTGCCACAGCTTGAATCCCTGTCTGTGCCCACAGGCCTCTGTCTGGCCCCTGCTTTTCCTGGTAGTCTCTGGGTAGGAGTCAGAGGAGCATTTCTGAACTACTGCCATCCCTCTTTGCACTTCAAGGTGGGCAGATGGCTCACGCATGTGTAGAAGAGCTACTTTGTTTCCGACCACGATTGTGGCTCTTTGTCAGTTCCAGTCCCCAAATGCAGCTGGGCAGGGACTGGCATTTGAATAAGGGCCAAGAGAGCCCTCTGCATATTTTAAAAAAAGAGCACCAATTGCACTAGGCCTGAGCTTCATGAATATTAATGAGGTGTGTCTGAATATGAATGGGCTGCATGTCTAGCGCCTGGGGACAGTGACTTTTAGCGGCAGCAACAGGCTAAGGACGGAGTTAAAATATTAAATGTGGGCAGTGTTTAATAGGGCACAAGTGCTGCTACAAAAGTGTGGGGCTATGAATTATTAAAAGTGTTTCTTCTGGCTGCACCAAAACTTTATTGTTGGGACTCCTATGGACTGCTTGAGGACTGTATTTAATCACAGCCATGTTTACAGCCTTTGATCTTACTGCAGCCAACAGGAAAGCTAGAATTTCAGGCAAAGACTTTTGGGACTGTGCCAAGACTTGTGGTGGAAATAAATAGGGACAAATGTTGGTACCTAAACAAGGAGTCTGTCAGGCATTGAGGGAGCCTGATGAAGATTAATTTTTTTTGAGAGACAATGGGATCAGCCAATCAGGAGCTGCAGAGAGCTCCCAAAACCCCAGAGATTTTACAGTCTGGGTTCAGTTCGGCACAAGCCCCTCCACAGGGAGGGAGGCTCTTGCCCCTTTTCCAGAGAGAATGTATCCGAGTCAGCTCATCTACAGCCCCTCCATGGGGAGGGGGGGCTCAGGCCTCTGCTAAGAGAAATGTAACTGCAAGGAATTGGAGCTGCTGGCCTGGGGGTTGCCAGATATATGTCCCCCAGGCACTGACATTTACCTTTCCACATTTGGGAAACTGTGGAGAAGAAACCCGAGCTAACTTCAGCTGTGAGAGAGCTGCAAGAAATGCTTCTGCCTCAGCAGTGAGAGTGCTGATGAATCCTGTGATTTCAGTTAACAGAAAAGCTGCATGCTAAATCCTAAGTGAGTAAGCTTCTAGTAAATGTACAAGAAACTCAGAGACCTCTTTGGGGCCAAGACGCCAAGAGGTGCTTAATGTCTGTTTGCACCCTGCATCTGATCACCGCCTAGTATAGGGTGGACACTTGTCTGAATGACCGTGGATGGTCCAGTAACTGAAAATGTCTGATGTGATTGTTTAAGTGTGCCTACAGGGATGGAAGGGAAGTATCCAGAGGTCAGAGCTTTTCCAGAAGCTGCCTGTGAGGACTTTGCAAATGTTCTAATTGGAACTGCAAGACACCAGCTGGCCAAAAGGGACTGTTTGCCTTGTTTCAGCCTGTGAGAGGCTACTGTGAAGTGTTTAACCTGGTTGGGACCCATGCCTTAAGCTCCGGTCATCTATCCTGGTGAAGAGTCCTGCCTTATGCTCCTGTATTGCCTTTGAAAGAGAATTCATCTACTGTAATGGACTGTGATAGATTTGGGTTCTTCCTCGCCTACGGGGATGAACACCCGCTGCTGAGACTGTGTTCTGAATGTTGGAAAGAACCATGTCTGCCATGCTGGCTGAACGGTTGAAGTGCCTATGATGATTTAAAGCAACTGAAGTGCCTGAATTGGAAAGAGAGACTGTCTTAGATCAGCCCAGGAGTCAGCCTGGTAGTGTGCCAGCCAAGGCACTGTCATATGCACTTCCCCCTGAGGGGCATAGCCTAGACATGGGGGTCTGAGGCGTGCTGGCCCTGGTCCCAGCCTGGTCTGTTTGAAAGAAACCAGAGTGTGATTTCAAGCCCAAGAAAGGGGCACCTGCAAGCTGCAAGAGCCTTCGCAGAAAAAAAGAGGTCAGAAAAAGCTCCTGCCTGCACGTCCGCTAATAGCAAGCTACCCGAATTATGTCGACTGCATGCCTACTTAAGAGAATCCACCTGCATCTACAACATGCCTAACTTCAGAATTGTGAGTACGCAGACCTAGTTCTGCAACAGGAGGGAACTGTAAATAGTTATTATTCTGCTGCCGGGTTTCAATATCTAAGGCCAAAGCTAATCAAGCGAGAGAGCCATCTGTTCATCTACAGAATTTACAGTTTAAAATGAGTCCCAGGAATAAAGATAAAGCTAACCCGATTTTCTTTAAGGGCCCCAACGCTGGCCAATCAGCTGCACCTTATCAGGCCTGCAACTAATAACTTAGTACTGGGTACCCAGGAATGAAGAATTGCAGGGTTTTATCATAGACTGGAGACAGGTACCAGTGTGAGAATATGTGCTTTACATCTATGCAGTTAGATATATAGATAGAAATCCATGCCTGAATCTACGAAAAGGTTGTTGGGTGGCTAGAAATTATAACTGATTGAATCTGAAATGCAAAATGATTTTTAATGATTTAAAAAAAAAAAAAAAAAAATGATTTTCCATCGCAGATCATCTGATCCACATTTAACTGCTGATTTACCTGATGCCAATCAAAACCTGTTTTAACCTCTTCATACAATTAACCTTTCCTAACCCTTACCCCCTTGTAAATAAATTGTCGGTCAACCGTTTTTTATAAATCTGGTGTGTGAGCACAGTGTTCCACATTGCCCAAAAATATAGAGTGGTGGCAAAGGGAGTGGAGCCATGGGGCAGGGCCACTGGGGTTGAGCCACGGGGACGGAGTCAGTCACGGGATGCATATAATGCAGAAGGAGCAAAAAACAGGAGTAATACAATATGGAGGCCTTGACTAGTGCAGTAGCAAAAGAAGTGTGGTAAGTTGTGTGATAAGGTGGAGAAACTGCATTGTATTTACAGGCCAGGCAACAGTTTTGACATTATTTTTGGTTTGTACTACATCTCTTTACTAGTGCCTGCAAGGTCAAGATGTAATCTACAGTTTCACAGTCCTGCCCAATGAGTTGCAGCACCCAAATAAGGGAAATTGTCAACATCATGGCCCTCAATTGAGATAATCATAAGTGCATTTAGCACACTGGCACCTAATCTATTTTGCTCCTGCGTTTTTATTCGATTTAGTGCAGAGAAACCCCTCTCTCAATCAGTAGTTGACAATGGTATTATCATTGCCAGTTCTGCCAAAGCAGATACGTTTGGATACAGGTTTACATATTTAGTAGTTAGAGAGTGCAGCACATCTAAAATAGTCCTAAAGGCCATCTTTTCCATAAACATGAGACTACGCAGAGAAGCCCATTCCAGTGCAGAAGCATCTACATCCACAACAGTAGTATAGTGACCCAGAATAATGTCAAGGCTGTCACTACCATAGCCTTCCAACTCTTCAATATCACCTTCTGGTACATTGCTGGGGTCAAAGATACTGAATGCATCTAGAAGTTCTGTGCTTGGAAACCTTTGCTCAATTTGAGCAATTAGGGCCCTAATAAAGTTGTCAAGCACAGAGATTCTGAAATGATTTAACTGTGCTTCACTAAATGGCAAGTTTAGGCCATTATCATTCAGGAGTACTAGTTCAGTCGATACAGAGGAGAAGTACTGAACAGGTACCAGTAGGTGTGCCCTAAGAATTTCTAAAGTGGAATTTAAATGACTCTTTATATCAGTAAAATTCAGAGCTAATGTCTGAAAACATTTAGATAAGATGCATGTCACACATCATGCATAAAACAGAAAAAAAAACTCCCAGTTTTCCACCATTTTTACTAGGCCCACAACTTGGAGATCATGCCTTTCAGAGACCTCTCTATGCAAGGACGTAACGACGGATGGAAAAATCTTCCTTAGTGTGTCACATGCTGCATCATGGGACAGCCACCTAACTGCTTTTGCCTGTTTTGGCTTTAAAACAGGTTCTCCATTGCCTGCTGAATTTCTTTAAGGGCAGCCATGTGAACAGCAGAATTTTCATAATATCTATATACGTTATCTAGTGCTTAGTTAAACTTTTTAATGGCGTTCACTTCATTTGCTGCTGACTTTACAGCCAAGGCCTCCCGATGAGCCATACCTGTAGCAAGCCACGCCATACCATTATCACTAAATCAAACATTTACAGACTAAACAAATTCCTTATCATCCTGTTGCTCTGCTCTGGCAATGTGGAACTAACCTGGACCCAATACTCCAAACCCTGGACCTACTGCCTCCCTCCACTCCCCAACCGATCTCTCCCTTGCAAAAGAGCTCAAAATTATGCTAGCCAAAGTCTGCAGCCTTACTAGGAAATTGGACCTCATTCAATCCTGGCTCTCCCATGCTCCCCCAGACATATTAGTTCTAACTGAGACATGGTTAAAAACTTCCATATCTAACCATGAAATAGCCCTCCCCTCCTATAATATTTTCAGAATAGACAGACCGACAAGATGGGGTGTCCTAGTTATTTACGTTAGAAACCATTTCATAGCCTCTGAACTGAACTCTCATTCTATGCACAAGGAATTCAAATGCTTAGCTCTAAAGTTCACCCTGTCCAACTCAGAGACCATAAACCTAATAGGCTGCTATAGACCTCCCTCCAGAGGACTAGAGCTCCTGACACACTTACGCTCTATACTAGTATCCCACACCAACAAAACCATAATACTCTGTGACCTGAACCTAGACCGGAACAGTAACAAATCCAACCCACTAAAAACGTCGTGCGACAAGACAGGATTAACCCAAATTACCCCGAAGCAAGACAGGACCCAATATCAAAAACCCTGGAAAAAGCACACTCTTAGATCTCATCCTAACAAACAGGCCCCATAAAATGACCTTAACTGGCGTCTTCCACAATGACTTTAGCGACCACAATATAGTGGCTTGTTTAGGGGGTAATGCCAGGCAACACTCACAGGCAAGATTCATACTCAAACGGAGCTATCATAAATTCACCCCATCCAACTTCCTGGCAGATCTGGGCCCTTCAAGATTTCTATCTAGCCAAATCCTTCAATGACGCATACTCCCACTTCCATAACACACTTATTGGCATCATCAATAGGCATGCACCTCTCATTAAACTTAGATTAAAAAGAAACTCCAGAGGTGGCACAGCCCCTTCGTCGAGTGTTGGAGAAGGCCGTTGAGAGAACTGCTAAGTCATGCTGCAAGCTACTATCTGTGTGCTCCCAAGCTGAATAAGAATCCCGGAATGCTCCTCATATAGGCCCATTTCTTTACTGAACCTGGATTGTAAAATCATGATGAAAGTTCTGGCCATGAGACTGGATACGTTTTTGGTCTCCATAATAAATCCGGATCAAATGGGGTTTGTACAAGGTAGAATGTCGTACCACAATATGAGGAGGCTACTGAATGAAGTATTGTGGGGATCTAAAAATCCCGGGCAGACGTGTATCCTCTCCATGGACGCAAAAAAAGTGTTTGACCGAATTGAATGAGATTATATGTTTAAAATTTGGGGGAAATTCGGACTGGGGGAAAAATATATTCAATTAGTAAAAGCCTTCTATAGGACCCCAATGGCAAGGATCTCAATTTATGGAATGCCTTCAGAGGAGTTTCGGCTTGAGATGGGCACACGGCAGGGGTGTCCCCTCTCCTGTTCGCAAATGCTATAGACCCTTAGTGATCAAAATTAGGGAGGAACAACAAATTCACGGCATCCAAGGTAAACGAGGTCAGAGGCATACAATTACTCTTTATGCGGATAATATCCTTCTTTCGAACGACTCTGGACCAATCAATCCCTGCACTACTATGAATAGTGGACTCCTTTGCAACCTTCTCAGGCTATACGTTGAATATTAACAAATCTGAAATAATGTACTGGGGGGGGGGCAGGGGGGCTGTGCAAAATGCATGGGTGCTTAGGAAATTCCAAAAAGCAATAACGTGCTTAGGAATAAAAGTGAGCCAGGATATCAGGGAAATGTATGAGCTGAATCACTTTACATACCCCTAATGGACACAATTCTGAGAGACTTACAAAGATGGAAGGCTCGTCCCCAGTCCTGGTTAGGCAGAATAAATGTTCTGAAGATGTACATACTTCCCCCCGAGTACTGTATGTTTTACAGATGATGCCCATGGGCTTAAAGAACAGTGATATAAAAAACTTGGAAAAGTGGTTTGGGCAGTTCATCGAGAATCAGCCTCAGAAAGCTGAAAGCCACTAATGAATTAGGGGATCTAAATTTCCCTGATATCAAAGGGTACTACTTAGTAACCCAACATAGAAAAAAAAAAAAAAAAAACAATATAGATATGTTCACAACTGGGTTAACAAGGGGGCAGCTGGCTTAGTGGTTGGACTTGGAGGAGGAGCGCTGCAGGGGCCACTTGTCAGCCTATTTAGGAATGACAGGCCTATAAACGCATATGGCATCCTAATCCCATGGTTGCTAGTAGTTTATAGGCATGGAATAATATTAAGGAAAGATGGGCAGGTGAGGGGGATAATTTCATACTGGTCCCAGTAACAGGTAACCCGGAATTCTTATCTGTACTAGATGATGAAGGCTTTATGACATGGCAGGAGAGGGGGATAAAGTGTATAGGAGACCTTACTAACAGAGATGGAATTTACACATTCCAGGATCTACAAAGAGGATTGGGCCTCCCAACATCACCCTACTGAAGTATCTTCAAGTTTGAAATTACTGGAAGAGCCTTAATAGAGTGGGAGATAACACCTCAAATACATCCCAGGTCGAAAAATAGATACTGGTGTCAGTACATTATGAGAAAGGGCTAATAGGCAGGGCAGCCCAAAGTTGGACAGGTATGTTTTCAGGGTGACTCCCAGAAAGCCAAAATGTGGTGGGAACAGGATCTTGGGATGGCAATCACAGATTCTAATTGGGAAGTATTAAGATCCCACATGGGACTACTAACTTGCAACAAATTCAAAGAAATGCAATTTAAGTTCCTCCATAGGCTATACTACCCACCCAGTGAGTAAATTCCACCCAGGAGTCTCTCCCACCTGCACGAAATGTGGCAAAGTCAGAGGTACATTGATGCACTATTACTGGTATTGTCCAGCGATACAGAGATACAGGAAGGGGGTTGCCGCTGAGGTAGCTAAAATAGAGGGCCATGCCGTAGAATTTTCCCCTTGCTCCCTACATCTTGGGGTTAACTCCCAGGAGGGAGAAGACTGGGACCTATACCACAGGCGCACTAGGGTCCTGCTATTATTAGCCCGACAGGGCATACAAAACTTATGGATATCTCATATTGTTCTCGCAATAGAGCAATGGAAAAATCTGGCCCTTTGAGCACTGGCAGTGGACAGGTTGACATATGTGGTTAAGGGGCAGAGGAGAGATTCCTGCAAGTCTGGGAGGCTTCCTTAGGGTCATTCTCGGTGGAAGAAGCAACAATTCTGCAAGAGGGACGGCTAGCTTAGATTAGACTTAAGGTGCCTTATGTGCCTGGCTATTGGTACCTCGGAGCCCCACAACTACACCTTTCTCTGTGCTCTGGTTAGTAACTCTGCTTACTTCATCTGGCATCTCTTCTTTAGGGTACAATAGCGCACTGGATAAACTTTTTCTTTATTCAAAGAATACTCAGAACAAAGCATATTTTGTTTGTTTTAATGTTTTTATTAGCATACAAAACATTAACTTGGTTATCAAGTCTGTTAAAGGAGCACTGTAGAAATTAGTCACCTTAAGTACTAGGGTATCTCCTTTAGAAGTCTTTTTTAAACAGTACTAGGGTGACAGCTGACTTTTTTACAGTGTACTTTAAACCGTAATAACTAAACATGAAGTAACTCTGTACATTACTTGGATGACCAGTGGTTACACTACAGTTACTACAAGACCTGTATGTACTGTATAACAAACAAAAATATAACCAAAAAAAAGAAACACCAATCCCTGGTTCATAAAAGAACTAAAAAGAGTTCTCCAAGCAAGAGATAAACTCTGGGCTACAGCAAGGTTAACGAAGACCGAATCTGACTGGCTGACATTTAGGTGGGTGAGAAATATGTGTACCTCCCTCATTAGAACTACTAAATCTACATACTACCTAGAAACCCTTGAAGCCTCAAAAAACAATCCAGCTAGACTATGGCAGACAAAGACTGAAGGGTGTAACTCATCCCCTTCAATTCCCATGAAAATCACCTCACATGGTTCAACATTCACAAACATACTATGTCAGAAAAACTAAATGTCCATTTTGCGACCGCAGGGCTGGCCTTTGATAAATCCCCAGCCGCCAAAGTCCATATTTTGGCCGATGCTAATAGCTCCACCCCCGGGATGCAACTTTCGAACAAATTTTCCTTCAGTCCTATCATGTACAAGCAAGTATAACACCTGTTATTGACATTAGACACTAATAAAAGCACAGGTGTAGACGATATTGACCCACTGTTTCTTAAATTAGGGTATCAGCACCTTATAGCACCTGTAACAGACCGGTTTAACCTGTCTCTCACTCAAGGGGAACTTCCTACACCCTGGAAAACTGCACACATTAACCCTCTTTTCAAATCAGGGTACCCCTACGTCATAGGGTGTGGGTAGACAGGATACAATAAACAGGCAGATAGAAAAGTACTACACTAGGTGGCCTTCCTAGGGTAGTGAAACAGAATAAAAAGTATAGAATTAGGGTACTGTTGTGCAACAGAAGTTTTTGTATGATAAATGAGAAGAAAAAAGAGATAGAAAAGTGTCCAGCAGTCCAGACTCAGGGGGTGTAGCCACACTCTGCTACACTCCTCCCTCCTTAAAAACAAACCAGATTCTACATACTGGTTTGTCTACACCCTCTCATTCTCAATCCTCTACCATGCCAGTAGAGTGGGGGAGACTGGTCGGGCTTTCTCAGTATTCCCCTGTTCTACCACCTACAGTAAGTAGCTGAGTTTAACACTCACCGAGTTTAATCCATAATTGTGTTAGCAGGAGCAGCTGGGACAGGGAAACAAAAAGAAAGAAGGGTGCTGCCCCTGTCCATTACATGCTACATCCTAAACATTTGTACCTTCTTTATCTCTTTCTAGCCCTGGCGTAAGTTGGCCATCTACATCTGTCTTTTTTCTCGCTCTACATGTCTCTTTCCTACTGCCTTATCTTTCCTTTTCCCTACATCTGTCCCTCTCCACCATTCCCCGCTAGCATCATGTTCAGGTCCAGCATGCCAGCTGGTAACGAAAACAGTTAACGTGCTCATATGGCATTTCCTGTCTTGGTCGCAATAAAGTGCATCTGTGCCTTTAAATATACTTTAAAGAAGGAAATAAAGTGCAACAGTGCATTTAAATAGGTTCTTTTTATGAAATGACATACAGTGATTGTTGTGTGATTAAAGTGCTGCAGTGCTAATAGAGACTATGCAGCAGTAAAATGCAGCAGAATATATAAATATGTGACGGGATTAAAAATATGCTATCCTATGATGCCAGGTCTGGCATCCCAGAGTGAACTCCCCTGGGAGAGCTTGTATGTTCAGCTGGCATCCCACGACTGCCACCATATGTCGTAGGGTGTGGGTAGACAGGATACAATAAGCAGGCAGATAGACAAGTACTACACTAGGTGGCCTTCCTAGGGTAGTGAAACAGAATAAAAAATATAGAATTAGGGTACTGTTGCGCAACAGAATTTTTTGTACGATAAATGAGAAGAAAAAGGAAATAGAAAAGTGTCCAGCAGTCCAGACTCAGGGGGTGTAGCTGTACTCTGCTACACCCTGTGATCTCAACAATTATCAACCCATCTCAATTCTGAAGAAAACTGTAAACTCTCAGTTAAAGGGAAACTACACCCAAAACTTGAAAAAATATATGCTGTGCAGAGTGTTTTAATTTGTATGTGAAGTTCTAGTGTTTCCTTCAATCTGACTGGTATTAGGAGTTTTTCCTAAATTAGCCTGCTAGCTTTAGGGTAGTTTTACGACCCCCTGGAGATCTCCATATCAAATAGTTTTATTGCATTTCTTTGTCCTACAATGTATCTTGTTTCATGTGATGGTGATGTAACAGAGCCCATAAATCCAGCAGAAAGCATTGCATTACAATCAGTTCACAACAATAGAGATGGCTATATTTTAAAATATGTAGAATTCAGCTTGGTGACCACCCTCATCCTAAAGGTTTTACTGTCCTGAAAAACTTTGCTGCTGGTAATTTTTGTGCAACTTGTAAAGCTTCCAAGATATTTAGTTTGTTTGGCATGTGTGTGCTGAATGTTGGGTCTCTCTTACATCACAGTCACATGAGACAAGATGCACTGTGGGAACAAGAAATACAATTACGCTATCAGGTATGAAGATCCCCAGGGGTCGTAAAACTAGCATAAAGCTAGCAGGCTAATTTGGGAAAAACTCCAAATACCAGTCAGGGGGAAGGAAACACTAGAACTTCACATACAAATTAAAACACTCTGCACAACATATATTTTTTCAAGTTTTGGGTGTAGTTTTCCTTTAAGGGATTTCCTTGAACACTCTAACCTCATCAGCTCCCTTCAATCAAGCTTCAGGCCAAAGCATAGCACAGTGACAGCCCTAACCAAAGTCACAGGTGACTGGCTTACAGCACTCGACCACACAAACCACATAGGGGCAGTTTTCCTTGACTTAAGCAAGACTTTTGATATGATGGACCATAGCATACTGCTTCAATCCTTAGCTAACACTGGAATGCATGAAATTACTTGGTATTGTTAGGCAGATGGAGGCTCAAGGCCCATCATGACTGCCTCGCCATGCCATGTGGGGGGAAATGATCATGAAATGGGTCTCCTCGTATCTACTAATCAGAAAAAAGCAGGTAAAGGCTGATGAGGTTTTTTCCACCCTTTCTGCTCTTCCTCGGGGGGAAGGGTCCCACGAGGATTTATTTTGGGCCCATTACTCCTCATGATTCATATTAACAAAATAAACCATAATATAAGCAATGCTAAGATCCACTTCTTTGCTGATGACACCATGCTCTACATCTCAAAGCCATCACTATCCAGTGCTTGTACAGATCTCTGGTCCGATTTCAACAAACTGTAGTTAAACCTATTCTAGGCCAAACTACTCCTAAATGCAAAAAAATCCAAGATGATGTTTCCCTCACCGAAAAACCACACAACACCCAAAAAGCATCCTACCCCAGCCCCTAACATCTCCAGCCTCCTTGGGGAATCCCTTGAAGTGGCAGACAACTTCAAATATCTCGGCGTGTGGCTCGATTACCAACTCTCTTTCCTACCCCATGTAGAGACCCTATGCAAAAAGCTAAAAGTCTACCGGCCCGTTGGCACAGCAGTTAGATTTCTGCTTGTGACACTGACGACCCGGGTTCGGGAACAGATCCGGGAGTCGGAGGGCCAGTCGGGGGAGAGGATCGAGCATCCTGGGGACTGCTCTCCTTCTTCAGGGGGAGGGAGGGGAAGAGTGTCCGGTGCTTGACGGACCCCTGGCTGAAGCTTGGGGCACCACTGCGACCAGCACCAGTACATTAGGGGGCCGGGCTAATTATGGATGCGATTGCACATCCCCGCCCCCGGAGCAAGGCAGCAAAATATTTTGGCTGCCCGACATGACAGCCCATTCCGCTCCATCATCCACTGCCTCTGATGCCCACCAAGAGAGGTCCAGCTCTCGTGGCCCTGAACCAGGAGTAATCAGGCCTGCCCATGATATCCGTTGGGAGTAGGAAGCCCCTTGGTGGCCCTTAAGTAGGCTAAGCCTAGGCATGAGAGGCGCGAACAAGTCCAAAGACAAGAGAGGCTCGACAAAAAAAAAAAAAAAAGCTAAAAGTAAAGCCAGGATTCTTTTACCAGAATGAGAATTTTCCCCCATCCAATATAAGGCATAAACTAGTTCAAGTCACCTTTTTACCTCTAATTGGCTACCCTGATATTACATACAGCCACTGTACAACCACCACCCTGAATCAGCTTGATGTGTTCTATCACAGAGCTATTAAATTCATCACGAATGTGCCATATAAAACACATCACTGCTCCCTGTATTCTCTTGTGGGGTGGCCCTCCCTGGCACTCCGAAGAAAAAAAAGTACCATCACATGGGCCTACAAAGTACTCATTAACAAAGTCCCCAACTAGTTGTTAGACCTGTTTAAACGATCATCCAGTCCCTACACCATAAGGAGAAACACCTACCTTTTGCTTGATATTCTGCATGTCCTCACACGTTTTGGGGAAACATCCATCAGTCACCTCCTACCTGCACAGCAGAACAATGCCCAGCGAACACCCAAGATCATCTGCTCTTTAAGCCCACAGGCTCTTAAAACTATCATTGATAAGGTTTTCCTAGAGTCATGCAACTGCTACAGTACTTGAAGTATAAATGTCTTAAAAATTACCTGTATACAGTAGCTACCTGATATATATCAGTCCATGTAGGATGTATTTATTGTACATATGGTTTCTGTTTTCCCGTATCCTACCGGGACCTCCTTGCAAATCAATTTGCTCAATGGAGCCTTTCCTGGTGAATCAATAAACTAAAACTCTATCCACTCAATATGACAAACCTCTTCATCCCCGTTCAGTGGTTCACAAAAATCAAAGCTAGGATCACAACCTTCCTATAGGGGAATAAGAAACCTCGCAGAGCCTACCATAAACTCATACCCCTTAAGCTACATGGTGGTCTGCAACTCCCAGACATATTCATTTACCATCTGGCCCTACACTCAGGAAAATTCCTGTGGTGGAAAAACACCAACCACCCTAACCTATGCTAGGTCTACAAACCCCAATGGCACCAGTTCGAACTAGATCTGTGCCATCAAGCTAAGAATAATATTAGGGTACTGATGCATATATCACACTCCAAACTACCAATGGCTCCAAGGAAAACTCCTGTAGGCCCCTCACAATTAGTCATCAAACAGCTGCATAGAACATTGAAAACCAAGCCCCATCTAGTCCCGGACCAACCAGTCCTCGGCAACCCAAACTTCAAAATACAAAATAAACCAATCCATCCAAACCTCCTCAACCTACTATGCCACAACAGACTGGACCAACTAATTAAGAATGACTCTTTCATATCCTTCCAACACTTCACCGAAGACTTCCGCAACACCAAAGCCTCCTTGTTTGCCTTCCTACAGCTTCAACACTCAATCGCACACACAATCGGCCCCAGACCATGGTCACACTATATGTGATAAGCTCCACAGTATAGCCACGCAATGCCACTCCACCTCGCAAGTGATCACTCACATACACTGTCAGGAAAGACCAGGACTCATGCCCCTATTGAGCAGCAATATTCTCAGAGCTGGAAACCAACAGTACAAGATCCACCACGTGGAAGAATATGTACAAATACATGAAATTTGATGGCCTGCAACTTATGCAGTACAGAATAACCCACAATCTATACCTTACACCGGCCAGATTGTACAAACTGGGGAGCTAACATCCTCAGCATGCACGAGGTGTAACTAGGGCATGGTGAAACACATACTATGGGACTGTCCCAAAGCCAAACCTTTATGGGACTCCATCAAATCCCATATAGACCCATTCCTAGGCCTAGAGTCTGCTTTCACCCCCTCCAAAGTAAACACAGAATTTAATGGCAGATAAGGACCGCTTGGCCCACCTAGTCTGCCCATTTTCCTACCCAATGGATAATGGCAAATGGCAGAAGCAGGGGGGGGGGAAGTGGTGACAGATGGGGAAATCATGGAGAGCAGAGTTCGAGAGGGTTTGAAGGCACTGAGGGTGGACAAGGCGCCAGGCCCAGATGGCATCCACCCCAGGGTACTGAAGGAGCTGGCAGAGGTCCTTGCAGGACCTTTGGCAGACCTATTTAATGCCTCACTACATTCGGGTGTGTATCTCAGGACTGGAGGATGGCTCATGTGGTGCCCCTCCACAAGAGTGGCCCCAAGGATGAACCGGGAAACTACAGACCAGTGAGCCTCACATCCATCGTGGGTAAGCTAATGGAGACTATCCTGAAGGAGAGGATGGTGGCCCTCCTAGAGGCCAAAGGACTACAGGACAGCAGACAGCATGGCTTCATACATGGCAGATCCTGCCAAACCAACCTGGCCGAGTTCTATGACTGGGTAACTAGGCAACTGGACAGGGGCCATGCAGTGGATATCCTGTATCTGGACTTCAGTAAGGCATTCGACTCAGTGCCACATGGAAGGCTGGGAAGGAAGTTAGTAGGCACAGGGGTGGGTGCAAAGCTGGTGAGATGGGTAGGAAACTGGCTGCAGGGAAGGCAACAGAGGGTGGTGGTGGGTGGGGAGCTCTCACACCCAAGGGCAGTGACAAGCGGTGTTCCACAGGACTCGGTGTTGGGACCAGTGTTGTTTGGGATATTCATTGCAGACACATCATGGGACATCAAGAGCAAGGATCAGTCTGTTTGCTGATGATACCAAGGTAGGCGCGGTGGTGGATGACCTAGGGGGATGGCAGGGGTTGCAGGATGATCTGGCAAAGCTTGAAACCTGGTCAGACACCTGGCAACTGGGCTTTAATGCCAAAAAGTGCAAGGTGCTGCATTTTGGGATGAAGAACCCAAGGAGGAGTTACCAGCTAGGGGGAGTGCAGCTAGCCCAGACAGAGGAGGAGAAGGATCTGGGTGTGCTCATTACAGGGTCAACGAACAACTCAGCACAATGTAGGAAGGCAGCTGCAAAGGCCAACAAAATGCTGGGTTGTATTGCAAGGGTATATCCTCGAGGAGGGAGGAGGTGATTCTGCCACTGTATAGGTCATTAGTTAGACCACACCTGGAGTACTGCGTGCAGTACTGGCGTCCCGTATCTGAAGAGGGACATTAAGTTACTGGAGGGGGTGCAGCGCAGAGCGACAAAGATGATCAAGGGGCTGGGGGACTTATCATACGAGAGAAGGTTGAAGGAGTTGAACATGTACTCACTGGAGGAGAGGAGAGGAGAGACAGGGTGACATGATTGAAACCTTTAAATACATGAAAGGAATAAACAAGACGGGTACAGAGGGGCTGTTCAAAGTAAGGAGGGAGGGCCACCAGGGGCCATGATATGAGACTGGGGCGAGGAAGGTTCAGGAGGGAGATGAGGAGACACTTTTTTACAGAGAGGTGGTGGCTGGGTGGAATGCATTACCTGCTGAAGTGGTATGCAGTAGAACAGTGGACTGCTTCAAATGAGGATGGGACAGGACAAGGGGAGGTTAATGAAGGAAGGGTGGAAGGGAGAGGCAGCTGCAGAGATAAGGGTGCTAGCTGCACATTCGAGCAGACTTGATGAACCTCTGGGCCTTTATCTGCTGGCAAATTTCGTATGTTCAGTAAGCTGCAGATTCTAGTTAACCAACGCCTACTTCTTCCTACCCCCCACTAGAATTGCTTTATGTCTGTCCCATGCATTCTTGAATTCCCACCGTTTTTGACTCCACAACCTCCTCAGGAAGGCTGTTCCATGCATCCACAACCCTCTCCATGACAAAATACTTTCTCACATTACCTTTGAGCCGTCCCCTTCTCTATCGTCAAATTGTGCCACCATGTTCTTGCACATCTCTTTTTCTGAAAGATGCTACCATCTTGGACTTTGTTGATTCCCTGGAGGTACCTGAAAGTTTCTATCATGTGCCCCCTCTCCTTCCTTTCCTCAAGGGTATACATGTTAAGCTCCTTTAGTCTCCCTTCGTATGTCTTCTGGTGCAGACCCTGCACCATTTTGGTTTCCCTCCTTTGGACAACATCCACCCTGTCTGTGTCTTTGTGGAGATGGGGTTTCCAGAACTGCACACAGTACTCCAGATGGGGTCTCACCAACTGTCTGCACAGAGGGATAACAACTTCCTGTTTTCTACTGGTGATGCCTCTCCCTATGCATCCCAGCATCCCCCAGCCCTCCTTACTGCCTTCTCGCATTGCTTGCCCACCTCTAGGTCATCATATAACTACCCCAGGTCCCTTTCCATTTTTGTTGTTGTTAGTATCTCACCCCCCATTGTGGACTCTTCCCCTGAGTTTTTGTTTCCCGGGTGCATTACTTTGCACTTCTTTGCATTGAATCTAAGCTGCCATACATTTGACCATTCTTCCAACCTTGACAAGTCCTGTCTCATTCTTTCCATCCCACCTTGTGTATGAACCCTGTTGCAGATCTTTGTGTTGTCTGCAAAGAGACATACTTTTCCTTCTAGTCCCTCTGCAATGTCACTTATAAGGACATTAAAAAGGACCGAACCCTGCGGTACCCCACTAGTAGCCCCCCTTTCTTCACTGTGGACTCCGTTTACTATTACCCTGTGTCCTGTTGTCCAGCCAATGTTTTACCCAGGCTACCACCCTGGGACCCACTCCCAGGCTGGCTAACTTGTTTATTAATCTTTTGTGTGGGACTGTATCAAATGCCTTGCTAAAGTCTAGGTAGGCCATGTCCACAGTCCCTCCCTGGTCTACTACTTTGGTCACCCAGTCAAAGAAATAGATTAGATTCATCTGACATGACCTTCCAGCTGTGAATTCATGCTGCCTTGGGTCCTGTGCCCACTGGCCTCTAGGTACTCAACAATTCTTTCCTTCAGAAGTGATTCCATCATTTTCCATACCACTGAGGTCAAACTGACAGGTCTGTAGTTTCCTGCCTCTGTCTTGCTCACACTTTTGTGAAGGGGAATCACATCCAATCTCCTCCAGTCCTCAGGTATTATACCATCCTCCCATGATTTGTTAAAAATGGTAGTCAGTGGTGTTACTAGTTCTATCCTTAGTTCTTTTAGAATTCTGGAGTGAATCCCATCACGCCCCATTGCTCTGTCCATCTTCAGTTTTAGGAGTTCTTTCAGAATCCCTTCTACTGTGACAGGACTGATATCGACCCCCTATCCAGAGTGCTTCTATTGACTGGATTAGGTACCTCCCCCTCCACTTCCTTTGTGAATACTGAGCAGAAGTATCCGTTCAGTATCCCTGTTTTTTCACTGACCCTCTCTGCCCACCCATCCTCCTCTTTATTCAGCCTCAGTATCCCTTCCTTTGTCTTTCTTCACTCCCTAATGTACTGTACCTATAAAAGGTTGTATCCCCCTTCTTAATCGAGTCGGCTATCTTTTCCTCAGTTTGGGCCTTTGCTATTCTGACTGCCTTCCCCCACTTCCTTCTGCTTTAACTGGTACAGTTCTCTGTCCTGCTTCTTCTGTGTTTCCTTATACTTCCTGAATGCTATCTTTTTCTCCCAACCTTCCCCACCACCTCTTTTGAGAACCATAGTGTTTTTTTCTGTACATGTTTACAGGGCCTCAACCTACTTCCCTGTGCTCCCAGGATGCACCTGAAAACAGCTTCAGCTTAGTGCCTCTTTCCTGGTCAACTGTAAAATAAAACAAATACTCTACTGCTAAACCTGGCAGCAAATAAAAGAAAAAGAAAATAAAGACTTACTGAATAGAATTACTTTCCAAACAAAAGCAAAACTACTTCCATAGTATAAGACCACATTATTCAGAAATCAGCATTCATAGGATAAGTATTAACTGGATATTGACTTACTGATTGACAAGTCAAATTCAAAAAGAGAAATGAAACAGTTAGTTGACACATATTATGAAGTGTAGTGGTTTTCAACACAGGTCGATGGTAATGGGATTTTCATTAGCACTACAGTGCATTTAAAATATATTGTAGGTTAAACCACTATCAGGTGATACATTTTGGCCAATTAAGTTAGTAGATTCTTTTTTGTAATGTTATAAATAAAATTCTGGTACACAGTGTAGTTGACCCTATTACCCACTAAATTCCAGCTGCTGAGAAACCCTGTTATGCCCTCTGACATCACACAGTGGGTAACGGTTAAATGACGTGGCCAGCATTCCATCTGTCAATAAAAGAGGTCTATACAACCCACACCCCAAGACCCACCTGGAAACAATAGCTTTGTGTGCCTTTCATTACACACCGTTTTTTATGGACTGATGTCACTGCAGCTAAAACAGTGTACTAATTGATACATCATTCATCCAATACCCATTATGTGATGTCACACACTCTGTTCCCTACCAGCAAAAGGCAAACTTAAATCAAAGCTACATAAATCAAAGTAACTTAGCTCCTCCCCCCCCCCCCCCCGTCACATAGTTTTTCAGTGGATGCAAAAGTGAAGTAAAAAGAACCTGCATACAGCACAAAGTAACACTGCAGTTTCAAAGAGAGAACTATATTTATTTAAAAAGCTTACATGTTTCAACAGGAAACTAGAAATGTTTCAGAAACAGCTCACAGTATATCAGTGTTCCCACAGCTGAACAGAACACTGTGGACTGTGCACTACCCCGTACAAAAAGGTGCAGTGTGCTACAACCAGCTTCAAAACAGAAAACAAAATAAATGGTACACAGCACTCCAAAATAGTGAAACCACTCAATAAATAAATCAGAGGCCCTGAAGAAGAGAAGTGAGCCCTCGAGAAGCGCTGGGGATTACATTCCTGCTGGAGTTATTTCTGTGCATGATAAAGCACTATTTCATTGTTCTGGAGTGTGCTGTACTATTTGTGCTGCTTAGTGTTCTCATAGCTGAGTTCAATTTACTAATTCATCAGTCAATCAATCAATCAATCAAGTGCCACCAAAGCACAGAGAAAACCTGGACCGAAATTATATATATCAAGTCAACAGAATGAACCAAATGAAATACTCTACATGTAACCTGCACGGGATTCAGTTAAAATCCTAAACATTTTTTTCTCCTGCTCTCAATATATTCTAAACATATTTTCTCCTAACCATGCAATTCATTAGGCATGGGGGGAGGGAGGTGAACAACTCGGTGGTAATTTCATTGAGCAAACCTGGGAGCACTATGATCCACTACTTTGCCCCCAGCTTCACTCAATGAAATTACTAGCTTACTTTCCATCTACCCCCACACATAATCCTCTATATACTTATCTGGTTGATCCTGCAATCCCCCATGGTCCAACATTTCAGCGCTATACTTAATAACAAAAGGGCATCTGGACTGATGGCAAAACAGCATGATAAATAACTCTGAAAGCAATGATAACTAATTGAATCTCCAGGGGCTGATCCCTGGCTGTGGCGTCAGCTGTGGGGGATTCTGGGATGTGCCCCTAGCGGCACTGTATCTGAACTATCAGACCACAGGGGCACAGGGATCAACCGGTAAGTATAAATATATAAACAACCACAATTTTATTGGGCATTCAGCAAAGCTAATCTGGAGGCACAACCACACTGATACGGATGTTCCCTTTTAAATACCACAGTGAGATACATTTAGGACTTACCTCTTCTACGTTTTGTTTGTTGGTGGTTAGGGACAGCCACTCAAGCTTCAAATGTACTTTCCCACTTTTCACATCATTTAGTGGAAACCACTATTTTAAGGGCGGAAGAGAAGAGAGGATTAGAATACCTTTGCAAGATATAAAACTGTAGCTAAACTTTATTAAACTAGAATGGTCTTCAGCAGGCAGTGTAGCCTAGTTGTCAGAGCACAGAAATGTGCACGGGGATACCCAGATTCATAACTCACCAGATAAGCAATAACCCACGATAGGGTATGGGGTTACTGGGGATTAATCAACACTCCAGGAGCATTGTGAGGCACGAGGCCACAGGCTGAGTGTCCTCACAGCACCCGAGGTGTTGATTAATCCCCAATAACCCCATACCCTGGAGTGGGCTATTGCACTTATAACATGTGTTGTAAAATATACAAAAAAATAATTACAGAAAGGCTTTTATTCCACTTTAAATAGACAAAATTATACTGTATCCTGACACCTTACAAAGTAGTCCCCAACAAGCAATGCAGATCTCACTTATGTTATGAACACACAAATGAAAGAAATACACTATTCCCATGATTTATGACATTCGTGGTCCATAACATATAGTGAGATGTACAATTATGCTACTTTGACCTTGCCATTCACTGCAACTGCCCTGGTGACACAGAGAACAAAACAACAACAAAAAAAAAAAACCCTTGTGTGTTGCAGGTCGTGCTCCCACCTACTGTGTCTCTCAATATCCACTATGGCTCCCAATCACAGAGAGAGAACAGGAATTCGCATTTTCAATGACCAGCTTGCTTTCATTTTCTGTCTCTCTCTCATGCTGTTGCACTTTGAGGATCACCTGGAGAACACTGAAATAAGCAAGGGGGTTCCCACTATACTGCTTTACTTTAGAGATGCATCGCGCTCTCCTGTCACTAAACTCCTGTTACTGACTGCATGCCTCTATAGTGCAGAGACAGAGAGAGAGAAGACTGCATGACTTGAGAATTAAATCTTCCGGTGTGTCTGCCACTGTCACTCTTGGTGTGTCTGTCTCTCTCTACACTGTCGGACCTCCACTCCATTCAGTACCTGAGGGGTGCACATGCATGACTTACACAATGACAGCTAGAGCGATGTAAGAGTAAGCACTGTAGCAGCCCTGAGATCACAGCCAACCATCCTTGGGTGTACCGTACTACTATCTACTGTCTCTCTCACTAACCAGCTCCCCCACCACCACCTCCTCCTCTTTCCACTTGTCTGTCCGTGGCTGTGCAGCACACACCTTCCTTGCAGCAGCTCACACATTTCATTCACTAGCCTCCAGATCTAGGACCTGCTCTCAAAGACATCACCCTCAGCCAACACACAGAGCTACAAATAGTCTATCCATCCCTCTTTCACTCTCTGTCAGACAGTGGGCAAATACACTGATGGCGGGTCGGACCACTTTCCCCAGTTTCATTTCGTGGCTTGACAAGTACCTCACCTGCACTCCCTATGCTCCACTTGCTTATTTTGGTGGGGGGCACTGAATTTGTGGTCAGCTACTGAGTCTCAGTCTCTCCCCGAACGTCACTGTTCCTTATTTCACCTGCACTATGGGAACATGCTCAGGGGTGGGGGGGACAGATCCAGCATCCACCGCTAATACACATCTCTGATGGATTTGAAAGCTAACCCCCACCAGGTTTGCGAGAATGGGAGGGGCTCTTGACAGAAAAAGGCAGATAAAAATATTTAAAGAAAAAATTATGACAAAGAACAATAACCACTGAAGTGAAAGGAACAAGTGTAACAAGGCCTATAGTAAGGCAAGCATGATGCTGGGGTATATCGGGAGGGTTTTTTTACAGCAGGAGGAAAGAGTTCTTACTGCCCATCTATAGATCAGTGTGGAGGCCACACCTGCAGTACTGTGCCCAGTTCTGGGGTCCTTATCTAAAGAAAGACAAGGACAGGCCACAGATGGTGCAGTGTAGGGTAACCAAAATGATTCAGAGCCAGCAGGGCAGATCCTACCAGGATCAGATTAGAGCAATGAACATGTACTTGCTCGAGGACAGACGAGATAGGGGTGATTTGACAGAGACCTTCAAGTTCCTGAAAGTAATGAACAAGGTGAACTGTGAGGAACTATTCAACATAAGTACCGAATCTAGAACATAGAGACACGAGTGGAAAGTGGCAAGAGGAGGTTTAGGAGGGACGTGAGAAAGTTTTATTTCACAGAGGCAGTGGTTAAGCTATGGGACAGTCTTTCAGTGGAGGTGGTGGATGCAAAACCATTAATGGTTTTAAACAAGGTTGGGACTTAGTTAAGGGCTTAGTAGTTACTTGTCGGGTTGTAGGAAGACAGGAAGCAAGGAGGTGGTAGCGTAGAAAAACACCCATACTGACAAACGGTCTCAGGGTATGACAGGGTGTTACAAGAAGACTGGATGGACCATTGGTCTTTTCTGCCATCATTTCTATGTTTATAAGGCCCCGATGTCAGAGGGTCATGTGTTGTTGTGTGACAGGGAGCTCCTGCCACTCTTGAGGATCGACCTTAGTTCTTCTATTTCTTAGTCTATTCTATCCTTTACAATTTCTAGTCCATAAGGTTGGCCACCTATGGGCACCCCCCTCCCCTTTCTTGACTATGCTACAGTGTCCTCTCTAATTTTCCTTTTCCCTCTCAGGTCCTCATACAGGGAGGTCATTATTGTGACCTCCAAGCGTATGTAAAACAGGTGTTTATCGTTGCTGGATTTAGTATGTAATAGCACTATGTCATAAAATACCTTGATGTATATACCTTATGTTTATGAAATCTGTAAATGTTGAAAATACCATGGCACTAGGTGTTTTTGATAATGGTAAAAAGTCCTAGGTGACTATTATAGAAATTAAATTAGTTGTGCTACTGCAGAAGTTTATTTCCTGTATTTTGAATAAACATCACACAGAGATTGTGTGTTGAATCTGAAGTTCGGTGTCTGGCCCATCTGTTATCCCACAACCCCTCCACATGATGCTGTTGTCCACAGTGGCTAATCCTACCCTGAGGGGTCTCTTCTTGTTGGTGCCATCAGTGGCAGAGCTGATGCTGCTATTCAGGCAAGTGAGCATAAGTGTTGTGGGAGCAACATTACCAGTGGAGCCGGTGTTGCTATTCAGGCAGGCATGAAGGAAAGAGAGCGTCAGTAATGGGAAGGAAACGGTGTGGTTGTGGTGGGGGCGGAGTGAGAGAGTCAGACAGGGACATTGGTACAAAGCATCATCAAAATGGCAAAACCTAGCAAACTCATATGAGCAGCGAAAATCTTTAAAAAGTGTGCTTTCTCGCTGAAAACCTGCATCGGCAGATCAACCTCCACTGGCTGTAGTCTGATTTCCATCCACCTCACTGGCTCACTGCCTGACACCTCCAGAACTTGCTTTACTTCACAGATGGTGCCAACATATTTGATCTGCATTCTGCAATCAAACATAAAAACAGGGTTTGTGGGCAAAGTTGAAAAAGAATGAAATAGAGATAGTGTTTAAAGTCTTGTGGCCCATGTCCACACTACTGCTTGCAAACCTAATTTGTGCATTAGTTAAGCAATAGGGCATGACAGGAGGTGCATTGTGCTAGGATAATGGCATGTCTCAGGTGAGTTGATGCACAAGACTGAAGGCCAAGAGCTTCCACCATCCGAGAAGTGCCATTTTCACAGCACAATGTGCCCCGAGTAAATTACTGCGATTATGAAAGATGTCAAATCAATACGCTATTTTTTTAAATGTTTCTGTACATTATATTTTATGGGAAGAAAAAAAGAAAAGCGGACTAAAAAAGTCCCCTTTGATCTACTACTGTGTTATAGGTTAGGCAGCAGGTTGTTCCCACTCTGCATGGCAGCACATGCTGGGTGGGAGGTGGCTGGTGCTTATCTAAGGTTCTTGACTGCGCAAGTTCGGTTGGCAGCAGCAGCAGTGAGATAAGAACAGAGTGCTCAATAGCTTGAGCTCCCAACTGGCCAAAGAACACCCGAGGGCCATACGCCGGTACTATCAAGTTACCATCCGTTTTGCGTAGAGGCGTGTTTCTGGTAGCATGTGAGCATGGCAGTTAGGAACAATCCATTTACCACTGCAAGACAATTGGCAGGACCAGACTGCAGATGTTGCCATTATGCGATACAGTGATGCAGTTCTTTTCTTTTTAAAAGTAAGTTGTGTGGAGATCATGGTGGCCTGAGAAGTGAGAAAGTAGGTGTAAAGTATGGCATGATGGAAAGTGTGATGCATATTGGGGGGGGGGCCTTAAACAACACTGAGTGCAATGCACGTCAGGGGGGGCTAAGAGGAGTAGGTCCTGATAACAGACAAAGAGTCAGGTGGTAAACAAAAACAGGATGGACTTGTTTCGAACTGTTTCAGCTGCCAGGAGTAAGTGAATAGATGCCAGGGCATCCAGGTTTAGTAGGGTCATTTGTGCCCTAAACTGGAGTATTGATTTCACAATAGCTGCACTGGGTGAAGATGTCACACATGTTCCTCCCATGCTGTTGTGCTGGGATATTGTGCCCTGAAAGTAGGTATTGACTTCACAATTGCTGCATTGGGTAAAGCGGTCACAGATGTTCTTCCCATGCTGTTGTGCTGGGATACTGGGATGGAGTGCCAAGGTCCTCAGTCAATTAGACTTCTGTATTTTTGAGACCTATTTCATTATAATGTGTATTATTCCTTCACAAATAATATTCTACACAATTACCTAGACATAATATAATGTATAAAATTTGGTTTGCAGCAATTGTGTGACTGGATATTTTTAAACCCAAACGTCTGCATTTCTTTAAAACCATACTAATTCTTTAAGTTTTTTTTTCCCATTGTTTTTTAAATTGTTTTTGGCAGTCAGATTGAATATCTTTTAACATTTTTTCCTCACTGTCCGCCAGGCTGAGAATGAGGATTACAATGTACTCTATAGAAGCCACATCCTTGCCCCAGACAAGAAGGTGAGTGAATAACTGCCTTTACAGTAACAGCAATGCCCATTTGGCACTGTGCAGCAGCAGGTGGTGCACAAATCTCTAGTGTGTGCAACGTGCCTTAATGTGGGATTCTGGAATTAGTACGAGATCCCCAATCTATCAGGTGGCAGCACAACATGTTATTCTCACACAACTGGGCCAGCTTGTAGTCATACTTTCTAACATCATAACACCACAGCATTATAAGCAATTGTTTCTTCAGACAATTATATTATGGATCCCATACTATCCAATCCAATCCATCTTTATAAAGCACCCCACCCATCTAAAATAGCTCTGAGTGCTGCACATCTTTAAAAAAGGTACAGTTATGTTGGCACTTGCCATAACAGTAGATCTTTGAGAGATCTCTTGCAGCACGTCACATATGTAGGAACATTCTGCCATTGGCGCCAGAATCCAGACAGAGGATTTTCACGAGCAGTTCACCTGGGGGACCACGCATGGCGATGTGACATCATCTGCTACATTCTTTACAAACGTGAGCAGTCCCCAAACCTTCTCAGTTCTTTTTCTGCAGCGACCTAGTCGAGGGTGTACTCCAAGGGAACAGAGGAGAAACCCTGGGTTCTGTGAAACAGGAGATATGCTCATGTGGGGCAGAACACCGCAAAGTGTAATGGGGGGAGGGATGCCATGATCTGCTGCAAGAGAGTCTCTTGAAGATCTACTGTTACACTAAGTGCCAACATAACTGCACTATCTTCGAGGATATCTCTTGTAGTAGGTCACTCATGTATGAATGAATCTCATGCAGTTGGAGCAGTAATGCAGCAAAATGGTGGAGGACAGGTCTCGCAGGCCAAAAATGTGCCTGTATGGAGGGAATGTCAGGAGTGTTATGTGTACTGAAGGTGCGTATCGTGGACTAAGTGGCGACAACACACATTTGTGTGGCAGAGGCCCTTTGGACTGTCACCGTAGTGATCATAAACCTAGTGGAAAGCGGTATCCACTGTTCAGAAGATTGTTGCCGAGGTTTCTGGAAGCACCTGTAAGGCAAATGGGCAAGAATGTGGACAAGGCCTACTGAGTAAGTGGAAGTCCTGGTTCCCTAGTGTGAAGGGAAAAATTAGGTGCGGACTTAGTAATGCCTAAGTACAATTGCGGTCTGTCTGATGTCTGTTGTGAACAGAATATGACTTAGAATTTCTAGTACAAGACAGGTGGGGAGCAACACTGTCTGTGGATTGGCGCACTCTGGAGAGTTTATAGGTAGTCATATGAAATGATCCAGGGTGCTGTCTACCACCACTTTTGGACAGAACTTGGGTTAGCACATCAAGACATTCTGTCTTTATGCCACGGCACACACACCGGTGGTTGCACATGAGCATAAGACCTTGTAGCATTCTTAATGGCAACGAGAACATAACGTGTTGTATGATAGAAGGTGCAGGTGCATGTTAGGGTCAAATGCAACGGGAGCGAATTTAAGCTTTGTAGGTCTTAAAATAAAGGTGAAGGTGGGAGGTAGGGATTGGCCCGGGAAGTGGTAGGTGTCTAACGTGTTTCAGAATCTGCTTTATGTTGGGCACCAGAGCTAATGGGTGGGTGGAAAGCATAGAATGAAAGCCGAACTGTAAGAAAGATCTACTTCTGAGGAAGAGTAGTAGGTCCTGCTGCCAGTACGGATAGCAGGTAATTCAGAATTTGTCCGCAGGGTGGGTATATATGTTAAAATTGTGGCTAGATGCAAGGACCACCAATTTTGCCATACCCTGTTATACATAGCTGTTGTGGAGTTTTTGAGTGCTGCCCTGCATAGTTTCTCTGCTCTTAAATAGGCGAACATGTAGTAGCCACATCTTTGGTTGGAAGGTGGTCAGGTCCTGCACTGTGAATTGCACAAGAGGGGCCCACAGGATCATGAGAGACCAATGCTGCACTAGTGGAAGTAGCAGCCTCCTATTAATAGGAGATGAAGGGGCACGTATTGATATCTCTCATTGCAGGAAGAAGATTCTGCATGTCACCAAGGAAAACACGTGTAGAAAGATGTGGCCAGTGTGGCCTTGAGTGAGAACACCCATTACTCTTCTTCATATGCTCATAGGTGTCGGGCACGGCGACTATGAAGGTGTTATAACTTGTTGGTATACATGGCACACTACTGTGCTGTTATCCATCTGTAGGCAGGAGTGTTACCTAAGTAGGAGTCCTCTGGAGGCTCAAAGGGTGTAGAGGACTGCCCCCCTGTCCAGTATGTTGGTATGTCAGCGCACCTGTTACAGTACACATCTTCCCAAAGATTAATGGGTGTGCAGAGGTGGCCCTCCATTATGAAAGAGGAGGGTTCCTCAGTCAAGAGGGGTGGGTGGAGTGTAGAGGACCACATGGCACACCCTGGCATATAGATGAGCTTTGTCCTGCCCCCAAACAACAACGATCTGGGTATCTTTGTTATTCTGTGAGTCCCAGTGGAAGCAGGTGGACAAGTGGAACAGCAAGTAATGTTGTGGCCATGTGACGTAACAGCCGGAGGTACTTGTGAGTCTTCACACATACAGTGTATATATATATATATATATATATATATATATACACACACACACATATATATAAATAATTGTACCCATGTCTGGTCTGAAGGGAAAGTTAGTCTGCCTGATCTCTGGGGAGGGGTGCAGGATCGTGCACCTTATCTGGTATTGTCTCAATGTATCAGAGATTTCATACGAAGTTTAAGTTGGTGTTGTTGATGGTTACCACAAGACAGGCCCGAAGTATCAGTATGTAGATGTGGGCAGGAACTGAGTCAGTCTGTGGTGGGGCTTTCATTACTCAAGCGTCCCTTTAGGGACAATGTAATAACCCTTTGGAGCTTCCAACTCTAGTCCTCATTCTGTAACAACTTTGTGAGTTAACGAGAAGCTCAAAGGCAGTCTACTATGCTGAAATAAGCTAAGGAGAATCACGACATAATAGTATGCAGTTATCATGTCACGAGGATGGGGCTAGAGCCTCTTCTGGAGTAGTGAAAGAAAGTACAGTTACATAAGAACTTACCGTAACAGTAGATCTTCGAGAACAGCTCTTGCAGCAGGTTATACCATTAGGACTGAAGCTGTCAGGCGTCAGGACCCCACGGAAATTTTCTAGCTAGCAGTCTTCAGCGGGGACCGCCCCCGACGTCAGGCATAGTACATAAGGAGGCGGTCCCGCCAGAATCCCCAGTTCTCCTGCCGGAGACTCCCGGCCGCTTGACGACATCTGAAGAGGAGACTGAGGATCCGCCATCAGATGGCCAAGACTAAAACAAATCGTTCCATCCCGGAAGATGGATGTTAGGCTATAACCTACCTCCTCCAAGGGGGAATGGTGGGCGGGAAGGTACCTGCTGCAAGAGCTATTCTCAAGATCTACTGTTACGTAAGTTCTTGTGTAACTGTACCATCTTCTTCAGATACAGCTCTGCAGCAGGTTACACCATTAGTACTGATTCCTGCCAACAGCGCATAATCTAATGCCATCGGGAGGAAGGAGAACAGAGATTACCACCCTGCTCGAGCCTAGGACAGAAGTCCCTGAAGGACGGCTAGGCCGAAACCTGCCCTTCGTCTAGAAGCGATGTCCAGGCTGTAATGCCTAATAAAGGTATGCACCGAGCTCCAGGCAGCTGCAGCACAAATACAGTAGCTGAAGTGGACACATTCTTCAGCGCTACAAAGGAGGTGGCCACTCCTCTAGTAGAGTGGCCCTTGACCACTCCAGGCAAGGGTTTGCTGCGTTTGTCATAACAGCAAGAGATACACTGAATGAGCCAACGTGAAAGGGTCTGCTTTGAAACAGGGGCCCCCTTTCATTCTCTCAGCAAAGGATACGAACAGCTGATCCGCTTTCTGGTACTGTCTGGTTCTGGTCAAGTAATATCTGAGACACCTGTGGACATCCAGGGTGTGAAGCAGTGCTTCTCCTCGATTGGTGTACTTGGGAAAGTACACTGGTAAGTCAATATCCTGATTAAGGGTAAGGGCTGAAACCACCTTAGGCAGAAACTTAGGATTTGTCCTCAGGGACACCCTGTCCTGGTGAAAAACTAAATAGGGCTCTTTGCACATGAGCGCATGTAATTCGGAGATTCTTCTCGCCGAAGTAACTGCAACTAAAAACAACGTTTTCCACGACAGAAAACGTAGCTCGCAATCCGCGGCTGGCTCAAAAGGTGGCAGCGTAAGCTGCTCCAGGACAAAGGGCAAGTCCCACGGAGGAACCGGGTCCTTGATAGGTGGCCTAAGGTGGAGGATCCCCCTTAAAAAGGCATGAGTAGTGTCCAATTGAGCCACCATACGATGGCCGATGGGGGTATGATAAGCAGAAATTGCACACAAGTGCACCTTAATCGAGGAGTAAGCTAGTCCGGACTGAAAAAGCGAAAGCAGGTATTCCAGGACCAGCTTCTCAGGACAGTCTAAGGGCCAGAGACCACGCGTTTGAGCCCATAAGCAAAACCTGCGCCACTTCATGGCATATGTCGCATGGGTTGCCGGCTTTCTTGCAGCGGAAAGTACTTCCGCCACTTCCTGCGAGACCCCATGTCGCATCATGGCTATGTCTCTAGGAGCCAGGCATGTAGGTTCAATGAACGTAAGTCTGGGTGGACAAGTGAACCCTGCTCCTGAGACAACAGATGGGAGCTGATTGGCAAAGGAAGCGGAGGTTCACGGGATAGCTGATGTAGAAGCGGGAACCATATTTGTCTGGGCCAGAAAGACGCTACCAAGATAAGCTTCACATGCTCCCTGTGAAGTTTGAGAAGAGCTCTCTGGATCAATGGGAAAGGAGGGAAGGCATAGAGGAATCTGCCCGCCCCAGAGAGGGACAACGCGTCTCGCCAGAAAACACCAGGCCCTGGATCTAGCGAGCAAAAATTGGGCAGTTTTGCGTTGGATGGGGATGCGAATAGATCTAATTCTGGAGTGCCCCATCTGTGAAACAGATCCTCTGCCACCTCTTGTAGAAGTTCCCACTCGTGGACTCTGGCCTGGGAATGACTCAGGCTGTCTGCAACGGTACTGTCCACCCCGGGGACGTGAACTGCAATAAGGTTTCGCCGTGCCGTATTACCCATTCCCACACCCTCATGGCCTCCCTGCAAAAGGGGTAGGAGTGTGTGCCTCCTTGTTTGTTGAGGTAATACATCACCGCAGTATTGTCTGTTTGCAACAGGAGAGTACTCGGTGGAATCTCTGACTGGAAGGCTTGCAGAGCATAAAGGACCACCCTCATCTCCAATATGTTGATGTGGAGATGAGATTCATGGGTTGTCCATGTTCCCTGAGACCTCACCCCGTTTAAGTGCGCTCCCCACCCCAGCCCTGAGGCGTCTGTGGAGAGAGTAACCGTCGGGGATGGCGCTGTGAAGGGAACCCCCACGGAGAGGGTACCCGGATGTAGCCACCATTGCCAGTCCCGAACCATGGCCTTCGTGATTCAGACTGGATGCTGCAGATGGTCTTGCCTTTGGTCCTACTGCACTCTTAACATCCACTGGGTTACCCGCATGTGGAGCCTTGCCATCGGGACTGTTGGAATGGCCGCAGCCCTGTGTCCGAGCAGGCGAAGGACCAGTCTGGCTGGGACGGTCTTCTTCGCTGACAGATCCCTTATGAGGGATCGAATGCGTCCCGCCCTGTCTTCGGGTAGAAAGGCCTTTCCCTTGACTGTGTCCAGAACTGCCCCTATGAACTGCAGTTTCTGTGACGGTACCAGGAGAGACTTCTTGTAGTTGATGAGGATGCCCAGAGACTGAAAAAGAGTCTGGGTACTTTGGATGGCTATCAGAAGTGCCTCCTTGGAAGGAGCCATAAGAAGCCAGTCGTCCAGGTATGGGAACACGTAGTGGCCCTGTCTCCTCAGAGACACTGCCACAACTGCCATGCACTTGGTAAAGACCCGAGGCGCTGATGACAGTCCGAAGGGAAGTGCCCGGAACTGATAGTGGCAGCCGAGAAACTCTAAGCGCAGGAACCTCCTGTGCACCTGAGCAATAGGAATGTGCAGGTAAGCGTCCTGCATGTCCAGGGATGCCAAGAAAGTGTCTTTCTTCAGCATGGGGATTAGACCTGGAAGAATTACCATGCGGAAGCGCTTGTAGACGACAGACAGATTGAGGTCGCTGAGGTCCAAGATTAGACGGAGATCCCCTGTTTTCTTGGGAACCAGGAAGAAGTGCGAATAGTATCCTGCTCCTCTCTGGTTCCCTGGAACGTGCTCCAAAGCTTCCTTCTCTAGAAGCGCGAGCACCTCCTGCTGAATAAGCAGGCCGTGCTGACCCAAACAGCGGGAGAGCAGAGGAGGCCTTGTGGGCGGGTTTTCTACAAACTCTATATAATGGCCTTTTTCGACCAACTGTAGCACCCACCTGTCGGTGGTGATTGACCACCACCCTGGCAGGTGGTCCGCGATGCGACCCCCGACCTTCATTTCCCGTTGATCCTGAGTGGGGGCGGGGGCCGGGAAGGAGTCATGCTGTGGCAGCATTAGATCCTGCAGGTTGGGCCGACTTTGTGGCTCGCTGGCCTCTGCCTGAGGATGTCTTGGCCTGGGCTTTTCGGGTGAAGGAGCCCCTCTGTTGCTGCGAGGTTGTTGCCTTTGGATCCGGCTGCGAAAGTGACTTTTGTTCCTGCGAAAAGAACTAAGCCGAGACCTGTACATGGCATGGACAGATCTAATCGCCTTCCCGGCTTCCTGCAATTTGGTGATCACCTTCTCCGAGGCTTCACCAAACAGAACTTCGTCATGATAAGGGGCGTCCATGATGTTCTTCTGGACGTCCGGGGTAAACCTGGAGACACGGAGCTATGAGTGTCTCCGGAGACACACGCCTGAGGCTACAGCTCTGGCCGAAGAGTCCGCAGAGTCGTATGCGGCTCTAAGCACCTGGGTCCCCACGTCCAAACCCGTACGGAGGAGTTGCAACAGCTCCTCCTTCTGGCCACTGTCTGGCAATTTTTCAGCTAGGTCCTGTCCCTGCTCCCACAATGCGTTCTGGAACTGAACCATGTGGGTGAGGTAATTCAATGACCTAATGGCGCAAGTCGCGGCTGCTTACGTGTGCCTGCCCAGGACGTCCAACTGCTTGGATTCCGGGTCCGGTGGCTGCGTGCTCAAGTGCTGCGGTTTCTGAGACCGGTCATGTGAGGCTGTAATGACCAGGGAGTCGGCCAGATGATGGTTCGCCAGGTACTGGTCCTCCTTTGGAACCTTGTACAGGCGGTCAGCCTTCTTCGGCATTGCCGGGGTCGAATGTGGATGCTTCCACGCAGCCTTGGTGACGTCCAAAAAGGTGTCCACCAAGGATGGCACTACCACAGGCTTGGGGTCTTTTTGCCGAAGGTAGCGGGCAAGGCGTAGTCTTTCGGGGTCAAGCTCTTCAGCATCCCACCCCATGTTCTCCTGAATATGCCTCATTATCTCGGAGAACGAGGAGTCATCCGGAGGGGACCTGGGAAGGTCGCGTGGGTCCGGGGAAGGGACGCTGATTGGAGAAGGAGATCTGGAGCACTCAGAGATGTCAGATCTGGAATCCTCTGTGGACGGGGTATACCGATGTCTTCTGGGTCTCTTGGGGCTGGGTGACCCTGAAGTGGATCTTGACGGAGGCCTTCTCCTCTCCAAAGATCTGCCCCTAGGAGGTGATGCTGGCTCCTTGGGGGATGATGCCCGTCCTGCTGACCCCCTGGGTGGAGGAGGGGGAGCAGGCGTTGGAGGGGCAGCGGGCGCAGGAGGAGGTTGCGTGGTGACCACATCCTTCTTGATGGTGTCCCACTAGAAGGTGAAGAGCTCCTTCACTTCTGCCAGATTTAGGCCCAACGACGGACCGAGCGCCGGTGGCCTGTCGTTGGGACCGGGCGTCGGGTCCCCGGGGGTCTCTGGTTCCGAAGAGGGTTCCCATGGGAGTTTGACGGGTCTGGAGTTGCCCGCCTGGTCTTCGGTCTGGGTAGACTCCTCCTCCAACAACACCTCCCGACCGATGTCGGTAGGCGGTGGTGTGGTCTCTTTTCTGCAGTAGCCGATGCGGTCCCCCGCTTAGCGTCTGCTGGGCAAACAACACGGTGCCGGATAGTTGCCGTTCCTTGAGTGCCTGTGTGTACTGGCAGACGCCGGGGGGGGTCCGACGTCCATTTGAGGGAGGTCAGCTCCTTAGTCTTGCGCTGGGGTGGCGGTGGTTGGGAGGCAGACCTGACGGAGGCCGGATGACAGGAGGAAGACTTGTGGCGCTCCCCAGACCTGGATGAGGCCTTAGCCGGAGTGGAAGGATGCAGGCCTGGAGGTCTTGACAGGCTGCAGAGAGCAGGAACCACTAGCCAATTTGACAAGAACCGGGGAAGGCTGAGAGCGGGCCCTCGACGGAGAGCGGTCCGACCTGGAGCTGGAGCTGCGGGAGTCCGAGGCCCTGGAAGAGGATCTAGGTCTCTCCTTCTCCCGGTGCTTTTCGCAGTGCCTGTGGGACTTCCCTGAAGATTCCCCTCTGGAGGAAGGGTCTCGATCCATTGCCTTGAGTTTCTCCTCGAGGAGGAAAGCTTGGAGGGCCTTCTGGCGGTGGATCCTCGTACAGCTGTTAAAGCCTTGGCAGAAGGGGCAGGCCTGGGTGTTGTGGTCCGGGCCCAGGCAGCGAACGCAGGCTGAGTGAGGATCCTTATAGGGAATCTGTTTGCCGCAGGCACACTTCGATGAATGGCCCTCCACGGAAGTTGGAGAGGACATCAGACGAAATCCGATGAAAAAGAACTGTTGAAATTCTCCTAGTCGTCTCGCGCTAGAAACTGACCGAGAGGCTGATGCTGTGAAGTCGACGGCGGGAAAGAACTGGGGATTCTGGCGGATCGCCTCCTATGTACTACGCCTGACGTTGGGGGCGGCACCGATGTCGGGGGCGGTCCCCGCTGAAGACTGCTAGCTAGAAAATGTCCGTGGGGTCCTGACGCCTTCAGTCCTAATGGTGTAACCTGCTGCAAGAGTTGTATCTCGAAGAAGATCAGTCAGTAAGTCTACTATCTGAAATATTTTGATACGGATCTATCAGTTAAGGTGTCAACACACCAGTACTGGTCTGGTGTGAAATCTCCCAATACTCCTGGAGCCAGGGAAAAAAAATATGTTGGTCTCTGTGTTACACGAGACCAAGCTCTATGGTGGTGTTCCTTTGGACAGCCCTGAGCTCAATTTTCAGTGGTGACATGACAAGGAACGTATGGTGGGGTGTCTCTTTAACCCCGAGCACATCCCAAGTCAGCTTTGCAACTCTGGGGACACAGAGGAAGAACAATCCCGCACAATGGTAGTCTGTGATTGTCGGTTCATGAGGGTGAAGGAAGAAGCTGATTATGGTGCATCCCTAGAGAGGGACTCTGGGAGGACATCCGGTTGATCCAAAGTAGACAATAGGGCCTGGTAGGGGTGCCCTTGCTTGTTGCTTAAATGACCATTTACTTCTAAGTCAGGCATTATTGGTGATGTTGTAAAAGGGGGATCAGTACACTCAGGTTGTCAAGATACCTCATACTAAACTGACATCTGAAGGTGGCCCTCATACTTGGCTATGGCGTGTGTTCTAGAAAGCACGAGACTCGCAGTCCTAGGTAGCACCTCAGGCAGTGCCACACTATGCCAATGATAGTAGAAGAGTCGACCACCCAGTAAGTGGTGAGAGCTAGTTTCCAGTTGTGCCGCTGTTCTTTTGTGTCTTCGTGTGTAATTTTTTGGATTATCTGCACATGGCAGTAAACTCAGGTCCCTCAAATGGTCATAAGCAGGATTGGCTTAGACACCATTCCCCACTGCGGGGTGAAAGGAACGGCTTTCCTTAACGGGGTATATTAGAAGCTAAAAGGGGTCCCTAAGACATATAGAGAATAGTGGATGGGCAAGTATGCACAACCGGTGTGTTGTGCTACTGAGGGGTTCTGATTCCCTATGACCTCGAAAGCGAAGCTCAAGAGGTCCGTGGGAATCAGAACCCCGAAGTGGCACAGCACACTGGTTGGGCCAACATTGCTCATCCATTATTTTTTTTATAGTGTATGGTGCCCCTATAATTTAAGTGAGCATTTTAATTTTTTTTTAAGCCGTAAAAGGAATTCTTTCTACTGCATTTTAATCTGGTATTCGTCAGGTTGCTAAGGTTAGTGCTGAGGTTGTTAGGGACCAAGCGTCCCTACGTCTGTAGCGTGGTCTGTCATTGGTTGTCAGTTGCCTTTGGGCGGGGATTCCAGAAAAAAAAAAACATGGCGGATGTGTCTCTCGCTAAGCGAGAGGACCGTGAGTGAAAGGATTCACCCGTTAAGGTGAGTAGTTTTAAATATCTGGTTGATCCTGCAGTTTTTTAATAATTTAAAGTATCTGGTCAATCCTGCCTTTTTTCGTGGTGCCCTGTTCATCATCAGTTCGGGGGATGATCGTGCCGCTGCTCAGAGTTTTTCTGTGTCTGGTCCACTTTTAAAACAAGCTGAGCGCGTGCAGCCTCTAGAGGCTTTCGAAATGTTGTTGTAGTACAGTGTGGTACAATCTCGTTCCATGACCTTTTGAACTGTGGTACAACAACATTTTGAAAGCCACTGAGTTCCATACACAACAAGTCTTCACCATACACTATATACTTATACTGTATGGAGTAATAGGAGGGCTGTCTAGGGACAATCCAGGTGATATTCTGCTAGTCTGTAGGTATCCTGCCATACAGACTCTGCAACTTTCTAGAGTCTGTGAGAAGTGTTGCTTTTCCTTATCGTTCTACAGATACAAGTCCTAGTACTACTCTTCCTCCTGTAGGTCCACATATAGTGAGGAAGAGGCAAGGATGAATGACCCATAGGCACTTCAAGTAAGTGGTCAGTGCAGTGCAAGAGTAGGCTGAGGAGATACATGCCTACTAGCAGGCACTGACACTTTTTTTCTTGCTTAGACCTACATATTGGAAGTGGGGTTGGCACTTTAAAATAGCCCTTTGAGGCTGTAGGAAGTATGATATGTGCCCGCTAAGTCGACTTCAAAAGGAAATTTGTTGACTAGGTCCCCACAGAGAACATCCATCCCGAGGAAAGAAAGTCTGAATGTCTGCCCGTAAGTGCTCCTAAGTTGCATTAGGGAGCTTTGTGATGGGCAGTATGGTTTGGTGGGGGTAGTATTGAAAGAAAGCCCCAAGTCTGCTGTAGTAATCTGCTGACCGTTGTCCCCAATGGGCTATAGGAGAGTAAAGAGCCCGGGATTGCCGATGAAGGAACTATGCCCACATGGGCAAAAGTTCTTGACAGGGCTGTTTGACTAGCTCCTATTAATCAGCACTAGATGAGAAACCACAAACTATACTGGTGAAGTCCTTGAAGCCACTGTCATTGATGGGAGTACAGAGATGGGAACCACTCCTGGGAGTGTTTGTATCATCCCCCCGTCTGAGGCATTTGTCCATGGACAATATTTCCCTGACCTGAGAACTGTGTCAACCACTTAAAAAGCCATCGTCATGGAGGAGACCACTCATGACAGCACTGATGCGAGTCTCCCGTATGTGATATTTATTTGTGGGCGAGCCTTCCTCGAGCTGGAAATTATCCCGTCCAGTACCTAAAAACAGTCGTCGAGGATGCCACTCATTGTAGTCTTCTGTTGGTGGTATCTGTCCTTGGAAGATTATTTCCCTGAGCTGGGAACTGCCCCATCGATGACCTGAAAACCGTTGTCGTTGACTGGAATGGAGAGCCAAGTCAGCTTATGGGAGGACTTTTCCAGGACTCCTGGTGGTTATACTCATCCTCGGACTAACTGTCCCCATGCTGGGAATTGTTCCAATGACCTGAAAGAAGCATGATCGATGGGAGCGTAGGCTGCCTAAGGGAGGAATTTTCTCAGCTCCTGGTGATGAGGTTAGTGTTTGAACCACGTATCCCCGAGTTGGGCACTGGCCTGTTGATGACCAGAAGGCATATGTCATCAATGGGAATGCAGAGAAAAGACTCCTTTTGAGAGGATATTTTCCAGACTCCCATTGATCATCTTGTACAATGTGTAGCTAGGAACGGAGCTGTCTATGACCATGAAACTGTCACCATCGACGGGAGTTCTGAGACTTAAACCACTCCTGGGAGAATGTGCTTGGTCTCCCTGTGGTGGCTCTAGTCATGAACGATGAAGGCAGTGAGCCATTGAAGGGTTAGATTTACTATCAATGACGGAAGCTCAAAGAGACATGCTACTCAAGGGAGAAGTTGTGCGGTCTCCTGGTGGTGACAGTTTTGTGAACTATTTGTCTTTTGCCTTGGGACAATATAATGTGTCCTGTGATAGTACTGACGATGTAAGAGGGTGTGTTACTTGCAGTTCCCATTCCTCCAGGCTTATCATTAGTTGTTGAAGATTGTTTTTTGAGGAACATACCCAGTTATCATGAAGAACGCTGTTTGCGATTTTACTTTCTCAGGTATCGCGATGAGGGAACAGTATCTGATGATGCATCTAAACTGCTATGGAGGGGGCACAGTGGTACAGGGACCACTGGCCAGCGAGGCAACTGAAACCCACGTAGGCTGCAGTGAGGCTCCTCCATGAGTTGATGCGTGCAGTACTACGGCAAGAAAAGAACTGAGGAGGCTTAGGAACTACCCACGTTTACACAGGATGTAGCAGACAGTGTCACATTGCCATGGGCGGTCCCCCCAGGTGAACTGCTGGTAAAAATCCTACATGTGTATTCTAGCACCAATGGCAGAATGTTCCTACATGTGTGACTTGCTGCAAGAGATATCCTCGAAGAAGATCAGAACATACTTAATTTAAATACTTACTGAAGAAATAAATCACAGGGTTTTATTTAACTCTAAAATTTGATTAGCATTTTGCTCATAGAAGTGCTAAAACTTTGTGAAAATTAATAGCTTTTGCCTCACTGTGTTTAACAAACACAGCACTTCTAGAAAATCTATATAAATACTTTCTGTACAGTTAGTATCGCACCAAGAAAAAAACCGCTAATCAATTATTTAAAACCCTGAATCATACATACAATCCCATGCTGGATGGGACAGTGAAATACAGTAGAAGAACTACTATGAATAAAATATTTATACAGTTTGAATTATACAGAATGAAATGCCTGAGAAAACATTCAGGTTTTCAGAGCAAATTTAAAACTAACCAGCGAATTTGCTTGCCTTAAACCTATCGGAAGAGAATTCCACAGCTGAGGGGTCCTGACCACATATGCTTGATGACTAACTGTTATAAGGCTGAATTTCGGGACTGCAAAAATTTCAAGATCCACAGAGCAAAGAACTCTTGCAGCACAGTACTGCACAAGTAAATCAGAGAGGTATCTAGGGCCACAATCATGCAAACATTTATACGTAATAAGAAGAACCTTGTAATCAGGCCTAAATTTGAGAGATAGCCAATGGTAGATCTCTAAACACTAGAATGACATGTTCATGGAGGATCACCTTTGAAACAAGTCTCGCTGTGATATTAAGAATGTATTGAAATTTATCATCAAGTTACCTGATAACAAGGCACTTCAATAGTCGATTCTGGAGAATTACAAATGCATTACCAATATTTTCAAATGTGAATCACTTATTTTTTGACTCTAGAAATTCTCCTATGGCGTAAAAATGCTAGTCTCCTGACAGAATTGATATGCAAGTCAGAAGAAAGATTTGTATCCAGCAGAACCCCTAGGGTCTTTTTTTAGCAACTGTTTCTGCTCCAGACTGCAGCCTAAATCTGGAAATTCCAGGTGTCCTATTTCCAGAGACTTTAAATTACTTTTTGTAACAATCTTTTTAAGGTTAAGTTGCAAGAAATTTTCAGCCAACCACATAGTTAGCTCACGGATGTGTGCTTCAGGATTATCAAAAACATCCCTTGAACATTTCATCACTATCCCTGTGTGGATATGTGTTGTAAGTACTCTGTTTTAAACTGTCCCTTCCACCCAGGCGTGGTTGATTATTATATGTTTACTATATGAATGTTAATTTTCCCTGTTGATCCCTGCGAAGAATTCTGAGTTACCCAATTAATATCTGTTTGTACTCCTCTGCTGTTTTACTATTTAATCTGTAATATGTACTATCCCAGGTTGTGCTTAAAAATTGGCAGGATTTTACCTAATGTACCTATCCAGTCAACAAAAGCAAATAAATAAACAAACAAACATGTCTTAAGAGAAAAGCTGTGTTGCAAGTCATAAGCATAGATATGAAAAATTGACATTGTACTTCTGAAAATATTTCCCAAAGCCAACATATAAATATTAAACAAGATAGGACCTAATAAAGGTCCGTGGGAACACCACATCAGTGCTTCTGAAGAAGATTTGAAATTTCCCATTTGCGCAGTAAATATAAGAGAAGAAAGATCAGATTTGAACCTTCCCACTATGGACTCAGACAGCCCCACAGAAACAAGGCAGTCTAACTTTATCTGATGATCAATGGTATTAAAAGCCATCGTGAGACAGACCATGATCAAAACAGTACATTCACCCCTATCACCTGCCATAAAAATATAATTGGTAACCTTTATCGGTGTGGTTTCTGTGGAATGATTTGTTCTGAAACTAGACTGAAAATGTTCCCAACATTCATTTTTAGCAGGAAATTTACCAACTGTTCGGCAACAACATTTTCAAGAATTTTTGTAATGAATGTGAGATCCGACACTGGACGATACTTAGTGCGATTGTCCAGATTCAAATTTGATTTTTAAGGATAGGCATAATAACAGTTTTCAAAATAGATGGAAAAATACCCAAAACAACAGAATAATTTATTATGCCCACAATGCTGTCCATCAAAACTGGAAGACAAGGAAAAAACAAGCAAGGAGGCAGGGGTCAAGGGCACATGTAACCTCCTTTAAAGATGTTACTGCCTTCAGATCACGATGTCCGGTTTGACAACTATGTTGTCCGACCAACATCGAGCAGATTTATAATGGAGCCTCAGGATTCGCGGTTGGCGTACAGTAAATCAACTGGAGACCCTGGCTGCTTTTCCCCCGCCCCGCATTTAAGGATTATCAACTCAGAGTCTAAGTTGATTCAGGGAAGGGGTGCAGGACCAGGGGACAGGGTGCCGGGGTCTTGGGCGGACCATTACAGTGAACCGTCAATGTTGTCGGCATGTTCACTGTAATGGCATCACCATACAGATAAGCCGAAACCTAATCCTTGTTAAACAAAGGGAGGTCTGTACCATTGATTTACTGTTCAAATTTTGCATAATGTTCGATCTAGTGTTAGAAATCTTGTCTATGAAGTAACTATCTACAAGCTTGTATTGTTCCTGAGAAGGCAAGGGATCTAAATTGTCACCATCTTGACTGGACAACCCATTCACAATTTGGGAGAAAAATTGCATATTTCCTGCATTTACAGATATACGATTTTAATAGTTGTACATTTGGCAGTTTGCATACTCTGTTCATGTAACAACATATGATCTGTAAGTCAATCTCTAATCCAGAATTTCTCTAGGCCTTTTCCAGTCTACGATTTATCTACTTAAGCAGGGAAAGGTCAGCAGAAAACCAAGGGGAAATCGCCTAGCTACTGGACATACAGAGTTTTTCAGGGGCAAAGGCATCTGTTAGACGCAGTGTTATTAAAGGCATCCACAGAAAAAGCAAGTGTCATGTCGAGTTTCCTAGAGAGATCAGAGGAGAACTTCTCAACTGATCTCAAGACAAAAGAATTCTGTACTGGAGAATTAGCAGAAAAAAGCCATATTGAATCGTAACAAACTGATCTGAAAAATACATTGCATGATTTTTAGTTTAATTTGTAAACCCCTAGAAAGATTAAATCTGAGATATGTCCTGCAGAGTCAGTCGATCTGATAAAATATTGCAGAAACCCATGCGGAATCTTAAAGAGCAAAAAAACTCTGCACCTTGCTTATTTTCAGGATCGTGAATATGAAAGTTAAAATCACCAACAAAGAACAGTTACGTAAGAACTTTCCGTAACAGTAGATCATTGAGAGAATGGCTTTCATCAGGCTACACCTTCAGAACCGTACCCGAGTCAGCGCAAGGACCACATGGAAACTTCGCAAGCCAGGGGCTGCCCATAATGACATGTGCCAGTGTCTACATAAATGTGGGCAGCCCCTCCCCTCCTCAATTCCCCACTGGAGATCATGCTTGGAGGACCTCCTTCTAGGGAACCAGGAGACACCCCAGCACTTCACTTAATAGGTGAGACAGAGTGGTGGCACAGAAAGCAATGGAAACGGGCAAGACAAAAGTCTGTTGTTGCAATCTTGAAGAGGGAAGGAGGTTAGGATGGTATGGTCTGATGAGATTCTCAAAGATCTACTGTTACAGTAAGTTCTTACATAACTGTTCTCTCTTCTTTGAGGACATCTTATCAGGTCACACTTTTGGAATGAGTCCCAAAGCAGTACCAAAAGCTAACGGTCTTGGCGGCTGCAACCTATAGGCTTATGACAGTAGGCCTTTTAGCACAGCTAGGCCAAACCCAGCTCATCTGCAAGAGACAAAGTCCAGACTGTAATACTTAGTGAAAGTGTGGACAGTACTCCATGTGGCAGCTACACAAACTTCTGCAGTGGAAACAGTCCAAAAACAGGCAACAGAAGTGGCTATGCCGCTAGCGGAATGACCACAAACCACACCAGAAAGTCCCTTACCGTACTTCCTGTAACAGAATATAATACAGTGTGCTAGACACTTGGGCAAGCACTGTTTAGAAACTAGGGCACCCACTTTCCCAAGGGTGAATGAAACAAAGAGCTGTGAGGACTTTCTGCAGTCCTTGGTATGGTGTGCATAGTATCTGGGTATTCTATGTTCATCTAAGGTATGGAGCAATGCTTCCCCTGGATTGGCATGCTCTGGATAATACACTGGTAGCTGGATGGTTTGATTTAAAGTAAACTCCGACACCACCTTTGGTAGAAATTTAGGACTAGTATGCAAACACACCCTGACTTTGGGGGAAATCAAATAAGGAGGTTCACATATTAGAGCCTGCAGCTCTGACATCCTTTGAACAGAAGTGATTGCAACTAAAAATAAAACATTTCATAGAAAGAAAGCTTGAGCCACAACTAGCGGCTGGCTCAAAAGGAGCCAAAGTCAACTTCTCCAAAATAAAATTCAGATACCAAGCCAGGACTGGATTTCAAATGGGAGGCTTATGTGTAACATGTCTCTCACAAGCACACTGGCTACCGCCACCTGAGCAACTGTACAGCAATTCTCAGGCACATGGAAGACTGATACAGCAGCAAAATGCACTTTGATGGAGGGATACTGCAGGGCTGCATCCAGTAAGGACAGCAAGTATTCCAGAACCTGATTAACCAGGCAGGTAAAAGGATCCAGGTTATGAGAAGCGGCCTACAAAGCAAACCATTTCCACTGCACAGAACGGGTGTGTCTGGTGGATGGTTTTCTGGCAGCCCCCAGAACATCAGCCACTTTCTGTGATACCCCAAAGCGAGCTGTGGCTTTGTCTTCATGAGCCATGCATGCAGATGTAGGGACTTCATGTCCAGAAGGACTAGGGTTTCCTGCTCCTGCGACAGTAGACCTTTGCACAAGGGCAGAGGTACTGGGGGTTCCACTGCCAGCTGCTGCAGCAGGGGATACCATTATCCCCTGAGGCTATGGAGGGCAGTGAGTATTAGAGTTGCCCCCTCCATCTTCTGCTTTAGTAGTACTCTCTGAGGGAAAGGGAAGGAAGGCATACAGAAACCTCCCTTTCCAGGACAGGGACAATACATCTCACCAGAAATCTCCAGGCCCTGGAGCATACTACCAAAAATATGGCAGTTTTGCGTTGTGTGGGGTGCAAAAAGGTCCAACACTAGATGATCCCATGTTGCAAACAGGTTGCTGGCCACAGAAGCCAGCAGTTTCCACTCATGCACCCTGGACTGTGACCTGCTTAGCTTGCCTGCCAAGACATTTTGGATGCCTGGAACATGTACTGCTGATAGCTGTAGACTGTTCCAGAGCCCAATACCAAACTCTCGCTGCTTCCCTGCACAGTGGATAAGAATGAGTCCCCCCTTGTTTGTTGATGTAATGCATCATACTGACACTGTCCATCTGTATTAACAGAGGACCTGGGACAAGTACTCTTGAAATGCCTGGATTCAATATATGATTGCTCTCATTTCCAGGACATTTATATGCAAAGCATGCACCAGCTGGTTACATGTGCTTGTGTCTGAAGAGACCCCAGGTGGGCTCCCCACCCAGATCCCACTGCATCCATAGTGAGGATCTTATGTGGGGTAGGAATCAAGAATGGGACACCCTTGAGCAGGTTACTGCATTCTATCCACCACTTTAGTGCTTTGCACAAGAAGGACATTACTAGAACCATTTATTCTAGATCATATGTTAATTGGTCCCACTGAACTCTCAGAGTACACTGTGGGATCCGCATGTACAGCTTGGCCACTGGCAGTGTGACAATGGCTCCCACCAATAGGCCCAGAAGGCACAGAAATGTCCGTGCCGAGACATATTGTCTGTCATGTACCAAGTGCGCTTGTGCAATCAGACATTCTGCTCTGTCCAGCAGCAGAAATGAAGAACCTAGGACTGAGTCTAAGACTGCCCCTATGTACTGCAGGCATTGGCAGGATCCGTACTTTCTTCTGCAACAGGGTCATGTGTCCGGGGTGGATACATTGTTATAATTGGTGGATGATCTGGAGGACTGTCCAGAAGCTCCAAAGCAAGACCCTTCTCTATGACTTCTAGGACCCATTCGTCTGTAGTCACTACCCTCCACTGATCCAGATGGAAGAAGAGACAACCACCTACAACCCCCCCGGAGGTAAAGGTGGTTGGGGGTGTATGAAGAGTCATGCTGAGCCAGAGAGGGGGCAGAGCCCCTTGCTCCACTACTGTTAGGTGCTTCTGTATGGGCACCTGGGGTGGGGAGGGGGACTGGCAAAACCCCGGCACCTCTACCTCCACCCTGCTGTCAGTAGGCTTGATGGGTGGCTCTGACAGCAGATGGATGAACATTTCTCCTTCCCTTACCTCTACCTGGGGTATGGTACAGGGATTTTTACTGACCTCAGAATCTTGCCTGATGACTTGAAGATTTTGCAAAGCTTCTTCAACATCATGTCCAAACAATTTTTGTCCCCTAAATGGAGCATTAAGAACTGTCTGCTGGACACTGGTGGCAAAGCTTGCTACCCTAAGCCAGAAATAGCACTGGAGACAGATGCGTGAGGCTGCAGCCCTGGCAGAAGCATCCATAACATCATATGTTGTTCAGATCAAATATTTACACACTTAAGCACCAGAAGCAAGAGTTTTGAGCAACTCTATGATACTGCAAGCAGGCAAAGCTTGTGTAGCAGCCTTAGCATTTCTCCATAGGGTATCCGGATGTTATCATGGGGCCATAGAGGAGAGGCATAGGTACATTTGCCTAAGACATCCAACCTGCTGGATTCCTTATCAGGAAGGAGGGTACTATACTTCAGTGTCTAGGTGCCTTGGATTTATCATGGGTAGCCATGATCAGCACTGAATCAGTCTCAGGCTGATTCGCATAAAAAGGTATACCAGAAGGGGCACAGTACATTTTGTCAGCCTTTCTGGGAACAGCTGGTATAGTGTTTGGTTTATACCAGGCTGCACAGGTAGCATCTTCCAATGCTGGATACAGGGTAGGAATAATAAGAGAAGGAGATTCTGGAATTTCCAGAAACTCCAGCAGGTTCTTTTTAGTGGAATCCTACTCCACCAGTGAAAAACCCATGGCAGCTTGCGTTTGCTGTATCATGGCAGAAAAGGAGGAAGTCCTCACTTTGGGAGGAGACTGCGGAGTCCTCAGCATCGTCTTCCTCACCCTCTTCATCTTCCATTATGAGGTCAGATTATAGTCACATTTGTCATCATACCTCTCATAGACAGGAATGGAGAAGCATGCCAGCTAAGGCTTCAGAGGTCTATTCCACACTATATGGGAGTGTATCACTGACAGGGTAGTTGCATTGGTTGTCCCCATCAATGGCCCCACTGTGATTGAAGGTAGGCCTGACAGCAGGCACTGCACCATATCAGAGAATGATAAAAGTATTGCTTGTGCGTTGATGCTACTGAGTGGTGGGAGTGTGTCAACAGTTGATGGCGAAGAATGGATCTCCAGCAATGACAGTGATGTACTGGCTGTAAGAGGCCCAGCAGCACCGATGCCAAGCCCTGATTTTGGTGTTTGGTTGATGGTTGAGGGCGATGGACGGTGCTGCCAAGGTGGATGGTGTCATAGGCTGGGATGTATCTGCAGCGGCAACCTGGACCTTACCATGTAAACCTGTCCTTGTCCTGGTGCTTGTGGCTCCCAGAGGAGTATTTGTCACTGGACTTTGCAGACCACAATTCCTCGATGCGATAGGTGATGCAGACTTACCCTGTAGCTGCTGTTCCACTGCTGCTAAGGTCTTTTTCAGAAGGACTTTTTCCAGATCTCGCAGGTTTTCAGGTTGTGAGACAAGCCTAGGCAGCAGACACACAATTTGCGTGTGTTGTCCTTGTGGATTTTTTTCTCTGCAGTCACAAAACTGAAAAAGCGTTGATGGTTCTTTTGATGGCATACAGGTCACTGAAAATTACTATTAAAGTGATTACAATTTTTTATATAAGCAAAATAAAGAAAATGGTGACTTTTTACAGTGGCGTTTCCAATGGCGGGTCCAATGAGTCTCACTGATGGTGGAAAAAGAACTGAGGAGAGGAGGGGAAACCCACATTTATGAAGACACTGGTGCATTACATCGTTGTGGGCGGCCCCTGGCTTGCAGAGTTTCCATGTGGTTGTAGTGCTGACATGAATATAGTTCCAAAAGTGTGGCCTGATGAAAGAGATATCCTCAAAGATTTAATTCTTTCTCCACATCTATAATTGCACTAAAAACAAAGCCTGAGAATTCTAAAAACTTAACAGCAGACTCTGGAAGTGGATAAACAATTTCAAGCCATTAGAGAGGCTGACTGTCACACATTCAAATGAGTTAATGAAGACAAAAACATGTGGGATCCAGCCAAAAGGATCTAGCTAGTAAAGCAATCTCCCCATGAAAATTCTTATTTGCTCTAAATTTGGCTATAGAAATTAACACCAGGGGACAGGATTCTATCAACACCACATTATCATTTTCACTTTGCCCTGTTTCAGTTAGACATAAAAAAAAATTGAGTGTTGTTAAAATTCAAGTTTATTGAAACTTCAGAGTCTGCGTACCATCACAAGCCATACATAGTACAATTGTTTATACATTTCATAAGCGATATACATCATTAGTGCCAAAAAAGTTGAATTTCCACGCCTTAGTTCATTTCCTTTTCTAGGGTATATACTCATCTTCTGTCTAAAGGGTGAGGCTACAACAGCAGCTCATTTTTATTTATTCCCCACTTCTTTTATGTTCTCTTTTTTTATTTCTTTTCCTACCTTCTTACATCTCCCTCCCTTCCTCCCAGACCATCAGACCGGTCTAAGTTCCTGCAGCCAAGTCCCATCTGGTCCATTTACTCACATAACTGTTCATCTTGTTATTTATCTTGTGTGTTAATTCCTCCATTTCCCTTATTTCTTTTATAATGGAGTGCCATTGGGGTAAGTCAGGTACATCCGAGGAGAGCCACTTTTTGGTATTTGACTTATGAGCCGCTGCCCCTAGTACACCCCAGAGGTACATACCATCTGCTCCTTTAACTTCATCAGGAGGTATTCCCAGAACTAAGTTTCTTATTGTTAATTGTGCGTTACAGGAGAATATATCCTCTAGTGTTCTGGAAACTCCCTGCCAGAAAGGGCGTAAAGCATCACACTCCCAAAAAATATGGGAGTGGTGTGCCACTTGGACACCACATCCCCTCCAGCAGGTGGGGTTATCCCTGTGTCACTGCCAAACTTTCAGGTGTGTGGAAGAACCTAACCCTTATTTTCCAGGCGAATTCCTGCAGTTAGGTGAAAGTGTAGTTTATTATGATCTGGAATATTGCCTCCATTCCTCTTCTGTTATTTTTAGCCCCGATTCCTGTTCCCATTTATTTTTAATTCTAAGCGATTGTCTTGGGTGCAGCTGTCTTATTGCTCTGTAGAGAGCTGAAGTGCGTCCTCTCCTGAGGGCTCCCCCTTGAATAGATGTTATGACCTCCAATAGATTCTTTACTTGGGGTTTCGACTCTTGTAGTTTTTTAAGTGTGTGTATGTGTGTTTTAATCTATAAATATCTGAAGTGGTCTTGATTCCTGAAGTGATATGTTTGTTTAATGGTATGGAAATCTAGTATCGTGTCCCCAGAGATCATCTGACCTAGGCTGGTAAATCCTAATCTAGCCCACCTTCTAAAGGAGTGGTCTATCTTAGCTGGGAGGAAATGCTGAGACCAAGCGAACCAGTGTAGCGGCCACATCTCCTTAGATAAGTCATATTTGGTCCATAATCTATGAATCACTTTTATGGTGCCTTCGACTGTTAATGGGGGACGCGGTGTCTCCTTAAGTGTAGAGGCATCTGCAATCCTCGCTCCAAGGGGAGAGACCTTCAGTTACATGAGACTCAATATCTCTCCAGTGAGCCTCATATGTTTTAGTGGACCAGACAGCAGCGTTCTTAAAAGTATGTGCCATACAATAATCTTCTAAAATAGGGACCATTCTGCCGCCATCGGCTTTGTCTGTCTGTAGGAGTGCCATTCTCATCCTAGGTTTGCCCGGATGCCAAATAAACTTGCAAATCAGCTTCTGCCATTCTTTAAAATGCTTCTTTGGAATAAATATTGGTAGGGATTGGAACAGGTATAAAAACCTGGGAAGGATATCTAGGGTAATAGTTTGGATTTTAGAATATAATGGTAGATTAGGGAGCTGCCATTTAGCTAAGTCTTGTGTAATTTGTGTCTGAAGTGGGCCATAATTTGCAGTGAAAAGTCCCCCTAGGTGTTTTGTTAGTTGTATTCCCAGATATTTAATTTTCTGTTTATTCCACTTAAGTGGTAATATCTTAATTACTTCTGGTGAGGGATTATAAAAAAATTTCAAGATTTCTGTTTTTTCTTTATTTAGTGAATAGCCTGCGTGTCAGCCGAATTCTTCTAAAAGATTCCAGATCTTTGGGATTGATTTATCAAGATTTTCAAGATAAAGCAGAACATTGTCCGCATATAACGAGATCTTGTGTTCGGTGTCTCCAATCTTAATGCCCTTCACCTCTGGGTTCCCACATATAGCTGAAGCTAATGGCTCGATATATAGGGTGAACAGTAGGGGGGAGAGGGGGTATCACTGCCTAGTCCCATGGCCGAGCAAGAACCTATCTGAGATGCCTCCATTTAACCTTATATAGGCTTGTGGGGCTGCACTTAAATTCTTAAGGGTGTCTATCATGTTCTGAGGGATGCCAAAATGTTCTAGGGTGGCAAATAGGAAGGGCCATGATACCTTATCAAACGCTTTTTCAGCGTCGAGGCTCATGAGACAGGTTGGGGTTTTATCTATGGAGACTTTATTTATGATGTTAATGGTGCGCCTGATACTGTCTGGGGCTTGACGGCTGGCTATGAAGCCTGTTTGGTCTTTGTCTATTAAGCATGGGAGAAGGGCGTTTAATCTGGTAGCTATAATAGAGGTAAAAATCTAGTAGTCAACTTTGAGTAGGGAGATGGGTCTGTACGAGGTGCACTCGGAAGGGTCCTTGCTCGGCTTGTGCATTACTGAGATGTTAGCGAAGTTCCATGATGGGGGTGCCTCCCCTCCCACCCAGACCTCATTAAAAACCCTAAGCAAGTGGGGGGCAAGATCCCTTTTAAGTTTTTTATAAATGTCTCCACTGAAACAGTCAGGGCCAGGACATTTCCCAGGTTTCAGTCCTGTAATAGCTTGATCTACCTCTATCAGTTTTACGGCGGCAGTCAGGGTCTCTTGTTGATCTTGGGTAAGAGTAGGCAGGTTCAAGGATTTAAGGAATTGAACCTTTTCCTCTCTAGGGGACTCCAGTTGGGGTTTATAGAGTTGCTTATAATATTCCACAAAAGCCTCCATAATTTTTTCTTGATTGTGAGTCAAGGCCCCGGATTTGGGGTGCTTGATCTTTACAATAGTGGCCCTGGTCTGCCTGTGCCTGAGTCTGATAGCAAGCATTTTGGTTGCCCCGTGCCCCCCCTTCATAATAAGATTGCCGTAAATAGGCAAGTGATTTCTCTACCTCTAAGAGATGGAGCCTATGCAGACAGGTTTTGGTATCTTTAATTTGGTTGTCCAATTGCTTTGTCCATCTTAATTTTTGCCATGATTCCAGGTCCCTAAGTTGCAGATTGAGATGTTCTAGTTGAGCCCTCCTTTCCTTCTGTTTATATGTCCCTATGGCAATTAGCTTCCCCCTTATCATTGTTTTAATTGTGTCCCAGATTATCTGCGGAGGAGTGTCTTTCTCGGAGTTATGTGATAATGTCTGGGCCACAACTTCCGAGAGTTTTTTTTAAAGTATCTTTATCTCTCAGGAGGGAAGTGTTTAATCTCCACTGAGATTTCCTTTTTGGGAGACCAAGATCCCATTCCAGGAGTAGGGGTTGGTGGTCCGAATGAACTGCCGTTCCCACTTGAAGGTGTCCAAATTAGAAAGATCTCTGGTCTGTGTGAGGAACATATCTATTATCGAGTAGATTTTGTACCGGGGGGAATAGTATGTGTAATCTCTTGCTAGGGGGTATTTTTCCCTTCAGATGTCCCTCAGACCCACCTCCCTTAGGAGCCGAAGGAAGAGTTTGGCGGTCCTGGTGCTCTGTGTGGGGATCAGGAATATGGTGACCAAGTGCCTATCTAGGGTGAGGTTCCAGTCACCTCCCAGAAGTAGTGTTCCCTTAGTTTTCTCTAGTATCGTCTGAATAAGTTCTGAGTAAAAGGTAAAGGAAGAGCCCGGTGGGGGGGCATACACGCTAGCTAACGTTACGTACTCCTCTTGAATGCGGCCTATGACAATGATGAACCTCGCTCCCGGGTCAGCCACCACCGACTCCTCTTCAAATGGAATGGCGTCCGAAATTAATAATGCTACACCCCTCTTTTTCCCTCTATCTAACGAGGCATGGTAGAGTTTAGGGTAGGCCCTAGACTCAAGTTTAGTAGCTTTATGGGGAGCGAGGTGCGTCTCCTGCAAGAAGACGAAGTGGATGTGTTGCTCACCAATGTACTTAAGTACCCTTTTTCGTTTGATTGGGCTGTTAAGCCCATTAACATTATACGTTAAAACCTTCGTCTCTATATGGGGCATACTCCCTTCCTAAGGCTTATAAGAATCACAACACTTTTCTTTGGCTATAATTTTGCCTCAGTATTGACTGAGAGGCTGGCAGAATCAATCTAATCTATATATATGCACAGAAATCCAATAAAACCGTGTCTTAGGTACTAATCTTGGCTCAGAACTATTTACATAGTATTTTTAATATGTCCTGTTCTACAGATGGTCAAGCTTCCAAGGTTTAAGGAGCCAAATTTGGCTACTAGAGGGCACCCTGCTATGTGCCTAGTACCCGTCAGGTGTAGTGGGTATTTTCGCTCTAGAGAATAGCTATAGAATTCTCCTGAGTTTAATTTACGGCAGGATCCTAGGGCTAGGTGGTTTATATTGCCCTTCCCAAGATCGGAACGACCCCTACCTAGGATGGGAATAGGGGAGAGAGTTTCCCCTATTCTTATTTCGACCTCTTACAGAATTGTATAGGTTCTACATGGGCTGTATTCTAAATGGAGGTGTGAAGCTTAGCCCTCGGGGTAGCCCCTGGTGGTCCAGCTCTAAGCCGCGTTTCACAAGGGGTCGCCTCGCGCCCGCAAAGCGAAGATTCAGGGGTCAGGTTAACAGGTGATTCGCCATGCTAAGGAAAAAGGGCCCTAATCCCAATTTCAGCCAGAAACCTAGTTCAAGCTACTCCGCCTTTTAATTAGTAGTAGGCGCAGTCTGTAGCTCTCAACATTCATTTAAAACACTGGAAACATTTGGGAGCTTAACTATGACACAATAACAATGCTAGTTATGTTCAGAGAGGAATTAAACTAGTAGCAATAAGTAAATCCTGCGATATTTGAGGTTATGTACGAAGCAGTATAGTCATTTAGTCTCTCTCTCTCTCTCTCTCTCGGGGGGGCGGGGTACAGACTAGGTCCCGAATGTAGTTATCGGGCTGCAAAGGATCTAGTGCAGGTAATTATAACTCTTTCCCTTCCCTCCCCTTCCCTTTAAATACAGTATATCGACCGTGGATGCGCCCTAGAACGTAAAGGGCATTTCTGAAGAGATCGACAGTCAGTTTTCGTCAGTCTGAACATGATGGCAAAAATCTCAGGCTGAAGAAATGTTGCAGGGTAATTCAGAGGCTTCCTGGTCCCGGGGCACTGTAAACTCCCAGGGGAGGCATGGATTACAGGTTCGCCTTTGCTGTTATTCAGGTGGTGCCGTCATAGTCTGTTTCAGGCGTTGTTCTGTTCTTCGCGTTGTTTCCTTCGCTCTAGTCTTCCTGTGCGGTGTGGATTCGTTGTGCCGTGGGGGAGTCAAACGGTTTCATAATCACAGCCAGGTCCGCTTGGAGGTTTGTCTGCAGGTCGAATTGCTGGGAGCCCTTACGCTTACTGCCTCTCTGCGCTACCGACCACGCTGCACGGAGGAGTTACTTTTCCATTTGTTCCTTTTATAAAGAAGGAAGAGAGATCCCCAAGTTTTGTAGGTAAGATTGAGCAGACAGTAAATCCTCGAAGGTTCTGGGGCCTCGATCTGTTTCCACTCGGAGGCATGCTGGGTGTAAGATTTGTGCTTTTTGCCCTCTGCTTCTTAGTTGTTTGATGATAGGCCAAAGTTTTCTCCTCCTCTCTTGTATCTGTGCAGTGTAATCGTTGTCTAAAGAGATACGATTTTGCTTATAGGTTATCTCTCTCAATTTCCAGGCCTTGTTCAGCAGTTCTTCCTTCGTGGCATAGTAAGTTAGACGAACTACAAATGACCGAGGTCGGGCGCCTGCATAAGATGGTTTGGGGGCTAACAATCGGTGGGCTCTGTCTATATTTAAATCAAAATCTTGTGAGAGGCCCAGTGCTTCTCTGAGAACTGTCTGGATGAAGGAAGCTACATTCGGGGCCTTATCTTCCGCCCCTTCGGGGATGCCATATATTCTAATGTTCTGTCTCCTACTACGGCCTTTCAGGTAGTCAATTTTGTGATTCAGTTCCCTCTCTCTGGCTAGGAGGTAAAGAAGAAGTCGGTCTTGCCGATCCGATTGCTCCAAGACAGAAGTTAGGCCGAGCTCAAGCTGATCAGTGCAATGTTCTACGTTGTTAATATCTGCTTTTAGCTCCGTGAGCGTTTTATCCATCTTTTCCACTGTTTGGGCTGTTTGTAGGATTGTGGCAATAAGATCTTTATCCGCCATATCAGTTTGGGTCTCTGGAGACATGCTTTCCCTAGTGGCCTCCTCGATAGGCATACCGTTGGTTTTCTCTCTGGATAATAGCTCCTGGAGCTGCGAGACCGGGGTTTCGGTGTGTCTCAGGTTTGCATTTTTCGATCTGGCTGCTTTGGCTGGCGAGTTCATGCTTTTAATCAGTCGATGTACTTAGATTATGCTGGAGTCGAACCGGAGCTACAAGATTAGGCAGCCATTGATTTCCTGACATCACCGGAAGTCCAAAATTGAGTGTTGTTGAACTAAGTCAAATATCAAGAACGATTTAGAAGCCAGAGATCATACATTTAATAAAACACCTTTTACAGATCCCGTATTTTCATTATTTTTCAAAGAGGAAACTCTTGACACCTGACTCCCAGTTTATACCTCTGGTTGTATCACCCCAACATACTGAAGCAGAGTCATTTTACAAGTGCATATATTATAGTTGGAATGCATGACTGCACTGATGGCCCATTAAAATTCCTCCCTCTTTTACCTCGTGGGTCTTCCACACAAAGGGCAACCCTAGGAGGCATACGCCAAGAGCAGTCCAGCCCCTAGCCCTACTGCCTGCTCAGCTTCACTGATCTTCACCAACTAGGAGAGAGACCAATCAAAGAGGGAAGGCAAACTCCGACAGGCACAGAAGCAGGGATTCCTTGACAGCAGTTCTACCTGGGAGAATCCTCCTTGGAGTGCACAGTCTGGGCTCCTTTCTCCACCGCTGAGGTGACTTCTCTCCTTGCTCGCTCTGCTCAGACCCAGCCAGCGACTGCTCTCTCAGCATAAGTAGCAGTTTGAACACTTACCCAGAATTCCTGGCTGCTGTATGTAAATCAGCATTTGTACTGCTGCACCCACTACTGAAATAGTGGTCAGCTAACCGAAAGCTCTCAGCTGGAAGCAACAGCTCAGACACAAAGGGCAACCCTAGGAGGCATATGTCAAGAGTGGTCCCTAGCCTTACTGTCTGCAGAGCTCCATTTTGCTTCAGTTTTTAAGAGCTGAAAGGGAGCTACCTTTTACTTTTAAAAGCACCTCATTTTGGAGAGGAAGAGGGGAATATCTTCTCTTCTTTTTATGTGTGACTGATTGTTTCTGGCAGCAGTGAGTTAGGACAAACAAAGCATACAACAAAGGGCCATCATCAGAAAAACAACACAAGGAACAACCAGCAAGAAAAAGGGAAAGACAACTGCCCAACAAGAATCCTGATGCTAGCTCATGGCGAGAAGTCTGCCTCAATGCTAGGAGCATGGGCAACAAGATCAGCGACTTCCAGGCTCTAGTGGCAGACACAAAGGTTGATCTGGTCACTATCACCAAAAGCTGGGCCATGCACAACAATGAATGGGAACTGGCCATCTCAGGCTACACACTGTTTAGAAGGGACAGACAAGTGGGGAGAGGTTGGGGGGGTTGCCTTCTATGTGAGGGAGGGCATCGAAACAACGGAAGATAAAAGCACTAAGGCTAGGGGGGGGAGCTTGGAGTCGCTCTGAGTCTACTTAGCCACTAATGCAGGAAAGAAATTGTGCATGGGTGTGATATACATACCCCCAGGGTAGGGAGAGGGGAAAGATGAACAATTATCTGAGGAGTTACAAAAGATGGCTGGTAAAGGTGACATAGTGGTAGTTGGGGACCTTAAACTGCCAGATGTGGACTGGAATATCCCAGCAGCCAGGAGTTTCAGAAGTCAGGCTTTACTGGACACATTCCAGGACTGCCTGCTGTCTCAACTAGTGAAGGACCAGACTGGGGGGATGCCATCTTGGATCTGATCCTCACAAACTCTGAAGAAATTAGATCCATGAGGGTGGAAGAATCCCTGGCAAATAGTGATCACAATACAGTCTGGTTTGAAATAATCACGGACGCTACTAAAACCACCTCAAGCAAAGAAGTGCTATGCTTTCAGAAGGCTGATTTTGGTAGATTGAGGCAGATAGTGAGGGATAAGTTAACAAACATCAGAGACCAGCCAGACATGGAGGAAATATGGAAAGATATTAGGGATACAGTTCTAGAGGCAACAAGACTCTGCATCAGGACTACAACAAAGAAAAAGAGGTTTAAAAGACCACTGTGGTTCTCCCATCCAGTAAGAGTGGTAATCACGGCCAAATGGAATGTATACAAATATTTCAGGCAACATAAAGGAGAGGTAGTGGGAGGATTACACTCAGAAAAGTAAGGAGGCCAGCAAAATAGTGAGGGAGGCCAAGGCAGCGAAACAGCTGCAAATTACTTGTGAAGTCAAATCAAGGGGAAAAACCTTCTTCCACTAGATAAGTAAAAAAAGGAAGAAGGAATTGTAAGGTTAAAAGTGGGGGATGAGGCTCTGGAGGACAGCAGACAAAAAGCTGAGGCCCTAAATGAATACTTTCACTCGGTATTCACAAGGGAGTATCAGGGCTCACTGCCAGATAGTGGTATCAAAGCAGAGACCAGAGGGGTTCAGAGAATGTGCACCCAGGAGTTCACCACAGACAGGGTCAGGAAAGGCCTTTTAGACATGAGACTCGACAAGGCCTCTGGCCCTGATGGTTTACACTCTCGAGTGCTCAGGGAGCTTGCAGAAGAGCTGACAGCGCCTCTCACATACCTATTCAACAGGTCACTGGAGTCAGGGGTAGTTCCAGGAGACTGGAGGGTGGCTGACATGGTGCCAATGCACAAGAGCGGAGACACAGAAGATACAGGTAACTATAGACCAGTCAGCCTCACATCAGTAGAGGGTAAACTTATGGACGCCCTTATCAAGCAAGATCTAGTGGAATACCTTGAAGTAAATCACCTCCAGAACTACAAACAACACGGGTTTGTGATGGGCAAGTTATATCAAATGAACCTTACTGCATTCTTTGACAATGTGACCAAGGAGTTGGACAGGGGTCATGCAGTGGACTTGCTTTACTTTGACTTCAGTAAGGCATCTGACACAATCCCCGCATACTCTTACAAAAGCTAGAAGACCTTGGGGTAGCAGAACAAATAGTAAAGTGGGTACGGAGTTGGCTGAGGGACAGAAAGCAAAGGGTGGTAGTCAATAGGATGAAATCTAATGAGAGGCAGGTCACTAGAGGGGTGCTTCAGGGGTTGGTCCTGGGGCTGGTCCTCTTCAATGTATTCATTAATGACATCAGAGAGGGCATAAATGGCAACATCGCCCTGTTTGCATATGACACAAAACTCAGCAGAAGAGTGGATAGTACGGAGGGGGTCGGACAATTGCAGGAGGACCTTAAGAAGTTGGAAAGGTGGTCACAAATATGGCAATTAAACTTCAGTACTAAGAAGTGTAAGGTGATGCACCTAGGTAGGGCCAACCCAAGGAAGGATACTGGCTAAACGGAGTCTGGCTGAGCTCCTCTGCTGAGGAACGTGATCTGAGAGTCATCATTAGGGATAACCTCAAGCAGCAAAGTCAGTGCAATAAGGCTTACAGAAGGGATAGCAGGGTGTTAGGACACATTGGCAGGGGGAGACAGACAGCAGGGACAGGGAGGTGATACTACCACTTTACCGGTCATTAGTGAGGCCTCATCTGGAGTACTGTGTACAATTCTGGAGGTTCACCTAAGAAATGACATTGATAGATTGGAAGTGGTTCAGAGAAGGGCAACAAAAATGATACATGACCTTCAGGAAATCACCTGTTAAGAGAGGCTTGAGGCTCTGAAATTGTACTCACTAGAGACCCAGGGGGGATATGACTGAGACCGTCAAGTTCCTTAAAGGCATGAACAAGGTGCCGGAAGTGCAGCTTTTTACCAGGAACGTCAATTCTACTACAAGAGGGCACGAGTGGAAATTGAAGGGTGGAGTGTTCAAGAGGAACATCAGAAAAGTATTACTTCTGACAGAGGGAAGTGGGACCTTGGAACAGATTACCAGATTATATGGTAGTTATGAAAAAAAGAGCATGCTTACTGAATGTATTAACGTCTGATGTAATTTGCTCCCCGAATAAAAGAGATGAATACATACTAAGTGTGCTTGTAATTTTAAGGAGTAAAGCACTTCTTTCCTAATAAGACTCCGCTTCTTACTTTGGCAGTTCATTCTGCGGCATGGCCCCCTCTGTAGGTAGGCAATGTGCTGCAGTGAAGTTCACTGATTTATAGTGTGAACTTACACTGAAAATGGGTGTCATAATGCACACACCTGCACTGACACAAATGACATCAGGAGTGCATGCTTAAGCACCGATCACAAATGTGCTGGGGGTGGGGGAAGTTTCTGATTAATCTAGGTAAGAACATTGACCAAATGTGGTAGGGAATCCAGCTATGCGCTGGGGTTTCCTTAGTGCGATTTGATAAGAAGTTTGGAAGGCATGATCACAAAGATTCCACTTTCCTGGTGCTTCTAGGACATTCCCTATCTGAAAATTGGTAGAATTTGTTAATTTAAACATCTGAAGCACAAAAAAGTGGCACCTGGTAATTAAAACTTCTCTGAGGACCTACTATATCCATGAATGTAACTCACAATTCTGTAACATTATGTAACCTAAGTAACATACAAACTACTACTTTATGTAACCTAAGTGTATCTATGTTAAATGTTCCTTTTACTGCACTTGTAATGTTATCCTCTGTTTTAATCTGCACTGTAATAACTGTCTTGATGACTGCCCACCCCCGCAATGAGGTGCCTTTGTAAATAAGTCTCTGACTCAAAGGTTGTAAACCCGATTTGTAATGAATAAACAGTTTTATCCTTTGTAGAAGCTTAACCGGAACCACGGCAATTTGTCCGGCTATCTAAATGTACGGTGACTATTCGACCGCAACAAAATATTACTGGCATCGTTAAAGCTGATTTTTTTGTTGTCCCCATGACATTATGTCTGCACTGTTGTTACAGTGACATTATGTCCAGGGACAAATCGGCCACACACGCTGCTGCTTGGATAGGGGGCAGATCAACCAGATGATGATGAGGATGGCAGGGCCAGAGCTACCAGAAAACTAAATAAATATGGTACGGGGGAGGTGGGCATTACTGGGTGCTATTGAAGTACTTATGGGGGGAAGATGAGGTATAAACTTTTTTTGAGGAGGAGGCAAGATCAACCAGATACTGTATTTTGTTTTACTGGAAGGGTCAGTACAACAGCATTCTATGACCTGAACTGTGGCACAACAGCTTGCTAGTTGTATTTAGCTTTTATTGACCAGGTAAGCACACTAGACAATCACAGAGCCTATTTTCAGGTGTGACCTGGGAGAATTATAAGGCAATACAAACCCAGCAACAAGAAGAAGTAACCATATACAATACTATAAGCACAGGACTAGCTGTCAGACTGGGGTGGGGCAGGATAAGGAGAAACATTAGTAATTATCACTTCACACTGAGGGTGGCTAACGTAAGGAATAGTCTACCTGGAGAAGCAGTGAAAGCACTTTTTAGGCTTTCGATGCAAGACTGGACCAATTCTTGAGGGACAGTGGCACCGAGGACTACACAGCATGAGTAAGGTTAGCATTCTGACTGACAAGCTTGGAGGATTGTCCATATTCAAACTGGGTACAGTCACTACCATGCAGCAGAATGGCAGATAAAATGGTCCCCAAGTCCCTCTGATCCTCCTAATACTATGTCACAAGGTTGAAGAATGAAACAGACTTGTATAACTAACTCATCAAACCTAAAATGATTCTTCCCAAACATTACTCCACTTTAGAACAGACACCTTTTCAATTTTTGCACAGTGAAACTCTAGAACTCCAGTCTTCCAATGATTACAGGTAGCAGAAGCTTGGGCCTATTTAAAAGTAATGTGAGACCTTATTTATTGACCAATTCTAATTGCAGCTATACTTGAAGATTTGTGAATCCTTATCCATTTTCCAATATGACTGTGCTTTATCTTTTATATTTTATCTTGATACTTTGTATCTGTAGTTTTATAACGTATGTTTTAATTCTTTGCTTGGTGTGATGTATCGCATGGTTCACTGTACGTCTCCCCTGAAAATGGGCATTCGTGCGCTTGGGTTTTACCTGGTGATCACATAAACAAGCAAATAAATTAAGAGATCACTACTGGGCTTCCATAATACATTGGTTTAAATTCAAAGTCGTGTGCAGTACTTAAAATACACAAATATAATTTCAAAGTCATCCACATGGAATTTAAATCGTTAAGAAAAAATTGGTTTTCAATAACACTCCTTTGTGCAAGTTACCCATTGGAGTATAACAGGGATGGAATTCCGCAATACATGGGCTACTTTGTGGGGTCACTAAGCCTCTGGTAACAGTCTTCTCTGTGGTGCCCTAGATATACCTGTATATGGTTAGCATGAGATGGCCCTAACTTTCATCACAGCAGCATGTCTGCTGGGTACAGCCTTTTTGAAATTGACCTACTGTATCTATGGTTACAGTAATAGCTATTGACTCTTGTATTACAGCAGTCTACTTAATCAGATCACTCAAGTGACTCTTACCTCATCAACAACCCTGTCTTTCATCACTTCACCAAGATCGATAACCATGCTGTAAAATAAACAAATCAAAAAATTGCCTTGTTAGCTGAAGATAGCCCTTATCTAGTAGAACAAATCTGAAAACGTCTGTCCAAACACAATGCCAACACCAATTTGAATGCCTTTGTGAACTAGATGTGATGCATGTTGACATATGCTACAAACCAATGTGCTTTATTTGTACTGTAGTTCTAGGCACTGTTGATAAGGATTTTGTGTAAAGGACTGAGTATTGAAAATATACTGGTTTGTTACATTCTAGCAACGTAATTTGTAAAAATTGTGATAGTAACACGTGCAACCAAAACTGTAGTAATTTTTGTCACTAACTGTATGTACTGTGAATACCTTCATTATTCTAGCTGAGTTCTATTATGTTAAAGATGTTTTCTAATTACACTTTGTAAGATACTACTTTCATTTATTTATGAATTGCTTCTACATTAGGATAACCTCAAAAAGTACAGAACTCACAGTAATTTGCAAGGAGTTCCTGTGTGTGCATGTGTGTGTGTTTATGTTTTTTTTTTTTTTTTGGGGGGGAATAAGATAAAAATTGCAGCACTTATATATTACAGTGCATATCAACTTAAACTTACATAATTCTGAAAGGCAATTTATTTTAGCAATATAAAACCTATACAGAGTTACCGACCCAGTAACAGAACATCTTTAACAGAATCTCCTCCATACAGCCACATATTTGAAACTGTAAGCCGTTGGCATCAGGACCGCTCAAACTTTTGCCTAATTGGTGCCACCCACACTCATGTACATCAGTGCCACCTATATGTTTTATTTATTTACTTCAAAGTTTATCCAGGAAAGCCACACTCAACTGATAACAGCTCGTTTCCAGATGTGTCATGGGGAAAGGGAAGAGGGAGAAAGCTAAACAATAAAATTGCTAAAAACTAAGAAGTCAAATAAAATAATATTGTGCTACAAAAACAACCATAAATATTAGAGGCTAATTAGTAACAATGCAAGTAGAAAAACGCATTGTTGTATGTAAAAAAGGGAGACATAGTGGAAAAGCATGAGTTGGGCAAAACTAGTGAAGGGGAGTATGAAGAGGAAGGGGCTTCTCACTGAGCTCACCTCCGGATCTGGGGTCAGGTGCCTCTGGCAACCCTAACGGAACCCAGCCACCTGCTCCCTTGTCAGGGACTCCCCTGCCTCTGCCACCTGCCAGCTCAACATCGGACCCGGATCTTCTGGGCCCCTCAGGCTCAGGCTTCGGAGCTCCACAGGGTCCCCGGTGCTACCATCTGGCCTTATGCCGGGCCACCCTCCACCAGCCCCTCTGTCGGCTACCCCCCATTGGGCCCTTTGTTGGGGTTTCCGCCATCAGGTTACCTGACGCCACATTTTCAAGTGTATAACCTTTTGGGCTATCCCCGTCAGTGTTCATGCACCAGGTTATGCGCCTGCCTATCGTTTGCCAGGGTACCAGACTCTCACTATCATACACCAGGTTTCTCGGTGCTGGGCTTTGCCTCAGGCTACACACTGGCCCACCAGCCCCCACCGCCTCCTCAGACCCCATTGGACTTCAAAGCCATTCTCCAGTCCTGGTGGTCCAAAACCAAGACACAGCTCATTTCAGAGCTGGACAGCTGTCAACCTCCCAGGGAGGTTCCCAGGAGTCCAACCAGTTAGGCTGGCACTAGCACCACAGCATCCTGATGCCGGACCCTCCGAAGGAGCTGACGTCAGGTAGGACGCTAGAGAGGCTGCCTCTGGATTCTGGTGAACTGACTCGTCCTAAAGTCCACTCCTCTGATTTGGACCAGGATTCGGACTCTTGCCTCCTCCTCCTCATCGGCGACCTCAGGTTTTCAAACCCCGCCCACTGGGGAGCCTCAGTCGAAGGAATCCCCCAAGTGCCTCCCGGAGGACCCTTCATTTGCATAAGGGAATTTTACTCTTCTTCTACATTGGCCACGAGGGCACTGAATTATGTGGGCCACATGCTGGTCTACCAAAAATCGCTGTTCGCCCAGCTGGAACCAGCCATAGCGGTTCTACCGGACTCTGAATCAAAGCCCATCCTAGCGGACTGCATCCGATCTGCCAAAATGGGTTGCAGGCACTCCCTCCAAGCCAGATATGACGCAGTGGACTCCTCAGCAAGGGATGCCACTATGGCGGTTAGCCTCCGACGCTTCTCATGGCTGATGGTGTCGGGTCTGGCTTAAGATGTCCAAATGAACATCCACAGTGCCCCCTTTAGAAGCTCTGTTCTGTTTGGAGGAGATGCACAGAACATCATCACTAGCTTGCAAGACAAGGGCCAGGCTCTCAGGTCAGTGCATACCATGTACCGACCCAAGTTTCAGGCAGAAGCCTTTTCGACGGCAAGGAAAAAAGGCAGATGAAACAGCAGCAGATGGCCAGACATCAGCACAGGTGTTTGGCTCCATTGGTTGTGGCTATCCCTCCGGCAAAAGCCCAGAGAGCTCTGGGCGAAGCTCTCCCGAACCCCCCCCTTGCTTGACTCGTAGTCCGACATCCCTCCTCAGGGTCCATCAGAGGAGCCAGTGGACAGAAGATTCGCCTGTCGCTTGCCAGGGTGGAGAGCAGTGACACCCAGCTTATGGGTATTTCAGCTTACAGAGCAAGGCCACACACAGGAGTTTCAGGGGAAACCCCCCGGACAGGCCTCCAGTGCAGTCACACTATCCAAAGGCACACATTCCTCTTCTTCGAGAGGAAATCCAGGCTCTGTTACAAAAAGAAGCAATACAGCCCTTTCCGTATCACCAGGAAGGAAAGTGGAATTACTGCCACTTCTTCCAGGTCCCCCAAAAGATGGGAGATCTGCATCCGATTCTGGAGCTCAGTGCTCTAAACCTGTACATAAAGTACAAAAGGTTTCTAATGCTGACCCTCCCAAGCCTGGGACCCAGGTCTATAAGAGCCCAATTGGTTGACTAGGGCTGTAGTGATCTGGGCCAAGATATCACTGAGGTCAACGCAGGAAACTGATGCATCAGTGGTGGGGAGTAACTGGCACAGGGCGCTACAAACCATCCCCCATCAGGGCTAGGGAGTCTGACAAGCCCAACAGCTGTGGGCCAGGGGAAGTATCAGGCTGCAATGGAGGGGCTGGCATCGATGACCCAAGGGTTGACGAACAGGGGGCAGATGACCCAAGGGTTTACAGCCAGCCTCACTGAGAAGCGGGAGGCGCCATTGTCGGTAGTGGCATAGGAGGAGCAGAGGTCTGGACAGCAGTGGGCATCAGTGCAGCTGCAGCCAACAGAGTACCCATGGAGGAAGATAGGAGCACCGTCAGAAGGAGCAGTCCTGTTCACGGTCTTTTCTGTGATTTTTCCCCAAGGACTTGTCTCAGACCTTTGAGACCTGGGAACTCGATGAACCAACAAGCAACTGGGAAGGAGGGACCCTGGAGGACCCCTCCCCAGAACTGGATACCTGTTGATCCATTAGGAGTTTTTTGAGAGCCTTTTTGTGTCACCTAAGGGTTGATTAAATTTCTTGCAGAGTTCACAGTCAAAGGCGTCGTGGTCATGCCCAAGACAGCAGAGAGAGAGGTTATGGTCATCTGAAGAGGTACTCTTCTTTCCGCAATGGCAGCGACAGAAGAGAAGTGGAAGGAGTAACTCTCGACACAAACAAGGTAAAGGAATCTCTTATTTAAAAGAGATTCCAAGATGCAATGTAAAAGAAAAATCATAGGCAAAAATGGCACGAAACTGCATCAGAACTTCCGTGGAGACTCATGCAAACAGAGTCAACGGTGGGAAGGAACTGAGAAGGGAGAGGGGCCCGGCCACTCATGCCTCTATTAGGTTGATGATGTCAGCAGGTCACATCGGCATGGGCAGCACCAGTGGTACTGCTGAAAATCTTCTGTGTGGATCCTGCTTCACTGACGGTGAAGTTCCTACGGTGTGACCAGATGACTGCGATACCCCCGAAGAAGATTTACAGGTATAAAAAAAAAAAAACACAAGCCCCCCTGGAAACAGTCCTGCCCGATGAATTTAATTTCTGCTTTTTTAACGGCCTAGGCACTTACAGCCTAGTTATCAAAGCAAACACAGCATGACCACTGACTCCTACAAACTTTTTAACACCAATCATAAAACAGACAACTTTTACTCCACCAAAACTTTGCACCCCATTCCTCGCCTTCCAAACTTTTTATTGTTATTCCTTCCAAAACTGCTTTGAGGTGCTGCCACATTTGGCACCTCACACTTCTCCCAATCTTGGTGCCTAATAACCATCCCAAAATGTGTGCCCTACAGCCCTATTAAAATTTGTGCCAAATAAACCCCCTGAAATATGCACTAAATAACCCTTTGAAATTTTGCATTCTATATCTCTCTGGTAAGTTGCTCCCCACACTTCTCCAAAAACTGCACCCTGTACCCCTCCCAAATGTTATGCCCACATCCATCCTGAATTTCACACACTGCACTCTTCTTGAATTTTACTCACTGTACCTCAGTCACATTCCAAAGTGGGGCCCAAGCCTGAAATATGTACTACACACCCCATTAAAAATTTGTCCCCACACCAATGCTGAGTTTTGTCCCCCACTTTCCTGAAGCTGCTCTCATACCACTAGTCAAATTTATGTGTTATACCATTCCGGAAATTTGCCTCCTGCACCTCTCCCCAAATTTACACTCCATATCCCTCCTGAAATATGTACTGTGCCCCACATCCCTCCCAAAATTTGTAGCCCACGCCACTTGTGAAATTTGCAACCCGCACCCCTCCTGAAATAGCAGTCCCAAGTAAGGGTGCTAAGAGACAGGGGCTCAAAGTCAGTAGACAGCATGAAAACCCAGCCCTGACATGGCTCTTAATGGGATGTGTCGAGACTGTTGGTCCGATGTTCACTAGGGTTGTCAGGTGCTCGATGGCGAAGGGGACTCTCCCAGCTGCCTTGAAAGAGGCGCTGGTGAGGCCCCTCCTTAAGAAATCTTCCTTCGACCCTGATGTCCTGGTGAATTACTGTCCTGTCTCCAACCTGCCTTTTTTGAGCAAGGTTGTTGAGAAGCTGATGGCATTTATGAGCCATTTCAGTCGGGTTTTCGAGCTAGACACAGCACTTAAACAGCTCTAGTGAGGTGCATAATAATCTGCTCAGAGCTAGAGATAGAGGAGACAAGTCAGTTCTTGTGTTTCTCAATCTATCCTCAGCTTTTGACACTGTGGATCACGTCATGTTGCTGGATTGGCTCTTGAGTTTTGTGGACTCACCGGTACTGTCATCAGGTGGTTTGAGTCCTATCTCTCGGATAGGGTGCAGCAGGTGGTGATGGGGAATTTCTCCTCCTCCTCCCCAATGCCTCTGTCTTATGCAGTTCCACAGGGCTTGATCCTGTCACCTATGTTGTTCGCAGTGTATATGCTGCCCCTGGGTGAGATTATTTGACAACACAGCGTGGAGTTTTACTGCTAAGCACATGATACCCAACTGTATTTGGCTCTTGCTCCCGGAACATCAGGAGCTGTGGATGTGCTTAACATCTGTCTGTCTAAAATCAATGAATAGATGGCTTCCAGCTGGCTGAGACTCAACCCGGCTAAGACAGGGGTGCTGGAGATCACAGAAACATAGACTTTGATGTCAGATAAGGACCGCTTAGCCCACCTAGTCTGCCCATTTCCCTACCTACTGAATAAGCTGCAGATCCTAGTTAACCAAACAGCCTATTTCTTCCTACCCCCACAAGAATTGCCTTATGTCTGTCCCACGCATTCTTGAATTCTCCCACAGTTTTAGACCCCATAACCTCCTAAGGAAGGCTGTTCCATGCGTCCACCATCCTCTCTGTGAAAAAATACTTCCTCACATTGTCCCTGAGCCATCCCCATCTTCAAATTGTGTCCCCTTGTAAATTTAATCATATGTCCCAGGACAGGGAATCAAACCCTGGGACACTGACACTCCACTGCCCTCCCCACCTGTGGCTCTAGCCTCTGAGCCACAGCAGCTGCTTCGATTGAACCTGGTTGCGGGCATGATGGGTCGCCATCCGGGGTGGATTCTGGTCTTATTCTGGGTTCTGCTCCATTGATGGTTTCCCAGAGGGTGCAAAATCTGGGCATGATCCTCGACAGCAGGCTGACCTTTGAAGATCAGGTGTCGTCTGTTGTCAGTAGTGGCTTTTACCATCTATGGAACATTGCCCAGATTAAGCCCCTCGTTCCGCCTGAGGACCTGCCGATGCTAGTGCATGCCTTTGTTTCCTCCAGACTCAACTACTATAATGTTCTTTACTTTGGGATCATGGAAGGGACCCTCCGCCAGTTGCAGCTGGTGCAGAATGCGACAGCTTGGTTTCTGAGTGGCCTTTCTAGGTTTAGCCATGTGACCCCTGTTCTGCGTGCTCTGCACTAGCTGCCAGTCAGGTGAAGGGTCCTTTTCAAGGTGGGGATTCTCAGCTACAAGGCCCTAAATGGACTGGGTCCTGGCTACCTGTTAGAGCTCCTGACACCGGTGACCTATGCCCGCTCCCTCTGTGCCTCTTCGAGGGGCCTCCTGGTCATTCCCAGGGTATAGCTCAAGACTTCTGGAGATCGTGCTTTTAGCATTTCTGGGCCATCCCTGTGGAACGCGTTACCATCTGCAGTCCGGGAGGCCCCCTCGGTAGAGGTTTTTAAGCAGAGGTTGAAGGCACACCTCTTCGGCCTGGCATTTAATGATTTCTGAATTATAAAAAATTGCCAAGTCCTTATATATGATGTTTGATCAGTTATTTAGGAGTCTTATATTTTAGTTTTAATTGTATGATGTTACTCTATATTCTGAATTACTTTTTTTTTTCTGTGAGGCGCCCAGAGCCTCCGGGAATGGGCGCCACACAAATAAAATTTGCATTGCCTTAAGGAGGGAGAGGAGGACAAAGGGAGAGGAGCTCACAAGAGTGAGAATGGTACAGACACAAAATGGAAGGCAGTCTGCCTAAATGCCAGGAGCCTAAGAAACAAAACTAGCGAGTTCCAAGCAATGGTGGAGGATGTGGGATTAGACCTTACAGCCATTATAGAAACATGGGCCACTGGGAATAACAACTGGAACCCGGCAGTATTGGGGTATATGACGTTTAGGAGAGACAGGGGTAAGAGAAAAGTAGGTGGGGTAGCCGCCTATGTCAAGGAAGGCACAGAGGCAACAGAGGATGGGTCCATCAGTGAAGGAAATAGGGAGACAGAATCACTGTGGGTTCAGCTCACAACAGTATCAGTAAAGATGCTGCGCAGGACAGTGGTCTATAGACCACTGGGACAGGGAAAAGAAGGGAATGGGGAACTTGGGACAGAAATTGAGAAGGCAGCTGCAGGTAGTGGTTGTAGGGGGATCTCAATCCATCATATATTGGGACATTCCAGCAGCTAAGAGCACCAGGAGTCCGGCCCTGTTAATCATGTTGCAGGACTGCCTGCTAGTGCAGCTGGTCAGGGAACCTACACAAAAGGCTACCAATTCTTGATATGATAATCTCCAACTCAGAAAAGGTATGTGGAGTGTGGGCGAGGGGGGGGGTGTTACTGGAGTCCAGTGACCATGGTTTGAACTGGCCATGGGTATCAGTATATCGTCGTCAAAAACTGTGGTTCTGGATTTCAGATGAGCAGACTTTGATCAGATAGGTAATCTGTCAAGGTCAAGTTAGCTGGAGTAGATAAAATAAGAGGGGTGGGGAGAAAATAAAGGGACCATTCTTGAAACAACCAAACAGTGCTTGAGAATGGTTAGCAAGGGATAATAGGCACAAGAGACCAATCTGGTTTTCTAAGAAGGTCAGGGAGTTAGTGACAACCAAAAACAAAACTCTAGCCAGAGCAGCTGCAGCCAAACTCACTGAAGTTATGGTAGAACATGGCATTGTCTGCAGTGTTCAAGATGGCCGTCGGAGTTCCGTGCGCATGCACAGTTCACTGGGTCCAAAATGGCCATCGGAGTTCTGCACACATGTGCGATGACTCACGCATGTGCACTGAGCTCCAGTGGCCATCTTGAACATGGCGGACTGTGCCATGTTCTGCCGACTGGATCATTCTGCAACTTCACACCAGAAGAATTCCACAGTGTCAATCTGGTAGCTTGCTTTTAGAGCTACCGCAAAACAGCTGCAGGCTCCACCCGTTGCAGCTGTAAAAAAGGCCTTCACTGGCTACAAGGAGAAACTGGGGGATGAGGAATGGAGCAAATACCAGGTAGACATGAAGGAGTCCAAGAGGGCAGTCAGGACTACAAAGCAGACAGAGAGCTGCATACTGCAAAGGTGGTTAAGGGAGGGGAAAACTGTTTCAGGTGCATAAGGGAAAAAAGTAAGATGAAAGGGAACCATTAGGCTGATGGAGGGGGCCAGGTCACAGAGGAGGATGAGCAGAAGGCAGCCATTCTAAATTACTACTTTTGCTCAGTATTCACAGTCAAAGGTGGCAGGTCTCTGCCAGAAAGTGTCAAATACAGGGAGAAAGGGGCTTGCAGCCCTGAAAACTTACAAAGCTCCATGGACAGGTGGGATGCACCTGAGAGTGCTCAAGGAATTGGCATCAGAACTGGCTGAACCTCCTGTAGGGCTATTCAATAGCTCACTACAGTCAGGGGGTGGTTCCACGAGACTGGAGGATAGAAGATATGGCACCGCTTCACAAGGGACAGGACAGGGAGGAACCTGGAAATTACAGGCTAATCAGCGGTACCTCTGTTGTAGTTAAACTGATGGAGACACCAGGTAAAGAGGACCTAGTGGACTACCTGGAGAGAAATGAGCTCCAGGATAGTAAAAGACATGGGTTAATGGCAGGCAGATCTTGTCAGAGCAACCTGACAGTATTGTTTGACTGGGTAACAAGGGTGGTGGGGGTAAGCAGAAGATTTACTCTGTTTTAACTTCGGTGTAGCATATGACTCAGTGCAACACAGAAAACTGTTGAAGAAATTAGAGAATCTGGGAGGACCAAAGGAACTAGGTTAAATGGGTAGGAAGTTGGTTAGTGGGGAGATGGCAGAGGGTGGTGGTAGACAGGGTCAAATCAGGGTAAAGGGAGGTTACAAGTTGGGTTCCTCAGTGGTCAGTCCTGGGACCAGTCCTTTTCAATATGTTCATCAGCGTCATAAGAGAATCAATTAAGGGCAAGAGGCATCTCTTCGCAGATGACACCAAGTTCTGTGTCAGGAAAGACAGCAAGGAGAGGGTAAGGGAGTTGCAGAGGGGCCTGCAAAGGTTAGAGAGGTCTTCCAAAATCTGGCTGTTGAAATTCAACACCAAAAACTGCAAGGTGATGCACAAAGGGAACAGGAACCTTAGGAAGGAATACTGGATGGAAGTAGTTAAGCTGGGCACTATGTTAGAGGAAAGGGACATGTGGGTAATCACAAATGACTCTCTTAAAACAAACTAGCCAATTTATCAAATCCCACAGCAAGGCAACCAGAATGCTGGGGAGCACTGGCATTGGTTCTGACAGCAGGAGAAAAGAGGTAACACAACCTCTCTATAGATCACTGATGAGATGCCATCTGGAGTACTGTGTCCAGTTCTGGAGCCCGATATACAGAAAATAGGGCAAGTGCTGTGCAAATTATTGTGCTGTTCTTGCCAAGTGCTCCCCCAGCTACTGTGATATTCAGAAAGCTAGCAAGTGGCACTATCTGACTATTAGGCCATGTCCGCACAGTGCTAAGTAAAACTGCACTGTCCTTACACAGACCAGGACTATATTTAGCCCACAGGGAACAGCACTACCCAAAACGGAATAGTGCTAAGACGCCTGTGGGCTATATGCAGCTCAGCATGCAAATGAGTCCTTTTACATGCCCATTATGGACTCATTTGCATGGGATGCTGCAGACCCTTAGCACCCCTCGATATAGTGGTCCTCCCACCCCTGAATGCCTATTCATTTATCTAAAGATATTCAATGGTGGCCTGAGCCCCCAAACTCAACTGACATCTGTCCAAACTCCAACTGACATCCCACCTCTCTGTGAGCCCCTTACTTAGATTCTGGTGCTCGACAATTACATATGGTGACCTGCACAGCTCTCCTCTCACCTCCTTGGCCAGTCACTGTATGAGCTGTCAGTAAGTGCATGTACTATAGAAAAGGTGTTTCTACAGTACTCACGCTCACCAACAGCTCAAGCAGCAGCTGGTTGTGGTGATGAGAGGAGGGCAGTGCTGGTCGCCATATGTGGCTTGTCAAAGCACCAGAATCCAGGGTAAGAGGGTGTGTGGAGATGTGGGATGTCAGCAGGCAGATCGTATGGGGGCTGTCGGGTGGAGGAATCACTGGACTACCAGGACATGCTGTCTGTATTATACTAAGGGAGCTAGGGGGAACTACTGGAATACCAGGTAATCTTTTGAAATGAGTGAATGGAAGGTTGGGGGTGGGAGAATCACTGGACCACCCGAGAATACGTTAAAATGAGTGAGCAGGTGATGAGAGGAGGGGGGACCCATGGGACTACCAGGGAAAATATTAAGATGAGTGAACGGGTGATTAGGGGTGTTACACGAGGTCCCTGCACCCTTACTGGTACCCCCAGAAGTACACTGTAGACAGCTAGTGCTTAGATATATGTTAAACTAACATATAGAGCTAAGGGCATCTATCGTACAAGAGTAGATGTCAGGATATGTACGTATATTATTGCTATACACTTTGCTTGCTAATATATATATTTTATATTTATTTCTCACTTATGAGATGCTAGGACATATATGTGATGATTTATATATATATATATATATATATATATAAATAAATATATATGTGTATGTATATATATATATATAAAAAAGTCGGCATTGCCATCATTTGGTGATTTATACTATTACACTGATTTATGTAAGACTCTGTAAGAACTGTACTCTTTTGTTTCACAAAGTGATGACTATTACAAAATTGTATAATGTTATCTTGGACCGTGGAACCACCCCTAATTTAGCCAATAGGGCTCATCTCTGTAACTAGAAATGTTTCTATCTTACAGTAACCATAGTAATTATCATAGGTATACCATGTGAGATACTGAGTCTTGTACCTCGGAGACCCCAAGAGACATGAAGAAACCTAGAGGTATAGGGAACGCTTAGCATTGGCTCCCGGCTCGTATTGGTAAGAACTGCTTAGGGCAACTGTGATTTATCCTTTGGTATGCAACATGTTTGTGATTTCTTGCATTCCCAATATTGCCAAGAACCTGAGAGTGAGGTTTAGACCTCCTGACAACTGGCGACCATGTGCAGGCAATATTTGGGTTTGTAAGCTTTCACTTGTTGCTTAAAACTTTTCCCTTCCCAGTGGGGACGCAGATGTGCATTCCTGCACTACCTCTACCGTTTTCAGACCACTTTGTAGTCACTTGCAAAGTCTGGCTGCTTTTTCTTGGGTGTGGTCAATGCCAACTCGACACACTCCACAGCAGCTTTTAATTGCCAACCTACAAGGCATACAGTAGCCCGACTGTGTGTGAAGTGTGAAGTGTTCCTGCTGTGAAGTGATACACAGCACGGTGCCTTTTTCCACAGTTTGATTTTTCGTTCCCTCCCACACAATGTCCATATCAAATATCTGCGCAGAACTGGGACTCGACGTCTCAAACTTCCTTGCCTCCCATGGAGGTTGGGCTGACTTCGTGCGGGATGCAAGTCGATCCGAAAACCGTATACTGGGGATGTCAACCCAGTACTGTGAGACCAGACAAACAGCCAATAAGCATCATGCCAAAGGGCTGTTGGTCGTGGCTCTCTATGCTGCACTGGAAGCCTCCAAAGCGAGGTTTCGAACCCTTGATCTGCAGATCTCATAAGCAAGACATGGGTTTAAAGGAAACAAAATGTATTAGACTGCAGCAGAATTTAGAGTCTGAACTTCAATCACTGTGTAATGAAAAGGATTCATTTTTGCATCATTCTGCACAGGCTGGAGAGCAAGAAATTTGTATGTTGAAGCAGGAGTGTCAAAGTTTGAGACAGGATAAGGGGCAGGCTTTGAATATGAATGACTTGTTAAATAGAGCAAATGAACAGTCGAGTGAGGAAATGGGAGAGCTACAGGACGAGATAAATCAGGTACGTAATGACTTAGAAGTGGCTATTAGGGACAATCGCAAATTGAGCGCTGCATACAGAGTATTGCAGAAACAAATGCAGGATGAGATTGATATGGATGTTGCACATGTGAGTCATGCAGAATGTGAATCCAAGATGGTGAAACTGTGCCATCAGTGGGAAGTTCTGGCTGGAAATGTTAAGGCGATGGGAAGCATAGACCCTGCCTTACACATGTCATCTGAAAGGGAGGTATCAGATGATGACATCTCTCAGTACACCGCCCAGTCATACCCCTACTATGGCCCAGAAACCCCACACAGCCATCCACAACATGGCGGGTCCTCCACTCCACCCACACCATGCCATATGTCATCAACATCGTGACGCACATCATGGGAGATGACAACATGACAGTCCCAATGATGGGGGGGGAAGGGAGCAGGCCCAGGCCTGGTCCCGACGGCACCACCAGTGGCCATTATTAATGTGGAAGACAGGCAAGAGATAGAAACAATGACTGAGAATACATTAGGTAACGTGCCTATCTCTGAGAGAAATGAGCGGGTTCTCAAAGTCCAAATTAGGCAGCTTCTGCAAGAGGCTGGTACTCAGGAAGGCATGGTTCATACCCCGGCTAAGGCCGCAGCCCAGGACAGTGCCCGAAGCAATCTACCCCAGCCTGATCGGCCCAATATTCCCAGACAAATGGCCTACTCTGTTCAGCAAATAGCTGACAGCATTGGTCAGATGAGCCGGTCTGACAACCTCAGCTGCCACTTGGAAAAAGTGCGTTCCAAATGTGAAATGCTTAGTCTTGCCGCAGACTATCAGGTCCAAATACTACGCCAAACCATCGAGCCTGGATTGTGGGCCAAACTCCCCAATGCCATCTGCCAGGACGGCAACGCCACCTTTGATGAGGTCGCAGCTGAACTAATTTCTGCACACAGCCCAGGTGTAGTAGGAGTGATGCTTGCATACCCTGTGAAACAGAATGCAAAAGAAAGTCCAGTGACTTACCACCTGAGACTCTGGATGGCCTACCGAGCAGGACACACCTTGCACAAGAAGCTGCAGATGTGGATCTTATTGAATACAAGACCCTGTTCCTTAGGAACATGATCCCTGCAGTGAAAGAGAAGGTAGAGCCAACCACTTATCCCACCACGGAAAGGTTTGCCAACATCCTTCAGAAAACCAAGAGAGTTTATCAACTCTACATCTGTGATTGTGGCTCTGGCTCCAAGAAAGTAGCTGCCGTGGAGCCTGCTCAAGAGGCTGCGATGCACTACACAGTGGAAGGGCAGGCCCAACACAAACAGCCCCTCCCTGCGGATAACCAACACCCCCAGCAGGCCCAACAACAACCATAACACCAGCAGTGGGGTGGGAACCGGAACTATCACAAAAATAAGAAACACAAGAATCATAAGGGTAAACAACAACAAAGACCAGGCCATTCATATAGGGAGATAGCCAAAGAAAATCGGAAGTTTAGAGAACTTCTGGGGCATATGCATTCTGTAGCAGATGCTGTTCCTGCTCAGTCCCTTGCAGCCATACAACCGGGTACCCAGGCCCCAGTAGGCCACGGCGATAATTGAAGTACAGGCTCTCAGGCCCATACAGCCCTGAACCCAGAAGCACCTGAGGCCAAGGTCGGGGCCACCTACTTATAGTGTTATTAGACACAGGCGCGGCTGTGTCTGTATTACATGATGACCACCCGGATACATCTCCTTGGTCCACCGGACAGAGGACCAACATGTCAGGAGTAGATGGTACTAGGCTACCTGCATACCGCTCTCTACCTCTACCTGTAGAGTCAGGCCACCTGAAGGCATCACATACCTTCCAACTGATGGTATTGCATGATCATCTTAGTATCATTGGAATGGACTTCCTTGCACCACACGGCTGTGTGGTGGATTTAGCCAACATGCTACTGATACAGATTCAATGCCAATATACCATTTTGATCCCTGATTCATACATTGTGGCAACAATATCTGCTAACAATAAGGAGTATGATGTCAGATTTGTTCAAGAACCATGAGCTTTTCCCAAAGCTCCTTCCCATTTTGCAAAGGCATTTGGAAGCATTTGCTATCAACAAGCATGACTGTGGCAGAATGCCACTGTCATGGAAGTGCCAGGCCCAGCACATGAGAGGCAAAGGCAATATCCTTTCTCATCAGAGGCCTTGCCTTTTCTTAGGGAAACAATAAAATCATTCCTCAACCAAGGGGTAATCAGAACATGTGTTTCCACTGCCAACTCCCCAGTGTGGCCTGAGAGAAAACCTGCAGGTGCCTGAAGACTTATTGACTACAGGAAACTGAACCAGGTCACCCCTAGTTGTGCTCCAACTGTGGCCTCTGCACCTGATGTGCTATGACTCTTGATCCCTGACCTCAAATGGTTCAGTGCCCTGGATATTTCCAATGGTTTCTGGTCACTGCCATTGGCCCCCAAAAGTCAATATAAGTTCACCTTTGAAGGTAGACTCTACACATGGACCTGCTTACCACAGGGATTCCATAACAGCCCGTCCCTGTTCCATCTACATGATGGATGCCCTTGAGTGTTTCTCTACTCCCCAGTGTCTCTTGCAGTATGTGGACAACCTGCTGTTGGCAACAGCCACGCAGGAACAACACTTGGATCTCTTGGATGAACTACTGACTCTCGTTCAGAGAGCAGGCCTTAAATGTAACCCAGCAAAAGCACGGCTATGTCAGAAAGAGGTACTCTTTCTGGGCCTAAGAATTACTGACCAAGGCCGCAGCCCTACCTGGAAGATGATACAAGGATTGCAAGACCTGCCATTGCCTATCAACGTGACAACTCTTAGAAGGTTTCTAGGTATGGTAAACTATTCCAGAGATTTCATCTGTGATTCTGCTCAAAAGGCTGCTCCTCTGTATGAGCTACTGAAAAAAGACATTCCCTGGACTTGGGGGTCCCATACATACCCAGGCTGTGATGTCACTGAAGCAGGCCCTGGCCTCTGCTCCAGCTCTGGTTAACCCCAATCCAGCATTACCATTCCATCAGGAATGCGCCACCTCTGACATTGTCAGCGGTGTTGGCCCAGAAGGTTCATGGTACTCTGAGACCCACTGCATACGCATCACAGCTCTTGGCTCCAGTGGAACAGAAGTACAGCCTTTGTGAAAGGAGCCTTCTAGCCACCTACTGGGCTGTCAAGCACTTCCGGTATATCATTGAGTACTCGCCACTGATTATCAACACCAACCACACCCCAACTACCTTTCTGCTATCAGACAGAGTGAAGGATGGGTCAGTCTAACACCAGACTAACACACTGGTCACTTCTTCTCCAGTACAGAGACATACAGGTACATCCAACCAAGATTCCATCCATGCTGGCACATGGACTCCTTTTCTAAGGAGAACCCCATGACTGTACACTGCAGCCACCTGATCTTCCAGATCCGGGTCCTTTCCTCCTTGCTATGCCACAAATACTTGAGAACACCTCTTTGTGTCATATTTTCACAGATGGTTCAGCTTCTTACTGCCAGGGAGAACAGATTGCAGGGATGGGTATTTTAGTGATTTACCCTTACAGTAACACTGTTAAAATCTCTAAACGTTGCAATGTAGCATCCTCACAGTATGCAGAGATGGCAGCGGTGGCCTGTGCCCTCGAGTTCATTTAGCATGGAACCGAGGATACCATCATTTTTACAGACTCTAACTGGGTTTGTTGTTTTCTTACAGAATTCCTTCCTTTCTGGCAGAAGAACTCCTTCCTCTCTTCTGATGGCAGCCCAGTGAAGTACAAAGAATTGGTAATATACATATACTCACTGGCGCAAAGGTTTGCACACAAACTCTATGTACACAAAGTCCAAGCTCATTCTCTACATGATTCCTACCATGCCTTCAATGACACAACAGACACCCTTGCCAAGGAAAGGGCCAGAGGGGGGACACCTGGATGATGGATCAGCCAGAGGCCAATGCAGCCATACATATTGCAGCAGTCAGGAAGAAACCTGAACCCTTTTCCCCCTTGGACCTCTCAGCAACCCAACATGTTGATACTGAACTCAAAGAAGTGTTCAGATTCCTTGACAAAGGTGCCAAAGAGAAACTTCCCAAACACAACCCCTACCGGAGGCATAAAGGTAAGTGACACTTGTCACCAAATGACAAGCTCATCTGGTACTAACCAGATGATTCCACCACCATGTTGTGGGTGGTCCCCAGACACTTTAGGTCCGAATTCTTGCAACAAGTGCACGATACACCTACTGGTGGGCACCAGGGAGTGGAAGACACCCTCCAGGGGCTCAAGACCACCGCCTGGTGGCCTGATGTCACCAAAGATGTTAAACAGAACACATATAACTGCCTTGTTTGTGTGCAAAACAATCCCATCCCCACCAAATGAAATGCCAAACTCCTACCACAAAGACACTCTGGCCCTTGGCATGCCATACAAATTGATTTTATTGACCCCCTGACCAATACTAGCAGAAACAACAAGTAGGCTCTTGTTGTAACTGATCTCTTCTCCAAGTGAGTTGAAGCTTTCCCCACCAAGACATGCACTGCTAAAACCACTGCCAAAATCCTGGTGGAACAAATTTTCTCCAGGTGGGGCCTACCTCTTAAGATAGACTCTGACAAAGGAACCAGTTTTTACAGGTGAGTTGATAAAGGAATCCCTTGAGCTCCTTGGAGTTCAACAGAAGTTCCACATACCTTACCACCCCCAATCTTCAAGTCAAGTAGAGAGAGCCAAACGGATTAAGCAAATGCTTTCCAAATTCACTGAGGACAATCCCAAAACCTGGGATTCTCTACTGCCATTACTCCTTATGGCAATTAGGGGTACACCCTCAGCCACCACTCAGTTGACACCCTTCGAGGTGATGATTGGAAGACAGATGAGATTACCTGAACACCTGTTTGACCTGCACACTCCAACTGCGGACCATGTATCTGTAGACCAATATGTGGAAAAACTCTGAAAATACCTCATACACACGCACACACGCGCGCAGCACACACACACACACACACACACACACACACACACACACACACTTGTATGCTGCCAATTGCATGGGCAAGGCCCAACAACAGTCCAAGATACAGTTTGACAAGCATGCACAAGAAGTGGATTGGCAGGTTGGCGATCAGGTAATGGTCCTCCGATTTGCACATCCCACACACTCCTTCTCCAATAAGTGGGAAGGCCCTTACCCCATTGCCAACAGGCTCAGTCCAGCAGTCTATCAAGTTAGACTCCTGCACAACAATAAACTGACTGACAAATGGTCACATGCAAACCAACTGAAACTGTACAAAGGAGTGTAATTACTTTTTTTCACCCCACTGGGTGGAATAGTACTAACCTATTAATGTTTGATTTTCCTTGTCAGATACATTGACAAGATGGCTATCTTGTTCCATTTTCTCCTCATCTCAGGAATTATCCCCTGCATTCAAGGCACGGTACCGAACCTCATACCTCACCTTGATCATCCAGCATCTGCTCCAGAGGGAGTATCCATCAAAATACCAGATAGTTTGATTACTTCTATAGGAAGGTTCTGATGCTTACCTCACTGCCTCGGTTGTTGCTCCCGATAAATCTACCCTACAAATTGAGTGGCAAACCACATCGCAAGGACAAATTCTCCCTGTGGCCAAAGTCTCCAAGGGAACTTTCCAGGGTTGGCCCAATGCTAAATTATCCCCAAATGGTTCTCTGTCCTTGCTACAGACTGCTCTTAGACATTCTGGTTTATACAATATCACTGCTTTAATTGATCCCGCATAATGTAATTCTTTGTCTAAGGACTCTGCTCGAAAATTCTGTGCCATACACAACATGGCCTCTGCTGCCATGTACCTATCTGTTACCACCCACTGACAAACAGCTTTTGGAATGTCCAAAGCACACCCCTGGTCCCTGTAGTGGTCTAACAGCCACTGCCCTACCTGGTACACCGATTAGCAATTTGCAGTTTATGCATATACCTGTGTTATTTAATTTAACTTACAGGAATATGAAAGAATTTGATATGTGTCACAATACTAACACTTCAGCATTTTATAGTATGTTATTGCTTGACAGTTTAGCAGCATTTCAGATTCGTATTCAAGACCCTATTGCCAGGGTACACACCACCGAGCACAGAGGCAACTTCAGGAGAAGACCAAATCCTGATGATCAAAGTCATAAATGTAACACATGTGAAGTTGACAGTTCTGATGTCACTGGCGCAACAGGCACTGTCACAGGTCTCTTTGGTACAGCTATGTCTATCTGGAACAAGGCAGACATTGCTGCTATCAAATCTCATTCTGCCAAATTTCAGACTGGTTTGGTGAATGATATCCTACCCCCATTACTGCATGGTGTGTATGGCCTTAGTCAGGAATAAAGATACACTGTATACAATATGCACGACATTGCTAAGGCATTTACTGACTCTAAATAAAAGATTAACGCACTCATTGCTCAAAACAACAAAGAAGCAGATGAGCAATATATTGCCCATGAGATTTTATGCTCAGCCTATGGCTCATACATTATTACTACCATCAATAATCTCTTCCATGATCTAGAATCTGGAAGGATCCCTGATATCATACATGACAGATATATTTCCAAATGGTATTGTCCACGATGTAAAACCCCTGGCTGTATTGCTGTGTGAAAGCAACAATCTCTAGCTATTCCTCTTTCTACAGCTAGAAATTTGGGTTTTCTGACCAGACACCCTAATACTGGTCCCTGTTTTACTGCTAAGAAATGTTCTATCCAAGATGCAATGTTTGTTTCTTTTACTGTCTCCTTACCACGCTCTGATCCCAGTACAGCTTTGTTCGACAAGCTGGTTTTAGTACATTCCATTGGGCACCTTGATGACGACATCTACAGAGGACTCCTGGACTTGCCTCCTCTACTGGTCTTCCATCCTTTCCTGGACGCCTGGGTCGCTCCGCACACAGACTGCTGTGCGAAGAAACAGTATATCTACTTGTGTCGCTGTGATGTATTTGATGTTATTAAATCTGTACGTGGTTATTCTCCCGACAGTATAGATTGGTCCTTTTCCATGGACGATGACATCAGCACAAACGGCACAGACTTTTCGGACTTAACATTGGCTCCAGACAAACTTTACCAATCCTATCGAGAGGAGGTTCATCGCCTGTCAACACGGATTTCCAGGACAACCTACACCTGCCCAGTACAGTTGCAAAAATGGAGACTCCCAGCTGTTAAAATGCGGTACAATTCTGACGGGGAGTACTGCGTAGTGATTAACTATAAAACATATACATACGGAACTCAGACATGTGTTATTGATTATCCTAATTTTTGTTTTGTTCCCCACCAAAAGTCTGTCATTGGACATACTGTTATTACCCCCATCCCCCTTATGGATGCGGACATCATTGATGGTAGCCCCGATTATCTGCTCACCCTTTCTGAATATTTACCATATTTTAATATACACATAGATTCACTATCACTTACATTGAAATCACTTTTAGAAAGGAAAGACACCCACCTTATCCACATCAGCAATAATATTACAAAGGCTAATGAAGCTATCCTTTCATTGATTAATGATGGTGATATGAATGATACATTAACTAACACATGGTTAGAGATCACTTTTAAAGGTTTTGTCATTATACAAGCATTTTTTATATTTTTCTTGGTTATTATGCTATGCTGCCTACGGCTCACACTGCGTCAACACTGTGGGCAGCTGGAGTTCCTTTACAAGGCTAATGCGTTGGGTTTGTAAACAACCCCTGTTCCCTGACCTTTCCCTGGATTTGCCTGTGTTGCCCTTGTAGGCAACAAGGGGGGGGAATGTTACATGAGGTCCCTGCACCCTTAATGGTACCCCCAGAGGTACACCGTAGACAGCTAGTGCTTAGGTATATGTTATACTAACATATAGGACTAAGGGCATCTACCGTACTAGAGTAGATGTCAGGATATGTACGCATATTATTGCAATACACTTTGCTTGCTAATATATATATTTTATATGTATTTTCGGTGTATTTCTCACTTATAAGATGTTAGGACATCTGCGTCCTTGTAATGATCATATATATAAGTCGGCATTGCCATCTTTTGGTGATTTGTACTAGTACACTGATTTACGTAAGACTCTGTAAGAACTGTACTCTTTTGTTTCACAAAGTGATGACTACTACAAAATTGTATAATGTTATCTTGGACCGTGCAGACACCTCTAATTTAGTCAATAGGGCTCATCTCTGTAACTAGAAATGTTTCTATCTTACAGTAACCATAGTAAGTATCTTAGGTATATAATGTGAGATATTGAGCCTTATACCTCAGAGACCCCAAGAGACACAAAGAAACTTTGAGGTATAGGGAACGCTTAGCATTGGCTCCCGGCTCGTATTGGTAAGAACTGCTTAGGGCAACTATGATTTATCCTTTGGTAGTAATAAACAAGTTTATTACTCATATGCAACTTGTTTGTGATTTCTTGCATTCCCAATATTTCCAAGAACCTGAGAGTGAGGTTTAGACCTCCTGACGGGGGGATGGGAAAGGACAGACTGGACCACCAGAAAATAAGTTAAGATTAGTGAACAGGTGATTGGAGGGTGGGAGGAAACACTGGACTACCAGGGAATTTTATACAGAGTTCAAATGGGAGAACAGGGGTGGGAGATTGCAGTACAACCCCTGTGCCTTGGGGGGGGGCCGGAACGCAGTCTTGGTGCCATGTTAAGAGGTGGGTGATTGCCTACTGCCGCTGTAAACCTTTGAATATCCCACTGCACCTGTATGCATGAGAAGAACTTTTCATTTGCATAGGTGCAATGGTACTTTAGTGCATTGGTGCTGCTGAGCTTAGGGGACACTCCCAGGGCCTCTGAATATGGCCCCACTGGGAGTGCTCACGAAAACCCAGGTTGGCACCAATGGTAAACACGTTAGCGTGGGCACTAATCTTTGAAAATTTGGCCAATGGAGTTCTCACCTGCAGAAAGAGAGACAGGCTGGAGGCAGTGTAGAGTACCTAAAATGATTCTGGGACAACAGGGCAGATCACATGAGGATCAGCTTAGGGCACTGAACATGTACTCACTGGAGATCAGAAGTGGGCTGGGCTACAAAATAGAAACCTTCAGGTTCCTGAAAGGAATAAACAAGGTAAACTGCAAGAAACTATTTAGCAGGAATGGCAGGTCAAAAACAGGGGGACAGAATGTAAACTGGTGGGGGAGAGAGCAGATTCAAAAGGGATAGGAGAAAGTTTTAATTTACTCAGAGAGTAGTTCACCTTTGGAGCAACTACCAGCAGGGTGTGTGTGTGGGGGCACAAAAAATAATGGGTTCAAGCATAGCTGAGGCAGAGTAACAGGCTGAATAGTTATTTGGGGGGTTGCAGTAAGACAGGAGGTGGGGGAGAGGATGGTTAAAACCTCATCTGGACAATCAGTTATGTGGTAAAGTAAGGTAAAACTGGACAGACTGGATAAATGTTCTTTTTCTGCCAACATTTTATATGTTTCTATGAACTTTGTGCCCCTTTTCCACCTGAAATTCACACCTGCACCCCTCGATTTGCTTCCTACCTCTCCCATAATTTGCAACTTGTGCTTCACACACCTCTGGAAATGTGCTCACCCTGCTTCTCATGAAATTTGCACCTTACATCCCTCCCAAAATTTGCACTCCACTCCCCAAATTTATGCCCCCCACCCCTTCCAGAATTTGTACCCAGCCCCTTACTAAATTCGCACCCCCTAAAGATTTGCCCTTTAACACCTCCTGAAATAAGCTGGCCGGTGGCACTGAGTGTTTTATTTATTTTTTTAGTCTTTGGTAACCGGATAAGGCCCACTAGGCAAAAGTGCTTGTTTTCAGGGGCGACCTGGGAGCACTGGGTGGTTAAGTGACTTGCTCAGAGTCGCACAGTATGCAAGTGGAGGTTGTGAGAATCAAACCAAAGTCTGGTCTGTTGGATGTACCAAGCTCGTTAACAGCTCGTTACTGTAACCTCTAGGCTCTACTGCCAGCTCTTGACTATACTGCCAGTTGAGGTGCTGGACGCCACACCTCACACCACACCAGTGACCCAGGTTTGGGAACGGACTCAGGTCATCAAGGTCAGCAGGGGAGGGAAGGGATCGAGTGTCCGGAGGACAGTTCTCCCTTCCCGGGGAGGGTTCCAGGGTCTGCACCACTTCTGGGCTGCCCCTGATGGCAGTCGGGGGCAGCACAAGCAGATGCAGGGGTGCAGCTGCAGCAAATGTTGGCATGAATGTGCCACTGATGTCACTGCACATCCGTGCTCCAGGGGCAAACAAGTAGAAAATCCCCCCTTGGATTGGGTGGCAATGAGGGGTCCAATGGACTGCACCCACATCCCCAATGCTGGGCCAAACCCCCAAACAGCTGGGCCAAGCCCCCCACCGGACTGACCCTCTAATCTCAGAAAGGCAGCCAGGTAAGAGAGGCAGGCCCTCCCCTTGGGGGGGGTGATCTGGAGGGCTGGAATTTCCGGTTGGGGGGTGTCAGAAGGGAGAAGGCTTCAGGCAGGGGAGTAGAGGTGCTAGTATGAGTGACCACCTCCAAAAAATGCCCAGTACTAGAAGACCATAAAGAGAATGGGGGGGGGGGAACACTCCTGAAATGTGTTCCACACACTCTCCCTAAATTTTCACCCCTCTGAGAATTTGCACCCCTTACCCCTCCTATAATCTGCACCCTTCAAATATTTTCACCTCCACATCTCCTGAAAGTTTCAGCTCGTATACCTCCTGAAATCTGCACCCCACCCCTCATAAAACATGCATTCTACACCCATTCCAAAAAGTGTGCACCTGCATCCCCTCCCAAACACTGTGTCCCATACATCCCTCCCAAAATTCCCTCATACCCCTCCAGAAATTTGTACCCCGAATCCTGTCCAGAAATGTGCACCCTGCACCATTCTTGAAATCTGGTCCATGCACCTCATGCAGAGTTCTGGCCACACAACCTTTCCACTAATTGCTTCACACATCCATCTCAAATTTTTGGGAAAGATTTAGAGCACCACGTTCATGTGATTTATGAAATCTAATTTCAGAACAGGTGTGGGACACAAATGTCAAGAGGACTGTGGGGTACATAATTCAGGTGGGCAATGCTGGGGTTCAAAATTCAGGAGGGTTGCAATTTAAAATTGAAAAAAATAATTTCTGGGTGCAACATTCAGGAGGGGAATGGAGTGCAATTCTTAGGAGGGGGTTTGGAGCACCAAGTTTGAATGTGGTGTAGATGTGTAATTTAAGAGTGGTGCAGTATGCAATAACTGGGAGGGGTGTGGACACAAATATTGGTAGGGGTATAATTCTGAGGAGGGGTATATGTTGCAAAATTCCTGATGAGTGCAGGCCGCAAAATTCAGGAGGCGTATGTTGCACAAATTAGATTTTTTTACTGGAGCAATTTTTGGGAGGGGTGTGAGTTATGTGGTTAGGAAGAGAGGAAGGTACAAATTCTGTGATTGGTAGTGGAAGGTCTGCATGAACCACTGGTCATACTGTTTTGCTGGCAACAAGTACCCTGACATGATGTAGCACCCTCAGCACTTCTTCACTGAAGCCTGCCTCTTTTTTTTTTTTTTTTTTTTTTTTTTAAAACAGGCAGAAAAAATAGGGTTACAAAAAGGCTTATAAAACTTTTAAACAACGTAATTTATAAATCTGAATTTTGGTGTAATGATTATTGGGGATCTGCTCTTCCTAAATTGATATTTATTGCCACTATAAATGATGACTTCCACTCTTTAAAGGCAATCTCAATTTCTGCACCTGTCACTTTAAGTGTAATGTATAAACTGTACAGTATATAGGTAAGATAAGCTATTTATTTTATATAGCATCCCATCCAAGTGGCTCGGAGCACTTCACAAAACAGTACTGATCACCAAAAATACATAAAAAAAAATAACAGCACTTCTTAAGCCAGCAGGCATATGTATGACAATTTAAATGAACAAGCTTTTAACCTCTTTTCAACTCTCTCCCCCCCCCCCCAGACTGAATTCCTCAATTGTTATGGAAGGGAGTTTCACAGAAAAGGGAATGCTATATCGTGAAGGCTCTCTCCCCAGAAAGCTTCAAATGAGCCCTTGGAGTGGGCAAAAACATGCTGTCGATGGAACAAAGCAGTCAAATCAGGAGCATACAGGCTACAAAGGTAGTCAGGCCCCAATGCTTGTAGATCTTTGCCAGTTAACAAAAGATCCTGAAGGTGGTGCACCACCTGACAGGTAGCCAGTGCAGTTGCCACAGCACAGATGTTATATGATCCAAGTATGGTGATCCAGAGATCAAATGTGGCTATGGCATTCTGAACCAGCTAAAGGTGGCACACCAACCTCTCTAATAACCATAATTACAAAGCATTACAGTAGCCCAGTTTTGAGGTCACAAAAGCATGCATCAGGGTTGCCAGGTCCTCTGGCCCTAGCTTTTGTCTGATCCAGGAGATACTTCTCAGTTGAAGAAAATTCCACTGTGCACTGTGGACCATGGCAGACAGTAAGAAACCAAAAAAACTGGTGCTACAAATCAATGCAGAAATATAGGACGCTAGGCTTTGATGTGCAGTTGCATCAAGTTTATTTGAAAGTGGGTATACAGCAACAAACAAGACAGGCCAGAGCGAGAGGTGTGTAGTGACACTGGTGTTTTGCACACATGCTTTACTGAGAGACTGTAAGACTGCTCCATACCATGCACTTTTAAAGGCAGTTCTTAAAGTGACAGGAACAGCATTTGGAACTCACATCAGTGAACAGTAACTACAAAAACAAAGAGGGCTCAGAGTCTCCTATATGGTTATATTCTAACCCTAATAAGCACTTCTATTACTACAGTGATTAAATGTGATAGAAACTAAGACCACACATCTTAATGGTATTACATATTAACTGGAAGGCAGTATAGTGCAGCGGTTTTAAGGCTCTGAGATGCAAATCTGGTGACATCCAGAAGACCAAACCTGGGTTTGAATCCCACAGCTTCCACTTACATACTGTGGGACCCTGAACAAGTCACTTAACTTCCCTGTGCTCCCAGGATGCACCTGTAAAAAAAGCTTTCAGCTTAGTGTGCTACTCCTGGTTAAACAACTAAAAAAAAAAAAAAACCACGATAGCTACATGTTCAAAAAACACGATTTTTAGTTAGTGGCCAAAATGGAGCTTTACTAGCCAAAAGGTAAAATTATGCTTAAACCTGCAATCTGCACTACCATCCTAAGAAAGTGTTGGTTATTAGTAGCCTTTTATGTGGAAATACAAAAAAATTGTAAGGCGTACCATTAAAATGCAGTCTGTACAAAAGCGATATTTAAAAACAAAGAGGGCTCAGAGTCTCCTATTTGGCTATATTCTAACCGTAATAAGCACTTTCATTGCATGTGCTGATAAATCACATCTAAATATGCATTTCTCAGAGGGTCAACCATCCATGCACAACTCTCGCTCTAGCCTGTCTCATTTGTTGTTGTGTACCCACATTCAAAGAAATCTGATGCAACTGCAGATCAAAGCATAGCATCCTGTATTTCTGCACTGCAAGCAGCGCCAGTTGTTTGATTTCCTACTTTTGCCCTATACTGGCTGCATCACCTTCACCATTGTATTGGTCCTTCTGACCGTGGCAGACACATGATGTTCAAGTGTCAAGTCTGTGTCCATAATGACTCCCAGATTCTTCACCATACCCATGGTTACCAGGGGAACGCCATACAGACCTAGTACCCTGACGTTTGCCCACCTGGTCACTGTCCTACGAGGACCTGGTTCCACTAGTAACAACTCTATCTAGGTTGGGTTTAAACTCAGTCAGCTAGTGACGATCTAATCTGCAATCCTCTGGAGGCACTGCCCTAACACTAAGAGTGCACACTGCCCATCAGGTGTAAATGACAGGTACACTTGAGTACCATCTGCATAGTAAAGAAAACAAAACATACCATCTAATGACTTGTCCCAAAGGCAGCACATACACTGCAAATAACATGGGTGACAGAACTGCCCCTTGCAGAACCCTACAGCAGACCATTCTCAGTTGATAAGAAAATGTTCCTATCACAACCTTCTGCGATCTCCTGTTAAGAAAGGACTCAAATCACGTTAAAATGGTTCCAAGTGAGACCCCCATATTCTATCAACACCCTATAATCCACTGTGTTAAATTCTGATGAGAAATCAAGAAGTGCAAGTCTAGATTGCCCCCTCCCCCCCTTTACAAGCACAGTCTTGGTATTGTGGTGAGGCCGGAAACCCAACTGAAATGGCTTGTAGATGTCACATTACTCCAGATGGGCACAGCTGCACCACCTTCACCATCTCCAAAAAAAAGGAAGGTTAGAAACAGGTCTGTAATTCGTCAGCTCCTCCAAGTTCAACACTGGCTTCTTCAGAAGGGGTCTCACCACTGCCTTTTTAAGGGCACTGGGGAAACAACCCTCTGAGAGAGAACACAAGACAATGCCTGCAAAAATCTGGCCCAGAACCTCACAACGTCCCACCACCAGCCACATCAGCCCAGGGGCTGACTCACAGCAAGTGGGGTGAAAACTTAAGTCTACACTAAGGACATCAACCACAAAAACTGGCAAACTCATTCCAAACCTATGAAGTGCCATCCTATCTCTCCACTGACCCCCTGCTGGCCCCTGACAGGCCACCTGGAAGTATACCTGCTCTGAAGGAGGACACACTGCCCAGAAATAACTGGCTAACCGTGTCAACTTTTTCTTGATAAAACTCTCCCTGGATTCCAGGCAGGCTGGATGAATCAGTCTGTCCATGATACCGAAGAGTTGGGCCAACCAATTCCTACCTGAAGTAATAACCCATGACAGAGCTACGCCTTTCTGAGGGTTACTGCCCTCTGATAATCTCTATAATGAGATCTCAGAGCCATTCTATCATCCACCAAGCCTGACATCCTCCAGGAACTCTCCAGCCTCTGGCTCTGCTGCCTTCATACAGCCCAAGCTCATTGGTATACCATAGCAATCTATGGTGGGAGGCCAACAGATGGACACCAGTTGGTGAGACAGAGTCCACTGTCATCAAAATAGCCAAATTATAGCCCTGAAGTTCAACCAATGACCATTCCTTGCACATTACCACCATGCCTAAGATGTCTAATACTCCCAGAAGCTTTTTAGGCTCCAGATTTTGTAACAGGTGAAACTGGATAATCTCCACTTGGGGGATAGTTCTACAAGGTCCCCCTGCTAGGAAATGCACAGCAAAATGATCTGACCACCCCACTGGATCCACTCTGACATCATTGATATCCACCCCCGTGAAATAACAATGTGCATGGCATGGTCATCTTCATGGGCAGCAGTAGAAACTGCTTGTGTGAAGCCCAGTGAATCCATCAGCTGAAGGAACTACTGAGCAGTCTGCAAGCATTCGGCACAAACACTGAAGTCTCCCAATACAATAAAACGGAAGACATTCAATGTAAAGTTGACAATAAAGGGAGGGGTTGAAGCACTGTGGGGAAGAAGAAGGGAAGGCATACCTAAACCAACCAATTTAAGTGTGAATGATGTAAACAAAAGCAGAAGGAAAAGGAGGCAATACTGAGGAAGTGGCAGGGGCAGTAAAAGGAAAAAGGATTGCATTTAAGAGGTATAAGGAAACACAAAGGGAGGAAAACAGGAAGGTATACCTAGAAAAGCAGAAGGAAGCAGGTAAGAAGGTGAGGGAAACAAAGGTGTAGACACAGAAAAGGGTTGCCAAAGGGTCGCTACAAAGAATAAGACTTTCTTCAGGTACATAAGTGAGAAGAGGAAAACATGGGTATGGCTAGTAAAAAATTAAAATGGTGGAAGGGGAAACTGTGCAGGAGACCAAGGAAAATTGACATCTTGGAGAGGTACTTCAATTCAGACTTCGCAGTGGAGGGTGGTGGGGACAGACCACCAGGGAAAAGCAGGGACAGGGTTGGGGGGGGTGGACACAGGTCAATTTTCAGAGGAAAAAGTGCTGAAAAGACTTGCTTCCCTAAAGGCTATGGGACCAGATAGGATTCACCCCAGGGTACTAAAAAAAAAAAAAAAAAAAAAAAACTAGGAAGGTTCAGGTTACCCCACTGACAGCCTTGTTCAACAATTCATTCGAAACAGGAGTGGTTTCAGAGGACTGGAGACGGGCTGATGTTGTGCTTACTTATATTTGAATGTCCTGATGTACGTACTTACAGTATATGCGAAACTATGACCAATGCAGGACAACTTTGTAAGTAGGTCTCATTTGGGACCTACAGTTTATATCCTGTTGAGAAATAAAGTTTTTACTACTAATACTACTATCACTAGTGCGTACAGTAAGAGTGGCATCAGGGAGGAGGCTAGCATATACAGGCCAGTCAGTCTCACTTCAATGGTGGAGAATCTGAAGGAAACACTACTGAAATAAAGGATGCTGAAGTATTTTGAATTCAGTCAGCTGCAAGACCATAGACATCACGGATTCATGGGGAAGGTCATGCCAAACAAATCTAATAGATTTCTTTGACTGGGTGAGCAGCAAAATATATTAACAGAGAGCAGTGGAGGTGGCCTATTTAGACTTTAGCAAGGGCTCTGACATGGTGCCGCACAGAAGGCTGACCAGGAAACTGACCAACCTAGGAGAGTGATCCATAGTGGCAAACTGAGTTAGAAACTGGTTAAAGGACAGGGGACAGAGCTGGTGGTTAACAGTGCTCATTCTAAAGGAGATGTGACAAGCTGGGTACCACAGGGCTCTCTTACCCTGAACATTCCTCAGTATCTAAAGTGGGGACACTGCAGATGAGCTGGAAAGGATTGGTATGCCTTTTTGAAGTTGACAGCAAATTATGCAACAGTAAGGACACTTAGGAAGGGGGTAGAAAAATGACCAGGGATCTTAGGAAACTCAAGGAATGGTCACTAACATGGCATTTGGGATTAAATGCTAACAAGTGCAAAATAATTCACCGATGACATTGAAACCCCAGTGCTAAGTATAGGATGGGGGGGAGGCGGGTACTGTACGAACAGTCGCTACACAGGGATGGGACCTTGGCATTATTATATCCGAGGACCTCAAGATGGCAAGGCAGAGGGGTAGTGGAATGCTAGGTTGCATGGGGGGGTATATACAGCAGGAGTAGGGGGGTGGTGGTGCCATTATATCGGTCGCTGGTGCAGCCATACCTAAAGTACTGCATTCAGTTTTGGAGCCCACACCTGAGAAAGGACACAGACAGAGTAGAGGCAATCCAAAGGAGGGCAACTAAAATGATGTATGGTTTGAAAGAGAAGTCCTTCGAAGAGACATTGCAGGATCTCAACATGTACACCCCGGAAGACAGTAGAGAGGGGGATATAACAGAGACCTACACAAGTACCTCAAATGAGTGAAAAGGGTACAGATGGGGAGTTTCTTTCAACAAGCATCAGCATTGGGGGGGGGTGAAATGAAGCTGGAGGGAGGGGAAATTCAAGAGTGATGTGAGGAAATATTTCTTCACTGAAAGGGTTGTGGATGCCTGGAGTATATCACCTTCAGAACTGATGGAGACTAGAACAGTGAGGAGCTTCAAGCAGGAATCAGTCAGACACAAGGGGCATATCAGACAAGATACATGGAGGTGTGAGGGTCAATAGAGACTAGATGGGGTCTGCGGAGACAAAATAGGTAGGAAACATCTGGACAGACTAGGTGGGCTAAGCAACCCTTTCCAGCCATCAAATTCTGTTTCTATTAAGTCCACAAATTCTTTTTTTTTTTTAGAAACTCTTGGTCCCTCCTAGAAGGCTGAAAGACCATGAGTATTCTACACTTTACATCTGCATCACCCTTCGTGGCCACACATTCAGACAACCTCATCTTCCTCATAGGGAGTGCTGTCAGCCCCAAGCAAGATCTAAAACAGACAGCCCCTCACCCCCTTCTCTGGAAGTTTATTACAGAGCACCCGTCAGGGATAGCCACCTCCAGGACAGACCTAGAGTAATCCCCAAACCAGGTTTCAGTGAGGCATACCAGGTCCCAAGAAGAATTAGGCATTGAATCCAAAATTGTGGAGATCTTATTTGTAAAGGAACTGGTATTACACAATATGCACCAAAGAGTAGGATCTTGGATAGCTAGGTCATTGACAACTTGCCCTCAACTCTTAGTGGGCTCCCTGGCAATCTGGATTAGGCAGGAAGGACCCCTTTCAACAACCTTTCTAAACCTAAGGTGCCTGCTCAGCCTGACACTCCTAATTCATCCTACTCAGACAACTACATCCTGGGTCATCGTCCCCGCCCTTGCTCCATCTCCACAGAATCCGCAGTCCTCTGCAATGATCATATATTATTCCAGAAAGAGGAGGGGTCCAAAAAGGTCAAAGCTGGCAGACCAGTCCGTGACTGTATGTGTAAAAAGGAGCTACATTGACAATCTACAATAAAACCCCAATCCTATACTATACCCCCCCAGCTTTCCCCATCCATCCTGGAGGTTGCGAGGGCAGTTTTGTAAGGAGCCCTCCCCCGAGCCGGAGAGCTTCCCCCCCCGCATCAAGCACAGCAAGCAGCTCTCCCCATCTGTCCTGGAGGTCACGAGGGAAGTTTTGTAAGGAGCCCTCCCCCCAGCCGGAGAGCTGGCCCCCCGCATCAAGCACAGCAAGAAGCTCTCCCCGTCCGTCCTGGAGGTTGCGAGGGCAGTTTTGTAAGGAGCCCTTCCCTGAGCCGGAGAGCTGGCCCCCCTGAATCAAGCACAGCAAGAAGCTCTCCCCGTCCGTCCTGGAGGTCATGAGGGCAGTTCTGTAAGGAGCCCTCCCCTGACAGCTGTCCCCCGCATCAAGCACAGCAAGAAGAGTACGGCATTCACACGCAGCTCAGAAGTGAAGTAAGGATTTTGGGTGCCAAATTCAAAACGGACCCACTCAGAGTCGGCAAGACACACAGTGTTTGTTTGCACCCCCAGCTACCCTGCACTAGGCACGGAGGCTTACAGCTACAGCAGGGTGCTTAAATTGGTGTAATTTGTTTGAATTCCTCACTTTCTCTGGACTTTAACTAATAGGGTCTCTGTATGTACCTCTGTAGCTCTGAGACTGAAAGCAGGTTCTCAAATTAATTGTCCTGTGCAGTTAGTTGTAGACTTATTTCCAGCATCTAAGTTGTAAAAAAAATAAATAAATAATGCTCAGCTCTCTTTTAACTGCTGAATTGTTGAGCTAGGAACTGTTATGTATTTCAATCAGTGACGCAGCAAAGCTTTGTCCGTCCATCACTCCTACCTTATTTAACTCCTGGTCACTGTTCTGTTTTCCCCAGCTTTCCCCGTCCGTCCTGGAGGTCGCGAGGGCAGTTTTGTAAGGAGCCTTCCCGAGCCAGAGAGCTGCCCCCCGCATCAAGCACAGCAAGAAGGTACGGCATTCACACGCAGCTCAGAAGTGAAGTAGACCCCGCTGATGCTGCGCGTCAGCTACCCCACCACCCACTCGTCTGAACCAATCAGTCTAGTTTTTCATTTGCAGGCTATACCCTTCAACCACTAGAGATCACTACTATTCGTGTGTATATATATATATATATATATATATATATATATATATAAATAAATCCTAATCCCGCACATTCAGCTTGCCCCTCCACAATGCTACCTCTGCTCCTAACCTCTCTGTTCATCCTCATCCCCTGGGTGTCTCTCCCTCCATCTTCCTACCCCGAGCCAACGGCCTGGAAGGCACCATGCATTGGTTTGCCATCTACCATCTATACCTCCACTACCATGGTCGACACCCTCCCTGGGTGTCTTTCCTATTCCACTCCAGTTGGTCCTACCGTACTACCACCCACCTTAAAAACTAGCCAATTAGCCCTACTGCCACAGGCACATAGGTCAACAGCTGCTATCGCCAAGCCCCATACCAACCCCCATAAGCTATACTGGGCCACATACAATGCCAAATTCCTGATCACGCTTCTATTACTCCTAGCAGGCAATGCTGAATCAAACCTAGGACCTATTCATCACCACACTCCAAACCCTACTTTGCCAACCCAACTCCCATCAGGACTAAAAATGATCCGCCTGAATACATGCAGCCTCCTTCATAAAATAACTCTGCTTCAGCCACTCACCTTGTCTCTAATTCCAGATATACTAATTGTCTCTGAAACCTGGCTGAAGTCCCACAACACTGACAGGGAATTCTCTATACCTGGCTACACACTCATCCAACATGATCAGAAGGGCAACAAAAAGGGGGGCGGCATAGCCATGTATATTGCCTCCACAATCCAGTTGTTCCAGGTTACCCTGTCTCTGCCTGCGGAGTCCACTGACGCACTCATGGTAAAACTCTCCCTTCCCCACTCAACTCCGATTTTTATTGCTGGCACCTACTGCGCACCCAACACCAGCATTCCTGCCATACTGGATCACCACAGCACACTAAACCCTCTGGCTTCCGGAGCTGAGCTCCATGTACCTGGGGACTTGAACCAGAACTGGCTCGCTGGGGCAAACTCCAAACTTCGTGACAAGGTGACTGCCCTAAACCTAGCCCAGCTTATCTCAGTACCCACTGGGTTAAACTATAAAACTCTGAATAACTCCCTCCTGGACTGGTCCCTCACCTCTCACCCACATAGGATCCTAGCTTCCGGCCTCCAACCAGAACCTTAAGTGACCATCATGGCATCTACTCAGTAAGAAAATACACAGGCCTAAAGCCCCCCTCCCAGAGTCCTGATGACCAGATCCTACAAGTCCCTGGACCTCACCTCACTACTCAGTGATTTGACCCATTCTGACTGGTCATTCATCAGCCAATCCACCTCCATTGATAAGGCCCTGGCGTTCTTTAAGTCCATGTTCTCTGCCGCTTGGGATCGCTACGCCCCACTCAGGTGTACCAGGATCAGAAGTACACACCTTCCATGGATCACATCCAAAATCCTAGCCCTCCTCAGGAGCAGGGACAAAGCTTGGAAAGCCTACAAGTTTTCCAGCTCACCAGCTGATCTTCAAACTTATCGATCACTACGAAATGCTTGCACTAGGATCATCCGCCAAGCTAAAGCTAGCTATTTCAAAATTTCATTCGATTCCACCTCCCATCAGCCAGCTAAATTCTGGAAAGTAGTAAAATCACTTCTCAGCCCTCCATCGCAGCCCCCCACTCCTACCCTACTGGTAGGCGGGCTCTCTGTCACTGACCCCCCAGCTGTGGCCTCGCAGTTTAACTCTCATGTCACAAACTGCCATGCAACCCTCCTGCCCTGACCTCGCCTCGCTCAGCAACCTAGCCTGACCTCCCCTGCTACAGCCACACCTACTGCCCACTCATTCTCATTTCAACTCATCACTGAGTTGAGGTACATAATGCGCTGATCACCCTTAATCCCAATAAGGGCAAATGACCAACAGGGTTGGACTCCAAAATGCTCCACCTCTCGGCCCCCGCCATAGCCAAACCTCTGGCTGCCCTTTTCAGCCTATCCTTCTCCCTTGCTGAAGTGCCCTCTGAATGGAAACACGCAACCGTTATCCCCCTTCCCAAGGGGGGGATGCCTCCAACCCAAGCAACTACTGTCCCATTTCCTTACTACTACCTATATTGGCAAAAATCCAAGAGCGCCTAGTACTCTCTTGCCTGTCATCCTATCTTGACTCCTCCTCCTTCTTCACCCCCTACCAGTCTGGCTTTAGAAAATCCCACTCAACTACCTCCTCCTTTTCTTAGGCTCACAGACTCCATCCTCTCTGGTATGGATGCTGGCCACCTCACAGCCACCATTTTCATTGACCTGGACAAGGCATTTGACACCGTCTCCTACTCTCTCCTCCTGTCCAAACTCTCCAATGCTGGGCTGTCTCACTGGGCCTCCAGTTGGTTCTACTCATACCTTGCAGACAGGTACCAATCTGTCAGAGTCCACTCTGCCACCTCGGGCCCCCCTCCCTGTTACCACAGGGGTACCGCAAGGCTCAGTCCTAGGTTCACTCCTGTTCTCCATCTTTCTTAATGATCTGCCTTCCGCCTGCCCATATACCTCCATCACATGTATGTGGACGATACTGTACTATATACATCTGGCTCTTCAGCCATAGAGGTAATGACCAGACTTCAGTCGGACTTTGATCAAGTCCAGCTCTGGCTGCTCTCAAATCACCTCTCCCTCAATGCCAAGAAAACCATCTCAGTGACCTTTGACACAAGGCAGAGACTTTCAAGGCTCCACTCCCCTATTACATTCCATACCCTGGATAGGTCACCCCTTGAGACTTGTACCTCCTTCAGGTACCTCAGAGTCTGGCTTGATCAGCACCTAAACTTTTCCACACATGCTGACTCCATACTCAAGAAACTGCACCCCAGGCTCGGTGCACTTTACCGCAACTGTGACAGCATCCCACTTTCTACCCACAGAGACATCCTGCAGAAAATGATCATCCCAGTCTTCGATTTGGTGACGCTCTCTACAGCGCGAGCCCAAAGTCCACCCTAGCCAGACTAGATCCCCTCTTCCATTCTTTCTGTCGCTTTGTCCTGAACTGCCCATACTCCACCCATCACTGTATCCTCTACCAATCTATGAATCTTACATCTCTAGATAACCGTAGGCACTCCCACAGTGCCAAAATCTCGGCCAAATACTGGTCACAGCTGCTCCCCCCAACTCTCCTCTGCCCTAAACAACACTAGTACCCAAGCATATTCACTCAGAAACAATGATTCACAGATCCTAGTTGTCCCTCATACATAGAACCACTGCCGTGGGACAGGCAGCCTTTAGCTACCGCATGCCTAAGATGTGAACTCCCTCCCAGCAAACGTTCGTCACTTCTCCTCACCGCCACATCTTAACTCCATGCTTCTCGCTCACTACTCCCCTACCTGCTCTTGCGGCATGCCTCCTAACAGCCCACAGTGTAACAGCCTTGGTCGAGCAGCCTATGTTCATTTAATGTTTGCCTACCTACTCTTAATATATCCAACGTCTGTATTTAAACTGTGCCTGTTTGTGACAGTATCAACTTGTTCTCTCATGTTTTTCTATGCCTCTGTAATTTTTACCTATTTGTATTGGTTCTGTCCTTACTTAGGTATTTGCACTATGTATGATATGTTGTTTTACCTACCTCAATTGTATGTACCCTCCTCCCCCAGGAAGCATCTGGAATCGAGCAGTAGCCTGCTCAGTATGCCTTCCTGGTTAAACGCTTGAATAAATAAATACCACCCCCTTATGTAAAACCCTTCAATCCACACTTGCATCACACTCACTATACTTAAATTGTAAAAGTCCCTTACCAATCACACCCCACTCGCTCAGACATCTAAATAATATCAAATTACAAATTGTAAAAAAAAAAAAAAAAAGCTCTGCGTGCACTACTACACAGCTTAATTATAAAAGTAAAATAAATATCCACCAAAGCAAGTCGAACTAAAATCAAATGAATCCCCTCACTGCTGCAGAGGGGGCAAATGCCAGTATGTGAAAATCGGTGCCACTGGTTCACAAGACAGCCCCAATGTAGCAGTTTTTTGGTCACTGTAATTCATCACGTTCAGCTCTCAGCCTTCTCACCAGGCCTCAGAAGAACAGTCCAGCCATATCAGGAGAAAGACAGCATTTGGAGGTGAATGGGAAGGGACAGGGCACTCTCTTACAGTGCTCCCAAGGTCATATACTCCACTTACCAGAAACATGACAAACAGGCCCACTCAGACTAGGGGCCCAGCTCCCACAATCCTGGACTCCCAGGGAAAGGGTTCTGTCCTTGGGCAAGCAAACTTAACATTGCCCCTTGTTCGGCAAAGGTGATACCTATCAGGCCACAGTACTGACCGAAAGTAACTCCTCATCCACTTTTCTTTATCAATTGCTGTCATAGCCTTTCCACTCTCCCAAAGTTCCAGGCCTCCAAATGATTCTCCAACTACAAAGTAAATCCACTCCAGATTACCAAAATGTCCATGTCTTCCACCCAACAAGGAGGAATGCAAGCGGAAGATCCAGTAAATTCCTGCACCTCCCACTGAAGGGGGGGGGGGGGTGTCACGGAAAAAAAACAGTACTACTATGCAGGTCTGAACCAGATGTTGAAGAGTGAAGCTCCTCACACTAAATTATGTACTGAGCAAAAAATGCACATGTAAGCCCCCCAATCTGGTTTACTTCTCCACTGCCCTGATCGGCTCACGCCGACAGTCCCAGGTTCTGTATGTGTCCCAAAGTCTCCGTTCAGCCCCTGTTTTGTGGTTTCAGTCTGAAAGGAGTTGGAGGAGCAGAGTCAAGGAACTGCTACGCAGCTGCTGCACAAATGTGAGAGCCAGCAGGCCGTGTATGCGCAATGGAGCGCATCAGTTTTAACACCACCATCGCAGCAAAGCAGAAGCCTCTCCAGTGCTCCCAGACCCCAAAATCAGTCAATCAGGGTCCAGAAACATAGAGGAGAAACATGAGAAGCTGGAAAAGTCTTTACTTAAAGAGTGCCAACATGCACAAAGGGACCTGGCAATAAATATTAATAAGGGCATCTGAATATTAATAAGATCCTGCATGCTGCCTGGAGACTACATTATGCATTTTGACAGGTGTGACAGGCAGGGAAACGTGTTTAAATATTAAACCTGAAAACAGGATGAGAGGGCAGAGGGAATACTTTGGGCCCGAGGGGACAATTATTAAATAAAAGTGTCTGTGTTGGTTGCAGTGGGATTGTAACATGGGGATAGTATGGTAGCTGCATATGGATGGAGAATTCAGCAGCCATACTTCCTACCTTTATCCCCTACCACAGCCAATGGAGAGCCAGAATCCTACAGATGGCTCATGGGACTGCAAAAGGGACTTCTGGGAGAAAACTTAGGGACAATTCTTGGTGCCAAAACTAGCAACCAACAGGGCATCAAGTGAGCTAAATAAAAACATGTTACTCACCTGTAACAGCAGTTCTAGGAGTGGTATATGTTGTTCATCCACACTTACTAGCATGTCCTTTTCCCTTTAAGGATCGCTGGAATTCTTCAAGCTGGCTCCTCCCACCCACCAGGGTGGTATAACCCTCGGCTCCACCCCATGACACCAGATCTTAGCCCGCTGGAAGCCAGGTGTTGTGCGTCCGCAGCCGGGGACGTAGGGTGGGTCCATGTGGATGAACATGTATCACTCCTAGAAAGATCAGTTACATAAGACCTTACCGTAACAGTAGATCATCTAAGAATGTCTCTTGTAGTAAGTCATTACTTCTGGGAGTTCCCAGCAGGCGGCGCTATCACATGGCAGCTTCTTCCAGCAGTCTCCATACCAGGAACCACCCACACGACCTCACTTCCTGGGTTAAGTGGGTGGCTCCTGGCAGTCTCCGTTCCCTGCCGATTTCAGCTCGCATTGGCAAGGGACTGAAGGGAACCAAGGTACCAGAATATCCCAACCCTATTTGTGTTTTCCCTGTTACAGATGGCAGGGAGATGGTGGGTGGGAAACTACTTAGTGCAAGAGACATTCCTAGACGATAGTACAGTTTCGTAAGAACTTACCGTAACAGTAGATCTTCAAGAGAGGCTCTTGCAGTAGATAATTACAGATAGGACTGAAGCCGGCAGGCATCAGGACCCCATGGAAAAATTTCTAGCTAGCAGTCTCTGGTGGGGGACAGCCCCCACGTCAGGTGACAGACGTCAGTATAAAGGGGCGGTCCCCCATGCCCGCTTTCTAGTTCTTTCCCGCCAAAGGCCAAAAAGGCAAGATGAGAGAGAAGCGGATGTTTCCTTCCCTGGAAAAGGAGCTGAAAGGGGGATGGAGGGCAGGAAGGTATTACCTACTGCAAGACTCTCTCTTGAAGATCTACTGTTACGGTAAGTTCTTACGTAACTCTACTATCTTACTTCGAAAGGGTTCTTGCAGTAGGTAATTACAGATAGGACTGAGTCCCAAGTAGTCAGGAACAAGAAGAAGCAAACGGGAGGAGGAAACTACCCAAATGTAGACCCTCTGGCTGTGAAGGTCTTAGGAAAGAAGACCTTGCAGAACAGCCAACCCGAAGCCAGCTCTGCGGCGAGTGGCAATGTCCAAACCGTAATGTTTCGTAAAGGTATGGACAGAAGTCCAAGTTGCAGCTGCACAGATGTCTGCCGCTGACACATTCTTGAAACAAGCAACAGATGCAGCAACTCCTCTGGTGGAGTGGCCTCTAACTTGACCCAGCAGGGTCTTGTTGTACATGTCGTAACAGAAAGTGATACAATGAGACAACCATTTAGATAGGCATTGCTTAGAAACAGCATTGCCTTCTTTTTCACGTGCAAAAGAGACAAACAGTTGAACAGACTTTCTGAGATCCTTCGTCCTGGTGGTGTAGTATCTCAGAATTTGGTGAACATCCAAAGTATGCAAGAGGTACTCCCCTTGATTGGAGTGCTGTGTAAAGAAAGCAGGCAGCTCCATGGATTGATTCAACGTATATTCTGCTACCACCTTAGGGAGAAACTTAGGGTTGGTACACAGAGCCAGACGTTCCTTGTGAAAAATCAAATATGGGATTTTGCACAAGAGGGTCTGGAGCTCAGAAATCCTTTGAGCAGAAGTAATGGCCACAAGAAAGAGAGTCTTCCATGAAAGGAACTTTAGGTTTGCTGAGACTGCCGGCTCAAAAAGTGGCAGGGTAAACTTCTCAAGGATAAAATTCAAATCCCAAGTTGGGGCAGGAACCCGAATTGGGGGTCTCAGGTGGAGGACCCCTCTAAGAAAAGTCCTGGAGACTTCCAGCTGCGCAAAAGTCCTGTCCCCAAAAGGAACATGGTAAGCCGAGATGGCCACCACGTGAACCTTCAGAGAGCTATGACTGAAACCCAGATCAAAGAGGTGTCACAAGTAATCCAAAAGCCACCCAACAGAACAAGAGAATGGCTCGAAATCGTTGGAAGCGGCCCAAACAGAGAACCGTTTCCATTTCATGGCATAGATAGATCTAGTGGAGGGCTTTCTGGCCTCCACCAGAATCTCAGCCACCAGCAGGGAAACCCTGAACCGGGCTTGAGCTACATCTGCAGGAGCTACGTGTGCAACTGAAGGGGCTTGAGGCCTGGATGGACCAGGGTCACCTGATCCTGGGTCAGCAAAAGATGCGACAGAGGAAAAGGAAATGGAGGTTCTTCTGAATACTGTTGCAGAAGAGAGAACCAAACTTGCCTGGGCCAGAAAGGAGCAATTAGGATCATGTGAGCTCCTTCTGAGCTGAGTTTCTGTAAGACCCTCAGAATCAAGGGGATCGGGGGGAAGGCGTAGACGAATCTGCCCTTCCAGTCTAGAGACAGAGCGTCTCTCCAAAAAATGCTGTGCCCTGGAACGAGCAAGCAGAAGTCGGGAAGTTTTGCGTTGTGAGGAGACGCGAACAGGTCTACCTGTGGCATTCCCCAACACAGGAAGATATCGTATGCTACCCCCGATCCAGTTCCCACTCATGAGCGTGAGCAGACGACCGACTGAGGTGGTCTGCCAACGTGTTCTGGAGTGATTTCTCGAGCCTGGACCAGGAGCCCTGGGTCCTGTGAGACCCCAAATGGGCTCCCCAACCCTCACCCGAGGCATCTGTAGTCAGCGTCTGGGAGGGGGGAGAGCAAGGCAGAAGGGAACTCCCCAGCAAAGGTTCTCCTGAACCATCCACCATTGCAAGTCCCGAGCCATAATACTGGAGACCAGATATAGTTGATCTAGGTCGTCCACCAACTGATCCCACTGAGACCGAAGCATCCACTGAGAGATTCTCATGTGGAGCCGAGCATGAGGGACTGTCGGAATAGCAGTCGCCATGAGCCCGAGGAGGCAAAGGACCAACCTGGCGCTGACCCGCCTGCAACTGGACAACAGGCTGGCCTGAGCCTGGAGTTGTTATGCCTGGGTTATGCCCCCTATCGTCCCACATACACCTCACACTGTATTCCTGGTCTGTTATACTGTGATACTGCTATTTTGCACTAACATTATAGATATGAGCACACATCATATAAGCATGGGTGCTAGGAATGTGCTTTGCTGCTAAGATATGCTAATATTGTCATGCATGATTCATTACACCTCACTATAATACATTTATCTAGATTAGTTTGTCTTTCATAGATATTCCATATATAATCTACCTAATTACTAATACGATAACTCTGAGGGATCATCAGTGATTATTGTATACTTATATTCTCATATAATTATATGCAGTGTGTTTTACACTCAGGCAGATATGCCATGTAATAGTATCCTGTCAGCAGTTCTCTGTCTCTAAGCAAGCTGACAGAGAGAGAAATCTTTTGTTATTTCTCTATGTTTTATATTGTACGTAAGCAAGAAATGGCACATGTAGTTTGAACCTGTCAGCATTTCTTTTGTCTAAGCTATAATGCTAATGGAAGCATATCCTGTCTCATATGATACTCAGTACTTCTCAGTAATTCTGTCTCCTAAGTCATTCTCCAGTGGAGAATGACTTAGGACCAATACATATTGTTCCTCATATCTGTAACTATGAGGTAATCTCTGTTGCTATGCTATTATCTGTAGTATATAGTTGTCTCCAACCCACTGTAGAGCTCTAGAAGAGCGGGGAGAGAGACAAGACCTTAGAGAACCTAAGACCTACAATCCTAGAGATTATGTACATTATTCAGGAGAAGTGGTGAGAAACCCATCTCCCTTGTGATTTTCTCTGTCACATGCTTGGCGTAAGTAGTATAATAAACCTTATTAGTACTCTTTGCTTGTTTATGAATGTTTCTTGGCAGACTCTGAGACACAAGAATCTGTATTATTATTATTTACCCTACACACCAAGAGTGTTTAGATTACAGAGTGTGGCCGCCCTGTCCAGTGGCAGGAATGCCATGCCGGAGGTCGTGTCCAGGATCGCCCCGATAAACTGGAGCCTCTGGGACGGGATCAGATGGGGCGTGGCCTGGTTGATGGTAATACCCAGGCTGGTGAAAACCTGCAGGGTAAGGGAAAGGAAGCGCTGAAGCTCCTCCCTGGACGAGGCCACCAGAAGCCAGTCGTCCAGGTACAGGAAAACCTGAATCTCCTAGGTATGTAGGTAAACCGCTACCACCAAAAGGCATTTGGTGAACACTCGGGGAGCCAAGGAAAGACCAAATGGGAGGGCCTTGAATTGGTAGTGGTCCTCCTGGAATGAAAAACACAGGTATTTGTGGTAGGAAGGGCGAATAGGGATATGCAGGTACGCATCCTGCATGTCCAGAGCACACAGCCACTGTCCCGGCAGAAGAAGGGGCAGAAGACTCTGCAAAGAGAGCATCCTGAACCTTTTGTACTCCATGAACAAGTTCAGGGAACTGAGGTTGAGAATCAGCCTCACGTCTTCCGACTTCTTTGGGACCAGGAAGAAATGGGAGTAGTAACCCGTCCCCCGAAGATGGGGCGGGACAGGCTCTACCACCTCCTTCAGAAGAAGAGAGGATATTTCTTCCCAGACCAGAAGAAGGTATTCTGGGGAGTAAGACGACCTGGGGGGAGGGCTTTCGAGAAGGTTTCTGAAGAAACTCTACTGAGCGTCTTTCTGCGATCAGCTGGAGCACCCAAGTGTCTGAAGTGATCCTCTCCCAACCTGGTAGATGGAAGGAGAATCTCCCTCCTACCCGTTCCTCTTGAAGGCCCAGAGGCTGTGGGAGAGGAAAGGAGTCAGGAGGTGTGGGGCAGTGTCGCGGCTGAAGCTCCCACTGCATTTTTGGGCGGGGGGGTTGGCAGCCAGAGGGGCCCTGACGTTTGTTGGCCTGCTTTCCCTGAGGTTTCGCCTTGGGCCGAGAACATCTGCGAAAGGGACAACGCTGAGCCTGAGGGAGTCTGTACAAGGAGTCAACAGACTTAAGTGCAGTACCCTTCTCCTGCAGATCGTTGATGATGTCCTTGACATTGCCACCGAACAGCACTGAACCCCTGAAGGGCGCGTCCTGGATAGCAGACTGCACCTCTGCGACCAAACCCTGACACCCGGAGCCAGGCATGATGCCGCAAACCCACGGCGAAAGCCGAGCTCCGACCAGCAGCGTCCACTGCGTCATACGTGGCATGAAGCATATACCGACTGGCCGAACATGCAGACCGGACTAGATCAGCCACTTCCTGCTTCGTTTGAGACTCAGGAAGGGAGTCCAATTTAGTTTCCACCTCGCTAAGGATCACCTTCTGATAATACCCTATGTAAGCAACATAGTTCAGGGCCCTTATTTCCAGAGTGGAAGAAGCATAGACCTTCTTCCCGTACTGGTCCAGAAGATGGGATTCCTTGTCGGGAGGTGATGAGCTCAAGTGCTTAGGGTTAGCTGTCCGGCTGTGAGCGGCGCTAATCGCGACCCAATCAGCTCAAGCGTGTGAATTTAAAGAGTCAACACCCTCCGGAGCCTGATAAAGCCTGTCCGACTTCCTAGGAAGGAGGGCTAATGCCGACAGTTGCTTCCAAATACTGGAGACAAGGTTGGCATGAGGCTCAATCCAGGGTGGCACCAGGGTAGGAGTGGTTTCAGGCAGATCCAGGTGCGCAGCAAGTTTCTTACGCTATGGATCCGGCTCTAAGGAGTGCCACTGATGAACTGCCTGGATTTTACGCAGCAACTCCATAAAGCAAGGATCCTCCGGAGGAGTCCTTGGCCTGGGCTTGTCCGGAGTGTGTGGCTCATAGTCCAGATCGGAAGGACCATCGGAGTCATCTGAGGAGGAAGAAGACGACCACTCCTCCTGGTGCAGGGGAGGAACAGACCCTTTGGGAAGCCCTCAGGGAATCTTATCCTGCCCTGCCCTGGAACCGGAGGGCTTGCCTCTGGTATCCGGAGGGGGGGAGGGGGTCTCATCTCCGACATAGGGGGTACGGAACAGGGACCGGCGTCGGAAGATAGCTCTCTGCCTCCCTGGTGAGCTGAGCCTTGGCCTCAGCCCACCAGGAAGCCAAAGTCTCCTTCAGGTCTACCGGCGGCTGAGGGGGCAGTGGAGGAGGAGGAGGGGGGTACGGATACTGAAGGTATCCGTAAGGTGCGTATCCGTACCCCAACGGTGGGAAGCCCGGCGTCAGGTACTGGGGCACCGTGTACTGTGGCGTTGGGTAGGCTGGTGTCGGGTCTGGGGTGCCAGATAATGCGGGCCTGGGTAGGACGGCATCTGATAAGATTGGGTCAGATACCCAGGTACCAGGGGGTCTGCAGGAGCAGAGGGCCCCGGAAACGGCCCAGCGGGAGGACCCGGAACAGGAGGCCAGGCATAGGGCCGGCGTCTGGCAATGGGATGTTGTCGGGCATCGGATAGGCCGGCGTCGGCATCTGAGGATCTGGCATCGGGTCATCTGGCCCAGCAGGAGGGAGACCCGGCGGCAGCGTACCCACCTCCTCCGTGTCACCCAGGGAAGAAGGATTACCATCCCTAGGGTCCAACAAAGGAGATGCTGGTGCCTCGGAATGCAATGAGCATTGCGGTGCGCTCGGGACGACAGATAGGCCCGAAGGGTCCGGTGTCGGAGGAGCTGACATCCGTCTTTTCGGCGGGATCCAGGCGGAGGTCAGAGAAGCCGGCGTCTGACTTATCAGACCTAGCGCCCGATGAAGGCCACGAAGGAGGGGTGGCATTGGCAGGCGCTATGGAGGCCATGCGCTACCCCAGAGGGTCGGACATCTTAACGGCCTTACCCGGGCGGGCGTCGGAGGAGCTGACGTCCGACTTATCGCAGCCACTCGAACCAGAAGGCCGCACGGCAGCAGACTTACTGGGAGTGACTGCCTCCTTAGACCCGGAGGCTCCTGAAGGGCCCGAGCGCAGGCCTGATGGGATGATTGACGCCGCCTTGGAAGCCTCCAAGACTGCCGCCACTGAACTGCCTCCCGTGGGAGGCGTTACCTGCAGCACCGCAACCCCAGCCGAGGCCACAGCGGCTGCTGAAGAGGAGTCCCGGTGCTTCTTCTTGTGGTGGCCCTTCGGAGAAGTAGATGCACACCTGAGTTTTTTCAGCTCCTTTTCCATGGAGGTCATTTTGAGTTTGAGAACGTGGGCCTCCAGGGACTGCTGCCTCCATTTATGGGTGGCTGCATTAAACTGCTGGCAGAGCTGGCACTTCTCGACGGGATGATCGGGGCCTAGACAAAAAAGGCACTGAGAATGTCCGTCCTCGTGCGGGAGCTGGGTGCTGCTAGAATCGCACTTGTTTTGTGCTTGGGAGTCGGGGCGACATACACAGGCTTCTGGGGAAGGCTGGCGATAATAGAAGAAAAAGTTGAAATTAGGCGGTAAAAACTGCAGCGATTGAGCTGCAAAGCAGTTAACTTTGTAGAAGTGCTGCGAGCCAATGGCGAGAAAGAACTGGAAGTCAGGCGTGGGGAACGCTCCTTATACTGGCGGTCACCTGATGTGGGGAGGCGGTCCCCTGCTACAGACTGCTAGCTAGAAATTTTTTCGTGGGGTCCTGACACCTGCTGGCTTCAGTCCTATCTGTAATTACGTACTGCAAGAGCCCTCTTGAAGTAAGATCTACTGTTATGGTAAGGTCTTACGTAACTGATCTATCTTCCATGGGTCTCTTGCAGTAAGTCATTACTTCTGGGAGATTCCCAAGCATTTATGTCCAACTGGGGAGGACCAGGATAAGAGCCAGCCTTGTATGGCTTAGAAGTACAAGATCTAAGAAGCATTAGAAATATGAAAATTATATTCGTATTGTAGGCCTAGATGTCTGGCCATACTGAATAGGGGTAGCAAGATACCAATTAGTCATAATTCAATCAATAGTATCATAATGTAATAAATAGTAGGGAGAAGTCCCTTCATCAGTAAAAACCCAGTTTGAGGCTGGGACTAAAGGTCTGCCACTAAACAGGCTAGGAGGCATCCTGATGTGATGGTCAAAATGACACGTTACGATACCTCCGGAAAAATGTTTCATTCAGTATACATTAAAAATGCCGCCATGTGTATCATAAGGTGGGAACACTGTTAGTTTGTAGTGGCTAGATGTGCAAGAGTCGCATGGCGTAGGCCTCAGTATAAAAGATAGAGAAATGCCCCCACAAAGTTTCCAAGGCCTAAGTGAGGAGACCGGGGCGAACACTGGAGATTATCGAGAAGTAGAGGCATCCGCCCCCTGAGGTGGGCAGTCCCACTGAGGTCTATAGGTATTGGATGTACCTCTCCTTGTACGTTCCTTGCCTCTAAAATTACCTCTTTGGTTGTAATAGTTTCCAGTCTTGTTCGAGTATTTATACTGAGGATGTTGCTTACAGTATAGGCTTCGCACTGTTCTCAATTGTCTGCCTGAGGCCTGTAGATTATCCAGTATGGCTTATGCTCCAGGGCCAAACAACTTATGGCCCGAAAAGGGGGAGTTCGCCACTTTTTGTTGTATGTCAGGTGCAAGGCCGCAAAGTCTAAGCCATGCCTGTCCACATATGGTAATGCCTGTGGCTGAAGCCCTTGCCGAAAGGTCGGCTATATCATAACCTGATCTTAGGAAGTGTCTGGAAAGGGATGTAAGTGTATTGATCATCGATATTAGTTGCTCCTTTTCAGGAGATGTGGGTAATTTGTCAATAAAATTTTTATGCAGAAGTGCCTACTGTGCGCTGATATTTCAGCATATGTCCCACATAGTTCAGTATTCGAATATTCAAGGTGCTTAAAGCAAACGCTTTCTTCCCCTGTTGGTCAAAGCGTCTGGAATCTCTTTCAGCGGGTACTATACGTGTATGTTTTGGTTTATTAGTGTGATCATGAGCAGCTGAATAACCACTTAATCTGCAGTGGGTGTACTCAATAAATATTGGTAGTCTAATGGGGCTTGAAAAAGCCGGTCCGCCTTACGTGGCAAGGCATGTGCAGCTATAGGATGGCTCCAAGCTTTAGGGATCGCATTTTTGAGTGTCGGTATAAAAGGGGGAATTGCCCATATGGGTTCTTCCGGAAGATCCAGATATTCCACCATATTGTTACTTAATTTATCTTGTTCCGTTGTGGAAAACCCCATGATCATTTGTATTTGCATCATCATATCGGTAAATGATGGGTCATCAGGTGGAGAAGCGACTTTAAAAGGTCGAATCACATCCTCATCCCAAGAGGATGGAATGGAATAAGGGGAATCTATGTCCCATCTATCAGGGGAACCCCCATATTATGAATCTTTGGAGGGTTCCATAACATTATGAGATTCATTATCTGAATAGCAAGCCTCTGTATGTTCATGAGGAAGGAGTGAAAGGGAGTGTTCAAGTTATGTACACATTTGTTTAGGTGGAGTCGGGGACACAGTCTGTGGGTAAGGTTGTATTGGAAGATCAGATGTCTGATCGAAACCCAGAGATTGTAAAACTATTTATAATAAGTTCCATATTTGGTATCTGTGACGAGGGTAAGTACATGTAATTGGGGTCTGAACCCTGTATACGTGGAATTGAAGTGTGTGGAGGTCAATTTGTGCCTCTTGATAGTATGATTCAGTACGTCTTTGAGAAGGGCGAGTATCATACATGCAGGTAAATGACACTGGTTTGCCCTGACATGCGGTGGCATGTGACCCCACATTTTGTGGTGATGTGCCTTGAAAAGTGTATTTTGAGACGTCTTTATAATAAATTTCATGACCTTGATGGGTCGACGTCTCATTAGGAGTCTCTACTAATGGAGTATATGCCTTTAAATGTGTTGTTTTACAGTGAAAATCAAGCTCCATCGACGATGAATAATCAAAGTCATGGTCCATCAACTGTGGAATACCCCTCGTCGACGAAGAATAATGAAGGACATGCTCTGTCAACGGTGGAATACCGCTCGTCGACGATGGATAGGGAAGAGCATGTTCCGTCAACGGTGGAATGCCTCTCATCAATGATGGATAATGAAGAGCATGCTCCATCGACGGTGGAATGGTCGACGATGGGAAAGGAAGAGCATGCTCCGTCAATGGAGTGTCTCGTCTACAATGGATAAGGAGGAGCATGCGCTGTCGATGGTGGAATACCTCTCGATGATGAATGAGGAAAGGCATGCTCCGTCGATGGTGGAATGCCACTCATCGACGATGGATAAGGGAGAGCATGCTCCGTCGATGGTGGAATGCTCCCCGTTAATGGTGGATAATGAAGAGCATGCTCTGTCGACAGTGGAATGCTTCTTGTCGATGGTGGATAATGAAAGGCATGCTCCGTTGATGGTGGAGGCAGTGCCATCAACGATGAAGAGAGTGTGCTCCGTCGACAGGGAAGGTAGTCTCGACGGGGACCGTCCCCTGAGCACCTCCGTCAACAGGGGAGTGTGCCTCGTCGACGCAAGCTGCGGAGGCATCCCTGTTGTCGATGGTGGATATAGTCTCATCGATTGAGAAGTTGAAGAATGATGCCCCGTCGACGGGGAACGTTCCCCTTTGTGTGAAGAGGCTGATCTCCTAAGTCCCTTTAATGTAGAAGCTGTAGAAGTGCCTGCCGTCGACGGGGGATCATCTCCCATCAACGAACAGTGCCTCTTTGAAGAGATATGTTTAACAGAAGCGACCGCTGGATCGCGGTCAGGCAGGACTTGCAATGAAGGTATTTCTTTCTCTTTATTGTTTCTTGAAGATGACTCAGTGGTTCTGGAGCCCTCTGAACAAGCCCCCTGAGTTTGTAACAGGGATGTTTTTTCCTTCCATAATATATGTAACCTTTTGGTTTCATATCACCAAGTAAGGCTCTTGGCCAAAGCACAGGAATATGGTGCCGTGTTTTAAGCCCAGGCACCCCAAGCTATTTTCGTATAGGTTCAGTTCTCATCAAAGACTGCTTGCAGAAGATTGTTCTAGCTGCTGTGCGAGCTGAAGCCGGTGGGAACATGAATGGAGAATGCCAGGAACCACCCACTTTTATAGGCACAGCCAAGGAAGTGAGGTTGTGTGGGTGGTTCCTGGTATGGAGACTGACGCAAGAAGCTGCCGTGTGATAGCGCCGCTTGCTGGGAACTCCCAAAAGTAATGACTCACTGCAAGAGACCATTCCGTGGAAGATCTACTGTTACAGGTGAGTTACCTGTTTTTCTAGGATCGTGGATATGTTGTTCATCCACACTTATTGGCAGACTCCTAGCAGTTGTCTGGGAGGAGGGAGGCAAAGCGCACACCCCCTACTTGAGAAACAGATTGGAGAACTGAGGCCCCCAAACCAGCATCCTCATGTGACTCAAGGTTGATGTGGTAATGGGTAATGAAGGTGCTTGCTGACGTCCAGGTAACAGCCAGACAGATTTCCTGGATAGGGATGTCCCTGGAGGCATGCACCGATGCAGTGGTATGGCAGGTAGAATGAGCTCTTATCCCTCTGGGAGGCTCCATGCCCACCAACTCATAGCACCGACCTATGCAAGATGTAATCCACCTTGCAACAGTCCATTTTGCTGCAGGTCCGCCAGAAGTGGCTTCAGCGTAGGTGACAAACAGCTGGCGAACCTCTCCCCAAATTTCCGACGTCCTCTCCTTATAATAGGAGAGAGCTTGTCTCAGGTCCAAAGTATGGAGCCTGTACTCAGCCTCCGAGGTGTAATTAGGGTAGTATACTGGCAGAGTTAACACCTGGTTAAGGTGAAACTCTGACACCACCGTTGGAAGGAATTTCAGGTGGGGCCGTAGGACAACCTTGTCCCTGTGGAAGACCAGATAAGGGGAGTCCACCAAAAGAGCCTGCTGCTCCCCTGTCCTTCTAGCAGACGTGATAGCCACATGGCCATCTTCCACGACAAGTGTGACACCGCACACTTGTGCATTGGTTTGAATGGCTTGCCTATGAGCTTTGTCAGTACCAGCAGTAGATTCCATGGAGGTGGAGGTTCACGTACCGGAGGGGATATGTGATCCAGGCCTTTGAAAAAGCGCCCAACCACTGTCTCCTGCGCCAACGTTGGCTGACCGGCCCACGCCCAGTAAGCAGAGATGGCTGCCAGGTGCACCCTAAGGGTCGATGACCGAAGACTCCCTTTGGACAAAGACCAAAGGTAGTCGAGAATGTTAGCCACTGGACAGGACAGAGGGTCCAGGCCCTTGGCCTGACACCAAATGGAAAACCTTTTCCATTTGAAGGCATAACCTTTCCTGGTCGATTCCTTTCTGGATGCCTCCACCATGGAGAGGACATCCTCGGAAAGACCCAAAGCCTGGAACTCTAGCCACTCAGGTACCAGGCTGTGAGGTGCAGGGACTTAAGGTCCAGATGGAATACCTTCCTCTGGTTGACTGAGATCAGGTCCAGGCATGCTGGAAGCCATTCTGGGGACCTGCAGCTGAGGCTGAGGAGATCTGGATACCAGAACTGGCACGGCCAGTCTGGGGCTACCAGAATCACATTCGCCTTGACCCTCCTCACCTTGAGGAGCACCTTGCGGATCAAGGGAAATGGAGGGAAGGCATAGAAGAGGCCTGGGGTCCACGGCCTCGAGAAGGCATCCCCTTGCAGCGAGTTCTGCTGAAGGGGGCGGGTATGAAACAACCTCAGCTTGGTGTTGTCCCTGGAGGCCAACAGGTCCACCTTAGGTTTGCCCCAGTGGGAGAACAGGCTGTAAGATACATCTAGATGGAGAGACCATGCATGGAATGTCTTGCCTAAGTGGCTGAGAGCATCCACCAGACGGTTTGAGGCTCCTGCCACATGAATGGCTAAGAGATCTGCCTCCAGACAGCTGACGAGGATCCAGATGCAGAGCGCCTCCCTGTTTGTTGAGGTACATAGAAACATAGAACATAGAAACATAGACTTTGACAGCAGATAAGGACCACTTGGCCCATCTAGTCTGCCCATTTCCCTACCTACAGGATAGGCCGCAGATCCTAGTTAACCAACAGCCTATTTCTTCCTACCCCCCACAAGAATTGCCTTATGTCTGTCCCATGCATTCTTGAATTCTCCCACAGTTTTAGACCCCACAACCTCCTCAGGAAGGCTGTTCCATGCATCCACTACCCTCTCTGTGAAATAATACTTCCTCACATTGCCCCTGAACCACCCTCCTTCTATCTTTAAATTGTGTCCCCTTGTTCTTGCAAGTCTCTTTTTCTGAAAGATGCTACCCTCTTGGACTTTATTGATTCCACTGAGGTACTTAAAAGTTTCTATCATGTCCTCCCCTCCCTTCTTTCCTCAAGGGTATACATATTAAGCTCCTTTAGTCTCTCCTCATAAGGTTTCTTGCAGACCCTGCACCATTTTAGTTGCCCTCCTCTGGACTACCTCTATCCTGTCTATGTCCTTGAGGAGATGGGGTCTCCAGAACTGGACACAGTACTCCAGATGGGGTCTCACCAACTGTCTGTACAGAGGGATAACAACTTCCTGTTTTCTGCTGCTGATGCCTCTCCCTATACATCCCAGTATACCCCAGCCCTCCCTACTGCCTTCTCACATTGCTTGCTAACCTTAAGGTCATCTGATATGATTACCTCCAGGTCCCTTTCCTTTTTGTTGTTACTACCTCCCCACCCATTGTGTATTCTTCCCCTGGGTTCTTGTTTCCCAGGTGTATTATTTGCACTTCTTTGCATTGAATCCTAGCTGCCATACTTCTGACCATTCCTCCAACCTTGCCAAGTCCCTTTTCATCCTTTCCACGCCTCCTTGTGTATCAACCCTGTTGCAGATCTTTGTGTCATCTACAAAAAGGCATACTTTTCCTTCCAGTACTTGGTTGTGGTATTGTCCATCTGGACTTGAACCACTTGATCCAGGAGCTGAGCAGCGAAAGCTGACAGTGTCAGTCTGACTGCTCTGAGCTCCAACAGGTTGATCTGGTATCGGGACTCCTCGGGGGTCCAGAGCCCATGGGCCCTTTTGTCCCCCATGTGTGCTCCCCAGCCCATGAGAGGCGCATTGGTCATGAGAACGGCCATCAGCTCGAGATGGACAAACAGGATCCCTTCCTGCAACTGATCTGGGGCCGTCCACCATTGGAGAGCATCCCACATTTTCTGGGTCACAGTGATCAGCTGGTCGAAATAACCATGATGCTGAGTCCACTGGGTGGCCAGCTCCCATTGAAGGGGGCGCACATGCCACCAGGCCCAACGGACCACGGAGATGCATGCCGCCATCTAACCCAGAAGGCGCAGAAAGTCCTGGGCATGGCGCAACTGCCCAACCATAAATGATTGAGCAAAGGAGGAGAGAACCTCCACCCTGTCCGCTGGGAGCCGAGCTCTGCCCCAATGAAGCACATCACCTGGGAAGGTATGAGTTCTGACTTGGCCTCGTTGATCAGGAGGCCGAGTTGGGAGTATGTCTGGAGGGCCAGGTCCCTGGACCTTTACACCTCCTGCTGGGTGGCACCTGCTAAGTGCCAATCGTTGAGGTAGGGATAAATTCTCACCCCCGATGCCTCAGATGGGCTGCCACCACTGCAATGCATTTGTTGAAGACCCATGGGGCCAATAACGGGCTGAATGGCATAGCTTGGAACTTGTATAGGGTCCCTTCGGCTCTGCACCAGAGGAACCGCCAATGAAACGGAATGATTGGGACATGAAAGAACGCATCCTGCCGATCCAGTGAACAGAACCACATGTTTTGCTCCAAGGATGGTATGATCTGGGACAGAGTGACCATCCGAAAGGTGGCGTGACCTGAGATACTGATTCAGGTCATGAAGATCTAGAATGGGGTGCCAGCCCCATCTGCCTGGGCACCAGGAAGTACTGGGAGACAAAGCCTCGGTCTGTTGGAGGATCTGCCATGGGAGCTACTGTTTCCTTGAGGAGGAGCTGAGCAATGTCGTCTCGGAGAGCCAACTGAGTCTGGACGGACACCCTTTCCTCCCGAGGGGCGCAGGCTCGGCTTGGAGGGTACTGCTCAAATTCCAGAGGAAGTCCCTGACTGACCATTTCCAGAACCCACCTGTCCGTGGTGATAACGGACCAGGCGGAAAGAAAGTGGTGGAGCCTGCCCCCCACGGAAGGACCCAGAACTAGCATGATGGGAGAGGGGGTGGCTGCCCCCACCCCATCACTGAGCAGGCTTGGAGGAGGAGGAGGATCCAGGACCTGAACCTCGGCCTCTTTTATGGGCCTGTGAGGGCCCGGGCTTGGGCCGGGGGTGCCAAGCATGAGCCTGCTGCTGCTATTGCCCTCCTTGAAAGGAGGGTTGCTGGGCTGCAGGGGAAGAGTGCCGAAAGGCTTCTTCTTCTTCTGCTGTTTCTTGTCCGAAGGACCTTTATCAGAAGTAGCATCCAAGGTGGCATTGGACTGCTCAATACGCTGAAGGTGACTAGCCTCACCTGGGCTGAAAAGGTCGGTGCCCAGGAAAGGCACATAAGCTAGTTTGTGCTGAGTATCTGCTGGGAAAGAGGAGAGTCTCACCCAAGCCCTGCAACGAAAGGTAACTGCAGCTGCTATCGAGCAGGTGTACAAATCCCCAATGTCCAGGGCTGTCTGGAGCTGTTGTTTGGCAACAGCCCGACCCTGATCCCAGAACTGCTTGACTGTGGTCTGCATGTCAGCAGGAAGGTGTGGGAGGACTTCATCCAAGGACCCCAAAAGGGCATGGGAGAAGTGTGCCATGACGACGGACGAACTTGCCTGACGAAGGCCTAAAGACGGGGTCGCATACACCTTTCAAGCCAAATGATCCAAATGTTTGTATACTTTTTTAGGAGGTCAGTCAGTGTCAGCAGAACTGTCAGTACGCCTGAACACAAAGGCGGTCACCAGGCTCTCAGCCAAAGGGTGCTCTGTGAAACCAGCAAGGGACCCCATGGGCACTGCATACTTGTGGGCCATGCAGGCAGATGGAGCTGGGCAGGAGGCAGTGCACTGCCAAAGTTCTAGAGCCAGGCCAGCTATGACCCCGGCCACAGGAATGGTCTCAGTCAGGGTAGCTCCTCTCTGGAGAATGTCCGTGAGAGGGTACTTCGCCTTTTTCTGGATAGGTTCCAGGGGCATCAGAGATGAGGCGAAGAATGCCCTGAAAAGACGAAGGACCACCCTCCATCTCTATCCCACCAACCGATTTGTCATCCCCAGGATGAGAATGTAGGCTAGTCTGATCCAAATCCGAAGAGTCCAGATACAACAGTCAACCGCCGACATCACCCTCGACCCGCTGCGGGTGGTCCGGGGTGACAGTGACCTAGAGATGCCGGGAAAGCCTGGTGTCTGGTCGATCTCCCTTGGAAGAAGCCCCTCCCACTGGCTGCTTGGGTGGCGGTTCCACCATGATCAGTAGAGAGACCGGTAAAGGCCGAACCAGGGGGGTTCGCCGCCTCCGCGGGCGGGGGAACCGATTTAATCAGCTCCGAAGAAGTTGGCTTTGGCCTGGGAGGTGAAAGCCAGGTAATGGCCGGGGTTGGGGTCGGCTTGTTCCCAAACCAAATCAACTGTTGCCACGTGAGGTCCTCGTAGCGCCGGAGTTTCCGCCAGAGTCTCTCCTCATCCGAGGAGGATGAGGACGACTGATGGCATCACCTCTTCTTAGAGCGATTATGGCTCTTCCTCGGCCTGCCGGTCAAGGGGGTCCTGGACCTCGATCGAGATTGGGCAGGCCGACTTGGTCGATTGGGAGACACCGGCAGGACTGGTGTATTCTCAGGGTCGGGGACCACTTCCTCAGTGGGATTCCCAGCGGGCTGGGTCTCATCAGGGAAGGAAAAGACCGGAGTCCAATCCAGAGAGTCGTCAACCGGAGTCCGCGACAATGGGTTGATCGTGTTGATAACAATTTCGACCTCGTCGATAAGACTGTCTGGTTGACTGGCCAGACGGCAAGGCCAAGAAGCCAGTGGGCGAAGTGGTGATCTCGACCGAAGTCAAGACTGCTGGTTCCTGATCCCAAGAACATCTTCGCCGAGATGAAGACAATTCCGGGTCCTCCTCCCACTTACGGGACCGAGAGGAGTGCGTGCCCGCAGGATTCTAACCATTAGTCGGGACAGACTGGCACAACTCTCGGAAAGAACCCAAGAAGGTGGCGCCCAGGTTAAGTGGAACAAAAAATTCCCGAGAGGAAGATTCTGCGGCCTGTGCCGCTTCCTCCTCGAAGGACTACATACATTCCAATTGCTCTGCGGATCCCACAGCTGCGAAAACCGCCCACCTAGCCTCCTTTGATTTTACCGGAGGGTTCCATTTTTCCGGCCTTCCCAACTTCAGGCATGTGAGATGGTCATCGAGGACGTTAGTGTGAAATGCAAGGCAGAAGTTGCACTTAGAGGTGTCATGGCCGACAGCCAAGCAGTAGATGCACGCGGCGTGGGGATCGATGCGCGACATTTTCTGGCTGCACAAACAACGGTGAAATCCAGGGGAAGACTTGTCTTCCATAATCGAAGTAGGAGAATCACTGTCACTAATGCGAACTAGACAAAGTTTCAGAAGAACCGAAGGTTCAGAAGCCAGGGCCTACAAAATGCAGGAGCACGAAGGAGGCAAATTGAATCTTCCAGCGGAAAGGAAGATCTGGTGTCATAGGGTGGAGCAGAGGGTTATACCACCCAGGTGGGTGGGTGGGAGGAGCCAGCTTGAAGACGTTTGGCGATCCTTAAAGGGAAAGGGACATGCCAATAAGTGTGGATGAACAACATATTCACGATCCTAGAAATATAAATCTTTTCAATTTGGCAATGGTTGCAACCTATCAGAAAAGAGGAATGGATAAAGGATATAAGGGGCTGTTTGCTTGCCAAAGGGGGGGATTCTGGAGAGATCAGCTCGAGGGAGCAGAGCAAGAGAGACTGCTGTTGGGCTTCCTAGCCCGAAAAGCCTGCCATTTGCCCAAAGGCCTTGCTGGCCCTAGACAATCAGCAGAGTGCTTGAGGGAATCAAGTAGCTACAGGGAAAATATCTGGACTGAGCAAGTGTTGAGATTTGAATTTGCTGCTGCAATTGGGAATTTGGTGAGTGGCAGCCTGAAAAGAGAAACTGCCAGTCTGGAAGAGAGAGAGAGAGTTTGGAATTTTCCACTCTGAAAGCAGGGACTGCAAAGTCACAGACTGAAAGCAACATTGTCTGCAGCTGAAGATAACACGACCTGTAACCTGCATTTCCCCTTGATGGGGTGAATACCTTTGGGACCACTTTGCCCCTTGCCAGAGAACTGTGTTAACTGGGGTTAGAGACTGAGCCAAATCCTAGTTCTTTTGCTGTATCAGAGAAAAGTGTGTGCAAAGCGACCAGTCTGGGGAACACTCAGCCTGTCCTGTACCCAGACTGAAGAAGAGACCACTGGAGAGGAAGACATCAAAAGGCCTGTCAGGGGAACACAGCATACAAAGGCCCCAGGGGCAAAGACAGGAAAGGCCTGGCATGTAAAAACCAGCGTACTTCATTTCATCACCCAGCTACCGATGTGGTGCACCAACAACCCCAGATACCGGCATGGTACCATGGAGTCAAGTGTCTGTAACCCCTGTTGAATCTACAAACTGTGAGTACCTCTGGGCTGCAGTTCAGGGGAGTCTTTATTTGGCTAACTAGTCAGAAAGATAAGGGGATTAAGTCCTGGGCAGGACTGTGTTCCAAGTTTAAAGCTGCGACCAGGCAGAAAAGTAAACGTTTTGTAAGTAAGTAAACTTTATTTTTTAAGCGCCTTTCAAATATCAAGGCGCTGTACAATAAAATAAATCAAATAAACATCAGATAAAACATACAGTTAAAATTTTAAAAACCTTCAGAGAAAGCTTTACAAAACAAGTAAATCTTGAGCTCAGATTTAAAACTGGGGATGGTCAGGCATTCTCTTATCCGACGAGGTAGAGAATTCCACAGGGTAGGGGCAGCGTAAGAAAAAGCGCGTGCCCCAGATATTTTTAACCGAACCCTGGGAATCTCCAGCAATCCCTCGTCGGCAGATTGGAGTGAGCGTGAGGGGCAGCAGGGAGTAAGGAGATCTTGTAGATACTGGGGTCCCTGTTCATGTAGGGCTTTATAGGTCAGTAACCCGACCTTAGAGGTGATCCGCCACTGTACCGGCAGCCAGTGCAGTTCGCGCAGCACAGGTGTAATATGACTAGTTCTAGATGCCCCAGTCAAAAGCCTGGCCGACACGTTTTGCAGTAGCTGCAAGCAACGGATATCAACTCCAGGAAGCCCTAGGTAAAGGGCATTGCAGTGATCAAGGTGGGTGGTTACGAAGACATGGACCAATGTAGGAAGGTCAGCTGGAGGAACCAGATGTTTCACCTGGGCGATATTCCTAAGATGGTAAAAAGAAGATTTGACAAAGGCCGACACCTGCGATTTCATGGTCAAACCATCGTCAAAAACAACACCCAGGTTATGCACCCGATCTGAGGTCAAGAGCTGGGCACCGTCCAGCCATAGGCCTGAGGGAAGCCCAGCCCTAAGACCCGCCTCAGGGCGACCCGGGTCCACAACCAACACCTCAGTCTTATCCGGGTTTAACCACAGCCAGCTAGTGCACATCCAATCTTTGATTTCAGCTAGACAGTTGTTAAACACAGAGATCATATCATCCTGTCCGGGAGTAAAGGACATATACAGTTGGGTATCATCTGCATAGCAGTGAAAACCCAAACTGTATTGCCTGAGGATATCTCCTAATGGCAGCACATACACAGCGAACAACATGGGCACCAATATGGAGCCCTGCGGTACCCCACAGTACAGGGAGAGGGTATCAGAGGAATAAATTCCGGTGACAACCCTCTGTGTCCTGCCAGTGAGGAAAGATCGAAACCGGCGCAAGACTGTACCAGACAGTCCACAAAGAGTCCGCAGTTTAAAGTTATTTGGGTCTCAATGAAAGATACCCATTGTCTTCTACATGGCAGTGAGGTGCCCACCCATGGGACTTTAGAGACATTTTGGACAGCTGCCATTGGGAAGCTGGGTACACCCGTAGGTGGGAGGTGGGGATTGTGAGGGGTGAAAGTGTTTCATCAGTTTTTAATGTTGTGCACTTTTTTCACCCCCCCCAAAAAAAAATAAACCTGTTAATTGTTAGTGTTATATTATGGTACTGCAACTCACTGCAAGAAGGGGGAATGTACTGTGGGGGCAGTTACTGTATTTTCCTGGGGGGGGTGGTAACCTGCAATTTATGCACAGGTATCCCTATCACTACCCCAGGTGGAGGCACCATGCACATTTATTGTTTTTGTACCACTCATCCTCCAAAGAACCTAGGCCGGCCCCCTCGAGATACATCCAAGGAAGTCTTGAGGGCCCCTGAAACAACCGAGGTGAGTCAGAGGGGCTGCTACACAAAGAAGCAGTCAATGCACTGAATTAGTGTTTGCCACTATAGTTCAAATTCTCACACCCACCTCAAATAAAAAAGCCAGATGACCCAACCTCAGCCAAATTCAATGTTAAAACACCAGAGAAAGTGGTACATTACACAGCGGCTAAAAACAAAAAACACCGTCTTACCTCCTTTAGCTCATGGACGCACCATATACGCTCTAAAATACATTCCCTAACTCTAACATACTGAATGTTTGTTTGGGTTTTCTTTTTTTTTTTTGCAGTTGATGCATCTTTTTTTTATACAAACAGGAGATTTATTTTTTTAAACTGAAATGTATTGCAGTACTTATCCGTTACATACAGTTCATCAGTTTATATACTGCTAAATACCTCTCCATATTTATATTCTTTTCTTCAGTAACCATTCTATTCATGAGTTCATTTTGTGATGTGATGTCTCCAAATGTTTTTAATTTATATATGGAAGTTACTTCAAAAAACACTACCTTACCTCCTCCAGCTCACCGACGTACCATATCTGCTGTAAAATATATTCCCCAACTCTAACATAATGAAAATAATTAAAACTGGGCATAAACAGGGCATGAAAGCTAAACTAACTAGCTATATAGTGATCCTTCACTAGAGGTTGCTAATGAATATGAAACATTTAATGTGCGTGGCAGCACCAGTTTGCACCTATGTGGTTTTTTGTTGTTGTTGCAATTTCTGCATCATTTTTTACATAAACGGCAGATTTTTTTTTAACTCAAGTTTACTGCAGGACATGACCATTACATATACATCTCCATACTGACATTTTTGTTCTTCCGTGACTATTTCATTCATGAGTTCATTTGGTGATGTGGTGTCTCAAAATGTTAATTATATAAAGAATTTACTTCAAGGAAGAGAAATTTCTCCTCCTTGCTACGACAATAGCTGTACTTTGGCATTTGATTTAAGACACTAATTGACTCATCATTGTAAAATGCCTGTATTGCTTTTTCTATGTAGTCCTTTTAACTGCATCTTAGCCAATCAAACAGAGTAAGAAAACACAACATTGGATTATAACCAAGTTAAACTTGGTGTTTGTGTTTTGTTTTGTTGTTTACTTAAGCAATAAGACATGACAGGGAGTGTGTTTTGGTGGGATAACGGCCTACCTTGGGTTGGTTGAAGTACGAGGTGAAGCAGAGTGTTTCCACCACCCAAGAAAGGCTGTTAGCCCACCATAATGCACTCCCTGGAGTGTCTTACTGCGATTATGAAATGGGTCCTTTTTAGTAAACTGGATGTAGTTTTTTTCATAATGTTCTATTATCACCACTCCCTCCTTTACCTTCCTTCTTTCACTTGTGTCAGGCACTTTGTTTTATTTTTATTTATTTACTTATTCAAATGATTCACTAGGAAGGCGCACTAAGCAACAAGCTGTTTGTCTCGGTGCGACCTGGGGGAATACCTGTTACATCCATTTTCTCCTTCCCTACACATCTGATTTCTTATTGATTATACATACTTTTTAACTCTGTTCCCCAACCCCCCAGCACATTCAGCCTGGACCTCCTTTGGCCTCTGCCAGTGCACTCTGCAGTTAGTCGAGACTCCTGGGTATCCTGTGGACTACTGAACCACCTGTGACACACTGCTGCATTGCCCCCTTGGCTTAAGGCCCATGAAGCAGAGCTTGCCTTTTTGCTCCTACGGCAGCTCCACCCTTGTAATCCAACTGCCACAGTGGAGATGAAGTCAGAGAGCGAATCCTGGAGCCAGGAGGAGTGAGGCTGACCACAGACATGAGGGGCAGGCTGAGCATCATCTGCCCAGCTGGTTGCAATTTGTCTATCGTCTTGCTCCCTTCCCAGGGATGCAACTGTGCAATGATGCTCCTGAGCATGCACCAGTACAGGTGCGCTTGGCACCAGTGTCGGTAGCATTCTATTTCCCATTCTGCAGAGTTTCAAACCATGCTGTCATTCAGTCTTTCACTACGTAGATGGCGGGATGCGCAGCCCTTCCTCCCTGAAGGAGGAGAACTATCCTTGGGATGCTCAATCCCCCAGTGAACCCTCGATATGACCTCGCTTCTGAACTCGGGTCGCAAGTGTAGTGAGCGGTAGAACTCCCACTGTGCAACTGCGATGGTCACTTTCCACATCTTGTCTTCCACAGAATAAAGTCACAATGATACAGCATCTGTGTACTGTGGATCCATTCGTTTCGAGTAGTGAGTGCCCTGCCTTTTTATCTGTACTGTATTACTGTGGTTTGGCGTGCTGCAAAGAACTCGGCAGAGACCCTTTTCTCAGCTGTGAAGTGATAACAGACACTGCAACAGTTATAAAAACTAACATAACTTGAATTTACAAAACATTGGTTGCAACAGTATCTAAGATTACAACATAGTTTTGCATGAGGTAATTTATAAAAAGAGACAGCATGCAAACAGACTGACAGCAGGAGGTAGTGTAGAAGGGGATTAAGTGTTCTAAATCAGGACAAAATAGTTAAGTTTCAATTTGGTGCCATTTGAAGATGGTTGGGGAATCAATCAAATCTCAGAGCAGAGGCTGTCCCATACGATGTGGCAATGTGTCAAAAAGACTGGCTGGAAAGTACCCAACACTCAAACCAAACAAGCAAGCAGAATACAGTCTGTGTGTTATGCAATTGTGTGTTACCTATTTTAGTATCACCTGTAAATTTAGAAACTTAGCTACTCACTTAAATAGCCCCAGACACTGTTAGAAAAACTTGGGGAAAAAAATGTGAGATTTAGTCAGTTCAGTTTATATTTCACGTTTTTTTTTTTTAATCACACCCCTATTTTTTGTGCCCGCTGCAGCAGCACCTACCGGTTGGGGCATCCAGTCACCGGCCCTGCCGCAGGGAGAGCAGCAGGCTCACTCGCATGATGAGGGGATCCGGCATGGCCATGGCCAACCTGCTGGAGGGCTCCCCATTCTCTGCCAGTTGGACCGGCGCAGACCCCCCAGCATGATTCCACGACAGTCCTCCTGGCGAGGTAGGGCATGGGCATCAAGCTGCACGGTTGCGCCCAGCCCTTTTTCCATTTTCACCCAATGGGAGCACAGGCATGCAATGGCGTCCATGCACAACGTGCGGGCGTCTGCAATACCGAACACCCGCGCATCTGCAGTACCACGCGGCATCCCAGGGATCACCAGAGCATGGTGTGGATCCCACCCTTTTCCCCAGGACTAGAACAGCTGTCGGATGCCCGATCCTAGTCCTCCCCTGCCGACCCGGGCTTGTTCCCGAACCCGGGTCGCCGGCATGTAGTGAAGTGTGACATCCAGCGCTTCAACCCTCAGCGACACCCGGACGGCTTATATTTCATGTATTTTCTATAATTATTTACCTTTTTTCTTTATTACCAAGGACAGCTGTATGAAAGAGGCTTACGGTCCCTTAGACTTTATCTGCTCTTTCTGCTATCCCACATATGCCATCATAATTCGGGATTGCACCTGGAAATGAGCTTCTGGTCATGGTGCTTTTCCCAGTTACCAACTTTTAAATAACGAAATAAATAAATAAAATAAATAATTCCCCATTTATGGCATCGTAATTATCCCCACAGCAACAGATTGTAATGTCATAAACAGAACTGTGATGTCATATGTAGGCAAGCAGCCAGAACAGCTAGGGCAGTGATCCTGTTTACATGCAAATGTCCTTAGTAATAAAGAAGAATGAGAAATACAGAAACAATACTAAAATATAAGTTCACTTGTGCTAAACATTACATTTTCTCAAAATTGTCACAATGGTGTCAGGGGCTCTTTAAGACTATATTAAAACAGTGTGTCCCAACACCCCATTCTTTACCTGTCACCATTTACAAAGGCTGTCATTTATTACTGTAGTTTTCTACCATACTGTTATTAACCCATTTAGTAAATTTACTAAAAGAACCCTGCTGTTTCATTTTATGACTTGACATTTATGTGGTACCAATCCAGAGTTTGCCAGAGTCCAGATTTAAAATATCTACAGATTCAGGAGTCCTATCACAGTAAATGAGGTCAAGATGTTTTGTGGGTAAACTGCAATATAGTTATGGATGTTGAGGAATTTAGTATCCCTTGAACGGTATGTGCCCCACTGACTAGCAAGCAAATCAGTTCTGTTCAAGTCCAGTCTAGTAGCATGGAGGGCTGATGAGCTTTAAAAGTGCCTTACCTCCTGCCACACCAGAGACCTGAGTTCAGAAACAGACTTGGGTTGGCTGGGGAGGGAGAGGACTGAATGTCCGAGAGGCAGCTTTCCTCTCCTGGCCTAGGCTGCCCCCACATGGAGGCCTAGTGGTAGAGAAGAATTTACAGGAGGGGACTGCAGATACACCTTGGGTGAGTGTGACTCCACCTACGAGCCCAGCACTCCATAGTCAGGTGGGGAGAAAACCGGAGTAAAAAGTGTTGGACGGGCTTAATGAAACACAGCAATGCTGCACCCGCACCACCACCATTACTTGGTCCACCTCGGATATGTTGACTGGAGGGGGTGGAGGATGGCCCTCCCCTGAGGGAGAAACTCGTGGGGAAACCACTCGACCAGGTAGGTGGCTGAGGAAGGCATGGTAGCAGGTACAGGGGCCAGGGAATGTGCTGATAAGCCGCCCCTCCGGAAGCAGGAGGATAAACTGTACATGGAAAAAAATAATTTCTGTTCAGTCATTTGTACTTTGGTCTATTCTACTAGAACTGTACAGTTTACTCTATTCAGCTTATTATCACTCTATTATTTGTTAGAAACAGAGATGCATTCACAAGGGGGCATGATTGGAAAGTGGTGGGAGGAACATTTCAGAAGGATGTGAGGAAGATTTTCTTCATGGAAAGGGTGGTGGGGTCTGGGAACAGATTACTGACAGAGGCTGCGGAGGCAAGGACCATTAATGAGTTTAGACGCGAGTGGGACATCATCAGGGACTCATAACTCCAACTGGGGGAAACAGGAAGCAGTGGAAGGGGAGGGGAGGAGGAATAACCCAATGCAGCACTAGGCCAGGAGGTGAGGTAGTAATAACTATGGGCAGACTTGATGGACCACTGGTCTCCTTCTGCCATGAGATTCTATGTTTCAGTGTTTCTACTAAACATTTTCAATTTTCAAGTGTAAACGTTTTATTAACTCGTGATTACCTGCCAAGAAAATCATCTTTATCTGGGTCTTCATCATACAGATCCACCTCTAGGTCCTGACCAGGAGCTTCGTGAACAATGAACTACAATCAAAAATATTTCAGGTTAACTGTGCCATCAATTTGTGGAGTTTTTAGACTACAACAGGCACCATTTAAAGGAGAATTGGCAGGAACCTGTTAATAACTGGTGAAACTTTTCAGTAAGTATATAAATAAAATAATGTTTCCTGAAGAGGAGCTAGGCATACAGGAATGAGCTGCTACACCTTGAAAGAAACACAGATTGCAAAAAATGTAAAACAGAGGTGCACAAAAGAACTGCATGAAGTGATCAAATTTATTTGTGACCAAAGAATCAGTGCAGTAACACACAGACACAAATCCCTGGTGGTTTGAACTCATACGAGATCTTCTGGGGATCTACTGAAGGACAACTCACATGAGTTTGAAGTGCCAGGAAATCTGTCTCTGCATTTTCCTGCACTAATTTTTGGTCTCCTACACAGATTTGCTCATGTCATCATTTGGATTTTTCTTGCAGTTCTTTTTCACACACCTGTTTTTTTTATATTCCCTGTAGAAGCTGGATTTTAGACTGTTTCCAGTTCTATTACTGTCTACCCTTACTGGTCCCTTTTATACGTCGATAGATACACTTACTGTGTCTCTTACGGTTATAACAGTGCATTCCAGAGTACTTGAGTGAGAGAACTGTAAGGCACACATGCTAAATACCTTTATTTATAAAAAAAAAAAAAACTGAATCTGAATTTAAAATCAAAATACTTTACTTTGCAGAATATTAGAGAATCCACGTTGCTGTAAATGGGCTATGCCAACTGAACTTAACTCCAGAAATGTAGAACTATGTGCATAAGGCACCTTCATATGGGCATAAGAGCATCTGGAATGTTTACAAACAGTCCTGATTGGCGAAGAATGATATTGTGATTTATAAAACTTAATGGACATTTCTGATTTACACTGTGGTGGTAAGTGCACATTTAGAACTCTGTGATGTAGTGTAATGACCCTTTCAACCACAGAACTTGATGGGAGACTACAAATGCATATGACAACAATCTAGGAGATTAGCAAGGACATAAACTATATCATGCAGTTCTGCAAATCAGAAATACCCAATGAATTTACTAAAAGGCCACTAAAGATGAAATGATAACTTAATGTAAGCCAATATTTAAAATATATCTTCTGCAGAAAGCACCTGCTATCGGGTGAAATGCAGTTCTCCTTTAACCCTAATGTTAAGTGGGAGAGGGAATATATGTATCCCTACGCTCACAAACACTGGGTACTAAATTCATCTGCAGCTACAGTACAGGTTATCACCATTTTATTACAAGTTCATTCTTTTTGTCAATTTTAACTATTTTATTTTGCAGCAGTTTATGTCATTATTTATATTTACCCTCATTAAGTAATGGCTGAAAGATGTCTATCAGTCCTTTTGAGTTGTGCCATTAACTTGGTTAGCTAATCAGAATGCAGACAAAAGGTTACTTTACAGTTAATAGGTCCACTGCACAATTGTGGAGGAATACATATACTGTTGCTGTGTGATCCAATTTCAGAGGTGGTCGCTTGTACTATAATAAATTATGAAATCTAGAGTATCAATGCTGGTATTTATATTTCGAAACTTGTCCCACCTGATTCTTCAGTCATGCAATGCCCTCACATGGAGAGTTGGGGTAGGACAGTGACAATCATTTATAAATCAGATCTGATTGGTATGACAGTCCCGGAGGGAGATACAGGTACAGTACTTTTCAATGTGTGGCCATGACATGTGGGGGCCGCCTGAAATGCAAAATCCTCCTTGGGTATTGCCCTCCAGGTGGTGGGGGCAGGGAGTACTTGGAGGAGTTTGCAGACTTTGGTGTCGGACAAGCTGTTGGAATCCCCTACAATTTAGGCACTGGAAGATTTTATTTTTATTTTATTCTTTTGGTAACCAGGTAAGGCCCACTAGGCACAAGTGTCTGTTTTCACAGGTGGCCTGGGAGCACTGTGGTGGTTAAGTGACTTGCACAGAGTCACACAGTATGCAAGGAGAGGCAGTGGGGATCAGACCCAGCTCTGCTGCATGTACCAAGCTCATTCACAGCTTATTACTCTAACCTGTAGGCTATACTGCCAGCCATTTAAACTGCTGGACCAATGCCAAGGAAGATAAAATTGCTGTTGAACTCCCCCAATTCATGGAATCGCTGGGTTTTTGCCAGCATGTTCAGGCTGCAGCTCATGTGGGGGAGCCACACACTGGACTTGGTTTTCACCACTAGGCTAGTGGATAATAACCCTCAGATTAATTCTGTGATTTGGCTAGACCACACTGCATTATCCTTTCAGTTGATGGCCTCCCAAAGTTTCTACACCACCACTATGGAGATGGTCCATGGTAGAAACTGATTCCTAATGTTTTCCGCTGGACTGCGGACATTTATAGTATAATGGCTGTCTCCACATGAAGCGTCGCTCAGGCAGAAGTTTAATAACAACATTCTGTCTTCTACTGACTCTGCAGTGGAAGTCCATAGCAACCCTGCACCTAGGAGGTGGTGTGCACCATGGCATAATAATGGTCTCCATTCTCTTAGGGTGCAGGATTAGAGGATAGAGGTCAAATGAAGGAAACCCAGCCAACAATCCAATGGTCAAGTCCCGGGATGCTGATTATCATGAGTACCAGGAGACAATGATTGCCGCTACAAGGACTTGCTCCTTGGGTGTCATCGCAGCTGAGAGAAACAGACCCACCGCTCTCTCTAGGGTGGTTGATATTCACCACCCTGAATGTCTTTCCCAAGATCTTGGAGAGATGATTTCAGAGGTGTGAAGTTTTTTGTTGTTGTTTTTGTTTTCAGCCAAGATTATAATATTAGGGTCAACATCTCCTCTATGATAAAGATTTACGATTGCAGTGGTCCAGTATTGGAGATGACAGAAGCTCGGATTGTCTGGGACAGTTTCCACAAGACTGACTCCTTGGAGATCTGCCAGGGACTATTGGATCTGCACCCAAACTACTGTCGGTTGGACCCTGCTCCTGACTCTCTAATGAATGTTGGACAAGCATGCTCAGTCCAGCACCTGTGAAAATAGTTAAATGCCTCTTTGAGGGAAGGTGTGTTTCCAGCAGCCCCTCCTTTTCAATCTGGCTTTTGTCTTCAGCACAGTACTAAGACAGCCCTTAGGAGGGTTTTGAATGATTTGCAAATTGTGAGGGAACATAGGGGGATCTTCTTCAAAGCAGTCACCTACAGCAGGTCATAACACATGGGATATCAGTCACAGGCATCACTTCCTCCAGATGACTTTCTCAGCAGTCCACCCTAGGACCTCCCACTAGCACCACCATCACGTGGTGTTCACTTGGCAGGTATAAAACGGGGAGGTTCCAGCTACTCCTCAGTTCTTTTCAACCGTGACCTGCTTGCAACAAGTCCTCCTTTGGTGCTCTGCTTCCAGTCGTTGACAAAGAGTTCTACTGACCAAATTTATTACCAAACGGGTTCATCCAATGCTGTCTTCAGATAGAGTGTTCCTGTGGATTTCAGAGGTCCTCCACAGTATTGGTGTGGGATGCCTTGGTCCTGTACACAGCACCCGGATTGGTACCTCTACAACCAGATCCACAAGAAACCTCCTCAGGGTCTCATGTTGGTGAACCCTCCTCATCAATGGCCATGGGTCCATGTGTGAACCTTCCTTCTATCAACGCTCATTTCACACCATGCCCTGGTCGAGGAAGAAGAATGCCCAGAGTTCTACATTAAGGTAAGTAGCCTGAGAAGGCAGCCTGCTTTAATGTCATCTTCTCCACTGTTGACCACTGCTGGCTCCTCTCTTTACTCAGTCAATGGCTCCTCCGTTGATGGATGATCCAGGGGTAATGCCCTTGCTGTCCTCAGAAGAAAGTTGGCTTCTGACCCATCCATGATCCTATGGACACAGACGGTCATAGCCTGAGATGGAAACCTGATTTTATTATTGTCTTCTCCATCGTTAGTGACTGTACTCTCCTCTCTTTCATCCTTCGACAGCTCCTCTGTTGACGGACAGTCCTGGTGTTAAGCCCTTGCCATCCTCGGAAGCCAGTTGGCTTCTATCCCATCAACGATCATACAGACGTCGATGCTGAGCTTAGAGGGTAATTTTCCCTGTGCCATCGTCCACTGACAAAGGCCTCTGGCCCATCGATGTTCCATCTCATCAACATCTGGCTGGTTTGCTCAAGCCTATCACCTTCTGTGCCTTTGGTGACTCCTGGCCTTTCTCCTTTCACGATGGTCAGTGCAGAGGGTATTTACCCTTGCCATACTCCTGTCGATACTAGCGTCTAGCCAGTCATTGATCCTGACCATCACTGAGAGACAGATGTTTACCAGCCCATTGTACCCATCGACGATGCTCTCATCGACAATTAGCCAGTCTGATACTATCTATGACTGCTGGTTTTTATATTTCCTCCGTCAACGGTGACTGCTGGGGTTTTGCACCATACGCATTGACTGACTTTTGGCATAACGATGGTCCTAATCTATTAACTGTGTATTACACCCTTGCCATCGTCTATTCGTCAACAACCGGCCCTTTTTTTGCCATTAAAATCTCTAAAAGACGTCCAGCTGCGTAAGCAGCTGTTAAAAGAGGTTGGTACATCATAAAGCTTAGGTTTGGTTCCCGCACCTTCTGCTTGTCTACAGTGCGACTCTGAGCTTCTGGGTTGCCCCAGACATACTGGACATTGTGTCAAGTGGCTCTTGCCCAGTTACCAGAAGTCACTGTTTTCCACGGTCTACGTCCAAGGGATAGGGCTCAGGCGCATCCCTCCATAAGGATGGGTTCTTGTTGCCCTGCTGGTAACACCATGTTTGCACTGGGGTGGCATCTGCTAAGATGACTCTCCACCTTCTTGCTAACAGGGTCAACCACCTCCTCGTATACCAAGAGGCCATACTAACAGCTGGGGCTCAGTTCCCTATGGAGGATGCACTTAAAAGATGCCACCTACTTAGGGTCTCCTCTCCAGCCATTGATACTTCCAGGCTCAGGCTTCTACGGGGGTTTGCCTCCGCACGGGCTGCATCTGTCAAGCTGTACGTACTGCGGTCCATCCTTGCTAACCCTTCTGGGTGATAAGCTCTTTATGCAGGCTTCGGACTTGAAGGCTTACCTTGACTTCCGTTGTCCCCTTCAGTTCATTCGCACAATGTGTTGTACACACAGACATCCGGCCAACAGGGGTTCCTTCCGTGGCTGTCCTCATAGGTCTTGGCCCCCTGCTGCAGAGATGCGAGAATTGCCCTACATCATGCTCTGGCTCCCCCTAGTTTGGCCTACCATCTGCAAAGCGACATGTCTCCGATCATGGGCACGCCCTCCTAGGGGGCCAGTGGTCACTTCGGATCTCGGGATCATCCAAGTGATTCCATTGGGTCACATATTTACTCTCACAGAGTACCCCCCAGTGGCCTCCAGGGATCTCTCTCTATCCACCAGACTAATGCACTGGCATCACATGCTGAAATAGACGCTTTACTTATAGAATGAGCCATCGCACCAGTATTCGACAGGGAGGCATGGGACTGTATTCCCGTTTCCTTCTGGTTCCCTAATGGAAGATGGACATGCGCAGCAGCTGGATCTTTGAAGTATCCACCTCATTATCAAATTCCGTAAGTACTAGATGGTGTCTCTCAGACACTCTTCCAGTTGCGGTACACAAGAAACTGGCTCTGTTCCCTGGATACTGGAGGATGCATTCCTCCATTCGCTGATGTAACCCGCTCACAGACAGCTCCTACCGTGTTTTGTTTCAGGGTCATCATTACCAGTTCAGTCCCTCACCATCTGGCACTTTCCTAATGACCCGTGGGTATCCTAAACGTGCCTAGCGGTATTCACAGGGCACCCCCCCCCATAGGGCAGGCCTCTCTTTCTTTCCCTAACTGGACAATTTGCTCCGGATGGCATCTTCCTGCCAAAGGCTGATATCCAAGCAGTTGTTCGCACGGGGTGGGATGGCAGTAACCTATCCGATGTCAAAACTGGGCACCACACAATGCCTCCGGTATATTGGGGCGTGCTTGCCTCCTCCTCCTCCAGGAAGGCATATTTGCCCACCTGTGTACATTGGGCGCCTCCTGGGATATTGGACTCCCTTCATCCAACAGTCCCCGATGCTAGGCTGTCCTTGAGGTTCCTTCAGTAGTTACAGACAGTCCAATGGGACCAGCGGGAGAATGATTTCAATGCACCAGTCCTCATATCCTTCCTTGGCTGTTTGAGCACTACAGTGGGGAAAGTTACAGTTACGTAAGAACTTACCGTAAAAGTAGATCTTCGAGACAGAGGTTCCTGCAGTAGGTCATAACATGCAGGACTGCGCCCCATGGCGTCAGAACCACATGGCAAGCTTTTCCAGCAATGCCTGGTGGGAGACCGCCCACCCAACATCACGTGACGGACGTCAGTGTGACCTATACAGTGGGCAGTCCCCACGCCCGCATTCCAGTTCTCCCACTGGAGATCCAAGGAGGATGAGACCGGAAAAGGATGAAATCCTGGAGCCCAGATCAGAACAGTCTGAAAGAAATTCAGAAACTGGGGGAAGGAGGGAGGGAAAAGGTGACCTACTGCAGGAACCTCTCTCGAAGATCTACTGTTATGGTAAGTTCTTACATAACTATACTATCTTACTTCAAGAGGGTTCGGTTCCTGCAGTAGGTCATAACATGTAGGACTGAATCCCAAGCAGTCACTCTGAGAGAGACCAAGAGAATCACGGGAGGAGGAGCAACTGAAAGAACAGATCAGGACCAGCCTAAGACAGTAGGCCCTGCAGAACGGTGAGACCAAATCCGGCCCTACGCCTAGAGGCAATACCCAGACTGTAATGCTTTGTGAAAGTATGGTTCGAACTCCAGGTTGCTGCCGCACAAATCTCCACTGCAGAAACATTCCTTAGTAATGCTGTACAGGTAGACATACCTCTGGTAGAGTGATCTCTGATTTCCCCAGAAGAGGTTTGTTATGCTTCTGATAACAGAAGCGGATGCAGTTAGCAAGCCACTTGGATAGGCACTGCTTAGATACTGCTGAATCCAAGGATTTGGGGCAAAGGTGACAAAAAAGCTGATCAGACTTTCTGGATTCTTTGGTTCAGTGGACAAAAAATGTCAGGATCCTATGTACATCCAAAGTGTGAAGGAGAGCCTCCCCCCATTCGAATGAACAGAATAATAAACTGGTAGTTCAACCGTCTGGTTTAAGGTGAACTCAGAAACCACCTTGGGAAGAAACTTAGTATTTGTATGCAGGACCGCCTGGTCCTTGTAAAAAAAAAAAAAAAAATCAAATAAGGCTCCTTCTGCATCAGGGCATGAAGCATGGAAATCCTATGAGCAGAAGTAATAGCAACCAAAAATAGCACCTTCCAGGAAAGGTAGCGCATGTCACAGCTCATCGCTGGTTCAAAGGGAGAAAGCCTAAGCTTCTCTAATGCAAAATTCTAATCCACAGGTGGGGCGGTGGTACAGATGGGGGGTTTAAGATGGAGGATCCCTTTCAAAAAATGTCTTGGAGATCTCCAACTGTGCCATGGGTTTTCCCTCCATCAACACATGGTAGGCTGAAATGGCTGACAGGCAGACCTTAAGGGAAGAATAAGACAGACCAGAATCAGACATGTGCCACAGATATTCTATAATCTGGGGAGCTGAGCAAGTAAAGGGGTCCCACCCTTTAGATGCCACCCAAGTGGAAAAATGCTTCTATTTCATTGCACATGTGGACCTGGTGGAGGGTTTCCTTGCCTCCACCAGTTCAGTACAGTTCAGATTTATTTATATGGTGCCTTTCATATGCCAAGGCACCGCACAAGGAGTAAAACAACAGCAGCATAAAATTACATATGTGTTAAATAATATAAAATAACAGAAGACAGTCAACAGTATTAATCCCTGGAAAGCTCGGACCCATAGAACAGTTTTAAGTGCCTGTTTAAATCCCTCCACTGTCGGGCACTCACGTAACTGGTGGGGTAGAGAATTCCAAAGGGTTGGGGCCGCATGCATAAATGCCCAGCCCCAGAAGATTTTAAACAAACCCTTGAAATTTCTAGCAACCCCTCGTCAGTAGAGCAGAGTGATCGCCCAGGGCAGTAAGGGACCAGAAGCTCTTTCAGGTAATCCAGATCCTGTCCGTGTAGGACTTTGTAAGTCAGAAGCCCGACTCTAAAGGTGTTTCACCACTCTAGTGGCAGCCAGTGCAGTTCGCGCAGCACTAGACAAATGTGACAGCACCGTGGGGTTCCCATCAGTAATGGGGCCGCTGTGTTCTGCACCAGCTGCAAGTGACAAATATCCACCCCCCAGAAGCCCTAGGCAAAGGGCACTGCAGTAGTCCAGGCGAGAGGACACAAAGGCATGGACCAACGTAGGAAGGTCACCGGACAGAACAAGATGCTTAACTCTAAGAGATATTCCTCAGATGGTAAAAAGAGGATTTTACAATGGCTGACACCTGCGCATGGAGTGTCAGACCCTCATCAGAAATTACCCCCAGGTTTCGCACCTGAGTCAACAGATCACGCCAGAGAGGTAGAGGAACTGGGGGTTCCACTATGAGCTGCTGCATTACCAGAAACAAGATTTGCCTCGCCCAGAGTGGAGCTATAAGGATCATCTGTGCTCCCTCTGCCTGAAGTTTGAGAAGTACTCTCTTTCGTATTGGAAAGGGAGGGAAGGTGTACAAGAACTTCCCTGTCCAACATAGTGACAACATGTCACGCCAGAAAGCACCAGGCTCTGGAACGAGCGATCAAAAGCTGGGAAGCTCTGCATTAAATGGGGAGGTGAACAGATCTATGTCTGGGTGACCCCACTTCAGAAAGAGAGAGTTCAGGGCTGGCCCATCAGCACAGCAGTAGACCTACCACTTGTGACACTGGTGATCCAGGTTCAGTAATGAGCCCGGGTCGTCGGAGGGTTGGCCGGGGAGAAGGATTAAGCACTCAATGGGCCACTCTCCTTCTCCGGGTGGGATGGGCAGTGCTCCTTGCCGCGATACCGCCACTACCTGGGTAACCACAGGTGGTGACGGTGCAGCAGAGGTGGTGGTAAGGGGAGGGACTGACGTTGGCCGAGGACCAGAGCGGAGGTGCGTCTCTGCATGCCACCAGCTCATTGGTCCTCCCTGCGTGCGGACATCTGGAGGGCAGGGAGAACAAGGAAAAACAACCCAAGACCTCACCGGTAGATGGATCTCTGGCGCCACAGGTTCAGTGCATGCTTCCCTCTGAAAGTATGGGGGAGTAAAGAGAGGAACTGTCCAACCACAACCGGGGGAATCCGGGGGCTCTGGAACCCACAGGAGACGGGGCACCCATAGGAGTTGACAGGGTTTATGAGGACCCCAAAGAGTGAAGGGAAGGGGGCATATAAAAAGTAAGTAAAAGGAAAAGAAAAAGAGTCTGCTACTTCCTGACTTAGTTCCCATTCGTGAATGGGGGATGACGTTCGACTGAGGCTGTCCACCAGGACATTGCAGACGCCTGGAACGTGCACGGCAGTGAGAAACAGGTCGTGCTGAACTGCCCAGTTCCACACACACATCACTTCCCTGCATGGCGATAATATTGGGTGTCTCCCTGCTTGTTGATGTACCAGACCACCGACAATACTGTCCTTCTGGACCAACAGTGTTCCCTTTGATAGGATGGACTGAAGGGCATAAAGCACCACCCTCATCTTCAGGATGTTGATGTGGAGAGACATCTCTAACATGGGTGTAGGCAGACATACTCCAAGCACTCCATGGTGTGCAATTTTATTTAAGGGGGTAGCAAATAGGCTCTGAACTGCTTCCGATTTCCATGAAAACTAACAAAGAAAATACTGAACCTTTCTGTAATTTCATTCGTTGGAGTCAAAACTAGAAGGACTGGTCACTAATACCCTTTGTATCTCAAGGACAATACAACTTTACAGGCTCTGGGCAGGTATGTGGGTGTCTTAGGGAACAATGCATGTCATTTGTATTTACCCATGCATGGCAACAACCACTGTCAAGAGATAAAAAATTTGTATTTATTGTGCCAAATGAGGCAACAAACATGGCCCTGGTGTACATTTGTATATTGTCTGGCTACACCCCGGTGGGGGGGGGGGGGGAAGCTCACCCTAACAAGGGGGGGGGGTAGCAGTGAGTCCACTTGGTGCGCAGATCTGAAATTCCTGGCTACACCCCTGATCTCTAACTGGGACCATGAACCCTGAGTCTGGTGGTCCCCCAGGTGAGCACAACCAGCCCAGACAGCAGGCGTTTGTAGTGAGGGTCCAGAGAGGAGGGGGACTTCTGAAAGGAAGACCCCGAGACAGATTCAGGGGATCTAACCACCAGAGGAGATCCTTCTTGAGTGCACTGGAGACTAGAACCAAATGATCCAAGTCATCCAAGCGTTGATCCAACTGAATGCGCAGCGTCTACTGGGTAACTCATATGCAACCTGGCTAAGGGGGCTGTGGAGATGGAGGCTGCCATCAAGCCCAGGAGATGTAACAACACCCTGGCCAGAAGAAATCTGGAAGAGGCCACTAGGCTGACCTGCTCTTGAAGAGCCTCCACCCTGTCCAGGGGAAGGAAGACTCTGCACTGGACCATGTTTAAGATTGCACCGATAAACTGAAGATTCTGGGAGGGAGTTAAGAATCAACTTGGGAAGACTGATTGTGATCCCAGTCATGAAAAGAGGTCCAGAGTGCATGAGAGTGAATCCAGAAAACTTGTCTCTGAATGGAGCTGACAAGAGCCAATCGTCCAGGTAAGGGAACACTGCTATACCCCGACGGTGTAAGGCCGCTGTCACCACCGCTAGGCACTTGGTAAAGACCCAGGGTGCAGAGAAAAGACCAAGGGGGAGGGCTGTAAACTGAAAGTGCTCCCCCTGGAAGCAGAAATGCAAGTAACAGTGGTGGCCCGGGAACACCAGAATATGAAGGTAAGCATCGTTCGTATCCAGTGCGCAAAGCCAGTGGTCCTTCTGCAGAAGAAGCAGGAGGCCCTGCAATGTCAGCATGCAGAAACTTTTGTACTCGACAAACCAGTTCAGTCTGCTGAGGTCTAGTATGGGTCTGAGGTTGCCCTTTTTTTGGGACCGGGAAAAAATGGGAGTAAAACCCTTCTCCCTGCTGAGGCAGAGGGACTGGCTCTATGGCCACCTTCTGTCCTAGAGCCAGAATTTCCTCCTTGATTAGATGCACCTGGTGTGGGGAGTAGCTCAAGCGACCTGGCGGGAACTCCAGAGACTCCAAAGTGTGCCAGTTTGCTGGGCTTTACTGTCCCAGGCGCAAAGCTCCCTGTTACACCCAGACCTTCGCTCCCGTCCACCTACACACGCCTTGCTCCTGAGCACGTAGTCCTCCCATGCCGCAGAGTGTCCCCAAAGGTGGCAGACGTTCTGTGGGCAGCTCAGAAGTCGTCTATTTGTTCTTCCTATTCCCTGTAGTGGAAATGCTTCTCTGTTTAGGCATCTATTCTGGACTTGGATCCTTACGAGTGATCCACTCAGCACATCTTTGATTATTTGCTCTCCTTGAAGGAGGGTGACCTGAAATATTCCTACTGTGCAAGTCCCCCTTTCAGACACTGCAGCATTTCATTTACATGTGGACAACGTTCCTTTGTCCCAGATTACCTTTGCATCAAACCTTTTTAAAAAGTTTTCTGCACCTTCGTCCCCCTATCCTGGATCCAGTCCCTGTATGAGATTTGGTTTGGTGCTCAACTAATTGACTACGAGTCCATTTAGGCCTGCTGCATTCAGCAGCCTCTGTTGTCTTTCTTGCTGAAACTGTGTTATTAGTTTCCATTACATCTGGCAGACATGTCTGGGAGTTGCACACACCTCTCCATGCTGCCGAATTCTTGACAAATGGGTGTTTTTTTGCACAAACCCGTTGTTTTTAGCTACAGCTGTTTCTGACTTTACTATACATCAGACTATTCCATTACCAGTGTACTGTGTGAAGCCTATGAATCCAGGAGAAGCCCTGCTTCTTACTCACACTATGAATAGCTCATTGAACGTTTCCCTTCTCCGCACTTCACAGTTGTCGCACACTCAGCAACTTTTTGTTTCTTTCACCCTAGAAACCAGGGCATTTGTGTTTCACAGCTGTGCTTGTTCAGAAGATTGACCAACTGCATTCCATTTATCTCTACAAAATACGAAGCATCTCCCACAGTGGTTACAAAACACCATTCTTCCAGGGGCATGGCCACCTCTATGGTGTGCTTCTGGGGCGTTTCTGCCTTGGATACTTGAGAAGCCACTGCGTTGTCTGCTGTACATACCTTCACCATATACTACAGTCTAGTCCAGATGTGGTTTCTCCAGAGAGCAGTCAATTTTTTGGATGGGCCATCCTACCAGGCCTCCTGTTCTAATGATTTACTGCCTTCTCCCACTTGCGTATAATAACTGCTTAGGAATCATCCCATGTGTTATAACCTGCTGCAAGAAACTGCCTCAAAGAAGACAGTATGGTTGCTTAAGAACTTACCATAATAGTAGATCTTCAAGAATTTCTCTTGCAGCAGCTCATGTAGCCCCACCCTCCTCCTCCCTTGCTCCTGTCTTTTATGACTCCACAAACTGCTGCCTTGATTTCCCTCCTTGGTTCCCATCGGAGGCCTGAGATATGTTTACACATTCGAGCACCAGGATGGAAAATAACTGTGTAGCTGAGACCTCCTCCGTTTATATCTGCCAGGTGAACACCATGTCGTGGTACTAGGGGGAGGTCCCAGGGTCGATTGCTCAGTAAGTAAATATGTAAACTTATTTCTTAAGCGCCTTTCAAATATCAAGGTGCTGTACAGTGAAGTAAACAAACAATATAAACAGATCATATCAATAAATTTAAAAACCTTCTGAAAAAGCTTGATAAAACAAATATATCTTGAGCTTTGATTTAAAACTCGATACCGTCAGGCATTCCCTTAACTGACGAGGTAGAGAATTCCACAGGTTAGGGGCAGCATGAGAAGAAGCATGTGCCCCAGATGTTTTTAACCGAACCCTGGGAATCTCTAGCAATTCCTCGATGGCAGATGAGAGTGAGCAGGAGGGGCAGTAGGGATTAAGCAGCTCTTGCTGATATTGGGGTCCCTGTTCATGTAGGGCTTGGTAGGTCAGTAAACCGACCTTGAAGGTGACCCGCCACTGTACTGGCAGCCAGTGCAGTTCGCACAGCACAGGTGTAATATGACTAGTCCTGATGTACCAGTCAAAAGCCTAGCCACAGCATTCTGCACCAGCTGCAAGCGGTGAATATCAACCCCTGGAAGCCCAAGGTAGAGGGCATTGCAGTAATCAAGGCAGGTATTACAAAGGCATGAACCAGTGTAGGAAGGCCAGCCAGAGGAACCAGGTGTTTCACCCAGGGGATATTCCTTAGATGGTAAAAGGAAGATTTGACATCGGCAGACACCTGTGATTTTAGGGTCAAACCGCTGCCAACGATAACGCCCAGGTTATGCACCTGGTCTGAGGTCATGAGCTGGATATCATCAAGCCATAAGTCCGAAGGGTGCCCAGCCCCAAGACCCAGCTCTGGACAACCCAGGTCCACAACCAACACCTCTGTCTTATCCGGATTTAACCTCAGGCAGCTAGTGCTCATCCAATTCTTGATTTCAGCCAGACAGTTGTTAAGCACGGAGATCGCATCATCCTATCTGGGAATAAAGGACATATACAGTTGGGTATCATCTGCATAGCAGTGAAACCCAAACTGTATCGCCTAATAATGTCTCCTAATGGCAGCATGTACACTGCAAACAACATGGGCACCAATATGGAGCCCTGTGGCACCCTACAGAACAGGGGGAAATCATCAGAGGAATAAATTCCAGTGACAACCCTCTGGAACCTAACCGTGAGGAAATATCGAAACCAGTTTAGGACAGTCGCAGACAGTCCACAGAGAAGCCGCAGCCATTCCATATTATGTTTGTGTATTATGTGTTTTTTATATATTTGGATGCATTTGTAAAAGAGAATGTATTTTCTCAATTATGCTATCCAACAAACAAACTGATTGACTGACTCCAAAAGCACACCATGGCCTACAGTGTCAAATGCCGCAGAGAGATCAAGAAGGACTAAGATAGTACGAGCCTTTCGATCTCTGGCAAATAGGAGATCATTTAAAACCCGAACAAGGGCGGTCTCAGTGCTATGTATTTTCCTAAACCCAGATTGGAGAGCATCATAGACATTGTGTGTTGTAAGATGGTCATCCAGCTGCAACGCAACCACCTTCTCAATAACCTTATCCACAAAGGGTACGCTAGAGACAGGTCTGTGCTAGACAGTCTGGATCCAAGGAAGATTTTTTAAGGAGTGGTCGAATGACCGCCTCCTTGAGGGGATCAGGAAAGACCCCCTTCTCCAAGGAACTTCAGACAATTTCAACAAGGATCAGGCAGATAACATCTACGCAACCTACCAATAGTGGTGCAGGGCCCGGATACAAACTACAGCTGGTTGGTGGCAAAGTCTGGACAATCTTCATGATATCCATGAATTCCGGCCAGCTAAAATGAGACCAGGCAGAATGGGCACTCGACACCTCCTGCCAATCTCCGCAATCCCTCATATAGAGAGTTGAGCCGATACCCGACCTGATGCTGACAACCTTATCTGCAAAGAATCGAGTGAGCTCGTCACACTTTTTTTGTGAAAAATCTCTTCCAGACTGAAGGCAGACTGGATTGCACAGTCTGTCCACAGTCCAGAAGAGCTGAGCTGGTCAATTCTTTGCAGCGGCAATCTCCCTGGACAGGACTTCTGCCTTCTTACGGGTGATTGCTGATTGATAGCCCTTATAATGTTCCATCAATCTAAGCCTGTCAGCATCAAGGCCGGATTTCCGCCAAGCTCTCTCTAGCCTGCGACCCACTCTTCTCAGCTCCTTCAAGGACCCATTGAACCAAAAGGTCCTTGGGCGCAGAGTGAGTGGATGAACATGAACAGGAGCAATCGAGTCCAGTCCATGAGAAAGTCATCCAGAGGAAATGATGCCTGTGGCTAATATCCCATGTGTTGTGACCTGCTGCAAGAGATACTCTTGAAGATCTACTGCTACAGTAAGTTCTTACACAACCGTACTGTTTCTTTCCTGGTCCAACTGGATTTGTCATCTGCCTCTGACACTGCTGAACATGGGGAGCTGGTGGAGCTTATGAGGAGGATCATGGGAGTGGTGGGGACGGCACTGGATTGGTTTCGGTTTGACCTAAGCAACTGCCATCAGTCAGCAATTTAGGGAACATTCAATTTTCCCCGCAAGTCATCAACTGCGGCATTACTCAGGGTTCTAGTGTGTCATCACTACTGTCAACAGTGTTTATGCCCCTGCTTAGAAAACTGATCCAAAAGTAAAGGAAGAAATAGGCTGTTGGTTAAATAGGATCTGCAGCTTATCCTCTAGGTAGGTAAATGGGCAGACTAGGTGGGCCAAGCGGTCCTTATCTGCCATCAAAGTCTATGTTTCTATAGCTTGGGTATTAACTGCTATATCATGGACACCGAGCTATATTCTTTTTTGTTTTTTTTGGTAACCAGGGAAGGCCCCCTAGGCACAAGTGCCTGTTTTAAGGGGTGACCCAGGAGTACTGAGGAGGTTAAGTGACTTGCTCAGAGTAACAAAGCATGCAAGTGGAAGTTGTAGGAATGAAAGCCAGATCTGCTGGATATACAAAGCTCATTCATAGCTCATTATTCTAACCTCTAGGCTATACTGCAGGCCCATTTATCTTTAGTTTAAACCTGGACAGGACTCCTCGGTGGCTATGCCAGGGAATGCATTATTCAAGATCAGTTGGTGTATGGCTTACAGTGGGTTGAAGATAAATCCCAACACAACAGAGGTGCTAATGGTGGGGGTCAAATCAACTGAGGTTATCCATTTTGGAGAGCCTGTAACTCCCTATTTTGGGGGATGAGAGGCTCCAGGCTTGGCAAGTCCTCCACAGTTTTGGGGTCACCATTGATTAAGAGCTACCACTTGTATCTCCGGTGTCGGCTTCTATCATTTGAAGAACACAGCTCAGTTGTGCCCCTACACTGATCCATATGATTTCTTAACACTAGTGCATGCCTTTGCAGTCTGTCGCATCAACTACTATAATGCGCTCCACTGATGCCTTCTGACGGGTCTCATCTGCAGTCTCCAGATGGCACAGAATGCAGCAGCCAGACTGGTTAGCTCTACTAAGAGTGATCTTATTACTCCTGTGCTGCTTTCTGTGTTTTCATTTGGTGTTTAAAATAGTTTTCGTATGTGACCAGCACTGAGGAATTTTGGGTCTGGATTTTTAAGTAGGAAGTATATTTTTACAAAATAAGACAAAAAGGCAGCACACTGGTAGCAATAAATAATCAAATTATGGAAAAATCACCGGAGGCCAGTCATAAGATCCAGAGGGTCAGAGATAACACGGCACAAACCCCAGCGCTTCGGGTCTCCACGTGACTCTTTGTCAGGGGTGTGTCTCTATGGTGCACTGGCCTTTCTTTTAGTTCAAAAATTTAAAGCGATACATACATGCTCCATAGCATGATGGTGCAGGCTCCAACTAAATACAAATTACCATTCCCTATTAATATAAACACCCAATGATGAATTTAAAGAAACAGAGAAAACTGCTATCCATTAGACAACCAGGACTTAGAATCATAAACACTACAAATCCAGGTACCAACATATGATGCATCATTAATTAGTAATTCATAAAGTTATAATAAAGGTAGTGTCCTGATAAACTTCTTCCTTAAAGGGACAGAGAGACTGTACCAAAATGCAAGAAAACAAATGGAAAGAAGAGCATCACAATGTTAGTGCCCAAATTTAAACAATTTAATGTATTTATCTTAAAACCCCTTATATTATTTGGTGCAACCTCCCCCGAGTGGAGGAAGAAGGTAGCACACATAAAATAATTTAACCTGTAGCAGACAGACCAATGTCCCTGACAACATAACAGTTGTGAATCTCCAATTATGGAGATATATTTAAATATTAACGTTATAAAACATTTTTAATTTCATAAGTAAACAGGACCACACCAGAACAGCAACATATATCATACTTTACCAAGAAATAATAATCACATTCTGCTATACATAGAGAGATAATTATCCACTTATCATAACAGACACCTACTGAAGGTCCAACAACTATTTTCTTTGTACTAAAAATCATCCCAGCACAGAAATACTAATATCTGCAAAAACTTGTTTATAAAAAAACACTATTATCAAAAAGACTTTATAGCCAATCTAAAGTGTCATAATATATCATGATGGAAATGTGCTGTAAAACTTCATGTTATCCTACAAAAAATAAGTTGTATCCAAACAATCATTTAGACTACGAGGGCTTAATGCCCTAACTGTATAAATCCATCTACTTTCACATTGTGAAAGCTTTCCTTCTCTATCTCCACCTCTTGGGTGAGCCCTGACGTGACCTATTCCCATAAACTGAAAATCAGCAAAGTTTCCATCATGATACTCTGAAAAATGAATCCCTATACAGGTAGGTGTGTTTGGTTTTGTTCACAGGATTGCTCGTGTATGCTCCTGCATACGTTCCTTGAGGCTTTGCTTGGTACGTCCCGCATAGATCAAGGGGCGTATGCACTTTACCACATAACAAGTTGAACAATTTATAAAGTGTTAACCATAACACTATTACCACTATTAGGGTGCACAAAGGTATCATCACCTTGTATGCAATAACGGCATACACTGCAGTGTTCACACCTAAAACATCCCAAGGGTCTGGGTGGCATCCAAGTTAGTCGATTATCCGTTATTTGTTTTTCATAAAAACTGCGGGTTAGAATGTCACCAAGATTTTTACCCCATGTTAATGTAATTCTTGGTTCTTCTCCAATAACTGCACTCAACTGTGGATCCCCCTGAAGGATGTGCCAATGTTTAAGCACTATATTTGAGATGTCATGTGCAATCTGATTATACTAAGTAATGAAAGTTAGTGGTTGTTCAGTTTTTTTTCTTTCATTTTAGGTATTAACAAGGACCGTCTATCCAAATTTCTTGCCCTGAATGCCTGATTCTGAATTTCAGTTGAATAACCTCTCTAAAGAAGGCGATTCTTTAGCTCTTCCTTCTTTTTTTCAATATCTCCTAAACCTGAACATTTAGATCTAATACATACAAACTGCCCATAGGGCACACCTCTTAGGGTATGCTTAGGGTGGCCACTGTCTGCGTGTAATAAGAGTATTCCCGGTTGTTGATTTCCTATAGACAGATAAAACTATGTTTTTCCCAGGTTCGCCCTTCAGCTCTAAATTCACAAAAGTAATATTAGACACTTCTATGCTGGATGTAAAATGCAAACCCACTTCATTTAAATTAAGAAAGTCGACAAATGCAGAAGCTAAAGACATCTGACCATATATAATCAACAAATCATCTATGGGCGTTATGTTCTCATGGTCTCAATGATTGTTTGTATATATTTTCTGTAAGATAACATGAAGTTTCACAGCATATTTCCATTATGATAGATTATGACGCTTTAGATTGGTTATAAAGTCTCTTTGATAATAGTTTTTTTTATAAACAAGTTTTTTTCGGATATCAATATTTCTGTGCTGGGATAATTTTTAGTACAAAGAAAATAGTTGTTCAGTATGGGTCTGTTAGAAGAAGTGGATAATTATCACTCTATGTATTAAATAATGTGATTATTATTTCTTGCTAAAGTATTATATATGTTGCAGTTCCGGCATGGTCCTGTTCACTTATGAAATTAAAAACTTTTTATAACTTTAATATTAAATATATCTCAATAATTGGAGATTCATAACTGTTATGTTGTCGGGGACACTGGTCTGTCCGTTACAGGTTAAATTATTTTATTTGTGCTACTCGGAGGAGTGGAGGGTTGCACCATATTTATTTATTTACAAGATTTACCAGGAAAGCATACTGAGCTAAAAGCTCGATTCCAGATGCGACCTGGGGACCGAAACCCAATAACATACATGGAATATATACAATATGCAGTACATTTTGGGAAGCCAAGGCTTTCCTATAAACATTTGGTTGAAAGAATACAGACTGGGGTGGATACATCCAGTGTACAGAAAGAGTGGGTCATATACATTTATAGTACAAGCATAGTATTTAGATAGTTATAACAGGAGCAGCTGGAAGAGAAATGGGCTCTAAGTAGAGGGTTGCGTTGGCAGGGGTTCTGTGCATGTCTTATGGAGGCCGGCAGAGCATTCCAAATCTGTGGGAATCGGTAATTAAAGGCGGCCTGGCCTTTGGTAGTATGCATAAACGGGATGTGTAGCAGTCTGGGGTCCGTGTTCCTGAGGGAGTATGCAGGTGGGGATTGTTGGAAGAGGGTAGAGGCCAGATAAGGGGGTGAGGAGGACCAGATTTGGCAGCCAACCTAACGCAGTTTATTTGTCTGGGCGCATCATGGAGGGACGGCAGGGTTGTATAGGCTGCAATGGCGAGTGGACTGCGGGCAGTCTAGAATGAAGCGGCAGAAGGAGTGGAACAGGGTGTCTAGGCTGGCCAGAGCAGACTCAAGGGCAATGGAGTAAACTATGTCACCGTAGTCGAGTACAGAAAGAATCATTTTTTGGACAATGGCGTGCCTAGTTTGTGTAGGGAGGCATTTTTTTGTTGTGGAAAACAGCACCTAGTTTGGAGAGTAATCTCTTGTGTAGTGAGCCGAAACGAGAGGTGAAATCTAGGTGCTGATCTAGCCAGACGCCTAGATATCTGAAGGTAGTACAATTGTCCAGGGGAGTCCCATCCGAGGTTTTGAAGGGGGGGCTGGGGGCTTGACGGGAGAGTCTTTGTTGGGAGCCAAATGTTTGTGATACTGTTTTTTCAGGGTTTAGGAATAGCTGGTTAGTCCTCAACCAACACTGGATGGCATAGAAATCCTCCTGGAGGAGGGTTGCTACACTTTGTGTGGAGGGGCCGGAGGCGTACAGGACAGTGTCATCCACATACATTTGGATGGATGAGTGGGAACATGCTGATGGGAGGTCGTTTAGAAAAATGGAAAAAAGTAGTGGGCCTAGGACAGATCCTTGGGGGACTCCGGCAGTGACTGGCAGGGGGTTTGAGGTGTGAGAGGCCAGCTTGACTGTTTCCTTTCCACTAGATAGTCATGGAACCATTCAGTGGCTGACTCTGAGAGCCCTGCTTCGGACAGTTTTGAGAGGAGTAGGGAATGTGAGACGGTATCAAAAGCCTTGTCTAGGTCTATAAAGATGGCCGAGGCGACGTGACCTTTGCCCATGCCAGTGAGAATGTCACCAGTGACACATAGCAGGGAGGTGGTGGTGAAGTGGGATTTGTGGAATCCCGATTGGAACGGAGTGAGAAAAGAGGAGGCATCCAAGTAAGGGGTGAGCTGGGACATGACTAGTCGTTCCTGTATTTTGGCCAGGATAGGGAGCAGGGAGATGGGTCTGTAATTTTCTGGGGATGAGGGGTCACCACCTTTTGGCAGGGGTATAACTGTAGCCAACTTCCAGGCCATGGGTAACTTGCCCAGAGAGAAAGAGAGGTTGAAAAGGGCAGTGAGAGGGGTGGCTATGGCTGGGACAGACAGGAAGAGCATCTTGGCGTCCAGGGACGTAGGACACTTGCCTTTGTTTGGGTTCAGGGCCCGTGAGGGGAGGAGTACTTCTGCATGGGTTACGCGTTGAAAGAGAAAGGCAAGACTGGGGGTAGCTTTGGGGGCATGTGCGGTGGGGGAACAGGGGAGTGGATATGGAGGGAGGATAGAGTTTGGCAGCGCAACTGGAGAAATGTGTGTAAAGGCTAGCTACTACAGATGGGGTCGGAGATGTGGGAGCCCTGGACTCATAGTATAGGGGATGGGGTAGAGTTGGGGGCAGGGATTTGAGTGATTTCAGAAATCAGTCGGTGGTTAATGTTCTTGCTAAAACGACAGAAAGTAAGTCTTTTGGCTTGTCGGATGGAGTTTGTGCATGCGCTATGGAGTGTTCTATATGTGGAGAGGGATGCCTATGTTCCCGTTTTTTTATATGTTTTCCAGTCACGGTCTCTGGTGTGGCAATTCCTGATTATGTCAGCTGAGATCCAGAGGAGATGAGCACCTCTAACTCTTTTTGTCTGTAGGGGGGCGTGTTTGTCCCAGACTTTTAGGAAGCAGGTTTTGAAACCCTCAAAAGCTGTGTCAATGGAGACAGCCTCGGGTATGAAGGACCAGTTTTCATGTCCCAAGTCTGACAAGAGAGATGCTAAGATGAGGGAGTTGTAGGATCTGGTGCGCAGTGTCTTGGGGGGGGTGGGGGTGGCAGAGGGACTATGCACCATCCTAATCAGGAAGATCATGTGATGATAGCTTATAGAATCAGGTAGTAGGCCTGCAATTAGGATCCTGTGGGGGTGGGAGGTGATAGCCCAATCTAGTAGAGAATGGTTCTGGGTCTTGTGATTTAGTCTGGTGGGATCAGTAATGAGTTGGGTTAGGTTCAGAGCCTTTATTTTGGTCTTCAAGTGGGCTTTATCTGTACCTATCCAGTTTGTGTTAAAATCTCCGGTGACGTGTAGCTCACCCCCGGCCGCTAGGGACTGTAGGGAGGTTAGGTGGTAGAGGATGTCAATAGGGGGGGGCAGTATGAGCCTGCCATGTATATGGGGGAGGAACAGGGGAGAGATAGTTTGATGAGAATAGTGTTTATGTTGGCAGGGGTTGAAGGGATGTCCACTATAGTAAAATGTTGGCTGTTGGCGATATACATTGCCGTGACACCTCCGCGCTTTTTGGGGTTTAAGATAAATAAATTAATTGTTTTAAATTTGGGCACCAAAATTGTGATGCTCTTCTTTCCCTGTATTTTGGTACAGTCCATCTGACCCTTTAAGGAAGAAGTTTATCAGGACACCACCTTTATTGTAAATTTATTAATTACTAATTAATGATGTTATCATATGTTGGTATCTGGATTTGTAGTGTTTATGATTCTAAGTCCTGGCTGTCTAATGGGTAGCATTTTTCTCTGTCTTTTTAAATTCATCATTGGGTGTTTATAGTAATGGGGAATGGTAATTTGTATTACGTTGGAGCCTGCACCTTCGTGCTGTGGAGCATGTGTGTATCACTTTAAACTTCTGAAATAGAAGAAAAGCCAGTGCACACCACACACACCACCTGATGAAGAGTTTTATGAAGACTCGAAGTGCTGGGGAGACTGCCGTGGTATCTCTGACCCTCTGGATCTTATGACTTGCCGCCAGTGATTTTTCCATAATTTGATTACTTATTGCTGCCTTTTTGTCTTGTTTCGACTCATTTTTTTTGTCAAGCACCCCCTCCGTTTGTTTGAGCTGCAGTGTGTATGTGTTTTTTTTAATTCTCAGTTTATGGTCCCTTGCACAGCACTGTCCCAACCTCTCTTTGGGTTCCCCTATATGCCTGGTGCTGCCACACTCTAACCCCATCAGTCACTTATAGCCATGCTGCCGTGAATATCCCCCCCCAAAACAGGCTGGAAAAATGTGATGGTCCTTCACTACCTGTATTGTCTTCAGACTGGCTGAGGGTTTCAAGTCTGGTCCCCTTCATTTCACAGGGTACATCATCCATCCAGTAGTGGGGGTCTTACCTTGTTTTCTCCCTATCAGCACAGATGCAGTCACGCATTGGAGGTCCAAGACATGTGTGCACATCTGAACATGCTGCCACACCCAACCCCTGGCCTGTGTCCATCCCTCCCACGGTGCCCTTGGCCACACTGCCACATGTGAGTTTGGTAAATGTATGAACAGTACTCCAAGTGGCAGCACTGGATGCAATTTGGAAATGAGCCACTGGTGGCAGTATTGCAGCAATGATGGCAACCACTCCTCCCGGAGGACAGCATCCCCTTGGGTGCTCAATACTCCTTCCTGGCTGCCCCCCAAATGATCCAAACTCATTCCCAAACTTGGGTCGCTAGCGTTGTGAGCAGAAGCACTACTGCTGCATCGATGGGCTGGCACGTGTGTTTAATTTGCATTTCTTTTTGATGTGGTTTGATTTGCACTGTGACATTTTTGACCCTGAGGATATGTAATTAGCATATTGAACTTTTGGGCTCCAACTGGCTGTGCTCTTAATTAATGCACCCCATCATATCTTCTGAGTAGGGGTACATGCTAGGTTAATGTAGTACTATATGACAGGGTCCTGACCAATGAGAAGCCATAACTGACCAGACCCCATTTTATAAATCATTCTAAAAAGGCAGGCAGTAAGGCGCAGCAGCTGGGAAGCTGCTTCCTAGGCCATCTTTCCTGGTTCATGTTCTAAGATCAGAACACCACTGTAGGCCAGGAGGAGGAGAAGTGGACATTCCACAGGATCCCAAGCTGATGCTCAACTGAGTGGAGCGGGATTCACAAATGAGGAGAAAAGAAAGAGAATAAAAATAAATCTATATGTTTCTGAAGAATTCAGTCCCTCTAAAATATCTTAAACAAGTACCAGATGAGTTATATATATATATAAATATATATATTTATATATATACACACACACACACACACACACACACACACACACACACACACACAAAATCTTCCCCCTTTTTCAGCATGATCATAGTCCTCCTTCCTTTGTTTTGCATTTCTCCCAAATTTCACAGAAGAAAGAATAGTTACCTACCATAAGATTAGATCTTCCAGAGAAACACCTTCATTGAACCACATCATGGAACTGTAACCCATCTGCATCAGGATCACACAGACATTTTGCTGGCTGGGGCCGCCCATATCAGCACCCTATATAACATGGGCATTCCCAGCATGCCTCCGTACCCTGCTGGAGATAAACTCGGAGTATCATCAGGTCGGCAGTGTCTGAAGCAACCAGGACCAAATCATGCACAAGAGAGAGGATATGGCAACCGGAGTACAGAGACCACCTGACGCATCAAAGGAGAAGCAGCTTTGCAAGAACAGACAGCATTGTTACCTGTCACCCAAAAAGGAGGGGGGCGAGGGAGGGACAGCTGTGACTTGATAGAGGACAGACTCTTGAAGATCAACTGTAATGGTAGGTAACTATTCTATCTTCTTCAAAGATATTTCTCTCCATTAAGCCACATCATGGAATGATTCCCAAGCAGTACAAAGCACAGAGGGAAAATGGTAGGGTCTAATCATCCTGAGTGAGGAGGCCTTGCAGAACACTAAGGCCAGAGCTGGCACATCTATGAGAGATGACGTCCACACTATAGAGTTTAGTAAATGTATGAACAGTACACCAAGTGGCAACAGCATAAATGCCAGCAGTGGACACATTTGGGAAACAAGTCATTCAGGTTGCCACTCTACAGGTGGTATGAGCATCAACAGGACCAGGAAACGGCTTACTTCTGGTAACAAAATGTAATACAATTGGTCAGCCATTTGGATAGGCCTGTTTCAAAATCAGGGAGCCCACCATCCTAGGTGCAAAAGCTATAAACATTTTACAATCCTTGGTACAATCTAGGTACCAATACAGTGCCCTGCTGAAGTCCAGCGTATGCAAATGAGGTTCCCCACTATCTGCCGGAGACTAAAAATAAACAGGAAGGTCAATAGTCTGATTTAGTGTTCTTTTAGACACAACCTTCAGAAGGAAACTCGGATTAGTATGTAATGTAACCCTATCCTTGTGAAAAATAATAAAAGGAGGGTCTACAACCAGAGACTGCAACTCTGAAGTACATCCTGCTGCTGTCACAGTCACTAGGAGCAGTGTCTTCCAAGAGAAGAAGCGCAGCTCACAAGTAGTGGCAAGCTCAAAGGGAGGAACAATCAGGGTCTCTAGGAACAAACTGAAGTCCCACGCTGGAACTGGATCACAGACTGGTGGGTGCAATAGAAGTATACCTCTCAATAATCTACAGGGATCCTCCATCTGGGCCACTATCCTGCCTTCTGTAAAGGCATGAAAAGCCGACACTGCAGCCAGGAGGATCTTAATAGAGGGCTACCCCAGTCATGAGTCCTCCTTAAGGAACAAGATGTAGTCCAGCACAGTAGAAACTGAACAAGTAAAGGGATTCAGTGCATGAACATCACACCAAACTGTAAAATGTTTTCATTTGTACTGCATAGATGGCTTTCTAGCTGCCAGTAGAACATCAGCAACTGCCAGGGAGACACTGAAGTGGAAGAGCTCCATGTCTTCAGAAGCCAAGCTTCGAGGTGCAGGGATCACAGATCTGGAAGTACTAGTGTACCCTGCTCCTGTGTCAGAAGTCTTGCTTGCAAAAGGAGTGGGATGGGAGGTTCCACTGCCAGTTGCAGGAGCACAGCAAACCAAATTTGTCCTGACCAGTAAGGGGCCATCAGAATTAAGGAGGCTAGTTCAGTCAAAAGCTTGACCAGAACCCTCTGTATCGGAGGGCATGGGAGAAGCATACAGAAATCTCCTTTTCCAGGATAGGGACAATGCTTCTCACCAAAAACTCCAGGCACTGGAGCGAGTGAGTAGAAATGCTGTAATTTTGCGTTATATGGAGACACAAACACAGCTATGTCCATATGACCCCCATTTTCAAAAAGGTCATCCACAGAGTCTGAGAGTTCCCATTCATGGTGTAGAACACAGGATCAACTGCTGTGATCTGTCGGTGCATTTAGGGTACTGGCAAGAACACAGCTGACAGAAGTATGTCACATTCCACTGGTTTGTGCGAAACTCTCATCACCTCTCTGCGGAGGATGTACAAATACACTTTACCCTGTCAGTTGATGTAGTACATCACCAAACTATTGTGTAAAAGGATCAGTAGCCACTTCCCTGGAAGGAGGGCGGCAAAGCCCTGTAGGCCAAGCAGCGTAGCCATCATCTCCCAAGTGTTACTGGCAGAACCATATTTCGGAAGAGATGTTAAACCGAGGTCCCATCTGCTTGTTATGGTGGTAGTTCAGGTGGATGTTAAAGATCCCATGGCACTTCTCGAAAAGAGTAGGGGAATTTTTATTGCAACTTCAACAAACAAATGATTACAAACAGTGTTAATTCACACACAATAATTCACAAATCATGAGGTAAGAAAAATTTAAATAAAACAAATAAGTATTATAGCCATACATTTTCTAGGTTGCTATCAAATAATAATACAGAGCCTAAAAAAGGGGAACTGATTAAAATACAAAAAAAAACTTTCAACCCCCCATAAAAGGAGTAGGGGACATTTTCATTACATTAACTTCAATAACAAATTATACAAACTGTTAAATCACACAAAAAGATATCTAAATCACAAAGCAAAAGTAATTAAATAGGAAATAGGTAGTACAGGCATACCCTTTCAGGCTTTGCTATCAAATAATTATTGAGAAACTGAAAATTAGTTTATAAAACTTAAACTGAAAAGCTCCCCCCCAATTAAAGAGTGGGGGAATAATATATATATATTTTTTTTTACTCAAAACAAATAAATACAAACCAGTTTTAACACACCAAGAAAAATTATATAAACCATTAGAGAAATCAAATAGGTGTCTCATTCCTAATTTTCCTCAAGGCACAACCAAAAGTGAAAAGACCAGACCTCTTTCCTAACATCTCTCATGAAGACATTACAGCCAGTCTATACTATGCCACCAGTCGTGAAACCTCCTAGGGGAAACCAATACATTCTCTTGAGTTTTGTGTTTCTTAACGGCAGTCTCAATCGTATAGAACAGTTGTTCCTCTGTAAAGTACAATTGTTGGATTGTAAGCCTACATCTCACATGCCATATATGGAACTTATAACAAACCAGAAACAGCCAAAGTGTTACCCTATCATGCTTAGTACAGAGAAAGGGCAAAAATTCCAAGGCATAAGACATCCAAGGTTAAACTGTAAAAGGGCGAAGTGAGTCATTTGCCCCTTAAAATATGCCAAAAATTCTGTACAAAGGGGCAGGTCAAAAATAAATGTTCCATGTTTTCCTAGAAGTCTGTTGCCCCTTACCTCCAGAATTCCTTTATGTCTATCCCATGCATTCTTAAATCCCATGATTGTTTCAGCCCCCACCACTTCCTCTGGCAGGGTGTTCCACTTGTCCACCACCCGTTCTGTGAAGAAATTCTTCCTCACGTTTCCTCTGAATCGTCCTCCCGCCAACTTCATCCCATGCCCTCTAGTCCTGGAACATCTTTTTCACTTAAAAATAGTGTATTCCTGCACCCTGTTCCTCCCTGTAAAATACTTGTATGTCTCTATCATATCCCCTCTCTCCCTCCTCTACTCCAGGGAGTACATATTTAGTTCCTTCAACCTGTCCTCATAGGACTTGTGATGCAATCCATGTATCATCTTTGTTGCCCTCCTCCGAACCTTCTCTACCCTGTCTATGTCCTCACGTAGGTAAGGTCTCCAGAACTGTACACTGTACTCCAGGTGGGGCCTCACTAGTGTCTTGTATAGTGGAACCATGACCTCCCTTTTCCTGCTGGTGATGCCCCTGCCTATGCATCCCAGCATCCTATTTGCTTTACCTGCTGCCTTGTCACACTGTTTCCCTACCTTGAGATCATCAGAGATGATAACCCTAAGATCCCTTTCCTGCTTGGTGCACGCTATATCCTCACCCCCCAACTGATATATTGTGCCAGGGTTTTTGTGCCCCATATGCATTATCTTGCACTTCTTTGCATTGAATTTCAACTGCCAAACCCTGGACCAGTCCTCAAGTTTCTGCAGGTCCCTTCTCATTCTGTCTACACCATCTGGTGTGTCTACTCTGTTACAGAGCTTTGTGTCATTTGCGAACAGTGAAATTCTGCCTTCTAGGCCCTGCGCAATGTCACTGATGAAGATGTTGAATAGGACCGGTCCCAGCACTGATCCCTGTGGTACCCCACTGGTCACTCTTCCCTCTGTGGAGTGACAGCCATTTACCACCACCCTCTGTGTCCTGCCACCTAGCCAGTTACCTACTCACCACACTACTGTCCTGCCACACCCATATTCCCCAGTTTGTGTAATAGTCTTCTATGTGGCACAGTGTCAAAGGCCTTGCTGAAGTCCAGACAGGCCATGTCCACTGCCCTCCCCGATCCACCTCCCTTGTCACCCAGTCAAAAAATTAAACGAGGTTGGTCTGACTTGACCTCCCCCTGGTGAAACCATGCTGCCTTGGGTCCTGTAGTCCATTGACAACCAGATGTTCCACCAGTCTCTCTTTCAGTAGTGCTTCCATGATCTTCCCCACTACCAAGGTGAGGCTGACTGGTCTGTAGTTCCCCGCTTCCTCTTTGTTCCCACTTTTGTATAAGGGGACTACATCTGCTGTCCTAACGTTTAATTTCCCATGTAGGGAAAGCCACATGACATCCCACATACATGGTGGTATGCTAGATTATATCATGTTACCCATCAAATTTCTTTCCAGTATTGTTTTAGAATCAAAATGTGTTTTATCCTGGGAAAAATGTTGTAAAATGTATGTACAGAGATCTTTCCTACTGTGTTTAATTATATGATATTTTGCTAAGCACCACAGTCTGATTTTCCCAAACATACCTTAAAGGTATCTGGGAGATGTTGCATCGATTTTTTGTCTTGGGATACTGGTATGCAAGGGTCAAAAAGGAATGATCTCTGCCTGAAAGTCTTCTACCCATGGTATCCATTGTCTGGTTTGGTAGGACAAAACTGATCTAATGACTAGCATTAACAAACAAGGAAAAGAAAAACACATCGGGATTCGTCATTTTGAGCCCTTCATGTCTTTTTCTAAATAATAAACTCTTTTTCATATGATTTAGCCTGCTTCCCCATATGCAAGAGAAAAAACAGCTACAGATTTTATTTTCCAATTGTGGGAGCAGGCTAAAAACCACACTACGATAAAGGAACATGGATAATAAAAGGGTTTTACCATAAAAACCCACTTCAATTTTGACAGCTTCCATCTATTCCACACTGCCACCTTCCCCTGTGCCAACTGAAGCTTACCGTTCCAGTTTTGAAAAGCTAGGTCCCCTACCCCAAACTGTGGCCCTAAAATAGCACAGGACTCATAGACTATTGGAACTTCTGTAAGTTTAGGTTCTATAAAATCCACCTTACCTGTAGGGAGACATTTACTTTTATCCAAGTTCATCCGGGTCCCTGTCAGACTAGTAAAATCTTGTAAAACCTGTCCCACCAGCCTAGCAGAACTTAAATCCCCTATGATAAAGCAGATATCATCTGCATATACAATGTCTTGATTTTTCTCATCCATGCTGGCAAAAGACACCCCATGAATATCTGTACTATTAACTCGTATTAATAGGTCCAATGTAAAAATATAAAGAAGTGGGCTAAAAGGGCAACCTTGCCTAACTCACCACCTTATACCATATTTTTGCCCTATCCACCCATTACAATAAGCTTGGGCTTTAGCAGAGAATAAGCCTGGGCTTTAGCAGAGACATAGCAAGTTTGTATCTAGTGAATAAATGTGGATGGAATCCCATACCTTCACAAGCATTCCCAAAGGTAATCATGATTTATTTTATCAAAGGCCTCTGCCTGGTCCAAACTGAAGAGAAAATCTGTTAATTCTCCCGTGTGCTCTATGTATGATTTCCCTCAATAAAAGAAGACTATCCGTTATTCTCCAGTTGGGGATTGTGCAGATCTGAGATGGGTGGATGAGGAAAGTGGCACAAATCATAAGTCTGTTATTTAACAATTTGGTGAGGAGTTTAAAATCAGTATTGAGGAGTGTAATAGGGTGCCAGTTTTGTAAATCAGCCCCATCTCCTGCTTTATACATAAAAACCACCAAACCCTAACCCACACTGTCTGGCAAATTCCAGGATACCAAAATGTCTTGTAATAATTCTAAAAATTCCTGTATTAGTATTGAAAATATAATTTCATAAAGCTCATAAGGGATCCCATCCTTCCCAGGAGCTCAGCTGTCTTTAACTTAGGATAATGTGGCAGTGAATTCTAGCTGTGTAATTGGGGAAATGAGTGCTCCCGTATCCGATGGTGAGGCCTGTGGTAGTTTGCAACCCGCAAGCCATGCCTGGTATGTAATGTTTGGTGTCGCATCAGCATAAAAAAAGAGATACAACATGCCTGTTTGCAGCATTTAAAATGTCTGTTTTAGTAGTGAAAACGGTACCATGTATATCCTTCACTATTGTCATACGTTTTTGTTGTTGCTGTTGGGCGCAGAAATGATGAGGGTTCATGAAATTCTATGTCCAGAGTCCCAAACCGGCGTTCCTGTTCTAAAGATTTGAGCCTATTAAATTACATGTCATTCAATTTTTGATTGATCTCTGCCAGTTCTGTAAGAACCTGCTCATTTCCTTGGGATGGCTGGGACAAAAGATCCTGAAACTTTGTTCTACAAACCTGGTACATATCATTTTTATATTTTCCATTAAGCCTCCCAATATGCTGAAAATAACTTTTTGTCTCTCATTTGGTCTCTTCCCACCACTCCTGGGAGGTCTTATATAAGAATTTTACGGACTTCTGAGCTTCGGGTAGGGATATAAAGCCGCCTTTTACTAGTGACAGGGAAAGCAGGTCAAAATTCAGTCTCCAGTACCCTGGGCCCTAGTGCATACCATCATAATTCAAAACTGTTAATTCTATTATGGTATGATCTGAAGAAGCTACTGGCTGTGTTTTGGTATGTTTAATTACTAAAGAAGGAGAAATAAACCAAAAGTCAATTCTACTAGCCAATGTGCCTCGATAAAAGGTTTTTTTCAGGCTTTCCAGTATGTGCAAAGGCATCTATTAACCCAGTTTGTGATACGAGGCCATTCAAACAATTAATATCACAATATACTTTTTGTGTCTGCAAACCCGGCTTTAAGGTAAAGACAGCAATTAAAGTCACCCCCCAAAAATACAAACCTAGCTGTAAAAATACATGGTTGAATGGCATGAAAAAGCTCTATTCTGGCTACTTTAATTTGTGGGGCATAAACATTTATAAACCTACATGGCAAATTATAGAGGATGATATCTAGCATAAGAACCTGTCCCGGAGAAATATCCACAGACTGTACTAGTTTAGCAATAGAAGTATTAATGCAGATACCTACTCCGCTACATAGATCTTCCCCTATGAACCAATAGGTCACCCCCCATTTCCAACCTAAAGAGGTCTGTTCCATCTCCTGACAGGAATGTAGCCTGGTATTGTGGAGGAAAACCATGTCCTATACAGCAGACTCAAACAAACCATAGATCAGAAGCCTTTTCCTCTCTGACTGGAAACGACCTGGGGCAAAATGGGCTGCAGATCGTGGTCCATCTTATCTGGTCCCATACCCAAGGGCTCCTGTATTTCAAGGCCAGTAGCCCGGCCGGCTCCAGAGTCTCGTCCATTTTGACTGGTGTTGTGCAATGCCAGGTCTATAAAGAACAAGACCGCTATTATTGCTGACCTTGTTGAAACAGCTGACCTAGCATGCATCACCGAGACCCGACTGGACGAAAATGCCAGTCCGATTTTGGAGGCAGCTACTCCTGCCAGTTCTCGGTGATACACCACTCGAGATTGGACCACAGGGGCGGGGGTGTAGCCATCTGTTTTAGAATGGAAGTGGGCCTTACAGAGGTCCCAGTCAAGGTTCCCAGATCATCTGAGTGCACCGAGGCTGCAGGTGTGGGGTGCAGGATCATTCTCATCTACCATCCACCCGGGGGTGAAAAAGTGTTCCTGCAGGAAGTCGCAGACTTCACTCCCAACATGGTGTTGGAGTCACCCAGGTTGATGGTGCTGGGCGACGTCAACGCCTGGATCGACAATGAACTCTCACAATTTGGTAAGGACTTCCTCCAACTTATGAACATGTTGGGCTTCACACAGGTTGTTGCTTCTGCAACCCATGGTCAGGGTCACTCACTCGACCTGGTTTTCCTCCTGGGGATAGAAGCCTCTGACCTGCTGGTGGAACCAGTTGGATGGTCTGACCATCACACCGTAAGGCTCAATTTCTGAGCTCCCCCTATAGGCCTGCCCCTGTGCAGATGGTCAAATACCACCGCCCTTTGAGGGATGTTACTTCCATTGGTCTTTTGGCAGGTTCTAGATCCATCAGGATTTCTGGATGTTAGCAAGGGTCCAGTGAACCTAGTCCAAGCCTATAATAAGGCTGTGGTGGGCGCTCTGGATTCCATCGCTCCTGTCCGTGTTCGCCCCCTCACTCTTCCCCTCAGTCCCCTTGCTTTGATGGGACTTTGAGGGAGCTGAGCGAGTAGAATGAAGGCTAGAGCAGTGCTGGCGGAGAGCTGCCCTGGATGCCGACCGCCTTAGATTGATGGAACACTATCGCGTCTATTAATCAACAATCTCCCAGAAGAAGGCAGAGTTCCTATTCAAGGAGACTGCTGTGGCTCAGAACCGACCAACTGAGCTCTTTCGAACTATGGACAGGTTGTGCAATCCAACCCGTCTACAAGATCGGAGAGCATTGTCACAAAATAAGTGTGACGAGTTCGCTCAATTCTTTGCTAATAAAGTGGGCGACATTAGGAGGAAGATCCATTCAGCATGCTCTATAGGGGGTTTACAGTGGTCGGTGTATGGTTACTATGTCTCGGTTTTCTTGGGTTCACTTTGACTGGCAAGTGATCTCCAATGTCGTGTGGATTGTCTAGGGTATGCAGCCTACATGCTGTATTCTGGACCCGGGCCCTACATGCCTCATTTTGGGGTGTGTGGATATCATCAGCCCTGTCCTGGCAGAGATAGTTTGGTGCTCTTTACAGTTATGTGAGTTTCCGAACTCCCTGAAGAAGGCAGTGGTTATACATCTCCTTAAAACATCCTCTCTGGACCCAAACTGCCCTGCTAACTACAGGCCAATCTCTAACCTTCACTTTGTTGGGAAGGTGATAGAGAAAGTAGTTGCTCTTCAGCTGGAGAACCATTTGACCATCCATGACATCTATGATCCACTCCAGTCCAGTTTTCGGAAGAGACATAGTATTGAGACTGCTCTGGTTTGGGTGCTCAATGATCTCCTGATTGCCAGAGATCAGAAGTGCCACTCAATCTTGGTCCTTCTTGAGCTCTCTTCAGTCTTTGACACCGTTGACCATTGGGGAGGGGGGGCTCGAGTGCCTGAGGGACATCTGCAGCCTGTCAGGTATGGTCCTCCGTTGGTTTAGATCTTTCCTCACTGGCATAACTAAGAGAGTGGTGTCGAGAATTTATTCCTCGGCTTCATTCTCACTGCCATGTGGGGTTCCTCGGGACTCTGTGCTATCCCCTATACTGTTCTCAGTGTATCTGCTGCCACTGAGAGACACTGAGATGGTATGGGTTGAGGTTTCACTGTTATGCAGATGACACCCAGCTCTACCTGTCTTTTGCACCCAACCAGGATAGTGCAGTCTCCATCTTTAACAGCTGCCTCACAGAACTCCAGGACTAGATGCGGGCCAACTGGTTATGGTTGAATCCCGATAAGACTGAGATGTTGGTGGTGGATCTGGGTCGCAGGATAGAGACGGTGGAGGCCCGGTCTGTCTTGGGGATTTCGCTGGGAGGTAACCAGCTCATGCCCTCTGTTCAGGTGCAGAATCTGGGGGTGATCTTTGATGAGGGGCTGACTCTATGTACGCAGATGTCGGCAGTAGTTCTCTTTCTACCATTTGAGGAACATCGCCCAGATTAAGCACATCTTGTTCTGTCTTGTGACCTTCCAACATTGATCCATGCCTTTGTGACCTCTCACCTTGACTACTGTAACTCCCTCTACCTAGGGCTTCTGGGGGTTGATATCCGCCACTAGCAGCTGGTGCAGAATGCAGCGGCTAGGCTACTGACAAGGGTTTCCCAGGCCTGCCTTATCACCCCTGTGCTGCGTGAGTTGCACTGGCTGCCTGTTCAGTGGCGGATCACCTTCAAGGTCGATTTACTGACCTATAAGGCCCTCCATGGACTGGGACCTGGCTACCTGCAAGAACTCCTGGTTCCTTACTGCCCCCTCCGACCCCTCCACTCAGCTGATGCGGGATTGCTAGAAGTTCCCAGGGTTAGACTGAAAACGTCTGGTGCTAGAGCATTTATGTCTGCAGCCCCAACCCTGTGGAACTCTCTACCTCGCCAGATTAGAGTGTGCCTGAGCCTGGAGAGCTTTAAGATGGCTTTAAAAACGTAGCTGTTCTATCGTGCCTTCGGGGATTAATATGAATATTACTGATTGTATACCATATTAATGTATCTTTTATTGTATTTTGTTTTTATTTTTGCTTTTATTGTACAGTGCTTTGATAAGCACTAAATTGTGCTATATAAATAAATATAATTATTATGAAGTTTACATGAGCAAAATGCCAGGGCATCTGGTGTACAGTGGAAAGTTGCTCTGCTCTACTGCACCACAACTCTAATAATCATCTATATATGCAAATAAATTGGTGACTGCACCTTGATTCATGGTGTGTAGTTCTTTTGTTTGAGCTCAGCTGCTTCCTTGCTCGGAGATTGTTTTAATGGGCTGACCAGCTCACAGCAGTGCCTTGAACTGTGCACCATCGGAGTGCGAGCTACTCTTGTTTACCGTTTTCTGGGAAGATCAGGCGGGGCCTCCTCTAACAGTGGCTGGAGTCTTTTAGAGGTGGGTACTGGCTGCACTGTTGATATATCCTCATGTTGCCTCACATACTCCCTCCCAAGTACGGTACACTGGCCCCAAATTGGCTTCTGGGCCCACTGATGCAGTGGTAATGCTGGTCTCTGCTGCTGTTTGTTGGACTTATCTCTTACAAAATGGATTTCTACCCTAGCAGCCTCAGACTCTGCTCCCAACAGCTGCACCCTCCAATACCTGTGGTACTGACCATAGATCCAAAGCACCCTCAAAGAAACATAGAAACACAGACTTTGATGGCAGATAAGGACCGCTTGGCCCACCTAGTCTGCCCATTTCCCTACCTAGTGGATAAGCTGCAGACTCTAGTTAACCAACAGCCTATTTCTTCCTACCCCCACCCCCTAGAATTGCCTTATGTCTGCCCCATGTATTCTTGAATTTTCCTATAGTTTTAGACCCCATAACCTCCTCAGGAAGGTGGTTCCATGCATCCACCACCCTCTCTGTGAAAAAATACTTCCTCACATGTCCCTTGAGGCTTTCCCCCTCTATCTTCAAATTGAGTCCCCTTGTTCTTGCACATCTCTTTTTCTGAAAATGCTACCCTCTTGGACTTTGTTGATTCCACTGACGTACTTAAAAGTTTCAATCATGTCCCCCCTTTCCCTCCTTTCCTCAAGGGTATACATATTAAGCTCCTTTAGTCTCTCCTCGTATGGCTTCTTTTGCAGACCCTGCACCATTTTAGTTGCCCTCCTCTGGACTGCCTCCATCCTGTCTATGTCCTTGTGGAAATGGGAGTCTCCAGAACTGGATGCAGTACTTCAGATGGGGTGTCACCAACTGTCTGTACAGAGGGATAACAACTTCCTGTTTTCTGCCGGTGATGCCTCTCTCTATATATCCCAGTATCCCCCCAGCCCTCCCTACTGCCTTCTCACATTGCTCGCTAACCTTAAGGTCATCTAATATGACTACTCCCAGGTCCCTTTCCATTTCTGTTCTTGTTACTACCCACCCCCCCCCAACTGTGTAGTCTTCCCCTGGGTTTTTGTTTCCCCAGGCGCATTATTTTGCACTTCTTTGTATTGAATACAAGCTGCCAAACATCTGACCATTCCTCCATTCTTGCCAAGTCCCTTCTCATCCTTTCCACCCCTCCTTGTGTATCAACCATGTTGCAGATCTTTGTGTCATCTGCAAAGAGGCACACTTTTTCTTCCAGTCCCTCTGCAATGCAGGCTAACAACTGCCCACAGTTCCTACACTCCCCCCAGTGGTGCCCCATCTGCATTCTGGAGTGCATTCTAGACTATTAGTGTGCAGTACTGTCTATTCTGTAGGTCTATAATACAATATCACTAGATTAGGAATAGCAGCTCGACCCCAAATAGGGTGTTTGCTGATTTTTGGAACCACCTGGTAAACAGCGAACGTCCTTGTTGCTGTATTCCAGATAGAGAGTCGGCTACGTTCCCCCCATTTGTTCACAACCTGACCTCTATACCATTGTATGCAGCCTTTATCCAAAATAGGGTGCTAGCTGACTGCTGTGGAGTATTACCTATACACAAGCAACAGACACCGGTTCTCACTAGTTTAGCAGGATCCTCCCTAATGGTACTGGGGTGGTCTTACCTCAGTTCCTAGAATCTATGTGACCTACTTCCAGGGTCCCCTGCATCCTGTGGTCTCCTGCTGTGGATGTTTGCTGCTAATGCCAGCACTACACTCCTAATCTGAGGCACTCACACCTCAGGATGCTCATACGTAGGGATGCTTGCAGGTGTGGGGTTCAAACAGCCCTCTAGGCTTCCAGCTCTGCCCCAACTGATACCTGGCATCATGTGGACTGTGCTCTACCTCCTCTATCATACATGCAGCTCTGTTCTCTCTTCTGTCTGAGCTATCCCAGCACAGGGCCTCCAAGTAACTGGTCTGTTTAATCTCCTGCCTTCTGTAAGGCTGATTGAGCTACACCACATCAATCACACACTTTATTTTTGTAACTGCTGTTTCATTGAGAGTTTGGCACAATAGCAATGCACACAGTACAGGTATAACAACTTTATCACGTGATTCCTCTAGAGTTTTCTTACAGCAGTTGGTATAATACTGTAGTTTTGTGACATATGATATACGTTGTTTTTACTGTTTGGCCTAGGTTTCTGTTTTGTGTAGGTTTAGCCTATTCTCGATCTTGTATTAATCATGGATATAGTGTATGGTAGAACACAGTTATGCACTGAATTCTGTTTACTTAAAAATGTTGTTCTGCTGCAGCAGTGATGTCCGTAGTGCAGCAGAATGACTGTTCTGCTGCACCATGGACGTCACACAACACAGATCATGATATGAACATGCAACAGTCGGGCTATATCTGTAGTGCATGTCAAACTGGCCAATATACACTCGTGTGCAGCCTTATAAGAAAAAAATCATGACATCAAACATCCATAATACAAAAACATATATGCTTTATTAGGGGCTATTAGTCTCTTTTTTTTGGTTTTAAATCATCATCCGATAACCAGCTGGGCAGGAGACAGTTGGTGGTTAGTAGGAGAGTGTTCAGGAGGGCCAAAAATCATGACAGCCTCTGCGTGATGTTAGAGGTCAAAGGGCAGCCAGTAACTAGAGAACTTTCACTGCTGGGGAGGGGTAAACGAAAGAAAAACAGTGGGCTCCAAAGTTGTCATTTCCAGGAGGTAACAAGAAGCTCATAGGAGAGGTCGGATAGTCTGATCATAAAGTAGGTGCTCGAATATATTTTTGTGTTTCTCTTTTCCAAGGTGATGGTCTGGTCGATTACAAACCCCAAGAGAATGCCACCGCAGACAGTAATGCATCAATGTCACTGACGATTGATTGAAATAAGACAGTTTACTAATGTTTGAGTTGTTTTATTCACTATCTGGTAGTAAAGTATTTTTTGATGCCACAAAGGAAGCCTTGTTGAGTATTTGTCCATATGCTATAAAGAACAGTGTATCATGTAATGCCTTCGGCCACAGTGAACAGTTACCTAAAGCAATTATACTCCTCCAGGTCTTAAACTCATCTGGTGTAATTGCTTATTGTGAAATAAAAACAATAAAACCCAACTTAATAAGCATAACAACATGTTTGGGATGTATACGTTACAAGATATATATGATTCTTCTTCCCGTACGACCTGAAGGTGGTAGTTCTGTGAGTTGGGTTGGTATTTGATACTACTCCCAGGGGCCCCATTTCTCAACAGACCTTTCTCGGTCAGTCTTAAAGCAGCTATAATATGTTCCTTGCTTAAAACAGAGTTTCATTTTTTCTCTCCACTCGGCTAATGTGGAGAGCTCCCAGGAACGCCTATGGGTGGTGATCCCTTTTAGGGCCACTAAGCAACTTATATGGAAGACCTCTTTTTTTGCCTGTAGGGTGCATGCCCCTAGGGTATAAGCCCAGAACACTAGTTCGAAAATGTAGGTGAATCGCATGACCACTGAACATGTCAGCTCAATTCTGATCTGGGTACAGTACTCAAATGTGTGGGTAACCCCCCATAAATGTGGTAATGGTCCCCTTTACCTGAGCATTCCCACCAACACCTGTCTGTGTTTCTGCCCTCAAAGTGCCCTGTGACTTTGAGAGTGTGGAAGAAGCAAACAAGTATCTTCCAGCACAATTCCCACCAGGCGGTGGGTGCTGCTACTCTCCAACCTTCATTTTCAAACTGCTAGAGTGATGAACTAGGTTTTATTTAACATTACATTCTGGTGTTATTTACTACATTACCTAAAGTACTGAGTGCAGAACTAAAATTCAATTTAATCCAGAGCCCCCATAACAAACATTTGCTTGCACCGCGGGGTGTTTCTCCGAACGGGTTTAAGCTACCCAGCTGCCTAGAGCATTATTAGCCGCAACCCTGCATTGTGTCTGGCGTCTATATCTCAGGACAACTAAAACACCAGGGCAACTGCGACCCTTCCCCTAAGGCTTCAAGTGCTGGTCTCAAATTGTATAAATTTGACTCACCCCCTCCTTGTTCCTTCCACAGCTCCAACGCCACGGAGGTCGAGAGGGACTACCAGAGTAGCCCTCCCCCGAAAGCAATCACAGGTACAGGAACGCAATGCTTGGCTTGTAGCAACATGAGGAGGATCACTCTCTGTGTGATCCCCACTGATGCAGAGCGCCAGCCTCACTGCTCCCACCACCACCCTTGGTGAACTTGACATTATATGGGAGCCTGAACACGCCCCTAGAAAAAATAACCTATCAGCAAGCTCTCCCATTTGCAGCTTATTCTTGCCCACCACTAGAGGCTGAATCTTTTCTCTTTCTTGTCCTTTAGCTTGAAGACATAGGCAATCCATTTAGCTCCACCATGCTCCTACCAACTTTTCTTATTATCACACTACTGTTCCCCCCGATCTCTCTCCCTCCCTCCACTTTCCCCGGGAAGCAGAGCAAAATTCTTGCAGTAAATGGGCCGCCTGCCAGGCAGTCACCACCTAGCACCCTTCACACCAAGTCTCACCAGAACAGCGCATGCCTAAAAGGGCAAGCAGGCAGGCATCCCTATGCTAAACCCACCGCATTGAAAACATAACCTTACACTTTCTTACCTACACCCTCTCCCACAGCTGCCATCTCTTAGGGCACATAACTCTCTGTATCCCTTCCTCCCCATGCCAACCACCCACTGAATCCCTACTACCGCATACCTTCCCCCTTCCCCACTTTCTCCTCCTCCCCCTGTCAGCTCCCCAAACCATGAAACTCCCGATACCCACATTCTCTTCCGCTACTAGGACAACGCCGCAAAAAGCCCATCGGCTAAATAAACTAGCCAGAAACATCCGGCTTAGGTCTCTTCTCCACCTCCTACTCCTGACAGGCAATATCCACCCCAACCCTGGCCCTCAGACTATGCCCCAGACTGGCCCCTCAGACAGTGGGCTGCGCACTGCCTCTATTGATATCTGCAGCCTGCAAAAAAAAAATGGGACTCGTTTCAGGGATGGGTTCTCCAACATCACCTAGATATCATAGCCTTGGGTGAAACCTGGCTCTCCCCCTCTATCCCAGACTCAGCCGTCACCCTCCCTGGCTATAACCTCTATCGTTTGGACAGGGTGAGTAAGCGTGGGGGTGGATGCACCCTCTACCTTAAGGACTCTTGTGTGGGCCAATTGCTCCCATCACCTCAATTGATATCCGGGGCCCAGGCACTCACCCTAAAATTAAAACTCAGCAGGACTGCTACCCCCCTACTACTCACTGCTGTCTACATCCCTCCCAAGGACCAGAAACAAGTCTTTCAGACTATCCTGACCTATCTCTCTTCCCTACCTCCACAACAAGAAAAATTGTCATGGGTGATTTCAACATAAATTGGCTGGCAAAGACAGTTGCTCCCTATACTGATGACACTGCCGCGCTTGATCTCACCCAGGTAGTCACCACACCCACCCGGCTCAACTTCCGCACGGGGACCTCCTCCTTCCTGGACCTGGTCTTTACTAATCACCCCCACAGGATAACTAACACCTCGGTGCTCCCCAACGCATTAAGCGACCAGTCTCCTGTTCTCTGCACCTGGTCCTGTACAGCCCCCAAACACCCCCTAAAATTACCCTACATCGCAAGCTTGGCCCAGGTAAACTCTCTCAACTTAAAGCCCACCTCACAAGCTGGGACTGGTCACCCCTTGCTAACACCCTCGACCCTGATCACGCTCTTGGTCTGTTTATCACCACCTTTAATGCAGCCTGTGACAAATTTGCACCCCTAATCAAGAGAATGTCTAAAGGTAACCATGCCCCTTGGTTCACTGACCACCTACTGGATCTACTGCAACATCGTGATGCCCTTTGGCACCTTGCAAATGAAACCAAGCGGCCAGTAGATAGGCAGCGGTATAGGGAGGCCTGCAACAAATGCACCTGGATCCTACGTACAGCCAAAGCTGAGTACTACAAATCATCCTTAACCTCCACCTGGGGCTCCGGGCGAAAATTTTGGAATAATATAAAGGAACTCTGCAGTAAGGCCCCAAATCTACCCCCGGATCAGATGATAATAGAAGGTAACCTTTCTTCTGATCCCTTCAGTATAGCATCGGCCCTTAACTCCGCTTTCACTGATCTCAACCATGTCCTCCCCCCTAATTTCTTCGACCCCCTCCTGCCTGGCCCCACCCCACCCCCCTTGTGCCACCCTTTAGTCTACGCTTTATTGCCCCGGAGGTAGTCAAACCCTACCTTGTCAAAGCCCTAAGCCACTCCCACTATAGTAGCAAGTCCGCAGACCTGAGACTTCTCTGCCTCACCCTCCTGGAAGTCCTAAACCCGCTCACCCATGTTCTCAACTGCTCCCTCTGCCAAGGGAAATTCCCTACCCGCTGGAAATCGGCTTCCATTACCCTATCTATAAGAGTGGGGACCGCACCTCCACTAACAACTACCGCCCTATCTCCATTCTCTCCCTCCCCCATCTAAAGCCTTGGAGCATATTATCTCAGATCAACTCACTGACCACTTAACGATATATAACCTACTATGTAAACAGCAACATGGCTTCCGTAAGGGGCATTGTACCACCACAGCCCTCCATGAATTCACATCCATTCCACTTTGGACAATGGCCACCTCTCAGGGGCCCTCTTTGTGGATCTCTCTAAGGCATTTGATACCATCAACCATGCTCTCTTACTGAACACTCTCTCCGCCACTGACTTTTCCAGGGATGCCCAAAGTTAGTTCACCGACTATCTGTCTGATAGAACACAACAGGTCAGGATTGGCACCACCCTGTCCAACAGCCTCCCACTCCACTCTGGTGTTCCACAGGGCTCCATTCTAGGCCCTCTGTTATTTAGTCTGTATCTAAACTCCCCCCCACCCCCGCCTGCTCCGGCAATATGCTCCTCTACGCGGATGATGCTGTCCTGTACGCGTCCGATCCAGACCCCCTTAAACTCCACCAAGCACTCCAACACTCCTGCGAGGCTGAAAAACGGTTCTCTGCCCAGCGCCTAATAATCAACTATAAGAAGACAAAAGTCATAGTCTTCTCACATCCACAGAACTCCCTTAAGAACCTCTGCCCCAAAATTCTCGATGCCAGTCAGACCCCACTCGAACAAGTGAATGCTTTTAAATACCTAGGTATTACATTAGATCCAGCCCTCAACTATAATCAACATATTCACCAACTATCCACTGCCCTAAACTCTAGAATTGGAGTGCTCTATCGATACAAACATTGCCTCCCACCCAACGCCCTCCGGCTCACCATCTCTTCCTCTGTCCTGTCCCTTCTGGACTACCGAATTCTCTTCTACAGTGCCGCATCTACCTCTGTACTCAGCAGACTCCGGCTCGCACTAAACAAAGCCTGCTGCCTCATCCTCGGCTGCGATCGATTCACTCACACCTGCTCCCTCTACAGCGCCACCAATTGGCTAAACCTAGACAACAGGATCAGGTTTCACATCTACCTAATGGCCAAAAAAAATTGCAATAGGTCTCACCCTCCCTGCTCTCTCCTCTCTTATGCACCCAGCATCAGCAGTCAGATCAACCCATAACTCAGACAAGCCATGGCACCGGGTACCCCGCTGCCGGACCTCCCAATTCCAAAGATCTTTCAGTTAAAAGGCACCTTCCTGGACAAACTCACTCCCAAGCCACATAACTAACGAAAAAAGGCTTGGCCCCTTCAAATCTCATCTAAGGGAGCACCTTCTGGCCTCTAACCCTTGCAATTGCCCCTGACACTTCCCAACCCCTCTTTATCTCGGCCCTCCCCCTACGACAATTACCCTGAGTCCCCCCTCGTCCCCCCTCCCCATACCTCTCACCCGCATACCTAATTTATGGCTGTCATTTTTTATTGAAATGAATCGGTAATGTCCTCTTGCCAAAATGCTCTGATACTGCAGGTAAAATTTTTCCGTGACTACTCCTCTCCATAACCTTAAACCTCTCTGTTCACCTCCCCTTGCCTTCTTCCTCCACCCACTTCTCTCCACCCCCCTCCCTGACAAAGCTCTGTGGCCGCTGCCCACCTAACCCAACTCTCCCCTCACCTCCACTTTCCTCACTCTGTGACAAAGCCCTTCCAGGCTGCTCCCACATTTCCATGTGAATAACATTTGTTTGTCTCCTTCCATGTTTTGTTTTTTATTTTTATTTAACTGAGGCCTATTTGCCTGCTACCTGGATTGCCTGTAACCTATTGTGAACTCCGAATGTCCAGAAACCTATTGTGTACCCCGAATGCTCAGTAACCTATTGTGTACCCCTAATGTTCTGTAACCTATTGCGTTCTCCTACTGTGCTGTAATGAGTTTATGTACATTTGTCTCTCGTCCATTTGACATGGAACCTTTGTAAAAGGGCCGTCCTGGCTCAAAGGTATTCATCTGCAATCTGAAATAAATAAATAAATACTACTTTATGACCATCAGCCTAATACAGAATCCATCTGTATTTTTATGGCTGTACTAAAGTCATGAAGCTTCTGTTATCCTTGTTCTGATAGCCACTTACTGAACACATATGTACTCCAATGATTGTACCAATGTACTGTAATCTGTAATGTGTTGTCTCTGTACTTCTATGTCTGACGTGGAACCTTTGTAAATGAGTCCTTGACTCAAAGGTCTTTCTGATTACCTCAATAAATAAATAAATAAATAAAAATAGTTTCTCCCCCTCCTGGTCATGTACGGGTTCCCCCGATTCTGTTAACCCTTTGTCCCTCACCCCCAATTGCTCTGGGTTGGTAGCAGTGAGGAGGATTTGGTATATCACAGATATATATTTACCATGTGAGTTTAACCTGACAGACCAGAACAAAAAAATCTTCCCACTTTGTTACAGGTCGGGATATGTGTGCTAACTGCTGGTCAGTGGTTAAACAAGGTCTGACCTGTCAATATCTGAACAAGTTCCTATCAGGAATCCCAAACATCTCTGCTTCAGAGGTCACAGCTAACCACTCAACCCACAAGAGGCTGCAATATTCTCTCAGCTACTTTCCCCACACTATCTACTAAAAGCTAAAGAAATGTAATGAACTGCCTGAAATCACGGACTCAGAAGCACTTACTTCTGCCTACTTACTCAAACTGCTACTTCAAGTACTAAATAAAATACCTTATTTGGTGTAGGTTAACTGCACAGTTTTCTTCACTCTTTCACAGAAGGTAAACCAAAATACTGAACTACTGTATACTGGCAAGACTGTACCTTTGAATTTTGAAGTGATGTTTTGTACCATCCAAGAGATACATGCATGTTATTTTGCAGTGGGCACTGAACCATTAGGGATACAGTGAGACACCACTGGTTGGGAATGCTTAATATTGTAAGGCAGTCCATTGATGCAGTTGGTAGTGTCTCACGGTTCCATGTCATTTCAGCGCAAACAAAATCACCACAGTCAAAATCAGCAAAGTAATTTTGCCATGTGCATTTAGCGCTCATCCACATTTCAGCGTGATATATGTATATAGTAGCCTTTACAAACAAGCGGGAGTTTAGCTGTGGGAGCTCTTGGTGACACCAATATGTTGTGCAATTATGTAATTGACTGTAATTGTCTGCAGTCTTGGATGCTGGCTTAACTGAATCATGTTACTTCAGTAACATGATTCAATTAACTAATTGCTTGTCCAGTCATCCAGCCCTTAAATACACTACTGTTGTGGTGCGCTGTTTGCATTTTGTAAGTGGAGGTTTTGGTAGTAGACATGTCACTACAGTTTGTGCTGAGTACCAGAGAGCAGCAGCTTCTTTCTCACCAAGGGTACCTGTACAGAAAACAGAGGTTATATGGGGCAAAGACTTACTGGACGTGCCTACAGTATGATTTGTTTAAATGCAAGGCACGTTGTCATACAGAAGATGATAAAATAGTTACATTTCTGGAGGAGCATAATCATGTGCCTGACATTGGTGCAACTTTTGCCTGTCTAAAAAAGACCACATAGCGAGCTAGACAAACATCCGCTGTTGCCCCTAGTCAACTCACAACACTGGCCGAATTACACATCCCACTCGAGTACACCCTGACAGGTCACGGAGACCTCTTCTTGTTGCATGACAGTGGCAGCAATGACTCGGAAAGATTTCTCATTTCCAGCACTGAGAAAAATCGAAATTACACATGCTCCACCAAACACTGGTTTGCAGATGGAACTTTTAAAGCTATCCCCCTCTTTTTCTCAGTTATACACCTTTCATGGTGTTTGTTACTCAGCTGTAATGCCCAGTGTTTTCATTCTGATGTCTAGCAGAAGTTATGCAAGCTATGTGCGAGTGCTTGGTGAACTGAAATTGTTGTTTCCGGACCTTGCGCCAATCTCTGTCATGACTGATTTTGAACTGGCCATATCCAAAGCCTTTAACATAGAGTTTCCAATGGCTAGCACAAGGGGATGTTTTTTTTCACCTTTGCCAATCAATATGGAGAAAGGTACAAGAACTCCCAGACATTGACAAAAATTGTATAGTGGATGAGGAGTTCACACTGCAAATTAGAATGTTACCAACGCTGGCATATGTTCCCCCAGCTGATGTTTTAAATATTTTTGACAATTTAAGAGCTGATGATTTCTACACCACATGTGACGACCGACTGACCTCCTTGGTCGATTATTTTGAGGATACCTGGATTGGATGGCCAGTTGGTCGTCATAGCCTTCTTAGACCGCTGTTCACTATTGACTTCTGGAACTGCTATGCTTTAAAAATAATGCTGGTTGTATAAAAATGCAAATGTCCAGTCAAGCTGTTTTCTCATCCCTGTTCCTCACTGCTCTGCCTCCGCCTCTAAAACTAAGCTAAACTGCATACGCATGGCTTCCCTCACCTGTCTGGACCGCATACATCCTGTGTCTGTTTTATAAATAAACTCCATACGCTGTTGCGATATGCGCGTTAGCTGAATATACGCTGAAAATGACTGCGTATCGCGAGATGGAAATGATTAAGCCAAGATTGTTGCTTCAAACCGATGCGATACCGTGTCTTACGTGGTCATCTGGGATTTTCAGGTTTCAAAGCTGAGTCAGCCTGGGGAACTGTGAGCTTAGTCTTTATTGAGAGGTGCAGGAATACCAGCACGAAGCAGTGACTGCTGGTATCACTGGTCAAGTGAAACTACTCTGTGCGGTGGAGTGGCAAAAACTGGGGGAAGACCGCCACAAGATGGTGGATTAAGATCTCAAGACTAATATTATCAACATGCTGTTTCAAAAAAATGTCACCACAGCAGTACTGACCTGAAAGGATACCCGGCTTGTATTTATATTTGTCTGTAATACTCTGTACTTTAGATACATTTTGATACATTGATTTTTTTTAAATGATAGCTTTCTGCTTATCCTATTTTTTGCCTTGCAAGCCGCACATATGAGGGTTGAAAGTCTGCTCTATGAGGACAATAAATGGTAAAATCAGAAAACACTACCAACTATTTGAACACACATTTTTAAACGTTCTTATTTGGAATACGGTTTTATTACATATTAAAGTTGAATGACAAGGATTTGGGTGTTGAGCACATATTTTAATAGCGGGTGCCAGCAACAGTCATTCCAGGAAGTTTTTAGAATTTTTTTGTCGGTCAGCATTTCAGTGTAAGAAATCAGTTTGGCCATGAAGAGGTGGCCAGCTGATCACTTCCACTTGCAGATAGCTCTGTCATGCCCCCGCCGCACTCAGGCACATTATGACGTGTGACCAGGGAGTGCGTGGGGGTGTGCCCCACTGAAGTCAATTGGGCTCCATTTCAATGGCATTTTTACACATAATAATGGCCAGCTGGAGTTTAATGAAGACCACCACTCGACTAACTATGATCCTTTCCACTAAACATTGACAGACAAGAAAATTGTGAAAAAAATACCTAGAAACTATAACCAGCATCAGCTATTAAAATGTGCGAGTAGTTGCTGAACAGTACTAAGTTGGTAATTCATTTTAAGAGCCAAATATTATCAAATAAGATGGAAAGGTATGAAATAAAGTAAAAACAAATACAGTCATGACGTAAACAGTAGATAATATGTGTAAAATATAGAGCAGTAAATAACAGAAAAATAAAAAATCAGAAGAAAAGGCACCATAACTCTAAAGAACCTGCTGGTACCATTGTATAATTGCTTATAAGTCAACCGCATATGTAAGTTGATCGCCATTTAGTGTCAGTTTTAGCAAAATTACAAGCAGAATTTTGCTGCCCAAATGGTACACAAAAATCTGTTTTATGACTAATGATCTGAATTATTTTGGTGTGACTAGAACTGAATACAAAATCCAGCAGTTAAGCAGTTGCAAAAGAGGTAAACCACTGTAAGGTCCACCTCACATAAAAGTCAAAGCCCCCCTCCTTGGAAGCCTAGTGTCAGCACTAAAAACAAGAGTTATACATAAGTATATACAGTAATATAATTCCACTGAGACAACAGAGCAGTGACAGAATGCTACAAAGAGGTGGAAGGATGACAGCAAATACAAAAAAAAATTAGAAGAGCTAGGAATCATAGGCCAGGGTATGTAAAGACTGGTTTCTACTTCAGAGAGCACAGAAACATACAGCAATTGCCCGATGTTGCAATGGGCACAGGACAACGGCAGTATCATTATGCTGCTTTGTTCTTTACTGTTCCTCATCACATCACAATATAGGTAATGACAAAAGAAAGAAATACAGTACCTCATACATCTCATTCCATCTGGGGTTGAGGTTTTCTTTGATAGTTTTGCTGCGGAAGGTCTGCGTGCTTACTCTCAACAGCCCATAGGGGTCAGACTTCCCTTTTACCATTCCACCAAGGTAGGTATCTTTTCGGATCAGGTTCTCAGCTTCTATTAAATAAACTCTCACCACACCCTATAATTAACAGACAACACAAAGCATGTCTTCTTTTCAATAGTGGTACATTTCCATTCAGCTATACTTTTATTTCGTAAAATGAAATAAAACAAAAAACATAGATTAATAAGACTACTTGTGTGTGTCCCTTACTGCATAAGAATGTTATCTTGTGCTGTTTGGGCAAGAGGACCGGAAAGCAAAGCTGAGCAGTTCTGTCATCCCAAACAGCAGGAGATAATATTCTTATGTAGTAAGAAACACACACACAAGTATACATATTAATACATTATGAAGCACTCAAAGATTTTACGGCAACATAAAGCTGTCAGCCTAACTGTTCAAAAGCATTTTAGTTCTTTATAGTTTTCTGTCCCCCCTCCCCCCAGTAACGCTGATAAGTGGTACAGTCTTGATGTGCTCCGATATGGTAGTCGGCAGCAGCTGATAAGAAAAAAATTACTCACCGTAGTAATCTTCTTTCTTCCAAGGTGTCCTTTAGCATCAGCAACTATTGAAGTTAGCTGGATAGCTAGCACTGCCCTGGAGTTGGAATGTATGGTAATGAGTTTTATGAATTAGCCAGTCAGATAGAAGCTAAAGAATGTGCTGTGCAGAGAGAGGGAAGGAGACTTACAATTGTTTTTGAAGGTGGGATGGGCAGATGCCCTACTGGAAATAACCAACAGGATTTAAAATACATAAAATAACCAGAACCATAAAAATGTTGCTCAAAGTGCAATCCAAAGTTTAATACACTAAATAATTTAAGGCAAATGTCAGAGCCTTCTTCTGGAGGTTATCTGAGGAGGAAGGCTGGTAGCTTACTGATGACTAAAGGACCCTTGGAAGAAAGAAGATTACTACAGTGAGTAATTTTGTCTTACCCCGGGGTCCTTTAGCATCAGTAACTATTGCAGACTACAAAGCAGTACAGTTGGGAGGTGGGTAGAGAACCTACTTACGAAAAAAGCTCTGCAGTACCGCCTTGCTAAATCTGGCATGATCTACGTCAGTCAATGTCCTGCTTGTTCTCTCCTCTCTCTTCCAGGCCAGCCCTGAAAGGGCTTCAAGCTGTTCCTCTGCAGCACAGTTGGAAAAGCCAGCCTGCCATCCTGCCTCCTCTGCCCGATGCCTTCACAGAATTTCAGGCAAGCCGTGATTGGGCTTCAAGCTGCTCCCCTGCGACACGGCTGGAGAAGCCAGCCTGCCATCCTTCCTCCTTTGCCCGAGTGCCTTCACAGAATTTCAGGTACATGGTTTGAAGAGACCAGTGGCTGTGGGCTGTTACCTGATTGGGTCCAGCTCTCCAGTCCCAACTCGCCACTGGATGCTCGCTCCACCGGCTTCATCCCTATTGGCTGACCTGCTCTCTTGAGTTTTTTAATTGTAATCCCCCTGCAAATGGGGGTTCCCAAAAGACTTCCAGGAGCTTGCTTGAATGCTCCAAGCCTGAATGGTGTTTGGCGTTTAAGCCATTTATCTGTGAGTGTTTTTAGAGCCTCTGGTACTGTCTCTTTAAGAGCTGTCTGCTTGCAGACATAATTAGTTTGTATGGGGGGACTGTGTGTTTCTTTGCTTGAGTACCACTCGAGCTGCTGCCAATTCACTCCATTTTTGCAGTCACTAGGAGTGCAAAGGGAACCTATCTGAAAGATGTAACTGTTTGCCAGAAATCATTTAGAGTAATAATGAAAATACAGTTTGTCTAACCTGCTTTCTTTGCAGTCAGAACTGTGTTTGCTAGTTCCCATTCTAGTTTTGAACTGCTGAACTGGACCAATCAGTGTGGGTTACGGTAGCTCTAAAATGGTGCCTTGGACGAATCAGAACTTGACTCGTAATCTGAGCCAGCCACAAGAGGATTGTATGGGCAGTGACTCTGGGAGATGTAGTTTGGACTTGGCCCTTTTTGGACTAACAGGGCAGTCTATTGTGAGTGACAGCCAATCCAGCCAAGAACTGGGAGGAACTCAAAGAAGTGCCCGGTTTTGTCTGCTGGAGTTTCAGTTGAGCTCTGGCAGTGAAGAGGAAGGATCCCTGTGCTTTTTCGTGTGCAGTTTTAGTCGGGAAGCGTGTGTAAGGCCCAGAGTTCGGCCTGCAGCTTGTGTAACTGTTTGTTAGGGCTGAATCCGTCCTGTGAAGAGAATCAAAGGATATCTGAAGAGTAGAAACCAGGCTCACCCTGTAGAAGACTGGAGAAATTGCTGAATTGCACTCGGTCTGTCAGGAACTGAATCTGCTGTGTGTTCTCCCGGGTATTGTGCAGTAATTGCGATCGGGATAGAGAAGCAGCCTGCCTGGTATAGTACTTTCTTTTTACCATATAAATGTGTGAGGAGGCTTGTGTAGCTCAAGTGAATCCTGCTGCCATTAAAGGACTTTTGCCTGTTACTGTTCACCATATAAATGTGTGAGGAGTCTCGTGGAGCTCAAGAGTAGCCCTGCTGACATTGAAGGACCCTATCTTGTTTGGAGGTCGTGAGTACTAATTCAGGGTCGCTCCCTGTTGAATTGCCACATTGAATCCAAATGGAATTACTGTACTGCTGACTGTTTAACTAATTTTCTTTTCTCTGTGTGAAGGGCCCCTACCAGCTGCCACGGTTTGGACTAGCCACTAGGGCTTGGGTACCCAGGGACAGTAACTGGTAGGGATAGGCCTGTGCACAGAGCCATTGGTAGATGAGTAAAGTGATAAGCTAATTAACCCGATTCCCCCCTGTCCTTGTTATATCCCCCTAAATAAATCAGAGTTGCTTGTTTCAGCAAAGTTATACTGCCTGAGGTATTTGTCTATGTTAAAGTATTGTACTGTGATTGTTGCACTGTATCTTATTTTACAGGAGGTCCCAGTGCCTGAACCAGTCCTGGGGTAAGTGTATACTGTGAAGGTAATTCTGATATATTGTGTGGCCACTAGTGGGAAGAAAGGGGGGTTGCAGTGTCCCAGAGGGCTGTGACCAAGTTAGTTTAACTATTGCAAACCCTGACCTCTGGGTGGAGGCACCCGCCATCGGATCCAGGCCCCTCAACCTGTTAGTGGCAAATCAGGCAGGGGTAGTAGCCCCTGGGATAGCGCCATCTAGGGGTTACATAATGTTTCTCTGTCGTTTCTGGACCTGCTATATCTGTCTTGTGTAATTTTGTAATAACTTACATTTTTCTTAAAGCCACTGCTTTAATTGTTCTGATGTTACTGCATTTGAGTGTGTTTATTTTTTTATTCTTTTGCTCTGCCTTCCCTCCCACTCGCTCTAGCGCCTCGGCCCCGATTTCCATGCTAACACCCCTCTCTCCAAATTTAATTGCTGGTGCCCTGTCCCCTTGTTGTTGGCGCGAACAGAGTGCTAGCTAATTTTCTTTTCCAAGGGCCAGACTGCTGACACCAGAGCTAACAACGTACCTTTTCAGATTTCACTCCTTCCCATCCCCACCCGCTTCTGTTAATTTATCCCACTCAGCCTTCTGTTTCAGCACTCTCTGACCCACCCCCCGATTTAGTGATACAGCTCGTTAGTGATATAGCTCCTCCCTGACCCTGTGATTTAATTTACTAACATCCTGCTTGTTCTCGCCTCTCTCTTCCAGGCAAGCACTGATCGGGCTGCAAGCTGCTCCCCTGTGGCACGGCTGTTAGAAGCCAGCCTGCTGTCCCTCCTCCTCTGCCCGAGCGCCTTCACAGAATTTCAGTTACACTGTTTGAAGAGACCGGTGGCTGTGAACTGTTACCCGATTGGGTCCAGCTCTCCAGACCCGACTCGCCATTGGACGCCTGCTCTACCAGCTTCATCCCTATTAGCTGACCTGTTCCCTTGATTTTTTTACTGTTTCTCTGCCATTTCTGGACCTACTATATCTGTCTTGTAGTGTAATTTTCTCCCTTCCCCCTTCCCTGCCACCGGAGGCTGTGGGTGTTACCCGATTGGGTCCAGCTCTCTAGTCCCAACTCGCCATTGGACGCTCGCTCCACTGTTTTCATCCCTATTTGCTGACATGCTCCCTTGATTTTTTACTGTTTCTCTGCCGTTTCTGGACCTGCTATATCTGTCTTGTAGTGTGATTTTCTCCCACCTCAGCACTTTTTAAATATACTTGTACCTCGCCCTCCTGAAAGTACTACTCTACTATTTGGTGCCTCACCATGTCACTGTCTGAGACACAGACCTACGGGAATACCGAATAAGAAACAGATCTAAAAGGCAGATCTCTTCCCTGAGACTCCCTCTGCCCTAAGCTTCCTTCGTATGCACCCCACTTTTTCTATCATGTAACCCTCCTCTTTTCTTCTTCTATCCTGGAGCTTTTTCTACCTTCTCTCCTCCTCCTCCTCCTCCTCCTCCCTCTGCCTACCTCAAGACTGCAATAACTTCACCCCCCTCCAACCATTTCAGCCCCATCACTCATGCTGCATCTTACATCCCCCTCCTTGCCTACTCTGTCACCCCTTCCCACACCATCCTACAACTGGATATCTCCAAACCTTCTGCCACCCCAATTATGCCACTGTATTACCCCGATTCGATGCTCTAGGCACAAACCGTACAAAATCAACACCACGTTAAGCAGAAAACTTACAGTGACTTTCTCAATACTATTTCTCCTCTTGCTACTCACTGGTGCTATAGAAAGAAACCCTGGTCCCCCCGCACCTACCAACTTTCAACCCTCCCATAAAGGGACTAAAGATAATGCACATCAACATTAGGAGCCTCCTCTCTAAACTGGACCAGCTAAACTGCTGGATAACACAAAATGCACCTGACATACTCTGCTTATCAAAACCTGGCTATCAGCTACCCCCCCGACCCATCTATATCATTCCACAGTTACCTTACCATTCAGCAGGACAGAGGCAAAAGAGGTGGTGGCATAGCCATGATCATAAGGCAACACCTCCCTTACTCAGTAATAAAAGCTGAAACCTGCCTCAGTTCCAAGAGCTACTACTGACCAAATTCTCCTTACCCCAAACCCTCCCCATCTTCATAGGCGTAGTCTATGCCTCCCCTCGGCTTACTCAAGATGCTCTCACAGCATGCATCACTGCTCTTCCCCCACTAGCTCAACCAGGTGAACTTATCTTACTTGGGGACTACAAATTTGACTGGCTGTCTCCTTCATCAAAGTCCACAACTACCAAAGTAGAATCCCTTAATCTCACCCAGTTAATCACCAAGCCGACATGCTATAACTCCCGCTCCTCCAACCACTCCCTAATTGACTGGGTACTCTCATCCCACCCTGACCAAATATCCTCAGCTGGTGTACTAGACCCCGCCCTAAGTGACCACTGCATCACTTTCTGTGTCAGAAAAACCCATCTCCCAAAGTCTGTACCGCAATACATTGAAACACGCCATCCTCTCAGACTTACAACATGCTAATTGGGCACCAGTCTACTCCGTGGACAATGTGGACACTGCTCTTACCTATTTCACTCCTGTTTTCAGCAGTGTCTGGGACCTCCACGTCCCTATTAAAAAAGCCAGGGTCAAAAAATGTCACCACCCATGGATTACTGACAACATAGTTGCCCTCTGTAAGGCCCGTGACAAAGCCAGCTTCTCCTTCAAAGCCTCCCAAACCCCTATCTCCAGACAGAAATATGATACCATGAGAAATGCCTGTACTAAAGCCATCTGGCGTACTAAGACCGACAATCAAACACTGGTTAGATTCAGCACACACATCCTCTTTTTGGAATATAGGCCACTCTATTGTTGACCCTCCCCAACAGGCCTGTACTCCAATCCTTAAGTATGGTGGCACTGAAATATCAGAACCAATCCACATCGCAGAAAAGCTCAATACCTTCCTCACTTCCTCTGCTTCCCCCAGGCTTTCCCCCAACCCTGCTGCAACCCCTCCACATGCCTCCATTCCATGCATGTCCACTCAAATGCCAACATGCACTACTAATGAAAAACTATTTCTAGCCCCAGCCTCCACATATGAAGTACTCCGTGCCCTTCTTTCCCTCAGTGCATTCAAATCCAGCCCAGATGGTATGCATCCTAGCCTCCTTCTCCTCTCAGCCCCTGCCATTGTCCACCCCCTTACCTTCATCATTAACATGTCCTTCTCCACTGCTGCAGTTCCGAAAATCTGGAAGACAGCATGCGTCATCTCGCTTCACAAAAGTGGTGACAACCTCCTTGGGAAACTACCACCCTATCTCCCTCCTCCCTGCCTTAGCCAAGTTTCAGGAATGACTTGTAAACGTCAGACTAACAGAGTCTCACCTCCATAAATGTCCTCTCCCCCTACCAGGCCGGTTTCCAAAAGAACCACTCCACCATATTCTCCCTTTTCCGTATCACTGGCCACATCCAATCTGCTGCTGACAAGGGCCACCTCACCACCACAGTGTATATTGACCTAGCCAAGGCTTTCGATTCAGTATCCCACCCTCTTCTCCTAAACTCACTTGATGGAGCTGGACTGGATCCCCCTGCCTTAAAATGGTTCAGGTCTTACCTAAATGACCAGCAGCAGTCTGTAAAAAAAAATCACCAACTCCTCTTTGCCCCTCCTCCCTATCCTAACTGGTGTCCCCCAAGGCTCCATACTTGGCCCCATACTCTTCTCCATTTTCATAAATAACCTCCCATCTGCCTGCTCCACTTCTCCCATCCATATGTATGCTGATGATACAATACTATTCACATCCGGCCCTGGCCCAGATCCAGCATCTATCAACTACACCCTACAAGAAGACTTTCACTCTGTTCAATCCTGGTTTCATTCACAGAAACTAAAACTAAATACAACAAAAACAGTCTCCATGACCTTCAGAACCTCTCAAAGGTTAGCTAAAGCTTCCAAAACACCCCCTAACACCACCGTTGTTGGTTCCCCACTTAACGTAGTACCCTCCTACAAATACCTGGCCATTTGGTTAGATCCACAATTAAACTTTACAGTTCACATTGACTATCTAATCTCTCTAAACTCCGTCCAAAGCTTGGAATCCTTTACTGAACAGGGACTCTTTACCCCTCCCTGTACGTAGGGAACTCCTGACCAAAATGATATTGCCTGTATTGGACTATGCCAATATTGTTTACTGCACTTCCCCCTCCTCCCCACTCTCTCGTCTTGACTCCCTATATTATGCTTTCTGTCGTTTCGCATCTAACTCTCCTTACAGGACTCACCATTGCTCTCTACTCTTCAACCATGGGTCTATCCTCACTCATACACATGCACCTCATCCACTCGGTAACCATCTCTAAATTGTCGTTCAACTGACTCCCATCTTATATCTCATCCCTCCTGTCTCCAGCCGCTGACTCAAAGTACTCTCTATGCACTAAGGACTCTCACTCCTTCACACTCCACACTCCATCTTCCAACATGAGTAAAGGTACCTTTAACTACCGCCTCCCCTCCCTGTGGAACTCACACTCCTCTACCAAATCTCTTCTTTGCTTCATTCCCCTTCCTGTGTGCTCATTCAACATTACTTAGCTCCTAAAGTTGTGGTCTGTTTAGATGCTCTTACCTCTAAGTCTTGCTGTAACTAGTGCACTTAGTGTAAATCTTGTTAATGATGTATTCTGTATGTATATTGTGAATGCTGTGTATGACATTTCTTCTGTGCTACTCGACTGTATTGTACATCTTGCTCCCATGCTCCCTTCCCCCGGGTTGCACCTGGAGACGAGCCTTGGCTCAGCCTGCCTTTCCCAGTCACCAAATGTTTAAATAAAAATAAAAAATAAATCTAGACTGCAATGCAAGTAGCAATTCCTTAGTGAAAGTGTGCACAGTCTTCCAAGTTGCTGTTCTGCAGACTTCCGGAAGGGGAATGCCTCTAGCAGCTGCCACAGATGCAGCCGTACCCCTAGTGGAGTGGGCCCAGAGTTCCTCAGAGGGCTGCTTACCAGCCTTGTCAAGCAGAAACTAATGCAGAAGACTATCGAGTGAGAGACAGTTCTCTTAGTGGCTGGCCTTCCTCTATCTACCTCCCTCCCCATAGGTGAGGAACAACTGTGTGGATGAGCCCCTGGACTGCTTGGTGTGTTCCAAGTAGTAGAGATGGGCCCTTCTGACATCCAGAGTGTGGAGCTTCTGCTCCCCTGGAGTGGATTTCTCCATAAAGAACGCAGGTAAAGTGATGGATTGATTGAGGTGGAACTCAGAGACCACCTTAGGCAAGAAAGTCCTGAGCGCAATCTTGTCCCTGTGGGAAATGAAGTAGTTGGGCTCAGTGCAGAGGGCCTGTAACTCTCACATCCTTCTAGCAGAGGTAATGGCCACTAAAATCACAGTTTTCCAAGTCACATACTTAATGTGGGCTACAGAAATAGGTTCAAAGGGTGGCTCCATAAGCTTGGCAATACAGAGATTCAGGCTCCAAGGAGGCACAGGCTCCCTGACTGGGGGCTGAATAAGGAGGAGACCTCTAAAAAACAGTTTGAAGACCGGTTGTGAAAATACAGACTTGGTTTTGCCCACAGAGAGATAAGCAGAAACAGAGGCCATGTGAAGCTTCAAAGAGGAAGGCTTCAACCCTGAGTTCTGCAGGTGTGCCAAGTAATCCAGAATATTAGGAATCAAAGTCTTAAAGGGAAACATCCATCTGGATTAAATTAATCAATATTGTTACCAGTGGAAATCTGCTTTATCAATCAGTCAATCAAATATTTATTTATTCAGGCGATCACCATTGAGCAAGCTCATTTACAAGATGGACCTGATACATAAGTATACAAATTGTAACAGTACAATCCAGACAATGTACAATATTAGCAATACAGGCGGTACAAGGAACACAGTGGTACAGTGCAAGGAATAAATAGGGCCTTAGAGGGTGAACATATACAGGATGGTTTGACTAAGGGACCATCACAGTACAGGAAGTAAAGGCCTTTCAGTGAATTTAAGGGAGACATGTACTAATGGTGATTTGGTGGGTCAAGTCTGTCTACTGAGGGGCCAAGCGGGCAGGAGGTACAGGGGAATTTTTTTTCTTTTTTTTTTTATGGGCGGTGAAAGCAATTACAGATTTCTTTAACTAGGAGGTCATATAAAGACTTGAATGAGGATATGCTGATTGGGGAGCTACGCTTCAGGGTTTTTTGTAGGGTATTCCAGAAGGATGGTAGCACAAAACTCACAGCCATTCTTCCGAAACGTATTTTCAGCCTGAGTACCTTCAAGCAGATAAAGGATGAGCTTCTCAGGGCATAGGCTCCAGGTTCGCAGAGTGGGTGACAATCGGAGACATACGGGGGAAGTTTCTTGGTGATAGCTTTGAATGTTCAGAATAAAGCATTCCTGTTTCTCCTGAAATGGAGGGAAGGCCACCCCACAGCTGTAGAGAGAGCACAGTGATGGGTGGCATGAGGTAGCCCAGTAATGAATCTTGATGCCCTGTGATATAACGTATCCAGTTTAGCAAAGTGCGATGCAGGGCAGTGGCTATAAAGGAAGTCAGCATAATCAACCAAAAAGAGAAATACGGTTTGAACCAGCTATCATATGGCATTACTGGTGAGGTAGTTGTTAATCCTAAAAAAGAGACCAGACCCCTGTCTTAATTTCTTTAGGAGGTCTTCGATGTGGTCTGTGAAGGAGAGTTTATGATCGAGCCATGCCCCTAAGTACTTGAACTTGCTAACAAATTCTAGGTTTTCACCCAGGATTGTGTTAATCTGTGGGACAGTGCTGGTGGTGGTAGGGTTTGTGTCCAGTAGAAAGGGAGAAAACAGCATAGCCTTGGGTTTCTTAGCATTTAATAACAGTTTTTTCTTAAGGAGTTGGCTCTGGAGAATGTTGAATTCCGATTGTAAGTCTTTGCAGGCAATTTCGGATGAGGAGCGACTAAGGTAGGGGACCGTGTCGTCTGCAAAGAGATGAATGTTGGCATTGGTTATGTTAATATCAATGTTGTTCACATAGATTGCAAACAGTAGTGGACCCAGGATCGAACCCTGGGGGACCTCTCTTTGCAAAGGTTTGAGGGGGGATAGTTCACCATCTGACTTTACTTGCTGCCATCGATCAGAGAGGTAATCTGCAAACCAGTGAAGGGACAATCCTATGGCTTTAAAAGAGGAGAGGAGCAGGTCGTGGTCGACAGTGTCAAAGGCCTTGCTCAGCTCTAAGAACATGGCACAGACAAATTTCTTGTTTTCCAGGTCTCGGAGCCAATCGTTGGTAACTTTAGGCCGTGATGGTGCTGTGCTGAGCCCTAAAGCCGGATTGCATTGGAATTAGAAGGTTCATAGATTCTACGTATGTTTTCAGTTGTTTGTTTACAATATTTTCCAGTAGTTTGGACAGCGTAGGAAGTAATGAAATAGGTCTGTAAGTGTTTAGGTCACAAGGGTCCCCAGATTTAAACAAGGGGATAACATGAGCTGTTTTCCATGAGGATGGGAGGGTACCGTGGGACAGAGAAAGATTAAATAGATGTGTAATAGGTGCAGACAGGACGTGAAAAGTGACTTTTAGGAAGTAGGGATCCAGAGAGTCGGCACCTGCTCTTTTCTTAACGTCCAACTTTAGTAGAAGTTCTTTGACCTCCTTCAAGGAAACATACTGGAGGGAGAAGACTGAGTTGGTTAGAGGAGGTTCCGGGCTTTGGGCATCCAGTTGGGAGTGAAGGGAACTTGCAGGTGAGTTGTCAAAAGCAAGGCCTGCAGTGGCAAAGTGGTTGTTGAAAGCATCCAGGATTTCCATTTTGTCGCAGATGGAGATACTGCCAGAAGTGATCCTTGCAGGCAAGGAGCTAGCGAAGGTGTGCCCAGACATATAGTAAAGTATTTTTGAGTGTGGATAGGAATATACAAAGCAGTTGCTCAACATATCTAAACGTGTGCAACAAAGGAGGTAAGGGACATAAAGAATGTTTTGCACTGATAGAGGGGGGAGAGTGGGGACTTGGGGGAGTGTTTGGTATCCTGCCTCTGGAAGGGTGGGGGTCGCTGGTGGGCAACGACAGCAATGGGTAGGGTGGTAGGCTGCAACAACTGCGGTGCACCAATCTTTCTAAACATTGCCTGGAGAGTGGGAGGATGTTTAGTGTGCAACCACATAGAAAAACTTAGAAAGGAGATTGAGGGTCTGCAGGAGGAACTCAGACAGGCAAGGCAGATTGGGGGTGGGTTTAGCCCAATACTGGAGGGAGGAGGAAGGGGAGATGAGGGAGGGCAATTTAAGCCAACAGTGGTGAGGAGAGGCTCAGAAGAAGGGAAGCAGAGACAAAGGTGCCCAGGCCAGGAAGAACGATTGCCGGGGAAACCAGGTCAGGAGACAAAAGTCAAATGGAAGGAGGCAATAGGGACTTGTGAGGGGAGGCGAAGAAGTGGCAAAAGTCATGGAGTGGAAAGGAGAGAACAGGTTACTATGCAGAGAGGGAGCAGGCATTTGTGAAGGATCTTCAGAAAATAGTTTTGCACTGCTAGAGAGGAAGAAGGTGGAGGAGGAAGTGATGAAATTAGAGGAGTAATTGATAAATGCCTGGACCAAACTGAGCGGGGAAGTTCTGCTGGGAGAACTGCAACAGGGGTAAAGGGCATAATAATGTGCAGGAGGAAGAAGAGGAGCTGGAAATGAGGGAGGGAGATGAAGGAAGCAAGCAGGGAGTAAGAGGGTGGAATCTTAGTGCTGGGGACTCAATACTAAGAGGAGTTAGGTGGGAGTAGCAAGGCGGAGAGGCATAGTCGCATTTGGGTGGAGGCCTTGCCAGGAATGACAGCGAAAGGGTGGGACAGTCTGTTCTGAAATATGCTAGAAGGGGTAGGGACAAGCCTCATTTAATTATACATCTTGGGACAAACGACCTGGCTGACAAGACAGTGGATATAGTCCAGAGGAGGTTTGAGGAACTAGCACAATTATGTGAGGGGGCAGGAAGATCAGTAACTTTTTCCAAGATACTTCGGTGCCAAAGGCAAGCACAACAAGAAAGCTGAGAATAGAGGAATTTAACAGATGGCTAAGAACCTGGTGTTGTGCTAAAGGGTATGGGCTGTTGGGGGGTGGGGAGGGACCTGGGAGGACAGTAGTCTCTATGCCAAGGACAGACTACACTTGAGTGAGGAAGGAAAGAAAGTGTTGAAGCAGAGATGGAAGAATATAGAGAAGTTTGGAGTTTAAACTAGAGGTGGGGGTGACAGTTGGGAAGAGATATGCAGGGACCACAGGTTGGGAAATCATATGAGCTTACTCCCATAACAGTGACAAAGGACAAATGGCAAGTACTATTGGTGATGCTAGGAAAGGAGGGCAGGATGGGAGGAGGGAAAGGGTGGAAGGTGGTTACCCTTAATGCTAGGAGCCTTGGGAGGAAAACTGCAGAGTTGCAGGTTCTCATGGCAGAGGGAGAGGTGGACATTGCAGCCATCACGGAAACATGGGCCACCCAATATAATGACTGGGACCTGTCTGTACCAGGGTACAGGTTATTTCGTAGGGACAGGGTGACTGGGAAAGGAGGGGGGGTTGCACTATATGTGAGGGCAGTACAGAGTCACTTTGGGTGCAAATCCAGGATTCCAAGAATAGGAGTCTTAGAATGGGAGTGGTGTACAGGCCACCATCTCAGATGGAGGAGTTAGACAGGGAACTAGCGGGACAGATCAGGAGGACCTGCGAGAAGGGTAGTGTGGTGATTGTGGGGGACTTCAACATGCCAGAAGTGGACTGGAGCACCCCAACAACCAGGAACAGAAGGGAGCAGGTACTGCTGGATGCCTTCCAGGACAGCTTCCTGCTGCAAATGGTCAGTGAACCAACCAGGTTAGGGAATACCCTTGACCTTGTGCTGGCAAATGGGGACTTTGTGAGAGAACTTACAGTGGAGGAACCGCTGTCGAGGAGTGACCACCACTCAGTATGGCTCACATTGGATATGGGCAAGGAAGGAGGGAATCTGGCACAAGAGTGCTGGACTTCAGGAGGGCTGACTTTGGGAGGATGGGGAAGTGGTAAAAGGGTACCTGGCCAGAATTCAATCTAGTATGGATACTAACCAGAGATGGGAGCTCATAAAGTTGGGGATAGTGGAGGCAACCAAAACCTGCTGCAAAGCCCAGAGCAAGAAGGCTAGAGCTAAGAAACCGAGCTGGTTGAGCAAGGAGGTCATGGAAAAGGTAAGGAGGAAAAGAGCTGCCTTTAGGAAATACAAGAAAACAGGAGGGGAGGACAGAGAGGAGTACTTGACAGAATCGAAGGAGGTGACAAGGGCAGTAAGGGGAGCCAAAGCATCTACGGAACTCAGGCTGGCACAAGGCATTAAGAAGGGGGAGAAGGACTTCTTTAAGTACATCAGGGAGAAAAGGAGCTGTAAGGACCACATAGTAAGGATTAGGAAGGAGTGGGGTTGGGTGGAAGCAGGGTATGATAAGGCGGAAGCACTAAATGAGTACTTCTGCTCAGTATTTACTAAAGAGAAGAGGGGGGTGACATCCAAGATGGGTGAAATGGCAGACGCAGGGGGGGAAGTGGTGACAGATGGGGAAATCATGGAGGACAGAGTTCGAGAGGGTTTGAAGGCACTGAGGGTGGACAAGGCACCAGGCCCAGATGGCATCCACCCCAGGGTACTGAAGGAGCTGGCAGAGGTCCTTGCAGGACCTTTGGCGGACCTATTTAATGCCTCACTACATTCGGGGTGTGTACCTCAGGACTGGAGGATGGCTCATGTGGTGCCCCTCCACAAGAGTGGCCCCAAGGATGAACCGGGAAACTACAGACCAGTGAGCCTCACATCCATGGTGGGTAAGCTAATGGAGACTATTCTGAAGGAGAGGCTGGTGGCCCTTAGAGGCCAAAGGACTACAGGACAGCAGACAGCATGGCTTCATCACGTGGCCGATCCTGCCAAACCAACCTGGTCGGGTTCTATGACTGGGCAACTAGGCAACTGGACGGGGACATGCAGTGGATGTCCTGTATCTGGACTTCAGTAAGGCATTCGACTCAGTGCCACATGAAAGGCTGGGAAGGAAGTTAGTAGGCACAGGCAGGTGCAATGCTGGTGAGATGGGTAGGAAACTGGCTGCAGGGAAGGCAACAGAGGGTGGTGGTGGGTGGGAGCCTCACGCCCAAGGGCAGTGACGAGTGGTGTCCACAGGCCTCGGTGTTGGGACCAGTGTTGTTTGGGATATTCATTGCAGACATATCATGGGACATCAAGAGCAAGATCAGTCTGTTTGCTGATGATACCAAGGTTGGCACGGTGGTGGATGACCTGGGGGGATGGCAGGGGTTGCAGGATGATCTGGCAAAGCTTGAAACCTGGTCAGACACCTGGCAACTGGGCTTTAATGCCAAAAAGTGCAAGGCGATGCATTTTGGGATGAAGAACCCAAGGAGGACTTACCAGCTAGGGGGAGTGCAGCTAGCCCAGACAGAGGAGGAGAAGGATCTGGGTGTGCTCATCACAGTGTCAATGAACAACTCGGCACAGTGTAGGAAGGCAGCTGCAAAGGCCAACAAAATGCTGGGTTGTATTGCAAGGGGTATATCCTCAAGGAGGGAGGAGGTGATTCTGCCACTGTATAGGTCACTAGTTAGACCACACCTGGAGTACTGCATGCAGTTCTGGCGTCCGTATCTGAAAAGGGACATTAAGTTACTGGAGGGAGTGCAGCGCAGGGCGACAAAAATGATCAAGGGTCTGGGGGACTTATCATATGAGAGGAGGTTGAAGGAGTTGAACATGTACTCACTGGAGGAGAGGAGAGACAGGGGGGACATGATTGAAACCTTTAAATACATGAAAGGAATAAACAAGACAGGTATAGAGGGGCTGTTCAAAGTAAGGGAGGGGAGGGCCACCAGGGGCCATGATATGAGACTGGAGCGAGGAAGGTTCAGGAGGGAGATGAGGAGACACTTTTTTACAGAGAGGGCGGTGGCTGGGTGGAATGCGTTACCTGCAGAAGTGGTATGCAGTAGAACAGTGGACTGCTTCAAACGAGGATGGGACAGGACAAGGGGGAGGGTTAATGAAGGGGAAGGGTGGGGCAGCTGCAGAATAAGGGGTGCTAGCTGCACATTCGAGCAGACTTGATAGACCTCTAGGCCTTTATCTGCTGGCAAATTTCGTATGTTCGTATATCCTTAATGGATTTCCAAAATTTGGAGGAGTTCCTGGAAGCAGAGTCCAGTTCCATGCGGAAGTAAGATGCCTTAGCATCTCTTATCAACTTAGTGCACTCATTCCTAGCTTTCCAGAAGTTACACCAGTCCAGCAGATTTTTAGTGGTTTGTGCTTTTTTCCAAAGCTTGTCTCTATTCAGTAAAACTGATTTAAGTTCAGGTGTAAACCAGTGACAGGTTCTCCCCCTTACCCTAGTTTTTACGAGTGGGGCATGCTTATTTAGAGCCGCAGTCATAATTTCAGAGAAGATCTCGCAGGCCAACTGTACCGAGTTGGCAAGATAAAAGTCCTGCCAGCGCACTGAGAATTTTAGCTCGTACATAAGCTTTTAGCTTTACATAAACTACTGACCGAACCCGTAACACTTTAAGGGCCAGAATTATACCCATTTAGTTTCTCCTCCCTTTATAGCTGCAGGCATTCATTTACTAAACCACAGGCACAGGAAATGACACCGCATTAGCAGAAACACATATAGTCAATAATTATTTTAACCAGGAGAGAGACACTAAGCTGAAGCTTGAGTCCAGGTGTGACCTGAGAGCACAAGAAAGTTAAGTGACTTGCTCAGGGTCATGCAGTAATGCAAGTGGGGACTGTGGGATTCAAATCCAGGTCTCCAAGTTTGCAGCTCAGAGCCTTAAACCACTGCACTATACTGCCTCTTTGAAGGGCAGAGGGAATGAAACAAAAAATGCTTTTTACCCAGTCCATGGGGATGTGAACTTGTCACTAATCTTGAAGGGGCTGCTATGACCTCTACCACACCATTTCCCTTCTCCTGCTTGCCAACAGGCGCCTCAGTCATTGTGCGAAACTCACTTCTAAATTTTGGTTAGGAGAACTTCCCTCCTACCTCTCTTGCTCACGCTCTTCCCCACCTCCCCCCTCAGATCCTCTGACACTCGCACTTTGTTGGCTTCCCGTCATACCACTCTCATCGGTCAGTCAGGCTTTATCCATCGTTTCCCGCAAATCTGGAACCCCCCCCAAAATACGGCACTCCTGCTCCTCCCACTCCCTTTGCCTCTGCCTTAAATAACTTTCTCTTATCTAACTGCTCCTGCTTTAACCCTCCTTAACTGTCCTCCTATGCCTCTGCTCCTCTTCATGATTCACATCACCTATTAAACCTTCCACCTCCCCCCAGCCTGCATCTCAGCACACTCTCCTCTCCCTTCAACACTATGTACTGTGTTCTTCAGATATGCCACTTGTAATTAAATGCATAGTTCACAGGTATGATACATTTAATTGTATGTTATGTTACAAATATGTGTGTATGATTATTGATATTTTTTAACCATATGTCTTGTTACAAGTAGTAGACCAGGGAGGGGCTGTGGACATGGCCTACCTAGACTTTAGCAAGGCATTTGACACAGACCCACACAAACGATTATTAGTCAAATTAACCAGCCTGGGAGTGGGTCCCAGGGTGGTAGCCTGGGTAAAACATTGGCTGGACAACAGGACACAGAAGGTAATTGTAAATGGAGTCCACTCTGAAGAAAGGGCAGTTACCAGTGGGGTACCGCAGGGTTCAGTATTGGGTCCAGTCCTTTTTAATGTCTTCATCAGTGACATTGCAGAGGGACTGGAAGGAAAAGTATGCCTTTTTGCAGATGACACAAAGATCTGCAACAGGGTTGATATACAAGGAGGCGTGGAAAGGATGAAAAGGGACTTGGCAAGGTTGGAGGAATGGTCAGACGTATGGCAGCTAGGATTCAATGCAAAAAAGTGCAAAATAATGCACCTGGGAAACAAGAACCCAGGGGAAGAATACACAATGGGTGGGGAGGTAGTAACAACAACAAAACAGGAAAGGGACCGGGGGGTAATCATATCAGATGACCTTAAGGTTAGCAAGCAATGTGAGAAGTCAGTAGGGAGGGCCGGGGGTATACTGGGATGTATAGGGAGAGGCATCAGCAGCAGAAAACAGGAAGTTGTTATCCCTCTGCACAGACAGTTGGTGAGACCCCATCTGGAATACTGTGTCCAATTCTGGAGACCCAATCTCCACAAGGACATAGACAGGATAGAGACAGTCCAGAGGAGGGCAACTAAAATGGTGCAGGGTCTGCAAGAGAAGCCGTATGAGGAGAGACTAAAGGAGCTTAATATGTATACCCTTGAGGAAAGAAGGAGAGGGGGACATGATGAAACTTTCAAGTACCTCAAGGAATCAACAAAGTCCAAGAGGGTAGCATCTTTCAGAAAAGAGAGACTTGCAAGAACAAGGGACACAATTTAAAGATAGAAGGAGGCGGTTCAGGGCAATGTGAGGAAATATTATTTCACAGAGAGGGTAGTGGATGCATGGAACAGCCTTCCTGAGGAAGTTGTGGGGTCTAAAACTGTGGGAGAATTCAAGAATGCATGGGACAGACATAAGGCAATTCTTGTGGGGGGCAGGAAGATATAGGCTGTTGGTTAACTAGGATCTGCGGCCTATCCTGTAGGTAGGGAAATGGGCAGACTAGATGGGCCTAGCGGTCCTTATCTGCCGTCAAAGTCTATGTTTCTACAAATGTAACAATGTTTAATTTCTTGTATATTTTAAATGTTAAACTGTATGTCTAATTCTTCATCCAATTGTAGCGCCCCCCCCCCCCCAAAAACAGGTCGCACTAGGAGATGAGCAACTTGTTGTACAGTGTGCCTTCCTGGTGAAACATTTCAATAAATAAACAAACAAAAGTTGTGTACTGCCAGTGCCAGCAGTCCCCAAGCTCCTTTGGGGTTTGTATTGCTTTGTACAATATTTTGACATTTCAGTTTAGTAAAATGTCGAGTGCCAGTGTGGTTTGCATAATATTCTGCTACTGTGGTAACACTGTAAATAGTTTTTATTCCTGTACCTATTTAGTTCCAGTATTTGTTAGCACTGAAGTACTTGTGTTAAAAATTATTTTGTTGGCATCATGTTCTGTCATTTGTAGGAATGTGATCTAGTGACTAGAGCACAAGCTTGGGGCCCAGGAGATGAGTTTCAAACCTCAGTAAAGTCAAATACTAACTGTGTGACCGTACTCCTGTCCACCTACCAGCAGAAATGAATAGCGGCAGGACCCCACTGGAAATTTCAAGACAAAAAGAAAGCATTCAGGAAGTACAAGGAATCGCAGAAGGAGCAGGATAGAGAACTGTATCAGTTAAAGCAAAAGGAGGCTGGGAAGGCAGTCAGAACAGCAAAGGCCCAAACCGAGGAAAAGATAGCCAACTCAGTTAAGAAGGAGGATAAAACCTTTTATAGGTACATCAGGGAGCAAAGGAAGACCAAGGGAGGGATAGTGAGGCTTAATAAAGGAGAGGGAGGGTGGGCAGAGGGAGACTGTGAAAAGGCAGAGATACTAAACAAATATTTTTGCTCAGTATTTACAAATGAAGAGGGGGAGGTACATAAAACAAACAGTAGTGACACTCTGGATACAGAAGTTGATACCAGCCCATTTACAGAAGAAAGGGTTCTGAAAGAACTCTTAAAACTGAAGGTGGACAAAGCAATGGGGCCTGATGGGATTTATCCCAGAATTCAAAAAGAGCTAAGGGTAGAACTAGTGACACCAGTGACTACCCTTTTTAACAAATCATGGGAGGATGGGGTGGTACCCGAGGACTGGAGGAGGGCAGATGTGATTCCCCTTCACAAAAGTGGGAGCAAGGCAGAAGCAGGAAACTACAGACCTGTTAGTTTAACCTCAGTGACAGGGAAAATGATGGAATCACTTCTGAAGGAAAGAATTGTTGAGTATCTAGAGGCCAGAGGGGCACAGGACCCTAGGCAGCATGGATTCACAGCGGGAAGGTCATGCCAGACGAATCTGATAGATTTCTTTGACTGGGTGACCAAAGTAGTAGATCAGGGAGGGGCTGTGGACATGGCCTACCTAGACTTTAGCAAGGCATTTGACACAGTCCCACACAAAAGATTAATATACAAGTTAGCCAGCCTGGGAGTGGGTCCCAAGATGACAGCCTGGGTAAAGAATTGGATGGAGAATAGGACACAGAGAGTAATAGTAAATGGAGTCCACTCAGAAGAAAGGAGGGTTACTAGTGGGGTACCGCAGGGTTCAGTATTAGGACCGGTCCTCTTCAATGTCTTATATGTTACACTGCAGAAGGACTGGAAGGAAAAGTATGTCTCTTTGCAGATGACACTAAGATCTGCAACAGAGTTGATGCACAGGGGTGGGTGGAAAGGATGAGAAGGGACTTGGCAAGGTTAGAGGAATGGTCAAATGTATGGCAGCTTAGATTCAATGCTAAGAAGTGCAAGGTAATGCACCTGGGAAACAAAAACCCAGGGGAAGAGTACACAATGGGGGGTGAGATACTAACAACAACAAAAATGGAAAGGGACCTGGGGGTAGTCATATCAGATGACCTAAAGGTGGGCAAGCAATGTGAGAGGGCAGCAAGGAAGGCTGGGGGAATACTGGGATGCATAGGGAGAGGCATCACCAGTAGAAAACAGGAAGTTATTATCCCTCTGTACAGACAGCTGGTGAGACCCCATCTGGAGTACTGTGTGCAGTTCTGGAGACCCAATCTCCGCAAAGACATAGACAGGATGGAAGCTGTCCAGAGGAGGGCAACTAAAATGGTGCAGGGTCTGCACCGGAAGACATATGAAGAGATACTTGAGGAGCTTAATATGTATAGCCTCGAGGAAAGGAGGAGAGGGGGACATGATAGAAACTTTCAAGTACCTCAAGGGAATCAACAAAGTCCAAGAGGGTAGCATCTTTCCAAAAAAGAGGTGTGCAAGAACAAGAGGGCACAATTTGAAGATGGGGGGGAGGCTCAGAGGTAATTTAAGGAAGTATTTTTCACAGAGAGGGTTGTGGATGCATGGAACGGCCTTCCGGAGGAGGCTGTGGAGTCAAAATCAGTGGTGGAATTCAAGCATGCATGGATAGTCATAAGGCAATTTGGGGTGGGGTAGGAAGAAGTAGGCTGCTGGTTAACTAGGATCTGCAGCTTATCCAGTAGGTAGGGAAATGGACAGACTGGGTGGGCCAAGCGGTCCTTATTTGCCATCAAATTCTATGTTTCTATCTCAGCTGGACTATCCTGGGTAAATAAGTTGTAACAAAGTAATTGCTTTGTGTTGGTGTGTGATAGGATATATGGCTGTCAATACAGAACCCTTCTGAACATAGGTGCCAGAACCTACAGGTGTGTGTGGGGGGTGGACACCCCCCACTTTTGCCCATGAGCATTCAAAGTACCCCTAAATACATGAAATGTCAGAGGGGAAGCAATCATGGTCTCTTATTACTACAGTGCCCCCCCCCCCCAAACACACACTCACTTTTCCCCATGTTCCAGCACTACTCCTTCAGAAGGCTGCAACATAAAAATGTAATCTTTATTTGAACACCATCCAGAAATAGGTTTCTTTACACCAAAGTACAAATAAAGACCACAACAAATTTGTTTTATTTCATGAGTCCAACTGTTTCAACCTGTCTTTCCAGCAGGAAATCTCCAGTAGCCCCTTCTTTTTGAGATAAAACCTTTTCAAGTCCCTGATGCTCCCAGGTACAATCACTAAACTATTAAGTGGCTGGTTGCGACAGCTCATCAAGAGGCCTAAGTCTTCTTTTCCTCTTACCTTGAAATAGGCAGTATAGTGCAGTGGTTTAAGGCTCTGAACTGCAAACCTGGAGGCCTGGGTTTGAATCCCACAGTCCTCACTTGCATTACTGTATGATCCTCAGCAAGTCACTTAACTTTCTTGTGCTCTCAGGTCAAACCTGGCCTCAAGCTTCAGTTTAGTGTGCCTCTCCCGGTTAAAATATTTGACTATATGCGTTTCCCCTGATGTGATGTCATGTTCTGTGCCTGTGATTTAGTAAATGGATGCCTGCAGCTATAAAGGGAGGGGAAACAGAATGGGTATAATTCTGGCCCTAAAAGTGTTACAGGTTCAATCAATTGTTTATGTAAAGCAGATTTCCACTAGTAACAATATTGATTTATTTAATCCTAGATGGATGTTTCCCTTTAAAAGGATTAATGTGCTACTGCTTGCACCAGATGGAAAATCGTTTCCACTTGGCTGCATAAGTCTTTTTTTGTTCTAGGCTTTTTGGACATTCTCAGGATCTTCAGCACTTGCTCAGAGTACTGAGTGTTCGTAAACTCTAACTCCTCAAGAGTCAGGCTTTGAGGTGAAGGGGTTTTAGATCTTGGTATGACACCCCTGTCTGGGGAAGAGACAGGAGATAGTGGCTGAGAGGGAGATGAATAGGCTTGCTGCAGGACATGGACTTTTTAGAATTGTCCTGCTGGCTCTGGTTTGTCTTCATTTTTATTCCTGGGTTCAGTAGAGTGGTTTTTGTAGGTGCAGTGGTTTAGTAAATTGTGGTGTGGGTTGAATTACTGTAAAGAAGGTCAGTACTTACCAGGGTGGTGGGGCAGTGGTGTAGTTGATTGTTTCCGACGGTCACTGGTGGCTGGGGGACACCCACCACAGGCGTGTTATTTCCTTTATACCCAAGGTTCTGACATCACTTCTTCAACAGATCAGGGGGGCAGAACTCTGTCATATCCTTAATAACCCAGCACAGTGCACAAAGGGTAAGCACACATACCACAAAAAAACAACTATTATATACATTACATATTATAAGGGAGAGAGATGTGGGGAGTGGTGCAATGCACTAGCTGTGGGGCAGCAGTTTTCCAGGAGACCTTCTGGAAACTGTGTTGCTGCCCTATTTGCAGGCAACTGTCAGATCTGAGGGAGGAGGTTGCCTATCTCCAGGAAGAACTGGCAAGGACTAGGGATGTCTCCCCCACCTAAAGAGCACAAGTGCCACAACCACTGTCTTAGAGGTTGCCAAGAATGAGGAGCAGTTGGACCACAGTGGGCTCTGGAAGGGTGAGGGTGGTGGAACAGAGGCACATCCCTCTAGTTGCACCTCTCTGCAATTCATATGCCAGTCTAGCAGAGCAAGGTTCCTCTATGATGACACCCTCAGTAGAGACCAAAAAGAATGCTGGGGACATCTACAAGGGAGTCCCGAAAAAGGCTGGCAAGGGACACCACAGGGGAAAGAAACAGCTTCTGGTAGGGGACTCGACTGTCAGGGGGGTAGAACTGTGGAAGGGAAAGGAGAGGGAGGTGCCTGCCTGGTGCCATGGCTTGGAGGGACAGGAAGCGAATCCTCAGGATTGCAGGAGAGGGAACTAGATATCACTGTCCACCTTGGGACAAATGACCTGCTGGGCATGAGATCAGTGTAGTGCAGGATGAGTTTGTGGAGCTGGGGAGGGGCCTCAGACAGGTAGCAAGCATGGTAACCTTCTCAGAGGTGCTGCCAGTCTATGGCATGGGTGAGGCTAGGGTACTGCGCACCATGCAGTTCAATGAATGGTTGCAAAACTGGTGCAGAGCACAGGGCTTTGGCTCACGGGACTGGGGTCCACCTGGGAGAGATGTAGGTCTATACTGGCACAATGGTCTGCATCTGTCCAGGAAGGAACCAGCTCCTAGGCAATGGGTTTAAATGCTTCCTTGGCAAGCTTTTAAACTAGTCAAAGGGGGGGGGGGCTGCTGATAGGGAGCAGGAAATGTCAAGGCTTCCCTCACAAAACATTGCAGACAGTACAGTAAACACTGAGGTACACAGCTTGACAGAGGGCAGGACAGGGGTAAATGGAAAAATAGACAAAAGCAATAAGGGAAGGGATGGGTGGAAAAAAAGGATAATGCCAACATTAAATGGAGGGCAATGAGTACCAGTGCTGCAGTCTGGGAAACAAGCTTCCTGAGCTAGTGGCCCTGATGGAAGAGGAACACTTGGATATTATGGAAACATGGTACATGGAGAACCATGACTGGAATGTCAACATACCAGGGTACACAATCTACAGAAGTGACAGGGAGGGTAAGAGAGGAGGTGGAGTAGCTCTCTACATAAGGGAAGGGATCAAAGATACAGAATTAAAAGGTAAAAGGGGAGGACAAGAGGCACTGTGGGTCACCTTGGAGACAGGAAGTGGCACCACAATCCGCACAGGAGTTGAATACAGACCCCCATCTCAGGGGGAGGAAATGGACAAGGAAATGGTAGAAGACATTCTCAGAATGGCTGAAAAGGGGGAAATATTGTTGATGGGGGTCCTGAATATGCCAGATGTTAACTGGATAATATGTACTGCAGCCACATCCAAGAGCAGGGTCATTCTCAATGCCCTAAAGGGGGCATGTCTTAGACAGCTAGTGTTGGAACCCACTTGGGAGGGAGCAATATTGGACATGGTACTCTCAAATGGGGAGAGGATCACAGATTTAGAAGTGGGTAGCCATCTGGGAACAAGCAACCACCACACAGTGTGGTTCACAATAAGCACAACCATGGAGACAAGCCATACAGAAACAAGGATATTGGACTTTACAAGGACTTACTTTGGCAAAATGGGTGAATACCTAAGGAATGCACTAGCAAATGGCCAGAAAGGAGGGGCTGGAGAAAAATCAAAACTGCCATCATGGAGGCAACAAGCCTTTGTGTGAAACAAATTAAGAAAACAAAACGGATTCAAAAAAAACACTATGGTTCTCAAAAGAGGTAGTAGGGAAGGTTAGGGAGAAAAAGGTGGCATTCAAGAAGTATAAGGAGTCACAGAAGGAAAAACACAGGGAACTGTATCAGATCAGTTAAAGCAGAAGGAAGTGGGAAAGGCAGTCAGAATGGCACAGGCCCAGACTGAGGAAAAGATAGCCAACTCAGTTAAGAAGGGGGATAAAACCTTTTATAGGTACATTAGGGAGCAAATAAAGGTTAAGGGAGGGACAGTGAAGAATAATAAAGGGAGGGGAGGTGGGCAGAGGGAGACAGTGAAAAGGCAGAGATACTCATTGAGTACTTTTGCTCAGTATTCACAAAAGAAGGAGAAGAGGAGTTACTTAACCAAACAATAGAAGCACTCTGGGCAGGGGTGTTGACACCAGTCCATTTACATAGGAAAGGGTCCTGAAGGAACTCCTAAAACTCAAGGTGGACAAAGCAATGGGGCCTGATGGGATTCACCCTGGAATCCTAAAAGAACTAAGGGGGACCTAGTGACACCACTGACCACCTTTTTTAACAAATCATGGGAGGATGGGGTGGTACCTTAGGACTGGAGAAGTGGGGATGCGATTCCCCTCCACCAAAGTCGGAGCAAGACAGAAGCAGGAAACTACAGACCTGTTAGTTTGACCTCAGTGGTAGGGAAAATGATGGAATCACTTTTGAAAGAAAGAACTGTGGGGTACCTAGAGGCCAGTGGAGCACAGGACTCAAGGCAGCATGGATTCACAGCAGGAAGGTCATGTCAGACGAATCTAATTGATTTCCTTGACTGGGTGACCAAAGTAATAGACCAGGGAGGGGCTGCGGATATGGCCTACCTAGACTTTAGCAAGGCATCTGACACAGTCCCACACAAAATATTAATAATCAAGTTAGCCAGCCTGGGAGTGGGTCCCGGGGTGGAAGCCTGAGTAGCAAACTGGCTGCACAACAGGACACAGAAGGCAACAGTAAATGGAACTCACTCCAAAGAAAGAGGGGTTACTAGTGGAGTACCTCAGGGTTCAGTACTGGGTCCAGTCCTCTTTAATTTCTTTATAGGTGACATTACAGAGGGTCTGGAAGGAAAAGTATGCCTCTTTGCTGATGACACAAAGATCTGTAACAGAGCTGATACACAAGGAGGGAGTGGAAAGGATGAGAAGGAACTTGGCAAGGTTGGAGGAATGGTCAGATATATGGCAACTTAGATTCAATGCAAAGTAGTACAAAGTAATGCACCTGGGAAACAAAAACCCAGGAGAAGAGTACACAATGGAGGTACTAACAATAACAAAAATGGAAAGGGACCCAGGGTAGTCATATCAGATGACCTAAAGGTGGGCAAGCAATGTGAGAAGGCAATAAGGAGATCCAGGGGGGATACTGGGATGCATAGGGAGAGGCATCACAAGTAGAAAAAGGGAAGTGGTTATCCCTCTGTGCAGACAGTTGGTGAGACCCCATCTCCACAGGGGCATAGACAGGATAGAGGAGGTCCAGAGGAGGGCAACTCAAATGGTGCAACGTCTGCATCAGAAACCATATGAAGAGAGACAGAGAGCTTAATATGTATACCCTTGACGAAAGGAGGGACGGGGACATGACAGAAACTTTCAAGTACCTCAAGGGAATCAACAAAGTCAAGGAGGGTAGCATCTTTCAGAAAAAGAGATGTGCAAGAACAAGGGGGCACAATTCAAAGATAGGGGGTACAGCTCAGGGGCAACATGAGGAAATATATTTTCACAGAGAGAGTGGTGGACGCATGGAACTGCTTTTCTGGGGAGGTTGTGGGGTCTAAGACAGTGGGGGAATTCAAACATGTATGGGACAGACATAAGGCAATTATAGTGGGTGGGTAGGAGGAAGTAGGCTATTGGTTAACTAGAATCTGCAGCTTATCCAATAGGTAGGGAAATGGACAGACTGGGCGGGCTAAGCGGTCCTTATCTGCCATCAAAGTCTGTGTTTCTATCAGCAGAGTGTACCATGCCTGCCGTGGCGAATCTGGTGCCACCAGAATCATTGTTGCAGGTTGATTTTTGAGCTTTAACAAGGTTCTGAAAATCAGAGAAAAGGGAAGAAAGGCATAAAGAAACTTTCCTGTCCACTCCAGAGCTAAGGCATCTGTTGGAAGAGTTCCCAGTGCTAGGGCCCTGCAACAGAACAGAGAAAGTTGACGGTTCAGGTGAGAGACGAACAGGTCCACTTCTGGTGTGTCCCACCTCCTGAACACTGTGGCCAACACTTGTTTGTTCAGGCACGATTCTCTGTATCCTTGGTTGATGCGACTGACGGCATCCGCCAGGGTGTCGTCCTTTCCTGGGAGATATGACTGACAGGCTGACTTCCAGGGAATAGGCAAGGCCCCAAGTCCTCACGGCCTCCAAGTATAGGATGGTGTACTTTGTGCCACCCTGCTTGTTTATGTAAAACATAGCAGTGGTGTTGTCTGTTTTGGTTTAGATGGTATGTCTCTATCTTTAAAGCAAATGCATCTGTACGCTCAATAAGAGGTGCAGTGGTTCTCTGCTCTGATTGGATGAAAATCTGAGACTGCTTTATAATAAATAAAGGTATGTTTCTTCAAGGAACCAAATATGTGTAAGTGCAAAACATACAGTACCCAGAGTAATTTGGCGGAGTGGTCTAGTAGTGGTTAGAGCACTGAACTATAAAACAGAAAATCACAGCTCTGGATCCTACCATGGTTACAAGCTACTCGCCCATTGTGTGACCCTGAGCAAGACACTTGGCCTCTGTGTGTTTCAGCCATCGCAGCTATAACATTGGTTACAAGGAGGATTCCAATGAAAAAGACATGCTGCATTTCATATTCACCTTCCTGGGCAAATAAACTATAATATTAGAAAAAACTACATAAAGGGGCAGAGCTACAGCAGCCCAGGCATTTGGTCACCTTTCTTCTGTTTGTATGTTTGTTTATTCACAGCCCCTGCATTGCAGCAATTTGCCTTTCATACGACTTTGTTAATTTGTGGCATTATTGCTTTTAATTTGAGACTGTTGTTTGAACTGGGTCTCCACATGCTGAATGAATCTGGTAAGAATCAAGACATGGGAAAGCCAAAGGAAAAAAAAAATACACCCAATACCTTGCAAGACTTCTCCAAACTGAACACCAACAAAGGATATGGGGAAGGGCAGAGAAGCTGCATGAGGCGGGGACGCAGAAATGTCTTTAATCTCCTTCAATGTGAAAATAGAGAAAATGCACAAGTCACTAGAACTTTTGAATTTAAAGCTCGATTCTTTCAGAGGATCTGGGTAGTCAGCAGTGGGTAGAGCAAGGGTGCCGGAAGATGATAAAAGCTGAGGTGGCTGAAAATCAAAAGGGCACTTATGAGGGTACAAAGGGCACTTTTTCTATAATAGTTTTTGCCATACAGAAATAAAAAGTAGAGTGGCTACCGCCCCTTTTGCCCCCCCCCTAAGTTCCGGCACCTATGGAGTAGAGTCTCACTATGCAGATATCATGGAGGTGGCAAGTACCGTGGGCAAGGCACTCACTGCATTGGCTGGCCTGGTAAAAGAAAATCATCTCCTTAGATCATGTTTGAGCACTCTGAAAATCCGCTCAGAGAAAATAATGTCAGAGTTAGCAGGTTTACTGAATGCTTTGAATAGGAGACACCTATTCCAACTGTTTTCACCCAGCTGAAGGAAACTTTATCCCTTGACCTGACAGTATGCCCCAGGACATTGTAAAATGTTACCATGTAACCCCATGGAAAGTCTGTTACCTAGCTATACCATGCACACTACTTCTTAAATCTGGATCAATATTACAAAGAGACCTGGTACTCGCAGCTTAAGACAGGTAAAAAATTTTGAAGTTGATGGTCGCTAAGCACAACTTTTTCCAGACCTCAGCTTTAGCATTAGACAGCGTAAAAGAACTTTGAAGGCAGGAAGAGGAAACTTTGGAAGTTCAACATCCTATTCAGTTCTGTTTACCCAGTGAAACTGCAGGTACAGTATCATGGCCAAACCTTTAGTTACAGTGCCTCCAAGGATTTGAATAAACTGCTTCTGAAAATTGAGAAAGACCTGCGATGGAGAGAGGATGAAGAATCACAGTTAGATACTTGAAAGAGACTGGGACTCAGACTGGTAGTGGGTAAAGTTACGTAAGAACTTACCATAACAATAGATCTTCGAGAGAGGTTCCTGCAGTAAGTCATAACACACGAGACTGTGCACCCTGGCATCAGGACCACACGGAAAACTCAAGCTAGTAATGTCTGGTGGGGGACTGCCTACCTGACATCATGTGACGATGTCAGCATGAGCCTATATAGTGGGCGGTCCCCAAGCCCACCCTCCGGTTCTCCCGCCGGAGACCTACAGCCAGGTATGACAGGAGAAAAGGAGTGAGCTCTTGGAGCCCCGAAAAAATAAGGCTCAAGAAAAGTAGATGCAGAAGCTGGGGGAAGGTTGGAGGAAAAAGGTGACATACTGCAGTAACCTCTCTCGAAGACCTACTATTATGGTAAGTTCTTGCGTAACTGTACTGTCTTACTTCAAGAGGGTTCCTGCAGTAGGCCATAACATATAGGACTGAATCCCAAGCAGTTAAAAACAAAGACTGAAGCCCGGAAGGCAGGAAAGGTCCACCGAAAAGTAGGAGCAGAAAGACTAGGGCCCAGAAATTCTGCCAAACCAAATCCAGCCCTGCACCTGGAAGCAATGACCATGCCAAAAGGCTCAGAGAAGTAGAGACAGACCTTATATGACTCACAAATCTTAGCAACTTGCATGTATAGTACAAGTAGCAGAAAAAATATCCTTGTCTCTCTAGGAGAATTCCTTAAACTTCCCCCTTGAAGAGGCTTGCTGTGCGTCTGTTAACAGCACAGACACTGATCACCACCATGTGGACAAATGCCATGTGGACACAGCCACGCCCTACAGTAGGACATTAAAAGAAAAAAGGCAAAATGCTGCTAGAAAACAGAGCAAGCAGACAAAATACTGCCACCTGATTAAATGCTCAGGAAAGGGACGGTATTTGAGTGGTCTGTTAGAACTGAAAACTCAAATCAAACAAAGCATGGAGTGGCCTCTTGTAAGTCATGGAGGGGGGCCATGGGTAAATCCTGCCATTGAAAGGAAAAATCCCTTCCCCCACTGGCTTCACCAGAGGGTCAGGCAGTGGTAGGGGGGTTCCTCACTAGTCAAGAGGCTGAGGTCTGCACTCCCCCTGAAGGCCCATGAGGTTTGACTGGGGGGTGTGGGGGTGGAGCCCTCTGACACCTGAGTCCATTGTTTGGTCTGGCATCTGACTGAAACCTGCTTCATCTGATAAGGCTGCTGACGACGAAAAGGCTGCTTGGAGCAAGAGCCCACACGATACCTGAGGCGGACCGAGCGCAAGGTCGTGCCACTGCCCTGGAGCTTCTGTAAGGAAGTCCCTGGTGTCTCTGCCAAATAGTAAGATCCCTTGAAAGGGGCGTCTAGTATGGAGGACTGGATGCTCTGTACCAACCCAGAAAACCGGAGCCATGAATGTATGCAAAGACCTATGGCAGTGGTTGTAGACCGAGCTGAGTCTACGTAGTCATAGGCGGCCAGAGAGCATGATGACAGGAGATCCTAACCATACTCTCAGCCTTAAGCTCGGAATCCTGGATGGCCTCAAGCCTGGATCTGAATTGGCCTAGAGTGACATTCTGGAAAGAGACCATAGGCACCACATCATTAAGGGATCCAAGGGTGCAAGTGAACGAAGAATAAATCTTGCTCTCAATCTGATCCAGCTGCCCAGATTCTTTATCCTCCGGTGAAGACAGGCATTTAGGACGCATCCCTCGATCCTGGGCAGCTGCAAAGACGAATGTATCTGCTGAGGGATAAAAGGCCAAATAAGGGACCCCTTCCAGGGAGTAGTGCACCCTATCAGCCTTTTTGGGGACCAAGGGGACAGAAAAAGGGTGTTGCCAAATAGTGTATCTGAGGTCCTCATGAGGAGCTGTCCGCGGCGGAATAGGCGTAGGTTAAGATTCTGCCAAATCTAGATGTTCTGCCCACCTTTTCCTCTTGGGGTCCTGTTCTTCAGTGGTCCAACCATGAGCCGCATGGATTGTTTTGAGGAACTCCAAAAAGGAGTCATCTTCAGGGAGGAGACCTAGGGGACTCCTCCAGTTGTGGCTCATTCCAGGGGGTATGAAAACCAGTGCTAACAGACGAGGGAGTGTCAAACTCCATGTCTGATGAAAGAGCTTTTTCCAGCAACTAAGCCCTATGAAGAGGAATGTCATGGGCAGTATCCCTCACATGAACCTGGACAGTGGAAGAATGGTGAGATTGTTCTGCTATGGAAAGGTGAGAGTCAACAGGCGACATGGGCCGATGAGTCGACCTAGAGAGGGATGGTGCTGAGCCCACCCCTTGGTGCTGACATTCCAGACCTGAGGCCAATTGAGCCCCGGCCTCTTGCCACCAGGACTGGAAAGCCATTTGCAAGTCAGCCTGAAGGTGAGATGGAGGCTGAGGAGGCGTTGGGGCTGGCAAAGCTGATGTCCAAGTGACTGACAATGATGCATCTGATATCCTGGCGATTGGAAAGAAAAAAGGTACCTGGAAGCTGGGTACCTGAGAAACGATGCTCCGACATCATGTGGCCGGTTAAAGGAGACGTCAAGCACCTTGATGTCAAACACCGCTGTGTCGGGTACACCAGGTAACCCAGTTGGGGATAGCCGGGAGACTGGCCCAATGGAGGGGTTGAAGGGCCGGTGGGGGGGTCCAAAGGGGGGGGACTGAATATCCTTACACGGGATCCGCTGGGACAGCCGATGGAGCCAAGAAAGGGTCAGACATTGGAACCCCTGGGGTGTCTGGGAGAAAAACAGTACCAGACGGGGGACTAGCAGATGTCTGGGGATCCACCGGCCCAGATGGAAGAACCTCAAGCGTCCGGGGATTAAGAGGCCCAGACAGAGGAACCCGAAAGTCTGTGGGATTCTGAGACCCCGATGGAAGACTCCTGTGAGGGGATTCTGAAGACCCAGTAGGCAGAACTGGCGGACCAGGTTCTGGCGCAGCAACAGCAATGACCATGTCCAGAAATATAGCATCCTCTACCAGCCCCAAAGAGACAGTGGGCACCAGGAGAATCATGGAGGGAGATTCCCCGAGAGGGAGAATCCTCAGGGGATGGCTGCTACACAAGCAGCAGCAGGCGCTTCTCAACGGGAGAGATGTTGGCCCTTGATGGGAGTGCTGTGGTCGGGTGGTCATCAGATGAGCTGACAAGCGACTGATCAGCCGGGGCAAAGGAAATAGCCCTGTCTGTGCAAATGACAGTGGAGCCGACTTACTGGCGGTGGCTGTGCACACACCAGTGAAGTGGACAACTGGCTTACCAGCAGTAACCGAGCGGGCATCGCCATGTCCAATTTACCAGCAGTAACTGGGCAGGCACTGGCAGGCCTGACATCTGACTTACCGGCGGAAACCAAGCAGAGAACTGTGGAGCTGGAGCCTGACTTACCAGTCGTGGCCTGCCCTCGCGGGCAGAGCCGGGGGGTGACCAGCCTTGTTGCCTGGCTTAGACCCTGGTGTCTGAAGAGGCCTAAGGGTGACAAGCGTTACCTGACCCATTACCAGCTCAGGTAGGGGGCCTGAAGCCTGATCCGCCACAGCAGGAGGAGGCTTGGCAGCTGGGGTGCTTCCAGATCCAATGGAAGACCCCTCACCATCCATGGTCCCCTAAGGTGGCCACGGGCTGGAAGGGGACTGATCCTAGTCCCGGTGTTTCTCCTTATCTTTTTTCTTCTTTTTATGCTCTGCAGTGGGGGAGGAAGAGGACTCCTGCAGCCTCTACAACTCTTTCTCCATGTTAGCCATCTTGATCTTCAACAGATGGGCATCCAGGGCCTGTTGCCACCATTTCCGCGTGGCCTTGTTAAAATCCTTGCAGGCCACATAGCCCTCGGTGTTATGTTCAGGGCCTAGACAGAGCACGCAAAGAGTATGACCATCCTTGTGTGGGATTGCACTTTTTCTGTGGAGCAGATGTTGAAGAAGACAAAGAAGAAAAAACAAACTTCCCAAAATAAAAGAAAATTAAAGAAATGGCATTCGACACTAGCCGAGTTCACCGCGAGGTACAACGCATGCAGATCAATGGCGAGAAAGAACTGGAGGGCGGATGTGGGGACCGCCCACTATATGGGCTCATGCTGACATTGGCACATGATGTCGGGTGGGCGGTCCCCCGCTAGACACTGCTATCTAGAGTTTTCCATGTGGTCCTGACGCCAGGGCATGCAGTCCTATATGTTATGGCCTACTGCAGGAACCTCTCTTGAAGATCTAATGTTAACAGTAGGTTTTTACATTACTGTACTTTACCCACTACCAGTTTCTTTCAGGTATCCAACTGTGATTCTTCATCCTCTCTCCGTGGCAGGTCTTTCTCAATTTGCCCCGACTGCTGTCCTCTCCATTACAAATGATTTGGTGATGCTGCTAACCTTTTATTACAACACCTGTTTACTTTGTTTTTGCAGTGAAGTATTCTGCTCTACGTTCAATACTCCCGCTCCAAGGTATTAACTCTAGCGGGCATTGTAGGTTTGTTCCATGGTTATTTAATGAGTTAAGACAGTAACTACGATTATTAAACTGATTCTTAATGGTCTATCTGAGTATTTACTAATACCATCCACAGCCTGGTATACCTCCCAGTTTGTTACCCCTGAAGTGTTGGAAGGGCACAGTTTTTTGTGACTATAACAGTGATGAGGATCTAAACTTTAATACATTTTCTTTTCTCCTGTTTAAAATGGACCTTATCTATTACTGCAGTTCTGCCTGCCATGCCATCGCTACGTGTAGGAACGGGCTTTGCGGATTTGCCCACTTTCAATGAGCTCTTGCACTTAGGGGTGAGATGGGTGGTCCCTCGTAACGTTTAGAGCTGCAGAATGTGACATTATTTTATATTAATGTATATGATGGGACCTAACCCACTGGCTGCAGTAGCTTATTTGTGGTTTAATCGATCTATTATATTTGTTGAGACCCTTTATTTGATCTCAGGTTACACCCCCCCACACACACACGCACACACACACACACACACACTGTAACATTGGGATAGTAACTATGTGGTCTATCATAACTGTTTTTCTGTACAATAACAATGTATTATCTTGCTATCCTGTATTATGCTATGTGTTTTCTCAGTACAAATAACATAAAAAGTTTTAAAAATTACATAAAATTAGGTGCCTGTAGCTTTTTTTTTTTTTTTTTAAAGTCTTGTGCCAGCAAAGGTTCCTTCTAAATGTGACATACTGTTTATGTGCTATATGGGCACAGGGAGATGACCAAGCAGCTGAGGAGAACGGGAGCAGGCTAGGTGCTTGGTCACTGTGTGTGTGTTTTAATCAGGAATGGTTAAGGAGGTGGAGTTATTACACCTATGTATACACAGAATGTAGTTATCACATAATTAAGTGCTTCTCCCTTCCCTCCCCCTCTTTTTTTTTTTCTTTTCTCTCTTTTTCCCCTCGATCGTCTTCTCTGTTACCCCTCTTTGGGGTGTATGTTGAGCATGTATCATTTGATAGGAAGCAGTAGTCTACACTAGGTGTTTTTTCTTTACTATCCTGGATAAACGTAGTAAAATATTAATGGTTATTTGTTTTTGTAATTCATTAATATGAATAACAAGGTTAACAGATGTCAAAATCTACTGAGAGTGGCCCCGGTGATGGTAGTGGGCCATGCCTAGGTAATGGCTTTTTGGTTTTACTATGATGGATACCATAATGTAATAGGTTGTACTATTTGGATCTGTATGGAATATGCTTTGATCAATAAAGATGAAGTATAACAAAAAAAAAGGAATGGTTAAGGAGGAGAGAGGCAGAAACTGTGGTCTCTAGTGGTGGGGATGGACCTGAGTGGACAAGGAAGATAGCAGGCATATAAAGGGACCAATATTGCCAGAGGACACCAGCAACAGGCATCAGTATCTAGCTGCCAGGTTGGGGAGTTAACAGGTGATTGGGGACATCCTGTCTGCACAGTGAAAGCCCTTCTGTCTGCACTGCCGACGGGGGTGGAGGAGGCTGAGCATGCCAGGGACTGCTTGCCTTCTCCAGGGAAGGAGGGAACTTGGTACCCAATGCCCACCAACCCCCAGCATTGGAAAGGGGGTGCAGCAGCCTGGAACCATAATGGGAGCCTGTCGGGGTGGGGACCGGTGGACCTCTGCACGACAGGATCAGGAGCGTGCTTGATTGTGTGCTAAGGTCACTGCACTACTGGCCCTGCCTCGGACAGGTGGGTAGGGGGATACACAAGGGGAAAATCCCCTTGGCGCAAGCCCCATGATGCCCACCATGTGCTGGAACCTAGCTGATACGGGGGTTGTGGTGGATCTCCCCCACAGTAAAAGTAGCAGCTGAATGTGTTTTATGGTGGCAGAAACAAGGACCGAACTGCATTTTAGCGCTCGTCTACCAATGAAATTTACAAGGAATTTCTTTTTTTTTTTATTTTCGTCTTTATCCCTCCTTTACTGCCTCCGGTGCCCCCTCCTTCCGTCCGCTCATGTCCCCCGGTACCTACCTTAGGGATCTGCCCCTAGAGTGACCATCCTCCTCTCCTCGCACATTGGGGTCTGTCCTGTAGGTGGTCCGGTAGGACTTAGGGCAGACTTCATCTAGGGCTGCCAGAGGGTGTTTTCCGGTTTTCTCCCCGACGTCCCCACTCCCCCAGGACGCCTTGCGCTAGGGACGTACGTCCCTGAGTGGCAGCGTGCTTGCACACGCAGACCCTCATGCGCCGCGACGTCCCCCCTCCCCGGCCCCGATGAGCGAAGCCACCTCCACCCCTTCCTTCTGCCAGTGCTTCCACCGGCTATGGAAGGAATGCAGAGCGCAATGCGCTCTTGGTAACCCACCCCTGAGGGAGGAGAGCATCCGTTGGGACGCTCGATCCTCCCTCTCCCCGCCAACCCGGCCACCCGAGTCGTTCCTCGAACCGGGTCGCTGCAGCGCGAGGGCGTCCAGCGCTCAACCCTCAGCGCCACCGGGCCGGCTAAAATTTACAAGGAATTTCAAGTGAAGGAAGGACAGTTGAGAAATTAAGACACAAAGAAGGACTGATCTGGCAAAAAGTGAAAGTAATATGATCTGAAAAGTGACACAAAGTACTAAAAAATATATTTTGTCAAAAGGATTCAAGTAAGGAATTAGAATAAGATGAATAATTAATGAAAGTAGGAACAGTTTTTGGAAATCTAATAATTACATTAGTCAAAGAGAATGTCATGCTCTGTTTAAAGAGCAGCTTTCGACTAGCCCCTTACTGAAAACCAGACGATGATTGAGCTGGCCAGGAGTCCAAATGTGCAAAGTTTTCCTTTTTTATGGCTATTTAAAGTTCTGCCCTTGTAATTCTATTCTAGACTATTGGATTCTATGGTCGCTTTAGCCCTCAGTTTTAGATGTCAGGAATAAGGTTACAGGGGATGTTTTGATTGATTGGGTGATGCTTCAAAGATGTACTATTCATCAACTGATTTTAACAAATCAGCGACTGCTCAACCAACAGGGACCCTGTTAGTTGAGCCGATCGGTTTGATTTGTTAAAATCCCGCTGTTGAATGGGTATAAAATCTTTGGAAAAATCACCCTATCATGTCAATGTGGCATGCACATGCAGCCTTAGTTTACTGACATCATCAAAACAGGACGGCGGTGTTGGCGCATGAGGATCAGGAACTAGCTCTGTTTTTGCTGGTGGTCTAACAAAATTACGAGGGCATAACTTTTAAAAAGACATGGAAAAAAAGGACAAGTATGACATTTGAACTCCTGGACAGGTCAGTCGTCACATTTTTGGGACTAAGGGGTTAGTATGATTAGTCGGAAGCTGCTCTTTAAAGTATGTTGTGCTGGAATGCATCAAGATTATTATGACATCATAATTAATTTGATATCTATTTACATAGTCCTTTTAAATAACAAGCCACCTATGTTAATTAAGCAGACTTATCAAATTGAACTGTTGCAATTTATTTTATATTTTCACGTGTACTTTAGTATGTATAAAAGTCACTTTGGGGAATTGTAACCACGCCCCTGAGGAAGCCTTGCAGCAAAGCACTGGGGTTAGTGGTGGCTGGCTGTTGGACTGGGGTAGGTCTGTGAAATGTTGCCTGTTTTGCACTATGTAGTTGCACGGGAATATATGCACAATAAATCTGCCACTTCTAATAAGTGAAAGTGTATTTTCTGAGTCCAGACCTACACCCATTGCCCACCTTTCATTTGTGTATAACACAAAGGTAGCATATATTGTTTAAGCCCTGACCTGGAGTTATGTAGGTGTAGCTCACCCTCGTTTAACAGGCTTTTTCCACTTTTGGAAATACAGAACCATACTGGGAGCCTGTCAGGGGAAGGGTCAGCGGACCTCTGCACATCGGGTGCAGGAGCACACTTGTTCGTGTGCCAAGGTCATTGCACAATTGGCCCCACCTTGGACAGGTAGGGAGGGGGGATGCACAAGGGAAACCCCCCCTCGGGGCAAGCCTCATGATGCCCGCCATGTGCTGGAATCTAGCTGATATGGGTATGTGTGGATCTGATCCCCCTGGCAGCATTCAAGAGCCAAAAAATACGAGCATGAAAAACAAAATGAACAAAGCAACAGGTGATTGGGGCTAGTGGCAGCAGTCCAGGCACCAGGACACCAGTCCTGCCAAAAGGGAGTAAGGAAAAGGCTGGACGGAGAGGCATAAAATGTAGGCCACTGGGCGCTCCATAGGTAGGGCAGTGGGTTAGGTGGAGGGAGAACTGCGGGACCAGAGAGGTAGCTTGAGCTCAGTGGTTTGTGTGACTGGAGTGCGGGCTGAATGAGAGGTATCAAGGACCAAGCAACACAGCAGGGGAGGAGCAGACTGTAGTTGTCCATACTGGCATGAACGGCATACAAAGCACTAGTCCACAGAAGGTCATTCACGGAACAAGGGATTTTCCTGAAGGGAGACATATTTATGGTGATCTTCTTTGAGATCCTCCTCATCCCGGGGAATATTGAGCAGCTGTATTGTATTTTTGGCAGGCTTATGGTTGAATAAGGGTCTGGTGCAAGAGTGCGTTTTTGTTTTTTCTGGCCATCCAGAGGGCTTTCCAGAGCAAGGGACACCTGTATGACTAGATGGGTTGCACTTGCACCTGAAGGGAGTACTGACCACTAACATGGACAGGGGGAAGGGACTGGTACAGGTAAACACAAAGGGCAGGAAGCAGATGCAGGGGGATCACAAAGGGAGGGAGGAACAGCAGAGTGGCAGAGCACCTGGAGTGGTGAGGTGGAGATTGAAATGCAGAGAGGCAACTATCCTCACTTGCATGAAAACCAACAGAACAAGCACACCCAGTTAAACTGGTATACTTGGGCAGCCTGAGACACTTTGAAGGCTAGGAGCTAGTGGCAGTCACAGAGAACTGGGGATGGGAGGAATGACTGACATTAGAAAAGAGGGATTTAGACCATACCAAATGGATAGGCCTGTAAGGAAATGGGGTGAGGTGGCTCTCTTCAAAAGAGTGGGGGTCACTGTGGAAGATAAAATGAGGGCAGCAAACAGTGCCAGAGTTTGCTGGTGTCAAACTAGGGTTAATGGGGTCAAAGTGTCACCCAGTGGGTGTGCTACAGGCCCCAAAGAGCTCATCAGAGCATAATATACAGCTGGTCAGGTAAATTATGAGAGAAGCCAAACTGGATGTAGTGGTGATCCTGGGGACTTCAGTCTCTAGAGCACAGACAGGCATCTTGAGTAGGATAACGGCAAAGCTGATTCACAGTTTCTGTCTGCCTTCAAGGACTGTTTACTAGACTAGCATGTCCAACAGGAAACTAGGGTTGAGGTCACCCTTGACCGTCTTTCTCTGCAGTGGGGATGGAGTCATCTCCAGTGTGAATGTTAGGGAACTAGTGGGAGACAGTGGTCACAATTAGGCAACACTCTGCATGGTGACAGAGAAGACTAGCTGCACCGCAGTCATTATTAGCTCATGGAACCTCAGTAAGGTTTACTTTGAGAAAATGGAGGACCTAGAGTTTAACAGTCTGGCACAGCTACATGATGCTAATGCACAGCATGTAGGATTCACTGAAGAGGATATTCAAAACAGTCAAAGAGGTTTGTATCCCTGAAAGCAATAAGGGAGAAAGGGCTATGAAGTGGTCCCCTCATTCAACAGAGACCTAAACATAGAAACATAGAATTTGATGGCAGATAAGGACTGCTTGGCCCACCTAGTCTGCCCATTTCCCTACCTAATGGATAAGCTGCAGATCCTAGTTAACCAACAGCCTACTTCCTCCTACCCCCCACTAGAACTGTCTTATGTCTATTCCAAGCATTCTTGAATTCCCCCACTGATTTTGACTCCACGACCTCCTCAGGAAGGCTGTTCCATGCATCTACAACCCTCTCCATGAAAAAAAAACTTCCTCACATTACCTCTAAGCCTTCCCCCTCTATCTTCAAATTGTGCACCCTTGTTCTTGCACGTCTCTTTTTCTGAAAGATGCTACCCTCTTGGACTTTGCTGATTCCCTTGAGGTACTTTAAAGCTTCTATCATGTCCTCCCTCTCCTCGAGGCTATACGTCTTAAGCTCCTTTAGTCTTTCTTCATATGTCTTCTGGTGCAGACCCTGCACCATTTTGGTTGCCCTCCTCTGGATAGCCTCCACCCTTGTCTATGCCTTTGGGGAGAGGAGGTCTCCACAACTACATGCAGTACTCTACATGTGGTCTCACCAACTGTCTGTAAAGAAGGATAACAACGTCCTGTTTTCTACTGGTGATGCCTCTCCCTATCCATCCCAGTATCCCCCACAAGCCCTCCATACTGCCTTCTCACATTGCTTGCCCACCTTTAGGTCATCTGATAAAACTACCCCAGGTCTCTTTCCATTTTTGTTGTTGTCAGTATCTCACCCCGTTTTGTACTCTTCCCCTGGGTTTTTGTTTCTCAGGTGCATTACTTTGCACTTCTTTGCATTGAATCTAAGCTGTCATACATCTAAGGCTGGCCTGGTGGTGCTGAGGGTTAAGGTGCTGGATGCCACAATGGCGACCCGGGTTCGGGAATGGACTTGGGCTGCTGGGGGCTGGCAGGGGAGAGGAAGGATTGCGCATCCCATGACTGCTCTCCTTCCTCTGGGGTGGGCAAGGGTACTGCGCCGCACTTGGGGGAAGCTTGGTGCACCGCTACCTGCAGGCAGGACAAGGGGGTGGAGCATGGCAGGCATCTGCACATATGTGCGCTGATGCCATTGCAAGTCCGGCTCCTCGGGGATCTAATCTTTGAGGAATAATGGTGGCACAACCGCACTGGCTGACGGCCGTACTCTGCTCCCCGTGAAGACATAGCCACTGGGTGTCAGTGCCGTAGGTCCCTTCGGGGGAGGGTCCTGTCATTGGCCAGCCTGGTGAGTGGGTGTATGAATCTGCACGGCAGACCTGGTCCGGGGGTGCAGGTGCCGGCGGCTGGGGTTGGTGGGGGCGCTCTTGCCAAGGAGGAAAAAGTATTCAATGATAAAGAAAAAATAAGCTGCCATTCAATTGACCATTCCTACAACCTTGCCAAGTCCATTCTCATCCTTTCCACCCCCACCTTGTGTATCTACCCTGCTGCATATCTTTTTGTCATCTGCAAAGAGACATACTTTTCCTTCCAGTCCCTCTGCAATGTCACTTATAAAGACATTAAAAAGGACCGGACACAGTACTGAACCCTGCAGTACCCCACTAGTAACCCCCCTTTCTTCACTGTGGACTCAGTTTACTATTACTCTCTGTGTCCTGTTGTCCAGCCAATGTTTTACGCAGGCTATCACCCTGGGACCCACTCCCAGGCTGGCTAATTTGTTTATCAATCTTTTGTGTGGGACTGTGTCAAATGCCTTGCTAAAGTCTAGGTAGGCCATGTCCACAGCCCCTCCCTGATCTACTACTTTGCTCACCCAAAGAAATCGATTAGATTCATCTGACATTACCTTCCTGTTGTGAATCCATGCTGCCTTGGGTCCTGTGCCCCACTGGCCTCTAGCTACTCAACAATTCTTTCCTTCAGAAGTGATTCCATCATTTTCCATACCACTGAGGTCAAACTGACAGGTCTGTAGTTTCCTGCCTCTGTCTTGCTCCCACTTTTGTGAAGGGGAATCACATCCGCCCTCTTCCAATCCTCAGGTACCACACCATCCTCCCATGATTTGTTTAAAAGGGTAGTCAGTGGTGTTACTAGTTCTCCCCTTAGTTCTTTTAGAATTCTGGGGTGAATCCCATTAGGCCCCATTGCTTTATCCACCTTCAGTTTTAGGGGTTCTTTCAGAAACCTTTCTTCTGTGAAAGGACTGATATCAACCCCTTTATTCAGAGTGCTTCTATTGACTGGATTAGCCACCTCCCCCTCCTCTTCCTTTGTGAATACTGAGCAGAAGTACTCATTCAGTATCCCTGCTGTTTCACTGTCGCTCTCTGCCCAACCACTCTCCTCTTTATTCAGCTTCAGTATCCCTGCCTTAGTCTTTCTTCACTCCCTAATGTACCTATAAAAGGTTTTATTCCCCTTCTTAACTGAGTTGGCTATCTTTTCCTTGGTTTGAGCCTTTGCTATTCTGACTGCCTTCCCCGCTTCCTTCTGCTTTAACTGGTGCAGTTCTCTGTCCTGCTCCTTCTGTTTCCTTATACTTCCTGAATGCTGCCTTTTTCTCCCTAACCTTCCCTTCCCTGCCACTTCTTTTGAGAACTATAGTGTTTTTTTCTTTCGTTTTGATTTATTTGCTTCACACAAAGGCTTGTTGCCTCTGTGATGGTAGTTTTGATGTTTCCCCATTGTTGCTCCACCTCACCTTCTTGCCCATTTGCGTGTGCTATTCTGAGGCACTCTCCCATTTTGACAAAATCAGCCCTCCTGAAGTCCAGTACCTTCACTTTTCTATGGCTTGACTCTACAGTTAAGTTTATCAAGAACCACAGTTTGGTGGTCACTTGTTCCCAGATGGCTACCCATTTCTAGATCTGAGATCCTCTCTCCAGCCCCATTTGAGAGTACCAGGTCTAAGATTGCTCCCTCCTGAGTAGGTTCCAACCCTAGCTGTCTGAGGCATGCCCCCTGTAGGGTATCAAGAATGGCCCTGCTCTTGGATGTGGCTGAAGCAAAGGTGCTCCAGTTAACATCTGGCATATTCAGGTCCCCCATAAACAATATCTCCCCTTTCTCTGCCATCCTAAGGATGCCTTCTATCATTTCCTTGTCCATTTTCTCCCCCTGAGATTGGGGAGGGGGGGGTCTGTATACAACCCCTGTGCGGAGTGTGGTGCCATTTCCAGTCTTCAGGGTGACCCACAGTGCCTCCTCTCCTCCCTGTTTACCCTTTAGTTCCGTTGCTTTGATCCCTTCCCTTACATAGAGAGCTACTCCTCCTCTACCCTCCCTGTCCCTCCTGTTCATTATGTACCCTGGTATGCTGACATCTCAGTCATGGTTCTCTGTGTACCATGTTTCTGTGACTGCCACAATATCCAGGCATCCCTTTTCCACCAAGGCCACCAGTTCAGGGAGCTTGTTACCTAGACTACGGGCATTGGTACTCATTACCCTCCATTTTTTGATGGCCCCATCCCTGTCCTTACTGCCTTTATCTTTTTCTCCATTTACCCCTGCCCTTCTCCCTACTGACTTCTCTATCTTGGCGTTTACCTCGCTAACTACCCTGATTTTTTTTGGGGGTGGGGGGCTAGGATTTTCCTTCTCCTTTTCAGTGCCTCCACCCCTTGGTTAGTTTAAATGCTTGCCATTGAAGCATTTAAACCTATCACCTAGGATCCTGGTTCCCCTCCTGGACAGATGCAGACCATCATGCCAGTATAGGCCTGTATCCCTCCAGGTGGAGCCCCAGTCCCCAGTGAAGCCAAATCCCTGAGCTCTGCACCAGTTTTTCAACCACTGATTGAATCCCATGGTGTGGAGTACCCTAGTCTCACCCATACCATAAACAGACAGCACCTCCAAGAAGGTTACCGTGTGTGTTACTTATCTAAGGCCCCTTCCCAACTCCATAAACTCCTCCTGCACTGCTCCGATCCCTTTCCCAGCCACGTCATTTGTCCCTAGGTGGATAATGACATCCAGCTCATCCCCTGTGCAGCTCCTCCCACAATCCTGAGGATTCGCTCCCTGTCCCTCCAAGCCATGGCGCCAGGCAGGCACCTTACCTCTCTCTCCCCTACCTCCCCCAGTTCTACCCCCCCCAATAATGGAGTCCCCCACCAGTTGTTGTTTCCTTCCCCTCTGGGGTCCCATGCCACCCTCCTGTGGGTCTCCTCTGTGGAGGTTCCCAGCTTCCTCCTTGGCCTCCACTGCAGGTGTCTCCATAGAGGAACCACACTATGCCAGAATAGCATATGAATTGTGGAGAGGTACAACTGGGGGGGTGCACCTCTGTTCCACCACCCTCATCCTCCTTAAGCCCCCCACTGTGGTCCAACTGCTCCTCTTCCTTGGCAACCTCTGAGGCAGCGGCGGTGGCCCTGGTGGTCCCTGGGTGGGAAAGGAGGCCCCCCCGAATCCTGGCCAACTCAGCCTGGAGATGAGCAACCTCCTACCTCAGCCCAGAGAGGTGCCTACAGATGAGACAACACCGCATCCTCCAGAACGTCTCCCGGAAGACTGCTGCTTCACAGCCACTGCACCGCATCACTCCCATCATGTCTTTATTTGTGGTCCTTTAACTGTTGTTTTGTATACTTACTCTTTCCTCTCCCTGTTTATTTTATTTAATTTTTTGTACACATATTTTTTCCCTAGTTTCCTACTGCCTCTGTGCCCTTAAAGCTCCCGATCTTCCTGTTCTGGGACAGTAAGTTCCTATATTTCTCAGCAGTCTCCTCCTTACTTGCTCACAGTCAGACCTCCAGCAGCTATGGGGGGATGGAGAGCTACTGTTTTCCTTCTAGGATGGCGATTCTTTTGTGCCTCTGTGATCACTCCCTTCCTGCTCCCAAACAGGAAGTTCCTGTTGTTAGTCAAATCCTGTTCCTATAAAAGTAGAACCTGCTAAGGGTTGGGGGTGGAAGGGAGGGATTGAGGGCAATATAGTCCCAGTAGAGTAGTATAGTTCTAACAGCACCACCTTCCTCTTGCTGTTCTCTGCCACAAGCTATCTAAGTCAGCTTTTAAATGCAAACACCTGGCGTCCTTCTCTCTAAGCCACTCCCCCTAATTAACAGTTTGTTTCTTCACCTAGCTAACTGCACAGATAAGAATTCCTTCACCCTAATTCAGTTTTTTTTCTTCACTTAGCTAACTGACCTCCTTAGTAAAATCCTTGAAAAACTAGTGGCAACCCAAACTCTTGACTATCTGCAGCAGCATAACCTTTTGTCTAGCTCTCAACACGGTTTCCATAAGGGGCACAGTATGACTACTGCCCTCCTTAAACTCACCAATGATATCTTGTCTGCCATGGACTCTGGCCTTCTGACTGGTGCGATCTTCATTGACTTAACGAAAGCTTTTGACCTGGTAGACCACACCCTCCTTCTTTCCAAACTTCGCTCCCTCGACTTCTCTACCGATGTAGTAGCCTGGTTTGACAGTTACCTGTCCAGTAGAAAGCAGACTGTTGTTTTCAATTCCGCCTCTTCTGATCCCTCATCTATCCAAGTTGGAGTGCCCCAGGGTTCCATACTTGGCCCCTTGCTCTTCTCCATCTTCATTAATGACCTTCCGCTGCTTGCTTCAACCTGCTCTACCCTCCTTTATGCAGATGACCTAGTAATTTATCACAGTGGGAGGAACCCACTTGACGTCAACCAACCTCTTAACTCAGACTTCACGTCCATTCAGTCATGGCTGATAGAGAATAAACTTGTTCTCAACATTAGTAAGACGCATTCCATGCTCTTTGGATCGCCTGCCAAACTCAAAGTAAACCCTGATGCCCTAAAAATCACCTGTACTGATGGCTCTTTACTTAATAGTACCAAATCCTTCAAATACCTCGGCATCACTCTGGACGAATCCCTTAACTTTGAACTACACATAACCAATACCTGTAAATGCGAAATTAGGTGGTGCCTATCGTATCAGTTACGCCCTTACCCCCTCGGCTAGACTTGCTGTGGCTCAAGGCTTTCTACTCCCCGCCCTGACTTATGGATCAGTCACGTATCTATCTGCCTCTAAATCCTCCCTCCACAGGTGGGACACCACCTATAACAATATTTGCTGGTATGCCTCGGCATCACCTCGCTTCACACACCATTGCCAACTCTATTCGGACCTTAACTGGCCTTGCCCCTCTGGCCTTCGGCTCCAATCCCTTGGGTCTCTCATTGACAACATAGTCTGCACTGGCACTCCATCTTCTCTCGCTTGTCTGGTCCACTCTCAACCTCTGTCCTATGAGCTCCGGTCTGCTGACCTAGCCCCCTATCACATTCCCAGATGTAAAATCAACATGGGCTCGCATGCCTTTGCACATATGGCCCCAAAATACTGGAACTCGCTACCTCCAAATATTTGTGGAGCGCCTACCCATGCTAGCTTTAAAACTCGGCACCTGGAACATCTACAATCCATCAGCCAAGGCACCTGCTTTAATCCACCTTAGACTTCATCATTCTCCCCTCTCTCACCATAATACTTTCCTCCTCTACGTCTCTCTTCCCACCTCCTTATCTACCCATCTCTCCTCCCCTCACCCCTCACTCTCTCCACCTTTCCCTCTCTCTTATCATTTCACCCTCATTTTAGGCACTTACTGCACTTTGTTTTGTATAAACCTTTCGTTGCTAATGCCTGTTTCACTCACCATGTAACTCTAATTGTTTATGTTACCTAAATGTATCCTCCAGTTTTGCCTCCGTTGTAACACTCTCCTAAATACTCCTAATGTGTACTGCTCATTGAATTTATTGTTTCAGTTGTTGTTAACTGTCTGCATTCCTCACTGTGTTCCACCAATTTCATGTGCTGCGCCACATGTTTGCTTCATTTTGTGTTTTAAACGGTCTTCTCCCGGGTTGTGCCTGAAAATAGGCATTGCTATGCCTAGTGCACTCACCCGGTTACCAAAAGCAAATAAATAAATAAATAAACTGCACAGATAATTCCTTCACCCAACTCAGATAAGCACTCTTTTTTTTTATTTTTACCCTAAATTGAAGTTCCCAGTAACAGAGTTCTAGGTCTTTATTCCAGTAGAGTAGTATAGTTCTAACAGCACCTCCTTCCTCTTGTTGTTCTATAGAAACTAAGGAAACTAACTGATCCTGTACAAAGAAAAGCCTTCAACTGCTGGAAAGAGAAAGGTTGCCTCAAGACGAGAGGGGCATGGAGCAGTACAGAGGGTTGCAAGACTAGAATTAAGAAATGTAAGTAGGGTCTGGAATCGCAGACAATAGTAAAAGCAGTGTGCAACACCAAATACTTTTTCCAGCACAGTAAATGCAAGGAAGAAGTAAAGTGTAAAAGAGGATTGGTGCCCAGAAAAAAGTGGTGTGGGGGTGCACCTGGGAGGGAGCAAAGGCTGATGGCAGAGATGCTGAACGAATATTTCACTTTGGTGTTCACAAAGAGATTCCCAGCATACCTTTTTAAACGTCCCTGATTTTCAATGACTTGCCTGATCCTGCCTCAATCCCCTCCAGCCCTCCAAAATTTTACATTTTTGTCACTAAAAGGTATGTACTTAAAGCATAAAATATTGTCAGACATTAACACTACAGTTCACTTCTTTAGAAAATGCTTCTCACACTAAGCCTCATGACACAGCAGGTCTCATGAGCAGACAATGCTATTTATAAATATGTGTCCCTGGGTTTGGGCATTTGTCCCTCCTTTTTTAAGCTCTGTGTGTGATTTGCAAGACAACCGGTTGAGAGGTGTGGTCCCCAAGGGAGGGAGAGTGCTCACTTGAGAGTCTCCATGGCATCAAGAATCGTCATGATGCAGTCTGCATGTATCACACCTGCCCTTGCAGTTGAATACCTGGAGAAGAGCAAGCCAAAGGACTGGACATAATAAGACAACATTACTCCAACACCTGACAGCTCTCGGCTCCTGCCAGGTCCTAAATTCTCCTCCCACGTTCCCCCGCCTGCATAACCACCCAAGTGCTCTGCCCCCACTCACCTCAAGCTACTTCTTTGCTTCTCAATCTCCACACTCCCTCCTCTTACCCTCCACCCCCCACACAGGCCTTCTCCTACCCTACTTATCCATACTCACCTTTGTTATCTCCTTACCCCCACACACAGGCCTTCTCCTACTCTTTTATCCACCCTCACGTTTCATTACTGCCCATTTATCTTCACTAGTACTGTCTCCTCTCTCTCATTTCTTAACCCCAGACAGTGACATCACTGTCTGCTTTACTTTCTCAGTCACACCTCTCGCACACTCCCTTGACAAAGTCAATCTTTGTCTGCACTTTTTTTCTTTCTCTCCCCTCTTCCTCCTCCTCCCATTAGTACACTTGTCCTTCCGGTCTGTCCCCCAAGATGAAGATCATCTATACCAGATATTAAATAATTTATGCACTTTATTGAATGTATTTTTGCACTTAATTGTTTACATTGCACAACTTAACCCATTAACCCTGTTATTCGCCAGTGATTGTAACATATTATTTATTCTTACCTATGTCTGTTCTATTAAGCCTTTTTACTTATTTATTGAAATGTTTCACCAGGAAAGGCACACTGAGCAGGAAGCTCATCTCCTGGTGCGACCTGGAGGGAAGGGGGTACAGTGGGAGGATAACACGTAGGTTATCTATTGATTATACATTTAAGATGATTTACAGCTGTATGAGGTAACATTTTATACAGGTTATGGATGAGATAACACTTTGGTTGCAGTTAGGTACAATGTACATAGTATACATGTCACAAGCACATAGCGTATGGAACACGCGTCACTGAGGCAGTTTAAAACAACAAGTAATAAGTGCAATTTAGGACGGGACAACGAAAGCACGAGACAAGTGCCACAGTTGGTCGAAATAAACCAGCATCTGTAGCATAAGCTAGGTGCCACTGGTCAGGCAGACGTGGTGTGGGGGGGGGATATGGGCCAGCTCTTGAGTTATCAAGCACAGGAGCAGTTTACCGTTGGGTAACTTGCCAGTACGGAGTATAGGGAGTAGGTGGAGGAGGAGAGGCGAATTTGGGGGGGAGGGATCATTCCAGAGTTTAGGGAAGAGGTGAGAGAAGGCTGCTTGGCCAACATTGGTCCTGCACCTAGGGATTAGTAGTTAACGGGAATCAAGGGATCTGAGGGCATGTGTGGGGGTGGGGGCTGGCAGTAGCATGGCGGAAAGGTAAGACGGAAGGGCGTCAAGCCAGAATATTGAGACAAACTTGGTACAATGCAGTAGCTGGCGATTGTCAAGGGATGTGAAAGCAAGGGAGCAGAAGAGATCGCAGTGATGGGTGGGGGGGGGGCATTGAGAGCAAAACGGCAAAACACATTGAACAGGGGGTCCAGTTTGGCCAAGGCAGACTTGTAAGCTGCACTGTAGACTATATCGCAGTAGTCAAATGATGACAGGATCATCTTCTGTACAATCTCGTGCTTCACAGTAAGGGGGAGGTTACAGCGGTTCCTACAGAGGGCACCAAGCTTAGGGCGCAGTTTTTTCACGATTGCATCAATGTGCTCGGAGAAGGATAGGTGGCGGTCAAGCCATACCCCCTAGGTACCGGAAGGTAGTATCTTGTGTCCAATGTAACACCTATTTGTACCCTCAATGACGTGGAACTTTTGTAAATGAACTTCTAGCTCAAAGGTGTTATTTCCAAGACAATAAATAAACAAGAACAAATTACAGGGCTACTTGTAATTTTTCATGTGACTGGACAGGTATGGTGCTGGAGGACTGGAAGAAGGCCAATGTGGTTCCTATCTTCAAGAAAGGGGCAGCGCTGAATATGGCTAAAAAAGCCTGACATCAGTGCTGGGCAAGGTTCTGGAAGCCATTATCAAGGACGGAAGGAAAAATTACTCACTGTAGTAATGTTGATTCTTCTCTGGGATCCCTCACTATGTTTACACTTTAAGCATTTCTTCTCAGCATAGAGCGATGGCATGGAGATAAAACCGTATGCACATCATAGAATCCAGAATGAAGGTTCAAATTCTGCACTGTGGTCATGCGCCACTCTAGCCTGTAACATCAAATTTGTGTCCACAGCTAGAGGGAGCTATGACTATCAAAACTTACTAAATGGCTACCAAAAATTTCTAACAATTTCTAATCAGAACTTTGAAAAACAACAAACAGATATACTAACATACTAAAATGCCAGCAGAATAGGCCTAACAGTCTTTCGTGTCTGCTCGTTTGGTCATCCCCCACCCAGGGTGCTGACCTTGCTGCCCCCCTCGCCTTCTCTGGCTTCTCCCTTCCCGGTTCCGGATATTCTTGCTGCATTGGAGTTTGCTTCCAGAACCCTTCCACTGTACCTGTCCCACCCCCTCTTGAACCCCTCCACTGTCTCTGCCTCCACCAGCCCCTAGGCAGCATTCCATGGCTCCACCACCCTCTCAGTGAAGTAGCACCTCCTCCTTTCTCCCTGAATCTTCCCCTCCAGCTTCCACCCATGCCCTCTAGTGGCCTCCTCCTTCCTTCAAGCACCCTGACTGTTCCTCCCTATTTACCCTCTTCATGTACCTGAAGACCTCTATCATGTCCCCCGGTCCCTTCTCCCTTCCAATGTGTACATATTTAGCTCTTCTAGCCTCTCCTCATAGGTCCTGTCCCCAAGCCCCAAATCATTTTGGTTGCCCTCCTCTGGACCTCTCCAGGAGTTTAATGTCCTCTTAAGTGTGGCTCTCCAAACTGCACGCAGTACTCAAGGTGCGGCTCACCAAGCAGTTATACAGAGGGAGTATCACTTCCTCCTTCTGGAGGTGATCCCCTAGCGATGCATCCCAGCATCCTGTTGGCCTTGGCTGCTGCCTCCCACAAGTCTCCGAGTTGTTCATCTTGACATCCACCACCACCCCAGGTCCCTCTCAGCCATCGAGACTTGTAGCATTCCCCCGGTGTACACTTGGCCCAGGTTTCTGGCCCCAGGTGGAGTACCTTGCATTTCCCTGCATTGAACCTCAGCTTCCACTTTCTAGACCATCTTTCCAGAGCCCAGGTCCCCTGTAGGGCCACCCTCCCTCCTCCCCATCCACCACCGCCCCAGTTTTGAGTCTTCCGAAAGAGACTCATCTCACTCCTGATTCCTGTCCTTATGTCAGAGACGTAGGCGTTGAACAGGAGGGGCCCAAGGACTGATCCCTGTGGGACCCCACTAATGACCCTCCTTGGGGATGAGACTATCCCGCCAACTACGACCCTCCGGTCCTGGAGCCAACTGCCTATCCATCTGATCATCTGGTTCCCCACCCCCATTTCTCCCAGCTTATCCAACAGGCCCACGTGAGGAACAGAGTCAAATGCCTTGCTGAAGTCTAGAAAGAGGACGTCCACTGGTCTACCCAGGTCCAAGGCACTCATCACCCAGTCATAGAACTCCATAAGATTTGTCTGACACGATATCCCCGGGACGAATCCATGCTGTCTATGTATATGCTGTCTATATATGAGACCGACATCATGTAGAAAAATATTTAACAACAGTGAAAAATGTTTAACTGACCACATTTTACAGTTGTCAGGGAACTGCAACAGTAATGCTCAAGCAACCTCAATGAAAAGTACGGATTCTTGTGTGAACCTATTTTCAGGTTCTGGAGGGGGAGGTAGGGTTATGGAGTGTAAACACAGTGAAGGATCCTGAAAAGAAAAACAGTACTATAGTGAGTACTTTTTTTTTCTTCTAACCCCAGGAATTCCTCTTAGTGTTTACACTTTAAGGAGGCTCTACAGCAGTACCTTGGGAGGCTGGGTCCAGAACCTACTTAGGAAAAAGGTTCTGCAAGAAGGCAGTTCCAAAGGTGGCACTTCATCTGAGCTGTATGTCCAGACAATAGTGCTTTGTGAAGGTGTGCACTGTTTTCCAGGTAACTGCTTCGCAAATGTTCAATTGTGGGATGTCCCTTGTGGATGCCACAGAGGCAGAGGTACTCCTTGTGGAATGTGACCGTAGACCTCTGGGAAGTATTTTCCCAGCTTTTTCATAACAAACTGTATGTAAAAGACTATCCAGCAAGAGGCAGTCCTCTTGGTTAATAGTTTTTTTCCCACCTCACCATGGGTAACAAAAAGATGAGTGACCAAAGACCTGCTTTTCCTTGTCCAGGTAGATGCCCAGTACATACTTCAGATCCAGGCTGTGCAATTTCTGCCCATCTAGGGTAACTAACTGATTCAGATGGAATTCTGATACCACCATAGGTAGGAACTTCATACTGGTTCTAAGGACTACCTTGTCCATGTGGAAGATTTTGTAGTTTGGTTCTGTGCAGAGTGTCTGCACCTCGCTTATCCTCCTAGCAGATGTTATGGCAATCAGGAAAATGGTTTTCTACGTGACATGTTTTAGATTTGCAGTAGCCATCAGCTCAAAGAGGGCCCCATCAGCTTGGCAAAGCACGTATTCAGGTCACATGGAGGGACTGTGTCCCTCAGATGTGGGTACAGGTGGCTGAAACCTTTAAAAAAACTCAAAAATTTGTTGAGACCAGTGACGTCCACTTTCCTGCTGATGTGTAGGCTAACACTGCTGCTAGATGTACCTTTAATGCTGATGGCCTCAGGCCTAAGGACTGAAAGGGCACTAGGTAGTCCCAGAATGCGGGCAACCCTGCCTGTATTGGGACTGTCTTACAGATGGAAGTGTACCAGTATGAGAATCTCTGCCACTTAGAGGAGTATGCTTTCCTGGAATCTTTAAGCACCTTTTGGATCTCCCCTGATAGATTCAATCCATCAATAACATCCATTCAGGAATTACATCAGCAAATATTCACTTACTCACCAATGACACTGTATTGTACATCTCCAGGCCGACCCCTGACAGCACCTTCCTTAACCTGCAGATGAAATTAGACTGCCTCCAAAAGAACAGGCTACTCACCTGTAACAGTGGTTCCAGGAGTGGTATATGTTGTTCATCCACACTTCTTGGCATGTCCCTTTCCCCTTTAAATTTTGCCGGAAGTCTTCAAGCTGGCTCCTCCCACTCACCCAGGTGGTATATTCCTCAGCTTCACCCCGTGACGCCAGATCTTAGCCTGCTGGAAGCCAGGTTGTGTGCATCCACATCCGGGGAGGTCGGGTGGGTCTTTGTGGATGAACAACATACCACTCCTAGAACTACTATTACGGGTGAGTAACCTGTTCTTCTAGGAGCGTGGATATGTTGTTCTAGCCATACTTCTTGACAGACTCCTAGCAGTTCTCCAGGAGAAGGGAGGCAAGGCGCGCACCCCCGACTTAGGGAACAGAGATTAGAGAACCGAGGCCCCAAAACCAGCATCCCGGCGTGAATCAAGTTCAATGTGGTAGTGGGTTATGAAGGTGTTTGCTGACTTCCAGGTAGCAGCCAGACAGATTTCCTGGATAGGGATGTCCCTGGAAGCAGCCACCGATGCAGCAGCATGGTGGGTAGAATAAGCTCTTATCCCTCTGGAAGGCTCCTTGCCCGCCAACTCATAGCACAGACCTATGCATTATGTGATCCATCTCGCAATGGTTCATTTGGCAGCAGGTCTGCCAGAAGCGGCTTCAGCGTAGGTGACAAACAGCTGGCGAACCTCTCACCGAATTTCCGCCATCCTCTCCTTATAACAGGAGAGAGCATGTCTCAGGTCCAAAGTATGGAGCCTGTACTCTGCCTCCCAGGTGTAATTAGGGTAGTATACTGGCAGAGTCAACATCTGGTTAAGGTGAAACTCTGACACCACCTTTGGAAAGAATTTCGGGTGGAGGCGCAGGACAACTTTGTCCCTGTGGAAGACCAGATACAGGGAGTCCACCGAAAGTGCCTGGTGCTCCCCTGTCCTTCTGACTGACGTGATAGCCACCAGGAAGGCCATCTTCCATGACAAGTGCGACGATGCACACTTGTGCATGGGTTCGAATGGTTTGCCTATGAGCTTTGCCAGTACCAGCAGTAGATCCCACAGAGGTGGAGGTTCATGCACCAGAGGGGATATGCGATCCAGGCCTTTCACAAAACGCCCGACCACTGTCTCCTGTGTCAAAGTCAGCTGACCGGCCTGTGCCCGGTAAGCAGAGATGGCTGCCAAGTGCACCCTAAGGGTCGAGGACCGCAGACCCCCTTTGGAGAGAGACCAAAAGTAGTCAAGGATGTTAGCCACAAAACAGGATAAGGGGTCCAGTCCCTTACCCTGACACCAAATGGAAAACCTTTTCAATTTGAAGGCGTAACATTTCCTGGTCGATTCCTTTAGAGATGCCTCCACCACGGTGTAGACATCTTCAGAAAGACCCAAAGCCTGGAACTCTAGCCACTCAGGTACCAGGCTGTGAGGTGCAGGGATTGAAGGTCCGGATGGATGGAAGACCTTCTCCTGGTTCAGAGATATCAGGTCCGGGCATGTACAAAGCCGCTCCGGGGCCCTGCAGCTGAGGCTGAGGAGATCTGGATACCAGAACTGGCACGGCCAGTCTGGGGCTACCAGAATCACCTTTGCCTTATCCGTCCTCACCTTGAGTAACACCGTGTGGATCGAGGGAAATGGAGGGAAGGCGTAGAGGAGGCCTGGGGTCCACAGCCTCGAAAAGGCACCCCCCTGCAATGATCCCTGCTGAGGGGGCAGGCATGATACAGCCTCAGCTTGATGTTTTCCCTGGAGGCAAACAGGTCCACCATCGGTTTGCCCCAACAGGAGAACAGGATGTAAGCTACCTCTGGATGGAGAGACCACTTGTGGGATGTCTGGCCTATGTGGCTGAGAGCATCCGCCAGCTGGTTCAAGGTTCTTGCCACATGGATGGCTAGGAGATCCACCTCCAACCGGCTTACGAGGGTCCAGATGCGGAGTGCCTCCTTGCACAGCAGACAGGAGTGCGTGTCGCACCCTCAACCCTGTTTGTTGAGGTAGTACATGGTCGTGGTACTGTCCATCCGGACTTGAATCACTTGACCCCGGAGCTGAGGACTGAAAGCTGACAGTGCCAGTCTGACTGCTCTGAGCTCCAGCAGGTTGATGTGGTATCAGGACTCCTTGGGGTTCCAGAACTCGTGGGCCCTGTTGTTCCCTACGTGGGTTCCCAGCCCATGACAGAGGCATCGGTTGTGAGAACAACCGTCGGCTCGGGGGCGGACAAATGGGATTCCTTCTTGCAACTAGTCTGGGGCAATCCACCATTGGAGTGCATCCCACATCTTCTGGGTTACAGTGATCATTTGGGTGAAAAGACCATATTGCTGTGTCCAGTGGTCGGACAGTTCCCACTGGAGGGGGCGCATGTGCAACCAGGCCCAACGGACTACTGAGGTGCAAGCCGCCATGTAACCCAGAAGGCGCAGAAATTCCTGGGCAGAGTGCAATTGCCCAACCAGAAATGACTGGTCAAAGGAGGAGACAACCTCCGTCCTGTCTGCCGGGGAGCCTATCTCTGCCCTGTTGAAGCCCATCACCTGAGAAGGCACGAGTTCCGACTTGGTCTTGTTGATCATGAGGCCAAGCTGAGAGCAAGTCTGGAGGGCTAGATCCCTGGATCTCTACACCTCCTGTAGGGTGGAACCTGCCAGGAGCCAGTCGTTGAGGTAGGGGTAAATTCCGACCCCCCCGACACTAGAGATGGGCCACCACCACTGCAATGCATTTGGTGAAGACCCATGGGGCCAATGAAAGGCCAAACGGCATGGCTCGGAACTCGTACAGGATCCCTTCGACCCCGAAGCAGAGGAACAACTGATGGGACGGACGGATTGGGATGTAAAGAACGCATCCTGCAGATCCAGTGAACAGAACCACATGTTTTGCTCCAAGGATGGTATGATCTGGTTCAGAGTGACCATCCGGAAGGTGCGTGACCTGGGATACTGATTCAGGTCATGGAGATCTAGAATGGAGCGCCAGCCCCCCCATCTGCTTGGGCACCAGGAAGTACCTGGAGACAAAGCCTGGCTCTGCAGATGGATCCGTCAAAAGAGCAACTGCCTCCTTAAGGTGGAGCTGAGTAACGTCGGCCCAAAGAACCAATTGGATGCATGCGAAAATCTGTTCTTCCCAAGGGGCGCGTGCTCAGCTGGGAGGGTACTGTTCGAATTCTAAAGGCAGTCCCTGACCGACCACTTCGAGAACCCATCTGTCCGTAGTGATAGCGGACCAGGAGGAAATGAAGTGGCAGAGCCAGCCACCCACGGGAGGACCCAGAGCTGGCATGACGGGAATAGGGGTGGCCACCTCCATCCCGTCACTGAGCAGGCTTGGAGGAGGAGGCTCCAGGACCTGAGTCTTGGCCTCCTTTATGGGCCTGTTGGGGGTCCAGGCTTAGGCCAAGGGCACCAAGCTTGAGCCTGCTGCTATTGATGCTGCTGTCCTCCTCGGTAGGAGGGCTGCTGAACCGCAGAGGAAGAGTGCCAAAAAGGCTTCTCCCTTTTCTTCCACTGGTTCTTGTCTGAAGAACTCCTGGCAGAAGTGGCATCCAAGGTGGCATTGGACTGCTCAATGCGCTGTAGGTGACCGGTCACTCCTGGGCCGAACAGGTCAGTCCCAAGGAAAGGCACATCAGCTAACTTGTGCTGAGTATCTGCCGGGAAGGAGGAGAGCCTCAGCCAAGCCCTGCGGTGGGAGCCAACTGCGGCGGCCATCGAGCGGGCGCAAGTATCCCCAATGTCCAGGGCCATCTGAAGCTGCTGTTTGGCAACAGCACAGCCCTGATCCCGGACCTGCTTGACTGTAGTTTGCATGTCCGTGGGGAGATGTGGGAGGACTTCATCTAATGACCCCAAAAGGGCATGAGAGAAGTGTGCCATGATGACAGATGAACTAGCCTGATGAAGGCCAAAGGAAGAGGCCGCATAGACCATTCTTGCCAAATGGTCCAAGTTCTTGGACTTTTTTATCAGGAGGACAGTCAGAGTCTGCGGAACTGCCCATTCGTCAGAACACAGAGGCAGTCATCAGGCTCTCGGACGAAAGGTGCTCAGTGACCCTCGCAAGGGACCCCATGGGCACTGCATACTTGCAGGCCATGCGGGCAGATGGTGCTGGGCATGAAGCAGGGCACTGCCAGAGTTCCAGTGCCTGACCAACAATGGCCTCGGCTACAGGAAGGCCTCCATCGGGGTATCCCTTCTCTTGAGGATGTCCTTGAGAGAGTACTCTGCCTTTTTTTGGATGGGTTCCAGGGGCATCCCTGTGGAATCAGAGATGAGGCGAAGGCTCCCTTAGAAGAGGGAAGGGCCTTCCTCCATCCCCGCACCGAGGGACGACTCATCATCGCCTGGATGAGAGTGGAGCCTGGTGATGTCCGAGTTCGAAGAGTCAGGGTACAGTGGTCTGCAGCCCAAATCACCCTTGACCCGCCAGCGGCAGTCCGGGGTGACCATAACTGGCAGACATTTGGGAAGCCCAGTGTCTAGCCGGTCCTCTTTAGAGGGAGCTCCTCCCTCAGGCTGCTTGGGCATTGGTTCCGCCACTATAGGTAAAGGCCAAGCCGGAGGACGTCCAGCCCACAGGGGTGAGGGAAGTGACAGTGTCGGTTCTGAGGGGGTCAGCTTTGGCCTAGGAAGCGAAAGCCAAGTAATGACCGTGGTAGACAGTGGAGCCGGCTTCTGCCCAGTCAAAATCAGCTGTTGCCACATATGGTCCTCATAGCGCCAACAGGTTGCTGATGGAGCCTCCTCATCAGAGGAGGAAGAGGATGACCTGTGGCGATGCTCTTTTGAGCGCTACGGCTCTTCCTCGCCGCTGTCGGGCCAGGGACTCTGGACCTCGATTGATATTGAGTGGTTCGACTCGGTCGCTCGGGAGACACCGGAGGGAACAGTGAAATCCAAGGATCCAGAACTGGATTCCCAATGGGGACACCAGCAGGCTGGGTCTCGTCACTGGGGAAAACAAGGACCGGAGTCCTTTCCAAGGAGTCGTCGACCACGGCCGGCGACAGAGGATCGATCGGGTCAAGAATGATCTTGACCTCATCAGCCCCTTCCTCGGTCTTTTGGCCAGAGGGAAGATCCGTGAAGCTGGTGGCCAAGGAAGCAATCTCGACCGAGGTCGAGACCGCATGCTCCTGGGACTGAGACCTCTCTCTGTCCCAAGAGCGCCTTAGCTTAGACGAAGACGAACTGGGTTCTTTGTCCCTCTTGCGAGAGCGGGAGGAGAGCGAGCCTGCAGGCACCTCACCCCGGGTGGGGAGAGACCGGAACATCTGCTTAAAAGAATCCATGAAGGTGGAGCCTAGGTTGAGTGGAACATAAAACCTTTGAATTGCCGAAGCGTGAGCTGCTTCTTCTTCAAATGCCTTCATTTGTTCCAGCTGCTCAGCAGAGCCCCCGGACGTGGAAATTCCCCACCTAGCCTCAGACTTCACCAGAGGATTTCTTTTCTCCGGTCTCCCCAACTTCAGCCGTGCCATGCGGTCGTCCAGGACACTGGGATGGAAGGCCAAGCAAAAACTGCAGGATGAGGTGTCATGGCCGACACCTAAACAGTAGACGCACATGAGGTGAGGATCGGTGCGCGACATCTTCTGGCTGCAAAGACACCAGCGAAATCCAGGAGAAGATTTCTCTTCCATGATCGAGGATGCAAAAGCACGATTGTTAACTCAAGCAAGTTTCAATCTCGGTAAAACTGAAGTTTCTGAAGCCAGGACCTATGAAATGCGAGAGCACGAGGGAGGCAACCTAGTGTATATCTTCCAGTGGAAAGGAAGATCTGGCGTCACGGGGTGCAGCCGATGAATATACCACCCGGGTGGGTGGGAAGAGCCAGCTTGAAGACTTCCGGCAAGATTTAAAGGGGAACGGGACATGTCAAGAAGTGTAGACAGAACAACATATCCACGCTCCTAGAAAAACCTGTTACACATAAAGTTGCTCCTTAACACAAAAAAGACTAAAGCTATGCTCTTCTCACCATCTTCGAAGAATTCCAATGCCTCCATCCTGACTCCTCCCCAGATCTCCACCTTCCTGGGAGAACCTCTTGAAATTGTCTCAAAATTTAAGTACCTGGGTGTCTGGTTCAATAGCAAACTAACTTTGTCTATTCAAAAAGATGAACTTGCAAAGAAGCTCAAGCAGAGACTCGGCATTTTCTTTTGGATCAAACACCTACTCTCTGCAAACGCGCAGATTAGACTTGTTCAATCGACCTTTCTCTCATTACTGGACTATGCTGACCTTCACTACGGTCGAGGTACTCACTCGGCCTTGCGCAGACTCAACACCCTGTACCACAGAGCACTAAGATTTATAACTGGGGCCCCGTACTCTACACACGATTGTTGATTTATATAGACTAGTAGGCTGGACATCCCTAAACCATAGATGGGGGAAAAAAAACGCAGCCCTCTGGGCTTTCTGCACCATTTCCGGGATGCTCTCCTCCTATATCTCTGATTGTCTCTGCATTTGCGCCCCCGGAAACTACAATCTGAAGTCTCTCCTACATATCTCTTATTATTCCTAAAGTCAGAACTCACTCTGGATCATCGGCCTTCAGCCACTACTTACCGTCTTTGCGGAACTGCAAAAATCACTCAATCTCTGACGCAATTAAAGTATCCTCTTTCAGAACCCTACTCTCCTGGGCCTTTCCCGAACTCTGTAACTGCAGAGCATAACACACTGTGCATAGCTCCTCTATCTGCTGCCTCTATATAACTGTAGCCCACTTCTAACATGCTCCAACCTCTCTTGTGCAACTACTGCATGTCTCACATTCCTTGTACTTTCACTCTCCGTTTGCTAATTATTTATTTTATTTATTTATTTATTTTTTGTTGACTGGGTAAGTGCACTAGACAAATCCTGCCTATTTTCAGGCACGACCTGGGGGAAGGGGATACAGATGAATGCCAACTGACCTTGAACCAGATTAAGCTGTTGGTGGTATTTTTTAGTGAAAGAAGGAAATTTGGCCAGGACACCATGGAAATTCCCCTACTTTTTTCGATAAGTGCTATGGGATCTTTAACATCCACCTGAACTACCACCAATCCAGGCAGATGGGACCTCAGTTTAACGTCTCATTCGAAAGACGGCACCTCAGAAGTGCAGCACCCCTCTCATGCTGCACTACAGTGTCAGTACTGGGATATTAACCCAAGTGCCAGATGTGGGAACTGAACCCACAGCCCTCCAGCTGTTCCTCTACTACTATCCGTAAGAGGCTCAACTTGTCTTCGGTGTCGACTGCTATCACTGCTGACTGTACATTGTACTTCTGTAGCGTGCTCTGTCTACTTTGTAAATATTGTATTGCCCGTGTACTTACATGTGTTATCGCTTTTGTAGTTTGTTATATGCAGGTACTTGCAGTTATATACTTTGTAAATATTATATTGCCCGTGTACTTAACGTGTGTTATTGTTATCGCCTTTCTAGTTTGTTATATGCAGGTACTTTCAGTTATATACTTTGTAAACATTATATTGCCCATTTACTTATATGGGTTATTATTGCCTTTTTAGTTTGTTATATGCAGGTCCATCTTGTAAAGGAGTTCTTCTCAACGATGTTCCACCTGGATAAATAAAAACTTGAATCCAGAATACTCTAGCACTTTAAGAATCCTGCCCTCAGGCATACAATACTGGGTTTTGGGAATGTTATACTGCTCTGAGATGGGGTCAGCAGGCTGTAATTCCTCAGTAGCAGGCTGACTGGATTTTTACTGGGCATGGCCAGAGAGTACCAGACCTGCCTGGCCCTGTCTGGGGCTAATAGGATCACTGTTGCAGACTCTCTCCTGAGCTTCAGGAGCACTATATGTATGAGTGGGAATGGTGGGAAGGCATTCAGAAACCTCCCCTCCAGCTCAGGGCTAGGGTGTCCTCTGGGGTTGTGCCCTTGTTTGGTCATCTATTCTCCCAGGATGCAAACAGGTATATTTATGAAGTGCCCCATCTTCTGAAAATTGTAGCCAGAAGCTGCTGGTTCAGAGTCCATTCGTGGTTTCCCTGGCTGATTCTGCTTAGGAAGTCTGGTAGGACATTGTCTTTGCCTGGCAAGTGTACTGCAGAGATCTCTGCATCACCAGAGTAAGCCAGGTGCCAGTCGCTTCCTCTATGCATAGTCTTGAGGAACTTGTACCTCCCTGCCTGTTTATGTACTACATTGTTGTGGTGTTGTCTGATCTGATCTGGACAGACTGACCCCACATCTGGGAGGAGACTTGCATAGCTATAAATACTGCCTTGAGTTCCAGAAGACTGATGAGTTCCTGGGTCTCCTGAAGGCTCCAGATTACTTACTGTAAGGTCCTCCAGGTGGCCACCCCATCCAAGGAGTGAAGCATCTGTCATGAGGACACTAGCTGAGGATTGCTGAAGGAAGGGAATGCCCTCTCCGAGGTTGCTTTCTTCCTTCCTTCCACCACTCTAGTGCCCTGACCAATCCTTTTGTTACTGGCACTAGTTCTGAGAGACGGTCCCTTGCTCTGAAAGTTGACCCACAGAACCACAGCTGTGGAAGTGGCCATGTGTTTCAGTGGTTGTAGAAAATCCCTTGCAGGCCTTGGCTGGCCCACTGAGAAAGATATTTTGTGGCAATCAAAGCTGCTACCCTCCCCTGTGGGAGGGAGGGAGGCTTAGCCTGCAGCATAACCAGTTCTATGCCTATGAAGTGCAGCACTTGAAGAGGTTCTGTTTGGGACTTCTGCAAATTTGTCAGAAACACCACATCTAAACACTCTGTGAAGACCCTTGGTGCTAAAGTGAGGCTAAATGGGAAGGGCTATAAACTGATAATGGCAGTTTCTTAGTCTGAATTTGAAATATCTTCTGTGGGTAGGTCTGATTGGAATATGAAACTGTGCATCATTCGGGTCCAGTGACTCCAGCCAATGCCCTGACTATAAGGATGGGATCACTGTACCCAGTGTGACCATCTGGAACCTCTCTTTTTATGTGTTTGTTCAGCTATCTGAGGTCTGAAATGGGTCGCCACTCCTCATCTTTCTTGTAGATCAGAAAGTACCTTGAAAATAGGCCCTCCCAACCCCTCATGAGGCAAAGACCTTTTCCACTGCTTTTGCTCGTAACAGTTTTTTTACTAATAGTTCCAGCAGCATTCTTTCTCTGGAAAAGTATGCTGAAAAACGTTTCTGTCTTTGTAGTTTGGGAATTTTTTTGAACTACAGGGATGGTCCCTGGTCACTGCATCCAGGTTCCACTTGTCTGTGGTAATGTTTACCCATTTCTGGAAGTGGTGGGCCAGCCTTCCCCCCCACTGACAATGATTGGCTTACATGCCCTGACTGGGCTGAATCTTCAGCTGAACCGCCAACGTGGTTCAAACTAAGCCTGGGACCACCTGCCTGCCTTCCCCCAGAGCCACCTGCAAGCCCACACTCCAGTTAAGGCTCACAAGCCCTGACTGGGCTGGATCTTCAGCACAACCGCCAACGAGGTTCAAACTAAGCTTGGGACCACCCACCTTTCCCCCGGAGCCGCCTGCAAGCCTATATTCTAATTAAGGTACAGAATGGACTCCTGCAAGATGAACAGCCTCTGGAGCTCATCAGTTCCACAGTGCTCTGCAATTTGATGCATTTTTCTGCTAGCCTCTCACTGGCTCTGGCACCAGCTTGTCCCTATTGACTGGCCCTGGCCATGTTGTAGCTCTACTTAGCTGAACTCTGGCTCCTTAGTATATCTGCACGTTTTTTGGCTTTATTTTTACTTTGTTGTCTCTGACTGTGCCAAACTGTATTTACTGATTATTGCTGTTGTTTAGAGCTTGTAACTACTGTTAGGCAGAACTACCTTTGAGCATAAGTTTGCCTCCGATTCCCTGTCTGTAACCTGAACCACATTACAGTACAAGTTGCACCCCCATTTCTCTTTTTTGCTAATTTTATTTTTTTCTATCTCCTGCCTCTGTCTGCTCACTTGAACCCCCACCATCTGTCTCTACCCTCTCCTTGCTGCTCGCCGACCCCGCCCCACTCTGTCTGTTAACCCTCCCCCCAATTAAAAATGAATTAATTGTTGCCCTCCCTTTCCTCTAGGCCCACAAGCCCTGACCGGGTTTGGATCTTCAGCCGAACTGCCAACACGTTTAGAAATAAGCCTGGGACCACCCGCCTTCCCTCGGAGCCACATGCAAGCCCACACTCCAATTAAGGTATGGAACGGACTCCTGCAGGATAAACAGTGCCGGAGCTCCTCCGCTCCACAGCTCTCTGCAATTTGAATTTTCACCTGCCCACACACTTCCGGAACTCTTTAACTACACTTTGAACCCACCCTTCCTCATCATCTCTCCTATTACTGGCTGCCAATTCACTACCCATTAACTCTGCTACTATATCTCACTTTGCCCACTAGAGGGGAAAGTTCTTTCATACATCTTTAGCTATTCATCTCACCCTGTATCCAATTTTCTACTCTTCCTCAAGACTGGGATTTAAAAGCTCTGAGTTTCTCTCCTCTCAAACTGCCTCTCGGACCTCCTTTACCCCTCTCTTTTTCCCCCATTTAATAGAACCTCTGACCTTAACTTCGGCTCCCAAATTTATTCCTATGGCCTGCTGCGTGTTTTATGGACTACCATACTGGGTCCCTATGTTAGATGTCCTTCTCCTCCTACAACTGCCATCTCCCTCATATGATGGCATTCCATTGTCCCACTCAGGCACCATACCCCTCCCAGTGCACTTCCATTACCCCGGTACTGTTGTCACAGAGCGTGCAGACCATGACCTGAAACCCACTCCATCACCATACACTCTGCATACCACGGTTATCTCACTACGGACTGCATTATATGCCTCCTCTATTATACACTCTCGCTACTTTCAACACGCATTACCACACAATCACCTCCCCAACAAAAAAAAGGGAAGGGATGTAATCCTTAAATCCACTCTTAGTGGACTGAAGAAGCTTCTTCTCATATTGTTGCTTTGCTCTGGAAATGTTGAGTTAAACCCTGGCAAACCCCCCCTTAAAGACTGATTCACCCTCCAGCCTTCCACAACTAAGAGGGCTAAGCTTCCTACACTTCAGTGTGTGCAGTATTCAGAAAAAACTCTATCTAATCCAGGCTTGAGTGTGTCATACATAGCCAGAAGTCCTTGTTATCTCCGAATCCTGGCTTAAAAGTACTACGCCTGATCATGCCATTAGCATCCCCTCCTATAATGTCTATAGATCCGACAGAGGCAACAGGAGTGGGGGGCCATCTAAGTTTTGAACAAATTATTGGTCTCCATTACCGACTCTACCTCAGTACCCAAAGGCTTCGAAAGCCTAACTCTAAAACTGTCCCTGCCTTTAGAGAAATCTATCCTTACCACAGGCTGTTACAGGCCTCCATCTAAGGTCTTGATGTACTAGGTTCATACTAAGGAAAATATAGTAACCAGGGGGCTGTAAGCCCATTTGTGTTCCAGCCTTACATATATCATCTCAAATTAGCATAGTTAAGTATGTATTTGTCCAATCTGGCTTTAAATACATGTTTACTTTAAACCACTATTCTATTTGATGGCTAGGAATTCCATAAGTTTACCACCCTTACAGTATACAAGTACTTCCTTAAATTTGTTCTAAACTGCTTCCTTTCAATTTGTAAGGGGTGTCCCCTGGTTTCTATATTATCTTTGAATTCAATGTTTAAATCACACATGAGATTAGGGTCCTTCAGGCCATCATAGAGAAACAGAATGTCGCCATGAGCTCTACAAGTTTCCAGGGACATGAGGCGTAAGGCATCTAATTTATTATCATGAGCAATATTGTAATATCCTTCAACTATTTTAGTGAAACAATGCTGAACTTGTTCAAGTTTCATTCTCTCCGAAATTTTGTAAGGATTCCAAACTTGGGATGAATATTCCAGATGTGGCTGTACATGTGATTTATAAAGAGGAACGAGAACACTACTAAATCTAGATCTTATGTTTCTCATGATGGATCACAGTACTCTATTAGCCCTATTTGTGGCCTCACTAACTTGTTGTTCACTACTGCAATCATTCATTATACTGTATGTATACCCAGGTCTTTTTCGCAGTCAGTTTTGCAAAGTGGGTTTCCGTCAAGATAGTAATTATGTTTCTTATATACTATGTGTACTTATATGTACTAGCCCATATGGGTAAATTGCTTGAAGCCTCTAGATCTGAGACGGTCTTCATTGGTTACCTTAATCTCGATTGTCTTGCCCCTTGCTCAAAACCACTTGGGGACCTCTGTGAAATCCACAGATTTTTGTAACTCATCCAAGACCCCACTAGACCCAATACAAAAAATACAGCTAACAGCTCCCTTATAGATCTAATTTTAGTAAATCAGCCACATAAATATGGGTACACGGGGTATTTCATAACAATATAAGTGTCCATAGGGCAGTGGCATGTGTAAGGACTGCCCCTAAGTCTGCCCCCTACCAAATTTACCTTTAAGAGAAGCTTCTGCAAATTCAACCCTGCAGCCTTCCTATCAGATTTAGCCATGATCAGATGGCAGGACTTCTACCTCACCAAGTCTATATCGGAAGCTTGCACTATTTTCCAGAATCTCATCCTGATGGTTATTGACAAGCATGCCCCCAAAATAGAAACATAGAATTTGACAGTAGATAAGGACCGCTCTGCCCACGTAGTCTGCCCATTTCCCTACCTGATGGATAAGCTGCAGATTCTAGTTAATCAACAACTTACTTCCTCCTACCCCCCCACTAGAATTGCCTTATGCCTGTCCCATGCATTCTTGAAGTCTCCCACTGTTACAGAAACACTGAATCAGCAAAAGATCTTGCCCCTGGTTCCCTCCCTCCCTTAAGTCTGCACTCCATAACAGAGGTGCTCTACGGAAAAAAGCTCACAAGACTAAACTGCCAGATGACTAGCGTCCTTTAGGGCAGCCAGAAACCACTGCAAAAAACTTGTAAGAGCTACTAATGCTGCTTATTTCCAATCAACCTTAGAGTCATCTAAAAATAATGTGACCAAGTTCTGGCAAATCTTGAAAAATGTTGAGGGGCATAACCATGCCTCCTCCCTTCCTACCAAAATTGTTCATGACAATATCACTCTTGCTGATTACCCTAGCACAGTTAAACAACCACTTTGCCACCACTGGGCTTGCATTCGACACCTCCCCCACATGCAAGTTACGTGACCAACTGGGTGGCCCGGTCCCCGCTACCATACTTCCTGTCACCAGTTCTCTGAGTGAAATTCCTTTTAACCCAGTCTCATTCAAACAGGCTAAAGACCTTCTATTGGCCCTGGACACACAGAAAAGCACCGGTGCAAACCTTATTGAACCTTTCATCTTAAAGCAGGGTTACCACTTGCTGACTACCCCCACTGCCCATCTCTTTAATCTGTCCCTCTCCGAAATTGCCCTCCCACAACAATGGAATAGGGCACGTCATCCCTCTTTTCAAGTCTGGTGAACTGTGTGACCTCAATAAATATCGGCCCATATCCCTGCTCCCAATCTTATCTAAACTTCTTAAGAAAATTGTGAATACACAGCTAAGTAAATATCTCGAATCACATGATATCCTCAACTCACTCCAATCCAGTTTTAGGCTGTGTCACAGTAACACACCCGCACTGGCAAAAGTGACAAACAATTGGCAAGTCGCACACTGGATGCCAATAAACACACCAGTGCCTTATTCCTGGACATGAGAAGGCATTTGACACAGCAGATCACAACATGCTCCTAACCATGCTACCCCACCATCAGACTAAATGTAATAGTCATTAAGTGGTTCCACATCTACCTTGATAGCAGGCAACAACAAGTTAAATCCCAGGGTGCCATATCACCTACAAAAAGTCTTCCAAGAGGGGTCCCGCAAGGCTCAATTTTGGGGCCTTTACTTTTTGCCATCTACATTAATGATATCAACTCCCCACTCAATAAAGCTAGCGTCCACCTTTTTGCAGACGATACCATGATATATGTTGCAAATCTTTCGCTCGAGCTCGCGAGCACGGACTTACAGCATGACTTAGACATCCTGCAACACAAACTTCTTCACCTAAAACAGCTTCTCAATGCTAAGAAGACAAAAGCCATGCTTTCTCCCAACTCCAGATCCGACCCTGCTGGGGGAGCCACTTGAAATAGTGGACAAGTTCAAGTATATGGGTTTCTGGCATGACTGTAAGCTCTCCTTCATGGTACACCTTGAAGAACTATCCAGAAAACTCAAGCAAAGGCTAGGTATATTTTATTGCATCAGACACCTCTTAAACCGTGATGTGAAAATAAGATTAGTCCAGACTACTTTTTTCCTCACTGACTGATTATGTGGACTTCCTATACAGCCACTGCCCACTGGCCTGCCTAGCTAAGCTGGATACCCTTTACCATAGGGCCATCAGGTTTATCACTAACTCACCTTTCAACACCCACCACTGTGCCCTCTATGCCCAAATTGTGTGGCAGTTGCTGAAAACAAGGAGACTAAAAACGCCATACTCTGGATGTTCAGAGCTCTTGCCAACAAGCCGAGGACCACTACTCACTCAGAAGGTATTCTTATCTCCTGCTTGTAATACCCAGAATCAGAACACGCCGTGGTGAAGTCACTATTTGCCATTTCCTCCCTACTTTGTGGAACAACTTACAAAGTGCACTGAAACTCACGAAATTAACAGGTCTACCCGCCTTTAAGACTCTGCTGAACCCACTCCCTTAAAGATACTTGTACCTGCTTCTAACTTGTACCCCCCTATAAACTGTACTGTGTACATTTTTGCAGCTACTATTCCCTGCTCTATGCTCATAGCTGTCATCTGCTCCCCTCCCGTCCTCCCTCCCCCTTCCCTCACTATCATGATCCTTCCCTTAAATCCCCTTTCCTCACCTGCAGACCCCTTCCTCCTCCCCTAACTTGGCCTCCTGTTCTCCCTCCCCACCCCCTTCTTCCTCTGCACCGTCATCTCATTTTGCTATTACCTACCTTGAGTACTATCTCCATCTTATTTACTCCTCATGACTGGTTAAATAATTATCCTTGAGTTATATTTACCAGTGCTTACCCAGTTGTTTGTGTGTTTTGGCACTTAACCAGTTGTTTGTTTATAAAGTTGTTAATGATCTTTAATGTTTTTATTGTTTGCACCAATGTGTGTTCTTGTATGGATATGTGTTCCCCTACAAATGAGACTATTCACCACAATGTTTTAATATTCGTACTGAGCTGCAACTCCTTCACCACTTACACTCTGGCTTACTGTTGCTTTTCTACATTATTGCCTTGTTGTTAGTCTGCATATCTGTGTATTCCAGGACCACCTTGTAAATCAGTCCTCTCAATGGTTTTATTACCTGGTAAAAATAAAGACTGATTGATTGGGTGGTCTTGGCAGAATTGTCAAGGGGTTGTTTTGGCTGAGGCTTATGGGGTCCCTACTGCCTCTGCTCCTGTACCAACCTCTTTTGGGGTTGATACTCACAGGGGGGTGTTGGGAACATAAGCTATTGGTTAAGTGCCAAAACACACACTATAAGGCCTGTAGAAAGTAGAGGTATTTCCCTTTATAGTGCTGGTTTTGTACTCATCCACATTTTTCATGTATGCTTCTGTTTTGTCACCAAAAAGAGAATCTCCTTCAAATTAGAACCCAGTGGGCTTTGTCGGAGTGTCCTGGGAATGGATGATTGCCTTAGCCAGGAGAATTGCCTCAATGACATTGCATGAGCAAGGACCCTTGAGGCAGTCTCAGTGTCCTCAGCCATGTGGAAGAGGTATTTAGTGGCAACCAGAGCTGACTTTGCTGTGGCAATCAGGTCCTGCGACAATACACCGTAAGCATTATGAGGCAGTGCCACACTGTATTCCACAGTTCCTTCTAGTCCTGGGCTACATGGGCCGAGTAAGCAACTTGCCTGATGAGCAGTGAAGCTGATGTGTAATTATACAATGGCAAGAAGAAATCCTGGACTCTGACTGGTCAGTCTTGGGCTGGACCCGTGATGTTATCCCAGCACAACATCACTGGTCTACTCTCATCATTATGGCCACTATTGCTGATCCCTTTTTTTGCCATCTCCTCTTAAGAAACAAAAATATTTTGCCACACTAATAAAAACATTCTTTAAAATTATTTTTTTATTTTATATATAACAACGAGCCATTGTATAATAGCAATAATGCCCTCCAGGGTCTGTGTCGTTTGGGATGACGTCACGCCTCAGTTGGTGGACGCACTAGGCCTGCGGCCTCGTGCCCAACCACCTGAGGCGTGACGTTATCCCAGCATGACTCACACCCTGTTGGGCATTATTGCTTAAACGTTTTTGGCCACAGTATCCATTTTCCTGGAGTTCTTTTCACAGGGCTCTGCAGAGAAGGGTACCATAGCCCTCTCACAGGCAGCCATTTGGACTAAACCTTGATGATCAGGGTGGGCAAACAGGTATTCCATCCCCAGTCTGTTCACCTGATACTTTTTTCCCCATCTTTAGTATTTTTGTGCCCCCTTCCACTGCCGGGCTGTCCAGCCGGTCAAGGACTCCTCAACTGCGGCTTCCCCATACATTGGCTGCAACTCCCAGGACCCACTAGCTTGCCCCCAAGGGCAGGGCCGTAGCACCCTGCTCCCCCAAAAGGTGCCACATCCAACAGGATAGGGCGGGAGTCAACCTGGGGAGCCGATGGCAGTCGAGGGGTGGGCATCATTGAGGCAGTGGGCGGGAGTGCAATGACACCAGCGTCCATCCCGAGCCCGTAGTTCATTGCTGGTGCCGGTTACTGTGGTGCCCCCAGCCTCCGCCAGAGTTCGCCAAGCCAAGCACTGGCGACATCCCACACTGTCCCCCCAGAGAGCAGTCCTGGGAATGCTCAATCCTTCTCCCCCAGCTGGCCCTCCAACAACCCAGGTCCATTCCCGAACCGGGGTCACCGGCGTCACAGCGGAAATCCAATCACTGTGCCGACAGGTCAGCCCCAATCTTTTTTCTCTATGGCTGCAGCCGAGGTAGATGCAGACGTAATTTTTCAAGATTCTTTTTCTAATGACTTGTGTATGGGGATCAGCAACCTCTTTGTAGGGGCCAACCCCAAAATACCCATATATTCTGCCTTCTCCTCACCCTCCTGTTTTCTGAGAAGGGATGTTAAGGGTGTTCACCATTTGCTTAACAAAAAAGGAAAACAATGAGTAATCCTCCCAACACTTTGGAGGGGAGCCTAATTCCTGCTCAGGTAAACCATTTGGTTCAACAGGTTCACCTTCCGCCTCCTCTTCATAGTATCCTCCTCCTCCACAGACAGGCAGACTGGAAACTGAGCCAGGGTGGGTGAGGCAGGCATGTTCATAAAGCATCACGTGACCTGGAAGACGTGGACATACTGCCATATCTTTGTTATACTCTTTGATGAGGGCATTTGTCTTTGGTCCAAAGCCTGCACCTTTTGTTTTTTTAGGCAGAGTGGTAAGGACATTCTTTTTGTGTGTTTTTTTTTTTTGTCTGGACACTGTTTCCAGTGCCTGCTCTGAGGCTCTCTTATTTTGCATTTTTATTATCACGGGACTCAAAGTTCCCCCCTCTATTCAGACGCCCTCTTATTGCTATTATCTTTACCATGCTTATCTGAAGGCTGAGTAGTTTTATCTTATTTTTCTCTGTCCCCTTTGACAGGGACTGCTGCTGTATTTGAGAAGACAAACCCTCTAATGTGTGCTTTCCACAGCCAGTAGGAACTCCTGCAGATTCATTATTATTTTTTGGTGGCATGGAGGCAGACTGAGAAACCATAAACTCTTCTCTTTTTTGTTTTAGCCTTTTTTCCTTGGGTTTGGGGGCAGAGCTCACAAATGGTAAAATCATGATCTGGGCTCAGGTCCCTCAAACAAAGCATGTGACAATCTGCCTTTCCCAGAAGCTGAAAACAACTTTTACAGTGGTCCGATTTTCTCTTTATTAGCTTTATCAGTCATGCCAAACACTGTAGACCTATAACTGGATACATCTGACTCCCGGAAGATGATGACACTACCTGCAGAACCCTGTTAACCAAACTGATTGTGAAGGGTAAAAAAAACTTTCATTCTAGTTCCCTAATAGGAACTGTTTTACAAAGAGACTGAAAACAGCTACTGAAATGAAAATGGAACAGTTTCTAAGGAATTTGATGTGCACAGTTGTCCGTTACCCTTTCAGCGGGAACCGCAACCAGAATTAAGGAGAGACAACTGGATTTTAAATAGAACACAGTTTCTGACAAGTTTCTCCACAAAAATCACAAAATAAGTAGAAATAAATGCTCTCCTTCTCCGGGGGCAGGGTGCGGTGTGTTGCCAGTGCACAGGGACTCCTGGTAGAGGCCGGGGTTCCACAGCAAATGGCGCCAATGAGGACTTGGGGAGAGAGTGACACTGTGTGGTTGCATGTTCTGACCCCCCCCACAAACGGGGAAAGAAGCCTGCCCACTGCCTCCATGATGCCCCCCCCCCGCTGCAATAGGCTCCCCAGGCCGACTCCCACCCTATCCCGATGTTCGTGGCACCATGAGCCGGGTGCCATGACCCCACCCTGGGGGGCAATCCAGAGGGGCCCAGGAGGGCGGCTAACATGGGGAAGCCGCAGCCAAGGGGGTCAGTGACCGGGCGGATGTCCAGGCAGCAGGGCGGGCACCAAAAAAGAAAAAAAAAAGAAAAATGTGGTTCCCTAAAGGTGAGAACTATGCTATGCAACAGCCTTCTCCAGTTCCTGGGAACTGGAGAGCCATTTAAAATCAATAACAATTACACAGACTCCACACTAAAGCAGTTACTGTAAAACTAACTAAATAAACAGATGCACTTAAAATACAAATACTGAAATGCTTCTGGAGATTGGACTACTGGAGCTGTACTTCAGGGTGACTGCCCTCATCAGTGGAGAAACAAATCTGACATTAGGGGCTAGAATGGAACGTGACCACAGTGCAGAGTTTGAACCTTCATTGTAAATTCTATCATTTGCATAATGTTTTATCTCTGTAGCATCACTCACTTGGGAAGAAATGCTTAAAGTGTAAACACTAAGTGAGAGATTACTGTGGTTAGAATCATTTAGTTATTTAATTAGAAATCATTTATTTATTTACAGTTTCACCAAAAAAGCCTTCTGAGTCGTGAACAGCTCATTTTCCCGAAGTATTCAGGGGAAAGGGTAAAAGTGAGAAAATAAGCAGTACAAGCATTCAAAATAGTACAAAACAACAGAAATGCAGAAACATTTTTTGTCTGTAGAAAAGGACCTTTAAGCTTATCCAGTCTGCCCCTTGAATGCATCAAAGTGCAACATGGCATGTGAATGGGTTAGGAACAATTAAATCAGGAAAATCTATGATCTGCAACAGGTCTAAATATTCTAAGGATAAACTAAATTATAGAAAGTAAAGCTACGGCATGAAGGGATATACACGGAGAGAGAGAAAGGGCAGTGGGGAAGGAGGACAGAAGGGGGAAAGCAAAGTAGGCGAGGGAGGTAGGCAAAATGAGGGAATGGGAAAATGAGTGGGAGGGATTGGAGCAGGAACAAGCATATGAGGCAAGGTCAAAGAGTAGGGCTTTCAGGCCAAAAAGGGAGTTACAGGAGTAGAGGGGGAGGTTAACCCATAGCCATGGGAACTGGAAGGAGAAGGTAAGCTGCCCTACCATAGTCTTAGCACAAGATATGGAGCAAGTATGAGAGTTAGCAGATCAAAGGGAGTAAGAGGATGTGGGGCACAGGGCTGGAGGAAGCTGATACGGCACGGGAGGGATCCAAATTAGAATTGCAAGATAAGCCAGCCCGGTGGCGTTCAGGCACTGGACACCATGCTGGCGACTTGAGTTCGGGAATGACTTTGGGTCACCGGGGAGCCGGTGGGGGTGAGGGGGTGTTGGAGTGAATTTCCCCTCCAGGTGGACACCCGATCCTCCGTAGCCCTGCACCCATCGGGTGGAGTCCCGATGGGTGTGCAGGAGGTAGGAGCGGCAATGCAAGTCTGGGGTGGTGAAGGGTCACCAGATTCTTGCATGCGTGCATGTACGCATGTGAACGCTGTGACCCTGAGAAGGGGGAAAAAATGTAAAAAGGAAAACTGTATGTGAAAAAAAAAAAAAGATTTGCAAGATAAGGGAGATGAAAAGAGACACCTCTTGTAATAGGAGGGAGAGTGTGAGGAGTAGAGGGAGCAGAGGTGAGTGAGTGCCAGGCAGTCACGGGCAAAATAACAGAACAAATGGAGGGTGGAGCCCAGTCTCATTATGATGCATTTGCAGGTAATCCCCATAGTCAAAGGTAAAGAGAATAATTTTCATAGTAATGTCCTGCAGACAGCGGATAAAAACTTTGTTCCTGTAGAACTCACTGAATTAAGGAAAGAGTTTATGAATGGTATCTATGTGACAGAAGAAGGCGAGATGACTGTCTAGCAAGACATCCAGTTATTTAATGGTGGATACCTTCATCCAGCTAGGAGCAATCCACAGTCGTGAAGACCTGGGCGGACTGAATTCCAGCCAGATGCTGCCTGGAGACAGTCACTTTGAAATTCAGTTTTGGGTGGGGCAGAGCAAGTGTTGGATGCTGTTAGCCTTGCTGGAATTGCAGAATCATATCTTCCACTGGCAAAGAACACAGTGTAGTCCACATACTGTCCATGTGACTACATATGGAGCCACAAGCTGGGAGGTAATTCGGTAAAACTGAGAACAACACAGAGCCAAAGACAGAGCCTTGGAGAAAGTACAATTTCGTAGTTACCATAACAGTGGATCTTTGGGAGAATCTCTTGCAGCAGGTAATACATTTGGGTATCTGCCAGAGGGCGCTCTTGTCGATGGTAGCTTTCATTAGCAGTGTTGACTGGGGGCTGCCCACAATGACGTCATCACGTTTACCTCTATAAATATGTGGGCGGCCCCTAGCAGCCTCAGTTCCCTGCCTGCGATCAGCTCGCGAAGCAAGACTCCGAGGGGAACCCAGAAGGCTGGAGGTACAGGTACCCTTTAAAATTTTTAAGAAATCGCAGATGTTTGTGCTCTCTGAGAAGGAGAGGGAAGGAGCGTACCTGTTGCAAGAGATCCTTTTGAAGATCTACCATTATGGTAAGTACAAAACTGTATTATCTTCTTTGAGGGTATTTCTTGCAGCAGGTAAGACACTTGGGATGATTTCCAAGCAGAGGAGTAGAAAGGGCAGTCAGTTAGGAAGAGAGTCCCTGTAGGATGGCACGCCCAAAAGCAGTGCAGTGTCGAGAGGCCACATCTATGCTGTAGTGCTTTGTGAAAGTGTGCACAGTTGACCAAGTGGCAGCATCGCAGATGTCTGTGATAGAGACTCCACAGATGCATGCAGCAGTTGTAGAAAGAGCCCAGGTGGAGTGAGCATGTACTGCACCCAGTAGTTGTTTTTTTTTTATATTTATTGTAACAGTAGATTACGCAATGTGCAAACCAATCTGATAAAGTGTGTTTGGTGACTGGTACACCTTCCTTGCCTGGAGCAAAAGCAACAAAGAGCTGTTTGGGTTTTTGTGTGGCTTTGGAGTGTGCTATGTAGTAACATAGGATGTGGTGCACATCCAAAGTGTGTAGGAGGGATTTGACAGGATTGGAGTGATCTGGGTAGAAAACCAGCAAGTGCATTGATTGGTTCAACATGCATTCTAATATGACCTTTGGAAGAAAGGCCAGGCTAGTACAAAGGGAGACTCTGTCTTTGTGGAAGACAAGGTACGGCTCGGAACACATGAGGACCTGGAGCTCAGAGATGCAGCAAGAAGAGGTAATAGCCACTAGAAATAACGTTTTCCATACCAGAAAATGCATGTCACAAGTAGCAGCTGGCTCGAAAGGTGCCAGGGTTAATTTTTTTGTTACGAAATTGAGGTCCAAAGAAGGTACTGGTCACTGAATGGGAAGCTTAATATGTAAAATGCCTTTTAGAAACATGCGGGCACGGTCCTGCTGGGTGACCAGACGGCCCTCTATGGGCCCGTGAAAGGCTGAAATGGCTGCTAAGTGCACCCTGATGGATAAGTAACCCAACCCTTGTGAGGAAAGGGTGGATAAGTAGTCCAAGATAGCAGGGAGAGGACAAGTAAATGGGTCAAGGGAGTTGGCAGCCTCCCAACTAGTGAAGCGTTTCCACTTTGATCATTTTTTCTAGTGGATGGTTTTCTTGACGCCAATAGAATGGTTGCCACAGCTGCAGAAACTTACTGTCCATTTATAAAAACATCCTCAGGAGCCATGCATGAAGGTGTAAGGAGTGGAGATTGGGGTGTAGGAGAGACCCTTGATGCTGTGTGAGTAGGTCTGGATGAAAGGAAGTGGATCGGTGACCAACAGCTGCTGGAGAAGTGGGAACCAGATTTGTTGGGGCCAGAACGGAGCTATCAGTATTATGGTTGCAGGCTCTAGATGAAGTTTCAGGAGGACACACTGGAGGAGAGGGACACGGGGGGGGGGGGGCTTATAAAAATTGTCCCGGCCAAGTTAGGGAGAGAGCATCGATAGTGTCCTTTGTTGTCCAGCATAACGGAGTAGTAACAAGGTAGTAAGTGATTGTCTGGGGAGGCAAAGAGGTCGACCATCGGCATGCCCCAGAAGTGAAAGATGTCTTGGAGGACCAATGCATGCAAAGTCCACTTGTGACCCTGAGTATGGTGACTGAGATGATCTGCCAAGACATTCTGGACTCCTGGCACATGAACTGCCATGAGTAGGAGTTGGTGCCTTAGAGCCTCTCGCCAGATGCGGATTACCTCCTGACAAAGGTGTTGGGACCTGGTGCAGGGATGTGCAAATCCCATTGCCCCCTGTCCGGGGCAAGCAAATTTCATTGAAGGGCAAGTACCAAAACAGAGCTAATTTCATTGTAATTAAGGGCAAGTGAAAATTCAGCTACAATCATAGCTGGACAAGTAATAAAAGTTTTGATTTGATCACCCCCTGACCTGGTGCCTCCTTGTTTATGTTATAGACAACACAGGTATTGTCTGTCTGTACCAGAAGGGGACCTGGGATCAAATATAGTTGAAAGATCTGTAATGCAAGATGTACCGCCCTCATCTTGAGAAGATTTATATGGAGAGAGGCAGTGGTCGGGTTCCAAAGACCCTGTGTCTGATGAGGGCCGAGGTGGGAGACCCAACCCAGGGAGGAGACGTCCATGGACAGGGTCTAGGATGGTGGTGGAATCTGAAAGGGAATGCTAGACCGCACCATCCAACAAGTTGGGGCTCGGCGGAGTGCTGGAGTGACAATGAACTGGTCTTTGAAGCCCCGGTGCGCTATTACCATTGGCATTGCAAGATCCACTGTAACGGTTGCATGTGTAACTGGGCCAGTGGAGATAGCGGTGACCATGTGGCCTAGAAGCCACATATACTGACAGACTGTGACATGTTGAGGAGACCAACAGCAGGCAGCAAATGTCACATGTTTCTGACATCTGTTCTCTAGAAGGAATGTGCGACTGAGGTGCGTGTCTAGTAAGGCTCCTATATATCGGAGACATGTCAGTTCCGGGTTGGATTCTGGCAGACTGACAGTAATGCCTACTTCCTGAAAGAGTTGGAGGGTGGCTTAGAGAGACTGCAGCAACCCCCTCCTTGGTGGAGACCTTGATGAGCCAGTCATCCAGATATAGGAAGATGAAGTGTCGTTGACATCGTAGGGCAGCAGCCACCACTGTTAGACATTTGGTGAATACCCTGGGCACTGAGGACAGGTCAAAGGGTAACGCTCGGAATAGGCAGTGATGTTCTAGAAGCTGAAAACGGAGGTAGAGATGATGTGCTGGATGTATTTGAATAGGAAGGTAGGCATCCTTCATGTCCAGAGCGCAAAGCCAATCTCATTGATGGATAAGTGGAAGTATTGTGGCTAGAGTCACCATTCTTAATCTTTTGTACTGAATGTACAAATTTAGATCCCTGAGATCCACAAGTGGGCGCAGATCCCCTATGCATTTTGGTACCAGGAAAAATGGGAGTAAAATCCCTGTTGCTGTTCGTCAGGGGTCATGGGCTGGATCATGTTTTTCTGGATGAGCAAGAGCAGTTTCTCTAGGCGTACTGGAATGTGGTCGGGTGGGTACGTGAAGGAGTGAGGGGGATGGGGTGGAAGTGAGTTCCAACGTGTGTCCTGTTTGAATGATTTGCAGTACCCACTCATCAGTTGTGATTTTTTGCCATGCCACTAAATGAAGGGAGAAGCTGCCCCCAGACTCCGAGGCCAGCAGAAGGATGCTGGGAAGGCAGGGGATCAAGTAAGAAAGAATGCATAGCGTCGGCCACCACAGAAGGGGTTGACCAGGTGCACTTAGAAGCAGTGGTACGTCTAGCAGGCTGGGTTTGCTGCAGGCTCCTAGTGGACTATCTGGCAGTGCACTGCTGACAGCTGGCCCTGCAGACTGGAAGGGCTGATACTATTTTTTCTGGCCAGTAGTTGGTGACGTGTGGTACATGCCATGTACCATTTGGAGGGTATGACCAGAAGCCTGCAGACCATTCGGAACGGTCCAAGTATCAGAGCTGAAAAGCTTATGCCCATTGAAAGGGGCATCAAGAATGGTCTGTTGTACATCAGGAGTAAAACCTAATACCTGTAGCCAGGCATGCCTACAAAGGGTGGTACCCATGGCCGAAGTCCTTGTAGAAGTGTCCACAGCATCATACCCACTCTAAGCAAATGGTGGGAGGGGCTAGTGCCAGTTGCAAAAGTAACCAAGGGCTGATCTTTTTCTGCAGATTGAGGAAGCTTGTTAGCCACCTCAGATGCCACAGTCCAGAGGATCATCTAGTACTTCAGCATATGGCCAATATAATTCAGTATATGCAGATTCATAGTGGCAGCCTGGTATACTCGTTTGCCCATGAAGTCCAAGTGTCAGGACTCGCAGACTGGGGGGCTCAGATGTTTGAGGTTTTATTTTTTTAGATTCTATTTTTGCACCATCCCATGAGTAACTGTCTCAGGCATTTACTATTGTCCCAAGCTCCACCTCCTTGCCTGACACATCTCCTGGTGAATCCCCAGCTCTCAGCCAGCCGGTGAATCCCTCCCCACGGTAGGCTGCCTATCCACCCAGGGCACTCTATATAATGATTAGGGTATGCTGGTTGGCCTGGCCCAAGGGAGGAGGATGACCAACAGTTGGAATGTGGCTACAGGGGCAGTGATGCCGTCTCCTATCCCCGTGGACGGGGATTTTCTACTTAGTGTTTCCCCTGGGAGTGCGGCATGCAATGATGTCTGCGTATGGCTTTTCTACTGATGTCTGCTGAACTCCCTCCCCTTACATTCTCTCTGGTTATCCTGTAGTAGCCCCCATCTCTGTCGGGAGTCACCAGGAGACCAAGCAGCCCCTGGATCCCTCCCAGGGACAGAAGAGCTGTTCTCTGGATGCTCCATTCTCTCCCTCCCCTGCCGACCCCTGGCTTCCAGAGTCCGTCCCTGAACCCGTGTCGCCGGTGTGGCGTCCAGTGCCTCAACCCTCAGCACCACAGGGCCAGCTTGTTTTTTTTAAGATTATTATTTTTCCCCCTGGTTCCCCTGGCCATCTCAGAACAACCCCCACCCGCCATCCCAGAGCATCACCCCTCCTCCTGTCGCCCCACGATTTACCCTTCGTGGCAGGGAGTGGTGAGCTACTCAACCCACTGGCACGGATCTAGCTTTGGGAGGTGTCCACCCAGGGCAGCGATACAGAGGGGGACCATTGTCATCCTGCTGCGGTAGGAACCAGTTTTTCTTGTGTAGCTTGTAAGTGTGCAATGCCACCAATGACGTACAGTGCACGTGTCCGCATGCTGTACATTGGACAGCTGCTCCAACTGCGCCCCCACATTATGGGACCTGGTATGATGGCCCCCAGCCGCCAATAGCTATCAGGCAAATGCTGGTCCGTGTCCCCACCCTCCCCTGGGATAGGAGAGCCAGCCTCTGGACGCTCAATCCCCTCTCTCTCTCTCTCCCCCCAGCTGACCCCCGGCGACCCGCTAGCACTGCAAACATGGATTGCCAGCATGGTAGGAAGTAATGCAGTGATGCCTCAGCCCTCCATGCCACTGGGCCAGCCCTGTTTCGGATGTTTTGTCCTGTCATGTGCGGAATTCAAGGACCGCAGTCAGCCTGTGGTGCAGTACCGAAGAAAAGGAGATCTGTTGGTGCCTGACAGAGGCAATCCGCCTTGCTAGGGACTGATCAAACCACAGACAGACAATGCCAGGCTGCAAGGACAACATCCTGGTACGCCTGAATTAAAAGAGGCATTACAACCACAAGGTCCTCTGGTAGGTCCAGGTAATATGCCATATGGTGATGAAATTTTTCTTTTTCCATGGTGCTGAACCCCATCACTTATCGGATTTGGGTCATTATATCCTTGAAGGTTGGATCATCTGGAGGAGAGCAGGGCGTATAGAGCCCAGGGTTCTCCACTACAGAGGACACAGCATATGTACTCAAAGGACGGTGAAGGCCATCACCTGTATCCATGTCTTCCTCATATTCCTTGACATAATCCAGAAGAAACTTGTCCTCCAAAGAATGGTAGGAGGGAGCAGGAGAAGGATCCCTGTGGGCTGCAAAAGAGGAATCCTGGCAAGGCTACTTGGGTGGAGGAGGTGAGGGAAAGGGTGAGGGTGGTCCTGCATCACATGAAGAACCACCTGCACCACAGCAGCCACATTGTGGAAGGGGCCATCGATGGGGGAGTGGAGGTCTTGGCCGTCGTCTTGGCAGTGGCAGAACTGGGAGCAGCCAAACCAGAAGGTTTAGCGTGAGGTTGCAGATGCAGCCAAGAGCCTAAGTCATGAAAGGTTGCCCCTTGTGAGGCGTCCGATTGGCTTCTATGAGTGACTGCCTGGGAAGGAAGTGGCAGTTTAGAAAGCACTGTTAGGGAGAATCCTTTCTCCTTTATGACATACCCTGTTGTCAGTCGTGGGCTTTGTTGACGGAGACTGAAAAGGTGATGAGGCCGAATATCTAATAGTGTGCATCGGCAATGAGAAACCAGGGTCCATGCTGGAGGACTGGGCTGTCATCGACGAATGACCCGTCAACGGTCAGTACGGCCAGGGCTTGAGTTAAAGCCATCAATAAGAGGACTGAGAGGGCCATTGTTGATGAAGGCCAAGGCCTATCCAAGAGGGTCTTGTCCTTAGAAGTAGTAGCAGAGGCTGTCGACGGGCCACCAGAAGTGGTAACCGTTGATGGCCAAGATTTCTTACCTTCTGAAGATTTGTCTTTCTCTCTGTGCTTGTGTTTCGACAAATGTTTGTGCAAGGCCTGGGAGGCCTGCGACATTGTTGACGGAGGATGGGAATTAACCTCCTGCTAGTAAGGATAAATAATTTAAAGCAAGATTGGATAAATATTATCCATTAAATCTTTTGACATATTATTGATTCTGACTCTTCTGTGAGCATCGATGGGCCAATAGGCTCTCTTGCTTTCCATGTACCTTAGTATGAGAGAAATCTTCTGTGCCATCAGGAATGACTTGTGTTCTTGCAGATGTCAATGACCGGTGGCTTGACTGACATCCTGGCAGTGGGCAAAGGAAGAAACATTATGGGCAGCCCCCCAGACAATGAACACAAAAAGAATGAGTATTGTATCTGTAGATTTTCCACAAGGGCACTTTAGAAATAAATCTGAACTAGAAATCCGTAGAGATGAGGAGAAAAACGAAAAACAACAGAACGATTCAGACTTTGATTTCCATCTCAATGATGTTGTTGACACACTTGAAGCAAAAGCTACTCGTGCAGCGAGCTGAGAGATGGCAGGAAAAATAACTGAGGCTCCTGGGGCCACCCGCATATTTATAGAAGTAAACATGATGACGTTATTGTGGGCAGACCCCAGCTAACACTGCTAGTGAAAGCTACTGAAGAGAGCACTTTCTGGCAGATACCCAAGTACATTACCTGCTGCAAGAGAGAGCCTCGAAGACAAAGCCCAACACGGACTGGGCCTGGACTTCCTGAAAGAGCTCCTGGTACCCAACTGCCCTAGGCGATTGCTCCGCTCAGCGGATGAGGGGTTGCTAGAGATTCCGAGGGTTTCCTTCAACTCTTCAGGGGCCCGTGCTTTTATGTACGCAGCCCCAACCCTTTCAAATTCTCTACCTCATCCGCTTCGGGAGTGCGCATCAGTGGAGGAATTTAAACAGGCCCTAAAGAACATTTGTGGTTGTTGGCATATCCCTGATGATGAAATTTTACTGTAGTTTATGAACTCAGTATTTATTGTGTTTCTGTTTATTGTTTTTATGTGAAGTTTGCTGTAAGGTACCTTGGTTCTAGAAAGACGCGGTAAAAATAAAGAGCTATTATTATTATTATTATAAGATCACAAGTTAAGCAGGAATGGCAAGGATACGGAGCCTCCTACAAGGATGACCTGAGACTGGTCTGTCAGGTAGGAGCTGAACCATTTGACCACAGGGACAGAAAGCCCAGCATAAATTAACATCTTCAACAGGAAGAGGTTTGCAACAGTGTCACAGGTTTATCCTGGACTCCCTTCAGGGTGCCTTCCTCAAGCAACTGGTCATGGAACCAACTCGGCAGAAGGCAATACTGGACCTTGTGCTCACAAACAGGGACAGTGTGATGAGGGTAACAGTGGGGGAGCACCTGGGGAACAGTGACCGCCAGTCATTGTGGTTTGAAATCACAGAAAGAGCAGAACCAAACCACACAAAAACACGTATCCTGCATTTTAGGGGGGCAGACTTTGGGAAAATGGGGAGATACTTGAAAGAGGCATTAAGGGGAATGGGGCAGCAATCAGGGGTTGAGGAACAGTGGGCAGTATTTAAAATGGGGATTACAAGAGCAACAGAATTATGCACTAAGCAGGTTAGCAAGAGGAAAAGGAAGAGGAGACCATTATGGTTTTCCAAAGAGGTAGCAAAGAAAGTGAAAGCCAAAAAGATTGCACTCAGGCAATACAAAAAGACACAGGCAGAAGGGGATAGGAGAAGTACCAGGAGAAGCAAAGGGAGGCAGGGAGGTCAGTAAGGAAGCCAAAGCTCAGACAGAAGAACACATTGCAAAATCAGTGGGTAGAGGGACAAAAACCTTTTACAGGTACATAAGTGAAAAAAGAGGCAAGGGAGGGATAGTGAGACTGAAGGGGAAGGATGGGGGCAACGTGGAGGATGATAACAGTAAAAGCTGACATATCAGACAGGTATTTCTGCTCAGTCTTACTGAAGAAGAGGAGGAGGGTAATGGGTCTGAAGGGAGTACAAGGGTGAGAATGGTGAGAATGCACACAAGTCCCTTTACAGAGAAAGGGTCCTGAAGGAACTGAAAGTAATAAGAGTACATAAAGCAATGGGACCAGATGGGGTGCACCACAGGGTCCTTAAAGAACTAAGAGAGGTGGTGGCTGAACCTCTGGCTATCCTGTTTAGCCGATCACTGGAAACAGGGGAGGTACCCAAAGACTGGAGGATAGCAAATGTAGTCCCCTTACACAAAAGTGGGAACAAAGAGGAAGCGGGGAACTACAGACCAGTCAGCCTCACCTCGGTGGTGGGGAAGATCATGGAAGCACTACTGAAGGAGAGATTGGTGGAACATCAGGTTGTCAATGGACTACAGGACCCAAGGCAGCACGGTTTCACCAGGGGGAAGACAAGTCAGACCAACCTCGTTGAATTTTCTTTCTGGGTGACTAGGGAGGTGGATCAGGGGAGGGCAGTGGACATGGCCTATCTGGACATCAGCAAGGCCTTTGACACTGTGCCACATAGAAGACTATTACACAAACTGGGGAATATAGGTGTGGGCAGGACAGCAGTGTGGTGGGTAGGTAACTGGCTAGGCTGCAGGACACAGAGGGTGGTGGTAAATGGCTGTCACTCCACAGAGTGAAGAGTGACCAGTGGGGTACCACAGGGATCAGTGCTGGGACCGGTCCTATTCAACATCTTCATCAGTGACATTGCACAGGACCTAGAAGGCAGAATTTCACTGTTTGCAAATGACACAAAGCTCTGTAACAGAGTAGACACACCAGAAGGTGTAGAAAGAATGAGAAGGGACCTGCAGAAACTTGAAGAATGGTCAGGGGTTTGGCAGTTGAAATTCAATGCAAAGAAGTGCAAGATAATACATATGGGGCACAAAAACCCTGGCATAATATATCAGTTGGGGGGTGAGGATATAGCATGCACCAAGCAGGAAAGGGATCTTGGGGTTATCATCTCTGATGACCTCAAGGTAGGGAAATAGTGTGACAAGGCAGCAGGTAAAGCAAATAGGATGCTGGGATGCATAGGCAGGGGCATCACCAGCAAGAAAAGGGAGGTCATAATTCCACTATACAAGACACTAGTGAGGCCCCACCTGGAGTACAGTGTACAGTTCTGGAGACCTTACCTACGTAAGGACGTAAACAGGGTAGAGAAGGTTCAGAGGAGGCCAACAAAGATGCTGCATGGATTGCATCACAAGTCCTATGAGGACAGGCTGAAGGAACTGAACATGTACTCCCTGGAGGAGAGGAGGGAGAAAGGGGATAAAATAGAGACATACAAGTATCTTACAGGGAGGAACAGGGTACAGGAATACACTCTTTTTAATCAAAAGAAGATGTTCCAGGACTAGAGGGCATGGGATGAAGTTGGAGGGAGGACGATTCAGAGGAAACGTAAGGAAGAATTTCTTCACAGAACGGGTGGTGGACAAGTGGAACACCCTGCCAGAGGAAGTGGTGGAGGCTGAAACAATCATGAGATTTAAGAATGCATGGGATAGACATAAAGGAATTCTGGAGGTCAGGGGTAAGGAGCAACAGACTTCTAGGAAAACAAACTGAACTTAGAAACAGAGAAACATAGAAACATAGATTTTGACGGCAGATAAGGACCGTTTGGCCCACCCAGTCTGCCCATTTCTCTACCTAATGGATAAGCTGCAGATCCTAGTTAACCAGCAGACTACTCCTTCCTACCCCCAACCCCCAGAATTGCCTTACGACTGTCCCATGCATGCTTGAATTCCAACACTGTTTTTGACTCCACAACCTCCTCCGGAAGGCCGTTCCATGCATCCACAAACCTCTCTGTGAAAAAATATTTCCTTAAATTACCTCTGAGCCGCCCCCCTTCTATCTTCAAATTGTGCCCCCTTGTTCTTGCACACCTCTTTTTTGAAAGATGCTACCCTCTTGGACTTTGTTGATTCCTTGAGGTACTTGAAAGTTTCTATCATGTCCCCCTCTCCTCCTTTCCTCGAGTTATACATATCAAGCTCCTTAAGTCTCTCTTCATATGTCTTCGGTGCAGACCCTGCACCATTTTAGTTGCCCTCCTCTGGACAGCTTCCATCCTATGTCTTTGCAGAGATTGGGTCTCCAGAACTGCACGCAGTACTCCAGATGTGGTCTCACCAACTGTCTGCACAGAGGGATAATAACTTCCTGTTTTCTACTGGTGATGCCTCTCCCTATGCATCCCAGTATCACCCAGCCCTCCTTGCTGCCCTCTCACATTGCTTGCTCACCTTTAGGTTATCTGATATGACTACTCCCAGGTCCCTTTCCATTTCTGTTGTTGTTAGTATCTCACCCCCCACTGTGTACTCTTCCCCTGGGTTTTTGTTTCCCAGGTGCATTACCTGCACTTCTTAGCATTGAATCTAAGCTGCCATACATTTGACCATTCCTCTAACCTTGCCAAGTCCCTTCTCATCCTTTCCACCCACCTTGTGCATCAACTCTGTTGCAGATCTTTGTGTCATCTGCAAGAGACATACTTTCCTTCAGTCCCTCTGCAATGTCACTTATAAAGACACTGAAGAGGACGGTCCTAATACTGAACCCTGCGGTACCCCACTAGTAACCCCCTTTCTTCAGAGTGGACTCCATTTACCATTACTCTCTGTGTCCTATTCTCCAGCCAATTCTTTACCCAGGCTGTCATCTTGGGACCCACTCCCAGACTGGCTAACTTGTATATTAATCTTTTGTGTGGGACTGTGTCAAATGCCTTGCTAAAGTCTAGGTAGGCCATGTCCACAGCCCCTCCCTGATCTACTACTTTGCTCACCCAGTCAAAGAAATCTATCAGATTTGTCTGGCATGCCCTTCCCGCTGTGAATCCATGCTGCCTTGGGTCCCGTACCCCTCTGGCCTCTAGATACTCAACAATTCTTTCCTTCAGAAGTGATTCCATCATTTTCCCTACCACTGAGGTTAAACTAACAGGTCTGTAGTTTCCTGCTTCTGCCTTGCTCCCTCTTTTGTGAAGGGATCACATCTGCCCTCCTCCAGTCCTCGGGTACCACCCCATCCTCCCATGATTTGTTAAAGAGGGTAGTCAGTGGTGTCACTAGTTCTCCTTAGTTCTTTTAAATTCTGGGATGAATCCCATCAGGCCCCATTGCTTTGTCCACCTTCAGTTTTAGGAGTTCTTTCAGAACCCTTTCTTCTGTAAATGGGCTGGTATCAACTTCTGTATCCAGAGTGTTTCTACTGTTTGTTTTAGGTACCTCCCCTCTTCCTTTGTAAATACGGAGCAAAATATTTGTTTAGTATCTCTGCCTTTTCACGTCACCCTCTGCCCTACCCTCCCTCCCTTTATTAAGCCTCCACCAACCTCCTTAGTCTTTTGTCCCTGATGTACCTATAAAGGTTTTATCCCCCTTCTTAACTGAGTTGGCTATCTTTTCCTCGGTTTGGGCCTTTGCTGTTCTGACTGCCTTCCCAGCTTCCTTTTGCTTTAACTGATACACTTCTCTGTCCTGCTCCTTCTGTGATTCCTTGTACTTCCTGAATGCTTTCTTTTTCTCTTGAACCTTCACTGCCACTTCATTTGAGAACATAGTGGTTTCTTACATCGTTTCGTTTTGTTTATTTGCTTCACACAAAGGCTTGTTACCTCTGTGATGGCAGTTTTTATTATTCCCCATTGTTCTTCCACCCCTCCTTCCTGCCCATTTGCTAGTGCATTCCTTAGGCACTCACCCATTTTGGCAAAATCAGCCCTCCTAAAGTAGCTTGACTCTATTGCTGTGTTTATTGTGAACCATACTGTTCGATGGTCACTAGTTCCCAGATGGCTACCCACTTCTACATCTGTGATCCTCTCTTCATCTCCATTTGAGAGAACCAGGTCTAAGATTGCTCCCTCTCGACTGGGCTCCAATACTAGTTGTCTAAGGCATGCCCCCTGTAGGGCATCTAGAATAACCCCACTCTTCAAGTGACTGCTGCAACTGCACTCCAGTTAACATCTGGCATATTCAGATCACCCATCAGCAATATCTCCCTTTTCTGCCATTCTAAGTATTCTTTCTATCATTTCCTTGTCCATTTCCTCCCTCTGAGAAGGGGGTCTGTATACAACCCCTGTGCGGACTGTGGTGCCATTGCCGGTCTCCAAATTTACCCACAGTGCTTCTTCTCTTCCCTGTTTTCCCTTTTGTTCTGTTGCTTTGATTCCTTCACTTATGTAAAGAGTTATTCCTCCTCCTCCTCTTTTACCCTCCCTGTCCCTCCTGTAGACAGTGTATCCTGGTATGTTTATGTCCCAGTCATGGTTTTTTGTGTACCATGTTTCTGTGACTGCCACGATATCCAGATGTTCCTCCTCCATCAAGGCCACTAATTCAGAAAGCTTGTTACTCAGACTACGGGCATTGGTGCTCATTGCTCTCCATTTTTTGATGGCTTTACCTTCTTTTGCAGCATCCCCACTGACCTTTCTACCTCGGTCTTTTCTCATTTAGTACCCTGTTTTGTAGGGAGGCTGGGATTTTCCTGCTGCTTATCAGTGCCTCCCCTTGATTAGTTTAAAAGCTTGCCAATGAAGCATTTAAACGATTGCTCAAAGACTTGTTCCCTTCCTGGACAGATGCAGACCATCCTGCCAGTATAGGCTGGGTCCTCCAGGTGGAACCCAGTCCCCAGTGAAGCCAAACCCTGTACTCACGCCATTTTTCAACCATTCATTAAACTGCATGGTGCAAAGTACCCTCACCTCACTCCATTGACAGGCAGCACCTCAGAGAAGGATACTGTGTGTGCTATTTGTCTTAGGCCCTCCCCATTCTACAAAGTCCTTCTGCACTGCTCTAATCTCATGATGAGCCAAGTCATTTGTCCCTAGGTGGACAATGACGCCAGCTCGAACTCCCGTGCAGCTGTTCTCATGATCCTGAGGATGCGCTTCTTGTCTCTCCAAGCCATGGCACCAGGCACCTTACTTCAGTTTTCCCTGCTCCCCAGTTCTATCCCCTAATAATTGAGTCCCCACCAGGAGCTGCTTCCTTTCCTGTGGTGTCCTCTGCCTCCTTCCTGTGGGCCTCCCTTGTGACAGTTGTCCTCAGCCTCCTTAGTATCCTCTGCGGGTGCATCCATAGGGGAGCTATGCTCCCCCAGAATGGTATATGGATTGTGGTGTGAAACAACTGAATGGGTGTGCCTCTGTTCCACCATCCTCACCCTCCCTGAGCCCACTGTGGTCCAACTGCTGTGCTTTCTTCGCAACCTCTGAGGTAGTGGTCGTGGCTCTGGTGCTCCCTGGATGGGGGAGGTTCCCTTCCTACCATCCAGTGTGGCCTGGGGGAAGGTTCCCTTACTACTGTCCAGTGTGACCTGAAGACGGGCAACTTCCTCCCTCAGGGCAGAGAGTTGTCTGCAAATAGGGCAGCATCTCAGCCTCCAGAAAGACTCCCGGAAGACTGCTGCCCCACAGCCATTACATTGCACTACTCCCCACATTTTTTTTTGTGTCTGATTGGTTTGTTTTATAGAAATATATATATATTATACAATGTGTATGCTTATATTGTCAGTGCAGTGTGCTAGAGAGGATATGACAGTGATATGCACCTTGCACTCTTGAGGAAATGATGTCAGAACCCCAGGTATAAAGCAACTATTTCCAAGGGTGGGTAGGGTGAGGGTGGGAAGGGTTGGGACTAAACTGTGCCCTCACAAAACAGTCAGCTAAAAGCTCTGACCCACCGCTGCGATGAGTGCCTTCCTGTCAGCAAGATGCCCTACACAACAATTTGACAGAGAAAATAGCCTGATAATCAAACAGAGAAAAATCCACACATCCAAGTCAGACACAGGTAAACCTCCCCAGCCCCAAAACAGGCCTGGTGGTTTGTGCTCTGAAAGCAGTCAGCGCCAAAATAAGTCAGCTGTGCTTTAAACTCTTCCTGCACTGAAAATCTTAAGAACTGTAACAAACAAACGTAAACCTAGATCTACCTCCCTCTGTTGCTTGAAAGACTGTCTTTTCCTGTTTCACACTGCAGGTTTTGCTATGATAACTCCTTAACCACAGTAACTTATTTAAAAATAGTTTAACTATCACAAACTCCTACGCACCAGTAAATTATTTAAAAATAGTTTCTGTGCCAAAATCCTAGTAGTCAATCCAGCTACACCCAAAGGACAACCAAAATGCAGTATTCAAACACTTGTGAAGTTACTTCCAAGATAAGCAGAGTTCGCAAGCTCCTTTTTCAACTCCTCAGCCACCTGTAATTTATTTAAAAATAGTTTAACTGTCAGAAAATCGTAGTAGACAATCTAGCTACCTCCAAGGGTCTACCCAAATGCAGTATTTAAATCCTTCTGAAGTTACTCACAAGATAAACAGAGGTTGCAAGCCCCTTCTTGGTTAAACACTAAATAAATATGTGAATAAAAAGCAATTACCAAGGGTAGTTAGTTTTACCTCCCAAAGAATTAAGCGAAAGTGCATGTTTTTGCAGATATCAAGTGCAATATAGAATTTCTCACACAGCTCACAGCTGAATAAAGAAGTAGTGTCCTTCCAGGTCAAGAAGATGTGCTTTGTGAACTTACAAGTTCAAATGGGCAGACTGGGTGGGCCATAGGCCCTTATCTGCCGACACTGTCTATGTATCTATGTCTCAGGCAGATGAAAAATACAGCAGAGGTGGTGTGTCACTGATCTGTCCCCTTCAAGATATCAGTGAGTCTCTGCAAGAAAGTAAATGTGAAGTGGAATTTTCAAAAGTCAGACCAGTAAGGTTTCAGAAAGACCACAGTCTAGGAGAGGACAGAGTTTAGAGTCCACTTGATTGATGCCAAGGTTCAGGATTGCTTCTGAGGTACAAGATCATAGATGCAGATTATCTGGACTTTAGTCAGGCCTTTCACACTGTGACACATGACAAGCTATGGGACAAAGTACACCAGTGTGGCACACATGAGGCATTCTGCACACAAGGTGGACTGCTTACTGTCTTGGGGGTTGGAAACAGAGCAGTATTTGACAGGCACTATGCTGGATGCAGAGGGGTACTTAGTGACATCTCTCAGGAATAAGTGCTGTGGCTACTGCTATTCAAGATTTTCATCATTGATCTGAAAAGGTGGGTCTCCAGTAACTGCTTAAGTTCACTGGTAAGTTGGCCAGGATGGTGGATTCCCTTGAAGATGGGAACCAACTCCAGGAGAACCTGAACAAGCTGGCTGATTTATTGGACTCCTCAGAGATTCAAAACTCTGCCCGGCGCAAAACCGAGTTTGCCTGCACAAACTGGGTTTTCTATGGATAGGCAATATTGAAAAGCCTAATTAGCACCCAGGCAATAGTCAGAGAGGGGGGGCACAATATAAATAAAGGGGTGGGGACCTGAATATTGGCGCAGTCCAATATTCAGAGTACGTGCGCTGCTTAAGGACCTTTTGCTTGGTCCCTTTGCGTGGCGCACATACCTCCGATCGAAACTGTGACTTACTCCCGTGCAACCCTAGTGGCTGGTGGAGGGTGTGCAGCAGTGTTCCCCACCCCCAACACAATAGTCCTGGCGTCTAGGGGTCCCCCCCTTGCTGATGGCCAGCCCAACTTGAAATGGTAATGTTTCCCTGGTGCTAGTGGGCTCTCGCTGATCGCCGCCCAATATAATGAAAATGCTTCCTGGAGTCTAGTAGCACCCCACCCGCCACTCACTGTGGAAATAACTCATTCCCTGGTGGCAAGTAGCCCCTCCACCCGTCAATCTGAGTTATATTGGAAAATGTCCCTGGTTGCTAGTGGTTCTCGCCCCCCACACACCCTTGCCTGCAGAGTCCAAAAGTATTCCATGGTGGCTAGTGGTCCCTCCCCCGCCTGATCACCTACTCAATATACTGTATATAAAATATGTCCCTGGAGGCTAGCAGTCTCTCCCCCCACCCGGCGTTTATATCATATTCCCTTGTGTCCAGTGCAAACCCCACCACCACCATCCTAATCCCTTGTATAGTAAATATAAACATGTCCCTGGTGTCTAGCAGAGCCCCCTCCATATCCCTGATCCCCTGTGTAGTGACAGTAGACTGTTCCCTGGTGGTCTAGTGGATCACCCCTCCCTGGCAGGTAGTGCCCCACCACCCCGTTCCCCCTGTCCCAGCCCTGAGTCGGCAACCAGCACAGCCCTCCCTTCTCCATTACAGCTGGCCGCAGACTAAGCACTCAATGAGCACATGAGCGGTCAATCAATGTCAATGAGCACATACTGTATACAGTACGTGCTCACTGAGAGCTCAGTCGGCGACCAGCTGCAGTGGAGAGAGGAGTGATACATAGATACATAGACAGTGTCGGCAGATAAGGGCCTATGGCCCACCTAGTCTGCCCATTTGAGCTTGTAAGTTCAGTTTGTTTTCCTAGAAGTCTGTTTCCCCTTACCCCTGCCCTCTAGAATTCCTTTATGTCTATCCCATGCATTCTTAAATCCCGTGATTGTTTCAGCTCCCACCACTTCCTCTGGCAGGGTGTTCCACTTGTCCACCACCCGTTCTGTGAAGAAATTCTTTCTCATGTTTCCTCTGAATCGTCCTCCCTCCAACAGTGCTGTTCTGGTCACTGGGATGGGGGGGAGTGACTGGGAGAGGCACTGCCTGCCAGGGTGGTGGGGTCCACTAGACCACCAGGGAAAGATTTCCAGTCACTATACAGTGGATGGGGGGGTCCGCTAGACAACAAGGGAAATGTTTATATTTACTATACAAGGGATGGGGGGTTACACTGGACACCACGGAATATGATGTCAACATTGGACAGGTGATCAGGTTGGGGAAAGGACCACAGGACACCAGGGAACACTTTTATAGATACTGGGTGGGTGACTGGGTGGGGGGAGGGACCGTTAGCCACCATGGAATACTGTTGAAAACTGCAGGGATGGGGAGGGACTGCTAGCCACTACAGAATAGTTTTGGACTCTATGGGCATGGGTGCAGGTGGGGAAAGGAACGCTAGCCACCAGGGAAGTTTTCCATTATAACTTCAGGACAGCAATCGGAGGGTGGACCACTACCCACCAGGGAATGAGCTGTTTCCACAGCAGGTGGCGATCGGGGGAAGGGGCGTGACCACTAGATCCCAGGGAGACATTTTCATTAGATCAGGCTGGAGATAGGTGGGGGGGGGGCACGACTATCAAAAGGGATAGCTCTCAGGGAACTGGCAATCAGTGGTGGTGCAGCATAGTACAGCCTAGCTCCCCATGAAGATAAGCCCATAATGGGCATGCAAATGGCCCCTTAGTGCCTTGCATGCCCAGTGGGCTACTCTGCATGAGGATTGTGAAGGAATTTGCGAGATTGTGACTGCAGCAGAAGTTAGCAAAAGCATTACTTTTTCTAGAGCAGGTATTCTACCGTTGCCTCATGTTGAAAATCTGTTGACTGACAGTAGTTTTTAACATTGGCAGTATGTGTTGGGACAGAGTTTCGATGGGCAGGCGCTACTCCCCCTCCAAGCTGAGGGGCCTGTGCCTCTTCAACAGTCCCCTGTTGCAACCGGAGGTATATAGTCGTTGCCGTGCTATGGGGATTGCACCGGGGCGCTGAGCTGGAGGTGGGGAGGAGCGGAGTGAGCGGATAAGAGTGGTGAGGCCACGGAGACACCCTGAGGCAAAATGGGTCCAGGACAGGGGTTTGCGATGCCTGGTTCCCATACCCAAGGATTCTACTGATAGTGGGCAGGGTGCCCGTTCCTCCAAGGCCTCTCATCCAACTCAGGCTGTGTTATGCAATGCCAGGGCAATAAAGAACAAGATCAGCAATTATTGCTGATCTTGTTGAGTCATGGACCCGGCTTGCATCACCGAGACATGGCTGGACAAGAATGCTGGTCCCATATTGGAGTCAGCTGTTCCAGCCGGGTACTCTGTGATACATCGCCCGAGACTGGATTGGGGGGTCGCTATTTGCTTTACATCACAATTAGACCTTGTAGAGGTTTCAATGGCGCAATCACTAGATCCTTTGAGTGTATTATGGGAGCAGGTGTGGGTAGAAGAATCTTACTCATCTACCGTCCACCCGGTGATGAGAAAGTTTTCTACAGGAAGTTGCAGACTTCATTGTTGATATGGTGTTGGAGCCCTACAGGTGGTTGGTCCTGGGGGATTTCAATGCCTGGTCGACAGTGAACTCTCACATTCTGGTCAAAACTTCCTTAACTGATGATTCTGTTGGGCTTTACACAGGTTGTTACCGCTGCAACCCATATTCAGGGTCACTCTTTGGATCTGGTGTTCACCCTGGGGATGGAGATCACAGAACTGGTGGTGGAACCAGTTCAGTGGTCTGACCATCACCCTATAAGCTTCAATTCTGCACCCCCCCCCATGAGACCACCCCCTTTGGAGACGGTCCGGTACCGGCCTTTGAGGGGAGTAACCCGAGGGTCTGATGGCGGTGCTGGACCTATAGAGTTGGCCTGTGGAGTGCACGGAACCAGATGTCTTAGTAGTGCACTATAATAATATGGTGCTGAGGGATTCCATTGCACCTGTCTGAGTTCGCCCCCTCTCCCTCCACCCTTGGTCCCCTTGGTTTGATGGGGTATTGAGGAAGTTGAGGAGAGTAGGGTGAAGATTGGAATGCTGTTGGTGGAAATCTGGCCTGGAAGGGGACAGGCTTAGATTGATCGCCCATTATATGGGCTATCAATCAGAAATCTCCCGTAAGAAGGCAGAGTTCCTGTCCAGGGAGATAGCTGCATCAAGGAATCGACCAGCTCAGCTCTTCCGGACCATGGACAGGCTGCACAATCCAGCCTGCCTGCAGGGTCGAAAAACCTTTTCACAAATAAAGTGTGATGAGTTTGCTCAGTCCTTTGACGATAAGGTGTCCTCGATCAGGTCGGAGATCCACAGAACGCATTCAAATGGGCATGACGATGGTTGATGCGAGGCTACAGGACCTTGGTCTGTCTGGACAGATTTTGACCAGCCAGCGATCATGGATATCATGGAGATTGTAAAGGGCTCGCAACAGACTTGCTGTAGTTTGGATCCTGGTCCTACGCGCTTCCTTGTGGGGTGCGTGGATGCGATTGGACCAATCCTCGTTGAGATAGTCTGGTGTTCGTTGGATCAAGGGGTGTTCCCAGAGTCTCTAAAAGAGGCTACCATGACACCCCTTTTAAAGAAATCTTCCCTCAACCCAGACTGTCTTGTTAACTACAGACCGATCTCTAACCTGCCCTTTTTGGGCAAGGTTATTGAGAAAGTAGTCGCATTGCAGCACAATGACTTTCTTACCACCTATGAAGTCTATGATCCTTTCCAGTCTGGTTTCAGGAAGAGGCATAGTACCAAGACGGCGCTGGTTCAAGTACCGAATGATCTAATAGCAAGAGACTGGAGGAGCCATCTGATCTTGGTCCTCCTTGATCTCTCTCTGCAGCATTTGACACCGTGGACCATGAGATGTTGTTTAAACGCCTGAGGCTACTTGTGGACTGTCTGGGACAGTCCTCAAATGGTTCCAATCTTTCCTCACAGGCAGAACTCAGAGGGTAGTATCAGGAATTTTTTCCTCTGCGCCCTTTGCTCAGCCTTGTGGGGTGCTGCAGAGTTCAGTGCTTCCCCCATGTTGTTCACGGTGTATATGCTGCCGTTGGGAGACATTATAAGTTATTATGGGCTGAGTTTTCACTGCTATGCAGATGATACTCAGCTCTAAATGTCCTTTGTACCCAAACTAAATGATGTAATATCGGTCTTTAACAACTGCCTTGCTGAGATTCAGGACTGGATGACTGCTAACTGGTTGAGACTGAATCCGGACAAGACTGAGGTGCTGGTGGTGGACCCTGGTCATCGTGTGAAGCTGTCTCCTGGGTCTCCTTCTGGTCTTGTGTTAGGGGGTAACCAGTTGAGACCTTCTAAACAGGTGCGGAATCTGAGCGTAGTGCTTGACAGTGAGCTGACACTTAAGACACAGGTGTCAGCCACTGTCAAGTCCTCGTTTTACCACCCGAGGAATATAGCCCGGATAAAACACCTTGTTCCGCACGATGACCTCCCGGTGTTAGTTCACGCCTTTGTATCTTTGCGTCTTGACTACTGTAATGCTCTATATCTAGGGTTACCGGGGGTGGATCTCAGTCGTCTGCAGCTGGCGAAGAATGCTGCAGCCAGGTTGTTAACTGGGTTACCAAGAACTTGCCATATCACACCTGTGCTGTGCGAATTGGACTGGCTGCTGATGCGATGGAGGATCACCTTCAAGGTCGCATTGCTGACCTAAAAGACCCTACACGGACAGGGACCGGGCTACCTGCAAGATCTCCTTCGGCCCTACTGCCCGCTCCACCGACAAAGGATTGCTGGAGATTCCCAGGGTTCGTCTTCAGTCATCTGGGGCCAGAGCTTTTTCTTTTGTGGCCCCAACCCTGTGGAATTCTCTACCTCGTTGGTTCAGAGAGTGCCTGTCCAGAGAGTCTTTTAAGGCCTCATTAAAAAGTTATTTATTTGAATTAGCTTTTTGCTGATAACATTTGTTTATTCTGCTGCCTTTTAATTGTTTTATATATGTATTTATTATTGATGTGTGTTTGTTATATTTGTTATGTATTTGCGCTTTGGCATTTTGAAAAGTGCCTATATAAATAAATACTGATTTGGTCCAATTTTAGAGCAAAAATGATTCAACCTTTGGTTTGGGAAATGTAGAATAAAAAAAGAGGATGGTATATTAAGGGAACAATCAAAGGACAATGGGGTACAGTTTTAAAGCATAGAAGCATTCATGCTATAAGTGAACATAGTTCTATGGACTTAGCACGTGATACTAATCAAGATATTGATAAAGTAGGACTTAACTTGGATAATTGGTCAGTATTCCAGAATTAAAGTTTACTGGCAATGGTTAATAATGAAGTAAGCAAAGCAACTGAAAGCATTAAAGAAACTATTAGTACCAGAAATAGAAAGAAAGATAAAAGCAATTAGGGACATGAAATATGGTTGTGGCTCCTATTGTAAGAGAATAGATGAGAGGGAAGGTGAGAGCAAAATTAACCTCACAGATAAATACAATTCAGATTTAAAAACTGAAGAGATATTATGGACGAGTCCCCAGGATCTACGTACTCCCATTCCTTCCTTGGAAACCCTCATCAGATAATGTATTAAGGCCTTAAGAGATCCCTTTACAGCTAACCCAATGATATACGAACAGGTGGTAATGATAAAAAAAGCTCCATCATTTATCAAGGGAGTTGTAATAGATAATAGATGAAAACTGAGTCTGTTTTAAACAAGATGTCACAATGGCATTTACAAGAACCTAATCAATCCAAATCAAAATATCATATTCAATCCAAATCACAATATCATATTCAGTCCATTTAGGAAACAATTAAAAAAAAAAAGATGTACAGAAGGCTGTAGTAAATTTAGATACTGGCATTAAAGATAATAGTGAAGTACCACATATTTTTCCATTCTACAATTATAGGGTCAGAGCTTAGTGGATCAACAGATAGTGAGTTGATTATGCTTCCTGAGGGGTACGATAATCAAGACAGCATTGTGAAAGAATTAAGGGATGGAAATCCTGATCTCTGGGATAAGGGAATGGCTCATGACAGAAAAAGAAAAAGAAAGGAAAAATTAAAAGCAAGTACTAAATCTGAAACTAAAGATGGGACACATGAAGTCAAATGTAACCATAGGCACAGACAGCTACTGATGAAATTGGAAAAAAACAAATCATAGGAAAATAGAATCAAATGCTAGCAATGGCAAAAATGGAGGACAGCAGAGTATAAATAAATTAGGAAAACAAAAATATTTGGGAGCAATGATAAAATAATGATGGGGGTAAACATAAAGGAGAAAAAGGGGAAGTCTAAAACAAAAACACATGGGAAGCATATATATAAAAAATGTCACAAGGAGGAAAAGGTAGATAGAAGAAGAAAGAAGAAGTGCTAATAGATAATAAATAGGAATGATTATTGGCCCAGGATATAGCAAACGAAAAGGATGAGATCATTAATGAAAGAAATTTAAGAGAGATCTTGAGATGAACTCTTGAAACTGATTTTGTTTTACCCCTATATAATGTGCCAATAATTCCTAAGGAAACAATTGAGTTTAAATACCCATTTAAAACAATCCTGGGTTCAATACTTCAAGGGAATGGCAGACATAATAATTTATTAAGAAAATTAAGTGTAATCAGACTCCTATTAAATACAGACTTGATATTTTTGTTATCTGATTAGTACTATGTTTTAAAAGTGTACAAAACCAAAAAGAAAATATGAGTGAATTGGATTTCGAAATGGATTGCGTGGCCCCTATTGGAACAATATTCCTGGAATATTATAAAGAGGTTAAAACTCGGGAAGCTAAGGAAAGTGAATTTCCAATCTCTATTTATGGGATTGGTAATTTTATTAACAGAATCAAAAAATAGTTTAAAAATGAAGGTGTCAGATTTACTGCAAAGTCTTTCTAGAGACAACTCCCTACAGAGAAGGATCAAAACAGTTAAAAGATGGGAGAGAGAGATGGACAAGTAACATTAACAATACGGACGAGTAATAAAATAGACTACAGGTATATACTGGGGAAAACAGAGATATTGGATAGATTCGACATTAATATGTACAGTGAGGATGTTTTGGAACCATTTAAACAAAATGTTTTGGGTAGTAACCAGTGGCAGAATCTAATAAAAACGTCAAACAGATTTCAGGCATTGCAGGATATAAACTATTGACAACCAAATATTGAACAAAATACTTTAACCGGGTGTGAAGATACAAAAAATAATATGGAACTTCTCTCTTGGAATGTGGCAGAGATTAGGGAAAGGTTGACAGATGCATCATTTTTGATTTATTTAATATAATTTGAGTACATTTGTTTGCAAGAAACCTGGACATATGAGCAAATTAATGTGGATGGATATAAAATGTTTCAGAAAAAATCTAAAAAAATCTAAGCACTTTAGAAGAAAGTCAGGGGGCTTAATAACATGGTATAAATGATATAGTTAACCAAAAAAGAGGTAGAAATTAAGTCAGAGTGTATATTGTCAGTGTGCTTGACACTTAAGAAGAAATCTGTGTTTATAATTAACGTGTACTTCCCCCCAATAGGGTCCAGCTATTTGGATCAGGATAATATAGGACAACTTATAATTTTAGTAGGAGACTTTAATGCCAGGGTGAGGCATAGTCTAGAGCCCTCTCAAGAAATGACTATGGTGTATGCAGCTCTGAGTCTTAATGCTCTGTTTGGGCAAAGGAGGTCAAAGGATCAAAAGGAATGTTAAAGAAGAAAATACTTGGATAAAGAATTGGGAAATATTGGTTAGATTTTAATTAATGGAAGCTCGAGTGATGACCCATTAGGAGCATTTATATATATAGGCCCGAGAGGTGCATCAGTTATTGATCACTGTTGGATTTCCCTAAATTTAACTACACACTTTCAGGATTTTAAAGTGGGTAGGAGATCAGAAAGCAAACATTATCCCGTAGAAATTGAAATGGAGCTCTGGTCTAGGACAGTAATGAAAATAAATAATAAACTGGACATCATCAGGACAAGAAAAGGGGTAAAATGGGACTTAATTAGAAACCATAAACCAATTAAATTCCTACAGGAATATGGTATTAGGGGTATAACAGAGGATTTTTACAGCAGGAAACCCCAGAGGTTTGTTTAGAAATGTCTGAAGGAATAATGAAGAAAATATCGGAAGTACTTTTAAAAGTCTCATTATTGAAAGTTAAAAACAGAAGCCAGTGGTTTTGTAGGGATTGTATTAAATTGAAAGCGGAATTTAATAAATGTGCTAGAAAACTACAAAATAATCTAACAAAAGATAATCAACCGAAATTGAATAAACTGAGAAAGGATTATAAAAAGGTATTAAAAAGAAAGAGGGAAGTATATAGGAAGAGTATCTGTGAAACAACTTGAAACTACAGTTAAAGAAAAAAAACAATAAAACATTTTGGAAAATGGTAGCATGTGGTTGGGACCAATTACCTGAAAATATTGAGAACCATATAGACCCACTGACTTGGGAACACCATTATACAAATTTGTTTTACAAACAAATGTCAAATGAAGAAGTCCAGTTTATTAAGAAAAGGGAAACAGTCAGACTAACAGTAATTACAGAGCAAGAAATACAACTGGCCACTGAATTGTCAAAAAGGCATAAGGCCCCAGGGCCAGATGGGGTTCCTGTGGATATTCTCATGGATGACACTGATTTATGGGCTCCAGTACTGAAATCTCTTTTCAATAATATAATTCAGTCGGGGGAAAAACCGAAAACCTAGAGAAAGATTATTATTATACCAAGCCATAAAAAGGGAGAAAAACCAGATCCACATAATTATAGATCCATAAGTCTATTGGATACTTCTTTGAAAGTATTCACAAAGATAATACACATTAGAATAATGTACTGGATAGTAGAAAATAATATAGTAAATGCAGCCCAAGCAGGATTTCTCCCAGAGCATTCCACAACTGATCAGTGGTTTGTGCTTTCACATCTTGTTTATAAATACATCTATATTAAAAAAACAGAAATTATATTGTGTCTTTATAGACCTTAAGGCAGCATTTGATAGGACTGATAGAGGGAAATTGTGAGATGCCCTGGAAAGTTACAAACTAGATTATTCTATTCTTAATATAATAAAGACGTTATACAAAAATAACTACACCTCAGTACAATATAACAAGGAGGGTGATTGTACACCTAAATTTGCAACAAATATTAGATTAAGACAGAGGTGCGTGCTTCCCCAATTTTGTTCAATGAATTTTGAAGAAGGTCTTGGAACCAATGAATGACTCAGAGCTGCACATGCCGAGTCTGGGCTCTGGACGATGCCCCTACCTGGCTTATGTGGATGATGTAGTCCTGATTTTCACAAGCTATTTTGGAATTTGTAAAAGTATTGAAAAATGTTATGAAGAATGTACAAGGGCAGGCTTGGAGACTAATTTTGATAAGACCAAGTATATGATTTTTAATCGCCAATATGTTGCGAAATGAAGATCAACAGTTTAAAATGTAACAAGTATGAAATAGAGTATATGAAAAGTTTTTCATATCTGGGGATTAAATTCACTCAATTAAATTGGCAGGAGCATATCCAAGCAATAGCTGCTAAAATGAATAAATTCTACTCAACTATAGAGAAGTTCTCTTATAAATATGGGGGTCAATCAGTAAGGGGCACAATGAGAGTTCTTAATACAAAAATTAAAAGTTGTATACTTTATGGGGCAGAAATATGGGGACATGGAAAAACAGACCCATTAGAGACAGTTATGAATAGAATATATAAAAGATTGTTGGGACTACCTACAAGTGCAGCTTCGGGATTAGTTAGGTTAGAATTAGGACAGACTTCAGTGAAGTATAATGTGGATTCAAGATTAGCAACATACTGGATCAAAATCTATAATAGGCCAGATAAAAGATTACCTAGAATAAGCCTAAAAGAGACAATGGAATATAGAAGAGTCGGACTGTCATTCCAAAGAGTTTTTTTTTTTTCCTTTTATCCCCCCGGCCTGTGACACTCCACTCTTCAGGAGTCGCCATGCCTTGTACGTCCTCACTCTCCTGCCTTACCTTCCAAGTGGTCCAGCCCCCATAGAGCCTTGAATCTACCCCCAGTTGGGGTCAAGGTTGGTCCCTTACACCCTGTACTTCTTGTTTCGTCGGGATGCCGGTTCGGAGGAGGCAGGAGACGTCTGGGATTGGGGCAGGCGCTCCATCTACCGGAGGTGCTGCCAGCCATTTTCCGCTTTTCTTTGCCCGTGGTGTGTGCCCCGACATCAAGGCGCAAAGTGCCAACGTCCACCACACAGCCCCCTCTACTACTGGCTGTGCTTGCCGTTCCTTGGGTCTCCACTTGGGGTCAGCCAAGCACCAAGCCTCGGTCCGCCCTCCCTCCCGGAGAAGGCGAGCAGTCCCTGGGGTGATTGAACCTTCTCCCCCGGCTGTCCCTCCAGCTTCCCGGGCTCGTTCCCAAACTCAGGTCACTGGCGTCACGAGCAGTAGTGCTACCACTGTGCCGGCAGGCCGGCCTCATTCCCAAGTTATAACATCCCAGAAAAAAATCTTAAAACCAAACGGACTGTTGGAATGTATACCAGAAACTTATACTACTCCTTTAACAGAGATACAGTATAATATCAAAAGAAGAATTAAGGATGTGTATATACAAAAAGAAATTAGTAAAGTGAGAAGTTATAAGTCAAGCAATTGGCTTGCAGAAAATTCGAAGAGACATTTTGCAATGGAGAAATATTTGGATAAATTAAAAAATCCAGTACATCAGAAATTCTACACTAAGTTTAGATTTAGATATGCAGACAGTCAAAATCTGACATTTCAATATGGCACCTCTAATATGGGAAGGTACATGTACAAGTGCAACTTGGATGATGACAATCCGGCTCATCTACTTATGTTCTGCCCTATATATGAATTTGAGAGAAGACTGTTTTTGGCTGACATCTTAAAAACTTTGGACATGGAATCTCAATATCAATACACTTATTTACTAAAATCTTCAAATCTATTACATTTACAAGCTATACGATTTTCTAATTGCGTAGTTAGAAAAGGAAAGCTATTTTTTCTTAAGCTAGATATTATATAAGTTTTAATACTTTAAAAAAGTGGGGAAGGAGGTCACGTGATGCAGTGCAGCTAGAGGCAGCGTTCTCGCGGAGCTCCCGTTACCCACCAGTCTTTAAACTATTTTCAGCCTACAAATTCGACATCTAAAGTCCTGTTTTACATCTGGAGTATAGATAACACTCCTCAGTACTTGGCAGCATCTTGTTTTGTGCATATTAATGCACTCGGAGGACGACTGAGATGGAAGTGGAGATGAGACCTGCTGGCATGAAGCACACTCCACCATCCACACCTGAGAAATCTTCAAAAAAATCTAAAAAACAGAATTCGGGGCCCGCAGCAAAATCACCTCCTTCCAATACTTCACCAACTCCTCTTACCAAGGATCGCTTCCTACAAGAGCTCATACCTTTTAAGGAAACATTGGATGATATTTCTACTGAGCTGAAATCACTATGGGGAGATCTCAGCGCCCTAACCACCAGAATGGGAGATTCAGAAGCCAGAACTTCCTCTTTGGAGACCTGAAGGGAGAGGATAGACCCAGAGATTATTCATCTCAGACAGCAGATCAGTAAACTGCAACTCAAAACAGAGGACTTAGAAGGAAGGAGCCGAAGGAACAACTTGGTGATCCTGGGCCTCCCCGAGTCCGAGGAGGGCCCTGACATCAATCTTTTCCTCCAGAAGTTTCTAAGCAAAGTTGTTGGGCCTTCCCCTCTCAATCCACAATATCATATTGAACGTGCTCATCATTCTCTTAGACCGAAACCTACCATTGGAGCCCCGCCAAGACCTATCATTATCAAATTTCTAAGCTTTTTGGAAAAACAGCATGTATTATCAAAGGCAAGAGAAATACAAGCAATTCTATGGAGCGATTCCAAGCTGCGTATTACTCAAGATCTTCCCTATGAGACAAGGCAAAAACGCTCAGCATTCCATTCTACAGTCAGCAAGTTGATCGCAGCGGGCATTTGCTACAAAATGAACTACCCTGCCAAGCTACAAGTTGCCATTGATGGTTCTTGGTACTCCTATGAATCCCCAGACAAAGCAGCATCAGATCTCTCTCTCTCAAGTTACCTAACCTGTTTAAACCAGGCTGAATCGCTGAGGCAGTGCCAAGAAGTTACCTCCTGCTACATGCTGCATTTCTGGACTCTCTCCTTTTGTTTTTGATTTCTCTCTTCTCTCTCATCTGGTTTCTCTGGTGGCTGGGGGGGCGGTTTGGGTGAGCCGTTGTGGGGTTTGGTGGGCTCAGTCTCTGCGATGGTTAGTGGGGCCTACTCACGGGGGACTTGGGGACTGGAGGCGGGTTCTACACAGTGCAGGACCGGTTGGACCTTCTGGTCCTTCTAGTACCTACTGCTCCCCCGGTTCCTCCCATGCTTCCCCGGCTCAGGTAATTAGGCTCAGTTAACTTTACAGCAATTTGGACAGGAGCGGTCACTAGGAAATCCTTGAATATTTGTAGTCAGGTGTGGATGATGGGTTAGAGAGGCCTTTTGAGAAGGGGTGATAAACTAGGCCGATATTGGGCAGTGAGGATTGTGGGCCACTATTGTGAACATTCTAGTAGGGGGATTGCAAGATGTCAGTATGACTCTGCTTGATGCCTAACATACTCCTACATTTGGAAGCATAACCCCTTACCGCTAACGGTTTTTGCTGGCGGCAAAGCCTGAAGTTGGCCTCCTGGGCTGGGGGGGCTGACTTCAACTCTCAGCACTGCCACTGGGGTCTCAGGGTTCTGCTCCCCTATCCTACCCAGCTTTAAACTCATGTGTGTAGTGTAGCACAGTTATCCATCTTGAGGGGTTAAGGGGATTAGATGGCAGTCAGATGGCAGTCGGGAGGTCGGAAGCAGGTGGTGACCCAGTCAGTTAGCACTTCGGTCAGAGGCCATTTTCTCATGGCGAAGACTGGAATCCAGGGGGCCCCAGTGGGCTCTCACTCTCAATTGAGGTCTGGCTGCACTGAACTCGGATGTAATGGTGCTCTCCCCGAACAGATTCATTGATTATATTCCACGTGTATTATTACACTCCTTCTCAAGTTATGAGGTTATAGCATGGCTAAGGTTCAGATAATCTCATGACTCCAGTCAGGTTCTCAATTCTCTCAGGTCTTTTTGTAGGACTTACTTAGACCCCTCTGTGGGGGGAGGCTCCGCGGGACAGCCGGCCCTGGAGGGACTGCTAAATGCACCGGGGGGGGAGAGCAACCCAGATGGGGGATACTTTAGTCAGGAAGTTCTCAGCGCTCAAGATGGGATTACTTTTTATTTATTAGCAGATACTTCCTTATGGTACCGGTTCACGATTATTTCCCGGTTCTCCCACCTGGTGGTAGCTTTTGGGGCTTTGTTCCTCGACCCAAGTATAATCACTCTCAGTTTGTCTCAGGAAGCAGTCGGAGAACATTTGTATATAGTTTGAGGGATGGGGGAGAGGTCTCTTTTTCTTAGCTCAGGACCTGGTAAAGGCTGTAGTACCACGTCTGGAATTCTTACTGCTCCAGTCTCTCTCTATTGGTTTTGAGGGAAGGGGGGGGTGGAGGGGCAGGATTTGGTTAGTGGTTGGTTCATGGGGGGAGGTGGAGGGCAGGATGTGCCATCTAGGGTGGCCTACCTTTTCATGTTTTCATATTCTATTGTTGCATTGTATATTTGACAATGAGTATTACAGCTCTTAAAATTGCTACGTGGAATGTAAGATGTGTCAGAGACCTAACTAAAAGGTACCAGGTTCTCAAAAACTGTGCTCTACTGAATGTCGACATTCTCTTGATGCAAGAAACCCATCTGCTCTCATCAGAAGTCAATGGGCTTTGCAGACAGCGTTACGCCAAGGTTTTTGCCTCAGGGGGGTCGTCCTCTAGTAGGGGGGATGCCATTCTGGTTAAGAAGCATATTCTCTTTCTGGCAGAAGAGCTTTTATCGTATTATGAGGGAAGATTCATTATAGTGAAAGGTTCGCTCTATAATGCAAAGATAATATTAGGGGCGATTTATGCCCCAGTAGGGGGAGACCCAGATTTTCTCATGACCTTGGCTGAAAAGCTGAGTGCACTTTTACCCTCAAAGTTAATAATTTCGGGGGCGGGGGATTGGAATATCGCTCCCTCTCAAGATTTGGATAAATCATATAGACCTCTAAAACCACTCTCCTCTTCACAGCTGGTCTTGAGGAACTTTATGGACCTACTAGGCTTGTGTGACCCTTGGCGCCTACTTAATCCCACAAGACAACTCTTCTCTTATTACTCCCAGGTACACAAGACGTGGTCCAGAATTGACCTAATCCTAGTCAGCAACAATCTTTTGTCTGGAGTACTCCAGTCTGGTATTGAGCCCATAGTAGTGTCAGACCATTCGATGGCATGGATTCTGGTCTCCCCAAACCCGCAGGTGCAAAGAGACACCTCCTGGAAACTAAACACCCAGCTTCTAAAGGACAAGTGTATAGTCTCTCATATCAGATCTCTAATCAACTTATTTGTGGAGACCAACACAGGCTCAATCAAGAGGGAGGATCTGCTTTTGTGCTCCCTTAAATGCTTCATCAGGGGCGAATTTATTAAACTCGCATCTAGAAGGAAAAAGCAGAGGGAGGCTAAGATCATGTTATTGTTGAATCAAATTAGACTGGCAGAGAATCACTTATCCTCCTCATCTTCCCAAGCTGATCTAGAAACCCTAATGAAACTTAGAAATGGGTACTCAGACTGGATAAGAGATAAGGCAGAGTATGCCCTCCTTAAAACAAAGGCCCACTATCTTGATCAAGGGGAGAAATCGGGTAAGATGCTAGCTCTACATTTGAGGGAGGTAGAGGGATCGAGATGGATTCCCTCATTATTATCTTCCGATGGTTCCCTTAAAACCTCTCCCAGGGATATCTCACGAATGTTTGAGTGATTTTATAAGGAACTTTATGACAGTGGTTCCTTTCACCTCTCATTCCCTTGTGGATCAGTTCCTGGAGGGCCTTCCCCTTCCTACCCTCCAAACTCACCTTGGAGAAGCTCTAATTACTCCTATCACGGTAATGGAGGTGATCAAGGAATTTGCTCCGGACAAAGCCAAGGGACCCGACGGTTTCCCTTCCAATTTCTATAAGACTTTTGGGAAAGAACTTGCCCCCCTCCTCACAAAATTATTTGAGTACATGTTTACCACTAACACCCTGGACCCTTCCCTGCTGGAAGCCACTATTGTTTTGATACTGAAACCAGACAAGTGTCCGACGGATCCTGCTAGTTATCGTCCAATCTCACTCCTTAATTACGACATTAAAATTCTAATGAAAATCCTATCCCTTAGACTCAAAAAGGTCTGGCTCAACTTGCTGAGTCCTGAACAAGTAGGGTTTGTGCAGGGCAGATCCTCTATAGACCACCTGCACACTCTCTCACATATTTTTCAGGCCGCCCAGGACTCCCAAGTCTCTATGGCTCTGATATCATTAGATGCAGAGAAAGCCTTCAATAGAGTCCACTGGGAATTTCTCTGGATTATATTGGAGAGAATGGGCTTCCCAGAGGTCTTTATTCAATGGATCAAATCAGTCTACCAATCCCCTACTGCCAGAATTTATTGTAACTTTTTTTTTCTTCTCGAGTCTCGTTATTCACAGGCACCTGGCAAGACTGCCCCCTGTCACCTTTCCTGTTTAATCTGTATCTGGAACCTCTCCTTCTCACTATCAAAAACTCTTCACTGGTCATGGGATGTTTCATTCAGCAACAGTCTCTGGTTCTCTCAGCCTATGCTGACGATATCCTTTCACACTTGACTAACTCTGAAGTGTCTCTAACACACATACTACACATTATTGCCCAGTTTGGCCAAGTGTCTAACTACAAGCTGAATTTAGCTAAATCACTCATATGCCCGCTGAACGTTAATACACTTCAGGTCAACTTCTCTCAGTTTGGCATGAAATGGGCCCCTTCCTCTCTTGAATATTTAGGCATTTACCTCACTAAAGACCTTGAACTCTTCAGGAAACTTAACCTAGATAATCTATTGATTAAAATTCAACAAGACCTTCAGAGATGGTCTGCCCTTCCTTTATCGCTGTGGGGTCGTATTAATATTGTTAAGATGAATGTGTTACCTCGGGTTTTTTATCCACTTAGTCTAATGAACATCTATCTGCCGATGTCCTACTTTCATAGGTCCATCTCTAAGTTCATTTGGCAGGGTAAGCAGCCCAGGAAAGCCTTTTTAAAACTTAATTTACCCAAAGAAAAGGGGGGGGGGGGCTTCGGCTTCCCAATTTTATGCTTTACTACTGGGCAAGTCACATGTCAAAAACTGAGAGGTGGTTTGACCAGAGGGCGGATGATTATCTACCAATTTGGCTACAACTCGAGAAAAAGATTTTAACCGAGTTTGGCCTCCTCCCATCCACAATCCTCTACTACAGCCTATCCAGTCTGCCTCTACTCGTATAGGGGAGCGTCATTGGTACCTCTATTAAGGTGCTAAGTCAATGCTGGCATTTTTTCAACCTCTCTCCTAGGAAAGACACTTCCCAACCTCTTCCCCTAAATTTAAACATTAGCATCAGAGGTCTCCCGCTTTCCCCAGACTGGCTTTCTCAGCTGAGAGATTGTTGTGTGGACGACTTATTCCTGAATAACTCTCTTCTATCCTCTGGGGAGGTTCTGACCAGGTATAACATCCCTCAGAAACACATTCTTAAAGTCTTTCAGTTACGACACCTAGTGACTTCCAGCTTCAGGCCCAATCCCATACCATCTCAAATTAAACCCTTTCTAAATCAGATACAGGAACAGGCAAGCAAGGCCCATAGTATTTCTAAGCTTTATTATTTCCTATTGGACACTAAATTCCCTGACCCCCTGACTGGCTCCAAATGTTGGTCCTCTCTTCTGCCAGACACCCTCCTAGTTTGGGATCAGATTTGGGCAGACACATATTGTTATCTCTCTCAAGACAGACATAGGCTCACTCAATACCATATACTGAATAACATGTATTACACCCCAGTTAAACTGGTTAAATTAGATAGATTATCTTCTACTCTTTGCACAAGGTGTGGCATGGTGGAAGGGAACCTGGTACATATCTTCTGGCATTGTGAGAAAGTGGCTCCGTTATGGCAGACCATCCAATCAAACCTAGACCCTCTTATGGGCCTAGGTGATTTATTTACTATAGAAGTATGTATTTTAGGGATGTTTTCCAATATACAGGTTATGGAGCGTAGATTCCATAAGGCTTTAATTTCGATGGTCGTTAAAAGATTGGTTCTTAGGCATTGGATGGACCAATTGGTTATCTCGTATGCAGAATGGATCAGTGAAATTTCTCTCTGCTTTCAGACTGAAAGGTTAATAGCTAGTTCATGAAATTGTTTGGCTTCGTTTGAGCGGAAATGGGGCAAATTATACACTCTTCATTTGAATTAATTTCTTGATGGGTACACCTCTAGCTACCTTGGCAGCTGGTACACCTCTATGCATCTTACATGTATCAGGATCAGTCCCCTTTTTTTTCTTTTGAAGAAGGCACATCCTGGGGGAGGGAGGGAGGATGGGGGTTAAGGGATTTGGGTTGGGGGCGGGGGGGGTTCATTGTTTTACCAGAATCAGGGATTCCTGCAAAATGCTGTATATTGTCACATTGTAGCTATCATATATTTTATGTCATTGGTCATAATGTGTAATCCCTGTACTATTCGCTCAGGTATTTTACCTTTATATAAAATAATAAAGAAATATAATTTCAAAAAAAAAAAAGGTGGGGAAGGCAGTCAGAATAGCAAAAGCCCAAACAGAGGAAAAAAATAGCCAATTCAGTTAAGAAGGGGGATAAAACCTTTTATAGGTACATTAGGGAGCATAGAAAGGTTAAGGGAGGAATAGTGAAAATTAATAAGGGAGAGGGGAGGTGGGCAGAGGGAGACAGTGAAAAGGCAGAGATACTGAATGAATACTTTTGCTCACTATCCACAAAAGAAGATGAGGAGGAGTTACCTAAACCAGACAATAGAAGCACTCTGGGTAGGGGGGTTGACACCAGTCCCTTTACAGAACAGAGAGTCCTGAAAGAACTCCTAAAACTCAAGGTGGACAAAGCAATGGGGCCTGATAGGATTCACCCCAGAATCCTAAAAGAACTAAGGGAGGACCTAGTGACACCACTGACCACACGTTTTAACAAATCATGGGAGGATGGGGTAGTACCTGAGGACTGGAGGAGGGTAGATGTGATTTCCCTTCACAAAAGTGGGAGTAAGGCAGAAGCAAGAAACTACAGACCTGTAAGTTTGACCTCAGTGGTAGGGAAAATGATGGAATCACTTCTGAAAGAAAGAATTGTTGAGTACCTAGAGGCCAGTGGGGCATAGGACCCAAAGCAGCATGGATTTACAGCAGGAAGGTCATGTCAGACGAATCTAACAGATTTCTTTGACTGGGTGACCAAAATAATAGACCAGGGAAGGGCTGTGAATATGGCCTACCTAGACTTTAGCAAGGCATTTGACACAGTCCTGCACAAAAGATTAATAATCAAGTTAGCCAGCCTGGGAGTGGGTCCCAGGGTGGTAGCCTGGGTAGCAAACTGGCTGCACAACAGGACACAGAAGGTAATAGTGAAAGGAACACATTCCGAAGAAAGGGGGGTTACTAGTGGAGTACCTCAGGGCTCAGTACTGGGTCCAGTCCTCTTTAACATCTTTATAGGTGACATTGCAGAGGGTCTGGAGGGAAAGGTATGCCTCTTTGCAGACGTCACAAAGATCTTTAACACAGTTGATACACAAGGGGGGTAGAAAGGATGAGAAGGGACTTGGCAAGGTTGGAGGCATGGTCAGATATATGGCAACTTAGATTTAATGCAAAGAAGTGCGAAGTAATACACCTGGGAAACAAAAACCCAGGAGAGGAGTATACAAGAGCAGGGGAGGTACTAACAACAACAAAAATGGAAACAGACCTGGGGGTAGTCATATCAGATGATCTAAAGGTTGGTAAGCAATGCGAGAAGTCAGTAAGGAGAGCCAGGGGGATACTGGGTTGCATAGGAAGGGGCATCACAAGTAGTAGAAAAAGGGAAGTGGTTATCTCTCTGTACAGACAGTCGGTGAGACCCCATCTGGAGTGCGGTGTGCAGTTTTGGAGACCTCATCTACGCCGGGACACAGACAGGATGGAAGCAGTCCAGAGGAGGGCAACTAAAATGGTGCAGGGTCTGCATCAGAAACCATATGAAGAGAGACAGAGAGCTTAATATGTATACCCTTGATGGAAGGAGGGACGGGGGGACATGATAGAAACGTTCAAGTACCTCAAGGGAATCAACAAAGTCCAGGAGGGTGGCATCTTTCAAAAAGAGATGTGTAAGAACAAGGGGGCACAATTTAAAGATAGAGGGGGGACGGCTCAGGGGTAATGTGAGGAATTTTTTTCATGGAGAGTGGTGGATGCATGGAACCACCTTCCTGGGAAGTTGTTGGGTCTAAAACAGTAGGGGAATTCAAATATGCATGGGACAGACATAAGGCAATTGTAGTGGGGGTGGCAGGAAGTAGGCTGTTGGTTAACTAGAATCAGCAGCTTATCCAGTAGGTAGGGAAATGGGCAGACTGGGTCGGCCAAGTGGTCCTTATCTGCCGTCAAAGTCTATGTTTCTATGTTATTATGGCTAGAATTTTGCCCAAAGGAGGAATTTTAAAAGTTAGTATGTCAATACATTGTGACTGAAGAACTTTTCCCCAGATATGTGCAATTCCCATTGAGGAACTTTAAATGTACAGGTATTTAAAGAAAAAAAATTATATATTGTGGTTATTTATTGAACATGTAGATCTATATATTTGTATTTGCTTTATATAAACATATCAAAATAATTGTATTTATTATTGTTTGAAATAATTGCAATGACTTATTCTGAAGCCAAACAATAAAATATTTGATTGACTGACTGCATGAGGATTCTTGAATATTGCAGATTCTGCCCAGGTGCAATCCACTTTGTGGGGGCCCTATTCTGGGGGAGCACTAGGCAGCTTAGTTCCTGGGCACAATGTCCCTATATTCAGAGGGACAGCGCTGGTCACTATCCCTCTTCATACAGCATTTTTGCATACTCGCACTATTGCGAACTGTAGCACAAACCTTTGCACTCTGCTTTGTGCATTTCTGAATATCAGACCCCTGGAGTCTCAGGTGCTACATGACCTACGCATTGTGTGAGACTCCTCTTACTGCACTGGAGGAGGACAGAATTTGGGGCACATAACAAATGATGACTGAAGTATGACAAGCAGTGTGCAGTCGCTGTCAAAGAGCTCCAGCAGAATGCTGAGGCACATCAAGAAGGGGGACCAGCGGGGCAGATGAAGTAATCTAGCCTCTTTAACAGGTCTTGATCTGGCCTCACATAGAGTACTGCATGTTATTCTGGGCTCCTCAATACAAAAAGGACATTGAGGCAGCTGAGAAGGTGCAATGCAGAGCCACTGAAACAATCAGGGGTATGGGACACAAAAACTGTGAGGAGAGGCTGGTAACCACTGAGGAAAAGGAAACTGATAAGTAACATGATCTCAGTCTTCCGCATACTCAAGAGTATGAAAGAAATCCAACAGGCAGAGATGTCTGATGTCCTCCAGCAAGATGGGTGAGCATGAGTGGATGCCCTAGAGGTGGTAAATTCAAGGATAATGTTAGAAAGAACTTCTCCCAAAGGGAACTGAACCTATGGAATAGCCTACCAGTGAAGACAGTGGACAGAAAGATAGTACGAGCTTTTAAGATAATCCAGGACACACTTCTTAATAAAAGATGAACAGGGTACCCTAAGCAATAGCATGGGTAAGGAAACTCTTTAAATCAGTATGTTTGCACAGTGTACTTCTTTATCTACGCTGGTAAAGTGTGTGGGGGGGTGTGTGTGAAAATGATGGATCTAGATTCCTTTCCAAATTTAAAATGAAATGAAGTAACTTGTGACTTTTGTCAACTGGCCTCTTTCAACCTATTTTTACAGCTTTTGGTAGCTTGTCAGTGTTGGGCCTTCTCAAATCACACTGACAAGCACAAAATAGGAGGTTTTTTTTTTTTATTTGTATTTCTTTTTTACCCAAGATAGTCCAACTTAGATACAGCATCTTTAAACGTGTTCTCCGTTTATGTGAGAAGCTGTGTGTGTGTGTGTGTATATAAAGTTCTTACGGGTTACTTATTAGCTCCTTGTAGTATACAATTAGTAGCATTGTAAAAGAACTCACCAATAAGGGCGGTCTACTGCAACCACATATTGGCTGTCTATGAATAGTGAAAACCTCTGCCCCTTACTAGATGAGTACTGTACAGCAGGTCTTAACCCAATTTAATAAAATATATAACTGCCTTTCTATGCAAATGCTTCTTGCAGAGAAGTGTGAATTAAAATATGTACAGAAAGAGAAATATTAAGACATTAATAAAAAAAATGACAGCTTGCCCTATGACCAAACAGCGAGTTTTGCTACCATGCAGGCCTCCCACATTTGGGAGCAAGCTGGGTTACTCGCATCATAAGCAGCCTGGCTGGGGAAGTGCTAACACTTCCCAGCCCAGGGAGGGAGGCTGCCATGTTTTGCCACTGCAGTGACCACTGCATAAAATACTTACGTGTGGTAAAGGGAACCGCAGCTGTGCAACTGAGACGTCTTTTATCAGTGGACAAGTGAATCTGTTTGGTAACACCATATATGAAGCAATGGTATCCAGAATCATGGTGTCAGACATGTCACTAAGGGAAACACAAAGTGATAAATCAAAAACAACAAACTCTCAGTATTTCTGTAAATATGAAACGAATATATTCATTGCGCTGTGCATAACAGAGGTATACACCGGATCATGAGTAATACATTTTTCTCTACCCAAAGTATCCAATAATTAAAAAAATGGCACCTTCGACAATGATGAGGAATTAGTACCAACAGCTTCAGCAATGCTGGCAGATATTTAAAATGAAAGAAGTTAACACCTTAATTGATTAGTGATGCCCTAGTGCAGATATAAATGCTAGGCTTATAAAAGTAATAAATGATGGTATACTAGCTTAGGGAAGACATCTTGCAATGATTCTTTAAGTTTAGCCTCCAGGACAAAGAGCATTTATGTACAGAGCACCTAGCTTGTTTAACAACCTCCCCGCACACCTTCAATCTACTCCTAAAATTGGTTCTTTCAAAAACTGTCTTCGACAGCACCTAGCCAACTGCAGCAGCTGTGACTGCCCCACTTAAATTAACCCTGGTGGCCCTCTGCTTATACCAATCCTGCCATTTTAATGACAACACCCTCTTGGGCTGGTATTGTGTCATCACTGTGTCTACGGTCATCTGCAATATTTCCCACACTATAACCTGGAAAATCACCACTATTATCCCATCTAAAGTCAACCTCGACTGCTATTTTTTCTTCCTTTCTTCCTCGACCTATTGGCCTGCTATATCTCATAACTCCTCACCATTCTAGTTTGCTTCTAACAGGCTTTCTCTTCATGTACACCTGCCCTCCACCAACTTCTGGTTACCTTTTTAACCCTAGCACTTAATATCAGTATTATGTATTTTTAACCCTAGCACTTAATATCAGTATTATTATGTATTGTACACACTAGGTTTATTTTCAAATGTCTCCTGGGTTTATTGTACCTCACCCAGTCTGCTTATTTGTACCCAATGTACTTGTGCCTGTTACTCCCTCCTCTGTATAATTCCTTGTGATGTGGAGCCTTTGTAAAAGAGCCCCTGGCTCAAAGGTCTTAATTCCGAGATTCAATAAATAAATAAATTAGTTTCACGAGAAAAACAATCAAACCTGGTTCACGTCAAACCTAGATTCATGACATGTTCACATTCATCTAGTTCAATAACTGAGCATGCTTACTTATTTATTTATTTAGCTTTTGTTTACCGGGTAAGTACACTAGATTAAGTATTATGCCTATTTTCAGGAACGACCCGGGAGAATACAACATGAGGAACAACAGTCAAGGAGACATGACAAAGAGAGTACAATTTTTTGTCACAGTAAACAAACATGTGGGAAATGCATCATTTGACGCTGTAGAAACATATAGTAGTAAGCACATTTCAGATTATACACTCTAGACTAGCTAGTTCAACTGACAGATACTGTATATACGGGTCATCATACATAGGAGTGGAGCATTTTAAATTATTTTTTAAGTTACTGAATTTAACGTAGCTGTTTGACATCTAGCCAACTCAGCACTAAGGGCCCTATTCAGAAAACAATTTCTCCCATTCTGTCCGTGGCAAAAATCTAAACAGGGTCCTAAATGTAAAGGCGTGCTTTTCCCTGAGGAAGTATCACATCCTCAAATGACCACTTCATATAACTAAATGCAGAGAGTAATAGTAAATGGAGTCTATTCTGAAGAAAGGGGGGTTACTAGTTGGGTACCGCAGGGTTCAGTATTAGGACTGGTCCTCTTCAATGTCTTTATAAGCGACATTGCAGAGGGACTGGAAGGAAAAGTATGTCTCTTTGCAGATGACACAAAGATCTGCAACAGAGTTGATGCACAAGGTGGATGGAAAGGATGAGAAGGGACTTGGCAAGGTTAGAGGAATGGTCAAATGTATGGCAGCTTAGATTCAATGCTAAGAAGTGCAAGGTAATGCACCTGGGAAACAAAAACCCAGGCAAAGAGTACACAATGGGGGGTGAGATACTAACAACAACAAAAATGGAAAGGGACCTGGGGGTAGTCATATCAGATTACCTAAAGGTGGGCAAGCAATGGAGAGGGCAACAAGGAGGGTTGGGGATACTGGGATGCATAGGAGAGGCATCACCAGTAGAAAACAGGAAGTTATTATCCTCTGTATAGACAGCTGGTGAGACCCCATCTGGAGCACTGCATGCAGTTCTGGAGACCCAATCTCCGCAAAGACACAGACAGGATGGAAGCTGTCCAGAGGAGGGCAACTAAAATGGTGCAGGGTCTGCACCAGAAGACATATGAAGAGAGACTTAAGGAGCTTAATATGTATAGCCTCGAGGAAAGGAGGGAGAGGGGAGACATGATAGAAACTTTCAAGTACCTCAAGGGAATCAACAAAGTCCAAGAGGGTAGCTTCTTTCAAAAAAAGAGATGTGCAAGAACAAGAGGGTACAATTTGAAGACAGAGTGGGGGCAGTTCAGAGGTAATTTAAGGAAGCACTTTTTCACAAAGAGGGTTGTGGATGCATGAAAGGCCTTCCGGAGGAGGTTGTGGAGTCAAAAACAGAGGTGGAATTCAAGCATGCAAGGAACAGCCATAAGGCAATTCTAGGGGGTTGGGGTAGGAAGAAGTAGGCTGCTGGTTAACTAGGATCTGAAGCTTATCCATTAGGTAGGGAAATGGGCAGACTGGGTGAGCCAAGCGGTCCTTATCTGCCGTCAAATTCTATGTTTCCAGAACTCTACTTGATCAGTTCAGGATTCAGTGTGCTCAAGCAGAAAATAACCTCGGTGCTAGGATTGGGGTTGCCAACACTAGAATGCGGTAATGACACAAACAGGGATATCCAAGCACTCCCTTAAAAAAAGACTGTGGATGCAAAATAAAAAAAATGCTGGCAGAGACATGAATATGCCTGAATTTTTTTATTATGCCAGTACATACTGTGCAAACAGAGAACTCCTGTCTCTCTGACTCAAGCCCCAGCACTTCTGCCCCCTGCTGAAGACTATGGTCCAAGTACCAGGGTTTGAGACTCTGCTTGCACAGTATGTACTGGAATAATAAAAAAATCTCAACTTGTTTATATCTCTGCCAGCGCTTTTGCTATTTTGCATACACAGTGTGTGTGACAGGGTGACCCCTGTCATAGTAGACACACCTGAGATAAGTTGGGACCATGTCCCACGCAGTTAATATGTTTTGTACAATGTCCAACATGCTGCTTGGCTGGCTGAAACAAAACTGTTTTGATATGGAACTAGCAAAAGCTTGTGTCTGTGTTTTTAAGAAGGTTCTCTGCTGCCCCGTATTATGTATAAAACTGTTGGATGTCTTTTACAGCAGACAGAATGTTCCTGCAGGAGAGTACAGAATGTTCTGACCTTGGGTCTGAACTTTCCCAATGCTATAAACATGTCTGCAGCTGCCATTTGAACTGTTCTCTATGGAGCAACAGTGGCCCCTAGTGGCTAATTTTATGTTATTTGATTAATGGAATTTTCCTAATTCCCAGAGAGACTATAAAAAAGCTGAAAGGAGTTAGTTTATGATTTAAACAGACAGGAAGATGAAAGGCCTCCTTGTAGTGTGTGCTGTCACACTGTTAGGCTGAAGAGTGAGCCTTGGACACTGCTGAAGCAAAGCAGTTGTCATCTGATTTATTTTGTCTAACCAATTTTTATTTTCTGTAATTTTTACTTGATGAAAATAAAATGATAAAAGCAACTATGTGTTTTTTATGCACCTGATTTGTGGTCTGCCTGAAATTGTGTATCCTGAACACACGCCCGGTGACAGTGTTTTTCAGGAATGCTTAGAACCCTACTTGAACCTGCTTTGCAGGTAATATTGTTGTGATATGACCGTTAAAGGACTAAACAGAACTTAAGGGCTGGGGAGAAAGAAAGCTTGTTAGCACGGCGGATCACTACATACCATTGCGTAACCCCACTTTTTAAAATTAATTTCCTGTAATTTCCATTTGCTACCCTGCTGTCTCCATTTATTCTCTTTCTGGACGCATTGATGCAGCATGCCTCAACTGCAAGGGGAACAAGTAGGTAGTCTCCCTTTAGATAGATGTCCTACTTTGAGAGTCAACCACAAAGGTGCTTTTAAGCAATGTGCACCAGGGTGTCTCCTGCAGACAGAAAGTGTCATACTGCTATGGGCCTGCTCTCCACTATTTCCTGAATATGGGTATCCTACAGGTTAGAAATGTCCCAATTATAGAAGGTCTATGAGCTCCCCAGCAGCCAGTACATGTCAAAACCAGTCCCTGAACCAGCAGTAGCAGGTTGAATCTCTAGCAGTTCACAGTTAATAAGCACTTAGTGGGGTCTAAGAATAAGGAACCAATGTCCTCAATACATAGCCACCTAAAGAGAACTACCTCCTAGAATCTCCAAGTTGTTTTGCTACTGCCATGAACATAGACTACACAGAGATGAGATTATACTTGAAGCATTCTTCATTTTCAAAATGTGCTGGCTGGAAAGGAGATGCAGCAATTTTCTTTACTTAGACACCTTAAGACATTTATATAGAAGCACATCAACTTAGTACATGCCATAAAATTCTTGACCAGAAATGGAGCAAGGGCTTTTCTTTCATAACTATCACATTATATATGTATAGTTACTGTGTGCCTTATGATTGTAAGAGTATATTCCCATGTTCTTTGGGAGAAAAGAACTGTAATGTGAAGGCGAATGGTTCTGGCACAAAGGAATCAAGAAAACCTCTTACAATCATAAAAGAACCAGTAAAGTACAGTTACGTAAGAACTTAACATAGCAGTAGATCTTCAAGTGAGCTCTTGCAGCAGGCTATAACAGGACTATGCCGCAGGCACTAGGACCCTCCAGTGAAAACTTCAGCCAGCAGTATACAGCAGGGATCGCCCCCGACGTCGGTCTGGGTACAAATGAGGGTGGACCCAGCTCCACCTCAGTTCTCCTGCAACAAGGCCTGAAAAGAGAAGGAGACGAAGCGACTGTAGAAGATGAAAATGGAGATGCAATTGAAGATGGATCTGCACACCTCGAGGGGGAAGGCGGTGGGAAGTAACGCCTGCTGCAAGAGTTCCTCTTGAAGATCTACTGTTACGGTAAGTTCTTACGTAACTGTACTATCTTACTTCGAGTGGGAGCTCTTGCAGCAGGCTATAACAGGACTGAATACCAAGCAGTCCCACACCAAAGAGGTAGATGACCCCGGGAGGTGGAATATACTGACTCCAGAGGCCTCAGGACAGAAGCCCTTGCAAAACAGCTAGGCCGAAGCCAGCTCGGTGTCTGGAGACAATATCCAAGCTGTAATGCCTGACAAAGGTATGCACCGAGTTCCAGGTGGCGGCCGTACATATGTTCCTTATAGAGACGTTTCTCAGGGTGGCGAATGAAGCAGACACTCCGCTGGTAGAGTGACACTTGACCGGGCCCGGTAGGGGCTTATTGCGTTTCTCGTAGCAGAAGGAGATGCAGTGAACTATCCACTTCAAGATAGTCTGCTTGGTCACCGGTCTACCCAAGCATTGTGGCGCAAAGGCCATAAAAAGTTGCTCCGATTGACAGTGCGTAGGCGTCCTCTTGAGGTAATACCTCAAAGTCCTGTGGACATCCAGTGTGTGAAGGAGAGCCTCCCCTCTATTGGAAGGGGAAGGAAAATAAACAGGAAGGTCAACCAACTGGTTGAGGGTCAACTCTGAGACCACTTTCGGAAGAAACTTAGGATTCGTTCTGAGGGAAACCCTTTCCCTGTGGAAAACTAATTACGGCTCTTTACACATCACAGCCTGAAGCTCGGAAACCCTTCAAGCTGAGGTAACAGCAACTAAAAAACAAACCTTCCAAAAAAGGTAACGCAGCTCACAATCCACTGCCGGTTCAAAAGGAGGGAGGGTGAGTTTCTCCAACACAAAAAGGAGGTCCCAGTGTAGGAAAGGGTATCGAATGGAAGGTCTCATATGCAAAATTCCTCTAAGAAAGGTGCAGGCGACATCCAATTGCGCCAATGCCTTATTTCTCAAGAGAGCATGATAGGCAGAGATAGCCCACATATGCACCTTGATAGAGGAGAATCTCAGGCCCTTTTGATATAAGGAGAGGAGATACTGCAACGCTAAGTTCACAGGGCAGGTGACAGGATCCAAATGCTGTGACGATGCCCAAAGACAAAAATGCTTCCACTTCATAGTGTAGGCAAAGCGGGTAGAGGGCTTTCTTGTCAAAGCTAGGACTGTCGCCACTTCTGGGGAAACCCCGTATCTGTGTTGAGCTACGTCTGAAGGAGCCAAGCATGTAGGTGTAAGGACCGATGGTCGGGGTGGACCAACGACCCTTGATCCTGGGACAGCAACTGTGAGCATATGGGCAGCAGAACTGAAGGTTCCATTGATAACCGCTGCAGGTGTGAGAACCAAATCTGCCAAGGCCATCTGGGGGCAATTAGGATCATTCGGGCCCCTTCTGCCTGTAACTTGAGCAGGGCTGGGAGTGAAGGGCAGAAAGGCATAGAGAAACCTCCCTGCCCAGCAAAGGGATAACTCGTCTGGCCAGAAAACTCCAGGCGCGTGCTCTCGCGAGCAAAACATTTGCAGTTTGGCATTGCGTGGTGACGCAAAGAGGTCCAGCTCTGGAAGACACCACCTGTGGAAGAGCTAGTCTACTACAGAATGTAGCAGCTCCCACTCGTGTGCTCTGGATCGCAACCTGCTGAGGCTGTCGGCCAGATCATTGCGGACGCCTGGAACGTGCACTGCAGACAGCAGAATGCCACGCTCCAGCGCCCTGTACCAGACTCTCATCGTCTCCCTGAAAAGGGGGTATGAATGAGTACCTCCTTGCTTGTTGATGTAGAAGACAACTGCCATGTTGTCTGTCTGAACCAGAAGACAGCCTGGCACCAGGTCTTCCTGTAAGGCGTAGAAAACCGCTTGCATCTCCAGTACACTGATGTGAAGGGACCGCTCCTCGGGTGACCAAACCTCTTGCATTCGACGAGCACCCAGGTGCGCCCCCCACCGCAGGTCTGATGCATCCATTGTCAGGGTCTGACCTGGTGGCTCCGGATGAAAGTTGACCCCTTTTCTCTAAATTCCTGGGGTCCATCCACCAAAGCAAAGTTCTCCTGACTGGCCCCGAGATCTTGACCATTGTAGCCTTGGTCCCACTGTACCCTGAGCATCCATTATGGGACCCTCATGTGGAGGCGGGCCAAGGGAGTGACAGGGATGGCCGCCGCCATGTGCCCCAGTAGCCTGAAGAAGATCCGAGCTGGATCTTGAGGAGTTATTGAGATCCGTTCTGCAATCTCTCACAGGCGATCTCCCCTGTCCTGGGGAAGGAAGGCCATACCCTGGATGGAATCCTGAACCGCTCCAATGAAGATGAGCTTCTGACTGGGCTCCGGGGATGATTTTCATAGATTCAGGGTGATCCCCAGCCCTCGGAACAGAGTATAGGTGTCTTCAAGGGCACGAAGAAGGCCCACCTTCGACGGGGCTGTAAGCAGCCAATCATCGAGGTAGGGGAACACGTAGTGCCCCATGTGCCTCAGAGCAGCAGCCACCACTAAGCATTTGGTGAAGACTCGCGGAGCGGAAGAGAGGCCGAACGGAAGCACTCAAAACTGGTAGTGCTCCCCTTGGAAGTGGAACCTCAGAAACTTCCAGTGGGAGGGAAGACCCCGATGTGCATGCACGCATCTTGCATGTCTAGGGAGCAGAGCTAGTCTCCTTGGTGCAGCAGAGGAGGAAGAAGGCCTTGGAAGGTCACCATCCTGAACCTTTTGTACTCGATAGAGAGATTTAGAGTACTGAGGTCCAGAATGGGACGAAGGTCCTGTGTCTTTTTTGGAACCAGGAAAAAATGTGAATAAAACCCCTGTCGTCACTGATGCAAGGGGACTATCTCTATTGCCCTTTTTTGCAAGAGGGTCTGAATCTCTCCTTCTATTAGTGGAATGTGAGAAGGAGGATAACGGGAGAGCTTTGGTGGAGTGTTCGGGGGAAACTCCATGAACTCCAGCATGTGTCCCCTCTTGATGATATCTAAGACCCATTGGTCCGCAGTAATTGACTTCCACCCTTCGAAATGAAGGGAGAAGCGGCCCCCGGCTGGCTCCCCTGGATCTTCCCGTGGAAGAGGGGGGGGACGGAAGGGAGTCATTGGTCTGAGGCAGGTGTAGGCAGAGGCGCCTGGGAGGACTTGGGCCCACAGGCAGGAGCTCCAACAGGCTGCTGGTTCCTGGAGCTCCTGCGAAAGCCTCCTCTCTGCCCCTGCTGGTTGCTATGGGCATGACCTTGACCGCTTGAGGACTTACGAAAAGGCCGTTTTCGATGTCTTCGCTGGTCACCGCGGTACATCTGGCAGACTGACCGGACAGACTTGCCCAACTCCTGGAGCCAAGAAATCAAGACTTCCGTCTCCTGCCCAAACAGCACAGTACCCTGGAAGGGCAAATCCTTGATACTGGCCTGCAGATTCTGGTGAAAGCCGGAGACTCTCAACCAGGCGTGGCGCCATAGGCACGCCCCAGAAGCGGCTGCCCTGGTTGCCATATCTGCCGTGTTATACGAGGCTCTCAGGGCGTCTGAGCCCGATTTCAAGATGTCCAGGAGATCTGTCTTCTGGGCAGAGTCTGGAAGGGCCTTCAACAGCTCTTGTCCCCTCTCCCAAAGCGCATTCTGGTACTAGACCATATGCGTTAAGAAGTTGAGGGAACATATGGAACAGGTGGAAGCAGAATAAACCTTCTTGCCCACCTGGTCCAAACAGTGAGACTCCGGGTCGGGAGGCTGAGAGCTGAGGTGTTTCGGCTGCCTGGACTTATGAGCAGCCGTGATCACCAAGGAGTCCACCTGAGGGTGTTCAGCGAGGAAAGCTTCTGCCCTCGGGGCGTTATACAGCCTGTCCGACTTCTTCAGAACAGCCGGGACTGAAGCTGGATGTTTCCAGGTAGTTTGAGTGAGATCCTGGAAGGTATCCACCAAAGGACGGACCACCAAAGGTTTAGGCTCCTTTTGCCTTAGGTACTTTGCTAGTCTCCAGCGTTCCAAGTCCAGGTCCTCCGTCTCCCACTCGTTGGAGGCCTGGATGTGCCTCATGATGTCCATGAAGGTAGGATCGTCCGGAGGTGAGTGAGGCTGGTTCTTCTCTCCCAAGAAGCACTGCAGGCTGAGAGAGGAAGTCGAGAAAAACGATGATGAGGGAGAATGACTATAAGATTTCGAATAGTCTGACCTCTCCGTGTGACCAGACTCCCGCTGTCATTGGTAGCTAGAGGACAGACATCGGCCTGAAGACAGACTCTGGTCCCTGGACCGACGACGGAGCAGAGACCAGCATTGGTCAGAGGTCAGACGTCAGGAGCGTTCTCGCCTAGAGGATCAAGAAAGGCTCCTAGAGCGTGACCTGGACCAAGGACGGTCACCAGAGTCCCTGGAGCGTCCTCGGTGGACCCCAGACTGGGTGCGGGAACGAGCCCTAGAGGGAGGTGTAGGCAGGCGCTCTGGCAACTTGCGCGGGGAAGGCCCACCTCTCGGCTGTGGTTTATCTGCTGGGTCCGGTACCGGTGTCTGGGCCGGCGACAGAGGGGGGGGGGTCTGCTTGTGGACCTGCCCCCCACCAGAAGGAAAACAGCTCCTGGAGCTCATCCTTCGTGAAAATGTCTGCCGCTCAGCTTGGAAAGGAAGCATCTGGGATGTCAGGGTGCGAAAGAGAGCCCTCCTGGGGGCTCAGGGGGAGGAGAACTTGGGCGACGGGGACGTCGGCTCTTCCACAGCCAATCCCTCGCCCTTTGCCCCTTCAACCGGTGTCAGAGTTGGTACCGATGACGGAGTGCTGCCGAGGGGTGCCGGAGAGTCCTTGGGCTCAGGAGGCATGCCTTTAGCAGGCGGCACCGGTGCCTTGGGAGGTGGGGCCGAAGCATGCACCTCCGAGGGCTTCGTGGTGACCCTTAATGGGGTTACCTTAGGCTTAGCTGGCTTCTCCCCCGAAGGGACGGCCTTGGCTTGAGCAGATTTGGGGTGCTCTCCTGATCCTGAGGGATGGGCCTTCTTTGGAGAGGGCCGCGAGTGAGAGCGGGACCGCGACCAGGACCGACTATGGTCTTTGCTGTGCCATTTCTTCTCTTTCCGTTTCCTCTCTGAGGAGTGCAGATCCATCTTCTGCTCCAAGAGAAAGGCTTTCAGGGCCTTAAGGCGGCGGAAGCGGGTCCTGCTAGTGAAGGCCTGGCAAGCGGAGCAGTTTGAGGTGTCGTGTTCTGGTCCTAGGCAGAAGACACAGCGGCAATGGCCATCCTTGGCCGGGATCTGCCTCCCACACATACACTTATTCAGATGTTCCGGTGAGGCTGACACCCGAGAAGACATCTGTCGGGACTTCACAAAAACCATCGAACAACAGCCTGACATCGGTAACTTGTAAGAAAAAATGTTGAAAACGGTTAAAGAGTCATCAGACAGCGGTCTGACATCAGTGAGAAAGAAGCGAAACCATCGAAAAAACGGTGCAAACGTGGGTTTTTGATTGAAGATTCTTGCTGAACTGGCAAGTTGAAGCTGTTCTTCTCTTGTTCACATGCAGGACACAGCGGGAAAAGAACTGAGGTGGAGCTGGGTATGCCCCCTTTTGTACCCAGACTGACGTCAGCGAGGGGCCGGCATCGGGGGTGGTCCCTGCTGTGTACTGCTGTCTGAAGTTTTCACCGGAGGGTCCTAGTGCCTGCATAGTCCTAACTGTTACAGCCTGCTGCAAGAGCTCCCACTTGAAGTAAGATCTATATATATCAATGTAAGTCGTGCTGAAGGTTTTAATTTTAAAAATATTGAATCTGAGTTAATATCAAAATGTATTGCCTTGACAAATATTAGAGAATCCCCTCTGTGAGAAATGCTCAGGAAAATTTATTTTATCGTTTATCTTACTAGATGTACCTAAGTTTTGGTAAACCTGCCATTCTCCATGCCACCCATTCTTTCAGCCTGGAACAAACTACAATCCTCCCTCAAGCTTTTCTGAACTAGTTTCCTCCAATATTCTTAAACCCTTGATCAACAAATGTCTTAAGGAACTCTGTCACTGTCATACTAGCTAGCATGTAGTTTTATGCTATGAAATCTGTACCCTACAATAAGCCTTTTGTCCCTCCAAGTCAATCATAATTTCATCTTTTAGAATTCTCTTAGAATTACCATAACTGTTGTTATTACACCACTGTTTGCTTTATTCATGTAATGGGAAGAGGGGTGCAGCACCTGATATGTCGAATGGGAAGAACACCCCTTCCCCCTTAGCTAGTGATCAAACAGAAGTTCAGCATGTTTGCAGTTCATTTGCATCACCAAGTAAGGAAAAAGGTCCAGCTCCCCCTACGACGCACAGGGGAAATGCCAGACCTCACACAACAACTAGCACACCAAAATCTGGCCAATGGAAAATCATGTGCACAAATGCTCGAAGCCTGGGAAACAAGATCCCAGACCTGCAGGCACCAATGACAGAGGCTAAACTGGACATAGTAGCCATTAGTGAGACATGGTTCACCAGTAACCACACTTGGTAGACTTCAGTACCTGGTTATGTACTGATCTGACAAGATGCTGCACAAAAGGGGGAGTGGCCCTTTATGTCAATGAAAATATCAAAGCTACAGAAATTCAGAATACACATAAGAAGCCAGAAGAACTGTGGGTCACCCTGGAAACAGGGAATGGGACAGCCATAAGAAAAAACAATTACGTAAGAACTTACCGTAACAGAAGATCTTCGAGACAGGCTCTTGCAGTAGGTATTCACATATAGGACTGACCCACCAGGCGTCAGAACCCCACAGAAAAATTTCTAGCTAGCAGTCTCTGGCGGGGGACCACCCCCACATCAGGTGATCGGCGTCATACGACGTCAGTATAAAGGTGCAGTCCCCCACGCCCACCTTCCAATTCTTTCCCACCAAGGGCCAAAAGAGGCAAGACGATATTTCCCCCCATGGAAATGGAGTCAAAAAAGCTTAGGGGGGATGGCGGGCAAGAAGGCAAATCCTACTGCAAGAGCCTCTCTTGAAGGTCTACTGTTATGGTAAGTTCTTACGTAACTGTACTATCTTACTTTGAGAGGGGTCCTGCAGTAGGTATTCACATCTACGACCGAGTCCCAAGCAGTCTGGAACAAGAAAAAGCACTCGGGAGGAGGACTGTCATCCATAGCACAGAACCTCAGGCTGAATGGGTCTCATGAAAGGAGACCTTGTAGCACAGCCAACCCGAAGCCTGCTCTACAGCAAGAGGCAATGTCCAAACTGTAGTGTTTCGAAAAGGTATGGACAGAAGTCCAAGTTGCGGCTGCACAGATGTCTGCCGCGGACACATTCTTGAAACAAGTCGCAGAGGCAGCTACTCCTCTGGTGGAGTAACCTCTGACTTGACCCGGCAGGGTCTTGTACCTGTCGTAACAGAAAGTGATGCAATGAGCCAACCATTTTGATAGGCATTGCCTTCTCTTTTGTGAGCAAAAGAGACAAAAAGCTGATCAGTTTTACTGAGATCCTTAGTCCAAGTGGTGTAGTATCTCAGTATTTGTGAACATGCGAAGTAAGCAAGAGGTACTTCCCTTGATTGGAGTGTTGCATAAAGAAAGCGGGTAGCTCAGTGGATTGATTCAGCGTAGACTCCACCACCACCTTAGGGAGAAACTTAGGGTTGGAGCGTAGAGCCACATGTTCCTTGTGGAAAATCAAGTATGGGATTTTGCACTTCAAGGCCTGAAGCTCGGAAATGCACCGAGCAGAAGTAATGGCCACTATGAAGACTGTCTTCCAAGAAAGGAACTTTAAATCTGCTGCAGCTGCCTGCTCGAAGGGGGGCAGGGTAAGCTTCTCCAGAATGAAATTCAAGTCCCAAGGAGGGCCAGAAATGCGGACGTGGGATCTCAAATGGAGAACCCCTCTGAGGAAGGTCTTGGAGACTTCCAACTGAGCAAAAGTCCTGGTCCCTGAAGAAATATGGTAGGCTGAAATAGCAGCCATGTGGACCTTTAACGAGGAATGGCTGAGACCCAGAACAAAGAGGTGACACATGTAGTCCAGGACTTTACTGACTGGGCATGAGAAGGGTCTGAAGTCTTTCGAGGTAGCCCAAATAGAAAATTGTTTCCACTTCAGGGCGTAAGTGGACCTGGTGGAAGGCTTTCTGGCCTCTACCAAGATGTTCACTATGAGGGAGGAAACTCCGAAGCGGGCTTTTGCTATGTCTGCAGGAGCCACGCATGTAAATGAAGGGATTTGAGACCTGGATGAACAAAGGTCCCCTGATCCTGGGCCAACAATTGTTGCGACAGAGGAAGAGGAAGTGGAAGTTCCTCTGAAAACAGTTGAAGAAGAGAGAACCAAACTTGCCTGTGCCAGAAGCGAACAATGAGAATCATTCGAGCTCCCTCTGATCTGCGTTTGCTCAGGACCCTCGGGATTAAGGGAACAGGAGGCAAGGCATAAACAAATCTGTCCCTCCAAGTGAGAGACAAAGCATCCCCCAAAAAAACGTCTCGCCCTAGAGCGAGTGAGCAAAAGGCGGACGTTTTGCATTTTGGGGAGAAGCAAAGAGGTCTATCTGAGGTGTTCCCCATCGCCGAAAGATGTCATTTATGACTTCTTGATTCAATTCCCATTTGTGGGACCTGGCTGAGGACCGACTGAGTTGGTCTGCCAGTGTGTTTTCCACTCTCGGAATGTGAACCACAGTCAAGTGAATGTGATGCTGGGTTGCCCAAAACCAGACTCTCATCACTTCCCGGCACAGAGGGTAGGAACATGTTCCTCCCTGCTTGCTGAGATACCAGGCTACGCACATGTTGTCGGATTGTATGAGGAGATGACCGGGAAGGACAAAGCAGTGTAGAGCCTGAGGGACATAAAGAACTGCTCTCAGTTTGGGCACATTTATGTGCAGATTTTGTTCTAACTTGGAGCAACTGTCTAGAGTCCTGTGAGACCCTAGATGGGCACCCCACCCTTCTCCTGGCACATCTGTTGTCAACATCTGGGAGGGGTGTTCGATGCCGAAGTGAACTCCCAGGAATAGGGTCTCCTGAACCATCCACCATTGCAAGTCCCTGATCATGGGATCAGAAACTAGTACCTCTTGGTCTAGACTGTCCACAGACTGGTCCCATTGCGACCGAAGTATCCACTGAGAGATCCTCATATGGTGCCAAGCAAGTGGGGCTGTCGTAATGGCAGCTGCCATTAGCCCGAGGAGGCGAAGGACTGACCTGGCTTTGACCCTTCTGTGACTGGACAGAAGATGGGCCTGAGTCTGGAGGGTGTCTACCCTGTCCGGAGGCAAAAAGGCTTTGCCAAAGGTTGTGTCCAGAATCGCCCCTATAAATTGGAGGCATTGGCAAGGGACCAAATGGGACTTTGCCCGGTTGATGGTGATACCCAGGCTGGTGAAAACCTGCAGGGTAAGGGAAAGGGAGTGCATGAGTTCCTCCCTGGATGGGGTCGCCAGGAGCCAATCATCCAGGTACGGGAATACCTGAACTCCCTGGGTACGCAAGTGGGCTCCTACCACAGACAGGCATTTGGTAAATACTCGAGGGGCCAAGGAAAGACCAAATGGGAGGGCTTTAAATTGGTAGCTGTCCCCTTGAAAGCAAAAGCGAAGGAATTTGCGGTGAGAAAGGCATATGGGGATATGCAGGTAGGCATCCCGCATGTCCAGAGCGCATAGCCATTGTCCCTGCCAAAGAAGAGGTAGAAGGCTCTGCAAAGAGAGCATTCTAAAGCATTTGTACTCCATGACCATGATCAAGGAGCCATGGTCTAGGACAGGCCTCACATCTCCCGTGTTCTTTGGAACTAGGAATTAATGGGAATAGTAACATGTCCCCCAAAGATTTTTGGGACTCCTTCTATCGCCGCCATCGAGAGAAGGGAGATGATTTCCTCTAGGACCAGAGGAAGATGTTGCGGGGAGTAAAACGACTTAGGGGAGTGGTCTTCAGGGTGGTTTCTGCAGAAACTCTATTGAGTGTCCTGCTGATATCAACTGGAGCACCCAAGCATCTGACATTATCCTCTCCCAACCCGGCAGATGGGAAGAGAATCTCCCCTCTACCGGTCCCTTTGGAACCTCCAGAGGCAGTGTGAGAGGCAGGGAGTCAGGAGGTGTGGGGCAGCACAACAGCCAAGCCCCAAGGGCTTTTTTGATTGGGGGGGGGCTTGGTTGCTGGAGGGGCCCGACGTTTGTTGGCCCGTTTGCCCTGCGTTTTTTTGACTTTGTCGGTTTTGTCTACGAAAAGGACGCTGCTACCCTTGAGGGGGCCTGTACATGGAATTGACAGACTTGAGTGCAGTGCCCTTCTCCTGCAGTTTGTTAATGATGCCCTTGACATCACCCCCGAACAGCACCGAACCCATGAAGGGAGCATCCTGGATAGTGGACTGAACTTCAGGGACCAAACCTGAAACACAGAGTCAGGCATGACACCATAGGCCTACGGCGAAAGCCGAGCTCCTTCCAGCTGTGTCCACTGTGTCGTAAGTGGTACGAAGCATGTGCCGACTGACCAAACGAGCAGAACAGACAAGATACGACACTTTCTGCTTAGTCTTTGACTCAAGAAGGGAGTCCAATTAAGTTTCCACCTGACTAAGGATGGTCTTCTGAAAATCCCCCATATGTGCATAGGTGAGGACCCTAATACTAAGGGTAGAAGAGGAATAGATCTTCTTCCAGTATTGGTCCAGAAGCCGGGATTCCTTATCAGGCGGAGATGAGCTGAGGTATTTGGAGTTGCAGAGCGGCCGTGAGCAGCGCTGAGGACGACCAAGTCTGCTTTGGGGTGGAGGTTAAGGAAATCTACACCCTCAGGAGCCTGACATAGCCTGTCTGCCTTCCCCAGAAGGGGGGCTAATGCAGAAAGTTATTTCCAAATGGTGGAAACAAGATCCGCGTGAGACTCTATCCAGGGTGGAATCAGCATAGGAGCAGTGTCGGGCAGATCCAGATGAGCAGTGTGAGTTTCTTGCGCTGTGGGTCTGGCTCCAGTGATTGCCACTGATGGACTTCCTGGATTTTCCTCAATAACTCCAGAAAGGAGGGATCCTCCAGAGGAGACTTTGGAGGAGTCCTTGGCCTGGGGCGATCTGGAGTATGTGGCTCATCTTCAGGTCACAGCGTCCCGTCTCTGAGTCCGAGTCAGATGTATCTGATGAACAGGAAGAAGACTCCTCCCTATGAGGGGGAGGAACAATCCCTTTGGGGAGTTCCCTGGGGCACGTATCCTCCCCTCTTCGGGCACCAGAGGGTTCTCCTCTGGTGTTGGGAAGGGGGGAGGGAGGAAGTCTCCCATTGCCGAAGTAGGGGATCTTGTATAGGGTCCAGCGTCAGTAGACAACTCTCAACCTCACAAGTGAGCTGAGCCTTGGCCTCAACCCATCAGGAAGAAAGGGTCTCCTTCAGATCCACCGGCGTCTAGGAGTGGGCGGTGGAGGTGGAGGAGGAGGGAGATATGGATATTGAGAATATCCGTAGAAGGAGTATCCGTAACCCGACCGCCGGTAGCCTGGCACTAGATACTGCAACGTCGGGTACTGAGGCGCCGTATACTGTGAAGTCGGGTATTGTGGCATCGGATATTGCGGTGTCAGATACCCGGGTGGCAGGGGCTCTGATGGAGCAGAGGGACCTGGCAGAGGCTCGGCTGGCTGGCCAGGCGGTGGTAATGCTGACCCTGCGGGCGTCTGGCCCGATGTGGGTATGCCTTCGACAGGGTCCAAAGGACCTGATGGTAAGGGGATGCCAGATGACATCAGGTATGCCGGCATCAGGACCAGCGTCTGAAGGTCCAGTATCAGGGTATCAGGTCCAGAAGGAGGGTTCCCTGATGGCAGCATCTCAGTATCCACCGTGATGACCAGGGAAGGAGGATTATAATCCCCGGGGGTCAACTGAGGAGATGCGGGGACCTAAGAAGGCAACGTGGAATGTTGTGGAGAGCCTGGAACATCGGACTGTTCCATAGGGTCCGGCATAGGCTTCTTGGTTGGGCAGGTGTCGGTGGAACTGGCATCCGAATCATCGGCCGAATCCGGTTGGGTGTCAGAGGAGCCAACATCAGACTTATCAGACTCCCTGCCTGAGGAAGGCCATGCAGGAGATGCGGCCTTGTCGGGCATAGACTGCCAGTACTGCATTTTGGTAGGTTTGGATGAATGGGGGTACCGGAACTACTGGGTCCTCCGACAGTTCAAGGTAGTCTGCCATGTCTTTTCTCTGCTTGTCATATTCAGTAGCAGAGAAACCCATAATTTCTTTAATCTGGACCATCATGTCAAGACAAGAGGGGTCATCGGGGGAAGAGGCCATTGCATGGTGGGAGGGTTCCTCGTGCAGAGATAATATAGTGGAGAGGGTGGATGGGAGCCCCATTCTTGGAGGTCAATATTCTCCAGATCTTCCGGGAACTCTAAATCCTCAGAATAGTATTCTTCCTCATAGTCAGATGGAAAACCAGGTAGAGAACTTGGTCTGCCACCAAAAAAACACTTTGGCGATGGCGACTGGCGTGGAAAACCCCCATCACCAGGACCCAGAGGCTGTGAATGCCTTATTATGTCCAGAACCTGCTGTACTACAGTTGCCATGTACACAGAGGTAGCACGGGGGGGAGGTCTGTGAAACCAAGAGAATAGTGGAGGAGAGTGGATATGGAGTATTATCTGGTCTGGAACCCAAATGAAACAGTCTGGGGTCCCGGTCCCACTCAGGCTGACCCTGGCGTACAAAATACCTTGAAGGAGGAGGGGCAGCTGAAAAAGTGAAATCCATGTTGTTCCCCAAAACACCCTGGCCTGTCGATGGGGCAGGAAGAGAAGATCTGACATGTTTAATAGCCATAGTTACTAGTGAGAGACGAGTCATCACCAAAGGCAGTAGTATAAGGTTCAGTTGAAATTGCTGATAAAGCACTAAAAGGCACAGTCAACGAGAGAGAGAGAGAGAGTAAACTCCTGTCAAGAAGGTGGCAATTTTAGAAGGCGTCAACAAGAAAAGACCTGAAGTGGTTGTCATCAATGAACACTTCGAACAGGATGCTGAAATGGAAGCATCCTTATCACACCTGTGCTTCTTATCCAAAACACTGGTTGGAGGGTCCTTGGGACGGGCTCCCTGCTTCTCTAAGAGAGCAGATTTTTGTCCCATGAGGCATGCCTGCATGTCAAGCAATCGTCATCAATGAACTGCTTGATTAAACTCCTGACAAAGTTCACAGGAGGATGAGTCGAGTGTGGGTCCCAAACAATGGGCACAGACTGAATGGTTGTCGAAATGGTAGATTTTTCTACCACAACGACGACAGCGAAATAAAGGTGATTTGTTTGAAGATCCTTCTGACATCCATCGACGAAGGTGAGGGAATTAGAAAAACAAATTTCTGTTTGCTCAGTTTCTTGTCGATGACTGCTTACACTTTACACTAGCTGCTGCGTGAGAGCTGAAGAGGGCAGGAAAATGAACTGAGGATACCAGGCACCACCCACTCTTATATAGGAAACAAGGTTATGATGTCATCAGTGGGTGGCCCCTAGTGAAAGACTGCTAGAAGAACTGCCGTGCACCACAGCAACCTCTGGTGACTACCCAAGTGTACTACCTGCTGCAAGAAACCATCCCGTGGAAGATTTATTGTTACAGGTAAGTAACCTGTTTTTCTAGGGACATGCATATGGTGTACAAACTACACTTCTGGCAGACTCCTAGCAGTTCTCAAGGAGGAGGGGGCAATGTGCACACCCCCTATTTGGGAAACAGAGGCTGGAGAACTGAGGCCCTAAAAATCAGCATCCTGGTGTGACTCAAGGTCAATGTGGTGATGGGAAATGAAGGTGTATGCTGACTTCCAAGTAGTAGTATTACAGGATATAAGCACTCACGAAGAAAGCACAAAGTCAGAATGTAATCCAAAGTAGTAAAAATGTATTGTGGCAAGCAATGCCCATGGTCCAAACACCCTACATCCCCAGCATTTCAACACCTCACAGGACACTCCTTAGGGGGCGGGTTTGAGGCTACTAAAGCCCCCAAATTAACATCCTGGCATGACTCAAGGTTGATGTGGCAGTGGGAAATGAAGGTGTGTGCTGACTTTCAGGTAGCAGCCCTGCAGATTTCCTGGATAGGGACATCCCTTGAAACAGCCACTGAGGCAGCGATATGGCAGCTGGAATAAGCTCTAAAGCTCTACAGGAGGCTCCCTACCCACCAACCTATAGCAGACATCAATGCAGGACACAATCCACCAGCCAATCATCTGCTTAGCTGCTGGTCTGCCAAGTGCTGCTTCAGCGTATGTGACAAATAGCTGGCAAACCTCTCCCCAAACTCCAGCCATACGTGCCTTATAATAGGCAAGCATCCACTGCAGGTCCAAAGAGCCTGTGCTCGGCCTCCGGGGTGTGACTGGTAAAGTACACGGAAAGATTTATCATCTGGTTAAGGTTAAGGTGGATATCCCACACAACCTTCGAAAGGAACTTCAGGTTGGGGTGAAGGACAACCTTGTCCCTGTGGAAGACCAGGTAAGGAGACTCCACCGGGAGTGCCTGGAGCTCACTGATCCTTCTGGCTGACATGATAGCCACCAGGAAGGCAGTCTTCCACACAACAGATGAAACATTTCACACCTGTGCATTGGTTCCAATGGCTTGCCCACAAGCTTTGTCAGCACCAGCAACAAGTCCCAAGGTGACCAGCAACAAGTCTCAAGGTGGCGGTGATTCATAGAAACATAGAAGTTGACGGCAGATAAGGACCGCAAGGCCCATCCAGTCTGCCCATTTCTTTTTCTACCTTATAAATGTGCCATCGGCCTTTGCTCTGTCAGTGACCTATCTATTCATAGTCATTTGTATAGCTCCCTTATGCCTATCCCATGCCTGTTTGAAGCCCTGCACTATATTCATAGCCACCACTTCTTGTGGTAAGCTATTCCATGCATCTACCACCCTTTCTGTGAAAAAGAATTTCCTCACATTCCCCCTTAATCGGCCTCCCTCTAATCTCATGCTGTGTCCTCTTGTCCTGCTATTTTTCTTATATTGAAACATGTTAGACTCTTTAACCTTGTTTATGCCCTTAAGGTGTTTAAATGTCTCGATCATATCACCTCTCTCCCTCCTTTGCTCAAGGGTATACATATTGAGCTCCGTTAATCTGTCCTCATGTGTCTTCTGATGCAGTCCCTGCACCATTTTGGTTGCCCTTCTCTGGACTGCCTCAATTTGGTTAATGTCCTTGTGAAGGTGTGGCCTCCAATACTGCGCCAGTACTCCAGATGGGGCCTAACTAATGTCTTGTACAGAGGATTATTACCTCCCTCTTACGACTTGTGATACCCCTACTAATACACCCTAACACCCCTAGCCTTACCTACTGCTTTAGAGGTCTGCTTGGATGATTTTAGGTCATCAGTGATGATGATGCCCAAGTCTCTTTCTTCCTTTGTGACTGCTAGCAACTCCCCTCCCAGCCTATAAGTGGCTTCAGGGTTTCTCTTCCCTGTGTGCATGATTTTGCACTTCTTTGCATTAAATCCCAGTTGCCACTCTTCTGACCATTTTGCTAGTTTATCCAGATCTCTTCTCATTCTGCCCACCCATCTGGATCATCTACTCTGTTGCAGATCTTGGTGTCATCTGCAAACAGACAAGCCTTACCCTCTAGTCCATCTGCGAGGTCACTAATGAAGATGTTGAATAGGACTGGCCCCAGGACTGATCCTGAGGTACCCACTTGTGACTTGCATCTCTTCTGACTGTATACCATTTACCACCACACTCTGTTTCTGCCAGTCAACCAGTTTGCCACCCAGCTGACCAACTTCTGACCCACCGAGCCTACCTAGCTTATTTATCAATCTTCTATGTGGAACAGTGTCAAAAGCTTTGCTGAAGTCAAGGTAGGCGACATCAACTGCTTCCCTTGGTCCACCACTCTGGTTACCCAGTCAAAGAAATCTATGAGATTAGTTTGACAGGACCTTCCTTTGTAAACCCATGCTGTCTTGGATCCTGTGCCCTATGGATTCCAGGTGTTGCACTATCCTTTCCTTAAGGAGTGCCTCCATAATCTTGCCCACTACTGAGGTAAGACTGACTGGTCTGTAGTTCTCCGCCTCCTCCCTGCTACCACTCTTGTGGGCGGGATCACATAAAGCCCTTCTCCAGTCTTCTGGGACCTCTCCTGTGCTCAGAGACTCACTAAACAATTCTGCTAATGGCTCTGCTAGTTCCTCCTTTAGCTCCTTAAGTACCCTGGGATGTATGCCATCAGGTCCCATTGCCTTATCCACCCTGAGCTTAGCAAGCTCTTGTAGGACCCTTTCTTTTGTGAAGGGAGTAGTGCTCACCTCCCTCCCCCGTGTCCATGATGCTGAGCTGTGGGCCCTGCCCTACCTTCTCTTCAGTAAATACTGAGCAAAAGTATCTATTTAGGATAGATGCCTTTAGAGGATTCACACACTGGAGGGGAAATGAGGTTAAGGCTTTCAAAAAAGCACCAGACCACCTTCTTCTTTACCACCGACTGTGAATCAGTCTGCACCCGGTAAGTAGAGATGGCTGCCAGATGCATCTTAAGGGCCGTTGACCAAAGGCTCAACTGAGAGAGACCCCAAAATTAGTCGAGAATGGGCAAAATAAGGGGCCCAGTCCCTTACCCTGGCAACAAATGAAGAACCTCTTCCATTTGAAGGCATTAACATTTTTGGGTCAACTCATTCCAAGATGCCGCAACCATGGCGAGGACATAGTCCGAGAGACCCAAAGCCTGGAACTCTAGTCGCTCAGGAACCAAGCTGTGAGGTGCAGGGATTTAAAGTCCAGATGGAGTACCTTACCCCGATTGTAAGAAAGCAGGTGTGGGCATAAAGGAAGACGTCTCAGGAGCCTGCTGCTGAGGCTGAGGAGACTGGGGTACCAAAACTGGTGAGACCAGTCCAGAGTTACTAGGATCATCGTTGCCTTGTCCCTGCTTACCTTGAGCAACACACCTTGTGGATCAAGGGAAATGGAGGGACGTCACACAGAAGGCCTGGGGTCCAGGGTCTTGAGAAAACATCCCCTGCAGCATTCCCTGCTGAGGGGGATGGGCATAGTACAGCCTCAGCTTTGCATTCTCCCTGGAGGCAAACAGATGCACCAGAGGGGTGCCACACTGGGAGAATAGGCTGTGTACTACATTCTGATGGAGAGACTGCACGTGAGATGCCTTGCCCACATGGCTGAGGGCGTACACCAGCTGGTTAGAGATGATGGCCAGGCTGTGCATTAAAGTCCAGATGTGGACAGCTTTCCTGCACAGAGGAAGAGAGAGTGTCCTGCCCTGTTTGTTGAGGTAGTACATGGTCGTGGTTTGTCCATCTGGACCTGAACGACCTGACCCCAAATGTGCAGAGCAAAGGCTGTCAAGCACCAGTCGGACTGCCCAGAGCTCTAAGCAGGTTGATATGACATCTGGACTCCATGGGTGGACCAGTCCCTGTGGATACTGTGGTCCCCCGGATGGGTACCCCAGTCCACCATGGAGGCATCAGTCGTCAGGATGACCATCCGCTCTGGGCAGACAAATGGGATCACTTCCCATGAATGTTCCGGGACTAATCACCACTGGAAGGCATCCCACATCAGCTGGGTCACAGTAACTGACTGGTCGAAGTGCCCCTTGCGCTGAGACCAGTGGCTGGCAAGCTCCCATTGCATTGAGCGCATTCTCCACAGGGCCCAATGGACCATACTGGTGCATGCTCCCATGTATCCCAATAGGCACTGAAATACAGGTTACTCACCTGTAACAGGAGTTCTAGGAATGGTATATATTGTTCATCCACACTGTCTGGCAGGTTCCTTGCCACTTTAAATCTTGCCGGAAGGTCTTCAAGCTGGCTCCTCCCACCCATCCGGGTGGTAAAACTCTTGGCTCCGCCCCATGACGCCAGATCTAGCCCACTGGAAGCCAGGTTGTGCGTCGAAGCCGGGGAGGTCGGGTGGGATATATGGATGAACAACATATACCATTCCAGAACTCCTGTTACAGGTGAGTAACCTGTATTTCTAGGGACATGGATATGTTGTTCATCCACACTTATTGGCAGACTCCTAGCAGTTCTCCGGGAAGAGGGAGGCAAGGCGCACACCCCCGATACTTACTTGGGAAATAAAGTCTGGAGAACCGAGGCCCAAAAACCAGCATCCCGGCATGACTCAAGGTTGATGTGGTAATGGGTGATGAAGGTAAGGTACAGCTGGCAAACCTCTCCCCGAACTTCAGTCGTCCGCTCCTTATAATAAGCGAGCGCTCGTCTAGGATCCAAAGTATGGAGCCTATACTCTGCCTCCGAGGTGTGATTGGGGTAGAACACCGGCAGAGTCAACACCTGGTTAAGGTGAAACTACAACACCTTCTTCGGAAGGAATTTTGGGTGGGGGCGCAGGACAACCTTGTCCCTGTGGAAGACCAGATAAGGAGATTCTATGGAAAGCACCTGGAGCTCTCCCATCCTTCTGGCTGACATGATAGCCACCAAGAAGGCGGTCTTCCACGATAGGTAGGAGATACTGCACCTGTGCATTGGTTCGAATGGCCTGTTCATGAGCTTAGCCAATACCAGCAGTAGATCCCACGGAGGTGGAGGTTCTCGCACCGGAGGAAATATGTGATCAAGGCCTTTGAAAAAGCACCCGACCACCTTCTCCTGCGCCACCGACTGCTTCCCGGCCCGCCCGGGTAGGCAGAGATGGCTGCCAGGTGCACCTTAAAGGTCGTCGACCGAAGCCCTTGCTGAGAAAGGGACCACAGGTAGTCCAGAATGCTTGCCAAGGAACAGGAGGAAGGGTCTAGGCCCTTGCCCTGACACCAAATGGAGAATCTCTTCCATTTGAAGGCATAGCATTTTCTGGTCGACTCCTTACAGGATGCCTCAATGACGTTGAGGACCTCGTCGGAAAGACCCAAGACCGGGAACTCTAGCCACTCAGGAACCAGGCCGTCAGGTGCAGGGATTGAAGGTCCGGATGGAATACCTTCCCCTGACTGAGATCAGGTCCGGGGGGGCTGGAAGCCGCCTCGGGAGCCTGGAGCTGAGACTGAGGAGATCGGGATACCAGTACTGACGGGGCCAGTCTGGGGCTACCAGAATCACCTGGGCCTTGTCCCTCCTCGCCCTGAGAAGCACCTTGTGGATCAAGGGAAATCTGGGAAAGGCGTAGAAGAGGCCTGGGGTCCACGGCCTCGAGAAGGCATCCCCCTGCAGCGAGCCCTGCTGAGGGGGGCAGGCATGAAACATTTTCAGCTTTGCATTCTCCCTGGAGGCAAACAGGTCCGCCTGAGGCGTGCCCCAGTGGGAGAAGAGATCCTGTACTACCTCCGGCAGGAGAGACCATTCGTGAGACGCAGCCCCTATCTGGCTTAGGGCACCGGCCAGGGTGTTGGAGGCTCCTGCCACGTGAATGGCAAGGAGATCCACCTCCAGGCTGTGCACGAGTGACCAAATGCGGAGAGCTTCCCTGCACAGAGGCATGGAGCGCGTCCTGCCCTGGCGGTTTAGACAGTACATGGTCGTGGTATTGTCCGTTTGGACCTGAACTACTTGACCCCGTAGAAACACAGCAAAGGCGGTGAGGGCTAGACGAACCGCTCAAAGCTCCAGCAGGTTGATGTGGCATCGGGACTCCCGAGGGGACCAGAGGTTGTGCGCTCTATGCTCCCCCAGATGGGCACCTCAACCCATCAGAGGGGCATCGGTCGAAAGAGAGACCGTCGGCTCAGGGCAGACAAATGGGATACCCTCCTGCAGATGTGCCATAACAGTCCACCACTGGAGAGCGTTCCACATCCACTGGGTCACTGTCACTAGCTGATCTGATGGATTGAAGTGCTGTGACCACTGGCCAGCCAGTCCCTGTTGAAGGGGACGCATGTACCAGCGGGCCCAACGGACCACGCTGGTGCAGGCCGCCATGAGGCCCAAGAGGTGCAGGAAGTCCCGGACAGGGTGCGATTGCCCAACCAGAAATGATTGGGCAAAGGAGGAAAGATTGCCCAACCAGAAATGATTGGGCAAAGGAGGAAAGAACCTCAGCCCTGTCCGCTGGGAGCCGTGCTCTGGCTCGAAGAGAGTCGAGCTCTGCCCCGATGAAAAGTATCACATGCTTTGGCATGAGTTCCGACTTGGCCTCGTTGATGAGGAGGCCAATCTGAGAGCAAACCTGGAGGGCCAGATCTTTGGACCGCTCCACCTCCGCTCTGGAGGGGGCTGCAATCAGCCAGTCATCCAGGTAGGGGTACACCCGGACCCTTCGGCACCGCAGGAATGCTGTCACCACTGCCATGCATTTGGTGAAGACCCTGAGAGCAAGGAAAAGGCCAAAGGGCATGGCCCGGAACTTGTAAAGGGATCCCTCTGCTCTGAAGCAGAGGAATCTCTGGTGGGACAGACGGATTGGGACGTGAAACATAGACTTTGACGGCAGATAAGGACCACTTGGCCCACCCAGTCTGCCCATTTCCCTACCTACTGGATAAGCTGCAGATTCTAGTTAACCAACAGCCTATTTCCTGCAACCCCCAACTATAATTGCCTTATGTCTGTCCCATGCATGTTTGAATTCCTCCACTGTTTTAGACCCCACAACCTCTCCAGGAAGGCGGTTCCATGCGTCCACCACTCTCTCCATGAAAAAGAATTTCCTCACATTATCCCTGAGCCGTCCCCCCTCTAACTTTAAATTGTGCCCCCTTGTTCTTACACATCTCTTTTTCTGAAAGATGCTACCCTCCTGGACTTTGCTGATTCCCTTGAGGTACTTAAAAGTTTCTATCATGTCCCCCCGTCCCTCCTTTCATCAAGGGTATACATATTAAGCTCTCTCAGTCTCTCTTCATATGGTTTCTGATGTAGACCCTGCACCATTTTAGTTGCCCTCCTCTGGACTGCTTCCATCCTGTCTATGTCCTTGCGTAGATGAGGTCTCCCAAACTGCACGCAGTACTCCAGATGGGTCTCACCAACTGTCTGTATAGAGGGATAACCACTCCCTTTTCTACTTGTGATACCCCCCCATGCATCCCAGCGTCCCCCTGGCTTTCCCTACTGACTTCTCACATTGCATACCCACCTTTAGGTCATCTGATATGACTACACCCAGATCCCTTTCCATTATTGTTGTTGTTAGTACCTCCCCTGCTATTGTGTACTCTTCTCCGGATTTTTATTCCCAGGTGCATTACTTTGCACTTCTTTGCACTGAATCTAAGTTGCCATATGTCTGACCATTCCTCCAACCTTGCCAAGTCCCTTCTCATCCTTTCTACCCCCTTGTGTATCAACTCTGTTACAGATCTTTGTGTCATCCATAAAGAGGCATACCTTTCCTTCCATACCCTCTGCAATGTCACCTATACAGGCGTTAAAAGGACTGGACCCAGTACTGAGCCCTGAGGTACTCCACTAGTAACCCCTTTCTTCAGAATGAGTTCCATTCACTATTACCTTCTGTGTCCTGTTGTGCAGCCAGTTTCTACAGGCTACCACCCTGGGACCCACTCCCAGGCTGGCTAACTTGATTATTAATCTTTTGTGCGAGACTGTGTCAAATGCCTTGCTAAAGTCTAGTTAGGCCATATCCACAGCCCCTCCCTGGTCTATTACTTTGGTCACCCAGTCAAAGAAATCAATTAGATTTGTCTGACATGACCTTCCTGCTGTGAATCCATGCTGCTTTGGGTCCAGTGCCCCGCTGGCCTCAAGGTACTCAACAATTCTTTCTTTCTTTCAGAAGTGATTCCATCATTTTCCCCACCACTGAGGTCAAACTAACAGGTCTGTAGTTTCCTGCTTCTGCCTTGCTCCCACTTTTGTGAAGAGGAATCACATCTGCCCTCCTCCAGTCCTCAGGTACCACCCCATCTTCCCATGATTTGTTAAAAAGTGTAGTTAGTGGTGTCACTAGGTCCTCCCTTAGCTCTTTTAGGATTCTAGGGTGAATCCCGTCAGGCCCCATTGCTTTGCCCACCTTGAGTTTTAGAAGTTCTTTCAGTACTCTTTCTTCTTTAAATAGACTGGTATCAACCCCACTATCCAGAGTGCTTCTGCTGTTTGGTTTAGGTAACTCCTCCTCTTCTTCTTTTGGGAATACTGAGCAAAAGTATTCATTCATTATCTCTGCCTTTTCACTGTCTCCTCTGCCCACCTCCCTCTCCTTTATTAATCTTCCCTATCCTCCCTTAACCTTTCTATGTTCCCTAATGTACCTATAAAAGGTTTTATCCCCTTCTTAACTGAGTTGGCTATCCTTTCCTCGGTTTGGGCCTTTGCTTTTCTGACTGCCTTCCCCACTTCTTTCTGCTTTAATTGATACAGTTCCCTGTCGTGCTCCGTCTGTGATTCCTTATACTTCCTGAATGCAGCCTTTTTCTCCTTAACCTTCCCTGACACTTCTTTTGAGAGCCATAGTGGTTTTTTATTCCGCTTTGTTTTCTTTATTTGTTTCACACAAAGGCTTGTTGCCTCCATGATGGCAGTTTTGATTTTTCTCCACTGTTCTTCCACCCCTCCTTTCTGGCCATTTGCTAATGCATTCCTCAGGTATTCACCCATTTTGCCAAAGTCAGCCCTTCTAAAGTCCAGTATCCTTGTATTTGTATGGCTTGTCTCCATGGTTGTGTTTATTGTGAAGCACACTGTGCAGTGGTCGCTTGTTCCCAGGTGTCTATTGACTTCTAAGTTTGTGATCCTCTCTCCATTTGAGAGTACCAGGTCTAATATTGCTCCCTCCCGAGTGGGTTCCACCACTAGCTGTCTAAGGCATGCTCCCTGTAGGGCATCGAGAATGACCCTGCTCTTGGATGTGGCTGCAGTCCATGTTGCCCAGTTAACATCTGGCATATTCAGGTCCCCCATCAACAGTATCTCCCCTTTTTCAGCCATTTTGAGAATGCCCTCTATCATTTTCTTGTCCATTTCCTCCCCTTGAGACGGGGGTCTGTATACAACCCCTGTGCAGATTGTGATGCCATTCCCTGTCTCCAATGTGACCCAGAGTTCCTCTTGTTCTCCTCCTTTACTTTTTAGTTCTGTTACTTTGATCCCTTCCCTTATGTAGAGAGCTACTCCACCTCCTCTTTTACCCTCCCTGTCCCTTCTGTAGATTGTGTACCCTGGTATGTTGACATCCCAGTCATGGTTCTCCGTGTACCATGTTTCTGTGACTGCCACAATATCCAAGTGTTCGACTTCCATCAGGGCTACTAGCTCTGGAAGCTTGTTTCCCAGACTACGGGCATTGGTACTCATTACCCTCCATTTAATGTTGGCTTTATCCTTTTTTACCCTATCCCTGCTCTTATTGCCCTTGTCCATTTTTCCATGTACCCCTGTCCTGCCCTCTGTCAAGCTCTGTACCTCAGTGTTTACCCTACCACCTACCATGCTTTGGGGGAGGAGGCTTGAACTTTCCTGTTTCCTATCAGCACCTCCCCCCTTGGCAAGTTTAAAAGCTTGCCAAGGAAGCCTTTAAACCTGTCACCTAGGAGCATGTTTCCCTTCCTGGACAGATGCAGACCATCATGCCAGTATAGACCTTCATTTCTCCAGGTGGACCCCAGTCCCAATGAAGCAAAGCCCTGTGCTCTGCACCAGTTTTGCAACCATTCATTAAACCGCATGGTGTGCAGTACCTAACCTCACCCCTGCCATAGACTGGCAGCACCTCTGAGAAGGTTACCGTGCTTGCTACCTGTCTGAGGCCCTCCCCAACTCCACAAATTCATCCTGCACTGCACTGATCTCATGCCTAGCTAGGTCATTTGTCCGAGGGGACAATGATATCTAGTTTCCTCTCCTGTGATGCTGCTTCTGCGATCCTGAGGATTCGCTTCCTGTCCCTCCAAGCCATGGCACCAGGCAGGCACCTTACTTCCCTCTCCTCTCCCTTCCCCAGGTCCACACCCCTAACAACTGAGTCCCCTATCAGAAGCTGTTTCTTTCCCTTGTGTTGTCCCTTGCCACTCTTTTGTGAGTCTCCCTTGTGGATGTCCCCAGCATTCTTCTTGGTCTCCAATGAGAGTGTCATCATAGAGGAATCTTGATTTGCCAGACTGACATGTGATTTGTGTAGAGGTGCAACTCGGGGGCTATGCCTCTGTTCCACCACCCTCACCCTCCCAGAACCTACTGTGGTCCATCTGCTCTTCACACATGGCAGTCTCTGAGGCAGTGGTTGTGGAACTGGTGCTCTTTGGGTGGGGGAGTCCTCCTTAGTCCTTGCCAGTTCAACCTGGAGGTGGGCAACCTCCTCCCTCAGAGCTGACAGTTGCCTGCAAATAGGGCAGCAATGCAGGTTCCAGAATGTTTCCCGGAAAATTGCTGCCCCACAGCCAGTGCATTGCACCACTCCCCACATGTCCCTCTTCCTTATAATATACAATTTTTTTTTTTTTTTGTGTGTGTATACACTTACGCTTTATGCACTGTGCTGGGTAATTAAGAACATGACAGTTCGGCTCCAAGACCTGTTGAGGAAGTGATGTCAGAACCTTGGCTATAAAGGAAATGCCACAACCACTGGTGACTGTTAGAAACAATCAAATACACCACTGCTCCACCACCTTGGTGAGTACTGCCCTTTATAGTAAGTCAACCAACACCACAATGTACTAGACCACTGCTCCCACACAAACCACTCTACTGAGTCCAGGGATAAAAATGAACCCACTGTTCAGCCAGCAGGACACTTCCAAAATACTGCACAAATATCCTTCCAAATCCTATGTGTCTAGCACAGAAATCAAGCAACTTCAGTTGTATTACAACCCCTCTGGTTATAAAATTACTACACTTTAATGGAATCCTGCAATTCTTAAATGCCAATAAAAAAAATAATGAAACTTTCTGTAGAAAGTGTAGCTTACCTTCCTAGTCCCCTTCAATATTATGTTTTACCAAGTTACCAGTTCCTCAAATGCGTTCTAGTTTGTTCTCTGCAGTATAGCCTGTTTCTCAGCTTCCCAAAGGAACAGGCAACCCCACATGCCTCATTCTAAGGATGGGATTATCTGAGCCAGAGTGACCATCCTGAAGGTCCGAGACCTTAGGAACCTGTTCAGGTCGTGCAGGTCGAGAATGGGGCGCCAGCACCCCAGCCGTTTTGGAACCAGGAAATACCTGGACACGAACCCCGGGTCTGGAGGAGGATCCGCCACCTTCCTGATCACCTCTTTTTCGAGGAGCAGGGCAATATTGGCTCAGCAGGCCGGCAGTAAGGCTGCGGACCCCATAGCCCCCCCCCCCGAGAGGCGACGGCTCGAAAGGGTGGGGTCTGCTCGAACTCCAGAGGCAGGCCCTTTCCTACCACCTCCAACACCCAGCAGTCCATGGTGACAGCGGACCAAGCAGAAAGGAAGTGGCAGAGCCATCCCCCCACGGGGGCACCCAGGGGGGAGTGACGGGGATGGGGGCGACACCCCTCAAACAGTTGCTGGGCACGCTTGGAGGCGGGACCGGCCGAGGGACATCCTGGGCCTTTACCTCCCTGCTTCCTGTTGGAGGAAGCCACAGGCTTGGGTTTGGGATGCCAAGCGCGAGCCTGCTGGCCGTGATGCTGGTGCTGTTGGGACAGACATGCCGCAGGCGCAGAAGGATGAAAGGACTTGTGCTGCTGCTGATGACAGTGACCTTTGTCCTTCTGGGCAGAGGTGACAGAGTCCAGGGTGGCATTGGACTTTTCGATCCGCTGGAGGTGACTTTCCACTCCAGGGCCGAAGAGGTCGGTCCCCAAGAAGGGGACATCCGCCAACTTGTGCTGGGTATCCGCCGTAAGGGTGGATATCCTCAGCCATGCCCTGCGGCGCATGGCCACTGCGGCCGCCACTGATCTGGCACAGGAATCCCCTATGTCCAGAGCTGTCTGGAGCTGCTGCTTCGCCACTGCCCTACCCTGGTCCCGGACCTGCTGGACCGTGGTCTGGAGGTCGGCCGGGAGATGAAAGATCACCTCATCCAGGGAGCCCATGAGGGCATGGGAGAAGTGTGCCATCAGCACGGCCAAGGGAGGACGCAGCGTACACCTTGCGCCGGTGTAGTCCAGCTTTTTGGACTCCTTGTTGGGGGGCTTGTCCACATCCCTGGCGTTCCTGGAACGCCGGAAAATGCTGTCGGTGACCAACCCCTCGGCAGAGGGGTGCTCCGAAAACCCGGGCACAGAGCCGGTAGGGACCGGATACTTCCTGGCCATCCTGGCCGAGGGCGCAGGACAGGAAGCAGGCCACTGCCAAAGCTCCAAGGCTGGGCTGACAATGGCCTCAGCCACAGGAAAGGACTCCGTGGGTGAATCCCCTCAGTCCAGTAACTCCATCAGGGGATACTTGGCCCATTTGGACACGGGCTCGAGCTGCATCCCGGTGGACTCCGAGATGAGCCGAAGCAGACCCATAAAGGACGATGGGCTTTCGTCCAGTGACTGGCCCCCGGAGGACTCCAGGTCAACCTGCCTGGAGAATAGGGAGGAGTCGTCGTCGGACTCCAAAGAGTCCGCGAAGAGCTGCCTAGGGCCTGAGCCACCCTCCACCTGCCGAGGACGGTTGGGAGTGAGGGTGACTGACCACCTGTGGGGCAGGCCTTGACCCGACAGAGAATCCTTGGTCGGTGCCCCCGATTTCGGTTGTGGAGACGGAGGTTCCACCACAATCGGTGGGGCAGCAAGCTTAGGCCGAACAACTGGCCCAGACATGGGCATCTCGACTGCAGCGAGAGGTTGCTTCGGCCAATCGGGTGACAGCCACTTGATGGCCGGGGAAGGCGTTGGAGTCGACTTAGCCTCGGACAAAAGTAACTGCTGCCACATCAGCTCCTCGTAGCGTTGACGCATTTGCTCCGAAGCCTCTCCTCATCCGAGGAGGAAGACGAGGAGAAGTGGCATCGCCATTTACCTCGGTTCCAAGACCGAGACCGCCGATGTCGGTGGGATCGGCTGTACCGAGAAGAGGTCCGAGACCAAGAACCTCGGTGTGTCCGAGAGGGCGGGCCTGGGAGGGAGCAGGGGACACCCGCTCCTCCCTTGGCTCGGACATCTTAACTGGGGACTGCTGCACCAATGGCGCAGGTAAATCCTCGGTTTCCACCGGGGGAACCAGCGAAGATGGGTTGTCGGCCTCACACGTCGACAAACCGTCCGACGGGTTGAGAAAAATCTCGGCCGCGTCAATGGCTGTCTCAGCCAGCTGACCTGACGGGGACACTGTGAAGTCAGCAGCCTTAGCCGCAACCTCGACCGAAGTCGACAGTCAGCTGTCCGGTGAAGGGACCTCACCCACTCCCACGAACGCAGACGATGGGACTTACCCTTGGAATCCTTCTTCTTGGACTGAGAGGAATGTCCCGATGGCCCCTTTCCCTTCATGGAAAGGGAATGGCAAAGCTCCTTGAACAAAGCCGAATACGAAGTACCCAAGGCGAGTGGGATAAATGCTGTGACCGAGGAGGAGGAGGAGAATGAGGCCAGGGCCGCCTCCTCCTCGAGGGCGATCATCTGCTCAAGCTGCTCACCACCGCGGTAACCACCCAACGGGCCTCTTTCGACAACCGGCGGGTAGCGCTTCTTGGGGTACCCGAGCTTCAACCGGGCAGCGCGGTTCTCCAAGACGTTGGCCGAGAACGAACAGCAAGACTTGCAGGCCTGAGGATCATGTTCTAGGCCGAGGCAGTAGACGCACGTGGAGCCGGATCCATCCTGGACATCTTCTGCCCACACAGGCATTGCCGAAAACTGGGAGTCGATTTGTCCATTGCAGCCGTGAGGGAAAAGGAAGACCTAAGTCTTGAAAATTTTAAAACGAGTTTCGGACGAACCGAATAATTAGGATGTAGTCTAACAACACGCAGAGCGTTAAGGAGGGAACCTGAGCTTCCAAGCGGTAAGGAAGATCTGGAGTCATGGGGCCGAGCCGAGAGTTTTACCACCGGGGTGGGTGGGAGTAGCCAGCTTGAAGACCTTCCGGCAAGATTTAAAGTGGCAAGGAACCTACCAGACAGTGTGGATGAACAACATATCTATGTCCCTAGAAAGTCCCCAGCAGAGCACAACTCCCCAACCCAAAATGATAGGGCAAAGGAGGAGAGACAGCATCCACCCTGTCCGCCGGAAGCTGAGCCCTGGCTCCGCAATAGTCGAACTCCATCCCGATGAAATAAATCACCTGTGAGGGCACAAATTCTGACTTAGCCTCATTATCCAGGAGGCCAAGGGAGATGCTGGGCTGGGGGCCAGTTCCCTGGACCGCTCCACCTCCTCTCCTTGGAGGGACCCTACAATCAGCCAATCATCAAGGTAGGTGTAAACCCGGATCCCCCAGTGCCTCAGATGAGCTGCCACCACTGCAGTGTATTTGGTGAAGACCCTGGGAGCAGAGGAAAGGCCGAATGGCATGGCCTGGAACTTGAAAAAGATCCCCTCTGCACGGAACTGGCGGTGGGACAGACAGATTGGGGAGATGTAAAAGAATGCATCCTAAACATCCAGGGAGCAGAACCACATGTTCTGCTCAAGAGATGGTATGATCCTGTGACAAAGTGACCATCCTGAAGGTGCACGGCCGAAGAAACTTGTTCAGGTCATGCAGATCTAAGATGGGGCGCAGCCCCTGTCTATTTTGGCACCAGGACGTACCTGGAGGCAAACTCTGGGTATATTGGAGGGTCTGAGAAAGGAGCCACGACATACTTAACATAACATAATATAACATAACCTGCTGGAGAAGGTGCAGAGGAGGGCTACAAAGATGGCAGCTGGTCAGCAGGGAAAGGCATACAAGGAGAGGCTGAGGGCACTGAACATGTACTCCCTAGAAGGCAGGAGAGAAAGAGGGTACATGATTGGGACCTTCAAGTACTTAAAAGTGATAAATAAGGTTGACAGGGAGAGTCTCCTTAAGCAGAGTGGCAACCATAACATGAGGGAGCACAGTCTTAAGCTGGAGGGTGGGACATTTAGGAGGGAGGTCAGGAAGCACTTCTTCACAGAGAGGGTGGTGTACACTTTGAATGCACTGCCAGAAAGGGTAATCTCATTGAAGACAGTGGACAGCTTTAAGAGAGGCTCAGACAGGTATAGGGGGGGGGAAGGTAAGGGTCATGGGTAGGGAGGATGGGATTAGTGGGGAGAGGGAGCAGGGGCAGTAGCTCAAGTTGTGGACCCTGCAACACAAGCAGACTTGATAGACCAACTGGCCCTCTGCTGGCTTTTTCGTATGTTTGTCTGCTTGGGGAGGATGCTGGGTGATGTTCCAAAGGGCTGACAGAGTGTTGGCGGGCACTATGTCCTCCCATAGGGCATGGGCTCAGCAAGGTGGGTAAATCTCGAACTCCTGAGGCAGACCCTGACTTACTACCTCGACAACCCAGCTGTCCATGGTGACAGCAGACCAGGTGGAAAGGAAGTGGTGGAGCTGGCCCCCTACAGGAAAATGCAGGGGAGACAGGATGGGAATGGGGGAGGTACCCCCAATCCCATCACTAGGCAGGCTTGGAGGTGGAGGAAGGGCCAGCTGAAGAGCCACTGGGACCCTTACCTCCTGGCTTCATGATGACTGACGCAACTGACTTCAGTTGAAGATGCCAAGTCTGAGTCTGCTGCCCAGCCAGAGGCTGGGAAAGCTGGGAAGCATGGGCAGAGAGGGGCCGAAAGGATTTCTTCTTTTGAGCTTTAGAGCCCTTGGAATCCCTCTGGGCAGAGGTCATGGAGTCCAAGGTGGCACTGGACTTCTCAATCCAAGTAAGGAGCCCTCTGACGCCTGGCCCAAACAAATCAGTGCACAAGAATGGGACATCTGCCAGCTTGTGCTGGGTATCTGCCGTAAAGGTCGCAATCCTCAGCCAAGCCCTGCAGAGCATGGCAATCGCATACACCACAGATCCAGCCCAAGAGTTGCCAATGTGCATGGCTGTCTTGAGCTGCTGCTTAGCTATAGTTTGGTCCTGATCCTGGACCCACTACATCGTAATCTACAACTTGTCCAGGAGATGAGGAAGCATCTCATTAAGTGTGCTCATAGGGCAAATTGGTCCATCAAAAGGGCCAAACTCGCCTGCCGAAGACCGAGAGAGGAGGCAGCAAAGACCTTCTTGGCCATGTTATCCAATGTCTTGGATTCCTTTTCAGGAGGCTTAACCACATCCCCAACACTCCCGGTACACCGTAACATACAGTTGGCCACCAGATCCTCAGCTGAGGGATGCTCTGTGAAACCGGAAGGGAACCGGTAGGGACTGCGTACTTGTGGGCCATTTGGGCCGACAATGCTGGATACGAGGCCGGATGCTGCCAAAGCTCCACAGCAGGGCCAAGAATGACCTCTGTGACCAGAAAGGCTTCCCCAAGGAAGTCACCCCATTCAAGAATCTTGATGAGTGGGTACCTGGCCTGTTTTTGGACAGGTTCCATCGGCAGGCAGGTGGATTCCAAGATAAGGTGGAGAAGACCGATGAAAGAGGTGGGGCTGTGCTCCTCTGAAAAATCCTCTGCCAACTCCACGTCCACTGGACAGGAGTGCAGGGAGGAGTCAGACTCCAAGGGTTCATCAAATAAAAGTCGATGCCAGAGTCCCTGCTGAACCTAAAGAGCCTGTTGGGAGTGACTGACTGACAGCCGATGAGGGAGCCTCGATGCCGCATGGCCATCCTTAGGAGGATGGCAAAACGTCGGCTATTTTGGTGGCGGCTCCATCGCAATCAGTGGGGAACCCTAGGGAGGCTGAGCCTGCTCCTGCCGAGCTGGGGTAGCGGCTGGGGCCTCTGTGACGAGAGCCAGGTGATGGCCAGGATTGGCTTAACCCCAGTGAACATCAGCTAGTGTCACATGAGCTCCTGGTATTGCCGATGCATCTGCGGTGGAGCCTCTCCTTTTTAGAGGCGGAGGAAGCAGAGGAGCAACAGCGGCAGCACCGCTTGCCCAAATGCAGAGAGCAAGAATGTCGATACTGATGCGGGCTGCTCAAACTGAGACATCAAGATTGGGACTGCAACCTTGACCATTGGGGCCACTGATGGCAGGTCTAAGAGGTAGCCAGCAAAAGCTGAGGATCCTCTGGGTCCACCAGATCCTGAGGGAGAGGGGGTGGATCAGCAGGTTGGTCCAACCCTTCCTGGGAGGTAACAGGCAGGGCTGGAGTCCTAGAGAGGGAGGTATTGGATTCATCTTGTGACAATGAGTCCACTGGCTTGAGAAAAAACTTGGCAGGAAGGCTGGCCTGCATCTTGACCAACTGGTCTAATGGGGAGATCGTGGAGCCAGTGGCCTGGGCCAAAAAAGGGTCGACCACAGTCAAAACCACTGTGGTAGCACGGGAATCTGAGGCCCGAGAGTGCTCACGATCCCATGATAGATGGCTATGTGACACTTGGTCAGCTGGTTATGATTACTGTATGATATTGGTATTATAAATAAATGGTCAGTGTATGAAATGTCAGTCTGTGAGATTTGGCCCTTTTAAATTACAAGGTGTCAGCAACTGAAATCACAGGATATATTACACTGGCCAGGAGATCTCTGTAATATAATTAACTTCCTTGAGAAATTGCATTTTGTGGCCTATTCATGACCTCATGCTTTTGAATTGGAAACTAAATATACATTTTATTACATCAAGACAGGACGTCATTTAGCTGATTCCTGTTGGCTGTCAGGTGACAGACTGCAGGGTTGTAAACTTCAAAGGAACTGGTTGATCAAAGACTCATAATTTGAGAAATGGGGTTTGCTGATGTCACATTATTTAATAACCTCCTGATAGGAAATCATGTTTATTTATTTTTTTTATTCTAAAAGAGAGAGCTAGATGACTCACAGAAGGGGTGTGAGACAGAGTTTAAACTGATACCTGTGTCTGAAATGAATGTCATATCATCTTGGGACTCTAGAGAGACACAGCTCTCTGATCTAACTTCAAAACGCACTTCCAGAGATAATATCTTAGATAGCAAAGATCTAAATATATTGTGGTAGAAGTTTTGCTTTGTAATTTTTCCTTGTTCTTTTATGTGATTGTGAGCTCTTTGATATATTGTTCTGTGTTCACATTTTTCATATTGTTATTTTTTAGTAAAGTACCTTTTCTTTAAAAAGACTGCCTGGGTGTCTGCCAGTTCTTTTTGCATGCGACATATAGGGAGTTAAGTCTGACAAAACTGTTCAACAGCTTGATGGTGTTACTAAGCTTGGAAAAAGGTAAGAATATGCCCAAGGTCTCTTACAGAGTTAAAAGGGTTCATTCTGGAAGCCTGGCTGGGTGCCCTGGTGAAAGACTGTACCACAATTCCCGAAGAGGGTACGAATCTGAGCCTGTTCATTGGGTAGGCTAGCATAATGTTCACAGTTTGAATCCCCTCATAACTTGAGACTAAAGGTGATTGGGACCCAAAAGCAGACAGGAGGGTTACCCTGTCTGTTACCTGTTCACACTATTGCACTCTGAGGTTGGCACTGTGGGAGCAGAGGGTCTGTCCTTCGGAGTGCGTTTGTGACAGGCTATACTTCTTTTTAGCCTCTTTGATTTAGATTAATGCCCAAGAAAGGACCCTGCCCAAAAGTGCGAAGGGCGTAGTACAGATCCCTAAACTCCCCTGAAAAGGAGGTGCCTAAAGGGAGCGGCAAAAAGGCCAAAGCTGAAGTAGCATGTTCTGCGGCCTGAGAGGCAGCTTCTTTGAATGCCGCAAGCTGTTCAGCAGATCCTGCAGCCACAGAGACCGCCGAACAGCGTTTATAGGCATAACTGGAGGATTATGTTTGTTTTATTTAATCTGTTGTATGTATGTATGGTTGTTGTATACATAAAAAGCAAATAAAAAGATTATACAAAAAAAAGTCTTAAAACTGAAGGTGGACAAAGCAATGGGGCCTGATGGGATTCATCCCAGAATTCTAAAAGAGCTAAGGGTAGAACTAGTGACACCATTGACTACCCTCTTTAACAAATCATGGGAAGATGGGGTGGTACCTGAGGACTTGGGGGAGGGCAGATGTGATTCCACTTCACAAAAGTGGGAGCAGGGCAGAAGCAGGCAACTACAGACTGGTTTGTTTGACCTCAGTGATAGGGAAAATGATGGAATCACTTCTGAAGGAAATAACTGTTGAGTACTAGAGGTCAGAGGGGCACAGGACCCAAGGCAGCACGGATTCACAGCGGGAAGGTCATGCCAGATGAATCTAATAGATTTCTTTGACTGGGTGACCAAAGTAGTAGATCAGGGAGGGGCTGTGGACATGGTCTGCCTAGAATTTAGCAAGGCATTTGACACAGACCCATACAAAAGATTGATATCCAAGTTAGCCAGCCTGGGAGTGGGTCCCAAGATGATAGTCTGGATAAAGAATTGGCTGGTGAACAGGACACAGAGGATAATAGTAAATGGAGTCCACTGTGAAGAAACGGGGGTTACTAGTGGGGTACCGCAGGGTTCAGTACTGGGACCAGTCCTCTTCAATGTCATTATAAGCGACATTGCAGAGGGACTGGAAGGAAAAGTATGTCTCTCTGCAGACACAAAGATCTGCAGCAGAGTTGATACACAAGGTGGGTGGAAAGGATGAGAAGGGAATTGACTAGGTTGGAGGAATGGTCAAATGTATGGCTGCTTAGATTCAATTCTAAGAAGTGCAAGGTAATGCACCTGGGAAACAAAAACCCAGGGGAAGAGTACACAGTGGGGGGTGAGATACTAACAACAACAAAAATGGAAAGAGACCTACAAGTAATTATATCAGATGACATAAAGGTGGGCAAGCAATGCGAGAGGGCAGTAAGGAGGGCTGGCGGGATACTGGGATGCATAGGGAGAGGCATCACCAGTAGAAAACAGGAAATTGTTATCCCTCTATACAGACAGCTGGTGAGACCCCATCTGGAGTACTGCATGCAGTTCTGGAGACCCAGTCTCCACAAAGACATAAACAGTATGGAGGCAGTCCAGAAGAGGGCAACTAAAATGGTGCCAGGTCTGCACCAGAAGACCTATGAAGAGAGACTTATGGAGCTTAATATGTATAGCCTCGAGGAAAGGAGGGAGAGGGGGGACATGATGGAAACTTTCAAGTGTCTCAAGGGAATCAACAAAGTCCAAGAGGGTAGCATCTTTCAGAAAAAGAGGTGTGCAAGAACAAGGGGGCACAATTTGAAGATAGAGGGAGGGGCAGCTCAGAGGTAATGTAACGAAGTATTTTTTCACAGAGAGGGTTGTGGATGCATCAAACGGCTTTCCGGAGGAGGTTGTGTAGTCAAAAACAGTGGTGGAATTCAAGTATGCATGGGACAGTCATAACGCAATTCTAGGGGGTGGGGGTAGGAAGAAGTAGGCTGTTGGTTAACTAGGATCTGCAGCTTATCCATTAGGTAGGGAATTGGGCAGACTGGGTGGGCCAAGTGGTCCTTATCTGCCATCAAATCCTATGTTTCTATGTTATGTTTATCCCATTTGTTGGGACGCTCCAGGACAAGTCACGTGTGCCGGTCTTCCGATGTAGTAGGATGCAAGGTGTGACATGGGTTGCATGCCTGAGGATCGTGCTCATAGCCTAGGCAGTAGACGCACATGGTATGCGGGTCTGTCTGTGACGTCTTCTGCCCACAAGCACATTTTCTGACACCAGGAGCAGACTTTGTGTCATCCATCATGGGAGAGGTGAAGGAGATCAACTGTAAACAAGTAAATCACAATTTGAAAGTTTTGAAAGCAAAAGGCCTTCTAAGCACAAGAGCAGTAAGGAGGGAACCTTCTTTTTCCAATGGAAAGGAAGATCTGATGTCACGGGACGGCACTAGGGGAGTTACCACCCGGGTGGATGGCAGAAGCCAGCTTGAAGACATTCTGTCAAGCCTTAAAGGGAAAGGAACACTGTCAGAAGTGTGGATAGTACACCATATCCACGTCCCTAGAACACATGTTCCCTCCCACTTTGTCACTCTCAGACTAATCTGGATCAAATGCACAAACCTAGGGGCTGGCCTGTCAGGCAGCGGCAGTGTTTCTGCTCGCGATGCCAGTGACCAGAGTTCAGTAATGAGCATAGGTCATCAGAGGGCTGCCGGGGTGGGGGGTGGGGAGGATCGAGCATCCAAAGGACTGCTCTCCTCCTCCTCTGGGGGAGGGTGGGGTAGCTGCCTGAGTTCAACTGATCCCTGGTGGAGGGCAGGGATCAGACAGGAGCTAGGCAGTGTTGAGAGGCATGCCAGACGTGTTATCAGCGCCATCCTGTCGTTGAACGCAATGCATCCCCAGGGCACAAAAAGCTCGAAAAACATTCTGACTGCACACCAAGACATTCGTCCCCTGCTGCTAACCATTAATTCCTTGCTCCCAAGTACTAAATGAGTCTCCATCAGGGAAGGCAGCATCCCCACCCTAGGGGGCAAGTCAGGGTACCCTGGGAGTTGAGGTAAGTCTAGGGTGGTGGATGCCGGGAACAGGATAGATACATGGCCGGTCAGATGGAGCCAAGAAAGCAGACTAAATTAAAAAAAAAAAAAAAAAAAGATGTACAAACCTTTTTATAAGGCAATGTCTATTCTGGTGAAACCTTGTCAGTCCAACTTGCACACCCATGGTGCCCTGCTTTGGGAATGAGGCTTGAGAGTGTATATATGTATGTATGATTTGGAGAGATGCACAAAACACACAAATTTTAAATTTCACATGGTATGAATAGACAGGAGGGAACATCAACACTCCTAAAGTAATTTCCATTCTGTGTTAACGACTAGTTCAATCTCACCTTAGATAGTTTTTACATTAAGTTCTGACAGTTTTAAATATTTGCTTCTCTATTTGTTGAGCTTTAAATTACAGTGGCAAAACAATGCTAACCTAAAGGACATTTCTTTGAATTAAATGTACCGGGATTTACAGGATTCCCCTATATAATCTTCTTTGGGGGATTACAAATTTAGTAGAGGATAAGGTTATCAGGTCCCCCTATCCATACTAGCGTAATTGTTGTTGCTGGGCGTACAGTATCCCTGAGCAACAAGTGCCGTTTTTTTCCAAAGGTTCCACGTCAGGACTGATTACTTATAGTGCAATTTAAATAGAAGTATACGTAGTTCATAATACAGGACAGACAAAGCACAGATCAATTATTTAGAATTACAGCAGGCTTGTTCAAGAAGTAATTAGGGCTGACAAAAGAACTTGTATCCTTTAGTTTCAAAACTAATCAGCATAAAAATTAAAACCTAATCAGCATTAAAAATTTGTGCCATTCATTTTGATTAGGGTGACTTTGGTATCAATATTTTCCTCATCTCCCCCTAAAAATATTTTCTGCTGGACATTTAGCATTCACTACTGTAAATAAGAAATATGGTTTGGTACTGAACACTGTAAAATGTAGTTTGTGTTGATCTTCCAACTTGGTAATAGGTAAAAAAAAGGCATTAAAAACAAGAAAATGCAATAGGCATACCTTAGTCCAGGAATATCTAATAAATTAGTGAAGCCTGTCCAGTTGATTTCCATGACCTAGTTTAATACAAGAAAAAAAAAAACAACAACTGTTTTACAAGAATGTGTATACCATCAGATTCCTCATATAAGTGACTCAGATAATACTTTGAACATTTAGGAATCTAACCACATTTCCTGGCTTTTGTGCTGTAAATATTTTGCTTTCATTTAAATCACAAACCAGCTGGATTCATATTTGCTACATACATAGATACATAGTACTCCAGGTGGGGCCTCACTAGTGTCTTGTATAGCGGAATTATGACCTCCCTTTTCCTGCTGGTGATGCCCCTGCCTATACATCCCAGCATCCTATTTGCTTTACCTGCTGCCTTGTCACACTGTTTCCCCTACCTTGAGGTCATCTGAGATGATAACCCCAAGATCTCTTTCCTGCTTGGTGCATGCTATATCCTCACCCCCCAACTGATATATTGTGCCAGGGTTTTTGTGCCCCATATGCATTATCTTGCACTTCTTTGCATTGAATTTCAACTGCCAAACCCCTGACCATTCTTCAAGTTTCTGCAGGTCCCTTCTCATTCTGTCTACACCTCTGGTGTGTCTACTCTGTTATAGAGCTTTGTGTCATCAGCGAACAGTGAAATTCTGCCTTCTAGGTCCTGCGCCATGTCACTGATGAAGATGTTGAATAGGACCGTTCCCAGCACTGATCCCTGTGGTACCCCACTGGTCACTCTTCCCTCTGTGGAGTGACAGCCATTTACCACCACCCTCTGTGTCCTGCCACCTAGCCAGTTACCTACCCACCACACTACTGTCCTGCCCACACCCATATTCCCCAGTTTATGTAATAGTCTTCTATGTGGCACAGTGTCAAAGGCCTTGCTGAAGTCCAGATAGGCCATGTCCACTGCCCTCCCCTGATCCACCTCCCTAGTCACCCAGTCAAAAAATTCAATGAGGTTGGTCTGACATGACCTCCCCCTGGTGAAACCATGCTGCCTTGGGTCCTGTAGTCCATTGACAACCAGATGTTCCACCAATCTCTCCTTCAGTAGTGCTTCCATGATCTTCCCCACTACCGAGGTGAGGCTGACTGGTCTGTAGTTCCCTGATTCCTCTTTGTTCCCACTTTTGTATAAGGGGACTACATCTGCTGTCCTCCAGTCTTTGGGTACCTCCCTGTTTTCCAGTGATCGTCTAAACAGGATAGCCAGAGGTTCAGCCACCACCTCTCTAGTTCTTTAAGGACCCTGGGGTGCACCTCATCTGGCCCCATTGCTTTATCCTCTTATTGCTTCCAGTTCCTTCAGGACCCTTTCTCGTGTAAAAGGACTTGTGTCCATTTCTGCACCATTCTCACCCCTTGTACTCCTTCAGACCCATTACCCTCCTCTTCCTCAGTAAAGACTGAGCAGAAATACCTGTTCAGTATGTCAGCTTTACTGTTGTCATCCTCCACGCGGCCCCCATCCTCCCCCTTCAGTCTCACTATCCCTCCCTTTGTCTTTCTTTTTTCACTTATGTACCTGTAAAAGGTTTTGTCCCCTCTACCCACTGATTTTGCAATGTGTTCTTCTGTCTGAGCTTTGGCTTCCCTTACTGATTTACATATTTACCAAAAGACTGTCTACACCTTGCAAGTATGAAGAATAGTAATTTATGTAGGGTATTTAGAGGTGTGAACTGGTTAAACTCCATTTCTAGTTCTATAACACATTACCACCAGAGATTTTTAAGTAATTTCATACAATGCCCATAGGTGTCATAGTCCAGTGAAAAAATATGCACAGGAATAAAAATACACAGCAGCTGTCATATGAACTGGAATATAAACAAATGGAAAAGGAAAGGAACTAGGTGATGCTGAAAGGAAGGGTTAAATAATTAGACTTGATCTAACTGCATTTTTGTATTTCACCAAGATCCCCAGAAGGCAGCATTATAAGAAACTTGAAAAGCTTAAACTGAGACGGGACATTTTTATGACTTCATAGCTGCTTGCAATGTTCCTAGTTTTCTAAATTATGTGCACAGCCTCCTAATGACCCACATTTAACTGTATCCGAGTGAAAGTTGATAATAAAAAAAGTTTATTTTTTATTGATTTTTGTTTACGGACAACCTTCTGCAGAGCATTCTTTACGGAACCAGGAAACCTGGGTTTTGATTAGGTTGATGCAGGTGTAACCCCTAGATGGCGCTATCCCAGGGGCTACTACCCCTGCCTGATTTGCCACTAACAGGTTGAGGGGCCTGGATCCAATGGTGGGTGCCTCCACCCAGAGGTCAGGGTTTGCAATAGTTAAACTAACTTGGTCACAGCCCTCTGGGACACTACAACCCCCCTTTCTTCCCACTAGTGGCCCACACAATATATCAGAATTACCTTCACAGTATACACTTACCCCCAGGTCTGGTTCCGCACTGGGACCTCCTGTGAAATGAGATACAGTGCAACAATCACAGTACAGTACTTTAACACAGACAAATACCTCAGGCAGTATAACTTTGCTGAAACAAGCAGCTCTGATTTATTTAGGGGATATAACAAGGACAGGGAAATCAGGTTAATTAGACTATCACTCTAATAATCTACCTATGGCTCTGTGCACAGGCCTATCCTATCAGTTACTGTCCCTGGGTACCCAAGCCCTAGTGGCTAGTCCAAACCGTGGCAGCTGGTAGGGGCCCTTTCACACAGAGAAAAGGAGAATTAAACAGTCAGCAGTACAGTAATTCCATTTGGATTTAATGTGGCAATTCAACAGGGAGCGACCCTGAATTAGTACTCACGACCTCCAAATAAGATAGGGTCCTTCAATGTCAGCAGGGCTCACTTGAGGTACACAAACCTCTTCACACATCCATATAAAAGAAAGCACTATACCAGGCAGGCTGCATCTGTATCCCGATCGCAATTACTGCACAATACCCGGGAGAACACACAGCAGATTCAGTTCCTGACAGACCGAGTGCAATTTTCAGCAATTCCTCCAGTCTTTTACAGGGTGAGCCTGGTTTCTACTCTTCAGAGATCCTTTGATTCTTTTCACAGGACGGATTCAGTCCTAACAAGCTGTTACACAAGCTGCAGACCGGAACTCTGGGCCTTACACACGTTTTTTGACTAAAACTGCACACTGAAAAAGCACAGGGCTCCTTCCTTCTTTACTGCCAAAGCTCAACTGAAACTCCAACCGACAAAACCGGGCACTTCCTTTGAGTTCCTCCCAGTTCTTGACTGGATTGGCTGTCACTCACAATAGACTGCTGCTGTTGGTCCAAAAAGGCACTGAAGTCTAAACTACATCTCCCAGAGTCACTGCCCATACAATCCTCTTGTGGCTGGCTCAGATTATGAGTCCAAGTTCTGATTCGTCCAAGGCACCATTTTAGAGCTAGCTTACCCCACACTGATTGGTCCAGTTCAGCAGTTCAAAACCAGAATGGGGAACTAGGCAGACACTGTTCTGACTACAAAAGAAAGCAGGTTAGACAAACTGTAATTTCATTATTACTGTAAATGATTTCTGGCAAACAGTTACATCTTTCAGATAGGTTCCCTTTGCACTCCTAGTGACTGCAAAAATGGAGTGAATTGGCAGCAGATCGAGTGGTACTCAGAGAAGCACACAGTCCCCCCATACAAACTAATTATGTCTGCAAGCAGACAGCTCTTAAAGAGACAGTACCAGAGGCTCTAAAAACACTCACTGATAAATGGCTTAAATGCCAAACACCATTCAGGCTTGGAGCATTCAAGCAAGCTCCTGGAAGTCTTTTGGGAACCCCCATTTGCAGGGGGGTTACACAGGGATTAAGAACTCCGAACACAGGTCTGCAGCCTATCAGAGCAGAGGTGAGAGTTCTGAATCCATGCAGTGACATAGTCAAAACTCCAAATTCCTAGTTCCGTGACGAGAACTGTACAGAATGTTGTCCACAGAATGAAAATGGAGAATACTGGATGTGCGACCATGCAGAACCAGTGTGTTTTGCCACAGAGGGGCTCCAATTCCCTGTGACCTCGAGAGTAAAGCTCAAGAGGTCCTAAGGAATCAGAGCCCTGAAGTGGCAGAACACACAGGTTCTGCATTGGGTTGACCATCCAGTATTTTTTATAGTGTATGGTGCTAGAAAAGTCTTCTATTTTATACAGAAAGCAAGTTTTGCTGCTTCGTTTTAGTCCATGCTAGTGGCTGGTTGCTAGGGAACTAAACCAGCGTACATCGCTAGCTCATCTTTCTATTGGCTGTGAGTTCAGTAAGGGAGGGACTTTTAATAAACAAAAAAAAACATGGAAGCCATATTCTCGCTAAGTGAGAGACTTGCTCTTAATAAAATATCTAGTTGATCTTGCACTGCTATTTTTATATTAAAATTACTGTGCTAGGTTAATTCAGGCTACATATCTGATTGATCCTGCCGGTTCGATGTTTGTGTGGGTTAGTTCTCATTACCGAGCTGCCATCAAGGCCAGGACTGCTTTTCTAGTTAATCCTGCGGTTTGAGGTGCATGCAGCATGTGCACATTGAGATTCTGAATGAGTAGAATGCTGTTCTAAACATATAGGCTGAACAGCGTTCTATGAAGTTTTTTATTTGTGCTGAACAGCTTTTCAGTACAGATAAAAAACGAGTATGAACAACATTCCACCATACACTATAACACAAAACAGTCGTTTACATCAATGTTTAGTCAGGTTACTGTTAAAAGATTGTTTGGGAACGGGGAAATATAAATTCTGAAATCAGAACATTAGAAACAGATGCAAATGCACACACTTTCCCGCCTCCTTTAATAGCACACACACAGAGGTGTATATGCTTATAGGGGATGAAATCAAAAATGTCCACAGAATCTTCAAATAGACAGCTCTGGTACAGAATTATCTAACTGTAATAACTGGTAACCCCTACAACAACTCGCTCCGACAACTTTTCAAAAGCCATAATTACTCTGTATGATGTCATACTGAGTTATTATGGCATTTTCAGGCTTGCGTTGACATTGCTGTCAAAGCGCGAAAATACAATTCCAGAAAATGCCTTGCACTAGTTATAAAAAATAAAGCCGGTGCCAGATTTGTGTTATGAGGATTGTTTACACACCTCGGTGTGCGATAATCTCATAAACCTCTCGCACTCCATTCTTGAGATTTATGCATTATCACATACTTTGAGTGTGTAAAAAAATCCTCATAACACACACATGCAGAGGTATTCTTCTCTATGAGCTATTCAAAATGTCTAAAAATATACCCCAGTGGGTCTAAAGGATGTACGGGCTGGACAGCTTAGCATGGAAAGCAATGGGGTACCTTCTACTCAAATCCACATTAAAGTCATAGAACAAATCATTTCTTTTTTTCTCACTTCACAGGGTTACCCCATTTCTTTTTTTGCAGATCCACCCACCACCATCATGGTTGGGCCTGACCAAGCCATTTCGAGGGAGCTAAATCAAGAGACTAATTATGAGTAATTTGCTAAACCCTCTGTGTTTTTACCCACCACCTCTTGTTTTAGCCATATCAGCCATTTTTTAGGGCCATGGGTGGAGTCTATAGCACTACTGGGATCAGACTGTAGCTATAAAATGGCTCTTCGTGGAACTCCCTTTCTGGACATTTGAAGTATTCCTCCACAGCTGCAAAACAGTGCACTCCTCTTCTCATTTTTGCTATTTGCTGCTCTATGTTAAAAGCATCGGGGGGGGGGGTGCTACTGTATTGTACCTCTGAACTTCTCAGGTTGTTAACAAAAAAAACCTTTTAAACTGCTGTTTCTGTCATCTACCCAGCTCAGACTAATAGATTTATTCCATTTCTTTCAGCAACCAAGGGGTTAACTCATTATATGTTGTCTGGAATGATTAGGGTCTTTTAGATCATCTTCCACCATACTACCATAAGGAGACAGTACAGAGCAGTGGTTTAGGGCCTTGAACTGCAAACCTGGAGACCTGGGTTTGAATCCCACAGCCCCCCCACTTGCATACTGTGTGATCCTGAGCAAGTCACTTAACTTCCTTGTGCTCCCAGGTTGCACCTGGAAACAAGCTATGGCTTAGTGTGCCTTTCCTGGCTACACAGTTTCCCCTTTCTCTATACTGGCAGCAGCAAGTCCTTGGAAAACACTGGAACAAGTACTGTTTCTATCAATGTCTTGCAGATCTGACCAAATGCCCGCTCCTTCGTCTTTCACAGTGGATGCACCTCTTGCTGCTAGTGATGTTTGGGAGTCCGTAAGCTCAAGAGGTTGTTATGATGGAACAGCATCCACCATTTCATTTGGCACTTTTTCAATGAGTAGGTCTTTGTATCTGCTGATGTCTGTGATGTCAGAGGGGAGGGAGGAAGGAAGGAAGCCAGGGTAGCCTTAAATTGAGGGCCTAACATGGTGGCGAAAATATAATGTTCGGATTGCATCATCATTTCTATTCTAGGATTCATTTCAAGAGACATACTCAGGTTTTCTACAACCAAAGTTGCATTACCGTCCTACAGGAAGTTGGGCTTCTGCTTTTCCAGTTTTTTTTTTTTTAGTAGGCATATCAGGGGGTTAACTTAACTCAGACTTGCACTGTCTACACTCACTTCCCTAGTGGCTTCCTCAAAGGGCTGAAGAACCTGGCACAACTGTGCCATCAGGTTCCACCGGGTGGAACCGAGACACACATACTCTTTCCCTACAGAGTGATCCATGGTGTGTTAATGTACTACTCTACGCTGCTCCAGGAGCCGTTGTACCACATACAAGGTGGAATTCCACCTGGTAACTACCTCCTACTTTAGTTGATGTTGTGGAATGTTACTGTCCTTTTGCAGTTGCCACAATATTCTGCATACTTTGGAGGAATGGCTGAAATGTCTTCAGATGTTGCGCACAACACTGAGGACATTGTGAATGTTTCTGTCATCCAGGAGAAAATCATGTACTGTACTATGAGACTGAGGGTGTAAGTGAAGCAAGGTATGCGCGTATAATCACCACCCTTCACAGCACATACAATGTGAACCCCGTTATCAGAAATGACAAATCCTGGAGAAAGGCCATGAGGAGTGAGCCAATCAGCAAAGTGTCTTCATAGCTCCTGCAAGAGGTTCACTGCAGTATGATCTTTTGACTCAAAACTAGTAACACACAAGGCAGCCTGCTTCTTAAATGTCCTGGTTGAGTCTGAGACAAAAGATGAGGCAGAGGAATCACTGAAGGAGGCCCAGTGAGCATTGACGGTCACGTAGTCTACGGTTTGGCTACTAGTCCGCATTTTGGTTGTAATATGGATTTGTGGCACTACTGCCAGCTTCAAGGCCTGCATCAATTTCTCATGCACTTCACAATACAAATTTAATACTGGTTTTGGGGCAAAGTATTTCCTGGATGGTATTTAGATTGTGGCGCTGTAATCTGCCTTACAGTAGCTGCTTATAACCAACAGACTCAACAAAAGAGAAGGGATGCAGGTCTAGTGCTATCATTTCTGCGATGGCCTTAATTTTTGGGCAGCTGGATGACTGGGTTCATATTTACATGCCCGTTGATAGGACTCTTGCATGGCTAACTGTTTTGATTTTGGGCCTCCTCTGCTCCAAAGAGTGGACCAAATTAAATGGGGGTGGGGGAGGGGGACTGTCAGATGCTAGCGTCCCTGATGGTGACAGTGAATTATGTGCTTGACTTTTTTAGCTGAGGGCTGAAGGAAAAATAATTGTCAATCCCACCTGTTTTGGTTACGGAAGAAGAATGGTCTAGATCCCTGTCATCCAATGCCTCACCCTCTGTCTTACACAGTGACATCACATCTTTTCTGCATACCATCAGGTGCATTCTCATTAAGTGTCTTATCAAAGTAAATGTGCCAAGGGGATTCTTCTGTCTGAACCTGCTGACAACAGTTTTACAATAGTGCATACTGCACAACAGATATTTTGGAAGTCAGTACAATACCAATTCCAGACCCAAAAGGTGACCTTTTTTAGTATTACCTCCAGGCATAAGTACCTGTTCTGTAACACTAGCAGTAGCGCTTACATCGTGAGTCTTATCATCATTGTATTCCTTCTCTAAAATAACAATATCAGCAGAGGAGACAGGAGGATCTTCCTTGTCACCATCTCCTTTTTGGTTGATCTCACCTGATGACCCACTCCAGAATTTCTCCAAATTCTCTCCTGCACTAGATCACTATAATCAGAGTCAGACGACTCAGATTCATGGTGACTGGGCACAAAGTTGCTACCACCACTGTCATGGCCCATGCTGGAGTCCGACTTGTGAGATGATGATTGGAACAATGGTGCATTAAATGCATAAATACATGCCTTTGCTCTGAAGCAATCATTCTTTTACTTGCTCCGAACAAGGAGCATACATTCAGCCGCTATATGCAGCTACACCAACACGGAGCAACCCACTCCCAAAAAAAAAAAATTGCTCGGACGCACTCAGCGACCAGCTCTATCCCTCGCACTGGAGCTGCATAAGTCAAAGGAGCTGCACTCAACAGCAGTGGTTCCGGAGCTCGGTGCCCCAGAAACAGGTGCTACATTTCTTCTTAAACCAAGAGGCACTAGACATTAACAATAAAGCGTGACTTGCGCTATTTCTTATCTCTGCAATTGAGAGCTAACACTGTGTGCACAAAGAGGGGGTCAAGAAAATAAGGGGCAGCAAAGAGTCTGTGGCGACAGGTTGGCCACCCTGGCAAGACTGTAAAGAAAAGATAACTGGACAGGAAAGAGTGAAAGGAAAAATGGTGGTGGGGTAGAATTGTTGCACATAGTTATATTTATGACAAGGTTTAAACGCATAGCAGGGGCTCCCTGTTACACACACCCCTCACCAAGAGGCAACAGTAATACTGTTGTCAGATATCCTCCCTGAACCCTAGGAGGGTTGGTGCTTCTGCCCACCCACTCTCAGAAACTCCGCCTCAGGAACCCTTATACAAACAATCAGTGTCTATAATCAGACATACCTAAACACATCTCTGATACTGACCTATTCCCTGAGGCATAATATCAAGGGTTTAATACAAACCCTTATCTCATGTATCATATGCAAAACATTTCAACATTGTCACAGAAAGAAAAACACATCATATCAACACATTTCCTCAAGTTTCATCAGCATGGGCCCCATAACGAGACAACAAATCAGCATTCTGGGGTTTCAACCCTGCTCTGTGCTGAATGGTGAAGCAGTAAGGCTGTAAAGCCAAATACCACCACATTATCCAGCCATTCTTGTCTTTCATCCATTGGAGCCAGCACAGAGGGTTATGATCAGTGAGAACCTTAAACTCTGCACCCCACAGGTATTTCAAGGCCTCATCGCCCATTTTAATGCTAAGCATTCCTTCTCCACTGTTGAATACTTCCTCTCCCTCTCATGAAGTTTGCAGCTGATGTATATGACTGGGTGCTCCTCACCATTCCTCATCTGAGAAAGGATTGCACCGATGCCAGTATCAGAGGCATCAGTGTGAACTTCAAACAGGAGAGAAAAATCAGAACTGATCAAGACAGGGGATGAACATTGGATCACTTAATGTTCTGAAAGGCCTCATTACATTCCTTAGTCCACAGCACCTTATTGGAACATTTGTTTTTGGTCAGATCTGCAAGGGGGGTTGCAATGGTGGCAAAATCAGGTATGAATCGTCCTAAAAAGGAACGTACATGTTTCTTTGTCAGGGGGATGGGACTGTTAGCTACTGCCTCGATTTTGATTATGTCTGGTTTTACTTTACCTTCCCCAATGATGAACCCTAAGTATTTGGTCTCAGTCCTGGCAATGGTGCATTTGGTAGGATTTATGGTCAGTCTGGAGTCTTGAATCGACTGAATGACTGCACTAAGATGTACTGGGTGTGCCTGCCAGTCAGGGCTGAAGATAACATCTAAGTAGGCAGCACTGTACTGTGTATGGGCACGCAATACTTGATCCATATAACACTGGAAGGTTGCAGGGGCACCATGCATTCCAAACAGCATGGTGGTGAACTGGCAAAGGCCTATCAGGGTGCTGAAGGCAGTCAATTCCTGTGCATGTAAAGAGAGAGTGATTTGCCAGTAGCCCTTCGTTAAGTCAAGAGTGCTTATGTATTTGGCATTCCCTATTTAGTCTAGTAGGTCATCTACATGTGGTACCCATCAAAGGTGGAGACAGTGTTAATCATCCTGAAATCCAAGCAAAGCCAGATACCCCCCCCCTTTTTGGCACTACTACCACCAGTGAAGACCAAGCACTTATTGATGGTACTATAACCCCTAGGTGTTCCATTTTCCTCACCTCGTCTATGACTTCTTATCTAACTCTCTCAGGCAGCCAGTAGGGTTTCTGGTATATGGGTCTCATTTGTACTACCTTTATGGTGTGCATGACCCCTTTTGCTCTCCCTGGAGTGTTAGTAAAGGTCTTCCCATAATATCCCAGTAGTTGTCCAATCTCCTGTCTCTGGGCTGCTTCCAATCCGGGATTGATTTGAACCCCCACCACTTCTGTGTCTTTATCCAATCTCTTATAGGATACTTCAAGCGCTGTGTTCTCTTGCTCAGGGTATATGAAAAGACTGGGTACTGGGTCTTGTCTATCAAACCATTTCCTCAACAGGTTGGCATGGTAAATTTTCTTTTGGGACCTTTCCCCTGACATTTCAAATTCAAAATGTACCTTCCCAATGTGCCTATTAACTACAAATGGACCTTGCCATTTCATTAATAACTTGTTTTTGTTAGATGGCAACAATAACAGTACTTCATCCCCTGGATGGTACAATTTACTTTTCAGTCCATCATACCATTCCTTCTGTTCTGCCTGTCTATGGACAACATTCTGGTGTGCTACAGTAACAAATTTCACCAGTTTCTTCCTAAGACTGGCCACACAGTCTACAATATTTGTATGGCAGACAGTCTTCCCTTCTTCCCAATGTTACCGCACATCTAACGAACGTCTGGGGCTTCTTCCATATAAGAGGGTAAAGGGTGACAACCCTGTAGTGACTTGGGGCACCTGCCGGTACACGAACAAGAGATAGGGTAGATATCCGTCCCAATACCACCCTTCTTCTTGTACATACTTCTAAAGCATATGTTTTAGAGTCTTATTAAAACGCTCCACCAAACCATCAGTCTGGGGGTGGTAGGGAGATGTTTTCACTGCAGCTACCCCTAATAATCTGTACAACTCCTTGAGGAGTACGGAGGTAAAGTTGGTACCTCTGTCTGTGAGAATGACCTGAGGGATATCTAGTCGACTAAATATTTTAGCCAGTTCCTCAGCAATCCGAGGGGCTGTTACAGTCTGAAGGGGCATTGCCTCAGGATACCTGGTTGCATAATCACAAATCACCAAAATATACTGGTTACCTTTTGAACTTTTTGTTAGGGGGCCTACCGCATCCATAGCTATTCTCTCAAATGTGGACATTACTACGGGTATTGGTTGCAGGGGCACCTTATCCCCTTTTCCACCTTTGGCTACCAACTGGCACTCAGGACAAGTGCGACAATACTCAATCACATTCTCATGTATCCCAGGCCAGAAGAATTGATTAGTCAATCTGTCTAATGTCCTATCTTGTCCTTCATGGACAGCCACAGGGATATCATGGGCTAGGTATATTAGTCTATCCCTATATTTCTGGGGTACCATCATTTGTCTTACACATTCCCCCGTAGCAGGGTTAGTACACATTTGGTATAAAACATCATTTGTTATGACACACTGTGGCTGTCCTTCTGCAACCACCTGGTCCACCTGTAAGAAAAAGGGATTCAGAGTCTCATCCAACTTTTGCTCAATTTTTATATTAGTCCTGGTGAAATCTGACCCAACATCAGGTATTCCTTCCTGACGAGCATTTCATTTTCTTTTTTCAGCCCTCTTCTTCTTTCTTGATTTCCTTGTTTCCCCTGGTACCTCGTATACCTCCTCATCAAATGGAAAAATGTTCTGTGACTGTTCTTGTCCAGCCTGGGCCCGAGTGGTCACTGCCACAAACTGGTCACAGGTCCACTGATTTTTTATCAACCAGTCAAAGTTAGGGAAATCCTGGCCAATAATAACAGGAACTGGCAGTCTAAGTACTAAACCAACAGAGATCAGTTTATCCTGCCCTACTGTAATTTCTACCATGGCAGTAGGGTACTAGTAGACATTCCCAAGGACGCAGGTTATCTTTGCCTCCAGCCCTTTACTGCGGTAGTTTTTTAAAATGTCTGCCCTCACCAAGGTTTGTCTGCTTTCTGAGTCCAGCAATCCCACTATTTCATCCTGGCTGATCCTCACTGTAGTACTATATCCTCAATTAGCTATTGCCAAGTGGGCAGCTTCATTTCTTCTTTTGAGGCAATTATGGACTATGTGTCCTTTTCCCAAACAGCTGTGACAAATAATGTCTGCGGAATAGGGCCTTGACCTCCGGGCCCCACGCCAGTTATTTCCCTCAACAATTAACTGTCTGGAATAAGTAGTTTCAAAAGGTCTTACCAGTGTCGTAGGTTGGGGTGAAGAGCCTTGGTATCCTCTAGACTTTGATGGTCTGGCTGCCAGGTAATCCTCCACCACAGTGATGGTCTTCTCTGCTGTGTCAGGTTTGTGCTCCTTCACCCATACCCGGATGTTTTGGGGCAATACTTGGATAAATTGCTCTATAATTATCAATTCCAGGATCTGGTCAAGGGTTTGACCACTGGTTGCAATTCAGACAGAAACATTTAAACCTGGCAAAAGTTTCTCGAGGGGTATCTTGGCGCATCATCTTTTGGGACCTGAATCATTGCCTATAGGTCTCGGTATTGATATCATACCGACGGAGGATTTCCTCCTTGACCACCTCCTTCTTTCCTTCTGCTGGAGATACCTCTCTCTATGCACCCCGCATTCCAGTAGCTCTCCTCACCTTCTTACATTGTTTGGGAACCTTTAAATGATCAGATATGATTACTCCCAGGTCCCTTTCCCGTTTGGTGGCTGTTAGTACTGCCCCCCCCAATCATGTACTCATCCCCCACATTTCTGTGCCCCAAGTGCATCATCTTGCACTTCTTTGCATTGAATCTTAGCTGCCACACCCTTGACCAATCCTCAGACTTGCTTAGGTCCCTCCTCATTTTCTCTACCCCTCCTGGAGTGTCAGCCCTGCTGCAGATCTTTGTGTCATCTGCAAAGAGACGCACCTTCCCTTCCAGCCCCTCTGCAATGTTGCTTATGAAGACATTACAGAGGACTGGTCCACGCACTGGTTTGGTTCGTTTGTACTCTAGAAAAGTCCATGGATCAAAGGCCTGTCTTCACTGGCGACCAGAACAGATAAATAATACAACAAATTAAATGCAATATAAAAGAAAAACAAAACAATACAGTGAAAAAAAAAACTATGCATACAATGTAAAAAAACATCAAAAATTAATCAAGTGAAACATTTACACTGACTATTAGACAAGAAATTATTCCTATGGACACGCTTAAAACTATATAACGAATTCCCAGCCCAATATATTACTGTAGAAATAGAACTGAAGAAAGTATGAAGTTTGTAAAACATCGTTTTCTGACCTGTCTTTTTCATTCTAGGCACTGAAAACTGAAAATTTAAGGATGACCTAGTAGACACTGATCCCTGCGGGACCCCCCTGGTCACCCCCCCTTTCAGATTGAACTCCGGTCACCAACACCCTCTGTGTCCTATTGCCGAGCCAATTTCTGACCCAGTTTACCACCCTGGGACCCACTCCCAGGCTGCCCAGCTTGTTTACTAGCCTCCTATGTGGTAGGGTGTCAAAGGCCTGGCTGAAATCCAGGTAGGCAACATCCACTGCCCCTCCCTGATCCAACTCCCTAGTCACTCAGTCAAAGAAATCTATCAGACTTGTTTGACACAGTCTTCCTGCTGTGAACCCATGCTGCCTCGGATCCTGTGCTCCCTCCACTGGATTCAAGATCTATCACAAACCTTTCTTTCAGCAGTGATTCCATTAGTTTCCCCACCACCTACGTCAGGCTGATCGGCCTGTAATTGCCAGCCTCCTCCCTGCTCCCACTTTTGTGGAGAGGGACTACATTCACCCCCTCATCCAGTCCTTTCGTACCACATCTGTTTCCAGGGAAATGTTGAAGAGGAGTGTCAGTGGTGCTGCCAGCACCTTAATACTCTGGGATGTATCCTGTCTGGCCTCATTGCCTTGTCCACTTTCATATCAGCAAGTTCCTTTAAGACTCTCTCCTCCTTAAATGGACCGGTGTCCACCTCCCACTGGTGCTTCCATCACCTAACTTTGTTCCTTCCCCTTTCCCTTCTTCTGTGAATACTGAACAAAAATACTTGTTCAGGATTTCTGCTTTTTCTTGGTCCCCCTCTGCACACTTGTCTCCTTCCCTTTTTAGTCTCACAATCCCACCCTTAGTCTTTCTTCTTTCACTAACGTACCTGAAAAAGTTATTTTCCCTTTTTGTTATTGCCTGGGCTATTTTTTCTTCTGTTTGTGCCTTTCCACTAACTGCTTCCCCACCTCCCTTTGCTTTTCCAGATACAGTTCCCTGTCTTCTTCCCTCTGTGTTTCCTTGTAACTCCTGAATGCTACTCTCTTAACCCTTACCTTCTTGGCCACTTCCTTTGAGTCCCATAGTATTTTTTTTTTCTTTCTCTTTGTTTTGCTTACTTGCACAATGCAGTGGCTTGTTGCCTGCACTATGGCTCCCTTAAGATTCTCCCATTGTTCCTCCACCCCCCCTCTTTTTTCTTTCCCTGCAAGTGATTTCCTAAGACATTCCACCATCTTTGTAAAGTCAGCCCGTCTGAAATCCAGGACCCCTGCTTTCATGTGGTTTGACTCTTTTGCTGTTCTCACACTGAACCACACCGTACTGTGAATGCTTGATCCCAGATGGCTCCCCACTTTTATGTCTGTAATTCTGTCTTCGTTGGGGAGTACTAGGTCCAAAGTCCCTCCCTCTCGGGTGGGCTCCATCACTAGCTGTCTTAGGCATGCCCTCTGCAGAGCTTCCAGGATGTCTCTGTTCCTGGATGAACTAATGCTAAAGAGACAGGCATGGTAGAGTACACACAGATGACTGAGGTGGTAAGTACAGCCCAAGGTAAGGGTGATCTACAGTTCTGACTGTCACTTCCAAACTAATCTGCCACATAAAACTCACCACTACATTCTGTATGTGAGGGCCGGTTGCCTTTCAATGGAAGATCAAGCTAAGTTTAAGGCATCAATATTTCTTTATAAGACAGCTCTCAGTCTATATCTTACAGTATCCAAAATATTTTTCTCCCATCTGGTAGTACCAGGGGCACCAGGTCACAGAATAAGCAATTCCTTTCATATACTGTGCATAAGCAGTGCTTGACGTCAAAGATCTCTGGTGTACAGAGCAATGTTTTGGTACAATAATCTCCCAGAATCAGTTTCGCCTTGCAAATCTACTGGAAGTTGTAAATATGTATGTCAAATTATTGTTAATGCAGTTTTGCTGTAACTGTAGACTGGATGTTATTGGCTTTTTTATGTATATTTTGTATTGTTCCTTATGTTAATTAGACACTGGTGAAAAGGGACTGAATAGCTCACTAAGGATTTCTAGACTAATACTTAAAATGAAATGAAATGAAACTACAGGGTATGCACTTGAAATGGGAGAGGGAACTGTGCAGAATCCATGTTGACCGAAGGTTAGTTCAAATGTAAGACTGAATCTGAAGTACCATACTTACAGGTTTTCGAATAAAAAATGCTGTTATAGCTCCAACCAGGGGCAGATCACGAACAAGAGGTTCCAGTATTACTCGCAAGGTGCCGTGTAACTAAGGGGGAAGCAAAATAATTCAATAAGTTGCATGTGTCACAGATACTAAATATTGCAACTGTTGCATAACACAGTACTAATTCATATCATCCATCAGTGGCAAATTGCTCATGACTTCACATAGCCTAGAGAACAACAGTGTAGAACCCTTACAATAGCCTTGGAGGAGAAACACTGACCAGCACAACCTGTAATACTGTAGCTTCTAAGAACTGCAAACAGATCACGCTAGGCTGAGTGCAGTGTCATTTTACCAATACACAAAGCATAATAGAGGGTGGGGTGGGGTGGAAGCTAAATATAGCCCTATGCGAAATCCTCTTTTTATGTACAGATTTTGTAGACATCAGAATATTATCTAATACTGTACAAGAAAGCAATAGCAAATTGTTATATTTGTACAATGATAGTAGCAAGGATGACTTACTTTCTGTAACCTCTTTGGACGTAAACTTAGACTGAAATAATTGAGGTCTAACAAAAAAATGTTAAGCTATGTACACATGAAGCGTAGCAGTTCACTGGCCAGGACCCCAAAACATCAGAGTATATAAGAAGCAACATCTAGGGTACAAAGGTCTTCCCCTCATAATGCAATAAGAAAGAAAACTGATCAAATATATTCTAGCATAAAAGACAGTACAGCCCCAATGTGGAACAAAAAAAGAGAATCAGAAAACAGCTAACAAAAAATCATGCAATCCACAGTTTGACTGACTCCACTAAACAGCACTTCTGATCCATGCTACATAATAAACACAAAAGCTCCCTTAGTAAAAAGCTAATTTCAGACAGTGGTGCCGGAATGGTTTGAAAAGTGGTAGGGCCAAGGATGTAAGAGGTAAATTCTTCCCTATTAAATACATTGACATAATTGCAAAAATTCATAGGGCCATTTATGAAAGTGTAGGCCATGGCCCTAGTTGCCCCCTTCTGGCACCTATGATTTCAGACCACATTATCCCCGGCTTTAAAGGCCGCATAGTTTAGCCTGCAAATTACTTAAGCATGTGTGAATAAAGAAAACACCTTCCTGGGCTTACATTAGCCCCCATACTGTGGCCCTCATACTAAGTAACCCCCCTGAAATAAACCTATTGGGCTACTAATTATTATTAATCTAAACATTTCAATAGCATTATCCAATAAAGATAACAAAAAAAATAAATAAATAACAGCGCTACATTTTGATGCTGTGTAAGACAGAGTAAAAATTAAAAACATCTTTGAAGTCACAGACAGTTACTGCTTAAAGCAAACCCAAAACAAACATGAGATACCACTATTTTGTTTGCAAGAACCTATGCAGTTACCAGGACCACACAAATCAGTGTCCCTGAAATGATTAACAAATAAACATTTTCAAAAGTCAAATATGTCACAGGTTGCTGCATGACAGTCCCATCAACCAAGAAAGACTTCGCACAGTACTCATGACTCGTCAGTATTCGGTACCACAAAAGTCTTCCTTGTTCACGGTCTTCCTCCATCTGGTGCCATGATTTACTCTTATTTACTCAGATATTTGTCCAGATCCTTCAGGGTGTAGAAAATACATGTCTAGTTTCCCTGTTGAACTCTCAATTTAGCTGTCTAGATAGAGCCAAACTGAATATTAAGTTCCTGTACTTTTGCTTTTTCCATCACAGCTTCTGCAACTGATCTTTGGCATGGCTTAAGTCAAGACAGAACTAAGCGCTGTTTCTGTCAACATCTATCTCTGTGGCTTGTCTTGTGGCTTTTAAAAACACTGCAATGAGGCACTGGGGGGAGGGGTAACAGCTACTATGGGCAGGGTCGGACTGGGGCACTGAGGGCTCACCTAGAAAGTTGATACAAAGGCCCACCTGGAAAATCAATAGGGGAAGGCCCAGGGTGATACATTATTCCACTTACACTTGATACACTAGCTCTTTGTTTGCATCTTACATTTACATGCAGTGCCCAGTATACCCCATTTAATTAAGACAACAGATGACAAATGCAAAGATTTTCAGAGTTTAGAAGGTGCCCTTGTACCTGAAAGAAGGGGGCCCACCTCGTAATTTCCACGCATCCAGGTGGGCCAGTCAGACTCTGAGTAAGGGCATGAAATTGGATATGCGGGTGAGGGGAGCAGCTACAGTATAACAGACTGCTAGCTGCACTCTCGAGCAGACTAGACAGACCAACAGGCCTGTATCTGCTGGCATTCTTCATATGTTCGTATGTATTGCCCCACTGCAGAACCAAATACAAATTTAATTAGTAAAATATGCAGCACCAAGCCTTGCGCCTTCCTAGGAGTAACCCTGCAGCATTTTTCAATTGTTATTGGAAAGCTGAAAGCCCAGTCTCAGGGCTTCCCCCAGCCAAGCAATGACCATTTCTGCCAGTGATGTCCATTCAAAACCCTCAGGCAAGCCATTGTATAGTTCGCTCCCTCTGAAAATGTTCAGAATGCACCAACCTAGATTTTAGTAACATATCTTCTTTACCCAAGTCAATCGAAACAGTGACTGCCCGGTCTGCAGTGTTCGCTGCCTCTGTGAACCCCATGCTGTGCATCTCAACAAGCTGCTTAACGACCAGCAGATTACAGAAACTATCAAATCTAGAGCTTCCAGTAGCAGTATTTGTTGGTCATAATGTCTTTTTTTTTTTTTCAGCAATCATGTTCTTTTGACAAAAACATCAGTACATCAATTTTTTTCATTTCGTTTTATTTCATTCCTGATCTCAGATATGGCATTTTGGAGTTTATAAATGTTCCTGCTTTCGTGCCATGCCTGCCAAGGAATTGTTCAATACAGCCATACAGTTCTGTGCTTTGTCATCAGAAACATATGGTGTCACCATCCTGCTACATCCACAGTGTGAATCTAGTATGCACATTCAACAGGTAACCTTAATAGAACAGCTTTTTTAAAAATTGCAAGTGGCGGCCATCTTTAATGACTTGATTAATTACAAAATTAAGTAAAATAGCCATTTAAATTTGTTGCCGATTAACAAAATTCTGCTGCTGTAAAAACTCTACTGACTGATGCATTTTGTGCACTGCATGTCGAAGGGAGGACAGGGTCACCTCCAACTCAGTGGTGCTCACTTGCTTGATTTGAGTAGCCCAGGTTGCAATGTAGAAGGATGTATTCAGTGGGGAGGAGTATTACCTAGGATATACTGGGCTAACCAAGCACCTGACACTGTAAACACTTGTACAATCAAGCAAGGATCTCAGAGGATCCCATTCAGTTATCAGATAGTGTGAAGAACAGTTGCAACAGATGACTGACTAGGGAGTTATTCAGCCCCTGGGCTGCCCCAGTAGTCCTGGTACTGAACAATGGGGACATAGGAGTTTGTGTAGACTACTGTCACCAGAATAAAGTTACCATGAAGGATGCATACCCACTACCTCTTATTGACTACACCCTCAATCTGTTTGAAAGGCTTGCTAGTTTTCCACCCTGGGCTAGGCTTAGTGGGTACTGGCAAGTACAACCAAACAGGGACGGTTTATGGTCATGCCATCTGGAGTGTGTAATGCTCCAGGGATGTTTCAGCACCTGATGGATGCTGTGCTGGTGGATCTACAAGGGACATCATGCCTGGTACACCTCAATAACATAGTGGCCATTGGCAGAACTTTTCAAGATCATGTTCACAAGCTGAAGTCAGTTCTGAGGATGCTAGGGGCTGCAAACATGAAAGTGAAGCCGCCTAAGAGTAACCTCTTCTGCAGTGAGGTGACGTATCTGGGACCCCTAATCTCAGCAGATGGAGTGGAAACAGATCCAGACAATGTGGAGGCAGTGTAGTCCTGGCCAGCACCTCATTTGATGACAGAGGTGGAAACCTTTTTTGCACTGGCATCATACTACAGAAGGTTCATTTGGGAGTTCATCACCAGTGCCCAGCCACTGCACAAGCTCACTGATAAGGGGATGCATTTTACCTGGGCAAACTCCTGCCAGTAGGCTATTATGGAACTGAAACAATGATTGATTTCTGCACCCATCCTAACATATCCCGACCCACAACTGCCGTTTATCCTCAATACCAATGCCAACGTCAGAGATGGCAAGGACAGAGTGGACGCCTACATGAGTAAGGCTCAAACCAAGGCAGAGTGCAAGTATGCCACAACAAAGAAACAGTTGTTAGCTGTTGAAACCTTTACACACCATTTCTACCACTTCCCGCTTGGACATATGTTCATGCTAGGGGCAGACCATAGCTTGCTCCGCTGGCAACACAACTTCCATGAGCCTGAAGGGTAGCTTGCTCGTTGGCTGTAACAGTTATCTCAGTTTGATTATTAAATTATACATCACCCAGGAAAGCAGCATAATAATGCAGATGTCCTATCCCAGAGGCAGACATCAAGTACCACAACGCCAGGGAGAGGTCCTGGCTCTGGGATGTGTTGAACTCTCAGACCCTACCAATATGGAAGAGGATACAGAATGGCTTAGTTTGCTGGACCACCAACAGGAAGATCAAGTGATGACCAAACTGATGTTGTTGGAGAAAGGACTCACTGCATTTCCTGAAGAGGTTCGAAGTAACCCCTAACTTTGCAAGTACCAAGTGGTGTGGCTTCACCTCCATGTACAACAAAGACCTCTGGTACGGAAGATCGAAGATTAGGAGGGCAGGCCTAATCACAAATGTGTGTAGTCCCCAAGGGGCTAGTTCCAGAGGTCCTTAAAGTATTACATGACACCACCACTGGGGGGGCAGTTGGAGGTAGAGAAACTCACACACAAAGTGCAGTACAGGTACTACTTGCCAGAGTGGAGAAAGTCCATTAAGGAATGGTGTAAAGCCTGCCTGATTTGCATGTCTCAGAAAGCTGTAGGTGCTGCCCCTAGAGCCCCCATGGTCTCGTCCCAAACTAGCTGGCCCTTAGGCTGGGTAGCAATGGATATCCTCGGACCCTCACCACTGACCCCTAGGAAAAACAGGTATATCTTAGTAGTGGCAGACGATTTCACAAAATGGGCCAGAGCCTACCCAATACCTGATCAGAGGCTCAAACAGTTGCTAAAGTTTCTGTGAAACAGTTTGTTTGCAAATGCTGTATGGGGTCCCCAGATCCATCCATATGGACCACCCACAGAATTTGAGTCAAGGTTGTTCTGAGAGGTGTGCGAATTCCTATAAGTACACAAAACCAGGACCATTCCATACCAATCTGCAGTCAGATGGACTAGTCAAACAGTTTAACTACACACTCCCATCCATGCTGTTCTCCTTCGTGCAGAATAACAAGGCTGAATAGGATAGCCTCCTGCCATACATCATGCTGGCTTACAGGAGTAGTGAATAGTCCACAACAGGGTACACCCCATTTATGGTGATGTTCGGTCATGAAATCACACTCCTGGTGGAGCTGCTCTATGGGGCAATGTCCAAGAGAGGTACAATGATCCTGCTGATTATGTGACTTAAGTGGCAGGGTACCTCAGTACGCTGGCTGCTGCAGTGAATGGGCACCAACAGAAGGCCACATGTAAACAGTACAGCCTTAAGGTATCTGGCCAAGTTTATGAAGAGGATAACTGGGTGTGAGTTTTGAATCAGAGTCGTAAAAAGAGTGTTTGCCTCAAGGTTCAGCTATGGTTCAAGGCCCCATATCAAGTAATTAAGAAGGTCTCTGATGTGTTGTATGAACTGTTACCTGTAAATGATAGACCGACTGTAATTATGCATGATAACTGACTGAACCTTATTACGAGGCCAGGCCTACTGAGGGGAAAACTGCTGAACCACAGCCCTCAACTGAACTTCCACAGACAGACATCAAAAACCTGGGGCCTGAAACAGTACTGCCAGCAGAGACAGAAGCTGGTACAGGAACCATGGCCTACCCATTTCCTGGAGAGAGAGGACTCTGAAGATGAGGACAGGGAAACTCATCAACCCGGAAGGATGGCTCCCACGGCTGTCAAGTTTCTGGAGTAACAGCCTTAGGCACAAGCCAAGAAAGACTGTGAGCAGGATCTATAAAAGCAAGACTGCATTGGAGGAGGGAAGATCTAGTGGAGATTTTATGGTAAATGGTCTGCAGTGCTGGGAGTGGGTGCAAGTTGTGCCATCCAGGGCTGATAAGCCAACAGCAAACTATGAAGAGAGCTGCTGATCTCCAGAGAGAAAGAGAGCGACAACCATGTGAAAGCCAGCACGTGGGTGGTGCTGAAGGGTCAGCATGGAGAAAAAGACGAAGGGCTGTTGATCCATGTCCTGTAGCAGGCACTACAGTATGGCGCTGAGCTGCCATTGATGTATGGGTTTGGAAGCCAGGACATCTGAACATCAGATCAAAGCCTCAGCAGTCCAGAAAGAATGGAAGGGGGCCAGAAGAGCCTGCAGCCAGTGCCTGAGGTAGCTAGTTCAGCACTGAGAAGAGGGAGGAAACCTACCTGCTTTATAGAGGCCCTGGGAGAGAAGAGATCTCATGGCCTGTTGCATGAGAAGCAGCAATCCAGGTCAAGGAACCATGAGTACACCGCAGTGTGGAACTGTTTCAAGGGACAGCACTTGTTGTTTCATAAATTCCCCAAGGTGAGGGGTTTTCTGCAATTTTAGCAACTGCTTGGCTTGCTGAGTTATGGAATTGAGCACATTGTTCTGTTTAAAGTGCACCAATGCTGGCCAAACTGTGGCAACATCTATGGGCCTGTAGCAATTCTACACCTGTGGTACACAGGGACTAAGTTAAGGGAGATCCCATTTGGATCGGTTTAAAACATGGTACCAGGTGGGCAAAGATACAGCTGGTCTGCCTAGGATGGCACCTAAGACGGCTGTGTTTAATCTTGACATCTGCACTAACCCTCCTTCTTGCAGGTCACTGGTTGTTAATAAATCTTGTTATTCCATTAAATTTGGGCTGGTTATTGACTTCCCATGTGGTAGAGAAATTAGTGATTTCCTTACTGAGCTCACCAAGAGCCGAAACCCTTGTGGCTCTTTCGATTGGAGTGTCTCCAGCACTCACCCCTGAACTGCAATTTACAAGGTTATACCAGTTTCTCAAAGGTAATGGCAACGTCACACGCATGGCCCCGAGCATGACTTACCGCACGGTACGGCAAAGTATCATATAATTCAGGAGATAAGGAGCTATCTAAAACAAAATAAACAAGCATTTGTCAATGCCGAATGTTGTCTTGCTGGCACTGGTAGTGCAGGACTTAGAGATATGAATAATATGAATGGCAGTGAAGTATTGAACTGACGCCAACCCAACCCCCATCCTGCAAAGACAGACAGGCATGGGGTGTGTGTGGCTTTGTGTCACCGGCCATAATGTTCACACCATTTCACCTCACCCTACCCTGCAGACACTGACAGGTGTCACGGTGTGCCTTGGGGTCTTCAGACCTTATACTCACCCCATTCCATAAGGAAATACGCTGAGATGGGTGCGGTATAGGAGAATGGGGTGAACACTGGGCCTAAGACCCCAAGGCACACCTCGATGCCTGTCACTGGCTGCAGGGTGGGGGGTGGAATGGTGTGAGCATTATGGCCGATGATCCCAAGTCACACCCCAACGTCTAAGTCTCTACAGAGTAAGGCGTTATGGTTGGAAACCCTAACGCCCTGGCTGTTTGTTGGGATTTTCACTCCAAATTTTCAAAATGGGCTTTTTGTGACCTCACCTTGAGAACAGTGGCACTATCATTTCGTTACCCTATCTCGAAAGGTGGTTTTGCACAGTGACTGCGCCATTTCGCGCAACAGGCGTGAAAACACATTTCTGTCAGGATGTGAAAAATGACAGCTATACTGTTCATGAGGTGGTGTGAAAAAACAGCAATGCTGAAAATCTGGAATGAAAATATGAAAAACTGGCAAAGTTACAAACGTGCATAGAAACTGAGCAACGCGTGCCTGTAACGTAATCATTTTTTTGAATTTTTTCACCAAATTTTCAACATGGCCAGTTTTGAATGTCTCCTCATGAACAGTTGCACTATGATTTTGTTAATCTGTCCCAAAAGTTGATTTCCCACTGCGACTCTGCCATTCCGTGCCACAGGTGTGAAAACACGTTTCAGGAAGGATGTGAAAAATGACATCTATACTATTCATAAGGAGGTGTGAAAAAATGGCAATGTTGAAAATCTGGAGAGAAAATATTATAAACTGAAGTTATGAGCGTGCGTAGAAGCTACATGCTCGTAACGCAGTAATGTTTTGGAATTTTTTTACCAAATTTGCAACATGGACTTTTTGGGACCTCCCCTCATGAACAGTGGCACTGTTGTTTCGTTAATCAATCTCGAAAGGTGATTCCATGCAGCGACCACGAAATCACCTTTCAGGACTGAGAATCTAAATGAGAGTGACATGTTCACAAGGCAGGGTCCCAAGAACCCTATTTTGAAAACTTGGTGCCAAAATTCCTAACAATAGCTGAGATAGCAACCTAAGTTGAAACCCCCCATTATAAAGCTTACCGTGATTTCTTTAGTTCGCAGTTCAGCTTTGAAGAGTGCAGATGTGTCCCAGTTCAGAGAAGATCGTGGCTCCTGACCTCCAGAGGGTAAGTATGGGTGAGGGGGGGTGCAGGGAGGTGGGTGCGCAGAGGGAGGGTAGGGATGGGGGACAAGGGAGACAATGGTGGAACGTTTTCTTGTTTGCGGGGGGGACCATGAGGGAAGATTTTCTTTAATTATACAGGTTACACACACTCAAAAAAATAAGCACACTGGGGTGTGTTCCCAGTGTGCCACAATTCAGGGGGCCGACACGGGGATTGGGCACCCTAATGTCGGCAAGCCATACAGATGGGTTGGGGGTGCATCCGACACCAGGAGTGGACATCCTGGTGTCAAAAAAAGAAAGGGGAAACTGTTTAACCAGGAAAGACACACTAAGAGGGGAGATGCCAACATGGGAATCGGGCATCCCGATGTCGGCTTTTCGGGAGTATGCGGCAGGTGGCAGAAGCCTCCATGTTGCGGTGTGCTACATAATGTGGGGATGGGGGGGATATGCAGACACGTGGATTGGGCACCCCGATGTTGGCTTTGTGGGGATTGTGTGGCGAACGACAGGAGCCACCATGTTACGGTGTGCCACATAATGGTGGGGGGAGATACGCCAACACGGGGATTGGGCACCCTGATGTCAGCTTTCTGGAGATTGTGTAGCAGATGGCAGGAGCCACCATATTTTATTGAACTGTTTCACCAGGAAAGGCACGTACTGGAGGCGTGTCATCTGCCACTTCAATGACGACCCTGTCTCTGATTGCAGCAGCAGATTTCTTTCAGCTCCGTGACCCTCTCTGAAACTGTCATCGGCAGCATGCTCACTAGTTGGCGGCTGAGGGATGCACTGACTAAAGCATCCCCTGCATTTGCCACAACACTGACACACCTCTGAAAGAGGTATTACTGCAAGATGTTGCGTGCGTGCGTGCAAGCCAACATAAAAAGTACAGGTCAAAATCGTCACTGCTATCATGCCCTGCTGTTTTAACACAGGGTTTTGAAACTTATTTAGAAATTTCCAAACCATTTTATAATGCTCAGTTAAGAAGGAACATTTTAAATATCAAAGCACTACATTCCCTCTGTGTTCTAAGCTTGCACTTCCAAGATTTGAGAATGTGTTTTACACTTTGTATCATAATATTGCAAGAACCTGTGACCCTGTTTTGATAAATGGGAGGTTGAGAGATATGGCCTCGGGTGCTCTGATTATCAGAAACTTTACTGAACAGATGGTGAGTTTTTTTTAAGGTCTCCTAACAGGCAGAGCATTTCCTTCTCATATTCAGTACTCTCAAGATGGAGTCTGGGTCCAGATTTGGTACCAGCTTTCTGATTTACACACATACACACAATTATGCTAGGTACGTTCTTCCATAAAATACCTACCTGAACACCTTTTATTCCGGCCTTGCACAGTTTTTGAATGTCTACGTTGATCTCACAGTCACCAGCATAACTGAAAGAGAAAACACCACCCATAAGCATAAATGCTTCTTAAAAGTGCAGGGATAATAAAGCAGTTTAGTGTAGTGGTTAAGGGCACACTGAGCTGCAAACTCTGGAGACCTAGGTTTGAATCCCATCAGCCCCCACTTGCATACTGTATGACTTTGAGCAAGTCACTTAACTTCCTTGGGGTCTCAGGTTGCACCTGGAAACATGCTCTGGCTTAGTGTGCCTTTCCTGATTAAACAATTTCCCCTTTCCCTTTCCTATAGTTGGGTGTGTGAATACCTTATTTTAAATATTCAGCCAAATATTTGTATTCGAGTCCTCAAATATTTGAAATTTGGTATTCGTATTCACTGTGTGTTCTTGTGGGGGTGAAAAGTAAAGAGACAAATAAAAAAAGTAGCTCCCCACACTCCTCTGCAGCCCAGTTGTTTAAAGATTTAAAGGTTCACAACACTCGTAATCAGCTGTTTTACTATGCAAGCAAGCGTGGGAGTGCTTTCATTCACAAGACGGCAGGTGGCCGTGGAGGAGGGAGGGAGAGTTGTGTTGGTTACCTTCCTGTACCTGAGGGAGGCTTCACAGTAAGGAGATGTGGGTGCTGGGTTAGGTGGGAAGGAGGCTGGGAGTTAGGTGCTGCTGCCAGGGTGGGGGTTGGTGGGGATTATTTCTTTCTTCTCAAGGACCTACTTGAAAAAGAAACAAAAAAAAAAAAAACCGCTCAAAAGTCCTACAAGAGATGGCGGACAGCCATGGAGGCATGCAGGTTGTGCCAGTTGCCCATCGTGGGATATTGTTTTCACAATAAATTGTGGGTGTGGGGGATATGTGAGGGGATGGAGGCTGTGAATCTTTAAACAGTTGGGCTGGAGAGGAGGGTGGGGGCTGTTTTTTTATTTTGTTTATTATTTCCTGAATACAATTAATAGTGCTACTATTCATTATTCATATCCGAATAACGACTAGTACATTATTTGCAGTGTTCAGGAAATACTAGTCATCCCTTGCACAACCCTGGTCTATATACGCTCTTGCTGTCGGTGACCCTAATAACTGGGTTGTGTCTTTGCTTGTCTTACTGTATGCCCATGCTCTGACCTGTGCCAATTTACAGTCTGTCAGCTTCTGAACATACAGCCTCTGATATGTAATAACCTAATCTGTGTGTTAACCCAGTTGTCAATGCATTGCTCCTGCTGAACCTTGGCTCCCCTGGGTATATTAATGACTGTTATTAACTGTTTTGCCCTTGTATTCTTTGCATCACTGCATTTCTTTTCTTCTTTATAATTCTGACTCTGTAATTTTTTTCTATGTCTCTGTATTTAAATCTAGGTCACCCCTGTAAAGGGGACTTCAGAGTCTCATTCAGTCTATCTGGTTAACAATATTATAAATAAAACAAATAAATAAGGTCTGATTTTGTATCTATTAAAGCTATTTAGAAAACAAGAAACTGAAGCAGCAAATGACACATAATGATCTTAAAAACTAAAAAGCCTCAGTGAACACAAGACTAAAACTTACACCATTGTAAATACAATATCTCAATCACAAATCTGTTGTGCTTAACTTTGCAACCATTACTTACACAATGCAAGAGGAAAAGTCACATTATAATTACTTTCCATGGGAAACAAATTACTCTGACAGAGTATTAGCTTTTAAGAGTAGACACTCATCCCCCCCACCTCAGCAGGCTGAAAGATGGCAAACATTTATGGACCCTTCTTAACTAATGTAAAGTAGAAGTACAAGGAGGCAGTAGAGAGCTTCAATGGAGGAAAATGTGCCTGATATGAGCTTCTCCATGGACTCAGTTGAAATCACACTAAAACCGAGCAGAGAATGTAGACAGAATGAGGAGGGTCCTGCAGAAGCTTGAAGAATGGTCAAGGGTTTGGTAGTTGAAATTCAATGAAAAGAAGTGCAAGATAATGCATATGGGACACAAAAACATGGAACAACATATCAGTTGGGGGGTGAGGATACAACAGGTGGCCAAGCAGGAAGGGACCTTGGGGTTATCTCTTATGACCTCAAGGTAGGGCAACAGTGCAACAAGGCAGCAGGTAAAGCAAATAGGATGCTGGGATGCACAGGCAGGGGCATCACCAGCAGGAAAAGGGAAATTCCACTATACAAGACACTAGTGAGGCCCCACCTGGAGTACACTGTACAGTTCTGGAGACCTTACCTACGTAAGGACATAGACAGGATAGAGAAGGTTCAGTGGAGGGCAACAAAGATGGTAGAGGGATTGCATCACAAGTCCTATGAGAACAGGCTGAAGGACTTGAATATGTACTCCCTGGAGGAGAGGAGATATGATAAGAGATATATAAGTACCTTACAGGGAGGAACAGGGTGCAGGAATACACTATTTTCCATAAAAAAATATGTTCCAGGACTAGAGGGCATGGGATGAAGTTGGAGGAAGGGTGATTCAGAGGAAACATGAGGAAGAATTTCTTCACAGAAAGGGTGGTGGACAACTGGAACACCCTGCCAGAGGAAGCGGTGGGGGCTGAAAAAATCACGAGATTTAAGAATGCATGGGATAGACATAAGGGAATTCTGGAGGTCAGGAGTAAGGGTCAACAGACTTCCAGAAAAACATAAAGTGAACTTACAAGTTCAAATGGGCAGACTGGAAGGGCCATGAACCCTTATCTGCCGACAGTGTCTATGTATCTATGTATCAAATAGAGTGGCAAATGATTCTCCACTGGTCCAAGGCCCAGCAGGCCCTAAGACCCATCTGTAGAGCCGCTATGAAAGAGATGGTGCCAGCAGTAATGACAGTGCTGCCAGTAATGGTAGGTGAGGTGGGGGCTGTGCCATTTATGTCAAAGACCCTCTCGTTGGACTAGCCCTCCCAGTCCCGGTCCTTGACTTCAGGGCTCAGGCCCTAACCCTAAAACTATCTCCTGATCCATCTAGGGGTCCCATCTACCTGACTACAGCATACATACCTCCAAAAAAATCAAGCACAAGCACTAGGCCCACTAATCGATTATCTTACCTCCCTACCCCACTCCTCCGACCAAATCCTTGTGGGGGACTTGAACATCAATTGGCTTAGCCCTTCATCCACTTCCTCCTGTGACGCCTTTGCAGCCATCGACCTAACCCAACTAGTCTCCCAACCCACTAGAGTGAATCCTAGAATGGGCTCTAGCACACTCCTGGATGTGGTCCTCACAAACCGCCCTAACCGCATCCGCAATATCCAAATCCTCCCAGACTGCCTTAGCGACCACTCCCCCGGTTCTCTTCTATTGGTCAACCTCCTTGCCCAAACCCACAGCACAAACTACCCTTCGGCGACGTCTTAGACCTGGTGGGCTGAAAGGCCTTAAGCAACTCCTAGCCCTCATAGACTGGTCCCCTATACTAAACGCCCCGGATATTGACACGGCCCTTACCTTCTTTATCCACACCTTCAACTCCACTTGCGACATTTTTGCACCCATAACTGCACGTCGGTCCAAAGTAAGGCATGCCCCCTGGGTAACCCCCACCCTGCGCCAACTTCTTAAGCACAGGGACAATCTATGGCACATTGCCACGGAAACAGGCCGCCCAGCTGACAGGCTGGACTATGCTGCTGCCCGGAACAAATGTACATGGGCCATCCGCAAAGCGAAGGCTGAGCACTATCAAGCCTCCCTCACTTCCTCATGGGGGAACGCTAGGACCTTCTGGGACAACATTAAGCAGCTGAATGGTGGCACGCGTTGCCCCCCACCTTCGCTTATCAACATTAATGGTTTGGTCTCCTCAGACCCTGTCCTTATTGCCAACCACCTCAACAAATCTTTCACAGACCTTAGCCCGGTGCTCCCAGATAATTTCTTCGCTCCCCCTCCCTCCAGGTCTGTCCCTATTCTCCCACGCCCCCCTTGTTCTACCTGCACTGAGTCACTGCCCAGGAAGTCGGACCTTACCTACTCAAGGCCTTAAAGAGTAAAACAATTGGCAATGACTCCCTTGATCCCAGTCTTCTCCGTCAGGTTCTGGATCTGGTTATCTCACCAATCACCACCCTCTTTAACAAATTCCTCTGCCTAGGGCAATTCCCCTCTGCCTGGAAGATAGCTACTGTCACCCCAATACACAAAGGTGGTGATAGGACCCTCCCTAGCAATTATCGACCTATCTCAATCCTCTCTCCTCTGTCTAAGGCCTTAGAAAAAATTGTGGCCACCCAAATCTCTGAATACCTCGATAAATATAGCATCCTCTGCCCAGAACAACATGGTTTCAGAGCAGGCCACAGCACCAATACTGCTCTCCTGGAGTTCTCTAACTTTCTTCACACCTCACTGGACTCTGGCTCCCTAGCAGGTGCAGTGTTCGTTGACTTATCAAAAGCCTTTGATACTGTCTCCCACCCCCTCCTGCTAGCTACCCTTAGTCACTTAGGCTTTGCCACTGGGCCTGTTTCCTGGTGCTCCAGCTACTTGTCGGCCCGCTCACAACATGTGAAAATCAACGGGAAACTTTCCAGCACCTGCCCTATCCGCTTCGGAGTCCCTCAAGGCTCCATTCTTGGGCCCTTGCTCTTTTCCCTTTTTCTCAACTCCCTGCCCAGTGTATGTACTGGTAAAATCCTTCTTTACACAGATGAAGCTGTACTCTTTGCCTCCAACCATAATCCCATCTCACTTCAGGATTCTCTGCAGGAATCCTACAATGACGCAGAAGCCTGGTTTACTGAGCACAGACTCGTAATTAATCTAAAGAAAACCAAAACCATGCTCTTTGTCCACCCCCAAAATAAATCCAGTAACTATCCTCTCGCAGTCCACTCCACCTCTAAACTCCCTATTGAGCTAGTTCACTCTCATAAATACCTAGGTATAACCTTTGACCCTGCCCTCTCTTTTCATGCCCACATCTCTGCCCTTGCCTCAGCCTCTAACACTTGGCTGGGTAGCCTCTATCGTCATAAAACTGCCTCCACATTACAAGGATGGCAAACACGGTTTGTGTCTACACTGTAGCATGGCAAAAATGTGCTACAAACTTGGCAAAAACCATGCTCGAAACCTGATCGGAGCAGGTTTCAAACAGAGTTTCAGACCAAAACGGCTGACAAACTGTGTTAACAGTAGTGTGGATGCAAACCATGCTGTAACACACTTTAAGGCAACCTCCGCCGCCTTCAGTGGCTTTAATTTTTCTGCCCCCCAATAAGGGGATAATGTGGTTACATCCCCGACCCCACAATGAGCTCCAGCATCCAATTATGTAATTTGTATCCCGATCCGTTTCCATGCCCATTCACGAGTAACCTGGCATGCACTGCAGTGCCCGGTATTGCCGCAAGCATGCCTGGGAACTCGGAATGGCGAGTCAGATCGCAGTGTGGCCATACTGACAACTGTGCTGTAGCACAGAACACAAAACGTTTCGAAAAATATTTTTAAAAAAGAGAAGCAGTGTGGACAGGGCCATTGTGTAAACAAGCCACAGAAGTAGCCACTCCACGGATGTAGTGAGCAAGAAGAGGAACAGGAAACTGCTTACTGTGCTTCTAGTAACAGAAGGTCAGCCATTTGGATGGACCCCGGTTAGAAATAGGAAAGTCCACCATCTGGTGTCAAAAGCGACAAATTGCTGAGAAGATTTTCTATAATCCTTAGTATGAGTAAGGTACCAACACAACATCTGACAGACATCAAGTGTGTACAGATGACATTCCCTCTCTGCTGTATCTGTGGGAGTTGAAAAGCAAACTGAAGGTCAACAGTCTGCGCTAGTGTTTTTCTCATATATAACCTGCAGCAGAAAATGAGGACTAGTATTCAAGGTTACCCGATCCTTGTGTTAAACAAACAAGGAGACTCTATGACCACAGCCTGCAATTCAGAAATATGTCTAGCAGACATCATAGCCATGAGGAATAATGTCTTCCAAGAGAGGAAGCGCAGCTCACAAGTAGCAGCAGGCTCGAAGGGAGGCACAGTAGGGTCTCCAGAACCATATATAGATATCAGTGGTAGGGAAAACGATGGAATCACTTCTGAAGGAAAGAACTGCTGAGTACCTAAAGGCCAGTGGGGCACAGGACCCAAGGCAGCATGGATTCACAGCAGGAAGGTCATGTCAGATGAATCTAATTGATTTCTTTGACTGGGTGACCAAAGTAGTAGACCAGGGAGGGGCTGTGGACATGGCCTACCTAGACTTTAGCAAGGCATTTGACACAGTCCCACACAAAAGATTAATGAACAAATTAGCCAGTCTGGGAGTGGGTCCCAGGGTGGTAGCCTGGGTAAAACACTGGCTGGACAATAGGAAACAGAGGATAATAGTAAATGGAGTACAGTGAAGAAAGGAGGGTTACTAGTGGGGTACCGCAGGGTTCAGTACTGGAGCCGGTCCTTTTTAATGTCTTTATAAGTGACATTGCAGAAGGACTGGAAGGAAAAGTATGTCTCTTTGCAGATGACACAAAGATCTGTAACAGGGTTGATACGCAAGGTGGGGTGGAAAGGCTGAAAAGGGACTTGGCAAGGTTGGAGGAATGGTCAAATGTATGGCAGCTTAGATTTAACATAAAGAAGAGCAAAGTAATGCACCTGGGAAACAAAAACCCAGGGGAAGCGTAAATGGGGAGTGAGATACTGACCATAATAAAAATGGAAAGGGACTTGGGCGTAGTCATATCAGATGACCTAAAGGTGGGCCAGCAATGTGAGAAGGCAGTAAGGAGGGCTGGGAGGATACTGGGATGCATAGGGAGAGGCATCACCAGTAGAAAACAGGAAATTGTTGGCCCTCTGTACAGACAGTTGGTAAGACCACATCTGGAGTACTGCGTACAGTTCTGGAGACCCCATCTCCACAAAGACATAGACAGAGTGGAGGCTATCCAGAGGAGGGCAACCAAAATGGTGCAGGGTTTGCACCAGAAGACATATGAAGAAAGACTAAAGGAGCTTAAGATATATAGCCTCGAGGAAAGGAGGGAGAGGGGGACATGACAGAAACTTTCAAATACCTCAAGGGAATCAACAAAGTTCAAGAGGGTAGCATCTTTCAGAAAAAGAGATGTGCAAGAACAAGGGGGCACAATTTGAAGATAGAGAGGGGACGGCTCAGAGGTAATGTGAGGAAGTATTTCTTCACAGAGAGGATTGTAGATGCATGGAACAGCCTTCCTGAGGAGGTTGTAGAGTCAAAAACAGTGGGGGAATTCAAGAATGCATGGGACAGACATAAGGCAATTCTATTCGGGGGTAGGAGGAAGTAGGCTGTTGGTTAACTAGGATCTGCAGCTTATCCATTAGGTAGGGAAATGGGCAGACTAGGTGGGCCAAGCGGTCCTTATCTGCCATCAGATTCAATGTTTCTATATTAAAATCCTACACTGATAACGGATCTCAGGCCAGGGGTGCAGATATAGAATACCTCTGAGGAACCTGTTGAGAAACCTCAAGCTGCAATACATGCAGTTTCGAGAAAATGATGGAAACCAACTCACCAGATAATTTAAACTTGTATTTTTATTTTTGTTGAAGACCTGTGGGTCACAGCCAGACCCCTTTAACCATTTCACTAGTAGTACTAAAAGTCTTTACTTTTATACAGGAAGATGTTAATATATGCACATCATTAGGACCAAAGGTCCTGTTTTCAAGATGGTCCTGTACAACTGTACTAAGTAATACACGACAAAATATGATACAAATAATACAAACAGTTTGGATATTAAATCCATGGTACCATGAAAACTCAGCAAGATGTTTCTATTTACCATGGCTTAATTTAAATCCAATTTACCATTAACATAGGTACAATATAACTAAACATTTAAAAGTTTTTAGAACCCCAGTAACAGATAGTTTATATATTACAAGCTGGAAATATATAGCAAATTGACTTACTAACAATGGAGAAATACACTGACAAAATTTAGAGCACATAGTGCAGAATGTCATGTTTGGCAATTCAAGCATTTCACTGTTATATTCTTTTTACGCTTAGCATGGAAGAGTTCTGGATGTAAGTTTAACTAATCTTCTTGATTTTTATATCTGTAGCTTCTTCAGGATTCCAGTTTAAAAAGTACACAATAAATTATATTTCAAATATTTACCATTCAGTACTGCTTAGTGACTTTGCATATAACCAAAGTGGGACAGGCCACCACTTAAATCATATTAATTCTAACACAAACTCAGCATACCTGCTCATTACACGGGTCAGTTGTGCATTCCTGACATTATATATGTTTGTTTTCTTGTATATATTGGCAAAGAAGGCCAATCTCATTTATGTAAAACAATGATTTCTAAATATTCAACGGACTCCACTTTTTCCTTAATCAATTTTTAAACTTACTTGTCAGATTTATATTTTAAGAGACCATCATTGACTCCGTTCCTTCCAAACCAACTTTAAATACAAATAACTTCATTTGTTTCTCCCAGGTAGTACGACATTACAGTGAAGTTATTTGGGCAAATCATTTAGAGCGACTCCATTACAGCGACCGTGTTAATAAGTGATGAGCAATTTCAGCGAATGTGACTTTATAGCGATTCCCCCAGGCAAAGTGTGACTCAGAGTTGGAATACATTAGATGGGAGGGTTTGGGGAGGTGCAAGGGGTGTGGCCCCCGTGCAAAACATAGGTACATGCAATAACCATGTCCCCAGAGCATCGTAAGTCGGTGCCCGACAAGTGGTGATTGCGCTACTGGAGCGGACATGGAGTACATTGGACAGCACGTACAGCTGGTGCCCCAGATGATGTGGTAGGTGCTCTGGCTGATGTTCATGTGCTGCGGAAGTCATTGGAAAGGATACAGCAGTTGGAAAGAGTGGCTCCGGTATGGCATACAATTTTCAGCTTCAGTTATTACTTATGGGCTGAAATGGGCATTGCGGAAATTGCTGGATGCCATTTTCTTCCACGCTATTATTAATTTGCTGAAACTGCATGCGCCGTTAATGAATCACTGAAATGACACGCAGTCTTACTCCCCTAACACTTATATTTCTTTCTCGGGTATTTATTAATTGATTCTATGATCACATACTATTTTAAAATAACGTTGAGGCTCTCTCTATTCCCCAACTTGGTTTTGAGCATTTCCAGTCCATTTATATCTTTAGTGCTCTGAAAGAGAGTCAATTTACATACATTGTGAAATAGTTTAATACAAATATTAAGTACAATAGTGATATTTTTTTACTTAGCCTGCTCGCACACACTATACTGTACGGTCAGTTTATGTCCGTTACATTCACTGAAAGAAAACAATCAGCAAAAATAAACAAAGTGCTAATACTGAGGTAAGTGAAACCTTTTAGTTAGCTTTCTGAGCAGTCGGTGTGCTAGCTGCTTCTCCAAGCTTTTGGTTTTCTCATGATCTAACAGTCTGGTCTCCTATAACAGATGGCTGAGCTGCCAGGAACACTGCTGGAATGCCTAAAACGCATGGTTCGGCCACTCTCTCACTTTATTTTTCTGTTCCTCCTTCTACTGTTACACCACCATGGGGGTTACAGTGCCATGTGTATGTATGGTCAAACAGCAAACTCGCTTGCACGAGTCTCTTGTGCCACCAAAAACTGTGCAGGTTCCAACTGGCAAGCAAAAATAGAGCTGGGATTTATTGCTTTACTGGACTGTAACACTGAAATTTGTCTGCTTTACCCATGCGAGGGTACTTCGCTTGCCTGCCATGCTGCATCAGTAGAACACTGCCTTCTCCAAGCTACAATGCTGCTGCATCTGACTGCTTGTACTAAAGTACAGTATGGCACTGTACAGCAGCCGCGCAAAAACAGTTGGGCACAAAACACTCAGGACTCCAGGACCACACTAAATAAAGCTGGCATGATTATAAACTGCTATACAGTACACAGTGCCACTTTTGTTTGATTGCTGACTCTACATTTCATAAATGTCATTGCTTTAGCTTGTTTGCTAAAAAGTAAAAACCCAGGAACAGGTGTCATGCAGTACTCAGCTTTTACTCAGCAGAGCTGCCAAAGCCCTATACTTCAAAAACAACCTCAACTACCCTGCTCTATTCTGGAAAGTAATCCACTCCATTTTAGGCCCCCCTCCTCTTGGTAAATAAATGGCTCTTTAGACTTGGACCACATCTCAGTTGCTAGCCATCTCAATAATTCCTTCACCTTCTGTGCCCTTCCCTCCCATTCTAGCCCTCCCTCACTCCCCCTCAATCTCTGCTCCTCCATCATCACCAAATGGCTATCACGTCCCTCCTGTCGCTCCCCACAAAATGTACCTTGCCCACACCTCGCTCAACTCCTCCAAGTTCAGCCTCGATGGTTTGGACTATAAGCCCCAATATATCTCGGCCCCAGCCATTGCGTCCCCCCTAGCTCAAACCATTAACCCCTTATTCTCCCACTGCATGGTCCCCCAGACCTTGAAAATGTCTAAGGTACACCCCCTGCATAAAGGGAGAGACCCCCTTCTCCCCTGGCTACTACTGGCCTATCTCCCTCCTCCCCTCCCTTTCCAACCTTATAAACTTCTCAGACTTCCTCTCACCCTTCCAGTCTGGTTTTAGAAAGCACCACTCTACTGTAACCTCCCTACTGTGGGTTATTGAATCCATCCTTACAGGGATGGATCACGGCCATTTCACCTCAGCTATTTCCATTGATCTGGCTAAAGCCTTCGATTTGGTGTCTCACCACTTCCTCTTTAAACTGTGCTCCGCTGGCCTCTCAGCCGAAGCTGTCAATTGGTTCTGATCAAACCTCTTGGGCCATCAACAGTCAGTACAGGTGGGGGGCATTCTGTCACCCCCTCTTTCCGAGTTTCACAGAGCTCCATACTAGGGTCAATTCTTTTCTCCATTTTCCTCAATTACTTCCCCTCTGTGTGTGTCTCTTCAAACATCCATATGCACGTGGACAACACAGTTATCTACATGCCTGGCCCTATGGCTTCTGCTCTGTCTGGTAGACTCTAGCAGGACTTAGAAAACATCCCCCACAATGAGTGCTATGATTTGTGATCAGCTGTTTGCTGCTTGATTATTGTGTGGGCGCGCAAATCAGTTTCAAATCATAACATTCATTCTTCACCCTCAAGTAAACAAAGCATGGTATCAATATCATGCATACTGTGCACATGAAGTTCACAGAAAAAAAATAATAAAATACCATACATGTATAAAAGCATTCGGTATCAGCCGAGAAAATATTCCTTTCACTAATGCAGTCCTTTTTATTCTGAGTATGAGTTGTTTTTATAAAAATGAAGCGGGGTGGTGCATTATGAATTACGACAAATGACTCTCAAACTTCTGCTCCTCCTCCTCTTGATGTCAGGAAGTGTCCACCCAAATCCTGGCCCTGTCTCCTCCAGTACAACAAAGCCTGCCAAAATGGAGGGGGGGGTGTCACCATCGCCACCCTAAATATCTGCAGTCTCCTCCCAAAATTGGCCTCCCTTCAAATCTTTGCCAGCCAACACAACCCTGATATCTTAGCCATCATTGAAACTTGGCTGACACCTAACACTCCTGACCATGCCATCGCTCTACAAGGCTACAAGATACTCAGACTGGATAGGACTACTAAAAGGGGTGGGGGTTGTGCAATTTACATAAAGGACTACCTCACCAGTCTCCCTGTTAGTTATACCACCACAGAAACCTCAGTGCAACTCCTTCCTATCAAATTACTCCTTGGTGCCCAAAACAAAGTCCTCACTGTTGCTGCTGTCTATATCCCATCTAAAGATCCTGGGTCCGGCCTCCAGACTGTCCTCGAATTCGTAAGAACACAACCTTCTGACGTCAAGCTCCTTCTCCTTGGTGACTTTAAAATCAATTGGCTTGCACCTGATGCAGGGTCAAACAAGGATGCTATCCTAGCAGCAAACTTAACGCAGGTGGTTAGCTCACCTACCAGGAAAAACTACAAATCGGGGACTAGCACCCTCATAGACTGGATTCTTACCAGCCACCCTGCCCGTATAAATAATGTAGTTGTTCTCCCGGATTCTCTCAGTGACCACTCCCCTATAATATGTACCTGGACAAATAAGTTCCGAAAGCTGCCTCCAAAAACCATCTCAAGCAGAGTACTACCTTATGGCAACCTTACTCATCTCAAGGCCTGTCTCAGGCAGAAAGACTGGTCCCTAATTTACAATACTCAAGATGTTGATTTAGCCCTTGATTACTTTATCACTACTTTCAATGCTGCCTGCGACACCTATGCACCAGGAAAAAAGCGCAAAATCAAAGCACTCTCAAATCCCTGGCTCACGGCAAAGCTATTGGCACAACTCAAAGGTAGGGATCACCTCTGGGCCACTGCAAGAGCCACAGGCTCTCTGACGGACATTCAAAAGTATAAACAGGCCCGCAACCACTGTACTAAACAGATCCGCTTGATGAAGAGCTCCTATTTCAAGAATGCCCTCTCCAACTCCTGGGGTGAAGGGAAATACTTCTGGGACAATATAAGAAATATCACACGTAAGCAGTCCAAGTCCTCTCCTACAATAATGAATGTGGATGGAACCATTACCCTAGACTCAATGGTCATGGCAAAGACCCTAAATGAAACCTTCACAGATCTGAGTGGTGTCCTCCCTTCGGATTTCTTCTCTGATGCTGACTCTCCAAATTCTACATCTCATACTGCCTCTCCAACCAAACCACCCTTCCATTTCAAAATAGTCAAGGCACATGAAGTCTATAAATATAAAAAGAAGGCTATTTCTAAGCCCCGAGCAAGTAGCGACACTATTGACCTTAAACTTCTGTCCCTCACTCTGGAGGAAGTGCTGCTCCCACTCACCAAAATTTTCAATCTCTCCCTCTGCTACAGTCAATTTCCTAGTAAATGGAAGTCTGCAATTGTCACCCCTGTGCACAAAAGTGGTGACAAGTCACTGCCTAGTAACTATCGACCTATATCAATACTCCCAACCCTCTCAAAGGCCCTTGAATGCACAGTCGTGGACCAACTCACAGACTACCTGCAAAAGTATAACATCCTCTGAGCTCAGCAACATGGATTCAGGAAAGGGCATAGCACATTGACTGCCCTACTTGAATTCTCAGGAGCAATCCACAATGCTATGGACAAAGGATACCTAACTGGAGCTGTTTACATTGACCTAACTAAAGCGTTTGATACTGTTCACCATGGCCTACTCGTCAAACAACTACAGTCTCTTGGGCTCTCTCAGGGTCCTGGGGCCTGGGTAAAAAGTTACCTCGCTCAGCGCTCTCAAGCTGTGAAAATAGCTGGAGTTCTCTCAGACTCAAAACCAGTTCTCTCAGGAGTTCCGAAGGGATCCATCTTAGGCCCTCTCCTTTTCAGCCTTTTCCTAAACTCTCTCCCCAAATCCTGCCCTGAACAAATAATCCTCTATGCTGACGATGCCGTGATTCTTTCCTCTCATAAAGATCCGAACCCCTTACACCTTAGCCTTCAGCATGCTTTTTCCAAGGTCGAGATGTGGTTCCTTGAACATAAGCTGGTTCTAAACCACAAAAAAAACTAAATCCATGCTCTTCTCCAGCCCGCAAAACAAAAAACAGCAAGTACCACTTACTATCAATATGTACCTGGGAAATACCCTCGAACAAGTGTCAATATTTAAATATCTTGGAATCACCTTTGATCAAGGCCTAACCTTTGCAACCCATATTGATAGTACAGCGAAAGCTATTAATCAGTGGATTGGGATCCTGTACCGGAACCGACAGTTCTGTACCCAATCTGCCCTGAGGATTGCTATTCAAAGCTCTGTCATCTTAATCATTGACTATGGCTTAATTATCTATGGGTCTGCCTCCACTACCGCACTTAGTCGCATTACAACCTCACTAAACAAGGCCTGTTGACTGCTCACTGGTGCTGATCGACGTACTCACACATGTGAGCGCTATACTGAAACAGGTTGGTTGCAACTCTCAAACCGCTTAAAGTACCTTACCTGCCTGATGGCGAAAAAATCCACCATGGGCCTCACTCCACCTTGTATCCAAGACCTGTTATGCCCGAACACTAGTATCCGTTTCACCAGAAGATCAGAACATCAGCCTCTCCAGGTCCCCCGTTGCCGGGCTACTCAGGGTCAAAGATCATTTGCCTATTGTGCCCCCAGCTGGCTAAATGCCCTCAGCACTCCTAGTACCTCCTCCACCTCTCTAGGTGCTTTCAAATCTAGGCTATACGCTCACCTCACTCCCTCCAGCTCCTGTGACTGCCTTGATTAAATCTTTTTCTATCATTTACCCACTCTGGTCCATTTCTTGACAAAGGCATGTTCGAGAATCTTTTCTCTCGCTATTGTCTGCTCCCCTCACCTTCTCTTACCCTCCATATCTGTACATTTCTCTAATGCTTTTCCCCTCAACTGGCTTGATTTTTTGTATGATAAGTATTTATTTTTTTTTCCTGTCTTGCACAAAAGTTTGTTATTAATGGACTGTGTTTTACTGGCTATTGACAACACAAATTGTCTTGCCATTCTATGTAACCTGATTTGTCTGTACTTAATTGACGTGGAACCTTTGTAAAAGAGCCTTTGGCTCAAAGGTAATAATTCCTAGAACAATAAACTAAACTAGTATTATTATTTACATGAACTGAGCATCTAAATGTCTAACAATTTCTGACTGCAAATTAGCATATTTAACAAACCCCTGCTGCTTGTACCATATGTGCCAGTGTGTAGTTGAATGCACAGCATATGTCAATGGTTGTATGGTAGAAACAGACTGTTGTATGTCAGTTTCATCAAGGAAAACACATATGAAGTTCACACTAAAATAAAAATTAATCAATGTATCAGAATACCAGCAGTGACATGTCACTGGCTAGCTGCATCAGTCTACAAGGGTTGGATGTAACTAACAGTATGAGAATAGCAGTTTGTTTATGCTATCTTTCTAGACAGACTGCCAGCAGTCCAACCTGCACAGTGTGCCACTGAGCTGTTTGAACTAACTGTATCCCTTCGGTAAGATGGAGGAATATGCTAGCCTGATCCTCCAGTATTAAGCAAACTTTTTTTTTTTTTTTTTTTTTTTAAATCGGAGGATTAGAATCAGGACCGATGTTATTAAATTAGAGAAAATATGCAAGGGACACTGCTGTCAGCTTTGTGGTGTCATTTGACAGCTTACACTAGCATGAGCCTTGCAGACACAACATCCACGCGCTTAAAGCAGTATAGCAGCCATGTTGGCTCTGACCAGAGTTTGTTTTCAAAGGTGGCTGTGATAAAATAAATGATCGCAGGCCCCCAGCTGTAGCCCCACACCATGAACTGTATCTCTGAATCCTGGCTGACACTCTCCCCAAGGTGGAGGGTTCCTAAATGCCATGTAAGCATGGGTGACGCTGGGTTCCTGTTAGAGAAAATGTTTATAGCAAACTAAGAAGCACCATTACTGTATATTTAAAATGTACAGTATTGGAATTATAGGAGGGTAGTTAAATAGGGCCTTGCCCCCTCCCTTCACTTTGCAGTAACCCCCACTAGCTCATACAACATTTCCATTTCCTCATAATAAACGGGGGCCTCAGTTTAAAGTTAGGGTGCCCATCTAGGCCGCTGTAGTTCCTAAATCTTATATGTCTGGTCATTTTATATAGAATTAAATGCAAAAAAAACCTATGTTAAAGCACAAGTTAGGGTTGATGATGTACCTTTTTAAGTATGGAAATGTGGTATTAGGGTTCCTGACCATAACACCTCACCCCATCCTCCCCCACCCAATCATATCATCCTATTCCACCTGTCCACGCACCAACAGGCATCGGGGTGTGCCTTGGGGACGTCGACTCCAACGCTCACCCTATTCCATAACTACATAACCTCAGATGGACCCTAATGCTCACCCCGTTCCTCTCTAGTGTGTCCATCTCAGCTTATTTAGCTATACAATGGGGTGAGCGTTAGGGTCCATCTCAGGTTATGTAGTTGTGGAATGGGATGAGTGATGACCCCAAGGCACACCCTGACACCTGTTGGTGTGTGGAGGGTGGAGGGGTGGGATGGGATGTGTAATAGGGTCTGTACCCCCCCAGAACCTATATATGCTCACGATGTTGTAGAGTATAATTAATTGTTTTCTGATATTTATTTCAGTCTGAGAACTCATGTGGGCTTTAAATACGGTCTTTCCCCTCTTAAAATAAACAACATCTGTTGCAACAGTCTTCTTCCATGCTGTCTCTTTCCTTCGCTATCGCTAAAAGTCATGTCATTCCTCTACTCAAGTTTGGCCACCTATGAGTAGTCTTGCTGTCCCTTTCCTTCTTTTCCAGCTCGTTTTTCTCAGTATTTAAGCCCCAGTGATTAAGGAAGCTCTGTTTTGCAGCGCTTAGCGCTTTAAGTGAATCCCTGCACGAACATGCGCACGATCGCACTGCGCGACTGTGTGATCGTGCAAATGAGCGAAAACGCTTAAAAAATTACCAAAACGAGCATTCTCGCTATTTTGAGAATCTCCAAGCAGGTTCTACTTAGTAAAGTTATTGCTTCTCACTGAATGTGTTCCTGTGGTTCTCAAACAAAATAGAAGCTCAAAATAGGCTGTATTTAAAACGCTGTTAGGGATTCCCTTGCAATGCAGCGTCTGTTGCAGTTTGAAACTTAAAGCTCAAGTGAATAAATGCCTTTAAACCCTTTTCAAATGCCTTTTAAAAGGTTTAAGCTGTGCAAGCTGAGGTATAGAAAAGGAATGGGTATACAGCTAATAAAAGATAAAGGGAATTAAAATAAACAAAGGTTCCTACTTTTGTGTGAGGAATTAAGGGAGTAGTTTTTACTTGCCTGTAGCTTTTATTCCTTCTCTCAGTCCACCTTCCTATAGAGCTGGCCGGCCCTTGTTTTCCCCTTTTTATAACAAAGGTTCAAGGGAGGAGCTTGTGTTAGATCTGTTAGAGGAAAAATCCTCACAACAGGGTAAAAATGTATTTTTGGAATAACAAAATGAATATACATAAGGTGTGCAGGACTGACATATATTTCAAGTCAGATTTTAAACTAATTTTGTGATATGTTCAATATGTAATCTGTTTTGAGAGGAGTTATCCAAGTCATGTGTTCCTTTGTTCTGTATAAATGGAATGAATGTGAAGTACTAAATCAGTGTGTGGTAGGAAAGCAACTCTACCAGATGCCTAGCCTGATTCTAGGTGTCATTTGGCAAGAATCCTGTGTTAATTTATGATTTCCTGGCACCATTTGGTTTATTTTATGTTTAAGTTCTGCTTTCAGTTCGTTTTTTTCTTCTGCTTATAATAAATCTGGAAGTATTGGATCCTGACTGTTTTTCTGGACTTTATTGGACACCCCACGTGCACAGGGTGGTACGGTTGGGTGGGGGAGGGTGGGGGTGTTACAGTCGGGAACTAACATCACATTTCCATACTCTGAAAGGCACTATATCAACCCTAACTAGTGCATTAACATAATTTTTTGCATAGTTCCTCACTTTTTATGAAGTAAACAGAAACAAGGCCAGCCCCTGCTCAGTATCACTGTGCTCTGCACTCTGCCGCTGAGCCACTCCTCTCCTCCCTAGGCTCCTCGATCATTTCTGAGTGAGTGTCCCATTTTGAAAAATAAATAGATTTTTATAATTGGGATTGGGTGGACTGCCTGGACACACACAGAATGTCACAGGGGTGCCTCTGCCACATCGCATATGACAGGTGTTGAAAAAAACACTAGGCCCTGTGAGGGGTCTGTAAAGTGCCGGACACCCCCAAGGACAGCAGTTCCCAGGATGCTCAATCCTTGTCCCTCCAGCTGGTCCTACATCTCCCAGGTCCATTCCAAAGGCCAAGTTGTTGGCGCTGCAAGTGTAAATCCAACTGCTGCACCGGTGGTCTGGCCCCAAAGATTGATTTTGCCAGCCTGCCCTTGCCCTGAACACATAGCCACATTGATGCCAGGAAAAAAAGATAGTTTTATTTGGTATTTCTTTGAGTCTTACATGTCTTGTGGGCGCCCCCACTGGGTCTTTCTCTCTCTCCCTCCCCCCCCACTAGATGGCACAAGTCAAAGTTTTATTTTGTTAGCCTGCCCTTGCCCCATAGACACACTGATGCCAGAAAAAAACAAACAAAAAAAAACAAACTTTTATTTGGGGTTTCTGGGACTGTGAAATTTCTCGTGCACCCCCCAATCTATTTTCAACGACCGCTCATAACTTGGCCATTGTTATGAGTTTTTTCACCCAATTTTCAACATGGCCTTTTTTGGACCCCACCTCATGAACACTGGCCCTGTCATTTTGTTCACTGGTCCCAAAAGGTGATTTTGCTCATCGACCGCGCCATTGTGTGCCACAGGTGCGAAAATACATTTTGGACCACATTTGAAGAATGACCGCTGTTGTGTTCATCAGGTGGTGTGAAAAATCGGCAATGTTGAAAATTTGGTGAGAAAATACTGTAAATTACTAAAGTTATGCGCCTGCGTAGAAAGTGCACAAAGCACACTCATAATGCAGCAATTTTTAGGAATTTTTCACAAAAGTTTCAAAATGTCTTTTTGGACCCCACTTCACGAACATTGCTACTGTTATTTTAACTGGTCCCAAAACATGATTTCGCACAGTGACCGCACCATTCTGTGCCACAGGTGTGAAAACATGTTTTAGACAGGATGTGAAAAATGACAGCTGTACTGTTCATGAGGAGCTGTGACAAAATGACAATGTTGAAAATTTGGAGTGAAAATATTAAAAACTGGCGAACTTACGAGCGTACATAGAAACTGTGCAACACATGCTCAAAATGCAGTCATTTTTTGGAATTTTTTCACCACATTTTCAACATGGGCTTTTTTGGACCCCACCTCATGAACACTGGCCCTGTCATTTTGTTCACTGGTCCCAAAAGGTGATTTTGCTCATCGACCGCGCCATTGTGTGCCACAGGTGCGAAAATACATTTTGGACCACATTTGAAGAATGACCGCTGTTGTGTTCATCAGGTGGTGTGAAAAATCGGCAATGTTGAAAATTTGGTGAGAAAATACTGTAAATTACTAAAGTTATGCGCCTGCGTAGAAAGTGCACAAAGCACACTCATAATGCAGCAATTTTTAGGAATTTTTCACAAAAGTTTCAAAATGTCTTTTTGGACCCCACTTCACGAACATTGCTACTGTTATTTTAACTGGTCCCAAAACATGATTTCGCACAGTGACCGCACCATTCTGTGCCACAGGTGTGAAAACATGTTTTAGACAGGATGTGAAAAATGACAGCTGTACTGTTCATGAGGAGTGTGACAAAATGACAATGTTGAAAATTTGGAGTGAAAATATTAAAAACTGGCGAACTTACGAGCGTACATAGAAACTGTGCAACACATGCTCAAAATGCAGTCATTTTTTGGAATTTTTTCACCACATTTTCAACATGGGCTTTTTGTGACCCCACCTGATGAACAATGGCACTGTTGTTTGGTTAATTGGTCCTGAAAGGTGATTCCGCACAGCGACTGCAAAATCACCTTACGGGTCGAATTAACAAAATGACAGTCACAGTGTTCATGAGGTGGGGTCCAAAAAGCCCATGTTGAAAATGTAGTGTCAAAATTCCATAAAATGCCCGAGATATCAACACAAGTTGAAATTCCCACTGACAGCCATTATACGGCATTTACCTGGATTCCTCATTTTGCGGTTCAGCTTCGAAGAGTGCAGATGTGTCCTGGTCGAGAGAAGATCGCAGCTGCCAACCTTCGGAGGTGAGTATGGGGTAAGGGGAGGTGCGTGCACAGAGAAAGGGTCGGGATGGGGGAGGGGGACCAGGGAGATGACGAGGGGCAGGTTTTTTTTTTTTTTTAACCTGTAAAGAAGAAAAAATGTTGGGGCACGGTTTTCCTTTTTACAGGGCTTATAATATTACACTGTTTGGGGACAGTGGGAGTGGCTCCCCACTGTCCCACACTGCCAGGGGGAACAATAGTTTTTAATTAACGACACTGGGAGTGAGTTCCCCAGTGTCGGAACCTGGCGAGATGGGTGGGTGTTTTGGGGCGGTGCTTACATTGCCGACACAGGGACTGGGACCCCAATGTTGGCAGCTACGTCGCGGGATGGTTTTCTTTTTTTTAAATATATATAATAATTACCGGACAATGGGAGTGGGCTCCCCAGTGTCCAAAAGTGGTTGGGGGTGCTTTCTTTTAAAGGGGACAAGATTGTGACAGCGGAACCAGGAAACGAGGGTAGCGGGTGGGACTGCACAATTTTTTCCAATAGGAAATAAAATATTTCACAACTTTACAACGCAGTAATATTTTTTCACCAAACCTTCAAAAGGCACTTCTTTAAGGCAACAACTTTCTACCCTGAAAATTTCAAAATACAACTTAAAACAATTTCTGAGATATACTGTAGGTGGGCAAAAAAAGTGGCAAAACACCCCAAACCTTCTGTATTTTCAACACTCTGTATCTCAGAAACTAAAGAACATAGTACCACACAATTTACCATATACAGAGACCTACACATGGCCATTATGCATGCCAAATTGCATGCACATCAGTTGAACCATTTTGATGTTATTAAACTCCAAAAATTGCCCTTTAACATTAAACACCCTCATCAGCACAAACTGGTAGTGCCAGTATAATAATGGCTGGGTAGGTGGTAGTAACGAGAATTTTATACACACCCGAGTTGTGAGATGCCACACGGTTTATTATGGCATCTCACACTGAGGATGTGTGTAAAATCTGAGTTTTACACACTTACCCAGCCTTTATTTTCTATAATTGCTGGGGAGTGTTTTTTCACCACAGCAGTTATATTAAAAAAAACGAATTCATGTTCAGTTGTGATCCCGTCCGTCTTAAGTGCAGTCCACGGCTGACGAGACATTTCGTTTTTTCTTTTTTAATCTGTCAGGCTCTTTTGTCCAAGCACTCTTTAAATAGTTGTGTGGATGAAAGGTGACAGCCCATTCTGATTATTTAAAAAAACGTTACTACAGAGAAAGCAGGTGGCGGTGCGTTGTCCAGCGAAACATCAGACAGCTGGCTGGCGCACGCGCAGAGTGAGAGAAACTGCCATCTGTTTGCCGTTATAACTGGCTGGTTATAACAGCAAATTATTATCAGGTTTCTCTATGGTAAAAAACGTGACCCAGTAATTGTAACACTATTATTCATGATGGAATTGTATTCTGTTTTGTGCGACCACTCAGTTTTCTGAAGGCACTGCCTGAAAGTGTAAAAGAACATGAGTTTTACAACAGTCATAAAATTTCCTTTGGGGAGACAGTATATCATAGTGGATAAGAACACTGAGCTGCAAACCTGGAGAACTAGGTTTGAACCCCACAGCCACAACTTGCCTACTGTGTGATAATGAGCAAGTCACTTACTTTCGCTGTGCTCCCAAGAGGCACCTGAAAACAAGCCTCAGCTTGGTGTGTATTTCCTGGCCAGAAATTTTAAAAAAAAAAAAAAAAAAAGTATACCATCTTGAACAAATGGAGGGCCCCATTCTCAGCTGCAACTGGCGACAGCACACATTTGGGGCACAAAGAGGCTATCCATTGTGCTGCCATCACCAAAAATGGTTATACACGAAGGCCTGACTTACTCATAGGGTGGTGGAGTTTTCCAAGAGACTAAGCTGAAATGCAAATCCCTTTTGTCAGGTGTTAGAAGGTGCAGACAGGATGTGCATCTGCTAAAATGTTGGCTTGCAACAGCCACGGAGTTCTGTCCACATCACAGTGCCAGGTGCATGGCATCATACCATATGCAGAACTTATGAAAAATCGTGCTGCTGACAGTGTCCTCCTCCATATCCCCCTGACCCTCACCTTTAGGCCCACTTCAGGGCCAACATATTTGGGGCTCGTCTGCAGGTCCCCTCTTTCACCTGCACTTTATCCTCATATGTACACCTGATGACAAGTGGGCCGTCCCCTCCGTTCCCAGCAGAATGCCTATATCCATGGGTCTCACAATGATTTTCATCCCTTGCCAGTTCCAACAGACATCATTGCCAAACTCCATGACTGTGTTAGTGAGAGTCGCCATGCTATTTGAATTGCACCGTGGTTCATTTGCATGACAGTTCCCTGCCCCTGTATTGAACTGTCATGATATCTCTATAGCAACCCCGCAGGAAAGGGCTTTCACCCCACAACTCGGAACAAAACAAAGGACCATCGCTAAGTGGTCTCTGCAGCCACATAGTGACAAGTCCCTTATAACCATCTATACGGCCCAGAGTATTTTAATTTTTGGGGTGAGGTGGACACTAGTCCACTTCAAAGGGGAGAGTCCTGAAGGTACTCGCTAATCTGAAAGTGGGAAAAGCAATGGGGCTAGACGGGGTGCATCCATGGGTATTGAGAGAGGTACTGGCTGCATCTCTGACAGTCCTATTTAACAGTTTGGTGGAAACAGGAGTGGTTCCAGAGGACTGGGGGAAGGGCAAATGTAGTTTCACTTCAAAAAAGTGGTTGCAGGGAGGAGGCTGGCAATTATAGGCCAGTCAGCCCGACATCACTGGTGGGAAAGTTAATGGAATTACTGCTGAAGGAAAGCATTGTGGAATATCTTCAATCCAGTGGGTTACAAAACCCAAGGCAACATCAATTAACGGGAGAGGAGGTCATGTCAAATGAATCTGATAGATTTCCTTGACTAAATGATCAAGAAATTAGATCAGGGTACTGCGAGAGAGATGCCCTACTTAGATTTCAGTAAGGATTTTAACACCATTCCACATTGGAGACTAGTAAGCAAGCTGGTAGCATAGGAGTGGGTCCAAAGGCGGTAAATTGGGTAAGAAATTGGTTAAGGGGATAGGTGACAGAGGCTGGTGGTAAATGAAGTTCACTCCGAGGAAGAGAGGGTAACCAGTGTGATGCCTCAGGAATCAGTGTTAGAACCAGTTCTAGTTAATGTCTTTATAAGTGACATTGCAGGGAAGCTGGAAAGAAATGTCTACCTCTTTTCAGATAGTGCCAAAATCTGCTCTAGGGTGGACACTGGGGGGGGATAAGCAGAGACCTGAGATAACTTGAGGAGTGGTTAAGTGTATGGTAGCTGGGTTTTAATGAAAAAAAGTGCAACATAATACACTTAGGCCACAGAAACCCAGAGGCAGAGTACAAAATGGAAGAAGTGGTACTGATGATCACCACACAGGAAAGAGACTTGAGAGTAATCAGATCAGATTACCTAAAGGTGGCCAGGCAGTGCAACTAGACAGTTGGGAGGGCTAGTGGGATGCTGGGGTACGTAGAGAGGGGTATCATCAGCAGAAAGTGGGAGGTGGTGTTGCCCACGTATAGATTGCTGGTAAGACCACACCTAGAGTACTGTGTCCAGTTCTGGATACCACATCTCTGAAAGGACAGAGTGGAGGCGGTCCAGAGGAGGGCAACTAAAATAGTGCAGGGTCTGCACCAAAAGTCCTATGAAGAGAGACTGAAAGACCTCAATATGTAAACCCTGGAAGAGAGAAGGGAAGGGTGACATGATAGAGACTTTTAAATACCTCGCGGGGATAAATAAGTTACAGGAGGGAAGCATTTAAAAAAAAAAAAAAAAAGGTGCTGAAGAACAAGAGGACATGCTATGAAGCTGAAAGAGGATAGATTCAGGAGAATGTGAGGAAGTACTTCTTCACAGAAAGAGTGGTGGACTCCTAGAAAGCCTTCCAGAGGAGGAGGTGGTAGGGTTCAAGAATGCATGGAATGGGCATAAGGGAATCTTAGAGGAAAGAAGGGGGGGGGGGAGAGAGAGAATATGCCGGAGAACAATTAGGGCCTGCGGTGATGCTGTAGGTAAGGAAAAAAATGGGCTGACTGGGTGAGCCAAGCGATCCTTATCTGCTGTCAAATTCTCTGTTTCTGCAGGATGTGGCAGTTAAAGATACAAGACTACGGTCTACATCGAACTGCAGTGTAACCTCTAGGTGGCACTATCCCAAGGGCTACTACCCCTGCCTGCTTGGCTAGTAGCAGGTTAAGGGGCCTGAGTTCTGAAACGGGTGCCTCCACCCGGAGGTCAGGGCTGGTAGTGGTCAAGCTACCTGGGCACAGCCCTCCAGGACACTGTAACCCCTCTTTCCTTACTAGTGGCCAGAACAATACACAATAATCACTTTCACAATACCCCTGATACACCACACAAGTACCCACACTGTTTGCACTTACCACCAGGACTTTCCTCTGGCCCTGAGGACCCCCTGTAAAACAAGGTTATAGACAGCAAGTAACAGCACTACAGTACTCTTGCACAAACTGGAACCACAGTCAGGGTAAATGCAAAAAGAGTTCGATCTGACTTATTTAAGGGACTTGAACAAGAGAGGGGCGTAATCAGGTTAATTTGCTTAAAGGCTGTATCAATCAGACAGTTATGTATGCACTTCAGGGTCCATAAACAGTCACACACTCTGGGTACCCAGATGGAGAACGGTGGGCTAGCCAGGAATGTTGCAGTTGGTCGGGGCCCTGTGATGGAAGAAAACAACATGCACAACACACACTATTTGTAACCCAGAGTCGGTGGGCTTTGTTCGTGAAAAGAAAACAACAAGACAATCAGATGACAACCTTTTGGATTAGGTTGTTGTTGCAGGGATCTACCCTGATGATTACTCATGATACCCAAGACTGGACACAGGCTGGACGAAAATCAAGACAGCAGGTGGCTAATCTGGAGTGCCAGGAGAAGCAGGGCCCACATGAATCGCCGAGACGTTGTTCCTGCTCAAGCGTGGAGCAGGGGGCTGATCCCCAGGCAGGTCTCTCATTGATGGTTTTCTCTGTGCAGCAGGTAGTCTGGCTGGGCCAGTGTGGCAAGGCCCCAGTCAAATGGAGACAAATTTGGATACAGTCCGAATTGGGCTGGATACAGCTTCCAGCAAGCAGAACACAGTTCACACAGTGGGGAACCAAATCACGACCCACTAAAAACTCACAGCACATTTACATGTAAGGAAATTCTACTGTACCAGGCAACCCGCTCTCCGGTCATGATCACAAAGTCTCTGCACAAACCAGGGATTCAAAGGCAGCTGGAAATCTTGACAGGCCCATCGCATTCAGCAAAATCTTTGGTCTTCTTCAGGTATGAGCCTGGTAAAAAAAATCAGTGGCTTACTTCGTTCTCACAAACTTGGATTTAGTCCAAAATAATAATCTTCTCTCCCTCTCAGGGGCAGCAGACAGATATGCAGGCCACAACTCAGGCCTTTCCGCAGTTCTCCTGCGCAAAACTACTCAGACGGCTGTTTGACTGTCTCAAGCTGTTGCTTCAGCTCCCAACTTAGACCTGACTCAACTGCCAGCAAGCCTGGGACTTTCCCCAGAATCCAAATAGTTAGGTTGGCTGATCTGTCAGTCACAACAAAGGCTCCCCCTTCAGGTGCAAAAAGGCACCAAAAGCCCAAAACTACAATTCCTACAGATTTTGACTCCAGACAGCTCCTGTAGTCCAGCTCCATTTTAGGTCCCACCAGTACTGATTGGTCCAATTCGACAGTCCAGGACCAAGACAGTGGAGATAAACAAAACAGTCCTTGCTGCAAAGAAGGCAGGTTAGACAAAGTACATTATCATTATCACTCTAAATGATTTTCTGCAAATAGTTACATCTTTCAACAGAGCTCCCTCTCAGATTACATATGACTGCAAGCCAGGCAGCTCTTAACATACCTCTCAACTGTCACACATTACGAGGTACGTCACTCAATTTCCCCTCAGAAATTCTTTGTCCCACATGGGAAAGGTGATATTCCACATTTCCCACTAAGACTTTAAAGGGACACTGTCAACCTGTTTTCCATCATGTTATTCCTAGTTGAAACCCCACATTTTATGATTGCTTACCCTCTCTAAAATTCACTGATGTTGCTGTTTGTTTTGTCTATCTCCTTGTTTAGTAGAACTGAAATGCATGGCAATGTACATTTATAAACAACCTTGTTTTGTTTACAATCCTGGTTCTGTTCTTACTGCATACTTCCTGAGCATTAGAAACACACCCAAACATTGCAGTCACTCATAAGAAAGAAGCCTCCTAAACTCCCACTGCATCATGAGGGGCTAGACTGTTTTGTGGGTGTTTCCAAGTCCAGGAAAGATGCATTTGGAGTTACTCAAGGGATGTAAACAAACCTGTTTTGGTGTGATAACACCAGTATGTTGGGCAGTCTGTTTTTCACTTTTTTAAAGAAAATAAGAGTCAGAATCAAACTACCAGCTACACCAGCATTCTTTACTGAATATTGGCAGTCATAAATAATGTTTTTTTTAAACTAGGAACACTTTGAGACCTAAGGGGGTTGATAGTGTCCCTTTAAAGCAGAAAAGTACAGTTACTTAGGAACTTACCGTAACAGTAGATCTTCGAGAGAGGTTCCTTCAGTAGGTCATCACATATAGGACAGGCGTCAGGCCGCACGGCAGACTTTTCTAGCAATACCTGATGGGAGACCACCCACCCAACATCACGTGACTAACATCAGCATGACTGTATATAGTGGGCAGTCCTCACGCCCGCCCTCCAGTTCTCCCGGCGGAGCCAGGAAGAGGCCCGACAGCAGGAGCGAACAGGATTTGGAGTCACTGAAAAACATAAAATGAGGGAAGGAGCGAGGGAAAATATGACTCATTGAAGGAACTCTTCTTCAAGATCCACTGTTATGGTAAGTTCCTACGTAACTGTACTATCTTACTTCGAGAGGGTTCCTTCAGTAGATCATCACATATAGGACAGAGTCCCAAGTAGTCCCTCCAAGGAGAGACCAAGAGAAACTAGGGAGGAGGAAAAATAAACTCCAACAGAAAAAACTAAAATCCCGGAACGACCCAGTCTAGGACAGAAGGCCCTGCAGGATGGCTAGGCCAAAGCCAGCCCACCTCCTAGAAGCAATGTCCAGACTGTAATGTTTGGTAAAGGTATGGACAGAACTTCAAGCAACGGCAGCACAAATGTCAGCCACAGAAACGTTCCGTAGGAAGGCCACGGAAGCAGCCATGTCCCTAGTAGAATGACCTCTGATGGTACCCGGCAGAGGTTTATCATACTTCTGATAACAGTATCGAGTACAGTTGCCTAGCCATTTGGAAAGACCCTGCTTAGAAACTGGTTTGCCCTTTGATCTCGGGGCGAAGGAGACAAACAACTGGTCGCAAGAGCGAACACGAATTGTAGGAAAGAATAGCAGCGAGGGATAAACCGACGCAATGAACTTTCTCAACGATCGCTAACTGGAAGTCTGCAATGCGACTGACACGAGGTGACGGCGGGAAAGAACTGGAGAGTGGGCATGGGGATCGCCCACTATATACAGTCACGCTGACATCAGTCACGTGATGTCGGGTGGGCGGTCCCCCATCAGGTATTGCTAGGAAAGTCTGCCGTGCAGCCCGACGCCAGTCCTATATGTGATGACCTACTGAAGGAACCCTCTCGAAGTAAAATCTCATAATACTCTATAATGTTCAGTTATCAGCAAACATTAAGAGTACTAGTGCACTGATAGCTATAGTGTTCTGAACTCACAGTGCCAAGTTTGAATATACATCACATTTTGGTCATTTGTCACACTTCTTGACAAACATTTCGGTGAAGAAACGTTGAGAGGTATGGCTCTTACAGAGACAGTGCAGAGAGGCTATACAGGCACTCTATGGCAATCACATTTAAACTGCTAAAACGCAGGACACCAGCCTGGCAGTGAGCATTTAGGCAAGCTCAGGGAAAACTTTTTGGGAACCCCATTTGTAGGGGAGTTACACCCTTCCCTGCCTCGAGAAAACTTGCTGTCTGCGTCAAGTCTGTACCATCACAATATTGCAAATGCAAACTATACAAGACATTTATACCATTAGTATGTTATGCAAGTAACATCTGATGCATCAGTCAACGTAAACATACCTTTACTATACATATTCTCTACACTTCACAATACCATATCCATTCTGACAATACATCATGCATATTTCACACAGGTAATTTACACATTACTATGCAGAATCATGTAATAACTTCTTGTACATTGAACAATGTAAGAGGGGGCCCTTCCCTATCAGCTAACTTGGGGCTAGCTGGGGCAGGGGCACCATACCTAGAAGGCAGAACAATCAACCTGGAACTGTCACTTAGGCTCAGCTTAGGCAGTGAGCTCTGAGAAATATAAACCCCTTTGTGGACCACATTGATAGGCAAATCCACTGGCCTCACGGGAGAATCATAACTGAAGCGTACTACTGGCTTGACAGCTCGAACAGTCTTTCTGAGGTGGACAACTACAGTCTCTGTACTCTCAGCATTGATCTGGGGACTCTTGTCACTTGTGAGAGGTGCCTCCGCCTGGATGGGAACGTCCAAACTTGGGGCACTGTCAACTCCTTGCTCTGCAGGCTCTGTTTCTACAACACTTGACTCATTTTGCGAAGGCTCAGGCACAATCAAACTTTGAAGCACGGAAGGGGGGTGGTCAGCACTCTCATGGTGTTCTTCAAATTCTGATATGTCACCGGAAAAACTCATTCCATCAGCCCCTCCCTCAGGCAAATCGTACAGTTCCACAATACACAGACTCAGCATCTTCAAATGTGATGCTTTGCACTCCACTTTCAGGGAGCATTGGCTCCAAGAACAAATCCAGGGGGTTAGGCAGTCCAGAAGGCCCAGCTTCATCCCCATAATTAATCAGGGGGTTACCTTGAAACAGCTGACTCAGTTCATAAGAAGGGTAAATAAGCATAGTCGCACTCACTTTCGTCAGAAGTGGATTGACAGTCACCATCATTCTGGGCCTGCTGCAGAGGAAACCTTAAATCTGTGACCACTGGGGTAGGTTGACTCTGTCTCTTTCTTGCAGCAGCATGAGTCACCGGCCCAGGGGGCTCAATTTCTGGGAGGTTAGAATCAATCATGACTTGGCCGACAGGTAGCAAGTGGTTACGGTGCATGGTCTTGACAGCTTTGGAGTTGTTCTCTGGGTGCACCTTGTACACAGGTAAATCATCCAACTACTACATGGGGAAGATGGTGCCACCGATCAACAATTTTGTGTTTACTATGCAGTCCCAAATTGCGTAACAACACACGGTGTCCAGGTCGAAGCTCTTGGGCCTTTACTTTATCATGCCTCTCTTTGTTGGCTAGATTTCTCTTGGTGGCCATTGTCTGGGCCAGTTGATAGGCATGGTTCAATTGAGCTTTCAGTGTCTGTACATATTGCAAGTAGTTTTCAGATCGGACCCCATCTGGAGAGACCTCAAAACAGACATCAACTGGCAGCCGGGCCTCTCTCTCCTGAACATGAGGCAGTAGCATCATTTTTCATGCAACTGTACGCATGTACCAAGGTGCTAATCTGCTGGCTCCATTTATGCTTGTCTTTTTGGTGGAGGGTGCCCAGCATGTCTAGAAGGGTGCGGTTAAAACGTTCTGGTTGAGGACCTCCCTGCGGGTGATAGGGGGTGGTTCTTTTTTTTTTTTTTAATTCTTTTTCTTGGTCGGACCACCGACTACTTCTGCCCTGGTCACAGCCCCCGGAGACCTCCACCGCCGCCTATTGCTGCCGAGGACCCTCAGTCACCCCCGGCTTACCCCCTTGAGGGCGGGGCCATGGCCACCTTTGTGGCCACGGAACTGTGACTAGTCGGGGTCCCTACAGCGATGGCGGTGAATTGAGGACCTCCAGGGAGGGCTTCATACTCTCGGTGGTCCGGCCCGCCTTCCATTTTCCTGTTTTTTCTTCCCCCAGAGGAGGTGGGGACATGCAATGAATCCAGCGTCTGCCCCGCCTCCCCCCCCCCCCTTGCTGAACGTTGGCAGCGTGAGGTCTCCCGGCCTCCGCCAGAAGTCCTCAGTACTCAGAGTGTTACCCATACCTCCCCGGAGAAGGAGAGCTGCCCATCGGACGCTCCATCCTTCTCCCGGCCAACCCTCCGGCCGATCCGGGTCCATTCCCGAACCGGGTTCTGCAGGCGTCATAGCGGAGGGTGGTTCTTGACTTTCGCACCCCCCATAGAGAGAGAATTTCTTTGATTAGTCAACTCTCGAAGTCTCTGCCCTGGTCAGAGTGGATCCACTGGGGGGCACCATAGTGGATGAAGAAATTTTCCACTAGCACCTTGGTCACGGTAGACGCCTTTTGATCTTTGGTGGGAAAAGCTTGTGCATACCATCTGAAATGATCCGTAACCATTAACACATTGCCAATGTTCCGTTGATCAGGTTCTAAACACAAGAAGTCTATGAAGACTAGTTCCATGGGGGTGCTGGTAGTAATATTAACAAGGGGGGGGGCAGCCCTCTGAGGCAGGGTTTTTCTTTGCAGGCAGCGACTATAAGTCTTTACATGGTGCTCAACATTGGCCACTATTTTGGGCCAGTAGAAGCAAGATTGCACCAGGACAAGGGTTCTGTCAATACCGAGGTGCCCCACGTGATTGTGGAGGGACCTCAGTACCAAATCTTTAAAGGCCATGGGTAGGACCAATCGTTGCTTGTCTACTTTGCCACTATGATCTACTGTCCCTCTATACAACAACTGATTGAGCAACTTCAATCTGGGGCCTTCTTTAAACAATAAAGCAGTTTGCAAGTCAGTGGAACGTAACTTAGACACATCAAGTGCTGGATGAATTATAGGATCTTGTGATTAAGCCCACTGAATGCTGTCACTGTCAAACTGAGGTAGTACACTAATATTTAGAGCAGAGAAGTGGCAATGAGCAGCTGGTATGCAGGTGTCAGAAGGGCCAAAGCAATCTACTAAACAGTCCACTGTGTCCGCAGACATCTGTTCATCTTTATCAAACTTTTGGCACAATGCTCGAATGTCAGGTTCAGACAGCCTGACCCAATCACTCTTGGAAGTGGGTCTTCGTGATAGGGCGTCAGCATCAATATGGTTTAGGCCTGGTCTGTATTCGACAGCATAATCATAGGTTGATAATGCAGAAAGCCACCAGTGTCCAGTGGCATCTAACTTAGCTGAAGTCTGTACATAGGTCAACTAGTTATTGTCAGTCTTCACCAATATCTTTGTCCCACAGAGGTATTCATGAAACTGGTCAACGATGGCCCATTTTAGCGCAAGAACTCCAACTTATGCACAGGGTAGTTTCGTTCGGGATGGGGTCAAGCTCCTACTGGTGAAAGCTACGGGTCTCAGGCCATCCTCATGGTCTTGATACAGCACTGCTCCTAGACCCTGCAGACTAGCGTCCATATGCAGCACATAGGGTTTGGTGGGGTCAGCATAGGCAAGGATGGGGGCATGGGTGAGCTGGTATATGATCTCATGGAAGGCTGCTTCACAGTCAGGTGTCCAGCGGGGCCTGAAGAGTTCACCTGGGCAGAAGTATACTTTTCCTGTTTTTTAACGGCCTCTTTTTGTATTTACGATTGGTAGGAGGGTAACCCTTGGTAAGGTTCAACAGTGGGCAAATCACCTTGGAATAGTCTTTTATGAACCTGCGGTAGTAGTCACAGAACCACAGGAAACATAGTTCTTTTAGATTATGGGCTGGGGCCAAGTAGTCAGTGCTTCAACCTTACTGGGATCAGTCTCTATCCCTTTTGTAGATACTATGTGCCCAGCATACTTAATAACAATAATAATAATAATAATTTTATTTGGCGCTTCACAAATACAAACAAATTCAATTAAACAATAAATAAGAATAAAATCATAGAAAATTAGGAAATACATTTTCCCATAGAAAAGACTTAATTGCCTGCTTAAAACTCCCCACAGTCCTGCACTCCCATAGCTGACGTGGTAGAGAATTCCAGAGGGATGGGGCAGCAAACATAAAAGCCAGAGCCCCAGATGACTTCAAACTAACCCTCGGAATCTCCAACAACCCTTCATCAGCCAAGCGGAGCTGTCACACAGGGGTGTAAGGGGTCAGAAGTTCTTTCAAGTAGTCAGGACCCAGTCCGTGTAGGGCTTTGTAGGTTAACAAACCTACCTTAAAGGTGATCCGCCACTTAACCGGCAGCCAGTGCAGATCGTGCAGCACTGGAGTAATGTGAGATCTCCTTGATACCCCAGTCAAACGTGCAGGAGCATTCTGCACTAGCTGCAAGCGGCGGAGATCAACCCCAGGAAGCCCTAGGTACAGTCGTGGCCAAAAATATTGGCGTCCTTGCACTTTTCCAAATAACTCAATTCCTCTAAACATAAGTTGAAATTAACAACAGTACAGTATTTGGTCGCCACAATTCTTTATTTCTCTGTTAATATTACAGAACCTTTGTTTTTTGATTCAGAATTTAATATATACTTTTAAATCAGAAAATGAAAAGAAATGGCATTGACAAAATTATTGACACCCTAGACTTAATATTTGGTAGCACAGCCTTTGGTCAAAATAACTGCAATCAACCGCTTCCTATAACCATGGATGAGCTTCCTGCACCTTTCTACTGGCAGTTTGGCCCACTCTTCTTGTGCAAACTGCTCCAGTTCTCCCAGATTTGAAGGGTGCCATCTCCCAACTGCTGTTTTCAGATCTCTCCACAGGTTTTCAATGGGATTTAGATCTGGACTCGCTGCTGACCACCTCAGAACAGTCCAGCGTCTTGTCTTGAACCATTCCTGTGTGCTTTTTGAAGTGTGTTTGGGGTCATTGTCCTGCTGGAAGACCCATGACCTTCGACGGAGACCCAGCTTTCTGACACTGGGTTCAACACTGCGCTACAAAATGGCCTGGCAATCTCCAGATTTCATGATGCCATGCACACGTTCAAGGCACCCAGTGCCAGAGGCAGCACAGCAACCCTAAAACATCACTGAACCTCCTCCATGTTTGACTGTAGGGAAGGTGTTCTTTTCTTTGAAGGCTTCATTTTGTTTTCTGTAAACATAGAGATGATGTGCTTTACCAAAAGCTCTAATTTGGTCTCATCTGTCCACAGGACATTCTCCCAGAAGGATTTTGGCTTGTTCAGGTGTGTTTTGGCAAACCCCAGTCGGGCTTTCTTATGTCTCTCTCAGCAGTGGGGTCCTCCTGGGCCTCCTACTATAACCCCTTTCATTGAGTTGGCGATGGATGGTGTGAGTTGAAACTGTCGTACCTTGTGTCTGAAGGTCAGTTTGAATCTGTTTGGCAGTTGATCGAGATGCTTTCTCCACCATTCGAACAATCCTGCGCTGCAATCTTCGATCAAGTTTTCTCTTGCGGCCACGTCCAGGGAGGTTGGCTACAGTGCCATGGGCCTTAAACATCCTGATAACATTACGTACAGTGGAAACAGGAACATCAAGGTCTCTGGAGATTGATTTGTAGCATTGAGATTGTCCATGCTTGGCTACAATCTTCTGTCTGACCTCCTCAGACAATTCTCTGGCTGTCTTTCTTTTCTCAATGCTCATTGCGGTACACACAGTGACACAAAACAGGAGAACGAGTCCTTTTCTCTATTCAAACTGGTTGAATGAGTGATTTTTATATTGCAGGCACCTGCAACTCACCACAGATGAGTTCAGTTCCAAAGTGAAGGAGAATCACCTGCTTGAAATCTAATTATTTCTAACTACCTCTAAAAGGTGCCAATAATTTTGTCCGGGCCATTTAAGGATTTCTATGTGGAATAAGTTAAGACTTAGTACATGTTTCTGCTTTTTGTGTTTTATTCCACTGCAAACCAAAGAAATACATATCCGAATACCAAAATATTTTTTAATTTCAACAATTTTCTGGAAGGAATGGTGCATTATTAGAAAAAACTGCAAGGGCACCAATATTTTTGGCCACGACTGTACAGAGAGTTACAGTAGTCAAGGCGCGAGGTCACAAAGGCGTGGACCAGAACAGGCAAGTCGCTGGACGGAACAAGGTGCTTGATCCTGGCAATGTTCCTGAGATGGTAAAAGGCTAACTTGATGACTGCAGACACCTGATGACGAAGGGTCAGCCCATCGTCAAGTATCACTCCCAGGCCACGCACCCGTTCAGAGGTAAGGATCTGTTCACCCCCCAGAAATAAACCAGAGGGCAAGTCAGTCCTCAACCCCTCTGTCCTGCAACCCGGGTCCACCACCAAGACCTCAGTCTTTCCTGCATTCAAATTAACCCGCTGGAACTCATCCAATCTTGGATTTCAACGAGGCAGCTGTTAAATACTGAGAGAGCACACACCGGGTCGGGGGCGAAAGACAGGTAGAGCTGGGTATCATCAGCATAGCAGTGAAACCTCAGCCCATACCATCTTACAATGTCTCCGAGAGGCAGCATATTCATTGCAAACAACATGGGGGACAGCACCGAGCCCTGGGGCACCCCACAAGGCAGAGAGAAAGACTCGGAAGAAAATATTCCCGAGACAACTCTCTGAGTTCAAACGGTGAGGGAAGATGAAAACCATCTGAACACTGTACCAGTCAGCCCACAGATGGACCTCAGGCACTTGAGCAGAACCCCATGGTCGACACTGTCAAAAGCTGAGGAGAGATCAAGGAGTACCAAGATAGAACAGTTTCTCTGATCTCTCGCCATCAGGAGATCATTGAGCACCCAAACCAGAGCAGTCTCAGTACTATGCCTCTTACGAAAACCCGATTGGAGAGGTACGTATAAATTATGGATGGTTAAATGGTTTTCCAGTTGAATTGCCACCACTTTCTCGATAACCTTTCCCACAAAAGGAAGGTTCGAGATAGGTCTGTAGTTCACCAGAGACTCCCGGTCCAAGGAAGCTTTCTTCAGAAGAGGTGTCACCCCCGCCTCCTTCAGGGAGCTTGGAAACTCACCCGATTCCAGGGAGTACCGGACAATCTAAGCTAAAACCGGGCCGATAACATCACTACAACCCAAAATTAGGGAAGTAGGGCCCGGGTCTAAACTACAGCACGAGGGGCACATCCCCTGGACAACTGTCATAATGTGAATGAACTCCGACAGGTCAAAGATACTCTAGGAAACACCAGGCATAGTGGCTGAGCGCCGACCAACCATATCTCCCATACAACGGAACGGACAGATCTCCTGCCTGATGTTGGCCATCTTATTCGCAAAGAATCAAGCGATCTCATCACACTCCATTTGTGAAAGAACTCGACGGAGCTGCAGACAGGCTGGGTTGCACAACCTGTCCACAGTTCGGAAGAGTTGAGACGGTTAGTTCCCAGCAATGACGATTTCCCTGGACAGGAATTCTGCCTTCTTACGGGAGATCGCTGATTGATAGAGCTGATACTGCTCTAACAAAATAAGATGGTCAGTATCCAAAGTGGATTTGTGCCAGCGACGTTCTAACCTGCGTCCCAACTTCCGCATCTCCCTCAGAGACCCATCAAACCATGGGGTCCGAGGGTGAAGCAGAAGGGGGTGAACATGGACTAGAGCAATCTGATCAAGAGCTAAAGAAATAGCCTTCTTATAGGCCACAACTAACTGCTCTGGACCGGTGCTGGTCTCACCAAACACCGAGAGGTCAATCACTGCCACCAGGTCTTCAGGGACCACATCCCGCAAAGGGCAGTAACTGACCATCTCCACAGGGGCACATCTACTCAGGGGGACAGAAAAATTGAACCTAATGGTGTAGTGATCAGACCAACCAACAGGTTCCACCCCCAAATCGGAGGCCTCGATCCCCACGAGGAAGACCAAATCAAGAGAGTGACCACCGTTATGGGTAGCTGAGAAAACTACCTGTGTGAAGCCCAGTGATATCATCAACTGGAGGAAGCGTTGTCCAAAAAGCGAGGATTCGTCGTCGACCCAGGCACTGAAGTCGCCCAGAACCATCAGTCTGGGCGACTCCAATGCCATGTCGGCGGCGAAGTCTGCTACTTCCTGCAGGAACAGCTTTCATCCCTGGTGGATGGTAAATGAGAGCTATCCTGCACCCCACACAAGTTACCACAGTGCACTCAAATGATTCAGCCTCCTGAACAGGTACACCAGTGAGGCCCAATTTGGTCTTGAAACAGACACACCCCGCCCCTGTGATCCAACCTCGGCGTGTATCACCGAGTACCTGGGAGGAATAGCTCCTCCAAAATTGGGGCAGCATTACCATCTAACCAAGTCTCTGTGATGCAAGCCAGATTCGCTGTTCCTACAAAATCTGCAATCAATGCAGTTTTGTTCTTAATGGATCTGGCATTGCATAACAACGCCCAGGTCGGATGATTCTCGTGAGCCGCCCTGGCTACTTGCCCACCCAAAAAGGAAGAGCCCTTGGGTATGGGGACTAGACATGGATCACCATGTTCCAGGCTTCTTTTCGCCCCAGGGTGTCTTCTGGTCTTAACCACCCCTATGGGAGAGACCCGCTCATTCGAGCTCCAATGTCCGTGTTCCCCAACCCTCTCACCCCCCCACCCCGAGCAATCCCCAGCGCCCAACAGCGCCGGTAGATAAAAGCAGGCAGTGGTGGGGAAGAGAAAGGGCGGAGGTCACAGAGAGAGGAGGCCGAATAGCACAGGACCAGGGGAGCGAGCAGACACATTCTACAAAATACCACCAAATTGTGGCAAAACACCACAAACAATCCTAATTTCCTAAACTAAACAAAGATGCAGTTGCAGTCTACGAATATAAAACTCCTAAAAAATATGAATCACAACACCCCAATAAATCCCCAAAACAACAAGACAAAATAAAATATAAACTAACTTATCAAACAAAAACAATAACTAATAAAATAAAATAAAACCCCCAGGCAACCAGGAACTCTCTCTAACTGGTGCCACTAAATAAAACCAAACTAATAAACCAAAAATAAATAAAAATAAACCCCCCAGGCTACTTCACGGAGGTTTGGAAAAACTGGCACTTGTCAATGGACAGCTTGAAGCCAAAGTCTTCCAGTCAGTCTAGGACTTTAAACAGTTGGTTCTCATGCTCCTCTAAGGTGCTCCCAAACACAATGACATTGTCCAAGTACATCAGGCATTCCAGCAAATTCATATCTCCCACCGCATATTCCATCAGTCGCTGAAAGGTGGCCAGGGAGCCCAATATCCCCTGTGGCATCCTCAGAAACTCATAGAACCCAAATGGACAGATGAAGGTTGTTTTCTCACAGTCATCCAGGGCCATCGGGATCTGGTAGTATCCGCTGCGAAGATCCAACACTGAGAACCATTTGCTCCCATTCAAGCAGTCCAGGGCATCTTGTATAAGAGGCATAATGTATTGGTCTGGGATGGTCTGCCAGTTCAGAGTTCAATAATCAACACACATCCTCACAGACCCATTCTTCTTACACACAACCACAATGGGAGAGGCGTATGGGCTCCTGGATTCTTGTATCACACCAGCAGCGAGCATTTCCTGTAGGTGTCTTCTCACATCATCTATGTCTGCTGGGGCTAGACATCAGGACCTCTCTCGAAATGGCCGTTCATCATGCAGGCATATGTGATGCTCCACACCCTGGACACATCCCACATCCCATTCCTTCAACGAAAACACTTGGTCTCTCTGGGCAAGTCTCTTGCTAATTCTAACCTTCTATTCAGCCAGCAATGGGGAGTCACTAAAGTCAAACAAGTCTGGGGTCACTCTCTCCTTCTCACCAGGGTGCTTGTTGCTGGGCAATACTGCAGTGTCTGCACAGTGTACCATAGCTAGGGTGCACCCTCTGTTCACCCGTATCGCCCGATCTGACACATTGTGAATCTGGACCATCACTCGTCGTGCATGTGCATGAGCAAGCAAGATGCTGAGCCTGATCAATAATCTTTCTGGCAATTTTCCATCGCCTGGCACATCCAACATCAGTATTTTGTTCTTGACATCTTTCTGGAGGCGGACTTCCCCTTCAGTGGTACACTGGGCGTTAGGGGCCAGTACCATTGAATCAGGATCCTTCTTCCACACGATCCCCACCAGTTCATCCTGGTCTGCTTCCTCAGGTTTCTGTTGCAAATCATAGGCCCTCTTGATCAGAGCCAGAATTCTCAAGGCCCTCCCAGTCCGTCGCCCTTGTTTCTCATGACAGAGTTGCGCCAGACTCCCAAACATATGGGCGTTTGTCCCAATTAAGAGGGGGACCCCATCATAAAATCCGGTGGGGGGGGGACACACTAAGGTCAATGTCTCTACTCGCTCCTCTACACCAGTTACAGTTGCAGGAAAAGACAACTAGAGGCGGACATACCCTAGGTAGGGATAAGACTTGTTGCTCAGGCCCCACACATGTAGGCCTTCCAGGGATTGCAAAGGCACATCAGATAAGTGTTTGTCATACCAGTCCTGGAATACAATTGTCATTTGCGACCCACTGTCAAGCACAGCCAGAGTATGAATACCATTCACAGTCACCGTAGTCTCTATTGAAGGGCCCACTATTTTGGACCAGTCTGGAGAGGCAGTAGCAGAGGCCTGGACAGACGATTTTGTCACAAAGAAATTTGAGTTAGGGTTTCTCGAACCCTCACTGCAGTCATTTCGGGCACCCCTTGGCCACTGATTTGCTTTTCGGAGCTCCCCTTGGAGTGTGTTTACTACTTTTTCTAAGTCCTTCTGAGAACAGCATTCTCTTTTCATATGACCATCCTTTCCACAGTTGTGACAAATGATGAGACTCCTGGGTCATCCTGGGATAGAACATCATATGAGTAACTGAAGCAGTAGTAAGAGATTGGGGCCTAGTATCTACTTGCAGTGGTGAGAGTGGTGCAACGTGTCTTAACAGTTCCTTTAGAGTGGCAGTCAATCTGGTGATCTCAGCCTTGGAGCCACCCTTGGTAGCGGATGCCTGAGGGGGCACCCCCACTCCCATGGCAGTCATGTCCTGAAAGAGACCAGAATCTTGTTCCATTTCAGAGACCCTTGCAGAGGCACCCATCTTCAGCTCTCAGACTTCCTTTAGTAGCTCGTCCTTCCAATGCTGTGTCCAGGGCGGGAAGTCCTTTGCATTCTGAGAGTGCTCGTTAAGTGCTGACTTTTGCCCCTGAGCCTCACTTGGCTGATCACTCTCAGTCACTTGCGCAGCAGCAGCAGATATGGATGCAATTCCCCCACGGGGTCGCCTTTGCTCAACCACCCGAACTTCTTTCATTCGCTCATCATAGGAGGGGGGCGATTCCAGTCAGGTGGCATGGTGTAACTGAAGCAGTAACAATTCTGAAAACAGAGCTGACTTAAGGATCCGGTCCAGTCTAGTTCAATCTAATTCATTTGACGGCAAACTACCCTTTCTGAGGCACATACACAGACAATGGTTCCCCTGGGTACTGCTGAGCGTTTCTTACTCTCCACCACAGATCCTCATCTGAATCCAGGCTCCCATACACATTCTCCAATGCATCAAGATAGTCATGTGCAGTTGCTCTGGGGTTATTGGCCCACGTGGCATGGATGGTAGCCAGGGAAGGACCTCAGAGGCTCTCACTCAACCTCTTTCATTTCTCTGCTTCCGAGCATTGCCATTCAAGTACTAGAGGGGCAACATAGTCTATCCAGGTCTCCCAGTCATCCTCCCCCGGGGGGTGGGGAAGGTACCCAAGAAGATTCTCATCCTTTGGTAGGAATCGTGACTAACGGCAGGTACAGATATAGGGGCCAGCACGGGCACAGAAGGCAGGGCCGTAACAGGTGCTGGAGTGGGAGAGGGTGTTGGGGAAGGAACACCCCCAGGTGGCAGGAATAGTTTCTTACAGTCCTCTATGGTTTTTCCTTCCTCCAGCAACAACTTAGCAAATTTCTCCTCAAAAGACTCAGATAATGGTGGGAGCTCATCCTCCCAGGGGTCTTTACTGTCTTTTGTTATCACTCTCCAGGCAGCTGGAACCCCTTCTGGGACAATAGTCTGTGGCACTTTAGAGCTGTCCACAACGTCACTACACTCTACTAAGGCTATGAAAGTTTGGGGCGATCAAATCAGCATGTCGACCCACCACCACGGGGTTTTTTAAACATTCAACTTTGGAGAGTGCTGCCTCTACAGTATTTTTACTGGTACCCAGGGGAATATCCAGTATAAGTAGAGCATTTTGGGGGTCGATCTCCTGCCCAGTACACCACCCCACCAACTGGTGTGCAGCCAGTTCTACTGCAGTAACCATTAATCTTTAACAATAATTCGTAATTTTTGGCCACTAGAAGGCACAAAATCCCAGTGGTGAGCCTCCAAAATGTAACCCCTAGGTGGCGCTATCCCAAGGGCTACTACCCCTGCCTGCTTGACTAGTAGCAGGTTAAGGGGCCTGAGTTCTGAAATGGGTGCCTCCACCCGGAGGTCAGGGTTGGTAGTGGTCAAGCTAACCTGGGCACAGCCCTCCGGGACACTGTAACTCCCCTCTTTCTTTACTAGTGGCCAGAACAATACACAATAATCACTTTTACAATACCCCTGATACACCACACAAGTACCCACACTGTTCGCACTTACCTCCAGGGCTTTCCTCTGGCCCGGCACTGGGGACACCCTGTAAAACAAGGTTATTCGCAGCAAATAACAGCAGTACAGTACTCTTGCACAAACTGGAACCACAGTCAGGGTAAATGCAAAAAGAGTTAGATCTGATTTATTTAAGAGACTTGAACAAAGGAGGGCGTAATCAGGTTAATTCGCTCAAAGGCTCTATCAATCAAACACTTATGCATGCACCTTAGGGTCCATAAACAGTCACACACTCTGGGTACCCAGATGGAGAATGGTGGGCTAGCTAAGAACGTTGCAGCTGGCTGGGGCCCTGTGATGGAAGAAAACAACATGCACAACACTCACTATTTGTAATCCGGAGCCGGAGGGCTCAATTCGTGAAAAGAAAACAACAAGACAATCAAATGACACTTACAGATTAGGCTGTTGTTGCAGGGAGCTACCCTGATGATTACTCATGATACCTAAGACTGGACACAGGCTGGACGAAAATCGAGACAGCAGGTGGCTAATCTGGAGTGCCATGAGAAGCACAGCCCACATGAATCACCAAGGTGTCATTCCTGTTCAAGCATGGAGCAAGGGGCTGATCCCCAGGCAGGTCTCTCATCGATGGCTTTCTCTGTGCAGCGGGTAGTCTGGCTGGGCCAGTGTGGCAAGGCCCCGGCCAAATAGAGACAAATTTGGATACAGTCCGTTTTGGGCTGGATACAGCTTCCGGTAAGCAGAACACAGTTCACACAGTGGGGAACCAAATCACGACCCACTAACAACTTCAAACACATTCACATGTAAGGAAATTCTACTGTACCAGGCAAACCGCTCTCTGGTCACGATCACAAAGTCTCTGTACAAACCGTGGATTCAAAAGCAGCTGGAAATCCTGACAGGCCGATCGCATTCAGCAAAATCTTTGGTCTTCTTCAGGTATGAGCCTGGTGAAAAATCAGTGGCTTACTTCGTTCTCGCAAACTTGGATTTAGTCTTAAATAATTCTCTTCTCTCCCTCTTAGGGGCAACAGGCAGACATGCAGGCCACAACTCAGGCCTTTCCACAGTTCTCCCATGCAAAACTACTCAGATGGCTGCTTGACTGTCTCAAGCTGTTGCCTCTTCAGCTCCCAACTTAGATCTGACTCAACTGCCAGCAAGCCTGGGACTTTCCCCAGAATCCAAAAGGTTCGGTTGGCTGATCTGTCTGTCAGTCAGTCACAACAAAGGCTCCCCCTTCGGATGCAAAAAGGTGCCAAAAGCCCCAAACTACAACTCCTACAGATTTTGACTTCAGACAGCTCCTGTAGTCCAGCTCCATTTTAGGTCCCACCAGTACTGATTGGTCCAATTCGGCAGTCTAGGACCAAGATAGTGGAGATAAAACAAAACAGTCCTTGCTGCAAAAAAAGGCAGGTTAGGCAAAATACATTATCATTATCACTCTAAATGATTTTCAGCAAATAGTTACATCTTTCAACAGAGTGCCCTCTCGGATTACTTATGACTACAATCCAGGCAGCTCTTAAAGAGACAGCGCACAGATGCTATACAGCCACTCTTCTGACAATCACATTTAAACTGCTAAAACGCAGGACACCAGCCTGGCTGTGAGCATTTAGGCAAGCGTAAGGAAGACTTTTCGGGAACCCCCATTTGTAGGCGGGTTACAGTAGTATAAATTATGTTTATTTAATAATCCACAGAAAAATAGAGGCTTATAGTGCTCCAATATTCTCTTTGAGCTGCTTTTTCAGTTTTTATGGGAAGTAAAGATAAACTGACACCTCTTTAAGAAACTCCACTACTGCCATCACTGCATATAGGGGATATGCAACGGACTGACTCAGAATATACAATTTATCCTCTTGGGTGAGGGGCAGGATGATAATTCACAAGTGGCAGAGCCTTGAGTGAGTTATACAAGTCACACCAAGTGATAAGTGTCATATTCTGAGCCAGACCAATTCCAACAGTTCCTGCTAGGACCACTCCTCTGGTATCAGCCAGATATTTCTGGTGAGGGTTTATCCTGGCAAAATCCAAATCTGTCCAAACAGAGCAGACAGACCATACGAAGTTCAACTTCTTTCTTTTGTTTTATATAAGACGCATCAAATCCACCATATGCACAGCCCAATGCTTTGCCCAGGCTTCATCAGGGAAAGGTGGCACTTGGTATATAGCTGCATTCAGTTCTGGTAACTAATTACACCAATCTTGTTATCATATTACAGTATATTCAGATTTTCTCAAACTGATGCAGCTAAGGGCCACTGTTGTATGCTTAAGGTCTCTTGAAACCACACACATTTACGCTGCTGGTCCAGTCTTACTTTCAATGGTTTCTCCTCTCTAGGGATGCAGCAATACTAGATTGCTGTAACAAGTTACTGAAACTGAATTAAGATTTAACCATTTCGGTTTAACTTAACTACACTATTCTGAGTGCAGTAGAGGACACTGTTGGTATATTAGGTATTGTTCAAGCTGCTTTCAGACTGACTAGGGGGTTTGTTAATGACCTGTCTAAAGTGAAGATGAATGGCTAAAATGAAGAGACATCATTTATCTTAGAATGCTTCGGTAGACGAAATAAATTGTGTCAGGTTTGACTCTCACCTACATTGTATAAAATACACTATGCAAAAGCCTCCTCCATTTTAGATTCCCAGCAACAGAGACAGAACAGTTACTTACTGCAACTGTAGAGCTTCAAAAGAATCTCCTCCATTGGGCCACATCTTTGGAATTATAAGCCATCAGAATCAGGACCACTTGGAAACTTTTACTAGTCATGGGCTGCCCACTATGATGTGCATAAAACAACGGTGCACCATTGCTCCTCGGTTCCCCGATGAAGGTAAGTTTGGAGGGCCTCTTACCATGAGGAACCAGGAGATCAAACCAGTATCAGTCAGAGTCCAACACAATCTGGGAACTTGAGGAGAGAAGAGTTCAATGCTCTGAAAGGATCTCACAAGAGGCAGAACTGCAATTCTGTGGAATTTATTGTCGAGAAACACAAACTTGGTCGTCATACAGGTACTGTGCTAAGGAAGCCACAACACACCCAGATGCTTTGACCATAGTCTTCGTCAGGTGGCTGGGTCTGTCAAGCTACCCTTTCACTTAAATAACCCTGGACTAGAAGCACAGTGCCACCAAGTGGGTACACTGTTTACATTTTAAACTTCTTAATCATTGGCTCTGGGGAGAACTTAGAATTGTACAAGCAACTTGCACAATACAGACAAGGAAAAGTGCAAGACACACATTGATGTGAAACAATAAACAATATAAAAACAAGTGCTTTCTCATTCACATTTTATAGTCAACAAAAGTTGCTACTAAATTGCTCACTTGAGCTGAGCTCAGGATCAAAAAAAGGCTAACAATACAATTACTCATGTCTAAACTGGTATAAATCAGCCAGCCTAAGTGGTGTGGAGGGCTGAGGTGTTGTCAGTGCCTTACCTCCTGCCACACCAGGAACCCGTGTTCAGTAATGAGCGCAGGTTGCTGGGAGTTGCCCAGAGAGGGAAATGATCTAGCACCTGTGGCTGCTCTCCTTCCCCGGGAGGGGGGACCTGCATGCTCTGCCCAATGACTGCCACCTAGTGAAGGCCATGTGGCAGTGTGGGTCGAGGAAGGCAGTGGAAGGGCTGTGGTACTCCATGGTGTATACGTGCCTCCACATATGCACGCTTACGTGTGCATCAGCATGGGGAACAGACAGAAATGGAAAAATAGGGCTTCTATGGGCTAAATGAAGCCCTACTCATTAGCCTCTGCCCTGTGCCATCGGCTGACCACCCGGCCCCATCTGGATGTCTGTCACCGGGTTGGGATGGCCCTTCTCCGTCTCAGCCTCGTGATTGGCGGGGGGGGAGGAATCCATGGGGGATCTCAAGCACAGTGGTTCAGTGAGGTGGATGCTGGGCGAGAGGAGGCAGGGATAGGGTGGAGGGCCTGCCTATGTTGCCCCAGGGGAATACATATAAATGGAAAAAAAAAATAAACTGGTGCAAATCCTACAAATATGGAATAAATATTGCTACAAAACTAGAAAATATTTAAAGATAATCATACAAAATTCAATTTATTCAAAATACAAGATACACAAATGCAATGGAAGACAAATGCAGAAACAGGCACACAAGGAGAGGTATGGGACTGAACACATGGTATACATTTATTTATTTATTTAAGAGTTTTTACCAGGAAGGCATGCTGAGCGGAGACCACTCGATTTTAGATGCGTCCTGGGGGAGAGGGAGCAGGGATATATACAGTACAGTAACAAGGCAGAAAAATACAGTACAATAATACTAATATAATACATTTAATACACAGAGGCAGCTTTTGTACAAATAGGCTACAGAGCAGATATCCCATCCGGTTACAGTAGGTGGGAGATCGGAGTAGCAGCAACGATTTGAACTACAACTCTCAGTGGAGACTAAGGCACCTAGCATACATTTGTATTGCTTTTAATACCTGTTTGAGGTGCCGGTCTGAAACCCCGTGCAACTGGTGGATGGGAGCAGCAAGATGGGAAAAGGGTTAGGTGCATGAGAAGGTGAGGGAGAAATGCGCCTTGAGGAGATAGTTTAGGTGCTGAGAGCTGCCTGCGTGCCTAATGTCTGTTGGCAATGAGTTCCACAGTTTTGGCATACGGAAGCTGAAGGCAGCTTGGCCCTTAGATGAGGACATGCCAGGGACATGAAGGAGCTTGGAGTCACTGTTCCTGAGAGAGTACGCAGAGGGGGATTGGACAGAGAGGGCAGACTCAAGGTATGAAGGGAGGAACTGTGCCCAGAATTTAGCTGTAACCTGGCACAGTGGGCCTGTCTCCGTTCCTGTAGTGACATCATGTCAAGTGACTTGTAAAGTGTGCAGTGATGTGTCGCTGCTGGACAGTCAAGGGCAAAATGGCAATAGGAGTGGAAGAGGGGATCGAGACGGGTTAAGGTTGTCTTAGGGGCTGAAGTGTAGACTACATTCCCGTAATCAAAAATTGGGAGGATCATTTTCTGTACGGGTGCTTTGAGGGCAGGTAAAGGGAGACAGGCCCTGTTTCGGAATACAGCACTCAGTTTGGGGTGAAGTTTATTGTGGATTGAGTCGATATGAGCAGAAAAGTCTAGGTTCTGATCCAGCCAGACCCAGAGGTATCTGAAAGACGTGCAGTCTTGCAGGGGGGGACCCGTCAATGGTATGGAAAGTGGGGGTTGATGAGAGGTGGGAGTCTCGTTGCCGCGTCCCAAAAGTTAGTGAGACAGTTTTCTTTGTATTAAGGAAAAGTTGGTTTGAGCGAAACCAAAGCTGAACAGCACTAAAATCCTCCTGGAGTCTAGCGGCTGCATCGGAGGTGGACGGACCAGATGAGAACAAGACAGTGTCATCGGCATACATATGAATGAGTGAGTGTGTGCAAGCTGAGGGCAGGTCATTTAGAAATATGCAAAACAGTAATGGGCCAAGGACCGATCCCTGAGGGACCCCGGAGGTGACCGGGAGGGAGGGAGGCAGAAGAGCAAGCACCTATTTTCACCGCTTCTGACCTGCCTGCCAGATAGGATTGGAACCAGCCGGTGGCTGCTCCTGAAAGTCCGGCATAGTAGAGTTTGGACAGTAAAAGGGGGGTGCAAGACGGTATCAAAGGCTTTGGCAAGGTCGCTAAAGACAGCTGAGGTGGTGTGACCATGTTCCATTCCAGTGAGGATGGTATCTGTGAGCCTTAGGAGTGATGTGATGGTGGAGTGCACCTTCCTAAATCCAGACTGGTAAGGTGTGAAAAAGGAGGAGGAGTCAAGAAAGGGGGCAAGTTGGGAGAGGAAAAGGTGCTCCTGCAGTTTAGTTAGAATGGGGAGCAGGGATATAGGTTAATAGTTTCCTGGCGAGGAGTGGTCTCCGCCTTTTGAAAGGGGGATGATGGTGGCATGCTTCCATTCGGAAGGGATTTCAGCAAGCAAGAAGAAGAGACTGAAGAGAGCAGCTGAGGGACAGCGATGGCAGGGGCGGATAGGTGGAGCATTTTGGGGTCCACACCTCAGGGGCATTTGCCTTTGAAGGGGTTGAGAGCCAGCAGGGCTTTAAACACTTCGGGCGGAGTGACTAGCCGAAAGGTGAAGCTGGTGCCCGGGGATGAGGGCGGACAGGTAGGGGGTATGCTTGTTGGGTGGGGATGGAGGGAGGAAGCACAGCTGGTGAAGAAGGAATTGAAAACTGAGGCCACTGCACCTGGTTCGGTGATGATGGAGCCTGCAACATTTAGGGCAGGGGTGGGGGCTGGGTGGGGAAGAGGCGTTGATAGTTTTCCAAAATTTTGCTGAGTGCTTTATATTTGCATGGAAGGAGGGCTTAAAGTAGTTGACTTTGGCCTGCTGCAGGCGCGTAGTGCAGGAGTTACGGAGAGAGCGGTAAAGTTGGAGAGCAGCCCGGGTGCCAGTAGACTTGTATGTTTTCCAGGCCTAATCCCTGGCATGAAGCTGGTCGATGATGTTTGCTGTGACCCATGGCAGGTGGGCGCCCCTGACTTTAGTCTTTCTGAGTGGGGCATAGTAATCCCAGATGGCTAAGAATCTGGACTTGAACAGCTCTAGGGCAGTGTCGATGGTGGGAGCGCAGGTGATGCAGGCCCAGTCAGTGTTTGATAGGTCATTTAAGAGTGCGCCAAGGTCAAGGGATTTGTATGATCTGGTGAGCAGCATGTGGGGTGGAGGAGCTTTGGGCCGGACTATTTTCCTTACCATATAGATCATATGATGGTCACTTAAAGAGTCTGGGAGGAGTCCGGCTTCAAGTATTCGATAGGGGTGGGAGGTCAGGGCCCAGTCTAGAAGGGAGTGGTTCTGGGTTTTGTGGTTTAAGCGTGTGGGAGCAGATATTTGTTGTATCATGTTTAGGGCTTTTACCTGACTACGTAGCTTAGAGTTGGCTGTGGAGAGCCAGTTAAAGTTGAAGTCCCCAAGGATGTGTAGCTCGCCCCCTGAAGCAAGTATCTTTAGGGTGCCCAGGTGGTCCAGGACGGTGGGCATAGGGGTGTCTGGGGCGCAGTAAGTCCCCACTATGTAGGCTGGAATAGTGTGCGGGAGTGAGATTTTGATTAACAAGGAGTCTACCGAAGGTGTAGGCAGGTGGAGCTGGACAGGGGTGAACTGGTAGTGAGAGAAGATGAACATGGCAATGCTACCTTTTTTTTTTTTTTTACCCATGCGGTCATGCCGAATAACTGTGTAGCCCGGGAGTGCTATTTCTGCATCCAGGTTGTGGAGCTTAAGCCAGGTTTCTGTAATAATCAGAATATCTGGTCGCAGCATTAGCACAGTCGACTGTAGGTCAGTGATCTTGTTGAGGATGCTGCATATACTTAGGTGGATAATCTTTAGACCCTTTGGTAACTTGAGAGGTGAGGCAGGATTGGGGTGGGGTGGTCCAGGGTTTGGCTCCACATCCCCTGCTAATAGGAACAGCAGGGTTTATAGTTGTTTCATCTTTGGTATGAACCACTGGGCTTTGCGGTGGGCGGAAGGATGCTGGGGTGTTTGTGGAAACAGACGTGTTGGGGATGCTCTAAAAGCTGTCAGCCCTGCATGGAAGGAGGGTGGCAGGATGGAAGCCCCTGTAACCCAGCTAAACAGGAGGTTTGGGGGAGGATTTAGGTTTGTTGAGGTAGCATGGGGTGGAGGGGCAGCTACGTTGATTTTAGTGTAGGGGTCATACTGCGGGGCTGGGTAGGAGGAGGGTGGGAGGGAAACTAGTGTTGACAGCTGGCATAATACGAAGAGAGAAAGTGGCAGCATGTTTTAGTTGCTAGGTAGAGTAGGAGAAACCTGACGTTAGGGCGGCCACTAGTGGTTGAGGCAGATAATCTGCAAATGAGAAAGTGGGCTAAATGGATAAAATCGTCACGTGAGCCACACTATAAGATACTGAGCTCACCTAGGGTGGTGGCGGGGGTGGCTGGGTCGCACAAACGCTGAGGGATTCGGAGCTGCAGTGTGGCAAGGTCGTACCTGGTGCTCCAGGGAGATATCTTGGCTTGGGGGAGGGCGGTCCCGCTGGCCCTCTCGACCACTGAACGAACTGCACTGCAGAGAGAAGAAACGACTTTATATCAGAACAGGTAGGTGGGAAATAAACGCATCAACTTACATTTATACAGCCTGTAAACGATCTGAAATAGACCAGATACTTCGGGTGGAATTTGAACTAGGGCTCTGGCAATGAGTTGTACTGCAGCAGGCTAACAAAGTTTTTCAAACACAGACACACAGGTAAAGGCTGTGGTTCTGGCTTTCCTTAATTATACAGTGTCTACTTAAAGGAGGTAAAACAATCGTAGAGGTTCGCGGCCCCGCGCTTCCAAGCAACAGATCTATATTTTTATATTTAGCCTTAAAGCTCCAAATTAGTAGCCCAAATAATACAGGATTATAGATGGTTAAATTAAAGCTCCCATCCCAAAAGCACGGTACGCTGAGCTGAATTTACAGAGGCTTGTAGCCCCGAGCTTCCAAGCAACAGAATTATATTTTTATATTTAGCCTTAAAGCTCCAAGTTAGTAGCCCAAATAACACAGGATTATAAATGTTTAAAATTAAAGCTCCCATCCCAAAATCATGGTACTCTGAGCTGAATTAGTAGAACAAGTGAAAATAAACTATCTGCATTTCTACTCCGACACAAACGCTGAAGGATTCGGAGCTGCAGCGTGGCCAGGTCGTACCTGGCACTCCGGGCAGATATCCTGGCTTGGGGGAGGGCAGTCTTGCTGGCCCTCTCGACCACCAAACGAACTTTACTGGTGCTCCAGGGAGATATCCTGGCTTGAGGGAGGGCAGTCTCGCTGGTCCTCTCGACCACCGAACGAACTCCACTGGCACTCCGGAGAGATATCCTGGCTTGGGGAGGGCGGTCTCGCTGGCCCTCTCAACCACTGAACGAACTGCACTGGCGCTCCGGGGAGATATCCTGGCTTGGGGGAGGGCGGTCTCGCTGGCCCTCTCGACCACCGAGCGAACTGCACTGGTGCTCCGGGGAGATATCCTGGCTTGGGGGAGGGCGGTCTCGCTGGCCCTCTCGACCACCGAACGAACTGCACTGGCGCTCCGGGAAGATATCCTGGCTTGGGGGAAGGCGGTCTCGCTGGCCCTCTTGACCACCGAACGAACTGCACTGGCGCTCCGGGGAGATATCCTGGCTTGGGGGAGGGCGGTCTCAATGGCCCTCTCAACCACCGAACGAACTGCACTGGCGCTCCGGGGAGATATCCTGGCTCGGGGGAGGGCAGTCACGCTGGCCCTCTCGACCACCAAACTCATACATAATGCACTTATGGACACCTCCAAACAAGGCAGTGGACAAACCTGACAGCTTATACCTCAGGAAGGAGGAAGACGGTGGGTGTGCTGTGGCCCAGTGGAGGAGACTCTTTTGAAGATCTACTGTTACGGTCAGCAACTGTTCTATCTTTATCAAAGATACATCCCTCCATTAGATAACACCTTTAGAACCATTTCCAAGAAGTTCACAAGGTACGCAGGGAGGATAAAGTCAGATATGACATCTTGACAGACAGCCTTGCAATACCACAAGACAAAAGCACAGCTATGACAGACAAAGTCTAGACTGGTGGTTAGTGGAAATATGCACTGTGCTTCATGTGGCAGCAGCACATACTATATGTCAGCTGCAGAAAGCAAGCAACAAAAGTGGCTAGACCACATGTAGCATGGCCACAGGCAGAATCAGGACATTCCTTACCATACTTTCTATAACAAAAAAAATACTGTTTGCCAACCATTTTGACAGGCACTGTTTAGTCACCGGGGCACCCTCTTTCCCAGGGGCAAACAAAATAAAAAGCTGAGAGGGGTTTCTGTAGTCCTCAGTGTAATCAAGATGGAAATGCAGTGTTCTATGTCCATTGAGTATACTGAGCAATGACTCACCCTTGTTAGCATGCTCAGGATAATACACAGGAAGGTGCATGGTCTGATTCACTATGAAATCAGAGACCACCTTTGCCAGTAAACAAGGACTGGTCCACAAAGTCACCCTGTACTTAAAGATCAAATGCACATCTATTTCATAAAAAGCTTGAATTCACTTGAATACATGTCCCTATGTCATGATTAGTGTTTCCTAAAAATAGCATGATGTTTGGTTTTGTAAATCAGCATGTTAATGTGCTCTGCAGTAACAAACAGTGAAGATGTTTCTGTCCATCAGTCAGCAATGACATCACACCTGTCCAGCATGCTACTTTACTAATTATATCCCTGATTGACCGAATAAGCTGTTGCAGTTCCTAGTTAGAGCAGTCTGTAGAGCTAATTGTTTTCACTCAGAGTTTGTTACTAATCCATCTGGCTTGTGTTTAGAGAGATATGCTTAAAATCTTTCTGTTCTCATAAAAAGTTGATCATTTGGGGTGCAGTACTGAATTTTAGTGGCATGAATTAATGTCTGTGAGAAATTACCTTGTCTGTATCACAGATGTCAGTTCTGTGTCATCAAAACTCTGCATTCTATTCTGGCTATATAACACAGGGTCTTTTAATGGATATAAAATAAATCTGCATTCCGTTAATTCATAGAAGCAGTGTGTGTGTCTTTGATGTAGCCTCAATAAACAGATCCATGTGAGAACAATTTCGTTTTTATATCAGATAGACAAACGTGTCTACCACACTGTTATTTCAGGAAAATGTACTGTATGAACTCATAAAGTTCAGTTCTTTGTGAAAAATACATCATATACTGTATGTGTGTAACTAGAAATAATATATGGCATTCTGAAGCCCCTGTCTCCTGCCTGTCAGTGAAGGCTGCTGCACCCCACTTCCCTCTGCCCCCACCCCCACAGTCAGGGCCAATGCACACTGTTGCCCCCTTTTCCTGTCTCCACAGACAGGGCTGCTGTGCTCTGCTAAACCCTACAGTCCCAGGGCCACTTCCTTCACAGTTCGGGCTGCTGCACCTTGCTGCCCCAGGCTATGAAAGGTGGGGCTTTTGCTGCACCCTGCTACCCACTTCCATTGCCCCAAATGGGCAGGGCTGCTGCACCACCTGCACCCCGTCACACAGTCAGGACTGCTGTACCCTGATTCTCCACTGTGTCCTGCACCATGCTGTCCTTTGTCCCCTGACACCACTGTGCCCTGCTGCACCACAGAGTCTCTTGCCCACACAGTTGGAGTTGTTGCACCATGCTGCTCCCTGCCACTAAAAGCAGATCCTTTGGTACATTGCCCAAAACTACCTGATAGAAAATACAAAAACTACCTTCATCTTGTGTTATAGGATGGGGGACAGAGGGTAGCAGGGTGCAGCAGCCTAAACTGTGCAGGAGGCATCAGGGTGCAGCAGCCCTTACTGTGTGGAGAAGACAGTGGGAAGCAGCTTGCAGCAGCCTCATATGAGGGCAGGAGACAGGGACTTTGGGGCAGGGGAACAGGGGAAGCAGAGAGCTGACCACTACCTGACCAAAGATTCCAAACAAAGATTAATCCTAGCATCATTCCTGTCCCTCATTGATTATGCTGACTTCCTCTATGGTCATTGCTCCCTCTCCCATCTAAACAAATTAGACACCCTGTATCATAGAGCTATTAGATTCATTACTGACCTTCCCTCTAGCACCCATCATTGCTCTCTCTACAATGCAGTCAGTTGGACATCCCTGCAACATAGAAGAAAAAAAATGCTGCTATCTGGATCTACAAAGCTCTGACAAACAAACTCCCTTCCTACATCTCAGACTGCTTCAACCGGATCACATCCAGGCCCTACACCTTGAGGATCAACAAACTGATCCTGCTGAAGATTCCTATCACCTGCACCGTATGGAAGAGCTGCAATCAGTTATTCCTTGGCACTTATCTGGAATTCTACCCAAAGTCATTGAAAATGGATACACTGATTCCTCTTACATCCTTCAAAAAGCTGTATACCAGCCTAATCCCAGATCTGCAATTGCTTCCACAAGGCCTAGTCCTCCCACACCCCACCCCTCCCACACCCCTCTCTCTCCACCCCCTCTTTAAAGCTCCTCCCTATTCTTCTATCATTCCTCTGGTCCTTTCCCCATCAAACCTCTATACATATATGCCCACCCATGTACCATTATCCAAGCCTTATCCCTACTAGACTGTTTGTTTTCTCCTTTATTAGGTTTTAGGTTTACTGTCCTTTGCCTTGTATATATGTAAATATTTGTACATCTATCTCACTCATAAATGGTTGTATTTGTGCTTATTCAATATCATGTTTTTGTATACAATCTGTAACCTTTTTGTTATGACCACTCAGGTCCATCTTGTAAATGAGCTATGCTCAATGATGTTCGCCTGAATAAATAAAGATTTTGATTGATTGATTGATTGAACTGTCAGGCAGGAGACAGGGGCATCAGGATATCATATAGTATTTCTAGTTATACACATACATGATGTATTTTCTACAGAAACCCTCAAAGAACTGAATGTTATGAGTTCACATAGTACATGTTCCTGAAATAGAGTGTGGCAGACACAAGTTTGCCAATCTCACATGTAAACAACATTGTTATCACATGAACATATTTATTGAGGCTACATCAAAGACACACTGCTTCTATGAACTAATGGAATGTAGATTTATTTTATATCCATTAAACAACCCTGTGTTATATAGGCAGAATAGAATGCATAGCTTTGATAACAGAGAACTCACATATGTGATACAGACAAGGTAATTTTTCACAGACATTCATTCATACCACTTCAGTTCAGCACTGAACCCCAAATGATCAACTTTTTATGAGAACAGAATGATTTTAAGCTTATCTCTCTAAACACAAACCAAATGAGTTAGTAATAGAGAGATTATCCCCCAAAATAAACTTGGAGTGAAAACAATTAGCTCTACAGACTGCTCTAACTAGGAACTGCAACAGCTTATTCAGTTAATCAGGGGCTTGAATGATGAAGCAGCAGGTTGGACAGGTATAAGGTCATTGTTCACTGACGGACAGAAACATCTTCACTGTTTCTTCACGGTTTTCAGTTACTGCAGAGCACATTAACAGATGCTGATTTGAAGAAAACCACAAAACCAAACAGCATGATATTTTCAGGAAACACTAATCATGACACGGGGATGTGAATTCAAGGGAATTCAAGCTTTTTATGAAATATGTGCATTTGATCTTTAAGGAAAATCAAATATGGAGCCTCATGCCTCAGAGCCTGAATCTCAGAAATCCAACAGCAGAAGTCATGGTGATCAAAAACTGGGTTTTTCAAGAAAGGGTGGCGCAACATGTTCAAATGGAGCAAAAGTCAATTTCTCTAGAATGAAATTCAAGTCCCAAGGTGGAACAAGCTTACAAACTGGGAAACATGTACAGAATCCCCCTCAGAAATGTACAGGATACCTCTAGTTGTGCCACCGGTGCTCAGCAATAGGGACATGGAAAGCTGAAATGGCAGCTAGATGCACCTTAATAGAAGAGTACTGGAGACCAGCGTCAGATAAAGACAGAAGGCAGTTCAATACAATCACACCTCTTATCTGTCACACATGAAGAGGTACAGCATTCATTTTACCGCTCAAAAATCCTTTGTCCCACATGGGGATTGTGATATTCCACATTTCCCACCGAGACTTTAAAGCAGAAATTCATAATACTCTGTTATGTTCAGTTGTCAGCACATAGTATGAAAACTAGTGCACTGATAGCCATAGAGTTCTGAGCTTGCAGGGACATGTTTAATGATATATCACACATTTTGCTCATTTGTCACACATTTTGGTGAAGAAAGCTTGAGAGGCATGAGTAGCATATTAACAGAACACATGAAATAGTCCACTGAATGGGAAACACACCATATAGAAAAGCACTTCCACTTCAAAGAGTAGGTGTGTTTTGTTAAAGACTTTCTAGCTGAAAGCAAGACATCTGCTCCCTTGGGTGAAACCCCAAATTGGACAATGGCTACATCTTCAAGAGCCAGGCATGCAGACATGAACCAGAGGCTCAGGTGGACTGATGACTGCTGAGTCTGCGACAGCAGACCCCCGACACTGGAGGAGCTGAACAGGATGTTCCACTGCCAGATGCTGTAGAAGGGAAACCAGATCTAGTGCTGCCAGAAGGGAGCCACCAGTATTGGGATGGTATGCTCCACCTGCATCTTGAGCAGCATCCTCTGCATGAGAGGGATCAGAGGAAAAGCATAAAGGAACCTCCCTTTCCAGAAGAGGGACAACCCGTCTCATCAAAAAAATCCAGGCCCTGGAGCAAGCAAGCAAAAAAATTGCAGTTTTGCATTGTGTGGGAACGTAAAAAGTCAAAGTCTGGATGACCCCATCTTGTCAAGTGGCCATTTACCACAGATATCAGCAGCTCCCATTCACGTACCAGGGACCAACACCGGCTTAGCTTGTCGGCTAAGACATTTTGAACACCTCTGAGAAACATGGCTAACAGCTGGAAGCTGTGAGAACTCACCCAGTAACACACACACTCATCGCTTCCCTGCACAAGGGATAAGAATGCCCTTTGCTTATGTAGTGCACGACACTGACACTGTCTGTCCAAATCAGCAAGGGACCAGGGCTGAGATGCTCTCAGAAAGCCTGGAGACCCAGAAGAACAGCCCACATCTCAGGGACACTGATATAGAGATTGAACTCCAGATCAGACCATGACCCTTGGGTCTGACAGGATCCGAGATGGGCACCTCAGCCAGACCCTGAGGCATCTGTTGAGAGGATCTGCACTAGCACTGTGGGAAAAAAGGCAAAGTCTTGTATCAGGTGCTTGCAGTCCATCTGCCACACTACAGCATGGCAGAGGGGAGCTGACGAGGGCCATTTGTTCCAACCCAGCTGGTCCCATTGTACCCAGAGAGTCCAATGCAGTATGTGCATGTGGAGCTAGGAAAAGGGAACCATTGTGGTGCCTGCAGCCATAAGTCCCAGCAGATGTAACATCGTTCAGGCTAACACATAATGCCTTCTGTGTATCAGCTAGGCCTGGGCAACAAGGGACTCCGGCCAAGGCCGGCCCGTCTGCACAGCGGTGGACTTCCGCTTGCGAAGCCGGAGACCCAGGTTTGGCAATGGACCCGGGGCGTCGGAGGGCTGGCCGGGGGGAGAAGGATGAAGCATCCTGCAGACTGCTCTCCTTCTCCGAGGAGAGGGTGGTCAGAGAGCCGGGGGCATAGCAAGCAACCGGCGCCAGTACATTCAGAGGGTGGGATGGATGCAGAACGTCATTGCACATTCCTACCCCCCTTACAGTGGGGAAAAACCACCGCCGCCCACCAGCTTGCTGACATCTGCCCCGCCACTTTCATTGCTCCCAGGCCGACTCCTGACCTATCCGAAAGTTCGTGACACTATGGGCCAAGTGCCGCAACCCCAACCTTGGGGAAGAGCCAGGGGGTATCGGGAGTGCTGCCTCATGTGGGGGTGAAGCGGCAGGGGTCCGTAACTGGACTGAGGGTTCCGCCGTGGGCAAGCAGCAGAAAAAAAAAAATAACAAGGGACTCTGCCCTGTCTGCAGGCAGGAAGGCACTGCCCACTGCCGTGTCCAGCACTGCACCAATATATTGGAGGTGCCAACAAGGAATGTGTATAGATTTCGGTATTTTCACTGACACCCAGTGTCTCGAACAACTGTCTCATTCTGGACAATTTGCTTCCCTAGGTGGGGCCTTTAGAAGTTCATCATCCAGATATGGTAAAACATAAAGCCCTTTTCTCCAGAGGGCTGCTACAGCAACCACTAAACATTTAGTAAAGGCCCACAATGCCAAGGATAATTTATTTATTTATATTTATTTATTTGAAAAGTTTCATCAGGAAAGGCATACTGAGCTACAATAGCTCATTTCCAGATGTGTCCTGGGGGAGGGAGATACATTGGCAATAAAAATGCAAGACATATAACATTACATAGTGAAAATACAAATAAAACGGTACATGTCATCAGTTAAGAACAGTTAAGAATATCCAGTTACATAAACAAACATGAAGGCTTAACATATACATTTACTTTACAGAGAACCAAATCACATAAGCACTCACAGTGCTAAACTCTACATTTCCAAGAATGAAACTTACAAGGAAAGTGATAGAACCAAACAGTAATTAGGTAACCGGTACAGTCACAGAGGTGCGAGTTGGGCTAGGGGGAATCAGTAGGTGTGAGGGAGATTGGCAAGCCAATGCCTTCACCTCTTTGGGATGCAAGAACCCCGCAAGGGTTAGACAAGGAATTGGCATGGAGAATTAGTTAATCAAGATAGGCTAGGCATTGCCAAAGGGAGGAGAGTAGAGCCGGGGGTGCTCAGGTGCAATTGCAAGAGGGAGTTATGTGATGTCAGAGAAGGAGGGATAGGGGCGAGGGACTGTGCGGAGCAGATGTCTAAGGAGAGAGTTCCAAACACTTGGGAAGTGATATGAGAAGGCAGCTTGCCCTGAAGTGGCATGCCAAGGGGATGTTGGGCGAGAGCTCTGTGGGTGGAGTTGCGGACGGGGGTGGGACAGAGATGAGATGAGGGAGTGCAGGTAGGGAGGCAGAGAGCCAAGCCAGTACTTCCCAATTAAAGCAGCACTATGGGTAAGGCGTCTGGCACTGAGAGATGGGAAGGAGAGTGAGGTAAAAAGGTCACAGGGGTGAGTACGAGGCAGAAAGTTGAGAGCGAGGCAGCAGAAGGAGCTGAAGAGAGTGTCAGTCTCAAAAGGGTGGATCTGGGGGCAGAGTTCTAAACTATGTCTCCGAAGTCAAAGACAGGGAAAATCTTTTGGACAATCTCTCTGCGAGCTTGAGGGGGGAAGGCAACTGTGGTGTCCGTGCACAGCATCAAGTTTTGAGAATAGCTTTTCTGTGGATGGCATCCACGTGCACCCCAAAGTCAAGATTCTGGTCGAGCCATAGCCCGCGGTATCTGAAAGAGGATACATCTCCCACTATGGAACCAGAGGGTATGGAAGGAGGGAGTAGCACCAAGCCTGGTGAGCTTTTGCCTAGTGCCAAAGGTCATAGAGATGGTCTATTTGGCATTTAGAAAGAGATGGTTTGTGCGAAACCAGCACTGGACATTGTTGAAGTACAGCTGAAGGCTGGTCGCCACCTCCGATGGGAAAGTACCGGAGGTAAACAAAATGGTGCCATCTGCGTACATGTGGATACTAACAGATGAGCAGGCATCAGGTAGGTCAGTTAGGAATATGGAAAATAGTAAAGGACCAAGTGCTGAGCCTTGGAGGACACCAGTTTTGATTGGGGGGGGAGAGAGGGAGTTGCCAACCCTGACAGACTGAGACTTGCCCATGAGATAGGACCAGAGCCAGTGAGTGGCGAATTTGGAGAGGCCCGCCACATTCAGCTTGCTGAGGAGAAGGGAGTGGGCAACAGTGTCGAAGGCTTTGGCTAGATCAACAAAGATGGCAGAGGTGATGTATCCCTGATCCTTGCCTGAGAGAATGGAGGTGGATGTGGTGGTGGAGTGACCCTTGCGGAACCCAGACAGGGAAGGGGTGAAGAAGGAAGAGGAATCAAGGAAAGGGGAGAGCTGCGTCAGACTCAGATTCTCTTGAAGTTTTGCCAGGACTGGGAGCAGAGATATAGGGTGGAAGTTACTGGGGTTGGAGGGGTCGCCGCTCTTCAGAAGGGGGTGCAACAGTGGCGACCTTCCAGGTGTTGGGGATGGTGGCGAGCGAGAAGGATAGGCTCAAGAGTGTTGCTAGATGGTAGGCTATAGCGTATGCTGAGAGGTGAAGCATCTTGGGGTCTAGGCCATCAGGGATTTTGCGCTTGTGAGGATTAAGGACTAATAAAGCATGTAAGGTGTCATCGGGGGGGGGGGGGAGAGACAGGGTGGAAGGAAAAGCATGAGGAAGAAGGGATACTAGCAGAAGAGATTGGTGAGGGGGCACTTGGATAAGCCAAAAGACAAGACACACAACTGATAATGGCAATGGCTGCCTTCCAACATGAAGTGGAGGTACTGTCTGTGGTACTTGCGAATCTTGATATGAAGGTATGGGTCCTTTATATCCAGGGAACAGAGCCAATCCCCCTTTTGCAGCAGAGGGATTAATGCCTCAGACAGCAGTTCATGGAGAGGTGAAACCACAACATCAGCAGTGCTGGGCAGGTGCTCAAGTAAAAGGGCAGCCAGCCCTGTAAATAATCAGCAAGAAGATCCTGAACACTAAAAGAGAACCAAATAACAGCCAGGAAGTGGTGTTCTCTGATGCAACAAGGTGCTTGTTTATTACATCCAAATCATGGTGCTCACACAAACTAGCTGGTGCAGGCTAAGCTGCCTGCCACTCACAGATTGTCTGCGAGTGCTCAGGATCTTCCTGGAGAGTTGGGTAAGTGCCTGAAAAGACACCATCCAAAACTTTTTGTATTCAATGAACAGATTCAGGTTTCTCAGGTTCAGTACAAGACACTGCTCTCCTGTATACTTTGGGACTAAGCAATATCTGGAGAAGAACCTTTTGTTTCTGCCTTGGGGAAGAATGGGTTTGATAACCCACTTGTATAAGACACCAAACCTCCTCTAGCAGAAGGGCCAAGTGGCCAAAAAGATAATGACAAAGAGGTGGAGGATGCTCTGGAGGGGTAGTCAGCAACTCCAAAGCAAGCTAATTTCCACTATTTCTGGGACCCACTCGTCACCCATAATCTCCTCCACTTTTGAAGATGAAGGGAGATCCTGTCCCCCAACACCTGCACCCAGAGGACGTGCGGAGTCAGACAGTACTGGTGGTGGCAGAGGCACTGTCTTATCCGATACCTCTGGGTGCCTTAGCATTGGCACCAGGAGGGAGGTAACCTCCACCACGAGCAAAGAGTTGCTGATGGGAGGCCTGGCCACCATGGGTAGTAGGCTTACGAAAGAAACCCATACCATGCCCTACATTAGGCTGAGGGGTCAGAGATTTGAGTGACCTAAAAGTCATTCTGGAGGATGGAAGCTCACACACAGCTTTTTCAACATTACCCATGAACAGCCTCAAACCTGAAAGGGGCATTCAGAACAGCCTGCTGTACATTAGAGGCAGACACACAAAACTGGAAATATCTCCGGAGGCAGCAACCCTGGTAGAAACATCAGCAGCATCATATAGATACATAGGCAATGTCAGCACATAAGGGCCTATGGCCCACCCAGTCTGCCCATTTGAGCTTCTAAGTTCACTTTATGTTTTCCTAGAAATCTGTTGCCCTTTACCCCTGACCTCCAGAATTCCCTTATGTCTATCCCAGGCATTCTTAAATTCCATGATTGTTTCAGTCCCCACTACTTCCTCTGGCAGGGTGTTCCACTTGTCCACCACCCGTTCTGTGAAGAAATTCTTCCTCACGTTTCCTCTGAATCGCCCTCCCTCCAACTTCATCCCATGCCCTCTAGTCCTGGAACATCTTTTTTGCTGAAAAATAGTGTATTCCTGCATTCTGTTCCTCCCTGTAACAAACTTGTATGCTCTATCATATCCCCTCTCTCCCTCCTCTCCTCCAGGGAGTAAATATTCAAATCTTTCAACTTGTCCTCATAGGACTTGTGATGTAATCCATGCACCATCTCTGCTGCCCTGTCTATGTCCTTACATAGGTAAGGTCTCCGGAACTGTACACTGTACTCCAGGTGGGCCTCACTAGTGTCTTGTGTAGTGGAATTATGACCTCCCTTTTCTTCCTGGTGATGCCCATGCCTATGCATCCCAGCATCCTATTTGCTTTACCTGCTGCCTTGTCGCACTGTTTCCCTACCTTGAGGTCATCAGAGATGATAACCCCAAGATCCCTTTCCTGCTCGGTGCATGCTATATCCTCACCTCCCCCCCAACTGATATGTTGTTCCAGGGTTTTTGTGTCCCATATGCATTGTCTTGCACTTCTTTGCACTGAATTCAACTGCCAAACCCCCCACCATTCTTCAAGTTTCTGCAGGTCCCTCCTCATTCTGTCTACACCCTCTGGCATGTCCACTCTGTTACAGAGCTTTGTATCATCAGCAAACAGGGAAATTCTGCCTTCTAGGTCCTGCGTAATGTCACTGATGAAGACGTTGAATAGGACCGGTCCCAGCACTGATCCCTGTGGTACCCCACTGGTCACTCTTCCCTCTGTGGAGTGACAGCCATTTACCACCACCCTCTGTGTCCTGCCGCCCAGCCATTTATCTACCCACCACACTACTGTCCTGCCCACTCCCATATTCTTTAGTTTAATAGCCTTCTATGTGGCACAGTGTCAAAGGCCTTGCTGAAGTCCAGATAGGCCACGTCCACTGCCCTCCCCTGATCCACCTCCCGTGTCACCCAGTTGAAAAATTCAATGAGGTTGGTCTGCCATGACCTCTCCCTGGTTTAACCATTCTGCCTTGGGTCCTGCAGTCCACTGGCAACCAGATGTTCAACCAACCTCTCCTTCAGTAGTGCTTCCATGATCTTCCCCACTACCGAGGTGAGGCTGACTGGTCTGTAGTTCCCCGCTTCCGTATAAGGGGACTACATCTGCTGTCCTCCAATCTTTGAGTACCTCCCTGTTTCCAGTGATTGGCTAAACAGGATTGCCAGAGATTAAGCCACCACCTCTCTTAGTTCTTTTAGGACACTGGGGTGTGCCCCATTGCTTTATCAACTCTTATTCCTTCCAGTTTCTTGAAGACCCTTTCCTGTGTAAAGGGACTTGTGTCCATTTCTGCGCCATTCCCACCCCTTGTACTCCCTTCAGGCCAATCACCCCCTCTTCCTCAGTAAAGACTGAGCAGAAATACCTGTTCAGTATGTCAGCTTTACTGTTATCCTCCATGCGGCCGCCATCCCTCCCTCTTCAATCTCACTATCCCTCCCTCTGCCTTTCTTTTTTCACTTATGTAGAAAGGTGTTGTCCCCTCTACCCACTGATTTTGCAATGCACTGTTCTGTCTGAGCTTTGGCTTCCCTTACTGACATCCCTGCCTCCCTTTGCTTCTCCTGGTATGTCTCCCTATCCCCTTCTGCCTGGGTCTTTTTGTATTGCCTGAATGCAATCTTTTTGGCTTTGACTTTCTCCGCTACCTCCTTGGAAAACCATAACGGCCTCCTCTTCCTTTTCCCCTTACTAACCTGCTTAATGCATAATTCTGTTGCTCTTGTAATCCCCGTTTTAAATATTGCCCACTGTTCCTCAACCTCTGATTCCCACCCCATTCCGACTAATGCCTCTTTCAAGCATCTCCCCATTTTCGCAGAGTCTGCCCCTCTAAAATCCATTATACGTGTTTTTGCGCAGCTTGGGTCTGCTCCTTCTGTGATGTCAAACCACAGTGACTGGTGGTCACTGTTCCCCAGGTGCTCCCCCACTGTTACTCCCATCACACTGTCCCTGTTTGTGAGCACAAGGTCCAGTATTGCCTTCTGCCGAGTTGGTTCCATGACCAGTTGCTTGAGGAAGACACCTTGAAGGGAGTCCAGAATAAATCTGTTCCTGGTTGATGCTGCTGCTGCTGGGAGGCTTCAGTCCATGTCTGGAATATTCTCGGGGTCTCCAACTAGTACCACCTCACCCTTCTCTACCATCCTTTGGATGGCTAGCATCAGTTCCTTATCCGTTTCTTCCTCCTGGGCTGGTGGTCTACAGCCCACACCTGTGCAGAAGGCTTGCCCCATTTTCATTTCCAGCATAACCCACAGTATCTCTCCCCCATTTTGTTCCTCCTGGATCTCTCTGGCCTTTATGCCATCTTTCACATAAAGTGCCACTCCTCCTCCCTTCCTACCTGCCCTGTCTCTTCTGAATATGCTGTAGCCAGGTATGGCCATCTTCTAGTCGTGGTCATCATTACACCCAGGTCTCTGTGATGGCCACAATATCCAAGTCCGACTGCACCATGACAGCCTCCAGGTCCTCCATCTTGTTGCTAAGGCTCCCGGCATTGGCACACGTGGCTTTCCATGATTTGAACTCCCTGAACTGTTTAGCTGTTCTACTCCAGATCACCACCACCCCCAGTTGTCCTTTATCCCTGGTTCTCCCTGCTGTCTGCCCTTCTGTTGAATGTTGCCCCCCTTTCTGCCTATCCAATTCTTGGGTGCTTATCGCCATGTTTTGCACACTGCTTTGTAGAGATTACACTCTTCCTGTTCACTGGTTCCACTTCTAGCTGTGGGGGTGGGCAATTAGGTACCTTCCTTGCTGGCCTACCACCCCCTTGGCTAGTTTAAATGCTTGTCCATGTAGCATTTAAACTTATCATTGAGTGCCTGGATTCCCCTCCAGGATGTATGCAGGCTGTCAGGCTTGAATAAGCCTCCATCCCTCCAGGTGGGTCCCTAGTCCCCAGGAATCCAAACCCTTCCTCACAGCACCAGTTCTTCAACCATAAAGTTCCTTGTGCGTGCACCCCTACACTCTCCCATGCCTCTCACAGGTAGTATTTCCAAGAAGGTGACAGAAGTAGCTACTTACTTGAGACCCCTCCCCAATTTCCTAAACTCTTCCTGAACTTCCTTATGGTCCTCATTTGCCATGTCATTAGTACCTAGGTGTACAAATGACATCAAGCTCACCCTCCCGTCTTGCCTTCCCGGCGATCCCCAGGATCTTCCTCCTATCCCTCTGTGCTGTGCACCTGGTAGGCACCTCATCTCCTGCCCCCCGTGTTCCTAGCTGGATCCTCTTATGATAAGAGTCCCCATCAGTATTTGCTTCCTCCTCCTCTGGGGTCCACTGCTCTCCCCACTGAGATCACTTTCTTGGTTGACCTCCACATCCTTCCCTTCCACTTCTCTGGGCACCTCTGTTTGGTTATCCCCATTTGCCAGTGCAGCATATGAGTTCTGGAGTGGAACAGGATCTGGGATGTGCCTCTGCCTGACCACCCTAACCCTCCCCGAGCCCACCATCATCCAAGTGCTCCTCGGTTTTGGCATCCTTTGAGGCAGTGGCGTTGGACTGGGTGGCCTCTGGATAGCAACAAAGGTACTCCTGACCCAGTTTACTTCCGCTCTGAGTCTGGCTACCTCATCCCACAGTCCAAAGAGATGCCTGCAGATAGGGCAAGCACCTCAGCATCCAGAAGGTCTGCCTAAATATGGCTGCCCCGCAGCCACTGCACTGCTCCCCACATTATACTGCACTTATACTGCTATTCCAGTATTTGTCTGTTACTGAAGCTCTCCTAGTTCCCTTTTTATTAATTTACTGTCCTAAAAATCCTACCGCCAATCCTCAGATACATTTCTTTAAAGAAGGAAAACAAAAAAAGAAACTTTTTTTTTTTTTTTTTTAAGTGAGTCAAAACACTTGTTGTGCCGAGGGTGGGCTTCCTCCCCCTTATGCCCCCCTACTATTCCCTGTGCTTAGCTCCTGTCAATCAGATTTAACAGGGCATATATTTAAGAGTGGAGGGCAGGGGAGGGATCCTTCCCCTTCTGGCTTCTTCTGAGAAAAAGAAAAATCAGCTTGATACCTCAAATGTGACTTAGCCCAACCTCCAGTTATCATGTAGATGAGGTCAAAGGTCAGACAAATAGCACCACTCACCCGAACTACAGGGCAAGCCAGACAAGACAAAACTAAATTTGCAGCAATTAAAGACAGCAAAAGAATACAACACCACTACAAGCACACCAAAGTAGGTTTTAAATTTTCAACAGCCCCAAAACAGTTCTAAGTAAAGTCAGCAAGAAATAACAGTACCAAAAAAAAAACACAAATCCAAGTTTAAAACAAAAACAGCAATGAGCAGTTACTGCGAAGCACTGAAATTAATCTGGATCCTTCCCTTTCTAGCTTCTTCATATGTAGAGCATAACAGATGCTTGCCAGTATCCACACCAGCCAAGGCAACTTTAAGCAAGTCAGTCTTGGCAGGACTGTCAGGCAGAGCCTGAATACTAAACACGCAGATTTCCACAGACTATTCTGATATTTAATCATATACTGCAAATTAAGAGGTATATACTTAATCATACATGCCTGTTAATGGGTCGGCCCGGTGGCGCCGAGGGTTGAGGCACTGGACGCCACACCTCGCTCCACGCCGGCAACCCGGGTTCGGGAACAAGCCCGGGTCATCGAGGGGCGGACTAGGATTGAGCATCCGAAGACAGCTCCCCTAGTCCAGGGGAAACGGGGTGGTTGCACACCGTGCTCTAGTGGTCCCTGGGAACGTACGGAGAGTACTGCAGAGGCACGGGTGACGAAGTTGCGGGGGGCACGGCAGACATCTGCACGTTAGTGCGCAGACGTCACTGCACATCTGTGCCCCCATTGAGGAAGAGCAAGGAAAATGCAGCACAAGTCCACGGCAGCTTGATGGCCGCAGTTCACCAGTCCGACGATGCCTGCAGGCCGTACGCCGGTAGTGGATCCTCGCCAGGTGCGGGTGCTTACGGGAAGCCCCTTTCAACGGTGTAGCTGCCTATGCCAGCCGGCATGACAGCTTCGGGGTCAGTGGTGGATGAGTGGTGGCTGGAGATTGGCACGACTGTGCCTGCAGGTGAGAAAGTATTCAATGATAGAAAAAAATTAATAAATACTGTACATGCCTGTTAATTTGCAATTCTGAGGCATAAGAATGCAGAGGTATAAGTTCTTTTGCCCACACCTCAAAAAGGACATTAACCTGCTAGAGAAGTTCCAGAGGAGGGCTACAAAGGTGGTAGCCTGTTAACAGGGTAAGGCATACAAGGAGTGGTTAAGGGCACTGAACATGTACTCCTTGGAAGACAGGCGAGAGAGAGGGGGGGACATGACTGGGACCTTCAAGTACTTTAAAGGGATAAATACGGTTGATAAGGAGAGTGGCAACCATAACACGAGGGGGCACAGTCTTAAGCTGGAGGGCGGGAGGTTTAGGAAGGAGGTCAGGAAGCACTTCTTCACAGAGAGGGTGGTGGACACTTGGAATGCGCTGCCAGAAGAGGTCAAGACAGCAGGCAGCTTTAAGAGAGGCTGGGATAGGCATAAGGGGAAGGTAAGAATCATGGGTAGGGAGGATGGGAGGACTGAGGAGAGCAGGAACATTAGCTCAAGCTGCGGACCCTGCAATACGAGCAGACTTGATAGACCAAATGGCCTTCTTCTGCTGGCTTCTTCGTATGTTCATATAAGTTCATAACATCCAGCCTACTGGTTTCTTTATCAGGAGGCAAAGTGCTCATGTGTGTAGGGGCTCTAGAGTGATTATGAGCAGAGATGATAACCACAGAATCTGTTTCAGGCTGGGAAGCATAATAAGGCTGAGCAAACAGAGCAGGGTACTGCGTATCAGCCTTCCTAGGCACTGTAGGCAAGGTATTAGGCCTATGCCAAGCAGCAAAGGTTTCATTCTCTAAAGCATGACATGCAGGAGGAATAGCATTGGAGGGTGCAGTGGGAACCTCCAAAAACTGCACTGAATTTCTCTTAATGGAGTCTTCTTCCTCACCTTCAAATCCTAAGACATCCTGGATTTGTGTGAGCAAAGCCTGGAAAGAGACATTTTTAGGAGGAGACCTCTGACTGTACAAGTCCTCACTGCCTAAGGAGAGGATAGAGCTGGAAGGCAAACCCCTCCCCCATAGGAATCATGTTCCCTTTCTTTATCCTCCAAATCCTCCTACATATTAAGGAGATCAGGACTGTATTCCACCACATCATCTGGAATGACTATGAGAGCAACAGACCAAATCATAGGTGGAAGCTGAGATGGAGTAGGTAACAGATGTGACTATAGAGCCTGATAATGGTGCTAATGGGGAGACACTGTTGATGAGATAGCCAATATAATCGGCAGGACCAACGGTAACAGTCGGTGAAGCAGTTTAGAGAATATCAGCACAACCTGGGAGTCGACAGCACCCCAAAAGAAGTGACGGTGAAGGTTAGGGAAAAAAAGATAGCATTTAGGAAGTATAAGGAAACACAGAAGGAGCAGGACAGAGAACTGTACCAGTTAAGGCAGAAGGAAGCAGGGAGGGTAGTCAGAATAGCAAAAGCACAAACTGAGGAAAAGATAGCCAACTCGGTTAAGAAGGGGATAAAACCTTTTATAGGTATATCAGGGAGCATAGAAAGACAAAGGGAGGGATAGTGAGGCTGAATAGAATGGATGGTGGATGGGCAGAGAGTGACAGTGAAAAAGCAGGGATACCGAATGAATACTTCTGTTCAGTAGTCACAAAAGAGGAAGTGGGGGAGGTGCCTAATCCAATTAACAGAAGCACTCTGGAGAAGGGGTCGATCCCAGTCCTTTCACAGAAGAAAGGGTTCTGAAAGAACTTCTAAAACTGAAGGTGGACAAAGCAATGGGGCCAGATGGAATTCACCCTAGAATTTTAAAAGAATTAAGCAGAGAACTAGTGACACCACTGACTACCCTTTATAACAAATCATGGGAGGATGGTGTGGTACCTGCGGACTGGAAGAAGGCTGATGTGATTCCCCTTCACAAAAGTGGGAGCAAGACAGAGGCAGGAAACTACAGACCTGTCAGTTTGACTTCTGTGGTAGGGAAAGTGATGGAATCACTTCTGAAGGAAAGAATTGTTGAGTTCCTAGAGGCCAGTGGGCACGGGACCCAAGGCAGCATGGGTTCATAGCGGGAAGGTCATGTCAGACGAATCTAACTGATTTCTTTGACTGGGTGACCAAAGTAGTAGACCAGGGAGGGGCTGTGGACATGGCCTACCTAGACTTTAGCAAGGCATTTGACACAGTCCCACACAAAAGATTAGTAGTCAAATTAAAACAAGGAGGCGTGGAAAGAATGAGAAGGGACTTGGCAAGGTTGGAGGAATGGTCAGAAGTATGGCAGCTTGGATTCAGTGCAAAGTAATGCACCTGGGTAACAAAAACCCAGGGGAAGATTACACAGTGGGGGGGGGGTGGAGGTAGTAACAACAACAAAAATGGAAAGGGACCTGGGGGTAATCATATCAGATGACCTTAAGGTTGGCAAGCAATGTGAGAAGGCGGTAGGGAGGGCTGGGGGGATACTGGGATGTATAGGGAGAGGCATCACCAGAAGAAAACAGGAAGTTGTTATCCCCCTCTACAGACAGCTGGTGAGACCCCATCTGAAGTACTGCTTCCAGTTCTGGAGACCCCATCTCCGTAAGGACACAGACAGGATGGAGGCAGTTCAGAGGGGGCAACTAAAATGATGCAGGGTCTGCAAGAGAAGCCATACGAGGAGAGGCTAAAGGAGCTTAATATGTATACCCTTGAGGAAAGGAGGGAGAGGGAGGACATGATAGAAATGTTTAAATACCTCAGTGGAATCAACAGAGTCCAAGAGGGTAGCATCTTTCAGAAAAAGAGATGTGCAAGAACAAGGGGACACAATTTGAAGATAGAGGGGGGTGGCTCAGGGGCAATGTGAGGAAGTATTTTTTCACAGAGAGGGTGGTGGACGCATGGAACAGCCTTCCTGAGGAAGTTGTGGTGTCTAAAACTGTGGGAGAATTCAAGAATGCATGGGACAGACATAAGGCAATTTTGTTGGGGGGTAGGAAGAAATAGGCTGTTGGTTGAATAGGATCTGCAGCTTATCCTCTAGGTAGGGAAATGGGCAGACTAGGTGGGCCAAGCGGTCCTTATCTGCCGTCAAAGTCTATGTTTCTATGTAAAGGGCCCTGGACAACCAACGTTGAAGGGGTAAAACCTGACAACGAAGGTGGCATACCATCCATAGTAGGTATGGCAGTGCCAGAGTCTGACTCCAACTTTGATGTCTTGACGGGTGGGGGGAATGTAGTCATCACCACCATAGTGAAAGATGATGAGGACTTACCCTCCTTCAATGGAGACCTCTATCTCACTGGTGAAGCATGAGCTTTTTATTTAGACTTATAGTGATGGCTGGAAGAGGAGGGCTTTGATGACTTTTCCTTGCCTTCATCCTTGGTCCTAGATGACCACATTGGTGACAATGCCGCAGAACACTTGGAAGAGTCCTTCCTAGAGGTGGTCGAGGGAGAGGCCAGCTTAGAGCCCAATACCTTGGCTTGAGCTTCCATTGCTTGATAGCCATGAAAGTTTCTAGAGTTTTCTTTCAGCATCTCCTTGTGGCCTGGCTGAATCCCTGGCATATCTTGCAGGCCCTGAAGGTTGTGGAAGAGGCCCAAACATCAAACACAAACCATGTGAGTGTCATCTTTGTAGATCTTGTAACTGCAGGCACAAAATAAGAATGCTGAAGAAAACAACGGCACTGATTCTCTGCAGGTCTAATGAGTGGTCGATGTCAGAAGAAAGAACTGAGGAGCCATGGAGCCACCCACATTTTATACTATGGGTGCCAATGTCACATATCATCATGGGTGGCCCCTGGCTAGCAAAAGATTCCAAGTGGCCCTGACTCCAGTGGCTTACAGTTCCAAATGTTTGGCCCAATGGAGGAGATCTCCTTGATCATCATTCCTTCTCTTGTCAACAAAGGATAGAGATTACATGATAAAGAAAAAGTGCAATATTACTGAAAATAATACAGTACCTTATCTGCAGATCCAATATCACCTGCCTCTTGTCCACCTCTTTAGTGTATGCCTTAACTCCATTGATTCTGAGACACTGGAAAAAGGAAAAATTCCAAAACATGATTAAAATTAATAGAACATGTTAGTGAGATTAATACATTTATTTTTCTTTTATACAGTATAGGGGACAGCTGTCACCAGCAGAACGCAATAAAATAGATTCCAAAAATAACTGAAGTTGGTATTTTTTTACTAAAGGTAGTCACATGAAAACAGGATGTTCATCCCTTAGACTGTACTGTAGCTCTCTCAATATTGATCTTGGAGCATGAAAGGCAACACAAGAGGGTCACTTACTTGAATGGGAGTTCCACCTTAGCATTTTTGACATTTTATATTTAGCCCCCTAAGGAAGGGAAGGGATTGTAATTTGACCCTGAGGGGCTAGCTGCTCGAGCCCTTCCACTTCCCGATCTGTGACTCCACCCCTACAATCCAGTGTTTTGTGATGCAAGTACAGGGACAGCGTGAGGGCATACTCCATTCAATTCTATAGAGCATCATTTTATAAGCTGACTTTGCAATTCGAATGTGACTTTTGGTAAAAAAATCAAATCCAGGGTCCTTGTTAGGTTAACCCTGGTTTTGATTTTTACCAAACGTCACACTCACATTTTAAAATCTGCTTGTAAAATGACGGTACATTAAATTGAATGAAGTGCGCACCCACACTCTCCCTAAACTTACAACATGAAACATCGGAACGCTGGGGTGGAGCTGCAGATCAGAAAGTGGAAGGGATCGAGTGGCTAGCCCCTCAGGGGCAAATCATGGTCCCTTTCCTTCCTTAGGGGGCTAAATATAAAATTTAAAATATGCTAGAGAGGTACACAGATTCAGGTAAGGGAGCTTCCTGTGTCTTCAAACTGCTCACTGCTGAAGGCGAGAAATGTTCTCTGACATTATGGGCACAGACGCAGGTGTGTGGTTACGGTTATATTAACGCCTTAGGTGTACTAAGGCACGAGCGCTTGCTACCGAAAGTGCCTTATGCCTCTAGGCGCAGCTCTTATCAGCACATAACCCACACCTCGGAGTGTGTTATTGCGCTTTATAAATGGGCCCTTGTAAAGTAATTTTTTTTTTTTTGTAAAAAAAAATAGAGAAATATAAGAATAGGTTTAAAATTGTGAAAACAGTGAAAAAATAGTCCCTTGTATTAAGTTTCTGTGCAATGTATTTATTGTGTCCCCCCCCCCGCACAGAAAAAGTTACTCATACATTTACAGTATGTCTTTTTTTTATTTTAATTTCTTTGTTTGCCTGTGTTTACTTCGGGAATTGAAGTGTTAACAGAGGAGCGTGTCTGTTGACTGGGAGCGAGCGTGTCCCTCAGCAGACACCGTAGAAAAGCACTGACAATATTTCTTCCGGTTTCGTCTTTTGGCAATATTTGGATCGTTATTTATTTAAAAATAGTAACGCGAGTGCCTGCTGAGTGTCTGAAGAACACTGCTTCACTGCACTGCTTCATTGCTGCTTGGCGATGGTGCGTCGGGTAGGTGGCTTTCGCTTTCCGGATTTGCCACGGTTTGAAAAAAAAAAAAAAAATACCGTTTCGGTTTTTTCGCCGTTTGTCGGCGGTCCTTTTCAAAAGCTGGTAATGGTGGCAGGGGGCAGACAAGCCAAAGAGACTCATATATGAGGTACCAGGTTTTTTTGCTTCAATGTAGTGGAGTACGATATCTTATTGAATGCACAGTGCTGTCCACGAGTGATGTTGTGTTGCCGCTTCAGTGAGCTCTGCCAGTCAACGTTTCTGTTAATGCTTGGCAGAGCTCATTAATTTTTTTGGTCATTTGGCTTGTTGGTGGGCAATAGTACCGGTTGGCTACAATATCATCTGATAAGGACACGGCTCAGATGATGTTGTAGCCAATCAGTGCCTTGGGATTTGTTAGCCCATTTTATAAATACCAATATAAACTGTGTTTAACAGCCGATGAAAATTGTGCCATTTCTTGCTATGCAGTACCATATGAAAGTTTCCATGCTGAAGCAATACTATGTCAATATTTACATTTTCTGCCTGGCCAAAATTCAATATCAAGAAGTTCACCTCCACAGGAAATTCCTGTAACCTGACCCCATATCCCCTGGTGGGGGTGGATACCTGTAGTTCCTAAATTGCCTCTGTTGGAGAACTGATTGGAATTGGAAGCTCCAAATTAGCTTCCTTTTCTTCAATGGAACTTATTGTTCTGGCAATACACCATAGCTTGGCCTTTGAAAAATAGGAGCCACAAAAGGAACCCGTTGGAGGCAGTGAAAGAATTTCGGAACAGTTTTGACGTATTCGTCCACTGATAGTCACCAAGTGTTAATGGAGTCTTTCTCAGTTCCACTGACCCCGACAGCCTTCTGAAGGGTTTCACTAAACAACGTTTACCTGTTGAATGGCACAAGGATCAGATGTGCACTGGACTGCTGGTTTCCTAATGCTCTAATCCAAAAATCCCTCCTATCTTGAATATTTGCTGACATGTTCTAGCAGTCACCCTGCTGGTATAATCAGGGCCATTGACTTCATTCTGAAGGGGATGGAACAGGGTCTGATCACTACAGCCATCTTTGTCAGCCTGGTCGAAGCCTTTAATGGTGGCCCACTCAATCTTCCTGGAGAAACTGGTGGGTGTGGGACTTTCCAGCCATGCAGTAGATTGGTTCCACTGTCATCTCTCTGTTTCCTATTGGTACAGGTACCGGTAAGTGCTGCCCTCTCCCTCCTTCCCTATCCACTCTGGAGAGTCCCAAAGTGTTGAATGTTGGATCCTATCCTCTTCTAAATCTCTTTAAAATGACCTCTCCAGTATGTGTCTCCCTGCACATTCAGATGTATGTGAAGGACACGATACTTTTTGCTTTGGATGCCTCAGTCCCAGAGTTGGAATCATCTCTGCAGTGGGAATCTGACAATGCCCAAAGCTGCTTCTGCTCAAGTCAGCTCTTTTATTAGCAAAAAGACAATCTCTCTGTGACCTTTGGCAACAAACAGAGGTTCACCAAGTTACTCTCTACCACAGCCTTCACAACTGTCAATGGCCCTCCCCTTGAAGAAATCCCTCAAACCTTAGTGTTCAGTTGAATCAAAATAGTTATTTCTCCTCCCACAGATGGCATGTATAGAGAGCTTCACATCATGTTTGGCACACTGCAATACAACAAATTCTTAATCTTTTTTTTTTCCCCCCCAAGTCCCGATCCCTCTCGTCCACGACACTGACGTACACGCACATCATGCCCTAAGGGACGTCCCACCCTACCAGTCACTCCATTACTGCCTACACCTGCTACTGAACCTCCATCCAGTGACAGCGGGACTACGGATGGGTGACCCACCCATCCACCGGGAGAGGACAGCCAACACTCGATCCTGCTCCCACCCACCCTTCCCCATACCCGACATCCCTCAACTGCTCTCTGAACCGGTCGCCACCCGGCACGAGGTGCGGCATTCAGCACCTCAACCCTCAGCACCACCGGGCCGGCCAATTCTTAATCTTTTTAGTGTCTGTGTCTCTCTGCACATCTCATCCCTTCCCTCCTCTCACTCCCTCCATTCATCTGACTGAACAGGCCACTAGGCCTTAATCTGGTATCAGTTTCTATGTTTTTATGTTTCTAAGTCCTGCCTTCGATTCCCAGTCCACCACAAGGTTATTCTCGAGATGACACAACAAACAGGTCTGCTCAGTGCTGTGTGTGTGTGTGGGGGGGTGGAATTACTCTGTGTTGGCTGCGTCATCTACCTCTGCTCGTTTGTATCCTCAAGATGATTTGCCGGTGTTGGATTACATGACCATGGTCTACAGTGCTGCCTCCAATTCTACCCCTGCCAGGCTGAACCCCTCAAACTCCTGCTGTGACTTTTCCCTCAACTGCTCTACTTGCACCTAACACTGTTCCCTCTACAAAGCTATTTCTTTCCTTTTTCTAAACAGAATTTTATTAAATGTTTAAATATCAGTTGTATAGAAAAAAAATGTGCAGTGAGAAAAACTGTAGAAAATACACATAAATAGCACTGTTTGTCCTTAAGGAAGTGTATGCAGAGTCCCCTATCCATCACAATACTGATCCCGAAGAGATGGTATGTGGAATAGGTCACCTGGCTTGCCGGTATTAGATACCAGGCCTGTAAACTGTTTAATATGCTAAACTAATATTATTGAACTGTTATGAATAATGTCCATGTATAATACAGTGGTAAGCCCCATGTAAGACCTAGTCCCTGTAAGGACCAAATATACCCTTATAGTATCACAATGTTTGTACTGCCCTCCCCTCAATGTACAAACAAGGGGTCTTTCTCTAACTGCTATATTATCCACCAACACCAGCAATCATCACATTTGATTTGGTGTCTCCTAAGGTTCAAGGTTATTTTTTCAATTTTATAAATGGAATTAACAGTTGCTCAACAGTGTACAAGTGTGGGGGTCTTGCCAGTGAGCCAGAGCAGAGTTAAACCAGGATCTAAATGCCCCCTGTCTCAGTGTACCACCTTTCTCGCTAACTACTGAGTTACTCACCTTCTTTGCTATCTCACCTAACTTCTACCTCCCACCACATCACTTAATGAGTGGCGGATGCCTGGAACAGACCACCAGCAGAAGTTGTAGAGGCAAAAACAAGAGGGGGCTTTAAGTATATGTGGGACAGAATATTAGTAAATATGCAGGGAGGAGGGAGGGTCACCAGAGACCAGTTAGGGTCTGCAGAGACATACTTGGCAGGGAACATCTGGGCAGACTGGGTGGGCCAAGTGGTCCTTTTCTGCTGACAAATTCTATGTTTCCTGTTCTTATCCCTTCCCCTCCTCTCACTCCCTCCATTCATCAGACACCCATTCATTCTGTATCCTAGCTGCAAGACCTGTGCGGAACAATTTGCCTCCTTCTACTCCTAACACCTCCAATATTTCTGTAGCCACCTCCCTCTGCCCATTCACTCCTCCCCTCTCCTTAAAAGTCCTTAAGGGTCATGTCACCCCCTTCAGTGCCTACAACTAGTCACACTGTCCCAAGCCCCTCCCCATTTCTTCCCTTCTGCTTTACTTCCTCCTCTCCCACCCTGTTCATTTATAACTATCACAGCGTCACTTGTGTACTCTTTGCTTTCCATCTCACTTATTCTACTTAAATTCAAGGATACTGCATAATATTTTAGTTCCATAGTATTGTATGCATTTTCCCTTTGTACTTTTTTCCATTTCACTGTATCTTGTAACTCCTGCATTGTGATGATTCCAATATGCACTTGCAATTTTTTTTTTTTTTTTTTTTTTTTTTTTTTTACTTTGCGGAGTTGTAATTTGCGCTACTTTAAATCTGCACCTTTACTGCTGTTTTCTACCCCTTTTAATTCTCCTCCCCCCCCTGCTCCGTCACACCTGGAAATGAGCTTCAGTTCAGTGTGCCTATACCAGACAACAAATTGTAAATGAATCATCAGAAGTGTCCCAGATGAATTCTGAAGCCATCTTCTTTATCTTTTATTGGGTCATCTGTTTGGAATTCTGTTCTCTCCAAATGTCAACATGATATTTATTTTATGTATTTATTTTGAATGTTTTATCAGGAAAGACATACTGAGCTGGAAACAGCTGGTTTTCAGATGCTTCCTGGAGGGATGGGGGAGTAAGCAATACAAGATATGCAAGAGAGGATAACTTTTTTTTCATTTTATTTTATTACATTTTTCCAGGAAGGTGGACTGGATTGAAGATCCATTTTCAGCCATGCCTGGGGGACAGGGGATACAATGGGTCAACAATACATCAACATATTACAAAACATAAATTAAAACCGTCAAAGATCTCACCTACTACAATGCGTACAGAATTCCATACATTTGTAACCCCTAGATGGCGCTATCCCAGGGGCTACTACCCCTGCCTGATTTGCCACTAACAGGTTGAGGGGCCTGGATCCAATGGCGGGTGCCTCCACCCAGAGGTCAGGGTTTGCAATAGTTAAACTTACTTGGTCACAGCCCTCTGGGACACTGCAACCCCCCTTTCTTCCCACTAGTGGCCCACACAATATATCAGAATTACCTTCACAGTATACACTTACCCCAGGACTGATTCCGGCACTGGGACCTCCTGTGAAATAAGATACAGGCAACAATCACAGTACAGTACTTTAACATAGACAATTACCTCAGGCAGTATAACTTTGCTGAAACAAGCAGCTCTGATTTATTTAGGGATATAACAAGGACAGGGGAAATCAGGTTAATTAGCTTATCACTCTACTCATCTACTTATGGCTCTGTGCACAGGCCTATCCCTATCAGTTACTGTCCCTGGGTACCCAAGCCCTAGTGGCTAGTCCAAACCGTGGCAGCTGGTAGGGGCCCTTTCACACAGAGAAAAGAAAAATTAGTTAAACAGTCAGCAGTACAGTAATTCCAGTTGGATTTAATGTGGCAATTCAAAAGGGAGCGACTCTGAATTAGTACTCACGACCTCCAAACAAGATAGGGTCCTTCAATGTCAGCAGGGCTACTCTTGAGCTCCAAGAGACTCCTCACACATTTACATGGTAAACAGTCACAGGCAAAAGTCACTTAATGGCAGCAGGATTCACTTGAGGTACACAAACCTCTTCTCACATTTATATGGTAAAAAGAAAGCACTATACCAGGCAGGCTGCATCTGTATCCCGATCGCAATTACTGCACAATACCCGGGAGAACACACAGCAGATTCAGTTCCTGACAGACAGAGTGCAAATCAGCAATTTCTCCAGTCTTCTAAAGGGTGAGCCTCGTTTCTACTCTTCAGATATCCTTTGATTCTCTTCACAGGACGGATTCAGTCCTAACAAGCAGTTACACAAGCTGCAGACCGGAACTCTGGACCTTACACATGTTTTTGACTAAAACTGTGCACTGAAGGAGCACAGGGTTCCTTTCCCTTCACTGCCAGAGCTAAACAAACTCCAACAGACAAAACTGGCACTTCCTTTGAGTTCCTCCAGTTCTTGACTGGATTGGCTGTCACTCAATAGACTGCTGCTGTTGGTCCAAAAGGCGCGAAGTCTAAACTACATCTCCCAGAGTCACTGCCCATACAATCCTCTTGTGGCTGGCTCAGATTATGAGTCCAAGTTCTGATTCGTCCAAGGCACCATTTTAGAGCTAGCTTACCCACACTGATTGGTCTAGTTCAGCAGTTCAAAACCAGAATGGGGAACTAGGCAGACACAGTTCTGACTGCAAAGAAAGCAGGTTAGACAAACTGTAATTTCATTATTACTCTAAATGATTTCTGGCAAACAGTTACATCTTTCAGATAGGTTCCTTTGCACTCCTAGTGACTGCAAAATGGAGTGAATTGGCAGCAGCTCGAGTGGTACTCAAACAGAGAAGCACACAGTCCCCATCCCCCATACAAACTAATTATGTCTGCAAGCAGACAGCTCTTAAAGAGACAGTACCAGAGGCTCTAAAAACACTCACTGATAAATGGCTTAAACGCCAAACACCATTCAGGCTTGGAGCATTCAAGCAAGCTCCTGGAAGTCTTTTGGGAACCCCCATTTGCAGGGGGGTTACACATTTGAATAACTATATAATTTAATTTCATAAGAACAAGGTCAAAGGTACATCAAAACAACTGCAGGCCGACAGTGTTTTCGTAAGTTCCCTCAAATTTCTCTTTAAAATACTAGGTTTAGTATTAAAATCCAACCCCTTTTCATTAAAGTGGTTTACAATCATCGACCCCAAAAATGAAAAGGAACACTTAGTCATCTTTAATTTAATCCAAATCTCACTGTATTGCTTTGTTGATGTCTTTCTTAATGACTTACTATTTTGCATACGTACTTTCACAAATTTGCTATTTAGTTCTATCGGTACTCCTGTGTTCATAATTCTATGTATGAAAATTAAGACTGAATTTAGGATTTTATATCTTGGGAGGGAAAGAAAATTCCGAAGTCCTGATGCAAGTCACAGTGATGCTTCTTTTTTCCTGACTGTGCAGTAAATCGGATTATACTGTTAAAAGTGACATACTGAGTTGGTCTGGTGGCACCGGGGGCTAAGGTGCTGTACACCTTACCTTGTGCCATGCCGACGACCCATGTTTGGGAATAAGCACAGGCCGGAGGTTGGCGGAGGGGGAAGGCGCGGAGCTGGACTGAGCCACCAAGAGGCAGCTCTCCTCTCCATGAAGGGAAGATGGTATCCCTCAGCTCTTGACTGCCTTGCGGTATGGTGCAGCACAGGCCAGAAGGAGTGCCAGGCACTAGGCCGATGGGTGGGCGGAAGGGGCTGTCACCGGAGCTGTAGTACGCATGCGCACCTCCACGCGCATGCGTCTCTACTCCTGGGGCCCTGGGGTAAAAGGTGAGAAAACTGGAGAAAATGGATCTGCTGGTCACAGAATGACACCTGACCCTCCGCAGGTTCTGCTCCCGCACTGGGCATAAGGTAAGCCCTGGTGATTCCAGGATGTCGGGGCCGGCAGTTGGGATGAAGGGGATTCTGGTAGGAAGGCAATATAAAAAAAAAAAGTAACATACTGAAACATACTGAAAGTGCAATAGTAATAAGAAAATAAAATATAATGCAATAAAAAATACATTACATTACAAATATAATAGTAAAATACATTCAACTGTGTGGAGTCATGAAGTAAAAGGCAGCTAATCAGGAGAACAACAAAATAAAAATGCACAAAGAATAATTACCTACCATAACAGTAGATCTTATTGAGCCCCCATCATAGAACTGAAAGCCACTGTCATGAGGACCACCTGGACATTTTGCTGGCAGGGCCACCCACGATGACATACCTCTTCAGCGCCTATACAATTCAACCCCGTTTATCTGAACTGCCTGGGGGACAGCCGTCGGTTCAGATAAATGGCTGTTCAGCTAACTGAGATTGCCTATATACAGTACTGCTTCTCATTCACTACAAAAGGTCTGTGATCTGTTCTTGAATCAGACTACTGTAGTTTAAATAGGGAAAAAAAAAGTTTAAATAGCAGTTCCCTGAATCCTAACCTATTTTTGGTGGATACATGCACCAAACAAAAACATCGGCACTGGGCAATGATCGAGTCACCGGTGTTCACATCACCTCAAAATGTCCGATACAACAGAGGTGACCACCCATAGTCAAGAGAACACAAACTGCCTATGCCTCACAGTTCCAATCCAGAGTCCCAAACTAAGCCCTCCGTGTCACCATAAGCAGAGCTCAGTATGGGTTATTGCGTTCAGTACCTGCATGCTGTGAGGTTCCTCCAGTTGGTGTCGTCATTGGTGGATACAAAGAAAAAAAACATTTTACTGGATTGAGGCAAGAGCTGAAAACATGCCACAACTGCGGCTCCACTGTAATGTTAAGTGAGGTTGTCCATTGATTTCAATGGGGAGGGGGAGCTAAAATGTAGAAAAGCAAAGGTGACCAATGCTGAAGAGAATGCAGCTTTGGGGTCTGGAAGCTGCTAAAACTACACGCTACAAACTGCTGTTGTAACTAGCAATTTTTAAAGCTGTTGATATTCCCATTGTGACTGTAGGTAGCTGTGATCGACCTTGTTAACGGCTGATCGCAGCCACCTGCAATCACAATGGGAATGATCGACAGCTTTAACAATGGCTAATTACAAGATGAGAATACCATCATGAATTTCAATGGGAACACTGGGGGACAAGCAGCCAGTTCGTTAGGTAGGGAGGTTCGGTTTACGGAGGGATGGATAAACAGGGCTGGACTGCATATCATGGGTTTCCCTAGTATGCCTCAGTTCACCACCGGAGACAAGCTTGGAGGGTCATTGAACTGGCAAGGACCAAAGTGACCAGGACCAAACCAGGAACAGAGGAGGAGTCATGACAACCTGAGTACATATGCCATCTGAGGCATCATAAGAGAAGCAGCGTGTGAGAACAGGCAATACTGCCACCTAAAGGAGGGAGAGAGCGTTGTGGCTCAATGGAAGAGATTCTCTCGAAGATCTACTGTTATGGTAGGTAACTTTTTTATCCTTTTCAGAGATACCTCCCCTCCACTGAGTCACATCATGGAACGATTCCCAGGCAGCACCAAGTACAGAGGGAGAACGGTAGGACCTAATGGTCCCGAGTAAGGAGGGCTTTGCAGAACACTGAGGCCAAAGCCAGCATGTCGACAACAGATTATGTCCAGACCATAGTGTTTATTAAATGTATGAGTGCACGAAGTGGCACCAGTACAAATATCAGCAGTGGACACATTTTTGAAACAAGCTACTGAGGTGGTAGCTACAGGCTGAAGTGAGCATGAACAGGACCAGGAAGCTGCTTACTGCACTTCTGGTAATAAAACATAACACAAATGGACAGTCCCTTTTCCAATATCAGGAAGACTGCCATCCTGGGGGAAAAGCTATAAACAAGTGAGAAGATTTTCTACAAGCCTTTGTACGATCCAGGTATCAATGCAGTATCCTGCAGACTTCTAGCATGTGCAAGCAACTTTCCCCACTATCTGTGGGGGATAAAAAACAAACAGGAAGGTCAACAGTCCTGATTTAGTGTTCTCTCAGACACAACCTTTAGAAGAATATGAGGATTAGTACGGAATGAAACCCTATACTTCTGAAAATAATATAAGGAGGGTCTGCAACCAGAGCCTGCAACTCTGAAATACGTCTTGCCAATGTCATGGCCACTAGGAACAGTGTCCTCCAAGACAGGCAGTGCAGCTCACAAGCAGCAGGCTTGAAGGGACGTGCCATCAGGGTCTCTAGGACCAAATTAAAGACCCACTCTGGAACCGGATCACGGACCAGTGTGTGCAACAATAGGATACCTCTTTAGACTGTGTAAACTATGGCTTTCTGGGACATGGCTTTCAAGAATCAGTTGTCTATGTGTGGGAAGACAGGGAGGTCCTACCTGCAGAGGGCAGCTTCCTCTCTGGCAAATACTTTCGTAAATACAAGCAGTACAGAGAACAAACTAAATGGGAAGACACAAAACCGGTAGTGCGAGCCCTGCAGCATAAAATGCATGTATTTTCTGTGTGACTTTTGGATCCTGACGTGAAGGTATGGGTCCTTCATATTTACAGCAACCATCCAATCCCCTCTTAGGAAGGCACGGAGTCAAAGCCATGCGACTTAATCACGTTGCGCAATTCCCCAGATAACATTTGATCTATGGGGGGCTCTGCCCCCACACCCTCTCTGTTATGGGGGGCTTGACCCCAGACCCCCCAAAGATTCTAACTCCGAGGAAGTCCAACTTGGGAGCGTGAAGAATCCGCTCGCCATAATGCCATATGCTATTAAGCGTACGACATTATGACCCGGTACGTCTTAGGAAGAGGCAGAAAATGACTGCACGGAGACCATTCAAAACTTTTTTTACTCGATCAATAGATTCACTTCTCGAAGGTCTAGTATGGGTCTTAGATCCCTGGTCCATTTTGGAACTAGAAAGTGCTAGGAATAACAGCCCTGGTTATGTTCTGAAACTGTTCCACAACCCCCCTGCGAAGAAGAGCTTGAACTTCCTCCAGCAGGAGGGCATGACGTCCTGGAGGACACCTGTTGGGGGACATGGGGGGCCACTGGAGGAACAGTAAGGAGCTCTACAAGTCCTTGGCTGAATCACCTCCAGAATCCAGGCATCTGTAGTGATCTCCCTTCACGCTTTTAGGAAGAGGCAGATTCAGTCTCCCACCAAAACCTCCTGAGGCAGTGAGGTCAGAGGAAGAAGAGGGGAGTCAGAAAGCACCAGGGGCTGCAGGGTTTGTAATGGTCTGACCTTTTGTTAAGTGTGGCATGGCCACTGAAAGGCAGGTTCGGAGCTTCAGAAGTGGAAGGCTAAGATCTCTGGGAATCGTGTCCTGGGCCTATTGAATAACCATGGCCTGGATGGGTGTAGGGCCTTTGAAAAGAACTACCCCTTCCTTGGGGTTTAGGGCTCAAAGTATGCAGGGACCGTAAAGTAATTTTTGAGGTCTGTACCTCCCTCAATACATTTTCTACACCACTGCCAAATAACTGTTCTCCTCTAAAGAGACCATTTAGCACAGACTCTTGTACATCACAGGTAAAGCTGGCCACCCTTAGCCAAGAGTGGTGACGAAGGCAGATTCCACTGACAGCAGCAGCAACTCAGCCATCATAGACAGACCTGAGCAGGTGCTTTCAAGCTTCCTGTCCATTAGCAATAGTCTGCTGCGCCAATATTTTATCCTGGCTCTCTGGCATTTTATCAGCCAGGGAGGCCATAGTCTTCCACAGGCAAGTCTGATATTTTATCATGTAAGTCTGATAATTTGCTATCATTCAGCCAAAGGAAGCAGAAGCAAAAGTTCTGTTTTCCATCACATCCAGCTTCCTCGACTCCTTATCAGGAGGGAGAGCACTCGTGTTTGGGGGCTTTGGATCTATCATGTGCAGCCAAATCACCACTGAACCTGTTTCAGGCTGAGGTGAATAATACAGCTTTGCAGATGGGGCAGGATATTGTTAATCACCCTTTTTGGGAACCACAGGCAACTGAACTGGCCTATGCCATGCAGCCAAAGTGGTATCATCCATTGCAGAAAGCACAGGAGGAATAACAACAGTGAGGAAGGCCAAGACTTCCAAGAACTCACAGAGATTTCTCTTGGAGGAATCCTCCTCAGCTTGAAACCCCAATTTAGCCTGTAACTGTTTACGGAAGGCCTGAAATGAGGCATCCTCAGGTGGAAACCTAGGAGAGTTTCTCAAACTCTCCTATGAGCAGGAAGAAAGAGTACAGCTTAAGCCTACTACATCAATTGTTTTCCTTTCTCATCAAGTGGCCTCCTACTCTCCTCTTGCATATACTCTGGATTATATTCCAGTTCATCTTCGATGTTGACTGAAATCGTTTGAGTGTCTATGTGATGAAGAGACAATGGAGGAGGAGCCATTAACAGGCATCCCATCGATGGAGGTCACTTAGGCCCGACACAACAACAGGGACCAAGAACTGAAATGTCGACAGCCAAGGGTGCCAGAGGCAATGACAGGCAGGCACTGAAAGAGTTCTGACATTGTGTGGTATAGGAGCTGTATGTTGACTGGCCCCAAAGGGGTTGTCAACAGTGGAACAGTCAATGGGACCGAGTTCGATGGCAGTACAAGCTGTGAATCCCCCAATGGGGGAGGCAAGTCACTGCCAGATCCGATCCTGGCATCTGAGAGACAGTTGGGGGGTGGCAGTACCCATGGTCGAAGTCTGGGACCGTCTTTTTTAATAGACTTACCTCTTCTTAGAAGTGAACAAGAACAGTCTAGGGAAGTGGCCTTATCCTTACGCCGCTTATTCTCAGAGTAACGGTGATTCTCCACCAACTTTGAGAATTTGTCCTTTTTCTTTGACGAGTCAGGGCTGGACATTGTTGACCTTGAGGAACAGCAGGTTGACTGCAAACCAGTAGCAGAAGCAGCTGACAATGGTGAAGTCACCTTCCTCCAGAACCTGTTTCTCCATTTCTTTTAGTTTTAGGAATACTTCAAAGCTTTCTTGCAATGTCTCCTGGTTCCTCTGTTGAGCAGGCTTCGACATTTTTGTCTGTGCCGAGAAAATGGATGCCAACGGAGTGGTCATCGCTTTATAAATTTTAATGTCACCACAGCATCAATAGCAGAGCAGCAATTCCTTTTCTGTTGGCAGCGGCATAAAAGAAAAGTTTAAAATAACAAACTTGAAAGAGTAGTGACAGCGAAATTTTCTAAGTTCGATGGCATTCTTCAGCAGTGGTGGACCAACAAGTGGCTGACAGCAGGAGAAAAAAACTGAAGCATGCTGGGGATACTCATGTTACACAGGTGCCGATGAGGTGGGTCAACGTGGGGGACCTAGCCAGCACACATTTCTGGGTGGTATTAATGCCAACAGCTTACAGTTTCATAAGGTGGCACATCAATTTTGGACTGCATCTTTAAGGGAATTAAATGTTAAAAGGACTAACAAGTGTACCTTCCCAATGGGACTAGTGAATCCAACAGGTATTCGAACTGAGGAACACCATACAGCACAAAGTAACAGCATGCTTACTTGAAACTGATATGCTCATGAGCTTGGAGAATAGAAAGGAACCTGGTTAGACTTTAATACTGTTTTGGACCTTCAGTTACTATTGTTGGGGACTTTTGTGTTGCTAACCCCTTGTTTTGCAGCTCTGCACCACCCAAGAGTCTCTGAGAGCCCAGGAATTCTCTCAGTCCTGGAAAGTTGAGAAAGTGCACTGGTCCTAGCTATCCCAGGGCCCTGTGTGAACCTCCTTGCCAGGGCCCCATATCAGAAGTCACAAAGCCCCCAAGCAACATCCTCATCCCTACCATGGCCTCCCTATAGCTTAATTTTCAGCTAGTTCTATGTCATTTTTGCACTTTACTTGAATTAGAACATAGAGGATCAAGAAGAAAGGAGGCGAACAGGACACCTGAGGCTTTTAGGGGGGGACCTTCTGCTCTTAGGGCCCTGTGTGAATGCATAGTTTGCAGCATGCTAAGGCTGGCTCTGCACAATGTGGCGTTTGTACATCCCCCTTTTAAATTCTATCAGATGCTCCTAGACATGGGACAGGGGCTACAACAACTTTACAGATTACTGTAAACGTAAAGAATGGTCTAGGAGCCTGGCACCTCATTTAAACTATTTACTAGATTAGGTCATTCTATTATTTATTTATTTATTTTGTGTTTACTGGGTAAGTGCACTAGACAGAAACGGATGATTTTCAGGCACGACCCAGAAGAAATACTGTATTACAACGTCAGATAACATAGGACAGTGCAGTACAATAATAGCACAGTAGAACACAACATAACTTTAAAAGATGATACATCAGGTTACAAGGAATAGTGCAGTGTATACAGTCAGTAGGACACCACGTAATTACCATAAGACATACTAAGGGTAAGCAGTGTTATAGTAAGAAGCAGTTGATTAGGCAACCTTATAGCTATAGCAAGTGACTAAGTGCTAAGGTGTATGTGGATGGGTTGCCTAAAAGTATAAGGGAGACTCAGGGCACGGCACAGGAGCATTTGTCATTAGCTTAAATGTTCATTTAATATTCATCACTGTGTTACCTATTGAACACTGAAATGGTTAGACTCAAGTAAGAGACACAGCATAAAACAGAAGAATGAAGTTTAGATCATAGCATTTTCATACTGAAAGTACCCGGACGAGCTTTACTAAGCAATCAATTAAATACAGGTAAGGCCATCTTCACTGTTTTTATTTCATAACAGAAGTTCACTGAGGGGTGTCATCTGTTGTTTATTTGATCCCTACTGAAACACAATGTGCTTTAAGAGTCAAGTATACCATTTCTTGTGAAGGGCTTAACCAGCGAAGTGTAGGAAGTAACTAATCTTTAATTCAAGGTCAAATGACTGCAATGAGTTTGTTATACGAGTTATGTCACACACACAGTCTATGTCTATAATGATTTTCAAAAATGAATGTGAAACAGTATGCAACTTAGTAAGTAAACCTAGAACAGTTACGTAATAACTTGCTGTAATAGTAGATCTCTGAGGGGATCCCAGTCATCAGGTTACACCGCAGGAACCTTCACCGTCGGTGAAGGGCAATCTACATAGAAGATTTTCAGCAGTACTACTGGGTTTGCCCACGCCATCGACGGCAGCAACCCTATATAGGCGTGGGCGGCCCCGCTTCCTCCTCAGTTCTTTCCCTCTGGATATGAAGGGAGCAAGGCTCACGCCCTGGGAAATCAACTGGCCCAGATTAACCATAAGGTAGCCTGGACAGTTGCCCAGGGCAGCAGGCCCCTGTGATTTTCGCTGCAGGCCCCTGGGTCTTCCTCCCCCGTTATTTTTTTCCCCTTCCCAACCCTGCAGCTATCTGTAAAATTTGTCACCTGGCAGCGGTGGTGGGAGGCCATGCCACGCTACCCTACCCCACAGTCCGTCCATGTCGTAGTCGTACTCCTTTCATAATCATTATTTCAATTAAATAACACAGTGTGCCTCCTGAGTACCTCTCAAGTGTCCCGACTCCAGATATATGCTTGTCACAGTTACCGACCCATTTTTCGGTCGGTTTTGTTCAATGTTTTCCATCCTGATCCCGGAGATTCATTTCAGCAGCATCCGTGTCTGTCCTGAAAAATGGGGACATGCTGACTACACTGTTTCCTTACGGTCGATTCTTCATGTTGACCCTGCCGTGCATACATCATCAGACATGATGATGTAAGTGACCCAGCAACCAATTAGAGCAGCCTGCTGGGTCCGTTTCAGTTTTTGGCACCTCCGCCCACTCGGACCTGAACTTTTCTGTTCCCCCTCAGGTCCATGGGCTGTGCTTAAAATGAGCTTTTCCAGTGCTCTTGGAACTCGTACAGCCGAGGAGAGTTCCAAAGCGCCACAGAGAAAATTGCCTGAGAAGCCACTGAAATCCATTTGTCATTTGCGGGCCTGCCACCAGCTAGCTAGAGTCATCCTGCCTGCCATCCGCCACAGCCCGTCCAACTTATTTTTATTTATTTATTGAGTTTTGGTAACCGGGTAAGTCCACAGAGACAATTGCAGTCCCTTTTTCAGGGTCGACCTGGGAGTGCAGCAAAAGTCAACACAGTACAGTGGAAAATCAGCAAGAAAATGCTGTTATAGTGGCAAACAAAAAGAGTTAACATTACATTCAGAAATATAAACTTAACCAAAAATAACATTAAGAAGAAATATATACATGCTGGAGATTACATATTGCGAGTAGTTACAGGCTGAAGACAGGAGCAAAACACAGAAAGAAAAAAAAAACATCCAGCAAAACCACAGAAATTAATACTTGGCAAAATCATATAGCAAGTTGGCTTCAGGATGGGCAGAGGCAGCGAAATCCAAAGACAGGATAGTGATCAAGATGCAGGGGGGAAGTGACGGAAGGAAAGGGGAGTGGGGGAGACAAGGGACCCGGACCCGATCTCCTCTGCTATTTGCTGCTAGCTGTGCAACACGAGAAATGTAAATTCATTTATTAAAAAAAAAAATTTTTTTTAAAAAAGTCTCCGCCAGGAGCACAGCAGCACAATGCAGCCTGGAGCCTGGGAGCAGCAGCAAGTGAGCGCCAACAGTCAGCCAGCCATTGGTGACAAAGAACAACAAACCAACAGAGAGAGAAAGAAAATAGGAGCCGGACTTCCCGTGACGTCATCAAGCCGAATGGAAGCTTAATCTTGAGCTCCGAGGTGGTAGTGTGAAAATCCACAGTAATCCAGTGCTATCACATGACAGAGTGCACTTTTAGCCAAATCTACTAAAAGAAAAATGAGCCAGTTATCAGAATCAAGAGGCAGAAGCTCCACTAAGCCATCTACTAGACACAGATCGAAGCCGGACCACAGCCCGAGTGTCCCACTGTCTACGGCCTCGGAATCGGCTTTAGGCTCTGACGGAGAGGAAGAAGAGGAGACCACTTCACGTGGAAGCTCCCTGTATGGCCGAGCAACTGCACACATTGTTAAAATGCTCCAGAGGATAGACAACAATGTGAAAGATATAAAGCAAGACCTGAAACATTTGGAACGGAGGACACAAGACCTTGAATCGGGCCTAGACGGGCTCCGCGAGGACTCCATGCGGCTCAGCATAGCAGTGATCTATCTGGCAAGAAGGGAGAGAACTCACAGCAAGGGCCGAGGATGCAGAGTCCAGAGGACGAAGGAAAACAATACGAATTTTCGGATTCCCCGAGGGTGCAAAGCAGGATGACCCAGTAGAGTTCGTCAAGACCTGGCTCCTGCAGGAACTAGAAATCCCCAGTACCGAACCCTTGGAGCTCGAAAGAGTTCACCGTGCCTTGGGCCCAAAAGTGATGCCCCTCCATGTTCAATATTAGTCAAGTTTACCCGTTATCCTGTGAAGGAGATGGTTCTGCGTAAGGCCTGGGGCAAACGTGACTTGAATTTGGATGGGAAACGGGTGTTTCTGGATCACGACTTTCCGCCTGCCACCATGCAGAAGAGGAAACGAGTCCTGGTGGTGATTAAGCAGTTGAGGGAGCAACAAATCAAAGCTTGCCTTCGTTATCCGGCAAAGCTGCTAGTACAGTGGTCCACGGACAGCAAGCTTTATGATTCCCTGTTGCACGCCAGCAAACCGCTACAAAAGGCAGGGATCACTCTTCCAGATCTTCAGCCGGACTTACCGGCGCAAACTCTGCTGCAACTCTGCTGGACAACGGCGGATAGAGGACCCACAAGAGGAGGTGCGTCTAGAGGTGTAGGCCCTGATGACCAGCTGTGCAAGGACTTGCTCCAACTCGGAAAGGGGCTACAGGCTCGACAACAAAATTGAAACCACCATTGTGGACGATATGGTTTGACTCTTTCTCTCCTCTTAGGGACTCTCCCAAAACTGTAGGTTTTGGCCTTTATGTAAAGCAAATTAGCCACGAGGCTACTGTATAGGCATCCGATGTGGGCCCTGTTTTGCTGGTCACTATATGGTAGCTGTGGTTTACGGGGGGGGGGGCGCGAATGGGGATACTTGACATATGTGTTATGTTTTGGATCAAAGAATCCTGGTGGGCCCCAGGGGCGATTCTGGTGCTAGCTAAAGCTGCAATCAGGGGTCAAAAGCCTTTTAATAGGTTTCCCCTCATGGGGAGACTTTGCTGGGCCTGGCCCGATTACTCTACCGTACGGATGTTTAATTTCTGTCCTCCCGGCCCCTGCTGGGGGAAAATCATTAGTTAGAGCGGGTTGCATGGTAGGCCTGCTTACTCACGGCAGAAGATTTGAGTTCAGTCGGGGGGGGGAGGAGGATGGGCCAGTTGGAAAACTGGGCCAGATAAAGGTTGAAAAATGGGGCCAGAGAGGGGTACGTAAGGCAATCTGCTACTACCCTTGTTCTTTCACAAATGTTAATGTAAGCACCGGTCAAGGTTGAAACCACCACGAGGTGGTGAAGCTGGATTTCCCATGCTTTCCTTACCCGCCTTGTTTTAAAATATAACCACTCATGCCGAAGCCAGTTCAGGGGATAGGTAGCCCATCGGAGGGCAGCCGGTCTTGCTTTTCTGTTCCGGACTGCGCTGCCCCCCATCAGGGATCCGCACCTTCCCGCTGAAAGCTCATCCTGGGAGACTACCTTCCCGATTGCCTCTGATTAGAGGTGCGGGGGTTCTGGGGCTATTCCGCAGTCCACGCTCCTGGACGAAGGGAGCTTCCCTCCGATTAAGGCCTTAAATGGCCTATCTGTACATAGTTCACTATTGAGAATGACGGTTTTTCTTTTGGGGAGTGCGCTTGTAATTGGTTATACGGGAGGGGGAAGGGCTAAAGGTATCTGGTACGGGGGGGTAAAGGGGGGCGGTGAACCGTGGTGTCTCTGGAAGTGTATGTGGTGTCCTGTATGTCATCCTTCAAGGTAACTGGGACTCGGGAGGTTGGAGTCCAACTAATAGGCACCAAAGGGGGGCAAGGGATGAGAAACTATAGGACTGGTGCATTATGGGGACCCTGAAATTGATTTCGTACAATGTCAAGGGTCTGGGCTCTCCTGTACAGAGGCATAACATATTAAAGGATCTTGCAAGGACCCGATGTGATATTGGTCTCCTGCAGGAAACCCACCTCTCAGCAGTAGAGCACAAAAAATTATGTCATATGTGGGTTGGGGAGGTTTTTGCCTCGTCCCACAGAACTACAAAAAAGGCAGGAGTGGCTATTCTGATAAGGAAAGGCCTTGGTTTTACTCAGCTAGACTCTTTTTCAGATGAGGAGGGCAGACTGGTGGTTCTTTCCGGAAAGGTTGCGGGCAGGGTAATCCACATAGTGAATATTTATGCCCCAACACCTGTCAATCCCGAGTTTTACAGGTACGTTTTTGGAGTGGTTGCCTCACTCCCGGAGGGCCAAGTTATTATAGGTGGAGATTGGAACTGCATAGAGGACACAAGATTGGATAGGTCCGGAGGAAAGGGGAGTCAGGGAAAAAAGTGTGGGCTCCAAGACTCTTTCTCATTTGCAAACGGAGACTGGGCTGGTGGACACATGAAGGGATAAGTATTCTCCAGTAGGGACTTCACCTTTTATTCACATCCGCAAGATTCATACTCACAGCTAGATAGATTTTATATGCCTAAAGCTTGGGAGGGGTCTATAATAGGCCAGCAAATTTACCCTATATGCCTGTAAGACCAAGCAAAAATTAGTCTTACTATCTCCCTTGGACCATGACACAGACGCTTTCTGTGGCGCCTGAATGCTGGGGTTCTCAAAGATGAAGCTTTTGTCTCTAAAATTAAAGAGGTGATAGACAATTATATTAGAGAAAATACAGGGTCTGTGTCAAAGGTGAAGTTCCTCTGGGATGGATTGAAAGCGGTGGTAAGGGGGTGAAGCAATTTCGTACGCAGCACAACAAAAGAAGATCAGGCAGCAGAAGCAGGACAGCCTAGAACAAAAAATTAGGGAGCTAGAGGATACACATAAAAAAGGGGGCCCCCGGAGCATATTAAAGGAATTGCAGTCAGCAAGGGAGCAACTGCAGCACCTTCTCTCGATAAAAACTGAGAACGCCCTTAGGTTTATAGCACAAAAATACTACACAGGGGGTAATAGAGCGGGCAGGTTGTTACCATTTAGATTAAGGAAACAAGAAGCTGACAGGTACATCTCCGGGGTGCATGATCCAAGATTACCAGGTGGGCTGGTAGCAAGTGCTCCCCAAATAGCAGATTGTTTCAAAAAGTTTTATGAGGACTTTATATAAGTTAGAGTCCCATGCTAGCCAACCAGACATGATTAAAGAATTTCTTAGTGGTTTAAAGCTGCCCAGACTCTCCAGCGCTCTCGAAAAAGAACTAGATAGGCCCTTTTCGCAGTTAGAGCTGACGGAAGTAATTAAGAAGCTTAAGCACAATAAAGCGCTGGGCCCTGATGGCTATATAGCGGAGTACTATCAAAGGTTTCATGATAAGTTATCTCCGTTGTTACTCAAAGTGTGTAACAGAGCCCACATATCCTCAGAAGCCCTGGACACTTGGGCACAAGATTATTCCAAAACAGGACAAGGATACCACCTTGTGTGGTAGCTATTGCCCCATCTTGTTGCTAAATTTGGATGTTAAGATTTTAGCCAAGATGATAGCAAATAGGCTTCAAGGGGTGGTGACCCAATTGATACACCCGGATCAATCAGGCTTCATGCCGGGGAGGCACCTCCATGATAATGTTAGAAGACTGCTTGCGGTGATGGCTCATTCTCAGTCTAGGGGAAAGGGAGACCCAGCAGTGGTGATCACACTTGATGCCGAAAAGGCCTTTGATCACCTTGAGTGGGGATACTTAGGTGAGGTTCTTAAGAGGTTTGGGTTCGGCCCCAAATTCCAAGCATGGGTAGACACCCTTTACACCAACCCCTCAGCAAGGGTGCATCTGAATGGGGTATTCTTCCCAGTCCTTCTCCATCAGAAGAGGAATGAGACAGGGCTGCCCCCTATCACCCCTTCTTTTTGCCCTAAGTATGGAGCCACTGGCGGAGGCCTTTCGGTCGCATGAGGGCATCACGGGGATTACAGTGGGTGAGGTAGACAACCGTATCTCTCTATACGCGGATGGCACCTTACTTTATTTGAAAGACCCCCTGACATCTTTACCAGCGGCAATGATTATTCTCAGAGAATTCGGCCCCATCTCAGGTTTTAAAATTAACAAATCCAAATCAGAAAATTTCATTGGGCCCCCTGTACCCTCATTGGTAAAATCCCTGACCAACCTAAGATGGAATACCACTAGTTTTAGATACTTGGGGATCCACATCCCGAAGGATCTTAGCAAATTATACCAAATAAATTATGTTAAATTGTTAGACAGTGTGAGAGAGTACTGTGCCAAGTGGGCCACTCTGCCACTTACTATTACCGGCAGGGTAGAATCGATGAGAATGAATATCCTCCTGAGGATGCTCTTCCTGTTGGATGCAATCCCCCTGTGCCCACTAAAGAAGTTCTGGTCAGATATTCAAAAGCTGATCAGTAATTTTATATGGGCGGGGAGGAAGTCCAGGCTGGGCTGTGCCTTGCTGAAGTTGCCTAAGGGAAGGAGGGGGTTTAGGGGTCCCTGATTTTAAGAGATATTACAGAGCAGCTCAATTACAGTACTTGGCTGCATACGCATCCTCAGTAGCAGTGCAAAGCTGGGTCAAAATGGACCTACAGTTTTTAAAACCATACACCCTCTCATCAATCCTTTTTAACAAAAGGAACCCTAGGGTGATACAAGGACTACTTAGTCCAAGGTTCAAGATATTGGTTACAATATGGCTGCAGACTGTAAAAGAGCTAAGATTACAACCCTTGGTGTTAAGGCAGGGAAAGATTCTTGACAGGGCAGATTTTTTGCCAGGGAAGGAGAACCCGATGTTTATATGTTGGCAAAAGTTAGGGCTCAGGACGTTCTCACAGCTATTCACTGGGGATACCATAAAGAGCTTCACTCAGGTTCAGCAGGAGTTCAAAATCCCATCCTTTGACTTTATGGTTATTTACAAATTAGGCACTATTTGCAAGCGGGGTTCAAAGCAGAGGCCCGGGACATCAGTCCACCCTGGGGCTCTTCCTTGTTACTTAACAAGTCTCCATGTAAGTCGCATCTGATATCTAAATTATACTCTGCAGGGGAGCCAGTGGGTTCAGACTCTAGATCCCGGATTCATACTCTCTGGGAAAAGGAACTGGGTCTAGGGGAGGGAGTACTAAGGTGGGAGGTAATTTGTAAGATGGCACACAGAACTACAGCCTCCCCCACATGGAGGGAGTTTAGGTGGCTAGTGCTCACAAGATTTTTTAGAACACCAGCGATAACGAAACATTTTGGACAAACCTCGCTCAGACAAATGCTGGAGAGGTTGCGGGCAGGTGGGGACACACGAACACATTTTTTGGAGTTGACCCAAAAACAGGAGTTACTGGATCTGTACAAGTCAAGAGCCGAGTCAGATTTTCCAGATAGCAGTTCCGGAACAGCCCCATTACCTATTGCTGGGGAAGCCTCCTCAGGGACTGAAAGGCCCTAAAGCTAACTACTTATTTCCAATTTTGTTAGCCGCAGCTCAAAAGGCTATCACCAGGTTGTGGCTGTCCGAGACACCCCCAGGAGAGGAACAGTGGTTGTCGTGTTGTAACCAAATCAAAGTAATGGAGAGGCTTACAGCCAACCTGAATCTAAAGCCTGAACTATACAAATCTCGCTGGTTTCCATTTTTTGAGTATCTTGGCACCAAAGAAGGAGTTACAACTTTGGAGATTTTTGCCAGAGAAGTCTTAGACTGCTGGCAAGATATAGTATAAATTCCAGTCTCCATGTGGAGCAAAGGTACTCGGGCACCATTCATCCATCCTATACTGTAACAGGGATTGATATATATTCACCACGGGGGTCGGAAGGAGGGGAGAACTGTTAGTTTCATGTTACTGTGTGAGTAGTGTTTTATCCATTTCTTTTTCTTATTCTCTCTCTCTCTTTTTTTCTGTTGATTGTTGTTTAGTAACTATTAATTAAGAGGCTACAGATCTAGAGTAAAGGGGTAACCAAGGTGAGAAATGCATAATCCAGCCTAAGACATTCTAACTAGCCTTGAAAATCACCTTATTAATTGTATATGGCTGGTCATTTAATTGTAACCGATACTGTCTAAGTTTGGGCATGTATAGGATCCTACTTCTCGCGAAAGTGTATTTTACTAACATACTAAGATGCCAGTAGAATAGGCCTAACAGTCTTTCATATCTGCTCATTTGGTCAGCCCCCACCCTGGGAGCTGACCTTGCTGCCCCCCCTTGCCTTCTCTGGCTTCTCCCTTCCCAGTTCCGGATATTCTCGCTGCACTGGATTTTGCTTCCAGAACCCTTCCTCTGTACCTGTCCCACCCCCTCTTGAACCCCTCCACAGTCTCTGCCTCCATCAGCCCCCTGGGCAGCGCATTCCATGGCTCCACCACCCTCTCAGTGAAGTAGCACCTCCTCCTTTTCCCCTGAATCTTCCCCCCTCCAGCTTCCACCCATGCCCTCTAGTTGCCCCTCCTCCTTCCTTCAAAGCACCCTGACTGCTCCTCCCCTATTTATCCCCTTCATGTACCTGAAGACCTCCATCATGTCCCCCCTGTCCCTCCTCTCTTCCAATGTGTACAGATTTAGCTCTTCAAGCCTCTCCCCATAGGTCATGTCCCCCAAGCCCCAAATAATTTTGGTTGCCCTACTCTGTTAATTTTTTTTTCCCTTTCCTGTAAGCTGTCATTGTTTCAAAAATGAAATAATAAAAAATTACAATTAAAAAAAAAAAAAAAAACAGGAGCCAGTTGTAACTCCTTTGAGCTTGAGGTAAAGATTTAAGATCTGGAAGGAGATTTATTTTTATAGCATATTACAACATGTTATCGGACATATATGCCGATTCATACCTTCCAAGGACGATCTGAAGCTTTGCTTCATAATTTGAGTTATGTTACTGTTTTTTTGTTGTAGAAAATAGTTATATAAATGGGGATCAAACAGAGGCTGTGGTTTTAAATGCTCTGTGGTTGATTTTGGTGCTTAATTTGAACATGAAACTAGATTTCAGAAAATTTCCACACACACACACATTATGCTGGACTCCAACTCATATGCCATAGTTATTTATGCTGCTCGAGTTGTTGTTTGGGGGTAGTCTGGGATTTTAGATATTCTGTGGTTGATTTTGGTGCTTAATTTGAACATAAAATACACTTCTGTTAAGCACACACCCCCCTCCCTCACCTGACCTCCAGCTTAGTATGCAGTAGTTATTTATGCTGGTGGGTGGTCTGAGTGATGCAGCAAAGACCCAGCGACAAGTGGGAGACTTTCAGCCGCTACTGATTATGTAGCCTGTGAGTTGGGGGGGGTCTGGGGTTTTAGATGCTCTGTAATTGATTTTGGTGCGGTACTTAATTTGAACATAACACACACTTCTGTTACATACCCCCACCATACCCAACCTCCAGCTCAGTATGCCATAGTTAATTATGCTGGTGGGTTGTCCGAGTGATCAATGATGCAGTAAAATGCTATAAACTTATATAGCCTGCAAGTCAGTAGGTCATAAGATATGGGTAAAAACTGACTAACCTTATTTTAAAATAGTATCTATCATATAGTTATTTTATTTCGAATGTATCTGTCACCCCTTTCGTTGCTTTTATACTGAGCTAGTCTGTGATAGCTAAGCTACATTTGTCTCCTCACTGCTCAGCAGTATACTGCTGAGCAGTGAGGAGACAAATGACATCAGTTTAAACACTGATCTGTGTTCTTTATACTGGTGTTGGTACCTCTGAGCTAAACAGAGTAGGTCAGGCTAAACTACTATAATGTCTGCCTTTCATTGCCAATATTCATGATGCTGTTATTTTCACCAAGAGAAATTTTTGTTTCACTATGTACGGACATTGCAGGCTGGGTTAAACATGTATGTATACTTAGGGATCACTCCCTGAGCCAGTCTTGTTTGGTTTTGGTCTACTTTGCAGTATGGTGTGGGTTTCAGACCAAAATTCTGCAATCATGGACATGACCACAGGATATGAAAGAGGTCACCAGGATGACTGGCGCATCTCCAGCTGGTGTTGGAGGCTGAAGTACTACGGGGGTTCTGTACCACCAGTGCAGAATTTTATTCTGTATGAGTCGACTGTGAGTGTGTCAGTCATTGTGCACTGCAGTGTAACTTGGCCACTCCGCAGACTGTCACTTTTTCAACTTCCCTGTTAATCAAAACTAGGTTTATTTAAGTTACTCCTGAGCTGTGCCTGTATGTCGTAAAAGAAAAAAGTCGTCCTGGATATCTTTCTTGCTGCCATCATGCCACGGCCCATGGGTTATTAAACATAGCCTTGGTGTGTTTTTAAAGGCACAGTGTCAACCTTTTTTGTATCATATTATTTTTAGGTAAAATCCCACATTTTATGATTGCTTACCTTCTCTAAAATTCATTGACTTTGCTGGATGTTTTAGCTGCCTCCTTGCTTATTAGAACTGAAATGCATTTATTTATTTTTGTTTACCGGGTAGGTGCACTAGACAAGTTATTGTCTAAGCCTTGTTTTGCTTCAAATCATTGAACTACTCTCATTGCATACTTCCTTAACATTAGAAACAGCCTCAAACAGTGCAGTCACTTATGATACAATAGTCCAGGGTTTTAAATAGCCGGTATCGCATCGCAATTTGCAATACGAACCGGCTGCTCGGACGAGTCATTCTGAATTTTACATCGCAAAAAACTGCGATGCATTCTGTGACCCTTCCCCCACCCATCTCAGCCCCACCACCCTCCCCACCCATGTCCCCGCAGACACTCACCCACATAGGGTAATTCAGAGTGCCTCCCAGTCTCACTGCCGCGGCCCCAAAATAAATCCCGGCAATCGCTCTTGTAGTTCTGTGCATAAATAATCCTGAGTTGCTTAACAGTGCCACCCATGGTATCCTCAGTCTCACCGCCGCGGGCCCGAATGCCAGCAATCACTCCCAGCAGTGCTTTTGTAGATCTCTGCTCATGACCAGTGTCACTGTGATTTTCTTAATATGTCCCAAACATTGCTTTCGCACACCGACTGCACTACTGTGCGCTACATGTGCGGAAACACATTTTGGGCGAGATGTGAAAAATTACAGCTGTACTGCTCATAAGGAGGTGTGGTAAAATGGCAATGTTGAAAATCCGGAGTGCAAATATTAAAAATTTGCGAACTTACAAGCATGCATAGGAACTACGCAATGCACGCTCCTAAGTGTCATTTTTAGGAATTTTTTCATAAAATTTGCAACATTGGCTTTTTGAGAGCCACCTTATGAACACTGGCACTGTCGTTTCCTTACTCGAAATCATCCTTCAGGCCCAGTTAATGGCATGACAGTTCCAGAATTCATGAGGAGGGGTCCCAAAAACCCCATGCTGAAAATCTGGTTCCAAAATTCCAAAAAATGCCTGAGATATGCATCAAAGTTGAAAAAAACATATTTATTACATTATACAGCTTACCGGCATTTCCTCAGTTTGTGGTCGGCTTTGAAGAGTGCAGACATGTTCCCCGGTCCATCAAGATCGCTGCTTGAGCTCCAGAGGTAAATGGGGTGAGGTGGGGAGGAAGTAGAGGGTGGGCAGGAGACCACCGAGGAACTTATTTGTTTACAGGTATTTTATATTTTTTTAGGAAGACGACACGGACATTTGCCACGCTGGGGTTGGCTCCCAGTGTGGCAGCTGGAAGGCTGTTTGGGTTTGGAGCTTAAGGGGGATTGAGCACCCCATCGCCATAACAATTTTTGCCACACTGGGGTGGGCCAGCGTGGCACCTGAAAGCTTTTTTTGGGGCTGGAGCCGATAGGAGATTGGGCACCCTCGTCGCCATACAGTGTGTGCGTAGACATGAGCACGCAATATGCGTGTTTGACTGTGTGTGTGTGTGTGTGTGTGTGTGGGGGAGCGCTTGTTCACTGGAAGCGGAGCTCTCCCTTTCAACTGTACAGCACTGCATTTTCAACTGCTGTCATAGACAGCTGCAGCAGTCATTGGAGAACTGTGGCCGCACCTGCAAACACACTGACTGAATTGGAAGACGGGTGACACACCTCTGAAAACTCGGATGATAGCACTATGTTTCTTGCACATGCGTGCAAGCAAATATAAAAAGGTTTGTGGTTCTCCTTAATGGAACAGCAAGAAAGTATCTTCCAGTGCAGAAATAATATAAATCACATTCTTGTTACTTAAATTTAAAAAACTTAACATTACAACAGAGCTCCACCATAAATATATTGACAGCATACAGTAATTACTAAATGTGGTGACACTGCTCTAATACTGAGAATGCCATCATAATATGGCACCATAAAATGTATAATATGTTGATAGTATTAGCTTCCATAAAGCTAGATATCTGTTGCATCATGTTATAATGTTTCTCTAAAGGACAGATATTCCAGATCACATAATTATGACACCATCCTCAATTACTGTAATTGCGCTGATATATTATCATTATTATTACTGTGGTTTCTTACCGTTTGCCAATTATATTGTAACCCCTAGATGGCGCTATCCCAGGGGCTACTACCCCTGCCTGATTTGCCACTAACAGGTTGAGGGGCCTGGATCCAATGGTGGGTGCCTCCACCCAGAGGTCAGGGTTAGCAATAGTTAAACTAACTTGGTCACAGCCCTCTGGGACACTGCAACCCCCCTTTCTTCCCACTAGTGGCCCACACAATATATCAGAATTACCTTCACAGTATACACTTACCCCAGGTCTGGTTCGCACTGGGACCTCCTGTGAAATGAGATACAGTGCAACAATCACAGTACAGTACTTTAACATAGACAAATACCTCAGGCAGTATAACTTTGCTGAAACAAGCAGCTCTGATTTATTTAGGGGGATATAACAAGGACAGGGGGGAAATCAGGTTAATTAGCTTATCACTCTAATAATCTACCTATGGCTCTGTGCACAGGCCTATCCCTATCAGTTACTGTCCCTGGGTACCCAAGCCCTAGTGGCTAGTCCAAACCGTGGCAGCTGGTAGGGGCCCTTTCACACAGAGAAAAGGAGAATTAAACAGTCAGCAGTACAGTAATTCCATTTGGATTTAATGTGGCAATTCAACAGGGAGCGACCCTGAATTAGTACTCACGACCTCCAAATAAGATAGGTCCTTCAATGTCAGTAGGGCTCACTTGAGGTCACAAACCTTCACACATCCATATACAAGAAAGCACTACACCAGGCAGGCTGCATCTGTATCCCGATCGCAATTACTGCACAATACCCGGGAGAACACACAGCAGATTCAGTTCCTGACAGACCGAGTGTAATTCAACAATTTCTCCAGTCTTCTACAGGGTGAGCCTGGTTTCTACTCTTCAGAGATCCTTTGATTCTTTTTCACAGGACGGATTCAGTCCTAACAAGCTGTTACACAAGCTGCAGACCGAACTCTGGGCCTTACACGTTTTTGACTAAAACTGCACACTGAAAAAGCACAGGGCCTCTTCTTCACTGCCAAAGCTCAACTGAAACTCCAACCGACAAAACCGGCACTTCCTTTGAGTTCCTCCCAGTTCTTGACTGGATTGGCTGTATCACAATAGACTGCTGCTGTTGGTCCAAAAAGGCACTGAAGTCTAAACTACATCTCCCAGAGTCACTGCCCATACAATCCTCTTGTGGCTGGCTCAGATCATGAGTCCAAGTTCTGATTCGTCCCAAGGCACCATTTTAGAGCTAGCTTACCCCACACTGATTGGTCCAGTTCAGCAGTTCAAAACTAGAATGGGGAACTAGCAGACACAGTTCTGACTGCAAAGAAAGCAGGTTAGACAAACTGTAATTTCATTATTACTCTAAATAATTTCTGGCAAACAGTTACATCTTTCAGATAGGTTCCTTGCACTCTAGTGACTGCAAAAATGGAGTGAATTGGCAGTAGCTTGAGTGGTACCAATCAAAGAAACACACAGTCCCCCATATTAATCTAATTATGTCTGCAAGCAGACAGCTCTTAAAGAGACAGTACCAGAGGTTCTAAAAACACTCACTGATAAATGGCTTAAATGCCAAACACCATTCAGGCTTGGAGCATTCAAGCAAGCTCCTGGAAGTCTTTTGGGAACCCCCATTTGCAGGGGGGTTACAATATCAATATGATATGCTGCCATTTCTCATATTAATTTTGCTGTCACTAATTATTATATTGATATATAACAGCAGCATAAACCTATACCAATACAATATAATCTCTCAAGCTGCCACTTTCTTATCCAAAAGGCTGTTATAATCAATTGTGGCATTTCCTAAACTGATCACAATAAGATATCAATACAGTGTACTTATGATATGTCAACAAAACTGATCATAAGATATCAATATACTTATTCTATGTCAGCGTAATACTGTAACAATGGCGTAATCTGTATCTTCAGAATTGCCATTTCCTTGTCCTCACATTCATTGTTATGTCAGTATACTATAACACTTCACAATTTGGTCCTAGACAGGGTACAGTACCATAATATAGCAACATAATTGTAGAAAGTATGGTTGTGTCCACATCATTTAACATGGTTACCATTTAACATCATCTTCATTACAGAAACGCGTCATAGATAATGATTTCTTAAAAAAAAAAAAAAGATTTTATATGTTTTCAGATTTTTGGTTTACATTTGCTACAAATAACATCTGCATGACTAACAATCTGTGACATTCCAGAGTTCTATAATCACATTGCAAAAATTCCCATTTACCACTCCCCTAACCCCAAAATCCTTCCATGCTTTTGGAAGATAACAGAAAAGAACACATTACAAAAAAAAAAAAAAAAAACTGTTGGTTAATTTTAATTTTCGATTGGTACAAATCCTGATCTGGGTCATTTTGGTAAGAAACTTAAGCAAGACTTACACTTCAGGATATTCTTCCTCTTTGCCTCTGATTGCGCTGGCAAGTGGCATATAGCCTCATGGCATTAAAATGCCATTTTGGAAGTTTCTGCCCAGCTCAGAGATGCCCCTTATATTTTCTTTTTAACAGGGTACAGTGAGTGAAATGAACAAACTAAAAAGTATTATAACTTAAAACTGATTACAAGTGTTAACTGACTGCGGCTGCTAGGCACAGTGGTCCCACTGTTGTGACAAAGACTGATGGCACCTAACATTTGATCCATTTGTATTTGCCATGTTAGGAAGGTCACCAACTACATGCACCACACCATTAATTATATGGTGTGGCTTTAAAATGGCACTCATATTCATAACACAAAGCAGACACCACCAATAAAAATTCCTGAAAAAAACTGATATTTAAATAATGACTAGACTTCTAGATTTTATATCAGTACCATCCTATGTCTAGACTCGCTGTATTACCAACACCCACTAGATGAATATTTCATAGTTCTTTATGTATACTGCTATACCTTGAACTGGAAGGGGAAATTGTTTAACCAGGAAAGGCACACTAAGCTGAAGCTTGTTTCCAGGTGTGAGCTGGAAGCACAAGGAAGTTAACTGACTTGCTCAGGGTCACACAGTATGCAAGTGGGGGCTGATGAGGTTCAAACCCAGGTCTCCAAGCTTGTAGCTCAGTACCTTTAATCACTATGCTATGCTGCCTCCTATTGTACTTTTATTATCTTTTTGTTATATTACGTAACTTAATAAAATGACTAACTACAAATAATGACTAGACTGGGATCTGTATTTAGCCAGTATCGTTTATACAAAACTAGAAAAGGAGTGACCCTCCCTTACAGAGCATCACATGTAACTTCCAACCTTTCCATAAAGGTATGGCAATGAAAATTTGCGTCTACCTGAAGTGCCACATTTCAGTGTTTTCACCTTCAGTTCAAGGCTGTTAAAAATCTGAGTCATTTAGGGTAACTTCTACCCTTTGACAAATTAGGTGGCCAAGACTAGTCCTCTGGTCATCCCTCGCCCCCTGAACTACTCAAGTAACCTCCCATCTTCAACCCTTCCCCATTCCTCCTGACTGTTTCTCATAAAATAAATAAAAAAAAAAGATACATATGCCAGACCAGAACACTGCATTTTTTTTTTAAACAAAAGAACAGTGTATGGTAATAGGGGAAAGAGGTATGGATGAGAAGGGACTAGGTGGAGGAGGGTAGTGGAGAGGTGTTACATGCCCTGCTTATAGCCAGTCAGACCCATACACCAATGGCCAGAAATGTTTTAAACAAAATATTAAATACACACCAAAGTCAGGGGGGAGCCAAATAAGACGTGAACTGAATTGGCCAATGGTCAATGTTGCTCACCCTTACTTCCCCACCTACAATCACTTTAAAAGAGTTGAAGGGCCTATGCCCCCCCCAAATTCTCTACCTCCTGTCACTGCCTGCTCTGACACAAGAGATCCAATCTACAATATAAATACAATATCTGGCCTACCAGTTCCAACCTAAGAAGATTTTTTTTTAAATAGTCTGCAATCAGTAACCCTCCCACCCAGCCTCCTACTTTAATGGAGCAGGAAAGGCCCCTGTCAAAGGGTCAGAAGACGTTGGGACTTGCTGATGAAAAGATTTTAATTGGGGGGGGAAGAAGTGGGTCAGTAAGGAATTAAGTGGACAGGACGGAGATGTGCTCAGTGGAAAAGGGGGTTAGACTTTTTTATAAATATGAAAACAAAAGATCTGAGTGTAAGCATACTGTTGACAATTTCACTCCCTATCATCACAAACAGAGTGATGTCAACCTGGTCTCACATAATGTTGACATACTCTTGGTTTGTTTGAAAAAAAAAATATATATATTTATATATATATATATATATATATATATATATATATATATATAGTGAGGGAAGTATGAGATGAGATTGAAGGGGCACAGCACAGACCCACTGAGCTTGTGGGGAGTGACCTGAACTGTTTGGGGATGCAGTCCTGCCTAGTGCTTGAAGCACAGAGCTGCAATCCTCTAATGTAAGGTTTGACTCCCACAATTACCATTTCCTTGCTGTGTTGCCCAGAACAAGTAATTTAACTACCTTTGCTCTACCTCTTTATAATCTCTCTCACACACACACGTTCAAAGAGATGTGATGGGGAAGAGAAGAAGAGGAAGCGCAAAAAAAGTGTTGCAGTGAGTGACAATCTGTGCTGAAAGCGCAAGTTCTAATTGTACAGTTGGTGCCCGATCAGCTGTTAACAGTTAAAGGGGCACTGTCAGCTTTATGTCTCATTTTACTTGAAAGCGTAACCATTGTGCCTCTAGGCACATACATGTAAAGCGATCACAATGCAATGTAACTGTACAGCCCAAAAATAAGGTTTTTACCTGATTTGTTTAATATTTACAGTTATCTTGTTTCAGTCGTCCCGAATGAAATTCCAATGTTCACCGGAAGCATAATCACAAGCAGAATGCGTGTCTGCTTGGGAGCGCGGTTCCAAAGTGCAATTTTTGATATGTCCATCGAGAAAGGATATGTACCTAATAAATCTGGCCATAATGATGCTTTTCTTGTGTCTAAATTAAAAAACCGAGCAGTCATAATGTCGCAAAATACATTTTTAAGCGAGTGCCGAAATCACGCGCATGCGGAACCGCTACAGGATAAAAAAATCTCGCACATGCGCAAGAATCGCACACTGTTGCGCATGCGCGGGATAGTGGCACCAGCTGTTCCTTATGCGCAGGATTTCATGACTGCCATACAAATGTATTTTGAGGCATTATGACCGCTCGGTTTTTTAATTTAGACACAAGGGAAGAATCATTATGGCCAGATGTGTTGGCTAAATGCCCTTTCTAGATGGGCATGTCAAAAAGTGCTCTTTGGGATCACACTCATGAGCGGACGCGTGCTTTACTTGTAGATATGCTTCCGGGGCACGTCGGAGTTTACTGCAGGACAACTGGAACGCGATAAATGTAAATCTTAAACGAATTGGGTAAAAAACTTGATTTTGGGCTGTACAGTTACATTGCACTGTGATTGCTTTACATGTATGTGCCTAGAGGCACAATGGTTACACTTTCAAGAAAAAATTAGACAAAGAGCTGATAGTGCCCCTTTAATGACACCAGGGCCACTCCCTGCTGTTAAACACACAGGGCTAGCTTCTCACTTGCTGCTCGACTTTGGCTTCTGTGAGTGTGAACCACCCAGGGTGGAAGAGCAGAGTAGCTGGCATAAGGTACTGGGGGGGGGGGTCACTGGATGTTTTTTTTTTGGGGGGGACAAAAGCACTCCTCAGAGGCTGCTGCAAAAGTCTGTTTTTTTTGGTGGGGAGCGGGGTGCATTACACCCATGGGAATCATTTCATAAGGGGGACTGGACTTTTAGCATATTTAACTACTAAAATCCTCCATCACACTGTGTTGCAATAAAGTTAAGCATCGTCGACTGGATTGCTCCCCTGGTCCCTATTTCTATGGCCACCTGATGGAAATTAAGACGTCAACTCCAATTACGTTTAATATACCTTGAAGGTAAACTTACCAGGAAATTGACATTTAGCAGATGTCACTGATATTTTGAAGCATCATGCATTATGTTGCCACACAGAACTACCATGGGTGGACTAAAAGATTTGAAAAATACTGTATGCCTGCACTCTGCCACATGTATTTCTTTGAAATTGTGTACTGCATTTTTTTTTATTGTACATCCCCTGTGTGTCTGTGGGGGTGATTCTTTTTATTTATTTTTTTTACTTTGCAGCTTGCATCTTTCTTACTGTAGCCCCTGTACCATAATATGATTAGTCCTTCCCCACTTCAAAACTAATGTCTTAGCACATGCTCCCAGATGGAAAGCGAGAGAGCTGCACATCTGTGCTGCCTGCTGCTAACATCAACACACTCGCACAACATGAAAAGCACTTTATTTGTTCAAGAAAGCAACAGAAAGCAACCAAATGCTCTGTAAGTACCAGTGGACCCTTAAATGAAAAGCTGGATTATAGGGATTGAAAGTAGGTTCCTGGAAATTCAGGTCTCGCAGTACGGGGAGGGGGAGTCCTGCTCACTGAAGCATAGCTCTCCCTTTCAACTGTACGGCACTGCATTTTCAACTGCTGTCATAGACAGCTGCAGCAGTCACTGGAGAACTGTGGACGCACCTGCAAACACACTGACTGAATTGGAAGACGGGTGACACCTCCGAAAACTCGGATGATGGCACTATGTTTCTTGCACATGTGTACAAGCAAACATAAAAAGGGACCTGGATCAAACTACCAGCTGCATCATCAGCCTCGAGAGAATGTGATCATAAAATGCGTTATTTAAACTAGGGTCACTGAGGCCTAAGCAGGTTGAGTGTGCCTTTAGGATAGCGTTTCAGTTTTGTATCAGGCAGGATTCTGAGGCTGAGGTGGTAGTAATGTAATTCATGTAACCCAGTGTACTGTGAGAGTTGTACAGTGGAGTTTGGGTTGCTGTTGCTTGTATATTCAACATTTTATTTTTTTTTTTTTTTTTTACATACAGTGGCGTGAAAAAGTATTTGCCCCCTTCCTGATTTTCTCTATTATTGCATATTTGTCACACTGGATGTTTTCAGGTATTTAGAGAAAATGTAATATTAGATAAAGGGAACCTGAGTGAACAAATAACACTTGTTTTTTATTTTTTTATTTCACCTATTTAATGAAAAAAGTTAACCAACACCAACTGGCACTGTGTGAAAAAGTAATTGCCCCTTTACACTTAATTGGTTACGCCCACATTTAGCTGCAATGACTGCAACCAAACACTTCCTATAATTCAATATCAGTCTTCACACATCGCTGTGGAGGAATTTTAACTCACTCTTCCTTGCAGAACTGCTTTAATTCAATAACATTTGGTAGGTTTTCAAGCATGAACTGCTCGCTTCAGGTCCTGCCACAGCATCTCTATTGGGTTTAAGTCTGGACTTTGACTAGCCACTCCAAAACTTTAATTTTACTTTTTTAGCCATTCTGATGTGGACTTGCTTTTGTGTTTTGTATCATTGTCTTGCTGCATAACCCAACTACGCTTCAGCTTCAGCTGACGGAAGGATGACCGGACATTCTCCTTAAGAATTTTCTGGTACAGAGCAGAATTCATGGTTCCTTTAATTTTGGCAAGTCATCCAGGTCCTTAGGCAGCAAGCATCCCCACACCATCACACTACCACCACCATGTTTGACTGTTGGTATGGTGTTCTTACTGTGGAATGCTGTGTTTGCTTTACGCGAGACATTATGGGATCCATGTCATCCAAAAGTTCCACTTTGACTCATCTGTCCATAGAACATTTTCCCAAAAGGCTTGTGGATCATCCAGGTGCTTCTTGCAAAATGAGAGACGAACATTTATGTTCTTCTTGGTTAGCAGTGGTTTCTGCCTTTCTACTCACATGAAGCCAATTTTGCCCAGTCTCTTTCTGATTGTGGAGTCATGAACACTGACCTTAGCTGAGGCAAGAGAAGCCTGCAGTTCTTTGGATGTTGTTTTAGGATCCTTTGAGACTTCCTGGATGATTTTACGCTGTGCCCTTGGAGTAATTTTGGCAGGCCGCCCACTCCTGGGAAGATTCACTACTGTTCCAAGTGTTCTCCATTTGAAGATTATGGCTCTCACTGTGGTTCGATGGAGTCCCAGAGCCTTAGAAATAGCTTTGTAACCCTTTCCAGACTGAAAGAGGGCAACACATTTTTTTTGATCTTTTCAGGAACTTCCTTTGATCATGGCATAATGTGCTGGTTGAATCTTTGTGCTGGCAACGTGACTCTGATGGTAAGGGCCAAAATAAGTGAGGTTTATATTGAGCAGGGCTGGCTGTAATCAAGCCTGGCTGTGTTCAATCAGCTGACTCTAATTATCCTTTTAATTGGGTTGATTTAACTAGGGGGCAATTACTTTTCACACAGTGCCAGTTGGTGTTGGTTAACTTTTTTCATTAAATAAATGAAATAAGTAAAAAAAAAAAGTGTTATTTGTTCACTCAGGTTCCCTTTATCTAATATTATATTTTGTCTAAAGACCTGAAAACATCCAGTGTGACAAATATGCAATAATAGAGAAAATCAGGAAGGGGGCAAATACTTTTTCACGCCACTGTAGTGTACTATTTCAGAGTCTCACAGACACAGTATATTCAATGCATATATAATGGACACAGTGTGGTCTGGTGGTTAGAGCACAGACTTAGAGATCACAGGTGAAAATCCCACCAGAGCCAAAAAACTCATCGTATGACCTTGACCTTCAGCAAGTTCCTTATCAGTGCTCCTGTCCACTCAGCTGAAGAAACAGGTAGCAGCAGGACCTCACTGGGAGACAAAAAGTTTATCTCGACCGGATTATCCCTCTTGACAGTATGTTAGATACAGTATATGTATGATTAGGCTTCCTTGCTTGAATATGATAATGGAACAAATAAACATAGAAGGTGACAGCAGAAGGAGGTTCATCTAGTCTGCCTGATGTATTAGTCGTTCCCTAACCCCCCAGCTGCCTTTATGTGTGAGATTTACCCTGTGTCTATCCCACACATTCTTGAATCCCACAACTGTGTTTGCCCCCCCCACCTCCACAGGCAGGCTATTCCAGGCGTACACCACCCTATCTGTGAAGAAAAACTTCCTGACGTTGGTAGCAAACTTCCCTCCTTTCAGCCTTGCCTGGACCATGTCCCCCTGATTCTGGTGGACACCATACTACAGGTGTGGTCTGACCAATGATCTGTACAGTGGTAAGACCACCTCTCTCCTTCTGCTTATGATTCCCCTCCCAATAAATCCCAGCATTCCACTGGCCGCCTTTGTTGCCTTTTTGCACTGCTTTCCGACTTTCAAGTTGTCTAAGATCAGGATTCCCAAATAATGCTCCTGGTTGAAGGCTGATACTCTTTCCCCAATCCCCTCCCAAGTGATATGCTGTCTTTGGATTCCTTTTGCCCGTGTGCATGACTTTGCCCTTTTTGGCACTGAATCTCAGCTGCCATGCCCCAGACCATTCTTCAAGTTTTCTGAGGTCTGGCTGCATCTTGCCTAGTCCCCCTGTGGTGTCTACTGTTACATATCTTGATGTCGTCAGTGAACACATACCTTCCCCTCCAATCTGTTAGTGATGTCCGCTATGAATACATTGGAGAAGAGGCTCCAGTACCATGCCTTGGGGCACTCCACTGGTCACCCTACCCTCTGACGATAGTGCTCCATTTACCTGTACTCTCTGGGTTCTGCCCTGTAGCCAGTCTTGTACCCATTTAACCACTTCTGGTCCCACCCCGTGTAGCCTAACTTCTTTGAATACTGTTGAATGCATATTTGGAATGAGCAGAAAATGAGAGGAGAGCGACAGTGGGAGACCAGCTGAAGTCAATTCTCTGTTGTTGAGAATCACGATCCTCCTATTCCTGGAATCCCTCTGTGTAAATCTGTTGCAGGTGGCAGGCAGGCAGGTTGGCAGAGCGTGTGTGTCGTGTGACAGTTTGAAATTGCAATGGACAGCTACTTCCATTAGCACAGACTCTGGTTGTCCAACATAAGTGAGCAAAGCACTGCACTTTATGTGTTAAACTACTATAATGTATGGTAGAACGTTGTTATAGGTAGAAATCTACCTTTTTATAACAACGTTTTATCATTGATGTGACGTCACAATGTTGTTAACCCATCGATGGTACATCACATCGATGGGTTAACAACTGTGAACAGGCTGCTCATGCGTGCAACTTGATCAAGCGGCCATGAAACAGCCGCGGGATGAGAGCATGACCTGGAGCAGAGCGGCAGTGGCACAAAAAAAACTGCAGTAAGGAACTGCTTTCTCATTTTTTAAACAAACGGTACCATACACTATAAAATACAATGTATGGTACATTGATCGTAAACAGTTTTTTTAACCCGTCTCGAGGTTGCCATGGCTACATAAACCTCTCAAGCTTCGCTCCCGAGGTTTACATGGTCGCCCTGGCAACCTCTCGATGGTTAAACTGATTAACAATCAAAGACCATACATTATCCTCTGTTTTTTGTTATGAACTATTGTCCCACAACTACAGTACATGTTTGTGTGTGTGTGGGGAGATTGCTGCCTGTGTATGTGTGTGTGTGTGGGGGATGTTGCCTAAGGGAGGCAAAAATCTTTTACCTATGCACTCTTATTGTTTCTGAAGGATTAAAAAAAAAACATTTCTTTGTGCTTGAACTCTTGATCGTAAACATGCCCAGTTGTGGAGTGACCTACATTTGCCATCTACTGGAGAGTTGCATTGCCCAGATTTCACAGCTGTCTGTAACCATGAAAATGGTAAACAAACGGAATTTGGTTTTATATAGTTCCTTTCATACTTTGTACTCCAATGTGCTTTACAATGAAGCAGCATTTTTCAGAAGAAGCTGCTGCCATGGTACATTTTTCCCAAAAAGGCAATGAGAGTCTAGCTGGCACACAGTGTACTCGGCAACATAAAATTTGGAGTGTATGACTATAGTTTAGCAAACCTGCTGATTCTGGGAGTGTGTGGAGGAGGTGGGTAGGCTTTGCGAAAGCATAACCAATCAAAATATAGATGCTGTCCTATATGCAAAGCTCCCCTTCACTTTCAGAGCCAGCATGTTTTTTGGACAGGACACAGTGGTGTGGATCCTGACTGAGCACTATACATGGACAACTGCCTCTTCTTGGAAAATGTGAGATGCCAATGGCTATGGCTAAATGCATCTTCGATACACAGATTTATTTATTTATTGCAATGGTTTCACCAGGAAAGGCACACTGAGCAACAAGATGCTCGCCTCTGGTGCGACCGGGGTCATATTTGGATATGATAACACACAGGTTATCAAGTGAACAGTTAACAGAAGCAAATAAAAAGCAGCATAAGGATACACGATTGCATGAATATACAAGCAGCACACATTGAATGCTTAGGATATTATAATAGTAAATAATTTCTGTGACAAGAAGCAGCAGACAAGGTAAATTAGCACAGTAGTAACAGCTGTAAACAGAGAATGTATATCACAGTTATACAGTTATACACAGTACATAGGGCAAAATAGGCTCAGGACATAAATGCAAGGTTGGAGTTATATGCCAGCTTCTGTAGCAAGGCTAAGGCCGCTGGTCAGACATTGGGGAAGGGATAGTGGATACATAGATGTTGTCAGCAGATAAGGGCCCTTGTGACCCATCCAGTCTGCCCTATCCTCGTTTCTAATGCTTAATGTACCCTAGATGCTAAAAGCTCCCCCCCTTTCGTCCTAGCTTGATAATTCCCATGTGCCTATCCCACGCAGTCTTGAATCCCTGAACCGTGGCCACCCTCACGACTTCCTGGGGGAGACTGTTCCATCTCTCCACCACTCTTTCAGTGAAGTAGAATTTCCTCAAGTTCCCTATAAGTTTCCCCCTTTTAATCTCACACTGTGTCCCCTTGTTCTACTGTTTCCCTTCATGTGAAAGATGCTCCCCTCTGGTACCCTGTTGATCCCCTTTAGATACCTGAAGGTCTCTATCATGTCCCCCCTCTCTCTCCTTTCCTCCAGAGAGTACATATTGAGAGCTCTGTGTCTCTCCTCATACGACTTATGCTGCATCCCTGACGCCATTTTTGTCACCGCCCTCTGTACTGTCTCCATCCTGTCTATGTCTTTTTGGACATGGGGCCTCCAGAACTGAACACAGTACTCCAGATGAGGCCTTACTAGGGAGTTGTACAACGGTACCACCACTTCCCTACTTCTACTTGTTATACCCCTCTGTATGCACCCTAGCATTCTGTTCGCCTTTCAGACTGCTCTGTTGCACTGTTTAGCCACTTTGAGGTTGCTAGATCCCTTTCCTCTGTGGTGGCCTCCAGTGTTACCCCATCTAGTTCATACTCAGCCCTAAGATTCCCTCTCCTTAGGTGCATAATCTTGCACTTTTTTGTACTGAAACCTAACTGCCATTCCTTGGACCAGTTTTCTAGTCTCTTCAGATCACTCTTCATTTTTTCTATACCTTCCTGTGCATCTACCATTACATAGCTTTGTATCATCTGCTAACAGGCTAACCCTCCCTTCTAGACCCTCTGCAATATTGCTTATGAAGACATTGTGAAGAGCACCTGTCCCAGCACTGATCCCTGGTGTACACCACTTATTATCCGTCCCTCCTGTGAGCTAATCCCATTTACTGCCACTCTTTGTGTTATGTTACTCGACCAGTTTCCAACCCACGTGACCACCTCTGTCCCCACCCCCGGATTTGCCAGCTTGTTGATTAGTCTCCTGTGTGGGACTGCATCGAAGGCCTTCCTGAAGTCCAGATAGGCCACATCTACCGCTCTGCCCTGGTCTATTTCCTCTGTCACCCACTCAAAGAAATCAATCAAGCTGGTCTGGCATGACCTCCCTGCTGTGAATCCATGTTGCCTTGGGTCCAGCAGCCCCCTTGTCTCTAGGTAGCCCACCAGCCTTTCTTTAAGTAGGGTTTCCATCATTTTACCTACTATGGAGGTCAAACTGACCGGGCAGTAGTGTTTTGCCTCCTTCTTGCTACCACTTTTGTGCAGGGGTACCACTTGTGCCCTCCTCCACTCCTCTGGAACCATGACTGTTTCCAGTGATCCACTGAACAGCTTAGCCAGAGATTTAGCCAGTTCCTCCTGGAGCTCCTTTATGATCCTCAGGTGTATCCCATCAGGCCCCATAGCTTTATCCACCCTAAGCTGTTCTAGTGCTCTTTTTACTCTGTCTCTGAAAAATGTTTAATGTCCACCCCTTATCCCTGTTTGCCCTTCTCCATTAATGAGGGACCATCCCCACTGACTTCTTCTGTGAATAAGGAGCAGAAGTATTTGTTGAGGATGGTCACCCTGTCAATGCCTTTCTCCACTACCCTGCCTCCCTATTCCCCAAGTCTCACAATTCCTGCCCCGTCTTCCTCCTCTCACTAATATATCAAAAGAATGCCTTCCCTCCTTCCTTCATCGATTTAGTTAGCTTTTCCTCGATTTCTGCCCTTACTGCCTTGTTCATGTCCTTTCATTTTTCCAAGTATTCTTGCCTGTCCTCCTTGCATTATGTTGCCGTGTACTTCAGAAATGCCAGCTTTTTTCCTCTTACTAGCTTTGCTACTCCCCTTGAGAATCACAGTGGTTTCCTCTTTCTTTTGCTCTTGCTGCAGGGCCTGGCACAATGGTTTCTACCAGGTGCAGGGCTTCCCTTATCTTATCCCACTGTTCCACGACTCCCTTTATGTCATTGTATCCCTGCATATCCTTCCTGAATTCATCCTTCATCTTACCAAAGTCTGTCCTCCTGAAATACAGGATTCTAGTCCTTGTGCGGCTAGCCTCCTGGGACGTTCTTATGGTGAATTCCACAGCTCAATTGTCACTAGTCCCTAGGCTCTCCCCAACTGTAACTTCCTTTATCCTGTCCCTATTGCTTAGGACAAGATCCACAATTGCATTCTCCCTTGTAGGCTCCCTCACTAGCTGGGGGAGACCCACCCCTTGCATGGATTGCAGGACTCCCTTACTCTTGACTGAGGCTGGCACCAGGATGCTCCAGTCCACATCTGGCAAGTTGACATCAGCAGCAATTCACCCTTTGTTGCCATGTTCTCCATAGTCTCCAGCAATTCTCTGTCTACATCCTCAGCCTGCCCTGGGGGCATGTATATCACTCCCATTCTAAGTACTGTTCCCCTCCCCACCTCCAGGGTTACCCACAGCACCTCTACTCCACCCCCCCATCTTGTGGGACTGTCACTTTTATCCCTTCCCTGATGTACAGTGCCACCCTTCCCCCTTTCTTGCCTTCCCTGTCCCGTCTGTGCAGCGTGTACCCTGGAATGGCTACCTCCCAGGCATGGTTGCTATTGTACCATGTCTCTGTGACTAGCATGATATCCAGGTCCTTAATTTCTTTTGATATTTAGGGGTCCCTGCCCTGACTCAAAGAACAGGGGATCCCAAAGAGTCAGGGCAGGGACCCATAAATAGCAAAATAAATAAGAAACAGGGTGGGTTTGAGTTGGCTATGGGAAGAATGTGAGAACCCTCACAGTAGGGTTACCACCTTTTAAGAAGCCCAAAGTGAGACATTTCTTACTAAAAGATGATTTTTCACAGGACAGTACGTAACCTCGACCAATGCAACAGATTTTTTCTCTCTATATAATCAGAATTAAGGCTGAGTATTGTAGTTTCTTAGTTGCTTCTACTGTTTCTTGTCATCGTAAGGTATTTTAGTTAAGGTATTGTAGTTTTCTGCAGCATTTAGTGGGAAGTCAGAAAATATTTTCTCTACTATAAAATCAGGACATGTAGTACTTTTCATGTTTTTTTGCAGGACACAGCTGCCCAAATCAGGACTGTCCTTCGAAAATCAGGACAGGAGGTAACTCTACCTGACAGTGAGGTGGGCCTTGCAACAAAAACTAAAACAAAAACCTTTTTTATGCTTCTAGGAAATTAGTATGGCCATAACAAATGTGTGACAAAATGTGATGAAGTAAGAAGTCTACTCAAGATACATGAAGCAGCTGCTTATAACCTAATAGGTGGCAATTAGCACTTCTCATGGCAGGCAGGGTCTGTTGCAGACTGCTACTGTCACTACTGTGCTGTAACTACCTGATAACACTTATAAGTTATAACTAGTGTTATCAGGTAGTTACAGCACAGTTGGTGACAACAGCAGTGTCCAACTGACAGCCTGCCACAAGAGGTGCTAATTGCCACCTACTTTGTGGAATACCATAAAACCTGAAACTGAAGTTAATTAAAGCCTGGCTGCGTGCTTCCTGCAGTGATTGTGTGTGTTTGTATGCATGTTTTCTAAGGGTATCCCTTGGAGAAAGTCACTGTGTTTAAACATGGTGCCTGCTTCTGAATGGTTGCTATAACCCTGACCTTAAATGGTGTCACTTATGATTTGGAAATGGGTACTGCAAAATATCCAGAAACCTGGCTGGCATTGGCAGAGGATCTTGGAATCCAGTGATGCCAAGAGCACTGGAAACAGTGTAACTCTCTAGAAACCCATGCTATATCCTGCGGCATATCTCTCAACCTTTTGTCCCCCAAATGTGGAACACTGCCTCTCAAAATGAAATGAGCAAAATGTGGAACACTTAAATCTTTACCTAGGAAGCTCAGAACACTGTTAAAATGTTTGCATTTATGTTCAGAAAGTCTGTTATTAATTGAATAATATATTTTTTGCATCATTTACTACAGATTTCTGCTTTAAAATGTTAATACTGAATGTGAGACAAGTTCTCACAATGTGGAACAGGGAGCTTTTGTGAAGTAAAATGAGGAACATTCCTCGTAATGTGGTACAGTTGAGAGGTATGTCCTGCGGCAATGCTTTGCTTGCACAGAAAACACTGCTGAGTGTATGCAATAACATGTACTGTGCCATGTTTTGCAGAACTGCTGATGTAAGGCCCTGGGGGGGCACTGGTGATAAGCAGTGCCATAACAAGGTCCTCCCCATGGGCACTGGTCATGGCCAAAAGGAAGACAGACATGCTGGAAAAAAATCATCAGTGTGTCCACAAGTTTGCACATTTGCATTGGAGATCAGAGGGTTGTGGGTTTGATCCCAACACTATGACCTTAGTGTTAAATCTCAATAACACTGCAGTGCAGTATGAGGTGGATGATGTCTTTCAGCTGAGACATTAAACCAAGACCCATGTGCCTGTTCTGGTGATTATTCAGGCATACGAACATACAAAGAAGACAGCAGAAGAAGGCCATTTGGTCTATCAAGTCTGCTCGTATTGCAGGGTCCACAGCTTGAGCTAATGTCCCTGCCCTCCCTCCTCACTCCTCCCATCCTCCCTACCCATGATTCTTACCATCCCCTATGCCTATCCCAGACTCTCTTAAAGCTGCCCACTGTCTTCAACGAGATTACCTTTTCTAGCAGCGCATTGCAAGTATCCACCACCCTCTCTGTGAAGAAGTGCTTCCTGACCTCCCTCCTAAACCTCCCACCCTCCAGCTTAAGACTGTGCCCCCTTGTGATATGGTTGCCACTCAGCTTAAAGAGGCTCTCCTTATCAACCTTATTTATCCCTTTCAAGTACCTGAATGTCCCAATCATGTTCCTTCTTTCTCTCCTGTTATCCAGGAAGTACATGTTCAGTGCTCTCAACCTCTCCTCGTATGCCTTGCCCTGCTGACTGGCTATCATCTTTGTAGCCCTCCTCTGTACCTTCTCCAGCAGGTTAATGTCCTTTTTGAGGTGAGGGCACCAGTACTGAACTCCATACTCTAGATGCAGCCTTACCAGTGACCTGTACAAGAGCAATATAACCTCCTCTCTCCTACTGCTGATCCCCCTAGATATGCATCCCAGCATCTTGTTTGCCTTTGCTGCTGCTTTCTTGCACTGCGTGAGTGCTTCAGGTCACCAGTGATCATCACTCCCAGGTCCTTCTCTTCCTCTGATGCAGATACTCGGACTCCACCCAGGTAATACTCTGTCCTGGGATTCTTGGCTCCAATATGCATAACTTTGCATTTCTTGGCATTGAAGCCAAGCTGCCAGATCCTGGACCACCTCCCCAGCTTTTGCAGATCTTCCTGTAGGTCCCGTATCCGTTCAGCTGTGTCCACTCTACCATAGAGCTTGGTGTCATCTGCGAATAGGCACATTTTGCCTTCAATGCCATCCCCAATGTCATTGATGAAGACAATGAACAACACCGGCCCCAGCACAGAGCCCTGTGGGAGCCCATTGGTTATCTCTCTGGTGCCAGAGAACCCCACCACCACCACCACCACCCTCTGGGTTCTGTCCCTCAGGCAGTTTTCCACCCATCTGACCATCTTTCCCCAACTCCAAGATCCACCAACTTCGTGATCAACCTTTTGTGGGGCACAGAGTCAAAGGTCTTGCTGAAATCAAGATAGAGGATGTCTACCGCTTGGCCCCGGTCTACCTGGCAGACCATAAAAGTCCCATGGTACTTCCCTACTAAAAGATGGTGAATTTTACCCAGTGTGCAGGACAAATTTCACAAATTCACTAATCAAATACCACCTATAACTTAATGTAATTCACACTTGTAATGTAATGCCACGCTTTGCACTGACGTAGAGCCTTTGAAAAAGAGACCCTGACTCAAAGGGTTGTAATTCCTAGACTTCAATAAATAAATTCAGTGTGTCAGTTTGTATCCGTTTCCCCACCTCTGAGTCGGGACAAGGCTGAAAATAAACAAAGCTGCATAGATCTCCTCTCCTATGCCAGTCAACCAAAAATATATAAAAAGAAATACTTGGCCTTGAGGGCGAATTAAAAGCTTACTGCACTTAGGCTGACAAAATCCAGATGTGGCTCATCCTGTTGTGTGAAGGAGGCTAACAATACTGATGATTACCAGCTAGGGTTGAGGCGCAGGACGTCACACCTTGCGCCGCACCGGCAACCCGGGTTCGGGAACAGACTCGGGGGGGCTGGGGTGCCAGCAGGAGAAGGGTTGAGGACTGAGCGCCAGTGGTACTCTTCTCCCCGGATCAAGGAGATGGGATGGCCTGACAAGCCAGAGTCCCCCAGTGGAGACCGGGGGTACTGCAGCAAGCCAGGCAAGCACGTACTAGTGTGGCCGATGCAGGCAGGGTTACCAGGCACCAGAAGTAAGCGTACCTTACCATGGGGGGGGGGGTAGGAACAGAAAATGGAAAATCCAGTCCTAGGGGTAGGCGACGGCACCAACCCCCATGCCCACAGCCGGGTCCAACCTAGCTGACCTTCATGGATCCTCCGCCCGGGGCCCATGTCTGCAGCTGGAATGTATGGTTAAGAGCGTCCAAGGTAGCAGAGGTGGCCCACACTGGAGGGGTTAAGCTGGGGGTGCCAGCTGCGAGGCGGGGTGGGGATGAGGAAAGTACGGACGGGTGGACTTCAGGCAGAGCAGGACTCAAGTTGGATGCCTGAGAGAGGCTCCTAGGATCGTGACCGGAGCGAAAGAAAGTTGAAAAAAAAAAACTGACGATTACCCACACCACCAAACCGTTAATTACTTTAAAAAGTAATGCAGGTAGTGGTGCAGATGATAAATGGCACATGGGTTATTTTTTTCTGGATTTACACTTTGGTTTATTTAGTACTACACTTAGAACATTGTTTCTGCCATCAGCAAAGTACTGTACTTTAAGCCTCAGTAGTATGACTGCTTCTTTACTCTATGTTTTTGGACTCAGACTCCAGTCGGATGTTCTGCAATTTATTGGCTGTCATGGCCTACCTCACCTGTTCTCCCACACTGGTTTGAATTATAGGTGTGAGGTATCAAAGATGTTGTCCGCCAGGCGATATACAGTGGTGCCAAGAAGAGACAACTACAGCAGGAAAAATGTCTAAAAGAAGAAGCTAGCCTGCAAAAAAAATACTCGATTGACATCATATTTCAAACTTCCCTGCAAGCCTGCTAGTGCTGAAGACACTGGATTATCTTCCACATCTCTGTGAGGAATCTATACCCATCAGTGCTGAAGACAATGGATTAACTTCCACATCTTGTGAGGCATTCACACCTGAATTATATGCGCCCACTTCACCAACACCTTCTACTGAAGGTTTGCCATACTCCATCTCTAACTGCAATGATGAAACAAATGAAAATCCCACAATGACAGACTGTTGCAAAAGCACAGACCCAACTCTTTGGGGACCCCTAAATGACTGCATGAAATCATACTGGGTAAGAAAGGGTCCTTCCAGCTGCCAGAACAAAAACACTAACTTCATGGCTTCAGAACAGAGATACAAAAACACAAAGTGGTACTTATCAAAGAGAATCTTTATGCATAAACTTCAGAATGGAGAGTCCATATCAAGAGACTGGCTACTGTACTCCCTTTCCACTGGATCTGCCTTCTGCTTTGTATGCTGTCTATCCAGACAGGTCACATTCACCAATGTTCAGTGATCAAGGCTTTAGCGACTGGAAACATGCTGCAGAACGTGTTACAGAACATGAAAATGGGGTACAACATTGAAATGCAATGTTTACCTGGATCACACGAACAAAAGCAAGTGGACTTATTGAGTCAGAAATGGAAAAACAGTTTCAAAATGAGTGTGGCTACTGGAGAGGAGTGCTAAAGCGAGTTGTTGCTGTTATAAAGTTCATTCCTGAAAGAGGTCTTGCTCTGCACCGTGATAATGAACTACTTGGCTCACCTCACAATGGAAATTTCCTTGGAATCCTTGAACAGTTGGGCCAGTCTGATACCTTTCTGGCTAACCATATATCAAAGTAAGGAAATGTAGGCAGAGGGATGCCTTCCTATTTATTGTCCACTATTTTTTTTTCTATAAATCCTTTTTCCTTCTGCTACCTGACGCCGTGCTTCCACCCCTTCACAGTCACTCTCGGCTGCTATGCCACCCCAGCGTTCAGGCCCTGTGATCCCCCACAGATTGCCCCCGTGGTGGGGTGGAAGGGACGATCCCCCCCCCCAAGTGATATCTGGAGCAGGCCCAAGAGCTGTGTAGCCATGACACCAGAGCACTGCGGGGCTTCATTTTTTCTGGTGACCCCTGTGGCTGAGAATGCATGTGAGTGGAGGCGCACGCACATGCCAATGCTGTTCTTGCATCTCCCGTTGTCCAACACTGCCCCTATCCTCCACCAGGTGGCAGCCATAGAGCGGGATGACGTACCCACCCACCACCGAGAGAGGAGAGGGGAGCTGTCATGAGACGCTCGATCCTCTCTCTCCCCAGCCAACCCGCGGTGGCCCAAGCTCATTCCCGAACCTGGGTCGCCGGCGTGGCGTGAGGTGTGGCATCCAGTGCCTCAACCCTCAGCGCCACCAGGCGGGCTGTCATCGTCTACTATTTGTGAAGAATTGGCTTGATGGGCTCTAAAGTTCGTTTAGCAATCACCTACAAAGTGCAAAAAGTAAAGTACTTTTCAATCAGTGTAGATTCCACACCAGATATAGCCCACATTGATCAACTAACATTTATTGTCTGCTACATCACTGAGGGCAGAATCCAGGAGCGGGTTATACAGTTCTCACCAACTGACAGTCATACAGGAATCACTGTTTGAGTAGGTCAAACCTGTCTTGGAAGAAATGAATGCTGACATTGCCAATTCCCGAGGACAGTCAAATGACAATGCCTGCAATATGTCTGTAATGTACAAGGGTGTGCAAGCAAGGATTCAAGAACTTACTCTGTTGGCAGCATGCGTACCTTGTGCAGCACATTCACTCAATTTAGTTGGGACAAATAGCATTGATTGCTGCCCTGAAGCAATCAACTTATTTGGTTTCCTACAGGCCCTGTATGTGTTTTGTTCTTTGTCTACCCATAGATGGAAGATAATAATAGATGGCATGGAATCAAAGGATGCTAACCAAGATACATACACTGAAGAACTTGTCTAGCACAAGATTGTCCTGCCATGCCCAAGCGACAAAAGCACTTGTTCTGAACTACCAAAATATTCTAAACTCATCAAAGGATTTAGCAGATGACCCATATCAGAAGGCTGAAACTACAAATGAGGCTTAGGCCTTGTATAATAAAATGGACTTGCTGGAGACTGCATTCATGGCAGCCTAATGGAACACTATTTTACAGAGATTCCTGGCAACAAGTGCGGCACTTCAGGCAGTTGAGCTGGATCTATCTAATGTAATGAAGTTGATAGATTCATTATGCTTCATTTCTGGACTCCGAGATCAGTTTGATACTTTCGAGTTTCAAGCTAAATCCACAACAGACATCATATCACAAAGCTACAGGACAGAAGGATCTCTGATCAAGAAAAAAACAAGCTGATGACTCCACTGAACCCGATGTACAGCTGAGAGGTCACTTTAAATTTCGTGCTGAGGTCTACAATGTCATAATCAACAAACTGGTTACTGAACTGAAGCATCGACGTTCAGCATATGACAAAACAAGTAATCTGTTTGCATTCCTCTCTAAATTTAATCGGTTGTCTCAACATGACATTTGTGCTGCCGCAGCAAATCTACAGGCCAAGTACTCGGTGGACTTGGAGTCAGAATTTGTCAATGAATGTGTCCAGTTCTGTGAATTCATAAAAAGAAGAGAAGAACATGTCTCTGATCCATCTATGTAAACTTCTAAGATCAAATGGCCTACAGTCAAGTTTTCCAAATGTGGATATTGCTCTAAGAATCTACCTGACTCTCCCTGTCACAAACTGAAGGTGAGCGCTCTTTCTCCAAACTTGCTCTGATTAAAAACAGAGCGACCATGGGGCAGCAAAGACTAAATGCATTGACACTAATGTCCATTGATAGTAACTTTGTTTAGCAGTTGGATTTTAACAATCTTACTGATGACTTCACAGCACTGAAAAGCAGAAGGAAGCGCCTACAGTACAGGAAAAATAACACGCTGATACAACTTGATATGGTCCCTATCAAAACAGCAGTAAAATCTAAACATGTACTCTTCATTAAGTGTTACAAATGGTTCAGAAGCTTATTGCAATTAAAATTTCAATCTGGGGTTTGCTGCTGGTGCTATGTCTAGAAAACTTAAAAATGCAAGAAGTGTAAGTGTGTATCACACAAGTTATTTCTCACTTTTTATTGCAAAGTAATACTTTATCTGTTGCATTTAGTACTGTATTTTGGCATGTATAAACAGAAGGGCTTCTCTATGTTGAAATTAAATTGTCATTAACATTAGCAAAATATATTTGGGATGGGGCAAAAGTAACTTATTACTCATTCCTCAATCACATGAGTGTTAAGGGTTTGACCGCAGACAAAGTAATGAACACCTTTTTTTTTTTTTTTTTTTAAATTGTAACTCCTAGTGTTCTTTTCGGTCTTGTGTGTACCACATTGTAGTAACTAATTTCTTAAATGTTTTCTTTCATGGCCACTCGTATTGCCTTCATCTGTGGCTGTAACTTCCAAATCAATTTCATTCTCTTCCACTTATCCACCCCGAAGTCTACAGATCTGCGCCCCTCCCAGTTTGAAGACTTTGGGGGTCAGGATTGCTCACAGGACAGGCTACTGTCTGTTCGGGCAGTGGGCTGTGGTGTGGAGGAACCGGTAACGCATGGCTGTACTTGAATGCTGACACTGAAGTTACTCCAGCCATCCAACATTAAACATAACCTTCTATTTCCACCCCAAGAATGGCATTCAGAGTAGCTGGAAACCACTCCAAATGCATTTTAAAGCATCGAAAACCGTTCCGCTTTCAGGGGCCTAGGTGGCCCCCGAACCCCTGGGGCCTATGCAGCCCCCAAACGCCCCCCCCCGGTCTACTGGTTAAGTCACAGGGGGCCACACAATTCCAAGTGCCCAGGGCACCATAACTTGTTAATCCGGCCCTGGGAACCAAGGAGAGACACAAGAACCCAGTTCTAAGTAAAAGACAGGATACAGGAGATAGCTAGGTCCTAGACAGCAGTGCCAAGAAGGGGATGGTGGGAGGGAAATCATACCTGATGCCTGAGATCCCCTCGAAAATCTACTGTTGTGGTAAGTTCTAACATAACTGTTCTATCTTCTTCAGGGGTAAAGTATCTCAGTCATCAGGTTACACCATAGGAACGAGTACCAAGCACTGACAAGCATAAACCTACAGTACAGTCTGGGAGGCTGGATCTCCATAAACTTCAGACAGGAGCTCTTGTAATACAGCCCTGCCAAATCCTATGCAAGCTCTGGAGGCAATGTCCAGACTGCAGCCACACAAATGTCAGTGCCTGAGACCCCTTTGAAACAAGCCATGGAGGTAGTTATGCCTCCTGTGGAATGAGTTTTTACAGCACCAGGCAATTCTTTGCCAAACTTGTACCAACACAATGCAATCTGCCAACCGTTTCGATAAACACTGCTTAGAAACTGAAGCACCCTCTCTACAACGGGCAAAGGAAACAACTGCTTTGACTTTCTGGACTCTTCAGTCTGTAGCAGATAATACTTCAGTGTTCTGCGCACATGTAATGTACGGAGCAGTGCTTCCGCTGGATTGGCATGTTCAGGAAAATAAACAGGAATGTGGATAGACTGATTCAGTGTGACCTAGGAAACAACCTTGGGCAAAAACCTAGGATTTGTGCGCAAACGTACCTGTCTGTATGAAAAATCAAATAAGGCTCCTCACACCAGAGGACCTGAAGCTCTGAAATTCTTTGAGCAGAATTTATTGCAACCAAAAATTGTGCTTTCCAAGAAAGAAACTGCAAATCGTAAGTCATGATTGATTCAAAAGGTGACAGGGTCAACTTTTCCAAAATAAAATTCAAGTCCCAAGCCAATCAATCAATCAATCAATCAATCAAGTCTTTATTTAACCAGGCGTTCATCGTTGAGCAGAAGCTCATTTGCAAGATGGACCTGGGTGGAGCATGAACAATTGTATATACAGGTCAACACAGGTATTTACAAGGCAATACAGATAATGCTCTTTACAGAGAGGAAGAAAAAGAAGTTCATATGTACATAGAATTATACAGATATTGTACAGATTACACGGTATTTACATACATAGAAGTGTCTATAGGAAGATAAAGCAGGTTATCTAAGGTTGCAGGAGGAAGTAACGGAAGAAAAAAATAAAAATAAAAATATACACCAGGTAGAGGTGAAGGTAGGGGGGAAGAGAGGGAGGGAAGTAGGGGGAGAAAGGCTAGAGGGCACGGTGCACAGAAAGGAGTTGGCAAAGCTGGATGTAGAGAAGGTGGATGGAGAAAAGGAGTATGTGTGAGCCCCGGGATTGAATGCTATAAAGTACAGGGCATGGTAGGATGTCACAACCCAGGGTAGTGAGCTCCTATCCGAGGTTGGGAAAGGAAGAATAAGGGGAGGGATGGATGGGCCTAGTGTTGATAAGACAGGGGGATAAGAGAGAGAACAATTAGGCTGGTGAGGAGCAAGCTGGGGGGGTCAGTACTTAAAATTGGGTCTAGGCATGGCTATATATATATATATATATAAGCCAGGACAGGGGAATGGATTAGGGGTTTCAGATGCAAGATGCCCGTAAGAAAAGTACAGGAGACATCCAGTTGAGCTATCGTGCAGTCACCCACGGGCTCATGAAAGGCAGAAATAGCCGAAAGGTGGACCTTGAGTGAGGAATACTGGAGGCCTGAATCTGATAAAGAAATCAGGTTGTCCAGGATAATATTCACCAGGCAGGTGAAAGGGTCCAGGGAATGTTTGGCAGCCCAGATGGCAAACCACTTCCACTTCATGGCATATGTGGCATGGGTGGAAGGCTTGCGGGTTGCCACCAGAATACCTGCCACGCTGCTACAGACCCCAAACCTGACAATGACTATGTCCTCAGGAGCCAGGCGTGCAGAAGGAAGGACTTGAAATTAGAATGGAATTTGATCCCCTGATCCTGGGTCAGCAGATTCCTGCAAAGGGGCAGACGGACCAGAGGTTCCTCCACCAGCTGCTGAAGCAGAGGGAACCGTATCTGACGAGGCCAGAAGGGGGTTACCAGAATCACGTTGGCCCCCTCCATTTGCAGCTTGATCAGCACCCTCTGAATTGCAGGAAATGGAGGGAATGTGTACAGAAATCTCTTGCTCCAAGAAAGGGACAACACGTCTCACCGGGAAACTCCAGGCCTTGGATCTAGGGAGCAGAAATTAGGCAGTTTTGCATTGAGTGGGGACGCAAGAAAGGTCCAACTCTGGACAACCCCTTTTGTTGAACAGATCTTCTGCTATGGATGAGAGAAGCTCCCATTCGTGCATGCTGGACTGAGTCCTGCTGAGACTGCCCACCAGGGTGTTTAGGACGCCTGGCACGTGGACCAGAGAGGTCAGACTGTGCTCCAGTGTCCAGTACCACACTCTCATGGTCTCCCTGCAAAGGGGGTGCGAGTGATTCCCGCCCTGCTTGTTGATGTAATAGAAGACACTCAGATCGTCCGACTGTACCAGCGGGTGGTCTGGATCAAGGTGCTGCTGAAATGCCTTGCACTGCTTAGAGCACCGCTCTCATCTCCCGAACACTGATATGCAGGGTGGCTTCCCATGGGAACCAAGAACCCTGGGTTTGAAAGGGGCCCATGTGTGCTCCCCAGCCGAGACTCGAAACATCCGTGGTCAGAATCTAATGCAGGGAAGAAATCTGAAAGGGAACCACTTGAAGATTCAAGGGATCCATCCACCATTGCAGTACCTTACAAAATGGTGAGGAGACCAGGACTTGTTGGTCCAGCTCATCCTTGCTCTAGTTCCACTGCACTTTGAGGATCCACTAAAGGGTACGCATGTGAAGCCTGGCCAGTGGAACAGTGGGAATGGCTGCTGCCATTAGACCCAACAACCTGAGGTACAGCCTCACAGGAATGTATCGACTCTGAGCAACTTCCTGAGCTTGGGCCACAAGGCAATCCGCCCTGTTTTGGGGTAGGAAGGCCTTCCCCTGCTTGGAATCCAGAACTGCCCCTATATACAGCTGTCTTTGGGATGGTACCAGAACCAACTTGGGCAGGTTAATGGTAATGCCCAGGGATTAGAAAGGCTGAAGAGTGCACTGTTCCCTTGACGCCCTTTGAGAAGCCAATCGTCCAAGTAAGGGAAGGCATACAGTCCCTCTCTTCTGAGGGCTGCTGCTACTATGGCTAAGCACTTGGTAAAGACATACAGTGCAGAGGACAAGCCAAAGGCAGCACTTTGAACTGGTAATGCTTGCACTGAAAGGCAAAACAAAGAAACCTCCTGTGAGGAGGAAAGACCGGATGTGCAGGTAAGCGTCCTGCATGTCCAGTGAGCAGAGTCAGTCCCTGGTCTTGAGGAGGGGCATACGGCCTGGCAAAGTTACCATCTGGAACTTTTTGTACTGGACAAAAAGTTTGAGGTCCTTGAGATCCAAAATAGGTCTCAGATCTCTGGTCTTTTTAGGGACCAGGAAAAACCTGGAAAAAAACCCTGATTTCTTTGTCACCGTGGCACCAGTTCTATTGACTGCTTGCGTAAAAGAGAATGTACTTCCTCCCAGAGAACAGAAAAATGGGCCGGGGGATAATTGGAGGTGGAGGAGGGGTGTCTGGAGGCTGCTGGATAAGCTCCAGGGTATGACCTGTCTCTATGATCTGCAGGATCCATGCATCTGAAGTTGTGGTTCTCCACTGATTCAGAGGGAAGGAGAAGCAGCCTTTGACCACCACCTCCTGGGTCTAGACCAAAGCGGGGAGTAGTCAAGCTGAGGTAGGACCAGCTGTAGAGGCTGGTCTGTTGGTTCTGGGGTGCTTGGCTGCCATTCCAGCACTGAAGGAGGCGGGCAAGGAAGCCTGAGCTCTGCGCTTACCCTGGGTGTGGGGTGCCGAGCCTGGCCTGTTGGCCCGTCTATGTAAAGCAGACCATCCTCTACCTCGTGACTGAGTACAGTAGAGAGAATGGACAGACTTAATGGCCGTGCCAGAGGCCTGCAGATCATTTATGAGGTCCTCGACATCAGGGCCTAAGAGCCTGGTGCCACTGAAAGGGGCATTAAGCACCTTGTTTGGCACATCGGCTGCAAATGCAGAGACCCTAAGCCAGGAATGCCTATAAAGGCATATGCCAGTGGCAGCTGCCCTGGATATTTTATTAGCCATATCATACAGGGCCCTAAGGAGATGTTTACAAACACCCTCCGCAGTTTGCAAGCACTGAAGCAATTCCTGCTTCTGGAAGCCGTCAGGAAGGACCCGAGCAGCAGCTTTGCCCTTTCCCCAGTTGGCATTCTGCAATTTAGCCATGTGCAACATACAGTTTACAATTCTCAGGCCCCAAGTGGAGGAGGCTTAAATCCTTTTGCCCCAGAGGTCAATCCTGCAGGACTCCTTGTCTGGGGAAGGGAACTAAGGTGCTTAGGTGCCTTAGATCTGTCATGGACTGCCTTTTTTTGTACTTTGTATTTATTGCTTTAAGATAAAAACAATACATGTACATCCTCATACAAGGTAATCAGTTACATTCAGTACCTAACACAGCTGATATACAGATAAGATCCTCGTAATCTGTTACAGTAGGAATTGAGAGTTAGCCAATAGAATGTCCAAAAAAAAAAAAAAATGTCCATTAATGCTAGCCGACTCAATAGCTTAGGAGAGTCCATCTTAGGTAGTAGTAGCATCAGGAAGACGTATACCGCAATCCTATCGGATTGCTATTTATTCAAATACAACTGTTATGTTAAAGAAATTATGTTTTTCAGAAGATACTCTGCACACTGCCATGAAAACTACTTTTTCATTCAACATTTTAAAGAAATATATAGTCTAACAATGAGACAGAAACAATATCCAATTGTGAACTTCTATCCTAATAAACTGGGATACGCAAGAGCTTACAGGACTAAGTTTGTCCCAGACCACCCCACTCTTAAACAATAAGTTAGAGAGACCTTAATGTCCAAAATAAAAGTGAGCTTACCTAACATCAGTAGCTACCCCTGTAGAGATCAAGTGGTACTCTAAACCTTGAAATTAAGGAGGGTATCAGGATATAGGAACTAAATATTAGAAAACAAGAAAATAGGTCCCTTACTGAAGTGGGAGACCACAGTGCAATCAGTCCAATAGTAACACAATAGTCATTTTTACATAGTCCAGTGACTCAGAAGGTAACCAACCAGTTCAATCATTGTCCGATGTGTCTTCTTCCACGATCCCCTCCGTTTTGGCATCAAATTCCCTCTCAATTTTAGCCATCCAACATCCTTAGGGTCACTGAACTGCCAGCTTTTTCCCCTGTAGACAATCCAAAGGCACGCCGGTAGCAAGAAGGAATAAACTATTCCCAGTGCCCAGAGTCTCTGCCTGGTCCCATCAAACTGCTTGCGGCGGGCTCTGGTTTAAAATGATAAGTCCAGAAAGATTTTGACGTCTTGCCCCACAATACTGATTGGGTACACCGATCTTGCAGCCGACTACAGCTGATCCCAGATTTCCACTCCCACTGTTCGCACTAGAACAGTACAAGGTTCATCTGTGGTGGAAGGCCTGACCCTCGGATTTACTCCATAGCCCTCCAAAGAACGACTCAATTACCCAATCAAAGTCTTCTGGGACCGGAATGGTGTCTTGTATCCAGTGTTTTAAAAAGTCCAGTAAGTTTGTGCTTTCAGCCCCCTCTGGAACTCCTACTAGGCGCAGATTCCCAGCTCTAGCTTCATTTTCCAGGGCCTCTAACTGACCCCTCAGTTGACTGTTCTTTTTCGTTAATGTACAGACTGCCACTTGCGTTAAAATCGAGCATTTATCCACCTCAGCAACTGTGCGAAGTTCTTTTATAGCGGTCTCATGCAACTCTAGTTTTGCTAAAGTACGCTCCATTTTGTTATCCATGGATTGCACAGTCGCCAAAAGTTGCTGCTATGGAGAAGCATGAGAGCTTTCCCCGTCAAGCCCTGCCTCATGATTTGCAGCTTCTCTGGCCTCCCCCTGTTTTGCTGCAGCTGATTTTGAAGCTCCTGATCCTGTCAGTTTTGTTTTCCCCATCTTATGTTTAGGTTCACTGTAATGCCGGTAACATCAGGAATCTGACTATAACTTCCCGTCACCTTTATTCGAGTTTTTTTAGTTAAAAAAATACAGTTTTTCCTAGCTAAAGTGCAGAGCTGATCTGAAAGACATCCTGCTGGGAAATCGGTTCTCTAGCCCCGACCCCACCCCACCCCAAATCATGGACTGCCTTATTGACCACAGAGTCAGTTTTGGCCAGGGCAGCAAAATAAGGAAGGCCCTGAGTAGCATTATAAAGTTTGTCCACCCTATGTGGCATAGCTGGTACCATGTCTGGTCTGTGCCAGGCTGCCGTAGTGGCATTCTTCAGTGCTGGAAGCACAGGAAGAATGATCTTTTTGGGGGGGGGGGGTGGAATTCAGGAACCTCTAGGAAGTCCACCAGGTCTTTCCTGGTGACATCCACTTCCTTAGCCTGGAAGCGTAGTGTGGCAGACAACTGCTTTATGACATTGAGAAAGGTGGCACCCTCAGGAGGAGACCTTGGAGTATGCTTGACAGAGTCCTCACTGATCGAGGAGGCAGTGGACTTATCTGAGATGAGGATTTCTTCCTCATTCTCTATGTCATCACGGAGGATGAGATTTGGAGGTACTCCTACTTGACATCAATCTCCTGGTCTGGGTCTGGCATCAGATGCACCAGTGCCAGCCTGCGGGGAGTCTCCCCAGGGTCGATGAACAGGTGTCAATGATGAAGCTGTCATCAACGGTGCCGGCGAAGGCGGCCAGGGTCGCTTGCAGGCACCCAACTGCTGAATGAGTACATTTGTGAATTTAACTAGTACTTCATTCAGGTCCATAGAGAGGGCTGACAACCCAGAAGTCGATGACTGGGCACCCTGAGAGTCGGGTGTAGGAGCTGTCAGTATGGGTCTGGTAGAGTAGAGACCTGGACAACTGGTCTCTTTGTCGAAGCAGGCGCTGTTGATGAAGAGCCCCCCAAAGAAGGAGAGGCTGAGGGGGAATGGGATCACCACTGGGGGGGAGGGAGTGATCACGAACCCAGTCTTTTTTTATGATCCCCCCCCCCTCCAAAGGACTTCTCTTGAGCCTTGGAGGCCTGGGAGCTCGAAGATCCGGTGGGCGACCGGGTGGCCAGGGTCCCGGGAGCACCCTGCTCGGAGCTGGCTGCCCGTTGTTCCATAAATTTATTCTGAGCCTTCTTGCGTCACCTGAGAGTTGTCTGATTAAACTTCTGGCAGAGCTCACAGTCTGAGACATCCTGGTCAGGCCCAAGACAGCAGACACAAACAGAGTGTTCGTCTGTAGAGGCAATCTTCTTTCTGCAGTGGCAGCAACATAAATGAGAAGAAGGATTAACTCTTGACATGAACCTTCTGCTGTACCCACTACTGAAATAGTGGTTGGCTAATATAAAGCTCTCAGCCAGAAACTACCAGAAGCAACAGCTCAGACACAAAGGGCAACCCTAGGAGGGATACGCCAAGTGCGGTCCAGCCCCAAGCCTTACTGTCTGCTGAGATTCACTGATCTTCACCAACTGGGAGAGACCACTCACAGAGGGAAGGCAGACTCAGACAGGTGCAGAAGCAGGGATTCCTTGACAGCAGTTCTACCTGAATCCTCCTTGGAGTGCACATGTAACCCCCAGGTGGCACTATCCCAAGGGCTACTACCCCTGCCTGCTTGACTACTGACAGGTTGAGGGGCCTAGGTTCTTTGGCAGGTGCCTCCACCCAGAGGTCAGGGTTTGTAATGGTTGGTCTAGCTTGGTCACAGCCCTCTGGGACACTGAGACCCCCTTCTAATCCCTCTAATGGCCCACACGATACACAGGAGTTACAGTACCAATACCCCACATGTACACACTGTTCAATCATAAGGTACCACTTACCCTTGAGACTGATTCACAGGTTCGTCTCTGAGGACCCCTGAAAAATAAGGTTAAGCAGCATACACAAACCAATACAGTGTTTGGCATGAAGGTACTGACACTTCAGACAGTTTAAAGTTTAACAACAAATAATCTGATTTATTTAGGGGACAGTAACACGGGAGGGGGAAATCAGGTTAATTAGTGGCATTCAATCACAGTACTGTGCACACATACAGGGTCTGAAAAGTCACACTCTGGGTACCCAGGTTGGGAAGGGCTAGCCAGGTCCGTTGCCCAGGGTTGGCCGGCAGGTGCAGATGGATAGGGCCCTGTAGAAGAAAATATATGCACAACACCCAATTGTAATCCGGAGCCTGATGGCTCAGTCCATGAAGCAAAGAACAAGAATTAGAAGACTCACCTGTGATTGAAAACAGGCTGCAGGGGAATACCCTGATTTGTACTCACAATACCCAAGCTGAGAACTGGACAGTGGATGTTCTTCTGGATTGTCAGAAACAGCAGGGCATGGAGACAAGGTCCTTGTGACTGGACCTCACTGCAGTTTACAGCAAACGGTTTTAGTTCGAGACAAGCTGGGGTTTGCTTCCAGCTTCAACACACAGCACAGGGGATTGGAAATAGCGATTCCCCATAAGCACCACGTACATTCATATGTAAAAGGAAAGTACTACACCAGGCAGGCTGCTCCTCGATCCCGATCGCAATTACTGCAAAATACCTGGCAGCACACACAGTAGCTTCAGTTCCTGACAGACCGGGCGCGATTCAGCAATTTCTCCAAGTCTTCTACAGGGTGAGCCTGGTTTCCACTCTTCAGACTTCCTTCTGTCTCCTCACAACTCTGATTCAAGTCAAACTGGCACTCACAAAGGCTGCAGACCGAAACTCAGGGCCTCACATGCGCTTCCTGCGCGAAACTATATACTGCAGAAGCACACAGCTCCTTCTCTCTTCACTGCCACAACTGATCTGATCTTTCCAGTCACAGAGCAGGGCATTTCCTTTAGCTCCACATTATCCTGTTGGCTGATTCAGCTGTCACTCACAATAAGACTCCCTCCATTGGTAGAAAAAGGTGCCAAGGTCAAAACTACATTTCCCAGAGTCACTGCCCATACAATCCACTTGTGGCTGGCTCAAATTAAGAGTCCAAGTTCTGATTCGTCCACAGGCTCCATTTTAGGGCTCCCTTAACCCAACTGGACCAGCACAGCAGTTTAGGTCCAAATGGAGAGGTAACACACACAGAGTCCCAGCTGCAATAAAGGCAGGTTAGACAAACTACAATTTTGCTAATGCTTTAAATGATTGCAGGCAAACAGTTACGGCTTTCAGATGGGCTCCCTTTGCACCTTCAGCAACCGCAAAATGGAGCGATTACTCCGCACCTCGGGCGGGATTTGAGCATTAAATACACAGTCCCCCCCATACAAACTTATTAAGTCTGCAAGCAGACAGCTCTTAAAGAGATAGTACGTGGAGACTCAAATAGCACTCACTTGCAACCACAGTTCAGCAGCTCAGACACCGAACACCACCCAGGCTTGGAGCATTCAGGCAAGCTCCTGGAAGACTTTTGGGAACCCCCATTTGCAGGGGGGGTTACACCCTTCCTGGCGTGGAAAAACTTGGCATCCACGTCAAGTAACTATCCCCATAAGTTTCAATACAACCGTATACATTTACATCAGTATCACATTAGGCTTATACATGTAATTATCAGTCAGCATATCACCTTACCAGAAACACATTTCTGAAACTTTTCAGTACATCACTTTTTCACAGTATTATACACACATTGTACCATAACTCAGGTTATTACCTCCTGCACATGAAACCTGAAGAGAGGGGGCCCTTCCCTATCAGCTACCTTGGGGCTGGATTGGGCAGGGGTACCATACCTAGAGGGCAACACAAGTAACTTGGGAGTTAGCACTGATGTTCAGTTTGGGCAATGAGCTCGGGGACACATACACTCCTTTATGGACAACACAGAGAGGCAAGTCCACAAGCCTCCCAGGGGAATCATAACTGAGGTGCACCACAGGCTTTACAGCTCGACCAGTCTTTCTAGGGGGAACTGTTACAGTCTCTGCACTCTGAACCTCAGTTTCAGCATTGTCCTCACTTGTCAGGGGAGTCTCCACTGGGGTAGAGAGGCTAGAACTTGGGGCACTTTCAGCTCCAGGATTTACAGTCTCGGAGTCCAAAACACTTGGCTCACATGGAGAGCTTTCGGACACTGGCAGTGGACCGTCAGGGCACTCAAAATACTCTTCTTGTTCTGGTATATCACCAGTCTGTCCCAGTCCATCATTTTCCTCCTCTGAAAGCTCAAACAGTTCAACCATACACAATGATTCCATATCATCTGACTTAATGCTTTGCACTTCACTTTCTGGGAGCATGGGCTCCAGGGACAAAGCTGGGGGCTTAGACAGTCCGGAAGGCCCAGCTTCATCTCCAGGATTGACTAGGGGATTGCCCCAAAACAACTGACTCAGTTCATAAGAAGGGTGGTATTTGAAGCCACACTCACTTTCCTCTGACATGGACTGACAGTCATGTTCAACTGGGACTTGTGGAGGGGAACACTTTAACTCAGCTTCTGTAGGTGCAGACTTTGATTTTTTCTTAGCAGCAGCAGCTCTAGTCACTGGTCCAGAGGGGGCATTTTCTGGGGGCTCAGGCTCAATCAAGATTGTCCAATGGGAAGTAAATGATTTATATGCATTGTTTTAACATTTTTTAAATTATTCTCAGGCCTTACTTTGTACACACGAAGATCATCCAATTTGCCCACTACAATGCGAGGGAGATGGTGCCATCTGTTAGCAATCTTGTGTTTGCCATGCAGTCCCAGATTTCTTAGCAATACCCGATCTCCCTCTTGGAGTTCCTGTGCTTTCACCTTTTTATCATACCTTTCTTTGTTGGCCAGATTTCTGTTGGCAGCCATGGTTTGAACCAGTTGGTATGCATGAATTAGCTGGGCCTTTAACTTTTGCACATACTATAAATAGTTGTCAGCTTGAACCCCATCAGGACAGACTCCAAAACACACATCTACCGGCAGTTGAGATCTTCTTCCAAACATCAGGCGGTAAGGGGAGAACCCCGTGGCATCACTTTTGGTGCAGCTGTAGGCATGTACCAGGGTGCTAATTTGTTGGCTCCATCTAGGCTTGTCCTTTGGGTGGAGGGTGCCTAGCATATCTAGCAAATGTGCAGTTGAAACATTCAGGCTGTGGGTCCCCCTCGGGGTGGTAAGGGGTGGTTCTGGACTTTCGCACTCCCTTCAAAGAAAGCATCTCTTTGATCAGACGACTCTCAAAGTCTCTCCCTTGATCAGAATGGATTCTTCGTGGAGCCCCATAGTGAACAAAAAAGTTTTCTACAAGCACTTTTGTCACAGTGGATGCCTTCTAGTACTTGATGGGGAAAGCTTGGGCATATCTCGTAAAATGGTCAGTTACCACCAGCACATTACTAATGTTTCTTTGATCTGACTCCAAACTCAGAAAATCAATACAGACCAGCTCCATGGGTGCACTGGTGGTGATGTTAACAAGGGGGGCAGCCCTCTGGGGCAAAGCTTTCCTCTGGCAAGCGACTACAAGTTCGAATGTGTTGCTCAACATCAGCCCCCATCTTAGGCCAACAGAATCTGGATCTCACCAAGTCAAGTGTTCTGTCTATACCAAGGTGCCCCCTGTGGTTGTGTAAGGACCTCAGTACTGAGTCTCAAGGGCAGTGGGCACCACTAGTTTTGTTTGTTTATTTGTCCCCTCTGTCTACTGTTTCTCTGTATAACAGTCTATTGATCAGTTTCAACTTAGGACCTTCCTTGTATAACAATGCAGTTCTCAAATCAGTGGAGCGTAATTTGGACACATCTTTCCCTGCATAGAGGGCTTCTAAAGCTGGTTTGATCATGGGATCTCAGGATTGAGCCCGCTGAATACTGTCATTGTCCAGTTGAGGCAGTGCACCAATGTCTATTGCAGAAAAGTGGCAATATGCAGCAGGTATGCAATTCTCAGAGGGTCTCAAACAATCCACCATACAGTCCACTACGTCCGTGGACATTTGTTCCTCCCTGTCAAACTTCTGGCAGAGTGCTCGAATATCAGATTCTGACAGTCTGACCCAGTCATTCCAGGGAACAGACCTCTGGGAGAGAGCATCAGCATCTATGCGGTTCAGGCCTGCTCTGTATTCAACAGCATAGTCGTATGTATGTAAATAATGCAGAAAGCCACCTATGGCCAGTGGCATCGAACTTAGCTGAAGTCTACACATAGGTCAAAGGATTATCGTCAGTTTTTGCTAGTATCTTAGCCCCATACAAGTACTCGTGGAACTGGTCAACAATAGCCCACTTCAAAGTTAGGAACTCTAACTTATGTACAGGATAGTTCTTTTCTGATGGGGTCAGGCTTCTACTGGCAAAGGCCACTGGTCTCAGGCCATTCTTGTGCTCTTGGTACAATACAGCCCCCAAGCCTGGCAGGCTAGCATCAGTGTGCAAGACATAGGGCTTCGCTGGATCTGCATAGGCAAGACAGGAGCGTGGGTAAGTTGATATATGATCTCATGAAAAGCAGCTTCACACTCAGGTGTCCATCTGGCTCCAAATACTCTATTGGGATGGAAATACACTCTCTCAGGCTCAGAAGAAACTGACCTCTTGTATTTTTTGTGGGTAGGAGGGTAACCTTGAGTAAGATTAAGTAAAGGACAATCACTCCTGAATAGTCCTTGATGAAATGGCGATAGTAGCCACAGAATCTCAGGAATCTTTGCAGTTCTTTTAGATTGTGGGGCTGTGGACAGGTGGTCGAGGCCTCAACTTTACTTGGGTCGGTCTCTATTCCCTCGGTGGAGACTGTGTGTCCCACATACTTTACAGATGTTTGGAAGAATTGACATTTATCAATGGACAGTTTTAGGCCAAAGTCTTCCAGTCAGTCCAACACCTTGAACAATCTGTTCTCATGTTCCTCCAGTTAGTGGCACAATAACATCATCCAGGTAAACCAGGCACTCTAATAAGTTCATGCCCCCCACTGCACACTCCATCAGTTGTTGAAAAGTGGCTGGGGCACCTGAAATCGCTTGAGGCATCCTCATGAATTCATAGAAGACAAGCGGACAGATAAAGGCAGTCTTCTCACGGTCTTCTGGGGCCATCAGGATCTGGTAGTACCCACTGCAAAGATCCAGCATGGAGAACCACTTGTCACCATTCAGGCAGTCTAAAGCATCCTGGATGCGGGGCATTGTATACTGATCAGGGATAGTCCGCCGGTTCAAGGTGCGATAATCCACTCACATCCTTACTGTCCCATTCTTTTTTCTCAGTACCACAATAGGTGAAGCATATGGGCTTCTGGATTCTTGTATTACACCAGCAGCAAACATCTCTTGCAGATGCCGTCTCACATCATCTATGTCAGAGGGTGCCAGGCGCCAAGACCTCTCACGAAATGGCCTTTCATCATGCAGCCAGATGTGGCGCTCAGCTCTTTGCACACAACCTACGTCCCATTCTTTGAAAGAAAACACCTGGTCTCTCTGGGCAAGCTTTTTACCGATTCTCATCTTCCATTCAGCTGGCAACGGGGAGACACCAAAATCAAACAAGTCGGGCGTTACTCTGTCATTCTCCCCCGAACACTTGTTACTAGGCAACACTGCAGTATCTGCACAATGCACATTAGCAGGGTGCAACCACTATTTACTCGAACTTCTCTATCGGACACATTATGAACTTGGACCATTACCGTCTGGCATAAGCATGGGCTCTGGCAGGCACAATACTTGGCTTGACCAGCAGTCCCTCTGGCAATTTCCCATCGCCGGGAGCATCCAGCATGAGGATTTTATTCTTGACATCCTTTCTGATACGGACCTCTCCCTGTAAGGTACACTGGGCATTTGGCGCCAGGATCAGAGACTCAGGATCCTTTTTCCAGACAATTCCAACCAGTTCCACTGGTTCCACTTTGTCAGCATCTCTCTGGGCATCATAGGCCTTCTTGATCAATGCCGGAATTCTTAAAGCTCTACCAGTCTGTGACCTCTGTTTCTCATAACACAACTGCGCTAACCGTCCAAACATATGCAGATTCGTCCCAATTAGTAGCAGAACCCCATCATACAGTCCAGTAGGGGGACACACTAAGGTTAGGGTCTCTACTTGCTCTGCCACTCCAGTCACGGAGGTGGGGAAAGACAGCCAAATTCGGATATACCCGGAGTAGCGGTAGGCCTTCTCACTTAACCCCCATAAATGCAGTCCTTCCAATGGTTGTAAGGGTACGTCTGACAAATGCTTCTGATACCAATCCTGTAACATAATTGTCACTTGGGAGTCACTGTCTAATACAGCTCTTGTAGACACTCCATTCACCTTTACAGTGGTCTCCATGGAGGGACCCACTATTCTGGACCAGTCTGGAGAGGCGGTAGTGGGGGCCTGGGCAACTGACCTTGCCACAAAAAGACGCGAGTTAGCATTTTTGAGACCCTCACTGGGATCATTTCGTGCACCTCTTAACCACTGATTTGTTCTCTGAAGCTCTCCTTGTAGCCTATATACAACTTTGTCTGTGTCTTTTGGTGACCGGCATTCGGTCTTCATGTGCCCATTCTTCCCAAAACTATAGCAAAACATACTTTCTGGAGTGTAATCTGGCCAAGGCAACACACTGGGAGCCAGAACGGGGATACTACTAACTGGACACCTTGGTGCCATCTCTGTCTGCAGCGTGATAAGCATTTGGAGGCATCTCGTCAATTTCCCCACTTCCATGGTCAAGACACTGAGGTTTTAGCTGTTGTCAGCAGGAGATGCCTGGGTGGGTACCCCCACTCCCATAGTAGATGCAGTCGGATATAGGTCAGGGCCTGTACTTGCAGGCGGCCTTCATAAAGAGACTTTTTAAATTCCCTGATCTCTCAGCAGTTCACCCCATGGTGGCACACCTCATTGGTCCCCACTTCACAAGGACCTTCCGATGCTATGATCACTTGGGCTGCGCTCACCCCAGAATTAGAATCCTCCTCATCTTCAACCTCCAAGTTCTTTATTAAGTCACAATAGTCCGGTGGGTTACCCTTCTGTCTGGGAGCCTTAATTGAAGGAGCTGCAATTTAGAATGCTTTGCATGCTGTAGTAGGTGCTCCAACCTTACACGGTTTAAGTCACTGGTACCCCACCTTTTCCGTAAGCCTTCTGCAGAGCTCTTTCCAGATGAGTAACATATGTAGAAAAACTTTCCCCTGGCCACTGTTTTGTACCTTGAAATTTCCACATCAAGCTCTCCCCTGACTCAATGCTCCCAAAATTGCCTTCAAGTGCAGATAGGTACTTCTGGGCAGATGCATCAGGATTTGTGGACCTCAAAAATTTAATGGCCTCTAGGGCAGGACCCCTCAGACTTTCTATGATTCTTTTTCGTTTCTCAGCCTCCACACACTGCCATTGAGGTATCAGGGGGGCAACACAATCTATTCAGGTGTTCCAATCATCCTCCTGTACAGTGTCCGTATTGATACCCAGGGGGATGTCCAGGATAAGCATAGCATTTTGGAGGTCAATCTCCTCCCCAGTACACCACTCAACCAACCGGTGCATAGCCACTTCTGTCGGGGTACCCATTTATTTATTTATTTACAGTGGTTTGTAAATGTGGCCACTAAAGGACACAAACTCCCAGCAGTGAGCCTCCTAGATGCAACCCCAGGTGGCGCTATCCCAAGGGCTACTACCCCTGCCTGCTTGACTACTGACAGGTTGAGGGGCCTAGGTTCTATGGCGGGTGTCGTGGGGTGAAGAAATGACTTTTACCAGAAACAGCAAATTGGGTACAACATACCTTACAGGTATGATTATTTAAAAAAAATCAAGAAAAATACAAACAAATGACTTTTTGTTCAAACAGAGTAAATAAATGAAAAGAAAATCATAAAGCACAGCTTGGCTAGAAAATAGCTATCTCGCCAACATCTATCTGTGCCTGACCTCTCACAGAGCTCTCCCAGGGAGAACCACACCAGGCCTCTCTCTCCCAGGGAGAACCACACCAGGCCTCTCCCCATGAACATCTGATCTGGGAGTCTCAGCTAAATCCTTTTTATATGCTTGTAACTCCTCCTATAATCTAAAAACACTCCCATCAATTATTTCAAAAACATGTATTATTCCCAAATAACATCAATATTTTATTACAAAATCATTTTACACAGATTTGTTTTGACAAATAATCAAGAACATTCTATACTTAGAGAAAACAAACATTAGGAGAAACTTAATTTTGCCCTTAATATACTCATGTGGGTTACATTACTGAAACTCTGCCCACAACAGCGGGGGGGGGTTCCTGACAAGATAAAAGGAGAATACCTAGGGCTGCGCATCCCCTATACAGGCTCAGAACAAGGCAAGCTTCTGAGCAGACACATGACTAAAGAGTGAGCTCCATAAAGGCTTGTGTTAAGGAAACTCAGATATTTAGATATCTTTATTTTACATTGTATAATACCTGTACATAAGCCTAAGTTAGTACATTAAAGAAAAATGAACAAAAAATGAACAGTCACTCAGAGAAGCTGCTGTGTAGTTCAAAGACAAGCAGACCCTTCTCAGTGTACAGTTCAGCTGGAAAAACCAACAATGCTCAGCACCCAGTTAAGTTATTTCATTTAAGTCAAGTGATTGGCTGAGCTTTGTCAGGATTCAGGACAAAGTTTAGTTTCCTGACTGCTGAGGGCAAAGACAGGAAGGCAAGTCTACCATTTAAATTCTATACTTTAAAGAATATGAGGCTTAAAGGGCTACTTTTCCACTCAGGGCAGCGTTAAATTTCCCTGTTTGCAACTGCGGTTTTGCAATGTGTGAAAGGACCCAAAGTTACAAAAGATTAACAGAACCTTTTTACTTAGCTGGCAAAGTTACGAATGGGGGAAAATAATTATCCAGCATGAGTGGTTTTAGAACGGACTGCCAGTCCATAATAGTATTTTAACCAATCCCCTTCCTGAGCTCTATCAGATATCTAGTGCCAAGGGTTCCTGAAGGCAGAAATGAAACAGAAACTGAATAGCGAGTGGCCAACACGCTTTTATAGTAAGAATGATAGTAGCTTAGCAAGGAAAAAAGAATAAGCAAATAAAATATATATTTAAAAATGCTGTTGCGCAACAGACTTAGAAATGTAAATAAGAGAGTTACAGAAAGAGAAACATAAAGACTTCAGGTCCTGGACTGGTTCTGAAAAATGCAGAGGGGTTGGGGAGACACCATTACAGCGGGTGCCTCCACCCAGAGGTCAGGGTTTGTAATGGTTAGTCTAGTTTGGTCACAGCCCTCTGGGCCACTGAGACCCCCTTCTAATCCCTCTAATGGCCCACACGATGCACAGGAGTTACAGTACCAATACCCCACATGTACACACTGTTCAATCATAAGGTACCACTTACCCTCAAGACTGATTCGCAGGTTCATCTCTGAGGACCCCCTGAAAAATAAGGTTAAGCAGCATACACAAACCAATACAGTGCCTGACATGAAGGTACTGACACTTCAGACAGTTTAAAGTTTAACAACAACAAATCTGACTAATTTAGGGGATAGTAACACATGAGGGGGAAATCGGGTTAATTAGTGGCATTAAATCACAGTACTGTGCACACATTCAGGGTCTGGAAAGTCCCACTCTGGGTACCCAGGTTGGGGGGGGGGGGTTAGCCAGGTCCGTTGCCCAGGGTTGGCCCGGCAGGTGCAGATGGATAGGGCCCTGCAGAAGAAAATATATGCACAACACCCAATTGTAATCCGGAGCCTGATGGCTCAGTCCATGAAGCAAAGAACAACAAGAATTTAGATGACACACTTGTGATTGAAAACAGGCTGCAGGGGAATACCCTGATTTGTACTCACAATACCCAAGCTGAGAACCGGACGGTGGATGTTCTTCTGGATTGTCAGAAACAGCAGGGCATGGAGACAAGGTCCTTGTGACTGGACCCCACTGCAGTTTATAGCAAACGGTTTTAGTAAGAGACAAGCTGGGGTTTGCTTCCAGCTTCAACACACAGCACACAGCACAGGGGATTGGAAATAGCGATTCCCCACAAGCACTATGCACATTCATATGTAAAAGGAAAGTACTATACCAGGCAGGCTGCTCCTCGATCCCGATCGCAATTACTGCAAAATACCTGGCAGCACACACAGTAGCTTCAGTTCCTGACAGACCAGGTGCAATTCAGCAATTTCTCCAGTACTCTACAGGGTGAGCCTGGTTTCCACTCTTCAGACTTCCTTCTGTTTCCTCACAACTCAGATTCAGTCCAAACTGGCACTCACAAAGGCTGCAGACCAAAACTCGGGGCCTCGCGCTTCCTCTGTGGCTTATCTACCATAAGAAGCACACAGCTCCTTCTCTCTTCACTGCCACAACTGATCTGATCTTTCCAGTCACAGAGCAGGGCATCTCCTTTAGCTCCACACTATCCTGTTGGCTGATTCAGCTGTCACTCACAAAAAGACTCCCTCTGTTGGTAGAAAAAGGCGCCAAGGTCAAAACTACATTTCCCAGAATCACTGCCCACATAATCCACTTGTGGCTGGCTCAAATTAAGAGTCCAAATTCTGATTCGTCCACAGGCTCCATTTTAGGGCTCCCTTAACCCAACTGGACCAGCACAGTAGTTTAGGTCCAAATGGAGAGGTAACACACACAGAGTCCCAGCTGCAATAAAGGCAGGTTAGACAAACTACACTTTTGCTAATGCTTTAAATGATTACAGGCAAACAGTTACAGCTTTCAGATGGGCTCCCTTTACACCTTCAGCGACCGCAAAATGGAGTGATTACTCCACAACTCGGGTGGGATTTGAGCATCAAATACACAGTCCCCCCATACAAACTAGTTAAGTTTGCAAGCAGACAGCTCTTAAAGAGACAGTACATAAAGGCTCAAATAGCACTCACTTGCAACCACAGTTCAGCAGCTCAGACGACGACCACCACCCAGGCTTGGAGCATTCAGGCAAGCTCCTGAAAGACTTTTGGGAACTCCCATTTGAAGGGGGGGGTTACACATAGTCCAGGCTCCTTTCTCCGCTGAGGCAGCTTCTCTCCTCACTCACTCTGCTCAGACCCCAGCCAGTGACTGCTCTCTCAGCATAAGGAGCTGCTGGAATACTTACTCTGTGCCCCGTTAACATAAAACAAGTTTCCTTTCTATCCTATCAGTTCTGTGTGTACTTTAGTTTTATGTGCAGTTGATGTAATAAGGGCTTGGTACCTCTAAAAGGCAGAACATCACTGATTGTTTTTTTACAGGTAGCAGAAACAAAGGTTCTGCCCACCCACCCACCCGGTCATCCTCCTTTATAGGGTCTACATTGCTCCACCCCCTTCCTGCCTCTCCCAATTAAAGGGCGGTGAATACATACAGCTCAAACACAACGTTCTCCCTCAGAGGCAAAGGCCAAGAGCGGTCTAGCCCCTAGCTTTACTGTCTGCTGAGACTCACTGATCTTCACTGACTGAGGTACCCACTACTGAAATAGTGGTTAGCTAATAGAAAGCTCTCAGCCAGAAGTCTCATCTACTTCTCTTTCATCCAAGTATTGCTACAGTATAAAGCAATCAACTATTCTCACCTAAAAGCCTATACAGAGTAATACAGCCAATATGGATCTTGTAAACTGCAACTGCTGTGGCACACTGTTTTGCAAGGCTTTCATTCTTAGAGTGGGGCACTGTCCAACATGCTTCACATTCAAGGACCTTAAATCTCAGCTGCATGCAGCCTGGACTGAGATACAATGCCTCCGTGCTATCATACATCAGCTACCGCTGGGCAACATCAGAGAACCTTCAGGTCCTAGACACTCTACACAAGCACCCTTACCTTAAAGGACAAACAGGCCAGGGGGCTGGCAGATGGTCAGGAACCATAGAACAACCAAAAAATCCTCTGCTAAGGAGAGTTCCAATCCTATTTAGACACTGAACAGATACGCACCACTCTCTCCCAGAGCGACTTGCATAGACAGCGTAGATGTTTCTCCGACTTGCGTAATGGGCATCAAATGCTCTCCACATCCAAGCCAGCCCAAGGAGGTGCACCCCACCACTAAACATGCTAAATCAGAAAAGAAGAAACCTGTTCTAATAATAGGCGACTCCATGATTAGGGGTATAGAACCTCACCTCCAGCAGGACCATGCTTCAGTAGTGGTCAGGTGCCTCCCGGGGACATCAGCATTGAAGGACACAAGCCACATAGAGGAGATCGTATGCGCAGTGGACCACAACACTCATGCCATTCGCCACATAGGTACAAATGGCCTAGCCAGTAGGTCAGTGGAGGAAACTACACAAAATATCTCTAGGCTGGGCGACAAACTTTCTTCTCTTGCAACTGGTCTCACCTTCTCAGAGATTCTGCCTGTCTGGAATAAGGGAGACAGCAGGCAGAAGATCAGGGAAAAGGACATCACCAAATTTAACACCTGACTGAGGAACTGGTGCCGGAAAAAGGTCACCGGTATACCGGTAACTGGAAGGACTTCTGGGAACATGAGTTTCTTAAATTTGATGGCCTGTACCTCTTTAAAGAAGGCACACAAGCGCTTGGACAAAAGGCTGACGTCCATGTTGGTCATAAACTAATGGACGGGGAGTGGCACAGGCACCCCTTACACCACAAGGGTCACCGTGTACCCCTTGTCCATCACCAACTAGTTCAGCACACATATGCTCCTATCATACGCACAACAAGCAACAAAAAACACATACGTGACAGAGTCAGGGTAAGCCTTCAACTAACCAGAATAAATAGTGCTGGAAGGCAATGTGCATGAACGCTCGTAGCCTAACAAACAAAATTTCTGATCTCATGGCCATGATGGCAGAAGTGCAGTTAGACTTGGTAGCCGTTACAGAAACATGGTTGACCGGAAACCACACATGGGATGTCACCAAGCTGGGGTACATGCTATTCCGGAAGGACTGAGAAGGTAAAAAGGGAGGTAGCACTGTATGTAAAAGAGGACATTAATGCAACAGAAATCCAAAGGAAGCAAAGCAAGACAGAGGCACTTTGGATTATCCTTGGGGCTGGAGAGAAGGCCCCAATCCAGATCGGAGTTATCTACAGACCCCCATCCCAGGATGCAGCTATAGATAAAGAGCTCATGGAGGCCATCTTGAAGATGGCAGACAGGAGAGAGTTGCTGCTGGTAGGGGGACTTCAATCTGCCAGATGTGGACTGGTCCTCATACACAGCATCCTCCGAACGAAGCAAAGATTTCCTGTCTGCACTGCAAGGAGCAGGTTTACAACAGCTGGTGAATTCCCCAACCAGAGACAAAGGAATACTGGACTTGGTGCTCACAAACAGCACAAAAGTCTCAGATGAGCAAGAAGGGGTCATTCTGGGGACCAGTGACCACAGGACAATCCTGCTAACTGTGAACAAGGTAGAAGATTCTAGTCACACTAAAACCAAGGTTCTAGATTTCAGAAGAGATAACTTTCCTAAAATGAAGCGTATAGTCACATCCATGCTAGATGGCAGAAACTCAGAAGATGTAGAAGACTGCTGGGAGGCCTTAAAAACTGCTTTAAATACAGCTACAGCAACATGCACTAGGCAGATCACCAAATCCAAAAGAAAGAAAAATCTACTTTGGTTCACCAAGGAAGTTGCAACTAAAATCAAGGAAAAAAATATAAACAAACAAAAAGTGAATTAGAGAAGAATACAAAAACAAGCTGAGTGAGGCAGGAAAGACAGTTAGGAAATCAAAAGCACAGACGGTGGAGAAAATAGCACAGAAGGGAGACAAAACCTTCAGATATATATGAGAAAAAGGAAAGAATAATGGGGAAATAGGTTAGCAACAAAGGAAGGCAAGATGGCAGAGACAGACGAAGGCAAAGCAGAGTTACTAAATGATTTCTTTTGCTCGGTCTTCACCATAGAAGACAGCAGGAAGGGTTCTACACTAAGTAGGTCAGTACACAACACCACAGGAGCAGACACAAGACCCTTTTTAAGGGAAAGGGTCCTAGAGGAACTGAACAGGCTCAAGGTAGATAAAGCAATGGGGCCCAATGGCATCCACCCTAGGGTACTGAAGGAGCTTTGGGAAGAACTCGCCACACCACTGGCTGAGCTCTTCAGCAAGTCACTGGAAAGTGGAATAACACCTCAGGACTGGAAAAGGGCAACAGTGGTACCATTATACAAAACAAGAGTGGAAGCAGGGAAGAGGCAGAAAACTACCGACCAGTTAGTTTGACCTCAGTGGTATGAAAAATGATGGAGTCGTTGCTAAAGGAGAGGACAGTGAAGTACCTGGAGGATAGCAGAAAGATTGACCCCAGGCAACATGGCTTCACAGCAGGACATGCTAGTCAAACCAATATGACTAACTTTTTCAACTGGGTCACCAGAGTGGTTGACCAGGGAGGAGCAATGGACGTTGTGTACCTGGACTTGAGCAAAGCCTTCAATACTGTCCCCCACAGAAGGCTAGCTAACAAATTAGAGCATACAGGAGTCGGTCATAACATAGTAAACTGGATCAACAACTGGCTGCAAGATAGGATGCAGAGAGTGCTTGTCAATGGACCACTATCAAGGGAAGGCAAAGTAACTTGTGGCGTTCCACAGGGGTCTGTGCTGGGACCTAGCCTCTTTAACATATTTATCGTGGATATTGCAAATGTAACCCCCCTGCAAATGGGGGTTCCCAAAAGACTTCCAGGAGCTTGCTTGAATGCTCCAAGCCTGAATGGTGTTTGGCGTTTAAGCCATTTATCAGTGAGTGTTTTTAGAGCCTCTGGTACTGTCTCTTTAAGAGCTGTCTGCTTGCAGACATAATTAGTTTGTATGGGGGGACTGTGTGCTTCTCTGAGTACCACTCGAGCTGCTGCCAATTCACTTCATTTTTGCAGTCACTAGGAGTGCAAAGGAACCTATCTGAAAGATGTAACTGTTTGCCAGAAATTATTTAGAGTAATAATGAAATTACAGTTTGTCTAACCTGCTTTCTTTGCAGTCAGAACTGTGTCTGCTAGTTCCCCATTCTAGTTTTGAACTGCTGAACTGGACCAATCAGTGTGGGTAAGCTAGCTCTAAAATGGTGCCTTGGACGAATCAGAACTTGGACTCATAATCTGAGCCAGCCACAAGAGGATTGTATGGGCAGTGACTCTGGAGATGTAGTTTAGACTTCAGTGCCTTTTGGACCAACAGCAGCAGTCTATTGTGAGTGACAGCCAATCCAGTCAAGAACTGGGAGGAACTCAAAGGAAGTGCTCGGTTTTGTCGGTTGGAGTTTCAGTTGAGCTTTGGCAGTGAAGAAGGAAGGAGCCCTGTGCTTTTCAGTGTGCAGTTTTAGTCAAAAACGTGTATAAGGCCCAGAGTTCCGTCTGCAGCTTGTGTAACAGCTTGTTAGGACTGAATCCGTCCTGTGAAAAGAATCAAGGATCTCTGAAGAGTAGAAACCAGGCTCACCCTGTAGAAGACTGGAGAATTGCTGAAAATTGACTCGGTCTGTCAGGAACTGAATCTGTTGTGTGTTCTCCGGGTATTGTGCAGTAATTACAGTCGGGATACAGATGCAGCCTGCCTGGTATAGTGCTTTCTTTTATATGGATGTGTGAAGAGGTTTGTGTACCTCAAGTGAGCCCTGCTGACATTGAAGGACCCTATCTTATTTGGAGTCGTGAGTACTAATTCAGGGTCGCTCCTGTTGAATGCCACATTAAATCCAAATGGAATTACTGTACTGCTGACTGTTTAATTCTCCTTTCTCTGTGTGAAAGGGCCCTACCAGCTGCCACGGTTTGGACTAGCCACTGGGCTTGGGTACCCAGGGACAGTAACTGATAGGGATAGGCCTGTGCACAGAGCCATAAATAGATTATTAGAGTGATAAGCTAATTAACCTGATTTCCCCTGTCCTTTTTATATCCCCTAAATAAATCAGAGCTGCTTGTTTCCAGCAAAGTTATATTGCCTGAGGTATTTGTCTATGTTAAAGTACTGTACTGTGATTGTTGCACTGTATCTCATTTCACAGGAGGTCCCAGTGCGGAACCAGACCTGGGGGTAAGTGTATACTGTGAAGGTAATTCTGATATATTGTGTGGGCCACTAGTGGGAAGAAAGGGGGGTTGCAGTGTCCCAGAGGGCTGTGACCAAGTTAGTTTAACTATTGCAAACCCTGACCTCTGGGTGGAGGCACCCACCATTGGATCCAGGCCCCTCAACCTGTTAGTGGCAAATCAGGCAGGGGTAGTAGCCCCTGGGATAGCGCCATCTAGGGGTTACACAAACAACTTGAACGGAAAGGTTTGCCTGTTTGCAAATGACACAAAACTCTGCAACAGAGTAGACACACAAGAAGGAGCAAGAAGTATGGAAGCAGACCTGAAAAAACTTGAGGAATGGTCCAGGGACTGGCAGTTGAAATTTAATGCCAAGAAGTGCAAGGTTATGCAAATAAGAAAAAGAAACCCACAGATAAAGTACACACTGGGAGGGCATCAGTTAGAGGAGACAAAGACAGAAAGAGACCTCGGAGTAGTCATCGCAGATGATTTAAAGGTTGGAAAACAGTGTGAAAAGGCTGCACAGAGAGCAAGTGGCATCCTTGGATACATTGGTAGGGGAATTACAAGTAGAAAGAGCGAGGCTATCATTCTTCTCTACAGGTTCTTGGTGAGGCCACATTTAGAGTACTGCAGTCAGTTTTGGAGGCCCCACTTTAAAAATGACATGGACCGCCTGGAGACAGTACAGAGAAGGGCTACAAAGAAGGTACATGTATTGCATCATTAGCCATACAAGGCATGACTCAAGGAATTAAATCTGTACACCCCTGGGCAAAGAAGAAACAACAAAGGGATATGATCAAAACTTTTAAATACGTTAAGGGAATCAACACAACACAAGCAGGAAACCTCTTCCAGCAAAACAGGGATGCACGTACAAGGGGGGACAACTTGCGTCTGGTGGAAGGCAAGTTCAAAAGCAACCTCAGGAAGTACTTCTTTGCAAAAAGGGTGACAGACCCATGGAACAGCCTACCTCAGGAGCTGGTGGAATCCAAGACAGCACGAAAGTTCAAGCTTGCATGGGACAGACATTGTAGACACATCAGGGTGCAGTCTAAATAGGGAGGTGGGCAGAAACAAGGGCAGACTAGATGGAGCTCGTGGTCTTCATCTGCCGACACAATTCCTATGTTCCTATAAACAAAAAGAAAAAATCTCTAAAAGAGATTTTGGTAAGGAGTTAGAGAAAGAAAAAACGACAAAAAAAAGAGCGCGAACACTGAGTGAAGCTTCCGCTTAGACTGTGCTTGCAAGTCGATGGCAGGAAAGAACTGAGGAGGGAGCAGGGCCAACCACACCTATGTAGGGTTGCTGATGTTGGTGGACATCAACGGCATGGGCGGCCCCAGTTGTACTGCTGAAAATCTTCTGTGTGGATTCCCCTTCACCGACGGCAAAGGTTTCAATGGTGCAACCTGATGACTGAGATATCCCTGAAAGAAGACCAAGGGGCATTTTATCTGCGTATCTGTGGCACTCAAAAAGCAAGTTCAGCTCCTTTGCTCGTGTATGCCCAGTAAATAATCAACAACTGATACAGTAAAACCAGCACCACACACTGCCATAAAAACTCCTTTATTTTAACTGATCGATAAATACACATACCGTCAAGAATAGCACTGGGATGAACAAATAAACCCGAACAGTTTCACAGTTACTGAGTCATCTGGGAGAGGGAGGGTGCAGAATTCACAAGACATTTAAGCCCCAAATTTAAAGGAACAGTATGAAGGTGCTAAGTGCTATATATGAGATACAACAATTATAATATTGCCAACAAACTAAGTGTTCCTCCTGATGCTGGTTTTGTCAGTATGTGTGTATCAATTGAAATAAAGGAGTTTTTTTATGGCTAAGTGTGGTGCTGGGTTTACTGTTTCAGTATTTGTGGCACTGCAGGCCTGCAAGGCTGAAGAAGTCGGGGATCTCAGCAACTGACTCTTTTGTGAAGAAAACAATATTTTTTTCTATTAAAACCACCAGTTTGAAGGTGAGGATTCGAGCTGTTTTGTTTCCTGCCCCACCAGTGACTCCCCCCATTGGGGGAACAAGCTCCATCAAAGATCGACTGATTGAGAAGGCCACTGCCTACTTCAAGGTCCCTTAAAACCCTGCACCTATAGCCCTAGCCGACCGTGAGAGAACAGAGACCGATGAGTGAACACCAGATGACCCTAGGGAAGCCCGTTCTTCAGCCAGAAGCACATCCTGCTGTCTCACCTGTTCTATCATCAGACAACAGAGGTATCTGTGAAGCTATAAAATCATGAGTAACCATTGGGTTTTGGCTTCACAACAGGGGGAATATTGTGATTGTGCTAAGACTGAGGGACAAGCCATGGGCAGGACTTTACCACTTTGACAGGTCCACGTAGAGTACCTGGGGAGGCCATCTGGCTACCCATTTGTGCGTGTATTACAAAAAGGGACCCTTTTTCTACTGTTTAAAGTTTCACTGTTCAACAACAGTTTGCGTTTTAAAGTGTGTTTTATCTGCAACAGGTGAAGTTCGCCATCAAGCTCCTACCCTCCTACCCTGCAAGCAGCACCCACATCCCCAGTGGGGTACCCACTGCAACTAAAAAGGGAGCTCATGCCCATGGCCTTTGGGGGGATTAATGGACTGCTGGGGGGGCAGACAGTCTGTGTGGGGAATTGTTGCTATGTAGAGTGTAAGGATATTATTGCTACCACGTTGCTTCCATTTTTCCTACTGTCCCCTTGTTCTTTCCATACCCACCCATTCAAATTAATTATTTGCTTGAATTGCATTTCTTGGTTTGGGGGTTGTTATTGCTGTTACTGTGTCACTCATTCTGGGGATAGGGCTGTGTGGGCACATTATGCACAGTTTCCTGGGGGTGGGGGGTGGTTATAGCCTTTTGTGTCAGCATCCTGGTATCCCATTTTTGGTACCCCAGGTGGAAGCACCATGCCACTTTTAGACAGACCTGAGCACCCACAGTAGCACAACTTTTTGTGACCCGGGCTGGCCTCCTCAGAGGGTTTGGCGGTGAACCCCAAGGGCCTCGGGCAATCTGCTACAGATGCATTTTTCCATCCTAATGGAATTTATTTCCAGTAAGTAAAACATCAAAGAAAATGTTCGATTCATTCCAAGTTTCTTCCTACTTTCTAGTAAGGTTGCTCTATCCAAAGTAAACATCAGAGTAAAATTTATTGTGTATAGTAAGGGTTTGTTCTGCATGGATTTCCATGCCAGATGAAATCTTGTTGTATCACAGTTTAAAGGTCATGGAATGTGGTTGTACCCTTCTGTGGTACAACATTCCAGCTGATCGGAAATTCTCAAAGTAGCTGGTGTTTTTCACAGTGCTGCCCTGCACACAGCAATCAGTTCAAGTTCTGACCTGAAACCAATGGCACCTTTGCTACTGCTGCCTAGTGCTGTGGAAACGCTTTAGTTTTAAAAAAATAAATAAAAAGAAAAAACCCATACACTATAAAAATTACTGGTTCAGTAACCACATGCCCAACCAACCTGCACCACCATTCTCAGGCTTCTGATTACACTGGACCTCTCAAGCTTCGCTCTCGAGGTCTGATGTGGCAGCACAGTCTGGTTGTGTATGGTTGCTGAACCAGTATTTTCTATAAGCATTATTACAACATGGAAAGTTACTGATTTTGCTAGCAGAACCATTAACTGTCATACCAGACGGAAACCTTGTAATGGTCTTACCTTTTCTCCAAAATCAATTTTGGTAAAGGTGAAGGCTTTAAGGTGTGTACTGCATCCTCTGATTGATGGTTCTATGGTTTCCCGAAGCAGTTTGTCCATGTATGAACCAAAGAATGGCCAGGCTTGCTGCAGGATCTAAACAAAAAGGAATTCAATAAGAGCAAAACAAAACAGCAGAAAACTATCATGATGAAATAATTTATCACTGTATATGCCTCTTTCTACATGAATACATAATATCTAAATGATGGGAGAAGTGCCAGAATTCTTAGTACCAGTGATCTTAATGGCAATTCTTCCATACTAAGATTTGTTTATGTATTTTTTTTTATGTACAGTACTTATTAATTTGTTTCAAAAGTTTCACCAGGAAAGGCATACTGTGCTTGTAACAATTTGTTTCCAGCTGTGTCCTGGGGGAAGGGGATTATACAATACAGGATGTGCAATTCAAAATACATAATGTAAGGTGCAGCAGAAATAAAATACAATACAAAAAATACTTAAAATAAGTATCAAGGGGGGCACCGTGGAGCCCGAGCTAGCAAGCAGCAGTAACCTAGAGCTCTCCTATCTACCACTATCACATATAAAAGTTTGCCTTTTTTGAGCAGGAATTTACAAAATCCTTGCTTTCTAATCGAAAGAGCAGGTTTTGAAATATAAAATGGGCAATCCATGGCAAAGACTGCTCAGGAGCTACAGGTGGGAAAACTTCCAGCTCGTCCCAGCCCACGAGGGTAGGCCAAGATCTGCAGGCCATATCTCAGCCTGACTCAGAAGAAACAATGGAAACCATTGGATTAAAATTAGAATGTATCATCACCTCAGTAGCAGACTTGAATGCAAAAATAGACGCTTTTGGTAATCGAGTCACTGTAGTGGAGAAAATGGTGGAAATTCTGCAGACGGAGATGGCAGATGTGAAAAAAAAACCTCTGACTACTTCTGCGACCACTATGCTTATAGTGAAGGAAAATGCTCACCTTTGGGCCAGATTGGAGACACTGGAAAATCAGGCTCGTTTGTCTAATGTGCAGATTCTTGGGGTGCCAGAGGGGATCGAGGGGGTCACCCTCTTATGTTCCTGCAGGACTGGATGACCGAAAAACTAGTACCAGTGGGTCAAAGTATCCACTTTGGACTTCAAAAAGCATATAGAATCACCCGTGGGGCTACAGAGAGGATACTGAAACCCCTCGTACCCTACTGGTAGTGACCGATGGCATTGGGACACGAGATCAATTGCTCAGGTTGGCAAGACAAGCGGGCCAGTTAACCCAGGATGAACACACTGTTTATCTTTTCCCAGATTTGAGCTATGCGACCCATATACGACAAGAAATTCAATGGGGTTCGTAAGAAACTACGAGAAGCTTCAATTTCCCATGCAGTGGTATTCCCAGCGAGGATTCGTGTGGTGCATGCAGGCAAGGTGTGGCTGTTTGGCGATCCGACTGAGGCAGGAAAATGGGCTGCCCGATTTGCAAGTAAGTGCTGCAATGCTAATGCAATGCCCGAGGATAGTGATCAAGAAGAGACTGAACTTTATATAAGTGCAGACTTTATTTCCTCTCTTTCACTTAAAATTTGAGATTATTTTGCTCTATTACGGGCTACATAAGTATTAGGTATTTGTGGGTTAAAATGAGTAGAGCCATAGTAGCCTATTGCTAGCTTTAACATGATTTTAGAGCTTAATCATAGAGCTAAATAATACTGGTTTCGAGTAATACTTAAGTTTAATAAATCAGCTCTGACCACCTACTGGTTTTAAGCTGGGAGAGGCAGTAAAAGGGGAAATGCATGTGGTGTAACATGCTAATTAAAAGGGTCTTTGCTTAGATTATATTTAACCAGAATATAGTTAAGAGAAAGTTAAAACTTTAATGTTTTGTGTTGCAGCTTGTGTTAATATGTTATAGCAATTTAGCTTATTGGAGGCATAGTGTGACACCCTTAGTCCTTTTTGGGGACGTGCAATGTTGGACTTTATCATGGACTTAAGTAACTGTCTTAGTCACACTGCTCATGGTCTCACACAGCTGGAGTTATTGTTTATTAATTTTAGTGATTTATTCTAGTATTACCCTCCAATGAGGTATCACAGTATTTGAGATACTTTCATTAAGGGGACCATTAACGTCTCCATGTTGTAATGTCTAAAAGTCTTATGTAATGTAATTAGTATGTCTCGAATATGAAACTGTTATGTATCACAACAAATGAAAATAAAAATATAAAGTATAAAAAAAAATAAGTGTCAAAATACATAACAGTGCACAGTCACAAATCACAGGCAGTTAAGTCAGGGTAACACAAAGTAAAGATAAACGCAAGAAAAAAATTAAGGTACAAGTGCTAGACAGTACTAGGATACAAGTGCAAAACAGAACTGGAAGCAATGCCAGACAGTAATAGATTACTGTCACCCAGACTGCTAAGGTGTGACAGCTAACAAAGCCAGTGCAGAAGGAAAGCTAAGGAGTTATGATTTAAACCTAGTTTAGATTAAAATAAATTAACTGGTTTAGGTGCAATTGACCACAGGGGTAGATTATTACACACAGCCGGGGGGGGGGGGGGCAAGGGGGACATCTACAACATGGGAAGGATAGAAGAGGGGGATCAGGAATAGTTGCAATAATGAGTAGTAAAGTCACAAAGAAGGGTCTTGAGGGCGGATATTTAAAGAAGTTGTTTTAATTTAAATAGACAAATTAATCAAGCTAGTAATTAGAACATAAAAAACATGAACATAGATATTTAACTTCTTGTTCTTTACATTTCTGAAGTGAGACGAGTTTCTGCCATTTTCAAAGCTCCTGCCCTCTTGTTATCCCAACTATGATGGATTTTAGCAGTCAGCATAGGCTGCTGCTGTGCATGTCACAGCCACAACGGCTGTTAATGAATAGTATCAATATAACGTGATCAGTATTTATTACATTTAAAATGAATTAAACAGCAAAAAATGCTAGATTACATTGAAAATGTATGTGGACATTATTTGGCCGGGTTGCTTGAAAGCGGTCAATGTAGTACTACGGTGACGGACAACAATCAGGCTTTTCCTCCACCAACACTCACAATCAGGGTCTTCTTCCACCTCTTCACACACCCAATTTACAAGTAGGATCTTCACACACATGGTATTACATACAGATGCACACACAGCACTACATACAGACACGCAAGTCCACATGCATGCATGCATTCATTCTCACACACATAATATACAAAGACAAGTATACAACACTATATACACCAAATCTCACACACAGAATACACACTATGGACACTTACACATACAGATGCACAAACACAGTGACACACATTACCACATACACAGATACACATAGAACTTAGTTTTCTTCCCCTTCCCCAAGCACCACGAGAAGCATGCGTCTGATGCCAAGACATCAGAACGCTGATTTTCCCCTTCCTGTGCACTGGCTCCATGGCACTGCCACCCCTGGTCACCCATGTGGCAGTGTCGCAGCAGAGACCAAGAGCCATCCCTCCCTCAAGGAGGTGAGGGTCTATGGGATGCTCCATCATCCTCCCGCAGCTGGCCCTCTCACAGCCCAGACTTGTTCCTGAACCTGGGTCACCAATGTTGCAGGCAGTAGCGCTACTGCTGTGCTGGCAGGCCAGCCTGTAAATGTGAAAATCTGGTTGATCCACAGCCCAGAAGACAGCCCCCGTCTGAGTGCATACAGCTGTACAGATGGTTGTTTGTAGTTGTGGTACTGTCTGCTCTGTTCTGCTCCTGACTCTCAAATATACACCCACCTCCTCGGCTTGACAAGGACTTTTTATCAATCACACCCCTGCCTGACATGACTGTTGTGCTTCTTTGACTTTCCCTGTAGTCAGCCAGACCTGCCTCAGTGCTCTGGCTGTATGTCCTGCTCCCAAATTAGACCCCGCAGCCTGACAGTCGAGCCCTGAAAAGGGCTTTGTAAAAAACCTTTTTTTTTTCGTTTAACATTTTTTGTTTAACCGAAGAGTGGGTGATTGCAACAGCTTCATTCACTTAATCTTTTCACTGTCCATGCTTAAAGCAGCAGTACTACCGAATCAGGAAGTGATCTATCAAAATTCTGTTTTTTGGCTGTAAGCGTGGGGCCAAAGTTACAGTTTCCATACCTGTAAATGTTTTTTTCCAGTCATCTTTAGTTTTTTTAGATATTTGCAATTTATTTGAATTGTTGTAGCGCTACAACAAATATGGCGGCTAACTAATTTTCAGATGTGCTTTTCCTACAGGTCACATCACGTCTTTTGACAACAACAGAGGGACCCTATGCTGACCATTCCCGATGTTCCTGCAAGTCATACACATGTGCAGTTGGCAGCATGGGGGCTCCAGTGCAACATGCTTAGTGGCAGAAATGTAAACAAAAGCAGAGAATAACTGAATCAATTACTCGGCGATAGTACAATGCCGGCGAGAAAGCGTACCAGGTATATCATTAGCAAGACACAGGGAATAAACGGTCAAAAAAGTACAATTTTTTTTTTCCGTAGTACTGCTGCTTTAACTTTCAGATCACAGATTTCACACCTGCTCCTCTGTTTATGCTGCAGCCTCTTAAGCCGTGTTTACATGGCTGCCTTCGCTCCTTCTGTGGAGCATCACAGCACTGCCTCGACCTTCAAAGATCTCGGCTTGTGCATCTACACAGCCCCTCTCTGCACCAATGCCAGATGCACTGGAAAGGGGCTGAGAGTCCAGGGGCGGTCGGCTACAAGCAAAAAAAAAGATGCCGGCAGGGTCTCTGGCACGTGGGGGCAAGCGGTGCAGCCTGTCCACACGGCTACTTAAACAGCTCACTGCAGAACCGATTAGCTGCAGCTGCAGGAGTGGAGTGAGGAGCGGCTTACTGAGAACCGGTAAGTTTCATAGGTTTCATAGGTTGTGACAGAGCTTTTTAAAGATCGAAGTCTATTATAGCTCGCTATTTGTTTTAAGAATACCCAGAAATATTTTTACTAATGAGATGAGTGTCAAGTCTATTTTTGAATTCATTCATGGTCTTACTGGCCACCACTTCAGTAGGGAGACTGTTTCAAATCTTAACTACCCTCACAGTAAACCATAACTTTCTCTTGCATGTGTTGAATCTCTCCCCACTTAGCTGTAATGGGTGGGCTCTGGTTCTGTATATCTGATCCCTTAATGCCAAGCCCAGCTGTTCCCATAATTGTACATCAGTAAGGGCCTTATAGATCAGGCACATCTCCCCGTAATCTACAGAATTCTAGTGAGTACATTCCCAAGTTTTGTAATCGATGTTCATAGTCTTGACCCTGAACTTCCCTTATTCTGTGTGTTGCCCTCTTCTGAACCCTCTCCAAGGTTTTGATTTCACCTTTGCCCCCCGGGTGCCCAAAACTGGGCGCAATACTCCACATGGGGGCGCACCAGTGAGGTATAGAGGGAGAGCAGGACCTCCTTATTTCTGCTCTTGATGTGTTTATGTATGCAATGCTGAATACTGCTTGCTTTTTTGATGACCTGATTACAGTGCATTTTAAAGCTAAGGTCATTGCTGACTGTAGTGCCCAGGTTTTCTCATCCTGGACTACCCTTAGTACCTTCCCTCCCAGCTTGTACTTCAGCTGCATGTTGTTTTTCCCTAAATGCATCACTGTGCATTTCTCGATGTTGAATGTTAACTTCTTAACTAGGGCCCAAGTTTCTAATTCCCCCAGAGCTGCTTGCAGAGTATCTGCATCCTTATGATTGTTTACTGAATACCTGATTCGTGTATCACCGGTGAATTTAGACCACCAGACTCCTGTCTTGAGTACTCACTGAGGAAATATAGATGTTAAAAAGACAGGGACCTAATATGGATCCCTGAGGCACCCCACTGGTCACCTCTGCCCACCCGGAGTATGCCCCCTTGATGCATACCCTCTGTTTCCCTCCGATCAGCCATGCCTCAATCCAGTGGGATATTTTCCCATGTACTCCCAGTTCAATTAAGGCATCAACAAGTTCCCCATGCGGGACCCTGTCAAAAGCCTTTGAGAAGTCCAGAAAGATGACATCAACCAAGTTTCCTTTATCCAGAGCTTTGCTGACTTTACCACAGAATTCTAGATTTGTTTGGCATGACCTGCCCTTAGTGAACCCATGTTGTGTATTATCTACAGCCTCTGACAGGAGTAGAAATTCCGTAATGTAATCCTTTATTATACACCTTCTAGGATTTTCCCTAAAACCGATGTCAGACTAATTGGTCTATAGTTCCCAACCTCCTGCTTTGTTCCCTTTTTATGGATGGTAACAACCACTGCCTGTCTCCATACCTCCAGGACCTCCCCCCATTTAATGATTCCTGAAATAGAAATGTAACTGGTCCCGCCAAGAACTCTGCCAACTCCTTTATCACTCTTGGGTGCATACCATCAGGGCCCTGTGCCTTATTCTGATCTAGCTTTTTAAGTCTTGTTTTCACATCTGTAATATCTAGTATAAATGTCCAGACAGCCACATTTGCACCGCAGCAACCCAAGTGTTCAGGTTGCTGCAGTGCAAATGTGGCCATGCATTTTAGAGCCTGGATTTGTTCAAAATAAAAATGACACAAACAAGTTCACAGCGTCTGGAACCCTCTCTGGTTTCTTACTTTTCATCCTTGCTGGAACAGACATCTGTCAACCAGCCATGGAAGGACAAATCAACATACACAAGCAAGCAATCAGCAGACAGGCACACCTCCTCCTCCTCATTCGTCTCCCAGGCCTTAAACTGCACATGCACAATACTCATTTTTTCATAAGTGAAGTTGGAAGTCCTCATACTTGGGAGCTGGATACTGACCTTGTTCTCGGTATTTTGCCATGGGCACCCACACCGCCCAATCTTCCATGAGTGGAGTTAATCATTAGAAGGTATGCAACTACAGGGCACACCACCAGAAAACATGGAGATGCGTGTTCCTGTGTTCACACAACCTTAGACAGTATGCTGTGGGCGCAAGTGGTGCCTAAGTGTGCGTGCCCACTAGGCACTAGCAGAAGAAAGATGGCATACAGTCAGCAGCACACAAATGTAGTGATTTATCAACAGCTCAGGGCTGTTAAAAGGATACAACAAACCAAGCCACTGGCAGCATGAATTGCTGTTGCTCAGGGCAAAAACAGCATACAATAAAACTGAAAGTCCAGCACCACTGCAGCACTGTAGAAAAGACCACATGTTGGTCTCAATTTAACACACAAGAGGAAAACATTTGTGAATGCTGAAATGTTTGCTTGCTTTTATGTGCAGTCTAGTTGTTGGGTATAGACAGCACAGAGGCAAAACATTAAGAAATTAGGCGTACATAGAGAACAACAGACCAAATTCGTAAACAGTCCATAAATAAATTTTCTGTGTAAAGTTATGTGGCTGTTATGCATCACGCTACCATGTTTACACACTCCACCATGGCACCTGTAACAGTTTTGCTATTTGCTAGCTCACATCTTACATGTAATTCCGCAAATGCAAAGCATGTAATACAGTTACAAAATCTGACTGCAGCATGTTTCAGAAGAAGATACAGGTAACTGTTCACTTGAATTGGGGGGTGCTGCCCCCACATCCCCTGTTTTTTTTAAATGGGAAGTGGGGGCTAGGGCACAGACCCCCAATTCAAATGAACTATTAACTGTACCATGTCTCTACAAAGATATCGGTAGTCTGTTCAACGCAACATGTACTACAGTTACAAAATTTGCTTGCAATTCATATCAGATGATCATACAGTTAATAGTTCATCTCTCTGAGCAGGCCACAGCTAACAGACCACCCGACTGACCCCCGGACAGATTCAGGTACGCACCAGACCTCCGAAACTCGTAGTTTGGAATGCCGCTGTTTTGACTGGATGCCCAGTGGAGGAGCCAGGCACCGACTGGCAGCTTTGCTCCTTGGCTGATTTTCCAATACCTGGCGCTTCCTGATCTCAGGGAAATCTCTTTCTGTGCTGTGTTCTGGACTGAATTTTTTCGCCCACCCCCCTCCTGCACCTCCTCACAGTATTAAATAGACCCTTACTCCGCCCCTTTCCTCAGCCTAGCAGCTGATTGGTCACTCCACTGCTGCACATTTTCATGCCACTGGCCTCCCTGTCTTCAATACCTGACTTGATCCACTTTCTCACCGCCCCTTTTTAAAGCAGTCCCACCCACAGGATCACACACTTGCTCTCGACGTTTTCTCCAGCCACTCCATCTAACTCCTCTCAATTACTGCTCTACCTGCCCTATTGTTAGGGACCTCACCCTAATTCAACTATATACCCTTTCAACTATAAACCAGCTAGCAGTTAAGCAGGCCAGCAACACCAAACAAACTACCATGGGGTGCAACCACCTACTACTACTCCTCACTATCTCTTTTGGCATTGCTAGTACCATATACGAATTCAGACCCCTACCTCCCTACTCTGAATCCTCACTGGGTGCAAGCTGGAAGAAAAGCATACACACATGGCCACTACCACGTCTGGTAACGATAGGCTCTTTATCCTCCCGCACCTCCCATACACAGTTATCGTCAAGTCAACCTTCCAAACCGTAACCTTAACAGTTAGCTGCCCCCTAATTTAACACAGGTGTATAGACACCTCCCCCACCTGAAGCGCAGGCGACGGAAGACACGAGGGAAGATAAACATCACCCTATTTGCCAGAAAGGTTATGTTTCTGCTACTGCTGCTCTCTGGCAATGTTCACCTAAACCCTGGACCAACAACCCTGATGAGCAGGGGGTCCATACAGTGAACGGCCTAAAGACAGCATCGCTAAACATCTGCAGCCTAACTGCCAAATTCGACCAGCTCCAGGCTTGGATGACCATCCATGCCCCTGACATACTCTGCCTAACTGAAACCTGGCTGTCGGGTGGGATCAAAGATGTTGAGGTGGCCATCGAAGGATTCCAAGCATTTCAACTTGATAGAATAGGCAGAAAAGGTGGCGGCTGCCTATTATATGCCAGAAACTCACTGAGTTGCTCCGTCCTCCACATCTCCAAAGTTGTGGAGGATTATGAGCTACTAGTGGTAAAAATACAAGTCAGCCTAAAAGGCAAGACCCTTACCATTGCCACAACCTACCTGCCCCCCAAGAAAGCCAAGGAAGGCCTTCCTCTTGTTATGGAAGAATTTAGCACACTCAGAAAGGGCTCAGAACTCATCTTGACCAGTGACTTTAATATTAACTGGCTATGTAAGGAGGCAACACCCTTCAGAGACCTAATCACCTCCCACAATCTCACGCAACTCGTAACTCACCCCACCAGGCAGAACTACAAGGCTGGTACCAGCATCCTCATTGACTGGGTCTTAGGTAGCTCACCGACTCGATTCTCCGAACTCAGGGTTCTCCCGGACATGCTAAGTGACCACTCCCCAATCTCCTTTATATGGACCACTAAACTTGCCAAAAGCCCACCCCGCCTCATCGACAGCAGGGTTCTGCAGAAAGGCAAACTTGGATCCCTCAAATTGGCCCTGTCTGCCTACAACTGGTCCCCCATCAACAAGGCACCTACACTGGAGCAGGCCCTTAGTTTTTTCACTGAGGGCTTCAATTCCATCTGTGATATCTATGCACCACGCACAAAACGGAAAATTCGGGGGGGGAGGTTAACGGCTGGATTGATGGCAAGCTCTCCTCCCTCCTAATGGAGAGAGAGACTGTCTCTGGGAAAAAGCCTTAAACTCAGGTAGCAAGCATGACCTACAGTGCTACAAAACGGCTAGAAATCGGTGCACCAAACTCATCAGGCTCACAAAAGCCAATTTCCATAAGACCCAGCTTAACAACGTATGGGGAGATGGAAAGAGGTTTTGGAACAACATCAAGAACATCCTTGGTAAAGATCAAAAGGAGCACACTAAGATGCTCAACATTAATAACTCATCCTTCTCAAATCCGCTAGCCATTGCTGATGCCTTTAACCAGGCCTTTACAGACCTGTCCTCAGTGCTGCCTCCAGACTACCTTCTGCCTGTGCAGGACCAAGGTTGCGCCAACCTGCTCATAACTAACCACCCAGCCTTCTACTTTAGGAAGGTGACAGTGAAGGAGGCCCTAATGATGGTCAGGAAAGTCCTAGGCAAAACCAGATTGGGGAGTGACGGGCTAGACATGAAGTTACTATCTCTCTCACCCTTGATGTTCTTATCATGCCCATAACAATGTTATTTAATAAATCCTTGGCCCTAGCTCAATTTCCAGAGGTATGGAAGCAAGCCCTGGTAACTCCCGTGCATAAGAATGGTGACAAGGTGCTGGTGTCAAACTACAGGTCAATATCTATCATCTCCCCACTATCCAAAGCTTTGGAAACAATTGTGGCAAGTCAACTCACAGAATACTTCAATAAGTACAATCTGCTCTGCCCAAACCAACATGGTTTCAGGCAAAAACACAGTACCACCACGGCACTGCTGGAATACACTGACTATGCGCACAAGGTGCTGGATAAAGGCAAATTGGTGGGGTCCATCTTCATTGACCTCACCAAAGCCTTCAACACTGTCAACCACGCTTTACTAGTACTCCAGCTCCAAAGATTGGGTGTGGCACCAAACGCCATGAATTGGTTCAATGACTACCTAACACACAGGAGCCAGCGAGTCAAAATCGGGCAGACGTTATCCAGCTCCAGAGATGTACTCCTAGGAGTCCCTCAAGGATCAATTCTAGGGCCCCTGCTTTTCAGCCTCTTTGTAAATGACCTACCCACAGCCTATGACACCAAATATTCTGTATGCGGATGATGCGTGCTGCTAAGCAGCAGCAGCACCTCTCAGGCTGCCCTACAAACAGAACTACATAACTCTTTCAATAAACTCAAGGACTGGTTCAGTAGGCAAAAGCTGCTACTAAATTACAAGAAAACCAAGGCCATGCTACAATCCAGTCCCTACAACAAACACAAGCATGCTCCCCTTGTAATCACCAACAAGGCTGGTGAGCAGATTGAGCAGGTGCACTTATTCAAGTACCTTGGAGTCACCATTGACGACTCTCTCACTTATACGCACCACGTAGACTCCCTTGACAAAGTGGTAAACGCAAAGATCGGGGTCCTCTATAGGCATAAGAAATCCCTCACCCTGGAAGCACTCCGAATCTCAGTCTCCAGCTCCATACTCTTCACGATAGACTACGGGCTGGTGGTCTATGGAGCTGCTACTGATACAGTGCTCAAAAGGGTCCAAATTGCACTCAATAAGGCATGCCGCCTCACCCTGTGTGCAGATCACTACACTCATACTTGCACCCTGTATAAGCGTACAAACTGGCTTAACCTAAAAGACAGGATCAAATACCAAACTTGCCTCCTGGGAAAGAAGGCACTCTTTGGAAAAAAAACCACCCTGTATAGGAAACCTGCTCAAGGCTTCTCTCTAAACACACATCACTAGACGGAGGAAGAATGGAGCACTGTCCATAACATTCCGCCGAACCTCACTAGGGCAGCGTGCTTTCTCCTATCGGGGCCCCCCTCTGGATAAATGAACTCCCGATGAAATTACAAACAAACAGCCTGTCTCAATTCAAAGTAGGCCTCAAACAACACCTAATGTCTAACTCAAAATGCACCTGCTTCTCAGGCGCCACTTGATAGACAGGCCTACCCCCAAGGTAACACCCAGCAGGGCTACCTAGAGAATCCTGCCTCCATTCCAGTCTAGCCAAGGGCTTAAGTAAGCTATCATAAACGCACTGGGTACTGCCCCTCCCAAACCACCCCCACACACCATACTCGACAAAGTCCTCTGGAGCTGCTCCCCCCATCACAGCCCCCCCCCCTTTCACTCTCTGCGGTTGGTTTCAAACCCAATCCCCCTTGTTTCACTGTCACCCAGCCTCTCGCCATCTGGGATAGCGTTAAACCCTATGCAGTTACTCTGCCATAGTCCATCAACGGATTTGGAGGTTTCCAGGGGTGTGCTACCTAGGGCAACCGATTAGAAACAGTTTAGTACTCAATTACAACTGCTCAGTTTTTTTCTCCTATTTGTCTAATTGTCATGTAATCGCTCTTTAATGCCTAATGATCAGGCCCCTGTAACCACTGAATATGTGTACTGTCTTATTGTCCACCCTAACGTGGAACCTTTGTAAAAGAGCTCACGCTCAAAGGTCTTTCCGAAATACTAATTAAACAAATAAAATTAAACAAATAAATTGGGTGGCTATGCACTCCACATGCCTTTTTTTTTTATTGGAAGAGGGGTGTGGGGCACAAGCTCCCTCCCTAATTTAAATGAATTATTAACTATATGATTATCTGAAATTTGCTGTAATGTTATGGTGTCTATGTAGATTCTGGTAGCTGGTTTATGGCTTCATAGCGCTGTCATTATGTCAACATTATGTAACGTACATGTTTTCCATAGCAGCTTGCTACAAATATTATGGTGGTCCGATGTTCTCCACCAACTCCAGAAATTAAAAACAAGAGCTATAATAGTGAAACTGTCTACATTAGCATAGTTTTTTAAAATTAATTTCTCTTTCTGTAATTGTGAAATTGTATCCTCATTTGTGTAGGTCCCTTCAGAAATGGAATAAACAAAATAGCCATGCTGCCCAGATGGGTCCCTGAGCTCATCCCCTGAACTTGAGGCACCAGCACAGTAACACAATCCAGTACCTGCAGGGGCAATGGCTGGCCCTCTACTCAACACTTTTTCACAGCTTTTCATTTTTTTACATTTTGACCCCCAAAGTTCAACACAGTCTTTTTATGACCCCTCCTTGTGAAAATGGCAAGTGCCTTGTATTTTTTTGTGCAGTTTTTGTTTATTTATTGAATTTTGGTTGATCGGGTAGGTAGGCCCACTGAGACTAGAAGTCCCTTTTTCAGGGGCAAACCGGGGTGTGATACAGATGTAACCAACTGAAATTGAACCAGATTAAGTTGTTGGTGGTATTTTTTAGTGAATGGGGAAAATTTGGCCAGGACACCAGGGAAAAGTTCCCTACTCGTCTGTAGAGGGAGACCATGGCTGTCTAGTGAGATGGCCACTTCCGGTCCGGAGAGAGAACATGCAGGAGGCAGGGGAGCAGGTCTCCTCCCTTACCTCCATGGTACTATAGACCACAATGGAGAAAGAAATAGACTATTCACCGAAAGAGGGTCTGTACTCTCAGGAGTTGTTGGAAACAGAGGATCTACTGATGGAAGTGAAAATTTTCTCCGATGAGAAGCAGAACCAATCTGGGCATCACACCACAGGTTGGGCTATGGAAACAGAGAATGAGGAGATCATGATTTCCCATAGCGAGGAGCAAACCAGGATCCTGTAAGCCCAAATGTTCCTGCAAAGGAAGTGGCCTTGCGACTAAACTTAAAGAAAACGAAGTAATTTCTGCTACAGCAAATAGTAGAGGAAGAGAGACTGTTCCAATTAGAAATGGACTGATTGAAAGGTGTGGTGGCGCCCAATAGCACAGCTCCTGTCGACGTGGCAGCCCAAAACCTGACAGAGGCCAGTGGTTCTAAACCTAGACTTTGAAACAAAATGTGTGAGACTTCTACTGATGGTAAAATGAAGGAAAGGGCACTGGAGACTAGTAATCAGCAACAGGATAGCTGCATGGGTCCAACCATGAAAAACATGGCAGCACAGAGGATGGATGGCAGCAAAGGAGCTACAAGGTGCGAGATGGATTACTGAAAAGGATGTCTCTTGGACACCTGCTCCAAAGGATCCAGCAGTAGCACAGTTCACAAATACAGAAGTCACACCCACAGGTAAAATTGTTTATCTCCTGTAAGGGAATGGCGGGGATTCAAACTGCTGTAAATAATGATGTAGAGCTTACAGAAACAGATGAAATGATAGCGGATAAAAACGACTGTGTGGAAATACAGAGAATCCACAAAATAAGATTGTTGAGGGAAATATTGGTCTCAGCCCCAAAAAAAGATATTGGGGTTCCACAGGAAACCTGAGTAAAGATACTCCAGAGCAGATAAATACTGAGGTCCCCAGACTGCTGCTGAAACCAGAACGACACAGGAAAGTGCAGGCCCATCAGGATTTCACACTAATGAATGAGCTGAATTAAATGTTGGCCTAGGAGCGCATAACTTGCAGGGCCCAAACCTACAACTGAGGTAAAAAACATTTTTAAGGAAGTCAGACCTTTTTAAAAATAAAGGAGAGCCGGCCCCGCGTAGGAATGCTATCAGACTCCTGTACAAAGGTGGTCGTGACCCCCCCCCCCGATAGGGTGTATATTGGACATACTCTACTGAAGAATTCTTTGAAATGTTATGCCTCTGAGGCGTCTGCACTCATTCAAACGGATGGACATAACTACAATGTGAGTTTTAAGACCACTGAAGCACTAGACAGATTTTGGACAAAGTACAATGGGCTAAAAGATACACCACTATAGTCACCTTTTCTTGTAGTTCCCATCACCAAACCAGCGGTCAGGACATCAACTTTTCTCTTTAAAAATGAGGGTGTGAACATAACAGACATCATGGTATGACTTAAAAAGCGTTGCGAAGTGTTAGAGAACCCCATCCCCATAACTGACTCAGAGCAAATCTGGACGGGGGGGTTGGAGAGTTAAAGTTAAACTAATAATGTCCAATACTGGAATTCTACAGCTACCCAGTTACTTTTATTTAGGCAGGGACAGAGGCTCGCTTTTCCACCCCAGGCAACCCAAGTCCTGTCACAAATCTGGCTCAAGATTGCATTTAAGTAATGCCTGCGACACTCTCAAATGCACTCATTGTTTGGATACAGGCCATACCGCTGCATCATGTATAAACCAATTTTGGTGCAACCTCTGTGAGGAAACAGGTCATTCTTATGTGAGATGTCCATGGGCTTCACACAATATGGCAGATAGTACTCCACATGAAGTTTTGGTTACACAAGCACAAAAAAAGGTTGTGCACAAGCATCTGAAAGGAGGCCGAAATAAATTTTTCTAGCAAATCAGAAAAAACAGACACAGGAAGGGCATGAGCTAGAAAACCAAACACAAATATCCCTTTCACAAGACCCACTTGAAGGCCAATTAACATCCATGCAAACAGAGGGAAATACTCAAGCAGGTCAGGAAGAAGAGGCACAGTAAGATATCACGGGATTGACAAGAGAACAACAGGTAGAGGAAGAAGGGAACATGGAAGAAACTGCACCTGTTCAAATTATCATACAGGACCCCAGAGAAATTGAGGAACAAAAGATCATGCCCCCTCCCCAACCTTGATCTGAACCGTTTTTTAAAATGGTTACATACAAAAAATACCAAGAACAAAATGGAGCGCAAAGGGAAAGAGAGGAAAACTTTAAAAGGAAAGATTTCAGGTTCCCAGATGTCGTACCTCCATGGGTCAGCGGTCCTTTATAGAACCGCTCAATGGTTCAATTCCCTCAATAAAGAGGCACTTTCCTCTACTACACTTGGACCCTTCAAAAGGAATCTCAAACTTCACCTCACCTCTACCACTCAATGTGACTGCTTCTCTGAACAGAGAACTCTCTAAACACCTCCCAGCTCACTCATGTCTCACAGCCCGCTCTTTCTCAATCTCATTCCCTCTGGCACTGGGCCTTCCTTGTGACTCCTTTCCTGCTTCACATCTCCACTGGTACAAGACATTTTTCACCACCATCGGACAGTGGCCCATTAGCCTGCCAACTTCCTCTCCCGGTCGCATGCCTGCAATACTAACTGCCTATGGTGCCTCTATCTCTTATTGTGCTTGCAGCCAGCTGCCTACTCAAGCTTCGTTTTATGAATATTATCTCAAAGTATGTTATAACTGAGTATCTTTATTTTTTCTTTTAGTTGTTTTGGTTGTTTACTGTGCATTTTTTTTTACTACCTCTGTATGTATGCTGACCCTCATCCTTTGATGTGGAACCTTTGTAAACGAGCAGTTTCTGCTCAAAGGTATTTGTAATCCAAGAATTTAATAAATAAAATAAATTAATTAATTAAGATACGACGCTCAAACAAATATGTGGCATTGCAGGAGGAAAACCAATCAACAGACACGGACGAAGACGATGCAGAATTAGATTCCTCTTCAATAGCCACCGCTTCAAAAGATCAGTCAGCAGGTCTAGAAGACCATGCCATAGGTGATAATGTAAAGAAAAAGTGGGCAACGAGATCACAACAGTAATATCAAGTTATGTGGTACACCCCCCCTTTTTATTCTTATGGCAGCCTTACAGGTTCTCACCATAAATGTGAACAGCATGAAGAATTCTAATAGAAGACTGACGATACTAACTGAACTACTGAGACACAATATGGATATAGTGTGTATACAGGGTACAGGGCTGAAGACTTTTAAGGGAAATCGCTGAGGCTACTAAAGTATGGACCAAAGGGGTATCCTTTTAGTCACAGGGACAGGACACCTGTGATGGGGTGGGGATCCTGTTTTCAAACCCAGCACTGAAGGTCCCTAAATTGATAAACTTAGAACCGGGCAGGGTCCTCATTTTGGACATCCAATACAGTGAAATCAGATATAGATTAATAAACACGTACACTCCCAAGACAAAAGTCCAAAGAGTTGCCTTGTTCAGGAAAATCCAGCCTTATTTACACACAGCAAGGGCAGTTATATGAGGCGGGGGGGGGAATTTAACTGCAGTTTACAACAATCTGACAGAGGTTTAAAGACAGAAAAACTTTTTTGTGATAGAAATGCACTGAAAGATATTTTACAGAATGCACAATTGAAAGACGCATATAGGTCACTGCATCGACAAGGGGGCCATACCTATCATAGAAGAGTACACCGTACGAGAACAGATTTTTTAATTTTGTCCTAAACCCTGAAGGTGGAAAGGGCACACACGGAAGAGTTGGCTTTTTCAGATCACATGGCGTTATTCTTGAGAATTTCTGAGGAGGAAACCCCAATCTGTGGGAGGGGCCCCTGGAGACTAAATGCTACCTGGTTAGAGTCAGACAAATTAAAAAGTTAATAGTGGGTCTTTGGCAAGCCTGCCTATCCATACAATGCATGTATGACACACAAACGGATTGGTGGGAGGACATGAAAAAGAATTTTAAAAAGTATTTCCAAAAAGAGCTGGAAGGAAAGCAACACAAACATACCTAGACTATTTAACATTAAGGAAACCGTTACATAGATTAATATCATATACAGAAACATATAACAAGGATTACAGTAAACAGATAAAAAAAATTAAGCAGGACATGTATGCATTACAATACAACAGAGCAAAGTTTCTACAACAAGAAACCCGGTTTGGGACTAATAACAACAAAAAGACCTTTGACCCGTTCAAAGAGAATAGAAAGACGATAGATAAATTAATACAGGTGTTAGAGGATGACTAAGGTAATCAATACACTGACAAAGGAGGTATATTATGTCTGGTTAACAATTATGTAGCTGAAGTATTCGGCACACCTCCTGCCATACGAGGACATGACACATTTTTAGGAGTGGAATTTGAGGCCCCTACAAATGAACAATCTTCAGAACTCATTTCCCCAATAAGGGGAAGACAAAGTGAGTTTTATGATTAAGGCCTTAAATAGTGAGACTGCACCAGGCAGTGACGGTTTAACATCAGAATTGTATAAAATGGTTAATGAGATAGTAACACCAGAACTGATAAAATTATATAATGAGATCTTAACAAAGCAGTAACTCCCTGAGACTATGGTCGAGATAGAAAGGAAAAAAAAAAAAAAAAGATAAAAAAAAAATTGGAGGCCTATTAGCCTGCTTAACACGGACATTAAGATTCTCGGGAAAATCTTAGCAAAAATATTAGCAAACATCTCATTTACTTTAATTCATAAAGAACAAACATGTTCCGTACCTAAAAGGAGAAATTCAAGACACCTAATCATGTTACATGAACGCATGCAAAGGAGTCAGGAAGGAACAGAACACTGGTACTTAGTTTAGATCAGCAGTGGGCTTTTGACTCGGTTTCACATACATATATGCTAACAATATTAAAAAAAGTTTGGACTCCCTGATACTTTCATTAAATGGATATATGGTTTTTACTCCACCGCCAATATTACCCCCAGAGTTAATGAATGGGCAGGGAAGACCAAGTCTAATGTGGGTCCACATGACGCCTTTTATATGTATATTGTATAGACCCAGTTATGTTCCTTTAAAATCCCTGATGACATAATGGATATACAAATGGCAATACCAGTACCCCAACAACTTTGGCATACGCAGATGACGTTGTTATAATAGTAAAATGAACAAACTAAGGAAGAAGCCATCCAGACTTGGCTGGCAAAATTTTCCCCAAGTATCAGGAACACAGACTAACATGGAAAATAATACTGGTTTACAATTAGTGAAGGAAAGACATACAAAACAAACATTCGCATCTGTACAATTAACACAAGATCCAATTTCGATTTTAGGAATTAATGGATTAATGGGGACCTGGCCCTCCTGAATTGGGAAGATAAATTATGGAAAGCAGAACAAGCATCAGCATATGGATACACAGGCAGCTGGCAAAAAGGAAGAGTGTCATGCTGATTAAGAATTTATTGTTACCAATTTTTCTTTACGTGAGTTACTTGTCCCCCCCGCCCAGTTAGAAACTAGACTCTTTAGAGCCCTATGGGGCAGCCGTCTGAATCCGGTGAAAAGGGAGATCACCTACCGCAAGATAAAAGATGGAGGTCTGGATATGCCAAATCCAGTGACCTTTTATTACAGTATTTTTTTATACTATAATTTTATAGAACCAACGATAGAGAGTAACAAGTTATGGGCAGAAATAGCTGCTGAATGGATAAGGTTAGGTATGCAGGCAAGGGAAAACTAGACTACTGAACAGGACTCACGTGATACCCCCTCATGCAAAACCAATCTTTCAGAAAATGATAAAATGGAAAGTGCCTTTGGAAAGAATTCACAGACTGACAAGGCAACAGATTTATCAAAGACTCATACAAGCACAATGCCATGAAGAGATATCCTTCCCATACTGCCCTGGAACACAAAATACTATAATCATATCATGAGTACTGAATAAATGAATTCATAGTTTTGCTTGGGACTTATTATGGTTGACCATTCATGGGAAATTGAATATAAAAAGCAATAATAAACACAAATTTTTAAATGAACGATACTGCCCACGACCTGACTGCCATCAAGTTTTGGAAATGCAAGAGCACCTATTCTTGGAGTGCGGATATGTGAAAGAACTATGGTCAAAAATAACAACAAAATGGAATAGAGTATATTTAGTAGTCTCTTATTATGTGCTATTTACCCACACAGGTGGAAATCCTTTCATACAGAGACCCTGCAAATCATCTTTGCAATCATAAAGTGCTATATTTGGCAAGCACGATGCAAATGGACTTTGCAACAACTATATATGATGCATGAAGTATTGATAAATAATATACTGACCCTCCTTACAGCAAGCATATGAGAAAAACAAAGTAAATGTAACCAAAAAGAAACTACACAGCTTATGGAATGAATGCAATTTCATTTGGTCTAATAATGAATAACGATAACTGTGTTTTAAAAGACAGGAAGTGGTTGACGGAGAAATAATTTCTAAGAAACAAAATGAAAAAAGGAGGAAATACAGGAAAAATAAAGGAAAAAAGAGAGGAAAACATTTCTATCATTTGAAAAGGAAAAGTAAATTGGGAGATGTCCTGATTTGAGTATTTATTGACCTGAACCAGTATCAGTTGTGAATACTACTTTCCCTACTCCCAACAAAATTCCCCTACTCTTTCGAAGTATCATGGGATCTTTAATGTCCACCTGAACTGCTTTGCATGCAATCCCATCTCGCAGACCCCACCAGGTCTGCCTCTGCCACCAGGTCCACCTGCTCCATTAGATTTGACCATTCCACTAAACAGGTCCACCCCATCACAGAAATTGCCACCTCAGCTTCATCCATTGCCGGGTCAGGCCCTGCTTGCCCCATTAAATTTACCTGTTCTACCAAACTTACCTATGCCATTGAACTTTCATGCCCCTTGGCAGGAAATGCCCATTATTGACTCTCCCAGTTCCACTGCTCAGACTACTTGCTCTATGGGCTTTACCTACCCCGTTGCCCCAGAAGTGGAGGAACTGGACCCAGAGGTCGAGGATATAGTGACCAGAGGGATTGCTGCTGACATTCTACCCAGCAGATGCTAACAATATAGCCAAGCCAGCAAGGCTTGGGCAGCTGTTTTGTATTTTCCCATAAATAATCAGTAATGGATTTTGTTGTGCATAATCCTGTACTGATCGATCAATAACTTGTAACCTGATTCTACTGTGTTTGATTCTGAACTAATCGATTAACAAGTTGTAACCTGATAGATTGTTTTTACAAGTTTAAAACTCATGTACTAAGTTTTTATTTTCTCTGTAACTTTAAGCAGAGCTAAGGGCTGAGGGTAGACTTGTAATTTTCCAGACAAGCTGTGTCTTCACGAGTTGTGAGCATGACCTTCTCAAGCTTCAAACACCTGTGAGGGACTTTCCATGTCTGATCACGACGCGATCATGGGCATAGCCACTATATTGTCAACCAATCAGTTTGGCCGTACGGGGTCGAATATCGGCTAACCTCATCACACTTGTGGTTTGCCTGGTTGCATGAATGCGCAAGGCAGTCAACCTTGTCTTAGCTAGACTAATATCTCAGTTTAAACTAACCACAAAGGGTGATAAGTTGTTTACCTTGCTGTCAATTGCAAAATTTCAGACTATATCTCACTCTTAAGTTTGTGGTCCCATGTTACTCTTTATGTTTAGGAGAGTTTTCTCTTCCCCAACTCCTATGTGAGATGCTATGATGCCAGGTTAGGTGTCACAGCTCAAAACAAAATTCTATACCAATTAGATGTTAAAGTTGTTGACAAAATTCGATATCTAAGCAACTACTCATGATTGATTACTCAGAAAAAGCACCCAGGACTCCGTAAGCCATTTGTCAGAAACCCATTTTCTATTCTGGCAAAAAGTATATAAATCCTTGACAACCCCAGGCAAGGTAGGAGAGCACTAGAGGGAGAAGTAAGGATCACTTCTACTCTTAGGACTTCATGGGAACATCTGTTGCTGGTCTGGTGAGTCTAGTTACCTGACTCCTAGGCATCGGAACTAGGACTGACAAATGTAGGAGAGAGAAAAGGAATTTAGCGAGGCTTATTAGGCAGACCCAAAAAAATCCAACTAAGAGGGCGATTTCAAATGTAAATAAAATTCGAGGTGAGTATAAAGAACTTCTTGCCCCCCCCCAAAAAAAAAACAGAGTTTACTTATAAACAGTGGGAAGTAATGTACCAAGCCATTAAGGAGGGTGATACTAGGCTCTTCTGGGTCCTATTATCTAACGGGGTTACTAATCAGAATCTAAGACTGCTTATATATATATTCCTAAAGAAACTTGGATAACATACTATAATTCATTACTTAATAAACATCCTAATAGTGGGGGAGATGTGTTAGACAATTTTAGCACTGGGGGGAGTATATACCTTTAGTGTTTACTTTTGGGGAAGTAGAAGATGCTATTGTGAACCTCCCAAATAATAAAGCGCCTGGGCCTGATTTGATACCAGAGGAAGTTTATAAAATGTATTTGAATTATTGGGTAGTTTTTCTTACAAATTTTTTCAATATATGTTTAAGAGAGAGATTCATACCACCTTCTTGGACAAGAAATATAATAGTACCAATTCATAAAAAAGGTCAGTTTCAATCTCCATCTAATTACCGTCCAATTAGCCTCATTGATATTAGCAGAAAAATCTTTGCTAAAATATTATTACATAAACTACAAGATTGGTCATCTGTAAGCTCACCTTTATCTATGTTTCAAGCGGGTTTCCGCAAGGATTTTTCTACGATAGATAATATTTATATTCTTGCACATCTGATAGAAAAATATAGGTCATTTCGTAGAATGAAGCTGTATGCTTTATTTGTTGATTTTTTGGCAGCATTTGACTCTGTTAACAGAGTCAAATTATGGGAGATATTAACAGATAGACATGTACCTTTAAATTTGTTGGTCCCAATCTATATGTTATATTCACACACAACTTCAGCCATTAGATATGACACAAGAAGGATAATATTACTGATTATTTTAGTACAACTTCAGGAGTCAAACAGGGATGCCTTTTGGCTCCCTTTTTATTTAGTTTGTATATTGACTCTCTTTTGACCTATAGGGATGTAACTAGTCTTGATTCCCCTAAAATTAAAAATATGTCAGTTCATAGTCTTGCCTATGCAGACAATTTAATTATTTTTGCTTTATCCGTTGAAGGTTTGCAAAATAAAATAAATCAACTTTATATTAAATGTAAACACCTTGATCTAACAATAAATATGAAAAAAACTAAGTTTATGATCTTCGCCCCACATCAGGGACAAGTAATTAAATCAAGGTTTTATTTAAATAATGAACCTATAGAGGGGGCAACTTCTTATACATATCTGGTGGTGAAGTTTGCATCAAATGGAAACTGGATAGAGCATTGGAAGGAACAAGTGATCAAGGCAAAATTGATTGCTAAAGCTTTGTTACGCTTTAGCATGAAATATGCAGGCCATTCGGTCTTACCAGCATTAGTTGCTGGTGAAGCAAAGATCAATCCAATTCTCACATATGGAGCAGAGGTTTGGAACGATAATGTTCCTTTATGGTTGGAAACTCCACTTTCTTTTTATTATAAATTTTTACTACAAGTCCCATTAGCTACATCCAATGTCATAGTGAGGGCTGAATTGGGTAGAGTTCCCATCGCCACAATAATTGATATACGTTCCATAGGTTATTGGTTAAAAATTATTAATCAGCAGGCCAATTGTTTGCCTTTACTGTGCCTGAAAGAAAAGATCTCTTGGCATAAACAAGACTTTAGGTCATTTTGGGTCAAAAATATTCAGAGTATCCTGGGAAGAGTTGCTATGTTTCATCTCTGGTCAGATTGGAAGAAATCAATTACAATATCTCCCTTATTTAAGGAATCTGTTAAAAAGAGAATACTCAGGTCTGCTCAAGAAAAACAAATGGATCTTCTTAAGAGTCCAACGCCAGGCTAGCTGGCTAGCACAAAATAAGATTGATGCACTTTTAGAGAACTATTTAATTCTTCCTTTGACCCCGTTAGATAGGAAAATGATTACCTGGGCAAGGATGGGAATTATTTGTTCTAAATATATATTTTTCAATAGAAAAACTTTACCCAGTTCAGGTCCGGAATTATGTAATTGTAACAGGGGCTTTGAAGAAAATCTTTCATATTACGGTACAATGTCCTTTATATAAAACCTTGTGGTTTCATTTGTTAAATTATTTTCTCATTAAATATGTAAATGCAAAATATGATCCTCTATTCATACTTTTACATCCCCATACATTAAAGGAGGCTAAGATGGCTTCAACATTTTTTTATCAAGTGATGAAGTACAAAGAAAAACATCCCCCACCTCTGAGAATTAATTTGGGGATGGAAATTGAAAAAGTGTTATAACTAGCAGCTTTATAGCTGTTAGGAAAAAAACATAGGTTAGACAGAAAAAAACGTAAGTATTTTTCCTTTTTTGCATTTTATTTTTTTCTCTTTAAAAAAACCAAAAAAATGATTAAGCTCTTTAACTCTTTTTATATATTTTGTATGGTGTGTTTTTAACTATGTGATGATTTATTAGAAATTGTAATGTTTTTAGTATATTGTAATGGTGTATTCACCGAGCAATAAAACTGAACTGAACTGAACTGAATCTGGCTTCTGTTTTATTCCTGTTCGTGACTACCTCAGTCAGCACAGGAAATATTTTCTGTTTGTACTGCTGTTCAGGATAATTATAACTGCATTTAAAAGAGTTTTGAAGTTTGAAAACTGTGTTTGCCTATATATGCAATGCCAAAAAATTGACTTATAGATATTATACTGGTAAAACAGTTCAGAATTGTAACAGGAACTTTAAAGTCATGACTGTTAATTTTGTTACCAAAACTACTTTGTGAACTTTTTAAAACAACAAAATCAACAGTAAATATGTTTAATCATGAATCCTGACTTGAGTAATTCTTCTCAATTTAATATTATGAAACTTAGAGCATTTAGTTTGAAAAATAATAACCTAAGAAATAAGTCAGTAGTTTTAAGATAACAGTTCCAGGTTATATTCATATTAGTAAATGTGTAAATTTCTTATGCCTAAAATTACTACATAAATATTTGGGCTAGTGTATTGAAAATTCTAATAAAAAACACTGGTACAAGATATATGACTGTCATAGGCACAGACAGACAAATGGTTTTAAAGTAAATATAAAAATATTAAAAAAACTAGAGGACTTATTGCCTACTGACAAATAAACATGCCCATAAGGGAACTTTAGATTTTAATGAACATAGCAGCCTTCCTGGACTGAGATCACATAGTCTTGGTCAGTCAAGTGTCACATGAGATAATTGTGACTGGTGGTATAAACCATAACACAGGGGTCACTCTTCCAACAGTCTGTGTTGTCATTCCTAACCTAGCCCAATTAGTTGACAACTTGAAAAAAACACTGCCAGTCTCTGAAAGTCTCAGTGAAAGCAGTGTACACAAGACTGAGCAGAAAACAAAAAGGTAAATTATATCGTAGAAGCCAAAAGACACTCGAGATATAACCTACACTTATCAGAACAATCACCAGAACAGGCAGACAGGACCTCAGTTTAATGTCTCATCCAAAAGACAGTACCTCAGGAGCGCAGCATGCCCCTCACGATATAGTACAGTGTCAGTATTGCGATTTACACCAAGTGCCTGGTGTGGTGCTAGAACCCACAACCTTTTGGTCTTCCGGCTTCAGACGCAAGCGAGCAACCTGCTGAGCCACTGACACAGTTAGTGATGTTTCTCCCCTGGCCTCCAAGCCACTATCTGGACACCAGCCACCCCAGCCCCACTCTGCCGATTTTCCGACAGGACCTGCCTTCATGCTACTGTAACATAGCGTGGCCTAGGTGCTCATCAGGGTGCAGTGCTACTGGGTGGCTGGGGGCAGTGGCAACTCGGGAAACCATTTTCTTCTGAGGGGTGGCATACAATGCTGCCCAGATAAGCCCATGCACACTTCTGTGTGTGGTGCGTTGGCAGCCACCACTCCCTTTCCCCTATGCTGACAGCCCCGACTGCCTGACCCCCAGCCAACGCTATGGGCCATGTGAACACTGGGTACTGAAACCCTCCCTTCCTGGGAGAGGACAACAGTTCTCCGAATGCTCTATCCTCTTCCTCCCCAGCAACCCGAATCCACATTCGAAACTGGGTTGAGGGCGTGATTCAAGGTGTGATGTCCAGCACCTCAACCCTCAGCACCACTGGGCCGGCTAGGTGTCATGTTTAAGATACTGCCTGAAATGTTATTTTGCAGCACAAGTGTGAAAACAAGTTTTACCCAGAATTTTTGAAATGACAACTGCCCTGTAAGTGAGGTGGTGTGAAAAAGCTATGTTGAAAATTTGGGGTCAAAATATTGAAACTACTAAAGCTGTGAATGAACATAGAAACATAGACTTTGACGCAGATAAGGACCGATTGGCCCATCTAGTCTGCCCATTTCTACCTACAGGATAGGCACGCAGATCCTAGTTAACCAACAGTCTATTTCTTCCTATCCCCACAAGAATTGCCTTATGTCTGTCCCATGCATTCTTGAATTCTCCCACAGTTTTAGACCCCACAACCTCCTCAGGAAGGCTGTTCCATGCATCCACTACCCTCTCTGTGAAATAATACTTCCTCACATTGCCCCTGAACTGCCCCCCCATATTTAAATTGTGTCCCCTTGTTCTTGCATGTCTCTTTTTCTGAAAGATGCTACCCTCTTGGACTTTGTTGATTCCACTGAGGTACTTAAAAGTTTCTATCATGTCCCCCTTCTCCCTTCTTTCCTCAAGGGTATACATATTAAGCTCCTTTAGTCTCTCCTCATACAGCTTCTCTTGCAGACCCTGCACCATTTTAGCTGCCCTCCGCTGGACTGTCTCTATCTTGTCTATGTCCTTGCGGAGATGGGGTCTCCAGAACTGGACACAGTACTCCAGATGGGGTCTCACCAACTGTCTGTACAGAGGGATAACAACTTCCTGTTTTCTGCTGCTGATGCCTCTCTCCCTATGCATCCCAGTGTATACCCCCAGCCCTCCCTACTGCCTTCTCACATTGCTTGCTAACCTTAAGGTCATCTAATATGATTATCCCCAGGTCCCTTTCCTTTTTTATTATTACTACCCCTCCCCCCCATTGTGTATTTTTCCCCTGGGTTCTTGTTTCCCAGGTGCATTATTTTGCACTTCTTTGCATTGAATCCTAGCTGCCATACTTCTAACCATTCCTCCAACCTTGCCAAGTCCCTTCTCATCCTTTCCACACCACCTTGTGTATCAACACTGTTGCAGATCTTTGTGTCATCTGCAAAGAGGCATACTTTTCCTTCCAGTCCCTCTGCAATGTCACTGATGAAGACATTAAAAAGGACTGGACCCAATACTGAACCCTGCGGTACCCCACTAGTAACCCCTCTTTCTTCAGAGTGGACTCCATTTACAATTATCTTCTGTGTCCTGTTGTGCAGCCAATGTTTTACTCAGGCTACCACCCTGGGACCCACTCCCAGGCTGGTTAATTTGACTATTAATCTTTGTGTGGGACTGTGTCAAATGCCTTGCTAAAGTCTAGGTAGGCCATGTCCACAGCCCCTCCCTGGTCTACTACTTGGTCACCCAGTCAAAGAAATCTATTAGATTCGCCTGACATGACCTTCCCGCTGTGAACCCATGCTGCCTTGGGTCCTGTGCCCCACTGGCCTCTAGGTACTCAACTATTCTTTCCTTCGAAGTGACTCCATCACTTTCCCTACCACAGAGGTCAGACTGACAGGTCTGTAGTTTCCTGCCTCTGTCTTGGTCCCACTTTTGTGAAGGGGAATCACATCCGCCTTCTTCCAGTCCTCGGGTACCACACCATCCTCCCATGATTTATTAAAAAGAGTAGCCAGTGGTTTCACTAGTTCCCCCCTTAATTCTTTTAGAATTCTGGTGTGAATTCCATCAGACCCCATTGCTTTGTCCGCCTTCAGTTTTAGGAGTTCTTGCAGAACCCTTTCTTCTGTGAAAGGACTGGGATCGGCCCCCCTATCAAGAGTGCTTCTGTTAATTGGATTAGGCACTTCCCTCTCCTCTTTTGTGAATACTGAGCAGAAATATTCGTTCAGTATCCCTGCTTTTTCACTGTCCCCCTCTGCCCACCCACCATTCATTCTATTCAGCCTCACTATCCCTCCCTTTGACTTTCTATGCTCGCTGATGTACCTATAAAATGTTTTATTCCCCTTCTTCACCGAGTTGGCTATCCCTTCCTCAGTTTGGGCCTTTGCTATTCTGACTTCCCTCCCTGCTTCCTTCTGCCTTAACTGGTACAGCTCTCTGTCCTGCTCCTTCTGTTTCCCCTTATACTTCTGGAATGCTATCTTTTTCTTCCTGACTTTCACAGCCACCTCTTTTGAGAACCATAGTGGCTTTTTCTTTCATTTTGATTTGTTTATTTGCTTCACACAAAGGCTTGTTGCCTCTGTGATGGCAGTTTTGATGATTCCCCACTGTTGCTCCACACCTCCTTCTAGCCTGTTTACTAGTGCTTTTCTGAGGCACTCTCCCGTCTTGCCAAAGTCAACCTTCCTGAAGTCCAGTACCCTCACTACCAGTACTCCAGTACCCAACATAGACCCCAAATTTCAATATAGCCTTTTTATGACACCACTTCATGAACCTGGTAGGTGAAATGTTCTCAAATTCTGCCCAAAAGGTCATTTCCTGGAGTGATTGGAAAATCAGCTTCTCCACACCTCCTCACGCCACAGGTACAAGAGGGCGAGTCTCATGGCCCATTTCTGCCATTTCAGGAGGACAGGCGGTTTTGGAGCAACAAGCAAAATTAAGTAAAAGCCTCTAAAATGTGAGTAGAGCACTATATTGGTTAAATTGAATGTTGTCAGAAGGATTTAGCAGATTGTCACTGTGTTGGCGTGATAGCCATTTAAAAAAGAATTAATCTGCTGCTAGATTTAACAAAATAAGCTAAGTACAAGAGTTTTTAGTTGTATCATGAGCAAGGAGGATCTAGCAGATTTTCATTAGAATGTAATAAAAGCCGCCGTATAAGAATGCAGCAAGCCATCATTCGTATACACAGTTTGCTATGTACAAGTAGGTCTGAGTTTGGCAGGATACTACAACATTATGAGAGTCGCATTCACAATTCTTTTATAATAATTGGTTTCCCTCTTTTCCCCATAGGGAAACTGTGGTGTAATTTGTCGCAATAAAGGAGTGTTTATTACAGCAAACACGTGCACAGTTTCCTTTACTCTTCACATGTGCCCACCACAGTTTCTCAGTTAGTGACCACTCTCCTTCTCGCCAAACCGCAAAGGGACAGTGAAGTGTCACTCTGAGTCAGTGGTAAATAATTAAAGAACAAAAATGTAGCACACGGACTTTCATTTATTTTCAGTTGCCCACAAAATGAAAAAAAAACAAAAAACTTTTAAACGAAGGAAGAAAGGCAACCGCAGCCGCGTGCTGTAACTTTATCAGACCACAGCCACACAGAAACTTATTTTTATTTTCTATAATTGCTGAGGTGAAAAAAGTGAAACCCAGCAATTATATAAAATTAAATATGGGGCGGTGTGTGTTAACTCGAAGTTTACACACACCCTTGGGGTTAGATGCTTCATAAACCTCTTGAGCTTTCCTCTCGGGGTTTATGTAGAATCTAAACCCCTGGGTGTGAGTAAACATCTTGTTACACACACCACCCCATACTTTATTCTATATAAAATTAATGGGTTTCCCTTTTTCCCATAGGGAATCCGTGGTTTAATTTGCCGTAATGAAGGAGTGTTTATTACGGCAAACATGCACATCCCACAGTACCTCGCCTTCTGATTACTCACCTCAGCTGCTTGCCTGCTGTCTGGAAATGAAACTACCAGTAGAACTCGGCGGTAAGTTTTTTTTTTTTTTTTCAAATGACCTTATTTTCAACTCAAGGGGGGAAAAGTAAACGTTAGAGAACATTTCAAAAATGCCAACAGGACAAATGTGTGGAGCAGCGGAAAACGGAACCGGAATGCAGCCGCACCGTAATGGCTAGTATTTTATATAATTGCTGTGGCGAAAAAGGGAAACCCAGCACTTATATAAAATAAAAAAATGGGGTGGTGTGTGGAAACTCGAAGTTTACACACATTCTCGGTGTTAGATGCTTTAATAAACCAATCAAGCTTTGCTCTCGGGGTGTATGTAGCATGTAACACCTCGGGTGGGGAGGTGTAAAAGTACAGTTATGTAAGAATTTACTGTAACAGTAGACATTCGAGACAGGCTCTTTCAGTAGGTAATAACTTGTAGGACTGCGTCCCCTAGTGTCCAGACCACACAGAAACTTTTGCTAGCAGTGTCTGACAGGGGACCGCCCACCTGACATTACGTGACGGAAGTCAGCATAACACTATATAGTTATATAGCAGGCAGTCCCCACATCCGCCCTCCAGTTCTCCCACTGGAGACCTCAGAGAGTCATGACAGGAGAATGGGAAGAGGTTCCTGAACCCAAGAAAGGGCTCTTGAGAATAAAGAGGCGAAAGGTGGGTGGGGGAAAAAGGTTACCTACTGCAACAGCCTCTCTCGAAGATCTACAGTTACAGTAAGTTCTTACATAACTGCACTATCTTACTTCAAGAGGGCTCTTGCAGTACGTAATAACTTGTAGGACTGAGTCCCATGCAATCAGAGTCCAAGGGACAGGAAAACGTGGGAGGCCGGAGCAAAGATCTGGTAGACGACCAGAGAGTTAGGACAGAAGTCCCTGGAGGACTGCTAGGCCAAAACCAGCCCTGCGCTTAGAGGCAATATCCAAACTATAGTGTTTCGTGAAAGCTTGGACGGAACTCCAAGTAGCAGCCGCGCAGATGTCTGCGGCAGATACATTTCTGAAATGTCCTTTCACCTGCCCCGGAAGGACTTTACCATATTTCTGGTAACAGAAAGTAATGCAGTTGGCCAACCATTTGGACAAACATTGTTTGGAAACTGCTGCACCTTCTATTTTTGGTGCAAAAGAAACAAAAAGCTGATCCAATTTGCGGACAGATTTTGTCCTGTGTGTGTAATAATGTAAAATCCTGTGAACATCTAGCATATGCAGGATTGCCTCCCCTGTATCAGAATGCTCAGGATAATACACAGGCAATTCGAGAGACTGATTCAGGGTAGTCTCCAAAACAACTTTCGGAAGAAACTTAGGATTTGTGCACAGAGCCACCCAGTCTCTGTGGAAAATCAAATAAGGCACCTTACACACATCAGGGCCTGAAGCTTGGAAAAATTTTTCAAGCAGAAGTGACCGCAACTACCGGCGGCACTGAGGCTTGAGGCGCTGGATGCCACACCGGCAACCCGGATTCAGGAACAAGCCAGGGCCGATGGGGGTCGGCGGGGGGGGGGGAAGAGAGAGGATTGAGCATCCTGAGGACAGCTCTCCTGTCTCGGGGAGGGAGGCTTGCCCAGCACTGCAGTGTCCCCCGGTGGAGAATGGAGGCACTGCGCATGCTAGGGGGCAACACATAGCGGGACGAGAGCTGCGGCAGGCGACCTGATGCCACTGCACGTCCAAGCTCTCTGGGGGTTGGGGGAGAGATTGAGGGCATAACAAGCTGCCAGAAAAACCCTCTGCCTCCTGATAGGTGACAGAGGGTCCAGGAGTGTCAGCCTACCACACCCACTGTCAGGCTCCTCCTCTCTCTTCCTCTGCTTTCCTCCGTCCCGGGGGCCACCCGACTGGATTCTAGATAGAGCGCCAGGAGGTATAATCTAACGGTCCCACCTCGGGGGACTCAGAGCTGGGGGGCTGGGTGACCATAGGGAGTGGATGGAGAGACCAGCCACAGAGGAGTGAGAGGGAGCTTCAGGCAGGCGGGATCAAGGCGGACACCGTGTGACCACTCCTGAAAGAGTTTAGGAAGATAAGAGAGATAAAGTTCTAAAAAAAAAAAAAAAAGAAGTGACTGCAACTAAAAAGAGCACTTTCTAGGACAAAAAGCACATGTCCCATGTACTTACCAGTTCAAAGGGAGGCAAGGTCAACTTCTCTAAAAGAAAATTAAGGTCCCACGGTGGAGCAGAGCTATGAACTGGGGGTTTGAGATGCAAGATACCCTTTAAGAAGGTGTTTGAGACTTCTAACTAAGCCAGAGTCTTGTCACCTACTAAATCATGATAGGCAGAGATGGCCCCTAGGTGCACCTTTAGTGACGAGTAGCTCAAGCCTGGGTCCAACAGATGGAGAAGATACTCCATGGCCTGAAGAGCGGGGCACAAGAAAGGGTCCCAAGACTTCGAGGTAGCCCAAATGGAAAAGCATTTCATTGTCCTTTGGAAAGGAGAGGCAGTAGGCTTTGCAGTGTCAGCATCTGAAACCTCTTGTACTCTATGAAGAGGTTTAGGGTACTGAGGTCCAGAATCGGGCATAGATCCCCTGTCTTTTTGGGTACCAGAAAAAAGTGGGAGTAGAATCCCCTCCCAATCTGGTTTGCCGGCACTGGCTCTATTGCTTCTTTTCAAAGAAGAGCCGTGACCTCTTCCCTTAAATAGGGAGTATGCGCCCTTGGGTAATGAGAAGACCTCGGTGGATTGTTTGGAGGTTTTTATCGAAATTCGAGAATGTGACCAAGCTTTATTAACTGAAGCACCCAGGTGTCTGTTGTGATGGACTCCCAGTCTCCAAGACGCCTCGCGAATCTTCCACCCACCTGTTCCTCCAACAGACCGGGGGGGGGGTCAGCAAGTCAGGAATGGGAGGGGGGTTGGGGAGGACCACTCCTGAAGCCCTTTGGGTTTTGGCTGGAGGGGTGGCGGCTGTATTGGGAGCCCTACATTTAAAACTGGCGTTGGGCACTTGCTGATTTTTCATCTGGCGTCTGTTTTGCTGACGAAAGGGATGTTGTTTTTGTTGTTTCGGATGGCACATAGTGTGAACTGACCAAAGAGCTGTACCTTTATCCAGCAGGCTTGTGATGATGTCCTGGGCATCTCCACGCCAAACAGGACAGAGCCTCTGAAAGGGGCATCCTGAATAGCCGACTTTAACATCAGGGGCTAGGCCAGATACTCGAAGCCAAGAATATCAGCGAAGGCTCACAGCTTTGGCTGTAGCTCTAGTGGAGGAATCCACTGCATCATAGGCACCTCGCAAAGAATGACGTCCCGCCACCTTGGCCATTTTTAAGGTCTTTGCCAAGGTGGACTTTGTTTCAGAGTCTGGAAGGGCCTTGACAATGGGCTCAAGCTGTGGAACAAAGGCTTCTGGTACTCTTAACATGTGTGAGACGTAGTTCCGAGCATGTATGGCTAGAGTAGAAGAAGAATAAAACTTTCTCCCAAACTGGTCCATTTGCCTGGATTCCTTGTTGGGAGGGGAAGTACTAAGGTGCTTTGGTTTTGCAGTCCAATCATGGGCTACGGTAATGATCACCGAATCAGCCCTAGTACCCACACTGAGGTGGTCCATGTCTTCAAGGGTCCTGTAAACCTGGTCAAACTTTCTTGGCCATGGCCGGGATCGAGAACGGTCTCTGCCAGATGGTCTAGGATAAATCCTCATGAGGTTCCAGCCATGGGGGAGTGAGTACCAGACTTGTCTCCAGGAAATCCAGATGCTCTGCCAACCTCTGTCATTTTGGGTCCAAAGCCTCTGACTTCCAGCCTTGGGCTTCCACCATCTTTTTGAGGAGGTCCACAAAAGTGGGATCTTCAGGTGGGGATTTGGGAGACTCCCGCAGGACTGGTTCATTATGGGGAGGTGTCGCAAAACGGGAACTAGCAGATGAGGAATCGGAGTCCGCTGCGGAATAGTCTGAATCCTCCAGAATTTTTTCAATAATCAGAGGCTGTTGTAGCCTGGAGAGCCCTTCAGACATCAGGAGTTGCAGTCAGGCTGATGACTGACCTGACGTCAAAGTGCGAGGAATGACTGAAGAGGGTGCCCTAGGGGTGAAATCTGGGCAGCCTGTGTCCGCAGGTAACGGATGCCTGGTGTCCAATTCAGAAACCAGTTGTGATTTGGGTGCCCCCATCATCATAAATGCAGATGGCATTCCTGATAGAGGGTAGCCAGATGGCGGCCCTGACAGAGGGTAGCCTGACTGTGGGTAGCCTGTCGGTCCCAAAGGCGGATAGCCTGAAGGGGGTCCTGCTGGAGGACCTGCGAGGGGAATCCCTGGTGAAGGGCCAGATGGCGGAAGGCCCGAGGATGGCCCAGAAGGTGAAAAACCTATAGGGGGCCCAGACGGGGGCTAGCCCATTGGCGGTCCTGACAGAGGCAATGGGACCTGCAAGTGTCGAGGAGGAGCTGGGTCTGGCACAACTATTGGTGGTGGCGGAACCACCAGAAGGCCTTTTGGAACCCCGTCAGGAAATCCTGATGAAAGGTCTCTTTCCGTCGGGACCAGCGGGTCCGGCGACAATGGAGGAATCTCCAACAGAGGAGATGGGGGTTCTCCATGAATGGAGACCCGGGGTGAACCATGCCCTCCAGCTGGAACAGAATCCAGCAGTACATCGTCAGACCGTGACGGATGTGAAAGAGTCGTGCGATCGTCGGAGGGCCAAACGATTGGTTGATCGACCCGGGTCGTCCATAAGTCGGAGGCCCAGACCTCAACTACCAACCCCAGCCGAGTGCTCATGGAGGGTCCGATGGAGCGGTTTGTCGGTAAGCCTGCCAACAGAGCCCAGGGTAGTGATGGGCCAAAGTGCGGCGGTGGTCTCGGACGAATCCGAGGTACCTGCCATCACCATAACCAGTGGCAGTGGGGAGGCCAAAGTATGCTCAGAAGGCGGGAGCACAGACCTGGCAATGGCACTTGTCTTCCCGGAGGAAGGGGGCCGATCCTCTGCTGAAGGGCCCATGGGTGGCTTTGGTGAAGGGGGGGGACTGCTCCCTGTCCTGATGCTTCTCCTTGTCCTCCTTTTTCTTCTTGTGGGGATCAGTTGGGGAGAAGGCGGCACTTTTTAGCTTCTTCTTAGATGGGGAAGGGATATGGGGGGGGCAGCTGCAGTCTAATGGACTGAAGTGCTGCACACTCGAGCAGACTAGATAGACCGAATGGCCTGTATCTGCTGGCAATTTCGTATGTTCGTATGTTCAGCTCTTTCTCCATCGAAGCCATTTTGAGTTTCCAGAGATGGGCCTCGAGTGACTGCTGGTGCCTTTTCCGTGTGGCTGGGTGAATTGAGCGCAGGCCTCACACTCCTCAACATTGTGGTTTGGTCCCAGGCAGAAAAGGCAGAGGGTATGCTGGTCCTTATGTGGAAGCTGGACACCGCAAGAACCACACTTTTTTTTTCATGCGATTCCATAGATGAGGACGACATACAAAACTATTAAAACAATTTTCAGGTAAGAGAAAAAAACGGATACTTAACTGAGACAGGTGTTCGAACTGCTGCGACGAGCTTCAGTCGGTCCAACATGCACAGGTCGAAGGCGGACGTAAGGTCGCCCACTATATAGTGTCATGCTGATGTCCTTCACGTGACATCGGGTGGGCGGTCCCCCGTCAGACACTGCTAGCAAAAGTTTCTGTGTGGTCCTGACGCCAGGGGGTGCAGTCCTACAAGTTATTACCTACTGCAAGAGCCCTCTCGAAGTACGATCTTCTCATTCCACACACCACCCCATACTTTATTCTGTTTATAAATTTAAGTCTGTTCAATGCATTAAGGCAGTTCTAAATGTTTTTTTCCCCCCCAACACACTATAGATGGAAGACTATGGAATGAATTAAAAATCACAGCAATCTGTGTCACACGGATGGCTTGTACCTGTTAATAATGAAAGTATGAAACCATCAGCACTAGTAAGGGAGATTTCTGTTTGACTAGGATGTAGCCATAGCGATGAAAGAATCTTGATTTAACAAGTTTTCATGCTCATGATGTGTATAATGCCTGAAAAATACAATTCAAGTTGTAAAACTAAAAAGCTGTGGCCTGGCACTTGTTGCGCTTTGTAAATATGATCTAGCACAGCATGATGTAATTATAGTTCTAAATTCATAAAGGCATGGTTCTGATTGTATCGGTTGGTATTTTTATCACTACGTTTATTATTAGTGCGGTAATTTGATAACAGCACACTCAATACATAGGTCTATTTAAAGCAATACTTTGCATGTTTGTTGAATGTTAGTGTACTGCATTGACTCAAAAATAAATTAACAAGTAGAGCAAAACTCAAAGCATAACTAATATAAGAATGTAATCAATTAATCCTCGGGGAATAACAGCTGCCAAATAATATGGAAGTATTGACCCTTGTATTCAGAATGCGCTACTTGCAGGAATTTAAAGAGGCATTAACCCCCCCTTTTTTGAGGGTACGTAATATAAATGTGCTTGGTATTTACAGGTTTTAAAGTGCTCAAAGTAAAGAAAACAAAGATTTGGGATCCTTCCTCCAACTAAAATCCATCAGACACGCCTATGAGATTGGTAAACAACAGGAAGTAGCAGTTACATGACACAGTTAGACTGGTAGTGGGAGTACAGTGTGCTTCACTGGCTTGTATGGAGTTTATTAAAAAAATTCTTAAATTGCACAGATTATAGATACTTTAACAGCATCTGACGCCATTAGGAGAACTTTGGCAAAACATAATACTTGGAGTTCTGCTTGTACTTCACATTATAGTTCTTTATTTCTCCTGCCTGTTATTTATTATTGAGGTCATTTGCATGAAAACAGGATCTTTGATCCTGAAAAGTTAATCTATTCCTGCTACTGTCTCCCTACCTGAGGTTACAATGCTCGGTTTGTGACATCACAGTTACTCCCATGGCAACAGATTGTGATGTCACAACAGAGGATTATGACATGAATTAGGGAGTAAGCTACAGAGGCAGATGAACTCTTACGGATACAGAGCATGTTTTCATGCAAATTTCCTCAGTAATAAATAATGAGAAGAAATCCATATAATACACAAAGAATGCAAATTAAATTGCACCTAAATACTATGTTTTTCAAAGTTTTCTTTGAGGCATCAGCAGCTCTTTAAGGTTATGTTGTTTATTTTACAGCCCAAAACTCAACTAAACTGTATTCGCATACAGGCGGTTAAAACATACACTTAGGTATGTGAGCCTAACTGTATTGTACAATAGGCTTAAGCTGGAATTGAACTCTCAACTTTAAGATTTGTAATTATTGTTTTTATTTATAATATTTCAGAATTCCCTTGAAAAAGCCATTATTTACTTGGTGAAACATTGGGGTATTATAAAATAAAGAAGATTTCAAAGACAAGTGTTTGTGTAGTGTCGTTATTTAGCCCAGAGCAGCCCCCCCTTCCCCCCAAATCCAGTTGCAACAAATCACCTTTCAGGCTAGATCTGAAAAATGTCACCTATCCTGTTCATGAGGTGGCATCCAAAGGTCATGTCGTGTTGTAAATTTGGAGAAAAAAAATATAAAAAAACTGATAAAGTTATGAGTAAAGTTCAAAACACACTGAAAATACATTGACTGCACTTATTTTGTCTTCTCTCCTTTCCCCCTTCTTTGTAGCAGTAATCCTGACACATGGCTCACAATTTGTGGAGGGAACAGCCCAGACCACTATCAGGCCTATGCCACAGCCGTTTTATTTTGTGTCACCAAAAAACGGCAGGGCATCAGGACAGATCTGCAATGCGGCGGGGGGTCAGCGTCAGCAGCAGGGTGTTGTGCGACCAGGGAATGAGAGGGATCAGCAGTAGCAGGAGGGTGTTGCGTGACCACAGAACGGGAAGGATCAGCAGCTTCAGAGGGTTTGTAACCAGGGAACAGGAGGGTTTTGTGTGACTCAGAAATGAGAGGGCTCAGCAGCAGTGGGAGCGAGTTGTGTGACCAGCAAACAGGAGGGTGTTATGCAACTGGAGAGTGGGAGGGATCAGCAGCAGGACGATGCTGTGGGACTAGAGAATGGGAGGGATAAACAGCAGTGGGAGTGTGTTGTGCGACCAGGGAACAGGAGGTCTGATGGGGGAACGAGGCGCAGTCTGATCATGACACCAATTAGCTGCTTACTGGGCGGCATCATGTAGATGAAAGCATGGAGCTGCCCAGTAACATGAGCATCTCTTTTCTTTGAACTGCACAAAGTTTCCACCCAGCCATGTATAGAACAATGTCACAATCAGGCTGGTTGCTCATTGGCCTGACACTGTCAAGTCCACTGCAGACTGTCCTGCACTGGACCCGGCAGTGACACACCTCTCAAACCCACTATTAGAGCAATATGTGTGTGCTGCGCAAGTAAATATAAAAACTTTATCACATACGATATACCTAAAAATGACAGAGACCCCAGGATACATGGGGCATGGGCCCTTCAGGCTCTGGGTTAATAACATATTAGCCACGCTGCAAACTTTCAACCAGAACGGAGGGGAAGCAAGCAGCTTTATGTAATGGTATAGCCCAATTTCCCATTCCCACCCTATGTGGGCTAGCCCTGCAGAACTAAAGATGACACACCTCAGCATCTGCAGCCTCCCATCCAAATATGCGGATCTTGAAGCTTGGGTCACCCTCTACAAGCCCCATGTCCTGGGGCTCATGGAGATGTGGCTTAAACCACACATCTCCGATGGAACCTACAAACTCCCGGAATAATACTGTTGCAACGCAACTGCCCAGGGGAAAAAAAGGCAGTGGTGTTGCGCTCTTCATCAGCAAACCCCTAACCATCGCCCTTGTCCTCTCCTCGGATACAGTCTCCCCCAGTGAAAGGCTAACCTCGGAGCTGAAACTGGGCTCATCCAAAAAGCTGTACACTGGCTGCTGCTATAACCCCCCGAATGGAAGCACATCAGGTCTCCTTAATCATATGTCCGGGCTGGATCAACTCTGTCCACACAGAAATACCATTCTCTTGGGAGACTTTAATCTTAATTAGTTAAGCTCCCAGGAACTTGACTATGCCAATCTTCTCAAAACAACACCATCTGGTGCAACTGAAATATGGCTACTACTAGGGACTGATACATGGATAGCAGCGCAAAGCTCCCATACACAAATATGCAGAAGAGTATGGGTGATGGGAGTGCAGGGCTCCAAAGGCCCTGCGCTCCCACAGAGAAATAAGAGTACAATTATAATCTCTTAAAGCCCTGCGCTCCCCCAAGAAAATAAGCCTTTATATTTTCTCAAAACATAAGGAAATTCTCTGCAAAAAACTTTGTTAATGCACCATTAGGTTTCCTTATGATTGTACTTTCTCAAAAAGTAGGGACATTCTGTTCAAAAAACTTTGTTAATGGACCATTAGGATTCTAACATCAAAAGTAGGCAAATTACATCTTAGGATTCCCAACCCTAAGACCCTGATCCCACCCTCGGTTTCTAGCCCTAACACCCCCCCTCCCCACATGCAGGAACATGTGTGAGGGCTGTGCCTTTGGGTTGCGAACCGTAGTGCTCACCCCATTCCAAGAGTAAGTAAGCTAAGATGGGTACAGAATAAGAGAATGGGGTGAGTATTAGGGTTTGTAATCTCAAGGCACACCCCTCACACCTGTTCCTGCATGCAGGGTGGGAGTGGTGTGTTAGGGCTGAAAACCAAGGGTAGGGGTGGGCAGGAGAGCCAACTTTTATAAACCTTTATGGGTGCTCACTGACATTAAGAAGTATTTATTCAGTGGGCAGGTTCCCTAATAATGCTTTTTTCCAGTCTTCCCTCAAAATATTGAGGGTGCTTAAGTCAACTTTGTGGGTGCCTGAGTAGCCCAGCACCCCTGGAGTCGGCACCTATGGGAGTGGGGTCTTAGGGTTGGGAACATTAAGATGTAATTTCCCTATTTCTGACATTGGAACCTTAATTGTCCATTAACAAAGTTTTTTTTGAAGAGAATTCCCTACTTTTTGAGAAAGTATAATAGTAAGAAACCCAGATGGTGCATTAATGAAGTTTTTTGCAGAGAATTTCCTTACGTTTTGAGAAAATATAAAGGATTATTTGCTTGCAGGAGCGCAGGGCTTTAAGAGATTGTAATTGTACCCTCATTTCTCTGTGGGAGCGCAGGGCCTTTGGAGCCCTGGACTCCCATCACGTCATACTCCTCTGCATATTTGTGTGTGGGAGCCTTGCGCTGCTATCCATGTATCAGTCCCTAGTAGTAGCCATATTTCTCTTTGGGAGCGCAGGGCCTGGAGGGTCCTGCACTGCCATATATGTATTTATTTAATTTATTTAAAAGTTTTACCAGGAAGGCATACTGAGCGGAATACCACTCGATTCCAGATGCATCCTGGGGGAAGGGGGCAGTGGAGAGGTATTATACAATAGAGATTTATACTGATTACTCCTTAATAATATCCGTATTTGTGTGTGAGCCATCCATACATCAGTCCTTAGTAGTATTCATACCCTAAGTCACAAACATCTTTGCAACACTAACCTGAATAGCCATCTCTAACCCTAACTCCAGAACAAGTAATATTTAATGTGGGGAGCACATGACAAAGTGTACCTCGGCACCCTGAACAATATCACATATGTGCCCACAATTAACTCCAAAAGAAACCTAACCTAACCCTAACCCAACTCTGGAACAAGTTATATTTAAAGGGGGGCACACACAACAGGTGTACCTCGGCACTCTGAACAATATCAGATATGTGCCCCCCATTAATTCCAACAGATATATAACCTAACCTGAACCAGCGCGAACACAAACATTTCTATAGAGTAACATTAGAACTTTCACTGGCCATAGCTTACTCAATATTTGGAGTTAACTATAACACTATATATGAAATGAAAAGAGTTCACTGAGTACAACAACATTAACACATCATACCAAGGGCAGTCATCACAGGGTACCCACAGCACTCCCAATATTTCCACCAAAATTAAAAATGGTGCCAAATGCAGAATGCAAGGCCAATCTTTACCAAACTAGACACACATATGTATCTTCTCTTGGACTACAAGCTCGCCATGTTTCAGACAACTAGCTTGATAATTGATGGAGTTATGCCCTAAAAACTGGAAACCAGATTTGTACCCATAATTCCTAAACTGCTGGGAGTTAAGTGTAAACCTAAATTTATGTTACTCTTTTGGGGAGCCTCATAGACTGGAGGGATCAAAGCCCCCCCCACCCTTTCCTGAATGTACATAGTTCCCTTAACCATAACAGTAACCCTAACCCTAGCTAATTCCAAAACGTCCACGAGTTAAGTGTCACTCAACATATATGTTACTCTATGTGTTGAGCCACACAAATTGGAGGGGGGCAAGCCACCCTCCTAAGCTTTCCTGAATGTGCACATTTCCCTTAACCCACCACAATTTTTTTAAGAGATTGTAATGGTATCCTTATTTCCCTGTAGGAGTGTAGGGCCCTGCGTTCCCATCACTCCACACTCCACTGTGTATTTGTGTGTGGGAGCACAGGTCCATCTGGGCTCTGTGCTGCTATCCCTCCATCAGTCCCTAGTAGTATCTGTATTTCTTTTTGGGAGTGCCATGCATGGATTTCTCCTTAATAGCTGCCATATTTGTGTGTGGGAGCGCAAAGCCTGGAGGGTCCTGTGTTCCCATGCATGAAGTGACAAAGAAACGCTTGTGTACACCTCACATTACAATATCATCCTATGGGAAATTAAGCAATATGTAAAGCCACAGAACTCCAGAGCAAAGTATTATATTTTCACCAAACCAGAAAAAAGGCAGATCTGTGAGGCACATCCTCAGTACCCCAAAGATTTCAGAGCAAAATTGCAAACAGTTTCTTAACACCATAGTGACAAAGAAACGGCTCTGTAAATCTCCCAGTACGTTATCCTATGGGAAATCAACAACAATTCAAATCCACAGAACTCCAAGCCAAATTAATATATTTTCACAAAAATAACAAAAGGCACATCTGTGGAGCAAGTCTTTTCTAACCTGAAAATTTAAATCCAAAATTCCAAACCGTTTCTTTGCTATGAGGTGACAAAGAAACAGCTATATAAAAATTGTTCTTTTTTCGCAAAATGCGATCAAGAATCCTGTTTTGCGACCAAGAATTCTGTTTTGCGATCAAAGAATCCTGTCTCGAGCCTCACATCTAAATTTTCCCATACTAAATAATGCAAAACTTTGAAATGGATTAATATTTTTCACCAAACCTTCAAATGACACCACTGTGACACAAAACCTATATACCCTAAAAATGTCAGATCAAAATTCCACACCATTTTTGCACAATGCAGTAACAAAGAATTTGACAAAAAACTGTACTTTACACATTCTTTAAGACTCCATATCTCCACACCTGCAAATCCAACTGGAACAAAACATATTACTTCAAGAGATCCTAGGTCCCTGATGGTACATGCCACATTTCATGCAAATCGCTTGAACGGTTGTGAAGTTATTAATACGCAAATTGCGATCAAGAATCCAGTTTCATGATCATGAATCCTGTTTTGAACCTCACATCTAACTTTTCCCATAGGAAGTAATGGGAAACTTTAAAATGTAATAACTTTGGAACGATTAAAATTTTTTCACTAAACCTTCAAAAGCCACTACTGTGACCCAAGACCTCTATATCCTAAAACTTTCAGATCAAAATTCCACACTGTTTTTGCACAATGCAGTGACAAAAAATATGACAGAAACTGTAAGGTTGTGAAATAACAGATGGACCAGATACCGAATTTCAGTTTTGACACACAATCTCTGTGTGATGTTTATTCAAAATATAGAATATAACCTTCAGCAATGGCATATTCCTTCTTCAATACACCAGTTTGCAGCAACAGACTATGAATGTCCTTCCTCTGCACTTGTCAGCACCAAATGACTCACTGATCTAAACTTTTCAGTGAACACCCTTCATCCCTATGGTTGCCTTGTTTGCTTGGGTTGTGGGGCTCAAATAGAAAAACCAAAACAAGCTACAGACAAAGAACCTCAGTGCAGAAGCACTGAAACAAGGGTTACCCCAAAGAGCACTGACAATAAGCCAAGTTTAAAAGAAACACAACATCACACATACTTCCATGATGCAAAGCATCATGGGATATATGCAAATCCCCATGTACTTTCAGATTGGCTCAGTTTACAGCAGGAATGCATGGTATTAATTTACATGCACTTAACAACACAAACAACTTATTTTCTATAACACATTCACCTAGTACTTTTTACCTTTATCAAACACCTAGTGCCATGGTATTTTCAACATTTACAGGTTTTATACACATAAGGTATATACATCAAGGTATCTTATGAGACAGTGCTATTCCATACTAAATCCAACAACAATAAACACAGCCTGTTGTTTTACATAAGATTGGAGATCACCACAATAATGTCTCTGTACGAGGACCTGAGAGGGAAAAGGAAAATTAAAGAAGACACTATAGCATAGTCAAGAAAGGTGGGGGGCATAGGTGGCCACCCTTATGGACTAGAAATTATAAAGGCTACATTAGGCTAAGAAACGAAAGAACTGTTGCAACAGATTTATGAAAAGGTTGGTCCTCAAGAGTGGCAGGATCTCCCTGTCACAATTAATTTTTTTTAACCAAACCTTCATAAGGCACCACAGTGACCCAAGACATATATATATATATATATATATACATATATATATACATATACATATACATATACATATATATATATATATATATACACACACACATACATACACACACACACACACACACACACACACACACTATTGAGAATACTGGATAGGTATTTGATATTAAAAAAATTCTTCTCTCTTCAGAAGAGAGGTCTCTGTCACCCACCACCTTAACGGGCATTACAGCTCAAACTTATAAATGTTGGAGATGTACAAGGCAAACTGGACCAATCCGTATGATATATGAATATACCAAATTAATATCAGAAAACGATTCTTTCGTACCCATACATATGGACTCCACATTCCACAAATGGAGAAGGTTGGGTCTTTCACATTTTTTCCAGTTTCCCTCCCCTCAGGGGATGCTCCCCTTTGAAAAATTACAGTCCCAAAATAATCTTCGTAGATTAGATTTATTCTGTTACTTTCAGACTAGGAACCATATACTCTGAAACAGAACAATCCAACCCAGGATCCCTTACCCAACCCCAGAACTTCTCAAATTATTTACTGAAACTATAAGAGGGAATCTGGGAAAGCATATTATAGGAACCAAATATAAGGATTTGAGAAATTAACAAAAATAATCTACTAAATCTATATTACAGGAGTGGAAATGGGATCTCCAACTAGATATAACCATGGAGGGGATCAGCTCTGAGTGCAGCAAAGGTCACTTCCTCCCCATTTTGGAGGGAATTTGCATGGAAGTGCCATTCCTGTTTTTTTCGAGCCCCTGCAGTCCTACTTAAATTTCTCCCAGAAGAATATGGCGCCTGCTGGCGAACGTGTGGGTGCCCGAGTGCGTCACTGGGACACATATTCTGGCAGTGTCCTTCCTTGTTTGATGCCCTTTTGGCTATCCCTACAAACAGAACTTAGTAATTTACTAGGACAGGTGGTAGAACTAACTGCCGAGAAGGTACTGCTGGGGATCTTTCCAGACCATTCCCCTCCATGGGAACAAGCCCTTTTACCTTCTAGTCTTTTGGCGGCTAAAAAGTCTATTACTTGTAGATGGATGACCATCATAATTCCGACAATATCAGAATGGAGATCTATCATGTCCAACTTGTACGCAATAGAAAGCCTCAATGCTAAAATTCAAGGTAAAGCTCCAACATACATGATGAGATGATGAGATAGCAGGGATGGGTGTTCTACCAAGCTTTGGTGGAACCAGACTTTGCCCTTAATCTTATTTGGTCTATTGGGGTGAGTCGGGGGGGAAGGATGAAATAAGAATTAATAGAGAGCTGAAGGAATAGAGAATCTAATTAAATATGTGGGTCCCAAACAAAGAAGAGGAAATTCATAACCCCGACTATACAAGAGAAGCGTGACCAGATCAAAAGATAAGGGGTAAACAAGGGAAGGTGGGTACAAAATGGAGCTGGAGCTTTATCTTTCAAATGGTCTTTGACCTAAAAGTTGTATAACCATTATACCTATTCATTTAGACCTCTGGATGGAGTATATAAACTGACAATACTATAAAATGACTGAGGATATGTTGCACTATAATGTGAAGTATGAAATGCGCTCTTGACACAAGTGTAAAATAACCTTTTTAATAAAAAAGATACTTATAAAAATAGAAATACTGGATAGGCAACTATGCACAACCAGTGTATTCTACCACAGAGGGGTTTTGATTCCCTCTGACCTTGAGAGTGAAGCTTGAAATCTGTGGGAATCAGAACTCCGAGACAGCAGAACACACTTGATTATGCATAAAGTTGCTCATCCTGTATTTTTTTTATAGTGTACAGTATTATGTGACGTGTGCATTTTGTTGTTTTCCCTTTCACAATGCACCTGGCTTGGGCAGTCTCTAGAGGTTCTAGAATGTTGTTCTACCACAGAAAGGTACAATCACATTCCATAACCTTTGAAGTGTGGTACAAAAGCATTTTGAAAAGGATGAATTTCTATATAGAACAGTGCTCTACTATACACTATAAACATTTCAGACTAAAGTTCCACACCATTTTTGCGCAACGCAGTGACAAATAATTTGACAAACATGGTAATTTGTACATTTTTTGAGACTCCATATCTCCACACCTGCACAGCCAACTGGAAAGAAACTTGCCACATTAAGAGATCCTTGGCCTCTGGTGGCATATGCCAAAGTTCATGCAAATCACTTGTACGGTTGCAAAGTTATTTAAGCATAAAATGTTCAGTTTAACATTGAAGTGAATAAATAATGTGACAAAAATGGTGATTTACACATTTTGGGACTCCCGCACATCCAACGGGAACAAAGCATGCCACACATGTCAAATTTCATGAAAATCATCTGAAGAACTGCAAAGCTATTAAAGCACAAAATATTCAGTTTAACACAGAAGTGAAGAAAAGAATTTGACAGAAAGCAGTGATTTACATATTTTGGGACTCCATATCTCCACACCCGCACATCCAACTGGAACGAAACTGGACACATAAAGAGAGCTTTGTTATCGGATGGTGCATGCCAAATTTCATGCCACTTGCAAGAATGGTTATTTTATTTATTTATTTAAAATTGATGACAGGCAAAGGGAAAGGCACACTGAGCCAAGGCCCGTTTCCATTTGTGAGCCCGGTACAAGCTGTATACTGAGGTAAGCTGAGAAGTACAACAATTTCTTGTTACAGACGTTAAGTACAAACATCAAGGACATTTCACAGAGGTATACAGTAAAGAACAACTATTTCCTGTACAGACGTAAATAACATCATCCAAGACAGTTCATGTCTAATGACTGTGTTTACAGTATATTACAAATGTTTATATATACAGCGTTTACAGGTAGTATCGTAATATTGTGTAAACTAGTACAGAAATTGTACAGTAGATAAGTAGTAACACAAATTAGAGGCTGACGAGTGCAAAATATTTACCAACAGAGGCCTCCAAGGGTAGTCTAGGCTCGAGTAGGGGTGGGACCAGATGAGCATCTAGGGCAGGGCGAGGAGGGGAGGAGCCTGAGGAGTTGTTTAATGGCTGAGAGGGAAGAGGCCTGGTGAAGGTTGGGAGGGAGATTGTTCCATAGGAGGGGGAAAAGGTAGGAAAAGGCTGCTTGACCAGTGGCAGAGAGGGGGCATGTGAGGTGGAAAGTGCGTGCGTCTCTGTGTCGGAGGGAGCAGCCTAAGGAATTGGCTGGAGAAAGGCGGGAAGAGAGGTAAGGAGGTAGGGAGCCTAACCAGTATTTAGCTATAAGGGAGGCACTGTGGGCGGTCCTCCTGTGCGAGAGTGGGGTCAAGGACAGAGTGGAGTAGAGGAGGCAGTGGTGAGTAAGTAGGGGAGAGGCAGTGGCGAAATGACAGAAAGAGCTGAGAAGGATGTTGAGTTTTGAGAGGGATGAGGATGGGGCTGTGCCGTAGATGATGTCCGCATAGTCCAGCACTGGCAAGATGGTTTTGCGTACAAGTTCGCTACGAGTGGGAAGGGGAAGGCTAGCTTTGTGGCAATAGAGGATGACCAGCTTGGGCTGGAGTTTGGTGCAGATGGCCTCGATGTGGGTGGAAAAGTTGAGGTGGCTATCCAGCCAGACTCCCAGGTACTTGAAGGTGGGTACTGACTCCAGGGGAGATTGGTCGGGGGGCAGGTAGGGAGGCGAGCTTTTGTCTAGTACCGAATACCATAGTAACCATTTTATTTGGCATTAAGTTTAAGCTGGTTCTTTTGGAACCAAGTTTGGACCCGGCTGAAGTCACTTTAAAGATTTGGGAGCACACTATCGTGGGAGGGGCCTGAGGCATAGATGATAGTGTGGTCGGTGTACAAATGTACGTTTCAGGAGAAACAGGTGGAGGGGAGGTCATTTATGAATAGGGAGAAAAGGATGGGGCCGAGGATAGAGCCTTGGGGGAAGCCTGAGAGGATGGGTAGCGGGGGAGAGGGTGTCGCCTACTTGTACTGACTGCTGCCTGTTCTGGAGGTAAGAATGGAACCAGTTGATGGCAAGTTGAGCAATACCGAAAGAGCTTAGTTTGTAGAGCAGCAGATGGTGGGAGATCCAGTCAAAGGCTTTCGCCAGATCGATGAAAATGGCAGTGGTGGTTTGGCCTTTGTCCATGGCAGATAGAATTGAGTCAGTTACTCACTGCAGGGTGGTGATAGTGGAGTGATGTTTTCTAAAACCTGATTGAAAGGGGGAGAGGGAGCTGTTTGTGGAGAGAAACGTAGACAGTTTGGATAGCATGAGGGATTCTTGGAGTTTGGCAAGGGAAGGGAGGAGAGAGATGGGTCTGTAGTTTCCTGGTTGGGAGGGGTTTCCGCCTTTACGCAGAGGAAGAATTCTGGCCAGTTTCAGGCGGAGGGGACCGTAGCTGTGGTGAGAGAGGTTGAGTATGTGTGTCAAGGGTGCGGCTATGGCGGAGGCAGAGATGTGGAACATTCTGGGGTGCAAGCTATCAGGGCTGGTTTTGGACTGGTTTAGAGAGGTGAGTGCAGTGTAGACTTCCAGGGGCGTGAAGGATGGAAAAAGGAAGCCGGAGTAGAATAGGGAGGAATTTGTGGAGTCAGGTGGGGGTGAATCTGGCAGGGCACAAGAAATGAAGAACGAGTTAAAGGGTACCTAAACAAGCAGTTTTTTTAAAACTGCAAACTCCAAAATCTGGCTTTTTAGCAAGGTAAAGTAAAGGCTGCTGTTTACATTTATGCTAAAACTGCATTTGTGTAAATAACATAAATGCAGTTTCATAGCTTTGAAAATGTAAACATCAGCCTTTCACTTTCAAAAACAGCCTTGGTTTCTCCCTAAGATGTCTGCCAACTTGCTAAGTGTGTTAGTGATGAGTCATGATGACATCATCAGAGTCAGAAGCAGAGATCCACTATATTTCTATAGTGCTATCTAGTTCTTCTTTCTCTTTATTTTGAACTGTTGTACCAGAATGATCAACACCATGTATTAGCTCATGGATTATTTTGATCAGTACATGTTTTAGGCTATGATTTTGTTCATTTTGTTTACTTTAACTTGCAGAAAATGTTTTGCAATCCAGCTGACTTTTTTCTTTGGCAAACTGCATTACAGTACAATACTTCAAACACCTGATGATCTAGTGGTTGTATGATGCACTGAATTTTGTTTTTGTTAACCAGGAGAGATACACTATGCTGAAAGCTTGTTTACAGGTCTGGCCTGGGAGCACAAGGGAGTTTAGTGACTTGCTCAGGGTCACACAGCAAAGTACTGGTCTTGTTCAGTTCCAAAGCTCATGCTCTCTTGTTAATCCACAAATAAGGCTTTCTTTTTCCATGTGAACACCCTGCACCTAGCCTGCCTTCTGTTGAACACCCTACCATCCACACCCTGTCCTTAGTACTGCCTGGGGCTGCATATGAGCTTGCGGTTTCATGAAGAGGATTATCACACGTCAGATTGTAATCTTGTACCTCAGAGAGTTGTGCACACCTATACTGATACGTATCATCAGCTGGCACTGTTAAAAAATGCCTCCCAAATCACTCTCCAGTCCACATTCTCAATGTTTGACTTCTGCTCCTACAGTAAACATTGAATGGATCACCACCCTACTGCACAGTGATGGTATGTACAGTTCCCCTGTTGTGTTTTTTCCCACCTTATTAAACAACAACTAGGTCTTCCTGGAGGGCCAAGCAATAAGCATCATGATCCACCAGAAAAAAAAATGCTGTTCATGCCCTCATAAGGGCTGCACTTACAATGGATAACAATATTATTAGCAGGAGAGGCATACTAATACCTTGAATTAATCCACTTGACTTCCAGTGTCAGTCTACTCCTTTACCTGTGATCTGCAGAACCCCGCAGGACAGTTCCCAGCAATTCTTCTTCAGTACTTTTCTGTGCTCTACTCCACAATGCGAGTTGGCCGACTACCACCCTTCCAAATTTTGAATGAGCTATACACAACTCCCTCAATACTGTCCTAAAAAACATCAACATCCCCACCCATCCGAGAGTAAGCTCCCTACACTGAATTCAAGTAGCAGTTTAGGTGTAGCCCTGCCACTCTGAGTATTTGTCATCGCTAGCTACTCTCATTCACAATCAGGTAGTGGTCATAATGCTGGCAGCCCCACATTTCAGATCTCACAGTGATCTGCTCAGCGTCCTCCTTCATGTCTTCAAGTAATCTGAATATAGCCATACCCTGCTGGAATGGCCCCCCTCCAGTCCCTCTCTGGCATTCATTCTGCTCACCTGCTCCCACACCAAAAAAAACAGTGAGCTCACTACCCTTCTGCATCATGAATGTGTTTAGTACAGTCTTCCATGTTATATTTACATATTAATAATAAACATGATCTTCTGGTAAGCCAGACTGATAGCAGCATGGCACAAGTGGAAAAATAGGCTTTCCTACCCATATAAGATCTAAGCCACCTATGATTAGGCACTATTAAATGACGTGCATAATGACGTGCACACCCATCATTCAATAGTACCTAATCAAAGGTAGCCAAGATCTTTTAAGGTTAGGAAAGTGCATCATTCCCCTTGTTCCCTGCTGCTATGAGCCTGACTTACTGGAAAGATGTGTTTATATTTGATATGTCAAAATAAAACGGGGACTGTACTACTTGCATTCATGATGCAGAAGGGTGATAAGCTCACCAGTTTTCGGTGTGAGGAGGAACAGTGAAGAATGAATACCAGAGGAAGGACTGAGAAGGCCACTCTTGCAAGGTACTGCTATATTCAGGGAAGGGGGAAGACAGAAGAAGAGACATATGAGCAGATCACTGTGAGAAATAAGATGTGGGGCTGCCAGCACCTTGCTCACTACCTGACCCTGTTGTCCTGGCCAGCATTCCCCTTCCCATAAAACCAGTTCATGCAATTTTCCAAGGCTGTGTGTGGATATTAATGTATGAAATGGCTGCCACTACATGTTCAGTCACTTCACTACCAGTCTAGTATTGCTTATAAAGCACTTTGGGATACAATGTGTATGAAAACCACTATATAAATGGTAATTCTTCTTATTATTATTTCCCATGGAAAAAGAAGACAGGACAAGCATATATTTGAGTTTTGAGAAAGTATGAACTCTGACATTGGACTGCACAAGAACTTTGCTACAACAAAAAGTGGTGGCTCTAGGGGTGGTCAAGGTGTGGCTGCACTACCCCCACATAGATAGCGTGCTTGCTGGCTGCTGCTGTTTCAGCATTTCACTTTGCTGAAGAAGTCTGATTTATTGATTGCACAAATGTTTACATTCAAACTATGGATTACATTTTTGAAAAAGGAACACAGACCTGCACCTGGGGACCGTGCTTGGCGAACAACAAGTAGAAAATGGATACGAAAAGCCAGCACAAGTCTTTTAGCAAGTATCCATACCTTAAGGCTGCACCAATGAGGTTAGATATCACACAAAGGAAGCATAAAAGATTTATCTCAGGGTGCTAAAAGTGCTTCATTTTATTCAAATAAAAACTGATGAATGCACCCTGCTTCCATTAAACTATTAGCTCCACAGCACACTCCCAACGCGTTTCACGCCCCCTGGCGCTTATTCATGGGAATTACATTTGTAGGTTCTGTCAAAAACGTACTAGAAAAGAATAATAGCAGAATATATAAAGGTTTAATAAAAACATTAAAAAGTTCATATTAAGCATGCACACCACCCCAGCACCCCCATTATAGCATCCTGGATCCACCATAACCACTAGACCGCCAGTTTATTCAAGATTTGTACTGCACTGTGGTTTGCCACAGGGAAAGTCAATTGGATTAAAACACATATTCAGTATGTTAAAGTAAACAAAATTAAACGGAACCATAGCCTGACATGTGCATTATACAAAATAATGCACATGGTTTTGACCATTTGGGCGAAACAATTCTATACAAAGGAAAAAAAGAACCAGTTAGCACTATAGAGAGCCATATATTTCATCGACTTTGGCTCCAGTGATGTCATCACCCAACACATTTGGCGACCATTTTAGGAAGCAGGTAAGACAGTTTTTTTGAAATTAGAAGGCTTATTTTAAAATTTGCAAATGCTCTGGAACCACATTTAGGTAAATTATGTAAATGTAGTCTTAGCATTAATGAATACAGTGGCCTTTCCTTTAGTCACCTACAGAGTCAGATTTTTGAATAGTTTGTTGTCAAAATGTTGTTTAGGTATCCTTTAAGTTCAGCTACAGTAGCAGGATTTGAGACAGTTCTGCCATCGATGTTGAGGACTGGGCTAGCTTGCTTGGAGGGAGGGTCAATAAGGGAGTTAATGACCTTCCAGAAAGATGCAGAAGAACCTTGGTTATGGATAAGTTGTGCTTTGAAGTATAAGGCTTTAGATTGCAGAATTGCATTGGTGCATTTGTTTCTGAGAAGTTTGGAGGTCGCAAGAGGCAAGGGAGGCTTTGTACAGCCTCCATGCCTTGTCCCTGGCTCAACATAAGGTGATGAGGTCAGAAGTGATCCAGGGGTAATGGTAACGTTTAACTCTGGCTTTCCTGAGGGGAGCGTGGAGGTCCCAGGTACTTAGGAAAATGTTGCAGAAATGGGACAGGGCGAGGTCAACATCTAGGGAGGCAAAGACTGGAAGCCAGTCCGCGTTTGATAGGTCATGCTATACGGCAGATTTGTCGAGGTGTAGGGGGCGCAACCAGATGAATTTGGGGCCAGACTGCGGTGAGTGGATTTTGCGGATGCAATAAGTGATGCAGTGGTCGCTAAGGGCATCAGAGAGGATGCCAGAGGCAGTGATCCTGTGGGGATGGGTGGTTAAAATCCAGTCCAGAAGGGAGTGATTTTGAGACCGGTGGTTTAGGAGGGTGGGTTCCTGGATTAGCTGGGAGAGATTTAGAGCTTCGATCCTCAGAGCAGCGGTTTTGGTGGAGGATGAGAACCAGTCAAGACTGAAGTCACCAAGTAAAATGAGTTTGCCATTTGAAGTGCGCAATGAAATTGCTGAGATAGCCTTGACGAGGGAGTCGGGTGAGGGCTTTGGGGGGCATACAGAACTCCGATGTAAAGGGGGGAGGATGAGGGAAAGGACAGGTGAGCAATTAGGGATTCGTGGGAGGATGGGCAGGATTCCTTTAAGGTAATGGAGCAAATTATGGAATGCCTGACATACAGCGCTATCCCCCCAACCCCACCTCACTTGGCACGGTCCTGCCAGAAAAAGATGTAGTTTTGGATGGCAAGAGAGGGGTTGGAGATTTTGGCAGAAAGCCAAGAATCCATTTCACAGAGTATGTCTGGTTGGTACTGGTTGACCCAGATAGAGAGGGCATCTAGTTTAGGGAGTAGACTCCTGGCGTTAATGTGAAATATAAGGAGGCCCTTGGGGAGAGAGTCAGAGGACTGGCTGGGTGGGGGTGCATGTGCTGACTGGGTTTGTCTAGGTGCTAGAGGGCCAGGGTTAGGATGAATGTCACCTGCCAGGAGTAGGAGCAGCAGGGGAATGGAGAGGAGAGGGGAAGGGATTGCTTGCAGCTACTTGTTCTGCACCTGGGGGGAGGTGGAGCACGGAAGTTTAAGCACCAGAGAAAGGCCTCAAGGTTTAGTAGGTGCGATTGGAGCAGTGAGAGGTGTATGGTTGGGGAAGGTGGAAGGGAGTGGAAAAGGGGGAAGGATAGGTGAGAAGGGAAGGGAGGAAGGAGTTAGTTGTAATGTGGGGTATGCCAGAGAGGGTTTGGAGGGGGAAACTCTAGGGGAAGGACTGAGAAAGAGTGGATGGGAGTCAAAGGGGTGCCAAGATGGGGAGTAGGAAGATAGGAAAGCAAGGGGCAGGAAAGTGGAATTTGTAGTAGCAGGCACAGTACTAGGGAGTGCAGCATAGTGGCTGAGAGGGACTTATAAATGCAGTAGTGGCCTCTAGTGGCGAGATAGGATAGCTTGCTAGTGGGAAACACGGCTGATCGGTTACAGCCATCATGTGTCTGTTGCTATATATTGCGGAGATGACCAAGGGTGGTGCTGGGGAGCTGACGCGAAGAGTTGGCTGGCCCCCCTCAGTCAGAAACTGAGAGCACTTCGGTCCCAAGTTAGCGGAGCTGCTGCATGGCGTACCTGAGCTGCTGTAGGGGAGAGCTACTGTGGGGGAAGGCGTCCGTCTGCCTTCACGGACCCTCGGGGGAGCCACCGGAATTACTGTGGAGGTTAAAGTACAAAGTGTGATCAAGAATCCTTTTTCACGATCAAGAATCCTATGTCGAGCCTCACATCTAAATGTTCCCATAGGAAATAATGGGAAACTTTGAAATTTAATAACTTTTGAATGGATTAATATTTTTTTTCACCAAACCTTCAAAAGGCTCATCTGTGACCCAAGACCTATATACCATGAAAATTTCAGACCAAAACCCCAAGCTGTTTTTGTGCAGCAGCTGATAAAGAATTTGACAAAAACTGGGAATTTCCACATTTGTTGACACTGCGCATCTCCACAACCACACAGCCAACTGGAAAGAATCTTGCCACATCAAGAGATCTTTGGTCCCTGAAAGTGCATTCAAAATTTCATGCGAATCAGTCAACAGTTGCAAAGTTATTAAAGTTCAAAATTTTGGGTTTAACATAGAAGTGACCATTGAACTCTAATATACAGGCGCATTATGCAATAAGCATAGACACACAAGTTATTGATAAATATGTTTATTTGAGCTACTACATACAGTATATAAATCTAAAATCTTAGATTTCTACATATAGTAAACTCGTCATCACAGATTTATACATATAGAAATCTCGTCATCACTAAGACCCCCCCCCCCCGACACACACACACACAGATGGCACTATTTATTCCAGTTTAATTTCTACAAGTTGAAATACTTTAAATGAAAAAGTCGTCCTTCACACTGATCCCATCGGACACACCCAAACTTCAATCCACACAAAGAAAACCATGTCTTCAAAGCACTTTTCAAACATAGCATACACACACTAAAACAGAGTATTTTTCTCAGGGAAAAAGAAACCACACAAGGAGGAGGTGCTCACGATGAATGTCAATATACAAAACACCAAAATCAGGCACTTGCCACCGCCAATAAAAAAGCATCACTCCATTAAAAAAAATGAAACTGTTAGTGCAAACTTTTGTAAGTGCCAAAAAAAAAAAATTAAAAAAATATAAAAGGATTTTTATGCATTTTTTTTCCCTCCCTTTATTTCTCCCTGCAGGGTGGCTGGCAGGCAGGCTTTTGGCTCTGCCCTCGGGAGGGCTCACATTCCCCCGTGACCGCATTTCTCTCTCCTGACCCTCCAGTGATCCCCCATGGATTTCCCGGTAGGGCAAGGGAGGGAGAGCCATTCCCCCCCAGTACACAAACCAGATGCTGGGGTTGAGCTGAGGGTCAGGAGTGTCCGGCCTCATGCAGCCTGCCAGTTACCATTTTCTTCCCTTCCTCTCAGTGTTGCTGGGGCGCACATCAGCGCTGCACATGCAGACGGTTATGAATCCTGCAGAACCTCCTGTCGCTGGCTTCCCAGCCTGCTATACCCTCAGGCCTCCACCTGGGGGCAGTCATTCAGTGGGATTCGCCACCCTCCCCCGGGAGAGGAGAGCTGTCCTCTGGATGCTCGATCCTCTCCCTTCCCAGCTGACCCCCAGTGACCCGCATTCACCACCGAACACGGGTCGCAGGTGTGGCATGAGGCAAGGTGCAATGCTTCAGCCCTCCACGCCACTAGGCTAGCTTTTTATGTATTTTTTTTTTGGTGGGGGGCACTTAATAAAGTCTGCACTAGAAACATAGAATTTGATGGCAGATAAGGACCACTTGGCCCACCTAGTCTGCCCATTCCCTACCTGATGGATAAGCTGCAGATTCTAGTTAACCAACAGCTTACTTCCTCCTACCCCCCACCAGAATTGCCTTATGCCTGTCCCATGCATTCTTGAATTCTCCCACTGTTCCTGACTCCACAACCTCCTCAGGAAGGCTGTTCCATGCATCCACAACCCTCTCTGTGAAAAAATACTTTCTAACATTATCTCTAAGCCGCCCCCCTCTATCTTCAAATCGTGCCCTTGTTCTTGCACATCTCTTCTTCTGAAAGATGCTACCCTCTTGTACTTTAATTCCTTGAAATACTTGAAAGTTTCTATCATGTCCCCTCTCCCTCCTTTCCTCAAGGGTATACATATTAAACTGCTTTAGTCTCTCCTTGCATGTCTTCTGGTGCAGACCCTGCACCATTTTGATTGCCCTCCTCTGAACAGCCGCCACTCTGTCTATGTCTTTGCGGAGATGGGGTCTCCAGAATTGCACGCAGTACTCCCGATGGGGTCTGTCTGTACAGAGGGATAACAACTTCCTGTTTTCTACTGTTGATGCCTCTCCCTATGCATCCCAGTATCCCCCCAGCCCTCCTTACTGCCTTCTCACATTGCTTGCACACCTTTAGGTCATCTGATACAATTACTCCTAGGTCTCTTTCGATTTTTGTTGTTATTAACTCACCCTCCATTGTGTACTCTTCCCCTGAGTTTTTGTTTCCCAGATGCATTACCTTGCACTTCTTTGCACTGAATCTGGGCTGCCACATATTTGACCATTCCTCCAACCTTGCCAAGTCCCTTTTCATCCTTTCCACCCCACTTTGTGTAACAACCCTGTTGCAGATCTTTATGTCATCTGCAAAGAGACATACCTTTCCCTCCAGGTGCTCTCCAATGTCACTTATAAAGATATTAAAGAGGATCAGTCCCAGTACCGAACCCTGAGGTACTCCATTAGTTACCCTCCTTTCTTCACTGTGGACTCAGTTTACTATTACCCTTTGCGTCCTGTTGTCCAGCCAGTTTTTTATCCAGGCTACCACCTTGGGACCCACTCCAAGGCTGGCTAACTTGTGTATTAATCTTTTGTGTGAGACTGTGTCAAATGCCTTGCTAAAATCTAGGTAGGCCATATCCACAGCCCCTCCCTGGTCTACTACTATGGTCACCCAGTCAAAGAAATCTATTAGGTTTGCCTGACATGACCTTCCTGCTGTGAAACCATGCTGCCTTGGGTCCTCTGCCCCACTGGCCTCTAGGTACTCAACAATTCTTTCCTTCAGAAGTGATTCCATCATTTTCCCTACCACTGAAGTCAAACTGACTGGTCTGTAGTTTCCTGCCTCTGCCCTGCTCCCACTTTTGTGAAGTGGAATCACATTTGGCCTCCTCCAGTCTTCAGGTACCACCCCATCTTCCCATGATTTGTTAAAGAGAGTAGTCAGTGGTATTACCAGTTCTACCCTTAGGTCTTTTAGAATTCTTGGGTGAATCCCATCAGGCCCCATTGCTTTGTCCACCCCTCAGTTTCAAGAGTTCTTTCAAAACCCTTTCTTCTGTAAATGGACTTGTATCGACCCCCCTATTTAGAGTTTCTCTCTTGTTTGGTTTAGGTACCTCCCCCTCCTCTTCCTCTTCCATTGTGAATACTGAGCAGAAATATTTGTTCAGTATCCCTGTTTTTCACTGTCACCCTCTGCCCACATTCCCTCCCCTTTATTAAGTCTCTGTATCCCTCCATTGATCTTTCTTCGCTCCCTAATGTACCTATAAAAGGTTTTATCCCCCTTCTTAACAGAGCTGGCTATCTTTTCCTCAGTTTGTGCCTTTGCTATTCTGACTGCCTTCCCCGCCTCCTTCTGCTTTAACTGATAAAGTTCTCTGTCCTGTTCCTTCTCTGTTTCCTTATATTTCCTGAATGCTATGCTTTTCTCCTTAACCATCCCTGCCACCTCTTTTGAGAACCATAGTGTTTTTTTCCTTCATTTTGTTTTGTTGATTTGCTTCACACAAAGGCTTGTTGCCTCTGTGATGGCTGTTTTGATTATTCCCCATTGTTCCTCCACCCCTCCTTCTTGCCTGTTTGCTAGTGCTTTTCTGAGGCACTCTCTCATTTTCCAAAAATCAGCCTTCCTAAAGTCAAATACCCCTTTTTTTGTATGGCTTGACTCTATGGCTGTGTTTATTGTGAACCACACTGTTTGGTGGTCACTTGTTCCCAGATGGCTACCCACTTCTAAATCTGAGATCCTTTCTCCTTCCCCATTTGAGAGCACCAGGTCCAAGACTGCTTCCTCCCGAGTGGGTTCCAACACTAGCTGTCTGAGGCATGCCCCCTGTAGGGCATCAAGAATGACCCTGTTCTTGAATGTGCCTGCAGCAAAGGTACTCCAGTTAACATCTGGCATATCCAGGTCCCCCATCAACAATATCTCCCCTTATTCTGCCATTTTAAGGATGCCTTCTATCATTTCCTTGTCCATTTCCTCCCCCCACTGAGATGGGGGTCTGTACACAACCCCCATGCAGATTGTTGTGCCATTTCCTATCTCCAGGGTGACCCACAGTGACTCATCAACTTACTGTTTACTCTTTAGTTCTGTTGCTTTAATCCCTTCCCTTATATAGAGAGCTACTCCTTCTCCTCTTTTATCCACCCTGTCCCTCCTGTAGACGGTGTATCCTGGTATGCTGACATCCCAGTCATGGTCCTCTGTGTACCATGTTTCAGTGACTGCCACAATATCCAGGCATCTCTCTTCCATCAAGGCCACTAGTTCAGGGAGCTTGCTGCACAGACTGCGGGCATTAGTACTCATCACCTTTCATTTATTTTTTACGGCCTTACCCCTTTTAGCCCCATCCCTGTCCTTACTGCCTTTTTCTGCATTCACCCCTGTCCTGCTCCCTACTGACTTCTCTACCTTGGTGTTTACCTCTCCAACTACTGTGTTTTGTAGGGGGAGGCTGGGATTTCCCTGCTCCTTTTCAGTGCCTCCCCCCTTGGCTAGTTTAAATGCTGGCCAATGAAGCATTTAAACCTGTCATCTAGGATCCTGGTCCTCCCCGGACAGATGCAGACCATCGTGCCAGTATAAGCCTGCATCCCTCCAGGTGGCTCCCCAGTCCCCAGTGAAGCCAAAACCCTGAGCTCCACACCAGTTTTTCAACCATTCATTGAATCCCATGGTGCGGAATACCCTAGCATCATCCTTGACATAGATAAGCGGCACCTCTGAGAAGGTTACCATACATGCTACATGTCTAAGGCCACTCCCTAACTCCACAAACTCCTCTTGCACTGCTCTGATCCCATTCACAGCCAGGTCATTTGTCCCTAGGTGGACAATGACATCCAGCTCCCTCCCTTGTGCAGCTGCTCCCACGATCCTAAGGATTTACTTCCTGTCCCTCCAAGCCGTGGTGCCAGACAGGCACCTTACCTCCCTATCCCCCTTCCTCCCCCACTTCTACCCCCCAATGATCAAGTCCCCCACCAGGAGTTATTTCCTTCCCCTGTGGGGTCTCATGCCACCCTTCTGTGGGTCTCCTTTGTGAACTAGCAGTTCTAATTCTAATTTGTTTAGTGGAGCAGTGTTTATTTTTTTTGTTTGTTTTTTTTAATCGGAGGTGGCGAGTGCCTGATTTTGGTGTTTTGTAGATTATTTTTCTTTTATTCAAAGTTTTTTTTCCTGTCAGTTTCAAACTGCAATTAAACTCTACAACTTTCACTTTCCCCACTGCCCACCCACACGCCTGCCTGCTAATATTTGCTGTCTCAGCCTACCACTACTCCACCTTTAGAAGAGTTTAGACGAGACAGAAAAAAAAATTCTGTCAAGTTCATTTTCTTTTTTATCATTCACCATGCCAGTCTCATCTCACTGCCACTCTTGCTTGCTGCTGTCCAACTAACTTCCAGTCCCACTCGCTGATGCAAAACAAATACTGGCTGCCATAAACAAACAAAAAAAACAGGATAAAAATAAAATAAATTGGCGACACAGGGACATATAAGTAGCGCAGCCCTAGCCACTAGAAAGCTGCTCGCTAAACTGGACTACCATCTTGCTGCAAAAACCTGAACAAGTCTGCCATTAACCAATAATTAACATGTTGTGACAGTGACAGCCTTAGCAACCACACTGGCAAAAAGCATGGATATGCCAGATCAGAAAAGAAATTTTACAAATGTTTTGACTCAAAAAAAAAAAATAAAATAAAAAATCTCACTGCATTAATCCTACACACAAGATCCTCTCCTACTGCAGAAATGAAATATGCAAGGGGTACTTGCGCGATACATGATTTATCTATACTCATGGTGTTTGACCTCGGACTCCTTACTCAAGGCTTACATCATCTGTGGTCAAATTGTACTATAGATAAATCATATAATCACACAGTTCACCCCTGCAAATCCCTTATACGCACATACAGTATATTATCTTAGGGCTGAGGTAGTCATTAGTGAAATTACATAAAATTTTAAGATTTTTGGAACTTTTTTCTCACATCTACAGCAAAAATTAGAGCCATTTAAACTGTGAAACGTACAGGTCCATTCAAGTTTCTTCCAAGGAAGTGCCTTTGAGGGGTTTTAAAATGGGATTTTATTTAGTTTTCAAGTTATTTGTGTTTAAAACTTTACACATGCGATGTGAAGTTCAAAAACGGTCAGAAAAAATAGCTGAAAAATGCAATGTATTCATTCATTGAGAATGAAAAAACAATACCACTTCACTATGGGCATTTGGTGGTGCCAACTCATTTTGAGATAAACCCACCATTATGCTCATACCTGATTTTTTTTATCTTTGAATGTATAAATAAATTTGTTTACAAGAAAGATATAATGAGCCAGCATATACTGATTTACACGAAGTGCAGTGTTTGGTTAGCCAGAGGATGGGTACATCCCATTATTTGCAATTTTTTAATTCATGATCGAGTTGAGAAACTAGTGTGTCTGCCCATGACTACCACCAGAAAACAGCCCCAAACATTTTTCTTTCATTCATGATTGAATTATAAAAATAAAGATAATCATGAATGGGGGAAAAATTGTGTTTTGTTCTAATTTTCTGACATTGTGTGCCCAATTCCAGTATCAGATAACACCCCCACAAAAAAAAAAACACCTTCCCCAATAAAAAGAAACCAGCGGTAGGTGCCCAACCCTGCCACAAGTGCTCCTTCCCCAAGCCAGAGCTTTAAAAGAAAAATGGCAGTAGGTGCCTAACTCCGCCACCGGTAGCTTCCCCTTCCACCTGCTGGATCTGTAAATATTCTGGCAAAGGGTTCCCAACCCAATCACCAGTACACTGAGCCTGTTACTAGATGGCTCCACCCCCTGATGAAGCCTTCTGGCAACATGTAAGAGAGTTCATCCATGTGGCCATGTGAACATGCACTTGCTTTAATTAAAGCTCTGGTATGGCCTTTGGCAACTGCATCAATTATTTTTATTTTTTTGTACCCTCAGTCGCACATCCAATCAGAAAATACCCCAATTATGGGTGTACAAACCCATCACTGGTACACTCCATCCCATTCAGTCAGTAAATTTTCCAGTGGTGGGTACCTAACCCCACCACTGTTATCACTCCTTCCACATACTTGATGAACTGCCACTCTGACAGTTCTGCAGCAAATGTGTCCCACCTCTAATAACGGGCACTGGGAGCTGATCCACCACTCTACTGGCTGTGGAACATAGTGTTTCCCTCTAATAAGGGGTCCAGAGCTAATCCATCAGACCATAAGCTACGGTACTCTAGCGAAGGAAAAAAGGGTGGCATTCAGGAGGCATAAGTAAACACAGAGGGAGGAAGGAAGAAAGGGAGGTATACCAGGTAAAACAGAGGAAAGTAAGGCAGTGAGAGGAGCAAAGGAACAGACAGAGGAAAGGCTCGCCAAAGTAGCAGCAAATGGGGATAAGCCATCTTCAAGTACATAAATAAGAAGAGGAAAGTAAGGGGAGGGACAGTGAAGATAAGGAGGACAGCAGAGTGAGAGTGTGCAGAAGGGGTCCAAGAAAAAGCAGGTATCCTTAACAGGTACTTCTGATCAATCTTCAGAGTGGGGGGGGGTTAACCACCACAGACCAGCAGGAACAAAAGGAGGGAAGGGGGGCATACTCAAGTCCATTTTTAGAGGAAACAGTCCCTATAGGACCAGAAAGAATACATCCAACGATACTAAAAGAACTCATGGAGGTGCTGGCTACTCCCACTGACAGCCTTATTCAGCAGCTCACTGGAAATGGGTGTGCTTCCAGAGGACTGGAGGACAGCAGATGTGAATCCTCTACATAACAGCTGCTGTGGTATCTGCCTGGCTGTCTGATAGTCCTCAGCCCACTAAACATCTTTTTCCCCACTTTCTGGTTAGTGTTCTTTTAACCAAAACTGCATGTCTGTAGACATGATGTTGGTGAATTGCTCCATTGCAAATATGTCTATGTTCTGTGGGACTGCTTTGCACCCTGGTTGGAGCCATTTAATGAGGAGTTCTCAGAGTTGGGTGAAGGCTTCTTGAGGACTGTTGACAGAGTGGTACTTCAGGGACCGGACTCTCTGCCTGTAGGTCTGTACTGAGAGGTCATATCTTTTCAGGATTTCTCTTTTCACAAGGTCATAGTTTTCTGACTGTGCAGTGTCCATACTGCTATAGGCAAGTTGGTCTTTACCCATCAGGAAAGGTACCGGCCTGACTGCCCACTGCTGTTTTGGCCACTGGCAGGCTGTGGCAACCCTTTCAAAAGTTGTCAGGTAAGCTTCAACTTCATCCAAGGGACACAACTTTGTAAGTTTAATGTCTTTTAAGTTGTTTGTGTTTTATTGCTCTGCTGGACCTGATCCTGATCCTCCAACTTTGATAGCTTGCAAGGTATCCAGCCATCGCTGCTCCTATCGCTGCATCTGTTCTTTTCTCTACTGCTCCTGTCGCTGCATCTCTTCTTTTCTCTACTGCATTTATTCTTTTCTCTGCTTCTTTATCTCTCTTTGTTGTATAGCCCACCATCTGAAGAAGGCAGACAGGCTTTCAGGTTCTGTCCCTGCCTGTTCTTCTTCCATTACTAGTTCCGGCTGTACTGTCTGACTTTGGACTTTTGTCCCTGCTAGTTTGGCTACCATTCTTCCGGTAATCATTCTTGGGCTTGCTGTTGCAGGATCCATATCTTTCTTTTATGCTTCCCTGGTAGCAGGTCTAGTACCCATGCACAAAACTCCTGGCTTACAGTATGCATGGAGTAAATCCCACTTATTCTGCACCATCTGTCATCGAGGCACAGGTTAGGAAGCATAGAAAAACCAGGAGCAACTATTAAATACGAAAGTAGTGTTTTATTATTTCTAATAACAGTAAAATAGAAAAATAAAATTTTTCAGAATAGCTATTTACAAAGGCAGAACAAAAAACCAAAGTCCTTCATCTGAGAGAATCTGTTTCAGACTCTAACAAAAGATTGCTGCTCTTTTATAATAAGTCTTCGCCTGTCAATTAACTGCTATATCCTGAGCTCATTAACAGACATTCTGCTTTTCTCAAAATGCATTAGAACTTTGTCAGTTTCCTTTCTTGCACGTGCAACAAAATATTATATGGTGATCCAAAACTGATCTTTTGTTGACAGCTCTGCAAAAAGTTTGTAGAGGTCAAACTGCATTTCAGTATTAAACCAAGTTCCAAAAAACCTTTTGCATTGATTTCAACAGTATGACTATATACATTTTCAAACCAAAGGATCCCATGTTCACACAAACAGTTTCACATATACTTTTATATCCATAGAAAAGCAAGGAGGAAGAGATGAATAGCAAGTGAAGGCAGAGAATCATCTCATAAGAAAATTTGACTCTGTAGTCAGATAGGGAAGAGACAGTGAAGGAGAGAACAGGACAGAACAGATCCTTGCTTTAAACTCTTTCTGCATAGCAAATGGGACAGGGCCTTATTCAATCCTGTCACAATCAGAAGCCGAGAAAATTACTTGGGGGAAGCCTCCAAGGTCTTGCCTTAGAGACTATTCATTTGTTGAGGCCCACAGATCCAGATGCTCCAGCTGAAGAGCATCTGACTGCATTGGAGAATGTCTTCGGAAGCACTGAATCCGGTGACGATCGCTTCTGGAAGCTCAAGATGCCAAAACAATGGAAAGGAGAACCAAGTATTTCAGAAGGGAGGTGTGGCATCCCTGGACTGGAGCTGGATGAGACTGGAACATGTACTCAAGCTGCCTGCCTTTCCACATTGTTGATTCTCAACGTACATCTGGCTGAGAGAAAGGACAACTCTCCATCTCACAGCCTGCTAATGACAGACACTGAGAATCTGAGGAAGAAGCAGGACGATGGGGACCGTACCAAGTCTCAGCAGTTGTGCAAGTTACAGAAAATGTACCCTCAGAGACTCAAGAGTTGAGAGAATTGTTGAAAGAGTACAAATAAGTGATTGCCAAAGCAAAGTTAGCTCCAAATAATGGACAAGACAGCCACCAAAGCCAACACGTTGCTTCAGCTAGCCAGAAACTTTCCATGATTGGCACAGGAGTTCAAGAGCAGACACCATCTGTAGACTGTGACCTTCATACCCAAGTCAATTGTAAGTTATAACCGCTAGGTGGCACTACTCCTAGAGTTACACCCCTGACTACTACTTACGAGATAGGCTGAGGGGTTTGGGTTCTCAAACTTACATTAGGTTCTAAAATGTGCAGTGCCTCCACTCAGAGTTTACTTTTAATGTGGGCTAGCTATTACCTGGTACAACCCCCTGAGATGTTATACTACCCACAATTACCTTTGGCCACCCAAAAACATGACCCATTAGCATGTCCCCACATTTTAAACATTTTGGAATTAAAGACTCTCTCTAATAATATGCTCACGACAACCATTTGCAAAAAAAGTAATAATATTTATTTAGGAGACATAGGAGTTAGGATGGGGAAACAGGAGGAAGAGATTATGCAGTGATTTGATTATTTACAAATGAATACATGATTGGTTTTGTTTGTGCTGGTGAACCCTCCAGCTGGGTGACTACCATCTAAACAGAAAAAAGAATCACATTTTCCCAACCCATAAGATATCCAGAGCCCTGGCTATCTAAGCTGCTGACTAATCAGATGTTACACATTTATTTTCACACACTGGTACCAGTTCCCAGACACATGCGAAACCCCGCTATCTCACATTACACCCTGGGTACCCAGATACCAAGTCCTGGATAGTTGCAGGCCTGGAGGATGTTGCCGCTGGTGGAGTTGGCCGGCTTTAAATCAAAGGAGGAAAAAGGTTTAACTTCAAAGCACTTTAAGAACACAACATCAAATTTCCTTATCAGAGGGGCAGAGGTTGCCCTACTTTTGGCAGTGAAGCAGGGATTGCCCTGCATTTGGAAGAAGAGCAGGGATTGCCCTGTTTGTTGTAGACTGAACAATTCAGAAGGAGGTAACCAGCCAGGTCACCTTGGCTAGATCTTGGATTTGCAATCCTGAATATTCAGCACAGTTATATGGCTGTCACCTCCAGTACACTTACAGCCCAATACATTATCGCCTCCAGTACACTTATAGCCCAATACATTATCACCTCCAGTACATTTATATTTCAATACATCTCAAAGAAGGTGGAAAACTGTCATTTCCAGATATCATAAGCCAGACTTCATTGACTTTTGAGGTCTCAGTCCCTTAATGTGGCAATACGGCTATGGCTGGCGGCTCCACAGGCCAGTCTTGACCGGATAGTGGGCACATGTACATGCACACTACATGTATATGATTTTTCCTGACATAGGTGCACCTCAGCACATTTTTGATACCATTAGGCTCCAATCGGTCCCCCAATAGTTAGACGCTCTTTGGGCTCTCTTGGGCCCCAATCAACAGCTACAATCTGCAGAAACAGTTCCAGAGCTCCACCCGCACTGGGCCAGCAGGGCAGGGTACGAACTGAAAGAACTACTTATATCTAGGGCTGCACGAACCCTAAAAGTTCTACCTTGCGAACTTTCTGAGTAGAACCAAAAAAAGTTCTACCTGGTTCTACCAGGTAGAACCAGTAGAACTGGGTTCTACCAGGTAGAACTGGGTTCTACCATTTATAATCAAGTTCTACCAAGTAAAACCAGGTTCTACCAAATAAAACTAGTTCTACTATGTAAAAAAACAAATTCTACCAAGTAAAACCAGGTTCTACATGGTATAACAAAGTTCTGTAATATATAACGCAAAAAAAAAGTTTACATGGTTCTACTTAATTAAGAAATCCACAGAAGTATTGTTTTTCGTTTGGGAAAGTACATGTAGTGCTAAGAATGGTTATGGTACTGTATAAATACAATTAAGTATTGCAAAGCTTTGGTGCATGGGATTCTGTCTCGGTGCTCGAAAACTTTGCAAAACTTACCATTCTTAAAGTTAGAATCTTAGTATTACATGTATATTCACAAACATGCAAAATAAAATATGTGGATTTTTTTTTTTTTTACAGTTAAATAGAACCAGGTGGAATGTGTTTACTGCTTATATACTGTATTTTAGAACCACCTGGTTACCCAGCAGATGCTTAAAAATACTAGTGTTGAAACAGATTTAACAAGCAGTAAAGGTCAGGGATGATATATTACTCGTATATTATCCCTGACAACTTTAGCTTTTTAAATCTGGTTACAGACCATCGAATTCCAACTCAGTGACTTACACGACATAAAGAAAATACTGTTCTCCACAGACGGCAACTCTCTAAGCCCTTCCTCCTTAACGCCCATAACGGCACAAACTTATAGGCGGTGGAGACTTCTGAGAAGGGCAGGCCCCACTCAGCAAGTCTTTGAATTCTGCAAGTTAATCTCTCAAGACGAAAAGTTCACTCCCAATTACATGGACCTGACCTCTCCTCGGAGGGAACAAGGCCTATCACATATTTATCAATTTCTCTCCTCTGAAGGTATTATTACCTTTGAAAAGCTCCAAACCCAATTCTCCTTAAGATCCTCTGATCTCTTTCGTTATTTCCAGATACGAAACCATCTCCTACGTAATAATATAATGCCTCCCAGAATACCCTCTCCTATGCTCAAATTACTTAAGCTATTCATTGACGCAATCGAGGGAAGAATGGGGTCCCATCTAATTGGACTGATACATACAGAACTCAGAACAGGTCTCCCTAACCCTACACTCTTGACGTTATCAGCTTGGAACAAGGAGCTGGACACACAAATCTCGCAAGACACATGGTTAAAAACAACATTAGCAGAGATACGATCGACCCTATCCCCGTACTGGAGAGAATTCACTTGGAAATGCCGCTCCAGATTTTTCAGAGCTCCTTCAGTCTTAATGAAATACCTCCCAGAAATGTATGGAAGGTGCTGGAGAAACTGTGGCTGTTCCCGAGCAACTCTTTCACATGTTTTCTGGAATTGCCCGTATCTTGTGCCTTTCTGGCTGACTCTCCAAACCGAACTAACCACCCTATTCTCCGAACAAGTTGAATTAACAGTTGAGCAGTTTCTTTTGGGGATATATCCAGACCATGCTCTCCCCTGGGAGAAGACCATATTACCAATATGTTTCGTGGCAGCTAAAAAAGCGAACACGAGATGTTGGATGAGAACACAAATTCCTACTCTACAAAACAGGAGACAAATAATGTCTGATATACATAAATCAGAAACATTCAACCTAGAATCAAGAGGAGATTCCATTCATCGATTAGGGAAATGGAGTCAATGGACTCAACACATAATTACATTAAGCTTAGATTTTGCCCTTTAATATCATTTGGCCCAATTGGATAGCAACCCAGAGGTATAATTTCCTCAATACTCTAACTAGACCCCAGGCTTCAAATTAACTCAAATCCAATTTGAAAAAAAAAAAAGAGAGAAATAATAAAACAGTATACAATTTGTCTATTCACAATTGAATTTACTATCAGATATTCCCTTTAAAAAATATAAAGTCTTCAACTAATACTGTATTGTAACCTACCAGTTCTTACCTGTATCTAATCTTAACCTGTGTGTAGTAAACAAAATATTGCTGAATAAAAAGAAATAAAAAAAAAAAAATCTGGTTACAGACAGCCCAAAGGGTTAATCCTCTGAGCTACACCCTGTTACAATAATTTTAAATCTTCCCCCACTGTTAGACTCAGGTACTAATAGAGCCCAGTTCAAAATAACTGGTGCCCTTGGTACCTATAGCTTCAGCTGCTTTAGTACCAAATAAGTACATGGAGAGAAGTTTATAGTACAAAATGTATTTAATCCACACAATGTGGTAAAGCAAAACGCCACACTGCCCCAGCGCTTCTGTACCTTACTTTCCTCAGTGCCCCCCCCCCGAGGAAGGTATGGTGCCGATGCACTGGGGCAGTGTGGAGTTTTGCTTTACCACATTGTGTGGATTAAATTATGTTTCTACTTTAAACTTTGTCTGTGTAGTTATTAGTTTGGGGCTTTCTGTTGTTCTGAGTAACTGTCAAAAGTTAGTAATACATTACCCACCATCATGTTCTCCTTTCCCTCTAGTACACTCTCCTGCCCTGATCCATATACCTCCCATAGGTAACTATGTCAATATTACTTCATTTGTCTCACCCTCCCAAACATCTGCTCCTTCCTCATCTTTACTCAGAATCATTGAAAAACCTATAACAGTATACCATCTGCAAATTGTGTTTATGATGCCAGGTCACGTGCATGGTTTGGTGTCTAACAATGGAGGGCGAATTGTATTTGTAAGAGGGAGTGTCCTGGGGGTTTGGAGGGCTTGGAGTTTCGGACAGAGGCTAGGGTAAGATCAGTGATTTTTTTTTTTTTTATTGTCATGAGTGCAGTATGTGGGAACAGCACTTTGAAAAATCTATTTTTTTTTTTCATTTTACAGATTATGATGAAAACAGTTTATATCTGGTGAATGGTTCCTTCAGATCACAACACTGGATGTCATTGGGTTCAACACTGAAATTGGGAATGTATTGTAAAGTTGACATTTTACAGCAAAAAAAAAAACATTCTTTAAATTAAATTCCCATCTGGAATTGAACCAGAAGAACAGTTATTTATTGCTTGTTTATTTTATTAATGTTTTTGTTTGTTAACAGCCAGCAATAAGTATTCATTGACTATGTATTTGTAATAAAAATCCAATAAAACAAATGAAGAGCTGTGTGTCAGCGTGTAGTCATTTCTGGTTATTTTAGTTGAACTGCCATATGCAGTGGTCCTTCAGTTTCTGGTGCTAGTCAGATTGGGCCTTAGTGGCACATGAGAACCAGCAGTGGATGTTTGTTTCTGAAATTAATGGAACTCGAGGATGAGGAGGAGACAGGGGGATCCACCAGTGGAGGAAAGACAGCTGGAAAGACTAGTGGCTACTAGTGGCAACAGAATCCTTCACCATCTTCGTCGTCATCATCAGCATGGCATGATGCCATCTGTGTGCTGTCACCCTGCATAAATTTGGGACAGTATATATTTTTGAACTGAGGCAGATTCATTTTTAAAAAAGTGAGCCTCTCTACATTCTTCGTGGAAAGACATGTTCTTTGTTATTCACTATTGCCCCAGCAGCACTAAAAATTCTCTCTGAATATGTGCTGGCATGTGGGCAACTAGGTATTCAATTGCGATCTCAGTTAAAGAAGGCCAGATCAATTTTTTCTGTTGCCAATAAAGCAATGGTTCATCACCTGCAGTGAGATGCACATTCTCCTCCATATAATCCTTAACCATTTTTGCAGCAGGGACTTCTAGGACCACTATTGCCGCCTGAGCCTTCCCAGCTGTCTTTATTAGACCAAAGTCTGACAGCATGTCACACAGTGGTTTGTCCTCTTGTGGTGTAGCAGCAGTTCTGGTTTGTGTTTGATGAGCCAAAACATCAGTAGTGGTGGCAGCAGCAGCAACAGCTGATTGTGCTCCCTCCTTCTCCGCCAGATTTTGGTCAGAATTTGAATGTTGCCAAAAGGGCACTAATGATGTACTACTTTTCTGAACTATACATGCTGACACTTTCTCAATTAACAGTTCACAACAGCATTCCAGGTCTTTAAAGTCATGTGGTTTGAAGAATGTCTCAATTGTATCCTTAAACCGAGGGTCCAAAACTGTGGTCAAAATGTAATGTTCTGCTTTGCACATATTTACAATGCGCTCATCAGCCAGGAAGGTTTGTATCATTTTTACAACAAGTGATGCAGCATTGATGTCATCATTGTCAAAGAACTGTGACTCGAGACGCTGGAGTCTCATCCTGACTAGTGAAATTAAGGGCAGGATCTGACTTAGTCTGGCACCATCAGAGCTCACCACTCGGGTAGCCTCCTCAAAGGGTTTAAGGATACAACAAAGATTCTCCATCAGACGCCACTGATTAGGGCTGATATTCACATCTCCTTTCCCAATGCCATGTTGGACTGCATATTGATGGATGCCTTTCTGTTGTTCAAGCATTCTCTGCATCATATAGTAAGTGGAATTCCACCGGGTTGGAACTTCCTGTATCATCTGGTGGAGAGGGAGGCTGTTTTCAATCTGAATCTGCTGCAACAACTTTCGGGCTTTCACAGAATGGCTAAAGGAAGTGCACACAGTGCGGGTAGCTGCAATCAAGTTCTGCACATTTCGGTCCTCACTGATGAAGTCTTTTACCACCAAGTTAACAGTGTGTGCAAAGCATGGTACGTGTGTAAACTTACCAAGTCTTACTGCTTTCACAATATTTGAAGCATTGTCAGACACTGTAAACCCTGGTTGCAAGTACTTTGGAGTCAGCCACTCAGCAAACTTTTCTTCAAGGCCCTCCAGAAGATGTTCCACTTTGTGATCTTTTTCAAAACCATAAATAAATAAAGCTGCAAGCCTTCGAACTGTGAAAGTCCCTTGCTTCTTGCTGCTGCTGCTGTCACCAGTGCCACCACATGATGATGATGATGATGATGATGAGGAGGAGGAGGAGGAGACGGAGGGAAGAAAATTTACCCAGTGGCCAGTCACAGCCATATAGTCAGTCGTCTGACCACTGGCCCACATATCTGTCATGACATGAACCTTTTTGCCCACTGAACCTTTTACAGCATCAGGCACGCTTTTCCGAACAGCGTCATACAAATCTGGCATACCTCTCAACTGTCACACACTATGAGGTACGTCACTCATTTTGCCTCTCAGAAACCCTCTGTCCATCATGGGGAAGGTGATATTCCACATTCCCCACTGAGACTTTAAAGCAGAAATTCATAATAATCTGTTATGCTCAGTTATCAAAAAACCTTATGAACATTAGTGCACTGATAGCTACAGTGTTCTGAGCTTGCAGTGCCATGTTAGACGATATGTCACACATTTTGCTTATTTGTCACACATCGTGTCACACATTTTGGTGAAGAAAGGTTGAGAGGTATGAAATCTGGAATACCAACACTGGAGAAATAGGTCCGGCTGGGGACCTGATACTTTAGAACAGCGATTTCCATGAGTGCTTTAAAACCTGGGTTAGCCACAAATGAGAATGGGAGCAAGTCAGTGGCTATCATCTCCCTAACTGCCTTTGTTAATCGCCTCGCCTCAGGCCTGGATGGTATATGACTCCAATTGGGCTATGGTGGTGGACTCAGAAGGTAAAGAAACGAGAAATAGAGGATGCTGTGCTTTAACTGGAAGGAAGATTCATCATCCTCCACCTCCGCATCAGTTACTTCATCGCCTTGGTAAACATCCATTACCTCATCCTCCTCAGCTGAGTGCAGAAGTGCAACAATGTTTGTGTGCTCCTTTTGATACTGATAAATGTGAGACTTGTTCATATGTCTTACTATTGATGTTCCCGGTCATGTACCCACTTTACCATGACTTAATTTTGTTTTGCATAATTTGCAAACCACATGGCTGCCAGATGATTTATCTTGTGTGAAAAAATCCCACACAATGGATTTCACATATTTTGTTGCACTGATGCTTATAGGGAGGATAGGTTCATTACTACCACAGCCACTACTATTTCCACTACCTCTTTGAGGTCTTTCCATGCCCATCTGCACGTAATTTTGAAGATGCACAACCTCTCTGACTGGTTGAACTGCATCCGTTTCTTCCCCTTGTGAAGCCTGTCCATCATCTGTCCTCTGTTGTTCCTCTACATGTGTGGGTGTCTGACTCTCCAAGTTATGCCCCACTATCATTAATGTTTTTTTAGCACCACAGCCATCCTTCCAAGAACTTGTTTTTGTTCTTTTTCTGCCTCTGTATTCTTCCTCTTCATCCCACTCCCCAGAGCTACTGCTACTAGACATACTGACTGCTGCCTTTTCTACTACAAACTCAGGATCTGTTCCACTGATTTCCCCCTCACTCTCATCAGTCTTCTCCTCCTCATCATCATCCATCACTCTGCTAACTAAAACTGGCAGCCGCACTATTATGGCCACTGTACTCATTCTCTGAGTACCACGACGGGTTACTCCTGCAACGTCCTGAATTTTCTGTACTGTTGTTACTGTTGCCTGAAACACAGGGATATTTTCTCCCTAACAGGAAAATACAGCACTGCTTGCTGCGTCGAGTCAAGTACTTTAAGTGGTAAGACACAGGGATATTTTCTCCCTGACTGGTAGATAACAGCACTGCTGGTTGCATCGAGTCAAGTGCTTTTAGTAGTACTAGCAACAGATGGATAATTTTTTCTCCCCAACAGGTAAAAAAAAAAAAAAAAATAGCCTGCCTGCCTAATGCCAAAAAACTAATATTTATTTTTTATTAGTCTGCACAAAGAAAAAAATACAGCCTGCCTGCCTAATGCCAAAAAAAAAAAAAACTGTGGCGAACAGAGGAGCTGAGCATTTGAGGCGAGAGCAATGTATCTTAGTTACACCTCCCCCTCCAACCCACTCTGCTTAGCTGCTTCCCTTTAAGAACTGCTGGGGTTAATATTAGATTCACTTAAAAGTTTTTAGTTGATTGAATCATTCAATCATCACACCATGATGAAGGACGGATAGAGCCCCCTGCCCCTAAGACTGGACACGTGGCTCCCGAGCTCCTGTTGGAATTTCTCTTCCCCCTCGATCCTCGAGTCCCACAGTGTGCTCTCTAGTCAGTTTTTCCCTTCCCACAGAGTAATGGACAAAAAAAAATGCCTTGCCTTTTTTTTTCTTCACAAAGGCCGTGTTTGATTTGATCCGATTGGAAAACAACAAGACAGTCACTGCTGTCTTCCGTAACCGTTTCTACAAGTCGCACACCAACTGCCACACCAACAATCAGCTGGTGCTGCGAGACTTACCCAGAGACAGCCACATGACTATCTGCTGTCACAGCCAACAGAGAGAGTTGTCTCTTCAGACAGCCTCTCAGCAGCCAATCACCCACACCTTTACAAATCTCTTCCAGGCAGGAAGGGGGGGGGGGGGTGGAGCTGCTGACAACACAGAGAATTAGGAGGAAGAGTCGCATGATGGTGGCAAAATGTGTGAACTTTGGTTCGCCTGGTTCACCCAGTTCGCCCCTGCAATGCCCATTATAATTTTTTATGGGTTCTGCAGGGGTGAACCGGACAAACCAGGCGAACCAAAGTTCGCACATTTCATTCACATGTTCGCGCATTTGCAGACTAGTGTGAACATCGAGGATTCGACCATTTAGATAGAATGGTCGAACCAAACTTGCAGCCCTACTTATATCGAACAGTCACTTTGGGTAAGGCAGCCCAGATTGATTAAGCTTGCTTTCTCTTACTTGAGCAGTTACTGGGGCATGACGATTCATACGTACTTAGCTTGCTTTCTCTCACTTGCACCCGGGGGTTACAACAGTACTTACTCAGGTCCCTCATGGACAAATCCCACTATAGAAGGCTACTGAAGGTCCTCAGTCCTCTCATAACTGACATTCTTTTCAGTGCTCTCACCACTGCTTGATGTCATCTGATTTCGGTCCACATCTTCCCCTGACGTGGAAGGGAGGGCTAATATCTATAGGACATCCTGGCACCCTCCAGGTTAGCAGTTTAACAAACTACATTACTTTAACTAAATAATGAAGGCAAACCCCCTCAAGGTTGGAGAGGATTAACTGGATCTCCAGGCTTGGCAGCATGTCTGGGGCCTGAGCCCCCCACCCACCCCCCGTGGTGGGGCTCCTGCTCGAATCTCTCTTGATCTCCCTCTCGAATCTAGCAAAATGCTGGAAAACACTGTCTCTTATAGAGCTCCCCTGAAGCTCCTGATTGGCTGTGGTTTTCGGCTGCAAGGCCTCTGACTGGCTGGAGGGCCTATCAATCATGAAAATGAATAATGCACGAACCTCACTCGATGCAGTTCTGGCACCTAGAATTGGGTCCCTGTAAGTCCCCATGAGCACTTGGCATTTACCCATGAGATTTTGTGAATGTCCCACAAGTCCTGGCTTTGTTATCCTGGCTTTCCAGTCGGCTATGGCTGCTTGCAATGGCTGCTTAATGTTACTGTCCCTGGGCCTTAGCAGAATAGGCTGGTCCTTAATCAAAGTCCTGGTGCAGCTAGAAATAACTGAATATTTTCCCCAATGCCCCACAGTCCATTAGCTCTGTTAGTCTACTTGCTGTCTCTGCATAGAGTGCACAAATTGCTCAGTCCATTTTCCTGTCGCTGTTGCCAATATTTTAGCTCCCTGACATGCAGCAGCAGACAGGCTGTCTCTTCTCTGAGTCCCAAAATTTTGTCTGGTTGCAGCCAGGAGCAAAGCATTTATTTTATTTTAAACACCCCCGTAACACTTTCCTCCACAATACAGCAGCAAGTTATAATATTTCTTTAAGCATTTCTTTTTCTATTTCGGCCGCAGCCAAAATACAGCTGCCCCGAGGGCAGACAGGCCCTCGTTCATATTTATACGAAACGGGCTCCTAGCTCATGAATATTAATGAGTCCCGATTGAAACTCTCTCGCAGATCTCTCTCAATTAACCAGACAGCGGCCACTCAGGGGCCTGTCCATGGTCACCAGGTCCTACTTAGCTGATGGGGATCCTGGGACCGACGGAACACACTCCAGTTTGACCGGGTCCCACTTAGCTGATGGGTATCCCTGGACCAACGGAACACTCTCTGGTTTGACCGCAATCTCAAGCGGTCAGACTTTAAAGGTGCCGCTCGTGTCTGTGGGATCCCCGCTGCCCTAAGGGCATGCCTTCATGTGGGTGATCATGGCTGAGCTTCTCGAGCCCTGCAGGGCTGGATTTCTACTTTGGGCTGCTTTCTGGGTCACCAGGGGGGCAGAAAAGGACCTGAGGGGACAGAAAAAAATGCAGGCCGGTTCGGGAGGGATAGCAGAGCAGGACAGTGCTGCATGGTGGCAAGTAAGCCCCCATTTGGCAGTGGGATTACACAATGAGTTACGCAGTCTGGTAACTGAACCAAAGAGAGGCAACATGCAGTCCATGGCCTGGCAGAGAGAGAGAGATCCCAGAGCAAGGACAAGCTAGTCAGCGCCCCTGTCAGAGCCCCAAATGCATGTCCTTAAAAAAAGTAAGAGAGACTGGAAACCACTTCTGGATGTACAACCTAGACCATGTCAGTACAAAGAGGGAGTGTTCTGCTACAAATGTGGGAAAATGGACACATGAAGAATGTCAGTAACAAGAAGAACTGCGAAGAGTCATGGACAAACTGCTCAAAAGAATTCAGAAGCAAGTCCTATCTGCAGGATGCTTCAAACCTTCTGTGAAACCCTCAATAGCTAAACTCCACTGTCAAGCCACAATGAGAGACTTTACCAGAGCACCTGGATAAGTTGGTCCTTCACGGGAGACGATCGGAGTGTCTGCCCAAGCTGTTCTCAACAGCGGCTCACAAGTCACCATCATTTTCCATGACTGGTACAAGCATCTAGCAAAGATCTGTAAGCTGCAACCATTGAAAGGGCTGAACGTGTGGGAGCAGAGTGACAAGACCTACCCTTACCTTGGTTACTTGAAAGTCTGAACTGCTTTTCCCCTCAACAGCAGCTGGAGTTGGTGATGCAGTTGAACCTTTGGCACTGGGCTGCCCACAGTCAGGAATATTTGACAAGGTGTCCATCTTCATCAGAACAAATGTACACGTTTGAACGCCTAGCCCAACTCTGTCAGGAGCGAAAGGCACGACAGAATGCAACAGCACTGCAAGTACATGGACTGGTGAAGAAGGCCTACAAGAAACAGATGCAGAAGAAACCAGAGGATGGAGAAAATTTTGTTGGCATCTTCTGTTGCCGAGAGGCTGAAGAGCTTGTTCTAATCCCTAACACAGAGTGTAACCTCAGTAGAGTGATGAGACTGAAGTGAGACGTGAAGGACCAGAGCCTGATAATAGATGCCCCTGAAAAGTATGGATTGCTAGAAGGACATCCAGTTAAACCAAGTGTGCTGACATGCCTATGTGAGAAGAATCACTGTCCAGGTGAAGAGCATGACTCACTTAGACATTACAGTAAGACCATTTCAGATGTTGGCCCAGGTGTACTGTGCAGACACAGCAGTGCAGCACCACAAACTCGAAGATGAGAATGCTGGACTCGACTGAGTTCTTTGCCATTGGAGAATCTTCAATGTCTCAGAAATTAAAGACTAGAGTGAGCTAGAAGTTGGTAGATCAAGCTAAAGTCTTTTTTCCTTCACAAGTGGGCTGTCGGATGCACGACTGGAGCAGAACATCACATAAGACTGCATGATCATCACCTTTTTCGAGAATGATCCCAATGTCTGGCCACGGCAGATAATGATGTAAGAAGACATCTTCAGGAATTGGCTGCAGCAGGAAAAATCCAAGAATTGAGAAGCCCCTATGCCTCTCTTGTCCTAGTTGTACACAAGAAAAATGGCACAGTTCACATGTGTGTCGACTACAGGACACTGAATAAGGGTATCACCCCAGATCAGTATACAATGCTGAGGATTCAGGAAACTTTATGCTGTCACAAAGGAAATAAACGGTTCTCAGTTCTGGATTTGAGTGGGTACTACCAAATCCCGATGGCTCCTGAGGACAGAACAAAAATGCTTTCATATGTCCACTTGGCTTCTACGAATTCCTTCGTATGACCTGAGGCATATCTGGTGCCCCAGCCACAGTCCTCTATATACGTTTTATGCTCCCCTTGGAGCTGGCAGGCAGCTTCGGCCCCTCCCTCGGAGGGGCTTGCTCTCCAGTCCCCGACTCTCCCACGCCCGACCCTCCCAGCAATTCCACATGGGTTGCCCCCCCCCTTGACAGGGCAGAGGGCGCTGATGTCCCCCCCAACCTGGAGACCAATATCCAGACTCCAGGGGGCCATCATGGAGCCTGCCAGTTCCATTTTCCACTTTTTTACCCCTCCCCTTGCCACAGTTGCTCGTGTGTGGGTGGAGGCACGCGCACGCAGCAATAAGCGGCACTCTCCCTATACTAGCCGCTCCCGTTTGCACTATCCTCGGGCCTCCACCCGGGGGGCAGCCTTGCAACGGGTGTGACTAGGTCCCTACCTAGGTGAGGAGAGCAGCCTATGGCCACTCAATCCATCTCCCTGCCCCCCGCTGATGTCCCAGGCTCGTTCCCAAACCCAGGTCGCCAGCATGGGGAGAGGTGTGGCATCCAGAGCGTCAACACTCAGAAACACCAGGCTGGGCCCCCATCCACATTCCAACATCTAATGGAACGTGGAGTTGGAGACATGAACCTCCTAGAGTGCCTTGTCTACCTTAACAATGTCACTGTGTTTGAACAGCCTCTTGAGGAACACAAGGCTTGTCTGATGATGGTGCTAGATCAACTAGAAGAGTTTGGGCTCTAACTATCAACAAATGCCAATTTTTCCTAAGTTCTGTCAAATACGTTGGACATATTGTGTCAGACCAAGGAATTCAAACAGATCCAAGTAAAGCTGAAGCCTTGATTACTTGGCTCGAGCCAAGGAACCTGAAAGACTTACAGTATTTTCCAGGCTTCTGCAGGTATTATGGATGCTTTATCAAAGACTATACACCTGAGTGGTGAGACCATTACTGAATCTAACCCATGGCTACCTTCCAACAAAGGCAAAAAGAATTCTGCAGTTGCAGATCCAATCAAGAAGTATTTTAAGCCAAGTGGCCCATTCAGACAGAGATGGGACACCCAGTGTGATGAGGCATTGAAAAAAATCATCTATTGTTTAACAAATGCACCAGTACTTGCAGATGCTGATCCAGTATAGCCCTATCTTCTACATACAGATGCCAACCTCTGTGCATTTGGAGCTGTACTGTATGAAAGTTACCCTGAAGGGCTGAGGCCAGTCACCTTTGCCAGCAGAAGCTTGAAAACAGCAGAAAGGAGCTACACTGTTCACACATTGGAGTTTCTTGCACTCAAGCGGGCAGTTGTGGACCAATTTCAAATACTTGTACGGAGCACACATCAGTGTCAGAACAGACAACAGCAGCAAAGTGAGATGTTGCTGGACACAGATCATTATCAGCTTTGTCAACTTATGACTATTGTGTAGAATACAGACCTGGCTTGAATCACGTGAATTTTTATTTTTATTTATTTATTTCAATCTAGGATTACAATACCTTTGAGCCGAGGCTCTTTTACAAAGGTTCCACGTCAGCGTGTGCAACAGTCATCATTTTTAGTTACAAACATATAGTCATTGACTTACAGACATGTAATAACCAGTACAAAGACTTGAGCTATGAGCAAGACAAGGGGGTGGGGTGGTGGGGAAGTGAGGTAGAGATCGGGGAAGGAGGTGCAGGGGTAAGGGAGTACAGGAGGTGGTTGGGGTGGGGGCAGGAGTGGAGATACAGGGGAGGTGGGCTAGGGTGGGAGACAGTGCAGCCAGGGAGCCTTGTCGAGGGAATATGACAGGTAAGGTGCTAGGGGTGCAAAGACTGATTGTAAGTGCTGGGGCATTTGCAGCTGGAACGGTGGAAATGTTGAGATGGGCAATCACAGGATACAAGCAGTAAGCGGTGCAGCTTGGACTTGAAGAGGCCAAGTGTTGGAGCAGTCGCTATGTCGCTGCCAAGAGAATTGAGCCAGTTGGATGCCCGATAGGTGAATGATCTTTGTCCTTGGGTCGTGCGACATCGTGGGATATGTAGTAGATGGGAATTGGATCTCCTAGTTGTGACGTTCCTACGTCTAGGCTTAAGGAGGGCACAGACACTGCTGATGCCCTGTCAAGACAACCAAATGTGAGTACAAATCCCAGAGCAACCTGCCAAAACACTGTGCAAAATGTTTAACGTAGGTGAACCACAGACAACTGCAAATGCTCATCATCTCATCAACAGTCTTGGCACTCCGGGTAACTGTTTACCAAATGCCTACTGCCACTCCCCGATTTCTTACTCCTCCCTTAACTCTCTAGACATTCTCTTGTGGCTCCTTATACTATTGCCTGATCATAACACATTGTACATTCGTATTTGTATTTATTGTATATAAGCTTTACATCTGCAATAGCCTTGTACTTCGTTGTATATATTTTGAAAAACATCCTTTATTTTATTGTACCAACTGCTATGCAGTCACCTCTGCATTCTTGTTGCATTATCTCCACTTCCCCCTCCCCGGGTCGCACTTGGAAACGAGCTCTGGCTCAGTGTGCCTTTCCTGGTTACTAAATTTTAAATAAATAACTTTGCTGCACTAGATCTGACCACTCTCCCACAGTTAACTTCCCAAGATTTACAAAGACAGCAAAGAATGTACTCTAGCTTGAAAAACACTATCGTCACCCTGAAGAAAGGGGGTAGTTCTACTCAAGTTCGTACCAATGGTCCTGATACAAAGTTGCTACTGCAAGAGTGGCCTAAGTTAAAAATTAAAGATTGCTTGCTGCACTAAGAAATCCACGGATCAAAAGTTTTTCCAAAGCTGAAGTTAGTTTTGCATTCAAAATTCAAAAAAAGTTGTATTCCATGCCCTGCACGATGACATGGGACACCTTGGAAGTAAGCAAACTTTGGACCTTGTTCATGCTTGATTCTATCAGCCACACATGGGATGTGACGTTGAACAATACTGTAAAAACAGCAACAAGTGTGTGAGATGCAAAACTCTGCTGCAGAGGGCAGCTCCTCTAGTAAGCAGTTACAAGTGCACCCATGGAACTGGTATGCATACACATTCTCAACTCAGAACCAGACTCTAAGAACACTGCAAACATCTTAGTAGTTATAGGTAATTTTTCAAGGTACGCCCAAGCCTATCCAACAAAGGACTAAAAAGCAACAACTTTTACAAAATTCCTAGTAGAAAAGTTCTTTGTACACTATGGAGCCCCACAGTGGATCCACTCAGACCAAGGTTGATATTTAGAAAGTCATCTAGTAAAAGAAATGCTGACCTTCTGGGGAATAAAAAGGTCATGAACTACACCAGATCACCCTCAATGTGATCCTAAGCCTTAACAGTTCAGCTGAACTCTACTAAACATTCTAGATGCGTTGGACCCAAAAGAAAAGAGCAAGTGGAGTCAACAAGTCAATGCACTAGTCCATGTGTACAACTGCACCAAAGGTGATGTCACTGGATTTTCTCCATATTACCTGATGTTTGGCAGGAAGCCTGACTTCCTGAGGACTTGTGTTTCAGTGGCTCTGCTAATGGAGCTAGGCCACAGAATTACCTACATACAGAGCTTAAAAGACCACTTGAATGCCACCTACAAGTTGGCCTCAGGCACCACAGCAAAGCGTAACAAAGCCAATAAAGACAGATACAACAAAAGCATTAAGGCACATGAACTGCTGCAAGGAGAGCGTATTTTGTTAAGAAATTTAGGAATGCCAGGAATGAACAAAATTGCTGACTAGTAAGGCAGTACCCCACATGCTGTAATGGAAAAGTTGTTCATATGCCTGTGTACAAGATTCATCCTGAAGAAGAGTCAAGTAAATATTGGATTATCCACCAAAACCATTTGTTGCCTGTTGGACAACTGGTCACCAGTACAAAAATTCTTTGTACACTGTGTGGGACAGTGTGGCAGACATGAGAATGGGGAGTTATCTGGGGACCCGTGAACATCACACGGTATGTTTAATATAGGAAACAACAGCAGAATCCAGCCGCACAAGGGCAAGGCGTCTGGATTTCAGAAGGGCTGACTTTACAAAGATGGGGGAATGCATCCAAGAAGACCTGGTGGGGTGAGACATCGGGGCCGGGGGGCAGAATAAAAGGGAGCATAATAAAGACTATAAACATGAAAATCTGGTAAAAAAAATTATGGTTCTCGAGGGAAGTGGCAGAAAAGGTAAGAGCAAAAACAGTGGCATTCAGAAGGCATATGGAGATCCAGAGAGAGGAGGACAGAGAAGTGTGTCTGGGGACATGGAGGGAGGGAGGCAGGCAAGGCAGTAAGGAGTGCAAAAGTGCAACCTGAGGAAAGAATAGCCCAGACAGTATCAAAGGGGGACAAGACATTTTTCAGGTATATCAGCAAGAAAAGGATGACCAAGGGAGGGATTGCACAGTTAATAAAGGAGGCAGAAGGCTATACTGAGGAGGACCAAGAAAATATATATATCTTAAATATTTCAACTCAGTATTCACAGTTTATTTATTTATTTATTTGCTTTTGGTAACCGGGTGAGTGCACTAGGCATAGAAATGCTTATTTTCAGGCACGACCCGGGAGAGAGACAATGTAAAATACAAAATGCACATACACATGATGCAGCACACGAGATAGGTATAGAAAAAAACAACATAACACTAAACCAGGGGTTCTCAAATGGTGAGGCCAGCCTCCCTGGGGAGGCCCCAACCTGTTCTAGGGGAGGCTCAAGCAAGTCTTGAAAAAGTACTGTATTTAAATTTTGAACTTTATAGAGTTTGAGTGAAGGGATAAGGCAAACTGAAAGAGGATAATAGTAGGTGAATGTATGTATTTATTCACAAGTCGGTAACCAGGGAAGGTACTGTACACTGAGCCATAGCTTATTTCAGGTGTACCCAGGGAAGGGTAGTGAGAGAATACAATTCAAAATGTAACTGCAAAATACTCAAGCAATACAAAATGAATAAAAGTGCAAACAAATTAAGAACAATAAACTAACAATGCGAGGAACAAGTGATCAATTAGACTGACAGCAGAAAGTCCAAACACAAGAGTTAACCATATAGGTACAAAGAATAAGAGCAGGACGGGAGCACAATCATCCCTGAGAAGCTGCTTAAGAGCAGGGTGAGATGGGGAGAGGCAGAGGTCGGCAGGAAGGTTATTCCAGTTAGATGGGCAACAGAAAAAGCAGTCTGACCCATTAAGGTATGGCAGCAAGGGGTAACAATGGTTCAAGAGTCAAAATATTGAAACAAGTAGGTTGTCCTATGGGGGGTACAATAAGCTTAATAACGTGACATCAAGCCATGCAAAGAGGATTCAATTTATTCCTGATGTACTGTGAAAAGTAGGCTATTTTTCTAAGGGGAGGCCCAAAAATATTTCAGTATTTTGGGGGAGGCTCAAGATCTTTTTCATGGCTTAGGGGAGGCTCACTAAGACAAACTTTGAGAACTGTTGCACTAAACAATTGATTCAGAGAGTAAATCATCCTGGAAAGGTGGAGACAAAATCCAGTATGAGGCAAACAGGGATAACGTCTAGGTCAAAATACATAAACTTTTGTTGAAACAGAAAGTAAAATAGGTATTGCAAAATAAAGGTTTCACACAGCAAAGTACAATAAGTGCTAAAATCTGTGGATGTAACGAGGGAGGAGAGGAGATAGTGGAGGGGAAGGGAAAACAAGTGAGTGGTGAGAGAAATAGAACATGAGAGAGAAGTTACAGTCGTGGCCAAAAATACTGGCACCCTTGCACTTTTTCAAATAACTCAATTTCCTCTAAACATAAGCTGAAATTAACAATACAGTATTTGGTCTCCACAATTCTTTATTTTTCTGTTAATATTACAGAACCTTTGTTTTTGATTCAGAATTTAATATATCCTTTTAAATCAGAAAATGAAAAGAAATGGCATTGACAAAATTATTGACACCCTAGATTTAATATTTGGTAGCACAGCCTTTGGTCAAAATAACTGCAATCAACCGCTTCCTATAGCCATGGATGAGCTTCCTGCACCTCTCTACTGGCAGTTTGGCCCACTCTTGTGCAAACTGCTCCAGTTCTCCCAGATTTGAAGGGTGCCATCTCCCAACTGCTGTTTTCAGATCTCTCCACAGGTTTTCAATGGGATTTAGATCTGGACTCATTGCTGGCCACTTCAGAACGGTCCAGCGTCTTGTCTTGAACCATTCCTGAGTGCTTTTTGAAGTGTGTTTGGGGTCATTGTCCTGCTGGAAGACCCATGACCTTCGACGGAGACCCAGCTTTCTGACACTGGGTTCAACACTGCGCTCCAAAATGGCCTGGTAATCTCCAGATTTCATGATGCCATGCACACGTACAAGGCACCCAGTGCCAGAGGCAGCACAGCAACCCCAAAACATCACTGAACCTCCTCCATGTTTGACTGTAGGGAAGGTGTTCTTTTCTTTGAAGACTTCATTTTGTTTCCTGTAAACACAGAGATGATGTGCTTTACCAAAAAGCTCTAATTTGGTCTCATCTGTCCACAGGACATTCTCCCAGAAGGATTTTGGCTTGTTCAGGTGTGTTGGTAAACCCCAGTTGGGCTTTCTTATGTCTCTCTCTCTCAGCAGTGGGTCCTATTGGGCCTCCTACCATATAACCCCCTTTCATTGAGTTGGCGACGGATGGTGCAAGTTGAAACTGTTGTATCTTGTGTCTGAAGGTCAGCTTGAATCTGTTTGGCAGTTGATCGAGGTGCTTTCTCCACCATTCGAACAATCCTGCGCTGCAATCTTCGATCAAGTGTCCTCTTGCGGCCACGTCCAGGGAGGTCGGCTACAGTGCTATGGGCCTGAAACATCCTGATAACATTATGTACGGTGGAAACAGGAACATCAAGGTCTCTGGAGATTGATTTGTAGCCTTGAGATTGTCCATGCTTGGCTACAATCTTCTGTCTGACCTCCTCAGACAATTTTCTGTCTTTCTTTTCTCCATGCTCATTGCGGTACACACAGTGACACAGAACAGGAGAATGAGTCATTTTCTCTATTCAAACTGGTTGAATGAGTGATTTTTATATTGCAGGCACCTGCAACTCACCACAGGTGAGTTCAATTCCAAAGTGAAGGAGAATCACCTGCTTGAAATCTAATTATTTCTAACTACTTCTAAAAGGTGCCAATAATTTTGTCCGGGCCATTTAAGGATTTCTATGTGGAATAAGCTAAGACTTGGTAAATTTTTCTGCTTTTTGTGTTTTATTCCACTGCAAACCAAAGAAATACATATGCGGATACCAAAATATTTTTTAATTTCAACAATTTTCTGGAAGGAATGGTGCATTATTAGAAAAAAACTGCAAGGGCGCCAATATTTTTGGCCACGACTGTACATAGAGAGGCAGGGAAATAGCATACAAGAGGAAAGTTATTTCTGAAAGAAGGGGTGGTGAGAAGGGAGTGGTCTATGGTGGATTGAAACAGGTGCATGGGCTAGTTGCGTGCAGATGCTCCCGGTGACGTGTTTTAAAACTAGCATGGGTAGGTGCTCCTTGAACAATTGGAGGTAAGGATGTTCCAGTATTTTGGGGCCATATGTACGAAAGCACTTGTACCCATGTTAGTTTTACATCTGGGAATGTGGAAAGGGGCTAGGTCAGCGGATCTGAGCCCATAGGGGAAGGGGAGGGATCACAAATAAGCACCAAGAGATTGGGGGGGGGGGAAGGAAATGTACACCAGTCCTTTTTCTGAGGAGAGAGTCAGGGAAGCACTCAGTAATCTGAGGGTGGACAAAGCCATGGGGCCAAATGGGGTGCATCCAGGAGTGTTAAAGGAACTTTGGGAGGTGCTTCCTGCACCCGACAGACTTGTTTAGCAATTCACTTAAGACCACCGTGGTCCCAAAGCATACCTCTCAAGTGTCCCGATTCACCCGGGACGTCCCATTTTTTGGCCATTTCTGCTCTTCTGCCCCGCCATCCCGAATTCACCCTGGATTGCCAAAATGCTGACTCTTTACCGCGATCGCAATGCCATGCGCTCCACGCTGACTGTTCCCCTCTGTTTCTTTATCTGTTGCACAGATCGACGAGCGCGCTGACATCACCACTCAGTCCACCAATCACCAGCCGCTGTTTGGTCCATTCATTTTTTTAGCACCTCCACCTACTACAGACCTGAACTTTGAGTACCCCCTCAGGTCTGCTAGCACTGATTAAAGGCAGCCTCTCCAGCATTCTTGGAACTCACTCAGCCGAGGAGAGTTCAAGAGTGCCAGAGAGAAAACTGTGATCAAGCCGCTGCTGCCAGTATTTGCCGTTGGAGTCGTCCCTCAAGTCCTGCTGCTTGCCGAGCCTGAGTTGTCGCTTGATCCCTGATTCGCTGCTGACCACTGTTTGCTGCTGCCCTGGGCCACAACTTTACAAAGTTAAAGTTAGGCTACCTGTAATTCATTTAATTTTATTAAATTACTCAGTGAGTCGGTCCAACTCAGTGGCAGATCGCCGAGTGCCATGGAGCAGCAGCAGAAGTCTCCGTGAAGAAGAAAATGGACAACAGAGAAAACAGGAGTGCTGCTGAGCTCAGCTTTTATTTTGAGGTATGTAGTGTCCATCCAATGATCCAAGAATGTATTAATGATGTAGCAGCAGCAATGGCAGGGGCTGGCAGGCTACAGAGACTAGAGTAGTCAGTCAGACTGTCACAGACTAGCAGGCAGTGAGAAAAATGCACCAAGGCAGCGGCAGCATTCTGAATTAGAAGAGGAGGAACTGGAATTGAAAGTGACTACAGATGCCTCCTCTTCTGTACTGTACTACTTTGAACACTGCCTCATGTCAACTGGGATGCTGCTGGAATGAGCCCAGGCTCAATGGCATAATTAAACTTAGAGGAGTAGTTAGTTAACAGATTGCAGGTGAAACATAGAATCAAGTATCCAGTTTAAATTCAATTATGCCATTAAGCCTAGCCTAGGCTCATTTCCTGCAGCATCTCAGTTAACATAAGGCAGTGTTCATAAAAATAAGTAGTACAGTACAAGAACAGGAGGCATCTTTCACTTCCAGTTCCTTCTTCTCTAATTCGGAATGCTGCTGCTGCCTTGGCATTTTTTGCTTACTGCCTGCTAGTATGAGAGTCTGAGACTTGTTAAAGTAAAACCTAGAAAAATATGACAAAATAAACACTTTATAACACATGCAACCCCTTTCCAAGTTGGCGGGGGGGGGGGGCTGCTGCTGGGTCATACATGTGACCCATTTGGGGGTGTGGCTATGCAAATTGCATGCTAATGAAGTGTCCCTGATTTACGTTGGTTGTCCCTGATTTTCTGGGGCTCTGTCCCTGATTTGGTCATCCAGAGGTTGAGAGGTATGTCCCAAAGGACTGAAGAAAGGTGGATGTTGTCCCACTTTACAAAAGTAGTAGCAAAGAGGAGGTAGGAAATTACAGGTCTGTCAGCCTGACATCTGCAGCACAGAAATTGATGGAAACATTATCAAAGAAAGAACCGTGAAACACCTGGAATCCAGTGGACTGTAGGACCTGAAGCAGATGACTTTATGGAGGGGAGGTCATGCCAAACAAATCTGATAGATTTTTTTGACTGGGTAACCAGGGTGTTGGATGAGGTGTGGGGTGGACCTGGCCTACCTGGACTTCAGCAAGGCCTTTGAAACCATTCCACATAGAAGGCTGGTAAACAAGTTGGGTAACACGGAGGTGGACAATTAGGTGGTAACCTGGGTAAGAAACTGGTTAGGGGATAGTAGGCAGAGGGTGGTAGTAAATGGAGTTTGCTTTGAGGAGGGGAGAGTGACCAGTGGGGTACTTCAAGGGTCAGTACTGGGACCAGTCCTCTTTAATGTCTTTATTAGTGACACAGCAGAAGAACTGGAAGGGAAGGTCTGCTTCTTTGCGGATGACACCAAGATATGTAATAGGGTGGACACTCCAGAGGGGGTACAAAGGATGGAGAAAGACTTGAAATGACTGGAGGAGTGGTCAAAAGTTTGGCAGCTAAGGTTTAGTGCAAAAAAAGTGCAAAATAATGCACTTGGGTCACAGAAACCCAGGGATGCAATACAAAATGAGGGGAAAGATTCTAGTAGTGACCAAGCAGGAAACAAACCTGGGGGTAATCATACTGGATGACCTGAAGGCGGTCAGACAATGCAACAAAGCAATCGGGCGAGCTAGTGGGATGCTGGGAAGTATAGGTAGGGGTATCACCAGCAGGAAGAGGTAAGTGGTATTGCTACTATATAGGTCTTTAGTAAGACCCACCTGGAGTACTATGTCCAGTTTCAGAGGTTACATCTCAGGAAGGACACAGACAAGATGGAGGTCATCCAAAAGAGGGCTACCATGATGGTACATCAAATGTCCTATGAGGAGAGGCTAAAAGAATTAAACATGTACACACCTTGGACAATACATATTTTGTCAGAGGGTATACATGTTCAATCACATATTTTCAAAGAAAATACTTTTACAGGAACAATCCATTTGTAACTGTTTTTCATGAGTAATTTATCTGATTATTTGTTGCTGATTTGTAGAAATGTTTATTATTATGTATATTCATAATTTTTGTCATGTATTAGTATGATGCTGACTTGGGACGTTCTGTAAATGAGTCTTGTGCTCGTGGAACTTATCCTGTAACCTCATAAAATAAAAATAAAAAACCCTGGAGAAGAGGAGGGAACGTGATTGAGATCTTTAAATACCTCACAGGGGGGAATAAGGAACAAGTGAGAGGATTTTTCAGACGATAGGGTGCTCCAGAACAAGGGCCATGATATGAAGCTGGAGGGAGTAGGTTTAGAACATAAGAACATAAGAATGTGTTGGCAGAAGGGGACTGTGCGACCCATCTAGTTTGTACAATTTCCTACCCACTTCATTTTGGGTTTACAATGTGCCTGTACCAAGCTCATTTGAACTCCACTATTGTTTCAGTAGCTAAAACCTCTTCGGTCAAGCTGTTCCAGGGTTCCACCATTCTCTTCGTGAAGAACTTCCTGAGGTTGCTTCTGAATCTACCTCCCTTAAAGGTGCATGCTGCGGCCTCTTGTCTGTGTACCCATATTTTCCTGGAAGAGGCTCTGAGCCTGTACTGCATTTATCCTTTGAGGTATTTGAAAGTTCCTATCACAGCATCTCTGTTGCACCTTTGTTCCAGGGAGTGGAAGTTAAGCTGGTGGAGCCCCTGTACGATCTTAGTAGCCCATCTCTGCACAGACTCCAAATGGTCTATGTCCTTTCTTAGGTCCAGCCTCCAGATCTGCACACAGTACTCCACATGAGGCCCAACCAGGGATCTGCACAGTGGTGCCTTCTGCTTGCGATACCTCTGCCAATGCAGGCCAGTATACTGTTGGCTTTTATTGCTGCTTTTTCACACAGCTTTCCAACTTTTAAATCGTGTACTATGATTATTCCAAGTTCCCCTTCTTGTTTTGTCTCTGTTAGCTGTTCTCCATCCAGATTGTATCTATATTTTGGGTTTCGCCTTCCCAGGTGCATGACTTCGTATTTCTTCACATTAAATTTTAGTTGCCATTTTTTTGACCAGTTCTCTAGTTTTCTGAGATAAGATATCATTTTAGAGTCCTTCCTATGTGTCTACCCTGCTGCAGAGTCTGGTACTGCCTGCAAACAGGCATACCTTCCCAGCCAGACCATCAGATGTGTCTGATGAATATGCTGAAAAGGACAGGACCCAGCAACGATCCCTGCGACACCCCACTGGTCACCCTTCCCTCCCCTGATAGTGTGCCATTTACTACCACCTTTTATGTTCTTCCTTGAAGCCAATTTTTAACCCAGTTGACGAACTTAGGACCCATGCCTGTGTGCTCCAGTTTGTTAATTAGACTCCTGTGAGGGACGAAGTCAAAGGCCTTACTGAAGTCGAGATATACCACATCCACAGCACCATCCTGGTCAATTGTTCTTGTTACCCAATCGAAGAACTCTATCATATTTGCTAGGCATGACCTCCCTGAGGTGAAGCCGCGCTGCTTCGGGTCCGGTTGCCCACTGGCCTGTAGGTACTCCACTATTCTTTTCTTTCAATAATGACTGCATTAGTTTCCCCACAACAGAGGTAAGACTCACCTGTCATTAGTTTCCCACTTCCTTCTTGCTTCCACTTTTATGCAGGAGCACTACTGTGGCTATCTTCAGTCATTAGGTACTGAGCTAGTCTCCAGGGACTTGTTGAAGATGGCAGCCAGAGGGGCGGCCAGTTCTTCTCTAAGTTCTTTCAGTATTCTAGGATGGATTCCATTTCAGCCCATTGCTTTGCCTATTTTCAGTTTATTTAACTCCTCTAGTACCCTCTGTTCCTTGAATGGAGACATGTCTGCTTCCCTAGTGTGTTGGACTCTTCTGTGTGTAGTTGGACCGTTTCCGCATTCTTTCTGAGTGAAGACTGAGCAGAAGTATTTGTTTAGGAATTCTGCTTTGTCCTCATCATTTTCGGCATGCTTACCCTCTTTAGTTGCTAGCTGGACTATACCTCCTTTGGGTCTTCTTTTCTCGCGGATATACCTGTAAAATGTCTTATCCCACCTTTTTATCCATTGTGCTATTCGTTCCTCAGTCTGCGCTTTGGCAATCATAATTGCTTTACCAGCCTCTTTTAACTTTGCCTGGTATTCCTTCTTATCACTATCTTGCTTTGTTTCTTTGTATTTTTTAAATACTTTGTTCTTGTCTTTTATTTTAGATACTACCTCTTTAGAGAACCACCGAGGATTTTTCTTTCATTTTATTTTGCCCCTCAATCTAATGCACTGAGCTGTGACGTGGCCGATTGCCTCTTTCAGAGCTTTCCATCTCTCTTCCACTGTTTCCCCTGTAGTATCTATTAGCATTTTTCTAATGGCGATTTTCATCTTTGGAAAATAAGCCCTTTTGAAGTCAAGGATTCGTAGTTTTGCATGACTGGTATCCTCGGTTCTGCTGACTTTGAACCAGACTGACCAGTGGCCGATGGAACTTGGGTTGATTCCCACTCTCACATCTAAAACCCTTGGACTACTCGGTACAGCGAGATCCAGGATAGCATTCTGTCTAGTTGGTGTTTCAACCAATTGTGTTAAACCAATTTAGGAATAATGTGAGTAAATAATTCTTCACAGAAAGGGTGGTGGATGCCTGGACCTATCTTCGAGCAGAGGTTGTGGGAGTAAAAACAGTGCTGGGATTCAAAAAAGTCTAGGATAAGTACAAGGGAGTCAAAGGGGATAGGTAAGGGGGTGGCAGAGAAAGTGCCGTAGACCTGGAGGGGTCAACAGTGTAAGCAATGCAACAAAAAATAGCAGACTAGATGGGCCATGTGGCCCTTATCTGGCTGTCAGCTTCTATGTTTCTGTTTCCGTGATGTAATGGACTTAAACACCCCCTCCTCCACTCTATCTGCTATGCACAGACAAAAAGCAAAAGACAAGGCAATCTGAAATTATTCCATACACAACTGATGCTCAAGTAGATCAGGATGACTGGAGTCTGAATCAGAAGAAGGAGCATATTACCCTACCAGGGATCTCGCCACACTGTTCAAAGGGTTGAATGGAAGAACAATTAATGTGTCAAATGTGCCTCTTCCAGAGCCTACTCCAACAACAGTGGACTCTGAATCAACACCAAATGTACACTTGGATGACTGGCCTGTATCTGAGAAAGTGCTAGAGGAAGAAAGTGGAGAACCTGTTGAGCCTGTAGAAACAATAGAAACAACAGAAATCCCAGAAGTAGTTGTGGAACCCATTTTGACTGAGGATGCTTCATTGCTGGTCTACGAAATGGGAAGGATCCACCCAGAATACAAGGGAGAACCAACTGTTCCACTCCACTGTTCTGAAACAGGTGTCAAACCTTTGCTCAAGTTAACCTTTAACTCGGCAGGTGCCCCTGCCAACTTGCCAATGCATGTAGTACACAGATCTCTGCCTCGTATTGTCTTTTGCAAAGCCCAGGACATATCATCCACAATAGAAGGTACAGTAAAGGGTAAAAAGGGAGGTTAAATAATGTTGATGTTGCACCGAACAATGTTACAGCATTGTGTAAATTTGTGGAATTGCCCATGCCTATGGTTTGATAATGGTTACTACCATGACAATTGTTTTTGTGTATATGAAAGGCCTTTCATTTTTCTGTTTTCTGTTCATCATTATCTCTCGCTGACTCCTCTTGGCAGGAAACACAAATCCCAACCTGGGTCCAATCACTCAGTAAAGCCCCTACCCCATCCACTCCCCCCTCCTCAGCGTCTGCTCCAATCCCCGGTTCACTCATGGTCATGGGTTCGGTCCCCCATGGTCTAAAAATCCTCCACCTTAATATTCGCAGACTCCTCCCTAAACTTGACCTGCTACTCCCACTTGTAGGATCCCTCAATCCAGTCATCCTCATTGTATCAGAGACCTGGCTAACAAACAAACTCCCTGATACTTCTATCATAATTCCTGGACATGCTGTTACCTGCCAGGACTGCACTGGTAGGGGTGGGGGCATTGCTATCTACTCCTCCTCCTCTCTCCAAACCGCTACTATTCTATCTACCACTGGCCCCAATGCCTATGAAGCCCTCATCATTAGACTATCTCTACCCTTTTCCGTACTAATATTTATTGCAGGAGTCTACTGCCATCCTGGTCTACAGCACTCTGTAGCCACTGATCTATCACCACTATTGGATCCCTTACCTCCTCAGGTGAGCCCTACCTGTTAGGGAATCTAAACCTGAACTGGTCGTCACCTGCCCTAGATAAGACTTGTACTGAAATAGCTGCCCTTAACCTGTCCCAATTAATCACAGAATCTACTCGCCTAAACCACAAATCCCATAACCACACTCTCATAGAGACTGGGCTCTCACCTCCCATCCTTACAGGGTAATCCAGTCGGGCCTACTGTCAGACGCTCTTAGTGACCATCACATGATCTTCATAGTTAGGAACGTACACAGACCTAAGGCACCCCACAAACTACTAACGAGCCACTCTTACAAAACATTATACCTTGGCCCTCTATATCATGACTTAACTCACGCAGACTGGGCCCCTATTTGCTCAGCCAAACTATCGATCATGCCCTGGCTTATTTCAAAAATAATTTCATCAACGTCTGGAACAAACATGCTCCCCTGAAGCAAGTCAGAGTGAGTGGTAGTCCCTTCAGCTGGGTATCCCCTGAACTCCTGGCCCATCAACAAGCGCGTGATAAAGCATGGAAAACCCACAAATCCTCCAAACTCCCTCATGACTACACTATCTACCGGACACTCTGAAATATCTGTACCAAAGCCATCTACCTGGCCAATGTGGAATATCTCTGGTCCACCTTTAATACTAACATAAACAACCCATCAAAGTTTTGGAAAGTACGCCTATATCTCAGACATCAGGAGGGGGATCAGTAGTGAGATGAGTCTCTCTGCAGATGACTCAAAGCTGGGTGCAGTGGTGGATGGGGAGGAGGGGAGGGGAAGGTGGCCTTGCAGCAGGACCTGGAGGCTCTGAAAAGGTGGTCGGGAAAATGGAAACTAATATTCAATGCGGGAAGTGCAAGGTTCTGCCCCGGGGAGTCAGAAATCCAGGCCAGGGGTATACCCTGGGAGGAGACATGATTCAAGTCACAGAGGGTGACAGGGACCTGGGGGTAGTGGTAGATGTCAAAATGAACAACTCGGAGACCTGTAGGAGGGCAGCAGCAGGGCAAATGGGATGCTGGGATGCATCACCAGGGGGATTACCTCCAGAAAGGCGGAAGTGATCTTTCCACTGTACAACTGCTTGATTAGGCCAGACCTAGAGTATTGTGTACAGTTTTGGAGACCACATTTAAAGAGGGACATTACACTCCTAGAGAGGGTCCAAAGGAGGGCAACCAAATGATCTCGGGCCGGGTGGGGGGGACCTAGGAGGAGAGGCTCAGGAGCCTCGACATGTACACACTGGAGGAGAAGAAGGAGGGACAGAGGGACATGATAGAGGTCTTTAGGTACATGAAAGGGATCAATAAAGAAGGCCCAGTCAGGGTGCTCCAAAGGAAGGAGGGTGGGGCAACAAGAGGTCACGGGTGTAAGCTGGAAGGGGCAGGCTCAGAGGGGAGAGGAGGAGATGTTACTTCACTGAAAGGGTGGTGAAGCCATGGAATGCACTGCCCAGGGAACTGGTAGAGCTTTAGACTGTGGACGGGTTTAAGAGGGGATGGGACAGGTACAGGGGGAGGGTAAATCTGACCAAGCCCAATACAGGTGAAACATCTGGGACTAGGGACAGTATAACCCAAGGGGGGGGGGGGAGACACCAAAATCTGCCCTCACTGCAGGTGCTGAAAGTCGAGCAGGCTCAAGAGACCGTTAGGCCTATTTTGCTGTCATTTTAGTATGTTAGTTCACTCACTTTTCTCTCCCCCAAAAAAACCTCCATCCCCGCTGCTCAAAATAAACAACCAACTCATTGCCGACCACCCTATAGTAGCAGAAGAATTCAATTCCTACTTTACTTCCTGCGCCTCCATCCTGTTAGCCTTCCCACCCTACTAACTCTTCCCTCTCTCCTGATTTCTCCCAACACCACCAATTAGTTAAGAGTTTTGCCTTTTCACCCATCTCTCTCAATGACATCTTAAAGGCACTGCTTTCTATCAACCCAACTAAGGGCAGCTCCCCCAATTGCCTTGACCCTAAACTGCTATACCTCTCTGCTCCTGCTATTTCCCTCCCTCTCACTCATCTCCTCAACCTGTCTTTCCACACTGCGACTATCCCCGAAGCCTGGAAATATGCTACAGTTCTCCTCCTACCAAAGAGACGTGATCTTTCATCTCCTGGGAATTACCACCCCATCTCGCTTCTACTCACCCTGACTAACCTTCAGGAACACCTTGTTCTCTCCCAACTCTCCTCCTTTCTTGACAACGGCTCCTTCTTCACTTCCTTCCAATCTGGTTTTCAGAAGAATCACTCCATAACCACTTCCCTACTTAGACTCACTGACTGACTATTCTGCCATGGATAGAGGTCACATTACTTCTGCTATCTTTGTTGACCTTGCCATGGCTTTTGACACAGTCTCCCACTCCCTCCTCCTCGAAACTCTCTGGTCAGCTGGCTTGTCTCGGTCTGCCTGCAACTGGTTCAGAGCCTACCTGGTAGGCAGAACTCAATCTGTTAAAATAGCTGACTCTACATCCCCTCTATTAACCAACTCTACTGGTGTGCCTCAAGGCTCCGTACTTGGCCTGCTCTTATTCTCAATTTTTCTAAATGACCTACCATCAGTATGCTCCTCGTCCTCTATCCATATGTATGCTGATGACACGGTCTTGTTCGCCTCTGGCCAATCTCCATCCGAAATGACTTCCAGGCTATAGCTTGACTTTAAAAATGTTCAACGGTGGCTAAGCTCACATCAACTCTTCCTCAACACCAAGAAGGCAGTCTCCATGACTTTTGGCACTAGGCGGAGACTCTCTAGGCTGCCTTCTCCTTCCCTCCTTCCACACCCTTGATGGGATAACACCAGAAGACACCACCTCTTTCAAATACCTGGGTGTCTGGCTTGACCAACACCTTAACTTTTCTGTACATATCGATGCCATCCTGAAAAAATTGCGCCCCAAGCTTAGCGCCCTTTACAGGAACCGTAGTTCCTTACCACTACTAGTTAGGCGTGATTTTGTTCAGAAAATGATACTCCCTATTTTTGACTACTGCAACACGGTCTACAGCGCTGCTCCTAAGTCTTCCCTTACCAGGTTGGATACTATCTTCAATGCTTTCTGTTGCTTTGCTCTTGATTCCCCCTCCCGTACACATCACTGTACCTTGTATCATTCTCTAGCTTTCCCCTCCCTTGAGTGCAGGTGTCTCTCTCACTGCACCAAGTTCACTTCTAAATTCTGGTTTGGGACTCTCCCCTCTTGTCTCTCCTCTTTACTCTCTGCTGCTCCTCCTGCCTGCTCAGATCCACTGACGCACACACTCTAGCTATTCCTTGTCACTCTACCACTGTAGGTCAGGAAGCTTTCTCTTACCACTTCCCAAAGCTTTGGAACTCACTGCCACCTCCTATCAGACTTTCCTCTTCCTCATTTTCAATCCACCTCCTATCAGACTTTCCTCTTCCCCATTTTCAATCTCCTTAGTCCATCATAATTTCTATTCCCCTAACTGCACTTGTTCTTAGCCCCCTTCAGCCCTCCCAACCCTGGTACATTATATTTTAGCTGTACTTTACATCTGTTCTACTAACTGTACTTGTTACTAGCTCCCCTTCACAACCCTCCCCACCCTTGTGCACTATCCTCTACTATTCTATCCCAGATTTACCTCCTATCTTCCAACTGAACCCTTCCTCTGATTACTTCCTCACATGCTACCACCTATTATACCCCCTCCTCCCACCCCTACCACAACCTACTGTGCCATTTTGACTCTACTACCATCCACAACCTACTGTGCTACTTCAACACTCTACTGCTGTCCTTCCCCCCACTAACCCCTCTCCCCCCCCCATTGATGCTCTCCTTCCATTCCTAATTTACCCTTATTGTCTTCAGCCTCCCTATTCCTTTTCCCTCTCCTCCCCTCCGGTCACCTGCCACAACCGACTGTGCTATTTCAACACTCTACTGCTGTCCTTCCCCCCACTACCCCCCATTGATGCTCTCCCTTTTTCTATTCCTAGTTTACCCTTATTGTCTTCAGCCTCCCTATTCCTTATCCCTCTCCTCCCCTCCGGTCACCTGCCACCTTCCACTCCTCCTCCTCCCTGCCTGGTCCAGTCCCCCTTGCAGGGTTCTCTTTCATCCTGAAGGATTATAGATCCTGGCTCCCTCTCTTCTACCCCTCTTTTTCTCACCCCACTTTCTAATCCTGACCCCCTTGCAGGGTCCTCTCATCCTGAAGGGGTATAGATTGTCTCTCTTTTTCCCCCCTCCCTTTCCCCCACTTTCAAATCCATCAAACGCCCACCTCCCTACTTCCCACCTCCCTACTTCCCTATCCCTCTCCTCCTCTTCTGTTCCTCCGCCCCCTCTTCTCTACCACCCTGCTCCTTTTCTCTCCCCTCCCTTTCTGCCTAGTCCTGTCCCCTTGCAGGGTTCTCAGCATCCTGGAGGGGTTAGATCTTGGCTCTCCCTCTTACAACCCCAACCTTCCATCCCTCGCCTGTCCACTTCCTTGCTTGTCTTATAACTGCCCTCCCTTGGGTATACAATAGCAATTTGAATTGTGTGCTCAGCCTACTACTGTACTTCTAGCATTTCAAATGTTATCCATCCTCTAACCTTTACCCTACTGGATCACCTGCTCTTGGGTTGTTGCAATGTACGTTATATCCGAACATGGTTTTGTTTACCCTGGCCAGTTGGCCTGGGTTATTTCTGCTCTGTAATTATACTACACTGTTTTGTTGTAGTAATTGTACTTGCATTGCTCTGTTATTGCTGTGTGTTTGCCTGTTCTCCCAAATCTGGTACCCCCCACCCCACCAAGAATGCTTCTGGAAATGACCTGTTTACAGCTCATGTTGTCTTTCCTGGTGAAACATTTTCCAAATAAATAAATATAGACTAGTTGCACTTGTCTAGACTAGGATGATTTGTATGCCTACTGCAGTCAGGAAACAACAGTCTAGACACACTATGCATGCTACAGTACCTGTCTGTTGTGTTGTACTCTGTTTATTGTTACAGATGGACTCTGTTAAAGGACTTGATGAGAACATCAAGTGTTTAGGCAGAGGAGAGTGTGACCTCCCCCAAAAGAGGTGTGGGCTTACATGGACTCCTCTGCTGCCCCAGAAGACTATCTGTCATCTGCTGCTCACTTTGGCCTGCGGCACTGCAGCCTGTGGGTAACCAGCAGAGCACTGGATCTCCAAGCCACCTCCTGCTCAGTGGTTCCTGACAGCCACACAGTCACATGGAATGTGACACTTCTGCGCAGTTGCCTGCTCGAATGTGCAAGCTGCCTCACAGCAGCTCAAACTGTCTCTGCACAGCACTCAGAATACCTAACCTGCCATACTGAACTTCAATGCTACAAACCCACGGCCAGAACAACATGGCTCCTCTAGTGTGCTACGGCCCCAGGAACTTCAGAGGGCATTAGGGGCATGGAAACACTAAGAGGAGGAGGAGAGGGAATCTATGTGTTTGGCACTACTGTACCTTTAAGGCAGAGCAGTTCACAGCCACACAGGATAAAGAGACTGCTCAGCAGGGGAGAAGCAGACAATGGAGCTTCTGATGGTGCAAGGAAAGCCCCTTTTACCACAACACCACCACAAGGTATGTAGGCACAGTTGTCCCTAATGAACCAAGGGAGCAGGCAAAACAAAAACTAGGCAGGAGTCCTAATAAAAGTACTTATATTTAAAGCAAAGTTTTCTTGCTGGCAGCAGCAGAGTGTGTCTGTGTGGAGCTCCCATAGCCAAGTGAACATTTTCTACATTTTTAAATATTTTTGTGTACAGCTTGTAGACTGAAAAGGATAGGGTTGCCACCTTTGGATGAGGCAAAAACCGGATCCTAAGCTCCGCCCCTAGCACCACCCCTTTTCATGACTCATCATGCATTTGTTCCTCCTAGAAGTCCATTTGTTATATCATTAAAAAACAACACTTAATGCAACAGTTAAATAAAAACTGTACTGTGCCTGTTAAAGTTACTTTCCTAGGTTCTTCCTAATTATTTATGTATTTATTTATTTATTTATTGACATTGGTTAACCAGATAAACATACAGAGATAAAAGAAATCTCATTTACAAATATGATCTGGGACGAGACAAGGGAAATACTGTAAATAGCATACAACAGTACACATAATTTATATATTTTTCTGGCTCCATTTCCTGTTCTTGTCCACAGTACTATTTCAAAGCCAAAGAAGTGATCATACTTTTTTCTTGAGGGGAAAAAAAAGAATTTAAAACGTTTAAAAATGCCTAAATTCTGTTTGAGATGAAAATGTTTATCAGCAAACGAAAGTGGAGGACAACTGGCTCTGTTACTGTTACAAAAGGTGGGGGCAGCTGTGCTATGACACTTTAAGATGCAGTGGAAAGATTGGAAATAAGTAAGTGCTAATGGTGTTAATGGCCATACTTACACCTCCAGGGTGACTACATTCACAAACAAAAAGGCTACACTGACAACAGAACTTGTCTGTAACCTGGACATGTAGCTGAAACAATGAATTATATGACAAAATTTGTTTCAAAAGTATGTGAACACTCAAAATGGCTCAAAAACCTGACCAGCACAGAGCAAAACCGGATTACCTGATAGGGACCCTGAAAACCTGATCACCAGGTAAAAAACCTGACAGGTGGCAACCCTAGAAAAGGAGGGTATTGTTGCCTACAGGAAGGTGTGGGATGTGTGTGTTTCATGTTGGCTGGGAACAGCATAGGCAGCATGTTTGTTGTGTGGTGAACCACATCTTGTGTAGGTTTCATTTTGTTTATATACAGTACTGTGGAAGTTTGTGATTTTTGTGGGGTTGTCTTTGTCATCAGGATTAGCTGGCTTGTTGCTGTGTGGTGGCCTGTTGATTATGTGGCACTGTGACTTTGTCTCTATTTGTTGGCCTTTCTGGGCTGATGTCTTGTTTTAAAAAAGGCATTTATTGAAAATATTTTTTGAGCCAGAATCAGGCTGTTGCTAAGAACCAGCTTTCCTGGTACAGTGTTCTAGTTCTGATAGAACATCTGAGTAGCAGCCCACAGATTTCTAGAATGTTGAAATTTGCTGTTACAGTTAGATGGTAAAAGAGAAGAGACATTTATATATTTTTGAATTTTACAGTTATGTATAACTGGAGGCTAGGAGAAGCTGGGCTGGGAGGATGTGGGGGAATAGGTAAATGTATGGGAAGCAGGACAGTGGTAAACTGCAATAGTTGTGGGTCAGCAGTCTTTCTGGGTGTGATGTGGAGTAAAGGGATCTGTCCACTATGTAAGAGCCTGGAGCAACTAAGGGATGAAATAAGGCTGCTGAGATGGGAGCTGGGGAGGATGGTATGGGAAGTCAGAGGGGCAGAGCAGTGGAGGGAAAGACAGCGGGGTAGTGCCCAGGGAAGCGAGGGCATTAGGCAGGAGATGGGAGCAGGGAGGACCACCCAGTATACAGGAGTATCTTTTCCTCAGAGGATCAGGGTGCCCAGGGAAGAGGAATGGCAAGTGGTAAGGGGAAGGGGTGGGAATGTGAGGGTACCTTCAGGTGTGGGAACTTCTGAAGGGGTGCCTTTATTGAATAGATTTGCACCACTGAGGGGGGCAGCAGGACATGAGGTAGGAGGTTGGGTTGAGCCAGGGCTGAGAGTATGCGTATAGGGCAGAAAAGAGAGAACTAGACAGGATGGTCAGGGAAGAGGAGGCAGGCAAAACAGAGGGGAGAATTGGGGGGGGCAGCGAAAAGTAGAAGCAGATACAGATAGAAGGGACGAGGCAGAGTGGGAGATAGAAAAACTGTTAGGGGGATAAACAGTGGATGCGGAGATAAGTTTACGAGGGTGCAGGGGAGCAGCTAGTACCAAAGGCAAGAAAGGAAGGATGGGAGCATGGGTGCAGGGAATGGAAAGGTAGCAATCATAGAGGACTCCATAATTAAGGGTATTCACTGGGGAAGGAAAGAGGACCCAAATGTAAGCAGGAGGGTGGTTTATATGCCAGGGTTGACAGCGGGGAAGGTGGGCTTAAGAATAAAGGAAATAGTAAGGGAGGTTGGAAAAAAAACTAATTTAGTTATACACGTGGGAACCAATGACCTAGCTGGGGAGGAGGCTGAGGCAGTGCAAAGTAGGTCCAGGGAGTTAGGGAAGATCTGCAGAGAGGAAGCACGTTCACTTGCCTTCTCAAAGGTAATACCAGTACCAAGGCCCAGCACAGCCAGGAAAAGAAGAACACAGGATTTTAGTGACTGGCTGAGGAAATGGTGTAGGGAAGAGATGTTCATCTGTATTGGGGACTGGGAGAAGACCTGGTCAAACAAAGCACTCTTTTCACCAGACAGGCTAGACCTCAGTAGGGAGGGTTCTAGGGTACTCAGGGACAAACTGGGGGAATACATAAGCACTTCACTTAAACTATTAAGGGGGTGGGCAGTGGGCCTGCAGACCCAAAGACTCCAAGAGGAGGAAGTCAATGACCCCCCCCCCACAGCGATGGAAGAAATCTGGAGGGAGGAGGTAGAAGGGGTGAGAAAACAGTTAGCAAAGGATGGAGGGGGTGAAGAACACATAAGGGTAGTTGGGGGATGCATACAGAGGGGAGAAATGTGAAAAGAAGAATAGAGGGAAGGAAGAAAGGACATACTCTAGGTGTAGGGTGGTGTCACTGAATGCGCAGAGTCTTGGAAACAAGATGGATGACCTGCAGGTGTTATTTGCAGACAGAAGGGTGGACATAACAGCAGTAACAGAGACTTGGGCAACACCACACCATGACTGGGACCATGCAATCCCTGGATACAAACTACACAGGAAGAACAGGGTAGTCGGGAAAGGGCTCGGTGGCAGTTTACATCAGGGAGGGAATAACTTGCATGAGGAAGGAGTCAGAGGAAGGGAAGTTGGAGGCATTATGGATTCAGTTAGAGTCCAGAAGAAAGGTGCGGTCGGAGTGGTTTACACTACCCAACCAGGATGAGAAGAGGGACAGGGAACTGAGCTCGCAAATATTGAAAGCCGCAGAGAAAGGAGAAGTGGTAATTATGAGGGACTTCAACCTGCCCAAGGTGGACTTGAGCATACCATCCACAACATGTGCTAGGAGTCAGGTGATCCTGGAAGGACTGCAAAATGGGTTCCTGACTCAAGGCATCACAGAACCAACAAGAGTAGAGGCAATTCTTGATCTGATGCTCACAAATAACGGGCATGTACAGGAAATAACGACAAGTAAGCCCCGGGGTGGGAGTGACCATTACATAGTGTAGTTCCAGTGGATATGGGCAGGGAAAGCATCCAGACTAAGACCAAAATCTTGGATTTTAGGAGGGTGGACTTCACGAAGATGGGCGAAGTGCTAAGGAGCCACCTGGCGGCATCAGAGAAGATATGAGGGTGGACCAAAGGTGGTTCATCATTAAGGAAGGAATATTGGTTGCCACAGAGGAGTGCGTAAGACTCGAGGGAAGAACACAAGAGCCAAAGCTCCCAGCTGGATCAGTTCTGGGGTCGCCCAGGCAGTAAGGTCAAAGAGGTTAGCCTATGGAAAATTCAGGAAGACCAAAAGAGAGGTTGAAAGGGAAAAGTACCTAAGGTTGGCTAGTGAGGCAAGTAAGAAAGTCCAGTGAGCTAAGGCACAGAAGGAGCAGCAGACAGCTGAAGGAATTAAGAAGAGGGAGAAGGCGTTATTTCGCTATATAAGTGAGAAAAGGGACAAGAAGGATGGGATTGTTAGGCTTAAGAAAGGGGAGGAATGGGTGGAGGATAACGTAGGAAAAGCAGAGATACTGAATGAATACTTCTGTTCTGACTTCACCAGGGAGAAGGACGGACCAGTGCCCTTGGGAGGGAGAAGAGGAGAACTTAGATGTAGTGATAAAGGAGGATAGAGTGAGGGAGGGGCTGCTAGCACTGAAGGTGGACAAATCACAAGGTCCGGACAAAGTACATCCAAGGGTACTAAGGGAACTGGCTGAGGAATTGGCAGGGCCATTGGCAGGCCTATTTAATAGTTCACTAGAGTCAAGCGTGGTACCGTAGGACTGGAGAACAGCACATGTGGTGCCCCTCCACAAAAGCAGTCCCAAGGATGACCAAGGGAATTACAGACCAGTCAGTCTGACCTCAATCGTGTGCAAGCTTGTGGAGACCATACTTAAGGAAAGGTTGGTAGAATATCAAGAGGAGCATGGTCTCAGGGATGTGAAGCAGCACAGGTTCATAGTGCCAAACGAATCTAATGGCCTTCTTTGACTGGGTCATTAAACAAAAGACAGGGGCCAAGCGGTAGACATTCTCTATCTGGATTTCAGCAAGGCCTTTGACTGTGCCCCACAAAAGGTTGATCAGGAAGTTGGTGAATCTTGGGGTTGGGGATAATATCCAGATTGGTAGAAAACTAGCTGAGGGACAGAACCCAGAAGGGGGGGGGTTATCTGGCACCAGAGAGGTCACCAGTGGGGTCCCGCAGGACTCAGTGCTGGGGCTGTTGTTGTTCACTGTCTTCATCAATGATATTGGGGATGGCATTAAGGGCAAAATGTGCCTATTCACAGACAACACCAAGTTTTGAGGGAGAGTGGACATAGCTGAAGGAATACAGGACCTACAGGATAATCTGGAAAAACTGGAGAGGTGGTCTTGGATCTGGCAGCTTGACTTCAATGCCAAGAAATGCAAAGTTATGCACACTGGAGCCAAGAATCCCAGGATGGAGTACTACCTGGGTGGTGTCTGTGACGCTTGTACAGCTGGTTCTGATTACTCTATGATTTTTGTCATATAAAAATGTGTTATTGAGTGTCTCTCATGAGACATGCTGAGACAGCCTGTGGGATGACCCCCCCCCCAAGGTTTCAACTACAAGCCGTTAACCTAAAAGCCAGGAGATAATTACAGGCTAGAAGAGACATAAATTAAGGATCTCCTGTTTATCTGGTTTAATTGGAGCTGCCAGCTGCTAGGATGAAAATCATAAACTTTTATGACATTTAGAGGAAGAAACCAGGTTATGTCACTTAGGTGCTAAGTCATAAATGCTCCTTTGATGTCTGTGAAGAGCAAAGATACACTAGATCAAAGGGTTATGGGGAAGTGAGTTTTTGTTGATGTCACCTATTTAATTTACCTTCTGAATGATAAGACATCCTGTTTTGTATAATTTTTATATTCTGATAGGGAGGAGCTAGGTGACCTCATGCAAAGAGGTTAGCAAAGCCAGTTTTAAACAGTATTCTGTTTTCCGCTTAGATACATTCATGTTTGGACTCTGAAGAGGAAACAACTACTTTAGATAGACAAGTCTAATTGTCTGGTGGTAGGAATTAATTTGCACCTTTTCAACCTTGTTCTTTTTAAGTGATTGTATGTTTTTGTGATATATTGTTCTGTATTTACATTTGTATATTTTAAAGTAACCCTCTATTTTAAAAGACTACTTGGTGTGCCTTTGAAATTCTTTCTTTGACAAGTGAAGCATATATGGTTAAAGCTGATATTGTGCATAGCTTACTGGTTATACCAAACTGGGAAAAGGTAAGAGTTTATTCTGAGGTCTTTCATAGAGTTTTTAAGGGTTCATTTTGTACACCTGGTTGAGTGCCCGTGAGGAAAGATATCTGCCCCCCGAAGAGTAGAATTATCTGAGGCTGTACACTGGGTACACTAGCAAGAGGTTCCAGTTTGAATCCCTCCAGAACTTGAAACCAAAGATTGATCTGAACCCACAAGAGAGACAGGAGGGTTACCCTGTTTCTGTTCCTGTTCACAATACTGCGCTTGGAGGGTGGCACTATGGGAGCAGAGGGCCTGACCTGCTGAGTGGGGTTCTGACAGTGTACAGGTATCTGCATCAGAGGAGGAGAACAACCTGGGAGTGATGATCACTAGTGCAAGAAAGCAGCAGCAAGGGCAAACAAGATGCTGGAATGCACAGCTGGGGGATCAGCAGTAAGAGAGAGGAGGTTATATTACCCATGTACAGGTCACTGGTGAGGCCACATCTAGAATATGGAGTACAGTACTGGTGCCCACATCACAAAAAGGACATTAACCTGCTGGAGACGGTCCAGAGGAGGGCTACAAAGATGACAGCGGGTCAGTAGAGTAACGCATAAGAGGAGAGGTTGAGGGCACTTAACATGTACTGCCTAGAGGAAAGGGGAGAAAGAGAGAGAGAGAGTGAGGGGACATGATTGGGACCTTCAAGTACTTGAAAGGGATAAATAAGGTGGCTAAGGAGGGTCCCTTTAAGCTGAGTGGCAACCACAACATGAGGAGGCACAGTCTTAAGCTGGGAGGTAGGAGGGAGATCAGGAAGCACTTCTTCTCAGAGAGAGTGGTGGACACTTGGAATGCGCTGCCGAAAGAGGTAGTCTCATTGAAGACAGTGGGCAGGTTTAAGAGAGGCTGGGATAGGCATGGGGAAGATAAGGATCATGGGTAGGGAGGATGAGAGGAGTGGGGGGTAGGGACAGTAGCTCAAGCTGTGGACCCTGCAATATGAGAAGACTAGATAGACCAAATGGCCTTCTTCTGCTGGCTTCTTCATATGTTCGTATGTTCTGCGAAAAGCCACCATCTTGTCGACCCCTCACCTCGCTGCCAACCAATCAGAGGTCAGGGATCTCAGCACATGAGCCTGACAACATTACTGTGCTGTGTGCTCGGTACCCTTTCTGACAGCCAATAGGACATCGAGTGAATCTTCTGCAGACTAACAGGCCCCTACACCAATCATAAGCTGTCTTTCCCACAGAAAATGTTGAGGGTAGTTCCAGAAGAGGAGAGTTAGCAGTAAGCTCTCTGAAAGAGAGAGAGGAGGACTAGAGTGATGCTAGCCAGAGCCATCCAGTGAAGCCTGCCTGGATAGCAAGCCATCAGAGAGTGACTTTAAAGATTTCTACAACCTTTGTAAACAGAGACTGATCTGTGAGCCTAGTGAACGTATCAGGACATTTTCCTGAAAGACCATGACCAGCCTTGAGACAAGGAGGTAAATGCATGTCACAGCAGCCAGCCTGTGAGTAACAGAGACTGTGTGTGAAAGCCTGCACTGAGCGAAGAAACCTGCATTGATCCAGCAGAGTCAGGGAGAGGGCTGGTTAGTGCTAATGCTCCCACCAAGGGTTCTGAAGCCTGGATGTGGATGTGAGGCATGTGGCTCCTGCTCTCTAGACTGGTCTGTGCTATGAAGGAAGAAGAGCCCAAGAGGTCCAGAAAACGTTAGATGCAGAGCCCCTGATTTCTATCCAGGCACCTAAGACCTGAAGCATCTTTGAACTGCCCCCAACTGCATAAACTAAACCATCGACCAAAATGGAACTGCATCTGAAGAGGAGGTGGAGGAGAAGACAAGTTCACATGGACGTGGTACAACAGAAATGTGAATAGTCTCAGGACTTGCCCTGCAACTGAGGAAGTTTATACTAAATTGTCACGAAATCTACAGATCTGGCCAAATGGGCCAGGAGTTATAAATGCCTAATTTGGAGGTTCTGCCATTTAAGAACTACATAGCCTGTGGGGTTTTGCTTTAACTGTTCAGCTATTCTAAAGTACACCACCACCAGCCAACTAGCTGCAACATCACTGAGCCTGCAATGTTCCTACAGCTGGGTACCCAGTGACGCATCGGGAGCTCCCTTTTGAGGTTTAAGGGTTAAAACTGGTACCAGTGGGTAGTATCCACAAGCACAGGTGGGCTGGTAATACAGAAGGTTTCACACTTTATCTGCTACTACTGTTGGTTTAAAGTGTTGTAAAGGGCAAGCCTAGTCAGGCATTTAAATTTGGCCCTGCACATCCAGTTCACGAGATTCTTTTAAAATCAGTTTTGCTTTGCATTCCCCCCCATACACCTTGCAACTATCCCCCAATAAATATTTTGTTGATATTTTATTTTTTGTCATGTAAGCATAATAGGAGTATAAGTCGCTCATTACAGTTCTGTTGTATTTAAAGGTTGCAGTGTGATTTTGCATGTTAAGGGGGACACTATGGGAAGGTATTGCGTTCTAGGGGGTTGTACTGCTCTGACACCAGGCTCATTTCAATGTTACTCTGGGAGGAAGCACAGTGCTAATCTTGAAATGTCTGGATTCAAAACCCCCAATTAGGAAAATCAGAAACCAGGCCCCTCAACCTTGTTTAAGCCCATGAGGCAGGGGTAGTAACTGCAATATCCATGGGAACCTGGTTACATACAGACTATATTTATTTATGTATTTGCTAACAAGGGTAAGTGCACTGATCCAATGGACCATTTTCAGGCACAACCCAGGCCATGAAGATGGCACAAAGGTAAGGTACAGGTACATAATACACCACGGTATCCCATTTAAACAGAGGATAACAATATAATCCAAGTATGCCGATCCAAGAAACAGAGTACAGTAGATACAACACTGTACGTACAAAATGCTGTACTGCACTGGGGTTATGATATTGTTTAGTATTGTGGTTTTCATGCTTTCACTCTTTTTCTACTGTTTACATATTACAAATTGTTAAGCCAAGGGCAGAACAGATGGGCCAGGTGGTCCTTATCTGCCGACAAATTATATATATCTATGTATATAAGCCTCGGGTTTTAGTGTACTTAGTAGTACAGTTCCTAATTTGTGGATTACAGTGCTACTTTCATTGTGTAGTGATCCAAGACGTGCATCCTTTGAGATACTTAAGTAAATAATTTAAAGAGGGATTAACCTTACATACCAATATTTTACAAATGTATTTAGTGACTACTATATTTTCCAAATGGAGGCCATGTGTTAAAATGTAGATGCCTTTTCTTCCAAATTGCCTTTCTAGAATTTTTTCCATGGGAATTGGTATTCATATAATTATTATTAAACTGTATTAAACATACACATTTGGGATAGTATGCAGTGCATTTAAATTATAATTGTGTGGTTAGCAGCTTCTTAGTATGTTTAATTTTATAGTGGTGTCTTTAAAGGGGTGTCTTTAGGGCAGGCAGTGTAGCCCAGAGGTTATTAGAGTAATGAGCTGTGAATGAGGTTGGTACATCCAACAGACCAGACCTGGGTTTGATTCTCACAACCTCCACTTGCATACTGTGCGACTCTGAGCAAGTCACAACCACCAAGTACTCCCAGGTCGCCCCTGAAAACAGGCACTTGTGCCTAGTGGGCCTTGTGCCTAGTGGGCCTTGTGCCTAGTGGGCCTTGTGACACTTGGCCAGCTGGTTATGATTATTGTAGGATATTGGTATTATAAATAAATGGTCAGTATATGAAATGTCAGTCTGTGAGATCAGACCTTTGAATCACAAGGTCAGCAGTTGAAACCACAGGATGTAATTAAAACTGACCAGGGAAACCAGTTAATTAACTACCTTCCTTCCAGTGGGCATTTTATTACCTTTTATAGCATGCTCAGGATTTTGAAGTGGAAACAAAATCTAAAGTTTATGACGTCAGGAAAGAAAGGGTAATTTGGCTGTTTCTATCAAGATTAACACCTAAATGACAAATGCTGGGATTGAGAAGTTCAAAGGAAAAATGGTTAATTAAGGAGTTATATATAGGAAATGTCCTTTTTCTTCTGATGTCACATTATTTAACATACCTCTTGGTAGGAAATCATGTTTGTAATTTTATATTCAAAATGGAGGAGCTAGATGACTCACCGAAGAGGTGTGGAGACAGAGTTTAAACTGATGCTTGTGTCTGAAATGTAGGTTATATTATTTTGGGACTCCGAGAGAAACAGTTCTCTGATCTAACTAAAAGCACTTCCAGAGGTAATACCTTAGATAGCAAAAATCTAAATAGACTGTGGTAGGAGTTTTGCTTTGTAATTTTCCCTTGTTCTTTTATGTGATTGTGAGCTCTTTGATGTATTGTTCTGTGTTTACATTTTTTTCATATTTTTATCATCTTTTAGTAAAGAACCTTTCCTTTGAAAGACTGCCTGGGTGTCTGTCAGTTCTTTTTGCATATGTCGTATAGGTGGTTAAGTCTGACAACTGTTCAACACCTTGATGGTGTTACTAAGCTTGGTAAAAGGTAAGAATATATCGAAGGTCTCTTATAGAGTTTTAAGGGTTCATTTTGGATACCTGGTTAGGTGAAGGCTATATTGCATCCCCACAAAAAGAATATTATCTCAGCCTGTGCATTTGGGTACACTAGCATAATGTTTACAGTTCGAATCCCCCCAGAACTTGAGACTAAAGGTGATTTGGACCAAAAAGCAGACAGGAGATTTACCCTGTCTGTTACCTGTTCACACTACTGCGCTCTGAGGTGGGCACTGTGGGAGCAGAGGGCCTGACCTGCGGTGTGCATTTGTGACAGGCCTTACCTGGTTACCAAAGACTAAAATAAAATAAAACATTTTAAAAAGAGCAGCTTTGCCTTTGGGAAAACTTTGGAAAACATAATATTTAGAGTTCAGTTTGCAGTTTATATACAGTATTTTCTATAGAGTTCTGCTCTCCATTATTTATCACTTAAGAAATCTACAGAAAAAACAAGATCTTTATCCCCTACAGTTCATCTGCTTCTATAGCTTATTCCCTACTTGAGATTATAATGTTCTGTTATGACATCACAGTTTGTTGTTATGGGAATAGCTGTGATGTCACAAGCAGGGTATTATGACAGCAGCTTGGAAAGCAACAAGAGGAGCTGATGAACTTTAAAGGAACAACTATCCTGTTTTCATGCACATGACCTCAGTAATAAATAATGGAGACAAGAAATACAGAATCAATGAGAAATATAAGCTGCTTTGTGTCTGGATATTATGTTTTTCAAAGTTCTTTTTGAGGCGTTGGTGGCTCTTTAAAAGTGCACTTTAAACGTGGGATGGGAGTGAGCTGGGGACATGCCCCCTGATGAAGACATCTGCGATGAAGCGCTGGGACTCTAGTTCTGATTCTCAGGCTGAAGTCTTTTCTGATTATGCTCACTAAGGGCTATTAAAATGCAAAACTAAGCTAACTCCATGTCTTTCTGTTTACTTGTTGATATGCTTCTCCAGTGCTGATTTATCCTCTTTGAGCTTAACAGTGCCCTCACCCCCTGGGTCAGTATGGTATCATCGTCCAACACAGGGACTTACCAGTCTCCCTTGACCAGATGGTTAAAGCTACATAGAAGCAAAGCTGGAAAAAAAATTACCAGGCAATTAGTGATAGCCTCCTGGATTAATCTCTTAAAGCCATATGGAAATGGGAGAACTTCCTGTGGTTCACCATGTCTTATGACTGGTGGTCTTGGGTGTCCAGTGATAACAGCAAAGGAATAACAGTGACCAACAGAAACAGCTATGGGAAAATAGCGCGAGCTGTTTCAGCGACATACAGATTCCCCCACCTCCTCTTGTTACGCCCCCCGGAGTTGGTTATCTATAGAAATGGGGGTGTGGGGGCCGGTCCCGTGGTGCTGACTGTTGAGAGACTGGACGCTGCACCATGCCGGTGACCCGGGTTCGGGAACGGACTCTGGTAGCTTGGGGGTCAGCAGGGGTGAGGAAGGACTGAGCGTCCATATACAGCTCTCCTTCCCAGAGGGAGCAGTGCTGTGCGCTGTAGATGGACACCCAGCAGTGGCTGGGTGTTGGAACAGGTGTGCAGCCAGAAGTGTGTGGGACCCAAGTTCAGGGCATGAGGCCGCCTTTGCGGAGGCAGAGCCCAGGCGTTTGCCCATTGCACATTCATGGGTCCCGGGGAAAAAAACAGGAGGAAAAATGGAGCTGGCAGGCTCCATGATGGCCCAGCTGCCCCCACGCCATCCACCCGGAATCCGGAAGTTGGCTTCCGGGGAAGGGGGAAGTCAATGCTCCTCGGCCCTGTCACGGGGGGTTACCCATGAGGGATCTCCTGGGGAAGGACTGGTGTGGGATGAAGGGCTGGAGACATGAGCTCCTCCAAAGGAAGAGCCAGAGCTGCCTGCCAGCTCCGCGGAAAGTGGAGAAATTGCAAATTAAAAAAAAAAAAGAAAGAAAGAAATGGGGGTCCACAAAGGGAGGTACGGGGGAGGACAAAGCACCCCAAAAAAACAGCATTCACTGTTTTTGTAGCCGCTCTTGTACTGTTGCTGTTTTTCTGTCGCTGTAGTTCCTTCGCTACTGTCACATAGAGCCATCTCCTTGTTAGCTGAATACACACAAAGCATGCTCTGGACAACAGAAGTAATCTGATACAAAACAATAAATCACTAGTACAGAATACCAGGTTTCCTTAATACCTTGGACTGGGCACCAAATTATCAATGCTGAAAATGTGGGGTTCTGGAGGAGACCTAATGCACTTTCTCTGGACTTGTCCAATGTTATCCTACTTTTGCCAAGGGGTGTTACAGGCCTGCTTAGCAGTATTAGTGGGGTTGTAACTCCACACCCCTGAACTCTGCCTAATAATCTCAGTGGGCAAGCAGCTCACAGAGGTACGTAGCTCAGGGACAGGTTCTGGTGCCATAGTACTAAAGTGCTCAGAGTCCCCTCAGGCAGCTGGGCATCCACACAAACTGGCACACAGGACAAATCATGAGACTCTAGGATAATAATACAAGGATGTATTAAACAAACACCAGAGCAGCACCTACACGCCCCTATCTAACATTCCGCGCCAAGAACGGGCACTTCCTCACTAGGCAGGGCTTACTACACTCTTCCCAAAGTAATATGTGGGCAATATGTGCCTCTGTGGAACCCAAGTGTCTTGTACTTCAGATGTGCCATACCACAGAAGTACCCTCAGTGAAGGAATGGCAGAACGCAGCCAATTTACCACATTTGAAAGACTGTCCCACCTCTCACTACACAATATGGAGGTGTATGGGGCCCATATCTAAAATCCAACCTCTGTCAAATTCCTAACAGGACACTAATCCAAGGCAATCCTTACAAAGGGTTATCAGGGGCCCAAGGACCACTGCCCTAAATCTTTTTCACAAATCCTACTCCCAGCTGGGTACAATCCTGCCTTATACAAAACTGTATATACTGTAGGTCATTGTTCTAGGGTCCCCTATCCTATCCCTGCTTCTCCCTTAGGAGTAATGAAAAGAAGTGGTAAGGTCAGGAAGACCCAGGTAGGGTGAAGGACAAGTTGTATCGGCATAAGCAGGTGAGATGTAAGGTAAACCGGAGCTGTACATCAGTGTGTTTTTTTTTTGGTAATGAAATTATGTCTGTAATCTGATAACACTGGGCAGTGTGTAAATGCACAATGCTATTTTTGAAGGATATGTATAACATGCTTTATAATCAATGAGCTCCTACATATGTTGACTGGCAACGTGTTTTTAATGAACTGAAAAGGGATACGTAACATGAAAACTGTTTGATTTGTTGATTTTATTATATCAAATGAAAAGATTAACTATTAAAGATTAACTACATTTAACTGGCAGGTGGAAAGAAATACATTTGGCTAGTTTATATCCTTAATCTACAGTAAGTCGGGGAAAGGGCTGATTACGTGATGGTTTACATAGAAAATGCTAAGTGAAAAGGACCAAGGGTCCACTGTGTTTACTGCCTGCAGTTCAGGCAGCTGGATCATTAAATATTATGAGACAGTCGTAGCCACTGCCTTATGGGAAGTGGTACCAGTAAATGTTATGGACTTTGGCACTAAGGAGAGGAAAGTTGCATGTGGTGAAAATCTCTGGGAACCCAAGGCCATGTGATCCATCAGTTCCTCCCAAGCATACTATTTCTGTTATTGAGGCATGCTCTGGTGACCCACTCTTGCGCCAATAAATTAAATCTTGTACCCAGCAATCTTATTCTCCATGAGAAACAGATCCACATTAAGCTAAAAAGATTCAACACTCTCCACTTGCACCACTTCCTTTGGGAGCTTGTTACATAGGTTTACCAAGCTCTCTGTGTGACACAATATTCCTTATACATTTTATATGCATCCAGATCCTTTACACTGGTGTGGAAAACCTGGTCTACCATAAGCGGAAAAATGAAATTTAAATACCTGAAAATTTTCTCTCTCCAATGGCTGGTCTCCGGGCTTCCATACTGATGGGCTGTACCTCCTGATGCTATCATGCAGGCAGGAACCAAAACTCTGCAGCCTAGACATCCTCTCCTCCACTTCCTGTGCACACCAGTTCTTCCTAAAGCAGTCCAAATCTGGTAGTACTGTATAAACTTAGAAACCAAAATGAGAAATGTTATCCAAACATTCGCCAACTGGCCACATTTGTACATTCTGGGAGGGAAGAAGCCCGGAAACCAGCCGTCAGAGAAAGAAAAGTTACAGGTATTTAAATTTCATTTTATCTCTCCTAAGTTGGTCTCCAGGCTTCCATACTGATGGGATATACTAAAGCAGTACATCCCCTGACATCCTGGGTAGGAAGAATGTAATTGCCCTTAAGGGTCCACCATCACCTAGAGAACTCGGCAGCCAAAAGACGCCTCAGTCAAGGTCATCACATTCAGTTTGTAAAACTTGGTGAATGTGTGAACAGATGACCAGGTAGCTGCCCTGCAGAAGTCTGTTGGAGAAGCGCCTCTGAAATCCGCCCACAAGGTGGCCATAGCCCGGGATGAGTGGGCTTTCACTGGCCCAGGCAAAGGCACTCCAGCCTGATTGTAGGCAGTGGTGATGGCTGAACGGATCCATCTGGCTATGGTCTTTAGAAGCTTTTTTTTGCCCATATTCTGACCTGCAGTGAGAATGAACAAACTGGAAGGTTTGCGCATGGACTCCAATCTTTTAATGTAAAGCTTTACCGCTCATTTGGAGTCCAGAGAGTGAAATTCCCTCTCCTTGTCATTGTTTTGGGTGAGGACAGAAGGAAGGCAGAATCAACTCCAGGTTGCAATGAAATGGAGACAGTACCTTAGGCAAAAATCTGGATCTGTTTGGAGGATTACAGAGTCATGACGAAACCCAGTATAAGGTTCTTTAGTCAACAGAGCTCCCAGCTCGCTAATTCTTCTAGCTGAAATAATGGCTATGAAAAGGCGACTTTCCTTGTGAGATGTATAAGGGATGCCTCCTTGAGAGGTTCAAAGAGAGCCTGGTCAATGCTTTGAGGACCAAATTGAGTCTCCAAGGGGGTACCATTGATTTAATCGGGTGGGCGTTTTAGAGTTGCTGCCCGCAGGAACCTTCTAACATGGGGATGAGAACCCAGAGACTCCCCTAAATCTATTAATAAGACCGCCCCAGTATGGAAACCTGAAATCACAAGGTGGCCAGTTGCAGCCCTTTGATGAATCCTTCTTGAAGAAATTGAAACAGAATAGGTAATGATATTGGCTGGTTTGGTGTTTGCCAAATCCTGTAGTACACTTTGGAGGAAGATGTGCAATATTAGTACACTTTGGAGGAAGATGTGAGTCGTGAGTAAACCATCATCTCAATCACAGGAGCTGTATATCCTACCTCTTTGAGAGTTTCCTGCTCAATCTCCAGGCCGAGGGGGACCGGTTGCATAGACTGGGATGTAGCACAGGGCCTTGATGAAGAAGGTCTGAGCAGATTAGAAAAATTATAGATAGTTGCCTTGACAGGTGAATCAGAAGGGGGAACCATGGACAACAGGACCAGTGTGAGCAGACTAGTATCAGCTCTGCCCGACTGTGCACTACTTTGTGGAGAACTCTGGACAGGAGTGGTATTTGGGGCATCCAGACCACCATACTGACCCCAGTTTAGAGAAAAGGCATCCTGAGCCACCGCTAGTTCAGCCTTGGCTAGGAAGCAGAATAGTCTGACATTGGAGTTTTGCTGGCAGGCGAAAAGATCTACCAGAGGACAGCCCCAATGTTCTGTGAGGACTTGGAAGGCACTGTCCTTCAGCTCCCATTCCCCCAGTAGGATGTCCCTGCAACTGAGCCAGTCTGCTGTGATGTTCTCCTGACCTGGAATGTACACCGTCTTCAGACTTGCGAGGTGACGTTTGGCCCACTGAAACAGAAGAAGAGATTCCCTGGGCATCCACAAGCTTCTTGTGCCGCCTTGATGACTGATGTACACCACTGATTCTCATTTGGCGTGGACGCCCCAACTTGAGACCTCTCACGATGATGATCCTCAGTCCTCCAATTAATGGAGGCCCTCATCTGGTGAGAAATTGGGATCTTTTGGTCCTGGTTGTGTCTGGACTGGGACCACAGTTTGAGGAGGTTTGCCTGGATGGGTCGCATGTAAATTAGTGCCCAGGGGACTGTCCTGGCCAGAGGAACCATAGTCCCCATGAGCTGCATGAAGTCATTAGCTGGCAGCTGATGGACCGTCTGAAATCTCCAGATGAGTTTCTGCTGGTCCTCAAATTTTGTTTCTGTGGGAAACACCCTGGTCACTTGTGTCTTGAAATCTGACCCCAGATGGTTCAAGGCCAGCACTGGAATTAAGCAGCTCTTCTTCTGGTTGTGACCAATTCGAGTGCCAAGAGGCACCAAGTGTGATGCTCTGATGAGAAGAGTGTGCAGATAAGGGAAAAGCTATAACCCTTGGCTCAGAAGTTGAGCTATGACTGCCACTAGGACCTTGGAGAACACTCTTGTGGCAGATGAATGCCCGAATGGAAGAGCCTTGAATGGGAAGAGATGTCCCCCCACTTCTGAATCTGAGAGATTGCCTGTGTGCCTCTTGGATGGGAATGTGTAAATTGGTGTCCTGCAAGTCGCTAGATGCCAAACAATTGACTTGACATAGCTTCCTGATGATGGATGGCAGGGTCTCCACATGAAGGATCTGTTGTGCACAAAGCGGTTTAGAAATCTCAGGTCCCAAAGTAGTCTGAATCCCCCTGTGCATTACGGAACAATGAAGAAAAGTGAGAAGAGGCCCCAGTTGAATTTTGCATTGGTGAACCCGCTTGATAGCCCCTGGTGGTACAGGGTTTGTAACTGCTTGGAACGGCACACATTTTATGCTGAGTTGCCCAAAATGGGTGATGGTACCACATGAGGTAATGGTGGCTCAGAGTCAAACTCAATTAGGTATCCCTTGTGCATGACATCTAAACCCATCTGTCTGTTGTGGTATGGACCCATTCCTCATGAAAATTTGAAAGCCTGCCCCTGTAGCGAGAATGGGGCCAGGCTGTGCAGCATGCAAAGCTGAGCCTGGAGCCGGTCAGCAATGAACTCTACTTGAGGATGGGTTTGCAGTGTTTCACTGATAATGTTACTCCCCCAGGGCCTGTTGGGTGACACTTCCTCCTCCAAAGCTACGCTGGTTCCGGGAGGAGAACCCCGGTTGTTTGCTCGTAAAGTTCTGTTTTGCCCTCTGATGTAATGTCGGTACAAAAAATTCTGCTGGTGACCTGCTAATCCAGACTTTTGCTCTGGTCTTAGACTGCGGCAAGCATGCCATAGCAGTTTCCCCCCCAATTCTTTCACTTCTTTGAAGGTGGAGCCGGACAGAAGATAACCTTAATGCTGCCAGGAGCCTACTGACCAGGACTTATCTCTGGTCATTGTCTGCAGCCTGCGCTCCATAGTGGTTTCCCCTGATTATACACCACTTCTTTGAGAGTGAAGCCGAACAGTAGATAAACCTTCATAGGCAGCACTGACCAAGGGAATCTTGGAGAAGCATCTGCTTGCCAAGCGCAAAGCCAGAGATTGTGTCACGCTGAAGTTTGATAGAACATGGGTCTAGCAGCGCATCTGGCTGCTGCTCTGACATCTGCTGACTAAATGGAGGCTAACCCCAAAGAGCTGGAGTTGCTGCAGTGCCACCTTGTTTTTCTCAGAATCTTCTGCCAGCTGGAAGCTAGGACCTTGGCCCATGAAACAGGGTCTCTTGCTAACAAAGGATTAGCTGTTGCTGCCTTGAGCTAAGTTACTGAAGCTTGGAAGGCCTTCTTAAGATGCATCCACTTTCCTGACCACTGGGTCTTGAAGTGGCCTCTCCCTCTGCTGGACTAATAGTTTTCTTTGTCTTGGCAAGATGCACAGAGAGGTGCTCCTCCTCATTAGAGGACAGGAACTTGGTTGTCTTTCAAGTTGCCATCCTGTGGACCCTCCACTCCGGGGGCTTGGAGGCTGCAATTTGGAGCATGGGGGGCCCAGGGCAAATGCTCTGTTCAGTGATTCTATTAGATCTGGGGCCAACGTGGCGTGGGCAATTTTTGGACCTCCTGTCCAAATGCACGCACCTCTGTCCAAGCGGCCTGCCACTGATCTGAATGAGCAGATGAGGAGGGGCCTCCACTGGGTCCTCCGCCCTGGAGGTCACTCCCTTCTCACACCTCAAAACAGAGGTAGCCTACAAAGGTGGCCAAAAAGGATGGATTTGCATTTTTTTGGTATTTCCTACCCATGGGAGGCTTATCTGCCAACAAAGTGTGGCCTAATATCAATGTCCCTGAGGAATGGGGTCCCCTTCCCAGTCAGCCTCGGAGCGAGATCCCCAGTATGAAAGTCTGTAAAGGTGGCCAAAGGAGGCATTTTGTGCCTTGATTCCAATGCCCTTGAGGGTCACCACATTCCTAAGATCTGGGGCTTCTGTAAGTCGTTATGCTCCAGTGCTGTCGTCAAGAGTTGGAGGCCTTCTGAGTTATCCTTTGGGCCCCCCGAGAGGCTTCCCGAGTTTATTGCTGTGCTTGAAAGAAACGTGGCTTGCTAGTCCCTTAAATGCTGCTCACAACTGATCCTGTGGAATGTTATAGCTATGCAAGCCTTGAAAGAAAAGCTGATTGCTAGCCCTTCAATTGCTGCTGGGGGGAGTATGGCGCTGTCAATGAGGAGCACCATCGACGACTCCAGAAGCGCTAAGGAGCTGTGGCCGTATGAACGCTTCCAGCCATCGACAAGGAGACTGCCAGTTACTGGGGCCATTAGCGTCGATGACTGGCTGTATGAATGCTTCCAGCTATCGATGAGGAGATTGCCAGTTACTGCCGTCGAAAGGGAGTATGCTCCTTAACCCAATATACTGCCATGGATGGGGAGTATTCTCCTTAACCCAGTATACATATATATCTCCCTGTTTCTGAGGCCATGATGTCGATCGGTGACTTTTTAAAACTTAGAGGAATTTCGAGGTAGGCTGTGCAGCAGCACGGCTGAGCCCCAAATCGTGGGGAAAAACTCCACTAGGAATGTGGGCCAGTCTGTATAGCGTGCAAGGCTAAGACTGGAACCAAACAGAAAAAAGGGCCTTTGTAACGCTGCTCTTGTCCAACGTTAAAGATATCCTAAGAGAAAAATAAAAATGAGACTTACAGTCTGATGTCTTCAGCCTGCCATGAGGAGACAATGTGTGCCAGTCTGTACAGCATGCAAGGCTGAGACTGGAACCAAACAGAAAAAGAGCTTTTGTAATGCTGCTCTTGTCCAATGTTGGGGATATCCAAAGAGAAAAATAAAAATCAGACTTACAGTCTGATGTCTTCAGCCCTGCTATGAGGAGATAGAGCTTTGCTATAGAGTACCTGCTTTTTGGAAGGCAGGAAGTAAACGTGTGCACAGGAAGTGGAGGGGAGGATATCTAGGCTGCAGAGTTTTGGTTTCTGCTTGCACTATAGCATCAGGAGGTACAGCCGATCAGTATGGAAGCCCAGAGACCAGCTTAGGAGAGACAAATCAGTTGTATCCCAGATGCATTTTTAAGGTATGAGAACCGTGAACTGAAGGTGAGCAGTTCTGATACCCTAAGAATGGAAGTGAGACCGCTCTTAAAATCTTAAGAGTGGTCTCTGTGGTGGAATCAACACATTTATTGATCAAGACTGATCAATAATATATTAACATTGTTTTTTTAAATTTTACTGAACACGCCCGTTTCCAGAACAGTTGTGCATGAGACGCTCTTCACAGAATAAGAGTGTCTCACACACAGAGGAAAGGAGCACTCTGATTGGGAGCTCTACCGTGATTTATAGTATCAGGATAAAAATTCATTGAGCAGTGCTCATTTTCAAGGAGGTCCTCCTGGTTAGGACAGATGAATTACAACAGGAGTTACAAAACAAGCAAATTGCATACACAAAGTGGTGACACTGGCCACACAGTAACGGTAAACTGCAGAAACATGAGGCAAAGTGGGTAATATCAACTGCATGGTACAGAGGGCATGTAGATACTGTCCACACTGCACAATCCAGCAGGCAGTATAGTGCAGTAGTTTAAGGCTCTGGGCTGCAAATCTGGAGACCTGGGTTTGAATCCCACAGCCCCCACTTCCATACTGTGTGACCATGAGCAAATCACTTAACTTCCTTGTGCTCCCAGGTCGCACCCGGAAACAAGCTTCCGCTTAGTGTGCCTCTCCTGGTTAAACAATTTCACCATTCCAACCCTACTTCTAGCATGATCTCAAAACCCACCTCTGCATGGGGGAATATCTTTTGGATGCATGCCCTGCAGCCTGATGGCATTTTGGTCCCCAGGGTTAGGCTGCGGCAGTCAGGTGATCGAGCTTTTTCAGTGGCCAAGCCAGCCCTGTGGAATTCACTGCCAAGCTAACTGAGGGAGGCACCCTTGGTGGAAACCTTTAAAAAAGGCCTGAAAGGCCGGCCCGGTGGCGCTGAGGACTGTAGTGCCTTACCTCGTGCTACGCCTGTGACCTGGGTTCAGGAAGGACCTCGGGTTGTCAGGGTGCCGACATGGGGGTGGGGTGGGGGAGCAGCAGCAGGATCGAGCGTTGGCTCTCCTTTTCCAGTGGGCGGGTAGCCCGCCCATAGTTCTGCCATCACCGGATGGAGGTCCGGTGACAGGTGCAGGCGGCAATGGAGGGTGTCCCGTAGGGTGTGGTGTGTGCATGCCTCCACACACGTGTGTCACGTAGGGGATGCAAGGGCTCAGGAACTGGGGAGAAAAATGAAAAAAAAGTATAAGTTACCTTAAAAAAAAAAAAAAGCCTGAAAAAATTTTTGTTCGGTCAAGTGAGCTGTATAATTAAGAGATGTTTCTCGACTGTCTTGTTTGATAGGTAGATATGTATATAATCTGTTTTTAGCGTTCTTTTGACTTTATTTACCCTGCAAGTTGATTGCTGCTGCTTTTCTATTTATATTGATGTTTTTCTATCCAAGATATTTCTTATTTGATGTTTTTATGAATTGTGCAGTGCTTTCAGTCTTCAGGAAGGAGCGCTATAAAATAATCTATCACCCAATTTTACATGAAACTGCATACCTCCCAACTGCCCCACCTTAGGAGAAAAGTCACTGATTTTACCACTCAGAAACCTTCTGTCTCACGTGCTGTTCCACAACGTACAGTGAGATTTTAAGGCATAAACTCATACTAATACTTGTTGCTAATGTAAAACTCCCTCCTTTACGATACAGGGGCAGGGTTGTTACCATACTGCCCAGCAGAGGGACATAGTTTCTTGGTATCACCCTTTGATCCTTAGTAGGTGGGAGGAGCTTACAGGACAGGTATATAAGATAAATTTAGTAAGGACAGAAGAAGGGAGCTGGCAGGGCCCTGGAGAGAGAGAGAGACACCAGGAGTTGAGGGGCCTTAAGGTTATAAACAGGCAGATGCAGGTCCTCTTCAGGGTGTAGAGGCCTCCTGCCCCCAGGTGCTTTTTGCTGGGTGCCTGCAGGCACAGCAGAGAGTTGGCCCATTACCCTCAGATGGGTACAAGCCAGAGTGGTCCTTCAGGCACTGCCAACATGGTCACGGGGTTTCAGAGTTCTGGATAGCAACAGAGGGGAGGGCATACAAGGTGCCTACCAGGAGCTGGCTCAGAACTTAGGCCAGGGTGTATGCTCCTGTTTCACGCCCCCACTTGAGGGCATAAGGAGATGGCACTTCATGCCATCGGGCAGCACTAGGACAGGCAACTCACTTGTGAGGGTATCTTGGTTCAGTATCACCTGCCCTTGGCACTCAGAACATGCCCTCACTCTTGAGGGAGTTGAACCATGGGCAAATAGTTAGTGCAAGTGAGGGGTTTCACTGGGAGGGAGTGTACTCTCTTATGGAATATTTCCTGCTGGCCCTTAGACCTGAGGCAGATTTCCCCAAGAAGGGTTGCCTTTGTCTCACAGAAATTGGGAGGGGGGGGCGCGCAAGCAATTCAGTGAGGGTCCTGGAACACAATGAATATAACTACAGGACCAACAAAGGAGATTTGCAGCTACCGCATGGTAGGAAAATAAGGATTTATTTATCAAGCGCCCATTCCCTGGGGCTCAGAGTGTCAAAAACATTAACAACAACAAAACACATGTAACAGTTAAAATAATATCAATAAAACCAACCCATCTAAATATGTAAAAATCTGCATTATCAATTAAAATACTTAGGCAGCATCACCTCAGGAGCTTCCTGTTAGGTCAAAATTGGTAGGAATTCAGGCCCCTCTTAAAGGCCTCACAAAGAGTTTGTGGGAGCCTGTACTACAGGGTGGGACTTGCAAGCGCAAACACCTGGTCCCGGAAGATTTTAACCTAACCTTAGAAACAGCCAGGAGGCCCACTTCGGTGGAGCAGAGAGGGTGAGAGGTCTGGTAGAAAGTCAGGAGGTTCCTCAGGCAACTAGGACAGTGTCCATATACGGCATTATAGGCCAGCAAACCGACCCTGAAGGTGATACACCACTTCACAGGCAGCCAATGCAGCTCACACAGGACCAAGATTATATGGCAAGACCCTAAAAAGGTGCGTCAAAAACCTGGCCCCAGTGTTTTGCACTAGCTGCAAGCATTGTAGGATACCTCCACTGACCCCGAGGCAAACAGCATTAAAACAGTCAACTCTAGACATGACACAGACATGGCAGCACTGAGTGGCTGTTCCTCAGCAGCTGTGAGGTCACAATGCTGATGATGTAGTGGGGGGATAGAAATAGATGTGTCAGCTACCAGGCAGAATGCTGTCCCACACATCACACCTACTAACATCAGGTAAACAATCTTCTAACTAAACAAAAGGAAAAGAAAAAGTATCTTAGCTATGAAAGCTAATAGTTGACTGCTTTTAAAAACTAATATCAGTTCTAGGCAGTACACTAGCTCTAATTTGTTTTTACCACTAGCACCTCTCCTTTCACCAGGAGCAGCCATTCTTCTGGATCACACTGTAATATGCTGTGTGCCAGCAAAGGAGTTTGCAAGTGTATGCCTAGTGCACTGCAGCACAGGTTGGGAAATTATTTGCACTTGGTTCAGTCATGTTCTTGGTATGGCCTGCGGTCCTGCTATAGGAAGCGCTGTGATGAACCATGCAAGGAGCAAAAATGACATGATGTAAACCCTTTGCGCTCCCCACTATGCATGGTGCTTGGACTCTGCAGCACACAGCTAGGAGCCAGTGGCTAAGGCCTGTAATGTAACTCCCAAACCCATGACACTGGTGATCAGACTAGGGCCACTGGCAATCATGGGATAGCACTTTACACCACCACACTGTATCTGATCCAAAGTGCAATGGCTTACACACAGAGTAAGACTCCACACAGCTGATGAGATTATTTATATGGGCTGCTGTTGGAACACAGGCACCCAGCACCCTGTCATGAAGGTTCGCTTCCAATATGATCTGTTGGCACCCACACCCCTGGGCACCCATCAGTTCAATATGGGGCAGCAGCCTACTGTGGCTATCCAAAACAAGCTACAGTACATACAAAAGGAACATTTCTTACCTTATTTAACCATTCCACCCGCTCAACATCAGGAAAATTAATCTGAAAAACAAGCAAAACAAAACCAGAATTGTTTAAAATGTGCAGCTGTAGCATAACAGCCCATAAAGAACGGCTGGCACTGCAGGCAAAACTTTAAAATCACAAAACAGGGATGCAGGTATTCTTTAATTTTACACATTTTCTGAACCAATCTTTTATTTATTTTTCATTACTCATGTTACTTACATCACAATATTTAATTTGAAGACGGGTATAAAAAATGTTAGTTTGAAGAAATTAAGTTAGCAGTACAATGAGGCTCACTCAAAAAAAGAATCCCCCTCAAAAGAAATTGCCAGATAAAGTCTTGCAGTATTTTAAAATATTCTGGAGAAAAAATACACAACTGAAGCTATTCATTAATATAGTAATGAAAATGCTTTCCTATCTGTAATGCTGTTACTCACCAGTAACTGAGTTCTTCAAGAGAATTTCCTCCATAGAGCCACGCACTCTGGACTAAAGCAGTCGGCATCAGGATTCATTGAGAAAAGTTCCAAAGCATGGTGCTGTCATGTCTTCCTAGCATGGCTGCCCTGCAGTGCCTCACACTGGCATCATCTATATGGTGTGGGAGCACCCTCCTCCTCAGCTTCAGCTGGAGCATAACCAAGAAAAATCCAGCCATGGCAAAACACACAGGTGAGCCACAGAAGCTGCATGTGGAAAACAAAGGCCAAGCAGCAACTTGGAAAAGACCAACTCGAACACTCTTGTTCAGAGGATGGGAGGGTGGGGATACTGTGACTCTATGCAGTGGATTTTTTCAAAGATACTGAGTTACTGGTAAGCAAACCTATTTTCTTCAAGAATATCTCCTCAATAGAGTCATATACATTGAAACATAGAAACACAGAATTTGGTGGCGGATAAGGATGGCTTAGCCCATATAGTCTGGTCATTCTTCCATGCCTATCATATTAGTACTGAAAAAATCCAAAGCAGTACAAAATTCTAATGGAATGACAAACTACATGAGAAGTGTGTGTCTTCAAAAAAGTAGCTCTCAAAAACTGCCAAGTTAGAAAGTTAGACTGGCAGAACCCTTGGCAGACCTGTTGAATGCCTTCTTGGACTCGGGGAGTGTACCTCCGGATATGAGGATGGCGCACGTGGTACCCCCCCACAAGAGCGGCCCCAAGGATGAGCCACGGAACTACAGACCAGTAAGCCTCACATCCATCGTGGGAAAGCTGATGGGACAATCCTAAAGGAGAGGCAGGTTGCCCTCCTAGAGGCTAGTGGGCTGCAGGCCAACATACAACATGGGTTCATCTCAGGCAGATCCTGTCAGACCAACCTGGTGGAATACTATGACTGGGTAACCAGGCAATTAGACAGGGGCCATGCAGTGGATGTCCTGTACCTGGATTTCAGTAAGGCGTTTGATTCAGTGCCGCGTGGGAGGCTAGAAGTAAGCTGAAAGGCACAGGGGCAGGGGCGAAGATGGTGTGATGGGTAGTGAACTGGCTGCAAGGGAAACAGCAGAGGGTAGTGGTGGGAGGGGAGCTCTCATCTCCCAGGGCGGTGGTGACAATCGGGGTGCCACAGGGCTCTGTACTGGGACTGGTGTTGTTTGGGATCTTCATAGTGGACATCTCGATGGGCATCAAGAGCAAGATCAGTCTGTTTGCAGAGGACACCAAGATGGGAGCAGCAGTGGAGGACTTAGAGTGTGGTAGGAGTTGCAAGGTGATCTGGCAAAACTGGAGGCCGGATCAGAGACTTTGCAGCTGGGGTTCAAAGCCAAAAAATGCAAGGGGCTACATTTTGCTGCACAAAACCCAAGGAGGAGCTACTAGCTAGGGGAGATTCAATTAGACAAGACAGAAGAGGAGAAGGATCTGGGGGGTGATAATAACGGGAGCAATGAACAGCTCAGCACAGTGTAGAAAGGCAGCTGCAAAGGCCAACAGGATGCTGCGTTGTACTGCCAGAGTCATATCGTCCAGGAGGGGGGAGGTGATCTTGCTGCTACACAGGTCACTGGTTAAACCACACCTGGAGTACTGCGTGCAGTTCTGGTGACCGTACCTGAAGAACGACATTAGGTTACTGGATGGGGTGCAGTGCAGGGCAACAAAAATTATCCAGGGACTACCCTACAAGAGCAGGCTGAGGGAGTTGAACATGTACTCCCTGGAGGAGAGGAGGGATAGGGGAGACATGATTGAAACCTTCAAGTACACGAAGGGAATAAATAAGATGGGCACAGAGGGGCTTTTCAAATTAAGGAGGGGGAGGGACACTTGAGGGCACGAGCTGAAATTGGAAGGGGGAAGGTTCAGGAGGGAAATGAGGAGATGCTTTTACGGAGAGGGTGGTGTCTGGGTGGAACGCATTGCCAGAATAAGTGGTATCCTGTAGAACAGTGGGCTGCTTCAAAAGGGAATGGAACAAGGTAAGCGGCAAAGTCACTGGAGCGGGGAGGGAGGGGCAGCTGCAGTATAAGGGCTGCTAGCTGCACAATCGCACAGACTTGATAGATCATAAGGTCTTTATCTGCTGGCAATTTCATATGTTCATATGCAGAATTCTTACGGGTAGCTAAATCCAAAATGCAATGCTTTGTAAACATATGGATCTTGCTCCATTTAGCAACATTACAGATCTCAAAAACAGGCCAACACACGCACACTACCTGGTAGTTTTCTGCAAGTACGCAGGTAACAACTGATTTATTTGGTGACCCTAATGATAATCTATATCCTGAACGTCATATTCTATCAAAGATGCAATACATACAGTATATACAATACAAGCAAGCGGAGAAGTGGCACACTCCAATACGAGATGGCACTGTGCAGCACCTGCCATGTTGCCTGATAGCAAAGTTTACAAAAAAAAAATTAAGTGCATCCACTTACAATTTTTTTTTTACTGTGAAAAGTCTAATCGGGAGGGGGTGGAGAGTTTAATAAAATTGGAGTTCTTTAAATGAGCAGAATCCTGAAATTGATGAAAGTATCTGAACCATTGTTAGACTCTGGGATTGCTATTGTGGAGGGGAGCTGGAGACAATGTATCTGTATAAACATACACATTTTAAATCAAAATCAATATTTGTGCATCCCATCCCCGTTTCTCCTTCCATGCATTTGTTTCACTGAACTGTCAGTACTGAAACCGGTATGTTTTTGATGCATATCATTCGCGGGGTCACTTCCACAACATTTTCTCCCTTGAGAAGCAGGCATTAGAAGAACTTAGGAACACAAATTAAATCATCATAAAAAATGCAGACAAGGGTGGAAATGTGGTTATGTCGAGGGACAACTACAAAAATGAGCATATAGATAACTGACAAATATTAATTGCTACAGACATCTTAATAGGAATCCCACAAAAATTACTAAAGCAATACTGAATACACTGGTTGATGAGGCGCTGTGGTGGGGACAAACTACTCTTGATGAGGAAAATGTCATTAGAATCAGAACATCTGTATGTCCCACTTTTTACTTCTTACCCAAAGATCCACAAATCTTTGATGGACCCTGCAGGTCATCCAATAGTCTTGGGGATGGGTTCAGTGTCGGAACCTTTCAAGATTCGTAGATTTTTTTTGTCTTGAAGAAAATTATGTCCCAGACACTGGCCTATCTCTGAGACTCAATGGACATCCTGAACAGGATGTTTGATGTTAGGTGAAAAGACAGCTACATTTTTGTGGCAAGTGACATGTGCGCTACATAACTGTATCCCACACAACCTGAGCATGGAAGCAGAAATTTTTTTTCCAATATATGTTTTTATTTATTTTGATCAGAAAATAACAGCAACACTACATTTAAAAGATTCCTGACCAGGACATATGTCCCTTGGAGGTAATCAAACATTTAATTACTATCTAAACAACAGGGATCAGTGCCATTGGTTCCATGTGATTTTCTCCTCCAGATGGTGGATAACATCTTAACATAGAAACATAGAAGTTGATGGCAGATAAGGACCGCAAGGCGCATCCAGTCTGCCCATTTCTTTTTCTACCTTATAAATGTGCCATTGGCCTTTGCTCTGTCACAGCTAGTTCACCTCTGACAAAAGTTACCACTTCCAGGTACAAGGCACAGCAACTGGGGACCCTATGGCCCCCTCTTATGCCAACTTATACATTGCCTGGTAGAGTCACACTTGCATACCATGCGACTCTGAGCATGTCACTTAGCCGCCCAGTGCTCCCAGGTCGCCCCTGAAAACAGGCACTTGTGCCTAGTATGCCTTAACCATTTACCAAAGATTTAAAAAAAAAAAGTATACGTTGCCTGGTAGGAGGAACAAGCTGTATTTGATAGTAGATGCAATCTGCACCAGGGGAAGAGGTCATCAGATGGCACCGCGTTATCGATGGCATCTACTGGGTGTGGTCTGGATTTGAGGAAGTAGTGCAGGGGTTCATGAACTGGTTGAATAAAAAGTTATTATAACCTCAGCTTTACACAAAGAATAGATGCTAAATTGATGGATTTTCTTGACATCAGGCTTTACAGACCAGTACAAGATACTGCACTCAGATACATTAAAGATACACTGCACTCCCCCCCAACCCCCACAGGAATGACTTGCAGCGATGGTAGTGTGTGAAGATCTCTTATACTGCTAAAAGATCTTCATGCGCTACCCAATCAGACTTAAACCATGATGATCTAGATTTTAGTTTCAAATCTGACTTCTGCGTCATATACAGTGATAAAATACACTCAAGTAATGAAGTGATAGCCTTTACAAATGAAAAATCGCTCTTTGCGTCAGATAAGTGTTGCAGATTTTAAGCGGTAACCAGCAGGTCCATGAGCAAAATAACATTCCTCCATATACTGATCATGGCACTCAGTAATATTTGGAACTTGAGCCTTTTGACAAAGGGAACGAGCAACAACAACAAAACAAAAAAAAATACTGAGACCAAAACACAGCTATACAGTGCCATATACACTCACTAGACCTGTGATTTATTAGTCACACTTGGGGTTAGAGTTTACACTGTTAGCAAGTCACAGCACACCAACTGCTCCATATCTCATGTGAGTAAACGCAATAGTCATACGCTTTTTTTTTTTTTAAACTTTCTTTTTATCCCACCTGTATTGCCCTCTTGTCCACTCCTTCGGACCGATCAATCCCTCAGACCACTGTCATGGAGGCTGCCCCTAGAGTGCTTGGCCTCTCCATTGTACTTCTTTGATGCCCGGATATCCCCCTGGGTGGGGCAAGGAAGGGCCACTCTTCCTCAACCTTTTTCAGAAGAGAAAGCCTGCACAACGGGGTCTGCCCATGAACTGGTGGCTGAGAGGTGCGGATTGGTCTTCATCTAGAACCGAAGATTTTTTTTTCCGTTTTTCTGTGTTCCCTTCCACTCCAAGGACCCCGGCTCGGGTATATGACATGCTGACGCACGATGCTACCAAGTGCCTAACAGCATCCTCCCCTCCCTAAATCCAGCACCATGGGAGCCACCAAAGCCCCAAAAGTCAGTGCTCCCACTGACCCTCAGGGACATCAGGTGCCTGAAGCACCCCTGGAAACCCACCCCGAAGGAGGAGAGCATCCATTGGGACACTTAAGCCTCCTTCCCCCTGCCGACCCTCAACAACCTGAGTTCGTTCCCAAACCCGGGTCGCCGGTGTGGTGCAAGGTGTGGCGTCCAGCGCCTCAACCCTCAGCACCACCATGCCGGCCATTCATACACTTTTTGTCAAAAAAGAAATGGGGAATGAGTAATAATAATAAAAAAAAAAAGAAATACAAGATGAAAATTGAATGGCTAGTCCAAGATGTCTCTTAGGTAATCAAGAGCTTCACCTCGAGACATCTTTGAGTTCCAGAACTACTCAGCTTGCTTCACAGTCCTTAAACACAAAGATGTCTCGAGATGACACTCCTGATTAATTAGTAAGCAAGTAAAATTTTATTCATAGTCTTTGTCACATGATATGAATATGGTCAGATCCCAAATGAGCTGAGGCTCATTTTCAATGGGTACCATATACAGCAATCTAAATTACCAAATACATTACAATATAATGCAAGAGCATAAGTGGTACAATAGAATCAACATCAGCAATTTCCAATTACAACACCAAACAATACATGGCAATACTATACAAAGGCATCTCCAGCACAACAGGATTAATTTCAGCAGTTACAGATTACGACATTTACTGTACAATGTCATGCAAAGTGGAACAACTAAGGCTAAGCTCCTAAGTGTACAGGTACAAGATCTGAGGGAAGACCTCATGGAATAGACTGGCAAGCCATACTCTGTGTGAAATTATCCCATATCACAGTCCGGGCAACAAATTAGTGGTTTCATGGCTTCTTGCATTGCCCACTTTTTGATAGGGCCAAGTCTTACAGTGCCTTCAGAAAGTATTCACCCCCCTTGGATTTTGTCACATTTTGTGATGTTGCAAACTCAAATTAAAATACATTTATATGGGATTGTTTTGTCACATATCTACACAAATTACTCTATAATGTCAAAGTGGAATGAAACTTTCTGGAATTTTCTGTACATGTAATTTAAAATAAAAACCTGAAATGTCTTGATAAGTATTCACCCCCTTTTCTATGACACTCCAAATTGAACTCAGGTGCATCCAATTTCCTTGTGAGATCATCCTAAAACTTGAATGGAGTCCACCTGTGGTCAGTTCAAATGGTTGACATGATTTCAGAGGAAATACACCGGTCTATATAAGGTGCCACTGTTGACAGTGCATGTCAGAGCAGAAACTCTACCATGAAGACCAAGGAGCTGTCCGTAGAACTCCGTGATAGAACTGTGAGGAGGCATAGATCTGGGGAGGGGTATAAAAACATTTCTAGGGTGTTGAAAGTTCCCAGGAGCACAGTCAAGTCCATCATTAGGAAATGGAAGATTACGGAACAACAGACTCTTCCTAGAGCAGGTCGTCCTCCCAAACTGAGCAACGGAAGAAGGACCTTGGTCAGGAGTGACAAGAACCCAATGACCACCGTGACAGAACTACAGAGTTCCATGGCTGAGATGGGAGAACCTGTCCAGAGGACAATCATCTCTGTAGCACTTCACAGATGTAGCCTCTATGGGAGAGTGGCTAGACGGAAGCCACTCCTGAGAAAAGACCACATAATAGCATGCCTGGAGTTTGCAAGAAGGCACGTGGCAGACTCTGAGACCATGCGGCAAAAGATTCTCTGGTCTGATGAAACAAAAATTTAACTCTTTGGCCTGAATGCAAAGCGCTATGCCTGGCGCAAACCGAACATAGCTCAGCACCCGTGTAACACCATCCCTACCATGAAGCACGGTGGTGGCAGCATCATGTTATGGGGATGCTTTTCAGTGGCAGGGACTGGGGCACTTGTCAGGATAGAGGGAACAATGAATGGAGCCAAATACAGGCACATCCTTGAGGAGAACCTGCATCAGACCTTGGACTGGGACGAAGATTTACATTCCAACAGGACAACGACCCCAAGCATACAGCCAAAGCAACACTGGAGTGGCTTCAGGACAAGAAGGTGAATGTCCTTGAGTGGCCCAGCCAAAGCCCAGACTTGAATCCCATTGAGAATCTGTGGAAAGACTTAAAGATTGCGGTTTACCGATGCTCCCCATCCAACTTGACAGAGCTTGAGCAAATCTGCAAGGAAGAATGGGCGAAAATCCCCAAATCCAGATGTGCAAAGCTGATACAGACATACCCAAGACAACTCAAAGCTGTAATTGCTGCCAAAGGCGCTTCTACAAAGTACTGACTCAGGGGGGTAAATACTTAAGTGAACAAGATATTTCAGTTTTTAATGTTTCGCACATTTTTGTTACACAATACGAATATTTTTGACCCTTTCAATTGTTGAGTATGCTGTGTGAATCAAGGGGGAAACAAATCATTTCAATGCATTAAAAATTCTGGTAGTAACACAACAAAATGTGACAAAATCCAAGGAGGGTGAATACTTTCTGAAGGCACTGTATTTGTTTTGTCTTCAGTCTAAGTTGTTTTATTTATTTATTTATTTCAATCTAGGATTACAGTACCTTTGAGCCGAGGCTCTTTTACAAAGGTTCCACGTCAGCGTGTGCAACAGTCATAATTTTTAGTTACAAACATATAGTCATTGACTTACAGACATGTAATAACCAGTACAAAGATTTGAGCTATGAGCAAGTCAGGGAAGGGGGTGGGTGGTGGGGAAGTGAGGGTAGGAGATCAGGGGAGGCAGTGCAGGGGTGAGGGGAATACGGGAGGTGATTGGGGCGGGGGCAGGAGTGGAGATATCGGGGGGGAGGTGGGCAAGGGTGGGAGACAGTGCAGCCAGGGGGCCTTGTCGAGGAAATATGACAGGTAAGGTGCTAGGGGTGCAAAGACTGATTGTAAGTGCTGGGGCATTTGCAGCTGTATAGGCAAGGCATATACAAGGTTGTATAGGCAATGAGTTCCAGGCTGAGGGTACCCTAAACAGGAATGACGACCTGCCAGTGTTTGTTGACACCAGCCAGGTTCTGAACTCCATGCCATCAGCAGATCTCAGAGCAGACCTGTTATTATGTTCGAGTTCCATTTTGTCCAGCATGTACCCTGGGAGATGGTTTTTTTTTTTTTTACATATTTTAAACATGAGGTTTAATGTGTGTAGCTGCCTCCTGACCTCAAGGTTTGTCCATGTTAGCTCCCTGTAAACACTGCTGCCTTGTGTGTGGGGCACCCAGTATGTATCTCACACACATATTGTAAAGTACATCAATTTTATTTAATTCAGTTCTGGATGCACCTCCGTACAGGACATCACAATAGTCTAGAACAGGTAGTACCATTGTCTCTACTATCCTAATTATTCTGGCTTCCCTTGGTATTTCATTTCAAAATTGATAGAGCACCCCTATTTTGTTATTTTGGCTTTTGGTCATTTGATCGATGTGGATATTCCATTTGCAGTTTTCATCTATCTATCCATAGTGATAAGTTTGAGTTAAGAGGAGCGCCTTCCGGTTCTCCTGTGCAACTCCCCTGCTCAGACTCATGTACATGGTTTTCACCATGACCGGCGGAGACTGGCAGTTCCTCTGAGCATTCTAGTAACTGGGACTGGCATCTTTCCATGTCATCTACCATTTGGGCCAGGTCAGGATAAAGTTGGTTGGGCGTGGCTATACAGAGAATAGGCAAACTTGCCCCTGTATTGTGATCTAAACCACCTGCCACAATTATCCTGTCTGAGACCTGACTAACCAAAACTATTTGGTCTCGGTCCACAAAAGTGGTATGTTCATTAAAGTCTAACATTCCCTTGTGGCCATGGTTTTCTACCCAGGAACAATGGGTTTTTCTCTAATTCTTCGAATATCCTGACACTGACCTTAAATCCATCCATGTTCGCATGTCTGGGGCAGTCAAACATTTTACATAAACTGCTTTTGTCAGAATCTATGAAGCACCAACCCAAATACTTGTGTAATCGTTCTGGGCATCCAAATCATGTACAAATGAGCATGTGAATACATCCTGGGACCGTTACCTTAAGGGTACCGGCACGACCCACAAAACAGAAATCTAGTTCTGATTAGTCTCTTAACTTACTAGTCTCTAGATCCATAACCCTAAGTTTTACTATGTTAAATTGAGAAGAAAAACTAAACTCAGGATTCATAATAAGAAATCTTTACTTTTGATAATGAAGTTTAAAGTTTACAAGGCAGTTTTGCAGACAACTGAATAAATGATTACAATTTTAGAATAATAGTTGTCATTGTAAACTGTCTATGACGATAATATCTATAAGGCAGTTTTGGCATTAAATATATAGGTAAATACAGTTTTCAAATTTCAAAAATCTTAAAATGCATTCACAATTATTCTAAACAGCAGTTGCAAAGCAGAAAATAATATTCCCGGCGCAGACTAAAGTAGTCACAAAAAGAAATAAAAATAAATGCCAGAGTTGCCAGTCTTTGGTCCTATGCCAAAGATAAATGCAACCAAACTCACCAGACCAATACAAACAGATGTCCCCATGGGGCCCTAGGAGCTGCAGTGACCTGTGGTCTTCCCTCTAAGACTCCAACCTTGCCTGAGGTTGGTAATGGTTTAAATACTTTTGATACATCAATGAATATGAGTTTGGATCCCAATAAAACAGCAAATAGTAGATTGAGTCCCAATAAAACAGCAAATAGGAGATTACTTCTTAACAGGGTAGTAATACAGAAAAACAAAATATTTTGATTGTTTAGTCTCAAACTGCTTTTGATGCTTAGATGATCAGGTGCTGAAGGGTGTACGTGACCTGAAGGTGTCTACTTAATAGGAGGTGGTGGTTTGGATTTGTAAATATGACTTGACGTCATAATATCTTGTTGTGCGAGATGGCAGGGGAAAAACACTCTTATTGATAAAATACACTGTCTGATAAACCACACATTAGATGGAGATTTGAACATGTGGCCACTTTTTGTGGTTAGTTGTTTACCAGACAGAACAAGGTTGCGGTCAGACATTAGTCTTGATGGGACAGGGTTGACTGCCTTGATCACTCATGCAGTCTAGGCAAACCACAAATGCAATGAGGTTGATCGCTCACTGACCTCTTATGGTTAAGCTGATTGGGTAAAAATATACTGTCTATGTTTATTGGTGGAAAGTCCATCACAGGTGTTTGAGAAGGTCACACTCCAGGACTCATGAAGACATAGCCTGTCTAGAAATTTACAAATCTATCTTCAGTATTTTACTTAGAAATATATAACATACAAAAACTAAGTACATAAGTTTTAAACTTTACAGAATGCAATCTATCAGATCCTAAATTGTTAAGTAGTTAGTCGAACACACTAAAATCCATTAGGAGTTATTGTCATTCAGTACAAATTTGTACACACAGAAATGCATTTTTTATTGTTAAGCAGAAAATGGAGAGCAGATGCTTAAGCCTGAATGGCTTAACTGTATTGTTAGGGTCTAGTGAGTGGAAGATCATAATGAATCCATTTAGTTACTATGTCCTTGACCTCTGGGTCTAGTTCCTCCACTCCTGGGGGCAACGGGACAGGTAGAGCCTGCAGAGGATGTAATCCAAACCATGGAGTAGGGGAAGCCCATGAAGGGGCAGGCAGTTCCTGCCGAGGGACATAAAATTTGAAAGGCATGGATAGATTTGGTGGAACAGGTAAAAGAGATGAGTCAGGCAATGGCCATCCTGGTAATGGGGCAGGGGAGCCAAAGCCAGTGATGGATGAATTTGTTGTGCTGGCCACAGGGCAGAAGGTTTTGGCAACTGAGCAGACCCAGTTTGACCCAGAAATGGGTGAGCCTGGGGTGGCTGGTCCAGCGATGGGATAGAGCTGATTGAAGGGGTGGCCCAATCTAATGGGGCAGATGGACCTGGAGACTGGAAAGGCAGATCCTGTGGTGGAACAGACCTGTTTGGTGGATTTGGTGATAGGGGCAGACCTGGTGAGGCCTGTGGAACAGGATTACCTGCAGAGCAATAGTCCCAGGTACTTGACCACTTCCAGCATATTTTCTGCATATAGTATGTTATAATGTCCAACTCCTCCAGAGTTCCTGCTGGTTACAATGGGGCTTAAAAAGCATAAGGTTTGATTTTTTGGCATCGTGTACCAATTTTTGGCTGTACAAGAAGCTTTGCAGTAAGTTAAAAGCCTTTTGCAGGGCCACCTGGATTTGGCCTAAGGAATAGCCTGACGTGTATATAATGGTATCAACTGTGTAGAGGTGTAAATCTATTTTGGGTTTGGGAAACTGCTGGAGTTCACGTAGATGTTGAATAGCAGTGGACCTAAAAAAGAGCCTTGAGGGACCCCAAGTAATGATTGCAACATGTTTGAGCTGTATTTGTTTAAAGTGACCTGCTGGAATCTGTTATGAACTTCTGAACCATGTTAATGCCCTTATGTATAGACCAATTTGAGTCTGTCAACTAGGATGCTGTGGCTTAGGGTATCAAATGCTCTACTCAAGTCTACAAAGACTGCACCCACATTCAGGGTCAGACTGGGTAGTAAAGGAACCACCTAGAAATGGAGGCATGGGGACCCAGGTACCAACCACAGTATGCCCTAGTGCATCAAATGTGACCTGAATTTTACCACCAGCGGTATGCCCTGGCATACTATAGCCCCAATTTTTAAGTAAAAGACAACAGCATCTATTCCATTTGCAAGAAAGCTATTCCATTACTGATATTAGAGTTATAAGTTTTCACACCAGCTAAGAACTAACACGCTGTACCTGTGTGCTGTGCTGCATCTGTGTGCCTGAGCTCCACCTCCAGTATTGACTACCATTGTGCCTGCTAAGCCCCGGTGACCGGGGACTACGTTGCCAGCTGCAGAGGGGCAACGAAGTGTGTTGGAGCATCATAGCGGAGGAGGGGCAACCCTTGTTTAAATCTTCGTGCGGCGCACACAGGTACTTCATTTTCACACCAGCTAAGGATGAACACGCTGTACCTGTGTGCTGTGCTGCATCTGTGTGCCTGAGCTCCACCTCCAGTATTGACTACCATTGTGCCTGCCAAGTCCTGGTGACCAGGGACTACGTTGCCAGCTGCAGAGGGGCGGTGAAGTGTGTTGGAGCATCACGGAAGAGGAGGGGCAGCCCTTGTTTAAATCTTTGTGCGGCGCACACAGGTACTTCATTTTCACACCAGCTAAGAACTAACACGCTGTACCTGTGTGCCGTGCTGCATCTGCGTGCCTGAGCTCCACCTCCGGTACTGACTACCATTGTGCCTGCTAAGTCCCGGTGACTGGGGACTACGTTGCCAGCTGCAGAGGGGCGGTGAAGTGTGTTGGAGCGTCACGGAGGAGGAGGGGCAGCCCTTGTTTAAATCTTTGCACGGTGCACACAGGTACTTCATTTTCACACCAGCTAAGAACTAACACGCTGTACCTGTGTGCCTGAGCGCCACCCCTGGTACTGACTACCATTGCGCCTGCCAAGTCCCGGTGACCGGGAACTACTCTGCCAGCTGCAGAGGGGCGGTGAAATGTGTTGGAGTGTCATGGAGGAGGAGGGGCAGCTCTTGTTTAAATCTTAGCGCAGTGCACAGCATGAGCTGGAGTGGCGCGAGCGTCACTCAGAAGAAGAAACGCTTAGTTTAGACTGCAGAACTTAAGACGCATTGAATTGAGAATGGAAGCTGCCTTATACCCATGTGAGTAACTACTTGGGAGGATTCAGTATTTTATCGTGGAAAGAAGAACCACTTGTTGATCATCTGTTCTGGGACTGATATTGTTGCTTACTGCGTAGGGTTTAGGTGTTGTATGTAAATTATCGCAGTGAGCAAGGTATCATTAACTGTTGTTAGAAATTCCCATATAGTTTATCTTTAAGTGGGGTAAAATGGCAGTTGGTATTATTTTACTGTTCATGCTTTTATACGGTTCTGTAGCTTCCTTCAGTTTAGCACACATTTATGAAGGTGTTTCAATAGAGCCTAAACTATGTTTAACATCTGACCCACAACACTGTTGGTCTAGCTCGAAGCTCACAATCTGTGCTGAAGTGTTACCTAAGGGATGTTTTAATGCCTTTTTAAAAGCTTTTCCTGTTAGAGTAATTACTCGGATATCTATTGTGTTAAGAATTAGAATGTTTAAAAGTGTTTCATGTACAGTTTTAAGATTGGGGAAGCAAGGATGGAGAAGGTATCTAAGAGTTATCTGTGTATTTTGTTTACTGGTACGTGGTGATGTGCATCCAAACCCGGGGCCTTTAAACTTAATGTCAGGAACTCCTGGGCTTGGGGTACCTCCCATACTCAATTCTAAATCAGTGTTGGGAAATATGACATTTGTTCATTCAAATGTGAGGAGTCTTAGGAATAAGTTCGATGAAATAAGGGATTGGGTACAAGAATCTAAACCTGAACTTTTAGTGCTAACTGAGACGTGGTTGGATGGAAGGGTGTCAGACGCCTCAGTTGATTTGGATAAGTGTCAGTTATATAGGAGAGATAGGAATAGGAAAGGAGGTGGGATTGTTATATATGCTGACTGTAATTTAGCTGTCCGACAGGTGCAATGCCCATCTTTTGGGAATGGGCTGGAGACTTTGACCCTGGAAACTGAGGTGCCCTATAGGAAATCCATTCTTTTGGTGAGAGTATACAGACCCACTAGAGTTCCTATTAAGGTGTTTCAAAATCTTCAGGAATTCTTATATAGCTATAGTTTATCCCATGAGCTACTTATTATTGGAGATTTTAATGTAAACTGGGCAACTATTGCCCCAGTCATGACCTAATTGAAATGCAAACAGATTTGGGCCTAACTCAGATGATTTTGGAGCCCACTAGAATTAATCATATGGATCCACAAAAATCTACCTTGCTGGATTTAATATTTACAAATTCTCCTAACTTATGTCAGAAAGCTGGAGTTCTTTCAGAATCTTTCTCTGATCATCAGGTAGTTTTTACTACCAGAGAAAGAATCTGTAAGCCTACACCGGAAGCCTGGATTTCCTGGAGATGCTATAAACAGTTTGACTATGTTTAATTTATGTTAGACGTTGAGGATATTAACTGGTCTAGATTAGAGTTGATACCTACTGCTTCTAGTGCCTGGGAATATTTTTTGTATGAATTTTTGAAGGTATGCAATAGGCATGCCCCACTGAAATCAAGGAGGATTAAACATAAAGGGAATGTTTGGTTTTCAAAGGAACTCCATCGAATCAAGAGAGAGGGGCACAAGAAATGGTCCAAAGCTAAAAAATCCATGAAGGCTCATGATTGGGTCCTTTATAGGCAGGCCCGAAATTTGTACACGAGGAAGGTGAGGCAGGCGAAACAAGATTTTATACGGTCTAAGCTTGATAATAACCAAAAACAGAATCCAAAGAAGTTTTGGGGAGTTATTTCTGATTTAATGGGGACTCGTAAGTCTTCCACCATAACTAAAATCCTAGTGGAGGGATCAACTTTTTCTTTTGGGTGTTGGGATGGTAAATGCCTTAAATGAGTATTTCATTAGGGTGGGTACCCAGGATTTAGTTGATAGGGACACTCAGGACTATAAGGTTGGTGTAGAGCAGGTTTTGGTAGATAGTAAACCCGATCCTAAAGGAATAAGGGAGTTTGAGTTTGCTCCTATTTTCCCGGAAGAAGTATACAGGGAGCTCCTGAAAATAAATATTTCTAAGGCTATAGGGTATGATGAGATTCCTTCTAGGTTATTAAAGTATGTTACCCCCTGTTTGGCCTCCCCCCTTGCTTACATTTTTAATTTATTTTGTAAGACCAGTGAATTCCCAGAGGGGTGGAAGATAGCTTGGGTCACACCTGTATTTAAATCAGGAAATAAGACTGATTTGGGGAATTATAGACCTATCTCGTTGTTACCTTAGGTCTCTAAAATATTTGAAAGAATTGCCTCATGCCAGGTGAAGAATTTCTTGGATCTTAATAATAAACGGTCTCCTTTTCAATCAGGTTTTAGGTCCCTACACAGTACCCAAACAGCCTTAACGAAGGTGGTAAGTGATCTCCAACTGAGTTTGGACAGGAGGCTAATGATAGTTGCTTAATTTATTGACCTTTCAAAGGCTTTTGACGCCCTAAACCATCAGGTGCTCCTGTCCAGACTCAGGGAGACTGGCTTGTCTCATTTTCAATTAAATGGTTTTCACCATATTTGATGGAACGTAGTCAATATGTGAAGGTAGCCTTCTTTAAATCTGGGATTTTGAAATTGAGGAGTGGAGTTCCCCAGGGTTCAATTTTGGGGTCTCTGCTCTTCAATATTTATGTTAATGAATTTAGGCAACAATCTCCAGATATTCGGTATCATCTGTTTGCAGATGATACTATGCTGCATGTTGAGGGAGTTTCCCAGGATATAATAGGGTTAAGGTTGCAACAAGCCTTTGATGAGGCCCAGGAATTTTTTTTAGGCAGCATCACCTGATTTTGAATGTAAATAAAATACAGGTCCTATTGTTTAGGAGTAAATATAATAAAACTTGTGATTTAAAATTTGAAATTGTTACATCTGGGGGGTTAGTTATAAAACAGGTTATTCATTATAAATATCTGGGAATGTGGCTCGATTCCCATTTAAGTTGGGATTTACATATTGATTCCTTAATTGGAAGTCTGAATAAAAAAACTAGGAGCCTTCTACAGATATAAAAGGTTTATGTCTAGAGAGGTCCGTCAGAATGTAGTTGCAACCTTATTACTCCCAGCAACTGATTATGGAGACATATTCTATGGAGGAGCTTTGGGGGTATTGTTAAATAAAGTGGACCAGATGTTTCATAGGTTGGCTCACTTTATATTGGAGGCCCCGATTAGAACTCACAGGTGTTATTTATTTAATGAATTACATTGTGACAGACCACCGGTGAAAAGAAATATACATTTATTGCACCTCATGATTGGGGTATGGAACATTAAGGTTCCAGATTACCTTGCTGGGTTTGAGATTAGGAAAACTGGGAGGAACTTAAGATCGACACATGGTGCCCAATTTTGTATTCCTAATTGTAACCTGGATATCAGGAGGTCTTCTATTTTATTTAGAGGAGTCTCCCTTTGGAATGACTCGCATCAACATTTAAGAAATCCAGGGATTTATAAAATTAGTGCTCCTAAACTTGTGCAATGGTGTACCACTTGGACAAAGTCTGTTTATATGTGCAATCAATGTAATGTATTTTGAAGTTTGATTTATTGATTATATATGCTGCTATTGGTTATGTTCTGTATATTTATTACGTTTAATGTATGTATGTAAGTGTTGTCTAATTTATGTGGAACTTTGCACTTTATTGACCTGGAACTTCATTGAAAATTAGCTTTGCTCCATGGAATGTTCCAGTATTCTCTTTTGAACAAAAATGATTTACTACTTACTACTACTTTACATAATAACTATTTCGGAGGCTTTAATCCCATTGATTTAAGGAGAACTCTCAGCTACCCTGCAGAAATGCTGCGAGCCATGAACTTGGCTCCCCGTCCCTGCAGCAAAGCTGCGGGAAAGCATTGTCCTGATTTAGCAAAATGCAATAATTTTTTTTTGATTCACTTATTAAAAAGTGATCCAGTGACCCCCAATCCACCAATATTGCATTGTGTTCTGCTAAATTAGAACCTCACTGTCCCGCTGCATTGCTGCAGGACAGCCGAGCATTCCCCTTTGAAACCAAATCAGTGGTCAAGCTCAATGCCCCGACAAGGCACCTCGGGAAGGTGAGACCTACGCTTTCACTAAGTTTTCCCTGTCTGAACAGTTTTTGTGAGATAAGGATGTAAACAGAAAAAGATAATGTAGTGCAATGTGTGCTATGCTAAGAGTTTTCAAAAACAGTCTATGTGTTTACATTACTATTGTTAGCCCCAATTAAACAAAATGAGGATGCAGCTTGCAATGTTCTGCTTTAAGACAGAGACAAGTCCGATCAACTATAAAGAAATTGGCATGCTGGCTTACTGTATACTGTAAAAAAAACATCCACCAAGGGGTTTAGGGTGAAACCAATAAAGGCAAGTCTACCAGTAAGTTATAGCAACTACATTGAGGCCACGGTAATTTAAAGCTCAAGAACAAATATACTATGCTATTTTTAAAGCAGACAGAAAATGTTTACATAGTTTACTGCCCTTTCAAGTTCCTTTCCACACCAGTTATGTATTCCAGTATGCTTTATCCAAATTTTGATAAAATCAGCTTTGGGGTGCCCTCAGATCTACATATAGTTCCACTCTCCTCATCAGCTACTGCTCTTTCTGTTCATATGTCTAAGACACTCTACAACATCAATACCACCAACTCCATGCTATGCATCTGAATGGCCTAGAATGGTGTTATTGATGTCACAGAATGTTCAGGCAGTGTGAAAAGAGTAGCAGCTACAAAGGCAATACAATTAGATTATTAATTTAACAAAAAAATATCAAAAACATATCAGAATATTCAATAGACAAAGGACAACAGAAGCCCATCTTGAGCTGAAAAACTGTTTCCTATCACCTTTAACGATGTGGTATACTGTATATTGATTATAGTGCTGCAAGTGTTGAATTTCATACTGTATTATTACACTGCACTGTACTGTGTGACAATTTAGTTATTTACAGTTGGCAAGTGAGAGAGGCACACTGAGAAGAGGCTCATTTCCCAGTGTGACCCAGGTGAAAGGGAGAAGCAAGATTACAAACAAAATACAGCCGTCAAGTGGTGGAGTTACAATGACGGCAACAAAGAGTATAAGTTGAGCGCACCACAAATAAAATGGTGACACACTGCATATGGAGGAATTATTAACTGGCATAGAAATTGATGCAAATTGGGCAAACTCAAAAGAGTGTAGTGCCAGAGTGAAGGGAGGCCGATCTGGTGCTCAAAGTAGGAGTGAAAACTGTGATACAGTTCAGTGAGGTTGCCGCAACTATGAGGTTGGGAGGGGGGAGAGAGAGGTTAGGGGTAGTCAAAGGCCTGGCAAGGGTAAAAAAAGGTTCAGAAATAAGGTTTGCCTAGACACTCTTGAAAATGGGCCTTTGACTCAAGAGCCTTTTAATAAGCAATCCATCCTAATCTTTCCCTACACTTTCCTCTAGCTCTAAACAGTACCTGCACTGTACAAACTTTATTGTATGTTTTTCCTTATGTTATTTGATCAGTAATACATTAAAGTCTGCAGACATATTTTGTGTCTGGAGTGTAATTTTTATATTAATAAATTGAACCGTGAGTCTGTGTCTGTCACATACAAGGTAAAAAAACATACAAATTCAATGATATGGCCTCATAATATAAATACACAACTGTAAAGGTGTGGGAAATACAGATGGACACAAACACAATATTTTTGGTGCAACCCACTTTTTCTAAGCGGAATGTTTATTTTGTAATCATAAACAACAGCTTTGCACAATATAAAGGAAAAATTAAACAATTTGAAAGAAAAGACTTGTAAATACTTTTCACAATTTTCTCCTTAGTGCAGCAGAGGACTCTCCTAGTCCTTCACCTACACTCAGTCAGAAGACACTGACCATATCTAACATCTGTTGTTCAGGCAGTACTATGTATACCGGTGGGTCAGGTGACTAAGCATCATAATGGCCCTTCATTTAATTAAATAACTGACTAAAATGACTTAGTTACCCTTCTATAATGAGGAGCAGCTTTGTATAACAGAAGGTACTTTCCCAAAAGGATTTTCCCCTTTTTAAAGGAGGAAAACTTTCCACTGGGACTTGAGTGACAGACAGCTTACTATAAAAAGGGGCCACAAGGGGCCGCTGTTCCCCTATACACGAAAAGTCATTATTTCCCCTGCTTCAGGTAAGGACAGACCTAATTTATTCCTTCTCCTTTAAAGAAGTACATTTGTTTAAAGCATACTGTGTTGCCAGAAGAAGGTTTGTGTTTACTTTACCCCCTTTTTGTATTCTCTCTGGTGCAGCCAAGTAAAGTGCTTTGCTCAGTAAAGGGTGATCGCTGCTTCTTATAATTACGCTCTGTAACGTAATATGGCAAAATTACAACAGGGTTCCTTCTAATTTCTACCTATGCAACTACAGTTTAACAGCAGCATAATGCATCTAGTAGATAAACTGCAGCATTCAGTACAGGTTTTAACATTTCCATAGCGGCAACAGGGTTACAGAAAATAAAAGGGAAAGGGTTTGCCGCTTTGCAATAAATACTAATGTACAGGCTAGTCATGTAGGTCTTTCTCTGCCTACACACTTTAAATAGCCACTGTATCCCTTTTTGATTAGGGTGCTTTACTGTATACAAGACCTATCTTTCATCCTAGCTTAAATAGCCAGCTGTTCTATAAAGCTATAGCTATAACCATTCTATTTTATTGTCCCATACTGTCTGGGAGCTCGAGGTCACTGGAAGTTGACCTCCATATATACGGACCCATGGAAGAAAGAGAATAGAAAGTTAAAGAGAAGCACAGAGGGTTGTCTGGAGGTGGCCCGCCTCCAGATGGAAAGAAAGGAATAGCTTTATTAGATAAGAATATATATATATATATATATATGTATAGAGAGAGAGAGAGAGATTGCAACCTAATATATTCAAGTTGTCCTACTACAGTGGCAGGGACGCACCCTGTATTGTGTGACATTAATTTAGTTATTCACAGTTGGCAAGTGGTAGAGGCACACTGAGCAGAGGCTCATTTCCCGGTGTGACCCAGGAGAAAGGAGAGGAGGAGAAGCACAATTACAAGCAAAATACATCCGTCAGGTGGTGCTGTCACAATGAGGGTGACAAAGAGTATAAGCTGGGTGTGCCACAAATAAAATGGTGACACATTGCATATGGAGGAATTATGAACTGGCATAGAAGTTGATGCAAATTGGGCAAACTCAAAGTGTGTAGTGCCAGTGTGAAAGGAGTCCAATCTGGTGCTCAAAGTAGGAATGAAAACAGGGTGCTACAGTTCAGTGAGGTTGCCGCAACTATGAGGTTGGGAGGGGAGACAGAGAGAGAGGTTGGGGTAGTCAAAGGCCCGGCAAGGGTAAGAAAGGGTTCAGGAAGAGGATTTGCCCAGACACTCTTGAAAATGGATCTTTGGCTGCATGTGTGTAGCCCTCTTGTACCTATTCTAACTTTTCTGATCTGTATCATGATGTTGGGTTTATGTACATGTATGACTAGTTTGTCTTGTTGTACTAATATGAAAATAAATAAAGTATATTAAATTAAAAAAAAAAGAAAATGGGTCTTTGGCTCAAGAGCCTTTCTAATAAGCAATCCATCCTAATCTTTCCCTACACTTTCCTCTAGCTCTAAACAGTACCTGCACTGTAAAATTTCTATTGTAGGTTTTTCACTATGTCATTTAATCGATAATACAGTAAAGTCTGCAAACATATTTTGTGTCGAGAGTGTAATTTTTATATTAATAAAGTGAACTGTGTGTCTGTGTCTATGTCACATACAAGGTAAAAAAAAACAACAACATACCAATTCAATGATATGGTCTCATAATATAAATACACAACCAATAACCAGAACAGTGTATACAATTTTATAGTCACACCAAGAAATAGGCAACCAAAAATTATGTGAGGGGGGTGGATTAAGACCATTATGTCCCAAAACCACTATCTAGTGGAGTAAACCCCTCTTGCTTAAGTAGATGTCCACCTTCGGCCCTCTGGAAGGCAATCACCACAAGGTGCCAGGGTAACAAGTGGTTACAAATGGTAAGATGATTTCATCAGATTTGATAACCGGATAAGTGCACTGTGCCACATGGCCCATTTCTACAGGCACAGCCCAGACCAAAAGCTGGACAGCAGCCTTCAAGTGTCAAATTGACAGTGCTCTCCTGTATTCTTCAGCTCTTCAATTAAGTTTCTGGATGTCTTCTGCACGCAGTCCCCTCAGGAAGGTATCAACGGCCCCCAGCTCCCTTACAGCCAAGTCTGGGGAAAAAGACCAGCATGGTAAATATCCCTTTCTTCAGTCCTCAGCCAAGAGCATGATGCACTCCAGGTTGCAAATGGACAGTACCTCTTCAAGTGTCAAACTAACAGTATTCTTCAATCAACTGAACCATTCTGGACTCGGATGTTTAACCCAATGTCCATCTTCGGCCCTCAAGTGTCAAACTGACAGTACTCCTCTGTACACTTCGGATCTTTCAATTAGTTTCTGGATGACATCTTCTGCATACACTCCCTTATGAAGGTCTCTCAAGGACTATAATCATAAATGCGTCTAGCTTCTCTTGCCCCAGCAATGAATGCAGTTGAGTCTTTATTATCTTTAGCTTGCTGAAAGCTCTCTCGCAGGACACCTGTGTAAACGAGAGAGTCAACAGGTACTCATAGATGAAGAGCAAGGCTAAAAATGCCAATGAGTGCATGTAGTATTGTGCCAAGATTTTATAACAGCATATTAAGCATTCTTTACAGGACTTGCATTTGTCTTTGGCAAATCATCCCTTCGCTCTCTTGTTGCTCATTCCGGTCACCAGCTTAAACTTGTAAACAAATGTCTTCAGAATAAGGAAAGTCAACATCTTCAGTTAAAATATCTTCACTGTACTCTTCAGGCAGCGATCTTTGCAGTTGTCTGAATATTTTAGCAAAAACCAACAACTCCATTTTAAATTTGCTACAGTCCATTTCTGCCAATTATGCCACTTTCATCAGGTATGCCATCTCGAATTATACTTTCAAAGTGATGTCGGTCCATGCAGCTGGTATCCAGAATAAACTGCTTGTTGTTATCAAACAGATCGGTTAAGCTCATTCAAACTTGATCCATAAAGCAGTTGTATACTTCACATTCAAAACGCTTCACTGGATTCGTCACTCGTTCATCACCAACATTTTCCCCAGGCATTTTCTTCTTCCTGGTTATCCGTTTGGCAGATTATCCTCAAGTTCAATATCAAGAGCTAAATTATCAATTTCTTCTTGTGCTCTGGCAACAAACTTTGAAGCTTTTGCCTGGATGTTCATAAATTCAGACAACTCCATCTTTGCTTGATCCACCATGCAGAAAGGTAGGCTAGTCCTTTAGTCTGCAGGTAGTTTGATGTTGGCCCAATCACTGTAAAGATCTTCATAAATAGAAAGGCTATCAAAATAAAGGCAAACTTTGTCTATTTCTCAAGCAGTGAATTTGACTCACTGGCAGCTTCGGCATCAAAATTTCCAGAGGTACTAATAAAAAGCAAAGTCTGGAGAAGTGACACACAGATTCTTTTCTTGATTTTTGTATGATCTGAAGATGCATTCCAGTGCTCTTGGTTTTGCCCACCATCTGGTTTCACCAATCTTTTGAAGCCATCTGAATTTGTCTTGTCCTGTTCCATCGATGCTCAATCTCCATATAGTCATCCTTTTGTGAGACTCACTAAAGAAGACGGATGTCCTTTGTAGCAAACCAAATTGTGCTTCCACAACAGCTTCAGTACAATCTGTGACACATAAATTTAGAATAAGTGCATAACACCAGGTATACACACAGTTTAATGAATCCTTTTTTATTAAACCCGTAACCCCACAAACTCGCTCCTCATGTTGGCTGCACCATCAAATTACTCCCTAATGATGTTCTTCATATCGAGCCCATGTCTTTCAAAGTTATCCTTTAAAACATTATGCATTCCTTGTACCGAAGTGTCCTGCACCTCTACCACAGCAAACAGATGCTCATGAACTTTATGATCCTTCACATATCGTAGAATGATAGCCACTTGGTCAGTCACACCAATGTCCTGTGTGGTGTCCATCTGAATGCTGATCTTCTGGTCCATAGCATCTTGTACAATGGCATCTCTGATTATCTGCAAAATAATGTCAACAATTAGGTTTACAGTGGTCTTTGATAGCAAGGTAATCAGCCCTCCTCAGCCACAAGCTTCAGAAGTGGCATTTTCTTTCTCCATTCATTCTCTGCTCCACTGATTTTTGGACATGTGTACTAAGAGGGACATCAAATTGTGACAACAGATGAATCAACTCCAAGAAATTTCCATGGTAAAGCATTGGGTTCTCCAAGTTATATAAAGCTTCAATTAATCTTTTCCACGATATGGTAGGTACTGGCATCCAATAAAAATAGCAACTTCAATAATCCTTCTCATAACATTTGTGTTCTGCTGGACTTATTTCCTCCGACTCTTAACCATATCTTTGTTCACCAGCGTTTCAATATCCACATCCACTACGCATGCCAGATATGAATCCCTACCAGCTGCATTGTGAGCTTTGGAAACCTCATGTTCTTCCATGCTTTGGTAAATGTGCTTAAAGTCCTAGTATCCTGTAACAAATCGAGTTTCCACATCAGAAAATGCTATGCAGATACTGCAGTGGATGGAATGCACCTGTCAACCACCTGTACAGTAACGCAGTTTCTTAATATAACTTTTTTGCTCCTGGGAAGCATCCATAGAAACATAGAATTTGACGGCAGATAAGGATCGAAAGGCCCATCTAGTCTGCCTTGTATTCCTACTGTACCTAGCAAGAATTCCGCAAATCCTACTTAATCTCTCGCTTCATCTTCTCATCTTAACTGCTATGGCACCCCTATGTCTATCCCATGCAGTTTTGAATTCCCCCACTGTCTTTACCCCCCACCAGCTCTGCTGGGAGGCTGTTCCATGCCTCCACCACCCTTTCTGTGAAGAAGTACTTTCTTACATTGCCCCTTAGTCTACACCCTTCCAGTCTCATGTCCTTGTAGATTCTCACAGGGTTGCATGATAGGCATTTAACATCAGTAGGTCTGGGCTGAACTGGATGCCCTTTAACAAAGGCAACTTTTTCATATTGAGAGGTAGTCCTTTTAGGGTTGAGAAAAATCGTGATTCTTTAGCCTTCTCAGCACCAAGTTGCCCAACTGTTCCCACTGTAGAGTTCACTGGCTATATTTCTTGAATATTTAGAATCTGACCTGCAGTGCAGCTAGTCACACACAGAGATACAGTTTGTCCACCTTCTTTCATTACAGCTGCCTCCTCAAGAATATTTTTGTTCTGCAGGGTAGTCACTGTTTTGTATGCATGTAGACAGTGATAGCTTGCGTTGTTTTGGATCAGACGATGCTAACAAAGCAGACAGGTTAGCCCATCTCCTTCTCTGGGCACAAGATTTGGCTTTGCCCATCTCAGACATCGTCAGTCTTCTTTTGACGTGTACCATGCAATTTGCTTTAAGGTAACGGTCCTTCAGACACACACTGGTCCAATATTTTCAAAAAAATATTTTTAATACAGTTCAGTCTTACAGAAGCAATGACAAAGGCAATAACAATGTCTAACAATGACAAACAACTTCACCAAAAATACAACCAGGTTTACCTTTGCTAGCTCTGCTCCTCTGGTCAGGCCACACTGTCACTGATGTTGTGCTGCGCCAAGCTCCATTTCCCTCAGTTACTAAAATGTCCACTCTGCTTCTGACACTATTTACCTGCCCATTACATTATAATATGGTGTTGAATTATATGGCACAGACATCATGCAATAATAGCAGTGGGTGACCAATACCACTGAATAGATTTTTTTCAGTTTGCTCAAACCATTAGCGCCCCCATTCCCCACGACAACTGAAGACAGGCAGAGACCGATGTGGCTCCATGATATCCCAGTCTCACAACTGTAACTGCAAACAGGCTACTTAAAGATGGTGCCCCTTTCAAGTACCTTGGTGTGTGGCTGAAGCAAACCTCAGGTTTTATTACACACCTTTTATGCCATGTATAAATCTATACCTCTGCCAGAAACTTCTAAGGTCTGTACTGTGATGCTCTGCCCTAGGTTTATGGTTATATGTATGATATTTGTAATATAAAATATATAATATGTGATTGCCCGACACCCAGGCTGCAGTGAGTGACCTCTGACCACAAAAGATGTCAGTATGAGTGTAACCTCCCTGTTACCCGGGGTTACTAGAATCCCAGTAACACCTAGTGGTAGGCAGGGAAGGCAGCTTGTGAAACTCCAGTTAAATGGATTTCACACTGTCTCACTCTGTTCTCATTCTCAGCTGAAACTGAGGGATGACATCATTTTAGAACTGTCGCAGCTGCATAAGCCACACTGGAATGTTGCAGTTGGAGGTTAGAGTAGAACGTTGGGGAATTTGAAGCCAGTCTGTGTGCAGTCTGAGAGAGAGAGACTGTAGTGCAGCAGAGTGTGTGCAGGCTCTCAGAGCTTTAAGCTCTGTTTCAGAGTTACTTCTGGTAAGGTGCATTTCCACCTGAAGAGGAACACAGGAACTGGTAATTGAAGTGGTGGAGACCACTTTCAATGGTTCAGTGCCCCATCCCTGAGGGGATGGGGGGAAGGTATTTGCCTGTTTTCCAGGGGCAACCCTCCTGGGTCCAGCTATGGGAAATAAGCTGCCTGTTCAAGTTGTGCTGAGGCACCAGAAGCTGTGAGAGAGAGAGATTCCTTGTGGAGGAAACTCCTGTGGGGCACCTGCAACCAAAGGGTGAGTTCGCTCTGAAAAAGGACCAAGTGTTTTTCACCTGAACAGAAGGAAACTAAAGGGACTGTTACTGTGGGGTCAGGAAAAGACAGCCAAATACAGTTGGAAAGTGGGGATTGGACTGCTTAATCTGTGGGAGGTCTAGAGTAATGGACAATGCCACTTAATTCAAGTATGTTCAAGTCCAGCACAAAGGGTTGAAGAAAATTGGGTACTGGACTGCTTAACTCAGTGGGGGGTCTAGAGTAATGGACAATGCCACTTAAAAGTATGTTCAAGTCCAGCACAAATGGGAAGCAAAACAAGCAGATGGAATGTGAAATACATTTAGCAAGAATCTACATTGCAAAGCTTTACAGGAGGAGGTGTTTTCTGTCCAGAGAAATGGCCGGGTATGAATTGTGGGAGTGAGAGGTGGAAGACCCCCCATCAGTAGTAACCAAATTCACCTCTACGGATTTGCTCTGAGACACCTTTTGCTATCTCTCAGGTACTTGGCCCAGTGCCAGAGAAAGCACCAGACGTGGGATTGAAAGGAAGATTCCCTGATGGAGCCGTGGTGCTCTTAGGTGGTTTAGAGAGCCACCAGAAAATGTTTCCATGAAGTATGGAAGGTGTCCAAGTGGCTGGCAAGGGAGCCAAGCCAGGGAAAACCCAAAACAGTGTACACGTTGGGGCTGTGTAACCCAAAGCAGTGTGCAAGTCCGGGCTGTGTGCCCAGTGGGTTCAGAGTCTGAGGGCTAAAGTGTTGAAGTGTTCTGGTGTCTTTTAATCTGCACTACCAGAAGTGTAGTAGCCCCGTGGGGGTCCATCTATGCTTTGTTTATTCTGTTTGGATGTAAATAAAAGCCACACTTTAGAATCCCATTTCTGGTATTGGACATTACAGTTATTGCTTCCTGTGTTTGGAGTTACTTGGGTGCCCTTGTGCAGAGTAACCAAACCTAGCCTTTGTGCCGAGTGACCATTTCCTCTCCGAACCCAGCCCACCTGGTACTGCTGTCAGAAACAAACGGTAGACCGGGTAGTGGTTACATGAGGAAAACCACAGGATGTGTGAAATTGACAGTGAAGGGGAATCCTAACCTAGAATTTCCTGTTCTGTTTTTAATTAAGGCTCTGGCCATCTGCCAGAGGATATAGGCCTCATAAACATTTATGATTTCCTAGAGGAACAGGCTAGTTGATAATGTGCTAAAAAGTCATAAACCATTTGATCTTCCTGGGAACAGGAACCACAGCCAGTTCAAATAAATGATCGCAGAATGTCATATTTGGGAAATGGCTTTTCGCTGAAGTTCACATTATTTAAAATACATCCTTGTAGATAATTTTATGAAGAATTAACTCTAAGGGAGGGTCTAACTGACCTCACAAAAGGGGAGGGGAGATGCCTCCTGAAATGAATCATTGTATCTGGGAAATGTGACATATGATTCTTGGACTCTGAAAAAGATAGTTCTCTGACTTAAAAACCGCACTTTAAAGGTAACACTTGGAGAAGAAGTAAGTGGCTGTGGTAGGAGGTTGTATTCTGCAACTTTCTTTTCTTTTGTTATATGACTGTGAGATTTGTGATACAATTGTTCTGTATTTTATTTCACCTGTTTTAAACTTTTTAGTTAACAACATATTCTTTAAAATACTGCCTGTGCTCTCTTCTGTTATTTTACATGTGATGCTGAATCTGTGTTTAAGTCTGACAGCTATTAAAGGGCTTGCATAGTGTTACTAAGCTTGAAAAAGGTAAGAAATACCTAGGTCTCTTACAGAGTTCTAAGGGTACATTGTGGAAAACCTGGCTGGGTGCCCCTAGGCGAAGGATTGTACTGCATACCTCGAAGAGGGTACATATCCGAGCCTGTTCATTGGGTATGCTAGCATAAGGTTCACAGTTTGAATCTCTCCAATACTCAAGGCTAATAGGTGATTCGTACCCAAAGCAGACAGGAGGGTTACCCTGTCTGTTACCTGTTCACACTATTGCACACTAAGGTTGGCACTGTGGGAGCAGAGGACCTGACCTGTGGAGTGCGTTTGTGACATGTACATCCCACAAGAATCCTACCTTCTCCTCCCAGTCTACTGGATCATCTGCTGATGTGGTCAGTTAGCGCATTACAAGGAGAGCAACACTAATGCTATATAGCACCTAATAGTTTTTCAGCTCTCTAACAACATATTTTAGGGTAGTCTCGAAGGTCAAATCCGATTCACACTCTGCAACAATTACAGGAAGGCCTCATCTTCTTAACTCATTATACCATGGGCAGCCATTTTGTATCAGGAGAATTAATGGATGGTTCAGACTTCATACGGAGCTACTGGTACGAATTAAAGAGTCTTTCTCCCCAAACTGTTTTGCTTTGAATAACATTCTCTCTTGTACAGCAAAAACATGCATCATTTTTTTTTTTTTTAAAGAAAGTTGATCCATGCACTACCAAATTATTTCACTGAGAAAGGTGACTTACTCATGAACAAGTAAGAAAAAACACACAGACACTTTTGTCAGTAACAATTTCTTCATTTTTCCCCCCATAAAATAATACCCATTTTAGCATCACAGAAACATAACTTGGCGTCATACATATTCCATAAATCAGGATGCGTGCATGGCTTTGCCAGCTTTACAGCACCAGCAGCTGAGGATGCGGTGGTGGGCAACAACACTGACCTCCATCTTGCCCGGCTATCAGCTGCCTGCTTGAAATCCACTTTTCCCATTCATTTCCATGGGAAAGAATAAAATTCCAAGTGCAAAAAGGCATTCTTTTCCCTATTATTCACAACAAGCAGTTCTATAACAGCCCACCATTCCCCACTACCTGGAGGAAGAGTCCAGCCTCCCCCCCCTTGCCTCCAGAAGAAGCAGAACCACCAATCACCACATCGGGATTGCATGCAGACAATGTATGAAAAGCAGTGAATTAGCAAAACCAGGGGTCAAAACTGGCACTGTCCCACTAGCCAAATGCTGGTAGATTTTGTATGGGGCAGGCTATGAAAGAAATTTAAGCAGCCCTGTGGGCTTGTGCTGGAGAAAGTTTTTTCAAGGCTGCACTGGCAACTCATGACAGGAGCATGAGGCAAAAAGACATATCGTATAGCAATCAAGAAACACTCATGGCTGTTTCAGTTTGAATGGGGAAGTTTGCGAGTCTCATTAGCAAACCTAAGGATTTCTGTAGCTCATGGTTTGCTCCAAATCAAGTTGCAAGACACTTGGATTTGCTCAGGAACAAAACTCCCACCAACTGAAAAGTAATTGTAAGGCCCCATTTGCAAACTTTGAGACTGCCTTCATTGGGAGCACACAGTGTAGAATGCTCCCATCGTACCTCTCCCCATATCTCCCAGCAGGCCATCACCCCCACCATATCAAAGACAACAAATTGGCAGTCTGCCCCAGCCCCAACACTGTCAGCTCTTACGTGCACAGACACATACATACACACACATACACACAGTGCAACTCCCGGACTCACAAAACCCTTGCAAATAAAAATTAGTGTACAACATGTGCAAATTAAAAATGTTCACCCATACTTGCTCAGGGACCCTAAAAAAATAAACAACCATTTTATATACATACTAACATACTAAAAGCCAGCAGAATAGGCCAAATGGTCTGTCTTGTCTGCTCGAAAGCCAGCAACCTAGTGGCTGCTCACCACACCACCCCCCCCAGCCCCCAAGAGGGTCTTCTCTAGATTCAGTTTCCCCTTGTACCTATCCCACCCCTTCCTGAAGCCCTCCACTGTGCCCTCCTCCACCAGCCTCCTGGGCAGCGCATTCCATGGCTCCACCACCCTCTCAGTGAAAAAAATGCTTCCTAGGCTCCTCCCTGTAATTCCCCCCAAGTCTCCACTCATGGCCCCTGGTTATTCTCTCCTTCTTTAGCCTAAACAGCTCCTTGGTTCCACTCCTGGTTATTCCATTTATATACTTGAAAACCTCTATCATGTCTTCCCTATCCCTCCTCTCCTCCAGTGAGTAAAGGTAAAGCCCAAGCTCTTCCAGACTCTCCTCATAAAGCCTCCCCTCCATGACCTGAATCATCCTGGTCGCTCTCCTCTGGACTCTCTCACCCATCTCTCCCATTTTTGCTATCAGTCCATTATGGGGCACTGAATCAAACGCCTTGCTGAAATCTAGGTATAGGACATCCACCAGCCTATGTCTATCCAAGGCCCCAGTCACCCAATCATAAAACTCTATGAGGTTGGTCTGACCCAATCTCCATGGGAAGAAGCCATACTGTTTATCATCCTGGTGTCCTAACCTTTCCAACTGCCTCCCAAGCCTCTCCTTGATAAAGCCCTCCATTACCTTGCCTACCACAGACGTTAGACTGACAGGCCTATAATTCCCCATCTCCTCCCTAGACCCCCCTTTATATATAGGCACTACATAAGCCACCCTTCAGTCCTGTTGGCACCCATCCCGTCCGAAGAGAGGTGTTAAAGAGTGCAGCCGGTGGAGCTGCCAGCACCTCCGCCAGTTCCTTCATAACACTCAGATGTAGTCCATCCGGCCCCGCTGCCTTATCAGTTTTTAGTTTCCAAAGGGCCTGTTGGGGTAATACAGTGAAACAGATGAGCACCGTAACAATTCCCATAGCAGCACTAAAGGACAGCAAAGTGTGTGCATTAAAATTATGACTAAAGCCAGCCTACTGAAGCCTCACCATTAGCAACATTTTGAGTAAAGTAATCACATACTTCAAATCGTGCAGTTACGGGAAATGCCCCAGATTGCATTAAAGCGCTGCATTTTCTTAAACTTTGCACTGAAAAGTGGGTTTGCTTAGAGCTCTGTTCAGCATTGCTGTACACACACACACACACCTGTAAAATACAGCCAGAATTTTATTTTTATTCCATTTCCCATGATACCCAATGCCTCAGAGTGATTATCTCTGTAGCTCAAGGTGCAGCCTCAGTCCATGTCCACCACATTCAGAACTGCCCTCAGACTCTTCAGGGCCCTAGGTGGCTCAGAACAGCACAGGTGGTTTTGTCTGGAAAGTACACATGTCCATCCTCGGCCTTCCTCTGTCTGACTGACCAGATTAATATTTCAGACAAGACCTGATTGAGCTGCCTACCCACCCTCAACTGCAAATGCTATCCTGGCAGCAGCCATGCACTACCAAATGCCCCCGCAGTGTTGACAATTCCAGCAGCCTCTCCTGAGTCAGACAGGTTTGTGTGATTGTGTGCTGGCAGGGCTCTGCACCTGCAGTTGCAACTTGAACAAGACACAAACGCTGGACCTTGGTCACCCATGAGCCGTGACCCGGCCACATGCCCTATTCTTTCACTCTGGGATCCATCTGGAGCCTCCAAGTCCACATGGCACTTCTCAAAAAGAGTAGGGGAATTTCTCCTGGTGTCCTGGCCAGTTTTCCCCCATTCACTAAAAATATCATCAAAAGCTTAATCTAGTTCAGTTTCAGTTGGTTACCATCTGTAACCCCCCGTCTCAGTGGGCCTACTTAGGAAATGAAATGCAATAAATAAAACATCTACCAGTCAATACATTACTTAAAGGTGGCCAAACAGTGTGACAAGGTTGTGAGGAGAGCCTATCACCAGCAGAAAGAGGAAGTGATGACATCACCACTGTATAAATCACTGGTGAAACCTCACTTGGAGTACTGTGTCCAGTTCTGGAGAACACATCTCCAGAAGTACACAGAGAGAGCAGAGGTGGTCCACTGGAGGGCAACTAAAATGGTGTAGGGTCTGCAGCAGAGACCTAAGGACCTCAATATGTACACCCTGGTGAAAATATAGGATATGATAGAGACTTTCAAATACCTCACAGGTATAAATAAGGTACAAGAGTGAAGCATTTTTCAGAAAAAAATATGCTCAAGAATGGGGGGCATGCTATGAAGCTGGAGGGGAGTTGCCTCAGGGGAAACATGAGGAAGTATTTCACACACAGAGTGGTAGATGTTTGGAACAGCCTTCCAGCAGAGGTGGTACCAACAAAAGCTGTGGCGGGATTCAGGAACACATGGGATAGCCATATAGGAACCTCAGTCATTAGGGAAGGGAGGGCTAAGCCGGAGATCAAGTAGGGTCTATGGTATTACAGTCAGTGGTCTGCGCAGATTGGGTGGGCCAAGAGGTCCTTATCTGCCGTCAAATTCATTCAGCCAGTATTACAATTCAATGCTGCCTAACCTTAGCGAGAAGGGAAAAAATAGTATTTAGGTGGCTCTAAGCACTTCCTTTGCTCAGCTCACAATAAAAAGTAGGCCACCCCTGCCTTAATCGGGCTCTTTCCATTACTTATACCACCTCCATTCTTTGTTATTCTCACAACCCCACTCCCCTCCCCATCCCTGGCTTTCAGCAGTCTTTGCAGTGTACAGTATACTCTCATCCAGTCACCTTACAATAAAAATTTGTCTGCCCCCTTCCTTAATCAAGTTCTTCCCATTCCCTAGGACACCTCAATTTTTCACCATTTTCAACCCTCTCTCCATCCCTCCCCCAGGCTGCAACAGTCTTTTCAGCATATTCTCTCATCCAGCAAGGCAGTAAATTATGCTAAGAACTTAATGTGATAATATGGGATTGGGAGGGACACCACCACACTTAGATACGGGGCTTATACTGAAATCTGTTCCCCTCTAAAACAAATGCTTCTTACAAAACTGTTCACAGTATGGGCCATTATAAAACTGCTTACAGTAGAACAGTTTTAGAATAAGTAAAATATACACTTTTTTAAAGAGGATCATGTGCAATGGTTTGCCAAACACACAGTCTCAACTTTTCAGTCTTCGCTGCCTTAGAGAACTGAGGTTTGCTGAATGAACTTAAGTTAGTTTATTTCACCAGGAAGCCTCCATTGAGCAAGCTCAGTTACAAGGAGGTCCTGCTAAGGACAAGATAATACAAACAAACAAGCTGCAAGGCAATACAGAGCTGGAACACATCGTGATGTAATGCAATGGTTTACCAAATGAAAGCAACTCAACTTCAGGAAACAAACTTTCACAGTCTTCACTGCCTTAGAGAACTGAGGTCTGTTGAATGAACTTAATCTCCACCATTCTCCCATTTATCAATTTACAACATTAATTAAAACTAGCTAGTGTAAATGAGAAAGGGCATACATACAACACACAGCAAGTATTGCTCTCGATAGAATGCTGTAGCCCCGGGCTGTAGCCGTTTAGTTGCAAATTCATTTTTTTTTGGGGGGGGGGGGTTAAAAGTGTTACTCTCTCAATAAATCTGCTACCTCATTTAAAAATTCTGTCTGTCTCTGCCCCCTGGCCCACAGATGCCTATAAGCCCGGAATATTTGGCTCCACACTTGGGAAGCCCACGTTCCTGTGGCCCCCTCAGGCCTGGCTGGATTCCAGCTGAGGCCAATATATAATGGTGGAGAAATCTGAAGTTGATATTCGATGGGATCCAGTACTGTAAATGAGCTTAGAAGGGAAAGCTGCCAATGTGAAATGAGCTGGAAAGCACGTGTAACATCATAAAATCTGAGAGCCTGTATAATATCGGAGAGAAACCAAACAAGCATAACATAGAAACACAGAACATAGAAACATAGAATTTGAGGGCAGATAAGGACCGCTTGGCCCACCCAGTCTGCCCATTTCCCTACCTGATGGATAAACTGCAGGTCCTAGTTAACCAGCAGCCTACTTCTTCCTACCTCCCACACCCCTAGAATTGCCTTATGACTGTCCCATGCATGCTTGAATTCCACCACTGTTTTTGACTCCACAGCCTCCTCTGGAAGGCCGTTCCATACATCCACAACCCTCTCTGTGAAAAAATACTTCCTTAAATTACCTCTGAGCTGCCCCCTTCTATCTTCAAATTGTGCCCCCTTGTTCTTGCACACCTCTTTTTTTGAAAGATGCTACCCTCTTGGACTTTGTTGATTCCCTTGAGGTACTTGAAAGTTTCTATCATGCCCCCTCTCCCTCCTTTCCTCGAGGCTATACATATTAAGCTCCTTAAGTCTCTCTTCATATGTCTTCGGTGCAGACCCTGCACCATTTAATGTGCCCTCCTCTGGACAGCTTCCATCCTGTCTATGTCTTTGCGGAGTTGGGTCTCCAGAACTGCACGCAGTACTCAGATGGAGTCTGACCAGCTGTCTGTACAGAGGATAATAACTTCTGTTTTCTGCTGGTGATGCCTCTTCCTATGCATCCCAGTATCCCCCAACCCTCCTTGCTGCCCTCTCACATTGCTTGCCCACCTTTAGGTCATCTGACATGACTACCCCAGGTCCCTTCCATTTTGTTGTTGTTAGTAGCTCACCCCATTGTACTCTTCCCTGGGTTTTGTTTCCCAGGTGCATTACCTGCACTTCTTAGCATTGAATCTAAGCTGCCATACATTTGACCATTCCTCTAACCTTGCCAAGTCCCTTCTCATCCTTTCCACTCCACCTTGTGCATCAACTCTGTTGCAGATCTCTGTGTCATCTGCAAGAGACATACTTTTCCTTCCAGTCCCTCTGCAATGTCGCTTATAAAGACATTGAAGAGGACCCGATCTAATACTGAACCCTGCGGTACCCCATACTAACCCCCTTTTTTTCAGAGTGGACCGTTACTATTACTCTCTGTGTCCTATTCTCCAGCCAATTCTTTACCCAGGCTGTCATCTTGGGACCCACTCCCAGGCTGGCTAACTTATATTAATCTTTGTGTGGGACTGTGTCAAATGCCTTGCTAAAGTCTAGGTAGCCATGTCACAGCCCCTCCTTGATCTACTACTTTGGTCACCCAGTCAAAGAAATCTATCAGATTCATCTGGCATGACCTTCCCGCTGTGAATCCATGCTGCCTTGGGTCCTGTGCCCCTCTGGCCTCTAGATACTCAACAATTCTTTCCTTCAGAAGTGATTCCATCATTTTCCCTACCACTGAGGTTAAACTAACAGGTCTGTATTTTCCTGCTTCTGCCTTGCTCCCACTTTTGTGAAGGAATCACATCTGCCCTCCTCCAGTCCTCGGGTACCACCCCATCCTCCCATGATTTGTTAAAGAGGGTAGTCAGTGGTGTCACTAGTTCTACCTTAGTTCTTTTAGAATTCTGGGATGAATCCCATCAAGCCCCATTGCTTTGTCCACCTTCAGTTTTAAGAGTTCTTTCAGAACCCTTTCTTCTGTAAATGGGCTGGTATCAACTTCTGTATCCAGAGTGTTTCTACTGTTTGTTTTAGGTACCTCCCCTCTTCCTTTGTAAATACTGAGCAAAATATTTGTTTAGTATCTCTGCCTTTACAGTCACCCTCTGCCCACCCTCCCTCCTCTTTATTAGCCTCACTAGCCCTCCTTGGTCTTCCTTCGCTCCTGATGTACCTATAAAGGTTTTATCCCCCTTCTTAACTGAGTTGGCTATCTTTTCCTCGGTTTGGGCCTTTGCTGTTCTGACTGCCTTCCCAGCTTCCTTTGCTTTAACTGATACAGTTCTCTGTCCTGTTCCTTCTGTGATTCCTTGTACTTCCTGAATGCTTTCTTTTCTCTTGAACCTTCACTGCCACTTCCTTTGAGAACCATAGTGGTTTCTTACCTCGTTTCATTTTGTTTATTTGCTTTACACAAGGCTTGTTACCTCTGTGATGGCAGTTTTATTATTCCCCATTGTTCTTCCACCCTCCTTCCTGCCCATTTGCTAGTGCATTCCTTAGGCACTCACCCATTTTGACAAGTCAGCCCTCCTAAAATCAGTACCTTTGTCTTTGTATGGCTTGACTCTATTGCTGTGTTTATTGTGAACCATACTGTTCGATGGTCGCTAGTTCCCAGATGGCTACCCACTTCTACATCTGTGATCCTCTCTTCATCTCCAATTGAGAGAACCAGGTCTAAGATTGTTCCCTCTCGAGTGGGCTCCAATACTAGTTGTCTAAGGCATGCCCCCTGTAGGGCATCTAGAATAACCCCACTCTTAGAAGTGGCTGCTGCAACTGCACTCCAGTTAACATCTGGCATATTCAGATCACTCATCAGCAATATCTCCCCTTGCTTGCAGTATAGCCTAGAGGTTAGAGTAACAAGCAGTGAATGAGCTTGGTACATCCAGCAGATCTCTGTTTGATTCCCACAACCTCCACTTGCATACTGTGTGACTCTGAGCAAGTCACTTAACCACCCCAGTGCTCCCGGGTCGCCCCTGAAAAGAGGCACTTGTGCCTAGTGGGCCTTACCCGGGTACCAAAAGAATCAAATCTGAGGCCCTCTATCCACACTTCAGTTCTTGTAACATTACTGGCAGTCGGTAACGTTACAAGAACAGCAAACACGGTTCACGTCCACACTGTATCACAGTAAAACCGTGCTACAAACAGTGTTTAAAAACTGTGCTAGAAACCTGATTGGAGCAGGTTTCTAGCACAGTTTCAGACCAAACCGGTTGCCTTAAACCATGTTAACAGTAGTGTGGATACAAACCATGCTGTAACATAGAAACATAGACTTTGACGGCAGATAAGGACCGCTAGGCCCATCTAGTCTGCCCATTTCCCTACCTAAAGGATAGGCCGCAGATCCTAGTTAACCAACAGCCTATATCTTCCCAACCCCCACAAGAATTGCCTTATGTCTGTCCCATGCATTCTTGAATTCTCCCACAGTTTTAGACCCCACAACTTCCTCAGGAAGGCTGTTCCATGCATCCACTACCCTCTCTGTGAAATAATACTTCTCACATTGCCCTTGAACAGCCTCCTTCTATCTTTAAATTGTGTCCCTTGTTCTTGCAAGTCTCTTTTCTGAAAGATGCTACCCTCTTGGACTTTGTTGATTCCTTGAGGTATTGAAAGTTTCTATCATGTCCCCCTCTCCCTTCTTTCCTCAAGGGTATATATTAAGCTCCTTTAGTCTCTCCTCATCGGCTTCTCTTGCAGACCCTGCACCATTTTAGTTGCCCTCCTCTGGACTGCCTCTATCCTGTCTATGTCCTTGCGGAGATGGGGTCTCAGAACTGGACACAGTATTCCAGATGGGGTCTCACCAACTGTCTGTACAGAGGGATAACAACTTCCTGTTTTCTGCTGCTGATGCCTCTCCTATACATCCCAGTATACCCCCGGCCCTCCCTACTGCCTTCTCATTGCTTGCTAACCTTAAGGTCATCTGATATGATTACCCCCAGGTCCCTTTCCTGTTTTGTTGTTACTACCTCCCCACCCATTGTGTATTCTTCCCCTGGGTTCTTGTTTCCCAGGTGCATTATTTTGCACTTTTTTGCATTGAATCCTAGCTGCCATACGTCTGACCATTCCTCCAACCTTGCCAAGTCCCTTTTCATCCTTTCCACGCCTCCTTGTGTATCAACCCTGTTGCAGATCTTTGTGTCATCTGCAAAAAGGCATACTTTTCCTTCCAGTCCCTCTGCAATGTCACTGATGAAGACATTAAAAAGGACTGGACCCAATACTGAACCCTGCAGTACCCCACTGGTAACCACCCTTTCTTACAATTACCTTCTGTGTCCTGTTGTCCAGCCAATGTTTTACCCAGGCTACCACCCTGGGACCCACTCCCAGGCTGGTTAATTTGACTAATAATCTTTTGTGTGGGACTGTGTCAAATGCCTAAGCATGGTTTAAGGCAACCTCTGTAACTCTTCTATGGCTCTACAATGCTACCAGGACAAAAGGGGGTGGACTTACACACATCAACGAGCTCCTGGTAATCCCCTGAACAGTACAGCACCCTTTTCATCCGGATCTGTTACACAGTCCCGTTACAAGTAACCCGACATGCACTGCGGCACCACACGCTTTGTGGTTCTGCCACAATCATGCCTTGGAATTTGAGCCAGCAAGTATGGTTGTCGGAACGCAGTGTGGACGCACTGGCAACCATGCTCACACGTGGAAGTAAAAGCATTTCGGCAAACGTTTAAAAAAATGCATGACAATGTGGACAGGGCCTGAGAGAGAAAGAGACTGGGTAACATCTGAATTAGACAGACTTAAAAAGTGCAGAGCAGTACTGGAAGGTCCAAAAGTGACTGTGGGTAAGATTGATGACTGCATGGGATACAGCTGAATAGCACTGTGCGGCTAAGTAAAAGGGTATAACAGGTTCTCTATGCAGTCTGTCAAACTGACCCTGTCCACATTGCACTTCTGCTTATAACTGTTAGCATCCACACTGTTGCTTTGATGTCAGTGAAGAGTGGTAAATGGTGAACTTGTTCTAGCCCCCGGCAAATGGTTCTGGTTCAAAGAAAGACTCAGTTTTCTGACAAGTGTAGGAAGTAGAAGGAAATTAAACTTGCTGCATAGCTTTAAAAACTATTTCGGCTTGGGCAACAAATGTATTGCTTTACTGTTGGGAACAGTGTTTAAGCAAAAGCCATGCCACCCCCACCCCAGAGCCCAATCACCTCTGCCTTAAGGCCTGGATATGCACTATGCAGGAATTATAATTATACATAATAGACATTTCTAACGGCTGATAACATCATACAAAAACTGCATCATCTCCATCCAGGATTGCTATTGCTGCCTCAAGCTCGGTTTTGTAACGTGTGTGTGTGTGTGTGTGTGTGTGTGTGTGTGTGTGTGTGTGTGTGTGTCGGGGGAGGGGGGGTTGACGATAGACAGAAAATTCAGGGTCATTGAGGTGCCACTAAAAAAAGGATGCACCTCCTACCAGCACAAAAAGCACACTCTTTCTTGGACAATACACAAACTCTTAGGAGTGTAAAAATATCAATTTTAACATCATCACACCACGACACACAGATGCTGCTTACAATCCAGCATATAGGACTATAACTAGGAAGAACTACAACTACAACATTTGGACTCCAAACAGAGTTCAAGTTCTACCAGAAAAAAATAAATAAGCAAATCCTCTTTTAGTATTATTGTGTTAATTTCCAGACAGGTTTGATCTGGTTTTTAAATGCACTATGCAGGAACTACTGTATAACCCACAGAGGTCTCTATTCACAAAACAAAAATCTGCACTCCAGTATAGCAAGAAATATCCTGATTTTTGTTTAATTTGAAGTGGTCCTTGTGCAGTAGTGGCATTCTCAAATGCACTGGATGTCACTACAGGGCTTACGAAGGAGAACAGCCTCCTGAAAAGACGAACTGAAAATTTGGAAAATGCTGCTCGCTCTTCGAACCTCAGACTCTTGGGTTTCCCTGAAGATGCCAAAAGAGAAAACCCTAAAACTTTCATGAAACACATGTTGGCAGAACTATTAAATATAGAGGATGATTTCACTATTAAAAACTGTATCATATCTCACCACGTGGCGGGAGGACCAGGGCAGTTACAGGTGAAACTACTCCAGAACAATTTTGCTGGAGCTGGGGTCATCCGAGGAAAGAGACTTAATGTTGAATAAAGCCAAGCAACTGAGCCCATTACATTGGCAGGAAACCTCATGTGCATGTTTTCCCAAACCTTAGTTTTGCGACTAGAATGAGAAGGAAAGAATTCGACGGAGTTAGATCTTGCCTTCGAGCCCTAGGTGTACATCATGTACTGTTGATGCCGGCGAGCTTGAGAGTCATCTACGGTGGTGGTGGTGGGGGGGTGGTATTTCAATTCTCAGACCCGACTGACGCTACCAAGTTGATGGTAAAGCTGGAATAATAGTTCTCCTCAAGAAGGGACGATTCTGAATTGGGCATGTTGTTTACTGTAGATCATTATTCCCCAGCCCCTTTTGATCCTGTTCTTCCTCCACAACTGGTAGTTTGGTATCCTTATATGGCTATCTGAGGTCCTGGGATTTAACCATGTCTCAGTCAAAACTAACAGGTCTGGTTGCCATTGCAGGACCCATTCCCTAATAAGATCTATTTTTATGTTTGCTTACACGCATGTGCAAGAAACATAGTGCCATCATCGGAGTTTTCGTGGGTGTGTCAGTCCTCTTCCAATTCAGTCAGTGTGTTTGCAGGCACGGCCGCAGTTCTCCAATGCCTGCTGGAGCTGTCTATGACAGCTCCAAAATGCAGTGGCATACAGTTGAAAGGGGGAGCTATGCTTCAGTGAGCAGCGATCAGATATCGCCAGCTCACTGCGCGCTCCCCATACACACCACACACATGCTGCTGCTCCCTCCCCCAACGCACGTACTGTATAGCCGGCGGGGTGCCCAATCCCCATCAGCTCCACTGTGTCTCCCCGAGTACAGGGTGCCATGCTGGGAGCCCAACCCAGCGTGGCAACAGATGCCATGGCTGACAGGGGTGCCCAACCTTCCGGCTCCACGCCCCCAGCCGCCCTTCTGCCATGCTGAGAGCCCACCCCAGCGTGGCAATGTGCCGGCCATCTTTTAAAACAAAAAACCTGTAAAGAAAAAACAGTCCCTCGCAGTCTCCCTGCCCCCACAACCCGCACCCACTCACTGCACACCCTGCCTCCCCACCCCCCTCACCCCATACTTCCCTCCGAGTCCGGTAGCGATGATCTTGGTGGACCGGGAACACGTCTGCACTCTTCAAAGCCGACCACGAACTGAGGAAATGACGGTAAGCTGTATAATGGCATAAATAGGGTTTTTTCAACTTTGTTGCATATCTCAGGCATTTTTGTAATTTTGCCAAATTTTCAACATGGGGTTTTGGGACCCCTCCTCATGAATTCTTGCACTGTCATGGCGTTACTCGGGCCGAAGGGTGATTTCGCAGCCACTGCGAAATCATCTTTCCGAACGATTAACGAAAACGACACTTCCAGTGTTCATAAGGTGGGCTCTCAAAAGCCTATTTTGACAATTTGCGGAAAATTCTAAATGACCGCTTTTATGAGTTGCAGTGTTGCAGAGTTCCTATGCACGTCAGAAGTTCGCAAATTTTCAGTATTTTCACTCCAGATTTTCAACATTGCCATTTTACCACACCTCCTTATGAGCAGTACAGTTGTCATTTTTCACATCTCGCCCACAACATGTTTCTGCCCATGTAGCACACAATGATGCAGTCGATGTGCGAAATCAATGTATGGGACACGTTAAGAAAGTCACAGTGACACTGGTCATGAGCAGAGGTGTTAAAATGGCTATGTTTAAAATTTGGTGAAAAAAGTCCCAAAAATGACTGTTTTAGGGCGCGTTGCGCAGTTCCCTCATGCTGGCAAGTTTGAATTTGTAATTTGCACACAAGATTTTCAACAGTGCCATTTTACCACACTTCCTTATGAGCAGTACAGCTACCATTTTTCACATCTCGCCCAAAATGTGTTTCCGCACATGTAGCGCACAATGGTATAGTCTGTGTGCGAAAACAATGTTTGGGACAGATTAAGAAAATCACAGTGACACTGGTCACGAGCAGAGGTCTTAAAATGGCTATGTTGAAAATCTGGTGACAAAACTCCATAAAATGACTGTGTTACGAGTGAGCATTGCGCAGTTTCCACGCACCCTAGTAAGTTCATTAATTTGTAATATTTTCAGTCCAGATTTTCACCAGTGGCATTTTTCCACACCTCCTTATGAACAGTACAGCTGTCATTTTCCACAACATGGCCGAAATGTGTTTTCACACTTTCAGCACAGAAATGCGTGGTCGCTGTGGAAAATCATTGTTCGAACAGATAAAGAAAATCACACTGACACTGTTCATGATCGAGGTCCCAAAATGCCTGTGTTAACAATCTGCTGTAAAAAAAATTCCCAAACTAGTTACATTACGGGTGTGTGTTGCATAGTTTCTACGCACGCTCGTGACTTCACCAGCTTTTTTAAGATTTTCACAGCAGATTTTCAACATTGGCATTTTTTTTTTTTTTTTTTTTTTAACACCTCCCATGAACAGTACCGCTGTCATTTTTCACATCCTGTTCAGAATGTGTTTTTGCACCTGTGGTGCCAAATGCCATACTTGCTGTGCAAAAGCAGCTTTCGGCTAACACACTGATATTGCCACTGTTCATGAGGTGGGGGTCACAAAAAAATGTGTTGAAAATTTGGAGTGAAAATACCAACGAATGCCTGAGGCGTTAGGGTTTCTGACCATAACGCCCCACCCTGTAGAGAATGACAGGCATCAGGGGTGTGACTTGGGATTCTTGCCCGTCATGCTCATACCATTCCACCCCCACCCACACCCTGCAGCCAGTGAGAGGCATCCAAGGTGTGCCTTGGACTCTTCGGGCCCAAACTTCACCCCATTCTCATATACCGCACCCATCTCACCGTATTTCCTGATGGAATGGGAGTGCGCCAAGGGCCAAAGACCCCAAGGCACACTGTGAGACTTGTCAGTGTCTGCAGGGTAGGGTGTGGTGAAATGGCGTGGTCGTTATGCCTGACGACCCAAAGGTACACCCCAATGCCTGTCACTCTCTGCAGGGTGGTGGTGGGGTTGGCTTCAGTTCAATACTTCGCTGCCATTCCTATTATGCAGCTCTGTAACTTCTACACTACCAATGCCAATGCCAGCAAGCAAACATTCGGCATTGACAAATGCTTGTTGGTACAAGACTTCTGACATTCAGCTCTTAAGGTTATCACTCAGCAGTGGTTAAAAAAAAATTCACTGACCAAAGGCATGTGGAGAAGCAATATTAAGAAAATCAAAGTCATGGAGGCGGTCACAGCACAGTTAAATCTTAAGAGTGGATCAATATAATGCAAGGTGGTTACCATTTTACGATATCGAAGATACTGAAGGAATTTCAATTCTAGATCAGCTTCTTCAGAACTGAGGCGCATAATCTGAGAGATGGGTCATCAACTGATAGTAAGGAGATAAGGGTGAGAAAATTTAAAAGCAACATGAGACCTAAGCAAGGAAGCTTTGAATAGAGAGACTGGACGGCTAAGGGTTAAATCCACATTGAATAAAAAAGTTTGTGTAGCTGAAGAGCAGTAAGGTAGTTATCTACCTTTTGGAGTTATGCTATATTGCTGTTATAGCTTCATGTACTATGAAAGAAAATATTAACTGAAGGCAGTTCATTGGAAAGCTATTTTTGCTAGAAATAAGAAGATCTGTACTGTAAAAATAAGCTGCTTAATTGCCATAATACGGCTATGTATTGAGAATGGAATTCTGCCTAAGATGTATCAGTATGATAAACTATAAATAACAAACTAAGTTCAAAAAAAAAAAAAAAAGGGACTTCTGACACTGAAGTGGGTAAAGCTTAAGTTATTGATATTTAGACCCTTTAGGTCTATTAGTCCTCTCACATCCGGTCCCGGATTTGGGTGCACGTCCCCACATAAAATTAGAACTATGCATAGCGTGTACTTAAGGTGCCCCTTCTTTCTACTTAGAAATTTCAGGTGTATTTTATGGCTCACTTTACCTGAGGGTTTCTTCAGCATTCTAAGGCAATGAGTCCGACAGTTCTCATGGAGTGCAATGATTACTCATTTTGCGTAGTCCAAGGAGATGATTCTCGGGAGTATGTTCGGGCCTATCTGAAAGTTAGAGTTAGGAATGTCCCTCTGCATAGGTAAGTACATTCCAGTTCCAGGATTTTTATAACTTATGTTTGCTTTTGGTGTGTCCCTACATTTTTCACCCAAGATTATACCCACATGTAGGAAATCCCCTAGATGCATCATTATATCTAACTATAGCAGCCAGTATGGGCTCATTTTACTCTAGGAACAAGGATGTCATTACACCTGTATGACAGTTTCAGCAATAGGATTTTTACAAATGACCCTGGGCTCCTAAAGCCAGACGTGATCAACCTTAAGTACAGGTACCAAGGTTATTTAAGCATGCACAGGTTTCAGTTGTACATTATACATAGGTCCTAGTACCTACATGGCGCTCGTATCACAATAGGACCTAAACAGCAAGGACATAGCACATGTCCCTAGTGCCTAATTAATGTTCGTTAAGGTGTCAAGAGACATCTCAGACAACCCATTTACTTACAGAAGATGACTGCAGGTAACGCTCTTTTAAGAGCAGAAATTGCGTACCCATAAGAGCGCATGAGAAGTATGCCCTTGGGGAAAATTCCTACAATCTGCCACGACTGTTACACATTAGAAAATTCTGAGAAGCAAGGTGTTACATTTAAAGGAGATATCTGCCATTAGGGGATACACCAACAAAATTCTAAACAGAGCCTACAGGACTGCTACAGATACCCCCAAGGGATGCACTGTTGGTCCCCAAGCCAAAAAGTTCAGAACATAAACAACCGGTCACATTTGTTTTTTCTATCTACTGTTTATCTTCCTTGGACATCTGGGGGTTGCTTCAGCCTCTGTCCTGCTCCTGCACCACCAGCGGCCGTCTCCCCCTGTGACTTACCTTGGCTCTGTCCCCACAGATTACCCCTCTGTGGCAGGGTGGAGAGGGCGGGCTGTTCTCCCTTACCAAGTTCACATCCAGCGAGTGCTGAGGTGCCCAGGGCAATGACACAGGTCTGCGGTGAACGAGCAGGGTATCATGTAGCCAGGCTCCATTTTTCCTCCTGGTTTTACTCCTACATCCCTCCCACCACCCCATGAGGCCAAGCGCAGTCTCTGGCGACCTCAACAGCAGCGGCACGCTCTGAGCATGTGCCACCCCTTGCAAAGGAGCAAGTTCCTTGGCATGCTGTGAGGGGCTGCTGCTTTGCAAGAGCCTGGCTGTCCCCCTCTCCCTGAGTGGTTCACACTACTTTTGGGAGCACTTCCCAACCTGGCTGCCACATGCCAGTAGGACCAGGCTTGCTTCTGAACCGGGGTCGCTGGCATGGAAGCGCAGAACACTTCAACTGAGCCATCAGGCAGCCCAAACAACCTGTCACTTTGTGGTACAGTATATGTCAGGCATAAGAAATTTAAAATATAGTGACAAACAAAATGTGGTCTGTTCTACCAAGTGATAGCACTAACAGTTAGCTTATGAGTAAGGCCCTGAAAGTCCCCTTTCCAAACACCCCCAATACTGGAGGCAGAATTACGAGCAACCAATGACCACCATTTTGTGGAGACAAGATAAGGATGGTTTCAGACTAGGCCAAAAGGTTTCTTTCCACGCAAGAAGTACTGTACCTGCAGGTTTGCCACTACATTTAAGGCAGGAATGATTCCAGGCTCAAATAAACATACTGAGATGAGGCAATCCTGTTGTTTATGCAGTCTAGTATTCCTGCCCCAAACTTTTGAGGGCAGGACCATCAGGCAGCTGAAGATGAGGATACAGGAATATGTACATGCCGAAAGAAAAAAAGGTACTGCACTGTGACAACCCCACTGGGTGAACAATTTTTACAAGTACTTAAGAATCCAGATTCATTTTGGAGGACAAACAAGGGCGGGAAAGGGGAAGAATGGAGGACGGAGGGGAAGGAGGAATCTAATAGTCACAGAGTCAGCAGCAGTGGGATGGCAAGCAGAAGTTGAGTACCTAGAGGCCAGTGGGGCACAGGACCCGAGGCAGCATGGGTTCACAGTGGGAAGGTCATGTCAGACGAATCTAACAGATTTTTTTGACTGGGTGACCAAAGTAGTAGACCAGGGAGGGGCTATGGACATGGCCTACTTAGACTTTAGCAAGGCATTTGACACAGTCCCACACAAAAGATTAATAGTCAAATTAACCAGCCTGGGAGTGGGTCCCAGGGTGGTAGCCTGGGTAAAACATTGGCTGCACAACAGGACACAGAAGGTAATTGTAAATGGAGTCCACTCTGAAGAAAGAGGGGTTACTAGTGGGGTGCCGCAGGGTTCAGTATTGGGTCCAGTCCTTTTTAATGTCTTCATCAGTGACATTGCAGAGGGACTGGAAGGAAAAGTATGCCTTTTTGCAGATGACACAAAGATCACAAGGAGGCGTGGAAAGGATGAGAAGGGACTTGGCAAGGTTGGAGGAATGGTCAGAAGTATGGCAGCTAGGATTCCATGCAAAGAAGTGCGAAATAATGCACCTGGGAAACAAGAACCCAGGGGAAGAATACACAATGGGGGGGAGGTAGTAACAACAACAAAAAAGGAAAGGGACCTGGGGATAATCATATCAGATGACCTTAAGGTTAGCAAGCAATGTGAGAAGGCAGTAGGGAGGGCTGGGGGGATACTGGGATGTATAGGAGAGGCATCACCAGCAGAAACAGGAAGTTGTTATCCCTCTGTACAGACAGTTGGTGAGACCCCATCTGGAGTACTGCGTCCAGTTCTGGAGACCCCATCTCTGCAAGGACATAGACAGGATAGAGGTAGTCCAGAGGAGGGCAACTAAAATGGTGCAGGGTCTGCAAGAGAAGCCGTGTGAGGAGAGACTAAGGAGCTTAATATGTATACCCTTGAGGAAAGAAGGGAGAGGGGGGACATGATAGAAACTTTTAAGTACCTCAGTGGACTCAACAAAGTCCAAGAGGGTAGCATCTTTCAGAAAAAGAGACGTGCAAGAACAAGGGGACACAATTTAAAGACAGAAGGGGGGCAGTTCAGGGGCAATGTGAGGAAGTATTTCACAGAGAGGGTAGTGGATGCATGGAACAGCCTTCCTGAGGAGGTTGTGGTGTCTAAAATTGTGGGAGAATTCAAGAATGCATGGGACAGACATAAGGCAATTCTTGTGGGGGGTAGGAAGAAATAGGCTGTTGGTTAACTAGGATCTGCGGCCTATCCTGTAGGCAGGGAAATGGGCAGACTAGATGGGCCAAGCAGTCCTTATCTGCCGTCAAAGTCTATGTTTCTATGTAAGGAAGGAGGAAATAGGTGGTAATGAAGGGACATCGAAAAATCAGTTTGCAGTACTGGCAGGACTGGGGAATGTGTTAAGGGGAGTGCTGGGTGGAGGAGCTGATGACAGACCAGGCGAGAGGGGAATTGGGGGAGACAAGGGGTTGAAGGGATATGGTACGGAGGTAGGTCGAGTAAGGAGGGTTATGGAGAGGGGGGGAGGGAAGGTATGAGAAGAAAGGGGTAGGGATGCAACAGGGGAGGAGGCAGGTGGAGCCCAGTGGAGAGGGGAGGTAAAATCAGAGAAGAAAGTGGAGAAGGAGGGCACAGCAGAGACAGGGGACATTACAACAGGAGTGGAAGGGGGAACAACAGCGCTGTAGGAGGAGTGGAGAGGAAGGGGACGGGATAAAGGAAGGACAAGGCAAATAGAACATGAAAATGGGGGTGGGATCCTAGTGCTGGGAGACTCCGTTCTGAAAGGGATCAGATGGTGAAGCAATGGGGAGAGGCATAATCATATATGGGTGGAGGCCATGCCAGGCATGATAGCAGAAAGTGTGGGTCAATCTGTTCTGAAGTATGCTAGGAGAGGTAGGGAGAAACGTCACATAGTTCCGCATTTGGGAACAAATGACCTGGTGGGAAATACGGTAGATGTAGTCCAGAGGTGGTTTGAGGAGCTGAGGCTAATTTGTGAGGAGGCAAGAAGCTCAGTAACTTTATTAGAGGTGCTTCCAGTATCCAGGGCAAGCACGACAAGGAAGCTGAGGATAGAGGGATTTAACACATGGCTAAGAGAATGGTGTCAGTACAAAAGGTATAGGCTGGTGTAGGGGTGAGGAAGGACCTGGGAGGGCAGTGATCTCTTCACTGAAGACAGGCTACACTTAAGTGAGGAGGGAAGGAGGGTATTGAAACAGAAACTGGGGGAATACTTAGCAAACAATGAGAATTTATACTGGGGGGGGGGGTGGTGGCAAGTGGGCAGGACTCAGGCAGGACCCACAAGTAGGGAAGCCAAATGAGCTTACCCCACCCCACCCCCAATACCAGCAGCAAGGGACTTAGGGGGAGGTCAGAAGGGGATGCTAGAAAGGGAGAGCAAAGAAGGGAGAGGGGGGAAGGAGGCAGAGTGGAGGGTGGTAACTTTGAATGCTAGGAGTCTAGGGAACAAAACAGCGGAGTTAGGCTCTCATGGCAGATGGGGAGGTGGACATGGCGGCCATCACCGAGACATGAGCCACGCAGTACCATGACTGAGGCCTGGCAGTACCAGGGTATAGGATATTTTGGAGGGACAGCAGAAAAGGAAAAGAGGGGGTGGCACTGTACATGAGGGGAGGACTGATGTGTGCCAGGGAGGAAGGGGAGGAGGGGCAGCACAGAGTCATTATGGGTGCAGCTCTAGGACTCCAAAAATAGGACCTTCAGGATGGGAGTGGTGTACAGGCCACCCTCTCAGACTGAGGAGTTAGACAGGGAACTAGCGGGACAGATCAGAAGGACCTGTGGGAGGGGCAGCATGGTAATTGTGGGGTACTTCAACCTGCCAGGAGTTGACTGGGGTACCCCAGCCACCATGAATAGGAGGGAGCAGGTACTTCTGAAAGCCTTCCAGGACAACTTCCTGTTGCAGATGGTCAACAAGCCAACTAGGTTAGGGAACACCCCAGACCTCTTTCTGGCGAATGGTGAGTTTGTGAAGGAGGTGGAGGTGGAGGAACCGCTGGCGGGGAGTGACCACCACTCAGTGTTGTTCACGATAAACATGGGGAATGGGGGAGTAGGAACGGGCACAAGGATGTTAGACTTCAGGAGGGCTGACTTTGGGAGGATGAGGGAAATAGTACAGGGGTAACTGGCCAGGAGCCATCCAAACATGGACCCTAACCAGAAGTGGGAGGTCATTAAACTGTGAATTGAGGAGGCAACCGTAACATGTACAAGGGTGCAGAGTAAGAGGACTAGGGCCAAAAAGCCTAGTTGGGTGAGCAGTAGGGTCATGGAAAAAGTAAGGAAGAAGAGAGATGCCTTAAGAGGTAACAAAAAAAAAAAAAAAAAAGGGGGGGGAGGACAGAGGAATACATGAAGAGGTGTTTGTAGAGTTGGGGAGGGGCCTTACACAAGTAGCGCATACAGTAACCTTCTCGGAGGTGCTGCCTGTCTATGCAAGAGTGATGCTAGGGTACTCCTCGCCAGGGAATTCAATGAATGGTTAAAAAACTGGTGTGGAGCTCAGGGTTTTGGCTTCATTGGGGACTGGGGAGCCATCTGGAGGGATGCAGATCTGTACTGACATGATGGTCTGCATCTGTCCAGGGGGGGAACCAGGAACCCAGGTGAGAGGTTTAAATGCTTCATTGGCAAGCATTTAAACTAGCCAAAGGGGAGGCACTGAAAAGGAGCAGGAAATCCCAGCCTCCCCCACAAAACAAGTTATAAGTGAGGTAAACACCAAAGTAGAGATGTCTTTAGTGAGCAGGACAGGGGTAAATGTAAAAAAAGACAAAGGCAGTAAGAACAGGGATGGGACTAAAAGGGGTAAGGCCATCAAAAAGTGGAGGGTGATGAGTACCAATGCCCGTAGTGTGTAACAAGCTCCCTGAACTAGTGGCCTTGATGGAAGAAGGTTGCCTGGATATTGTGGCAGTCACAGAAACATGCTACAAAGAGAACCATGACTGGGATGTCAACATACCAGAATACACAATCTACAGGAGGGACAGGGAGGGTAAAAAAGGAGGATGAGTAGCTCTCTATGTAAAGGAAGGGATCAAAGCAACAGAACTAAAGAGTAAACAGGGAGCAGATGAGGCACTCTGGGTCACCCTGGAGACAGGAAATGGCACCACAATCAGCATGGGGGTTGTATACAGACCCCCATCTCAGGGGGAAGGAATGGACAAGGAAATGATAGAAGGCATCCTTAGAATGGCAGAAAAATACAGGTTACTCACCTGTAACAGGAGTTCTAGGAATGGTATATGTTGTTCATCCACACTGTCTGGCAAGTATCCTTGCCGCTTTAAATCTTGCCGGAAGGTCTTCAAGCTGGCTCCTCCCACCCACCCGGGTGGTAAAACTCAGCTCCGCCCCATGATGCCAGATCTGGCCCACTGGAGAAGCTCAGGTTGTGCGTCGAGAGCCGGGGAGGAGTCGGGTGGAGTCGTGTGGATGAACAACATACCATTCCTAGAACTCCCGTTACAGGTGAGTAACCTGTATTTCTAGGGACATGGATATGTTGTTCATCCACACTGTCTGGCAGACTCTAGCAGTTCTCCAGGAGGAGGGAGGCAAGGCGCACACCCCTACTTAGGGAATAGAGACTGGAGAACCGAGGCCCCAAAACCAGCATCAGGCGTGACTCAAGGTCGATGTGGTAATGGGTGATGAAGGTGTGTGCTGACTTCCAGGTAGCAGCCCTGCAGATTTCCTGGATAGGGGCGTCCCTGGAAGCAGCCACCGATGCAGCAGTATGGTGGGTAGAATGAGCTCTTATCCTCTGGGAGGCTCCATGCCCGCCAACTTATAGCAGAGATCTATGCAGGAGGTGACCCACCTGCCTATCCCCCACTTGGCTGCAGGTCTGCCAGGTGCGGCTTCAGCGTAGGGTGACAAACAGCTGGCAAACCTCTCCCAATTTCAACCCGTCGCGCTCCTTATAGTAGCGGCGCCCTTCTAAGGTCAGAGTATGGAGCCTATATTCGACCTCGGGAGTGTGATTGGGGTAGAACACCGGCAGAGTCAACATCTGGTTAAGGTGAAACTCAACCACCACCTTCGGAGGAATTTGCGGTGGGCGCAGGACAACCTTCTGTCCCTGTGGAAGACCAGGTAAGGAGACACGATGCAGAGCACCTGGATCTCCCATCCTTCTGACTGGATGTGATAGCCACCAAGAAGGTGGTCTTCCACGACAGGTGAGAGGAGTTCACACCTGTGCATTGGTTCGAATAGCGCCCATGAGCTTTGCCAATACCAGCAGTAGATCACGGTGGAGGTCCTCGCACCAGAGGAAATGTGATCAAGGCCTTTGAAAAGTGCCAGACCACCTTCTCCTCACGCCACCGACTGCTTCCCGGCCAGCCCGATGAGCAGAGATAGCTGCCAGGTGCACCTTAAGGGTCGTCGACCTAAGCCCTTGCTGAGAAAGGACCAAAGGTAGTCCAATATGCTCACCAAGAACAGGAGGAAGGGTCCAGGCCCTTGCCCGCAACAAATGGAAAATCTACCATTTGAAGGCATAGCATTTTCTGGGTCGACTCCTTACGGGGCATGCCTCAACTCGTTGAGGACCTCGTGAGAAAGACCCAAGGCCTGGAACTCTAGCCACTCAGGAACCAGGCCGTCAGGTGCAGGGACTGAGGTCCGGATGGAATACCTTCCCTGATTGACTGAGAGCAGGTCGGGCCGAGCTGGAAGCTGCCTCGGGAGCCTGGAGCTGAGGCTGAGGAGATCTGAGTACCAATACTGGCGAGGCCAGTCTGGGACTATCAGAATCACCTGTGCTTGTCCCTCCTTGCTTTGAGAAGCACCTTGTGCATCAAGGGAGCAGGGGAAAGGCGTAGAAGAGCCTGGGGTCCACGGCCTCGAGAAGGCATCCCTGCAGCGAGCCCTGCTGAGGGGTGGGCATGGAACAGCCTCAACGCGCATTCTCCCTGGAGGCAAACAGGTCCACCACGAAGTGTGCCCCAATGGGAGAATAGATCTTGTACTACCTCCGGCAGGAGAGACCACTCGTGGGACGCAGCCCCTATCGGCAGGGCATCGGCCAGGGGTGTTGGGCTCCTGCCACATGAATGGCTGAGATCCGCCTCCAGGCTGTGCAGACGAGTGACCAGATGCGGACAGCTTCCCTTGCACAGAAGCATGGAGCGATCCCGCCCTGGCAGTTTAGATAGTACATGAGTCGTGGTATTGTCCGTCCGGGACCCGGACCACTTGACCCGAAGAAATGGAGCAAAAGCGGTGAGAGCTAGGCGGACCGCTCGGAGCTCCAGCAGGTTGATGTGGCATCGGGACTCCCGCGGGGACCAGAGGCCGTCCGCTCGGTGTTCCCCAGATGGGCACCCCAACCCATCAGAAGAGGCATCGGTCGATAGAGCAAATCCATTTCCAGGCGGACAAGCAGGGTGCCCTCCTGCAGATGAACTGGAACGGTCCACCACTGGGACGTTCCACATCCCCGGTCACCGTCACTAGCTGGTCCAATGGATCGCAGCATTGGGACCACTGGCTGGCCAGCCCCCACTGAATGGGGCGCATGTTCCAGGCAGACCCAACGGACCACACTGGTACAGGCTGCCATGAGACCAGGGCGCTTGGAAGTCCCAGGCAGAGCGAATTGCCCAACCAGAAATGATTGGGCAAAGGAGGAAAGAACCTCGGCCCTGTCAGCTTGGGGAGCCATGCTCTGGCTCAAAGAGAGTCTAGCTCTGCTTGATGAAAGAATCACCTGCTTTGGCTCAAGTTCCGACTTGGCCTCGTTGATAGGAGGCCAACCTGAGAGCAAACCTGGAGGCCAGACTCTGGACGCTCCACCTCCTGTCTGGAGGGCTATCATCAACCAATTGTCCAGGTAAGGGTAAACCCGGACCCCTCGGCGCCGCAGGAATGCTGTCACCACTGCCATGCATTTGGTGAAGACCCTGGGAGCTGGAGATAAGCCGAAGGGCATGGCTTGGAACTCGAAAAGGGATCCCTCCGCTCGAAAGCGAAGGAACCTCTGATGTGATGGACGGATAGGGACGTGAAAGAACACGTCCTGCAGGTCCAGAGAGCAGAACCACATGCCGTGTTCCAAGGATGGTATTATCTGAGCCAGAGTGACCATCCTGAAGGTTCAAGACCGTAGGAACTTATTTAGGTCATGTAGGTCAAGAATGGGGCACCAGCCCCCCGTCCGTTTCGGAACCAGGAAGTACCTCGACACGAACCCCAGGTCTGAGGGAGGATCTGCCACCTCTGTGATCACCTCCTTCTCGAGGAGGAGAGCGATGTCGGCTCGGCGAGCCGACAGCAAGGCTTCGGACCCCGAGGCCCCCCGGGGTGCGACGGCTCTGAAGGGTGGGGCCTGCTCGAACTCCAGAGGCAGGCTCTTTCCCACCACCTCCAGCACCCACCGGTCTGTGGTGATAACGGACCAGGCGGAAAGAAAGTGGCGGGGCCGCCCCCCCACGGGGGGCACCTGGGGTGAGCCGACGGGGGTTGGGGGCGACACCCCTCAACCACGTCACTGGGCAAGCTTGGAGGAAGGACGGCTGAGGGACCTCCAGAGCATCTACCTCCCTGCTTCCTGGAGGAGGAAGCCGAGGAGCTTGGGTTTGGGATGCCAAGCTTCGAGCCTGCCGAGCCCCTAGAGTTGCTGGGCCGGACGTGGCAGCAAGTAGAAGGAATGAAAGGGCTTAGGCTGTGGTCTCGGCCTTTGTCCTTCTGTCGGATGAGACCGAGTCCAAGGTAGCATTGGACTCCTCTATCCTCTGCAGGTGACCTTCCACCCCAGGGGCCAAGGAGGTCGGTCCCAGGAAGGGGACATCTGCCAACTTATGCTGGGTATCCAAGTGAAGGTGGATAACCTCAGCCATACTTGACAGCATAGCCAGCAACCGCAGTTACTGACCTGGCACATGAGTCTCCAATGTCCAGAGCAGTCTGAAGCGTTGTTTGGCCACTGGCCTGCCCCGCACCTGCCTCTAACCGTGGTCTGCAGGTCCGCCGGAAAGGACGAGAACTACCTCATCAGGGAGCCCAACAGGGCATGAGAGAAATGTACAAATGCAGCTGAACTGGCCTGACGAGGCCGAGAAGACGCAGCGTGAGACTTCCTAGCGCCAGCATAAGTCAATTTCTTGGACTCCTTGTCGGGAGGTTTGTCCGACGCCCAAGCGCTCCGGTGCCGGAAAACGCTGTCGGTAATAGCCCCTCGGCTGAGGGGTGTTCAAAAAACGGACAAAGGAACCGTGGGGATCGCATACTTCCTGGCCATCCTAGCTGAGGGCGCAGCAGGAAGCAAGCGCTGCCAGAGCTCCAAGGCCGGCCCACTATGGCCTCGGCCACCGAAAAACCTCCGTGAGGAGATCCTCGTCCAGTATCCTCCGTGAGGGATACCTGGCCCGCTAGACACAGGTTTGAGCTTCATCCGGTGGACCGAGATGAGCCAAAGCAATCCCAGATAGGACGACGGGCTATCGTCCATCGACTGACCTCCAGAGGACTCCAAGTCTACTCGCCTGGAGAAAAGGCAGGAATCGCCGGACTCTGAAGAGTCCGCAAAGAGCTGCCTTACCCCTGAGCCACCCTCCACCTGCCGAGGTCGATCGGGAGTGAGGGTGACAGACAGCCTACGGGGCAATCCCTGAGCCAACCGAGAATTCTTGGTCGGAGCCCCAAATAACGGCTGTGGAGGTGGAGCAGCTGGTTTTGGCCGAACAACCGGCCTGGGAACAGGCTCCTCGGGTAAGTCGAGGGGTTGTTTCAGCCGCTCCGGTGACAGCCACTTAATGGTCGGGAAAGCGAGAGGCGTCGGCTTGTTCGAATCAGGGGAGCTGTTGCCACATGAGGAATCTCGGCTACCCGTCGGCGTAACACGTCGAAGCCTCCCTTATCAGGAGGGCGGATGAATAAGCGTGCAGCCACTACCCAGTGCAGAACCGAGACCGCCTATGATGGCTGGATTAGCTGGACACGAAGAAGTCTGAGACAGAACCGAGAACCTCGGCTTTCCGAGGCGGTGCGGGGAGGGATGGGGGAACCGGCTCTCCCCTCAGCTCGGAGGGTTCAACGAGGGGCTCCAGACCGAGGCACTGGCAAGCCAGGATCCTCAACTCCAAGCAGAAGAACCCGGAGACAGGATTCACGGCTTCACATGGCGGCAACCCGTCCAACGTAGTCGAGAAAATCTCGACTCGCCGACGTGGAGTCTCGGTCAACTGGCCCTGACGGGGACACCGTGAGACCAGTGGCGGCTGAATGATCGACCGAAGTCGATGGCCGACAACTCAGGGAGAGGGACCTTTCCTGCTCCCAAGGCGTCGACGGAGGGACTTACCCTTGTCTTTCTTTTGGACCGAGAAGAAGGTCCAGCAGGCGTTGGTCCCTCTCCCTTAGTGGAGAGGACGAACAACTCATAAAAAGCTGTATAAAGTACCCAGGAGAGCAGGATAAATGCTGCAGCCGAGGAAGATGTGGCCAGCGCTCGCCTCCTCCTGAGGCGATCATCTGCTCTAGCTGATCCACATGAGCCACCGCCCACGGAAGCCGCCCGTAGGGCCTCTTTTGACTTTACGGAGGAAAAGCGTTTCTCTGGGCGCCCCCAGTTGTAGCAGGCAGCCGCGGTCTTCAGGGGCGTAGGCTATGAGAAGGAAGAGCACAGGTCATGAAGGCTGCGGGTCGTGCTCAAGGCCTAAACAGTAGACACACGTGGAGTGCGGATCCATCCGAGACATCCTCTGCCCACTTAAGGGCATCTCCAGCAGTCAGTTGTCCTCGCGGCAGGGATAGAAGACCGAAGTCTAAATGCAAAACTTTTAAATTAAAACCCAAGAATTAGGAACCAGTCTTATACGCAGAGCGTTAAGGAGGAACCTGAGCCAAGTGGTAAGGAAGATCTGCATCATGGGGCGGAGCCGAGTTTTACCACCCGGTGGGTGGGAGGAGCCAGCTGAAGACCTCCGCAAGATTTAAAGTGCAAGGATACCTGCCAGACAGTGTGGATGAACAACATATCCATGTCCCTAGAAAGGGAGATATTGTTGATGGGGGACCTGAATATGCCAGATGTTAACTGGAGCACCTTTGCTGCAGGCACATCCAAGAGCAGGGTCATTCTTGATGCCCTACAAGGGCATGCCTCAGACAGCTAGTATTGGAACCCACTCGGGAGGGAGCAATCTCAGACCTGGTACTCTCAAATGGGGACAGAGAAAGAATCTCAGATTTAGAAGTGGGTAGCCATCTGGGAACAAGCGACCACCAAACAGTGTTGTTCACAATAAACACAGCCATATAATCAAGCCACACAAAAGCAAGAGTATTGGACTTTAGGAGGGCTGACTTTGGGAAAATGAGAGAGTGCCTCAGAAAAGCACTAGCAAACAGGCAAGGAGGAGGGGTGAAGGAACAATGGGGAGTAATCAAAACAGCCATCACAGAGGCAACAAGCCTTTGTGTAAAGCAAATCAACAAAACACAACAAAGGAAAAAAAACACTATGGTTCTTAAAAGAGCTGGCAGGGAAGGTTAAGGAGAAAAGGATGGCATTCAGGAAATATAAAGAAATACAGAAGGAGCAGGACCGAGAACTTTATCAGTTAAAGCAGAAAGAGGCAGGGAAGGCAGTCAGAATAGCAAAGGCCCAAACCAAGGAAAGGATAGCCAACTCTGTTAAGAAAAGGGATAAGACCTTTTATAGGTACCTTAGGGAGTGAAGAAAGACGAAGGAGCGTTGCTGAGGCTTAATAAAGGGGAAGGAATGTGGGCAGAGTGTGACAGTGAAAAAGCAGGGATACTGAACGAATATTTCTGCTCAGTATTCACAAAGGAAGAGGAGGGGGAGGTACCTAAACCAAACAAGAGAAACACTCTGAAGACGGGGGTAGATACCAGTCCATTTACAGAAGAAAGGGTTCTGAAAGAACTAATAAAATTAAAGGAGGACAAAGCAATGGGGCCTGATGGGATTCACCAAAGAATTCTAAAAGAACTAAGGGTAGAACTAGTGACACCGCTGACTACTCTCTAACAAATCATGGGAAGATGGGGTGGTACCTGAGGACTGGAGGAGGGCAGATGCGATTCCTCTTCACAAAAGTGGGAGCAGGACAGAGGCAGGAAACACAGACCAGTTAGTTTGACCTCAGTGGTAGGAAAATGATGGAATCACTTCTGAAGGAAAGAACTGTTGAGTACTAGAGGCCAGTGGGGCACAGGACCCAAGGCAGCATCGATTCACGATGGGAAGGTCGTGTCAGACGAATCTAATAGATTTCTTTGACTGGGTAACCAAAGTAGTAGACCAGGGAGGGGGCTGTGGACATGACCTACCTACATTTTAGCAAGGCATTTGATAAAGTCCCACACAAAAGATTAATACACAAGTTAGCCAGCCTTGGAGTGGGTCCCAAGATGGTAGCCTAAATAAAAAAATTGGCTAGACAATAGGGCATGAAATGGTAGTAGTAAACGGATCCACAGTGAAGAAAGGGGTTATTAGCGAGGAACAGCAGGGTTCAGTATTAGGACTGGTCCTTTTAATGTCTTTAAATGACACTGCAGAGGACTGGAAGGAAAAGTATCTCTCTTTTGCAGACGACACAAAGATCTGCAACAGGGTTGATACACAAGATGGAGTGGAAAGGATGAGAAGGGACTTGGCAAGGTTGGAGGAATGGTCAGTGTATGGCAGCTCAGATTCAATGCAAAAGAAGTGCAAGGTAATGCACCTGGGGAAAAAAAACCCAGGGAAGAGTACACAATGGGGGTGAGATACTGACAACAGTAAAAATGGAAGGGACCTGGGGGTAGTCATCAGATGACCTAAAGGTGGGCAAGCAATGTGAGAAGGCAGTAAGGAAGGCAGGAGATACTGGGATGCATAGGGAGAGGCATCAATATAGAAAACAGAAGTGGTTATCCTCTGTACAGACAGTTGGTGAGACCCCATCTGGAATTACTGTGTTGCAATTCTGGAACTCCATCTCCACAAAGAACACAGACAGAGTGAGGCTATCCAGAGGAGGGCAACCAAAATGGTGCAGGGTCTACACCAGAAGATATCCGAAGAAAGACTAAAGGAGCTTAATAAGTATACCCTTGAGGAAAAGAAGGGAGAGAGGACATGATAGAAACTTTCCAAGTACCTCAGGGGAATCAACAAAGTCAAAGAGGTAGCATCTTTCAGAAAAGAGATGTGCAGAACAAGAGGCACAATTTGAAGATAGGGGGGAGTCGGCTCAGAGGTAATGTGAGGAAAGTATTTTTCATAGAGGGTTGTGGATGCATGGAACCCAGCCTCCCTGAGGGGTCGTGGAGTCAAGAACGGTGGGGGAATTCAAGAATGCATAGGACAGACATAAGGCAGTCCTAGTGGGGGGTAAGAGGGAGTAAGCTGTTGGTTAACTAGGATCTGCAGCTTATTTGTTAGGCAGGAAAATGGGCAGATTAGGTGGGCCTAGCGGTCCTTATCTGCCGTCAAATTCTATGTTTCTATGAAGGAGTCGAGGGAGGTGACAAGGGCAGTCAGGTCAGCCAAGGCATCCAGGGAACTCAGGTTACTGGAGAGCATCAAAGAGGGAGAGAAGGACTTCTTCAGGTACATCAAGGAGAAAAGGAGGTTATGAGACCAAATAGTAAGGATAAAGAAGAATGAGGGGGTGGAAACAGGGGCAGAACAGGCAGAAGCATTAAATGAGTACCTCTGTTCAGTATTTACTAAAGAGAAAGGAGGAGCGCCACCCAAAGGGGGTGGGAGGTTGGGCATGGGGGGCGGAGGTGACAGATGGAGAAATCCCAGTGGGCACAGTATTGGAAGGCTTGAGGGCACTGAGGGTGGACAAGGCACCAGGGCCAGATAGCATACATCCCTGGGTGCTGAAGGAGCTGGCAGAACGTTTGGCAGACCTATTCAATGCCTCCCTGGACTCAGGGATTGTACCTCAGGACTGGAGGATGGCGCACATGGTACCCCTCCACAAGAGCAGCCCCAAGGATGAGCCAGGGAACTACAGACCGGTAAGCCTCACAACCATCGTGGAAAAACTGATGGAGACAATCCTGAAGGAGAGGCTGGTTTCCCTCCTAGGGGCTAATGGACTGCAGGATAGCAGACAGCATGGGTTTGTTTCAGGCAAATCCTGTCTGACCAACCTGGTGGAGTACTACGACTGGGTAACCAGACAATTGAACAGGGGCCATTAAGTGGATGTACTATACCTGGATTTCAGTAAGGCATTTGATTAGGTGCCACATGGGAGGCTAGTCAGTAAACTGGAAGGCACAGGGGCCGGGGAGAAGATGGTGGGATGGGTAGTGAACTGGCTGCAAGGGAGACAGCAGAGGGTGGTTGTGGGAGGGGAGCTCTCAACTCCCAGGTCGGTGACAAGCAGGGTGCTACAGGGCTCTGTACTGGGGCCATTGTAGTTTGGGATCTTCATAGCTAACATCTCAATAGGCATCAAGAGCAAGATCAGTCTGTTTGCAGACAATACCAAGATGAGAGCAGTAGTGGATGCCTTAGAAGGGTGGCAGGGGTTGCAAGATGACCTGGCAAAATTGGAGGCCTGATCGGGCACTTAGCAGCTGGGATTCAATGCTGAGAAATGCAAGGTGCTACATTTCGGCGCAAAAAAACACAAGGAGGAGCTACCAGCTAGGGTGGATTCAATTAGCCAAGACGGAAGAGGAGAAGGATGTGGGGTGATCATAACAGGAGCAATGAACAACTCAACACAGTGTAGAAAGGCAGCTGCAAAGACCAAAAGGATGCTGATGTTGTACTGCCAGAAGCATATCCTCCAGGAAGGGGGGGGGGGTGATCCTGCTGCTATACAGGTCACTGGTTATACCACACCTGGAGTACTGCATGCAGTTCCAGCAATCGTACCTGAAGGACATAAGGTTACTGGAGGGGCTGCAGTGCAGGGCAAAAAAAATGATTCAGGGGCTAGGGGACTTACCCTGTGAGAACAGGCTGAGGGAGTTGAACATGTACTCGCTGAAGGAGAGGAGGGATGGGGGGGGACATGACTGAAACCTTCAAGCACATGAAGGGAATAAATAAGATGGGCACGGAGGGGCTTTTCAAATAAAGGAGGGGGAGGGACACTCGAGGGCACAATCGGAGATTGGAAGGGGAAGGTTCAGGAGGGAAATGAGGAGACATTTTTTTATAGAGAAGGTGGTGTTTGGGTGGAATGCACTGCAAGAGGAAGTGGTATCCTGTAGAACAGTGGGCTGCTTCAAAAGGGGGTGGGACAGGGTAAGGAGGAAGGTCACTGGAGGGGCAGCTGCAGTACAAGGGCTACTAGCTGCACAATTGAGCACACCTGATAGACCATATGGCCTTTATATAGTTGCAATTTCATGTTTTCTTATGTTATGCAGCTTTGGAGTATGTACTAAGAAACCCTAGGTGAGGAGGCTGAATAAGTCATGAATAAGAAGAGAATTCTAGTGGATTTTCCACCTTAACAGCCTGTCCCCACATGGTTTAAATGGGGTTCTGGATTACACAATTTTTTTAGTGTGGAAATTAATTTTAGTGATTTCTTTTGTATACGTTAATAGTTACATAATATATATATTATATATATTTCTATATAACAAACCAATCACACACACACACACAAAAAAAAACTAAACAAGGTAGACAGACGTGGGGAGTAGTGCAATGTAATGGCTGTGGGGCAGCAGTCTTCCGGGAGTCTTTCTGGAGGCTGAGATGCTGCCCTGTTTGCAGACAACTCTCTGCCCTGAGGGAGGAAGCTGCCCGTCTTCAGGCTGCACTGGACAGTAGTAGAGAACCTCCCCATCCAGGGAGCACCAGAGCCACCATCACTACCTCAGAGGTTGCTAAGAAAGCACAGCAGTTGGACCACAGTGGGCTCAGGAGGGAAGGGTGGTGGAACAGAGGCACCCAGTCAGTTGTTCCACCCACAAATCCATACACCATTCTGGGGAGCATAGTTCCCCATGGATGCACCCGCAGAAGAGACTAAGGAGGTTGCAGACAACTGTCACAAGGGAAGCCCTCAGGAAGGAAGCAGAGGGCACCACAGGGAAAGGAAGCAGCTCCTGGTGGGGGACTCAATTATGGGGGACAGAACTGGGGGCAGGAAAACTGAAGTAAGGTGCCTGCCTGGTGCCATGGCTTGGAGGGACAGGAAGCGCATCCTTGGGATCACGAGAACAGTTGCACAGGGTCTGAGCTGGACGTCATTGTCCACCTAGGGACAAATGACTTGGCTCATCATGAGATTAGAGCAGTGCAGAAGGACTTTGTAGAGTTGGGGAAGGGCCTAAGACAAGTAGCACACACAGAATCCTTCTAAGAGGTGCTGCCAGTGGCATGGGTGAGGCGAGGGTACTTTGCACCATGCAGTTTAATGAATGGTTGAAAAAATGGTGTGGAGTATAGGAGTTTGGCTTCATTGAGGACTGGGGTTCCACCTGGAGGGACACCAGCCTATACTGGCAGGATGGTCTGCATCTGTCCAGGAAGGGAACAAGTCTTTTGGACAATCAGTTTAAATGCTTCATTGGCAAGCTTTTAAACTAGTCAAGGGGGGAGGCACTGATAAGCAGCAGGAAAATCCCAGCCTCCCCCTACAAAACAGGGTACTAAATGAGAAAAGACCAAAATAGAAAGGTCAGTGGGGGATGCTGCTACAGAAGGTAAAGCCATCAAAAAGTGGAGAGCAATGAGTACTAATGCCCGTAGTCTGGGTAACAAGCTTCCTGAATTATAGGCCTTGATGGAGGGAACATCTGGATATCGTGGCAGTCACAGAAACATGGTACACACAGAACCATGACTGGGACGTAAACATACCAGGATACACTATCTACAGGCGGGACAGGGAAGGTAAAAGAGGAGGAGGAGTAGCTCTCTACACAAGGGAATGAATCAAAGTAACAGAACAAAAGGGTAAACAGGGAGGAGGAGAAGAAGCACTGTGGGTCAATTTGGAGGCAAGCAATGGCACCACAATCTGCACAGGGGTTGTATACAGACCCCCCTCTCAGGGGGAGGAAATGGACAGGGAAATGAAAGAAAGTATACTTAGAATGGCAGATAAAGGGGAGATATTGCTGATGGGTGATCTGAATATGCCAGATGTTAACTGGAGTGCAGTTGCAGCAGCCATTTCTAAGAGTGGGGTTATTCTAGATGCCCTACAAGGGGGCATGCCTTAGACAACTAATATTGGAACCCACTCGAGAGGGAGCAATCTTAGACCTGGTTCTCTCAAATGGAGATGGATAGAGGATCACAGATGTAGAAGTGGGTAGCCATCTGGGAACAAGCGACCATCGAACAGTATAGTTCACAATAAACACAGCAATAGAGTCAAGCCATACAAAGGCAAAAGTACTGGACTTCAGGAAGGCTGACTGCGCCAAAATCGGTGAGTGCCTAAGGAATGCACTAGCAAATGGGCAGGAAGGAGGGGTGGAAGAACAATGGGGAATAATAAAAACTGCCATCACAGAGGTAACAAGCCTTTGTGTGAAGCAAATAAACAAAACAAAACAATGTAAGAAACCACTATGGTTCTCCAAGGAGGTGAGTGAAGGTTCAAGAGAAAAAGAAAGCATTCAGAAAGTACAAGGAATCACAGAATGAGCAGGACAGAGAATTGCATCAGGTAAAGCAAAAGGAAGCTGGGAAGGCAGTCAGAACAGCAAAGGCCCGAACTGAGGAAAAGATAGTCAACTCAGTTAAGAAGTGGGATAAAACCTTTTTTAGGTACATCAGGGTGCGAAGGAGAACTAAAGGAGGGATAGTGAGGCTTAATAAATGGGAGGAGGGTGGGCAGAGGGTGACGGTGAAAAGGCAGAGATACTAAACAAATATTTTTGCTCAGTACTTACAAATGAAGAGGGAGAGGTACCTAAAACAAACAGAAATACTCTGGATACAGAAGTTGATACCAGCCCATTTACAGAAGAAAGGGTTCTGAAAGAACTCTTAAAACTGAAGTTGGACAAAGCAATGGGGCCTGATGGGATTCATCCCAGAATTCTAAAAGAACAAAAGGTAGAACTAGTGACACTACTGACTACCCTCTTTAACAAATCATGGGAGGATGGGGTGGTACCTGACGACTGAAGGAGTGCCGATGCGATTCCCCTTCACAAAAGTGGGAGCAGGGCAGAAGCAGGAAACTACAAACCTGTTAGTTTAACCTCAGTGATAGGGAAAATGATGGAATCACTTCTGAAGGAAAGAACTGTCAAGTACCTAGAGGCCAGAGGGGCACAGTTCCCAAGGCAGCATGGATTCACAGTGGGAAGGTCATGCTAGACGAATCTAATAGATTTCTTTGACTGGGTGACCAAAGTAGTAGATCAGGGAGGGGCTGTGGACATGGCCTACCTAGACTTTAGCAAGGCATTTGACACAGTCCCACACAAAGATTAATATACAAGTTAGCCAGCCTGGGAGTGGGTCCTAAGATGATAGCCTGGGTAAAGAATTGGCTGGAGAATAGGACACAGAGTGTAATAGTAAATGGAGTCCACTCTAGAAGGGGGGTTACTAGTGGGGTACCGCAGGTTCAGTATTAGGACCAGTCCTCTTCAGTGTCTTTATAGTTTACACTGCAGAGGGACTGGAAGGAAAAGTTTGTCTCTGCAGATGACACAAAGATCTGCAACAGAGTTGATGCACAAGGTGGGGTGGAAAGGATGAGAAGGGACTTGCAGGTTAGGGGAATGGTCAAATGTATGACAGCTTAGATTCAATGCTAAGAAGTGCAAGGTAATGCACCTGGGAAACAAAAACCCAGGGGAAGAGCACACAATGGGGGGTGAGATACTAACAACAAAAAAAATGGAAAGGGACCTGGGGGTAGTCATATCAGATGACTTAAAGGTGGGCAAGCAATGTGAGAGGGCAGTAAGGAGGGCTGGGGGGATATTGGGATGCATAGGGAAAGGCGTCACCAGTAGAAAACGGGAAGTTGTTATCCCTCTGTACAGACAGCTGGTGAGACCCCATCTGGAGTACTGTGTGCAGTTCTGAAGACCCAATTTCCGCAAGGACATAGACAAGATGGAAGCTATCCAGAGGAGGGCAACCAAAATGGTGCAGGGTCTGCACCAGAAGATATACGAAGAAAGACTAAAGGAGCTTAATATGTATACCCTTGAGGAAAGAAGGGAGAGAGGGGACATGATAGAAACTTTCAAGTACCTCACGGGAATCAACAAAGTCCAAGAGGGTAGCATCTTTCACAAAAAGAGGTGTGGAAGAACAAAAGGCAATTTGAAGATGGGGCGGCTCGAGGTAATGTGAGGAAGTATTTTTTCACAGAGAGGGTTGTGGATGCATGGAACGGCCTTCCGGGGAGGTTGTGGAGTCAAAAACAGTGGTTGAATTCAAGCATGCATGGGACAGTCATAAGGCAATTCTAGGGGGTTGGGGTAGAAAGAAGCAGGCTGCTGGTTAACTAGGATCTGCAGCTTATCCATTACGTAGGGAAATGGGCAGACTGGGTGGGCCAAGCGGTCCTTATCTGCCGTCAAATTCTATGTTTCTGTGTTACAGTTAGTGTTTAATCATCCTGTTTTTATGCTACTGTTCCTATATGTACATATGTTTTATGTTTTCCTCTTTGTTTTTACCAAATGAAGACCTTTTATTTAGCTTGGGACACCAGAGGGATTCTGTTCCCTCTCTTCAACTTTACAGCTTCTTATGCAGACATGTCTATTTGCTAATTCATGTATTTTTTTTTTTATTCCATTTTTGCTCCCTCCCAGCTCCGGGCCAGCCTCTCCTTCATGCCACCTATGCCCTCCGAGCCGCACTGCCTCGGATCAGCTACCACTTCACCCCCAGATGACCCCCGGACATAACCCTTCACTGGGTGGGTCCCCTCCTCCAAGGGGGATGGCGCCGGTGAGGCGGCCAGAGCCAATCCTGTTCCGGGTTCTGCTGGGGATGGTGCATGCACTGTCCTTGGCCTCGCGGCATCGGGAGCTGGCGCACGTCATCTGGTCGGCCACGGGCTCTTTCCTCTTTGCTCTCAATGGGATCGGAAGTACGAACGTAAGGCTTGACGCCAACGTTCACCACGCCCCCTTAGTATCTGAGAACCCACGTATTACCATACCCCCTGCCTCTGCTAGGGGTCAGCAATCACTGGGTCGCATCCCTGCCCTCCCCCCAAGAGAAGGAGAGCCATCAGCCGACACTCAAGCCCTCTCTCCCCAGCCGGCCCTCCAGTATCCGAGTCCGTTCCCGAACCCGGGTCGCTGGTGTCACGAGTGGAAATCCAACCACTGCGCTGACGGGCCTATTTGCTAATTCTAGTTACATTTGAGAATGCAAATGGAGGGAACTTTGCTTCTGTATTACATACCCCTTCTTGATTGCTTTTACATTGAAGTTTAAAATGAAATAACTGTAATACGGTTATAATCTTATAATTAACGGCTTCCTATTTTTCCCATAGGGAAACCGTGACGTAATTTGCCGTTATGAAGGTGCGTTTATAACAGCAAACACGTGCACAGTTTCCCCCACTCTGCACATGTGCCTCCTCGAGCTCCTCAATTCTCGATCGCTGTCTCCTTCCCAACCTGGAAAGAAACTGCCACGGACACTCGGCAGTAAGTAACATTTAAAATAAACTTTGATGTACCTCATTTTTACTGGCTCGACCACCCTCACAGTATTCTGGAAAAATGTTTAAAACAAAAGTGAAAGCTGACTGGCGCCATGATGTGATCGGACTGCGGTGGCACAGCAGCCTTTTTTATTTTATATAATTGTTGAGGCGAAAAGGGAAACCCAACAATTATATAAAATAAAATATGAATAAAGTGTGTGAAAACTCAATTTACATACTCTCTGGGTTTGATGCTACGATAAATCCTCGAGCTTCGCTCTCAGGGTTTATGTAGCATCAAACCCTTTGGGTGTGTGAAAATTCTCGTTACACACCCATACCCATACTTTATTCTCTATAAGCAACACATGGTAGTATGATACAAATAAATGTATCTACCTGCAAACACAATTATATATCTATTACACAGGCTGAGAAACATCTTTCCGAGTCCTAAATAAAAAAAAAATAAAAAAAAGTTTTTGCATTTTGTTTTATTTTTCATTTTTTACTGTGTGACGCCGAGTTTGTTTTTAATCTGAATTAACTTTTTGGAGAGGCATCAGTTTATATGGTGGAACAAGGAGCCGGCTGTATTGTTTTCAGGCTTGTTTATTAAATGGTGGTTCCTCCTTTGCTTTCTTAGCAGTATCTTGCATTTTTCTAATATCCACCTCCCATGTTTTTACCAACTGACTGCCCCAAGCACTTATGAAATAGTATTTAAATTCTAGGTTAATGGTTGGGGCTTCTAAGTTCAACAGGCATGAATTATTTAAGTGGTGTCTGTTACTGCAATTCCAGACTCTGAAAAAGATGTTTTACACATAAGTCTATGCAAAAGGAACCAGCCCGGTGGCGCTAAGGGTTGAGGCGCTTGGCGCCACACCTCTCACCATGCCAGCGACCCGGTTTCGAGAACGGACTCGGGCGCCGGGGGTCGGCAGGGGAAGGGTTGAGGACTGAGCACCCGAGTGGTGCTCTCCTCCCCGGATCAAGGGGATGGGATGGCCCGGTGAGCCAGATACCTCTGATGGAGACCAGGGGTACTGTAGCAAGCCGGGCAGGCACGCACTAGTGTAGCCGATGCTGGCAGGGTAACCGTGCGCCAGATAGCGTTGGAGCGTGCCCACGCATGGGGAAGGGGACAGAACATGGAAAAACCTGGTCCCAGGGGTAGGAGATGGCACCAACCCCATGCCCACTGGTGGGCCCGTCCTTGGCGACCTTCATAGATCCTTCGCCCAGAGGCCCACGTCTGCAGCTGGAGTCTACAAAGTTTGAAGTGCGCCCAAGGTAGGGAGGTTAAGCTGGGGGCTAGCTGGGCGAGGCGGGAGGAGGTGAGGAAGGTGCAGTCGGGGGCTTCAGGCAGGGCAGGACACAAGCTGGATGCCTGAGAGAGTCTCCTGGGACCGTGACAGGAGCAATAAATAATCGGGGAAAAAAAAAAAAAAAAAGACTACGTAAAAGGAGTTGCATTTGTTTGGTGAGTGGCATTTCTCAGACTGGCTGTGCTAAATGTTTGTACTTTCACTTTACATTTAATAAATGCAGCCACTCCAGCTGCCCTTTTCTTGTTCGTGACAACTGAAACTAGACCCACAAACTGAGGAGTGGATCAGTGAGTCAAGTAAAATAGACAGTCTATTATTTTCTGCTGCAATTCCCATAAAACATTTACATCCAAACAAAAAAGAAGAAAGGGGAAGTCCAACACTAATAAAGAGGAAAAAGTTAAAGTAAACAAAAAACTGTCCCAGTGTCATTCTTGTATACAAAACAGGGAAGCATCGCCAATGGAGTCAGATGGTCAAGACACGTCATATCAATAAAGTCCATCAAGCTTTCAGTTTCTTACCAAAAGCCCGGATGTTACCTCTGGATCGAAAAACAATTTTTTTCCAACTAAACACAAAATGCCATGGCAGAAATTTAGAAACACAGAACTTGTCAGCAGAAAAGGACCTCTCAGTTTATCCCGTCTATTCTATGTCCGCAGACAGTATCTGGTCTCCGGTGACCCCACCACTACCCTAATATACCCCAATGTTTACCCATACATGCTACTGGTCCCAGTACCGAACCCTGTGGCATACCACAAGTCTCTCTCCCATCTTTAGAGTGACTGCTGTTAACCACCACTCTCTGTCTCATATCCGTTAACCAGTTCTGAACCCATTTTACCAATCTGGAACCCCCTCTTAAGCTGGTCAACTTCCTAATTGGTCTCCTGTGTGGGACAGTGTCAGAGGTTTTGCTAAAGTCTAGATAGGCTACGTCCACTGCCCTCTTCTGGTCTGTTTTCCTGGTCACCCAGTCAAATAAATATATCACATTTGTTTGGCATGACCTTCCCTAATTGCGAATCCATGCTGCCTGTGGACATGCAATCCACTGGATTCTACATGCTCAACCATCCTTTATTTCAGTAGGGTTTCCATTAATTTCCCCACCACTGAAGTTAGGCTGACTGGCCTTTAACTGCTATCCTCTTCCCCCCTGCTGTTGCTCTTATGTTGAGGGACCATGTCAGCCTTTCTCCAGTCCTCCAGAACCACACCTGTTTCCAGTGAGCTGTTGAACAAGGATTCAGCTGGGCAGCTAGCAATTCCCAGAGTTCTTTCCTGGGGTGTATCCTGTGTCATCCCATAGCTTTATTCATCCTCGAGTCCTTTCAGTACTCTTTCTGCTGAAAATGGACTTGTGTCCACCTGCCTCTCTCCCCTAACCTGGCTTCTCCCTGGTGGTCCCTTCCTCCCCTACTGTAAAAACTGAACAGAAGTACTTGTTTAAAATGTCAGCTTTTTCTTGGTCCCCCTCTGAACAGTCTCCCCTACTGCCCTTATAATCCCCACTATCCCTCCCCTTGCTTTTCTCGTCTCGCTTCCGTATCTTAAAGAAGTCTCCTCTCTTCTAGCCAACCCCCCCTTTTTGTTTTTTTGGCGTTGCCCCGAGCTCCACCATCCCCTCATGCTCAGACCTACCCCCGAGTGGGGCCGCCGAAGTGATCACTGGTGGCCTAGAGAGAACAGCAGCAGAGCTGGCATCATTGACGGGGCCAGCATTTTTCTTATTGCTGTAACCTCGAGGGGGCGGGGATGTGCAATGATGACCAGCATCCGCCCTGCCCCCTGTACATTATTGCACCGGTCACAGCGGATCCCCTGGCCTCTGACAGGGGTCCATAATATGCCCAACACTCCACCCCCCAGAGAAGGAGAGCAGTCCACCGGATGCTCAATCCTTACTCCTCCCGGACATCCCTGTGACTTCCCAGGTCCGTTCCCGAACCTGTGCAGTCAGTGTCACAGACGAACACAATGCCTCTGCGCCAGCTGGGCAGCTCCTCTAGCCACCCTCTCTAGTAATCCTTTCTTTTGCCTGTGCCTTTGGTTACCTAACCTTCTTACCTGCTTCCTTCTGCCTTGCTAGGTACACCTCTGTCTTCCTCCCTCTGTGTATCTCTTGAATGTCACCCATTTTTCTTTCACCATCCTTGCCACTTTTTAAGAACCACAACAGACTCCTTTTCTTGCTCTTTTTGCTTACTTATTTCCCGCAGAGGTTTGCTGCACTAATTATAGCCTCCCTTACTCTTTCCCAATGTGCCTCTACTCCCCTCCCTGGTAAGCCCATAGAAACTTTGACGGCAGATAAGAACCACTTGGCCCACCTAGTCTGCCCATTTCCCTACCTACTGGATACATTGCAGATTCTAGTTAACCAACAACCTACTTTCTCCTACCACCCACTATAATTGCCTTATGTCTGTCCCACGCATTCTTGAATTCTCCCACTGCTTCTGACCCCACAATCTCCTCAGGAAGGCAGTTCCACACGTCCACCACTCTCTCCATAAAAAAATATTTCCTCACGTTGCCCCTGAGCCATCCCCCCCCTCTATCTTCAAATTGTGCCCCCTTGTTCTTGCACATCTTTGTTTCTGAAAGATGCTCCCCCTTTGACTTTGTTGATTCCCTTGAGGTACTTGACAGTTTCTATCATGTCCCCCCTCTCCCTCCTTTCCTCAAGGGCATATATATTAAGCTTCTTTAGTCTCTTTTCGTGGCATTTTCTGAGGCAGTCTCCACTTCTTTAAATCCACCCTCCTGAAGTCCAGGACACTTGTCCTCATGTGGCTCACCTCTGCTCCTTTCCTTATGTTGAACCACACTGTACGATGATTACTGCCACTCAAGGGACTGCCCACTGTGATGTCTGCAATGCTGTCCCTGTTCATTAGCACCATGTCCAACACTGCCCTTTCTCTAGCAAGTGCTTTAATCCCTGAGAAAAGTCCCTTTTAGGGAGTCTTGGATGGCACTGCTCCTTGCCAAAGCTGCAGTTGGAAAGTCGCACACCACATCTGGCATAGTGAAATCTCCAAGTGGCAGCACCTTCCCCTTACTTGCCATCCTGATGATGGCCTCCCCAGTGCCTTGTCCATCTTCTCCCCTTGTGCTTGGGGTCTGTACAGCACCCTGGTGCAGATAAAGGTCCCAAAGCCGGTCCCTAGAATGACCCACAGCACCTCCCCTACATCTCCTGTCCTTTGTGACAGGGTGGAATAGGACCCTGTCCCAGTTGTTATAGAAAGTGTTTAAATGCAAGGATCTGTTAATTCCTTTCCTGTCTCTTGCCTGTCTGGTTGCACAACCAAATTTTCCTGAGAGACCTAGGATTTCATCCCCCTGACAGTCTCACAATTCTTTGCCTCGCTCAGCTTTCCCTTGCTTTCTTTCGTTTTCCCTTGCGTACCTGCAGATATAAAAAATATATGCAAATCATTATGTGGAAATGGACCTAATATTGGGACCCCATTGTTTAGAAAATATACAGTGTTACTGTTGAAATGTGTACAATTATATTTTGAGATGATTGCTAAAAGCTATTTGGGAACGCAAGAGGTTACCGGAGTGCAAATGTTAAGCCTTTTGCTGAAGAGTTGTGGAAAAGGGACCACAGCTCAGGGACGCTGTGTTCTAGCTGCACATGCCTGATACTTACAAGAACAGGATGCTTGTTAAGAATGGAGGTTGGAAGGACTTAGAGAGCTAAGCTGCAACTGCTAGAGAGAGAATGGACACAAAGATTTAAGGAAAACTCCTATGGATCTTTATTTTATTTTGCATTTGTAAATTGTTATACTGAACAAGTTTATTTTTTTATGTTGCTGCTAGTGTAAATAAATATTTTTGGTGAATTCTACAACTGCTCCTGGTTTTACTATGCTTCCTGACCCGTACCTCGATGACAGATGGTGTCAGCCTAAGTGGGATTTACACCGTGCATACTCTATGCCAGGAGTTTTGTGCGTGGGTACTGGACCTAGTACCAGGGAAGTATAGAGAAAGATATGGATTCTGCAGCAGCAAGTCCAGGAGTGGTTACCAGGAGAATGGCAGCCAAAGTAGTAAAGACAGAAGTCCAAGCTGAGACTGTACAGCCAACACAAGTTATGGAAAAAGAACAGGTAGTGACAGAACCTAAAAGCCTGATGGATTTTTTTCAAATGCTGGGCTATACAACAAAAAAGGATTGAGAAGCAGAGAGAAAGATTCAATGTTTAGAAGCACAGAGGAGAGCAGAGATGCAGCGACAGAAGCAGCAGAGGAGAAAAGAGATGCAGCAACGGCAGCAGCGATGGCTGGATGCCTTGCAAGCTATCAAAGGAAGAGGATCTGGCACACATCCAGACGAGCAAACAAAACACAAGCAATTTAAAAGCCATTAAACTTACAAAGTTGTGTCCCTCTGATGATATTGAGGCATACCTGACAACTTTTGAAAGAGTTGCCACAGCCTGCCAATGGCCAAGGCAGCAATGGACCATCAGATTGGTACCCTACCTGACAGGCAAAGCCCAACTTGGCTACAGCAATATGGACACTGCACAGTCAGAAAACTATGACCTGGTGAAAAGCGAAGTTCTGAAAAGGTTTGACATCTCAAGAGAGATCTACAGGCAGAGATTTCGATCTCTGAGGTACAACTCAGTCAACCATCCTCAAGAAGCCTTCACCCAACTCAGAGAACTCCTGATAAAATGGATCCAACCAGAGAGCAAAACAGTTCCACAGATCATCGACACATTTGCCATGGAGCAATTCATCAACACCTTGCCTACAGATATGCAGCTCTGGGTAAAGGAACACCGACCAGAGTGTGGGGAAAAGGCTGTTTCTTTGGCTGAGGACTATCAAATGGCCAGACAGGCGCCACAGCAGCGAGGTAACGGCCAAGCACCAGTAAGAGACTCTTTTTTTCCCATTTAAACTCCAAGTCTGATAAGAACTCTGGTGGGGGTAACAAATCTGTGCCCAAAGACGTTATCTGCTATAACTGTAATAAGCCAGACCATATTGCAAGAAACTGCCGTAGTAAGGAGAATGGCACTGGAGCAGATTTGTCCTTGACAAATTGGGGCAAGTACTTAGCAGATGTGAAGGTGGGGGATAAGACTGTAAAGGGACTCATTGATTCGGGAAGCAGACAGACCCTAGTACATGTTGAAGTGCTGGGAAAACACTGGGCAAAAGGACCAGGTACTGGTGTCATCTGCATCCACGGGGACACTCGATACTATCCCACTACCCAAGTGACTCTGACCATTAAGGGTGTGTCGCACCAAATGAAAGTGGGGGGTACTACCTAAGTTACCTCTACCTGTGATTACTGGAAATGACTTTCCAGAATTTACTAAGTTAATCAAAGAAGGAGTAAATCCTGATGTTTCAGCAGCTGTGATGACAAGAGTTCAGGCAAAGAAAATTTCAGATGGTGGGGACACTTTTCCTTTCAGTCATTTTAATTCGGACTTGCTTGAGCACAGCTCCAAGATCCAGAAATCCAGGAAAGAAAGACGATGCCTGAAGAAACTGTGGCAACAAATGACTGATGGACATACAGGGTTAAAATATGAAAATGCTGAAGCTAAACTGATAACTGATTGTGATTTTCTTTCAGAACAAGCTTACAATGTTTCTCTCCAGGGTTATTTTAAGCAGCTGGGGGTGAAACCAAAACAGGGTGGACCAATGTTTAAAAAATGTAATGGGACACTGTACAGAGTTTGGGTTAAACCTCAGACACTGGAACAGACAGAACAACTGGTTATACCACAGAAGTATAGAACAGAGTTGTTACAGATAGTATATGATAGTCCTATGGCTGGTCACTCAGGGATGGATCCCACTCTTGCCAGATTGCTGTGCAGATTTTACTGGCCTGGAATTCTTGAAAATGTTGCTACCTATTGTAGTTCTTGTGCTGAGTGTCAGAAAGCAGCCCCAGTCACTAGAAAAGACAAGGTGCTCCTGGTGCCCCTACCCTTGTTAGATGTGCCTTTTGAGAGAATTGCAACAAATGTGGTTGGCCCTTTAGACAAAAGTAAAAAAGGTAATAGATTTATCCTGGTAGTTTGCAACTATGCTACTCAATACCCAGAAGCAGTTCCAATGTGTACTGCTACAGCTTCAAAAGTGGCAGCAGAGCTTGCAAAAAATTTCAGCAGAGTGGGCATGCCTAAAGAAATTATTACTGATCAGGGTAGTAATTTTGGTGCTGCATTACTTAAGGAGCTGTACAGACTACTAGGTATCACTGCCATAAGAACCTCCCCCATCACCCTCAGACAGACGGTCTTGTTGAGCATTTTAACCAAACCCTAAAACGCTTGTTAAAATGGTTTGTAAAAGGGGATGGGAAAGATTGGGACCAGTACTTGCCTTATCTACTTTTTGCTTACAGAGAAGTGCCGCAGACATCAACAGGGTTTTCACCACTTGAAATGCTATATGGTAGACAGCCAAGAGGGCCACTGGATGTGATAAAAGAAACGTGGGAAGATAACCCTACTCAGAAAAAATTCTATAACTTCTTACATGTGTGCCCTAAGAAAGAAGCTATGCAAAATATGTTGAAATTGTCCATAGCAATCAGGAAGAGGCCCAAAACTAGCAGAAGGTATATTATAACCATGGGGTAAAAGAAAAAGTTTTTGAGCCAGGTGAAAAGATTTTGCTACTGTTACCAACAACAGAAAATAAACTGTTAATGAAGTGGCAAGGGCCTTACAGAGTGCTTAGACGTACTGGCACCGTTAACTACGAGATTGAGACCCCTCCGACAGGAAAAATCCTACTAATATATACCATGCTAACCTCCTCAAGAAATGGGTTGAAAACATGCCAAAAGCTAGTTTTACCAGAAACTGATAAAGAAAATTGACGTAGCTTATGATAGACGGGAACAAACTAACTGCTGCTGCTGTAAAGGTGAATGTTTCCTTAACCTCAGAACAAACTGCAGACATTCGTAATGTGCTAAAGACATTTAACAGTACTTTTACCACGGTACCAGGGCGAGCAAAAGGGGTCGAGCACCTAATAGTGACAAGGAATGATTGCTCTATTAGGCAAAAGACATACAGGTTACCAGAGTGGTTAACAGATGACGTGGTTAAGGAAATACAAAAAATTAAAGAATTGGGTATCACAGAGGAGTCGAGGAGTGCTTGGTCATCTCCAATGGTAATTGAAAACAAAAAGGAAGGAGCTATTCGAATCTGCCTTGATTTTAGGAAACTTAATCAAGTGTTAGAATTTGACAGTTATCCTACGCCCAGAATAGATGATTTGGTGGACAGACTGGGGAGTACAAAGTATATCAGTATCCTCGATCTCACCAGGGGTTACTGGCAAATACCTTTAGCTAAAGAATCCAGAGACAAAACTGCATTTGCCACCCCTGTTGAATTCTATCAGTTCACCACCATGCCATTTGGTTTACATAGTGCGCCAGCTACATTCCAGCGGTACATGGATGTCATTTTATCACCTCACACTGGTTATTGTGCTGCGTACCTGGATGATGTCGTGGTGTACAGTCCAGACTGGAAAAGCCACCTGGAACACCAACAAGCAGTTATCCAAGCAAACAAAAATGCAGGTCTGGAGCTGGCCCGGTGGCGCAGAGGGTTGAGGCGCTGGACGCCACACCTCGTGCCACGCCGGCAACCCAGGTTCGGGAACGAGACCGGGTTGCTGGGGTTCAGCAGGGGAGGGAGAGGATCGAGTGTCCAGAGGACAGCTCTCCTCTCCTAGGAGGGGCAGGGGTCCCTGTTCGGTGCTTGGCTGGCCTCTGGTGGAAGCTAGAGATAGAGCAAATGCTGACAATGTAGAGAAGGGGGCGGGGAGTGGCAGACGTCGGTACCATGCCTTGACGTCAGGGCACTAGCCACTCCCCAGAAACAGGGGAAGATGCCCTTCGGCTCCAGCAGAGACGGAGCACCGGAGCTTGCCCTCGATTTGTGGCTGCCCACCTGGCACCTGATCGACGCTACAGACTGCTCGGGGTGTTGGGACCCACCTCGTCCCCGCCCGGGGGGTAATCCGAGGCTACATGGGCGATGGAGGCCTGACCAGGTAGGGCGGACCGCAGAGGGATGACTCTTTAGTGCTCCACAGGAGACCAGAGCGGGGGGGGGGGGAAGAATAAATACGAAAAAATAATAAAAAAAAAATGTTGGCTTGACAATTAATATTACCAAATGTGCACTGGGCATGCAGAAAACCAGATATTTGGGCTGTGTGTTGTGAAATGGAAAAGTTAAGCCAGAAATTTCTAAAACAGAAGCTGTAGTTAACAGCCCTGTCCTTAAAACAAAGAAACATCTCAGGTCATTTTTAGGGCTGGCTGGTTATTATCAGAGATTTGTTCCCAACTTTGCTGAGTTAGCTACTCCACTCACTGAACTCACAAAAAAATGGTACCCAAATAATGTGAAATGGATCTCAAGAGTGTGATGAAACTTTTCAAGCCATTAAGGCTGCATTATGTTCAGCCCCTGCTTTAAGAAGCCCAGACTTTGAGAAACCATTTTTGTTAAAAACAGATGCATTAGAGGTAGGCCTAGGTGCAGTCCTGAGTCAGAATACAGATGGGATGGAACATCCTATTCTGACATAAGTAGGAAGTTGCATGACAGAGAGAAAAGGTATTCCACCATTGAAAAGTAACGTCTAGCAGCAAAGTGGGCCATGGAGTCCCTTAAGTTTTATTTACTAGGAACCGACTTTGTACTTATAACAGATCACAAGCCTCTCTGTTGGCTTAACCAAATGAAAGATAAAAATTCCAGAATCACAAGGTGGTACCTGGCACTACAGACATTTAAATTCACAGTGATACACAAATCTGGTAAAGAGAATAGCAATGCTGATTTTTCTGTCAAGCTATGGATCAGGAATTGAGGGTTCTGAAGGTTGAAAAACAAATGTATGGGTTTGAACTTTACTGTTTGCTGTACTGTTATAGAAAAAAAAAAAAAGGATAATGCACATGTGCTTAACTGCTGAAAGCTAATATTAGTAGGGAATTAAGAGAAAGTTTTGGAAACCCGTTTGATAAAACAGGTTCCTTCTTCAGGAGGGGGGTGTATGTGACAAGGTGGAATAGGACCCTGTCCCAGTTGTTATAGAAAGCGTTTAAATGCCTGTATCTGTTCATTCCTTTCCTGTCTCTAGTCTGTCTGGTTGCGCAACCAGATTTTCCTGCGAGACCTAGGATTTGATCACCCCAACAATCTTGCAATTCTTTGCCTCTCTCAGCCTTCCCTTGCTGTCTTTCTTCCTCCCTTGCATATATGCTGATATAAAAATGTATGCAAATCATTATGTGGAAATGGAACTAATATTGGGATCCCTTTGTTTAGAACATATATAGTGCTACTATTGAAATGTATATAATTATATTTTGAGATGACTGCGAAAAGCTGTTAGGAACTCAAGAGGCTACCCGAGTGCAAATTTTTAAGCCTTCTGCTGAAGAGCTGTGGAAAGGGTGCATCAACTCAGGGCTGTACATAAAAGTGTTATTCTTGACCTTGTGTAACGCAGGTAAACCTTGTAAATGAGCCTGCTCAATGGTGTTCGCCTGGATAAATAAAGACTTGACTGATTGACATTGTGTTCAAGCTGCACATGTCTGACTCTGATACTTACAAGAACAGGATGCTTGTTTAGAATGGGGGTTGGAAGGACTTATAAGAGAGCTGAGCTGCAACTGCTAGAGAGAGAATGGACACAAAGATTGAAGGAAAATTGATGGATCTTTTATTTTATTTTGCCTTTGTAAATAGTTATACTGAACAAGTTTTTTTATGTTACTGCTAGTGTAAACAAACATTTTTGGTAAATTTTACAACTGCTTCTGGTTTTCTTATGCTTCTTGACCTGTGCCTTGATGACAGCCTTTATTCCCCTTCCTTGCGTAAAATGCCACCCCTTCTCTCCATCCTGTCTCCTCCTGAGTAGAGACTAGCCCTGTGAGGCCATGTCACGATCATTTTGCTCAGTGCACCATGGTTCCATTATGGCCACTACATCTAGGTTAGCCTCTGCCATGATAGCCTCTAAGTCTGGGATTTTGTTTCCAGTGCTCCTGGGGTTGGCACACGTGGCTCTCTACATCTTCTCACCCCCCCAAACCTGATGCCCTCCGTCTTCCTCCCTTTCTTGCCTGTGTTGTTACATAAAGCCCCCTCAGACTCCCCTCTTCCCATTTTGCATTCTCCATTCCTGGTCCCCACAGATCCACTTTTCCTCCCCTACCAGAACTGTATCTCCCCTCCATCTTGTCACAGTCCCTGCCCTGTGCCCCTGTCCTTGGGATGACCCTTTGGCCCCGATTTCCCCTATGATGTTACCATGGGGGGGGGGGGCAAGGCACTGCCTCCCTCATTTTTTCAGTCTTCCCTCCTGGCTAGTCTAAATGTTCATCTAAATAACATCTAAACCTCCCACCAAGGATTGTGGTCCCCTGCCTAAAAGGATGCAGGACATCTACCTTGTAGAGGCAGCAAGTCATTGTGACAGCATGGGTGGCTCAGCCTGTTTCCACTGTATGTAAATCAGTGGTTTTGCTTCAAGAACTGACAGATAAACAAATTGCTATTCACCATGCATCAGTTCCTGTGCTTCACAGTAAGCCTCAAAATTCCCCAGGAAAACTTGCTGGGATGACAGCTGAAAAGTTAACTGTAACATGTCCCCAGAGCCACACTGCAGGAAAGCTGATTTTACAAATATTTTTATATTGAAGGTGAGCCACAAGTCACATTACATGCAGGAGGACAGCAAACAAAGCCCCGGTACTTCAATGTTAATAGTCTTCATCAAGGGATGACTTTCTCAATATCACACCAGTAGGAGTGGCTATAATAATCGTATATCATAAGTAGTAAATTAGCTTTCTGTAGCCCACATCTTGGACAACATGGAACAATGTCAGAACCTTGCAAATTGGCCCTCTTCTCAAGGGTATAACACATGTGTAGCAAAGTCTGATATTGGGCTAGCCCCTGGCTCATCTGAATAGGAATGTGAAAAGCATCATGACATAACTGTATTGTTTGCTACCCTCCAGGGCTCCTACAAAATGGCTAAGGCATCCCCCCCTCCCCCCGTGCAATAAGCAATGAATTATATATTAAAGAAAGCATGACTTTTTCTAGTTTAGTGGCTGAAAGAGCACTCTACACTGCTGAGGGACCTGATCACTGTAAAGATGGCAAAAGTTTAAAGCACATATGTCTACCCTGGTACAGTAATATGTTAAAAAAAAAAAAAGTAAGCAGATGGTAAATGGTATTTAGAAGGAAAGTCAACAAAAGACAAAACTGTGCTATCCTGAAATAGCTGACCGACATAATTTAAGGCCACGCGACTTCCAAAGAGGTTCTCAGAAAGCCAGGTAAATGGGGGCTATCCGCAAAGAAGGGTAAATGACTACAATTTCAACCCTAGGCCAATTTATGATGAACTCAGTGCCAAACGGTACAACTGTGCCAGGACATCCTGCCCCCTTGGCCTGCATCACGCTGTTTAACAGAGGTAGAGTGCAAAAGATTCTACAGATGCTAATAATGTAAAAACGTTCCAGTTGTGCTCCAGGAGTTATAGGAACTGCCTCAAATCAGCAGCCCAGTAATAAAACTGAAAATTTGGGACCCCAGCTCCTCCCATAGAGGAGAGGCGCACTAATTCAGATAGCTTAACTCTGGGAGTCTTCCCAGCCCATATGCAATACATAATCTTCAGGTCGAGACAGCTAGGTCTCAATGCCCCCCCACTCAGAGCACGCTAAGCTCCACCAGCCGCCTGTTACTGAAGCAGGCAGACGCCAGGACTTCAGATTTTTTTTTTTTTTTTTTAACTTTATTTTATCTTGTACATGCTAGACAAAAAGCATGTAGCTGACAGTCCAAAGCAATTACAACTATTCCTTTTGGAAAAAGCACACCTTTCTCCTTAATCAAAAGGGTATTATGCATCAACTACATTGTGTTACATCATACGGGGGTATCTATAATTTTACCATACAAGATTGTATAAAACTCCTAATGTGTGCTGCTTAATGAGCCCAAGAGCACATGGCTTAAACAAATGTTAGGTAATTGTCCAGCAATTCAGTCCAAAAATAATAAGCAGTGCCTCTACAATAAGGGCTATTTGGTGCCATGTTCCATCCTAAATGAAAGAGAAAAATGCTACAGTAAACTAATTTGCAGCTAAACATTGCTCTATATTAGGAGAAAACCACACAACTATAAGGCATCTACCTCTTATTCCTTACTAATTTAACAGTATTAGACTTAGATTTATTCTTTCCCCACCTTTCCATTTTTAAAACTTAAAATGTACCAGGCCCGCACAAACTCCTAATGGAAAAACCTCAAACAAAAGAGAGGGCCAGGAAATCTGTACCCTAAAATCAAGCAACTGTACAGGCCATCTCGGTTTATTTAAATTATAAGCTGGTGGGTGAAATTATAACAGTGTTACCAAAAATTAGAGACTCCAATGTCCCCACATTAAACCTTCAGGTTGTTGCGTCGTCATCCTCCTCGTCGGTCCCCTCGGTTCTGCAGCCCTTCTATCCGCCCATTTACCGGCCTCAATGGGGTCCGAAAACTGGTAAACCCTGCTCTGATATACGATCCGGAGCCTGGCTGGAAAGATAATTGTGTGCGGTACTCCCAGCTCCCTTAAGACTCGTCTCACACCATCAAATTTTTTTCTCCGTTGCCTCGTTGCGTAGCTGATGTCAGGAAAGATATGAACCTGGGAGTCCCCTTGATAGACTGGAGCTGCTCTGCGGGAAAGTCTGAGAATTTTGTCCCTAGCTGCCACACCTGAAGTAACCATCATTAAAGTATGGGGGTCTTCCGTATTTTGTGAATGACCATGCGGTGCAACTCGATAGATGTTTTGTATTTCCCATGTGTTTGCTGGGGCTTCTGGATTTAATTTTTCGGATAACCATTCTTGCATATTCAGGACCGGATGGTCCCCCTCTGAGCCCTCGGGAAGACCTACGATCCGGATATTGGCCCCTCGAGCCGTATTTTCAAGTGCTTCCAAACGTGCCTTAAGGTGCTGCGTTTCTTTAATAAGCAAGGTGGTCGCTCCAGTCGAGGCCTCTGTCTGCTTACGGACCTCCTTAAAATCATCTTTAAGCCCATCCACTGCTCTCTCAACAATTAGGACTCCGGTGTTAAAGTCATCAACTTTCTGATTGAGTGTAGAAACTGATGTTATTAAAGTCTGAAGTTTATGGCCCAAGGTGTTAATAGTTTCTCCTCCATCAGGCCGTTCCTCGATTAATGTGGCGTCCTCTGCTCTCTCAAGTCCTGCTGTTCCTTTGCTTTTTCTAGCCCCTCCAGGCATCTTATCTTTCTTGGGATTACCCATCCTAACAGATTTCGGGTCGTTCTTCACAGTAGAAAGGTTAAAAAAAACCTGTGGGAAGCTTCTAAATAGGAGATTTAAACAAGTTTTCTCCTCTCGATGTGTAAGCTATACAAAGTTGCTGCACGCTGCTCGGGCTCCACAGTGCCCCCAAGCACCAGGACTTCAGATTGAGAGAGCCAGGTCTCAATGGCTCTCCCCCCTCGAATTGGAGCACCGCCAGCCACCTACTGCTGAAGCAGGTAGACGTCAGGACTTCAGGTTGAGAGAGCCAGGTCTCAAGGGCTCTCCCCCGTGATTGGAGCACTGCCAACCACCTACTACTGAAGCAGGTAGATGTCAGGACTTCAGGTCAAGAGAGCCAGGTCTCAAGGGCTCTCCCCCAAATCGGAGCACTGCTAAGTACTGTCAGCTGCGTGCTACTGAAGCAGGTAGATGCCAGGACTTCAGGTTGAGACAACCAGGTCTCAAGAGCTCTTCCCCCCAAAATCAGAGCAGCTCTAAGCACCGGCAGCCATCTGCTACTGAAGCAGGTATTGAAAACTCTGCAGTGTTTGGGACCAGCTGCTTGCTGTGGTCAGCATACAGGTTTAGATTTTTTTTTTTTTTGCAGCAGTGGGCAAGTAGTGAGGGAGAGGAGTCTATTAGGGGTGTGTTGCATGTTCTTTAAGGCCGAATCCGAATCAACTGCTGTCTGACTTTGTCCTTTAAGGTACTGCTGTGTTATATTAAATGTATTGATTTCTGACTGGGACTGCTGTGCCATATTAAATGTATTGATTTCCGACTGGGTGCCTCTGCTTCTTTTAACTTATTCACACTGGTTATTTCAGCTTATTTGCACCGTTTATTGTACCTGTTTCATACACTGATTGCCTTACTGTGACCTCAAAGTTTTAGCCACGCGATTCAGTCGCCATCTTACCCTACCCCCAACCATCCTCCAGTCTTGCCACAGGGCTTACCTCTCCACTCTCCTTCTTGCTCCTCAGGTAGATGCCAGGACTTCAGGTCGAGAGAGCCAGGTCTCAAGGGCTCTCCCCTGAATCGGAGAACCGCTAAACACCGCCAGCCGCCTGCTACTGAAACAGGTATTGAAAACTCTGCAGTGTTTGGGACCAGCCGCTTGCTGTGATTGTCTGTACCCGCTGCTAATGTGGAGGCTGCCCCACCCACCCTCCTCCTCCCTCACACCCACTCTGGCTCTTCATTTCCTTTATAGTTGACCCTTGTCACGTGCCCCCTATTCTATTTCCCCATTCTCCCATTAGCTCCTTTTACTTCTTGACCACTAGGGGTCGCTATCCAACTTCACTGGGGTTATAACATTTTACTCCCTACCCCTCACTAGTAACCCACCCACTGCATTAAAGTTCCTCCCCACATTCTCCCCTACTCCTTCCGTTTTCTCCTCTGTCCTCCACCCTAAGCCTCCCTTCCCTACAGCAGGCAGTTTTCAGCCTGTGACTCCCAGACCCTGTCTCCGTCGCAAGTAGCTGCTCTAATCCTCTAGGTCATCCAGCCTGTTAGGCGGTTCACTCTCTCACTCTTCTGATATACTACTGCTATCTGGTGGCCGAAGGTGGTACTGCGCCACTACAACCTCCATCGTTGTTTATCTCTGTACATTTCAGTGTTCTATCTCTGTGTACTGTATTCCCTGTTCCCCTCCCGCAAATTTCTCCCTCCTTTCTATAATGCACCGACTATTCTTTTCTGCTTAGTTCTGATTCATCTCCCTTTATTACTCTTGCTACCCCCCTTCTCTGAGCCCTCCATGCCATGCCCTCCCCAAATCTACCCACCTCACTCCCATAATCACTCCCCACTCCTCACGTATCCTACCCCAACCAACTACCCATGGTCCCCTCCAGCTTCCTTTCTTCCCCACAGATCCATTTTAGCAACTCTCAAGTCCACTACTTTCTTCTTCACTCCCCCACAATCACCTCATCCTCCCTCCCTTTCTTCTCGTTCTAAAGCCGCTAAGCTAGCACCCACCCTTTCCAAACTGCTTATCATCCTCCTCCTGCTTTCTGCAGGTGACATAGAATCTAAGCCCGGATCCATCCACTCCTAACACCGTGCAACTCCCCAAGGGTTTGCAAATTGCTCACCTCAACATCTGTAGCCTTCTACCCAAACTCCCACTCCTCCAGCCTATTAAGCTAAACTTTTTTTTGTTGTTGTTGGTATTGTTTTTCTGGAGTCCTCGTCCTGCCATCTGACGTTCCCTCTCGTGACGACTGGGTATGAGGACTCCTCCCCTTTAGCCCCCATGACTTACCCCTCGTGGGGGGGGTTGGGAGACCCTCAACCCACCAGACCAGATCCAGTTCAGGGAAGGTGCCCTCCCAGTGGCGCTGCAAGGGGGACAATTGTCATCTATGGTGAGGACTCCTGTTTTTCCATTTTCTCCCCCTGCGGAGAGGGACGTGCAGTGACACCAGCGGAGGGAGCATGCACACATCCACACACGCTCCTCCAGGCATCTGCCCCATCTCTGCCCGTCATCTGCAGCATCGGCGCACTGCCCCCCCAGCCTCCACTAGGGGACAGTCGCGCGACGACCACTGACATCCCCCCTCTCTGGAGAAGGAGAGCAGTCCCTCAGGAACTCAATCCTTCTCCAACCCTGCCAACCCACAGTGGCCTGTGCTAGTTTCCGCACACGGGTCGCCGGTGTAGCGCGAGGTAAGGCATCAAGTGCCTCAGCCCTCAATGCCACCGGGCCATATGCTAAACTTAAAGCTAGATATTATGGTGCTTTCTGAAACATGGTTGGCTCAGAAAATAACAGACGCTACTCTCACTACTCCAGGTTACTCTATTATAAGACAGGACAGACCTAGCAAAGATGGAGGTATTGCAATGTACATCTCGTCCAACCTACAATACTCTCCCATCCTGTCTATCACATCCCCCACCCAATATGAACTCCTATTAATTAAGCTAACCCTTCCCTTTACGTTGCCCATTTTCATTTTTACTGTTGCCCTGGTCTCCCATCAGTAACCTTACCCAAGCTCTTCTCAACCATCTCCTCCCACACCACCTCAGGTGAGCTTTACCTTTTCGTTGACCTAAATGTGAACTGGCACTCACCTATCTCCTCCACTATACCCTCCAAAATAAAATCCCCAAATCTGGTTCAATTAACCACCTCTCCTATTCGGCTCAACCACAAGTCCCACAAACATACACTGATTGACTAGGCCCTTAACACTGATTGACTGGGCCCTCACCTCCCACCCCCACAGAGTTACTGCTTCTGGTATTCTCCCAGACTCCCTTAGTGACCACCACATGATTTACTATGTCTGCAAATGCCATCAGCCCAAAGCCCCCCCAACCCCAAATTGATCTATCTATGCTCCTTCCACTCCCTAAACTTAGCTCCCCTGCTAAATGAGCTTCACGATGCGGACTGGTCCACCCTTGCCTCGGAAACTTCCATCGATACTGAACTCAGCAACTTCAACTCTAAATTTATGGAAATTTGGGATCGTCATGATGCACCCACTAAGTTAACCAGAGTCAAAGGCTCCCACCTTCCCTGGATCACTGCCGAGCTTCTGGCATGTATGCTTGCCAGGGACCAGGCTTGAAGGTCTACATTCAATCCAGGACTCCCAATCTACTACTCCATTACCTCCAATATGCTTGTACGAAGGCCACTAGCTATGCCAAGGCAGAATATTTCTCGGCATCCTTACTTGACAACATAAACCACCCCTCCAAGCTCTGGAAAGTAGCTAAATGTCTATTCTTGTCCCTCTCCAGTCCACCTATTCCAACTCTTGCCAGTGGTGCTGGTACAATCTCTGCCCCCCCTTCCCCAACTGTCGCTACTACTTTCAACAACTTCTTTACATCTTGTGCCTCCTCATTACTCTCTTCCCTTCCCACCTGCCCACCATCTGTCTCCCCTGCTGTATCCACCCCTTACACCTCCAAATGATGCCCTCAAGGCCCTCCTTTCCTTAAGGCCCTCCAACGGCAAGGGCCCAGATGGCCTTGGCCCTGAATTACTCCACCTCTCCGCACCTGCCATAGCCACTCCTCTGGCCTCTCTTCTCCACCTCTCCTTCTCCCTATCCTCAGTTCCCAACATTTGGAACCATTCTACAGTCATCTCTCTCACTCTGCCTCCCTACTGCCAATCCTAGCGAAGCTTCAGGAATGCATCGTTCTTGCCCAGCTTACCTTCTACATTGACTCCACTTCCCTTTTCACACCATTCCAGTCTGATTTCCGCGTCCCACTCCACCACCACCTCCCTACTACGTTTCACAAATGCCATACTCTCCAAGATGGATCTGGGACACGTAATCTATGCCATATTCAATGATCTGGCGAAAGCCTTCGACACTGTATCCCACTCTCTCTCCTCCAAACACTTACTGGGACAGGTTTGAACCCTGCCGCCACTACTTGGTTTCGCTCTTACCTGACAGGCAGAACCCAATCTATCAAGATTGCCTCCTCCCTCTCCACACCTCTCCCTATCAACAGTGGAGTCCCACAGGGCTCTGTACTTGGCCCTACACTATTTTCTGTCTTTCTTAATGACCTCCCTTCTGCCTGCTCCACTGCACAAATAAATATGTATGCAGACATAGTACCATCCTCTATACGTCAAGCACTTCACATGCTGATGCCCAGTCTAGGCTGCAACAGGATTTCACCATGGTTCAGAAATGGTTCCAGTCAAATCATCTGTTTCTGAATGCAAAAAAGACAGTCTCCATGTCCTTCAGTACCAGACAGAGGCCATCTTCCCTTCCATCTCCCCCAGTGTTCCACATGCTGGATGGTACTCTGACAGAGAATGTCACTTACTTCAGATATCTTGGGATACGGCTAGACCACCATCTGGACTTTTCAGCATATGTGGATGCAATCCATACAGACCTTTACTCCAGGCTTGGTGCCTTATATAGAAACAAGGACTGCACCCCCCCCCCCGACACGCTATTGTGTAGACAATGATTCTGCCTACCATTAACTATGCAGACATAGTCTACAGTGCCGCCCCAAAAAATACTCTGGCCAGACTGGACACCCTTTTCAACTCCTTCTGCTGGTTCATAATATCCTGTCCCCCTCGCACTCACCACTATAGTCTTTACTCAGACATGTCCCTCCCTTCACTGAAGTCCAGGCGCTTGGCACGCACTGCTATTTTCATGGCCAAACTCTGGAATGGGAATTTTCCCTCCTATCTCTCCACTGTCATCTTTGCCACACCACTGAGCTCATACTCACTTAGGAACACTGACCCTCGCTCATTGTACTTTCCTGGTGAAACGTTTGAAATAAATAAATAATCAATGCATATCATGGGTCCACAATGGAAGCACCCCAAAAAGATACAAACATTTTGGTAATACTGACATTTTTAAAGGGACATGGCCAACCAGCTTTTTGGGAAATTTTCTATGTATTAATAGTGATGGTTCCTGTTGTCATCTGTGTTAATAACTGAGGTACTGTTTGGCACAGACTGTCATGTAACAAAGATATAATAGGTTACTTTGCTTAAAACAGTATTTCTAGCAACCTGAACTTTGGCCGTTGCTCGATGCTGAAGCACGGTCGTGAACTCAGTATGATACAGAAGCACTGGAAAACTTATGTATGCATGAGTTTTTACTTTTTTAAGTCGTATTAGCCAAATGTATTGCTAAAAAAGTATAGTGTTTCCTGAGTTCAGCAAATTAGCGCTTGTTTGAAAATGACTGGTCTTTCAGAGTCAAAATAAGATTTAAAAAGTAAAGCCGTGACTCCAGGCATGCGCAGAGTAAGAAAGAACAACTGCTCACAACTGCACCACATAGTGGTGCAAAACAGCAACAAGGACCAATTTCATAAGTGCAATACACTATGGGGCATTGGCTGTCTTTGGTTAATGAACTTCCAGGTGCTAAAGGCACTTGGCGCATGTGCCCGTGCCTCATTATGCACTAGGGTGTGCATCAACCACAGACAACTAACACCCCTGTCATGTTTTACTGCTTTCTTAACATACACATGGTAACAGACACCATCACTATTAATACACAGATTTCCCAAAAGCTGACAGTATCCCTTTAAGGCATTAATCTGACCTAAAAGTGATAATGATAAATCCATCCACCTTTGAATTTCTTTTCCCACCTGGTGCAACAATTGAGGATAGTTAGCTTGGAATAAATATATGTATTGAAGAGTTATATTATTAACCAATCCCCAGACAGTTAAGCCAGAATGGGACCATTTAAGTGGGAATGTATCCTACAAATCCAAAAAATTGAAATCTGTTAAAGGCATCACTACAGATCTGCCACAAATTGTTTTTTATCATGCAGTGGCTTCGAAATGCTTCACTACTTCCAATAAGCCTTGTAGGGATTCCTCAGGGCATTTATGGATGAGTTGCATATCGTCCACATAAAGGGAAGTGGTAATGATTGCATTTCCCACAGACAACCATGTGACTAAGGGATGAGAAGGTAAAACTATGATCAAAGGCACAAATGCTGAATCAAAAAGGAGAGGAAACCATGAGCACCCCTGACGGGAGCCCCAGGACAACGGAAAAGGATGTGACAAAACCAAACTTGTTAGAACTCTGCAACAGGGTGATTTATTAATCACATGTAGCCAGTTTATAGCAGGACAATCCAAAATTCATATCCTCAAGTACAGCCAAGAGAGGGGCCACCCAACGGCCCAATGTGTGGCGTACCGTGTTCCCATGCAGGTGATCTGATCTTGGGGAACCAGTTGGGCAGCCCAGGGGATGGGGAAGCACCGCCACTTGGCAATGCTCCCACTCCAGGGAGGGGTGGCATCAGGTTCTGCCAACCTGGCGACTCCTGCAATGTGCCATGGAGCTTGCTCCTCCACTGGTGATGCCAGTGGCATGTCGAGGCTGGTAGGGGCTGTGCCCAACATGTGGGAGGCGGTAGGATGAAAACAGAAAACGGCAGCCTTTGGAAGACAGTAATCTTGCTTGTAGAGCAGAAAGCAGATAACTAAAAGAAGCTACCATTTTCTTACTAATTTAACACTTCTATCTCAGCAGAAGTCAGTGTCTGTTGAGATAAAGCAGACAGATACTTTATTAGAGGTAGAAGGGGTCTTATTTAAGGTTAAAAAAAGAAAAGAAAGAAAGAAAGTCAGTGTGTGTTCTGTACTGGGAAGGGTACTGTACCAACTTACTTTGCTAAATCAGTAGAAGGAGAGACCTTAAGTTGGGGTTTGGCTTAAACAATATAAAAGCAAGTGACTCAAATTACAACTTCCTGTTGCTAGCCTTTTTTCTTACTAATTGCCGCCCATCCCACCCCTCCAGCCACCCACCCTAAGCCAGTTCTACTTTTTACACCCACTGGATTACTGGATTTGACTGACAACAGGAACTGGCAGTAGGAAGGGAAGGATCACAGAGAAACATTAGTTTTGTCAACCCTAAAGGAAAAAAGTAGCTCTCCCCCCCCCCCAAACTGCTGGTGGTCTGACACTGAGCAAGGAAGGAGGCGGCTACTGAAGAATATAGGAAGTTGCTGTCCCAGAACAGGAAGGGTGAGAGTTGTAAGGAGAGGAGAGAGTAAGCATACAGAGAAACAGGAGAGGGGACACAAAATAAGACATGATAGGAGTGGTGCAGTGCAATGGCTGTGGGGCAGCAGTGTTCCGGGAGACATTCTGGAGGCTGTGATGCTGCCGTATTTGCTGGCACCTCTCTGGTCTGAGAGAGGAGGTTGCCCTGCCTCCAGGCTGACCTGGTTAGATTTGTGAAACCTCCTCCCACCTAGGGACCACCAGGGCCAATGCCACTACCTCAGAGGTTGCCAAGAAAGAGGAGAGGCTGGATCAGGGTGGGCTCAGGAGGGAGAGGGTGGTGGAGCAGAGTTGCATCCTCTAGCTGTACCTCTCCACAATTCATAAGCTTCTGGTGGACAGTGGTTCCTCTATGGAGGCACCTGCAGTGGAGACCAAGGAGGATGCTGGAACCTTCACAAAGGAGACCCACAGGAGGGTGGCATGGGACTCCACAGGAAGGAAACAACCCTGGTGGGGGACTCAATCATTACGGGGCTAGAAGTGGGGGAGCAAGGGGAGAGAAAGAGGTAAGGTGCCTGCCTGGCGCCACAGCTTGGAGGAACAGGAAGTGACTCCTCAGGATCGTGGGAGCAGCTGCACGAGGGAGGGAGGGAGCTGGATGTCACTGTCCACCTAGGGACAAATGACCTGGCTAGGAATGGGATCAGAGCAGAGCAAGAAGAGTTTGTACAGTTGGGGAGGGGCCTTAGACAAGTAGCGCATATAGTAATCTTCTCGGAGATGCTGCCTGTCTATGGCAAGGGTGATGCTAGGGTACTCCTCACCAGGGAATTCAATGAATGGTTGAAAAACGGGTGTGGAGCTCAGGGTTTTGGCTTCACTGGGGACTGGGGAGCCACCTGGAGGGATACAGACCTATACTGGCGTGATGATCTGCATCTGTCCGGGGCGGAACCAGAATCCTAGGTGAGAGGTTTAAATGCTTCATTGGCAAGCATTTAAAGGGGGAGGCACTGAAAAGGAGCAGGGAAATCCCAGCCTCCCCCAACACAACACAGTAATTAGTGAAGTAAACACCAAGGTAAAGAAGTCATTAGGGAGCAGGACAGAGGTAAATGTAAAAATGGCAAAGACAGTAAGGACAGAGATGGGGCTAAAAGGGGTAAGGCCATCAAAAAGTGGAGGGTGATGAGTACCAATGCCCATAGTCTGTGTAACAAGCTCCCTGAACTAGTGGCCTTGATGGAAGAGGGTTGCCTGGATATTGTGGCAGTCACAGAAACATGGTACACAGAGAACCATGACTGGGATGTCAAATTACCAGGATACACACTCTATAGGAGGGACAGGAAGGGCAAAAGAGGAGGAGGAGTAGCTCTCTATGTAAAGGAAGTGATCAAAGCAACAGAACTAAAGAGTAAACAAGGAGCAGATGAGGCACTCTGGGTCACCCTGGAGACAAGAAATAGCACCACAATCCGCACGGGGATTGTATACAGACCCCCATCTCAGGGGGAGGGAATGGACAAGGAAATGATAGAAGGCATCCTTAGAATGGCAGTAAAAGGGGAGATACTGTTGATGGGGTACCTGAATATGCCAGATGTTAACTGGAGCACCTTTGCTGCAGGCACATCCAAGAGCAGGGTCATTCTTGATGCCCTACAAGGGGCATGCCTCAGACAGCTAGTACTGGAATCCACTCCGGAGGGAGCAGTCTTAGACCTGGTACTCTCAAATGGGGACGGAGAAAGAATCTCAGATTTAGAAGTGGGTAGCCATCTGGGAACAAGCGACCACCAAACAGTGTGGTTCACGATAAACACAGCCATACAATCAAGCCATACAGAAGCAAGAGTATTGGACTTTAGGAGGACTGACTTTGGGAAAATGAGAGAGTGCCCCAGAAAAGCACTAGCAAACAGGCAAGAAGGAGGGGTGGAGGAACAATGGGGAGCAATCACAGAGGCAACAAGCCTTTGTGTAAAGCAAATCAACAAACCACAATGAAGGAAAAAACTGCTATGGTTCTCAGAGGTGGCAGGGAAGGTTAAGGAGAAAAGGGTAGCATTCAGGAAATATAAGAAAATACAGAAGGAGCAGGACAGAGAACTTTACCAGTTAAAGCAGAAAGAGGCAGGGAAGGCAGTCAGAATAGCAAAGGCCCAAACCGAGGAAAGGATAGCCAACTCTGTTAAAAAGGGGGATAAAACCTTTTATAGGTATATTAGGGAGCAAAGGAAGACCAAAGGAGGGATACTGAGGCTTAACAAAGGGGAAGGAATGTGGGCAGAGGGTGACAGTGAAAAAGCACGGATACTGAACGAATATTTCTGCTCAGTATTCACAAAGGAAGAGGAGGGGGAGGTACCTAAACCAAACAAGAGAAACACTCAGAAGATGAAGGTCGATACCAATCCATTTACAGAAGAAAGGGTTCTGAAAAAAATAATAAAATTGAAGGTGGACAAAGCAATGGAGCCTGATGGGATTCACCCAAGAATTCTAAAAGAACTAAGGGTAGAACTAGTGACACCGCTGACTACACTCTTTAACAAATCATGGGAGGATGGGGTGGTACCTGAGGACTGGAGGAGGGCTGATTTGATTCCTCTTCACAAAAGTGGGAGCAGGACAGAGGCAGGAAACTACAGACCAGTTAGTTTGACCTCAGTGGTAGGGAAAATGATGGAATCACTTCTGAAGGAAAGAACTGTTGAGTACCTAGAGGCCAGTGGGGCACAGGACCCAAGGCAGCATGGATTCACGATGGGAAGGTCATGTCAGACGAATCTAATAGACTTCTTTGACTGGGTGACCAAAGTAGTAGACCAGGGAGGGGCTGTGGACATGGCCTACCTACATTTTTGCAAGGCATTTGATACAGTCCCACACAAAAGATTAATACACAAGTTAGCCAGCCTTGGAGTGGGTCCCAAGGTGGTAGGCCTGGATAAAAAAATTGGCTAGACAACAGGATGCAAAGTGTAGTAGTAAACGGAGTCCACAGTGAAGAAAGGAGGGTTACAGCAGGGTTCAGTACTGGGACCGGTCCTTTTTAATGTCTTTATAAGTGACATTGCAGAGGAACTGGAAGGAAAAGTATGTCTCTTTGCAGACAACACAAATATCTGCAACAGGGTTGATACACAAGATGGAGTGGAAAGGATGAGAAGGGACTTGGCAAGGTTGGAGGAATGGTCAAATGTATGGCAGCTCAGATTCAATGCAAAGAAGTGCAAGGTAATGCACCTGGGAAACAAAAACCCAGGGGAAGAGTACACATTTTGGGGGTGAGATACTGACAACAGTAAAAATGGAAAGGGACCTGGGGGTAATTATATCAGATGACCTAAAGGTGGGCAAGCAATGTGAGAAGGCAGTAAGGAAGGCTAGGGGGATACTGGGATGCATAGGGAGAGGCATCAATAGTAGAAAACAGGAAGTTGTTATCCCTCTGTACAGACAGTTGGTGAGACCCATCTGGAGCACTGTGTGCAGTTCTAGAGACCCCATCTCCGCAAAGACATAGAGTGGAGGCTGTCCAGAGGAGGGCAACCAAAATGGTGCAGGCTCTGCACCAGAAGACATATGAAGAAAGACTAAAGGAGCTTAATATGTATACCCTTGATGAAAGAAGGGAGAGAGGGGACATGATAGAAACTTTCAAGTACCTCAAGGGAATCAACAAAGTCCAAGAGGGTAGCATCTTTCAGAAAAAGAGATGTGCAAGAACAAGGGGGCACAATTTGAAGACAGAGGAGGGACGGCTCAGAGGTAATGCGAGGAAGTATTTTTTCGCGGAGAGGGTTGTGGATGCAAGGAACAGCCTCCCTGAGGAGGTCATGAAGTCAAGAACAGTCGGGGAATTTAAGAATGCATGGGACAGACATAAGGCAGTCCTAGTGGGGGGTAGGAGGAAGTAAGCTGTTGGTTAACTAGAATCTGCAGCTTATCTTTTAGGTAGGAAAATGGGCAGACTAGATGGGCCAAGCGGTCCTTATCTGCAATCAGATTTTATGTTTCTATGTAGTAGGGACAAACTTAATGAAGTCTCACCTGCCTCTCTCTGGGCCATACCATAATCTGGACTGGTCGTCTGGATGTGTGACCCCACAGGGGCCCTCCTAGTCCCACCACAGGGGGCAATCCATAGAGACTGTGGCAGGGTCTGGCAGAGATGGATGGATGGCTGGTCGGGGACTGCAGGGGCAGGGCTGAGAGCCACCTACACTGATGTAAGAAACGTAAACAACTTCAATAAAATAAAAAAAATAAAAAAAACAGCCCAGAGATGGCCCTGTTCAATGCGATCAAGAGCTTTCTCCACATTGAGCGAGACCACCAACATTTCCTCCTCCTTCCCTTCCTCCATGGCCAGGATATTAGTCCAAGTATGTAGGTTAACAGTGTGTCCTTTGCCGGGAGAAACCACACCTGATCTGTAGTAATTAGTTTGGGTAAAACATTTTCCAACATATTAGCCTGCAGTTTAGACCAAATTTTAAAAGCCACATTAAAAAAAGTAATGGGTCTGTAGGAACTGAATTCCTTTCTAAGCTTGCCTAAATTTGGGTGTAAAATCTTTGCTTCGTAAAAAGAGGCAGGGAATGTACCTTCCTGCAGTGCCCACTGAAAAACCTCCTTCAGGGGCTGTAGACTATCTTCTAACAATCTTTAATACAATTTGACTGGGTGACCAAAGTAATAGACCAGGGAGGGGCTGTGGATATGGCCTACCTAGACTTTAGCAAGGCATTTGACACAGTCCCACACAAAAGATTAATAATCAAGCTAGCCAGCCTGGGAGTGGGTCCCAGGGTGGTAGCCTGGATAGCAAACTGGCTGCACAACAGGACACAGAAGGTAATAGTGAATGAAACACATTCTGAAGAAAGGGGGGTTACTAGGAGTACCTCAGGGCTCAGTACTGGGTCCAGTCCTCTAACGTCTTTATAGGTGACATTACGGAGGGTCTAGAAGGAAAGGTATGCCTCTTTGCGGATGACACAAAGATCTGTAACAGAGTTGATACACAAGGTGGGGTAGAAAGGATGAGAAGGGACTTGGCAAGGTTGGAGGAATGGTAAGACATATGGCAACTTAGATTCAATGCAAAGAAGTGCAAAGTAATGTACCTGGGAAATAAAAATCCAGGAGAAGAGTATACAATAGCAGGGGAGGTACTAACGACAACAATAATGGAAAGGGATCTGGGTGTAGTCATATCAGATGACCTAAAGGTGGGTAAGCAATGTGAGAAGTCAGTAAGGAGAGCCAGGGGGATACTGGGATGCATAGGGAGGGGCATCACAAGTAGAAAAAGGGAAGTGGTTATCCCTCTATACAGACAGTTGGTGAGACCCCATCTGGAGTACTGCTTGCAGTTTTGGAGACCTCATCTACGCAAGGACATAGACAGGATGGAAGCAGTCCAGAGGAGGGCAACTAAAATGGTGCAGGGTCTACATCAGAAACCACATGAAGAGAGACTGAGAGAGCTTAATATGTATACCCTTAATGAAAGGAGGGACAAGGGGGACATGATAGAAACTTTCAAGTACCTCAAGGGAATCAGCAAAGTCCAGGAGGGTAGCATCTTTCAGAAAAAGAGATGTAAGAACAAGAGGACAATTTAAAGTTAGAAGGGGACGCTCGGTAATGTAAGGAAATTCTTTTCACGGAGAGAGTGGTGGACGATGGAACCGCTTCCTAGAGAGGTTATGGGGTTTAAAACAGTGGGCGAATTCAAACATGCATGGGACAGACATAAGGCAATTATAGTGGGGGGTTGCAGGAAGTAGGCTGTTGGTTAACTAGAATCTGCAGCTTATCCAATAGGTAGGGAAATGGGCAGACTGGGTGGGCCAGGTGGTCCTTATCTGCCATCAAAGTCTATGTTTCTAATTTGACAGGTAGGCCATCAGGCCTGGGTGCCTCACCAGAAGCCAGATAGAACATGACACAAACTTCCGCAGTTGTAATCCAGGCCTTCAAGGTTGCATCCTCCTGAGCTGAAAGCTGGGAAAGGTCAAGGCTGGACAAAAAATTACCCAACCCTATTAGTTGATTGGGGCTGTTATTACCTTTAGTATAAAGCTTCTGAAAATAATTTATGAAAGCTTTATCGATGGATTGAAGGTCAGAGGTAATTTGCTGATCTGCCATTTTAATTCAGCCTGTATATTTGTCCTGTACTTCTCATTTCAGTCACCATGCCAATAAGTTACTGCCTTTGTTCCCAGACTCATAACACGGTATTTAGCATTATAATGTGCCAGGCTCCACTCTGCCTCCTCCAAGTTAAAGGGACACTGTGAACCCTTCAAGTACCTCAAGGGGATCAACAGAGTCCAAGAGGGTAGTATCTTTCAGAAAAAGACATGTGCAAGAACAAGGGGGCACAATTTAAAGATAGAGGGGGAATGGCTCAGGGGCAATGTGAGGAAGTATTTTTCACAGAGAGGGTGGAGGATGCATGGAATGGCCTTCCTGAGGCGGTAGTGGGGTCACAAATAGTGCGGGAATTCAAGAATGCATGGGACCGACATAAGGAAATTCTGGTGGGGGGTAGGAGGAAGTAGGCTGTTGGTTAACTAGGATCTGTAGCTTATCCAGTAGGTAGGGAAATGGGCAGACTGGGTAGGCCAAGCGGTCCTTATCTGTTGTCAAAGTCTATGTTTCTGTGTAACCTGTTTTGCATCATCTTATTTCTAGATGAAACCCCACAATTTTTGATTGTTTACCTTCTCTAAAATTCATTGGTGGTGCTGCTGGTTATTTTATCTGTCTCCTTTTTTTTGTAGAATTGAAATGCATGCTAATGGTGTAATTATACCAGTGTTTTGTTTTAAATCCTTGATCTACTCTTACTGCATATTTCCTGAACCTCAGGAACACCCTCAAACAGTGCCGTCACTCACGATGCAATAGTCCCCACTCCTCACACTGCATCATCAGTGGTTAGACTATATTGGAGTGCTCCCAAATCTAGGAAAGTGGTAGTGGGATTCACCAAGGACTGTAAACAAACAGAAACATAGAAGTTGACGGCAGATCAGGACAGCAAGGCCCATCCAGTCTGCCCATTTAGTTTTCTACCTTATAAATGTGCCATTGGCCTTTGTTCTGTCAATGGCCTATCTATTCACACTCATCTGTATTGCTCCCTTATGCCTATCCCATGACTGTTTGAAGTCCTGCACTGTATTCATATCCACCACTTCCTGAGGTAGTCTGGTCCATGCATCCACCACCCTTTCTGTGAAAAAGAACTTCTTCACATTATTCCTTAATCGGCCTCCCTCTAATCTCATACTGTGTCCTCTTGTCATGCTATTTTTCTTATATTGAAACATGTTAGACTCTTTCACCTTGTTAATGCCCTTAAGGTGTTTGAATGTTTCGATCGTATCACCTCTCTCCCTCCTTTGCTCTAGGGTATACATATTGAGCTCTGTTAATCTGTCCTCATATGTTTTCTGATGCAGTCCCAGCACCATTTTGGTTGCCCTTCTCTGGACTGCCTCAATTTGGTTAATGTCCTTATGAAGGTGTGGCCTCCAGTACTGCACACAGTACTCCAGATGGGGCCTAACCAGTGTCTTGTAAAGAGGGATTATTACCTCCCACTTCTGACTTGTGATACCTCTACTAATACTCCCCAACGCCCCCCTAGCCTTTCCTACTGCTTTAGTGGTCTGCTTGGATGATTTCAGGTCATCGGCGATGATGATGCCCAAGTCTCTTTCTTCCCTTGTGACTGCCAGCAACTCCCCTCCCAGCCTATAGGTGGCTTCAGGGTTTCTCTTCTCTATGTGCATGATCTTGCACTTCTTTGCATTAAACCCCAGTTGCCACTCTTCCAACCATTTTGCCAGTTTATCCAGATCTCTTCTCATTCTGCCCACCCATCTGGATCATCTACTCTGTTGCAGATTTTGGTGTCATCTGCAAACAGACAAACCTTACCCTCCAGTCCATCTGCAATGTCACTGATGAAGATATTGAAGAGGACTGGCCCCAGGACTAATCCCTGAGGTACCCCACTTGTGACTTGCATCTCTTCTGACTGTATACTGTTTACCACCACACTCTGTTTTCTGCCAGTCAACCAGTTTGCCACCCAGTTGACCAACTTCTGACCCACCCTGAGCCTACCCAGCTTTATTAATCAATCTTCTGTGTGGAACAGTAACAAAAGCTTTGCTGAAGTCAAGGTAGGTGACATCGACTGCTCCCCTTTGGTCCACCACTCTGGTTACCCAGTCAAAGAAATCTATGAGATCAGTTTGACAGGGACCTTCCTGTTGTAAACCCATGTTGTCCTGGATCCTGTGCTCCTATGGATTCCAGGTGTTGCACGATCCTTTCCTTAAGGAGTGCCTCCATAATCTTGCCCACTACTGAGGTAAGACTGACTGGTCTGTAGTTCCCTGCCACCACTCTTGTGGAGCGGGATCACATGAGCCCTTCTCCAGTGTTCTGAAACCTCTCCTGTGCTCAGAGACTCACTAAACAGTTCTGATAATGGCTCTGCTAGTTCCAACCTTAGCTTCTTTAGTACCCTAGGATGAATGCCATCAGGTCCCATTGCTTTGTCCACCCTGAGCTTACCAAGCTCTTCTAGGACCCTTTCTTTTGTGAAGGGACTAGTGCACACCTCCCTCCCCCCTGTGTCCATGGTGCTGAGCTATGGGCCCTGCCCTACCTTCTCTTCAGTAAATACTGAGCAGAAGTATCTATTTAGGATAGATGCTTTTACGAAGTCCTCCTCCTCACACGCCCCCTTATTCTTTTGATTTTAGCAGTACCCCCTCTGGGCTTTCTCCTTTCACTAATGTATCTATAGAAAGCCTTGTCACCTTCTTTTACTGTTTGTGCTAGTGTTTCCTCAGTTTGGAACTTTGCCTGCCTTACTGCCTTCCCTACTTCCCTTAGGGAAGTTTGGTATGCCTCCCTATCTTCATCCCACTGCGCTCCCTTATTTTTCGTGAAGGCCAGCCTTTTGGCTCTGACCTTTTCTGCTACTGTTTTTGAGAACCAAAGTGGTTTCCTTCTTCTTTTGCACTTCCTTTTCTCTCTAACACAATGGGATGTTGCTTCAAGTATTGCATCCTTAATGCTTGCCCACTTTGCCTGTACACCCTCTCCTGTATTTCTTTTTGCCAGGGCTAGCTTAACTCTGTTGGCCATCTTATCAAAGTCAGCTCCTCTGAAGTCCCGTATTTTTGCCTTGGAATGGGATGATTTAGTTCTAGTGGCCAAATTGAACTATACCATGTAATGGTCACTGGCCCTCAAGTGACCTTCTACCTGGAGATCTGTGATCCTTTCCCTGTTAGTCAGTACTAGCTCTAGGATAGCCCTGTCTCTTGTGGGTTGTTGAATCAGTTGTTTGAGGCCCTTCCTCTGCAGGCAATCCACCATGTGTCTAGTTCTGGCAGATGTTCCTGCTGGTATTGACCAATCTATATCTGACATGTTGAAGTCTCCCATTATCAGAACCTTCCATTTAGCTGTCATATTTTGTATATCTTCTAACAGTAATGTGTCTATGTCCTCCCCCTGGTCTGGGGGCCTGTAGACAACCAAAGTTTGTATGGCTGTCCCATTTCCTGTTTCCAGGGTGACCCACAGTTCTTCTGGCTCCTTACATGTATTCTGAATTTCTGTAGCTTTGTTATTTTCATTGACATACAGGGCCACTCTACCCCCCCCCGCCCTTTTTGCACCTCGGTCTCTTCTGAACAGTACATAGCCAGGTACTGAAGTCTCCCCAGTGTGGTTACTGGTAAAGCATATCTTGCTAATTGCTACTACGTCCAGTTTAGTCTCTGTCATTATTGCCTGCAGGTCTGGGATCTTGTTTCCCAAACTGCGAACATTTGTGTATATGATTTTCCATTGGCCAGATTTTGGTGCGTTAGTTGTTGGGTGAGGTCTGGCGTTTCCCCTGTGCGTCGTATGGGGGAGCCAGACCTTTTTCCTTACTTGGTAATGCAAATGAACTGCAAACATGCTTAACTCCTGTTTGACCACTAGCTGAAGGGGGAGGGGTGTTCTTCCCATTCGACGTATGGGGTGCTGCACCCCCTCCCCATCTGCTAGTTTAAATGTAACCCCCCTGCAAATGGGGGTTCCCAAAAGACTTCCAGGAGCTTGCTTGAATGCTCCAAGCCTGAATGGTGTTTGGCATTTAAGCCATTTATCAGTGAGTGTTTTAGAGCCTCTGGTACTGTCTCTTTAAGAGCTGTCTGCTTGCAGACATAATTAGTTTGTATGGGGGACTGTGCTTCTCTGAGTACCACTTGAGCTGCTGCCAATTCACTTCATTTTTGCAGTCACTAGGAGTGCTAAGGGAACCTATCTGAAAGATGTAACTGTTTGCCAGAAATTATTTAGAGTAATAATGAAATTACAGTTTGTCTAACCTGCTTTCTTTGCAGTCAGAACTGTGTCTGCTAGTTCCCATTCTAGTTTTGAACTGCTGAACTGGACCAATCAGTGTGGGGTAAGCTAGCTCTAAAATGATGCCTTGACTCATAATCTGAGCCAGCCACAAGAGGATTGTATGGGCAGTGACTCTGGGAGATGTAGTTTAGACTTCAGTGCCTTTGGACCAACAGCAGCAGTCTATTGTGAGTGACAGCCAATCCAGTCAAGAACTGGGAGGAACTCAAAGGAAGTGCCCGTTTCGTCAGTTGGAGTTCAGTTGAGCTTTGGCAGTGAAGAAGGAAGGAGCCCTGTGCTTTTTCAGTGTGCAGTTTAGTCAAAACGGTGTAAGGCCCAGAGTTCGGTCTGCAGCTTGTGTAACAGCTTGTTAGGACTGAACTGTCCTGTGAAAAGAATCAAAGGATCTCTGAAGAGTAGAAACCAGGCTCACCCTGTAGAAGACTGGAAGAATTGCTGAAAATTGCACTCGGTCTGTCAGGAACTGAATCTGCTGTGTGTTCTCCGGGTATTGTGCAGTAATTAGATCGGGATACAGATGCGCCTGCCTGGTATAGTACTTTCTTTTATATGGATGTGTGAAGAGGTTTGTGTACCTCAAGTGAGCCTGCTGACATTGAAGGACCCTATCTTATTTGGAGGTCGTGAGTACTAATTCAGGGTCGCTCCTGTTGAATTGCCACATTAAATCCAAATGGAATTACTGTACTGCTGACTGTTTAATTCTCCTTTCTCTGCGTGAAAGGGCCCCTACCAGCTGCCACGGTTTGGACTAGCCACTAGGGCTTGGGTACCCAGGGACAGTAACTGATAGGGATAGGCCTGTGCACAGAGCCATAGGTAGATTATTAGAGTGATAAGCTAATTAACCTGATTTCCCCTGTCCTTGTTATATCCCCCAAATAAATCAGAGCTGCTTGTTTCGCAAAGTTATACTGCCTGAGGTATTTGTCTATGTTAAAGTACTGTACTGTGATTGTTGCACTGTATCTCATTTCACAGGAGGTCCCAGTGCGGAACCAGACCTGGGGGTAAGTGTATACTGTGAAGGTAATTCTGATATATTGTGGGCCACTAGTGGGAAGAAAGGGGGTTGCAGTGTCCCAGAGGCTGTGACCAAGTTAGTTTAACTATTGCAAACCCTGACCTCTGGGTGGAGGCACCCACCATTGGATCCAGGCCCTCAACCTGTTAGTGGCAAATCAGGCAGGGGTAGTAGCCCCTGGATAGCGCATCTAGGGGTTACATCTTGGAGGCTCACCGCTGGGATTGTGTGTCCTCTAGTGGCCATATTTACGAACCACTGTTAAGAAAAAATGGGTACCCGACAGAAGTGGCTGTGCACCGCTGGTGGAGTGGTGTACTGGGGAGAGATCGACCCCAAAATGCTATGCTTATCCTGGACATCCCCTGGGTATCAATACGGACACTGTGCAGGGAGTACTTTCCAAGGTGGAAGGTTTACAAAACCCTGTGGTGGTGGGTCGGCATGCTAATCTGCTCACCCACACTTTCCTGGCCCTAGTAGAGTTTAAGGATCCCATAGATAGCTCCAAAGTGCCACAGACCATTACCCCAGAGGGAGCCCTCACTGCTTGGAGAGTGATAACTAAGGACAGTAAAGACCCGAGGGGGAATCAGCCCCCACCACTATCTGAAACTTTTGAGGAGAAATTTGCTGAATGGTTGCTGGGAGAGGGGAAAACTGTGGAGGACTTGAAGAAACTATTCTTGCCACCTGGGGGTGTTCCTCCCCCAACACCCTCTCCTGCTCCAGTGCCCGTAATGGTGGCTGAACCAATGCAGACTCCTATTTCTGCACCTGCCATTAGTCACGACTTCACCGAAGGTTGAGGATCTTCTGGCACCTCCCCACCCCCAAGGAGGGATGACTGGGAGACCTGATAGACTATGTTGCCCCCAGTGCTAGAATGGCAATGCTCGGAAGGCTAAAAGCTTAAAGAGGGTTAGTGAGAGCCTCCGAGGTCCTGCCCTGGCTACCATCCGTGCTAAACGGGCCAGTAACCCTGAAGCGACTGCACAGGCTCATCTTGAGGCCTTGGAGAATGTGTATGGGAGCCCAGATTCTGATGAGGACCTATGGTGGAGAGTAAGAAATGACAACAGTACCAAGGGAGTTGTTGTCTGTGTATGTCTCTCGGCTGGAAAAATTGTTGCAAGAATGCCTCAGAAAGGGTAGTTTGCCAGCGATTGAACTAGACCGAACCAGACTGGACAGAATCTTAAGTCTGCCCCTTCTCAGAACTGCTGTTGCTTCAGTTACGCCTGGCAAATCGACTGGAATCCCACCCTCCCATGATGAGTTAATGAGAGAAATTCGAGGAGTTGAGAAAAGGCGAACTCGGGAGGTACCTGCACCAACAGCTGTGGCTACGACCTGGTGACTGAGGGTGACCCATCAAGTGAAGTTCAGGGCAGAGGTTGACAGTCGATGAGTGCTCTGACAAGGAAAAGATATGCCACAATGGGGCAACTGTTGAGAGAGATCCGGAATTCAAAAACAGTCCTTTATGAAGGCCACGCCTGCAAGTACATGCGGCCTGACCTATATCCGACTGCATCTGCATATGGGGGTGGGGGTACCCACCCATGTATCTCCTGCTGATAACAGCTCCAAACTCAATTCCTTGACCATGGAAGTGCAGAAACTGACGAGATGTCTCCAAATGCTTATCACGCGCAGACAGAGATGGCACCAGGTTTCCAGTTAGTAATACCCCGCCCTAGCTCCCAGTGTGGCGCCTCGGCCAGCTCAAACTCCAGAAAGTATGTTTTGCTATAATTGTGGGAAAGATGGGCACATGAAAAGGGAATGCCAGTCCCCAAAAGACACTGACAAAGTTGCATATAGGCTACAAGGAGAGCTTCGAGAAGAAATCAGTGGTTAAGAGGTGCACGACATGATCCCAGTGAGGGCACCAAAATGCTAATTCACGTCCTTTGTGGCAAGGTCAGTTGCCCAGGCCCCCACTACCGCTTCCAGACTGGTCCAGAATAGTGGGTCCCTCCATGGAGACCACTGTAAAGGTGAATGGAGTGTCTACAAGAGCTGTATTAGACAGTGGCTCCAAGTGACAATTATGTTCCAGGATTGGTATCAGAAGCATTTGTCAGAAGTACCCTTACAACCAATAGAAGGACTGCATGTATGGGGTTAAGTGAGAAGGCCTACCCTATTCGGGTATATCGAATTTGGCTGTCTTTCCCCACCTCCGTGGGCTGGAGTGGCCTAACAAGTAGAGACCTTCTAGCCTTTAGTGTGTCCCCCACTGGACTGTATGATGGTGTCCTTTGTTGATTGGAACAAATGCTCATATGTTCGGAAGGCTGGCACAGTTGTGTTATGAAAACAGGGTCAAAGACTAGTAGAGCTTTAAGAGTTCCGCTTTAATTAAGAAGGCCTATGAGGCACAGAGAGATGCTGAAAAACAGAACCAGAGGAACGTCGGAATTGTATGGAAGAAGGATCCTGAGTCTCTGATCCTGGCGCCAAATGCCCAGTGTACCTTACAGGGAGAGGTCCGTATCAGAAAGGATGTTAAGAATAAAATATTAATGTTGGATGCACCAGGCGATGGAAAATTGCCAGAGGGACTGCTGGTCAAGCCTAGTATTTTGCCGCTAGAGCCCATGCTTATGCCAGAAGGGTAATGGTCCAAGTTCATAATGTGTCTGAAAGAGATATCTGAGTAAACAGAGGTTGCATCCTGGCTAATGTGCATTGTGCAGACACTGCAGTGCTACCCAGCAGCAAGAGTTCAAGGAAAATGACAGAGTAACGCCTGACTTGTTTGATTTCGCGACTCCCCGCTGCCAGCTGAATGGAAAGTGAGGATCAGTGAGAAGCTTGCCCAGAGAGACCAGGTGTTTTCTTAAAGGAATGGGATGTAGGATCTGCAAGGAGCTGAGCACAATATCCGGCTGCATGACGAAAAGACCATTTCGTGAGAGGTCTCGACGCCTGGCACCTGCTGACATAGATGATTGGAGACGGCATCTGCAAGAGATGTTAGCTGCTGGTGTAATACAAGAACCAGAAGCCCTTATGCTTCCCCATTGTGGTAGTGGAGGAAAAAGAATGGAACAGTAAGGATGTGTGGATTATCGCACCTTAAACCGGCGGACTATCCCTGATCAGTACACAATGCCCGCATTCAGGATGCTTGGACTGCCTAAACGGGAGCAAGTGGTTCTCTGTGCTGGATCTCCGAGTGGGTACTACCAGATCCCGATGGCCCCAGAGGACCGTGAGAAGACGGCCTTATCTGTCCGCTTGGCTTCTATGAATTCATGAGGATGCCTCAAGGATTTCAGGTGCCCCAGCCACTTTTCAACGATTGATGGAGCGTGCAGTGGGGACATGAACTTACTAGAGTGCCTGGTATACCTAGATGATGTTATTGTGTTTGGCAGCTCACTGGAGGAACATGAGAGCAGATTATTTAAGGTATTGGACCGACTGGAGGACTTTGGCCTTAAACTGTCCATTGATAAGTGTCAATTCTTTCAAACATCAGTAAAGTATGTGGACACATAGTATCCACCGAGGAATAGAGACCGACCCAAGTAAAGTTGAGGCCTTGACCACCTGGCCACAGCCCAAAAATCTAAAAAGAACTGCAAAGATTCCTGGATTCTGTGGTTATTATCGCGCTCATCAAGGACTATTCAAGAGTGATCCGCCTTTACTTAACCTTACTCAAGGGTATCCCCAACCCACAAAAAATACCAAAAGTCAGCGTCCCTCAAGACTGAAAGAGTGTATTTTCATCCAAGTGAAGTATTTGGGGCCCGCTGGACTCCTGATTGTGAGACTGCTTTTCATGAGATCATATATCAACTTACCCATGCTCCAGTGCTGGCCTATGCCGATCCAAGAAAACCTTACGTCCTGCACACTGATGCTAGCTTGCAAGGGTTGGGGGCTGTGTTGTACCAAGAGCACGAGAATGGCCTGAGACCAGTGGCCTTTGCCAGTAGAAGCCTGACCCCATCCGAAAAAGAACTATCCTGTACATAAGTTAGAGTTCCTAGCTTTGAAGTGGGCTATTGTTGACCAATTCCATGAGTACTTGTATGGGGCTAAAATACTAGTAAAACTGACAATAATCCTTTGACCTATGTGCAGACCTCAGCTAGTTGGATGCCACTGGCCATAGGTGGCTTTCTGCATTATCTACATATGACTATGCTCTCAATACCGAGCAGGTCTGAACCACATAGATGCTGATGCTCTTCCCGGAGGCCTGTTCCCCAGAATGATTGGGTCCGATTGGCAGAACCTGACATTCGGGCACTCTGCCGGAAGTTTGACAGGGAGGAACAAATGTCCACGGACGAGTGGACTGCATGGTGGATTGCTTGGGACCCTCTGAGAATTGCATACCTGCTTATTGCCACTTTTCTGCAATAGACATTGGTGCACTGCCTCAGCTGGACAATGACAGTATTCAAGCGGCTCAATCCGCGATCCCATGATCAAAGCAGCTTTAGAAGCCTCTATGCAGGAAAAGATGTGTCCAAATTACGCTCCACTGATTTGAGAACTGCACTGTTATACAAAGAAGGTCCTAAGTTGAAACTGATCAATAAACTGTTATACAGAGAAACAGTAGACAGAGGGGACAAGTAGACAAACAACAACTAGTGCTGCCCACTGCCTTCGAGACTCAGTACTGAGGTCCTTGCACAACCACATGGGGCACCTTGGTATAGACAGAACACTTGACTTGGTGAGATCCAGATTCTATTGGCCTAAGATGGGGGCTGATGTGGAGCAACACATTCGAACTTGTAGTCGCTGCTTACAGAGGAAAGCTTGCCCCAGAGGGCTGCCCCCTTGTTAACATCACCACCAGTGCACCCATGGAGCTGGTCTGTATTGATTTTCTGAGTTTGGAGTCAGATCAAAGAAATATCAGTAATGTGCTGGTGGTCACTGACCATTTCACGAGATATGCCCAAGCTTTCCCACCAAAGACCAGAAAGCATCCACTGTAGCCAAAGTACTGTAGAAAACTTTTTGTTCACTATGGGCTCCACAAAGAATCCATTCTGATCAAGGAGAGACTTTGAGAGTCGTCTGATCAAAGAGATGCTTTCTCTGTGGGGAGTGAGAAAGTCCAGAACCACTCTTTACCACCCCCAGGGGGACCCACAGCCTGAACGTTTCAACCGCACTTTGCTAGATATGCTAGGCACCCTGCACCCAAAGGACAAGCCTAGATGGAGCCAACAAATTAGCACCCTGGTACATGCTTATAACTGCACCAAAAGTGATGCCACTGGGTTCTCCCCCACCGCCTGATGTTTGGAAGAGAAGCTCGACCACCGGTAGATGTGTGTTTTGGGGTCTCTCCTGATGGGGTTCAAGCTGACAACTATTTACAGTATGTGCAAAAGTTAAAGGCCCAGCTAACTCATGCGTACTAACTGGCTCAAACCATGGCTGAAAAGAAATTGGCCAACAAAGAAAGGTATGATAAAAAGGTGAAAGCACAGAACTCCAGGAGGGAGATGCATTGCTAAGAAATCTGGGACTGCATGGCAAACACAAGATTGCTGACAGATGGCACCATCTCCCCTCACATTGTAGTGGGCAAACTAGATGATCTGCCAGTGTACAAAGTAAGGCCTGAGAACAATTCAAAAGATGTAAAAACAATGCATAGAAATCATTTACTACCCATTGGACAAATCCTGATTGAGTCTGAGCCCCCAGAAGATGCCCCTCTGGACCAGTGACTAGAGCTGCTGCTAAGAAAAGATCAAGAAAGTCTGCACCTACAGAAGCAGAGTTAAAGTGTTCCCCTCCACAAGTCCCAGTTGAGCATGACTGTCAGTCCATACAGAAGAAAGTGAGAGTGACTTTGAATACTATCCTTCTTACGAACTGAGTCAATTGTTTCGGGGCAATCCCCTAGTCAATACTGGAGTTGAAGCTGGGCCTTCTGGACTGTCTAAGCCCCCAGCTTCATCCCTGGAGCCAATGCTCCCAGAAAGTGAAGTGCAAAGCATCAGATCAGATGAAATGGAATCATTGTGCATGGTTGAACTGTTTGAGCTTCAGGAGGAAAATGATAGATTGGGGCAGACTGGTGATACACCCGAACAAGAAGAGTATTTTGAGTGCCCTGACAGTCCACTGCCAGTGTCCGAAAGCTCTCCATGAGCCAAATGTTGTGGACTCAGAAACTGTAACTCCTGGAGCTGAAAGTGCCCCAGGTTCTAGCCTCTACCCCCATGGAGACTCCTGACAAGTGAGGACAATGCTGAAAATGAGGCTCAGAGTGCAGAGACTATAACAGTTCCCTAGAAAGACTGGTCGAGCTGTAAAGCCTGTGGTGCACCTCAGTTATGATTCACTTGGGAGGCCTGTGGACTTGCCTCTCAATGTTGTCCATAAAGGAGTGTATGTGTCCCCGAGCTCATTGCCCAAACTGAGCATCAGTGCTAACTCCAAGTTACTTGTGTTGCTCCTCTAAGTATGGTGCCCTTGCCCGTCCAGCCCCAAGGTAACTGATAGGAAGGGCCCTCTCTCTCAGGTTTCTGTACAAGAGGTAATAACTTGAGTTATGGTACAATGTGTATGTAATACTGTGTAAAGAGGACGTACTGCAATGTTTCAGAAATGTGTTCTTGGTAAAATGATATATTGACTGATGATTACATGTGCGAGCCTAATGCAAATGTATATGGTTGCAGTTGAAACTTATGGTACTTGCTTGACGCGGACGCAAGCTTTCCCAGGCTAGGAAGGGTGTAACCCCTGCAAATGGGGGTTCCCAAAAGACTTCCAGGAGCTTGCTTGAATGCTCCAAGCCTGAATGGTGTTTGGCATTTAAGCCATTTATCAGTGAGTGTTTTTGAGCCTCTGGTACTGTCTCTTTAAGAGCTGTCTGCTTGCAGACATAATTAGTTGTATGGGGGACTGTGTGCTTCTCGAGTACCACTTGAGCTGCTGCCAATTCACTTCATTTTGCAGTCACTAGGAGTGCTAAGGAACCCATCTGAAAGATGTAACTGTTTGCCAGAAATTATTTAGAGTAATAATGAAATTACAGTTTGTCTAACCTGCTTTCTTGCAGTCAGAACTGTGTCTGCTAGTTCCCCATTCTAGTTTTGAACTGCTGAACTGGACCAATCAGTGTGGGGTAAGCTAGCTCTAAAATGATGCCTTGGACTCATAATCTGAGCCAGCCACAAGAGGATTGTATGGGCAGTGACTCTGGGAGATGTAGTTTAGACTTCAGTGCCTTTTTGGACCAACAGCAGCAGTCTATTGTGAGTGACAGCCAATCCAGTCAAGAACTGGGAGGAACTCAAAGGAAGTGCCCGGTTTCGTCAGTTGGAGTTCAGTTGAGCTTTGGCAGTGAAGAAGGAAGGAGCCCTTGCTTTTCAGTGTGCAGTTTTAGTCAAAAACGTGTAAGGCCCAGAGTTCCGGTCTGCAGCTTGTGTAACAGCTTGTTAGGACTGAACTGCCCTGTGAAAAGAATCAAAGGATCTCTGAAGAGTAGAAACCAGGCTCACCTGTAGAAGACTGGAAGAATTGCTGAAAATTGCACTCGGTCTGTCAGGAACTGAATCTGCTGTGTGTTCTCCCGGTATTGTGCAGTAATTGCGATCGGGATACAGATGCGGCCTGCCTGGTATAGTACTTTCTTTTATATGGATGTGTGAAGAGGTTTGTGTACCTCAAGTGAGCCCTGCTGACATTGAAGGACCCTATCTTATTTGGAGGTCGTGAGTACTAATTCAGGGTCGCTCCCTGTTGAATTGCCACATTAAATCCAAATGGAATTACTGTACTGCTGACTGTTTAATTCTCCTTTCTCTGCGTGAAAGGGCCCCTACCAGCTGCCACGGTTTGGACTAGCCACTAGGGCTTGGGTACCCAGGGACAGTAACTGATAGGGATAGGCTGTGCACAGAGCCATAGGTAGATTATTAGAGTGATAAGCTAATTAACCTGATTTCCCTGTCCTTGTTATATCCCTAAATAAATCAGAGCTGCTTGTTTCAGCAAAGTTATACTGCCTGAGGTATTTGTCTATGTTAAAGTACTGTACTGTGATTGTTGCACTGTATCTCATTTCACAGGAGGTCCCAGTGCCGGAACCAGACCTGGGGTAAGTGTATACTGTGAAGGTAATTCTGATATATTGTGGGCCACTAGTGGGAAGAAAGGGGTTGCAGTGTCCCAGAGGGCTGTGACCAAGTTAGTTTAACTATTGCAAACCCTGACCTCTGGGTGGAGGCACCCGCCATTGGATCCAGGCCCCTCAACCTGTTAGTGGCAAATCAGGCAGGGGTAGTAGCCCCTGGGATAGCGCCATCTAGGGGTTACATAAATATTCTGCAAAGACGTCAAACTTCTGCCCCAATGCACTGACTCCCTCCTTAGTCAGATGCAGTCCACCAAATTGAAAAAACTTTCACTCCCAAAACTGTTGCCAGCTCCCTACAAATTTATATCCTTTTTCCTGGCACCAGCCCTTGAGCCACATGTTTAGCTCCCCTATCTCCCCTTCTATGATCTTCCATCCATCTGCCCCCCTCTCCCAGGCTGGCAGGATCTCAGACAAGGAGATGCCGGATGAAATGGATGATAGTTTGTCACCCAGCCTGGTCAGGTGTTCCTTGGTCTTCACAACTGACCGGCTGGCAAGATCATTAGTCCCTATGTGTACCAGGATGTCAGTTTTTTCTCCTGCTTCCTGAACAATTTTAACAATGCGGTCAGTGTCTCTCCACGCTGATGTACCTGGGAGACATCTGACCATTACCCCTGGCTGGAGATGGGTATCAACTCCCCAAATCATGGAGTCTCCTATGATCATAAGTTTTTTGGATTTCCTTTTTGCTTTTTTTGTTTTGGTTCCTCTTTCGGGCGAGTTCTGTTGTGCTAGCTCCTGTGCTGCAATGTTCTGCTCTGCAGTGTCCTCTGCCCCTTTGTTTGATTTCGGAGATAAAGACAGATACCCGTTTGTAGTTTTTATATGGTTTGTGGAGGTAATATGTTGGAGAGCACTGAGTGATGGGGCACCCAATTTGCCCCTTCTAACCACCTGCCAACCTCCCAGACCAACTACCCTCTGCAGTCGAGGTGCTTCTGTTGGATGTTGGGGAAATGGCGGGTGGTTCTTATAATATATTTCCTCTTAAATATGCAATTTGAGGCACGCAATCTCTGCCCATGCTGCCTGGAGCTGAGACCTTAGATCGCCAATGGTCCAGCATGTAAAACAGTGTCATAAATCCTGTAAAACTACCCTTCTGAAAAGTGTTCCACAGTACCTGCAGTTAATGATATCCATTCCAGATAAGTTGCTGGGTTTATAACCTGGTCAGAGTAATTAGAAGGAAGAAAATGAAAGCAAAAGTTTGATTTTGTGTTTTGTTTGTTTGTTTTTGTATAACTTGTTATAACAAGTTAAATTACTAGTGCCCCTGTAAATGAGGCCACCATGTGGTTGGGGATGGGGGTGGGTGGTTGGGCCCTTCCCCTGCCGAAAACGAAGAACCACGGACGAAAGAAACAAGGAAGTAAGAGCAGAAACAATCAGCCAGCAACAAATGCAGCAGCCCTGAAACCTTATCCTAATGATAGATAAAACTGTAAAACCTGTAAAGCACCACCTGTAATAATTTCACATAAGATATACCCTGTAAAAAACACTTTGCTACAGAGAAAAATAAAGCAGTAACAGAAGATATACCTTGCAAGACAATTTGAATCAGAAGATTACAACAGTAATCTGTTAGCACACACCTGTAGGCACACCCTGCAATAATGCAGCAGAAGGTATACCCAGCAACAACAATTTGAATCAGAGAAAAATAAAGCAATAAAATGTTAGCAACAAACAGTAACAATCCCTGTGAGTACAAAATAAAAATAACACACAGTAAATCTGCCTAGCCAAAAGAAGCCTTAATCCTCTCCCTGGCTCTGGTAAGGTTCTTTGCTCTGCCCTTTCAAGCAACCTAGAAGGAAAGAGCTCAGTTGAAGCTAGGTGCCTTGGCCAGCAAACCTAGTCTTCCAAAAGTGTTTTTGTGTGGTAACACCAGTATGGTGGGCAGTCTGTATTCTCCTTTGAACGGAAAAAAAAAAATCAGAATCAAACTACCAGCTACATCAGCAGTCCCTACAGAATGTGACAAATCATAGCGTGTTTTTTAAACTAAAGACTCTTTCAGGCCTAAGGGGGTTGACAGCGTCACTTTAAGTTCACTGCAAGCAGACCACATAGCTACAATCTGTCGATAAAAAGCCTCAGAAGGAGCTGCCTTATGGGCATTCAGGAAATCAATTAAAACCTTTTCCAAAGTGTCTAAACACTGTTGATGAGCCTTCTTTAAATGGCAGGCATAAGCCAAAGCTTTCCCCTCAAAGACACCTGGGGCATCCCATGCTTGAACCACTGGATCTTCATTCAAAGAAAAATAATTCCATGATGTGGAAGGCCGTGTTTTCCCAAAAGTCTTTTCTGCTCAAAATTACTGGGTCCATATGCCAATGTTCCCATCTGGAGAACTAATATTCCACACAATAAATGTACAATTAGAAGCCATAGATAACCTAGAGAACTAAAAACTTAGGAATACTGGCACTGGACAAATCACAGGACCCCATCTCCAACCCCATCAGGTCCCACAGAGACTCCACTAACATAAACAGAAAAGTAATATTAATGATACCTATAAAACAAAACAAGACAAAAAAAAAACAATAACACAGTACAAACAAACAATGCAACAAGAACATAAAAACAGAACCAAAGGGATCCACCCTGCAACCAGCATAGGAATAAATTTCCTGTGATGCAATCTACTAAGATTCTCCAGCAACTATCAAGCTGGGAAATGTCCTTTAAGCAAATATCTAACATAAAGCCGTCAGGAATAATGCAGGTTTACAAATTACAGGATTTGAGAAATTATATGTATATACTTACACATTGTAGAGTAAAGTATGGGTCGGGTGTGTAACGAGAAGTTCACACACTGAAGGTCAGATGCTACATAAACCCCGAGAGTGAAACCCGAGGGGTTTATGAATAGCATTCTAACCCTGAGGGTGTGTAAACGCCAGAGCTCATACTGCAATCACCCATATTTTAGTTTATGTCATTGCTGGTTCTTCCTTTTCGCCACAGCAATTACACATAAAATAAAAATAAGTTGTTCCTGTGCATTGCAGTCCGCTTAGGTTTCAGTGCATGGTCCGTCAGCGTAGTTTTATTTCCACTTTTTTAAAAATCATTTATGGTTGCCCATGCCTGGAGATGTTTTGTCTGTTTTAATTTTTTTCCTGGTGGCAGTGACTTACTGCCAACTCAAGTGGCAGTTCCTCTGCTGTGGAAAGTTGAGGCGGCCAGCAGTCCAGGAATAAGCGCTGCGCCGGGCGCATACGTAGAGCAAGGAAAACCATGCGTGTGTTTGGCATAATAAACCCTCCTTTATTACAGCAAATAACGCCATGGTCTTCCTTTGGCAAAAAGGAAGACCCAGTTATTATAAATTTATAATGTATGCGGAACCCTTATTACTTACTGAAACCAAGCAGATTACAACCTTGTTAGGACATCACTCTGTTGTTAACCCTTCTTGAGTATGTCATATCAACGGTATAACAAAAACGGAATGCTCATAACAATGTTCCGTAAATTAATTCAATCCACAATTACACAATTTTGGTAGCCCACACACTATAAAATATAATGTATGGTCTCTCTGGATAACAACCGCACTAAAAACACTTCTCGAGGTTGCCATGAAATCTGAAATCCTCTCGAGCTGCGCTCTCGGGGTTTACAATGATGTTGTGGCTATCTCTTGAAGTGTTTACAGTGTGATTATTAACCAAAGACCATACATCATCCTCTATGTAAACACCTGCCCTGGGAAATCTAACAGTTATTATATGACTGGGCCCTTAATCCAATATGGGAACCTTTAACAGCACCTGGCTTGTGTAGTAAAATTGCCAGGACTAATAAATGTAAGGCTGTGCCACTCATCCCAACTCTAACATTAGAAGCTCAATAAAACCCAGAGCTCCAAGTAAACCCAAGGGGAGAAGAGCCAAAAATGAGTTAAGGATTGTGAGGGTATTCCTCAGGTGGTGGGCAGGTGCCCCCACAAATGGGACAGAAGGGGATATACCCTATACAGCAGGCCATGTGCATCACATCTGGAGACACAGCAGGACCCTGCAGCACAGGAGCTAGCACAACAAAACTTGCCCAAAACAGGAACCAAAACAAAAAAAAGCAAAAAGGAAATCCAAAACACTTCTGATTACAGGAGACTCCATGATCCGGGGAGTTGATACCTACCTCCAGCCAGAGGTAATGGTCAGATGTCTCCCAGGTACATCAGCGTGGAAAGACACTGAACGCATTGTTAAAATTGTGCAGGAAGCAGGAGAAAACATTGACGTCCTGGTACACATAGGGACTAACGATTTCGCCAGCCAGTCAGTTGTGGAGACCAAGGAACACCTGACCAGGTTGGGTGACAAACTGTCATCCATTTCATCCGGCATCTCCTTCTCTGAGATCTTGCCAGTCTGGGGGGGCATGGACAGAAGGTCAGAGAAGGGGAGACAGGGGAGCTAAACATGTGGCTCAAGGGCTGGTGCCAGGAAAAAGGACGCAGATTTGTAGGTAACTGGTAACAGTTTTGGGAGCAAAAGTTCTTTAAATTCAATGGACTGCATCTGACTAAGGAGGGAGTCAGTGCATTGGGGCAGAAGTTTGACATCTTTGCAGAATATTTAAACTAGTAAATGGGAAGAGGGGCGCAGCACCTGATATGTCGAATGGGAAGAACACCCCTCCCCCCTCAGCTAGTGATCAAACAGGAATTAAGCATGTTAGTAGTTCATTTGCATCACCAGGTAAGGAAAAAGGTCCAGCTCCCCATACAACGCACAGGGGAAACGCTAGACCTCACCCAACAACTAACACACCGAAATCCAATGGAAAATCATGTACACAAATGCTTGCAGTCTGGGAAACAAGATCCCAGACCTGCAGGCAACAATGACAGAGGCTAAACTGGACAAAATAGCCATTAGTGAGACATGGTTCACCAGTAACCACACATGGGAGACTTCAGTGCCTGGCTATGTACTATTCACAAGAAATCAAGGTGCAAAACGGGGCGGGGGTGGCCCTTTATGTCAATGAAAATTTCAAAGCTACAGAAATTCTGAATACGCATAAGGAGCCAGAAGAACTGTGGGTCACCCTGGAAACAGGACAGCCATACAAACTGGGGTTGTCTACAGGCCGCCAGACCAGGGGGAGGACATAGACACATTACTGTTAGAAGATATACAAAACATGACAGCTAAAGGGGAGGTTCTGATAATGGGAGACATCAACATGCCAGATACAGATTGGTCAATACCAGCAGGAACATCTGCCAGAACTAGACACATAGTGGATTCCCTGCAGGGGGAGGGCCTCAAACAAGTGGTATAACAACCCACAAGAGACAGGGCTATCCTAGATCTAGTACTGACTAACGGGGAAAAGATCACAGATCTCCAGGTAGAAGGTCACCTGGGGGCCAGTGACCATCACATGGTGTTGTTCAATTTAGTCACTAGAACTAAATCATCCTATTCCAAGGCAAAAATATGGGACTTCAGAAGAGCTGACTTTGATAAGATGGCCAGCAGAGTTAAGCTAGCCCTGGCAAAAAGAAATACAGGTGAGGGGGTACAGGTAAAGTGGGCAAGCATTAAGGATGCAATATTTGACGTAACATCCCATTGTGTTAGAGAGAAAAGCATGCGTAAAAGACAAAGGAAACCACTTTGATTCTCAAAAACAGTAGCAGCCAAAAGTCTGGCCTTCAGGAAATATAAGGGAACGCAGCGGGATGAAGATAGGGAGGCACACCAAACTTCCCTAAGGGAAGTAGGGAAGGCAGTAAGACAGGTAAAGGCCCAAACCGAGGAAACACTAGCACGAACAGTAAAAGAAGGTGACAAGACTTTCTATAGATACATTAGTGAAAGAAGAAAGTCCGGAGGGGGTATTGCGAAGATCAAAGTGGATAAGGGGGAGTGTGAGGAGGAGGACCAAGGAAAAGCATCTATCCTAAATAGATACTTCTGCTCAGTATTTACTGAGGAGAAAGTAGGGCAGGGCCCACAGCTCAGCACCATGGACACGGGGTGGGAGGGAAGTGTGCACTAGTCCCTTCACAAAGAAAGGGTCCTGCAATAGCTCGCTAAGCTCAGGGTGGACAAGGCAATGGGACCTGATGGCATACCCCAGGGTACTAAAGAAGCTAAGGGTGGAACTAGCAGAGCCATTATCAGAACTGTTGAGTGAGTCTCTGAGAACAGGAGAGGTCCCAGAAGACTAGAGAAGGGCTCATGTGATCCCGCTCCACAAGAGTGGTAGCAGGGAGGAGGCAGGGAACTACAGGCCAGTCAGTCTTACCTCAGTAGTGGGCAAGATTATGGAGGCACTCCTTAAGGAAAGGATAGTGCAACACCTGGAATCCACAGGAGCACAGGATCCAAGACAGCATGGGTTTACAACAGGAAGGTCCTGTCAAACTATTCTCATAGATTTCTTTGACTGGGTAACTGGAGTGGTGGACCAAGGGTGAGCAGTTGATGTCGCCTACCTTGACTTCAGCAAAGCTTTCGATACTGTTCCACATAGAAGACTGATTAATAAGCTGGGTAGGCTCGGGGTGAGTCAGAAGTTGGTCAACTGGGTGGCAAACCGGTTGATGGGCAGAAAACAGAGAGTGGTGGTAAACAGTATACAGTCAGAAGAGATGCAAGTCACAAGTGGGGTACCTCAGGGATCAGTCCTGGGGCCAGTCATCTTCAATATCTTCATCAGTGACATTGCAGATGGACTGGAGAGTAAGGTTTGTCTGTTTGCAGATGACACCAAGATCTGCAACTGAGTAAATGATCCAGATGGGGTGGGCAGAATGTGAAGAGATCTGGATAAACTGACAAAATGGTTGGAAGAGTGGCAACTGGGGTTTAATGCAAAGAAGTGCAAGATCATGCACATAGGGAAGAGAAACCCTGAAGCCACCTATAGGCTAGGAGGGGAATTGCTGGCAATCACAAGGGAAGAGAGAGACTTGGGCATCATCATCACCACCACAGATGACCTGAAATCATCCAAGCAGACCACTAAAGCAGTAGGTAAGGCTACGGGGATGTTGGGGTGTATTAGTAGGGGTATCCCAAGTCGTAAGAGGGAGGTAATAATCCCTCTTTACAAGACACTGGTTAGGCCCCATCTGGAGTACTGTGAGCAGTACTGGAGGCCGCACCTTCACAAGGACATTTACAAAATGGAGGCAGTCCAGAGAAAGGCAACAAAATGGTGCAGGGACCACATCAGAAAACATATGAGGACAGATTAACGGAGCTCAATATGTATACCCTAGTGCAAAGAAGGGAGAGAGGTGATACGATCAAAACTTTCAAACACCTTAAGGGCATTAACAAGGTGAAAGAGTAACATGTTTCAATATAAGAAAAATGGACACAGCATGAGATTAGTGGGAGGCCGATTAACGGGTAAACTGAGGAAGTTCTTTTTCACAGAAAGGGTGGTGGATGCATGGAACAGCCTACCTTAGGAAGTGGCGAATATGAATACAGTGCAGGGCTTCAAATAGACATGGGATAGGCATAAGGGAGCAATACAGAGGAGTATGAATAGATAGGCCATTGACAGAGTAAAGGCATATGGCACATTCATAAGGTAGAAAAAGAAATGGGCAGATTGGATGGTCCTTGTGGTCCTTATCTGCCATCAACTTCTATGTTTCTATACATACATCTGACCCAGAGACAAGGAAAACTCAAATCCCCACATGATCTAGAGAAGTGGACCCATAAGCTGGCAGTTCTGATGGGCTGCCTACCAAAGTGTGGCAGCCAAGTGTGACAGATATGATACAGAACATTATTAAATTGTAGAACAACTAACTTATAAATAAAATAGGTCCCACACACGTCCATAGCCATGTCCCATGCTATTAAATACAAGAGCAGTTATCCTTTGTAGTCTTGTAAACCTCCAAAACATAGCAACTTGTGTAGCATGGCGCAAACAACGTGGCAACATCACAGTCTACGTCTCTCCCGAGCAGTAAAGGTAGTGAGAAAGTGCATCACTGCTGTTAAACCAAAGATCAAGTGGCATACCAGTGAGACAGTTCACTATTTAAAGCAGCAGTGCAATGAAATTCGGCAGAAAATTTGACCCTACCGTTGTTTTCACTATAAAAGATTCCAGGCATCTTCCAGTTTCATTCCGTGGTAAAACGTTATAGTTCCACCAAATACAAGTATTTTATACATTATTTCTTTTTTTCTCAAGAAAAAATATGCTCGCCACATTTGGCTTAGAAATTACACTGTAGACCTGGCAAAGGTTAGGATAAAGAAAGATACTAAAAAAAGAAGGAACAAACACACAAGGTGAACTGCAAAGGAGGTATGTAGAAAAGTAGATTGGACAGTTATGCTAATGTTTTATTAACTGTAGATAAAAAAACTAAAGTTAAATACCTGTAAATTTTCTTTCTCAGACGTCTGGTCTCCGGGCTTCCATATAAATGGGCTGTACCTCCTGATGCAGATATGCAGGCAGTAATTAAGCTCTGCAGCTGGGGATATCCAGCCCTCTACTTCCTGTTTCCACCAGTTCTTCCGAAAGCAGTCCAAATGTGGCAATACTATCTGAACTTAGAAACAAAAACAGAGATTAGCCGTCAGAGAAAGAAAATTTACAGGGATTTAAATTTCGTTTTCTCACTCCTAAGCTGGTCTCTGGGCTTCCATACAAATAGGATATACAAAAGCAGTACATTCCTAGATATCCCAGGTGGGAAGAATGTTAAGTGCCCTTAAGGGTCCACCACCGCCTGAAAAACTCGGCAGCCAAAGGACGCCTCTGCCGAGGCCATCACATCCAGTTTGTAAAATTTTGTGAACATGTAAATGGATGACCAAGTGGCCATCCTGCATAGGTCTGCTGGAGATGCTTCTCTGAAGTCCGCCCACGAAGTGACCATAGCCCAGGTAGAATGGGCCCTCACTGGGCCAGGCAAGGTTACTCCATCCTGATCATAAGTAGTGGTGATGACAGAACGGATTCATCTGGCTATAGAGTCCTTTGAAGCTTTTTTACCCATATTTTAACCTGTAGTTAGAATGAACACACAGAGTTTTTCGAATAGAATCCATTCCTTTAAAACACATTTTCACCACTCTTCTTGGATCCAGCGTGTGAAATTCCCTTTCCTTTTCATTTTTTGGGTGTGAGCAGAAGGAAGGCAGAATCAGCTCCTTGTTGCAATGGAATGGAAACATAACTTTTGGCAAAAAAAACTGGATTTGTTCGGAGCACTACAGAGTCCTGATGAAACACAGTATATGGCTCTTTGGTGGCTAAGGCTCCTAGCTCGCCGATTCTCCTGGCTGAAGTAATAGCCATTAGAAAAGTGATCTTCATTATAAGATGCATGAGGCATGACTCCCTGAGAGACTCAAAAGGAACCTTTGTCAAAGCTTTGAGGACCAGATTAAGCCTCCAAGGTGGTACACCACTGGCTTGACTGGAGGGCGCTTTAATATTGCTGTCCTTAGAAACCTCCTGACATGGTGATGTGAACCCAATGACTCTCCTGAATCCACCAACAAGAGCGACCTCAGCACAGAAACAAGAACCCACAAGGTGGCTGGTTGCAGTCCTTTGTCAAATCCATTCTGAAGGAACTGCACCAGTGCAGGTAATGATACTGGCCTGCTCTTTATGTGTTTGGACTGGAGCCAGAACTAGAATTTCCTCCAAATTCTGTAATACACTTTACAGGAAGAGAGGTGACGTGAGTTCACCATCATTTCAATAACAGGAGATGTGTAGCCTAGCTCTTTGAAAATTTCCCGCTCAATCTCCAGGCTGAGAAGGAGAGGCTTTTCATATTGGGATGCAGTACCGGACTTTGATGGAGAAGGTCCAGGCTGATCTGGAAGGTTAGAGGTGGTCACCTTGAAAGATGAATGAGAAGTGGGAACCATGGGCTATAAGGCCATCGGGGACAGACTAGAATCAGTTCTGCCTGGTCCAGAGCCACTTTGTGTAGGACTCTGGATAGAGGCGGTATTGGAGGAAAGGCACACAGGAGACCGAACTGACTCCAGTCTAGGGAAAAGGCGTCCTGAGCCACCGCTAGTTTGTCCTTGGCCAGGGAGCAGAATTGTTTTACCTTGGAGTTTCACTGGTAGGCGAAAAGATCCATCTGAGGATTACCCCACTGTTCTGTTAGGATGTGAAAGGCACTGTTCAACTCCCATTCCCCTGGTAGAACATTTTGGCAACTGGGGCAGTCTGCTGTGACATTTTCCTGTCCTGGAATGTACACTGCCCTTATGCTTGCCAGGTGGTGCTCAGCCTACAGAAAGAGAAGAAGGGACTCCTGTAGCATTTTTGAGCTTCTTGTTCCACCCTGATGGTTGATGTATGCCATTGTTGTTCGATTGTCTATTAGAATCAGCATATCCTGATTGAGGACTTGCTGTTTGAAGTGCATCAGGGCTAGTCACATTGCTCTCATCTCGAGGACGTTTATGCTGTACATTGTTTCTTACAGCGACCACCTGCCATGAGCTGACAGCTGATGCACGTGAGCCCCCCCAGCCCCTGAGGCTGGCATCAGTCGTAATTCGGATTTGGTGTGGATGGCCCAACTTGTGACCCTTCATGACATTTGACCTCCGAGTCCACCACTGGAGGGAAGTTTTTATATGTTGAGAAATTGGGATCAGTTGGTGCTGGCTATCCCTCTACTGGGACCACAGCCTGAGTAAGTGTGCTTGAATGGGCCGCATGTGAACCAGGACCCAAGGGACTGAATCCGCCAGCGATACTATAGTCCCAATTAGTTGCATGAAGGAGTGAGCCAACAGCTAATGAGCTGTATGAAACTTCTTGATGAACTTCAGCAGGTCCCTGAATTTCGCTTCTGGGGGAAGACCTTGTTGGCTTGTGTCATGAAGTCTGCCCCCCGGTGTTTCAAGGTCTGGCTTGGAGTTAGGGAACTCTTTCTCCAGTCGATCACAAATCCGTGTGCCAACAGACACCAGACTACCTCCACCATTGCTTGCAGTGCTTGGTCGAGCTGCGGGGCCTTGATGAGAATATCATCCAAGTAAGGGAAAAGTTGTATCCCTCAGTTCCGAAGGTGAGCTATGACTGCTACTAGCACCTTGGAGAACGTCTTTGGGGCTGAAGAAAGCCAGAATGGCAGTGTTTTGAATTGGAAGTGCTGCTCCCCACCTTGAACCCGAGATATTGCCTCTGTAGTTCCTGGATGGGAATATGCAAATAGGCATCTTACAGATCGATGGATGCCAGAAAATCCACTTGCTGCAACTCCCTGATGATTGATGACAAGGTTTCCATCTGGAAGGGTCTGCTGTGGACAGAATGATTCAGGAATTTGAGTTCTAGGACTGACCTGAATCCCCCTGTACGTTTTGGCACAATGAAGAATAGCGAGTAGACCCCCACGATTGATCTCTGTGGGGGGAACTTGCTCGATAGCCTCTGCTTGAAGAAGGTCTGTAATGGACTGTAATAGCCTGTCTTTTGGACGGGTTACCCAGAGAGAGGGAAGGGCACTACATGAGGTAGTGGGGGCTTTGATTCGAATTATATTTAGTAACCCTTGCTGATGATGTCTAGGACCCTTCTGTTAGACATGGTTTGGACCCATTCCTTGAGAAAAAATGAAAGTCTGCTCCCTACTCCAGGATGGGCCTGGAGAGCTTCATTGTGACTTCTTGTTGCTGTTCCCGGTGTCGCTGGTACCACCACCGCCACCAGATCCATCTCCTCTGAAGTTACGCTGTTTATGCAAGGAGAACAATGTTCTTTTTCTTGAGATTAGAGTTTTGACCCTTGTTGTAACCTCAGTCACGAAAATTGCATCTGGGACCGGAGGACCATGATTTGTGCCTGTCTCGTTAATGGGGCATATGCATGTTAGCTGTCTCCCCGGATTCCTTCACCACCTCCTTTAAAGCTGAGCCAAAAAGGAGATTACCTTCATAGGGGGTGTTTACCAAATGGCTCTTCGAAGTGGCATCTGCTTGCCAGGCCCGAGGTTGCAGTGAGCCGAAGTTTGATAAAACATGGTCTGAGCAGCGCACCTGACTGCCTCCTATGATGTGTCTGCTGCATAAGCCAATGCCAAACCCATTAATTGCAGCTGATGAATAATAGCTTTGTTCTTCTCTGGGTCCCCAGTGAATTGAAAAGCTAATTCTGAGGCCCAGGACAGAGCGGCTCGAGGCGGAAAAAGATTGGCACTTGCCATCTTGAGAGACGTTACTGATGCTTGGAAGGCCTTCTTGATTGAGGCATCCACTTTCCTATCCACTGTGTCCCCGAGTGATGCCCCTTCCTCGGCTGGGATGACAGTCTTCTTGGTGAGGTTTGAAATCAGAGGGTCGATTCTGGGGCAGTCTAGCCACTTTTCAGATTGTTTCTTGTCAAATTTGAGGAGCTTAGAGATCCACCGGGGCACTGGATAGGTGCGTTCTGGATCCTGCCATTCCTCCTTTAGCAAGTCCTCTATGGCTGGAGGAATATAGAAGGTTGTGGTCAGTCTGGCAGCAGATGCCAGGCGAAAGGCCTGCTTCGGCTGTGTTGGAGCCACTGGGGAAGAATCAAGATGAATTTCAGCTATGACCTTCTTGATGAAAAAGTCTAGGTCCTCCAGGTCAAAGTTTCTGGACGGGGAGTCATCAGAGTCTGAGTCCACTAGCTCCCCCTTTTCTGGAAAAGAAGAACTGGAGTCTGAGGAACCTGGGGAACGGACCCTGCAACGCTTCCCCTTGTGGGTGCTCCTAGATCTGCTCCAAGAACGAGATCTTTTCTTCCTCTTGTGGCATGGGGAATGCTGATCTTCCTCGTCCAAGGATCTGCTCCTGTATCGGGATTTCTTTCTTTTATCATAGTGATGTGAGGACAGCTGTCCCTCTTCAGATGAGGATGGGGTCCTCTTTTTTTCACCTTCTTGTGAGGTCACACATCTGGTGACCACAGAGGCTGTCCATCAAAGCATGCAGGGTCCAGTGCAAAGGCCCTATTTAGCTTGTCTATGAGGTCTGGGGCCAGAGAGGGGGTTGTGGACTGCTGGGTCTCCCTGGTGGCCACTGCTCTCTCAGACCGAGTGGCTGCTGCTCGCTCAGACCTGTCTGTCTGCTTGCTATCAGTCTGAGCTGAAGCATGGGAGGTCTCCACCATATCCTCCCTAGCTGCAGACGCTGCCTTCTCACATTTTAGGCACAACGAACCTGCAAAGGTGATTAGAAGAGGGGATTTGTAATGCTGGCATTTTCTACCCCTGGCAGGCTTGTCTGAGGTCATGACTGAAAATGACTAATCCCCTATGATTCAGTGTACCCCTCCCCCGGAGGTTTCCTGATAAAACAGGAGGCTGTCTGTAGGAATGCTGAAGCTCCGATGGAACACTGCTGCTGGCCCTTCAACAGCAAAAAGCTGAGCTGTTTAAACTGTTGCTTTGGTCCTGATTAAATACTTTCTTGCTCCTTTAGTGCTGGGGGAAAGTCTGCAGCATGGGGTGGGGGAGGAGCCTGCAGCATGGGTGAGAAGTGCAGTTCGTCCTGAGCAGCACTCCTTGTGAATGCAGTGCACATCGATGAGACAGAGCACTGGAATGTCAACAATGGCAGAATTAGAGCTGCAGGCCCACTGTTGACAAGCGGCTGAGAGAGTCAGGGAGCCAGCCATAGACGGAGAAAAACAGCACTGCCGTCGATGAGGACAGAATCCTCTCAGAGCACTGAGGTGTTATTATTGTCCAATCGCCAAACAAAATGGCACCCGTCAAATTCCAAGGCTAAAATAAACAATGGGTTGAGCCCAGAATTGCGGGAAAAACCTCCACGGTAAAGTGGGGCCAGTCTGTGCAGCTTGCAAGGTTAAGACTGGGACCCACACAGGAGTGATCTAAAGTGCTGCATTTCTTCAGAAATCCCAATAAGAAATTACATTTTGTGATTTACAGTCTGTCTTCAGCCCTGCCACGTGGTGACAGAGCTCTGCTGCAGAGTACCTGCTAGCTGGAAGGCAGGAAATAAACTGGTGGAAACAGGAAGTGGAGGGCTGGATATCACCAGCTGTAGAGCTTAGTTCTTGCCTGCATATCTGCATCAGGAGGTACAGCCCATTTGTATGGAAGCCCAGAAACCAGCTTAGGAGAGAGAACCAGCTTTTTTGGGGGGGAAAAAAACATTTTTCGTTGAACTACTGCATTTACAGAAAAGTCAGCCAGCTCGGCTCAAAGTTGTAAACAAAAAACAAATACAGCCAGTATTTTCAGCACGGAGCAGCTGCATCAACAAACGGTCCAATTTCCACACAAAAAAGATGATGGAAAAAGTATGAAGTCCCCTTACTTATCTGGTAAAGTTTCTGCAAAGTCCTTAACCAAGAATTAGAGTGCACCATTGACAATGATTTTAAGTCTGGCTGGCATCAATAAAGAATAATAATAAAGTATAAACATTGTCTTTCTAGTGCAGCACTTGCTTAGCTGCAGCAAAAGCGCTCCTCTTGTCAGTCAAAGCTGCGCTCACAGCCAGGTACTCAAACATGCTGGAGCTCTGCCACTGTATGCCCCCTTTTCTCCTGACTTTTTTTTTTTTTTAATTTGTACTTTATCCTCCTCCCAGGGGACCCCTGACAGGTGACTTCAGCCCTCCAGATGGAGGGACACTCTCTCCGGCCCGCCCGCACCTGCTGACCCTGGTATTTCCCCCATGGATTGACCCCCACGGCAGGCCAGGAAGGAGGTAGCACGCTACACCTCTCCCTGGAGACCCAATCCAGAAGTCAGGGTCAGCCCTCGGGTGCGGTGGCCATCAATGAGCACCTGCCAGGGCTCTCCTCATTTTCTGCTTTCCCTACCAATGCAGCACGTCAGAAACATGCCTACCGACCTGTACTGTCCTCTGGCTGCTGCCAGGGGACAGTTAGTGAGTGGGATGACAAACCTCCCTCCCAGAGAGAGCAGTCCTCCGGATACTCGATCCTCTCTCCTCCCCCCCCCCCACCAGCAGCCCGAGCTCATTACCGAATCCGGGTCACCAGCGTGGCGCGAGGTGTGGCGTCCAGTGCCTCAACCTGCAGTGCCACTGGGCCATCTCTCTCCTGACTTTTTACTGAAACAATGCTTTTTCTTTAAATCTGTGGAAGCATGTATAGTCGGGGGGGATGGGGTGCTCACCTTCTGCCAGCCGCAGAAGTGGGGTTCTGTGTGCCCATTAGAAATCAAATGTTCTGTTTTTTATTCCCAGCATCAGCACCCATAAAAGCCAAAATCAGGTCAGAGCAGTAAGCATCTATATCAGAGCCCTCCACACCCTCCTTCACTCTGATGAAGTCACATTACAGTGATGGTTCTCCACAGCATCTACTTTGTTTAGGAGAAAAGTAATGCTTTTTATCATGGTGGGAGACCAGGACCAAACTGTCTTCTTTGCTGCTTACCCACTCCTCCACTTTCTCGACACACTGGGTCAAATCTGCTACCTTCCCCACTACAGTGCTCAAGTCTTAATTCAGACTGACCGGACAGTCATTGACTGAGGCAAAGCCCTGCTGCAGCTCTGTAAGTACGGCACTTTGCTGTGAGTTGTGTACCATACTAGCAGCGGCCTATAAACCTGACTGCAGCTCAGCTGTTTCAGGCAGGGCTGCCGCTTGGGAAGCCTCATCCTGTAGGAGTGGATTTGGAGCACAGAATTTGGCGATATCAGGTGAAAAGGCATCTGGTGTCTGCCCTCTTATTTTTCCCATTTAATACATAGATACATAGACAGTGTCGGCAGATAAGGGCCTATGGCCCACCCAGTCTGCCCATTTGAGCTTGTAAGTTCAGTTTATGTTTTCTAAGAAGTCTGTTGCCCCTGACCTCCACAATTCCTTTATGTCTATCCCATGCATCCTTAAATCCCGTGATTGTTTCAGCTCCCACCACTTCCTCTGGCAGGGTGTTCCACTTGTCCACCACCCGTTCTGTGAAGAAATTCTTCCTCACGTTTCCTCTGAATCATCCTCCTCCAAGTTCATCCCATGCCCTAGTCCTGGAACATCTTTTTCGCTTAAAAATAGTATATTCCTGCACCCTGTTCCTCCCTGTAAGATACTTATATGTCTCTATCATATCCCCTCTCTCCCTCCTCTCCTCCAGGGAGTACATGTTCAGTTCCTTCAACCTGTCCTCATAGGACTTGTGATGCAATCCATGCATCATCTTTGTTGTCCTCTTCTGAACCTTCTCTACCCTGTCTATGTCCTTACGTAGGTAAGGTCTCCAGAACTGTACAGTGTACTCCAGGTGGGGCCTCACTAGTGTCTTGTATAGTGGAATTATTACCTCCCTTTTCCTGCTGGTGATGACCTGCCTATGCATCCCAGCATCCTATTTGCTTTACCTGCTGCCTTGTCACACTGTTTCCCTGCCTTGAGGTCACCAGAGATGATAACACCAAGATCCCTTTCCTGCTTGGCGCATGCTATATCCTCACCTCCCCAACTGATATATTGTGCCAGGGTTTTTGTGCCCCATATGCATTATCTTGCACTTCCTTGTATTGAATTTCAACTGCCAAACCCCTGACCATTCTTCAAGTTTCTGCAGGTCCCTTCTCATTCTGTCTACACCCTCTGGTGTGTCTACTCTGTTACAGAGCTTTGTGTCATCAGCTGAACAGTGAAATTCTGCCTTCTAGGTCCTAGAATGTCACTGATGAAGATATTGAATAGGACCGGTCCCAGCACTGATCCTCTGTGGCACCCTACTGGTCACTCTTCCCTCTGTGGAGTGACAGCATTTACCACCACCCTCTGTGTCCTGCCGCCCAGCCAGTTACCTACCCACCACACTACTGTCCTGCCCACACCCATATTCCCCAGTTTGTGCAGTAGTCTTTATGTGGCACAGTGTCAAAGGCCTTGCTGAAGTCCAGATAGGCCATGTCCACTGCCCTCCCTGATCCACCTCCCTAGTCACCAAGTCAAAAATTCAATGAGGTTGGTCTGACATGACCTCCCTGGTGAAACCATGCTGCCTTGGGTCCTGTAGTCCATTGACAACCAGATGTTCCACCACAACTTCCTTCAGTAGTGCTTCCATGATCTTCCCACTACCGAGGTGAGGCTGACTGGTCTGTAGTTCCTCGCTTCCTCTTTGTTCCCACTTTTGTATAAGGGGACTACATCTGCTATCCTCCAGTCTTTGGGTACCTCCCCTGTTTCCAGTGATCGGCTAAACAGGATAGCCAGAGGTTCAGCCACCACCTCTCTTAGTTCTTTTAGGACCCTGGGGTGCACCCCATCTGGCCCCATTGCTTTGTCAACTCTTATTACTTCCAGTTCCTTCAGGACCCTTTCTCGTGTAAAGGGACTTGTGTCCATTTCTGCACCATTCTCACCCCTTGTACTCCGTTCAGACCCATTACCCTCCTCTTGTGTGTCAGCGTGGCTCAGTTGGTAGCACATCCGCCTCTGGACCAGAAGGTCATGGGTTCTGGTCCCACACCGGGATTGGACTTGCACCTAAAAATCTCTGGCATCCGAGTGCAGTATTGGGGGGTGCTGTCCTTCGGATGAGACGTTAAACCAAGGTCCCTTCCGCCCATCCTGGTGTTGTCCTGGTGGGTGTCCAGGAGGAAGTAAATGAACCCAGGGCACTCTTTGCAAAGAGTAGGGAACATTCCCGGTGTCCTGGCCAACATTCCCCTTCCCATAAACCAGTTCATGCAATTATCCAGGCTGTGTGTGGGTGATGATGCGATATGGCTGCCACCACACATTCAGTCACTTCACTACCAGTCTAGCATTGCTTGTAAAGCGCTTTGGATGTATGAAAGCGCTATATAAATGCTGATTCTTCTTATTCTTCTTTCCTCAGTAAAGACTGAGCAGAAATACCTGTTCAATATGTCAGCTTTACTGTTGTCATCCTCCACACAGCCCCCATCCTCCCCCTTCAGTCTCACTATCCCTCCCTTTGCCTTTCTTTTTCACTTATGTACCTGTAAAAGGTTTTGTCCCCTCAACCCACTGATTTTGCAATGTGTTGTTCTGTCTGAGCTTTGGCTTCCCTGACTGACCTCCTTGCCTCCCTTTGCTTCTCCTGGTACTTCTCCCTATCCCCTTCTGCCTGTGTCTTTTTGTATTGCCTGAATGCAATCTTTCTGGCTTTCACTTTCTTTTGCTCTTCGAAAACCATAATGGTCTCTCTTCCTTTTCCTCTTGCTAACCTGCTTAATACATAATTCTGTTGTTTTGTAGTCCCTATTTTAAATACTGCCCACTGTTCCTCAACCCCTGATTCCTGCCCCATTCCCCTTAATCCCTCTTTCAAGTATCTCCCCATTTTCCCAAAGTCTGCCCCCCTAAAATCCAGGATACGTGTTTTTGTGTGGTTTGGTTCTGCTCATTCTGTGATTTCAAACCACAGTGACTGCTGGTCACTGTTCCCCAGGTGCTCCCCCACTGTTACCCCCATCACACTGTGCCTGTTTGTGAGCACAAGGTCCAGTATTGCCTTCTGCCGAGTTGGTTCCATGACCAGTTGCTTGAGGAAGACACCTAAGTCAGTCCAGGATAAATCTGCTCCTAGTTGATGCTGCTGCTGGGATGCTCCAGTCCACGTCTGGAATACTGAAGTCTCCAACCAGTGCTACCTCACCCTTGTCTGCCATCCTTTGGATGGCTAGCATCAGCTCCCTACCTGCTTCTTCCTCCTGGGCTGGTGGTCTATAGACCACACCTGTGCGGATGGCTGGACCCATTTTCCTTTCCAGCTTAACCCACAGTATCTCTCCCCCATTTTGTTCCTCCTGGAACTCTGTGGCCCTTATGTCATCTTTCACATACAGTGCCACTCCTCCTCCCTTCCTGCCTGCCCTGTCTCTTCTGAATATGTTGTAGCCAGGTATGGCCATCTCCCAGTCATGGTTATCATTACACCAGGTTTCAGTGATGGCCACAATGTCCAGGTCTGACTGCACCATGACAGCCTCCAGATCTTCCATCTTATTGTTAAGGCTCCTGGTATTTGCACACATGGCTTTCCATGATTTGGCCTCCCTAGACTGTTTTGCTGTTCTACTCCAGCCCCTTCCTTGGTTGTCCTTTATCCCTGGTTCTCCTTGCTGTCTGCCCTTCTGCTGAATTTTGCCCCTTTTCTGCCTATCCACCTCTTGGGCGCTAATCTCCATCTTTTGCACACTGCTTTGTAGAGACAGCAACTCCTCTGGTTCACTGGTTCCACTGCTAGCAGTGGGGGGTGAGCAAGTAGGTACCCTCCTTGCTGGCCTGCCACCCCCCTTTGCTAGTTTAAATGCTTGTCAATGTAGCATTTAAACTTATCATTGAGTGCTTGATTCCCTCCAGGATGGATGCAGGCCGTCAGGCTTGAACAAACCTCCATCCTTCCAGGTGGGTCCTCAGTCACCAATGAATCCAACCCTTCCTCACAGCACCAGTTCTTCAACCATGAGTTAAAGTTCCTGGTGCATGCGCCCCTATGCTCTCCCTTGCCTCTCACAGGTAGTACTTCTGAGAAAGTGACAGAAGTAGCTACTTGCTTGAGACCCCTCCCCAATTTCCTAAACTCTTCCTGAACTTTCTTTGGCTCATTTGCCAGGTCATTAGTACCTAGGTGGATAATGACATCCAGCTCACCCTCCCGTCTTGCCTTCCCAGTGATCCCCAGGATCTTCCTTCCATCCCTCCATGCCGTGGCACCTGGTAGGCACCTCACCTCCCTGTCCTCCCTCCTGTGTTCCTAGCTGGATCCCTCTTATGATGGAGTCCCCCACCAGGATTCGCTTCCTCCTCCTCTGGGGTCCACTGCTTTCCCCGTTGAGGTCACCTACTTGGCTAACCTCCACATCCTTTCCTTCCACTTCTCTGGGTACCTCTATTTGGTTGTCCCCGTTTGCCAGTGTGGCATATGAGTTCTTGAGTGGAATAGGATCTGGGATGTGCCTCTACCTGACCGCTCTAACCCGCCCTGAGCCCACTGTCATCCAAGTGCCCCTCGTTCTCGGCATCCTTTGAGGCAGTTGCATTGGACTGGGTGGTCTCTGGATAGGGGTGATGGTACTCCTGACCCAGTTTACTTCCACTCTGAGTCTGGCTACCTCATCCCGCAGTCCAGAGAGATGCATGCACTCTAATAAAACCACCAGTTCTGTCAAATGACAGGAAAGAAAAAAAAAGACATAAGAGCCCAGAGAGATGCCTGCTATTCACATGGGGGCCATCTTGGAATCTTCAATTATTCATTTTTCTCCTGATAGAAAAGGTACTGAATGAGGCTCACCTACAAGTGAATGAGGGAAAAAGGGAGGAAAAGACACTGACCAGTGACGAGGTTGGCTGTTTTGTACAGGGGAGGCCTCTGCTGATCAGCTACTATCTATATCTAGACATGGAGGGTACTGCTAGAGCCATGCCTGCCACCTAGGTTTCTGCCTGATGCCAAAAGATGGTTATACACAGTGCCAGCCCTCAGTTCAGAGTACAGTAAACCGTGGCTAACAAACACAAAATTGGCTGCTCAACCCTTGCTCATTCAAATGGCTACTATCTAGTGCAGGAGTGGAGAGACTAAGTGTTAAAGGTTAACAGCGAGTAGGAGCCAGGTATTACACCAGTTTAGCCATCAAATTCTTAACGTTTCTTTAGAAGACCAAGGCTGATCTGTAAATGTAGCTTACTGACACCACTGGCTAAGGCTGCAAAGATGTTAACAATTTACACTATCTATTTAAAAAGTTTTACCAGGAAAGACATACTGAGTTGATAGCTTGTTTCCTGATGCGTCAGTGGAGGGGCTAAGGGGTATGGAAGACAGTATAAGAATATAAAAAAATAAATAGTAATTAACTGATTTACAAAAGTAATAATCTGTACAAGTAATACAGTACATGAAAAGGAGCATGATGATAATCTCTCGATAAACACTGCAAGGCAGAACAGCACAACAAGACACATGCAGTAGATAAAAAACTAAGCCTGGATAGACAATGGGAAAATTAAGCCAACCAGCCACAGCTGTGGCGGGGAGCAATATGGCCAGGACAACATGACTGGGGGAAAGCAGCTCAAATAAAACATATATTATATACCTGAGTCTGTATATGTAAACAATAAGACACAACAGGCTGTTGGTTGTCTGAGGTTCGTGCACTTCAAGGTGCATGCATTAACTCCGGACAACCAACAACCTGAAGTGTCTTATTGTGTTTATAATATAGGAAAATAGAGAAACAATTTAAAAACAAATGCAATTTTCTAGTTAAAAAGGTTTTTTTTTTGGTAAAAAGTAACTAGTAAAATGTAACCTCTCCACACCGGTTACATACTAAAATGCCAGCAGAATAGGCCTAATGGTCTTTCGCATCTGCTCGTTTGGTCAGCTCACACCCTGGGAGCTGACCTTGCTGCCCCCCTCACCTTCTCTGGCTTCTCCCTTCCCAGTTCCGGATATTCTCGCTGCATTGGATTTTGCTTCCAGAACCCTTCCCCTGTACCTGTCCCACCCCCTCCTGAACCCCTCCACCGTCTCTGCTCCACCAGCCCCTAGACAGTGCATTCCATGGCTCCACCACCCCGCAGTGAAGTAACACCTCCTCCTTTCTCCCTGAATCCTCCCTCTCCAGCTTCCACCCATGCCCTCTAGTGGCCCCTCCTCCTTCCTTCAAGCAACCTGACTGTTCCTCCCTATTTACCCCTTCATGTACCTGAAGACCTCTATCATGTCCCCCCGGTCTCTTCTCTCTTCCAATGTGTACATATTTAGCTCTTCGAGCCTCTCCTCATAGGTCCTGTCCCCCAAGCCCCAAATCATTTTGGTTGCCCTTCTCTGGACCCTCTCCAGGAGTTTAATATCCCTCTTTAAGTGTTGCCTCCAAAACTGTACGCAGTACTCCAGGTGCGGCCTCACCACGCAGTTATACAGAGGGAGTATCACTTCCCTCCTTCTGGAGGCGATCCCCCTAGCAATGCATCCCAGCATCCTGTTGGCCTTGGCTGGTTCATCATCTGTCTTTCAACAGATGGAATTTTTATTTTGGAATACATGTGTAACCCCCCTGCAAATGGGGGTTCCCAAAAGTCTTCCAGGAACTTGCCTGAATGCTCCAAGTCGGGTGGTGTTCGGCGTCTGAGCTGTTTAAATGTGGTTCCAAGTGAGTGCTATTTGAGCCTCTACGTGTTCTCTCTTCAAGAGCTGTCTGCTTGCAGACTTAATTAGTTTGTATGGGGGGGGGGACTATGTATTTAATGCTCGAATCCCGCCCGGGTTGCTGTCAATTCGCTCCATTTCTGCCATTGCTACATGTGTAGAGGGAGCCTTGTTGAAAGATAGAACTGTTTGCCAGAAATCATTTAGAGTGACTGAGAAAATGTAGTTTGTCTAACCTGTCTTCATTTCAGCACGAACTGTTTCAGTGTAACTCTTTCATTTTGGTCCTGAATAGCCGACTTGGACCAATGAAGATGATAGGGAGACCCTAAAATGGAGCATGTGGACGAATTGGAACTTGGACTCTCAATTTTGAGCCAGCCACAAGGGGACTGTATGGGCAGTGACTCTGGGAAATGTAGTTTTAACCTTGGTGCCTTTTTCCACCAACAGAGGGAGTCTTATTGTGAGTGACAGCCGAAGTCAGCCAACAGAATGGTGTGGAGCTAAAGGAAATGCCCTGCTCTGTGACTGAAAAGATTAGATCAGTTGTGACTGTGAAGAGAGAAGGAGCTCTGTGCTTCTGCGGTGTATAGTTTTGCGCGGAGAGCGTATGTAAGGCCTTGAGTTTCGGTCTGCAGCCTTTGTGAGTGCCAGTTTGGACTGAATCCGAGTTGTGAGGAGAACGAAGCACCAGAAATGTGGAAACCAGGCTCACCCTGTAGAAGACTGGAGAAATTGCTGAATCGTGCTTGGTCTGTCAGGAACTGAAGCTGCTGTGTGTGCTCCCAGGTATTTTGCAGTAACTGCGATTGGGATTGAGGAGCAGTCTGCCTGGTATAGTACTTTCCTTTTACATATAAACGTGCGTAGTGCTTGTGGGGAATCACTGTTTCCAATCCCCAGTGCTGTGTGCTGAAGCTGGAAGCAAACCCCAGCTTGTCTTGGACTAAATCTGTTTGCTAGCAACTGCAGTGGGGTCTAGTCACAAGGACTTTGTCTCCATGCCTTGTTGTTCTGGCAATCCAGAAGAACATCCACCATCTGGTTTTTAGCTTGGGTATTGTGAGTACAAGTCAGGGTATTCCCCTGCAGCCTGTTTTCAATCACAAGTGTGTCATCTAATTCTTGTTGTTTCACTGCTTCATGGACTGAGCCATCCAGCTCCGGATTACAATTGAGTGTTGTGCATATATTTTCTTCTACAGGGCCCTATCCATCTGCACCTGCCTGCCAACCCCAGGCAACGGACCTGGCTAGCCCCCCCCCAAAAAAAATCTGGGTACCCAAAGTGCGACTTTTCAGCCCCTGTATGTGTGCACAGTACTGTGATTTAATGCCACCAATTAACCTGATTTCCCCCTCCCGTGTTACTGCCTCCTAAATAAATCAGATTTGTTGTTGTTATACTATATACTGTCTGTGGTGTTCATACTTATGGAAACAGTATTGTGTTTGCTGTGTATGTTGTTTAACCTTATTTTACAGGGGGTCCTCAGAGACATGCTGCAGAATCAGTCTCGAGGGTAAGTGGTATCTATATGAGTGAACAGTGTATATACGTGGGGTATTGCGGCTGTAACTCCGGTGTACTGTGTGAGCCACTAGAGGGAATAAAAGGGAGTTTCAGTGTCCCAGAGGGCTGTGACCAAGCTAGTCTAACCACTACAACCCTGACCTCTGGATGGAGGCACCCGCAATAGGACCTAGGCCCTTCAACCTGTCCGTAGTCAAACAAGCAGGGGTAGTAGCCCTTGGGACAGCACCACCTAGGGGTTACACATGAATTAAAACTTCTGCAGAATTCCTCTGGCAGAATGTTCACCCAACAAGAGACCCTATATGGAGCTACAGTCTCAATTTATCTACAGCGGGGTATGCAGCTGAGATTGCCCTGGTAAGGAGAGGAGGGAGCTTTCTCATGGTTGCCATAATACCAGGATTTAAAACTGTGCATACTCTTGATTTTTCACATTTGTTTACGGTTGTAAGAAGAGTATCACAAAAGAAAGACTTTTTTTTTTAGTGTTTTTTTCTTTTTGGACATCGTTAAACTTTTTTTTTTTTGTATAGTAATGGCAGCAGCCATGTTTGTGATGGCAATCGGGAATGAGTAAAGCATCAAATTAATTCTGTATGTGAATAACCCAAATTCCAGAGCTTTAACTTACAACCTGTGCATTTCTGGGAATTAACATTATTTATTTAAACTTTGTTAAGCAGGAATAAAAAGCTCTGTGCCACATGGCCATTTTACAGGCATGACCCGGATACACATAACAGAACATATGAGACAAAAACCAAAGTTAATGGTAACAAAAGGTCAGTACAGTAACTAATTTGTACTTGTGCTTATAATACTAGAGTTTAATAAATAATTATATAAAAATATTACAATAAATTATACACAGCTTGGTGGCATGGATGGCTGAGGCGTCCTACCTTACCTCCTGCCACGCCGGCGACCCATGTTCGCTGGTCACTGAGGAGGAGAAGGATCGAGCGTCCCAGGGACAGCGCCCTTTCTCCAGGGAGGGGGGGTGATCAGTGGCTGGGGTCTGGCATATCAATGCTGTCCACGGTGAGCAGAGGTGGGGCAGACGACCGACAGGACATGCACAGAAGCATGCATGGCTCCGTCACTGGCATCACTGCATGCCCCACCTCCAGGCAAGAAAAACTGAAAAAGATCCCCGGCGGCTGGATGACGGAGGGGCTCGCATGTCCCGCTCCTCGACCAGCCGCAGTGCTGACCTGAACTGGATCCAGTCTTCAAGCGTGGGCCTGGGTACCTCTGCTGACCCCACCAGGGGGTATGCCCTGGGGGGCACACCACAGCCAATAGGACGCCGAGGGGGATGGGGCTGGGTCCTCCCAACCGTGAGCCACCATGGGGTGGATAAAAAGAGAAGCAAAAAATAATAATTCATCATACATACAAAAATGTACAGAATTAACTGCAATGTATCTAAAAGCAGCACAAGTAAGCCTTGTTCATTAGGTATTTTTTGTATTGCACTTTAAATTGACACAAGTTTTTAGACTGCCTCATGTTAGGATTTCTATCATTCCAAGTTTTAGCCGCAATATATGAAAAAGCTTTTTGACCTCTTGAAGATTGCAGAACGGCACTGTCAGTGCCAATGTATCAGCAGACCACAATGCTTCTGATCCATTCTTTAAACAAACCCTTCTGATAAAGGGTCCTCAGTCCTCAAGACTATGCAACTCATATATAACTTGGCCCTGTCCCCTAAGGGAATTCAATTTAATTTTTTATACAAATGAAAATGGTATTCACGTTGGGTTGCACACAAGGCAAATCTACACAAAGCATTACACAAAGGAATCTGTTTTGTTAAAACCTTTTCAGATACCCCACCAGACTATAACTCCATAATCAATCGATGGTAATAAACAACTGTGTGATATTGTCCATCTGGTGTTGGACGTTAACATGTCTCTAACATATCGGCCACTGATCTTATTTAGCGAGTCATGCATGAATCAGGAAATTTCCAACTCATTTTATAAATATTGATATTCTACACTGTTACTTGATAAGAGTATAAGATGAAGTATGCAAATGGTTTTCACTGGTAGTACCCCGAGCAGGTCACAAAAACATTTTTCAAGAGCCAATGCTACCTTCACAGCGGCTGCAGACTCCACACGAATCAAACCTTGCCCCTTGAGACAGCCTCAAGAGAGAGGATAGGTTGGGGTAGCTAGCCAGCATTCCTTGTCTTATGCATCTGTAATAAACTCTGCCTTCACTTCAGTCTATTGTGTGTACCTTCAGAAATTTGTTAATGCACTCCTTCCACTTGGAATCACACGACTGTAAAAGCAGGTCATAATACCTGACATGGTGAGCAGTTATGCTGGAATAACTATGTGACTCAAGTGAGTTGTGAGGCATGAGGCAAAGCATAGTGTCTAATAACCTTGGAAGTTAATATAGAAAATATTGGCTATGCAACAGCGTGTTATGGATTTTCTTGCACACCTGAGGTATGTAATGACCCATAAACCTTGAGAGCGAAGCTCAAGAGGTCTATGAGGTCATCACACACAGAAGGTATGTAAAAACAAATCCATAACATCACAGTTGCATAGCCTTTATTTTTTATAATTACTGGTGCAGGGAGTTTTTTTCCTTCAGCACTGTGAGTGATGCCAAAGTTAGGGGAGCACTGCTGTGAGACAGAGAGGGAGAGAGAGAGAGAGAGACACACACACACACACACACACACACCCTGTCTCTCCCTTTCCAGTACAGGCAATTTTTTCTTTACTATTTATTTATTTATTTATTTGAATTACACTGCAAACCGCAATAAGTTAAGTAAGAGTAGCCAGCCATGATCCGTTCCTGATGCAGCTGCTGTTTCCCGGAGGGCTCAAAGGGTACATATAGAAGGATCAAACAGATACATTTTTAAAATTATAAAGGCAGGATCGACTAGATAAATATTGAAAAACATTAAAAAGTTACCTGTCATGACAGTGAGAGGTGAAGGATCAGTGTGGGTACTCAGTAACAGAAACATAGAGCCGCCATATTTGTTCAGGTGTTCGGCCCACCCATACACCAAGTAAAAGCCAATGAGGTGGTGCACTAGAAATGAGCGACACAAACCGCCATAACAACAGGTTCTACCGGTTATCATGGTGTTTGCAACACAGGTCGACTCCATGCATTAAAGGGGGAGTCACCAGTAATTATAAAAGCACAAGACACAACCCTGGAGTGTTACTGTGCTTTAAAATGCCCCACAAAGCTCAAAAGAAAGTACATTTGAATAAACCTGTGAAGCTGTGCTACAATTAGTCATGAGAGTGGATTCCTCCAATAACAGTACAGAATTTCTCTTGCCTTTTTTTTTTCCTCCCACTCAGCAGTTGCTGGCCACTCCACCTCTATGCCCACTGGCTCCTTTCCAGGTCAGCCAAGCCTCCTGCACCCCAAAAGAAACAAAGTGCACTTGGGCTTGAGTCTCGTTTGTACAAGACATGAGGTGCAGCCAGGCCAGACCTCAGGAAAGGGACATGGAAGGAAGACAGGTGCTGTCATGTTCCAAAAGGGAACACACACTCTTCTTAAGTCTCACCCTTCTCCTTCACTGTGATCTACTCATTCAGTCTTTTATTTCAAGAGTTTCACCAGGAACAATATACTGAGCTAAACAGCTAATTTCCAGATGTGTCCTGGGAGGAAGGGGATGAGGAGAGTGCAATCATAAGTTACATCAATAAAGTTACAATTATAATAATAAAAAGTACATGGCAGATAATTAAGAGAAAGCACAGTGTTCGAGTAGTGCAAAACATTGCATATCAATAGTAACAGTTCAGCAAAGTGCAACTGGCAACACAATGAGAAAGAGAAGGAGACTGCGAGTACAACAGGGGCAAAAGTTCAAGGGGATAGTGTACCAATAAATCGGGGCAGTAGAAGGAGGGAATAATATAGAGAGACGCAGATCCACGTCAGCTGCAGGAGTGAGTAGTGAGTCAAGGAGCAGGGATTATAGAGATAGGGAAGAGAGAGCATTGGGAATATCAAGGGGGACAGTGCTCCAAAGTTTGAGGAAGTGATGGGAGAAAGCAGCTTGACCAAAATAGGATTTTACAGGGGGGAGGGGGGAGACAGCAGCTGTCAGAGCTGCACAGGGGAAACTGTTGAACCAGGAAAGGCACACTAAGCCAGAGCTTGTTTCCAGGTGCAACCTGGGAGCACAAGGAAGTTAAGTGATTTGCTCAGGGTCACAAAGTACGCAAGTGGGGGATGATGAGATTCAAACCTAGGTTTCCAGGTTTGCAGCTCAGTGCCCTTAACCACTACACTATACTGCTTCCAAAGGGAGTAGGAGATGGAAGGAGAGTAGGACAGGAGGGAAGAAAGGTGTGGGGGAGGGCAGCCAGAATTTGGGGACAAAGGTGGCACAACAGACAAGATGTCTGGCATCAAGGGAAGGCAAGGAGAGGGAGGAAAACAGTGGTGGGTTCTGGGGAGGCAATCCAGAGCAAAGCAGCAGCAGGAGTGGAAGCGGGGATCCAGTCTGGCAAGGGTGGACTTGGCAGCAGCTCTACATAAAATGTCGCCATAAATGAAGATAGGTAGAACCATCTTTGTAACAATCTCTCTATAGGCAGGAAGCATGATACTTGCTTTGTTCCTGTAAAGTACCCCAAGTTTACAGTGCAGCTTCTGCTGCATGGCATTCATGTGAGTAAAGATGACAATCCAACCATACACCAAGGTACTTAAAGGAGGAGACATTGTTAATCACAAAACCATCAAGGGTCTGGAAGGAGGTGGACAGGAGGGCTTGTCAAGTCTCTGCCTAGTGCCAAAGGTCATGGAGAACATTTTTGGCATTGAGGAACAGCTGATTGGCCCCAAAGAAGCGCTGGATGTTGTTGAAATCAAGTCAGAGTCTGGTCGTTAGGTCGGAGGCAGAAAAAACAGAGGCGTAGAGACCAGTGTTATCTGCATTCATGTGAACGGATGCTGAGGAGCAGGTGAGGGAGAAGTCATTTAGGAAGATGGAGAAGAGGATGGGGCCAAGGACAGATCCTTGGGGGGATGACAGAGCAGGTAAGAAGAGGAGAGGAAATGGTATCACCAAAGTGGACAGGTAGGATCCTACCATTAAAGTAAAGGTGTGACATTTTGTAATGTAGGTTTGGGCATCATAGCCGATACCCTGGGGTGGCGATAGTCTCTCTGTGTTAAAATTATAAATTTTAATGCACTCCTGTAAGGAAGGGAAGGGATCATAACTCTGGCCAAACTTCCAGCAACTGATCTCTTCCAGCTTCCTGGTCTGCCTTAAGCCACGTTCTCAGACGTCTTTGTGACATCCTACATTGGAGACTATCGCTGCGGGAGAGTTTCAAAACATATATTACAGGCTTTAGGCTCATTTGATGTAATGAAGCTCCACCAACCAATAGGGCCCCATTAGCTGAGTGGTGGCTTTATTTGTGCTTCAAGGCAGCTTAAACTGCATAATAATGTTCTAAAAATCTCCCCCATAGCATTCAATGGGGCACGCCCCTGTGCCTCCCCTGGTAGGACGTCACAAACATCTGAGCATCGGGAACACAGCGGACCGGAAGTTGGAAGGGATCAGCTGTTCACAGTCTCTGAAGTTATGATCCCTTACCTCTTACAGGGTGCATTAGAATTTATAATTTTAACAGAGAGGGACTATGCCCCAGGGTAGCTGACTATGAAGCACTATCCTAAATCACACACCTTAACTTTAAGGTATGAGCAAAAACAATCAGCGGAGGAGCAGGAGAGTCCAGCAGCTTTTAGCTGTCCAAGAAGATGGGGTTTTTGAAGGCTTTAGCCAGGTCAAAAACAATGGCAGAGGTGACCAACACCTAGTCCATGCAAGAAAGGATGGAGTCAGTGAGCCTAAGGAGGGAGAAGGTGGAGAGGAGTTCCTGAAGCAAGACTGGTAGGGAGTGAAGGAGGAGCTGTCGAGGGAGGGGAGATACGGGCAAGGATTAGGTGGTCCTGAGGTTTAGCCGGGGGGGGGGAGGAGAGAAGGGAGATGGGGCAGTAGTTGCCAGGGAGAGAGGGAGAGATCACCCCCTTTGGGGAGGGTGATGGCTGTGGCCTGCTGCCACAGAACAGGGACTGAGGCAAGTGACAAGGAACAATTTAATAGGTGGGTGATGGGAAAGGTAATGACTGAGGTGAAGAGAGAGACAAGAGTTTGGGGTAAGGGCCATTGGGACACCCTCCTTTGTGTGGGTTAACAGCTAGGAGAGCCTTGAGGGTAGCAGGGGGAGTGGCAGTGGATAAAGAGAAGGGATGGGGAGGAGAGGGTTGAGGCAAAAGGGGAGGAAGTGTGAGGGAGGTGGGGGAAAGGAGGGAGAGGGCACAGGTGGTGAAAAAGAAAGTAAAAGATGAAGCAACAGCTGCAGGATTAGCAACTGGGGAGTCGCTCACCTTAAGGACAGAGAAGAAGGCTGAGAGGGTGGGGAGAAGGTGGCAAGAACTTTTAGGGCTGGTAAATCTATGGCAGCACCTGGTCTGGGGATGTATACTGTGTTGTCACCAATGATGTCCGATGATGCCTCCAACCCCCCCACAAGAGAAGCCTGAGCACTGTGAAGGCCTTCACAATGCCTCAGCAATCAGAAAACACCATCTCCACAGCACCCCCCCCCCCACAGACTCCACTATAAGAGTGTAGAGGGGTAGGTTTGCACAGTGAACCAGGATCACCCACATCAGAGTGAGAGCCCTCCGCTGGTGTCACGGGGCTGGCGCTGTTACCCATTTTATGAAAATGTTTTGTTGCCTTTCTCTACAAAGCAGACAGATCTTTGATGTCTCACTGCAGAACTATCTATTCAAACAGCGCTGGACAGAAACACCATCATTAAAAGGAAAGCTGCTATATTTTTAGGTGATGGAGCACAACTCTGTTTCCTTGAAGTACAAATCAATAGGGCTAAAATGCAGCTGTCATTTAGAGGGAAGATGTACAGCAGACTGCAAAGCTTTGTTTTAAATGACCATCCAAGGGATATAGAGGATTCCCCTGAACAAGCTGAAATTTTATTTGTGCTGAAGGAACTGACTGCTTTTTTCCCCACGTCAGTGTTAACAGCTATTGATAGCTTGATACAGTGCTGAGTTTGGGAGACTGGACTTTTAAGAATCTGGCTTTAAGTGAGGCGTCAATATTTAGGGTTCATCAAAGTGACATCATGCAAAATGAGTGGTGTATTTTCAGGGGCTCCAATTTCAAAATCCCAGTGGTATCACTATCCTTTTCTGTTAAGAGGTTTATAGAGTTTTCCAACAGACCCTGTCCACATCATACTCTTTAAACCATTTAAAAGAATCTAAATCAGTTTAAAAGGGGGCGAGCTACACATACCTGCGTCAAGCTTCATAACCTAGAAACCACCCTAAACCTATCACGAATGATCTCCGAACCCACTCACCTAAACCTCAAAATGCTTAACCACTCACTCCTTGATTGGTCCTTCACCTCCCACCCACACAGGATACTTGCCTCTGGTCTCCTACAGGACGCCCTAAGTGACCACCATATGACGTACATAGTAAGAAAAATTTTCAAGCCAAAGGTGTCTCCTCCCCACACCATCCTGACCAGATCCTACAAAAATCTCTTGACCTTGCCTCCCTTCTCCACGACCTGGCAAACGCTGACTGGTCACCCTTCCACCAGGCCTCCAACATGGACTCTGCCCTAGAAGACTTCAAATCCAGGTTCCTAGCAGTACGGTACCACTATGCCCCACTCAGAAGGGCTAGAGTGAGAGGTACCCACCTCCCATGAATAACTACTGGCATCATTGCCAACCTCAGAGCAAGGGACTTGGCATGGAGATACTACAAACCCTCAGTCTCTCCCCTAGATCACCAAAAGTACCGCACACTTCATAACGCATGTACAAGGTTAACCCGCCAGGCTAAGGCCAACTATTTCAAAACTGCATTCCACACAAACATAAGCCATCCTGCAAAATTCTGAAAGGTGATCAAATCACTTTTTTCACTGCCCTCCCAGCCTCCATCACCCACCTTAAACATAGCTGGCTCCACCATCACCGATCCACCAGTTGTGGCCTCGGCGTTCAATACCTACTTCACCAGCTGCACCTTGTTGTTACTATCTTCTCCTCCAACATCCCAACCTTCTGCGCCTCCCCCTTCTCAAGCCCCCACTCCCCCTTCCTCCTCCTGCCATGTCTCCCCTCTTGAAGTACTAAAAGCTCTACTGGCCCTAAACCCATCCAAGGGCATATGCCCCTCTGGCCTGGACGCCAAAATGCTGTACTTATCGGCTCCTGCCATCGCACCCCCCCCAGTTGCATTCTACAACCATTCCTTTGCCCTAGCATCCATCCCTTCTGACTGGAAACATGCCATGGTCATCCCACTCCTAAAAGGTGGTAATCCCTCAGCTCCCGGGCAACTACCGCCACATCTCCCTCCTCCCTATCATGGTTAAACTCCAAGAACACATTGTCCTCTCTCAACTCTCCTCCTTCCTCAATTCCTCTCCCCTTCTTCATGCCTTACCAGTCTGGCTTCAGGAAGACCTATTCCACTACTTCATCCTTGCGGAGGCTCACCGACTACATTCTCGCTGCCATGAACAAGGGCCACATCACCTCAGTAATTTTTGTCGATCTAGCTAAAGCGTTCGGCACTGTATCTCACTCTCTCCTCCTGACCAAGCTCTCCTACGCAGGGCTCTCTGATACGGCTACCAATTGGTTCTGCTCCTATCTGGTAGCCTGGTAGGTCTGTCACAACAGGTCAGAACTGCTAGTGCAATCTCTGCTCCCCCTCCCTATCTCATCAGGTGTGCCACAAGGCTCAGTCCTGGGGCCTCTCCTGTTTTCCATCTTCCTAAATAACCTCCCTACCACCTGCCCACAGACAGCCATCCATATGTATGCGGATGACATAGTGCTGTTTAAATCCGGACCCTCAACCACTGACGTGGTGACCAGACTCCAGCAGAACTTCCAACAACGTCCAGCTCTGGTTTTGCTCAAACCAGCTACACCTCAATGCCAAGAAAACTGTCTCAATGACCTTCAGCAATAGGCAGAGACTTTCGAGGCTCCCCCACTCCCCTACCTTTCACACCGTGGACAGGGCACTCTAGAGGACAGCTCCTCCTTCAGATATCTCAGGATTTGGCTCGACCAGCACCTGGACTTCTCTGTGCATATTAATGCCATCCACAAAAACTGCACCCCAGACTGGGTGCTCTTTACCGGAACTGTGGATGTAGCCTGTTGCCGGCTTGCCATGCTACTGTGCAGAAAATGATCCTGCCAGTCATCGACTATGGTGACATACGTCTACAGTGCCACCCCACGTCCTCCCTGGCCAGACTGGACCCTCTCTTCCACTCCTCCTGTTGCTTCACCCTTGACTGCCCCTATACCACCATCACTGTGCCCTCTATCAGTCGTTGGCTCTCCCCTCGTTAAAGGACCACTGTATGACGTACTGTGCTCACCTCACAGCCAAGTTCTGGTCACCGTCCCTGCCCACTTACCTCTCCTTGGTTCTCTCTGCTGCATCCCAGCCTACCTACTCACTTAGGAACAACAACAGTCTCTTCTCCATCCCTCATATGTCCACCACTGCAGGCCAGTCTGCCTTCAGATATAGGCTACCTAAACTGTGGAACTCCCTCCCTTCGGACATTCCGCATGCCCCCACAACCCAGTGCCTCAATGATCATCTCGCTACTCACTTCTCCTCCACTTGCGTCTAGCCTAAATTCTGCCTCCTCCACCAACTAATTAAGCACTGGTTCATCATACCTTGGTCATCTGCTACTTATCCTACCCTGAATGAGACATGTTGTCTGCTATGTGTAACAGAGTGAAATGTGTCTGTTTTGTTATGCCTTGACCTGAACAGTCTATATATGTTGTTAGTATATTATTATATTAGTGTATATATATATATATATATATATATATATATATATATATATATATATATATATAAATAATTTTTTGTACCTGCATACCAATTGTATCTATTCTACTGTACTCTCCCACCTCCCTCAGGACGCAGCTAGAATCGAGCAGTACTCTGCTCAGCATGCCTTCCTGGTAAAACTCTTAAATAAATAAAAGGGTAGGTAACATTTTGCCTCCACACTATGCTGCTGTCAAACTGGTTCCTGTAAACTGTTTTCATGGCCTGCTCAGACATAACCAATAGAAACAATATTACACAAAGGGGTTTCCTTATGTATGAACAGGCTAGCAGAAAGCAATACAGAGAAAAACAGAAGGCATACATTGAAAAGCTGACATACTTCAGCAACTCTTAAAACAACAGGTGAGAATAATAAAGAAAGAAGAAAATGGACTTCTGGTGGCACCACGAAGAGCTAAGGAACATAGGGAACGAGCTCCTAATCATCTAGCGTACAACTGCACTCCAAAATAAATTAAAACTTATCAAAACCTTCTAAAACCAGGTCAGAGGCAAGAAGAAAAGTTGCAGTACCTCAATATATCATTTTACTCTTGGAAAGCAGGCACATTTTACTCGAAACAGGTTTCAAGTTTTGGCGATAGATTTGGAGACTAAAGACGCAGCTCCTCCGACAATGGATCCCTCAAACAAGGCTCAACTGGTTGTCCAATACCAAGAGGGCCCTAAAACCTATTCTTCTGCGGGAGAAGCAGCAAAGGATCTTCAGGCATGTGGGCCTGTATACACCTCACCTTCAGGGACTGAGAGGAGCATCTTCGCGGAATATTCCTGAAGACAGATGACGAGTTGGAAAGCAGTCTGACGACCCTACTTCAGAGCTCTTACTGGCTGAAGGACTGGAGCAGTTGCAGCAATATCAAATGCGACAGCCTGCTAGCTAAAGACAGCAGATACAAAACTGTATGTACTGCAACCCCCTTATTTTCTTTTTGCATCTATCAGTGGGTGCTGTCTAACGGATGAGCTGATCTGAACAGCTCAGGGTCTGGGGTGTGTCTGCGGTTTGTGTGCCTGGGGGTGTCTCCTCCGCTCTCCAGTGGGTAGCATCTTAGGAGATGTTACAACCTACAGCTCCCCAGCTACTCCTCTTAGCTAAGTCTGGCGGCTGGGCTGGGAGTGCAACGCAGCAAACTCGTGGGGGCGGGGGGGGGCAGGCGCTCAACTCCGGGCGGCGGATGGCACCATTCCTGGGGCTCCGTTCCCTTCTCTTCTCCCCTCTAAATCACCACCCGATTGTCCTAAGGATTACTGCCTCTAGAATGGACTTGGAAGACCCTGTTTAAGACTCCTACCAGATGCTTTTTGTACTCTGACTCCACAGAGTACAGGGGATTCCCCCTTTTTTATTTTATCTACTTTTGTACTTACAAACTAAATACAGGGACCACTTGCCATTTGGGACTCTCCTAGCAAGATTCATCACTGTAACTGTAACTGTAACTGAAAGACGAACAGTTACTAAACTTAAAGGGACAATGTTTGCTTTTTGGCCTTCCTGCACATCTTTTGAGGCTGTGTGGGGAGAGGAATGTACCCAGGTGGTGGCGGAGATTTTAGATTTGGTTCATGGGCCCCCTCCATCTCCTCCGGCGCAAGCTAAAGGGCTGCAGTATTTTGCCCAATAGAGGAATGGCGAGCACTGGGGGGGGGTTCTGTCAGGGTCGGGTCTTGCTGCCTACACTGCCTTGGGTTCCCTTCTATCCTCCCTTTCTTTGTGGGATAAATATATTCTGGATGTAAAGCCATTCACTTTTGTTACTCTTTTTCAAGAACAATTACTTTGTATGATGATCTCGTCTGGCCCGAGGCTGAATCTAGACCAGAGTGATGTGGGATACCTTGGGGAATCACAAGACCCTAGGGAACAAACCAACAATACAAGCTATATAATACCGGCTTCCAGTTGGGTTGATGTTGCCACAATTAAAATGGAGTGGCAGAGGACTGTTGCTATATCTTAGCATAAGTATCCCTAACTTGTTTGGGTGAACACCGGTGGGGTGGTTCTCTCTCCTGTTACTGGGTTCAGTTTGGGTGCTGGATGGGGTTCCTTTTACCACATAGTGAACCTGAGGAGGTTCGTGTAATTGACCATATAAGTAACCGTAGTATACTGTGAGCGTCCCTTCATTCACCTTTTCGGGGGTTGCTCTCTCTCCAGTAAAATCCAGGCAGTTATCTAGGGACCTGGAGGGAAGGGAGTATCTCACTAATGCTAACTGAAGGTCTCACAGTTATACAACTTATACCCTGAATCAGCTGATGGTCTTAGCTGGGGGCCCCTACCTTCTTTCATGATTATTTCAGTGGGGAAAGACAGTGATCTACTATTCACTGTACTGGTCAGGGGATGGATACAGAATTGGTTTTGGTCAGACACTACAGACCGTATAATTTAAACTGCGAGTGCATTTTGTAATGAATGAATCATTGCCTAAATACACTGTTATCGAGCTCAATCCTCACATACAATGATCTTCCATGTTGCCACTAATTATAACTATCTTTTTCTTTTTCCCTTCCTTTTGCCCACAAAATGGACTGTTCCTCTAATTTGGGACTCACTTGTACACCAGAGGACTCTTACCATGAATGAAGTGGAACAGGTTCTGTGCCCCAAGGGGTGCTCCCTGGGGACCTCAGAGGACTGGATTATTTCCTACCTACACTGTGGAAGTCGCTATGTGATATAGTTGTGTTGCTAATGTTTAATTTTATTACCTATGGCTGGGATCTGTTTTTCCCCAGTATTGGATAAGTTAAAGTTAAATCCCTCCAATGGTAGGTTAAAAGGAGGGCTCACAGACAATAAATACAGGTTACTCACCTGTAACAGGAGTTCTAGGAATGGTATATGTTGTTCATCCACACTTTCTGGCAGGTTCCTTGCCGGTTTAAATCTTGCTGGAAGGTCTTTAAGCTGGCTCCTCCCACCCACCCGGGTGGTAAAACTCTCAGCTCCGCCCCATGACACCAGATCTAGCCCGCTGGAAGCCAGGTTGTGCGTCGAAGCCGGGGAGGCCGGGTGGGTCGTGTGGATGAACAACATATACCATTCCTAGAACTCCTGTTACAGGTGAGTAACCTGTATTTCTAGGACATGGATATGTTGTTCATCCACACTTCTGGCAGACTCCTAGCAGTTCTCCAGGAGGAGGGAGGCAAGGCGCACACCCCCTACTTAGGGATAAAGACTGGAGAACCGAGGCCCCGACCAACATCCTGGCGTGACCCAAGGTCGATGTGGAAGGGGGAGCCGGTATATGCCTGCTTCCAGGTAGGAGCCCTACAGATATCCTGGACAGGGGTATCCTCGGAAGCAGCCACCGACACAGCGGAAGGACGGGTAAAATGAGCACTTATCCCTCTGGGAGGCTCCATGCCCGCCCACCTATAGTGGAGATCTATGCAGGAGGTGACCCACCCGCTCGTCGTCTGCTTGGCTGCAGGTCTGCCAGGTGTGCTAAAAGCGTAGATGACAAACAGCTGGCAACCTCTCTGAACTTCAGCCCCACGCCCTGGGAAGGCGAAGCCAACTAGGGTCCCAATGGATCCTATATACGGCCTCCAAGGTGTGAATGGGGTTGAACCCCGGCAGAGACAATACCCGGTTAGGGAAAAAACTCCGCCACCGCCTACGGGAGGAACTTTGGGTGGGGCACAGGACAACCTTGTCCCTGTGGAAGACCAGATAGGGAGATTCAAAGGAGCGCCTGGAACTCTCCCATCCTTCTGGTTGGCATGGTAGCTCCCAAGAAGGTGTTCTTCCACAACAGGTGGGGAAACTCACACCTGTGCCAAGGTTCGAACGGCTTGCCCGTGAGCTAAGCCCATACCAGCATAAGATCCCACAGAAATGGGGATACTCTCCCCGGAGGGGAGGTGTGATCAAGGCCTTGGAAAGCGCCACCACCTTCCTGCACCACTCGACTCACCTTCCGGCCCGCGCCCGGAAGACAGGAGTGGCTCAGTGAGCACCTTTGGAGGGTCGCTGACCAAGCCCTTGTTCAAGAAAAGAATGGACCACAGGTAGTCCGAATGCTCAGAGGAACAGGAGAGGGGCCAGGCCCTATCCTAACACCAAATGGAGAACTCTTCCATTTGAAGGAGAGCATATCTGGTCGACTCCTGGCAGGACGCCTCAAAAACGTCGAGGACCTTGCTGGAAGACCCATGGCCTGGCCACTAGCCACACAGGGACCAGGCCGTCAGGTGCAGAGATTGAAGGACTGGATGGAGTACCTTCCCCCAACAACAGAGATCAGGACCGGGCGGGCTGGAAGCCGCCTCGGGAGCCTGGGGCTAAGACTGAGGAGAGCTGGATACCAGAGCTGGCAAAACCAGTCTGAGTCTACCAGAATCACCTGAGCCTAGTCCCTCCTCGCCTTGCCTGTGGGTCACGGGAAATGGGGGAGAGGCGTAAAAGAGGCCCGGGGTCCACGGCCTCGAAGGTATCCCCTACAGCGAACCGTGCTGAGGGGGCGGGCATGAGACAGTCTCAGCCTTGAATTCTCCCTGGAGGGAAAAACAAAGGTCCACCCAAGGTGTGACCTAGAGGGAGAAAGATCTTGTGCTACCGCCGGCAGGGAGACCACTCGTGAGGCGCAGCCCTTATCCAGCTTAGGGCATCGGCCAGGGTGATGGGAGGCTCCTGCCATCGAAATGGCTAGAAAACCGCCTCCCAGCTGTGTGAAGACCCAATGCGGAGAACCTCCTTACGTAGAGGCAAGGGGCTCATCCGACCCTGGTGGACTAGGTAGCACATGGTCGTGGTATTGTCCGCCTGGACCTAAACCACTAGACCCCGCACAGACGAAGCGAGCGGTGCAAGCTTAGCGGACAGCCTGGAGCTCCAGCAGGTAGGAAAGACATCGGGACTCCCGAGAGGACCAGAGGCAGTGCACTCTGTATTCCCCTTGATGGGCACCCCCACCCAACCGAGATGCATTGGTCGGAGAAGACCGTCAACTCGGGGCAGACGAACGGGATGCTCTCCTGCAAATGAGCTGGAACGGTCCGAAGGAGAGTGTTCCCTAACCCCTGGGCTGATGTCACGGACTGGTCCAAAGGAACGCAGCGTGGTGACCGCTGGCTGGCCAGACCCCATAAGGGAACACATGAACCGGCGGATCCAAACAGACCACGCTGGTGCAGGCCGCCGCAAGGCCCTGGAGGTGCAGGAAGTCCCGGGCAGGGCGCAATTGCCCAGTCAGACCTGACTAGGTAAGGGAGGAAGAACCTCGGCCCTGTCCGCCGTGAGCCGAGCTCAGACTCAAGAGTCGAGCTTCATCCCGAAGAAGGATCATCTGCTAAGACACAAGTTCCAACATGGCTCCAATTAAAAGGAGACCGGTCTGAGAGCAACCTAGAGGGCCAGAACTCTGGACCGTGCCCCTCCGCCCTGGAGGGGGTTGCAGTCAGGGCGCTATCTGGGTGGGGTTACACCCGGACCCCTTAGTGCCGCAGGAATGCTGCTGAGCAGAGACCGAAGGGTCTGGCCTGGAACTCGAAAAGCGATCCCCCGCTTAAGAAACAGAGGAGTCTCCCAAGAAATGGACGGATCGAAGAGTAAGTACGTCCTGGAGGTCCATGAAATAGAGCCACACGCCTCGTTCTGAGGATGGGATATCTCAGACAAAGAGACCATCCCGTCGAGCGGGTCAAGAATGGGGCACAAGCCCCTCATCCGTTAGGGACCAGGAATACCTGGACCCAAACCCAGGGACTGGAGGAGGATCCGCCACCTTCCTGATCACCTCTATCTCGAAGGGCCAGGGAAGTCGGCTCAGCGGGCCAACAACGAGGCTGCGGACCCCATGGCTCCCGAGGGGCAACGGCTCGAAAGGGTGGGGCCTGCTCGCAATCCCGAGGCAGGACCTTCCCCTAGCACCTCCGACATCCAGAGGTCCGGGAAAGCGGACCAGGTGGAGGAGGGGCAGAGCCGTCTCCCCACGGGGGAACCCGGGTAGGGATGACGGGGCCGGAGACAGCGCCCCTCAGCCCGTCACTGAGCAGGCTTGGAGGAGGGACTGGCCGAGGGAGCTCCTGGGCCTTTACCTCCCTGTTTCCCTTTAGAGGAAGCCGCTGGCTTGGGGTCAGGATGCCCAGCGCAAGCATGCCGGAGTTGATGGGCCAGTCAAGCTGCAGGGGCCGAGGGACAAAGGGCTACGCAGCTGCTGTGGCTCCTTGTTCCTCCGGGCGGGGTGACCGAGTCCGAGTGGCACTGGACTTGGTCCCCTGGAGGTGTCCCTCCACTCCAGGGCCGAAGAGGTCAGTCCCCAAGAAGGGGATGTCCGCCAACTTGTGATGGGTATCCGTTGAGAAAGAGGATAACCTCAGCCACGCCCTGCAGCGCATGGCCAGTACAGCCGCCACCGACCTGGCACAGGAATCACCTAAGTCCAGAGCAATCTGAAGCTGCTGCTTCGCCACCGCCCTACCCTGGTCCCGCACCCGCCGGACCATGGTCCGCAGGTCAGCCGGGAGATGAGGAAGACCATCCAGGGAGCCCAAAAGGGCGTGGGGAAAATGTGCCATCAGTGCGGCCGAGCTGACTCACGAGGCCTAGGGAGGACACAGCGAAACCTTTACACCCATATAGTCCATCCTTTTGGACTCTTTGTTGGGGGCTCATCCACATCCCGAGCGTTCACAGAACACTGGAAGACATTATCGGTAACTAACCCCTCAGCAGAGGGGTGCTGCGAGAAACCGGGCCAAGAACCGATCAGGGACAGAGTACTTCCTGGACATCCTGGCCGAGGGCGCAGGACAGGAAGTAGGCCGCCGCCAGAGCTCCAAGGCCGGGCCGATAATGGCCTCGGCCACCGGGCAGGCCTCTGAGGGTGAACCCCCTCGGTCTAGAATCTCCATCAGGGGATTAGAGACCCGTTTGGGCACGGGTTCAAGCTGCATCCCGGTGAACTCCGAGATGAGCTGAAGCAGACCCATAAAGGATGACGGGCTGTCGTCCACAGAACGTTCCGGAGAGGACCCCGGGTCCTCCCGACTGGGGAACATGGAGGAGTCGACGTCGGACTCCGAAGGGTCTGCAAAGAGCTGCCTCAGGCCTGAGTCATTCTTCACCCGCCGCGGGCGGGAGTGAGGGGAACAGACAACCTGCGGGACAGATCGTGACCCGACCAAGGTTCCACCGAAGACTGTGGGGCAGCAAGGTTCGGACGAACAACCAGCCCTGAAGTGGGCACCTCGACTGCAGCGAGCGGTTGTGTCGGCCGTTTGGGCGGCAGTTGCTTGCTGAATGGGGAATGAATCGGAGTCGATTGATTCCCGGACAATAGCAACTGCTGCCACATGAACTCCTCGTAACATCGACGCCATCTGCATCGAAGCCACTCCTTATCCGAGGAGGGAGACGAGGAAGAACGGTAATGCCACTTAACTCTGTGCCCCAACCGAGATCGCCAAGTCGGCGGGAGCGACTTGACCGAGAAGAGGACCGAGACCCAAATCCTCGGGGAAACCGAGGGTGGGCCTGGGAAGGAGTGTGAGGCACCCGCCTTCCCTCGGCTCAGACGAAAGACCGAGGCCTGTCGCCTCAAGGTGGTGGGCAGAACTCGCCCTCGCGAAACCGCTAAGGGTTGACGACTCCTGCAGTAGACAACCTGGGTGACGGGTCGAGACTCGACAACATCCACGGAGTCATGGCTGGCTGACCTGACGGGACACCAGTAGCCAGCGCCTGAGCCGCACCCTCGACCAAAGTAGAAAGTCAGCAGACAGGGGAAGGGAACCTCCCGCCCCGCCAGCCGACGATGTGGGACTTAGCTCATGCACTTTGACCAGGGCTGAGAGGCAGGTCCCGAAGGTCCCTCTCCCTTCGAGGAAAGGGACTGGTGAAGCTCCTTAAACGAAGCTGAATGAGGAGAACTCAAAGAGAGCGGGATAAGCGCCACGACCGAGGAGGAGGGGGGAACAGACTTGGTCGCCGCCTCCTCCATGGAGGAAAAGAGATCGAGCTGCTCAGCCGAGACAGCCAACGCAGACACCGCCCGACAAGCCTCCAAGGATTTTTCCGGCGCAGAAAGAATTTTAGGTTGCCCGAGCCCCGAACGGGCTGCACAATCCTCCAGGAAGCTGGTCAAAAGGGCACAGCAAAAATCGCAAACTTGCTGATCATGGTCCAAGTCGAGGTAGTAAACGCATGTGGAGTGCAGGTCCTTCCTGGAGGTATTACCTGGGTGCCTCTGGGAGCCGGGAAACGAAATATCCATCGCAGCAGCGAGGGAAGAAGACCGAAGTTTTAGAAAACTTCCAACTAAATTCAGAGAAACCGAAAAATCAGGAACCAGTTGAAAATGCACAGCGCTAAGGAGGGAACCTGAGCTTCCAAGCGGTAAGGAAGATCTGGCGTCATGGGGCGTGAGCCGAGTTTTACCACCCGGTGGGTGGGAGGGAGGAGCCAGCTTGAAGACCTTCCGGCAAGATTTAAAGCGGCAAGGAACCTGCCAGAAAGTGTGGATGAACAACATATCCATGTCCCTAGAAGGTTATTTGTATTTTTTTCTAAAAATAAGACACACACACACAGAAATGGTTTCAGGAAAACTGTTATTACTTTTCAACGGAGATGGTGCTTCTGACTAATGCAATGTCCTCATCGTCATGGTCATAGGCTTGAGCGGTGGGGACCGCTTTTCTCTGGTGGGAGCCAGCACCTCAACGGATCTTTGACATGTCATCCATGACACATGTAAAGATATTGTCGCAAAACATTAATGGCCTTAAAACCCCGATTACTAGATCAAGATTTATTTAATATTTACAAAGAACCCAGCGGATTTAGGTTTCATTCAGGAGGCACATCTGTCAGATACAGAACACGCAAAACTGCAGTCGGTGCAGAGAAACAGGGTTTTTTTCCGCATCCAACCCAAGTGGAAAAAGGCCGGGAGTAGCTATTATGGTTCTCCAGACTACACCGTTAAGAGATCCACTCCCAGAATGTGGATTTGCAAGGGAGATTTATAATATTACAGGGAACATTATATTCTCAGGAGGTGACCCTAGTTAATGTATATCTCCTGTCTCAGTCCACTATGCCTGTGGTCCGGAGATTTCTAAATAAAACATTGGACCTCTTAAAGGGAAAACTTATCGTTGGAAGGGATTTCAGTATGACCTGAAATATCAATTTAGATACCACTAATCCCTGTATTTATAGAACAAGTAATGCCCTTAAGTTCTTAAAGGGCTCATTTGATAACCTGGGTATAATTGATATCTGGAGGAAATTATTTCCCTCACAACAAACTTCTACTTATTATTCTGGTCATTTCAATAGCTACTGCAGGTTGGATTACTTCTTTATTTCTTATGAGGACTTCCGGCTGGTTCAGGACCTGGCTGTGGTCCCTCATCTCCTTTCTGAGCACCACCCCTTAATATTAGAAACAGACTTAAGGAAAAAACAAAGACAAGTGTTTTGGAGACTTAATGATTCCCTCAATGAGACCCTCAATTTCAGGAAATGATCAGGACTAGAATCCCCCATGTAATTGCAGAGAACACATCCCAGGAGATATTGTCGGCAATACTATGGGATACATTAATGGCGGTATTGAGGGGTGAGGTAATGGCTTTCTCGGTCAAGAAAAAATGCCAAATGGAGTCTCATACTCCACCCTGTTAGAACAGTTAAAGGCCTACTAATTGTTATTCAGAGAGGGGGACAAGGAACTTCAGTTAAAAATTAGACAAAAATGGAAATCCAAAAAATGACAGATTACAAGGTACAGCAGGCTCTGCTCTACCTAAAACAAAATAATTATAAGGGAGGTGCCCAGGGTGCTAGATTACTGGCGCAGAGATTGTGAACGAGAAAGAAAACGGCCACTCAGAAACAAAAATTATCACTCACAGAGATGAAGAAATTCGAACAATTTTCACCAACTACTATCTGTCCCTATACACGGCTGGCCCAGAAACAACAGCCATGGATTGAGCCTCGTTTTTGGCTTCTTTAAATCTACCCCAACTATCTGAAACTCAGAAGCAAAATCTAGAACACCCAATTATCTTAGAGTAAATCACTCATCACATTTCCTTGGCAAAACTACAAAAATGGCCTGGCCCAGATGATTACACAGTACCATGGTATAAAAAAATTTCAAGGATTATTTTTGCCCACGCTAATGCAGGTATTTCACGAAGTGGCGAACTTCCACCCCCATCTTGGTCACATGCAGTAACAGCGACTATTCCTAAGCCAGGCAAAGACCCCTCAGACCACTCTTCATATCTTCCTATTTCAATTTTAAATACAGACTATAAGTTGTATATGGCTGTCTGGGCTACTCGCTTGGAAAAAGTGGTTTTATCCCTTATTTACGCAGCTCAGTCGGGGTTTATTAAGGCTAAGAACACTAATTATAATATCCGTAGAACATTTCTTCTGCTCGAATTCCTTCAAACCGGCAAAATCCCGGCAGTCCCGTTAAGCTTAGATGCTGAAAAAGCATTCGATACGGTATCTTGGGATTTCTTATGGGATACTCTACCCTCTTTTTGGCTTCCCCAAACCCCTCATAAAATGGCTACGAAATATTTATGCTAACCCAAAGGCCTACATTAAAATAAATGGAACTATAACCTCCTCAGTCTCTTTATAGCGTGGCACTCGTCAGGGGTGCCCATTATCACCCATATTATTCACCCTCTACATACAGCCTCTGGCAGTGGCACCCCGACAGGAGATGGGTAATTGAGGGAGTACCCCTGGGCCAGACGCTATATAAGGTGTCGCTATTTGCAGATGATATTCTGCTTACCTTTCTTTCCCCGGTACAGTCCATCCCCAGAATGTGGGACATTTTGAAGACTTATGAAGCAACAGCAGGATTTAAACTTAATATTTCTAAAACAGAAGTTCTGTCCCTGGGTTTTACCCCTTCCCCCTATCTGAAACACTTGCTCCTCCTCAGGTGGCGTAGAGATAAAATTAAATACTTGAGAATAATGATACCACAAGACATCTCCAATTTAGATGTAGTAAACTATGAACCCTTAATGCAAATGACAGAACAGGACTTGACCAAATGGAGGGCCTTACATCTTTTATTTTTTCACAAAATAGAACCTATCCAGATTAATATTTTACCATGATTATATTTTTCCAGAATAGCAGTTTGGCCTCCTCGTTTCTACTTTACCTCATGGAAAAAATCAATATCGCTATTTGGTACTACATCTCCCTATAGACAAGGGTGGAGTTAATCTTCCAAATCTGGATTGGTATGCTCTGGCCACTTTTCTATACACAGCCATTTTCTAGCTTGATCCTAATTATTCTGCAGCTTGGAAAGAGAGAGAAGCAACATTAAATGATTTACACAACACGGCACCTATCTTATTTTCTACCCCAAGTATCCCACTTCGGAACTTCAGTAAGGAAACTGGTGAAGTTATAAGGATCTGGAACCAACAGAAATATCCTCCTAAATTCTCCACCATATTTTTTCCCATGTGCCTCATCTCATTGGATGAGCATTTTCAACCAGCTCAAATGGATACGGCACCACTATGGCCTACATTTCATTTTTCAACTTCTCATGACAACAGGAGTCACTTAATTCGAGGCTTTACAAGGAGATTACACCCTTCCATATAGAGATCACTTTCTATATCTACAACTGCGAATCTAAATTTTAAGTCCAGACCCAGAGAGGGCCAAAACACTAAACCCAAAGCTTTTTTTTTTTTTATACTTTATTTTTATTCGGTTTTCCATTGTGTACAACACATAAGAAAATTACATTTGAGTGATAGTAATCTCAAATAAATTCACTTGAGTAATGTAAATACAGGATTTGTGCACTATCACTGTAGTTACCTCATAATGAGGGGTCTCAATTCACTTACTTTGAGGTAAATATCCAGTAAAAATCCAAGAAAAGACCAAATGCAGCACATGCTCATGGACTAAAATTGATAATATTACCCCAATGATCACCTAGGTGCAAAGCACCCACTAACACAACTAGTGTTTTATGAGTCCATGAAAATTCAATAAATTGATATAACACTACATTATTTGACTGCACTATTACAAAGCACCCTCCTATTTTTATATTATTCAAATTTACTTTTCAAAAAGTACTGTTTAATCTTGATATTTAACCTCGAGCTACTACATTACTGCTAACAAACAAAGTAAGCATGTGGACTTTAAACATTTTAAGAATGGGATACCTCGCCATCTCCATTATGCCCATATAAGCCCCCTTTGTTCTAATTTTAAACAACAGGATATGTAACTTTGCTAAGTTTTTAAATCAAACCAGCAGGTCATCCCAGGGAAATGCTGGTGTATTTTAACATTTGCTAGACCTTTAAACCCTAGGAGTATCACCTCTCCTATTATTGATATCCCAGACAACAAAAGAAAAATGTTTTCTTTTAAACCAATAAAGGGTCTAGCTGCAAATCACAGGAGTGAGTTAGCCAATGTTATAATTGTAAGACAGAGTCACAATGTCCCTTCAGTCTCCATCTTCGTCCTCATCAGAAGACCTAGGGCAGTGAACAAAGTCTTGTTTAATAATTTCCCGTCTCTTGCCTGCTTCGACCGGATCTGAAAAAATATAAGTCTTACCAGCATAATACAGTCTCAGTCTCAACGCATGGTTAATCCCAAGTGCACGGAGACCCGCATGCACTGCATCAAAACTTTTCTGCCGTTGCCTCGTTGAGTAGCTTAAATCCGGAAAAAAATAGATACGTTCACCTGATTCCAACTTAAGTGGGCCCAGAGCTTTGGCTGCATCCATTACAGTGTCCCGAATATGTGCCCCCGCAGTTATGATCATGACAGTAAGAGGAGTTTCAACCATTGGTTTCCTACGTGGGTTCAGACGATAGGTTTGGATGAGTTGCCCTTGTAAATCCAAGTTAAACAGTTTCAGCAATAAATTCTGGACAAAATCTTGTAATGCTTTACTCTTTGCAGCTTCCAAAAGCCGAAGATTATTCGCCCGGATGTTGTTCTCCAAGGTTTCAAGCCTGAGTCGTGTGGACTTATTTTTAGCTAGTATCCCAGCTACAGCAGCTGCTGATGCATTGGCAGAATCCACCACTATTTTAGCATCTGTGGCCACGATATCCATGCGGGATTCCAGTGTGGTAAAACGGGTACCCAGACTGTCAGCTTTTCTGTCCAGCTCTCTTATGGCTTGAAGAACCACATTATTTGGAGGGCTCAGAGGCCTTGCTCCCTTCCGCTGGTAGGCCGCTGCCGCATGGCATTTCTGTTTGTAGTCTCATTTTGTTGGGATCAGCATGTGTCATCTGGCGAGTTTTTCCCATTTTTGATGACAAAGTTATGTATCAACTCACTGCACCAGCACCAGCGTTCCTTTTAGTAACAAAGAAGGTACATTTCTTAATTAAGCTCGCTTTTTAGGTATATTCTGGAATAGCTCCTGTGATGTGCGTCTGTCCTGTCTGGCTGCTGGCCACGCCCCCGTTAAACCCAAAGCCTTTGTTTCTTCAGTTCCTGATGGACACTGTCCATAGGAGTGTGGGGAAACATATTATAGGCCAGCCTAATCGGATCATACGGGAAGTCCTGGATGACTCCACATTAACAATTCTAAATAAATGGAATGCTAAACTGGGGATCGAGGTGGTGGAGGAAGGTTGGCTAAAGTCTGCTTCCTCAGCTATTAGAATGACACGATCTTGAACATGGAGAGAATATGCCTGGAAATGCCGCTCCAGATATTTCAGATCTCTGGCTATTCTGATTAAATGTATGCTGGAAGATTTTAGTAAATGTTGGAGGGATATAATTGTAGAAAAGCTGTCTTGGGGCACATCCTATGGCTATGTCCATTGCTAATGCCCTCTATTGGTGTGCTTTACAAAATGAGATCCAAGACAGCTTGGGAGAATCTGTTAAACTTACAGCAGCACACATATTATGACCCAGCAGTGTGGGGTCCAAGCACCGCATTGGCTGGAGATAGAAAGGACCCTTATTAACGATCAGGCATACCTCAGGACCCTATATCAACAGGACCGGGGGGAGAGAGCTCCATGAAGTCCTGATCCCTGGCTGGAGGCGCAGTTTAGAAACTGGCACACACTAAAAAAAGCACATCGCTTGGCGCCCTATCAGGCACTCATCTGCTCGATTGCATGCTTAACGGACTTTGCCCCTAACAGCATGGATAATGGTTTCACTCACTGGGAGAGACAGGGATTAAAATACCTGGTACAAATAATGACACAGGGCAATATCTGGTCGTACACTGAGATTCAGAGAAAGTTTCACCTGCCACATAGGGATTTTTTCCGCTATCTTCAGCTGCGACACTATATAGAGGGCCTCCCACGAACAATGTGGGATCCTGAGGGATATCCGGCATTGATTCACTGCCAAATACAGTTAAATGGCACAAAGACACGAGAACACCAGATCTCGCGGTATTATCAGGCACTTAACTCTCAAGGAAATGCCATCACTGAGGGCATTCGCTCACAGTGGTCGCAAGAGACAGGACATCAGCTCTTCTTGAAGGATTGGAGACAGGCGTGTATTCTGTCGGGCCGAGTCACTAGCTCACACCAGTGGCGAGAATTCTCCTGGAAGGTCTTGGTCCGATACTTTCAGCCCCCGGTGGTTACACGGCATTATTCCTCAAGTAATACAGCGGAATGCTGGAGGCAGTGTGGGGAGCCGCATGCCACCTTGTCCCATGTTCTGTGGGTGTGCCCGGCTCTCCGAGGCTTCCTTGTACAGCTCGAGGCCCAGCTACAAGAACTAATTGACACACAATTCCGGCTGACCTTGGAGATGTTTTTATTTCTAGACCTCCCTAGAGCATATAGAAACCCCAACACCAGATATTTGCTTGTTTTACTCTTAACAGCGGCAAAGAAAGCAATCACCAGGCGGTGGTTAACTGCGAAAATTCCCACAGTCCAAGACTGGTGGGATATCACACTGCAAATTTACAACATGGAGAAAATCACACATAACTTAAACGAACAGGGGAAGAAATTTAGGGCTAGATGAACACGCTGGCAGATATACTATATGCTGAAGGACCCTACCTTTACACCTCTAGGAACCTAAATGTATTAGCTGGTTGGGATTTTGGTGGGATGGCGGCAGATTGCATCCTGCTGCACTCTTCCTGGCCTTCCTGGTCCCTGTGGAGCAGCGACGCCTGCATAAAGGAGATGCCCTGGAACTGGACTAGGCAGGCAGAGACCCCTGAAGGAACAAATTAGTGACAAAAGACCTAAGGGTGGATCAGGCGCCCAGTATAGCTAGCATGTAACCCGAAACGGGAGCTAGGTCAAACTAAGGCTTCGTTAGAATGCCCAACCCTTTATTTATTTATTTTTTCTAGGGGGGAGACTGTCTGGGGGTTGACCCGGTACGTCATTCCATTAGGACGGCATGACCTATTGCAGGAGTGAGCTTGCGCTCCCTGGGGGCGGATACCTATATGCTTGAGATCTTTAACAGAAGGTTGATGTGGGAATACCCTAACCCCGGTCTGGGTAAGACCGCCTGCTATCACTAGATGTCCGGCCTTGAGTTTGGGGATGCGATCATTGTATTAGCACAATGATTTAAGAACGAACTGCAAATTAGATAAAGGAATCACGCAAGGGATAAAGTATACTGAATATTACAGCATCGCTATTGTCTGACTGTAAAGTATGAATTCTCAGAAGATTCTTCAGATGACTAAATGTTGGTGACTTATGTGTATATGTGTTGAAATCTTAATAAAAAGAAGAATTTTAAAGAAAAAAAAAAAAACTTACAGCAGAACTGGTACTCCTGTCCATTACGCCAAAATGGAGGAAAACTCTCCTACCAATATATTTGCCAGCAGCGAGAAAAGCAATTACACGTAAATGGATGTCAGTACAAATTCCAACTATTGCTGACTGGAGAATAATAGTCATGAACATTTACCAAATGGAAAAACTGACAGCGTCATTACATGGTCAATCTGATACATTTTCTATAAGATGGCAAAGATGGCTTTGGTAAATGGCACAAATTGACCCAGATTTGGACCCCTAACGTGTTGTCCTGGTTCTCCGGGGGTCTGCCTCCAGGGAAGAGGGTGGAAGCATCAGAGGTAAATGATCTGGGCTACGCTTTTTCTCACCTTGCCAGTTTATATTAGATTGCTAAAATATCTTATATTTTTCAAAATGTCTGTGATTTAAGATTTACAATATCTGAATGATGACTTAAATGAGTAATGCTACCTGTTATCTTGAATGGCAACAATATGGCTGGTTAATTTTTCAGTCATAGTACTCTATAAAATTTGAAATGTGTGTCTTAAAGAAACCTTTAATAAAAACTATATGTAAAAAAAAAAAGAAAACTTATTGGTTTACACCGAGAGCATTACATTGTAAGGGAGTAGTAAGTATAAACAATATAGCATTCAAAGGTGGTGGTTTGAGCAGCCTGCTCATTCATGAGGCAGTACATATGATGCTGACACCAACAGAATCAAGATGTGCCTTAGCAACAGTATCCCACCAGGGCATGCCTATCTACCGTTTGTTACTGAAATGAGGGACACTGACACTCATAATGAGGGATACATCCTTAAACATGGAGATACAAGCTCATAACACAGTGGAAAGTTTTTATTTTTGGTTTAGGTTCTTATAATAATATCAATTTCTACTTTACGTTATGAATTTACAGCACATACTTTGTATGGGCAGCACATTTTTCCACGAGGGATGCATGAGGGAAGCAGCAATTCTGAGGGATAAAATGAGGGATGTCCCTCGTAATCAGATTTCTAACACTTTACAACACTCTCCCCTCTGACGTTACCGATTGTAGAATAATGTCATCATTTAAGCATTAACTTTTTGCTCATTTTAAATCACGGTCAGTTTATGACTGTTTTAAATGTATAATTTTATTATTGTACTTGTGAATTGTATTTAAGTTTTTTTAAGCTTGCTAAATGTGCCTGGTCCCTTGTGAAAATGGTCAATTACTTGATCCGAAGACTTACTGGTATACTAAATAAAATTAATGAATAAGATGGATATATAAATTAATCAGGAACAGTTGAGGGGGTATGCCCCATAGGGTGGCTGGGGGCTAAGTGCATCACAAAGGTGTAGTATTTGGAATATTTAGGATTTGGCACTTCCAGGGAAGGGAGGGTGCAGGCTGTTCAGTGTCTGGCACCCTCTGCTCAATGTGCAAGGACTGGCACTGGGGAAGGTTGTGAGTGCAGCCACTTGTCCACCCTCCTAGACAGAGGGAGGTTGCAACAGCCATGGCTCCAGTTGTCAGGGGTAAAGAACAGGTGGCAAAGTGGGGGATAAATGGGAAAAAATAATTAAAACAAAATATCATGAACTTATTTTGGTGACCCAAACCCACAGGCTTAGCAATTAGGAGACCGATAAAAAGCAGTTGTTCCTAATTAACCAGGAGCAATAACTTACATGAGCACACAACTCATACAAACAAGAACATTAGACTATTCAAGTGTATACTGAAGTATCAGAGCAACAAACTAGGTCTGGTCAGGTATCTGCCCCACTTCCAGCAAAAAGAAGGGTTCCACAACATAAATGCATCTCATCAATTAAAAATATGAAATTGTGATAAATGAAGAAAAAAATAAAACTGCGATGAGGCTTATTCTTTCAAAGTTTGCAACTTGTACCGTGACCCTGATTCAGTCAACCACGTCAAAAACCCATGTCTGGTGCCACTTGAGAAGAGTTGCATCCAGATGGGTTGCAGTTATTAATCTGCTGTTCTTACCAAAGTTTCTCTTCAAAACATGGAGGTGTCACACAAGATGCACTAGCAGGAGTGACAAGGGAGGGTCAACCCCCCCAATCTCCTCATAATGCCACTGTACCCCTTCTCAGAAAGGTTGAATACTGGGACAGACCGAAAGGATGTGCAGCAAAAATATAACCTTTTCTGCATATCAGCTTCAGCATCTGTCTGTACTTCCAAGGTTCATTTTGAAGAGCAGATTAGCGATATTTTTTTTATTCACAAGAGTGTGCATACATATGGAACTCAAAAGGAATATAAAGAAAGAAGTTCCTTAGCTGGGATTTTTACCCAGGCCGTGCATAATACGACTCCATTGCTCTAACAATACCTTTCTGTTGTGCCCCGGGATCTGCTTCTTCCACCTGGACAGTGACCAGAGAAGGGAAGGGGAACCTCAGCTTAATGCTTAAATCAATATTTGCAGCATCATGTCAAAGCTGGACCTGCTTCAGGCATGGGTAGTGCAACGCAACCTTGATGTCTTGTCAGTGGTAGAGACCTGGCTACATCACCTTCCGGCTTGACAGAATGGCTAAAAGGGGTGGCAGCTGCTTAGTCTACATAAAAAAACACCTAAAAGGTAGTGTCCTACCACACCTAAAAACAGGTAAAAATGTACAAATCTTATTTGTAAAGCTGCTCCTTGGATCTCAAGGCAAGGAATAGCCCTCGTCTTTGTATACATCCCCCTAAGGAGCAAGTTGAGGGCTTTAAAGTGCTCCACACCAATACTGAGGTTTTAGTGTTGGGTGATTTTAATATAAATTGGTTGGCCCATGACTCCAACCCCTACAAGGACACCATCTCAGCTATCGAAATCCACCAATTGGTGACCTCTCCGACTTGTACAAACTATCGTTCTGGGTCCTGCACCCTACTAGACTGGTTGCTTACAAATAGGCCAGATCGTATGACAAGAGTTAACATGCTCCCTGATTCAATAAGCGACCACTCTCCCATCCTCTATTCAAGGTCCAACAAGTCCCCAAGACCCCCAGCAAATGTTACAATGCCCCGTACACTTTGGAAAGGGTAACTAGATCCCCTTAAACAACACCTCATGCAGCAGAACTGGTCCCCCATCTACACAGCCACGGACGTTGATGTAGCACTTGACCACTTTATCCAACCCTTTAACACTGCCTGCAACATTTTTGCTCCCCTGACCAGATGGAAAACCAAAGGTTCCCATAAATCATGGATAACCCCGCACCTCTTCAGTCAGTTACATGCCCGGAACCACCTCTGGCTCAAGTTTAAAAGCACAGGAACACCTTCTGACCTCCAGAACTACAACATGGCCCAGAACCAATGTACCCAAGCCATCCGGCAGGTGAAGGCTAACCACTTTAGATCTGAGTTTAACTCCTCTTGGGAGGACAGCCGTAAGTTCTGGCAAAACATAAACACACTCACCAGAATGCCAGAAAAATCAGTCCCGACCATGCTGAATCTAGGTGGGACCATTACTCAGGACCAAATGACCTTAGCTAACGTACTTAACATTGCATTCACAGACCTTAGAGAGGTGCTCTCCCCCTGAATATCTTAACCTAGATGACAGCAAGCCCAGGAATATGCTGGCTACATCACCCACTAACCAAACGCCACCATTCTATCTTAGAATAATCACAAAAACTGAGGCAAAGAAATACCTCTCAAAAGCAATCGGCAAGACTAGGTCTAGTGGTGATGGGCTTGACCTTAAACTGATTTCCCTCACCCTGGACGTGCTACTGGCACCACTCACTAGAATACTCAATCTCTCTCTCATATCCGGTAAATTCCCTAAGCTATGGAAGGCAGCAGTAGTTACCCCAGTTCTCAAAAGTGGCGACAGGTCAATCCAGACAAACTATCATCCTATATCTATTCTTCCTTCCATCTCAAAAGCCCTCGAGAGAGAGAATCGCCTACAACCAACTCATTGACCACCTCGATAAATATCAACTGCAATGCCAACAGCAACACGGCTTTAGAAAGCTTCATAGTACTACAACTGCACTGATAAGAGTTCATGGGTTACACACACGATGCCTTCGATCGAGGGCACTTGGTAGGTGCTACCTTTACAGACCTCACCAAGGCCTTCAATACAGTTAACCATGGACTCCTCCTGTTCCAACTTGGTGCCTTAGGTATATCATCAAACTCGCTCTGCTGGTTCAGGAGCTACCACTCTGGTCGGATGCAGCAACCAAAAATTGCAGATACTCTCTCAGATACCCTACGCATGTGTACAGGAGTTCCCTGGGGATCCATCTTGGGCCCACTGTTGTTCAGCCTTTTCATAAATCAACTCCCCCAAGTATGTCAATATCAAATCATTCTTTACACGGACAATGCCGTCATCTACACCAGCCACCCTGATCCCGTAACCCTCTAACAACAGTTGCAGAATGATTTCAAAAACGCTGGAGAGTGGTTCTGTGTTGCCAAGTTAATTTTAAATCATAACAAAACGAAGACCATGCTCTTTGCATCAACTCATAACAGGCATAAGTCATCTAAATTAAACATCAGGAACACACACAACAAACCTCTTGAGATGGTCAATAGCTTTAAATATCTTGCCATCATCCTGGACTGTTCCCTCTCCTACTCCACCCATGTCGACCTTGTCGCCAGATCTGCCAATCGCAAATTTGGGCAGTTATACCAGCACCGTCTCACAGATGCTGCCATCCAACTCGCTACAACTAGCTCAATCTTCTCTTGTATATACTACGGCTTTGCCATATATAGTGCGGCCTCTGACACTACCCTCAAATGCATAGCCACCACCCTGAATAACATAACAACATACTAAAGAAGCCAGCAGAATAGGCCAAATGGTCTGTCTTGTCTGCTCAAAAGCCAGTAACCTAATGGCTGCTCGCCTTACTACCCACCCAAGCCCCCAAGAGGGTCCTTTTTAGTTTCAGTTTCCCCTTGTACATATCCCACCCCCTCCTGAATCCCTCCATTGTGCCCTCCTCCACCAGGCTCCCAGGCAGCGCATTCCATGGTTCTACCACCATCTCAGTGAAAAAATGTCTCCTACGCTCCCCTCTGTAATTTCACCCCTCCAGCTTCCACTCATGGCCCCTGGTTGTTCCCCCCCTTCTTCAGCCTAAAGAGCTCCTTCGTTCCACTCCTGGTTATTCCTTTTACATACTTGAAAACCTCTATCATATCTCTCCTATCCCTCCTCTCCTCCAATGAGTAAAGCCCAAGCTCCTCTAGTCTTTCCTCATAAGGCTTCCCCTCCATGCCCCAAATCATCCTGCTCGCTCTCCTCTGAACCCTCTCTAGCAGTGCTATGTCCTTCTTCAGATGAGGTCTCCAGAACTGTATACAGTACTCAAGCTGCGGCCTGACCAAGGCATTATACAGGGGGAGGATCACCTCCCTTCCTCTGGACGTAATTCCCCTGGCTATGCAGCCCAGTATCCTGTTTGCTTTGGCTGCCGTTCTTCTACAATTTTCAGAGTTATTCATTTTGACATCTATCACCACCCCTAAATCCCTTTCTCCCAATGTGACTTGCACTGTGACCCCCCCCCAGGATGTATTCATGACCCAGGTTATTTACCCCATAATGAAGTACCTTATGTTTCCTAGCATTAAATTTCAGTCCCCACCTCCTTGACCACCCCTCCAGAGTATCCAGATCCCCCTGGACCACCTCCCTTGCTTCTTCACAATCCACCAGAGCTCCCAGTTTTGAGTCATCCGCAAAGAGACTCAAATGTATTCTTAACCCCCCTCCCTATATCCGAGACAAAAGCGTTAAACAATAGTGGCCCCAATACCAAGCCCTGAGGGACCCCACTGATTACCTTCCCAGGAGAAGAGAATATCCCACCCGCCATTACCCTCTGTAAATGCCCCGAGAGCCAATTTTTAACCCAATTGAGCTCCTGCCCTCCCACCCCCATCTCTCCCAGCTTTATTAATAGCCCATAGTGTGGTACTGAATCAAACACCTTGCTGAAATCTAGATATAGGACGTCCACCGGCCTATGTCTATCCAAGGCCCCCATCACCCAGTCATAAACTTCCACAAGATTGGACTGACACGATCTCCCCAGAACAAAGCCATACTGTTTATCATCTTGATGTCCTAACCATTCTAGATGCCTCCCAATCCTCTCCTTGATAAAGCCATCCAATACTTTGCCCACCACAGACATTAGACTTACAGGTCTATAATTCCCCATCTCTTCTCTGGACCCCCCTTTATGAATAGGCACTACATAAGCCACCCTCCAGTCTTGGGACACCCATCCTGTCTGCAAAGAGATATTAAAGAGTGCAGCCAATGGAGCTGCCAGCTCTTCCACCAATTCTTTAACAACCCTCGGTGTAGCCATCTGGCCCGTGCCTTATCAGTCTTTAACTTCCAGGGCCTCCCTCACCCTGTCTACTGTGATTTCTTCCCCCCATTTATTACCCTCACTCAACCTCCCCACCCCTTCTGAATCTGGTCCTAACTGTACCCTAGCCTCATTTCGTCCACTGGCCTCAGACCGACTTCTCAATTTGGCTGAATACTCATCCCTACCATCAGCCTGTAAGGATCCCCAGTCCCCATCTGAAAAGATTGAGGCAAAGTACTCATTAAGCACCTCTGCCTGTTCCCCTGCTTCCTGAGCCCATCCCCCCATAATTTTTATCCTATTACTCTACGTCCTCTCTTTTTGCTTCTCTCTTATATATCTATAGAATCCCTTCCCCCCTCCGTATATTCCTAGCCAGGCTTTGCTCCATCCCTGCCTTGGCTCCACTCACCACTCTGGTGACTCTCCTGGCCGCTATTTCATACTCACCTCGCTCCTTGTACCCCCTCAAGCATTTAAAACATGCATAAGTGGCCTTTTTATCCCTCACTGTCTCCTGCACCTCCCTAGTCCACCAACATGGCTTACTGGTTCTACCATGCTTCCGCCTTAATTTTGTACAGTACTTAGTAGCCTCCTGTACCCCTTTTTTAATTATCTCCCACAATCTTCCAGCATCCATGTCTGGCCTAATCTTGTCCAGCTTCTCCCTAAGAATCCTACCCACGCCCACAAAATCTGCTCCCCTAAAGTCTACCACTTCTGTGTTGGTACGATTTTCCTCACCTCCTATATACAACAGAAACCAGACCGTGGCATGGTCACCACCCGCCAACGGACTGCACACCTCCAGGCCTCTTATCTGATCACTGCCCGCTAGGACAAAATCCAATATCCGTCCCTCTCTAGTAGGTTCCCCCACTTGTTGAACCAGGAAAGCATCTTGAAAAACATCCATCAGTTGCTGTTCCCTGGCTACAGAGGATGTCATGGTGTCCCAGTCCACCCCTGGCATATTAAGGTCTCCTATGACCACCACCACTTACCAAAGGTCTGTGGCCCTTGATGTTCTCAACCAGTTTATCCTCCAAAAGCCTCCTCATTTGAGGAGGCCTGTATACCACCCCTAATTTCAATTTTTTTTACTCCCCTAGTTTGCAAGGTTACCCAAATCGCCTCCACTCCTCCTTCAGCCTCCTCCACTCCACTAACCACAACATCATTTCTGACTATCAGCGCAACCCCTTCCCCTCTTCCCACTCCCCTATCTTTCCTGAATATTCTATAGCCTTCCAAATTTAGATCCCAATCATTTCTCTGAGTGGCCCATGTTTCTGTATTTGCCGCATGCAGACTGTCACTAGGCCCACAACGTTTGACCCATACCTGCCAGCTCTATTCTTTATCTGGCTGGTTAGACCTGGAAAATCATATTCAATACCAGGTTTGTCTCTTGGCCTAAAAAAACTGCCCTTGGCCTGTTGTCACCTGGAGTGTGTGCTATGCTCAGCCCAGTAGTATCCATGAGGCCAACTAGAGTCACTAACTCCAACCCATTCAAGGTCCCACACCGGCGCACCAAGCATGGCCAGAGATCCTTTGCTTATAGGGCACCACTGTGGCTAAACTACCTACCAACCAACCTCCTTACTGAGCCCAGAATTTGGCCCTTCAAACCCAAACTCCGCACTCACCTCTCTACACAAATGTCCTGCTCCTGCCTTCAATAACCTGTTCTCCTTGCCACTGACATCCTTGCCCCATGGATTATAGCACTTCTATTCAACCTCTAATCAGCAGTACTTCTCTTCCCCCACACCATACTACCTACTTCTCCCTGCCTTTTTGCCCACTCCACACTCCTTCCACTGCCTCTATCTACTACCCACTTCCTCGTCCTCCCTCCACACTTCGCAAAGCTAATTCACCTCCCCCCCTCTATATTCCCCTTCCTTCTCATCTTCCTAACTAACAATGGAAGCCATTGCTCCAATTTCCAGCTCTGTCTCTTTAGTCGCACCCGCCCTTCTGTATCCCAGTGCCTCTACTGCCCCCCCCCACCCTAGTCTGACAATGTGGGCCTTTGGTTCAGATCTCCTGCACTATCTCACCTGTTTCACCTCTACCTATGCACCTTGTATTTTGGTTCCAACCCCAAAACTAAATATCATCCTGTTGTTCACAAGCATTTTATGCACTTCACATTGTAATTATAGTCTTGTAATTTTTCTAATGTAATTTGCTTTTCCTTGTGTGTATTCCTGCAGACGCAAAACCTATGTAAATGAGCTTCAGCTCATAAGTTGTTAATCCAAGATTTAAATAAATAAAGTAAATAAATAAATAATGTCTCATCCAATGGACAGTACTTCATCAGTACAGCACCCCCTTCATGCTTCACTACAGTGTCTATTATGGGTATTACCACTAGTACCAAGGTGTGGGGCTAGAACCCACAACCTTCTAATCTTCCTGTGTCAGAGGCGGACATGCTATCTACTTAGGCAATGACGCTACTTACTGGCCGCCTAGAATATCATCCTGTTGTACTACCAGATGCACCACTGAGGCAACCGGAAACCTGGGACTCCAAGCATCACCTTGTTCTTACAACCTGGTGCTGAACAGTTAATTACATTTTTATTCACAAGAGTGTGGTGCTGCAAAAATCAAATCCTAACTAAAGCACTTATTTTTTTCTCTCTCTTCTGTCTGGGTTCCCTAAATATGCAGGCTGCACCCTTGTGAATAAAAATGTAATTGGTTTTGCGTTAGAAAAAGAGTAAGGTGGTTCTGTGAGCCCCAGATTTTCAGTTTCCTTGGTGGCACAGCTGGTAGCACAAAGGAATGGTATTCCGGGTGGCCTAGGTTCAAATGCTAACCGAAGCACTTATTTCTTTCTCTCTTCAGTTTGGGTTCCATATCAGGAGTACACTACCACTGGTGCAACATTTTGTACTGGATGAGCCATTTTTAAATGTGCCTGCAGGATTTGTATTAACTGGGCAAACAACTAAATTGGTCACTGCAGTGAACACCAAACTTCAAGTTTTATATCACATCAAAATCAGTTTAAACAGCAACACAGTACACTGTCAATATGGACTTGGAGCCCATCTTGTCTGCACCTCCTCCCACACAGCAGCAACTATACACACACTACTTATGGACAAAGATCCATGCCTGTTAGCCGGAATGCAACCACTACTCATGCTGTGTAACCCTCTGTGTCATTCCCCCAGGGACCCGTCTAGTCCGGCTCTGAAAACTGTGCTAGTTTCCACAACCTCAACAGGTAGGCTATTCTACATGTGAACGATCCCCTGGGTGAAGTGTTGCTTTCTATTGTTCCTCTTTTTTTTTTGTAACTTGATTTTACTGATGTACGGTCACAAAAACAAGCACATGAGTTTATAGCTTATGACCACATGCAGTGGTCGGTACAGTATACAAATGTTGAAGAGCTGCTTACACCTTTGGGGCAGTCAACTCGTGTCCAGTAGCTGCCTACCCCAGGACCGAAAGCAGCCATAATTCTATATTTTTTGCCCATGGATTAGGTATGGTTATGGTTAACATGTAGAATAGCCTACCTATTGAGGTTGTGGAAACTAGCACTGTACTAGTGTCAGTGGCTCAGCAAGTATCACACCCGCCTCTGAGACCAGGCAATCAGAAAGCTGTGGGTTCTATCCCCACACCAGGCACTTGGGTTAAATCCCAATACTGACACTGTAGTGCAGCATGAGGCAGTGCTGCACTCCTGAGGGGTTGTCTTTCAGATGAGACGTTAAACCGAAGTCCCATCTACTTGTTCCGGTGGTAGTTCAAGTGGATGTCAAAGATCCCATGGTACTTCTCGAAAAAGAGTAGGGGAATTTCCCTGGCGCGCTGGCGAAATTTTCACCCATTCACTAAAAATACCACCAACAGCTTAATTTGGCTAAGATCGGTTGGCATTCCATCTGTATCCACCTCCCGTGGGTCGTACCTGAAAATTGGCAGGATTTGTCTAGTGCACTTACCCATTCAACAAAAACTAAATAAATAAATTAAAAGAGTCAATTTTTCTCTTAATAGAACACAATTGCACTTCCTACTGTCCCTGAAGCTGCTGAGCACCCGCTGCAGCCATGCCCAGAAAACCACATTTTGATGGTGCAAAGTAGGGAAGGGGCTGCAGGGCTACAGATAGCAATATAATGCTATTGGGGGCAGCGGCAACCTTTATGTGCAACTTGTGCTTAAAACAGGCACTTGTACAAGTTAAGGGGGGTTAGTACATGTGATCCACCACCCCCTTAACATGCACAAGTTACACCTAAAGGCTGCAGGGTTTTATTTAACTCCAAAAATTGATTAGCATTTTGCTCATAAAAGTGCTAAAACATTGTGAAAATGCATAGGACTTGCCTCAGTGTGTTTAACAAGCATAACACTTCTAGAAAACCTATATAAATACTTTCTGTACAGTTAGCATTGTCCCAAGAAAAAAAAACTGCTAATCAATTATTTAAAACCCTGGGCTGCCACTGCTCCTGACAGCATTATAGTGCCATCTGTAACCCTGCAGCCCCTTCCTTAGTTTGTGTCATCAAACCGCGGTTTTCTGGGTGGGGCTGCAGCAGGTGCTTGGCAGCTTCAGGGACACTAGAAAGTGTGATCTAGTTTCTTTTAAGGTAAAAATCTACTTAATCCATGAAAAAAAAAAAAACTATGGCTACTTTTGGTTCAGGGGCAGCCAGCAAATAGACATGAGTTGTCTGACCCCAAACAACAGAATGTGTCAGCAGCTCTTTTCTGTAAGAAAGACCAGTGCTGTTCTCGAACACTCCTTTAACAAATGGTAGCGATAAACTTCTATAAAACAGTCAGAACTTATCATAGAACTTTTATCTTGCTCCTGTATGCTCTGTCAAATGAGTTAACAGGAAAAAAAAAAAAAACAGCAGATTTAGGGGTATGGTTAGATTTACACATGGACTTCTCCACCCATGTTTATGCCATCTGTGCTAAGCTTCACCCCAAACTAGGCACCCTCTATCGGCACAAGAGCTGCCTCTTCCCCTTCCTACCCGTCGCGAGCTTGTCACCAAATTGATCTAACCAAATTCTTACTATGCTGATGTGATGTACGGCACTGCTTCTCAGGCCTCCCTAGGTAGGCTTGACATCCTATTAAACTCCTTGTGTCATTTCGCCTCAGCCTCTCCTCTCACTCACCACTGCCTTCTTTATTCCACCCTTTCACTTGCTCCCTTGCCCCACACGAGACAGGTTCACTGTGCATCCTTTGTTGCCAAATTCTGGTTTGGAACCCTTCTCTCCTATCTCTCTTCACGCCTCTCCCAAGCTGCGTCCTCCATTTACTCCCTTCACCACAGAGACCACCTGCTCCTTCTCTATACCTCACCCTCACTCCTTTTCTGGGCAGTCTGCCTTATCAGTCTGTTTCCCCCCCTCTCTCTGGAATAAACTTCTCCCTCACCTCCGTCATGCCTCCTCCCATTCCCAACTCAAAACGCTTCTCAGACTCCTACCCCACCAACCGTGCCGTGCCACCAGTGTCTCCAAGCCCCACCCACTTATTGTTTTCTTACTCTCTTGTTGCTCCTCTGGCTCTGGTCAGTAAGCCTGCTGCTATAGTGTGGGGACCCGTGCACTACAACACCTCACCTTTTTCTCCTTTGAGCTGCTTCCTTGTCACTTATGTGAAGTGCTGGGGCTGTATTATCTGGTTGCTATGTCTGTTGTTTTACAATGTTATGGGTCTTGTAACCCTGACCCAAGCTTTGGTAGTTTTTTTATTTGTTCATTTTTCATTGTTGTTATCTCATTTTGTACCTTTGTCCCCAGGTTGCACCTGGAAATGAGTCTTGGATCAATGGTGCCTTTCCCGGTTATCAATATACATATATATACACACACACACACACACACACACACACACACACACACACACACACACACACACACACATATTTCTGGTATGTTCAATTATTTAGTTATTGAAATTTGTTGACTGGGTAGGCCCACTGAGACTGGTGTTCCTTTTTCAGGGACAACCCGGAGTTAATGCACATGCAGTACTGTAACAGAAGGGTATACGTACATGATATAGGTGCTCAGAAAACAAATTCTTAGTTCTGTACAACTCAAATTTACAGACGCAAAACAAAGAGGCATACAGGGTTAATTACAATTTTGCATTCAACACAATACATGACATCACATTAAACTACCTTTCTATAACTAAGCAGACTCTCTTAACTTAATGTTCATCCCTAGCACATTTGCTACCCATCTCAAACTCACAAGTTCAGTACAACACCCGAGATTTCCATCCACTGTTACAGCAATGCCAGGTATTCTATACATTTTTTTCCCCATTATATTTATCTTGTGTAAGATGAAGGTCTGAGGGAATACATTACATCTGAGTAACTTGTGTTATTCTGGCTTGCCATTCTGGTATGGTGGGAATTATTGCCGTAAACCAATGGGACGTGATCCCCTTGATTGTCAAGGGACACAAAATAAACACATCCCTCTGACTTGAGGATTTCATCCAAGGGATTGAGACCCCCAGGAAGAATTGTATGTATGCCAGGGGAATGGTCTGTCTCGACATCCAGTTCAGCTCTGTATGGATGTTGTGCTAATATACCCTTTGCAGTCTAGTTTTGCACGACCTTGCCCACTGCGTGTGCCTCTGTTTTCCTGGGCTACATTGTGGACGTAGTAGGACTGCTGCCTGGATCAGGTCCTTTGCTTATGTGGCTACTGCGAGTGGATCCATGCGGAGCCTGGTGATCTGATGCCATTTCCCACCTTGATTTGAACCTGGATTTGTTTATATGGATGTCTGCCCTCCTTCCTCAACTGGTGGTGAGAGTATCATCTCCCTTTATTTATTGCAAGGAGTATTGTAAAAGCATTGAGGTTCACCCTGGTTTTACACTCTCCAATCTCCTTTAACACCAACAGTTGTGACTCAGCTGGCTGGATTTTTTACGCTAGTACTGTTACTGACTTACTTTTAACTCATCCTCGATTATTTTGTTTTACTATTCTGAGTTTGTTTCGTTTCCTTTCTGCTGGATTCTCCCCTACTATGTGAGAGGTAGTGGGGGTTGCTCTATCTCGGACATTTTACCCAGAGTGGTGAGTACACTCTGGTTTCCCAGATCTCAAACTCGTACTTCTTTTTTAGACTGTTTCTAGTTTTGATTTTCATTTTTCCCTTTTTGTGTAATTTTGTTTCCAGTACTGTATTTTGTTTTGAATGGTGGGTAGTCATAGGGGTGTTTGAGAGGGTCTGTATTTGAGTCTAGGCTTGTATAAACATTCCAGGGGTTGGGGGGCATGCAGGTGTATTGATTTTGTTGGTTTTAGGCAAGTTTGGGGTTGACAATGTGCTGGCCTGCTGCTCTCCCAGTCAGGCACTACTCCACTTCTGAACTTCGGGACTTACGCCCCGTTTCACTGCCCTCCCTACCAGCAGTGGTTTATAGCTGCTGCAGGGCATTGGGTATAGTCAGTAGGAGGCGGAGGCGGGCTGGGGGTCCCGAATCTCTGAGGGGGGGGGTAAGCGGGGTGGCCATATCAGGGTTGTATGGACCAGGATTTTTTATCCCCCTTCTCTCTGCCGTGGTGGGACTTCTTCTGAGAATCCCTAGACTGAACTCCCCTAGTCCCTCCCTGGGTATCTACCGTGGTGTCACTCGGACCTTACCTCCATGCTGCCTCGGCCTACCCCCCCGGTCGGGGAGGAGGGGGTATCTCCGTTAACCCCCTCCAGTCCATTAGTGTGTGTCCGGTGGTCAGTCTGCGGCATCCATCGGTAGCCCGGTTATGGGTTATCTGAGGCAGTCGGGTCCCGTCTATGCCCTCCACGCCAGGCACCTTTTTCTGTTTTTCTGTCCCTCCCACAGGACGTGAGCACTCTGGGGAGACCTAGGCTGCCGACGCGGGCGCGCTTCAGTTTCCGCCCACGCCTCCCTCCTTCTATGCAGTCCCGCTGCACCTCCACCGTGGCCACCAGGTGGCGGTAGAGCTGGGACAAGCATCCCCTCCCTCCCTAGAGGAGGAGAGCAGCTGTTGGGCGCTCGATCCTCCTCTCCCAGCCGGCCATCCAGCTACCCGAGTCCATTCCCGAACCCGGGTCGCTGGCGTCGCAAGCAGAAATCCAACCACTGCGCCGGCGGGCCGGCTTGAACGTGGTCCTTGATATCTAGTTTCCATATCCAAGGGCTCCAGTATCTCTGGGACGATAGCCCAGCTGACCCCGGAGTCTCGTCTGACTAGAGTGGTGTTACGCAATGCCAGGTCTATTAGGAACAAGACGGTGGTCATCGCTGATCTTGTTGGGACAGCAGACCTGGCTTGCATCACTGAGACCTAGCTTGATGATAATGCCGGCCCCATTTTGGAGCTGGCTGTCCCGGCCGGGTTCTCAGTGATACACTGCTCGAGATCTGATCGCAGGAGTGGAGGTGTAACAGTTTGTTTCAAGTCAGAATTGGGACTTATCGGTGTGCCAGTTGAGGAGGTCAGATCATTTGAGTTTACCATGGTAGCAGGTGTGGGTGCAGGATCATTCTCATCTACTGTCCACCCGGCAGTGAGAAACTGTTCCTGCAAGACGTAGCAGACTTCATCATCAACATGGCATTTGAGTCGCCCAGGTTGATGGTCCTGGGAGACTTTAATGCCTGGGTCAACGAACTCTCGCTTTTTGGACAAGACTTCCTCCAACTTATGAATTTGCTGGGGTTCATACAGGTACTTACCTCTGCTACCCATAGTCACGGTCACTCACTTGATCTGGTCTTCCTCCTGGGGATGGAGACCTCTGACTTAGTGGTGGAACCGGTCGTATGGTCTGATCACCACACTGTGAGGTTCAGTCTCCAGGCTCTCCCCTCATAGGCCTGCCCCTGTGAAGATGGTCAGATACCGCCCTTTGAGGGATGCGAACCCGGACGGTCTACTGGTGGTATCGGAATTTCCAGGGGTAAGCGAGGATCCAGAGAGTTTAGTTCAGGCCTCTAATAAGGCTGTTACTGAAGCTTTGGATTCTAATGCTCCGGTCCGTGTTCGCCCTCTTGAAGTGCATTTTCACAGGCAAAGTGTGATGAGTTTGCTCGATTCTTTGCAGATAAGGTGGCCAACATCAGGGCCAAGATCTGTCCAGAGCTCTCTATGGGAGTTGATGGTGGTCGGTGCTCGGTCACTCCTCCTTGGTTTTCCTGGAAATCTTTCAACAGACTGGAGATCGTGGACATTATGCGTATTGTCCAGAGCATGCGGCCAATGTGCTGTAGTTTGGATCCAGGTCCAACACGCCTTCTAATTTGGTGTACTGAGTCCACTGACCAAGTCCTTGCAAAGACTGTTTGGTGCTCCTTAGAGTCGGGTGAGTTCCTTAGCTCCCCGAAGGAGGTGGTGGTGACACCGCTCCTTAAGAAAGCTGCTCTGGACCCGAACTGCTTTGCTAACTACAGGCCTATCTCTAACCTGCCCTGTGTTGGGAAGGTGACCGAGAAAGTAGTTACGCTGCAACTGGAGAACCATCTTATCATCCACGACATCTACGATCCCCTTCAGTCTGGTTTCTGGAAGAGGCATAGTACCGAGACCACTCAGGTTCGGGTGCTCAATCATCTTCTGATGGCAAGAGACCAGAAGCGTTGTTCCATCTTGGTGCTTCTTGATCTCTCCTCAGCATTTGACACTGTGGACCATGGGGTGCTGCTCGAGCACCAGAGGGTCATCTGCGGCCTGGCTGGTTCAGTCCTCAGATGGTTTCAATCTTTCCTCTCTGGCAGATCTCAGAGGGTGGTGGTGTTTTTGTTTTCCTCCAACCCATTCTTTCTGCTGTGTGGGGTTCCCCAGGGCTCGGTGCTGTCCCCTATGCTGTTCGTAGTGTACATGCTGACCCTCGGAGACATTGTAAGATGATATGGGCTGAGCTTTCACTGCTATGCAGGTGGTACCCAGCTCTGTCTGTCTTTTGCACCCGACCAGGATAGTGCGATCTCAGTCTTTAACAGCTGCCTGGTGTAAATCCATGACTGGATGAAACTGAACTCCAAGAAGAGTGAAGTGTTGGTGGTGGATCTGGGTCGCAGGATACAGAGGTCGGGAGCAGAGCTACCTTCTGGTCTTTGGCTCGGAGGTGCTCAGCTGTATTCCTCCGAACAGGTGCACAACCTAGGGGTGGCTCTTGATGATGAGCTACACCGCGTTAGCAGGTGTCGGCAGTCATCAAGTCTTCCTTTAACCATCTTAGGAACATCGCTGGGATTAAGAACCTTGTTCCCTCCGACGATTTGCCGACATTGATTCACGCCTTTGTGACTTCATGCCTTGACTACTGTAACTCCCTTTACCTGGGGCATCCGGGGCTTGACATCCATTGCTTGCAGCTGGTGCAGAACGCTGCAGCACGGTTGTTGTCTGAGACTCCTCGTACGAGTCACATCACTTCTGTGCTGCAGGAACTGCATTGGCTGCCTGTACAGTGGCGGATCACCTTTAAGGTCGGACTTCTGACCTATAAGGCCCTGCATGGACTGGATCTGCACTACTTGCAATAACTCCTGACTCCCTACAGCCCTGGCCGTCCCCTCTGCTCAACTGACAAGGGGTTGTTAGAGGTTCCCAGGGTTTGACTGAAAACATCTGGGGCCCATGCTATTATGTATGGTGCCCCTACCCTGTGGAACTCTCTACCTCATCAGATTCGAGCATGCAGGACCGTGGAGAGCTTTAAGGCAGCATTAAAAACTCACTTATTTCAACAAGCATTTAGTGACTATATTATTTAATTTATTAGCATTCTGCATTGTCAGTTTTTATGGATTGTTACTAATTTATTGTTTTAATATTTTTGATATGTACAGCGCTTTGGTTTTTAGAATTGTGCTTCATAAATTACGATTATTATTATATGAAGACAACGCAAAACAAATGTGGTGGTAGTCACCCTGCACTCTGCATTCCCTCCAACAAGCACATGTACCTTCCCCAGTGAAGTGGGAGATTGTTACAGAGGTATAAAAGAACTTTACCAAAATCTTCCACTGATACTCCTGCCAGAATGGGCAAGATGTCACCCTTCAACCTCTCCAGAGGCTCTTCCTCCAATCTGCCTCCAGAATCAGGGCCCCTGCCTCCTCCTCCCTTCTACATTTAGCTCCATCAAGGCTCGTCTCCCTGGACCCCCTGAGCAGGTCATAAATCATTGAAATGTATTTCCCCATGTTACAAAGTTGTATTGTCCAGTAGACAAAGTCCTCCTATTTAGTGAGGTCTTTATTAATATTCCCTTGGAGGGCAGTGAACATAATATAATGACAGACCTGAAAATACCTAAAGAGATCACTGTTTGGGAGGCCGTAATGTGATCGGAGATTCTCGAAAGAGTGACAGGGATTTTCCCCCACTAGTTGCTTAAATGTGATGAGGCTTGCTTCATTCCAGCATCTAAAACCTTCATCCATTTTAGGGGGTAAGAAGGCCAGGTCTCCAACAGTAACTCTCATGGGCCCTGTAGCACTGGGGGTGCCGGCGAGGCACTTTAGTTTCAAGGCAAACTTCAGTGAGTGCCTAATTAAAGGGTTTTGTATTCCCAGTATGAATTACGTGGTGAGGTGTGCATGAGGTAGGGCATATAACTGTCCAGGGAGGGTGGTTGCGTTTTCTCTACTGTCCCTTATCCTGCATCCCACACCCTCATTTTGAGTGCATGTCATCTAGGTCTGCTTGCACTGACCACACTCAAATATTCGTGCCTCCCCATTAGCATTTGGAGTATGTACTGTGATCATGTCTTCTTGTAGTCCTCTGTTCTTTAGGCTAAATCAGCTATGTCCAATTTGTCCTCAAAGTGCTTTCCACTAAGTAGCATGGTAGCACTGAGCTGGACCCTACTGAACCCTTCAATGTCCTTTTTGTACTGTGCTGACCAGAACTGCATATACCACAGGCCCTTGGTATACCTACAGCAGTGACTCAGATTAAAAGGCCTTAAAGAGCAGCTGATGCTTATTTTTTAAACTGACCCTGTGGCGGGCAGTCACAACAGTATGTTGCTTGCCCCAGTGTCTAAATAAGTCATCAATTTATTTCTCAAAAGTATTTAAGAAGATTTTAACCTTTTTATGATTCACAGTCCTGAATCGCTCTTGGGTGTCAAGCTGTAGGTCCAGACCCCCAACGATGACACTAGAGAGGAACCAGGCTGTATCACGTTCAATGAATAGTACATCAGAAATGGGAAGGGAAACAGTATACAGTAACTTTGCCAAATTCAGTAGGCCACCTTTCATTTTTGGGGGTAATATTATGTTTAATATACCACCCCCCAAAAAAAAAATGAAAGGTGGCCTGTAATGCTTAGCAAAGTTACTACACACAGCCAACTTGCCCCTTGATTCTGCTACATGGAAGTATCCCCCTTCCTCATGTAACATTATCATCACAATGTTTTTTTTTTTGGGGGGGGGAGCTACAGTTTGAGGCTTTGGTGCAGTGCAGTGTTATGAATTTTGTGAAACAGTAAAATGTTGAAATTTTCTTAAAGGGGAAGGAAACCAGCTCCTGTTGAATACAGTGGACCTGCTAGATCCCGATACGAAAAATTAACAGTACGAGACATTTTTGTGCTATTTACTTTGTTCGTATTTTAACTTATTATATGGTCAATTATTGTATTTATTTATTTACAACAGCTCACAGCAAGGGTCTTCTTCTGGAACTGTCCTGACTCTCCCCGTTCCAGCCAACAGGAGAGCCAGGAACCTCTAAGGTGCGATTTTTAAAAGTTGCAGGTGGCCTTTAAATAGCCAGCTGCAGAACCAAGGGACTATGCTGCAGGGGCTGTCTTCACTTGCCGCATCACCAGCAGGAGGGTCCATTGGTGCCACAGTCGGCGGCAGCGGGACTAGGGAGCTACTCGGAGCTGCTTAACTTGTGGCAGAGGAGACCGGGAAAGCTGCAGTCAGCAGTGGCAGCAGCATCGGGAGCTGCTTCTGCGGCAGTCAGCAGGATCGATTAGCAGCGGAGGAGCAGCAGTGATCTTCACAGCGGAATTTTTGTCCCAACTGCCCACCCCAACCTCTGTTAAAAGCCTAAGGAAGGAGGCAAGGCTAACAAACAACAAAGGTACTACAGGATTACTCAACTATGCGGTAAAGAGCTGTACACTGAACTTTGGCATGAAAAAAGGGTTGATCCTTTCCTGCAAATTTGGACTGAGCTCAAGGCAGTGACTGACCGATGGGGTATGCTTGATCTAAGTGCAATGGTGTGAGTGTTTACAGGTGTATGCCAAAGGATTTAACGGTGACTGTGAGCTTGGGGGGTTGGTACAAGCAAGGCAGCTGCTTTTGTACTAATCTATCTCTAAAGTGTGGGTTTGCTGCTTTTCTGGGGTGTGGTACAGACTGGGTAGTTGCTTTTTGTACAATTCCTTCTTTAACTGTGGGCCTGTGCTTCTGGGTGTGTTTAACTTAAATTGTGGAATTAGTCTTTAACCTGCTAATCTGGTGTTTATCTTAAATTTCTGGTTAAAACTGGGCAGCTAATCTCTGTTCGGGGCTAAACTTTAAACTGTGGGACTATAAGTGGCTCTCCTAGGGGACTGTTGTTCAGTAGGCTCTCCTAGGGGTCCTAACTAAGTTCCTGATAGAAGTTTTTCTTTTAAGACAAGGGGAGAGGATCGGGAGATAATCAGAAAAGTGGGTAGATTAGTGAGGTGTAGTGCATGTAGAGCAGCAGTTCTCATCGCAACTCTATGAAGGTTGAGGGGCTGCCTGATTTGTATTAAATTTGGGCAGTTAGGCCGGCCCGTCGGCGCAGCAGAAAGATTCACCGCTGTAATGCTGGTGACCCGGGTTTGGGAATCGACTCAAGCGTCGGAGGGCTGGCCAGGGAGAGAAGGCTTGAGTGTCCAACGACTGCTCACCTTCTCCCGGGGGAGGGAGAATCTATGGCCCAGTGCTTGCTGACTCCTGGCAGAGGGCAGGAGAACAGCAATATGTCAGGCCCCGTTGCCTAGGAGTGTGACAGACGTCGGCGTATGCCTGGACGTCAATGGCATGTCAAGCTCCCACAGGGAGAAAAGTGGAAACGTGCTCCCCGACCAACTGGAAGATGGTTGGCCGCCCTCGCCATCACAAAAAGCCCCGGACAACCGGACTACCTCGGCAGCACCTTGGGCCAATAGTAGAGTGCGCTGGCCCAGTCCCACTGGTGCATTCGCCCTCGGAGGGGGGGACCCATCCACGAAGGGTTACGCCAGGTTACCTGGGGAGGGCTGTGAAATGAGGTGGTGTCTGGCGGTGGGGATGAGTGTCGGCGGGGTCCATGGCAACCTGAAGGAGTGGCCAGTTGGGGAAGAGAAAAACAAAATGTGGGCAGCTGGAAACAGAATTAAGAAGACTTAGAAGAGAACTGGCAGAGATGGGGAGAAGTTGGGGGTGGGGCACGTAAGGTATAGTCACGGATGGAGGATCTTCTGAAGTGATATGGGGTGTGGTGGGGCAGAGTGGGACGTGGTCCAAGTGGCCAGTTTGGGGGGTTGAGGAACTGGGGCCCAAGCCTAAACAGTGATGACTGAGCTAGCAAGCGGGTAGGGGGGCTGGGGGAAGGGAGCACTAGTTAGAGGGGTGGAGAAGAAGAGCTCAAGCTAGACCTGATTCACAGGCACTTCGTGGTGACAATTCATGTGCTGGGGGGAGGACTCTTGACAGATGGGCAGGGTATGGGGCCTCAAGCTAGGGGTAATGCCTCAGTAGAAAGAGGAGTTGAGTCAGACTCTGGGGTGAGAGGAAGGATGAAGCAGCAGAGTCTGCGGGCGGGGTTGGCAGGGAGGGAGGGGAAGTTCAGGGGTGAGAGGAGGCAGGAGGTTCTAATATTAAGGCAGAGGAAGGCAGCAATGAACATGGGAGAGAGGTGGTTAGGTGGAAGTGAGGGGGGGTTCATTGGAAGTTGACGGGAGGTCAGAATGTTAATGTAAGAAGGGGGAGCAAGAGGCATGGGGAGGGCACCAGATCCAAGGGATGGGGGCCTGAGGTTGAGGGGCGAGTGCCTTGACGGGGAAGGGGAAGATGGGAGAGCTATAGGACAGTCCAGGTGGGTGGTAGGGGGAGTAAGAGGGTGCTGGGGGGCCCAGAGGAGAGGGCTGAGGGCATCAATGGGGAGGAAGTTGATGGAACAGACCAAAGAGGTTGTTTGGTGGGGGCTGGGAGGTGTATGGTCGGACAGGGAAGATAGCTGGACCAGGGGAGTAAAGACAACCTGACTGGTGGTGCCGTCAGTGAAAATGGAGAGGTAGTGCAGTGGGGGGGGGGTGTTACAGAGGAGAGGGTCAAGCTCAAGGGTAAGGAGGAGATTAAAGTGTTCCTATTGGGGGAGCTCCATAATCGGGGCATAAAGTGGGAGGGGAGGGGAAGAGAGAGGGGCAAGGCTGTGCTATCAGGGTCAAGAGCATATCTGGCCTGACTGTGTACAAGGCCAAGCACTTAATGTATGCTTTGGTGAAGAACTGTGGAGGATCCCCTAACATATTAGTGCACCTAGGCACGAATGACATGGAGGGGAATAGTGTGGAGGAGGTAAAGGCAAGGTTCCGGGAGCTAACCAGAGTGTGTCATGCTGTGGGGTGCATGGTCTCTTTCTCGGAGGTACTCCCAGTGCCCAGAGCCAGTATGGGGAATAAGCAGAAAATCATGGCGGTAAATGAACATCTCAGAGGGTGGTGTATGGCTAGGGGATATGGGTTGGTGGAGGACTGGGATGTAACTTTGGAGGACAAGGGGCTGTATGATAGGGATAGGCTTCATTTAAATTTGGGGGGGAGGGAGGTATTGAAACTAAAACTGACCGAATTCATTGAAGCTAGGTGGGGTTTAAACTTGTGAAGTGGGAAGGCTGGGGCTTGAGGTTGCTGCTGGCAGGCACATCAAGGGAGGGCTTTGCCTTCTCCCCCCAGCAGGAGGGATGGGGTGCTCAACTGGGGCACCCGTCTGTACGTGTGGCAGCAGGAATTTGCAGTTAACTGGAGGATCTTGGTTTGGGGAGATGGGCAAGGGGCAGGGATGGAAGGTGGTCCTGATTAATGCTAGGAGCATGGAAAATAAGATGCCAGAGTTCCAGGCGATGCTAACTGAAGGGGATGTGGATGTGGCAGCAGTCACTGAAACTTGGGCCACTCATCATCACGACTGGAATCTGAACCTGACGGGGTACACTGTGTTCAGGAAGCACAGGGCTGTGGGCATGGGAGGTGGGGTGGCGATCATCACTAGGAACAGTATAGAGATATGCAGGGTGGAGGGGGCTGAGGGAAACGTAGAGGCATTATGGGTGACCTTGCAGGCTTCTGGGGGAGAGAGGGTCACTCTGGGGGTGGTTTATAGGCCGCCCATGCAGGCTGAGGAACTAGAGGAGGTCTAGTGGCAAATCTAAGAGACCACTGTGGTCAGGGTGAAGGTAGAACTGTGGTGCTGGGTGACCTTAACATGCCAGGGGTTGATTGGGGCACTACGGCATCTTAATCAACTAGGGAGCAGCACTGAATGTGGCCCTGACTGACAGCGACTTAGTTAGGAACCTAGTTGTAGGGGACCCACTGGCGGGGAGTGACTACGCCATGGTTTGGTTTTCCTTAGACCTGGGGCAAGGGGAAAATCATCCAAAGACAGAAGTGGAAGCCTTCATGGGAGTGGACTTTGAGGGTATGGCAGAGATTCTCAAGAGGCATTTGGAGGGCATCAGACAGGACACGGACACAGAGTGCAGGTGGCCAATTATTAAAGGAGGGCTCCTGGAAGCTACCAAGGCCTGCACAAAAGTCCCATGCAAGTCTGGTAGGGCAAGAAAGCCAAGCTGGTGGACCAGGGAGGTTCAGGAGGTGGTGAGGGACAAAAGAGCAGCTTATAGGAAATATAAGCACTCACGAGGGGACACAGATGGGGGAGTACGACAGCATATCCAAAAAGGTAACCAGGGTGGTGAGATCGGCCAAGGTGATGACGGAGTAGGGGTTGGCACAGCGGATCAGAAATGGGGAAAAAGGGTTCTTTAGGTATATCAGGGAAAGGAGGAAAGTGAAGGGGCAGATTAGCAGACTGAGGTCAGGGAGTAGTTGGGCAGAGGAGGCCAGAGACTAGGAGGAGGTACTTAATGAATACTTTGCCTCAGTCTTCACAAGGGATGATGGAGGGCCAACACCACACGAGGGGAGTCAGACTGGGAATGAGGGAGGGAGGAGCTCTCCGACACTGAAATTCCTGTTGGTAGGCTCTTAAATCCCTGAGAACAGATAAGGCAACAGGTCCCGATGGCATTCATCCCAGGGTGCTGAAGGAGATGGCACATGTCTTTTATGCCCCGTTGGCAGGCCTTTTTAACTCCTCCCTTCAGATGGGTTGGGTGTTTCAGGATCAGAGGATGGCTCATGTCGGACCTATCCATAAAGGCAGTCATGGGAGGAGCCAGGAAATTACAGGCCTGTCAGCCTGACATCAGTGGTGGGCAAGATGATGGAGGCCATCTTGAAAGAGAGACTGGAGGTGTCTCTGGGGATAGGTGGCCATCTGGATGATCACCAGCATAGCTTAGTTCAGGGTAGACACTGTCAGAAAAACCTTGTGGAGTTCTACAATTGGGTGACAAAGGCAGTGGACCAGGGAAGGCCAGTGGATGTCCTCTTTCTGGACTTCAGCAAGGCATCTGACTTGGTGCCACACTTAGGGTTGTTGGACAAGCTGGGGGGAATGGAGGTGGGGGGACAGGATGGTGGGGTGGATAGGGAGCTGGCTAACTGGGAGATTCCAGACGGTGGTGGTCGGGGGTATCTCCCAAGAGGGTCATTAGCAGGGTCCCACAGGGGTCGGTATTGGGCCCACTCCTGTTTAATGCTTACATCTGAGACATCAGGGATGAAATCAGGAGTGAGATGAGCCTCTTTGCTGATGACTTGAAGCTGGGGGGCGTTGGTGGATGGAGAGGAGGGTAGAAGAGCCCTACAGGGGTACCTGGAGACTCTGGAGAAGTGGTCATGCACTTGGAAACTGAGGTTTAATGCCAAGAAATGCAGTGTTCAACACTTGGGGCTTAGGAACCCTGATCATGAGTACTTTTTTGGGGGGAGAAACTGCAGGTTTCGGGGGGGAGGATCTTGGGGTGGTCGTGGACGCCAAAATGAATAACTGAGCAGTGTAGGAGGGCTGCCAATAAAGCAAATAGAATGCTCAGGTGCATTGCCAGGAGGCTAACCACGAGGAGATGGAAGGTACTTCTTTCACTGTATAACTGCCTGGTTAGACTGCACCTTGAGTACTGTGTGCAGTTTTGGCACCTGTACTTGAAGGACACTGCACTCCTGGAAAGGGTCCAGAGGAGGGCGACCAAGATGATACAGGGTCTGGAGGAAAGATCCTATGAGGAGAGACTTGATGAGCTGAACAAGTACTCCCTGGAGCAGAGGGGGGACAGGGGGATATGCCTGAGGTCTTTAAATATCTAAAGGGAGTGAACAAGGTCAGCCTAAATAGGGTGTTCCAACTAAAGAAAGAAGGGGCCACCAGGGGGCATTCCATGAAGCTGGCTGGAGGGAGGCTTGGGGGGAGACAAGAGACGTTACTTCATCGAGAGGGTGGAGGACCCATGGAATGCACTGCTTGCGAAACTGGTGGCTGTTTATACAATGGAGGGATTCAAGAGGGGCTGGGACAGGTATAAGGGAAAGGTAAAGCTGAGGAGTACCAGAAATGGAGGTGTAACTCAGATGGGGTTGGGGGATTTGCGAGGGAGGCGGGGCAGCAACAAAGTTTTGACCGGGTACTGATTTTCAAGCAGACTCGATAGACCTTTAGGCCTACTTTGTTGGCATATCAGTATGTTAGTACAATTTATTTACTCTGGATAGCCCAGCCAAATATCTTGTTTCTGGTGGAGTCCTATTTCCATCCATGCCAGGTGGACTGGAGCACTGACAAGTTAGACAACTACTGACATCACTGGGAAATGTTTTGAAAACAAAATTCATCTTATATGCCATATCTTCTATAGATTTCTTCCCCCATTATTTATCACTGAGGAATTTGCCTGAAAACAGGACTGTTATCCCTTAGAGATCATCTATTCCAACAGCTCAATCCCTACTTGAAGTCATAATCCTCTCTTGTGATGCCAAAGTCTCCTGCCATGGAAATGATTGATGTCACAAGTACAGTATTATGACAGAGGTGAGGAATAAGCAATTAGAGCTGACGAACTCCAAGGAACAAAGATTTTGTTTCATCACCTCAGTAATGCACAGTGGAGAGAAGAAATACAGAGCTAATGTGAAATATACGTTGAACTGTGTCCAAAGTGATTCAGGAGGCATTGGCTGCTCTTCAAGTGACTTGCCCAAGGTAAAGCAATGAGTACAATATTTGGCTGTAGCAGAGATTTAACCTGCAATCTCCCAGTTCCAAGCCGATGCTCTAACCAGGAGACTACACAACCTCTATGCAGCTCTGCACTGATCATCCAGTGTGAATGGGATGTCCCACAGCCCCGTGGCTGACATCGACCATGGGTTCAGTCACTTCAGACATCAGCTGCTGTAAGGAGTCTGTGGCAGAAAGGGGATGAGGAGAGACCAATACCATCAACAATATGCAGTACAGTAGCCGACGCCCCTGCAGTTGAGCCTGTGGCTGATGTAGGCCATGATGGCATGTGGGACACCTCATTCATGAGAAAGCAGGTATGATGCTACAGGACCAACCAGATAAAAAGTTACAATATGAACAAAGTAACTAGTGCAACACTGCAAACCATTCTCAAACCAGTAGTTCTGCTCCTCAAACCTTAAGATCCTTCTACATTCAATAAGGGCAAGGTACTGTTCCATTTTAAATGCCGTGAAAAACATTTTTTAATGGTTTATTCAGATCATGGGACAGGCAGTATCCTGGTGTGAACTACCTGTCCTGATTATATCAGCACCTTTAATCATTCTTTCCCTTCACTTGCCCATATATGAGCAAGAACACTCTTGCTCAACCTTAATGCACAATGCCCACCACGAAGAAAATAAGTGAAGAGGAAAGTCAGACCTCCCCTATTCCTTTACCCTGTATGACCCCCTCCAAGCTGGCTCTGCTCATTCTTCAGCTGGGGATGCAGATGAGAAGCTTCCATCACAGCTAACAGCAGAGTGCTCCTGGATCAGTTGGCAGGGGCTATCTCTGTGATGCGACTCAGATGCCACCAGCCCTAGGTGGAAAACTTAGAAACCATCTCCAAACCAGGCTCCACCACACAACAGCACAGGCTTCCAATGTCCCAACCAGCCAGTCTCAAAAATTCCTTCTTCACACAGATTACCAGCTGTCATGGGAGCAAGGGGAAACACTAGGTGGAAAAGGTCGCGTGTCCATTATGTCCGTCTCCTGCAATTCCGACGGCTGCCGTTTCACTATCAGGTGTCATCCTGTAGCCAGTTTTAGGGAACAGTCAGCACTAAATGCCCCCAAACCAAGCATGGGGCTGGTGCCAATTTGCATGTTGTACGCAAAAACATTTTTTAAATTACTGTTGATGACAGTATAGTAGATTGTATCAGACTGCTTAGGGTTACCGCCTTTTAAGAAGCTCAAAGTTTTATTTTATTTCAGTTTCGGAGTAATACCTTTGAGTCTGGGACTCTTTTCCAAAGGGTCCATGTCAGTCAAATACAATACAATAAAATATAGTACAGGACATAATATAGATAGAATCACACGGTTGTTACAGATGATTACTGTTAATGTCACAACCGAGAGAATATAATCAAGAAGAGAAACGCTGGGGCAAAAATTAGAGTTTCGGAGTACATTCGATCGGCACACTGCTAGTGTGGTTAAAAGTCATTGTGAAACTGCAGGGAGACAGACAGGTTGGGAGGAATTCCTGTAGTCGGTGGAGTGGTATGCAGCCAGAGGCTTTGTCATGGGTTGGACACAGGAGTAGTTCAGCCAGGCAAGCTTTGTCAAGAGAACATGGGGCAGCACGTGATGTGCTTGCTCAGGGGGTTGGGGCAGGGGTAAGGGATTAGGATGGAAGGAAAACAGAGCAGGACATTAGAGAGGGAGGGAGGGAGGATGCAAACAGTGAGGGTGAAGGGGGGAGTGTTCGGGGGATCTGGGTAGAGAGTGTAGGGGCCGTCATTAGTTAGGGCATCGGCAGACCTTCAGTATTAAGCGGGACACTTCATACTGAAGCTTGATTTTTCACAGGACAGCTTGTAACCTTGACCAAAGCAACAAACTTTTTTCTCTTACTAATCAGAACTGAGATGAATTCCTGTAGGTTTAGTTGTTCATATTGTGTCCTACCATTCTTAGGATATTTTAAAGTACCACAGTTTTCTACAACTTCTAAGGGAAAGTAAGACAATATTTTTGCTACTATAAAATCAGGAGATTTAGCATTTTTCATGTTTTCTGGCAAAACACAGCCATCCAAACCAGGATGTCCTGACAAAATCAGGACAGATGGTAATCCTAGTTTCTGTTAACTTGCAAGCTGACATTTTCTGTAACTACAAGTCCCAGAACCAACTGCAGCTGACATCAGAGAAGGGCTGCAGAAATAGGTACACAACCAGATGTTTGCCGGCCCTGCTGTTCTCCCAGAACCTCTGAGACTGTACATAGCCCAGAAATAACAGCAAGGTCTGCAAACAAAAGACCAGAGATTATGAAAACTCTAACGTGCACTGCAGGCTACTGAATCTCCTGTTGATGCAGCCCTCCTCTGATGTCAGCTGCAACTGTTTCTGAGATTTGTAGTTACAGAAAATGTCAGCTTGAAAGTCAACAGAAACAGTGATAGGATCTACTATACTGCAGGGGTCGAAAATTAAGTTTTGCAGCCACTAGCCAACAGGGCTAGTCACTTGGAAAATCCACTGGCCCCACAGACATTTGCACTGGCCCAGTTAGGGCACATATTAAAGTGTTGTCTTCTCCAGTACAAGCCCGCAGGGCTAGTTAAATGAAAATCTTACCGGCCCAATACAAAATCTACCATTTAGCTAGCGGGCCGGTATCAATTTGGACCCCTGATACTGCAGTAAACAGTAATGTTCCCCTTTAAATGGGAAGTGCTACCAGTACATTTTATGGGTATTGGCATTATGGAAAGGAACATCACCAATAGCAGAAACCTCAGGAAACCCAAGGCCAAGTGGTCCAATGTTTCCTCCTAGTCATAAGAATTCTGCTATAAGGCGTTAGGAGTATTTTTCTAAAATCAACAGTGATTGCATTCTGTGGTAGGATTAAAACATTCCTGTGTTCCAAATAATATAAAGTAGCTCAGGTTTCAAATATAGGCTATGAAACTTTATTTGCTTTGAACTCCATTCTTGATGTGAATAGTAAATCATGGCAGCTGGCGGGAATATGGTCAGTCATGTTTACAGGAGACCTTAATGTAAGAACACATGTTCCCCTCTCTGTATTTAACATTCATCCGTCTAATTTTCAGACAGCACCAACTGACAAAGGGTCTCAGCAGTTTTGCTATTATGTACAATAGCATAAACATGTGCTGCTGACTGCTTAGTGTAAACCCAGTTATGCAATACTATACTTGGAAGACCTTTGAGCTAGAAAGCCAATGTTCAAAGCTGTCTAAGTCATGTACATATAATATAACAACGTAGGTAAGAATAATACATCACACAAACACATCACATACAAGACAAAACTATATAAAACTGCATACAAGTTTATCCTGAAAATAGGACAATACTTGAGTTTTAAAAGAGTAAAGTACCAATATCACATCCTTCACTTGGAAGGAAATTCCAGGCTTTAATACTCTTGCAAGAAAAGCACACTGCCCAATGACTGTCTTCCTAAGTGAACTTTGGAATTTATGATTACATATGATATGAGTGGTGTGCTTATTGCCAGCAGATTTAAGAAGATTTTTGACACTGGTAGACATAAGGCTGAAATGGGTCTTTTTACAGACAAGTACCATTTGAAAAGATACTCTGATATAAAAAGAAAGCCAGTTTGTAAAAGTATACAAATCATACCTATGAGTATCAGATTTTATACCAAGTGCAAATCTACAGGCATGATTAAAAGCTATGGTACACCTGCTGGCCTGTCGGTGCAGCAGTAGTGCTACTGCTTGTGACACTGGCAACCCGAGTTTGGAACAAGTTCAGGTCACTGGGGGCGGCCGGGGGCAGGAGGATTGAGCGTCCCAGGGGACACTCTCCTCTTCTGGGGTGGGTAGGTCACTGTCCTCACTGCAATACTGCCACTCGAGTGATCACAGGTAGTAGCAGTGCAGCCAAGGGTGCTGTGGGAGGGAGAAATGCAGGCTGGCGGTCCAGTGCAGCAGCACACAATAGCGTGCACACGCTCATTGGTCCCCCTCCCATGCATGCCTGTGTCCCTGGGGGGACAGAGAAATCGAAGGTAAAAACACCACTGCCGACACGGACAACAGCCCTGGTGGACCAAAGACAGACCTACCAAGGAACCCTCAATGACCGGCCTCACGAGGAACATGCAACTAGAAGGCAGGATCCATCCCTCCTTCCCCACTCGGGGGCGGGGGAATACTGGTGACATGTGGAGGCAAGGGTGATATAGGAAACCAGGGCCAGGCACCTTGGGGACCCTACAGGATAGTGGAGGCAGGTGATGTAGAGGTGGCATGAACAGAGAATTAAAAATAAAAAAAAAGCTACAGTAGACAGATCTTTTTCAACTCAGTACTATTAACTGCTGAATATACCACAGAACCATAATCTATGATCGAAATAATAAGACTTGAAACCATTAAATCCTGCATACCAACTGGTCAGTCACTACTTATGTAACCCCCCACGAGTGGGGCTTACATTAATTTGTCTCCTCAGGTGCTGCTCTGACTTCCCGCCAGTCCAAGTCATTTGCAACCCTTGAATTGCTCCTGCCAGCCACCCCCCTATGTGCCTGTATCCTGTGGAGGGACTGGAGGAGTGAGAGAAAGTTAAACCACCCACTTGCGATTCGTAGAACGCCGCACTGCCTGTGCGAATGTTCATGCAGAACGACTGCATGAATGTGTAAGCTGACAGCTGTTGGCTCACATACTCACAGATACGCTACGGCGCTCAGTGTGGAAGCCATTGTGGCTGCTTAGGTCCATCCCCCTTTGTGTGCTCTGGCCCCAAGGACATCAATGACATCAGGGGGCTCGGAGACATGCTGGGGGGCACAAGAAATACAATTTGTAAAAGCACTCTTAAGTTGCATTATATTAAAGGGCCCATGTATCCTTAAAAAGCAGTTGTGGCTGCTAAGTATTCTATTGCTCTGCCTGCTGCCTGGGGGGGGCAGCGCTATGGCACTTGCCAAAGGCAGGAGGAGACTCTGCCATGCCCCACTCTGCCACCAGACAGTAGGGCAGTGGGGCAGCTAGTGGCAAATGGGGGTGATTTCAATTACAACAATACACTGTGACTACAAGCAGTCAGAGTTTGAGAAGCCCTAAGGACTGAGCAACAGCTCTTGGGAAGAGGGGGGTGAATACTGTGCTTTTGGCACCCTTTCAGGCAACCAATCAAGTGTCGAAGGGACTTCATATATATATATATATATATAATTTATTTTTGCTCCTAGGAGCTTCAAAGGGACTCAGTCTACGGCTCTCCATTTCCCATCTGACTTCCCCTACAATCCCCCTTGGGTCTCTCTCCCCAACCCCAGTGACAGGGCCGAGGTGAAGGGGCACCATCTTTCCCCTACCCGCGGAGCAAAATCCAGATGCTCGGGAAGCTGGGACAGGTGCAGAACCATCACACAGCCTGCCAGCTCCATTTCCACCAATTTTTTCTCCGCACCCCTTCCCGCCGACAGCGGACGTCGGCAACGTGCCTCCCGACTCACATCTCCTCTGGCCACCACCAGAGTAAGATCAACAAGCGTGACAGCAATCCCTCCCTCCCCAAGAGAGGAGAGCAGTCCTCTGGATGCTCAGTCCTCTCTCCCCCCTGCCAACTCCCGGCCGCCCAAGCTCATTCCCAAACCCGGGTGGCGGCGTGACACGAGGAGTGGTGCCCAGCGCTTCAACCTCCAGCAGCACTGGGCTGGCATATGTATTAATTTTAAAGATGGACAGCTGTGTTCACCCAATCAGAAGCTGCCATTCTCTCCTCAGACCCCAGGGACAGTTACAGCTCGGGCAGTCTTGCTGAAGATCTTGGTGAGACAGGAGGGCTTGAACTATGTCAGAGGAAAAGTAATGGAAAGTGGCCTAAGGCTTCCAAAGCCAAACTTCAGGAGACTTGCTGGGACATTTTCTACCACCTGGAAAGCCCAAAGCAGCTGTTTGTAGTTTAAGCTCTGCAGCATCTGAGAGAAGCCCTCAGCCTGTGAGGAGGGTTGGACTGTGTTCTGGCAAATGCCTGCAGTGTTGCCTGGGTTAAACAGCTAGATCCCAAAGACTCCACAGAAAATTACCATTGTCTGGGGACTTGGGTGAGAAATAACCAAAGCTGTTGTGGTGTGAAGCTGCACTCCGAAATCTGCCTGAGAAACAGTTTGCTACCCTCGGCCTTGGAGGTGATCCAGGTCTGCTTCCAGAGGTATCGTCCACTGCCAGCCACAGAGAGGGAAAGGACTGTGTGATTCCAGAGCTCCAGAACCAGAGTCACTGCCAGCCAAGGACGGTCTGGGGAATCAGCCAGGTAGTGCTACTGTCAGGCATTATCCATTGTCACCCCCTGAGGCGCGTGGCCCTGGTCCCCAGTACTAGCCTGTTCCAGTGTCTGATCCGGCCAGCAAGAAGGTAGTAAGCTGCACAGAAGGTAACAAGCTGCCAGAGCCTGCAACAGCCTTGAAGGTGACAAGCTGCAAGTCCTTGTCACCACCAAAACAGCTGCCAACCTGCATGTACAGCTCAAGGTCCCCAGCTCGACTGACTGATCCTGTTCCTGTGTTTCAGACTCTGTGCAAGTTGTGCTACAGAGCCATGAGTAACCAGAGGGCCTGCCCTGATCTGCAGAGTTATCAAGTTGTTAAAAGTTTCCTGTTTTATTTCCTAAGGTGCACCAACGCCAGCCAACCTGCAGCACTGTTCAGGCCTACAACAAACTCTCTAGCTGGGTACCCAGACTAACTTTAAGGGGTACTGGTACCAGTGGGGAGGTGGGCCAACTGGAATATGTGGTTGCTGCTGGGGGTGGGCACAGTGGTGGTGGTGGTGGTGGTTGTTTGAATACTCAAACTGCCATTTATTTTCTGCACTCCCATTCCCTTTTCCCCTTTATTTATTTCAGTACTAGGAAAACCATATGAGCTCAGAGCTCTTTACACAGGTTCCACGTCAGGACATTTCAGTACAACATATAGGTGAAATTATACAAAGGATTGCAGAAATGCAAAGGCAAACAAACAGGATAATGCATCAAACAGTACAGGTCACAGGAAACCAGACAATGTACAGTGCACAACGGTGAAACCAGTCAGTTGTCAGCAAACAAGAGGTTGTTTGGAGCGTTGCTAAGTGTTAAAGGAAAAAAAGGGGTGAAGGGGAGGAGCCCAAGTGCAAGGTACAAAAGGAGAGCGTAATATCAGTATAGCAGTAGGGATCGGAGGGAGGTGACTAGATTGGAGGCAGAGGGAGAGGGTGCTAGGTGTGTGAGGGGAGCAGGAGAGCCTACTCAGGGGAGAGAGAGGGAAGGGTTGAGGGGGCAGGGGATGGAAATAGTGATGGGGGTGTGGAAAAGTGGTGCTACCGATGGCAGGCACATCGAGATTCACATATCATAAGGAGCTTCAAGTTTATTTTGAAAGTACCCAGTGTGAGCAGGCATGCAATGTTCTCCTGGAGGGAACTGAACCACAGTCATGCACGGTAAGCAAAGGACCTTTGCCTTTGAGATGTTCGACATTTCAGAGTTAGGAAAGACTGGTGTTCGGAGTTACGGGTGTGCCGTGGATTACTGCTGGGAACCAGAAGTTGTCCGTCTCCTGGCGTAGTTGACCAAGGCAGATCTTTTTGGCCAGAAGGCAGGATTGATATTTTAGTCAGCCATTGAGCGTGAGCCAGTGTGCTCTGGCATAGAGGATCACAACATAATAAACAGTTTCTTCTTGTTGGTTAAAACTGTCTGTGAGCATTATTAGCTATAGTCTTTAACTGCATGTGCTTTACAGTATTACAGTCTACTGTGGTATTCCATGTGTGCAGTGACTGTGAGGGGTGCTGTGTAAGTACAGCATCCCAGGGGATTATGTCATACAAACATTTGGCCCACTATATTTAACTCTGGGTGGAGTCACCATGTTATTTAATTTTATCCTGGAAAAGAACCCCTAGTTTCCATAAGAAACAGAGCCCAGGCCCCTCAACCTTGGTGAGTCCACAAGGCAAGGTAGCAGCCCAATGTTAGCACTGCACCCCGCTTACACTTAAAGCAGCAGTACTTGTTATGCAGAAAAAAATGGCATCGTAATTTTTTTTAGCATTATAGTTCATATATAATTGGATTCATCATCAGAATAGTTATCATCTTCTCAGATCATTTTAAAACAGCTTTACTACTAATTTTGTTATTAATGACAAGTCATTAAAGGTGACCACCACAAGCAATTTTTAAAAATCCCTCCCCTCAAGGTTACATTTTGGTTTTAGTGGACTGATGCTGTGGATGTATTATGATGATGCCAGTAGGGTAATCAGCACATCAACACACCAAAATATTTTGTTTTTAAATATTGGGCATGGCCAGAGAACAAGGACTTAAAAAAAAAACAAAAAAAACTCAAAACCCCACATCTTAGTTCAAGAGTGAAATGCAGTGGAAAAAAAATTGGACATATTGATGTTTTTGTGAGAAATAACTAAAATGATTTTTTCTCCACTGACACATACTGGAGCTTTAAACCCATATTATTATCCATGTAGTCACATAATCATGTAGTGCTGTATATAAAAGAGGGAATAGAAGCAACTGAAATACCCTAGGGGAGTCAGGTAAATTTGAATGCCTGTAGGTGCTAGCAGCAATACAAAATGAGAAATAAGGACTGGGGTGGTCTACAGACGACTGAGTCGGGACCAGGAGGCAGACAAGGAATTGGGACAGATACTCAAGATGGCAGCCAATTTGGGGGGAGGTTGTAGCAGTATGGGACTTTAACGTGCCAGATGTGTACTAGAGGTGCTTTCAATCTGCCAGATGTGGAGTGGAAAAGGCAAACAGAAGTTCTCGCAGGACATATTGGGCTATACCAAAATAACAAAGTTCACTGGGTACAAAACAAGGGTGCTGACAAGCAGCCCCAGAGCTTTGACCAAAGGGTTTTCATCAGGGGGAGTTTCAGACGTATCTGAGTACAACCCTTGTAAGTGCAGACTTTAAAGATACAGTATCAAAATTATTACAAATCAAAACAATAATAATAAATAGGTTACAGTGTACATGGGTGGTGTAATGTTTGTAAATATGCTGTGGAGGACAATGCTTTTTAGCATCCCCACTTGTTCTGGTAAAAAAAAAGTAGAAGTTAGGCAACTGATTACATGCAGAACCTCTACTGCTGTTCTTCATGGGGCTTGGTGCCTGTGCAACCTCCAATGCGTGGCGAGGACCAAACGGTTCCTAAAACACTGAAATCAGGAGCACATAAGAGCCTCATGCACGGTTAAAGAAAGCAATGCTCTAGGAGCCTGTTACAAACTTGAGCACAACTTGGATCCCAGTACATTAAAATGAATGGCATTAGAACATGTCTAACCACCATCTCGGGGTGGTGATGAAAATAAAAAGTACATACTCAATGTAATTCTTGATCTTCAGTCTTCACCACTGATTCACTCTAATGGGTCCAAGCCAAAGGCACTAGGGCCCTGTGGGAGCCAGAACTTTTCAGGAGTGCTGGTGCCAAGGTAAGCTGCGTGCTTGCATGGCAATGCCAGACTGGCTCATGCTACATGGCTTACATCAGCACCAGCCCTCAACCGCCTCAGTACCTTTTTTTTTTTTTACCAAAGAGTTGCAGCATAATCTAACTAGCACTTGTGTACTAAACCTAAAGGTACAAGACAGACCTGCTGACCCATGTAAGAAGGGTCAACAAACCAGTAACAAAAGTGTTTTCACAGCCTAAACCAAGAACAAGGGGTGAAGACCAATAAACAGACTGGAATGAGCCCAAGGGATGGTGGGTTGGCATGTGAATCAATGGTGAAGATATTCCTAGACAATCACGAATTATGGTGAGTACATAATTTTAATATCTTCCAGGAATCTGTCTTCACCATAGTTTCACACTAAGGGATCAGAGTACCATGCTCAGACAAAATTTCCCGGACTAAGGTGGCAGGAGATGAGGGCTCACTCAGAAGTCCATTCAGGATAGTCCTGCCAAAGGTGGCATGCTGCCTGGCATGGACATCCAAGGCATAGTGCTTAATAAAAGTGAGCACTGTGCTCCAAGTTGAAGCTCTTCAAATATCACCAAGAGGCACAGAGCAAATCTCTTTCAGGGATGTGTCAACTGCTCTAGTGGAGAGGGCACACACCTGACCTTCCAGCCTCACCTGTGTCATGACATAGCAATGGTGTAGACAGCTTACAATCCAGGCAGAAATCTACTTGATTGTAACAAGATGCCCCTTCCAATTGGGGACAAAGTAGACAAAGAGCTGTCTGGATTGCCTGAAGTCCTTAGTTCTGTCCGGGTAAAACTAAAGGACACTCTTCATCCAGAGAATGGAGATTGTGTTCTCCTTCATTCTGGAAGTTAGCAAAGTATGTAAGCAGCACAAGTGGTTGATTCAGATGGAACTCAGACACCACTGTGGGAAGGAACTTAGTGTGTGCGGAGAACTACCTTGTCCTTGTGGAAGACTGTATACAGGGGATCTGTGACCAAGGCATGGATTTCAGACACTTTGTGAGCAGAGGTAATGGCCACTAGAAAACCTGCTTTCCAGGTTAAAAACTTTAGCTCACATGTTGCAATGGGCTGTAAGTGCTTGTGGGTAAGCATATTCAGCACAAGGCTGATGTCCCAGGCAGCCACCAGCTTCCAGATGGGAGGGCCTCGTGTGTAAAATGCCCTTAAGGAACCACTTGAAGAATGGCAGCTGTGCCAGGTAGAGGGTACTGTGAAGCTCATGCTATGCAGAAATAGCACACAAGCAGACTTTGACTGGGGAATACTGCAAGCCAGTATCAGAAAGGTCCAGGAAGTACTCCAGAATCTTGTCAGGTGAGCATTTAAAGCAGTAGTACTACCAAATCAGGAAGTGAGCTATCAAAATTCTGCTTTTCGGCTGTAAGCATGCGGCCAAAGTTCCAGTTTCCATACCTGTAAATGTTTTTTTTTTAGATATTTGCAATTTATTTGAATTGTTGTAGCGCTACAACAAATATGGCGGCTGGCTAATTTTCAGCTGAGCTTTTTCTACAGGTCACATCACGTCTTTTGACAAGAGCAGAGGGACCCTCTGCTGACCATTCCCAATGTCCCTGCAAGTCACACACATATGCAGTTGGCAGCAGAGGGGGTTCCAGTGCAACATGCTGGGTGGCAGAAATGTAAACAAAAGCAGAGAATAACTGAGCAAATTACTCTGCGATAGTACGATGCCAGCGAGAAAGAGTACCAGGTATATGATTAGCAGGGCACAGGGAATAAACTGTTAAAAAAGCGCAAATTTTTTTTTCGTAGTATTGCTGTTTTAAGGGGTCCATGCAGGTTTTGGAGCACCAGATGGAAAATCTTTTTCACTTGGTTGTGTAAGTCTTCCTAGTGGATGGTTTATGGGCAGTCAAAAGTATTTCAGGGACCCTCTGAGACACCTTGTACCTGTTCACTTCTATCTCTTTTTTTGATAAATGTGTTTATTTTAACATTGTAATACGAGATGCATCAAGGGACCTCAGTGAAAATGAATATTCTGGTTCAATTGAGTTTTTCATCCCTGTTCATACATTACAAGATGAATAAACTTTACTACTACTACTCTTCAAGAGCCTGGCCTGAAGGTGAAGAGAGCGCAGTTTGGGATGGACCAGGTGACCATGAGTCAGTAAGTCAGTCCTGAGTGGAAGGCTCCTCGCTTTGCCAACTGATAATCTATTCAACAGAGGAAACCATACCTGTCAAGGCCAGCAGGGGCTATCGGTATCATCCTCCCCCGTGCACCTCCAGTTTGAACAATACCCTCTGCACTAGAGGGACTGAGGGGAATGCATACAGAAAAAAGAGTTTGCCATTGCAGTCTGAATGCATCCTGACAGAAAACACCACGTCCTGGATTTACAGACCAGAATTAAGGCAGTTTGGACTTGAGTGGGGACACACAAAGGTCCACAATCTGGGGTCCCCCACTCATCGAACAGCAATCTAACGATATCTGGGACTAGAGACCACTCGTAAGAATCCGCCTCTGTTTGGCTGAGCTCGTCTGCTGAAGTAATGTGGGCTCTTGGCAGGTAAATGGCTTGGTGCAGGAACCTTTGCTCCAGGCACCATTCCCACACTCTCACTGCTTCCCTGTAGACTGTGCTCCTCCTTGCTTGTTGATGTAATACATCACAGACTTGTCCATCTGGAGGACTATTTTGTCATCAACAAGATCCACTAGGGCTTGCAGGCTGTACACCACAGCTTGCATCTCCAACAGACTGATGTGGAGATCAGTCTGATGGGTCCCAGACACCTTGCGTTTGGGGGCTCTGAAAAGTGGGAGCCCCACTCCAACAGGGAGGCATCCAAGGTGAGAGTCACCCGAGGCTCCGGTTGGGAGAAGGGAAAGTCCTGGAGGAGACTGTTCTCCACTGACCACCATGAGAGTGACCAAGCTTGAGGCCTGGTCAGTCATACAGGGGAAGGTTTGAGGATGTGATGTTTGTGACCACTGTGCACTGAGCATCCACGGAGTTGTTCTCATGGGTAGTTGTCCCAGGGGCACCAAGAACACGAAGGAGGCTACCAGACCCAGCATGCATTGCATGGAGTGGGCTTGAACAAAATTGCGCTCCATTATGTAGCATGCCATCTGCAGGATCACCTGCATTCTGCTCTCTGGAAGGAAGGAAGGTCCAGGGCCTGGTTATAACCGGAAGACCTCCTATGAACAACAGATGCTGTGAGGGCTAGAATTGAAACTTCTCTAGATTCAGCAGAACCCCCGTGGAGGTAAGGAACTGAGAGGCCTTAGCCACTACCTGTTCCGTATTCTGCTTAGATGGACTGGCTATCAGCCAATCATCCAGATAAGGATAAATCTGGAGTCCTTGTTTTCTGATTTGCGCTGCAAGAATGGAAAAGCACTTTGTAAAGATTTGAAGTGCCAAGGAGAGCCCAAAGGGCAGGACTTTGTAACCAATAAGTTGCAAGAAGAAACTGGTCTCAAACACTCAACTCCAAGAAGCAGGAAGTAGGCTGTTCTTCCAGTGTTGAAACTTTATTCAAAAATCGAAATAAAAGTACAAGTGGCACCCCATACGTACATCCACAGTCTTCGACATTTCAAACTGCACTGGTTCCTTGTCAAGAAACGAATCTAGTATAGGTGTGTCTCAATAAATATCCCCTACTAGTGGTCACCTGACCTATCTGGAATTACTCAATTAAAATATTGTCACAGTGGTAGAAAAACATGTATACAATAAAGTCATAGAGTCACAGACACACATGCAAATATATAAATACCATTACACATAGTATAACAACATCAACCATAATGGTAACTGAAAATAATCATTATAACCATTGCTCAGAGTAGGAAACAGGGAAAATAGAGAAAAAAAGGGGGGAAGAAACAAGGTATTGATAAAAAAATATTTATGTGGTAACTATATATGCACTGTAGTAAGGTTAGGGGAGCATAACATATAGGGGTATGTACCCCTTATTGTTGCTTGTAATTTCATTATTTTGCCTCAGCATTATTAAAATCAATATCATAATACTGTTACAGCGAACATCAGCAGCCATTCTTTTACTGTATCACCCTTGGAAGAATGATCGAAAGCTCTCGGTGATGTTAGCAGAACTCAAAATTCTTCCTTATATGGTGAACCGGGTGGTCCCTTTATCGCTGGCGATAAAGTATACTTTTCAATATTTCAGTTTCTATGAGGAAGGTCAAATTATAGCATGGAGGTCACCTTGGGAAACAGACTTCCAATACTTTGCATTTCCTGGTCCTTTTGGACTGGAATATGCTGTGTCGCTGGAAAATAAGTATGCTTTTTAAATACATGGGGGGGTCAATATTGCAGTCGGAGGTCACCTTTTCTTTTACTGTATCCCCCTTGGAAGGATAATCAAACACTCTCAGTAATACTAGGACAACTCCAGTTCATGGTTCTGCCTTGTTTGGAGGACCTCAAGTCCCCATATTGCTGGGGATAAAGTATACTTTTCAGTTTACCAATTTCTATGGGGGAGGTCAAATTGCAACATGGAGGTCACCTGGCAAAGCAGGCAGAACTCCAATACTTTAAATTTCCTTGTGGACTGGAATGTGCTATGTCACTGGAGAATAAGTATGTTTTCAAATACAACGGGGAGGTCACCTATGCTTTTAGATAAGGTTGTACCTGAAAGCTTTCATTCAAGCCTGGAATTGAGTGTAACTGCAGCATATACTGCCAATAGATTTCCCTCTACAACAATTGCCCATTCAAGTTGCCCCCTCTCGGACTGAGGCTTATTTTTTCCAGTGCTACAAATTTAAAGCTATGCTCTGGACCTTCTCTCGGTGTGCATTGCCAATACACTGAATTGGTTTCTTTCAAGAAGCATATTTTTGATTGCGCCCAGGTGTTCCAATATTCTCTGTTTAAGCGGTCTGTTTTTCCCACATAACCCCCCCCCATCCACGTACATGTTGCCATATATAGAACAGATGCCGTGGTGCATGTCATTAGTTGCCTAATCTCAAACTGAACATTCATGCTGGGGCTTGAAAAATGGCTTCATTTATACACACTGGTGAAAAAATGAATTACCACATGACAAACATTCAGTCAGTAATGTGGTGTTTTTTGGTGTCAAAAGTGATGTATGATGGCTGTGAACCAGGGAGTCGGCCAAATTCTTCCCCCCTTTCTGTACACCATTCTTGGTTCTGTAGCTGTAATCAGTTCTAGTCTTCCCTCTGTTTGGAGAATGTGCCAGTGTTTCTCCACTATTTTCTTGATGATGTGCCCCTGTGGGGAGAATGTAGTAGTAAAATTTAGTCTATTATCCCTCCTACCCCCAGCATTCAAACTCCCTGTCTCGGCACCTTTCCATGTCAGTGGCCCTGGCTTCACCCTTTGTAATAGATTGGGAGCTACAGCCCCTCTGTACAAACCTGTCCCCTAGCTCTTTTTTGTCTCTGAAAATCACAATCTTGTGAGCAGTTTCTCCTAACCCGAATGTATTGACTCATCGGGATATTTTCAACAAGTGGACAGGGGGTGGCAACTCGTAAAATGCAAAACTGAATTTCTGTCAGTGGTTTTCCTGAATAAGTCTGTTTGTAACACATATTCCTGATCCACCTTTTTTATCCAAACAGTGGGGGCAGCAACCCCCACTTCCACAATTTGCTACAATACCACAAGCCACACAAACGTGGAACAACTACAGGGAAATGCCACGATGGAACCCGAGAATGATTTGATTTAAACAGCGACAGGACAACTACAATGATCAAGATGTGGCAGGAAGAGAAAGGGGAAACTACAGAGGCAAATCAAGGAGATGACCTTAAAGGGGCAGGAGGCAATAAATCAGGAGGTATATGCAGAATCAACTGATAGTGACATTAATGTCGATAACATTTGCTCCTATAGCTTCACTGACTCTGAATTAAAGGTACTGCAAAAAGAATTAACATTTATACCAACAAACTCTATCAATGAATTTGAGACAATGATTGATTTACATAAGTTCACGAGAAATCTGATGTTAAATGCCATGTCTGACAAAGACGGAGATCAAAATGTAAACACAGGGAGATATCACGGTTTCTGGGGTAGGTTGCTTGATCTACTTTTATGCCCACATACATTCCTGCTGTCACGGTATTTGAACGACTACTGTACGTGAGGCAGATATACAACAGTTATGTCAGAATAAACCACAACCACGGTTTCATAAATGTACCAGGGGAAAAAAATGACTGTAGAATCACTACGCAATAACATCAGCATAGAATAAAACCAGCTGACAAGGGTGGTTTAATAGTGGTAACTGATGAGTTCCAATATGAAAGATAAGTATTGAGGCAGCTGAATAACGAATAATTTTATCAGGAAATGGACACGACTATGCAGTTTCAAGAGAAACTGATGATTATCTGTATGAGGTCTTCACTGAGGGTCTGATTACACAAACATATGATTTAGAACAGCTGATTTTCTAGTCAGGGCTACATTTTACTGTCTCCCAAAAATACAGAAGAATCTGAAGTATCCACCAGCGAGACCCGTGTCCAGTCTAGGTTCACTTACAGAACCACTAGCATAATATGTCATGTCACAAATCCAAAAAGTTTCCACTTCTTTTCCATCCTACATCAGAGACACCTTACACATGCTAGAAACACTGGAGAGTGTATGCGTGTCCCCAGGCTGGAAACTTGTTAACATCCCCATGAAGGGGGGCTTTCAGCCCTGGAAGAGGCCCCGAATTTCAGAACACAGATGCACACATCCCAAACTGGATCAGTAGTTACACTTACAAAAAAACTGCTTCACATTTATGAGGAAACACTGTAAGCAGATAAAGGGCACAGCGAAGGGGACAGTGTTCACCCCCAGCTATGCTAACACTTATCTGGGAATGTGGGAAGAACGGGCTATTCATTCGGAACTGGAAAATCCCTTTCACAGCCTTAAACACCTATATAAGTGCTTTCATATTTTTTGATTTGGAAGGGGACTGACCAGCAGTTGCAGGAATCTGTGGGCTACTTACAGGATGGTTTCATGTCAACTGTGCACATACAATACCGTTGTGGTAAATAAACTTGCAGTCAAATCACCGTCTGTAAATAGCACGCTTGACATTTTCATTAAATGTCATCTCGATCACTCAGCTACTGTTGCCCCAGAAATGCTACCTTTTTACCCAAAAAAAAACACTCAGATAGGCTTGCAATTTTCCCCTAAACAAAAAGCAACCCCATGACATGCTACCTGCATCAACTGTTGCGTACCCTCATTTTTTTTCCCTCAAGCACAATAGCAACCACATAACTGGGAAGAACAAACAAATACTGCTCTTTGGTGGTGGGGGGGCTCAACTGATGGAATGCTGCTTACCTTAATATTCCATTGTTTTCACTGTGCCACCGGCTCTTGTGGACTTGTAGTTATACATTGACCATGTGGATTTTAATGAAAATGAAATGAAGCCAATTTTAATTTAACGTGCATGACTAGAGTGGACTACAGCGAATTATTAAGGTAAGCAGCATTTCCTTCCACATCACATGTGTATTGTTGCAGCACCATCAGTTGATCCGCCCCCCCCCCCAAAGAGCAATATATTTGTTTGTTCTTCCCAGTTTATTCCCATCTTTTGTGCTTAGGAGGAAGAAAGCAAGAGTATGTAACAGTTGCTGTAGGTCACATGTCATGGGGTTGCTTTTTGCTTGGGGGAAAAAAGCGGGGTATACAGCAGGTAGCATGTCATGCGCGCCTTTACCAACCTGAAGTGCTGTTCTGGTATTGACGCCATAATGTGCTTTTCTCTGTTTTTGCTATGCATGGTTATGCCCTCAATTGCATATGTGGTTATGCTCTCGCGGTATTGATGTGATACCCTTACAGGATAGTGACCAAAACTTAAAATTCACGTTAACAAGCAGTGAATGGGAAGTTAACTATCTGGATCTACAAATATGTGTAGATCGGGAATATGTGTTACAGACTTGTTCAGAAAAAACACTGACAGAAACTATCATGCATTTTACAAGTTACCACCCCCGTCCAACTGCTGAAAATATCACAACAAGTTAATACATTCGGATTAAGAGAAACTGCTCACAAGACGGTGGTTTTCAGAAAAAAAAAAAAAAAAGAGCTGGGGAAAGGTTTTTACAGAGGGGCTACAGCTCCCAGTCGACTGACATGGAAAGGCACCGAGACACAGGGAATTTGAATGCTGGGGGTAGAAGGGATAATAGACTAAATTTTATTACTACATTCTCCCCACAGGGGCACATCATCAAGAAAAAAGCGGAGAAACACTGGCACATTCTCCAAGCAGAGAGAAGACTAGAACTGATTACAGCTACAGAACCAAGAATGGTGCACAGAAAGAGGAAGAATTTGGCAGACTCCCTGGTTCTCAGCCATCATACATCACTTTCCACACCAAAAAACACCACATTACTGACTGAATGTTTGTCATGTGGTAATTGTATTTTTTGCACCTATGTATGTAAAATAAGTCATTTTTCGAGCCACAGCATGAATGTCCAATTTCAGATTAGACAACTAATGACATGCACCACGGCATCTGTTCTATATATGGTGACATTTACATGCGGGGTCTTTATGTGGGGAAAAACAGACTGCTTAAACAGAGGATCGGGGAACACCTGGGTGCAATCAAAAATAGGCATCTTGAGAGAAACCAATTCAATGCATTGGCAATGCACACTAAGAGAGAAGGTCCAGGTCATAGCTTTAAATTTGTGGCACTGGAAAAAATAAACTTCATTCTGAGAGGGGGCAACTTGAACAAGCAATTGCTGAAGAGGGAAACATAGTGGTAGTATATGCTGCAGTTACACTCAATTCCAGGCTTAAATGAAAGCTTTCAGTTACGACCTTATCTAATGGCATAGGTGACCTCTGAATGCAATATACACCACCCCCCCACCACCACCACCTCCATATTTGAAAAGTTTACATATTCTCCAGTGACTCAGCACATTCCGTTCCTCAAGGAAATAGCACATTCCGGTCCACTAGGAAATATAAAGTACTGGAGTTCTACCTGCTTTGCCAGGTGACTTCCATGCTGCAATTTGACCTCCCCCATAGAAACTGGTAAATGGAAAAGTATTCTTTATCCCCAGAAATACGGGGACTTCCAAGTCCACCAAACAAGGCAGAACCATGCATTGGTGGTCTCCTAGAATAACTGAGAGCTTTCGATTATCCCCTCCAAGGGGATACAGTAAAAGAAAAGGTGACCTCATACTGCAATATTGACCTCCTTCTTGTATTTGAAAAGCATACTTATTTTCCAGCAACACAGCATATTCCGGTCCACAAGGACCAGGAAATATAAAGTACTGGAGGTCCGTTTCCCCCGGTGACCTCCGTGCTGCAATTTAACACCCCCAAGAAATTGGAAAACTGAAAAGTGTACTTCATCACCAGCGATAAAGGGACCACCTGGTTCACCATATAAGGAAGAACTTGGAGTTCTCCCAATATCACTGAGAGCTTTCAATCATCCTTCCAAGGGCGATACAGTAAAAGAATGGCTGCTAATGTTCGCTGTAACAGTATCATGATATCAATTTTAATACTGAGGCAAAATAATAGCAACACAGACTGACAGCAGATTAGGACCACTTGGCCCACCCAGTCTGCCCATTTCCCTTCCTACTGGATAAGCTGCAGATTCTAGTTAACCAACAGCCTACTTCCTGCAACCCCCCACTACAATTGCCTTATGTCTGTCCCATGCATGTTTGAATTCCCCCACTGTTTTAGATCCAACAACCTCCCCAGGAAGACTGTTCCATGCATTCACCACTCTCTCCGTGAAAAAAAAATTTACTCACATTACCCCTGAGCCGTCCCGCCACAATCTTTAAATTGTGCCCCCTTGTTCTTACTCATCTCTTTTTCTGGAAGATGCTACCCTCCTGGACTTTGTTGATTCCCTTGAGGTACTTGAAAGTTTCTATCATGTCCCACCTGTCCCTCCTTTCATCAAGGGTATACATATTAAGCTCTTTCAGTCTCTCTTCATATGGTTTCTGATGCAGACCCTGCACCATTTTAGTTAACCTCCTCTGGACTGCTTCCATCCTGTCTATGTCCTTGCGTAGATGGGGTCTCCAAAACTGCACACAGTATTCCAGATGGGGTCTTGCCAACTGTCTGTACAGAGGGATAACCACTTCCCTTTTCCTACTTGTGATGCCCCTTCCTATGCATCCCAGTATCCCCCTGGCTCTCCTTACTGACTTCTCACATTGCTTACCCACCTTTAGGTCATCTGATATGACTACCCCCAAGTCCCTTTTCATTTTTGTTGTTATTAGTACCTCCCCTGCTATTGTGTACTCTTCTCCTGGGTTTTTGTTTCCCAAGTGCATTACTTTGCACTTCTTTGCGTTGACTCTAAGTTGCCATATGTCTGACCATTCCTCCAACCTTGCCAAGTCCCTTCTCATCCTTTCTACCCCCCCTTGTGTATCAACTCTGTTACAGATCTCTGTGTCATATGCAAAGAGGCATACTTTTCCCTCCAGACCCTCTGCAATGTCACCTATAAAGATGTTAAAGAGGACTGGACCCAGTACTGAGCCCTGAGGTACTCCACTAGTAACCCCCCCTTTCTTCGGAATGTGTTCCATTCACTATTACCTTCTGTGTCCTATTGTACAGCCACTTTGCTACCCAGGCTACCACCCTGGAACCCACTCCCAGGCTGGCTAACTTAATTATTAGTCTTTCGTGCAGGACTGTGTCAAATGCCTTGCTAAAGTCTAGGTATGCCATATCCACAGCCCCTCCCTGGTCTATTACTTTAGTCACCCAGTCAAAGAAATCAATTAGATTTGTCTGACATGACCTTTCTGCTGTAAATCCAGGCTGCTTTGGGTCCTGTGCCCCGCTGGCCTCTAGGTACTCTAATGAAATTAGAAGCAACAATGAGGGGTACATATATGTTATGCTCCCCTAACTTTACAATACTGCATATATAGTTATCATATAAATCGTTTTTATCAATACCTTTTTCCCTTTTGCCCCCTCTTTCTTTTTCCCTGTCCCCCACTCTGAGCAATGGTTATAATGATTATTTTCAATGACCACTGTTGCTGCTGTTGTTATTATACTATGTGTAATGGTATTTATATATTTGCATGTGTGTCTATGGCCATATGACTTCATTGTATACATGTTTTTCTACCAATGTGATAATATTTTAATTGAGTAATTCCAAATAGGTCAGGTGATCACTGGTAGCTCAGGTGATCACTAGTAGGGGGTATTTATTGAGACACCCCTATACTAGATTTACTTCTAGACAAAGAACCAGTGTGGTTTTAAATGTTGAAGACTGTGGGTGTACGTGTGGGGTGCCACTTGTACTTTTATTTCAGTTTTGAATAAAGTTTCAACATTGGAAGAACAACCTACTTCCTGCTTCTTGGAGTTGAGCTTTTGAGACCAGCTTCTTCTCTTACTCTATTGACTACAAACACTGAAGATCCATCCATTCACCACTAAACAGTCTCTCTGCATTGTTTTGAAGCAATAAGACATGACAGGGTGTGCATTAGACACTTCTAATGCATGGCCGGGGCATAGTAAGGCATGAGGCCACAGGCTGAGTGCCTTCAGTCTTCAGCTGTGCATTACAAGTGTCTATGCACACCCTGTCATATCTTATTGTGCTTATTAAATAGGAATCTGTAATGTGCCTGCTTTAAAAATTAAAATGTATTGAAAAAAATAGTAAAATAAAAAAAACTTTAATGTATTTTATTGTTAAATTGTTCGTCCACCTGCATTTGATTTCCCAGTTTGTTTTTTAAGCTGAGGTTTTTAGGCCACCATTAATTGCTACTATGTCTCCCTGCCCCATCCTCCCACACATGCTAATTATAGTGCCAAACATGTTTAGTGTGCTGGCAAGTATATTTTGTGAATGATGTTGCAAATATTTTGAAATGATAGTTACTCACTAACACGGAGCAGCTTTTGAGATGGCTGAGAGTGAGTGTGACATCGAATGTGTACAAGTCTCACTTACCAGTAGTGCAAAGTGTTTTCGGTGGCCCTGCATTCAGTGTGGTATCACAGAGAAACAAAAGATAAGTGCTTCTACAAATTACAAAAGCGTTGGTTAAAATGTAAATTAAGTTTACCAAGAAGGGCGCTAGCGGCTCCCAGATGGACAGGCAGGTGGGGTGTGCTGTGTGGCAGAGAAACTGATGGAAAAAGGAAGCAAAAAGAGATTGAGAAAAACCAGGATAAAACAAGTGAGTGATCGAGCACTGATTTTTTTTTTTTTTTTGGGGATAGAGACTACTGTAGTCCAGCTCTGTGGATTTAGGGAGTCTGTGAGGTCTGTGTAATTTTTTTTTTTTTTACTGCTATATAGACTAAAGGAACTAAACAGCTACATGAACTTTTTCTGCGACTGCAGTAACGGGTGAGGATTTGGAGATGTTAGAGAGCACGCAATTGACAGAACAGACTGGGGGAAACAAATACACAGAGCAGCAGTGCAATGCGTTATAAATCATTTTTTTGCTTCAGTTTACCAGCTCGCATATATTTAGGGTTATGTTTACTATCATTACTTGTTTAATGTGCTCACTGGTGGGCTTTTGTGGTGGACGATTTAGTATTAAGATTTCATCACTAAGGGAGACAATAAAATTGGTGGTATTTTGAAAATGAATGTTCTAGTGGCACATGGATTTTTCACTGTACTGCATCCACATCGGAAGTACTTGTTTTCACCTGTGCATTAGACAGATCTAATGCACAGATAACAGCCAATCAGTACACAGGATTTTCTCTACCCATTTTATAAGAAGTGGTAATTCTGCCCCAGCACATCCAATCAGAGGTATCTGTGGTGGCTGGGGTGTGCCAGTATGTGCTAGTATGCATTCTTCATCTATGAGGAAGTTAACCAATCCTGAGGTTTCAGGAAGGGAAGTAGAGACCTCCAGAGAAATCATTTTGAATTTTTCTTGATCCATGAATTGTTCAGGTTTCTGAGGTTGAGAATGGGGGTGCATGCCCTTTGATTTGTTTGGAACTAGGAAGTAGTGGGAGTAGAAGTCTATGTTTCATTCTGATGCTGGCACTATCTCCACTGCCCTTTTGTTCAGAAGCCCCACAATCTCCTGTGCAAGAAGCTCTGACATATGTAAGCATTAATCCACGACCAAGGAGGGCTCTACTAGGGGATTAATGCCTGATTTTGGGGGTGGGGGGTGCACGAGGCCATAGGCTGAGTGATTCCAACCACCAACCAGGCAATAATCCCCTAGTAGAACCTGACTGCGACTCTGGAGTGGATTAATGCTCTTGTAACATGGGCAATGTGCTGAGGACTTCTGTTACATTATTACCCGTCATATATTACACATACAGACACTAATTGTTTTGCAAAATATGGTTTTCTATAACAAATGTCTACTACTTTTTTTCCCCTGAGAACCATATTTATTCATATAATGGTGTATTTATTTTCTTAACAATAACATGTTTCTGATAGACAGCACAGACAATGATTACTGCAATCCTTTTTTTTTTTTTTTTTTTTTTGATAACTAGATGTACAAAACTTTGTATTTTTGCTCCATTGTCCGATTTACTCTCTCTGTGCTACTTCTGCTGAGACGGCTTGCTATCTCATGTGCATATTGTCATGCGGTCTCTGATTGAGAATTTCAACTGCTGTAATCATTCTCACTCAGTTACTTTCCTTCTCTTGTTAGAACACTTCTGTTCTCCTACAATAATGCAGATCTGTTAACATTTAACGTTTCTACTTTTACATTACATGTTGCTGTCACTTATCTCCGTTGATCTGCTGGTGCTTCTCTTATTTCTCTTCACGTCTACCTCTGTCTCCCACATAGCAGCAGAAATTCACAGTGGCGTGAATAGTGAAGTGCTGCAGGCTAAACTCCCTTTCACTCCACAGATGGAGAACGTACAAATAACATTTTGCATTTCGTTTTTGTGTCTTACAGTATCCACGTTCGTAATACAGTGGCTGTCGGGTGGGTGGGTGGGTGGGAACATATCTTTATTTAGGGGAGTACACAGCACATTTCTTGGTGGTTTTCATGCTGTACTACTGTACATTACCCGTGATCATTATACCTGTCTTTGTTCTGCTGTGGCTCGGACAGGAATAGCAGCTGCGGGTATTACTGTGGGACTAATACCCGCTGTATGTGGATCACGTGCTGCTTTTCAACCAATCGCGCCACTCTGTTTCAGCTATGGTTAATTCCCATGTTACAAGGGCTGATAAGAGGGAGTGCCTTGTGGGTGGCTAGTCCAGAGGGATTTCTGTGAAGTCCAGGGAGTATCCCTCTTGGATGATATTGAGGACCCACTTGTCCTTCGTGATGGACTCCCACTGACAGTAAAACTGGGTCAGATGACCCCCTACTGGGGAGGATAGGTCTGCCTTGGGCAACTGATACAGGACCAGGGGTTGAGCAGTAGCTTCAGATGGTGTCACTGGGTGCTTTCAGTGTTGGTGCCTTTGGCTCCGCTTTCTTTTGAGGCTGGGGAGGCTGAGATTTATTCTGGGAGCCTCCCTGCCATTTCCACAAAAGGACTGTTTTGAAAGAAACTATGTCCTTTCCCCCCCTCTGAGGGTTAGCAGGAGGTGACCTGGATGTCTTCATGGTCGTTCCAGCTTTCTGAAACAACTCAAGAGATGTCTCTACCTGTTGTCCAAACAGGTAAGTGCCATCAAAGTGGACAGTCATTACCTGTTGCTGAACATCCTGAGAAAAACCAGAAGGAAGTAAGTAACCAGGAATGCCTTCAGATACAGGTGCCTGCCGCAGGAGGCAATAGCAAACACATCCATAGCCGCTTTGAGCTGATGCCCATAGTGTCAATCTTGCATGACTCCTTGTTAATAGGGTGCGCAGTGACCTCCTGGGAAAGAATGGCTTTGTCTTTCTCAACGAGAACAATGGCATCAGCTATTGGTGGGAGTAAAATGCACTGGTCTATCCTTAGGAACAGTGCATTTCTTGTCTAGCTGCTTGCAGACAGAAGTAACAGAGGCAGGACTATTCCAGACTGCATCTGACAAGGTTTCAAATGCAAGCGGAATAGGATTAACCACTGCAGGCAGAGACATTTACCTGGGTCAATAGCTGAAGCCTCAAAATCAAGTTCAGAATGCATATTCCTGAGCAAAGCCTGGAAAGTAAGATCCTCCTGTGAAACAGAAAAAGGGCATGGGTCCAAAGAATTCAGGCTACAGAAAGAGTCTTCATCGCTTCCCACAGAAATGATGATACTGGTGTCAGACTCATCCCCTTTCACTTCCTCTCCAGGGGGAAAGGGTCGTAGAGGGGGTAGATCATAAGCCCTCCAATCCAGAATGCATCCTTGGCAACATCAGCCCCGATTTACAAGGAACCAGTGCTAATTGCAGTGCTATAACCAGAAATGAAACTGGTGTTTGGGGGGGCGGGGTGCCAGAGCTGGCACCAGTACAGGCCCGAAAAGGCCTGAACCCAGTGCAGACAGCAGCGCCGAACCCATTAACAACCACCCAGCTAGCATCACAGTGACAGTCAAAGGTATCACTTCTGGTCCCATCACAGTGACACTGAATGGGGTTGCAGCCAGTGGGGCAAGAGATGGCAACACAGTCATCAGCAAGGGCCCAGGGCCTGTTGCCAGAGCCAAACACTCCACTCAACTTCAGGTCCCCACCCATGGCTCCAGTTCCACTGGCCCCGACAGAGCGGCTTCGCTGTCAGAGGCAAATGAGGCAGATGCTGCACCCACTGTTCCATAAGAGCTGTCCAATCATGCAACTGCCCACCAGAGTCCCCACTAACAGATAGAGAGAGAGAGAGAGAGACTCTGGGCTTGGGACCTCAACCTCCTAGTACCAGAAGACCCCGGTGATGCCAACAGTGCCGGTGAGGGCCTCCAACTCACCTCACAGAAGGTGACCTTAAGTGGTACCGCTTTTTCCCCTTCTGACAGGAAGAGGAAGAACCCGAGGCTGAGTGGTGCAGAGAATCCAACCAGATTGTGAATAGGCCCACTTCTTTTTGTGCTTCCAGGAGGACTCTCCTTCCCCCCAGGTAGAGGACCACCCATCTTAAGAACCTTTCCCCATTGGGAAAAGTGGACTGGATACAGCCCTGCTGCTGGAGCACCTTGCCTGAAAAGGCTCCCTACTGTCGCCATACATGTCCATCGACCACTGTCTCACTAGGGTTAAGACAGACTGAGAGACAAAGGTTTTGTAATAACACTAAACTGACAGAAAAAAAAACCCCTCTAGTTTTAAACACTAAAAACTGAAGACCTGAACACTACTGTCTTGTAGATGTGAAGCTCTGATTCCCAGCAGGTGGGCGATGTTGTCACTGATGCGCACTCAACAGTGGGGGAAAAAGGAACTGAGGCGGTTGAGGGCTGGTGCCAAGATAAGTCATGCAACGTAAGCCAGTCTCATAGTGCTGTGTGTGCACACAGCTTATCTTGGTACCAGCCCTCCTGAAAAGTTCTGGCTCCTGCAGGGTGCTACCAACTCCGGTTCAGACCCATTAGTGTGAATCAATGGTGAAGATTCTGTCCTGGAAGAAAAGAAAGTAGATGTTATCTTTTGAATATTTTGCAGCCAAACAGTTTGAATGAAGACTTGGCATTTACACCATTCCTAACGTAGATCAGAATGAATTTTGCTGCTCTTTATGCCATAAATTATTAAATATGTTTTTGACTGTTTAAACTAGACGTGTGCCAAACTTCTGGTAGTGATGCATGTGTCTCGGTTTCCACGACTCCCAAGCCGAACCTTGCTGGCTCAGATCTTGGAGCTTTTTATTTATTTTTTTGCTTCCCAGCCACCCACAAGTCAAGTGACAGGCTTACAACAGGTCAAACGGTGTGGAGGGGAGTAGGTGCACAACAAGATACTCCAGTTTGCACATGCACAAACTGGAGTATACAGAGAAGCACAACTCTAACTTCCATGCCATTACAGATCGGCCAGGGAGGAGAGAGGTTGAACTTGCTGAAAGGGACAAGGAGTGGGCGGGGAGGGACTGGGAAGAGAACGGGTTTCCTTTCTGTTGTGATTCTCACCCACCTCCCCACCATGAACAAGAACAGGAAAGAAAAAAAAAAAAAAAAGAAGTGACAAAATTCAAATTATATATAACAAAAAAAAAAAGGTGGGACAAGCCAGAGGAATGGTGCACAAGAAACCAACTGGTGTGGGGGGGGGCAGTGGGCGGAGCTAGAGGGGGGCTGGAGGGGGCGGTTGCCCCTCCTGGCTGCCTCAGTGTGAGTAGTGGTACCCTGCCACCATCTTTATTCACTGTTTAGTGCCCATTGTGGAGCCCATGATTGACTTGAATGGCCCCCCCAGCTTCCAAACGCTCCCAAACCTGGCTCCGCCACTGGGGAGAAGAGACGTGCTGGATGAGACTACAGAAAAACTAAAGAACCATTTAATAAGGCAACTGCCAAATTAAAATTAAACTTTTAACTTAAGTTTTATAACCAAAAAAAAAAAAAAAAGGGCAACAGAAGACTGTGTGTGTGGGGGGCAGTGGGAGACTGCAGTGCTGCTCTGCTAGCCCCAAACGTAGTCAGCAGAGCAGCACAGTGCAGCACCAGAAGAAGTTAAAGAACAGTGCATGTACAGCACAAAAGTGCATTAAAAAAATTTAAGTTCCAAGAACAAAGGAAAACAAAAGTTCCACTTTTTTTTTTTTTTTTTTTTTTTTTTTAAGAGCTGGCTGGCAGTATAGCCAGGAGAGTAGAGCTGTGACTGAGCTCATCCAGCAGACCTGGGTTTGATACCTCCACTGGCATACTGTGACTCTGAGGAAGCCACTTAACCACCCCGAAGCTCCTGGGTTACCTATGAAAACAAGCACTTGTGCCTAGTGAGCCTTACACAGTTAAACAGAAACGTCCACGACAAAGAAGGGCCACCCTTTGGTGTGAGGAAGGGCCGGTTTAGCACTATTATATAAAAGAGTATTTTTTACCTCATTGGTGTTTTTAATTATTTAATAATTTATCTGGTTGCTCCTGCCTCTGTCTCTGCTGGTATTTTGTAACCCAACTCCATGAGCAGCGTGCCCACAACCACCCGCAGCTGTCCCGAATATTAAGTATCATGCAGGGAGCAGCCACGGGTCTCTCCATTAGGTTACTGTATTGTTGGAGCTTTTAATAGCTCAAGTTTGGAAGGTACCTGTCTCTGTGCTATCCTGAGACCAGGTATAGGCTGGCAGCTCGCTGGCGGTCTATGCGATCTCAGGATAGCGTGATGGTACCGCTCAAACTATTGAAGCAATATCTATTAATAATGAACCTAAACAGACTGCTCCCATGATATGTCATTTCGAGACTGGCAGCGTTGGTTTGTCGTGCGCCGAGAGTTGCATTATATACTGTTTGTGAGACAGAGGCAACTCAACCAGATGAGTTATTAAATATTACAAAACACCAATACTTTTATCTAATAGGTGCTAATCGGCCCCTTCCTCACACTGAGGGGAAGGGCCCGTTTTGTTGTGAGTGTTTCCCTTTAATTAAAACAAGAGATAGTTGAGAACACAACAGTCAGAGCCAGTGAAGGGTAGGCATGCATTATGTGTGAAACCTTTTTGGAAGTGGGGCAGCGCGGCACTGCTGGAAGTTGAGTAGCCTCTGTCTGCAGTGTCACCAGCCACTTCCCACATAACCAGGAGTCAGCAGACCATTTTGTTTTTGTGTAGTCCTGCAGAAAAAAAAAATTCATTGTGCAAGCAGAATCAGTAAAGGCTTGCATCATGTGTGAAATGTTTGGGGAGGAAGGGGAGACAGTAGGCCGGCAGTTGAGCAGCCTCTGTCTGCAGTGTCACCAGCCATTTCCCACACCATTTTTCTTTTCTGTAGTCCTGTAAAAATACATTGTGCAAGCACAGCCAGCAAATGCTTATGTCATGTGTGAAACCTTTTTGAAAGGAGGGGGCAGCCCAGCAATTGAGTAGCCTCTATCTGCAGTGTCACCAGCCATTTCCAACCCAAGCAGGTGTCAGGATAGGGCCATTTTTTTGTGCAGTGATGTAAAATAATAAATTGTGCAAGTAGAGCTAGTAAAGGCTTGCATGTTGCGTCATGTGTGAAATCATTTTTTGGGGGGGGGGGGGAAGAGAGCCCAACAGTTGAGTAGCCTCCATCTACAGTGTACACAAAGGGTAGACGGCATTTGCTACCTTGTGGCATTTCACATCAAACAAAGCTCCCAGCAATTGCAAAAAAGCACTGAGGACCATATGGTACTTCAATTAAAACGTCTTCTATATTAATCAATCACTTAAAATTCTTAGAAAAAGCTCATTGACTGAGCGAAACGCACTAGGAGCAGGTGCCAGTCAGTCCCTTATGTGGGTCGGTGGAGCAGATACATGACTACACTGTAAGGACTCAGGGTGTTTTAATATTTTTCTGCACTTCAACGAACTGAAGTTTGCACATATTTTGAAGAAAGAATTTTAATATACTAACATACTAACATACTATTTGCCAGCAGATTAGGCCTTATGGTCTATCAAGTCTGCTCGAACCTAGATCCTTAGTTGGGTGCAGAGACCCTCCCATCCCTTGTGCTCCAGAAACCCCTATCATCCATCCCCACCCCCCCGGGACAGGCCATCATCTGATACATCCACTTTCTGTGTCTGTCCCACCATCTCTTAAAGCCCTCCACTGTGGATCTCTGAACCAGCTCACCAGGCAGAGCATTCCAAGGGTCCACCACCCTCTCAGTGAAAAACCTCCTCCTCTTTTCCCCCCTCACCCTTCCACCTTCCAACTTCAAACCATGCCCTCTGGTGATGCCTCCCTGCTTTAGTCTAAAGATCCCCTCCATGTTTACCCTATTTATTCCCTTGAGGTACTTGAAGACCCCAATCATGTCCCCCTGTTCTCCTCTCCTCCAATGAAAACAGGCAGAGCTCCTCAAGTCTGTCCTCGTAAGTCAAATCCCCTAGCCCTCGTATCATCTTTGTTGCCCTCCTCTGTACCCTCTCCAGGAGCTGTATGTCCCTCTTCAAGTGTGGTCTCAGTACTGTACACAGTACTCAAGGTGTGGTCTAACCAGTCCATTGTACAGCGGCAGAATCACTTCCTTGCTCCTTGAGGTGATCCTTATGATGCATCCCAACATCCTGTTTGCCTTGCTAGCTGCTCTCCTGCACTGCTCAGAGTTATTCATACATGTATCCACCATGACCCCTAGGTCTTTTTCCCTGTTGAGGCTTCCAGCACCTCCCTCCCAGGGTGTACCTGTGTTTAGGGTTTCCGACCAAGATGCAACACCTTGCACTTGGTGATATTGAAATTTATTTCCATGTGTGAGCCCAGCTTCCAGGGTGTCCAGGTCCCTTTGCAGGCCAACCTCCCTCTTCTCCCTCAACTACTGCTCCCATCTTGGAGTCATCCATGAAGAGACTCATTCCACACCCTATACCATCCCTGATGTCTGATATGTATGCATTAAACAGGATTGGACCCAGGACCGAGCCCTGTGATACCCCACTACCAACCTCTGTAGGGTTCGGAGCTCCCCACAGACCACTACTCTCTGAGTGCGTCCAGCTATCCAGTTTTCAATCCATCTGACCATCAAGGCCTACTCTAACCCCATCAGTTTCTCCACCAGACCATCGTGGGGACAGAGTCAAAGCCTTGCTGAAGTCCAAGAATAATACATCCACAGGCTTACCCTGTCCAGTTCTGATGTTACCCATTCATAGAACTCCACAAGGTTGGTTTGACATGATCTACCTGGCACAAATCCATGCTGCCACTATCCAGACCTCCCACCTCCCCAAGTAAACCCCAATCGTTCCTTTAGTATACTCTCCATTAATTTTCCCACCACCGAGGTTAAACTGATGGGTCTATAGTTTCCTGGTACTTCCTTCGACCCCCCTTTATGGATTGGTACCACATGTGCCTCTCGCCAATCCCCTAGGTACCCTCCCTGTCTCAAGTGACCTGTTGAAAAGCTCCGCCAGGGGTGCAGCCAGTATGTCCGCCAATTCCCATAGTACTCTCGGATGAATGCCATCCGGCCCAGGAGATTTGTCTTTCTTTAGGGCCTTGAGGGCAAACCACACCTTTGGTGGGATGGCATCATCTGTCCCTCCACCTTACTGGTCTTTTTTCCTTATCCAGATGTGACACCCTGGGTGCACTTTTCCTCCCTTTTGCTCCATTTCTGTTGCTCCCTGATCCCTCCCTGCCGCTTCTATCCCCTTTGTGCCTTGCTTTGTAGATATCCCATCCCCTCCCTGGTGAACACAGAGGCAAAGTACTCGTTAAATACCTCTGCCTGGTCCCTCGCCTCTTCCACCCACCCTTCTTCTGATCTCAATCTGCTGAGATGGCCCTAGTTTTCTCCGTTTCCCCAATGTACGGAAGAACCCTTTTCTCCTCCATGTATCCCCTGTGCCAGCCGTTGCTCTTTACTGGACTTTGCTCCCTCACCATACGGGTGACTTTTCTAGATGCAAGCTGGTACATTTCCTTATCCCTATCCCCTCTTGTTGTTTTATCTTTTTTGTAAGCCGCCTTCTTTTCTCTGACTGCTACCTGGACCTCACTGGACCACCAGCATGGTTTATGTGACCTTGCTCCCTTACGTTTCAACTTAGCGCAGATCCTGACTGCCTCATGAAGTCCCGTTTATGACCTCCCATCTCCTTTCCACACTTGTCGTTGAGGTAATCCCTTCAAGTGATCCTTGAGAATATTTCCCATGCCCATAAAGTCTGCTCCCTGAAGTCCACTGCCAGTGTCCTAGATCTCACCCCCACTCCCCAATGCTTATTTGAAACCAGACAGTATTGTGGTCACTCCCAGTCAGGGGGTCCTGTACAACCATGTCCCTACCAGATCCCCATCTGCCAGAACCACATCCAGGACATGCCCCTCCCTTGTGGGCTCCATCACATGCTGTGTTAAGAACACATCCTGGAAGCCATCCAGCAGCCTCTGCTCCTTGGCCACCTTAGAGGACATGGTTCCCCAGTTTGTACCTGGCATATTAAGGTCCCCCATCAACACCACTCCTTCCCCTTTTGGACCACACTGGGCAATGATGTTGTCCAGCAAACCATCCTCTAGAACATCACTCATCCCGGGGGGCCTATATGCTACTCCCAGCTTGACCTTATCAATATATTGATTAATAAAGAAGACTTTTTAACTGAAGTATCGTATGGTCCTCAGTGCTTTTTGTCATTGCTGGGAGTTGACGTTTAATGTGAAACACCACAAGACAGCAGGTGCTGGTCCCCCCTTTGTGTTTATTTATCTTTTGACCACATCACTGCATTCCCCAGGCTGTGGTCCAGTATTTGCTCTTAATCAATCTGTCTACAGTGTCACCAGCCATTTCCCACACAAGCAGGAGTCAGGACAGGAGCATTTTTTGTGTGCAGGGGCGTAGCTACAAGGGTGCAGTGGCATCCAGGCCCACGAGGTTTGAGGGGCCCAAATCATAATTTTGATGTTTATTCAAAACTAGGGAGGGGGCTCTGTAACATTGCCTTTCACCCAGGCCCTATGGGAATTTGCTACGCTACAGTGTGCGTGTGCGTGTGTGTGTGCAGTCCTGTAAAAAAATAAGCAGTAAGCAGAGCCAGTAAAGGCTTTTGTCACATGTGAAACCTTTTTGGAGGGAGGGGGCAGCTCTTGGCAGTTACATAGTAGCCCCAACTTGTAGTACAGCTAGTTAGCCAGTTCATATTCGTATGTTGGCCTTGAGATGTGCACTACTCATCACCACCACCTATTTCCACAAGATGACCGAGGAAGGTAGTTCAGTTACGTACTGGGGTATTTCTTGGAAGGAAGCTGGATTAATTCATGATCAGCAACTGTCATCTGTAAAAATTCTTGTATACCGAAATAAAGATGGAAGGGAGTAGGCCTGTGAAACAAGTTTCCAAGACAAAGACAGCAATTCAGAACAAAAAAAAAATTCACAAAAAGTGCTTCTACTGCAGTAGGTGCATCCTCTTTACCGACTGAAGCTTCCTCATGCTCAGAGTCCTTCTCTTCCGAGACCCCATCATGTTTGTCTGCTGGTGCAGGTGATACTCAATTAACAAATAGAGGCCAAGTAAAAGTCAGCAGGAAAAGCTTGAGTGATGAACCAGCAATGAAGAAAAATAGATCTGCCAAAGGTACAGTTATTAAAAAAATAAAGGGAGTTGTAGTGCCAAGGAAAGAATAAACACACATGCCTACACTGTGCCTCTTTCTCAAGACACTACCATTTCTCATTCATCTGTGAGCTCTTCAGAGTCAGACCATGTGGACAGCAGTGGCATTAAGTACATTCTAGAAACATAGGCAGTGCATGATGAGGACTCTGATGATGAGGGCTTGGAGCCAGAGGAACCTGCGAGATACCACACCAGAAAAACCCATAGAAAGGTCATAAGAGGAAAGATCATTAGGGGCCAGTGAAAATGAAGTTATGCCTGGCTTGCTTGTCTCCTCTGCTCAGAGTGGGCCTCACACCCAATCATCCAGTGAGGACACTGAGAACAATAATCAAAATATAGAAATTAACACAGACATGCCAGATGACGATTCAGAAGTTGCAACGCCAGGGACAAAAACGAAAAAGGCATCCTCTTCTGTTTGGACTTTTTTCACCCTGACCCAAGGAAGAGTAACTGACAGAGTGAATTTCTTAATTTTAAATGTCAAGAAGACCAAGTCTATGTGGTCTGGTACCTCATCTCGACTAAAAGGTAATGGTATTAAAGCTATTGGTCTTTGCCCTCACCGGCTGAACTGCTATTGGAGGAAGCTGATTTTCTGGCTCTGCTATCGGCTAATTTTCAAATCCCCTGCTTTCTGCTTCTCTCTGTAGCCGGAGGGGCATGGCTCCTTGGCTGTAGCTAGCCGTGCTGATTTTGGCTCGGTATTTTTTGTTTCTCTTAGTATTTTGTTGAAATGTGAATTTTATTATGCCTAGCCAGCAGAACTTGTTACTGTAATACAGGACTAGATGTGAGGAATGTTTTTTGTACCTTAGCGCAGCATCTTGTTTAGGCTTAGATATTGTATTTTGAATCTGTCCTTTATCTACACTCTACTTTAATCCTCTATCTCCCTCAACCTAATTTTTCTACCTCTATTACTCCCCCTCCTTTGTAATTTGAGCGCCAAGTTAGTTGCGCTTTCTGCTCAAACCTCTCCCCAGCTCCCACACGCTCTTCTCTTACATCCATCTCTCTTCTCGCTCTTTTCAGCTAAGGTCGCCAGACGGCCTCTCACCCCCACACTGTTCTGCTAATTTTCTCTGGTGCCCTTAGCCAGCCAAATCTCCCACCCCTGCTACACTTTTCTGCTGCTCCCCCCTCACAGCTTTTCCACCTCTTCCTCAACAACAACAGCTACATTACCATGACTGGGCCCTGCTTGACTCCACTAATGACATCAATGCAGCACCTGGGCACTTCATTAAGGTCTTCAATGCTGCCTATGAGATACATACCCCTTTTAAAAAGATGAAGATTCATGGCACAGTGCACTCCTGGATTACTCCTGAACTCATAACTAGCATGAAACAGCAGGACCATCTCTGGCACCGTGCTACAGCCACAAGTAAACAACTATATCTGCAAGCCTATAAAGCTGCAAGAAATGCCTGCACACATGCAATTCATCAGGGGAAAAAGCAAATACCAAAGACAGCTGTTGACTAACTCATGGGGAGATAACAGAAACTTTGGGCTGAATATCAAAGATATCACTGGTAAAGATCAAAAGATGTCACCCTTAATGCTAAACATTGATGGTACCCCAACCCTGGACCCTCTTAAAATTGTGAATACTTTTAATGATGCCTTCACCGACCCGAGCAGTGTCCTACCTCAGGACTTCTTTGATGATACTTCTGCAAAGACTACTAACTCACTCTAAGGACAAGATCCCTGGTCATCCTCCTTTCTACTTTAAGAAGGTCTCGGTGTCTCTGGTTAGAAGACTCATTAAAAAAAGTGTTGGGGAAAAACTAGGTACAGTGGAGATTCACTAGAACTCAAATTTATTGCGTTCACTTTAGAGGAAGTACTTTTACCCATAACAAAGATCCTTAACCTCATTAACCCTGTCACAATTCCCACATGCTTGGAAAGCGGCCCTATTGACCCTGGTACATAAATCTGGTGATTGTGCCCTGCATAACAACTATAGGCCAATAACAATCCTCTCTCCACTATCTAAAGTGCTGGAACATATTTGTTGCTACTCAGCTGATGAACTACCTCGAGATATACTCCATCCAATGCCCACAATAACATGGATTTAGAAAAGGGCATAGCACCACCACAACACTACTTGAATTCAACAGCTTCATTTAGCAATCATATGACCAAGGCAATCTGGTAGGGGCGGCCTTTATAAATTTAACAAAGGCCTTCGACCCTGTTAATAACCCACTTCTCTTCTGTCAACTAACTAAAATTGGCCTTTCACTCAAAACACTGCACTGGTTTAGAAGCTATCTGGAAGATGCATCTCAGCAGGTGAAAATTTCTAATGTCACCTCCGAGCACCGGGTCGTCCAGTCTGGAGTACCACAAGGATCAATCCTAGGTCCACTCCCTTTTAGTATCTCTCAACAACTTGCCGTCCTCCTGTCACCAACGGATTCTCTTATATGCTGATGATGCTGTCATTTTCTCGAGCCACCATGACCCTAACGTACTTCAAAGCAATCTGCAACTCGGTTTCAGGGAAGTTGAGCAATGGTTTAGTGCACAAAAATTGGTACTAAACTATAAGAAAACAAAAGTTATGTTGTTCACCTCCGCTCAGAACAAATACAGGACTCATGCATTTACAGTTAGAAATAACCTAGGAGCCCCACTCGAACAAACCCTGCACTTTAAGTATCTAGGAGTAACCTTGGATAATCATCTCACCTATGTATCTCACATTGAAAATGTTGCCAAGGCCGTTAATATTAGGATTGGACTCCTCCATAGATACAGGTGGTGTCTGACTCCTGAAGCTTTCAAGCTCGTAATTTAGAGTTCAGTGTTGTTACTCATCGATTATGGCTTGATCATATATGAAGCTGCTTCTGCTACCTCACTCAAAACACTAACTGTCACTCTGAATAAGGCGTGTAGACTACTCACGGGCACTGCATGCCTCACTCACACCTGTGAGCTATGTGCCCAATCAGGATGGCTTCAGCCAAGTGGTATGATCAAATACCAGACATGCCTCCTAACTAAAAAATTTCTCCTTGGGCCCTTACCACCAGGAGTGGGAAGTCTGTTGAACAAATCTCTCAGGTCCCAACATACTCGCACTTCCACCACCGAACTTCTTCTTGTCCCTAGGTGCAGGGCAGCCCAATGCCACCAATCATTCTCTTATAGAGCCCAACTTTAGTTCAATGGATTGCACAAAGAAATAACTAATCAACCCAAATTGGGCCAGTTTAAGCATACATTCCACCAGCATCTCATCTCTGAAAGCCCCTGTGACTGTTCCACCTAATCCAAGGTATGCCTATTCGCATTCCCATCCACCTACTGTGCATTCCCTGCTTACCACCCACTTCAATCTGCTTCATCGTTTGAAAATCCTGACAAGGTCCATGGCTGCTACCCTCCCCCCCCCCCCCCTTTTTTCTTACCCTACCTTATCTCCCTGTCCTCTTCCCACACTTCTCCCTCGCTACAACCTGCTTTCCCCAATCAGCAACATTGACAAAGCCCTGGCTGCTACCCGCTACCTAGGTCTAATAATTCTTCTACCCCTTGCAACTCCCTTCTCCTTTGCTTCCACCCCTTCTCCTAGTTTTGAATTAGTGCCGATTATCTATGATGTATTTTACTCTGTCACTGTATGTTAGAAATTCAACCTGTTTGTTCCTCTATGTCTGTTTTGTAACGCTCCCCATTGATGTGGAACCTTTGTAAATGAGCTGCTTTTGCACTCAAAGGTATTTGTAATCCGAGACTGAATAAATAAAAAAATAAATAAATATCAGGTAAATTGATTATTCATAATGAAAAGGGACATGTATTGAACAAGTATTTGAGTTTAAGTACTTGGGAGTATTAATGGACCCACGCCTAACTTTTCAGTCCCAAGTAAAAGTAGTTTGTCGGATGGAAAATCAAAAATTGGGCATTTTATATAAGTTCTTTTTTTTTTCTTTTGAAACACATGCGATTGCTGTGGGAGTTTTGTTGATATACTTAGATTATGTTTGGGGGGGGTCATATTTTAAGTTGTCCGTTAGAGAGTCTAATGCCTTGAAAAGTATGTTTAATAATATATGTAGGTTTGTTCTGAATGCTCCTATACTCACTCATCACTGTTCATTGTATTCCTCCCTTGGTTGGCTTTCCCCTAGTTCAAGAGTTACTTATTCCTACTGCTGCCTAATTTTTAAGTCATTTTCTATTGACTAATATCCTTTGAGTGACCTGATTTCAGTTCAGAATACTTCCCTGAATTTCAGGTCATTCAAGGGAACACTTTTGCAAATGCTACCCTATAAAACTAAGGCCGGTTCCCGATCCTTTTCTTCTGCTGCACCCCCTCTTTGGAATAATCTGCCTGAAGAACTGAGATGTGCCTCCTCCCTTCAAAGTTTTAAATCAAAGCTTATTTTTTTTTTTTTTTTTTTTTACAGGAAGCGATATTTGTAATTGTTAATATTTGTTGTTGTATTTAAGTGTATGATTGTTATTCCTGAGGTCTTGTTTGTTACTGCGCCGAGTCGGACCTGAAAAGGGACTTGTCCCAGTGTCCTTACCAGGTTAAGAAAATAAAAATTAACAAACAGTATGTGAGCAATATGCTGTTTATGTAAGGCCTCTTTCAACAAAGGAAGACAGGCAAGCAACCTTGGCACATCAACCTTAGTAAGACACAGAGAATATATCCACTTCAGGGGGCCAGGAATACGTCACAAGATGACATGGCAGACAATGTTACACAAGTTAATACTGGTACTCACACTGGTGGTATAGCTACATTTTTCCATATACCGCACAAAACCCCTCAGACACTGAGCAGGACTTTGACTACACCATCCCCTTTATCTGCTAGGTCTTTATCAGAATCAGAAAGCTCCCCAGATGAAAACAGAACAAGTTCTTCTCTGTCTCCTCCAGCCTTTTTTAGTGTGCCAGTTGAACCTCAGAAACAGTTAACAATGCAGCAGGCTTTTGAACAGAAAACTAAATATGTCCAAAGTCATCCAGCTGCTCAGCAGTTAAATAAAGCAATATCTGCACCGATTGTACTGGACATGCACCCATTTTCTACTGCTGACTCGGTTGGGTTTCGGGAGGTGATGAAACTTGCTGCCCCTTGGTATCAGCTGCCATCATGGACATATTTCTCCAGACAGGCTGTGCCAGCTCTTTATAGGGAACTGAGCCAGAAGGTAAACTGTGCCTTGCAGTCATCGGCTATTGAAGAAGTACATGTAAAGAACAGTTACATAAAGACTTATAACAGATCTTTGAGGGGATCTCAGTCATTAGGTTAAACCATAGGAACCTTCGCCATCAGTGAAGGGGAATCCACATGGAAGATTTTCAGCAGTACAATTGGGAGCGCCCACACCGTCAATGTCAGCCGATGTCACCAACCCTATACAGGCATAGGTGGCCCCATTCCCTCCTCAGTCCCCCCCCCCCACCACCACCACCGAGACAAAGGGAGGACGGCTCTCACCCTGGGGAACTGAGGAGAGAAAGAGGTACCAAGACCTAGTACAAAAAGACTGGATACACCAGATAGCCAGTTCCTAGACAAGAGCCCCAAGAAGGGGGATGGTGGAAGGGAAATCATACCTGATGACTGAGATACCCTCGAAGATCTACTGTTATGGTAAGTTCTTACATAGCTATTCTATCTTCTTCGGTGGTATCTCAGTTATCAGGTTACACCGTAGGAACGAGTACCAAGCAGTGACAAGTGGAAACATAGTCTGGGAGGCTGGAGCTCCATAAGCTTAAGACAGGAGTCCTTGTAGCATAGCCCTGCCAAATCCTGCACAGGCCCAGGTGGCAGCCACACAAATGTTAGTGGCTGAAATCCCTTTGAAACAAGCCACCAAGGCAGCCATTCCTCTGGTGGAATTTTGACAGCACCAGGCAATTCTTTGCCGTACTTGTTGTAGCAGAACACAATGCAATTTGCCAACCATTTGGATAAACACTGCTTAGAAACTGAAGCACCCTCTCTCTGCCTGGGGCGAAGGAAACAAACAACTGCTTTGACTTCCTGGACTCTTTAGTCCAAAATGGTACTTCAAAATTCTACGCACATCTGTGCTTCCCCTGGATTGGCACGCTCAGGAAAATAAACAGGAAGGTGGATAGACTGATTTAGTATGAACTCGAAAACTTAGGATTTATGTGCAATGATACCCTGTCTTTGTGAAAAATCAAATAAGGCTCCTTGCACCAGAGGGACTGAAGCTCTGAAATTCTTTGAGCAGAAGTAACTGCAACTAAAAATAGTCCTTTCCAAGAAAGAAAGTACAAATTGCAAGATGCGACTGGCTCAAAAGAAGACAGGGTCAACTTCTCCAAAATAAAATTTAAGTGCCAAGCCAGGACAGGGGAAGAGAATGAGGGTTTCAGGTGCAGGATGCTTCTGAGGAAAGTATGGGAGACATCCGGGCTGAGCAATCGTGCAGTCACTCACGGGCTCATGAAAGGTAGAAACAGATGAAAGGTGGACCTTAAGCGAGGAATAGTGGAGGACTGAGTCAGACAAAAAAGATCAGGTAGTCCAGGATATGATTCACCGAACACGTGTAAGGGTCCAGGGCATGCTTGGTAGCCCAAATAGCAAACTGCTTCCACTTAATAGCATAGGTGGCTACAGTGGAAAGTTTCCAAGCAGCCACTAGGACATCTGCTACTCTGATAGAGATCCCGAACCTGGCAATGGCTACATCTTCAGGAGCCAGGCATACAGATGAAGGGACCTGTGGTTGGGATGGACCACGATCCCGTGATCCTGGGTCAGCAGATTCCTGCAAAGAGGAAGAGGGACCGAGGGTTCCTCTGTCAGCTGCTGAAATAGAGGGAACCATATCTGGCAAAGCCAGAATGGAGCTACCAGAATCACGCTGGTCCCCTCCATCTGTAACTTGATTAGTACCCTCTGTATTAGAGGAAACGGAGGGAATGCGTACAGAAATTTATTTATTTATTGAAATGTTTCACCAGAAAGGGCACACTGAACAACAAGTGCCTCGTCTTACGGTGCATCCTGGGGAGAGGGGACAGGAAGGTGTACATACATACATACAAGCAATACCAAACAGGGTGACAATTCAATGTGACAAGGTAATATTACCTGAGTAATTATACATAGGAAGTGCAAATACAAATCACAAACAGCAATACAGCAGTGTTGTAGAGAACTAATTGTGGGCGAGATCAGGCTAGTGCTAGGTAATAGAATATATGAAGGGAAAAAGGAAAGGGGAAGGAAAAAAGTCCACAGGCAATAAACAATTTTTATAAAGAATTTTGATTCTTTTCCCAAGCAGACTATTCCGATGTATCTGTAAACAAGGGTGGTTTCTCTATTTCAGAGAAAAAATTTTGATAAGGCGCTGAAGAGATTTGAATGTAGACACAGTTGTCCCATTTTCACAGCTTCTCTCTTTATTGTTTAAAAATAGCAGTAAACTCAACGTTTCACCTACTGTGTAGGCTTTCTCAAGCGTTGCCTTTAAAGAATGATAGAACTAATATCTTTCATCAGTAACAAAGTCCTCTGGGGAGAAATTTTTTAGATTGTCCCACATATATCCTCTGTCTCAATAATATAAACTTGTCTCAATTTCATGGTGGTCCTCCAAACTACTAATTTATTTCATGAACTTTGTTGTCCCTTTGGTTCCGTGCTTTTAGATTTTCTTGATGCGCAAGACGACGACTGAGTCCCCTCATGTATGCATCACTGATTTTGCCTCAGACTTTTCTTCTGTCTCTCGTAAACTTTGTGTTTTTGTGACAGAACAATGGGGACTGTAAGCACAAAATAATGTCAAACATTAGAATTACAGGCTTGTTCTTCAGACAATGCATCTTACACTAATCCCCCTTATTCTGTCAACTTTCTGAATGAATAGTACCAATTTTTAAGATGTGTCCCTGATTTACGAGGAAAGAGGTTGAGAGGTATGGCTCAGATAGTAGTTATGAGCCTATTGGCAGTGATGTTGAAGAACAACAGTACTACTGAGGGAAAGGGAATGTTGCTTCAGCCTGTCTCTCATGTCATTCATGTCCTGTCTCATGCCAGACACCATTTTGTTTCTTCCACTGAGCTGTTGTACAGCAAGACTACAAATGCTAGGGGCTACTCTCTGACTCTATGGGACATGTGAAAGAACGTCACACTCACACTTGTGTTTTTTTTCGTCAATATTTTATTTGTAAGGTTAACTTGTATTTGTAAATGACTGTATTGCTGGCACTTTCTGGTAGATGTCTTTCAGTTATGTACCCTATGCCAAGTCTCCATATTTCTTGGATAACATCTAACCACATCCTGAGTTCTGACTGATCTACTATTCTTGAATGGATAGTTATCTATGAGGAAAAAAAAAAATATAAAATCACTACATAAAAGTTGGTATTCTCTTTCACAAATCACAATGCTGCCTCAGTCTGTCTACATAATTGCCAGTTTAGTTTTCATGGTGTACTAGAAAAAAAAAATTACAGTGTCCATGTGCATCCCAATTGAGTAAAAAAGAAAATGTTGAAACTATGGGGGCCAATCAACACAAAGTCGGCATATAAAAAAAAAAAAATCAGTTCAAAAGGGTGGGTGGGGGACAGAGGTGCTACAAACCCTGTACTCCATTACAGTTCAGCGCACCTCCCAACACATGATTTTACGTCTCCTCCCCCCCCCGGAGTGGAGGGCAATGAACAAACTTACTTGTGGAACATACTGTTAACTGCGACACACAAAGCCATTACTAGAAAGTGACTTCAGGTCTTACCTCCTTCTTTCCAACAGCGGATTGACACAATACAGGAAATATCTTTCATGGAAGAACTTACATATAAGGTAAACCTTCGTTCCCATATTTTTACCAGAAGATGGACTCGTCGGGTTGTATATCAGGATCAGGTGGCATCTACCCCTTCCTAATGGCCTACGCACATCAGAAATATATTGCTATGTTCAGGGCTTACTAGGCTGTTTTGACTATAAATATATGTTTATTTTTTGGCCGGATCAGTAATTGTACCTCTGAGAGATTGCTTGAAGTAAAGCTGACCTAAATTAAGATGGTGTTAACATATGTGTAATGTACCTATCATGTTTAATACAGATTATTAAAAAAATAGGGTGGGCGAGAGGGACCATTCTATTATACTCTCTGTGTGTTCATGCTCTTACACAATGCTACCTCAGTCTGTCTACACAATTACCAGTTTACTTTTCATGGCATTGTACTACAAAGAAAGTCAGTTTATCAAAAAAAAAAATCAGATCAGAAGGGTGAGTGGAGGGTTCAATATACTGTGTGTGTGCATGCTGCTACCCTTAAAAAAAATATATATATATATATATATATATATATATATATATATATATATATCCTCTCAACCATCACCTGTCATTTACCATGTCCTTCTGTTACCCTCCTTCAGTCACCAACTCACTTTTGTTAGCAATGCACAATTAAACAGATTAAACAAGGCAGCCACGGGTTACAGTTTTGTATTTTTTGTCTGTTTTTGTTATTCTTTGGTAACAAGGTCAGGCCCACTAAGCACAAGTGCCTATTTTCAGGGGCAACCTGGGAGCACTGGGGTGGTTAAGTAGTGACTTGCTCAGAGTCACACAGTGTGCAAGTGGAGGTTGTGAGAATCAAACCTAGGTCTGCTGGACCAAGTTCAGTCACAGCTCGTTACTCTAACCTCTAGGCTTTTCTGCCAGGCTATACTCAACTGTTACATTGCCTTAGCCTAGCTATGTCCCTTTATAACATGGGTTGGAAAAAGGAGGCAACCCAATTGGTCGAAGAGCATCAGGTGACCACTGATTAAATCTCCTATTTAAATCAACAGTTACTGTGCCAGAATTACTTAATTGAGAGAATCTCTTGTGAATGTCCCTTGATAAATATCATTCCACAGAGAATTAAAAGGAAACCACAGGCATGGTCAGAACAAAGGAATACAGAGAACAAAACAGCAGTACTGTAATAGAGGTCAGTTTTTGTCTTTTTGGCCATGTTCAATATAAAACATGGTCTGTACCTTCATTTTAAAGTATAATAAAAAAGAAATGGTGCAAGGAAATGAGTATACTGCGATCGGCAGGAAAAACAAAGGAAGGTGCTGTATTTAGGGCTGCCAGCCCACACACAATAGTAGTCTAGGAAATCAGCACTCAAGCCTGATATTGGGAAAAATCCAGGTCCAGTCGAAAATCAATATAATCAGAAAGAAACTTTATTGATAATGCAAATGCATTCAAATACCAACAGGCAAAAAAAAAAAACACACGAGCTTGCTAAACCCCAGCGCTTCGACTCAGAGTCTTCATCGGGGGTAACTCATAACTGGTGAAGAATGTCCCTATTTAGGGGGTCCAATTAAGTAATTAAATCTTAATGAAAAACATGTGTTTATAAAAAAAGAGACATATCACTGTGATTTCAACAAACAGTACAATTCTAGATTAAAGCCACTAGATGGAGCAGCCCATTTAGAGTGCAATATATCCACAGGTATAATATATCCACAGATATAAAAATACAAATCATTTAACATAACAAACACTGAAGGCAAAATACAACAGACAATGAGATGGTAACAAAAATGGACCAAACCTCCAGCAGAGCAAGGTAACAGGCAGAAGATAAACTGCAAGGCAACTTTTACTTTTAGGACCTCCTTGTAAGTGAGGACCTAAGCAGCTGGAGGGCAGCCAGATGAAATGAAATGGAAGCAGACCTCGGGAGGACACAAAAAGGAAGAAGAATTATTTAACAAATACAGTATAATGTCTTAAACATCTTAAGCATAATAGCAAAACATAATATAAATATTTCCTAATAACAGCAGCAAAAATAATACTGGACAGTCCAGAAATCATCACTTCTGTTTCACTTTAATTTCTTATTCAAAAATGGTTTTAAATCCCATTTATCATTAAGTCCTTGTGGTTTAACACTACGTAAAGTATAAATCCACATGCTTTCACGCTGTAAGATCAAATTTGGCCTGTCTCCCCCATTTCTCATGGGTGGAACAGGTTCTATACCCACAAATCTCAGATCATCAGGTTTCGATCTATGGACATCTGCAAAATGTACACCTACAGGGGTATCTTGCTTACCACTAGTGATGACATGAATATGTTCTTGTAATCTCTGTTTCAGGGGCCTAATGGTTTTACCAATATAGAGCAGACTGCATGTGCACCAAAGTGCATATACCACTTAAGAGGTGTCACAAGTAATAAGCTCCCTAATATCAACTATAATGTCAGAGCATTTTGGATGTATGAACTTTTTAGTGGGAACACCAAATTTGCAAATATTACAGCGATTATACCTGTAGTAGCCACAGGGACGCTGGGGTAACCAAGTTGAGGTAATCTTAGGAGGTGTGATAGTTCTACTGTGAACTAGTCTGTCCTTAAGGTCTCACTCCTATTAAAGGCAGTATAACAGGGTCCGCTAACGTCATCAATCCTATAAAGGCATGAGTGGCCCCGCTCCCTCCTCAGTTCTTTTCCACCGGAGACTAATGGAGCCAGGCTCATGCCGTGGGGAACCAAGGAGAGAGAGAGAGAGAGAGAAGGAGAGGTGCCCAGGCCTATATGAAAGACCGGATACACCAGACAGCCAGTTCCTAGACAGGAGCCCCAAAAAGGGGGATGGTGGGAGGGAAAGCACACCTGATAACTTGAGATCCCCTCAAAGATCTACTGTTCTGGTAGGTTCTTACGTAAGTGTTATATCTTCTTCGGGGGTATCTCAGTCATCATGTTACACCGTAGGAACGAGTCCCAAGCAGTTACAGGTGCAAACAGACAGTCTGGAAGGAGGGCTCACCATAAACTTAAGACAGCAGGCCCTGCAGCACAGCCCTGCCAAATCCTGCACGGGCTCTAGAGGCAAGGTCCAGACTGTAGTGCTTGGTGAAAGAATGGATGGTACTCCAGGTGGCAGCCGCACAGATGTCAGCGGCTGAGACCCCTCGGAAACAGGCCACAGAAGTAGCCATGCCCCTTGTGGAATGAGCTTTGACAGAACCAGGCAAATCCTTGCCATACTTCTTGCAGCAGAAAACAATGCAATTTGCTAACCATCTGTATAAACACTGCTTAGAAACTGAAGTGCCCTCTCTTCCTGGGGCGAAGGAAACAAACAACTGCTTTGACTTTCTGCATTCCTTGGTGCGAAGCAAGTAGTACTCCAAAGTTCTGCACACATCTAATGTATGGAGCTGTGCTTCCCATGGATTGGCACACTCAGGAAAATTAACAGAAAGGTGGATAGATTGGTTGAGTGTAAACTCAGAAACCACCTTAGGGAGAAAATACAGGTTACTCACCTGTAACAGGAGTTCTAGGAGTGGTATATGTTGTTCATCCACACTTGTTGGCAGGTACCTTGCCGCTTTAAGATGAGCCGGAAATTCTTCAAGCTGGCTCCTCCCACCCACCTGGGTGTTAAAACCCTCAGCTCTGCCCCATGACGCCAGATCTAGCCTGCTGGAAGCCAGGTTGCACGTCGAAGCCGGGGAGGTTGGGTGGGTCGTGTGGATAAACAACCTATACCACTCCTACAATTCCTGTTACACGTGAGTAACCTGCATTTCTAGGGACGTGGATATGTTGTTCAATCCACTCTTGTTGGCAGACTCCTAGCAGTTCTCTGGGAAGAGGGAGGCAAGGGGCACACCCTCTATACTTACTTGGGGAATAAGGACTGGAGAACCGAGGTTCCAAAACCAGCATCCCGGCGTGAGTCTAGGTCAATTTGGTAATGGGAAATAAAAGTGAGTGCTGACTTCCAGGTAGCAGCCCAGCAGATTTCCTGGGACGTCTTAGAAGCAGCCACCGAAGCAGCGGCATGGCGGGTTGAATGAGCTCTTACCCCTTTGGATGGCTCCATGCCCGCCAACCTACAGCAGAGATCTATGCAGGAGGTGACCCATCTGCTTATCGTCTGCTTGGCTGCAGGTCTGCCAGGTGCGGCTTCAGCGTAGGTGACAAACAGCTGGTGAACCTCTCCCCGAACTTCAGCTGTCCGCCCTTATAGTAAGCAAGCGCTTCTAGGGTCCAGAGTATGGAGCCTATATTTAGCCTCCGAGGTGTGATTGGGGTAGAACACTGGCAGAGTCAACACCTGATTCAGGTGAAACTCTGACACCACCTTTCGGAAGGAATTTCGGGTGGGGGAAGGATGACCTTGTCCTTGTGGAAGACCAGATAAGGAGACTCAATGGAAAGTGCCTGGAGCTCTCCCATCCTTCTGGCTGACGTGATAGGCACCAAGAAGGCAGTCTTCCATGACAGGTGGGAGATAACACACCTGTGCATCGGTTCGAATGGCCTGCCCATGAGCTTAGCCAATATCAACAGTAGATCCCACGGAGGTGGAGGTTCTCACACTGGAGGGGATATGTGATCTAAGCCTTTGAAAAAGCGCCAGACCACCTTCTCCTGCACCACCGACTACTTGCCGGCCCGTGCCCAGTAAGCAGAGATGGCTGCCAGGTGCACCTTAAGGGTCGTCGACCGAAGCCCTAGCTGAGAAGGAGACCACAGGTAGTCCAAAATGTTAGCCAATGGACAGGATAAAGGGTTCAACCCTTTGTCCTGACATCAAATGAAGAATGTCTTCCATTTAAAAGGCACAGCATTTTCTGGTCGACTCCTTATGGGACGCCTCAACGATGTTGAGGACCTCGTCGGAAAGACCCAGGGCCTGGAACTCCAGCCATTCAGGAACCAGGCCGTCAGGTGAAGGGATTGAAGGTCCGGATGGAACACCTTCCCCTTGCTGACTGAGATCAGGTCCGAGCAGGCTAGAAGACACCTCGGGAGCCTGGAGCTGAGGCTGAGGAGATCTGGACACCAGAACTAGCAAGGCCAGTCTGGGGCTACCAGAATCACCTGCACCTTGTTCCTCTTTGCCTTGAGAAGCACCATGTGGATCAAGAGAAATTGAGGGAAGGCGCAGAAGAGGCCCAGGGTCCATGGCCTCAAGAAGGCATCCTCCTGCAGCGAGCTCTGCTGAGGGGGGCGGATATGAAACAGTCTCAGCTTCGCATTCTCCCTGGAGGCAAACAGGTCCACCTGAGGGGTGCCCCACTGGGAGAACAGGTCTTGAACTACCTCTGGCAGGAGACCACTCATGAGATGCAGCGCCTATCCGGTTGAGGGCATCGGCCAGATTGTTCAAGGCTCCTACCACATGGATGGCTAGGAGATCCACCTACAGGCTGATCACAAGAGACCAAATGCAGACAGCTTCCTTGCACAAAGGCAAGGAATGCATCCCGCCATGATGGTTGAGATAGTACATGGTTGTGGTGTTGTCCGTCTGGACCTGAACCACTTGACCCCATACAAACGGAGCGAAGGCGGTAAGGGTTAACGTACTGCTCGAAGCTCCAACAAGTTGATGAAGCATCGGGACTCCTGAGGAGACCAAAGGCGTGTACCCTGAGCTCCCCCAGATGGGCACCCCAACCCATCAAGGAGGCATCAGTCGTAAGGATGACCATCTGCTCAGGGTGGACAAACTGGATATCCTCTTGCAGATGACCTGGGACGAGCCACCACTGCAGGCCATCCCACATCTTCTGGGTCATGGTTACTGGCTGGTCCAGAGGACCGGAGCACTGAGACCACTGGCAGGCTAGTCCCCATTGCAGGGGACGCATATGCCAGCGGGCCCAATGGACCATGCTGGTGCAAGCCGCCATGAGACCCAGAAGGCACAGAAGGTCCCAGGTAGGGCCCAACTGCCCAACCTGAAATGACTGGGCAAAGGAGGAAAGGACCTCGGCCCTGTCTGTCAGGAGCTGGGCTCTGGCTTGAAGAGAGTCAAGCTCTGCTCCGATTAACTGAATCACCTGCGATGGCACGAGTTCCGATCTGGCCTCATTGATCAGGAGGCCAAGTTGAGAGCAGACCTGGAGGGCCAGATCTCTGGACCGCTCCATCTCCAACCTGGAGGGGGCTACTATCAGCCAGTCATCCATTTAAGGGTACACCAGGACCCCTCGGTGCAGCAGGAATGCTGTCACCACTGCCATGCATTTGGTGAAGACCCTGGGAGCTGGAAAAAGGCTGAAGGGCATGGCCTAGAACTCGTAAAGGAATCGCTCCGCTCTGAAGTGGAGGAATCGCCGATGAGACGGAAGGATTGGGATGCGAGGGAACGCATCCTGGAAATCCAAAGAACAAAACTACACGCCTCGTTCCAAGGATGGAATGATCTGAGCCAGAGTGATCATCCTGAAGGTGCGTGGCCTTAGGAACTTGTTCAGGTCGTGCAGATTGAGAATGAGGCGCCAACCCCCCCGTCCGTTTTGGGACCAGGAAGTACCTGCACACAAACCCTGGGCTTGGAGGAGGATCCGCCACCATGCTGATCACCTCCTTTTGGAGGAGCAGGGCTATGTCGGCTCGACGAACCGGCAGAGAGGCTGCAGAACCAGTAGCCCCCCAAGGGGCGATGGCTCGAAAGGGAGGGGTCTGCTCAAATTCCAGAGGCAGACCCCTGCCGACCACTTCCAACACCCAATGGTCCATGGTTATAGCGGACCAGACAGAAAGGAAGTGGCTGAGCAGGCCCTCCATGGGGGGACCCGGGGGAGGAGTGACGAGGTTGGGGGCGGCACCACTCAACCCATCACTGGGCAGGCTTGGAGGAAGGGCTGGTGGAGGAGCTGCCTGGACCTTTCCCTCCAGGCTTCCTGTTGGAGGAAACAGGAGGCTTGGCCTTGGGTAGCCAAGCATGAGCCTGCTGGCCCTGCTGCTGGTGCTGCTGGGCAGGTCGTGCCGCAGGGGCGGAAGGGCTTATGCTGTTGCTGGAAGTCTTTGTCCTTCTAGGCAGACATGACCAAGTCCAAGGTGGCACTGGACTTCTCGATCCACTGGAAGTGGCCCTCCACCCCAGGACCGAACAAGTCGGTGCCCAAGAAGGGGACGTCTGACAGCTTGTGCTGGGTATCTGCCGTGAAGGTCGGGATCCGCAGCCAGGCTGTGTGGCACATGGCTAATGCAGCTGCTACTGACCGGGGCACAAGAGTTTCCGATGTCCAGAGAAGTCTGGAGCTGTTTGGCCACCGCCCTTCCCTGATCCCAAACCTGCTTGACCATTGTTTGAAGGTCAGCTGGAAGATGAGGCAGCACCTCATCCAGGGAGCCCAAAAGGGCGTGTGAAAAGTGTGCTATCAGTAGAGCCGAGCTAGTCTGTCAAAAGCCTAAGGAGGCGGCAGCATAAACTTTGCGCCTCACCTGGAGTAGTCCAGCTTTTTTGACTCCTTGTCCGGGGGCTTCTCTACACCCATGATGTTTCCGGAGCACCAGAAAACACTATCGGTCACCAGCCCCTCAGCTGAGGGGTGCTCAAAAACCGGAGAGGAACTGGTCGGGACTGGGCTATGCGCCAGCCTGTCCTGGCCGGTGCAGAACAGGAGGCAGGCTGCAGTCACAACTCCAAGGCCGGACCAACAATGGCCTCGGCCACGGGAAAGGCCTCCGTGGGGGAATCCCCTCGGTCCAAAATCTCCGTGTGGGGATATCTGGCCTGTTTCTGCATGGGTTCGAGCTGCATCCCAGTAGACTATGAGATGAGCCAAAGAATACCAAGGAACGAGGATGGGCTCTTGTCCACCAACAGACCCCCGGAGGATTCCAGGTCAAGGGGCCTGGAATACAGGGAAGAGTCGTCGGACTCTGAGGAGTCTGCGAACAGCTGCCAAGCGCCTGAGCCACCCTCCACTCGCCGAGGCCGATCAGGGGTGAGGGTGACTGACAACCTGTGGGGCAAGCCATGACCCGACCGAGAATCCTTGTCCGGGGCCCCAGTTTTTGGTTGCGGAGGTGGCGGTTCCACCACAATGGGTGGAGCAGCCGGTTTCGGCCAAGCAATTGGCGCCGGAGTCGGCTCCTCAACCAAGGAGCTGAGGGCGAGAGGTTGCTTCAGCCGCCAGCCACTTAATTGCAGGGGAAGGTGATGGAGTTGGCTTGTTGCCGGCCAACAAGAGCTGCTGCCACATCATGACCTCATAGTGCTGACGCAACTTGCACCGGAGCCTGTCCTCCGAAGGAGGAGGAGAAGGAGGAGGAAGAGCAGTGACACCGCTTTCTGTGATGTCGGGACTGAGACTGCCGGTGTCGGCAGGACTTGCCCGACATGGAAGAGCACCAAGACTTTCAGGGTCGATAACGATGAGTCGAAGAAGGGATGGGGGAAACCTGCACATTCTCCGGTTCAGGGTCCTTGACTGGGGACTTCGGCTCGGGAGGCCAAGGCAAGTCCTTGGTAAGCACCGGGGGAACTGGTGAAAGAGGGTTGTCGGCATCTCCAGTCGACAGCCGTCTAATGGGTCGAGAAATATCTCGACTGCATCGATGGGTATCTAGGCCGGCTGACCTGACAGGGACACCGAAAAGCCAGCTGCCTTGGCTGCAACATCGACTGATGTCGATAGAGGACGGTCCAGGGAGCGAGATCTCTCCCACTCCCACAAACGTCGATAGTGGGACTTACCTTTTGGGTCTTTCTTCTTTGACCGACTGAAGTGAGTCCCTGAAAGCCCCTCTCCCTTGGTGGAAAGGGAACTGACAAAGCTCCCAAAAGGAAGCGGTGTAGGAGGAGGAGCCCAAGGAGAATGAGAGAAACGCCAAGGAAGATGAAGACGCGGCCTGGGCCACCTCTTCCTTGACAGCAATTAACTGCTCCAGCTGCTCCACGGAGCCCACAGCCGCGGACACCGCCCAATGGGCCTCCGAGTTCACCGGCAGAAACCATTTTTCAGGGCACCCCAGCTGGAGTCAGGCAGCATGGTCTTCAAGGACCAAAGCTGAAAAGGACTTGCAAAGATCGCAGGCCTGCGGCTTGTGGCCAAGCCCAAGGCAGTAGACGCACGTGGTGTGTGGGTCGGTCAGAGACGTCTTCTGCCCGCAAGGGCACAGACGGAAGACGGGAGTAGATGTGGAATCCGTCGCAGCCGAAAGGGAAGGAGACACCAGTCGATAAACTTCAACATGATTTTCGGTAAAACCGAAGGTTTAGGATCCAGGCCTAGAGACGCAAAAGTGCGAAGGAGGGAACCTGAGCTTCCAAGCGGTAAGGAAGATATGACGTCATGGGCCGGAACCGAGGGTTTTACCACCCAGGTGGGTGGGAGGAGCCAGCTTGAAGACTTTCTGGCTCATCTTAAAGCGGCAAGGTACCTGCCAACAAAAGTGGATTGAACAACATATCCACGTCCCTAGAACTTATGATTTGTGCACGAACTCTTTGAGAAAAATCAAATCGTGCTTCTCGCACCAGAGGGCCTGAAGCTCTGAGATTCTTTGAGCAGAAGTAATAGCAACTAAAAATAGCGCTTTCCCAAAGAGAAAGCACAGATCGCAAGTTGTGATAGGCTCAAAAGGAGACGGTAAATTTCTCCATAACAAAATTCAAGTCCCAAGCTGGGACTGGAGAACAAACTGGGGGTTTCAGATGCAGGAGGCCACTTAAAAAAGTAAGAGAGACAGACAGCTGAGCAATCATGCGGTCACCCATGGGCTCATGAAAAGCAGAAATAGTTAAAAGATGCACCGTAAAGGAGAAGGAGGAGTACTGGAGACCTCAGTCAGACAGAGAGATCAGGTAGTCCAGGATGTGGTTCACTGGGCAGGCGAAAGGGTCCAAACTATGTTTGGCAACCCAGATGGCAAACCGCTTCCACTTCAAGGCACATCTGGCTTGAATGGAAGGCTTCAGGGTGGCCACTAGGATGTCTGCCACTCTGTTAGAGACCCTAAACCTGGCTATGGCTATGTCCCTCAGGAGCCAAGCATGTAGATGGAGGGACCTGAGGTTGGGATGGACCAGGGTCCCCTGAGCTTGGGTCAGCAGGCTCTTGCAAAGAGGGAGAGGGACCGGAGGTTCCTCCACTAGCTGCTGAAGCAGAGAAACCATATCTGTAGAGGCCAGAATGGAGCTACCAGAATCATGCTGGCCCCCTCCACCTGCAACTTGATTAGCACCCTCTGGATTAGAGGAAACAGAGGGAAGGTATAAAAGAAACCTTCCACTCCAGGAGAGGGCCAATGCGTCTCACCAGAAAACCCCAGGCCCTGGATCTAGCGAGCAGAAATTGGGCAGTTTTGGGTCAAACTCTGAACGACCCCATCTGTTGAACAAGTCTACTGCGATGGATGAGAGAAGCTCCCATTCGTGCATGCTGGACTGAATCCTGCCGAGACTATCCACCAGAGTGTTTAACATGCCTGGCATGTGGACTACAGAGAATGTCAGACTGTGATCCAGCACCCAGTACCACACTCTCTTGGCCTCCCTGCATAGGGGGTACAAATGAGTTCCCCCTTCCCCGCTTGGTGATGTAGTATACTACACTTAGATTATCTGATTATACCAGCAGCTGACCCGGAGCGAGGTGTTCCTGGCACCACCCTCATCTCCAGGACGTTGATATGCAGGGAGTTTTCCAACCAAGTGCCCTAGGTCTGGAAGGGACACAGGTATGCCCCTCAGCCCAGACCTGAGGCATCTGTGGTTAGGATCTGTTGTGGGGAGGAGATCTGGATGGACATCCTGAAGCAAATTCAAGGGATCCATCCACCACTGTAGCACCTTGTACATTGGGGAAGAGATCAGGACTGGCTGATCTAGCTCATCAGTGCGCTGGTTCCACTGTGCCCAGAGGGTCCACTAGAGAATGCGCATATGAATACTGGTCAGTGGGACAGTGGGTATGGCAGCTGCCATCAGGCCCAGCAATCTGAGATACACCATGGCAGGAATGAAGCAACTTTGAGTGACCTCCTGAGCTTGGGCTGTAAGGCACTCTGCCCCATTTTGGGGCAGGAAGGCCTTCCTCTGTGCCAAGTCCAGAATGACCCCTATATACTGCAACCTTTGGGATGGTAACAGAACCGTCTTGGGAAGACTGACCATGATGCCCAAAGAGTGGAAGAGCTGGAGAGTTCGTTCCAGAGTCAGCAAAAGCTGTCCCATGCAAGCAGCCTTTAGGAGCCAGTCATCCAGATAAGCGAAAACATACAGTCCCCTCTCTTCTGAGAGCTGCTGCTACCTCTGCTGAGCACTTGGTAATGACTCGCGGCACAAAGGATAAGCCAAAAGGCCGCACTTTGAACTGATAATGTTTGCTCTCAAAGGCAAAACGGAGAAACTTCCTCTGAGGAGGAAAGACCAAGATGTGCAAGTAGGCATCCAGTATGTCCAGTGAGCAAAACCAGTCCCCTGTTTTGAGAAGGGGCATCGGGCCTGGCAAAGTTACCATCTGGAACTTTTTATACTGGACATACAGATCAAGGTACTTTAGGACAAGGATGGGCCTCAGATCGCCGGTCTTTTTGGGGACCAGAAAAAACCTGGAATAAAACCCCTTGATACTCTGGTGCCTGGGCACTGGCTCTATGGCATGCTTGTGGAGAATGGACTTCTTCCTTCCGGAGAACCAACAGGTGAGTCAAGGGACAACAGGAGGGTGGAGAAGGGATTTCTAAAGGTTGCTCGATGAGCTCCACGGTGTGCCCCTTTCTATGATCTGCAGAATCCATGCATCCGAAGTTATGGTTCTCCACTGATTCAGATGGAGGGAGAACCGACCTCCAACCACCACCTCCTGGTCCGGGATCAGAAGAGGGGGGTCTGGAAAGGAGTCAAGCAGAGGTGGAGCCAGCCACAGGGGCTGGTCCCTCACTTCCGGGGTGCTTGGCCGCCGCTCCGGCATTGCGGGGGCAGGCAAGACAGCCTGGGATCTGCGCTTCCCTTGGGGCCAAGGAGCTGTACCGGTCCTAGTGTTCATTTTGCGAAAGGTGTTTCGGTGTGATAGAGGGAGCAGACAGACTTGAGAGTTCTCCCCAAGGCTTGAAGATCATTAACAATGTCCTGGACATCAGGGCCAAACAGCTTGGTGCCATTAAAGGGGGCATTAAGCACTTTTTGCTGAACATCGGCCGCAAAACCAGATAATCTCAGGCAGGAGTATCTACGTAGGCATATGTCCATGGCCGCTGCCCTGGCCATGGTGTCAGCCATGTCATACAGGGCGCTGAGGAGATGTTTCCTAACATCCTCAGCAGCTTGAAGGCACTGAAGCAGTTCCTGCTTTTGAGTGCCATCTGGAAGGGCCTGGGTGGCAGTCTTGCCCTTCTTCCAATTGGCATTTTGGTACTTTACCATGTCAGATGGGTAGTTTGCACTCCTCAAACCCAGAGTAAAGGAGACATATACCCTTTTACCCCAGAGGTCGATTCTGTAAGAGTCTTTGTCTGAGGGAACAGAATGAAGGTGCTTAGGCACCTTAGACCTGTCATGAGCTGCCTTGATGATCATTGAGTCTGTCTTGGGCTGGGCACCATAGCAGGGGAAACCCTGAGGGGCATGATAAGGTTTGTCTGCCCTGCGAGGCATAGCTGGCACCATGTCAGGTCTGTGCCAGGCTGCCGTGGCTACATTCCTCAAGACTGGTAAGACTGGAGGAATGATTTTTGGAGGAGATTCTGGAATCTCCAGGAAGTCCACCAATTCTTTCCTGATGGCATCCTCTTCCTCAGTGTAGAAGCCCATGGCTGAGGACAACTGCTTTATCACACTGAAAAATGCGGGGGTCCTCAGAAGGAAATCCATGTGTGTGCTTCACTGAATCCTCATTGACAGAGGAAGCAGTGAATCTGTCAGAGACAAGGATTACTTACTCCTCTTCCCCCTCATCATCAGGAAAAATGAGATCAGGATGGTATTCCTCAACGTCGCTCCTCCTCTAGGTCCGGGTCAGCGCCAGTTTTGCCACTGACAGCCTACGAGGGGCTTCCCATGGCCAATGAGTAGGCATCGACAACAAAGCTGCTGTCCACGGTGTCAGCAAGGAGGGCCTAAGAGCACCCAGCTGCTGCACAATCACATTGGTAAATTTAACCAGAATTTCATTTAGGTTGACAGTGTTCACTGAAGGAGGAGGGGTCGACAGCACAGATGTTGACGACCTGCCAGCTGGACCTTGAAAACTCAAGGAGCCTGTAGCCCGAGTGAGAGATGGGGCAGGCCTCTATGGGAGAGCTGTTGACAATGAGCCAGTTGTCAATGAAGGAGGAGACAACGACCCAGAGGTCAATGGCCGACCACCATGAGAATCAGGTGTGGATGCTGTCAGTATTAGTCTGGTGGGCACAGAGACCTGGACAACAGATTTCTTCATCAGTGCAGCTGCAGCTGATGAAGGCCCCCCCCCCCAAAAGAAGGAGAAGCCAGTGGGGAATGAGATTGGCTTGGGGGGGAGCCGGTCATGATTGCAGTCTTTTTTGTGACTTTTCCCGGGCCTTGGAGACCTGGGAGCTCAAAGATCTGGTAGGGGACAGAGGCTGGGACCCCAGAGGACCCCTGCCCTGAACTGGCTACCTGCTGATCCATCAGGACATTTTTTGGGAATCTTTCTTCCTAAGGGTTGTTTGATTAAACTTCTGGTATAGCGCACTAACAGAAACATCATGATCAGGCCCAAGATAGCAGACACAGACACAGGCAATCTTCTTTCCGCAGCGGCAGAAGAGAGAAGATGAAGGATTAAGTCTCAACATAAACAAGTTGGAGGAATTTCTTTAGAAAAACAGATTCTGAAAAATAACTACAGAAAAGTGTTACAGGGAGCTCCAGCCACTTTTGAGGAATGACCTTTTTTTAAATCCGTTGCAACAGTTCTTTTATTTCTTAGCCTAATCTACCCTTTACAATTTCTAGTACATAAGTCTGGCCACCTATGAGCACCCCCTTCCCTTTCTTGACTATGCTATAGTGTCCTCTTTAATTTTCCTTTTCCCTGTCAGGCCCTCGTACAGGGAGGTTATTGTGGTGACCTCCAAGAGTATGTATAACAGCTTGTGTTTTTCGTTGTTGGATTGAGTATGTAACAGCACTATGTCATAAAATACCTTGATGTATATACCTTTGTTTATGAAACCTGTAAATGCTGAAAATACCATGGCACTAAGTGTTTTTGATAATGGTAAAAAGTACTAGGTGACTTTTATAGAAATTAAAAGTTAGTTGTGCTATTTAAAATGCATGTAAATTGCTGTAAACTGAACAAGTCTGAAATGTCATGGTGAATTGCATATATCCCATGATGCTTTGCATTATGGAAGTATGTATGAGGATGTATTTCTTTGAAACTTGATTTGTTGCCAATGCCCTTTGGGGTAACCCTTTTTTCAGTGTTTCTGCACTGAGGTTCTTTGTTTTTAGCTTGTTTATTCTTTTTTCTTTTTGAGCCCCCACTACCCTAGCAAACGGGGCCCACATAGGGAGGACGGGTTTTCACTGAAAAATAGTGGTTAGATCAGAGATCAGTGTCAGCAGGTGCTGGCTAAGTGCAAAGAAAGGACATACATAGTCTGTTGCTGCAAACTGATGTACTGAAGAAAGAATATGCCATTGCTGAAGGTTATTTCTGTATTTTGAAAAAAAAAAAAATCATACAGAGATTATGTGTTGAACTTGAAGTTCAGTGTCTGGTCCATCTGTTATCCCACAACCCCTCCACAAAAAGCTGTAGGTGAAAAAAAATGCAGGAATTTTGTGACGGAGCTTCCAAAGAAACCCATGCGAGCAAGTCGATGGCAGGAAATTCCTTAAGCCCCCTCCCAAAATTATCAATAGCAGAGTCCTTCCTCGTGGAAAACTTCCACATCTCAAACAATACCTGCTTCTAAAAGACTGGCTACCCATCTATGAAGCAACAGATGTTAACTTGGCTCTTGATCACTTCATCTCAATTTTCAACAAAGCCTCAACCTCTTGCCCCTGCTAAAGGCATAAAATAAAATCTCTCTAACCCATGGGTCACAGCGCTCTTCTCTCACAGCTGAAACTAAGGGATCACCTCTGGGCAGTTGCCAGGGTCACTGGCAAACAACTGGACATCCAAAATTACAAACAAGCACGCAATGCCTGCACAAAAGCCATACAGCTAATGAATTCCACCTATTACAAAGACGCTCTCACCAATACATAGGTAAATGGTCGTGCTTTCTGGGACAATATCAAGGATGTCACAGGGAAGCAGCCAAAAACCTCTCCAGCCATGTTAATGGTTGAAGGATCCTCAACCCTCGACCCCAAGGTGATCGTAAACATCTTTAACACGGCTTTTTCAGACCTCAGTGCTGTTCTACCCCATGACTTTTTCGAAAACAGGGCCTACTCCCCAAATACCTCAGCCCCTCAGTCTAACCATCCCCTCTTCTACTTCAGGGAGGTAAGGCTGAATGAAGCTCGCTGCTATATTACTGCAGCTATCTCTGAATCTAGACCTAGTAGCGACACCCTGGACCTTAAGCTTCTGTTGCTCACCCTCGATGAGGTAATTCATCCATTAACAAAAATCCTAAACACCTCTCTCAGCTGTGGAAAATTCCCGGACCTATGGAAAACAGCCACTGTGACACCAGTCCATAAAAGTGGGGATAAGATGAATCACTCAAATTATCGCCCTATCTCCATACTGCCCCCACTCTCTAAGGCACTCGAGCACATCGTGGCTGATCAACTTACCGACCACTTGGATAAATACAATATACCTTGTCCACAACAACACGGCTTCCGGAAAGGTCACAGCACCACCACAGCCCTTGTTGAGTTCACTGGAGCTTTGCACAAATCCCTTGACAACGGCCTTCTCACAGGGGCCGTTTTAAATGCATTCTCTCAAGGCCTTGATACAGTACACCATGGACTATTAATTCACCAACTACTGAATACCGGGCTATCACCGACTCTTCTCTGGTTTAAAAGCTACTTAGAAAACGGTGTAGAGAAGTAAAATTGCAGGCGCTCTTTCTGACACCCTGCCTGTTCGCTCGAGGTGTCCCACAGGGATCCATACTGGGCCCCTCCTTTTTAGCCTTTTCTTAAACTCCTCCTTACCACTGCTCTGAGCAGATCATACTATATGCCGATGATGCTGTTGTATTCTCCACTCACAAAGATCCTGCAGCTCTTCAACACAACCTTCAACTTGGTTTCAGTTCTGCAGAGACATGGTTTCTTAATCATAAACTGGTCCTCAATGACAAAAAAACCAAATCTATGCTCTTCTGCATCTCTCATAACCCACACAAGCTACACCACTTGGCTATCTCCACCACCCAGGGGAACACTCTAGATCAGGTGGGGTCCTTCAAACACTTAGGGATACAGCTTGACCCTAATCTCTCCTATGGACTTCATGTAGATAATGTAGCTAGAGCTGCTAATACATGGCTTGGTCTCCTCTACAAACACAGACCACACCTCACACCAGAAGCTTTGAAGGTTGCAGTCCTGAGCTCTGTGTTCTCTGTAACAGACTATGGTCTCATCATTTATGGCTCTGCCACAACCACAACCCTTAGACGCCTCTCAACTGCCTTAAATAAGGCATGTCTGCTTATCACTGGTGCTCACTGTCTCACCCACTCATGTGACCTGTACACTCAGACCAGCTGGCTCCAACTATCAAACCGCATAAAGTTTCTCACCTGCTCCATGGTGGAAAAAAATCTACCTTGGCCTTGCACCTTCTGGGGTCTCAACTCTGTTACAACGCCGAATTAACAAATGGTGCCTTAGGAGATCCACGCTACAGCTACTGAAAGTCTCCCACTGTCACACTTCACAGGGACAACGCTGTTTTGCTTATCGAGCGCCACTCTGGTTCAATGGCCTCAGCCCCACCATCTCCTCTGCCCCAAGAATTGGTATGTTTAAAACTAGGCTCTGGGACTATCTCACTACCAACAGCTCCTGTGACTGCCCAACTTAACCTTGTTTTTCCACTTCCCTTCCTGCTCTAGTGGTCCCCCCCCCCCACTGGATTCTACTCTCACATCTTGGTATACCCAATGCTGCACTTTTCACCCTCTTCCCACCTTCCTACATTCCTTCTCCCCCCCTTCCCCTCTTCCCTCTCCCTATGACTCTGGCACTTCTTATCCGTTGTCTATTTTCTCTGACAAAGTGCCGCTGGCTGCCTTGTTACAATGCAACCCTTGAATTGTATTAATCTGTACTCTGTTTGCAATGTCCTCATTGTTGTAATGTCTGTCTTGATGTCCCCCATAATTTGTATTTCTCTGACGTGGAACCTTTGTAAAACAGCCAAGGCTCAAAGGTATTTATAATCCTAGACTTGATAAATAAATACAAAAATAAATAAAAAAAGAAAGAACTGAGGAGGGAGCGTGGCTGCTCACGTTTTTATACGGTTGATGATGTCAGCGGATGTCAACGGTGTGGGTGGCCCCAGCTGGCCTGCTGAAAATCTTCTGTGTGGATTCCCCTTCAACAATGGTGAAATTCCTATGGTGTAACCCGATGACTGAGACACCCCCGAAGAAGATCTACTGTACTGTACAGTATATATGCATCTCAATACAGTCCAAACTTTGGCACTTCATTCCACTGCCAAACAAATTACATCATTAAATGCCTACATCTGTCACTTGTACCAACATAAAACAGTTTTATTTACAAATTTCAAGTGCTTTGCTTTTGCTTCTGTTGTTTTCTTTACTATTTCTAATACCCATTTTACAAACAGTAACACACACAAAGGTTTGTGGATTGTGCTGTAATAACCCACGTGTGAGATGGCTGTGAGAACTCGGCTCAACCATGCATCTCATAATCCACTCAGAGGCGTGGGTTATGTATCTAATAACACTCACCAACGTGTCTGGGCCTGCTCGGATATATGGATACCACAGGTGCATTGTGAGGCCTGAGGTGTATGCTAAGTGCAAGCAAGTAAATTTTATTTCATATAGCACCTCACCCCGAGGCTCAAAGCATTTTTACATGCTCTAAAATTACATTTTTACATGCACTAAAATAAAAACAATTAAACATTTAAATCATCAAATAAAACACATAGATCAGAACACACCTTCCACCACTTCAGAAGTCCGTATGCACACTCTAAAGGGTGTTATCAGACTTCTAAAATAGGTTCTACATTGATTTGTGAAGTATAAACTGTCACATAGTTCTGAACTGTCCATGTGAGCCCTGATAACTGGACAGTCAAGTGAAGTTCTCAGCCAATCATATCCCTAGGATTTTGTCACCTATTTTATAATACAGCACAATCCATGCCTGGTTATGTGTTAGTTACTCACACATCTCATGCCAGCCCAGTCACACTTTGCTGTCATGCAAGACACCCAAGTTTGGCAGACACCTCCAGTCTCTCACTCACAGAGCTAGTGACAGGTGGGTGTGTCACAGTAGTGATGCACTTGCCACACTCTGGGGAGAGAGGCTCAAGGTCTGTTGCCACATGACAAAGGGTTGGAGATGGGGGATTACATATCCATAACTGGGTGATCATGGATGTTGTCACTACCCCTGCCTTGTGGGCTCTAACAAGGTTGAGGGGACTAGGTCATTAAACTCTTAATGAGCTCTAACAAGGTTGGGGGGGGGTTGTATCCAAGGCTTAACTAAATTGTGTGGTGTTAAAGCAAGAAAAATGTATAGTGAGCCTGGTGTAAACTTTAATTTTTCATTTCATTTTTATTTTGTTAACCGAGATAGGACACTACAACAAGTCCATTTTCAGGTCCAGCCCAACAAAAAATACAAACACACACAATAAAGACAAAAGTAAACTTGACAAGTTACAAAAAAAAACAACAAGCATTTGTCAATGCCGAATGTTGCTTGCTTCTATGTGCTGTTTAGGAATTTGGAAGTCATTGGAGTGCAAATATTTAAATTTCGCAAACTTACGAGCGTGCGGCAGGAACTTTCGCAACACTGCGCTAAATAAAACAGTCATTTTGAGATTTTTCACAAATTTTCAACATAGCCATTTTAAGACCTCTGCTCATGAACAGTGTCACTGTGATTTTCTTAATGTCCCATACATTGATTTAGCACACCGACTGCGCCATTGTGTGCTACATGGCGGAAACACATTTTGGGTGAGATGTGAAAAATGACAGCTGTACTGCTCATAAGAAGGTGTGGTAAAATGGCAATGTTGAAAATCTGGAGTGAAAATATTGAAAATTCAGAACTTATGAGCGTGCGTAGGAACTGCACAACGCACGCTCGTAAAACAGTCATTTTTAGGAATTTTTCCACCAAATTTTCAAAATAGGCTTTTTGAGAGCCCACCTTATGAACACTGTCAGTGTCGTTTCGTTAATTGTTCCGGAAAGGTGATTTCGCACAGTGGCTGCGAAATCACCCTTCGGGCCTGAGTAACGCCATGACAGTGCAAGAATTCATGAGGAGGGGTCCCAAAAACCCCATGTTGAAAATTTGGTGCCAAAATTCCAAAAAATGCCTGAGATATGCAGCAAAGTTGAAAAAACCCTATCTATCCCATTATACAGCTTACCAGCATTTCCTCAGTTCGCGGTCGGCTTTGAAGAGTGCAGGCGTGTTCCCCAGTCCACCGAATATCGTTCGCCGGACTCCAGAGGTAAGTATGGGGTGAGGTGTGGGGAGGCAAGTGCGCAGTGGGTAGGCGCGGGTGGAATTGCAGACACTCAGAGTACCTTTTTTTTTAAATGGCCCGATGCGGGACGTTTGCCACGCTTGGTTGGGCTCCCAGCGTGGCAGAAGGTTGGCTGGGGGGCGTGGAGCCGACGGGGACTGGGCACCCTGTCGGCCATGGCATCTGTTGCCACGCTGGGGTGGGCTCCCAGCGTGGCACCCTATACGGGGCGGAGAGACAGTGGAGCTGACGGAGGATTGGGCACCTGTCGGTGACAGCATGGGGGGAGACAGTGGAGCCGATGGAGGATTGGGCACCCATCAGCCATAATATGATTTTGCCACGCTGGGGTGGGCTCCCAGCGTGGCACCTAGGATCTTTGGGGAGGGTGAAGCAACGGGGATTGGGCACCCTCGTCGGCCGTACAGTGAGGGGGAAGGCGCATGAGCACGCAGTGTGCGTGTGTGTGTGTGGGGGAGAGCTCTGCTCACTCAAGCGGAGCTCTCCCTTTCAACTGTACGCCACTGCATTTTCAGCTCGTCATAGACAGCTGCAGCAGTGATTAGGGAACTGGGGCCGCGCCTGCAAACACACTGACTGCATTGGAAGACGGGCTGACACACCTCCGAAAACTCGGATGATGGCACTATGTTTCTTGCACATGCGTGCAAGCAACATAAAAAATCACAATTATCAACAAACATTAAATATTGCTTAAAACTGACTTTAAAAGTTTGCAGTAAGGAAGCAGCACGAAGGTTGTCAGGTAAATTATTCTAAAACAGCGGAGATGAAATTGAAAAAGACCTTGAACCTGTCTTGGTCTTATACTAACATACTAAAATGCCAGCAGAATAGGCCTAACGGTCTTTCATGTCTGCTCGTTTGGTCAGCCCCCACCCTGGGAGCTGACCTTGCTGCTCCCCTCGCCTTCTCTGGCTTATCCCTTCCCAGTTCCGGATATTCTCGCTGCGCTGGATTTTGCTTCCAGAACCCTTCCCCTGTACCTGTCCCACCCCCTCTTGAACCCCTCCACCGTCTCAGCCTCCACCAGCCTACTGGGCAGCTCATTCCTTGGCTCCACCACCCTCTCAGTGAAGTAGCACCTCCTACTTTCTCCCCTGAATCTTCCCCCCTCCAGCGTCCACCCATGCCCTCTAGTTGCCCCCTCCTCCTTCCTTCGAAGTACCCTGACTGCTCCTCCCCTATTTACCCCCTTCATGTACCTGAAGACCTCCATCATGTCCCCCCGGTCCCTTCTCTCTTCCAAAGTGTACATATTTAGCTCATCGAGCCTTTCCCCATAGGTCCTGTCCCCCAAGCCCTCCTCTGGACCGTCTCCAGGAGTTTAATGTCCCTCTTTAAGTGTGGCCTCCAAAACTGCACACAGTACTTGAGGTGTGGCCTCACCAAGCAGTTATACAGAGGGAGTATCACTTCCCTCCTTCTGGAGGTGATCCCCTTAGCGATGCATCCCAGCATCCAGTTGGCCTTGGCTGCTGCCCTCCTACAAGTCTCAGAGTTGTTCATCTTGACATCCACCACCACCCCCAGGTCCCTCTCAGCAACTGAGATTTGTAGCATTATGAACAACAGTCTGTAGGACAGTACCCTGTAAAGAACATAGATGAACAGTGGAATTACGAATGGTTACCAAATTAGCTAATGGAAATTTTGAAGTTGAGAAAATGGATTTGAAAATTTGACACCCAAAATAATAAGCAAGTTTGGCTTTTGGGGATAACCAGTTCAACTGCGAGTATTGCAAACAATGATGAGTTTAAAATGATGAGTCCAGAACAAAACGAAAAATGCTGTTGTAAGCTAGTGTTAAAATCTTAATCTCCCTCAAGCCAAGGTTATGATACAGACTTGCACCATAATCAAAATGTGACATCAGTGACCTCTGGGCAAGTGACCTACGGATGTCAAAGGAAAAATAGTGCTTAACCTTGTGAAGTAAACCCAGTTTTTGATTTATGACACGACTGGTGGCTGAGACCTGAGAAGAAAAATTCAAACAGGGGTCCAGTGAGACCTCTAAGTATTTAAACTCAAATACTTGTTCTAACATAGCACCTGAGGTGTTACAAATCAAAAAGTTAGGATTAGTTCATAACATATGAGGAGTTCCAAACAACATAGACTTCTTTTTTTTGTTTTTTTTAAACATTCAGTTATCAGACCATTATTAACAAACCAAATGCTAACCAATGCAAATTCTTTTTCAACAACTGAAGATAACTCCGCAATAGAATTAGACTGATAAAACAAAACCAAATGATCAGCATACAAGAGACAGTCACAAAGTTAGCAAATAGAGGGCAACTGGTGATAAACAAGCTAAACATCAATGGGCCCAAAATCGAACCCTGGGGCACCCCAAAATTCACAGAAGAAACAGTGGATCCAATAGCAACAAACAGAGCAATTTGCTAAATAAGTTCTACACCAACGTACAACAGATTTAGAGAAGTTTCCACAAGTTGCCTCTGTAAGTGACCCTTGGTTCACCGCTAATGCATGTGAAACGTAAGATTATGTAATTCAATATGCTCTTCACTCTGGGTCCCTGCTGGAAGTCCTGGAGACCAGCAAGCCACAAAACTGGCAGCAATGCTGACTGTTGGTATTGGGCAGGCTCCATAGATTCATACAGGTAAGCCTTCACACTTTGAGGGGAGGGTTACATAATATAAATTATTACAAAGTGCTATGGAATCAATTTATCAGGAGTCACAGAGTGACAAAATTATAGTGTTCTCCAGTTGGTTGCGTGTTTTATTATCTCCACTGGCATGCACCTGATGATAGCTTATGTAGCCAATTGAGTATACTTCTTGCTCAGCTAAAAGAAGCTCCTAATAAAGTCAACAGAGCCATACTTACTGACAAAACAGCTGCCATAACATCAGTTTTAGAATGAGAGGGGAATGATCATATTTTGGAAACAAATATTTTATAATATTGAGTAGCTATGGGCTTTTATTAAGTAAGAGACTATGGGGCAAATACAAAAGGAATTAAGTTTAGTTACTTTTCCCCACTTGTATATGGCTTAGCAGAACAGTGTTCTATAAAATAAATGAACAGACACCTGCTTTTTTTTAAATTTACATTTTAAGCCTTTTGTCTCCAGTAACTGACTCCTCTGGAACCCTCTGGCACCATCCTAGGGTCCCCATCTTCCTCACGGTCATCCTGCACAGAGCCTCAGCTTACCCCATGGGAGGGGTATGGTATGGACAGGATATACCACTGAATTTGCAAGACATCACGAGGCACAGTGTGGAGGCACAGGATGATCCAGGATATACTCGGCTCCCATCAGGTCAGCACCGGGGCTGCTTTCCTGATTTCTCCCTCACAACACAAGAGGATCCAAGCATGTGAGCGGCACCAATGCATATGCGCATGCAACACTGGCATCCTCCCTCATGATGCCATACTGTGTTGCTAGCCTTTGGTCAGCAAGGTGGCACTATTGCAATGGCAGTGAATACAGCATCCTTCCCTCCCTAGAGGAGAGGAGCACCCACTGGGATGCTTGGTCCTCCTCTACCTTGCTGACTCCCAATGTCCCAGGCCAATTCCCAATCCTGGGTAGTCAGCATTGCAAGGCGTAGTACTACCACTGCATTGGTGGTCAGGCCAACGTGTTTACGCCTAAACATGGTACAACAGTGCCCTTGCATCCTTTATGCAGTGGAAACCATTGGTTTCAAACCAACCGGAAAGTTGCAGACATTATGTAATTCAGTCTGCCACAAAAGTAATTGCATATCCTGTAGTCATCAATAGATTATGGATTGCTTTGTGCAAAAGTAATCTGTACGTATATAACTGCAGTCATTTTGGGGGGAATGGTGCCAGCAGACTTGCTCAATTGAGTGGTTCCCTTTGCACCATATGGTGAAGTTGTGATGGGCCCAGTATCACTGCCCCCCTGTCATTTACTCCACCTGGACAGACCGTGACTCTGCTGTTCCAGCCACTAGTACACATGTGCTGTGCTGTTAAAAGTTAAAGGCGAAGTTCTTGCTGGTAGCCTGTTGCTTCACTCTCGAGTTGCGATGTCCTCACCTTCCCTCCGGTAAGGTGATCGAGAGACCCACAGTTGGCCGATGATCACCCATCTGACCAGGACCACACTAGCATGCAGCAGAGAGAGAGAGATTCCTGCTGCCTCCGCCACTCATCTGTGACCCAACCTGACATGCGCGAGTACATAAAAATGCATCTTTTATCTGATTTCTGAGCGCAAGTTGCATCGTTAACTCAGAGATGTCACATCATATGCTATTTTACAGAAAATACCTTGAGTATGGGGACAGCCTAACAGTATGTCTGAATATATTTAGTTTATTAAAACAGTGTTTCATTACTGCATATTACTCATAAAATAGCACAGTATAAAAGAACTTCCTAATTTCTTGACGTACTGTGCAACCAAGTTCCACGTTAACTTGCGTGTTAGATGGACCCAGTTCACCAGAGAGATGCATATCAAAATGCATAGCAGTGGCCCTTACAGATTCAGTTTCAGAGCAAATGGTCAGAATGGGTTGCACTTTCATTTTAAAGAATAAGAAGTCAAATTCAAAACAGTGTGCATCATATGTTAAGTGTTAAGAAATGTTTCTGCAAGTTAGATCAATGTTTTAACAGTTTTTGGGTCCAGAAACAGCTCTAACATTATAACAATAATAATATCTTTATATAGCGCCTTTCAAATATCAAGGTGCTGAACATTCAAATAAATAACATAATAAAAATCACAATTCAGACAGATATACAGCTAAAATCACAACTGAAATCAGTCTGGGTAGGCTTGGTGCTACAGGTGGGTCTTTAGGGCCTTCTTAAAGCCCTCCATGATCATGGTCTCCCATAACTGATGGGGTAGAGAGTTCTACAGGGCTGGAACCACATACATAAATGCACAGGCTCCTGATGTCTTCAGGGATACCCTGGGAATCTCCAGCAACCCCTCATCAGCTGAGTGGAGCGGTCACCCAGGACAGTAGGGGGACAGCAGCTCTTTCAGATAGACCGGGCCCGGTCCATGCAGGGCTTTATAAGTCAGAAGCCCGACCTAGAAGGTGATCCACCACTGAATAGGCAGCCAGTGCAATTTGCGCAGCACCGGTGTGATGCAACACACCCGTGGAGTCCCCATCAACAACCGGGCCGCAGCGTTCTGCACTAGCTGCAAGCGGCGCATATCAACCCCTGGTAGCCCTAGGTACAGGGAGTTGCAGTAATCAAGGCGCAAGGTCACAAAGGTGTGGATCAACGTAGGAAGGTCGCCAGACGAAATCAGGTGCTTGACCCTGGCGATGTTCCTCAGATGGTAAAAAGAGGACTTGACGACTGCCAACACCTGAGACCGCAGTGTCAGCCCATTGTCAAGAATCACCCCCCAGGTCCCACACCCATTCAGAGAAAAGAAGCTGGGAACCTCCCAGACAAATTCCGGAAGGTTGACCAGCCCCCAACCCCTCTATCTGGCGGCCCGGATCCACAACCATTACTTCCGTCTTTCCAGAGTTTAACTTCAACCAGCTGGAATTCATCCAGTCCTGGATTTCAGTGATGCAGTTGTTGAATACCAAGTGCGCACTATCCTGGTCGGGTGCAAAAGACAGGTAGAGCTGGGTATTATCAGCATAGCAGTGAAACCTCAGCCTATACCGTCTTAGAATGTCTCTGAGGGGCACCATATACACCGCGAACAACATGGGGAACACCACCAAGCCCTGAGGGACCCCACATGACAGAGAGAATGGGTTGGAGGAAAAAATCCCCGACACCACCCTCTGAGTTCTGCCAGTGAGAAAGGAATTAAACCACCAGAGATCTGTACCCCGACAGGCCACAGATGAATCTCAGGTGTTCTAGGAGCACCGTATGGTACACGGTGTCAAAAGCTTGAAAGAGATCAAGAAGTACAAAGACAGAATGGCGCTTCTGATCTCTCGCCATCAAGAGATCATTGAGCAACCGAACCAGAGCAGTTTCAGTACTATGCCTCTTACGAAAACTGGATTGGAGAGGTTCGTAGATGTCATGGATGGTCAAATGGTTCTCCAGCTGTAGTACCACAATCTTCTCAATCACCTTCCCAACAAAGGGAAGGTTAAAAACTGGTCTGTAGTTTGCCAGGCAGCCTGGATCAACAGCAGCTTTCTTCAGGAAAGGTGTTACCACTGCCTCCTTCAGGGAGCTGGGAAACTCACCAGACTCGAGGAAGCACCAAACTGTCCTTGCAAGGATCAGGCCAACGGTGTCACAACAACCCATAATCAGGGAAGTTGGGCCCCGGATCCAAACTACAGCATGTTGGGTGCATACCCAGGACAATCTGCACAACATCATTGAACTCCCCGCCAGTCGAAGGAGCTCCACACAAAGCAAGGAGAGGTGACCATACTCCGACAACCAGCAACTCCCACAGTGTGTGCAGGTTGTATCTCTGCCCTGATGCTGGCCACCTTATCCGCAAAGAACTGAGCAAGCTCATCACACTCAATCTGTGAAAAAGCTCTTCGAGACGGAAGACAGGCTAGACTACACAGCCTGTCCACGGTTCGAACGAGATGAGCCAGTCAGTTATGAGCAGCAGCAATCTTCCCAGACAGGAACTCTGCCTTCTTACAGGTGATTGCTGATTGGTAGACTTGGTAATGTTCCATCAATCTAAGGTGGTCAGTTTCCAAGGCTGATTTCCGTCAGCAATGCTCCAACCTTTGTCCAAATCGCCGCAACTCCCTCAAGGTCCCATCAAACCATGGGGACCGAGGGCGAAGGGAGAGAGGGCGAACTCGGACAGGAGCAATAGAGTCCAGGGCCACATTAATGGGCTTATTAAAGGCTTGCACCAAGCTCTCTGGACTTCCACATACCTCCGGAATTAACGATAGGTCAAGTGCCACTGCTAGGCCGTCAGGGCCCACATCCCATAACGGGCGGTACCTGACCAGCTCCACAGGGGCCAGCCTATTGGGGGGGTCCAAAAACTGAACCTCACAGTGTGATGATCTGACCACCTGACTGGTTCCACCATGAGGTTGGAGGTTTCGATACCCAGGAGGAACACCAAGTCAAGGGAGTGACCATGCTTATGGGTAGCAGAGGTTCCTGTGTAAAGCCCAATGATGTCATCAACTGGAGGAAGTCTTGTCCAAATTGAGAGAGTTCGTCGACCCAGGCCTTAAAGTCACCCAGGACCATCAGCCTGGACAACTCAAACACAATGTCGACCATAAAGTCTGCTACTTCCTGAAGGAAATGCTTCTCATCCCCAGGTGGACAGAAGATGAGGGCGATCCTACAACCTATACCCGCTACCATGGTACACTCAAATGAGTTGGTCTCCTCAACTAGCACATTTGTGAGGTCCAGTTCGGTCTTAAAACTGATCGCTACCTCCCCCCCACCGCAGTCCCATCTCAAGCGGTGCATCACCATGTACCCAGCCGGAACCGCAGTCTCCAATATGGAGCCAGTGTTCTCGTCTAGCCAGGTCTCAGTGATGCAAGCCAGATCAGTGGTCCCGACAAGATATGCAATAATTGCAGTCTTGTTATTAATTGATCTGGCATTGCATAACACCACTTGAGTCTGACGGGATTCCAGGGCTGCCTGACCTACCTGCCCACCGATGGTGGAGCCCTTGAGTATGGAAACCAGACATGGAGGACCATGTTCCAGATTCCATTTCACCCCAATGGCATCTCCTGGGCCTAACTATCCTGATGTGAGAACTCCGCTGTTTGCAACCCCCCGTCCATCCCCCCTCCAACGGGTGATTTCCAGTGCCCTACAGCGCTGACAGACTGAGAACCGCAAAAGGTGGGGGGGGGGGGCAACAAATGGGCAGAGGTCATGAAGTTTGAGGATCAACAGCACACGACCGGGGGTTGGGGGCAGACCACCAACATATCTTAATACCCCCAAAATCACAGATCATACACCCAACCACCGGGACCAGCAAATAATGCTACCACAAGCTGAACAAATAAAAACAAATTCCCCAAAACACTTAAAACAGATCAGACCCTACTCTCTCTCACAGAGAAGAGACAACTTAAAAAGAATAATATAATAACCCAAAATAAAATACCCCCCCACCCAAGACAGCCAACAACAAAACCTAATGCATCATTCAATTCAGTTTCACCACCCTCTCTCACTAGGTGGGGAATCAAATCAAACCAAAGAAAACAGAGAAAATAAAACCCTCCCCTTCTGATAACTTAAACATTTCTCCTCCTCTCTCTCTCTCTCACTCACACCGAGAGGACAGGGTTTAAGCAAAACAAACAAATAACAATAACCATAAACACTAATATTAAAATAACATAAACCCTTCATTCCCCCCACCAACCCCTTATGATGCCCTTTGGTATACAAAAGGCTATACTACAACTACAGGGAAACTGAGGAGCCAGGCATCAAAGGTCACATATATGTGATTCGGTTCAGGGAGCATGCAACTCCACCAAAAAAGAAATCCATGTAAAGTTCAAATGCACCACCTCTCATAAGTGTGCATTAAATCCAGACAGGTTATTGAGCGAAATGTCAGACGAAGAAAAGTTCCAATGCACCACCTCTAACGTGTGCCTTAAATCCAGAAAGGTTATTGAACAAAATGTTAGATAAGAACATGAAATCGGCCCCTGGGCACTCTCACTGCCTGGGGATTACAGGAATTCTCCAGGCACTCTCACTGCCTGAGTAATTAACAGAAGACCATCAAATTCTATAAAGTAAAAAGAGGTCTGACTGTATCTGGAGACTGGGGTCCTGGAATCAGTTCTTGTTCTTTAGGAATCCAGAGTCTGGGCCATCAAGGAGCTGGCATGGGCCCGCAAAACTCGGCCAACAGAAAGCTCCACCACTGCAACTTTGGCCCACGGGTAGTGTCAGCCCATCAGCCGACCCCCCTCCCCCCCCTCCGAGGCCTAGGAGGACCAAGAGCTCGTCAGACGGTTCTCCAGGTGACTCAAAAGCCCGAACTCCCATGCAGTGGTAGATCTGGCAGCCAGCCACCGAGGCGAAGTCGGGTCCTCACACCAGACCAACAACAGATCCCACAGACCGCACAACCGCTCAGTCACAGAGTGACGGCAGCTTCTAGGTCTACACAAAAGAGATGGACCAAATTCCAGTAGCAGTCCCAGCTGTAATGGACCCAATCTTCAAGCAACCGCTCAGAAACCAGCACGGCAGACATGGTAGGCAAAGACATCCTCCCACGTAACGCCACTCCAGCTCCCACTCCTCAGTAATGCCTCCTCCGAATTCGGCCCCACACTCGCACTCCCTGCCACTCTCACACCATTCACAGGAGCGGACAGCAAAGAATGGCGTGTCTGTTCGTAAGGTGCAGCACCAAAGATATTACACGGAATTGCCCAGTAACAAAGGCCATTCTCCTGAGCGGTATCAGAACTGTTAAACATCCCTTGTGCACACTGCAGGGTGTTGTGAAATACCGTTAACGCTCAGTTTAGCTCACTACCTCACTTAGGTGACCCTAACTAGCTATCGATCTAAGCTAGAAAAAGTTACATTAAACAAAAAATAAACCTATAAAATCTATAACTGAACCGAACAGAAATAAAGTGCTAGTTGTACAAAAACGCACGAAGCTCAAATACGGCTTACAGCACGCCTAGCCTGGTGGCCATCTTAGTGCTACCAGAGGTCAACTGCAGTACTGACGAAGGGCCAAGAAACATCACTAAAAAAGGGCACATTTACATGTAAAAATCATAATGCTATTATTAATTTTCTGGTAACCATGTAGGGTTCACTAGGCACAAGTGCCTATTGGGTGACCCAGGAGCACTGAAGCACTGGGGAGGTTAAGTGACTGAGAGTCACACACAATGCAAGTGGAGGTTGAGGGAATCAAACCCAGGTCTGCTCGACTCTGCTGGATGTTCCAAGCTCATTTTGCAGCTCATTACTCTAACCTCTAGACTATACTGCCAGCCAGTTCATACCAGTTGAGAGGTATGACAGACAGGAGCAGAAGTTAAATTGAGTGCTGTGCTCGAAATACTTGGTCTGCTTGTTTGATGGGGGGTGGCACTGTAGGCTGACTGTACCTGCAGTGCTGTGCTTCAGTGGGTCCTGTTTGTGGTTTGTGACTATGTGGTATTTTTTTTATTATTTATTTATTTGGTGGGGGGGGGGGGCGCGCAGGCTGGCTATATGGGATTCCTGTCAATGGTGCGTCCTGTTTGTTTTTTGTGCTATTCTCCTGGGCACAGGCAGGCTATATATGGCTCCAGTAGGTCCTCCTGTGCCCTCTTGTTTGTGGTGTTTTTTGTTTTTTTGGTTACTTGTATCACTGCACTACATGCAACACATGACAGGAGTCCTTGCTCAGGAACTAGGTAGGGTTCCACCTCCTCAGAAATCCAAATTTAACCCTTGGGTAAGTCACGTGGATGTGAACTGATACTAGTAAAAGAAACACTGTTACGAGTACGCAACCTCTTCTTCTACCTACATTCTGTTAACTAACTCTTAGGCAGACTCCTGGCAGTTCTCAGGAGAATGGGGCAAGGCCTGCATCCCAAGTTTTATGGTGAACAGATTAGAGGACTATGGACTGAAATGTAGCATCCCAGTGACTGTGTACATCAGCGCTGTAATGGGATATGAACATGTGTGTTAGACCAGGTAGTAGTCCTGCATATCTCAGAGAAAGGTATGTACCTTCCCCCCATGCACTCTCAGAAAAAGAGTACATCAAACATATATTTTTGGCATCAGAAGCATGAGACTTCAGGAAAAAAACAGGTTGCAACAAGGCCTGGTTCAGATGAAATTCAGAAGACACCTTCAGCAGGAATTTCCCATTGAAGTGTAGGACAACCTTGTCCCTGTGGAAAACCAGATATGGTGACTCAAATAAAGTACCTTCAGTTCACTCACAAATCTGGTCGAGGTGATGGTGACCAAAAAGCCTAGTCATCCATGGCAAATGGGGCAGATAACACTTGTCCGCAGCCTCAAATGGCTTGCCCATTAGTTGTGATATCACAAGCGATGAGTCCCACAGTGGAGGCGAGGTGCACACCGAATAAGAAAAGATGGCCTAGATCCTAAAAAAAGTGGGAGATCATGTTCTCTTGGGCCATCGTTGGTATACTAAGAAGGTAGCCAGGTGAAACTTCAGGAAGATCAACCACAGTGCTTACTGGGACAATGCACTTCTTTGAGCAGGAAAGTGGAGGCAGGCCTTTGCAACAACCCAAGGACCTTTTCCACTTATAACTGTAGATTTTGTAAGGACAGAGACACCTACAGCGTTGTGAATGTCCTCAGAAAATCCTAGTGCCTGTAACTCTTAACTGCTCAGGGACTATGCTATCAGTTGCAGGGACAGGTGTCCGACTGTCCCCTTGAAACTCAAAAGAAGGTCTGACTGGAATGGAAGCAGCCAAGTAAGGAATGAGACATGATGGGGTGTAGAATAGATGGTTCTAATTCACAGAGGCATAGTAAGGCATAATACTGCAAGCTGAGTGCCTTCAGCCCCTGGACGTGCATTAGAACGGTCCAATGAACATCAGAGTGTCTTGCGCTTATAAAATATGTTTTTCTTTTTCTTAATATTTTTTGGACCTTAAATAAATGTGTGTATATCTACAGATATTAGCTGAACTTAAGGTAATAGTCCTTCTACCGGGTACAAAATTGTCTTTTTTTTTTTTTTTTTTTTAAGGACATTTGCCTTTGGGACATCAATAGCTGTAGTTCATTTTATTTCTACTCCCTCTCAGTTATCCAGCACCTTGGGAGAGCAGACAAGTAAGCAAGGGTTAAGTGAGGTGAAAGAGAGCAAGCATTGGCCCCTTGCGTAGTACTTGACTCAGTAATGATATGACGGTTAGAGAGCAAGCAGCAACCCCTCCACCCCCAAAAGTAGGTGACTCAGTAAAACAGCATGTAGTTCTTTTTGGAAATGATGCATTGAAAGAGACAGAGAACTTCACTGACACAGAAGAGACTTAGCGATGTATCAGACAGAACTGGGAGAACGAGCGCGTGCAACAAGACACCAACAGAGGCAGTTACAGACTACCGAGAAGTGTCATTACCAGCCTTTGGGATTTCAGCACAATGATGTATAAATGCCTTAGTATACTGATGTACTACAGTAGCAGTGTCTGTCAGAGACTTTAGTTAAGTGATTAGAAACATAAACTTTGACAGCAGACAAGGACTGGTTGGCCCACCTAGTCTGCCCATTTCCCTACCTACAGGATATGCTGCAGATCCTAGTTAACCAACAGCTTATTTCTTCCTACTCCCCACAAGAATTGCCTTATGTCTGTCACATGCATTCTTGAATTCTCCCAGTTTTAGACCTCACAACCTTCTCAGGAAGGCTGTTTCATGTGTCCACCACCCTCTCTGTGAAAAAATACTTCCTCACATTGCCCCTGAGCCATCCCCTCTCTATCTTCAAATTGTGTCCCCTTGATCTTGCACGTCCCTTTTTCTGAAAGATGCTACCCTCTTGGACTTTGTTGATTCCACTGAGGTACTTAAAAGTTTCTATCATGTACCCCCTCTCCCTCCTTTCCTCAACAGTATACATATTAAGCTCTTTTAGTCTCTCCTCATATGGCCTCTCTCTTGCAGACCCTGCACCATTTTAGTTGCCCTCCTCTGGACTGCCTCCATCCTGTCTATGTCCTTGCAGAGATGGGGTCTGCAGAACTGGACTCAGTACTCCAAATGGGGTCTTACCAACTGTCTGTACAGAGGGATAACAACTTCCTGTTTTCTGCTGGTGATGCCTTTCCCTATACATTCCAATATCCCCCCAGCCCTCCCTACTGCCTTCTCACATTGCTTGCTAACCTTAAGATCATCTGATATGACTACCCTCAGGTCCCTTTCCATTTTTGCTGTTGATACTACCTCCCCCCCCCCCCTTGTGTATTCTTCCCCTTGGTTTTTGTTTCCCAGGTGCATTATTTTGCACTTCTTTGCACTGACCCCAAGCTGCCGTACATATGACCATTCCTCCAACTTTGCCAAGTCCCTTCTCATCCTTTCCATGCTTCCTTGTTTATCAAGCCTGTTGCAGATCTTTGTCTCATCTGCAAAAAGGCATACTTTTCCTTCCAGTCCCTCTGCAATGTGACTTATAAAGACATTAAAAAGGACTGGATCCAGTACTGAATCATGCGGTACCCCACTAGTAAACCCCCCCTCTTCAGAGTGGACTCCATTTACAATTACCTCCTGTGTCCTGCTGTCCAGCCAATGTTTTACTCAGGCTACCACCCTGGGACCCACTCCCAGGCTGGCTAGTTTGATTATTAATCTTTTGTGTGGGACTGTGTCAAATGCCTTGCTAAAGTCTAGGTAGGCCATCTCCACAGCCCCTCCCTGGTCTACTACTTTGGTCACCCAGTCAAAGAAATCAATTAGATTCGTCTGACATGACCTTCCCGCTATGAACCCATGCTGCCTTGGGTCCTGTGACCCACTGGCCTCTAGGTACTCAACAATTCTTTCCTTCAGAAGTGATTCCATCACTTTCCCTACCACAGAGGTCAAACGGACAGGTCTGTAGTTTCCTGCCTCTGTCTTGCTCCCACTTTTGTGAACGGGAATCACATCCGCCTTCCTCCAGTCCTCAGGTACCACACCATCCTCCCATGATTTGTTAAAAAGGGTAGTCAATGGTGTCACTAGTTCTCCCCCTTAATTCTTTTAGAATTCTGGGGTGAATTCCGTCAGGCCCCATTGTTTTGTCCACCTTCAGTTTTAGGAGTTTTCAGGACCCTTTCTTCTGTGAAAGGACTGGCATCAACCCCCCTATCCAGAGTGCTTCTGTTAATCTGACTAGGCACCTCCCCCTCCTCCTCTTTTGTGAATACTGAGCAGAAGTATTCGTTCAGTAGCCCTGCTTTTCACTCTCTCTCTCTGCCTACCCACCTTCCATTCTATTCAGCCTCACTATCCATCCCCCTTTGTCTTTCTACGATCCCCAATGTACCTATAATAGGTTTTATCCCCCTTCTTAACCAAGTTGGCTATCTTTCTCTCAGTTTGGGCCTTTGCTATTCTGACTTCACTCCCTGCTTCCTTCTGCCTTAACTGGTACAGTTCTCTGTCCTGCCCCTTCTGTGTTTCCTTATACTTCCTAAATGCTATCTTTTTCTCCCTAACTTTCCCCGCCACCTCTTTTGAGAACCATAGTGGCTTTTTCTTTTATTTTGATTTGTTTATTTGTTTCACCCAAAGGCTTGTTGTCTCTGTGATGGCAGTTTTGATGTTTCCCCATTGTTGCTCCACCCCCCTTCTAGCCTGTTTGCCAGTGCTTTTCTAAGGCACTCTCCCATCTTGCCAAAGTCAGCCCTCCTGAAGTCCAGTACCCTCACTTTTGTATGGCTTGACTCTGTAGCTGAGTTTATCGTAAACCACATTGTTTGGTGGTCACTTGTTCCCAGATGGCTACCCACTTCTAGATCTGAGATCCTCTCACTGTCCCCATTTGAGAGTACGAGGTCTAAGATTGCTCCCTCACGAGTGGGTTCCAAAACTAGCTGTCTGAGGCATGCCACCTTCAGGGCATCGAGAATGGCCCTGCTCTTGGATGTGGCTGCAGCAAAGGTGCTCCAGTTAACGTCTGGCATATTCAGGTCCCCCATCAACAGTATCTCCTCTTCCTCTGCCATCCTAAGGATGCCTTCTATCATATCCTTGTCCATTCCCTCCCCCTGACATGGGGATCTGTATACAAGCCCTGTGCAGACTGTGGTGCCATTTCCAGTCTCTAAGGTGACCCACAGTGCCTTCTCTCCTCCCTGTTTACTTTTTTGTTCCGCTGCTTTTATCCCTTCCCTTACATAGAGAGCTATTCCTTCCCCTCTTCTCCCCTCCCCTCCCTGTCTCTCCTATAGGTTGTGTACCCTGGTATGTTAACATCCCAGTCATGGTTCTCTGTGTACCATGTTTCTGTGACTCACTACATATCCAGGCATCCTCTTCCATCAAGGCCACCAGTTCAGGGAGCTTGTTGCCCAGACTACAGGCATTGGTACTCATTACCCTCCATTTCTTGGTGGCCTTACCCCTTTTTGCCCCATCCCTGTCCTTACTGCCTTTGTTATTTTCTCCATTTACCCCTGCCCTTCTCCATATCAACATCTCTATCTTGGCGTTTACCTCACTTACTACCCTGATTTTTTTTTTTGGGGGGGCTAGGATTTCCAAGCTCCTTTCCAGTGCCTCCCCCCTTGGCTAGTTCAAATGCTTGTCACTGAAGCATTTAAACCTATCACCTAGGATCCAGGTTCCCCTCCTGGAGAGATGCAGATCATCACATCAGTATAGGCCTGCATCACTCCAGGTGGACCCGCAGTCCCCAATGAAACCAAATCCCTGAGCTCTGCACCAGACTTTCAACCACCGATTGAATCCCATGGTGTGCAGTACCCTAGCCTCACCCATGCCATAGACAGGCAGCACCTCTGAGAAGGTTACCGTGCGTGCTACTTGTCTAAGGCCCCTCCCCAACTCCACAAACTCTTCCTGCACTGCTCTGATCCCTTTCTTAACCAGGTCATTTGTCCCTAGGTGGACAATGACATCCAGCTTCCTCCCCCGGGCAGCTGCTCCAGCGATTCTGAGGATTCGCTCCCTGTCCCTACAAGCCAGGGGGCCAGGCAAGCACATTACCTTCCTCTCCCCTTCCTCCCCCAGTTCTACCCCCCCAACAATGAAGTCCTCCACCAGGAGTCGTTTCCTTCCCCTGTGAGGTCCCATGCCACCTTCCTGTGGGTCTCCTTTGTGGAGATTCTCAGCTTCCTCCTTGGTCTCCACTCACTGCGAGTGCCTCCACAGAGGAACCACACTTTGCCAGAACAGCATATGAATTGTGTAGAGGTACAACTGGAGGGATGTACCTCTGTTCCACCACCCTCACCCTCCCTGAGCCCACTGTGGTCCAACTGCTCCTCTTTCTTGGCAACCTCTCAGGCAACGGCAGTGGCCCTGGTGGTCCCTGGGTTGGAGAGGAGGTCCCCCAAATCCTGGCCAACTCAGCCTGGAGATGACCAACCTCCTCCCTCAGCCCAGAGAGGTGCCTGCATGTAGGACAACACCGCATCCTCCAGAACGTCTCCTGGAAGACTGCTGCTCCACAGCAACTGCACTGCACCACTCCCATCATGTCTTATTTCTGGCCCCTTAACTGTTTGGAATATTTACTCTTTCCTCTGTTTGTTTATTTATTTGTTTTTCTCCCTACTTACTTACTGCCTCTGTGCCCTTTAAGCTCCTGATCTTCTTGTTCTGAGACAAGAAGTTCCTATATTTCTCAGTAGTCTCCTTACTTGCTCAGAGTCAGACCTCCAGCAGCTGAGGGGGACGGAGAGCTACTCTTTTCCTTCTACGATGGTGAGTGTTTTGTTGCTCTGTAATCACTCACTTCCTGCTCCCAAACAGTAAGTTCCTATTTTCAGTCAAATCCTGTGCCTATAAAAGTAGAACTGGCTTAGGGGGAGGGAAGAAGGGCAATATAGTCCCAGTAGAGAAGTATAGTTATAACAGCAGTTCCTTCATCTCGGTGTTCTCTGGCAGAAGCTATTAAAATATTTAAGTGATAGTGTAAGCAAGGGAGCGATTAGCCAGTGGGCGGGGATGGGGACAGATTATGGCAGATAGAAAATACAGACACAGAAAAGTATAAAACATTGCATTTGAATTTCATTTGATGTTTTTTGTATACTTTGATTTATCAAATAGGGAAGGAAGGAAGGAGCTACTGTATGGTAGACAAATGACCGTGGGAAAGTTTTGCAAAGTTGGGGGAAATGGTGGGTGCTACCTTTTCCTATAGAGTCACTGAAAGAGTTCTTTCAAGTCCTGTGTCTGGGTTGACAGAGCTTTTAGCCATGCATCAGACATTTCTAATGCATGACTAGCAAACAATCAGAATGCGGGATTCTCTCATCCCATTTTATTAGGTGGCTGATTGCTGAGAAAAAGAAAATCCTGGCATCAAAATTGGCATGGCCAGTCTGGAGCTATCAGAATCAGTAACACCCAGTACCACCAAGCCTTGAGGATCACCTTGTGAACCAGAGTAAACAGAGGTAAGGCATAAAGGAAACACGCATCCATGACTGGGCAAAAGCTTTCCTTAGCAGGGTACTATGCTGAGGGGGTTACACAAAACAGCCTCAGCGTCCTGTTTTTCCATAACTGCTGTACCCTTTCAGAGGTAGTGTATTTGCAGTCTATCCTATTTTGGATGCCCGGCAAGATGCCGGTTGCTCCTAGATAATGAAGAGTAGGGTCCATCATCATCTGACCAGAAAGGAATTCTGGAGGTCAGGGGTAAGGGGCAACAGACTTCCTGGAAAACAAACTGAACTTACAAACTTAAATGGGCAGACTGGGTGGGCCATAGGCCCTTATCTGCCGACATTGTCTATGTATCTATGTATCTATGTATCATGCCACCCCTGGAAAGAATTCTTTATCCAGGATATCCATGACTGGGAGGGCTAAATCTTCTTGACCTCTTCCAAGTGGGTGGCTGACAATATAACTTAGTGGGTAGAGTAATGAGCTGTGAATGAGCTTGATACATTCAGCAGACCAGACCTTGGTTTGATTCTCACAACCTCCACTTGCATACTGTGCGACTCTGAGCAAGTCACTTAACCACTCAGTGCTCCCAGGTCTCCCCTGAAAACAGGCACTTGTGCCTAGTGGGCCTTGCCCAGTTACCTAAAACTATAAAAAAAAAAAAAAGGATATTCTGTTCAAAAGCAATGTAAAAGGAACAGTACCCCCCCCCCAAAAAAAAAGAGGTGGCTCTTTCACTCTGAAAAGTGTCATGTTCCTGACCTCTCCAGAATAACTGAAGGACAACCTGGAGTCTGAGTATGGATAAGAGATGTTTGACAGGAAAATGGTGACTTTGCCACACATTTGGTCAGAGTAACCACCCCCAAAAATATATATTCTTCCTTGTCCTAAGTGCTTGGCTGCAGTGCCCGCCTTCAGCTAAGGTGGTGGGGATTGGACCAGAATGAGTCACTGAGACATAGGCAGCTGTGGTGGAACAGGTCAACCTGGTATAATTTGGGCCATCCTGGCCCCAGTTGGCCCAACCATGAACAGAGGGAGAATGTTAACACTTACAATGGAGGGAGAAGACCCATTGCTGCTGCTGTGCTTTTTCCCACCATCAGGCCACAAATCAATGATGGAAGCCAGACAATGAGAACAGCCCGATAGCTCAACTTCCTCTGACTGCGTCAGTTGTGAAGCTGGAAGCCTGACAGAGAGTGAAAGTAAGACTTCAATCAGGCATTCTGGGGCAAATGGAAACTGATCTTCCACTGGCAGACAATGTGAAACTGGTCTGGCCAGCAGAACTACAGGGTTTCGGACAACCAGAGTCAGCTGCACAGGCAGTTGATCCATCAACTCTCACACCTTCCCCAAGCATGGGCTGTGGAGGTGGTGGAGGAATCAAAGAGGGCCAGTCAAGAGAATTGGCATGACTGTCACTGAAGTGCCCTGCTGCTCTGACAAATCTCCATGAAAAGGCTGACTCCATATGGGTGGTTCAACTTTCTTAAAGGGTGACCAGCCCCAAGGATTCTGTGGTCATGGGGTACATGATCAAGCCCCTGAACAACAGCACTCCCATCATCTGTGTAAACTCATCTTTTAATGGTGTTTAGAGGAGTCTCATTGAGGACTGGAGACAGAAAAGAAAGTCATGGAATCCATCATCTATAAGGTCAGGGGGTCATTTGTCCACTCTTCCTCACCCACTAGCAGGCCCAAAACCAGGATATCTTCATCTAAGGCCTGAAGGTAGTCACTGCCATCCTGAAAAGACAAGGAACCTTAGCACAAAAGCACTGAGGTAAGGGTTACCCAAAAAGGGCATTGGCAACAAAGTCAGGTTTCCAAGAAATACAAAAATCACACATATCCCATCATGCAAAGCATCACGTGATATACATGAAAATCACCAAGACTATTTATTGTATCTATTTATTTAGAATATCGGAATTACAAACCTTTGAGTCATAGACTCATTTCCAAAGGCTCAACATCAGTTACAAAGCAAGATACATTACAGCAGTTACAGTGTCGACACTTAAACAGATATTGGAGGGTGGTGTGGCCTATACAAGATATAAGGCTGTTTCTGCTTCAAGCAGGAATGCATGGCACCAAAGGGCTTTTCATACAATCTGCAAAGGGTGAGAAAATCCTGTGCTACTTACTGTACAGCCATGCCCACAGCCTGTGCACCATCCTCGGCCTCCCCCTCAGGACCAACACCTTTCAATCCTTGATCAAGTGCATGGTCTAACACTACTGACAATCAATCGTCCATATTATGGGCAATAGTGAGACAGTGGACCCAGGCAACAAGTAACTGGGATGGTTAACCTGCACTTTATACACATTTTGAAAATCAGGCTTTCTATTCTGCTCTATTGCAATCTATGAAGCAGTGAGCTGGAGTCCCAGTACACAAAATGAAGCAAAATGAAAATCTAAATAAATATGGATTAAGATGCAAAACCCTGATAACTATGCAGAATCCAAATTCAGAAGTAAGAGCTATGAAGAAAGAGACCAATTCTTTTAAGTGGAAAAAGAGATCTAAATAGTAGGGACAGAGCAGGACACATGACTGAGTGGTAGGAAGGGTCAAGCTTGAAGCCCATTTCCCAGGCTGAACATGCTCTGGGGAAGAATGCCTAAGTATTAAAATTGAAATAATACTTGGTAGTTAGGTTTTTGATATTGATGCTACTGTGGCCAGCATAAAATATTCTTATTTTAGGTTTTCTTCAATGCCTGTGATAAAAGGTGGAGGTCCTAGATTTTTAGGACAGACAGAATTTAATATCAATTAAAGAATTAGGGTGCAAATTAAGTGTACTCCAGAAAGTAGCACCGTTTTCACATTTCATGGGCTCCACATTTCCCATTTAGGATTTCAAGGAGCTCTTTTATTTATTTAAATGTGTACTCACTGACACCCAGCCCCCAACCCCTCCATCACTTGCATATTACATCAGGGCATTCCTCTCACATGTCCCACATCAAGAGGGACAGCAACCATTTTACCTTTCCCATATAGAGAAAGTGATCCCTCACTATAGATAATATTCTGTTATATTACATGGTTGTCCCCTATTATGCACGGACTTTGTTACTGAAAAGTCCTGTCATCCACTGATAACGTTCCTAGGAAAAAATAATACATGACTGACATGTTACCCACCACTATGGTTTCAATTAGCAGGTGGTAAATGACTGACAGCCCAGTCAACATTCCATTAGTCTTTCCTAGCACACAGTTATCTGACAACTAAAAACAAGATATTTATAAAACATAAGAAATGTGCCCAATCACTGATGTTACACTCTTCTTCCTACAAAACCAACGTGAAAGAAACCTGCCAAGAACAACAGAAATGCAAACAGTAACCCTGTAATTTAAATATGCCTGTATTTTGCATTCAATACCTTAAGTAGCTGCTCCAAGAACATACACACTGGTAGTCTTTAAAAAAAGTTATAGTGACTTAACAAAAAAAAGTGCATGCTTGAAGAGAAAAGTTGAAAATCCATCCAGCACATACTCTAACAAGCTAGGCAGACTTCACTAGCTCAATCCAATCAAGCTCAGCACAGCACGGCTAACCTAACCCAGAGCTACTAGCACAGCATAAAGAAAACTGGGACTAGAGCTCCTATCTATCACATACAGAATAGTGTATGGGTGAAGTGACCATACACAACATGGCAGTGTTTCTACTGAGGAGATGTGATGACATCATATAGACCTTGAGAGTAAAGCTCGAGAGGTCTGAATGATGTCATTACATCCCTGAGATAGAAAAACAAAAATTTAAATACCTGTAAAATTTTCTTTCTCCAATGGCTGGTCTCAGGGCTTCCATAATGATGGGCTACACCTCCTGATGCTATCGTGCAGGCAGGAACCAAAACTCTGCAGCCTGGATATCCTCTGCTCCACTTCCTGTGCACACCAGTTCTTCCTAAAACAGTCCAAATCTGGTAGTACTATATAAACTTGGAAACAAAAATGAGAAATATTATCCAAACAGTCAGCCAACTGACCACATTTGTACATTCTGGGAGGGAAGAAGCCTGGAGACCAGCCGTCAGAAGGAAAATTTACAGGTATTTAAATTTCATTTTTTCTCTCTTAAGCTGGTCTCCGGGCTTCCATACTGATGGGATATACTAATATAGTACATCCCCTGACACCCCGGGTGGGAAGAATGTAATTGCCCTCAAGGGTTCACCACCGCCTAGAGAACTTGGTGGCCAAAAGATGCCTCAGCCATGGCCTTCAAATTCAGTTTGCAAAACCTGGTGAATGTGTGAACAGATGACCAAGTAGTCGTCCTGCATAGATCTTCTGGAGAAGCTTCTCTGAAATCCACCCACGAGGTGACCATAGCCCAGGCTGAGTGGGCTTTCATTGGTTTCAGTAACTTGGCTCAAGGCAGTGACAGCTAATCCTTACTTAGTCAGGGACTCTCTTTCATGGGCCAAGGTCCTAGCTTCCAGCTAGCAGAAGATTCTGAGAAAAACAAGGCAGCACTGCAGCAGCTCCAGCTCTTTGGGCTAGCCTCCATTTATTCAGCAGATTTGTCAGAGGCAGCAGCCAGATGTGCTGCTAGAACCATGTTCTATCAAACTTCAGTGCAGCACAGCCTCTGGCTTCTCACTTGGCAAGCAGATGCTTCTGCAAGATTCCCTTGGTCAATGCTGCCTACAAAAGTTAACTACTATTCGGCTCTACTCTCAAAGAAGCAGTATATAATCAGGGGAAACCACTATGAAGCGCAGGCTGCAGACAAAGACCAGAGATGTGTCCTGGTCAGAAGGCCCCTGGTGGCATTAAGGTTATCTTCTGTCCGTCTCCGCCTTCAAAGAAGTGGTGAAAGAATCAAGGAAAACCACTATGGCGTGCTTGCCACAGTTTAAGACCAGAGAAGAGTCCAGGTTAGCAGGTCACTGGTGGAATTTTTCATGCTGGAATTGCATCAAAGGGCAAAACAGAACTTCTTGGGCAAACAAGCGAGGGCGGGATTGCACCTACTGCAAGAGACATTCCTCAAAGATCTACTGTTACAGTAAGATTTTACATAACCATACTACCTTCCATGGAATGGTCTCTTGCAGTAGGTAATTACATCTGGGAGAATCCCCAGCAGTTATGTCCATATGGGAAGAGAGTTGTGATGAGGAACCTTGTAGGACTGCATGGCCAAAGGCTGTCCTACATCTCAAGGCAATATCAAGATTGTAATGCCTTGTGAAATATGGATTGTGGACCAGGTAGCTGCATTGCAGATATCTGAAATGGAGGCACCTTTGAACCAAGCTGCAGTAGTGGCCATAGCTCTAGCGGAGTGGGCTTAGGTCCAGGTAAAGTCGTCTTGTACTTTTTGTAACAAAAAGTAATACAATTCACCAACCATGAAAACAGGGTTTGTTTAGCAATGGGAGCCTTCTCTGCCAGAGGTAAAAGTGATGAATAATTGAGACATTTTCCTATTCGACTGGGTACGATTAGTGTAATAGTGTAGGAAACGATGGACATCTAAGGTATGCAAGAGATGTTCACCATGATTGGAGTAATCAGGATAGTAAATCGGAAGCTCCAAGGACTGATTTAGAGTATGTTCGAAGACTACTTTAGGAAGAAAGGATGAGTAGGTACGAAGGACTGCCCTGTCCTTATGAAAAATCAAGTAAGGTTCTGGACACATGAGGGCATGAAGCTCGGAAATACGGCAAGCTGAAGTAATAGCCACTAGAAACAATGTTTTCCATGAAAGGAAACGGAGATCACAGGTGGGTGCTAGCTCTAAAGCTTCGAGAGACAGTTTTTCTATAATGAAATTGAGATCCCACGGAGGAGTGGGTCATCTAATAGGAGGCTTAATTTGTATCATTCCTCTCAAAAACATCTTGGCTAAATGATGTTGGTACAGAAGTTTGGCATCCAAAGGTTCATGAAATGCCAAGATAGCAGCCACGTGGACTTTGATGGAGGAGTAACTTAAGACTGACTATGATAAAGAGGCCAGGTAGTATCAAACCTTCGTTAGCGGACAAGAGTAAGGGTCCAGTGAGTGAGAAGCAGACCATATGGAAAAGCATTTCCATTTGGAATTATATGTTTCTCTGGTTGCTGGTTTATGAGAAGCCAGTAGAATGTCGGCAACAGGAGAGGACACTTGAAGTTTGCTTATGAATGCGTTCTCAGGAGCCAGGTATGAAGATGAAGGGTCTTCAGGCTGGGGTGCAGGAGGGATCCGTGACACTGAGTCAGGAGGTCTGGTCTGACTGGCAATAGAATGGGGTTCCCTTACTGACAGATGTTGCAGCACAGGGTACCACGATTGACAAGGTCACATTGGTGCTACACAAATCATGGTGGCCAGCTCCAGTTGAAGTTTCAGTAGAGTCCGTTGCAAGATGGGGGGGCATATAAATTGAGTCCTGTCCAAGGTCGGGACAGGGCATCTATAGATCGTCCCTTGTTGCTTGGGATAATGGAGAGGTAACTAGGGAGCCAGTGATTGACTGGGGAGGCAAACAGATCCAGCTGTGGAGTTCCCCATAGGTCAAAGATTTCTTGAAGTACTTCTTTGTGAAGTGTCTATTCGTGAGCGATGACTGGCGACTTAGCCGGTCTGGTAACTGATTGCACCGTCCCAGTAGGTGGATGGCCATTAGGGGTAGCTGCAGTCTGATGGCTTCCTGCCAGACTGCAAGGGTCTCCATGCAGAGGGCGCGTGATTTCGTGCCCCCTTGCTTGTTGAGGTAGAACACCACTGCAGTGCTGTCTGATGGAATCAGCAACGGTCCTGGCATGAGGTAGGGCTGGAATGCCTGAAGGGCTAGACAGACTGTTTTCATCTCAAGGAGATTGATATGAGAGTGATGGGAAGAGGCAGTCCATTGGCCTTGGGTCTGATAAGGACCTAAGTGCGCACCCCATCCGTCCAAGGAAGCATCCGTGGTTAACGTCTGCATGGAAAGGAGTGGAAAGGCATTCCTTGACACAAATTGGTTTTGGTTGTCCACCACATCAGGGTGGATTTCAGGGAAGGAGTGACCCTGATTTTGTCTTCGAACCATCCAGTTCTTCGAGACCACTGATCTTTAAGGGTCCACTGGACAGGTCTCACGTGAAAGCGGGTGAATGCCACCGTTGAAATGGCGGCGGACATGTGACCTAGAACGCTCTGCATTTGTCTGGCCGTGACTATTTTCTGAGTCTGTATCCTCAAAGTCCGAGATATAAGAGTGGCCTAACAGGCAGGAAGAAGGTAAGCTCCGGCTGTGACTGTATCTAGAACGACTCCGATGAATTGGAGAGACTGTGTTGAGTTTGGACTGGACCTCGGCTAGCTGACTGTTAACCCTAGATTATTGAACATGCTCAGAGTATCGGCTAGGGAAGCAAGCAGAGCTTCTCTGGAGTCTGCTTTGATTAGCCAATCATCTAGGTATGGAAAGACTAAGTGCTCTTTTTTCCATAAGGCTGCAACCACCACTGCTAGACATTTGGTGAACACTCTTGGGGCCGATGAGAAGCCAAAAGGGAGGGCTTGAAACTGGTCATTTTGACCTAGGAGGTGGAAGCATGGACATTTGTGATGAGCAGGATGAATGGGAATATGTAGGCAGGCATCCTTCATATGCAGGGCACCTAGCCAGTCTCCTCCTTTTAGGATAAGCAAGATGGCAGTTACAGTTATCATACAAAAATGTTTGAACTGAATTCATCGATTCAGGTGTCTCAGGTCTAGTATTGGTCAGAGATCTCCGGTTCGCTTGGGTACCAGAAAAAAGTGGGAGTAAAATCCCATTTGATGTTCTGAAAGGGGCACTGGTAAGACAGCCTGTTTGGCTAGAAATGCCTTCAATTCTTCTTGAAGGATAGGGACATGATCTGGTAGATAATGGATTGCCCAAGGAGGGGGACGGGGGTGGGGCAGAGAGAAATTCCAAAGTGTGTCCCTTTTGGATTATCTGAAGTACCCATTTTTCCAAAGTGATTGTTTTCCAGGCCTCCAGATGGAGGGCAAAACGACCCCCAACAGCCTCAGAGTCCTGGTTGAGGAGGAGAAGGGAAAGTCCTGATAGGTCACTGGGTACTGGGTTGCTCGGCCCCTCCTGAGGGACGGGCACAGGAGTCATGAGTGGCAGAGGCATTGCCTCTTGTGGCCTGGGCATGACCTCTAAAGCCACCTCTGTTAGAAGCCTTACATTTTCTGCCTCTTTTGGAATAGGAGGAATATTGTGTACAGTAAGGTGACTGCGGAGTATGGTGCATTCTGTGCACCGTACGAAGGGTTCTGCCTGATGTCTGCAGGTCATCTAGCAACGTCTGAGTACCTGGCCCAAATAGTTTGGACCCATTAAAGGGTGCGTTAGCTAGTTTATGTTGTATATCAGGAGCAAAACATGGTGACGCAGAGAGACTCCAGTAGTTGAGAGTCAGGCTGAGGTATCAATGGCATCATCTCCCAACCTGAGTAGATGGTGGGAGATAGAACTGCTAGTGGACACCATGGACAATAACTTGTCCTTTTCCTAGGCGGGAAGAAGTTTATTGATAAGTTTGATGGTTGAAGCACCAAGGGTGCATTGGTATTTAACCATAGGACCCATATAATTCAAGATTCAAATATTCATTGTGCCTGAGGCAAAAACCTTATTTATTTATTAAACTCTAGGATTACAAGTACCTTTGAGCAGAAACTGCTCGTTTACAAAGGTTCCACATCAGAGGATGGGGGTAACATATAACAATGGTAAACATAGTAACAGTCATAACATACAGAATAACAAGTACATGAAATAGTTCAGTCAATCCGTTGCAGAAGAACAACCACAAGTTAGTTTCTAACGTAAATTCTTGGTGAATCAGTATACTTGGTAGGAAAAGTCAGTAGGAAGCAATTCTATAGGTGCCGTTGTCGGAGAAGGATGAAAAGAGCGAGGGGGACAGGGACCAGGTAGTACCAGGTTTCCCCCAGGTAGTCAGTTCTTCGGGATTCTTTAACAGGTGGTAAGGAACTCATGTTTGGGTTTTTTGGTACACTCATGAGCAGCAGTAATAACCACTGAATCCACTTCTGGGATGGTGGACAGAAAGGGATAATCCAGTGGAGCTTGATATAAGTGATCTGCTTTTCAGGGTACAGATGTAATAGCCGACGGCTGACGCCAGGCATCCAGCATGGCATTCTAGTAGGTCAGAATCAGTGGGGGCACCACCAAGGCCAGCTCCTCTGGCAGTTCAAGGTGTTCTGCCATATCCTTACATTGTTTGTCATGTTCTGTGGCACAGAACCCCAAGACCTTTTGTATCTGGACCATCATTTCGCTAAAGGACGGGTCATATCTTAAGTAACTAATCTCTTTGTACCCTAGTCGAAAGTGACCTGTAACCTGCCGTAGAGCCTCTCACTATTGGCACCAGCTTCCCCTACTCTCGCCCATTACCCCACCCCCCCCCTCTCAACTGGCACTTTCATTCATGGGTCCCTCCAGCCCATCCACCCCACTCTTTTGCCACCCACCTCTACCCTCTGACAATGGCCCTATAGCCTGCCTACTTCCTCCTGACTCCCTCCCTCCTACCCTATAATAACTTTATACTGGTCACCCTGAAATTTGTTAAAAGCTGGTTTATGTTGTCTCTCTCCACTTCTGGCTGTATACTTAATGCTTAGTCATCTCTGTGTTTTAAGGCTGTAACCATTATTGACCTTTGTATGTATGTTTACCCTACATCCTTTGACGTGGAACCTTTGTAAATGAGCAGTTCCTGCTCAAAGGTATTTGTAATCCTAGAGTTTAATAAATAAATAAATAAAAATCTGGAGGAGAGGTGGCAACTGGCATAGGCAGGTCCTCATCCAGGGAAGAGATTTCAGAGCAGGGGGGACTCTGGATTCAGGAAATCCAAATCTTGGAACTCTTCTTCATCAATATCACCAGGAAAATCCACCAGTAGTTCAGGTTTATCTGACAAATAATCTTCCATATTAGGAGAAGGCGACCAGGGCGGCAGTATATCCATCACCATGAAATCTTCTAGGCAGAGGACAATGAGACCGGAAAGAATCCTCTAGCACTCCATGGGTTGGAGGGCTGGGTATACCGCATGGTATGCAAGACCTGCGTCACTATCTTGGTGATGTCCCATTCTTGGGAGGAAGGGGGTAAGAAGCAGGGTTTGAGAAACAATGGGGCGAAAGAGGGGATGGGATGGGTAGCATGAACAGGTCTTGTCCCGGGAAGAATAAACCAGGTTACCGATCTCTGTCCGCTTGCCCCCTGTAAGATGCTACCTGTGAGAGCAGAGGGGCATTCTAGAAGGCAAATGCCATTGGTTTGCCTTGTGGAACACAGGGTCTCATTGATGAGACCATGGAATGATTATCATGAAATATGTCAGATGCCGTCGACAGGAGAGGAGCCCCCGTCAACGGAGCAGCCATGTGTTTGGCTGTATTCAGTACACTAGATAGCGTTGTTGACGAAAGGGTATATGCTCCAGTCGACGGAGCAGGCAAAGCCTGCACAGCATTCAAAGTGCTGGAAAGTACTGTCGACGAGAGAGTGGGAGTCCCCATCAATGAGGAAGCTGTAGAAAAATGCTCAGTTGACAGAGGAGCCACAGAAATAGTGGCCCGTGACGGGCGATGCAGCCAGCAGTGAGAGGCGGGTTTATCCCTCTCCTTACCCTGCCGAGAATGAGAACCAGAGCTGGGGGAGCCCTTGGTACGAGTCCCCTGGTTCTCTAACAAAGACATTTTCTGCTCCGTAAGCAGGTGTTGAATTTTGAGCAACCATCATCAACGGGTTGTTCAATTAAACTCCTGACAGGAGTTGCAGGAATTGGTGTCGTGTGTGGGTCCCAGACACCTTACACAAGATGTGTGGTTGTCAAAGCAGTATATCTTCCTACCACAATGGCAGGAATGAAATAGAGCTTGTTTGGTTAAAGAATCTTTAGACATGCACGTTTGTAATCCAGTTTCTTGTTGATGACTGATACACTGAAGTTGAACTAGCTGCTTCATGAGCTGAAGATGGCAGTAAAATGAACTGAGGATACCAGGGACTGCCCACACATATAGGAAGCAGGAAGATGATGCCATGTGTGGGCGGTCCCTGGTGAAAACGGCTAGAAGAGCCGCCGTGAGACAGTGCCCTCTGCTGGAAGCTCTCAGAAGTAATTATCTACTGCAAGAGACCATTCTGTGGAAGATCTACTGTTACAGGTGAGTAACCTGTGTTTCTAGGGATGTGGATATGATGTTCTATACACACTTGTTTGCAGACTCCTAGCAGTTCTCCGGGAGGAGGAAGGCAAGGCACACCCCCTACTTAGGGAACAGAGACTGGAGAACTGAGGCTCCAATACCAGCATCATGGTGTGACTCTAGGTCAATGTGGTAATGGGAAATGAAGGTGTGTGCAAACTTCCAGGTAGCAGCCCTGCAGATTTCCTGGATAGGGACATCCCTAGAAGCAGCCACCGATGCAGCGGTGTGGTGGGTGGAATGAGCCCTTAGCCCTCCGGGTGGCTTACTACCCGCCGGCCTATAGCAGAGATCCATGCAGGATGTGATCCACCTGCTAATCATATGCTTGGCTGCAGGTCTTCCAGGTGCAGCTTCGGTGTAGCTGACAAACAGCTGGCAGACCTCTCCCAGAACTCCAGCCGTGCACTCTTTATAATAAGCGAGCACTCGCCTCAGGTCCAGAGTATGAAGCCTGTGCTCAGCTTCCGAAGTGTGATTCGAGAAGAACACCGGTAGAGTCATCACCTGGTTCAGGTGAAACTTCGACACAACCTTCAGGAGGAATTTCGGGTTGGGGTACAGGACAACCTTGTCCCCGTGGAAGACCAGGCAAAGAGAGTCCACCAAGAGCGCCTGGAGCTCACTGATCCTTCTAGTTGATGTGAAAGCCACCAGGAAGATGGTCTTCCATGACAGGTGAGACATGTCACACCTGTGCATCGGTTTGAATGGCTTGCCCATGAGCTTTGCCAAAACCAGCAACAAGTCCCACAATGGTGCTGGTTCATGCACCAGAGGAGAAATGTGGTCAAGGCCTTTGAAAAAGCACTAGATTACCTTCTCCTGTGCCACTGACTGCTGACCAGCCTACACCTGGTAAGCAAAGATGGCTGCCGGGTGCACCTTAAGGGTCATCGACCAAAGTCCCCCATGGTAGGGAGACCACAGATAATCCAAAATGCTAAGCACTAGACAGGATGAAAAAAGGGTCCAACCCCTTGCCCCGACACAAAATAGAGAACCTCTTCTTTTTGGAGGCATATAATTTTCTAGTCGATTCCTTTCTAGATGCCTCCACGACAATGAGGACATCTTCAGAGAGACCCTAAGCCTGGAACTCTAGATTCTCAGGAACCAGGCTATCAGGTGCAGGGATTGAAGGTCCAGGTGGAGTACTGTACCTTTCACTGACTGATGGAAAGCAGGTCCGGGAGATACCTCGGGAGCATGTTGATAAGGCAGAGGAGATCAGGGTACGAAAACTAGTGGGACCACTCTGGAGCCACCAGGATCACCTATGCCTTGTCCCTTCTGACCTTGAGGAGCACTTTGTGGATCAAGGGAAGTGGAGGGAAGGCATAAGAGAGGCCTGGGGTCCATGGCCTCAAAAAAGCATCCTTCTGCAGCGAGCGCTGCTTGGGGGGCAGGCACAAAACAGCCTAAGCTTTGCGTTCTCCCTGGAGACGAACAAGTCCACCTGAGGGGTGCCCCACTGGGAGAACAGACTGTGAACTACCTCCAGGTGGAGGGAACACTCGTGAGATGCCTCACCCACCTGGCTGAGGGCATCCGCCGGCTGATTGGAGGCTCCTGCCACATAGATAAATCGGAAGATCTGCCTCCAGGCTGTTCACAAGAGTCCAAATATGGACAGCTTCCTTGCACACAGGCAAGGAGTGTGTCCCGCCCAGCTTGTCACGGTAGCACATGGTCATAGTGTTGTCCATCTGGACCTGGGCCACCTGACCCCAGACAAAACGTAGCGAATGCAGTTAGGGTTAGCTGACCCGCCCGGACCTTCAGTAGGTTAATATGGCATCAGGACTCCGGGGGTCCAGAGCTCATGGCCTCTGTGTTCCCCCAGGTGGGTACCCCAGCCCATGAGAGAGGCATCAGGATGACAGCTGGCTCAGGGCAGACAAATGGGATCCCTTCCTGCAGATGCTCTGAGACAAGGCACCACTAGAGGGCATCTCACATCCTCTGGGTCACACTTACCAGCTAGTCGAAGTGACCTTTACGCTGAGACTACTGGCTGGTCATCTCCCACTGCAGGGAGTGAATATGCCATTGGGCCCATGTGACCATGCTGGGGCAGGTCGCCATGTAACCCAGAAGCCACAGGAAGTCCCGGGCAGGGTGCAAGTGGCCAACAAGGAATGACTGGGCAAAGGAGGAGAGAACCTCCACTCTGTCCACCAGGAACCGAGCTCTAGCTTGGCATGAGTTGAGCTCTGCCCCGATGAAGCTGATCACCTGTGAGGGCACAAGTTCCAAGTTGGTCTCATTGACTAGGAGGCCAAGGTCAATGCAGGTCTGGAGGGCCAGGTTCCTGGAACACTCCACCTCCTGCCTGGAGGGACCCGCTATCAACCAGTCATCCAGGTACCAGTACACCTGGACCCCTCAGTGCCTCAAGTAATCTGCTACCACTGCTATGCATTTGGTGAAGACCCTGGGGGCCAAGGAGAGGCCGAAAGGTATGGCTTGGAACTTGTAAAGGGATCCCTCTGCTCGGAAGTGGAGGAAACTTCGGTGTGATGGACGGATCAGGACATGAAAGAATGCGTCCTGAAGATGCAGAGAGCAAAACCACATGTCTTGCTCCAGAGACAGTATGATCTGGGACAGAGTTGCAATCCTGAAGGTGTGGCACCTGAGGAATTTGTTCAGGTCGTGCAGATCTAGAGTGGGGTGCGAGCCCCCCATCCGCTTTGGCACCAGGAAGTACACAGAGATAAACCCTGGGTGTTCCGGAGGATCCACAATTCTGACCTTGACCCCCTTGTGGAAAAACTGGGCTATGTTATCTCAAAGAGCCGACCGAGTGTCTGCGGATACCAAGTCCTCCCGTGGGGCACAGGCTCGGTTTGGAGGTTACTGCTCAAATTCCAGAGGCAGACCCTGACCGACCACTTCCAAAACCCACCTGGCCGTGGTAATAGCAGACCACACGGAAAGAAAGTGGTGGAGCCGTCCCTCCACAGGGGGACCGAGGGAAGGCATGGCAGACATGAGAGTGGCAACCCCCTTCCCATCCAGTCACTGAGCAGGCCTGGAGGAGGATCCAGCTGCGGAGCCACTGGGTCCCTTCCCTCCAGGCTTTCAGACCACCAACGCCACTGACTTTTTTTTTTTATTTTAGTCTTTTGGTAACCGGGTAAGGCCCACTAGGCACAAGTGCCTGTTTTCAGGAGCGTCCTGGGAGCACTGGGTGGTTAAGTGACTTGCTCAGAGTCACACAGTATGCAAGTGGAGGTTGTGAGAATCAAACTCAGGTCTGTTCTGCTGGATGTACCAAGCTCATTCGCACCTCGTTCCTCTAACCTCTAGGCTATACTGCCAACCCGTGTTGGACTTGACCCAAGGCTGCCAGGACTAAGCCTGCTGGCCAGACTGATGGTGGGCTGGTTTTGTCATGGGGTGGAGGAGCAAAAGGGGCTTGTGTTTCTGCTGCTTGGAGCCCTTGGGGTCCTTCTGGGTGGATGTCACAGAGTCCAGAGTGGCACTGGACTTTTCAATGTGCTGGAAGTGACCCCCTCTACACCAGGTCCAAATAGGTCAGTGCCCAAAAAGAGGGCATCCGCCAGCGTGTGTTGCGTATCTGCCATGAAGGTCGAGATTCGCAGCCAAGCCCTACGGTGCATGGCAACTACGGCCACCACCGAGCAGGCACAAGAATCACCAATATCCAGAGCCGTCTGGAGTTGCTGTTTCGCCACTGCCCTACCCTGGTCTCGGACCTGTTTGACCATGGTCTGAAGGTCCACAGGAAGGTGAGGAATCACCTCATCCAGGGAGCCTAAAAGGGCATGACAGAAGTGTGTTATCAAGACAGCTGAGCTCGCCTGACAGAGGCCTAGCAAGGAGGCAGCATAGACCTTTTGGGCAGAATGGTCCAATTTCTTAGACTCTTTGTCCGGCGGTCTATGATGTCCACAGTATTACCAGAGCACTGAAAGATAGGGTCAGCCACCAACCGCTCAGCTGAGGAATGCTCCATGAACCCTGAAAGGGTATCGGTGGGCACTGCATATCTGCGGGCCATCCTGGCCAAGGGCAAGAGGCTGGGCACTGCCGAAGCTCCAGGGCAGGGCCAACAATGATCAGTCAGAGAATCCACTTTGTCCAGAATTTCTGTAAGAGAATATCGACCCCTTTTATGGACAGGCTCCAGATGAGGCAGAGACTGCTCATGAACAAAGTAGGGCCTTCACCTGTGGAGAGATCCCCAATCGACTCTGTGTCCAGTGGAATCCTCAGACTCCGAGGAGTCCGCAAAAAGCGGGTGACCACCCGTGTCACCCTCAATCTGCTTCAGACAGTCAGGAGTAAGGGTGACTGACAGCCGATGGGGAAGCCCCTTGGCCGGCCGAGACTCCTTGGTTGGAGCCCCCGTCATCAGCTGCTTAGGTGGTGGCTCCACCACGATCAGCGGAGAAGCCTGCTTTGGCCAAGCCGACATGGTCTGAACTGGCTTCGCTGGGGCAGAAACAGTGTCAGTGGTCCCCGCCGGGCAAGTTGGCGTCAGCCTTTTGGGCGACAGCCAGGTAATGGCTGCTGTGGCAGCTGGTGTTGGAGTTGGCCCGGACAGAACTATTGCCACATGAGGTCTTCATAGCATCAACGCAATTTGCACAGAAGCCTCTCCTCACCAGAGGATGACGAAGACGAGTAGCGGTGGTGCCACTTACCATGGTGCCAAGAGCAAGACCGCCAATGTCAGTGGGACCTGCTTGACTCTGAAGTTGAGGATGACCAAGACCTCAACCTCTGCCACTGATGGTGCAGACGGGGGGGGCCTCAGAGGAAGCCAGGGAAGTCCATCGCTCCTCCTGGTCTGGGTGGATGACCGGCGGGTCCGGTTCAGCAGGCTGGGCCGACCAGTCAGTGGCCACCGACAGGACCGGAGTCCTGAAAAGAGAGTTGTCGGCCTCTTCGAATGACAACTGGTTGACAGGGTCGAGATAAATCTCGGCCGCATCGTCAGCTGGTGTCTCAGCCAACTGGTCTGATGGGGTTACCATGAAGCCAGCAGCCTGGGCCATGGTTTTGACTGTAGTCAAAATCTAAGACTCTTGAGAGCAGGAACGTTTTCGGTCCCAGAAGCGTTGATGATGAATCTTCTCTTTATCCTTTTTGGACTTCTCCTTACATGAGTAGGAACTGTGATTCAGAAGGGCCCTCTCCCTTGGTCGATAGGGACTGGCACAGCTCCTTGAAGGAGGCTGAATAAGTGGAGCCCGACTGGAGCAGAACAAAGGCCAAGGCAGAAGAGGATTGAGCAGCGGCCTGGGCCACCTCATCCTCGAAAGCCTTAAGTTGTTCTAACTGCTCAGCAGACCCCACAGCCGCAGAGACCACCCAACGGGCATTCTTTGTTTTGACCAACAGATAATGTTTTTCCGGATGGCCCAACTTTAGACTAGCAGCGCAGTCCTCCTGGACTGTCGGGTGAAATGAACGACAGAAGTCGCAGGCCTGTGAATCAGGATCATGGTCCAGACAGCAGACGCACAGGGCGTGTGGGTCGCTACATGACATCTTCTGCCCGCACAGGAACCGGTGAAATCCAGGCGAGGATTTGTCCTCCATTGCAATCAATGATCAAGGCCAAGATGAAACTCGAATGAGTTTTAGTTTAAGTTTTGGAAGTAAATCAGTAGATTTAAGCGCCAGGGCCTTCTCAACGTGGAAGCGGTAAGGAGGGAAACTGCTTCTTCCAGCAGAAAGAAAGATCTGGCGTCATGGGGCGGAGCCATGGGAGTTACCACCTGGGTGGGTGGGAGGAGCCAGCTTGAAGATATTCCGGCAATCCTTAAAGGGAAATGCAACTGCTAACAAGTGTGAATAGATCATCATATCCACGTCTGTAGAAGGCACTTTTCCCACTGGGTCATAAGCTGACTTTTCCACAATCTGTTGCCCAACATTTGGTCTCTTACCTCCCCCCTCCCCCCCCAAGTAGGTAAAGCTAGTACCCCACACTCAAGTGGCATACGGCACTGTATGCAATAGGGTAAGCAGTCAAAGATACTATGTTTGTAAACTTCTCATAGATGTCATAATTGCATTCTTAGAATTAGACCAAAGATGAATATATGTAGTACTGAATATCTCTACTTCTTCCACCCCACCCCTGCTTGTTCTGTAGGCGGGAAATATCCCAAAACAAATTCAAGGACGGGCTGTCATACCCAGTGTAAAAAAATAAGCTATGATAACCTAAACAAGCATGGCTTAGGTATTCTGTAGAATGCTGGACAAAAAAGGTGATCGGTGCAGTGAGTTAATCCCCTGCCATCCAGGCAGCTGCAATATTTAACATTATATGCAATAGGTGTAGACTGTTTTTCCTGGGATGTGCTACTGCACATTTTATCTGATCAGAAAGACATCTACTATGTGCAAAAGTAGCCAAGTCAGAAAACCGGTCAGCCATACAGAGATGTGATCTCTAAGAGAGAAAATAGCCAAGTAAGGTCAAGGTGAAATATGCATTCATATAAATCTGACATTTTAGTAGGAACACAGAAGGCATCCTGGATGGGAACAACATAGTCCAAAACTATCTACTCCAAATCCAGTGGCAATTTTCTAAGCACGGGTAAGACAAATGGCTAATGATTATTCTCTTCACTTCTACAGAACATTCAAGTTAAAAATGAAAAATTTAACTGGGGGCTTATGATCCTGCGTCTACCATCTTTTTTTTTTTTTGTTAACTTGGCTGGAAGCACTACCATGACGTTCGAAGGACTCTGGCACTATGAAAAGAAAATCCACTGGTGGCTGAAACATCTGATTAGCCTTCCTCTCATAGGCATAACAATTCTGCTATAGGGTACAGATGACTTTTAGCTTGACATGAAAATGACCCCATTGTTTTCAGGGATAGGTAGAACCTCTCAGAACATGGCCAGCTCTAAAATTTAGAGCCAAATAAAATCTCCCATTTAAAAACAGTTCTAGTGGTATGAAACACAAATTTTCATTAGCATGCAACTGGCTTAAAATACAGTAATACTTGACTCCAAAGAACCACCTTTTTTTGTCTAATTAAAATCTGTTACAAGTACAACCAGAAGTGGTTTTCCCATCCCAATTTGTTTCTGAGCTGACTCAGGGGCTTAGTGGCAGCTCAACACAGAGGGTCCTAGTTCAGGACACGCTTGGGTCTCTCGCTTAAGAGGACAGTAGAGAGTAAATATATTGATGCAGTGATGTGGGAAGGATGGACAGCATCACTGTACCAAAACCTCCCCCCACAGTTGCAATATAAGTGGGCCCTTGGTGTCTCAGGGTGCCAAACACACGAGTGCAGACAGCAGACTATGGCAAACACTGTACATCATAGCAGCGTAACTGAAAGCTCTCCCGCTGCCGCCCTGCAATGCTGTGAGAAATAACCTATGACGTCACCTGCATTTCCAACCGAGAGCTGATCAAAAATGGCAGTAACATTGAACTACTACTAAGGGACATGTGGCATCTAGAAATTATATCCATTTATAATAAAAAAAAAAACATTTATAGCTAACATTAACACATGGTAAGGAAGCTAAATCAGTGGATCAACTGGATATTGTCAGGGGCTCTTTAAGTGCACATTCCAGTCCTTGTCTACAGCTGTGTCAATCAGCGTTTCCACAACAAAAGCATTCTCAATTTCACTTCGGCTCTCTTCCTCAACTACACGCACCTTTGCACCTTGCCTTGCTGTGTACACACTTTTCTGTACTTTATGTTTATTGTTTCAAATAAAAAAATTAAAGCCATAATACAAGCAGAGAAATAATATATTTAAGTACATGACACATACAGGCCACCACTCCTCTTGACATTCACAATTTAACCTTCTACTGCTTTAAGATACGTCAATGAGGGGTAATTCAAATACATTTTAATAGTAAAAGTCAAATACTAAATCGTTATATTTTAAGCCCATGAGCAGCATGAAATAGATCTACAACGTCCATCGTTCAAAGTTTCTGTTATTCTCTTTCCCTTACATGAGGAAATAAAGACAGTGTCCATGCATTACTCTGTTAAATGGATGCCAATAGTGCAGTCTCCTATAAGACAGTGCAAACATCTATTAGCTGAACTAATAATTGTTAATCAAATAACTAGAAGAAAGATCTGCTACAAATATATAAACATAGCCAGCAATTTCCAAGCATTGCTGTAACTTCAGAAAACAGGTGTTGCTGTGTGGGTTTAAACTGTAATCGATATCTAGAACTCAATCTCTAAAATGAGCATAAACAAATGTCCAGAAACAAATGCCTCTCCAAGTACTGAGTGGGTGCTTACACCCAGTCCAGTAAACTAAAGCACATACATTTTTGTTTGTATAGGGGCTGTTTTCACCCATCCATTACCTTCCTGTGTGTGAGGGTAATCCATTTAACTTCACAACTCGTCGTGTTCAGAGGAACCTTCGTCCTGATCCACAACTCATCTTCGTCATGGGACCTGTTTCTGAGACCAGTTCATGGCATCCTTTGGGTCAGAGAAGACGAAAACCTTGCCATGGTAGGCAATCCGGAGGTGCGCCAGGAAGATGATGCCATGCAGAATCCCTGCTTCACGCAAGAGCGCTCTGGTACCATCAAATGTTTTTCTTCTCTGCCTGGTGGCACATCTGATGTCAGATTACAATCGCACCACTTGTCCCTCACATAGAAGCATTTTGTGTTTGGCAACAGCCAGCAGGTAATCTCTAGTGCCTACTCCATCCGTCACTGCTAATACCATTCGGAGCATCTCCAGGTTGTCAAACCTACCTTGTGGTATAATTCGGTAGACCTTCTGGATCCTCTGAATGCACGCAGTAGCGTCGTCACCAAATTGCTGCTGTAGCCATTCATGAAAGAACAGTATTAAATGATCAACCTCGCAGCCCTCCAAGAGACCTAACAGGCGGATGTTCATTGCCCTGGTTCATTTTTCCTAGGGTCTCCAATCTCGTTTTCAAATGTCCATTTTCTTTACTCACTGTTGTGACTGCTCCTATGACTGCATCGGCCCTTTTCCTAGCCTCCGCTGTCTCCACAGTCATCGTATCTAACACAGATTCCACGCTAGTCACTTGATTGTCAAGGCCATCTATTTTGTCAGACAGCCCTGTTAACGAAGAAATCAATCTGGTTATTTTCAAACCCAAGGACTGTAGCGTTTCCTCTCCAGAGAATGGCAGTCTGATACTGGAGCATGGACGGTGTGGCTGAAGCATCACTTGGATTTTTCATCTTTGCACCATCATTCTGGTGCCGATCGTTACATGGGTTGCCCATCTTTTTTGGCAAGCTATCCCACACAACTCCTGATACTCCAAAATCACTGATGCCTCCAACAAAATACTTTTATTAGGTCCCAAAGTTTGTCTGTGCAAAGCACTATCTAATGGCTGCCGTCTTGCTTGGGCTCCACAGCACCCCATGATGTGCACATTCTTACAAAATGATTCTGTCTCCTGCATGTTCAACATTTCTGTCCATAAGCAGGGCATCAGTTTGGACCATACTGCCTCCCACAATTATCACATGCGTGCAATCTGGGCTCTCTAGCTGACATAGTATCTCTCATTTTCTACACAATCTCTCTCCCTCCCTTTCTAAAGGTCGCTGAATGCACTACAGCATGTGTACCAGGGGGCTCACGTATGGTTTCGAATTGCATCTCACTTAATTCAGCAGCCCTGCAAATATCAATAGTTTTGGCCAAAGACAAGTCCATCTCATGGAGCAGGTGGCACCGCACTTGATCATCCAGAATACCGCAAACAATTCTGTCTCTAATCAGTGAGTCAGTCAAATTACCACACTCGCATGACTTAGCATGCAATTGAAAGTCAGCAAGATAAACATCAAAGTTTTCTGCTGGTTGTTGGCTGCGTGTGTTGAACAGATGTCACTCATAGGTGGCGTTTCTCCGTAGATTGCAGCAGTTCTCAAACTGCTGCATAACTTGAGGCAAGTCTGTTTCATCTTCATCTTCTGCCCAGTCAAACGTATTGTAAACCTCCATGGCCGCAGGGCTGACGACATGTAGAAAGGTCATGGCTTGAATCCGGGGAGACTTCTCCAAGACTCCAGAGGCCACAAAATAAATTTCCACTTGTTGCTTGAAGTGGCACCAGTCTTCCACAAGGTTGACAGATAAATCCAAAGTGGGTCACGCCGGTGACCTATGTTTGGGAATGAGCCTGGGTAGGCCGGGGGTGGGAGATGGATTGAGCAGCTGCACGGCAGCTCTCCTCTCACGGGTGGGGACTCAGTCGTACCCACAGCAGGGTTGCCCCCAGGTGGAGGCCTGAGGGTAATGCAGATGGAAGTGGCTAGACTAGGGAGGGTGCAGTGGATTAACCGCAGCGAGGGGAGAAAATGTGAAAATGGAGCTGGAAGGCTCCATGATGGCCCTTTACTTTCTCGCCGGCCCCTGGAGTTTGGATGTTGATCTCCGTGGGAGGGGGAAAGTCGACGCCCTTCACCCTTGGCCCTGTCATGGGGGGGGGGTAAACCTGTGGGAGACTGCTGTGAGGGTCGGGGCCACAGAGTGAGCCCCTCCAAGAGAGGGGTATAAAAAAAAATCCAAAGTGGGTGGTGGTGACAGCTGCTCCATCTTCCGACATTATGTAATGAAACACTGAGGCAAACACTGTAGTTTCTAAAAAAACTTTACTAACCAACTGGCAGAGCATTACATTACATTACAGCAGACCATTTGAATCTGGTGGGTTTCAGCCCACCTATCAAGTATTTATACTAAAGTTCAAATCTAGAGATACATGCAGGGTGTGAGTCATTGATATTAATGAGCTTAATCAGTACAGCACATATCATCACTCATGGTAACTGAAAAAATACACGGGCAAGGAGATTCCAGAATACCATGCTTTCAAAGGGTACAATGGTGCTTACCCACTAAAATAATCTGCCCAGTCAGTTTTTTTTTGGGGGGGGCAGCGTAACAGTCAGCCAGGCCTTGATTACTTACATTTCTGTGATGCAACCATGTAATCAGGAACTCTAAATGCAGCTCACAAAACAACAGAGGAACATCTCACCTGCATACTCTGTCTCACTGTCATACTAGCCTCCCATTTCATCATATGATTACAGTCATCCCTTCTGGAGAATACGTTTCACACATAAGAGGCATACAAGTATCTGGTAAACAAGCTTATAGCTGGGTGTGTGACAGGGTGCGTTTAAAATGCTTTCAATAAAACTTGCTGTAGACAGAAAATTATGTGGAATGGAATCTCTCCAGGGCAGTTCTTGCCAGCTGCATATCTTGCACTTTTATAGTGAGTTGGAGTACTGTGCTTTCAGTTAATAGATAATCATTACAGTACAATGCACAGCAAACAACAAGATCTTTTTCTGAGCAATTCATGTTGAAATGATCAGTCAAAATAATTAATACTTTACAGTTCTGTTTCATGATTGTCTGGTCCTTATTGCAGCCACCATATGGATGTGCAATTTGGTATACTTCCCATTCTCATGGGGTACAATATCACTGAAGGCAAAACACTTTTGTGTTACAGGTATAACCTATTAGACTTTGCCAATGAAAGAACAGGACATTCCTTACTGCTTGCCTCTCAGTGTCTTCCAGGCAATGCAGAGCCCAAGCCTAAGAACAACAGCAACCTTAATTCCTCCTTGCCTGGCAATGTTTACCCCTCCGATTTCTTACTTACCCTCCCCCTTCTCTCACCTCCCTGCTGGTGCCACTCCAGCACCACATGCATACAACTTTCCCCTACAGACCGGGGGTACACCCTATGGGTCCCGGAATAGGGGGTCGAGAGGTTGCTGTGGTTATGGAATGCAATCTCCCTCCCCAGCCACTGGCAGCACTCCCTGTCCACAACTACCTAACCACAGATGATCCAGGTTCACTCCTGAACCTGGGTCACCCACATGACAGTGCAACATGCTACCACAGGGTCTGTGAGCAGCCCACAAAAAAGAAATTTTATTGATCTATACCTAAAACAAACAGTGGGCCCAGCTTTCGGTTGCAGACTGGCGCAAAACTGCATGCATGATAACTGGCACCCATCCCTTTCCTGCATCCCATGAGCTACACTTAAAGGGGTTACATACCTGCCCTGTGTGGTTGCTAATTAAAGACTGATGCAAAACGGCGAGGTGTCAGGTAGGAACTATCGGTCAGCAATGTCAAACTGACATTAGATTTGTTTAACTCTTACTTTGTGTTGCTGACCATCAGTGAACAGAGCCACCAACTCCCTCTCTGCATCACTTAAATAATTCCCCATCTTATTTATTTATTTTTATTTATTGAAACGTTTCACCAGGAAGGCATGCTGAGCAATCTGAATTGCTAGTCTCTCGGTGCATCCTGGGGGAAGGGGAATACACAGGGAAGCATTTGGTACAACTGCCAGAGCAGGCTAACATGGTATATTAAATATATATTATTTCACAAGACAATACCAGTACATGATTAGAACTAGAATATTACACAATTAAATGAAACAAAGACAGGACTCTCGTTTTGCATGTTTTACACAGATAAGGGAATTTGATTAAGTGCTGATATGTGCTGAGGTTGGGTGGACATAAGGTAGAGTGTGATGTAGGGTGTTAGAGTGAGAGTTGAGGAAAAGGTTGATTAGTAGCAGGAACAGTTAGAGAAGTAGTTTGGGAGGGCAGAAGATAGAGATGATGGGGATGAGGAGTGGCAAATGTGGGTAGGTAATGAGTTCCAGAGTTTAGAGAAATTATATGGAAATGCAGATTGTCCTATGGTAGTGGAGTTACAAGGAACTAACAAGGTGTGAGTCAACAACTCTGAGGGAGCAATGAGGAGGAGGGTGTGTGTGCAGGAGGGTAGTGATAAAAGGTGGTGAAGTGCCAAGCCAGTACTCTGAGATAAATTTGATGCAGTGGGAGAGACGTCTACCATCCAGAGATTGGAGCGCCAGAGAGCGGTAAAGGTCGCAGTGGTGAGTCGGGGGGGGGGGGGTTCAAAGCAAAACGACAGAAAGAGTTAAAAAAGGGTGTCCAATTTGGTTAGGGAGGACTTGGGTGTGGCACAGTAGACCACATCGCAGTAGTCGAAAATAGGTAAAATCATTTTCTGAACAACTTTGTGCCGAGCCATAACAGGTAGGCTGCTACGGTTCCTGTAAAGGGCACCGAGCTTGGGGCGCAGTATTTTCAGGATGGCATCGACGTGATCAGAGAAACTGAGGTGCTGCTCGAGCCAAACCCCAAAGTATCTAAATGAGGAGGTGTCCTCTATGAGAGTCCCATCAAGGGTGTGGAAGGAGGTTAAGCCTGGAGAGTCTCTGCCTTGTGCCAAAGGTCATGGAGACCGTCTTTCTGGCATTTAGGAAAAGCTGATGAGAGCGAAGTCAGTGTTGAACCTTGTTAGAGTCAAGTTGTAGTGTGGTCGCAACATCCGATGGGGAAAGGCCAGAGATGTACAGGACAATGTCATCAGCATACATATGTATAGAAGATGACCAGACTGTCGGGAGGTCGTTTAAGAAGATGGAAAATAAGAGCGGGCCAAGCACTGAGCCCTGAGGCATGCCCGTGTGTATTTGGAGGGGGGTGGGATTTAGCATTGGCTATCCTGACCAACTGTGTCCAACCCACCAGGTAGGCTCTGAACCAGCTGGTGGCAGAGTCAGACAGGCCGGATGTGGTAAGGGTATTGAGAAGAAGGGAGTGGGAGACCGCGCTGAAGGCCTTAGCAAGGCCAACAAAAATGGCCGAGGTAATTAGTCCACTGTCCATCCCTGAGAGGATAGAGTCTGTGAGCTTAAGAAGTGAGGCAGAAGTGGAGTGTTTTTTCCTTAAGCCAGCTTGGAAGGGAGTGAAGGAGGAGTCAGATAGATAGGAGGAGAGCTGGGATAGGACAAGGTGTTCCTGGAGCTTAGCCAGGACAGGAAGAAGTGAAATTGGATGATAATTACTTGGTGAGGAACAGCTGCCTCCCTTAGGTAGGGGAGGACCATAGCATGTTTCCAGTCAGTGGGGACAGCTGAAAAAGGATGAAGGATAGGCTGAAAAGGTCAGCAAGAGGAGAAGATATAGCAAAAGCTGAAAGATATAGCAGTTTTGGGTAGAGGCCATCTGGGGACTTGCCTCTTGAAGGGTTGAGTGCACAGAGGGCTTGTAAAACATCGTTTGAGGAGACAGGGAGGAAGAAGAAACTCCCAGTCAGAGGGTGAGAGGAGTGTGGGGAGGGGTCTGGGGAGGAGGGAGGCGGGCTGCGAGGAGGAGGTAGCACAGGATGTGAAGGAGGAGTGGAATTCAGTAGCGACTGAGGTATGGTCGAAAATGAGGGAGTTATTTGCGTGCAGAAGCGGGGTGGGATGTTTGGATTGGGGGGGGAGAGAAAAGAGTGAACAGCTTTCCAGAACTTGGATGGATTTGCTATGTTAGTTTGAAATGAGGAGCGAAAGTACAGTATTCGGCTTTTGCAAGCCAGATTACTTTAGTACAGGAGTTACATAGTGTGCGATATGCTGTAAGGTCACTATGTAGCCTGAACACTTTGTGTGCTTTCCAAGCCTGGTCGTGGGCCTGATGACAGGCTAATAGTTCAGGGGTGACCCAAGGAAGGGGGATTTCCATGGACTCTGGAGTGTCTTAGGGAGGCATGCTTGTTCCAGGTGTTGAAGAAGCTATTCTTAAAGTAGGCCAAAGCTTAGTCGATACAGTTGGCCGATGCTATCGGCGACCAATCTGTGTGTGTTAGATCATGCTGTAGGGGGGCAAGGTTGAGTGATTTGTAGGAGCAGGTCAGAAGTTTATTGTGGGGAACTTTTGGTCTAGTATCTTACAAACCAGGACGATCATATGATAATCACTGAGAGCATCAGGGAGAAGGCCCAATCAAATGACACGGTGAGGGTGAATGGTGATGGCCCAGTCAATCAGGGAGTGATTTAGGGTTTTCTGGTTTAGCTGTGTAGGTTCATGGATTAGCTGTGTAAGGTTTAGGGTCGTTAGCTCATTTCGGGCTTTTCCAAGGGAGGGGGACAACCAATTTAGGTTGAAGTCACCCATTAAGTAAAGTTTGCCTGACGCTGCGTGTGACGCGATAGTGGTGACAAGCTCGAGGGCAACTGAGGGACTAAGGCTAGGATGGCAGTTAAGTTCCTGCGACGTACTGTAGATCAGGATGGAGAATGGCAGGGATAGTCTTAATACTACAGCCTCATAAGCATTGGGGACGGAAGAAGATAGCACAGTAGTGACTTGTAATGTGGAGCTGGTATAGGTTGCCACTCCGCCACCTCTGGATGCAATCTTGACGGGTCAGATTAAAGCCAGGGATAGTGCTGGAGGTGTCAGGAATCTTGCTGTTTAGCCATGTTTCAGATAGGATAATGATATCTGGGTTTAGGGAAATAGCAAGTGGTTGGAGCAAGTCGAGTTTTGGAAGGACACACTGTATATTAAGGTAAATGATCTTAAGACCCCGAGGGAGGACAGGAGAAGTTGGAGATGCAGAGTTTAAGGCGTGCGTTGCTGTGCAGCAGACCAGTGTTAAGGGGGGGACCTGGGTTTGGGCTAATATCCCCAGAAGAGAGAAGCAGCAGTGCAATAATGATGAAGTGTTGTTTGATATTTTTGTTCTAGGAGCGGGAGCCCGTGGCAAGCAAGTAGGATAGGGGACTAGTTGATGGGGGCAGTTGAGCGATTAAATGCAGAAGTAGGCAAACAAATTAGGCATAAGTATAATCGAGGTGTGTGGCCTGACTGTACAATGACCCCATATTAGGTTGAAGGGGGATGGGATCGTTGCAAAGGGAAACTTAGGATCGAGTATTGTGGGAATGAGGTAGTGAGGGGGGGGGAGTTTACTGTCTTGGAGGTAAGGAAGAAGGGGATATGGAGAGGAGGAGGATAAGAATTGTGGCTAGGCACAGGATTTTATGCATGGTGGTGGAGGTTGGACTTGAAATAACATTAGCCCTGTAATAATTTGCACAGATTAAGGGAATGACCAGGAAGATGTAGGAGTGATCACCAAGACTGGGGAGGTTAACCTTGGATGTAGTAAGAACTCCCATTAGTGGTGTAGAAACAGAATGAGCAGATGGGAAACTTGACACTTAGCCATGTGATGAGGAGGAGTTATATAAGAAAAGCACCAAACAGGGTGGGGCGCGGGTGGGGAGCCAACACAAAGCACCGGCGGGAATCAACTGTGGGCCTTAGAGCACGGGCGGCGGCTTGTTCAGGGCCAGATGCACAGCACCGAGGATGTGAGAGCACCGGAGTTCAGGACTCCTCTAAAGAGAATTAAGGAAAGAGCTGGAATTAATTGTAGTTCAAATCAGTGGGCATTGGGCAGACAGGTTGAGTAGACAGCGAAACAGTAGGGCCTTCTGACTGCTACCTCTCCTCAGCTCATCTGGTGCCCTTTGTTTTTCTGTCACCATGCAAGCGACCTGCAGGGTCAATCTCAAAGCACAGCAACCTGCCCAATGCCAGTCAAATATTTAACCCCAAGTAAAACCGTTATAGGCCAGTAGTAGGAGTGTTATTAAAAAGTGTCCTGGAACTGAGAAGCCAGCAGGGGATGGAGACAATTAGTGGACCTGAATGGATGCACATGGCAGGGAGGGTGTTCCACCAGATATCAGGGACTATGTAAAGGATGGGGGCATGTAGAGATCACTGGACCACCATAGACAGACAACAGCGCGGGACAAAAAAACAAACATGAACTGCAGGGCTGGCCCACCGGTGCAGTAGTAGTGCTACCGCTTGTTACACCAGCGACCTGGGTTCAGTAGCGAACCTAGGTTGTTGGAGTGCCAGCCGGGGGGGGGAGGGTGGATCGAGTGTCCATAGGGCTGCTCTCCTTCTCTGGGGAGGGTGGGCTGCAGCCCTTGCTGCTATACCGCCACCTGGGTGACCACGGCTGGAGGTGCAGCTGAGGAATGAAGAAATGCAGGGAGGGACAGATGTTGGCCGAGGGCCTGGAGCGAAGGCATGTCTCTGCGTGCCTTCATCTCACTGGCCCTCCTCGAGCGCCAGCGTCTGCAGGGGCGAGGACCAGAAAACATGGAAAACACCCCATGGCTGTACCAGGAGATGGGGCCTTGCACGGTGACCAAGGGGGAGCCTGAGAAGCACCTCAAGTGTCCACTCCACTGAGGTACGGAGGGATGCCTTTATATAAACTGAAGGTTTTTTTTTTAAATAAATAAAAATGAGTGATATAGCATTTAGCTTTTCACATTTAGAACTGTATAAATGTATTTTGTTGTAGTAAAAAACAGTTTTCCGGCAACTAATTTATTAATGTGAGTAATTGTAATTTTAGTATTAGAAGTCATTGTATGTTTGTATTGTGTGGAGCCATTGTATTTTGACACTTTAAATGGACTCTGGTATTTTCTGGAAGTGCCAATATAAAGTTGTAATGCACTTTAGGATTTAAGAATTAGGTGAGGTGTTTGTACACACTTCCCTTTTTATATGAAAAAGGTTATTTGAAGTGCCTGTATAAGATTGTAAAGCACTTTAGGAATCAGACGAAGTGTATACATACACTTTCATTTTAAGGGGTCACTTACGCAATATTTATGGTAATGGGAAGTTTGATTACCCTTGTATATATGTATTAAGGTACATGCACCATAAAATGCCATCACTAGAGGGTGCAAATCGCCTTGAAAAAGTTCGAAAACTTGAAACGTTGATGCTGATGCTTGGGGGTGCTACCACCTATACCAACTATTTTTTACAAATAAAATATTTGTTTTTAATGTACTTGCAGTTTGGAGCAGAATTTTTTCCTTCTTGTGAGTGGCCATTCAGTTTTGTCACAGTGTGAAAGTCTGAGCAGGAATTCAGCACCACATATCGCTCAGAAGCCACAAGTGTTTTCTTTTTGTGCTTGTGTGTGTAACCGTAATTAAAGTCAGCTGGCTTTATTGTTTACTGCCAACACAAGCACACTACAATGGCACATTACCACTGCTGTTCTGGAGATTGGAATCATTTATGAGAAAATGCCCGCTGAGCTCTTGGAAATGCATCCGCTGCCAAAGTGTCCACATTCTGTAATTTATCAAAAGCTCTCATCCTTTGTTTTTCCATAGCAAAAAAGGACTTCATTTCTAAAATGCACAGCAATATTTTAGAGTCATCCGCTTCCACTTAGACAAATTACCAGTTTCTTAACCCAGGAATTCTCCAATATTCCAAACTCTTGCAGTCAGCCTTTAAAGTAGAACTGCCCGGAGATGGTATGTTATGCTAATGATGGAACCATCATTAGCTCGTGCCACTTAGTCAAATGCTGCTCTTATCAACTGCCGCATTCGAAACCCCTCAGATTTCTTTCTCCGCCTGCCAAGTCAAGATGCCTCTCAGACTTCTCCTCAGTCGTTCCCAAGAGCTACTTCTAAAATTATAAGTATTTTCTTTTATAATTTTCATTTGCTGCCTTTATTTTCTATTTTACTAGTAAGCCATTAGAGTAGGAATTTTGAGTGCTTCTTCAGTTTCTCTCGGTTAGGGATAACCGCTGAGAAACTGAGGTTTTGTTAGTTTAGTCTGAGCTTTTTGACTAAAACCCAGGTAGCTTAACTTAAATTTATTTTTTTCTCTGTAAAGAACCGATAAATCCAGTTCTTTGTCTGTTTATCCCGGTTCCGATCAGAACTTCCTCGGTTCCTGAACTGACCGCAACAAAAAAATAAATAAAAAAATCTTACTCGTGGTTGAAGTATTTTTAAGTTGTTTTTGAAAATGTCAGAAAATCCTAAGAAGAAAACTGGCCCCACAAGGTTTAAAAACTGTACAAAGTGTGGGGATGTGTTTGCCAAGGCTGACAAACATGACCTATGTGTTGTCTACCTTGGTGAGGAACATTTCTCTGCTGAGTGTGACATCTGTAAGTCTTTCCCCCAAAAGACGCTTGAAAAACGTCAGGGAAGACTTCACAAAAAGTTGGAGATGGGTGCCTCAGGCGTTGACCAGCCTTCATCCTCAAAAAACTGCAGGTGAAATCACTATTCCTAAGCAAGCAAACCCTGATAAAGGTGATACCTCAACAGGGAAACAAACCGGTTGAATCTCCGGTTCCTTCAAAAAGACTAAAGAAAACAAAGCACACTAAACCCCTTGCTGAAAAGCCTATGGGGACTTCTGCAGTGCCTGGTAGTTTGCCTACACCTGAGGATACTGCCCAGACATTCAAAGTGATTCAAGTTTTACAGGGGCTGGTACCCCCGATTCCTCAAGCACCGGTTCAAACTCCGGTTCAGCAAACAATTTCCTCAATTCCAACCTTACTCCATGAATGCATGGAGTATGAGGAGGAAGAAGAGGATTATGGTGAAGAAGAAGGGGAACTCACAAAACCTGAAGTTGCCCCTGATGAAGAATTTGAATCTCCACCTAGGGCATCTAAGGACTTTTCCTCCCATTTCTCCTTTGTCAAGAAAATGGTTGATGCTCTGGATATAGCCACTAGTGAAATGGTAGAAGATTAAGAGGAGGTGGAATATCGGGAGCTTATGGGGCTAACACCTTCTAAAAAATTGTTGCTCCCTATTAACAAATTCTTTAAGAAAGATATCTTAAAAATTCTGCAGACACCAAATTCTGTTCGAAGTCTGGATAAGATGTCTGATAAAAAGTACCAACTAGAAAGGGAAGGGGCAGAGTTTTTGTTTACTCACCCTGACCATCAAGGTGTCGTACAGACTACAGCCTGTGACAAGACAAAGGTGCCCTTGGCATCACAACGTCCTGAGAAGGACTCTAGAAAGCTGGACAGTATGGCCAAAAAGGGCTACCTGTCAGCTTGATTGGCTGTCAGACAGGCCAGTTATCAGGCCTACGCTGCACAGTATCAAAAATCACTGTGGCAGTCTGTCTTGGCTATGTCCGAGAAAGCTCAATCTGTCCTTTCAGTTGATTTGGCTGAGACTGCCAGGTTTGGTCTGGAGGCTGCAAAGTATCAATTTCAGATGGTAGCAAATGCCAGTGACAATTCTGCCAGGTGTATGACCCTTTCCATGGCTCTACGAAGGTTTGCTTGGCTCAGGGCCACAAACGTCACACAGGATACCCAGACGAAAGCCATGGATTTTCCTACAGAAAACAACTCCTTATTTGGAGATAAGACAGAGGCCTTTATGAAGAAGGTGGATCAGTACAAAGCCACCTACAGGAGCGACTCTGCCAAAAAGAGAACTTCACCTTCCACCAGAACTTATGGAAGGGAAGGCGAGGTAAAGCAAGTTACAGCAGGCTTTTTATCAGGCTCAAGCTGTCCCCCAATATCAACAGTACCCTCAGCATACAGGGTACTTCAGAGGTAGAGGCAGAAGGGGGTCTAGGCATGGCTCAAAGGCTGGACAGGATCAGCCCAAATCCAAGCAGGATCTCTGACTTACTTGCCCAGGCCACCTCCCCAATCCCTGTAGGGGACAGACTGGATCACTACTTTCAGGCTTGGAAAAACATAACCACTGACAAGTGGGTCCTGGAAGTAGTGGCTCAAGGTTTGTTCCTAAGTTTCAAATCCTTTCCCCCACTAAGAACAAGGGTTTTCAAAACTACTTCAAATACAGAGAAGAAGCTGTTGGAAAAGGAGGTGCAAAGTCTGCTCTCATCAAGGGCAGTGGAACCTGTACCTCCTCAGCAAAAGGGAAAAGGGTTTTACTCAAGGTATTTCCTAACCACAAAGAAAAATGGGAATCGCAGCCTGTTCTAGACCTAAGGTTACTAAACTGGCTCTTACTGAAGCCAAAGTTCAAAACCGTAACCTTGCCAATGATTCTACCAGCCCTTCAAAAAGGAGACTGGTTGGCCTCCTTGGACCTGTATGATGCTTACTTCCACTTCCCCATAAGGGAGTCCCCACAGAAAATACCTCAGGTTCAGACTCCCATCAGGCCATTACCAGCTCTCAACACTACCATTTGGTCTCACCTCAGCCTCAAGAGCGTTCACGAAGTGCTGAGCAGTAGCGGTAGCACATCTAAGAAGGCTAAGTGTCACAGTGTTCCCCTATCTGGACGATTGGCTGTTGGTGGTGAAATCACCACAGTAGGTGAAGGACCACTTGCAGGTAACCCAAGAGCTCATGGAGTCCTTAGGGTTCCTCATAAACCTAAAAAAGTATTTTCTACAACCAGTCCAGGTTCTGCAATTCATAGGGGCAGAACTACACACCCAGAAGGGAAGGCCGTACCTGGCTCAGGACAGGGTAGGCAGTATCCTGCAAATTGCTGGCTTGTTCAGTCTGCACAAGCCAAACACAGCAAGGCAGTTCCTTCAGCTACTGGGTCACATGGCTGCAGCAACAGGCATAGTCCTAGGTTCCGGATTCCAAATGAGGGATATACAGTTCCATCGGTAAAAACAATAAGTTATGTAACTATTGGTTAAATGAGGTACTATTAAAAACAGCATGTACAGAGAGAGATTTGGGGATATTAATCTCCAATGACCTAATAGTCAGTGAACATTGTAATGAGGTCATTAATAAATGTAATCGAATTACTGGGTGTATTAGAAAAGCCTTTGTATTCAGAAACAGAATGTGCATAGTGCTTTTGTTTAGACCCCTGGTTAGGCCACAAATGGATTATTGCACCCCTCTGTGGAGCCCATACCTAAGATGAGATGTGATGGGTTTAGAGAGGGTTCAGAGGAGACTAACCAAACTGACTGAGGGCATAAGGGGTGAAACATACTAGTCAAGATTACAAATACTTGGACTATATCCACTATAACTGAGGCGTATTAGGGCAGCTCTCTCATTAATGTACAAACTGATCAGGGATAATTCCCTTATTATTAGCCTGGGAATAACTCTGGCAGAAAGGAAAAACTTTCTGAGAAGTTATAGCCAGTAGCTTAAACTCACGTATCCTAAAAGGAACATGAGAAGATTTTTCTATACACAGGATTATCCCCCTCTGGAATGAACTGCCTAAGGAGATTGTGGAGGCAAGCACATTCGTGGCCTTTAAAAATAAACTCGACAAGCATCTGTTACAATGATTAGGGAAAGAATGTCCTGTCATTACAGAAGACAGACACTATGGGCCAAAATCCTTCTGACTGTCTAACAAACCAAGTATGAAAACCTCAGGGGCACATTTGTGCCAAAGGAGGGATCCTCTCTCAAAGCTGATTCCAGTAACAAGGACATTACTGCAAGCCCTCCAGTAGTGGAAGGAAGGAGACAATCTAAGAGAAGGGGTTCCCTTCCAGAAACAGTCTCCATCGGTGATTCTCACAACAGACGCATCACTGCTGGAGTGGGGTACCCACCTAGAGGAGCACACCACCCATGGAATCTGGTCGAGTGCAGAGTCACTCCAGCACATAAACCTGCTGGAACTGAGGGCAGTATTACTAGCCTTGCAGGCCTTCGCACCATTGGTGCAAGCAGAGTGGTACAGGTCAGAACATACAATACCACAACCATGTACTGCATAAACAAACAGGAAGGGACAAGGTCCAACCCCCTGTTCACAAAGGCAATGAAGATTTGGAGCTTAGCTTACTCACTCAAAGCTTCACTGCAAGCTATTTATCTGCCAGGCAAGGACAACACCCTAGCCGATGCCCTGAGTCAGATCAACCAGGCCCATCACAAGTGGACCCTGAACAGGCAAGTGCTGAAGGTAGTGTTCAGAAGGTGGGGCACCCCAGAGACAGAGCTCTTTGCGTCTCACGAGAATTACCACCTGCCACAGTATTGTTGCAGACCACCAGCCAGGGGCACAATACCCCTAGATGCTCGGACTCTGGACTGGTCAGGGAGGCAGCTATATGCCTTCCCTACTTTTCCTCTGATCTTCAGGATTCTGATCAAACTTGGATCCCAGCCAGCATCAATGATCTTGATAGCACCAGACTAAGCAAAGGAGCCATGGTACTCTCTGCTTCTCTCCATGTCTGTGGAAAAGCCAATACTCCTCCCTCAGAGGCACAACCAGTTACTGCCAACCAAGGGAGGATCCTGTACCGTAACCTCTGATCTCTCAGGCTCAAGGCATGGCTCTTGAGGACTTAAGAGTATGCAGGTTTGCATCTCTCAGAAAGTGTTCTGAATGTTTTACAAGGTTACAGGAAGCCCTCTACCAAGAAAACCTATGCTTCAAAATGGAAAAGGTTTTCTATTTGGTGCTCCCCCAATGATGTGGTGCTAGAACAAACAGGGATTCCAGCATGGCTGGACTACCTTACCCATCTGCATTCTTTAGGCTTGCAACCCACCACTTTAAAAGCCCACCTGGATTCGGTATCTGCTTACATTTCAGCTGGAAAGGATACCTCTATGGCATCCAGTTCTATTTTCAAAATGTTCTTCAAAGGTTTGGCACATTTGCACCACCCTCACAGGGATCCGATGCCAGCTTGGGACCTAAATGTCTGCACTGGCCAGCTCGTGGTCCCTCCTTTTGAGCCCATGACCTCAGCTCATTTGAAGTATGTTACATGGAAAACAGTGTTTCTGATAGCCATCACCTCTACCAGAAGGATTAGTGAGCTTCAGAAGGCTCTATGTCAAAAAAGACATATCATTCCATAGGGACAAGGTAGTTTTGAGAACAAATAGGAAATTCCTTCCTAAGGTGGTTTCTGATTTCCATTTAAATCAATCCATCACTTTGCCATTCTTTTCCTTTGAACACTCTAGTTCAGGTGAGCATCAACTCCACAGTCTTGATGTCAAGACAGCCCTGAGTTACTACATGACTCACACTAGATCCTGTATATACTGTACCATAATATCTGTACTTTTATAATCCTACATGTTAAATGGCTGTATCTGAATTGCCCGTTTGCTTTGTTAACACTGTTTTGACGTGTATAATTTAACTATTATATCCCTGTTTTGTCATGACGTGAAACCTTTGTAAACGAGCTTCCAGCTCAAAGGTTGTAATGTAATCACAGATTTCAATAAATAAATAAAGATCATAGGCAGGACAGACAGCAACTGTTCCTGACTTATGAGGATGTGGGTAAAGAAAATCCAGCATCTAAAAGGTCCATTTCTCGCTGGGTAGTTCAGTGCATCCAATTCTGCTACTCGAAAGCTGAGAAGGAGCCCCCAGTAGGGCTGAGAGCTCATTCCACAAGGGGGACAGCTGCTACTATAGCAGCTGCCAGGGATGTCCCATTGTTGCAAATCTGTAAAGCAGCTACCTGGAGGACAGTTCACACCTTTACAAAAGCATTACAGCCTGGACATCCAGTCCAGGAGTGATGCCAGGTTTGGCACAGCAGTCCTGCAAAGCCCATTTCCCAAGCAGGTTCTGTGCCCATCTCCAAAGGTACTGCTTCTTAGTCTGCAAGAGTTAGGAATACTGGAGAATTTCTGGGGTAAGAAGAAAAAATTTCTCACCACAGTAATCTTGTTTCTTCCAAGGTATTCTCCAATATGCATTACTCACCCACCCTGCCTCCCCTACTAGAACCAGTGGCCTCTGCACTACAAGCTGAATGAATAGGTGGCAAAGGTGCCACACACTGGCATACTTTATCTTTTTGGGCCATGTTGGTCATTATTTTTCCCTTTCTTCAGGTTATTCTGACATTCAGGGGGGTTTGTTTCCCCCAGCTGGGGTTTGTTCAGATTGGGTTAGTTTTGTTTTTATGTAGAGGTTATCCTTGGTTGGGCATTTCCTTGCAGGCTCGTCACGAAATCTGAGGGGTTTAGAATGCCGCAGTTGATAAGGGCTGCATTTGAAAAAAGTGGCACGAGCCAACGATGGTTCCAACATAAGCATAACATTCTCTCTCTGGGCAGTTCTACTTTAAAGGCGTACTGTAAGAGTTATGAATATTGGAGAATACCCTGTAAGAAACAAGATTACTACGGTGAGTAATTTTTTCTTCCAGCTCCTTTAAAGCATTCAGTTGTAAGCAAAACCAATACACATTAGACTATTTTGAATTAATAACCATGGTGTTGTTACAAAGGGATAATAACACTATTATATACCAAAAGGACACTTTTAATATTGAAGCAGTTCACAAATCAAGAGAGACACATTGCACAAGTTTCTCAATTTTATTTAATGTATCCACCAGTACATGTTATATGATACTTTCATAGTTAGAGAGAGCATGGAAGACATTTGGCCCTATTTGTAAAGGCGTGTATGCCACTTTATGTGGAATGGAAGCCAATGCATGCTGCAGAGGGAGATCTTCCACAGGTACAGTACCTACCCTCTGTCCAACTTCACTTGTAAAGTTACATGGTCTGCCAGGGCTGGGGATGTGTATCGTGTATGTACCGTACAGCATGAATAAACCCAGTTTGGGGCTTTGGGTAATCAGAAGAATGTATAGTGTAGGTTACACCGGGGAGAACCTGCTGTAAACTGGCTATGTACCACCATTCCAAGCCTCCATTTGTTCCTATAGAGACTTCTGTCCTCTGTCCGGCTTGCCCACTTCAAACTGCCCCTCCAACCCAGACACCTGCCATCTCCACAATTTACCCTGGCTCAACATATGGTCTATTGTGTGTAAGATTCATTGTTATCCAGTCCTTTCAGTCACTGGATCTGTCCCGTTTTAAAAAGCCACAGAAAGGCACACACCCACGGCAGATAAAGGAAAATTCCAAACCCAGGAAACTGCTGCAAAAGGTTGAATTTATTCATTCGAAACACACATGGATATGTCAGTAAGCAAACACACACTCAAGTCGTGCCAGTGCTTCGACCAAGTGGGTCTTCATCGGGGGTGGGCTCCTTGATCCAAACCTCCCCATTTTATATCTCTTCCAATGAGAAGTGGAGAGTTCCAACTGGCTGATCCCACTTACAATAAAGTTGCTCAAAATTCAAGTGGCATATAGGGAGACACACAGTACATAAGTCGAACGTGATAAATACATCCCTAAAGCTAAAGTTTAAAACTACAATTACACTATAACAAATAGTATAAAAATCAGAGCAGTAAAGCTAGAACTTCAGTTCAAATAATTGTACAAAAATCAAAGACAGGTCAAGATAAGCAATTGACAAAAATATTGGAATATTCTTTTTTCAAAGTTAAATTACACATTTGAGCAGAGTTCAGATTCCAAGAAAGTGGATGGCTACACATTGAGGCTGCAATCACCCACACATGAACCAAGATAGCAGCTGTAGGGATCAGCTGCATTACACTGAATACTTGTGAGAAATATTCAAGAAAAATTCATGTCGGTAACTTAAATAAAGCATCAGAGTACAAGTCACAATAACAGTAAATTATAAAAAAAGCAATATATAACCATCAAAAAAAAAAAATATATATATATGTATATATATATATATATATGCAGTTTATAAGTTCAACAAGGAACAGCTAACTCTGGATCTGTAAATAAAGTAGCTAAAGTTAGGCAGATGGAAGCTAATAAGGTGGTTACAACTGCCTTTATGTGTACCAAGACTTTCAGTAGTCCATATGATTATAAAAAGGGCTTGACCTAGTCCTCATTTAGTCCTAGAGGCTTGAGGCTTTTCAGACTAAATAGGTTTAACACTGGAGAAAGGCGGTTAATTATTTCTCCCTTTTTACTAGTTGAACCAGCTTCCAGGCACATACATTTAAATCTTTGTCACTACCACCATGTGCCTCTTTAAAATGGGGGCCAACAGGTGTCTCTGCGAGTGGATTTCTTATTGCAGTGTATATTTATTTCACCAGGAGAAGGTTCCCTTGAGCAAGTTCATTTACAAGGAGGTCCCGGGAAGGACAGCATACAATGTTAACAGGCAATGATACAGCATTCAGAAGTCTACAAATCACAGAGAATAACACACAGTTAAAGTAAGATTACAGGAATTAAAACTCTGACAGTTATATAAAGTATACAGAGACTAGCTAGGCATACAAAGTAGAAATATGTTCAATAGTTATCGGAAATCACAGTGAGTAACTATCCCATATAATTAAGCAACCAACACATATATTTAAGGGTAAGCGAAGTATAGCTTAGCCACAAAAACAAGCCTCAGTATATAATTTTTCAGTGAGGGTTTTGAAGGTGCTAGGTCTGACCAGTGTGGTAAGTTTTAGTACGGCTTATACCAAGTTCCATACTGTGGGCAGACAGCAACTGATTGCAGATTTTTCTTGCCTGCATAGCGTGTTTAGGGATGTCCAGAAGAATACAGTTATTCTTTCTAAGGAATAGCTGTGGTGCGATAGATGGAATTGCTCGGTGATACAGCTTGGGAGATCCTTTAGGAATATCTTATTATCCCTGGTACACAGATTCAGCAATCTCCTGGTTGTTAGGGAGGGTGAGCCAACTGTTGTCGGTTCTGGGTCCTGACTCTGTGATAAACACAAGTGCTCGGAGATGGAGCACATCCAATTTGGTGAGAGAGGTAGCTAAGCAGTGTGAGAAAATTAGATCTGCACAGTCCAAAATTGGCAGGAAGGCGACCTGTACCAGGTGTTTACAGATGTCACATGGGAAACTGTGCTTACATTTAAAGAAAAAAAACCCAAAACAATCTGATCTGAAGTTTTCTGCATGGTGCTTGTGTATGTGTGGTGAAGGATAGCCTATTGTCAATCCATACTCCTAGATATGTACGTTTTTCTACTTCTACAGTACCCCCTAATAAAGTAGTGATGGTAGAAGCTAATGCATGCTGTGGTGATATGTTGTGTGAAGCAATGAACATGACCTTGGTTTTGGAGGCATTTAATAGCAATTTGGAGTGGAAAAGGTCGAGTTGAAAATTGCTAAATGCCTTCTGGAGGTCAGAGCAGACATTACTGATGTCAGACCTGGATACAGGGCAGTATCATCTACGTATAAGTGTAAACTGGCATCCATGATGGTCACCTATAAGAGGAAAGGGCCTAGCACTGAGCAGCGGGGGACACCCTTGAGAAAGAGGGGTACAGGTGGACTACAACCCCCCACGCTTTTATCTTCTATACTCGCCCATTTACATAGTTACTTTTGCTGCGGATGTGCTCCTGCATCCTCTTGTGTAAGGGTCTGATGGTGCGTCCTACATACACCATGTCACATCGGCACCAGAGTACATAACCCACAAAATTACTGCTGCAGTTTATGAACTGCCTGATATCTACAGTCCTGCATATGGTCTCCAATTTGAATTCTTTCCCTTGTAGGCAATGCGTACAGATGCCCCAGTGACCACACTTAACCATACCTTTTGGTGGTAAAGGTAGCCAACTGCGATAAAGTAGAATTTCCTTGGGGCTCTCAAATCAGCTGTGTACCAATTTGTCCTCAAGAGTCAGTGCTTTCTTGTTACCAGCTGGAACAGACAATTCAGGGTCACCTTTCAAAACTGGCCAGAGTCTGGCCACAATATTTTCAATGCCACACAGCTTGTTACTGAAGTTAGAGACAAAGCAAATGAGATCATTTGTTTCTAAATTCTTTGACTTAGATTTTAACAAATCACTCCTGTGGAGGACCCTTGCTTTATCAGCTGCCTGTTTCACTACCTCGTTACTGTTCCCCGTTTCCATGAATCTAAGCTAAGATCATCAGTCTGTTTGTCACAGACCTCCATAGATGAACAATTTCTTCTTAAGACTGCCATTACAAAATGGATTTTACTAGGCTATGAGGTTAGGCACCATTAGCACAGAGTAAACTATTTGTGGCAGTAGGTTTCCCTATAAGCTGAGCTGGTTACTGTGTCAACAGATCAGTAGGCAAGGTTCTGTCAAGGAAATTAGGGTTTTCCTCAAGTTTTTCCTCATTAACAGTGCATAAAAATCTCAGGTTGCAATCATTAGCATGTAGCCAAGATACAAATTCAAGGGCCTCTTGCTCATTATCATCCCACACTGACAACGTCATCAATGTACCTGAACCACTTGATGATATATCTGTGTGTTGGTTGGTTGGTTGCTGTCAACATTAAAAACAACCCTCTCCTCCCATAAGCTTAAACCCAATTTAAAAAAAAACAAAAAACGACAGTGCCATGGACAATTGCATGGCTATGCCACAGAACTGAAGATATAAATTATTGTTTAAACTCAAAGTAGTGATGGCACAGAATGAAGTGCTAAGCTTCCAAAATAAATGATATGGGGAATTCACTACTGAGAGGGTACTTGTTAAAAAAAAAATGTGGTCAGAGGCCTGGAATCGGATCCCAAGGTTGTGCTTGATGCATGTGTAAAAGGGACCCAGCATCGCACTACAAGAACAAGTGATTAAGTTTCCACTTGAAATTTTTTAACTTTTTGAGTACATGCATTGTATCAGGGATGTATGTGTCCAATCTATGGATGCAGTCTTTCAAAAAAAAGTCTACAAGCTTGTACAGACCATCAGTAAGAGAATTAACATCTGATACTATGGGTCTTCCTGGGGGTTACAGGTATCCTTGTGAATTTTAGGGAAGGATATACAACACTGGCACCATTGGGCTATCATTCCTGATGCACATATATTCTTCCTTTGTTATCTCACCTGTAGCCCACCACTTTTCCAATAGAGCCAACAACTTTTTTTGAAATGGTCTTGTAGGGTCACCATTTAATTTCTTGTAGTTACTTTCTGCAGATAGCTGATCAATCTCCTCTGATCTATAAAATTCAGAGGTTCATGATGACTACACTGCATCCCTTGTCTACTGGCCTCATAATTTTGCATATTTTTAAGTTCGGTTAAGGCTTCAGCCTCTGCAACCATGAAATTATGACAGACGGGGTGGCAAGGTCAGCTAACACTTTCTCTTCCTCATGCACAACCACCGATTCTTTAAATGTTCCCTACAATTACGACAAGATTCTCTTTTGTTTTCTATATTTTTCTCAACAACCAACTATATACTAAAAACCTGAATTTATATAAATATAACATGAAAACAACTTTCTAGAGGTCATAAGATGCAATAAATTTAAGTGCGAATTGTTTAGGTGTTATGGCTCACTGGACAGGACAAAGGCAGGGGGTGACGGCACTTAAATTCTACACTCTACATTCTTGGGATTATCTATATGAGAATTGATCAGAGCACTGCCTGACCCACTCCACTCACTCACAAATTGTAAAATCTTTTACATTGTAAGATATCAGGCGAGATGAGCCTTTCCAGGCGATACTTTTTTTTTATACCTAAATTTTATTCATTTTTTCCTTTAAACATTACCATTTTATCAATCAGATCAACATTTTACAATTGACATCTTAAATGGACATGTTGATTTTCCAACTAAACTGTTATTTTCTTCAATTAGACATAAAAGAAGAAAAAATATACCAAAACTTAATAAAAAGGTAAAAGAATTACATTATAAAAAATGTTTAAAAAGAAAACCAGAGAGAGAAGTTAGTAAAACCAAATGGAACTGGCATTATCAGTTGAATTGATTCTTTCTACTGCCATCATGAACAAGTCATCCTAAAAAAAGGAGAGGGGGTCACAATAATCAAGGACAAGCACACATTCATTCCTAGATAAAAGAAAGAAATTTAGGCAAGGTTCTTAAATTAGATGGGCCATGGGGAGGGGGCATGAGGGGAAACAGGGAGGTGCATGGGAGGTGGGAGGAATGGGAGAGAGAAAGAAAAACAAAAAGGGGGGGAAGGAAGAGTAGAGGTATATAACTTCTAATTCTTACTTTCAAGTCATTTCATCTATATATAGCTCCCATCTATTCCATCCAACATCATATGCACTCCCCTTATGATTTATGCTATATGTTATTCTTTCCATTTGTTGGATCTCGCTAACTATATCCAGCCAGTCCTGTACAGTAGGAGGTAATTTCTGTAGCCATCTCTTAGTTATGGATTTCAAGGCAGAGATTAACAAAATGGACCAGAGGTGTCGAGCATCCTTATCCATGGCTTCATCTGGGCACAGACCTAGCAAACAGTGCTCAGGGCCTAGTATCTTCGTCAGGCCAAACAAAGCGGCCAGATGTTTAGTTACACCAGACCAAAAGTCAGAAATTCCCGGGCAGTACCAGAACACATGGGCCTGGTCAGCTATCGTCCCCCCGCACCCCCACCAACAGTGTGCCTGTACTCATGCTCTCATTTTACCGAGCTTCTCCGGTGTATAAAAATACCTAATCCTTACCTTCCAGGCATATTCTCTCCACCCTGGTGATGATGTTGTTTTCCAGGTGTTTCGAAATACTATGCCCCATGTTTTAGAGCTTAATATTATCCCCAATTTTTTTCCCATTTCCCTCGAGTGCTGTTTATGTTGTATGCTAGGTCTGCAATCCTGTTGCCATACAGAATCGTGATCGCGCCTTTTCCATGGTCTCCCTCCCAGACTTGCTCAAACAACCTTGGATATGGTCTCTCGTCGAGCCATGACATATTATGTCTCAATTTTTTGGCTAGATAGTCCCGGAGCTGAAAACAGAGCAAATGATCCCCTGGTAACCAACTGTACCTAGCCCGAAGGGTTTCAAAGGACATAATATCAGGCCCCCTGAAAAGCTGCCACGCTGCCACGACCCCCCATCCCATCTGCTCTCCATACCAACTATATAGAGCAGCCAGAGCAAAATCCACATCATAGTACCACATCTGTATTTCCATAGATTTTTGGCCATACAACCTTGCCTGGTGCCCTGGATCCATCCCTGTAGGGTAACTTGTATTGTGTGGCTTCTGAAGGCAGATATATCGATTTGTGCAGGTGGAAAGAATAAGAGAGCTGTTAGAGGAGGGGAATTTGCCATGGGGAGCTCCATTTGTTGCCAGTGCACTTTATATGAGGGGTGGGACCACATCAGGGCATTTTTCATTTGCACTGCCACCCAATATTCATATAGGTCCGGGCTGGCCCTCCCTCCACTATGCTTAGGCAATGTTAACACTTTTTTAGATATCCTGGGATGGGATTTGGCCCAGAGAAACAACATCATTTTTTTTGCCAGGCCCCTACCACCTTCTTTGGAATAATACATGGAACAGCCTGGAACAGGTAGAGGAATCTAGGCAATATATTGGTCTTAATTACTTGAAGTCTGGAGTAAAAGGGGAGAGGTAAAAGTGACCACCTCTCTGTATCTGCCCAGACTCTTTTTACTAAGGGAGGGAAATTATCTTTAAACAAATTTTTAGGGAAAGAACCAATCCAGACCCCTAAGTATTTAATAGTGTGACAATCCCATTGCATGGGGTATTTAAGTCTTAGTCTCTGGGGTATGTCCACATTAATGGCTAAAACCTCGGTCTTGGTCCAATTAAGTCTATAACCCGACAAATTAGAGTAAATTTCAATTTGCTGAAATACTTTCGGGATTGATTCTTCGGGCTGAGTGAGGTAAAGTAATACATCATCCGCATAAAGTGCGATTTTATGTATCGTGTTGCCCCACTTGAACCCCTCTATTCCTCCATTAACCCTGATACTCTGAGCCAGTGGCTCTATATAGAGGGTGAACAGGAGCGGCGATAGCGGGCAGCCCTGGCGTGTGCCTCTAGTAAGATCAAACTGCCTCGATACATAACCATTAGCTCTTACATAAGCCACTGGAGAAGTAAACATCTTGGTTACTATATTAAGAAGAGTCTTCGGGAACCCGAAGCCGACCAGGGAGGCCTACAAAAATTCCCATGACACTTGATCGAAGGCTTTCTCAGCATCCAAGCTCATAACAACAGCTGATTTTTTGGTAGCCTGCATTTTTTCTATTATGTTAATTGTTCTACGGACATTACCCAGGGTCTGACGGCCCGGGACAAAGCCCGCCTGATCTATATGAATCAAGTCTGGTAGAACTCCTTCTATCCTTTTGGCTAAAATATCCACCATTATCTTATAATCTACATTCAATATAGATATTGGGCGGTAAGACCCACACATAGTTATATCCCTGGCCGGCTTCGGGATCACCGAGATAATCGCCCTTGTCCATGGGGGGGCATTGAACTGGTGTCTCCAGAAAGATAATTATGCGCCCTACAGAGCAGATGGGAAACCTGGTCCTTGAATCGCTTATAGAACTCACTAGGGAGTCCATCCGTACCAGGACATTTGCCGGTTTTGATTCTCCCAATTTCAGCCCTCACCTCAGCTTCCGTGAAAGGACGGCTCAAGGTTCCCCCTGTGCGAGGGATAATTTGGGCAAACCTAAAGGGGACAAGAAGCAGTTGATTTCCTGTTCTGTTGGCTTGGGACCTCCATTATAAAGCTTTGCATAGTATTTTGTGAATGCCTCTACTATGTTTTCGGTTTTGTAGTGTAAACTCTGAGTCTCTGGGTCTTTTATTTTGGAGATTGTCGCTCTGCTCCGAAATTGACTGAGCCAACTTGTTAGCAATTTCTGAGCCCGGGGACCTCCCTCATAGTACGTCTGTCTTAAGTAAATGAGACACTGTTCTATCTGGTAGTCAAGGATCATGATGTACTCCTCCTCCTTTAAATTTCTGTAAGAGTTTACCTCTTTCTCCATCAGGGTTCTGGTATTGCAATTGCTCCAGACCATGAATTTGTTCCTGCAACTCATTACGTCTTTTCTCCCTGTTTCTCTTCAATCTAGATGAAAATTCCACCAGGGTCACCCTGACTATGACCTTAATAGTGTCCCAAAGAATACCTGGGGATATTTCAGGGTGTTGGTTCATTTGAATAGCCTGCTCAATGGATTGAGATATCTTTTCTTGTACCTCTTTCAGCTGAAGGAGAGAAGTATTCAGCCTCCAGAATTTAGAGCTTCTGGTGATCCTATTTTCAATCTCATATATACAGGACTGTGGTCTGAGAGCGGAGACACCCCAATCTCTGAGGATTTGCATATTTCCAGAGTTTCTCTGGTGGTAATGAAATAGTCTAACCTGGAAAATGTCTGGTGAGGGGGTGAAAAGGAGGTGTATTGTTTACACCTGCCATTCAGGGTCTGCCAGACGTCCACTAAGCCCACCTCTGCCAAAAAACTGGCCACCTTCTGAGCCACTCCTTTCTCCCTTCTAGGCAGCTGGGTCGAGGAGTCCAATTTTGGATTTAATCTCAAATTGAGATCTCCCCCCATCACCAAACAGCCCTCCACCCACCCCAAAATTTTAATAAAAAGATCCCAGTAGAAAGTGAAGTCTGAACCTGGAGGGGCATACAGTGATACCAGAGTTATTTTTTCTCCCCCCGCCATCATGCCTTTGGCTGCCACATACCTGCCCTGCCTGTCCACCAACTTATCTTTTAGGACAAACTGCATGGCCCTAGGAATAAGTATCGCGGCCCCCCTTCTACGGCCATTGGAATATTCGGATGCTATCACCTCATGGTATCCAAATTTCACCAATTTACCGTGCTCAATACTATTCATGTGAGTTTCCTGGAGCAATATAACATGCGCTCCAGTTTTCTTCAAATAGGACATGACCCGAGAACGTTTGATAGGGTGTGCTAGCCCATTAACATTGTAGGTTAAGATTGTTAGATCAGAGATAGCCATCTTTATAGGTTACGTTAAAACCCAGTTTAAGTAGATATAGCGCCTATCCAGTCCCCCATAACCCCTCCCTACCCTTTCAATTATCTTAATGGCCAGTAGATCTCCCTTATAATAATAATAAAAAAAAAAAAAAGTTTCTCAACTGCAACAGTATTCCATAACTTTTGAACTATATACTAATTAGCTTCCACGGTGGAGGTCATTCTTGCTCCAGGAGACCTGTGTGTGTTCAGCTTCCCCAACCGAAGGAGGTGAAGATAGCTGGACAGGGGAGATGGAGCTACAGTACTCCTCACTACTAACAAGCAGTTCTCCCAAGGAGCCTACGCTGGAAAACTCAGAAAAAAGGCTCCTCTTTAGTTGAAGTCTGCCCACTTAGGGTGCAGACCGCTTTAAAGGACGTCAAGTTGCCTTTAGCAAGCCCCCGTAGGTACCCTTTTCACAGCAACTTATATTTAGTAACTGCTCAGGTAGTCTCCCCCCGAGGCAACCCATTCACATTTTAAAGAAACCCCCAGCAACACGCCTGTAATTATCAGCAAATTGAAACTAAATCAATGTGTTCTTCTTTCCCCTTTGAACAGGCATAAATCATATGGACAATTCGAGAATTTTTGTTATCCTCATATTCAAGCAGCAGGATTGTTAACAATGCAGCCCTTTTCCCTCCTGTTAAGACTCAAAGGGCATCATAAACAGTCGCGAGGTGCAGGGAGACGCTGGGCAGCCACGTTGCTCCAGGCCTCAGTTGTAACCTTGGATCCAAAATCTCAGAGTTTGTCTAAAAGTACTCATATATCAGTCCTGGGCCTGCGTTAGGTTATTATTGCCCTGGGATCTCCACTGAGTCTCCTTAAATCCTGTAGTGCGCAAAACATTCGTGATGGATCCTCTTCCCCTTTTCCGTTTGTTCTGCGCCATCAGCCATTCCACGGGTGCCTTCCATAGGGCGGACTGTCCTTGGCCAGCGATCCCCTCCGGCACTGCCTCCATCCAACCCCACTGCACTAGAACTTTCCCCACTTCCTCCGGTGAATCATACGCTTTCATGCCTTCAGACCAGAAGACATGGATCCTAGCTGGGTGGGGTGTGTTGAATCTAATATTTTTTGCTCTCAAGATTTTCAGGATGGGCCCATATTTCAGTCTTTGCCTCTGAACTTCCACTGGATAATCGTGGTCAAAAAATAAGCGACTGGAGAGGTATCTGATCTCCTTCTGCTGCCAAGCTCTCCGGAGGGTATCCTCCTCTATTTTGAAGCTATTAAACTTGAGTACTACTGACCTGGGCCTGGCTTCTGGTGGGGGTTTCGTCTGTAAGGCTCTGTGCGCCCTTTCTATGCCCAATTGAAACCCCAAGGGCAGCTGCAGCACGTCTGTTATTAGATCTGTAATGAAGTCAGTCATTGTCTGGCCTGATTCAGCGCCTTCCGGGAGGCCATGTATTCGTATATTCTTTCTTCTCGAGCGACCTTCCAGGTCTATGCACTTATTCTGGAGCTGTTCAGTGTGTTCCACCAGGGCTTGCAGTATTAGGCCCATTTTGGTAGTATCATCTTTGAATTACTTATGCGGGTCTCCGCTTCCTCCAGTCTCGTTTCCAGGCCTTTGAGCTGCTGATTGAGCTGCTTAAATTCAGCCCTATTCTCTGCACTTATTGCTCTGATCTCTGTAAAGAGTTTCTCAAACCGGGATCTAGTTAGCTGATTGGTTTCTGCGTCTGTATCTGGAATACTCTCAGGGGAAGGGCTTCTACTTTCGTCCCCATGAGTCATCTTGAATCCTGCAGCATCGGGCCGTTTATTGGCGTCTTTTAGTTTAGATCTACCTCTGGTGTCCTTAGCATGTTTGGTAGTTGCCATTTCTGGTAATATTGAGCTGGTTCCTACAATTTAGGTAGCTTTTTTGGCCTCTGGGAGATAGAGCTCTCTCTAGCTGGCTGCTATCGGCTACGTGATGTCACCGGAAGTCTCCAGGCGATACTTGTGTTTAGGGGATCCTATTAATCTGCCTCTATTCTCTCTAACTCCCAATGGGTCCATCTATTTTGATTAGCCTCATCCCTATTTTGGATTTGTACTGTATGTCATTCTTTCCATTTCAGCTATCTGCCCCACAACTGTTTTCTAACCCTGGATTGAAGGTGGGTTTACCTGTAGCCATTTACATATTATAACTTTCAACGCAGCCGCAGTGCAGATATATACAAGTTACTCATCCAACAGTAGTTCTAGGAGTGGTATATGTTGTTCATTCACACTTGTTGGCATGTTCCTTTCCCTTTAAATCTTGCTGGAAGGTCTAAAAGCTGGCTCCTTCCACCTACTCGGGTGGTATAGGCCTCGGCTCCACCCCATGATGCCAGATCTTGCCGGCTGGAAGCAGAGGTTGTGCGCTGAAGCTGGGGAGGTCAGCTAGGTCAGTGTGGATGAACAACATATACCACTCTCATAACTACTGTTACAGGTGAGTAACCTGTGTTTCTAGGGATGTGGATATGTTGTTCTTATCCACACTTGTTGGCAGACTCCTAGCAGTTCTCCGGGAGGAGGGAGGCAAGGTGCACCCTCCCCACTTAGGAAACAGAGATTGGAGAACTGAGGCCCCAAACCAGCATCCCAGCGTGACTAAGTCAATGTGGTAATGGGTAATGAAGGTGTTTGCTGACTTCCAGTTAGCAGCCCTGCAGATATCCTGGATAGGGACGTCCCTAGAAGCAGCCACCGACGCAGCAGTTTGACTGGTAGAATGAGCTCTTATCCCTCTGGGAGGCTCCTTGCCCAACCTATAGCAGAGATCAATGCAGGATGTAATCCATCTGCCAATCATTCACTTTGCTGCAGGTCTGCCAGGTGCGGCTTCAGCGTAGGTGACAAACAGCTGGCAAACTTCTCCCCGAACTTCAGCCATTCGCTCCTTATAATAAGTGCTTGTCTCAGGTCCAAAGTCTGGAGCCTGTACTCAGCCTTCGAGGTGTAATTAGGGTAGTACACTGGCAAAGTCAACACCTGATTAAGGTGAAACTCCGACACCACCTTGAGAAGGAATTGCGGGTGGGGGGGGGTGCAGGACAACCTTGTCCCTGTGGAAGACCAGATAGGGAGACTCAGAGAGCGCATGTAGTTCCCCAGTCCTTCTGGCTGACGTGATAGCCACCAAGAAGGTGGTCTTCCACGACAGATGTGACATCTCACACCTGTGCATCGGTTCGAATGGCTTGCCCATGAGCTTTGCCAAAACCAGCAGTAAATCCCATGGAGGTGGTAGTTCACGCACTGGAGGGGAAATGTGATCAAGACATTTAAGTAATGCCAGACCACATTTTCCTGTGCCCCCGTCTGTTGACTGGCCCATGCCTGGTAAGCGGAGATGGCTGCCATGTGCACCTTAAGGGTCATAGACCAAAGACCTCTTTTGGAGAGAGACCAAAGGTAGTCGAGGATGTTAGCCATTGGAGAGGACAAAGGGTCCAGGCCTTTGCCCAGACACCAAATGGAGAATCTCTTCCATTTGAAGGCATAGCACCGCCTGGTCGACTCCTTCCTAGATGCCTCAACTACACTGAGTACATCGTCGGAGAGACCCAAAGCCTGGAACTCTAGCCGCTCAGGAACCAGGCTGTCAGGTGCAGGGATTGAAGGTCCGGATGGATTATCTTCCCCTGACTGACAGAGAGCAGGTCCGGGCATGCTGGAAGACACCTCAGGAGCCTGGTGCTGGGGCTGAGGAGATCTGGATACCAGAACTGGTGGGGCCAGTCTGGGACTACTAGGATCATCCTTGCCTTGTCCCTCCTGACCTTGAGGAGCACCTTGTGGACCGAGGGAAGGCACAAAAGAGGCCTAGGGTCCATGGTCTTGAGAAGGCATCCCCCCTGCAATGAGCCCTGCTGAGGCGGGGGCGGGCATGAAACAGCCTCAGCTTTTTCTCCCTGGAGGCAAACAAGTCCACCTGAGGGGTGCCCCACTGGGCAAACAGGCTGTGAGCTACCTCTGGATGGAGAGACCACTCGTGGGATGCCTCGCCCATCCGGCTAAGGGCATCTGTCAGCTGATTCGAGGCTCCTGCCACATGGATGGCTAGGAGATATGCCTCCAGTCACCTCACGACGGTCCAGATGCACAGCACTTCCCTGCACAGAGGCTAGGGAGTGCATGCCGCCCTGTTTGTTGAGCATGGTAGTGGTATTGTCCATCTGGACTTGAACCACTTGACCCCGAAGGAATGGCGCGAATGCAGCCAGTGCCAGCCGAACTGCCTGGAGTTCGAGCAGGTTGATATGACATCAGGATTCCTTGGGGGGTTCAGAGCCCGTGGACTCTGATTCCCTATGTGGGCACCCCAGCCCATGAGAGAGGCATCAGACATAAGGACGACTGTCGGCTCATGGAGGACAAACAGAATCCCTCTTGCAGATGTTCCTGGACGGTCCTCCACTGGAGGGCGTCCAACATCTTCTGGGTCACAGTGACCACCTGGTCGAAATGAGCATGTTGCTGAGACCACTGGCTGGCCAGCTCCCATTGAAGGGGGCGTATGTGCCATCGGGCCCATTGGACCACGGTGGTGCAGGCCACCATGTAACCCAGAAGTCACAGGAAATCCCGGGCAGGGGGCGCAATTGCAACCAGAAATGACTGGGCAAAGGAGGAGAGAACACCTCTGCCCTGTCTGCCGGGAGCCTAGCTCTGGCTCAGCAAGAGTCGAGCTCTGCCTCAATGAAGCAAATCACCTGTGAAGGCACGAGTTCCGACTTGGCCTCATTGACCAGGAGGCCAAGGCTGAGGCAGGTGTGGAGGGCCAGATCTCTGAACCTCTCCAGCTCCAGTCTGGAGGGACCCATTATAAGCCAATTGTTGAGATCAGGTACACTCTGACCCCTCGATGCCAAAGATGGGCTGCCACCACTGCTGTGCATTTGGTGAAGACCCTGGGGGTAGATGACAGGCCAAATGGCATGGCTTGGAACTTGTAAAGGGCTCCCTCCACCCCGAAGTGGAGAAAACTTCAGTGGGATGGATGGATCGGGACATGAAAGAATGCATCTTGAAGATTCAGTGAGCAGAACCACATGTTCTGCTCGAGGGATGGTATGATCTGGGACAGAGTTACCATCTGAAAGGTGCGCGACCTCAGAAACTGATTCAGGTCATGCAGATCTAGAGAGGAAGTACCTGGAAACAAACCCTGGGTTGACCGGTGAGTCCGCGACTCTGACCACTACCTCCCTGCAGAGGAGTTGGGTGATGTCATCTCCGACAGCCGACAAGAGTATGGGCGGATACCTTTTCCTCCCATGAGGCATGGACTTGGCTTGGAGGGTACTGCTCGAATTTCAGAGGCAGACCCTGGCTGACCACCTCCAGAACCCACCTGTCCATTGTAACACTGGACCAGATGAAAAGGAAGTGGCAGAGCCAGTCCCCCATGGGAGGACCCAGAGTGGTTGTGGCGGGTATGGGGGTGGCCGCCCCCTCCCATCACTGTGCATGGAGGATGAAGAGCTGGCAGCGGGGCCGCTGGAACCTCTACCTTTGGCCTTATGGTTCGCTGAAGCCCTGGACTTGGGCCAAGGGTGCCAAGGCTGAGCCTGCTACTGCCCAGTTTGATACTGGGGCTGCTTGGCTGCAGGGGCAGAAGGTCGAAAGGGCTTCTTCTTCTGTGATGTTTTAGAGCCCTGGGGTTCTTTCTGGGCAGAAGTAATGGAATCCAAGGTGATGTTGGACTTCTCGATACACTGAAGGTGACCACTGACTCCTGGACCAAACGAGTTGGTACACAAGAAGGGAACATCTGCCAGTTTGTGCTGGGTGTCCGCCATAAAGGTCGAGACCCTCAGCCAGTCCTTGCAGCGCATGGCGACTGCCGCAGCTACTGATCGGGGCACAAGAATCCCTGATACCCAAGGCTGTCTGGAGTTGCGGTTCAGTAACAGCCCGGCCCTGATCACAGACCTGCTTGACCGGGGTCTGAAGGTCCATGGGGAGATGAGGAAGCACCTCATCCAGGGAGCCCAGGAGGGCATGGGAAAATGTGCCATAACAACAGCTGAACTCGCCTGTCAGAGTCCAAGCGAGGCAGCAGCATAGACCTTTCTGCTGTATGGTCCAATTTTTTGGACTCTTTATCCAGAGGTTTATCCGTGTCTCCCGAATTTCTCGAGCACCAGAACACAGATTCGGTCACCAATCCCTCGGCCGTGGGATGCTGTGTAAACCCTGAAGGGGCGTTGATGGGAACCACGTATTTGTGGGCCATACAAGTGGAAGGAGCAGGGTAGGAGGCTGGGTGCTGCCAAAGCTCCAGAGCTGGACCAACTATGGCCTTAGCCACTGGAAAAGCCTCAGATGAGGAATCCCCTTTTCTGAGAATGTCAGTCAAGGGGTATCTGGCACATTTTTCAATGGGCTCTAATGGCATCCCTGTTGATTTGGAGATGAGATGGAGGATGTCCATGAAGGACGTGGGTCCCTCCTCAGTTGACACTCATCGAATCATCACAGGGACGCGAATGAAGGTCCGAATCCTCGGATCCTAAGTCCAGGTAAAGCGGCCGACCACCTGAGTTGCTCTCAACCAGCCGCGGATGGTCAGGAGTCAGCGTAACTGACAGCCTGCTTGGGAGACCCCAATCAGGTCGAGACTCCTTGAAAGGAAGAAAGGAGCCCCTGAGGGAGGCTGCTTAGATGGCGGCTCCACCAAGATAGCTGGAGAAGCCAGCTACGGCCAAGTCAGGAGGGTCTTCACTGGCTCCGCGGGTGGAGGAACGGTGTCGACCGGCTCCGGAGGAGTCGGCATCAGTCTAGAGGGCAATAGCCAGGTGATGGCCAGAAAACATTGAAAAAACAGAAGCCATTAATTATACAGAGAATAATGGATAGGCAAGTGTGCGTTATGGGTTTTTCCTTTTACACACCCAAGGTGTGTGATGACCCATGAACCTAAAGAGCTAAGCTCTAGAGGTTTATGAAGTCATCACACACTGAGGGTGTGTAAAAATATCCATAATTAAACACACACTTGTCTGTCCTTTATTTTGTATAATTACTGGTGCTGGGAATGAATGGCAACCTCAGTTAAGCAGTCCTGTCATACTGTCAGACACACACACACACACACACACACACACACACACACACACAGTCACTCACTCCCTGTCCAGTAAGGATATTTTTGGTTTCTTTCTTTTTTTTTTTTTCCTTAAAAAAAAAAAAAAAAAAAAAAATATGCTTCTTTGGTTATTCATTATTCTTTGGTAACCAGGTAAGGCCCACTAGGCACAAGGGCAACCCAGAAGCACTGAAGTGGTTAAATGACTTGCTCAGAGTCACACAGTATGCAAGTGGAGGTTGTGGGAATGAAACCCAGGTCTGCTGGATATACCAAACTCATTCACAGCTCGTTACTCTAACCTCTAGGCTATACTGCCAGCCCAAACCGCATTTTGTTTTAAAATGGATCCACGTTTTGTTTTAAAATGGTACTGAACTGCGGCAAAGATCACAATAGGTTGGACCAAAGCCTAACAGCACAATCAACCAGATATATTTTTTATGTTATAAAGGCACCATCAACTAGATATTTTGCGTAAATGTTGTACAAGTTACCTGCAACTGAACTGCAAACGTTCAGCGTGGCTCCTCTGTAGTAAAGAAACAGAGCAGACATGTTTTTTGAAGTGTTAAGCCCCCCCCACATACAGAGTACGAGCCAATGAGGTGGCGTGTGTAGTGGGACAGACATAGTTGCAGAAAGAGTGTTTTGGAAAATGACAAAATAACCAGTTTTCAGGTTATTACGGCATTTAAAAGTTGCCTGTAAAGCATGTGATAAAGGGGGTCACGAGTAATTATAAAATGAATAAGATAAAAAAATAAATACACAGCGCTTACGTGCATCTGTATCATCGCTTCCAAAGGTTGGGATCCCACATATGGGTTGGTGCATCTCAAGGGTTTTGGCTAAACCCTCTAAATAACAGAAATCCAAACAAGCATTTGTCAGTAGGGCAGCAGCCAAGGCCAACAGGATGCTGGGATGCATCGCTAAGGGGATCACCTCCAGAAGGAGGGAAGTGATATCCCCTCTGCATAACTGCTTGGTAAGGCCACACCTCGAGTACTGCGTGCAGTTTTGGAGGCCACACTTAAAGAGGGACATTAAACTCCTGGAGAGGGTCCAGAGGAGGGCAACCAAAATGATTTGGGGCTTGGGGGACAGGACCTATGGGGAGAGGCTCGAAGAGCTAAATATGTACACATTGGAAGAGAGAAGGGCCGGGGAACATGATAGAGGTCTTCAGGTATATGAAGGGGGTAAATAGGGGAGGAGCAGTCAGGGTGCTTCGAAGGAAGGAGGAGGGGGCAACTAGAGGGCATGGGTGGAAGCTGGAGGGGGGAAGATTCAGGGGAGAAAGGAGGAGGTGCTACTTCACTGAGAGGGTGGTGGAGCCATGGAATGCACTGCCCAGGGGGCTGGTGGAGGCAGAGACAGTGGAAGGGTTCAAGAGGGGATGGGACAGGTACAGGGGAAGGGTTCTGGAAACAAAATACAGCGCAGCGAGAATATCCGGAACTGGGAAGGGAGAAGCCAGAGAAGGCGAGGGGGGCAGCAAGGTCATCTCTCAGGGTGGGGGCTGACCAAACAAGCAGACACGAAAGACCGTTAGGCCTATTCTGCTGGCACTGTAGTATGTTAGTAGTAATGCCAAATGTTTGCTTGCTGGTATTGTCACTGGTAGTGCAGGATTTAGAGAGAGATGCATAATAGGAATGGCAGTGAAGTATTGAAGCAACGCCAACCCCCACCCAACCCTGCAGAGAGTGACAGGCGTTATGGGGTGTGCCTTTGGGTCATCGGCTATAACACTCGCGCCATTCCACCTCACCCCACCCTGCAGACACAGACAGGTGTCGCAGTGTGCCTTGAGATCATCAGCCCTTACGCTCACCCCATTCCATAAGGAAATAAGCAGACATGGGTGCAGTATATTGGAGGTAGAAGACTTGGTTTGCTGGCCAAGGCACCTAGCTTCACCTGAGCTCTTTCCTTCTAAGACTGCTTGAAAGGCAGAGTAGAGAAACTTACCAGAGCAAGGGAGAAGGATTAAGACTTAGTTTGGCTAAGCAGATTTACTGTGTGGTGGTGTTTTTATTTTTTACTCACAGGGATTGCTACTGTTTGTTGCTAACATTTCATTGCTTTATTTTTTCTCTGATTCAAATTGTTGTTGCTGGTATACCTTCTTCTGCATTATTACAAGGTGTGCCTACAGGTGTGTGCTACAGATTACTGCTGTAATCTTCTGATTCAAATTGTCTTTTGCAAGGTATATCTTCTGTTACTGCTTTATTTTTCTCTGGAGCAAAGTGTTTCTTACAGGGTATATCTTCTCTGAAATTATTACAGGTGGTGCTTTACAGGTTTTACAGTTTTATCTAACATTAGGATAAGCTTTCAGGGTTACTGCATTTGTTGTTGACTGATTGTTTCTGCTCTTACCTCCTTGTTCTTTCGTCCGTGGTTCTTCTTTTTAGGCAGGGGAAGGGCCCAGCCACCCACCCCCATCCCAACCACCCCACGCTACACTCCTTTTATAGGGTACCACAGTTGTGACATTTCCTGTGGCAGAGCAGGAAGGAGGCGGATCAGTGGGGCCTCCACAAGGTGATCTCATTTACAGGGCACTAGTATTAACTTGTTATAACAAGTTAAACAAAGCACAATTAAACCATTACTTGCATTTTTTTTCCTTCTAATTACTCTGACTAGGTTACAAACCCAGCAACTTATTTGGAATGGATTTCATTAACTGCAGGTACTGTGGAACAATTTTCAGAAGGACATTCTTACAGGATTTAGGACACTGTCCTACATGCTGGGCCTTTGGAGATCTTAGGTCTCAGCTCTGGGCAGCATGGGCAGAGATTGCACGCCTCAAATTTCATATTGAAGAGGAAATACATTATAAGAACCACCCGCCATTTCCCCAGCATCCAACAGAAAAACCTCAACCGCAGAGGGTAGTTGGTCCAGGAGGTTGGCAGGTGGTTAGGAGGAGCAAATCAGGTGCCCCATCACTCTCTGCTCTCCAACACATTACCTCCAAAAACCATATAAACACTACAAACAGGTATCTGCCTCTATCTCTGAAATCAAATAAAGAGGCAGAAGACACTGCAGAGCAGGACACTGCGGCACAGGAGCTAGCACAACAATACTCACCCAAATCAGGAACCAAAACTAAACTAGCACAAAGGAAATCCAAAAACTTCTGATCATAGGAGACTCCATGATTCGGGGAGTTGATACCCATCTCCAGCCAGGGTAATGGTCAGATGTCTCCCAGGTACATCAGCATGGAGAGACACTGACCGCATTGCTAAAGTTGTTCACAAAGCAGGAGAAAACATTGATGTCCTAGTACACATAGGGACTAATGATCTCGCCAGCCGGTCAGTTGTGGAGACCAAGGAACACCTGACCAGGCTGGGTGACAAACTATCATCTATTTGTCCGGCATCTCCTTCTCTGAGATCCTGCCAGTCTGGGAGAAGGAGCAGATGGACGGAAGGTCAGAGAAGGGAGATAGGGAGCTAAACACGGGCTCAAGGACTGGTGCCAGGAAAAGGACACAGATTTGTAGGAACTGGCAACAGTTCTGGGAGCGAAAGTTCTTTAAATTTGATGGACTGCATCTGACTAAAGAGGATCAGTGCATTGGGGCAGAAGTTTGACGTCTTTGCAGAATATTTAAACTAGCAAATGGGGAGAGGTGCAGCACCCATACGTTGAATGGAAGAACATCCTCCCCTCAGCTAGTGGTCAAACTGGAATTCAGTGTGTTTGCCATTCATTTGCATCACCAGGTAAGAAAAAAGGTTTGTCTCCCCATACGATGCACAGGGGTAATGCCAAACCTCACCCAACAACTAACACACCAAAATCTGGCCAATGGAAAATCATGTACACAAATGCTCACAGCCTGGGAAATAAGATCCCAGACCTGCAGGCAATAATGTCAGAGGCTAAACTGGACATAGTAGCAATTAGTGAGACGTGGTTTACCAGTAACCACACTTGGGAGACTTCAGTACCTGGCTATGTATTGTTCAGAAGAGACCGAGGTGCAAAAAGGGGGGGAGGAGTGGCCCTGTATGTTAATGAAAATATCAAAGCTACAGAAATTCAGAATACACATAAGGAGCCAGAAGAACTGTGGGTCACCCTGAAACAGGAAATGGGACAGCCATAAGAACTGGGGTTGTCTACAGGCCCCAGACCAGAGGGAGGACATAGACACATTACTGTTAGAAGATATACAAAACATGACAGCTAAAGGAGGTTCTGATAATGGGAGACTTCAACATGCCAGATACAGATTGGTCAATACCAGCAGGAACATTTGCCAGAACTAGACTCATAGTGGATTCCCTGCAGGGAGGGCCTCAAACAACTGGTACAGCAACCCACAAGAGACAGGGCTATCCTAGATCTAGTACTGACTAACAAAGAAGGATCACAGATCTCCAGGTAGAAGGTCACCTGGGGCCAGTGACCATCACATGGTATGGTTCAATTTGGCTACTACATCTAAATCATCCCATTCCAAGGCAAAATATAGGGACTTCAGAGGAGCTGACTTTGATAAGATGGCCAACAGAGTTAAGCTAGCCCTGGCAAAAGAAACACAGGTGAGGAGGTACAGGCAAAGTGGGCAAGCATTAAGGATACAGTACTTGAAGCAACATCCCATTGTGTTAGACAGAAAAGGAAGTGCAAAAGAAGAAGGAAACCACTTTGGTTCTCAAATACAGTAGCAGAAAAGGTCAGAGCCAAAGGCTGGCCTTTCAGGAAATATAAGGAACACAGCGGGATGAAGATAGGGGGCATACCAAACTGCCCTAAGGGAAGCAGGTAAGGCAGTAAGGCAGGCAAAGTCCCAAACTGAGAAACACTAGCACAAACAGTAAAGAAGGTGACAAGACTTTCTATAGATACATTAGTGAAAGGAGAAAGTCCAGAGGGGTATTGCTAAGCTAATGGAGAAAAGGAGCATGTGAGGAGGAGGACCCTGAAAGGCATCTATCCTAAATAGATACTTTGCTCAGTATTCACTGAAGAGAAGGTAGGGCAGGGCCCACAGCCAGCATCATGGACACAGGGGAGGGAGGTGAGCACTACTCCCTTCACAAAAGAAAGGGTCCTACAAGAGCTTGCTAAGCTCAGGTGGATAAGGCAATGGGACCTGATGGCATATCCCAGGGCACTAAGGAGCTAAAGGAGGAACTAGCAGAGCCATTAGCAGAATTGTTTAGTGAGTCTCTGAGCACAGGAGAGGTCCCAGAAGACTGGAGAAGGGCTCATGTGATCCCTCCACAAGAGTGGTAGCAGGGAGGAGGCGGGGAACTACAGACCGGTCAGTCTTACCTCAGTAGTGGGCAAGATTATGGAAGCACTCCTTAAGGAAAGGATAGTGCAACACCTGGAATCCATAGGGGCACAGGATCCAAGACAGCATGGGTTTACAAAGGAAGGTCCTGTCAAACTAATCTCATAGATTTCTTTGACTGGGTAACCAGAGTGGTGGACCAAGGGGGAGCAGTTGATGTCGCCTACCTTGACTTCAGCAAAGCTTTTGACACTGTTCCACATAGAAGATTGATAAATAAGCTAGGTAGGCTCGGGGTGGGTCAGAAGTTGGTCAACTGGGTGGCAAACTGGTTGACTGGCAGAAAACAGAGAGTGGTGGTAAATGGTATACAGTCAGAAGAGATGCAAGTCACAAGTGGGTACCTCAGGGATCAGTCCTGGGGCCAGTCCTATTCAACATCTTCATTAGTGACCTAGCAGATGGACTAGAGGGTAAGGCTTGTCTGTTTGCAGATGACACCAAGATCTGCAACAGAGTAGATGATCCAGATGGGGTGGGCAGAATGAGAAGAGATCTGGATAAACTAGCAGAATGGTCAGAAGAGTGGCAACTGGGATTTAATGCAAAGAAGTGCAAAATCATGCACATAGGGAAGAGAAACCCTGAAGCCACTTATAGGCTGGGAGGAGTTGCTAGCAGTCACAAAGGAAGAAAGAGACTTGGGCATCATCATCACTGATGACCTGAAATCATCCAAGCAGACCTCTAAAGCAGTAGGTAAGGCTAGGGGGTGTTAGGGTGTGATTAGTAGGGGTATCACAAGTCGTAAGAGGGAGGTAATAATCCTCTGTACAAGACATTGGTTAGCCCCATCTGGAGTACTATGCAGTATAGGGCCACACCTTCACAAGGACATTAACCAAATTGAGGCAGTCCAGAGAAGGGCAACCAAAATGGTGCAGGGACTGCATCAGAAGACATATGAGGACAGATTAACGGAGCTCAATATGTATACCCTTGAGCAAAGGAGGAGAGAGGTGATATGATCGAGACATTTAAACACCTTAAGGGCATAAACAAGGTGAAAGAGTCTAACATGTTTAAATATAAGAAAAATAGCAGGACAAGAGGACACAGCATAGAGATTAGAGGGAGGCCGATTAAGGGGAATGTGAGGAAATTCTTTTTCACAGAAAGGGTGGTAGATGCATGGAATGGCTTACCACAAGAAGTAGTGGCTATGAATACAGTGCAGGGCTTCAAACAGGCATGGGATAGGCATAAGGGAGCAATACAAATGACTATGAATAGATAGGTTACTGACATCGCAAAGGCCGATGGCACATTTATAAGGTAGAAAAAGAAATGGGCAGACTGGATGGGCCTTGCGGTCCTTATCTGCCGTCAACTTCTATGTTTCTATGTTTCTATGTATAGGAGACTGGAGTGACAGGGCCGAAAAGCCCATGGCACACCTCGATGCCCGTCAGTGGTTGCAGGGTGGGAGTGGAATGGGGTAAGCATTACAGCTGATGACCCCAAGTCACACCCCCGACACCTGTCAGTCTGTATATAGTGGACATTACAGTTGGAGACCCTAATGCCCATGGCGTTTGTTGGTATTTTTGCTCCAAATTTTCAACATGGGCTTTTTGGGACCCCACCTCATGAACAGTGGCAGTATCATTTCGTTACTCAATCTCAAAAGGTGATTTTGCATAGCGAGCGTGCCATTTGGTGCCACAGGTGTGAAAACACATTTCGGGTAGGATGTGAAAAATGACAGTGTACTGTTTATGAGGAGTTGTGCAAAAATAATGTTGAAAATCTGGAGTGAAAAAATGAAAAAGTGGTGAAGTTATGACTGTGCATAGTATGCTCGTAACGTAGTCACTTTCTGGAATGTTTTCACCAGATTTTCAACATGGCCTTTTTGGGACCTCCCCTCATGAACAACGGCAGTGGGATTTCATTAATCTGTCCCGAAAGTTGATTTCGTCCAGCGACCACACCGTTCTGCGCCACAGGTGCAAAAACACATTTCGGGAAGGATGCAAAAAATGACAGCTGTATTGTTCATAAGGGGGTGTGAAAAAATTGCAAAGTTGGAAATTTGGAGTGAAAATATTAAAAAGTTATGAAGTTACAAGAGTGTGTAGAAACTGCACAATGGACACTTGTAATGCAGTCATTTTTTGGAGTTTTCTGGGACCCCACCTCAGGAACAGTGGCACCGTTGTTTTGTTAACTGGTCCCGAAAGGTGATTCCGCGTAGCGACCGCAAAATCACCTTTCAGGATAGAGAAACGAAATGACAGTGACAGTGTTCACAAGGTGAGGTCCCAAGAACCCCATGTTGAAAATTTGGGAGGAAAACTCAAAAGAATTGGCTGAGATATCAGCCCAAGTTGAACGCCCCCCTCCCACTGACTGCCATTATTATATACCATCATTTCTTCAGTTCCCTGTTGATCTTTGAAGAGTGCAAACGTGTACCCGGTCCACAGAAGATCGCTGCTCCCGACCTCCGGAGGTAAGCATTGGTGGGTGGGTGTGTGTTTGTGTGTGTGTGCCAAAGGTGGGGTTAGAAGAGAGGGTGTGGGTTGGGGAGGGGGAGTTGCGGAGAACTAAGAGGACCGGTTTCTTTTTTCCCTAGGTATTTGCAAAAAAAAAAAAAGACCTTGTGGGATTGTTTTCTTTTTACAGGTGCAGAAGTAGTAAAACAGATTTCAACACACTGGGGTGGGCTCCCAGTGTGCCAGAGTACTGGGGGGGATCAATGCCAACCCGGGTTGGGCACCTCGAGGTCGGCGGAGAATATAGGGCCATAGGAGAAAGCGAGGCATCCAACACTGGGCGGGCATCTCAGTGTCGGAAACAGAGGTAACTTTTGGCACACACTATGGTGGGTTCCCAGTGTGCCACACTGGGGAAGGGATACATGGCGGACACGGGGGATTGAGCACCCCGATGTCGGGCAGGCAGGGGGTCCGCTAAGCGTGATTGCGCTTGAAATGAAAGTGCCTTTAGGCACTGTAAACTCTCAGCCCGTACAGAGCTTAGGCTGTAGCCTACTCCACATGGGTGGGAGAAGAGGAGCAAAAGGAGGCAGGAGAGGAAAGTGCCTCCTCCCACCTTCTAGAGTCGCCACTCCAATGGCATCATTGTAAATTTATTTATGCACTACAGGGCTTAAGGTGTCAGCCAGGGGTGCAAGGGGCTGGAGAGGGAAGGGACCAGTGGGGGGGGAGGGGGGCGGAGACGTCAGCCAGGCTGATCGGGATGCAAGCAGCTGTTTGCTGGGCAGTGACCTGCAGATAAAAGGAAAAAGCCGTCACATGATTAGTTTGGCTTTTTCTTTTCCAGGGCAGACCACTTCAGGCAAAACAGCGTCACGATCAGCCTGGCTGATGATTGGTGTGATACTGTCGAGCCCCTTGCAGAGCACTCTGCATTGGATAGACAGTGTTACACCCCTCAAAAAAGTCACTCATCGCAAGAAGTTCGATGCGCATGCATGAACTTAAAAGGTCTGGCATCACAGAATATTTTGTGTCATATCAAAATGTTATCCAACAAGCATTTGTCAATGCCGAATGTTTGCCTGCTGGCATTGGCAGTGGTAGTGTAGAAGTTACAGAGCTGCGTAATAGGAATGGCAGTGAAGTATTGAACTGAAGCCAACCCCACCACCACCCTGCAGAGTGACAGGCATTGGGGTATTGGCATTGTACGGGCTGAGAGTTTACAGTGCCTAAAGGCACTTTCATTTTAAGCGCAATCATGCTAGCGGACCCCCCTGCCTGCCGACATCGGGGTGCTCAATCCCCGTGTCAACATGTATCCCGCTTCCCCATTAATATGGCACACTGGGAACCCACCATAGTGTGCCAAAAAGTTACCTCTGATGTTTCCGACATGCCTTTGGGTCGTCAAGCATAATGGCCACGCCATTTCAGTACACCCCACCCTGCAGACACTGGCAAGTGTCACGTTGTTCCTTGGGGTCTTTGGCCCTTATGCGCACCCCATTCCATTAGGAAATACAGTGAGATGGGTGCGATATAGGAGAATGGGGTGAACTTTGGGGCCGAAGAGTCCAAGGCATACCTCGATGCCTCTCACTGGCTGCAGGGTGTGGAATGGTATGAGCACTGCAGGCAAGAATCCCAAGTCACACCCCTGATGCCTGTCATTCTCTACCGGGTTGGGCGTTATGGTTGGAAACCCTAATACCTCAGGCATTCGTTGGTATTTTCACTCAAAATGTTCAACATGGTTTTTTTGTGACCCCAGCTCATGAACAGGGGGAATATCAGTTTCTTAGCCGAAAACTGCTTATGCACAGCGACTACGGCATTTAGCACCACAGGTGCAAAAACATTCCGAACAGGATGTAAAAATGATAGCTGTACTGTTCATGGGGAGGTGTAAAAATGGCAATGTTGCAAATCTGCAGTAAAAATATCTAAAAAATGGTGAAGTCACGAGCGTACATAGAAACTGTGCAACGCACACCCGTAATATAATTAGGTTGGGGATTTTTTTTTTTTTTTTTTTTTTTACAGCAGATTGTCAACTCAGGCATTTTGGTGCCTCCGATCATGAACAGTGTCACTGTGATTTTCTTTATCTGTCCTGAACAATGATTTCCACAGCGACCACGCATCTCTCGCGCTGAAAGTGTAAAACACACTTCAGCCATGTTGTGAAAATGACAGCTATACTGTAAATAAGGCAGTGTGGAAAATGCCACTGGTGAAAATCTGGACATAAAATATTACAAAGTCATGAACTTCATGAAGGCGTGAAACGCGCAATGCTCACTGTGAACACAGTCATTTTATGGACTTTGTCACCAAATTTTCAGCATAGCCATTTTAAGACCTCTGCTCATTAACAGTGTAACTGTGATTTTCTTAATCTGTCCCAAACATTGCTTTCGCACACCAACAGCACCATTGTGCGCTACATGTGCGGAAACACATTTTGGGCGGCATATGAAAAATGGCAGCTGTACTGTTCATAAGGAAGTGTACTAAAATGGCAATGTTGAAAATCTGGAGTGAAAATATTAAATTTGCAAACCTATGAGCATGCATAGGAACTGCGCAACGCACGCTCGTAAAACAGTCATTTTTAGGAATTTTTTCACCAAATTTTCAACATAGCCATTTTAAGACCTCTGCTCATGAACAGTGTCACTTTGATTTTCTTAATTTGTCCCATACATTGATTTTGCACACCGACTGCGCCATTGTGCGCTACATGGGCGGAAACACATTTTGGGTGAGATGTGAAAAATGACAGCTGTACTGCTCATAAGAAGGTGTGGTAAAATGGCAATGTTGAAAATCTGGAGCGAAAATATTGAAAATTCACAAACTTCACGGAATCGTAGGGACTGCACAATACAGGCTCGTAAAACAGTCGTTTTGGAATTTTTCCAACAAATTTTCAAAATAGGCTTCTTGAAAGCCCACCTTATGAACAGTGGCAGTGTCATTTCGTTAATCAGTCCTGAAAGGTGATTTCATGCAGTGACCGCGAAATCACCCTTCGGGCCCGAATAACGCCATGACAGTGACATCATTCATGAGAAGGGGTCCCAAAAACCCCATGTTGAAAATTTGGTGTAAAAATTCCAAAAAATGCCTGAGATATGCAACAAAGTTGAAAAAACCCTATCTAGCACATTATACAGCTTACCGGCACTTCCTCAGTTCGCGGTCGGCTTTGAAGAGTGCAGATGTGTTCCCGGTCCACCGAAGATAGTCGCGCCAAGGTCCAGAGGTAAGTATGGGGTGAGGGTGTGGGGAGCCACAGTGCGCAGTGGGTGGGTGCAGGTTGTGGGAGGGGCCAGGAGACTACATGGGACCGTTTTCTTTTTTTCCCCAAAGGCAGCGGACGTTTGCCACACTGGGGTGAGGCTCCCAGTGTGGCACAAGGATGGTTGTGGGGCGCTCAGCCGACGAGACTGGGCACCCCATCATTAAAGATCTATTGCCACACGCTGGGTGGGCTCCCAGCGTGGCACCCAGTACTGGGGTGAGGACAGTGGAGCAGACGGGGATTGGGCACCCCTGTTGGCTATATTATGAGTTGCCACTGGGGTGGGCACCCAGCGTGACATTTGGAAGGCTTTGGGGTGGGGGAGCGAGCACCACCCGATGGGATTGGGCACCCCGTCAGCTATACAGTGTGTGCATGGGGGGCGACGCCTGCATGTGCGTGTGTGTGTGTGTGTGTGTGTGTGTGTGTGTGTGTGTGTGTGTGTGTGGGGAGCTGCGCATGAGCAGGCGATATCTTATCGCTGCTCACTGAGGCGTAGCTCCCCCTTTCAGCTGTATGCCACTGCATTTTGGAGCTTGTCATAGACAGCTCCAGCATGCATTGGCTTACAGGGGCTGCACCTGCCAACACACTGACTGAATTGGAAGAGGGGGTGACACACCTCCGAAATCTCGGATGATGGCACTATGTTTCTTGCACATGCGTGCAAGCAAACATAAAAAACTACTAAGCATGCTCAAAACAGATAAAAACCTAAACTTAAAATCCTTATAACTCTGGAACTATTTTTTCATGAAACCTTCAAGCGGTACTGCCCTGGCACAGCCTACTTCTACCCTGAAAGTTTCAGGAAGACATTCCATACCATCTAGGCTGTGCCTGAGAGCAAAACCAAAAACCCATATCAAAGTATTGGAAAAAATTAGCCATATACAGGAAAACTGCATATGTGGATCTCGGAAACTGCACAAGCTGCAATCACAAAACTTTAGGTATATTGAAACCTTGCCTACTAGACAAAGGCAATTTCGTTGAAGGATGCCAAAGCTATTAAGGTGCAAAATTAGGGGTTTAACAGACAGCCTGTTGGGCAACCTTAGCTATACTGGCGCAACCATGCCAGTATAATAAATGACAATAAGGCCCTGCACACACTGGCGATCTTAAACGGTGTTAGAGAGCTTAATGCGGTTTAAGACGCAGATAACATGGTTTGCAGTCAGACACAGTGCAGCTCTACTTAAACCATTTTTAATAACAGAGTTTGAACCCTATTAACTACCTAGTCTATAACCCGGTTTTAAAAATGGTTTAAGCTAAACATGATTTCCCCTTACAAGTGAGTACAAGCTGCCGTATGCATCCCGTTATTTGCTGGTCCTCTACTATGCACAGCCCCCATATGCACAGCACGGTTACACGCATCGCTCTATGAGGTTCCAGAGTGTGTTCATGATGCAGGTTTGAAAAAGCTTCCGAAAAATGGCTCAAGGCAGCAATGTGGCCATATTAACATGGTAAGAATTAAAATTTAAAAGAAAATGGTTTAAAACCCACCTCATAAGTGTGTACAGGACCCAATAAAAAGTCTGCCAGCTTCGTGACACTGAACAATGGGGAATCGCTCTGGCACACTGGCAATTTGAGTTCGCGCCCAGAGCCCAGGACGTCAAGAGCATAGGCTAGCAAGGAGGGAATCAGAGTATCCATCGGATGCTTCCCTCCCATAGGGCGAGTGACTGCATTCTGCTTTAATAGCACCTCCTGGTGGTGGTTTTGCAGTGGTGGTCTTGGCAATGTGGGTGAACACATGGTGCTGTGTGTCTCCACCCCCAGGGTGCTACAATGAGTGAACACATGCGGGTGGTCAATGAGAACCTGAAAAAGGTTGCGCAGGGCACCCTAGGCGACAGCCACCCTGGTTGACCCTCTTGTGCTACCAGGCCCCCAAAACAGGCTGGCACATCCACCTCCGTCTGTCATAGGGTGAATAAAGGTGCTTCTTTCCTGGTGGCAGCAGGGCGCCCCCAACAGGGATACATTGGATCTGCCTGATGACACAGGTAGGGGAAGGGTGAGTCTAGTGGGCAGCGGGCGTGTGCCCTGTGGAGAGCCTAAAGGAAAGGGGGGGGGGTCCAGGGCACAGACAAAATAAAATAAAGTCAGGAACAACACAGTAAGGGTTCTCCAGCTGAAACCCTAATTATGTCTATCCTGTATGAGCAAAGTAATGGGTAAATAACATAGTTATCTCCGTCGTAATACACAGTTTGGTAAAGCAATCCTACGTCCATGAATGAGAACATCAGAGCAGTAGAAGTTATTACCCTAACTTTGCACGTTATTACTTTTTGTATTTTGTCAGCAAACCCTAAAGTTACCTTAATGAAGTTTTTTTTCTTTTCAAAAATGTATTTATGTTACTTTAGTACACTGTGTACATACATACACAGGAAGCATAACAGGACTCACAGTGTGCAAGAACTGGCATGGGGGTACCCACTTTGCTGCCAATAAGTTCAGTAATTTTCAAAGCAAGGAATGCAATAACAGTAGCCCCAGCACCCTGCATGAAACAAAAGGATATGTATTACCTTTTTCCGAGCAGTCGGTAACCATCAGACACTGATTAAACTGGAATGTAGAGCCATCATCGCCGCCCTGCAAGCTCTCCCCCGACACTGGGCTCCTGCCAACCTCCCCCTCCTGGCTTCTGGCTGCTGCTTTCCCCCTCAGTTTTTTCTTGGACGACATGGCTCTGCTCTGTTGCTAGCTAGCAGAAGAAACCCTGGTAATAGGCTGTATCTTATGAGAACATGTCTTCCATGCTGTGCAACTACAGTTTGAAAAATTCCCGGTCAAAGGGGAAGGGTCGGTACTGCCTATGGCACCATCCTCTTCTCATAAATTCTGTACTAAAAAACGGACAGCCGGGAACTGCTCATTGAACGCAAGCGAGCACCAGGCTACTTTCAGTTCTCATTAGTCATGCTCTGGTTTTGCAAGAGGCTATAGCAGGTATAACCAGGGTTCCAGATAAGGTGTGTATCAACCTATTTTACTCACCTCATTTTAGGAAACACTCTTCAGAACATTTTTTTTTTTTTTTTTTTTTTTTTTTTTTAATGAGTACCAGTACTCACCCAACATTTATAAATAAATACTCCACCCGCCAAAGAATAGTGCTTCATAACATAACTGGTGATTCAAAAGGAAAACATTTTTGCCAGATTTACAGCACGTGTATGCATCCCACTTTTGTTTTACTCACTATTTTTTAAAACTGGTGAGTAAATTCCTACCTGCCAACATTATTTGGAGCATTGTTGGTACCCGAAATTCTATCAAGAAAAAAAACAAATTTTAATAAATGTACTCCTCTGTCCACTCTAGCAAGACATTTGTACACATCTGAATTTCGTTTTACTTACCTCAGTTTCAAACTGAGGAGTACAGGTACTCATCCCAAAAAATCGTATCTAGAGCCCTGGGTATAACAAAGTATTTCAAGCAAAATACAGACATGTCAACCCATGGTCCTAATAAAATGCATTCTCTATGCTGTATGCCTGGTCGCAGGTAATGGGAACCCGTGGTTAAACTGGAAATGTTTAGGAAGTGGAGTTACAGTCTCTAAATTTGTAGGATGAACTGTCATGCCTAGGAAGTGGAACTCATACTACAAAATGGGTTAGCTAAGCAACAGCAGCACCTGACCCTGTATGGGCACAGTTGGGGTCATGCTTCCCACAGCAGAAACCCTGAGCCAAGTGGGACTGGTTATGTTGGCTAAAAGTCTGAAATGAAAGGCAGCTATTTAAAGGGACACTGTCAACCCCCTTAGATCTCAATGCATCCCTACTTTAAAAAAACATATTTTATGATTGCCAAAATTCTGTAAAGATTGTTAAAATAGCTGGTAGTTTTGAGTCTGGCTCTTACTTTCTTTAAAAAAGTAAAAAACAGACTGCCCAATATACTGGTGTTATCACACCAAAACAGGTTTGTTTACATTCCTTGATCAACTCCAAGTGCATCTTTCCTGGCCTTGGGAACACCCACACAACAGTCTAGCCCATCATGATGCACCAGGAGTTCATGTGGCTACTGCTTTATGAGTAACTGCACTGTTTGGGTGTGTTTCTTGTGCTCAGAAAGTATGTTGCAAGAACAGAAACAGGATTGTAAACAAAAACAAGGTTGTTTATAAATACACATTGCCATGCATTTCAGTTCTGCTTAGCAAGAAGACAGACAAAACAAACAGCAACATCAGTGAATTTTAGAGAAGGTAAGCGATCATAAAATGTGGGGTTTCAACTAGAAATAATATGATGAAAAACAGGTTGACAGTGTTCCTTTAAAATGAGTGCTAGGCGAGCAAGGGCTGCACAATACTCAGCTGTTGACAGAACCACAGCATTGGCCACTGTTGCCCTGTCAGCTAGGGTAAGCACTGTAACTAAGCAAGACTTCTGGCATCTGTGTGAAAGAGCAAGGGGTGCAGAGGGGTCAGTCTGAGTCATCGCTGTGTCAATCAGTAGTAAATGTGGTGTGTGGATGAAAGTATGAACTTTAGCAACACAGCTTGCACGGACAGAGAGAGAGAGCTCCGAGCGAAGTCAGGGCGAGCGTTGAGTAACTGTTCCACAAGCATGGTCTCCTAAAGCCACAGAAGTTGCCAATCCCACTGACAGCAGTGCCCCCTCACCACTACCACCAGTACATGCCATCCTGTGCCGGTGTTGCAGCCCTCCGTACTGAATTAAAGGTACCAGAATGTGTCATGATCACCCAGTGACCGGCATAGTAAACTGTCACCGTGTACCAGTCTCCCCAGGAAGGCAAGGATGCCGGGTTGTTTGTAGTGCATCTGGAGGAGTGCAAGTAATATGCAGGCACAGAAGCAAAGACAGCAAACGGAATGCTTGGCAGTACTCCAGGACATAATCCTCTGTTGTGCACCTTGGGACCGTCAGTGGCGGTGTTCTCAGATTCGTAATGTCGGATTCCCGTACAAACAACTGCCCGTTCGACAGCCCCAGCAACTGTGCAGCAACAGGGTATCAGGAGAGGCAGACCATGAGCGGCAGCTAGGGACAGGATGATGAGATAGCTGCACTGCTGTACAGGACCGCAATTCAGCAGTGAGCCCCAGCCGCCACCACAACCTAGTCTTTGTGCACTGTCAGTCCCTGTCGTACACAGCACAATGCAAGTCCCGACTCACTGCAAGGCAAAGAGAGAGAGAGAGCGCTGTGCAGCATGTCAGCACGCTGTGAACAGCGAGCATGATATAGAGTGAGAGTGACATTCCCAGTGCTGCAGATGGGTCGCCAAGCCTCCAATACTACTGCTGTGGGTATCCTTACTGAGCGCAGCTGGAGAGAGGGACAGTGAGAGACAGTGACAGCGAGCGTGTGTCTCTGTTTCTTATGCACGCACAGGAAGTGGAAGGGATTTATTTGTAGCAGGGGAACAAGGGAGCAGGGAGGACAGCAGCAGAGGGAGGAAGCAGGAGGGATTCATTTGCAGCCAGAGACTCAGTCAGGAAACGAGGGCGCAGGGACTACAGCAGCAGAGAGAGGGATTTGGGTTGTAATGACCAATATGCAAATGAGAGTAATGAAGCGCATTCTCTCATTGGCGTGGTTCATTTCTCTCAAGTGAAGGCCATCTCCCACTGTGAAATTCCAATGGATGTCACAGTGGGCTTCACCGTTCACTGGTGTGTCAGGGTCGCGTCCACTGTGCAGTGCTTTGCATTGGACTCGTCCCTGACACACCACTGAAATTGGGTACTGTCCCAAGGTGTTTCTTGCACAAGCAAACACAAAAAAGGGCTGAAATTCACTCAGAGATTATAAAAACCTTGCACTAGCAAGTTACATTTGTTGCTGAAGAGTTCTCTTATGCATCACTACAATAACAGACTCAAATTCCACTCACATTATGCAGGAAATTTACTGCATCAGTTCACACAAACTTCTCAAACTGCAAATAAAGGTTTAAAGTGCAAAGTGCAAGACAGGCAAATCCTTGCCAACAGCTTATCTTAAGCAACAACCTCTCATTGCACTGTCAAAGGGAAAGGAGCCCCGATACAGTAAATTCCCTGCATAACGTGAATGGAATATGATTCCATTACTGTAATGATACATAAGAGAACTCTTCAGCAACAAGTGTAACTTTCTAGTGCAAGGTTTTTATAACCCGAGTTAATCTCAGCACTTTTTTGGGGGGATATCTGTATCTCTGCAACTGCTTGTGCACCTTTCTCCTTATCAAATGAAGCAACTTGTAAGTCGCATCACCAAGATGTTCTGTACAGATAACAAATGTCCACCGTTTGAGCTATCATTTCCATCCATATCGTAATAATCATATACGTATATGAGAGACAGAGGGAGCGAGAATACACACAGTAGATATTTTTATAGTATCAGACACTTTTGCATCACTGTTGATTCATGTTGTGATTCACTGGATGTGAAAACATTCGCTCTCTGACCATACACCTCATAACGTATGATCACTACTCTGCATGTGAGGGTAGCTGTTTACTTTGCTGTTCCCTTACCAGTTAGAGACAGATAAGAACCTGTGTCTGTTTGAGGTGATTCTGGAGGAACAAAATGGAAAAACAATGCAAGTTTTTTTTTTTTTTTTTTTAAATTTGTATTTTTCACCCTGGCCACGGCTTTGCCCCTGGATCGGCCCCGGTACCACGGCATTCCCCAACCATAGGAGATCAACCTCTTAAGATCACCACCTCGCGGTGGGGCCATACTAAGGGCAGTTCACCACAGCATTTGGGGTCATGCCGTGATCAGGATGACTACCAATTCAAAAGGTCCTAATGTTGGGGGAGAGGAGTTCCAACTTCCCGTAAGGTCCCCTTCCACTGAGGATGGTGGTGTGGAATGGAGCCCAAGGAGGTATGCAGATGCAGAGATGTGCCGGCGCTCTGGACTCCAGCCAATGTCCTCCCCTCCCCCCATGGGGTCCCCAACCGTACTGCCACCTGTAGTCACCCGGGTGGCAGAAATACAGTGGGTATGGCAACCTTCCCTCTCTAGAGGAGGAGAGTGTCCCTTAGGTCGCTCAACTCTCTTCCCCCCAGCCGGCCCTCTAGTGACCTAAGCTGGTTCCCAAACCCGGGTTGTCGACTTCATGAGTGGTAGCTCTACTGCTGTGCCAGCGGGCTGGCAACAATACAAGTTTCACAGATGAAAGCATATAGAAGTGTTTTACGAAGTTGCTATGAGCATTATAACTTTCAAGGCAGATTACACTTACACCTTCTGTCAACCCAACCTTGGCTCTCCTTTCACAATGCAATTTCCAGTCCTGGTTCAAGTCTCTGTGCGCTCTCCCTTTCAACATGGACTCTGACAAACAGACTGCCAATAGCACTCACAAACCACTTACAATGGATAAAATCAAAATTACCGTGGTGTTAGAAAACTTAATATAGAACACAAAAACATTACTTCGGTACCACAGGCAGCACAAAAACTTTGAATACACTAGCTCTTTAATAATACTGGGAAAGCTTTGTTTAAAGCACTTTTTATTTTTTTTAAACAGTGTACATTACTGGAATTATAAATCATTAAAGGATACATACATGTGAAAGTACATCCAGAGTTTGTTATGCAAGAAACATTAAAAACAGTACAAACATGTAAGCATTAATCCCTGATGAAGGTGGCATCTAATGTGGAGTTAATGCATGGTTGGGACTGTTGTGGCACGAGGCCGGAGGCAGAATGCGTACAACGGTCCAACCATGCATTAACTCCCATTAGATGCCACCTTTGGAGGTGATTAATGCACTTGTAACATGGTGTGCGCATGGATGTACATGTCACAGATATCTTTTTGGTGATGTAATATAATAGCGAATGCCACGGATACAGTTAAGCACTTGTGTTTATTATTACTTTCATAACAGTGAATGGACATCACTTACATACATACTGCATATATATATATATTTTTTTTTTTACTGTTTCCTATAGTACAACAATTATGACTTTTATAAACGATTCCCTAAGATTTGGTACATTTCCAAACGGCTGTTCGTTTTTTATCATTCCTAGGATGACCGCTGCTTTCCTGTTTCAGTGCATCAGCATGTATTTGGGTGTCTGATTTGCATATGGCTCGCATGCTTTCGTACCCCTTGCTGCTATTCTTTGCCTGCTCATATTTGGTTTCTTATAGCCCCTTATTTTTAGTGCTCACATTTGTGGCCTCTGTCTGATCTCTCCTGTGTGTCTACTTGCAGCAGCATAATTAAAATTTCACCTCCAATACACCACGAAGTTGCTGCCATGGAATGCGTTACCGGATGTTTCCTGTCCTGCTGCATGTTCTGTTCCGTTGCATCCTGTTTCCCTGAGTAGTTCTGCTGTAGGTTCCTCTCTTCTGTGTGTGCCACCGCCTGTGTTTTTAGTGGTCTGCATTCTTTCCACTTGTGGGTCATCTACCCACTGCTCCATCTGTTTTTCTGCACATAAACTAAACATTCTTTTCTTTCTCTCCCTCTCTACCTTTTTTCTTTAGCTCCTTACATCTCTTCTCCCAGTCCCTCGCTCACACTTGTCCTACTACTCGTCTCGTATACCCACTTGCTACTTTACAACTTGGTGTCTTCTACTGCTTCTCCTCTCGTTTTTCACCTACTGCACTTTTTCCTCCGGTGGCTATTTTGTGTAGTTCACAAACAACACGGCATTATCGTCTCATAATGCCGTGTTGCTCCTCTACCAGCTGATGCTGTTCCTCCTATCACATTTCTTCTTTCTACTTCGTTTTTTTTTTTTTGCCATGTTACAACCAACATTAGAAACCATTCAATACAGCAGTTTCAGTAGTTAACACCAGGCAGGATGAGTATAAAATACCTGGAAGGTAAACAATTTAAGGCCTGCCTAACAACCCTTTTGTGGCCAAGAACAAACGTAACCAAGCAGCAACAGATCCGTTTGATTATATTCGTTTAGAAAATGGGACAAACACTATCAGCTCTCGGATTGGCTCAGAGCTATAACAGGGAGGTACATTAAGTTACGATAGACGCCTGCTTCGAAAGACGTGCCAATTCGAGATGCCCCATTACTGAAAAACATCTTTGGGCACCCCGAGTTGGCATCTGTCGAGCCCCCATTTTTTGCCTTCGCTGAGAGACTATTGTGCCACCGTCCCCCAACTGCCGTGCCAGTCTAGAGGTTCAAAAGTATTAAAAAAAAAATGTCTTACTTGAATCCTCTGTCCCTCGCTCTCCCCTGCAATATATTTTGTCTCGCTCTAACTCCCACGGCTTTCACCCTCGGTCACTCATTTTCTGAGTCTCCACTTCCTGGTTATGGGATGCAGGGTCACGCAAGGTTATGTGACAAACACGAACAGCCTTCCAACCTGCACTACCGACGAGGGGGGAAGCTTACAGGAAAGAAAACTGCCATTCTTCAAAGTAAGCACAAAAACTCATGGCAACCAACAAAATTATTAAAGTTTACAACGAACTCCATCTCTTGATGTGGCACTGAAAGGGGGAGAGGATAACTAGAAGGGAATGGCTGGGGGGGGTTGCAACAGCAGATGGAACAGCACAAAATTTGAGGGACTATTTCATCAAAAATATGTATTTTTTTTACTCTGTGTTTATTTACAAACTAATTTCCTCCTTTTTCTTACTACTTAATTAAAATTTACAACGATGCCCATTTTCTAAGCACAATGATGCCCTCCAGGGTGGGCGTCGGGCCTCATTACGCCCCTGGCCAGTCCGGTATTGCCCAACACCGCCCACCCTGTTGGGCATTATTGCTTGCATAATTTTTCAATTTTTTTTTTTTTTTTAATTTAGTTGTTTAACCAGGAATAGCACACTAAGCTGAAAGCTTTTTTACAGGAGCGACCTGGGAGCACAAGGAGGTTAAGTGACTTGCTCAGGGCCACACAGTATGCAAGTGGAAGCTGTGGGATTCAAACCCAGGTCTGGTCTGCTGGATATCACCAGATTTGCAGCTCAGAGCCTTAGACCACTGCGCTATACTGCCTCCTTAAATGTATCCCTGCATTGGCCGGGAATCGAACCCGGGTCAACTGCTTGGAAGGCAGCTACGCTCACCACTATACCACCAATGCAATAACAACAGCGGAGTAAACTATAATGCTAGTAAAATACATGAATAGTCATTCCATCTATCAAAATATGTCATGTGTCTAAGAGTACCTGGTAGGATTATTATCAATCCTACCCCTCTGCCTTAACTGTGGGTAATATTAGGAGTACCTGGAGTTTCCCCCATCTGTTGGTAAAAGTTCTGACCCTATGAGATTAAGTCTTGCCACCATTTTTACCATTCTGAGGCCCTTAAGTGTTGCTGCATGCCATTCACTGTAAGTAAGTGTGGGTGGAGTCATCCAGTCAATGCCGTGCAATCACTTTCCTAGCTGTTGCAGAAATGAGTGCCATTTGATACCTCTGCTGGCCCGCCAGTTTTTCCAGTCTTAATCCTGTGAGGAATGTTATGGGCTCAAATGCATCCTGGAGGCCATGCAGAAGATCTAGCCTAGCCCTGATCTTCTCCCACAGATGCTTGGCTTTAGGGCAATCCAGAAGATGTGCTAGAGGATGCCGCTATGTAAACTACATATCAGAGTTCAGTCTGAACAGCCTGACAGGCATGCAATACATGCTGTGAAATAATTTATATTGCGCCAGTTTTAGGTTATCAAATTTTAGATATTTTTTGCCAGGATTTTGATACTCTTGCCACACTATCCGTGTTGGAAAATTCTTGGAATTCTTTTGTCCAGTATTCAAGTTACAGGTTAGAGGCCCCTGTGGCAATGTCCCTAAGCTTTTGATGTAGCAATGACATTTCATGTCTTTGTTCTGCAGTTTGAAGAAGCTATGATCTCTTGTCTGAGTGCCATAAGGGCCACAGTCTAGTGCCCTAGACAGTTGTACAGAACATGCTACATTTGAAGGAAATCAAGGACCTGTCGAGGTACTAGTACATTCCTTCTATTAAATGTATCAAATGATAAACTGTGCCCTCAATGGCATTGTAAGTGTGACAAGTTAGTACCTGGTAGAAAAGTGTTAACATCTTCCCATGAATTTTGAAATGTGGGTTTAATTGAACAGGCCGGAGGGGATATAGGAGTGGTTTAGTTCCAAAAAGGAGTGTAGTTGACAGGTGACATGGATGCGCCCATCTTTATATGTCTTAATGGTTTTGGGAGGGTAGTCAAAGTACAGCTGGTTAATTTCTTAATATCTATATTGTGCATGTTGCAGAGATTAATTTAAATTTTTTTTTTGGAGGCATTTGGGTTCCTGAACATCAGACGGTGGGCGCCATCCCCACCAAAGGAAGTGGCAAGCATAGCATGCTAAGTAATAAAGAAAGAAATCTGGTAGCTGTAGCACGCCTCTTGCTTTTGCTGGCAGGAGCTTTACCAATGCCCGTTTGGGAGGCTTATCATTCCACAGGAAAGATGCGAGAAAGGATTCAGAGCTGCTAACCATTTCTTGGCAAGGCAAATTTTATTTAAAAAAAAAAAAAAGACGCCTATCCCGGAGGCTCTGGGCACCATACATATAAACATAGAATTTGACGGCAGATAAGGACCGCTTGGCCCGCCCAGTCTGCCTAATTCCCTACCTAATGGATAAGCTGCAGATCCTAGTTAACCAACAGCCTACTTCTTCCCCCCCAATAATTGCCTTATAAACTGTCGCATGCATACTTGAGTTCCACCTGTTTTTGACTACACAACCTCCTCCGAAGGCCGTTCCATGCATCCACAACCCTCTCTGTGAAAAAAATACTTCCTTAAATTACCTCTGAGCCGCCCCATCTTCAAATTGTGCCCCCTTGTTCTTGCACACCTCTTTTTCTGAAAGATGCTACCCTCTTGGACTTCGGTGATTCCCTTGAGATACTTGAAAGTTTCCATCATGTCCCCCCTCTCCCTCCTTTCCTTGAGGCTATACTGTATATATTAAGCCCCTTAAGTCTCTCTTCATATGTCTTCCGGTGCAGACCCTGCACCATTTTAGTTGCCCTCTTCTGGACTGCCTCCATCCTGTTTATGTCTTTGCAGAGATTGGGTCTCCAGAACTGCATGCAGTACCCTAGATGGGGTCTCACCAGCTGTCTGTACAGAGGGATAACAACTTCCTGTTTTCTACTGGTGATGCCTCTCCCTATGCATCCCAGTATCCCACCAGCCCTCCTTACTGCCCTCTTGCATTGCTTGCCCATCTTTAGGTCATCTGATATGACTACCCCAGGTCCTTTTCCATTTTTGTTGTTGTTAGTATCTCACCCCCCATTGTGTACTCTTCCCCTGGGTTTTTGTTTCCCAGGTGCATTACCTTGCACTTCTTAGCATTGAATCTAAGCTGCCATACATTTGACCATTCATCCAACCTTGTCAATTCCCTTCTCATCCTTTCCACCCTACCTTATGTATGAACTCTGCTGCAGAACTTTGTGTCGTCTGCAGAGACATACTTTCCCTTCCAGTCCCTCTGCAATGTCGCTTATAAAGACATTGAAGAGGACCGGTCCCAGTACTGAACCCTGCGGTACCCCACTAGTAACCCCCGTTTCTTCAGAGTGGACTCCATTTACTATTACCCTCTGTGTCCTGTTCTCCACCCAATTCTTTACCCAGGCTACCATCTTGGGACCCACTCCCGGGCTGGCTAACTTGTATATTAATCTTTTGTGTGGGACTGTGTCAAATGCCTTGCTAAATTCTAGGTAGGCCATGTCCACAGCCCCTCCCTGATCTACTACTTTGGTCACCCAGTCAAAGAAATCGATTAGATTCGTCTGACATGACCTTCCCGCAGTGAAGCCATGCTGCCTTGGGTTCTGGGCCCCTCTGGCCTCTAGGTACTCGACAATTCTTTCCGTCAGAAGTGATTCCATCATTTTCCCTATCACTGAGGTTAAACTAACCAGTCTGTAGTTGCCTGCTTCTGCCCTGCTCCCACTTTTGTGAAGTGGAATCACATCTGCCCTCCCCCAGTCCTCAGGTACCACCCCATCCTCCCATGATTTGTTAAAGAGGGTAGTCAGTGGTGTCACTAGTTCTACCCTTAGTTCTTTTAGAATTCTGGGATGAATCCCATCAGGCCCCACTGCTTTGTCCACCTTCAGTTTTAAGACTTTTTTTTGTATAATCTTTTTATTTGCTTTTTATATATACACACACAACAACCATACACAAATACAACAGATTAAATAAAACAAACATTAGATTGTCATCAGCCTTATCACTTCATTTACATAGTCTTACTACATAAAAAAATATCAATTAAAGGTGCAATCAATTAATCATGTTCCCAAATGTCTTTCCCCTTTACAGGCCACCTGGACCATCCCTTTTATTCAAAGCCTCTTTCTCACCTCCTATAGCAATGACCTCTCATTCCTTTTTTCATACCTCCTCTTCTCCCTTGAGCTTTTCCATCACTATCCTCACACCCTCAGCTTAAAATACCTTCTCTTAGAATCCAGCCCTCCTCTACTGACAGTGAAGCTAACAGCGGGGCCCAACTTCTGGCAAAGTGATCTTCTCTCCCCCATATTACGTACGTCAACCTCTCCAGTCCCAGTGTCTGTAGCACCATCCTCCACCAGCTCTGCACACTTGGCGTAGCTTGTGAGACCCAAGTGTCCTGTATCCCATGACAGGCAAGAACAAACAGAATCCTAATCCACCTGGGGAGCAGGGACTACCCCTCATCCTCCCCGGTCTCTACCCCGAAAAGACAACTCAAGGGGTCCACTGGCAGCTCCCTCCCAGAAATCCTCCCCACCTTCGAGACCACCGCCTTCCAATATGTCTGCAGCACTGGGCAAGCCCAGAAACAGTGCATATAAGTGCCCCTCCCACATCTCCCACACTGAGGTGACACTTCAGGGTGCGCCTTATGCACAATCACCGGTGGGTGATATAGCCTGTGGATGAATTTAAAATATGCTTCTTTGTATTTATTGCAGGCCATGATCCCAGAATGCACAGGTAGTATCACTCCCCAGTTCTCCTCCGTAATCCCGAGTCCCTTTCCCACAGCCTTTTCACCTTCAGGGTTCAATCAGGGAGTATATGCTTTCCCCCTTTCACCGCCCGTCCTGCAAATCCTTTTCCCCTGGTCCTTAGCCTGGTATATCACCATCTCCACCGGGTCCAATTCGTATACCCCCTTATCCCCTTTCCCTAAACTTCCTAGGAACGCTCTTACTTGCAGATATCTGAGCCTCTCTCTTCCACCTCCACCCACCATCTCCTGCAGTGCTTGCACAGAGCATAGCTGTCCCCATACCACTAGTTGCCCTAAACTCCTTATTCCCTTACATTCCCAATCTCGAAAACCCCTATCCTCTAATCCTGGCAAGAAATAGGGATTGTCTGCCAAAGGCAACAGCAGTGCCTCATTACCCTGTGTCCACCCTCTTCTCTTCAGCACCCTCCATGCTAATAGGACCTGCACCACTAGAGGGTTAACTACCTCTCCTATTCTATATGCCCTTAATCCCCTACTATGGAGATATGCCGTTAGCTTGCCCTTCGCCGTCCCTTGTTCTAGTTCAACCCAACTGGCTACCAAGGGTCTATGCACCCAATCCACTATATACCTCTGCTGGATGGCCAAAAAATAGTTTTCCAAGTCTAGAAAGTTCAAACCTCCCCACTCTGTCTGCTTTCAGCCTTCCCAGACTCATCCTCGGATGCTTTCCTCTCCAAATGAATGAGGAGAAAGCTTTCTCTAACCTACGTATATCCTCCCTATGCAGCGCCATATGCAGCATCTGCAAGAAGTATAGGACCCTAGGTAACACGTTCATTTTAGTGAGACTGATTCTTCCAAACCACGATATGGGCAACTGCATCCACCTCCTCAGATCTGCTGCGATCGTTCTGACCACATTAGCGTAATTCAAGCTATACAGGGACCCCAAGGATTTACCCACCTGTACTCCCAGATACGTCAAACCCACACCTACCATTTTCAGTCCCCACTGCCTTACAGCACTCCCTGAGCCCCTGTGCCACAGTACTTCTGACTTTCCCAAATTAATCTAATAGCCCAAGAAGATGCCAAATTCCTCTATCAGTGACAAGGGGGGGGGGCACCGATTGGGTCAGATCCTTCATAAACAACAGCATATCGTCCGCATACAATGCAAGCTTATGCTGTGTTCTGCCCCCCTCCCCTACCCCCTGTATTCTCTCACTTTCCCTTATGGCAATAGACAGTGGTTCAATTGCCAATGCAAACAGGAGGGGGGAGAGTGGGCACCCCTGCCTTGTGCCCCTCCCTAGATCAAACCTCTCTGACCTAAGACCATTCACTATTACCTGCGCCTGAAGCCTTCGATACATCACCTGTACCCATCTCAGGAATGATTCACCCAGACCAAACCATCCCATTACTTCAAACAGGTAATCCCACTCTATCCTGTCAAATGCTTTTTCAGCATCCAGTGAAATTATCCCTATATCCTCCTTCCTCCTATTCGCCCTCCAAATCAAATTAAGCAACCGCCTCATATTATGGTAGGACTGCCTCCCCTTTATGAACCAACCCCAATAGGATCCCTTCCAGTCTTCCAGCCAAGACTTTAAGGTCACAGTTTAACAGTGAAATTGGCCTATAAGATGCACAGGCCTGTAAATCCTTCCCCCCTTTGGTATAAGGCATATAAAGGCATCATAACAGGTATCAGGCAAATCAATCTTCCCCAACTCCCCCTTCTGCTGAAATACCTCGCTCAGCACCTTCGCAATCCGGGTTCCCATCATTCGATAGTATTCTACTGGGTAACCATCCAGCCCACTTGCCTTCCCTTTCTGCAGCTGTTGAATGGCCTTCAGCACCTCCTCTCTGGTTATAGGTTGCCCCAAAAATGCCCTCTGTGTCCGAGTGGCCTCTGGCAATTTAATTTTTCCCAGGAATTCCAGCATCTGCACCCACGTCCCCGTGCATTCCGACCAGTATAATTGTTGGTAAAACACCCTCTGCATCCCCTTGCCATCTCGCTGCAGGATTCCCTGCTCGTCCTTTACCCCTGTGATCTTACCCATCCTTTTCCCGCCCTTCATAAGGCCGACAAGCATTGATCCTGGCTTATTCCCCCACTCAAACATCTGTCTCTTGTTAAAAAAACAGGTCTTCCCTGCCTCCGTTCTTAAGTGGGCATTCAAGGCCTCTCTCATCATAGTCAAGGATCGGGCATCCTCCTCCCGTTCCCCTCGAGCTACCCTTATTTCAAGCTCCCTTAGCTTGCATTCTAGTTCTCTTCTCTGTTCCAGCCTTTCTTCTTTATCCAGGACATATATTCTGTAATTGCCCCCCTCATGAAGGCCTTACCCGTATCCCATATTATTTCCCTAGAGACCTCTTTCGAGTCATTCGTTGCCAAAAAGAAATCCCCCCGGGGGTCACCTGCCTTTCTCTACCCTGGAGTTTCATCACCACCATCGCATGATCCGATATGTGTATTGGGCTGTGTCTAATATCCCTTAATTGGGAGTACCATTCTCTGGTAACATATATGTAATCCAATCGTGACCACGTCCTATGGGGGTTCAAGAAGAAAATACACTCCCTCACTCCTAGATTTGCTGTACACCAGGCATCTACTAAATCTAATTCTGCCATACCTCTTTGCCATTGTTGCATGCTACCTGCCATCCTCCCTTTCCCCTCAGAAAGGTCCATGTGCGAGTCCATTGTCCAGTTAAGGTCCCCCCCAGTACTAAACCTGGAAATTGCTCCTTGAGCAATAAATCCAGTAAGGACATGTAAAATTGATGATCTAGACCGCAGGGGCATACACTGATCCCAGAGTAATCTGTTCCCCTTCCAGGAGTCCAGATATAAAAATATATCTGCCTTCTTTTGGGTCATGGACCACCCTCTGCACTTCCAAGGGTAGGGCTTTATGCACTAAAACAGCTACCCCTCTCTTACGCACTGAGGCAGAGGCCGCGTAGCACTTCCCCACCCACCCATGGGCCAGCTTAGCATGCTCCAACTCCGTTAGATGCATCTCCTGCAGCAATGCTACCTGGGTCCCCACTCGTTTAAGCGCTGTTAACAACATAGTCCTTTTTACTGGACTTATGATACCCTTTATATTCCAGGTGACCACATTAAGACTCTTCATCGCAGACATTTGTAAAAACATGTTACTGTTCCCTTTCAGCCCCACAGTATTAAATGAGACCATGGATCTTGCACTAGTATGATTCATTTTGATGCACCTGATTAAAAATAACACACTTAACCAAACAAACATCAACAACAGTTTCAACAATAAACTTTATAAAATCCCCCACTCTGTCCTTCCTCCTCCCCAGCCCCCAATCTCTCCCCCAAGACTTGCTTCTCCCCCTCCACCATCTCCAATCCCCCCCTTCGTTTCCTTCTACCCTTTTCAATTCCAGGTCTCAATCCAACATCCTTTTCCAATACTCTGCCCTCACTGCCACCCCATCTACTATCTCTCCCCATCCCTCTCCATGTCTCTTCTCCCCATGCCACTAGCTCTCCCTCCCCCACCTCCCTAAATCTTCCATTATTCCCCTGGACACTAACAGTCTCCCCGACTCAAGTATCTGTCTCATCCCCAGTTACTGACAGAGACGCTCTCCCTCCACAACCATTCGCACCATTCCTCCCTCATCCTGGTAACTTACTCTAGTTCTCTCTCCCCTAGCAGTTAGCTATGCCCCTTCAGTTTCCCACCTCTACAGCTTTGGTCGCTCTCTCCTTTTAGCCCACCACCTCCCCAGCCCTATCATGCAGAAGGCCCTCCCCAGTCCCTTTCCTATCTCCTGCTTCAGTTTCCCCCATTTCATCGGAGGAAAAGGCCCCTCAGGATGCAGGATCAGGATGTCAAGCTAAGGCCAGCAGGGAGTCCAGGCCGCACCAAAAAAAACCAACGTGCTAAACCCTGCTCCCCACCTGCCCTCCTACCGTCACCCGATCCCATTTGCAGCAACATCTGCCATCTCTCCATCTGGCTCCAATTATCCTTGGTGCATGAAGTCCGACCATTTGCAAAATGACTTCTTTCTTGGGCGCCATCCCTTCAATTCGTTCCCACTGCGACGGAAAACACCGTGGGGCGAGCCAGTCGCCATACAGAAACCCCAGCCAGACAATCCTCTCGGGTAAAGCCTCCTTCTCTCTCCAGCACAGTACTTCATTTCTTAAGAGACAAAAAAAAACAAATGCAACAGTCTCCCGTGCTCCAACCTCAACAGTCAAGTGGCCCACAGTTCCTTCATTTCTGCTCAACGCAGCTTCTGTTTCAAATTCCGGACAAACTCTTCGGCCTTCTCTGCCTCCCAAAATGAGTATGTCGCTCCGTCGTGTTCGATTTTCAGGGTCGCTGGATATACGAGGACATTCTCCACCTTATGCTCCCGCAGTTGCTGCATAACACCATTGAACATTTTTCTCCATTTCAACAAGCGGGCCGAGTAATCTTGAGACATAAATAGTCGATGTCCCTCTTATTCCACTACGCCCTTTTCATGGAAAGCTTTTAGCACCGCTTCCCTGTCTTGGTAGTGGAGGAATCTAAAGATTATCTGTCTCGGCGGTTGATCTCTTGGCAGTTTTCGCATCACCGCTCTATGTGCCCTTTCAAGCTTAAGCTTTCCCTTCCGGAGCTGAAGGCCCAGTAAGCCAGGCAGCACCCTTGCACAGAAATCCATAGCACTCTCTCCCTCCATACCCTCCAGTAGACCTCTCAACTGCAAATTGAAACGATGATGATAGTTCTCTTAGTAGTCGAACGCTTCCTTGAATTCAGCTAATTCCTTTTGTAAAGCCGCTACCTGTCCCGGAGTTGCCAACAGCTCGTCCTCGACATGTGAGACCCTTTCCTCCACTTCCACTAGTCGTCCTGCCTGTGCCATTTGCTGCTCCTGTATTTCTTGGAGCTTCAGGTCCAACTTTCCCTCCAGTTTAAAGAACTTTGGCTCAAGGGCTGCGATAACCTGCCCCGTAACTTCTCTAGCCAAGGCGGCAACCTCGGCTGCCGACAGCGAGACCAGGCCTCCACCTTCTCTGCCTTTCTTGGCATTTCTGGATGCGATCCTCTGGCTTTTTGAGGAACCCGGGGTCAGAAACTCGCCCACCCTGTCTTCCGACACCACTAGGGATGCAATTTACAGACTTAGGCACTTTTCAATATTTGAAAAACTTGCGTTTTAGGCTGTTTGGAGGGAGCAGCGCGGGATTACGCGTTCGTTCAGTTAGCTGCTCATCAGCGACCCCCCCCCCCAAAAGAGTTCTTTCAGAACCCTTTCTTCTGTAAATGGACTGGTATCAACTTCTGTATCCAGAGTGTTTCTATTGCTTAGTTTAGGTACCCCCATTTGTGAATACTGAGCAAAATATTTGTTTAGTATCTCTACTTTTTCACAGTTACCCTCTGCCCACCCTCCCTCCCTTTATTAAGCCTCATCATCCCTCCCTTGGTCTTCCTTCACTCCCTGATGTACCTATAAAAGTTTTATCCCCCTTCTTAACTGTGTCGGCTGTCTTTTCCTCGGTTTGGGCCTCTGCTGTTCTGACTGCCTTCCCAGCTTCCTTTTGCTTTAACTGATACAATTCTCTGTCCTGCTCCTTCTGTGATTCCTTGTACTTCCTGAATGCTTTCTTTTTCTCCCTAACCTTTCCTGCCACCTCCTTTGAGAACCACTGTGGTTTCTTACATCGTTTTGTTTTGTTTTGTTTATGTGCTTCACACAAAGGCTTGTTGCCTCTGTGATGGCAGTTTTGATAATTCCCCATTGTTCTTCCATCCCTCCTTCCTGCCCATTTGCTAGTGCATTCCTTAGGCACTCACCCATTTTGGCAAAGTCAGCCCTCCTGAAGTCCAGTACCTTTGCCTTTGTATGGCCTGACTCTACTGCTGTGTTTACTGTGAACCATACTGTTCGAAGGTCACTAGTTCCCAGATGGCTACCCACTTCTAAATCTATGATCCTCTCATCATCCCCATTTGAGAGTACCAGGTCTAAGATTGCTCCCACTCGAGTGGGTTCCAATACTAGTTGTCTAAGGCATGCCCCCTGTAGGGCATCTAGAATGACCCCACTCTTAGAAGTGGCTGCTGCAAATGTACTCCAATTAACATCTGGCATATTCAGATCCCCCATCAGCAGTATCTCCCCTTTTTCTGCCATTCTAAGGATACTTCCCATCATTTCCTTGTCCACGTCCTCCCCCTGAGATGGAGGTCTGTATACAACCCCTGTGCGGACTGTGGTGCCATTGCCTGTCTCCAAATTGACCCACAGTGCTTCCTCTCCTCCGTTTACCCTTTTGTTCTATAGCTTTGATTCCTTCCCTTATGTAGAGAGCTACTCCTCCTCCTCTTTTACCCTCCCTGTCCCTCCTGTAGATACAATTAAAATCACAGAGACAAAAACAACAATATATAAAATGACACTACGATACAGAACCTAATAATGAATATGCTACACTAAAACTCACTATTATAATTTTTTTTAAATAATATACTCAGCAGTAGCTACTCAGCCAGGGACAAAAGTAAGCATAAAAGTCAGGTATCAGATAAAATTATAAAACAAAGTCTGGGAAGGCCTGATTGTATAGCAAGACCCTGAGGTGGGCTTTAAAAACCTCAACAGAAGGGGCCTCTCTTACAGCTGGAGGCAGTGAATTCCACAGGATGGGGGCTGCGACACTAAATGCTCTGTCACCTGCTGTTTTTAACCTCATCCTGGGAATCGCGAGGAGGAGAGGAGGGAGCGGATCGAGACAGCAGGTGTAAGAAGGTCCTTCAGGTAACCAGAGCACAGTCGATGTAAGGCCTTAAAGGTGAGCAAGCCCACCTTAAAGAGGACCATCCACCTGACCGGCAGCCAGTGCAGTTCACAAGCACTGGTTGATATAACAGTACTTAGACTGCCCAGTCAGCAATCTAGCAGCTGCGTGCTGCACCAGCTGCAGCTGGCAGAGGGTACCCCCAGAGACCCTGAGATAGAGCACATTACAGTAGTCAAACCTAGATGTCACAAAGGCGTGAAAACCAAGGTGGGGAGGTCCAAGGGCGGAACTAGGTGCTTTATCCTGGCGATATTCCTCAGATGGTAAAAACTGGTACGAACAACGGACGACATCTGAAACTCAAGCGTCAGTCCAATGTCGAGAATAATGCCAAGATCCCACACCCTAGAAGAGGCCTTCAATGGTACGGGCCCAAGACACAGCCCTGTTTCTGAAACAGAGGCCAACCTATCATGCCCTCTGTTCAACATCACCACCAGTACCTCTGTCTTGTCAGGGTTCAGTCACAACTAGCTGGAGGCCATCCAGTCACTGATCTCAGCAAAGCAGATGTTTAGCACTTCCACAGCATTGGATGTCCCCGGGGCAAAAGAAATATACAGCTGGGTATCATCAGCATAGCAATGAAAACCCAAACTGTACTTCCTAATGAGCTCTCCCAAGGGCAGCATGTACATGGCAAACAACATCGGCGACAAGACCGAACCCTGGGGAACTCCACATGACAGGAGGCTAGGGGAGGAGGAGAAATTCCCCATCACTACCCTTTGTCTCTTGTTGGTGAGAAAAGACTCAAACCAGCAGATGACAGTGCCAGTGAGTCCACAGAATACCCTTAGGCAGTCAAGTAGCACATGATGGTCCACCGTGTCAAATGCTGAGGAGAGATCAAGGAGAACAAGAATTATCCCCTCTCCTCGATCTCTTGCCCTGTAGAGGTCACTGTGCACCTAAACTAATGCAGTTTCTGTGCTATGCCTCGCACAAAACCCAGATTGGAGAGGCTCGTATAGATCATGGGCCAAGAGGTGTTCCTCAAACTGAAGCGCCACCACCTTCTCCACAATCTTACCCAAAAATGGAAGGTTGGAGATAGGATGGTAATTTGCCTTGACGTTAGGGTCTAAAGATGATTTCCTCAGAAGGGGTTGCACCAGTGCCTCCTTCAAGACATCAGGAAAAGCCCTCTCTGACAAGGAGCACTGGACTATCAAGGCAAACACCGGGCCAACACATTCCATTAAGAAACGAGTTGGCACCAGGTCCAATTCACAAAAAGTGTGCCGCAGTTTGGAAGCAACCTCAATGACCTCTGCCACCTCCACTGGTCTAAACTCACCCAAACCAGGCAGAGTACAGTCTGGACTCTCACGGCGACCACTGTCGGCCAAAGTATGGCTCACTGGCAGAATTCCCTGCCAGATGGTGGACACCGTGTCAGAGAAGAACCAAGTGAACTCTTCGCGTACAGCATTCAAAAAAGCTTTTTTCGGCTGTAGACAGGAAGGATGAAGAAGCCTATTCACAGTCCAAAAGAGCACAGTTGGTTGGTTCTTCCCAGCAGCAATCTCCCTGGACAGGAATTCTGCCTTCTTATGGCTGACTTCCCCCTGGTACACACCACAGTGTGAACGCAAGGCCAGTCTGTCTGCCTCCAGACCGGTCTTCAGACAGCAGCGCTCTAATCTCCGACCCATAATCTTCATCACCTTGAGCTCTCCATCAAACCAAGGGGACCTCAAGTAAGAAGACTTGGGTTGTACATGGACTGGTGCGAGGGAGTCGAGCGCACAAGACATCACCTTATTATAGACAGCAACTGCCGTACGCACACCCCCAATACATGCACTGTCCACACTAGATAGATCAGCCACCACCAAAAAACCCTCAGGGGTCAAGCCCCTCAAAGGGCGGTAGCTAACCATCTCAGCAGGGGGAGGGTTCTCGGGAGGGGGGCCGAACAAGAACTCCACTGTGCAATGATCGGACCAGATGACCTGATCAGTTCTGAGATTATTTATCTCAAGCCCCAGTGAGAAAACCAGATCCAACATGTGGCTGCCCTGGTGGATCCTGGAAAACACTTCTTTCATCAGGTCCAGCGATGTCATCATCTGGAGGAAGTTGTAACCAAGCCAAGAAGATTTGTCATCGACCCAAACACTGAAGTCACCCAGCACTAAACACCTGGAGGCCTCCAATGTTTCACCATTGATGATGTCGGCTACCTCCTGCAGGAATTCACCCGCCGTCCCAGAGGGGCAGTACATCAGGAGAATCCGGCAGCCTGCGCCTGGACCACCATGAACAGCCACACACTCAAATGAACCTTCTACTCTCACTGGGTGCAGTGTGAAGCCCAGTTCGGATCTAAAACAGATGGCTACCCCCCCCCCCCGTGTTCTGCTCTGGGGCAGTGCACTACGGTGTACCCAGGTGGGACGGCGGCCTCTGAAACTGGGCCATATTGTCATCGATCCAGGTCTCCGTGAAATCAAGTCCGCAATAACTGTGGTCTTGTTTCTAATCTATCTCGCATTGCAAAGCACTGCCCTCAGGCGACTGGTGGATAGTGCAGCCCCTCTGGCTACCTGCCTACTCGGTCTTTCAGAAACCCTGATGACAGGAACCAAATACATCTGGCCTCTCCCTAAGACCCGTCTAGCCCCAGGGCGCCTTCTACATCCACCTACCTCGATCCTACCACCTACCGCAGTGTATGGGGCACCCCAACCCGATCGAACAGTACGGTTCCTCTTTATTCCAACCTCCCGACAGTGCCTTGCTGTAGTGGTGGAAACTGGGAAGTTGGAAAAAGGTTGCAGATCGAGCAACAGGGATGCCCCATATTTTATCCTAGCCCGGCCCAGGCCCTCACACTTTCCCAGACACATCCTTCCTGACTACGCAGTCCCAGACTTACAAAATGTTAATTAAACAAGCAGCCAAAATACAGACATACACTAAAACAAAAAAATCCTAAACCACACACTCCACATACACACACATAAATTAACTAAACCCAAATCCTCCACTCAACTACCCCCCACCCACAACCATAGACAAACCCCCCCCAACCAAAACCAACAGAAATCTGATATACAAGCTTTATAGTTTTTGAAGAGAGAATCTCAGCTCACAACAACCAGTCCTTTACTGCCCACCACTTCAGGACGAGGGCTCTCTCACTGCCCCAGTCTCTTCACAGTTAGAGGTTGCTGCAGAAAAAAATGATAAACTGCATGCAAGCCATACCAGGGAGTCCAACATATGCCCCAGAGCTGCTCTCACCCACTACTGGGACTCCAAAACAGCTACCAGTGTGTGAAACCTTTGACCTCCTTTAGCAACAGATCCACAGGGGAACCACTATCAATCCTGAAAGATGTAGCCTCCACTTTAGTCCACAGGTAGCTGCAACAGACCATGAAGCTACCCCAAAAGTCCCGGACACTCCATGGAGACACTCTGGCAGAAAGACCTTACCAGCTAGCCCTTGCCCCAGGAGCACAATGTAGAAGCGCCCTGGAATACAGTCCCGCCGACCCAGACAACCTGGTCCCACGTCGATGGTCCTCTCATTAGATGGAAGAAAAAGCACCAGCGAGGTGCACAGTTCCTGGCAGCAGACTGCCACAATTCAAGGTAGTTCCACCATCACCCAATGGAGCTATGGGTGGGTTCCTTGGGAAGGTATGTACCAGTTATGCTTAGCAGATAGAGAATTTGTGTTAAGATGTCCATTTGTATGGTATTTATCATAGCCCATAGGGTTAATGGCAGCACAGACCACCTGGCCAGATCAGTCCTGACTTGCCCTAGCAGTTTGCCTATGTTCTGGCCAAACATTAAGCGTCTGTCTCTCCTTACTATGATGCCCAGATACTTCATCTATTTAGGTGCTCTAGTGCCCCCCACCCCACACTCGTGACCTGGGCTCGATACGTGTAGTCATACAGGGGCATTATAGCAGTTTGTCTAAGTTCAATCTATATCCAGACATGCTACCAAAGTGTTTTAGGATATTGAATATGGCAGAAAGGGTTATTTCTGGGTTTTCTAAGCATAATAGAATATCGTCTGCATAGGTGGATATGGAGAACCTGTCAGCCCCCACATTCACCCCTGCAATTCTTTGGTCTCGTAGAATAGTGCTCGTTAGTGGTTCTAATTACAGACTGAAAAGGAGAGGCAATAAAGGCCATTCCCTGCCTTGTCCCCTTGATTAGCTGGAAAGGGAGATTTTAAATCACTGCAGCAGGCTCTAGCTGGAGAGTGAGAATATAACAAGGTGACCCATTTTATGAATTCCACGGGGAAGCTGAAGGTTCTCAGAGTGGCAAAAAGATAGTCCCATGCCACCCTGTCAAATGCTTTTTCTGCATCTAGGGACACCAGAACAGCTTGGTTGGGGGGGGGGGGGTTGGAGTCCTGAGATGCAAGAACAAGATATTCTGATTTCCTCATGTGGTCCTTTGAAAGTCTACCCCAATCAACCACATCTGCTCCTGGTCCACTAAGCCTTACTGAATTGTAGAGATCCTCTCTGCCAGAATCTTAGCTGGCAATTTAATGTCAATGTTAAGCAGAGACGTTGATCTGTAGGCACTTTTACACACAGGTTTCTGTGATGGAATGACTGTTACGGAAACAGTATACCGTTACATCCCATGTGTAAAATGCATCTGTTCAGTTCCCCTGGTGAACGTTCGCCCGAACTGCAATCTCTACCTTCCTGGATTCGTCCCAATGTGTTCCGTTTCATCTGGCTGTGTAAAACAGCCATTCTGGCAACAGTACAAAAACAGCCATGAGCACCACACTCCGTCAGGAGCTGAAACACAAAATATTGAAAAAGGAGGCCGGGGGTTGCCAGAATACCTTCTGCGTAAAGTGAACCACAAACTGAACAGAGTACAACGGTGGCACACAGGTAATGGTCATTCCATTGTATTTGCCTGTGTGTGAAAGCGCCTTGTAATTGTACACCATTTCTTAGTCACACCCTGGTGTTTGGGATCAGGGTGATCAAGGCTTCTTGGAACCTCGGGTATAGCTGGTCTTGGGCAAATGCTAAATTGAAAAATTTGACTTGTGGTGCCAGCTCCCCCTTCAGAACTTCATAAAATTCGGGGAAACCCATCTGGCTCAGGAGCTTTATCTAACTTTAGGTCTTTAACTGCATTCTGCACTTCGACTATGGTAACAGGACAACCAAAACTTACTTTATGCATATCCGGTACCTGAGGTAGTTTTGCTGCTTTCAGAAAGGCTTCAATTTCTGTTAAGTTACCTGGTGCCTCAGTTACATAGTGATCTCTATAAAAGTCACCAAAACATTGTATTATATCTCTAGGTTTGGTAAGTAAGGCTTCTCTGGGGTTTCTTTGCATGGCTGGTACAACTGCTTTGCTTTGTCTCAGTTTCCATGCCAAACGTTTTCTGGCTTTTTCCCCATGTTTACATAGTTTAGCTTGGCTGTAAAGATCATCTTTTCCACCCATTCCCTTAGCAATTCTGCATATTTTTCTCAGTTTCTGGTAAGCAGTTTGGTTTCTGCTGTTGGGGTCCGATTGCATTTTCTTGGTCCCAGATCTCCTTCAGTAACCTTTCACTCCCAGCCATCTTTGCATGCTTTCTACCTGAAACCAGTCTAATCAACTCCCCACGTATGGTACATTTATATGCTCCCCAGATAATTTCAAAATTCTGCATAGAACCATTCTCACTAAAGAACATAACTAAGAATTTTCCTGCATTTAGGGTCCTTCAAAAGGTGATTTTTTTTTTTTTTTTTTTGAGTTAATTTATTGTTTATCACCCCAGCTATGTTATCACCCTGGATCTCCTAGATACCAGAGCACTCATCTGCCCTCGGGATGTCAACACCACTAGTTCACCCCCTCATGGTGGGGCCACCCTGAAGGACGCTTCCATATCATGGCACTCCCAAGGCAGCCATGCCAGAGGACAGGATCGATCCAGGAGGTCCTGAGGCGCTTTTTTTTTTTTTTTCCAGCTTAGGCAGCTTCCCCAGCCCCAAGGACGGCAGTGTGCAAGGGAGACTAAGGAGGCATGTGCACACCGGGACATGCTGCCACTCTGGACTCCAGCTGACATCCTCCCCTCCCACCTGGCATCCCTAACTGCACTGCCACCCATGGTCACCCAGGTGGCAGTATTTATTTCGTTGTTCGGACATAACCATTGAGCAAAATCCTCTTTTTCAAAGGTTCCACGTCTTGACAAGAGGACAACATAGAAAGGTAGCTACAGGGTATGTGTGAACATGTACAGAGTCAAAAAAAAAAAAATACAAGTAACAACAACTGATCTATTTACAACTGTAGGCTACCTCATATAAAGGTAAGCATATTGCAGTTAGTACAGCCCAAGATACATGGTGAGTGCTGTAGGTTTAAGAAACAAATTTAGCAGGAGGTAAAGCAGCCAGGGGAGGCGTTGTTATTTCATATAAAGTTGTTGTGTGGGGGGACAGACGGACTCTCACCCTGTATATTAAGGTAGCCAAGGGAGGCACTGTCATTAAGTCTAGTCGGGGGTCATTTTGTGTGCAAGACTGACCTAGTTGGAACATACTAGAGAGCAATGTGGTGGATAGCAGTGAGTATGGCAACCATCACTCACGGAGGAAGAGTCGTCCTTAGGATGCTCAATACTCCTCCTCCTTAGCCCCAGCCCTCCAAATGAGCTAGGCTCATTTCCTGAACCTAGGTCCCTGGCAGCACAGAGCGATAGCTCTAACACTGTGCCAGTGGGAGGTGATTGTTAACTTTCCATTATCTACCCCTGTCCTCCTGTTGCCTTGTGTAGTAGTAAATAATGCTGTGGGTACATGATTGGATACTACAAGTGCCTTCATTTTACAAGTCTGTACCCCCAAGAAGTAAGCCATGTGGGAGTCTGTGTCAGGTGCCTTTGAGTGGAAGGCATACTTGATTGTTCAGGGGTAGGACATCCTCCAGGGGGTCAATGACCTTAAGGGAGTCTTTCAGATCACTGAGAGCTCTCTTAACAAGTGCTGATCCCCTTTTACGTGATTTTGATCTATCTAGCTCTGCGTCTTGTACCGCATTCCAGTCCCCTTCAATTATAAACACTCAACCCGTGGTGGCTGCTGAGCTCTGAAAACAAGTGGGTGAAAAATTAGTGCTTTCCCAGTTAGGCCCATAAATACAGGCTACAGTGATGTCAGTCAGCCCCAGCATGTCCCTAAGGACAAGGTATCTACCTCTCCTGATCTTTCTTTTCGGCGATGGCCTTAAATGGGATTGAGTGAATGAACCGAATCACTACTCCCACCCTGCTACTGCCAATCGCGAAGGCCTGGCCCACCCATTCTCTGCACCACAAACTGCCCCATTCTGCTTTTCTGTGGGCTTCTTGTAACACAGCAATTTGTCTGCCCAGTATTTTCAAGTGCCTGAGGACTTAATGACATTTTTATTTTGTCTGGGCACCTTTTATGTTCCATAATAATATTTGGTAACCCTGAGACGCCATGAGTGTGCTGTCCTCGTGCACCTTTTTTTTTTTTTGCTTTTTCAGTCACCCTAACAGGCCTGTTTAGGGCAGTCACACTGCAAAGAGTGCTATGCTTCGTCCATGGCTCAGCATTTAGGAAAGCTACCTTGTTGAGACACCTAGTCATAGGGCTATGTTTCCTCCTAGATAGTCTACCGGTATTGCAGCTAAACAATTTGAACAGTTAAACAAAGAATGCAAACAAGATCAACAAACATTTTAAACACAATGCCAATGCTGTGCTGTGCAATGAGTTTGTCATGTTTTTGGACTAAAAAATTATCTTGTTGCCCTACTGCAAGGAGCCACGGTTCTCCGGCTGCCTTACTCCACTGTGGGTCAGCTAACCAGGTCATGCCCCTAGCCCTCAGTTGTGCCAGCTCAGCTGAGCTAGTGTTGGTCTGATGGGTGCCGAAGACAGCAATGTGCTGCCTTGAGGCAACAGCTGGCCTGTGATGCATTTGCTGAAGGTGCCTCCTCATGGTCTCACTGATCAAGAAGCTAGGTTCCGTCCTAAACTTACAGGTGTGTTACAGGCCCCAAGTGCAGTGGGTTAAACAAGGAGACTCACTGTAACCACAAGTGAAATGTGGGACAGTTAATTGTCTTTGGAGGTGCGTGTAAGATCACCAACCATTTTACAGGGCGTGTGGGTCAGTTCACTGTGCTGTTCACATCAGAGGCACCGGTCCATTGGAAGGCATACAGTATGCTTGAGGGCAGTGGTATGGTGCATAAGCATGTCTCTCTACGCATAGGCATATGGCATTGGGTGGTAATGTCCCCCAACCCAGATTCACATACCCATCGTGCCTCAGTAATTTGATGCCAGCAGTCAGGGACAAACAGATCACTTACAAAGAAATCAAGAAAGCACTGCATCAAGCACAGATAAATTTACGCATGCTACACCCGACTGGGCCTCCCTTATTGATCCCTTTCATGTACTTAAAGACCTCTATCATGTCCCCCTGTTCCTCCTCTCCTCCGGGGTGTAAATGTCGAGCTCCTTGAGCCTCTCCTCATAGCTCCTCCCCCCAGGCCCCAGATCATTTTGGTTGCCCTCCTTTAAGCCCTCTCTAGAAGTGTAATGTCACTCTTTAAATGTGGTCTCCAAAACTGCACACAATACTCGAGGTGTGGCCTAACCAAGCAGCTGTACAGTGGAAGGATCACTTCCTGCCTTTCTGGGGGTAATCCCCCTAGCGATGCATCCCAGCATCCTATTTGCCCTTGCTGCTGCCCTCCTACAGGTCTCCGAGTTGTTCATTTTGACATCTATCACTACACCCAAGTCCCTCTCACCCTCCATGACTTGAATCACATCTCCTCCCAGGGTATACCCCTGGCCTGGATTTCTCACTCCTAGGTGTAGGACCTTGCACTTCCCCACATTGAATTTTAGTTTCCATTTTCCCAACCACCTTTCCAGAGCCTCCAGGTCCTCCTGCAAGGCCACCCTCCTTCCTCCACCACTGCACCCAGCTTTGAGTCGTCTGCAGAGACTCATCTCACTCCTAATCCCTTCCTGATGTCTGAGATATAGGCGTTGGCTGTCAGCTCATATTCCTCTTGATCCCTTTCACTCCTTCAGCACTTGAAGCGTCTATAGACTGCCTTCTTTTCCCTCACCACCTCCTATACCTCCCGGGTCCACCAGCAGGGTTTTCTGGCCTTACGCCTTTCCCTTGCGCTGGATCTGGTAACCTCCTGTATCCCCCTCCTAATGATCCTCCACCTGCTGTCGGCATCCATATCCAGCCTTATCCTGTCCAGACGATCTTCTATTTATCATTATAAACATGTTTATCAGGAGCATTCAGAGTCTACACCTATTGCATATGTGTGTGTGTGTGTGTGTGGTGTGTGTGTGTGTGTGTGTGTGTGTGTATGTATAGCTATAGAAATATAGAGAGAGAAGGACGGGGGGAGGGAAGGGGTAGCAATAATAGTCAAAAACTGCATTGGCATAGGGGGAGTAGAGGAGGCGGAGGGAACCGTGAAGGCAATTTGGGTCACCTCGATAACGGGGGCGGGGGGCCAGAGAGTAAAAATAGGAGTGATTTATAGACCCCCTGCGCTGGCAGAGGAGCTGGAGGAGAGTCTGGCAGCAGATGTTGGGAGACACTACAGATTGGGCAGGGTAAGGGTGGTGGTGGTGTTGGGGGACTTAAACATGCCAGGAACAGACTGGGAGACTATGACATCCTCGGTGGCCAGGGAATAGAGGTTGTTGGATGTCTTTCAAGACGCGTTCCTAACTCAGCAGGTGGGGGAACCGACCAGGGAGGCGCGGGTACTGGACGTGGTCCTGGCAGACAGTGACTAGATTGGGGGCCTGGAGGTAAGGGACCCATTGGCGGGGAGTGACCATCCCACGGTCTGGTTCTGCCTGAACCTAGGAGGGAGAAGGCTACACAAGGACGGAGGTAACTGACTTCAGGGGTGGATTTTAAAGAAATGAGAAGGATCCTTAAGGAGCATTTGGATGTGATTGGGTCAGACACGGACGCTGACAGTAGGTGGGAAATAATCAGGAGAGGGCTGCAGGATGCTACCAGCACCTGTGCCAGAGTAAGACGAAAATGCGGTAGGGCCCAAAAACCCTGCTGGTGGATCAGGGAGGTCCAGGAGGTGGTGCGGGGAAAGAAGGCAGCCTATAGGCAATTCAAGTGCTCAAGGAGTGAAAGAGATCGAGGAGAGTACGAACTGATGGCTAGAAGGGCCACTAGGGGGGTGAGGGCAGCTAAGGCAAAGAAGAAGCAGAACCTGGCCAGGGAAATTGGGAGAGGGAACAAGGAGTTCTTTAGATACACTGGGGAAAAACAAAGGATGAAGGGGCAGACTAGCAGGATTAAAACAGGGAAAGATGGGCACAAGACACGGGTGAGCAGGCTGAGGTGCTAAATGAGTACTTCACCTCAGTTTTCACCAAGGAAAATGGGGGTGTTGCATCATACATGGGAGGAGACGGTGATACTGAGGAGGGGAAGGCCCCTACCAATCAGCGGGTCTGGGGAGAGGGGAAGGCTAAACAGGGAGAAGAGGTAGTGGAGGTGGAAATCACAGCAGAGAGAGTGAGGGAAGCCCTCAGGTCCCTTAAGATGGAGAAAGCACCAGGGCCAGATAAATTACATCCCAGAGTGCTGAAGGAACTTGCGGATGTCCTGGCGGAGCTTTTCACCATCTCTCTGAAGACAGGGTGGGTGCCCCAGGACTGGAAGGTGGCACATATAGTGCCTATCCACAAGTGGGGGGAACAAGGGATGTGGCAGGGAACTACAGGCCTGTCAGCCTGACATCGGTGGTGGGCAAGGTTATGGAGGGCATTGTCAAGGAGAGGCTAGGGGGGGACCTGGAAAAGTCAGGGTGCCTGGACGATAAGACAGCATGGATTTGTCCCAGGGAAATCCTGTCAGACAAACCTTGTGGAGTTCTATGACTGGGTGACGAGTGCCTTGGACCTGGGTAGACCAGTGGACGTCCTCTTTCTAGGCTTCAGCAAGGCATTTGACTCTTGCCTCACGAGGGCCTGTTGGATAAGCTGGGAGAAATGGGAGTGGAGAACCAGATGATCAGATGGATAGACAATGGGCTCCAGGACCGGACCCAGAGGGTCGTAGTTGGCCGGATAGTCTCGTCCCCAAGGAGGGTCATTAGTGGGGTCCCACAGGGATCAGTCCTTGGGCCTCTCCTGTTCAACACCTACGTCTCTGACATAAGGACAGGTATCAGGAGTGAGATGAGTCTCTTTGCGGAGGACTCAAAACTGGGGGCAGTGGTGGACAGAGAGGAGGAGAGGGTGGCCCTACAGGGGGACCTGGAGGCTCTGGAAAGATGGTCTAGAAAGTGGAAGCTGAGGCTTAATGCAGGGAAATGCAAGGTACTACACCTGGGGGCCAGAAACCCAGGCCAAGTGTACACCCTGGGGGGGGGGGGATGCTACAAGTCTCGATGGCTGAGAGGGACCTGGGGGTGGTGGTGCATGTCAAGATGAACAACTTGGAGACTTGTAGGAGGGAAGCAGCCAAGGCCAACAGGATGCTGGGATGCATCGCTAGGGGTATCACCTCCAGAAGGAGGGAAGCAATACTCCCGCTGTATAACTGCTTGGTGAGACCACACCTAGAGTACTGCGTGCAGTTTTGGAGAGCCACACTTAAAGGGGCAATAAACTCCTGGAGAGGGTCCAGAGGGCAACCAAAATGATTTGGGGCTTGGGGACAGGACCTATGGGAGGAGGCTCGAAGAGCCAAATATTACACATTGGAAGAGAGGGATCGGGGGACATGATAGAGGTCTTCCGGTACATGAAGGGGGTAAATGGGGAGGAGCAGTCAGGGTGCTTCAAAGGAAGGAGGAGGGGGCAACTAGAGGGCATGGGTGGAAGCTGGAGGGGGGGGAAGATTCAGGGGAGAAAGGAGGAGGTGCTACTTCACTGAGAGGGTGGTGGAAGCCATGGAATGCGCTGCCCAGGGGGCTGGTGGAGGCAGAGACGGTGGAGGGGTTCAAGAGGGGGTGGGACAGGTACAGGGAAAGGGTTCTGGATGCAAAATCCAGTGCAGCGAGAATATCCGGAACTGGGAAGCGAGAAGCCAGAGAAGGCGAGGGGGGCAGCAAGGTCAGCTCCCAGGGTGGGGGCTGACCAAACGAGCAGACACAAAAGACCATTAGGCCTATTCTGCTGGCATTTTAGAATGTTAGTATAAAGATAGATAGATATATAGAGAGAGAATAAATGATGGGTATGTGTGGTATACAAAACCGAACCACCCCTCTTGGGGGCTGGGGTGGTGGTGAAGCATGAGCAGCCACTGTTGTTGGCTTTCGGGCAGACACTAGCAAACCATTTGGCCTGTTCTGCTGGCTTTTAGTATGCTGATATGTTAAATATACCCACTGAGGAGTGGACTAATTGGATAATCAGGCCACAAGCCTGAAGGTTGAGTGGCTTTATCTAATTAGACCCCTGAGATGGGTATCTGGCCTTTTATGCCACATATACCCATCATTTGTTTTAAAGTAATACATGGCAGTTTTTTGTTTCTTTGTTATTTGCTGTATGGGGCCAGGATGGTTTCCTGTGAGCTGTGGTCGGAACCATTTTCAGGTTTGCCCTGACCTTTTCTGGCCCCATTTGTTTACATAGTGCAGCAGCATTCTGAAAATGGCCTCTCTTGTTTCCATTGTGTAGACTGTTACACTGTTTCCTCATCTCCAAAGACTGGTTTGTTTCTCTTCCCCAGTTACCCTTGCTGCATGCTGTCTCCATTCCTGGGACCTGCAAATCTTCTCCATTCCTCATCCCCATTCTTCTGCTCGGCAGTCTGCCTTCTATTGTCTTCCAACTCTCTGGAACCAGTTCCCATTATTCTCTGCCACTCCACCACCTCAGGCTCCTTCAGGCACTGTCTGAAACTCCTTCTACTCCTGACCTGCTTCTGCTTCTCCTAAGCTCTTCCCTGTTTAACACTGGCATCACAAGGTTTTTTTTTTTTTTCTCCCTGTCTAAACATGTGCCTTGAGCACTGCATTGCTCATTTACTGAACATACTCTATGGCCAATTTTTGTTGCATCTTGTATGTGCACTCGGCATACTTCTAAGTAAGCTTGAACTTTATTCTAGTTCATGATGTACCTGTGAAGTATTATACACTGTATTATGGCTGTACTTTAATTTTATATCTTGAAATACACAGAAGTTTGTTTCAATTGTTTCATTTCCCTTTCTCCCCGGGGCGCACCTGGAAATGAGCTTCGGCTCAGTGCGGCTTTCCCGGTCACCAATTTTCAGATAAATAAATTGTGTAGGGTTCCCTTGTGAAAAGGGGCTTGTCCGGGACGTCGTCCTTTAGATTACTGGTGGGGTTGTGGATTGTAGAGGTGTGGAGTGCTGGCAGTATGGAGTGGCATCAAAGGACAAGAGGATGGTTTGTGGTTGGGGGAGTAAGTTGGCCTGGAGTCTCAGATGGTGGCAGCAATGTGGAGTGCATGGTGGTCGAGTAGTGTGCTGGCGCTTCAAAGGAAAGGCTGTTACGTATTGGGGATGGTTCTTTTCTGCATGTTTTTTTCTACTAAGGTTTGGGGAGCTCCGGGGAGGAAAAGGTTGCTTACAAACAGTTTAAATCTTTGAGGTTTTGAGTGTTGGATGGGTGGGGAGGGGAGGAGTGCTCCTGGACTGAGGGAGTTTTTTCCCCATGGTATACAGGTGTAACTTTAATTGGGAAGTATACAGCTGTATACAGGGAAATGCACAACATGGTAACCAAAGGGGACAAGACAGTTTTTAGGTATGTAAGTGAAAAGAGGAAGACCAGGGATGGGATTGTAAAGTTAAAAAGGGAAGTCATGCCTGTGCAGAGGGGCACCAGGAAAAGGCAGACACCCTGAACGAATATTTTTGTTCAGTGTTCACAGAGGAAGGAGAAGGAGAGGAGCTACAAAAAAGTAACAGAAGCTTTGGATGGAGGGAGGTGGACACTAGTCCATTCTCAGAAGAGAGAGAGTTCAAGAAGGGACTTGCTAATCTGAAAGAGGAAAAAGCGGTGGGGCCTGATGGGGTCAAAATGGGAGAGTGCCTCACAAAAGCACTAGCAAAAAGGCAAGAAGGTGGGGTGCAGCAACAATGGGGAAACATTAAAACCGCCATCACAAAGGCAACAAGCCTTTGTGTGAAGCAAATAAACAAATCAAAACGAAAGGAGAAAAAAAACACTATGGTTCTCAAAAGAAGTGGCGGGGAAGGTAAGGGACAAAGAGACAGCATTCAGGAAGTATAAGGAAACACAGAAGGAGCAGGACAGAGAACTGTACCAGTTAAAGCAGAAGGAAGTGGGGAAGGCAATCAGAATAGCAAAGGCCCAAACCAAGGAAAAGATAGCCAACTCGGTTAAGAAGGGGGATAAAACCTTTTATAGGTACATTAGGGAGCTAAGGAAGGGATACTGAGGCTGAATAAAGAGGAAAGTGGTTGGGCAGAGAGCGACAGTGAAAAAGCAAGGATACTGAATGAATATTTCTGCTCAGTATTCACAATGGAAAAGCAGGGGGAGATACCAAATCCAGTCAATAGAAGCACTCTGGATAGGGGGGTTGATATTAGTCCATTCACATAAGAAAGGGTTCTGAAAGAACTCTTAAAACTGAAGGTGGATAAAGCAATAAGGCCTGATGGGATTCACCCCAGAATTCTAAAAGAACTAAGGGAAGAACTAGTAACACCATTGACTATCCTTTTTAATAAATCATGGGAGGATGGTGTGGTACCTGAGGACTGGTGGAGGGCAGATGCGATTCCCCTTCACAAAAATGGGAGCAAGACAGAGGCAGGAAACTACAGGCCTGTCAGTTTGACCTCAGTGGTAGGGAAAATGATGGAATCACTTCTGAAGGAAAGAACTGTTGAGTACCTAGAGGTCAGTGGGGCACAGGACCCAAGGCAGCATGGATTCACAGCAGGAAGATCATGTCAGACAACAAATCTAATTGATTTCTTTGACTGGATGACCAAAGTAGTTGACCAGGGAGGGGCTGTGCATATGGCCTACCTAGACTTTAGCAAGGCATTTGACACAGTCCCGCACAAAAGATTAATAAACAAATTAGCCAACCTCGGAGTGGGTCCCAGGGTGGTAGCCTGGGTAAAAACACTGGCTGGACAACAGGACACAGTGGGTAATAGTAAATGGAGTACACAGTGAAGAAACCGGGGTTACTAGTGGGGTACCGCAGGGTTCAGTACTTGGGCCGCTCCTTTTTAATATTTTTATAAGTGACATTGCAGAGGAACTAGAAGGGAAAGTATGTCTCTTTGCAGATGACACAAAGATCTGCAACATGGTTGATATGCAAGGTGAGGTGGAAAGGATGAAAAGGGACTTGGCAAGGTTGGAGGAATGGTCAAATGTATGGCATCTTAGATTTAATGCAAAGAAGTGCAAAGTAATGCACCTGGGAAACAAAAACCCAGAGGAAGAGTACACAATGAGGGGTGATATACTAACAACAACAAAAATGGAAAGGAACCTGGGAGTAGTCATATCAGACGACCTAAAGGTGGGCCAGCAATGTGAGAAGGCAGTAAGGAGGGCTGGGGGGATACTGGGATGCATAGGGAGAGGCATCACCAGTAGAAAACAGGAAGTTGTTGGCCCTCTGTACAGACAGTTGGTAAGACCACATCTGGAGTATTGTGTACAGTTCTGGAGACCCCTTCTCTGCAAAGACACAGACAGGGTGGAGGCTGTCCAGAGGAGGGCGACCAAAATGGTGCAGGGTCTGCACCTGAAGACATGTGAAGAAAGAGTAAAGGAGCTTAAGATGTATAGCCTCGAGGAAAGGTGGGGGGGGGACATGATAGAAACTTTCAAATACCTCAAGGGAATCAACAAAGTCCAAGAGGGTAGCATCTTTCAGAAAAAGATGTGCAAGAACGAGGTGGCACAATTTGAAGATAGAGGGGGGACGGCTCAGAGGTAATGTGAGGAAGTATTTTTTCACAAAGAGGGTTGTTGATGCATGGAACGGCCCTCCTGAGGAGGTCATAGTCAAAAACAGTGGGGGGAATTCAAGAATGCATGGGTCAGACATAAGGCAATTCTAGTTGGGGGTAGGAGGAAGTAGGCTGTTGGTTAACTAGGATCTGCAGCTTATCCATTAGGTAGGGAAATGGGCAGACTGGGTGGGCCAAGCAGTCCTTATCTGCCATCAAATTCTATGTTTCTACAGGATATCAGCGCAGTACTTAACTAGAGACTGGAAAATGCCTTCTTAAAAGTATACAACTGCAAGCATAATAAAACTTCAGCTGAGACTGGAACAATTGTCTGTTCAAAATTCAGATAATGTATATCAAAGAATAAGTATTTATTTTAATTTTGTTAACCGGGTAAGCCCACTGAGACAAAGTGTCCCTTTTTCTTTTTTAACTTTTTATTCATATACAACCATACATTACTGTAATCACTATACATGACATACTGTATATGTACTTTTAACATAGATCCATTCGATCCTTTTTCCATTTATGTCAGACTAAAATTAATTAAAATAATATTAATTCATTAACTTAACTAAGCCTGGAGAATTTAAATGCAAAACATCCTTTTTTTTTTTTTTTTTTGAATCTACTGTAAGTGAGGAGTTAATGCTTCTTCTAGATCATTATGTATTATGTTCTGCTGGAGAGCAGATAAAAGTCTGGCCTATTTCAGTTATGTGTTGACTCATATTTCATTCTCGATACCTGCCTTATCCATCCTGTATTTAATTGTTCTTTAAGGCACAAATTCTGGTCTATGAGTGGATACATAGTTAACCCATCATCTCCATATTAACTCAAACTGTTCTTGGTTTCTGTTAATAAGTAAGCAATAACCTACTCCAGGGTGTGCGTTTATTGGGGATTAATCAACACCCCGGGTGCGTTGTGAGGGAGGAGGCCACAGGCCTAGTGTCCTCATAGCAACCGGGGAGTTGATTAATCCCCAATAAACACACACTCTGGAGTGGGCTATTGCGCTTATAACATGGGCCACATATGGAGAAAAATGGACCAAAACTAGTGGCTTAACACAAGGAAAAACAGTGGGGACTACTTAGTGTTCCTACACTACTTATGGCTGGAGTACCACATCCATGTGTGTTCTGCCACATGAAAATAGTGCTTGCACTCACTTCTGTTATGAGTTCTGGCAAGAGGTGCTGCGTTGAAAACTGTAAATACTTGCAGAAACAACTTCCAGTTACAGCGTGATTTCCTCCCAAAATGAATACCATGCATCACTACACACACAATAAGCATTTGTGACCCTGTAGTACATTTGCAGAAACAACTTATTTCCCTTGCTTGTCCTTTCTACTGTGTCTTTACCTTCTCTTGCTATGATCTCCATGGTCCTTGTACGGATTCTGAGGATCGCGCTGTGGATAGTAGCATTTCTGACATTCCGATTCAGATCTTGGACACAACACTTGCTACTTTGCTCACTCCTTTACTTCCTTAAGCTCAGCACTATCTTGCTCTGTAAAATAATTCCCGATAAGACAACTTTCTCTGTCCCAGTTTCTGCTTGTCCTGTGTCACTGCTTTATGTTCCTCCCATCATACTACCCTATACACACACAATGTTCCACTGCTGCTCTGTCACTTGACTTCACTGCGCACACATTTCTTTCTTTCCTTAACGTTCTTCTTTGCTTTCTAATTACTGTCGCATTATTACACGTCTCAGCTAAGTAATCCTAGATATCTTCCGACGATGCACAGCTAGCGATGGTCAGCAGCCTCACCGCCCGATTCGCACATTCCATAGGGAAGGTGTCTAATTCTGAGTGTCTGTGTGCTAGGGAGTGACAATTTGTGCCTTTCTGACTATATTCATTGTCTTTCTCCCGTTTCTGGTCCTGCTTACTGCTCGCTAGGACTGACGGTGTCCAATGGGAGGATGGGTGGGTAAGGTTCATTGCTAACTGGGCAAAAATATGGCAGATGCTGCTTTCTGAACAGTCTGGGATAATTAGTTTTCCCTACGCGACTTATCACCACATCCACTTGGTGTAAAAATATCAGGAATTAATGAACGGTCATGTGGCCAATGCTAGCCAATCACTTGTCTAAAACATAGATGCCCATGTTATAATTACATACCAACATACTAAAATGCCAGCAGAATAGGCCTAACGGTCTTTTGTGTCTGCTCGTTTGGTCAGCCCTCACCCTGGGAGCTGACCTTGCTGCCCCCCTCGCCCTCTCTGGCTTCTCCTTTCCCAGTTCCGGATATTCTCGCTGCACTGGATTTTGCTTCCACAACCCTTCCCCTGTACCTGTCCCACCCCCTCTTGAACCCCTCCACTGTCTCTACCTACACCAGCCCCCTGGGCAGCGCATTCCATGGCTCCACTACCCTCTCAGTGAAGTAGCACCTCCTCCTTTCTCCCCTGAATCTCCCCCCTTCAATTCTACCCATGCCCTCTAGTTGCCCCCACTCCTTCCTTCGAAGCACCCTGACTGCTCCTCCCCTATTTATCCCTTTCAAGTACCTGAAGACCTCTATCATGTCCCCCCGTAGGTCCTGTCCCCCAAGCCCCAAAATCATTTTGGTTGCCCTCCTCTGGACCCTCTCCAGGAATTCAATGTCCTTCTTTAAGTGTGGCCTCCAAAACTGCATGCAGTACTCAAGGTGCGGCCTCACCAAGCAGTTATACAGAGGGAGCATCATTTCCCTCCTTCTGGAAGTGATCCCCCTAGTGATGCATCCCAGCATCCTGTTAGCCTTGGCGGCTGCCCTCCTACAAGTCTCCGAGTTGTTCATCTTGACATCCACCACTACCCCCAGGTCCCTCTCAGCCATCGAGACTTGTAGCACTTCCCCCCAGGGTGTACACTTGGCCCGCGTTTCTGGCCCCCAGGTGCAGTAGCTTGCATTTCCCTGAATTGAACCTCAGCTTCTACTTTCTAGACCATCTTTCCAGAGACTTCAGGTCCCCCTGTAGGGCCACCCTCCTCTCCTCCCCATCCACCACCGCCCCAGTTTTGAGTCATCCGCAAAGAGACTCATCTCACTCCTGATACCTGTCCTTATGTCAGAGACGTAGGCGTTGAACAGGAGGGGCCCTAAGGACTGATCCCTGCGGGACCCCACTAATGACCCTCCTTGGGGATGAGACTATCCCGCCAACTACGACCCTCTGGGTCCGGTCCTGGAGCCAATTGTCTATCCATCTGATCATCTGGTTCCCCACCCCCATTTCTCCCAGCTTATCCAATAGGCCCCCGTGAGGAAGAGTGTCAAATGCCTTGCTGAAGTCTAGAAAGAGGATGTCCACTGGTCTACCTATGTCCAAGGCACCCATCACACAGTCACAGAACTCTACAAGGTTTGTCTGACATGATTTTCCTGGGACAAATCCATGCTGTCTATCATCCAGGCACCCTGACTTTTCCAGGTCCCCCCCAGCCTCTCCTTGACAATGCCCTCCATCACCTTGCCCACCACCGATGTCAGGCTGACGGGCCTGTAGTTCCCTGCCACCTCCCTTGATCCCCCCTTCTGGATAGGCACTATATGTGCCACCTTCCAGTCCTGGGGCACCCACCCTACCCTCACAGAGATGGTGAAAAGCTCCGCCAGGGGTTTTGCCAGGACATCCGCCAGTTCCTTCAGCACTCTGGGTTGTAATTTATCCAGCCCCAGTGCTTTCTCCGTCCTAAGGGACCTGAGGGCTTCCCTCACTCTCTCTGCTGTGATTTCCACCTCCGCTACCTCGTCCCCTTGCTTAGCCTTCCCCCCTCCTGCCAGTGATACCTCCCCCTCTCCCCAGACCCGCCGATCGGTAAGGGTCCCCCCTTCCTCAGTATCATTGTCTCCTCCCATGTATGATGCAGCCCGCCCCCCCATTTTCCTTGGTGAAAACTGAGGAGATGTACTCATTTAGTACCTCAGCCTGCTCCCCCGGGTCTTGTGCCCATCTCTCCCCTGTTTTAATCCTGCCAATCTGCCCCTTCACCCTTCGTTTTTCCCCCAATGTATCTAAAGAACCCCTTGTTCCCTCTCCTAATTTCCCTGGCCAGGTTCTGCTCCTTCCTTGCCTTAGCCACCCTCACCACCCTAGTGGCCCTTCTAGCCATCAGCTCGTACTCCCCCGATCCGTTTCACTCCTTGAGCACTTGAATTGCCTAACTGCTGTTAACTGTTCCATTTCATAGTCTTGTGTCATCATGCCAGATGTTAACTGGAGTGCAGCTGCAGCAGCCACTTCGAAGAGTGGGGTTATTCTAGATGCCCTACAGGGGGCATGCCTTAGACAACTAGTATTGGAGCCCACTCGAGAGGGAGCAATCTTAGATCTGGTTCTCTCAAATGGAGATGAAGAGAGGATCACAGATGTAGAAGTGGGTAGCCATCTGGGAACTAGCGACCATAGAACAGTATGGTTCACAATAAACACAGCAATAGAGTCAAGCCATACAAAGACAAAAGTACTGGACTTTAGGAGGGCTGACTTTGCCAAAATGGGTGAGTGCCTAAGGAATGCACTAGCAAATGAGCAGGAAGGAGGGGTGGAAGAACAATGGAGAATAATAAAAACTGCCATCACAGAGGTAACGAGCTTTTGTGTGAAGCAAATAAACAAAACAAAATGATGTAAGAAACCACTGTGGTTCTCAAAAGAAGTGGCAGTGAAGGTTCAAGAGAAAAAGAAAGCATTCAGGAAGTACAAGGAATCACAGAAGGAGCAGGACAGAGAACTGTATCAGTTAAAGCAAAAGGATGCTGGGAAGGCAGTCAGAACAGCAAAGGCCCAAACCGAGGAAAAGATAGCCAACTCAGTTAAGAAGGGGGATAAAACCTTTTATAGGTACATCAGGGAGCGAAGGAAGACCAAGGAGGGTTAGTGAGGCTTAATAAAGGGAGGGAGGGTGGGCAGGCAGAGGTGACTGTGAAAAGAGCAGAGATACTAAACAAATATTTTTGCTCAGTATTTACAAAGGAGGAGGAGATACCTAAAACAAACAGCAGAAACACTCTGGATACAGAAGTTGATACCAGCCCATTTACAGAAGAAAGGGTTCTGAAAGAACTCTTAAAACTGAAGGTGGACAAAGCAATGGGGCCTGATGGGATTCATCCCAGAATTCTAAAAGAACTAAAGGGTAGAACTAGTGACACCACTAACTTCCCTCTTTAACAAATCATGGGAGGATGGGGTGGTACCCGAGGACTGGAGGAGGGCAGATGTGATTCCCTTCAAAAGTGGGAGCATGGCAGAGCAGGAAACTACAGACCTGTTAGTTTAACCTCAGTGGCAGGAAAATGATGGAATCACTTCTGAAGGAAAGAATTGTTGAGTATCTAGAGGCCAGAGGGCACAGGACCCAAGGCAGCATGGATTCACAGCGGGAAGGTCATGCCAGACAAATCTGATAGATTTCTTTGACTGGGTGACCAAAGTAGTAAATCAGGGAGGGCTGTGGACATGGCCTACCTAGACTTTAGAGGCATTTGACACAGTCCCACACAAAGATTAATATACAAGTTAGCCAGCCTGGGGTGGGTCCCAAGATAGTCTGGGTAAAGAATTGGCTGGAGAATAGGACACAGAGAGTAACAGTAAATGGAATCCACTCTGAAGAAATGGGGGTTACTAGTGAGGGTATGAGGTTCAGTGTGGGACGGTCCTCTTTAATGTCTTTATAGCGACATTGCAGAGGACGGAAGAAAAATATATCTCTCTGCAGATGACACAAAGATCTGCAACAGAGTTGATACACAAGATGGGGTGGAAAGGATGAGAAGGGACTTGGCAAGGTTAGAGGAATGGTCAAATGTATGGCAGCTTAGATTCAGTGCTAGAAGTGCAAGGTAATGCACCTGGGAAACAAAACCCAGGGAAGAGTACACAATGAGGGTGAGATACTAACAACAACAACAATGGAAAGGGACCTGGGGGTAGTCATATCAGATGACCTAAAGGTGGGCAAGCAGTGTGAGAGGGCAGCAAGGAGGGCTGGGGGATACTGGGATGCATAGGAGAGGCATCACCAGTAGAAAACAGGAAGTTATTATCCTCTGTACAGACAGTTGGTGAAACCCCATCTGAGTATTCGTGCAGTTCTGGAGACCCAATCTCCAAAGACATAGACAGGATAGAAGCTGTCAGAGGAGGGCAACTAAAATGGTGCAGGGTCTGCACGGAAGACCTATGAAGAGAGACTTAGGAGCTAAATATGTATAGCTTCGAGGAAAGGAGGAGAGGGGGACATGATAGAAACTTTCAAGTACCTCAAGGGAATCAACAAAGTCCAAGAGGGTAGCATCTTTCAAAAAGAGGTGTGCAAGAACAAGGGGCACAATTTGAAGATAGAAGGGGGCTCAGAAGTAACTCGAGAGTATTTTTCTAAGACAGGGTTGTGGATGCATGGAATGGCCTTCAGAGGAGGTTGTGGAGTCAAAAACAGTGGTGGAATTCAAGCATGCATGGGACAGTCATAAGGCAATTCTAGGGGGTTGGGGTAGGAAGAAGTAGGCTGCTGGTTAACTAGGATCTGCAGCTTATCCATTAGGCAGGGAAATGGGCAGACTGGGTGGGCCAAGCGGTCCTTATCTGCCGTTAAAATCTATGTTTCTATGTTATCAAGTCATGTCAAGACTGCAGGGAGAGGGGGGCATGGTGTAAGCCAGTTTTTTGTGATGACCTTTTTAGCTGTTAAACATATGTTTAGAAGCTTCCTAGTTTTTGGGATCCCTACATCCCTTTGGGTGTGAACTAAAACAGCATAAAAGTAGTAAGGGTGGAGGCAGTGCAGGGAACATCTCCTGTAGGGCCCCAAACAGATCTGTTAAAAAAGGTTGTGGGGCGCCACAGAGCCAGTTTTCAGGCAGGACGCATCCTTTTGCTGCTCCACACAAAGGGCCCTATATCATTTTTTTTTAAAAATGGGGATAAATTGGCTCTTTAACTAATATTTGTGAGGCTCATTGACTTTTTGAAGACAGCAGCAACAAATAGATACCTAACTCGCTATGGGGCGTAAAAATATTCAGCAGCATGCAGCGGGAAACCAGAAACCCATGGCTCCTAAAACCCAGACGTGAGATGAGACAGAAAATCCTGGGCCTTCTTCAACCTGCACAACCCAGGAACCACCATGGTAAACTATCTTAAACTCGGTATGAGCCACAGACACCAAAATAGAAAAAACTTTAAGTAAATTAGAGGCATGAGAAATTGCAGTGGCAGCAGTGAAGGATTTGGCTGCAGATATTGACAAACAATCACTATCGACTCAAACATATATCGTGCTTCAAAACTTCCTTACGTAACCACCTTATTAACACCCGATGCTGTAATTGCCATTAGTCAAAGCCGTACTCAATACTTATGACAAAGCTCACTACTAAGCTGCTAAGGACAACATAACTCTGGTATTGTTTGCATCAATCCTACCTGTACCAGCTTGTTTGTATCTATGTCTTAAGTTACTGTTATACTTATGTGCTGTACTGCTATACTGTGTATTTTCGTTTGTCTTAGTGTGACACGGTACCTTTGTAAATGAGCCTATGGCTCAAAGGTTTTCCAAACTGCTGTTTAAATAAAATAAATAAATAAAAATAAAATAAACCACGGCGGTCTTGCTAACCAAGGAGAACGTGCAGTTGAGGGGAAGACTCAAGGCAGTGGAGAATAGCCTGCGTACAAGGAATGTGATTATTACAATCTTACCGGAGGGTGTGGAAGGAGCCCATTTACTGAGTTTTATTCGTGGATGGCTGGCAGACTCTCTTGCGATTCTGAAGGAGTTTGAGTGGAGCGACCGCCGCATGGCTTATCGCATCAACCCCAGAGTGCAGCCTAATGAGGCGACCCAACCCCAAACTGTACTGCTGAAAACTGCTGGTCCTGAAGTGAGGAATAAAATTATCAGCGTGGCTCGAGCAACTTATCCAACTGAGGTCCAGGGGCAAGTTAGAAAGTTTTTTCCGGACCTTTCTTACCAGATGCGCACAAGGTGAAAGCAATTCGATGCCGTTCAGCAGAAACTGCATACACTGGGGATTGTCCACTCATTTATGCTTCCTGCCCATCTACGCATCACTTAAGGTGGAAAGAACTGGCAATTCAATGACCCAAAAGATGCGGGTCGGTGGATTGCAAAAACCGGGACAGAGTTCCAGACACACCCAGCACAGGAGACCTACTCTGAAGCTGCAGAAGGGGACTCTGACAAGGGCTGAGTAAGGTTGTTTTCTGGGTCCATAAAAGTTGTTTTCCAATCTCCAGAATGGGAATGAGAGTTATGGGGAGGTATAACGAGCAGGGGTTCATTGGATCTTCATGGACTATAATAAGGGAATTTGTTGTTATTTAAATGTAGTCCTTTTTTTTTTAATCTTAAAAAATTTATAGCCTGCTCTAGATATGTCCTCTCCTGTTACCTAAATACCCTTTAGGGGATTTACAAGTTTAAAAGTTGTTGTAATTTCATATACTGCTTTAGGCTCAAATGTTAAAGTGCCTATTATATATAGTGTGCTCTTTATATAGGATGCCATGTGTGATTTGCGAAGGGATCTTTTTTCCCTATCTAAAATAGTGGTAACATAAGGTTTTATAGCACCACCAGTTGGTGCAGTGTTTCTCCTTATGATCCATCTTGAAGGACACTACCGTTGCCTTTGAAGCGGCTGGCATTTGAAGAAAGAACTTTATTTGGACTGAGGGTACTTTAGTGCCCTATATTTTTATTTACCCCCGTGTCCTACCGTACAAGAATGTAGGGGTACATGTATGTGATGTCAGTTAAATCAATGACAGTTATGATCTCTCTTACATGAAAATATGTATTATATTGTTTTAATGTAAACAATAAACAGAAATTTCAAAAAAAAACAAAAAAAGGTTGTGCAGTGGGGCACTTCCTAAAGATGTGTCCGTGCGTCGCCCTCCTGTGACCGCACATTCTCCAGCAGGAAGCATCCTTCCTCTCCGAATATCTGGCCTGTATGGCTGGGGTTTTGAAGAACCTTAATGTGTTCTTCTACGCAAATTCCTTCCAATTTGGGGAGGCCATCCCATAATGCAAGAAATGAAGATGTGTGGTCCATATGTCTTCTGCTATCTCTATCCCAAAATCTATTTCCCAGGTCCGCCTGACTGTTTTTGTAGTATCTCTTAAATTCTAGCAAGCCTGGTACAGATATGAGATTATGTGTGTCAAGGGAGCCCTTCCCCTCTATTGCCATTTTTAATGTGTCTATAAGTTTTGGTAAAGATGTAGGTAAGGTTGGCCTTTTCGGTGATTTGACAAAATGATGTGCCTGTAAGTCAAGTCAAGTCAAGTCATGTTTATTTATAAAGCGCCTTTCGAAACCAAGGCGCTGTACAGAAATAGATAGAACAATAAAATCCAAACATTTAAAACAACCATAACTAAGAAGAATAAGCCAAAGTAAAAAGATATGTCTTTAAAGCAATTTTAAAACGATCAACGGTTGGGCATTCTCTTAACCAGCGAGGTAGAGAATTCCACAGGGTTGGAGTCGAGAAGGCAAGAGCATGGGATTCCGATAACTTCAATCGAACCCTGGAAATCTCTAGCAATCCCTCGCAGGCTGAACGGAAAGGATGGAGGGGGAAATAGTGAATCAGAAGATCTTTCAGGTAACCGGGTCCCTGGTCGTGTAGGGCTTTAAAGGTTAGTAAACCAACCTTAAAGGTGATCCGCCACCGAACAGGCAGCCAGTGCAGTTCGCGAAGCACAGGCGTAATATGACTAGTTCTAAGAGTCCCAGTCAAAAGCCTGGCTGCAGCGTTCTGCACCAGCTGGGGCGGATATCGACCCTGGTAGCCCTAGGTAGAGGGAATTGCAGTAGTCCAGGCGGGTAGTGACAAAGGCGTGGACCAAAGTTGGAAGAGTCCTCCTGGGGAATCAGATGTTTCACCCGGGCGATATTCCTCAGATGGCAGAAAGAGGATTTGACAACAGCTGACACCTGAGATTTCAGGGTCAGACCATCATCAAAAATAACGCCCAGATTTCGCACCTGTCGAGAGGTAAAGAGTGGTACGCCACCAAGTAATAAACCTGATAGCTGTCCAGCACCCAAACCCACCCCAGGACGACTTGGATCCACAACCAATACCTCAGTCTTATCTGGATTGAGTCTCAACCAGCTCGAACTCATCCAAATTCTGATCTCATCCAGGCAGTTATTAAGTACAAAGAGTGCATCACTCTGGTCGGGGAGAAAGGACAGATACAGCTGAGTATCATCTGCATAGCAGTGAAAACTCAGACTGTATCGCAACTCAGACTGTATCACCTGATGATTTCTCCCAATGGCAGCATATACACTGCAAACAACATGGGAGCTAAAATGGAGCCCTGTGGTACCCCACAAGGCAGGGAGAAAGCGCCAGAGGAATAAATTCCAGTGACAACTCTCTGAGACCTGCCAGTGAGGTAAGAACAAAACCACTTGTGGACTATACTAGACAGCCCACTAAAGACCCGCAGTCGCTCCAATAGCACCCCATGGTCTACAGTGTCAAATGCAGCAGATAGATCGAGAAGGACCAGAATGGTACAAGCCTTTCGATCTCTGGCCATTAGGAGGCCGCTCAATACCCGAACAAGGGCAGTCTCAGTACTATGCCTTTTCCTGAAACCAGACTGGAGAGTATCATAGACATTATGAGATGTGAGATGATCATCCAATTGCAATGCAACTGCCTTTTCAATAACCTTACCAACAAATGGCAGGTTAGAGATAGGCCGGTAGTTAGCTAGACAGTCTGGGTCCAAGAAGGATTTTTTTTAGGAGTGGTCGAACTACTGCCTCCTTAAGGGGGTCAGGAAAAAAAACCCTCTCCAAGGATTTCCAGATAATGTCAGCAAGGATTGGGTAGATAACTTCTACACAACCTAATAACAGCAGTGTAGGACCCAGATCCAAACTACAACTAGTTGGTCGCATTGTTTGGATGATCTTCACAATGTCCACGAATTCCGGGTGGTGAAAGTCTAACCAGACAGACCGAGGATAAGACACCACCAGTCGTCCACCACAATCCCCGTGGGAGGTCGGGACCCGATACGGACCTGACGCTGGCAACCTTAGCAAAAAAGCTGCTGAACTCCTGCAGATAAGCTGAGAAAGGCTTCTCTAGGCTGAAGACAGACCGGATTGCACAGTCTGTCCACAGTCCGAAAAGCTGAGCCGTCGATTTTTGCAGCAGAACCTCTCTGGACAGAAATTCTGCCTTCTACGAGTGATTTCTGATTGGTAGCTATCATAATGGGTCAACAATCTAAGCCTGTCAGCATCAAGGCCTGATATCACTTGAGCTCTCAGCCTTCTGCCTACTGCCTTAATTCCTTCAAGGAGCCATCAAACCATGGACTCCTTGGACGGATGGTGAGAGGCCAAACACGAACAGGTGCAATTTTGTCCAGAGCATCTCCCACAGCCTTATCATAGGCTAATACAAGACCATCTGGACTCTTGCATTCACCAGACAGACTCGATAGATCCAGCACCGCCATTAGGTCACTGGGGCCGATACCCCTTAAATGGCGGTACTGGACCATCTCCGTAGGGGCAGACCTATTAGAGGGGGCCCTGAAACTGAACCTTATGGTGTAATGGTCTGACCAACTGACTGGTTCCACCCCCAAATCAGTGATCTCCATACCCAAGAGAAAGACCAGATCTAATGAATAACCCCCTATGTGGGTAGAGGAGGTAACAACCTATGTCAGGCCCAGTGTATTCATCAACTGGAGGAGATTTTGACCAAAATGAGATAGTTCATCGTCGACCCAGGCGTTGAAGTCGCCCAGGAGTATTAATCTGGGAAACCTCAACACCAGGTTGACAATGGAGTCTGCAATCTCCTGTAGGAATTACCGTCACCTGGTGGACGTGAGACAGAGAATCCCACAGCCTGCACCCCACCCAGGATATATTCAAAAGATCTGGTGTTTCCCAATGGCACATCCACAAGGCCCAGTTCAGATTTAAACATAGCCCACACCTCCACCCCTGATCCAGCCTTGGAAGGTGCATCACGAGAAACCGGCTGGAGTTGCCAAGGCCAATATGGGGCCTGGATTTTCATCCAGCCAGGTCTCGGTGATGCACGTCAGATCAGATGAACCAACAAGATCAGCAATAATAGTCTTGTTCTTAATTCATCTGGCATTGCACAACACCGCCAAGGCAGGATGAGCTGTCGAGGAAGACCTCAGCACCTGTCCAATTTCTTCGGGACTCTTGGGTATGGGGACAAGATAAGAGTGACCTCTGTCCTGACCCCATTTCGCCCCAGGACATCTTCTGGACCCTAAAACCCCAATCCACCCTCCCCTTTCCTATCCCCCACAAGGCCCATCTTTCCAGCTTCGTCCTCGCCTCTTCAGAATGCCCAGTGCTCGACACCTAAAATAGGTGTCAAATGACAATGGTGGGCACTCAAAAGGACGTAATTCCCTGAGCCTAGTGGGGGAATAGTGCCCAACCGTCATTAATCAAATCAAAAACAACAGAAAAATAAACCTACAAATATCAAACCTATAAATAACACACTTTATAAATAACACACTCTCCTCGCTCTCTCTCACTGAGGGAAGGCAAATAAAACAAAATAAACTAACATAAACCAAAATAAACCCCAACTCAAAAATAACCAAAATAATAAAAATTAAAATAGATATAAAATCAAATGATCTTAAAACACAGTAGAATATACCATTGGTTTATTAAAACAAATTTGTGTTTTAAACAATGCAGCACCTCTCACGTGCGATACTGCAAGAGATGTTACAGTGGCGTGAAAAAGTATTTGCCCCCTTCCTGATTTTCTCTATTATTGCATATTTGTCACACTGGATGTTTTCAGGTCTTTAGAGAAAATGTAATATTAGATAAAAGGAACCCGAGTGAACAAATAACACTTTTTTTTTTTTTTTTTTAATTTCACTTATTTAATGAAAAAAAGTTAACCAACACCAACTGGCACTGTGTGAAAAAGTAATTGCCCCCTTACACTTAATAACTGGTTATGCCACATTTAGCTGCAATGACTGCAACCAAACACTTCCTATAATTCAATATCAGTCTTTCACATCGCTGTGGAGGAATTTTAACCCACTCTTCCTTGCAGAACTGCTTTAATTCAGTAACATTTGGTAGGTTTCGAGCATGACCTGCTCGTTTCAGGTCCTACCACAGCATCTCTATTGGGTTTAAGTCTGGACTTTGACTAAGCCACTCCAAAACTTTAATTTTACTTCTTTTTAGCCATTCTGATGTGGACCTGCTTTTGTGTTTTGGATCATTGTCTTGCTGCATGGCCCAACTACGCTTCAGCTTCAGCTGACGGAAGGATGACGGACATTTTCCTTAAGAATTTTCTGGTACAGAGCAGAATTCATGGTTCCTTTAATTATGGCAAGTCATCCAGGTCCTTAGGCAGCAAAGCATCCCCACACCATCACTACCACCACCATGTTTGACTGTTGGTATGGTGTTCTTACTGTGGAATGCTGTGTTTGCTTTACCTGAGACATTATGGGATCCATGTCATCCAAACAGTTCCACTTGGACTCATCTGTCCATAGAACATTTTCCCAAAAGGCTTGTGGATCATCTAGGTGCTTCTTGGCAAATGAGAGACGAGCATTTATGTTCTTCTTAGTTAGCAGTGGTTTCGCCTTCTACTCTCACATGAAGCCCATTTTGCCCAGTCTCTTTCTGATTGTGGAGTCGTGAACACTGACCTTAGCTGAGGCAAGAGAAGCCTGCAGTTCTTTGGATGTTGTTTAGGATCCTTTGAGACTTCCTGAATGATTTTACGCTGCGCCCTTGGAGTAATTTTGGCAGGCCGCCCTCCTGGGAAGATTCACTACTGTTCCAAGTGTTCTCCATTTGGAGATTATAGCTCTCACTGTGGTTGATGGAGTCCCAGAGCCTTAGAAATAGCTTTGTAACCCTTTCCAGACTGATAGAGGCAACAAATTTTTTCTGATCTTTTCAGGAACTTCCTTTGATCATGGCATAATGTGCTTGTTGAATCTTTATGCTGTAGCGTGACTCTGATGGTAAGGGTCAAAATAAGTAAGATTTATATTGAGCAGGGCTGGCTGTAATCAAGCCTGGCTGTGTTCAAGCAGCTGACTCTAATTATCCCTTTAATTGGGTTGATTTAACTAGGGGGCAATTACTTTTTCACACAGTGCCCATTGGTGTTGGTTAACCTTTTTCATTAAATAAATGAAATAAGTAAAAAAAAAAAAGTGTTATTTGTTCACTCAGGTTCCCTTTATCCAATATTATATTTTGTCTAAAGACCTGAAAACATCCAGTGTGACAAATATGCAATAATAGAGAAAATCAGGAAGGGAGCAAATACTTTTTCACGCCACTGTATATAATCTCCCAATACCATCTCTCACATGGCAGGGAACCAGTTAAATAAATCAGATTTGTAGTCATACAAAATAAAATAAATAAATGTACACCACTCTCACCACCCTCAGTCCAGGAGTTGGTAAAAATCAGAGAAATCGATTCTCCAGCAGTCCAAAAATGAATAAAATCCGGATAAATCCAAAAAATTCTCAGCAGGTAAGTCCAATAATAAATATTCAAACGAACGAAACAAGGGAGCCTAAGGGTGTCCGACAGATCTTCCAGCGGCTGCTCTTCAAAGACCGACAGTTCAAACAGTTAATTATCCAAAAGCAGCAGAATACTTCAAGGAGGCAAAATAAGTTTCTTCAGGGAGCAGTATCCCCACTCAGTCGACGACCTGTGGCTACAGCTGTCTCATAAGTCAGTCCAAACAGCCGACCCTAAGACAGCTTAGAAAGCCTAGTCTCCCCCATAGCTCCCTAGGAAGCACCAAAGCGACTCCCTGCCCGGTCGGACACCAGAAGGTGGACAACACTCTAAATTCCATAACAAGTTCTCGTGCCAACAAATCTACCAGAAGCCCCAGCAAAAGCTCGTCCATGTAAACGACCCGTCCGGTGCAGCAAGAAGTCGAACAATCCACAACTCCAACGAAAAACCTCCTGACGAGTTCCCCGGAGCCGATCCACAAATCCTCAAAAGTCGCCACCTTCCCAATCCTCCACAGGACAGCCTGCAAATCCCAGGAATCCAAAAGAACTCGATCAGTCCCAAGAGTTCAGACAGCAGCATGATGGGACAGCAGGGGACCAGTCCGATCCACAGCACAGGCTCAAAGTCCTGCCGTACAACCAAAAAATATCCGGAACAAAACTCCAGGCTCCATCAACAACTCAGTGGCCACAGGTGGAAAGCAGCAGCACGAAGATGCAAACCGCCAACAACAGCCAGTGGCAAAAAGCCGACAGAGCAAACTGAGACCGGAGAAACAAACTCAGGGTACAATTTTACACGTTAAACGCGTAATTACTAACTACCTCACTCCTTCAGCCCTATCTAGCTAAAATGAAAACGACAGATAGCAATAAGGCTAAAAATAAAGTTAAAAACAAGCAGCACTAAAACGCTGGCAGGCTCAGCACAGCCGCCATCTTTTTTCTGTCCCATTCTATATCCATCCATCCATCCATCCTGTGCTCTCATGCCATGTATGACCGGAGTGCCTCAAATGGAATCAGATTCCCATCTTTAACGAAGTGTATTACCATGTGCAGATCTGTTCTCTCCCAATGTCCGAAACCATGGTCCAGTCGAGCTGGCCCAAAAAGATGATGATATGGTAAGGAGTATAATAAGTGCCTATAGGCAGCCAAAGGTTTAGACTCCATCACCATTCTCCATATTCTCATTGTATTAACTGTATAGAGATTATCTGTTATGTCTGTAGGTGGGGGGTGTTTGTAATGGTACCTTATTTAAGTTGATGAGGTCTTCTTCCCGAATCTCCAATTCCTTCCATTTGGCCCAATAGGTTGCAGCCAATAAATTATGGTTCTAAGCTATGCCACCTGATAAAGCGTATTTCCAAATCTGGCAGCGCCAGTCCAACTTTTTATGCAGTTGTAATAAAGTAAACCTAATTCAAGGGCATTGGGAATTCCAGATAAACCTTGTTATTTTTTTATTGAATTCTCAAAATTATTTTATGCGGTATAGGGATAGGGAGTGTCTGGGACAGGTAGAGGAAATGGGGCAGAAGGTTCATCCTTACCGCATCAATCCATTGTATTAGTGGTAAGGGAATGGTTTTCCACCTTTCTAAGTCTAATGTAGCCTGCCTTAAACAGGGGGAGATAATTAATATTAGCTAGTTGGTTGCACTTGCCAGTTAGACGTATTCCCAGATACCTAAAGGAGGGGAGATTCCATCTAAAGGGGAACCTCTGGTGTGTGTCAGGGGAAGAAGAATAGTTCATTTTGAGGGCTTCAGTTTTTGAGAGGTTTACCTTGTAACCTGCTATGTTACTGAATTCCGCTGATAGACTCAAAATCTGGGGCAAGGATCTCTCAGGGTCCACTACATATAACAACAAATCGTCCACATACAGAACCAGTTTATGTTGTTTTCCCCCTGCTTCTAGTCCCTTTATGCTCCCTCTTGGTCTAATCGCTTAAGCTAAAGGCTCTAGGTAAATTGCGAACAGCAGGGGTGACAATGGGCACCACTGTTTACTGCCTCTTGCCAGAAAGACCGGAGCTGATACAGAGCCACTGATTTTTATATGCACTTTAGGTTGGTCATACGACACCATAACAGTTAAAAAGTCCCCAGGGAAGCCCAACTTCCGCAGAGCGGCCATCAAGAAGGGCCCCTCCACCTGGTCAAAAGCCTCTTCTGCATCAAGGCTTAGTAATAGCATAGGGGTTCTCATCCGGGTAGCACAGTGTAGCAAATGTAGGGTTCTCTTAATGTTGTCTTGGGCTTGCCTGGTGGGAACAAAGCCACACTGGTCCTGGTCTATCAATCCAGGGAGTAGGCCCTCCAGTCTCCCAGAGACCACCGTTGTAAATATTTTATACTCAATGTTAAGGACCAAAACAGTTAAGGGAAACAGTGTGACAAGGCAGCAGGTAAAGCAAATAGGATGCTGGGATGTATAGGCAGGGGCATCACCAGCAGGAAAAGGGAGGTCATAATTCCGCTATACAAGACACTAGTGAGGCCCCACCTGGAGTACAGTGCACAATTCTGGAGACCATACCTACGTAAGGACATAGACAGGGTAGAGAAGGTTCAGAGGAGGGCAACAAAGATGGTGCATGGATTGCATCACAACTCCTATGAAGACAGGTTGAAGGAACTGAACATGTACTCCCTGGAGGAGAGGAGGGAGAGAGGGGATATGATAGAGACATACAGGTATCTTACAGGGAGGAACAGGGTGCAGGACAACACTATTTTTAAGCGAAAAAGATGTTCCAGGACTAGAGGGCATGGGATGAAGTTGGAGGAGGACAATTCAGAGGAAACACGAGAAAGAATTTCTTCACAGAGCGGGTGGTGGACAAGTGGACACCCTGCCAGAGGAAGTGGTGGGGGCAGAAACAATCACGGGATTTAAGAATGCATGGGATAGACATAAAGGAATTCTAGAGGTCAGGGGTATGGGGAAACAGACTTCTAGGAAAACAAACTGAACTTACAAGCTCAAATGAGCAGACTGGGTGGGCCATAGGCCCTTATCTGCCGACACTGTCTATGTATCGATGTAAAACAGGTCTGAAAGAAGTGCACGAGGACTGACCCTTTCCTGGTTTTAATATACTAGATATGGTGGCACATCTCCAGGAGTCTGGCACCTCTTCCCCCTCCATTATCCTCTGACATGCCTGCTGCAGCGTAGGAAACAGATATTCCCTAAACCCTTTATAAAATGCTCCTGTATGTCCATCTGGCCCTGGGCTTTTATTTGTTTTTAATTTGTTGATGGCATCCCCCAGCTCCGGTATACTAATCTGGGCTACTAGGTTTTGTTTTTGTTCTGAGCTAAGGGTTGGGAGCTTTAATTTTGCAAAGAAGGCATGCATCTTCAGGGGGTTAACTGCATGCTCTGGGGTATACAATGTTTGATAAAAACTAGCAAACGCTTTCAATATTTGTGGTGTTGTCTGTTCCATCTTGTCTGACTCCGGAGACCTAATTTGAGTTTATCCAAGACTGGGAGGCCCTGTTTCTCAGCTGATGTGCCAGGAGACAGGTAGCCCAGGGTCTCCCCCTCATAGGATTTCTGGTTTAGAAATTGTAACGCCTGCTCAGTTTTCACATTCAGCAAGTGCTGCCCTCTTTGTCTGGTGGCCTCCAATAATGGCAGAACCGCTTCGTTCCCTTGTGCGTGTTGTGTTTGGAGTGTTTTGAGCTGGTCCTGAAGCTCATTTAGCTGGGAGGTTTGTCTACGTTTATAGTAGGAGGCAAACGTTATAATATCTCCTCTCAGGACAACCTTCAGGGTGTCCCATAGAGTTTGTGCACTAATCCCCTCCTCTCTGTTTTCCTATAATATTTGTGGTATTCTATCCCTGATTAAATCCTTACATTCCAGAAGATTCAATAGGAAGCTGTTTAATTTCGAAAGAGTAATTTTCTTTGGTTGGTCCCATTCTAACATCAGGCGCATCAGTGAGTGGTCTGAGAGGGTGGAAGGGAATGGTCTCACAACCACAGATCAGAGAAGTATGCTCCTTGGTAATATGAAAGAAGTCTCTCCTGGCATATGTCTTATGAGGTGCAGAGTAGTGAGTGTAAGACCTCCTTAGGGGGTGTAATGTCCTCCAGACATCTGCCCACCCCATCTCCCTTAAATATACCTGAGCTGCTCTCTGTGCTCCTGTTTTACGAGGGTGGGGGGTTGGGGTTAGGGTTCGTTGTGCCTAGGTGTGTATGCATGAGGTTATGATCGCCCCCTAGGATTAGCATGCCCCAGAGATGCTCAGTTACTTTTTGAAATATATGTCTCAACACTCTGGAGTCTGCACTTGGGGGGGGATATATATATATATATATATCACACACACACACACACACACACACACACACACACACACACACACACACATTACTTGCCAGGGTAAACTCTGCCCCTTCATACTAGCCCATCACCATTGCCAATCTGCCCTTTGAGTCACTGTAGGTAGAGGTCACCCGTAGTGGGGTATATTTGGGAATCAAAGTTGCAGCTCCCCTCTTCTTTCCTCCTTTAAAGGAGGAAGCTATTATTTGTGAGACCCCAAATGTTTGCGGTTTTTGATGCTCCTCCCTTCCCAGGTGTGTTTCTTGCAAAAAAATAAAATCCGGTTAATGTTTTTTTAAGGAAGAAAGTACCTTCTGTCTTTTGCCTGGGTTGTTCAACCCATTAACATTTTGTGAGCAAATTATTACTTTTTTCGTTCTTGTCGCCATCATGTTCTAGTTTTTGTCATGTGACTCTTAATATGTTCTAGATAAAAATCTAATTTCAGACTCTTCTCCTGCTCCCCAACATCTTTCTTCCCCCTTCCTTCTCTTCTTCCATCTCTTCTCCTCCTCCTCCTTCCAGCAAACAGTTGTGGAATTAAGACCTCACTTCCTTTTTTTTTTTTTTTTTTATAGCTCTGTTGTATATAATACCCCATCCAGGCTAATTGTATAACATTAACACACAAAACAATAATAACCAGATATGTGTAGTTTAAATGCATTTTGCAACTATATACAATATACCTTCCAAGGGAGGAGGGATCAGAACCTATCTCTCTCTTCAGAACCATGAGAGAAGCTTCGGGAGTCTTCACGGCCCTAGGGGGGTAATATGGTGGGCAAGCCCACCAGGCCCCCTGAGTCTTGGGCAAAACTGGACCCCAAAAGGATAAAATGGAAACAAATTATCATCATCATCCTCCTGTGGTCACCTCCCGTGAGACCTACGTCTCGTTGGGTGTGAAAGCTAAAGAGTTAGCTGATCACAAGTATGCCCCTTGAACCCATTATTTATTTACCCATTCTAATGATCCCTTTTAATTAATGTGCCTTCCTCCAGACCTTCAATGTTGCAAGCCTGCATTTGGATAGCATCTTTGGTTGTTGTTCTCTCTCAACGCTCCCTCTTTTTTCATTTCACAATGCTATGTACATAAACTTATTCAAAATGCTCATGAGGCAATCTAAATGTGGTGGTATGCCTCAACTGACCCCTACCCCGAGCAACCCAGCACCTCTCTCTGTATCTTTCCCAGCCACATGTCTAACTTATCTCATAAATCTACTTAATGTACATCTACTGAGCTTGCGACTGAAAAATACCATAGCAACTGATGTACCTTAACAATAATTAACATGTAAAGGGGGTAACTTTTCTGCCTGTACATTCAATAGATCTCAAGTTCTCATGCTAATATGCAAATGTTTGTACTGTCAGACATTGCTTATTCTCCACAGCAGGACCGATGTTCTCGAGTTCCTGTATAGGGAAGCCTGCTCAGGTGTTAAGTTGTGAGTGGAGCTCTCGCTCAAGTCACCGCCTGTCCTCTTATTGTTGACAGTTCCACCATCTTTCAAAAAAAAGGGGGGATGAAGACATCTAAGCCCCACTAATCAGCAGAGCCTAGTTCAATATATGGGGTTCCAGCCCACCACTTGAGCTTCAATTATGCCCCGATGACATCAGCACAGCATTTCTCCTTCTAATGTCTGCATTTCCCAGAGACCAATTAAGCCAACATTTTACTGACCATTGTAATTTCAGGTGTCCGTGCATTGCGGCTCTCTCACTGTGGTGCGCTTCTCCTGAAACTTCTGAAGGATGTTCCTTATGTCCTGCAGAGTGGATGGTGCAGCTCTCTTAGCTGAATTCCTATGGTGATGTTGCTCTCCTGTGACCCAAGTTGATCGAGGAGGTTTAGGTCGTGATTCTTGGAGTGTAGCCGGTACAGTTTGACAACCCTCTCTCACGCAGAGCCCTCTCAGCTTCCTCTGGCACCTGATATATAATTGTACCAGTCTCCCAGAATATCTTAATTTTGGCCAGGTAGTGTTTGGAAATGCTGATTATATGCCCTCAGTTCTCTCATTATTGCGGAGTAAGCCATGCGTTGTTTTAATATCTCAAGAGGATAGTCATGGTCGAAAATCAAACATACAGTGTTATACTTCACTACTTTCTTTTACCATGCCATTTTTAGGAGCTCCTCCTTATCCTTATAACTCGACAGTTTAAACACTATAGACCAGGGCCTGACTTTTGGATCAGAGGGCGAGCAGGGATGGCTCGATGGGCATGCTCTATCTTGAAGCTAAAGGTTGCAGGTATGTCCAGTACAGCACAGAGGAGGTCTTCTAAAAATTCAGTCATCCTCCCGGTCTCCATACCTTCCGGCAGTCCGTATATGCAGATGTTCTCCAGTCTGGAACTGGCTTCAAAGTCGGTAAGTTTTTGCTGCATAGCCTCTTGATTATCCACCAGAAAGTCTTGTGTCATACACAATTGTTGTGTGTCTGACTCAAGGGAGGTGATGTAACCCTCTGATTCATTCTGTCACTCTTCCACATTTTTTAACTGTTGATGCAGGGTTTGAAATTATTGTTGGGTCTCTCCCCTGAACGCTTTTAGGTCCTGTAACAGTGTCTGAAATCAAGACTGGGAGAGACACACTCAGACTCCACATCACTGTCTGTGTCTAGGCCTTGATGGCTCACTGGCAAGGAGCTACGGCTGTTTCTACCTCTCTCAATATATCCGCCACTATCTGTTATCGTTTGGTTCTTTTTACCTCGGGATCTGCTCTGCCTTTGTCCCCAGTGCAATTTTGTAATTAGTTATTTTGTTTCTTAACTGTACTGGAGGTATTTGTTAGGTTTGTTCTGGAACTCGTCTAGATAGCAGCCATTTAGGCAATGACGTCACTGAAGTCAAAAGTGTACCTTTTTCAGGGGCGATCTGGAGTTAAGACATACAGTAGCAAAATTTGTACACGTACAATATATATTATACAAAGGCACACAGGAATAAGCGGAAAGATATGAACACGTAATCATACAACATTTTTACAGGGTGCAGTGAGGCAATAATTGTACATCCACATAATAGCATAGGGAACATTTGATATTAGTAACAAACAATGCAATAAGGGCACAAGGACTATGCAGTTGGTTACAGGGGCATTTATTACAGGGATGAAGCTGGGCATAAAAGTGCCATAGCAGATATGTGAGGACCGTAAGCTAGAAGCAGGCATTCATCAAACGCAGCTGTTAGGAGAGCACGTACAGAGTGAATAAATAAGTGGGAGTATCAGGAAGGTGTTTTATTAATACCTGCTTGGTTACAGCTGCAGTTTGCCACAGTTATTGTGTGGGCTTTTAGACTGCTCTTGAATGTAGTCAGTGAGTCACAGCATATAATCACATTTGGTAGAGAGTTCCAGAGGGAGGGGGCAGTGTAGGAGAAGGCACACCTACCAGAAACAGAGTGACCTCTGAGAATTTCGACTAGGGGATTGAAGGAGGATCGAAGGGGTCTGGACTGCATCTTGAACTTGAGAAGTCCTTCACAGCAGGGCGGGGGGGACTTTTTACCAATTTAAAGGCAAGGCAGAGCATAGGTAGTTGTAAACAAGCAGCAAAAGAGGGCCAACCTAGTGAATTTTTAGTACATCACAGTGGTGCGGCCTGAGAGAGTACTAGCAGTGAAGCAACCAATTTTGTTATACAAACAATTAAGCTTATGATAGATAGCTAGATAGATGGATAAAAACATTTATTATTTGACAGGAGATAACTTTTAGGACTGCAAGGCCCTGTTTAACAAAGTTGTTGTGTTTAAGCAAGCAGTTACATGAGTAGGATACATACAAAGATTTACATATGTTCCACGTAAGTTTTAAAGACATTCTTATTGTAATCAGCAGACCACAATAAGCGCACGACTGGAGCGACATATTTCAGTGTAGGCAGCGGAATGCTGTTGAGAATCGCAAGGCGAGCAGACTTAGAGAGGTACGGGAACAGCCTGTACATTTGGCCCAGCTTTTGATGGAGTGACTTAGACACAACCTCAACATGAATGGCAAAGGTCAGCTCCTGGTCAAGCGTCACCCCCGAGGTATTTCAGGGAGCTAACAACATAGAAGCTGATGACAGAGAAGGACCGAAAGGCCCAGCTAGTCTGCCCATTTCTTTTTCTACCTTATGAATGAGCCATCAGCCTTTGCTCTATCAATGGCCTATCTATTCATACTCATCTGTATTGCCCCCTTATGCCTATCCCATGCCTGTTTGAAGCCCTACACTGTATTCATATACACCACTTCCTGAGGTAGGCCGTTCCATGCATCCACCACCCTTTCTGTGAAAAAGAACTTCCTCACATTACCCCTTAATCGGCCTTCCTCTGATCTCATGCTGTGTCCTCTTGTCCTATTTTTCTTATATTGAAACATGTTAGACTCACCTTGTTAACGCCCTTAAGGTGTTTGAATGTTTCAATCATATCACCTCTCTCCCTCCTCTGCTCTAGGATATACAGTACATATTGAGCTCCATTAATCTGTCCTCATATGTTTTCTGATGCAGTCCCTGCACCATTTTGGTTGCCCTTCTCTGGACTGCCTCAATTTGGTTAATGTCCTTGTGAAGGTGCAGCCTCCAGTACTGCATGCAGTACTCCAGATAGGGCCAAACTAGTGTCTTGAAAAGAGGGATTATTACCTCCCACTTACGACTTGTGATACCCCTACTAATACACCCCAACATCCCTCTAGCCTTACCTACTGCTTCAGTGGCCTGCTTGGATGATTTCAGGTCATCTGTGATGATGATGATGCCGGAGTCTCTTTCTTCCCTTGTGATTGCCAGAAATTCCCCTCCCAACTTATAGGTGGATTCAGGGTTTCTATTCCCTATGTGCATGATCTTGCACTTCTTTGCGTTAAACCCCAGTTGCCACTCTTCTGACCATTTTGCCAGTCTATCCAGATCTCTTCTCATTCTGCCCACCCCATCTGGATCATCTACAGCAGATCTTTTTTTTTTTTTTTTTTTTTTTATTAGTTGGATGTGACAACAGCATGTGATATAGTCATCATTGTATATATTGGTACTTACAGACCAGGCTGGGTGACAAACTATCATCCATTTCGTCCGGCATCTCCTTCTCTAAGATCCTGCCAGTCTGGGAGAGGGGGGCAGATGGACGGAAGGTCAGAGAAGGGGAGATAGGGGAGCTAAACACGTGGCTCAAGGGCCGGTGCCAGGAAAAAGGACACAGATTTGTAGGGAACTGGCAACAGTTCTGGGAGTGAAAGTTCTTTAAATTTGATGGACTGCATCTGACTAAGGAGAGTCAGTGCATTGGGGCAGAAGTTTGATGTCTTTGCAGAATATTTAAACTAGCAAATGGGAGAGGTGCAGCACCCATACGTCGAATGGGAAGAACACCCCTCTCCCATCAGCTAGTGATCAAACAGGGATTCAGCATGTTTGCAGTTCATTTGCATCACCAGGCAAGAAAAAAGGTTTGTCTCCCCATACGACGCACAGGGGTAATGCCAAACCTCACCCAACAACTAACACACCGAAATCTGCTCAATGGAAAATCATGTACACAAATGCTCACAGCCTGGGAAATAAGATCCCAGACCTGCAGGCAATAATGTCAGAGGCTAAACTAGACATAGTAGCAATTAGTGAGACGTGGTTTACCAATGACCACACTTGGGAGACTTCAGTACCTGGCTATGTATTGTTCAGGAGACCGAGGTGCAAAAGGGAGGGTAGGAGCCCTGTATGTCAATGAAAATATCAAAGCTACAGAAATTCAGAATACACATAAGGAGCCAGAAGAACTGTGGGTCACCCTGGAAACAGGAAATGGGACAGCCATAAGAACTGGGGTTGTCTACATGCCCCAGACCAGGGAGAGGACATAGACACATTACTGTTAGAGGATATACAAAACATGACAGCTAAAGGGGAGGTTCTGATAATGGGAGACTTCAACATGCCGGATACAGATTGGTCAATACCAGCAGGAACATCTGCCAGAACTAGACACATAGTGGATTCCCTGCAGGGGGAAGGCCTCAAACAACTGGTACAACAACCCACAAAAGACAGGGCTATCCTAGATCTAGTACTGACTAACAGGGAAGGGATCACAGATCTCCAGGTAGAAGGTCACCTGGGGGCCAGTGACCATCACATGGTATGGTTCAATTTGGCTACTACATCTAAATCATCCCATTCCAAGGCAAAAATATTGGACTTCAGAGTAGCTGACTTCGATAAGATGGCCAACAGAGTTAAGCTAGCCCAGGCAAAAAGAAACACAGGTGAGGGGGTACAGGTAAAGTGGGCAAGCATTAAGGATGCAATACTTGAAGCAACATCCCATTGTGTTAGACAGAAAAGGAAGTGCAAAAGAAGAAGGAAACCACTTTGGTTCTCAAATACAGTAGCAGAAAAGGTCAGAGACAAAAGGCTGACCTTCAGGAAATATAAGGGAACACAGCGGGATGAAGATAGGGAGGCATACCAAACTGCCTAAGGGAAGCAGGGAAGGCAGTAAGGCAGGCAAAGTCCCAAACTGAGGAAACGCTAGCACAAACAGTAAAAGAAGGTGACAAGACTTTCTATAGATACATTAGTGAAAGGAGAAAGTCCAGAGGGTTGCTAAGCTTAATGGAGAAAAGAGAGCATGTGAGGAGGAGGACCATGTAAAAGCATCTATCCTAAATAGATACTTTTGCTCAGTATTACTGAAGAAGAAGGTAGGGCAGGCCACAGCTCAGCACCATGGACACGGGGAGGGAGGTGAGCACTACTCCCTTCACAAAAGAAAGGGTCCCACAAGAGCTTGCTAAGCTCAAGGTGGATAAGGCAATAGGACCTGATGGCATACAACCCAGGGTACTTAAGGAGCTAAAGGTGGAACTAGCAGAGCCATTAGCAGAACTGTTTAGTGAGTCTCTGAGCACAGGAGAGGTCCCAGAAGACTGGAGAAGGGCTCATGTGATCCCGCTCCACAAGAGTGGTAGCAGGGAGGAGGCAGGGAACTACAGACCAGTCAGTCTTACCTCAGTAGTGGGCAAGATTATGGAGGCACTCCTTAAGGAAAGGATAGTGCAACACCTGGAATCCACAGGGGCACACGATCCAAGACAGCATGGGTTTACAAAAGGAAGGTCCTGTCAAACTAATCTTCTAGATTTCTTTGACTGGGTAACCAGAGTGGTGGACCAAGGGGGAGCAGTTGATGTTGCCTACCTTGACGTCAGCAAAGCTTTTGACACTGTTCCACATAGAAGATTGATAAATAAGCTGGGTAGGCTCGGGGTGGGTCAGAAGTTGGTCAACTGGGTGGCAAACTGGTTGAGGGCAGAAAACAGAGAGTGGTGGTAAATGGTATACAATCAGAAGAGATGCAAGTCACAAGTGGGGTACCTCAGGGATCAGTCCTGAGGCCAGTCCTCTTCACCATCTTCATTACTGACCTTGCAGATGGACTAGAAGGTAAGGCTTGTCTGTTTGCAGATGACACCAAGATCTGCAACAGAGTAGATGATCCAGATGGGTGGGCAGAATGAGAAGAGATCTGGATAAACTAGCAAAATGGTCAGAAGAGTGGCAACTGGGGTTTAATGCAAAGAGTGCAAGAAATGTGCATAGGGAAGAGAACCCTGAAGCCACCTATAGGCTGGGAGGAGTTACTAGCAGTCACAAAGGAAGAAAGAGACTTGGGCATCATCATCACTGATGACCTGAAATCATCCAAGCAAACCTCTAAAGCAGTAGGTAAGGCTAAGGGGTGTTAGGGTGTATTAGTAGGGGTATCACAAGTCATAAGAGGAGGTAATCCTCTTTACAAGACACTGGTTGGCCCCATCTGGAGTACTGCGTGCAGTATTGGAGGTCACACCTTCACAAGGACATAAACCAAATTGAGGCAGTCCAGAGAAGGGCAACCAAAATGGTGCAGGGACTGCATCAGAAGACATATGAGGACTGATTAATGGAGCTCAATATGTATACCCTTGAGCAAAGAAGGGAGAGAGGTGATATGATCGAGGCATTCAAACACCTTAAGGGCATTAACAAGGTGAAAGAGTCTAACATGTTTAAATAAGAAAAATAGGAGGACAAGAGGACACAGCATGAGATTAGAGGGGGCCGATTAAGGGGGAATGTGAGGAAATTCTTTTTCACAGAAAGGGTGGTGGATGCATGGAATGGCCTACCTCAAGAAGTGGTGGCTATGAATACAGTGCAGGGCTTCAAACAGGCATGGGATAGACATAAGGGAGCAATACAAATGAGTATGAATAGATAGGCCACTGACAGAGCAAAGGCCGATGACACATTTATAAGGTAGAAAAAGAAATGGGCAGACTGGATGGGCCTTGCGGTCCTTATCTGCCGTCAACTTCTATGTTTCTATGTACATCATTTACAGTAAATCTATATATGATTAACATTTGTAGAATCTAGACTATGTTAATTCAAAGTATCACCTTTACGAAATGACTGAACTTTTTACCTTACAGACATTCAACACCCTCAAGCTCATTACAGTTTATGTTCCTCCATGTGGTAAAAACTATTAGTAATACAAAAGTGAAGGCTGCACTTGGGGCCCACCCAAGACTATGTCTCCCCTGTTACCTGCAAAGTTCTTAAATAAAACATTTCAGAGCATAAATTCTGGATCGTGCCCAGATAAATACATCACCCAAGGCCTCCACAACACCTCGTTCTCAGGGAGTTTGTTATGGAGTTTAGCTGTAAGGTATTTCATATAGTAAATATCACAGACCACCCCCCCCAGTCTTTGATAGTGGGAATAATCAGGGACATCCATCGCCTTGTTATTGCCTTTTTGGCTGTCAAAATATATACAGGTAATAGGGTTTGATACCAAGATGGCCTATGAGGGGGGAATAAAGATAACAGGACCATTTTGGCAGTGAATTCAATCACCTCTCCTAGGCAATCTGACACCTCCTGTTGTAGTGTACATCTACTGCAGATCTCGGTGTCATCTGCAGACAGACAAACCTCACCCTCCAGTCCATCTGCAATGTCACTGATGAAGATACTGAAGAGGACTGGCTGCAGGACTGATCCCTGAGGTACCCCACTTGTGACTTGCATCTCTTCTGACTGTGTACCGTTTAACACCACTCTCTGTTTTCTGCCCATCAACCAGTTTGCCACCAAGTTGGCCAACTTCTGACCCACCCTGAGCATACCCAGCTTATTAATCAATCTTCTATGTGGCACAGTATCGAAAGCTTTGCTGAAGTCAAGGTAGGTGACATCAACTGCTCCCCCTTGGTCCACCTCTCTGGTTACCCAGTTAAAGAAATCTAGGAGATTAGTTTGACTGGACCTTCCTGTTATAAACCCATGCTGTCTTGGATCCTGTGCTCCTAAAGTTCCAGGTGTTGCACTATCCTTTCCTTAAGGTATCATAATCTTGCCACTACTGAAGTAAGACTGAGCTGGTCTGTAGTTCCCTGCCTCCTCCTGCTACCACTCTTGTGGAGCGGGATCACACAATGCTTCTCCAGTCTTCTCGGACCTCTCCTGTGCTCAGAGACTCACTAAACAGTTCTGATAATGGCTCTGCTAGTTCATCCTTAGCTCCTTTAGTACCCTGGGATGTATGCCATCAGGTCCCATTGCCTTGTCCACCTGAGCTTATCGAGCTCTTGTAGGACCCTTTCTTTTGTGAAAGGACTAGTGCACACCTCCCTCCCCCCGTGTCCATGGTGCTGAGCGGTTGGCCCTGCCCTACCTTCTCTTCAGTAAATAATGAGCAGAAGTATATATTTAGGATAGATGCTTTTACATGGTCCTCCTCCTCACATGCCCTCTTTTCCCCTTTGATCTTAGCAATACCCCTTCTGGACTTTCTCCTTACACTAATGTATCTATAGAAAATCTTGTCACCTTCTTTTACTGTTCGTGCTAGTGTTTCCTCAGTTTGGGACTTTGCCTGCCTTACTCCCTTCCCTGCTTCCCTTAGGGCAGTTTGGTATGCCTCCCTATCTTTATCCCGCTGCATTCCCTTATATTTCCTGAAGGCCAGCCTTTTGGCTATGACCTTTTCTGCTACTGTTTTTGATAACCAAAGTGGTTTCCTTCTTCTATTACACTTCCTTTTCTCTCTAACACAATGGGATGTTGCTTCAAGTATTGCATCCTTAATGCTTGCCCACTTTGTCTGTACCCCCTCACCTTTACTTCTTTTTGCCAGGGCTAGCTTAACTCTGTTGGCTATCTTATCAAAGTCAGCTCCTCTGAAGTCCCATATTTTTGCCTTGGAATAGGATGATTTAGTTCTAGTGGCTTAACTGAACCATACCATGTGATGGTCACTGGCCCCCAGGTGACCTTCTACCCAGAGATCTGTGATCCTTTCCCTGTTCCCTCAAGATGAGAGCTAGTCATAGTAGCTAACTGGAGTTGTGTCATTCTACTAGCCACTAGCCTTTTGGGGCTGAAGAGCATGGCATTTTTCTTTTACATTCAGAACCAGGCTATTTTGCTAGAGCCATGTTTCGAGCTGTTTGAAGTCATTTTCCAGTTCTAGACTAATCTGGTGGATGTTGGTAGAGGACCTGCCAAGACAGCATCGTCGGCATAAAGTCGGAAAGAGGCTCCACAACAGTGATCAGGCATATCCTTTATAAATAGTGAGAACAACAGAGGATCCAGTATTGAGCCTTGCGGCACCCTATCCAAGATGTGTCTTAGTTCAGAAAGGCAGCCTTCCATCTGACCAATTGCTTGTGGTTAGCTAGGGAATGTCGAAACCAGCTGAAGGACAGCTTATCCAGACCAACGGTTCTGAGTTTTTCTGTTAGCAGGGAAACGTTCACAAGATCAAAGGCCTTGGTAAGATATATGAAGATTGCCCCTGTTGCCCAGCCAAGGTCAGTTGCCTGGAGTATGTCAGTTGTTAATCTAACCAGGGAAATGTCCATGCTGTGGTGTTTTCTAAATCCATGTTGGTAACAAGTAAAGATATGGTGAGTCTCAAGGTAATCAATCAATTGTTACAGGCTGGCCCGCTGGCGCAGGGACAGAGTGCTGACCTGCGGTGCTGACGACCCAGGTTCGGGGACATCGGAGGGCCGGCAGGGGGAGAAGGATCGAGCATCCCTTGACTCCTCTCCTTCTCCGGGGGGGAGGAAAGTAGAGTGTCCAGTGCACTATAGACACCCAGCGGAGGCTGGGTGTACCGCAATCGCCGGCACCAGTATGTTAGGGGGTGGGGCAGACGCTGGCCATCACTACACGTCCACACTCCCGTATAGGGGAAAAAACCCAGCTGCCTGCCGCATCCATGAAGCCAGCCCCTCTGCCTTAATCAGCCTCCAGGGCCAGCTCCCCAACCTAATAAAGTGCTCGCAGCACTTCGGGCAGGTGCTGTGGCCCCATCCTGGGGGGGTAAGCCAGGGGGCTTCGGGGAACCTGCAGGCAGAGTTGGAGGTGGAGACAGAGGCGGCAGGTAGGTTACCAAAAAAAAAAAAAAAAAAAAATGAATTGTTGGTAGTAGGTTATTTAAATGTTAAGCTTTTCTTGACACAAGTCCATACCTGTTGAAACAGAATTGTAAACATGTCCGTTAACCTAACTGAAGGTCTCAAGTCTGCAATCTCAGCACTGGTGGCAAGTCAGTCAGTTCTTTGAGGGGATCCCCTTGAGGTGATGATCAGCCATGTGGTCGGCGCCACGTTTCAGATCACATACAGTCACAATACAGAATGTTGTTTGGCCTTAGTAAATGACCCCCAGCCATGCACTGTTGTAGTGTGATCCAATTAGGCACCTCGGGAACTCCCAGTACATTTTACATTGTACTCACGTATCTGGAACCTCCTTCCAGAGTGATTTAAACTATGTCCTCATTCGCTGCCTGCTAAGACCCAAAGTCCAAGGTGATCTTTTTGAACAGATTCCCGGCATCAGAGGGTTCTGTAAAAAGGTACTGCTTGCTGGAATATATTATATTACTTGGAGCCGGGCTGGGTACTGAAATGCATGCGACACTCTCAGTGGTCTCAACTGGGCTCATATCCATCAAAAGATTTCCTGCGGTACCTGGCTGCATAACTTAGGTGGGGAAAAAGTAAACATTTCCAGCTGTCCAGGGTAGCAAGCAGCCAGATTCTCCTTTCTGTCTCTAGGATCCTGTCCCAGTCATGTGGTCCCACGTGCTGTATCAGGAGGACTCTGGACACATTGGTATTGGATTACTTCCAGGGGTAATGCTGTACGCTCTTGTGACTTCAGGGACAGGCTCCAAGCTCAGATTAGTGCCCAGCCAAGCCCTTGCATAAGCCACAGGATTGCCCCCTCTGCATTTTTCAGGTAAGCCAAGCAGTCTTAGGTTTGAAGCTCTCATCTGGTTTTCAAGCACCTCCAGTCTACATTTCAGAATCTTATTTTCTTTAAGGTCGCAGTACCTATTACTGCTTTCAGCGCTGTGGTGTAGTTTTGTTTCCAACTGTGCTGCCGTTGATTGAGGACAGACTTAATTTATTCCTTCTCCTTCAAGAAGTACATTTGCTTAAAGCATACTGTGTTGCCAGAAGAAGGTTTGTGTTTACTTTACCCCCTTTTAGTATTCTAGTCTGTAGGTTTTCACTAGATATGTTTATGCCAGGTTTACTAGTATACTAGAGTTTCCCATGCTATAATCTTTATTATGCACTACAATATCCCTTAGCCTTTCATATTTATCTGAGGGTAGCAAGAAAACCCTTTATCCTACATCTCTTGCTCATGTAGCACAAAGCTAGCCGTGAGTTTCAGGGCATTTTGGGCAAGACAATGTACTTTCGGCTGAAATGTCAAGTCGACGGCTGAAATATTAAGCTGTTGGTTGACACTTTCGCTTTCCTCCATGTAGACTTCTACACATTGCTGTATAGCTCCCTCTCTCTCTCTCTCAGACAGCATGCCTAATACTCGCTCTACACCCTTTTTATTTATCTCTGGTGCAGCTAAGTAAAGTGCTTTGCTAAGTAAAGGGTGATCGCTTCTTCTTACAATTAGGCTCTGGAAGCTAATATGGCATAACTACAACAGGGTTCCTTCTAATTTCTACCTAAGCAAATACAGTTTAACAGCAGCATAATGCATCCAATAGATAGAACCTGTACTGAATGCTGCAGTTTAACATTTACTTAATGGCAAAAGGGTTACAGTAAATAAAAAGGGAAAGCGGTCTGCCACTTTGCGATAAATGTTACAACATAGGCTAGTCATGTAGGTCCTTCTCTGCCTACACACTAAATAGCCACTGGAACCCTTTATTAGGGTGTTCTACTGTATACAAGAAATATTTTACATTCTAGCTACAATAGCCAGCCATTCTATAGAGCTATGGTTATTATTATATCAGCTCCTTCTGTCTGGGAGCTCGAGGTCACAGAAAGTTGACCTCCATACATATGAATCCATGGAAGGAAGAGAAAATTAAGTTAAAGAGAAGCACAGAGGGTTGTCTGGAGGTGGCCTTCCTCCAGATGATAAGAAAGTATTAGCTTTATTAGATAAGAATGTAGAGAGAGAGTGAGAGCTTGCAACCTAATGCACTCAAGGGGTCCTACTACAGTGGCACGGGTGCACCCTGTCACACCAAGCAGTAAAGATGAGAACTGAAAAGGGAAGGGAGAATTTGAGAAGAGACATCAAGGCACAAATTGGATACTGGTGGACTATGTAAACTGCAACACCACCACCCCCCCACTTTGTGTGATTAAGTCTTGATACAGAGTACCCAGGAATAGCCACAACAGGATTCTAGACCTCAGTGGAGAGTCAAGATTCAGATATGACACGTATATCCATGATCCAGACATAGGTTAAACAGAATAGATTGCAGTTGGTTATTTTTTGGGAGGAGGCTATGGATATCTAAATGAGCAATCATCAGTCTTTGGGAAGCTGAAGGGGTGTGGCTGTGCTATGGCCAGGATTTAGGTCAATGTCTGCTGCTACCAAAGGAAGAAAACAAGGAGTTTAATCGAACCAATATGCTAATTCAAGGAGGTGGAGGTAGAAAGATCATGAGGAAAAAAAAGGGACAGAAAGCACCAGTGAGATTCAAGATGTAACCAAGGAGCAGGAAGGAGTTGACATCTAGGAAGCCAAGGAGAATAGTACAGTGCTATGCCGCTTACCATCAAAAACATGTGGTAACATCATCCTAATGCAACCACTGAGAAGACTTAAGCCGGCCTGTCGGCAACGCTACCACTCGCGACGCCAGAGACCCAAGTTCAGTAGTGGACTCTGGGTCATCGCGGGCTGGCCAGGGGGAGGAGGATTAAGCATCCCACAGAATGCTCTCTGGGGAGGAAGGGTTGCCATCTCCACTGCTATACTGCCATCTGGGTGACCATAGGTGGTCGTGCAGCTCAGGGGACGCCAATGGAGGGCTGGGATGTTGGCTATATCCAGGTGCACCGCCATGCCTCTGCGCGTGACCCCTTGATCTCTCTGCATGTGGATGTCTTTGGGCAAGGGAGAAAACAACAGAAAAATGGCACCTGAATGTCAGGATGATGGAGCACCCAGCACCATTCCAGATCTCCCATGCCTGTCCCACAGCAAAGGCTTCCAGACAGTACACAGAAGTCCGGGGGTAGCCTCATGCCTGCCCGGATGGGGATGGCTCATTGGGGAAGGCCAGTACACCACAGCACAGGTATGAGAATGAAAGCTGACTGGATGCCTTGGTGACTCCTAAAGGAGTTGCCATGCAGGTGTCAGGGGGATAAAAACATTAATTAAAAAAAAAATAAAAAAATACTTACAAATCTTGAGTAGGGGCCATCTTTAATGATGTAAGTCATTACTTACAAATTAGCTATAAAAACTCTTTTTTTTTTTAAAATAGCTGAGAAAATTAAAAACACACTGAGCATGAATCAAAGGATGTCAGACGTACATTTTTGCTAATATAACAAAAACTATACGACGACATTTTTTGCCGACTAACAAACACTGCTGCTTTAAAAATATTTGCACCAAGCTGAATTCTGTCTTTTTAAGGCCATATGCACCGTTTTATATAATAATACATCTAGTTGAGCTGTTTAAGAGATAGGTCCACAAAGCTATGCCGACCAGTTTTGTTGGTTCAAAACAGCACGAGATAACGTTCTTATGTTGTAAGAAATGCAGTCAGTGAGATGTATTAATATATTATGAAGCACTCAAAGATTTTTCTTCAACATAAAATTGTCAGTGTAACATTTTAAAAGATTTTTTTATTGTTTTCTGCCCCCCACCCATTCAAAGTGACAAGTGGTACAGTCTGATGTCATTCTGAAAGCGGTTATGGCAGTGGCTGATGAAACAAGTTCCCTGCTAACTTTCTTACAGAAAAATAAAAGATTTTGTGTGCCTTTTTTCCTTTAATAATTCAGAAACTAAGTGTTGCTTAAGAGGCAGGTGAGCAGCAGTTGACAACTGGAGATGGCGAGAATGAGAAAGTGAGGCGTGGTGTGTGAGGCAGCATCTGTTTGCTCAATAAGAGGTACAGCGGTTCTGCACTCTGACTAGATGAAAATTTAAGACTGTTTTATAACAGAAGGAGCTAAAACCATCCAGCTGGATGCGGATAGTCGGCATCTGGCAACACTCTACAGCACTCCTTAAAGCTCTGCATCCTCTCCTTGACATCCCCTTGGACACACACCCCATCCTTCCCACTGACCCGAATGCCCATTCCCCTTCCAATGGCACCCTGGCACTCGACCTAATGCCACAACCCTCTGGAACGCGGCTCGGCTGCTTGCTACCACTGTCCCTCCAACTTGACCAACTGCACGCTCACCTCTTCTCTACCATTAACATACCCCTTATCGCTCTCCCCCTCTACTCTTTTTCCCCTCCCCCCTTACTGTCCCCCTCTCTTTCTTCTCCCTACTTCCGCTCCTGCCCTCACCCACTCAGTCTACCCTCCCTGGCCTCCCTCATATCTCCCTCTCCACTACCCCATCCCTTTCTCAAACCCCTCTCATATCCCCCGGCCACCCTTCTTACTCCCACACCCCTCTCCCAGCCTTCTACTACCCTCCGCTGCACTTACTACAGGGGCTAAGACTATATGGTTGCCTTAGCACTGCTTAACAAAAGAACTGAACAGTTCAGTCCAGCTCGTGATTTTGTATTGGAACTGCTGTCTTGTACCTAATAACCTTCCTTGTTTTTGATTACTGTAATCCAGCAATTTTTCTTTTAGTCCCTCCACTCTGTTTCAGTTGTTATGTAGCTAACCTCCCATGTATGTGATGTCATGACGTGGAACCGCTGTAAATGGGTCACTGACTCAAAGGTACTTCCAAGATGAACAAATAAATAAATATTGATGGCATGTGTTAATGAAAACCAGCTGCAAGCAAGGGTTGGGTAGCAGGCATTGTTGACACAATTGTGTGAACATTTGGGGAAGGGAATACAATATATGCTGCCAAAGATGCTCCAATTAATAATAAAATATAATTTCAATCATTTGCATTAACTATAATTCAGTTCTGTTTCTGAAACTTTGAGGATACAGAACTACCACAGTAACTGCATAATTTATATTCTTGACAGCAAGAAAAAGTACCTTATGCACCACCATATGTAACTGTTCCAACTTAGGAACCATAGTATGTGGCAAAAGTGGTAGTATTTTTTCTTGCTTGAAGACAGGCTGTAAAGCATACAGGAAAGAGGAGGAATTTGGTTTTGTATATTGCCTTTCATATACAATGCATCACAAGCACTTCACATGCCACGAAGTAAGCATTAAGCCATGAGAAAAGAAGCTTCTACTAGGGAATTAATGCATGGTTGGGTGTCGGGGGGGTGGGGTTGAGCACGATACCCCCAGAAGACCTAACAGTCAAGGCACTAAGGGTTTATTCTTTCCATTACCTTCCTGACTTGTGGATATTTTGGTAATAAGCCTGATACCTGGTGGATAAAACTAACTTCTGGAGTGCTGGTATTCTTTAACTGTAACTATTTGGACTGGCTATCCTATCTGGCACCCACCGTTCTTTGACCTGAGCGCAACAACATTTTTTGTCTCTTAATGTGATTGGTAACTGCTCTTTTGTTTTACTGTGTGACACTGGCTTCTCATTTTTGGGTTACTGCTGGCTACTAAACAGTGTTGTGCTTCGTAAGGGCTCATTTGATTTTGCAATGCCAATGGCGTCTGTTTGTAGTAGGTTACAATCCACTTTGGATAAAATGGAAGACCACTTCTTTCAATCACTTGCAAATGGCGACCAGTAGTTTCTGAGGCTGGTCTTGCATCTATCTCTCTTGATGCGAGACCAGACTCAGATAATATGTGTACTGCAGTCCTCCAGGAGGAGTGATAGGTATATCGGATAGTAAGTTCAGCATCATTCGAAATCTGTGCCATCACGTCTCCTAAATAATTGCAGCCCATTAGTTGGTTGCTATACCAACACTCTTTACTGTCTAAAATGTTCTGTTGGAAGTTTTAATGGGTACAGATAAAAAGCTGGAGCATTAGGAGTACATCTAGCACTGTATTCTTTAAAGAGAGCACTGGGCAGTTTGCACTACCAGGCTGAGAGTAGAGAAGTCCTCTTAGTGCTCCTCTGTTTGTTTCTGTAATAGAGTTGTGATTCTTGCTGGTTTCATTAAATGAGAAAGTAATATATTCTCTGCCAAATTCGTCTTTTTTTTAAGTATGAATGAGTTGTGCTTTAATTTTCTCTGGCCCTCTCTCTCCCTTCTTGCCAAGTCTAGCTGCATCTTGAACCAGAGTCTGCGTACTAGCCCATACGCAGACTATGGGTTCAGTTTGGGCCAATTCCAAATTCGTCCTGTGTCACAGTCTGAGATGCAGGGGTAGTGTGCTGCAACATCTTGTCCTGCTCTCTGATATTCCTTGAGAACAGCGACAAAGACGTTCACAGACTGAAATTCTGGATTGCACACAATGTTGACTTTGCGATTGACTGCAACACTGTTCAGGTATCTACTTAAGCCAGCACGAAGTCCAGTATATGAACTTATACATTACTGCTTTCCATCCTCAGTTCGAACAGAACCATAAAACCACAAAACCATCTCAGGATGCCTGCCAGGTTCTGCTAGCTCTGTATGCAGGCTGGACTGACTCCTCCTCTCAGCAGGCAGAGATAGAGAACAAGCATTTGTCAATGCTGAACGTTGGTTGCTTGTTAAACAGTTTGTTTTTTTGCAATTCTGACCCCAAATTTTAAAGATATTTGTTTAGGATTCGTCTGTGCCATTTATAGTATATTGACCAAAATGTCATTTCGCACCAGAGGTGCAAAAACACATCTCATCCAGGATTTTAAAAATGACACATCACATTTATAAGGTGGTGTGGAAAAATGACTATGTTGAAAGGCTGGAGTCAAAATATTGAAAATAAGTGAAGTTATGAGTGAACATTGAAATGGTGTAATGTTCAATCATAAGCTAGACAATTATCATATTTGTACACCAAATGTTCAGTACAGCCTTCCTATTAGCCCATCTAATGAACACAGTAGGTGAAAACGTTCAAATCCCCAAAAAAACGTCATTTCACGCCACAGGTATGAAAACACATTTTGGCCACTAGAATAATGACAGCTGTCACATTCATGTGGTTCTGTGAAGCAATGGCTATGCTGAAAATTTTAGGTCAAAATGTAAAACATTTCCAAAGTTACAAGGCTCTGTTTGGAAACTTCAATGTAGGATCATTACTTTGTTATTTTTTAATAATTTTTATGCCAAATTTTCCAACACAGCCTTGTTATGAACCCACCTCATGAGCAATGGTGGGGAAAATTTTCAACTCCTGCCCGGAAGGCGACTTTGCGCAGCAACTGCGAAATCACCTTTCGGGATGCGAACACACATTTTGGCCAGGATTTGAAAAATGACAGCTGTCACACTCATAAGGTGGAGTGAAGAAATGGCTACATAGCGTATGTTAGAACGTCGGTCTAACCAGAAATCGGTTTGCGTCAAAATGTGGTTCTGCTGCAGTAGTGATGTCCGTACTGAAGCAGAACAATATTTCATTCTGCTTCAGTATGGACATGTTGTCCATGAGCGCTACAGTATACTTGGTTACCAGTCCTAACATACTCCCCAACCACTCGAAGATGAGAATGTTTTGTGAAACTCGCACAGGACGAGAATCAGCATCATAGTACTAAAGAGGGTTTATTTCAGTACTCATTAAAGTCAGCAGTTTCTTTACTATGGCAGCTGCGGTATATTCTAAACCTGCCTGTGTGGTTCTCATATTTTGAGGTGTATTCAGTACTGCAATTGTCCATACACTATAAAGAAAACTGTATGGCTTTATCCTTCACAACAAGGCTAATCTTTACATTTGTGGTTACTATGCCGACTGCAGGACCTCTCGAGCTGCACTCTTGAGGTCTGTAGTCATCACAGTAAGCACTCATGTAAAGAATAGCCTTGTTGTGAATGGTAGGCCATACACTATCTACATGTTAAAGTTTGGGGTCAAACTATTGAAAATTATCAAAGTTACAAACCTTTGTTCGAAAATTCCAACAGCGGCTCATAACTGTATTGTTTTTTAATGTTTTTGCCCCAAATGTTCAATATAGCCTTCTTGTATCCCCACCTCATAAACAATAGTGGAGAACATTTTCAACTCCTGCTCAAAAGGTGATTTTGTGCAGCGACTACAAAAATCACCTTATGGGATGCGAAAACACATTTTGGCCAGGATTCGAAACATGACAGCTGTCACATTCATGACGTGCTGTGAAGAAATGGCTATTTTGAAAATCTGGGGGCAAAATATAGAAAATTACCAAAGTTACGAGCCTGCATTCGCAAACTTCAACGTAGGCTCATTACTTTGTTGCTTTTTAATATTTTTACGCCAAATTTTAAACATAGCCTTCTTATGACCCCACCTCATGAATAATGGTGGAGAAAACTTTTAACTCCTGCCCAAAAGGTGATTTCATGCAGCGAACGACACATCACCTTTTGGAACAGATATACCTAACATCACTTACATTGTTCATGAGGTGGTGTCCCAAAGAAGGTATGTTGAAAATTTGGGGCAAAAATATAAAAAAAAAAAAAAATGCCCAAGTTATGCTACTAAGTTTAAAACCCCACTGAAATAAATTGAACTGCAAACCTGATTTCCTAAGCTCGTAGTTGCTGAAGAGTTTAAGACGATTCATGCTCCAGAGATTATAGCGCCAGATTCGTGGTGAGTAATGGGGTAGGGGGTAATAATGGGCGCCATAGACAACGATGGATGGTTTTCTGTTTTACTGGTCTAAAAAATAAATAAATAAAACACACACAACGAGGCACGATTTTCTATATTTCAGGTGAGGACACTGGGGCACTGGGCACCCCCAGTGTCTGTATTATTTTTATGGGGTGGGGATGGGTGCTGAGAGGGAGGGTTGGGTGGGGAGGAACAGTTAAATGAAAAAAAACTAGGAGGGACGACACTGGGGGATTGGGCACCCCCAGTGTCAGCGTTATATTTGTTGGGGGGGCCCAGAGGGAGTGTCAGGTTGGGGGGGAGCAGTTGCAGGGGCCAGCTACAGACATCGAGGGATGGTTTTCTTTGTTGCACACAATAGATAGATAAAACTTAATGCAACCCCCCTGTTACCCGGGGTTACTAGAATCCCGGTAAGACCTAGTGGTAGGCAGGGAAGGCAGCTTGTGAAACTCCAGTTAAATGGATTTCACACCGTCTCACTCTGTTCTCAGTCTCAGCTGAGGCTGAGGGATGACATAATCTTAGAACTATCGCAGCTGCATAAGCCACACTGGAATGTTGCAGTTGCAGGTTAGAGTAGAACGCTGGGGAATTTGAAGTCAGTCTGTGAGCAGTCCGAGTGAGAGACTGCAGTGCAGCTGAGTGTGTGCAGGCTCTCAGAGCTTTAAGCTCTGTTTTAGAGCTACTTTTGGAAGGTGTGTGTTTCCACCTGAAGAGGAACACAGGAACTGGTAATTGAAGTGGTGGAGACCGCTTTCAGTGGTTCAAGAGCCCCATCCCTGAGGTGATGGGGGTTGCCTGTTTTCCAGGGGCAAACCCCTGGTCTGGCTAAGGGAAAGAAACTGCCTGTTCAACTTGTGCTGAGGCACCAGAAGCTCTGAAGAGAGAGATTCCTTGTGGTGGAAACGCCTGTGGGGCACCTGCAACCAAAGGGTGAGTTCACTCTGAAAAAGGGTCAAGTGTTTTCACCTGAACAGAAGGAAACTAAAGGGACTGTTACTGTAGGGTCAGGAAAAAGACAGCCAAGTACAGCTGGAAAGTGGGGATTGGACTGCTTAATCTGTGGGAGGTCTAGAGTAATGGACAATGCCATTTAATTCAAGTATGTTCAGGTCCAGCACAAAGAGTGAAGGAAATTGGGGATTGGATTGCTTAACTCTGTTGGGGGGAGGGGGGTCTAGAATAATGGACAATGCCACTTACAAGTATGTTCAAGTCCAGCACAAATGGGAAGCAAGACAAGTAGATGGAATGTGAAATATATTTAGCAAGAATCGACATTGCAAAGCTTTACAGGATGAGGTGTTTACTGTCCAGAGAAATGGCCATGTATGAATTGTGGGAGCAAGAGGTGGGAGACCCCCCCCCCATCAGTAGTAACCAAATTCACGACTATGGATTTGCCCAGACACCTTTTGCTTTCTCTCAGGTACTTGGCCAGTGCCTGAGGAAAGTACCCAGACATGGGATTGAAAGAAAGATTCCCTGATGGAGCTGAGGTGCTCTTAGGTGGTTTAGGGAGCCACCAGAACATGTTTCCATGAAGTATGGAAGGTGTCCAAGTGGCTGGCAAGAGAGACGAGCCCGGGAAAACCCAGAACAGTGTACAAGTTCGGGCTGTGTAACCCAAAGCAGCGTGCAAGTCCGGGCTGTGTGCCCAGTGGGTTCAGAGCCTGAGGGCTAAATTGTTGAGAAGTGTTCTAGTCTCTTTTAATCTGCATTACCAGGAGTGTAGCCCTGTGGGTGTCCATCTATGCTTTGTTTATTCTGTTTGGATGTGAATAAAAAGCCACACTTTAGAATCCCACTTCTGGTACTGGACATTACAGTTATTGCTTCCTGTGTTTGGAGTTACTTGGGTGCCCCTGTGCAGAGTAGCCACACCTAGCCTTTGTGCAGAGTGACCTATTCCTCCCCAAACCCAGCCCACCTGGTATTGCTGTCAGAAACAAACGGTAGACCAGGTAGGGGTTACATTAAAAAAAGAAACTTTGAGGTGGTGACACGGGGAATGGGCACCTCTAGTGTCAGTGTTATGTGTGGGTGGGGGCAGTAACCTACATTGACGGATGTGCTTTTTGTTGCTGTGGGTTTTTTTTTTTGTTTGTTTGTTTTTTTAACAAGACTAAAGATGACAGGCTCCTCTGAAAGCTGCTCAGCGGTTTGCTGATGGCTTTATGCAAATCAAAGGACTGAAGCCCTCTCTGACTGGAGTGGCTTTGGTTCTTTGAAATACACAAAGTTTCAGCCCACCAAGCAAAGAGTGATGTCAGGACCACAGCCAGTGGTCACTGGTGTAGAACTGCAGAGCCCTTGCTTCTGTGAACTACAATGGGCTAAGCAGTGACACTTCCCCAAATCCCTATCATTGCCACTAAACGTTGGGTGTGCAAGCACAGCCAACTTAAAGCAGCAGTACTACGAACTCAAGAAGTGAGCTATCAAAATTCTGTTTTTCGGCTGTAAGCATGTGGCCAAAGTTCCAGTTTCCATACCTGTACATGTTTTTTTCCAGTCATCTTTAGTTTTTCAAATATTTACAATGTATTTGAATTGTTGTAGCGCTACAAGACATATGGCGGATGACTAATTTTCAGCTGCGCTTTTTCTACCGGTCACATCATGTCTTTTGACAACAGCAGAGGGACGCTCTGCTGAACATTCCCGATGTCCCTGCAAGTCATACACATGTGCAGTTGGCAGCAGAGTAGGGTTCCAGTGCAACATGCTTAGTGGCAGAAATGTAAACAAAAACAGAGAATAACTGAGCAAATTACTCGGCGACAGTACAATGCCAGTGAGAAAGAGTATCAGATATACGATTAGCAGGGCACAGGGAATAAACGGTCAAAAAAGCGCAATTTTTTTTCGTAGTACTGCTACTTTAAAAACTTGATTTTTGCTCCATTTCATCCACTCTGAGCCAGTTATTTTGAATTAAGGTTAAGTAATAGAATCTTCAGACCTCGAAAAGCACTGCTGGATTGGGAAAGCTACGATTGTGTCATCGAGTTCCAGCATGCTCCAGCGCAACTCTTTCCTAGCAGAAACTCCATCCCAAACATACAGAGTGAGAAAACAAGACGGCAAAGAGATGCGGGCACATAGCTAGTATCATACCTCAGGGAAAACAAACAGTACCAAAGATAATTATTATCAAATATTTAACTGACAGCCACTCCCCATAGACCAACCAGAATTCAGGGAGGGCCATCCAGGCTGCATACAGAGATTACAGAACCATAATTAATAGAAATAAAAACTACTTCCTTTTCTGCTGCATCTGATTCAGTCATGACTGAGAAGATGTAAGTAGCAGCAACTCAGATACCTTGGGATGGAATCATAGCTGGACTACAGGCTGCAGCAAATGCCTACTGTTTCCAGCAATCACCAGAGCTGAAAACATCGATGTCAGTCCGCCATTTTATAGTACAGCTTCTACCATTACAAACGCAGAATTACATGACATGACAGTACAGAATAAAAACAGTATCTACAAGTTGTACAGTACTAATGTTTTACAAAAAAGGTTTCCCCGGTGGAAGCACAGCGTGCAAGGACGTCTGCGCACTAGCTTGCAGACGTGTGCCGTACTCCCCAACTAAGCACCCGCACATCTGCAGTACCTCCGGGTGTCCCCAGGGACCAACAGGCGTGGTGTGCATCCACCTTCTCCCCAGGACTAGTAAAGCTGTTGTCGGATGCTCAATCCTAGTCCTCCCCTGCCGGCCCCCGACGACCCAGCCTCATTCCCAAACCCGGGTTGCCGGCGTGGAGCGAGGTGTGGTGTCCAGCGCCTCAACCCTCAGCACCACCGGGCCGGACAGTATTGGTAAGTTATAAGGGCCATGTCTTCCTGGTATAGTTTTTAGTTCCCTGATTATGATATAGCTTGGAGCTGGTACAGTAGTTCTGTCTTTCTAATTGTGTAGTCTACTTTATTGACTAAATGTTAAATGTTGTGGTATAACACATAGATTTTCTCTTCTGTGATTTTTCCTTTTTCATTTCCTTTACTTCAGTCAGTCAGTCTTTATTTTACCAGGCGAAACACCATTGAGTGGAACTCATTTGCAAGGCGGACCTGGGTACATAAGCATAACAAAAGGACAAAGTGCTACAACAAATAAAACAGGAAAACTGAGAGATTAAGCAACAATGTGTAGAGTACAATGGAATGGGAGCAATAACTGTAGAAGAGAAAAAGCAGCAGTTATATACAATATTTATATAAATATACAATATATGTGCAAAATGAACAACATATACAATACAGTGTAGAAGGAATTTGCAAAGCAAAACGATTTTATAAGGGGGGTTAGAAGGGGTACAAGTATAGAAGCAGAAAACAAGGGCGAGGAGTGGGGAAGGTTATGGGGCTAAAGAGAGGGGGGAGGGGTAGGAGTTAAAAGCAAGGAGGAAGGACAAGCAGGAACAACCAGAGGGTTACAGGATATGTGCCCCAGTCCGTAGGAGGCGAGTGGTAGTCAGGGGAGGCAATTACAGGGTCACATATTGTAGATATCCCAGTTCTGGAAAGCGAGTGGAAGCAATTGCAGGTCTCCATGGTGATTTTCACCATGCATTTACACTTCACTTCATACATAGCATTTTACAAAGGGCAAATACAACTGTATAACTTTCATATAACAGCTATACCAGTGCAACGTAGGAAGTTGTTATTTTACATTATAGCTTTTTTTTTGTACTGGATGGGATCGTTTTGTAAAATAAAACAAAAATGCTTGTTTGATTCAAACTTGAGGTTTGGTCATGTTGCCTAGTAGCATAGAAAGGGTGGGGTAGAGGGGCAGCCACCTCAGGTGCAAGCCTCCAGTGGGTGCACACAAAGTCCCTCCCATGCTGCATAATTATGTGCCTGTGGCTGAGGTACGAGTCCTGCCGACTCCTGATATTATTTGGCGTGTGACTTGGGGGGGCATCAGGTCAGCTGCTGCCAAGATGCACTACTGTTTTTTGGTTTCTCCACATAATTGCAGAATGGGTTGGATTCATATTTGCCAATTCAAGAAACGCAGTTCTCAGACCCCAGTCTGACTGCGCACACCGACTGACTGCAGAAGAGTGAAGGCTACGCTACCACATTTTCGTCTTACTCTTGCACAGGTGCTGGTAGCATCCTGCACCCCTCTCCTGATGATTTCCCACCTACTATCAGCGTCCATGTCTGACCCAGTCCCATCCAAATGCTCCTTAAGGATCCTTCCCATTTCCTTAAAATCCGCCCCCCTGAAGTCGGTTACTTCCGTCTTTGTGCAACCTTCTACCCCTCCTAGGTCCAGGCAGAACCAGACTGTGGCATGGTCACTCCCCGCCAATGGGTCTCTTACCTCCAGGCCCCCAATCTGGTCACTGTCTGCCAGGACCACATCCAGTACCCATGCCTCCCTGGTCGGTTCCCTCACCTGCTGAGTTAGGAACGCGTCTTGAAAGACATCCAACAACCTCTGTTTCCTGGTCACAGAGGATGTCATAGTCTCCCAGTCTGTTCCTGGCATGTTTAAGTCCCCCAACACCACCACCGTTCCTCTGCCCAGTCTGCAGTGTCTCCTAACATCTGCCATCAGACTGTCCTCCAGCTCCTCCGCCAGGGCAGGGGGTCTATACACCACTCCTATTTTACTGTCTTGCCCCCTGCTATCAAGGTGACCCAACGCTTCCACGGTTCCTCCACCTCCTCTACTCCCATGCCAATGCAGTTTTTGACTATCATTGCTACCCCTCCTCCCCTTCCTTCCCCCCTGTCCTTCCTGAACATAGTGTAACTTTCCAGGTTCAGGTCCCAGTCGTGTCCTGCAGTGGCCCAAGTCTCAGTGACCGCTGCCACATCCACCGCTCCCTCAGTTAGCATCGCCTGGAGCTCAGGCATTTTATTTCCCAAGCTCCTGGCATTTAGCAGGACTACCTTCCACCCTTTCCCTATAGTTCCATTTCCCCTGCTCGTGTTCCCATGGGATTCTGTTTTCCCTGGTCTGCACTTTGCAGTTGCCTTTTCCTGCAATCCTCCTGGTCCCCAGGGGTGGAGACAGAGTCCCTCCTTATCGGCACCCCCTTGACAGCCTTTTCTCCCATCCCACCCCCTTCACAAGTTTAAACCCCACTTTTTACCAATGAACCCCTCTATTTTCAACTTAAGGATTCCCCTTCCCTCCAAATTGAGATGTAGTCTATCTCTAGCATAAAGCTCCTTATCCTCCCAGGTCTCTCCCAATCCCCCATCAACCCATACCCTCTGGCCTCACACCACTCCCTGAGCCACTGGTTTATCTCCCTAATCTTCCTTTTATGTTCCCCACTAGCCCTTGGCACCGGCAGGATTTTCGAGAAGGAAATTGAGCATCCTATGTCATGACAGACCCTGGCAAGCTCCCTGAACCTTGTCTGTATCTCTAGCTCGCTATTTCCCTCAATGTCATTTGTACCTAGGTGGACCAGTATGTCTGGGAACCCCCACAATCCTTTGCCAGCTGATATACCTCGTGTTTAGCCCTGTGCACTGCTAGCCCAGGGAGCATTTTGTTCTAACTGGCTTGGCCCTCCCTCCCTATCCCATTTGATACCCTGATCATGAATCCCCAACAGGAGCACTTGACCGCCTCCTTTCCTCCATTTCCCCTTCCATGTCCTCATCCTTTCTACCTGCCCCTCCACCCAGCCGGCTCCTTGTTCCTCCCCCTATCTGGGTGCCACACGCCGCCCCCTCATTTACCCTGGCCACCCTCTCCCCTCCAATCCTATGCCTCTCCTCTTCTTGAGTATACTTCTATACCTCACTAACTCCCCCCTCACTGCTCACGACTGGTCCTTCTCTCCCATCCGTTAAACTAGCCCGGCTCGTCCTCCCTTCCTTCCTGTCTCTGTTTAGTCCCTCCTTGCTTGTCGTGCTCCCCTGGCCTAAATCCTCAGCTCCCTTTACTGCATCCTCCTTGTACTTCCTCCCAACTGGTCCTTCTCCTTGCGCTTTCCTCCCTCTTCCCCCTGTCCCCTGCTCTGATTCACTGCTCCCCCCATTTTCCTGCATTCCAGGTTCCCCTATTCCTCCTGCTATCTGGCCCCGCCTCCTGCCCCCACCCTTTCCATCTCTAACCACCCCGTCATGGCTACATCACCCCTCATCCTTAAGCAGAAGAAGAGAATTGAAGCAGTTACTGAGCCGAAGGTCCGATCCACCTCCCGCCTTGCTTCCTTCTGTCCAGCCCCAGCCATCTGCCTACTTCCTGAGAGAATGTTGTCCCTCTGGCCCCCCTTTGTGAGGGTCCCCAGTTACCTGCCTGCTTCCTGGTAGTGTCCTCCTTTTGGGCCCCCTCTGCAGGGTCCCTATGTGACCCCAGAGTATTCTCCTGCACTCCTTTCCCTATGCCCCCGCCCCTAGTGCTTGGTGCAACCCCGTGGGAGATCCCCTACCCTCTTCCCCAACCATAGCTCCCCCCTTTCCCCAGCTGTCTCCTAATCCCCGCAACCTCCTCCCTAAGCTGTGCCAGCTGGTAGCACACTGGGCAACCACCGAACTTCCAAGCCCAGTCCAGTATCATGGCTGCCCCACACCTTGTGCACCCCACCACCCTCCCAAAGATGCCGGCCCTAATGATGTGTGGTCCCATCCCCTTCCAAGTAGGTTTCCTTGGGTGAGCCACCAGGTTCCCCACTAGTCCAAGATACACCCCTACTGCCTAATCAGGTCACCCACTAATCCTAGATACAGTCCCACAGTAAACCGGTAACCCTGTTACTAGGTGCAGTACAATATAGTAAACTTATAAGGGAAGTGAACAATTCCCTAAGCTCCTCTCTCCCAGCCTTTAAATCCAACCCCCAGTGGCTGGGAATACAAGAGCTGCACCAGCAGCCTTTTCCTCCAATTGCAGGGCAGGTGTTCCCCTATAAATAAGCAGAGCTCTGGGGAGGAAGGGTGGGGTGGGTTTTGTCCTACACCCGACTCTCGAGAGAGTGTATCAGCCCTGTGTCTGCCCCTCCAAGCCCTGCAACCAAAGAACCAGCCCCAAGCAAATCCCACCAAATAGGTTTTAAATCAGAAGAAATAGGCCTCCACCAGCGCAGCCTGTTACACAGTGAAACATCCAACAAATGAGCCCACTTACAGCCACCAAACCAGTTTTCAAATTTCCAACAGCCCCAAAAACAATACCCTGCTAGCCCCTTAGAAGTAAGAAAGCAAAGAAATAACCTTCTACCAAGTAAAATCCACAAGAAACCCTGTAAAAACAACAATTCCTCCCCTGCGGTACTGTGTCATCCTTTTTTCCCATAAAGAGAAGTATTCCTTCAGTGTTTTTGCCTTCTCTGTACTACTTTCCGCTCCCCCCCCCCTTATTTGTTTCTCTATAGTCCTTTTCCCCCCGATGTACTGGAAAAAGGCTTTCTTCCCGTTCTTTATCCCTTCTGCTATTTGCTACTTCTTTCTGGCCTTGGCTGGCCCGAATATCTCACCTGCCTCAATAGCCTAACCAAGGTATTCCTCCCTAACCGAGGTATTCCCCTGCATACTATATGGGTCTTTCTGAATTTTTCTATATGCAGTCCTTTTTTCATTAACTGCCTGGATCACATCCCTGCTAAACCAACTTGGTTTTCTGACTTTAGAGTATTTTTCCCCTTCAGTCTGGCCAGGGCCAGATTAAGGCATAGGCACAATAGGCCCGGGCCTAGGGCCTCATCTGCTAGGGGGGGCCCTTCATTTATTCCCCTTGATTCACTTTTGCTTTTTTTTTTTTTTCTCCACGGACTAGTAGTCCGATGATAACTTATGGCAGTAAAATGCATTTTTTTTTGGGTGGGGGCGGCGCCACGGTGGGCTAATTAAATTCAGCACACACTGCGTGACGAGACCCAGGCGTAGCCACAGCCTCTAACCAAGACCCTCCCGGCTCCTCACAGTCTAGAAGACAATCCGACCAATCAGTGGTGTGATCTGTTTGTGTTGCCGGCTTGCCGCGCGATTGAGTCACATGGTGCTCTGCTGATTCGATTGCGATCACAGTTTTGTGTGGCTAATGATAGCCATTGCCTTCCCGCCACTCCAGACAGTCCCGTAGTTTGCCTCTCCATCCTCCTCATGGTGGATGCACGCAAATATTTCTTCCGTCATTGCTCGTTGTGCGTTGTTCCTTCCAGCTCCGCCGCCTCGCACTCCCCAATCCCGAGCCGACAACCCGACTTGCTTCCTCCGAGGCTCTGAGACTGAGTCCTGTTGAAATCGATCAGTGCCCGTTACCTCAGCCTGCCGCGGCCCGCTGCCGGCCTGCCGTCCGCCGGCAAAAGTCTGTCTGACCCACCACGCCCGTGACGCCCCCTGGCCTCCCATGTGGCCTGCCACCTCACCTGCCCTGCTGCAACCCTTCTGAGTGCCTGCAGTAGGTACCACACCACCTCGCACTCGCGTGTTGCACTTGCGGTGTCACCGTCTGCCCAGCCCAGGTCTGCCTGCCTGCCCAGTGCCACTGCCCACAGACACCCAGTGTCTTGCCACTGCCAGCAGAGTGCATCTAGGAAGACTGACTCAGGACGGAAAAGAAGTAAAGAAGAACAGAACCTGACTTCCTTCAACCAGCAGCAGGTAAGGCAGAAAGTCAGAGAAGAAAATTAAATCAAAGTTGTTTGAGTTGGACCTGTCCTCTCCTCTACAGATGAAGAGTAAAAAGTAGAGCAGGAGCAACAGTCACACAGGCTATTATTGTATTGTTGCTGTGGCCAGAGCTTTTAGTGTCAGCAGTGCTTGTGCTTTTAGCAGAATAGTCTGGGTAGAAGCATTCACTAAAACCCCCTTTTCTTAGTTCAGAATGGGGGCACCAAAAAGTGTCAGGATGAGGAGGAAGATGTATGTACTGCATACCTCTCAAGCTTTGTCATCACTGAAATGAGGACATGGACATTTTTGCAGTGCTCCCAGATCTCCAGGAGTTCCTGTATTTTACAGGGTTTGGGGGTTAAAGAGTGCAGGGAAGGATTTCTTACTTTGAACAATCTACAGGAGAAATTGGTGCCGTCATGGGAAGCGTTGCTGCCAGTGTCCCAGGCAAGGAGTTACATAAGCCTGCCTCTTGATTGGTTCAGAGACCCAGTCATGCTCTGATCATGCAGTGACTATGGTCTCTGATTGGCTATGCTAAATTCTTTGATACAGTGGCTGGCCGGGAATATTTAAACTGGATATCCAAGCACCATTCCTTACTTTTTGCCTGATTTTGCTGCCAGAGAGGAGAGTGCAGGATTATCCACAGTTAAGCTTCGCCGTTGCCTGCCACCACGTGTTTTCAGCGTTCTGATCTCATCCCGAGACCGGCACCTCACCAGCTGAATCGATCGAGAGAGTCCAGTCAAGTGAGGAGACCTGACCTGCCACCGTCCCGCCGGTCCCTACTCCGTTTTGTCATCTAACTAGTACTACAGACCAAAAGGAGACGTCTCGTTCTTATCCCCGAGCTGCCTGTTTTTCACTGGAGACCTGGTCAAATCTTTAAAATGAAAGTGAAGCCAGGAAAGCATCCCCCCCCCCGCCCCGAGACTGCTGGTTCTGTTTCTTTTGAGTCAGCCTTTAGAGCCCAGATGCCAGCATCTTGGAACAGAGCCCGATCCCTGAGCTGCCTTCTCACCGTAGAATCTGCAAAAAGGTAATAAAAATAATAATCTGTCTCTGGGGTTACGCTCTTCAATGTAAATTGAAATGCAGTGAAATAACTGGTTTGGGTTACGGCTGCATCTTCATCCTAAATTTTCTGTGCTTTACTGCTAAGTAAGCTCCAGGGACATTGGGGATTTGGGGGAGTGAGACTAATATCTAGACTAAATTCAAATTGCTCTCTAATATCTTTACCCTAAGGTCTCTCTTCAGCTATGTAGGAACTTGTTTCAAAATGCACAATTCAATCATGGTTAGCCTGGCAGAGGACATGAGCTTAAAACAACTTTGAACACTATATCAGGCCTTGATAATAAAATCAAATGACATGAAACATCTTATTTCTTAAGTTGTCCCTATCCTGACTTTAACTTTGTTTTTCAGTGGTTTATGGTGGTGCTTGTAGTGTGCCCTGGTGTCATTTTTGTGCAATTTGCTTCTTGTGTGCTATACAGTATGTGGCAGCACTATGTGTTTTGTTTTAATTTTGGCTGATCTGGCACTTAAAACAATGACCAACCACCGGTGCCAAAGTATGAAATACATGTTTGTGGTGGGTTGTCCTCTGCTGCAAGTCAGTGGTGTAGCTAAGAAAATATTATTGGTGCACTAGAACACTCTGCATATTTTCTTTGGTTCTCCCAAGCTGTATTCACCTTTGGCTGCCTGGGACAGAGTGCACTCAGGGAGATCATGTCTGATTTTTAATTTAATAGATTTAAAAAAAAAAAAAAAACTTCCTTCAGTCACCAGAGTCAGGATGGGAAATAATTCAGGTGTGTGTCCTCCTGTCGATGGCCATTGGGACAGAGTAGGTCAGTTTTAATTCTTAAAGTAAATAACAGCACTTAAAACAGCCAGAACATGTGTTGTAGTGATTTTATTGACAACTATAATGACGCCAATTGCAAAAATAAATTGGCTTGAGAATACAGGAAAGTCACCCCAGTTTTACAGGGAAAATACAGGAAAAATTAGGGTCTGCTACAGGAAAATGCTTTGGCCGATCTGGGAGCACTGTGTTTTGACACCCAAAATGAGGGACAATGAGGGACACAGACGGAACCTCAGAATGAGAGGGACACATCCTTAAACATGGAGATACAAGCTCAGATGAATTTTATTTTGGATTAAGTATTTTAAAATATTAAGAGTTTCTGCTTTAAAGTCTGAATTTACAGCAGCACCTTTGTGTGGACAGCACCTTTACCATGAGGGACAGAACAAAGGGGCAAAATGAGGGATATCCCTCATAATGAGGGACACTTGAGAGGTATGAATTGTACTGTACTAGTAGGCAGCGAACTTTACTGCCAGACCAGAGATTGAGTGGTGCGGGGGGGGGGGGGAGAATGACTCTCGTCTCGTACGTCTCAGCCGCTGTCTGTGATTATGAGGGACTGGGAGGTCCTTGATCTTACTCAGTGATGGTCTGGAATCACAGTTTATGAGCTTTGGGAGCAAGGGAGCCCCATAGGGGTGCTAACTTTAAACTATGAGCCTCCTTTCCATTGTAAGTCAATGACAGTGATGCATGAGCTACTGGGGCTCACGCGAGGAGCTGTGGGGTGAGCCCTGGTTGACAATTCCCCAGTAATTCAACACTGAATTTTCACCCTCAAAATTGCTCGTGCTTCATCCATTCCACATGGAAAAGGTGCTGCCACCAGAGAATGTGTTGAAAGCAGAAGGTGAAGCTCATAATATTCTAAGATGCTAACACAATGGCTTTCACAGAGTTCTGAGCTTGTATCTCCATGTTTGAGGATGGATATATGTGTGTGTGTGTGTGTGTGTGTGTGTGTGTGTGTGTGTGTGTGTGTGTATATGTATGTGTGTGTGTGTGTTCCTCATTATGTGGGTCAGTGTCCCTCATTTTGAGTGTCTTTGTCCCTCATTTCAGTTACAAAAGGTAGAGAGTTATGGGGAGAGGACTCTTCAGTTGTACTGCAATTTCAAATACCTGTTATTTGGGAGAACAATTTGCTCTGCACTGGTTAGATAATGCTGTGTCTTGTGCTTGTAACTGTTGAGGATTCCAGACTGTCTTGTATACACCTGGTTTCTTAGTTATGTTCAGGTTGAAAAAAGTTGTGTTTAAAAAAACAAACAGCATAAATACAAATCTCTGGGCTCAGCAGGTGGGGAGGGAGGGAGGAGTACAGTGAGTGAAGATGGGTACAGTGAAGGAGGAGGTACAGGCAGATGATGGGTGCTGGGGCAGGGTACTGGTACAGCAAGCGTGGAACAGAGAAGCACAATGATGAGTGAGCATAAAATTAATGAAGCTGCAACCTGCACAGCACGGTGACAGGTACAGTCAGTGGTGAAGTCATGAAGTGCAGGGCCCCAGGGTAGAGTAAGTAGAGCAAGTGGGGATGGCCGGGTACAGAGTGTGTGAAGGTGGGTACATGGGTGTGAAGGAGGAGGTACTATGCTGCCGGGGTGTGTCATCCTTTGGATGAGGCGTTAAACTGAGGTCCTTTCCACCCGTGCTTGTGTTGTCCTGGTGGGTGTCAGGTGGAAATAAAAGAACCCAGGGCACTGTTCACAAAGAGTAGAGTGAGGACATTCCTGGTGTCCTGGCCAACATTCCCTTCCCATAAACCAGTTCATGCAATTGTCCAAGCTGTGTGGGTGTTGATGTGATGGCTGCCACTACACATTCAGTCACTTCACTACCAGTCTAGCATTGCTTGTAAAACACTTTGGGATACACTGTGTATGAAAGCGCTATATAAATGCAGATTCTTCTTAAGTCTTCAGTGTGGATTTCTGGCACATTTAATTTGCATGCTTTGATATATAATTGAAAAGAGATAAATGGCAGGTATGTAAAACTGCTAGTAGTACTTATTTACTTTGCTCTTTACACCATAGTGCAAGAAATCATGTGTAAAGGTTACTAAGCAGTTCATAGGATAAAAAGGTAATTCATACTACATTTAGTGAAGGTGCAAAGGTAAGGTTGCCTTTTCCAAGTAAAGCATAGCAAGCCATCGGTTGCATTATAATAGCGACAGTGGGTGGGAAGGAGGGTGGCATAGGTTGTCGGAGGTTGGGGGCGTATGGGTTCAGAGGGTGGCATGTGTGTCAGAGTTTGTGTGAAGCAGGGGCAGGCATGGGGCCAGATAATGTGTGGGGGACTGGGGAGGGGCAATAGTGTCAGAGGTAGGGAGAGGGAGGTGGCTGGGTGCCCGAGGGTGGGTAGTGAGGCTGGCTGGGTGTCAGAGGGTGGTGGGAGGAGTAGGATGCCATGGGTGTCAGAAAATGGCAGGGGATGAGGGACATGAGTGCTAGAAGGTAGTGGGGCAGGAAGCATGGGTGGCAGAGGTGGGGAAGGAGAGTGGTGTGGTGCCAAGGCTGAGGAGGGTATGGGTTCCAGAGGGTGGTGCAGGGGTATTGGAGCCAGAGTGTGGTGTAATGGAGGGCAGCATGTTGGCGAGGGGCTGGGGGAGATGGGGAGCATGGGTGCCAGACAGTGAGTGAGGGATTTCATGGATGCTAGTGGTGGCAGAGGAGGATGGCATGGGTAGAAGGGTGGGGAGGGTTATAGCTGACAGATGGCTGAGGGAGGATACATGCATGGGATGGTAGAGTGGTGGAAGAGTGGTATTTGGTGCTACAGGGTGAGTTGGGGCTGGGGAGGGACAGTAGTGCTAGAGGGTGGGGAGAGAAAGGGGCATGAGTGCCACAGGGGTGGAGAAGAAGCCAGATGGTTGCATGGATACCAGAGGGTGGTTCTGGGTGGGAGACAGGCATGCATGTCACTGTGGGTGAAGGTAGGTGGCATGCCAATGTAATCGTATTAAAAGATGGTGGGTGCAGTGGTTCTGGTTGTTTGAGCCACCAGTAGGCATGCTAGGAGGGCATTTGGTGATTTGGCTGATAGATGCAGCAGGTGGAATTGGCTTGGACTGGTGGTCCTGATGACTCCGAGTAAGTTAGTAACTGTACTGGAGGTGGGGGTGGGTTATTTGGCACCAGAGAGGTAACCAGTGGGGCCCCACGGAGCTCAGTGCTGGGGCTGGTGTTGTTCAATGTCTTCATTAATCACATTGAAAATGGCATTAAGGGAAAAATGTGCCTATTAGCAGATGACAAGCTCTGTGGGACAGTGGACACAGCTGAAGGATACAGAACCTACAGGAAGATCTGGAAAAAGCTAGGAGGTGGGCTAGGATCAGGCAGCATGGCTTCAATGCCAAGAAATGACAAGTTATGCATATTGGAGCTAGGAATCCCAGGACAGAGTACTACATGGGTGGAGTCGGATATCTGCATCAGAGGAGGAAAGACCTGGGGTGATGATCACTAGTGACCTACCTTTGTACAGTTCACTGATAAGGATGCATCTAGAGTATGGAGTTCAATACTGGCGCCCACACCTCAAAAGGGACATTAACTGCTAGAAAATGTCCAGAGGATGGATACAAAGATGATAGCCGGTCAGCAGAGTAAGGCATATGATGAGTCTGCGGGCACTGAACATGTACTCCCTGGAAGACGGGAGAGAGAGAGAGAGAGAGAGAGAGAGAGAGAGGAGGTACATGATTGGGATGTTCAAGTACTTGAAAGGGATAAACAAGGTTGATAAGGAAGTCTCTTTAAGCTGAGTGGCAACCATAACACGAGGGGGCATAGTCTTAAACTGGAGGTGAGTGGGAGGTTTAGGAGGGATGTCAGGAAGCACTTCTTCAGAGAGACGGTGGTGGAAACTTGGAATGCACTCGTGGAAGAGGCGTCTCATTCAAGACATTGGGCAGCTTTAAGACAGGATGGGATAGGTATGGGGAAGGAAAGATCATGGGCAGGAGGATGGGAGGAGTGAGGAGGAGGTTGCAGGAACATCAACTCAAGTCAGCTGTTGGAACTGCAATACTACAAGCAGACTTGATAGACCAAATGGCTTTTTCTGCAGGCTTTTCATATGCTCATAGGTATGTTTGGTATAACACTTTTTCTCTTTGAATAATGTTTTCGTTATGCTTGCACGCATGCATGAGCGTCTTGGGAGAATGGGACACTTTGGAGGTATGCTCTGTCCAGTGCAACTCTGCTCCATTGAGCAGGAGTGGCAGTCCTGCACCAATCAATGCAGTGCTGCAGTTGACAGCAGTGTTCTTCTCTTCAAAGAAAACCACTGCTGTGTGCTGGCAGTGCGTCACGCCCCAAATCTTTGGTGCCACGCTGGGGCCCACCCGGCGGTGGCAAACCCCACATGCTGCCTGCCGACGGGGTGCCCAATCCCCATCGGCTCCATGTCCCCCAAACAGCTTTCTGCTGCCACGCTTGGAGCCCACCCCAGCGTGGCAAACGCCCCGCAGACGCAGTAAATAAAAAACCTGTAAAAAAGAAAATGTTCCATCGCTGTCTCCCCACCCTCCCTCAACCCGCACCCCACCCACTGCGCACCTGCCTCCTTACTACCCCCTCACCCCATACTTACCTCTGAGCTCGGCGCGACGATCATCGCTGGACCTGGAACACGTCTGCACTCTTCAAAGCTCGACTCGCGAACTGAGTGAAACCGTAAGCTGTATAATGGGCTAGATGGGGTTTTTCTGGAATTTTGCACCAATTTTCAACATGGTTTTGGGACCCCTTCTCATGAATTCTGTCACTGTCATGGTTATTCGGCCGGCGGGTGATTTCGCAACCGCGGCGAAATCACTTTCAGGCCCGATTAACGAAACGACAGTGCCAGCGCTCATAAGTCGGCTCAAAAGCCTATTTAGAAAATTTGGTGAAAAAATTCTAAAATGATCATTTTACTTATATGCCAGTAGTTCCTTTACGACGTCAGAGGTTTGCAAATTTTCAATATTTCCACTCCAGATTTTCAACATTGCCATTTTACCACACCTCCTTATGAGCAGTACAGCTGTCACTTTTCACATCCTGCCCAAAACGTGTTTCCGCCCATGTAGCGCACAATGGCGCAGTTCCTACGCACGTTCGTAAGTTCGCAAATGTTCAATATTTGCACTCCAATGACTTCCAAATACCTAAACAGCACATAGAAGCAAGCAACATTCGGCACTGACAAATGCTTGTACTTCTTTGTCACTGATTTTTTTAAGCCATGTCCAATTGCCAAATACCACTGCAAATACCTGCAAGCGAACGTTCGGCATTGACAAATGCTTGTTTATAATAGTATTAGCAGAAGGACTCCCAGGAGTTAGATTAATAGTCAGTTAATGAGTTAATCACCTTGGAGCAATATGGCACTTGGCTCCACCTCATTCTACATTACATCCCTTGGGGGGGATAACAGAATGTAAGGAGGGTTTAGTTTTGTACAAAAACAACTACTCCTTTTGGTCTGCAGGCCTGGTACAGTCTGAAATAGATTCTGATCTCACGACTGCCCCTCTTTGGTTAGCATAGCATGGTCATTTTATTAATTAGATTTAGATGTTGTAGTCTGAATTTAATTTGGGTTGCTTGCTGGTTGCATATAATTTTGATCTAAATATTGCTGCCTCACCTGGCCGTTTGTGTATCTCGTGCTAAAGATCTTGGAAGTGTAATACGTGGAGTAAAGTTTCTTCCTTCCAGTAGTGTTTGTTTACTCTGCATTTTGTTTACAATATATAGGATAGTGTATGGATCACTATACACACAAGGTTATTCTCAACTGAGTGGTTACTATGCCGACTGGATGACCTCGAGAGGTCTCTTGGTCGACATAGTATCCACGTTTGAGAAGGCCGTGTGTATAGCAATCCATACATTGTCCATATAGTGTACTGTGTCTCCCAAAAAAAAAAAAAAAATATACATTTTCCACCTACATTTTGTTTGTTTCTGAGCAGATGTCTCGATGCTTACTGCCGAGTTAGCCCTGGTTGCAAGAACGAGCATGGTTGTTAGGGACCTGGCGCATTTCAATTGGTTGACTTTGGGTTTAAAAATGGCGGCTGATCGCCTGGCTTAGTGGAGGACAATCATTCGGAGGACTGGCTATTGAAAATTTATAAGCAGTCTGGTTGATCCTGCAGCACAGTAAGAATAATTTAACTTATCTGGTTGTTCCTGTCTTTTATGGTGTCCTGAGGCCTGGATCTCGCTCGATCCATTGCCGTGAACCTTAGCTGATGATGTATGTGCTGGTAGCAGAACGAAAAGTCGCTCTGCTGCAGTAATGGATGTCACTAGTGCAGCAGAATGACTTTTTACACAGCATGGAAATCCATGCTGATTCACTGAATTATGTTCCACCATACACTATATGGAGTTTATCCAGTCCAGATCAAAAGCTGGGCAAAAAGAGTCAGGACCAGGACCATCCCCTATGGCCCAGACAACCTACTTAATGAAGCATGTACACTGTGCACTAAGACAGCTGGAGGGTGATCCAAGACAAACAATTTCCTTATCCTGATTTAACATTTTTTGTCCTTGCTAGTCCTTCAGCTGGCATCTGTCTTAGTCTCCAGTGTGTGTGCACTTTCATTACAGGATTGTGAATGATGGGGGCTGTACTGTCAGACCTTTTAATATCTCAGGTTTGTGTACTATGCCTCGGTGCTATTCTGAGACCAGCCATAGACTGTCAGCTACAGTACTTCTGGACGTGCCTCACAGCTCACCGCATTAGGAGTTAGTACTTTTTTTCAGTTTTCCATTCTTTGGTAACTGGATAGGCACAATGTACATGAAGCCTGTTTCCTGGGGACGGTGTCTTTTGAACACTGGAGGACACTTCAAGGGTTAAGTGATTTTCATGTATTCACACAGTATGCAAGATGATCTGATGTTGTGGGGTTCATATCTTAACTGTCTGGATGTAGCAAGCTACTTAATTTGTTTTTTCTTTAAGTACTCTGCGGTCCACACTTTGGGGGGCAGGGCTACTGTGTAGGGTAAACTTGTAGAGAGTTAGTGGTAAGTGATCATAAGCTTGGTGTATTTTCAGTGACAAGATTCTCTGTTAATGTTTATTATAGATAATACTGTAGAAAGATGGAGTTGAGCACAGCACGGAAATATCTAAGCGGGTCACAGAAGCGTAAACGTGCTAGGGATCAAGTAGAAAAAGAGAAACAAATACTAGCAAAGGTTCCAAAGTTAACAGATTTCTTCTTGGCATCAGGCAGCAGTGCTAGAGATAAGGAGGCTGTTGGTCAGCAATGTTAGGGTAGCAGTGAGGAAGGCATTAGAAATGTAGACACCAATGTGTCAAATATTGCAATGGAAATGATGGATGCAGGGCCCTCTGAGGAAAAAAACAAGCAATGTTGTTTCTACATGCCAAGTCAACACATCACAGATGAAGAAGTCAAACCAATATTTACCATGAGAGTCCTTTGGAAAGCAGCCCAGCGTTACTCATGCCATGGGGTCACAAAGGGTCACGTTGTCAGCACCATGTGCAATCTGACTTCATTTGACAGCAATCCAGTGGTTCCTACAAATACAGAAGTTACTAAGAAACAGGTTACTGATATTTGCCATCAGATTCAAGTTGAAAGCTCTCAAAAAACACAGCTGTACAGCAACGACCCAGTGCAGTGGACATCTGTATGTGAAGAACTTAGGAATTATTTCATAGATCGTGACGTTGACCAGAACATATGTGACTTCTCCAAGTCCATGCGTTTGTACCCAGATAAGAAGCGTTATTTATCCAAGGATCTTTCTCTAGAATCATGTTAAATGGTGAATGTAGGACACGGATTGGCTGATTATTCTCTTTCAACTGGGAATGTCTTCTGTTATGTCTGTAAGCTCTTTTCAGTGAGGAATACTGCATTCTCACAATCTGGTTTCAGTGACTGGAAAAATGCAAACTCTCGTGTAAATGAACATGAACACAGTCATGATCACAGGATGGTGTTAATCACACTGCATAAAAGGAAAAGGACCACAGGACGAATTGATGCTGAAATTGTAAAACAATATCAGAATGAGTATCAGTACTGGAAAAATGTACTGAAACGTGTCGTTGCTGTGGTTCGTTTCTTGTCAGAACGTGGATTGGCTTTTCGAGGTGACAATGAACTACTGGGGTCTCCAGGTAATGGAAATTATTTGAGTAATTTAGAGCTTATTAGCCAATTCGACCCTTTTCTAGCTGACCACATAGCAAAATTCGGCAATGCTGGAAGAGGACGACCATCATATTTGTCCTCAACCATCTGCAATGAATTCATTGACCTGATGGGTAAAAACGTGATGCACGCTATTGTGGAAGAACTAAAGATGGCAAAATACTATTCTATCAGTGTTGATTCGACACCGGATATTTCTCATGTGGATCAGCTGACTTTCATTGTTAGATATGTCAAAGCCGATGGAAATCCAGTTGAACGTTTTCTTAAGTTCATTCCAATCCATAGTCATACGTCAGAAAATCTTGCAAACACAGTGATGTCTGTGGTTCAGGAATTGGGCATTGAAATAAAGGATTGCAGGGGTCAGACATATGATAACGCGAGTAATATGGCAGGAAAATATAGCGGCCTACAAGCCAGAATAAAAGAACACAATCCTTTGGCGGACTTCATCCCTTGCTCTGCGCATTCCTTAAACTTGGTTGGGTCCTGTGCTGCTGAATGCTGTTTAGAGGCTGTATCTTTTTTTGGATTTCTTCAGGCACTGTACACATTCTTTTCAGCCTCCACACATCGTTGGCATATCATGAGGCAACAGTTGCCTAGTGAGGTGAAAGTACCAAAGTCACTTTCAGTTACTCGATGGTCTGCTCGAGCAGATGCATGCAGTGCCCTGTTCGGTGGCTATCAACACATGAAGACTGCATTACAGAACATGGCTGACGATCCTTCAGAAGGACCAAGCACAAGGATGGAAGCTGAAAGTCTGGCAGAGAAGATGGAATTGTTGGAAACTGCACTAATGATAGCCATTTGGAATTCAGTATTACAGCACCTGCATGCCACAAGTAAGAGTTTACAGAAAGTAGGCATTTCTTTGAAGATGGTGGTAGATTTATATTCAACTCTAACAGGATTTCTCCAAGAGATACGCAACAATTTTGATGAGTATGAAAGGAAAGCAAAAACGTTGGTTGACCCGGAAGCGTCATACCAAAGCAGACATCAGTAGGAAAGGCATCGTAAAACACATGTTTGACAAACCAAGAAATGAAACAACATTAATAGGCAGGGAAAAATTTCGTGCTGAGACATTTCTTGTTATAATCGACACATTAAGTGCTGCCCTGCAGAAAAGAAAAGATGCTTATGATACATTACAGAAAAAATTTGGAGTGTTAACAGACTTTCCTCATCTGAATGTAAATGAGATACGGAAGCGAGCAGAAAGTCTAGTTGCTGCATACCCTCAGGATTTGGAGGAGTCGTTCACTGATGAATTAGTACAATTCACATCATTTGTTTCTTGTGAAGAAGACAAAGATGTTCTTAACCTGTGTAAACTTTTGAAGGCTCGAGGACTGGAGTCAACATTCCCAAATGTGGAAGCTGCCTTTCATATATATTTGTGCACACCAGCTGCAAACTGCAGTGGAGAACGGTCATTTTCAACCTTGAGTAGAGTCAAGAATAAATTAAGGAGCACGATGGACCAGGAAAGACTCAATGCCCTGACTATTTTATCTATTGAAAGTGAACTGGTTAAGACCATAAACTTTGATGATCTCATCAGTGACTTTGCCCAACTTAAAATCGAGGAAGAAACAAATCTAGGCTGACTAAAGCACTATCAAACATCATAATTCTAAAGGAGACGACATAAGTTATCTGAGAAGACTGCCAATACCCGGAGCCAGAATATCGTGAAAAATGCCACAACTCAAGCCTGTGACCCCAGTGAACCACACAAAATAGCGCTGGTGCTACAAAGTGCTCCAGCTCCTGGAGATGGACACGACAGAAGCTGTCTGGGAAGACTGATGCCAGTACCCTGAGCCAGAGTACCGTGAAAAATGCCACAACTCAAGCCTGTGACCCCAGTGAAGCACTGCAAGAAATGAAGAAAATAACGCTGGTGCTACAAAGTGCTCCAGCTCCTGGAGATGGAGAATGAGATGACAGAAGCTGTCTGAGAAAACTGATACCAGTACCCTGTGCCAGAGTACCGTATAAAATGCCACAACTCAAGCCTGTGACCCTAGTGAAGCACTGCAAGAAATGAAGAGAATAGCATTGATGCTACAAAGTGCTCCAGCACCGTGAGATGGAGAGGACAGAAGCTGTCTGACAAGACCGATGCCAGTACCCTAAGCCAGAGTACAGTGAAAAATGCCACAACTCAAGCCTGTGACCCCAGTGAAGCACACAAAATAGCGCTAGTGCTACAAAGTGCTCCAGCTCCTGGAGATGGAGACAACAGACGCTGTCTGAGAAGACTGATGCCAGTACCCTGTGCCAGTGAAGTGAGTGAAGCACTGCAAGAAATGAAGAAAATAGCATTGGTGCTACAAAGTGCTCCATCACCGTGAGATGGAGACGACAGAAGCTGTCTGACAAGACTGATGCCAGTACCCTGAGCCAGAGTACCGTGAAAAATGCCACAACTCAAGCCCGTCAGTGAAGCACTGCAAGAAATGAATAAAACAATGTTGGTGCTACAAACTATGCCAGGCAGCCAGCTCCTACAGATGAAGACAGACGATGTCTAAGAAGATTGATGTCAATAACCTTAATCTATGCATGGTGAGTGGTGAAAAACTTAATTGATGAATCTAAAGGATAACTTCTGAACTTTTATGTATATTTTATTAGTGTTTGCAATACTGATTATTGCTATGAGGATAGTTAAAATATTCCTGCAATCCTACTAACCAGGGTAAATACAGCTTTTAACTGTCTTCCTTGACCTCTCGGTCTTCTGGTAGACTGAACTGATTATACCATGCAGAATAGCCGGTTGAAAAGGTTGTTTCAGCGTGAGCTGCAAGTCATTCTGTGTTTAGGGAAACATTAATAATTTGAATTGCTATGGATATTTAGCTTATTTATTTGCAATGTTTTTTTTAATTACATGCAAGCCTGATAATGGATAATTACAGATATTTTTTCCTTGGACTACTATACAGGCACCTGTGCCTAGTGGGCCTTATCCAGTTACCAAATAATTTTATTTATGAACAAAAAAAATGGAAGGGAGTGGGACTTGGCATAATGGGCGGGGCTTGCTAAAAAAGGGGGCGTGACCAACAGAAATGGGGCCCCAGAGACCCCGATTTCCCTCAGGCCTAGGGCCCCATCGAACCTTAATCTGGCCCCGAGTCTGGCTCACTCATTTGTGTCAGCTGCTATCCCATTCTTGAGGACAGACCACTTATAATCCACTCTGATCTCCTCTCTCTGGCTAGCTACGTGACCCCTTAACAATTCTCCCATCCTCCTGAAATCCACCTTTCTGAAGTCCAGTACCTTTGTTCTAGTATTTGCCTTTTTCCTGCCCATAGTAAATCTGAACCAGTCCATATGGTGGTCACCCCCTCCCAAGAACTCCTCCACCTTAACGTCCTGAACATGCTCCTCATTTGTTAGCACCAGCTCTAGGATCGCCCCTCCCTTGTGGGCCCAGTGACACCCTGATACCCTGAACCTGCTCTGAACTGCATCCAGGATCAACTGGCTCCTAGCAAAGGCCATGGATGGGGACCTTTCAGTCCACTTGAGCAGACTGAAATCCCCCACTATCACCACTTTGCCCTTGCTAGCTGACATCTGATCATGGTCCCCAACTCCTTGTCCCTTTCCTCTTTCTGTTTAGGTGGTCTGCATATTACCCCCATCCTTACCCTCCTTCCCTTTGCCATCTGTAATGGTACCAACAGTACCTCTACCTTTCCATCCCTTGTCTCACCCATGTGCTAGTAATGCCCTCCCTTACGCAAAGCACTATGCCCTCCCTTTTCCATTGTCCCTGTCCCTTCTGTATAACTTGTACCAAGGAATAGAGAGGGCCCTATGGTGGTTCGGAGTAGCCCAAGTTTCTGTGACTGCTGCTGATCCACTTTCCCATCCACCATCAATGCTCGCAAGTCATCCATTTTGTTCCCCAGACTTGTAGCATTTAGTGACACCACCCTCCTCCGTGACTCCATGCTGCTTTCCTCCTTGGCCTGGCTGCACTCCCCTTTTCTCCCCCTTGTCTGTCCCCTCTCCATGCCCCTCCCTCCCCTTAGCTCTCCTCTGCTCCCTCTGAGTTCCCCCTTCTTATAAACTTCTATGTCATTTTTCCTACTGGCCCCCCACCTTTGAATCCCCCTCTTCCTGCTCCCTGTTGCTCTCAGCTCTCCCCCTTCCCCAATTTTGCCGCCAATTCAACATGGGTGGGAAGGCCTAGAATCCCCCTCCTCCTGGAGATCCTGGGTACAGTGACTCATTCTACCCCCTCCAGTTTAAATTCAGGCTCTTAATATACTCCCCCAGTCTATCCATAAGTACCCTGGATCCCATTCTACTAAGATGTAGAGCATCAGGTGCGAAGACGGTTTTATTGTTCCAGGTCCCCTCCGAGCTCCCTATGCGCCCAAATCTTCCTCCCTGCACCACTCCCTCAGCCAACTGTTGAAGTCTTCAGTTCTACTCTTTCTTGCTTGCTGCACTGGCTCTCAGTACTGGTAGCACTTCTGAGAAGGCTACCAACTTAGCCATAGTCTTTCAACTCTGCCCCACTGCCCTAAACCTCCCTTGTACTATCTTTACCTTACTTCCCGCTAGGTCAGTTGTACTTAGGTGCACATTACATGAGGTTCCTCCCCATCCCACAACTTCAAGAGTTTATTAAAAAAAAAAAAAAAGTTAAATGGAAAAGATTGACCAATCTTGAAAGAGGATCAGAGATTAAACCTATTTATATTTACATTATTACAACAACAAGTATGGAGTTAAACATAAGCTAAAGAAAAAAAAAATCAATGTAGCACAGTTTTTGATAAGCTAGCTCCTCCTTTCTTTTTGTGATATGCAATTCTGAGAATTCTTAACCGAGTCAATCCAGCTACTAATACTGGAAGAAGGAATTACAAGAAAAAGGATCAAGAATGTAATCACTTAGAATAGCATAATGTAATTCAAAATTATATATATACATATATATATATATATATATATATATATATATATATATATATATATATATATATATATATATATATATATATATATATATATATATATATATAGGTTAGTGTGATCTCCCGACTGTTGCTTTCCCCAACTCCGATGTCCTGTCCCCAATCTCCCGTTAACTGATCTCCTGACTACTATGTAATCCCGAATACAGCGTTCCCGTCAAGTTTATCTTTGCTGATTAACAGCTTCAAGACTGCATGAAATAAACGTTTTCAAGCTTAACTTCAGATTTCATTATTTCGTTCCCATGTTCTTTCCCTTGTTCTGTAGACAGAATCTCCACAGTTTCTCTCTTTAATAAATAAATATCCATTGAAGCACAGCTTATCATTGCCTTGCCGGGAGGTGACTGTCTTGCACACAACAGCTGCCTCAGCCATCTCAGGAAAACTGACAAACACCGCCATTGTATGTTCCTTCACCTTAAACAAAATCTCGCACAGCACTCTGCACTAATTCAATTATTCAATCACTGTAATTATTCAAAACCCAACACCTAATTCTGCACTTATTCAATTATTAGTAGCTGCACAAAGATAGGTGGCGCTGTGGCATAAATATGAACTGATTTTAAAATGCATACACTCGCTAAAGAGTAAAAAGTAACATTTCATTCACTGCAATTATTCAAAACCCAACACATAATTCTGCAATTATTCATCTATTAGTAGCTGTAGCAGAAAAATGGGTGGCGCTGTAGCTTACATCACTATTTTAAAACGTGTACACTCACTAAAGAGTTACCAGTCACAGCAAAACTGATTCAGGAGACTGTTGGTCGGGAACTCGTTCAGACGGGTGAGTAAAGATTTGGGATTTCTTATTGAGGGAAAGTAACGCAGTTGGGAAATAGGAGTCGAGACTTTAAATGACAGGAGTTTAACAGTCGGAAAATCATACGGATCTCATATATATATATATATATATATATATATATATATATATATATATATATATATATATACACACACACACATACACATACACACACATACACATATACACATATACACATATACACATATACACATATATATATATATACACACACACACACACACACACACACACACACACACACTAGGGGTGTTGTGTATTCATTGAGAATAAAAGCATGTATTCTCATCCCAGTGAGAATAATCAGGTGATGACATAGCTGAAGTGAAAATAAATCCATTTACACCTACAGTAGCTATGTCATCACCCGATATTCTCACTGCAGCATCAGTTAAGCACTACAAGCTGGAACTTCATTTAAAACTGAAAATGAAATCGGCAATCTAATTACACACAACCTGCATAGTGTGAAACTTTTACTTGCAGTTTCTAAAAACCAGAAGCTGAAAGCAGTACACTTGGAGCAGTACTTAGCACTGAAAGCAAACTACAAAAACTTGACTAAAAACAGTATTTCTGTACAATGAGCTTTTCAAAATTAATTCCTAAACACTGAGAAGCACCACAGATGAAAAAACTAAAATTACATCATCCACTGAAAACAATGAACCTGGAACAAGAGATTTTTTTGAGCTGTTCTCAGTTCAAGTAGGATAAGGAGCCACTGCTAGACCCATCAGAAAGAAACAAATAATAATTATTCTACTTTCTTTTGCACACATTGACACTACCAGTCTCCTTCCAGAAAGCGTTCAAAGCAGCTCACCAGTGACACAGACTCTGAATAACCAGTGACGCTCCTCTGTCCCACATCTACTAGTTTTTCCTCTGTAAGCGTTGGATATTTGTGCCACATCTCCACCTCCATCAATATCTTAGTGTTGATATCCCTTCTCAGAAGCTGTGATGCAGAGAGGGCTAAAGAACTAAATTACTGTTGCACTAAGCACTACCAACACAATATAAAATAAAACCTCATAAATAAATAAATGTTATTCACACTGCACCAAAACAATAAGCAGTCCCATTTTACCAATGGTCATGGAAGCACTATGGAAGTAAACATACCACACACATCCCGCCCACAAACACCAGCAAACCAATGAAATCACTTATTCCCCAACACACACCTAATAGCACCAATGAAAAAATAAACTCTGAATCCACTACCAGCACAACCAAGACATCACTACTCACCATATCAACCAATCACAAAAGAGGATTCCAAAGCATCACTAATCCCTATCACACAACCCTACAGAGGTTGGTAGTGGGGTACCACAGGGCTCGGTCCTGGGTCCAATCCTGTTTAATGCATACATATCGGACATCAGGGATGGTATAGGGTGTGAAATGAGTCTTTTCGCGGATGACTCCAAGATGGGAGCAGTAGTTGAGGGAGAAGAGGGGAGGTTGGCCCTGCAAGGGGACCTGGACACCCTGGAAAGCTGGGCTCACACATGGAAATTAAATTTCAATATCACCAAGTGCAAGGTGTTGCATCTTGGTCAGGGAAACCCTAAACACAGGTACACCCTGGGAGGGGAGGTGCTGGAAGCCTCAACAGGGGAAAAAGACCTAGGGGTCATGGTGGATACATGTATGAATAACTCTGAGCAGTGCAGGAGAGCAGCTAGCAAGGCAAACAGGATGTTGGATGCATCGTAAGGGGATCACCTCTAGGAGCAAGGAAGTGATTCTGCCGCTGTACAATGGACTGGTTAGACCACACCTGAGTACTGTGTACAGTACTGGAGACCACACTTGAAGAGGGACATACAGCTCCTGGAGAGGGTACAGAGGAGGGCAACAAAGATGATACGAGGGCTAGGGATTTGACTCTTGAGGAAAGACTTGAGGAGCTCTGCCTGTTTTCACTGGAGGAGAGGAGAGACAGGGGGACATGATTGAGGTCTTCAAGTACCTCAAAGGAATAAATAGGGTAAACATGGAGGGATCTTTAGACTAAAGCAGGAGGCATCACCAGAGGGCATGGTTTGAAGTTGGAAGGTGGAAGGGGAGGGGGAAAAGAGGAGGAGGTTTTCACTGAGAGGGTGGTGGACCCTTGAATGCTCTGCCTGGTGAGCTGGTTCAGAGATCCACAGTGGAGGGCTTTAAGAGAGGGTGGGACAGACACAGAAAGTGGATGTATCAGATGATGGCCTGTCCCGGGGGGGTTGGGATGGATGATAGGGGTTTCTGGAGCACAAGGGATGGGAGGGTCTCGGCACCCAACTAAGGATCTAGGTTCGAGCAGACTCGATAGACCATAAGGCCTAATCTGCTGGCAAATAGTATGTTAGTAATTGAGCAGACTAACACACAGCAGGCAAATCACTGAGTAATAACACCAATTTAAAAAGTAACAACAACAAAACAGACCTCAGACACAATATTTAAATAGCAAAACCATACAGAAACAATTGTTGCCTATTGTATAAATTGAACACATGATGGGCAGGAGTAGAATATGGAAAATATTCTCACTCCTGCATGGTGAGGCATGGCTATCCCACTCGTGCCTTCGGCACTCATGGGATAGCCATGCCTTACTCTGCAGGAGTGAGAATATTTTCCATATTCCACTCCTGCCCATCATGTATATATATATTTTTCAGATTTTATAATAGAATGAGACAAGATAGGGCCAGAATTTTAAATGGTCAATCCTGAAGGGTAGCAACGTTTATCACATAATCTGACAAAAGTAAGGTAACCCTGAAAATGAATTCACATTTTTCTAGTTCATTTATTTAGACATAATAAAACCTTTGGTCGTGACTTACGGTATATTGTCCAAGCACAAGAAGATGCTCATTAAAGGAAAAAAAAACATCTATTATGGGACAATGAGAGTCTTATCATTGGAGTGAAGCGTGATTATCAACTTATCCCATTCTAAAAGACAAAAACACAAACTTAAAATGTCTAATATTAACTTCCATTTCCTATATTGTTTCATAAGGAGAACAAAAAAATATGTTAAAATTGAGTGTGTCTGGAAGGTCAAATAAGGGGAGCAAGGTCAAGAGCAACTTTTTTTTTTAACTATATGTTTATTGTTTTTCACACAGTACATACAGTAGAAGAATGCAGACTTAGAACATATAGATAAACATTACATTCAGTGAGGGAGCCAAAAAAAGGTAGATACTGTTCTATGTCAGGAGATAACGTCATATTGGTGAAAATCCTTACCAGTAAAAACCAAATGTCAGTGAAATCAATAAAAGGCTGTTTTATGGAGTCCGTGAGCTGCAGGACTATTAAAATAAAAGTTCAATTGAAAAAGGTCCAACATTGTCCGTTTCCCCCCATACAAGGAGAGTAGAGATATGCCATGCAAATGTAAGTTTCATACTTTTTTTTGTGTGTAAATACGTTCAGATTTAAGCAAAGTAAGATCTGTTTAACTTCTAAATACCTGGTGCTCAAAAATACTAACTAGCAATGACAACCAAACCCACTGTGATCAGCTATAACTGCTAAACAAGCATACTATACAACCACATAGAGGAACTGTAAAGTCCTCAGAAAAACGTCATAGTTCCTGATAAAGAAAACCACCCAAATGGTTGAGATGAGAAAGACTGACCAAACCAAGGACCGGTCAGTTACTCTATACCTGTAACAGGGAGAAAACATTACTTTTCAAGTAGAAGCATCCAAGTCCAACTCTTCCTGCATATCAGGTTCAGGAAGATATGCGGCGTGCGTTTGAGCCCATTTAAGGGCATCAGCAGGATCTGTAAACAAAAAGACACTGCCTTTCTGCACAATTCTGAGCCGCGCTAGGAAAACCATGCCATGAGCAGTGTTTGCTTGACGGAACATTGCCTGGACCCCATCAAATCGCTTCTTTTGCCTGGTGGCAAAACTCAAGTCCAGGAATATCTGGATTCACTGGCCATCTTGCAGTAAAGTCTTCTTCCTGCACCCGAGCGAGAGGACAAAATCTCTTCTTCCTACACCATCCGTTACAGCAACGATGGTACACAGAGCTTCAGGGTTCTCCAGCCATCCTTGTAGTGTAACTTGATATACTTTCTGAAGATTAAGTGGCCTGTCCCCTAGCTCCTCTCTGAACTGCTGTTGAAACCACTCCACCATAAACAAAAGAAAGATGATCTCCCTCACTTCCTTCTGGCATCCCAAGAATGCGCAAGTTGGCTACTCGAACTTGGTTCTCCAACATTTCAGTCCTGGTGCGCAGGTGGGTATTCTCTTTCACCACGGAGGCCGCAGCCTCCATTGCTGACTCTGACCTCTTTGTGACTTCCGATGTTGCAGTTTGCAGGGCATCCACTGAAGTTTCCAGGGTAACCACCATGTTTGTCAGGGTATCAAATTTGTGGGAGAGCCCAGAGACTGACTGAATCAGGCAATTAATTATAATGCCCAAAGTTTGGAGGATCTCTTCAGGTTGCTCTGTTTCTAGTGTTGCCGACCGCATGGTCGGAGACACTGCACCAGTTTTACTTTTCGCACCCACCTGTTGCTGCTTCTCTTTCTGGGACTTGCCCATCTTGTTACAAAAACCTTTCAGTTACAGGAAAAGCAAATTAGTTTTTACAGGAACCAGTAGAAATGTATTTTTAAGCTAATATGTAGAGATTAGTATTACAAGTTCAAATCTTTAGCGGCAGTTTTGCTTGGGCTCCACAGCACACACCCCCCCCCCCCCAAAGAACAACATTAACAGATATTAAATGAATCATATAATCTAGTAAGAAACTTTATAACATGTTTGATCATTTTATAAATGTTATGTGTGCAATAATTCATTTTGGGTATGCATAAATCTAATAACCTCACTTCCTGGGTGGCTGAAGGTCCTCTGCTGCGCCTCAGGCCTCACAATCCACCCAGGTCATTTGGTGATTACAATACTGCCACACACCCACCCATGGATTATTCCTTACATATATTGCCTAGTTACATTAGTATTCAATCACATTTTCACCCATTTTCAACCCAGAAATGCAAATTTACTAGGATTATCATGTCTGTATTAGTCAGGATCCAGACGGCCATTTCGCCATTTATTTACTTAACATAATAAAGTGAAAGCCAGCTCATTTACGTATATTTGCATCTGAGAGACCTGAATCTTTGTTATTGTTTTTCAGATTAACTACTAACCATGTTTTTCTTCAATGGCTGTTACTGACCGACCTTCCAGATCAGCTTCAGAGTTTGTTGAGGAAGGGTCACTGGATTATCTTTCAGCTTGTCTGGACCTAATAAAATCCACAACTTGAGCAATGTCAAAAATCGACAAATGTTGAAACCCAGTAGATAATTTTAACTTTCAAAGGTGACTGCAGAAAGAATGTGGCACCCAAAGATATTACTTCATCCCTTAAATTGATAAAGCGCTTGTGTTACTGTTGGGTTGCAATTGCAAAGTCAGGAAATAGGGAGACTTTTGTACCTTTAAAGCAGAGGTCTTTCCGCACATGGGCCAACTTAAGTATCATGTCTCCATCAGTCTCAAGGGCAAACTGTAGGGTTCAAACCCACACTGTAGGTTTCTTACTAGCAACGCAATATTGCCTCAGTCATGATTGGAAGGTTATTTTGTGCGAGATTAAATGTACTGTAATGGACCTGTTCGGGCGGGTCCACCCCCACACTCAGAAACCTCGCAAGGGAAGGGACTCCTGCAGGCTTCTGGAAAAAGGAGGGGCATCAGATTCTGGCACCTACTCTTTGATATGTGGCCTGTCGAGTTTCTGGAGTAACATCCTCAGGCACAAATTGAGACAGTGAGCAAGGCTTTTAAAGGCAGGACTGTGCTGAAGGAGGGCAGATATGGCGGAAATGTTGGGGTGGAAAGGTCTACAGTGCTTGGAGTGGGTGCAAGCTGTTCCATCCCAGTGCTGAAAACGGAGAGCAAACTGTGAACAGAGCTGCTGAATTCCAGAGAGGAAGAAAGCGGCAAACATATGCAAGCCAGCACATGGGTGATGCTGAAGATCCAGCAGGAGAAAACTACCAAGGTCTGCTGATCCTGGTCCTGTAGCAGGCACTACAGCATGGCGCCAGGCTGCCTCTGAACTAGGAGTTTGAAAGCCGGGACATGTGGGGGACAAGACTGGGGCATCAGCACTCCAGAACAAGTGGAAGAAGGTCAGAACAGCCTCCAGCCATTGCACAAGGTAGCCAGTTCAGCACAGAACACAGTGAGAAAGCCTACCTGCATTGTAGATGACCAGAGAGTGGAACAGAAATCAGTGGCCTGCTGCATCAGGAGGAGCCAACCAGGTCCAGGAACCATGAGTATGCTGTAGTGTGGCACTGTTTCAAGGGACAGCACCTGCTGCTTCATTGTATTCCATAATTTGGATTACAAATACCCCCGGTTTTTAATCATGTTATTTATAGATTATGAGATGTAAAAGTACAGACATAACATGTCATCAGAGATGCCATCACCAAGCAACAGCACCTGAATAGGATATCATGTTAGAGCATTTACAAATATGAAAAGTTATTACCGGGTACTGTGTCACGGTTACAGGATACAACTAAGGAGTTAAAGCCCAGCAAGGTAAATCCACAGGAGATGTTGCTCTCACCCATATGAAGTACAAATACTCCATCTGCTGGCATTCCCCACTTCTCACATCACTGTAACATTGGGAGTAGGGCTGTAAGCCTGACAGAGTAATTCTGGGTTTATAACAAAGTCATGGGCTCAATTAAGTTGCCTTAAGTCTCACACTCTGAGAAAACTGAAATTCAGTGCCACGTAAGGTGTGCAACACACACACGCAAAACATACAATGAAGGCGTATATAGGGAGATAAATAGGCGTGCCTGTACCGGACACCCATAGTTCTGTAATTAGTGCAGCTCAAGTCAGACATTTTGTCCATTTTAATACACAAAACCAGTATCATAAATGGAAATACGCAGCAATCTCAAACTGGAGATATAGAACATATGAATCAAGAAAGAAATCTTTTGATAGTAATTAGCTCAGCAACAGTATTTATAGTCCACAAAAAATCAATCATTGTCCCCTTACAGGCAGGGAAAATGGGCAGACTGGATGGGCCTGGTGATCCTTTTCTGGTGACAGATTCTATGTTCCTCCTTTTAACTCTGGAGAAGAAATCTGTAGCCTAATGTTTCTCTGCAAAGACATGTGCCATCTCTGGGTCTGTGTATATGTGGGTCTTGTTTTGAAATGTGACCTGGAGCCTGGCTGGAAAAAAGGACCTGTGCCATTTATGCCACGCTCCACTAGTTTCAAGTTCTTTTTAAGGGCTGTGGGCGGAGCCTACAGCACTACGGCGATTGCTCAGTAGCTCTAAAAAACGGCCGATTGTGGAAACTTCCATTGGACTTTTGGAAGTATCCTTCTGAAAGTCCAACAGAGCTTGAACCCCTCCGCCATGATCGGCCGCTACACAATAAAGTTGCACTATTTCGGCTGTTACTTACGCATTCCGGTGGCATGAACTGCACATGCGCGACCGCATGCATACACAGTTCTGCTGGCATCATGTGTGGCAAAATGCTATTCATCGCAACTGTGCATGCGTGCCTGCCGGGCATGCACATTTACAACGCGCCGCCAGCTCCGTGGCATTCTGTGGCACCCCTCAAAACTCATGTGGCATACTCAGGGAGCCTCCACCCAGTGTGCCTAAAGTTTTATTTTTGCCCACCGACATCGGGGTGCTCAACCTCGTGTCGGGCCACCAGCCCGCGGCATCTTTATGCTCTAAACTCATGTGTGCATAGCTGGGAGCCCACCCCAGAGTGCATAGACTTTTGATTTACCTACCGACATCGGGTGCCCAAACCCAGTGTTGCAATTATGTGCGCCCCCCCAAAGTCATGTGGCACACTGTGGACTACACCCCAGTGTGCCCAACTTTTTTTTCTACCCCCTCACACACCACTGCCACTGGGGTGCCCAATCCCTGTGTCGGCATTATGTACATCCCACCCCCAGTCATCTGGCACACTGGAAGCCCACCCCAGTGTGCCCAAATTTTTGGTTTTTCTGTAAAAAAGAAAACTGTCCCCATCATCACTCCAGTCCCCCTCCCACCGAGCACCCACCTCCCCACACATCCCCTTACTTGCCTCCGGAGGTTGGCGTTGTCATCTTCTCTGGACCGGGACACATCTGCACTCTTCAAAGCTGAACCGTGAACTGAAGAATCAAAGGTAAACGTGCTATACTGCCATTCAATGGAGTTTTCAACTTATGCTGATATCTCAGTCATTTTTTTGGAACTTTTGCCCCAAATTTTCAACATGGGGTTCTTGGGACCCCAGCTCATGAAAACTGTCACTGTCATTTTATTATTCGGTCCTAAAAGGTGATTTCACGGTCTCTGCACGGAATCACCTTTTGGGAGCGCTATTCACGAAGCGACAGTGCCACTGTTCATGAGTAGGGTCCCAAAAGCCCACGTTATAAATCTGGTGAAAAATTCCAGCAAATGACATAATGTTATAGCGTGCATTAGCAGCTTCTACACACGCTCCTAACTTCGCCAATTTTTAATACATTTTCACTCTACATTTTCAACATTGCTATTTTTGCACGCCTCCTTCAAAACGGTACAGCTGTAATTTTCCACAACCTGCCCAAAACGTGTTTTCACACCTGTGGTGCAGAATAGCACATCTGCTCTGTAAAATCACCTTTCAGGACAAGTGAACAAATGACACTGGCACTCTTCTTGAGGAGGGGTCCCAAAAAGGCCAAGTTGAAAATCTGGTGCAACACCTCCAAAAAAATGGCCAAGTTGCTCCTGAGCATTGAATAATTTCTACGCACATGTGTAACTCTGGTCACTTGTTAGCTCTTCACAGCCCTATCGGCTCTGGCTAGAGCTTGTATTAATTTGCAACTGGTGCTTAGGCACCTGGGTTTGTGATGAGATGTCGGTGAAATATGCCAGTTTACTCCCTTCCCACTCAATATCTCCCCATGCTGTAGCTGCTTGTAGGGGAGGGTTTCTAGCCTCTGGAAAAGACTGCGTCACTACGGCTGTTAAGGGCCGATCCAATGTACCATCCTTGGATGGGTTCTGATCAAGACTGCAAACACTACGGAATCACTTCCATCTTGCTGACAAAATGTGGTGGGAAACCCACTACTCAAACATTGATTTGTCAGCGGCCATGCTCCAGCATCTCCACCTTTGCTTGCAGAAAGGAGACATCTTTTACCAGAGTCATGTTCAGAATAGCTTGTCGCTCCGTAGTCCGTATCAGGTCCGTGATCACCATATCATTCTCCCCAACTTGGTCACCTAGGTCTCCCAGCAATGGCTGCCAACTGCTTATCTGTTTCCTCCCTAGTGGGCTGAATTTTGTTTAGCATAGTGAGGATATGCGCTGTCGGTAAGTCTCCTCTTGGACCTCTGTGCTGTACTGGCTCAGGTAGGGTTGAGGATGGGCATGTAGAAGGCAAAGTACAGTAGGTATCTAGGTCTTTAGAGGCTGCTGCTGTGGGGATTTTTCTAGGACCCATCTCGAGCACAAGTCCAATCTTCAGTAAACTCTGTAGACTCGTTGTCTCAATCACGGAGATATAATCTAGTGTGTCTGACCTGCTGCTATTGTTCAGTTTCACCATAAAAACCCTATTTGAGGGCTTTTGCCATTTAAGTAACTGCATGGCCTGTGGGGTTTGGGGGATTGAACATGTTGCTCTGTTTAAAGCGCACCAACACCGGCCACCCCACAGCAACATCTACACGCTGCAGCAATTCTACACCTTCTGTACTCAGGGACTGATTAAAACCTGGTACCAGGTGGGAAGAAACATCTCTGGCCTACCTAAGAGAGCACCTAAGTGGATTGTGTTTAATCTGCACTAACCCTCTTTCTTGCAGGTGGTAAGCTGTTAATAAAGCTGTGTTATTTCATTAAACCTGGACTACTTATTGACTTCCCATGTGGTGGAGAAATTAGTGGTTTCCTTACCGAGCCCACCAAGAGCCTAACCCTTGTGACTTGGCCAGCTGAAGTGTTTGCAGCACTTGCCCCTGAACTGCAATTTACCTGACTGCACCAGTTAACCAAAAGTGGCAGCATCACCACATGTACAGCCCAGGCACGCCTCGCTGTGGGGTCTGTCACACTATTCATAAGTATGATTTTAACAAGATCCCTCATAAAAGAGAATATTCAGAGTTCAAACTAGAAGGTATTCCCAACCGTCTTAAATTTAGATACTGATATTGGTTTTCAAGAGCCTCAATTTTTTGGTTTAAAGCAATATGATCCAATATTTCAGTTGTAGATCTTGTCCCTAAAGGGGCTGTTTTTTTTTGCCTCACATTTATCCAGTCTCTTTTTCACGGCCAATGAATTCTTTCTTATTTGACCAATTATGACTTTAATGGCATTAGACCTAATGCATAGCTGCTCGAGTTGGACTTCCTCTGGGCTTCTCAAAAACAGTAGGATTTTCCAAAGGATTTGCTGCCATAGTTAAAGCCTTAGGTGTCTATTGTTTCAGGTTGTAATAAATTTTGTGGCTCAGTATCTGATAAAAGAAAAATCCATAACTTTCAAGGTTTAAAGGAATTTGTATATGAAATATTTTTATCAGTGCTTGCCTGTATCTGCTGTAGCACTTGGGCAGTAACTACCTTGGGGCAGAGAAGAGACCTTGCAGGCCTTGCCTCGACTCCAGCCTGTGTTCCTTCACATCCCAGACTGGGGGTACCAACTTGCAAGAATTTATCCAGCAGATCATATTTTATGAAAGGGATGTCCCCTGATGAGAAAGACCCTCTTTCTTTAAACTTTTTGTTCATCCCCCCCAATCATGTAATATAAAAATAAATTACAGGACCTTTTACAGGCATAAGGTCCGAAGCTTGTTTTCAGATGACCTGCTGAGTGGAGGCCATGTTGAATTCTCTCTGAGAATTTTTTTACATGTAGCTATTTATCTCATCCATACAGGATCTATGATACAATCCACTGAGACAAAGTATTGTGTACAGTGGGATCCCGGAATGTCTGGAGAATAGTCTGAGAACATAATGTGAAGAGAAGATGTGATGTCGGCCAGTAAGTACTGTACTATCAGTTCTGTGACACAGGTAGGATCATTTTGTCACATTACTACTCACTTTTATAGGTGTAAAGATTACCAGAATGTTAAGGAAGTTATTTTTACTGGCGAATGTGCTTTGTCTTTATCACATAAGCTACAAAAAAACTACATTGAGGCACCCATTAGGAATACACAGAAACACAGAATTTGATGGCAAAGAAGGACAACATGGCCCATTCAGTCTGCCCAGATGTTCATTGCCTATTTGGTCTCCGAAGACTATCTGGTCTCCTGCGACCCTCCCACCTCCCTGCCTCCTATTTAGTTTACCCGTACGTTTATCCCATGCATGCTTGAAGCCCCCCATTGTTTTTGCCTCTACCACTTTTCACTGACAGTCTATTCCAGGCGTCTCCCACTCTTTCAGTGAAGAAATATTTCCTCATATCACTCTTGGGTTTTTACCCCTCCAGCTTCATTGCATGCCCCCAGTCCTGGTGTTTGCTTTCGCTGGACAGAGCTCTCCACATGCTCCCTGTTCACCCCATTTAGATGCTTGTAGGAAGCTATCATGTCACCTCTTTTACTCCTTTCTTCCAGTGTGTACATGTTGAAAGTCTCTCCTAATAGGGCTTCTCATGTAAACCCTGTACCATTTTAGTGGACCTCTTCTGGACCACTTCCACCCCGTTTATGTCCTTTCTGAGCTGCGGTCTCCAAAACTGAACAAAGTACTCCAGGTGTGGTCTCATCAGCACCACCTCCCTCCTCCTGCTGGAGATACCCCTCTCTGTGCACCCCCAACATCTCAACAACCCCAACTACTTGTCACACTGCCCTGCCAACTGGAGGTCCTCAGATATGATAATCTAAAGGTCCCTTTCCTGCCTCATGAAGGACAGTACCTCCCCCATCCTATACTCAGCATGGGGGTTTTATGCCCCAGGTGCATGATTTTGCACAGTTTGGCACTGAACCCTAATTGCTATGCTCTTGACCACTCCTTGAGTTTCCCCAAGATCCCTGCACATTCTCTCTGCCCCTACTCATTATCCACCATATTAAAGAATTCGGTCATCATCTGCAAAAAGGCATACCTTCCCTTCCAGTTCTTCTGCAATGTTCCCTATGAAGACATTTACGAGGCCTGGTCCCAGAACAGAGCCCTGTTGTACCCCACTGGTCACTTTCCCCTCCACAGAATGACTACCATTAACCACCACCCTCTGCTTCGTGTTATTACAAAGCTGCTAATGTAGAGAAATGCAACATTAGGGAGAAAATTTTCCTTAACCTTGACATAGAAACATAGAATCATAGACTCTGATGACAAATAAGGACCGCTTGGCCCACCTAGTCTGCCCATTTCCCTACCTACTGGATAAGCTGCAGATCCTAGTTAACCAACAGTCTATTTCTTCCTACCCCCCCCCACAAGAATAGCCTTATGTCTGCCCCATGCATTCTTGAATTCTCCCACTGTTTTTACCCCACAACCTCCTCAGGAAGGCTGTTCCATGCGTCCACCATCCTCTCTGTGAAAAAATACTTCCTCACATTGCCCCCGAGCCATCCCCCCATATCTTCATATTGTGTCCCCTTGTTCTTGCACATCTCTTTTTCTGAATGATGCTACCCTCTTGGACACTGTTGATTCCCCTGAGGAACTTAAAAGTTTCTATCATGTCCCCCCTCTCCCTCCTATCCTCAAGGGTATACATGTTACGCTCTTTTAGTCTCTCCTCATATGGCTTCTGTTGCAGACCCTGCACTGTTTTAGTTGCCCTCCTCTGGACTGCCTCCATCCAGTCTATGTCCTTGCGGAGATGGGGTCTCCAGAACTGGACGCAATACTCCGGATGGGGTCTCACCAACTGTTTGTACAGAGGGATAACAACTTCCTGTTTTCTACTGGTGATGCCTCTCCCTATACACCCCAGTATCCCCCAGCCATCCCTACCACCCTCTCACATTGCTTGCCCACCTTTAAGTCATCCGATATGACTACCCTGAGGTCCCTTTCCATTTTTGTTGTTACTACCTCCCCCGCATTGTGTACTCTTCCACTGGGTTTTTGTTTCCCAGGTGCATTACTTTGCAATTCTTTGCACTGAAACCAAGCTGCCATACTTCTGGATGACTGCTGTACGGGGTTACTGGTGGACTGAAGATTGTTTAAAGCAGTGCTGGTGTTATCCTTATTTTGGCACCGTCTTTTAAGGCAAGAAAATATACAAGATATGCCAAACATCGATAACTAAATGATTTTAACCTGTTAATTTATCAATTGTGATAAGTAACCAATTAGACATGACAGGGTGTGTTGGGCTGAGATAACTGTTCCCGGGGCACAGTGAAATTTAATGCAGCAGGCTGCCGATACGGACATGGATTACTAGTAGCCTCCCCCATCTCCCAAGTACTCTCCACTTGTTAAAGTTGTTTCTATTGTGTTAGTGGTTTTTACATTTTTAAACAAATAAGGCAAAGAAATTTACTTTAAGACGGCCCAGTTGCATGGTGGAAGAGCTACTGCCCACCACACTGGTGGCCAGGGACTGGGAACAGTCTCTGGTTGCTGGGGGTCAGCTGAGGGGGGAGAGAGGAATGAGCATCGTATGGACTGCTCTCCCCTTCCTGGAAAGTAGGGCTTGTTGGCTCCACAGAAAGGCCCACCAATGAGTGGTACTACAGCTTATAAAATGGGCAAACAAAATCCTGGGGTCTGACTGGCTGAAACATGTTTTCAGCCGTGTCCTTATCAGGACATATTCATTCAACGAGCACTACTTCTGGTACCCTCAGCCCCATAACATAAAAATATCAATGTCCAACCTTCAGCAGTTGTCCAAAATCTTCCACAGCGAGCACTTTCACAGTACAAAGACGACCGCGATATCGGAAGGCTTTCTACCACTGTTGAGAAAGTGTAGCAGATTTAAAAGTAAACTGTGATGAACGGAGTGAAGCGCTGACCCGTACTTCTAAATTTAAAAACAAAATTTCAAGGAACATACTGTAGCGGGTGCCACAAATAAACCTTTTGAAATCATGACAAAATCCGGTCCTTGATCAAGTAATTCAAGCTGCTCTTTTTTTGGGGGGGTGCAAGCATTACTATAATTGGCTCTGAGGAACATGCTCTCTCCAGGAAAAGTCAGTGAAACCCACACATTCATTAAGGAGACTGCCAGTAGTTAATGACACAAACCATGCAAATATGCGTAAAAAAAAAATAACACTAAATAAAATAGCTGTCTCTGTGGTGGTGGTGAGAAGGAGTGGCAGCTGAAACATAACAAGCAAGAAAACAGTCTGCACACAAACACAGAGGAGGCTGTTACTATTTATGAACATACAACAATAAAAAAAGCTAACAAAAAACAACTAGTCTGTCTCCTGGTCCTGGTGATGGGTGGGTGGGGTGGTGGTGGTGGTAAAGGGTGTTAAAACAGTTATCAGAGCAAAAAAGTGCTTTAATAATGGGACTACTTTTTTAGTATTTCAGCTTTTTAAAATTTTTTTCTTATATTTTTGATTTTTTTTTTTTTTTTTTTTAAATAATGACTTGGGGGAAGGACATTTTATAAGCGCAATAAGACACTCCGAGGTGTGGGTTATGGCCTGATAAGAGCTCTTCCCAGATGCTAAAGGCATGGTCATAACACACCTGGGGCATCCTCTTATCAGGCCATAACCCACACCTCATCGTGTTCTTATTGCTGGCATCACCACCTCCCTCCTTCTGCTGGAGTAACTCCTTCCTAAACAACCCAAGGTGGGGGCTTGGTGGCAATGTGGTACAGGAGCAGCAGGGAGGGTGCTGCAGGAGTTCCACAGCATGTGTGTGCTTACCCCAGCTAGAAAATTGGAGGAAAAAGGAGGGTGAGGTAGGTGTATATGAGGCTCTGTGTGCTGCCCCTTCACCAAGGCCACCACCAGGGTCGTGCCAACCCAGATCTAGATGACAGACTCTTGGGGGGGGGGGGGCAGCTTTCCACATCCTGGCCCCACCACAGGGGGAAATCCCTGGCAGAACAAGGGTTGGACAGGTAAGTCCTGTGGGTCGCCAATGGGTGGCAGCGGGGACAGGGCCCATGGACACCAAGGCTGCCTTGGCTTGGGAGTATACAGCCTTGATTAAAAAAATAAATAAATAAGGATGACTTACATTACAGCTCTATCCTTGTTTGCTCGGTCTTTTGTCAGTTCATCTGTACCCTCCTAGCTCGTGTCTCTCTAGAATTCTGGCAAAGCCCTTTGTTTCCACTTCTTCTTCTTCTTCTTCTTTTTCTGAGGAAAGCATGCTTCAGCTGGAGGTAGACATCCTTGCCTGCTTTAATTTCTTTGCTGTGTATCAGCCTGTATACCTGTTTAACGCCTAGGTCTCCGACATAAGGAAGGGTATCAGGAGTGAAATGAGTTTCTGTGGATGACTCGAAGCTGGGGGTGGTGGTGGATGGGAAGGAGGGGAAGAGTGGCCCAGCTGGAGGACCTGGAGGCTCTGGACAGGGGGTCGAATAAGTGGGGACTGAAGTTCAATGCTGGGAAATGCAGGGTTCTGCACCTGGGGGCCAGTAACCCAAGTCAAGTGTACACCCTGGGGGGACACACACTACAAGTCTCGAAGGGCAAGAGGGATCTGGGGGTGGTGGTGGATGTTAAAATGAACAACTCTGAAACTTGTAGGAGGGTAGCGGCCAAGGCCAATAGGATGCTGGGATGCATTGCTAGGGGGATTACCTCCAGGAGGAAAGTGATCTTCCCTCTGTATAACTGCCTGGTTATGCCACACTTCAAGTACTGTGTGCAGTTCTGGAGGCCGCACCTAAAAAGGGACATTGCACTCCTGGAGAGGGTCCAGAGGAGGACAACCAAAATGATCTGGGGTATGGGGGAAAGGACCTATGGGGAGAGGCTTGAGGAGCTCAACATGTACACCCTGGAGGAGAGGTGGGACGGGGGGCATAATACAGGTCTTTAAGTACATAAAGGTGATCAATAAGGGAGGTTTGGACGGGGTGTTCCAAATAAAAAGGGGAGGGCACGTGGAAGTTGGAGGGAGGGGAGACTCGGAGGGGAGGAAGAAGGGGAGGAGGAGGAGTTACTTCACTGAGAGGATGGTGGAACCATGGAATGTGCTGCCCAAGGTACCGGTGGAGGCTGATACTGTGGAGGGGTTCAAGAGGGACTGGGACAGGTATAGGGTGAGGGTGACGCTGAGGAAGTCCCATACCGGGAAATACTCTTGAAAGGGGATGGGGAAGCTCAAGGGGTTGGGGGGGACAGCAAATGGTGCCCATTATGGGTGCTATCGAGCAAACACGAAAGGCCATAAGGCCTATTCTGCTGGCATTTTAGCATGTTAGTATGTTAGTGTTTTCAGCCTCCCACTGTCATTTCAGAGTCCCAGTTCTGTATTTATTTTGAGCTGTGACTCAGTGGAGGCCCCATATATCAGAATGCCTGATTAGAGTTGCTACTAACTGCACAGCTTGCATGATGCTCAATAATTAGCAACTATTCCCAGGGAGACACTGCAGTCTGAGTGCTCCCTGCACAGCTTGTATGCATGTCACTAATTAAGAGCATGATTGACAGCAGCCCGAGCTGGTAAAGAAACAGGACTGTACTGATATCTGGCCCCATATTTAAATGGTTAGCACAACCACTACTGCCCGCACTAAACCGAGTTTGCACAGGCACTCTGGGTGGGGCCATATTCAGAGGCCCCTGTAGCACTGCCCAAACTGAGCAGCACAATCATGCTGTCCACACTGCTGTGCCTATGCAAATAAGGGAGTCTCTAATGCATAACAGCGCAGCGGTATATTCAAAGGTTTGTGGTAGCAGTAAACAGATCCCAGAGCAACACTGTTTACCATTTCCAAAAACCCTGTATTATTGCAGCACTAAGGTTACACCCCCCATCCCCTGAAGGCAGGGTGGCTGTACTGCAGCCACCCCCCCCAATTGCTGGTGTAATAATTGTACAGAACCTCCCCTGGCAGTATAATGATCCCCCCCAATCAACCCTGCATCAAATATAAACCCTTCCCTGGTGGTATCTTGCCCCCCCACCCACCATTCGCCAACCACATAACAGCACCCATCCACCTTCATGCGCTGTTGAACCCTCGCCCAGCACCCCCCCTCACCCCAGTCACTGGTTCATCATAAACAGAGGACAGCCAGAAGAGCCCACTGCTCACCTCCTTGGCCATCTGCTGTCTGAATGTCAATGAGTGCGATCACATGTACTGTAATACAATCAACTGCACTCACTGACAGCCAGCCAAGGGGGTGAGCAGTGGGCCGGGCCTGCCAGCATCTGTTTATCATGAACCGGTGACCGGGGTGAGGTGGGCTTGGGCTCAGCCACAGGTGGTCAGGTGAGGCTGACACGCTGTTAGGTGGTAATGGGTTAATTATACCAAAAGGGATGGGATTATGTTATTGATACAGTAGCAACTGTGGAGGGACACTATTCCATCAGAGGAGGTTCTGTATTATTCCTACAGGGGCAACTAGGGAGACACTTAACTGTCAGGGAAGGGTTTATATAACGGATACAGGGGTGATGGAGGGGGGCACTATACCACCAGGGAGGGTTCTGTATTATTCCTACAGGGACGAGGGGGGGCACTATACTGCCAAGTACAGTTCTGTATTATTACGGGGCGATCAGGGGAGTGAGGAACACAATATTGCCAGGGACACGTTAAGTATTGCTAGACATGGGAGTGCTATGGGACTGCTGCACTCATGCAAATGAGTCCATATTGGGCATCTATAAACAGCACAAATAGTCTTACAGTCTGTATAGGTGCAAAAAGAAGACTTTTACTGTGTGCAGTATGTAACAACGATGATATCTGCAGCAAAACACTCCACACCCAAGTAACCCAACAATTCACACTTTTACCAAACGCTTGATCGCAGTGCAATCTGGTGGGAAAGTAATGCTGGCAGCACCATACTTGGGCTCCAGAGCAGCCTTTTTAAAGATGTGGGCATGCAAATCCCCCCTTAGCACCTTGCATTCCCAATGAGCTCATCCTCATGCTCTGGCTGAATATGGCCCACAGGAGCCCTGGCACTGTTTCAGGCAGCACTATCTCCTGTGGGCAATATGCAGCCTTGGTCCATGTTAGTGCAGTGCATATCCACTTAACACTGCACCAACATGGCCCGATATTCAGTCAGCGCACCCCATCACTGCAAGCTAACTGGCCAAATACTGCACTTGCAGCTGGCTCTGAATATGGGATGTTTATGTTTTGTTACAAGGTCAATACTAACTTGAGAATGTAGTTCGGTAACCCAACTGTTGATTAAATAGGGGACTTACTCAACAGTGACATGATGTGTTTAGACCAATGAAGTTTCTAGGATTCAGAAATACATTTTCATAATTCAGAGTAATAAATTGTAGGGTATCAGGACAGCCTTGATGGACTTACAGTATGGCCTTTTTCTGTCCTTATTGTTCTAAGTTTCTATTCATGAGTATGGCGCTCCACATATGCATGGGGTCAGTTTGGGACGGAGCTGTACCAGATATTGAACTTCAGATAGGAACCTTGATTTGGCTGATGAACTGATTCCCTGCTCTGAGCATGCAGGAAATTTGAAATACTGCAGTCTACCTGGACTGCTAAATCCATTTACAGCAATTTTTTTTCAACTAATAATAAAAAAAAAAAAATATCTATTGCAATGCCTCCAAGCTCTCCATGTGGGTTTGGAGAGCTGGAACAGAACTGTTTGGGGCCCTAAAAAGTTCAAAGCAGGCAGCCTGAGAGTTGCAAAAGACTTGTTCTGACCACCCCCACCCCCACCCCTGACAGCATCTACGCCCACCCTCAGGCTTTGAAGCAAACCTCTCTTGTGCCGAGGATTACATACATTCTGTTCTTGCCTCTGACCTGGCTGCCAGCAGTCAGCATGGGAATGGACTAGGTTGGGAAAGGGGGACTTAAACTGTATCATGGATGTGCAGCGAGCTCCACATATTCAGAGAAGACAGACAAGACACCCTGTACCTGTGGTCAGCCACAGTCCCTGTCTTTCTAGAAACACAGTATCAAACAGTGCCACAATTTATTTACACCTGAAAACTCCTTGAATATACAGAACCCAAAAATTATGCTGGACAACATTAACAAAAATGTACAGAATCATGACGAGTGCTGAAAGAATGCCCATAGTTCACGTTCCAATGTACATTAGTGATACTGCAGAAATGAAGTCTGTTGGCTCTAGTCAACTCTTTGTTTTAAAAGGATGTTTAATAACAGATGCAAACTAATTTGTTTTGAACAATGCTGGACAAATGCTTTTCGTACCAAGTATTCTCTAGTGCCAGTGGCACCACCTCCCTGTACCATGCCAAGCATTTCTTGGTGCACAGTGGCAACCTTATCCCTCTCCCCATCCAAAACCAAGCCCTCCTTTGTATTCAGTGGCACCCCTCACTCTCCCAGTTTCATTCCAAGCAATCCCAGGTGTCTAATGAAGCCAAGCCTGGCAGTCGCATACTACGGGGCCCTCCACCATGGTAGGGGACAGTCAATGTCCTTCTAAGTCATTTTGAGGGACCACAGTGCATGAAGTGGAGGGGGGGGGGCACCTTTAAAAACACTTTAAACAGCAGTTCAACAAAATCACTGTCCACACAAGCAATTCAGGTCCAGCAGTAGGGAGTTATTAAGCATAGGCTGGACTTCCTGGCTAAAGCCAGACATGGGATGATACAACTGAGCCACCTCAGAACTTCAAGCACTATAGATCCTTTGGGGGAGCTGCAGTTAATTCACAACTTTATTCCAGCTATAACATTCAATCAGTAGTTTACTTGCAGGTTGATTTGTCACATATTGTGCTAGCTACATTTCCAGGAGTTTCATACAAAGCACACTGGTGAGGACTTTTCCTGGCAAAAACCTGACTGGATCCCAACTGGAAGGGACCCACCGTCTAGGGAACTAACCCTCATGGGGCACTCATGAGTAATTCCACACTCTCCTTTCTCATGTAAGCCCTTACAAATAGGGGTTCCTATAAATGTCTTCCTGGGCTGCCTAATGCCCACTGTCAGGATGGCGTTCTGTGTCTGCAGTTGTTGTGTGTGTCTGCATGAAGAGTACTCTAAGCAGCCCCTGTGCCTGTCTCTTTAAGAGAGCTGTGTTTGTCTGAGAAAATTAGTCTGGACTAGGTCCAAGGGAATTAAGGCTCGTGACTAGCCCGACTGTCCATATTTCTGCTCCATTCTGCAGTCACTATTTGCTCAGAAGGAGCTTTGTTAGGAACTGTGATTATTTGCTGTTTAGCTGCTTTAATAATAATTATAATAATATAGGAATTTGTCTAACTTGCCTTCCATTGCAGTTTAAACTTTTGCATGACAGCCACCATTTTGGTTTTGGGATGGCCTGTGTTGGACCAATCGGAACCTCAGGAGACCTAAAATGGAGACAGTCTCCAGAGGTCTTGTGGGATTGAAAATCTGTAGGAACTGTAGTTTTAAGTGTCGGGCGCCTAAATGGAACTGGAGGGGGAGCCCTTCTGTGACAAACAGTTCTATCAGCCAGCCAAACTTGTTGGATCACTGTGAAAGCCCAGAGCTTAAGAGCTGGAGTTTGGAGGGTGAACAGCTCGAGCCATTCGAGCAGCTGCTCCTGCGTAGTGGCGCAGGAGAATTGTCGGGAAGGCTGTATTTGGCCTGCCTGTCACCATCTTCCCCGAGTGAGAAATCCAGCGATAGTAACAGTCACATTTAATTCCGATAATCCTTGTGGAGATCTGAAAGCTGAAAAGAAGTGTGTGTGTTCGTTGCCTGAAAGTGAACCTAAGACTTGCTCCAGAAGCGATCGACCTCTCAGGTACCGAAGTGAACCTCAGAGCGAAAGGTTTGTGTAGAACCCCTGCTGAACTGCAAACAGGCTTTATCCGAACTGTGGCTAATAGTTGTGTTGCTTTAAGTGTGCCGAATGCGTAGTGAGGGTCGAGATCTGGTTCCCCACCATCATGTATGTTATGCTGGCTGGAAGCTGCTCCAGCACTTGTTACGGACTGTATCCGAACTGCCTGCTCTGTCTGGGCTCTGCCATCTTGGGCTAGACTGCCACTCCCATCGCAGAGACATTTCCGACGAAAGACCCGCTCGGGGATTTGGGCCCCCTGCTCAACACCATCAAACAGGTAGCAACCACCACGGTGAATCGTGGAGGCCCTGCTTCCCCTGGCAATCCAGTACAACATCCAGAGGTCTTCATCTCATCAGTTCTGCCTCCTGGTCTGGGTAGCGCGAGTACAAAACAGGGTGGCTCCCTGCAACAAAGCTACAATCAATGTGTGTCATCTGATTTGCTTGTTTGGGTTTATTACAATGAATCGAGCCATCTGGCTCTGAATTACAAATTCTGAGTTGATGTGCATGCTAATTGTTTTCTTTCCTAAGGGCCCCAACACCAGCTGCAACAACGGTCTACTCCGGGCAGCGCTTCAGGCTAGCTTGTTTAACAACTGGGTACCCAGGGTTGTGCGACTGTAACAAAGGGACTCACTGTGCATGCTTGGTCAGCCTGAGTTAATCAGATCTGCTAATTATCTGTTAGATTCCTGCCCCACCTTTGTTCAAATCCCCCTGAATAAATTGGATTGTGTTTTTTCATGGTGGGGATATTGTACTGCCACTGAATTGTTGCATCACTAGTCTTGTTTTACAGGGGGTCTCCAGGGCAATTGCAGCTGGTCCAGCCCTGGTGGTAAATGCAAGGAGTGTGGGTTCCATATTACTGTCATATGGTATATGTGAATGTTACTCTGTTGATCTGTGTAGGCCACTAGAAGGGTTGGTGGGTGGTTATAGCATCCCAGAGGACTATACTAACAGCAGTTACGCTACCCCAAAACCATTCCTCTGGGTGAAGGCACCTGTTTACCAAGCTCAGGCCCCTCAACCTGCGCCTAGTCACGCAGGGAGGGGTAGTAGCCCATAGGATAGCGCCACCTAGGGGTTCCACTTGCTTCCAGCCTGCAAAGATTACAGTTAGTGCAGAATGTTACTTAGGGACCCTGGAAAAGGACTCGCAAACAGCAGAGAAGTAACAGGATGCCTGACCTGCGACTGTGGCTGGACTGGGATTTTAGGCAGCCAGCACTACACCCCACCTGAGACCAGTGATCCTGCATTTACCTCAACCTTATTTTCCCTGGAGTCTCCCAGCTTGGCTGCTAACAGTTCTCGATGCATTCAACTGATTCCTCCCCTTTCTGAACTAGGCACACCCAGCTGGGTACACCAGCAGAGTCGGGCACACTACAGCTGGGTTTTCTACTTACTACCGTGCAGGGCTGCTGGCTGATGGCTTACACCACTTCACCCCAGAGCAGTTTGTACTCAGCTTCAGATTCCAAAAAAATGGTAGGGCAGCAGTACATGCTCACAAGCAACTCCTCCATCTAGAACAGATGAACGGACTGAACCCTCTAGAAAGTGGCTCCATGCCCTTCTATTACCTTCAGTCAAGCTAATTCAGAACTCAGAAAGAAATGGTGGACCAAACTATTAAACTCCAAATGCACATAGTGACACTAGTGGAACCCCCTCCCATACCAATGTGGTGTTCAATGGGATTCCCACCACTCCCTTTCTCATGCCAAGCAGTCCATGGTATCCAGTGGCACCCCTCCCTCACCCAGCCCCCTTGACATGAAGTCCGTGGTTCCAGTGGCACCTTTCCTCTCTCCCTCACCTCATCCCAAGAGATTACTGGTGTATACTTGTACCCACCAACCCTTCCCCGTAGTGTCTGGTACAAACCCACTACTTCCCTCCATGGTCAACCACCATTTAATTCTCATATTCGCAAACAAAGTTTGCGAATATGGGAATCTAATGTTAGCCAGCCAAGGAGGTACTACAAGTGGTAGGGCTGTCAGTTGCGAAGGTGGAGTCTTCAGAGACACCAGAAATGGGCTCTTGGTGTCACATTAAGTGGTTGATGGCATCCAAGACAGCACAGGGGATGGGCTCCTTATGCCACATTAAGTAGTGAGGATGGGGAACTCTGGTGCTTTAATTTCACTTCAAAAGGGGGAGGGGGGAAATTAGTGGCATTCGAGTTGGGCATATAGTGCTGCCTTTTCATTTTGGGGAAGGGTGGGGTGATTACTTAGCAGCACTGGGGATGGGTTCCCAGTGCTGCAGTCAGTGTTGGGCAGAAAGCCTTTTTTCAAACTCACCAGTCAGTGGTGTGATCAGCCCCCAAGATCATCATACATTATTACATTGTGGTAACGATAATTGAAAACTCAGTGAACGTGCCAACCTGCATGCATAATCTACTATAATTCTTAACATATTTATAACTGTTTACATTTTTTAAATTCCCAAAGCCACAAACCCAGCACCTTTAAAACAGGAATTACCAAGCCTGAATGTCTCAGGTTTCAAATCTTTTACTAACTGACTGAAGTTTGCTGAATAAGTCAGGTTCTTTTTTGAGATCCTGGCACAAACAGACTGCATGTCAGTGTCCAAGTCCCTAGTTGGAAAAAAAAGGCCAAACTGTAAGTGGTCAAATATAGCATTTTAACATTAAAGTGTCTTTGCAACCCAAACTTTAGTGGCACTACAGCACCACTGTATTACTGTATCTTTTATAATGGTTTTCCTTTTTTTTTCCCCTTTAGAAGTTACATTGTCTACCCCTATAACCTAACAATGGCACTGTTTCTGCACTGCATCAGGCTTCCTGCTGCAGGAAATAACCAAAACCTGCAAGTCCCTAGCCTGGTCTCTGAAAGACCTAATCTTTTGCACAGTTCGATAAAGGACATCCAATCAGCTAGATAGCTGTACCCCCCACCCCCCAACCCCCACCCCAAACCACCACCACCACCACCACCCTGCTCCAGGGAAACCCTCCAAATCTTCTTGGACAAGTTTACCTTGGCCCATGTATCCCATCAGTACAATGCCAAAGTTTCCTCCTCCATGCTGCCTTTTTTAGGCATCAAATTGTCAATGCAGAAAGAACACTGGTCTGAAGACATCGGTTTATTACAAACCAACTGACTCAGACAGCTTTCTCCTCCAAAGCTCCTTCCATCCTAAACGTGTTAAGAATGGTTTGCCATATTCACGGTTTCTTAGATTTCGGGAAGTTATGCAGTGAAGATGATTTTGCTGAGCAGGCTCAAATAATGCATATTTTTTTTTTTTTATTAACAGATGATACCCTAAAAGCACAGTGGACACAGCACTCTCTCAGGTCAGTAATATGCCCCGTAACCTTGACCCTTGTAGGAGGGATACTCTCACGCAACCGCGCATTCCAGTAGCGCTTCCCTTCCATCACAGTACACCTTCTCTTCAAGGATCATCACTAGGAGCTTTCAAATTCTGCAAACGTGACCCCAATATCGAAGCCTCCTTTGCAGAACCAGCTATTGCCTTCTACCGTCAACTACCCAACCTGCGGAATCTCCTGGGACGAAGCAGTCTACATACTCCTAACAATTCCTTCCTACCAGGAACCAAAGCTTGCAAAAGAACTTGCTGTTATACCTGCAAATTAATTTCTAGTGTCACTGAAATTTGGGGTCCTACAGGCATTTTCCACATCACCAAGGAGTTCTCATGCACTTCCACTAATGTGGTATATTGTATTCTTTGCAGGAAGTGTGCAGCTATCTACCATCAGAGAAATGGTAGACGCTGGGCTGAATGTTTCAGAGAACATTACAGGGCAGTCAGGAAGGGAGACACCGATAAACCCACTTTACCTCCAGGGACCACAATGTCAATGATCTTTCTGTATGTGTCCTGCAGCAGGGTTTCCCGGATGCTGACCAAAGAAATAACATGGAAACCAAGCTGATCATCTGCCTAGGCTCCCAGCAGCCCCCCAGTTTAAACGACTTATTTTCTACAGAACATCTTTCAGCCACTGTATCGTTTTCCATTGTAGTCTGTCTTTTTTAACCCCCACGCCTGTCATATCTTTGCTTGCATGTCTGCATGGCACCTTTGCATGTGTGGGTAAGCCTGCACATACACCCATCCTTTGTGTATTTGTGGCAGGGGGCATACTCACATGGGCATTCCAGCTATGTGTGCATATCTATTTTCATTTTCCACAAGATATCTCTAGCTCTGTCTCCTTCCCCCACAGTTGTCGCCTTCCAGCCTCCTTACTAGGCTGTTAATTAGTCCCCACATGAGGACTCCTCAGCTCATTCACTCCTGCCATGTCTTGTCACACCCATCACCTTTTTGTTTTCCAGATTATTTTCTTACCTTGCCTATTGTCGTTTTTTCTCCTAGAGCCTTCCCTATTTTTCGCTCTCTCCATATAGATTTCTCCTTTCCCTTTACTTCTCCACTAACTTTGCTTTTTTCCTCTTTTAGATAATCCCTGAAAACGACCTATGGTCGAAACGTCGATTTTAACTATTTTCAGTGTGTATTTAATAGTACCATTTTGTTTTCAGACTACATGCTGACACAGCACCATGTTTTTTTGTTCATACACATCACAGCTGTGCTTCCATCAAGGTGGTTAAGGGTGCATCATATGGACCCTCAAGAAGTCCTAATGTTCCATCAAGCCAGAAATGGAAACATGCTGAGCTGGGCATAGCTGGTCATTCTGTTGTCCCATAGCACTTTTTCTTCCTTTTAACCACATCATCAGTGATATACCCAGGTCCCAGGCATGTGTTATGTTCAGGTCTGGTACTCCTCCATCCTCCTAGGTCCAGCTGCCACCTGACTTCTCCCATGACTTCCCTTCTGTGAGTAGGGGTTTGGAGAGGGTGCTGTCCTCCCCCTGAGGAAGTCCACCAGGTGGACAAGGATCCACTGTCAGTGGCGCTAAGACCCAGGGAAGCTCAGGAACCTCTGGCCATCACACAAAGGGTATGTGGAATTTTACCTCTGGTTTTCTCTCTCGTTCTCCCTCCTTCCCTGGCATAGGTGGAGCCTGTTGACTACCTCAGATGCACACAGTGATGTCCTGTGGAGGAAGCAAGTTCCCTTGACCCACTGAAGAGGTCACTGTGACACCAGGTGCCTGAAGCCATACCACCCAGCCACAGTGCACTGCTGAGTAGCAGCTGTTATGATCTGGCCTGTCCACTAATGTGGCAACCTGCATCTGCTTCCAAACAGCAGTGTGATTCACTGCTGCTGGGCCATCAAGCCAATAAAAAGAGCACCGTTTCCCCCCCCTCACACACATACACAACAGAAATTTCATTTTTTTGTTCCAAAGAAAAAAATAACCCACTGCACATCCAGCAACTAAAAGCCCACCCAGTGCTACTAGTATTACTTCTGTTTTGAAAAGAAGAATATTACTTTTAATACAGATGCAGTACCAGATGAAGTTAACAATCATCCCCGAAAGTGCTTCTGCTCCATTTAACAGTGATTTGAACAGAAGTGGTTACACTGAGGATTGCCGCTGATCATCAGACGATGGTTACAAGTGATGTTACTGTGTGTTCATTTTAAAATACAAACACGAACATACGAAGAAGCCAGCAGAAGAAGGCCATTTGGTCAATCAAGTCTGCTCATATTGCAAGGTCCATAGCTTGAGCTAATGTCCCTGTCCTCCCTCCCTCCCCACTCCTCCCATCCTCCCTACCCATGATTCTTACCTCCCTCTTATGCCTATCCCAGTCTCTCTTAAAGCTGCCCACTGTCTTCAATGAGATTACCTCTTCTGGCAGTGCATTCCAAGAGTCCACCACCTTCTCTCTGAAGAAGTGTTTCCTGACCTCCCTACTGAACCTCCCACCCTTCAGCTTAAGACTGTGCCCCCTCACGTTATGGTTGCCACTCAGCTTAAAAAGACTCTCCTTATCAACCTTATTTATCCCTTTCAAGTACTTGAAGGTCCCACTCGTGTCCCTCTCTCCTGTCTTCCAGGGAGTACACGTTCAGTGCCCTCAATCTCTCCTCATATGACTTACCCTGCTGACCAATCATCTTTGCAGCCCTCGTCTGGACCTTCTCCAGCAGGTTAATTTCCTTTTTGAGGTGTGGGCACCAGTACTGAACTCCATACTCTAGATGCGGCCTTAGCAGTGACCTGTACAAGGGCAGTATAACCTCCTCTCTCGTTCTACTGATCCCCCTAGATATGCATCCCAGCATCTTGTTTACCTTTGCTGCTGCTTTCTTGCACTGCGTGGAGTGCTTCAGGTCACTAGTGATCATCACTCCCAGGTCTTTCTCCTCCTCTGATGCAGATACTCGGACTCCATCCAGGTAGTACTCTGTCCTAGGATTTTTTGACACCAATATGCATAACTTTGCATTTCTTGCCATTGAAGCCAAGCTGCCATATATCTTGGACCACCTCCCTAGCTTTTCCAGATCTTCCTATAGGTCCTGTATCCCTTCAGCTGTGTCCACTCTCCCACACAGTTTGGTGTCATCCACGAATATGCACATTTTGTACTTAATGCCATCTCCAATGTCACTGATGAAGACAATGAACAACACCGGCCCCAGCACCGAGCCCTGCGGCACCCCACTGGTTACCTCTCTGGTGCCTGATAACTCTCCCCCCACAACCACCCTCTGGGTTCTGTCCTTCAGCCAGTTTTCCACCCATATGGCTACCCCCAACCCCAACCCCAACCCCGAGATCAACTTTTTTTTTTTTTTAAAGTTGTTTAACCAGGAGTAGCACACTAGTTGAAAGCTTTTTTACAGGTGCACCTGGGAGCACAGGGAAGTTAAGTGACTTGCTCAGTGTCACACAGTATGCAGATGGAAGCTGTGGGATTCAAACCCAGGTCTGGTCTGCTGGATGTCACCAGATTTGCAGCACAGAGCCTTAAACCACTGCACTATACTACCTCCCATGGGGCCTTTTGTGAGGCACAGAGTCAAAGGCCTTGCTGAAATAAAGATAGAGGATGTCTACTGCTTGGCCCCTGTCTACTGTCTTAGTAACACAGTCAAAGAAGTCAATCAGATTTGTTTGACACGCTTGCCCCCCATGAACAAATGCTGCCACGCATCCCGGAAACCATGCTCCTCTAGATATTCCACCAACCTCTCCTTTAGTATGGTCTCCATGGACTTGCCTACAATGGAGGTCGGACTGACTGGTCTGTAATTCCCTGTGTCATCCTTGGGACCGCTTTTGTGGAGCGGCACTACATGTGCTGTTCTCCAGTCCTGCGGTACTATGCCTGTCTCTAGTGAACTATTAAATAGATCTGCCAGTGGCCCTGCCAGCTCCTCAGCCAGTTCCTTTATTACCCTTGGATGTATTCCATCTGAGCCTGGTGATTTGTCAACCTTCAATGCCAGCAGCCCCTCCCTCACTCTATCCTCCTCTGTAATTACATCTGTGTTCCCCTCCCCCTGCTCCTTTTCCCTCCTGAAGGCACTGGTCCATCCTTCTCCCTGGTGAAGACGGAACAGAAGTATTCATTTAGTATCTCTGCTTCCCCCCCATTATCCTCCACCCACTCCACCCCTTTCCTAAGCCTAACAATCCCTTCCTTTTTGTTCCTTTTCTCACTTATATAGTGAAAGAAAGCCTTCTCCCTCTTCTAAATTCCTTCAGCTATCTGCAGCTCCTTCTGGGCCTTTGCTCACCTGACTTTCTTACTTGCCTCACTAGCCAACTTTAAGTAATTTTCCCTATCCACCTCTCTCTTGGTCTTCCTGAATTTTCTATAGGCCAAACTCTTTTCCCTTACTGCCAGGGCAACCCCAGAACTGAACCAGCTGGGTGCTTTGGCCCTTGTGTCCTTCCTCCTGAGCCTAACACACTCATCTGTGGCAACCAGTATTCTTTCCTTACTGATGGACCACTTTTGTTCCACCCCCATATCTGCTCTGATGCCCGCCAGATGGCTCCTCAGTACTTCACCCATTTTCCTGAAGTCCACCCTCTTGAAATCCAAGATTTGGGTCTTTTAGCATTTGGGTGTGGATAGGTTTCTGTTTTCTTGAAATTCATAAACATGCAGAAAGTTTCTGTGTTTCAGGGTAGGCTGTGGGGGTAGGGGAAATGAAGAGTGGTGAGTGAGGTACAGTAAGTGGCGGGTACAAGAGTGGCAAGGAAGAACTGAGCATCAAAAAAATCTGCTGTGTATTGGTATGACGCCACCTGTACTACATGTAAATGGTGTTTCTGAGAAGTCTCCTAGCTAATCAAGAGTGTTATCTCGAGACATCTTTGCATTCAAGAACTATGAATCAAAGCTAAGTAGTTCTGGAATGCAATAACTGGCTAGTGAGATGGTGTAGACGGGGTATGGGCTAGTGGGGGAATGTGGGGCAACATGGGATAATGAGAATCTCTTTGCCCCCGACAGGCTGCACCTTAACACAGAAGAGGCAGCTGTACTAAAATATAGACTGGGAGTTCTTTGAAAGAGCGTGATAACTTAAACTGAACAAGGAGGGATTGGGTACAAACCACACCAAACAACGGGGTTGAGTTGGGGGGGCCAGGTGGGGATGAACTGGCAGGTTCTGGCATGGCCTTGGGAAAGGGGAAGGGGGATGATGGTGGAGGGGATTCAGTGGCAAATGCTAGAAACTTAACAAACAAGATTGAGGACTTGACAGCCATCGTTGTGCACGAAGGACTGGACATAACAGTGATCACGTAAACTTGGTGGACGGAACACCACACATGGGAGACAGCTATCCCTGGCTACAGATATTTCAGGAAGGACAGGAGAAACAAGAAGGGGGGTGGCTCTATACATCGGGGAGGGCATAAAAGGTTATGGAGGGGGATGGGGAAACTGAACTCCTTTGGGTGACACTGAGCAGATGGACAGGGGAATCCTTGAGACATGGGGTAGTTTACAGACCACCTACACAAGGGGCAGAACAGGACAGGTTGAGGATACAGGTGATCACTAGGGTGACTTTCCAAGGGAGAAATGCTTCTGGTTGGGGATCCAACCCTCCCAGATGTGGACTGGACCATCCCAGATGCAGCTTTGGCTAGAAGCAGGGGAATTATAGAAGCACTGCAGGGGGTGTTCCTTCAGCAGTTGGTTAAGGAACCAACTAGAGGAAATAACCTACTGGATGTGGTCTTAACAAATGTGGAGAATGTGGAGGCGGTTGAGGTGGGTGACGTCCTTAGGAACAGTGACCACAGGACAGTCAGATTCAAGGTGAGAGCTAGGAGGGAGGAGTGCTGAACCAACATAACGGTGTTAGACTTCAGGGGTGCAGACTTCGACAAGCTGAGAAGGATAATGAGGTAGGGGACGGTAGGCATGGAGCTGATAAATGATGTGGAAGAATTATGGGGAGCAATTAGGGCCCATGTGAGCGAGGCCACGCAAATGTGTATTAGGATGGTTAGGAAGGGTGCAAGATGCAGAAGAGCACTCTGGTTCACTAGGGAAGTGGCGAGAGTGGTCAGAGGCAGGAGGATGGCTTTCAGGGAATACAAGAGAACACAGAAGGAAGAGGACAGGAAGGCTTATAGGGGGATGAGAAGGCTAATGAGGAAGGTAATAAGGGGGACAAAGGCCAGCACTGAGGAAAGAATAGCTAAACAAGCAAGGAGAGGAGACAAAGCATTCTTTAGATATGTGGGAGAAAGACTGGACAAGGGATCACAAGGCTGAGGGGTGAGGGAGGGAAGCCATTGGAAAAGGACTGGGATAAAGCAGAGGAACTAAATAGGTACTTTTGCTCAGTATTTACGAAGGAGAGGGGAGGGGGCACAGGGGTGGATCAGAGTCCTTTCAGTGTAGAGAGGGCTAGGGAGGAACTAGGTAGGCTGACGGTGGATAAGGCCATGGGACCAGATGGGTTGCATCCAAGCGTGATCTGGGAACAGAGAGAGGAGTTGGCTGCTCCACTGACAAGGCTGTTCAACCTCTCTCTGGACTCTGGAAGGGTGTTGGAGGACTGGAGGAGGGCGACCGTTGTACCGATACACAAGGGGAAGGGGGAAGCAGGGATTTGAAGGAAAACTACCACCCGGTCAGCTTCACCGCAGTGGTGGGGAAGGTCATGGAGGCACTTATTAGGCAAGAGAGTGGCGGACTATCTGGAAGAGAATGGGCTGCTGGACAGACAACATGGGTTTAAAAAAGGGAAGTCATGCCAGCTCAATTTGAGTTCTCTGACTGGGTGATGCAGGTAATTGATGAGGGGGGACAGTGGACATGGCCTATCTGGATTTCAGCAAGGCCTTCGACACCATACCCCACAGAAAGCTAGTCAACAAGCTGGAAAGTATGGGTGTGGGGGACAAAAAAGCTAGGTGGGTAGGAAACTGGTTGGCTGACAGAAGCCAGGGAGTGGTAGTGAATGGAGTGTACTCCAGAATAGAGCAGGTAACAAGCAGGGTACCCCAGGGGTCAGTACTAGGACCCCTCCTTTTCAATATCTACATCAGCGATACAGCGGAGGGGCTGAAGGGTCAGGTGGCTCTCTTTGCAGATGATACGAAAATCTGCACTAAGGTAGACTCCGCATGGGGTGTTGAAGACATGAGGCAGGACCTGAGAGTACTGGAAAGGTGGGTACAGACCTAGCAACTACAATTCAATATCAAAAAGTGTGCAGTCATGTACCTGGGGCACAGGAACCCAAAGGCAGTGTACACCCTTGTGGGAGAGGAAGTCAGGATTACAGAGCAAGAGAGGGATCTGGGGATAACAGTGTCTAGCAACCTCAAGGTAGGTAATCAGTGAAGTAGGGCGGTGGGAAAAGCATATATGATGCTGGCGTGTATAGGCAGGGGAATCACTAGCAGAAGGAGAGAGGTCCTGATGCCCTTATACCAAACCATGGTGAGACCTCACTTCGAGGACAGAGTCCAGTTTTGGAGGCCATACCTGCATAAAGACATAGATATGATTGAAAGGGTTTAGCGAAGAGCGACCAAGATGATGCAGGGTATGAAAGACAAACCGTATGAACAGAGATGTAGGGAACTGGGGCTATACACTCTGGAGACTAGAAGGGAGAAAGGGGACATGGTAGAGACCTTTAAATACATCAAAGGGATAAACAAAGCATGCTCAGGAGGTCTATTTCACAGGATGGAAGGTACTAAAACTAGGGGGCATGGCTTGAGACTGCAGGGGGGAAAACTTCAGAGGAAATGGGAGGGGACGGTTCTTCACTAAGAGGGTGGTGGCAGCATGGAACAGGCTTCCAGAGGAGGTGGTGGAGAATGAAACTGTCAGGTTTCAAGAAAGCATTAGATAGGCACATGGGGTTGCAGGGTGTTGGGATGGGTGCTTTCAGTGGGAGGACGTAAGAATAATGGGGGGGACAGACTGGATGGGCGAAGGGGTCTTTTTCTGCCAAGGTATATGCTTCTGTGAAAACCGTCTTGAGAGGACACTCTTGTTAACTAAGAGATCTCTTAACACCATTCAAACTTCTTTAAGCCTTTTTTTTCTGTTATTGTATTTTATTTAAGATATCAGAATTACAACCTTGTTATTGTATTTTAACCTCTCTGTTTCAAAACATTTCAATTGCTTATCAGACCAGACTGACAGCAGTGTCAGAGGCGAAGCAGCTTCCCCCCTTCTGAATTGCTTGTTTTGGCACACCATCAGCCCAGTCACCAGTTTTCAAAGAATTTCATTTGGTTTTAGTGCAGTCTGGTGCCACGGTTGTGTCTACATTCACTCTGATGCATTTCAAACAAAGGGGGAAAAAAACTAAAGGAAGCACCACAATCAAGACTGCAGCCATAGCTGGTTTTAGGCACCAGCGAACCCTGCAGTTGCTGCCCCCAACCACAGCAGTTTTAGTTTTTAATTTTTTTTTTTTTTTTATTTTTGTCTTAAAAACTGCAGTAAAAGGCTATGCAGCTCCTTCTGATGTGGCATCATGAGGTCATAAAATGTCTCACCATGTCATGACCCAGCCAATAACAGACAGACAATATAAATATACCTCCGACTGTAATGAAAGTAAAGTAAAATGTTGCACTTAAGGACTACAGTTAAGCACACGTGGTGAAGGTCAGCCATGCAGGGGGGGCCCCCCATGACTTCACTAATCCTTCTGGGAGCCCCTCAAACCCTAATGCCAGCCCTAACAGCAGCCGTAATGTGTCTGGGCCTGTATGCATGACTTTTGGGGCGAGATTCATTCTCTTCCATTACAGCTTCACTTATCACTAGAGTTATGAGACAAAAATACAAGTTTTTGAATCTAGTTTCTTTTACAGTTTAGTTGCTGCTGTTGGTCTCTGTTGAACTTGGTACGTGGTCTTGCGTTTTATAACTGAATAGTGAGTTTTTTGTTTTTTTTTATTAAAGCTGCTAGTGATCTGTAATTGAACACTGTTCTCTTTTCTACGATCTATCGCTAGTGGACATGTCATGGTCTTGATAGTACGATCATGTTGGACAATGATCAGGTAGCAGAAAAAAAAAAAAAAGAACGTGGAATGCTGCAGGCAGCGACACTACAGCGAGTGAAGACCTCTACACTGTATAAGAGGTTTTTACATGCTGCATTCTCGTACATTCACCTGTATGGTACTAAAAAAACAAACTCTTTAGAAAGAACCTGTAAACAACTGCTTTTTTGTTTGTATTTTTTTTTTTTTTAACTTTGAGCCCGTGCACATACATTGTCTCCCATACTTACAAGTTTTGAGATCACCAATTTTTATGCACAGTAAAGGAAAACTATACATTATATAATGTTTTTTCCAAATAGCGTATAGTTGTATTTATTATCAAACAACATCAGGTTGCTGAGAGATCATTTGTTCTAGACTGCAAACCTGTGTAGGGCAAACTTTTATCCACAAAAACCAGGATTAAAAATGGAATTTGCCATTTTAAAAAATACCACTTTGAGTCAATTTTTCATTTATAAAAAAAAAAAAAAACTTGGTTGCACCACATTTAATGATTTACAACCACACGTGGCATGAAATTTGAGTAAAAAGCACATGCTGGGCACATTTTTAGTGCAACACATGACCTGCAATCAATAAAAAAAAAAAAAAAAACATGGATTTTAAGATTTAGTCAAATGTAATTGCCCATTTTTGAAAATGGAAAAATCAGTGGCCCTACCTGTGCTGGGTTCATGGGAGTTACGAAGCGATTAACCTACGACAGGGTATGGGCTTACTGAGCATTAATCCACGCCTGGGGGTGTTGAAGTCACAAGGCGAGTGGGTTAATCCTCCTGTAACATGGGCAATGTTATGTTAGAGATGTACCTAAAGAAATTGTAAAATAAAGCACTGTGAACATGCAACTGTGGGTATATCAGGGATTAATCAATGCTTAGTTGACCTGTTTGGACAAATCAGTAGACAGTATTTTCGGAACCCATGTTATAAACATCATTACTGGACGCAAGATACAAGGTTTATCTGTACCCATTCCGTTTAAGAATTAGATTTAATTTAACATAGCTCCCATCACAAATGGTATCCCGAGGAGGTCGCGAGGGCAGGAGGCCCCACAGCCCTTCCCACGGCCGCTGGATAGCCGAAATCGGAACCCCCCCCCGGACCACGCTGCAACAGACGAGGAGGTCGCGAGGGAAGGAGTCCCCACAGCCGCTGGATAGCTGAAATCGGAACCTCCCCACCCCGGACCACTCTGCAACAGACGAAGAGGTCGCAAGGGCAGGAGTCCCCACAGCCCTTCCCACAGCCGCTGGATAGCCGAAATCGGACCCCCCCCCGGACCACGCTGCAACAGGTAGCCAGAGTTCTCTTCTTCCTGCAGCTGCTCCCAGTGCCTAGAGGAGCTCTAGCCCCGCCTGCACTACGCACAGGCTCCCTACCGCCCCCACCACCACCGTTGGTCGGCTTCTCTTTATATAGTGGTGCCCCAGACCCTCGTGAACCAATCAGCCCACTTTACCATTAGTCCCTTATACTGCTCCACCACTAGCGGCCACTGCTGAGCAGTCAGTGTTTCCCTACTGCACACAAGGAATTCCACTTGGTATTGAAAGCAAAAAAAAAAATAAATAAATATGCAGTTCCTCACTGCTACTATTACCTTGCTCTGCATAGCCTCATCCTCCCTCCCTACCTCAGTCAACCCTACCCTACCAGACCCTGTTCCACTGCCTGCCCTCTCTCTCAAACCTACACCCCACTCCTCCTCTGCTCCACCTAAAAACTACCTACACCTGGGGCACAACTGGACACTTGGGGCCTCTATCCTCCCCCCCTCTTTCCACGGTACTGCACCTGCCCTATATCCCTCAATCCTCTTAGCCCCAAAGACCAACTTAACCCTGCATCTCAAAATACCCGGAGGGGCGCACCATTAAAGATCATGCGCCAGTTAAGGAACGCCCTGGTATTCCTGCTACTCATAGCAGGGGACGTCGAACGGAACCCAGGGCCAAAGGCACCCATGGCTGCCCCACCACCAGCTCAACCCACACCCCTCCCAAAAGGTCTCAAAATCGTGCACCTAAATATATGCAGCATCCTAAATAAAATTGCTGCCCTACAAACTGTTCTTACCCTGCGCCCAGACATCGTAATCATCACAGAGTCATGGCTGAGGCCCCATCACCGGGACGAGGAATTCTCTATTCCCGGTTTCTCGCTAATCCGCCAAGACAGGCAGGGGAGAAAGAAGGGTGGCGGCGTTGCCATGTATGTCGCCTCAAATCTCCAGTTTTCGGTAATCCCCTCACCAACGCCCTCAATAAACATTGAGTCCCTCCTGATCAAAATCCCCCTGCCCCATTCTATCCCAGTATACGTTGCTGGGTCATACTGCCCACCGGACACACCGCTAACCTCCATCCTTGAACACCTAGGCAACCTGAGGACCCTCACTGAAGGCGGTGAACTCCACGTCCTCAGGGATTTCAATCTGAACTGGATGGGATGTGCTGCATCCAAGGCACGCTGCCAGATAAGTGCACTAAACTTACACCAGCAAATAGGGGAACCCACCCGCCTAAACCACAAATCTAAGAAACACACACTACTGGACTGGGCACTCACTACCCACCCACACAGGATACTCAAAGCAGGCCTCCTACCAGACTCCCTTAGTGACCACCACATGATTTACCTAGTGCGTAAAATCTTCCATCCCCTGGCCACCCCCCACCCCGTCTGCTGAGCTGCAGAGCCTACAAATCTTTGAATCTGCCAGCACTTCTAAACACCCTCTCCACCTTTGACTGGTCTCCCATCCCTAGCGCCACCTCCTTGGATGAGGCCCTGGGCTACTTCTCTACAAATTTCCTCGCTATCTGGGACATATATGCCCCACTAAAGAGATCCAGAGTCAGGGGCTCCCACTTACCCTGGGTAACCTCAAAACTCATAGAACAACTCCAAGCCAGAGACCGGGCCTGGAAACTTTTCAAGACCACTGGTTCCCACTTGGCACAACAATAATACGGTCCTTCTGAAATGCCTGCACACGCCTCATCGTCAGTCCAAATCAAACTACTTCAAATTGACATTTAACAAAACCACACCCAACCATCTCAATTCTGAAATCCATAAATCCCTCCTCACTCCGCCAACCCAACCCCCACCCCCACTCTCAACCTAGCAGGCAGAATCGTAAATGACCCTTGCCAGGTTGCATCAGAGTTTAATGCCCATTTCTCCACCACTACTGCCTCGCTTCTCTCCTCCCACCCCCACCCACCTCCACTGATCTCCCTAAGGACCCCCCTACTCTCCCTAACACACCTCCCCAGGCCTCCTTCTCGCTCCACCCAGTCACCCCCTGACCAGATGTTAAAAATCCTACACTCTCTAAACACAACCAAAGGAAAATGCCCATCTGGGTTAGACTCAAAAATGCTTCAACTCTCGGCCCCGGCCATGGCCTACCCCCTAACCATGCTCTATAATCTGTCATTTAAACTTGGTGCTATCCCTACAAACCAGAAACAGGCCACAGTCATTCCACTCCCTAAGGGAGGGGACCCCTCCTCCCCTTCAAACTATCGGCCTATATCTCTGCTCCCCATACTTGCCAAAATTCAAGAGCGCCTTGTTCTATCCCAGCTACACATTTATCTCGATACAATCTCCTTTTACACCCCCTTTCAAGCTGGCTTCACAAAAAACCACTCCACCACCACATCCCTCCTTCGCCTCACCAACTCCATCCTTACAGGCATTGACAATGGGGACATTACCGCAGCTATTTTTATAGACCTAGCAAAAGCCTTCGACACAGTATCTCACCCCCTCTTGATCTCTAAACTTGCCCAAACTGGTCTGACGATGACAGCACTCAATTGGTTCCAGTCATACCTGTCAGGCAGAACACAAACAGTCCGCATCGCCACAGCTCTATCCTCCCCCCTTCCCTGTCACCAGTGGCGTACCTCAAGGGTCTGTACTTGGTATGCTGCTCTTCTCAATTTTCCTTAACGACCTGCCTACTGTCTGCACACAATCTGGTACACGTATGTATGCAGACGATACAGTGATATTTGCCTCTGGCCCATCTGGAACCACTGTAGCATCTCACCTTCAGAAGGACTTCGACTCCATCCAACACTGGTTCATTAAGAACCAACTATTCCTAAACTCAAAAAAAACTGTCTCCCTCACCTTCAGCTCCTGCGGCAAGCTAATCCAGCAAAGGATGGCCCACCTTCTTTACCTTGGATAGGACCCCACTTGAGGTCAACTCCTCATATCGTTATCTTGGCGTCTGGCTGGATCAGCACCTTGATTTCTCTACTCATGTTGAGGCTCTGCAAAAAAAAATTACATCCCATGCTGGGAGCTCTCTATCGGAAAAAGTTCTGCATCCCTACACAAACCAGGCAAGAAATGATACAAAAAATTATCCTTCCAATTTTTGACTACGGCGATGTCATTTACGGGGCCGCCCACCAAACATCCTTAGCCAGGCTCGACCCTATTTATAACTCCTTCTGCCGGTTCGCTTTGGATTGTCCACCGAACACCCACCACTGTGACCTCTACAAATCCCTTGACCTCCCATCTCTCCAAAATCGGCGATTGTTGCACTGCACTAGACTCGCCGCTAAATTCTGGTCACATACGCTGCCCTCCTACCTATCAACATCCCTAACCGCCGCCACCCCACCTACCTACGATCTCAGGAACTCTGACTCCAGACTTCTCCACATCCCCCACAGATCCACCCGATCAGGTCAGGTTGCTTTCAGCTTCAGACTCCCCAAATTATGGCACTCCCTAGCAGCAGACATCAGACACACCAAAAGTACCCCACAACGAAATGCCCTCCTCAAAACGCATTTCGCCACCAACTGCTTATGCCTTCCCCTTCGCTGAACTCCCTGCTCAATTCCTATCAGCTATCCTGGGCTCCATTTTTCTAAATTAGTACCATACGTCATCTTGTATTGACCCTCCTCTGCTACTGTCTGATATTCTCACCTACCCATCTAGTAGGTAAATCTAATCTCACTCTGTAATTGCTGTTATTTGCTACTGCATCACTGCCTGTAAATACTGCCTGTAACTACTCTACACTTTGTACAACTCCACATGCATCTCAGCTACTTCACCCATCCCATTGGGCCTTTGCTGGATATCTACAATTTTATGTATGTTCTATTGTGCTTTATGTATTATGTACTACATCCTTATAACCCCCTACCCCCAGGGCGCATCTGGAATCGAGCGGTACCCTGCTCAGTATGCCTTTCCTGGTAAATCTCTTAAATAAATAAATAAATCCCAAAGCATTTTACAAACAGTTGGCAACAGTCAATAGGCTGTCACTGCAGGGTAAGGAAATGTCAGAGGGGGTAAGGTACAGAAAATGAGACAAACAGAATTAAATACTGGGAGGTCATGTGACTTGCTCAGGGTCACACAGTAGGCTTCCAACCTAGCTCTCCAGTTTCACAGCTCTGTGCTCCAATCACTAGGGTGTAGTGCCTCGTTGCATTTAAATGTGTGTATGTGTGATTGGGGGGGGGGGGGCTTGGAGCCCTATGGTCGGTCATAAGGGACTTGTTCAAGTGTTTATTGCGCACTTTTGTGCCAACCCCTTGCTTCTACTTCCACCCCCCCCCCCCAGGAGCCATGCTCAAGGGGTTGCAAAACACTACCACCATGCAAAGTATGGCAGCTATCTGTAGTAGAGTTTAGTGATACTACTTGCCTTAACAACTACTTAAGGCTGGGGGTTTTGGTATTGCAACCCCATGACCATCAGTGGACAGACGGCCACTGAACTGAGCAGAATTAGATAGTGCACTGCACCATGGAATGGGGCATGGGATGGGAGATACTACTGGATACCAGAGACAGAGAGTTGGGGAGTGGTAGGACGGAGGTCGCTGGGCATCCAAGGGGGTGGGCACAGAGACAGACATGTACATTGGCTCAGAGACCTGGCTACAAGCTACTAGTCAGGTAGGTGGATGAGATCACATAAAGGTGATGCCTGTGCCCAAAGCCTCTGTCCATGGCACTGTGCCATGTACAGAAGTCTGTGGGTGTCGCATTTCAGGTGTTAGTGTGCAAGAACCCGGTTTGTGCACACCAACACCGGACAACCTTCACATGCTTTCACACTGTCGCAGAGGGAACTCCTCCCCTGCTACTAAGTCAGACTTTTCTGAATACAGTATCTGCAACCCCCGATTAGTGCTGCTGTATGTTACTGTTGAGAATTTGGACCTTGTTTCCCCTGATTCTGTACGCAACACAACACTGAGAGAAAATTACAGTAAGAAAAACTCCACTGTTGGAAACATTATAGTTTTCATTATGATTTCAAAAAGGTTTTATTTCTTAATGGCATCATCAAATAATGGTTACAAGTTACCACCTCTTATAAGAACTCGTCTAACAGCACAAACAAGACAATGCAATGCTTTAAAAATTAAAAAAGGAACAAAAAGACTTCATATGGCTGGTTGAGTCAGATGCAGTCTGAAACACTAATTACAGCTCTTCCTGAAAATGCAGGGTAAGTGCAACAAAAAAACTGTAGAATGAGCGTGACATGTACAGTATGTACTAAAGCCTGTCCCCGTTGCCCATCCCATCATATGAAATAATTGAAACTGACCTAACAAACACACATTTGCTGAAGATATAAACAATCTGTTATCTTTGAACTGGAGAATACCTGAAAACAGTTTTGCTTTTAAACATGCTGTATTTGTACATTACTTATTGCTCTTATTTGCTGATTCTCCCCCCCCCCCCCCCATGCACCTGGTAATGCACTGCTTCAAGCTCATTGTGCCTTTCTTGACCAGCCCTCACATAAATAAATTGATCTGTATGAATGTGTCACATTTCAACTGTAAAAGAGCACCCCTAGTGTGCTTATGTTGATTATTTGAGTTAAATATGGATAAAAAGGCAGCCCATTGGAGAAGCGGTTGTGCGTCTGCCCCCCCCCCCCAAAATGCTGGTGACCCAGGTTCAGGAATGGACGAGGGTTGCCCTATGAGCTGGTACGGTGAGGGAGAATCGAGCACCTGATGGCAGTTCTCCCTCCTTGGAGGGGAGGGGCACTAGTTCCTGTTTCGGGAACTGCCTCCTGGTAGATGCCGTGCGGCAGCGCAGCAGGGGCGCATGCTGAACACAAAGGGTGGGATGGAGCATGACGTACTGGCACACCTATCCCAATGCTCCAGGCCAGGCAGAAAAATGGAGGGAAAAGATGCCAGGCTGCTCCTAGCTGGCACCCCCCACAGGCTCTTGCAAGACTGACAGTGCTGGCCGGCCACCCACCCAATGGTTTCTGTGTAAGTGATGGATAACTGGTAAGTCCGTGAGAAGGTTGGTGACACAGCAGGGGGTGCCATCAGGCAGATTCAAAAGGGAGAAAATACAGATTTAAAAAAAATGGATAAAAAAGGCACCAGCCTCGTAGTGAAGTGGTAGTGCTACCACTAGCCAAGCCAGACACATGGGTGCGGGAGCAGACTCCGGTTGCTCAGGTCTGGATGGCGAAGGAAGGTCAATTATCCCAGGGACAGCTCCTCCCCTCCTTCATGGTGGTAGGATAACCCAATCCGTTACATGGTGTCAAGTTGGAGAAGGCATGCTGCCAGATGCCAGTGCAACTGGGCGCATGCGCATAGGAGCATGAGTCCCATGGGCTCTCCAAGGGAGAAAAACAGAGGGAAGCCCCTCTAGCAGGCAAGATGACACTGGAAGCCAATAGGGCCTGCACTTCTGACTGTGGCACTCACCCACCAAGTGGTCCGTCCAGGATAAGTAGTGGGGTAAGTCCTGCAGATGTTAGGAGTCAGGGTCGGGGGGGGGGAGTAGTTGGTAGAAGACAGCATATAAGGGTACCCTTGGAAGCAAAATATAAGGGTACCCTTGGAAGCAAAATGCAACTAACAGAAAAAAGCTTAATAAAGGGCCACTCGATGGGCCAGTGCTGGTGACCCAGGTTTGGATGCGAAGTCGGGAGCTGGCACTTTGGGCAGCCAGGCGAGGAAGACATGCTGCGACGCCAGTGTGCCCAGATGAGATGCTTCAGTGTCACAGCGACCCCTGCTGGTGGGCAAGGGAACTTGTCCTCCTGGCATGGGGAAACACTTTATGCATCCAAGACACATGCCTACACACATGTGCATGCCCACCTAGTGTCTGGGGAAAAAAACTGGAGAAAAAACCTCCAGCTGTTAACGGAAGAAGTCCAGCTACTCGCAGGGTATCCACCTCATCCAGATCTCCTAAGGGTAAGGGCAACCCCAACTGTTTCATCATGGGAGGCAAGCCTTGAGGGTGGACAATGATGTAAGCACGGGGGGGGGGGGTTAGTGACAGGGTGGAGGTTGGGGCATTTCTGGGGTCCGAATAGATGAGGGGTATGAGTCCCCACTCCTCTCAGTGAAAAAACAAAAACAGGGTCAGTTTTAGGAATTGGGAATCTTGTTATTCAAGGCTAGTGAACAAAGATTCGGAGATCCAGATCCTAATGCCCACCACTTGTGACGCCCGTGGGTGGGTGGGGTGCTTGTCAAAACACAAGTCAGCAAATAGAAGGATAAAACAAAAAATTGATTAAATGTATTCAAACACGCCAACAGTACATAGTGTACTGCAGCTGGCCTCACCCTATTATTTTTGCTTACCCATGCAGGCACGTGTTCATAGATTTCTTTGGCAATTATATATTTTTCATTTTCCAGCACGTCAAAGGCTGAAGACAAGCGAGCAAGCTTGCCTTTTCGATTTTTCTTCCACCACATCCACAGAAACAAGCCAAGCAGGACCCAGCTGATACTCAATCCAAGGAAACCGGCCAGGTACACTGGGAACAGATAGAAAAACGCCTTGCCAAAGTAAACCAATAACTCCATCAGAAGCTGGTTCTGGGCGTTTGTAGGCACCTTCGCTGCAACAGTTTCACCTCCGCCTCCAACTTGCTCGTCTTCGGAGAAGAAAACGCTGTCCCTGCGCTCATCCTTCCCCATGTCAACTGAACTTTTCATCGCTCTTGTTTTTGAACACCCTCCCCCAGAACAACACCCAACAAGTTTTTAACGTGTATTTTTATACATATAACAAAAACCTCACGCCGCCCTGTTCTGTTGATTAAACGGCTCCGCTGTCGGTCTCCTCTGTGTTGCTAGCTGCATCCTAGGGTTGAGCCGCAGGTAGATTGAGTCCGCCCCGCCCTCAGCCGTGGCCCAGCATTGCAAACGCCGTCCTGTGCCCTCAGGTGTTGCGAGTTACAGCGCTGGCAGGAGGCAGCAACGTCCCGCCCTCACCGCTCCACCCTCGTGTCAGAGACGAGCTTTATTGCTAGTTGTGGGTGTTCCCCCGTTCCATTCTCCAGGCTGCTGCATGCTGTATCGGAAAAGTCCTGGCCCTCTTGAGCTACTGGAATGTGCTGACTCGAGCGCCATCCCCTGGCGCTACAAGGCCAGGACTTTTTTGATAGAGCATGCAGCAGCTTGGAGAATGGTACGGGGAACTACCACAACAATAAACACTGTACTCTCACTGGGATGACACGGCATTGGGGACTGGCCTTTTCCAGACTGATTGAGCACCTTAAGTAAAAATACATTTTGTTTACTTCACATAGTACGTTGGGAGATTTCCAGAATTAAAAGCCTCTGAATAATTAACAAACGAGTTGTTTTTTATGCAACTTTTTATACAGGTTATGAATAATTGATTAGTGGGACTGATGATCCCATTTACAGGATCAAATTACTGTCTACAAGGAACAATTAAAGATTATACAATGGATACAAAAAAAAATAGACAGAATCCTGCATTTTGATTGGCTGGCTGGCACCTTTTCAGCGTTGTAAATCTTTCAGTGTACCCACCGGAAAAGGTGACAGAAACATAGAAACATAGATTTTGACGGCAGATAAGGACCGCTTGGCCCACCCAGGCTGCCCATTTCCCTACCTATTGCAGAAGCTGCAGATCCTAGTTAACCAGCAGCCTACTTCTTCCTACCCCCACCCCCTAGAATTGCCTTATGACTGTCCCATGCATGTGTAACCCCCCCGCAAATGGGGGTTCCCAAAAGACTTCCAGGAGCTTGCTTGAATGCTCCAAGCCTGAATGGTGTTTGGCATTTAAGCCATTTATCAGTGAGTGTTTTTAGAACCTCTGGTACTGTCTCTTTAAGAGCTGTCTGCTTGCAGACATAATTAGTTTGTATGGGGGACTGTGTGTTTCTTTGATTGAGTACCACTCAAGCTGCTGCAATTCACTTCATTTTGCAGTCACTAGGAGTGCAAAGGGAACCTATCTGAAAGATGTAACTGTTTGCCAGAAATTATTTAGAGTAATAATGAAATTACAGTTTGTCTAACCTGCTTTCTTTGCAGTCAGAACTGTGTCTGCTAGTTCCCATTCTAGTTTTGAACTGTGAACTGGACCAATCAGTGTGGGGTAAGCTAGCTCTAAAATGGTGCCTTGGACGAATCAGAACTTGGACTCATAATCTGAGCCAGCCACAAGAGGATTGTATGGGCAGTGACTCTGGGAGATGTAGTTTAGACTTCAGCACCTTGGACCAACAGCAGCAGTCTATTGTGAGTGACAGCCAATCCAGTCAAGAACTGGGAGGAACTCAAAGGAAGTGCCCGGTTTTGTCGGTTGGAGTTTCAGTTGAGCTTTGGCAGTGAAGAAGGAAGGAGCCCTGTGCTTTTTCAGTGTGCAGTTTTAGTCAAAAACGTGTGTAAGGCCCAGAGTTCCGGTCTGCAGCTTGTTAGGACTGAATCGTCCGAGAAAGAATCAAAGGATCTCTGAAGAGTAGAAACCAGGCTCACCCTGTAGAAGACTGGAGGAATTGCTGAAAATTACACTCGGTCTGTCAGGAACTGAATCTGCTGTGTGTTCTCCGGGTATTGGGCAGTAATTGCATCGGGATACAGATGCAGCCTGCCTGGTATAGTGCTTTCTTTTATGGATGGATGTGAAGAGGTTTGTGCACCTCAAGTGAGCCCTGCTGACATTGAAGGACCCTATCTTATTTGGAGGTCGTGAGTACTAATTCAGGTCGCCTCCTGTTGAATTGCCACATTAAATCCAAATGGAATTACTGTACTGCTGACTGTTTAATTCTCCTTTTCTCTGTGTGAAAGGGCCCTACCAGCTGCCACGGTTTGGACTAGCCACTAGGGCTTGGGTACCCAGGGACAGTAACTGATAGGGATAGGCCTGTGCACAGAGCCATAGGTAGATTATTAAAGTGATAAGCTAATTAACCTGATTTCCCTGTCCTTGTTATATCCCCTAAATAAATCAGAGCTGCTTGTTTCAGCAAAGTTATACTGCCTGAGGTATTTGTCTATGTTAAAGTACTGTACTGTGATTGTTGCACTGTATCTCATTTCACAGGAGGTCCCAGTGCGGAACCAGACCTGGGGTAAGTGTATACTGTGCAGGTAATTCTGATATATTGTGTGGGCCACTAGTGGGAAGAAAGGGGTTGCAGTGTCCCAGAGGGCTGTGACCAAGTTAGTTTAACTATTGCAAACCCTGACCTCTGGGTGGAGGCACCCGCCATTGGATCCAGGCCCCTCAACCTGTTAGTGGCAAATCAGGCAGGGGTAGTAGCCCCTGGGATAGCGCCATCTAGGGGTTACACATGCTTGAATTCCACCACTGTTTTTGACTCCACAACCTCCTCCGGAAGGCCATTCCATGCATCCACAACCCTCTCTGTGAAAAAATACTTCCTTAAATTACCTCTGAGCCGCCCTCTTCTATCTTCACATTGTGCCCCCTTGTTCTTGCACACCTCTTTTTTTGAAAGATGCTACCCTCTTGGACTTTGTTGATTCCCTTGAGATACTTGAAAGTTTCTATCATGTCCCCCCTCTCTCTCCTTTCCTCGAGGCTATACATATTTAGCTCCTTAAGTCTCTCTTCATATGTCTTCCGGTGCAGGCCCTGCACCATTTTAGTTGCCCTCCTCTGAACAGCCTCCATCCTGTCTATATCCTTGCGGAGATTGGGTCTCCAGCACTGCACGCAGTACTCCAGATGGGGTCTCACCAACTGTCTGTACAGAGGGATAATAACTTCCTGTTTTCTGCTGGTGATGCCTCTCCCTATGCATCCCAGTATCCCCCCAGCCCTCCTTGCTGCCCTCTCACATTGCTTGCCCACCTTTAGGTCATCTGATATGACTACCCCCAGGTCCCTTTCCATTTTTATTGTTGTTAGTATCTCACCCCCCATTGTGTACTCTTCCCCTGGGTTTTTGTTTCCCAGGTGCATTACCTTGCACTTCTTAGCATTGAATCTAAGCTGCCATACATTTGACCATTCCTCTAACCTTGCCAAGTCCCTTCTCATCCTTTCCACCCCACCTTGTGCATCAACTCTGTTGCAGATCTTTGTGTCATCTGCAAAGAGACATACTTTTCCTTCCAGTCCCTCTGCAATATCACTTATAAAGATATTGAAGAGGACCGGTCCTAATACTGAACCCTGTGGTACCCCACTAGTAACCCCCCTTTCTTCAGAGTGGACTCCATTTACTATTACTCTCTGTGTCCTATTCTCCAGCCAATTCTTTACCCAGGCTGTCATCTTGGGACCCACTCCCAGGCTGGCTAACTTGTATATTAATCTTTTGTGTGGGACTGTGTCAAATGCCTTGCTAAAGTCTAGGTAGGCCATGTCCACAGCCCCTCCCTGATCTACTACTTTGGTCACCCAGTCAAAGAAATCTATCAGATTTGTCTGGCATGACCTTCCCGCTGTGAATCCATGCTGCCTTGGGTCCTGAGCACCTCTGGCCTCTAGATACTCAACAGTTCTTTCCTTCAGAAGTGATTCCATCATTTTCCCTACCACTGAGGTTAAACTAACAGGTCTGTAGTTTTCTGCTTCTGCCTTGCTCCCACTTTTGTGAAGGGGAATCACATCTGTCCTTCTCCAGTCCTCGGGTACCACCCCATCCTCCCATGATTTGTTAAAGAGGGTAGTCAGTGGTGTCACTAGTTCTACCCTTAGTTCTTTTAGAATTCTGGGATGAATCCCATCAGGCCCCATTGCTTTGTCCACCTTCAGTTTTAAGAGTTCTTTCAGAACCCTTTCTTCTTTAAATGGGCTGGTATCAACTTCTGTATCCAGAGTGTTTCTACTGTTTGTTTTAGGTACCTCCCCCACTTCCTTTGTAAATACTGAGCAAAAATATTTGTTTAGTATCTCTGCCTTTTCACAGTCACCCTCTGCCCACCCTCCTTCCTCTTTATTAAGCCTCACTAGCCCTCCCTTGGTCTTCCTTCGCTCCCTGATGTACCTATAAAAGGTTTTATCCCCCTTCTTAACAGAGTTGGCTATCTTTTCCTCGGTTTGGGCCTTTGCTGTTCTGACTGCCTTCCCAGCTTCCTTTTGCTTTAACTGATACAGTTCCCTGTCCTGCTCCTTCTGTGATTCCTTGTACTTCCTGAATGCTTTCTTTTCACTTGAACCTTCACTGCCACTTCCTTTGAGAACCATAGTGGTGTCTTACATCGTTCGTTTTGTTAATTTGCTTCACACAAAGGCTCGTTACCTCTGTGATGGCAGTTTTTATTATTCCCCATTGTTCTTCCACCCCTCCTTCCTGCCCATTTGCTAGTGCATTCCTTAGACACTCACCCATTTTGGCAAAGTCAGCCCTCCTAAAGTCCAGTACTTTTGCATTTGTATGGCTTGACTCTATTGCTGTGTTTATTGTGAACCATACTGTTCGATGGTCGCTTGTTCCCAGACGGCTACCCACTTCTACATCTGTGTGATCCTTCTTCATCTCCATTTGAGAGAACCAGGTCTAGATTGCTCCCTCTCGAGTGGGCTCCAATACTAGTTGTCTAAGGCATGCCCTTGTAGGGCATCTAGAATAACCCACTCTTTGAAGTGGCTGCTGCAACTGCATTCCAGTTAACATCTGGCATATTCAGATCACCCATCAGCAATATCTCCCTTTTTCTGCCATTCTAAGTATTCTTTCTATCATTTCCTTGTCTATTTCCTCCCCCTGAGAAGGGGTCTGTATACAACCCCTGTGCGGATTGTGGTGCCATTGCCGGTCTCCAAATTTACCCACAGTGCTTTTTCTCCTCCTCCCTGTTTTCCCTTTTGTTCTGTTGCTTGATTCCTTCCCTTATGTAAAGAGCTACTCTTCCTCCTCTTTTACCCTCCCTGTCCCTCCTGTAGATAGTGTATCCTGGTATGTTTATGTCCCAGTCATGGTTTTGTGTGTACCATGTTTCTGTGACTGCCACTATATCCAGATGTTCCTCCTCCATCAAGGCCACTAATTCAGGAAGCTTGTTACTCAGACTACAGGCATTGGTACTCATTGCTCTCCATTTTTTTGATGGCTTTACCTTCTTTTGCAGCATCCCCACTGACCTGTCTACTTCGGTCTTTTTCTCATTTAGTACCCTGTTTTGTAAGGAGAGGCTGGGATTTTCCTGCTGTTTATCAGTGCCTCCCCCCTTGACTAGTTTAAAAGCTTGCCAATGAAGCCTTTAAACCGACAGCCAGCCTCATGTCTCAAAAAACACTCCTAGCGCCCAACAAAAACACCAAATCCTCCATGTTGGATCCCCGGTAAACACCGGTGTCCCAACTGGCCTGTCTCTGTAATTCTCCAAATAAAACTTTAAAGCCACAACCTGTAGCTAAAATACATTTACAACACTTATATTTTTGTAAAACGCCAAGTGTGTACCTGCCCATTCCTTTCAACACAGTGTTGTCCCTCCAGTCCTGTGACAACATACAATAGTTCGTCACCATGCTCCAAAGTTAAAACAAGAAGCGGTCGGCACCATTTTCAACCGAGCCAAAGCAGAACAAAAATAAATACAAACAGAATGGACTGCATTCTCTCGGCCCAAAATGGAAGCACTTAAAAACACACCTAACAGTAACAGTGGCAATCACCAATGCCACCACACATGTGCACAACCAGTAAAAAATGGAGCAATACCTCTATACTAAAAAAAGAAACATAACAAATTTGAATCCTGTCCCGGCTCATACAGTATATCAAAAAGCAGCCGGGACACAACCAAAATAACAATCTAGGTCCAGATTCAAACACTTCCTAGTCGCCCCCCTCCCCCAAAAAACCCACTTCCCTACGAAGCACAAAGCAATACTTTACAGACCCAGAACTGAGCACTACTTGTTCTGGTAGACAAAATCCCCTAAAATTACATAAAAATAAAAGAAACTTTCTTGACTATTTTCAGTATATAAAAGCAGACTATTGTATATGTAATATACCCGACAGGGTGTGGGTATACTGGTGGGTTTACCACTTCTGGTGTGGTTAAAGTCACTCGGCTGCACCTTGTGACCGAACCACATCAGCTGTGGTAAGTCCACCAGTATACCCACACCCTATCGGGGTATATTGCTTAATTTTATACAATGGGCATTAAAATCAAGCACAAATCCTGTAATCTCATTGGCTACCTGGCACTCCTCTCCCGTTGTAAAAGTTACAGTCACCCCACGGGAAGAGATGCCAGCTGCCAGTAAGCCACATCAAAGGCCCCCTGAAATCAATGCGACCATCACAAACACAAAACAGGCAAAAACACAGACAGTCGCAGGGCAAAACCTCCACAAAGCCACAATGTTGCCGTCCCCAATAAACAATATGAAAAATTTGGCAAGTTTCAAAAATGTAATTCAGCAATGAATTAAAAAAAAAAACTCCAATCACAGGAATTTTTTTTTTCTCTTTTTGGCTTTCAGGAAAAAAAAAAAAACATCTGTTGCTCTTTCCCCGGGCTCTCTCTTTCCACTTCACTTTCAGAACCCCGCTCTTAGTTTGTCTGTGACACTGTAAAAAACATCCCACAACAAAATTGCCTCTCTTCGTTTTTGCTACGTTTAAATATGCACCACAGCTTACACTGCTGGACTCCGGATCCGCGGTTTCCTTGAGCCTCTGTTTTCCGCAAACTGTAATCATTAAGGGTATCTCTTTGCCCGCTTGCTGACAACACAGCACATGCGCATACCTACCAACAAAGTACTATTTTTCCACGTGTAACAACAAATCAAATAAAAACTAATAAAGCATCTAAACCAACTTATTTTTTTCTTAGTTTTTCACACACAAAATATACAGATATTCATTGTATAATCGCAATATGCCACTCGAGAATGTTGGGGATGCCAGGATTTACCCATACCCTGGGGGTGTTTTGGCCACTTGGCTGCACCTCGTGGCCAAACTACACCCAAGGATGTGGGTAAATCCTGGCATCACCAACACCTTCTCGTGGTATATTACGTAAATCAACAAGAGTATGCAATTACATATATTATCATATTACACAATATAATATATGTAGGGACTACTCCATAGGCTGTCCAGGATAAGATTTTTATTTACTCTGTAATGGAATGTTGCCAATCATACTGCCTACCAACAAGTGGTCTAGCCGTGAGTACTAGGCTGGCATTATTGGCAACACTGCAGAGTGAATAATATAGAGTATAATAGATGGGTAGGTGGTTATAACAAGGATTTTACACCCCCTCCCAAGGGGTGGGATGCCACATAGCCCTCAGGGTTTATTAAGGCATCCTACCCCAAGGGGATGTGTAAAATCCGAGTTTTACACACCTACCAATCCTTTATTTTGTATAAGTGCTGGGGATCATTTTTTTGCCACAGCAATTATACAAAATAACTGGATTTGTCTATGGAGTCGAGCCGCGGACTGATGGAGTTTCAGCGTGGTCCGTGGCGGCTCATAAACTGAAGCAGTGTTTACATTTTTTTCACTATGATAATGATTTGCTGTGCCCAGTGATATATATATATATATATATATATATATTTTTTAAAAGAACTTACCACCGACTTCTGTCAGGGAAATCTGCAGCACCAAGGAGCGGGGACCACAGGGAACGATGCAGAGATGACGAAGATCACAGTAAGTGCATGCGCCAAATTAGGGAAACCAGGCGCATGTTTGTCATGATAACCAGCTAGTTATAATGATGAAATATGCTAGATGTTAACTGGAGCACCTTTGCTGCAGCCACATCCAAGAGCAGGGGCATTCTCGATGCCCTACTGGGGGCATGCCTCAGACAGCTAGTTTTGGAACTCATTTGGGAGGGAGCACTCTTAGACCTGGTAACCTCAAATGGGGACGGAGAGAGGATCTTTGATCTTGAAGTGAGTAGCCATCTGGGAACAAACGACCACCAAAATGTGTGGTTCATGATAAACTTAGCTGTAGAGTCAAGCCATACAAAAGTGAAGGTACTAGACTTCAGGAGGGCTGATTTTGTCAAAATGGGAGAGTGCCTCAGAAAAGCACTAGTAAACAGGCAAGAAGGTGGGGTGGAGCAACAATTGGGAAACATCAAAACCGCCATCACAGAAGCAACCACCCTTTGTGTAAAAGCAAATAAATCAAAATGAGAGAAAAAAACACTATGGTTCTCAAAAGAAGTGGCGGGGAAGGTAAGGGAGAAAAAGATAGCATTCAGGAAGTATAAGGAAACACAGAAGGAGCAGGAAAGAGAACTGTACCGGTTACAGCAGTAGGAAGTAGGGAAGACAGTCAGAATAGCATAGGCCCAAACCGAGGAAAAGACAGTTAACTCAGTTAAGAAGGGTGATAAAACCTTTTATAGGTACATTAGGGAGCAAAGAAAAACTAAGGCAGGGATACTGAGGCTGAATAAAGAGGAAGGTGGTTGGGCAGACAGCGACAGTGAAAAAGCAGGGATGCCGAACAAATACTTCTGCTTCTGCTCAGTATTCACAATGGAAAAGCAAGGGGAGATACCTAATCCAGTCAGTAGAAGCACTCTGGATAGAGGGGTTGATATTAGTCTTTCACAGAAGAAAGGCCTGAAAGAACTCTTAAACTGAAGGTGGATAAAGCAATGGGGCCTGATGGGATTCACCCGAGAATTCTAAAAGAACTAAGGGAAGAACTAGTAACACCACTGACTACCCTTTTTAAATAAATCATGGGAGGATGGTGTGGTACCTGAGGACTGAAGGGGGGCAGATATGATTCCCCTTCACAAAAGTGGGAGCAAGACAGAGGCAGGAAAATACAGACCTGTCAATTTGACCTCAGTGGTAGGGAAAATGATGGAATCACTTCTGAAGGAAAGAATTGTTGAGTACCTAGAGGCCAGTGGGGCACAGGACCCAAGGCAGCATGGATTCACAGCAGGAAGGTCATGTCAGACAAATCTAATTGATTTCTTTGACTGGGTGAGCAAAGTAGTAGATCAGGGAGGGGCTGTGGACATGGCCTACCTAGATTTTAGCAAGGCATTTGACACAGTCCCGCAAAAAAGATTAATAAACAAATTAGCCAGCCTGGGAGTGGGTCCCAGGGTGGTAGCCTGGGTAAAACACTGGCTGGACAACAGGACACAGTGGATAATAGTAAATGGAGTCCACAGTGAAGAAAGGGGAGTTACTAGTGGGGTACCACAGGGTCCAGTTAATATCTTTATAAGTGACATTGCAGAGGGACTGGAAGGGAAAGTATGTCTCTTTGCAGATGACACAAAGATCTGCAACAGGGTTGATACGCAAGGTGGGGTGGAAAAGATGAAAATGACTTGGCAAGGTTGGAGGAATAGTCAGATGTATGGCAGATTAGATTTAACACAAAGAAGTGCAAAGTAATGCACCTGGTAAACAAAAACCCAGGGGAAGAGTACACAATGGGGGGGGTGAGATACTGATAACAACAAAAATGGAAAGGGACCTGGGAGTAGTCATATCAGACTACCTAAAGGTGGGCCAGCAATGTGAGAAGGCAGTAAGGAGGGCTGGGGGGATACTGGGATGCATAATGGAGAGGCATCACCAGTAGAAAACAGGAAGTTGGCCCTCTGTACAGACAGTTGGTAAAACCACATCTGGAGTACTGTGTACAGTTCTGGAGAGCCCATTTCTGCAAAGACATAGGGTGGAGGCTGTCCAGAGGAGGGCAACCAAAATGGTGCAGTGTCTGCACCAGAAGACATATGAAGAAAGACTAAAGGAGCTTAAGATGTATAGCCGTGAGGAAAGGAGGGAGAGGGGGGGCATGATAGAAACTTTCAAATACCTCAAGGGAATTAACAAAGTCCAAGAGGGTAGCATCTTTTAGAAAAAGAGATGTGCAAGAACAAGGGGGCACAATTTGAATATAGAGGGGGGAAGGCTCAGAGGTAATGTGAGGAAGTATTTTTTCACAGAGATGCATGGAACGGCCTTCCTGAGGAGGTCGTAGAGTCAAAAACAGTGGGGGAATCCAAGAATGCATGGGACAGACATAAGGCAATTCTAGTGTGGGGTAGGAGAAAGTAGGCTGTTGGTTAACTAGGATCTGCAGCTTATCCGTTAGGTAGGGAAATGGGCAGACTAGGTGGGCCAAGTGGTCCTTATCTGCCATCAAATTCTATGTTTCTATGAAATTATAACCCAGTTTCCCTATGGGAGAAAATGCTCCCCAGTTATAAGCCTTTCAACGGGGGGGGGGTACAGTAATTACACTGTAAATGCACACCCTGGAGTGGATTATTTCTTTTATAAAATGGTTTACACCTCAAACTTGTTAAAAGATTGAGATTCTTAAATATAATTCCTTACATTACTGACTGTTGTGTTTGTGTGGCAATCCTGTGATGTAGCACACAGTCTTCATTCCCTGGTTGGGGGGCTGTCACATAACAGCAAGATCCCTCCCACCCTCATCCCAACCCAGCTGGGTCACTGAGCTTGCCAAAGTTATGAGCGAGTGTAGAAAAGTTTTAATGCACGCTCATAACTTTGTTTTTTAATATTTTGACCACAGATGTTCAACATAGCTTTCCTATGACCCCACATTGTGAACAAAGGCAGTTACAATTTTCAGATGCCACCCAAAAGGTTATTTCACAAAGCAACTACAAAATCACCTTTTGGGGCAGATTTGCATAATTCCATCACCCTTGGTCCTGAGGTGGGGTCCCAAAAAGGCCATGTTGAAAACTTGGTATAAAAATGTTAAAAAATGACAAAATTTATGAATAACAGTTCAAACCCCATTGAAATACATTAAACTGGACTTACCGTATTTTCTCATATCACAGTCGTCAGTTCCAGCAGCAAGATGTGGCTTTGATCCGAGAGCGGATCTATGTTGTGGGGCATGTTTAGGTAAGTAAGGGTGTGTGTGGGGAGGTGTGATGATTGGGGGGGCAGGGTGGGGGGTTCGAGTGTGGGTGGTTAAATCAGTGAGTGACTGTTGTCTCCTTTACAGGTAAAGGAAAACAACTAGGGATGGTTTGATTTATTTCAGGGGACATTCCAACACTGGGGATTGGGCACCCCAGTGTCAGACTACTGTGCGGCAGTACCAGGAGTGGGCAACCCCGGTGCTGCCATGTATATAATGGGAAGGGAGGCCGGCAACCTAGGGGGGAGTAAAGAGAAGCAGTACCAAGGGTTGGCACCCTGGTTCACTTATATAATAACATTTTTTAATAAATAAAAAAAAATGACATTAAAGATCAATTGCCCCCATCTTGTTGTTTATCTTTAGGTTCTTACCTATATTGATAAAGTTTGACTTCTTAGGGTTCTCGGTGTCATTTTCTTGAGTCAGATTTGACTAATTAACTTGTTTAAACCATAATTAAAATCCATGTATACCGTTTTCACCGCGACAGCGTTGACTGCTTGTATGACCCGACCTTTCACCTCACACAGAGTCAGTGACGTAAATTTTGTCGCCGATTTGGTTAGAGTTTTCCCAGGAAATTGAAATTGTCAGCCTGTGTAAATGGCATCCTTCGATGCTGAGGCAGAAACAGATGATATTCATGTACTTCTGCCTGTTGATCCCTTTGAATCTGAGCCTCGTGTACCAGTCAGGAGATCATCTTCTCCTGTTAATAGTTGCACCTTTGCTGAAAGTATAATTGGAAGCAGTGTCGAGGTGCTATTATCACAACCAGTCGGTGAATGGTCAATGATAAGTTAGTTTGTATGTACTTCTGCAAATATTTCCTACAAATTTCTTATTAAAAAATAACGTTCAATAACAGGGTTATGATATGCACTGTAAAGTATTGATAGTTTCGTTTTTATCTTAGCCTCCCTGATTGATTTTTGTGACTTGGAGTTTGAGGTAGTCATGCAAGGTGTACTGCAACGGAATGATAGTTGGATGTGATGCTTGTAAAGTATTACATCCTCTGTCCCTTCTGTGATTGTTTGCATCATTTTCAAACTTCATAATCCGTGACCTGTGTGCACAGTGCAAGTAATCTGATGATACTGCTTACTCCAGTTCTGCTGTGGTACTGTACATGTGTTCATATTAAGTATTCTGAATGCAGTCATTATTTACCTGCTGTGACTCTTCACTTCCAATGACTTAGTGCTGTACAGAAATATATTTTTTAATTTTCTTTTTCTGATGAAACACTATACCACTCCCCTGATCAATGTATAAAATATTGTCTTGCCCATTACCATCTCCTTCTCCAATTTGATTGTTTGTTTTGTAGTTATTTTCAACATATTCCCGTGAACATGATTGTTACATGCTGTTTGTGTTTGCCTTCTCCAGCGAGATCATAACAGGGAACAGCACAGTCAAAGTGTTAAATAATCATGTAATGAAGGTCCCAGCTGCAATGGCAAGCCTCACCCTGCGGTAGGTAGCATGTGCAGCGGGGTCCCACCAGGAGAGGAGGCTGCAGAGAGGAACTGGGCCGCATTAGTGGCCAGGGATAGTTTCAGTGGATGTTACCACAATCAGAGGCAGGAAGGAGGAGGAGGTGGCTGAGCATCAGCGGCTGAAGCCGCAGGGCCAGGGTTCCCACAGGAGCCAATCAAAGAGGCAGAGGGAACTTGAAGTTCACCTTTCTCCCACCCACCGTGCACCACCTGCATTATGAAATGGTCTGTCTGATCCAATCCCAGGAGTGGTTACACTGAAAAGGAACAGGCACAGGGCAGAGATAATTTGAATAGGTGGGCAGAGGGAGAACGTTTGGGGTGGGTTCTGCTGTGTCTGCAGGCAGGGTTAGCTCAGCTGGAGGGACACTGCATGTAGGCACCAGGACACCAAGACTGTGCAGGGAAGTGCTGTGTCCCACATCACAATCAAAGGTACTGTGACACTTAGTGGGTCGGCTACAGCTGCTGTATGCTCTGTGCCTCTAAGGGCATATTAACAGATGTGGCCTGGGGTGGATCCAGGAGTCCTATAGGTGGGGGATCTCAAGTCAGCTGAAAAAGAAAAATAATATGCAGATGGCATGGTGGCCCGCCTAGGCCCCAAGAAAATGTTTAACAATCTGGTGCATTCTGGAGGGGATATTTTTTTGTTTGTTTTTGGTTTTGCTCCTCTACTCCCCCTGGCCAACAACTCCTTCAGGTCCCTCATGGCCCTTTCCATCTGTCTACCTCTCCCCAATGCCGACTCCTACCTCAGATTGCGAGCACCCTGGGGATAACCCAGCATATCCCTTCACCGGGTGGGCCCCCCTCCTCCCAGAGTGGAGGCAGCAGTGGGGGCAGGCCAGAGCAGTAGGCAATTGTCCCCGCGTGTCGCTGAGGTGGGCCGGTCATGACACTTGGCGGCAGCGGGGGGCCGGAGACTATCATCCAGCTAGCCAGGGAGCTATTTCCTGGTTTCTTCTGGAGAGATGCGTGCCACCGACATCAAGGCATATGCCGATGTCCGCCCCTGTCTTAGCAATCTGGACCCTGACGTCCTGCTGTGCTCCCAGCCTCTGCGAGAGGCCAGCAGGTGCCCGGTATGCATTCCCATCCTCCCCCTGGAGTAGGCGAGGTGTGTCTCTGGATGCTGCAATCCTTCTCCCACGCTGGCCCTCCATTGACCAGAGTCTGTTCATGAACCCGGGTTGCCAGCAGAAATCCAACCGCTGCACCAAAGTGCTAGCTGGAGGATATTTCTAATGGAATTTCTACCCATTTCCTCCATACCCATGTTTTGTGAGTTGTATCCTTGCACCATCGCCAGAGTCCCCACAGTCAACATGACAGTATTTTGGCCAAAATACCCTCCCACCCCAAAATTGAAACAAAATACCAAAAGACTGAAGCTGGGAAGCAACACATACGACACACATAAAAATGAGTCAAGTTGAAAGAGACTTGGTGATAAAGACAAATTACAGACAAATTAAATAACAGTCCAGGTAAAGCAGTTCAGAAATGTCACTCACTGAAGCACGTTGTGACATACCATAAATCCAACAGATCCTAATTTGTCCTGCAGTACACATTAACCTTTCCCCCAACCTTAGCGCAGTAAAAAAAAATAATACAACTACAGAAATATGGGGAAAAAGTCTGCACTATTCACATTCTGTTTTTCTGCACCTCAAACATTGTGCCCTCTCTCACTGAACTTCACAACTCCCTGTTGTTCGTTATCATCCGTATTGAAACCCTTCACTGTAGTGACCTTTGCCACATACTTCTGCAGGCTGGTCCAATGCTTAATTAGTTGCTCAGTAAAGTAATGCTTCATCATGTTTCTCCTAAAATTCCCACTCTCCATTTTAAATCCAAGTCATGTAGTCCTAATGTATACCTTTCATAGAAACATAGAATTTGATGGCAGATAAGGACCACCTGGTCCACCCAGTCTTCCCTTTTCCCTACCTAATGGATAAGCTGCATATCCTACTTAACCAGTAGCCTACTTCCTCCTACCCCTAACACCTAGAGTTAACTTATGTCTGTCTCATGCACAACTGAATTTCCCCACTATTTCCGAGACCACAACCTCCTCAGGAAGGCTGTTCCATGCATCCACAACCCTCTCCATGCAAAAATACTTCCTCACATTACCTCTGATCCGTCCCCCTTCTATCTTCAAATTGTGCCCCCTTGTTCTTGCACACCTCTTTTTCTGAAAGATGCTACCCTCTTGGACTTTATTGATTCCCTTGAGGGATAACAACTTCCTGTTTTCTACTGGTGATGCCTCTTCCTATACATGCCAGTATTCCCCTATCCCTTCTTTTTGCCCTCTCACATTGCTTGCCCACCTTTAGGTCATCTGATATGACTACCCCAGGTCCATTTCCATTTTTGCTGTTGTTAGTATCTCACCACCCATTGTGTGCTCTTCCCCTGGGGTTTTGTTGCCCAGGTGCATTACTTTGCACTTGATAGCATAAAATGTAAGCTGCCATGCATTTGACCATTTCTCCAACCTTACCAAGTCCCTACTCATCCTTTCCACCCCAACTTGTGTATCAACCCTGCTGTAAATCTTTGTGTCATCTGCAAAGAGACATACCTTTCCTTTCAGTCCCTCTGCAATGTCACTTATAAAGACATTAAAAAGGACCTGACCAGTACTGAATCCTGCGGTACCCCACTATTAACTCCCCTTTTTTCAGAGTGCACTCCGTTTACTATTGCCCTCTTTGTCCTGTTCTCTAGCCACACTGCCATGTTGGGACCCACTCCCAGGCTGGCCAGCTTGTATATTAATCTTTTGTGTGGGAATTATTATTTTTATTATTATTACTATTATTTAGTTGTTTAGCCAGGAGTAGCACACTAAGCTGAAAGCTTTTTTACAGGAGCAACCTGAGAGCACAGGGAAGTTAAGTGACTTGCTCAGGGTCACACAGTATGCAAGTGGAAGTTGTGGGGTTCAAACCCATGTCTGGTCTGCTGGATATCACCAGATTTGCATCTCAGAGCCTTAAACCACTGCGCTATACTGCCTCTATACTGCCACCCCCTATACTGCCGGGGGAATGTGTCAAATGCCTTGCTAAAGTTTAGGTAGTCCATGTCCGAAGCACCTCCTTGATCTATTACTTTGGTCACCTAGCAAATAAATGTATTAGATTCATCTGACATGACCGTCCTGCTGTGAATCCAGGCTGCCTTGTGTCCGGTCCCCCTGTGGCCTCTAGGTGCTCAACAATTCTTTCCTTCATAAGTGGTTTCATCATTTTTCCTATCACTGAGGTCAAAATAAGAGGTCTGTAGTTTCATACATCTGCCCTGTTCCCACTGTTGTGAAGTGGAATCACATCTGCCCTCCTCCACACCTGAGGTACCACCCCATTCTCCCATGAGTTGTTAAAGAGGGTAGTCAGTGGTGTCACTAGTTGTATCCTTAGTTTTCTTTAGAATTCTGGGATGAATCCCATCAGGCCCCATTTCTTTGTCCACCTTCAGTTTGAAGAGTTCTTTCATAACTCTTTCTTCTGTGAATTGGCTGGTATCAACCCCCTATCCAGAGTGTTTCTGTTGTTTGGTCTAGGTACCTCCCCTTCTTCACTTGTGAATACTGAGCAGAGATATTTGTTTAGTATCTCTGCCTTTTCACAGTCACCCTCTGCCCACCCCCTTCCCTTCATTAAGCCTCACTATCCCTCCCTTGGTATTCCTTCGCTCCCTGATGTATTTATAAAAGGTTTTATCCCCCTTCTTAAATGAGTTGGCTTTCTTTTCATCGGTTTGGTCCTTTGCTTTCCTAAAATTAATCTGTCCCCCACTTTATTGATCACCTTTACATACTTGAAACTTTCCATCATATCCCCTCTCTCTCCTCCTTGTCTACATAGAATAGACACACAGTTATTTCAAGTGTCATAATATGTCTTCACACTTTGCCCATGCAGACTTTTACTGACCTTTCCCTGCTCACCTTCAGTGTTATCTCCCATCATAACTTGTACCTACTCCACACCTCTCTGTCCTGTCACATCCCTCAGATCTGATAACTCCGATGAAGGGTTGCCTTCATCCAGGACATGCTATCTACAGTATTGAGGTCCGGGATGGGGTGGTGGGGACAATGGAGAGGCAAACCTGACACTGGGAGTGTGGACTAAGGTTGGGAGGAACCTGCGCCTATCAATGGGAGGATGTTTTCTTACATAAGTTCCTCCCCATGGCACAGTGTGCAGTAGTTGTCTGCGCGTGTCTGCCCACTGACATCCTGCTGTCACCAGCCCTCTGTATGTGCCCCCGTGACTGAGTGTCCCCCCTGGTCTCTGCCAGGTGATGCTACCGAGCTTGGGCCCCCCCCGTATCTCACCCCAGGAGAAGAGAGCAGTCCACTGGATGCTTGATCTTCTCCTCCACTGTCGACCCCTTTCATCGCTGACTCGAGAGGGATCAATAATATATTTTTTTAACAACTTCATGCTGCATACCTGTATTCCATAAATACCTTATACACTGGTCTGAAATAAAAAGTTACATAGTACAGATAAAGTGTACTGCATCATTTCAAATCTGCTGGATGCTGTCTTATAAAATGTGTGTTGTCATTGTCACAGGTGCAACTGCTCTGTGTGTCAACCGATGCCAACACTGGAGGCGTGTCGGTGCTGCTATTTCTACACACAAATTTGGATAAAGATGAATCAGTTTCCAGGCAAGTGGTGTATCACTGAACATCCTGGACTCCAATCTCTGTGCTTGGATGAATATGTCCTGGAGGATGCCTTATATGAATTCATTTACTTGGATGGTCCTGTCGGGGACGATGAAACAACTGAACAGTACATAATACTGTTGTGTCATATACTGACATATTTAAGCAATGAGGCATGACAGGGTGTGCGTCGTTAATAAATAATGTCACACCTCGGGTGGGTTGAAGCATGAGGCCACAGGCCAAGTGCTTCCGCCACCCTAGGTGTGATGTTATTCAGTGACGAAGCACACCCTGGAGTGCCTTATTGCAATTATATTTTCCTACTGTAGTGATTGGTCCTGTGACAGTGGCTATGCCAATCTAAACCTCCCCAACCCACCCGCGAACATGCATCACCGAGGAAGGACGACCCACTGATTTGGGACAGTTATAGGCTGGCTTAATCCCTTTCTCGTGCAGTGACTGGTCGTGTCAGACCTCAGTAGCCCAGTAGTGTAGATCCCACCACTTAGCAGATACTACACAGGAAATTATGTCTTGTGCAATAACGACTGTCCCTGTTTTATGTGCTATATTGTGTGCAGTAGTCCAGCACAGTGTCAGCAGTGCTGCTTCTCTGCAGGCCTGCATGCTCCATTCACCTGCTGCACTGGAGTATGTCTCTGTTGCACGCCTAGCCTGTTATGTAACGTCCTGCTGAGTGCCCCTCAGTCTGATGAGGTGAGGTACATCACGGGGGAGACAGAATCAAGTGAGCTCCAGCAGGGAGATCAACACTGCTACCTGTTGCTCTGTATCCTGGTCTATCGAGTTTCACCATGGCAGGGTAACTTGGTGATTTCAACATACTGTGTAATCGGTAGTGTTACTCTATATCTCTTTCTCTCCGCAGCATGTGAGCTGTTTCAGTGTTTAGCTGGCAAACGTGCTGCACAGAGATAGTGACAGTACCCATTACGAGCTTGTCAAAATTGCCGAGTGTACTCAGCAGCACTCATACACAAGTGTGGACATGACTTTGCAATGCAGTCCAAAAGGGAACATTTGATCCTTTCCACACGACATCAACATTACTGTGACCGGGGTGCCTGCATGCAATGTAATGATCAAGAGGTCGCTATAAACACTGTGTTTCCTGTATGGTTAGTGGTGTGGCATCTAGTGGCTACTCCCTTTCTGTCAGAGTGTTTGGTGTTAGAAGTAGAAGTTGTATGTTCTAAATGAGCATCAATTATCCATGTGTTTTTAATAAAACATACATAACATGTTGTCTTACTTCTTTTGGCAGATTATATCGTCATCTTGCATACCGCAAATTTACTTTTTGGGTATTCAAGAGGCCTGGAAGAGGGAACCGCAGAATCTTGCCATCATGTTTTGTACATGCAACACATCAAAGATTTCCATTAGAAACTTATACTGGTTTTAGGCACTATGGTTACTGACTATTTTATTGGAATATTATTTCATCAGTAATGCAACAACTTATAGTCTCAATGTACAATCCGAATATAAAATGTTCATTATCGACAATTATCATATTTTCTTGTCATATTGAATTTCTTTCAAAAATAAAATTCAAGAACTTAAAGAACATTGTGATTCAATTAAAAATATTCATAAATGAACAGTGACCAATCATTGTGTTAACAGTCAATTCAATATTAAAAGCTGTAACAAACATGAGATCCAGATGACGTCAGTAGCCACCGATTTTACTCAATTACTTTCATGAAATACTGCTCATAAACTGTAATGCTGCTGTATGTGATATTTGTTGTACTCAATTAACTTTCACAATGAGGAGTACCATAAGGCTGCACCTACCAGTTCCTTCAATAGTTCATATGATAATTCTGATGTATAATCTTTAATGATGATCACTGGACTACTTGGCTAACCATCATAATGACCTGTTGTCACACATTATTACCAAGATGATAACTTTAGCAGGGCAGCGTAAGTAAATCCTGTAAGCCAATGTCTCATTTGACATTCAAATAATTATTGATGTGACCTGACGTACATTGTGAGCAGCAATGGCATCCTTAACAGGGCAAATCACATATCTTCGTTCACGTCCGCTGATACTGTGCTGTAGAATTAAAGGCAATGAAACAGTCAGTGAGTGTTACATGTATATATATATAGTGTATGTTAGAATGTTGTTATGGATAGAAATCCATAACTAGAATGGAGTTGTTATGCTGCAGTAGTTATGTCCACAGCTGTTATGCTGCACTAGCCATGTCACTACTGCATCATAACAACTTGGAATGCTGCCACATAGATGCTTTCCTCAATCCAGTTAAGCTGGAAGTTGCATTTTTTTTAAACTTCAACTGCAAGAACCATCTTTAGCACACTGTGTCACTTAAACATTTTTTTTTTTATTTCTGTTCTCTGCTGTCTTCTCCAGCTGGTTTTGTGTGATTTTCTATGCTGTGACTGCCCATCCATTATAAAAGACTGAGTATCAGCAGTCATACACAAACAAGGACATTTGTGTATCTTGTCTTTCCCTTGGTAACAGAGTACCTCTTAAGCTGCGCTGTCAAGGTCATCTGTTACCAAGCAAACCTCTTGACACAAGAATATCCTTGTTATGTATGACTGCTCATACACAATCCTCTAAATAATGCATGTACAGTGTATATTGACCCCTGTTTTCCATCAGTTTACAACCTGATACTACCATCGTAATGACATTAGTATGCTGCAAACATTGCTTAACTATGCAATAACTATGGGATGACATAATTGAGTGTCTCCACCTTTCAAAATTACTGGATATGAAAGGTGATGTGATACTTGGATATTTCTGCAAAACACACACATAGGGAAAACATTTCTTTTTTAACTACATTATGTTGTCTTTCCATACCCAATAAAATACAATGCCTGAATAACGTTGGTCAACCACGGACGTAATAACCTCTTGCGGTGGTCATGCGCTCTCGATGTTTACTTTGCCTGTCCTGGAAACCATATGAGGTGATTACATTGTGGGTAACCTCTGTTACTCAGTCATTATCCACAATAGAAACATTTTGTAGACAGTAAAACTGTTGCCTTAGCTACCAGTAATACTGATTATAGATCGATAGAGTGCTCCCGACCAATCAGAGTGGTCCTGTACCCTGTGCATGAAGCACTCTCATTCTGTGAATAGCATCTCACACGCAGATGCCCTACAAATGGGCATATTATAGGAATTTGTTTCCAATATATTATTGACTGCTCTCGATCAATAATAAATAGAATAATAGATAGCTTACTGTGCATTACAAGGGAATAATTCCATCGAGAGGTTCTGGGGACGTGGGAACCTCGAGAGCGAAGCTCGAGAGGTTCTCACGCCCCAGAACCCCGAGATGGAATTATTCCTTGTAATGCACAGTAAGTTATAATGCTATTTTTTTAATATATGGATGCGATTTTTATTTATTTGTTTATTTTATACTGGTAGGTGGCTGCTTTCAGTGAAGGACTCGGTCCTGGCCAACCACCGAGGTATTTTTGCTGCTGCTCAGCCCACCCCGCCCGCCTTCATCTTGCCGATGAGAAGAACCGTAGGCAGTCCTACCTTTTCCTTTTGTTTGGCTCCGCTCTGCATTTCTCTTTGCGTGGGAGAAAGAAACGCCAAAGAAATGTACAGGACTTAGGTGTTGTCTCAACGCTAAGCGAGAGTGAGCCGCCATGTTTTAAAATTGTTCTGCTTGCCCACACATGAAAAGCGGCCAATCAGGAGGCACGCTTAGGATGACGTGGGCAGAAGGTGCATCTTTGTGGGCGCTAGCTTGTTGGTAGTTGTGATAATACTATCGTTCAGGAGTGGAACAATAGTATTATCACATTCGAACGATGGGATTATCACTGTCAAACAGTGGTATTACCATTGAGGGATCGATGGTATTACCGGAGTTTTTTTTCAGTGCTTTACAATAGTATTATTTTTGAAATCCATATATTAAATTTTAATATGTCCGCCATCACCACTGGTTGGTAAAACCTACTGGTTTTACTTGCCGTCAGCTTGAGCCACAACAACTCATGGGCAGGTTGCACAGGATAAGTCTCAAGGATATTTTCCTCTGACGCCAACTCCCTGCCTTGTGTGGTCCTGTCTGTTGTGTCTGACAGTATAGTGTGCCCTCATTTGTGATCTCATGCCTTGACTACTGTAACTTTCTATATGTAGGGCTTCCTGGGGTTGATCTCCACCGCTTGCAGGTGGTGCAGAATGCTGCAGACAGGTTCTTGTGTCAATCAACACAATCCACTGATATTTAGCTGGTGGTGCACACTCTGCACTGGCTGCCTGTTGAGTGGTGGGTCACCTTAAAATTGGCTTGCTGACATTTACAGTCATACACGGTTCAGGTCCCAGTTACCTACTGTATGAATCATACCTTGTATCCAATGATGACTTGTTAAATCTGCTCCTGTGGTGCTTCACAATGTCATCCTTCTGTTCTTTGTCAAACTTTTATGCTACTGGTTTTGATACCACCTTGAATGCTGCTTGTCTGGTCGATGGATATGTTGGGTATTGTGCCCTCAGTGACATCACCTTACTAATAAGGTCTGTCACATAACCTAATATAAAGTGGAACAATGAATACCATGTCATGTAACTGTATTCAGTATGTGTGTATGGGAAGAATGATGCAAACTATGCTGAGATCTTATTAATTGCAATACATCTGAATACAATCTTGTAATGCAATTGATATTGCATCACTGTAATTTGAACACTCTTCATTTCCTCCTATCATTAATCCCCTTTTCATATTGAATGCAATCTGTCTCACCATAACCCCCTCCCTCTCTCTATCATAACTCTTCTCTCTCCTCCAACACCTCTCTATACCTAATTCCCCCTTCCCCGTTCCACCCAGCACCTCCAACCTCTGTTATGCCCTGCTTGTGCCCATCATCCTTGCCTTCCCTGTGCTTCACTCCCTTCCCATCCGTGTCACTACCACTAGTCTGTATTCAAAATCAAAGTGTGGAGTACTAGGACGTGTTAAAGGGTTTGCCCTATAGCTGAATGAGACAAAAATGTATCTAATGTGGTTTAATTAAATTACCATAGGTTGGTGGTACACAAATTGCCTTCGCCACTGGTGCTCCACCACGGGACTTTGGATATGAGACAATCCATATTTTTTTGCCTTGTTTGGTTATTTGCTGTGCCCTGGAGGAGTTTTCATTAAAATGTAGGGCTGCAATAAGCAACCTAAACATTGCAATAACAGGCATTAGTAATATGCAGTACTGCATTTTAAATGATTATAATCAAAATTACAATGAATGCTCATGACTTCCTTAACGCACCTTGCCTCCATGCAGTTGTAAAAAACAAATGAAGACTCTTTGGTGCAAAAAAGGTCACAATGTGATGATATGACTCAAGTGCTGACATCTACTCTCTAGGGGATAATTTTTTTACATCGTTGCACAGCACTTTATTGTAAAGGATAGTCTCAAACTCCTTTACAGCCTTAGTACCTGTGAAATATAATTCGGTCAGTATTACAATGACATGTCAGTAACCTTTCAGTAGTGACCTTTCTAAAAAATAATGGCTCCATTACACATGCTAACCTTTCTTTAGCCATAGCCAATCCTGAAGAGGCCCATGGGCACATTCATTGTATGGAGCTGCGTGACCAGAGTGAATGTTGCACATGTGATCACTGATTGCTTTCCACTTAGCTGTAATCATGTCTCCATTTACACCACTTGTGGACGCCACCCAGTAGACATGGTTACTGATAGATTGTGCCCAGCCCTTCAGTTGCATACAGTCTTTACATCTCCCTTTAGCATCCAACTTCTTATTAATACCTTGCATATCAATCGGAAATTACAGTATTAGTATTTGTGGTACTAAATATCTGAACACGAAATACAGTAAGTTATAGGTACAATAACTCTTTACACGAGTAACACATTATTCATATATTTTTGTGTACACCACCTGAAACCAATTTACTAACTATTTTAATTGATACGTTTACAGTTACCTACCTTTTTCAACGCGCCATACATCAAATCTATGCGTGATGCTTGGCTCTTCCTCTCGCATGAACTTTTTCACACTAACATACCTATCGGTGGTGAGACTGCCAATAACCACACCTACACCTTTTAAAGCGGCCAACCCACTCTTTAGCCCTTCCAGTTCCATGCAATTTGAGTTCCGGACCTCATTACTCTTAAAATGAAACAAACAAAAAAAAATATGTGGGAAATGTATTCTAAGTAGTACATAAAACAAAGGTACATTACATTACATCAGTAATTAAGCAATAAGGCATGACCAGGGGTTATCTTAATGGTCTGTTAATCACCTTCTTGGGGTGTAGTGTGGCATGAGGCATAGCCATGTGCCACATGCCCCTAGAGGGCGATTAACTGATGATTAACATAATCCATGGGAGTGCCTTATTGCTAGTACAATAAAAAATTAAATTTCAATAGTGTTAAAACTTATTAAGCAGATGGTTAAGCTCTACATGTATGTTAATAAAAGATTAACATAAGGCTGTTAGAATGTTTACAGCCAATCAGAAAGCTCCATTTCTCAGACCCCTATTATAATTAAGCAATAACGCATGACGGGGATGTGTAATGGTTGGATAACAGCCCACCTTGGGGGGGGGGGTTGTAGCACAACATGTAGCCAAGGGCTTCCACTACCTGATAAGGGATGTTAGACCCCCCATAACACCATGGTAGCTGGAGTGCCTTCTTGCGCTTATGAAATGGTTAAGTTCTACTTAATTTCATGCATTTTTAACCATGATAGTCTGAAACACTTTGCATGGTGGTTCAGATGTACAATGACCTCCTGCGTACTTAGCTGATTGACACTGGTACACCAATGGTCTGTCAATATATGCAACATAGAAACATAGACTTTGACGGCAGATAAGGACCACGTGGCCCACCCAGTCTGCCCATTTCCCTACCTACTGGTTAAGCTGCAGATTCTAGTTAACCAACAGCCTACTTCCTGCAACCCCCAACTATAATTGCCTAGTGTCTGTCCCATGCATATTTGAATTCCCCCACTGTTTTAGACCCAACGACCTCCTCAGGAAGGCTGTTCCATGTATCCATCACTCTCTCCGTGAAAAAAAATTTCCTCACATTACCCCTGAGCCGTCCCCCCTCTATCTTTAAATTGTGCCCCCTTGTTCTTACACATCGCTTTTTCTGAAAGATGCTACCCTCCTGGACTTTGTTGATTCCCTTGAGGTACTTGAACATTTCTATCATGTCCCCATCCCTCCTTTCATCAAGAGTATACATATTAAGCTCTCTCAGTCTCTCTTCATATGGCTTCTGCTGCAGACCCTGTACCATTTTAGTTGCCCTCCTCTGGACTGCTTCCATCCTGTCTATGTCCTTGCATAGATGAGGTCTCCAAACTGCACGCAGTACCCAGATGGGGTCTCACCAACTGTCTGTACAGAGGGATAACAACTTCCTTTTTCTACTTGTGATGCCCTTCCTATGCATCCCAGTATCCCCCTGGTTCTCCTTACCGACTTTTCACATTGCTTACCCACCTTTAGGTCATCTGATATGACTACCCCCCAGGTCCCTTTCCATTTTTGTTCTTGTTAGTACCTCCTGATATTGTGTACTCTTCTCCTGGGTTTTGTTTCCCAGGGCATTACTTTGCACTTCTTTGTATTGAATCTAAGTTGCCACATGTCTGACCATTCCTCCAACCTTACAAGTCCCTTCTCATCTTTTCTACCCCCTTGTGTATCAACTCTGTTACAGATCTTTGTGTCATCTGCAAAGAGGCATACCTTTCCCTCCAGACCCTCTGCAATGTCACCTATAAAGATGTTAAAGAGAACTGGACCCAGTACTGAGCCCTGAGGTACTCCACTAGTAACCCCCCCCCTTTCTTCGGAATGTGTTCCATTCACTATTACCTTCTGTGTCCTGTTGTGCAGCCAGTTTGCTACCCAGGCTACCACCCTGGGACCCACTCAGCAGTGGTACAGGAAAGCACAATACAGTACAACAGCTGGAAATACATTCAATAACTTAAACTATATGTGATATGTTAAGGGATATTACCTGGATCAACTGCATATCAACAACTTTAGCATTTGTTAGATCCATCAAGCTGTAAGATCCGTATTTTGCTGTGTGCCCTGGAGAGCAGCAGCATGCATCCCCACCTAGTACTGCGACAGCTCCATTAAATGTTTGTGGTATCTGTTCTTGTTGACTTTTCCATAAATTTCTTACAGCCGGTACCAGGTAACAGGACTGTATTTTATGAAAAGTACACATTGAGATGCATGGGATTTTTAGATGTTTGAAGATGTTCAGGAAACGAAATGGGCTTCCACCCGTGAACAGAATTCCTTTCCTGATGCCACCAGTAGGTTCCCAACAGGGAGAGAATGTAGACAAGGTTGATTATCCCATGTTCATCGATGCCCGTCTACACATACCTGTACAAATGTGACCAGTGTTCCCATCCCAGTTCTAAAAAATACACGTCAGCTGGCTTGACATTTTAGGCAGACTTGCAGCAGAATGAGTAATGCATTTGGGAACACCAGAAATTTTTTTTCATCAAGATGCGAAGCCTCATATGTTAATTCTTCAGACCTAATGTATATAAAAAAAAAGGTTTTTACAAACTAAGAAGTGGTTGCCATCAATGTCTGGAAAGAGAACATGCGGTTCATCCATATATGTGCCATGCCACATTTACAGATATTTACAACAAAACCATAGTAGCTTGGTGAGGGGCACTCCAGTAGCTGCAACAGCAGTGCTGCTATCGCTGGTGGCTTCGCTGAGTGCTTGGTACCCAGAGATCCAAGGGGCAGGCAAGTGGGTGGGCATCAATACAGTTCAGCTCACAGCTGCCTAGCACCCACTTTGCTGTGCTGTAATACATGACAGGCTTATGCACTCGCATAGAGCAAGAGACACAGAACAATGCAGCAAGTGTCACAGATGCCTTGTCATTTACAATAATTCTGCTAATGTGCCACCACTAAGCTGACAAATACAAATTTTTGCTTACCGTGCTTTTGCCTTTGGCATGAAGATAAATGACCCATAACACACACTGATTTATGCGCTATCTGCCCCACCCCTGACTCACCGCTGCAACCTCAACACACGCCTCGAGTGGCTCCCTCCCGAGAAACACCGCACCTTTGTAATAGGGAACTTCATTGACAGCATTGTAAAATCAGCCACCCCAGCTGCCCTCGCCCTTTCCCTCAACCCTGACACCTCTTCCTACCACCTTAGGTCAAGCACGACACTCAACTGTCCGGTTCCTAGGACACGCACCCAAGCCAACTATGCCCCTAAACTATGGAATTCGTTCCCAGCCCTTACTCGGTCCACCCCCTCCCATCCAAGCTTTAAAACTTCCCTTTGGAATTTCCTGAAGGGCTCCTCCACCTGTCTATGCACTTCGTAGATCCCTGCACTATGAAGACATGGGGGGTCTCTGCACCCCCTTGGGTCTACCGCACTTATTCTCCCGTCCACTGATCAAGTAATGGCTGCCCCCCGTCCTACCTCCCAAACAAGGTCACCAGGCCTTCCCCCCCATCAGCTCTTCCCTAGGTCCCCCCCCCACATGCAGGCACTTATTCAGCTTAACATATGACTGAACCTGTGTGCACTTGTCCCAACCCCTTTTGAGGACTGTCAACCACCTACCCAAATCTTTCTAAAGCGTACCATCTCCTCCTTGAGTGCCATATTAGTTTAGCCTGCTCTCCTGTTATATGTAAATCTTGACTCACTCATTGTTTTGTGTATGCTCTAGCTTATAACTCTCCCAGGTTACCTGTAACACCCCTTGGGTTCGTGACTTGTTACTGGTTGTCATTCTATTCCATCACCTGTTATCCCACTGTATGTAAGACTGATTTGTCACTGTACCTACCTACCTACTTAAGTTTGTACTCTCCCAGGTTGCACCTGGAAATAGGCACTTGACTGTCTAGTGTGACTTACCCGGTCAACAAAAGCAAATAAATAAATAAATAAATTTAGGAACTGACATGACCACCAATTATGTAACATTCGAACTACTACTGTGTTGCACAATAATGTAAAATTATGAGTCTAATTAATTATTCATGAGCTAAAGAAACTCATTGATTGGCTGCCGTGCCATTCTGAAATGTCTTAGTAATGCCCGGTGTGGTAGACACATGGCTAATCGCAGCGACAGCGCTGACGCCAGTGGTTAAAGAAGAAAAAATGACCAAGTTAGGACAGTTCCAGACAAAACAGTAAGTCGTAAAACCCTTCTATGCAAAAAAAATGTGCATCCTTGAGGATGACGACATCCACGTGCTGTGAACTGCACAGAAGGACACCATGCAGTAGCCTTTGGGTGCTACATCGCGTGGCACCAAAGAAGTTGAACAATAGTGGCAAAAACTGCTCCCAAAAAGGTCATTACCACGATTAGACTTATAATCGCAATACTGACATTACGGCTGGTCATTCTCTATCGATTAATAACCGGCTAGGTGGAGTTGTCTCTCTGCTGTGCCTCAGGTCACCTTTTCCCACTAGCCAGTCATTATTCTCTAGGAAATTACCAGCTCTTCTATCATTATTGCTTAATTGTTATTCCAATTTCAAATGATAAATATGAAATAATAAGAATATCATTACAAATCTAAATTCAGAATACTTAAATGCTTACACATGTACTATAGTATCGTTCATGCAATCGTCGCTGTCTGATTCATCTGATTCATCAGAGGAATCCATTTGCCGGTCAGGATCCAGGCTATCATCATTTGGTTCATCATCAGAACTTTCGGAATCAAGAATTGACTCATCACCGCTTACAGTACACCCATTATCTTCCTCTTTTTGCTGTACTGGTTCATACTGTGTTGACACTGTTCGAAGTACTTTAACTGCAAAGTCTGTCTGAACACCACAATCTACACCATGACATACTGTCTGTGTCCCTCGTGACTGTTTTGTTTTCCCAATACCGAGAGGAACACGCTTGATTGTCTGCACTGACCTGTTGATTGTCTCCTGAAAATTTGTGAAAAGCATACCCATGTCACATGACATACATGCATCCACAATGATGGAATGTGGGGGTTTTAGTGTAAAACGTTTTTTAAATGGTTACATGACATGATAGCGATCATAGAATTCATGGTGACCCAACATCCAGATGTAGAAATGGTGGAATCTTTTGTCAGCTCTCATTAGCATTACATGTATTGCTCAGGTTACAGTACTGACTGAGAGAAGCAAATGGTACTACTGTCGTGGACACTGGTGTCTCTCCCACCCTCCTCCTCATTAGACCCTCTGTGTCTGTTTTGATTATCCTATTCATGTATTTCAATGTCTCAATCATATCCTGCTGCTGTCTTTCTGCACTGTGAGGAGTTGTTGACTGTTCACATGGTGAGCTACCCCACAAGATCATTATCCTGTTCTGTTACCTCAAACTGCACCCCCCCGACCACTAACATGGTATCTTCACCCTACATTTTTGGATTCCAAAGTGCAACACTATTAATTTTGTTGCTTTAAACACCACCTGCCATCTGTTACACCATGAATCCAGCATTGTCAGATACCCATACTGTCCACGAAACCCACCCTGTGGTCAGCAGCCACCGCTTCCATCATGGTGTCATCCGCAAACAGGATGATTTTGCTGTTGATGCCATCAAGGATGTTTGCAATACATATGCAAAACAGCACTGGGCCCAACACTGAACCCTGCAAAACACCACTTGTCACAGGCTTAGGGAATGAGAATACTGCACCTGTTCCTCATAACCTGCTTCCAAATATCTAAGGTGGTACTCAATCGAAGGCACTATTGAAGTGTAGGTACAGGCATCCACCGCATGGCCCCAGCTAACTTGCCTAGTCACCCAGTCATACATTTCCACCAGGTTGGTCTGGCATGTCCTGCACTTGGCAAAGCCATGCTGCCTCCCATCCTGCACCCCGTCCTTAGTCATTATAAATCATGTACTATACTGTAACAGAAAAACAGCATGCACAGAACTGTTAAGACTTCCTTGCTTGATGTACTTTAGAAAAATATAATAAATTGCATCCACAAACTATAAACATTTGCTGGTGGAAAAAATGCCATAAAAATAATGTGTTGCCAGTATAAATGTGTGCCATGCATCACACTGATGTGAATGAAAGCAAATCACAAGAATCTTACCTCCATTCGGCACCGCTTAGCAATGGTGCCACTACTCCTGTCATTAACTTTTTTCACAAAAGAAAACACAGTGGGTATAGCATCCGCCTTCAGCTGTCATTGTCCTGGTTTGAGGCCGATGCTATCCAGAACACTAGGGTGGATGGCAAACTGATCTGCATTGAAGTGGTCGGAGCAAAGGTGACTGTGCTTCGTTTGCTGCCAGTTAGCCCGCTTCATGGCCGAAACCCACACGTTTCTATACTTTTTTTCTTTCAGAAACTTGTAAAAACTGCGTCCACTTGTGCTGCTATTTGTACAACCAAAGGCAGTACAATAAGGCATTATGACAGTAAAAGCAGGTTAATACAAACAATAAATCAGGATAGAATTATAAAGGTGATATAACAGTGTAAAAAAGGAAGAGCAATACAGTCAGCAATAGAAAATGTTAAATTTTACTGTAAAAGATAGATGTAATGTGCAAATAAAGAAAAGGAAAAACTATTTCAGTCATTTACAGCAAAAAATAAGGAACACCACTACACACACAAAAAAAAACTACATATTTGGATATACAAAGTAAAGATTAGTCACACATAGACCACACGTATTTCAAGTTATTCTGCAAAATGCACTCGATGACAACCAGATGTGGATATGTGTGATAGCTGAGAATTATATCAGGTGACAGAAAGCTGACAGAAAGTCATACATTTTAAAAATCCATAATTTATTTATTGATGGCAAGCATTAGCTCACTTGCTCTAATGTTATGTGTACCATTACAAGTATTGAACAGTGAAAAATAAATTAAATACAAAGAAAGGAAAGCTATATCACGAGGGTGTATGAGCGGGAAACTCGGGTGACGAATAAGGAATCAGACACTGCATGACAAAAAAAAACGCAGCACACAAAGACAACATCGCTATAGATGATTTATTATGTACAAGGAAGAAAGGATTTGCATAAAATAATGACATGCAGCTAAAGCCAGATAATTCACATTTGGAGACCGGTACACACAACAGCTGAAATGCTGCAGAAACGTGAAGCTTGAAGGAAGGCATGAATGATAGCTGTCATGTCACTCACCCTACACTACGGAAATTCACAGATTACTTCTTGTAACTTGTGTCACAGTATCACACAATAATGTATTGTCAACTGTTAGTACAATGTGTGCGTTGTGTTGTCCAATGTCAATTTATATAAAAAAGAACATTGTGTTGCACTTCCTAAAGATGCATCGGATATATGTAGAATGCAAACGCAATGATATTGACACTTAAAATACAAATTAAAACAGACACCATGTGGCAAAATCATTTATTACTTTTAATAATTGTTTTGTGCAGATGTCCAGCAAGAAACGTATAATATCAGCCATCAGTCAGTGACAGTGAGCATATATAAACGGCAATGCCGGTAATATCTTCGGCAAAATAAATATTCCCTTAAAATGCAGATCACACTTACATATTCCATCTGGCAGTACTTCTAACTGCTCAGACTACAGTAACAGGAATCATTTTTATTTTGTCAAAAAATCGCGTGACAGAAAGGCAGATGATGCTTGACCACTGTGCTTACAGTACATGTATTTACTACACAAACAAAAATGACGAGTACAGCGACAATGTCCACAAAGCAGCCTGTGCACAAACTGCGGCCACGCCCATGCCCACCAATATGAGCTGACTACGGAGCACAATCAAAAGTGAAAATTAAGGTATTTAGACCACTATTTTTTTTTAAATGCTCAGCCATAACACTGGGGGGGGGGGGGGTTATCATAAACAAGAACTAGGATTATATCTTCTTTTAAACACCCTGCAATTGATCTTTAAACACAGTACAAACTGGAGTTTTTAAATGAGCCTCATTTAAAATAATTTTTCATCACTCAGCTGGCTTAACAGTGAATGAGCAAATATGGCATCTACTGTACATCCTCAGAAAGATTGCTTGTGACAGGAAGCTGTAACTGTACTGAGCTGTCTAATCTCCATATACTCTAACAGTCTGTGTAGACTATTTTAAAGTTTTTTATAAATAAATATTTCTGTCTACTGAAATATTTTCCTTGATTCATTTTGTTATTAAGTTGGTGAGGTGCAATGGCTCTGCAATGTGTTTGAATTTATTTTTCATTTTGCCCATGGCAGGTGGGGTGGAGTTGAAAATCATAGAGTGCCTTCTGAAGTTTAAAGCATTTATTTATTATATCTTAATGGGACACTGTCAACCCCCTTAAGCTGCACAGTATCTCTGTTTAAAAAACATATTTTATGATTGATCCGTTCTGTAGAGAATGTTTTTGTAAATGATAGTTTGATTCTGACTCCTTTTTTTTCTTTTAAAAAGTGAAAAATAGACTGCCCACCATACCATACTAGTGTTACCACAAAAAAAGTTTGTTTACATACCCTTGATCAACTCCCACTGCTCTTTCCTAGACTTGGGAACACCCCCAACACAGTCTAGCCACTCATGATGCAGTGTGTGGAGAGAAGCCTACCAAATTTATTTATTTATTTTGTTTTTTACTGGGTAAGTGCCATTAGCCAAAACATGACTATTTTCAGGCGCGACCCGGGAGATTACAATAAGCAGGGAAAACAGTGGTGTAAGAGGGTGGCCCCTGGGTAGGAGGCTGAATTCTTCTGTTCTGTCCCCCCTCCCCCCCCAAGAGAGAAGTTCCAGTTAATGTTTGTTGCTTGCATAAATGGGCAGCTATGAACTTCATGAGTGCAGAGGAATTAAAGTGTTTAAAGTGCCTAAATTAAGTGAAACACTTAGAAATGCAGAGGTTAAGCACAGAGCCCTTACAGGGGAAATATAGAATGGTATTGTGTGTTACAAAACCTCTCAAAAGGAGTTGGTAGATTTCTACTGGTTAAAGTAAGCCTGCTCCTTGAGTTGGACCTTCTCACTCTTTAAAAATTACTGTTGCAACGGTTCTGTCCTGTCTTTATACTGTCCTTTATGCTATTAGTTCAGATGGTTGGCCACCACTGAGCCCCCCCAATCTAAAAGCTTTTCTGTTTCCACTGTTTTTCAATTTTCCTGTGGTCCAAAAATAAGGCTAGGTGCAGTCAAAACTTGGTGATAGAAAAGGGCCTGGCATTGTATAATCACCTGGCAGTTAAATATCTGAATGTTAGAAGCCACCTCACTGTATTAACAAGTGTGGTAATTTAAAAATCAGACTGGTATTTAACCCGTAGTTTTGAAGTAGCTACATTTAGTGCTATATTATCAGAAATGGGTCTTGAGAAAGAATCCCTTTAAGTGTGTTGAGCTTTTTCATATTTTGGGCTTTACACCAAGCAAACCTCAAATAGGTATTTATCATGCGCACAGGTAAAAGCACATAGCAACCAGCAAATATGTGCTCCTGCTGACTTAGCAGTGGGTTGTTTAAATAAAATAATGCTATTCACCTGCTGAAATGAAATGGGAGAGGCTATCCTGAGTTACAGCCCCATTAGAGTGTGAGAGTAACACTCAGGTTGTTAGCTGAAACACAAGCCATCAGAAAGGGGCTAAATAAATGTGTTTCTCCCAAAGAATACTGGTTAAAATGCAACAGGAACCACTTTATTATTTTAAAATATAAATACTTTAAAAGGGAAATGTACAGGCTGCATTTTGAAGGGGAAAAAACTCCTTCAGGAGTTTTTTTTAGCTACTTCCATGTTCCTCAGCTGTTCTGACTGGAGCTAAATAATTAAGCTTTTCTCACTAGGAAGTGCACATTTTGGCACTGGTGAATCCCCCCCATGCAAGTTTTATAAACAAACCTCAGCTAGTCCCCTTTGCTTGGTAACAAGGCATTTATTGTATTAAAATAATAAATAACCAGGCAGAGGGCCAGATATTCAAAAGAGTTGAGCCATGAGCAATAGGGTTGCGCCTGCGCAAGTCCGAAATGCGCCATTCTGCGATATTCAGCAGGAGGCAGTTGCGCCCCCCACATCATGCTGAGCAACAGCACAATGATAACGAAGCGTACGCGCAACCAAAGGGGAGGAACCATGCGATAAACTGCACAGCCCGCTATTCAGCCCGGGCTGCGTGAGTTATGTGCAGGCACAACCCTACCTGCGCCCTGCATAAAGTTACGCCGAAAAAAAAAGGAACAAGTTGAGGGCCACCCACAGGTGAGCTGCTGCATTGCAGGGCGCAACACAGCAGCTGCCACCTGTGGGTGGCCCTCGACTTGTTCCTGCCGCACCTGGTGGCGCCCCCCCCATGCCCCAATAGCAGGCATCAGTATCCCCCCCAAGTCCAATATCCCTGGTGGTCCAGTGGACCAAGATTAGCCCGATTGCAGGCATAACTGTACCTCTCCCCCTCCAGTAGCCCGATCTTGGGCATAAGGGTAACACCCCCCCATTAGCCCGATCGCAGGCATAACTGTATTCCCCCCTCAGTAGCCCGATCGCGGGCATCAGAAGCCTCCCAAAAGTCCAATATCCCTGGTGGTCCAGTGGGCGGAACAGAGCCCGATCGTGGGCGGCTTCTCATCCCAAGTATGATATCCCTGGTGATCTAGTGGACCACCCACCCCACCGCCCATGGAGCCCTACCACCCGCTCCCCCGTCAGCCGGTGGTGGCAGCACCACCTGCCTGCCACCCATGCCGCCGCCGACTGACAGCTCGGTGGGGCTGCACATCAATTAGTTCAGAGCATGAGCCAATGGGGCGCAACTTGCAGTACAGGAGTCCAGATATGTGAATGAATTAATTTATTCACATATCTCGACTGACTCTGACGGTATGGGCTGCACGCCAGCTCATGCTCTGAACTAATGGGCATACAGCCCTACTGAGCTGTCAGTTGTGGGGCGGCAGGCGGGTAGTGCCGTCACGACCGCTGACGGGGAAGCGGTGGTAGGGCTCCATGGGCGGTGGGTGGGGGTCCACTAGATCACCAGATATCATACTTGAGGGGTGAAGAATGCCGCCTGCAATCAGGCTCCGTTCGTCCACTGGGCCACCAGGAATATTGGACTTGGGTTCTGATGCCCGTGATCGGGCTAATGGGGGGGCGGGTTAGGTTATGCCCATGATTGGGCTACTCGGGGGGGTGGGGGGAATACTGTTTTGCCCACGATCAGGCTACTTGGGGGGTGGGCGGAATACTGTTTTGCTCGCGATCGGGCTACTCGTGGTCCACTGGACCACCTGGGATTGCAGATATACATTGTCCCTTACGGTACGTAATGCGATCGGGCTTCAGGGAGCGTTGGTCCTGATGGCAGCTGCCTGGCAGGGCGCAGGCGCAAGTTGTTGGGGATCGGCGCACCTGCATGCTAATGGCATGCAAATAGGGCTGTAATCAGATGCAAATGGCTCCCTGTGCGCCTTGCATAAATTATGGCCCCATTTGCATGTCACCCTTTGAATATTGCAGGTGCTGTGCATGGTGCAATGGAACTTGTGCCACTGCATCTCAATGCTCCATTCTGACCACTTGCGCTGGTGCAGTTCCACTGCGCCATGCACAGTGGGTGTGGCCTGGGGGCGATATTCAAAGAAGTTGTGCCATAGCGCAACTTCGTTGAATATCGCCCTAGCCATGCCCCTGCACAAGTATTTTGAGTGGCGCAGGGGCTTGCGCCACAAAATGGTGCAGTTTGAATATCTGGGCCAGAGTCGAGAAAGAAAGCAAACTAAGTTAAAACTTACTCCCAAAAGAAGTGAAGCTCTGCAGACTCCTGCAAGCAGGGTGTGTGCTCTGTTGTTTGTCTAGTTGCTGTGTGCCCGCATTATAGGGTGGCAGCATCCTCTAGTGTCTAACTTTATACTGCAACACCTTACCTTAGACCTGAATGAAATGTTTCCTGTTTGAAATTAAAGTTCTCCTTAATTAAAAATATGTTCTGTTTGCTCAGACCCAATGTAGTGCATATTAATATGAGCTCTCTATACTATATAAATTAAATGGAGCTCTAAAAACAAACTCATATGAACATGATGATGCTGTAGACACATGACTGTGTGGGAGGGTATGAAAGGGTTAACCTGTTCAGCATTTTTTCAGATAGGGTCAGTGTTTTCTGACCAGGGAGTGAGAAGGGTTGATAAGACCTTATCACACAAGTGGAAACTGAATGCTTAAGTTTGCCACAATGGTACAGAATGTTATTTACTTTATATAGCCTTTATTTTGCTCACAGTTTGAGCCTTTTGCTTTATTTCCTTCTCGTTGCTTTTGGAACAAATAAACATTGCGCCTTGCCAATGGTGCATTGAATGTTATACCAGACTGTTGTGTCCATCTGTTATCCCACACCCTATTACAAGTGGAATACAATTTGATTTGGAGTAGAGACATAATACATACAGAGCTAAAACAAGGTTTTACAATCACATAATTAGGTGGAAAATAAAAGTTCAATAGTTTACATTAATTGAAGAATCGGTGAAAAGTCACATACGGCTGACAGTTGATTGGGTAAGGGTAGCTACAGCACAACAAGATGAGACAATAAGTGCCTAGAGTAAAAAGCTGGAAGGTCAAGATAGGTTGAGATCGATTTATAGCGGATGGAGATGTGGGTGAAGTAGGAGGCAGAAATTCAGGGTGGTGTGAAGCAGGCACAGGAGATCTGACTGAGGAGGAATGAGCGATACCTGTATTTGAACTGGGCACGACTAGGGGCTAAGCGGACATCAAGAGGCAGGGAGTTCCAGAGTTTAGGCACCGAATGAGAGACTGCATTATTTGGGGTTGTTCATAATGTTCATAATGTTCTGGAAGTATGCATTATGAGCAGATCTGAAACAGAACAAGGTTGGTATAATTACACCATTAGCATACATTCCAGTTTGACTAAGGAAGCAGATAAAACAGTTAGCAACATCAATGAATTTTAGAGACCATAAGCAATCATAAAATGTTTTTTTTTTTCAACTAGAAATAACATGATGCAAAAAAGGTTGACAGTGTCCCTTTAGGTTGATTTGTGAACCAAATTAGAACTTTGGAAGAGCTTGAAAAAACAGTGTGTCTGTTTAGTATTTAAAGGCATAAATGCAACAAACACTCAGTCATTTATTTTGTTACCGGTAATTCTGAACTCTCCATTACGATCAGATTGATCTTGCTAAATACACATGCAAGTTTCCTTTTATTAATTTACGTGTATTTCCGAGTTTATGTTCAGGAGTATTACACAATCAGCAGATGCATCAGTGTTTCACTATGTAAATAATGTTATTTTTGTGACAGTTTCAATTTATAGTCAGCGGAGAAAGGAGCATTACTGATTAAAGGCTGTACTTTATATATGTATTGCGCTACAAGGAAATGACATACCTGGCATTTTGCAGGTTAGGAATTGCATTTCCCCCTTATATGGGATGTAAAATATATTTGGATTAAGTGCATTAGATACTTATATACAGTAGGGCTCTCCACAATAAAGGCATAGACCATGACATTCAAAACAGAAGACACAGACAGAACTTTTGATTTGAGCTGCAGAGAAACACAGCTGCTAGATTGAAAATTACCTTCTTAACTTTTCCCTTTCTTCCCTCAGATCACCTTCTCACAAGCAACTATGCCATAGTGCTTGGTGTTATCTGCCAGAAGGGGGATTTTGCCTCTGATGGCTTCTTTTCTCTAATGAATATTGTATAATCAATAGTACTGGTCCAAGCACTGAGCCTGCTCATGGCAATGAGTGTTGTTAATTCTTAAAGAGAAAGGCCCACATGTTCAAAGAAGATGGGCTGCCTAAAATGTAGATGCATGGCGAAGCTCAGAAAATGTGTGGAAGCATGATATTTGAAAAGGAGTGATGTGTCGCGCATTTCCGAATATGTGATTGCACAGAAATAATGTATGCAGCACAAAAAAAGGGGGCAGGTACATGAATATGCTGTGCAACCGTTTATTCAGCCAAAATGTGCAGCGCATCTGCCGTGCATCCTACAAATGTGCCGTGCAAAGTTAGCAGACAAAAGGATTGACCTAAATCAGCCAGCCACCCACAGGAAGGATGCAGAACTGCAGACAGTCCATCCTGGGACAGCCCTTGGAGGTGCACCAGGATGTTCGTCAGACACCCATACACAGCAGTCATGCCAGGACAGAAGTACCCAAAGCCACAGGTGCTGGCACACCATGGGCACTGCCCAGAGAGCCATCCCCCACATAGCACCCGGGACGTAGACACCCAGCTGCCATATGCCAGTGCTGTCAGTTGCTCCCCTAGTACACCAGCAGCGCAGATGACCCCACTGCAGCACAAGTGCCAGGGGCCATGGCCTGCACCCATGTGGCCTGCAGGGCACCACCCAGTGGTGGCATGCGCCCAGGATGATGTCTGGGGCAATGATGCCCATGCATACAGGTGGGAACCACCCAGTCAGTTACCTGGTCACCCTCTGCACCCTGCCATTCCTTGTAGTTATCACCATATTCCTTTCATATGGGGGAGTTTGGGGCACTGCAGGTGACTGTATGCTGCATACGGAACTGGTGTATCACATGCATGTGGTATACGGATCAGACTGTGTCACCCTGTGCCCTCCCTTGTTACTGTACTTGCTCAGGTGGGCCCCCTGTACCCCAGTCTGACTCTGTACATGGCTATTGGTAATAGTACTGTACCCAGGCCACTGCAGTTCACACACACACACACACACACACACACACACACACACACACACACACACACTCAATCACACCTGCCTGCTAGGCTGCAGTACCTCCTGTTCACCTTTGTGGGGTGGTGGGGCAGCCATGCAAAGCTGTAACTGAGCATGTCTGGGGTATGCAAATGGCCTGAATACATTCCAGTAATGAACTTTGCATGTGGGGAATGGGCTCAGAATGTGCAATGAGGCCATTTTCAGATCCTGGCTGAATATTGCAATTTTGCGCACAACACATGTGGCCGCCTATTGCACATTTTCCTATGCTCCGCATAGGGCTCGGGGCACCTGCTGTGCTGGGCATTTCCCACTGCGCAGTTGTACATTTCAGGATATTCAGCTGGGTATGCTTGATTGCAGCTAAGAGAGCATCTTCTAAATATATAATAATTTTGTGCGGGCACATCTCAGTTGGTGGCAAAGGCACTTGCGCAATGCAACCTAGGACTTTTGAATATGGGGCCCATTGTCTGCACTATTTTTTTTTTTAAATAAGGGTGTGGGATTGGGTGTAACCTGTGCCAATACCAGCAATGACACTACAAGTATTTTACTTTATTTCTTATAATAAAAAAACTCAACCACCTTCATGCTGCATAAAACCACCCACCACACCTCCAGTTCACAAATACCAGTAAGTATGACACATCCAAACCCACACCTTCACTGCACCCATTTTCACTCACCCCCATTTCCAAGTGAAGTTGCTGTATAATAGTACAATCATTTTGACAAAAAGTGGCAGTAGTCAAAGTGAATAATCCAGGATGTTAAAGATTTAGTAAGGAGGGCATTCCGTGTTTGTGCTGTTAGCATGAATGATCAAGTTAGCACCAGATGATTTTTACACATACATACCAGCTCATATCGATTTTTGTTTTAAGGATTTGATAAAAAAACATGTATAAGGCAAACTGTGAACAAGGAAGAATGTGACATCTTTAGTAAAAAGGCATTTGGGTGTCTGTGCTGTCAGCACGATTGATAGTACAAATTGCACTTTTTAAATGAGCCTCATTTAATAACATTTTTGATCACTCAGCTGGCTTAAAAGTGAATGAGCAAATATGGCGTATACATCTAGTCTAGCAGAATGTATTTGTTAAATCTTGCTGACATATGATGTAACCTGAATGACACAAACTGTCAGAACACAATTTGGAGAACAGTTTATAACAGTTAAAACCTGTGACTTTGGATGTTATAAAAAAAAAAGATGAACTCTTCCTGTATGATTAATAACGAATAAGATTTGTAGGTATTCCAATCAGAACCGAAAGGAACTAATCGCATATATCACTTTCAAAAGACACATGCAATGGATTTCTTCGTCGGTAGCCAGCAACAGACAATGAAAATGAATGTTTCTTTCAGTGCGTGGGTTACCCAGCTGGCGTGGTAACTGTCCTGTCTCACAGAAAAAGCAGAGTCTGATTTTCTTTGTTATGTGAATAGCCATTCACTAGTATGGCTGAGTGTGACCTGCTGTCAGCATTGATGTAAATTAATACTATGTATTTCATATGTCAAATAATACCACAGAGAAGTTTTTGTTAGCAAATCTTTATGTTAAAATAAAATGAAACAAAACAATAATGCAGACTTGCTCTTTAAACATGGGATGGAGGGGGGTGACCTGGAGGGCAGCAGCAGGAAAGAAGCGGTATTAGGGGATGGGCACCCTAGTCTGCTACTAATATACAGTGAATAGGCAGATATAGATAGACAGACAGACAGGGAGAGCAGAGCATCACTGACTCATCGCTTCAACTGAAGCTGGCTGCATAACTCCAGCTGTGGCTTCAGAACTCTAAATAGTCCCACTGTTCTCATAGTGAGAACACGGGTGAATGGCTCCTCTAGCTAACCTGGGCACCAAGAATTTTCATGTGCCCAGAAATGTTTTTTCCAGGACAATTTTCAAAAAACAAACACCAGAATCTAGATAAATAGGTCCTGTTTACCTAGGTTCAGTTGTTTCTTTTTTGAAAATACATAATTTTTATGAATTTTTAATGTTTTTGAGTAAACAAAAAATAAAGATGGTGGCCCCCACAATGTATTTTTTTTCTTCTCACGAAAAGCAAATCATGAAAACAAGCACACATGACGTGTTGTTTTTACTGTTGCGCTTGATGGTTATCCCGCAAATTTTTATAACTGTGAAACTATATAAATTTTTTTCATGAAACCTTCCAAAGGCAATAGCTTAGTGTAGGCCATTTCTACACTGAATGTTCATGAAAACATTATGCACCATCTAGGCTGCGCATAACAGCAAAAGGACCCCCCGTGTCAAATGTAGGAAGATCAAACACTGTTTTTTTGCATTTACATGGAAACAGAGAAACATGGAAGTTGACAGCAGATAAGGACCGTATGGCCCATCCAGTCTGCTAATTTTTTCTACCTTATGAATGTGCCATAGGCCTTTACTCTGTCAATGGCCTATCTATTCATACTCATCTGTATTGCTCCCTTATGCCTATCCCATGCCTGTTTGAAGCCCTGCACTATATTCATATCCACCACTTCCTGAGGTAGGCCGTTCCTTGCATCCACCACCCTTTCTGTGAAAAAGAACTTCCTCACATTACCCCTTAATTGGCCTCCATCTAACCTCATGCTGTGTCCTCTTATCCTGCTATTTTTCTTATATTGAAACATGTTAGACTCTTTCACCTTGTTAATGCCCTTAAGATGTTTGAATGTTTCGATCTTGCTTCCCAGACTAAGGACATTTGTGTACATGATTTTCCATTGGTCAGATTTCAGTGGGTTAGTTGTTGGGTGAGGTCTAATGTTTCCCCTGCCTGTTATATGGGGAGCCAGACCTTTTTCCTTTCCTGGTGATGCAAATGACCTACAAACATGCTGAACTCCGATTTGATTACTAGCTGGGGGGGGAGGGGTGTTCTTCCCGTTTGAAGTATCGGGTGCTGCACCCCCTCCCCATTTGCTAGTTTATATATTCTGCAGAGATGTCAGACTTCTGCCCCAATGCACTGACTCCCTCTTTAGTCAGATGCAGTCCATCAAATTTAAAGAATTTTGCTCCCAAAACTGTTGTCAGTTACCTACAAATTTGTGTCCTGTTTCCTGGCACCAGCACTTGAGCCACATGTTTAACTCCCCTTTCTCCCCTTCTCTGACCTTCTGTCTGTCTGCCCCCATCTCCCAGACTGGCAGGATCTCAGAGAAGGAGATGCCAGATGAAATGAATGACAATTTGTCTCCCAACCTGGTCAGGTGTTCCTTGGTCTCCACAACTGACTGGCTAGCGAGATCATTAGTCCCTATGTGTACCAGGACGTTGATGTTTTTTCCTACTTCCTGCATGATTTTAGCAATGCAGTGTCTCTCCACACTGATGTACCTGGGAGACAACTGACCATTACTCCCAGCTGGAACTAGGTATCAACTCCCCGAATCATGGAGTCTCCTATGATTCAAAGTGTTTTGGATTTCCTTTTTGTTTTGGTCCCTGTTTTGGGTGATTTTTGTTGCTCTAGCTCCTGTGCTGCAGTGTCCTCTGCCCCTTTGTTTGATTTTGGAGATAGAGGCAGATATCTGTTTGTAGTTTTTATATGGTTTGTGGAGGCGATACGTTGGAAAGCATTAAGTGATGGGGCAGTCAATTTGCCCCTTCTAACCACCTGCCAATCTCCCGGACCAACTACCCTCTGTGGTCAAGGTGCTTCAGTTGGATGTTGGGGAAATGGTGGGCAGTTCGTATAACATATTTCCTCCTGAATATGTGATTTGAGGTGCGTTATCTCTGCCCATGCTGCCTGGAGCTGAGCCCTTAGCTCTCCAATGGTCCAGCATGTAGGACAGCATCCTAAATCTTGCATAACTTCCCTTTTGATTAGTGTCCTGCAATATCTGCAGTTAATAATATCCATTTCAGATGAGTTGCTGGGTTTATAACCTGGTCTGAGTAATTAGAAGGAGGAAAATGAAAGCAAAAGTTAGATTTTTTGTTTTGTTTGTTTTTGTATAACAAGTTAAATTACTTGTGTTCCTGTAAGTGAGGTCACTGTGTGGATACCCCTGTGATCCTCCTCTTCCTGCTTTGCTACAGGAAGTGTCATGACTGTGCTACTCTATAAAAGGAGTGTAGCATGGGGTGGTTAGGGACGGGATGGGGTGGGTGGGTGGCTGGGCCCTTCCCCTGCCAATAAAGAAGAACCACGGACAACAGAAACAAGGAGGTAAGAGCAGAAACAATCAACCAGCAACAAATGCAGTAGCCCTGAAAGCTTAGCCTAATGATAGATAAAACTGTAAAACCTGTAAAACACCACATGTGATAATTTCACAGAAGATATACCCTGCAAAAAAAAAACACTTCGCTACTGAGAAAACTAAAGCAGTAACAGAAGATATACCTTGCAAAAAATAGTTTGAATCAGAGAAGATTACAGCAGTAATCTGTAAGCACTAAACAGTAACAAACCTGTAGGCACACCCCGTAATAATGCAGCAGAAAGTATACCCTGCAACAGCAATCTGAATCAGAGAACAATGATGCAGTAAAATGTTAGCAAAAAACAGTAACAAATCCTGTGAGTACAAAAGAAAATAGTAGCACACAGTAAATCTGCCTAGCCTAAAGAAGCCTTAATCTTTTTCCCTGCTCTGATAATGTTCCTTGCTCTGACCTTACAAGCAAACCTAGGAGAAAAGAGCACAGGTGAAGCTAGGTGCCTTTACCAGCAAACCTAGTTTTCTACCTCCTTTGCCAGCAAACCTAGTCTTCCACCTTTACTGGCATTTCATGCCTCAAAAACCGAACAAGGTGATGTCATGAAACTTTTCATGTCGAGACTCTGCCAGGCTGATTGTGGATGCCAAATTTTGAACACCACCAAAGTTATTAAGCTGAAAAAATTTAGGTTTAACATTAAACAGCCCACTCAACCCTAACTGTAGGGGTGCAATCATACCCCTACTATCTATATGTCTGTCTGTCTGTCTGTCTATCTATCTATCTTCTTTGAAAATAAAACGGTGTTAAATGGATACTGTCAGCCTTTTCAACCAATTTTAATGTGCTTTCAATTGCGCCTGGAGCAAGGTTTAATCATGTAGAAGACATACATGGCAAAAAATCTGCACGGTAGTGGAAGACATTTGTTATTATTTTTTTTAAATGATATTTCAGTCATCCTGACTGAATTGTTAGTGGCATACATCCGCAATCTACAAAGGTGCAGAGCTGAGGGGAAAATCATTAATGGATGAGTTATTTATTTTTGGTTCCATGTTAGACAAAAGGTTTATCTCTTGTTGTTCATGGTTCCATTTCTAGAAAGTGATTGCCACACAAAAACCAAGCTCTGTAACACATTTCATTTTATATATAAAAATAGAAACTGTGACTCCAGGCATACATATTGGTGTTGACTTTAATGCCCATTGTGACAGGGTTGAATAACACTCTGTCCCATTTGTTATGCAGAGAGAGTTAAAAGCAAAGATCTGGGGTGCTGTGGAGCCCGAGCAGCATGCAGCAGCTTTTTAGAGCTCTCTGTGGATCAACCCTTCTGAAGCCCTAATCTACATTTTAGAGGCTTCAGATTGATTGCACTCATGATTTTCGAAAAGAGCAACCCTGATTTGTTTGGGATAGGTAATCCTAAAAAGTAAAGACAACCTGGAAGTGGCAGAAAAAGTAAAGGGACTTCTGAGGCCTTGCATTTGGAAGATGCCACGCAGCCAGCGATAGCCTCGTGCTCAGGAAAGACTATTGATACATTGGGGCATAAATTACAAGTACTCATTCAATCTGTTACAGCCCTAAATACTAAAGTCGATGACTTCAATGGATGGGTTGTGGTGTTGGAGCAGGCACTGGATAGTATGAAGGGCCACTTTAATGAGACTGAAAAACAGACCGATGCCTCTATGGGGGCAACTGCTATGATGGTTAAAGAAAATCAGCACCTTCGAGCAAGACTTGAGACACTCGAGAATCAAGCCAGAGCTGCAAACATCAGGATTATAGGTCTGCCTGAAGGGTCGGAGGGTGATAACCCCTTGGTGTTCATACAGGAATGGCCTAATGAAGAATTGTTGCCTGAAGGAGTTGAGGAAATGTGGGGTATCTAAAAAGTTTACAGAGTCACCCTGCGTAGTAGGGCCATGAATTCAGAGGAGCCTTGCACCCTCATGTTAATCACAACGGGAGTTGGGGAGTGAGATAAGCTGTTGAAATATGCAAGGAGAGCTGCCCCACTGTACCAAGATAATGTGCAGATCTCCTTATTTCCAGATATAAGTTATGCCACCCGACAGTGTAGAAAGCGTTTTGATGGTGCGCGTTGACAACTTTGTGCCCTGGAGATTCCCCATACAATATTTTTCCCTGCCAGACTTCGTATCGTCTCTCAAAGTAGAGTCTGTATCTTCACGGATCCAGTGAAAGTAGGAAAATGGGTGGATCGTAGGACTGTAGGGCAACGTTCTTGCAAGAATGACTCAGGCGATGAAGAGGAGACTTCTCTCCCCGTATGACTTTGGAAATTGATCGGATTATGGCTAAAAAGTTAAAACCTAGAAGGACCTTAGTCAAAATGGCTACTGTTATTTTGTCCCTATTCTGTGTAGACCAGTTGGTCCTCTTCTGCTTTTAAGGGTAAAGTATTTACTCATTGTCCTTAGGGATTGAAACATGTAAGTACCCTTCTATATGTCTTTCCTATAATCAATGCTCATTCATAGTGAATCAGGGTTTAATGAAGTACATTGTGGGGTTGAGAGAGGATGTTTCTATTGAGAAGCCTTTGGTTAAAACTTGTAAGTTTTACATTGCTGCATAAATATTAAGTGGGATCTTTACATCTTGCATTTTTACATGGCACCATGATATCTCTTTTCTAGGGATAGTGGCTTTATTAGGATAAGAATGCTGGACAACTCTTATTTCATCTGCTTCTCATGCCATGTGGCTCATGGACTTCCATTAACAGCACATATAAGGATCAATTTAGTATTATGAAGTTGGTTTCCCTGAATGTAGTACCACTATATGGCACATGCATGCTCAACCTGTATTTCAGAGGATTATTTTCTCAATGGTGTAACTTTATGATGGTCTGTGTGCTGTATGTATTATGATCTACGGTCATACTTATGATAAAAGATAAAAATAAAGTATAAAAAAAAGGCAAAGATCTGTTCTCTTCTGTTCTGTTCTCTCCTGTTTCTCCCACTCTTGTCTTTTGCCTGTCTGCTCAATCACATTTTCTTGTGGCACCTAAAGAGCTGGCCACTCTGAAGGTCCCACCCCCCTTGCAATATTCCTGCTTTCACATGCTGTTTCTTGTTGTTTATATATTTTCTTCCCCCCCTACTTCTCTGTGGTTAAAACGTGTATGTGAAACTCTGTGAAATTGTTTTTATGAAAGTCCATCATCAAGACCTCATTTTACCACCTGCGGAATATCGCTCAGATAGAAAACCTGGTTCTGCCCGATGATCTTCCGACGCTGGTCCATGCCTTTGTGACCTCCCAGCTGGATTAGTGCAATGCCCTGTACCTTGGGCTACCAGGGGTTGATATCCACTGCCTGTAGTTGGTGCAGAATGCGGCAGCCAGGTTACTAACTGGACTTCCTCGATCTAGCCATATTACACCTGTGCTGCGTGTGCTGCACTGGCTGCCAGTTCAATGGTGGATCACCTTCAAGGTTGACTTGCTAACCTATAAATCCCTACATGGACAGGGACCAGGGTACCTGCAAGAGCTTCTTTGCCCCTACTGTCCCTACTGACCGCTCCGCTCTGCTGATGAGGGATTGCTAGAGATTCCCAAGGTTCAGTTGCAGACATCAGGGGCATGAGCATTTGCATCTGTGGCCCCCATTGTGTGGAATTCTCTACCTCATTGGGCTCATGAGTGCCTGACTGTGGGGAGCTTTAAAATGGCACTAAATATATTTTTATTTAATCTAGCATTCTCCATTACCTGATTATCATCTGATTTGTGTTGTAGCTGAATTTTAACCTTTTTGTAGTTTTTAATATTTATTAGCCCAATTACTGTAAAGCGCTTTGATATCTTGAATTACGCTATAGAAATGAAGATTATTATTATTACAAAGTGGGATCTCTTAGTTTGCAAATGTATATATTTATATTGTTGAAATACATAGATACATAGAAGTTGACTGCAGATAAGGACCTCCTGGCCCACCCAGTCTGCCCTAATTATCCTTACCTAGTATGAGGTCTGTACACAAACTGAACTCCAGAGCACCCCCCTTACATCCAGGATACCCTTGTGTCTGTCCCACTCTTTCCTGAATCCTGTGACTATTTTAGCCCCTACCATCTCCTCTGGTAGGCTATTCCAATTATCTACCAGCCTCTCCATGAAAATTTTTTTTCTCATGTTACCCCTGAGCTGTCCCCACTACAACTTCATACAGTGCCCCAATGTATTGGAACATCTCTTACTTTGGAATATGCTCCCTTCCTGTACTCTGTTTATACCAATGATGTATTTGTATGTCTCTGTCATGCTCCCCCTCCCTCCTTGCCTCCAGGGAACACATATTTAATTATTTTAGTCTTTCCTCATGGGTCTTCTCCTCGACAGGCCCTGCACCATTTTAGTTGCCTTTCTCTGCATTGCCTCCACCCTGTCTATGTCCTTTCTCAGATGGGGCCTCCAGAACTGGACGCAGTACTCCAGGTTTGGTCTCACCTGAAATGATTGAAATGATTGCAAAAAGCTGTTTGGAATGCAGGGAGTTAACCTCGAGATACAGTTTGACTTCTACAAGTTCATTTTCAGAGCTGTCAACAGGAGGTCTGTTCTGGGATGCGGTATTCTATTTTGCTGCACATACAGAAAAGAAATTCACAAAGTTCTGATACATTTTGTGAGAAACAGGAGATGTATCTTAACATTTTGAAGATGCAAAAGTTAATTGCCAGAAAAAGACATTCTGTATACAGAGAGTAATATTTTATTAGAGAGAAAGAGAGGAACTTAGATTTGGAGATACCCTCAAATGAAGGACTTTGTTTTGTTTGAACTGCCTGTATAAGAGCTATCCTGCACAATTTTAGTTTTTCATGTTACTGCTATTGATAATAATAAAAAGCTACTTGTGAATTTTATGGCTTTTCTGGGTTTGCCTATACTTCCTGACCTATGCCTTGATGAAAGTTGGTTTTAGAAGTGGGATTTGTGTTGTGCATACTGTACACCGGGAGTTTTGTGTGTGGGTACTAGAATCAGTATCAGGGAAGCATAGTAGAAAGATAAGAATCTTGCAACAGCAAGGGTGATTACCAGAAGAATGGCAGCCAAACTAGAAGCAGAAGTAAAAGTCCAGACTGAGACCGTACAGCCAGCACCAGTGAAAGAAGAAGAAAAACTGGCAGGGACAGAACCTGAAAGCATGTCAGTCTTCTTCAAATGGTGGGCTGTATAACAAAGAGAGACTGAGAAGCAGAGAAAAGAAGAGATGCAGTGACAGGTACAGCAGAGAAAAGAAGAGATGCATTGATGTCTGGATGCCTTGCAAGCTATCAAAGTTGCAGGATCTGAATCATTTCCAGCAGATTAACAAAACAATGTAAAAGATATTAAACATACAAAGTTGTGTCCCTCAAATGATATCAAAGCACACCTGACAACTTTTGAAAGGGTCACCGGAGTCTGCCAATGGCCAAAACAGCAATGGGTAATTAGACTAATCAGGCTGATACGTTACCTAACAGGTAAAGCCCAACTGGCCTACAGCAGTATAGACACTGTACAGTCAGAAAACTGTGACATTGTGAAAAGAGAAATCCTTTAAAGGTATGACTTTTTGGGAGAGACCTACTGGCAGAAGTTCTGGTCCCTGAAGTACAACTCAGCCGGCAATCTATGAGAAGCCTTCACCTGACTTGGAGAACTCCAAGCAGAGGACAAAACAGTCCCACAGATCATTGACATATCTGCGATGGAACCATTCCTCAACATCCTATCCACAGACATGCAGCTTTGGGTAAAGGAACACTGACCAGAATGTGGGGAAAAGGCTGCTTCTTTTGGCTGAGGACTATCAGATGGCCAGAGAGACTCTGAAGCATCAAATAAATACCCAAAGAATGATAAGACCCTCTTTTTCCCCGATTTCACTCCATATTAGATAAGAACTTTGATGGGGGTAACAAATCTGCACTCAAAGACTTCATTTGCTATAACTGTAATGACCCAGGTACATTAGTGCCCTTGATCTCACCAAGAGTTACTGGAAAATTCCCCTAACTAAAGTATCCAGAGACAAAACTACATTTCCCACACCAGTTGGAGTCTACCAGTTCACCGCTGTACACTATGGTTTACATGATGCACCTGCTACATTCTAGCAGTACGTAGATGTAATTCTAGCCCATCACACTGGTTATTGTGCCGCTTACCTAGATGATGTTGTGGTGTACAGTTATACGAGCATACAAAATTGCCAGCAGATACAGTCCAGACTGGAAAAGCAACTGGAACACCTATGAGCAATCCAGTCCATGAAAACTGCAGATCTGGCCACTAATCCTACCAAGTGCACATTAGGTGTGCAGGAATCCAGGTATTTGTGTCATGTGTTAAGAAATGGAGAAGTAAAGCCAGAAATTTCCAAGATAGAAGCTGTAGCTAACAGTCCTGTGCCTAAAGCAAAGAAACATGTCAGTTCATTTTTAGGTGTGAGTGGTTACTCCTGGAGATTTGTTCCCAGTTTTTCCCATTTAGCTACTCCCCTCACTGAACTCATAAAGAAATGGTATGCAAATGATGTGAAATGGTCCCCAGAGTGTGAGGAAGCTTTTCAGGTCATCAAGGCTGCATTATGTTCAGGCCCTCTTTTAAGAAGTCCAGATTTTGAGAAACAATTTCTGTTACAGACAGATGCATCAAAGGTCGGCCTAGGTACAGTCCTGAGTCAGATTATAGATGGGAAGGAACATCCCATTCTGTATATCAGTAGGAAATTGCACAACAGAGACAAAAATACTGGACTACTGAAAAAGAATGGGCCCAATTCTCAAAAGGATACACTATGCATAAACTGAAATGTGCCAAATGAAATGGAACTAGCAAGATATGCCAGCAGTTGTGACATGCAGTATTCTATAACATGCAAGTACGACATAACGGAACACCTTACGCCAAAAGCAACCTACGCCGCAGTTGTGACAAATACCAAGATACACATATGTGTAGTGCAAGATGTGACAAACAAAGCAGGTGATAGTGCCGGAATGCAATTCTAGAAGCCAGGGAAGGACAAGATAGACTAATAGAAATTGACGGAAGTTACACTAGGTGTGAGCAGGTGTAACTCAGCAGAGTATAAAAGGCAACCAAGGAGACACACAAGGGAGATACACTGTTGAGCAAGCAGTGGACACAGAGTGAGCTAGAGAGGAATGGCAGCCCCAATAGCCCTAGTGGGCACACTCCTGGCAGTAGAGAAATGGCGTGGGTGGCACAGGATGCGTGATGGCAGGAATCAGGGAAACAGACAGCCACAACAGCAGCCAAGAAGGGCCAGACACAATGCACCATGTGTATATAGGCCCAGAAAGTCATATCTAGACTGTACAGAGGAGCAGTGTATTGCACGCTACTGCCTGCCAAGTGCAATCATAGCAGAGCTGTGTGAAGACCTCAAGGAAGAGCTCCAGAGTGCCACCTGTAGGGGGCACTCAGTTCCCATGGAGGTAAAGGTCTCTGCAGCACTGTGCTGCCTAACCACAGGGTCCTTCCAAACCCCCACAGGTGACACTGTGCGCATCTCGCAGCCTGCCATGTCACGATGCCTCAGGCAGTTTGTGGATGAGCTGCTGCAGCATGTGGACATGTACATACAGTTCCCAAGGGATGAACAGCAGCGGGTTGTGAAGCAGGCGTTCTACAATGTAGCACAGTTCCCGCAGGTGTTAGGTGCAATCGACTTCGCACATGTGGCCATCAGGGCACCACCAGGTGAGGCAGAGGTCTACATGAACAGAAAGGGGTACCACTCAATGAACATGCAGGTCATGTGTGATGCCCAGTGCCGGATCCTTGATGTTGTGGCATGGTACCCTGGTTCCTGCTATGACTCGTACATTCTATGGAACTTAGGGCTGCATGATGCATGGGAGTCTGGACACATCAGAGGCAGCTGGCTCATTGGTAGGAACAACTGGCACACAGGGGTCTCACGACCACCCTGGCATGTCAGCAAACCACAGCAGTGCAGTGACAATGTATCATCATTCCCAACAGGTGATAGTGGATATCCACAGCTGCCATGGGTCATGACACCCCTCCGCCACCTGCACACAGTTGTGGAGCACAAGTACAATGATGCACACACAGCAACAAGGGTGGTGATAGATCACACCTTTGGAATCCTGAAGGCATGGTTCAGGTGCCTGGACTAGTCAGGGGTGCCCTCCAGTACAGCCCTGAGATGGTATGCAAGATGTTCCTTGTGTGCTGCATCCTGTACAACCTTGCACTGAGGAACAATGTACCACTACCAGACCTGGAAGACATGGACCATGACAGGGATGGACACCAGCAAGACAGGCCTGTGATACAGCTGCAGGTCCATGCTGCACTGTGCCATGCAGGACAACATGCAAGATGTGAGCTGATTGAGCATTACTTTGCATAAGGCCAGTAACAGCAGGCAAAGTGCACTGGCAGCAATAGGGAGGCAGAACAGTAACAACGGAACAACAGTCAGATATGATGCCTGGTGCTGGGAACATGAGAGGGTGACACTGTACACACCTGCCAGTGCCCCTACCCTGTGGCCAGCAGCTGGTGGACAGACCACCCATCCAGAAATGGCAGATGTAGCAAGGCCCATCCACAGCCAACGTGCCAACCACCCTGTGAAATGGATGGGCCACAACACAGCAATGTAGTGCACATATGCTGCACACCCCACACCATCCTATACCCTGCCACCACTGTATACGTGACATGCACACCCCAATATAGCACAGATAATGGCACACAGGTTGGGACAATGTGTGACAGCATGCTGCACATTTGTGGATGCCAACACAACGCACCTGTGTCCTGTGGCCATACACAGTGACCAGTGCTGTTGCGATCTGCGGTTGGCAAAGGACGCAGGTGAGTGACAGTTGCACCCAGATAGAGGACCATGTACAAGAATGTGCAGTTGCATACATAATGTACACGCAGTGAACTGTACAATATACATGCAGTGGCATCAAAAGTAAATGCACACAGAATAGCATTACACATATGCAGTATGCATACAGTTCATACGCGTCTGCAGCCTGCATGTGTACCGCATGTAGCACATGGCGCTAGACATGTGTGGTCAAATAGTAATGACACAACATGCTGGAACAGAGACAGAGGATCCTGCACACAGCAGACTGTGGCCACATACAGGCTATATTGTGTTCACAGGAGTGATAGGGACAGCACAATGTCCACATTGAGTGTGAGGGCACCTAACTACAGTGCAGCTAAAACTGCATAACTAGTCAACCTGGTGCAACAGTGGCACACCACACTGCTACCACCAGAGTGCAGGGGACACCCACCCAGGGAGAGGGACAGGGTGTGGAGGGCCAACAGCGCATGCCTGCAAGGGGTCTCAGGTGTCAGGAGGACCATCAGGCAATTGAAGTACAAATGGCAGGACCTCTACAGAAGGGACAGGCCAATACTTGTGTGCATGATGGACATGGCGGCCAGACGTGATGCAGAAATGAGAGGTGGAGGTAGATCCAGGGAAGGTGAGTTTTGCTCCTTCTCTATGCAATGACACCCATCGAAACTACATGGATGTGTGTGTGACCAATGTAAACTGACCTGTTGCACTCCTTTCATGCTACAGGATGGAGCAGTACCAGACATGGGGCAGCAGGAGGACATCCAGACCATGGCCAGCCACGTGTACACCAGCATGGATGGCACAGGCACCACCACCAAGGTAAGTGATGGTCAGTCGCCCCTGTGGAAATGTGTGCAGCATACCACATGTACTCTCTGCCAGCAACTGCACCATCACAGAGTGACCACTGACATGGGAGACTAACATATGTCACGTTCCCCTGACACAGGTCAGCACCCAGCAGTACCCGCCCAATACAGGGTCCTACTGAGACCAAAATCACAAGGATACCATAGCATATGAGCAAAGAACAAGGTGGATGTGGAGGAGGGACCACCCACTGCCACCTGAAACATCGGATGAGGATGAGGATGATGGGTGGGTCAGGGTGGATGACAGTACACATGCACAGCCCCTAGCATTGCTGGTTGCAGTGGCAGAGGATGCTCCCGAGGTGGGACTGGATGTGATAGCGAACGTGGGTTGCCCAGACAATGGTGGGGCATCTATGGAGGCAGGCATCTGTGACACTGAGGGCTAAGATGGCACCAGTCTGCAGGACGATGATGTGAGGGAGGATGTGGACCTGCTGGTGCATGGACAAGGGCAGGAGGAGGCAGCGGAGGTGTGTGATGAACATCTGCATGGGGCAGGACCTGGTGATGCAGACAGCTGCACAGCAGTTCAGCTGTGGATGTGGCGGTGGATGCAGCAGTGGATGATGTGGGGCAGCATGCCCAGGTACAATGGCCCACAAACTGGGACAGGTGACTGGTGGACCTTGTTGGGGCCATCATGGCTGATGTCTCCTGGTTGCATGGCTCACTCGGTGCCCTTCTCACTGCACTCCAGGAACAGTAGTAGTCAGTGTAGTGTGAGGAGCAACTACACACAGTGTGGGACAGTTATCCATCTGGGGTGGTACATGTGGGGGACCATGTATAGGTCTCATTGTTAAAAGTACTCCAGGGTAGGGTGGTGGGGAATGTTGTCGTTGCCATGTACTGTGTTGTTGAGGCTGGGCGGACTAGCAAATGTGGATCGTTAGCAGTTTGGAGGGGTATTCTGTTTGTTTGCGGGACCTGGTTTGTTACTATACATAGTTATACTATAGGTTGTTGGGGGTGTTACATATGTCCAATATGTTGCAGCTGTTTGTTATTAAACTTTTCCACACTTCGTGCATCCACTGTGTCCATGTATGTTGTCTGACAGCCCATACCATCTGTCCATCATGTGTGTCTCCCATTGTATGCATGTGGGCACATGCATGCACATTGCAGTGCTGTTGGATGTGTTGCTACAACCCATGTACGGCACATGTGTGCCTGCTGTACACTACACAGCTGTAGGCATGTCATGTTTGTACAGTGCAGCACTCCACATTGCACTGCCATAGTGTACTGCAGTTTGCTATGTAGCCATGCCCTGTGAACGCGCGGGTGGTACACTGCTACCCATGGGCCTGCATGGCACCACAACACCTGCCTGCATCCATTAACCAGCAGGTGGCACTGTTAGCACTGTGTCATGGGGGTTACTCACCACAGTCCATCCACAGAGGTGTGCTTCCCGGTGCTGCTCACCTGTTGTGGTACCATTGTGAACATAAGCCAGTGGCCATGGCTGGTGTGTGGCACCTAGTGGCTACAGCAACATGGTAGGTTGGTGCCACAGCATGCTTTGTATACAGAGGCAAATGTGTTCAGCCTGTTACCCATCAGCTACGGGCAGCACGCACAACAGTGTCCGAGCTTAGGCAGGTACTGACCCTAATCGTGGGTGTGGGTGGCTGGCGACCTGGTGGTTGTTTACAATGCAGCTACAGTGTGACACAATGCACCTGGGATGGGTTTGCAGGTATGTCCCGTGACCATTTGTGGCCATGCCAGTGCAGTGGTCCATGTCTGTTGCACATTGTGCGGTGCATGTTCCAATTTGTGTCTGTGTGTGTGGGGGGCACTGCTGGCAACGATCCACTGTGGTGTGGGTGGGTGGTGCAGGGCATCATGTTTGACAACATGCTACAACCAACACATGCACACATGTGGCCCCTGCAGTAGCCTGCATGCTGGCAGTGCATATGGCCACCCACACAGCAGAGCGCAGCTGTGCTCCATTGCCAGCATCACCCAACAGCCAACAACAATAAAGCACATGGCATCCACACATCTGGTGACTGCATATGTCATCGTGCTGCTTGGGACACCAGCCACGCCCACTGCACACAGCAGCATCCATGTGTGGCACACATTACCATGTGTTTATGCTGCACCACACACAAATATGTACCAGGAACCTGTGTTATGGTACTGCAATGTCCAACCCCCAATGGACAGACACTCTACTCACATGTGTAGTACCACAACAGGCTGACATATTGACATGCTTACCCAACAACCACAATGGTGACATGCTGTGCTGCACACAGTCACCTGCCAATGTGAACATGGCACTGCTACTGGTGCTACTCCACAATGCACTGCACATCAGCTGGCATGTGGTCAACCTGCTGTGTGTGGCTCCAGTTCCACATGTGCACAAGGTGCCCGCCACACCATTGGCCATGTTGTGTTGCTACGCTCAGCATGACACACACTACACAGGCACATGTATGTCATGCACATGCACAGGCTCCCCTCCCAGCCCTGATGGAACTTTGTCCATTGCCATGCATCATGGCAGATTCAGCTCTGCACACACACCAGCCATGCATTGTCCCCCACTATTGTAGGTGTTGTCCACCATCTGTCATTGGCCCACGTGCACAGGCACACATCATTCACAGCACACACTGAGACAGACAACGGTATGGTTGGTGTTCGTGCTTTACTTGTGCACTGTGCTGGTATCATTACACATGTACACCCCCCCACCTACCACTAGTGTCAGGTGCAGCATGCGCATATGTGTATGCTAGTTTACATCCCATTGTGCCCAAAACCCCCATATTGTAATGTGCCAGTGTCCCTGGTTGCAGTTCCATGTCTTTGGCCACTGTGTGGTGTTCAGGTCCACAGGTGCGCACCCCTGCACCCAGTCAACAGTCCATCAGAGAGCATCACTAGGACACAGTGAGCGGGCATTGGTTGCTGCATCCTTCATGTGGCCATGCCATCCTCTGTGTGGGTTGTCCTGCTCCGTTTGTTGCCACTACTGTCAGGTGTTGCAGATGGCATTGTGACTGCTGTACCCTGGTGCTTTGCCTGGGTCCCACATCCAATGCCTCCTGTGACACGATGTGTTGTGGCCCTGCACTGGTGGCACCACGTGTTGTGCACCTGGGCCTCCTGCCATGCTTTCTAGTCTGGTTCATGGTCACTGGGGATTGCTGCTCTAACTCTTGGGGGTTGGCATACTGATCAGTTATGCCAGGCAGTGTGGTGGTTATTGCAGCACTGGCTGTGGTGGTTGCACTAGTCAACTGCTGCTGTTCCCCAGTGTGCTGTGGTGGACCTGCAATGTGTCCCTCTTGGGCATCTGTGCCCTCCAATTGCATGTGGTGCCCTTGCTGGCTGCTGCCCTGTTGTAGGTCCATGGGTGATGTCTGTGTTTCTTGTGCCATGGTGCCACAGGATGGGTGATCTTGTGGCTGTGTTGGGTGATGCACACACGCCATGGGCAGTGGGGGTGTTGCAGCCTGTTGCTGTCTGGCTAGCAGTGCATTTGCAATGGTAAGCAGGGATGTTGTCATGGCCTCCGTTTGCTGTTGCTGCTGCACTATGTACCACTCTACCGCGGTGGACCACAGTAGTGTGTCTGTCTGCAGTTGTGACTGGTGCACTAGGTCATGCAGGGCCAATGCAATGTCCACCATGCCTGTGGTGCTGTCTTGTGTCCCTGCCTGAGGCTCGGTGTGCGCACCGTGTCCCTGGCGCCATGCCTCACTCATTCCCTGTCCACCATGGAGTCCGGTGTGCTGCTGTCTCCTGTGCTCCCTTGTGTGGGCACCTGTCTGTTCTTATGCTCCTCCCCAGCCTCCACCACCTCACTTTGCACATCACTGTCCTGTTCCTCCACATCACCCACACTGGCATCTGTGGCTGCAGCTGCTTCTTCCTCTGTGGCATTGGAGTCCTCCTGGACGGCAGGGGTTGAGGAACTGCTGGTGTCACTGCCTCTGTCCTCCAGGTCTGTGTCCTCCACCTGTGGTCCCTGTTGTGAGCTTGTTGCCACCTGGCCTGTGGTACCTGTGGGTGAAGTGCAGGATGGTCATTAGCTATGTTGTGGGTGATCCCTGCATTGGTCACACACATACACGCATACGTGTCCATGCACACAGATGTGTGGTGTTGCCCCCCTCCACTTACCTCTGGCGCACTGCATCCTGTAGATATTCAGGTTGGTGTCCCCGCTGATGCTGTGGTCATTCAGGAGTGTGGACACCATCTGCTCCATGGCTGTCAGGGTCTGTATCTGTGTTGGGCACAGTACTGATTGTGGGTGAGCTTCTACTTCTCCACCCACTTCACGTCACCATATTTCTTTTGGAGGACGCGGACTGTGTGCCTCTGTGTGGCCACAGCATTCACCTTTCTGGCCAGCTTTTCCCAGGCATGCTTTCTCTTGTCCCTTATTGCCTTTTCTCCACCCCTGCTGAGCAGTAGAGATGCCTTGGCATGCATCTCTTCAATGAGGATGTTGGTTTCCTTATGGGAAAAGTTTTCTTTTCCATTTCTGAGTCCTTGCAGCTGGTTGCGCTGTTTCCTGACTCCCTCTCCACAGTGCTTGTTCTGCCATGGTGTTCGCCTTGCTCTGGCCATCATTTCTGCAGCATGGGCACTTTTTTATGATGCATGTCATAGGTGCGGCCTTGTGACATGCGCCATGTCGCAACTGGTGTGTTTTCTAGAATGCGAAGTTTCCGGTATGTTGCAACTGCAATGGCATATGTTGTGGATCTGCGTATCTTATGCATGTCGTAACTTTGCTTTATAGAATTAGGCCCAATGTCTTGCTGTGAAATGGGCAATGGAGTCTTGTAAGTTTTATTTGCTAGGAATTAACTTTGTACTTATAACAGATCACAATCCTGTCTGTTGGCTTAATCAAATGAATGATAAAAATCCCAGAATCACAAGATGGTACCTGGCACTACAGTAATTTAAATTCAAAGTGATGCACAAATCTGGAAAACAGAATGTCAGTGCTAATTTTCTGTCAAGATATGGTTTAGGAATTGAGAATGCAGAAGGTTGAAAAAAATATGCGTGTTTCACTGAAATGTTTGCTATAAAAGGTGTTTTGAAAAAGGAATACTAAATATGCAAAGAATTGTAAATATTATAAAGTACTGTTAATAGAAAAATAAAAGAAGGTTTTGGAAGCCGGTTTAAAAAAAAAATGAGGGAAAAAACAGGTTACCCCTTAAACAAGGGGATATGTGACAGGGTTGAATAAGACCCTCTCCCTTTTTATTATGTAGAGAGAGTTAAAAGTGAGGATTTGTTCTGTCCTCTCCTATTTCTGCCACTTCTCTTGTCTTTTGCTCACCTGATTGCGCAGTCAAATTTTCCTCTGGCACTGTAGGAAATGGCCACTCTGAAGGTTCCCCCCTGAGTGATCAGTCATAGGACTATTGTGCTAGCTGTAAAACAACTCAATTCTTTGGTATGACCAATGGTTCTGTCTGTTCCTGTGGCTGAGGAATAACCCAAACTCTGTACAGTAGCCCACTGCATTTTTTAAACATTGGTTTACCCTGTGTTTGTTTCACCCCCAGCTGCTTAAAATAACCTTGGAGAGAAACATTGTCAGTTTGCTCAGAAACAAAATCACAATCAGATTTTAGTTTAGTTTCAGCATTTTCATATATCAGACCCTTATGTCCATCAGTTTTTTGCCACTCTTTTTTCAAGCATCTTCTTTCTTTCTTGGACTTCTGAATCTTGCAGCTGGGCTCAACCAAGTCTGAATCAAAGGCACCAAAAGGAAGTGAGTCCCCAACATCTGAGATTTTCTTTGCCTGTGCAGTTATCACAGCTGCTAATACAGCAGGATTTACTCCCTTTGTGATTAACTTCTCAAATCCTGGAAAGTCTTTTCCAATAACTACAGGTACAGGTAACTTAGGTACTACCCCCACTTTCATTTGGCGTAACACCTCATTAATATTCAGTTTCTTCATTGGTGGGATAGTATTGACTGTCCCCTGGATGCATATGACCCCAGTACTTGATCCTTTTGCAGTCTTTTCCTAGCACTTCAACATGCACCAGGGTCTGTCTGCTTCCTGAATCTGTAAGTCCATGCACCATCTTCTCTCCCACCTTGACATCAGTTAAATACCTTTCCCAGTTTGCTAGGGTCAAATTTTCTCCAATGTTACCCTTCTTCACTATAACACATTTCATTTTATGTATAATAAGTGAAGCCGTGACTGCAGGCATGTGCATTGGTGTTGTCTCTAATGTGCATGCCTGGAGTCACTGTGGTGAGAAGAGGGTTGTGCTGGTCTCTGACCGAAGATTGGGATGGGGGAGCAGGGTGGCGAGTCACACTGGATGGTACAGGGGGGTGGGCAGAGGGACCCTAGACTACCAGGGAATGGGGTTTGCTCATTTGAGGATAGCAACCGGTGACCGAGCAGGGGGGAGGGACCACTACACTATGGAAAAATATTTATTTTATTATCAAGTGGGCAATCCAGCAATTGGGAGGGACCCTACACTATGGAAAAATATTTTTTTTAATATCGAGTGGGAGATCAGGAGATCGGGCAATGGGGAGAGACCCTACACTATGGACAAATATTATGTTTAATATTGGGTAGGAGAACAGGAGATTGGGTGATGGGTAGGGACCCTACACTATGGAAAATATTATTTGTAATATCAAGTGGGAGATCAGAAGATCAGGCAATGGAGAGAGACCCTACACTATGGAAAAATATATATTTTATTATCGGGTGTGCGAGCGGGGACTGGGATGGGACACTACACTATGGAAACTATACATAAACATGTTGGGTGGGCGATCGGAGGAGGGGGGTACTACAGTTGGGGACTGTGGCTGTGTGGGGCTTGTGCTGGTTGGGGGGCACAACCCCACACAAATGCCATGCAAATGAGCCCATAAAGGGCATGCTAATAGCCATTAGCAACTTGCATGCCCAATGGGCTCATTTAAATGGCTACTATATGAACTGCACTTTAGCGCGTGAGTGCTATTGACTACGGGGCCATTTTCCTGGCTGACTGTGGGGGCAGTGCTACTAGGGTTCCTGGTGCTTTTCCTGGGTTAGCGCTGCCCCTGCCAACCCATATTCACAGTTGGATAGCACACAGTGCTGTCCAACTGTGAATGGCAGGTTTGTCCACCAGCGCAACTGTGACATGCCACACAAACTTTTGCACGGCAGTTGCATTTCTTTGTGAATCCTGGCCATTTTGTTTAATATACAAACCAAAATAAATAACTTGACCAGGAATGAGTTTCCCCTCGGATGTGTGTCACCGAGATTTCGGTTGGGAAAACCGAAATATCATTTTTTTATCTTTTTTTTTAAATAACAAATATCTTGCACTGCTGTGCAAATCTCTTGCCATGCATGTCTTCTACATGTCTAAACCTTGCTACAGGCACATTAATTGAAGACACGTTAAAACTGGCAGAAAAGGCTGACAGTGTCACTTTAATGCACCAGTTAGGATTCAAGTTAATGCCACAAACATAGAGAATTTGGATTGAGGGTTTCCACCCCTAACTCCCCATCCCCACCCCACAAGCAACATGAGGAAAAAACATTAGGGTTTTGGATCTCTGGAGTCTTGGTGAATCAGTGGTGGGGTTTTCCTTGGGGTTGTCAACCCTGGTGCTCACTCCTCCTCTGCAGCCTGTAGCCTTCTGTCAGAAGCACAAGGTACTGCTCCAAGCCAGTGCCTCATAGTGATGCACTCTTCAAAGGCACAGAAGTATATCTTGCCACATGATGCCAACACAATCTGTTGTAGCTTTCTTCTCACAGGGCCCGCATCACATCTAATTTTGTTTGTTCAGGGAACAGGGTGGGTATTAGGGTTGATAACCACAAGGAAGACCCCATCATTGATTTTCCAAGACCCCAGATTCCCAAAACACCAATGTTTTTTCCTTTGCTGCTTGGATGAGGGGTTTTACTATAGTGCTTCTACAGCACTAGCATTGACATCCCCCACAGCGACAACCATGATGCCGACATCGGCATTGTACCATCGGGGTTGTCAGTGCCATTCTAGCAAGGTGCTATGCCCTCCGAACCCCCCATGGGGGGACTCTGCCCCCCAGTCTCTAGGAGTCTAACTCTGAGTCAAAGTTGGACTGAAGGGGGTGCAACACTAGGAAATTTATTCATTTTATGAGTCACCTTATGATATGTGGCATAGCTGGCCCACAAGTGCAGCAGTAGCACTACCACTTGCGATGCCAGTAACCTGGGTTCAGCAATGAGTCTTCTGCACACCAGCACAGCGACTTGCCGCAGACAGGTGATTTCTGTCACTGTGCTGGTGTTTACGGTGGTGGTGTCAACCTTGTGTCAGCACACCTTGGGTGAAGTGGGGAGTTAAGGTTGAATACCCTACTGTTACATTTCCCTATTTTTTTAGTGTTAACTTGAACCCTAACTGTTGCATTAATGTTTTTGCAAAGAATTTCCTTTCTTTTGAAGATAGTGGAATTGTATCCTCATTCATGCATGTCCAAGGGACGTATGTGAACACATGCAGATGCACAGAGCCCTCTGGGCCCTGTGCTAAGCAGAGACTCCATCCACCTATGGAAGTACAGGGCCCTTGCTGGCCCTGCACATCCATGCAGCAATGGACATGAAGAATTCATGGGGCTGTCTGGTGGGCTGCAGAAGCCAAGGGCCCTCTGGGCCCTGTGCTTCAATGTGGCTGCAGATACAGATGCACAGAGCAAAGAGCCTATCTCTCAGCCAATGCACAGGACCCTCTGGCACCCATGGGGGCAGAGGATCAGGGTCCTATGCCAAAAAAAGAGTTATCTTCAATATATGGTATGTAGGGCTATGTGGGCAATCCTGCAACTTTCATTCCCTGATTGGGGATGTTGCATAGCAGTGCCATACCCCCCATCCTCACCCCATCCAGCTGGGTCACTGAGCTCGCTCCCAAACTTAGCTCACCAGCATGGGATCACAATGCATAACTACTAGGGTCTAGACAGGCACTAGACACAAAGTTTAATAATTATAATTTTGACCTCAAATTTTTAAGATAGTCATTTTATGAGTCACCTTATGACATGTGGCATAGCTGGCCCACAAGTGCAGTGGTGGCACTACCACCTGCGATGCCAGTGACCTGGGTTCAGGAATGAGCCTGGGATGCTGGAGGGCCAGCTGGGGTGGATGGTAAGGCATCCCATGGACACTTGCCTACTCCAGGAAGGTGGGGATCCTGGTCTCCACTGCTCTATTGCCATCTGGGTGACCACAGGTGGCAGTGCTGTAGAGCCAGAGTTCAGGGTGGGGAGTGTTGGCATTCTGATTTTGAGGCATTAGATGCAATAGTTTGTGATACTCTGGGAAGGGGACAAGAAAAGGGAAAACATCCCCAACTGTGCAGGATGCCACCTGTCACCCTGTTGCAGGTCTCACACTGCCGACTGAGGGTCTCTCTCTCTCTCTCTCTCTCTCTCTCCTTAACTGAAGCTAAACTCTGCTCAGGAGTAAGGGGTAACACCCAGGTGGTATCCTGTCACAAGGGAGAGCGCAAAAGAATGAACACAAAAATGGCGACAGCAAAATAGCCTAACACAAAGAGCGACCAGGGAATAACAGCCATCGCCGAAATGGCCACCTATGACTTTCTCCCCCTCCCCAAGTTGCATCCCCCCAGAGTCACCTATCTGTAGTAAGGGGTGTGTGGGCAAAGTCAATCGCACAGAAACTCACAGTGGCACTGTTGTCACTATTTTGGTGATCGCTGATATTTCCTGGTCGCTCTTTGTATCTACGCTGTTTTGCTGTCACTGTTTTTGTATTCACCCTTTTGCACTCACACGTTTGACATGGAACCCCCCCCCAGGTGGCCCTTCCCATGGGCGGTCATCCACAGGGGAACACAGGAGAGAGGAAAGTCCCAGGAATGGTGGGTGATGGGGCTGGGAAGGGCAGAGGAGCTGAAGGGGGGGATGGTCGGCGTCAAGGGTAAACAGCAACAAAAAAAGATGTGGCATTAATACTACGTTGGCTGAAACGTCAGTTTATACCAGGGGCATTCTACAGATGATTGTGTCAAAATCCCATATTCAAAAGGGGGCACAGCATGTGCTGAAGCCCGTGGTTAATGCATGCAAAGGACACGTATGCAGTGCACAAAGGGGGGCAGGACCATTCATACCGACACAGCGCAATATTCAGTGTGTTAGCACTATGCAGTGGGGTTAGCACAGGTCACATAGCACCATGCAACTACCACCTATAAAAAGGCTGACTTAAACCTGGGCAAACCCCAGAGGCAGGTGGAGACACTGCAGGCAACAGTCCATAATGGCGTTTGGGGGAGCACACTTAGTGTACATGCTGCAGGAGGCTGTAGAGTAGGAGGAGAGGGCAGATGCCCACCTGACGCCCCTAGATAGGTCGCAGAGGTGCTATGCTGTACACAAACAGTACTCCCATGAGTCACATATGAAGCTGGCAGTGACGGGCAAGCATGTGGGTCAGCATAGATTGAATAGCCCATGCTCAAGCAACTCTGTGAGCTCTTGCATGACCAGCTCTGGGCTGAGAGCCAGCACAGCCATAGGTTGCCCATGGAACTCAGAGTGATGGCTGCAATGTATTTTCTGGCCAAAGGAACATTTCAGACACTGGTAGGGGGCACCACTGGCATCTTGCAGTCAACCACCTTACACCTGTTGGAATAGTTCTTAGATGTACTGCTGGAACATTCTGATGAGTTTATTGTATTCCCAGCACTGTGGCAGAGCACACAGCAACCATGCAGCAGTCCTGTTGAGTTGCATACTTACCATCTATACTCAGTGCCATTGACTGCAACCATGTTGCCATCCTGGCACCCACCAGTGACAGAGTGGACACCTATCTCAATAAAAAAGGGCATCACTCCATGGGTTGCCAGGTGGTGTATGATACAACAGGGTGCATCATCAATGTCCTGGCATGGTACCCCAGCAGCACCCATGACATGTCTGGCAGGGTGACAGTTCATGCTGTTGATTTGAAACTTTCTGTTCATGTTTACTGACTCGCTGTATTCATCTGAGCTTGGTTTCATAGCATTTGAATTTTTCCTGTTGCACTGTAACATAATTTCTGTTGATTCTCTGTGTACAACATACTGTTCCTTTATTGTATGTTGTATATTATTTGTAAATGTCTCCATGTTTCCCCCCTTCCCCAGGGAGCATCTGGAATTGAGCAATTTGTCTGCTCAGTATGCCTTCCTGGTAAAACTTAAAATAAATAAATATGGCACAACTCCATCTTGTGCTGGAGGTTTGAAAATAGGGACATCCTGAGTGGCCACCTCATCAGTGAGTACACCACACAGGCATCCCCCATAAGCCCTATATGGGGCATGAAGGTGTAGAACTATGTGTGGACAATAGGTCCTGGGTATGCTAGGGTCGATGGGTAGACTGGATGGACCACTGGTAGTTGCCTGTCATAAATGTCCTTGTGTCTATGCCATTATGTGACATTAACCTATGTCCTTTACCTTTCAGTGCCTATCCCCTGTGTCCCTGGCTCCTCAAACCTGTCCTCCATCCTGCATCTGTAGCAGAGGACAGGTACAATGCAGCACACACCACCACATGCAACAGCATAGTGAGTTGCTTTGGCATGCTCAAAATGCGGTTTGGAGCCGGCCTGGTGGCGCTGAGGGTTGAGGCACTGGATGCCACATCTTGCATCATGCCAGTGACCCGGGCTCAGGAATGGACTTGGGTCATTGGGGGTTGGCAGGGGAGGGAGAGGGTTGAGCATTCAGAGGACTGCTGTCCCCTCTCAGGGTGGGTTCTGGGGCATGCCTTGCTCTTCAGTGGCCCCGATGGAGATCGGGGACCCTGCAGGAAGCGAAGCTGGATTCAAGGGGCAGAGCGGCAGCGGACGTCAGCACATAGGTGTGCTGACATCATTGCATATCCATGCCCTGAGGGGGAAACAACACAGAAAAACCCTGGAGGATCAGGGAGATAATGGAGACCCCAGGAACTGACACCCACATCCCATTGCCAGGTCAGCACTCCACTGTCTCTCCCGAGCTCCTCAACCCGGCCTGGACTGTTCATCTAACTGCAGAAAGGCCACAAGGTAGGTGGGGCAGGGGCGGGGGTGGGGCAGGGCCTCCCACCCGCCGCTGGGGGGTGATCCGGGGGGGCTGAACGAGTCTATGGGTTCGGGGCAGGAGTGTTCAGCAACGTGTCTCCCAGGAAGGGTGGTTTCAGGCCAGGAGTAGGGGCCAAGGTTGAGTGGGTACTCCTAAGAGATGTCCTGGTCCATAAGAGCTAGAAATAGGGAGTTAAAAAAAAATGCGGTTCGGTGCCTGGACCATTCTAGTGGTACCCTACAGTATACCCCTCACAAGGCCTGTGCCATATTCCTAGCCTGTTGTATACTACAAAACATGGTGTGCAGCCGTGGAATATGCCTGCCGGCCACAAAGGTATAGTCTGCATCAGATCCTGAGTCAGAAGATCAGGGGATACCAAAGTAGCTTGACAGGCATGATACAACAAAGGCTAGGAGGACCCAGGAGTACAGAGCTTGCATCATACATGACATATACGGACCTGGCAGGTGAGTACAGACCACACAGGATACTGTAGGATGGTTCAGTAATGTGTTATGACACAGACAGGGCACTGCCTCCAACAACAACAGCAATAATACAAGCATTGCGGTATACTTGGCAAGGGGGTAACATGGTGGGCCTAACAAATGCCATGCTACCGAGCAAGGGGAGGTGTGAATAGGGAACACAAATGCTGATGTCCATGATCGCCGGTGCTCCTTAGGGGTGCCAACACAGATACATGCCATCCTGGCCAGGGGGCTGTGGGTGCATGGCACTACAGGCCCACTTACATAGGGGTAGTACATTTATTTATTTATTTAGCTTTTGTTAACCAGGTAAGTACACTAGACAAGCAATTTGCCTATTTTCAGGTACGACCCGGGAGAGTACAGGAAATTACATACTTACACACTTGGGACAACATGGTACATAATTAAGAACAGGTCACACATCATGAGACTACAAGGTAAGATTACACATCACATAATTAGGAACAGGTTACACATCATGAGACTACAAGGTAAGATTACACATCCCATGATTAGGAACAGGTTACACGTCAAGAGACTACAGGTAAGATTACACATCTTGCATCAAGTTTGGGGCAGTACAGAAATACTACATTTTAAGGGCCGGCAGTTTTGTATGGGTGCAAGTGCTAAACATATGTCATGGGGGTTTTTGACATCCGAAGGCCGATGCACTTTAAGATGGCTCCATAGAGAAGAGCGCAGGTTGCCCTGTAAAGGGGCAGCACGGACCTGGGTTGGAAAGGTATTCCAAAGTTTAGGGGAACATGCTGCAAAGTCCATTTCACCCATCTTGGTCCTAGTCACAGGCACCTTGAGTGTGGCAGACCCCTGAGACCTAAGGTGATATGACAAGGGGGCAGTTTTGGCCTGCAAGCTTGCCACCCCTGGAGGGGTACCTGTGTTGAGGACCTTACCAGTGAAGCAACCAAGGACAAAATCAATGTACTTTGTAGGCGAAAGCCAGTGTAGCTTGTGAGACAGAATAACCAGATTGTATGCGTAGAGAATTGGTTTACAGTGGGCTGCGGTTTCGGGGAGGTTATTTAGAAAATTGGAGAAGAGCATTGGTCCAAGGACGGAGCCTTGGGGGACCCCTACCATTACTGGGATGGGACCCGAAAGCTCTTTGCCAAATTTGACCCATTGCATTCTACCATATAGGTAGTTGTTGAACCAGCTAAGAGCAGTAGTGGAAAGACCAATTGCTCTAAGCTGAGTCGACAGCATGGCATGGTCGACCAGGTCAAACGCCTTTGAGAGGTCAATGAAGAGGGCCCCCGAGAGTTTACCCTGGTCCATGGCCTCCCTGATCCATGATGTAACAGTAACTAGGGCTGATGAGGTACCATGCCCCTTCCTGAATCCATGCTGTACAGGAGTCATTATGTCATGTGCCTGTAAGTACTCTGAGAGTTGCCCTGCCACAACTTTCTCCAGTAGTTTGCGAGCTGCCGACAGGATAGATATAGGGCAATAGTTCTCTATCAGCTTAGGGTTCCCTTGTTTAAGGATTGGGACTACCCTGGCAACCTTCCATATGTCTGGGATAACTCCAGTTGCCAGGGACAGACTGAAAATGTGTGCCACCAGAGGTGCCAGCCAGGGGACACCAAGACTGAGGAGCTTGGGTTCTAAGCCATCTTGTCCAGCACTTGAGTAGGGGGAGAGTCCCGCTAGCAGTTTCTGCACCTCTTGAACTACCACTGCCCTGAACAGAAAAGACGGGCAGAGTGAAGATGGTGCTGTGGGCTGATTGCCACTGACACCATCATCATTTAGGAATGACGAGGTGTACTCTGACAGATCCACAAAATAATGGTTGAAGGAGCTGGCAATGGTTTCCGAGTTGTTACAGCTCAAACCATCGATTATCATGTCAGTGGACTCAGTGCTCTGTGTACCACTCACAACTTGTTTAATGTTCCTCCAGAACCTTCTAGCATCCCTAGCTGAGTTCAATAAAGCAGATTTGCAAAATTCACTCTTGGCAATCCTAATGTTCTTTTTGCATTCATTTCTGAGTTGTCTATATCTCAGAAGGATGGCTTGGTCAGCCGTGGCCTTGAACTTGGCCCAGCACTTATCTCTAGTGTTGAGGAGTGCCAGGAGGCTACCATGAAGCCATTTAGTAGCCATTCCCCTCACCCTCCATCTGATGAGGGGGGCGTGTTTCTCCTGCAAGGCCCTTCAAGAGCAAAGAAAGTGACCGACAGTGGATGCGGGGTCCTTAGCATTCCAAACTGCCCCCCAATCTGTGTACTTGATGTAATTTTGAAAGGGGGACAAATCAAACTTGGAGTAGTCTCTGATCTGGATAATTTTATGGGGAATTCTTTGATGTGGTACCCTCCAGACATAGTACACTGGGGAGTGATCAGAGATAGAGTCCGGTAGGATACCCGACGAGCTGATCCTATCTGGTCTATTTGTCAGGATCCAGTCCAGGAGTGAGCCCTTACCACCACTAGTAGGGCATCTGGTAGGATCCTTGACAAGTTGAGTCAGAGAGAGACTGGTAAGTGAGGGTTCAAAGGCCTTGGCATTGCCACCCAACCAATTTAGGTTGAGGTCACCCAGAATGATTAGCTCATTCTGCCATGTTGCAGCACCAACTGCACCAAGGAGACCAGTCAGTCCCTCTGCACCTCCTTTTGGAGGATTGTATGCAAATACAGTGTGAATCTTTTTTTGCCATCCCTAGTAACAGTACCATGTGCAGAGCCTCACAGGGGGACTGCATGGTCTGTTGATCAGGGAGGGCGGACAGGTTTAGATGGTTCCTGTAGTAGACCAGGATGCCACCACCTCTCTTACTTCCCGGACGATCTCGGTGGATAAGGTCGTAACCAGGGAAGGCACATGCTGAGCTGGGGGTGGAAGGCTTCAGCCAGGTTTCTGTAATTCCAAGAATGTCAGGACTGTGCCGAGTTACCCAGACACGAAGTTCCGTTAGGTCTGGGAGCAGGCTTCTGACATTTAGATGGGTCACCTTCAGCCCTTTAACCACTGGCCAGCCCTCCCATGTAGGTATGGACTGGGGTGGCGGTCCTGGGTTTAGTTCAATGTCCCCTGCTAGCGCAAGTGTCAACAGCAGGAGCCAGAGTAGATGCCTTAAAGGGGGGGGGGGTCTCTTCTTGTTCTGTGACCTCCAGTCATAACGCCTGACCTTATGAGAGGGTCTCTGAAGGTACCCTAGTTTCAGACCACCAAGGACCATGGTCAGGGGACAGCCCTCTGCTATAATGTTTGAGAAGGTAAAATCCGACTCTACTGGTTGGACATATGTACACCATGGAGCTATTTTTAGGGTCAGCCCCATAGAACCAGGGATCAGGAGACAGTAAGGCTCACGGTGGCTATAGTGGCTAGTGAGCCCATGAGTAGCTTGGCTAGGACTAGCTTGACGGGAGCTCAATGAGTCCCATGCTTGCTCCGATACAGTTTTCCCGCTGGGACGGTACCACCTTGGGTCACCAAAGTGTTAGGCCTAATAGCTGCACTCTGTATCTTTAAGAGGAGTTGAAATATTAGAGAGAGGGGAGGATGAACATTGCTAGGGGTGGTGCCGAGGGGGGAAGGAGAGTATTTAATAAAGGCTGGAGGTGGGGTATGGGAGGGTGGACGTAAAAATTCAAGCAGCAAGGAGACAGAAGGACAGAAAGTGAAAGAGAAATTGAATTATTTGCAGGGCAAAGCTTACAACTGTGACCCAAATGGAATCTGGTCTAAACAGAAAAAACTGTATCACTTTAAATTTACTCTCTGGTCCAGGGTAGCTTACCACTGGACCTTAAAACAAAGAGAGCTGTAATATTTTACAATCTGCAAACCTGCAGCCTAAATAAACTTGCACTTCAAACTACCCTTAGAGTGCAAAATTGCTATAAACAGGCTTAGGTTCGCGTTTAAGTTAGGATTTACAAGACAATTTGGAGAGAATTAACAAGTACCACAATCAGAATATAACATTAGCTTAAGGTCCAGAGAGGAAACAGCAGTAGCAAAGAATTAAAAAACTGCAGCAGCCGGTCAGCAGGCAGAGTCGATGGTTCTGGACAGTCCAGTTTCTGCAGTGTACCTTCAATCTGGTGATCAGCGGGCAGTGCAGTGAGGAAGGCAGCTGGCAGACAGAAGGGGTCCGCCCGGCTGCTCGAAGCAGCAGAGGCACCCGTGTCAAGGGTGAAGCTTCAGTCTGGTGATCAGCGGGCAGTGCAGTGAGGAAGGCAGCCAGCGGACAGGAGGGGTCCGCCCGGCTGCTCGAAGCAGCAGAGGCACCCGTGTCAAGGGTGAAGCACATGGGGGCACACAACCACAGGCCATGGGGGGGCAACAAGGAGATCTACAGGGATACCAACCAGCCAAGCAGAGTGGTGACTGTACGCCAAGCCAGCAATGCTGGGGTCAGATGGCTGTGGCCTCAACACAGGGAAGCTGGATATGTGGCAGGGCACAGTGGGGGTAGTGGGGACATGCTGGTGGTGGTGGGTGGCCATGCACCACCTACATCTATCTGTGACCACCACCCCATGTATGGACTATCTGCCTGTGCAGACCCTGTATGGTGGGGAAGTAGTCCTCAGCCATGGTATGGGGATGCCAATGGTGATGGTGTCACCCACCCCTGGCCACAGGCCCACAGGGTATCGTCCCTGGGGAGTTTCATGACACAACCTGGTGTGTGCGGTGTCCTCGGTGATCAGAGAGTCCCGGGTGTACTGGTTATTCTTGCCCCAGCACTGTATGGCATTGGTGTACATCTTAGTGTCTATTGCTGGGTGACAGTACTTACACTGGACAGGCTGGGGCTATGGCCAAGGCCCCTAGAATTCTGCGGCCGCAGAATTTTGCGCAGAACTTGCAATCTACTGCAGAACTTCTGCGGTGCCGCAGAATTCACTCTTCTTGGTGATTTTTTATTAATATTTCTGTTTATACATAGAATCTGGTTCCCTTCCCCTCTTTTTATATCCAAACCCCTCTATATGTTTCAGAATGTGATGTTATCATTGCTATAACATCATACATTAATAATAAATAAGCTGCATTCTGCAACGAAATGAACAGTCACTTATCCACAACAGCTCCCACTGCCAGAGACGGTAGCACAGCACATCATGCACGGTGATATCTGCTCAACCTGCACTACAGCCTAATAGAATTTTCAGTCTTACATTATTTCACTAGGGCCAACTTAAACAAAACCTTGTCAATAGCACCGACCTGTTAAGTGCATACCTCACTTTATACAAACCTATGTGTGCCTTTAAGGTATAGAGATGCTATCTGAAATGAATCACTGGTAAAAAATAATTTAACTGTCTACATTTGTAAGAAAAATAAAGTAATTATGCCCAGAAAAGTGAAATATAATAATGTGTAGACCTGTTGAAAGAATAGACCTGTTAAATAAATAATTGCACTGTACGCATTTTTGCCAGGGTTATTGATTACATATTGTCATTGGTTGATAGAATCTCCTAAAAGTTATTGAGAAATGCTGTGTGCAGGGACAGCTGTTGGGCCAGAGGGTAGCATGCTGTGTTTCCGTGCCGGCAACTCAGGTTCAGAGATTAGCTCTGGTTGCTGGCTGGGCAGCACAAGGATTGGTGGAACACATCACTGCTTGGAGCCTGGGAAGGCATGGTGCAGCGTTCTGTCACACGGTGGACACATTGTGATGGGCCAGAGAGTTGTATCTCACAATTGCTTCACATGCATGTCATGGTCTGATGGTGTTATACAGTGTGTCAGGGAAAGCAGGTTGACATGAAAAATGAGTTTGCAATAACTCTTCTATGCCATTTCCAATGGGACCTGTATGAATGAGGATGCAAGTTCATGGAAATAAAAAAAAAAAATATATATATATACACACACACACACAAAATATCTCTGTCTCTCTCACCACACATACACATATGTATATTTGTATGTTACAGATTGCATATAAATACACAAGTGATACACAGTGGGAACCTCATGAGTGGTGTTGAAAGCACATACAAATATATAAGTGATTGACAGTGGAAACATCATTAGTGGGATAGATAACATGCATATAGAAATACCTTATTTATCACATAAGATCCCCTCTGCATATGTCATTTATGCAACAGGTTAGGACCTTAAGGGAGAGACACTTGTTTTGCTTTTTTAGGCATAAAATTATTTTTGTAGGTTTATTTTTTGAACTAGTGTTACTGTGCTTTCCACCATCCTGATTGCTATAACCACTAGCATGAAAATAAAGCCAGGATGACAAGCTGACACTGTGATGTGGTAGTTTGTTAGTGCCGCAGAACTTCCGAAGAAATTACAAACCACCGACACAGAAGTTCTGCGACAAATGGTAGTCTTGCCGCAGAACTTGGTCCCACTGTGCCACAGAAAAGTAGGGGCCCTGGCTATGGCCAGTCTTCAGAATACCTGACACCATGGCTGCCACCTCCTGCATGGTGCCAAACAGGCCCTGTAGGACAGCAATGAGCTCAGCATGTCATGACTCTGCCTGCTGCTTGGCAAGCTGCATTATGTCATGCAGCATTTGGCGAAGGCATGTCATGTCCTCATGCAGCATGTGGTGGAGGTGTGTCAGCTCCTGCTGCACAGCAGCTGCCTGGTCTTGGCCACATCCCGCTGCCACCAAGGACAGTCCAGTAGGTCAAGGTTGGGCTGCACCTACAGTCATTGTATGGGATGGTCCTGCACTGTGATACATGCAATGGCTCATGGATAGTGTGGTGAGCCAGCTGTGTCTGGCCCATTGTGATGGGCATGGGATGACAGGGCTGTAGATGTGCTGCCACTGTGGCTTCACAGGGATGCACAGTGGTGTTCTGCCCTGTGGTGACATCAGGAGTTGGTAGGATGGTGGTAGTGGTGGGGTCCTGGGGTGGCATGGCCATGGCTGTGCCAGGAACAGAGGTGAACAGCATTGATGTGTCTACAGGGTCATGTGGTGACTGTGGCTGGTCCCTAGGGTTCTATGGTCAGGTGTAGGGGACTGCCTGTCCTGGGATGGGGCCTGACCCACCTGCAAAGCACTCAATGTAGGTTTCATCATCATTGTCTTCTAGGACCTCCTCACTGCTGTCCTCTAGGTGGTGTGGGCAGGTGGGCGGCAGGCACTGTACACGCTAGGATGGTCCTGTGGTGTCCTCTTCTGTGTCTGACTCCATGGGCTGTGCTGTAGGGAGATGACAGGGGAATTAGATAGACCCTGTGCCAGATGAAGTGGTGTACAGACAAAGGCAGCATGCATGCCCTGGTGAATGCACCCATACCCTGCAGGGAGGGGCACACCCCTACACCAGGAATACAGAAACCATAACCATGGGGGACACAGCACAGAGCCAGTGTCCTTACGGCCCATCACCAATGTGCATACACACACCACACATGTACATACACCCAGCACCATGGTGTATACACCCTGCCACCAGTGGCCACTCACCCAGCACCGTGGTCACACACCCTACCACCAGGGAAAACACATACAGAACCAGTGCACACACATCCCAGTTGACCCAGGCACACCCTACTGCCCACGGGTGCACACATCCGAGCCTCAGAGGGCAGACAGACAGCATCACACAGGGCACTGACATGGGCATGCACTCAGTTGGCCACATACTGGGTGATGGGAACAGAGCAGTGTTGCCCACATCCCATGCACCACTCAGCCATGGCCTCAATGTGCCCTATTCCAGTGAGCAACCACACCAACAAATCTGGCCTGTAGGAGTTCACATGGCAGTCACTCACATAGCTGGGTGGGTCCAACTTAGCTTTCATAACTTATACCCCACACTCCAGTCACCTCTACGGGCTGTAGCGGGGATTCTATTGCCTCCTCCATAGGATCCAGGGACTGGGCAGTTCCATTGTCTGCAAGCCTCCATCTGTGGCATGCAGCTGCCAGTGCTCCATCACCCTGGCCTCCTTTGTGTGCCTCCTCAAGTCTTGTAATTGCTTCCTCACCTCTTCCACAGGCCTGTTCTTCCTGCTTACAGCATTCACCTCGTCCGTGATCTCATCCCAGGCCTTCTGGACATGAGCATTGCTGCTTTTGTGGCAGGATATGACATACTCCCTGGCTTTGTAGACCTGTGCCAGCGCATGCAACCCTTCTGCACTGAAGCAGTGGGCTTGCAGTCTGTCACTATCTTCCATGGTACCTGACAGACAACGGGGTGTGAGATGGGTGACTGTGGAGTACAGACAGCAGCACACAGCAGAACTGACTACAAGTCGCCCTCCCCCCAAACTGTGCACCACAGATGCATCCCGGGCATGCATGCCCTGCTGCAGCCCTAGACCTGCCAACACCAGCCTGCATGTGCCCAACATTGATTATGGTCACAGATGGGCTGGGGTGGACAGTGGGAGAGCCCACATACCCCTGGGCCAAACACACAGATGTATATCTGTGCATAGGCACCCCACCTACAGCATGCAGCTTGGCTAGGGGGAGTCCCATCCCTGACAAGGCCACACCACTACCAATGGGGGTGAGTGACAGCACACTGCGTCATCATATGCCCACAGTACAGCTGCACACACTGGACAACTATATAATGTGCAGGTGTCTCAGAGGGTCTGCCACAGTATGCTGCACACTGGATACACAGGGTGCAATGTGTGGGTGTCCCAGAGGCTCCTCCCTGGTATGCTGCACACACTGGACACACAGGGTGCAATGTGCGTGTGTCCCAGAGGCTCTGCCCTAGTATGTTGCACACACTGGACACGCAGGGCACAATGTGCAGGTGTTCCAGAGGCTGTGCCCCAGTATAATCCCGGCATCCAGCCAGCTGGCCCACCATCGGCAGCATGCAGCCACATGTAGACCACAAGAGGATGGACAACACCCTACAGGACAGGCAATGCCTAGACAATAGGAGATGTGGTGCCCCCACCATGATAAAGTCTTCAATGCAGGGCCCCCACAACTGCACAGTACATCCTGTTCTGTACAGGGCATGGGGCATGAGCACATGGGCAACATGGCCGTGATGGTACAGTGAATACATGGGGACATCACCTGCAATGTCCAGCACTGCACAGTATGGAATGTTCCAGAACACTGCAGACCCAGGCCTAGTGACTCAGAGGCACTGTACCCAGGCTGCTGCATTAAGCAGTCTGCAGCACAGTGGTCCTCCCATATGTACAGCATGGTGAAGGCAACCTGCAGATCATGTGATCATATTGACTCTTGCTCAGCTGGCTATGGGGATGGTTGCCCATTGCCTGGCTCCAGAGCCATGTACAGTACGCACACAGTAGAACTGCTACCCGAGTCTACTATACACAGTGGCCCTAGTGCTACCAGGTGTCCTGTATGCTACAGGATGTCTGCATTGTCCCCATGGCTGGATGTCCTATACAGCCGGCCTGTCCACATGGCTGGTTGTCCCATACAGACAGCCTGGTAACACAGGACAGTTGGGAGCATTGACTAGCCTAGGCATGACTGTCCACTACATGAACACAGGAACAGAGCCTCAGGGAACAGGGACAATTCTAGAACTTTCTGAGGGCTATGGCTATGTCCATACCTCTCTCCTGTCCCTGATTGTCAGGGGTGTCCCTGATTTTACCTCCACATGTTCCTTGCTCTCTCTCCCTCGTAACATTTGTGTTTTGGTGACCAAACAGTAGGGATTGTACACGCAAAATACTGTCAACCATTACAGTTACAGACTTACTTTCTCTCGGAACATGCAGCTTATACTAAGTCCCTTTTTGTATTAGCCTTCTGTGGTTGTATTAGCAATTGTTAAGATGTGTCCCTGAGTGTGTTGCTTTCTCCCTGATATTTGTAAGCTATGTTCCTGATATTTGAGGCAACAGGCTAAGAGACATGGCTTTGCATCATGCATCTGGGGGACATGCTGTTAGTAATGCATGCACTCCACTGAACACTCACCTCTGTTTGCTTGCAGTTCCACGGTGTTGTCTAGGTGGTGCACTGTGTTCACTTATATAGCCCAGGCACAATTTAGCATGCTAATGCAGCACAACCTATAAAGACATGCTAATGTGGCTTGTTGCCCATGGACTGCCCAATGACATCCTTTGCATATCCTGGCTGAATATAGCAGGTTTGCCTGCTGCGCTATCTGGGATTGCGCTTTAACAAGTATGTGCAGCATGCAATCAGTTGTGTGTGTTACGGCCCTTGTGCAGACCTAATGACATGTTCTACCTATGATGTCATTGAGCTGCATTGCCCTGCACACTGCAATGCTGCCAACTGTGTAGGGCTGCGCAACAATGCGCATGTGCCACAGGTGCCTGTGAATACCAGGCATGTGCCACCCCCTGCTGGCTGCATGCCTCTGGTCATGCCCCCACCCCCGGATGTGCATGTTGTGCTGTGCACCAATGCATTGCACGGCCCTACACATTAATTGTACTACACAAACACAACGCAGGCCCTGAATCAGAAAGCAATATGCCAGGAGGCTATGCAGCACATATGAAGCAGCAGCCATGAGTTCCAGACAATGCCACGCACTCATGCAGCGTGACTACTGGTGGTCATCTATTGAGGTGGCCAAACTGGTGGACCTTGTGGTGGCTAGGGAGGATGAGCTGTGAGGTGAGGCATCTGGGGCAGACAGGTCACAGTGCGAAGTCTGGGCCCCAGTGAGCTGTTGCCTCACCCACTGGACAGGGGTCACCGACCCAGGGGACCAATGCTGCCACAGGTTGAGTGATCTGCAGTGGAGGGAGGTGTGCAGGCTGCATGAACTGAAGGATATGGTCACCAGTGGCACCTTGCCCAGGCCAGGTAGATATAGCCGGATGGTAGGCAGGCACATACCTCTAAACTGGACATGATTTTTAGGGACGTCCCTCATTCTGCCTCAAAATGTTCCTCTGTCCCCTTGTAAAACTTGTGTTTGTGACTGAACAGTGGGGATTGTATGCACAAAATAATGCCAAACATTAATGTTACATACTTGTTCTTCTTTGGAAAATGCATTTTACGATACTCTCCTTTTTCTATCAGCTTTCTGAGTGAATATTACCAGGTGGTATGATGTGCCCCTAATTTTGGGTCTCTGTCCCTGATATTTGGAAGCCTTATCCCTGACTTTTATGACATGAGGTTGGGAGGTATGGGCAAGTGTGTGGAGGGGCATGTGTGCAGGTCTGTGTCATTGTATAGTGTGTAAGGGATACCCCTTCAGACACTGCACACCTTCTGTGTCCCCTTCATGCTCTCCTCTGTACAGTGGGATATGCTCTGCAGCAATACCTGCCAGCCGTATAGTGTTGTCCAGCCACCCTGATCCACTGGATGCCCATCTGTCCTGTGCATGACTTGCACAGCCATGGTTGCCTGGGAGGCATACCATCCAGCTCTGCATGGTGGGGGCTGCCATCTAGCCATGACAGCAGGGGAATGGGCATGAGGGTTATCTGTATAGTGGCAGGGGTTGGTGAGTTGGACCCATGTGCTGTCTACGAGGTCCCTGGCATAACACCACCTGTCGCAACAATAGGCAGGTTGATGCCCACATGCATCGTTCATGTGGCTGCCCTGGGTGCTGTATCCAGCAAGATGTGGTGCTGTCCTTTGGCTTATCATACAAGATGTCTATGGTGCACCACAGAACTGTGGGGCCACACATGCCAGCATCCACAGACAGTGTGGCATGGCCACAGGGGGGTCCGGCCATGTGCAGGATAATTGTGTGGGCAAACACCACAGCATTCTGAGTCCCTGGGGCTTACACTACTCTGCATCCTGCCCCTGGTGGGGGTGTCCTGGCACACCATGTATACCTATACAGTCAATGCCTGCATGGGGTCTGAGGCTAGCATGTTTTGTCAGGGGCACCAAGACCAGCAGGCAAAGGTCACAATCGGACTGGATCACCAGGACCTGGACAGAGCCATGTGGGATCCCACATTTGGGTTCATGACCACCCTCTGCGCTCTGGAAGCTGTAGTGCGATCAGCTCTGTTGTACTTATATGGACCCTGTGTATCACTTAGGATGCAAACACAGGGCTATAGTATATCATTGATGAGGTACTGAGATATGTGTGTCACCCTGGCCCTCCTCTATTGGGTGTCCAGGTGGACCCTGGTGTCAACAGTCCAGGTGGGCCCCCTGTACCCACACCTGACTGTGGCAGCGGACAATACACAGGACAGCATGCACTGTGGATGCTCCCCCCCAATAGGTGGGAGCCACACTGTATGTGTGCATGCTGGACACTTGTGTGTGGTGCCACTGGTACCAGGCAGCCCTGCCCACACCGGCCCCCGTGGATGGCATATGTTATGGCTGGGACATGGTGTGGGTGGATGACCAGTTCTGTGGGACTGTGGGATACTGTATGCTGGTTGAGGCACTGTTTTACCACCATAGGGAACTGAATGTGCCTCTCTTTTCCTACCCTTAAAATCTCAGTGCACAGCCTGCACTGAAGCAGAAGGAGCATCCATGGAGCTGACAGTGCAGGAGGGAGTCCTGGGAGGTGTTGGCAGGCCATGATGAGGCCCAGGGTGTGCCTTCAGTGGGAAGGTTAGGTGAACCAGTGAGTAGGTACCATGTGTGTAGCACTCAGGGTTACATGTGTGCATGTATGGGAGTGGGCACAGGTTGCATGGTTGTGGCCATGACCCTACCACCATCAGTGATGTTGGGCCTTGCCCTCTGTGGTGTCCCCTTGGCTATATAGGACTCTGGTGGTGTGCACCATGTCACACCACATAGACTGTCAGGGGGTGGACCAAGATGTGTGCACGGTGGTACAGGGGTCAGTGGCACAGGGGATGGCAGTGCCCTTGGTCGTGCAGCTGGGGGTGTCCATACTCTCATGTCGCTGGGACATGGCACACTGGGCACCAGTACCCAGTGTCCATGGTGTGCTCAGCCTTGGGAGGTAGTGGACATGGAGAAAAATGGCGAGCAGTGTGGATATGCACTGGACATGGTCACCCTCTCGACCCGGCTCCATGAGTGGTGGCGCCCCGGTGGCTGAGACCCTGCCTTGCGTGGCATGGTGCTGTGTACCCTGTTTGGCACACATGCACAGTATGTCACCAGTGCCAGTGTCTGGTAATGTGTGTCTGTGTGTGTGTCACCATACTGGGAGCAACCCTGTGGGGGTAGCACCTCAGGGATGTGGGTGGAAGACACAGTATACACAGAAGCACTGGGCAACCAGTGTCATTACACTGTGACATGGTGTGTGCACTGCACTGTGCTGCACATTCATGCTGAAGGCATGCTGCCCATGTGCCTGTCCAATGCCATGCCAAGTCCCCCATTGTGCAGTTCTACATACTTGCCCATAGTGTTTATTGGGCATGTACTGTAGTGTAATTTTTGAACTGTGTTGCTTGACATTTTTGAGCTGTCTCCCTGGCATCATCTTGCAATGTATGTATAGTGTTTTCCTATAACATCTCGGCAATGTCTCTATATTGTTTACCTGAAATCTCTGTACATTTTTATCCTGTTTGTAATTGCCTCTGTATTTTTCCTTGTAACCTCCTGGGTTGCGCCTGAAAATAGGCATCTGTATTTGTCTTGTGTGCTTACCTGGTTAACAAATGCTAAATAAAATAGTACTGTGTGCTGCTGGATGGCTGCCACAGGGGATGGCATCAGTGCACATCAGCCACAGTGGAGCTGCCTCAGAGCTGATTGACCCCTGCCATCCTGTGACTGAAACCATGGCTACAGGGTGCAGTGGGGGCAGGAAGCCCTCCATGTGTGGTTGGTACAGTGCCATGGCCACCTGTGTGCCCTGGATGCCCACCATGGTAGGTCCCCTCTTCAGTGTGACAAGTAGTCTGTGTGATGCCCAAGTGATGCACTGCAAGCCCGCTGTACTGGCATGTAGTGACAGGTGGTGGGGCCTCTGGTAGGCGGTGCATCTCAGGGGCTGGACGTGAATGCCTTGTGCCACAGCTGAGTTGGTGTCCATGACACACAGTGTCATCTTGGCTATGGTGACCCAATGCATACAGGACCACTGGCCACATGTCAGGCACAGCAAGATCACGTGACCAGTGCCCTGAATAGGTCCTGTAGTGGAGGAGATCCCAAGGTCAGTGTAGGGGGCACACTTGGACAACATTTACAGGGGCCCACAAGGTCGATCACTGGGGTCAGGCCTGGGGTGCCACAGTCTAACATGTGGGCAGCATCACTGGGCTGCCATGGTGCTGTGCTGGCACAATTACAATAACTACAGTGATCCATAAGCCTCAGTCAGGTACAGTACAGCTGCTACATGCGGTAGCCATCAGGGTATATAGGGGCACCAAGGACCTACAAGGGGGGCCCACATACACATGTCCAAGCATTCTGGGGGCCACGTCCATGCAGGTTTCACTGTGCCTATTCTGCATTGGCCACATCTAGGCTATTGGCCTCATATGGCCTCAGCACGTAATACACTGGTGTTCTCCTGAAAGGTGCATGGTGGGTCCTGTATCCTCCTACATACACCACCGCAGTGGTAACGTGCACCATGGGCCTGCACATGGTGCTGCCAGCCATTCCCAACCTTGTGCAGCTGTGTTGTGTACCCCATGTGACTGACTAACAGGGAAAGGATCACAGCTCTCCAGGTACAAGGTCACCTGGGGGCCAGTGACCGTCACATGGTATGGTTCAATTTGGCCACTAGAACTAAATCATCCCATTCCAAGGCAAAAATATGGGACTTCAGAGGAGCTGACTTTGATAAGATGGCCAACAGAGTTAAGCTAGCCCTGGCAAAAGAAATACAAGGAGGGAGCAGGCAAAGTGGGAAGCATTAAGGATGTAATACTTGAAGCAACATCCCATTGTGTTAGAGAAAAGAAAGTAAAGAAGAAGGAAACCACTTTGGTTCTCAAAAACAGTAACAGAAAAGGTCAGAGCCAAAGGCTGGCCTTCAGGAAATATAAGGAAGCATAATGGGATGAAGATAGGGAGGCATACCAAACTTCCCTAAGGGAAGCAGGGAAGGCAGTAAGGTAGGCAAAGGCCCAAACCGAGGAAACACTAGCACAAACAGTAAAAGAAGGTGCAAGACTTTCTATAGATACATTAGTGAAAGGAGAAAGTCCAGAGGGGGTATTGCTAAGATCAAAGGAGATAAGGGGGCGTGTGAGGAGGAGGACCATGTAAAAGCATTTATCCTAAATAGATACTTCTGTTCAGTATTTACTGAAGAGAAGGTAGGTCAGGAACCACAGCTCAGCACCATGGACACAGGGGGGAGGGATGTGTGTACTAGTCCCTTCACAAAAGAAAGAGTCCTATAAGAGCTCAATAAGCTCAGGGTGGACATGGCAATGGGACCTGATGGCATACATCCCAGGGTACTAAAGGAGCTAAGGGTGGAACTAGCAGAGCCATTATCAGAACTGTTTAGTGAGTCTCAGAACACAGGAGAGGTCCCAGAAGATTGGAGAAGGGCTCATGTGATCTCGCTCCACAAGAGTGGTAGCAGGGAGAAAGCGGGAAACTACAGACCAGTAGTGGGCAAGATTATGGAGGCACTCCTTAAGGAAAGGATAGTGCAACACCTGTAATCCATAGGAGCACAGGATCCAAGACAGCATGGGTTTACAAAAGGAAGGTCCTGTCAAACTAATCTCATAGATTTCTTTGACTGGATAACCAGAGTTGTGGACCAAGGGGGAGCAGTTGATGTCACCTACCTTGACTTCAGAAGAGCTTACGATACTGTTCCAGATAGAAGATTGATTAATAAGCTAGGTAGACTCAGGGTGGGTCAGAAGTTGGTCAACTGGGTGGCAAACTGGTTGACAGGCAGAAAACAGAGAGTGATGGTAAATGGTATACAGTCAGAAGAGATGCAGGTCACAAGTGGGGTACCTCAGGGATCAGTCCTGGGACCAGTCCTCTTCAATATCTTTATCAGTGACATTGCAGATGAACTGGAGTGTAAGGTTTGTCTGTTTAGAAACATAGAATTTGATGGCAGATAAGGACTGCTTGGCCCACCTAGTCTGCCCATTTCCCTACCTAACGAATAAGCTGCAGATCCTAGTTAACCAACAGCCTACTTCCTCCTACCCCCCACTAGAATTGCCTTATGTCTGACCCACGCATTACTGAATTCCCCCACTGTTTTTGACTCTACAACCTCCTCAGGAAGGCTGTTCCATGCATCTACAACCCTCTCTGTGAAAAAACACTACCTCACATAACCTCTGAGCCGTCCCACCCCCATCTTCAAATTGTGCCCCTTTGTTCTAGCACATCTCTTTTTCTGAAAGATGCTACCCTCTTGGACTTTGTTGATTCCTTTGAGGTATTTGAAAGTTTCTATCATGTCCCACCTCTCCCTCCTTTCCTCGAGGCTATACATCTTATGCTCCTTTAGTCTTTCTTCATATGTCTTACGAACATACGAAATTTGCCAGCAGATAAAGGCCTAGAGGTCTATCAAGTCTACTCGAATGTGCAGCTAGCACCCCTTATTCTGCAGCTGCCCCTCCCTTCCACCCTTCCCCTTCATTAACCCTCCCTTGTCCTGTCCCATCCTCGTTTGAAGCAGTCCACTGTTCTACTGCATACCACTTCAGCAGGTAACGCATTCCACCCAGCCACTACTCTCTCTGTAAAACAGTGTCTCCTTATCTCCTTCCTGAACCTTCCTCGCTCCAGTCTCATTTCATGGCCCCTGGTGGCCCTCCCCTCCCTTACTTTGAACAGCCCCTCTGTACCCATCTTGTTTATTCCTTTCATGTATTTAAAGGTTTCAATCATGTCACCCCTGTCTCTCCTCTCCTCTCCTCCAGTGAGTACATGTTCAACTCCTTCAACCTCCTCTCGTATGATAAGTCCCCCAGCCCCTTGATCATCTTTGTCGCTCTGCGCTGCACCCCCTCCAGTAACTTAATGTCCCTCTTCAGATCCGGACGCCAGTGCTGCACGCAGTACTCCAGGTGTGGTCTAACTAATGACCTATACAGTGGCAGAATCACCTCCTCCCTCCTCGAGGATATACCCCTTGCAATACAACCCAGCATTTTGTTGGCCTTTGCAGCTGCCTTCCTACATTGTGCCGAGTTGTTCATTGACCCTGTAATGAGCACACCCAGATCCTTCTCCTCCTCTGTCTGGGCTAGCTGCACTCCCCCTAGCTGGTAACTCCTCTTTGGGTTCTTCATCCCAAAATGCACCATTTTGGTTGTCCTCCTCTGGACAGCCTCCACCCTATGTCTTTGCGGAGATTGGGTCTCCAGAACTGTACACAGTACTCCAGATGTGGTCTTACCAAGTGTCTGTACAGAGGGCCAGCAACTTCCTGTTTCTACTGGTGATGCCTCTCCCTATGCATCCCAGTATCCCCCCAGCCCTCCTTACTGCCTTCTCACATTGCTGGCCCACCTGTACAGTAGGTCATCTGATATGACTACCCCCCAGGTCCCTTTCCATTTTTGTTGTTGTCAGTATCTCACCCCCCACTGTGTACTCTTCCCCTGGGTTTTTGTTTCCCAGGTGTATTACTTTGCAGTTCTTTGCGTTGAATCTAAGCTGCCATACATTTGACTACACCTCCAACTTGCCAAGTCCCTTTTCATCCTTTCCATCCCACCTTGCGTATCAACCCTGTTGCAGATCTTTGTTTCATCTGCAAAGAGACATACTTTCCCTTCCAGTTCCTCTGCAATGTCACTTATAAAGGCATTGAAAAGGACCGGCCCCAGTAATGAACCCTACGGTACCCCACTAATAACCCCCCCTTTCTTCACTGTGGACTCCATTTACTATTACCCACTGTGTCCTGTTGTCCAGCCAGTGTTTTACCCAGGCTACCACCCTGGGACCCACTCCCAGGCTGGCTAATTTGTTTATTAATCTTTTGTGTGGGATTGTGTCAAATGCCTTGCTAAAGTCTAGGTAGGCCATGTCCACAGCCCCTTCCTTGTCTACTACTTTGGTCAACAAGTCAAAGAAATCAATTAAATTTGTCTGACATGACCTTCCTGCTGTGAATCCATGCTGACTTGGGTCCTGTTCCCCACTGGCCTCTAGGTAGTCAACAATTCTTTCCTTCAGAAGTGATTTCATCATTTCCCTACCACTGAGGTCAAACTGACAGGTCTGTAGTTTCCTGCCTCTGTCTTGCTCCCACTTTTGTGAATGGGAATCACATCCGCCCTCCTCCAGTCCTCAGGTACCACACCATCCTCCCATGATTTTGTTAAAAATGTGTCAGTGGCTCAGTAGGTAGCACACTCGCCTCTGAGGCTGGGAGATCAGAGGGCTGTGGGTTCAGTTCCCACGTCTGGCACTTGGGTTAATATCCCAGTACTGACACTGCGGTGCAGCATGAGAGGGGTGCTGCACTTCTGAGGTGCCGTCTTTCGGATGAGACGTTAAACCGAGGTCCCATCTGCCTGGATTGGTGGTAGTTCAGGTGGATGTTAAAGATCCATGGCACTTATCGAAAAGAGTAGAGAATTTCCCGGTGTCCTAGCCAAATTCCCTCATTCCTCAAAATACTACCAACAGCTTAATCTGGTTCAAGGTCAGTTGGCATTCATCTGTATCCCCTCCCCGGGTCGTGCCTGAAAATAGGCAGGATTTGTTTAGTGCACTTACCGGTCAACAAAAACTAAATAAATAAAAATAAATAAATAAATAAAAAGGATAGTCAGTGGTGTTACTAGTTCTTCCCTTAGTTCTTTTAGAATTCTGGGGTGAATCCCATCAGGCCCCATTGCTTTATTCACCTTCAGTTTTAAGAGTTCTTTCAGAAGCCTTTCTTCTGTGAAAGGACTAATATCAACCCCCCTATCCAGGGTGCTTCTATTAACTGGATTAGGTATCTCCCCCCTGCTTTTCCATTGTGAATACTGAGCAGAAGTATTCGTTTAGTATCCCTGCTTTTTTACTGTCGCTCTCTGCCCAACCACCTTCCTCTTTATTCAGCCTCAGAATCCCTGCCTTAGTGTTTCTTTGCTTCCTAATGTACCTATAAAAGGTTTTATTCCCCTTCTTAACAGAGTTGGCTATCTTTTCCTTGGTTTGAGCCTTTGCTATTCTGACTGCCTTCCCCACTTCCTTCAGCTTTAACTAGTACAGTTCTCTGTCCTGCACCTTCTGTGTTTCCTTATACTTCCTGAATGCTATCTTTTTCTCTCTTACCTTCCCTGCCACTTCTTTTGAGAACCATAGTGTTTTTTTCTTTCGTTTTCTTTCTTTATTTATTTGTACATCAGTTTACAACCTTTGAGCCAGAGGCTCATTTCCAAAGATACCTTATCACATTGAGGACAGACATAAACAAATTTAGGTTACAGCATATAAGACACAGACTTAGAGTTACACAGAATGGTTTCATACATTTATACAATTTAGTAGGCATTTCAAAGATACAGCTGAGCACATGCTGGTAATAACAGAGAAAATAAGCTATGGGGGAGAAGTTGGGGGTGGGGTGAGTTGGGGTGCCGCCCAGGAGGTGTTGTCAAGTGTGGAGAGATCAAGGTCCCATTTAGAAACAGGAGCAGCTGCGAGTGTTAAACAGTTGGCTCCAAAGGTCGGTTTTGAAGTTGGAGATTGTGGGGGCATTGGAGATGGGAGCAGGGAGAGAGTTAAACCAGGATGGAGCTTTGTTTTGATTTGTTTATTTGCTTCACACATAGGCTTGTTGCCTCTGTGATGGCGGTTTTGATGTTTCCCCATTGTTGCTCCACCCCACCTTTTTGCCTGTTTACTAGTGCTTTTCTGAGGCACTCTCCCATTTTGACAAAATTAGCCCTTCTGAAGTCCAGTACCTTCACTTTTTTATGGCTTGACTCTACAGCTAAGTTTATTGTGAACCACACTGTTTGGTGGTCGCTTGTTCCCAGATGGCTACCCACTTCAAGATCGAGATCCTCTCTCCGTCCCCATTTGAGAGCACCAGGTCTAAGATTGTTCCTTCCCAAATGGGTTCCAAAACTAGCTGTCTGAGGCATGCCACCTGTAGGGCATCTGGAATGGCTCTGCTGTTGGATGTGGCTGCAGCAAAGGTGCTCCAGTTAACATCTGGCATATTCAGATCCCCCATCAGCAATATCTCCCCTTTCTCTGCCATCCCAAGGATGCCTTCTATCATTTCCTTGTCCATTTCCTCCTCCTGAGATGGGGGTCTGTATACAACCCCTGTGTGGATTGTGGTGCCATTTCCAGTCTCCAAGGTGACCCACAGTGCCTCCTCTCCTCCCTATTTACCCTTTAGTTCTGTTGCTTTGATCCCTTCCCTTACATAGAGAGCTATTCCTCCTCCTCTTCTTCTCTCCCTGTCCCTCCTGTAGATTGTGTACCTTGGTATGTTGACATCCCAGTCATGGTTCTCTGTGTACCATGTTTCTGTGACTGCCACAATATCCAGGCATCCCTCTTCCATCAAGGCCATCATTTCAGGGAGCTTTTTGCCTAGACTATGGGCATTGGTTCTCATTACCCTCCATTTTTTATGGCTATATTTATTTTTGCCCCATCCCTGTCCTTACTGCCTTGTCTTTTTCTCCATTTACCCCTGCCCTTCTCCCTATCGACTGCTCTATCTTGGTGTTTACCTGACTAAGTGCCCTAATTTTTTGGTGCGGGCTAGGATTTCCCTTCTCCTTTTCAGTGCCTCCCCCTTGGCTAATTTAAATGATTGCCAATGAAGCATTTAAACCTATCATCTAGGATCCTGGTTTCCCTCCTGGATAGATGCAGACCATCATGCCTGTATAGGCCTGCATCCCTCCAGGTGGAGCCCCAGTCCCCAGTGAAGCCAAATCCCTAAGCTTTGCACTAGTTTTTCAACCAGTGATTGAATCCCATGGTGCAGAGTACCCTAGCCTCATCCATGCCATAGACAGGTAGCACTTCTGAGAAAGTTACCATGTGTGCTACTTGTCTAAGGCCCCTCCTCAGCTCCACAAACTCCTGTTGCACTGCTATAATCCCATTCTCAGCCAGGCCATTTGTCCCAAGGTGGATAATGACATCCAGCTCACGCCCCCTTGCAGTTGCCACCATGATCCTGAGAATTTGTTTCCTGTCCCTCCAAGCCATGGTGCCGGGCAGGCACCTTACCTCCCTTTCCCCTGCCTCCCCCAGTTCTATCCCCCTAACAACTGAGTCCCCCACAAGGAGTTTTTTCCTTCCCCTGTGGGGTCCTGTGCCACCCTCCTGTGGGTCTCCATTGTGGAGGTTCCCAGCGTCCTCCTTGGTCTCCACTGCGGGTGCTTCCATAGAGGAACCATGCTCCGCCAGAGTGGTGAATGAAGTGTGGAGAGGCACAACTGAAAGGATGCACCTCTGTTCCACCACTCTCAGCCTCCCTGAGCCCACCGTGGTCCAACCACTCCTCTTTCTTGGCAACCTCTGAGGTAGTGGCGGTGGCCTGGGTGGTCCCTGGGTGGGGGAGAAGGCTTCCCGAATCCCTGCCAGGTCAGCATGGAGACAAACAAATTCCTCCCTCAGACCAGAGAGGTGACTGCAAATAGGGCAGCAATGCAGTCTTCAGAATGTCTCCTGGAAAACTGCTACAGATGACACGAAGATCTATAACAGAGTATATGATCCAGATGGGGTGGGCAGAATAAGAAGAGATCCGGATAAACTGGCAAAATGGTTGGAAGAGTGGCAACTGGGGTTTAATGCAAAGAAGTGCAAGATCATGCACATAGGGAAGAGAAACCCTGAAGCCACCTATAGGCTGGGAGGGGAGTTGCTGGCAGTCACAAGGGAAGAAATAGACTTGGGCATCATAATCACCGATGACCTGAAATCATCCAAGCAGACCACTAAAGCAGTAGATAAGGCTTCACTGGTGGCCAGGTGGCATCCATGATCAGCAATATATGGACACACTAGACACAACTGTGTCTAGACATCTAGGTGTCCTGAAGCCTGGACACTGTTGCCATAAAGCACAAGTGGTGGGACCTGCACGCAGCGGTAAAAAAGAAACTTGCTGCAGGCTCACGGACACACCAGGGCACAGGAGGCAGGTCACCCATCAGCGACACACCACTGACTCCACTGGAGAGGATGGTGGAGGACACCCTCACAGACATCAGTGTCTATGGGGAGTTTGAAGGCATAGACACCCTGGAAGGTATGCATGCACTGGCAGGTCACGGGTTCCCTAGGGAAGTCACTCCAGGCATGGACTAACAGCCATATGTTTCACCCCACAGACACAGGCACTGATCGATGCATGACTGCAGGGGCAACAGCGCACAGCCAGAACACAACGACACAGCATGTGGGATGCAATGATGCCAGGCAGGAGGAGAAAGGCAGATGTGGGTCACTGGTGCACCCAAACCCCAGCAACGGGCAACTGCAAGGGCTCTTTCACAGCCAGCCAAACAACCCTATGTCCCCAACAGGTACTGAGCTGGAGACAGAGAAACAGCAGGAGTCAGAGATGGACCTGGAAAGCACACAGGTAGCCCAGGACCAGAGGACACAGAAGCCATTCCAGGTGGTGGACAGAGGTCACAGCAGCTGGGTGTGCCAGCATGCATCAAGAAAACAGGCACGTACCACCAAGGACAGGGTGGTGGGCAGGACTGCAGCCACTGGCACAGAACAGGTATGGCAAGATGCCATGACAAGGAGAGTAAGGATACAGACATGCCCTCTGGACAGTAGTAACGAAGGTCCATCGACACATGCTGTGGTCTGCCCATGTACAGCATGCACCCATGGCATCATGGCAGCACAGTACAGGGAGCTGCAGCAGCTGATGCAGGACAGGCTGGAGGTGCAGCGACACAACACAGAGGCACTGATGGTCCTGACTGGCAAAGTGCGGGCCATACAGTGTGGGATCATTGACTGGCTGGATGACCTCCATGAGAAGCTTGTGGACCATATGGTCAGTTGGGAGGCGCCACATGGATGATCTGCCCACACCCCTAGCTGCATGGCACACATCCACACCCAGGTGTCTCTCGGCAAGGCACCCTCCTGACCAAGAACAGGACACCCAACTGTGAGACATGGAGAGCACTCTGGTAGAAGGGCCCCAGGGTGCAGGCATGGCCCACATGCCACCACCAGTACACAGAGCAGGGAGTCACAGGAGCATGACACAACCACCACACAGGAGGACATGAATGTCCACCACGACAGTCACAGCACTGCAACCGATGATGCCACGGAGTAGCAGCAGACTGTGCTCACCCCTGCGGTCAGCAGCCAATAGGGCACCTCCAGTCCACATGCAGTGGTCAGGAAGCTGGACACATGGTCCTCAGAATGCCTATAGGCAAAACCCTACTACACACAAAGGCAGTGTAAGTGCACAAGCGCCACTCACGTGACATGTATAGCACATGCACAAAGTGTACATACCCTGAACACACCACATGCCATACACACAACGTGACAAATGCTGACAAATGGGAACTTTGTGAGAGAACTTACAGTGGAGGAACCGCTGTCAGGGAGTGACCACCAGTCAGTATGGCTCACATTGGATATGGGCAAGGAAGGAGTGGAATCTGGCACAATAGTGCTGGACTTCAGGAGGGCCGACTTTGGGAGGATGGGGGAAGTGGTAAAAGGGTACCTGGCCAGAATTCAATCTAGTATGGACACTAACCAGAGGTGGGAGCTCATAAAGCTGGGGATAGTGGAGGCAACCAAATCCTGCTGCAAAGCCCAGAGCAAGAAGGCTAGGGTTAAGAAACCGAACTGGTTAAGCAAGGAGGTCATGGAAAGGTAAGGAAGAAAAGAGCTGCCTTTAGGAAGTACAAGAAAACAGGGAGGGGGGAGGACAGGGAGGAGTACTTGACAGAACCGAAGGAGGTGACAAGGGCAGTAAGGGGAGCCAAAGCATCTATGGAACTCAGGCTGGCACAAGGCATTAAGAAGGGAGAAGGACTTCTTTAAGTACATCAGGAGAAAGGAGCTGTAAGGACCACATAGTAAGGATTAGGAAGGAGGGGTTGGGTGGAAGCAGGGTGCGATAAGGCGGAAGCACTAAATGAGTACTTCTGCTCAGTATTTACTAAAGAGAAGAGGGGGGTGACACCCACGGTGGGAGAAATGGCAGAAGCTGGGTGGGAAGTGGTGACAGATGGGGAAATCATGGAGAGCAGAGTTCAAGAGGGTTTGAAGGCACTGAGGGTGGACAAGGCGCCAGGCCCAGATGGCATCCACCTCGGGGTACTGAAGGAGCTGGCAGAGGTCCTTGCAGAACCTTTGGCAGACCTATTTAATGCCTCACTACATTCGGGGTGTGTACCTCAGGACTGGAGGATGGCTCATGTGGTGCCCCTCCACAAGAGTGGCCCCAAGGATGAACCGGGAAACAACAGACCAGTGAGCCTCACATCCATCGGGGGTAAGCTAAAGGAGACTATCCTGAAGGAGAGACTGGTGTCCCTCCTAGAGGCCAAAGGACTACAGGACAGCAAACAGCATGGCTTCATACATGGCAGATCCTGCCAAACCAACCTGGTCAAGTTCTATGACTGGGTAACTAGGCAATTGGACAGGGGCCATGCAGTGGATGTCCTGTATCTGGACTTCAGTAAGGCATTCGACTCAGTGCCACATGGAAGGCTGGGAAGGAAGTTAGTAGGCACAGGGGCAGGTGCAAAGCTGGTGAGATTCGTAGGAAACTGGCTGCAGGGAAGGCAACAGAGGGTGGTGGTGGGGAGGAGCTCTCACACCCAAGGGCAGTGACGAGCGGTGTTCCACAGGGCTCGGTGTTGGGACCAGTGTTGTTTGGGATATTCATTGCAGACATATCATGGGACATCAAGATCAGTCTGTTTGCTGATGATACCAAGGTAGGCACGGTGGTGAATGACCTAGGGGGATGGCAGGGGTTGCAGGATGATCTGGCAAAGCTTGAAACCTGGTCAGACACCTGGCAACTGGGCTTTAATGCCAAAAAGTGCAAGGTGCTGCATTTTGGGATGAAGAACCCAAGGAGGAGTTACCAGCTAGGGGGAGTGCAGCTAGCCCAGACAGAGGAGGAGAAGGATCTGGGTGTGCTCATTACAGTGTCAATGAACAACTCGGCACAATGTAGGAAGGCAGCTGCAAAGGCCAACAAATGCTGGGTTGTATTGCAAGGGGTATATCCTCAAGGAGGGAGGTGATTCTGCCACTGTATAGGTCATTAGTTAGACCACACCTGGAGTACTGTGTGCAGTACTGGCATCTGTATCTGAAGAGGGACATTAAGTTACTGGAGGGGGTGCAGCGCAGAGCGACAAAGATGATCAAGGGGCTGGGGGACTTATCATACGAAAGGAGGTTGAAGGAGTTGAACATGTACTCACTGGAGGAGAGGAGAGACAGGGGTGACATGATTGAAACCTTTAAATACATGAAAGGAATAAACAAGATGGGTACAGAAGGGCTGTTCAAAGTAAGGGAGGGGAGGGCCACCAGGGTCCATGATATGAGACTGGAGCGAGGAAGGTTCAGGAGGGAGATGAGGAGACACTTTTTTACAGAGAAGGTGGTGGCTGGGTGGAATGCATTACCTGCTGAAGTGATATGCAGTGGAACAGTGGACTGCTTCAAACAAGGATGGGACAAGACAAGGGGGAGGGTTACTGAAGGGGAAGGGTGGAAGGGAGGGGCAGCTGCAGAATAAGGGGTGCTAGCTGCACATTTGAGCAGACTTGATAGACCTCTAGGCCTTTATCTGCTGGCAAATTTCATATGTTCGTATGTTCGTGACAGGTATTTCCCCCGCCACACAGCCATCATGGCATACATCACCACACAATTGCCGGCACACGACATGCTGTGTGGTACAGATGGCCACCCCATAGCAACACTCCCCATCATGCCCCCGACAGGAGATGCACAACATGCCCCCCTCAGCAACACCCCTACCAAGCCCCCCCATTGCAGGGCACCCGACATGCCCCTCTGGCCACATAACATAGCATATGATGCCATGTGCCACATGCCCATCCTTGCTGGATACACAGTCCCCCACCTTCCATCCCACGCCCCAGATGGGTGCACTTAATGGGTGGTGTCAACATCATTTACCCACCATCCATGATGGCTGGAGCACACACATGCCATGATGAAGTGCTGTCCACACCAACCACACACACGGATGCCCACCCATTATGATCAAGCGCAGAATGGTGCCACTGCACAAGACACATGGCCATTGGTCCCAACGCTGTGCAGGTGTACATCACTACCAGTGCAACATGCCCTGTATGAGGGTGTTGCGAGTTGCATGCCCACTCAGTGTCTTCTGCCCCCTGGCCATCCTCCCATCCTCCACCGGTAGTGCGTCCTGCTGGTGGCCCACTGACATGAGTACATTGCGATGCAGGGTAATATTATGGAGCATGGCACATGCGGTGAACACCTTGCACACCCTTCCCGGAGACAGCAGCATTGTTCCCCTGGTATGGTTCAGACACTGGAACCGCATCTTCAATAGGCCGATGGTCCTCTTGACGAAGTTTCGTGTCTTCCTGTAGGCATGGTTGTATGCCTCCTCCGCTGCACTGATCGGTGCCAGGATAGGTATCATCAGGTATGGGTGCAGTGTGTATCCACTGTCACCTATGCAGGGGACAGAACAAGCAGACAATGAGGCACATGCAGTGGTTGACATCACAGTGCCCCACACATTCCCTTTATACTCACACAACAGTCAGCCATCCAGAAGACCAGCACATACCAGGACACTGAGATGAAATTTGTTGAGTATGTACACATCATGGCATGAGCCAGGGTACTTTGCATATACATTTGTGATTATACCATTCGTGTCATGCACTACCTGACTGTTCAGTATGGGGTCATAATGTTGCATGGAAAACTGCACACTGCAACATTACCACATGTAAAACAACGTGCAGTAAAACAAAATTGGCACATTATGCGAACATACCAGAAGCGCACACCACAGCAACTAATTTGTTTTCTTGAGAGTTCTGCCCCCACACCCTGACTAAATAATCAACTCCGGGGTGCGTGGACGTCGAGGGTAAGAAAAGCTCACCTCCAGTGAGATACCCATTTCGGGGGGGAAAAAAGTCGAAGCATAGTGGGACCTGGGGAAAAATGAACCGCAACCCCAGGTCCCCGATGCTGCCGGAGGCAGGTGCTCTAGCTGCTCCACTGTGGGAGTAGCTCAGCCTGGCACTGCCCTGATGACATTCTTAATCTTCCCTCACTGGCAGCCTACAGCGACAGGGGTAGCAGTGACTACTGCACGCTCTAAAAACCCATGTCGCTGTAGAGCCATTAGCGCTTCTTTCAGCACTGTTTTACGTGTGGTTTTGCATGCGACATATTGACCCAGTAGATGACTGTTCACACTGTGGAAGTCCTTTCTGTTCATGTATACCTCCTCATGCACAATTGGTGACAGTATTCCAATATTGGTGCAGTCTATTGCGCCGTGTATGTTTGGCATACCGTGCATGACATGGAAGGCATGTTTTGTGGCACAGACATTGGTGTAGGCTGTAGGGAACCTGTTGTGCTCCTGCACATGGGCCAACAGGGTATCCTTCACATGTGCCAAAGCCCGTGACACGGAGGACTGACATTCACGGATGGCATTGCCAGTCTCCTGCTGGAATGACCCTGCTGCATAGTATGATAGGGCACATAACACCTTGGTCTCCACAGTCATCGCCCTAGACCGCCATGTCTGTGGTGCAGTGTCATCATGGACCATGTCACACAGCTGTCTGATCATGGCTCAGTTGAACCTGAAGCATTCGATGCTGTGTGTATCCCACAGTGTGGCTGCATCCAGCCATGGTCAGAAGACCCTTGGCTGTGGTCCTGCATGCCTCCGCTGCTCCAGCTATGTGTCAAGCAGGTGCACGTTCATCAGAAGGTAAGGTCACATCCTCCCCCTCCACTATGGTTACTTGTCTACCTGTATGCATACTGCCACAGCCCCTTTATGTGGCCTGGGACTCCTGTGTGTACCTTTAGGAGGGCATGGGAGGGGGCCCCATGCACGCTGATGTTTCCTGTGTGGGCATCATGTGAACACACTGCAGTATGAGGTGAGGGTGATGGCTACAGCAGAGGGTAGCTCTGTGGTGTCTGTGCCACAAGTCAGGCATCTCGGGTTGTGCCCCAAGAAGTTCTGGAGGGTGTCCGAGGATACCTACTCAGACCACCCCAGTGGGGGCAATTTGTGGAAGCTGGATACACAATTGCAGGTATGTATCTGACCTTCAGAGTGTGCTGTGGGGCATTGGGGGTGTATGTTGTGCATAGTGCTGATGGTTGTTTCCCATCTTGTCCCTCACAGGATCACCTAGGCCTCCCTCACAAGTTGGTTCTGACACGTGTGGAGCAGCCGGATGGAGCCTCTGTATTGTGTGGACACTGTCATGTCAGAGGAGATGACAGCAGGCCACCCCAGGCTACCTTTGCCTTAGGGTGGGCACTGACAATGTGATGTACAAGTCAGACCTCTGTGTAATGTGGGGGGTGGTGGTGCCGTCCAAGTGGGTTCAGCATCCTGTGCCATGTCTGTGTTGTACCCTGTTGCCATATTCATCCCTGCTATGTTCCCTTGCCGTGTCTCTTCTCACTGTGATATTTTTCCTATTCAGTGCTACAGAAGGACCCTCCAGCACCTCATGTTGCTCCCTCTGCTCTACTTGGACACATCAATGTCAAGTGACAGTGGGGATTCCGGGGAGGTGGATGAGAGCTAGTGTGTGTGCCACTGGTTGGACCATGGTCGCATGTACGTTGAGAATGTGATGCACTGGCAAATGTGTGGAATGTATGTCACTGCCTGCTGGTCTACTGATGTGTAGGGCGCACTTAGTTCTGCTATTTTCTTATGTTACATTATACCTGTGTGGCTGAAACCTCCACTGTATACCTGTGTTTTAGAAAAAGTTTTTCAGTGTGAATACCTGTGAGGTGATTGTTTCCTGCACAGTGGGTGATGGGCTGTGGTGGTTGGGTGGGTCACTTGGTGGGGCTTTGGGATACGGGGAGGTGACCTCGTGGGGGGGAGGGGACAGACACGGGGAGCCATGCAGTTGTCCTGCATGTGTACCATGTTTGGCCCAGCAGGAGTTCCCTTGCTAGGTCACCCATTGGCGGGTGTTGTGCATTGCCTGGGGTCTGGGCACTGTGCGGTACATGGCATGCATGCCCTGAATCACTGTGCACCATCCGCGTGTTACACATTGGGACCATTGCCCCATGTCCCTTGTGTGTGCCAGTGGCGGTGCATATCATAGCAGTGCCTTGTCCATGCCATCCCTCAGCATACCTATCTGCCTTGGGGGGCACTGCCCTGAGTCCCTTGGGTCTACAGGTCTGCTGTGCCTGCTGGGTCTGCATCCATCTGCAGGCTGTGCATCGCAGTGCATTGTGTGGGATGTGGGGGGGTACCATGACATATCGGGTCTCATTGGTGGCATCGTCATCACCTGTGCCTCAGGGGGGATTGCCTTCATAGCTGTGCACTGCCCTGCATTACCAGCTGGTCGTGATTGCCCTTGAATACATCCTCTGACCGTGACACATGGTGTGTTTGTGTGACTGGGCACTGGGATTGGTGTGCATGGTGTGGGGTCACTGTTGCAGCTGTCCTGGTCTTCAAGTCCAGCTGCTTCTGCTACACCCCATCAACATGTACACTCCTCAGCACATGTTTTACAGTATGTCCCCACTGTATTATTTCACCACATGCACCGGTCCACAACCTGGTATCCGGGTCAGACGGGTGTGTGATGTTACTGCCATGGGGTTACAGGGCACAGCCATGCTGCTCTGTGTGCTTGGCTTTCTGCCACACTGTATATACATTTATGGCAGTCCTCCACCTTCTGCAAGTGTATGTGCCTACCGTCACGTGCCTCGCTGTCGTACCTGGCTCCGTGCATGCGCATATGGGGGTGCTGCGAATGGCACTATGTGGCCACACCCTCGCGTACATGCCACATGCAGTGGCCATGCTACTGTGCATGGGTTGCCTATGCATTCTCCCATGCATGCTTTGTGCATACCTCTGGCATGCTGTGCATATAGATCACCGTAGGCACCTATGCATGTGAGCTGCACATCCCTGTGCATACCACATAGCCATTGTGCATAGGGCCCATTGAGCGCTCCCTCAATCTATAACATATGAATACATCCCCTGTTACCACTTGTGGCATAAGAGTGGTTTCACTTGCATTCTACTTGAGCCAGAATAGCACAGCTTTGCTTCGCGCTCTCTCTCTCTCTCTCGTAGAATGAGAGTAAAACTACCCTTATCTTATCCTGCAATGAGTGGCTCCGGGGATGTATTAATATATATATTACACCAGTGGTGAATAAATTGGATAAATAAATCATGTTATTTGGGGATGAATATTTATTTTCACTCATAACAGCATTTATTTCACTTAGAACACAATTTATTTCACTTAGAACATTTTATTTCCACTTAGAATCTGGAAATGGAACACGGAGAACAATGGGCCAGATAGAGAACTTATAATGGAAAGAAAGGCCATTTTAAGCTAAAACAAGGTAAAACACCAGTAAAAACATTACAAATGGTGTGGTATATATCAAATATATAACGGGCTGCAGTAGAACAACACATTTATTTCCACGCATGAGTGTTAAGACCTTAACAACTAACTCATGGCTTCACCACTCATGAGTTATGGGTCTTACTACTCACTAGTGGAGATAAATGTATTATTTCACTACAACCCATTATGTGTTCCCTATATACAGTATAACAGACAGGAAACCAGCAGTAAATAAGCATGTCACCGTAGGCTAGTAAATAAGACAGAGAGCCTGGGGGTGGGACAGAAAATAACTAGATCGATGGAAAACTGGCTGAAGGATAGAAGTCAGAGGGTGGTGGTAAATGGTGTACATTTTAGGATAATGAGGGTGACGAGTGGTGTGGGTCAGTACTGGGACCAATCCTTTTTTTTAACTTTATATTTATTGATTTCATGTAAACAAAAATACATGTCCAGTTAAGCCTGTACATACCTTCAGGCAGGCATATTGTAGATACGAACTTGTTAGCATGAAACAAGCCCTACATTGTTATAGTAAGGAGTTAGCAGCACCCCTAAACCTTGTTACATCACTTGGGGGGGGGGGTTGCGTATCAGTTGCATCAAGTTATCTAACTTATAAACTGATCTGGCATAATTACCTAGATCTAATACATTTTAAAAAATAGACTTTCTAAGAAAGGCCATTGTAGCCATGAGCAGGGACTAACCAAATGATCAAACAGTAATGTGCACCCTAACAAAGGGTTAACTGCCCTATACCATAAACTTCAGGATTAAGAATCTTTAAACAACACCCCTCTACACAGTGCAAACAGACCACAGTTCTTATCTAGAATTATAAATTATCTAAAGTTTACTTAAACTTAGGAGATCAGCGCAGGAAAACTGTTACTACAATTTTAAAATAACTGTTCTTTATCTGACTCTTGCGGACTAATACAATAACAGATTTAAAGTAGTCAGTGTGGCAGCAAAACCTATGTTAAAGAAAGATTTCAGGAAATCAGTCCCATGTTAAAGGGCATAGTGTAAGTGCACTCAGAGCACCCATATGGTTCCATCACTGCCATTGACATTTAGGCACGAGTAGGAGTTGGAAATTAGGAAGGGGGGGAGGGGAAATTGCCTGAGAGGTTGCCACTGCATGCCATCTTGGAAAGAAAAGCAATTTCAGTAAACTTTGCAACTGTCCCAGCTAGGAGCATAATTTTCAGAACTTTATACATTTTGGCACTCAATTATGCCAAAGTCCTGTTTCATCAGGAGCAACGTCCCCAAAACATACCTCTCAGTCCTCCCCCATAAACCGTGTCCTGTAGCTTTACAAACTCATTTTGGTTTCCTCTGTCTCCTTAGATTCAGATCCATCCCCTCTGGAGGAGAATTGTCTCTCTAATTTTGCCAAAAGCTTTGATGCCTCCATGGCCTCAGAGAATTGAAATGTCTTACTTCTGTAAAGGATCCGCAAGCTGGCGGACATTAAAAGTACGTGGTGGACCCCCAGAACATGGAGTCTAGCTCGGATTGCATCAAAACTCTTGCATCTCATTCAGGTTGTGTAGCTTAGATCTGGGAACAGATGTACCCATATTTCTTGCCAAAGGATCGGGATCAAGTGTTTAGTTTGTTGTAGGAGGATGTTTCTTTCCCCTGATGAACGGAGCTGCAGTAAGATGGTGCGTGGGTTAAGATCTCCAGTTACTGCCCGGGGCCGGCTGCCACATCATGTGGTATGGTAAGCCTTCAAAACCTCGAAGTCTTCCTTCAGGTTCGGTACTTGTTTAAGCCAGTCCTTCATGAATTTTTTTTGGCTGTGTCCCTCCATTCCCTCTGGCAAGCCAAGAACTCTAATGTGGGTGGCTCGGGCATTATTTTCTAGATTTTTGAGACATCTGCATAGGAGAGCATTTTTTTTAGTTAGCCCTGATACCACAACTAACGTTTTGTTGGTGGTTTTATTCACCTCCTGCACGACTTCTGATAGTATACCCACTTTGGTGCTGAGCTGTTTCAGCTCCGTGCTGAAGTTTTCTATTTTACTGTCAAGCCCCTGTATGGCTCGGAGCAACGCGACATTCGATGGCTGACCTAGTTCATGATCTCTGACTCTGGGCTGTTATTCTTTGCTGCTGCTGGGTTTTGGGTGGGCTCCCTCCATGCTGGCTGCTGATTTATTTCTCCACACCATTTCATCTGTCCAGCGTACACCACTACCACATTTTTAGATCCTTCGGTAGCAAGCGCTTATTCTATTGTTTAGTGTTCATGAAGTTTGGAATTCTATCCACAAAAAAGTATTTATACTTAAAAAACTGCCTCTGTCCTGCAGAGCTGTATAGAGATGCTGCTCTCAGCTCGACTGCTGGCCATGCCCCCTGGACCGATCCTTTTTAACATATATATATATATATATATATATATATATATATCAGTGGGACTTGAAGGGAAAGTGTGTCTTTTTTATGGATGATGCAAAGTTATATAATAGGGTTGACGTAGCAGGAGAGGTTGAAGCCACGAGGAGAGATCTGAGCACCCTAGAGAAGTGGTTGGAAATTTGGCAGCTGAAGTTCAATGCTAAGAAGTGTGCAGTGATGCTTGTGGGGTACAAAAATCCACTGAGTGAGTATTCACTGGTGAGGGGGGGGGGAGAACTAGTAAAGCAAACAGAACAGGAAAGGGACCTGGGGATTATAATCTCAAACAACCTTAAGGTAGGAGACCAATGTAAGGCAGTAGGAAAAGCTAATAGAATGATGACGTGCATAGGAAGGGGTACAACAAGTAGGAAGAGGGAGGTGTTGATGCCTTTATATAAGACCATGGTCAGACTGCACCTGGAGTATGGGGTACAGTTATGGAGACCTCATTTAAGAAAGGATATAGATGGGTTGGAGAGGGTTCAGAGAAGGGCAACAAAGATGGTGCAAGATATGCAAGATAAGCCATACGAGACTAGATGGAGAGAATGAAATCTATACCCGCTGGAGGTTAGAAGAGATAGAGGTGACATGACAGAGACTTTTAAGTATATGAAAGCAATAAATAAAGTGAATAAAGGGAGATTATTCAAAAGGAAAGTAGGAGTTAAAACAAGGGGCCATAATTTAAGATTGCAAGGGGGAAGATATAAGAGCAATATAAAGAGATGTTATTTCACTGAGAGGGTGGTGGAACCCTGGAACAAATGACCTAATGAGGTGGTATGTGCAGAAACAGTGGAGGAATTCAAGAGGGCATGGGGCAGACACAAGGGGGTTGGCTAGTGGGCAGAGAAAAATTTCCCTGGGAAGTGGAGACAAGTAGGGGTGGTGGGAAATGGGCAGATTAGATGGACCAGGATGGTCCTTTTCTGCTGACACATTACTATGATACTATGATGTCATTTTATCTTGGGATTCTGATGACATCATAAACCACTCCAGCTTTGCTCTTGTGGTTTATGATGTCACCAGAACCCCGTTATGGAATTACATTGAGAATAATGCATGGGCAGCCATGCACAACAAGGCTATATTTCCATCAAGGGGTTCTGATGACATCATAGGGCCCTCAAGGGTGAAGCTCAAGAGGTCCCTGATGTCATCTCAACCCCAAGATGGAAACACAGTTTCTGTTGCGTATGGCTGACCATTTACAATTCTGTAAAGTATATAATTTCAAAATGAAGTGTAAAACATTGAAATCAGTTTTTGCAAAATGAGTGATTGGTTATCTTGGAACCACTTGCACTCACCCACCCACTCCATTATTACCATACTGGAAAACAGGTGGTTTTATCATTGTTTTTTTCAAACATGCCTTACCTAAACTGACTCAAATGAATTCTTGAGCAAATGTTGGATGCTTCTTTTCAGACAGCCACCGTATGGCTTTACTCAATGACTCTGTGCAGCTGTACTTGACCTGCTGCATGCCCCATGAAAATCTAACATGACTCTCAAGGCAGTTACATCTAGGAGTAGTGTATCAGGTTGGTGGAAGGAGGTACTCTCACCTTAGCCTCCTTCACCTCTCAACAATCTCTCTTTCTGATCTATGGATGACCGCAGCAGCTACCGCTACCGTTACCGTGTCTCTCACTTCCTGAAACTTCACAGCTGTGCTAAGGAGTCTCATGGGTGCTTCAAAGCAGGAAAGGTGTTGTAGTATTATTGTGACATCAGAACGATACTACAACTTTTTGTGACCTTTGAATTGTCCTACAACAAGAATAGCCTGTGTATGGACTTCCATTTACAACACAAAGGACAGCCATATACTATAACATGTTATTCACCCTGCAAGAGAATAATAGGGATGATCACCCCAGAGATAACCACTTTTATTCAGCTCTGTTATTTATCCACCCATGGTGTGTGTGTGTGGGTGTGTGTGTGTGTGTGTGTGTGTGCGTGTGCACATACACACACACACACAAACTGGCTATCCTGTTTAGCCGATCACTGGAAACAGGGGAGGTACCTGAAGACGGGAGGACAGCAGATGTAGTCCCCTTATACAAAAGTGGGAATAAAAAGGAAGCGGGGAACTACAGACCAGTCAGCCTCACCTCAGTAGTGGGGAAGATCATAGAAGCACTACTGAAGGAGAGACTGGCAGAACATCTGGTTGTCAGTGGACTACAGGACCCAAGGCAGCATGGTTTCACCAGGGGGAGGTCATGTCAGACCAACCACATTGAATTTTTTGACTGGGTGACTAGGGAGGAGGATCAGGGGAGGGCAGTGGACATGGCCTATCTGGACTTCAGCAAGGCCTTTGACACTGTGCCACATAGAAGACTATTACACAAACTGTGGAATATGGGTGTGAGCAGGACAGTAGTGTGGTGGGTAGGTAACTGGCTGGGCGGCAGGACACAGAGGTGGTGGTAAATGGCTGTCACTCCACAGAGGAAGAGTGACCAGTGGGGTACCACAGGGATCAGTGCTGGGCCAGTCCTATTCAACATCTTCATCAGTGACATTGCGCAGGACCTAGAAGGCAGAATTTCACTGTTCGCTGATGACACAAAGCTCTGTAACAGAGTAGACACTCCAGAGGTGTAGACAGAATGAGAAGGACCTGCAGAAACTTGAAGAATGGTCAGGGGTTTGGCAGTTGAAATTCAATGCAAAGAAGTGCAAGATAATGCATATGGGGCACAAAAACCCTGGCACAATATATCAGTTGGGGGGTGAGGATATAGCATGCACCAAGCAGGAAATGGATCTTGGGGTTATCATCTCTGATGACCTCAAGGTAGGGAAACAGTGTGACAAGGCAGCAGGTAAAGCAAATAGGATGCTGGGATGTATAGGCAGGGGCATCACCAGCAGGAAAAGGGAGGTCATAATTCCGCTATACAAGACACTAGTGAGGCCCCACCTAGAGTACAGTGTACAGTTCTGGAGACCTACCTACACAAGGACATAGACAGGGTAGAGAAGGTTCAGAGGAGGGCAACAAAGATGGTACATGGATTGCATCACAAGTCCTATGAGGACAGGTTGAAGGAACTGAATATGTACTCCCTGGAGGAGAGGAGGGAGAGAGGGGATAAGATAGAGACATACAAAGTATCTTATAGGGAGAAACAGGGTGCAGGAATACACTGTTTTTAAGCAAAAAAGATGTTCCAGGACTAGAGGGCATGGAATGAAGTTGGATGGAGGATGATTCAGAGGAAACGTGAGTAAGAATTTCTTCACAGAACGGGTGGTGGACAAGTGGAACACCCTGCCAGATGAAGTGGTGGGGGCTGAAACAATCATGGGATTTAAGAATGCATGGGATAGACATAAAGGAATTCTGGAGGTTGGGGTAAGGGGCAACAGACTTCTAGGTAAACATAAACTGAACTTACAAGCTCAAATGGGCAGACTGGATGGGCCATAGGCCCTTATCTGCCAACACTGTCTATGTATCTATGTAAATGATAAATGTGGTCTACAATGAAATGTGCCCATTGAGGGGGATAATCAGATTATAAGGCCACAAGCCCAAAGGGTGAGTGGCTTTATTATCTGAGTATCCCTCTTGATAGGTATATTTAGGCAATAATGCCTAAACATTCGAGCATTTTCATGGGATTAATGCCTGACTGGGAGTGATAATTATTCATGCGGCAAATACACATTCTTATTGGCTGTTGTACCAGACAGTAATATCTTAGAAATGCCCAGTAACCAATCAGAGTGTGTATTTGCCTCGCAAATAATTAATTAGACTTATAATACCAAGTATGCAGTACTTACCCATAATTTGTTTTATGTAATTCATGTGGATGGTTAGTATTTTTAATTTTTGGTGTAATTGGGTTGGGGCTATTTGGGGTTTAAGGTTTAGTGTTTTAATTCATCTGAGCTTCCATTTTTGAGAGGGTTTTTGTTTTCTGTGCCCTCTTACGGCCCTTGTTTGTTTCCAAAGTGTAGGGTTCTCCTATATAAGGGGGCTTGTCTGTGGCCAGTCATCCCTTAGTTCATTGGTGACATTGTGGATTGTGGCTGTAGTCAGTTTGGATCGGCTTACATAGAAACATGGAAACGTAGACTTTGATGGCAGATAAGGACCGCTCGGCCCACCCAGTCTGCCCATTTCCCTACCTATTGGATAAGCTGCAGATTCTAGTTAACGAACAGCCTACTTCCTCCTACTCCCCACTATAATTGCCTTATGGCTGTCCTGTGCATTCTTGAATTCCCCCACTGTTTTTGACCCCACAACCTCCTCAGTAAGGCAGTTTCATGCGTCTACCACTTTCTCCATGAAAAAATATTTCCTCGAGTTGCCCTGAGCCATCCGCCCTCTATCTTCATATTGTGTCCCTTTGTTCTTGCACATCTCTTTTTCTGAAAGATGCTACCCTCTTGGACTTTGTTGATTTCCTTGAGGTACTTGAAAGTTTCTATCATGTCCCCCTCTCCCTCCTTTCTTCAAGGGTATACATATTAAGCTCTCTTAGTCTCTCTTCGTATGGCTTCTGTTGCATACCCTGCACCATTTTAGTTGCCCTCCTTTGGACTGCCTTCATCCTATCTATGTCCTTGCAGAGATGGGGTCTCCAGAACTGCACACTGTACTCCAGATGGGGTCTCACCAACTGTCTGTACAGAGGGATAACAACTTCCTGTTTTCTACTGATGGTGCCTCTCCCTATGCCTCCCAGCATCCCTCCAGCTCTCCTTACTACTTTCTCATGTTGCTTGCCTACTTTAAGGTCATCTGATATAAGGGGTGCTAGCTGCACATTTGAACAGACTTGATAGACCTCTAGGCCTTTATCTGTAGGCAAATTTCGTCTGTTTGTCTGTTCGTGATATGACTACCCCAGGTCCCTTTCCATTTTTGTTGTAATTAGTACCTCCTCCCCCACTGTGTACTCTTCACCTGGGTTTTTGTTTCCCAGATGTATTACTTACATTTCTTTGCATTGAATCTAAGCTGCCATATTTTTGACCATTCCTTTAACCTTGCCAAGCCTCTTCTCATCCTTCATCGACTAGGAGGGCAGTCTGTAGTCAGGAGCATCTTGTGGCATTCTTGGTGCATGGACTGTACAGTCAGGAGTGCCATTCATCATCAGAGCTGGTGGATGTGCAGCCTTGAGTAGAATGGCATGTAGAAATGGTGGCAGCAGCATGGACAGCATGGCATTTGAGGAAGCAGCTGGAGCATCAAGGGAAAAGTTAGCTGGAGCATGCAGGGCTTTGGTGCAGACAAGAGAACTGGAGCACCGAGGGACATAGCAGTTTGGTGAACAAAATGGGGGGAGGGACTTTGTTAGGACAGAGTTGCTTTTTGTTTTCCAGGATGTGTTGAGCATGGGAATTTTGCAGATTATTTGCTAGGTTTGTTAATTGATGTGTAAATTAGCTTAATAAGAGGTTAATAGATTGGTTATTGTTTATTTGGTTGGTTGTTTACATTTTTCTGCCACACAGTATACCAGGTTCCATTTACAGGTATAGCTTTCTTCTTTCGGGTGTACAACATTTTGGAGGTATACTACTATAACTGGGTGGCATACAGCTGTATTTGTGAGGTATGCAGGGGCATAGATGATAACCGCTTCTATGGGGAAAAAGTCCCATCCATGTGTATATTATAGGTGCACAGTAGTGTCCACATATTAGGGTTGCATTGAGGGTTTCTGTTTATATCCTTTTCAAACACCTAGTTATAACTCATCCATCTTAGATCCTAGGACTGTGACCTTTGGCATGCATTATGTCAGTCCTATGGTCTACTAATGCGGAATGTTTGATAGAAATCTGTTCATCCATTTTGGATTTATAGGAGGACATATTTAGAGCTGGCCAGATGCGTGCGCAGACAGATGTGCTGTGTAAAAAAATGTGCTGGCCAGCTCTGGAGCCATATTCAAACAGATGGCATGATAGCACAATCTGTTTGAATATGGGGACCCAGGATGTGTGGCACACAGCAAGTGGTCACCATGTGTGGCATAGCACATCCAGGGTGCAGAGCTGAAGACTGCCCATAGGGGAATGTATCACAGCCCCCATGGGCGATATTCAGCACAAACGTGCAGATGCATGCCCATTATGGGCTCATCTGCATGCCTGCGCTGGCATGAAGTGCGTTGGGCCAGTCCTCACTAGCCCTGATCCAAAACACAAAACTGCAGTCCCGATCTGTTAGCCCTGGTAGTCTAGTGCCCCCCATCTTGATAACACAAATAAATTTAATATTTTTATTTTTATTTTATTGAGGATTCAGAAAGACCTTTGAGTCAAGGACTCATTTACAAGGTTCCATGTCAGACATAAAGAGTACAGAAACAATATAATTACCAATTACAGTACATTGGTACAGGTATAGGAGTTAAATAAATACAAACCTGATCTGTTATCCCTGGTAGTCCAGTGGGTCTCCCCTTCCTGATCCCGATTTCTGTATAAACAGTAGCAATACCCTGTATCCCTGTATAGGGTCCTGAAGGAACTGGAAGTAATAAGAGTTGATAAAGCAATGGGGCCAGATGGGGTGCACCCCAGGGTCCTTAAAGAACTAAGAGAGGTGGTGGCTGAACCTCTGGCTATCCTGTTTAGCTGATCACTGGAAACAGGGGAGGTACCCAAAGACTGGAGGACAGCAGATGTAGTCCCCTTATACAAAGTGGGAATAAAGAGGAGGCGGGGAACTACAGACCAGTCAGCCTCACCTCGGTAGTGGGGAAGATCATGGAAGCACTACTGAAGGAGAGATTGGTGGAGCATCTGGTTGTCAATGAACCACAGGACCCAAGGCAGCATGGTTTCACCAGGGGAGGTCATGTCAGACCAACCTCGTTGAATTTTTGGCTGGGTGACTAGGAGGTGGATCAGGGAGGGCAGTGGACATGGCCTATCTGGACTTCAGCAAGGCCTTGACACTGTGCCACATAGAAGACTATTACACAAACTGTGGAATATGGGTGTGAGCAGGACAGTAGTGTGGTGGGTAGGTAACTGGCTGGGCGGCAGGACACAGAGGGTGGTGGTAAATGGCTGTCACTCTACAGAGGGAAGAGTGACCAGTGGGGTACCACAGGGATCAGTGCTGGGACCGGTCCTATTCAACATCTTCATCAGTGACATTACGCAGGACCTAGAAGGCAGAATTTCACTGTTCACTGATGACACAAAGCTCTGTAACAGAGTAAACACACCAGAGGGTGTAGACAGAATGAGAAGGGACTTGCAGAAATTTGAAGAATGGTCAGGGGTTTGGCAGTTGAAATTCAATGCAAAGAAGTGCAAGATAATGCATATGGGGCACAAAAACCCTGGCACAATATATCAGTTGGGGGGTGAGGATACAGCATGCACCAAGCAGGAAAGGGATCTTGGGGTTATCATCTCTGATTACCTCAAGGTAGAGAAACAGTGTGACAAGGCAGCAGGTAAAGCAAATAGGATGCTGGGATGCACAGGCAGGGGCATCACCAGCAGGAAAAGGGAGGTAATAATTTCACTATACAAGACACTAGTGAGGTCCCACCTGGAGTACAGTGTACAGTTCTGGAGACCTTACCTACGTAAGGACATAGACAGGGTAGAGAAGGTTCAGAGGAGGGCAACAAAGATGGTGCAGGGATTGCATCACAAGTCCTAGGAAGACAGGTTGTAGGAACTGAACATGTACTCCCTGGAGGAGAGGAGGGAGAGAGGGGATATGATAGAGACATACAAGTATCTTACAGGGAGAAACAGGGTGCAGGAATACACTATTTTTAAGCAAAAAAGATGTTCCAGGACTACAGGGCATGGGATGAAGTTGGAGGGAGGACGATTCAGAGGAAACGTGAGGAAGAATTTCTTCACAGAACGGGTGGTGGACAAGTGGAACACCCTGCCAGAGGAAGTGGTGGGGGCTGAAACAATCATGGGATTTAAGAATGCATGGGATAGACATAAAGGAATTCTGGAGGTCAGGGGTAAGGGGCAAAAGACTTCTAGGAAAACATAAACTGAACTTACAAGCTCAAATGGGCAGACTGGGTGGGCCATAGGCCCTTATCTGCCGACTCTGTCTATGTATCTACGTATCCCTGGTAGCCTAGTCCCCCCTGCCCCAATCCATATACACAGTAAAATGTCCCCAGTCCCTGGTAGTCAAGCGGCCCCCAACCCGGTTAGTCATTGACCCACCACCCCGCTCCCTCCCAGCCTGACAAAAGCCAGCGACTGGCACAGCCCTCCTCACACCACCATGGCCAGCCACTGAACTGTCAATGAGCATGTACAGTACACAGTACATGCTCACTGGATGACCGGTCAACCATGAGCACATACTATGTACTGTACATGCTGACTGATATTTCAGTTAGCGGCTGGCCATGGTGGTGTGAAGAGAGCTGTGCCAACAGCTGGCTCCTGCTGGGCTTGGGGGGGAGAGTGGGGTGGTGGTCAATGCCTAACCAGGTGGGGGGCCACTTGACTACCAGGAACAGGGGACATTTTACTACATATACGGATCAGGGTGGGGGGGACTAGACTACCAGGAATGTGAGGGATAGCTACTATTTATACAGAGATCAGGACTGAGGAGGGAGGACCCACTAGACTACCAGGGATAACAGATTGTTGTTTTTTTTTTATTTGTGTGATCAGGGCTGGGGAGGGGGGAACCACTGGACTATTAGGGATGACAGATCGGGTTTTTTTTTTTTGTGTGATTGGAGCTGGGGAGGGGGAAAACCAGAAGACTGCCAGGGAGAACAGATCGAGGGGTTTTATTTTATTTGTGTGATCGGGATCAGGGAAGGGGAACCACTGGACTACCAGGGATAACGGATTGGGGATATTTATTAAGCTATCTGTGGTTGGGGCTGGGGAAGTGGGACTGTGTGCCCATCCCTAGACTGTGCGCAACCTACAACGTGCATAGTTAGGGTAGGGTTTCACGAGCGTAACTATGTGCTGGTGTAGCTGGCCAGATTTATGCTTCAGGGGAGTTCGATATTGTGATGCGCAGCATATGCATGAGGGACCTCTCATTTGCATAGGCGCATCACACTATTGTGTATGGCAGAACAGTCGAGGGTGCACTGCACATTGGTGGCCTTTGGATATTGCCACGACCCTGATGGCCAACACAAGTCGGGGATGCATGGCGCAGCCAGGGATGCGCTGCACGTCTCATCTGAATATGTGGGCCATAGTGTTGAATTTATATATTTTTGACCATTTTTGAGCTAATATTTTTGACAAAGGATATAAATAAAACTATAAATAGTTAAGTTATGAAACCTACAGGTTTGTTAGATGTTATGGTTCTACCTCTCAACTGTTCCTGCTTTTCAGGGATGTCCCTGATTTTGCCTCAAAAATTTCCTCCATCCCTCTTAAAACTATAGCTTCTGAAACCAAAACAGGAGGGATTTGAAGCAAAACTGTGACAAACATTAGTGTTGGTCTGGATTTCTATCAGGAAATGCCTTTTGTATTAGGCCACACATTGCAGTAGGTTTTTTGATCTGATATTATCATTTTTAAGATGTGTCCTTGACTTTGATAATTTGTCCCTGATTTTTTTAAGCCTTGTCCCCGATTTGTAAGGAAGGAGGTTGAGAGCCGAATAAGTCCTTTTGGTGGTTTGGTGAAACAATTTTAATTCATTCTGCAGTTATTAATTTTTGTTCACATATGCTCACATATGTGGTTTCCACCTGCCACATCTGTGTTAATACAGAGCTATATTGCAGATCCCAGCCCTTGCAGTCTAGTGGTCCCTCTGCCCCCAATTGCTGTCAGTACAGTGTTTGCAGAAATAATAGCAGAAAAAAACTACAAAGAGTTATGTTTTGACACTGAACAGTTTTGTTAGATGTTATGGAGCCAATGGTTCTTTTGGTGATAAAAACAAAGCTAAATACTGTATTTTATTGAGTAAACGCTGCCCTCAAATAGAAGCCCCCATTAAATACATGCTGTATGTCATAATGAATACTTTTAATAAAAGCTGATCTCAAACACAAGCCATGGCTTTCAGTCAGGACTGCAGTCATGTCAAATAAAACAGTGTGGGTGGGACTCTGATTTTCTCTCTATAAATATGATCATTATTGTAGCTTTTTTAAAACTTGTTATCTTAGTTGATGTCTGTTTGACTTATTATGATATGAAGTAGATCAATAACAATAAACTTGATCAAATTCAGGATGTGCAACATTTTATTTTTAGCACTTAAAAATTTGATTTTGCAATATAAGCTCCCCTTAACACAAGCCACATATAAAATTACAAAATTTTAATAGAATCTGTGCAAGATAATAATTAGATATCTTTAATTAAAAAAACAAAACGCTTGCACAGGAATCCCTCACAATTAAAAAAAAAAATCTACTTGCTGCATGAATATTTACTAACATACTAAAATGCCAGCAGAATAGGCCTAATGGTCTTTCGTGTCTGCTCGTTTGGTCAGCCCCCACCCTGGGTGCTGACCTTGCTGTCCCCCTCGCCTTCTCTGGCTTCTCCCTTCCCAGTTCCGGATATTCTTGCTGCATTGGATTTTGCTTCCTGAACCCTTCCCCTGTACCTGTCCCACCCCCTCTTGAACCCCTCCACTGTCTCTGCCTCCACCAGCCCCCTAGGTAGTGCATTTACATCTATACAACAATTTTCAAAATATTTGTCCTGCACTACAGTTTGCAAATCCTACATGCTGCATCATGGTTTCCAAAATCTACATACTGCACGACGGTTTTCAAAATCATGCAATCTGAGCAGTGTTTTTTACACAATATTTGCAAAGAAATCATTCATGAAGATTTTAAAAACGTACTGGATGTGTGACGGTTTTCAAACTCTTCATGTTTGCAGAATGGTTTTCAAAATCTACCTGCTGTGCAAATGTTTTTAGTTAGTGTTAAAGTTCCACATGACTATACATTTTAAGGAAAAATAACTTATTACATACTTAAATGTTAAGGGTGATACTTTAGTATTTATGGAGGGGGTAGAACGAGACACAGAGTGACCCCCATATTATGAAGGTTAGCATGATCAGTGTCAGTGGCTCAGTAGGTAGCACACTCGCCTCTGAGGCTGGGAGATCAGAGGGCTGTGGGTTCAGTTCCCACATCTAGCACGTGAGTTAATATCCCAGTACTGACACTGCAGTGCAGCATGAGAGGGGTGCTGCACTTCTGAGGTGCCGTCCTTCGGATGAGACGTTAAACCGAGGTCCCATCTGCCTGGATTGGTGGTAGTTCAGGTGGATGTTAAAGATCCCATGGCACTTCGAAAAGAGTAGGAATTTCCCCGGTGTCCTGGCCAAATTTCCCTCATTCACTAAAAAAAATACCACCAACAGCTTAATCTGGTTCAAGATCAGTTGGCATTCATCTGTATCCCCCCTCCCCCGGGTCGTGCCTGAAAATAGTCAGAAATTGTCTAGTGCACTTATCTGGTCAACAAAAGCTAAATAAATAATAAATAAATAAATAAATAAATGGTGCTAACAGGCATAGCACTGAGCTAACTGGACTTGATGCATTTGAACAGGGCAGGGACCATATCCAAAAGGGTCATCTGGCACTGCACATACTGGATAGCACTGATGTACAGACTACACAACTGCAGCCATGTAAATGAGGGTGCCCTCTTACATACTGGATGTAATGGTATATTTAAAGGATTTCATAAATAGCAACAAGCTGCCAAGGCAGCCCTAATTAACACTTTTGAAAACCTGCTTTTTATCAGTGTGCACAGTACATGTGACCCCTGCTCCCTGGTATCACTTATGCTGGTAACCCCTGCTTCCACCCACCACATCACTATTAATACAGAGCTAAATTGCAGATCCCAACCCTGGCAGTCAAGTGGTCTCCCCACCAGTTGCTGGCAGTACAGTGCAAGAATGTTACTGTGCAAAATTTTAGATCCCAGCCCTGGCAGTTTAGCAGATACACCTTCCTCTCCGATCCCTAACAGTATTGTGGGACAGTTCTAAAGTCCTTGCCTGGTAGTCTAGTGGACCCCCTCTGTCAATTAAACCCTGTAAGTTCAAGTTCAAGTTCAAGTTTATTGCAGGAAAACTCCATTGAGCAAGCTCATTCACAAGGAGGTCCTGTGACATAAACACTTAAAGTACAAACATAGATAGGTAATAACAGTATATACATGAAATGCACGTTACATGATACAGGCTGGATATACATACAAGAGTACCACATAGAGGGACTGCAGGTGGTAAACATTGATATGAGACAGGGAAGCGACTTACAGGTTGCATACTGATAAATGAAACATGATAACTGGTGTATGCAATACATATATTTTGGCAGCTAGAACAAATAACAGACTACAACTGATATGGGGGGGGAGTGATTTGATATAGTAGCAGTGGAGCATAAGCATAGATAAAGCCAGGAGTAGAAGGGGAAGGGAAAGCAGTTAATATGACAAAGCAATTATACCTTACCAGTGGATAAATAAGCATACATGGGGAAGGAAGAGACTTAATGACAGTTACAGGTGTCTTTTATTTTGGCTGAACTTAGCGATTTGTAAGTTTATTGAAACTGTGCTAGTTAGTTTCAGTACGGTTTTAATTGGTTCCAAATGGAGGGAAGGGCATATGCAATAGCACGCTTACCAAAGGAGGTCCGCGGCCCTGGTATGTCAAGCATAATAAAGTCAGATTTTCTTAACGAGTATGCCCTATGTGAGATACTCAATAAGGGAAGAGAGATAGCTTGGCAATTTCTGCAGGAGCATTTAAGAGTCCATAGCCCAGCATGGAGCAGGCGTCTTAGTAGTAAGTGATGTCCAACCAACAGCTGCATATAAGTCACAGTGGTGCGAACGGTAAGGGGAGTTGGTAATGAACCGTAACGCACGGTGATAAAGGATGTCCAGTTTACTTAGATTTGCAAGAGTGGTGGAGGAATAGATTACATCGCCATAGTTGAGTAGGGGGAGAAAAGTGGCCTGTACAAGCTTGTTTCGAGTTTCAAGGGGGAAAAGGGGCCTATTTCTGTAGAAGAAACCTAACCTTGCTTTTAACCTTCTGGAGACATCTTCGACGTGGTCATTGAAAGATAATTTATTGTCGGTCCAGATACCCAGATATTTAAATTTGGTTACAACTTCCAGAGGCTCGTTCAGCGTGGTGACAATGAAGTTTTGGGCAAGGGTATTTGGGGGGCCTGTGACAGCACTGCGGGAGAATATCATCGCTTTAGTCTTCTTAGCATTGAGCAGAAGCTTTGTCTTTATTAGATTATGCTCAAGTTGTGCGAAGTCCGCTTGAAGCACTCCCTTGACTTCAGATAACGATGAGTCAGAAGTATACAACACAGTATCATCTGCAAAAAAGTGCAGATTGGATGTAGATATGTTAGCATCTAAGTCATTAATGTACAAAGAAAACAAGATAGGGCCTAAGATGGATCCTTGGGGGACTCCTCTTGCAACTGGCAAGGCAGCAGAAAAAGTCTTCCGCCTTTACTTTTGGAATCTTCCAGTTAGTAGAAGCTAAAGAACCACTGGGTGGTATGGTATGTGGCACCCAACTTTGCAAGGCAATTGACTAATAGTTTGTGATCAACAGTATCAAAGCTTTGCTGAGGTCCAAAAGACTACTTCAGTTTACCTTCTTAGCGTCTATAGCAGAATCCAATCATTGGTTACTTTTGCTAGTGCAGTGATTGTGCTATGATTAGCCCAGAAGCCGGATTGAGCTGGGTTAATGAGAGAAGGTTTCAAGTGAGATTTTAACTGAATATGGATCAGTTTTTCGAGAACTTTAGAAAGGATAGGCAATATGGAGATAGGCCTATAGTTGTTTTACATCGCATGGGTCACCAGATTTAAATAGAGGGAGGATATGTGCTGATTTCCAGCAGGATGGCACAGTAACAGATGTAGTGGAAAGATTGAAGATGTGGAGATTGGGGCAGTGAGATGGGCATAGCCTGACCTTAGGAAAAAGGGTTCCAAGCCATCCGTCCCTGTGCTTTTGGTGTCTAAGTTAAGAGAGAATCTTCTACTTCTTTATAAGTTATCTCGGCGCAGTTGGAAGGGACTGGGTGCAGGACTAGATGTAGGGGAGGGTATGCTGGCTCACTGCAGCACCAGCATAAGGTGACAGTCAAAAGCTAATCCAGCTGTGGCAAAGTGGGAGTTAAGTTCCTCCAGGATTAAGGACTTGTTTTCCACAATCTTGCCACTTACAACTATCTTTGTTGGGACAGAGGGGGCCATGGGCCGTCCTTCTATAGCTTTAATAATCTTCCATATTTTATGAGGGTCACCTTTTAGCTTGTTCAGAGTAGAAATATAATAGTTAGCTTTAGCAGAGCGAAGTTTTTCACACAGTTGTTCCTGGCTGTTCTAAAGGCCTGCCAATCCGAAGATTCTTTGGAATGTCTAGCTTTAGCCCAGAGCTTATCTCGAGCTATAAGGGCTGCCTTGAGATCTGAGGTGAACCAGGGATTGGAATTGTTCTGTACCCTTACTTTGATGAAAGGGGCATGCTTATTTATTATTGTAGTGAGTATGTCATTAAGGATGTAAGCTGCCTTGTTGACATCTTTGGCTAGGTAGAGATCTTGCCATCTGATCATGCTCAGGTCAGATAGGAAGTTTACTGCACTGAATTTGTGAAAGGATCTTTTTGTTATAAAGATGGGTTGTGGCCGGGCCTTAATTTGAGATCTTATGCAAACAACAATTCCATGATCGCTCATGTCATTGTGAAACACTGCCGAATGAGATATTTTGTGTGGATGGGTGGTTAGTGCCACATCTAGAATGGAACTGTTGGCAGTATTTAGAGTGTTGTTCCTAGTGGATTCACTGACTAATTGCCCAAGACCTAGCTCGTCACAAAGGGATTTGAGGCCGTGTGATTTAGGTGACAGCCAGTCCATATTTAGATCTCCTAGAAATATTGTTTCAGTTTTTGCATCTAGAACATGGATTTCAAAAGATTAAGGACTTCATCACCACCAGGACGGGGTCTATAGCCACCTAGGATAGTGATACATTCTGAGGAGGAGATGAAGGCTCAGAGAAACTAACTGAAATTCCTTGGCTAGAGATTTGCAACTAATATTGGTGACCGAGTACTTAGATTTGGTAAATAACCACACCCCCTCTAGACTCTCTATCTGCTCTAAATAAATTGTAGCCCTGCAGTGATATTTGTTGATCAGTGTTCGTCTTTTTAACCACGACTCAGTAATTATGATAAGGTCAGGTTTATGCAGCCCAGGCTTGCAGCTGTACAAGTTTTTAGGCAGGCTTAAAATGTTGACCATCATCATTTTGAGACCTGTGGCCTCAACAAATCGATAGGCGAGGTAAGTTGTAGGGGGCCAGGTTGAGCTCCACATTTCCTGAGCAGAGAAAAGCAGAAGTATAACTTTCTTTAAGGAGCTTATAAGAATGGAGACTGCTTTTATTTCTTCGCTGCAACCCATATCGGGCTGTGCAAGAGGCGGCACCACTGTAATGATAGTTGATCGTGATCAATGTAAGTGCTTGAATAGACATAGTGAGGACAGTAGCAAGGGTGTAGGCTAACCGGGGAATAGGCTAAAAGGGAGAGGAGAATGACATAGTGTCTGCTGATGAGCCGTTATAACATTAGGTATTGATAAGGTACATTGGGGAACTGAATTGCATTGGGTACTTGGTTGCACTGTATTGCTGAGAACTCTGCACCTTAGGAGCAATAAAAACACAATAAGAGAGCCATGGTCCCAGATTGAGTGGTCTCGTGATTTGTATTAGTGAAATATTTTCTAGGCAAGTAATTTGCCCACCTAGGTACTCACTTAAAACCTAGATGAGAAAATACAGCAGAAAGGGGAACAAGGAGAGCAGGAGCAGCTTAGTTAGTGGCGGGCTCAAGAGATATTCACACAGGGCAGTCTTATTGGCCACACTCAGATACCAATCATAGGTTGGCAGCAGTCGAAACTAGGCCAATGAAGCAGTAATATGATATAGGAGGCGGATCATGAGTGTATTAAGGAGGCCTGGGAGAGGGGGTGGTGGGGTGGGAGAAAATTTCAGGTCAGAGCGAGAGCTGAGAAGTCAGAATTAAGAAGGAACACTGTAACAGGCTATAGAGAAGGTGCCCCAATCAGAGCAAAGCAGGCAAGCGGGCGACCAATCACAATCCCCTACTGTGCGCGCACCATCAAGGTGCCCAGGCGTGCTGGCTCTCTGCAAAGGATTCTGTCGGTATCTATCGGTATGACAGCGCAGCATAGATAATAATAGGGTGCTCAGTGTCTATCTGACTTGAGTCTGAAGGGTGGATGGCAGACACTGAGGGCTTCCTGTTTTCAGCTGCAGAGCTGTCGCACAGGCAGTTTTAAGGAAGTTGTCAGCCTGTTGAGTGAAGCTTAGGGGAACCTCAACTACAACCACCCCTTGTAGCAGCACCGGGAAAGAAGTAGAATGATAATGCAGGCCGTATTGCCCACGAATGAGTACAGTGATTTATGTAGAAGACCAAGAATCCATCTAATGGCAGGTCTGTATAACCTGCTAATGGAAAGTTAGACTTATCGGCGCCAAGGCAGATTGCTTGGATGGGGGGGTGCTGCAGGAAGAGCAGTCAGACAGAAGAGGTGTAAGCACTTTAAAACAGTAGTAGAAATTACAATCCAGCTAATACAGTTGAAAAACTTCTAATTACACAGTTGAAATGTGCTTAGTTCTATCGAAAATCTAACAAAGTGCCAGGTGTCTATAGCAGGGGAAAAGTCTTGGCCAATCAGAGTGGGTTTGCTGGAAGCACCCATGTTCTGATTGGCTGCGCTGTCCCGTACCTTCCAAGGAGCTGCAGGCGGGTGTCCTGGTCTTGGTTGGTGGCTGGCTGGGTGCCGGCTGACCGTGGGGAGCTGAAGCAGCCCTGTTCAAGGCAGGCAGCTGGAGAGAAGAAAACAGAGCAGGTCTTAAATAGCATAGAGGTTAAAGTGGGTTAGATTTGAGCAGTTTAGTAAGACAAAAGGTAGTTAGACTTATCGTCGCCAAGGCAGAGTGCTTGGATGGGCGGTGGCACTGCAGGAAGAGCAGTCAGACAGAAGAGGTGTAAGCACTTTAAAACAGTAGTAGAAATTACAATCCAGCTAATACAGTTGAAAAACTTCTAATTACACATTTGAAATGTGCTTAGTTCTATCGAAAATCTAACAAAGTGCCAGGTGTCTATAGCAGGGAAAGTCTTGGCAATCAGAGTGGGTTTGCTGGAAGCACCATGTTCTGATTGGCTGCGCTAGTCCTGACCTTCCAAGGAGCTGCAGGCGGGTGTCCTGGTCTTGGTCAGTGGCTGGCTGGGTGCCGCAACCGTGGGGAGCTGAAGCAGCCCTGTTCAGGGGCAGGCAGCTGAAGGGCTGCAGGCGGGTGTCCTGGTCTTGGTCGGTGGCTGGCTGGGTGCCGCCAACCGTGGGGAGCTGAAGCAGCCCTGTTCAAGGGCAGGCAGCTTCCAAGGAGCTGCAGGCGGGTGTCCTGGTCTTGGTCGGTGGCTGGCTGGGTGCCAGCCGACCGTGGGGGAGCTGAAGCAGCTCTGTTCAAGGGCAGGCAGCTTCCAAGGAGCTGCAGGCAGGTGTCCTGGTCTTGGTCGGTGGCTGGCTGGGTGCCGGCCGACCGTGTGGGAGCTGAAGCAGCCCTGTTCAAGGGCAGACAGCTTCAAAAGCTGCAGGCGGGTGTCCTGGTCTTGGTCGGTGGCTGGCTGGGTGCCGGCCGACCGTGGGGAGCTAAGTAGCCATGTTCAAGGGGCAGGCAGCTTCCAAGGAGCTGCAGGCGGGTGTCCTGGTCTTGGTCGGTGGCTGGCTGGGTGCCGGCCGACCGTGGGGGAGCTGAAGCAGCCCTGTTCAAGGGCAGGCAGCTTCCAAGGAGCTGCAGGCGGGTGTCCTGGTCTTGGTCGGTGGCTGGCTGGGTGCCGGCCGACCGTGTGGGAGCTGAAGCAGCCCTGTTCAAGGGCAGGCAGCTGTAAGTATTGTAGAGCTGTATTAAAACCCTTTCCTGGCAGCCTAATGAACCCTTCTCCCTCACCTGATCCCTGTCAGTATTTTGGAAGTGTACTGAAGTCTTTCCTTAGCGATCTAGTGTACCACCTCCCACACCTTATCCATTACTGTGGAAATTTACTGAAGCATGTCTCCGGCAGTCTTATATTATCCCCGATGGACTGCTGTCAAAGCCCCCTCCCTGGCTCACCCAATGAGCATCCACCACCTCCCCATCCTTTCCTGACTCACCCATCCGTCCATAGGTGAGCTGCCATCTGGTTCACAAATAGCAACTAGCACTGACCCTCCTGTCATCATCTCAGCGTGCTGCCATCTGACTGACAAGGAGTGAATGCATGCATACTATAGAAACAGCTGTTTCTACAGTATACATATGCTCACCTCTGTCAGTCAGATGGCAGCTGGCTAAGGTGGTTAGCAGGGGGTCTATGCCAATTAATTTCTGAGGACCTAATGGCAGCACACCTATAGATGGATGGGCGAATTAGGGGACTAACAGGTGGTGGGGTGGCAGCTGCTCAGTGAGTAGGCTTGGGAGAGGGTCTTTGACAGTGGCTGGTTGAGGGATCATGCTAAACTGCCAGATGGACAATAGTACATTTCCACAACACCATATCTGTAGAGGGTCCACTACACTGCTAGGGAAGGGCTTTAGTACAGTTCCACAATACCAGCAGGGACTGGGTGAGGGAGGGGATCTGCTGGACTGCAAGGGATGGCATAGATGAGTATGGCTCCCATGTGGGGGGGTTACTGAGGCTCCTCACATTGCCTCCCACATTTATGTACGGATGCATTGTGCAGAGCTGCTACTTTCTATATCAGGACATACAAATGGCCCCTTAGCATTGTGCATGCCATAGAGTATGTGGTCATTAGCATGCTGGCTGCTGAATATGGCTCTCAGAAGTGACAGCACTCTTCCATTTCAGATGCAGTAGCTCTCTTTGCTACTTGGAATCCTGTTGTCACCAGGGGGCTGTGGTAATGATGCACATATGAAATATGCAGGGCTCTTGTAGTGGTTGGGTCTTGATTAAAAAACAAACCTTCTGCTCCAGTATACTCCAGTTTGGCTATCCTGCTTGGCAGGGGAGAATCTGCTGGTGATTCCATGAAAAACATGGAGACACAAACAATGACAGCAGAAAGAGACCAATGATTCATCCAATCTGCCTGTAGTTCCCTATCAATCTCTGGGATCTACTGTCCATATAGGATATTAGTCCTCACTATCCCGCCCCATTTCCCTGACTACTATTACTTACTACCCAGAGTGACCACTATACCCTTCACTCTGTCCCGGCCTTGCTCTAATTCATTTATGGTTTTGGTGCCCTCCACCTCAGCTATCAGACTGTTTCATGGTTCCACCACCCTTTCTGTAAAATAAAACGTTCCCATGTCCTTCTTAAACCCCTCTCCCATCAGTTTCCACTCATGCCTGTGTGTCCATGAACTGTACTCACACTAAATAGTTTCTTGCAGTTCACTTTATTTATTCCTTTCAGGAACAGTTCTATATATCATATTTCCCAATTTCTCATCTGGTCTCTAGCAAGTACATGTTCAGTGCCTTGAGCTGATTATCATAAGATCTGTCCTGTTGGCCCTGAATCATCCTAGTTATCCTTTGTTGCACAATCTCCAGCCTGTCGTTATCTTTTCAGAGGTGAGGACTCCAGAACTGGGTACAGTACGCCAGGTGCAGCCTCACCAACGATCAATAAATAGGTAAAAACACCTTTTTTCTTCTACTGTCAATATCCCTTCTAATACATCCCAGCAGAACTAAAACTCTACTACTGGGGCCTTCAATTTAGGGTAAAAACAAACAAACAAAAAAAACAAGAGTTAGTGTGTTTGTCTGAGTTGGGTGAAGGAAACTGTTATCTGTGTAGTTAGCTAGGTGAAGAAGGGAACTCTGAAATAGGGGGAGTGGCTTAGGCAGCAGAAAGCCAGGTGTTTGAATTTAAGACTGCCCTAGATAGATTTTGGCAGAGAACAGCAAGAGGAAGGAGGTGCTGTTAGAACTTTACTACTCTACTGGGACTGTATAGCCCTCTACCCCCCCCCCTTAGCCAGTTCCACTTTTATAGGCACAGGATTTGATTGACAACCGGAACTTCCTGTTTGGGAGCAGAAAGGGAATGATCACAAAGGCACAAAAGACTCACTGTCCTAGAAGGAAAGAGTAGCTTTCCATCCCCCCTAACTGCTGGAAGTCTGACTCTGAGCAAGTAAGAAGGAGACTACTGAGGAATACAGGAACTTCCTGTCCCAGAACAGGAACAGCAGGAACTTTAAGGGCATGGAGGCAGTAGGAAAGTAGGGAGAAAAAAAATAAATAAATAAACAGAGAGAGGAAAGAGTAAGTATACAAAATAAGAGTTGAGGGGACACAAATAAGACATGATGGGAGTGGTGCAGTGCAGTGGCTATGGAACAACAGTCTTTCGGGAGAAGTTCTGGAGGATGCAGAGTTGTCCCATCTGCAGGCACCTTTCTGGGCTGAGGGAGGAGGTTGCGTGTCTCCAGTCTGAGTTGACCAGGAGTTTGGGGACCTCCTCTCCCACCCAGGGACCATCAGGGTCGACGCTGCCTCAGAGATTACCAAGAAAGAGGAGTGGTTGGACCACAGTGGGCTCAGGGAGGGTGAGGGTGGTGGAACAGAGGTGCATCCCTTCAGTTGTACCTCTCCACAATTCATACACCATTCTGGCAGAGTGTGGTTCCTCTATGGAGGCACCCACAGTGGAGACAACGTAGGATGCTTGGAACCTCCACAAAGGAGACCCACGGGAGGGTGGCATGGGACCCCACAGGGGAAGGAAACAACTTCTGGTGGGGGAATCCATTGTTAGAAGGGTAGAACTGGGGGAGGGGGGAGAGGGAGGCAAGGTGCCTGCCTGGCACCATGGCTTGGAGGGACTGGGAGTGAATCCTCAGGATTATGTGAGTAGCTGGCACATGGGAGGGAGCTGGTGTCATTGTCGACCTAGAGACAAATAACCAGGCTGGGAAAGGGATCAGAGCAGTGCAGGAGGAGTATGTGGAGTTGAGAAGGGGCCTTAGACAAGTAGCACACATGGTAACCTTCTTGGAGGTGCTACTTGTCTATAGCATGGGTGAGGCTAGGGTGCTCTGCACCATGGGATTCAATCAATGGTTGAAAAACTGGTGCAGAGCTCAGGGTTTTGGTTTCATTGGGGACTGGGGGTCCACCTGTAGGGATGCAGGCTTATACTGGCATAATGGTCTGTATCTGTCCAGGAGGGGAACCAGAATCTTAGGTGATAGGTTTAAATGCTTAATTGGCAAGCATTTAAACTAGCCAAGGGGGGAGACACTGAAAAGAAGAGGGGAAATCCTAGCCCCCCCCAAAAAATCAGGGTAGTTAGTGAGGTAAACACTAAGAGAGAAGTTGATAGGGAGAAGGGCAGGGGTAAATAGAAAAAAAGGCAAAGGCAGCAAGGACAAGGATGGGGCAAAAAGGGGTAAGGCCATTAGAAAATGGAAGGTAATGAGTACCAAATTTAGGTAACAAGTTCCCTGAACTGGTGGCCTTGATGGAAGAAGGACACTTGGATATCGTGGCAGTCACAGAAACATGGTATACACAGAACCATGACTGGTATGTCAACATACCAGGGTACACAATCTACAGGAGGGACAGGGAGGGTAGAAGAGGAGGAGAAGGAGGAGCTCTTTATGTAAGGGAAGAGATCAAAGCAATGTAACTAAAGGATAAACAGGGAGGAGAAGAGGCACTGTAGGTCACCCTGGAGACCAGAAATGGCACCACAACCCGCATGAGGGTTGTATACAGACCCCCATCTCAGGGGGAGGAAATGGACAAGGAAATGATAGTAGACATCCTTAGGATGGCAGAAAAAGGGGAGATATTGTTGATGGGGGACCTGAATATGTCAGATGTTAACTGGAGCACCTTTGCTGCAGCCACAACCAAGAGCAGGGTCATTCTCAATGGCCTACGGGGGCATGCCTCAGACAGTTAGTGTTGAAACCCACTCAGGAGGTAGCAGTCTTAGACTTGGTACTCTCAAACGGGGTTGAAGAGAGGATCTCAGATCTAGGAGTGGGTAGCCATAGAGGAACAAGTGACCACCAAACAGTGTGGTTCACGATAAACACAGCCACAGAGTCAAACCATACAATCGTGAGGGTACTGGACTTTAGGAGGGCTGACTTTGTCAAAATGGGAGAGCACCTCAGAAAAGCACTAACAAACAGGCAAGAAGGAGGGATGGAGGAACAATAGGGAAACAACAAAACTGCCATTACAGAGGCAACACGCCTTTGTGTGAAGCAAGTAAAGCAAAATGAAAGAAAAAACCACTTGGGTTCTCAAAGAGGTGATGGGAAAGGTTAGGGAGAAAAAGCATTAAGGAAGTATAAGGAAACACAGAAGGAGCAGGACAGAAAACTGTACCGGTTAAAGCAGAATGAAGTGGGGAAGGCAGTCAGAATAGCAAAGGCCCAAACCAAGGAAAAGAGCCAACTCAGTTAAGAAGGGGGATAAAATCTTTTATAGATACATTAAGGAGCAAAGAAAGAACAAGGGAGGGATAGTGAGGCTTAATAAAGGGGAGTGTGGGTGGGCAGAGAGGGACAGTGAAAAAGCAGGGATACTGAACGAATACTTCTGCTCAGTATTCACAAAAGAGGAGGGGAGGTACCTAGTCCAATCAATAGAAGCACTCCGGATAGGGGGGTCGATATCAGTCCTTTTACAGAAGAAAGGCTTCTTAAAGAACTCCTGAAACTGAAGGTGGACAAAGCAATGAAGCCTGACAGGATTCACCCCAGACTTCTAAAAGAACTAAGGGGAGAACTAGTGACACCACAGACTACCCTTTTTAACAAATCATGGGAGGATGGTGTGATACCTAAGGACTGAAGGAGGGCAGATGTGATTCCCCTTCACAAAAGTGGGAGCAAAACAGAGGCAGGAAACTACAGACCTGTTAACTTGACCTCAGTGGTAGGGAAAATGATGGAATCACTTCTTCTTTTTTTTTTGGTGCTGTTTCTCCTGGAGTCCCCGCCTGCCATTGGACATCCCCCACCACGCGACTGGGTATGAGACCCCATCCCTTTCAGCTCCCATGACTTACCCCTCATGGCATGGGGTGGGGAGACCCTTAATTCACCAGATTGGATCCAGTTCGGGGGAGATGCCCTCCCTGCGGTGCTGAAAGGGGGACAATCTCCATCCATGGTGAAGACTCCCATTTTTTCTGTTTTCTCCCCTGTATTTGCAGAGAGGGGCATGCAATGGTGCCAGCAGATGGAGCGCACATGCATCCACATGCGCTCCTCTCGGCATCTACCCCATCTCCTCCCCTCTTCTGCAGTGTCAGTGCACTGCCCCAGCCTCCACTAGGTGCCAGTTGAACACCGACCACTGGTGTTCCCCCTCCCCAGAGAAGGAGAGCAGTCCCTTGGATGCCCAATCCTTCTCCAGCCCTGTCAGCCACCGTGGTTTGTGCTCGTTCCCAAACACGGGTTGCCAGTTTAGTGCAAGGCATCCAGCACCTCAGCTCTCAGCACCACCGGGCTGGCAATGGAATCACTTCTGAAAGGAAGAATTGTTGAATACATAGAGGTCAGCGGGGCACAGGACACAAGGCAGCATGGATTCACAGCAGGACGGTCATGTCAGACAAATCTAATAGATTTCTTTGACTGGGTGACCAGAGTAGTAGACCAGGGAGGGGCTGTAGACATGGCCTACCTAGACTTTAGCAAGGCATTTGACACAGTCCCACACAAAAGATTAATAAACAAATTACCTAGCCTAGGAGTGGATCCCAGGGTGGTAGCCTGGGTAAAAAATTGTCTGGACAACAGGACTCAGAGGGTAATAGTAAACAGAGTCCACTCCAAAAAAAGGGGAGGGGTTGCTAGTGGGGTACCGCAGGAGGGAGAGAGGTGATATGATCGAAACATTCAAACACCTTAAGGGCATTAAGAAGGTGAAACAGTCTAACATGTTTCAAGATAAGAAAAATAGCAGGACAAGAGGACACAGCATGAGATTAGAGGGAGGCCGATTAAGGGGTAATGTGAGGAAGTTCTTTTTCACATAAAGGGTGGTGGATGCATGGAATGGCCTACCTCAGGAAGTGGTGGATATGAATACAGTGCAGGGCTTCAAACAGGCATGGGATAGGCATAAGGGAGCAATAGAGATGTGTATGAATAGATAGGCCATTGAAAGAGCAAAGGCCGATGGCACATTCATAAGGTACAAAAAGAAATGGGCAGACTGGACAGACTGGATGGGCCTTGCGGTCCTTATCTGCCATCAACTTCTATATTTCTATGTTTCAGTGCTGGGTCCAGTCCTTTTTAATGTCTTTATAAGTGACATTGCAGAGGGACTGGAAGGAAAAGTATGCCTTTTTGCAGACGACACAAAGATCTGCAACAGGGTTGATACATGGGGAGGGTGTGGAAAGGATGAGAAGGGGTTTGACAAGGTTGGAGGAATGGTCGAAAGTATGGCAGCTTAGAGTCAATGCAAAAAAGTGCAAAGTAATGCACCTGGGAAATAAAAATCCAGAGGAAGAGTACACAATAGGGGGGGAGGTATTAACAACAACAAAAATGGAAAGGGACCTGGGGGTAGTCATATCAGATGACTTAAAGGTGGGCAAGCAATGTGAGAAGGCAGTAAGGATGGCAAGGAGGATACTGGGATGTATAGGGAGAGGCATCACCAGTAGAAAACAGGAAGTTGCTATTCTTCTGTACAGACAGTTGGTGAGACCCTATCTGGAGAACTGAGTGCAGTTCTGGAGACTCCATCTCTGCAAGGACATAGACAGGCAGTCCAGAGGAGGGCAACTTAAATGGTGCAGGGTAATGAGCAGACTGGGTGGGTCAAGTGATCCTTATCTGCCATCAAAGTCTATGTTTTTTATGTTTCTAAGCCTACATGCTGCATGAATATTTTGAGTCAGTGCCAAAACAGCTCCACCAGGCAAGGGGCATACTTGGAAGAAACTGAACAAATATTGTCATCAAGTGAGATCAAAATCAGTAGAGGGTTTTTCTGCCTGCACTTTGGATGTATCTGTATCTGTGGCATTTTTATTATATTGTTTAAAATAAAGCTGGATTTTTGTATCCGTGCTTAGGCTTTGCTGGTATTTGCAGTGGGTTCCATGAATATTTTGAACATCTATATTATGGTTTTCAAAATCTTTGTTTTGCATGACAGTTTTCAAAATCTGGTTGCTGCACAATGGTGTTCGAAATCTACATGCTGCATGATGGTTTTCAAAATCTATGTGCTGCATGATGATTTTCACATAATGTTCACACCGAAATCCTTCATGAAGATTTTGAAAATCTACACACTGTGCAACAGTTTTCAAAATCTACATGCTGTGAGACAGGTTTAGAAATGTATGTGTAACCCTCCCCCCCTTTTTTTGTACTCTTCCCTCTGGTTCCCTTGCTTTTCTTACTAGATGTCAGGCAGTCAAAGAATCCCACTCAGCTGTGGCTGCTGTCACTGTTCTTTCAGTTAGGGGCTATCATATGATAACCCTCTCTTGGTATTAGAAAACATTAGGGGTGTGCATAAATCCAGGGGTCTCCTCCGTGTCTAAGGTAAGTAGTAACTGCTCACCAGAGGAATCCCTTGTTTCAGTTAAATACCCTCAGTTTCTAGCTATTTACAGTTCCTTTCCTTTCCTTTCCTTTCCCTCCTCTCACTCCATAGTAAGCTTTGCTAGGTGCCTCTTCTGTCATGTCAGAAATAAATCACTGTGCTACATATTGGGTTGTTGTCATGTTTGCTAACATTTTTATAGTTACGTGCATGGGAACATACCTCCCAAAATCTGCCTGTTTGTTAACACTGCAAAATTGACTCTATTCTGACCCTAGATATAAGTCAAAACCTTAGGGCCTCTTAAAAAAGGTTGTACCATTTACACAACTCTTAAAGGAGGCTCATGGCTCATGTTATTCCTTGCAATTCACCCGCTGGTGAGGTTTTACCTCAGGACAGAGTCTTTTCTATGCTGCCTTCTCAATTTACCAGAGCTGACACTTTGTTATATGCTCTGGGTTTGCTCATTTTTCATATTATAACATAACACTGCAAAGTCAGTTCAGTTGGTGTGCAGAAGGCAACATCGCTGTAGGGACATTCACACTGGCACTCCCAGATAATGGCTACCCTGGCTCTGACCACCTCACATCAACCAGGTCTTTATTCTCACCAGACATTGTGCTGGGCATCAGTGCACCAGTGTCAACCTCAGTCTGCCCTCAGGCAGTGGCTGGCAATCTTCCCATGACCTCTGACAGTGGTAACATCACCAATATCCATACCAACTTGGGATTCCATACACAAATAGTAGGCCCATCTTCTACCTAATTCAGCTTCTCAGTATTTGGTAGCAGATATCTCACCATCTTCAACACATCTGTCAGCATCTCTCAGGCACAGACAGGACCAATATGTCTCCCTAAAGTGAAAACTCTTACTTTGATGAGATCCTCTGTGCATCGCAAGGGATCTCCTTTGAGTGGCAGCCCCTTAGGATCATCACTCCCTGCTGATGATCACTTATACTACCACCAGAATTAATGGTGATCTACACTAAATGGCCTTCAGACTCTTAAGTTCTCGGAGTCATCTCCGCTGTCCTGGTGTCTGTCCTTGGAGGCTACCAGATGACTAAACAATGAATCTGACTGCTCTTACACACTGGATCCCCAGGGAATTGGTGCAGGTGAGGGACTCTTGCCTCCTCAGTGGGTCTGGCACGCCTATACCCTCCTAGAACTCTGCCAACTTGACATCTCATGGCATCACCCACCTGATTCAGTATGCACCAGTTATAGAGGATGCGCTTAGTAAGGACCACTGGTTTTAATGGACAAACTCTGAAAGCCAAAACCACTACCATAGAGGGTTCATAGTAAACTCACCTGATACAGTGGGTTAAGACCAGGGCCAGTGGAAAATTGCGGGCGTAATTTTTCCGCAGTTTCCGCAATTTTCACTCTTCTCCGCACAAAATCCGCAATTTCTTACATTTATGGAATTTTTGACTGAAATTGTATAAAAATATTTTAATTCTCAAGGAAACCTACTCAGATATGGTACACAGACTTGGATTTGACCAAAACAGTACAGTGTGAGGTGAGAAGGGGTCAAATGTGACTCTGCTTTCATGTGATTCACTTCCCTGCTTTGGTTTCAAAATCCTCTGGTCATGCATACTGTATGTAGACCTGAACACTTAAAATCTGTGTTAAAGCAGACTATCAAAGAACTTTTTGCTGACACAGAGACTGAAACAATAGTTGTAAGAAGAGGTGCAAAGTGCCCCATTCACCTAAATGAAGCCTTGACCACAATGCTTGTTTTTGAATGGAAGGGTAGATTTTCCTTGTATAAATACTTTCAATCTGAAAGGATTTTGATTCAAATGTGTCAAGAGTTTGGATGGCCCTGCTGATTATAAACTTGAATGTGCTTCTGAGGGGGTTGGTGACAGTGATTCCTTACATGTCAGTCTGCCACAACTGTATACTCACATACAAAGCCTACAAAAAGCAAACATTTCTGAAAACATGCTGAGCAGGTTAAGTAAGCATTAATCACCACCAGATGAGGGCTCTGCCGGTGGATTAATGCCCGCTGGGGGGGGCTGGTGCCCGAGGGCGCAGCCCGAGGGGTCCAACCGCCCAGCGGGCGATAATCACGGCGAAACCGAACTGAAAGTGATGTCACGCTGCTGCTTTATAGGCTCATCGTGGCGGACGGCGAGCCTATGTTACGACATCACCCTGGCTGCTGTGCAGCTGCGGCGGGCGCGAAGGATTCGCCGAATGGCACACTGCCTGCGGCGGTGGGTATTAACCCACAGGTAACGCCCGCTCAGTCTGTACCAGCTGTGGCCATGGAGGCACCTGAGGGTAGCAGCCCGCTCTGTTCCTGAGAACCCCCCGCTGTCTGTGCAGTGCCATGGGAAAGGTAGGGAAGATTTGACAGCTGCCCATCTGGAACACAATGTGTTCTGCCACCGTTTGGTTGAAAACGGCCGTCGCTTATGACACTGTCCTCTGCACCCTTATCACCTGTTCCCTGCCTGTCGCGCGGTACTGCACTCCCATAACAGCGGTGGCTCGGAATCACAGAGCGGGTTACTACCCTCGGGAGCCTCCATGGCCACAGCTGGTACTGACTGAGTGGGCGTTATGTCTGGCTTAATACCCACTTGGTTTCAGTCAGCTGTGGCCATTCGGCCAATACTCACGCTCCTTTGCAGCACCCGACTGAGAGCCATGTTACAAGTATAGTTAAACAGTTACCTTCAAATAGACAAAATAATTGCAACCCAAGTAAAATCACTGCAAACCGAGCAGAACAAAAGTACAATGTATTAAAAACTATTGTATGATGTAATGAAAAGCTATTGGTATGATTTGATACTTTTATCATGTGATTTTAAAATGTACTTACAGTGCTGATTAAGAACAGTAATCATTTTAATAAAATAAATATTTTTCTTACTAGACCTTTATTAGGCACCCTGGTTATCTGTTTATTTTTTTCTTGCACCAAAGCAAGTAGTTTAAACATGCTTCATTATTTAACACCTAGAAACTGGCAAAATATATTGTTTCAGGATGTATTCAGTACAGACTAACTGTAAATTACTGAATAAAATCTAGTTCGCACTGCATGACTTGGATGTCTTGATCGTTAAAGATATGCTACATAATGATTAGTTTATAGTGCATTTCAAAAACACATTTTCTTCATATTAAAAGCATTTACAAGTGGCAATACATTTATCTAACAATTTTGTGAACAGTACATGCTGCAGCAAACAATAAAATATTTTTTAGGGGGCAGTGGGGATGCATAGTGAACCCCCGCAATTTTCCCGCAATTTCTGCAAGAAAATCCCAGCATTTTTGGGTAAAATTTTCCACAATTTTCCAGTGGCCCTGGTTAAGACTGCCTCCTATAGTGGATGCCTGAGCTGCTTGCCAACACTTCCAGCCAGAGTTGTGGAGGTGTTAATGGGATTCCCTGACTGCCTAACCACTGTAGACATCTGGATAATGAGGTGCTAACTTCCTAATTGTTAGCCTTTCCCCTCCTCCCTGCTTCATGGAGACCAGAGATCCATCCTGAGTGGCAGGCTGCTGTACCTAAGCCCCCTTTCTGACTGTGCCAGAATGGAAAATTTGGATGGAACAGAAGGACAGACACTCAGAAATAAATTTTCGTGAAATTTGGATGCCCCCATACCTCCTCCCTCCATCACAGAGGCACATTCTGGATGGCGGGCTTACATTTCCAGTGACAGCCTGCTTTCCCAGGTAAATGAGTGCATAACACTAACACTACCATAATAGAGAGCAGTCTGTTTCAAAACATTTCATTAGTGCAGTTGCTTTCCTTTATGGTAGTGATCTTGATCGTTATTTTTATATTTGCATAGTAAGGAGGAATATGTTTTACTTCTTTTCATTCTGTTTACTGCACAGTACTGTATTTCAGCTTGATGAGATGACAGGAGGGATGGAGGGTTATTAGAGAGTGAGGTGATTAAGTGACAGCATTAAAAGCTACTTCCAGGTAAATCGGACTGCCACTTATGATGCACAGAACCATTAAGCACAAAGTAGTCTGTTATAAGCAGCTTGCACTGTATTCAAAACTCCACCCATTGGCTCTCAGAGGCTCTACCAATAAGTAGGCTCCATGGCCTGGCATTCTAGTTAAAAATCCCTCTCCCCCTACTGGCAAGAGAGGGTTGTTACACGCATGTTGTGCAAAGGTTTTTAGCGAAGTATTTAAGTTCCTAATGAACAAAAACTTTATGTATGACGAAGAAGTATTAAATACAGTACTTAAATGTTATGGGTGATTAGTGTTTGTGAGAGAGGGTGTTATGAGAGTGTTGCTTTTTTTCAAACATAATTAGCAATAAAATATTTATAATTAAATACAAAACATTTAAAAAGAAATCCTTCCACAATACTTTAAACATTGCATGAAGATTTTGAAGATAACCACCATGAAAAAGTCCTACACCAACAAAATGTTTAGAGCTAAGAAGCAAAAACAGTCAAACATATGAGTGATTTAAGAAAACATTAAATCCATTTTGTACAACAACTAAAGCCATACATAAACAACACAGTGATAAAGTTATGTCTCACCACATGCTTTGTGCAGGGCCTGCAGGGTCCTGCACAAAGACAGAAGCCATGCATAGGAACAAAGGTGCCTTGTGCATCCCTCCTCTGCAAAGAAAGTTACAATGTGCACAGAAAGTTAGGAGTCACCTCCTACATTGTTTAGAGCATCAAGGGCCCTGCATAAAGCAAGTTACCACTCTGTTGTCTGAAAAAACTAAGGAAATTCACTGCAAAAAAGCTATGTTAATGTAGATTACGGTAGCTACCATGTAAAACTCAAGCCCTGCAAAGTTTGGGAATGTGCTATTAGGGTTGTCAAGGCTTACTCCCACCTCCTCCCTTTTTTACCCAAGGCCAAGCTACATGTATGGGACTGTGCATCAGTGATGTGGTACCTTACACAGGGCCAACATATAAATGTCAACCCTAATTCCCACCCCCTGGTGACTAAAATCCAAGTTACAGGTCTGGAGTCATGCCATACACGTTCACTGTTTCATACACTTTCTTCTCATTTTTGGTCTGTTATTAGACTACTTGCAGAGCATAGCTTAAGAGTTTCACATCCATTTATGATGTGACTTGCTTTGCACACAATAATATGGACCCTGTGCAAGGAAGCAGACTTGCTATAGATTTGTAAGTACAGTATACATATATTGCACACTTGTAATTTTATTTCTTTAGGACACATACTTGGAACTACTCAAAGCATGTCACATGTCTGGAACATGCATATTATTTTATGCAGGGTCTTGTTGAAGCTGTATGAAACATGTTAAAAGTGGATGGTACGTAAGCCTCACACAGAAGTAACAAAGCTTCAATCTGACCTTTTAAATGGGTTTTTATGGTGTTACAAATGTAAAAATGCATTTCAAGGTGGAAGTGACACTTTTCACCCATTGTGGCCATCTAAGGGCCCTAATAAAATAAGATTGTTGGAAATTTGGTGAAAAAAAAAAATGCTGAGTGGTGAAATAAAATCTTAAAGAAAGGGCACAGTCAGCTGGCCCGTGGCACTGAGGGTTGAGGTGCTGGATGCCTCACCTCGCACCACGCCAGTGACCTGGGTTCGGGAACGAGCTCGGATTGCTGGGGGTTGGCCGGGGAGGGTCGAGGATGAGTGCCATTGTGGTGCTTTCCTTCCTGGGTAGATCAGGGTGGGTTGTACTGGCATGCTGGTGACCCCGGTGGAAGCCGGAGGCACTGCAGCAGCCACGACAAGCACGTATCTAGCGTGAATGACACCGGTAGGGTTGCCGTGCACCAGAGCATCTACTTGCACCACACAGGGAATGGGAGTGGCACACACAGAACAAGGAAACCAACGGCACCATGGACAGGCAATGGCACCTGTCCCCCATGCCCTCCACTGAGCCAACACGACTGACCTTCCAGGTCCTCCATTCCCCAGCCCTACCTTGTAGCCAGAGTATGACTTGTAAGCGCGCCCAAGAGGAGAGGGTGACCCACCCTGGGCGGGTCAAACCAGGGGTACTGGCTATGGAGAGGGGGAGGAGAGAGGAGGTTCAGATTGGTGGGGCTTCAGGCAGGGCAGGATAAGGATCAGGCTGCCTGAAAGAGATTCCATGGCACCGCGACCGGAGGGAAAGAAATTAAAAAAAAAAAAAAAAGGCAGAGTCATTAGTAAAAGTTGTTTTTCGGTACCAAATCCAAATTCTTATGCCGTGAACTGGTATTCTTTCATTGCAATTTCAATTCTTGTGTTGCAAGCTGAAAAATTCTTAGGTTGCAGGAAAGAGCTATCATGAAAACCCTGCTGAGCATGCACAGAAGCCAATTTTTAAAAATCTTATAACTCAAGAACTGGTTAATATTTTCTCACAAAATCATCGAAAGGCAGCTCCTTGGGCCCAGCTGCTTCTATCCTGAAAATTTGGGAACAAAATTCCAAACTTGTTTTTGCTCTAGATGCGAGCAAACAAACAGCCAAAAAAAAAAGTACAGATTTTCTTATATTGACACTCTGTGGATCTTGGAATTTGGATGAGTGGCCATCACAGAACTTGTCAAATCATAAGAATTTGGCACCCTGACCATGCATACAACATTTCATGCACTTTCTTTAAATGGTGTCAAAATTATTAAGATTCAAAGTTAGTCCAAATTATTACGTCACAAGATAGTATTCTTATGATGCAGTTTCCGCTCTTATGTTGTCAGCCGAAAAAATTCTTAGGCTGCTTGAAACTGCTATCCTGAAAATCCTACTGAACATGTTCAGAAGTCAAATGTTTAAAACCTTATAACTCAACAACAAATTAATATTCTTTCACAAACTATTTGAAATGTGCCTCATTCAGCTGAGCCACTTTTACCCTGAAATTTTGAAACAAAATTCCAAACTGTTTTTGCTCTAGATGCAAGCAAAAAAAAAAATAATCCAAAAAGTGCATTTGTCTTATTTTTACACTCCCTGTATCTCGGAATCCAGATGAACACCCAACACAATTCTTGCCAAAGCATAAGAACTTGGCACCCTGCCTGCACACGCAAAATTTCATGTAATTTTGTCAAATGGCACCAAAGTTATTAAGGCTCAAAGTTAGGGGGTTAACATTTAAGTGCTTACTCATCTCAAATATACAGGTGATACTGCTCCTGTATAATTAATTGCAAAAATCTACATTAATGCTGATTAAGGTTGCTACCACACAAAACTCAAACCCAATAAAGTTTGAAAATGTGCTATTATGGTTTTCCACCCAATGCCCACAAAGTTTGGAAATGTGCTCCCAGAGCTCTCAGGCCTAAGTCCCACCCTTAGACATCGTGGCCCACATATTCAAACTGTGCCCAAAAAGTGCGCAACAGCAGGAGCAAGTGCATGTCCATTGCACCCATGTGAAAGAGGCGCGATATTCAAAAACTGCGCTGGCCAAGCTGCGCCTACAGCTGATGACTGAATATTGCACCACCTGCGCCATAGCGCAACTAGGGAGGGGAAGCTGAGCATATCTGATGTGCCATAACGCAACAAGGGATGTTCAGCTGAGCAGTCCAGATGTGCCATATCGCAACCAGGGATGCCCCACAGCAGCAGGGCAGCAATGCAACAGCACAACCAGCGATGCAGGTGCCCACCAACCATGCCACAGATAGGCAGAGGAACACACAGCAGAACAGACAACATCCCCCCACACCCCATGCACTGCACAACTGGGGGAGGGCTGGAATAACCACTGGCCCATGGAGACAAGCAAACAAACCACAGCTGGGCCATGGTGCCCCATCACACCCCCTGGCAAGCTGTGACTGGCACACAAGGAGGGCCGATCACCCCATGCCACACCATCCCACCAATGCAGAGCACACCCTGCACCCTGCACCGTGACCCCCAGAGACCCTGCCCAGGAGCAGCATCCACCAGTGCAGGATGCCCCATGCATGCCACCACCCTCACTGTGACAATGCAACCCTGTGCACCACAGAACCATACAAGGCAGCTCCACCATGAGTACCCATCAGCAGGTGGCAGCACACAGTGATGCAACAATGGCATACACAGTGCCACCATGCACAGCCCCCCTGAGGTACAGCTGAGAGACTGATCATGCGTCGGCACATGAGGTACCTCACACGTGACAGGGCATGCCCCGGACACCACCACCAGTGGTACAGCACCCTGCACACCCTCCCAAGGACACACCCCAACCCAGAACTGGCCACAACAGCCAGCGCAGACACCCACAGTGGTGCATGGAAGCATGCACCACACCAGATCCAACACAGTGCATGGACAAACACCCACCCATAGCCAAGGGCACACCAACACAGGGACACAGTAGAGGGGCAACCAAGACCCCAGCGTGGGGCCATGGAAACCGTGTAAACACGGCCAGCAGTACTCCATGGCACAGGAGTACCAGCCACCCTGTGCAGGCACTGTGGAGCTGTACGTCACCAGCATTTGCCCGGAGCACAAGTGACAGACAGTGGTGCACATCCTCTGCAACACACACAAGCCACAGCATGGAGGTGGGACAACAACAGCGGAGGCCAAAGTGTCACCTGAGGCAGACATGCACCACACCAGTGACAGGAGGCAACACGGCACTGTGACGGGTACAGTGGCTGTCCTGCATGGACAGCCACCACTGACATGCCAGCAGACCGTGCAGGTCACAGACATGCAAGGGTGTCAGATGCACAGGCCCTGGATGGGCTGACAGGTGTGCCATGGACACAGAGCATGCACCATGGACCACTGCACACAGTCATCCAGTGCACAGGGAACAACACACACACACACCACAGACAGTGACTGATAGCTACTCCCACACCACAGTCACTTCCCCACGGACACACACACACGCACATGACTGCACTACCCCTGACGCCATGCACACCACTGCAGCTGAGCACCTATAGCCCACTGCAAAACAGAGACCACCACATTAGGTATATCAAAGCAAATGTATTGTAAAGAAACACACAAACTATTTACATTGCTTACCTGCACTGATCCAGCAACTAAAACAGAGAGACAATCTTTGGCACATAGCAAATGAGTCTGGTAGGGTGGCAGACAGGCAAGCCTATAGAGCAGCTCGCAACCAATGCACCTGGGCCATCAAGCAAGCGAAAGCTAGACACTATCAGGCTGCTCTGACATCCTCCTGGGGCTCAACCAGAGACTTCTGGGACAATATTAAAGAACTGAATGGCAAAAACCCGCCCTCCCCCTCCGTCTCAGATTGTCACAAATGGGGCAGTCTCGACAGACCAATCATATATCGCAGACTGCCTTAATAGAACTTTCACGGACTTAAGTGCAGTTCTCCCTGCCCAATTCTTTGACCCTGTCCCCTTGCCCACCCACACACTCACCTCCCAGCCCCCATTCCACTTCCGGACGATCTCACCCCATGATGCCAAACCTTTCCTACTAAAATCTCTCGCCTCGCAAAACTCAAGTAATGACCCTCTTGACTCCAGGATACTTCGCCTCATGCTAGAGGTCATGCTAATCCCCCCTCACGATTGTCATTAATAGATCCCTATGCCTTGGCCAATTCCGGAAGCATGGAAACAGGCCGAAGTCACCCCCATCCATAAGTCTGGGGACCGAACATTACCAAATAACTACAGACCCATCTCCATCCTTCCCCCCCTCTCCAAAGCCTTGGAAAAAATAGTATCCACCCAGCTAATGGAATACCTGTCTAAATACAACATCCTATGTCCTGAGCAGCATGGGTTTCATCCTGGCCACAGCACATCCACTGCCCTTCTGGAATTCTCCCACCATATACACTCTGCGCTTGATGAAGGTCAATTTGCAGGGGCAGTTTTCATCGACCTATCCAAGGCCTTTGACACTGTGTGCCACCCCCTGCTGTTAAACTCCCTTAGCCAACTGGGATTTTCATCTGGCCCCCTAAATTGGTTCTCAAGCTACCTGCACAACAGATCCCAAAGAGTTAAGTTAAATAGGACCTTCTCCACCAGCCTACCGGTACTCTCAGGGGTCCCGCAAGGCTCCATCCTTGGACCCACTCTTTTCAGTCTCTTCCTAAACACCCTTCCAAGCTCCTGCTCCAACAAAATACTGCTTTACGCGGATGATGCGGTGATCCTAGCATCACACTCAGACCCACTCCTACTCCAAAGCACGCTGCAAAGCACCTTCCTCCAAGCTGAAAAATGGTTCAGTAACCATCGGCTAGTCCTGAACCTGAAAAAAACAAAGTCAATGCTGTTCGCACATCGGCAAAACTGTGCCAAAGACACTCCCCTTCTCATCCCCCCTAGCACACTCCTCCCACTTGAACAGGTAAAAACATATAAGTATTTGGGCATCACTTTTGATGCAGGCTTTACTTTCCACGCCCATCTAAAAACCCTGTCCTCAGCCATGAACTCCAGGATTGGGCTCCTCTACCGCCACAAAGACTGCCTCCCAGAATCTGCCTTAAAATTGGCCATCACCTCATCTGTGCTATCCCTGGCCGACTACGGCCTTCCAGTATACGCAGCAGCAGACCTGTCCGCCCTGTCTAAAGTCCAGACCGCTATTAACAAAGCCTGTAGGCTCCTGACCGCGCCCACAGCAGAACCCACACTTGCCTGCTATACACTGCCACTAACATACTACCTCAAGAACCACTGAAATACCACACCTGCCTTCTGGCTAAAATCCTTATCTGGGTTATGCCACCAGGGTCTCCGTGATCCCTGCAACCAGCCGTCCGCCGGTGCTAACCCGAACTCCACCAAAGCCACCTTCCTAGTACCCAGGGCAAGGACCTCTCTCTGCCAAAGATCCTTCCATCATAAAGCCCCGGCCTGGTTTAACTACCTTCCTGAGGGAATAATAAAGATCCCCGGATTGACGGTTCAAAATAGCCTCCGAAAACATATCATCGACAGGTGCTGTAAATGCCTGTAGTGGAACACAACCTGTCTCGAACAGCCCCCAAGTCCTCTGGGTTCCATGGACGATTGGGCAACTGTAGCAACTGCAACTGTAATAATTTGTGTGTATATAATGATCGTGTAACTCACGTATGTATGTATTCTCATCTGTATGTAACCTCTGTCTATAACCGCACTTATTGTTGTCTCCCCCAACCCCATGACAAGGTACCTTTGTAAACGAGTCTCTGACTCAAAGGTTGTAAACTGATTACTTCAATAAATAAATAAATAAATAAAACATATATTTACAAAAAGTTGGGGGGAGGGCCACAAACAAGGTGGGGGTGGGTATGGGGCAGGGGTGAACAAATGGTAGAGGGAAGGAGGGGTGTGAGGGTGGGTCCAGGGGGTAGGTGAAATCTTGAAGTGCATGATGTTTAGCGGGAGCCCCGCTCCCTGCTCTGAAGGTGCCTCCCACCATGCCTCCTGTGGACTCCTAGCTGGTCGATCCGCTGTAAAATTTCCAGGGAGGCCATGGCCACTTGCAGTATCTCCTGCAGCACCCTCTTGATGTTCTGCAACCACCGTCCACCTAGGACAAGGGAGCAGAGTCAATAGGTGTAAATGCACAGCCTCCTGCAGCCCACCCACTGTGCATGGCATACGGCAATGGGACATGCCTCTGTGATGGTGTGTGACCACCCACAGTGATTGTGTCCACAAGACCTGCCCACACAGGTGCACACAGCCATGTGGACCTCTGCACACACCCACCGGCCAAGTCCTGCACAGCACCACCATGGCTGTTTAGTGACATGACTATGTGGTGTGAAGGCAGTGCCACAGCCATGTGCCCGGTGCACGCATGGACCACCATTGATACACTCCCAGACATGCAGTGCCACTGGACAGTGCTGACTGTAACAAGTTGCGTGCATGGCAGTGGTGTCAATGGATGGTGGCCATGCCCTGCTGCCTGCCCTGTTACACAGCATGCAAAAGTAATCATGGATGTAAGGCACTCACCATCATCAGGCTGGTCCCTCTGCTGCTGTGGACCTTTGCCCCTCCTGGTGTTCCAGTCTTCCAGCTGGCACCTCCTCTCCCTCGCCAGCTGTCTCTCTTCTGGGCCTAAGGTGCAAACATGGAGGGAGGAACATCAGTACAATCCTGTAGCAAAGTCCCCCTTACCCCATGTGTGTGCAATCCCACACAGCCAGACCCACCCAACCCACACTTTGATAACACCACCACAGCCAACACCGGACGGTCCCCCCCATGTTCTGGACACATGCAACCGTGATATCCATATGGAAGATAAAAGTGTATGGACGGTACACCTACCTGGCTGTGGCAGCGTGCCCCTCTTGGCACGTGCCTGCAGGCGGGCAAGCAGGTCTGGGTCCCTCCGCCTCAGGTCCCCATATCTGTGGCGGCACTGCTCCGCTGTCCATCCCATTCCTGTGGCCTCCTCCAGGGCATCGGCCAACTCCTGCCACACCTGACTCCTGAACCTGTCCAGGGGTGCCTCATCAAACAGTGGGCCAACAAGTGGCTCCACAATGGCAACCAGGTTTGTCATTTCAATCTGTCTCCACTGGGCAGCTCTCCTCCATGCCATTTCTCTTGCTCAGTAGGGTCAATATGGCGCTCTGCAGCGTGGTTCCACCACGTGCAGATGCTGCGCGGTACAGTGCTGCCATTCCCTATTGCACTGTCACCGAACAGCGCGATAGTGGTGCACCCATGCCTGATGCATGGCGTCTAGGGGGCAAAGGTCGGGCACAGGGTCAAGGGTCTCTGGTGCACAGACAGCCACAGCATGACTGGAACCCAATGCATGTAGTGCGATTGGGTGCCTGTGTGTCACTTCCAGTAGCGGCCTACCACGCTTTTGCCCTAGTGCGCCTATGATGCCCCAGTGCCGCAGCGCCATATAGGTGAACATCGCTGCAGCACCACTGGCACAATGATGGTCATGCCCAGCATTGCCTGCCGCACACAGCACGTCAGCAGCGTGGCAGGCACCTGCGTCATCAACCCGGGCATGCGCAGTTAGGTATGTACTGCACATATCACAGAACTGCAGCCTTGGCTCAGCACGTTCAACACAATTGCGCAAAGTGCAAAAGCGCGATATTCTGCTGTCATATGCAAATCAGCTAATCAGCCATTCAGTGGTGCAGCACTGCAATTTGCATCCACTTAAAGTTGCGCCTCGCCTCATTTGCATGGGTTGCGCTATAAAATTGCGACATTGGGCTGCACTCGCCATAGTCGGTTACTGCAGTCTATTGGTGAGTTGCATGCTGTTTGGGAGTGTGGACTGTGGATTTTGGGACATGGATTGGACTGCACAGTCACAGGTAACAACTGTTATTCTCACAGGCTGAATCATGACCGAGTGAGTTGTGGGAGAAGAGGAACAGAGTTGTGGGAGGAGGAGGAGGCCAAATTTCACCAAGGCTGAGACGGATGCCCTGTTTGAGGCCTACCTGGACCAGGAGCCACTTCTCAGCAGACACCAGGGAACACCACAGGCCCATGCTGCTGCATGGGAGGAAGTGGCGCGTGCTATGAACCTGCATGGCGGCAACCAGCACTCCGTGCAGGAGTGCAAGAAGAAGATGGGCACAGACAGGAGGAGGATTAAGGAGAAGGTGGCTGCCATCAGGGCAGCACGATCTGCGACAGGTGGGGGACAGCCGGAGGTGCTACACCTGACCTCACAGGAGGAGAGGGTTTCTGGCAGCATGCAGCGTTGTGCCATTGAGGGTGTTCTGGGTGGTGGATTCCAGATGGGTGGTAGCCCGTGACTGCATGGTAGGTCATGGTCTGTCTATTGGAAGGCAGGGAACAGGGTAGGTCACATGCAGTAACACGACTTTGTTTTCCCTTACAGCTCCTGAGTGTCTTCATGGGTCAGCAGTGGTGGGCCTCTCCACTGAGGCCAGTCAGATGGAGATGGAGGAGGGCCCATCCACCTCCACAGGAGTATGCGGCTCAGTGCGACAGTGGGCCCGCCTAGATGTCCAGACTGATGTTGTTGGAACAGGTGTGGAGGAGGCCCTGCCCATGTCCCAGCATGCCAGCGTCCATGGATGCCAGCATGCTGTGACTCAGGCTGGTGCTGGGTCCATCACTGATGATGATGTCACCAACGTCATGGGCAGTGACACGTGTGTGCCACAGGATGGCCACACAGCAGGTAACATCGCGGCCATGGCTGTGGGTGGTGCCGCTGTGGAGGCCTGCATGTCATCACAGTCTCAGCCTGTGCCTGTCAGCACCATTGGGGCAGCAATGGTGTGTGTACAGGACAGTGGGACTGTTGTGGCCACTGCGACAGCACTAGTGAGCCCTGGGAAGCGGCAACCGGAGGGGCAGCATCAGCAGTCAGCCAATGGGCTTGGAGGTACAGTGTCAGGGGGTGGCATCAGTGCACCACCTGTGGACATGCCCAGGCCTGCACCTGGTGTGCAGCGCCCATCCTCAAGGGGTGCTGAGCATCAGGGCCATGCATACCCTGAGGGACAGGATGCCGATCAGGCAGATGATCTCTTGGATGAGCACACCCACATACTGCAAGCATCAGTCAATCAGCAGATGCAGCTTGCGACGGTGATGGATGCACTGAGTGCGGCTCTGGAGCGGGCAGAGGAGCGCCACAGCAGAGACACCGCTCTGCTCCTGGCAGGGATGGACCGGTTGTGGCAGGATGTGACTGCTGCCATTGACAGGCAGACACAGGCATTCATTGCTGTCATGGCCACAATGGGCACACAGTAATTTGCCCATGCATCGCAGACACCATGCAGTGCACTGTCCACCCCCATTCCCAGCGTCGTGTGACACCATCCTTGTCGACATCGGGTTTAGTTGTGGGCATCCCGAGCACGCCTGGCGCAGGCATGTTCAGTGTGCTGCAGACCCCTGCGTGAGCACGGTCATGTTCTCACAGTGGAACCCCTTGGGGACCATCGGTGCCACCCCATGAGGCCAGTGGTCAGCCTGTCAGTGCTGGTGGGTCTCGGCGGGGCCGCCCATGCATCCATAGAGGCTGGGGCACTGTGGTGCATGACTGACCTGTCCCCCAATGTGGCTACTGTCTGATGCTGCCCTGTGAACATTGTGTCATTCAGCAGGCAATGCACTGGTGGGTGCCCGGCCCTGCATGCAGACACACAGTCCATCTGCACACCCTCCCGGCTGCTGTCCGCAGTTGCATGTGCATGATGATGCCTGCATTGCACTGTACACCAATGTGCAATGGTGCCCAGCATCTGACACATGCACAATGACAGGCAGTGGGCGTGGTGGTCTGTGGACATGTGTGTGGCTAGGGGTGGCGTTCTGGGTCAGTGTGCTTCCTACCCTTTGTGCATGTCTGGTGCATTGTGTGTGTGTGTGTGTGTCTGTCCGCATACCATGTTAGACCTCACCCATCCCTGGTGGTGTGTGTGGTTCCATGTCCAGCTAGTTCCCTTGACAGCATGTGCCCCTGGTGTGTGTCCATGCATGTTTGTGGGTTGTGCCTTAGCCACTGGTGGTTGCACATGGCCCCATGACTTCCCTGGGTTGGCTGAAGTGCTCCTCTGTGATGGTGTACCGGTGCAGCTGTGCCAGCTAGAGCAGTCGAGGGTCCCATTGCCCAAGGGGGGCTGCCCATCACCATTGTCACCAGCGTCCTCATTGTCCCCATCGCTGTCCCCCTCTTCGACCTGTATGGCTATCCTACATTCGTTGGCCATGTTGTGCAGGATGCAACAGGCCAGGAATAGCCCACAGGCCTTTGAGGGGCTGTACTGTAGGCCACCGGCGGAGGTGTCCAGGCAATGTAAATGTGCCTTCAGCATCCCAAACAACCTCTCAATGATGTTATGTGTGGTGGCATATGCCTCATTGTAGCATTGCTGCGATGGGGTCATGGGCCGCCGATATGATGTGAGAAGCCAGGGACGGAGTGGGTATCCACTGTCACCTGTGTGTAGAGGGTGGAGGTTAGTTTGGTGATCAGCATCGCCCTGCCCTGGGCCATATAGGCCACTACCCATGTCACCTCTGACCATGCCCCCCAGGACCTATGATTGTCCGTGTGGTTTGCATACTCACCCACTAGGTGGCTAGTGGGGATATCCCCACTCTCAAATCTGTGGCACAGTGTTGACTGGTGCCAGATGAAGGCATCGTGTGCTACCCCAGGGTGCGTGGCACAGACATTGATTATGCACCCCCTGGCATTGCACACCACCTGGCAGTTGATGCTAGCATAGCCCTTGCGATTTATATATGCGGCCCCCTCCGGGCCAGGTGGTGTGCAGATGACCACATGGATGCAGTCTATTGCCTCTAGCATGCCAGGCATACATGCTACCCTGTGGAACACCTGTATAATTGCTGTGCGCTCCACCGGTGTGCTGGGGAAATGGATGTACTCTGCAGCATGTGGCAGCAGTGCGCTGAGGAATTGAGTGAGGTGGCATGACGCGGCTGACTGGGTTATGCCTGTGGTGTCCCCAGTTGGTCTCTGGAAGGTACCCGTGGTGAGCAAGCACGTGCAAGCTGTCACTTTCGTCTCCACTGACAGAGCATGGCTCCATCGTGTGGGTGCCTGCATCACATCACTGCACGGCTCACAGAGCCACCTCAGAATTGCACAGTTCAGGCGGTACCAGCCCACGATCTCTGTATCACTATACAGCTCGAAGCTGGTGCAGGCTCGGTATTACCTGTTGGGGGCATACCGCTGATGGGCCCTTCCACGGCCGTGCCCCCCTGCTGCCCACCTTCTCACCCCCCTCATTACTGCCTCCATCTGGATGGTGGCACTGGCCATGTCCCTTGCTTGTGTTCACCCCCCTGGCAGCTGTTTCTGTGTTCCCCCCGCTGTCCTGGCTGCTACTTCCCCTGCACCGGGAACACCTGACTGTGCTGGTCTCACTGTTGTGTGGCAAGTACTTCCCCCTTCTGCACTGTGGCTCCCCACACCTTTCCCTGATCCTGTGGGTTCCAGGTGCCCTTTCACTGTCCTGCCCTGTGTGTATGTGTGTTGCCTGTGTAGCTGGCTATAGTTCTGCAACTTGAGGCTTCCCTGTAGTGTTCTTGTGCCTCTCCCTTGCTCCTTTTAATTTTGGCTCATTTCCACTATGGCGCAACTTCCGCTGGCTCCCCTAGTGCGCATGGCGCATGTTGTTGAATATTGCACTGCGCCATTTATGCATGGTTTCTCCTCCTTCAGTTGCACATACATTCATTATCATTGCGCTGTTGCTCAGCGTGATTTGGGGGGTGCAACTGCCTACCGTTGAATATCGCAGAATGGCGCATTTTTGGACTTGCGCTGGCGCAACCCTATTGCGCATGGTACAACTCTTTTGAATATCTGGGCCCGTGTGTATTATACTGGTGCAGTAGCACCAGTATAGTTAGGGTATGCCAGCAGGTTCTATGTTAACCCACTAACATTGGCAGCATTTGGTGAAATTAGCTTAACTATTGCATGCACTGTCTAGTAGGCACGGTCTAAATATGTGGAAAGTTTTGAAATGGCAGCTTGTGCTGTTTCTGAGATCTGTGTATGTCATTTTCCTGTAGACAGGTAATTTTCTCCTGTTCTTAACATGGATTTTTGAATTTGCTCTCAAACAGAGCCTACATAGAATGGAATTTTTTCTTCCTGAAAACTTCAGGGTAGATGCGTGCTGTGCCAAGTTTGTGCCTTTGGAAGGTTTCATGAAAAAAATATTAAACAGTTTCAGAGTTATAAGGATTTAATGTTTTGTTTTTTGGTATTCTGAGCATGCTCAGTAGGGTTTTTTAGATAATGTTCCAATATGACACACAAAAAATTCCATGTTGCAGATCATTTTTGTTTTCTCATCACTTGCTTCTCATAGCACAAACACAATTTTTCATGTCGTGACAGCCACCAACATGTTCCCACAAAACTAAAAAACATGAAAAAATGTAAACATTATGTAACTTTAAAAAACAAACACCTGAACCTAATTTAATGGAACTTGTGTAGCTAGATTCTAGTGTTTGTTTTTTAAAACAATGACTAGAAATAGTTTTGTGGGCACCCCAAAATCCAGGGTGCCCAGCTTAGTGAGAGGAGCTGTTGACCCATGTTCTCGGGATGAGAACAGTCAGACTTTCTTGAATGCTGAAGCCACAGCTGGAGTCATGTTGACAGCTTCAGTTGAAGCAGTGAGCCGGTGATTCTTTATTCTCTCTGTTTCTGTGTCTGTCTGTCTGTCTATCCATCTGTAGACCCCCCTCCCATCTAGGTCACCCTCTCCCATTCCCAATATGTACATGGTGGCACCAGGGTGCCCACCTCGATGCTGCTGAACAGTACCCCAACGCTAGAATGCCCAATCCCCAGGGTTGGAATGTGACTGTCCTCTGAAACAAAGAAAAACATCCCTTAATGATTTTTTTTAACCTGTAAAAAAGAAAATGGTCCCTTACCAATCTGGCACCTTCACATGGCTCTACGATGTAGGTTCAACATCAATTTCGTCGACCGGCATCACTGCAATGGAACTATTTCAACCACAAGTTGCGGTCAACATAAATCCCAATGGACTCATGGTCTGTTTTTGTATTGGGGGGCTTTGCCCCCAAACCCCCCGTGTGGGGTGCTCTGCCCCCACACCCCCATTCTAATTATAATCAACTCTGAGTTGGAATTGATTCAGGAAGGCTGTGCAGGACTGGGAGACAGTGTGCCCCTGTCACTGGCACACCAATACAGCAACCTGTCGACGAACTGTCGATTTTGTCCACAGTGATGTAGGTTGCTGTATTGGTGTCGCTGTCGGGGGGTATACCCCCCACATCCCACCCACTCCACCCCAACCTCCCACTCAGCACCCACCACTTCACACCCCCACACTCCCCACACAACCTCACTCACCTGAATATGTCCCATGGTGTAGATCCATTCTTTGATTGAGACATGTCTTGCTCTTGCTACTGGAACCGGTGATTGCTATATGAGAAAATAAGTTAAACGCAGTTTAATGTATTTCAATTGGCTTTGAATGATTATTCATAACTTTGTCATTTTTAAATATTTTTACACCAGGTTTTAAAAATGGCCTTTTTGGGACCCCACCTCATGGTCATTGGTGGCGGAATTATGCAAATCTGGTCCAAAAGGCAATTTTGCGGTCACTTTGTGAAATCCCCTTTTGGGTGGGATTTGAAAAATTTCACCCCCTCCCCCGCTCATGAGGTGGTGTCATAAGAAGGCTATGTTGAAAATTTGTGGTCAGAATATGTAAAAATGACAATGTTACTAGCATACATTGACATTTTTCTATGCTTGCTCATAACTTTTGTAATTTTCAATATTTTGACCCCAAATTTTCAACATAATCATTTTTGTCACACCGCCTCATGAACATGACAGCTGTCAGTTTTCAAATCCTGGCCAAAATGTGGTTTCACATCTGTGTCATGGACTGGCATTTCAGTGGGGATTTTAACATTTTAACCTACTGGGTTCATGAGGTGGGTAATAAGAAGGCCCACAACATCCAAGTACTTGCACTCCAGAGAAAAATGCAGTCCACAATAAATTCAGTTTCAGTGCTTTAATGCAGTTTTTAGAATCATGGACATAACATACAGATGTCCACTCTTGGCTCTGGCACTTCGGGTTGTGAGAAACTCTTCATCAGGGGGCTATGCTGACAATTTAGTGTACACATCTGGTAAAATGCCCAGATTATGAGTGACTGTTGTAATATTTCAGCGTTCACTTATAATTTAGCTAATTTGCAGTATTTTAACTCCAGACTTTCAACACAGCCATTTTTCTGCACCACCTCATAAATGTGACAGGTGTAATTTTTGAATCCTGTGTGAGACTGTTTTGGCACTTGTGGTGCAAAATGACATTTCTGAAAATATACTACAAATGCCACATGTTATATTTACAAGGGGAGTCATAAAATGACTATCTTGAAAATCTGGAGTCGAAATAAAAAAAAAATTATAATTATTAAGAAACTTTGTAGTACCAGTCTTTACCTCAGCAGGTGTACTTTGTGAATCTGAGTTTGGGGGCAAGCTCAGCAACCCAGCTACATAGAGTGAGGGTGCTGGGATGGTGCTGTTATGTGACCCCCCCAGGGAATGAAAGCTGCAGAATACCATATACCATATAGTGAAGACTGCTCTCTTGGCATAGGGCTCTGCTTCTCTGTCCCTGTGTGGGGCATAGGGCCCTGTGCATTGGCTGACAGACTGACTCTTTGCCCAGTGCATCTGTATCTCTGACCACATGGAAGTGCAGGGACCAGAGGGCCCGGTGCTTTTGCAGTCCACCAGACAGCCCCATGAATTCTTGACATCTGTTGCTGCATGGAACTTCAGGTCCCACAAGGGCCCTTCATTTTCATAGGCAGACAGAGTCTTCTCTTTGTGCAGGTCCTAAAGGGCCCTGCACATTTGCATTTGTTCATGCAGGTCCCAAGGGATCTGCATGAATGAAGATATGATTCCAGTATCTCAAAAAGAAAGTACATTCTTTGCAAGAAACTTCATTAGTGCACCAGTTAGGGTTCAAGTTAATACCATAAAAGTATGGAACAATGGTGTTAGGGTTCACAACTGTAACTCCCCAACTGCACCCTCTAAGCAGCAAAAGAGAAAAGCATTAGGGTTTTGGGTCTCTGGAGTCTTGATGAATCAGTGCTGGGGTTTTTCTTGGGGTTTTCAGTCCTAATGCCTACCCTGTTCCCTGAACAAACAATGTCAAATTTGATCTCCTTTCTTTAAACAAGGCCTGCAGGGCCCTGTGTGAAGAAAACTACCACAGACTATGTTGGTAACATGTGGTAAGACATAGTTCCTTACATTTGAAGACTGTATCACTGTGAGGCACTTGCTTGGAGCTGTACCTTCTGCTTCTGATAGGAGGCTATGGGCTGGGGGTAGAGGTGAGCATTAGAGTTGACAACCTCGAGGAAGACCCCACCACTGATTCGCCAAGACTCCAGAGACCCAAACCTCTTTTTCCAATTGCTGAATGGGAGAGGGGGTGGGGTGGGGAGTTTGGGCTAGAAAGCCTAACGCCACATTTCCCTACTTTTGTGACATTAACATGAACCCTAACTGGTGCATTAACTAAGTTTTTTGCAAAGTACATAATTATATCTATAGAAACTAGAGGGCACATCACGTGTTTTTGTTTTTTCCTGCCCCCATGTTAACAATAGGGAATAACGTGCCAGAGCACCAGAAACAACACATGATGGCCCCTCTGGTTTTCTATCTATCTAGCTATCTATCTATCTATCTATCTATCTATCTATCTATCTATCTATCTATCTATCTATCCTCTGTCAATCTCCATTGGATCTCACCCTCCCCCTCAGCTTTTTACCCAAGGCAAAGCTATAGGTATGGGACAGTGCATCAATGGTGTGGTACCTCATACAGGGCCAACATATTCAACATTTTAAATAGCAACCCTAATCCCAATGTCCTACTGTCATGACCCAAGACCAAGATACAAATCTAGCTCCATGCTGCAAGGCTGTGTTGTTTCATGTGCTCCTCTTTTTGTCCAATGCTAAGCTATACAGTTACCACACAGTGGTATTTTTTATGTTTGCTTGCAAAACATGTAAACAAATTGTTATCAGTATGCTTTGGAAGGTTTTTTGGGGATGTGTGTCCTTCCTCCACCTACTACAGCTTCAGAATACTAACTCTCCTCCCTAATTCTGACCACTCTCCTCTTTTCTCCTTCTTTTGTCTTTGAAATCCTTGCCCAAGCACGAGGTCAGAAAACTCAAGCTGCAAGGATCTTCTGTAACTCCTAATTCTGCCTACTTGAAACCTTACCCCTACTTCCCATTCTACATGTGTGCTCTCTTTACTTCTTTCATATGTGATATAGTTTAGTGGTTTGTTTCTCAGGGCTTGGCAGAGATGTTGCTCAGCTTGTATCATGTGTATACTCATGATGCATGTGACAGGGTTGAATAAGGTCCTGCCCCATTTGTTGTGCAGAAAGAGTTTTAATGCAATGGTCTATTCTATCCTCTCCTTTCCTGTCTTTTGTCTGTCTGGTTGCACAACCAAATTTTCTTGTGAGACCTAGGAACTGATCACTCTGACGGTTTCACAATACTCCACCTCTTGCTTTCTCTCTGACTTCCCTTGCTATTTCAGTCTTTTCTTCTCCCTTACATATCTACAGTTATAAAAATATAAGTGAATCTCTGTGTAGAACTGAATGTGCAACTGGGATCCCTTTGTTTAACACTGTATATAGTTATACTGTTGAAATGATTGCAAAGAGCTATTTGGAACTCAAGGGGTTAACCTGAGAAGCTGGTTTGCAAACTCTCTTGAGATGCTTACAACAAGAGGTCAGTTCTGGGTCACCATGTACCGTTTTGCTGCACCTGCAAGGAATGAAACTTACAAGAACATTCTGTAAGCTTACAAGAACATTCTGTGAGAAGTAGGCTCCCTTAATGAGATCCCTGCAAAGACTTGTTACACAAAAAGAGCAGCAATGTTTTGCTAGAGAGACAAAGAGTCAAAGAGAGCAAGACCAAAACTTGGAATTAGAGATATCCTCAGATGAAGGACCTTGTTTTCTACGTTTGTACTGCCGTTGTAAATAGTTATACTGAATTTTTTATTTTGCTGTTTTTGAGAACAGCTCAGACACAAAGGGCAACCCTAGGAGACATACGCCAAGTATGGTCCAGCCCCTAGCCTTACTGTCTGCTGATCTTCACCGACTGGGAGAGAGTCCAATCACAGAGGGAAGACAGACTCCGACAGGTGCAGAAGCAGGGATTTCTTGACAGCAGTTCTACCTGGCTGAATCCCCCTTAGAGTGCACAGTCTGGGCACCTATCACCACTGAGGTGACTTCTTTCCTCAATCACTCTGCTCAGACCCAGCCAGCGGCTGCTCTCTCAGCATAAGGAGCAGTTGGAACACTTACCCAGAATTTCTGGCTGCTGTATGTAAATCAGAATTTGTACTGCTGTGCCACTACTGAAATAGTGGTCGACTTATAGAAAGCCCTCAGCTGGAAGCAACAGCTCAGACACAAAGGGCACGCCCCAGGAGACATACGTGAAGAGCGGTCCAGCCCCTAGCCTTACTGTCTGCTGTACCCACTACTGAAAGAGTGGTTGGCTAATAGAAAGCTCTCAGCCAGAAACAACCAGCAACAACAGCTCAGACACAAAGGGCAGCCCTGGGAGGCATACACCAAGTATGGTCCAGCCCCTAGCCTTACTGTCTGTTGAGCTTCACTAATCTTCACAGACTGGGAGAGAGACCTTCTCTCCTCCAATCTCTAGCTGTGCTACTAAGTGGCAGACCTTAAACAACTAATTGTTTTTTCAGCAGGAGGAGAAACAAAGGCTCTGTCCACCCACCCTGGGTCCTCTTCCTATATACTGTAGGTTCTGCATGTCACTGCCCAATTCCTACCTGAACCAACTGGAAGGCAAACAAAAAAAAACTTTAGAAAAAAAAAGTCCTACCTTTCAATTCTCTGCAGCAGAACAGCTCAGACACAAAGGGCAACCCTTGGAGGCATACACCAAGTGTGGTCCTGGTCACCTGAGGGAAGTGCAAGTAAGAAATTTAAATTCTCCCATGCTTTTGCTTGCAGGTCTGCTGACTGAAGTGCTACAAGTGGAACTTGCAGAAGCATAGCCCCATCTAGGTTCCATCTCATTGGCAGCTTCTACTCTCATCAGTGGCTTCTGCTGCAGCAGTTCCCTGGGCACTCCAGCATTTGAGAATGGTGAGTATTGTCCTGCAGCCAGTGGATCAGTCCCCTCTCCCTCACAGCAGCAGGGAGCCAGAATGCACAGACCACAGGCAGGGTTTTTTGCTGCAAGGAGTGGGGACTCCATGGAGCAGTTCTGAACCAAAAGGCAAAACAACTGAGCTTATAACCAGATTCCTTTTTAATTTGCAGGAGTTCAAGCTAGACCTCGTCTGTTCAACAGCTACCTTATTGTTTTCTACAGCATACGGGGAAAAGTTGGATACGCACACCCACCCTCCCCAAATCCCACCCTCCCCGAGTGCTTTTGCTTTATAGGCATGTAGTGCTGCCCACAACACCTGATAGGAGGTAGTACAGTACAAAGAACAAAAAACATACAAAAAAAACCCTCACTGTTCTGTTTTCTTTTTCGTCCACACTTCCTGCCAAGAAACAGGAATCGGCACTACCTCTCAACTAAATCAAAGAAAACAAACCATTCAAAAAATGGACCTTGTCAGTTGTGAAAACTGTGGTGCACTGTACAATAGGATCTACAAACAACAACAGGACCCTGCTGTGCATGCTTCAACATAGCAGATCTTGCATCCCAACTACAGGATGCTTGGACTATAATATATGACCTCCAGTACAGGGTACTCTTTAGCATACCTCTTGAACCCCCCCCTCCACCAGTACCAGCATGTCAGCCAGGGGCCAGGACTCAAGGCAGGACCCAGATACTGGCAGGTGGTAAGGAAAAAGAGGCATCATAGGAGGTCCAGGAAGGAAGCCAACAACCAGGAGCATTTCCTGGCCATCCAAACAAAAAACAGGTTCGCTCCACTGCTACCAACAACAGACAAAATAATACAAGCTAAAGAAATCAAACCACCAAAAAAGGCTACACGCCAATTAAAACCAATGCAAACTATGATGAAAACAAAAATACAAATACTCAAAATATAATCAACAACAATACCAAAAACAAATGCAATAACAACAAAAATACCAAAACTCAAAATAAAAAGGACACAAATTTAAGCAAAACAAAATTCTCATAGTCGGGGATTCCATGATCTGAGGAGTGGAACACCACCTAACACAAAATGAAAAAAGCGACATCATGGTGAAGTGTCTACCAGGAGCCTCTGCAAGTAGGGACACTAACCACACAAAGACAATTGTGCAGGAATCAGGGGATGTTACACATATAACAATACACCTTGGTACCAATGACTTGACAAATCACACAGTTCAGGAGGCCAAGAAACACTTCTAGGACCTGGCCAACAAACTGTCTTCCCTTCCATCCAAATTAGCTTTCTCAGAAGTGCTGCCAGTGTGGGGAAAAAGGAAAAAGCACCAAGCCAATCAGAGAGATTGACGCAGGCAAATTCAACTCATGGCTGTGTGACTGGTGCCAAGACAAGGGGTACCACTACATAGAGAACTGGCACAACTTTTGGGAAAGAGCTTTTTTTTTAAATACGACAGATTACACCTAAACAGAGAAGGTGTGTGAGCACTTGGACAAAAATTTGATGTCTATACAGGTAGTTTAAACTAAATAAAGGGGAGTATGACACAGCTCACACCTCTGCCATCTGTGGGCTGGTCATCACTCCCAGAAATGCCAAATGCATGCATACATCCTCAGAAAACAAATCAGAGCCAACATCCACCTGAACCAGCAGCCTCCATAATCTCTTGGTCAGAAAGAGCAAACTGGAGCAGTCCAGGAAGAGGATACAACCTCACGCCAAAGAGGATGTACATTCCTGGAAGGCAATGGTTGCAAAATACTAGGAGCCTAACCAACAAACTTACCGAACTCACAACTATCTTGGAAACAGAACATTTGGACTGAGTGGCTGTAACTGAAATGTAGTTCATGGAAAACCACAGATGGGATATGGGCATTCCTGGTTACAATCTGTTCAAGAAAGACAGGCAGGGCAAAAAAAAGAGGGGTAGCCATTGACATTCAGGAGGAAATAAAAGCCACAGAAGTAAAAGGGCAACATGTGGACTTCAAGTCGCTGTGGCTAACAATAGAGATGAGCAAGGGAAACCCCTTCAGAATCGGCATTGTGTACAGGCCCCCAAATCAAGGAGATAAAGGAGACAAAGGCCTAATAGAGGAAATCCACAAAATCTCTGATAAAGGTTAAGTAATACCGATGGGGGACTTCAACCTACCAGATATTAACTGGAGCACACTAACGGCAGCAAAAACAAGAAGTAGGGACTTCTTACTGTCACTACAAGGTGTGGGACTGTGCCAACTTGTTAAAACCCCAACTACAGGAGATGCCATTCTCAATCTTGTCCTCACAAAGTTGGAAAGAATCAATGACATCAAAGTGGGATGCCATATGGGCAACAGCGACCATCACATGGTAAGCTTTAAGGTAAACATAGCACAGGACACCAGCCACTCAAAGAGAAAGGTGCTAGATTTTAGAAAGGCTGACTTCCAAAAAATGAGGAACAACATAAGTAGCCAGTTAATGGAAACAGAGATTGAGGAGGTGGAGATCATGAGGGGGAGACTTAAGAGAGCAATAAAGACTGCCACAGATCAATGCACCAGATGGGTCAGCAAAGCAAAAAGAAAAAGAAATCCTGTATGGTTTTCCAAGGAAGTGGCTACCACATTCAAAGAAAAAAAAGAAGGCGTACAACATATTCTAGGAAACCAAAGCTGAGAAAGATTGAGAGTCAAACAAGGAAAAAATGAGAGAGTCTAACAAATAAATTAGAAAGGCAAAAGCCCAGACAGAGGAAAAGATAACAGAAGAGGCAAAGAGAAGAGACAAATAATTTTTTACATACATTAGGGAACGTAGGAAGGCAAAAGGGGGGATAGTAAAGACTGCTACTGAAGAAGGGAAATGCACCAAACATGACCCAGAGAAAGCTGAAATCCTCAACAAATACTTTAGTTCGGTGTTTACCAAAGAGGACCCAGGGGATGGCCCAGCCCTGAAAAAATACAATACCCCAGGACCAGGGGTAGACATGAGTCCCTTTACAGAAGCCAAAGTATGGGAAGTGCTAAATAAACTAAAAGCAGACAAAGACATGGGACCAGACAAGATGCACCCCAGAATCCTCAAGGAACTGGGGCAGAATTAGCAGCCTCTCTGGCACTTCTATTCATGAAATCCTTGAAGAGCAGTGTGATACCTGAAAACTGGAAAAAGGCAATAGTGGTTCCACTTCACAAATCAGGAAGTTGCAAAGATGCTAGTAACTACAGACCGGTGAGCCTCACATTTATAGTAGGGAAACTAATGGAGACACTACTCAAACAGAGGATCATAGCATTCCTTGAAACAAGCGTCCAACAAGACCCTAAGCAGCATGGTTTCACAGCAGGTAGGTCATGCCAGACAAATCTGATCGAGTTTTATGACTACACTACAAAAATGGTGGAAGACGGTGGGACAGTAGATGTGTTCTACCTAGACTTTAGTAAGGCCTTCGACTCAGTTCCACACAGAAGGCTGGTAAAGAAGCTTGACCACACAGGGGTTAGTCCAGAAGTAATCAGATGGGTACAAAACTGGTTACAAGGCAGAACCCAGAGGGTATAGGTTAATGGAACACAATCGATGGAAGGCAGGGTGGCCAGTGGGGTGCCCCAGGGCTCAGTGCTGGGGCCTCTGCTCTTCAATGTTTTTATAGCAGACATCACTGACAGACTGGAAGGAAAGGTGTGTACCAGGCTGAGCAAAAGGGGTGAAGCATGTAATAGTGACAAGGAATGCTCGCCCTATTAGACAAAAGTCATACAGATTACCAGAGCTGTTAAGAGCTGACGTGGTTAAGGAAATACAAAAAATGAAAGAACTGGGTATCATGCAAGAGTCAAGAAGCACTTGGTCATCACCAATGGTGACTGTATACGAAAAAGAAGGGGGTGTAAGAATCTGCCTTGATTTTAGGAAACTTAATCAAGTGTCAGAATTTGACAGTTATCTTATGCCCAGAATAGATGATTTGGTGGACAGACTGGGGAGTGCCAAGTATATCAGTACACTTGATCTCACCAAGGGTTGCTGGCAAATCCCCCTAGCTAAAGAATCCAGAGACAAAACTGATTTTGCCACTCCTGTAGGATTCTATCAGTTCACCACCATGCCGTTTGATTTACATGGTACACCCGCTACATTTCAGTGGTATGTGGATGTAATGCTATCCCATCACACTGATGTTGTGGTGTACAGTCCAGACTGGAAAAGCCACCTGGAACACCTACATGCAGTTATCCAATCAATCAAAAAGGCAGGTCTGACAATTAATCCTACCATGTGTGCATTGGGCATGAGGAAACCAGATATTTGGGTTATGGTTTGGGAAATGGAGAAGTCAAGCCAGAGATTTCTAAGATAGAAGCTGTAGCTAACAGCCCTGTCCCTAACACAAAGAAGCATGTCAGGTCATTTTTAGGACTGGTTGGTTATTATCAGAGATTTGTTCCCAGCTTTTCTGAGTTAGCTACTCCCCTCACTGAACTCACAAAGAAACGGTTGCTGAACAATGTGAAATGGACCACAGAGTGTGACGAGGCTTTTCTGTCCATTAAGGCTGAATTATAATCAGCCCCTGTTTCAAGAAGCCCAGACTTTGAGAAACAACTTCTGTTAGAAACTGATGCATCAGAGTTAGGCCTTTGTGTAGTCTTGAGTCAGCATATAGATGGGAAAAAATATCCTATTCTATATATAAGTAGGAAACTGCATAACAGAGAGAAAAGGTACTCCACCATTGAAAAGGAATGCCTTGCGGCAAAGTGGGCCATGGAGTCCCTTAAGTTTTACTTACTAGGAGTTGACTTTGTACTTGTAAGGAATCACAATCCTCTCTGTTGGCTTAACCAAATGAAGGATAAAAATTCTAGAATCACACGGTGGTACCTGGCACTACAGCCATTTAAATCTAAAGTGATGCACAAATCTGTGAAAGAGAATGTCAATTTTTTATTTTATTTATTTCTAGGATTACAAGTACCTTTGAACCAAGGCTCTTTTACAAAGGTTCCACATCAGAAATAACAAACAACAAGGAAGCAACAGTGAAATAACAGTAAACAATTCATGTACAAACAGTGCTATTGAAAGGGGTCAATTATAGGAAGAGTAAAATGTAGAGGAGGAGGAGGAGGAAGAAGTGTAGGTAGTTAACAGAGGCAGCTATAGTAAAATGGTAAACACAGCTAGGATGCGTGTGCCCACAAGGAATGGGTAGGGTCAGGCACCCGGGGGCAGCAGAGAAACAGGGATGAGAGGAGAGGAGGAGGAGGATGAAGATGCAGCTGGAGGCATTTGTCAAAAAATAAATGGGAAGAAGTGATAGAAGATAAAAAGAGGGCAGGGTGCGGGGGTGGAATATGTGCTATAATGGGGCAAGGAGAGACAATGAGGTGGTATGAAGACCTGAGATTTGAAGTGGCACCTCAGGAGCTGGGAAGAGGGGGACTGGGGGGCCTGGGGTAAGCAGTATATAAGTTAGGGTTAAAGCTGTGTAGGTCATCAGCTAGAAGAGGCAGTCACAGGAGCTTGAGGCAATGAGATGGGCCCAGAGCCTGGTTTTGAACAGACCTAGTGGTGAGGCAGAGGATATGGTGTGGCTGAGATTATTCATCCATAGAGGAGCCCTATAGGTGAAGGAGTGTTGGCCCTGTGTAGTTCGACAGAAAGGAACTTGTAGAATCTGGGTTGTCGAGCTCCTGGTGTTCTGTCGGTTGGTGTTTTGATATAACAAGGTGGCAACATCAGGGGGTGTGAGGCCATGGTTGATTTTTCCCGCCATAGCACATGTGAGATACTTTATACGGTTGGAGAGTTGGAGCCATCCATATTGTTCATAAAGGGCACAGGTGTGGGTGAGGCGGTGGGCACCAGTTGTGAGTTGGCATGCCTTGTTAAGTGCAGTTGTTAAATAGTTTAGTTTCTGGGAACAGGAATCAAACCCAGTCCCAGACACAGCGCCTGGGTTACCATTGCTGTGCCTTAGTCCAGTGAACCACAGATTTTCTGTCAGGATATGGATCAGGAATTGAGAATTCTGAAAGTTGAAAACTGTGAGTTAAAACTTCTCAGTTTGCTATGCTGCATATGTGCTGAACTTAAACTTTATAAGCTAATGCTAGAAGATAATCAAAAAAAAGTTTTGGAAACCTGTTTTTGTAAAACAGATTACCTCTTAAAGAGTGGGTATGTGACAGGGTTGAATAAGGCCTTACCCCATTTGTTATGCAGAAAGAGTTTAAATGCAAGGGTCTGTTCTATCTTCTCCTTTTCTGTCTCTTATCTATCTGATTGTGCAACCACATTTTCTCTTGAGACCTAGGAACTGATCACTCCGATGGTTTCACAATGCTCCATCTTTCGCTACCTCTCTGCCTTCCTTTGTTATTTCAGTCTTTTCTTCTCCCTTACATATCTGCAGTTATAAAAAATATATGTGAATCTCAGTGTAAAACTGTATGTGAAACTGGGATCCTTTTGTTTAAAACTGTTTATAGTTTTACTGTTGAAATTATTGCAAAAAGCTGTTTGGAACTCAAGAGGTTAACCTAAGAAGCTGGTCTGCAAACTCTCTGAGATGCAGGCAACAAGAGGTCAGTTCTGGGTCACCATGTACTGTTTTGCAGCATGTGTAAGGAATGAAACTTACAAGAGCATTCTGTAAACTTACAAGAACATTCTGTGAGAAACAGGTTCTTTTAATGAGCTCCCTGCAAAGACTTGTTATAAAAAGAGCAGCAACGTTTTGCTACAGAGAGAGAGAGAGAGAGAGCAAGACTGAAACACTAAACTTAGAATTAGAGATATCCTCAGATGACTGATTTTGTTTTCTGTGTTTGTACTGCCTTTGTAAATAGTTATACTGATTTTTTTTTTTATTTTACTGTTATTGGAAAAAATAAAATGCTATTTGTGAATTTTGAAACTGCTCCTGGTTTTCCTATGCTTCCTGTCCTGTGCCTCGATGACAATGCAGTGCTTGCAACTCATGGAATAAATGTATTCTCATACATAGTAAAAAGCAAGTAAGATATGTTCTAACAGGTTCCTACACCTATTGATCATATTAAGTAATGAGCTGTTTTGCTCTGCTTACCTGTGTTTTGAACACTTTATAGCATATTGGTCATTACAACATAAACAAAGAAAGAATGTACTTATTCGTAGACAGAATAACCACTAGTATCTTCCAACTATTTCCAGAAATAATCTTGCATGATATTTTTACAATGTTTAAAACTATATTTTGAAAGCTGTAACATTTCAAAAGTTAATACAGTTCTCCTGTGATGCCATATGAAACATAGAAACATAGAAACATAGACTTTGACGGCAGATAAGGACTGCTAGGCCCATTTAGTCTGCCCATTTCCCTACCTACAGGATAGGCCGCAGATTCTAGTTAACCAACAGCCTATATCTTCCTGCCCCCCACAAGAATTGCCTTATGTCTGTCCCATGCATTCTTGAATTCTCCCACAGTTTTAGACCCCACAACTTCCTCAGGAAGGCTGTTCCATGCATCCACTACCCTCTCTGTGAAATAATACTTCCTCACATTGCCCCTGAACCACCCTCCTTCTATCTTTAAATTGTGTCCCCTTGTTCCCCTTGCACATACATGTTGACATAATATATTGAAAATGACAGGACATTAAAAATGCAGCGAACCATTTTATGTTATTTTTTTCATACTGATATGAAACATTTTATGTTTTTATATCACTATATGATCACTGTAGTGATATAGTAACAATACGAACATACAAAATTTGCCAGCAGAAAAAGGCCTTATGGTCTACCAAGTCTGCTTGGTTGTGCAGCTAGCAGTCCTTATTTTGTAGCTGCCTCTCCCTCCCTTGCCCCCTCTCCCTTGACCCTCCCTCTTACTCTGTCCCCCCCCCGAAGCCCCCCCACTGTTCTACTGGATATCACCTCTGCTGGCAGCGCGTTCCATCTGGCCACTACCCTCTCCATCAAAAAGTGTCTTCATCTCCCTCCTGAACCTTCCACCCTAGTCTTATATCAAGGCCTCAGGTGTCCCTCCCCTCCCTTAGTTTGAAAAGCCCCTCCATACAAGACTTGTTTATTCCAGTCACGTACTTGAAGGTTTCAGTCAAATCTCCCCTCTCCCTCCTCTCTTCCAGTGAGTACATGTTCAATTCCCTCAGCCTACTCTCATATGGTAAGTCCCCCAGAGCTTTGATCATCTTTGTCACCCTGCGTTGCACCCCTCCAGTAACATAATGTCCCTCCTCAGGTACGAGTGCCTGAAATGCATGCAGTACTCCAGGTATGGCCTAACCAGTGATCTATACAATGGCAGAATCACCTCCCCCATCCTTGAGGACATACCCCTAGCAATACAACCCAGCATCCTGTTGGCCTTTGCAGTCACCTTTCTACATTGTGCTGAGTTGTTCATTGCCCCCATAATGAGCACCCCCAGATCCTTCTCCTCCTCAGTCACCGCTAACTGCTCACCCTCCAGATGGTAGCCCCTCCTCAGGTTTTAATCCCCAAAATGCAGCACCTTGCATTTTTTGGCATTGAATCCCAGCTGCCAGGTGTCCAACCAGGACTCCAGCTTTGACTGATCCTCCTGCAGCCCTTGCCAACCCCCTAGGTCATCCACCACCACTCACATCTTGGTGTCATCAGCAAACAGACTTATTTTGCTCTTGATGCCCATAGAAATGTTTACAATGAATATCCCAAACAGCACTGGTCCCAACACTGAGCCCTGCAGAACTCCACTTGTCACCGCCCTTGGGAATGATAGCTCCCCACCCACCACCACTCTCTGCTCCCTCCCTTGCAGCCAGTTCACTACCCAGCCCACCAACTTTGCTCCCTCCCCTGTAGCTTGTGACTTACTTCCTTGTCTCCTATGTGACGCCAAGTTGAATGCCTTACTGAAGTTCAGGTACAGGACATCCACTGTGTGGCCCTTGACCAGTTGTCTAGTTACCCAATCATAGTACTCCAGCAGGTTAGTCTGGCATGATCTGCCAGTGACAAAGTCTTGCTGCTTACTGTCCTGTAGCCCATTGGTCTCCAGAAGGGACACTAGCCTCTCCATCAGGATTGTCTCCATTAGCTTTCCCACAATGGATGTGAGGCTCACCAGTCTATAGTTCCCCGGTTCATCCTTGTGGCCACTCTCATGGAGAGGTACCACGTGAGCCAACCTCCAATCCTGAGGTACACACTCTGAATCTAGTGAGGTATTGAATAGGTCTGCCAAAGGCCCCACTAGTACCTCTTCCAGTTCCTTCAGCACCCTTGGATGAATGCCATCTGGCCCTGGTGCCTTGTCCACCCTCAGTACCCTCAGTGCCCTCAATCCCTTCAGGACCCTGTCCTCTGTGATTTCCTTGTCTGTCACACTCTCTCCCTTCTTACTTGCCTTCAGTCCCCCCCTTGGGTATCTCTCCCTCCCTCCCTTTCCTTAGCAAATACTGAGCAGAAGTAGTTGTTTAGTGCTCCTACTATTTCACCCCTCGCCTCCACCGATCCCCTTCCTCTTAATCTTTACTATATTGTCCTTACAGCTCCTTTTCTCCCTGATGTACCTGAACAATTCCTTCTCCCCCTCCTTAATGCCAAGCACCAACCTGAGCTCCTTTGACATTTTTGCTGCCCTTACTGCCCTTGTCACCTCCTTTGCTTCCTTCAGGTAATCCTCCCTGTCCTCCCCCTCTCTGTCTTCTTGTACCTCCTAAAGGTGGCTCTCTTCTTCCTTATCTTTTCCATGACTCCATTGATCACCCAGCTAGGTTTTCTTGCCCTAGCCTTCTTACTCCTAGCCTTGACAAAAGTTTTCGTTACCTTCGCTACCCCCGTCTTTATGACCTTCCACCTCTGGTTTGTGTCCATACTAGGGACAATTTTGGCCACATACTCCTTTACTATTTCCCCCATCCTTTCAAAGTCAGCCCTCCTGAAGTGCAACAACCTTGCGTCAAATACTAATCCTTCCTTACCCATACCCAGTGTGAACCATATCGAGTGGTGGTTACTCCCTGCCAGTGGTTCTTCCACCCTTAGTTCCCTCACAAACTCCCCATTTGCCAGCACTAGGTCAAGGGTGTTCCCTAACCTGGCTGGTTCACTGATCATCTGCACCAGGAAGTTGGGCTGGAAGGGGTCTAGCACTACCTGCTCCCTTTTATTATTTGTGGCTGGGGTACTCCAGTCCAGTCACAGTAGGTTGAAGTCCCCCATGATCACCACACTTCCCTTTCTGCAGACCCTCTCGAACTGTCCCATTAGTTCCTTATCTAATTCAGTCTGGGAGGGTGGTCTGTAAACCACCCCCAGCTTGATAGTCCTATTCCTTGAGTCCTGGATTTGCACCCATAATGACTTGGTACTACCCCTCCTCCCTCTACTCCTGGAGCACTTCAGTCCTTCCCTCACATACAGTGCCACCTCCGCTTTACCCTTTACTCTATCCTTGTGGAAAATCCTGTATCCTGGTACTGCCAGGTCCCAGTCATGGTACTGGGTGACCCATGTTTCTGTAATTGCCGCCATGTTCACCTGCCCTTCTGCCATGAGGGTCTGAAGCTCTGCAGTTTTGTTCCCCAGGCTTTAGCAGTCAAGGTGACCACCTTCTACCCCCTTACCTTCCCCATCTCCTCTCCTTCCATCTCCTTCTAACATCCTCCCTAGTACCTAAACCCTTGTCTCTGTCATGGGGGGGGGGCGTAAGCTCGTATGACTTCCCTTCCCTTCCCTTGCTGTGGCCTCTGCTTGCCTCCTGCACACTTGCCACCCCCCCACTCCTAGTTTAAATACCCAGCCTCTTCTATGTAATAACTTATCCCCATTTTCATCACTCTCTTGCCCTCCTCGCTTAAGTGGAGTTGATCCTTCGAGTAGAGATTGCTGTCTGCCCAGGTCCCTCCCCACCCCCCACTAGCCCATATCCTTTGGCCTGACACCAAGTTCCTAGCAATTTCTTAAATTCCTGTATCCTCCTTTTTCTTGCAGTGCTCACCCTGGGAACAGGAACAATATATTTACTTAGCTGATTCCAATCTTAAAAAAAACTAAGATGCTAGCCCTAATGGTTTCAAAGTTATATTTTACAGAAAATAACTTTTAAAAGGTCTAGTTCTTGAACTGCTGGGGCTAGAAATTTAATTTACAAAAAAAAAAAATGAAAGCTTGGAGTCCAGTCATTAAGAAATGGTGTCATTATTAAATCATTATTATGTAGCAGTAGTAGTAATTGTTATCAATATAGAAACAGATAGTTTTCTCTAGCTATATCAATGCACTGTATATATTTACATCACTACAGAAGTGATTTTTTTTGTAAAATAAATGTTATTGATATACTTTTCCATAACTATACATTATATTGATATGCTTTTTTTAATAGTAACATGGAAAGTTTTATGACAGTTTTATAAAAGAAAATTAAAAAATGTCCTTGTACTTTTTCTGAATTTTGGTACTAGTCCCCATGATTTAATAGGTACTGTATCTCTATAAATATAATACCCATAAACATTCATCTTATACCTTAAATCACATAGCTAACATTTCACTTTCCCCTCAGCTGTACAAATTCTTCCTTGCTTTAGCAGCAGCACCAGAAGATAATAAACAAGATTAGCACATCTACTCAGAATAATCATGTGTATGAACATATTGGTATCAGTCTGATCTGTGGGCCTTTGGTGGGACATGTCTCTGTGTCACCTGGCACTGCTCCTGAATATAGAATCTCCCTGCCAATTCCATCCATTCTCTGACTTTCTGTTCCTTTTGAAGACCTTGCCCAATCACAAGACTGGAAAATGCAAAGTAGAGGATTTTCTTGTGCAGTTTCTAAGACCTGTACGAAACCTTGTCCCTGCTTTTAGTTCAGCTTCTGTGCTTTTACCCAGTGCTTTCAACACACTCTGCACTGTGGTGAACACACCAAATAGCATTCTTCACTACTCTGTATTTGCCACTCAGCAACACTTCCTCCTTACACCACTCCTTGATGTCTGATGTCATCCCCCCGTGAAACACATGATCTGCTCTTCCCCACTTGCTCTCTATCCCTCCGTATCTCTGACCTCACACAATATGCCACCATGGTCTGTATTCAGTCACTGGTCTGCAGCAGTTGCTCTCTCCTCCACTCCATAGTCTATGCCCCCACCCCAAAATGCCACCATTCCACATAATTGTCATTACCTGCTGTTCACCACTTGCTCTTTCCTGTCCCATTCCAAAATCTTTGCCCTCTACAATGTCCCCCCATTCCTGCTAAGTCACATTATCCACACTTCATCAGTTGATCTCTATCCCTCCCCTCACTGATTTCTGCTTTCCCCCCAAATTGCTGCCATTCTCCATATACATTAGCCACTCTGTGGCCATTACTGTCTCCCACTCACCCTTAAATGTCTCACCACTCCTGGTGCTTCATATTACCCGTTATGTGCCACCTGCTCTCTATTCCTCCCAATCCTGATCGCTCCCTTCATACCACCATTCTCCATATACTGTACATGTTCTCCAGCTCTATCCCTGTTCTACCCCATTTCTGACCCCCCAATATGCCGCCATTCTCTGTAGGCGTTTGTCACTCTGTGGCACTTACTCTCTCTCTCCCCTTTTCTTGATACAGTAGCTTCCCGCAAACTGCCGCTATTCACAGTAATTCACATTAGCTGCTCTCTGTCACTTTCTCTGTATCCCTCCCCTCCCTGAACTCTGCCCCAAGAACATGCCAGAATTTTCCGCATACAATAACCACTCTGTAAACTTGATCTTACCCCCTTCCCAATCTCCGTCACCCAAAATACAGCCTTTCACTGTGATTCACATTATCCTCTCTGCAGCACTTGCCTTCTATTTCTCCCCTTCCTGACATCTGCCCCTCTCCATAATGCTGGCATTGTCTTTATATATTAGCCACTCTGAGACACTTACTCTCTGATATCCACCCTCAAACATCTCATCACTCCCAGACTTCATATTACCTGTTGTGTGCCATTTGCTCTGTATCCCTCTCCTCCCTGTTCTCCCCCTCAACTCACTGTTATTCTCCATAATACATAATAGGCTCTTCAGCTTTAGCCCTGTTGTACCCCATCTCTGACCCCCCTAACATACTGCCATTCTTCTTATACATTTGCTGCTCTGTGGCACTTGCTCTCTCTCCCCTGCCCAGTCTCTGCCCCCCAGCGAGCCCCCATTCACCACATTGCCTGCTCTGTAGCACTTGTTCTCCCCATCCTCAGTATCTGTCCCCCAGACTGTTGCCCTTCACTGTAATTCATATCAGTTGCTCTGTGCCACTTGCTGAATAGCCGTCTCTCCCTGATCTCTGCCCCCATAACATGCCAACATTTTCCCTAAATATTAGGCTGATCTGTGGAACTTTCTCTCCCCCCCCTATTTTTTGCTCCCCAAAATGTTGTCATTCACTGTCATTCAGATTAGCAGCTCTCCAGCACCTGCTCTCTATTTCTTCCCTTCCCAATATCTGTCCGACCCAAAATGCTGGTACTGTCCCTACACATTAGCCATTCTGTGGCACTTACTCTCTCCCACCTACAGTCAGACATCTTGCTACTCCTAATACTTTATATTATCTGCTGTGTGACATTTGCATTCTATTCCTCCCTTTCCTGATCCCCCCACATACTGCCATTTTCCATATGAATGACATGCTTTCCAGCTCTCTCCCTTTTCTACCCCATCTCTGGCCCCCAACATGCTACCATTCTCCATGTACATTTGCCACTCTGTGACACTTGCTCTGTCTCCTCTCCCCAATCTCTGCTGCCCCAATGTATCTCCATTCCCCATTATTCACACTATGTGCTCTGTAACACTTGTCTCTCCCCCCCTCTTTGAGTGGTGGCTCCATGGCTGTGCCGATGGACCAGCCAGTCATTCCTTGTTTTACTTTTTGAATCCACATTTTCAGCATAGTTATTTTTTTCATCTCATCTCATGAATATGGCCAGTATCATTTTCAAATCCCCCTCCAAGACCTGTTTTTGTGGTCATTCCACAAAATCACGTTTCTGGTGGCATTTGATAAGTGACATCTGTCATGTTCATATGCTGGTGTAATAGAAATACTATCATGACAATACAGGGTCATAGTCTAAGAAACTAACAGTTACATGTGAACCTCTTCATTTCCCAGTCATGTCAATTTCACTATTATAGCTGCTGTTGTTAATTTGTTAATTTTAACTGCTGCGCTATCTACGGCAAACAACTACACAGCAAATACAAGCAAACAAACCTTTGGCATTGGCCAGTGCTTGTTTCATATAGTTTTTTCTTTCCTCGGTTGGTAGCACATCTTAGGGATATACCCTACTCAAAGGGATATACCCTGATCAGGCTAAACCCAGCCATCATTTACACAATGACCATTTTTTTGGCTTTGTTTTTTCCCTCCCTCCTTCCCTGGCAGGGGAGGTGCCACTATTGGGCTTGCACAGCCACAACTCACCCTGCAACAGGAGCAAGCTCCCTATCTCAGTTGCAGGGGTCACTGTGGTGGTGGAATCCACCACCAACCCTCCCCAGCCAAGATGTATTGCCCAGTGACAGCTGTCTCGGCCTTAACCTGCCTCCCAATGTGAATTTCCAAGCTGGCTTTCAAACCCGAGTTGTCAACACGGCAGTAACATGCTGCCACTGGGCCATTGGGGAGGCCTGCACAGCTAAATGTTTGATGGTGTATGGCCTTGTGAACCCTGTGTATGGTATAGCATACATTTAATAGCAGCATTTTGTTTTCCTATATTGCCTAGTAGGATATGCACCTTTTGCATGTAATTTGTTTCATGCAGCTTCAACAAGACCCTGCTTAAAATAGTACACATGTCCCAGACCTGTAACGTGCTTTAAGTAATTCCAGGTATGTGTCCTGAAGAAAAACTGTGCAGTATGTATAGTACTGTACTTATAGATCTGTAACAAGTCTGCTGCTTTGCACAGGGTCCATGGTATTGTGTGCAAAGTAAGCCACATCATCAATGAATGTAAAACTGTTTAGCTGTGCTCTACAATTATTCTAATTGCAGACCTAAAATTAATATGATCTGTGAAACACCCAGCTTGTGTGGCATGACTCCAGACCTGTAGCTTGGCCTTGGGTCATGAGGGTAGGGATGGGGAGGGGGTGGGGATTAGGGTTGCTATGTCCTAATTTTGAATATGTTGGCCTGGTATGAGGTGCCACACCATTGATGCACTATCCCACACCTGTAGCTTGGCCTTGGGTGAAAAGGGGAGGGGGAGAGGGTGGGACTTAGTCCTGACAACTCTAATAGCACATTTCTAAACTTTGTGGACATTGGGTTGAAAACCACAATAGCTAATTTTCAAATGTTGTGGTGTCTGAGTTTTGTGTGGTAGCCACCCTAATCTGCAGCAACATTTTTTTTGCAATGAATTTCCTTAGTATTTGAGATGACAGAGTGGTAACTTACATAATAATGTAGTGGTATGGTGCCATCATGGCTCAGTTGGTAGCACATCTACCTCTGGGCCAGAAGGTCATGGGTTCTAGGCCCACACCATATTTGGACTCATACCAAAACTTTGGCACCTGAGTACAGTACTAGGGGTACTGTACTGTTGGGGTGTGCCATCCATTGAGTGAGATGTTAAACCGAGATCCCCTCTACCCATCTCTGGTGCTATCCTGTTGGGTGTCCAGGTGGAAGTAAAAGAACTCAAGGCACTTTTGACAAGAGTAGGAGACCTTCCCAGTGTCCTGTCCAACATCCCCTTCCCAAAAAAACAGTTCATACAACTGTCCGTGTGTGTGTGGGTGTTATGAGGTGAAATGGCTGCAACTACATGTCATTCACTTTACTTCCAGTCTAGCATTGCTTGTAAAGTGCTTTGAGATTCAATGTGTATGAAAAGCGCTATATAAATGCAGATTTTTCTTCTTCTAATTTGCTTTGCACAGGGTCCTTGATGCCCTGTGCAAAGCAGAAGGTGACTCCTAAGATTCTTTGCACGTCTTAACTTTTTTGCACAGGTCACTTTAGACTCTGAAGAATGTGCAGGGCACTTTGGTTCCTATGCATTAGTCCTAACTTTCTTTGTGCAGTGTCCTAAATGATCTGAACAAAGAATGAGATGATACATAACTTTTTTACTATTTCATTTATGTATGACTTACTTGTACAAAATGCATGCAATTTTTTGTAAATAACTTGTATTTTTGATCTTTTACAAAATGCATGCTTTTTATTTTTGTAAATCACTTGTTTTTTGACCTTATTTTTGTTTCTCAGCTTTTAACATTTTGTTCATGTAGGACTTAAGAACTTTTTCCTAATGGTTATCTTCAAGATCTTCATGCAGTGTGTAAAATTTCAAAATCTTTCAGAAGGATTTCTTTATGGATGTTTTGTGTTTAGTTATACAGTAATTATCTATCTGCTAATTACATTATAAACAAACGTTTGTCAATGCTGAATGTTTGCTTGCTGGCATTGGCATTGGTAGTGTAGGAGTTAGAGAGCTGCATAATAGGAATGACAGTGAAGTATTGAACTGAAGCCAACCCTGCCACCACCCTGCAGAGACTGGCAGGCATTGGGGTGTGCCTTTGGGTTGTCAGGCATAACGACCACACCATTTCACCACACCCTACCTTGCAGACACCGACAAGTGCCACGGTGTGCCTTGGGATCTTTGGCCCTTATGCTTACCCTATTCCATCAGGAAATACGGTGAGATGGGTGCTGTATAGGAGAATGGGGTGAACTTTGGGGCCGAAGAGTCCAAGGCACACCTCGATGCCTCTCACCGGCTGCAGGGTGCGGAATGGTATGAGCATTACAGACGAGAATCCCAAGTCACACCCCGATGCCTGTCAATCTCTAGAGGGTGGGGCGTTATGGTCGGAAACGCTAACGTCTCAGGCGTTCATTGGCATTTTCACTCCAAAGTTTCAACATGGGTTTTTTGTGACCCCCACTTTATGAACAGTGGCAATATCAGTTCATTAGCCGAAAGCTGATTTTGCACAGCGAATACACCATTTGACACCACATGTGCAAAAACACATTTCGAACAGGATGTGAAAAATGACAGCTGTACTGTTCATGGGGAGGTGGAAAAAATGGCAATGTTGAAAATCTGCAGTGAAAATATAAAAAAAACCTGGTGAAGTCACAAGCGTGTGTAGAAACTACACAACGCACACCCATAATGCAATTAGTTTGGGGATTTTTTACAGCAGATTGTCAACACAGGCATTTTGGAACCTCCGCTCGTGAACAGTGTCACTGTGATTTTCTTAATCTGTCCCAAACAGTGATTTCCCACAGCGACCATGCATTTCTGCGCTGGAAGTGCGAAAACATATTTCAGCCATGGTGTGAAAAATGACAGCTGTACTGTTCATAAGGAAGTGTGGAAAAATGCCAGTGGTGAAAATCTGGACTGAAAATATTAGAAATCCACGAACTTACGAAGGTGCGTAGAAACTGCGCAATGGTCGCTCGTAACACAGTCATTTTATGGACTTTTTTCACCAAATTTTTCACATAGTCATTTTAACAATTCCTCTCATGAACAGTGTCACTCTGATTTTCTTAATCTGTCCCAAACATTGATTTCTCACATCGACTGCGCCATTGTGTGCTACATGCACGGAAACACATTTTGGGCAAAATGTGAAAAATGACAGCTGTACTGCTCATAATGGGGTGTGGTAAAATGTCAATGTTGAAAATCTTGAGTGAAAATATTGAAAATTCACAAACTTACGAGCGTGCGTAGAACAGCGTAGCGCATGCTCGTAAAACAGTCATTTGAAATTTTCACCAAATTTTCAACATAGGGTTTTGGGGGCCTACTTCATGAACTGTGACACTGTCATTTCATAAATCAGACCCGAAAGGTGGTTCCACGCAGTGACAGTGAAATCACCTTTCGGGGCCGATTAACAAAATGATAGTGACAGAACTCATGAGGTGGGGTCCCAAAAACCCCATGTTGAAAATTTAGTGAAATAATTCCCAAAAATGCCTGAGATATGCATCAAAGTTGAAAAAAAAACCTATTTATTACATTATACAGCTTACCGGCATTTCCTCAGTTCGCAGTCGGCTTTGAAGAGTGCAGATGTTTTCCCGGTCCACCGAAGATCATCACGCCGGACTCCGGAGGTAAGTATGGGGTGAGGGGTGTGTGGGGAGGAAGGGTGCACAGAGGGTGGGCATGCGTGGGGGGAAGGGGTCAGGACAGTCAGCGAGGGAAGGTTTTCTCTTTCAGGTTTCTTTTTTTTTCCTTGGACGACGTGGGATATGTGCCACGCTGGGGTGGGCTCCCTGCATGGCAGCTGGAAGGCTGTTTGGGGCAGGGGGCAGTGGAGCCAACGGGGGATTTTGCACCCCCGTCGGCCATACGGACTGTTGCCATGCTGGGGTGGGCTCCCAGTGGCACCCGGTTGTCTGTTGGGGGGACATTGGGCTGATGGGGATTGGGCACCCTTTGGCCCATACAGTGTGTGGGGTGCATTAGCACGCTTAACATGCATGCGAGGCCGCGTGTGTGTGTGTGAGCGCATGCGCAGGTAATAGCTTCTCACTGCTCACTGAAATGGAGCTCTGCCTGTCAACTGTATGGCACTGCATTTTCAACTGCTGTCATAGACAGCTGCAGCATTCATTGGCGAACTGTGGCCATGCCTGCAAACACACTGACTGCATTGGAAGATGGGTGCCACATCTACGAAAACTCGGATGATGGCACTATGTTTCTTGCACATGCATGCAAGCAAACATAAAAACACATTGTCTCATTACATCCCTCACCAGCACTAAAGTGTTACCCTTAACATGTAAGTATTTAATAAGTTAGCATACATTAAAGTTTTTGTTCATATGGAACTTAAACACTAACTAAAAACATTCACACAACATGCATGTAACAACAACCCTCTCCTGTCAGCAGGAGGATGAGGACTTGTTTAGTAGAATGCCGGACCACTGATTGGTAGAGCTTTTGGAAGCCAGAGGGTGGAGTTTAGAATGTAGATAGGCAGGGTGCTGTTGAGCACTGCTGCTGAACAGGCATGTGTCACTGCAGCTCTGCAAACTGTGAATTGCATTGGAAAAAAAATCACTTTTAAATCTTAGCAAATCTATATTATTTTTACTTAGTGTGATGGAAGATGCCCTGCTGAACAGAACGATACTTTACCAGAGATGATGCACTCAAATAAAGGTGGAGGAGTGCAACCAATTATCCAGTCACAACAAGGGAACCAAGCCGCAGCCCAGCCTGTATCAACAGAAGGGACAGACACTGAATCTCCATGGAAGTTCCTCCTGGTATCAATGAAAGCCATAGACACCAAAGTCGAAACAGTTCTGCAATGTTTGGGGAGCAAGACATTAAAACTGATGTGGCCATCAAGACTGCTACCATGTCCCATCAACACACAACTCAGGCCTAGGTGACCTCAGGAAAGCTGGTGCAGGAGAATGCCCAGCTAAGGTACTGCCTAGAAGTGTTGGAGAATGCTACCAGAGCCATCAATGTACTCCTGGTTGGGCTGCCAGAAAGCAGCAAGGGGATTGATCTTTTACAATTCTTAAAAGACTGGCCTTGTGGACCCCTAAATATAAACCCTGAAACAATTTCTTCATGTCTGCAGAGGGCTTACTGGATGTCACTGAGGACAGCAGTGGGCTAGAGGGCTTTCCCAAGGACTATACTCCTTGAGACTGTAAATGTTGCCACCAGCAACAAGATCTTATGAGCTTCAAAGGTGGCCCAGAACCTATCCCATAGTGGCTTTACAGTTTCTATTTCTGGCCCTCTCCTTTGAGATGCAAGTGTGTCACAAGAACTTTGACACTGTCTGAGCCTGACTCAGGAGCCTAGGAATTACTCACTCCCTCTTAATGCTGGCCCACCTAAGGATTCAGTATGGTGGGTATACATGTCAGTTCACTGAAGCCTTGGATGCAAAGGAAAAAAGTGAAAGTGCTCACCTGGGAGTTCAAGCAGGTGAGAGGTGAGGAAGCTGGATAGCGCTCAGATTCAGAGAAAGAGGAGGACACGAAGATTTTCTTCATTAGGTTGTAACTATTCCTGAGACTGAGGGTGGTCATTTTACTGCAGCAGTTTCATTGGGACACTTATTCTTTACTCACAGGTGGGACTGTAACGTGAGCAGTGAATCTGGGCTCCTCTGGACATTTAACAATTAATTTTTAAAGTTCTGGTTGTTACTTTCATTTGGCCGAATAAAATTAATCCTGCAAGACTATGTTTATTAAAGTAAAATGGCAGCCACTGGGGGCAAGTGGGAAGACAGCATACTTTGCATTCAGGCATGACTGCAATTACAGTCTCCATAGCGAAGCCTCACAGGCATGGTGGCAATTCTCATATTGTGTTTTATAGACAGAGGACTCCTGCTTATGTCTTATTTCAAAGACTAAATTGGTGTATATAACAAAGTTGTTTTACTAACGTTTGTTTATTTATTTAATGGGTAAGTACTCTGGAATACAATTCCTTTTACAGGCACGCCCCGTGATCAAATACATATATCACAATACATTTAGCAATACATATAAACATTAATACACATAAATTAGGACAAACATATTCCACGTCTAATCAATTTATATACATTGAAAGCAGTCACAATTAAATAAATCCTTATAGTACAGTAATAAAGTGCCAGAAAAAGCATTATAACTCATTGAACATCGAATCTGTAAAGATGTTTCATTCCAGATAATAGAAGCAACATAAGCAAGAGTATGTTGCCCATTTGATGTACACATTAAAAGAATATTTAAAAGACCATGGTCATTAGCTGATCTAGATCTGTAATTAGGTTTGCAATCTTTCAATTGATTACTCAGATTGACAGGGATTCCCATTATCCTAATTTTATATATAAACCTGGACATCACAAGCGATAGAGTGATAAGTAGCCATCCCAGTTTGTTGAGAACATTGCAGTGATGCATATTATTAGGTGAAAGCAGTGCAAATTTGCCTATTTTTTGTATCGAGGCAGATTTCTTCATTAAAGTACTGACGCATAGTTTACTATGGGCAGAAGACCTTGATTGGCTATAGCTGTTCTAGATTCAGAGGTTATAAAACTAGTAGCCTGTACATTAAAGCAATGTATGGATTTGAGCCATTATTGTTTGTTCATGGGAGCTGAAACTCAAAACAGGATCTAACATTACTCCCAGGCACTTGATGTTCAGTGCATTTTCGTAGGTAGTGCCATCTAGTGATACAACTTGGAGACTTTGACCTTTGCCTCTTAGGCTAACAGAAGTTCCAGATAACATTGTTTTAGTTTTTAGTTTATTTAGCACCAAATTGTTTTTGTCAACCATTCTTGTATGGAGCACAATTCTTTTGTTAAAATCCCATTTAGTTCAGTTGATGAGGTACCATGGGAATAAATCACGGCATTATCAGCATACAAAATTAGGTGTGCACCTTTAATGGCTGTTGTAATTGAATAAAAAAAATAAGAAAACAAAATGGGTCCTAATATGGAGCCCTGTGGAACTCCACAGGTTACCCTTGCCTTGTTTGAAATACAGGCCCTATATTTAACAGCCTGATAACTTCCTGTTCAATAATTAACAAACCATCCCAAGGCTGGTTTCCCCAGTCCCAGGGTTCTCAACTGCTTGATCAAGAGAGCATGGTCAACCAAGGTGAATACCTTGGTCAAGTCCACGAACACAGCACCCGTCAGGGATCCCTTTTTCATACCTTCATGGACCACACTCATGAACTTGACCAAGGCAGTCTCTACTCCATGCAATCCACAAGGAGGAAAACAAAAAGATGTCACATTTCATGGAAGGTCATGCACACAAATGCCTGCAGTCTGGGGAACAAGATGCCAGACCTGATGGCTGCAATGAAAACAAAGAAAACAAAATGGGCCCTAATATGGAGACCTGTGGGACTCCACAGGTTACCCTAGCCTTGTTTGAGATACAGCCCCACAAGGAGGGAACAAAATGATGCCACATTTCATGGAAGGTCATGCACACAAACGCCTGCAGTCTGGGGAACAAGATCCCAGACCTGGTGGCTACAATGACGGAGGCTGATCTGGATATAGTAGTGATAACTGAAATATGGTACACCAGCAACCACAGCTGGGACATACTGTAAATGTACCAGGTTATGCCCTGTTCAGAAAAGATAGGGAGGGTAAAAGGGGAGAGAGATTGTCCTCTACATCAAAGAGAGCATAAAGGTGACTGAAATTCAAAACAGGCATGAGCAAATGTTGGAAGTTTGGGTCACCCTTGAGTCAAGCAATGGAACAGCCATTCACACAGGGGTCATTTACAGACCCCCGGCTCATGACAAGGAAATTGACAAGCATCTGCTAGAAAACATGCAAGAAATGGCAGCAAAGGGGAGGTACTGCTAATGGTACACTTTAACATGATGGAGGTAGACTAGTCATCCCTGCAGGGGCCTCAGCTAGGACACAGGACTTTGTGTACTCCCTTGAGGGAGCTGCCTTAGGCAACTGGTTCAGAAACCTACCAGGGACCTGGCTATCCTGGATCTGGTGCTGACCAACAGGGTCAGGTTAGCAGATCTTACGGTGGAAGGTCAGTTAGGGTCCAGTGACCACAATATGGTGTGGTTCAAAGTGGACACAGTGATCCAGTCAACCCATATGAAGGCAAGAATCTTAGACTTTAGAATGGCAGACTTTACCAGTATGGGACTACAGCTAAAAGAAATCCTGGAAAAGAGGGGGATAGGTATGGACCTTAAGGAGAAATGGGAGCACATCAAGAAGGCTATAGCTGAGGTAACAAAACAGTGTGTTAGATCAACAGACAAGAGTAAAAGGGGAAGAAAACCACTTTGGTTTTCGGGGGGATTGGTGGCAGAAAAAGTAAGGGCCAAGAGGCTAGCCTTCAGGAAGTTTAAGGAGACACAAAGGGATGAGGACAAGGAAATGTATCAGAAGTGTCAAAGAGAGGCAGGAAAGGCAGTGAGGAGTGCTGAAGTGCAAATGGAGGAGAAAATAGCTTAATCGGTTAAAAAATGAGATAAAACATTTTTGAGGTACATTAGCGAGAGAAGGAAGACAAAAGGTGGAGTAACAAAACTTAGAGAGGCCAGGGGGGAGATAGTGGAGGGAGGCGGGGAAAAAGCAGTGATCTTGAATGAATATTTCTGTTCAGTCTTCACTGTGGAAGGGGATGGGCAGGGCCCACAGCTGGACTTCAAAGGAGGCAAGGTTAAGGAGGTAAACACCAGTTCATTCACAGAGGAGAGGATCCTAAAAGAACTGGTGAAGCTAAATGTGGAAAAAGCCACGGGTCCAGATGGCATACATCTCAGGGTCCTAAAGGAACTGAGGACTTAACTGGCAGCCCCTCTGGCAGCCCTGTTTGGTGAGCCTTTAGACACTGGAGTGATCCCAGAGGACTGGAGAAGGGCAAATGCTGACCCTCTTCACAAGAGCAATAGTAAAGAAGAAGAGGGGAACTACAGGCCAGTTAGTCTAACCTCTGTGTGCAGAAAGATAATGGAGGTACTCCTTAAGAAAAGAATAGTGGAACACCTGGAAGCAAATGGACTGGCGGATCCCAGGTACCATGGGTTCTCTGCAGGACAGTCCTGTCAAACTAATCTGATAGATTTATTTGACTGGGCAACAAAGGCAGTAGACTCGGTGGGGTGGGGGGTAGTAGATTTTGCCTACCTTGATTTCAGCAAAGCCTTTGATATGGTCTCACATAGAAGACTGGTCAACAAACTAGGCAGCCTGGGGTTGGGACGCAAGGTGGTGAACTGGATTGGAAACTGGTTAAGGGACAGAAAACAGAGGGCAGTGGTGAATGGAACCCAATCAGATGAAAGGGAGGTGACCAGTGGGGTACTTCAGGGAGCAGTTCTGGGGCCAGTCCTCTTCAATGTCTTCATCAGTGACATTGCAGATGGGTTGGAGGGAATGGTTTGGGGAGCAGGAACCCTGGGGCGAGCTACAGGTTGGGGGGGCTGCTGGCAGTAACTAAAGAGGAGAGGGACTTGTGGGTCATAATCACAGATGACTTGAAGGCTGCTAGGCAGATGGCAAAGGCGGTGGGAAAGGCAAGTGGGATGTTGGGGTGTATTGGAAGGGGAATCACAAGCTGAAGGAGGGAGGTAATAGTTCCACTGTACAGGACCCTGGTGAGACCTCACCTTGAATATTGTGCACAGTTCTAAAGACCACACCTTTGAAAGGACACTGGCAAAATAGAGACGGTGTAGAGGAGGGCGACCAGAATGGTGAAGGGATTACATCACAAGACTAATGAGGAGAGAGTGATTGGCCTCAATTTGTCCATGCTGGAACAAAGGAGGGAAAGAGGTGACATGCTAGAAACATTCAAGTACCTCCAGGGCATTAACAAGGTGGAAAGGGACAACACATTCCAGATTAATAGTAGTGCCAGGACAAGAGGACGTGACATGAGACTGAGGGGTGGCCGCATAAGGGGAAATGTCAGGAAGTTCTTTTTTACAGAAAGGGTGGTGGATGCATGGAATATCCTGCCCCAGGAGGTGGTTGTAGCTCATACAGTGGCAGGCTTCAAACATGCATGGGACAGAAACAAAGGAATAATAGAGATAGGAAGGAAAAGCTAAAGCCAATGACCAGATTAGGCAGCTTAAATGGGTGGACTGGATGGGCCGAGAGATCCTTATCTGCCGACAGCATCTATGTATCTATGTATGTATGTATCTTTCCTGAAACCATGTTGGTTTTGTGACAAAAGACCATAGGTTTTCCCATATCCAATAAGTTGGCTATAAACCAACTTCTCCTGTTATCTTAGAGAGAGCCGACAGAATGGAAATCAATCTATAGTTACTGAATTCATGGAGAGTGCCAGATAATGTTTGCCACAGAAGTTTAAAATGTTCTGATCATTTACGTACTGTAGTTTGAATAACAAGTAAAAGTTCAAAATCTTTATAACAGTTTGTAAATGGAATACAGCTGTTGCAAGAGCTGTGTGAGGACGCTAACCTTATTTTTTTTTCTGAGACATGTTTGGATTGGGGCCACATCAGTTGATATAAATGAATATAAAGCATGTTGGAATTTAATTTTTCTCTGTACTGGCTGACACATTCTTGCAGAGTGTAGCTATATTTTTGCTATATATTAGGACTTTGTATGATGTACGCTTTTTCCACATATCCTTAAACCAGAGTGTCTAGATTACCTACACCTTTTCCATCGGATGGCTCCTTTTGATATGTACTAATATCTTTTTTTACTTTTATTTCTCTAAAATTTTGTTAACCAGGTGAACAAAGCACTGGGCCACATGGCCCTTTTATAGGCTTGACCTGGGAGAACACTTCAGTGATACAAAATACATACAGAAAAACACATTATACATAAACGCATAATATAATACGTAAAAGTATTCTAAAATTCACTAAATACATACATACAATATCCCAGTATAAATATCTAGTATGGTAACTGTAAAACAAACAACAGTAATCAGTGGTTATAAATATCTGTCATGAGAATATTTCTATGTATTGTTTTATTGTTCAAAACAATAAAATATGTAAAAAAAAAAGAATATCAGTTGTGTGATGTCATAAGAAGTGTCAAGGTGGCAGAGTAATAGGGGCACTAGGTCAGGACCCCGTAAACAAGAACAGCGTGGTCTAAAACAGTGAAGGCAAAACAGCACTGTCAATAACAGTGCCTGCCCAAAACAGCGACTGCAGCAATAGTGCCAATGGTAGCGGTCCATGAACACACCGACTGCTACCATGGCAAACCAAAACACATAAACATTTCTGTTGTTTTGTGGGGGTGCCCAGCTCCTCATTATGGGGGGGCTTCACCCTCCCCCTATTAAAAATAACCGCCTCCAGGGGAGATTCAACTCAGGGACACACGGAAACCTTGGGCAACAATTGTGCCAATGGTAGTGGTCCACAAACACATCGACCGCTACCATGGCAAACCAAGCACACACAGAAATTTCTGTTTAGCCCCCTGCACCCCCTTTGCCACCTGAACACTCCCTACTAAAAATAAATACCTCTGGGGGGGAGGTAACTCGGGGACACAGACAAACCTTGGGGGGGGAGAGACAAAAACCAGGGGAAGGAAAGAATAAGACGGGAAGGGGAGACAAAAACAAAAAAAAGCAGATGTCCCAGGAATCAAATCCTGGGTCACCGATGTGCCACCATCTTCCCTGCCTGTGGCTCTGTCCTCTGTGCCACAGCAGCTGCCCAGTGGAACCTCTCCCAGCATAGGCCTCATCCCTTTGTCCTCCTCCTCCCCTGAAAGCAATATAGCTACAGGGATAGCGCTAACGTGACCTGCATTATTCTATCCCTGTAGCTGCCTTAGCTTTTGCTTTTGACAGTGTGATTTTGACTGCACTATTATGGAATCATTGTTTTCACCAAGTAGGAGTAAGAGGAGGGTACAGGTGTGTGTTTAGGGCACCCTTGACTCAGGTCTCTTGCCAGGCCACCTGAGGAGGCAAGGGCCCCTCTCTTGAAGTAGTGTTCTGGGGATCCAGTGTGCAAGAACAGCAGAACTCATTGCCTGAATGGGAGAACAGAGAATGGGGGAGGATGGGGAGGGCTAGGGCCCTGGAGGGACAGTAGGTGCCAGGGCTAAGCAGGGAACTCAGACAGAATTAATGGACCATTGGTCTTTTTTTGCTGTCATTGTTATTGTTTCTATGTCTAGTCATCTAGTAGCCTCCAAGGACAGACAGCAGGACAGTGGCTATAACTCTGGGGACGTGGAATCTGAAGGCCATTTAGTGTAGATCACCATTAACTATGGTGGGAGTATAAGGGATCACAAGGAGGAAATGATGACCTTAAGGGGCTACCCCTCAGAGGAAGTCTCTGGCAGCTTTGTGTTGCACAGAGGATCTCACCAAAGCATGCAAACTGTGGTCCTGTGTGTGCCCAAGAGATGCTGCCAGTTGTACTGAAGATGGTGAGATATCTTTCTGCTACCAAAGACTGAGCTACTAAAACAGGTTGGAGATGGGCTTACTTTTTGTATGGGAATTCCAAGCTGGTATTGATATTGGAGATGTTACCTCTGGCAGAGGGCTTGGGAAGATTGCCAGCCACTGTCTGAGGACAGGCTAAGGTAGACACTGGCACACTGGGAGCCAGCACACTGTCTGGTGAGAGTAAATACCTAGTTGATATGAGGTGCCCATATCCAGGGTGGCCATTAGCCAGGAGTGCCAGAGTAAATCTCCCTGCAACCAGTACTGACTTCTGCACAACAGCTAAACTGATGCTGCAGCATTATGCTAGTAAATGAGAAATGAGTAAACCCTAAGCGTATAGCAAGTGGGAGCTGTGGTAAAGTCAAAAGGCAGCTTCGGAAAGGCTCTGTCCTGAGTTAAAACCTCATCCGCTGATGAAGTGCAAGGAATAAGAGGAATCATAAGGCTCTTGTAAGAGATATGTAAAGGGTGGAACCTTTTTTAAGGGATCCTAAGGTTCTGACTTATGTCCAGGGTCCCAAAGGCTTGAAGCATTACATAGAAACATAGAATTTGATGGCAGATAAGGACCACTTGGCCCACCCAGTCTGCCCATTTTCCCTACCTACTGTAATACCGTAGACCCTACTTTATCTCTGGCTTTACCCTCCCTTTCCTAACCACTAAGGTTCCCTTATGCTTATCCCATGGATTCTGGAATCCTGTTACAGTTTTTGCCCCTACCACCTCCGCAGGGAGGCTGTTCCAGGCATCCACCACTCTTTCTGTGAAGAAGTACTTCATCATGTTTCTCCTGACTCTAACTCCCTTCAGCTTCATAGCACGACCTCTTGTTCTTCAGCATCTTTTTTTTCTGAAAAATGCTTCCCTCTTGTACCCTGTTCATAATGGTGAGGTATTTGAAAGTCTCTTATCATGTCCCCATCCCTCCTTTCTTCCAGCGTGCACATATTGTGGTCCTTTAGTCTCTCCTTATAGGGCTTTTGATGCAGGCCCTGCACCATTTTAATTGCCCTCCTCTGGATTGCCTCTACTCTGTCTATGTCCTTCCAGACATGTGGTTTCCAGAACTGGACACAGTACTCTAGGTGAGGTATCACCAATGATTTATACATTGGTATCATCACCTCCCTCTTTCTGCAGGTGATACCCCTTGCTGTGCACCCTAGCATCCCACTAGCTTTCCCCACTGCCTTGTCACACTATTTGGCCACCTTTAGGTCATCAGATATGATAACTCCCAGGTCTATTTCCTGCTTGGTGGTCATCAGTACCTCTCCCCCATCTTGTACTCTGCCTCTGAGTTTCTGTGCCCCAAGTGCATGATTTTGCGCTTCTTCGCATTGAAACTTTGTTGCCACACTTTTGACCACTTCTCAAGCTTTCTTAGATCTCTATTAATTTTTTCCACATGTAAGCCACCCCTCACAGGGCTGGCTTAGTAAGCCACATTTTCTCTTTCTGGTGAGGTTTCCTTTATTGGGCTTTTTCTGTGTTCTGCCCCAAGTGGATGTTGCTCCTGCCTGGGTTTAAAAAGGGAAGGTTTCTGGAAGGGAAGGGAAGCTGGTGAGGTAATGTAGGGCACATCAGGCTGGGGTTTCAAACCCCCAGCCTGGGAGGTACCCGCTGTTTCTAGCATCGATTGCTACACCACGTTAACACTGATGGGGAGTGTGGTAGAAGTATGGTGATCTTTGGGAACTGGGGTCATGGTAAAATCAGCGGCTGGGAGGACATCAGCCTGAAGGTAAGCCCATTTACATCTGGGATCAGAAGACCTGGTGCCCTAAAGAAAGGTACGGCAGTGGGGCTGTCATGGCAGTGGCAGGGCTGTAGCAGGGCTCCGTGGAGGTGGCAGCTCTAATTTCTGGTGTGGCACACTGCTGAGGCGAGTTGGGGGGTTTGCATTTGGGGATCTCGTTTTATCTGGCCTACCATGCTCATGTCTGGGGCAGGTCCCGTGTTAGGTCCATTAAAGAAATGCAAGGAAGGAGCCGAGTCGCACATGCTATAGTTCAGCTAGCATCCTGTCTCTGTTGGAAAGAGGGTTATGAACTGGTTGGTTCGATGGCAAGGTTTTTGGGGGCAGCCTCGGTGGGTTCAAAGGCCGCATCCCCAGTATTGGTTACTTTGGGGCGGGGAGTAAGGCACTCTCCAGGTACTGGTTTAGGTCATGCATCATACCCACTAAGGTTGAGCTTCACTTTGGCTCAGGTTATATGCGTGGAGTCTGCACCTGGTCTATTACTTTAGGCCTGTTTAAAGCATCTGTATCTGCCCGGTACTGTTTGTACCTCCCATAAATGCCCTCTGGCCCGTTCTGTCTCTCGGCTTCTTGGAGCTGCACACTCAATTTCTTTATTTATAAATTTTAAAATAGAAATCGAATTACATTTCTTTATTTGTTCTTTTACTTCATGTGTGCTGAGATTATTTGAATGAACTAATGATATTCTTCCTCCAAAGAAGACCATTTTCCAGCCTTTGTCCTCCCTGGCCTTGCCTTAAGTTGCAGCGGTTGGCAAGCTACAGCCTGGTGGGTGAGAAGACCATTTGTACTACACTGCTTTTGATCTGCAGGCAAGGTAAGGCCTTGTATTTCTCTGAGCTGTAGGCCTTATGCCTGGATGGTGTCCAGTTTATTCTCCCCCGTATACCATCAAGACCCCTAGACATAAAAGGGGGGCAAAGGGGGTGTTACACAAACACCCCCCCAGAGTGTCTACCCTATTTCAGATCTTTGTGTTATCTGCAAAAAGGCATACCTTCCCTTCTAGCCCCTCTGCAATGTCACTAATACAGACATTAAAGAGGACCGTTCCCAATACTGATCCTTGTGGCACCCGCTGATCACCCTCCTTCTTCTGAGTGAACTCCATTTACCACCATCCTCTGTTGTCTATCCCCCAACCAATTCCTTACCCAGTGTACCACCTCTGGACCCACTCCCAGGCTGCCCAGCATGTTTATGAGTCTCCTATGTGGAACAGTGTTGAAGGACTTACTGAAATCTAGGTGGGCCATATCCACCGCTCCACCCTGATCTAATTCCCTGGTCACCCAATCAAAGAAATCTATTAGATTCATTTGACACGACCTCCCTGCTGTGAATCCATGCTGCCTCAGATCCTGTAAGCCACTGGACTCAAGATATTCCACAATCCTTTCCTTCAGTAGTGATTCCATTAATTTCTACACCACCGAAGATAGGCTGACAGGCCTGTAGTTGCCAGCCTTCTCCTTGCCACCACTTTTGTGGAGTGGGACTACATCTGCCCTCTTCCAGTCCTCCTGCATATGGATTGGTATTGCATATCTGAGACCAACTGCCTCTGGCAGCCAGTGCTCTAGATAGGTGCTCAAGTCTCTCTCCATGGTACCTTCAGGAACCCCTAAAAGCTATATGTTGCCAGTCCTCATTGGGTTTTTGAGATACTCCAGCCTGGTCTGAACATCCGCTTGGTCCTTGATCATGGTGATGGACGTGCCAGCACTTCCCCCCACCTTATTTGCTTCATCCACACAGCCCATCATAGCATCCATCTGCTCCTGCTCCTGAATTGTACAAGAAATTTTGTTTAATAAACTAAAAAAAACATTTCAAATATTTCTTAAATCAAATAACAAGAACAGCGGAATCCCTCCCATACATAATTTATTTAAAATAGTCCTCAAATGACAGGGAAAAATGATGAGTGTTAAGAGCCCTTTTAAGAACTTCAGCAGAGGAGATCTGACAAAGGTGTTTTGGTAAGGCATTCCACATGTTCAGGTGGCCATGGAAATAGTCCTTTCACTGAGGATTTCAAACGGACTCGGGAGACCACCATCAGATTCTCCATTTAGAGTGTGTGAACAACTAAGGGTTGGGCAGCTAATTTTGTATTTGTTTTGTGCTTGGGAGATGTATGGCTCTCTCATTAGCTAGCTTCTCAGTAGTTACCTACTCATTGGTTGGGGACTGCACGTTAATTAAAGGAAGCCAATTTAGGCGGTGAAACTTATATAAAGGAAGCCACTTCAGGCAGTTACGTTTCAGAGTAGGGGCCAAGTTGATGGGTGGTTTACCATGATGTCTGGTAGCTGGACAACTTCACAGCTGGGCCCTGATGTGACTACTAAAAGACCCCTACTCCTGTTGGAAATAAAATAAGTGGCTAATTCAGGCAGAAAGAATATTATTTTTGTACAATCTGTCATGTGCGGGGGGGGGGCACTGAATTCCCTGTTTCCACCAGCAGATTCTTCCCTGTTGAGGTGAGCAGTCAAACTGTAGTATATGGGAGCAGGAGATTTTTTAAGTACTTGGGACCCAACCCCTAGAAGAGCCATGCATAGTGCATCATTACCACAGCGCCCTGCTGGTAGCAGGCTCCCAGGAGCAAAGGGAGATAGCCCATCTGAAATGGAATAGTGCAATCATATTCCATATTCAGTGACTGCAATGGTAATGTCAACATATGGTTCTCCACACTCTGCACTGTCTGCCTCTGCAATGGTGCAGTAACTTCAAGGTATTACTAACTTGTTTTTTTTCTCTTTTAGATATTTCCTGAAGAAGACCTAAGGTCGAAACGTAGATTTTTAACTCTATTTTCTATTTTCAGCGTGCATTTAATATAACCATTTTGTTTAACTTCAAGGTATGCTTGTTAACGTACAAAGCCCTGGACGGTCTGGGTTCAGGCTGCCTGAAAGACTTTCTGACATTATATGCTCCTGGCTGCTACCTTCAGTCAGTGGATTTGGGACTTCTTTTTGTACTGAGGTCTCATTTAAAATCCTTGGGGGATCGGGCATTCAGAGTGGCGGCTCCACTTCTCTAGAATGGCCTTCCCTCAAGAGATGAGAAGTGCAAGCCGGCCCCGGTGGTGCTGAGAGTTGAGGTGCTGGATGCTACACCTCGCACTGTGTAGGCGACCCGGGTTTGGGAAAGAGCCTGGGTCATCAGGGGTCAGCCGGGGGGGGAGGGAGCAGGACTGAGCAGCTGAAAGGCAGATCTCCTCTCTTGGGGAGGGATCTTATCGCCCCGCAGTACAGCTGCCCCCAGGTGGAGGCCTGAGTATAGTGCAGGTAGGTGGGTGGGCAGCATGAATAGGAAGGGTGCTGTGGAACCACGGGGTGCACGTGCCTCCACATACATACGTATGGCCGTGGCATGGGTGGGTGAAAACAGGTGGAAAAAAATGGTGCCAACTGGCAGGATGACAATGGTCCCCCGCAGGCTCTGTACCCAGCTATCTGGGCACCTCCGTGCCATAGAGGTAAGTCCCAGTGGACAGCAGGGTGACTGAGCTGGCAGACTGGTAGAAGGGGGCTGGTTTGCACAGGGAGACGAAAAAAAAAAAAAAAAAGAGACAAAAGGTGCCGCTTCCCTGAACATTTTTAAACCTAAACTTAAGACCTACCTGTTTAATGCCCATTTTGGGGCATGATGCTGTGATTCTCTTGACATTATAACTGTGTTTATTTATTATCTGTTTTATCATTTATTGTTTTAATTGTACATTTATTAATCTGTTTCATTTATGTGAGGCGCTCAGAGCCCAGGATTGGGCGCCATATGAATAAAATTGTCTTGCCTTACTGTATGGCATGCATGGTGCTAAGGGGCCATTTTCATGTCAATAAGCAGCTATGAGCAGCTCTGCACAACTCATCCATGCACAAGCATGGGAGCCATTGTGCAAAGCTTTGGCCACTCCCCACACAAGAGCCCTACTGAACTATGCCATCCCTGGCAGTCTTAGCAGACCCCCTCCATCACCATCTTCCTGTCAGTATTGTGGAACTGTATTAAGGTCCTTCTCTGCAGTCTGTTAGACTCCCCTACCCCACTCAATCCCTGTTGGCATTGTGGAACTGTACTAAAGCCTTTCCCTGACAGTATAGTGGACCCCTTCCCTCACCTGATCTGGTGGTGTGGAAATTTAGTGATGCTTATCTCTGGCAGTGTAGTGTTGCCGCCCCCCCCCAACCACCACCCTACCCCTTGTCAGCATCTAACTCACCCATCCACTCATCCATAGGTGGGCTGCCATTAGGTCTTAAGACATTGGTCTGCCAGCTACATGATGGAGTAAGTGCAAACCTGCTGTAAGATCCATAAGATTCACAAGACAGAGTTTAGGTACATATAGCATTAGCCTTACTTTGACCTGTGCCATTATGATATTACTTGATATTTTTTTAGTGAGCAATGTTTATGTTGTACATGCTTGAACTGTTTCCACACCACACATTCTGGCAGTGCATTCAACTGTGTAACCACTGTCTGCGAAAACCAGTTACCCCTTAGATTCCTGTTGCAGAAATCACCTTTAAGCTGGTATTGGTGACCTCTGTTAGTTCTTTGGTTAAACCTTTTATTCAAACCCACACATTCCCAGAGATCAATTTCTCTAAAGACCTTATGCACTAGGCACATTTCACCTCTAAATCTTCTATATTGCAGAGAGCACATCCCTATTTCCTGCAATCTCTCCTCATATGGTCTATCTGTTATGTTATGCACCATTCTGGTTGCCCGTCTCTGAACCCCCTCAATAGGTGTTTAATCAGGCCTTCCCAGACACTATATACTAGATTTTAATTTTAGTATAGCCCACTCTAGCTACTGTTTTTAGCTTAGGCCTTATCTATCTAATTACATGTTCTGTTATTCACTGTTGATAATCTTATTATTTTACTGGATAGTTGTATTGTTGTGTACGGCGCTCAGAGCCTCCGGGATTGGGCACCTAGAAAAATAACATTTGCCCTGCCTTGCCTCAAGTTTCCTGACATCCCACTTTAAGTGGGGCATCCAAAAAACTCCCACTGCATTCCAGATGAGGGCTCACCAGGGAAACATACAGTGGAACCACCACCTCCATGTCTCTGCTCCTAATAGTCCTTGTAATGGACACTAAAATACTGTATCCCTTTTTAGTTACAGTGGGTGCAGTGTTCGGAAAAGGTCATATCATCAGTGATCTAGATACCCAAGTCCCTTTCTGAGCTTGTAGTTTGGGGTAGACACCCATTTAATTTGTAGTTGAATCTACAGTTCTTTTTACCTAAATGCATAACCTTGCACTTATTCATGTTGAACCTCAATGTCTTTCTCTCTGCAGTTCTTGCTATGGAATCTACGCTGTCCTGAAAGAAGTCAGCGTCATGTCTGTTAAAAGTACTAGTGCCCCTAGTTTAATGTCATCAACAAATTTTGTTATTCATGTTTTTTGAGGTACCAACTATAGATACTATAAGTACATTAAAGAGGGTAGGCCCCAGCACAGATCCCTCTGGTACCCCGCTGGTCACTGTGGCCCAGGGAGACATGTAACTCTTTATACACGCCCTTTGTTTCCTCTTCCCAAGCCAAGCTGTTATCCACTGGATAATATAGTCATCGAGACCAACTTTCTTTAGGGTATGTATCAGCTCTTGGTGTGAGACACTGTCGAACGCCTTTCCAAAATCAATATACAGGATGTCTACTGGGATATTTTTATCTAGGGCTTCATTCACAGGGTCACAAAAGTTGATTAAGTTAATTAAACAGGATCTACCCTTTATGAAACCATGCTGCTGTATATCAGTATAACCATTTTCTAGGACATGTAATTCTATAATTTCCTTGATTAAGGACTCGAGGATTGTACCCAGTATACTAGTTAGGCTTATTGGCCTCTAGTTGGAACAAACACACTTGAGACCTTTCTTATGAATTGGGATAATGTGTGCAATTGTCCAATCTTCAGGGACTATTCCCTCTTGGACTGATTTTTGAAATATAGCCTGTTGTGTGTGTGTGGGGGGGGGGGGGTGGTTGGCATTTATGACAGGTACCAGTTCTTTCAAAAGCCTAGGATGAATTTCATCTGGTCCTGCAGACTTGTTGGGGTCCAACTTGAATAGTTTGTCCTTAATCATTTCGGATGTTATAACTATGTTGCAGTTGGACATGTCTGTAGTTTTATTGTTTATTGTAGTCCCTTTTTGATATACACTTTCGAAGTAGTCGTTAAATTCGATAGCCACATCCTGACAGTCAGTTATAGTCATTTCTCCCTGAATTAACAGACCAATGTTGTTGTTATTTTTTTTCATACTACCTATGTAGTTATAAAAGGCTTTTTTGTTATCAGCCACTTCATTTACTAATTTGTGTTCCACATCTTTTTTAACTTTTTTGATTTTTTTTTTTAGGTCTCAAGTTTTTTCCTATATTTTTCTTTTTGTTCTTTAGAGCACTCTTTCTTAACTTTTCTGTATAGTCTATTTTTTACTTTATTAACTTATGTATTTTTGAGTTAAACCATGCTGGTATCTTTCCTTTTATATTGTATTTCGTTTTTGTGGGTATGTTAATCTCAACCAGTTGTAAGAGAAATGTTTTAAATTCTTCCCACATTTGGGGTACACCTTGGCTCTGAAATGTCCTTACCCAGTCCCACTACATAGCTTTGCACCTAAGCATGTTATAATCAACTAGGTTGTACCTCTTTATCTTAGTAACCCCAGGTTGAATTTCGGACCTAGTTTTTATTGAAAATTCAACCATATTATGATCATTTCCTAAAAGGCATTCTCTGACTTTACAGTTTGCGACAACATCAACCATGTTACTAATCACCAGATCCAGAATGCTGTCTCCCCTTGTGTTATTTGTTACATGGTTAACCATAGTTAGTGTGTCTAACACCTCAAGAAATTCTGCCTTGGCAGTTGTAGATGGGGTCCATGGTCCCCAGTTGATTCCTGTAAAGTTAAATTCTCCTAAAAGTAATAATCTTTTGCCGGAATCTGACTGCCTTAGATAGTTGGTGAATTCAGAAGTTCTGTTGCTAGTTAAAGAAGGGGGTCTTTAGCAGACCACCAATGTTATCTGACTTTCCTGATGTGGGACCAGTTGTACCATAAGTTGTTCAAGTCGGGTTCAGGTGGTGTTTGAATTTCATATGCTTTTATGTCATTTCTGACACACAAGGCTATCTCTCCTCTGGTTTTATCCACCCTGCCTCTTCTGAATAGTTGGTATCCTTTTAGGGTAGTCCCCCATGTGTCGTTCTTCCACCACGTCTCAGTTATGGAGCATAATGCAATGTTTTCCTGCTGTAGGATGATCTCTAATGCCTCCTTTTTATTTCTTAGGCTCCTTGCATTGACTAACAGGGCATTTCAACCTGGGGAGATTTTTCTTTTTTGCTTGGTGGCATCCAGATTGTGAGTTGCGATTCCCCCTTCCCCTCCTGTTTAGTTTAAAGTCTGGTAGATTTTAGCATTAATTCTGCCAGACAGGACCTTGTACCCCTTCTTATTTAGATGTAATCTGTCCTGAGCATATAATCTATATGCATTTTCAAATCTTTGCCAATGTTCCAGGAAGACAAAGTGTTCCCTAGCACACCGCCTACGTAACCATCTGTTGAGTCTTTTTAATTCATTGGTTTTATGCAATCCAGCCCGTGGGACTGGCAGGATCTCAGATATTACTAGGGAGCATTTTCCCTTTTTCAGTTCTGCCCCCACTGTCTCAGAATCTCTTTGGATATAGGTAGCATCCCTCCTGCCTACATCGTTTGTTCCCACATGAAGAAACACTAATGGATGTGTGGCATTTTCCAGTAACCCCAGGAACAGTTTTTAACATCAGTGATACCTGCCCCTTGTAGGCAGAAGACTGTGACATGATCTTTCCTGTCCTTACAAATAATCCTGTCTGTGGAATGTACCAAGGGGTCTCCAATCACAACTATATCCTTTTTTGGGACAATGGGCTGTTATGTTCTATTACTTGTTTCACCCTGATGAATGTTAGTAATTTCTGTCCCTGGGATGCAATCTTGCTTTTTATCTGTTCTTGTTCCATTAACTCCAGGTGCACCTGGGGTTAAATGGGTACATATATTCTTCTGGAATTTTGTAGTTGATTCTGCGTTTTCTGGGACTGAGCATAGATTTGTAACTAAACTTGGTCCTGCCTTATCATTACCAGTACCCTCTCCTTTTAATTGTTTCTACAGTACGCATGCCTTAATTTCTTGTGAGTTAGAAGACAGCCGGCTGAGGTGGTGACAGGAGAGTAGAGTATGTGCCAGTTGCCGTCTACTGTAAGGAACAGATGGTGCCACACCAGTGGACTAATGGGTGAATCAGGAACTGGGGTTGGGGAATGCTCTGTGTGTGAGCCAGGGAAGGAGGACTTTGACAATGATCCAGCAGTGGATAACACTAGACTGCCAGTGTGGGGATTCAGTGTATTTCCACAGTAACAGATTGGCTGACGAAGGAGGTCCACTAAACAGCCAAAGAAGGTTTTAGTATAGTTCCAAAATATTGACAGAGATTGGGGGTTAACTAGGTGGCAATTGTGTAGAATATCAGACCACCACTATTGGCATAGTGTAAAGCTATGAATATAGTGTAAATAATGCTATACCGTAGCTATGTTACATTACTATCATCGTGTGCTTGCTGCCGGTTTTGGTTTTGTTAGTTTATTTGAGTTAGTGCTTGCCCACCCCTGGTTTTTCACATGGGGGCAAAGCCCCAACTCAAATAAACTAATACAAAAAGCATACAGGTCGATGTGGTATAGAGCGTGCTGTAAGCGGGCCAACATGGCTTGGAGCGTTCTGTAACTGGGTAAATAGCATAAAGTGTTCTGATATTCTACACAGTCACCAACTGGGCTGCCAGTGAAGGGCTTTAATGCAGTTCTACAATACTGATAGGGTTCAATTGAGGTGGGGTTGCACTAGACTGCCAGTTAAGGGCATTAGTACAGTTCCACAATACTGTCAGGACGCGTGTGCAGAAAGAATGTCCGCTAGACTGCCAGTGCTGGGATCTGCAATATACCTCTGGAAGATCACCATATTCCCCCCCACACCAGCATATTGTACAGCAGCCATGCAGCAGTGCAGCAGTTTTATCAAGTTGCACAGCTACCATCTGTACTCTATGCCACTTACTGCACCCATGTTGCCATCCTGGAACTCACTGGTGATGGATCATATAACTATGTGAATAGGAAGGGGCAACAGTCCATCCACTGCCAGGTGGTGTGCGATGCAACAGGGAGCATCATCAATGTTCTGGCTTGGTTCCCCGGGAGTGCCCATGATGCCTTCATCTGGCACAACAATTCCATCCTGTGCCAGAGGATCAAAAGTGGGGACATCCCTAGCAGGCACCTTGTTGGTGAGAATACCCCAATGGCCTCACTCCCCTCCCCATGTTGCCAATGATGTCACTAATCCATGCCCTTTACCTACACAGGGGACCCTGCATAGCCCCTTCATCCCTGACTCCTCACACCTGTCCTACAACCTGCATCCATTGCAGAGGACAAACTAATATGGCACACATCGCTACATGCAACATCATTGAGTGTGTCTTTGGAATGCTTAAGATGTGGTTTCGGTATTTTGAGTGTTCTGGTGGTGCCCTACAGTGCACCCCTCATAAGGCCTGTGGCATAATCCTTGCCTGTTGCATACTACACAACATGGCACTCAACCATGGGATAGGTCTGTCGGCCTCAAAGGAACACCCTGCAGTGGATGCCAAGCCAGAGGACCAGGAGATGCAGGAGCAGCTCAACAGGCATAACTGCAGGAGGGCCAAGCGGTCACAGGAGTACAGAGCCTGCCTCATCACAGACCTCTTCGGATCCAGAAGGTGAGTACAGACCATATAGGAGACTGTAATGTTTTTTAAAAAAGTATTCTGTAAAGACCCCATCACCACAAAGACATAGACAGGGTGGAGGCTGTCCAGAGGAGGGCAACCAAAATGGTGCAGGGTCTGCACCAGAAGACATATGAAGAAAGACTGAAGGAGCTTAAGATGTATAGCCTTGAGGAAAGAAGGGGGTTAATTAGGTGGCAATTGTGTAGAATATCAAACCACTGCTATTGGCACAGTTCAAAGCTATGAATGTAGTGTAAATAATGCTATGATAGAAACTTTCAAACACCTCAAGGGAATCAACAAAGTCAAAGAGGATAGCATCTTTCAGAAAAAGAGATGTGCAAGAACAAGGGGGCACAATCTGAAGATAGAGGGGGGGCGGCTCAGAGGTAATGTAAGGAAGTATTTATTCACAGAGAGGGTCATAGATGCATGGAACAGCCTTCCTGAGGAGGTCGTAGAGTCAAAAACAGTGGGGGAATTCAAGAATGCATGGGACAGACATAAGGCAATTCTAGTGGGGGGTAGGAGGAAGTCGGCTGTTGGTTAACTAGGATCTGAAGCTTATCTGTTAGGTAGGAAAATGGGCAGACTGGGTGGGCTAAGCGGTCCTTATCTGCCATCAAATTTATGTTTCTATGTTTACTATACATAAAACAGAAATAGAAGGCCATATAGGTGTGGGGGGCGTTGTAAAGTGGGAATAAACAAACAAAATGCCATCCAGGCAGGAGGGGTTAAAAGTGGATCAAAAGAAAATATGTCATCGGGGGCGGAGGCAAAAATATAACATGCCATCCAGGTGGATGATTTAAAAGGGGGATCAAAAGAAACAATATGCTATCCATGTTGGGGGTAAAAAGTGGGATCAAAAGAAATAACATGTCATCTAGGTGGGGGGGTTAAAAGGGGATAAAAGGAAATAACATGCCATCCAGGTGGTGGGGGAGGGTTAAAAATAACATGCCAATGAGGCATGGGGTTAAAATAAATAACATGCCATTCAGGTGGGGGAGAGGGGTTAAAGGGTGAGTGAAAAGGAATGACTCGCCATCCAGTCAGAGAGGAGAATGTCTTCTGGAGGCCAGTTATGCAGGGGAGGTGACACATGGATAATGTCAAGGGGGGCATGAGATGGTACATGTGGAATGGGGTGAAGGGCCAATATGCACCCTAGAATGCATTCCCCTATCACCGCCTCAGGTATGGAAGGTAAGGATGCACTGTACCCTAGAGTTTAGGGGGGGCTCACCATCCATGGAATTGGAGATGAGCATGGGGATGGTGTTGGCCACCCACAGCCATGACCTCATGAAGCACTGATCCTGCTGAGTAGCAAGCCATGGCTAAGGGTGCGTGGTGTCCTTGGCATCCTGGGTTTGCTTGGGGTCTTGTTGCCAGAACTGCCTGATGCACTGGTATGCAGCTGTGTCCACCATGGGGTGACACTCCCCTCACTGGACCGACTGAGATTCTAGTCATCCCCTGTAATGCCTGCCATCATGGCTGCAGCCTCCCACACTGTGGCACACAGGTGACCCATGCTGGTAGACAGGGCCACCATTTGCAGATAACAGCCATGTACTCCCTTATGACATGCCTCTGCACATTGCTTGGCACACTGCATGCTGTTGTCTATCATGTGGCGTACACACGTTAGTTCCTGAAGCATGCTCTCCTGTGCCCCTCTGGCTGACTACAGCAGCTGAGGGTTGCTTGCTGCCTCCTGCTGTCACTGTGGACTTTCCACTAGGACAAGGTCTGGCTGCATCCATGGTTGATGTGTGGCCTGAGTCTGCACCACTGTTGATGTTGTGATACATTGTGGTTGGAGCAGTACAGCAATGGTTGGGCCAGTGGGATTGATGGGGGGCAGGGCAGTGGCTGTGCCAGTGGCAGGGTCCTGGGGTGGCACAGCATTGGTTGGGTCAGTGGGTTGGCCTGGGAAGAGGGTGTGTGGGCTATGCCATGTGTGGAATCCTGGGGTGGCATGACTGTGGTTGTGTCAAGAGCAGTGGCCTTGGGCAGAACAATGATGGCTGTGCTGGGGAAGGGGGCTAAGATCTATGTGTAGGGGTGCTGGCAGGGGCAGGCAACCCATCTTGGTCTGAGTCACACACCTCTGTTCTCCACTCCTCCACAAAGGTGCTGTCATCTTTGGCAATGTCCTCCTTCTCCTCACTCTTCTCGTCTCCTTGTGCCCAAGCATAGGTGGCCCTCATGGGCAGCACATGGTGGGATGATCCATCTCTGTCCTTCAGGACTGTGTCCTCCACCATAGGCTGGGCTGATGAGATATGAGAAAAGAATGATATTGCATATTAATGTACATACCTGTGTTCCAACCATGGCAGCATGCATGTCCATTGCACTGTCTTACAGCCCATGCCACACATGCTGTGCAGTAACCATACACCACCAGTGCTTTAAACCCCACACCATCTCCATTACCAGTGATCACACAGAAGATAACATTCACATGGCATAGTAGATGAATACACAACAGGCCACCACACCAGGGTGGGACAAATCAGTTTGTGAGCTGGTGGTCAAGTTTGGCCACTAGCTTTCAAAATCTGATAGCCAAACTAATATTTGTAGTGGCCATTCTTTTTAAGGGCTCAAATATCACTTTGTAGGCAAGTAGAAAAATTGGCCAATAACTTTCAAAATCTGGTAGCCAAACCAATTTTTTAAGTAGCCATTGGCCACTTGGCTACCTTATTTGTCTTACCCTGCAGCACACCTGCCAGACAAATGGATCGTGCCATGCAGACCACAGTCATTGTGCAGCACATCCAATAATCAGGGTCTGGATATGATGGCACAACTACCATGTCGATAAGACTGCCAACAGGGGACATCAGTAAGGAAGGGAAGCTGGTGACACATGCATACGAATATAGTAGGTAAGTGTGATACATTAGATCAGTATGTGCCTCCACCATATATCTGGATTGTCACAAATGCACTTTTTCACAAGACAAATGACAGGAGATGCAAGGAGCTATATTGGGCAAAAGGTGATCATAAACCCAACAGAGTGGGTGTAGACAATTTCAGGGCAGCCTGGTGTGACTGGCAAGCACTACACACAGGTGCACCATTGGAGACAGGGCATGCAGCAGTGATGCCCCATGCGCATGGTGTACCGCACCCCATACAGGATGCATGCATAGAACTATGGTAGGATGTGTAGGCAGAACATGGGCATGTGAAGCACCCCTTTGCCCGCAAATTTTGCTTGTTCAACCATGGTCCATGTCACCATCCCCCACCCCCTGGTATGCAAAGCACAGTCCAACTGTTTCCTGTGTACACACAGACTCAATGTGATAGGTGTAACACAATCACTCACACAGCGGTGATGGTACAACCTGGCTCTCATAGTTGCTTCCTGGTATGCTGGTCACCTGTACTGCATTGACTGTTGAGCCCATTAATGCCTCTGCAGGGTTTACAGTCACTTCAGCAGAGGCACTTCAGCACTGGGCACATCACCTGTGGCCTGTCAGCGGGCTTCAGCTGGGCCATAATGTCTTTTATGCATCTTTTCAGATCCCCCTCCCTCTTCTTGAGCTCAACCCTGGACTGGCCTCTGCCACCCACAGCACTGAGAGCCTTTGTTATTGTGTCAGTAAAACACGCCCTCACCCCCCCCCCAAAAAAGGGGTAAATGTAGCAATAAAAATATTTCTCTATATATATTGTATATTCTATATATATATATATATATATTCCCAAATGTTTTGGGAAAACCATTACTCAGCAAGCAGATTTTGAAAACGGTGTGGCACATAGATTTTGAAAATCATCTTGCAGCATGTAAATACTGAAACCTGTACTGCAGCGTCATTTTTTTTAAACTGTTGTTGTAGATATTTGAAATATTTGTGTAGCAGGTAGATTTTCAAAATAAAATTGTAGAGGATTCCTGAGTGAACTTATTTTTTTTAAATTAAAGATACCTAATTACTATCTTGTGTTATTACCTGTGCTTTTATTCAAGGGTGGTTTGTACTGCAAAATCAAATTTTAAGTGCAAAAATTTAAATATGACACGTCATGGATTTGATCAAGTTTATTGTTATTGGTCTACTTCCTATCAAAATAAGTAAAACAAACATTAGTTAAAATATTAAATAAAAAAAAAACTACAGTAATTATCATATTTACAGAGATAAAAATTACGGAGTCCCACCCACAGTGTCTTATCTGACATTACTTCAACCGTGACTAGAAGGATCTGCAGCTTGTATTTGAGGGTGGATTCTATTCATGGGTGGCTTTTTTAATTAGATGAAATATAGTATTTCAGCAGTTTTTTCCCCCAGTGAACTGGGAATGTGTGAATAATAAATTGTTAATAACTTCAAAATAAATTAACATTTTGTCACTAAACCAGGAAAATGACCTATGGCTCCTTAGCATGTAACAAACCTGAATGGTTTATAACTTAACTCTATAGATTGTTTCAGCTATTGTTTCAGTGAACAGAGCATGTGCAAGTAATTATTGTTAATAACTACAAAATGGTATCTGGTCAAATTAACGAGTATGTCAAAAACCACACAGGCATTTCAGCGTGTGCTGTTTTGGAGTTGGTTTATATATATAAGCAGTTTTTCACCATGCCCATTTTTTGGTGTCTGTGTGGCACGCTTTTTCACCGCGCTGTTTTGTTGCCACTAATTTGACCCAATTCCCTTAAAAACAAATTGCAATTTTTTCACCAAACCACCAGAAGGACTGATTCCTCCATAATATCTAACAAATCAGTAAGTTTCATTACTTAACTATTTGCATTTTTTTCTCTATCCTTTGGCAAAAGTTTGGCTCTGAAGTAGGCAGAAATTCATAAATTCAGTACTCTGTCACCCTGTCCACACTGGCATAGATGTTTTAATTTCCGTGCTTGAGCGCAGTTGTTGGAGCGTCCACACTACACTCCAGCACCGTGCTTGCCTGCTCGAGCTCCCAGGCATGATTGTAGCAGTATTATAAAGTATTGTGGGTGCTGCAATGCATGCTGGGATACTCGCAACCAGTCATGGCAACAGATTCTGCTAAAAATTACATCATTTTGCTTGGGAGCTCATTGCGAGCTTGAGGATGAAAGTAAAACCTCTCCTTTTCAATTTAGCATCATGTGAAAAGCCACAAGAAGTACAGCAGAGGCTGCCTTAAACCATTTTATAGCAGGGTTTGCTTCTGCAATACTGTTAACATGGTTTAATGCAATCATGTCATTCTGAAACATTCTAAAACCCTGCTTCGATCAGGGTTTCAGCACAGTTTTTAAACATGGTTAGTAGCATGGTTTTACCATGCTGCAGTGTGGATGCAAGACTTATTAAACCATTTTAACAGATTTAAAATGGTTTAAAACTCAGTAAAAAGTTCCACTGTGGACAGGGCATTTAAATCCAAAATAGAGAAACAGATTTCTACAAAGAATTCCACATTAGTAGATGCTAGGCCTAAGATGATACATGCCACATTTCACAGTCCTAGGCTCTACGATGTATGTGTTGAAAGAGTTTGAAAACGGGGTTAAACAGAAAACCCCAGTGCAACTGTAATACAGGGGCACTACTGTGCCCCTATAATATATAACTATACCAATTAAATCTATATACTGTACCCCCCCAATTAAAGTGGTTTTCCTCCCAATTAAAGCCGTATACCTCTGCAATTAAAGCCCAATACTATGGGAAAACTACATATACAAAACAGTAAACACAGTAAAATATGTAAACAAGCAACCGATTAAACAATTACCAACCAATTAAAACCTAATTAACAAATATAATGAACAATTAATGTAGAATCCAGGAGCTTCCAATGACACACCTGACTCTCGACTGAAGACATTACTCCCGACTGAAAATGCCGCTCCAGACTGCAAACCACACCTGCACACCATGACACCAACCAGTTATAACCTACTTAACAAATCCAATGACCAATTAATGCATCAATTAACAAGCCTACCAAACCAGCTACAAAATTCCCACTCCAAATACAATAGCCTACCAATAACGAAAGGCACACTTACTACTGCCTCAGAAAAACACCATACAGTATCTGCAGACACAATAATAATTATACAAAATAGCTACTGTAGCCTCACACAGCAGAACAATTGCTCTTCTTATCTTACCAAATAACCATGTCCCTTGATGCTTCAGCTCTCTCCTTAGATGCTAGGCCCGTCATGCTTCTGCCAACATGTCAATCAACACTCCAGCTGTCTCCTCAGAAGCCAAGTCCTTCAAGCTGATGTCACTATGTCTATCAGTGCCAGTCACTCCACACCACTCACAACTGCTTCCAACTGCAGAATCCAATTGCTTCTGATGACACATACCATGCTGGATTGCAGAATCCAGGAACTTCCAATGGCGCACCTGTCTCCCAACTGAAGACACAACTCCCAAATGAAACTGCCCTCCAGACACAAATCCTAGCTGCCCACCATGACACCAGCAACTAACTAAAGGACAGACCATAGTAGGCATACCACCTTATATAGGGAGAACCATAGGGAGACCCTACACCTTGGAAAAACACAAGGGCCAAAAATGGGTCACACCAAAAAACACCACTACTCAAAAGAAACACAGAGGGACAGAAAGGTAAAAAGACAAACCCGGAAATGATTCTGACTGAAGGTAAACCTGTTTGTCTGTCTGTCTGTCTGTCTATCTATCTATCTATCTATCTATCTATCTATCTATCTATCTATCTATCTATCTATCTACCTACCTATCTATCACGGGGAGGGAATTTGCTGTGTCCTAATTGGCTGAGAGGGTTTGGAACCCTGTGCTTTAGCTGGCGACAACTATTGAATCCGAAATCCTTTCAGCAACTAAGATTCAGAGAACCCAAATATCCATGCCTCCAAAGAGAAAAAAACCCCAGAAGATTTCTAGTAGCCATTTGTAAGGTTAAAAATCTTAACTACCATACATTGCTATAAGTTAAGAGACCACATAATACTGTACCACATTAAAAAAAACTACCCACCCAGCAATAAACACAATCCAAACATATATAAATAATTTAAACCCATCTACTTACCTTTTTGTTTCTCACCTCTGTCTTTTAATTTCATAGGCCTTTAACCCTTGTTGAACATTTTTTATGCCATACCACAGTCCACATCATCTTATTAACTTCCCCCCCTCCCGTCGCTCTGCCAGCTATGACCAACCACCCAGCCATTTGCATGCTTGCCTGCCCACCTGCTCCAGTGCTGTTTCATCTCTTTTTTTGTTACTTATTTATTTTATTTATTTAAACATTTGATAACCTGGAAAAGCACACTGAGCCGAGGCTTGTTTCCAGGTACGACCCAGGGGTGAAGGGGAGGGTGAGAGAGTTACAAACAGTATATATATATACATAGAATAGATACATGAGAATATTACATACAGTCACATAATTTTGTACAAAGGAGTTACTTACATTTAGTTGCATATATACAGTTATTTACAATCAGTTACATGAATACAATAATATACAGTATAGAGGTTTTGAAGTTTAAACCATGCTCATTTGGCTAAAGGCAGACTAGTTGCAGTTACAGATGGGGAAGGGGAGTTGACGAAGTTGAGATTTAATGGAGTTGTGTGAGGGTGAGTTTCTGAGGAGCTGGGGAAACTGGTTCCATAGGTAGGGGAGACGGTAGGAGAAGGCAGATTTGCTAGCTGATGAGGATGGTTTGGGGAGGGAGAAGGAGCAGGAATCCCTAAAGCACAGCGAGTAAGGAGAAAAGGCTGCAGGGGTTAGTTTCTTGGCTAGGTGGGGGTGCAGTAGGTCAAACCAAAAATTTGGAAATAAAAGAAACGGAGTGGCAAAAATGGCGATGGGAGAGGGGTGCTAACCAGAGGGAGGAAAGGAGCATGCAGTGGTGTGTTCTGAAAGGGGAACTTGTTGCAAAATGACAAAAAGCGTGGAATAATGAGTCCAGCCTGGATAGTGAGGTGTAGGGGGCGGTGTTATACACAATGCCCATGTAATCAAAGATGGGAGTGATCATTTTTGTTAACAGTGTGCATCTAACAGGTAGTGGGAGGAAATCACGGTTTCTGTAAAGACGCCCAAGATTTGGGCGGAGCTTTGAAGTGATGGCATCTACATGGGTTGAGTAGTTTAGCAGGGGGTCTAGCCATACTCCTAGGTATTTATAGGAAGAGATGGTGTTTAGTGTGTTTCCATCCGGGGGGAGTGATTACAGGGGGGCTGGGTGTTCTTGACAGTTTTTGGGCTGACCCGAAGGTCATGGAAACAGTTTTGGAGGTATTTATTTTGAGATTGTTTGCACAAAACTAAAACTTCATGTTATTGTAGTCATGTTGTAGTAGAGTGGATGTCACTTAGAACAGGGCCAGATGCGAAAAGTATAGTGTTGTCCGCATACATATATATATGGGACCTTGTGCAGATTACGCGGAGATCATTGATGAAAAGGGAGAATAAAATTGGGCCTAAGATTGACCCTTGGGGAAAAATAGCTAGGATGGAGGGGAGGGGCATGGAGTTTGTGATCCTGACTGACTGTTGCCTATTTTTGAGGTAGGATCTGAACCACTGTACTGTGGGGGGATGAGTCTGGTTCCCATGAGTTTGTCAAGAAGCAGGGGGTTGGAGACAGAATCGAAGGCCTTAGCCAAATCGACAAAAATAGAAGCAGTCATTTAGCCCTGTTCAGAGGCAGATGGGATATGTCCAGTGATGCAGAGGAAGTAAGATATTGTTGAGTGGTGTTTCCTGAACCCAGATTGGTATGGGGAGAGGTAATTTGTAGACCTGAGAAAATCAGTTAGTTTGGTCTGGACAAGAGACTCTTGCAGCTTGGCAAGAGAGGGGAGATGGGAGATGGGATGGTAGTTTCCAGAGACTGAGGGGTTGTCATCCTTGTGGAGAGGGATGACATAGGCTGATTTCCATGCTAGGGATACCTTACCAGACTTGAAGTACAAATTTAGCAGGTAGTGAGAGGAACTGCTATAGCTGGTGCTGAAATGTGTAGAAGCTTGGGTGGATGCCATCTGGGCTGGATTTGGCAATGTTTAAAGAGTAGAGGGCATTTAGTACTTCTTTGGGGCATGTGGGAGTAAGGATGAAATTGTTTTGGGCAGAGCGTTGGTGGGAGTGAGCAGCGACCTGGAGTTGGGGGAGAGGACTGGTCAGGAAGGATACATGTGGTGAAAAAGTTGCTTAAGGGTTCTGCTACTCCAATGGGGTCAGAGATGCTTTGGTCATTTAGCTTGAGAATAAGAGTGGAGGTCTGAGAGGGAGGGAGGGAGGAGGAGGTCTATCAGGAAGTGGACCACCTTCCAGAAAGAGGAAGGTAGGGTGATAATTAACGGCAACCTATCAAACATCGGTAGGGTTTTGAGTGGTGTACTGCAAAGATCTGTTCTTGGTCCTTGTCTGTTCCAAGTTTTTATTTCTGACTTCACCCAACATTGCGTTTCTATTACAACAAAATACGTAGATGATGTGAAAATTGGGGGACCGCATTCTAATTCTGACCAGATAGCTGTTATCCAACATGATCTTGATACTACTTCAAATTGGATAAAAACATGGGGTATGAAACTAAACACCACCAAATGCAAAGTGATGCACTTGGGATCTAATAATCCCACCTTTTCATACACCATAAATGGCTTACTGCTTAGTGCCACCATGGATTAGAAGGACTTAGGACTTAGGTATTGCTATCTCAAATGATCTCACATATTCTAAACATTTGCACTCTGTTATTAGTACATCAAACAAGGTTGTTTGGTTGATCCTTCGAAATATCTGTTCTAGAGATCGTGAGGCGCTACTGCTTATGCCCTTATTTAGGTCATATGTCAGACCTCATCTCGAGTATGCTTCGCAGATATGGTGCCCATTTAAAAAATCTGATGGTGGGTTCCATTGAAAAAGTCCAAAGAAAATTTACAAAAAAAATATCCGGTCTCGAATCTGTATCTTATGAACATAGGTTAGAAACCCTGAACCTCATGTCACTTTCTACTAGACGTTTGAGAGGTGATCTACTATTTTTATATGATGTTGTATATGATCCTTATATCATGACTGAGTTAGGCCTCAAATTCAGGTCCTCTCCACACTACATTAGAGGTCACCCATTTCAGTTAGTTGGGAAATCCTTCAAGCATAACAATCAGAAATATTTCTTTACTCTTCATACAATAGGGCTTGGCAGAAGACACCAGGAGAAAGGACTGCTGTGTGACTGAACTTCTCTGCTGGGACTAAAGTAGAAGAACTTTTGTACTTGGACCTCTAATTTAGGGTAAAAAAACTAACATACAAAAAAAAAAAAGTGTGTGTTTGGGTTAACTGAACTGAATGCGTATCTGAAGAGTTATCTAGGTGTAAATCTCAGGTGACTGAAAGGACTTAACTGCTGTGAGGTTTAAATTACTTGTAGAACGATCTGGTAAGTAGGGGGAGTGGCTTAGCTAGAAGGAAGCTACATTTAAAGACTGCCTTAGAAAGATTCTGCTAATAGCTTGGCAGAAGACACCAGGAGAAAGGACTGCTGTGTGACTGAACTTCTCTGCTGGGACTATATTGCCCTCCTTCCCTCCCCTCCACCCCCCACCCAAAGCTAGTTCTATTTTATAGGCACAGGATTTGACTGACAACAGGAACTTCCTGTTTAGGGGCAGGAAGTGAGTGATCACAGAACCACCAAGGACCCACCATCCTAGAAGGGCAAGAGTAGCTCTCCGGCCCCCTCTAGCTGCTGGAGGTCTGCCTCTGAGCAAGTAAGTGGTCTACTGAGAAATATAGGATATTCTTGTCTCAGAACAGGACAATCAGGAGCTTAAAGGGCACACAGGCAGAAAGTAAGGAGAGAGAGAAAAAAAGAGAGGAAAGAGTAAGGATTGCAAACAGTTAAGGGGCCAGAAATAAGACATGATTGGAGTGGTGCAGTGCAGTGGCTGTGGAGCAGCAGTCTTCCGGGAGATGTTCTGGAGGATGCGGTGTTGTCCCATCTGCAGGCACCTCTCCGGCTGAGGAGGAAGTTGCTCATCTCCAGGCTGAGTTGGCCAGGATTTGTGGGACCTCCTCTTCCATCCAGGGACCACCAGTGCCACTGCCGTTGCCTCAGAGGTTGCCAAGAAAGAGGAGTGGTTGGACCACAGTGGGCTCAGGGAGGGTGAGGGTGGTGGAACAGAGGTGCATCCCTCCAGTTGTACCTCTCCACAATTCTTATGCCATTCTGACAAAGTGTGGTTCTTCTATGGAGGCACCCACAGTGGAGACCAAGGAGGATGCTGGGAACCTCCACAAAGGAGACCCACAGGAGGGTGGCAGAGGACCCTGCAGGGGAAGGAAACAACTCCTGGTGGGGACTCCATTGTTAGGAAGGTAGAACTGGGGGAGGAAGGGGAGAGGGAGGTAGGGTGCCTGCCTGGCGCCATGGCTTGGAGGGACAGGGAGTGAATCCTCAGGATTGCCAGAGCAGCTGCACAGGGGTGGAGCTGGATGTCATTGTCCACTTAGGGACAAATGACCTGGCTAAGAAAGGGATTAGAGAAGTGCAGGAAGAGTTTGTGGAATTGGGGAAGGGCCTTAGTTAAGTAGCACGCACGGTAACCTTCTCGGAGGTGCTACCCATCTATGGCATAGGAGAGGCTAGGGTGTTCTGCACCATGGGATTCAATCAGTGGTTGAAAAACTGGTGTGGAGCTCAGGGATTTGGCTTCACTGGGGACTGAGGGTCCACCTGGAGTGATGCAAGCCTATACTGGCATGATGGGCTGCATCTGTCTGGGAGGGGAACCAGGATCCTAGGTGATAGGTTTAAATGCTTCATTGGCAAGCTTTTAAACTAGCCAAGGGGGGAGGCAGTGGAAAGGAGCAGGAAAATCCTAGCCCCCCCAAATAATCATGGTAGTAAGTGCAGCAAACACCAACATAGAGGTGTCGATAGGGAGAAGGGCAGGGGTAAATGGAGAACGTGACAAAAGCAAGAAGGACAGGGATGGGGCAAAGGGAGTAAGGCATCAGGAAATGGAGGGTAATGAGTACCAATGCCCGTAGTCTGGGCAACAAGCTCCCTGAGATGATGGCCTTAATGGAAGAGGGATGCCTGGATATCATAGCAGTCACAGAAACATGGTACACAGAGAACCATGACTGGGATGTTAACATACCAGGGTACATAACCTACAGGAGAGACAGGCAGGGGAGAAGAGGGGGAGGAGTAGCTCTCTATGTAAAGGAAGGGATAAAAGCAACTGAACAAAAGAGTAAACAGGGAGGGGAGGACAGGAGGTACTGTGGGTCACCTTGGAGACTGGAAAGGGCACCACAATCCGCACAGGGGTTGTGTACAGACCCCCATGTCAGGGGGAAGGAATGGACAAGGATATGATAGAAAGCATTCTTAGAATGGCAGAGAAAGGGGAGATACTGTTGATGGGAGACCTGAATATGCCAGATGTTAACTGGAGCACATTTGTTGCAGCCACATCCAAGAGCAGGGCCATTCTTGATGCCCTACAGGTGGCAGGCATTAGACAGCTAGTTTCAGAACCCACTCATGAGGGAGCAATCTTAGACCTCATTACTCTCAAGCGGGGCAGTGAGAGGATCTCAGATCTAGAAGTGGGTTGCCATCTGGGGACAAGTGACCATCAAACAGTGTGGTTCACGTTAAACTCAGCTACAGAGTCAAGCCATACAAAAGTGAGGTGTACTGGACTTTAGGAGGGCTGACTTTGCAAGATGGAGAGTGCCTCAGAAAAGCACTAGCAAACAGGCTAGAAGGAGGTGTGAGCAACAATGGGGAATTATCAAAATTGCCATCACAGAGGCAACAAGCCTTGTGTGAAGCAAATAAACAAATCAAAACAAAAGAAAAAGCCATTATGGTTCTCAAAAGAGGTGGCGTGAAAGTCAGGAAGAAAAGATAGCATTCCAGAAGTATAAGGAAACACAGAAGGAGCAGGACAGAGAGCTGTACCAGTTAAGGCAGAAGGAAGCAGGGAAGGAAGTCAGAATAGCAAAGGCCCAAACTGAGGAAAAGATAGCCAACTCAGTTAAGAAGGGGGATAAAACCTTTTATAGGTACATCAGCGAGCGTAGAAAGACAAAGGAAGGGATAGTGAGGCTGAATAGAATGAATGGTGGGTGGGCAGAGGGGGTCAGTGAACAAGCAGGAATACTGAACGAATATTTCTGCTCAGTATTCACAAAAGAGGAGGGGGAAGTACCTAATCCAATTAACAGAAGCACTCTTGATAAGGGGTGATCCCAGTCCTTTCACAGAAGAAAGGGTTCTGCAAGAACTTCTAAAACTGAAGATGGACAAAGCAATGGGTCCTGATGGAATTCACCCAGAATTCTAAAAGAATTAAGGAGGAACTAGTGAAACCACTGGCTACTCTTTTAATAAATCATGGGAGGATGGTGTGGTACCTGAGGACTGGAGGAAGGCGGATGTGATTCCCTTCACAAAAATGGGACCAAGACAGAGGAAGAACTACAAACCTGTCAGTCTGACCTCTGTGGTAGGAAAAGTGATGGAGTCACTTCTGAAGGAAAGAATAGTTGAGTACCTGAGGCCAGTGGAGCACAGGACCCAAGCGCATGGGTTCACAGCGGAAGGTCATGTCAGACCGAATCTAATAGATTTCTTTGACTGGGTGACCAAAGTAGTAGACCAGGGAGGGGCTGTGGACAAGGCCTACCTAGACTTTAGCAAGGTGTTGACACAGTCCCACACAAAAGATTAATAGTCAAATTAATCAGCCTGGGAGTGGGACCCAGGGTGGTAGCCTGGGTAAAACATTGGCTGGACAACAGGACACAGAAGGTAATTGTAAATGGAGTCCACTCTGAAGAAAGGGGGTTACTAGTGGGGTACCGCAGGGTTCAGTATTGGGTCCAGTCCTTTTTAATGTCTTCATCAGTGACATTGCAGAGGGACTGGAAGGAAAAGTATGCCTTTTGCAGATGACACAAGATCTGCAACAGGGTTGATACACAAGGAGGTGTGGAAAGGATGAAAAGGGACTTGGCAGGTTGGAGGAATGGTCAGAAGTATGGCAGCTAGATTCAATGCAAAGAAGTGCAAAATAATGCACCTGGGAAACAAGAACCCAGGGAAGAATACACAATGGGTGGGAGGTAGTAACAACAACAAAAAGGAAAGGGACCTGGGGTAATCATATCAGATGACCTTAAGGTTAGCAAGCAATGTGAGAAGGCAGTAGGGAGGGCTGGGGGTATACTGGGATGTATAGGGAGAGGCATCATCAGCAGAAAACAGGAAGTTGTTATCCCTCTGTACAGACAGTTGGTGAGACCCCATCTGGAATACTGTGTCCAGTTCTGGAGACCCCATCTCCGCAAGGACATAGACAGGATAGAGGCAGTCCAGAGGAAGGCAACTAAAATGGTGCAGGATCTGCAAGAGAAGCCGTATGAGGAGAGACTAAAGGAGCTTAATATGTATACCCTTGAGGAAAGAAGGGAGAGGGGGGACATGATAGAAACTTTTAAGTACCTCAGTGGAATCAACAAAGTCCAAGAGGGTAGCATCTTTCAGAAAAGAGACTTGCAAGAACAAGGAGCACAATTTAAAGATAGAAGGAGGGCGGTTCAGGGGCAATGTGAGGAAGTATTATTTCACAGAGAGGGTAGTGGATGCATGGAACAGCCTTCCTGAGGAGGTTGTGGGGTCTAAAACTGTGGAGAATTCAAGAATGCATGGGACAGACATAAGGCAATTCTTGGTGGGGGTAGGAAGAAATAGGCTGTTGGTTAACTAGGATCTGCGACCTATCCTGTAGGTAGGGAAATGGGCAGACTAGATGGGCCTAGCGGTCCTTATCTGCCGTCAAAGTCTATGTTTCTATGTTTCTATGTAATAGGGCCATGGAATAAGCTCCCATCCACTGTGGTCATGAGTGACACTAAGCACATTTTTAAACATTGTTTGGATAAGTTAATTAACTGTGGGTATAATTTAGCATACTATTCTTTGGTCTGGCATAAGAGCATTATGGGCCTCGGCCTACTAGCTCTTTTTCCTCACCTTAGTATGAACCTTAGTAGGGTGGTATTTAGGTGGGACTTAAAGTAATCTGCCTTGGCTCATCTTATCACTTTGGTGCTGGCATTTCTTGCCGTGTTGTAAGCCTGTCTGATTTGGGGGGGGGGGGTCAGTGTGGATTTATAGAGGGACCAGGCTCTATCACAGGCTTTGCAGAGGGCAGTTAGGGTGCTGGAGATCCATGGGTGGTGGCACTTTTTGACCCTGGCTTTAACCAGGGGGCCATGGGCATCCCAGATCTGTTTAAACATCTGTAGGAAACTGGACAGGGATGAATCAATATCGGGTGCAGTGTAGACAGGGTCCCAGTCTGCAAATTGTAGGTCATGAAGGAGGGAGCTAGTGTTCAGTGAGTTTATTGGGCGGGTATTAATATATGTTGGGGCAGATTTTGGGAGCTGAACTTTTCTGGTACAGTGGGTAATTTAGTGATTGCTTAGGGCAGCATCTGTTACACCAGTTGTGGATATTCTGTGTGGATGGGAGGCAAGGATCCAGTCTATTAGAGAATGTTTAGATTTTATTTATTTATTTATTTATTTATTAGAATTTCAGATAAATATCTTTGAGCTAATGGCTCTTTTACAAAGGTTCCACGTCAGTATACAAAGAATAGAAGTATAGTTTGTGTGAGATTAGCAGGCAAACAGTATGAATACAAAATTCAGTACAGGGTATACATGGTCTAAAAGCTACAGGTAATATAAATAACAGTTAGAACAACACAATCAGGCATACATTTAAGAATGATGAGTCACAACAAATAATATTTACATGAACTAAAGCTGCCAGAAGGGCATTGTCGAAGGGAAAGTTAGAGTGGAAAAACTGAGTTGCTGCCAATTGTGCCAGGTAGCGAAGGAAAGTGGAAGAGAGAGTGGGTGTAGAGGGGTAACTGGGAGGGAGGTAGAAGGAGAGGTGGGTGGGAGGCAAAGATTGGGGAACAAGTGGGTGGGGTGAGCAGATTAGAAAAGGGAGAGAGGAAGGGGAGTTGAGGAGGGTAAGAGAGGAAAGTGGTGGACCAGGGCTAGGGAGAGAAGTAGTTGTAGACATGGGGAGGGTGGTGGCAGGCTGGGGTGGTGATAGTAGAGAGGTGCGAAGAATAGAAGTGAATACCAGAGAGGTTAGGAGAAAGAGTCATAGGTGGCTCTGGACATAAGCGTTTGATGTAGCTTGTGTTTGAATGAGCAGTGTTGGTGAGATTGCTGCCCATGGAGTTAAACATCTTAGGGGCTCTACCTGCAAAAGACTGTTGGCCTTGGGCAGTGTGACAGTGGGGAACAGACAGAGAATAGTTGTCAGAGCTTCTTGTGTAATGGGGGTGGTTGGCTGGGCTTAAGAGAGACTGAATCCCGGGGGCATGAGTCCTATCAATGAATTTTTTGCTAGTAGGCAGGTTTGGAAAGTAATCCTTCCCTGAAGTTGTAGCCAGTTTGACTGTTCGTAGAAGTCATAGGTATGCGTGCGGTGGGCAGCACCAGTAAGGAGTCTGCAGGCCCTATTCAGCACAGTAATGATTCGCCGTAGTGCTGTAGCTGTGGCTGCTCCATAGATAACAAGACCATAATCAATGATGGAGACAATAGAGCTGTGAATTGCTAGCTTAAGGGCATCAGGTGTCAGGCACTGTCTATGTTTATAGAGAAGGCCTATATGGATATTTACGGATTTCACAACTGAATCGATATGGCTGGAGAAGGACAGAGTAGGGTCCAGGGTTATACCAAGGTATTTGAAAGTCTGCATCTGGTCCAAAGTCACACCCAAGCTGTTTTTGATAGCCTACTGTTGGTGTTTATGTTTGTTATGTATGCCATGGAACAGCATAGTCTTTGTTTTTTTTGTAATTTAGCACTAGTTTCTGTGAGATGAACCAGGCCTCAACTTGTGTGAAACTTTCCTACAGTTGTTTCTCCAAGAGGGTGGGGTCAGAATGCTTAGAGGAAATCACTGCGTTATCAGCATACAGAATAATGTTTTCATCACAGGCAGAAGGGAGATTGTTCAGGAAGATGCTGAAAAGAAGAGGTCCCAGTATTGACCTTTGGGGAACACCAGCCCAGACAGGTAGTTTGGAGGAGAGGGAGTAGCCAATCTTAACTTGTTGTGACCGGTTGGAGAGATAACTGTTGAACCATTGTAAAGTATCATGACGAGAGAGCCCTAAGTTGCCAAGTTATTCCAATAGTAATAGATGGTTGACTGTATCGAAGGCCTTTGAGAGGTCTATAAAGGTGGCACCGGCAAGCTGTCCTTGGTCTGGTGCTACTTGAATGTGGCCTGTAAATTCAAGAAGGGCATAGGTGGTGCTATGTCCTTTGTGAAAGCTGTGTCGCTGTGGGCATTGCAAGTTGTTTTTCTCCAAGTACTCCACCGATAGGTCTGCAACGATTTTTTCAAGAGCTTTGGATAAAGGTGGTAGGATGGTAATGGGCCTGTAGTTACAGTGTAATGTCCTATCCCCAGACTTGTGTATTGGGGTCACCAGGGCTGACTTCCACTTGAGCGGGAATTGGGAGAGAATGAGGGACCAGTTAATAATCTTGGTAAGAGGGTGCAGCACATCATCAAGTGTGAGGGCGATGAGCTTCAAGTCAAGTATGTCCCCACTTGATCTGGATTTTCTGAGCACCTTGAGGAGGTATATTTTTATTTTAGATGAGCATTGGTTGTAGCGAGTGGGCTCTGTAATTAATTGTGTAAGGCTGAGAGACTCAATTTTGGATGTGGCTGCTTTTGAGGAGCGGTAAAGCCAATTCAGGTTGTAATCCCGAAAAAGAGTAGTTCACCAGATGCTGCAAAGGGAGGAAGAGAGGACATGCAGGAGATAAGGGTGTCCTTGGCTAGGTAGGGGGAAGCAAAGATCACCCCAATATAGCTAGGCAGCGAAGAAGGGAGGTTGAGTGGGCGGTAACAATTCATGTGAGCAAGGGCAGGATTCTCTCTTGATAATTGAGCACTGGAGTGGCTGATTGACATAAAGTGCTACTCCTCCACCCCTTTTTGCCATGGTCCTGGTGGAGGAGGGCATAATGAGGGGTGAATAGGGAGGAGTCAGGGGTTTTGGAAGAGAGCCAAGTTTCCGTGAGGCAGTGGATGTCAGGAGCATTTTATGTTATTCAGCAGCTAAGTTGATCTAGTTTAGGTAGGAGACTCCTTGTATTCATATGCATGATGTTTAGGTCTTTTTGGGGGTAGAAGGCTTTTACCCAGGTTGGGGACCTGGGTTTAGTTCAGCATCCCCTGTTAGGAGTAGGGTAAAAAAGATAACAGAAAGGGTGGCTGGTGGTTTGCGCCCCCTGATGAGTAGGGGGGATCTGGGCATGGTACGAGAGCACCATAAGAGGGTTGCTTGGGATGTCCACAGAGGGGCAATGACACCGGATGATATTTGGAGGAAAGAAGGAAGAGGAGAGGGTAGGGAGATAGGGGGGCAAATGTGGGCTGGTTAGAGAGGGTGAGGGGGGCTGTGGTGGAAATGGGTGGTGCTGAGTATATGTTGCTAGTGTGGGAGGAGGAGGAGGAGGAGGAGGAAAGGATGAGAGAAGGCATGACAAGATAGACAGAAGTAAGAGGGGGTTGCTCTGTTCATGGTGAGAGTAACGTTTAGGCAATGATGCACTTATGTGCGGCACACTTGGAAGGGGGGAGGTTTCTCAAGGTTCCAGCACTAGCCCTGCTTATGCACTAGGTGGCAGTATAGGCAAGTCTTATACACTTGGGGGGGGGACTGCTCAAGGTATTAGCACTAGCTCTGCTGGTGCAGTACATGGCAGTATAGGCAAGATCAAGATGGGGGGGGCTGAAAGAGATGTTAGTATACTCCTTGATTCTAAACATGCTGGCTGATGTGGCCTATTGCTTAGGGCACAAGACCCTGGGTGAACCAGGAAAAGAAGCCATCAAGGGGTTAGATTCCCACAACTTACACAAGTACTCAGGTGATTTAAATAGTATGCTAAATACTGGGAAGGCAGGGTAATATTTAATTTTACAAAATGGTGGGTGGAGGAGGAGATGGAAGGAACCAAAGCTCTCTTTTGAAGGGGGAGCAAAAGTGGGCTGATTGGTTCTGGCTGATGATTTAAAAATAGCACTCCTCCCGAGTGGGAGAGTGGTATTGATATTTTCTTTCTTTTTTTGTTTAGTTTCTTCAGCTGTAACCACCTGGCACTGAAACTTGCTGCTGGTAACAATAGCAGCATGCAACATGCAGAATCACGCAGTCTCTCTCTCACTGATGAGCCGCACAGTGCTCTGTCTCAAACACTGTAAATGGATCTCTGTCCAAACATGCCAGTTCAACTCTAACTCCCAATGTAACAGGCTAGTGAACAGCACTGGGAGGAGGCTGGGATTTCCTGCAGTGGGAGGGAAAGACATGACATTTAAATGAGGTCAGAGGCTCACTAGACTGAAAAGAGAATATCTATACTGCAGAGCTCTCGCTCTCTCTCTCACTTGGCCTGCATTGTGCTCTCTCATTCTTGTTCTTAATATTTTGTAGCTGCATCACTCATTGTCTCCCTCTAACTGAAAACAAAATTAACAACCTCTGATAAGAGCCACAATGTTTATAAACATAGTGTACAGTATGGTGATTCACAAGCATGCATCTGCATGTTTGAGGGCAGGGACTGGGACGGTAAACAGGAAAAGAGATTCAGTAGGTGATGTCACCACATCCCCACAGTAGGTGGCTCCAAAAATTAAGGATGATTGGGGTCAAGTAGGATAGAGAGTGCTTCTGTCTTTGTACATGGATGGATTTAAATGCAAATTATGTTGTCTGTTATGTAGAACTGCTGGGGCAGAGCATTTCTTTTAAGTGGGGCATATGCCCTGTCTGAATTTAGTAGTGAGATCAATAATGTAATAAGTGAGGCACTCACCAGATTGCATTGTTTTAAATGCAATACTTGTTTTTTAAAGAAAATATCTCATTGAGTTGACACCACCGTGCTTCCTCAGAGAATCAGACTGAAGCATCTCCTTATCAGATCTTCCAAGTCAACACCCCTCAAATGAAGGAGAGACCCTGATTTTGGCCACTGAAATCCAAGAGATTTTTACAAAGCCCCAATTGTTGTGTATGACTGTTAGGGTTCTGCAGAGTATAGGTGAATGTTGGAATGGATGGAATTTCTGAAACAGATAAAATCTGGAATGTACAGCTTGTACAGTCTGGACATTCCAGATTCACCCAATTTGGTGGTTATGGCATCCACCAATACCTGCATGTAAGATGATACAAATTCAGTGCTAGACCCAAGACAAAAGGAAAACTGTTGCTTGATGCAGATCATGGGGGGTTGTTGGAGGTGCCATAAGATGGGGGATGGGGCAATAAGAAGCAGGAGACTGGTACTATAAGGGGGGGAGAATGGCACCATAAGAAGCAGGGAAGAGGATAGTGCCAATGAAGCAGGAGGAATGGAGCCAAAGGGGTGGATGGTGCCATAAGAAACAGGGGAATGGTGTTATAGGATGGGGAAATGGTGCCATAAGAAGCGTGGGGGGGGATTATGCCATAAGAAGCAAAAGGGGAATGGTGCCATAAGAAGCGAGGGTAGAGTATGGTGCCATAAGAAGATGATGAGAAAGATGCCATAAGAAGCGGGGAGATGATGTCATAAGAAGCATAGAGGAAATGGTGTCCGTAGAAGTGTGGGTGGGATGGTGCCATAAGAAGCATGGGGAATGGTGTCCTTAGAAGCATGGGTGAGATGGTGCCATAAGACGCAGGGGAGGCAATGATGCCATAAGAAACATGGGGGGTAGTGTTATAAGAAGCATGAGGGGAATGGTGCCATAAGAGTGGGGGATAATGCCATAACAATCCTGGGGGACTGGTGTCCTTAGAAGTGTGGGTGAGATGGTGCCAGAAAAAGCAGGGAGGGAATGGTGCCATTAGAAACATGTGTGTGTGTGTGTGGGGGAGTGTAATGGTGCCATAATAAGCATGGGGGGGATGGTACCATAAGAAGCATGGGGGGAATGGTGCCACAAGAAGCATGGGGGGAATGGTGCCATAAGAAGCATTAGGGGAATGATGCCATAAGAAGCACAAGAGGGAATGGTGCCATAAGAAGCATAGAGGGAAGGGTGTCATAAGAAAGGGGTATGGTACCATAAGAAGCGTGGGAGGTATGGTGCCATAAAATGAGGGGGGATGATACCATAAGAAGGGGGCATGGTGCCATAAGAAGTGGGTGAGAATGGTGCCATAAGAAGCAGGGAAGAAGGATGCTATAAGAACTTGGGGGAAGAGGTGTATAGTGTATGGTAGAATGTTGTTGGGGATGGCTATCCATCCCTCCAACAACATTGTTGTGCTGCAGTAACTACATCATTGTAGCTGTTGTGCTGCACTAGTTACATAGCTATTGCAGTACAGCAGCATGGAACACACTCATGCATGTGCGTTATGATAACCTTCACCTGTCAGGAAGTGGCTGCAGTGGTGAGAGGAGGAGTATAGAAGAGTGGTGCATAGGAAAACTACTAAAACGTAGGGAGTCAGCAGGCAGAATACTATCTAAAAATTATTTGTTTCCCTTGTGATAGTGGCCCATACACTATAAAAGACAATGTATAGGCCACTATCCACAACAAACACAAGTAGCCATCTCAAGGTTGTCATGGCAACCAAACGTTTCGAGCTATGCTCGCGAGGTTTAAACAGTTGCCATTGACAACTGCTCAATGGCTACACTTGCTTGTTATGGATAGTGGCCCATATATTATCCTCTATGTGGGGGGTGATGCCATAAGAAGGGGGTATTGTGCCATAAGAAGTGGGGGGGCTAGTTGTATAATATATATAAAAGACAAATAACCTCTGTGCGCAAGCACTGAGGCAATGGTTACCCCAAAGGGCATTTGGCCGGGAAGCCAAGTTTCAAAGAAATACAAAATCACACATGCCCCCACAATGCAAAAAGCATCATGGGCTGCATATGCAAATCACCACAGAATATTATGCTGGTTCAACTTTAAACAGAAATGCATGGTACCGAACACTAGATGTCATGTGTAAATAAGCAAAATACTGGTTGAGGGCAAAAAAGCATACATTTGAAGAACAAAGGCGGGACCTGTGACTCTTCTTACTTAGGGTAAAGAGAAGGCAAGTCTTCCGAGAGAAAAGTTGGAAGGAGTCTAATTACAAACACAGGTTGAAGTCCTTACACTTACCTAAAAGGACTCCATGTGTCTGTTATGTCTCTGTTTGTTGTGGAAGTCATGTAGCCGTTAGACAAGTAAACTCACCCTTGGGTGCAGTTGCTCAATAAACCATTCTTATCTTCAGCCTGGATTGATACAGCAGACAGCGGACAGGTTGGGAGGGGGAATGCTTGAGCGGCACACAAGTGAGGTAGGCTAGAAGACAGAAATATGGAGATAGAGAGAGAGAGATACCGATACTCCCTCATTGCAAGTAACTGACATGCAGGATAGGGGCAGAGGTGATAAACTGCTTGCCAGCCGATGACAAAGTGGTGAGACTCCAGAACAACTTTTGTAAGTGAACAGCAAGGGAATAAACCATAAAAAGGTTGATCGCTGCAGCTGAGTGACTGAGAAGTAGAGGTGGGGAATTACTGGCTAAGGGACTAAAGACTAGCACAAAAAACAAACTCTGCTCAGAGTCAACATGGCTGCTTCAGAGCAGTGAGCCTGAGTCAAACAATACTCAGAGCTCCTGCCATGGCTGATGCCATACTTGCACGGTACTTGCACATGCACAGTTACCGTTAATTTGAGCATGCATCAGACAAAGCCTGCTGTGCCCAAGATGGCCACCCTGACAACAATGCGTATGTGCAATTACCGCTGACTTGTGCATGAGCAATGAGCTCACGGAAGCCATCTTGGGCATGTTGAGCTTTTTTTTTTCACCCACAGCTGCAGATGTGATACACAGAGACAATATAGTACCCCTGTGGATGTGGGGGTTGTGTGCCCACAGAGAGGAGGGGCAGCGGAGAACCTATGCTACAGCAATGTCTGCAGCACTGTAGGCACTGACCACAACACTGTGGAAGCACAGAGCATAGGTATCTGGTCACATGCTTTCAGAGTCCCTTTTCTGTCTCTTAGCAATACGTCTACAGGGCTCCACCCATGCAGCCATAAACATGACATCCATAGTCTGAAGTAATAAATTGTATCTGTAAAGTGACGGTGATACAGTACTATGTTCAGAAGACACTCACCACATTAGCAATGGTATTTGCAGTTAGCTGTAAGGACATCTAGTCAGACTCTGGTTACAGCTGATCAAACATGAAGCAACCTTTTGCAATAAGGCTGTAAATTAATGGTAGGACAGAGCTCATATGTTATGCTGTTTGTTTCAGTAGAGCAGACTTCTCATAGAGTTTTCAGTTTCTGGAATTGCATATTTACAGTTTTTCACTAAAGCTGTATCACATACAACACGTGACTGTGTCTCATGTCTGATGCTGTTTGTATATATAGTGCAAGCCTCTCATAGAGGTATCATATACAGTATATCTAGAATGCAAAATAGTAGTAAAAACAATAGTGGCAGTTGCAATCAACTGTTCAGATATGTTTCCAGACTCCAGTAACAGTTGGTGAATAAAGAAGCATCTTTTTTTTTAATTAGTTACAGAAATTGCAGGATTTGTCATTTCTCAATAAGGCTGTAAATTAATGTCAGGACAAGGCTCATATCTTCTGCTGTTCATTTAGGCAGAGCCAACCTCTAGTACAGCTGCACAACACTGCTCAATTGAAAACAAACCATGGTCAGAACCAACACAGCTGCTATACTGCTTTAAAGAGACAATGGCCAGTTAAATGTGACCCACTGGGACTTGAACCCAGGCACCCAGAATGCTGTCCTGGTGTTCTTAACCATTAAGCTATGGCCATTTCCCTGCTTTGTGCACTTTGCATTCCTCAACAATAATGTCTACATTAATGTAGTTTTTTTCAATTAATTTCCCTTCTTTTTCCGATAGTGGAAGCATATCCTCATGAACCTGCTTAAAATTAAATAATAGAATACTGAAGATAGTTCTGACATACTGTAGAACAGGAAAAGAATACGTCACTTACATGTAGCGCAAGCCACAAAGTGGCCATATATGTGAAATTTATTTTCACGCTAAACTAAAAGTCCTCCATTCACTTGAATGGGAAAAGTGCTAATTAGCATAATTTTATTTTCATGCTTCTGAGCAGTTCAGCGAATATACTGTAGCGAAAATTAATTTACAGTGAATATTTCCTGTTCTAAAGTAGTGCATGGCCATCACGCCTCGAAATGCATGTCAGCACCTTCTGAGGAAAGGGTCTCCAGTCCACCACAATGTGTCATGTATGTGCCAAAACACTGCTCTTTCGATCCCTAGGCTGGGGTTGTTGCTGCACATCATAATGCCTTCCTATAGCCTTGGCCCATTCAGATAAGTCACTGAGCTCACACTTGAACTGAGGTTACAGGCACAGGAAGGTAACGTGGTCCCCACTGGACCAACGGACATCCCTGCAAACAACGTTGCTTCATAATTTCTTTTTGAGACATTTTGACCCCAAAATTTCAACAGTCTTTTTATGACCCCTACTTCTGAACATGACAGGTATCATTTAAAAAAATACTTGACAAAACGTCATTTTGTGCCACAAGTTCAAAATCACTTTTTGACCAGGATTTGATAAACAACAGCTGATGAGGTGGTGTGAAAAATTGGTTATGTTGAAAATTGGGGGTCAAAATATTGAAAATGACCAAAGTCGAGCATGTGTAGAAAAATTACATCATTTTATAACTTTATTGTTTTTTAATATTTTGACCTCCAATTTTCCACATAGTGTTTTTATGATCCCATCTCTTGAACCTGGCATGTGACAGTTTTCAAATACTGTCTGAAACTTCATTTCACACCACAAGTGAGAAAACACATTTTGTCCAGGAATGAGATGGTATGAAAAAATGGCTATGTTTTGAGCATTTAGGGTCAAAATATTGAAGATTTCTGAAGTTCAGAGTGAATGCTGAAAAGTTCAATGTATATTGATAACTTTGTTGCTTTTTAGTATTTTTGGCACACATTTTCAACATACAGTAGCCTTCTTATGACCCCACCTCATGAACCCAGTACGAACATTTTCAAGACCTATCTGAAAGGCGATTTTGTGCTGCCACTGTGAAATTACCTTTCAGGCCAGATTTGAAAAATTCCACCACCCCTGTTCATGAGGTGGGGTCCCAAAAAGTCCATGCTGAAAATGTGGGCTACAAATATAAAAAAATGGCCACATTATGAGTAAAAGTTCAAAATCCATTAAAATACATTATGTTGTACTTACCTGATTTCCTCAGTTCCCAGTCCAGCATTGAAGAGCGACGATGTCTCTACAGTCCACATAGGATTATGGCATTGGACCTCTACTAGGTAAGCATAGGGTAAGGGTGTGTGTGTGAGGTGGTAGCTGCTGAGTGGGAGGGTTGGGGTGGGGTAGGTAAGCAGCAGCATGGTGGCAAAGACAGTAAACAACCTTTTTATTTCAGGCTTACAAAACAAACACTGAAAAAGAGGTTGGGGGATGTTTTTCTTTATTTCAGGTTCACAGACATTGTGAATTATGCACCCTAGTGTTGACTTCATACTAGGAAGGACAGGGAGTGGGCTCCCCGGTGTCTCAGACTTCAGGATCAGATGGTGGACTCCAGAGGTTGGACACCTTAATGTTAGCAGATTGAAATGGGGGGATGTAAAGGAGGTGGGGAGACTACCCAGTAATGAGGGCGGGCACCCCAGTATCAGAAAAAATATACTGACTACATTTAGCTGACACTGGGTATTGGATTATGCTACCTTCCTACTGGAAATATTGTTGATACTTTTTGTTCTCATGTGATTTGACCTCATAACATCACTTTTGGCTTCACCACTCGTGATGCTGTCGGGTTAATTGGCATGCAAACAAAAAATATCAACAATATTTCCAGTAGGTAGGTAGCATAATCCATTTATGCCATACCTCCAAAAAAGTGAAAAAGAAATTAATTTCCTGACATTTTTTGCTGATTATAAAAAAATCCATACGGTATCTATAAATGAAACATCACTCATTTTGTAGATACTTTTGCACTGAACAACTTTGTGCTCAAAGTACCATACTATAATTTTTGTGTTAAAGCTATTTGCATTTGTTTATTACAAAAGGTGAAAAAAAGTTGAATTTTTTTGTAGTTTTTTTAATTCTTTTCTAATGATAACAAGATCTTGTCAGAGTTCAAGTACCCTTTTAATTTGTTTGTAAAAATTCAGTCATCTTTAGAATGCTAATTTTTCAAACTGCGCATGCTTAGAAACAGAACTGTTTTTTCTTTAAATATTTTAAAAACTGCTTAAATTTGAGAGATTAAAAACAACAAAAGCAAGGACCTTGGGTAAAACTCTACCAAACCTGAAAGTTTCAGGTTTCAATCCTCCTAGTACTTTAGTTATAAGGGAGCAAAAAAAAAACCTTAATTTGTGTGAATTTAGTGTTTTTTGCCTCTCTGTATCTTTGCTCTTCAAGAACCAATTACAATTAAATTTTCAGGATCTAGAGATCCTCGTGCCATCTCTGAGCTTTCCAAATTTCAAATAAATCGCTTGAATAGGGGCAATGTTATTAAGGTAGAAAAACTGGGGTTTAACATTAAAGTGCTCACTCAACCCTAATATACAGGTGCTACTGTACCTGTATAATATATATTAATATATATATATATATATATATATATAGGAGACCCAAAACCCTAATATTTTAATTTCTCTCCTTTGTGTGCCTTGAGTTCTTTTTTTTTTAAACTCAAATTTATTAACAACAAATGGGTACATACATATTTTATATAAAAGCACAAGTCCAATCAGTAACAAATTCATCATTTGATTTAATGGCAGTTAATTATACATATTAAAAGTATTTCAGGAGTGCCTTGTCACCTCAGCAAAGACATAAATAGAAGAAAAAAAAACCAAAAAATACCTTATTTCCCAATATTTTCCCAGAATGAGGCTGCGGGGCTTCAACTTCACGCCTCTCAAATGGGGTCTGGATCCACAGCCTCACTCCCCCCCAGCCCCTATGATGGAGGATAACTATGTTTCAGATTTCCATTGCCTCAGAATCCAGGTTTGGATGTGTGTCCAACCAGACCAGCCATCTTGTCCACCTACGAATGTAGATACAGTATGTGTCTGCTGGTTAATTTTAAAGGTTAGCTCTTCCAAGTTGGAAATTTCTTGTATAACCTGAATCCAAGACTTAGAAGTAGGTGGCTCGGGTTTCAGCCAGGTGCGGGTAATGGCTTTGTGGGCTCCAGCCACTAGTATGGCCCAGAGATACAGGGAATCAGCTCCCCTAAGGGGCTGAGGTGGGATACCCAATATAGCCTCTGGCCAGTCCAGTGGCTGATCCAAAATGAAGAGGTCCGTCAAGACAGCCATCACCCCACTCCAAAAAGGCCTTATCTTAGGACACTTCCAGAAAATATGTAAGTGATGTGCATCCTCCTCCCCGCAAACTCTTCAGCACTGGTGGGAGCGAGTAGGTCTCTCTTACGGAGAAGTGATGGAGTAAGAAAACAGCACACCCTCACTCTCCATCCAAACTCCTGCTAGAGTGGAGATCTAGTTGTTTTTGAGGCAATGTAGAACGTTTTACACTAGTCTACCTCTCTCTGTTCGGGGCCTGACTCCCTTTGCCATTTGGATTTAATTTTATCTAAGGGGTCCTTTCTCAGTGCAGCCAGTGCTTTATAGAATATTGAGATGTGACCCTTCTGCACCAGCCCATCCATCACCCCTCTCATACATTCAAGGAAAGGTGCTACCCGGGCAGGATCTGGGTCTGTCTCCTGACATTTGTGGATGTGTGCCCTGACCTGTAAAAATCTAAAATGGTCAAGGTGTCGGAGGCCGTATGTGTTTTTCAGTGTTTCAAAGTCCAGGACCGTGGACCCCTGCATGAACTGCTCAAGGCGTGTCAAGCCCTGTTTGCCCCAAGCCTTTAAAAGTGTGATCTAGATGAGCTGGCACAAAATTCGGAGACCATGGCAGTCCGTACAGGGGCCAGATGGATCTCCCAAGCCTATATTTCTGCCATACTTTATGTGTAGCAGCCAACATATTGTTGACCACTATGAGTAAAGGGGGAAGGTCTAATGTAGATCCCCGGGGAGTCACTGCCCTGGCGTCTAGTAGAGGACCATGCTCATCCTCCTCACTCTGTTCCATTAGTTTCCAGTTTGAAACATAGGTTAGAGTGGACCAATGTAGGGCCATCTTCAGCTGTGTCGCCAAATAATAGTCCTCCAGGTCAGTGAGGGACCAGCCTCCACTTTTTTATGTGTATGCAGGATGCGTAAATTAATTCTGGGTCTCTTATTGTTCCAAATGAACCTCGTGAGCTTCCTGTGGCAGACCTGGAACTGTGCTCTGGTTATGAGGAGGGGGAAGCACTGGAACAAATAAAGAAACCTGGGAAGAATATTCATAGAGATTGATTGGATCTTGGCATATATAAAGAGATTTATTAGAGACCACCTTTCAAAGTCCTTTGTCATCCAGTTTATGAGAGGGTTATAATTTGCTTTAAACAACTGGGAGAGGTGTTTGGTAATGTAGGTACCCAAATAGTTCATCTTATTTGCTGCCCAGTCCAATGGGAGCATTCCCAAGATTGTACCTGAGGGTGAGTAGTAAAAGCCGAGAACCTCCGTTTTCATTTTGTTAAGTGTGTAGCCCACATGTCTCCCAAATTCCTCCAAAACTGACCACACCTTTGGGATGGAATCTTCTGGGCTTGACAGGGAGAGCAAGACATCATCCGCATATAAAGAGATTTTCCGGTCTAACCCTCCCACCTCGATTCCCTTAATCTCCTCTGATTGGCGTATAGCTTCCGCTAGGGGCTCTATGTAAAGGGCGAAGAGGAGAGGGGAAAGGGGGAAGCCTCGTCTAGTACCATGTCCCAGCCTGAACTGAGAGGAAACACCACTGTTCACCTTGACATAAGCCTGAGGGCCAGTGTATAGTGCCTTGATGCTGTCTATGAAGGGCTGCGGGAAGGCCATGGTCTTGAGAACTAGGAACAAAAAGCTCCAAAAAACCTTATCAAAGGCCTTCTCTGTGTCTAGACTCATTAGGCAGGAAGGCGTGTGATGGCGGTGTATGATATCTCCTATATTTAGGGCCGCTCGGACACTATCTGGGGCCTGTCGGCTAGAAACAAATCCCGTCTGGTCCAAAGCCACCAAGTCGAAGGGCGTTTAATTTGGAAGTTATAATAGAGGTGAAAATTTTATAATCAAAATTAAGGAGGGAAATGGGTCTATATGATTCGCACCTAGTGGGATCTTTGTTTTCCTTGGGTATTAGGGAGATGGTCGCATACTGCCAGGAGGGGGATACTGGGTTCCCGTCCCGGCAGACCTCAGTGAAGACTTTGGACAGGAGGGGAACCATTTCCCTCCCAAAGGTCTTATAGAATTCAGCACTAAAGCCATCTGGCCCAGGACAATTACCTGTCTTGAGGGTCTTAATGGCTTGAAGAATTTCTAACTGTGTAATTTGCCGAATTAGGGACTGACCCTTTGCCAGGGAAAGAACAGGGATGGGAAGGGAGTTCAGGAATTTCAGTTTTTCTTCCCTTGTTGTCTCCCTTTGGGAAGCATACAAATTGGTGTAGTAGGAGACAAAGGCCTCTGCGATCTGGGTCTGTTTATTAACCAAGAGTCCCCGAGGTTGGAGATACCACTTTGGTTATCGTGGCACTGGCTACATATTGCAGGAGACGGAAGGCCAGCAGTCAAAAGTCCCTTGGTCCCCCCTCATAATATTTCTGTTTTAAGTAGAAAAGGGCCTTTTCTATTTTGGCTTGCTGCAAATTCCTTAAATCTCTCCTGATTTCCTTTAGAGTTAAGTCTCTGGCATGCTTCCATTTAACTTTTTGAGCATCCTCTAGGACCTTGATTTGTGTGATAAGTTCCTGGTGTCTTTGTGCCACCAATCTTTTCTTGGCAGAGGCAATGGCAATAATTTTACCCTGAATTGTAGCCTTTAGGGTATCCCATAACATCTGTGGAGATACCTCCCCCTGTATTATTTTCCTGTATTACAGTAGTAATGTATTGCTTAAGGTCTTTAACTATGGTCTGCTCTCATAAGATGGAGCAATTCAGCCTCCACTGTGTATTTATCCGTGGTAAACTAAGGTCTATTTCTAAAATTATGGGGTTATGGTCTGACCGGGGAGAGGTCCCCACCCACATAGAGGGGAAGTGCGGGAGGTCCCTGGAGAAGGTGAAAAAGGTATCTAGCCTGGAAAATATTCTAAACCTGGGTGAGTAATACATGTAATCTTTAGCCCTGGGATATTTTTCTTGCCAGATGTCCACCTGTGCCACCTGTTCAAAGATCTTTTTAAATGAACTTGCCTTTCTATGATCTGGATTCAGTATCTTTGAAGTGGTATCCAGGGTCCTGTTAAACACAAGGTTGCAGTCCCCTCTCATAACCAGTATCCCTTTCATTATCTCCGCCACCAGCTGGGCAAGGGAGGAGTAAAAAGATAGAGGAGAATCCGGGGGAGCATAAACATTTGCCAGGGTGATCAGCGTGTCCTGGACTCGCCCTATTGCCAGGACATATCTTGCACCCGGGTCTTCCACCACCTCCTCCACCTCGAAGGGAAAGGAGGTCGCTACAAGAATGGCAACTTCTCTCTTCCTACCGGCCAGCAGTGAGGAATGAAACACCTGTGGATAGTTCCTGGACCTCAGCTTCAGGGCCTCAGGAGGCGAGAGGTGAGTCTCCTGAAGAAAACTCACGTCACACCTCTGTGCCGCCAGATATCTCAGTATCCTTTTTCTCTTTACGGGGTTGGTACTCCTATTAACATTATATGAGAGAATTTTAGAGTTGTGGCTAGCCATTTCTGAACTTTAACCTCATAAGCCATAACCTTTAACACTGATGGTCCCAATTGTACGACACTGCAAGAGTAAAATCTTTATACTCAATTACATACCCCTTTAGAACATAGTTAAACAACTGTAACATTAAACCTAGAACCAGAAAAGCCCAACAGTGGGCATGAACAAAACACAACGCCCTGTTCTGTAAAGAAGGAGCAAACAGACGATGCGCGGGTGGCCCCCTGACTTGAGAGCTGGGTGGCCAGCCTTGCGCACGTGTAATAATTCGACTTCCACAGTTAAGCTGGAAACTCTCCAGCTTATTGGCCGTCACATAAGTGATGGGGTATAGGGAGCCCAGCAAAAGTACAAGACTCCCTGGAAGCCCAAGGGAAACTTCCCTGTAAGGGCCGAACCCTTTGGCGTCAGCAGACATAATATTGTGGCAGAGTATTGTAATACCTGTTCCCCCCCCCCCTGCAGCGCTATGACATTAACCTTGGTCATCATCGCATAATTTCCTAATGTGTAGCTATTTCTTCTCTTGCCAATTTCTGAGGGCCCCATTGAAGTGTGGGCATAACTATACTCCCCTCAGGCCATCAATGTAGCAGCAGGAGCTTTCGCCTCCCCTCTGTTGTCCCTTGACCATCCGCTCACTGCAATCGAAAGGGCTGCTCTTCTGCTTCCCTGTCAACCCTCCAATGCATGCAGGGTGCTTCTGCGACATCCGGCAGCCAAACTCAGAAAGACACAGTACCAGATGACGAACAGGCAGCATGCGGGCTGAAAAGAAGGTGACCCCCCATGTGTACCAGCATTTACCAGTCCAATTAACCCAGAGCAAGACCCCCCCCCGACCAAAGGCATCGAACGATCACACTCCCCTGATAATCCGGCCACCTCCCAGTGAGACCCACCCCAGTAGTGTGGGATCTGGATAGAAAGATCCTGCCAGTTGGAGACAAAGCCTCTGAATAAAGTGGGAATCCCCTCCAATTCACCCTCCCAAGTGCCACCATCCCCCATGAGGACATTACTTCGGATATGTGCCTATGGCCCTAGCCCCGGCCATTCCCCCCCTCCCCAGGTCTCTCCCAGACAATGAAATTCTGATTCTTATAGATAAATTAATTAACCTGAATGGGTGGGAAACCCATTAGTTCAAATCCAGTACATTAAATGTCTCAGTCAGGTTCACAGTCCGTCTGGAGGAGTCGGGATGTAGTCTTTGGGTGACAGGAGGGGTCACCGGCCAAGAACAATCATGGGGAGATGCCAAAAATGGGCAAATAGGGATTCATTCAGTTTCTGGATAGTGCCCCTCTCAGGTCGTTGAAGCGCATGGCAGGTTAAGATCCTCATCTTCCTCCCTCAGGTGGGTCGCCTTTTTGTTTACCATGGGGGGGTTCCCCATATCTTCATAGCAGGGTTGCTATGTTGGATCTTAGGTTTGTCTGGGGGAGCTTCTGTGAAGAACTGGGGTGTGTGGTACCTTTCTGAGCCACCAACCAGGCCGAGACAAGTAGATCTCGCTCCATTTTTTCTTTATTCAGTGGTGGTGTGGAGATACCGAGATTTGTGAGAAACTGTGAAGCTGCCAGCAGGTCTGGAAACACTTGTATGCCTTTCTCGGTTTTCACCTTCAGTCTGGCCGGATGGAGAACTTGCTCTCTCATGCCTTTGGTTTTAAGCTGCTTTATTATTGGGCAGAGTACTTGTTTGGCTTTCTGGACTGAAGAAGTGTGGTCGTTATCAATAGTGATCCTCTGGCCATGGAATTGCAAAGCCCCTTGCTGCCAGGATCAACGTAAAAGCTCCTCCTTTGATCAGTAGGAGGTGAGACAAGTGATCAGCAATCTGGTCTGTCCTCTGGGTTGTGGGGCTTTGGTCCTAGTGATCTGTGGGCCCGATCCATTGCTATATCTAGGTTGCGTGGACCCAGCGTCATTCCGCGTGAGACTGGGAGATTTTTTGTCTTTGGTTTTCTCCCGGCCTCATCCCCCTGAGGATGCCGACACAGAAGACTTGAGACCAGACAGGCAGAGTGCTTATGCACGTTGCTGTCAAGTGTCTGCTGTGCCCTCCCCACCCCCGGCTCCCTTGTAGGGAGCCGTTATGCCTCGCCGCCTGTGCTTCCACTGGTGGCAACGCATGTGGGCATCGCTGCCCATGTAACCCACCCCCCTGGAGGAGAAGAGCATCCATGGGTACGCTGACTCCTACCTCCCCCGGCCGACCCCCAGTGGCCCGACTCCATTCCCAAACCCGGGTTACTGGTTTAGCGCGAGGTGTGGTGTCCAGCACCTCAACGCTCAGTGCCACCAGGCCAGTATAATTTTTACATGTTTTTTGCCAAAATTTTCTACATGGCCTTTTTGGGACCCCATCTCATGAAAAAGAGCAATAAAATAATTCACATCCAACCCAAAAGACGATTTCATGCAGCAACTGTGAAATCGCCTGTTGAGCTAACTTTACATAATTTCACTGCACCTGTTCATGAGGTGGAGTCCCAAAAAAGGCCATGTTGAAAATTTTGGGGAAAAATATAAATGGCAAAGTTATGAAGAAAAGTTCAAAACAAATTTATATACTTTATATGGCGTGAGCATGGTTGGCAGGTGAATCATTGGTCTAAAGCCATCAAGTTACTGCACCCTTTTTTTCTTCCTCCTTTTCCCCTGTATTGTCCTATTATTCCCCTACTATGTGTTATCATTATGTTTCTTATCCCATTCCCATCCCAATTCCCCTAGATGTTGGGGGTTTATCCGCAAGGAAGCTGCCACCTGAAGGGCTGGAGCATCCACACTGAGGTACCATACGATGCAGCAGCCTCAAGGTAGATGGTTAGCTTACCTTTTGCTGGAAGTCACTATCTGTATTATACTTTGCATGTTGAGGGACGGAGTGGTGGTTTTCTCTCTTCTCCTTGGCCTGGATGTTTTAAGCCAAGTTGGCTGGTGTTTTTTGTTAAATTTAAGCCCAGTAGGCCTTTTGTTCTCATTATTAAAATAGTCGGTGCATACTGTAAGTAACAAGGGCAGATGCTGGACTGTTTAATCTGTATAAGTATACCGTTTAAATTGATTTGTCATAATGTTAACGGGCTGGCCGGTTCCGTCAAGCGCCATAGAACATTGACCTTTTTAAAGAAATACAAGCCAGACTTATAACTAATACAGGAGTTCCATCTGTCTCAGACCGAGCACTTAAAGCTACAAAAATGTGGCTTTTCTCAGGTGGTGGAGTCCTCATATAAAAATGGAAGGAGGCGGGAAGCATTGATTTTAATCCCCAAAACTTCTCAATTTGAGGTTACGGGGCAGTATTCGGATCCTCAGGTCCACCTGCCTTTGGTGACAGGAACATATCATGAATAGGATTTTACGGTATGCAGTCTTTATATTCCTCCAGGTTTTGATGCCTCTACCATTCAGAAACTATTTGATGTTATCTTGACTCACAAGCGTGGCATGTTAACTATAAGAGGTGATCTTAATATTTTTATTAATCCATCTATAGATACTTCAACTATTAAGCCCTCTCCAATGTCAGCTGGTCAAAAACATCTTAGGCATCTCCTTTGAGATCTTGGAATGGTGGATGCTTGGAGGCATTTACATCCTGGACAGCAACAATTTTCATGTTATTCCTTTCCACACCAACACTATTCCCATCTAGATTATATCTGGGTTAGTGGAGAGAATCAGGACTTCATCATAATGCAGAGATACACGACATTCATCTCTCAGTTCACACCCCAATTTCTCTAGAGCTGTCTTTGATGCGGCCCCGGAAAAATACTTTAGAGCATTTTAATAATTCTTTACTCGGGGATCTAGTGTTCTTGGATTTTTTTGAAGGAGAAAATCACAGAAATTCTGAGAGATAATTCCTCTCTGGGTATCAAACCCCATATACAGTATTATGGGACACGCTAAAAGTAGTACTTTGGTGACATATTATAGCCTTTACAGCCCGTAAGAAGAAAAAAATGGAGGCCCGCCTTCAGGAATTGCAGGATAAGTTGCACTTTCTTCAGCAGGCAGACATGCAGGGGGACTCGTTGGTTTGGGACCTTTTGCAGATAATGCAGCAGAAGATTCAATAAATACTTACAGCTCAAACTGAACAGGCGCTCCTCTGGCTTCGCCAAAGGTATTATGAGGGAAGGGCCCAGGCTTCACGTATTTTAGCTTATAGCCTACGCCGACAGGTGCAGATGGTCACAGTAACTAAAATTAGAGATACGGCGTCTAGAAGATTCATACATTCTACTCCTCAAATGTTAGACATCTATCATAGTTTTTACCAAGATCTTTACGCGAAACCTCACCCTTCTGATGTAGAACATATCCGAAGTTTCCTTACGGGGCTTTCCCTCCCCTCTCTTTCTGAACATTTTATCTAGGCACTGTAGAGCCCTATAACTTTACCTGAAATTTCATTAGCAATCCAAAATCTTAAGAATGGGAGGAGTTTGGGCCCTGATGACTTTGGCGCTAAATTTTATAAAAAGGCATTTGAACATATTAAGGCTGCATTTTTGGCAGCTCTGTCAGAGGGCCATCGGTCTGGAGTTTTCCCTAATTCATGGCGTTTTGCAGCTATATCTGCCATTTTGAAACCTGGTAAGCCAGCTCCCATTTGTGGCTCCTACCGTCTAATCTCAGTATTAAATCAGGATTATAAAATTTATTCAAGTATATTAGCTCATAGATTGGACGACCTTATTCCTTTATTAATACATCCAGGTCAGTCTGGATTTATTAAGTCTCAACAGACAACAGATAACATCAAATGAACCCTATATGTTATTAACCATGTCCGCCAACATAAGCATCCTCTGTTGATTTTAAGCCTTAATGCACAGAAGGCCTCTGACGGCATCTCCTGGAGTTTCCTCCGTGAGACCCTGTTGAAGTCTGGCTTCCCCACATCCTTCTTAGATATAATAGCAGGTCTTTATGACTGCCTGGAGGCCTTGGTTAAATTAATTGGCTCTCACTCCAATCGGTTTTCCTTACATCGGGGCACCTGCCAAGGCTGCCCTCTTTCTCCATATTTGTTTGCATTGTATGCCGAACCAATAGCTCAGTATTTGTGACAGCTTCCATCACTGATAGGTTATTCCATAGTGGGGATGGCCCATAAACTTGCATATTATGCAGATGATTCATTATTATATATTACCTCCCCTGAGACTTCCTTGCTGGAATTAAAGGCCTGCAGCTGGTAGAAGAACTTTCACATTATAAGATTAACCCTACTAAGTCGGAGGTTCTCTCATTACACTATTTTCCTCCTCTGGATATAATAAGTACCTATCCCTATCGATGGACATGTTCGATGTTAAAATACCTGCGTGTTTTTATCTTGTCTGATCCCATCATGATGTATTCGTTGAATTACGGTCCCTTGTATGAACAGCTCCAGGAGGATCTTGATCGGTGGACTTATCTTCCAATTTCACTGATACAGAGAGTACAGGTGATCCAAATGATAGTCCTCCTGAAAATTTTGTATTTCTTAAACAATATACCTTACTTCCCTATGGACTGGGAGTTCTCTCGGTGGAACCATATGGTTTTGCAATTTCTTTGGCAGGGGAAACCCCCTGGGTAGCCTTGGCAAAATTACAGTTGCCTAACTATAGAGTTGGATTGGCCTTACCAATTTTTACAAGCATGCCATAGAAGCTTTCATAACCTATTTACTACACTGGTTTTGGTCTGGAGGGGTGGCCCCTGCTTGGGTTCAAGCAGAGAGGGCACTGTCTAATCTGCCATTGAATGGTCATGTGGTCTTTCAACCTCTCAGAACTTCCCCATTAATCACTTGATCTTTATATACTGACAGAATACTTAGTATTTGGTCCCACTTTTTGTATCGGCTGGAGAATGTGGTGGGGGCACGATGGTTGGGTATCTCTATTCTGGACAAGGCTTTTGACCCCCTTAAGATGGGTCATTCCTTCTTTCATTGGTTGGAACTGGGATTCCAGCAGGGGTTCCAGTTTTATCATGAGGGTATTTTTAAATCCTTCACACAACTTAGGCTTGAATTTAATTTGCCATGTAAAGATCTTTATAAATACTTGCAAATCCGCCATTTCTTATCTTCCACTTTACGTTCAGATATTACTTTTCAGGTGATCCCTTCGCTTTTTACTTTATTGGTCCAGCTGAGTTCAGAGGAATCTCCAAGGCATATGATTTCCCGTTTATACAAGGCGTCTTATCAAATTCCCTCTTCGCTAATGGAAGTGGTTCAGGCTAACTGGGAGGCAGACTTAGTGCAGGACCTGTCCTCTGATAACTGGCTTCATATTTGGCATAGACAACATAAGGTAACAAGTTCCCTGATATGCGGGAATATGGATGGAAAGTGGTGACCTGTTTTTTTTGCACCCCTCAGATCACTGCAAAATATAATGCTTCAGGGGATTCCTCCTGCTGGCGGAAGTACGGATGTGAGGTGGCCACTCACGCTCATGTGCTTTGGTTATGACCAGTGTTGAAATTGTTTTGGAGGGAGGTTACCTGGGTGGTATTGGAACTTTCCCCAGAATTGGGCAATCTTACCCCAGAAATTGCCCCTTTGCTTCATTTTCCTGGTCATTTTAAACAAAAGCATAAGTTTTCTTTAATAAGTATCTTATTTATAGTGGTGAAGAAACTCATAACTCTACTCTGGCTTCAGCCGACTATTCTGGAAATAGTACATTGGGAGAATACAATCTACAATATCTATAAGATGGAGAGTTTAATGGCAAAGCTTCAGAATACTTCTCCAACCCTCTTAAATATATAGGCAATTTGTTTTTTGTATATTGGATCTCGCAGACCTGAGATGATTCCTTAGACCTTTTTGTAGGGAGCTGAGTGGAGCTTGGGCGGGACTGGCTAGCCCGACAGGTTTATTATATTTATTGAGTTCTCTTGAAATTCTTACTAAGACCCTGATATACCACTCCCAGGTTTGTATGGGATCAGAAACTTGCCCAGATATATGGAGACCTAATTTATTTATTCTTTGCTCAGTCTGTTTGATACTATATATATATATTATGTATTCGTTTACTGGACTTAGGTACAGACATTTTTTCTTGCTATTCTACCTGAGGTACCCAGAGTATATATGTCTACTGTATTTATAACTTTATTGCCTGAGAAGTTCAATATCTCGCTGCTAATCATGGTATGTACCTACTTGTCTGATTAAAAATAAAGTAAAAAAAAAAAAAGAAATACATTATACGGCACCTACCTGTTTGCCTCAGTTCCCAGTCCAGCATTGAAGTGTGAAGATGTGTCTCCAATCCAGAGAAGATTACAGCATTGGACCTCAGCTGGGTAAGTATAGGGTAAGGGAGTGTAGGGGGGTGCTGGGTGCTGAGTGGGGGGGCTGGGGACAGCAGCAGACAATGAGGGAAAGTTTTCTTTATTTCTGGAATTTAATAAAAGAGCAAAAGACAATGCAGGACAGTTTTATTTTTTACAGGTAGCTCTGACACTGTGGATTAGGCATGCCAGTGTTGGCATGACATTTGGGGCATGGGGGTGGGCACCATGGTGTCCCATACTGCTGAGTTTGGGGAGGGAGGTTTTCTACTTTGACAATAGGGATTGGGTACCTCGGTATCGGAAACTATCAATTACAGGTGTTGTGGGGGGACTTAATGGAGAAGAGGGGAAGGTACCTCTGACACTGGGGATTGGGCACCCCAGTGTTGGCATGACACTTGGGGGCACCAGGAGTGGGCACCCTGGAGTCTCAGACTTCTGGGTTGGGGGAGGAATGTTGTCTACAATGACACTGGGGATTGGGCCCACATGTGGTGGCAAGTATAAATTACTAGCATTGGGAGGAACATTATGGAGGGGGAATGAACCAGCACCAGGAGTAGGTACCACATTATTTTTTTAACTTATTTTTATTGAAGAAAGTGAGTGTTAACACTTGTACAATTCATGGAGTCTTAACCAAAAAATAGCATAAGTACAGCAACTGCAATTAGGCCAGATATAGTAAATATGATTTGCCCTATTATAACCATTTTTTGGTTCTCCTATTAGGTGGTTAGGTCCTATGAGTTTATTCAATGCTCTGTAATTATTCCGACTGATCTTAGCCCTGTACATTCTGCCTTCTTCTCTAAAACATCCATTTTCACTTTGTATTACCCACAGGTATGTTTTCTTATATTACAGTCTACATATCATCAAGGATTTCGCTCACAACATGAAAAAGAATAATTGTAACAAGGTGAAAGTAATAAAAAACTATATACAATCATCTTTGCACTGGTCTCTGTGTGTCTTCTTCTTTTGCTCCTTTCTGTGTTTCTTTCTATTTTTTTTTATTTTATTTATCTATTTTCTTTTAAGAACCCTGGACTGGATATTCAAAAGGGTTGCGCCATGCACAATAGGGTTGCGTCAGCGCAAGTCTGAAAATGCGCCATTCTGCGATATTCAGCAGGAGGCAGTTGTGCCACCGAAAACATGCTGAGCAACAGCGCAATGATAATGAAGGCATGCGCAACCGAAGGGGTAGGAACCATGCATAAAGGGCGCAGTGTGATGTTCAAATACTTGTGCAATGCACAACAGTGGAGCAAGTGGAAGTTGCACCACAGTGGAAATGAGCCAAAATAAAAAGGAGCAAGGAAGAGGCGCAAGAATGCTACAGGGAAGCCACATGACGCAGGGGGAGAGACAGGCACAGGGAAACTGTGAGAAAGAGGGCAGGCCAGGGAAAACAAACTGCAGAAGAGAGGCACAGGGAAAGTGTGTGCAGCCACACATCCCAGAGGACAGCACAGACAGGTGTACCTGGTGCAGGGGAGGTAGCAGTCAGGACAATGGGGGGAACATAGCAACAGCTGCTGGGGGGGAACGCAAGCCAGGGACATGGCCAGTGCCACCTTCCACATAGAAGCCATAATGAGGGGGGAGAGAAGGCATGCAGCAGGGGGACGTGGCCATGGAAGGGCCCGTCAGTGGTATGCCCCCAACAGGCAGTACCGAGCCTGCACCAGCTTTGAGCTGTATACAGATACTGAGATTGTGTGCTGGTACCACCTGAACAGGACAATACTGAAGTGGCTCTGTGAGCTGTGCAGTGATGTGATACAGGCACCCACACGACGGAGTCATGCCCTGTCAGTGGAGACAAAGATAACAGCCTGCATGTGCTTGCTCGCCATGGGTACCTTCCAGAGACCAACTGGGCACACCACAGGCATAACACAGTCGGCCACATCACGCATCCTCACCCAATTCCTCAGCGCACTGCTGCCACATGCTGCGGAGTACATCCATTTCCCCAGCACTGCAGCGGAGCATACAGCAAACATTCAGGAGTTCTACAGGGTAGCACATATGCCTGGCGTGCTGGGGGCAATAGACTGCACCCATGTGGCCATACGCACATCACCTGGTGAGGAGGGGGGCATCATACATGAACCACAAGGGCTATTCCAGCATCAACTGCCAGGTGGTGTGCAATGCCAGTGGGTGCATCCTCACTGTCTGTGCCACGCACCCTGGGGGAGCACACGATTCATACATCTGGCACCAGTCAGCACTGTGCCACCGATTTGAGAGTGGGGACATCCCCACAGGACATCTAGTGGGTGAGTATGCAAATCAAATGGATGTATTGCAGGCCTGGTGGGGCATGGCCAGAGGTGCCATGGGTGTGGCTCACAGGGCTTGGGGCAGGCCAAAGCTGAACATGAAACTAACCTCCACCCTCTGCACACAGGTGACAGTGGATACCCACTCCATCCCTGGCTGCTCACATCCTACCGGCGGCCCACGACCCCATCGCAGCAATGCTACGATGAGGCACATGCCACCACATGCAATATCATTGAGTGGGTGTTCGGGATGCTGAAGGCACGTTTCCATTGCTTGGACACCTCTGGCAGTGCCCTACAGTACAGCCCCTCAAAGGCCTGTGAGATATTCCTGGCCTGTTGCATCCCACACAACATGGACAAAGAATGTGGGATAGCCGTACAGGTCGAAGAGGGGGACAGCAATGTGGATGATTGGGACGCCCGTGATGATGGTGATGGGCAGCCCCCCCTTGGCCGACGGGACCCCCCGACTGATCCGGCTGGCACAGCTGTACCGGGACACCATCACAGAGGAGCACTTCAGCCAATCCAGATAAGTCATGGTGCCATGCGCAACCACCAGTGGCTAAGGCACAACCCACAAACAAGCATGGAAACACATCAGGGGTGCATGATGGCAAGGGATGTGGCAGGGCACAGAAGCACACACAGACAACCAGGTATGGGTGAACTTCAACACGCCTCATGGACGGACACACACACACACGCACACACACAGTGCACCAAACATGCACAGAGGGCAGGGGGAACACTGAGCCAGAACTCCAACCCTAGCAACACACATGTCCACAGGCCACCATGTCCACTGTCTGTCCATGTGCGTGTGTCAGATGCTGGGCACCATCACACTTTGCTGTACAATGCAATGCAGGCATCATCATGCATACGTACCTGTGGACAGCAGCCGGGAGGGTGTGCAGGTGGACTGTGTGTCCACGTGCAGGGCCGGGCACCCACCTGTGCACTGCCCACTGCAACACACAATGCACACAGGGCAGTACCAGACAGTGCCCACGCTGGGAGACAGGTCAGTGTCACGGCACAGTGCCAAGGCCACCTCGGATGCATGGGCGGCCCTGCCGAGACCCGTCAGCACTGGCAGGCTGACCATGGGCCTCATGGAGTGGCACCGTTGGTCCCTCAGGGGTTCCACTGCATGAACACGACCGTGCCCGCACAGGGGTCTGCAGCACACCGAACATGCCTGCACCAGCAGTGCTTGGGATACCCACAGCTGAACCCGGCGTCAACAGGGTGGGTGTCACACGATGCCGGGAATGGGGAGTGGATAGCGCACTGCGTGGTGTGAGCAACACATGGGCACCTGACTGCGTGCCCATTGTGGCCATGACAGCAATTAATGTCTGTGCAAGCCTGTCAATGGCAGCGGTCACATCCTCTTGCAAACGGTCCATCCGTGACAAGATCCTATCAGTGTCCCTGCTGCGATGTTCCTCTGCCCGCTCCAGAGCCACACACAGTGCCTCCATGGACATTGCAAGCCGCATCTGCTGCTGGACCGATGCCTGCAGTAGGCGGGTGTTCTCGTCAAAGAGGTCATCTGCCTCCTCGGCATCCTGTCCCTCAGGGTGTGCAGGGGCCTGATGTTCAGCACCCCTTGAGGGTGGGTGCTGCACACCAGGACCAGGTATGGGCAAGTACACAGGCACCGCTGAACCCTGAACCCCCAGTCCCGGTGGGCAGCTGCTGCTGCTGCCCCTCTGCCCGCTGTGCCCAAGGGATCAGTAGTGCCGCTGCTGTGGCCGTAACAGTCCCACTGTCCTGACCAGCCACCGGTGCTGCCCCACTGGTGCTGACAGGCACAGCCTGGGACTGTGCTGACACGCTGGCCCACACGGCAGCACCAGCCAGAGCCATGGGCACGAGCTGACCTGCTGTGTGTAAATTTCGTGGCACACACGTGTCACTGCCCATGACGGTCATGTCTTCATCACTGGTGCAGGTCTCTGCCCCAGCCACAGTGTGCTGGCATCCTTGGACACCAGAACGCTGAGACACGGAAGGGCTTCCCCCACACCTGTCTCAACGACATCAGTGTGGACAGCCAGGCAGCCCCACTGTCGCAATGCTCCACATATACCTGTGGAGGTGGATGGTCCCTCCTCCAACTCCAGCTGACTGTCCGCAGTGGACAGACCCCCCACCACTGACCCATGCAGATGCTCTGTAAGGGAAAGCAAAGTCGCGTTACTGTGTGTGACCTACCCTGCCCCCCCCATAGACTGACCATGACTTATCATGCAGTGATGGGCCACCACCTGTCTGGAAGCCACCGCCTGGAACTCCCTCTATGGCACTGCGGTGCATGCTTGCAGCAAGCCTGTCCTCTGCTGGTGTGAGCTGCACCACCTCCGGCTGTCCCCCGCCTGTTGCAGCACGTGCCGCCCTGATGGCAGCCACCTTCTCCTTCTCCCTCCTCCGGTCAGTACCCATCTTCTTCTTACACTCCTGCACTGAAGCGCTGGTGGATGCCATGCAGGTTCACGGCATGTGCCACCTCCTCCCATGCAGCAGCACGGTGGCCCGCCGTCCACTGAGCAGTGGCTCCTGATCCAGGTAGGCCTCAAAAAGTGCCTCGGTCTTGGCCTTCGTGAAATTGGGCCTCCTCTTCTGCCCACCATCGTTGTCCTCCTCACCCAGAACTTGCTCGGTCATTATTCAGCCTGTAAGGATGTCAGTGGTTACCTGTGACAGTGCAGTCCATAGCATGTCCCTGAATCCACAGTCCACACTCCCACACAGCATGCAACTCACCAATAAACTGCAGTAACCGACTATGGCCACTGCAGCACTTTGTCACACTTTTATAGCGCAATCTATGCAAATTAGATGAGGAGCAACTTTAATTAGATACAAATCGTGGTGCTGCGCCTTTGAATGGCTGATCGGATGATTAGCATATGGCGGCTGAATATCGCGATTTTGCGCTTTGCGCAATTGTGTCGAACGTGCTGAGCCAATGGTGCAGTTCCGTGGCATGCGTAGTCTACCTCACTGCACATGCCCAGTCTGCTGACGCTGGCGTCTACTGCGCTGATGACATGCTGTGCAGGGCACGGCCACCATTGTGCCAGTGGCGCTATAGCGAAGGTCACTACATGGCGCTGTGACAATGGGCTTCCATAGGTGCAATGGCACAACTGCCCAATAGTCCACTGTGGTGCTGGCAAACAGGCAACCAATCACGCTATACGCATAGTCGTCCGATGGTGCTGTGCGTGGCCTTGCGCCAGAGACCCTAGACCCTGTGCCTGACCTTTGCCCCCTTGGCACCATGCATCAGGCATGGGTGCACCTCTATCGCGCTGTTCGGTAACAGCATGATAGGGAATGGCAGCGCTGTACCGTGCAGCATTTGCACGTGGGGTACCGTGCTGCAGAGCACCATATTGCCTACTATAGCGGTTGAGATGGCACACAGGAGAGCCCGTCAATGGACTGCCATTGAGTTGGCTAACCTTGTGGCTATTGTGGAGCCACACCATGGGCCTCTGTTTGGTGAGGAGGCACTGGACAGGGCCAGGACCCAGGTCTGGCAGGAGGTGGCCACTGACCTGGAGGCAGCCACTGGACTCAGGAGGACCATGGAGCAGTGCAGGCACCGCTATGGGGACCTCAGGAGGAGGGAGCCGGACCTACTAGCCTGTCTGTGGTCGCATGCCAGGAGGGGCACGGTGCCACGTCCAGGTGGGGGATCCGTCTACGCACTTGTATTGTCCATATGGGTAACAGTGTTGTATGTGTCCAGCACATAGGGGAAGGCTAGTCTAGGGTTGGCTGTGGCGGTGTTTACAGGGTGTGGGGTGGGTGGGTCTGGCTGGGTGGGTGGGCACACACATTGGGGCAGGGGGACTTTGCTTTGGGATTGTACTGACGTTCTTCTCTCCTTGTTTCCCCCACAGGCATGGATGAGCGTCGCCGGATGAGGGAGGAGCACCGGAGGGAAGAGGACAGAGTGTCCAGGCGGGACGGGGACCATCACCACTGACCTGAACGGCCCGATGAGGGTGAGTGCCATAACTCCATGATTACTATTGCATGCCGTGTAACAGGGTGGGCAGCGGGGCATGGCCACCATCCATGGACACCACTGCCATGCACGCGACTTGTGACAGTCAGCACTGTCCAGTGGCATTGCATGTCTGGGAGTGTGTCAGTGGTGGTCCATGCATGCACCGGGCACATGGCTGTGGCACTGCCTTCACACCGCATAGCCATGTTACTGTATGGCCATGGTGGTGCTGTGCAGGACATGGGCGATGGGTGTGTGCAGTGGTCCACATGGCTGTGGCTGCCTGGGTGGACAGATCTTGTGAACACTGTAACTGTGGGTGGTCGCACACCATCACAGGGGCGTGGCACATGGCTGTATGCCATGCACAATGGGTGGGCTGCAGGGGGATGGACAGTCACACCTATTGACTCTGCTCCCTCGTCATAGGTGACCGGAGGCTCCTACAGATTCAGCAGTCCATCAATGAGCTGCTCCAGGTGGCCAGGGAGACTCTGCAGCTCCTCCAGGAAATCAACCACCATGGGGTCAGGAGGAGAAGGAGGAGCAGGCATCAGCACCAGGAGGAGGAGGCCCGGGGCGGCTGTTAATGTCCCCATGCCCCGACTACCACTTTCTCCCCTTTGACCCGCCCTCACACCCCTTCTTCCCTCTCCCATATGTTCACCCCTGCCCTTACCACCCCACCTTGTTTATGCCCCCCCATATGTACATAGTTCTGTATATAGTTTTGTTTTATATGTTTCAATAGAAATATTTTGATATGAATACTGTGGTGGTCTCTGATTTGCAGCGGGCTATAGGTGCTCAGCTGCAGTGGTATGCATGGCATCTGGGGTGGTGCAGTCATGGGTTTGTGTGTATGTCCGTGGGGAAGTGACTATGGTGTGGGAGTAGCTATCAGTCTGTGTCTGTGGTGTGTGTGTTGTTCCCTGTGCAATGGATGACTGTATGCAGTGGTCCATGGTGCATGCTCTGTGTCCATGGTGCCCCTGTCAACCCATCCATGGCCTGTGCAGCTGACACCCTTGCATGTCTGTGACCTGCAAGGTCTGCTGCCATGTCAGTGGTGGCTGTCCATGCAGGGCAGCCACTGTACCCGTCACAATGCTGAGTTGCCTCCTGTCACTGGTGTGGTGCATGTTTGCCTCAGGTGACACTGTGGCCTCTGCGGTTGTTGTCCCACCTCCATGCTGTGGCTTGTGTGTGTTGCAGGGGATGTGCACCACTGTCTGTGACTTGTGCTCCAGGCATATGATGGTGGCGTATGGGTCCACAGTGCCTGCGCAGGGTGGCTGGCACTCCTGTGCCATGGAGGACTGCAGACTGTGTGTACACGGTTTCCATGGGCCTACACTGGGGGCTTGGTTGCCACGCTACTGTGTCCCTGTGTTATTGTCTCCTTGGGTATGGGTGGGTGTTTGTCCCTGCACTGTGTTGAATCCGGTGTGGTGCATGCTTCCATGCACCACTGTGGGTGTCTGTGCTGGCTATTGTGGCCAGTGGTGGGTCGGGGTGTGTCACAGGACTACTGTGCAGGGTGCTATATCACTGGTGGTGGTGTCAGGGGCACGCCCTGTCCTGTGTGGGGTACCTCTTGTGCCGATGCATGGTCGGTCTCTCAGCTGTGCCTCGGGGGGATTGTGCGTGGTGGCATTGTGTCTGCCATTGTTGCATTGCTGTGTGCTGCCACCCACTGCTGGGTGCTCATGGTGGGGCTACCTTGTATGGTTCTGTGGTGCACAAGGTTGCACTGTCACAGTGGGGGTGGTGGTATTCATGGGGTTTCCTGCTGTGGTGGTCACTGCTCATGGGGGGTGTCTGGGGATCACGGTGCAGGGTGTGCTGTGCACTGGGGTGGGATGGTGTGGCACAGGGTGGTCCGCCCTCCTTGTGTGGCAGTCTCAGCTTGCCGGTGGGTGTGATGGGGCACCATGGCCCGGCTGTGGATTGTTTGCTTGTCTCCATGGGCCGGTGGTTATTCCAGCCCTCCCCCAGTTGTGCTGTGCTTGGGGTGTGGGGGCACGATGTCAGTTCTGCTGTGTGTTCTTGTGCCCATCTGTGGCATGGGTGGTGGGCCCCTACCTCCTTGGTTGTACAGTTACATTGCTCTGCAGCTGGGGGGCTCCCTGCTTGCACTATGGTGCCTCTGGACTGATCAGCTGGACATCCCTTATTGTGCCATAGTGCATCATATCTGCTCAGCTTCCCCTCCCTAGTTGCGCTATGGTGCAGGTTGTGCGATATTCAGACGTTGGCTGTAGGCGCAATTTGTCTTGCTCCTGTTTTGAATATCGCATCTGTTGCGCATTGGTGCAATGGACTTGTGCTTGCTTCTGCTATTGCGCACTTTTTGGGTGCAGTTTGAATATCCAGCCCCCTGTTTCTCACTGTTGGGCTCACCCCCTAGTAGTCCTTACCCCTGCCAGTGGGGGATTGTTTTCCTAAGGCCCCACCAGGAAACTCTATGGGTTATGGGATCTAGGAACCTGACAAGCCTTCCTCACGATCCCCCACATGTGCCCTTCTAGGATTATTTAGCCATTTACCTCATATCTCAGCATGTCTCTCTGACTGAAGTCTGAGCCTTGCTATAAGGTTTTCCTTTCTCTCCATGCTGTCCACCCTTTGTACCCTTGCTTCTACTGAAGGTGTGGTGGGGTTGAGCCAGTTAACTGTAATTTCCTTCAGGGCTGCAAAGCACACCATTCTAAGTAACCTCTGATCCCTGGGGTCCCGCAACTCCTGCACCTCCAGACCCAAGACCAGGTGCCTAAATTCTCTGGGCATCAGGGAGCCCCAGATCCCCATGAGAATCAAGTGGACCCCTTCCCAAAATCTCATAGAAACATAGAAACATAGAAGTTGACGGCAGATAAGGACCGCAAGGCCCATCCAGTCTGCCCATTTCTTTTTCTACCTTATAAATGTGCCATCGGCCTTTGCTCTGTCAGTGGCCTATCTATTCATAGACATTTGTATTGCTCCCTTATGCCTATCCCATGCCTGTTTGAAGCCCTGCACTGTATTCATAGCCACCACTTCTTGTGGTAAGCCATTCCATGCATCCACCACCCTTTCTGTGAAAAAGAATTTCCTCACATTGCCCCTTAATCGGCCTCCCTCTAATCTCATGCTGTGTCCTCTTGTCCGGCTATTTTTCTTATATTTAAACATGTTAGACTCTTTCACCTTGTTTATGCCCTTAAGGTGTTTGAATGCCTCGATCATATCACCTCTCTCCCTCCTTTGCTCAAGGGTATACATATTGAGCTCCGTTAATCTATGTCTTCTGATGCAGTCCCTGCACCATTTTGGTTGCCCTTCTCCGGACTGCCTCAATTTGGTTAATGTCCTTGTGAAGGTGTGGCCTCCAATACTGCACGCAGTACTCCAGATGGGGCCTAACCAGTGTCTTGTACAGAGGGATTATTACCTCCTCTTATGACTTGTGATACCCCTACTAATACACCCTAACACCCCCTAGCCTTACTCTACTGATTTAGAGGTCTGCTTGATGATTTTAGGTCATCAGTGATGATGATGCCCAAGTCTCTTTCTTCCTTGTGACTGCTAGCAACCTCCTCCCAGCCTATAGGTGGCTTCAGGGTTTCTCTTCCCTATGTGCATGATTTTGACTCTCTTTGCATTAAATCCCAGTTGCCACTCTTCTGACCATTCTGCTAGTTTATCCAGATCTCTTCTCATTCTGCCCACCCCATCTGGATCATCTACTCTGTTGCAGATCTTGGTGTCATCTGCAAACAGACAAGCCTTACCCTCTAGTCCATCTGCAAGGTCACTAATGAAGATGTTGAAGAGGACTGGCCCCAGGACTGATCCCTGAGGTACCCCACTTGTGACTTGCATCTCTTCTGACTGTATACCATTTACCACCACTCTCTGTTTTCTGCCCGTCAACCAGTTTGCCACCCAGTTGACCAACTTCTGACCCACCCGAGCCTACCCAGCTTATTTATCAATCTTCTATGTGGAACAGTGTCAAAAGCTTTGCTGAAGTCAAGGTAGGCGATATCAACTGCTCCCCCTTGGTCCACCACTCTGGTTACCCAGTCAAAGAAATCTATGAGATTAGTTTGACAGGACCTTCCTTTTGTAAACCCATGCTGTCTTGGATCCTGTGCCCCTATGGATTCCAGGTGTTGCACTATCCTTTCCTTAAGGAGTGCCTCCATAATCTTGCCCACTACTGAGGTAAGACTGACTGGTCTGTAGTTCCCTGCCTCCTCCCTGCTACCACTCTTGTGGAGCGGGATCACATGAGCCCTTCTCCAGTCTTCTGGGACCTCTCCTGTGCTCAGAGACTCACTAAACAATTCTGCTAATGGCTCTGCTAGTTCCTTCTTTAGCTCCTTAAGTACCCTGGGATGTATGCCATCAGGTCCCATTGCCTTATCCACCTGAGCTTAGCAAGCTCTTGTAGGACCCTTTCTTTGTGAAGGAGTAGTGCTCACCTCCCTCCCCTGTGTCCATGATGCTGAGCTGTGGGCCCTGCCCTACCTTCTCTTCAGTAAATACTGAGCAAAAGTATCTATTTAGGATAGATGCCTTTACAGGGTCCTCCTCCTCACATGCTCCCTTTTCTCCATTAAACTTAGCAATACCCTCTGGACTTTCTCCTTTCACTGATGTATCTATAGAAAGTCTTGTCACCTTCTTTACTGTTCGTGCTAGTGTTTCCTCAGTTTGGGACTTTGCCTGCCTTACTGCCTTACCTGCTTCCCTTAGGGCAGTTTGGTATGCCTCCTTATCTTCATCCCGCTGTGTTCCTTATATTTCCTGAAGGCCAACCTTTGGCTCTGACCTTTTCTGCTACTGTATTTGAGAACCAAAGTGGTTTCCTTCTTCTTTTGCACTTCCTTTTCTGTCTAACACAATGGGATGTTGCTTCAAGTATTGCATCCTTAATGCTTGCCCACTTTGCCTGTACCCCCTCACCTGTGTTTCTTTGCAACTCCTCACAACTTTTGAACAGTCCCAGAAAATGTGGTAATGAAATCCCGTCTGGTCACAGCCCCACCAGCACTGGGCCGAGCCCCCGGGTGTGAAGTGGCTGGTGGTGGTAGGTGTATGGAAGAATCTAGTTCAGCATTTCCATCTGAATTCTCTCCATCCCGGCGAGGCCATAACCCTCCACTCTAGCTCCAAGGCTCTATTCCATCCCATCTCCGGGACCTCTACCCCCACCTCCCTTTCCCATTTCCCCCTTAAGACTCTCCTTCCAACCCTCACCCGGATTCACCAGGGCCTGGTAGGCTCTAGAGACCCTGCCTTTGTTTTCCCTCAGTCGTACCAACCAGTACATACAGTTCTCCAGCTGAGTCATGTCCCTTCCTACTTTGGGGATAATCTGTTGGGAGTTCATGTATTGCCTCACCTGTAGGTATCTATGGAAGCCTCCCTGATGAGGCCGTACTGCATCTTGATTGTGTCATTCTGGATCAGGGATGAGTATCTTGTTAATTTATTGCGGTTCCACTTATGATATCCTGGGTCTGACTGGGCCGGTAGAAATCCAGTGTTACCCACAATGGAAGTGAGTGGTCCCACCTCATTGGGGGGTGCCCGTAATGGCTCTGGCTTTAGCAATGACCTTCAGTGTATGCTTGGTTCAGGGGTTTTGGATCTCTCTCCATAGCTTTGCCGTGAAAGTGGTGTGTAGAAGGGCAAAAAGAGGTAGTGGTCCAGTCTGTGAAGCTTCGATCTCTCTTCACCTGCCCCCCCCCCGTTTGATCCATGTCACCACTGGTAAAAGTTGTGCTGCATAATAATATGCTCACAGGTTAGGCATGGCTAGACCACCTTTTTCCCAGGGAAGAGTAAGGACCTTTGCAGAGGCTCTGTGTCTTTCTCCTTTCCTGATGAATTTCATTATTACTTTGCTAGACTGTTTCCAGAAAGATCCCATAATCGGCATGGGCAGCACCTGGAACAGAAACAGAAATCTTGGGAGTATGTTCATTTTGAAGGTGTCAGTTCTCCTGGACAGAGACAGGGGCAAGGTGTCCCACCTGCACATGTCTGCTTGGATCTCTGTCCACAGTGGGGTGAAGTTCAGGGAGAATAACGAGCCCCTGCTGGGGGATCACCCTGACCCTGAGATATCGCACTGTGTTGTTGGGTGCCAATCTGAACGGCATGTTGGGAACCCCCCCCAGGGGCTGCCCCCCCCAAACCTCATCACTTCTCCGGGCTTACTTTGTAGCCTGAAAGGCTGCCAAAAACCTTGAGTTCTACCAGGAGCTCGGGCACCGAGGTCTCTACGGAGGTCAGGAAAAAGAGGGTGTCATCCGCATAGAAGGAAATTTTGCGTTCTGTTCCTCCCACCTGGATTCCTCTAATATTTCCATTGTTCCTCACTGCCACCACCAGCGGCTCAATACATAAAGCGAAGAGTAGGGGAGAGAGCGGGCATCCCTGCCTAGTGCCCCTATTGACCCTTACAGTTGATTGTGGGGTGGCATACAGGGCTCTGATGCTGTCCCTAAACCTCACTCCCAGACCCATCTCCTCTAATGTCTGATAGAGGAATCCCCAGTTCACCCGGCCAAAGGCCTTTTTGGCACCCATGAAAAATTGCAGGGGTAGGGTCATTGTTTTTTTTTCTGCCAAGAGATTAAGTTTAGAAGACATCATATGTTGTCATAAATCAGTCTTCCCCGATAAAATCTGTCCTATCTGGGTGAACCAGGATCCCCATCACCTCCTGTAGTCTTCCTGCCAGAACTGATGTAAATATTTTTTATTTTTATTTATTTAGTTTTTGTTGACTAGGTAAGTGCACTAGACAAATCCTGCCTATTTTCAGGCACGACCCAGGGGAAGGGAATACAGATGAATGCTAACTGACCTTGAACCAGATGGAGCTGTTAGTGGTATTTTTAGTGAATGAGGGAAATTTGGCCTGGACACCGAGGAAATTCCCCTACTTTTTTCAATAAGTGCCATGGGATCTTTAACATCCACCTGAACTTCCACCAATCCAGGCAGATGGGACCTTGGTTTAACGTCTCATCCGAAAGACAGCACCTCAGAAGTGCAGCACCCCTCTCATGCTGCACTACAGTGTCAGTACTGGGATATTAACCCAAGTGCCAGATGTGGGAAATGAACCCACAGCCTTCTGATCTCCCAGCCTCAGAGGTGAGTGTGCTACCTGCTGAGCCACTGACACTAACTATCAGACTATTTGACTGACTATTTGATCAATGTTAAGTAGAGATGGAGAGGTATGAACCCCTTAAGGTAGGGTCCTTGCTCACTTTGTATATAACAGAAAATGTGGGCGTACTGCCAACTGGGTGGGGCCATCTCTCCCTCCTGAATCCCTCCACCCTCCCCAAGTGTGGGGCAAGCTCCTCCAAGAATGTTCTATAAAACTCTGCTGGGAACCCTTCTGGGACCAGTGCCTTTCCCCCTTTGAAGTTTTTTATGGTCCCTAGTATCTCATCCTGTGTTATTTTTGCCTCTAGTTTTCCCTCTGGGTAATGTTCAGTTTGGGGAGGGTCAGATTTCCAAAAAATGCATCAAGGCTCTCTTCCATGTGGTCTATCTGATCCCCCTTGTACAATTCTTGGTAAAAGGCTTGAAAATGTTTCACTATCTGTGAGGGATCAGCATCACATTCTGTGGCCCCTGCATGCTTCCTGATCCTCATGACCACCCTCCCCACTGCTTCTCTGTGCAGTTGCCATGCCAGCAGCTTGCCAGCCCTATTTCCTGCCTCATAATATCTCTGATAGGAGTATCTTAGTGCTCCTTCGATTTTGTCATCTAAGAGCTTGTTCAACTTGGCCCTCTGAGCCTCCAGCTGCTGTTTTATTCTAGGGTCTAATACTATCTTGTGTTCTGCTTCTAGGTCAAAAATCTTTTCCTCAAGGGCAGTTTGTCCTCTCAGTCTCTCCTGCTTCACCCTTGCTGCATGGCTGATCAATCTCCCTGTCAGTACTGCCTTCCATCCATCCCACCATGTGGCCGCTGGGTAGTCCCCGGAGGGGGGGTTGGTCCCTGTGTACTCTGCTAGGCACTTTTTCACCATTGCTCTGCAATCCTTGTTGTTTAGCAGGGACACATTATGCCTCCATGAGGAGGACCTAGTGTGGGCATGAAGGATAGGGACATTCCCACCACCCCATGATCGAGACTGTTTTTGGGTAGATCTGGGCCGAATCCAGAGTATGCACCAGTTCAGTCTAGACTAGGAAGAAATCAAGCCTAGAATAGGCCTGATGTGGTGCTGGCCAACAAGTATAGTGCTACATTCTTATGTCAACCATCTTCAGGCCTCCACTAGTCCCAACTCCTTTATCAGTCCTGCAAGACATTTCGCTGCAGACCCTATGGGTGTGGGGTGTGCCCCAGATCTGTCCAGGGCTGGATTCAGGGCAGTGTTAAAATCCTCCCCACCAGGAACATCTCCCCAGGTGGCAGTGCAAATTTGGTCAGCACTTGACAGTAAAACTGAACCCATTCTGCTTCTTGGTTTGGTGTGTACAAATTTACCAGGGTGCATGGGACTGTCCTTCAGGTGCCCCTCACCATCATGAATCTACCCATCAGGTCCGCTTGGGTGTCAACGACCTCCAACAGACAGTTTTTGTTGACCAGACTGGTCACTCCTCTCTTATGTGTCTGCGCCTGGCATGTGGAGTGGTACACCTGTCTGACCCACCCCCTTTTCAGTTTGGTTGCTTCGTCTGGTGTGAGATGGGTCTCCTGAAGAAATGCCACCTCTGCACCCCACTTTTTTAGTTCATTAAGAACCCTCGTTCTTTTGATGGGGTTGTTAAGGCCCTTAACATTAAATGTTAAAATCATGCCTTCTGCCATGACTTTACCTCTGTTGACTGTATTTGCATAACATCCACATGACCAGTGCTGTAACCTTTCTTAACTGTAACATCCTTATCAACATACAAACTGTATAATACAAAACATTTTACAACCCTTTGCTTCCACTCATCTAAATTACACCCACCCCTCACTTTAGATGGCCACTGGAGGGATGGGTGAGGTCCTTTACCCCTGGACCTTGCACTTAACCTGTGCTTTAAGAGCCCCCAACTTTCCACCCTTCATCCCTACAGATGGCTCTCTCCTCTTGGATTAGCCCACTGTGTTTGTGTGCAGTCTGTGTTGTAAGCAACACAACACCTGACTGTAATCCACTCACCAACTCTGCTCCCTTCCCCCACTCTGTTGTGTGAGCCATCCCAACAGGGGTTCCCTGGTCCTTGGAGGAGGTCTCTATAATTATCAATCTCTGTCACTATACTCAAGAGATCCACCCTCCCTTCATCACCCATGTACAGGTCCAGACTGGGGGGGGGGGGCATTTGACCAAAGTCAATCTCAGTTAAGGGTCCTAAGCCCTCACATGAATTTCGTGTATCTGTTGTTCATCTGGACCCAGCCAGCCCCTCTTCCCCACCCTCACCCCACGGGTTCAAGTTATTTAACATAATTAAGGTGACCATGACTACCCAGACCCCAATTCCCTTCTAAAGGCCCTTTAGTGGTCTGTCCAACCCCCCAAGAAGAACACCTTACCTGCCTCTGGCATCTTGCAGATCCCAGCTCCTCTGAGTAGGCCCCCCAACCACATGAAACCTTTCCCCATCTCCTCCGGTCAGAGCGTGTTTGTCATGGCATGTTCACCGATGCTTCTGTGTGTGTTTGCTCTTTGAGGGACTCCGTATCTGGGCCTCTGGATCTCTGGAAAAGCAACCAAGCAGACTATGAAATCATTCACTGTAGGCAGAGGGCAATCCATCCCCCCCACCCTCAGCCACACTATTTGCAAGTTTCCTCCCTTCTTCCCTTCCCTCCCCAGGAATGCTCTTTGCCCAATTACCCGGAAGCCACCCCCCCAGCCAATAGGTATTGATCTACCACAAAGATTGATTTCCCAAAGTCCTTTTCTGTCAAACAGTATATAAAGTCCTCATTTATGGGAAGCCCGCGGCCTTGCAGCAAGATGGTGCACTTCACCAGCACTCCGTTTAACAGTCAATGGCTTCTGGAAAAAAACAGGCCACGTTGGAAGCCAGCCATTGGATGAAAATCTCTAAGTACTCTCAGCCTCCCCCCTTTCAGTCTTTGGAGGCACCGGGAGTTGGGGCTGATCTGTCCTGGTTGTTGGCCAAGTCCTTTTGCCTTGTAGCCCTATTCCTTCTTCTACGGGCTGGTGCTGTGATCCAGGGGTTGCTCTCATGGTGCTCCTGCAGGTTGGTTTCTTCCAGCTTGGAGAACATCTCTGCTGGCACACTGAGCTGCTGCAGGGTTGGTCTCTCTTCCTTCAGCATGTGATAGAAGATTGCCCCCTTAGGCAGAAAAAATTTCAACTGGGCTGGGGTGATAAGATGCATCTTTGTTCCTTTTGCTGCTAGAAATTTCTTTATTGTGAGGAGAGTATGCCACTTCTGCTGTGTTAGCGCATAAAGTCTTGGTCGAAGTATAGCCGCCTGTCACCAAAAACAATTTATTTTTTCGCCCAGGCTTTCTATAAAACTCTTGTCTTTACCCTGTAGTCTAGGAATTTGATGACTATTGATCTAGGATTTGCTTTAGGGTCAGAAGGCTTCTTAGCAAGGTCTCTGTGCACACCCTTACAATATTAAAGTCCATTTATGGTGGGAAGTCAAGGAGCTCTTTAAAGAAAGATTCCATAAATCCCGATTCAGTGTTCTCAGGCAGGCCATAAATCCGCAAATTGTCTCTACGTGCTCGCAGCTCTTGGCCATCTAGCTTTTCAATCAACTCCTTTTCTCTTCTTAAAAAAGATATTAAAGGGTTGCTTAGTGCCTGTCGACTGTCTTTGCAGCTAAGGTAAGTCCTGTCTCTAGCTCCATCATCTGCTTCGTCACTTCTTGGAGCCTTTTTGTGTTGATCGTGATGATTTGTTCTAATCTGGACATTGTGCTGCCTATTTTTGCTAGTTCCTGAAAGAGCCTTTTTGAGGTGGTGGTGAAGTTTTCCTGGCTTTCATCCTCATTCCCTTCATTGAGAAAGGCCAACGCTAGCGAGGCAGGTCTAGAGTGGCTTGCCACCCTGGTATCCTGCTGCTCCATTCTGTTAATTGGTTTTAAATATTTGAGCAAGGAGTCCTTTTGCTTTTCTTTTGGAGGCATCTGTTGTCTGGACAGATTTTTGAAGAGTTTTGGCTGGTCTGAGAGCTGCTTCCGGTGGATTATAAGATATAGTTGGAGTGGGGTTGTAGAGCCAATCAGACTCACATCTCCATGTAGAGAAGGTGGATCCAGAGGTCCCTGACTACATAATAATTAAACTGGTATGGGAATTGAGCACTTGTTGTCCTGTTCAAATAAATAAAACCACGTATTTGGCTAATGGTGATTACACAAAGAAAAAACACATGCACAGTATGCTCAACAGGAGAGGGGCTATACACTGACAGCCCTATCCCAGCTGAACAAAAACAGCAGGAATGCATATGCAGACAGAAAAATAGTCCTGTCACCTGATAAACAAGAGCATTTTCATAATATGACCACATAATTTCAAGTGATCTTAAAAATTCAGTTATTTTTAGAATGCTGATGTTTTAACTGCGCATGCCCAGAAACAGAACTTTAAAGAGGACAGAAAATAATTTCTAACTGGTAGCTATTTAAAAAGTTCTTATTCTCAGAGATGATATGCATTCCCCTTAATTATCCATATTTAACTGCATCTGAACAAAAACCAATATGAACTACTGTATTTTGCATTGTTTTGTTTTCATGGGCAGCATTCTGTTACAGTTCTTTCACGGCTGCAATAATTTGGAGTTTAAACTATGTCACGGTTTGTGCACAGAACTCTAAGTGTGGTTCTGATAGGACAACAGCTCATAATTAGCATTCTGTACACAAACCGTGACATAATAAAAACTCCAAGTTACAAGTTCTATGAAGAGAATTGTAACAGAATGCTGCCCATAAAAAAAAAAAAAATGCAAAAACTGTTTTCGTATCACTTTATATTCAGGTACAGTTAAATATGGATACTTTAGAGGAATGCATATGGGAAAGGGGAAATTGTTTAACCAGGAAAGGCACACTAAGCTGGAGCTTGTTTCCAGGTGCGACCTGGGAACACAAGGAAGTTAAGTGACTTGCTTAGGGTCACACAGTATGCAAGTGGGAGCTGATGGGATTCAAATCCTGGTCTCCAGGTTTGCAGCTCAGTACTCTTAACCTCTAAGCTATACTGCCTCCTTATCATTTCTGAGAATGACAACTTTATAAACAGATGGCAATTAAGACAGCTTGCCTGTCCTCTTTAAGTAGGTAATGTATTTCCAATGCATTTTGAACTTTTCCCCAGAACATGGTCATTTTTTAAATATTTTTAATATTTTTCCCCAAAATTTGGGGAAGCTACTGCAGGAACTAGGTAACTGAAATTGTTTAAAACTGTCCCAAATGATGATTATGCAGTTGCTCTGCAAAATATTTTTTGGGGGCAGGATTTGAAAAGTTTCAGCTACTGGGTTCAGGAAGTGGGATCATAAGAAGATTACGTTGAACATTTGGGGGCAAAATATTAGAAAACAAGAAAGCTATGAATGTACGTTGAAATTTTTCAATGCTCGTCCATAACTTTGCTAATTTTCAATATTTTGACTCCAAAATTTTCAACAAAGACACTTTTTCAAGCCACCTCATGAGTGTGACAGCTGTTGTTGTTCAAATCCTGCCCAAAATGTGTTTTTGCACTTGGGGCATGAAGTTATGTTTCTGCCAGTATTTTATAAATGGCACCTGTCATATTCAGAAGGGGAGGAGGGGGGCATAAAAAAGCGATGTTAAAAATTTGGGGACAAAATGTCAAAAAAAGTTAAGGTTATAAAGAAATGTTGTGTGAGATCAGCCTGATGGTGCAGATGGCTGAGGCACTGGAAGCATCTTACCTCATACCATACAAGCGACACATGTTCAGAAATGAGTTCGGGTTGCTAGGGGTCAGCTGGGGGGGGAATGGGTGAGGATCAAGCGGCTGACAGGCAGCTCTCCTCTTCTGGACTGGGGTGGGGTACCTTCCTGGCTGCTACCAGGTGGAGTCCTGGTGGTAGTGCTGACGCTCAGGGAACAGACACAATAGCAGGTGTAACAGCCCCTTTTGGACTCACCTTGGCTCTTCCAGGGTCCTGAGATCTTCCCTGGATATATCTCAAGTGGGACGGCCTTGGTTCTGTGGTGGACAGATGGCACTGGAACAACAAGTACGCATGGTGCCTCCACTTGGGGTAAGGATAGGGGATACCTGTGGATAAATTGCAGGTTACAACCCCCCCAGGAAAATACAGTAACTGCCCCCACAGTACCTTCCCCACAAAATAAATGTATACACTTTCAAGTAACCAGCAATACTAACTTGTACAATAAACCAACTTGTCGATTTATTATAGGGAGGGGTAAACAGGGGAAAAAATAGTACAACAACAAATGGTAACAACAATTATACCACCCACTATCTCCCACACCTCCTCCCCCCTGCCCATGCACCTGGCTCTCCCGCATGACTGTTTAATAACCAGTTCAGTTTGTAGCAGCGGGTACCACACCAGGGAGATGGCTTTAAGAGGTGGGGGTGAAGTGGGATTAAACATTCTTTAACTAGATGAACAACCTTTTGTTGGGGCCCCATAATTTTAAACAGATGCCAAACTTTAACTTTTCTGACTGGGCACAGCTTTAATCTTGGCAGAGTCCTGCCCCGGACTTAACCCATTGATTTCTGACTAGCTAGCTAGCTAACTGAAGACTCCCCGAACCACAGCCCAGGGGTGCTCATAGTTTGCAGATTTGAGGGGGGTTGCCGACACTTGTTTCCACTGTACCATGCTGGTATCAGGAGTTGTTGGTGCACCACAGCAGCATCTGACGGAAGACATGAAGGACGCTAATCTTAACCTGCCAGGCCTTTTCAATCTTTGCCCCCAGGGCCTTAGTGTGTGGTGTTCGCCTGGCAGGTCTCTTGACATCTTCCTCTCTGGTGGTCTCCCATTCGGTCTGGGGACAGAACAGACTGGTTCTGCCCCAGACTGGTTGCTTGGCACACGCTTTTCTCTGATGCAGCAAATTAGCTAGGCTTTGACTCAGTCTCTAGCCCCAGCAAACACAGTTCTCTGGCTTGCAGCAAAACAGTCTCAAAGGTACTCACCCCACCAAGGGGAAATGCAGATTAAGGATTCTTTTAACTTTAGCTGCAGACACTGTTGTTTTCAGGCTGCTACCTTACAGTCCCTGCTTTCATACTGCAAACTCCAAACTCTTTTTTTCAGGCTGGCAGTTTCTCTTTTCTGGCTGTCATTCATCAAGTTCCCAATGGCAGCAGCAAATTCAAATCTCTACCATGGAAACAGTTGCTCAGTCCAGATATTTTTCCTGTTGCTACTTGATTCCCTCAAGTGCTCTTTTGATTGCACAAGGCTATGGCCAGCAAGGCCTTTGGGCAGATGGCAGGCCTCTAGGGCTAGCAAGCCTAACATCAATCTACCCAGCTCTGCCCTCTTCACATAATCTCTCACGAATCCCCCTTTGGCAGGCAGATAGTCCCTTATATCTCTTTTCCATTCCCCTTTTCTGATTGGCTGCAGCTATTTCCAAATTGAAAAGATTAATATTTATTTGACTCGCTCAATGCCTTATTGATGGCTTGTTGGGTGCCAAGAATTGTCCCTGATTTTTCTCCCAAAGTCCCTTTTTGGTCCCATAAGTCACTCTGCCAAACTTTTGGCTCTCTGATTGGATGGCTACAGGTTAAAAGTGGCTATTATGGCTGATGGAAATGGTTCTACTGCCGTCCAATATAGAGTCCCAACTTCAGAAGTATTTTTTTGTAGCTACATAAATGCTTTTTTTTAATAATGTCCCACAGTTCTGTAGCAGCCTCTCTGCTTTGTCATCTGGCTGCACAGTCACACATTTAAACATTTTTCCCTGCCTTTCATGCCTCTCGTTATACAGTCCCCCCAGGTGGCAGGCAGGGAGCTCATTAATATTCATAGGCACCTTATAAATATTTATAAACAGTTCCATAGTGCTCATAGGGGCTCCTTAAATAAATATTTTTGGGGCTCCTCAGATGCCTTCTCCATGTCTCCGGACCCTGATTAACTGATTCGGGGATCTGGGAGCACAAGGGGAGTTGTGGTTGAGAAGCAGCCATGGCAAGAAAATGAGTGTGCGCTACTATGCATGCGCAGACCGCCGCTCCCACACTTGCGAAGAAGCTTAGCGGCGGTTCCGCGGCTTTACTTCTCTGGCCCCATACAGCAGGGAGAACACAACATGGGGGCCGGATGGAGATCCAAGTGCACTAGGGACTTGAGCCAAAGTGGTGGTAAGGCAAAATGGGCACAGCGGCAGGCAAAAAAGGCAAGCTCAACCTAGGTTGGGGTGCTTATACAGGCAGGGTTGAGGGAGCTGCAGTTCCAGAACACGTGTGTGCCTCCATGTGCATACTTCTTCTGTGGCACTGCAGGCCAGGGCTATGGGGAGGAAAACCCAGCTAGAAAACAGGGGATCAAGCTTAGTGAAGTCTTGCTTGAGGTACCCCAACCTGCCCTGCTGCTGTACTCTGGGGAGACTTCTGGATGAGAGGCATTGAGGGGGACAGCCCCCCCGCCTCAATGCAGGTAACAGTCCACAGGGGAACCTACCCCCAGACAAGGAAAGAGGCCAGGGATGGTCAACGGTACTTGGAGATGAGGCTGAGTAGCTGCCTGGTTAGCCCTGGAGAAATAATAGCCTTTATAGAAAAAACATGTTGTGTGCAGGGCAGACTGTTGGCCCAGCATGCAGCATGTTGTGTTCCCCAGCTGGTAACTCAAGTTCAGGAACAAGCTCAGGGAGCTTGGGAGCATGAAGATGGGGTGGTGCTGATGCCCACCACTGCTCCTAGCCTGGGAAGGGGTTGCACAGTGTTCTGCTGCTCAGGTGAGACCTTGTGGTAGGCTGGGGAGCCTTCCTGCACAAGGGGTTGCTGTGCATCTCGAAGCTTGACAGGGCCACATACTGTGTCAGGATAAATGACTTTACATGTAAAAATGGTCCTTGAAATATCTGCAATATTCTGTTTATTCCATTTTGTGCAGGTCTCAAAGGGATCTGCAAAAATGAGGATAAGATTCTGCAATCACAAAAAGAAGGAAAATTCATTGCAGAAAGCTAAGTCAATGCTGAAATTAAAGCAGCAGTGCAACAAAAAATGTTCTAAAAAATTTATTTTCAGCTATGATTAAGTAAAATATTAGCATTCCTGTGAAATGTACTTGTCTCAGTGCCTCCTATGCACCGCAGCATATCTTTTTCAATTTTTTTTCAAACCTAACCCTTTCCGGGTCTACAATGCTATTTCTATGGAAAATGTGGTGGCCATCTTTTTTTCTTGAGGAAAAAATTAAATTACAACATTTATAAAATGCTCAAATTAGAAAATTGTACCACCAATAAAACTATATGATGCCTGGAATCTTTTATAGTAAACAAAGTAGGGTAAATTTTTTTGCCCAGTTTCATTGCACTGCTGCTTTAAGGTTGAAGAATGAAAAGTGCGCAGAGTATGGAAATGAAAAAAATATTAGGGTTTTTGGTCTCCGAGGTGTTGGCAAATCAGAGTGGGGTCATCTTTGAGGTCGTTAACCCTAATACCCACCCCCTACCCAGAGCAAACAAAGTCCAATGTAACTGGTTCTGAGAAAGCTACAACTGATTCTGTTGGCAACATACGGCAAACCATACTTCTGTATCTCCAAAGAGTATATCACTATGAGGCCCTGGCTTGGAGCTGTACTTGTGCTTCAGACCGGAGGCTACGGGCTAGGGGTGGATTGGGGTAGGATTAGGATTGACAACCCAAAGGAAGACCCCATCACTGATTTGCCATGACGCCGGAGATCCAAATCCCAAATATTTTTTCATTTCTCTATTTTGTGTGCTTTGTGTTCTTCAACCCTAATGTCTGCATTAATGTCATTTTTTTGCAATGAATATATATATATATATATATATATATATATACACATATGCAGACAGATAAATAAATAGATAGCTATAGATGGATACATAAAATTAGATGAAGAGATCCTAGTGACCTGACTAGCCAAGAGCATCATGTAACTATCCAGTTATCATCACATTACAACCAAACACCTCAGGTCTCATGGCTGTTTTTTCATTCAGTATGTTGTTTTTCTTCAGTGGTAGGGCTGCTGCTCGCAGTGCTAGTGACCTGGGTTTATGAATGAACCCATAAGGAGATGCTGGGGCAGGAGGATTAAGCATCCAAGAGGCTGCCATCCTCCTCTGGTGAGGGAGGGTAAAGTCCTCTGCAGCCATGCTGTCACCTGGGTGACCACAAGTGGTAGTACGATCTGAGGGCTATAGGATGGGTGGGACATCTGGCACAATGGTGCGCGGGCATTCTTCACATGTGGACACCCTTAACATTAGTTAATGAACGCAACATCTTCTGGGCTGGGAGTAAACACAGAAACTAACCATAGCTCAGGCTACAACAGATCCCCATATACCTGGGCCCCACACTAACATCTGGGGTGTGGCATGATGGCACACAGTACTAGGGGTGCATCCTCCAACCCCAACCCCACCTAGGGGCCAAACTAGCTAGAGACAGGAAGGGGGCATAAAAAGAAAGTTAAACAAATGTTTTATTTTTTTATTCTTATGACAGTGTTGTATTAGAGGAATGACACACAACAGGGTACTTAGTTGTGCTGGATATATGGACATATCCAGTGGTTGAAAGCTCTCAGTTGAGCTCTGTTTACTCAGCTGAGCCCTATGTTTCACAGTGCACCAAAAGTGTCTTTATATCTCAGCACAACTGCACACACTGGCAGGTGATACTGTATATTGCCTCTATTAAAGATAATATTAGAAAAGGCATTAGTAAGCAATTGTTGTAGTATAAAGTACTAATACTGTAGTTCTTCATTGTTAGCTACTCCTAGAATAAGGGCTGGCAGTATAGCCTACAGGTTAGAGTAATGAGCTGTGAATGAGCTTAGTACATTCAGCAGAGGTGGGTTTGATTCCCACAACCCCACTTGCATACTGTGTGGCTTTAAGGAAGTCACTTAGACTCCCTAGTGCTCTGGGGTTGCTCCTGAAAACAGGCACTTGTGCCTAGTAGGCCTCACATGGTTACCAAAGAGTACAAAAAGAAAAAGAATTGTATTTATTCCACTCTCCCTTTCAAATTGAGGCTATGCCCCCAACTAAACCATCTGATTATGTCTGCTGGGGAGAGAAGCAAAAATTCATTAGAATTTTTAAGGGAGTACTGTAGGCCTTTTATTTTCACTTTATAGCCAAAAAGCTTAAATAAAGACAGAAATCCCATAGAGATCCTAATATAGAGAGATGCCTAAGTATTATATCTGCACAAAAGCCCTCAGCAGTATACTGTCCTACACTCTGTGCTGCTGTTGTAGAAACTACTACAACACAAACAAAATGGCACAGTCTAAAAATAGATTTTCTGCTTGATTTAACTAATGAATTGGTTTCCTTTTGGGGAAGACCTGTTTTTATGCCAATTAGTTTTCATTTCCCCTAAGACAAATACTATGTGTTTACTTTCATGTACAGTGTTGCATCATGCGCGTGGGTGCAGAGAAAACCTGCAATGACAGGTGTCAGGTGCAGCTTCCATTCTGAGATGTCCATATCGTGAGTGCATTCCTGACTCAGTTCTTGTCATTCTGCGTCACTGTCACTAACCTGTTATCAAAGGCTTCCATCTACTGTAATGGAGAAAAATGAAGGAGTAGGGCCCCATTTTAAAATGAATGCTCTTCTCAGTGCCTGAGGCAAAAATAATTTGGAAATACAGGATTCACCTGTCATTTGAGAGTGCCCTATTTTTTTTGGCCTCAGAGTACAGTAGCAATTACTGATGAAGCATTCTACGTATATCTAATTTTCTAAAGTGACTTCAGACTTATACACCTAAGTGCAGCATCCAAACATTATTCATCAAAACAGTCAAATATTGTTTTGGCTGAAAAATGCCTCCCAGAGTTGCAGGGAGATTACTGTATTTTATAACTTTTGTAAATTATAATGTCCCTGCAAATGCTGGGGAAGTGCTTTTCTGGCAAAAGTAAAAAGTTTGAAAATTGAAATTATTTGAACTTGTCTGAAATCTCTTGTGACAGTTTTGTTTTCAAATCTAAAATAACTATATAACCTTATTCTCCAAAAAAAAAACAACAGATTTTTGCTACAGACACAATAGGAGAAGATTCTTGAGAAAAGTTTATTTTGATCTTCTCACACACACTGTTGTCAGCTGCCATCCGTTCTTGCCCTCAATCACATTTATAAGTGTGGAGGGGGCGTTCGGTGTGGTCGACTGTCTTCTGTTAATTATTGTGGTAATGCTAAGTTATACAAAGTCATAAGCTCTCTGGGTGCATTTGAAGCTGAGGGGGCCGATTCTAGCAGGGTTGGTGCAAGTTGTGCCAATTCTCTGTCAGGTAGGGTCCCCACGGCTAAGTTCCGTGACTTGTGCCAACCGTACAGGTACGCCAAGCACAGAGGGCAAACCTGAACAGGTTGTCACAAGCCGCAGCACGGTACACGGAAGGGCACAAGTGCCCCCCCCGCCCCAGTCCCAAAGCCTGAAATGTCCCTCCAAGCCTCGATCTCCCAATGTACGTTTAAAGCCCCGCTGGACTAATCATTCCCCCCAAAGCCCTGATCCCCTGATGTATGCTTAAAGCTCTGCAGGGCTAATCATCTAATCATGCCCCCCCAAGCCACGATCCCCGATGTATGTTATGAAGCCATGCAGGGCTAATCATCCCCCAAGCCCCGATCCCCAATTGCCAGCCCTCCGCAAATGGCAAATGTTGTTAAAAAAATACATAACCCGTTATCCTGGTAGTCTAGTGGTCTCTCCCCAGCAGTACCATTCCAACCCACTTCCCTCGACCTGTAGCCAGCCAATGACTGGTACAGCCCACCTCTCACCTCTGTGGCCAGCCGCCTACTGAACTCTTTCTGAGGCATACTACTGTATATAGTATGCACTCAATGAATGACAGCTCATCCATTGAGTGCATACTATATCTGATAATCCGCCTCAGAAGGAGCTCGATTGGCCAATAGATGAGGTAGACTGGAGTCGGCTGGCTGCGGAACGGAGAGGGAGGGATGGACTGGCACTGCCAGGGATAATGGGCTATAGATTTTTAACAGCATTTGCCATTTATGGTGGTGATTGATTGGATAGGGACTTGAGGAGGGAGCATGATTAGCCCTGTGGAGCTTTATAACATGCAGCCGAATCACTCAGCAAAATTGAAAAGGCTTATGGTAATATGATGAGCGCAAGTGGAGCTGAAACTCTGATTGAAGAATGAGGAGCATGGGGGAGCATGACTAGATAAATAAGTCCTGCAGAGATTTAAACATACATTGAGGAAATGGGGATAGGGGATTAGCCTACTGAGATTTCTTTTGGGGATTGGGGACATATGGGTTCAAAGCCCAGCAGAGCTTATTCCACTCTTGGCGGATTGGGACTTGCGGCACATTATGCAACCCCCAGTGGACGAAAATTACACTTACACCAACTATTAGCTGGTGTAATTGTACTTTGGTGGATGTCTTCCGAGGGTTGTTTGAGAATAGCAAAATAAAGGACTTAGAGGTTGCCCTTCCAGAATTGGGTGCAACTGCTACTGTAAACCACTTAGCACCATGTCGCAGGGAGTTTATGGCGTTACTGGTGGCATAAGTACACTTTGGAGCAAGCAGAATACCAAATGTCACAACTCCTGGTGTAAACTGCTGCTTGCACCATTTTTTTGGGTGCAAGTCAGTTTACACCAGGCGTAGCTCTTTCTAGAATCGGGCCTGAGGTCTTTATCATTGCCTAGTGTGCTTATGACTTGTTATATTGAGGTGACAGTCCGTTAACCAATCACATTGCTTTATCTATAGTGCCTTTATTTGAGTACAAAGGCACTGCAAATATGTAAATGAGGCAAAAGGCCTCATGAGTATGTGAATGAGGTTAAAAAGTTACACTAAGTATGCAAATGAGCTACTGATGTAATGTATACCTCGTAAACATTTGGTGACAAGCTCACTTACAGAAAAAGAAAATGGCAACAGCGTCATGCTTTGTTCAGTTTTCTCAGCCTGAGAAACTATGTTGATTAAAATAAACATTTTCTTTTTTTTCTTTCTTTTCAAAAATATGTGGGCAGCTCAGTATAATAGCTATAATTTAAGGGCCAGAGTTTAATGCTCTATCATAAGCACTCTGGCAGTGATAAAGACCTCTGCATTCGACCTCAATCTTTATCTACTGCTCACGGTGCACTTATGACCTCATACAACTGCCAACCCTTAACAGTATTGCTACAGTATGAACCAGTGACCATTCGCATTATTGTTATTATATTAAGATACTAGTATTTGTTTTATTTTAACCTTCATAATGAGACGTTAATGCCATTTTTTTTCATCATGCCATGAGCTACTGATAGAATATTTACAAGGTGAACACTGGGGCAGTTGCTCATTAGCATAGCTGGAGAGCCTGTCCCATCATTTGCACACCCAGAGTGCCTTTCCCCTTATTTGCATATCTGCAGTACCTTTGTAGTGAGATAATGGCACTGTAGATATGCAAGCTGATTGGCTGAGTGGATGTCATCTCAGTATAATGTTAAATAAAATATATACTGTAGCTGGCTCAGTGACATCAACAGTGCATCCCATTGCAAGGTAGCCTGGTGGGAAATCTGGGAATGGTAATGACCTATGATCCCTTGATCAATGGGGGCTCTAGACAGAATGTGCTTACAAAAACTGCTCCAGGATTAGTTTACCAGCCTAAATGATACAGGACCAATTTACCAACTAAACTGACCTGGAATCCATTTACTGTGAGAAAACTTTACTTCAGCAGCTATTATGTCTTGCACGTAAATAAATATAAATATTTAGTTGTTTAACCAGGTATAGCACACTAAGCTGAAAGCTTTTTTACAGGAGCGACCTGGGAACTCAAGGAGATTAAGTGACTTGCTCAGGGTCACACAGTATACAAGTGGAAGCTGTGGGATTCAAACCCAGGTCTGGTCTGCTGGATATCACCAAATTTGAAGCTCAGAGACTTAGACCACTGCACTATACTGCCTCCTCTAGCTCTCCTTAATTGTAGATTTACTATTCTAACTCCTTGCTGCCATGGATTTATGATGTTGCTGGGATTTAAACCCAGATTGTCTGGCTCACAGCCATGTGCTCTAATCACTATAATATTCTAGGTGCTGTTTAGCAAGCTTGTGGTTAGACACACTTCTGACACAAACTGACCCCATATCAATCCGGCTGGGAAACTATCCTGGATCAGTTTGGCTGGTAAACAGACCCTGAAGCAGTTCAGCTAAGAATCTGATCCTGGATCAGTTTGACTGCTAAACCTTTCCTGGATCGATTCAGCTATGACTCTGATCCAGGATCATTTTGGCTCAGCTGGAAAATTGATCCAGGATCAGTTTGGATTGGCTGGAAAATTGATCCTGGATCAGTTAAGCAGGTATTCCGATCCAGAAACAGTTTGGCTTGGCTGGTAAATTTATTTTGGACCAATTTGGATTGGCTGGAAAATTGATCCTGGATCAGCTTGGCTAGTAAACCACTCCTGGATCAGTTCAGCTAGTAAACCAAACCTATATCAGTTCAGGTGGGAATCTGATCCAGGATCACTTTTGTTCAGATGGTACATTGATCCTGGATAGGTTGGGCTGGATAATCAATCCTTGATCAATTCAACTGGGAATCTGATCCTTGGTTAGTTTGGCTCGGCTGGTAATTTGATCCTTGATCATTTCAGCTTGCAATCTGATCCTGCTAAGACTGTCTGGTAAACTGATCCATGAACAGCTCTTATGGGCACAATCTCCCTGTATCACTGGTCTGGGTTGGGACAGACATGCTAAGGAACTAATGCATTCACTGTCTGGATGGGAAGGCTACAGTGAATCATTCTCCAGCAGCACCTGCAGAGTTCAGAATATTTTATGAGTAGTCTAGGACCAGTATCTAACAAGAGACAAGTAACTAGTTCTAGAAATATTTTTACTGGTCTGTCTTGATATCTACAAAAATAAGACTATTAACATTATTAGAATTAGATAAGATAATGTATATGCAGTTTACTGTATGGTAATACCACTCTCTCAGCCATGATAAACAGAAATTTATTTCTCTCTGGGCAGAATATCAGATGCCAGTTCCAATGATTTCACACATTTCACTGGTCAGGCGGACTAGACAGTCTCATGGCATTGAGTGGTTGAGCATCTATTTGGCAAGCTGGCAACTTAGGTTTGTGCCCTGAGCCCGGGTCAATAAAAGTAGGGGACGGCAAGAGGATGAAGCAGTATCTGCATGGATGTTCTCCTCCCAGGAGGGTGGGTTTGATGAGTGTGACTCCTGTGGCAGCTGGGCAGGAGCACTTGGCAGCGTGGGTGACCACATTCTACCACACTCCCCCAGGATACCATTTCACATTTGTCCTCAATAGTGAAAAAAAGGAGCTGGCCCACTGGTGCAGCAGCCAGAGTGTCCACTTGCAGCACTGGTGACCTGTGTTTGGGAGTGAGCATAGGCACCAGAGGGTTGGCTGGGGGGAGGTAGGATGAGTGTCCAACAGACTGCTCTCTTCCTCCAGGGGGGTTGTGGTTTCCCCGGCTATCAAAGAGGCACAGTACCGAGACTGTGCTGGTTCGGGTGTTCAATGATCTCCTGATGGCGAGAGATCGGAGAAGCCATTCTATCTTGGTACTCCTGGATCTCTTTTCAGCCTTTGACACTGTGGACCATGGGGTGCTGCTTGGGCACTTGAGGTCCATCTGTGGATGAAATGTACAGTCTTCAGGTGGTTTACATCCTTCCTCACTGGCAGAACTCAGAGAGTGGTGTCTGGGATTTTTTCCTCGGACCCACTCTCTCTGTCATGTGGGGTCCCTCAGGGCTCAGTGCTGTCCCCCATGTTGTTTGCAGTGTACATGCTGCCCATCGGAGACATTGTAAGATGGTATGGGCCGAGGTTTCACTGCTATGCTGATGATACCCAGCTCTACCTGTCTTTTGCACCTGACCAGGATAGTGATCTCTCGATATTTAACAACTGCCTTGCTGAAATCCAGGATTGGATGAATTTTAGCTGGCTAAAGTTGAACATGGAAAAGACTGAGGTGATGGTTGTGGATCTGGGTTGCCGGATAGAGGGGATGAGGGCTGGTCAGCCCTCTGGACTTTGTCTAGGGGGGCTCCCAGATCCTTACCTCTGAACGAGTGTGAGACCTGGGGGTGGTACTTGACGATGGGCTGACTCTACGATCTCAGGTGTTGGTGGTCGTCAAGTATTCCTTTTACCATCTTAGGTACATCGCCAGGATCAAGTACCTAGTTCCATCCAGGGATCTGCCCACATTGGTCCACACCTTTGTGACCTTGCGCCTCGATTATTGCAACTCCCTGTACTTAGGACCACCTGGGGTTGATTTCCGCCACCTGCAGCTAGTGCAGAACGCTGCAGCACGATTGTTGGCGGGGACTTCTCGATCCTCTCATATCACCCCTGTGCTGCGCAATCTGCATTGGCTGTCGATTCGGTGACGGTTCACCTTTAAAGCTGGTTTACTGACTTACAAAGCCCTACATGGACTTGGCCCTGACTATCTGAAAGAGCTTCTTGTTCCCTATTGCCCTGAGTGACAGCTCTATTCGGCTGACGAGGGATTGCTGGAGATTCCAAGGGTGTCTTTGAAATCTTCTGGTGCCCATGCATTTATGTATGCAGCCCCTACCCTTTGGAATTCTCTATCCCGTCAGCTGCAGGAGTGCACGACTGTCGGGGGATTTAAACAGGTGTTAAAAACTTTTCTATGGCGTCAGGCCTTTAGTGACATGGAATGAAGGGACCCGTCAGACTATTTATTATTGTGCCTGCTGATTTTATTACTGCTGTTTTAATCTTTTTGTAAAGTGCCTTGGTATTTTGAAAAGTGCTTAAGTGAAATAAAGTTATTATTATTATTATTATTATCCGTGACACCCAGCAGATATATGGGCCTCAAGAGATTAGGGAGATTATTGCTCCTGGCAGGGTAGGTGTTGGGCTTTTTAGTTTGTGTTTTTTAATGCATTTTATCTGGGGAAATTTTGCTACCTTCAGCTTCTTTACTATGAATATTATGTATACATCCCCATTATTATATTATGTTTTTGTACGTCTTCTAAAAAATCAATAAAGATTATAGAATTTTGAAAAAAAGATAATGGTGAAAGGTTTTGAGGAGGATATCATAAAGAGGTGTTAACATTGCTTTGCAGAATTTGGATTCTTAGACATCTGGCCCAGGATGTTTAACATTTTCCAGGGCTTTAATTCCATAAGTTAACTCCTGCAAAGTAATAGGGGCAATGAGAATGGCCTGCTGTGTTTCCGTGAGGACTGGGAGAGTGGGGTTGGCTAGGAACTGTTGACTCTCCTTCACTGGTGGGGTATCTGCCTGAGTATATAAAAACTGACAATAATTTTGAAGGGCATTAAAAATGCCTGAGGTAGTGTTGGAGAGTGAACCATTAATTAGGTTAAATAGCTTGGTTATGGTACTCATTTTAACTTCTTACTGCAGCCAGTATGCCAAGAGTGTTGATGCTCGGGAACCACCTTCATAGAAGGATTGTCGGAGCCAAAGCAACACCTCTTCTATTTTATAATTAAGGATTTCCTGAAGGAAGTCTAGTTGTTTTGATTTGTGAGAAGAGGGAGTGAATGCCCTATATATGAGTCAACTGTAAAAACCTAAGTTTCCCTTGCAGGGCATGTAGGTGTCCTTCCCACTGCTTTTTGCATCTGGATGCAAAAGCAATAATGTTACCTCATAGCAGTTTTCACCGTGTTCCACAAGGTGGCAGGTGAAATATCTGGGTGTTCATTTTCTCTAATAATTTGTGGAACCCTGTGTTCCAGCAAGACCTGGTGAGACAACTGTTCACACCCCTCATAGCTGACATCAAGTGCATAACACATTCTAGGAATATTGAGGAGGGACAACTAGAGAGTGGGAGACCAATCTTTATTCTGCATTCCCCTCATTTATTACAGCCTTCCAATATGAAAAGTTATCTGGGAGAGTGGGGTGTATGTATGTGTAACTCCCCCCCCCCCCGTCCCCTGGGGTTACTAGAATCCCATCAGTGTCAGTGTTAGGTAGGGAAGGCAGCTGGTGAATATCTAGTTAAATGGATTTTCACCTTGCCCCTCTCTGCTGCTTGATCACTGCTGAGAGCAGAGAGGTGATGTAATTTAGAACTCTCGCAGCAACATAAGCCACACATCTTGTGTGAGAGGGGGAGTGGTGTTGGAATTCTGAAGCCAATGTTATCCAGCAGCTCAGAGAGTGAGCAGCTGAGTGTGTGGAGTGTCTGTATTTCTCACTCTAGTGGAGGACATCCCTTCCTGACTTGTGAAGTAGTGGAAACCATCTCCAGGGGTTCATGTGCCTTTATCCCATGTGGGATGAGGGGTTCTACAGAGGATTTAAGGGGCAATTCCCTGATCCAACCTTGAACTTTTTGTGAAGCTGGCTTTGGTGTACAAACTGTGAGTAGATTCTGCCTGCGTTACCCAGGATATGTACCTGCCTTTTTATGTGGGGTGACTCTCTTATTAAGGAACCCTTTCACCCAATTTCTGTGAGGATTTTCTCAAGAAGATTTGCTTTTTAAAGGTTGCTGACAATAGTGGATGTCCCATATGTGACTTGTCCTTTGTTCAGGATGTTAACCTTACACCCTAGTGGTGTTCCTGATGTATAATGTGCCAAACATTTCAAGATAGCATCATTTCTACAGTTTCAGTATTTGTGAGTTGTAACTCTGAAAGAATGGCTGGGTGTGCACAAGGAAGCAAAAGGTGGGAAACCGCCATCTGGAGTGACCAGTTCAGCACTTCAGGTTCTGTAAAGGTGCCTGTTTTCTGTCAGTGTATGTGGCCAATGCCTGAAGAAGTTTACCCCTTGTATGTGGGTTTTTTTTCTAGTTTTTGAGTCTTGAGTGCTCCGCAGTGGCTTGGGTGCCACCTTCCTATCCTATGCCATGTGGGAGATACTCTAAGTCTGGCCTAGTGCCATTTTGAGAAGAGATTTTGTGTGTTCACCGTGGCTAGTTCCACAATTTTCCAGATGTCTAATCCTATGTCATATGGGAACTGTTCTAAGTCTGGTCTAGAGCCATTTCGAAGAGAGATTTTGTGTGTTCACCGTGGCTAGTTCCATATTCCAGATGTTTAATCCTATGCTATATGGGAGGTTTCGAATTTCTATTTCTACAGATGTGTTCTGCATTGTTCTGTGCCACGAAGTGTAAACCCTTGGGGGGTCCATCTTTGCTCGTGTATTTCAAGTTTGTATCGGAATAAAGCCACACTCTAGAATCTCAGCCTGGTATGGACAATCGAGTTATTGCTTCCTGTGTGGATTTACTGGGTACCCCTGTCCAGAAGTGCAAACCTAGCATAGCCCTTAGCAAACATTCTCTCCTCAGGACCTGGGTTTTGGTATTGGTCCATTTGTGTCAAGTACACACTCACTTTCTGTGGTTTTCTTCTGCATTTGCAAAATTGCTTTGTACCCCCAACCCTCTCTTTTCCCCTAGACATGGGAGGTGTGCCTACTAGTTAAATATGAGGCAAGTGTGTGTGGGGGGGTAAATATGTAAAATGTGTATTAGGGTGAAGCGCAGATTGGAACTGGGAAATTTTGCAAAGCTGTATAGTCAGAAAGGTTGCTTTGTTGGTTACCTACTCCTACCAGATGTACAGCATACAAAATGAACCACACTGTGCACGGGCACCTTGTCTATAGTATAAGCCACTTCTGTCCACCAGATGCAATGTCTGCACTACCAAAATGCCATACTTGTTCTTATGAAGCCTTTGAAAATATGTGCATTGGTGAGGTTATGCCGAACATGCTCCACTCTCCCAGCCCCCTTTCTTAGACATGTGTGTAGATGGTTTTGGCATTACACATGCTTGTGTCATAAAGACAGGCATTGTCCACCGGCAAAAACAGGGTTAGAATCAGTAGACCATGACTGCACAATGTTTCAAATAAAATGTACATTCATGCCAAATACTGTATGTCCCACCCTTCCAGATCCCTTTCTTAGGCATGCGAGTAGATGGTTTTGGTATTACATATGCTTGTGTGATAAAGATAGCCTTTGCCCACTGGCAAAAATAGGGTTGGAATCAATGGATAATGACTGCACAATATTCCATATAAAATGTGATTCACGTCAAACATGATCCACCCTCCTAACCCCATTTCTTAGGTATGTGTGTAGGTGGATTTGGCAATTTCACTTGTTGGGATGCTGCTCTATAGTTCCTGTAAGGGGTTGTGAGGTGAGCACAACAGGACCCCCCCCCCATAACTGCCACAGTGACCAGCTCTCCAGGACCATCTCTGCCCTCCAAAGACTATAGTTCATGCTCTAGCCAATCAGGGAGTGCTGGAGGAGGGGTTAAATGAGCACTGAAATTCAAAGCGTTGGAACAAAACCCCGCACCTTTCACTCGTTGGGATGCTGCTCTGCTGTTCTCATAAGGGATCATGAGGTTGGCACAGCAACAGGGACCTTCCTGCCCCCTCATGATTGCCTCAGTGACCAGGTCTCCAGTACCATCTCTGCTTTCCAAAGACTAACATACATAGAAACATATAAAGTGATGGCAGAAGGGGGCCATGCGGCCCATGTAGTCTGCCCATAATCCTACCCCTTCTGTTAAATAATTTTCAGTGTTTTGATGCCCTTGTATCTATCCCACACCTTCTTGAAAGTTTCCACTGTTTTTGCCTCCACAGCCTCCTGTGGAAGGCAGTTCCATGGTTCAACCACTCTCTCGGTGAAGAAGAACTTGCGTGTGTTGCCTCTGAAGTTGCCCCCTCTAGCTTTATGTTGTGCCCTCTGGTTCTTGAGTGAATTTTGATATGGAACAGGTCCTGGACCTGCACCTTGTTTATTCCTTTTAGGAATCTGAAGGTCTTGATCATGTCTCCTCTGTCCCTCTGCTGCTCCAGGGAGTACATGTTTAATTCACTCAGCCTCTCCACATATGGTTTGTTGTGCAATCCATTAACCCTTTCAGTAGCCCTCTTCTGCACTGTTTCCAGTCTGGTAATATCCTTTTTGAGGTGTGGTCTCCAGAATTGTACACTGTACTCCAGGTGTGGCCTTACCATAGATCTATAGAGTGGAAGGATGACCTCCTTTTTCCTGCTGTACTTCTTGCTCCAGCCATTCAGGGAGCACTGGGGCAGGGCTAAAATGAGTGCCAAAATTCAAAGCACTGGAACTAGAACCCACACCTTTCACTCATCAAAGTACCACTCTACAGTTCCTGTAAGGGGTCATGAGATGTGTACACAAACAGGAATCTTCTCTCCCCTCCACAATCACTATAGCAACAGCTCTCCAGGACCATCTCTACCCCACAAAGACTATGCTTCATGCTCCAGTCAATCAGGGAGCAGTGGGGGCAAGGCTTACCTTTCCCACAAGCTTACAGCTTTGGTGATAAGTGAACCTCTGCACTACAGGCCAGAGTGCTAAGGGCTGAAGAAAGAGCAAGCAGACAAAGCACTCACCAGTCCTTCTGCATATAAAAAATAATGGAGTCAAATGTACAATGTAAAATTCTCCACTTTTATTGCAGGCATTTAAAGATGTTAGTGTGGAACACCACCGCACCAAAATCAAGGAATAAGGATGTCAAACTGTGGCAATGGCCATTAGCCAGAAATGCGCTCAAGTTCAACCAGGTGAGAGTAGCAACATCAGGACAATACTTATGAGCAGGTTGCATTTTTCAGTGGAGGATAAATCAGCAGACTAGTTATCCAAGGCAGAAACAGAGTGCTTCTTGGTGGTGCAGCTAGTGTGTCCCACGAAAAGGGCCCCTGCCTGTTATATTCAAAAATGGCTGTTGTTGTAACATGTTACTGTATCTTTTAACTGCATTGTGTAATAGTACCTGTATACGTGTTCAGCCCTTGGTTTTGTGGCCGTAGTTACATAATCATGACTGTGTATGTATTCTGCGTAGGGCAACTAGTATTCACAAAAAGTGTGTGATTGCATTAACCTAGCTATTCCTTAATCCTACCTATATGAAGGTCTTAACATGGCTACTCAAAATAGGGATTATAGGGAAGCTGGCTGCAACTATCTATATCCTGAATGAACATATCATAGCACATTCCTAGACCTACCTTTCTGGGTATCTACTTCATAATCATTGCAATATAGAGTTTCCTAGGTAGCATGGTTGAAGTGGATTCTTACAGTATACAGCACTCTCCCATTGCCTTTAGGGGTGACCCTTGCAAAGATAATAGAAGAAGGAATTCCCAAGAAGTATTGTGCAATTTGAAACTTATGCAACAGACTATACAGTTTTCTTTTAAGTTATCCCTCTCTATATATTGTATCACCTCCCCTTGTATGGTGAATCCAACATACTGGTTATTTGTAGGAACTGTGGGCATTACCCCTAATTGGATGTATCACCTCCACTTGTATGGGAAAGGGAAAGGGGAAATTGTTTAACCAGGAAAGGCACACTAAGCCGAAGCTTGTTTCCAGATGTGGCCTGGGAGCACAAGGAAGTTAAGTGACTTGCTCAGAGTCACACAGTATGCAAGTGGGAGCTGTAGAATTCAAACCCCGGTCTCCAGGTTTGCAGCTCAGAGCCTTAAACCACTGCGCTATGCTGCCTCCTTGTATGTTGATTCTGTTGTACTGAATTTGTTGGCCTACATGTTTTCTTCCTCTGATGGTAACTTATTAATTATGTACTGTGTGCTTTCTCCCATGTTTTGTATGCGCCGCCTTGATGGCCTGAGTCATCCCTGAAAATGGTCCCTTGGACCAGTGTACCTACCTGGTTATCAAATAAATAAATGTTGTGGAAGAGTCTCTTGGAAAGGCTGCATTCTACAATTAAAGCCCCTAGCTTATGTAACCTTTTACTATACCTGGATGATTTTGTAGAATTTACAATTACCCCCTACCACTCTAGTTGCTTCACAATATGTGGCTTGTACTAATTGTATTACTCTGCCTGCCAGTGGGCATACCCCCACTATGTGAATCTAGTGAGCCTGCCCCGAAGCTGGATACTGTTGTATTCTTGAATACTTGCGTAGTCTACATGTGATCTTCTGACACTACCCGGTTAGTGATGCATTTGTTCAGTTATACAGTACTTCTCCAAAATATAGACCCTTTATACTGAACTTCGCTAGCTCATTTTCTAGTTGGCAGAAAATAGTATTCTATAGATCCTCACAAGGTAAAGTCATTATTAGCCATGGCAAGCATCTCAACTGCTGTCTTCCTAAGCAAACAGTTTCTTATGATATTATTACTTTTTTCAGGTAATATAGAATTAAATCCTGGCCCCCCCATCTGCAAAGCTAACACCTACTGAATTTACTATGCTAAATGGGTTGAAATTTATGATCATCAGCATTCCCAATATGCTTAACAAGCCAGACAACTTAAACATCTGGGTTATCCAGTCTAATCCAGATGTGCTGTTAGTAACTGAAACATGGCTTTACCCCTCCATAAAATCTAAGGTAGTCTCTTTACTAGACTACGACTTATATAGGCAAGACCGCCCAATGTGGTGTGGATGGATTGCACTATCTGTAAACAAATTGACATCCTGCTTAACTGATTCCCTATCTATAACAAGTGAATTTGAATTCATAGCTATTATCATAACATCTCTACAAATGAATCAATAAATGTAATAGTTTGTTACAGGCCCCCCACAGCTGGGTCACATATCGTAAATTACACTAAATTTGCTAGTGACAATAACAGTGAGATCTTCTTTATGGGCGATTTAAACTTTGACTTGCTGACACCAAGGTCGAACGATATAAAGTTAATATGTGATGACGCTGGATTTTCTCAGCTAATCCTAGAGCTCTCTAGACTCAATCAGAAAAAAAAAACCCAAGAAATTCCTATATTCTAGACATCATTCTCACTAGTAGACCCCAGAAGATTACTGTTGCTACTATATTTGAAAATGTTTTCAGCGATCGTAATGTGGTGGTTTGCATCAGAGGGAAAGAAATACCTCCAACACCTGACTGCCCCAAAGTGGCAAGAGTTTTACCTAGTGCCCTTAGTACATACTGCATCAACAATCTTTACTCAACAAGTGCTTAAGGTAATATAGACCAACCTGCTCTCTTCACTAAACACAAAACTAAAAAGAGGTGTCTCCCCTGGTTTACTACAGAAAAAAACAAGCTGTGAGACACAGAGACTTGCTGTCGGCAAAAGCCAGAACTACTAAGGCAACATGGGAATGGATAACCTTTAAGCAGAAGAGAAGTCAATGTACCAAATTAATACATCTGGCAAAAGCAAATTATTATCTGACCTTACTGGATGAAAATGAGAATGACTCCACTAAATTTTGGAACACTATGAAAATCATAGAAGGAGGTGCACCCCCTTCAACTCTGCCTAAGCAGATGCAAACTGGAAATAATCTAATAACTGAAAAACAAATTACAGTGGAGGAACTAAATTCTCATTTTGCCGCTGTGGCGATGGCCTTCGAAAACTCTCCTTAAGCAAATATTTCTGTACCCATCCAACAGCCATCAAATCTGACAACTAAAAGCACTAACACTTTCCAGTTTCAGCCATTCTCCTATTTGCAGGTGGAACGGCTTCTCTTATCCCTCTCTTCTTACCTCTCCTCTCCCGGTCATCCCCCTCCTATTATCTGCTATGCTCCAGAGACTCCCGTACCTTTTCTGTCCCCTGTCCTCTATCCAGTTTAGGGCAGGCGACCTTCTCCTACCATCTTCCTTCCCTCTGGAACTCTCATCCAAGCTCCCTTCGTCTAGCAACTTTACTGCGCTGCTTAAAGCATATTCTTTCCCAAACACCCCCTTCCCTTTGCTCCTGTCCTTCCTCCTCCTGGCAGGTGGGGCCAGGCTCTCTCTACCCCTACTTTTAGCTTTTCTCTTTATGCACTTTACTTTCCCTCACTTGTCTGATTCCTGTTGCTTACCTCAGTTTTTGCCTTGTTCCCTCTTTGCATGATTGTTTCCTTTCCTTGCTGCTTATCTTAGCTACTTCTTGTAGTTTTTGCCTATGCTAATTTGTCATGTAAATGTTCAAACGTTATGCCAGTCCTTACCATCCTCTTCATTGTAATTTCATGCACCTTATGTTTTTATTACTTGTATGCTTTATTTAAATTGTAATCAGTCCTTATATTTGCACTACCCCTTTTCTCTTTCACCTGGGTCTCACCTGGAAATGAGCTACAGCTCAGTGTGCCTCTCCCGGTTACCAAAAGTGTAAATAAATAAATAAATAAACCTTGATACCAAAAGAAGGCACTGGTGCTGATAACCGTGAACCACTGTTCCTAAAAATTGGTCACCCTATTTTAACTGCCCCATAACCCATCTCTTTAATCTATCAATAACAAAATGTGAAATCCCATTGCTGTGGAAAACTACCCATATACTCCGGCTTTTTAAGTCAGGTGATAAAGTCTCCCTAAGCAAATGCCGTTCTGTGTCAGTTCTACCTGTCTTAGCCAAATTGCTTGAAAACTTAGTGAATGAACAGCTCAGTGATTATCTTGACACATTTAACATTATTACCCCAGTTCAATCAGGCTTTAGGGTGCAGCACAGTACATCAACTGGTGTAGTCAAGGTCACCAATGACTGGCTTACAGCTCTAGATCAAAAGCTCACCAATGCAGCAATATTCCTAGACCTCAGCATGGCTTTTGATACAGTTGACCATAATTCCCTCTTGAACAAACTCAAGAACATTGGCATTGGCCCTGAAACAGTAGCTTGGGTTGGAGAGCACCTCTCTGGGAGACAACAGATAAAGATGGAAGGCTTAACATCCTTTCATGCTCACATTTGCAAAAGTGTGCCACAAGGGTCTGTTCTCGGACCAGTATTATTTATGATCTATACCAATGATTTGGGATAAACATTGTAAATGCCAAGCTACATCTATATACAGATGACACTGTTTTGTATGTTACTAGCCCTACCCCAGCTATGGCAGTGGATAATCTACAATGCACATTTGATCAACTTCAGATTAATCTCTGTACCTTCAAGTTTCTCTTAAATGCTGCAAAAATTAAATATATGGTATTCTCCCAAAGAAGTATCTACCCTTGCCCTCTGTTGGCATTACCACCCTGATGAGGGATATGTTAGGGTATTTTGAATCCTTCAAGTGCCTGGGTATGTGGTTGGACAGCAAACTATCCTTTAGTATAGATATAGATAATCTTTGTAAAAAATGCATCAAAGACTTAGGTTCTATTTCTGGAACAAGTTCTGTTTTAGCTCTGAGGCAAATAAAAAAAGCCTAGTTCAGGCAACCTTCCTTCCCCAATTGGACTATGGTGATATCCTCTACAAAAGTACCCCAGTCTCAAATCTGTCTTAATTAGCTGTGCTATAACATCAAGCCCTCTGTTTTATCTCTGGCTTACATGTCAGAACATATCATTGTCTCCTCTACTCAGCAGTTGGCTGGATCTCACTTACAGTCAGAAGGCTTCTATTCTATTCAATTCTTTAACCAGGAATAGCACACTAAGCTGAAAGCTTATTTACAGGGGTGACCTGGGAGAACAGGGAAGTTAAGTGACTTGCTCAGGGTCACACAGTATATGCAAGTGGGGACTGTGGGATTCAACCCCAGGTCACCAGATTTGCAACTCAGAGCCTTAAACCACTGTCCTATACTGCCTTCCTTCATATATGGTCTTTTAAGGCTGTGAGGAATATGCTGCCATTTTACATATCAGATATTGTGTAAAGATCTACTGGTCTGTATAATTTAAGGAAACACAAACCTATTCTCTTTAAGGCCCCAAGGCACAACACAAAATTTGGAAACAAATGGCCTTTAGTTGGATCACATCTACGTCTTGGAACATCTTGCAAGATTCACTTAAAATTGAGTTCCCTTGACAGTTCCTACTATTTCAAAATGTTACTTGGCCAACTCTGTGTTGACAAATGTGAATGCTATTAAATCACTCTGAAATTGGTGTTTTAACCAACATGAATACTACAGCACTTTATACTTTCTGTAAGCATGGATATTGTATTTTTATTGTTACTTTGCTTATTTTGTTTCTTGACCCTTGTTTTAGTACTCATTGGTAAAAATCTGCCCCCAATTTTTCACGACTGTGTAGGCAGAGCCTGGAGCCGTTTTGCAGTAGCTCTAAAAAATGAGCTACCAGATTCAGATCCTGGAACACTTCCATTTTGGAGTTTTGGACTGATCCTTCCGAAACTGCAAAACAGTCTGCTGTGGGTGCACTATTAATTGTTTTAATGAGGTATTCCCACTCACATTACTACTAACCTGTTACCCGTCATTTAAAACTACTATCAACTGGCTCCATTTTCTTGTGTTCTCAAGTAATCTCTTAGGAGTCACCTTCCTAAAACTTTGCCAATAGTCCTGAAGAGTGATTCCAGAGATCTGCCACCAGCTCTAGTTGTAAGGATTGCCAAGCAAAAAGTTGTAGCAGCCATTTGCAATCCTGAGTTAGCGAGTGGCATTGCTTTATTCCTAGTGCCCACTTTCTGTGTGCACATTCATCCAACCCCATGTTATAAATATTTATTTCTGTCAGTGACAGCTGGCTGTCCTGGAGTGATGTTTCAATTGCATTCCTTGGGACGTGCTGAGAGAGAGACAGCGAGAGTGGCACAGTCACTTGCTAACTCCGTTCCACTGCAATCCATTATCTGCCTGAACATCTGCAGCTTACTACCTAAACTAGACATACTGCAAGCCTTTGCAAGCACCCACCATCCCAATATTCTGACGGTGGTAGAAACGTGGCTCACCCCCCTCAGTTCCTGATCAAGCAATCTCTCTCCCAGGCTATAATATCTTTAGGCTTGATCATACATCTAAAAGAGGAGGAGGATGCACACTGTATCTAAAAGACAATCTGATGGGGCACCCTGTCCACTTCGACCTACCGACACCCACTGCCCAACTACTGCATGTCAAAATCCTACTTGGTGCTCAGAATAAAGCCCTCTCGGCCATCACTGTGTATATCCCTCCAAAAGAACAGGGGCTGGGCCTACACTCAGTACTGGATTACATCAAAACATTCCCACCCGACTCAGCAATCGTCATACTCAGTGATTTCAACATAAACTGGCTGGGAGTAGAGGCAGGGGCTGCCAGGGACTCGGTCACATCAGCTAACCTCACCCAGGTACTCGACTCCCCAACCAGAAAAAAATATAAAACTGGCACCAGCACCCTACTGGACTGGATCCTGGCTACTCACCCCTCCCAGATCACAAGATCCACCACACTGACTGACTCTCTCAGTGATTACTCCCCCGTCAGCTGCACCTGGTCAAATAAATTCTGCAAACCCCCACCTAAAGTTATACTCAGCAGACTCCTACCCCATGGACAGCTAACCCACCTAAAAGCACACCTTCTTAATCAAGACTGATCCCCATCGACTGGGCCACAGACACAAAGACAGCACTGGACCAATTCATCCTCATCTTCGATGAAGCCTGTAACACCTTCGTCCCGCTAAAAAAGCACTAAGTTAAATCTCTCTGCAACCCACGGCTCTCGGGCTCCCTCTTAAAGAAGTTAAAACATAGGGACCATCTCTGGGAACTGGCCAGATCAACTGTAAATCAAGCAGACATCCAAAAATACAAAACAGCAAGGAATGATTGCACCAAATCCATACGCCAACAGAAATCTGACTATTACAAGAAAGCACTCACTGACTCTTGGGGAAATGGAAGAGCTTTCTGGAATAACATAAAAGATGTCACTGGGAAGGAGTCCAAATCACCCCTGACTGTTCTCAAGACAAACAGGAGTACTACACTGGACCTAAAAGTCATTGCCAACACTTTCAATGATGCCTTCACTGACCTCAGCAGCGTCCTCTCCCCCGACTTTTTCAATGTCAGTGACACTCCTCTTCCCACCCATCAGACTCCTCCCCAAAACTGACTTCCCTTCTACTTCAGAGCAGTTAACAAGAATACAGTCAGGAAATACATCTCCAAAGCCATCGGCAACACCAAAGCAAGTGCTGATACACTGGACCTTAAGCTTCTGTCCCTCACACTGGAGGAAGTACTGGGGCCTCTCACCAGGATTTTTAATCTCTCCCTCTCTCTCAGCCAGTTCCCAGATAACTGGAAGTCAGCAACAGTCACTTCTATCATTAAAAGTGGTGACCGGACCACTCATGGGAATTACCACTCTATCTCTATCCTTCCACCCCTATCTAATGCCCTGGAATGGATAGCAGCAGACCAGCTCACCGACTATCGGGGTAAATACAACATCCTTTGCCAGCAGCAACATAGTTTTAGAAAAGGACACAGCACTGCCACTGCCCTTCTTGAGTTCACAGATGTCATCCACAACTCCCTAGACCACGGTCTTCTAACTGGAGCTGTATTCATAGACCTGTCAAAGGCATTTGACACCATCCACCATCGCCTCCTGCTTCATCAGCTACTAAACACTGGTCTTTCTACTGAATCTGTGGCATGGTTCGATAGCTATCTTGGTAACTGGACCCAATGTGTAAAAATAGTGGATGTGCTCTCTGACACTAAAGAGGCACGCTCTGGTGTCTCCCAGGGCTCTATCCTGGGACCTCTACTTTTCAGCCTGTTCCTCAACTCTCTCCCCTACTCCAGACCTCTACAGATTATACTCTATGTGGATGACGCTGTGATTTTTGCCTCCCATCAGGACCCAAACCACCTACAACAAACCCTTCAACATAGTTTCACCTTGGTCGAAAACTGGTTCAAAGAACATAACTTAATTCTCAACCAGAAAAAACAAGACCATGATTTTTACCAGCCACCAAAACAAGCACAAACATCTCCAACTCTCCTTAAACACCTGCTTTGGTAGCCCACTGGAGCAGGTTGAATCCTTCAAATATCTAGGAATCATCTTAGACTCCCACCTGTCCTACGCAACCCACATAACTAATGTTGCCAAAACTGCGAACTCCAGACTGGGCCTACTCTATCGCCTATGGTGACACCTGACTAAAGAGGCCCTCGCTGCCGCTGTTCAAAGCTCCATCATGTCCCAGATGGACTATGGCCTTGTCATCTATGGCGCTGCCACTGCCACGGCACTCAGAAGGGTAAGCACCACCCTAAACAAGGCTGTCAACTCATCATTGGTGCTAAATGTCTCATGCACACCTGTTACCTCTACACACAAGCAAACTGGCTGCAACTTGAAAATAGAATTAAGTACCAAACCTGTGTGGCTGCAAAGAAAATCCAGTTGGGGATCGCCCCCCCCCCCGGAGTCTACACCCTTCTTCAAACAAAAGCCAGCGCTAGAATCACGAGGGGATCAAAGCCACAACTGTTTCAGATCCCTCACTGCCGCACAACCCAAGGCCAATGATGATTCACCTGCAGAGTCCCCACCTGGTTTAATGGTCTTGCCAATGATACTGTCACCACCACTGGTCTTGGTGCCTTCAAATCCAGGCTCCGTCACACCCTTGTTGCCTCCAGCATCTGCGATTGCCATGGCTAATATTCTGCACCCATCCTCCTGTGCTCACCCATATCTGGCCCCTGCCCACCGCAGACCTGTTCCTCCCAGGGCCACCATATCTCTTCCCGTGACTATGCCACTGACAATGCCGCCTGGCTGCCTCACACCTCTTTCCTGCCCCCACCCTATCCCATCCCGACCTCTTCTCTCCTTCCTTCTCCTTCTCTGACCACCTGCTACTGCCCCTTCTTTTCTTTTCTCCTCATACTCCCCTCAACCTATCTCTACCAAATGTTCCTTTTTTGCAACCTGTGTTATCCTTGTAACCTATGACGTGGAACCTTTGTAAAAGAGCCTTGGGCTCAAAGGTAAATTGTAATCCTAGACTAAATAAATAAATAAAAATAAAATAAAAATACTGGGAAGGCACCTCAGCTCAAGTTCCCCTGCCCCCGATGTATTGGTAGACAGTCAGAGAGAGAGGGAGGGGGTGTTGGGAAAAGTAGCAGTTGCCAGCCAATGGAAAGGATGTCCTCGCATATGCAGTCAGGTAACTCTCCCCACCCCAACAGTTGCTGTCCCCGTGGCTGGAGAGAAAGAGTGAGAGATCAGCGCATGAGGGAGACAGAGTGACAGGAGCACGCTGCCCCGCACCTATAGCTCACGCCATAGCTGTATTCATTTCTCACTTTTTAATCATGGCAGTCCTTCCAGTAAAGCATCTGTCCCAAGTTTTGCATTTTAATGAAGAAATCCACGATATCTGCAGGTAGAGTGGGTCCGAAAAAGAAAAATAATTCTTAGGCAGGTCACAAACAGTGTACTCAGATGTATGGATGCATCTTGGAACCGAGTTTTATTTTAAACTCTTTATTTATATGTGCGGAGAGACAAGATCAAACAATGAGCTACAATGGCATATACATATGAGGTTCATAATAACCATATACTATCTTTCCATATTTCGATTGCTATCTCTCCACAATGCAAAATACGACCTAAAGAAAAGGGGAGAAGTAAACCCACATGTCGCTAGCATTCCAGTCATGGAACAAATGCAGGATCTACTTGGGATATGTAAAAACCCCACCTTCTCCATGTAATCTCAAACCGAGAGATATGACCCAATTGATAGGCTAACAGATGCTCCAAATAATACATTTCATTCACAATACCATGCCACTGGGCAAGTGCAGGGGGTTCAGAACTATGCCATAAATGAGTGACGTTTTTTTTTGTGGCAGCAATATATAAATACAGCAAACTGGCTCTAGCCAGAATCAAACCATCTGGTGCCACATATAGCAATACAAGTTGTGGAGTTAAGGTAAACCCCAAGTCCAACAGCTCCAACAATCAGCCTTCTATACTGTATCTCTCCAGAAGTCTCAAAGAATGGGGCAATACCAAAAAATATGGACAAAAGTGGCTGACTTCTCTCCACACTGCTACCAGCAGACGCTGTATATGGCAGGCAGAAATCTTGCCATTTTAGCCGGTGTATTAAAAAAATCATACCCGGCATTTCAAAATAAATTCCCACTAATAGGGAGCTTGTGATATTTTCATTGATGGGTGAATAGCCGCTAGCCATGTATCATAGGGAATATCCGTAGAAAGTTCAGAATTCCATGCCTTGAGGATGGCCCACGACGATTCAGCCCAGTGCCCCCTAAGGGCTCTATAGGTCAACCCTTTTAAGTACAGATACGTTCTGCCCTCTAGTGCGTCTAGTATCAATTGTAAAATTGGTGGTTTGGGGTTAGGTAGAGTATTCCAAAATGGGCCCTTTTCCAACAAAAAAGCCCTTACTTGTAAATATCTTAAATGGTCCTGACTGGGCAACGCATTGCAATTGTGAAAAAGGTATTACCCCCTGAATGTCTAAGAATTGATAAAATAGAGAATAAAGTATGGGTCGGTGTGTGTAACGAGAAGTTTACACACACCCAAGGGGTTAGATGCTACATAACCCCGAGAGTGAAGCTCAAGGGGTTTATTAAAAGGATCTAACCCAGAGGGTGTGTGTAAACTTCGAGTTTACATACAGACCCATTTTTTATTTTATATAATTGCTGGGTTTGCCTTTTTCACCACAGCAATTATATAAAATCAAAGTCTGTGCAGCCCTAGCGTGGTTATAATTTAGCGTACGGCCCCCTGACTCGCTGTTTCCTATTCTATGTATCAAAACCCCTTATTTTAGTAAGAAGCACTAGTTTTGACTCCCCTTGTAGAAATTCTTTTTAAATTTAGACTTACTGCTGAGTCTGTGTGGCGGTTCACTCATATGGGGAAAAAACATGCGGTCAGCGATCGGAAGGGAAAAGTTGCAGCAGGGCATGCGCAAAGCGAGGGAAACGTGTTTGCTGTTATAAACACTGCTTTACAATGGCAAATTCTGCTACGGTTTTCCTATGGGAAAAAGGCTGAGCCAGTTATTATTGAATGATAGCCCCAGCCGTCTCCATCTTTGAAAAGTTAAGTCTAGGTGAGATGGCAAAAAGTCTGCCTCTGTTGACAGCAGCAGAACTAAATAAAAAAATATGTGTAAGTGTAGATATGGATCTTATTTTATACCAACATCTCAAAATATCCCTGGTGCCAAAAGAAAAGGTTTTTAAATCTGGTAATGAAGAGGTGGGAGTGAAAACTAACTGTTTAATATCAAACAAATCGTTTATTACAAAATCTACGTATTTCCATGGGGATTCCAATGTATGGTTTACCACTGTAAAATCATCTTAAATGTGACCGCTCTATAGTATTCTATTACATTTGGGAGATTTAGTCCCCCTTTGTCTATAGGCAGCTGTAAGAGGGACCATTGAACTCAGGGGTGTCTACCTGCCCAGACAAATCGAGAGAAGGATCTATCCCAGGAATTAAAGAAATATGGGGTGGGGTTACTGGGAAAGATTGGAATAAAATATAGCAATTTGGGCAATCTAGTCATGCGGATGGCATCTATTCTAGAAAGGAACGATAAATGTAGATGTGCCCATCTACTAGTTAAAGATTCATAGTTAAACAATTCCAGATGTTCGGAACTGAGGTTTGATTGCTTTTTACATACGTTGTATTCCATAACAACAAAGTACAAAACTTGCCTACAGCAATGCGATGCAATGATGGCAACCACTGTGGTTAAAAGATTAAAAGTTAAATGTGCCACTCAAGCCTAATACAGCCCATTAATTGTTCACTAAGTGACCTCTCTGCTTAGTTTTTTTCCCCCAATGCGAGGGTATTGGGGAGGGTGGTAAAGTCTCTGGTCGAGGGGCAACTGCAATTATGTTTCTAATTAGAAGTTACCCTGTGAATGCCTCAGTGTGACAAAACATTGCAGCACTCGCCAGGATGGACAGAAGCTGTAATTCTAGGCTCCAGTGTAATCGCTTATTACCCGAGAAGTAGGGACATAGCACTGTTAGTGCGGGTCATTTTGACTTTACAATTTCCATTTCGTTCTGCAGTAGACTTAAAGTCCTTATGAGTAATTTGTGTCTGAATCCCCCTGTGGGGGAGTGTGTGTGTGTGTGTGTGTGTGTGTGTGTGTGTGTGTGGGGGAGGGCAGGGCAAAGGCCAAGAACCAAGGATACTATATCTCAATCTATCCATCTGTCTGTCTGTCTATCTATCTATCTATCTATCTATCTATCTATCTATCTATCTATCTATCTATCTATCTATCTATTATCCACAATCATTTGTAGTTACAGATTATTAGTTTAATTTTGAACTTGCAAATAATTAATTTCATATTAATTGTGGTTAGATGGGAGCATAGCAAATGCTGATCTATTTTAAACTATATGTTTAATGTTGCCTAGGTTATAATCAGGTGCCAAAATTGATATCTTCCATCGGTGTTCCTGTTATTTTGGGATCACAATTTTCCAACTAGAATACTGCATGTCTATAAAGATTGGGCATTCATTTAATATTTCTGTATTTTAGACTGCTGCTGCAGTGCCCGATTAGTTAAACTAGCCGTGCAGGACTTACACTCCAATTAGCTGTAAGCAATGCTTCCATATTCATCTCAACATCAAGTACAACTCTGCTTGAATTAACTTTGGTCTTCACTTTATTTAACAAAAAAAACTTTGTTTCTGTCTTTCACCAATACCACTGCAAAATAATTTAGGACTCATCTGTAAAATATATAAGTGAATACTGGTCAATATAGGAAGCGAGGGTAGCAACAGATCAGCAGATTGATCTGTCTCCTTGTAGTGCATGCCGTATTGAAAGGCTACATCTGATGTGCAATAATTTGTGATTTCATGTGTGCTACATAAATGGTACTGTTACTGCCCCCCCAGCTATAAACCCCAAATGTCCTGATTGCCTTACAGCTCATTTTCAGTGGCACCGAGCATGGGCACTGTTCTGCTTTCTAATACAACCAGATGAAACTACACATAGGACTGACCTGGAGAATTGTGTTATTAGGGCATTTTTGAAACCATTTGGATGAGCCCCCCCCCCATCTCAACCCGACAACCCAAGAAACATGTTACTGACCAGGTGCTGTTGCAGGTTCAAGTCCATTAAAATCTCAAACACTGTCCAAAGGCAGAAAACCTCATTGGAGAAAAGCCATTCACCTGTACAAACTGTGCATTTTGTATCTTCTGAAGGGAGCACAAGCAACTCAGTGACTGAATGCTACTTGGGGTACTCTGCTAGCTGCAGTTGCATAGCAGCTCTGTTTTTGTCTTGGATATAGCTTTTTACTGAAACTTGCTAGGAAAAAGTCCCCAATGATGATATTTGCATCACCGCATCAGGTGAATGGACGGCTACAGTACAAAAAAAATTGTACAGTATAAGTATTAAACATTTGAAACAAATCACCAATATCTTAAATCCCCTGTTTGTGAACTTTATCCTAAGTACAGTGCATGGTAATCTAAAAGATGTTCTCAACCTAGAGCTGCATACTGAAATGGTCTCTTTTGCAGGATTTCTTTATTTTTTATTAGAACTGCCATCACACACTTCCTCTGCACTTAATTTTATTGCTCTCAAGAAAAGCATTATACCCTAAAAGCTATTGTACTGGAGATATGAATATTTTCTAACAAAGATATTTAATTTTCAGCTTGTTTCTTATATCTGCAGCTTGCCACACTCCTCTGTAGCACCAATCAAACAAATGAAGAGACTCTTTGTTCTCCCTCCCATTCACAGTCATGTCACTGCCGTCTCTTAGCTCTCCCTGCACCACTGCCGGCCGCGCGGTAAGGAGAAACTGTTGAGTTAATCTGCTTTGGTTTTATGCCTGTGTATATTTCTTTCCCCCTCCTAGCATTGACTACATTTTCTTAAACAACACTAACAGACAAAACAAACTCTATTCTCCCTTCCATGACTGGTCTCAGTGTTTCATCTTTCAGAACTTCCCATTGGAATGTGCTTCCTAGTGCTTTTGTGCTACAGTTGTTATATAGATACATAGACAGTGTCGGCAGATAAGGGCCTATGGCCCACCCAGTCTGCCCATTTAAGTTTGTAAGTTCAGTTTATGTTTCCCAGGAAGTCTGTTGCCCCTTACCCCTGACCTCCAGAATTCCTTTATGTCTATCCCATGCATTCTTAAATCCCGTGATTGTTTCAGCCCCCACCACTTCCTCTGGCAGGGTGTTCCACTTGTCCACCACCCGTTCTTTGAAGAAATTCTTCCTCACGTTTCCTCTGAATCGTCCTCCCTCCAACTTCATCCCATGCCTCTAGTCCTGGAACATCTTTTTCGCTTAAAATAGTGCATTCTGCACCCTGTTCCTCCCTGTAAGATACTTGTATGTCTCTATCATATCCTCTCTCCTCTCCTCCAGGGAGTACATGTTCAGTGCCTTCAACCTGTCCTCATAGGACTTATGATGCAATCCATGCACCATCTTTGTTGCCCTCCTCTGAACCTTCTCTACCTGTCTATGTCCTTACGTAGGTAAGGTCTCCAGAACTGCAGTGTACTCCAGGTGCGGCCTCACTAGTGTCTTGTATAGTGGACTTATGACCTCCTTTTCCTGCTGGTGATGCCCCTGCCTATGCATCCCAGCATCCTATTTGCTTTACCTGCTGCCTTGTCACACTGTTTCCTGCCTTGAGGTCATCAGAGATGATAACTCCAAGATCCTCTCCTGCTTGGTGCATGCTATATCCTCACCTCCCAACTGATATATTGTGCCAGGGTTTTGTGCCCTATATGCATTATCTTGCACTTCTTGCATTGAATTTCAACTGCCAAACCCTTGACCATTCTTCAAGTTTCTGCAGGTCCCTTCTCATTCTGTCTACACCTCTGGTGTGTCTACTCTGTTACAGAGCTTTGTGTCATCAGCGAACAGTGAAATTCTGCCTTCTAGGTCCTGCGCAATGTCACTGATGAAGATGTTGAATAGTACCGTCCCAGCACTGATCCCTGTGGTACCCACTGGTCACTCTTCCCTCTGTGGAGTGACAGCCATTTACTACCACCCTCTGTGTCCTGCTGCCCAGCCAGTTACCTACCCACCACACTACTGTCCTGCCCACACCCATATTCCCCAGTTTGTGCAATAGTCTTCTGTGGCACAGTGTCAAAGCCTTGCTGAAGTCCAGATAGGCCATGTCCACTGCCTCCCTGATCCACCTCCCTAGTCACCCAGTCAAAATTCAATGAGGTTGGTCTGACATGACCTTCCCTGGTGAAACCATGCTGCCTTGGGTCCTGTAGTCCATTGACAACCAGATGTTCCACCAGTCTCTCCTTCAGTAGTGCTTCCATGATCTTCCCCACTACCGAGGTGAGGCTGACTGGTCTGTAGTTCCCCACTTCTCTTTGCCCCACTTTTGTATAAGGGGGACTACACTGTCCTCCAGTCTTTGGGTACCTCCCTGTTTCTAGTGATCGGCTAAACAGGATAGCAAGAGGTTCAGCCACCACCCTCTTAGTTCTTTAAGGACCCTGGGTGCACCCCATCTGGCCCCATTGCTTTATCAACTCTTATTACTTCCAGTTCCTTCAGGACCCTTTCTCGTGTAAAGGGACTTGTGTCCATTTCTGCACCATTCTCACCCCTTATACTCCATTCAGACCCATTACCCTCCTCTTCCTCAGTAAAGACTGAGCAGAAATACCAGTTCAGTATATCAGCTTTACTGTTGTCATCCTCCACACAGCCCCCATCCTCCCTCTTCAGTCTCACTATCCCTCCCTTTGCCTTTCTTTTTTCACTTATGTACCTGTAAAAGGTTTTGTCCCCTCTACCCACTGATTTTGCAATGTGTTCTTCTGTCTGAGCTTTGGCTTCCCTTACTGACCTCCCTGCCTCCTTAGCTTCTCCTGGTACTTCTCCCTATCCCCTTCTGCCTGTGTCTTTTTGTATTGCCTGAATGCAATCTTTTTGGCTTTCACTTTCTTTGCTACCTCTTTGGAAAACCATAATGGTCTCCTCTTCCTTTTCCTCTTGCTAACCTGCTTAATACATAATTCTGTTGCTCTTGTAATCCCCATTGTTTACATCCTATCACAGCCCCTTCTTACTAAAAAAAAAAAAGACACTCCCCATTAGTTGAACTGGTTGAATACTTGTTTTTCTTTTATCTGCAGCTTCTCTCAATCATCCATGACCCTGATTATTAATAAAAAAAAGACTGGTCTTCCTCCCCTCAACTGTCCTGGGACTGTCAGCTCTAATCTCTCTCTCAACACTGCTGCCTTCCCTGGAGTCGGGAGAAACTCTTGTTGGTACATTAGGTCTTCAGTTAGGCTATCTGTTTTTTTTTTTACCTACTCCATATATGTGCATGATACAGCAATCATAACAAAGCTCACTAATGTTTAGGTAGTTTCTTTGAAGTTGTGTTAGGACTGGTAGCTGGAGTCCCTGCAGAACTTCTGAAGTGAATCTGTATTGTGGTATACAAATCTAAACCATGCTCCCAACATTATTCTTTGTTTAATTATTTCATATTAGGAATGTTAATTGCTAATAATTGTCATATATAATGGGGGGGAGGGGTGAGGGCAGCAAAATGCCACACATATTACCTCTAACTGCATGCTGATCTACAATGTAGAAAAATGTGCAAAGTCCATTAACACCATACTGTATGATACACATGCAACATGTACTGTTTGTTAGGAAGATCTGAGGCTATAGTTAGTAAGAGTCTGAAAGAAATCCAGCAATTCTGAAGACTTTGCTATAACAAGCAACATCCTTTCATTGCTCAGGAGCACCACAGAGATTCCTTTTTCACATGTATGCATATGAGGCTTTTACCAAAATATACATGTGAAAAAGGACTCTCATGCTGCTCCTGAACAGTAAAGAATTTAACTTTTCATATGGATGTCTTCAGAATTGTTGTAATTTGTTTCTTTTTTTTTTAGGCTCTAACTAACAATAGCCTCACTTCTTCCCTCAGTTTAAGGGATGAAGTGACTCCAGAGCCTGAATATATACATGCAGGCTGCCTGTTTGATGTTCGATCTTCCCACAGCTCCCAGCAGTCTGACTTACAGGAAGACATGATCTCTGACTGTATGCTACAATAACTAAACATTTTATTAAAATTAATCTTGCTCTGTGCTATATATTAGAATGTAGTCGAGTCTATATTTTTATTTTCTGATATGAACACCCTTACCCCTTGTACAAACTTGTCATAATGGGAAAATAACTTCATCACTCTTTCAACGTAATAGCGTTTGCATGCAGCAATAAAAGTAGCATGTCTAAACCTCAGATCCGAAGTAACAAAATGTGTCTTAGAAAACATGACAGCAAAATGTGGTACAGCAGATTTATGACACAACAGAAAACATGATTCTGCAGTCTTATGTTTATAAAGTTGTTGCCCGTCTTGAAATAACTGAATGACAGGTTAAAACCCCACTAGAGCCACTTATACGTGATGACCATGGAGCACTTGTATTAGATCAGGGCTACTTTCATCATGTTGCTGGCTACTGTTGCTTTGTGGTATATACAGTATATATATATATATGTGTGTGTATATATATATATATATATATATATCATTTAAACACATTTGCTGTAGAACATGTGTCCATTTGCCTGTTTCAGCAAGGTTAAACTGATTCCAAGCTAAGAAGGCACATATTGTAATTGTACACTGTCTATTCTGCTTCACTCTGGGATCCATTTTACTGTAACTGGAATTTCAGGCACAAAAATAAGGTTTAAGTGGCCTTTAAATTCTGTTCTGTTATTCCCTCTGCATATTTTTACTGTCCATTTACATAATGTACCTCCTTGAAACCACTTTAACCATGCTGCAACAGGGAAATGGACACACATTCTACAGTAAATATATTTAAAGCAGATTTAAAAAAAAACTGTGTGCATAAATTCTATATTGCAACAGTAGCTATGAACATGACGAAAGTAGCTCTGATCTAATACAAGTACTCTGGTCCATCATGTATAAGTGGCTGTGGTGGGATTTGAACCAGGCATTCAGTTATTTCAAGCCAGGTAAACATAAGACTGTAGAATAATGTTTTCTGTTGTGCCATAAATCTGCTGTACCACAGTTTACTGTTTTGTTTCCTATGACACATTTTGAATCACTACATTGTGTTACTTCAGATATTGCTGAAGATGCTATTTGTTAAAACAATGATGAAGTTAGTTTTCTGTTGTGGCAAGTTTCTACAAGGTGTAAGGGTGGTCATGTCAGAAATTAAAACTATAGACTGGATCACATTGTAATATACAGCACAGAGCAAGATGAATTACATTAAAATGTGTAGTGACCACAGTGTACAATCAGACACTATGTCTTCATCTCAGACTGCTGGAAGCCATGCGAAGATAACAAAAAAACAAACAAACAAAAAAAAATGGACAGCCTGCGCCAATATATTCAGGCTTGGAATCAATTCATCACTTAAATTGACATTCAGAAATACTCCACTTTATAAAAGGAGATAGTAAACCAATTTCTAAACCCCACACATATTACCTCTAATTCCATGCTGATTTGCAGTGTAGAAAAACGTGCAAAGCCTATTTACACCATGTTGTATGGTACACATGTAACGTGTTATTTGTTAGGGAAGAACTGAGGCTGCAATCACTAAACATTTTAATAAAATGCATCCTGTTCTGTGCTGTATATTAGAATGCAGTCCAGTCTATATATCTACTTATTAATTTAAAAAATGGATTCAAAGCAGATTTAAAAAAATATGTTTGCATAAATTCTACATTCTACATTGCAACAGTAGCTAGCAACATGATGAAAGCAGCCCTGACGTAACACAAGTTCTCCTGGGCTATAATGTATAAGTGGCTCTGGTGGGGTTTGAACCAGGCATTCATTTATCTCAAGCCAGATAACAACTTTGTAAACATAAGACTGCAGAATAATGTTTAATTCCCTTTATAATGCAATAATTCCCTGGTAGTCTAGTGTTACCCCCCCAACCCGTTGGTAACCCCGATCACCCCTACAATTGAATTAAATATATCCCTGGTGGTCCAGTGGCAGCCCCACCCACACAGGACCCCCAGCTCACCCAGCTCACCCTCATCATCGGCAGACAGCAAACCCACCCGCATACCTCCATGGCTGCCTGCCGAATGACAGCTTTGTGAATGACTATTACAGTATGCACTGCAAGCCCATTTGTTTACAATGTGGACCAATAGACTTGCAGCTGATACTGTAAGCTGTCATTTGGCAGGCAGCCATGGAGGTATGTGGGTGGGTTTGCTGCTCGCTGATGATGGGGGGTGAAGCTGGGTGGGCTGGGGGACCTGTGTGGGTGGGGGTGTGGGGGTGCTACTGGACCACCAGGGATATGTTTAACTCAGCTGTAACATAGAAACATAGAAGTTGATGTTAGATAAGGACTGCAAGGCCAATCCAGTCTGCCCATTTCTTTTTCTACCTCATGAATGTGCCATAGGCCTTTACTCTGTCAATGGCCTATTTATTCATACTCATCTGTATTGCTCCCTTATGCCTATCCCATGCCTGTTTGAAGCCCTGCACTGTTTCATATCCATCACTTCCTGAGGTAGGCTGTTCCGTGCATCCACCACCCTTTCTGTGAAAAATAACTTCCTCACATTACCTCTTAATTGGCCTTCCTCTACTCTCATACTGTGTCCTCTTGTCCTGCTATTTCTCTTATATTGAAACATGTTAGACTCTTTCACCTTGTTAATGCCCTTAAGGTGTTTGAATGTTTCGATCATAACACCTCTCTCTCTCTCCTTTGCTCTAGGGTATACACATTGAGCTCCATTAATCTGTCCTCATATGTTTTCTGATGCAGTGCTTGCACCATTTTGCTTGCCCTTCTCTGGACTCTCTCCATTATGTTAATGTCTGTGTGAAGATGCGGCCTCCAGTACTGCATGCAGTACTCCAGATGGGCCCTAACCAGTGTCTCGTAAAGAGGGATTATTACCTCCCTTTTACTACTTGTGATACCCCTACTAATACACCCCAACGTCCCCCTAGCCTTACCCACTGCTTTAGGGCTCTGCTTGGATGATTTCAGGTCATCTGTGTTGATGATGCCCAAGTCTCTTTCTTCCCTTGTGACGGCCAGCAACTCCACTCCTAACCTATAGGTGGCTTCAGGGTTTCTCTTCCCTATGTGCGCGATCTTACACTTCTTTGCGTTAAACACCAGTTGCCACTCTTCCGACCATTTTGCCATTTTATCCAGATCTCTTCTCATTCTGTCCACCCTATCTGGATCATCTACTCTGTTACAGATCTTGGTGTCATCTGCAAACAGGCAAACCTTACCCTCTAGTCCATCTGCAATGTCACTGATGTAGATATTGAAGAAGACTGGCCCCAGGACTGATCCCTGAGGTACCCCACTTGTGACTTGCATCTCTTCTGACAGGATACCATTTACCACCACTCTTTGTTTTCTGCCCATCAACCAGTTTGCCACCCAGTTGACCAACTTCTGACCCACCCTGAGCCTACCCAGCTTATTAATCAATCTTCTATGTTGAACAGTATTGAAAGCTTTGCTGAAGTCAAGGTAGGCAACATCAACTGCTCCCCCTTGGTCCACCACTCTGGTTACCCAGTCAAAGAAATCTATGAGATTAGTTTGCCCGGACCTTCCTGTTGTAAACCCTTGCTGTCTTGGATCCTGTGCTCCTATGGATTTCAGGTGTTGCACTGTCCTTTCCTTAAGGAGTGCCTCCATAATCTTGCTCACTACTGAGGTAAGACTGACTGGTCTTTAGTTTCCTGCCTCCTCCCTGCTACCACTCTTGTGGAGCGGGATCACATGAGCCCATCTCCAGTCTTCTAGGACCTCTCCTGTGATCAGAGACTCATTAAACAGGTCTGATAGTGACTCTGCTAGTTCCACCCTTAGCTCCTTTAGTATCCTGGGATGTATGCCATCAGGTCCCATTGCCTTGTCCACCCTGAAGTTAGTGAGCTCTTGTAGGACCCTCTCTTTTGTGAAGGGACTAGTGCACATCTCCCTCACCCCCCCCCCGTGTCCATGGTGCTGAGCTGTGGGCCCTACCCTACCTTCTCCCCAGTAAATACTGAGCAGAAGTATCTATTTATAATAGATGATTTTCCTTGGTCCTCCTCCTCCTCACACTCCCCCTTATCTCCTTTGATCTTAGCAATACCCCCTCCAGACTTTCTCCTTTCACTAATGTATCTATAGAAAGTCTTGTCACCTTCTTTTACTGTTAATGCTAGTGTTTTCTCAGTTTGGGCCTTTCCCTGCCTTACTGCCTTCCCTGCTTCCCTTAGGGAAGTTTGGTATGCCTCCCTATCTTCGTCCCTCTGCATTTCCTTATATTTCCTGAAGGCCAGCCTTTTATCTCTGACCTTTTCTGCTACTGTTTTTGAGAGTGGTTTCCTTCTTCTTTTGCTCTTGCTTTTCTCTCTAACACAATGGGATGTTGCTTCAAGTATTGCATCCTTAATGCTTACCCACTTTGCCTGTACCCCCCTCACCTGTATTTCTTCTTGCCAGGGCTAGCTTAACTCTGTTAGCCATCTTATCAAAGTCAACTCATCTGAAGTCCCATATTTTTGCCTTGGAATGGGATGATTTAAATCTAGTGGCCAAATGGAACCATACCATGTGATGGTCACTGGCCCCCAGGTGACCTTCTACCTGGAGATCTGTGATCCTTTCCCCATTAGTCAGTACTAGATCTAGGATAGCCCTGTCTTTTGTGGGTTGTTCTATCAGTTGTTTGAGGCCCCCCCCTGCAGGGAATCCACTATGTGTCTAGTTCTGGCAGATGTTGCTGCTGGCATTGACCAATCTGTATCTGGCATGTTGAAGTCTCCCATTATCAGAACCTCCCCTTTAGCTGTCATGTTTTATATATTTTCTGTCAGTAATGTGTCTATGTCCTCCCTCTGGTCTGGAGGTATGTAGACAACCCCAGTTCATATGGCTGTCCCATTTCCTGTTTCCATCCTTATGTGTATTCTGAATTTCTGTAGCTTTGATATTTTCATTGACATAAAGGGCCACTCCACCCTCCCTTTTTGCACCTCGGTCTCTTCTGAACAGTACATAGCTAGGTACTGAAGTCTTCCAAGTGTGGTTATTGGTGAACCATGTCTCGCTAATGGCTACTATGTCCAGTTTAGCCTCTGTCATTGCTGCCTGCAGGTCTGGGATCTTGTTTCCCAGACTGCGAGCATTTATGTACATGATTTTCCATTGGCCAGATTTCGGTGTGTTAGTTGTTGGTTGAGGTCTGGTGTTTCCCCTGTGCCTCGTATGGGGAGGCGGACCTTTTTCTTTACCTGGTGATGCAAATGAACTACAAACATGCTGTATTCCTGTCTGATCACTAGCTGGGGGGGAAGGGTGTTCTTCCCATTCAACGTATCTGGTGCTGCACCCCTCACCCCATTTGCTAGTTTACATATTCTGCAAAGATGTCAAACTTCTGCCACAATGCACTGACTCCTTCCTTAGTCAGATGCAGTCCATCAAATTTAAAGAACTTTCGCTCCCAAAACTGTTGCCAGTTACCTACAAATGTTTGTCCTTTTTCCTGGCACCAGCCCTTGATCCACATGTTTAGCTCCCCTATCTTCCCTTCTCTGACCTTCCGTCCATCTGCCCCCCCCAGACTGGCAGGAACTCAGAGAAGGAGATGTCGGACAAAATGGATGATAGTTTGTCACCCATCCTAGTCAGGTGTTCCTTGGTCTCCACAACTGACTGGCTGGTGAGATCATTAGTCCCTATGTGTGCCAGGACGTTGATGTTTTCTCCTGCTTCCTGCACAATTTTAGCAATGCGGTCAGTGTCTCTCCACACTGATTTACCTTGGAGACATCTGACCATTACCCCTGGCTGGAGGTAGGTATCAACTGCACGAATCATGGAGTCTCCTATGATCAGAAGTGTTTTGGATTTCCTTTTTGCTTTTTTTGTTTCGGTTCCTGTTTTGGGTGAGTTTTGTTGTGCTAGCTCCTGTGCTGCAGTGTCCTGCTCTGCAGTGTCCTCTGCCCCTTTGCTTGGTTTCAGAGATAGAGGCAGATACCTGTTTGTAGTTTTTATATGGTTTGTGGAGGTGATACGTTGGAGAGCATCAAGTGATGGGGCACCGAATTTGCCCCTCCTAACCACCTGCCAACCTCTTGGACCAACTACCCTCTGTAGTTGAGGTGCATCTGTTGGATGTTGGGGAAATGGTGGGCGGTTCTTATATTTCCTCCTGAATATGCAATTTGAGGTGCTCAGTCTCTGCCCGTGCTGCCTGGAACCGAGCCCTTAGATCTCCAATGGTTCAGCATGTAGGACAATGCCCTAAATCCTGTATAACTACCCTTTTGAAAAGTGTTCTGCAGTACCTGCAGTTAATAATATCCATTCCAGATGAGTTGCTGGGTTTATAGCCTGGTCAGAGTAATTAGAAGGAGGAAAAATGAAAGCAAAAAGTTTGATTTTGTGTTTGGTTTGTTTATTTTTGTATAACTTGTGAGTACAAAAAGAAAATAACAACACAGTAAATCTGCCTAGCCCAAAGAAGCCTCAATCTTTTTCCCTGCTCTGGTAAGGTTCCTTGCTCTGTCCTTACATGCAACCTAGAAGAAAACAGCTGAGGTGAAGCTAGGTGCCTTTGCCAGCAAACCTAGTCTTCCATGGGTTCGAGGTTACTGGCAGGGAGGAGGGTAACACTAAACTACCAAGGAATAATTAGTCACATTTACAGATGATCAGAGGTACAGGAGGGGTGGGCGGTACCACTAGACTACTAGAGAGTGTATTTTGTACATTGTGATGGCAATTGGGGGTTACAGGATGGGGAGGGGGTAACACTAGACTACCAGGGAGTTCTACTGGCTGTTTATATGGTAGTCAGGGAGTTGGGAGGGGAGGGGAAGGGAGAACCACTCGACCACAGGGATGGGATAATGATATTTAGATGGCTATCGGGGATACAGATGGGGAGGGAGGAACCACTGAACCACCAGAGGATGGGATAATGAAATTTAGATGGTGATCAGGGATACAGGCAGGGAAGGGGGAACCACTTGACCACCAGAGAAGTTATTACACTAACTTGACAGGCGATTGGGGTTACTGCCGGTGGGGGGTACCACTAGATTACCAGGGTGATTAGAATACATATATTGTGGTGTTTAATGGGATGGGATGAGGGTGTACTACTGCTGTCCCTGGTACAGGGACTGCATGCTTTGCAGGGAGCCATGCTCATTTCATTGGTCAGCCCTACACAACACATGCAGATGGGGCCATAATGACATGCAAATGGCCCCATTTTCACCTTTCCTGCATAATGGCCCCATCTGCATATCCAGGTCTGAATATCTGGGAATTGAGCCAGGTGCAGCTACAGTTGCACTGCTGCATTCTCATTCCTGGTATTTGGACCTGTCTGGGGGATGCACCGGTACATTGCATTTGTACTGTGAGCATTATGTGCTATATTCAGAGGAGATGCGCCATGGCACATCTCTTTCGAATATATCCTTTGTTGCTCCAGCACAACTCAGTTGCATCGGCATTACTCACTTCTGCGCTTTTGCTAGGCGCACTTGAATATCGGGACAATATGTACATGCATCGTGTATGTGATATGTATATATACATATTCATGTGAAAAAGGAATCTCATGATTCTCCTGAGCAATAAAGAATTTTACTTTTCATATGGAGGACTTCGGAATTATTGGAATTTGTTTCTTTTTTTATGGCTGCATTGCAGAGCTCCGTAGATGTTATGCGATCAATCATTATCTCAGAGTAGCACTGTGGAAGCACGTGACTATACAGCCATCTTTTGTGCTTCCACAGTGCTACAGCATACTTTCCAGTAGTTCTGCTTATGTGGCACTTCCCCTCCACTGGCCGCATAAACACACCCACTCTGCAGCACACTTCTTTTTCTTCTGCAACTACGGAAGTGATGGGTGCCATGCACAAAATGGCGACTGACTCAGACTGCGTATGTGCGAGTGTCGCACATGTGCAGTTCTGTAATAGCTACCATCTTGTTGAATGGCATACTCTGGAGCCACTGCCTCGTGAAAGCAATCAAGCAGCCAGTGGCAATCATGTAGCGACTGAGAGTGCCAAACATCCAGCAAGCACACAGGAAGGAGGTAATAGCATAACTCCAGTGCCTTAAAAACCCTTAAAACCTCTGTGCAGTTGTATCAGCTCTGACCAGAGGTTGTATTACTCCCTGTAGTGTTACCTGCTTTTTTATGTTCGCCATGCATGTAGGTGCGCAGTGAACATCTTGCTATATAGTGTATTTTAAGGGGTGTGACACTGACCATCCAATGCAGAGCAGTGTTTAAGGGGTGAGTCAGTGGAACGCCAATCATCAGGCAGGCTAATCATTATGGAGTTTTAGCTTGCTGGGCAGAGATGGCATATACTTGAAAAGTAGAAGCCAAATCATGGATCAGATCTTCCCTTTGATCTATGCCACCCAGAAAGCTGATCTGTCATGATAGCCTGATGAGGAATTTGAAACATCCAGGTATAGCCCTGCTGTTGCAGATGCAAGCTTTAACAACTGCCCCCCCACCTGACCCTCCCTCTCAGCACCCACCACACCACACTCCCCAACAAACATAACACTGACACTGGGGGTGCCCAATCCCCCAGTGTCACCATGCCACCTCCTAAGCAAAACTCCCATGGTCTGCTACCACGCCACTCCCAATAAGCGATCACATCTTAAGTGCCAGAAGGCTTGCTCATAGCTCAGCACACCCAAGTTCAGCTAAACAGTTGTTTTAAATATTAAAAAGCTGAATTAAGGAAAGTTAAAGCCGACATGAAATGAAGTATTCAAGTTATAGAAATCGGGTTATTAAACTTAAGTTGCAATATGGGGCACGCGCAAATGCATATGCATATTCTGGCCTGGTATCGTGGCTTGAGTTAAAATACCCTGATGCCTATCTTTTGCTGCTGCCCCATAACTGCTCCACCCACCTGACTCTCCCTTTCAGCATCCACCCCCTGCACAAACATAACACTGACACTGGGGGTGCCCAACCCCCCCAGTGTTGCTGTCGCTCTCTGTTGATGCCATGACACAAGCACTGGGTGTGCCTAATCCTCCAGTGTCACTATTGCTTCCATTGCTGCTGTGCCTATAACTGTCCTGCCCACCTGACCCTCCCACTCAGCAACCCCCCCCCCACAAACTTAGCACTGACACCTGGGGTGTACATTCCCCCAGTATCACAACCTGAAATAATGACAACCTTCCCTCACAGTTTTTTAAGCAACCTTGGAAAAAGAAAACCATCCATTGATGTCTATTGCAGCTGTTACTGTCCCCCCACCTGACCCTCCAACTTAGCACCCACCACTCCACCCCCCAAGCCCTTACTTACACACTGTAGGTCCAATGCCACAATCTTCTGTGGACCGCAGACATGTCTTCACTTTTCAAAGCTGGACCTTGAACTGAAGAAACAGTAAGCAGTTCAACATATTCCAATGGGGTTTTGAACTTACTGGCATAACTTGGCCATTTCTGCATATTTTTGCCCCAGATTTTCAACATGCCTTTCTTTGGACCCCACTTCATGAACAGTTGTAGTAAAATTAGGCAAATCTGTCCCAAAAGATGATTTTGCAGTTCCTGTGCAAAATCACCTTTCTGGCAGGAGTTGAAAATTTTCTTTGCCCTTGTTCATGAGGCAGGGTTATAAAGAAGGCTATGTTGAAAATGTGGTGTAAAAATATTAGAAAACAATAAAGATATGAGCCTACATTGCATTTTGCTAATGCAGGCTCATAACTTTGGTAAGTAAGCAATAATACCGACAGGGTGGGCAATATTAGAAATACCCGGACTGCCCAGGGTTACTGTGGGGCCCTGGACGCCACAGACGGAGGGCCATATAGCCTGAACAGGTGGCTCAATACCACCCACCCTGGAGGGTATTATTGTGCTTAGAAAATGGTTACCTGTATTATATATGTTTGAGAAAAAAAAATATTTTATAATTTAATTTTGTAATGTGATTTTGTAATAAAATGGTTCCTCCGCCTGTATTGGAATGCAGTTTTTTTTTTGTTTGAGCTGAGGACTTCTGTCCTACCACAGCCTCTGTACTTGTGACTTTTGGGTGCGGGCAGTATTGGGCAGTACCGGATTGCCCAGGGACATAATGCCTTACAGCCCCTGGAAGGTCTGGCATTGCCCATACCACCCACCCTGGAAGGTATTATTGCACTTAAAAAAATGGATACTGTAAAAAAATAAATAAATAAGTTTAATAAAAAAGTTAATAAAAAAAGTTTAAAATAACTTTTAGAATAAAATATTTCCTCCATCTGGATTAGAATGCCCCCCCCCAAAAAAAAATAACACACACACAGGGGTTTTTGGGAGCAGTGGCAATAAGGTAAAGTAGGGTTTTATTTTTTTACATACAAAGAACTAGCTTACTGAGTCGACAAGTTGAGAAAAATGAGTTTAGCAAAAGAGAGCGAGAGCGAGAGAGAGAGAGAGAAAGCTACACTATCTGTTTTGCTCTGCCTCTAGCCTTTCATTGCAGTCAGCCAAGCAGCCAGTATATTTACATATGCACAGTGTAGTTACTGTACCTGCTCCCTGTACATGCCATGGGGAGGGATCAGCATAACAGTGAGGAATAGCACAAGCGTGATTGCCGATTGGGACTCAGGAACAGGGTTTTGACCGTTTTTATGTTGGCGCGCTTGCACAGCCAACATCTTGGGGTAGTGCAGCTTTGGTGGTGCGGTCGCTGTTGGGCGAATGCAGGGCACGCATCAGTAGGTGCGTCCCTCATTCCCCAATCAGCCTGCATGCCAGCGCCACACCATGCGTACATAATGTGGTGAGCACATATAAGAAAAGGTCGGCTGCAATCTAAGCAAAACTCGTCAGATGCAGCGGACATTTCCTGGATGTGCTCACCGACATTATGAGCATGGAATGCCAGGGGATGCCCAATCCTCGGCTCGCACCCCCGCTTCTGGTAGGCCGGACGGGGAGCCCACTCCGTCAGCATAAAGAACCCCTTGTGAAATGCTGAGGGTGCCCAATCCCCTCGGCTCGGCCCCCCTGCTTGCTTTGTGTGCCACGGGGTGCCCAATCCCCATTGGCTTAACATCTACCTCCTCAGTGTTAGGTGCCAAATGAGGGTGCCCAATCCCCATCGGCTACAGACCCCCTCAACAGTTAGTGGTACGCTGGGAGCCCACCCCAGCATGCCAAATCCCCTAATAAAAAAAGAAATGTCCCGTGATGTCTAATTATATTTTTTTTACCTGTAAAATGAAAACAGTCCCTCGTAGTCTCTCTGCCCCCCACCTGTACCTACCCTCTACGCACCCTGCCTCCCCACCCCCTCACCCCATACTTACCTCTGAAGTCCGACGTGACGATCTTCGGTGGACTGGGAACATGTCTGCACTTTTCAAAGCTGACTACGAACTGAAGAAATGCCGGTAAGCTGTATAATGGAATAAATAGGGCGTTTTCAACTTTGCTGAATATCTCAGCCATTTTTGTGAATTTTGGCCCCAAATTTTCAACATGGGGTTTTTGGGACCCCTCCTCATGAATTCTTGCACTGTCATGGCGTTATTCAGTCCCAAAAGGTGATTTCGTTGTCACTGTGCAGAATCACCTTTCAGGGCTGAGTAATGAAATGACAGTGCCGCTGTTCATGAGGGGGGCTCTCAAAAAGCCTATGTTGCAAATTTGGTGGGAAAAATCCCCCAAATTACTGTTTTACGAGTGTGCGTTGTGCAGTTGCTACGCACACTCACAAGTTAGTGAATTCACAATATTTTCATGCCAGATTCTCAATATTGGCGTTTTACCACACCTTCTTGTGAACCAAACAGCTGTCATTTTTCACATCCTGGCTGAAATGTGTTTTCGCACTTCCGGCTCAGAATAGTGTGGTTGCTGTGTGAAATCAGTGTTCAGGACACATTGCAAAAATGACAGTGACACTGTTCATGAGCAGAGGTCCTAAAATGCCTGTGTTGAACATTTGGTGACAATACTCCATAAAATGACTGTGTTACGAGCATGTGTTGCGCAGTTTGCACTCACACTCGTAAGTTTGCAAACTTATAATATTTTCACTCCAGATTTCCAACTATGCCATTGTTCTGCACCTCCTAATGAACAGTACATCTGTCATTTTTCACATCCTGACCAAAATCTGTTTTCGCAGTTCCAGTGCAGCACAGCGCTGTCGCTGTGGAAAGCCCGTGTTTGAGACACATTATGAAAATGGCAGTGATACTGTTCATTAGCAGATGTCCTAAAATGCCTATGTTGAAAATTTGGGAACAAAAATCAATAAAATGAGTGTTTTACGAGCGTGTGTTGCGCAGTTTGCAAGCAAACTCATGACTTTGTGAATTTGTAATAGTTTCACTCCAGCTCTTCATCATTGGCATTTTTCCATGCTTCCTTATGAACAGTACAGCTGGCTGAAATGTGTTTTAGCACATCTGGCACAGAATTGCACGGTCGCTGTGCAACATCAGTTTTTGGGACAGTTTGAGGAAATGACGGTGACACTATTCATGAGCAGAGGTCCTAAAATGCTTATGTTGAAAATTTGGTGCCGAAAATCCATACAATGACTGTGTTGCAAGCGTTCATTGCACCGTTTCCACGCACCCTTGTAACTTTGGCAATCTGCAATATTTTCATGCCACATTTTCACCACTGGCATTTGTGCACACCTCCTTATCAACACTCCAGCTGCCATTTTTCATAGCCTGCCCAAAACGCATTTCCGCAGCTTGGTACACAATGGCGTGCTCGCTGTGCAAAATCACCTTTTGCGACACATTAACAAAATCAAAGCACTATGCGTCTCTAGCTCTGCCATTGCCAATGCCAGCATAACAACATTCGGCATTGACAAATGCTTGTTTATTGTCTGCCTGTGTTGCTGTGTTACTGAGTGTCTGCAGTCAGGATGATAGTGGAGTATTAGAGTGAGCGACAAGACGCACGACTCCGAATCACCCCATTCCTGTTTCACAGCTCAAAGTTGTTTTTTGAGGGGTGTTTTGCAGTATGCCTGCTCCCTTTACATGCCATGGGGAGGGATGAGCGCTGTACACAGTGAGGAATAGCAAACATGTGCTCCCCAGTCGGGACTCAGGACAGGGTTTTGACAGTTTTTTTTTAAATATCTGCTTGTGTTACTGAGTTTCTGCAGTCGGGATGATGGCAGGGTGACCAACAAGATGCACGGATTAACCCACCTCCGATTCACATTCTGAAGTTTTTTTTTTTTTTTTCTTTCTTTCTTTTCAGTATACCCACTCCCTTTATATGCCATGGGGAGGGATGAGCACTGTACACAATGAGGAATGGCAAAAGTGTGATCGCCAGTTGGGACTCAGGAACAGGGTTCTGACAGTTTCCTTCCACCCCACCCCCCTTTTCACAGCTTGAAGTTGTTTTTATTAATGCTGTATTGACCCTTTCTCGTCAAGTTTGAATTCTGTCCCTTCGGTTTATTTTGTTGGGTGGGGGGGGTTACTGACAGCGGTCACACTGGACTTCACGAGACACCAACAACAGAATGCTCAGGAGAGGTGTGTGTAACTGCCCAATCGTCCCTTTTGTTTTCTTGTATTATAATTAAAAAACACAAAAAGTAGTTTTGATGCCTGGTTGAGTGCAGTAATGAGCAGGACTGATAGCACTGCAGTTTAACGGAGTGTGGGTCTTTTGTGGGATGGCAGAGGAATGTTAGGGGCACTATGAGAAAAACCAAAACAGTGATGTCTGTTTTCAGGTACAGGGATGAGACAAAAATCAGAAAAATAGCTTGCGGCAGTAGGTTAAGCGGGGCAGATGATTGGGGTATATGGTTGGTTGCCAGCTCTCACTAAGTCAAAGAAAAAAAAAGTCAGCTGTTTAAAACTCAACATTTCATTGGCACATCGATACTACATAATCAGGCAGGCAGGCAGAGACTAGGCCTCATTATTTCCCAGTCTCTGTTGCCCGATACCGGGCTGGCTACTTGATGGGATTAGCCAATCATAAATGAGAATTCTCCCTGCCCATTTTCTAATTTTCAATATTTGTTACCCCAAATTTTCTATATAGCCATTTTGTTACAGCACCTCATGAATGTGACAGCCGTCATTTTTCAAATCCTGGCCAAAATGTGTTTTTGCATTCTGAAAGGTGATTTCATGGTCCATGCATGAAATTACCTTTCAGGCAGGAGCTGAAAATTTTCTGTGCCCTTGTTCATGAGGCAGGGTCATAAGAAGGATATGTTGAAAACTTGTCATAAAAATATTACAAAACAGCAAAGTTATGAGCCTATTTTGAATTTTGAGAATGCAGGTTCGTAACTTTGATACTTTTCAATATATTCACCTAAGGCAAGAGTTTAAAATTTTCTCTGCACTTGTTCATGAGGTGGGATCATAAGAAGACTATGTCGACAATTTGGGACAAAAATATTAAAACATAACAAAGTTATGAGCCTGCATTGAAATTTACAAACGCAGGCTCCTAACTTTGGTAATACACAACCCACAAAGTGCACCACAATGTATCTCCAGGACTTCTGTACCAGTGACGAACATCCAGCATTGACAAATGGTTGTTATCTTCTGTTGTGTGCTCTGTCCTAATCAGGATCTCCTTGTAAACGAGCATTGCTCAGTGGGGCTTTCTCCTGGTAAAATAAATCAATGTAAATCACACTTGCTTGTGTCATAAAGATACTGGAGGTGTTGTTCACTGACAAAAGCATCATGGCTGGAATCAGCAGAACCTGACTGCACAACATTCCAAATACTGTAAAAGGAAAATTTTAGGCAATTCCATTCTTCTTTAGCTAATAAAATGTGCATGAAGACTGAATCTTCGTCATTTACAGTTCATCCACTCTACGTGGTAATTCCGTAACTGAGGTAATGTAATGTCCTTCAGCAAAGAAGGGATAAACGTTTTGCAGAAAAGCATCAGTCTCTAAGGATGAGCTGTTAGATACAGAATGTCCTGTGCAATATACAACATGTCCCAGACCATGTAAACAAGGGCACCAACTGGACAATGCTTGCTTAGTACCCAGTCAAGGTTTCCATACTATATGTACAAATGTAGAAGCAAATGAAATCCAGGAGTGGGGGACATAGGAACTTGGGAGTTTGGACTCTACAACAGAGAGAGCAGACACCTGATCCTGCATTACTGGCTGTGATTGGCCAGGTATGACCTGCCAAGCTCAGGGTGTGGCACTATGGGTACTTAGTCTGACATGTGACACAGGCCTCCCATTGTGTCCTGTCTTTTGTTATCTGCAAGCCTGAAGTGGTGAGAGGACATCCATAGGTACCGTGGTGGCGTGTTTGGGATGTTCCCCCAAACAGGCTTATCCATATGGCTATACCATTGATCCTATTCATGAGTTCTGTGGCATTGGAACGTCTGAGGCGTCAATCATTTTGAACAAGGTCCCCTTGCAACAGGAGACCACTTTTCTGGTTATAAATGAGTGATGTAGGGATTACTGTGTCCGGAACTGTGGGCTTGATGCCATCAAAGAAACCCAGTGTCATGTGTAGGTCTCCCTAAGGTACAAAATCTGGGGCAGAGACCTACAGTATTTAATTAATTTACCATACACCCAGGGTGTAAGTAAATAGTAAAATCACAGGAGAGAATCAGGTACTATTAGTGCCATGTATGTGCTGTTAGACTAAACCTCACAACATATCTGACACATTTTCATCTTATGATAACATCTCTCATTATAGTCACAAAAAAAGTTATGAAAAATAATGTTCTTATTCATAATTTAAAAATTCAAGATTTATTCCTTATATAAAAACAAAAGTGAAAGTTTCACCCTTGGGCCAAGCTTTGTCAATCCTAAAAGTTTCAGGTTTCAACGCTGAGCTGTTTTTCAGTTTGTTGATGAGCAAATAAAGGCTCTTAAAATCATATTTATATGTATTTTCAACCTTTAATAAGTTTACAGTGGCCAAACCTAATACTACTAAACTATCAGGACAAATAGATCCCAGCCCAGACTGTAAGCATGCCAGATTTTTAATTATTTTGTCCAAAGCTGCTGAGTTTTTAACATCAAAAAATAAGGGTTTAACATAGAAGTACCTTGTCAACCCTAACCACGGTGATGTGGTATACATCATGGCTATTAGAGTATACTGTATGTGATAAGATGGCCTAATATACTGTCTTCTGTGAATGGTCTAACAAATTCTGCAAGCCCCCTCCTAAAATCATCACTAGCAGAGTCCTACCTCGTGGGCAGTTGACACACCTTAAATCACACCTCAATCTGCAAGACTGGTCTCCTATTTACAAAGCAACAGATGTTAATACTGCACTGGACTACTTTGTCAACACCTTAAAAGCAGCCTGTGACTCCTACACTCCTTTTAAAAAGCACAAAATCAAAGCACTTTGCAATCCCTGGCTCTCGGCTGACCTCCTAGGTCAACTAAAATCAAGGGATCACCTCTGGGAACTGGCTGGAGCCACCAGTATGCAAGCTGACATTCAAAACTACAAATGTGCATGGAATGACTGCACCAAATCTATCCAACAAAAGAAATCTACCTACTACAAGAACGCTGTCACTGACACCTGGGGTAATGGGAGAGTTTTCTGGAACAATATTAAAGAGGTCACTGGGAAGCAGCCCAAAACCTCCCCGTCCTTGCTAAACATAAATGGGAGTACTACGCTTGACTCTAAAATCATAGCGAATACCTTCAACACTGCATTCACTGATCTCAGCAGTGTTCTCCCCACTGACTTCTTCAATGAATATGACTCTCCCACTTCTTCTCCCAGCTCCTCCTCCTCTTTTAGCCACCCGTCTTTCTACTTCAAAGCAGTCAAAGTACATGAAGTCCACAAATATGTTACCAAAGCAATCACCAAATCCAGATCTAGCAGTGATACACTTGACCTTAAGCTGCAGTACCTAACCCTTGAAGAGGTGCTAGGGCCACTGACAAGTATTTTCAACCTCTCTCTTAGCCTCTGTCAGTTCTCAACAAATGGAAATCTGCCACTGTTACCCCGATCCATAAAAGTGGTGACAGGGTCACCCATGGGAACTACCGCCCGATCTCTATATTGCCTCCCCTCTCCAAGGTCCATTGTAGCAACTCAGCTCACTGATTTCCTGGAGAAACATAATAGTTGATGTACGCAGCAACATGGCTTCAGGAAAGGAAATAGCACCTCTTCTGCCCTGATGGAATTCACTGGTACCCTGCATAGCTCGCTGGACAAAGGTCAGCTAACTAGGTCTGTTTTTATTGATTTGACTAAGGCGTTCGATACTGTCCACCACCTCCTCTTGCTTGTGCTCTCTTCTGACTCTACAGTCTGGTTGAAAAGTTACTTGGAAAAAAGGTCACAGAGAGTGAAAATCGTGGATGTTCTCTCTGACGCCAGGCCTGTCCTCTCAGGAGCCCCTCAGGGATCCATTCTGGGCCTCCTACTTCTGAGCTTTTTCCTGAACACCCTTCCCAATTCCTGCTCTGAACAAATCATCCTCTATGCTGATGATGCTGTAATCCTCGCCTTACACAAGAACCCCAAACCACTATAAGACAACCTTCAACTTGGTTTCGCTTCTGTTGAAAACTGGTTTACAAAACACAAACTGATCCTAAATCATAAAAAAACCAAGTCCATGATGTTCAGCAGCTCTCATAACAAGCATAGGCTTCACCCCCTAGCCATCAAAACCAGCCATGGAGTCACCCTGGAACAGGTACAATCCTTTAAATACCTTGGGATAATTATAGATCCTCATCTATCCTATGGTGCCCACATTGACTATGTAGCCACAGCTGCTAATACTTGTCTTGGCCTACTTTATCAGCACAGGCAACATCTTACCCCAGAAGCCTTGACAGTCGCTTTTCAGAGCTCTTTCATTTCCATTATTGACAATGGTCTTATTATCTATGGCTCTGTCACCACTACTGCTCTCAGACATGTATCCACCTCTCTCAATAAGGCCTGTTGGCTCCTCACTGGATCCCACCATCTCACACTTACGTGCGATCTCTATGCACAAACTGGATGGCTGAACCTAACCTGCATTGTGGTGAAGAAAATAACTATGGGCCTTGCACCCCCTGGAGTCTGTGCCCTCCTGCACCCTAGCAATAACCCCCGCACAACCAGGGGGTCTGAATCCCAGCTCCTGCAGGTTCCCTGCTGTCGTACAACACAAGGTCAAAGATCTTTTACATATAGGGTGCCTAGCTGGCTAAATGGTCTCTGCAGTGACATCTCCTCCACTCCCACACTTGGTGTATTTAAATCAAGGCTCTGCCTCTTTCTCACTGTCTCTAACTCCTGTGACTGCCTCAACTAGCTGACCCCCTTGAACATTGCTCTAGCCTCATTCATTCTCCTTCCTGTTTTAGCACTTGCCCCCCCTTTCTATCCCTCCCATATGCACTTCCCCTGTTATGTATACAACAATGTCCCTGGCTGCTCTGACTCCTCCACTGTTTTCCCCCTCTCCCCTTTACTCTTTTTCTCCTCCTGTGTTCTCCCCCTCTCCTCTTTACTCTTTTTTTCTCTCTTTGTTCCCTAACCTTTCCTCACCTCTTTTACTATCTCCAAATTGTTGTTTGTTTTTTATATTCTTTGTAACTACTTGTCTCCAGATTACTTTTCCTGTTCAGCTTATACAGCTGTCTTTTTGTCTTACTGTATCGAATTGTAACTGATGTGGAACACTGGAAACAGGAGAGGTACCCAAAGACTGGAGGATAACAGATGTAGTCCCCTTATACAAAAGTGGGAACAAAGAGGAAGCAGGGAACTACAGACCAGTCAGCCTCACCTCGGTAGTGGGGAAGATCATGGAAGCACTACTGAAGGAGAGATTGGTGGAACATCTGGTTGTCAATGGACTGCAGGACCCAAGGCAGCATGGTTTCACCAGGGGAGGTCATGTCAGACCAACCTCATTGAATTTTTTGACTGCGTGACTAGGGAGGTGGATCTGGGAGGGCAGTGGACATGGCCTATCTGGACTTCAGCAAGGCCTTTGACACTGTGCCACATAGAAGACTATTACACAAACTGGGGAATATGGGTGTGGGCAGGACAGTAGTGTGGTGGGTAGGTAACTGGCTGGGTGGCAGGACACAGAGGGTGGTGGTAAATGGCTGTCACTCCACAGAGGGAAGAGTGACCAGTGGGGTACCACAGGGATCAGTGCTGGGACCAGTCCTATTCAACATCTTCATCAGTGACATTGCACAGGACCTAGAAGGCAGAATTTCACTGTTCACTGATGACACAAAGCTCTGTAACAGAGTAGACACACCAGAGGGTGTAGATAGAATGAGAAGGGACCTGCAGAAACTTGAAGAATGGCCTAGGGTTTGCAGTTGAAATTCAATTCAAAGAAGTGCAAGATAATGCATATGGGGCACAAAACCCTGGCACAATATATCAGTTGGGGGTGAGGACATAGCATGCACCAAGCAGGAAAGGGATATTGGGTTATCATCTCTGATGACCTCAAGGTAGGGAAACAGTGTGACAAGGTAGCAGGTAAAGCAAATAGGATGCTGGGATGCAGGGCAGGGGCATCACCAGCAGGAAAAGGAGGTCATAATTCCACTATACAAGACACTAGTGAGGCCCCACCTGGAGTACAGTGTACAGTTCTGGAGACCTTACCTATGTAAGGACATAGACAGGGTAGAGAAGGTTCAGAGGAGGACAACAAAGATGGTGCATGGATTGCATCACAAGTCCTATGAAGACAGGTTGAAGGAACTGAACATGTACTCCCTGGAGGAGAAGAGGGAGAGAGGGGATATGATAGAGACATACAAGTATCTTACAGGGAGGAACAGGGTACAGGAATACACTATTTTTAAGTGAAAAAGATGTTCCAGGACTAGAGGGCATGGGATGAAGTTGGAGGGAAGACGATTCAGAGGAAACATGAGGAAGAATTTCTTCACAGAACGGGTGGTGGACAAGTGGAACACCCTGCCAGAGGAAGTGGTGGGGGCTGAAACAATCACAGGATTTAAGAATGAATGGGATAGACATAAAGGAATTCTGGAGGTCAGGGGTAAGGGGCAACAGACTTCTAGGAAAACATAACTTACAAGCTCAAATGGGCAGACTGGGTGGGCCATAGGCCCTTATCTGCCGAGACTGTCTATGTATCTATGTATCTATGTAACCTTTGTAGAAGAGCCCTTGTTCAAAGGTATTTGTAATCCTAGATCTAAATAAATAAAAAATAAATATACAGTACACTGTATACAACAGACATACAGTATTACATGATTAAGCTGAAAGAACAATGGTAGGTACTGCACTTACTGTACATGACAGAGATGGCCACACTGTACAGGATCATTGTCAGTATTATTTTGAGGAAGAGGATCTATTTTTTGGGGGGAGCGCTACTGAGCAAGTCTCAGTCATGCAGTTGTTTTTCTGATGATGATGATGATAGTGGTGGTGGTGGTGGACTGTTATGGACAAGGCTGGTGTAGTGCACCATATGCCAATTTACCTGAATAAAAAAAATGACTGAGCAGGTCAATGGGATGCCAATATCACCCATGCTGCTGCATGTTCAGTTAGTAGTGTTGCTACTTGGCTGGCCAGTGGGCACATTCATGGGACAAGACTGGCACTCATCCAGAGGACCATACCATTTGGAAAGAGATGGCAGTGGCACCCAATGATCCTGTGATGGAGGTTTCTGAATTTTAAATGAGAGTCACCTGCTAAAATATTTAGTAAGGACTGTAGCGGGTCTTATGGTTGAGGACACTTTTTGTTTGACAAGGTAAACTGCACAAGTGTAGGAGCACTCAGAAAGCACCCTCAGGAAGCCAAATGTAGTAAAGGCCAATGTATTTAACATCTACAAGAAAATAGTTTAATGGGCAAAATTATGCCAGTGTAAACAGTCTTACGGGCAAAGGCAAAATAATCTTTAAAGAAGACGTCACTATATTACATGCATGATGTCAAAATGTCAGTGGTTTGGGAATATCCATTTAGGATACCCTTGTTAGGCTTCAGGTACAGGATTTAACTATGTTTCTGGGGACATGGCAACAATTCATATGGATTCCACATAGCATTATAGAACTTTTGCCAGCATAGCACTTTTGCATCTATACTTAAATGCACTTCAGCCCCAGGTTTGCAGACTCGGTATTAGTGGAGACCAGGCATTTGCCAGTAAGTCTGTTAACATGGGCATAATTTTGCACATTGAACTATTCTTGCTGCCACTTTATTTAATTTTATGTAATAAGCACCAACTTGCCTAACCAGCAATATTAAATCAAAGGTGATAATTACAACAGAAACTTGTGGGGAAATTGGTTTTCACAGAGAGTTGTTATGCAATGGAATGTGTTGCCAGAATATGTGGTGCCTTGTGATTCAATGAACCAGTTTAAGCACGCACTAGATAACTATATCTGAATACTGTTTACTGTGTCTGTCCTTGTGCACAGCTGACTTGATTGGAGTTAGTGATTGACTGTTTGCATTGCAGTATTTGTAATACTGTGAGTTATTCACTGGGCTAAGAATTTTTCACAAGTCCTGAACTGAGTGCAGGTTACAGGCTGTGTATTTGACCCAGACAGTGCCCCAAGGGGTGGAAACTGTTTTTTTTTCTTTTTTTGTTTATCTCTGTGTGCCTTAAAAGGCCAGGCCAGACTGTGTCAGGAAGTGCTTATATCACAGCTACTTATCAGACAATAGCTTTGGAAGAGTCTTACAGACCTGATAACAACAGTACTATAAGCAAGTGGATTTTTAGCAGGCTCATCAGAAAACCTAATATTCTTCAGGTGAAGCTACCTCTGGCTGGAAGCTGCAACATTGGACTTAGGATTTGCAAGAAAGTGAGTTGTGCTCACAACAGAGGGAGGTGAACCTTACAATTTACAATAGTCTTTGGTTTGTAGCAGATTCCTTAGGAAAGTTAATATTCTTCAGGCGGAGGCTACTTCTAATTGAAAGGTGAAATAAGGAACTTAGAATTATCAGAAAAGGCAGTTTTTCAATCAACAGAGGGAGGTGGACTTTGCATTACTTTTGTTACAATTGTTAAGATTTTCAGTGCAGGAAGAGTTTAAACCCAGAGGGACTGAATACCGTATACTGTGTCTGTCCTTGTGCACAGCTGACGTGTTTTGGGTCTGACTGCTTTCAGAGCACAAGTCACCAGGCTGTTTTGGGGCTGGGGAGGTTTACCTGTGTCTGACTTGGATGTTTGGATTTTCTCTGTTTGATTAGCAGGGTATTTTCTCTGTAAAATTGTTGTGCAGGCATCTTACTGACAGGAAGGCACTCATCACAGCAGTAGGTCAGAACTTTTAGCTAATTGTTTCATGAGGGCACAGTTTAGGCCCAAACCCTTCCCACCCCTCACCCCACTCACCTCTGGAAATAGTTCCTTTGTACCTGGGGTTCTGACATCATTTCCTCAAGAGGGCAAGGTGCATATCACTGTCATAGCCTCTCTAGCACACTGCATTGACAATATAAGCATACACATTATATAATATATATATTTCTATATAACAAACCAATCACACACACACACACAAAAAGAAAATAAAACAAAAAAATAAACAAGAAGGTAGACAGACATGTGGGGAGTAGTGCAATGTAATGGCTGTGGGACAGCAGTCTTCTGGGAGTATTTCTGGAGGCTGAGATGCTGCCCTGTTTGCAGACAACTCTCTGCCCTGGGGGAGGAAGTTGCCCATCTTCAGGCCGCACTGGACAGTAGCAAGGGAACCTTCCCCCATCCAGGGAGCACCAGAGCCACCACTACTACTACCTCAGAGGTTGTGAAGAAAGCACAGCAGTTGGACCACAGTGAGCTCAGGGAGGGTAAAGGTGGTGGAACAGAGGCACACCCAGTCAGTTGTTCCACCCCACAATCCATACACCATTCTGGGGGAGCATAGTTCCCCTATGGATGCACCCGCATAGGAGACTAAGGAGGTTGCAGACAACTGTCACAAGTGAGGCCCTCAGGAAGGAGGCAGAGGACACCACAGGGAAAGGAAGCAACTCCTAGTGGGGGACTCAATTATTAGGGGATAGAACTGGGGGGAGCAGGGAAAACCGAAGTAAGGTGCCTGCCTGGTGCCATGGCTTGGAGGGACGGGAAGTGCATCCTTATGATCACGAGAACAGTTGCACAGGAGTCTGAGCTGGATGTCATTGTCCACCTAGGGACAAATGACTTGGCTCATCATGAGATTAGAGCAGTGCAGAGGGACTTTGTAGAGTTGGGGAGGGGCCTAAGACAAGTAGCACACACAGTATCCTTCTCAGAGGTGCTGCCTGTCAGTGGCATGGGTGAGGCAAGGGTACTTTGCACCATGCAGTTTAACAAATGGTTGAAAAAATGGTGTGGAGCACAGGGGTTTGGCTTCATTGGGGACTGGGGTTCCACCTGGAGGGACACCAGCCTATATTGGCAGGATGGTCTGCATCTGTCCAGGAAGGGAACAAGTGTTTTGGGCAATTGGTTTAAATACTTCATTGGCAAGCTTTTAAACTAGTCAAGTGGGGGGAGGCACTGATAAGCAGAAGGAAAATCCCAGCCTCCCCCTACAAAACAGGGTACTAAATGAGAAAAAGACCAAGGTAGAAAGGTTAGTGGGGGATGCTGCTACAGAAGGTAAAGTCATCAAAAAATGGAAGAGCAATGAGTACCAATGCCCATAGTCTGGGTAACAAGCTTCCTGAATTAGTGGCCTTGATGGAGGAGGAACATCTGGATATTGTGGCAGTCACAGAAACATGGTACACACAGAACCATGACTGGGATGCAAACATGCCAGGATACACTATTCACAGGAGGGACAGGGAGGGTAAAAGAGGAGGAGGAGTAGCTCTCTACATAAGGGAAGGAATCAAAGCAACAGAACAAAAGGGTAAACAGGGAGGAGAAGAAGCACTGTGGGTCAATTTGGAGACAGGCAATGGCACCACAATCTGCACAGGGGTTGTATACAGACCCCCCTCTCAGGGGGGAGGAAATGGACAAGGAAATGATAGAAAGTATACTTAGAATGGCAGAAAAAGGGGTGATATTGCTGATGGGTGTTCTGAATATGCCAGATGTTAACTGGAGTGCAGTTGCAGCAGCCACTTCTAAGAGTGGTGTTATTCTAGATTCCCTACAGGGGGCATGCCTCAGACAACTAGTATTGGAACCCACTTGAGAGGGAGCAATCTTAGACCTGGTTCTCTCAAATGGAGATGGAGAGAAGATCACAGATGTAGAAGTGGGTAACCATCTGGGAACTAGTGACCATCGAACAGTATGGTTCACAATAAACACAGCAATAAGTCCAAACCATACAAAGGCAAAAGTACTGGACTTTAGGAGGGTGACTTTGCCAAAATGGTGAGTGCCTAAGGAGTGCACTAGCAAATGGGCAGGAAGGAAGGGTGGAAGAACAATGGGAATAATAAAAACTGCCATCACAGAGGTAACAAGCTTTTGTGTGAAGCAAATAAACAAAACAAAACGATGTAAGAAACCACTATGGTTCTCAAAGGAGGTGGCAGTGAAGGTTCAAGAGAAAAAGAAAGCATTCAGAAAGTACAAGGAATCACAGTAGGAGCAGGACAGAGAATTGTATCAGTTAAAGGAAAAGGAAGCTGGGAAGGCAGTCAGAACAGCAAAGGCCTGAACCGTGGAAAAGATAGCTGACTCAGTTAAGAAGGGGGATAAAACCTTTTTTAGGTACATCAGTGTCTTGCCTAATCGAAGAGTCACAAAGGAATAATCACACTTGGCATTCACACATCAGCACAATTTATTGCAAGCAAAAGATAATTATACTTCACTATCAGCATTAATGATTACACTTTAGCATTCATTCATTAGCAATATTACTATCAGCATTAATATATACTTCAATTAAGCAAAACATGATACATCACCGATTCAATAAAGCATCATCCAAGCCCTCTTCCAATGGCTGGGAAGCCCCCTTGTCAGCCTGGCTAGGAGTCTCTCGAACCGGGAACTGGCCCTACAGCGATGCGTCCACCCTGCAGGAGAGGCTTCAAACCAGGCATTGAGAAAGCTACATTTATATGTTTTATCTGAGTATGAAATGCTAAACCATCATGTCCTAAGCACTGGCCAGGTGCCCAGAACATCACGAGTTCAGCATGACAAACACCACTTATTCTCATATTAAATAGTTGGCATTCGTTAGATCATCATGCCCTAAGCACTGGCCAGGTGTCCAGAACATCATGAGCCAAACAATGCCAGAGATTCTCACAACATCTTGTATGCAACCTTCAAGTCAGCAAAATACACTGTCTGAAGCAAAACATAATAATGAGGCTATCTAAAGAGCAAAACACCAATTAAATGAAGCAGCATGTAAAATGGAGTCACACAATACAAAATGGAGTCACATAATACAAAATGGAGTCACAATAATCAACATATTATACTATCACTACAATCAGGGAGCGAAGGAAGACCAAGGGAGGGATAGTGAGGCTTAATAAAGGGGAGGGGGGTGGGCAGAGGGTGATGGTGAAAAGGCAGAGATACTAAACAAATATTTTTGCTCAGTATTTACAAATGAAGAAGGGGAGGTACCTAAAACAAACAATAGAAACACTCTGGATACAGAAGTTGATACCAGCCCATTTACAGAAGAAAGGGTTCTGAAAGAACTCTTAAAACTGAAGGTGGACAAAGCAATGGGGCCTGATGGGATTCATCCCAGAATTCTAAAAGAACTAAGGGTAGAACTAGTGACTCCACTGACTACCCTCTTTAACAAATCATGGGAGGATGGGGTGGTACCTGAGGACTGGAGGAGGGCAGATGTGATTCCCCTTCACAAAAGGAAGAGCAGGGCAGAAGCAGGAAACTACAGACCAGTTAGTTTAACCTCAGTGATAGGGAAAATGATGGAATCACTTCTGAAGGAAAGAATTGTCGAGTACCTAGAGGCCAGAGGGACACAGGACCCAAGGCAGCATGGATTCACAGTGGGAAGGTCATGCTAGACGAATCTAATAGATTTCTTTGACTGGGTGACTAAAGTAGTAGATCAGGAGGGGCTGTGGACATGGCCTACCTAGACTTTTAGCAAGGCATTTGACACAGTCCCACACAAAGATTAATATACAAGTTAGCTAGCCTGGAGTGGGTCCCAAGATGATAGCCTGGTAAAGAATTGGCTGGAGAATAGGACACAGAGGGTAATAGTAAATGGAGTCCACTCTGAAGAAAGGGGGTTACTAGTGGGGTACCGCAGGGTTCAGTATTAGGACCAGTTCTCTTCAATGTCTTTATAAGCGACATTGCAGAGGGACTGGAAGGAAAAGTATGTCTCTTTGCAGATGACACAAAGCTCTGCAACAGAGTTGATGCACAAGGTGGGGTGGAAAGGATGAGAAGGGACTTGGCAAGGTTAGAGGAATGGTCAAATGTATCGCAGCTTAGATTCAATGCTAAGGGCAAGGTAATGCACCTGAAACAAAACCCAGGTGAAGAGTATACAATGGGGTGAGATACTACAACAACAAAAATGGAAAGGGACCTGGGGGTAGTCATATCAGATGACTCAAAGGTGGGCAAGCAATGTGAGAGGGCAGTAAGGAGGGCTGGGGGGATACTGGGATGCATAGGGAGAGGCATCACCAGTAAAAAACAGGAAGTTGTTATCCCTCTGTACAGACAGCTGGTGAGACCCCATTTGGAGTACTTCTTGCAGTTCTGGAGACCCAGTCTCTGCAAGGCCATAGATAGGATGGCAGCTGTCCAGAGGAGGGCAGCTAAAATGGTGCAGGGTCTGCACTGGAAGACATATGAAGAGAGTCTAAAGGAGCTTAATATGTATAGTCTCGAGGAAAGGAGGGAGAGGTGGTACATGATAGAAACTTTCAAGTACCTCAAGGGAATCAACAAAGTCCAAGAGGGTAGCATCTTTCAAAAAAAGTGTGTAAGAACAAGGGCACAATTTGAAGATGGGGGCTCAGAGGTAATGTAAAAGTATTTTTTCACAGAGAGGGTTGTGGATGCATGGAATGGCCTTCCGGAGGAGGTTGTGGAGTCAAAAACAGTGGTTGAATTCCAGCATGCATGGGACAGTCATAAGGCAATTCTAGGGGGTTGGGGTAGAAAGAAGTAGGCTACTGGTTGACTAGGATCTGCAGCTTATCCATTAGGTAGGAAAATGGGCAGACTGGGTGGGCCAAGCAGTCCTTATCTGTCATCAAATTCTATGTTTCTATATTTCTATTGTACAGTAAATAAATATCAAATCGTATTATAATGGTGCAGGTCTTAATAAGACTAACGCTATTTGAACCTGAAATTTATCTTATGAATCATATGAAATCTTTAGGACTATATACATTTTAAACAATACTAACCTTAGGAGGTAGTATAGCACAGTTATTTAAGGCTCTGAGCTGCAAATCTGTAGACCTGGGTTTGAATCCCACAGCTCCCACTTGCATACTGTGTGACCCTGAGCAAGTCACTTAACTTTCTTGTGCTCCCAGGTTGCACCTGTAAATAAAGTTTCAGCTTAGTGTGTCTCTCCTGGTAAAAAAAAAAAAAAAATATATATATATATATAGTGAATGCAGAAGATTGGATTTATGTGTTTTCACAGATTGCGTGAAAACATCCAATACACTTGGGGGTAAGCAATGAAATAGGTGACCTGTTTATTAACCTATCTTTTCCTGTTTTGTTATTGAGTTTTATTTATTGCCAGCCTTTACTACATTGGCTTTCTGAGAGTATTCCTTGGTCAGCCCTGCACTTGTGCAGTTTGTTTTTTTCTTACTTGTACTCACATGCTTCCTTGAGCATCACCCAGTGTTGCCCTACCCTAGTTCCAACTCCATAAGAGCTGGATGCCTTGCTGTTCTTTGTGTTGGACACTTTTTGTTTCTTCATTTTCTTTTATTGGCAGTGGGGGCGGGGCGGGGGCGTGGGCACTTTAGTAGAACACATCGTTCTTTCTCTCCCTGCAGGCATGTCTTGCTGTGGACTCATCTTCACACACACACACACACACGTGCGCGCGCACGCGCACACACACACACACACACACACTTAGACCAGCTTTGGTGCAACTGGCAGGCTCCTCCAGTCATGGCCAGTGGCAGAGAGGGGCTGCCCTGAGGGTGGAGTATCAGAAATAACTGAAAAAATCATGAACAATGTCGTCTACTGCACAGATATAAGTAAGCAGTCACAATGGGCCGAGAGTCCTCATCCCCTGGAAGTGTGGTAAAACCAGTACAACCAACACCTTTAAGTGTCTTATTGTGCTTATAAAATTGTCACTAGGCAACTAATGAAAAGTTAAAAAACAAACATAAAACTATAATATAATATTGCTAAAAAAATGTAAAGCAGTTCCTTCATAGATGGTTTCCACCTGTCAGTCATTTGTCTTTGCTATGGAATACAAGAATATAAATTCTGCAGCATTCCAATAGTGGAATGCCCCCATTCACACGGAATGGTAACATGGAATACATGAATTCACAACTCTGCAGAATTCCACTGGCAGACACACAGGCATGCACACTCGTGAGCCAGCACACACACAGACACACATGCTACAAGTGGAAATCCAGAGGCTCAACTTCATGTGTCAACTTCATGTGTTGCAGGTAAGCAGGAGGGAGTTCTCTGGGAAACAGGTAAGGATAGGAGGTGGATTTTTCATGGTCGTCAAAGAAATACCAGAAATGGAAATTCTGAATAGTACTTGATTTTTTGACATTTGTTTATGTGTGTAAGAAACGGATTGTGACAAGGTGACCCCTGTTATAGATGTGTGCTAAATATATAAAATGCCTGAGTATACAGGGATGCTTTAAAGCCAGAAAGTGCTTGGAAAAAACATGAAATAACGTGCTGAGTGCTTATAAGAATGAATTGATGTGCAAACTTTTAATCGTATAGGGTACTTATAAGTACACTCATGAAAATATGTAAAGTACTGAAATAGTTAATGCATAGAATTCCTGGAATGCAGAATTCATAGACAAATTCACTAGTAACTCAGAAATGTTACTAATTATTTTGGGAGGTTGTTATTTTGATTGACTTGACCTTTAGAAAGGCAGAATGGAATTTGATATTGACAGACAGTGTCTGTTCACAATACAGAGTGACTGGGGTTATTGTCTTTAATTTTTACAAGCTGCTCTGTAAGTATAACCCCATCATTGCCTCTGTTGTTTTAAGTAATAATCCCGACAGGGTGTTAGGGTGTTAGGATTAATCAACACCGGGTGCATTGTGATTCACGAGGCACAGCCTCGAGTGCTCTCCACAGCACCCGGGTGTTGATTAATCTCCAATACCACGCACCCTGGAGTGGGTTTTGCGCTTATAACATGGGGTATGTTTAAACAACAAAAAAATTGCCAGAAATGTGTTTTTTGCTGTTTAAACAGCAGAAAAGATACCGTATTTTGCCACTTTGCAAACTAGTCCCTAACAAATAATGCATACTGCACTGCTTATATGAACATAGAAACGTCAAAGATACACTTCTGAAATGATTTGTTACATTTCTTGGGCAGAATACTGATTTTCATCTTGCCTGCCACCCGTTCTGTGCTCTCCCTCCCCCATTTGGCTTGTTTCACTATTGAGCACATTGCTAGTGTTACAGATTTCCAAATGCAGACTGAGCATTGCCACCGAGATCACTTTCATGAGGACCCCCCCCAAAAAAAAACAACACTCAACTCAAAAAACACTCAACAGTGGAGCCAAGACAGACAGGTACTGGGAAAATCACCTCCAGCTCCTAGCTGTTACGGGATATGTACGGCTCACCGTGTCCTCTGTCTACCTTGACCACTGCTGTCCAACACACTATGGGAACAGAGTCTGATGGGATGAGACAATGAATGGAACTGCAGCTTTCCAACAGTGTGACTGCTGTCAGTCACTGTCCATGCCCCTCTCTCTGAAAAGCCAGCAGGGAACCTGTGTGGAACTCTCTCTGTCATGTGCACGGATGTGTCTTTCTCTGCTTTCTCTGTCTGTGTGCTGGCAGGTACCTCTAGAAGGGCTACTGCTGTTCTCACTCTGTCTGCCGCGGTCCACCATGGACAGCATACCACACACGAAGTGTCACACAGACAGAGTGGGCACTATGTACACAGTTCTGGAGACTGCACAGAGAGACAGAGAGATAGAGAACTTGTTCCACAGCATAGTGCCTTGTTGTCAGTGTGATGTGGTCAAGAGACAGACAGAAACACGGAGTAACACAGAGAGAACAGTATAGTCAGTTTCTGTGTCTCTCTCTCTCTATCAGACCGGAATGTCCCTCTCACTCCATCTTTCTGTTTGAGGTATGACTGCTGTGGGACAGTACATCTCTGTCACTATGGGGCACGGCATGGTGACTGCAGGACGGGGGATGAACGCAACCTGTCAGAGCGGGTGAGAGGATGAGGAACCATCGTCACTGGGCACACCGTCTGCTGGTTGGAAGAGAGAGAGAGACGCAGAAATGCAGAGTAACAGGTATATAGTGTATAGAGACCCATTGTTACACACGGAAATCCATCCGAGTCAAAATTTTGTTACACCACAGTAGAACATTCTTAGAACGCTGTATCACCACACTGTGTTGTAACAACATTTTGTCTGGTTTTCAGAGTGCTCGAGACAGCTCTCTCTTCGATGGGAAAACTGCCACGCACAGCTCAGTATTCAAACAGTGAATACTGCGACAGGATGGTGGAGGCGTTTTTTTTTTTCCCAAGGTGGCTGAGAACTGTGTAAAATTTGTGGAGGATACTGTGTCTGTTCACCTTATTTAGCGCATTTTCATATAACGCTATAATTTACTAACAATGGGTCTCCATACACGATATAAAATACTAGCTGGGTGACTGTGTGCAGCCAGCCTGAAATGCCATCTCAGGGTTCTGATTCCGTGGGACCTCTTGAGCTTCATTTTCGAGGTCTAATGGAAACTGAACCCCCCCCCCCCGGTGGCAGAACATGCTGATTGTGCACAGTTGCCCAGCTAATATTCTCTATGTGTTTCTGCTGTTCTCTGTGGCTCATCCTGCAGAAGAGGAACTAGAAACATTGTGGCATGACATAAACACAGAGGCCTGGATAGTCAAAGCAGTTGTGCATGGTGCAACAGGGTTGTGCATGTGCAACTGTGGAGATGCGCCATAGAGCGATATTCAGTGGGAGGAACTGCGCAGCACAAGTAGCACTGCACTAATGCGCATTAGAAATATATGCATGCACAAGGGCCGGTGGTGGACTCATGAATATGTGGCACAGTGCGATATTCAACCCCCAACCAATGGCGCAAGTGAGGAGCAACTGCCAGTTGTTGAGCAATTGTTTGCGAAAAACAGGAGCAAGTCAGAGGACGGCATTTATGCCAGAGGGTAGCAGGATAGAGGGAGACAGACAGGCTGTCTGAGAGAGGAAGAAGGAGACAGGGAGAGAGAAAATGAAAGAGAAAGACAAAGAGAAAGAGAAAGAGAGAGAGTGGGAGAGGGAGTATGACACACAGGGAGGCCCACTGAGGGAGTGACAGAGAGTGGGTGCCAAACAGAGCCACCAGACCCAAGTGGAGTGACACAGACACCAACAGGGGTGGGTGATAGAGCCTGCAGGCATAAGCCAGCCAGGGGCAGGATACAGAGGAGGGGACCCTGCCGGGCAACAGGCACAGCCCCACAGAGCCAGGGAGGCCAGTGGAGCCGGATGCCCAGGGGGTGACAGGACAACAGGGGCCATGGCCAGTGCAGCATTCCAGGTGGAGGCCATAATGAGGGGTGTGAGGAGGCAGGAGGCAGAGCAATGTGGGCTTGGAAGAGCCCATCGGCAGTACACCCGGAACAGGCGGTACTGGCCCCTCATCAGCTTTGAGAATCACGCTGACACAGAGATTGTGGTCCGGTATCACCTGAACCGGGTGATTCTGAGGCAGCTCTGTGAGCTGTGCAGTGAGGAGATGCAGGCACCCACTAGCTGGAGCCAAGCCCTAACAGTGGAGACAAAGGTAACAGCTGTCATGTGCCTGCTTGCCAGAGCACCTTCCAGAGATCAGCAAAGGACACCACAGGCATAACTCAGTCGGCTACATCATGGCTCCTCACACAATTCCTCAGTGCCCTGCTGCCACATGCTGCGGAACACATCTACTTCCCCAGCACACGGGTGGAGCATACAGCAACCATGCAGGAGTTCCACAGGGTAGCACGTATGCCTGGCATGCTAGGGGCCATCGACTGCACCCATGTGGGCAACCGCATGCCACCTGGCACAGAGGGGTGTAGCCTACATCAACAGAAAGGGCTACCCCAGCATCAACTGCCAGGTGGTGTGCAATGCTACGGGCTGCATTACCAATGTCTGTGCCACACACCCTGGGGGAGCACATGATGCCTTCATCTGGCACAGCTCAGCACTGTGCCACAGGTTCGAGAGTGGGAACATCCCCACAGATCACCTAGTGGGTGAGTATGGTGAGACCACAGGCAGCTGGGTACAGCAGGGCATGGAAGGGGGTGGCCAGGGCAGGGGGACTGCCGAGTGTGCCCGGGAAGGGCATGGGGCACAGTGACAGGGGTCACCAGGCAAACCGTCTCCATCTCTCTCTCTCCACACAGGTGACAGTGGCTACCCACTCAAACCCTGGCTGCTCACCCCCTACCAGTGCCCGTCATCCCCAGCAGAAGAGCAGTACAATCAGGCACACACCAGCACGCAGAACATCATTGAGCATGTGTTCGGGATGCTGAAGGCACGGTTCCATTGCCTGGACAGGTCCGGCGGTGCCCTACAATACAGCCTCTCGAATGCCTGCGGCCTATTCCTGGCCTGCTGCATGCTGCACAACATGGCCATTGACTGTGGGACAGCTGACAAGGCCAAAGAGGGGAACAGCAGTGGGGACGATGCAGGCAATGGGCTGGGTGGTGGTGGGCAGCCCCCCCGGGCGGAGGGATCCCCGGCTCATGAGGATGGCACACCAGCATTGGGACACAATAGCACAGGAGCACTACGGTGCATGCAGGTAGGTGGACAAACACCCATGCACAGAACCAACACAGTTGCAAGGCTCACAACCATGTGTGGGCATGGCCATGGGCATGCACACACAGGCACAGGGCAGGGGTGAGGCAGTGCCACATGACCACATGCAACACTACGCAGCACTGTGCAGCAACCAACACACACATACACCCTCCCACACACTGGCACCCGCAGGCACGTGACTGGGCGCTAGCATGTGGCGTGGATCAGACTCAGGGCACCGGTGCACGTGTGCAACCAGTGTTTTGAAGGCATCATCAAGCACACGCCACACGGGCCAGCGGCCGGGCAGGTGCACACACGGGCAGCGTGTGGTGCAACACTCAGCTGCCATGACCGTTCCATGCACACACACACACACACAACGCCCATGTGCACACAGGGCAGTGGCTGCAGACAGCAGACAGGGCAGCAATCATGCACATCAGGTCCGCCGCGCAGATACATGGTCACCACAGACACAGGGATGGCTGCGCTACAGCTGCCCAGCAGACTCAGGCTGTGCAAAGGCCACGGGGGGTCTGCAACTGCCCCCGAGGGATGGGACTGTGGGACCGCGACTGGGTCTTCGCAGGGGTCTGCAGGCTCCCAAACAGGCCTGCACCAGGCATGCCTGGGATGCCCACAGTGAAGCCCAGCGTCGACACAGATGGGGTCACCCGACGCCGGGGTCATGGGGTGGACACTGCACTCCACAGTGTTTGTGGCAGTTGACCATGCCCTGTGGCAGCCAGTGGGGCAAGGCCAACTGAGATCGCATTGACAATGCGGTCCAGGGCTGCGGTCATGTCCTCCCGCAGGTGCTGTACGTGCTCCACAACTTACGCAGTGCCCCTGTCGTGCTGCTTGGCTGTCTAGTGCACCTCTGTGTGGAGTGCCCGCACCCCAGCCATGAGCAGCACCTGTTGCTCCATGGAGGCCCGCAGCAATCGGGTGTGCTCGGCCAAGGGGTCGGTGCCCAGGGGTGCATGGGCATGGCGCTGATCCACGGGTGGCGTACAACTGTGCTGCATGGCCCCCCACTCATGTGGGTGCTGCACAGTGGGTCCTCATGGGGTTGGGAAATGACAGGCGCTCTGGTGGCGGATGCTGCACCAGGCCTCCCAATGACTCCAGCCATCAGCTGCTGCCACACCTCTGGCCCCGTGCACTGGCCAGTTCCTGTGCAGTTGCACCACTACCCTGTGCTGCTGTGCCTGTGCTCACAGTGGTACCAGGGGCAGTGGCGGGCAGCTGTTCCACCACCAACAGGCCACCGGCCACACTGCTAGTGATGGTGGATGGTATGGGTGTCTCCCCCATGACAGGACCCCCACTATGTCGGACCCTGCCCTGATCTGTGCCTCTGCACAGAGCAAGCCATGGCTGGCATCTCGCTGGAACACAGCCAGGTCCTCATCTGCCACCATGCCCGGGACATTCGGCTGGACGGCAGTGGTGAGCTGCAGCCTATCGGGCCCCTGGATGCCCATGGAGGTGGATAGCTGGTCCTCCAGGGCTGGGCAGGCTCCCATGATGACAGCTGCAGGTGCCCCTGCCACCACATGATGGTGAGCCGGTGCTGTAAGGGAACAGAGATGCGTTAGTGCTGCCAACTCGACAGGCCCCAACCCCCTCCACCCCCCCTACTTTCCCCTGCCATATTACCATGCAGTGATGGGCTCCCTCCAGTCTGGAAGCCACTGCCTGGCACATCCTCGACTGCGCTGCACTGCACAGTGGCCACAACCAGCTCCTCCTGTGCTGTGAGCTGTGTCACGGTGGCCTGGCCCCTGCCTGTGGCTGACCTGGCAGCCCATATGGCCGCCACCTTCTCCTTGATCCAACGTTTATCAGTGCCTACATTTTTCTTGCTGTCCTGTGCAGATCACTGGTGGCTGCCATGCTGATTCATGGCCTCCACAACCTCCTCCCAGGCTGCGGCCCTGGCCTGGGGTATGCCAGTGGCGCCACTCAGCAAAGGCTCCCTGTCAAGGTAGGCCTCAAACAGGGCATCTGCTTCCACTTTCGTAAAGTTGGGCCTGTGCTTGCTGGCAGGCCCACGCTCCTCACCCTCCTCGTGCTCTGACATGATGCTACCTGTGGACATGGAGATGTGGTTAGTGACTGCAGTGGCCCACCCCAGCCATCCAGCCCACTGTGCTGGCTGTCCCCTTGGCAGGCACAACTTGCATCTGATGGTTGCAATACCGGTCCATGGCCTGTGCTGTTGTGTGGCGCCTTTATAACGCATCGCATGCAAATGGGCTGATGTGTAATGGTAATGACATGCAAATGTCCCCATTGCGCCATGGATAGGCTGATGATCTAATCTGCATATGATGGCTAAATATTGTGCTCTTGCGCATTGTGCAATGGACTTGCTCCAGTCCATGTCATGGCGCAATGCCAAGACATGCGCAGTGCGCCCTCGACAGCGCACATGCGCCACAGCATATGCTACCACCTATTGCGCAGTGTGTGCTAGCAGTGCTATGGGGACCATTGTACCCTATTCACCATGGACCCTATGGTTCTGGGGCACTATTGGGCCTATGGCACTGGGGTGCTACTGGGCCTATGAGGCGTGGTGCCTTCAAGGCCCTATTGTGCAACTTGCGTCATGGGCCCTATAGCATTCACTCGCACATTGTGCATGCTGCCCCTGACCCCCGCCCTGCCCTATGCCCTCTTGGGACCCCTGCTCCATGTGTTGGTGTGGCCATGCCTATGCCGCGCATCTCCGGAGATGCACGATTGTCACAGGCAATGCATCTCCTTGTGAGGCATGCATCTCGAGCACGTCGTGCACATGAGCTACAGGGTGCCATTTTGTCCTGCATCTTTGCTGTGGTACCATGGCGCATCGTGCAGTACCTTGCTCACAGAACTGGAGCCAAATAGAAGTGGTTAACCTGGTGGCTCAGGTGGAGCCCCATTCTGCCAGCCTGTTTGGCCAGCAGCCCCTACGGGGACCCAGGACAGAGGTGTGGCAGGCCATAACAGATGGGCTGGTCCAGGCCACTGGTGTGTAGTGCATCAGGGAGCAGTGCCACCACTGGTATGGGGATCTGGTCAGGAGGGACCCGGAGAGACTGAGTGCACTGCAGGCTTTTGTCCGGAGGAGGGCTGTGCCATGGCCAGGTAAGTGGGCTCTAACTGCATTCTGTGCACGGCCTCTGTTCCATGGGGCTGGTTGGGCTGCATGCCATGCCGAGGGGGGGCCTGTCATTCCATGCCCTGTAGCATGGCATTGCCAGTCACTGGGTGTGCTGCGCCACTGCCCTGCTGCCTTGCCCGGCTGGGGTGCACTCTGTGCTTGGGGGGTGGGGGCAGTGGGCCCATGCTGTGGCTGTGTACTGATGTGTGCCTGTCTGTGTTCCCATCCTAGGACCTGAAGACCGGAGGAGAGCCAGGGTGGCAGTGGCACCTGGCAGGCCGCAGCAGGCCACTGTGGGCCCATCAACTGCTGGTGTGGGACCAAGCGGGTGTGCAGTGGCAGGACCAGTACGTGCAGGTAGGCACTGTGCATTCCCACAATGTTGTGCAGGGTGAGCGGCGGGGATGGAGGTACGGCCTTGGTCTCCTGTGCCTTGTGCCATGGCAGCTGTGATCAGCACACGGTGCAGTGTGCGTGGCTCCATGGGGTGGCCATTGCATGTGTGTGGCAGCTGTTAGTGGGCTGGGTGTGCGTCTGGCTAACACTAGTGCCACTATGGTTCCGCTGCAGCACCATGCCACCTGCCTGCCACTGTGCTGTCGAGTGGCCCTTTGGCAGCAGTTTCTGGTGCTGTGCACTGCCGTTACTTGCCAGGTTGGCAGCAGGTATAGGCCTCCCCACTGCGGGTGGTCAGGGTGCCACTCCAGGGGCATGTGTTCCTACTGTCCGCTGCACACAGGGAGGCTAGGGTGCTATGGACACGCACTGATCACCTGTCCCTTCCTCTGCCATAGGTGTCTGGAGGGGTTCCCGCCTGCCTTTGTACTACTGTCTGCTGTGGCAGATAATTCTAATAACATTGTGCACCATGGAGATAGTGGATCAGACCAGGAGGATTCTGCTACAGGACCGGCGCAGGGGGAGGCGCCAGACTCCGGCAGGATATGGCCGGCCATGATGCTCCCCAGACCCCTTCCCGCTTCTGTCCTCCCTTCCCCTACCTTCCCCATCCAACTGTGCAGGCCCTGTCCCCTAACCCCTTCCCTCCCTCACCTACCCTCCCCCTTATTTATGACTGTTTGTACTTCTGTTTTTATATTGTTCCATTACATATATTACTTGTTTACCTTTCTGTGTCCTTGTCTGCTTTGCAGCTGGCAAGTGGGTCCTTGCTGCAGTGGTGTGGTGGGTGGCTGTGTGGTGTGCTTGTGTCATTGTGTGGACTGTGCATGGTAGTGGCATGCCCCTCGGTCAGTGGCTGTGCCTTGGAGTGGTCATGGGCTGGCTGTTTGGGCTGTGTGGCATGTGTGTGGTAGGTACCGTGTGCCAGGGTGTAGTTTGCTGTTGTCCGGGTGGCTGCGTGCCATCTGGTGGGTAGTGGACTAGGATGCTCACCTCTGGACATTGGTGCCACTTGTGCCCTGCGTCCTCCACTGGGGCTGGGGGTGGCTGCATGCCTGCATTCCTTGTGCAGTGGTCACCAGTGTTCTAGGTGTGTGTGTCCCTGCCAGTATTCCTGGCCTGGTGCCCCCACCTCCCTGCACTGTACCTCCCCTTCCCCATTGCCTGGCTCCCTGCTGTGCCTGTGGCTGTTCCTGCTGTGCCTTGGCTCATCTTCCTGTGCCCCTTGTGCATCCCTGGCAGCACTATGGCACATTTCTAGTTGCTCCCTGGCACACCTCTCACTGTGCCATGGTGCAGTGCCTGCGATATTCAGCCATGTTGTGCTGACACATGTTGCAGTGTGCAGTCGTTGAATATCACATTCACTGTGCAATTGCACAGTTGACTTGCACTGCACCGGGGTTGCACATGCCTTTGGTGCATTTCTGAATATCCGGCCCAGAGTGTACAGTTTTGCTGACACTCCCACTTTATGTGAGCTCTATGGCCCAAGATCTATGGGTCAGGTGGGGGTGGTGGTGGTGACAGACTCAAGAGAGACACACACAGAACCACAGACACATATGCTGAACTCTGCACAGTGTGTATCCCACTTCACTGTCTGCTCCCTGCCTCGAGATCTGCGGGTTGGGTGGGGAAGAAACTACCACTTGCTAACTACAGACTTGCAAATGGCTGCTTCTCATGCTATAGCCATCAGCTACAAAATTAAGACCCGTTCTGCCCACTGATTCCCACTCAGACCTGCTCACAGTAACTCTGAGTACATGGTGCATTAATGCACGCTCAGGTGGGAGCCCTGCACCAATCAGCTCAGTCACTTTGCTAGCCCCATGTTATAAGATACTGTATATTAGGGGATGTTACACAAAATTGTTTCTATGTTGTGTCTTTTTCAAGTACAATATAATTAAACCAGGAGAGGTAAAAGGTTGTGGCTTACCTGGCTACGGGACTGTACGTGATAGTTCTTATAGGAGAGCAGCGCCCTCTGTAGTACCCTCTTTATACAGCCTTCTGTGTCACTCAAAGGTAACTAAGGAGGGCACCTATGTTAGTTACCAGGCAATTAAGCATGTTATGGGTTCTTTTAGCTCTTTATAAAACATGTATGATGTCGCGTAGCTGGCAATTAATGTTGAGTGCTGTATTACAATGTATGGCGGGTCACCTTGTGATTTTATGCTTGCCTAGCTAGTTTTCTTTTGTATTTTTAATTAAGGGTTTAGTCAGGTGATCCCACCCAGAATATATTTAAGCTTACCACTAGAAGTATTAATTAGATAGGAGTCAGTAGGAGACTGATGGAGGTAGGAGAAAGACCTCCTAGTGGTGTAGGCTTACACCGGTTGATTACTAGTCAGACTGATGTAAGCCTAGAGACAGCTAAGGCAAAGCAATAGCCTTTTTGAGTGAATGAAACTGATTTTTATTTTCATTTTGTTGTTTCATTGCATTTCTGTAAATATATTCTCTCATTTTATGACTAAAATAAAATTATAAATGCCTTTTGGCATTTTTTTATGCAGTGTAATCTGAGTCTGCCTGGTATTCATTATCCTGAATACCCACACCCAGTGACACAGATCATGAGTGGAAAGAACGTTCCATTATTTATTAATTTTGTTTAATTTTAGGGAATGTTTTTTTAGGGCCTGGTTGAAGGTTTTTATGTACTTCATAAATAAAGGTGGCAGAAATATTTGCCATGGCAATCAGGAATGAATGAAGTGGCTCATGAATTTTGTATGTGAGTTGCCCAAATTCTTCCTATGGAGTCCATATCTCAGGAAGGTCAGGAACCACATAGAGACCATAGAAATGAGGGCCACATAGATGATCCAGGGGAGACTGGGAGGTTATTTGAGTAAAGGTTGGCAGACCTTAACGTGTGTACACTGGAGGCAAAGAGGGAATGCGGTGATAGGATTGAGATGTACAGATTCTTGTGATGAATCAACATAGTGGATTGTAAGGGCTTGTTGACAAGAAATTAGGGCACAGTAACTAGAGGACACAAGTTGAGACTGGTGGAGGGGGGAGATTCAGGAGGGACATAAGTTCTTCATGGAGCAGGTGGTGAACAAATGGAATAGATTTCCCAGAGAGGTGATCGAAGCCAAGACTGTGATGGGGCTTAACATGAGTGGGACAGATATAATGGAATAGTGTGATCTACAGGCAGAAGAGGGGAAGGGATACCAGAGGAAGTGGGTGTTTATCAGTCACTAGGACTACTGGATCTCTAAATACAGTACTGTATTTGGCCAAGCATGGAGCAAGGCAGGGAAATGGGAAGACTGGGTGGACCTCTGGATATTTTTCTGACAACACAATCTATGTTTCTACGTTTACCTGACATTTACTTGACATAGAGACTCAAGGCACATTGGGTGTGGACTAGTCCATTGACATGCTAGAGCAGGGAATGCATGTCATGCACAATAATGCTGGGCCTGTGGCACTGCAGAAGATGTACTTTAAGGTGATGGGATGAGGCTAGAGAAATATGGGATATACATTTACCTGACTCAAAATATGCAATTTAGCTCTTTTGTGGAGGCAAGACCATAACTCATATGTGGCACAGCCAAGAGTCACTGATGAAAGTCCTGTTCCCTCACAAGTGGAAGTGAACTGTGAAGTTGGAGTCAAACTATTGTGTATTCAATTTATACAACAGCAGTAAAAGTTCTGACCTGTTAAATCAGCTGAGTGTATTTTAATACTGCTGCTGAGATCACATCTATTGTTGTAAGAGTGGTCTCACACTTATTTTTAGGATATGAGAACTGAAAACCTAGTGTGAGCAGCTCTGATACCCTAAAGATATGACACCACTCTTAAAACTGTTAAGAGTGGTCTTGGTGGCAGTATTAATAAATCATTGATTGACATTCATGGATAATATATTAAATAAAAAAAAAACCTGCTATGAACTTGCCCATTTCCAGGGCAGTTGAATGTCAGACATTCTTCACAGGATAAAAGTGTGTGACGCACAAAGGAGTGCTCCAGTTGGTCAGGAGTGCTCCCTTGATCAATAATGAAGATTTAACTATTTCTCTTTGTATTCAGAAGCTGGCTTCAGGGCAGCAGAAGGCTATTAGGCTATTGTGATGTCATCAGTATTGTTAAAGCTACTGGTTCCATTCTCATGCTTGGATTGAGGATATGGATTGTGAGACATATCTTCCCTCTAGATAAATGTGTATATGGGGGTTATATGGCGTGATAAAATCAATAGGGGAAATGTATCACCACTGGTGTATAAAATAGCTGAATCAAAGCAGGCTCAGTAAAAATGAACATGAAGTACAATCTATCAAGTCAGTCATGTAATCAATCAATCAATCAATTTTTATTAGTAAAGTGCCATATCCCTGAGGCTCTCGGTGCTGCACATACAACACCAGCAAGCATATAAAACGTTATAAATACAATACAAAAATAAAATATATAGAACAGAAAATGAAAATATTTCAGCTAGGGTCATGGAACTTAAGGGAGAAAAATAGTTTTTTAAGGCTTCTTCAAAGGCATCCATTGAGGATATTTGGCACAGGTAAGAAGGCAGAGAATTTCACAGCCACAGAGCAGCCACAGCAGATGTTCTATCTCCTGATGACTTTAGACAGGTTTGAGGAACCTCAAGAAGATTCTATCCAGAGAACTGGAAATGGCAATCAGGAGTATAGGGGTATATGAGGTTGTTAGGTAGCCAGGACACAGCTCGTGCAGGACCAAGAAGCAAATGTTAAAGTTGGTATGCCATCTAACCAGTAGCCAGTGCAGATCATACATCACTAGTGTGGTATGCGTAAAAGTGCTAGTACTGGAGATCAGCCTTATTGCAGCATTCTGCACTAAGGACAGTGCACTACACCTCCAGAAAGTCCCAGATAAAGTGCACTGCAGACATCCAGGTGACATGTCATGAAGTCATGCACCACGATCACTAGGACATGATACTGAAATACTGCTTCAAGTGGATGATTCTGGGTGATCTAATTTTTATTTATTTATTTAACATTTGTTAACCGTGAAAGGCACACTGGGCCGCAGCTCATGTCCAGGTGCAACCTGGGGGAGACAGGGAGAACAATAGATACATGATATACAATAATCTGGGCAGCACAAAAATCAGAGCAGTTTTAACAAATAACACAATTATAAGGTGTAGGACTTTCTAGAATCACATTATAATAAGTCTGCCATTCAGTTAATGAGACAACACAACTGTTGAAAAATGGGAGCACAAGGGAGGACAGGTAAGCTAATGGAGGGAGTCAGGGGGTACAGCATAAATGGTTGGAGGCTTAGGGGCAGTTGCAGAAGGTAGTGGGGGTTGGTCTGAGCAGATGTTTTAATGCCAGGAACAAAGGGGTGAGATGAATGGAGGTAGGGAGCTTGTTCCAAAGGGAAGGGAGGAGAAAGAAGAATTGTCTTGACCAGTCATAGTATGGACTTGGGGAGAGCAAAAATGTAGGAAGGACAGGAGCACAGGGGGTGGGGTGGGGTGGGAGGAGGCTGAGGCAGAAAGAGAGAAGAGAGATAAGATGGGAGGGATTCAAACTAGTACTGCACTTAGAAATGAAGGTAAGGCAGTGGGCTAAGCACCTCTGCTGAAGGGAGGGGAAAGAGAGGGTGGAGTATAGGTCACAGTGATGTGTCAAGAAAGGGGAGTTAGAGGCAAAGTGACAGAAGGCATTGAAACGTACGTCAAGCCCGGCTAGGGAAGTGGTGGGTGCTGATCCGTAGACAATATCAGTGTAGTTGATAACTGGAGGGATCCATTTAGTTATTAGGTCTCGATGGACTGGGAGGGAGAGACAATCCTTGTGCCTGAAGAGTATGCCTAATATGAGGTGAAGTCTTGAGTGTAGGGCATCGAGGTGGGATGAGTAGTCAAGGGAGGGGTTGAGCCAGACTCCTAAGTATTTATAGAAGCTGACCCCATCAAGGTGTGGTGCTGGCCAGAGTAGTGATCATTGGAGGGAATGGAAGCCTAGCAAGTTTTTGCTCTGAGCCAAAGGTCATGGTGGCAGTTTTTTTGGAATTCATTTTGTGGCAGTGGTCTTGGAATCATTTTATAACTGCATGAATGTCCCGTTGGAGGGGGATTTGAACATCTGCTGCAGAAGGGCCAGACAGGTAGGTGACAGTGTCATCTGTGTACATGTGTATGTGGGCGGTGGAGCAGACAGAGGGGAGGTCGTTAATAAAGAGAGAAAAGAGGACTGGTCCAAGTATGGAACCTTGGGGAACACCAGACAGGATAGGGAGGGGAGGAGAAAGGGTAGTACTGACCTGCACGGCCTGGTGCCTGACAGAGAGATATAAGTTAAACCAATTGACCACAGGGATAGTCCAACTACATGGAGTTTGTTTATGAGGAGGGGTGAGAGACAGAATCAAAGGATTTTGTGAGATCAATAAATATTGCAGAGGTAATGTGACCTTCATCCATTGCTGAGAGTATGGAATCAGAGAAGCGGAGGAGAGAGGAAGTGGTGGAATGACCTTTTCTGAATCCTGACTGGCTAGCCTAATGGCTAGAGTATGGGGCTAGAGAATCAAGAGACCTAAGGTTCAAATCTTACCACAGCTGTTTACTTACTTTGTGACCTTCAGTAAGTCATTAAATAGTACGTGCCTAATAATGGTATATATCTTAAAGAATTATAGTGTGGGGCTTTTAGATGCCCTGGTAATCATTTGTTTGCTTTTGTTTAATTCTTTAATTAGCTTTTCCATTATTTTACTTTTATTTCTCCAACTGTTTGCAAAAAAAAAAAAACTTATATTACCCTTACATTATGAAGTCAGAAAATCTTTACTGGCAAGGCTGGCAGTGTGTTTCAATGGGAAACATCAAATCTGTTTGCAGATTTTGTAAAGAAATAAAGCTTTCTTCCACTAAAATGTTGTAGTTGTAATGGGAATATGGGATTCTTGATAATCTGTGAGCTTTTGTTATGATTTAGCAGGTGGTATTTTCTTCCTAGTCAGATTTTATTTGGGAAGAAGAAAATTGAAGCAAACTGCCATTTTTTAAAAATGTAAATATTATATGGATGGACCACAATATTGCAAACATATAAAAGGTACAATTTCTTGATGAAAGAAGTATCTATTTTTTTGGGAAAAGACAGAAATAAATGTATAGTTTTTCGCTGAAATACATTGGACTGCTGAGTAGTTGAGATGTTCTTACATCCCAATACCAGAATTCTGTGGAATCCTATTTACAAGCAGTTTGTAATATTAAGGTGATAAAAACACTTGTTTCACTAAACGAACACATATTTTATTATAAAAATAGAAAGTAATTATTAAAACATTAAAACACAATAAGAAAAACAGCCAGTTGTCTATTTATGAGAAGTGAACACATGGGGCCCGATTCTTAAACAGTCGAGAAGGGTGCATGGTGCTTGTGCCAAACGGGAATAGTGCAAGGGGCAACTTGTGCCACACCGTGCACCATTCCCAATTCTTAGATGTGCCCTGCATCACATGGGGGGCTGTCTGCACCAGCTGGGCTTGCACTGCTCTTGCAGCGGATGCACGGCTGCACCCTGGTGGACAGGGGCTTGTGTCATTGTGTGGACCATATCTGGGATTTCCAAAGAGCTGCAATAAGCACAGGGCTTGCCAAGGTTTAGACTAGCCCAGAGCTGGCCTAATAGCCTGTGTGCCACCCTGGAGCCGGTGCAGGTGTGAGGTGCTCCCATATCCCCCCTCTTGCAGTCACTCGGCCAAGGTGTCCTGTGCCCACACAGCTCCCATCCATGCTGCATGCCACCAGCATGCAGTAGCAGGAACCATATCAGGCTGTTCCTTCTCCAGAATGTGTCCCATTCATGCATGCTGTGGACTGTTCCTCTGGCTGGGTTCACGTGGTCATTGATCGTACCCACCAGCAAAAGCACCAGTTACAGTGCTTATTATTGTCCCTCACAGGACTGTCACTACTGTCTGCATTGTTGTCCCCGTCTTCAGCATGAGTCTGATCTATTCCCAACCTGACTCTCCATGGCCTCCACATCCTCTGCTTCCCTCCTGGGTACTCACCCAATGAGCTGCCACTGGTTGCCATCCTGTATGACCCTCCTGCAGCTTGTGGAAATCCCCTCCCATGTGCCTTTTGCTTGATGCACAAAAGCAGTTGCAGTAAACTGTGGGAGTTTGGTGGCAGGACCCCATCTGTTCAAGAATCAGGTACAGGGTCCCTGGTACACTGGCATTGGACACCGGCCTCTGTTTTCCACAGCCTGTGTTGCTCTAAGGCCAATTTTGAGAATTTGTACTCATGGGTTCCAGTAAGCTCAGCTTCCCGGTCTCTGTTCCACAGTAAGTTAACACACAAACGCTGTGTCAGGATAATCCATTTATTTCAATAAACAGTACCAGCAGTAAGGTTCACCATGAACCCTCCCTCGAAACCAGTCAAACATTTTCACGTGATACATGTGCTTTCTCAAGAGGTTTCGAGGCAGTACTGTCTCTTTGCTCTTGGCTCCGGTCCTTTGCTGTGTTTGTAGCTGCCTGTTTGACTTTTTGTGTAATTCTGAGACTTGAACCCATGCTCTTTAAACCTCTTGTTACTTCAGTACACCCAGCTGTAAAATGCAGGACCCCACTAACAGTGAGATTTTGCATCTCAGCCTGGGTATTCCGGGTAAATATATTGTAAAGGAGTAGGTCAAAATGAAATACTGCAGATTAAAATGAAATTAATCAAAATCATAAAACTAGAAATATGGATGGTGTGTAATAAAACTTTACTTCCTGATTTTATTAAATTTCTCAAATAAAAAAGAGATGGGAAGACATAATTCTGAGGATGGGCTTCAGTTCTCTCTACTACAGTGTCAGATCTGTTCAGGTAGCCTGTATACTTGTGAAACAACGGAATTTGGACAATGAAGACCATTACAGAGACAGCTTCGAACAATTTCAGTGTTGTCGCTGTAATGGTCCACATTCCAAAATGTCGCTGTTTCACCCCCATTTGAAACAAACTCCGACTCAGAGTATGTTAAATAGAAATGTGGGGTGCAGGGGGTGAAGCCCCTCCTAAATAAAAAAACACAGAATGTCGGACAGGGGAAATTTCACCTGCTGACATTGTGGATTTCACCAAGCTGTATTTCGACAAATTCGGATTGGTGGAACCCAGGTAGCCCCCCCCCAAAACACATTTACTGTGAGGTAGAGACAGGTACTGATTACAGTGTAATAAAGGCTCTTTTAACAGCCAAATATGGCTGCTATCAAAAGACACAGTACTTGTATGCTAAATGGCTACCATGTCAAACTAATTTTCTGTGCCTGGGCTGTCTTTTATATTCCTCCTCTACTAGCCAGAATACAGGCAAAGATTGCTCCCCCCCCCCCCAGTTTGCAGGTGCTTGTGCTGTTAAGATGTTTTTGTTGGAACACACCCAAGGTAGAAAAGGGTGCAGCCAGTCAAGCTTGTTTGCTGTGTGGGTGGTTTACATGGGATCACTTAACTACTGTTGCCACCTGCTACTCTTTCTTCAGTACTGCAAAATGATACCTCTTGCAGGAAAACTCAGAAAAGGATCTTGTCAGCGATCTGACTCCAAACTTATGACCACTAATTGAGCAAACAGACCTCCTCTCCACTCCACCCCACCCCATCACCACAGTAGACAGGGCCATCAAGCTGTAGACTCTGGAGGGAGGTACATTCCCCCCTCCAATTTTTCATCCAGTTTTTGCATTTTGATGAAGGCTGCAAAGGTGTAATTTTGGGTTGTCCTTAGACTGATTTTTAATTATGTGCCCCCTCCCCCCAGAAATTCTCTTGGCAAAACTTCCCTGACACTAGACAATCCAGTTAGAGTTCATGGCATATTTAGTCTTGTCTATATAATTAAGCAAAACTCTATTATGCAGCTCTTGCCCAAAAGCGAAACTACTGCTCAGATGTACATTATTTCATATACTGTATACCATGGTCTTTTGCTACTGTCATAAACAAGGAGCTCTGCCTGAGGCTGAAACCAAGGTTCCCTGAATACACTCCGGATGTTTCTCCAGCTGAGCTGCCTGCTGCTGCTTTCTGTTTCATGTTATAATAACTGCAGCTTGGTTCAGTTCCTGATTAGGCTGCATTATTTATCACTACAGGGTAGGATGGATGATGTACAAGAGAAGAGTGCGAAATGTTGCACAATCAAGTTGGATCAGTTCCTCATAGAAAATAACTTTGTGGGATACAGCATTCCATTTACTGGGTGAAGGAAGGATTGCAATGAGCATACCTCATAGCAGAATTAGTATTCCTGGGATGAGAAGGTGGATCACATGAACAGATTCCTGGGGGTTTCGCCATGGGAGATTTTCCTCCCCAATGCCAAAGTCAATGTCATTTACTGGTAGTTCCTCCCATGAAATAATGGCTCCAATTTTTGTTCACATAATACTGAATTTTGTAGTTGCCAGGATGGCAGGAGACAATGAACACCATGGACCTTTTAGGCAGGCTTTTCAGGGTGGCTCTATCATTGACCTGCCTGCCACATTGGTCTACCAATGTTTGCCGTGCACGCACAGTTGCTTCCGAAAAGTCAGCACTTACAATGACAAATCGTGCATGTGCCGCTTTTGACATAAGCTGATGGAGTACCACGATTTGTTTGTTTTTTTGAACTTTGAAAAAATGGCAGATGCGTTTGGACACATTCAGTCTGATGCAGAGGCAGGTGGCTCATACTCCCGTGTATGCAGAATCATTTGAAAATCTAGGCCTTGGTCTTTTTATCTTGCAGTTTCTCTGTACCTATGTACAATTTGTGCTTCCAATGCTTACTGGTGGTTTATACTGTACCACCAATTCCTTTCCAGTTTTCTTCTTATTTAAAATTAATTATCAACTAGTACAACAATTATTTATAGAGGTGGCAGAGTCTGTATGTATAATTTTTTATGTTTTCTGGGAGTAATTTTATTTTTCTCATTGATAATAAGCAGTGTGATTTACAGTGACTGATGTAATCAAATTACACCTTGAATATTGGAAATATTGGTATTGCAACAGTGATTGCTCATCTAATTTCTGGATTTTAGCCAAACTCTGTTGCTTAGCATTTGCTATGTAAATACATGTGCAGAATCAAATAAGGCAATAAAGAAAGCACATTAAATAAAGCATAATGAAAACAGTACATAAAATAATTGGATGGCAAAACACATATACTCAAATTCTAATGTACAGGACTGCTGATTTACGTCTCCGGCGAAAGATGCTGAATTTAATGGAATCCTGTTACATTTTAACAGCGTGCAGACAGTCAAGTTCTGGAATTTTACCATTTTTCCATAATTCAGGACTGCTTATAAGCTGTTATAAATAAAACAGTGGCAAGTTTATTACAGGTTTCAGTGTGATACAATACATTTTATAAAAGTAGAAATAAAAATAGGTATAATTAGTAATCTACTTCTGTTTGAGGACACTTAACACATTTGCAGACAACACACAGGACATTGTTTTCATGTGGGAAGCTCCCAGTTTAAAATATTATGGATATTAGATTATGTATTGCAAAATCAATGGAGGCGGGGGGAGGCAGGGGACCTTGCAAAATGTCAATAAGACCAAACGTTGCAAGACAGGCTTTATATTCAGTCTGCTGCATTGAGTAGTGAAATAACCATAGGCATATGTTTCTTCCACTTCAGGACATGCTGGTGTGGTGCAGCTGCTATCTCTGCCACAGACTGTATCAGTCCTAGAAACAAGGACACTTAGTGCATTTACTGTGAGTACATAGAAAGCAGAGCTGCATGAATAATCCATGAGGCTTTCCAAATACCTTCAGATTTCACAGATTTCATCTGGAGTGAATAATACTGTAGGTGCTACGCACTGGGATTGACAGGGATGCATTTTCTGCAGTGCACTCACTAATATACAGAAAACGTATTCATCCTCGCTGAATCTGACTTGAATGATGGACAGGCCTATTTAATAGCTCACTAGAGTCAGGCATGATGCTACAGGACTGGAGAACAACACATGTGGTGCGCCTCCACAAAAGTGGTCCCAAGGATGACCCAGGGAATTACAAACCAGTCAGTCTGACCTTAATCGTGTGCAAGCTCTTGGAGACCATACTTAAGGAAAGATTGGTAAAATATCTAGAAGAGCATGGTCTCCAGGATGCGAGGCTGCACGGGTTCAAGGGAGGGGGAGATTGTGTCAAAAGAATTTGATTGACTTCTTTGACTGTGTCACTAAGACAGTAGATAGGGGCCAAGCAGTAGACATCCTTTATTTAGATTTCAGCAAGGCCTTTGACGCTGTGCCCCACAAAAGGTTGATCAGGAAGTTGGCAGATCTTGGGGTTGGGGATAAGATGGCTAGATGGGTGGAAAACTGACTGAGGAACAGAACCCAGAGTGTGGTTGTGGGGGGAGAGTTATCTGGCACTAGAGAGGTCACTAGTGGGATCCTGCAGGGCTTGGTGCTGGGGCCGGTGTTGTTCAGTGTCTTCATCAATGACATTGGGGATAACATTAAGGGCAAATATGCCTATTTGTTGATCACACTAAGCTCTGTGGGAGAGTGGACCCAGCTGAAGGGATACAAGACTTACAGGATGATCTGGAAAAGCTGGGGAGGTGGTCTGGGATCTGGCAGCTTAGGTTCAATGTCAAGAAATGCAAAGTTATGCACTTTGGGGCCAATAATCCCAGGGCAGAGTACTACCTGGGTGGAGTCCAGGTATCTGCATCAGAGTAGAAGAAGGACCTGGGAGTGGTGATCACTAGTGACCTGAAGCACTCCACGCAATGCAAGGAATCAGCAACAAGGGCAAACAAGATGCTGGGATCCATAGCTAGGGGGATCAGTAGTAGGAGAGAGGAGGTTATACTACCCTTGTACAGGTCACAGATAAGGCCACATCTAGAGTATGGAGTTCAGTACTGGTGCCCACACCTCAAAAAGGACATTAACCTGCTGGAGAAGGTTCAGAGGTGGGCTACAAAGATAATAGTGGGTCAGCAGGGTAAGGCATATGAGGAGAGGTTGAGGGCACTGAATATGTACTCCTTAGAGGAAAGGAAAGGAAAGCAAGAGGGGACATGACTGGGAACTTCAAGTACTTGAAGAGGATAAATAAGGTGGATAAGGAGGGTCTCTTTAAGTTGAGTGGCACCCATAACATGAGGGAGCACAGTCTTAAGCTGGGGGGAGGTTTAGGAGGGGGGTCAAGAAGCATTTCTTCACAGAGAGAGTGGTGGACCCTTGGAATATGCTGCTAGAAGAGGTGGTCTCATTGAAGACAGTGGGCAGCTTCAAGAGAGGCTGGTATAAACATGGGGAAGATAAGGATCATGGGAAGGGAGGATGTGAGGAATGGGGAGGGGGCAGGGACAGTAGCTCAAGCTGTGGACCCTGAAATATGAGCAGAATCAATAGATAAAATGGCATTTTTCAGCTGGCTTCTTCGTATGTTTGTATGTTAGTTTCACTGGATAGTCTCAGACAATCCAGGTAATTTATTGGGATAATGACCAGGATACCTCATATCCGCTCTGCACAAAAAAGGGCCTACAATTGCCATTCACTGGGATATTTGAGTATAACGAACCCTAGATGTGGACAATAAGCCCATGAGAAAGAATAATTATCCTGACAATTTGACCTAGCAAAGATGTTTTGCAGAACAGGTTAATTACTCGATGGCCAAGGTATCTGCCTAAATGTATGTATATACATACCGATATTTGCCCATATGTACATATTTATATTATTTGCAAAAACGGCATTAATGAACCAGTTAGGTTTCAGCTTAATGCAACAAAAGTAGGGAAATGTGCTGTTAGGATTTCCAACCCTAACTCCCTACACTCATCCCCCAAACAGTAAAAGGATAAAACATTAGAGTTTTGGGTTTAAGCACCAGGATACAGCCAGCTGAGAACTGACATACTCAAAGTTTGTGTTTGCAGTTCTTTAATTATAAGTTATAGGTTATATGCATAACAATTTTTGAACATTGACGGTGTATATATGCAACTGCTGATATTTAATAATCTGCAATTTTTTTCTCCAGCGTTGGAACAATAATCATGCTTTCAATTTTATATGTATAGTATGGCCCAGATATTCAAACTGCACCTGGCTGTGGTGCAAGCTTGGGCACAGCTCAACTTGTCTGTGCAGGGGTGTGGACTAAGCGATATTCAAAGAAGCTGCACCATGGCTCAGCAGCTTTGAATATCGCACCCTGGCCACCCCCTGTGTGCATGGTGCAGTGGCACTGCGCCAGCGCAAGTGGGCAGAGTGGAGCATGGAGATGCGCTAGTGCAAGTTCCATTGTGCCATTCACAGCAACCACGATATTCAAAAGTTGACATGGGGCCATAATTTATGCAAGGCACACATGGGGCCATTTGCATGTCATTATGGCCCCATTTGCATGCAGGTGCACTGATCCCCGATGACTTGCGCCTGGCGCCCTGCCAAGCAGCAGCCATCGGGGATCGGCGCCCCCTGCAGCCTAATCGCGGGCATTTGTGTTAAAAAAGATCCCCGTCCAATATCCCTGGTGGTCCAGTGGACCGCTGTCTGCCTGATCGTGGGCATCTGTATAAAATAGAATAAGTCCTATATCCCTGGTGGTCCAGTGGACTGCTCTCTGTGCGATCGGGGCATCTTTAAAAAAAAAACCTTCCTATATCCTGGTGGTCTAGGGTAGCCTCCCACCCACCCACTGAGCCCTACCTCCCGTCAACCTGTGGGCGGCAGCACCACTTGCCTGCCGCGCGCCACTTCGACTGACACCTCAGTAGGGCTGCACGCCATTGGTTCTGGCATGAGCCAATGGGTGTGCAGCCTCCATCTACACAGTCCAGATATGTGGTAATCATTCACATATCTGAATGTGTAGTAGGTAGTTGCGATGCCCATTGGCTCACGCCAGAACCAATGGGCGGCAGCCTTACCGAGGTGTCAGTCAGTGGGCGCGGGCGGCAGGTGGGTGGGTGCTGCCGCCCACCGGCTGACCGGGGGAGTGGGGTGGTGGGGCTTAGGAGTGGGTGGGGAGGGGGGTACCCTTGACCACCAGGAATATAGGAAGTTTTTTTTAAAGATGTCCACGATCGGGCAGAGAGCGGTCCACTGGACCACCAGGGATATAGGATGGGAATTTTCTATTTTTTTACAAATGCCCACGATCGGGCATGGGGGGGCACCGCCAAGTGCAGCCGGTACTCGGGTGGCTACCCACAGGTGGCAGCTGCTGTGTTGCGCCCTGCAATGTGGCAGCTCACCTGTGGGTGGCCATCAGTTGTTCCTTTTTTGGGGGGCTTAACTTTATGCTGGCACAGGTAGGGGTTGCACATGCATGGCTCTGCACATCCTGGGCTGAATATCAGGCTGTGCAGGTTATGCGTGGGCAGGCCCATCCTACCTGTGCCTGCATACATTACTGATGAGCTCCGGCGCATCGGGATTTGTGCCGCGTAATTTTCCTTTTGAATATTGCGCCTGGTATCAGGGTGGATGGTGCAACACTGTTGCGCCCATGTGCAACCCTTTTGAATATCTGGGCCAGTGTCTATAGTTTGGGTGGTGATACACATTTGCACTTTAGCACTATGCACATTGCACTTTTTCAATAGTAGTCAGCACTTTCCTTGGTTAAGCACTGAATTCATCATATACCTTTAAGAAATGTTTGTATTTAAGTCATGTACTTTTATTCGTCTTCACCTCCTGATTACACACAAGTATGTGCAAAACTGATAGAGGGCTACATGGCCCATGTTGTGCTTATGGCATTCTGTTTTTAACTTTAAATAAAGTATTGCCTTTTGGAGTTCCTCGAGGAGTGCTGGCACCTGCTTTTTCTCACTCCTGTGCAGTGAGTGGTGTCAAAAAGTACCAAAGTCATGAACGTGCATAGAAAAATGCCAAATGTACCTTCATAACCTTTTTTTTTTTTTTAATATTTTCAACATAGTTTTCTTATGAACACACTTCATGAACTTGGTAGGTGAAAATTTTCAAATCTTGGCTGAAACGCCATTTTGTGCCACAACAGTGAAAACATGTTTAAGACAGGATTTGAAAAATGACAGCTGTCATGCTAATGAAATGGTGTGAAAAATGGCAATGTTGAAAATTAGGGATCAAAATAGTAAACATTACCAATGTTATGAGTGTGCGTTGAAAAATGTCAACATATGCTCATAACTTTCTTGTTTTTTAATATTTATATCCCAAATTTTCAACATAATCTTCTTAGGACCCCACCTCATGAATAACAGCAGAGACATTTTTCAAATCTCACCCAAATGGTGACTTTGTTCAGTGATAGTAAAATCAATTTGTGGGCCATATCTGCATAATTCCATCATGCTTGGGCATGAGGTGGGATCCTAAAAATGTCACATGTAAAATTTGGCGTACAAATCTTCAAAAATGACAAAGTTATGAATAAAAGTAAAAACCAAATCGAAATACATTAAACTGGATTTACCTTATTTTCTCATGTCACAGTTGGTTCTAGAAGCAAGATGTATTTTCAATCAGAGAGTAGATCTACATCATGAGACATGTTCAGGTAAGTGAGGGTGTGTGTGAGGGCATGGGTTCTGGGGGTTAGGGTGGGTAGATGGGATGCTGGGGTCAGATCGCCATGGGCCATTTCCTTTTTTCAAAAAGATCAATGAGGAATAGTTTTTACTGTGGGGACACTGACACTGGGATTCAGCACCCCAGTGTTGGGATGATCTTTAGTGCCACCAGGTGAGCATTCTGTGTTATCAGGTATATTAAAGAAAAGGGAACCAGGCAACCTGGAAGGGAGGGGGCCAAGAGAAGGGGTACTAGGGCTGGGCACCCCAGTCCGCTTATAGTACTTATAAATATTAAACGTGGGAAGGGGGGGTGACTTGGAGGTGAGGGGGAGAAAAAAACTGTACTGGGGATGGGCACCCCAGTCCACCTAACAGAAATTAAAACCAATAAATAGATAGAGAAGCAGGCATATAGACAGAAGAACAGAGAGACAGATAGACAGACAGACAGGCAGGCAAACAGCTAGAGAGATAGAGAGATTGTAGTTGCCAGTTCCAGAAGCAAGACATGTCTTCAATCAGAGAGTGATCTGGTGGGACATGTTCAGGTGGGTGAGGGTGTGTGTGGGGTTGTGGGTGCTGAGTGGGAGGTCAGGTGGGTGAGTGGGGTACTGCGGGGTCAGATCATTGGTGGACCATTTTCTTTTTTTAGGTTAACCCCCAAAAAAGATCAATGAGGGGTGGTTTTCTTTACTGTAGGGGGACACAGATACTGGGGATTGGGCACCCCAGTGTCAGGATAATCTTCATTGGCACTAAGGATGGCCACTCCAGTGCCACCAGGTATATTAAAGATAAGGGGACTGGACAACATGGAGGAGAGGGAGGCAAGAGAAGTGGTACCGGTGGACAGGCACCTGGGTCCATTTATAATGCTTATAAAAATCAAACATGGGAAAGGGAGGGGTTGGCAACCTGGAGATGAGGGGGTAGAAAGAAGCAGTATAGGGGTGGGCAGCTCGGTCCACTAAACAGAAATTAAAAGAAAATGATGGATAGATAGACAGAAAGACAGACAGAGAGACAGCATGACAGATAGTGAGACAGATGGACAGACAGACAAACAGATTGACAGATTTTATTGTAATTAATTAATTAGTTAATTTGTTTGTTTTCTGGGTAGGTGCGCTGCTCCAAGGACCATTTTCTGGCATGACCTGGGCCATGAAGATGGCACAGAGGGCATAAATGCAGTACAAAACAAATTACAAGACAACACAATGCAGCAAGGTACAAGGCAATTTGGTAACATACAGGGAAATAATGGATACGTATTTGACTACATTGACAAAGGACAAGCAAACAGTGCAAGGCATAACAGCCAGAGGAGTAAAACAGTAACTTATCAAGCCACATAGAATCTTCAGTATAGTAATGGGAAGCAGCCAAGCATAGGAAATGTGGCAGACTCATATATGTATTATTCTACCAGGGAAGCAGGAGCATTTGAAAGTTGCCATTAGGTGAGCTTTGCAGAGAAATTTAAATTGACAGTGGGAGTTAAGGGATTGCAGAGAAGTCAGAATGCTGTTGCACAGGTGAGGAGCTGCAGAGGACAAGGCTTTTTGGCCCATATGAGTGGAGACCATGGGGCATTCCAACAGTAAGCTAGAGAAGTGGTGGAGGTCATGAAGGCATGTTTTGGGATGGAGGAGAGAGGGGACCTAATCATATCCTCTATGGCTTTATATATGGTACAGCCTAGCAAGCAGTCACAGTGGGCCTGAGGGGAAAGCCATCCAATTGCCTGGTAGAGGGAGCAGTGATGGGTAAGGGTGGGTGCTAGAAGGGCAAACCTACGGTTCCATGTCAGAATCACGAATACAAAACTGTGACTGTGAAAACAGCGATGACTTGAAGGTGAACTGGAAAGATGGTGACAGTTGTTTTTGCAGAGGGCTTTGCCCACCACACCCCCATTTCTAAATATACTAACTCTGAGATCATAGCACCTCAGGGATGGGGGGAATGCTACTGTCATCGTCATTCCATTCACCATCAAGCCATTGCTGTTTTCACAGGCACGGTTTTTGTGTCACTGTCATCATGGGCTACCCAAACCTACAGATATCACTGAAGGCAGAGTTTAGCCTAGCAAGTCCAGAAGAAGACTTAAATGTATTAGTGAAGCCATAGTCCATTTGTGGAAGGAGGGTGCCAATGGCAATGGTGAACCAGGTATTGGAGTGAGGTAGCTGATTATCAGGTACACAACTCCCAGTTTCTGATTAATGCATCGGATAATGACTTCAGTGTGGTCACTGAAAGTTAGTGCTGGGTCAAGCATGATGTCAAGGTACTTAAAGGAGGTAACAGTCTCTAGGGGCTTACCATCATGGGATAGGACCTTCAGAGGACCATTAATGTTTGCAAATATGGATAACCTAGGTTAAGAGCCAAAGAGCATAGCTTTGGTCTTCTAGGCATTGACGGTTAGCCTAATTCTCAGGAACCAGGATAGACAGAGAGACAGATATATAGATACAGAGATCACAGTCTCTGGTTCCAGCAGCAAGAAGTGTCTTTGATTTTACATTGGATCTATGTTGTGGAACATGGTCAGGTGAGGGTGTATGAAGGTGGTGGGTGCTAAGTGGGGGGTCAGGGTGGGTTGGTGGGTGGAGGTGCTGGGGGTACAGATCACTGATGGACTGTTTCCTTTTTTCAAGTTAACCACCCCAAAAAGATCAATGAGGGATGGTTTTCTTCCTGGAGGAGGACAACGACACTGGGGATTGGCACCACAGTGTCGGGATGATCTTCAGTGGCACCTGGGGTGGGCACAGTGATGCTGACAGGTAAATAAAAGAAAAATGGCCCAGGAAACCTGGAGGAGAGGGGACAAGAGAAGTAGTACCATTGATGGGCACCCCAGTCTGCTTATAGTGCTTATAAAAATTAAACATGGGAAAGGAGGGTGCAGGTGAACTGGAGGGGGAGAAAGAAGCAGTATTGAGGGTGGGCACCCTGGGGCTGGGAGGGTCATATCACTGATAGACCATTTTGTTTTTCTCAAAAATAGATAGATAGATAGATAGATAGATAGATAGATAGATAGATAGATAGATAGATAGTAACCCATCAAAACGACGACTGAAATTGACTGATTCAAAATGAGTGACTCAGTTTCAGTGCTCATCATGTGAGCTACCCTGAAAGGGTAACGAGGGATAAACAACAAGGTGACTGGAAGAACAGGTAGGGGAATGGAACAGGATGGAAGGTATGTGGGAGGTAGTACAGTGAGAGACTGCTGAACTGGCCATGTGTTGTGGTGGTGAGGGTGGCTGGCTACAGTGGGGAGGGTGCAGGGTTTGGGGCTGGGGAGGTCCACAGTATTTTGCTGGTAGGAGTATTTTTTTTACATGTTTCTCCGCCTCCCCAACATGCACCCCCCTGGAGTTGTGAATCTTTAGTAAGAGAGCCCTGGGGAGTGGTGTGGTGGGCGCAGCCCCCAGCATTCAAAAACATTTGTTCTTGCCTGCATGTCTTCGCTGGGAGTGTTCATCGCTGTTTTGATTTTTCAACGATGTACACTCGCTGTAATGGTGATCACTATTTGACAATCACCATTATGACATGGAACCATAGCTAGACAGAGAGAGAGAGAGAGAGAGAGACTGATAGATATATAGAGAGAGAGACAGAGAAACAGATGGATAGATAGATAGATAGATAGATAGATAGATAGATAGATAGATAGACTGCAGTCACTGGTTCCAACAGCAAGATGTGTCTATGATCAGAGAGTGGCTCTATGTTGTAGATGTGTTCAGGTGAGTGAGGGTATGTGTGGGGCTGTGGGGTGGTGGGTGCTGAGTGGGGGTTGGGGTGGTGGGGGTGCTGGGGTCAGATTGCTAATGGACCATTTCTAGGTAGATAGATTGATATATGGCTAGATAGCTAGCTAGATTGCAATTGCCAGTTCAGCAGCAAGACATACAGGTATTTTTGATCACAGAGTGGATTTATGTCATGGGACATGTTCAGGTGAATAATGGTGTGGGAGATGTGGGGTGGTGAGTGCTGAGAGGGGGTTGGGTGGGGGTCCTGGGGGTGTCAGATCACTGATAGATCATATTGTTTATCTCAGGTTAACCCCCCAATGAAAAGATGAATGAGAGATGGTTTTCTTTATTGTTGGAGGATCCCAACACTAGTGATTAGGCACCCTAGTGTTGGGATGATCTTCAGTGGCACTGGGGGTTGGCAGCCTGGTGCTACCAGGTAGATTAAAGGGAAGAGGACCAGGTAGCCTGGAGGGGAGGGGGCCAGACAAGTGGTACTGGGGTGGGTGCACCAATCTGCTTATAGTACTTATAAAAATGTAAACATGGAAAAAGGGGGGTGGGTGACCTGGAGAGGAATGGGGAGAAGGAAGCAGCACCATGGGTGGGCACCCCGGTCTGCTTAACAGAAAGTAAAAAAAAACAGATAGCTAGATAGATAGACAGACAGAGAGATAGACAGAGATAGATAGGTAGACAGATAGATAGATAGATAAATAGATTGAGAGACAGATCAGTGGATCAGTGGCTCACTGCTGAATTAAGTCCAGCAGCAGGACTCCAGCTGCTGCTTCACATTTCAGGAAGTCCTGCAGTCTCATATTGAGGATGGGTGAGTAAAGTTGTTGTGTGTGTGTGGGGGGGGTGCTGAATGGGTGAGTCTGGGGGTGGGGGGCAGATTACCAATAGACCATTTTCTTTTTTTAGCTAAAAGAAAATGATTCATGAGGGACAGTTTTCTTTATTGTAGGAGGACAGAAGCTGACACTGGGGAATGGGCACCCCATTGTCAGGATGATCTTTGGTGGCACCATCTATGAGCATCCTGGTGCCACCACATATATTAAACAAAGAGGGGGCAGCAACCTGGAGGGGGTCAAGAGAAGTGGTATCAGGGGTAGGTACCCTGATCCACTATGGTACTTATAATTAAACATGGGAAGGAAGGCAATCAACCTGGAGGGGAGAGGGGAGAAAGAGGAGGTACTGGGAGTGAGCACCCTGGTCTGCTTAACAAAAATTAAAATGTAGATTGACAGACAGACAGATCAGATACATAGATAGATACACATATAGATAGATAGATAGATAGATAGATAGATAGATAGATAGATAGATAGATAGATAGAACACCCCAGTCATAGATAGTTATTTCATGAGATCACATGAAAGAACAATGGTTCTTTCATTTTACCTCATGAAAGAACTGTGAAAGAAAAAACTAAGTCCCACCCTCTTCTGTTGTGACCGACCTTCTTCTTTCATGAGTCATGAAAGAACTCTGTCATAGTGCCATAGGTCAGGAAGCTCAGGCAGACCAGTAGAAGTTATACCATTTGCAAGTAGCATTTTATTATTATCAATAACAATAAACTAGAAAAAAATAAAGTTGTACAAGATAGTTCTTCATAAAGGCACTACAAACAAAAAAGTCCTCCACATGAGTCTCCCCCTGGAAAAAACATTACTCTGATTCTGTAAGATGTTTTTGCCTGGCAGTCCAAACTCTGTATCCTCTTGTTGTAAGTTATATCTGTTTTTCACAAAATGTATCAAAATGTTGTCATTTTGCTTCTTGAGGCCAGCCTGAAGAGCATATCTAGTCTTAACAGATGCGACAAAATAATACATTTTATCCCAGAGCTGTTTTCCTGTTGAAAATTCTGTAAACAAGCTTGTGGAGGTCAAAATGCATCTCAGGACATCCGGTGATGTCACGGAGGAGATAACAGCCCAAAGGGACAGCTCCAACCTATCAAGACAAAAGTCACCTCCTTACAGCCAGAAATCATCAAAATAAAACTTAAAATGGCAACAAAAGAAAAAGGAGGATCTAGAAACATGAGATTGTGCTCCAAAATGTTAAAAAGGGAGACAATGGCTCGAGATACTGAATATTGGACAATGAATGCAGTTGCAGCTCTTCACCAATGAGTGAACAAGGCCTAGAGTACGACATGGATAAAGAAGAGGAGAGACTCACTTGAATCCACTTCAAAAGGATCCTAGCAGAAATACAAGCTTCACGAGCAGAGAATAAAACAGAATTTACAAAACTGAGAGAGGAAATAACTGGGTTTGAAAGCAGGCTGGCTACTACAGAACAGCAAACAGAAACAGCAAGCTAGGGTAATAAGCAGTTGGGGACGGCCATGGAGGCGTTGCTGGACTACACTGAAACTCTACAGGAGCAATGTCTGCACAGAGAGGCATGGTCCAGAATGAAACACAAGACCTGTGCCTTTTTACAAGACATGCTAACTGATGTACTGGTGCTCCCTGCTGACTACGAACTAAGAACTGAACGGGCGCATCGAGCACTATACCCAAAACTAGCAGACCGAAATGTAAGATCCAGGCCAGTCATACTTAAATTTCAAAGTTACAGAGTGAAGGAAGATATTTTAAAACAAGCTTGGCAGCAAGGAGTAGTTAAATACAATGGGGCAAGACTATATTTTGATCAGGACTATCCCGAAGAAATACAAAAACACAGAATGCAATAACTTTATGTAGTGAAAGTCCTAAAAGCCAGGGGGATTCACTGTCAATCGCCATATCCAGCAAAAATTCATGTGTTCTTGAAAGAGGGGATCTGACTGTCCCATACACCCGAAGAGGTGATTGCGGCCCTGAAGGAGCACCAGATTCTGTTACAGCAAAGGCCTAGACCACGAGGCGCACCAGAACAGAGGGATGGAACCAAAAGTGCAGGAGCAGAGCAGAGGGGGATCTTCCGGGCCAACGGACGAGGGTCGGCAGCCACCACGATGGAAGAAATCAGAGGACTACTACGAACGATGATGGGGAGCAGCAGAATAGAAGAGCTGGGAGCCACCAGAGAAACCTGAGAAAAAGGACTGTGAGAGACATTAAATCAGACACTTGAGCAGAAGCTTGTAGCAATGCACAATGCCCAGAGAGCCGTCAGATGAGTGCATTAACTGCACTGAATTTAAAAATATAAGCAGGAGGGTGAGAACAACGGAGAGGGGTTACAAGAGCAAAGGGGAGAGATGGATCTCGGAATAAAAGGGAGACAAACTAATTAATGGGCAAGAAATTTAAAGAAGAGATGTGGAGAGGGAAGATAAGGGGAGGAGGGAGCTCAAAGCCAAAGGAGATTGAAAGAGTGGTGAAGAACAGTGAAGGGGATAAGAAAAGGGTGGGGAGCATTGGAAGGAGGGGGGGCTGGACAGATATGAGGGAGAGAAGGCAGATATAAAAGAAAGGGGTGATACAGGGAGAGTGCAGGAAGGTGGGAAGGAGAAAACAGAACCTAGATAACGGAGATCCAGAAAATGGGAGGGGATACAGAACAACTGAAGAGACATCATAAATAAAGCTTACATGCAGTAATCCCCAACAAATAGATTAGATCTTTGGAACAAGATGACATGGGGGACAGAGCAGTGGGGGGGGGTCAGGAGAAATAATGGAACGGACACTGCAGAACGGGGGGAAGGAGAGAAGGGGGAAGAAAAGGATGGGTGAAAGTGAATGTCTTTTAAAACCTGAGTGTGGTATACCCTCGATTCTTTTCTGTTTCTCCGCTTTCCATTATAGGACACAACATACTGAAAGGGGGAAACAATGATCCCTTGGACATTGATCCAGCAGAATGATGCACAGTCAAATTAAACTGGGGAGATGTGGAAGGACCGGGTGAAACCAAACACAAAGGTGAAGAAGCCATGATCACACCAGTGCAAAAGGTAAAATATGGGAAAAGGGAGGGTATTCATATCAGGAGACACCAGAGGGGGGAGGGGGAGGGATGCTCAATAGAAGGTACAATTAGATAAAATATGCAGATAAACATGGTAGGACACAATACAGAAATAGGGCAATGGAATAGCTGGAGAAATGGAGGAGACTGAAGTAAAAGGTATAAAAAGAGCCGGATTCAAACCACAGTAGAAATATAATTAAATGTCTGATGGGTGGGGAGGAAAGTAAGAGGCATAAGGCCTAAAAGGTAAATGAATGTGACAATCCTTAATGGTCAAGGGATAAGAGGGGGGAAAGTGGAGCCAATAGAGGATTCCCTGACCCAAATGGTGGTCCATAAGCATGGGGGAAGTGGCCCCACTGGTACTCCGTAGATAGGGGAGAGCCAAGAGTGACTTATGTCTGGAGCCAGGGAAAGTAAAAATACTTTCCTCAACCTTGGAGGTACACAGAGTTGTGAAACACCAGTTGTTGTACAAGTTAGCCAGTATGGCAAAGTTGTAAAGTTTTCTGAATTGTAAAGTTTTATGTTGGCTGAGTCTTTTGGGGGAAAAGAGAATAGGGACGGGTGGGGTGGGATATCAGAGACCACCTGGACAGCCGGGATGGTCATACATGTATATAAGACTAAATGAGTAATATTCAGAATACCAAAATAGTAACATATAATGTCAACAGCCTGTCTAACCTTATAAAATGACTCCACCCAGCCTGACACCAGTGTGAAACCTTGCCCTCCTCCTAATATCCCTCCATTCTGCTTCAGGAGAGTGTCACTTACTGAATCTAGGAAATGCCTCCTCAAGGTGCTTGGGAAATTGAGATTTAGCAGCGACACTCTGGATCTAAAACTTCTCTCCCTCTCACTTGAGATCATCCTGCCCCCCTCACCAAACTTCTTAACCTCTCTCTCTCCCCCTCCGACAATTTCCCCAGCTTTGGAAACCCGACACCATCACTCCTATGCATAAAGGCAGGGATAGTGAACTTCACGCTAGCTACTGCCCTATCTCAATCCTCTCCCCACTTTCTAAAGCCCTAGAGCACATTGTCGCAGACCAATTGTCTGAATATCTGGACAAATATAACATCCAGTGTCCACAGCAGCATGGCTTTAGAAAGGCACACAGTACAACCACTGCACTACTTGAATTCACCACCCACATCCATAAGACCTTGGACACCAGACATATATTAGTTGCAATTTACGTAGATCTGACCAAGGCCTTTGACACCATTAACCATCTGCTAATGCTGAACTCCCTCCACACCCTTGGCCTCTCAAATGAGGTCACTAACTTGTTTGAAAGTTATTTCCAGGGAAGGTATCAACAAGTCAAGATTGGTGACACACTTTCCAACTGCCTCCCTGTAAAGAAGGGGGTTCCCCAAGGTTCTATCCTTGGTCCACTACTCTTTAATCTTTTCATCAACACTCTCCCAGCAGCCTGCAAGAATAACATGATCCTATATGCAGATGACACCGTCCTCTTCTCAACCCACACTGACCCACTCCTTCTGTCCTATGACCTTCAGACAAACTTTACTACCGCTGAATCATGGTTCAATGAGCACAAGCTGCTTCTGAACTATAAAAAAACTAAAGAGATGTTGTTCTCTAGCAGCCAGAGTAAACACAGAGCTGCAAATTTAACAATCCTGAACAAGCGTCACCAACCCCTTGATCAAGTTTATGAATTCAAATATCTTGGGATTACACTCAACAGACCACTCACCTACAATTCTCATGTTTGACTCATCTCCAAAGCTATAAACTCTAGGATAGGTATCCTGTAACGCCATCTCCACTGTCTCAACAAAGAGGCAATGTGACTAGCCATCACCATCTCAGTACTGTCCATGATTGACTATGGATTAATTTTCTACGGGTCTGCTACCAACACCACTCTAAAATGCATAAAAACAGCCCTAAGTAAGTGCTGCCATCTCATCATGACTGGTACAGGAAAAAGAACTCACACCTGTGAACTTTACAGGCAATCAAACTGGCTCCACCTGCAAGGGAGGATTGTCTACCAAAGCTGCCTATTTGCCAAGTAAATCTGCCTTCGCATGACCCCTCCATTAACACACGATCTTGTGTCACCCACCCCTTACATGCGATGTACACGTAGTACTGGTAAATCATCTTTCCTGGTTACTTTCTGCCAAACTTCCCAAGCCCAACATTCCTTCTATGCCCAGGCCCCTGCACTGTTGAATGAGCTTCCTCCTATGATCTCCAATGAGGTTAAGCTCGGACCATATAAGCAATACCTGCATCAACACCTCGCTAAACTCAACAATTGTGACTGTACCCTCTAGCCTACTCTGTCCTCTTGGCTATGTGGCCTGTCCTCCCTGTCTTACCCCCTCGTCCCATCTCTGTTCTCCCCTCCTACCCTCTCCACCTCCTTACCCCCTTATGCCCCCTTTTTCCCCCACCTCTCCTTTTTCCAGCTTCCTCTTCTTGCTACCCTGCCCTCTCCACCTCCTTACCCTCCCTTACACCCCCTTTTTCTCCTACACCTCTTCCTTTCTTCCAACTTCCTTCCCTTGCTACTCCATTCCCCGATCACCACTACTCATCACAACTTTCACCCCTCACTCTCTTCCTTTTCCCCCTTCTCCCTTTTTCCTTAACCCACCAATATCCCTCCTCCACCCCATCTACCTTGCTAGCCTCCTACCCCCTCTTAGTTCCTCCCCTTATCCTCCCTTTACCCCTTCTCCCACTTATTTCCTCCCTCTGCCGGTGAGCCCCATAAGCACTTACAAATACCCCCAACACTTTGTGACAAAGTCACTCCTATGACTGCCGCATCCACCTTCACCCCCTCCTGCTCCACCCCCCTTAAATCTTGGCATTCTGCCCCTTCTCATTCTCTTGTTTTGTGTCACCCATTAATTGTAACCCTACAGCTAAATACTGCCACATTGTTTGTATTCTGTTATTGCCTTGTATACCTACACTTATACTCTGTAACTGACCTTGGCTCACGTCCACTATTTGTGTCATTATTGTTTGTTTTCATTTCTGTACCATGACACGGAACCTTTGTAAACAAACCATCTGATTTAAAGGTTTGTAATCCTAGAATTTAATAAATAAAAATAAATAAATAAAAAAGAAAGAAAGTGATGACACTGGTGAAACAACTTGGGGCAGAAATTATTTTCTTACACGAGACACATTTAACTGGTAAAGAACACAGAAAACTTAATTTAGCTACAAAGAAATATATGCTTCCTCCTATAAAACAGGAAGGAGAAGAGAGGTAGCTATACTTATACCTAGGAACACCCCGTTTGAGTATATACAGAAAGACATTGATAAAGAAAGAAGGTACGTGATCCTAAAGGGAAAGTTACATGGCCAAATGGTGACATTAGTAGCAGTTTTTGCACTCCCGGGGTCACAGTAGGATTTTTATAAGAAATCGTTGATGAAAGTCACTGAGAAGATGGAGGGAACACTGATATGTGGTGGAGACTGGAATCTTACGTTAGACCCTAAGGTAGATAATACATCGAGAATACCAATAACCACACACAAAATTGCAAAACAAGTCAAGACACTGATAGATCAAATAGGACTACAAGTTGCATGGAGATTCCTAGAAGGAAGCAACAAAGGATACACATACTACTCACAAGTACACCACATTTACTCAAGGCTAGATTTATTTTTGATATGAAAAGAAACACTCCCAAAACTAGTGAGGGGAAAAGTGGGATAATTGGAGTCTTGGATGACGCTCCACTATCAATAGAGTGGAGACTGCAGGAAATACCCAGAAATAACTTTTGGAGACTGAATATATCATTACTGAGGGATACAGAAGTGTTAGAACAAATACCGCAAGTGATAGAACAGACATTGGTGAATCTTAATAATGCGGAGACAAGCACAGCAATGATATGGGACACCCTAAAAGCAGTGATCAGGGGAAACTAATAGCCATAGGAACAGCAAGGAAAAAAGAGAGAATGAGAAAGCAGAGAGAATTAGAGGAACAAATGAGGGACCTAGATACACAACAGCAGGACAAACCAAATAACAAAAGGGAAAAGAAATAATTAAACTTAAAAAAGAATTGAATAAATTACTTGAGTACAAAATAGAACAAAACCTGCCATTCCTAAAACAAAAATACTATGAAGGAGGCCCCAGAGCAATGAAACTTCTAGCATACAGACGCAGAGCTAATAGGGCAAAAGCACAGATCACTAGACTCAAACACCCAGAAACAGGAGAACAGATGCAAACCATTGACAAAATACTGGAGGCATTTAAAACTTATTACAAAAAACTGTACAGCCCAAAAACTGAAACCTCGAGAGACAAAATAAATAAATTTCTAGAACATCTAAAACTACTCCAATTATCCGAAGAACAAAATGACATCCTGAATAGTCCAATAGGAGAGGCAGAAATCAAACAAGCTATAGGAAGAAGTAAAACAGGGAAATGTCCTGGGACGGATGGCCTACCAGCAGAATTTTACAAGAAATTCACAAACACAGTTGTGCCAGTATTGGAAACCACTTTTAAAAACTTAATGAAAAAGGAAGGACAAACTCCACCATCATGGGCCTTGGCAATAATTTCAGTGATACCCAAAGCAGGTAAAGATTTAATTAATTGAGGCTCATAACACCCAACATCTATCCTAAATGTAGATTACAAATATTTCATGGGGATAATGGCCAAGAGAATGGAAGAACTAATACCATTCTTAGTACAAAATGACCAGACAGGATTCATAGCAGGAAGGCAGGCAGCAGACAACATTAGGAGGACTTTGCATATCATAGATCATTTGAACAAAACAAAAAACCCTGCAGTAATAATGAGTATGGATGCCAAGAAGGCCTTTAATAAGGAAGACTGGCCTTATCTGTGCCAAGCACTGGCCCAATTTAGATTTCATGAATAGAACATTGAGATATTCAGGAGACTGTACTCAACCCCCCCCCAGTATATATAAGAACCAATGGCCACTTATCAGACAAATTTACATTGGGAAGAGGCATGAGACAGGGCTGCAGGCTCTCACCAATCTTGTTTGCACTCTACCTGGAACCACTGGCACAGTGGTTGAGATAAGACCCAGAAATACAGGGGGTTAAGGTGGGACATAGAGAGCATAAAGAAGCCTTGTACACAGACGATATCCTCCTGTACCTACCAAAACCTGAAACCTCTATACCGAGGATGATGAAGATGGTAGAAGAGTTCTCCAAAATTTCAGGATACACACTAAACACAGGCAAGTCTGAACTGCTTAAAATACAGCACAACTGAAAAATAGGTACCCAATGGAATGGACATTAACAAAACTCAAATATTTGAGGATAATACTTAGAAACACTACCAGAGACTTATACATAGACAACCTAGACCACTTGCTGAAACAACTTAAGGAAGATTTCAAAAGGTGGGGAACACTCCCGATAACAATGAGTGACAGGATACAGACAATAAAAATTAATATCCTCCTAAGATTGTTATCTATTTTCCAATGTGTCCCCTTAGATATGAAAAAGACAAAACTGCAAGAAATCAAACAAATGATTTATAAGTTTATTTGGGTGGGGACAACAACAAGAGTAAGAAGCAAAGTATCTACCACAAGAAAAAAATGGTGAGGACGGGCCCTACCAGACATCAAAGAATACTGGTTGGCAACTCAACTTAGGTGGGTCCTGCAGTGCAGAAATCCAGAAGTAGATGCACAATGGAGAGATCTAGAAGAGGCAGCAGGAGGGGGGGAAGCCATTGGAAGAAACAATTTTTAGTATAAAACCAAAAGAGGGTCGAGAACATAAGGGAAATGTAGCAGTGAGAGTAGCAAAAGAAGCCTTACAAAAATGGCATAGAGACGAAGGAGTCAAGAGGAAAAAATGGAAATACTTAAACTGGTCACAAAATAAAGACTATCAACCAGGGCAAATAGATCCATGGTATGGGCAGCAAAAACAGGTAGGTTGTAAATACGCAATCAACATAATAAAGGGTGAATCTATAATAACATTTGAGGAAGGGAACGCCAGATATAATTGAAAGGATCAGGATAAACTCAGATACTATCAAGTGAGGGGATACATATAAAAAAAACAAAAGGGGGGGGAATAAATAATTATCACTGGATGAGGAGACAACACTACAGCACCTGATATGGAAACAAGACTTGAAAGGTGCAATCACACACATCTATCAGTTCCTATTAGAACATAAAGGATCGACAGTACACATATAATAAGGAAATGGGAAGAAGGGACAGGGATACATCTCACCGAGCTGGAATGGGTGAAGATATGGGGGGGGGAGATAAAGTAACAGCAGCACCAAAATGGAGAGAGTTTCAATAGAAAATAAATACTAGATATTTCATAACACCGCATATGAAGGCTCACTGGGGGGAAGGGAGGAGGGATACAAAGTGCTGGAGAAAATGTGGAGAGAAAAAAGCCAAACATGAACATATTTTTTATCTCTGCTCTGTACTGAAAAATTTTCTGGACAATGTGAAAAATAAACTGAAAGAGATATTCCGAGTAGAAAAAGAATTGCATATACAACACTGCATATGGGATTTACCACCACAAGAGATTAAGGGACCTCATTTGAAATACTTGTGGAGAATATGCATAGCAGCACTGGGGAAAGCGATTACAAAAAATGGTTAAACCCAGAACCACCAACATTAACTGATTGGGAAAACATAGTAATTAGTATACAAGAGATGGAGAGGTTATCTCATCTGACACAAGATAAAATGGAGAAGTTCATGGAGTGATAGTCAAAGTAGATTGTAGAAATGGAACAGTAAAGAGGGACAGAGAGAAAGTAGGCCGGCCTGTATGGAACGCCAGATAATAGAAGAAATAGGAATACTCAGTAAATACAATAGAATAATCCCAAGCATATCCTTCCAAGAGACACCCTTAGAATCTAAGTCAAAGACCAAATTGCTGAATACTAGAATATAGTGTATGGTGGAAAGTCGTTCTCCACCGAAATCCATTGTTGTCGAAACCTTGTAATCACACACTAGTGACGTTCGCAGTGCAGCAGAAGGACTTTTTCTACTGCACTGCGAACGTCACACACTGTCCTCGAGCAGCATTTGACAGTTAGGGCTCACTCCATAGAAAGGACACATAGCAAAAGAAGCAATGTTGGCGGCAGTACTAATGTTTAGCATTAAAACATTCAAAATGTAAAGTTCTGAAACAGTTAAACATGTTAAGCGTGAACATGTTCAAAATGTAAAGTTCTTTTTCCCTCCTAGTAACCCAGCAAAAATGTTTGGAAGCAGAAACATGCCGTAGTGATTTTTTTTCTCAAAAAAGGAGGTTCCACCATACACTATAAAGAAAAGTGCATGGAGAACAATTGACAATCCGTCGTCATAGTGCCAACTCGGTGAAAGAATAGCCCCGTTGTCAACTGTTCCCCATGCACTATCCTATATGTTGTTTCACGCAGGACTCTGTAAATGTTTTATTGTTAGGTTTTAGATTGGTTAAGAAATGCTGCTGACAAAATAAGTAAAGACACATCTGTAATGTGAGTAATCTAGGGGAGACAGGAGAAGGACTAACAGAAGAAAAGACTTTTGAAAAACGAAATTAGAAATGCAAATGTTCTAGGAATATATCCTTAAGTGACGGGAAGAGCATACTGCGTATGTCGGAATGCACGCCACTATGCAAGGCTGAACAGTCTGACAGCATGCTGGGGGTAAGCGCGGGCTCCCTGAAACTCCTGATGGATGGGAATGTTGTGAAACTCTCCCTCATCTACTCTCAGCTAAATTTCTCTATCCCTATGTCCGCATTAATATTTTTTAAGATATAATGCTGGTTTTGTACCGATAAGTCTTTGGCTATAATGTTCTGGTGCGGTGAGTTCAGGATCAGCTTCCTGGCTGGTTTTTTGGACGCTTTAAAATTGGTGCCCTTTTCTTCACCGCTTAGTGTTTTTTATGTCCCTTTCTCACTTTTCAATTTCTCCCCTCCCTCCTCTCTGTCTTTTTTGAATTTTGGGGAAGGAAAGAAGTGAAAGGGAGATGCAAGGAGTGCAGTGTTAGTTCTATGCTGCCTTCTGGGAGGTATGTCAGGCTTCTACCAGCGTGTTCGAGACCTTGCTCAGACCACGGCGGCATCTAAACTTGCATTGGGCGCACCTCAGAATTTGGCAAACATGTTGGAAGATGCAGCATTTCGGAACAAACATCTTTATGCCACAGACCTAGTGGTTTCAATGGGTAGCTTGTTAAATGGAGAGAAGGAAGGTAAAAAGCAGGTCTCCTCTTCTTCACTAGAAGGCTTTGATCCAGTTCTGGTTACAGGTAACCCCCCCACCTGGAACCACCAGGTTGAAGGGGTATTTTTCTTTAGCGCCTCTAAAAATAGTTTGTTTGAAATTTAATTCAACAAATCTAAGTACCCCCACCCCCCAATATTCCTTCCAGCCCGATCACTCCTTTGAATAAAAAGACTCTGTGAAATGTAAAGAAAAATCACTGGGCTCTGTTAGTTCAAGTACTGCAAACAAAAAAAAAAAAAAAAAAAAAAGAATATCTCACCAAAGGGGGCTATAATGGCTAAAAGAAAAGAAAGAGTTGATAAAGACAACAAAACTAATCTGTTTGCCGAAGTCAATAAAGAAACAGGCCACCCTGTGATTTTAAACTCCCCTACTTGCCCATATGATAGTATTTCAAAAAAATCAAGAACGAAGGCAGATTTGGAGGAAAATATGGCATTGTCTGCAGCTGTTAAAAACAGGAACAAACAGTCGGATAAAGCTAAGATGGAAGGAGGGGGGATGGGAAGAGGCAAGGAGAAAGAAAATTATATCACGGTCTGTGAGGTTGATACTTCAAAAAACTCAGAAGAAAGTTCAGAAGACTCTTATCAAGCAGAGTAGTACAGTCACAGTCAGTCAGTTTGAGCTGAGGGAGTGCTTGCCCACCCAGCGCCCATGCCCAGCAGGCCAGAAGAACAGATTTACTTTGCCGTCAGTGAGGCCCAGGCCATGCTCTTCACCCACCAGTCCCACGGGGATCATTTGGGTCAGTGAACAGCCTGGCCCAGATTCAGAACAAGAAGTCCCAAAGCCAGCGGTGCAGGGAGGCTGCAGCGAACCCGTGATGATGATGTCCGGGGGTAAAAGTTACTGTCTTGTTGGGGGATTCATCGGGAGAGGAACGGGACTCTGGAGAGATGCAGCCACCTGGCCTGCCTTCTTAGCCCTACTGTGCATTGCTTCATGCTCCTCTGTCTGTGCCCTTATTGATTTGGTAAGTAACTGTGCTGCAAGCTGGTTGTTGGAAATTAATGCCATGATTCACATCCCAGGAATGTCTCTTTTTTGGGGGGGGGGCCATGGCCATGTGTCTGGGGGGTAGTGTAATGTTTGTTGTCAGTCTATCAGTATGTCTGAGGGGTAGCTTCTTGTTGTGTCTCTTGGGGGAGCATTTTTTTTTTTTTATTTAGTTGTTTAACCAGAAGTAGCACACTAAACTGAAAGCTTTTTTACAGGAGCGACCTGGGAGCACAAGGAAGTTAAGTGACTTGCTCAGGGTCACACAGTATGCAAGTGGAAGCTGTGGGATTCAAACCCCAGTCTGGTCTGCTGGATGTTACCAGATTTGCGGCTCAGAGCCTTAAGCCACTGCGCTATACTGCCTCCCAGTATTTGCTGGCTATTGAAGAGGCTGTCTATGTTGGTGGGGTGGGGAGGGGGGCCTATTTGTTGTTTGGTATGGTGTGGACACTGGCCATGTTGGTGGGGTGGAGACACTGACTGTGACTCTAATGGTGTGGTGGGGTGCATTGGGAAAACTCACTGGATGGTCTGTGGTGGGGCTGGGGGGATGGTCTGATTTCTGTGATTGGGGGACAGTCTGTGTTTTGGAGCTGACTTGCTGAAGGGGATGGTCAGTGTTTGGTGCTGGGGGTCTGCGTTTGGTGGGGTTGGGGGATGATCAGTGTTTGGGGCTGGGACGGTTAGTGTTTGGAGATGGGAGGGTGGTCTGTTTGGTGGGGCTGGGGGGATGGTCTGTGTTTGGTGCCAGGGGCAGTCTGTTTTCTGTTCTGGGGTGGGGTGGAGACACTGGCTGTGGTGGATAGGTGGGGACACTAGCCATTGTTTGGTGGTCTTGGCTGGCCATTTGTCTGGGGGCAGTGTCTGTGATGGTGGAGAGGGGGGACATTCCATGCTTTCTGGCCAGGTGTCTGGGGGGACTGTCCAGGGGTCAAAATTAGCACTGGCTCACTAGCCAAATGCTGGTACATTTTATATCAGGCTAGTAAGATTTTCCTTTAACAAACCCTTCAGATTTGTACTGGAGAAGGTAACATTTGAATACATACACCAGCTGGGCTAGTGGAAAAGTCTATGGGGCTAGCAGATTTTCCCATTCACTAGCCCTGCTGGCTAGTGATTGCAAAATTTAATTTCAACCCCTGCTGTCCACGTTGGTGGGGCAGGGGGACTGTCCGTGTTTGCTGACTGGGTGTCTGGGGTGGGAGACTGTTCATGTTGGTGGGGTGGGGGGGTTATCCATGTTTGCTGGCCGGGTGTCTAGTGGGAAGGGACTGTCTGTTTGCTGGCCGGGTGTTGGGGGCCTGTCCATGTTTGTGGAGCAGGGGACATTCCATGCTTGCTGGCGGGTGTCTGGGGGACTGTCTGTGTTGGTGGGGTGGGAGGACTGTCCATGTTTGCTAGCAGGGTGTCTGGTGTGGAGGGGACTCTGTGTTTGCTGGCCAGGTGTCTGGGGGAAATGTCTGTGTTGGCTTATCGGGGGATATCTGTGATTGCTGATCAGGTGTCTTGGATGGACTATTAATGTTGGTGGGGAGGGGGAACTCCCCATGTTTGCTAGCTGGGTGTGATTGTTCACGTTGGTGGGGTGGGGGAGCACTCCATGTTTGCTAGCTGGGTGTTGGGAGGGGGGACTATCCTTGGTGTTGCATGGTGGGGACCATCCATGTTTGCTAGCTGCCTGGGTGTCTGGTGGGACTGTCTGTGCTGGTGAAGAGGGGCTGTCCATGTTGGTTGGGAGGGGGACATTCTGTGCTCGCTGGCCAGGTGTCTGGTGGGGAGGGGGAGGACTGTCCGTGTTTGCTGGGTGGGTGTCTAGGGGGGACTATCCATGTTGGCTTAGTGAGGAGGATTATCTGTGATTGCTGACTGGGGGTCTAGTGAGGACTATCCATGTTGGTGGGGGGGGGGTTATCTGTGTTTGCTAGCTGGGTGTTTGAGGGGACTGTCCATGTTTGCTGGCTGGGTTTCTGATGGGACTGTCTGTGTTGGTTAGGAGAGGGGACATTCCATGCTTGCTAGCTGGGTGTTAGCATATAAACAGAAGTAAATGTTAAAATGTTATTTCCACTTCATCCTTTACCTGCCAAGGGATGTATCTCACTGACCTGTGCCCACAGCTAGCATACAAATATTAGTAAATGTTAAAACATTATTTTCCCCCTCATCGTTTACCTGGCTGTAAAAGTAGTCTTTAACTTTTTCGATGTCTCCAATCCTCCACTGTGGAGGGGTGAAACGGACCAATTCCTTGGCCTTTTTCACCCTGTCTCCATTGCCTGTCAAACACAACCAAATGGGTTGTTTATTGTGTTATCCCCTGTACAGGGTTACAAGACTAGCAAAAAATCTTGCACTGAAACATGCATCCTAAAGAAATGATGATACTACTGCCTGGCTATTGTTATAGTGACTGCTGACTGGCCATGATTTTTTTTTGGGTGGGGTTGGGGACACTGGTTGTGTTTGTGTGTGTGTGGGGGGACACTGGTTGTGCATATGTGTGTGTATGTGTGGGGGTTTGGGGACACTGGTCATGTGTGGGTAGGGTTGGGGACACTGGTCAGTTGTGTGTGTGTGTGGGGTTGGGGATACAGGCATTGTGTGGGTGGGGTGGGGCACTGGTGGCACTGACATTGTGTTGGTGGGGTGGGGGCACTGGCATTGTGTTGGTGGGGTGGGGTTGTAGTTGCATACCAGGAAAACTGAACTTCTGACCAGTAGTTCAACATCTCTCTTTCCAGACCAAAAAGAACATGAACAAAATGCAGTATAAAATGTGGTTTTATTTATTTTATGTGCCTGTGATGGGGGTGAGGCACAGATCTGGATGCCTGGAGTCAGATACCAGCTAGATGGAGCTAGAAATGGTGTTAGTTGGGTGGGGAAAGTGGCTGTGCAAGTCCATCAAGGTTCAGAGAGTAGCTGAGCTGGCCAATCTGGGTGGAGATAGTGGCCATGCAGGTCCGGGGTTGGGAGAGTGGGCTGTAGTTTTTTGCATGGACATTTAAATTCATTATTGCTTGCTGTGCCTTTTGCTGCCCTGCCAGCTTTGTGCTGCGGGCTTTCACTCTAGTTGTTCATTTACTACAGAAAACTTGCACAGTCCACTCATTGTTTTCCCTGATTTGACTGAATGTTTGTAGCATTCATTATTCACTGGGAAAGGAGGACTAAACAATTCTGTCTGCTGTCTGCCTCATTCCCAGGGAGGGCCCTCAGCTTGCATACAGTACCCCTCTGGGAGGGGTGATGGATGCCAGCTGAGAACTGACATACACTGAATCAGATTAAGCTGTTGGTGGCATGTCTAGTATTCTTGCACTGTCTTCCCTTCTGTTGTTGGTAGTGGGGTGTGGTGTGGGGCACTATTGTGTGCACAGTATTGGTTATTTGCAGCTTTTTTTATTTCCCCACAGACCATGCTCGCACTTGTGCTGGATTTGCTGACACAAGTAGGGCTTTTTACATCCCTTTGGCAGTGGGTTTTGTGCTGATGGACAGCGGTCATCCTCTGTTTTAAACTCTGGTTCACACTCGGTGGTTCATGTTTTGGATTGACCGTTATCAGTATAAATTAGTTTATAGTGTATGGTGGAACGTCGTTCTCCACCTAAATCGATCGTTTTCCAAACATTGTAGTCACACACTAGTGACGTTCGCAGTACAACAGAATGATGTTTTCTACTGTACTGCGACATCACACTGTGTCCTTGTGCAGCATTTGACAGTTAGGGCTCACTCCATAGACAGGACACATGGCGAAAGCAGCAATATCGGGGGCAGTATTAATGGTTAGTGAGAAAACGTTCACAATGTAAATTCTTTTTTCCTTCTAGTAACTGTTTTTTTTTTTCCCCCAAAAAAACACGTTTCACCATACACTATAAAGAAAAGTGCATGAGGAACAGTTGACAACAGGGCATCTTTCACCTCATTGGCACTATGACAACGGATTACCTCTCAAGCTGTGCTCTCGAGGTAATCCGTCATCATAGTGCCAACTCGGTGAAAGAACAGCCCTGTTGTCAACCGTTCCCCATGCACTATCCTATATGTTTTATGCACCATTGTTTTCAGGACTGTTTGGTTGACGCTGCATAGGGATCTCATCTCCAAAATGGTCCCTTCCCTTATCCTGTATTTTATTTTAACAGCATGTGTAAATCCTATGTGATGTGCAATATGGTTACCAATGTAAATATTTTAGGGTTGAATTTTCTGGATATGAGATGATTTATGCTCCTTGATACTGATCAAGAAGTTGTTTTAGTTCTGGCAATTTTTTAAAGAAAATTAAAAGCTACTTATTTTGATAGGAATATTGGTCACTTGTAACAAGGCAAACAAGGTGTTAAAAGTAGCCAAATGGTGTCAAAATGACCCTCAAAATGCATCAGAATGCATCGAAAACCTTATAGCTTCTGGGGGCCTAGGCGGCCTGCAGACCCCCGGCCTATTGATTTGGGATTTACTATGAAAAGCAGGACTTTTAGCACTCTTTGCCCCCCATGTAAAAAAAGCAAACTATGCCCATTATCAAGCCATATTAAAAGAAATGAGGAAAGGATTATGGCAGTCTCCTCTCTGACCCTGAATATGGCAGTCTCCTCTCTGACACAGACATTTTCAGAAGTTGTAGAAAAATATGAAACATTACCTCTCTGGACAATGGAGTGTGAAACCTGTATCAGCAATATTGAAGACAAAATACCTGGGTTATCCACCGCTTTGAAAAGAAGCAATAAGGAACTTGAACTTTTAAAATTAAACATTGAAGAACTGGAATCAAGGTCCAGGAGAAGCAACTTAAAAATAGGCAATTTGCCAGAAGGGATAGAGGGAAACAATCCACTAAGCTATTGCGAAGAGCTGCTGTCCAAGTCAATGGGCCTACCCTTCCCGGAGCAGAAAATCGAATTGTACAGGGCGCACCGGGCCTTTGGTCCTATGGATAAATTTCAAAGACCACAGTTCATATATGTAAAACCACTGAAATTTCAGGATAGAGAGAGAATCCTGGCTAAAGCTAGGGCAGAAAAAAGCATCCATTATCAAGGCATGTCCCTAAAAGTATACCTTGACATTCCATCTAATATCTTAGCCAAAAGAAAAAGTTTTGATTTCATTAGGGACAAATTGAGGAAAGAGGGTATTTCTTTCTCTTTGATACATCCGATGAAACTGAGAATCTTTTTTGGATGGAAAACCCCTCTTTTTTAATTCTTCATTTGAGGTGGAAAAGTTATTAAGAAAAAGATCACAACAAGCTCCTGAAAAACTGGTTCAGGGGGAGAGGGCAAAATAAGTAGTGAAGTGGAATCTGTCTTTAGAAAAGTTCTTTTGCATACTGCTAAAAAATAGCTATCTGGGGGGAGAAGTTTATAAGGTACATATTTAATATGTATATATAATATCTAGGGGGAATAAGTAAAAATATTATTTATTTCAGTCTCCCATCCCCCGCATTCTTTATTATTCTACTTACAGCTGGTAAGGGGATAATTTGACTGTTGGGGGAGTAACAGTCAGGTTGGTTGGGAGATGGAGGGGCCCTGTGTTATTTCTATCCCACTTACCTTTACATCTTTGCATACAGTAAAGGTTCAGAAAAGGAGTCCTTTAGTTATGAGGGCTACTAGTAAAATCAGTTTCTGGATCTTCTCAATACATTCTGGGTGTTATGGTTTAAAAAAGAATATGCTAGTCTTTTGGGTATTGAGATTTGAGGTTTTGGATAACCTATGTGCGGGTTTGGGTTTAGTAGATAGGTATTGGGTAGATTTTCACATAAAAATACAAAAAATTAGAATAAAAAGTATAAAACAAAAGAAAAGAAGGCTCTTTGATATAAGGAATAGAGTGCGTGGGTACAGAGCATGGTTAATAGCCAACATGGTATCACGGATTGGTTACCTTGTTGAGAATACCATCTTTATGACTTTAGGTGGACCTGATCAGTTTGGGAATGGTAGACCCCTTCCGCCCCCCAGTTTGGCTACTGTGGCAGAACTGGATTATGACATCATTGGGGCAACTTTTTTCTTCCAATGGAGCCATTGAAAATTATGTCCTGGAATCTTAATGGTTGTAAGGAAAGGATTAAAATAAGAAATGTAATACAACAAGCTAATAGGAGGAATATAGACTGCCTCATGCTACAAGAAACCCATTTCGATAAGAAAGATGCCTTATACTTTTCGAACTTATTCAGGGCTGTTGGTTATATCTCAGACTTTTCTGATAAGGTCAGAGGTACCGCAATTTTTATTAGAAAACATCTTGGCCATCAGTTAGTTAAATCTTTGATAGATAAAAATGGCCGCTATGTAATGATAATGATTAAGATCTGCAATAGGTGTTTTACACTTGTATCCCTATATGGTCCTAACCAGGACGATCCAGCGTTCTTTATGAATTTTTTTCTGGAACTGTCTCAGCTGTAATCTAATATTATAGTAGGAGGGGACTTCAATTTAACTTGTAACTTAATTGATAGGGAACCCCCAATGAGAACAAGGAATAAAAGGGCTCTTCAGGTGCTACAACAGGCGATGAAAGTTTTAAACTTATATGACCCTTTTAGAAGCCTGTTTCCCTCCTTAAAAAAAATGTTCATACTATTCTAAGACATATAAAACCTTTTCAAGGATTGACTTTTTCTTAATCTCCTCAGACCTTGGTAAAGTATCTTATAACTTTTCATATGAAACAATAAGAATTTCAGATCATGCCCCAATTCTATTAGAAGTGGATATTACTGATCGAAGGGATCAAAGATATATCTTTAAATCATGGAAATTTGATAACTCACTATGGTCTCTTAGGGGCTTTAGGGATAATTTCCAGGAGGAAATCATGGCCTTTATGGGCCATAATGTTAATCAGGGAGTAAGTATTCAGATACCATGGGATGCCTTAAAGGCTTATTTAAGGGGATGGGCTACATCACAAGTGGGTATCAGAAGGAGGAGATGGGATCAGGATTTGGTGGTATTAGAAAGACAGTTAGCATCAGCTGAAGCATAACATGTTGCAGAAGGGTCAGAACAAACAGAGATAAATCTCATGATCGCAAGAAATTAGTTGGAAAAACTTTTACAGGAGAAATCTGAGCTAGAAATGTATAGGGTGTGTGCAAAATATTATTTTTATGGTGATATCCCAGGTAAACTCTTAGCCTAGCAATTGAAGTCAGAACAGAATAGAAACAGAATTAACAAAATTAAAAGAGAAGATGGCCAATCAGTTATATAAGAAGATAAAATAGATCAAACCGTTCATGCTTTTTATAGTAGGTTATATAAACCAAAGAAACAAGCAGAACAGACTAGGATTAAAGAATACCTTGCTAGACTTAAACTGCCCCAAATTTCAGAGTTGCAGGCTACTTATTTAAGTATGGAAATCACTGTGGAAGAGGTCTTGAAGTTTATAAACACATTACCTAATGGTAAATCACCAGGCCCTGATGGTCTTCCTTTTGAAATATATAAAAACCTTAAGGATACACTTGCTCCTTGGCTTGTGAATTTAATTAATTCCTTTGTGGAAGAAAATAAAATCCCGCAATCTCTTAATGAAGCAGAAATTATCCTGCTACTTAAGAGAGATAAACCTCCAGAATACTGTGGCTCATATAGACCTATTTCCTTATTAAATAGTGACTACAAAATCTTCACAAACATTTTGGCAGAGAGATTGGCCAAATATGCACCAAGCCTGATACATGAAGATCAAGTGGACTTCATTGAAGGCAGAAGGCTGCAGTATAATACCTGAAAAGTATTTGATATATTTTTTGCATACTCAGGAACGGACACTGCACTTTTATCTTTAGATGCTGAGAAAGCTTTTGACTTAGTACAGTGGCTGTTCCTTATAGAGACTTCAAGAGGTTATGGTCTTGGAGGTAGTTTTCTAAAATGGATTCAATTACTTTAGTTTATACTAATCCACAAGCATGTGTTAGGACAAATTCTTCTGTATCTTCCTATTTCCAACTTCTGAGAGGGACAAGGCAGGGTTGTCCTTTATCCCCTTTGATCTTTGCACTATTCTTGGAGCCATTGGCTATTAAAATTAGACTGGAAGCTCAACAGATAGGCCTCACTTCAGATTTCAGTAACACTGTTATTATGCTGTATGTAGATGACATTTTGATCTCCCTGAATAACCCCAATTATTCCTATTCTCTTCTCAATAACATTCTGGAAGAATTTGGTGCCTTGTCTGGTTATAAGGTGAATTGGGAGAAATCAGAGTTGTTGTATTTAGGCAACCCTCTGAATTTAAGGGATAGTACTTTAGTAGCAATGAAAAGGGAAGAAATTAAATATTTAGGGGTTGTGTTAACGCAAGACATTAACAAAATAATTCAATATAATTATGACCCATTGCTATCCAGGATAAAATCGGATCTGGCAAAGTGGCAACATCTTCCGTTGGTTCTGCTTGGCAGAATTAACATTCTAAAAATGAATGTTTTGCCTAGGCTTCTCTTCTTGTTTGAATCTATCCCCTGTATCCTTAAAAAGAGGTTTTTCTTAGATTTGGATAAAATAATCTGGGAATATTGCAGGTATGGAGATAGAGGAAGAGGCTGCTAATGGACTGAGACTAACAGATCTCTTATCCCTAACTGTTATTAAGAGATTTAATCCATTGTCAGCTGCTCTGTACACCATTGGTACTACAGCCTACGCATGGGCCCATGCTAATTAACTACTTAGCTATTCAGGTAAAATTTCTGCATGGACACCAATATATAATAATAAATACTTCCCCCCTCTATGAATGGTAAAATTTTAAGAGTGGTACTTTCATAGACATATAGACCTTAGGTGATTTCTATGAAGGATCTAACTTTATGACCTTTGAACAAGTCCAGATTAAATATTACTCACCAATTAGTCATAGATGGCAGTACAGTATATGCAAGTCCAGGATTATGTCTATAAGAAGAACCATAGATACCTCCTTCTTTTTACACCCCCTTTGGAGGAGATTTTTGTAAGTTTGGAAACCAATAGCCACTTGCTTTCTACACTATATAAATTCTTATGGGCGGATTCTTTACATGGGCTAGAAGTAAATAAGTCAGCTTGGGAAAGAGAGCTGAATACTCAGATTCCAGATGAAAAATGGTTTCAGGTTATGAACCTTCAAAACATCAACATTAAGAACAACCATCTATTGCAGATCTATTGTAACCTATTGCACCGGACCTATTACACCCCAGTTAAACTTCATAAGTTCAATGCCTTGATTCTGGAACTGTGTCACAGATGTGGGGGTGGAAGGGGTACCCTAACCCATATGTTGATAAACTGCCCTTTGATCAAGGATTACTGGTCAGCCATATGGACCTTTTTGTCCAAGATCCTGGGTTATGATTTATCTTTTGACCCTGGGATTGCCATTTTTGGTTTTTCAATGGAATCTCAGGACCAACATGGATGTCAGAAAACCCTATGGAATATAGGTGTGTTGGTGGCTACCAAAACAATTTTACAACATTGGAAAGATACAGTTCCTCCTACATATAGAGAATGGGTCCAGAAAATGCTTGATCAGGGCAAGGTTGATAGGTCCACCTTCCACTTGGAAAATGATTATAATGGATTCAGACAAATTTGGCAACCATTTTTGGCTAATTTGAATAATTTGGCTTGAAGATGAAATTAGCAATGATGGAGTCATATGAAAGTCTTCAGGAGATAATGCGATGAATGAAGCACCCACGCTCTGAGCTCTTTTCATCAAAAAAAAAAAAAAAAAAAAAAAAGGAATATATCCTTAAACATGAACAGCTAGAACTGTATTCTATATATGAATGTAATGTCTATTTCCAAAATAAAGTAAATATAAACAAAAACTGCGTCTCAAAGTAAACCTCCTGTGTTCCAGATTGCTATCTTTACTAATAAACTCAAATAGCTTTCTGCAATCATTTCAACAATATAGTTATATACATTTGCAAACCAAGGGATCCCAGTTTCACAAAAAGAGTTGCATATATTTTTAACTACAGAAATGTAAGAGGAGAAAGAAAGAACAGAAACAGCAAGTGAAGGAAGGGAGATAACGTGGGAAATTGTGGGACCATCAGAGTGGCCAATTCCTAGATGCCACAAGAAAACTTTGATTGCACAATCTAACAGACAAGAGACAGACAAGTGTCAGAATAGGAGAGGACAAATAGATCCTTTCTTTTAACTCTCTCTGCATAACAAATGGGACAGGGTCTTAGCCATCTGTGTCACACACACCACTCTTTAAGAGGAACCTTTTTTCCTTAAAAAAAAAAACAGGTTTCCAAAACCTTCTTTTATTTCTCTTGTATTATTACCTTTACAACATTACAATTCTTTGAATATGTAGTATCTCTTTTTTCACAACACCCTTTTACAGCAAACATTTCAGGTAAGCACATAAATTTTTTTCATCCTTCTGAAGTCTCAGTTCCTGAACCATAACTTGACAGAAAATCAGCACTGGTATTTTCTTTTCTGGGTTTATGCATCACTCTGACTTTAAAATGGCTGTTGCTCCAGGTACCACCTTGTGATTCTTGGATTTCTGTCCCTCACTTGATTAAGCCAACAGAGAGGATTGTGATATAAGTAAAACCTCAGCTCCTAGCAGATAAAACATAAAGAAGTAGTACACCCTTATATCTGGTAAGGTTATTTGTTCTCTTGTCAACAGCCAACTCTTTTCATGTAGCTGTTGGGAATATATAGTATGTGTCGGCTTTAGTTTGTTTTCACTAGTCACACCAGCCCCTGTAACTAGCCGGGGGGGGAGGAGTGTCTTCATTTTCTGGTTATCAAAATTTCATTGTGCCTGAGAGCTGCATTAGCATATGAGAACATGATGTGCCAACACTCTTTAGACTCCACAGTATGCCTGTCTGCTTACTCAGTATTCAATAAAACAAGTTGCAACAAGGTGTGAAATACCACATTTACCTTCAATTATCTTTACAAACTGTCTTAGATGTAATGTGAGGTTTTTCCTTTAAACTGCATTAATCTGTGTGTCTCTAGAGAGTTTTTTTCAGGTTATGTGTACTTTCAGCATAGAGATATGTGGTGTAAACGGGTGCTGTGACATCATGTTCTCATATGCTAATGCAGCTCTCAGGGACAATGAGATTTCAGCAACCAGAACATGGAGACCCCCCCCAGGCTAGTTACAGGAGCTGGTGAGGACAGTGAAAACAAACTAAAGCAAACACATATATCCCCAACAGCTACACGAAAAGAGTTATATGTTGACAAGGAAACAAATAACATTTACAAGATATGACAGTGTACTGCTCCTTTATGGGACTCCATCACCAGTTTTGCAGCAAGGTATTATTTTCAATAGTGGAGCACTTTTTCTTTCTTTCTCTGTCGTGCAGTTTCTTAGGGATACACAGAATGGGATGTTCCTTCCCATCTATATTCTGACTCAGGAATGCACATAGGCCTACCACAGATGCATCTGTCTGTAATGGAAGTTGTTTCTGAAAATCGGGGCTGAATATAATGCAGCCTCAATGGCCTAAAAAGCCTCATCACACTCTGGGGACCATTTCACATTATTTGGGTACCATTTTCTCATGAATTCAGTGAGTGGAGTAGCTAACTGGGCCAAGTTGGGAAAAAATCTTCGGCAGTAAGCAGCTAGCCCTAAAAATGACCTGTCATGTTTCTTTGTTTTAGAGACAGTTCTGTTAGCTACAGCTTCTATGCTGGAAATCTGGCTTTACTTCTCAATTTCCCAAAGTATAACCCAAGTATCTGGTTTTCTACATGCCTAATGCACACTTGGTAGGATTAATGGTCAGATTTCTATTTTTGATACATTGGATAACTGCTCGTAGGTGTGCCAGGAGGCTTTTCCAGTCTGGACTGTACACCATGATATCATCTGGATAAGCAGCACAACAACCAGTGTGAGAGGCTAGAATTACCTCTATGTACCACTGGAATATAGTGGGTGTACAATGTAACCCAAATGGCATGGTGGTGAACTGATACAATCCAATTGGTGTGGAAATGCAGTTTTGTCTCTGGAATCTTTAGCTAGGGGGAATCTGCCAGTAACCTTTGATGAGATCAAGGGTACTAATGTACTTGACACTTCCCAATATGTCCGCCAAATCATCCATCCTGGTCATAGGATAGCTGTCAAATACAGACACTTGATTACGTTTTCTAAAATCAGAGCAGATTCTTATACCCACTTCTTTTTACGTTTGCTTGCACGCAAGCGCAAGGAACGTTTTGGGACAGTACGACTTTTTGGAGGTGTGTGACGCTCCTGTCCAATGCAGTGCTCCATGTAGCAGGCATAACCGGTACCGCATCAATGGATGTGCGAGCTGTCTATGACAGCAGTTTGGCTGCAGTGGTCTTCAGTTCAAAGAAAACCACTGCTGCAATCAGCGGTGGTAAGATGTGTGTATTTAGCATATTGTCATCTCTGTCAGACTGGCTGCAAACGAAATCCCTCCCACTTCTTCCCTCTGCTGCTGTCCTCCCCACTCCCTCAGTGACTGCCTACACTCTGTTTCATTCAGCTGAGGGGATCCCAGAAAAGACCACTTGACACACACTAGATTTTTGCAAAAGCACCTACAGTACACATCTGTATAATAAACCAAAGCAGTGTGAAGTGTTTCAAATGGATGGAAGTTTTCATAGACTCAAGAATCAGAATCAATCAATTGTAAATAAATTTAATCCTGTGTACGTGAACTGGCTGCCTTCCAGACAATAACTGCACTGCCTTCCCCAACACACACTTTTTAAAACTTTTAGCAAAGTTATTCAAAACAACTTGCAAAGTGCATGCGCTCGGCAACACCAACCCAGCTGAAACTGTCTGTGGCCACAGCTGTGCAACATAAGTCAAATATCACACACACCCTATCTTAGATCAATGATTTTTAACAGATGAATGTAATAAAATAAATAAGTATAATAATAATGCTTCCCAGATGTGATTGGCAAGCGTAGAGAATTGAAAAAAAAGAACCTTGTGCCCACATTGCACCTACCCGAAATAAGCAGCTGTGGGGCCAGTCGTGTTGAGCAGGAGTAGAAGTGCGACCAACAGCAGCCAGTCCAGAAGTAGGTGTCCATCCAGCATTTGCTGCAGCTCCAGGGCTAATTATTTCATTCGCTCGGCATTTCTGGTGAATGCTGCCAGTTCTGCTGTTAAGTGGAGACAAACGGGACTTTTTTCCCGGGCCCTGAGATCTGGAGGGCCTGCCAGTGCGTATATGCTTTTTTTATTTAGTTTTTTTTATTGCTGCCTGTGCCAGAATAATTTTCCTTGTTGCCGTCCAGGCCTGGGGGGTGTCTATAAATTATTCATATAGTTACAATCACCTGATGTAGGCATGTTTTGTAAGGTCGGGATTGGTAGCAACTCCTCTAGAGCACTTAGCGTGCACTGCTGTGACTCGCTCCCCCTAAATTTCATTTGAGCATAGCAGTAGCACTAGCAGCAGTGTAGAAGACTTTGTGGCACAATGAGGGCAATCCATGGGCATGAGGCAAAATAACTTAGGAAATTCCATATAATTTCCATTGTCTTTCCTAGATTTTCTGTGTTTATCTTCCCCATATTTTCTATTTATACTGTATATATACATCTAGTGGTTTTGCTTCACAAAATCTTGTTTTTAGCCTAAATGTTATTTTGTGTTGTTGTATCTATCTAGTCCAAAAGCATTGGTGTAGTATCTAGTTCAAAACTGTTAACATCCTACTATTTCATTACTCCTGTACAGTCTGCTCAAATTATTTGATTGTAATGTACTGTACTGTAAATTTATATTGTGTAACAAATCTCTGTAAACTATCCTCATGTTCCCCTACCGTCCCAGGTCACATCGGGAGATGAGCAACTTGGTGAAACATTTAAATAAAAAATAAATAAAAGGAGAGCAAAGCCCTGATGAGTGAGTGACATGAAAGAATCATGCAGTGTGTGCTGTTCTAGTGCAGTTCACCCTTTCAGTTTGATTCCTGGGCTCCATTTAGATGCAATGCAGCACAGAGTGGTATTCAGTCCTCTGAGTGTTAACCAATTATTTTATTTTTTTAGTTAAATCTTGGTGACTGGGTAGGCCCACTGAGACTGTAATGGTCCCTTTTTAAAGGCACCGGAGTGTTTTCTGTTTTTTCCTACTTGACTTAAATACTTCACATTTGTCCGGTGGCTGCTTTCTAGTTGGGTCAATGCTGGGAGTGCCTGAGTTCTACTAGATCGGGTAAAATCTGCAACTATTTTGAAGTTTGGCAATGCATTTACTGTTTTATAGCCTAGGCTAAATTACTCACGTTTTAACAGTCATTTGTTCCCCTGTCCCTTGTGAGAGAAATGAACGGAAGATTGTGTTTCCTTTATAGAAGGTCTAATGACTGCATTTAAACCTGCACGCCTCCACACCCGCATATTCCATTACAGTGGGCTGCGGAGGAACAGGATCGCCCCCCAATTATTGCAGAACTGGAAAAGGGGTTAAACGCAAGGGGTAGAGCACCCTACAGGTGGGGCAAGGGGGTTCAAGATTTATGGTGGTGTTGGTTGTGTGAGCCACTATTTATTATACAGAACAGGGAAGCAGTAATCGGGGGTGCAGGGCAGGAGTGTGATTAGCAGGGGCATTCACTGTGTACACTTTCAGACCTGTACATTGGGGTAGCCAGAGTGCACAGTGACAAGCAAGCACCTGTGCCAGCTACATCAGCCGTGGTGCACCTTCTTTTTACAATGACACTGGGGTGCCCAATCTCCTGTTATTGAGATCAGAAATCCTTTATCTTTTTTTTTTAATACCTCAAAATAAGAAAACCATCCACTGTTCTCTGTTGCAGCGTTATCCCCCAGCCCATCTATTCATTTCCAGCACCATAATGCTGTCTGACCACGGACATGTCTTCACTTTTCAAAGCTGGATCATGAACTGAAGAAACAGGTATGCGCACAATGTATTTCAACAGGGTTTGAATTAAGTACCATACGTACCAAACACCACTTGAAATATCTGCAAGTGAATGTTCAGCATTGACAATGTTTGTTTATTTATAGTCACCATTGGTGATGACCAAGCACTTCTTGATTTCTTCAGTGATACCTAACTCTTTCATTTTTTTGCATTTCCTTAACCATGTCTGCTGTTAACCACTCTGGTAATCTGTATGTGTTTTGTCTGGTATGGTGAACATTCTCTGTCACAATTATGTGCTCATTCCCTTTTGCTCGGTCTGGCAGTGTGGTAAAAGTACTTTCAAATGTTTATACCAAGTTAAAAATTTCTGCAGTTTGTTCTGTGGGTAAGTAAACATTCACCTTTATAGCATCAGAAGTTACAATTTGTTTCAGTCTGTCATAAGTTATTAATATTTTCTTTAACAGTTTCTGGTAATGCCAACAAAGCAACACTGGTGTTTTTTTCAACCTATTTCTATGAGAATGGGGGTGAATGTCAGGCTTGATAACCCCAAGGAAGACTCCAGGCCTGATCTGACTTGTAAGCTGACATTTCCTGTAACCAGAAATGTCAAACTCCCCTGCTGCTGACATCAGAGAAGGACTGCAGCAGTGGGAAATTCAGTAACCTACAGTGAATATCAGAGTTTTTTTTATAAGCTGTAATCTTCTATTTACTGGTCTGCTGGGGCATCATATAGTCAGAGGCTGTACTAAGCCCTGTGAGTACAGCAAGACCAGCAAACATCTGATTTTAGCTTACAAAATCTATAACATGTATACTGCAGGCTATTGAATCTCCCAGCTCTAAAGTTCTCCTCTGATGTCAGTTACAAGGGATCTTAGGACTTATGGTCACAGGAAATGGAATCTTGGAAGTCAGCAAAATTAGCCTAATACAGTCTACTACACTGCAGTAAACAGTAAGTTAAAAAAAATGTTTTTTTGCACAAAGTCTGTCTTCAGGTCTGTTGTGTCTGCTTGATGTGGGAAAGTTTGTCTGGTACAGGACTATATTCCCCCTCCCCTACCTCCTTAAATGAATCCTTTGTATTTATCCCACACCCTTTTGAAGTTCTCCATGTATTTAGAAAGTATGAAGAAAGTGGGTCACAGGTGTTAGGGAACTGGGAGGGAATTTGGTAGGATAAGGAACTTTATGCCAAGGACAGGCTTCAGCTTACCTCGTTAGGGAAGGAAGTCCTTAAACAGGGGGTGGCAGACTACATTCATGAAAGGTGGGGTTTGAACTTGTGAGGGGAGGGATGAGGAGGGCTGGCCTGAAGCCCTCTCCTCCGAGATAAGGGAGTAGCCTTCAAACCCAAGGGGAGGGAAACAGACTGGGGAGGAGCAGAGGAGGTTGAAGCATAAGGAACCCGGGTGGGTTCTGATAAAGGGGAGCAGGGATAAGGGTGGTGTTTGTAAATGCCAGGAGCTTGGGGAAACAAGTTGCCAGAGTTCCAGGCCATGCTGTTCGGGGGGGTGGGGGTGGATGTGGCGGCAGTTACGGAAACGAGGGCCAACAAGAACCATGATTGGGACCTAAATGTGAGGGGGTACACCATGCTTAAAAAGGATAGAAAGGAGGGCAGAGGGCGAGGAGTGGCTACATTCATTGGAGATGGCATAGAAATTGCTAGGGTAGAAGAGGCAGAGTTAAACGTGGAGGCTTATGAGTTACCTTATGAACCCCGGCAGGAGGTAAGGTCAAACTGGGTGTAGTAAATAGGCCCCCGGGATAGGTGATGTTCTGGAGGATGGTTTGCTGGACAACATTAGTGCCCAGTATGGACCTAAAGGGGAGGGAGTGGTGTTGATGGGGGACCTTAAAATGCCAGGTACAAACTGGGGAACCATGTCCTCTAAAGTGGCCAAGGAGCAGAGGCTGCTGGACAGCTTCCAGGATGTGTTCTTAACACAGCACATGATGGAGCCCACGAGGGAGGGGCAGGTCTTGGATGTGGTTCTGGCAGATGGGGATCTGGTAAGGGACCTGATTGTAGAGGATCCTCTGACTAGGAGCAACCATGATACTGTCTGGTTTCAAATAAGCATTCTGCCACTGTATAGGTCATTAGTTAGACCACACCTGGAGTACTGCGTGCAGTACTGGCATCCATATCTGAAGAGGGACATTAAGTTACTGGAGGGGGTGCAGCGCAGAGCGACAAAGATGATCAAGGGGCTGGGGGACTTATCATACGAGAGGAGGTTGAAGGAGTTGAACATGTACTCACTGGAGGAGAGGAGAGACAGGGGTGACATGATTGATACCTTTAAATACATGAAAGGAATAAACAAGACGGGTACAGAGGAGCTGTTCAAAGTAAGGGAAGGGAGGGCCACCAGGGGCCATGATATGAGACTTGAGCGAGGAAGGTTCAGGAGGGAGATGAGGACGGGAGACACTTTTTTACAGAGAGGGTGGTGGCTGGGTGGAATGCGTTACCTGCTGAAGTGGTATGCAGTAGAACAGTGGACTGCTTCAAACGAGGATGGGACAGGACAAGGGGGAGGGTTAATGAAGGGGAAGGGTGGAAGGGAGGGCAGCTGCAGAATAAGGGGTGCTAGCTGCACATTCGAGCAGACTTGCTAGACCTCTAGGCCTTTATCTGCTGGCAAATTTCGTATGTTTGTAAAGTGCAAATTGGAATCAGCCTCACACTTGGGCGTGAGGCTCTTATTGCTGACAGTGCCCTTTAATAGAACTGTGTGTGATGTGAAAAGCAGTGCTTTACCTGAAAGCAGACATATCAGACAGGATTCACAAACAGGTTGTACTGGGTGTATCGCAAATGTGCCAGTGCAAAGCAGATGCGCCGAGCACAGACAGAGCAATTCACAGAGGCATGCACAGTGGGAAATGTTGAGCGCAGCCCCACTGTGGATCACTGTAAAACACAACAGCGCAACTGGAGATGCACCAGTGCAACCTGAGATGCACCAGGGCAAGCTGGATGCCCTGTAGCCACACAGGGGAGCAATTCAGAGCAAGTGGAGCAAGTCAGCAGTGCACGGGGGAGCAACCACATAGATGGAACAATGAAACCCACGGACACAAGTGCTGAGAACAACTTTATAAAAGAGTAAGATCATATAAAAACTGTATAGCAGAAAAGTAGAACAACTATCAACAAGGACAACACCAAAAGGGGAAAGGGAAGTGCGGGGATGGGAAGGAGGACAGGAATGGGAGAGTAACAGTGGGCTACTGTATGTACAAGAACTATATACAGGGGACAGCCCCAGAAAGAGGTAGGGGGCCACTAGCGCTGCCGTGCCCTGCCATGCAACACCCTGGCACAGCCACGGAATGGGAGCTGCAGCAGGATGCCCTGCAGAGCAGCTGACAGGTGCTGTACAGTCCTGGACAGTGGGCGCAGGGCTGCCGGGATGGCCACATGGATCCATTGGTCCACATCAACAGGGGCACCACCCCAGCCACAGCATGGTGATCCTGGAGACCTACAGCAATGACAGAAAGAACACACACTGAGGGTCTAAACGTGGACAACACCCCCACCCAGCTGTAACCCACAGCAACTGAAATGCAGCAATAGCAGAATACATCACTCACCTGCCCCTGGAAGGGCACCAGGCCTGGCACCCATGATCCACTGCCTCTGCACCACAACAGCATCTGCGGCCCTCTGCCTGGCATCTGGTCCTGCAAAACATAACAGACAGCACCATGAGCCACCACTGCCACTGTGCAGGATGCACTGCCATGGTGCCCCCCCTCACTGGCCTGTGTCCATGCAGCAGACAGTGGTAACCAGCTGTGAAGCACCCAGTGGCCTGCATGCAGACATAGCCATGCCCAGCACCCCCCATGGCACGCATGGTATGGTAGCACTGGACATGTACAGTCACTGCCGTGTGTGCAGAACGCCTGAGACTCATGAGGGTGCCCCATGAGGGCCTCGATACACACACCCAGCATGTACCACAAAAGGAGCCAGATGAAAAACACCTACCTGGTCTTGGCAGTGCACCCCTGCGTGCGCGGTGATGCAACTGCGCCAGCCTCTCTGAGTTCCGCCTCTGGAGGTCGCCATAACGATGCCTGCACTGCTCCCCAGTGCATGGCATCCCTGTGCGTCACACAAGCCTTTGGGTAATGGAGGCCCACACCTGGGCCCTGGGCTCACGGAGGTCATCCTGGCCATACAGCTGCCCCTCCACAGACATGACAAGAGCCACCAGATGTAGCAGCTCCACCTGGGACCAGTTTATGGCCCTAGGTGTCTGTCTCCCTCCCCTAGGCATACTACTAGGGCAAATAACAGTGGTAAGGTGCAACAAGGCAATGCACAGCCGAGCGGTCGTTATGCACCACGTGAACACTGAGGCACGTGCAGCACAGCGCACACTGAGTGTGAAGCATGATAGGTCAAAGGCAACACACCCGCGCATGCGCAATATAGTCCACAACGGCGTGGCAATGCCATGACCCAGTCGCACATGTGTGATGCGCATGCGGGTGCCATGTTGTGCACGGCACATGCTACAAACACCTACTGCGCACTGTGCGTGATCCATGGGCACTACAAACACAGTGCAGCATGGACCGCGCATATTGAATCACACTGCGTGATAGGGTACACAGCGTCATGGCCAGCAGGCCTGCGACGGCACACTGGGTTAGCAGTGTAACAGCGCATCATGGAAGTTGCGCCAATGGACACGGTGACCAGGCATGTGCGACAGAAGCATGGTGTAGACTGCCCCGGACACAGGAACATGCATCCAATGACACGCGCATGCACTAGAGGTGCACTGTTTGGCCATCGGCGCATCCCTGAGATGCTCCGTGTAAAGTGAGATAAGCTGGGGGCAATTTTGCAATTCACAGAGAATGCTCCCAAAACACCCTCATCCCACATGCATGGACATCTCAGCTGATTTACATCTCATTACCAGGGACTCAGGCCTCATTTGCATGCCCTGAGCCATAAATGCTCCCAATTCAGCAGACCGAGACCAGGTGACTGAGAGGAGTCAGTGCCTTGAGGGTGAGTACACCGCCATGCTCACAGGGCAACAGAACATACTGGGGGGATTGACCATGAGCATGCACACCACCCAATGCTCCAGTCCCCCAGATGTGGAACAATACCTCCCAATGTGTGGAACACATGGCCATAATGTGGAATACAGCTGCAGGGCAGTACAGCAGGTGCACAGAGCACCGATTGACTGTTCCTTGTCATGTCCATAATGGCTGTATGTGAACCGGGACATCCACATCTCAGCATGGACGACACAATCCTGTTGAATGGTCATCCTTGGGCCTAGGCCTTGTAATGTGGAACAGAGAGGTCATGCGACATATACAGGGGAGCCGTCCACTGTATACTGGGACACAGGAGAGGTATGTGTGACTGGGTGGCACTGTCAATGTGTGGTGGATGCAGAAAAGTGCAACAGGTCAGGCTGAGGCACACAGCAGTGCCTGTGCAGGCACGATGACAGTGTCACCATGCCGCACACTACTGCCAGCTGCACCATGGCTGTAGCCACATGTCCTGTGCCCCCACCCTGTGGGTGTAACATGGGTGTCACCCAGGATGGATGGGGTACCACAGAGTGGCACCACACATGCTGCAGAGATACAAGCACATGACCATGGCAGACAGCATAGTGTGTCCCCCTGGGGCGGCTGCACTGTTGCCCTAGCCATGGACTGGGTGTCATACATGGCATGTGCAGTATCCCCAGTGGACCATGTACCATGGTGCACAGCCACCTGTGCCAGGACAACCACCTGTGGACCACCGCCCAGACCACCGGCATCACGGACCATGGGAGGTGCAACAGAGGCAGACAAGAGCGGGACCATGTGTACCCACAGGTGTGAGTGACACCTGGATGCTTCCCCCCACAGTAGCCAGTATGACAGATGAAGCTGGTGCCACCAGCAGGCAGTACCCCAACTTCTGCAAGGATGAGGAGAGGGCACTCATTGAAGCATGCCACCTATGCCTGGACATCCTCACAGGCAGTGGAGGCAGCTGGATGGCGCAGGTGGAAGGCTGGGAGGAGGTGTCCCAGCAGGTGAATGCAGTGGCATTGTACAAACGCATGGTCCAAGAGTGCCACAAGCACTGGAATGATGGGCACAGGATGGCCAAGGAGAAGGTGGCCAACGTTCAGGCATCCCTGCAGCGGATAGGGGGTGGACTCAGCATGGCGGAACAGCTCAGCCCAAATGAGGCTCTCCTGGTCACCAATGTGTCCAGGACAGTAGTGCATGGTGTCCCAGGTGGTGGATTCCAGATAGGTGACAGCCCGTTGCAGCATGGTGAGTAGCTGTTTGTCTTAGACAGGCTCGCCCACCCATGTGCCACGGTTGGCACTCCTGTCCATGCGTGCCATGCACTGTCACTGTATACCCAGGCACAGCGTCCCAGGGACGGTCGTCCCTGGCCTGGCATGTCATGCCCCATGGTGCTGCGGGTGTTATGCCACATCACCAGAGGGCATGTGTCCACTGTGCATCCATGTGGCATGTGAAACCACTGCTACGCAGTGTGCACAATGGGACAGTGGCAGGATTGACCACACCATGGCCTGCATATCGCTGTTGCGCCTTGGCCCTGGTGTGGACAGGCCTGCAGACCTGGCACCATGTGGATGTCCATGTCCTGTTGTGCAGCACCACTGTGACATGTGTGTACTGTGCATTAACCATGGTCTCCCTTCCTCTCTCCACAGCACCATCATGCCTCCAGGGTGCAGTCATGGCCATGGCTGACCGTGATGCCCTTGCGGGCGATGATGCGGGTCCATCATACGGGGCCAATGACACCACTGTGGATGACTCCGCACCTGCAACATCCACATCCCAAGCAACACCAGTCATGGCCAGCGATGGCAGGACAGCCAGCAGGTACATTGCTTGGTTGGGGAGCTTGTCCGAGTTGTCTGATGCTGACCTGGATGATGCAGTGGACATTGTGGATGCTCTCCTTGTGCTCACCAGTGGTGTGCAGGGGGAGGGCATTGGCACCACTGTATGCATCACTGACATCAGCGCTGCAGACATGGCTGACAACGGTGCACACATCACGGGGTAGCCTGTGCAAGAGTCCCTAGGTGCCACTGATGTTCCCACTGTGTGGGTTCTGATGCAGTTGCAGCACAGCTGCCCACTGCTGTGGGCAGCTGTGCTCCCTGCACCACTGCTCAGTGCAGTGCTGGCAACATCAGTGTCATCCGGGAAGGGTGCCTGTGTGCACGCAACCGCTACAGTGGCCCTGGAGGACACCACCCATGGGCAGTCAGTGGCAGTGCCCTGCCAAGCCCCACCAACGTTGCAGCCTGCCAGGGTGCATCTACCACCCGTGGATGCACCAGAACAGGCTGATCCATCCAATGGTCATCGGTGACACCACCATGCTGCATCACCTGCTGATGACTTGGGGGCCTACCCTGACCTTCTGTGGGTGACTGTGGAGGGGCAGGAGGCTCTCCATGCAGAGTTCCAGAGCCACAGGGCTGTGATGGTCCAGGTGCATGAGTCTGTGGCAGCGTGGTGTGCACAGATGGTGGCAGAGACATGCATCATGTGGGTTGGCATGATCGCAGCTCTGGAATGGATTGCAGCAGCTGCGGAGGTGGTAGCTACAGCCACAATATGCTGTGGACATCGTGCATCCAGTCAGATGCCCAGGAGCACATCCTGTACACCCCGGCAATGGAGCCAGGTGAACCCCCTGCTGCTGACTCCATTGCCACCCACCTCCACACCCACGGTCCATGGCTCAGCCGGTGGGCATCAGATGGCCACTCCACTGGGCACCTGTTCATAGTCTCAGTGCAGCACCCCTGTGTGGTCACTGGGAACACCCCTGTGGCTGGTGGTGGCATGCCTGCCACCATCAACCATGGAAGAGGCTGCCCTCGTCTCCGTGGTGGCTGGGGGGCTGCCCTGTGATGCCCATGTCCCCGGACCTATGGTGGCAAGATGGCACACTTGTGTGTACTGGATGCCCTGCGGGTGATGCCAGTTGTGGTGTGTGTGGCAGTCCACTGCCCCACAGCCTTCCTGGCACCATCCTGTGCTACCTGTGCAGGTTGTCCAGTGTGTCTGTGTGCACCACTGTTATGCCATGTGTCATGGGAATGATGAGTGTGTTCCAGTGCCTGCAGTGCCCGTGTGCAGGCCACAGTGCACACTGACATGTGACGTCTGCGACATGGCCTGGGTAGAGCTAGGTTGATGCATGCCTGGTGTCTGTGTGTCTGTGTGTCTCCCACTGTGTGTGTGCATCTGTGTGTGCACCACTGTGTGGCATCCGGTGTCCACTGTTCCCACGTCATGCAGTCCCTACACCATGGTGCTCACACTTGCATGCATATATACCTGCATACTCACCTGTGAGGCCCGGAGTGTTCCTCCACCACATGCATGTAGTATTCCTGTACTCTCTCTGCCAGCCTCATATCTCTGCGGTCCTGCCTGGCATCACCTCCCTGGCCCTCAGGGGGTACCCTGTCCGCCCCTCCCCCACCTCTCCTCTTCCCCGGAACTGTCGCCTTTACCGACCTCGACAGGTATCCAGTGGTCAAGGGCCATGTTGTGTAGCATACAACAGGCCAGAAATATGCCATAGGCCTTTTCAGGGCTTACTGTAGGGCACCACCTAACTGACACAGGCACTGGTATCGCATCTTCAACATGCCGAAGACACACTCTGTGATGGCGCGTGTCACGATGTGTGCCTCATTGTAGCATTCCTCCACCACTGTTCCAGGTCATCAGAAGGGGGTGAGGTGCCAGGGCCTCAGTAGGTATGTGGCGTCTCCTGTGGGGGTAGACGTGTGTCCGTTAGTACATTGGGTTACACTGTGGCATGTACCCTGTCCTCATCCCTGCCCTCTGTGGTGTGTGCCCCTGTCCTGCTCTCCCGCCCGTGCATCCACATACCTGGCAATCCTGCATCCCTACCATAGCTGCTCCTGCATGCTCCCATCTGTCGTGTGGTGCACAGTGCTTATGTGCCACCCTGTGGCCCCCTTTGTACCTTTTCACACCCCTGCTGTCCCAGGGCCCATGCGCCTGCTTCACACTGCCCACAGCCCACCCCATGTGTCCAGGCCTTGGAGCCCCCCATGCTGTTGGTGCCCTGTCACATGTACCTATCAGATGGCCTCTTGGTATGTCCCTGTCCTCGAACCTCATTCAAAGTACCGACTGGTGTCATATGTAGGCATCGTGTGCGCTTGCAGGGCGTGTGGCGCAGACATTGGTGATGCACCCTGTGGCATTGCACACCACCTGGCAATTCATTGAATGGTACCCCTTCTGGTTGATGTAGGTGATTGGATCATCACCAGGTGGTGCACAGATCACCACAGGGGTGCAATCGATGGCCCCTATGACACCTGGCATGTATGCCACCCTGTAGCACCCCTACATGGCTTCTGTCTGCTCTGCCTGTGTGCTTGGGAAATGGATGTATTCCGAAGCATGTGGTAGCAGTGCAGTGAGGAACTGTGTGAGGAGGTGGGACAAAGAGGCCTGTGATATGCCAGTGGTGTCCCCAGTAGGCCTCTGGAAGGTTCCTGTGGTGAGCAGGCATATGACCATTGTCACCTTTATCTCCACCGAGATGGCGTGACCTCGTGCGGTGGGTGCCTGCATCTCATCATGGCACAGCTCACAGAGCTGCCTCAGCATGACCCTGTTGAGGCGGTATGTCCCTACTGTCTCCACCACTTTGAGCTGCTTGAAGGACAGCCGGGTACAATACCGCCGTGGGGCTGGCTACCTATGATGCCTTCCAGCACCCTGCCTCCTCCTCCTCCTCATTTGTGCACCTGCTATGTTGACTGCTGCCAGGTTCATTTGTGCTGTCTGTGTGGCCCTCTGGCTTGGTTTGCTGCCTGGCTTGCTTGCTGGCTGGCTGGCTGTGTATGTCTCTCTCTCTCTCTGTCTTCCTCTTCCCCTCTGGCTCTGGCTGTGTGCTGCTGTGGCTGTTCCATTTACGTCCTGTAGGAGTGCTGGACATAAGTCTCCTTCTTTTGTACTTATCTTTCTATGGCACATCTTGGCTTTGCGCTGGAGTTGCCCCATTGATGCGCCATGGACTTGCACTGTGGATTGAGTTGTGCTGTGTATGCATGGGTACACCCCCTGTATATGCACTGCATGTCATTACATTGCACCTATGGTGCATGCCGTTTGGCGCAGGACATCTTGGTTGGGCTGGCGCAGTCACCCTGTTTCTGAATTGGCTTATGGCACATTTCCAACTTGCGCCGGCACATCTGGGTTGTGCTAGGCGCATCTCTTTTGTGAATCCTGCCTATCATGTTTTATTCCTCCCACTACATCAGCAGCATGTGGCCTCACTCATTATTGCATCGCAAGCCCTGCTACCTGATTGGTAACAAGTATCACAAGTTACCAGTCAAGCAGACAGAGATTGATTGGTTCTTCCTGGTTACTAGTGATGTCACAGTCAGTGAGTGCTGATAATACATAAGGAGAAAAAACTGACTATGTCATCATCCAGGTGGAGTGCTGTTCTCCACATCACACAAGGTACTGTCAGTTAGGAAATCTTCTAATTAGAAAAACAGAAAATAAAGTTTCTTTAGCTATAAGACGTGATAACTACTTCTGAAAGCTACTCCTTATTCCAAATAGTACACTAGCTCTTTAAAGATGTACTGTTATCCCCCGTGTTGGTTCCTTTAATTAAAAATGGTGGTAGACACTTTCTGAAACAGAAATAAATTATATTTAAAACCAATAAATGATCTGTTTAAAACAAAAAAAACAAGCAAATGAACAAATGAAAAAACAAACAAACTATACAATATAAAAACAAGATTGTGTGCCAATGTGATCATACCCAAAAACAAAACCCCATTCAGTGGCATGGAGTGCTCCCCAGGCATGTAAATAATACTGACATCATGCTTCAGTGATATTGTGCTACTTTCCCCCTCTATTTTAGAAAAAATAAATCTCAGTTAGACATTTTAAATACAGAGGGCCAAATATTCAGAAGTGCGCCAAAGGTCGGCGCATGTCTGGCGCAGAGCAAATCCAATGCGCCATGGTGCAATAGGAGCCATATTCAGAGGTTGAGCAGGCTGAAATACACCAGCACAACCCGGCTGAATATGGCAGAGTTGTGCCATGGCACAAACAGAGATGCATTTTGGAGCAAACACAGTTGCGCCATGGCACAGAAATAGATGCCCCAGGGCAACTGAGGGAGCAGAGCAGCAGAGCAACAGAGGAGGGCATGGCACAGAGAACAGACCCAGGGACAGAGCCAGGGAAGCACAGTGACAGGCCACAGGAGGTCTCCACCAGCAGGGCACAGCAGGGCACACACAGGCACCCAGACACCCCTCCCCAGAACACAACAGTGGCACAGATAGCAGGCAACAGGAGGTGCCAATGGCCAACGGAGGGCCACCAAGGGAGCCCCCCTCACAGGCTGCTGGCCGTACACCCCCCAGACCATAGCAGGCCATGCCCAGGACCATGCAGCCAAGCACACATAAGCCACACAGGCACACAGGAAGCCCACACAGTAGGCACTGAACGTGCTGGGAGGCAGGTAGCATGGCAGACCACATGTGACAGGCCACACAACACCAAGCAGGGGCCCCAAAACAGTGTACGGCCAGTACCCATGCAATGACCATGGCCGTGTGCCACCACCACACACACACCCGTCACACACCCCTGACAGCTGCCCCATGGGCATCCCAAGGCACAACCACTGACTGGGGGAAGGACACCACCACAGTGGGACACACTGCAGCACACAGCAGTGAACAACAGAAGCACAACATGCGCCCCGACACATGCACACCACATGGACAGACACTGGGCCACTGCAGCATGACTCCTCACAGCACCTGCAGAGCAGACACTGACACAGGCAGGTATATATTTAGGAAGAAAACTATTTACAATAACAAGTGGGTGGGAAAGTGTAGGAAAGCGAGGGAAGGAGACAGGGAACAGGGACTGTACAGTGGGAAGGGGGACTGTAGCGGGAGGTACAGCAGGGGAAAAGGGAAACCTAGGGTAAACTAACGATATCCACAGCCTGCCACCCCTTATTGAACCCGCTGCCTACGCTCTGCCAGCAGTAGGCGCTGAACCTGGAACACAGCCTCAATGGTGGTTGACGTCATGAGGATTAACTGCCAGAGCAGCCTGCAGTATAATGGCCTCCTACAGTGTGCAATGGCAATGGGAACACACACACCCCTGGAGGGCCTGTACCAGCCACCCACGGGGGAAGGGTGGGCCAATGCCTGCCAGCAACTTGGCATACTACGACATTGCAGAGCGGTGGTCCCCACTGCACAATGGCCACCCGACTGTGCAATGATAGTCACATGGCACAGTGCACTGGCAGCACCACAGCGACAACAGTGGCAGCTGGGTGCACACCCACCCCACCAACAGCTGGCATGTGTCCAATGGATGCGACCCAGTGGCACGCACCACACACAGTGCGACACACACAGCTGCCATGGCACATGGCACAGGTGGCCATGCCCACACCCACTCCCCCGCCACCCCCATGTAAAGTGCAAATGACCATGACAGTGTCTACCTGCCCTCTGCAGCCCCACCGGTGCTGGTCCCACTCCTCCACCTCCTCTGTGGCCTGCCACGGCCTGCTGTGCTGCTGCTGCTGCTGCTGCCTGTACCCGGCAGTGATCTTCAGGCCCTGGGAATGGAACAAAGACAGGTACACATCAGGAATCATCCACAGCAGCTGCCCACCACCCCCACCACTGTGCACAGGGTGAGCCCTTGCCCGACATGTCCTGCACGGCTGCATCACAATGCAAGCTGTGGCTGGCATTGCCACTCCACGATGCGCACAATGACAGTGCACCCCTCTGCAGGGCATGCCAGGCAGCCTAGCCAACACCACAGTACAGCACCAGGGCACACATGCAATATGGGCTGACTTACCTGACTGTGGCACAGACCCTTGTCTGACGCATGCCTGAAGCCTCCTCAGATGCTCTGAGTCCCACCGCATCAGGTCTCCATACCAGTGGTGGCATTGCTCTCCCATTCTGGCCACCCCGGTCCTCTGCTGCAGCTTGGCAGCAATCCCCTGCCAAACTGTGACCCTTGCCTGCTGCAGGGGCACCTGGCCAAATAGTTGGGGGGCATGGGGCTGGACACAGCCCACCAGGTTCACAAGTTCAATCTGTGTCCAGTTCAGTGCCTGATGGACACATCCCTGCGCCATTCTACCCACCGCAAGCTCAGGGACCAAAATGGTGGCAGGAGGTGCACGTGTCCACAACATGTGCAGATGCACGATGTGAGGGAACATGCACAGTGACCACCTATCATGCAGTGCTGGAGATGCACGGCATGGGCATGGCTAAGTTGGGTCACAGGGTCAGGGGATTGATCCTAGGGTCAGAGGTCAAACCAGGGGTCAGGTGTCGCCCACCACTAAGCAGTGCACACATGTGCGATTGTAGGCCTGGCGCATCATGCGCAATGCCCCTGCATCATGCTGTCAGTGCACAGTGCCCGATTGATACCATGATACCCTTAGGCACATGCGCACTGCAGGCCTGCACACCGTGCATGTTTGTGCATTGCGCTGCTACTTGTTCCGGCACAATCACATTGTGCACAGCACAAAATCGCGATATTCAGACACCACATGCAAATGAACTCATCAGCCAATGCGTGGCACACTGGGTGCATTAGCATGTCATTACTGTTGCACCAAACCTCATTTGCATGCTTTGTGCCTTATAAGCACCATGGAACAGCACAGGCCATGGACTGTTATTGCATCCTTTTGAGGTAAGTTGCACATGCCTTTGCAGCTCACTGGGAGCAGACAGCACAGCAGGGTGGGACAGACCAGGGAGATGCTGCCACTGACACACTGTGCTGTCTATGTCCACAGGAAGCAAAATATCGGAACGTGAGGAGGGTGAAGAGCGTGGGCCTGCTCAGAAGCGCAGGTCCAGTTTCACTAAAGTGGTGACAGAGGCCCTGTTCGATGCATACTTGGACAGGGAGACCATGTTGAGGAGTGCCATGGGCACACCACAGGCCAGGGCTGGGGCCTGGGAGGAGGTGGCGGCATTCATCAACCAGCATTGCAGCCACCAGCAGTCAGCGCAGGAGTGCCGGAAGAAGGTGGGCATGGACCACAGGTGCATCAAAGAGAAGGTGGCAGCCTTCTGTGCATCCTGGAGAGCCAACAGAGGGGGAACCTGTGGATGTGCCAATGCTCATGGTGCAGGAGGAATTGGTGGCAGCCACCATGCACCGCAGCACGGTGGAGGGTGTACCAGGAGGTGGTTTCCAGATGGGTGGCAGCCCATCACTGCATGAGCCATTATGTCAGCCACGCGCGGCTGGTGAATGCAGTGCGTACATGTGCATGCTGCCGGCATGCATGTCATGTGCATGTGCGCTTTGCGCATGCCATGCTACCAGACACATGCAGTGGCAGTGTAGGGGGGGGGCATATGTGAGCATTGCATCACTGACACACCATTATTCTCTTGCAGCACCAGCATGCCTCCGTGCAGATGATGGGGTACCGGCAGCAGCCGTGGGTGCTGATACGGCCACGGAGAACCAGCTGTCCACCTCCACTGGGATCCAGGGGCCCGACAGGCTGTAGCCCAGCACCACGGTGCAGGCGGTTGTCCTGAACCTGGGGTCGGACGAGGCCCTGGATGTGTTCCACCATGATGTCAGCCTTGGCATCCTGTGTGTGGAGACACAGATCAGGGCGGGGTCCTACGCTGATGAGGACTACTCCCAGCTCCTGGACAGCATGGGTGACCATGTAGCTCTATTGCCCCTGCTGGCAGCTGTCACAGTCACCATGCCCAGTGCTCTGCCAGTGGCAGAACAGCTGTCTGCCACCACTGCAGGTGCAGCAGCATGCACTGCCATGGCTGTGCCCTGTGGTGGTGGTGGTGCGGCTGCGTAGGCGCTGGGTAGCGTACAGCAGCCGGACGGGTGATGGCAGCAGGCTGCGGGTGCCACCAGGCAGCTGGATGCAGGGTCCGCTGCCGGCATGCCTGCAATGGAAATTCCCCCTGAGGACCCCACTGTGCAGTGTCCACAAGAGAGGGGGGCTGTGCAGCGTGACCAGTCACCACGTGAGTATCAGTGTCCCTCCCGGGTTCCCCAGGACGCTGACCCGCTGGCTGAATACACCCGTTTGCTGCGGGCGTCCATTCCGCAACAGGTGCTGCTTGCTGCTGGGGTGCATGCACTGAGTGCAGAGGTGCACCAGTTAGCCGAGGAGCAGGAGATGGGCAATACACAGATCCTGGTGGGAAGCAGTGCATGCAGGAGGCCATGACTGCATCCCTGGATTGCATTGCCACTGCGATCACGGATGACTTTGCGCTGCTGGCTGCCACAGGGCATGGCTGGGCACAGATGACCCCCAACAGTGCACTGTCCACCCCACCAACCTGGCATCAGATGACCCCTACACAGTCAATGCTGGGCTCTGATGTTGGCATCCCAGCTACGCCCGGGGTTGGCCTGTTTAGGCGCCTTCACACCTCCGCACAGACACGGTCATGGTCCTGTGGTTCAACCCCTGGGAGGCTGTTGCAAACACCCCCTGTGGTTGATGTGCAGCCTGTGGCTGCCGATCAGCCCCAGCATGGCCACCCCCATGGCCATGGTTCTGTGCAGCGGACCTGATGTGCGAGCCGCCCTGAACGCTGTCCGCAGCTGCTTCCCTGTGCGCACACGGGTGGTGTGTGTGTGTGTGTGTGTGTGTGTGTGTGTGTGTGCATACCACTGGTGTGGCACCTGTGTGTTGCGCTGCATGCTGCCTGTGTGCATGCTTGCCTGGCTGCTGAACCATGTGGCATAGGCGTGATGAGGGCAGTTTAGCACCGGTTGACCGGTGCACCGTTGCAGTGCATATGATCAATGCCACATATCAATGCCTGTGTGTGTGTGTGTGTGTTACTGTGTGTGGTTGTGTGCCACTGGCTCCCCTACCCCTGCATCATGCCTCTGTGTGTGCATGCCCGTTGCCATGCATGCCCCTGAATGTGTCCTGTACCTGTTTGTGTGGCCCATGCATGTGTATCGCACCACCTACCTGTGTGCACCATAGTGCTCCTGTGTAATGGTGTCCCGGTGTCGTCACACCTGCTGTTGCAGCCAGGGATCCCTCTGCCCAGGGGGTGGCTGTCCACTACCCTCCAGCCCATTGCCTCCGTCGTCCCCACTACTGTCGCCCTCAACAGCTATCCCATGGTCAATGGCCATGTTGTGCAGTATGCAGCAGGCCAAGAATAGGCCACAGGCTCTCAAAGGGCTGTACTGTAGGGCACTGCCTGACCTGTCTAGGCAATGTAAACGTGCCTTCAGCATGCCAAATACATGCTCAATGATGTTGCATGCTGGCGTGTGCCTCATTGTAGTGTTCCTCTGCTGGGGATGATGGGTGCCGGTAGGGGGTGAGCAGCCAGGGCCTCAGTGGATAGGCACTGTCTCCTGTGTGAATAATGACATGGTTATCCCTCTGCTTTTCTATGCTGTGCCCCTTGCCTTTCCCTGGTGCCCACACCAACATGCACACCCTGCCCTCCCCCATCCCAAGGTCTGCTCTGCCCATCGCCCCTTGCCTGTGCCATACTCACCCACTAGGTGGCCTGTGGGGATGTCCCCACATTCAAACCTGTGGCACAGCACAGAGCTGTGCCACATGAATGCATCATGTGCACTCCCAGGGAGTGTGGCACAGACATTGGTAATATGCCCCGTGGCAGCGCACACCACCTGACAGTTGACACTCGGGCTTCCCTTCCTATTTATGTATGCCACACCCTTGGGGCTAGGTGGCATGCAGATGGGCATGTGGGTGCAGTCAATGGCCCCAATCATGCCAGGCATACGTACAACCCTGTGGAAGTCCTGCATGGTTGCTGTATGCTCCGCCTGTGTGCTGGGGAAATGGATGAATTCTGAAGCACGTGGCAGCAGGGTGTTGAGGAACTGTGTGAAGAGGTGGGATGTGGCCAACTGGGTTATGCCTGTGGTGTCCCCTGTTGGTCTCTGGAAGGTACCCGTGGTGAGCAGGCATATGACAGCTGTCACCTTCATCTCCACGGACATGGCATGGCTCTGTCTGGTGGGTGCCTGCATCTCCTCACTGCACAGCTCACAGAGCTGCCTCAGAATGGCCCTGTTCAGGTGGTACCAGCCCAAAATCTCTGTGTCACAGTAATTCTTGAAGGTGATGCGGGCGTGGTACCACCTGTATCAGGCATACCGCTGACGGGCCCTTCCTCAGCTACGTCACTGTTCGTCCTTCTCCCTCATACCCCTCATTACGGCCTCCATCATGAAGGGTGCACTATCCATGGCCCTTGCTGTCCAATATCCCCCTGGGCAGTTGGCTGCTGCTGGCTCTGTGCCACCCTGGTGCACTGCCTGGCAGTGTGTCTGTCTCACTCTCTCACACTCTCTACCCCTTTCTCCCTCTCCACTGCCACCTCTGTCCCTCTCCCTCTCCCTCTGTGTCTGCCTTGGTCTGTCTGTCTGTCTCTCTCTCTCTCTCTCTCTCTCTCTCTCTCTCTCTCTCTCTGTCTTTCTTTCTCTTTCTCTCTCTCTCACTCCCTCTTGCCTGGTGCAAGTGCTGTCTGTGTGGTTGTGTTCTGTATTTACAGGAACAAGTCTGCTTGGAGCAACTTCGATTTGCTCCACACTTGCATCATGGTTTCACGGTTGAATATACCACTCGCTGGATATTCATGGGAATGCCCCATGCACTTGCACCTGCATTCATTATGGTTGTGCATTGGCACAATGGATTTTGTGCTACGCAATGGCTTACACTGAATATGGCTCCTTGGAACAAGTCCGCACTTGTGCTGGTGCAACTCAGTTGGCTTTGAATATCAGGGCCAGAATTTATTTCTCTGTTTGAGACATTAGTATCAAAATCAGCTTTAGGTAAAAAAGGGATGAAAGCGTGCCTATGGTTGGGGGTCAAGGGGAATACAGACTGTGTCCTTCAAAGAGGCACTGACACCTTGGTGGGGGTGGGGAACTTTTGTACTGAGACTGTTCAGTTTAAATGCAATATTCTCTTTTCATTCTTCATTACTTAGGACATTTCCATAAAGACAGGATCTTTGGCCTTTGGACTTCATCTGCTCCTTCTGCTTGACTACATACATAAGAAGCCATTCACAATGCCCTAATTATGATACCACTAACTGTTGCTATGGAATATATAATGATGTCATCAGCAAAGGGTTAGGAGATATTAAATGCACGCCAGCACTAAACAGCAGGACTAGTTGAAGCCCAAAGGACAAAGACCCTATTTTTTCATGCAAAGTTCTTCAGCAATTTAGAATGTGGGAAAGAGAAATAAAAAATGCAAAACTGTACTGCGCATCAGAAGTAAGCGGAACTGTGTTGCAATATTATAATTTCCAAAGTTTTCTCAGAGATGTCAGTGGCTTTGTAATAGCTCAGATAATCCAGATAATTTGTCAGGATAAAGACCAGGATACCTCATACTAGGAGAGGACTAGAGTCACAGAAGGAAAAGCCCATATAAGTGCATCTCCCACAAGTGGGTTATACCCATCCCTGTAAACCTAGTAAGTAGTGGTCTAACCTACTTTTGAAATTCTCAGGAGTTCACTTCCGCAATTCCCCTAGGTAAAGAATTCCAAATAGATACAATTACACCTAAAATTACTCTTTGGACAAGACAACATCAACTGTAGATTATGGCTTCTTTAGAGATCGTCCTTATATCCAGTATATATGAAATAATGGTCCTACAGTTGTCATTAGCTGCAATATCTGAGTATAATGAACCCCTGAGAAAGAAAAAAATATCCTGAAAAGTTTTTCTAGCGTGGATGTTTCCTGAAATAGGTTAAATATTGAATGGCTGAGGTATCTGTCTATATTTATATATACAAACATATAGGTATCTGCCTACATGCATGTATATATTTATGTATATGGAGTGGTTAAGGTGCTATTACAGCACCTCTAACAGGAAACAGTTTTAATGAAGGTATATGACTCTTTCTTTAAAGGAGTACTGCTATCCCCCAGTCTTGGTCCCTTTAATTAAATGTGGTGGTAGACAATTTTGAAACAGAAATAAATTATGTTTAAAATCAATAAATAATGTTCTGTTTAAAACAGGCAAATAGTTAATTGAATGAATGAACAAACAAACAAACCAACAAAACAATATAAAAAGAGTTGGGTACCACTGTGATCATATCCAAACACAGAGACATAGAAACATAGGCCATGATGACAGAAAAAGACGTGAGGTCCATCCAGTCTACCTGAATTCCCTGTAATCCTGTAACCTTCCTGGGACCTATTGTTCCTCCAGGGTGTTAACCTTTCCTGTCCTATTCCCATTCTCCTCCCTGGTCCTGCCTCCCCAGGCAACTGCTATTCCCTTCATTCTGTCATAGACCTGCTTGAATCCCCTCACTGTATTCACACCCACCACCTTGGCCGACAGACTGTTCCAAGGTTTCGCCACCCTTTCCATAAAGAAATACTTCATCACATCCCTCACGAACCTTCCTCCTGTAATTTCCATGAGATGGTATTCAGGCTAAATAATTCCCCGCAGTTCACCTTATTAATTTCTTTAAGGAACTTGAAGGTCTCTATCATATCTCCTCTCTCCCTTCTGATTCCAGTGAGTACATATTTAGTGTCTTTAGGCGCTCCTCATAGGATCTATCCTGCTGACCCTGAATCATTTTTGTTACTCTGCACAGTACAGATTCCGTCCTATTGCTGTCCTTTCTGAGGTGAGGACTCCAGAACTGGATGCAGTACTCCAGGTGAGGCCTCACCAGGGATCTGAAGCGGGGAAGTATTACCTCTTTTCTTCTGCTATTATTATCCCCTCCTGATGCATCCCAGAATCCAATTAGTCTTGCTGTAGGCTTTGTTGCATTGGTTCATTTGTTTAAGGGAGTTCCTTATGATAATACCTAGATGCCATTCCTCTTCTGTAGTGCTAAGTCTCACCCCACCCAGTCAGTACTCCATCTTGGGGTTCTTTTTGCTTAGGTGCATTACATTGCACTTTTTGTCATTGAATTTTAACTACCAGACCATTGACCACCCCTCTAGCTTTTGTAGGTACCTCTTCATATCCATCATTAGAAACATATTGCAGAAACAGAAACTGATGGCAGATAAGGACTGCTTGGTCCACTTAGTCTGCCCATTTTTCCTACCTACTATAATACTGCAGACCCTACTTGATCTCCAGAATAGCCCTCCCTTCCCTAAGTTCCCTTATGCCTATCCTATGCATTTTTTAATCTTGTTACCATTTTTGCCACTGCCACCTCCACTGGGAGGCTGTTCCAGGCATCCACTGCTCTTTCTGTGAAGAAGTACTTCCTCACGTTTCCCCCTGAGTCTACCCTCATCCAGCTTCATAGCATGCCCTCTTGTTCTTGAGCATCTTTTTCTCTGAAAAATAACCCCCTTCTGTATCTTATTTACACCCATGAGGTATTTGAAAGTCTCTGTCATGTCCCTTCTTTCTCTCCTTTCTTCCAAGGTGTACATGTTGAGGTCCTTTAGTCTCCCCCAATAGGGTCTCTGGAGAGCAGACCCTGCACCATTTTAGTTGCCCACCTTTGGACCACCTCTACCATATGTCTTTTCAGAGATGTGGTCTCCAGAACTGGACACAGTACTCTAGATGATGTCTTGCCAAAGATTTATACTGCGGTATCACCACCTCCCTCTTTCTGCTGGTGATACCCCTTTATATGCATCCCAGCATCCCACTGGCTCTTTCCACTGCCTTGTCATACTGTTTGGCCACCTTTAGGTCATCAGATATGATTACCCCAGGTCTCTTTCCTGTTTGGTGGTCCTCAGTACCACTCCCCCATCTTGTACTCTGCCCCTGGGTTTCTGTGCCCCAAGTGCATGATTTTGCATTTCTTCACACTGAAACTTAGTTGCCTCACTCTTGGCCATTCTTCAAGCTTTATTAGATCCCTATTCATTTTTTCCACCCCTCCTGGAGTGTCTACCCTATAGCAGATTTTAGTGTCATCTGCAAACAGGATACTTTCCCTTCTAGCACCTCTGCAATGTCACATATAAAGACCTTAGAGAGGACTGGCCCCAGTATTGATCCTTGTGGCACTCCGCTGATCACCCTTCCTTCCTCAGAGTGAACTCTGTTTACCACCACGCTTTGTCGCCAATCCCCCAATCAATTCCTTACTCAGTTTACCACTTTTGAAGCCACTGCCAGGCTACCCAGCTTGTTTAGGAGTCTCTTATGTGAAATGGTGTCGAAGGCTTTACTGAAATCTAGGTAAGCCACATCCACCGCTCCACCGTGATCTGCTTCTCTAGTCATCCAGTCAAGGAAATCTATCAGAGTTATTTGACATAAACTCCTCCAAGTGAATCCATGCTGCCTCAGATCCTGTAAGCTGCTGGTTACAACATATTCCACAATTCTTTCCTTCAGCAGTGATTCCATTATTTTCCCCACCACCGAAGTCAATCTGACTGCCCTTTAATTGCCAGCTTCTTCCCTGCTACCACTTTTGTGAAGTGGGACTACATCTGCTCTCCTGCAGTCCTCTGGGACCACTCCTGTCTCCAGTGAGTGGTTGAACAGGACTGTCAGAGGTGCAGCCAGCTGCTGTCTGAGCTCCTTCAATATTCTTGGATGAATCCTGTCTGGTCCCATTGCCTTGTCCACTTTCAGATTTGTGAGTTCCTTCAAGACTCTCTCCTCTATAAATGGACTAGTGCCCACCTCCCTTACTTTGATGCTCCCGTCACTTATCTGTGGTCCCTCACCTTCCCCTTCCTGCATGAACACTGAACAAAAATATTTGGTCAGGATGGCTGCTTTTTCCTTGTCCTCCTCCTCACACTCCCCTCTTTCCCTCCTTAGCCTGACAATCCCATCTCTGGTCTTTCTCCTTTCACTTACATACCTGAAAAATGTCTTGTCCCCTTTCTTTCCTACCTGTTATTCCCTAATCACTATTCACCCTCCTACATAGTTTTGTTTCATCTGCAAAGAGACACAGCCTGCCCCGGATCCCCTCACCAATATCACTAATCAGCATGTTGAAGAGGACCAGACCCGGACATATCCCTGTTGAACCCAGCTTATAACCTCCCTCTTGTGTGATTTAACCCATTGACTACCACCCTCTGCTGCCTCCCTTCCAGCCAACTACCCAGCAAAGTCACTATGGTTGCAGCCGCACCCAAGTCTTCTAACTTTTTGAGCAACCTTTTCTGCAGTACCAGATCAAAAGCCTTGCTGAAGTCATAGTACTGCAGATCCACAACATGGCCATTGTCTACTTCCTTTGTTACCCAGTCAAAGAAAACTATCCGGTTAGTCTGACAAGACCTTCCTGCCATGAAACTGTGCTGTTAACTATCCTGGAGTCCATTGCTCTCCACGTAGTCTACGAGGTCCTCTTTGATCAGTGATTCCATCAGCTTACCTGAGATGGAGGTCAGACTGACAGGCCTGTAGTTACCTGGTTGCTCCCTATTCCCTCTTATGAAGTGGTACAACATCTGCCATCTTCCAATCCTGTGGAACTTCCCCAGACCTAAGGGAACTGTTGAACAGCCCAGTCAGTGGTTCAGCCAGTGTACTGCTAATTCCCTAAGCATCCTCGGATGCAACCCATCTGGTCTTAGGGCCTTATCTATCTTAAAGCTAACAGCCCTTTCAGGTTCCTCTTGCTAATAAGCAGTGGCCATCTCATTTCTGGGACACCCTTAGTGGTTGCCTTGATGCTGCTATCTGGCATAAAGCTGCAGTCCTCCTTAGTGAATGCTGAGCAGAAGTAGTCATTCAGGATGGCAGACTTTTATCCATCCTCCTCTATCACCCTACCCCCCTCAACTAGTTGTGCGATGCCCCCCTTTTTTCACTAATATATCTAAAAAACTGTTTTTCTGTGTTCTTGACCCCCCTCTGAGATATGCAGCTCCATGTCTGCTCTCGCCTCCCTGATGGCCCTCTTTGCCTCCCTATTTTTCTGTAGATAATCCTCCCATTCTGCTTCCCCCTGCTTTTCCTTGTATTTATAGAGGGCTTTCTTTTTCACCCTCACCGCTTTCCTGACCCTAGTTAAGAACCATAGTGGCCTCTTAAACCTGTTTTTCTTAGATACTGTTCTTATGCTTGCCTTTGATGCCTTGAATATTGCTCCCTTAGTTGCCTGCATCTCTTCTCCACCCCACCTATGTTCTTCACCCCTATTAACTTATTCTTGACCAGATCCCTCAGCCTATTGAAGTCCATCCTTCTAAAGTCAAGGACTTTGTTTCTCGATTGTGGGTTGTTGGCTTCAAGGGCCAATTCAAACTACATAGAGTTGTGGTCGCTGTCCCCTTGCAGCTCCCCTTCTCCCACAGCACCCAACATCTCTGAGTTGGTGAGCACCACATCAAGGACTGTGGTCTGCCTGGTAGATCCCATAAGCTACACTAGTAGACAGTCTTGGAAAGTGTCCAGTAATGTCTGATTCCTGGCACTTTTGACCACTGGGACCTCCCAATCGATGTCAGGCAAGTTTAGGTCACTCACCATCACTACTTACCCCTTTGCTTCCCCTCTTTTAAGTTTCTCCCTGAATTCTCTGTCCCTTCCCCCCTTGCCTGGAGGCCTAAAGCTCACCTCTAAGCGCACTTTCCTGTCTGAGACTGCCATGAGTTGCACCCATACTGACTCAGCCTCCCCATTGCTACCCCTAATGCTTCCATCATCTGTCACCTCAATGCCCTCCTTGACAAAAAGGGCAACTCCTCCCCCTCTACCAGTTCTTCTATCCCTCCTGAACAGTGAATACCCAGGGACTGTCATCTTCCAATCATTTTTATCTGTGACCCACATTGCCGTGATGGTCACAAGGTCCATCTCAGTGTCTGCCATCAGCACCTGGAGCTTGATGAGTTTGTTACCTAGGCTCCTGGTGTAAAGGCATACCCCCCTTCCATTTGACTGCTGCTCTGAACCTGCTACTGTCCTTCTGCTTTCTGTGTTTTCTACCCCCCTTGTTTGTGCTTTCCTTCTTACTGGTGCCCCTCCCCCTGGTCCTATAAACCCTACTGCATTCCCAGTACCATTTTAGCTGTTACTGATCCCTCAATGTGGGGGAGTTCTATCTAGGATCCTCTTCCACTCACCATCCACCATGGATCCCCAGACCTGGACTACCCCGCAGTCAGTTAAAATGTCTGATGTAGACAACAAACTTCTGCTCTAGCACGCTGATCTCCTCTCTTGTCAGGTGAAGTCCATCACCCTTGAAGAGTCTCTTGTCCCAGAAACACCCCCAATCCCAACAAAGTGGTACCTCATGTCTCAACACCATCCCTTAAGCTAACGTAGAACCTATGTCAAGAGCGTCTGCTCAAAGGTCTTGAATCCAAGATGTTAATAAATAAATAAATAAAATAAGCCAACTGTTAAACTCCTCTATTTCAGTACTCCTAATTCTGTCTTGCCTCCCCTACCCGCCTCACACTGGGAGGACTTCAGAAAAGGCCAGGGAGTCTGAGTGCACTGTCAATCTGCACCCCAGTCTCTGGAAGTTGTGCTTCACTGTCTCTACCAACTAGTTAGTCAGATCAGTTCCAAGGTGTATGCACTCCAACAAACGAGAACAGAGGTAGTTCAAATTTAAGGAAAAATAGTATTTATTCAGTAAATTACAGATTTAGCCTCTGCCAGTAACAAATGAACATCTAACCCTGAACCCTAGCACTTCGCCTACATGCACGACTTTGTCAGGGGGTCAGCAACTGTTTTGGGTTGATTTGGTTAGCCAGATAATTGGTGCCCAAGTGTACCAGCACTCCCAGCTCCCCTCCCCAACAACCCTATTCTGTCTAAATCCTGGTTAGCTGACACTCCAGGTAGGCATCGGACCAACCCTTTCCCATCCGACCCCTTCCCCTGTCACCCTAACTATCCCCTGGATCATTGAGTCCCTGACTACTAGGACCTTCCTGTTAGCCTTGCTACCCTTGGGTGCCAACATGTTGGCCTGCACTTTCCTTTAACTGACCCAGAGTCCCACCTGGTGGAGTCAGGATCCTGAACCTCCTCCAGTGGTGAGAAGCAATTCACCATCTGGATGGTACTGGGCTGAACAACTTCCTTATGGCTGCCCCACCCCCCTGTGCCCTGTGGATCTACTGGGTAAAGTAAGTAAGTAAAAATTTATTTTTAAGCGCTTTTCAATATCAAAGCGCTGAGTGGGAGTGGGAATGTAATCGGTGAACACCTGCTAAACTGAGTGCGTGGCTGAGATATCTCTATCCTTGCTGCTACCAGCTGATCATGGACCTCTGCTATGGTCCTGCTGAAGTGGCAGGGCCCCCTCCTCCAGAGCACATCCCTTGAGAAGAGTGCCACAGAGTCCCCACAACTGAACACCTAACCCCTGAACCACATTTTACAAGAAACTGCATCTGCACGAGAGAATCTTAACTTAATACCAACTTAGTTGGGCTCATACTCCACATCCAGGTGGGGTGAATCTACTACCAACTAACTGTTACAGGTGTTAGTTTAAGATATGGTGACAATGTATGATTCAGGTATCACAAGTACGATATTGAAGTCGTCAGGAACTCAAGCTATACCACCGATACAGACATGGGGAAAAAACAACTTTGAGAACTTTCAGAATAGCAACTGGTGGAATTCACTCCTCACCACAGTGCAACCTCCCCAACAACTGAAGGAAATAATTCACCACCACAATGCCATCCACCAAACAGCTGAAGGGATTAACCCCCCCCCACCACAGTGCAACCTTCCAGACAACTAAGAAAATCATTCACCACCACAATGTCACCCACCAAACAGCTGAAGGAATTAACCCCCCTGCCACAGTGCAACCTCCCAAACAACTACCACCTCCATCCTGTCATCACACTCAAATTGTACATCTTACAATCAGTCTTTCTGTACCCCTCACTGCAAAACCTCCACTGATTGGTTCTCTTTTTCTGTTCATATTCCTACTCTCAGGACTGATCTTCTTCTCAGTAATCATCACTCATCCTTCCTTTCTCTCTTGAGCCACTCCAATTTGTTCATCTCTCCTTACCCTGCTCCTGCAGCTAGCAACCCCATTCGTTGGCATGGAGTGCTTCCTGGGCATATAAATAATGCTGACATCATGCTTCAGTGATATTGTGCTACTTTCCCCTTTTGTTTAGAAAAATAAATCTCAGCCATTTTAAACACAGAATTGATTTCTCTGTTTGGGACTTGAGTATGAAAATCAACTTTAAGTTAAAATGGGACTAAAGTGGACCTATGGTTGGGGTCAAGGGGATACTGACTGTGTCCCTTCAGAGAGGTACTGACACCTTGGTGACGGTGGAGATCTTTTGTCCTGAGACCACTCAGTTTAAATGCAATACTCTGTTTTTTAATTCTTCATTATTTAGGACATTTCCATAAATACAGGATCTTTGGGCTTTGGACTTCATCTGCTCCTTCTACTTGTCTACATCCATAGGAAGCCATTCATAATGCTCTGTTTATGATACCACTGTCTGTCACTATGGAATATATAATGATGTCATCAGCAAAGGGTTAGGATTTATTAAATGCTCATCAGCACCAAACAGCAAGACTAGTTGAAGCACAAGGGACAAAGACCCTGTTTTTTTTTCATGCAAAGTTCATTGGCAATCTAGAATGTGGTAAAGAGAAATAAAAAATGCAAACAAAGTAGTGTATAGGAAAAGTAAGTTGAACTGTTTTACAATACAATGCAAGCCTGTTATAATGGACTCATCTGTGCACACAATGTTTGTCCATTATATCCAGTGTCCATTATAGCCAGAGGAGGTGTAGCCTATGTGTTAGGTGTGTCGCCGTGTGTGAGCATGGGCTCAGAGTTAATGAGAACTTATTATAAAACTTAACAGATTACCCAGAATCCTACCTAGCATATGTTTATGTATACTGTGTGTTTATGTAAAGTTATTTAACTGTCAGGGAGCAAGAGTTCTGTTAAGGAAGTCTATTGCAGAAGATAAGATGAAGATAATAACTCCAGTGGCTGGATGTTGGGGTTCTGGGACACTAAGGACAATGGCAAGTATACTATAAGGGTTTTACTGAAATATAAAATCATTTACTTTTTCATTTAGTTAATTTACTAATAAAAGTTCATGCAGCTTGTGTCGAATTATTGTGTTAGAAATGTTTTCTCTGTAGCACCTCAGTCTTAATTCTATATTTGCCAAATCTCCTTGCCGGCTCTGCACACCCCCTCCCCCCCAAAAAAGCACTGCAAATGCCCATAAAAGCTTCATAGTGTCCATTATAAGCAATGTTTCTGTCCGTTATAACCAGATAAAAATGCATTGAATTTGATTTATTTGGTTTGGGAAATCAGTTTTTGTCTGCTATAACCAATTTTCCGTTATAACAGTGTCTGTTATAAGTGGAGTGTAATTTTCAAAGTTTTCCTTTGTAATAGCTCAGATAATCCAGATAATTTATCAGGATAATGACCAGGATACCACATATCCAGTCTGTACAAAAACAGGGCCTACTACTGCCATGAGCTGGGATATCTGAATATAATGAAACCCAGATACTGTATCTTCTGACCTCAGGGGGGCATGCATGTGGGATGTGCTTTAACATGCCGGCTATTGTAGCTGGAGTTCCAGCTCTCAGAATACCATCCACTGTACAACCTGCAGTGTAAAGCCGGTAGGATGATGAGGACAGCCTACTCAAGGCTTGAGTAGAGGACACAGTGATGTGTCCTCCGGGACACTGACAAGGCAAAGTGGCAGATATTGTTGTAGCAGGTGTTCCATTTGTCAAGGATCCCTTTTTTGGCTTCAAGATAGGTAACCACACCATATGTGAGCCCCCGGCCAAAGTACACCCTATGCAATTGCCAATCTAGCAGCAGCGGTGAAGGTATGCCTAACTTTATAGGCAAACCCAAACTCAATATTTACAGACGTGCAGCAATTTGCCAGATGGATATATGTATGTGTGTACTGTATATATATGTATGTATATGCAGCAGTTAAGGTGCTATTCCAGCATCTCTAACAGGAAGCAGTTTTAATGAAAGTATATAACTCTTTAAAGAGCTAGTAGCATCAAAGAATAGAAGATAGAAAAGTTTAGTAATATTTAAAAATATTCCCTTATTACCTTTTTATTTCAGATGTGTTTTTCTTATTCTGTATTCTCATGAGATGGTTTTCTTCCTAATAATATTGAAAGCAATACTTTATCTGGAAGCAGGCACATCTAGTTCTATTCCTCACACTACATCAGCAGCATGTGACCTCACTCATTATTGCATCACAAGTCCTACTGCCTGACAAGTTACCAGTCAAATAGCTGGAGACTGTTTCTTCCTGGTTATTAGTGAAGGTTAGAAGGCGGCAGTATAGGGGGATGGTTAAGGTCACTAAGCTGCAAACTTGGAGACCTGGGTTTGAATCCCGTCTGCCCCCCCACTTGCATACTGTGTGACCCTGAGCAAGTCATTTAACTTCCTTGTGTTCCCAGGTTGCACCTGGAAACAAGCTCTGACTTAGTGAGCCTTTCCTGGTTAAACAAACCCCCCCCACCAGTGATGTCACCATCAGTGAAGTCACAGTGCTGATAAAGCTGAAGGAGGAAAGAACTATGTCAACCTCCATATAGAGTACAGTTCCACACATCACACCTACTACTGAAAAACTTCTAATCAGCAAAACTGAACATAAAAAACATACTTCAGATATAAGAAGTGATAGCTGAATATTTCTAAAAGCTACTCCTTATTCCAAACAGTACACTAGTTCTTTAAAGGGGTACCACTATCCCCCAGTGTTGATCCCTTTAATTAAAAATGGTGGTAGACAGTTTTTGAAACAGAAATAAATTATGTTTAAAATCAATAAATGATGTTCTGTTTTAAAACAGACAAACAAACAAATGAACACACAAACCAAAAAACAATGTGAAAAGAGGGTTGAGTACCACTGTGATCATACCCAAACACAGAATGCCATTTGGTGGCATGGAACGCCCCACGGCATGTAAATAATGTGTTGCCCCCGAAAGCAGGTACTTGTTCCCAGTGGGCATGGACATCACTTGATTATCAAAGAATTAAAATAATGCTTTAGTGAAGTTGTGCTATTTTTAGAAAATGTTTAGAAAAATAAAAATCAAGACATTTTAAATACATAATTGAGTTGTCTGTTTGAAACATGAGTATCAAAATCAACTTTAGGTTAAAGCAGGACTAATGGGGACCAATGGTTGGGGTCAAGGGGATACAGACTGTGTCCATTCAAAGAGGTACTGACACCTTGGTGGGGGTGGGGAACTTTTGTACTGAGACTATTCAGTTTAAATGCAATATTCTCTTTTCATTTTTCATTATTATCATATGCCATTATTGTCTTCAACAAAGCCTTCCCTGACTTCAGTACAGTGCTCCCCCCCCGTTTACAAGACCAAGCAGGTACCAACCAGCCCAGCCCCCTACAAAAAGTCCCCCTCAATGTTCCAAGCCCCCCCATTCTACCTCAGAGTACTATCTAAAGGTGAAGTAAAAAATATCTCTCCAAAGTCCTTGGGAAGTCCAGGCACAACTCTGAGGGCCTCGATCTAAAATTAGTCTCTCTTACCCTTGACGAACTGCTAACCCCACTGACCTCTATCATAAATCTGTCCCTCACCACAGGTACCTTCCCAAAACTCTGGAAAGCCGCAATCATAACCCAAGTCCACAAAGCAGGCAGTAAGTCTGACCATGCCAACTACTGCCCAATTTCAATCCTCCCACCTATCTCAAAAGCCCTCGAGCATATAGTCTATGATCAGCTGGTGGAACACCTTGACAAATACCAACTACAATGCCAGCAGCAGCATGGCATTCATCAGCACCGCAGCACTACAACAGCACTTCTTGAGTTCATGGGTTACATTCACAATGCCTTCGACCAGGGGCACTTGGTGGGGGCAACCTTTATTGACTTCACCAAGGCCTTTGACACGGTCAACCATGACCTCCTCCTTGCCCAATTAGAGGTAACTGGGCTCTCCTCTGACTCACTGTGCTGGTTCCAGAGCTACCTCTCTGAACGTATTCAGCAGGTAAAAACATGCAATGTACTCTCTGACCCCCTTCAAGTGTCTATCGGAGTCTCCCAAGGATCCATCCTGGGCCCCCTCCTCTTTAGCCTCTTTCTAAACAACCTACCACTAGCCTGTCAAAAAAAATCCTTCTCTACGCTGATGATACGGTGATCTACTCCAGTCATTCTGACCTTTTCACACTGGAGTAGCATCTTCAACAGGACTTTAACAATGTGGAAGATTGTTTTAACAAAGCTAAACTCCTAGTCAACCAGAAAAAGATGAAGTCCATGCTGTTTGCCCCTGTACACAGCCGCCACAGGACTGCAACCCTGAACATCCAGAATTTACAAAAGATCGCCATTGAAATGGTCCCCAAATTCAAATACCTGGGCATCACCCTTGACAGCTCCCTCTCATGCACCACGCATATCGATCATGTGGCCACTACAGCTAACAGGAAGCGCGGCCTGCTATTTAAGCACCGAACTGCATCTCTGATAAAGCCCTCCAGCTTGTCATAACCAGCTCAGTCTTCTCAACTACTGATTATGGCCTTGCTATCTATAGTGCAGCCTCTGACAGCACCCTCATGTGACTTGCTGTCGTGCTCAACAAAGCCTGCAGACTTGCACTTGGAGCCCTGCTCCTGACCCATACCTGCCACCTCTACCAGCAAACTGGTTGGCTAAATCTGAATGACAGGGCACGCTATCAAACCTGTCTCCTTGCTATAAAAGCAACTCTGGGCCTACTGCCTCGGGGGCCCAGCTCCCTCATACACCAGGTCGCACCAACAAGGACCACAAGGACATCCAATAAGATCTCCATAAAGATCCCCTACTGTCACACCACCCAAGGTCAGTGATCCTGACTACTGGGCCCTGCTAAGACTTACCTCACTCCAACCAGAACTAGCCACTATTAGCAAAATCAGCTTGTTCAAATCTGCACTTAGATCCCAGCCAAGAAAAATGCATCTATCCTACCTGACCAACCCACCTGGTTAAAAGTTCTGACTACCCCACCAATGCGCACTTAAGCAATCACCCAATCTGCTACTTCCCTCTCCTACCCTCCTCCACCAACCCTTTCCCCCCCAACCTCAGCCCCAGTCACACACACACACACACACACACACACACACACACACACTCTTTTCCCAGGGGTCCATGCCCCTACCTATCTCCTAACCCCCTGTCCTTCCACTACCCCACCCTTTCCTGACAAGGTGACCCCTAGCTAGTGGTTCCCGCAAGCTGTACACCTCCCCTATTCCCCACCTTCACTCTTGAACCTCCCTCCCTCCTCCTCCCCCCACTCTCTCATGCCAATTACTGCTGCAGCTCTGACTTATCCTGTTTGTTAAGGCACAATCCCTATCTCATGTACTCGGTCAGTCATATTACCATTGACAATTGTCTAATGTTCACTGTAACCCTGTGTTTTACTATTGTACATTCACATTTTCTTCCTGACGTGGGACCTTTGTAAATGAGCTAGTAGCGCAAAAGTTGTAATCCGAGAATTCAATAAATAAAATAAAAATTTAGGACATTTCCATAAAAACAGGACTTTTGGTCTTTGGACTTCAATTGCTTCTTGTGTTTGTCTGCATAAATATGAATCCATTCATAATCTTCTGTTTTTGATACCACTGTCTGTTGCTGTGGAAAATATAATGATGCCTTCAGCAAAGGGTTAGGAGGTGGTAAATGCACACCAGTGCCAAACAGCAGGATTAGTTAAAGCCCAAGGAACGAAGACCCTGTTTTTTTCATGCAAAGTTCTTTGGCAATCTAGAATGTGGGAAACAGAAATAAAAACTGCAAAAAAGTACTGTGTAGCAAAAATAAGCAGAACTATGTTACAATAATATAATTTCCCAAGTTTTCTCATAGGTATCAGTAGCTTTATAATATATATGATATTGCTATGTTTAGACACAGAAACACGAAACTATGTCAGCAGAAGAAGGCTTTGTGCCTTATCAAGTCTGCTCGATTTTGGTGCTGTTGCCCTTTATATGCCCAAGTCTTTCCCCTACCACCACCCCTGTCCCTTGATCTTTACCACTTGTCTGATCATCTCTTGAAGCTCCCTATGGTCTTAGCATGAACTGCCTCCTCTAGCAGCTTGTTCCATCCCTCCACCTCCCCCTCTGTGAAATAGTCTCTTTTGAACTTACTCGCCATCAACTTGCTGCTATTTCCCTATGTGCATGTAATCTCACTGGGTCTAAACAATTTGTTAGAGCCCACCTTATTTTAGCCCTTCAGGTACTTGACAGTTTCTGCCATGTCCCCTCCCCCACCCCATGAGTACATGATCAGGCTTTCCAGGCTCTGTTCATATGAGTTACTATTATGTCCCTGGAGCATCTTAGTGGCTGTCCTCTGCACATCTTGTTTATGGCTGTTCTCAGATGGGGCTTCCAGAACTGGATACAGTATTCAAGGTTGCCCCAGGGATCTGCATTGGGGCAGTATGATCTCCTTTGTCATGCTACTGATCCCCCTGCTTATGCATCACAGCATTACATTTTCTTTCACCACTACCTTGCTATACTATGCAGATGAACTGAGGCTACTCATGATTGGTACCCCTAGGTCCTTTCCTAAATGTGCCTTAGAAAATGGGTTAAGGATTTCCTGGGCTCTGATCAGCTGAGGCCCTTGGCAAGGTGGGCAACTATCAGACAACAGAGCCTGGGTAAAAAGAACAGTGCCAGTGCCAACCAACCTAATTACTGAAATCAGGATGCCACTTAGAATTTACAAATGCTACCAGCTGCAATCCTTTTTCTTGCTTACTGAGCAAGCTACACAGTTGGTGACCTGCCACCTCCCCATCTGTGTCAGTGCAACTTTATGAAATCTTTAACCCATTTCCCACATGAGGAATATCATTTTCTCACTAAAAAGCCCATTGTCACATGTAAAAAATATATCTGCCTACTGTTTAGCTGGAACTGTCCCACTCACTCACTCGCTCACACATATAACCCCCCTGCTGATCAAACGGTTATGACAAAGACACAGAAGCGGTAACTAAGATACCGCCAACCAAGTGAGCTGTCTCTAAGCAAAAGCAAGTTCATTATTGCCACAAGCTGATTAACGCAGTAAAATATGAATAAAAAAGTAACAGTTACAGACATCTCTTGGGCACACTTGTGGATCTCTGCTTCTGGGTTCACATTGCAGGATCGTACAGGGTCTCACCCGTGACATAACAGCTGCATCTTACAACAGCACAAAAAATAAAATAAGCAGTCACCTTGAAAGTGCAATCTGCAAAGGCAGAAAGAGCATATATCTTCTTTTACAAGGGGGACATAGAATGACAGTAAGAGGCTGCTGTTGGGGGGGTGGACAAGACCTTCTACACACAGGCACAAACATGTTAAACAGCACCCTTTAGTGCTAATGACATCAGTACAAGAGTGACTACTCCACATAAAATGCTGTTACTGTAGATTTTTTTCACCTTGTCTAAACATTTTTTTTTAATATTCAGACTAAATCCTATTTATTTAAGTATAATAATACCTTCCAGGGTGGGGGATATGGGCTATACCGTCCCTTCCAGGGGTTATAAGGCCCTCTACGTCTTGCATCAGGCTTCATTGCGCCCCTTGGGGAACTGGTATAGCCCAATACTGCTCACCTTGTCAGGTATTATTGCTTGAAGAGTGATGGCCACCCCTCTCCCTCATACTCTGCTCAGCTCTCAGGTTTTTCTTCCCAATGTGAATAACCTTGCACTTCTTAGGATTGAAGTCCATCTGCCATATTCTATCGAGACCATCCCTCCGGTTTCTCCGAGTCCTCCCTCAAGTCCCTGATCCCATCCTCACTATAAACCCTACCACAGAGCTTGTTGTCCTTAGCAAAATGGCAGATTTTGCCCTTGATGCCTTCTTTGATATCCCTACGGAATTCAGTGAACAGCACCTGCCTAACACCGACTCCTGCAGCTGCCCGCTTGTGACATCTCTCAAGCCCAGATATTCGGAATTTACTACCACACTCTGCATTCTCCCTTCCAGTCAAATTCTTAGCCCAGTAGTTATTTTTTTAGCCCACCCCAAGGTCTCACAGCTTCTTTAATAGTCTTTTATGGGGAACAGCATCAAACGCTTTGATAAAGTCCAGTACAGTAATTCTTCTTCCTGTTTGTTTTCTGTCAATAACCTTTGTTACTTTATTTATTTATTGAAATATTGGATTACAACCTTTGAGCTGGAAGCTTGTTTACAAAGGTTCCATGTCATGACAAAACAGGGATAGAGTAAGTAAATTATACAAGTCAAAGTAGTATTAACAAAGAAAACAAACAGACAATATAGATGCAGCCATTTAACATGTAGGATTATAAAAGTACAGATATTATGGTACAGTATATGCAGGAACACAATCACGTGTAACATAAGTGAACTAATAATGCAAGGCAGGCAGAGGAGAGAGGACCATGGATGGGAAAGGACTGGTAGCAGGGGGTGAGGGGAGGAGAGGGATAGTGAAGAAAGGACTAAGAGAGGGGATGGGGGGAGGACTGGAGCAGTCAAGTAGGCCTTGCCAAAATTTAGAAGATAAAGGGAGTAGATAGAGGGGAGCGAGGGGATGGGGCAGAGGGCATGTAGATCTGTGGGGGTGGGGATATGGAGGGACATGGCTGGGAACACTGAGGGAGACATTGTGAGAAATATGAAGGTTGGGGGGATGTAGGAGGGGGAAGTGGAGGTGTTGATAGGGGCTTGAACAGGTTAAAGGTAGCAGTCACAATAGCTTAAAGTTGCAAGATAGTCAAGAAGCTTAGCTTTGAATGGGCCAAGTTTAATATTGGATAGCATGTCCTCGCTGAGAGAGTTCAGCCAGAGGGAAGCACGATAATAAGAAGGAGCGCTGGCCCTGGACAATGCAGCGGAAAGGGACTTTTAAGGTCAGGATGTTGGACCCCCTAGTGGTGCGGGTATTGTCAGTGGGGGAGAGAAGGCTTTGAACACCAGGAGATGCAAGCCCTAGCGTAGATCTTTTAGCTAGAATGCATACCTGGTACCAAATTCTACAGTACAAATTTAGCCACCCTGACTGGGAATAGAGGTCACAGGTATGTGTTAGGTGGGGAGTGTCAAGGACAAGCCAGCAGGCTTTGTTGAGGGCCACTTTGACCCTCTTGAGGGTTGTATCAGTGGCAGCACCATATACTGCCAGTCTGTAATCAATCACAGATAGGAAAGAACTGGTAAAGGCTAGGTTTAGGGCACTGTCTGTTTGGCAGTGCTTGTGCCTAAATGGTTGGCCAATTGTAGCATTGGCTGCTTTAGCTACTAGGTCAATGTGATGAGTGAAAGAAAGGGAACTATCCAAGTTGCCCCTGAGGTATTTGAAACTCTGGACCATCTCTACGGGGGCATTTTGAGAATTCACTATGTGCAATTGGTAGGATTTGTGCCGGTTATGGGGGGAAGCAAACAGCATAGTTTTGTATTTTGTAGTTTAATAAGAGCTTAGAGTTGATGAACCAGGACTCAGCGGCAACAAAATTAAGTTGCATCTGTTTTTCCAGCATTACTGGGTCCAATTGGCTGGAAAAAAGCACCACATTGTCAGCATAGAGGAGGACCTTGTTCAGACATGCTTGGGGAAGGTGATTCAGGAACAGGCTGAAAAGAAGGGAGCCCAGAACTGACCCCTGGTGTACCCCTGTAATTACAGCCAGCTTTCAGAGAGGATGTCAGTGATTTTCACTTGTTGTGTTCTATCAGAGAGGTAACTCCTAAACCAACACACAGTTTTGGGAGAGAGTCCCAAGTGGGTTAACCGATTCAGTAGAAGTTCATGGTTGACTGGGTCGAAGGCCTTGGTGAGGTCGATATAAGTCGCTTCACCAACTGGCCCTGGTCAAGAGCATCATGGATGTAGCCTGTGAACTTCGCCAAGGCAGCAGTGGTGCTGTGTTGTTTTTGGAAGCCATGCTGCTCTGGTCATGGCAGCTGATATTTATCAATGTGGTCAACAAGCTGGTCATAGACAATTCATTCTAGTGCTTTTGAGAGAGAGGGGAAACAGAGATCAGCTTATAATTGGTGTGGCTTGCTCTGTCCCCACTTTTAAAGATGGGGTGACCACAGCCTTCTTCCATGCCCGAGGGAATTTCTGTTAATGAGCGAGAGGTTCAGGATTCTGGTAAGGGGTGGTAGTACCTCATCTAGGGTTAAGGCAATGAGTTTGAGATCAAGTGCGTCATTGTCCACTCTGGTTTTCCTGAAGACTTGTGAGAGGTATTTTTTTGCTTTGGCCTGGGAGATAAAGTTGAAGAATTCTATAAAATTTGTTTGACGTGGCCTTCCTGACAGTAATTCATGCTGCCTGTTGAGACCATGCTACTGTACATGCTTCTTAGGTAGATATGCTTTTTTAATTTTCTTGGGGTCCAAGTGAAAAGGTCCCAACCTTTTATCAGCCTTTTCTATATCTACTCAATATTTTAAGAGAGCAGGAGAAGTTGAGATCCAACACAAGCATCTTGCACTCAAACCAGACACCAATAACACTGAAAAATGTACATGGCACTAGCAAATGCCTCCCCCTTAAAATTTACTTGACACAAAAATAGAGACCAAGCTCTTGAGAGCAAACAGACTGTTACCACAGCGCTTCATATATACGCGGTTCTTCTTCAGGGGGTCAAGGATCAATTGAGTCATGGAAAGAATCACAGTCATTATACGTCTACAGCAGGAGAGATTTTCAGAGACATGGGGCCCATGGCACATCATGGAAGGCAGGGACTAAATAAGGGGGGGGGTACCTACTTTGGGCCTGAACCTCCTCTTGCCTGGCATTGAAGAAAACATGGCAGTTTGGCCTATTCAGTATAAGCAACAATGTATTTGAGATTTAGTCCTATAAACTATGACTTTTTATAAAACGATTATACTCATCCCTGTATTAGCTTAATAACGTTTGTAAAACAAAAAAAAAAGGAAACCCGCACTGCACACACCAATGGTTATGATTTTGACTTTGTTTCTTGGTTCTTTTTTTTTAAATGGTGAATTTGTTATTTGCACCTTCAAAGCTACAAATATTGACATTTTTTCTCCAGGAATTTCAGGATAATTGACTTAGTGATCTCATAGTAAAATCTCCTTATTCCACTTGATACCATGGAAAGGGAATGAAAATGAAAGGAACAGTTAAGTTCTTATGAACATATTAATTATTTTGTATCACATGTATTTCTGTGATATACCCGTAACTGTCCACTGTAGTTCTTGATCAAGAGAAATAAAAATAAAGTTTGAAAAAAAAAGGATCAGTTCAGTAGAGTGAAAGACCAGGAGATTTTTGCTGGGGCCCAATTTCTGATTCCACCCTTTATTATTCCCTTGTGTTTAATACAGTGCTTATCCAACATAGATTGCAGTGGGTGCGTGGATGGTGGTCTTGGCTAAGATCCCACGTGGCTGCAGTGGATTCTGAAAAGTAACATGCTCCAGTTCTCCTTTCCCTGAAGAGGTAGTTTAAAATAAATGAGATGCAGTATTGTGCGAAGTTTCAACTTCCAGGCAATTCAAATGGAACCGAGCAAATATTGAAAGTTGTTGTTCAAGTTTGCCTAATTTGATGCAGACTGGGTCCTACTTCTCCTCTCTCCTTACGCCCTCCATCCTGTCATCATACTCACATCGCACATCTTACACTCTCTCATTCTAAACCCCTCACTGGAAAACCTCCGCTGATCAGTGTTCCTTTTCTGTTTACTTTCCTACTGTCAGGACTGATCTTTTCTGTAAGCATCACTCATCCTCCCTTTTCTCTCTTAAGCCACTCCTATTTGTTCATCTCTCCCTGCCCTGCTCCAGCAGCTAGCAACTCCCACTGTTTTTGTTTTTATATTAATCTGGAAGGTCACACTAAGATAGCAAAGCTTATTTCCAGGTGTGTCCTAGGGGGGATGGATTGCATGGACCTGTTTCTGTTTCTGCTTTCAGAAGCAGTGTATTAGGGAGAGCAGAAGGGTAGAGCCAGCTAAAGCTCATGAAGTTTAGTGGGAAGCAAGTCTGTTGCAGGGACTGTGGGGGCACCCTTCTCCAGAGTTACACTCTGAAGAGGGGTCACTGGCCCTTCTGCAGGATCTTATCAGAGCTCCATGCTCAGTTGGTATCAGCAAAGGAATATATATCACTCCTGTGATACCAGCTTGACTGAGCCCACAGCCTACACCCCCACACTTGCAGAGGGCCACTAGTCCAGGGGTGGAGAGTGGTGAGGAGGGGGAGAAGGAAGGGTGGCAGGGACAGCCACAAGGAGGTCAACCAACCCCACACCACTCTGACAGCAAATGGCTTTGCACCCCTGGAGGAGATTGAGGTACTGACTCCACCAGGGTGTATTCTGGATCAAGTGGGGGAAATGTGAGTAACAACCTGATGATACCCAGAGGTGAGAGAAAGAAAAAGCAGCCAGGAGCATTTTAGTGGTCAGGTATTCTATGATCAGGGGAATAGAGAGGGTGGTGGGGGGAAAGGGGGATGGTCAGGTGTCTGTCTGAGACATCAGCCATATGGGACACAGAATAGGGAGAATAGTGCAAAGGGAGGAGCTGGGGGTGGTGGTACACTTGGGTACCAACGATCTGCTAAACCAACAAGTGGAGCAAGTAATGTGAAACTTCCAGAGGTTGGGAGACAGATTGCAAGTATACTCGGCCTCCCTGGCATTTTCTGAGGTCCTCCCTGTATGGAGTAGGAGGGAGGGAAAGATAGAGTATGGATGGAAGAGACAGTAGAATTAAGTGGTTGATTAAAGGGATAGTGCAAGGAGAAACAGTACCACTTTATGGAGAACTGGGGGAGTTCTGGACCAGGAGGTTCTTCAAATGTGATGACCTTCACCTGATAGGAAAGGGGGCTGGTGAACTGGGTTAGAAATGTGGCATCTACATTAGACAGTTAAACTGACTGTGGGGGACACTGAGACTAGGGGAACCACAGTAAAGGGAGTGAGGGAGGAGAACCTAGCTAGTGCTTCCCCTATACTGTGGACTGGTAGTAGTATGGTGGTAAAAAAAGGCTGAGGTTCAAAAAGGAGTAGTGGAAGAGGCAAAAGAGGAAGGGTCTCTGGGTCTGCAAGCAATAGGAAAAATAAGGTAAGGCGAATGGGAAGAAATGCAAGTGGAGAATGACAAAACAGCAAAATGGGATCTAGAACTAGTTGGAAGGGGTCTGTTTTAATGCCATGAGTCTAGGTAATAAAATCAGTGAGCATCAGGCATTGGTGGCAATCACTGAGGCAGACCTTGTAGCCATCACAGAAACTTGGGCCACAGAAAATGACCAAGGATTGTCAGTTCCAGGTTACTCAATGTATAGGCAGGCTAGAGGGAAAGGCAAAGGGGGGGGATAGACCTATATGTTAGGAAGGGCATAGATGCTGTGGAGGATGAACACATCAGGAGAAGAAAAGGGGAAACAGAGTCGCTGTGGGGTCACCTCATGGCACCCTCTGGCAAGAAAATGTGGGTGGGGTGATCTAGTTATGGCCAGGATAAGGGGAAGAGAAAGTGAGAGAGAGAGAGAGAGAGAGAGAGAGGGACATAGATAGGGAAACTGAGGCAGCACTAGCAAGGGGAGTGAAGAAGGAGGAAGTGGTGGTGATGGGTGATCTATACCTACCGGATATCAACTGGGACATTCCAGTGGCCAGTTGCACCAGACGTCAAGCCCTTTTGAATACATTGCAAGACTACCTGCTGGTGCAGTTGGTTAAGTAACTCACTAGACAGGCATCCATTCTCGATTTGGTGCTCACCAACTTAGACATGGTGAGTGGAGTAGTGGGAGGGTAGGCACTGGGGTCCAGCGACAATAACTCCATTCGGTTCAGGCTGGTCCTTGGGACCAGAATGCCCCTATCAAAAACTGAAGTCCTAAATTTCAGAAGAGCAGACTTCAACCAGATGAGTGAGCTGTCCAAGTTAAATTGACCAGGGTGAACAGCACTGAAGGTGCAGAGGGTGTAGAGGAAAGGTGGGGGGCAATGAAGGGGACCATGCTTGAAGCAACAAAGTCATACACTATAATTGTTACAAAAAAAAAATGGTACAAGAGACCAATATGTTTCTCAAAAGGGTCTGAGAAGCAGTGAGGGCCAAGAAAAAGGTTTTCTCCAGGTACAAGGAAACCCAGGAGGAGTAGAGAATAGGGAGAGCACCAAATAAAAACTAGGGAAGCAAAGAGAATGGTCAGAGAGGCAAAGGCAGGCTTGAAGCTGCATACTTCAAAGGGGGCAAGTGTGAGGAAAACAATTCTTCAGCTATATAAGGAAAAAAAGGAAGCAGGGAAGGGGTATTGTAAGGCTACAAGAGGGGGGAAGGGTACTAGAGGAAGATGAACAAAAAGCAGCCATCCTTAATGATTACTTCTGCTGTGGGCTACTGCCAGAAAGTGGCATCAAGGCACCTGACAGGGGCATTCCAGAAATAAGGCAGCTGTTATTTACCAGAGAAAGGGTGCAGAAGGTGCCTGAAGCCCTAAAGGTAGATAAAGCCTCAGGGTCGGATGGACTGCACCCAAAGGTATGCAAGGAATTTGCTGCAGAACAGGCTGAACTCCAAATAGGTCTATTCAATTGCTTAATTCCGGCAGGAGTAGTTCCAAAAGATGAAGGTAGTGGACATACTCCCATTACATAAGTGTGTGTGTTGGGGGGGGGGTGAAGGAGCAACTGGTGAATTACAGACCTGTCAGTCTCACCTCTGTAGTGGGAAAACTGATGGAGTCACTGATCAAGGGGAAACCTTGTGGACTACCTACTGTGAGTGAGCAGTGGTCTACAGGATAGTAAACTATATGTGTTTGTGGCAGGGAGATCTTGAGAGACCAGCCTGATAGTTTTATTTGACTTGGTAACAAAAGTAGTAGATAAGAGCCACACTGTGGATATACTCTACTTCAGTTTCAGCAAGGCTTTTGATGGTGCCACACAGAAGATTGCTGAAGAAGCTGGAGGACCTTGGCACAGCTTGGGACATAGATGGGTAGGAAACTGGTTGAAGGAGAGACAGCAGAGGGTAATGGTAAACAGGGTCAAATCACAAAAGTTGGAGGCCACAAGTGGGGTGCCTCAGAGACCTGTCCTTTTCTCTTCGATATGTTCATGAGTGACCTTGGAGATGGCATCCGAGGCAAGTTGTCTCTCTTCACAGATGACACAAAGCTCTGTGGTAGGGTAGATAGCAATGAGAGGATCAGGGAGATGCAAAGAGATCTACAAAGGCTAGAAAGGTGGCCTAAGGTTTGCCTGTTAAAAGTCAAAACCAAACAATGTAAGGTTATGCACCTAGAGAAAGAAAACCAGGACAGAGTACTGGATGGGATGGGCTAAAATGAGTACTATGGCATAGGAAGGGGACCTGGGAGTCACAATTAGTGACTCCCTCAAACAATCACACCATTGTAATAAGATCCATAGTAAGGCTAATAGGATGCTGGGGTGTACCAGATAGGTTATTGGCAGCAGAAAAAAGGAAGGAATACTGCCTCTCTATAGGTCGCTTGTGAAGTCGCACCTGGAATACTATGCTCACTTCAGGAGTCCTTACCTATGAAAAGACAGGGACAGGCTGGAGACAATGCAACACAGGGTGACCAGGATGATTTGGGACCAACAAGACAGATCTTATGAAGATCGTCTCAAGGTACTGAACATGTACTCACGGGAGACCTGGTGTGGGGTATGTTGGAGACCTGTAAGTTCCTGAAAGGAAAAATTAAGGTGAACTGTGGGACACTACTTAGCAGGAGTACAAAGTCAAGAACCCCAGGTAATGAGTGGAAAATGGCATGGGTAAGGATTAAGAGGGATGTGAGAAAGTTCTATTTTAAAGCAAGGGTAGTGAGAGCCATAGAACAGTCTGCTAGTAGAGGTGGTGGGTGCCAAGACCATAAATGGTTTCAAGCAAGGCTAGGACAGAGTGAAGGGTTTGGTGGTTGCTCAGGTCAGTAGCAGTAGGGAGGGGAGCAGAAGGGTGGACCCAGAGGGATAAAACCCTGCATGGACAATAAATCCTGGTGCAGATAAGTAACTCAGGGAAGACTAGATGGAACTTTGGTCTTCTTTTGCCATCATTGTCTATGTGTCTATGTTTCTATTGACAAGGGGATTATTGGCTCCAATAATGGGGAAATGCCCCTATTCTGTTGTAGAGGGAGCTGCTGTCCTGCTAACCAAGAAGGTGGAGAGCAGAGACAGTTGTTGTAAAGCAGGGAGTCAACCTCTCTCGCTTCATGTCTAGCCCAAGAGGTTGAACAAATGAATATGATTTGGCATTACAAAGTAATGTTGAACTGAGAGTTTTTGGGTAATTCAGAAATTGTAGACCCTGAACTACAAGCAGAGGAGTTGAAACTACAGGTGACTATGAAGGAGAGAAAGATGCATCTGATGGCACTTATGGCCAATAAGGATACTTGCTTTGATGAAAAGAGATATCAATTACTTGCAGAAAAATTAAAGCAAAGAAAGCAGTATGACAGATGAAAGCTTCCCCAACATTGACAAGTTGACGTCAGCTGTTACATATGAGGTAGTAGCATCAAAAGAGTTTTCTGACAACACAGCAAAGTGTGAAAAAAAACATCAGTGACAACTGGATTTGCCTATGGTACCTGGAACTGATCCCGATTCTTTACCTGGTATGACAAATGAAAAAGGTATGCCCAGAGGTGATGATCTGAAAATAGTACTTGGCTTGCAGTCATCTGCAGTGGAGGAAAATGGCCAATATGGCAGCCATTTCTTGGGTCTCTGATATGGATGCTGATCTGGTTCGCAACTGCAGCAGAATATTGCAGAGGTGGAGGACAGTACTATGTGGTCAGTTGAAAGCACTCTTCTTGGGGCCAGATAGAAGAAAGGCCCTAGAGGAGAATGGTGCCTGATGAAGATCCAACCTGTTCCCTGAAATCTCCCACATCTGCACTTAGAAAAGAAGCTGCCAAGGAACAAGCAGGACAGAGTTTGGGATGCCCACACAGTGCAGAGCTAGAACACACTGCAAAACAGTTGTTGTTCACAGTAAACAAACTTTTGGAAAACCAGAAAATGGGAGTTAATGTGAGTGCAGGGCAGGGGAGAAATGGACAATGCAACACATTCAAACAGGTGCCTGCAGATAATACTACTTAACAAGAGATGGTTGATGTTTCCCAGAGGATATAAATATGAACACTGCTGATAATACTTAGGGGGATGTTCCTTCTTCAAGTTACAGTGCCCCACATCCACCTGGCTCCACACAGGTGCACTGAGACACTGGAAAAATCAGAGTGAGTTCTGCAGCTAGCAGCAAACCTCCCCTGCCCCTGAACAACTGAGCTTAGTAATATGGAACCTCCATGGAGGCACAATCTTTTTTTTTTTACTTTATTTCTTTTTTATCTTCTCCTTCCCTACTCTCGGAGCCCTCTCCTTCCTTTCTCTCATCCCCCGTTCCACCTTCGGTGGGATCTGCCCCTAGAGTGCCTCCTTCTCTCCTCCTGCACAGTGGGGTCTGTCCCTCTTTGGTGGTCCGGATGGTACCCGAGAGGCTATCATCTAGGGCTGCTGAGAGGTGTTTTTCCGTTTTCTCCCAGGCTTCCACTACCCCCTGGGACGTTGAGTGCTAGGACGTACATCCAGAGTGGTGGCGTGCTGATGCACGCCAGACCTCTCATGCGCTGTCGACGTCTCCCCCGCTCTGGCTAAATGGAGTCGCCTCCATCCCTTCATTTGTCGGTGCTTCACCCATTAAGGATGCAGAACACGGATGCGTTTGGTTCCCACCCCTGAGGGAGGAGATCATCCATTGGGATGCTTGATCCTCCTCTCCCTGCTGACCTCGCCACCCGAGTCCATTCCTGAACCCGGTCGCTATGTGAAGCGTGAGGTGGCGTCCACGCTAACCCTCAGTGCCACCGGGCCAGTCGGAGGCACAATCTTAAACTAATAATGACAAAAACTACCATCATGCAAGAGCTGAATCGGGCATATCAGAAAAACCTTGTTGAAGACAAGAGAATGTCAGTACAGAACAGTGCTCAGAAGAGTCATCTGCTAATGAAGGCCCAAGTACGTCTAGTAAGGCACAAAACTTGGGGGACAGAATCGAACAAGACAGAACTGAAGATCAGCAAGAGGGAAGGTTGTCAGAACACTGCACAACATCAGAATTCTGCACAGCAAAAATGAGAGGTTTTTGAATGGGTGGCATTTTCCTCTAGCCAGGTCCCAGCACGGAGGAAAAATGCAGTGTGCTTGTGTTACAGAGGCAAATGTAATTTGCCCCCATACAGGACAAACCCTACTAAAGGACTCAATGCGTTCATTTTCCACAGAGATCTACACCCTTATTCACACCTCTGGAGAAGTAATATTTGCTGTTAGTTTTAAAACAATAGCCAATTTGGAAAGATTCTGATCAAAATATGCAAAACTAAAATATTCTGCTTTATTGATACATTTCCAAACCATCCCTCTCACAAAACCTGCTATCTGCACAGTTACCATTCTGTTTAAGAATGAGGGTGTGAACATTTTCAATATTAAAGATTGGTTGTCTCAAAATTGTGACATCCTGAGTGCTGCAGACACTATCATGGATGATGAACAACTATGGACTTGAGAGAGGAGATTTAAAGTGAAATAAAGTCACATACTGTACCTGCCTAGTTTATTTTTCTGGGCAGGGACAAGGGGCAATGCTTTTACCAGGGCCAGTTCAAGACATGTTTTAAATGTGGCTCATCTTCACATCTAAGCAACGGTAATGACAGAGTCCTTTGTGAGGAGAATGGACAGTCATACAGGATATGTCACTGTGCAGCACACCACAGAGGTGATCCACCCAGTCAGGAGGATTTATTGAAGAATGCTCAGAAATCATGTGTCAGTAAGTGGCAACAGGAACCAGCACAAAAAGCAACTCGGCACCCTAGCTTGGCATCCTCTCATGTGGTAAAGAACCAAGATGTGCTTACTCAGAGAAAAGAGCCTTCTTCACAGCAGGAACATACCCCCACAACAGAGAATTTGACCTCCTGATTCCAGTGACCCAGGAAAAACCCTTGGCAATGACCCACATCGCAGAAAAGAAATGGAATATGCAGAGGTCAAGATGAGTGGCTCACATGCTGATGCATGATGCCATAAGTGAAAGAATGGAAGAAAAATTTTGCCCCTGCCTGGCATGTCGATGGTGTCCAGGAAAAGAACTTTAAGGAGGAAGCAGCCGAAGCAGAAAATATCAAGAAAAGATTCAGAGAATATGGGAATCATGTTCGAAAATTACTTTGAAGAAATAATATCTGATAAAGGGGATTCAGATGGTGGATGAGACACTGAAGCCTCCTCTATGTAGTCCTCACAGAGATTAGCTTTTTCAAAGACTGAGGACAACACCCAGACATCATCATCCTCCAAAAAAAAAAAAGTGTCACCTGGGAACAAGAACTAGAAGTAGACCCAGTGTAACAAAATATTCTTAAAATTATGTTTCTTGTCTATCACCTGACATATTGTATCCTATCCTCTCCAAATGACCCCCTCACATAATGGCCCCTATGCACTAATGGGCACAAGTTATGCACCAAAAGTGCATAACCCACCCATGCAGCTCTGCACCTGTGGAAAGGTGTGCACCGGCTGTTATTCACTAGTGGCTGCCACCTGTCTGTGGCTCTACTCCCCCCAGTGTGCAGGACCATACAGGGCAGCTGCAGGCAGAGTTGTGCAACCAGCTGGGCATCCCATTGGATGCCTGGCATGGGTCCTGCAGTGGATCTCTTGCACTACAGAGAGGGTCTGGGTGCATGAATGCCCACTGCAGGCACCCTGACCTGCGCAGAATGGTCCAGACATTCAGTGGACCCCCCCTCACCAGCTCTAACTGCAAGGTCCCCTTCCGGTACACAGATAGACCCCTGGCTGTGGTACCCCACCCCCGTTCTGCAGGCCGTGCACCAGCACAGATGTGTCCCAACCCTGCTCCTGCACCCCCTGAGACCCTGACAGTGTACCTGGCTCCCCTGAGCCCCAAAGGTGGTCTGTGTAACCCCTCCCCACTCACACAGATGCCCCTTTGCTGCCAGGCTATGGGCCGCCCCCGATACCTCCACCCCCACATTTTTGGGCAGTGTACCCACCACCAACTGCAGCACCAACAACCTCTCCTCCTGCCTTCTTCTCATTGGTGCTGCAGCCAGGAATGCCCAGCTGTGCAGCCCTCCTCACACTTCCTCAGCCACCGGCCATCCAAGTGCTGCCAGAAGCATGCCCCTATAAATAGACAGTGTGCTTCCAGCAGCACTTGGATGGCCAGTGGTCAAGGTGGTGTGTGGAGGGCCGCACTGTTGGCCATTCCTGGCCATTGCACTGACAGGACAGGGGCAGGGGGAGGTTGTGGGTGCCGCAGTGGGTGGGGGTACACTGCCCAACACTGTGGGAGTGAGAGTACTGGGGGTGACCCATGACCTGGCAGCAAAGGGGCATCTGGGTACTTGGGGGGGCAAGCAGTGCTGCTGACCGGGGCTCAGCTGGGGGGCGTCTGTGATACCAGGTCTGGTGGGGGATGCCATGGGTTGGGGTGGGGGACACCAGACCGTACAGGGGCAGGGATGTTTGGAGGGTCAGTGAGTGGGTGGATGGGAGCACCACCTGGGTCCAGTACAGAGCTGGGGGACCACTTGTTCCCTGTTTTTGGGCAATCGTCCAATCAGCTACCCCAGCCATCCCTGTCTGCCTTGTGGGCTGGGGTGGCATGGAGGGTTGCTTCCCGTCCCACTGTGTCCAGCAGGTGCATTCTGTGAGGGGGCACAGTGGGTTATGGAAGAGTCCCAGCTGCCGCAACCTGCTCTGCACTACACCCCCCAGTGGACAGCACTACGTGACTTTGTGACTGGTGCATAATGCCAGCCTACCCTGGCCCACCCCCGTCCACTCTGGCACATTGCTGTCTATGTGATATGGGGATCAGGTGTGTTACTGCCATGTGTCCCATCTGTGAATGCCATACGGGGTCCGTGGGACCCCACTCTGTGGCATTCAGTCATAGCGATGCCAATGCACCCGGTTTACGCGGTGCATTGGCATCATGCATAGGGCTCATTATTAGTATTCTATAAATGTTATCAGTATAAAGAAACCAGAAAGGAAACTTTTAACTTTTTCTATTTTAAAAGATTTGCAGTATGACATGTACTGGAAACTAGAATGAACGTGTGCAGATACTGTTTAAGCCCCAAAATTGTGGTGTTGGTGGACATTATATTTGTCATTTGGAGAGGATAGGTGCAGTACATAGGTGTGCTCCTTAAGGGTGGCCACTTTTCTGTCTCTAAGACAGTGTACATTCTTTCTGGGAGAATAATGTTGACTGATTTCAAGTATAACAACAAATTGTGGAGCCTTTTAAAATTCTATGCACCATGAACTAAGAAAGGGCGAATGGAGCTTTTTAAGACACTCCAACCTTATTTGTATAGCTCAAGAAACTTGGTTTGTGGTGGAGATTTTATTTGCATCTTAACAACAAAAGATAGAGGGTGTGAGCAAAAATTTTTGTTACACTAATTTATTGAATAAAATGATATCAGATGCCAGGCTAATCGATGCATATAGGACCAAGTATCAAACAGAAGGATATACATATTACAGAAATTATAGCTACCTGGATTGATTTTCTTTTTCTATCACAGCAACTATCAGTTTAGATGGTAACCTTAGTCCCAATGCAGTATTAGAAAATAAAAAAAATTGGACACTATATTATAACACCTGCTAAGAGCTAGAAGATCGGTCGTGTGCATGTATGATGATGTCAACACTTGACGGCAGGACACAAAACAGGACATGAAAAATGTATACCAAAAACAGTGAAGCACATTAAAAACAATGAATATAAAAAAATATTTATCATTATAGTCCCAGTTACCAAATCATTACCCTTAGTATGTGAAGGGATAGGTACATATACCAGGCAGATACAAAGTATAAAACAAGAGATGAAACAGTTGCAATACAATCGGGTAACAGCTCTTCTGATGGAACACAAAAGTGGGACACAGGACAAAATGGGGGGAAGTAATATATTTGAAAGCTGTAAACACATGGTGAAAAAGAGACATGTGGAAGAAATAATGGACACAGAAGGAAGGATAAAGACCTTGCAGACAGACATAGAAAAAATAATATGTGAATACTCTGGTACCAATGATGAATCCACCGTATTCATAGGCCCAATATGTTTTTAAACTGTGTGCATCTCCAGTTCATGCCCCAAGGTGAACTAGAGTAGAAAGTTGGCACGTCCCGTTACTAGGGAGGTACTGCTACTGGCAATAAAAAGTTTACATGATAATACAGCTCTGGAATTGGATGGGTTATCTTACGAACTCTAATATGTAGAGCAAATATCAAACATGCTGTAAGTGGTATACAGCTGGATATTAACAATAGGACAACCATCTGAATCATTTGGCAAAGCTATTAAGATTTTTCTACTCAAATAAAGGAACATACGAGACATAAAGAACTGGAAACCATTGTGGCTACTGAATACAGACATTACAATATTAATGAAGATCCTAACTGCAAGGCTAGCAGGGATAGCTCAACATCTGAAAATGTCTTACCAGTCCTGTCCTGTGATGGGTAGAAGCATACATGATAACCTAATTTTTGTAAGGGAACTGATAGAATTGGGAGAACAAGATTTGGTTTGTGGTTATATTCTAACTATAGACCGGCAGAAGAATTTTGGCAGGGTGTCTCACTCATATTTATTTGAAGTATTACAAACAAATGGTATTCCTTTGCTGTTTTTTGATTGGTTTAAAAAACTGTATGTAGTGGCTACAATTGCAGTGAGTCATGGTGCACTGAAAACCAAGACTGGGACATGGCCATACCAGGCTCCACTCTATTCAGAAAGGACTGGGTGAGAAGGAAAGGTGGGGGTGCTGTGCTTTATGTAAGAGAAAGCATAAAAGCAATGGAGATACAGGGAACACAGGGGGAGGCAGGGGTACCGTGGGTCACCCTGGAGATGAGGAATGAGCCACTGTTCGCAGAGGAGTGGTCTAAAGACTTCCAGTACTGGGGAGGAATTAGATAAGGTATTAGTGGAAGTCACTGGCAAGAGAGCAGAAAAAGGGAAAGGGTAAAGGGGGAAATTGTTTAATGAGGAAAGGCACACTAAGCCAGAACTTGTTTCCAGGTGTGACCTGGGAGCACATGGCAGTTAAGTGACTTCCTCAGGCTCACACAGTGTGCAAGTGGGGGCTGGTGGGATTCAAACCCAGGTCTCCAGGTTTGCAGCTCAGTGCCCTTAACCATTACACTATACTGCCTTCAAAAAGGGGATGTGCTGCTAGTGGGAGACTTCAACCTGTAGATTGGAACCTCCCAGCTGTGGCTAAAGCTAGAAGCAGGGACATTGTGGACTCTCTGTAGGGGGGTATTCCTCAGGCAACTAGTCAGTGAACCCACTTGTCATGGGGTGATACTGGACCTAGTACTCACTCACAGGGACAGTGTTGCAGATGTCAAGGTGGGAGGCTACCTGGGGACCAGTGATCACTGTACGGTGTGGTTCAATATAAGGATGGCTACAAAATCAAACCACACAATGGTCAGGGTCCTGGACTTCAGAAGGGCAGATTTTATAAAGATGAGTGAAAGCTTCAGGGATGACCCTGAGTCAGGGATGAGTGAGGCCCCTATGGTGGAGGCATCCAGAAGGGGCCTGAAAACTCACTTATTTAAGCTAGCATACCCTAAAGAATTATTTTAATGCTGCTTGTTTGATTTTATTGATTGTTCTATAATTTTATTGTGTATTTTATTTTATTATGATCCTGAATTTTTTGTACGGTGCCTAGAACCTCCAGGATTGGGCACCTAAAAATAAATGTTTACTTACTTACTAACCTGATGGGGGGATGGCTCAGGTAGGGTGGAGAAACAATGGGTGAATCTAAAAGGGAGCATAGTAAATGCAACAAACCTCTGCATCAAACAAGTAAGCAAAATCAAGAGGAAAAAGAGATCACTACGGTTCTCGAAAAACGTAGCTGAAAAGGTAAAGGCTAAAAGGGTAGCATTCAGAAGGTATATGGAGCTGCAGAGGGAAGAGGACAGGAAGGTGTATCAGGGCAAATAGAAGAAAGCAGGGAAAGCAATAGGGAGCATAAAAGTGCAAACAAAAGTGAGAACAGCCTAGAAGGTAACAAAATGGGACAATACATTTTTTAGGTATGTAAGTGAAAAGAGGAAGACCAGGGGATGGATGTTAAGGTTGAAAAGGGAAGGGGGCACTCAGTGCAGAGGGGGACCAGGAAAAGGCAGGCATCCTGAACAAATACTTTTTGTTCAGTGTTCACAGATGAAGGAGAAGGGGAGGGTCCACAAAAAAGTAACAGAAGCTTTGGAGGGAGGGAGAGAGAGGGAGGGAGGTGGACACTAATCAATTTTTGGAGGAAAGAGTCCTGGAGGGATTTGCTAATCTGAAGGTGGACAACGTAATGAGCTAGACAGAGTACATCCAAGGGTATTGTGGGAGCTCAGAAAGGTACTGGCTGCACTTCTGACAGCCCTATTTAGCAGCTCACTGGAAACAGGAGTGGTTCCGGAGGACTGGAAGAGGGCGGATGTAGTCCCACTACACAAAAGTGGTAACAGGGAGGAGGCTGGCAATTATAGGTTGGTCAGCCTGACATCAGTGGTGGGAAAGTTAATGGAATTACTTCTGAAGGAAAGGATTGCGGAATATCTTGAATCCAGTGAGTTACAAGACCTGTGGCAGCATGAGTTCAGAGGAGAGAAGTCCATTCAAGCAAATTTGATAGGTTTCTTTGACTGGGTGACAAAGAAACTAGATCAAGGTGGAGCAGTGGATGTGGCTTATAATAAAATAAAAATAATAAAACTTTATTTTTAAGGTGCTGTACAAAATACATAGATAAAATTCCAATTATTACAATGAAAACAAGTAATTAAAATAATACAATCAGACTCCGAATACTTGGGTCCACAAAATATGTTTTTAGGGCCTTTTTAAAATCCTCCACTGTCGCGCACTCCCTTATCTGGTGGGGTAGAGAATTCCAGAGGGTCGGGGCCACGTACATAAATGTACGAGCCCCAGAAGATTTCAAGGACACCCTCGGGATCTCTAGCAACCCCTCGCCAGCTGAGTGGAGCGATCACCCAGAGCAGTAAGGGACTAGGAGCTCTTTCAGGTAGTCAGGGCCAAGTCCATGTAGGGCTTTGTAAGTCAGAAGACTGACTTTAAAGGTGATCCACCACTGTACTAGCAGCCAGTGCAGTCCACGCAACACCGGCGAAATACGGCTGGACAGAGAAGTACCAGTCAAAAGCCGGGCTGCTGCATTCTGCACTAGCTGCAGGTGGCGGATTTCAACCCCAGAAAGCCCTAGGTAAAGGGAGTTGCAGTAGTCCAGATGTGAGGACACAAAGGCATGGACCAGCGTAGGGAGATCGACGGATGGAACAAGGTGCCTAATCCTGGAGATATTCCTGAGATGGTAAAATGCAGACTTGATGACAGCAGACACTAGCAAATGCATAGTCAAACCCTAATCAAGTATTACCCCCAGGTTATGCACCCGTTCAGAGGTTGGGAGTAAAACACCCCCAAGATAAAGTCCTGAGGGTGAACCAGCTCTCGACCCCCCTATCCGGCTCACTGAGTCCATTACCAACACCTCCATCTTTTCCGAGTTCAACTTCAAGCAACTTGAATCCATCCCCTCCTGGATTTCACTAAGGCAGTTATTAAAGACTGAGAGAGCTCCATCCTGATCGGGTGCAAAAGAAAGGTAGAGCTGGGTATCATCAGCATAGCAATGAAACCTCAGCCCATACCTTCTTACAATGGCTCAGAGGGGCAGCATATACACTGCGAACAACATAGAGGACAATACCGAGCCATGAGGAACCCCACAAGACAGAGAAACTGGGTCAGAGGAATAAACCTCAGACACCACTCTCTGAGTTCTTCCAGTGAAGTATAAAGTAAACCACCTGAAGACTACATCTGATAGTCCACAGATGAACCTCAGGTGCTCAAGCAGAACCCCATAGTCCACAGTGCTGAAAGCTGATGAGAGATCAAGGAGGACCAGCATGGTTCCTCTGATCCCTAACCATCAGGAGATCATTGAGCACCCAAACCAGTGCTGTCTCAGTACTATGCCTTTTTCGAAAACCATACTGGAGGGGTTCATAGATATCATGGATGGTCAAATGGTTCTCCAGTTGTACAGCTACAACCTTCTCAATCACCTTCCCTAAAAAGGGAAGATTAGAGATTGGTCTATAGTTTGCATGGCAGTCAGGGGCCAAAGAAGCTTTCTTCAGGAGTGGTGTTACCACAGTCTTCTTAAGGGAGCTCAGAAACTCAGCTGTTTTTCAGGGAGCACCAGACTATCCATGCTAGGACCGGACCAATAGAGTCAATATAACCCCAAATCAGGGAAGTTGGCCCTGGATCCAAACTACAGCACGTAGGGAGTGCACCCCGGACAATCTGCATGATATCCACAAATTCCAGTTGGTTGAAGGCACTCCAGGAAAACTGAGGGGCAGCAGCTTCACGCTGATCCACAACAACACCCTTAGAGTGTGCCAGTTGGAGCGCCTCCCTGATGTCAGCCACCTTAGTAGCAAAGAATCGGGAAAGTCCATTGCACTCCTTTTATATAAAAGCCCTTTGGACCTGTAGACCAGCTGTGTTGCACAGCCTGTCCATGGTGCGAAAAAGCTGAGCTGGTCGATTCTGAGCAGCTGCAATCTCCCCGGACAGGAACTCTGCCTTCTTACAGGTGATTTCAGATTGATAGGCTTGATAATGCTCCATCAATCTAAGGTGGTCGGTATCAAGGGAGGACCTCTGCCAGCAACCCTCTAACCTTCGACCTAGTTGCTGCATCTCCTTCAAGGTCCCATCAAACCATGGGGACCGAGGGTGAAGGGAGAGAAGGCGAACACAGACAGGAGCAATGAGATCCAGAGCCACTGAGATGGCCCTATTATAGGCCACCATGAGGGCATCTGGATCATTGTTTGCCACTGGAAAGGACAATAGGTCAAGTACCACCACCAGGCCTTCAGAGCTAGCATCTCGTAAAGGGCGATACCTGACCATCTCCACAGGGGTAGACCTACAAAGGGGGGCACTAAAATTAAACCTCATGGTATAGTGATCAGACCACCCAACTGGTTCCACACCCAAATAAGAGGCCTTGATCCCCAGGAGAAAAACTAAGTCAAGGGAGTGACCGTGTTTATGGGTGGCAGCGGTAACTATCTGTGTAAGGCCCAGAGATGACATCAGCTGGAGGAAGTGCTGTCCAAACTGCAAGAGTTCGTCATTGATTCAGGCATTAAAATCACTGAGAACCATCAGTCTCGGTGATTCAAATGCCATGTCGATGACAAAATCCACCACTTCCTGAAGGAATCTCTTCTCATTTCCGGGTGAATGGTAGATGAGGATGATCCTGCAGCCTACACCTGCTACCACAATACACTTGAATGACTCAGCTTCCTCAACTGGTACACTAGTTAGGTGAAGTTCAGTCTTAAAACAGACTGCAACCCCCCAACCCGTGATCCAATCTCAGGCAGTGAAACACCGAATACCCAGCTGAAGTCAAAGCTTCCAAAACGGGGCCAGAATTTTCATCCAGCCAGGTCTTGGTAATGCAAGCCAGATCCACCCTTTCTTCAAGATCTGCAATAATTGCAGTCTTGTTTCTGATGGACCTGGCATTGCATAACACTGCCCGAGCTGGACGAACTTCCAGGGCAGTCCTGGTCACATGCCCACCAAAATTGGTGATGCCCTTGGGTATGGAAACCAGACAAGGTGAACTATGTTCCGGATTCCATTTCTCCCCAGGGCATCTCCTGGATCTCACGACCCGATGTGGTGGCCCCGCTCATTCACCCTCTGCTGTTCACCCCCCCACCCTTCACCTCCCCCTACGAGCAATACCTAGTGACTGACAGAGCTGTTAAGTTATGAAATGCAATGGGGGAGGAAAAAAAGGGCAGAGGGCATGAAGGGGGAAAGGATGAATAGTGCACGACCGTGGGGGTAGGCTTCCAACACATCTCAACTCTCAAACTGACCTACAGACTAATGCAACTAAGAAGAAAATAACTCCAAATCAACGTAATTAAACCCCCCAATTAACAATACAATAACTTTAACTTTTAAGACTTGAAACCATATAAAGATAAAATAACAATAATCACTTAAACATTTTGAAAGTCCAAAAAAGATAATAAAAGAAACCCAAAATCAAAATAACAAGTAAACAAATAAATCCCACAAATATCCATTTAAAAAAGGATAATCCCCAGCTGCCAATAAATATCAAACTTTAATCCAAATAATGGATGCGCAGTGTACAGGGCATAGTTCAGAAGATCTCCAACACAGCAACGGATTTAAAGGGCACAGGTAAACCTCTCCTCTCCAATGTTCTGGAACCAGTCAAATAGCACATAAGCACAAAAATTTCCAGCCCTTAATTGTCCTCACACCACCAAGGGATGCTAGTAAAAATGAAAGGAAATCACAGTAATTTCCCTAACCCCCAATGTACTCTCATTACCAGAGGAGGGATTACTGAGATTATGTCCAAGTACTTTTGTAATATGGTACACTCTCACTGTCCCAGAAACAAAAAGAAGGAAGGCACTCTCACTGCCTTCTACCAGATTATAAATGAAAATATAAATAGTCTGCCCATGTGTGCAGAAGACAGGTCCTGGGTAGTCCGCCACAGATCTTAGTTACTCTGGGGTCAGAGCGGGCCCCAATAAATCCCGCTGGGAGGCCAAACCACAAGCCCTTGGCCAATGATACAGGTCACCCGGTCTATACAGGACAGTCGCAGGATCCACACGCACCATCCAGCTAGGATCACAAGAATAGTAGGCAGTTTTAAATCTCCAGGAAAAATGGATCCAGCCATTCAACACTCTCCCATCTAAAAGCCATAGTCATCCCAGCTCTAAAGAGGTCACCCGGTCCGCGCATTCCCCACAATGCTGCTGCTGAAAGATCAACCTCTGTTGAGCTACCCTCAGCAAGCCCAGGCAACCAGGAAGTGCCTACCCTCAGGACAACACCACCCGATCCCCCCTGAGGTCACAACCCGAGCTGGGCACCCACCTCTCGGCCAGATGACCTAATCGCCTTCACCAGAACAGATGGCCCAGATAGAATCCTTCCCGGTACAGCAGAATCCTTACTGGTGCAAGAGGTGAATGTTGAGTCTTTCAAAACAGATTTCAGTTAGGCTTTCAACACTGTTCTGCATAGGAGACTAGTAAGCAAGCTTGGTAGCTTAGGAGTGGGTCAGAAGGTGGTAAGCTGGATAAGAAATTGGTTAGGAGAAAGGCGACAGAGGGTGGCGGTAAACTGAGTTCACTCTGATGAAGGGATGGTGACCAGTGGGGTGCTTCAGAAATCAGTGCTAGGACCAGTCCTTGTTACTGTGTTTATAAGTGACATTGCAGAGGAGCTGGAAAGGAAGGTCTGCCTCTTTCTGGATGGCACCAAAGTCTTCAATAGGTTGAATGCTACAGGGGGTGGAAAGGATGAGCAGAGATCTGACAAAACTTGAGTGGTCAAGGGTATGGCAGCTGGGTTTTAATGTGAAAAAGTGCAAAAGAATGCACTTAGGGCACAGAAACCCAGAAATGAAGTACAAAATGGGTTTAATGTTATTTATGATTACCAAGCAGGAAAGAGACCTAAGGGTAATCATATCTGATGACCTAAAGGTGCCCAGGAAGTGTGATGAGGCACTTGGGAGGGCTGGTAGGATGCTGGCGTGCATAGGGGGGATATCAACAGCAGAAAGAGGGAGGTGGTGTTGCGTCTGCATAGATCACTGCTAAGGCCCACCCAGAGTACTATGCCCAGTTCTGAAGACCATAGGCTCAATTTTCAAAGATTCAAGTATGCCGCAAGCCCTTGGTGCACCAATCATTTGGCGCACTGGGCTTTCGGCATTCTCCTGGTGGGCGATTGGAATTTTCAATCCCGAGAGCCAAATGCTGCAAGTTAGACCAGATTTTCCCTGGTCTGACTTGTGCCATTTGGGGGACCCTTTTTGTGGAGCTTGTGCCAAATCTTTGGTGCAAGCTGCCATAAACTGAAGAAATTGTACCTGGTGTACTAAAATCGGGTGCAGTTGTGTCAAAGGAGTTTGACACAGCTGCACCAAAAAAGGGGATTTGACACAAGGCTTGATGCAAGTCCTCCTTTACCCTATGAAAATCAAGACCCACATCTCCGGAAGGACTTAGACAGATTGGAGGTAGTCCAGAGGAGGGCAACTAATATGGTGCAGGTTCTGCATCAAAAGCCTTATGAAGAGAGACTAAAGAATGTCAATATGTATACCCCTGGAAGAGAGGAGGGAGAGGTGGGATATGACAGAGATCTTTTAATACCTCACAGGGGTAAAAAGGAACAGGAGGGAAGTATTTTTCAGAAAAAAGATGCTCAAGAACAAGGAGACATGCTATGAAGCTGTAGGGAGGTAGATTCAGGAGAGATGTAAGGAAATACTTCTTCACAGAAAGAGTGGTAGATTCCTAGAACAGCCTTTCAGTGGAGGTGGTGGGGTTCAAGAATGCATGGGATAGGCAAAAGGGAATCATAGTAGAAAGGACGGGGAAGGGAGAAAGAAATGTAGATTAAGTATGGTCTGTGGTAATAATGAAGGAAGAGAGAAATGGACAGACTGGTTGGGCCAAGCAGTCCTTATCTGCCATCAAATTCTATGTTTCTATATAAATGGACACATGGGACAGACTATTAAAATAAAATGGGGGATAAGGTAATTTTGTCCAGTGAGCCCCTTCCTGATCCTCTTCTGCATACATTACAGGGAAACCCAAAGATAAAAGGTCTGCAGAATCAAGATGGCTAAGTAACAATTGCTGAATCAACCTATGTAGATGGCATCTTTTTATTTGTACAATTGTATCAGCCTATTTAGATGACATTTGTTTCTTTGTACAAGACAAAAAAATCAGGGGAAGAAGTCATATGGCAGTTCACTGGGTTTTCAGAGATGTCGGGGTCTAAAATTAATGTAGGAAAAGTACAGGGTATATTGTTAGTAATGAAACTGAACAGGTGACTGAGATTTGTGATATACCACCATCTAATAACCCAATTAACATTCTCGGCATAACATTCTCTGCCAAATATTGGTACGCTTTCAACCTCCACCAACATTTTTTCAATGGCCGCTTGCAACTATTTTAGAAGTTTAAATGAGTATGTATGGTAAATGTACTGATTTACTGATATTACTCTGTCTCAATATTACAGTATGTTTTACATGTTTATACTTGACTGACTTTAGGTCATACCTGAAATTATGTATATTCCAGTGTACCTACCTGCAATTTCAAATAAATGAAATGAAAAATTTGGTCATGGAGATATGGCCAAAAGGAATTAGGAAGATAAAATTGCTATGTGCTAGAGTAAAGTTAACAGTTGGAAGAGATGGACCTACCCGCTGACAGAGCAGTAGATTTTATGCTTGTGGCGTAGATGACCCAAGGTTGGGAGCGACCTCGGGAGTCAGAGGGTCAGCTGTGGGGGGGGGGGGAGGAGGATTGAGTGTCCCAAAGACTGCTGTCATTCTCTAGGGAGGGAGGTGATCAGTGGCTGTCATTAATCTGACCCCTAGCGGTAACCGGGCATTGGCACACCAACACTACACAATGGGGCGGAGGTGGGGCAGATGCCCGGTGTGCTGCGCATGGGAACAAGCATGGTATCACCATTGGTGCTTCTCTTCCTCCATGCCAGGGGAGAAAAACAGAAAAACTGGTGACCAATAGCATGATACTAGTCTCCTGCAGGCCCCACACTCAGCTGTCTGGGGCACGTCCTGGCAGGTAAGTTATGCAGGATGCCAGGGTGATGGTGCTGGAGAAACCGGTGGATGGGGGCCAGTTGGCATAGGGGGAAACATAAAGAAATAAAAAACAAAACAAAAACAAAAAATTGAAAGAGATGGCAACAGATGGAAAAAAAGTGGTGACTGTTAAAACTTTCCTTTTACCTATTTTTACCTTCCTAAGTGTAGTGGGCCCACTGCCAAAGGTATTGGCAATGAAATTATTGAGTTTTTTTTTTTTTAAGTCATATGAGGAAGCAGATTGAACCCTATAACGTGACATTTTGTACTTACTTGTTAGAAAAGAAGGATTGAATTTGCTTAACCCAATAGTTTTTTTTATAGTATTTTTACATATTCGCCTATATGTAAAGTAATAAAAGGTGACACATATATTTGAGATTCATGGATTGGCAATTGGTTCTTCTCCCTGACTGAGAAATAGCAGATTAGTTATACTAAACTGAAAAAATCCCTGACTACTCCAGGTTATTTTTCACCTGTACTTGAAAAATTAAGGAAATGGCATCTATCATTACAAGTAGTTTCTATTTCTATAAGGTATAAATTCTACTTCAGTAAGGCATTCGATTCGGTGCCACATGGGAGACTTGGAAGTAAACTAAAGGGCACAGGGGTGGGGGAAAACCTGGTGGGATGGGTGGAGAACTGGCTGCATGGAAGGTAGCAGAGGGTAGTGGTGGGAAGGGAACTCTCATCCCCAAGGGCAGTGATGAGCAGGGTTCTGCAGGGGTCGGTGCTGGTGCCAGTGTTATTTGGGATATTTATTGCAGACATTCAGTGGGCAACAAGAGCAAGATCAGTCTATTTGTGGATGACACAAAGATGGGAGCAGTGGTGGATGACCTAGGGGGTGGCAGAGTTTGCAAGAAGATCTGGCAAGGCTAAAGACACCTGGCAACTGGGATTCCATGCCAGGAAATGCAAGGTGCTGCATTTTGGGGCTAAGAATCCAAGGGGAAACTACCATCTGGCGGGGGTACAGCTAGCTGAGATTGAGGTGGAGAAGGATCTGGGGGTGCTCATTAAGGGAGCAATGAACAACTCTGCACAGGGTAGGAAGGCAGCAACAATGGCCAACAAAATGTTGGGCTGTATCACAAGGAGTATAACCTCAAGGAGGGGGGAGGTGATTCTACCATTGTATAGATCACTGGTCAGACCCTACCTGGAGTGCTGCATGCAGTACTGGCACCCATACCTTAAGAGGGACAGTAGATTACTGGAAGGGGTGCAACGCAGAGCAACAAAGATGATCCGGGGTCTGGGGGAGTTACCATATGAAAGTAGACTAAGAGATTTGAACACGTACTCCATGGAAAAGAGGAGGGACAGGGAGATATGATTGAGACCTTCAAGTACATGAGAGGAATAAATAAGACTGGCACAGAGGGACTGTTCAAGGGGAGGATGGGGAGGGACACTTGAGGTTATGATATGAGATTAGAGGGTGGAAGGTTTAGGAAGGAATTGAGAAGGCACTTTTTTACAGAGAGAGTGGTGGCAGAGTGGAACGCGCTACCAGCAGAGGTGGTGGCCTGTAAAGCAGTGGGATGCTTCAAGAGGGGCTGGGACAGGGCAAAAGGGAGAGTCAAGGGAAGGGGACGCAGGGAGGTAGGGGCCGCTACAGAATAGGGTTGCTAGCTGCATAATCAAGCAGACTCAATAGACCAAATGGCCTTTTTCTGCTGGCAGTTTTCATATGTTCATATATTTGTAAATATATGAGCCAATACAAGAACATGGTTTTAGAATTCATCCGGAACACAATAGAATACAACCCATGGAATAGGTATCCTGTGATATGGGCTAGTAAAATTGAACAACTCAGTTTGAGCGACTCAATTTGATCACCTGTCAGAAGAGCGGGTGTGAAAGTATAGCGAGGATGGCGTGAGCGACTGTTACTGGACAAGAATGGTGACAAGAAAAGTATGGCGAGTGGGTGACAGAGGTATTGTGAATGGGAATATGATGGGTTGTTTGGCCAAGCAATTCCTAGCTGGCCATTTTGTCTAGTGGAAGGAATGACTGTCGCTGGTGCAGGAGGACTCAGGTTCAGAGCTAGGTGGGTGGGAATGCTGTTTTGTTTTGTTTTGAAGTTTGGGTACTTGTGGTTTTTTTGTGTGTGTGTGTGTTCCACAACCTCCCAAATGTGTGCCCTAAGTTCCCCCAGCCTCCTGAATGTGATCTACCCCGAATGCCCCCCTCCTAAACTTTCTCCACTACCCCAGTGTCAGCCCACCCCCAGAGTTGATAATAAAAATAATGGGGGGTGCGTGGAGCATAGCCCCCCACATAAAAATAAAACTGTATATTGTCCCTATTGAGACTTTTTCGGACCTTCACTGTTAATGTATTCAGTGTAGTGCACGTTGCCATTATTGAATTCGACAATGTGCACTCACTGATTTGTACATCACTATTTTGCAGTGTCTCATATCACATGGAACCCATGGAACATGACAAAATCAAACAACATTTAATGGACAAAAGAACCCCTCCTGGAATGTGGGACATTGTATGGCTATGTTGCCATGGGAGGCTGGGGGTTAAAGGCAATGCTAAACACAAGTGCATCTAGGAAAGGATATGTCCATGGGAAGAATGTCAGCAATTGACTGAAACAATGCAACACTTGATTTTGGAATGTGCATTTGCCAGAAAACTTTGGACAGCAGAAAATGGAAGGTGGTTCTCGGTGGCTTACAAAAATATTGTAACAGGTCACCTTACAACAGGGTGACAATCTGAAACTGGCACATTAAGACTTCTTTTAGTTCTATAAAATGTTGCCTTAGGCAAAATCAATGTAAATTGTTTTTTCAGCAACAAGAAGGGTCTCTGGTTGCTGTAATACAACAAACTGAACAAAAATTACAGATCTCATATCAGCAAGATAGCTTAGTATTATCTCCCAAAGGTTTGCAGACTAGATGGAAGAATGTCAATTGCATTCAGAACTAATGTAACACAGGACAACATGAATATTGTTTTACTTTTTTTCTGGATAAACAGGGTAATGGGGGACATGTGAGCAAGACTGGTATATGTGTGGTATTATTTTGGATTATATTTATTTGTAACACAAGTTCTTTTGACTGTAAACATGTATATATTTTCTTTTACCAAATAAAAATAATTCCCATACTCTTCCAGCAGGGAGCCTGACATCCTGTTTGGAGGATGGAGGAGTCCAAAGTGAAGGAGACAGATGAAGAAAGATGCTTCTCTCCCCACCCAGAGCATTGAGGAAGCTCAAGGTGTAGAGCCGATGGATATGGAGCTGCAGGAATCGTTATTAGGATGTTGAGCTGATAGATGTGACTGATGTCCCCATAGAGGAAGTGTTATCTATTCAAAAACAGAAGTTACATGCAGAAATACAAGAAAGAGAGAGAGAGATTGCTAGTGAGCATAATGGAGGAGGAAAAAGCAAGCACAATAAAGAAAAACATAATTTGAAGGAAGAAATGAAAAGAAGACGCCTGTCCTTCAGTGTGCAAATGCTGCCTACTAAGAAATGTCAAGTTTTCCTTCTGAGATCAGCCCTCCCTTCTTGGTGGAGGTAGCGAAGTGGCTCGGGCTGTGTCATGGTCTTCAACATGATGTGACTAACAAACATTGTGGAAATGTACTTGCTCATGTTGGAACTTGGTCCCTGAGAAGTGCATTGCTTGTTACTGGTTGGAAGAGAAGCCCAAAAGCTGGAGAGTATGTGCCCAATATGAGCATCCCTTTCTACAGAGAAACGCCGGCCACTGTCAGCAGAGAGGGTGCGGCCAACACATCAGTTGCTCCACTGTCCCCTGCTGTACAGGCTGGCACTGCCATTAATGTGCTGCCTCCTGCTTCAACACCAGAGCTCCTTGTGGTCACATCAATGGCACCCCTGCAGTTTGTATCATTGGAGCCTGTGGTGGTACAAATAACCGAGGAAACAGTGGTTTTGCCACCCAAAGTATTTGGCAAGGTGGAGTTCCCCAGGGCATTTTTTTTTTTTTTTTATTTTAGTCTTTGGTAACCAGGTAAAGCCCACCAGGCACACGTTCCTGTTTTCAGGGGTGACCTGGGAGCACTGGACGGTTAAGTGACTTGCTCAGAGTCACACAGTATGCAAGTGGAGTGAGAATCAAACTCAGGTCTGGTCTGCTAGATGTATCAAGCTCGTTCACACCTCGTTCCTCTAACCTCTAGGCTATACTGCCAGCCCAGTGGTGAAGAAAAGTGGCTGCTTGCAAAGAAAGTTTTTAAACAAGTGGCCACAGTACAAGGGAGGGAAACAGTGCCTGAGACTTCAGCTGCTATAGCTGAGACTGCAAATGCCACTACTGCTTCACTGGGATCCTCTGTACTAATAACTGCAGGTAATCCATCTCTTTCCTTACCTGATCAACATACAGTATTGACTGCTCAAGGTACACAGTTGCTGGCAGAAACAGACAGTGGGGCTCTTACAGCTAAACGTGACATGGAACTGACTGTATCACCTAATGTTATCATACTACACCTTTCTGAACTGGGTGTTCCTGAAAAAAGTACTGTACCTGGGGATTCAGATTCTGTGAATGCGACCAATACCTCTGACCTGCCTGTTCCTGCAGTTGGGGAGTGTAGGGAATCGGGATCCCAAAGAAAAGTACCCCACCAACTCACTCTCCAGCTGATAGGGAGAATAGTAGTTTAAACATGGTGGAACCTACACCTGGGTCCAGTACCATGGCAGGGATAGTGGTGGGCATTGAACAAGGGAACAGCCAGCTGATTGTCTAAGGTTTAAGACTGCTGACCTGTTGGCTAAATGGTCAGGGCTGGCAAAAAGAAGAAATGCAATTAGACTGAGGTATAAAGGAATATTAGAGGTACAGCCTAACTGGTCATATGTGGCCCATACTTTGTTAAAAGACTCATTAAAGTTCTTTGCATATGAGATATATACCTTGATCCACATATCAAGGGAACCACCTTCGATGTCAGTTTTAATGCCTTGGCTCCTCTTGTCAGATTTTGGAAACTGTATGGGGAACTTAAAAACACTCCCCTTTGGATGCTCTTTGTGGCCATTCCATTGATTAAACCACCATACAGTGATACTGTGTGATCCAGAGCAAGTCACTTAACTTCCTTGTGCTCCCAGGTCACATCTGGAAACAAGCTTCAGCTTAGTGTGCTACTCCTGGATAAACAATGTTCCCTTTCCCTTTCCCTTTCCCTTTATACAGGACAATTACAGTTTTATTCTGCAACTAGGGACAGCGGATGGTGGACAGTCTTTATTGTCTCCAGCAAAAGTGTGATGTACAAGATAGACCAAAACCCAACTTTGATACCAAACATGTATGGAGAACGTTACATCAAATGGATGCTGGGATTTGTCATCTGCCCAACAGTTTCTTTATAGGAGGGGACAGAGGCATCTTGTTCTACCCTGGACAGCCAAAAGCATACTACAAGTGTGGATCACAGACCCACCTCAGTGATGCAAATGACCAGTTTAAGTGTGGATTGTTAAAGGTGTGGTTATGTTAGCTTGACCTGCAGTAATTCCTCCAGATGTAGTTTGTACAACGAGAGGAGGCATACTTTCTGGTCTTGCCCATGGGCCGCCCACAATAGGAATGATGCCATGAATTAAGATAACCTTCTGGCACATGCACAGAAGACAGACCTGACACAGTCTCAGATAGCCCCCGAGCTGGTTTATTCTTTCTTGTGGCCTTGAACAGAGCATGTTTCTGGTGGAACTGACCCAGAGGGGTCAATGCCTGATCCAGTAGAAGCTGCTTAAATGGGATGGCTCGATGGACACCTTTTCATCCTGTTTAAACAGCCATCCCATTTAAGAGAAGTTGCTTAATTTAAGCACAGTACAGAGCATCATAACCTACAACATTCAAACAGGAACATCCAAACTGTTTCAAGTACTTCAACTGCTTGAATGTGAGGTTATTGTATTCTCTTAATGCTGTACATCATTACTGTTCTGATGTCAGTGTGCAGAAGGGAGAGACTGAGAGAGAGAGGGAGTAAACACTCATGCTGGCTGAAGCTGAATCTGCTGTAATGACCTGTGTTCCAGAGAAGGAGATGGAATAAACACTTGTGCTGTGCTGAGATGGTGGGGGAGTAAACACGCTGGCACTACAGACAGAAATTGAGTGAGCTGGGCTGTGCTGGGATGGTGGGGGAGTAAACGCACTGGCACGAGACTTGTTGAACTCAGAGGAGGGAGTAGACAGAAACAGGGTGAACTGGGCTGTACTGGGATGGTGGGGGAGTAAACATGTTGGCACTACAGACTGATGTAAGATTTAAACATTTTGCACAGACAGAAATGGAGTGAGCTGGGCTGTGCTGGGATGGTGGGGGAGTAAACACGCTGGCACCAGAGCTGTTGAACTCAGAGGAGGGAGAAGACAGAAATGGAGTGAGCTGGGCTGTGCTGGGATGGTGGGGGAGTAAACACCAGAGCTGTTGAACTCAAATGAGGAAGAAGTGCCATAATTTCAGTGAAATGTGCCATTCACAGCATGTTCACACATGCTCAGCAGCTCATCATCAAACCATCAAGGGCTATAGCAGGTAGGCTCACGGGCTCAGGACATTATTACCAGCCAGTAAATACAGTAGTACGTGGGACAGAATTGTCCCAATAATCCGACATCCACGTCCCTACTAAAAGGATGGGGGTGCCATAGAAATTAATGGCCACTTAATTGGTTCCCAGCAGGACGTCCCAATAAAGCGGACATCCCGATTATCCATGTCCCAGTTGTGTAGCTTCTACTGCAGTATCCCAGAATCTCCAATGGATAATCCATCCCCTATGGAAATGTCTGATGCAAAATCCACTCAGCAGGCTACTCCATGAGTGTCTACATCCACATCAGTCTTGACAGATCCATATATATCCATGGAAGACGCTGCTTGCTCTACAGTACAGAACCAGCTGGCTGGCTCTGACTGCACTATGCCCACCCACTCCCCCCCCAAACTCTTCCAAAAAAAGGTGGTCCACCACTCCTGACTGAGAAACAGACAATATAAACCAAAAATGCAAAAGATGCACATGTTTCCTACATATAATACATACGAGCCCCTAGGTCGACTGCTGGGGTGACTCAGTTAAGGACGTTTTTGATGTTTCATCAGTTTCATCATCCCAGAAATCTTTCTCCTCAGGCAATGATGATACATGCCTGAATCTACAGATTCCTGGCAGAGAAGACCACCTAGGATGTGCACAAAAAGCAGGAGAAATTCCATGACTACCTGATCAATATTTTAATATGTTGGGAATATTTAGCCCAAATATGAACACCCTGGAGGTTACTCTTATAATTATCCAGATTGCACTGGACCTGATTATTAAATGCACCACAGTTAACGTCAATAGCTTGAATAATCCTAGAAGAAGGGTTCCAGCATTTGCAGCTCTATAGTTTACAATGTATGATATTTTCATTTCTTCATGATAGCAAGGCATAGTCTGTAGCAGATATTCAATAAACAAAAAAAATTATGGGGGGGAGGGCTTCTCCATCTGGTCAATGGATGAAGACTCTTGTTCAGGAGTTGGATTTTTGAATTTAAAGGTGTGCCCTTCAAATTGCAAAAACATTTGGAGGTAGTTCCAGGGAAGGCGTTGCTTCTTGATATTAGTATTGACTCATATCCAGCAAATAAATGTTTGTGTACTGCAGGGCACATCCAACCGGACTGAGTTTTTTAAAACCTTAAAGTCTTTCTTACATGCTGTAAGGAAGGAAGGCAGTCCTGGGGGGATTTTCATTGTAGCCTGGATAGAAAAGGTACAGAGTCCCAATCTCATATAGTTTATTGTGATTCTAACTATCTACTACTGTAGATATGGGTAAACCTGCAGGGCTGGTCGATTCCTGTAGATGCTGTCATCAATCTGGGGGTTTTACTTTTTTCAAATGTACCTTGGCCTCCCACATTGATTTTTTTTGTTTCTAAAGATTTATTTTTAGACACTACCGAAGCAGTGGTCTTGGAAAACGTGGACCACATGGTATTGGGGTGCAACTTCTGGACTTCTGAACTCTGACTTGGTGGGGCAGGTATCTGGAAACTAACTGCAAAACTTTTGAAAGTGGATGAGGTAAGCACTGCCTTTTTTGAACTAATCTCTGTAAGACAGTCTGTACAGTGTATGTACAATAGTGTGGGAAGATACTAAAGAGGATATAAAAATGTTTTTGTCAGGACAAAGGAAAAGATGGAGAGGGACAAATGCCATTCATACCTTAACTTATGGGCTCACCTGCATAGATTATTAATGGAATCATTCCGGGGGGTGGCTGTTGAGCCAGGTCAACTGTGTAAAAGAGTGTCATTGGGGCACAGGACAGGAAGCATTGAAAAACCAGGAGCAGTTATAAAATTTGCAAGTAGTGTTTTTCAATAACAATAAAATAAACAAAAAATAGAAATTTGCAGGATAGCTGTTATACAGGCAGTTCTTTTTTATATAATTTCTTTATTAGCACAAATCATTAAACAAGATCATGAATACAAATACAATTCTATATTCACAATGTGCATTTTTTTGTGACAATAAGAAGCAAACTACATAAACAGTAATTACAAATTCAATGGAATGTACATAAAAATTAAAACATAAATTGAAATACTGCAAACCTGTTAATAATCAAAACACAAAGGGAGGAGGGGTGGTGATAGAGAGAAGGGGGGGGCATAGTCATTCTATTCACACAATCAAAGTATGATCCTCACTCATTCAGTGGTATATACATGCCTTTAAATATTGAGGTATAACAGTAAGGTATAAATCATGGCATTATGTTACAACTAATTTTTGGCCGTGTCTCCATTGTTCTGTGTCAGATCCCAATGTGGCCAGCATTCTAGAAAAGCTGGCATTCTGTCTTGGATCTAAAAAGTAAGTCTTTCCATTTCTGAAATTTGGTTTACTATCTCTACCCATTCATTACTCATTGGAGGTGACCCTTGGAGCTACTTTCGTGTGATAGTTTTGGAGGCTGCAACTACACAAATTGTCAAAAGGTAAAGGGTTTCCCTACCCATCAAATCACTTGGGGGGAGACCGAATATTAAGTGTTGGAATGCAAGTGGCTCAGTAATTATAAACAGATGTTGCAGTCTTCCAATCACCTCTTCCCAGAAAGAATGCAGTTCTGAACAGTCCCAAAATATATGAAAATGCATGGCTCATGTTTCCCCACAGAGTCACCAGCACTTCACCTGAATGTAATTGCCCCATTTGGACTGCAGCATAGGTGTGATAAAGTATTTAGTATGCATCTTCCAAGCTAATTCTTGCCACTGCCGGGAAGATGCTGGTCTACTAGTTCCTTCCCAAATTTTCTCCCATTCTTTAGTTGTCAAATGAATCTGGGCCTCTACTTGCCATATATCAATAATATACTGGAGTTGTGATGTTTTAAACTGAAGCAAAAGCTGGTAGAGGACTGATATAGCCCCTTTCTGCTGAAATTAATAAAGAATGGATGGAAGGGATGGTTCATTTTGTGTACCCTCCTGACTGTCTTCCTCTTCACTATGGAGGTTTGTCATTAAATAGTTTCTAATTTGAAAATACCGAAATCGGTCTGTTGTGTGCCAGGCAAATGCTTTGCTTTGCGACAGTCCTCAAAAGTATGGAGGGTTGAACCTGTTAAAATTTGGTCCGGGTATTATAGTCTTTGAATGGCTTGTCTTTTATACCAGTGATCCAAAGCGGCAGGAGGAAATGAGGAATCACACCCTAGCCATCGGAATCTCCAAAGATTTTGAGATATCATGGGATTCTTACAACATTGCCCCCACGCTTCCCACATAACATGCATGACACTATAAGGGTTCTGGGTAAGATTTTCACTCAAGCGGGCATCAAATAAGAAGGTGGTAATGAGATGTGTTCCAACGTGTCACGCTCAAGGGTCTTCCAGTGAGCCTATATCTAGCATCCATCCATACAAATGCATTTTCACCTGTGCCACAATCCCAATAAGCCCTCAGATCTGGTAAGGCCCATCCTCCTCAGGTTTTCCTGGCTAAAAGTACCCGTCCTCTTACCCCTGGTCAGGCTGCCACCCGCACAAAATGAAATAGGTGTCTTTGTACTTTGATGGAACCAAGCCCTATTTAAATGTACTGGAACACACTGAAATAGGTATAAGTATCTAAGTAGTATATTCATCTTGACTATTTGTATACAATTATGAAGCAGGAATGGGAGCAGGGACCATTTCTTAAGATATGCCTGAAGATACTGCATTAATGGTATGTAGTTGTCTTCATAGAGGTGGGCGGTAGTTGTCCATAAGTATATTCCGAAATACTTAAGTTTCAAAAGATCTCATCTCTTGGGGAAGAGTTTCTGGAATGAAAGGGAGGGTGAAAATTAAATAGTTAAAATTTCAGTTTTTTTCTGTATTTAGGGTGTAGCCTGACAGTAATGAGAATTTTTGTACTAAGTCATCAATCAGGGTAGGGACACTGTAGGTTCAATGAGATACACTAGGGCATTATCAGCTAATAGGCCGAGTTTATGTTCTGTGTATGCCAGTTGTACTCCCTTCACCCCCTCATCTTTATGGATCATTTGCATAAAAGTTTCAATATTTAAGGCAAAAAGAAAGGGTGGAGTCAAGGACCTCAGGTGATTGGTGGAGTTTTGCAGAGTACAGTTTTTGGAATAATGTTGAAAAGCAGCAGTGATATCAAGGGTCCTTACTACTCTTTGGGCCGGCACTGGATGAAGAATCTTACTAATGTGCACTCTATTTCATTGTGTACGGATCTGACATGCTAACAGACACAGCGCTCAAGGCCCCCCTTCATAATATCTCCGGTGCAAATACTTTAAATTTTGTTCCATTTCGTATTCTAAAATTTGATTACGCTCCTTTTTAAGTCACGTCTGTTCCTGCCCTCTTTTCCTATCTAGTTTAACTTGTTGTAGAAGCTCTAACTCTTGTATTTTTGTTTCTAGGGTCTGTTGTTTCTGTAATTGGTCTTTCTTATGATCAGCAGCTATGGCAATTAACTTACTCCAGACCATAGCTTTTATTGTGTCCCAGAGGATACCTGATGAAACTTCAGGCATGTGATTGTCCTGAACTGCTTGTTCCATAAAAGTCATTGTTTGTTTCTGAGTTTCCCTGTCTTGCAAAATGGAGACATTTAATCACCAGAAGTTCAGTTTTGTTTATTTCTGTAAATGATATTTTAGTAAAACTGGGGCATGGACTGAGATCCCCAGAGAACCTATGTTGCATATATGGAATGTATCTGAATCCTCCCTGGATATTAAAAACAGGTCTAGTCTGGAATACATCTGATGCATTGCCAAGTGAAATGTGTAGCCTTTTGTCTAACCATGACTGTATCTCCGGGCATCAACCATACCCAGCTCAGTTAGCACAGCTTTAACTCTTATGGCGACAAGAAGTTCCCTTCTTGGTATCTGGGAGGTACTATCTACCTGTGGGGTGAAAAGTAAGATTAAGGTCCCCACCACATACTATTAAACTTTCCCTTTTTTTGTGAACAAGTGATAGAAGTTGCTTATAAAAACCATAATCGATTCCAATGGGAGGATAGATGGAGACCAGTGTAAGTGGCTGGTCTTCATAGAGTCCTATCACAATGACATATCTACCCTTCCTGTCTGTGTGAACAGATTTAACAGTAAAAGAAACTCTGTTTGGGACCAAAATGGCCACCCCTCTCCTCTGCCTAGCTTTATAGGAGTAGTGGATCTGACTAAACCCAAACTTAACCAACTTCTGAAGTTCCATTTCTGACAGGTACTGTAGGTTTCCTGTAGTAATATAAAGTCTACAGTAGCTTTCTGTAAATAGGCCACAACCTCACCCCTTTTAACTGGATGAGTGAGGCCATTAACATTGTAGGTCAAAAAAGTTGTAGGTGTATTACTCATGGAGGTTCATATAATAAGGCATTACTAAGACAATCCTTTGGCTGATACTGTTGTACCCGCTGGTGGCAAAGGGAGAGAATACAATAAGGACATATCATTCTAATTATAATACAAAATACTAAAAGTGTGACAGTGCCCAGCTGGGCCCACAACATGTAAAACTGGTTGTAACGTCTAAAATAGGAGAATGCATTCTGGCATTCTCTTGGCCCTGTGTGGGGAGCTATAAGACTGTCCTGTTTCTCCACAATCAGGACAGTAGTGGGAACGTTTCCCCTGGGACAGGGGGCTACTACCTGAGCCAGTCCAAAAAGGATTGAGCTCATAAAAAAAGAAAACAGTACTGTATGAAGCATACATGTATATAAGAAGGAACTCCATCACCCTGCACCCCCCCCCATCTTTATTTAAGAAATAAAAACCTAGGTATATTAGAGCAACATGCCCTTCAATTTGCAGAAGACCATAGATGTTATCATAATCAACAGTAGCCAATGGCAAGTGTTGGGTGAAGGTCATATTCCGCAAGGTTATAGTTAATAATAGAAATTGGAAGCAAAGAAACATTGTCCCACCTTAACAGTGTCTTTCTGTAGGCATGTCTGAACACCTCCACCTCTTCATCCATCTTTGGGTTGAATTTTTATATTTATTACAGGCTATAAAATATAACCTTGTACCCCACTAAGTTTAACAGCACGCTATTTGAAATGGTCCTTGTAAAAATATAAGTGACAGGATATCATTTTTCCTGAGAGATCTGGAATAGACCCAAGTCAATATAAAGCCAGAGTTGAATATAAAATTCTAATTACTGGTGACCCCCTTTTTCACATGGTTAACAGTCTCCTGCCAAATGCTATAATAACCAGAAAACCAGTTATTACAGCATTCTCCAAGCTTTCTTTCACTAGCAGTGTCCTTGTGCTCCTCTGTCTCATGCCCTGAACAAGCAGGGGAAGTTTGTCCGCTTATTGAGGAATCTGAGCCGCTAGTGTTCACATCCATTTTCATTTTATTTACCTTTTTTACCTTTATCTAGTTAATCCTGCCTTTACAGTCTGGTTCATCCTCGTGTGTACTGGGTTTGGCAGACTACCAGTGCAATCCAGGATGGGGTCTTGGCTGACAACCCACAGCACTAACTGCCCCTGTGGTTCAACAGAAAGTTACAAAAAAAAAACCTTCTTGGACAATGAGGCAGAGTGTGTGTGTGTGTGTGTGTGTGTGTGTGTGTGTGTGTGTGTGAGAGAGAGAGTGTGTGTGTGTGTGTGCGTATGTGTGAGTGAGAGTGTGTGTGTGTCTGTGTCTGTGTGCTGTGTCTGGAAGAGATACCCTAACCATAGAGCAGCAAGGCTTTAAAACCACAAGAAAATGAATATATGATTCACCCAGTATCTCCAGAAACCAACTCCTTGCACCACTAATTCTAAAAAAAAAAACCACAGGTGACTGTGTGCCTATGAAGTTTTTTTACACACCCTCGGTGTGTGATGACCTAATTAGCCTCTCAAGCTTCGCCCTCGAGGTTTATGGGTCATCACACACCTTGGGTGTGTAAACAAACTTGATAACATACAGTCGTCCGTGCATTATTCTCTACATACCAATAAAATCAGTTCGACAATTAGCAGAGAATAAGCATAGAACTGCAACTTACATCAATAAGATTGTTCTCCTATGTATACACTAATTTGCTCTCTAACTGGTACTGGTGCTCCGTCATTGACTGGTGTCCTAATACTTCAGGGAACTCTATGCATGTAGGACTCCTTTCCAAAATATAAAATACAGGGTGTACTTTTTCGTGATAAACCTATAATAGCTCATACCTAACATGTGACCAGAGTTGAAAGTAATTTATGTAAATGAGCATCATTCTTCACCTAGCAGACATTAACCTCTGATTTTCCATTAAGAATATTAAGATAGGTCCCAGTTTATAAGTCAGTTTATGCTCCAACTGGGGCACGTGTTCCATCTTTAACTAGGACCCTTATAAGACATATGGCAATTTGTCTAAGACACACCTTGCATAATCATAAATAACAAGGTGTATTTTCCCTGAAAAAAGAACTGCACCTGACCTGCTAAAATATAGTGAACTGGTGCTGAGGATAGATTTATTCAAATGGGATTAGGTCTGCAAGTTTCCAGAGAATAACTTTAGTTTTGAAGCTTATAATAATAAATTAGATCCCAGACTCATAGGTCACTTTATGCACCAACTGAAGCAGATGCTCCATCAACAGTTAATACATCCCTAAGTCAGTGGCCATTTTGTACAATACGCTCCTTACAATCTCACTGATGACGGGGTGCATTTTCCTGAGAAACTGGGTCTATCCAACCATGTTATAAAACCAAACCTGGGGAGGAATAAAAAGAGAATTATGCATATACTGTATGGTCAGTTCTGCAAATTGCAGATAGTAGTCCTAACTTGACAGCTTATAACAATATATTGGATCTCAGCTGTATAGGTTATTTTTCATTCCACTGGAAGTACCATCTCACTTGTATGTTATTTCCCCACTAAATCAGCAAATACTGTGTCAGAATCGCTCTGAGCAGAAATAACAAGCATTTGTCAATGCCGAATGTTGCTTGCTTCTATGTGCTGTTTAGGTATTTGGACGTCATTGGAGTGCAAATATTGAAAATTTGTGAACTTACAAGCGTGTGTAGGAACTGCTCAACGCACGCTCGTAAAACAGTCATTTTTAGGAATTTTTTCACCAAATTTTCAACATAGCCATTTTAAGACCTCTGCTTATGAACAGTATCACTGTGATTTTGTTAATGTGTCCCATACATTGAGTTTGCACACCGACTGCCCCATTGTGCGCTACATTGGCGGAAACACATTTTGGGCAGGATGTGAAAAATGACAGCTGTACTGCTCATGAGGAGGTGTGGTAAAATGGCAATGTTGAAAATCTGGAGTGAAAATATTGAAAAATTTGAGAACTTACGAGCCTGTGTAGGAACTTTCATGCTTGTACGCTCGTAAAACAGTCATTTTAGGAATTTTTCACCAAATTTTCAACATAGCCATTTAAGACCTCTGTCTCATGAACAGTGTCACTGTGATTTTCTTAATTTGTCCGTGCATTGATTTACGCACACCGACTCGCCATTCTAAGCTACATGGTGGAAACACATTTTAGGTGAGATGTGAAAAATGACAGCTGTACTACTCATAAGAAGATGTGGTAAAATGGCAATGTTGAAAATCTGGAGTGAAAATATTAAAATTTCATGAACTTCACGAGGCCTCGCGTAGGAACTGCATATGCAGCTCGTAAAACAGTCATTTTGGAATTTTTGCACAAATTTTCAACATGGGTTTTGGGACCCCTTCTCATGAATGATGTCACTGTCATGGTGGTATTCAGGCCCAAAGGGTGATTTCGCAGTCACTGCACAGTCACTGCTGAAATCACCCTCGAACCGAATACCGCCATGACAGAGACATCATTCATGAGAAGGGGTCCCAAAACCCCATGTTGAAAATTTGGTGCAAAATCCAAAATGCCTGAGATATGCAACAAAGTTGAAACCCCTATCTAGGCCATTATACAGCTTACCGGCATTTCCTCAGTTCCCGGTCGGCTTTGAAGAGTGCAGACGTGTGTTCCGGTCCACGAAGATCGTCAGCTGGAGTCAGAGGTAAGTATGGGGTGAGGAGGCTGGGTGCGCCAGTAGGTGGAGTGCGGGTTGTGGGAGGGGTCAGGAGGCGCTCCAGCGGACCGTTTTGTTTTCAGGTTTAAAATAAAAAAATGACTTTGTGGGACCGTTTGCCATGCTGGGTGGGCTCCCAGCATGGCACAAGGGCTGATGAGGCGTTCAGCCGACGGGGATTGGGCACCCCGTCGGCCTATGAACTGATTGCCACACTGGGGTGGGCTCCCCAGCGTGGCACCTACAACTGAGAGGCATGACGCAGCTCAGCCGTGAGGGTTGGGCACCGTCAGCTACACAGGACATGCGGAGCGCAGACTGCCTGTGGAGCCACGCCTCAGTGGGCTTCTATCTCTGCTCACTGAAGCGAGCTCCCCTTTCAATCACTATGCCACTGCATTTTGGAGCGTGTCATAGACAGCTCCAAAATGCATTGGCTTACAAGAGCAGCGCCTGCCAGCTCGCTGCCTGAATTGGAGGAGGAGGTGACACACCTCCGAAATCTCCGATGATGGCACTATGTTTCTTGCACATGCGTGCAAGCAACATAAAAAAATGACGGTATACTTTTCCCTGAGGAAGCTGGGCTACTCCAGCCAAAGTATATAAATAGGGATGCGACTATAGTAATGTAAATGGGGTTTGTTCTGTCCATTGCAGCCACTAACCCTATTTCTACAACCCTATAAAAATAAAATCGATCCTAGCTTTATAGGTTAATTCACGACGCCATCTGGAGCAAATGCTTCATCATAAATGTATAACATTAACTTCCCTAGGAAGTGCCTTAAAAGACTAAAGCAGCATTTTAGTGAGACTTAGAAGATAATTACTACATCCCCAAGTCAGTGGCCATTTTATATAATGCACTCCTTAGTGTATCGCCGATTACAGGGTACATTTTCCTGAGAAAGCTGGGTCTACCCAGTAATTATAAAATCAGAGCAGAGAGAGAAAATAAATGAAGAATTGTATGAATAAGGTCAGTCCTGCAATTTGCAGACAGTAGCCCTAATTTGACAACTTATAACATTATAATAGGTCTCAAGCTTATAGGTTATTTTACATCCCATTGAAAGCAGTGGCTCCCTCATAAGGTAGCACCCCAATAAATCAGGGAACACTGCTTCAGAACCACACTCAGCAGAAACCACAAAAGACAGGGTGTACTATTCCCTGAGGTAGCTCGACTAATTCAGCCCAAATATATAAATGGAACTGTGGTTATAGTTATATAAATGGAATCTCTTCTGTCTGTTGCAGTTACTAACCTTACTTTTAGAACACTATGCACTATGCCTGAAAACAGGCAAGATTTGTCTAGTGCACTTACCCGGTCAACAAAAACTAAATAAATAAAATAAAAATTGATCCCGAATTTATATTTTAATTCACAACACCATTTAGAGCAAGTGCTCCATCATAACTCATCATAGCAGGGAGGAGGAGGAGGGCAAGGTGGAGACATTGTGGGTGCAAATCCAAGACTCGACGGGCAGGAGGGTTATTTTAGGGGTCGTGTATAGACCGCATCTCAAAATAAGGACATTGAGAGAGAGCTAGTGGAGCATATAAATAAGATCAGTGGGAAGGGTAACACCATGATTGTGGGGGACTTCAATATGCCTGGGGTAGAGTGGAGCACCCCAGCCAGCTCAAGCACCAGGGAACAGGTCCTCCTGGGGGCGTTCCAGGACAGCTTCATGGTGCAGATGGTAATGGAGCCAACCAGGGAAGGTAACATTCTGGACCTCATGCTGACAAACGGGGAGCTTGTCAGGGAACTGGGGGTGGAGGATCCGCTGGCAGAGAATAACCACCACACCATGTGGTTCTCACTCAGTATGGGTAAGGAGGCTGCCAGTACCAGGACAAAGGTGCTGGACTTCAGGTAGGCAGACTTTGGCAGGATGAGGGACATAGTAGCAGAGCACCAAGCCAGCCTGCCCACACATGGATGCTAACCAGAAATGAAAAATTATCAAGCTCGACCTTGCAGAGGTCACTAGCCCATGTACAAAGATCCAAAGTAAAAAGAACAGGTCCGGGAAGCTGATCTGGTTAAGCAGGGAAGTGTTAGAAAAGGTGAGGGATAAGAGAGCAACCTTTAGAAGATTTATGAGATCCAAATGGGGGGAGGACTGGGAGGAGAACACAAAGAAATCAAGGGAAGCGAGCAGAGTGGTCAGGGCAGCCAAGGCATCAAGGGAGCGAAGGCTGGCACAAGGTATCAGAGAAGGAGAAAAGGATTTCTTCAAGTACATTAGGGAGAGGAGGAGGAGCTTCAAGGTTCAAATTGTTAGAATCAAGAAAGATGATGGTTGGGTGGAAAAGGGGGCAGACCAGGTAGAAGCACTCAATGGCCACTTCTGTTCTGCGTTTACCAGGGAGGAAATTGGGACAATGCCTCAGGGGATTGGGGAGGCACGGGGGGCAGGGTTAACAGATGAGGAAATCCCAGTGAACAGGGTGATGGAAGGCTTAAAAGCCCTGTGGGCAGATAAGACACCTGTCCTAGATGGCATACACCCCAGGGTTCTGAAAGAGTTGGCAGGAGTTTTCTAGTGGTCCTGGCAGAGCCACTAGAAGACTTATTCAATATCTCACTGGGAACTAGGTGTGTCCCCCAGGACTGTAGAATGGCACAAGTGGTGCCCCTCCACAAGAGTGGTCCCAAGGATGAACCAGGCAACTATAGACCAGTCAGCCTTACATCCATTGTGGGGAAGCTAATGGATATTATCCTTAAGGAAAGGCTAGCAACATTTCTGGAAGTAAATGTTCTCCTGGACAACAGACAGCATGGGTTTGCCTTGAGAAGATCTTGTCAGACCAACCTTGTGTTCTTTTATGACTGGGTGAATAGGGCGCTTGACAGGGGCCAAGTGGTGGATATCTTGTATCTAGACTTCAGCAAGGCCTTTGATTCAGTGGCACATGGGAGACTGATTAGCAAGCTGAGACACCAGGGAGCAGGGGAGAAAATACTGGAGTGGATCAGGAACTGGCTGAATGACAGAAAGCAGAAGGAAGTTATAAGGGCGGCACTCTCAACTCCAAAAGCCATAACCAGTGGGGTACTACAGGGCTTAGTACTGGCTCCAGTGTTATTTGGTATTTTCATTGCTGACATCTCACATGGGATTAAGAATAAGATCAGCCTTTTTGTGGATGATGCAAAGTTAGGTGCAGTGGTGGATGGTACAGAGGGGTGGCAGGGGCTACTGGATGATCTGGCTAGACTAAAGCACTGGTCAAAAACATGGCAGCTGGGGTTCAACTCAAAGAAGTGCAAAGTCATGCATTTGGGAGCAAGAAACCGAAGGAATCATTACCGACTTGGGAGGGGGGGTACAGTTATCCCCTACAGAGGAGGAAAAAGATCTTGGGGGGATAATAACATGGCAAATGAACCATTCAGCACAGTGCAGACAAGTGGCAGCTAAGGCTAATAAGATGTTGGGGTGTATTGCCAGGGGAATCACATCCAGGAGAGGGAAGTCATCCTGCCACTGTACAGGTCATTGGTGAGGCTGCATCTGGAGTATTGCATACAGTTCTGGCACTCTGACTTAAAGAAAGATGTTAAATTGCTGGAGGGAGTCCAACACAGAGCAATCAATATGATCCTCAGTGTCTCACAGAAATCCTAAAGGTGGGGTAGGATTCAGGGCAGACTAGATGGATCTTTGGACCCCATCTGCTGTCAATTTCTATGTTTCTATGTTTCCATGGAGGACAAACCCTACGAGGAAAGACTGAGGGAGCTCAACATGTACTCCCTGGAGGAACGGAGGGATAGAGGGGACATGATAGAAACCTTCAAATATATGAAAGGCATGAATAAAGATGATACAGAGGGAATTTTAAGATTAAGGAGAGGGAGGGACACTTGGGGGCACAATCTAAAGTTGGAGGGTGGTAGATTCAGAAGAGAAATGAGAAAGCACTATTTCATGGAGAGAGTGGTGACATGGTGGAATGCACTGCCTAAGAAAGTGGTATCCCTGAAGAGGGTGGGCAGTTTTAAGAGGGGATGGGATGAAGTCAGGGGCAAGGTAGCCAATGAGGCACTGAGGGAGGAGTAACAGCTTGTATGGGCATGACATTGGATATGTGGGTAGGAGGGGGGAGCAGCTGCAGTATAACAGCAAGCAGACTAGATAGACCATCAGGCTTGTATCTGCTGGCATTCTTCATATGTTCATATGTTTGTATAACTGATTAATGTAAACTTCCCTATGAAGTGCCTTAAAAGGCTGGAGAAGTGTTTAGTGAGACTTAGAATAAAAAGTACATACAAGGCTCAGTTCAGGTTGCTATGTTCATGCCTTCCAAAGTATTCCTTCAACCCAAGGGTGTATGTGGAAGAGTCTTGATTTCAGACATCGTGTATGCAGCTGCCATTCATCCTGATTGTTGTAGTGCCTTATGGGTAGTGGACCATTCAGTATGCTGTGTTTTTGGAATAAGAGATGAGATAGTCTGCTTAGGATGGATCACTATACCCTTGTCTTGCAATGCTTGGTGTGCTTCCTCTGCAGATTGGTAAGTGTGGATGCCATCTTCCCAAAAAATCTTTAACTTGGCAGGATAAAGAATCTGTACCTTTATTTGCTTTTATCTCAAGGCTTTGATTAAGTCTATATATTGTAGACGTTGCTGTTGTATTTTGGTTGGGTAATCTTGATCCAGAAATGACTGAGTGCCATTATACGAGAATTCTATATGAGAATTCTTTTTTCCTGCCATGCCATCTTCAACACCTCTTCCTTCACCTGGTAGCTGGTAAATTTCATTATGATTTGGCATGGTCTCACATTAGGGTCACTGGGCCTAGGTTGCAGGGTCCAATGTGCCCTTTCCAACCTAACCTCTATCATAGCAGGGAGGGCCAGAACATCCCAGAGCAAGTCCACAATAAAAATCACACAGATTACCAGTCTCATTTCCCTCAAGGAACCCTGAGAGACACACGTTATCTCTTCTGGATCTTAGTAAGTAATTCTTTATTTATTAGGTGCCCAATCCTGGGGACTCTGGGTGCCTTACAGGTAGAAATGCACAGAATAATAACAACAATTAGGCCGGGTAAGCAATAAAAGGAAACAAATAAAATAAAATATTCCAACACAATTTTTGTTAAAATATTTACATCAAGCTGGCCCAGTGGCACTGAGGGTTGAGGTGCTGACACCATGCCGGCGACCCGGGGTCAGGAGCAAGCTCGGGCTGCTGGAGGTCAGCCAGGGAGGAGAGGATTGAGCATCTGGAGGACATCTCTCCTCTCCTGGGGAGGGGAGGGGAAATGAGCCACTGCAGTACTGGCTCCTGGTGGTGGCCGGGGGATAGTGTGTGATGGCTACAGAACCTGGGGTCGGCAGGGCAAAGATGCTGGATGTGCAGCATGTGGAAGCATGTACTGCAATGTCCTATGCATCATAGCATGGCTTCATGAGAAAAGGGGAAGAAACAACCATCCTCTGGCATGTGGGAAGTTTAGGCCTGCTGGCAACACATCAGAGGCACTGAGATTCTCCCTCACAACCCAGCTCACCAGGAACTCTCCAGTGTGTAGGGTAAGTACTTGCTGGGTTAGAGACCTGGGCTGTGTGCAAGCAAAAAGGAGGTTAAGAACTGGGGCTGTGGCTGGTGGGGTGCCAGAGGATATCACAGGTGGAGAACATGGGGATTCACAGGAAAACAAAAATGGCAGAGGAGGTAGTACTATAAAAAAAAAGAATATTTACATCAAGTTAAAAAACATCAATTGGAAAAGCTAGATTAAAGAGGTGAGTCTTCAGGCCCCTCTTGAATACCTCCACCATAAGGACCTCCCTCAGAGATTTTGGCAGTGAGTTCTAGAGGACTGGGCTGGCCATCCCTAATCAACGATCACCTGAGGTTTTCAGCCTGGTCCTCAGAACTGCCAGGAGGCCTGCAGTGGAGGAACAGAAGGAGCGGGCCAGTATGGTGGGGATGAGGAGGTCTGACAGGTAGCCAGGGCCCGATCCATATAGTTACTTGCCTCTAAATCTGCGCATTTGCCTTGCAGTGTGTCTGCATGGTGGATCAATGCTTCCACCGCAGCTCCAAGTTGGAGGAGGCTGTCCTTTGTAACAACAACTTGCTGTTCTTCTTCCATATGATTTTCCACTCCTGTCAAATGCTCATTACATTTTTTAAACTCCTGTCAGTTTTCCTTGCGTGATGCCTTTATTTCATGCAAGACCATCTTGCAATGACTCCTGGATAACTTTTCCAACTCAAGATCAGTGTCTTCTTCATGGCCCTTGGAGCTGGTCAGAGACATACTGTGGCTGTAGTCGTCATCTTGGGTGTTAAATCATGCGGCTTGCAGTGACATTTTTTGTCCTTTGGCTTGAGCTCTGGTACTGTTTCTCTCTCCCTCATGATCTCCTGTCATTGAATTAGCAATAATTTTGATTTTAACTATGAGGGAAAGGTTATTAGATTAGGGTAACCAGGAGCTTCTCCCTCAAGCTTTTATTGGCTCTGTGACATGACAGGAAATCTCTATACAGGCAGTTCTAACAAAAAGTCCTTCATCTGAGGGTATCTCTAAATTAAATCTCAATCTCTCTCTCTCTCTCTCTCTCTCTCTCTCTCTCTCTCTCTCTCCTCAACAAACTATTGCTCTCTTTTATATAATATATTTTCCTGGCAAGTAACTTTAGTAACCTGAGCTCGTTAAGATACCTCCTGATTCTCACAAAATGCATCAGAACTTTGTCAGTTTCTTTCCTTGCAGGTGCAACAAAATAGAACATTGTGTCCCAGAACTAATCTCCTGTTGACAACTGCAAATGAGTTTGTGGAGGTCATACTGCATCTCAGTGTCAATTCCCTGAGCTCCAAATAGCTTTCTGCATTCATTTCAACAATACAGTTATATACATTTTCAAACCACAGAACCCAGTTTCACATAAAGATACACATATATTTTTATAACCACAGATAAGCAAGGAGGAAGAAAAGGCAGAAACATCAAGAAACAGCAAGTGAGGACAGAGAGATAGCAGGAGACAGAGAATTGTGAGACTATCTGAGTCATCAGTTCTTAGGTCCCACAAGAAAATGGGTTTGCACACTCAAGCAGACAAGAGACAGAAAAAGGAGAGGATAGGACATATCCTTGCTTTTAACTCTTTCTGCATAACACATGGGGCATGGTCTTATTCAATCCTGCTGCATACCCCACTTTTTAAGAGGGATCCTGTTTTTAAAAAACAGGTTTCCAAAGCTTTCTTTTACTTCTCTTCTAACATTACCTTGTAAGTTTTCCAGTTCTGTGCATATGCAGCATCCCTTTTCCCATAATAACCAGTACAGCAAACAGTTAAGTTTAAAGCCACACATTTTTTTCAACCTTCGGAATTCTAAATTTCTGATCCATATCTTGACAGAAAATCAGCACTGACATTCTCATTTCCAGATTTGTGCATCACTTAAAATTAAATGGCTGTAGTGCCAGGTACCCCTCTTGGTCCTGGAATTTTTATCATTCATTTGATTAAGCCAACAGAGAGGATTGTGCTCTGTTGTAAGTGGAAAGTCAGCCTCTAGCAAATGAAACTTAGAGGATTCCATGGCCCACCTTGCCGCAATTTCCCACTGATACAGTATATAGAATAGGATGTTCCTTCCCCTCTATATTATGACTCAAGACTGCATCTAGGCCTACCTCTGATGCATCTATCTGTAACAAAAATTATTTCTTGAAGTCAGGGCTTCTTAAAACAGGGGATGAACATAATGCAGCCTTGATGGCCCGAAAAGCTTCATCACACTCTTGGCTCCATTTCACATTATTCGGGCACTATTTCTTTGGGAGTTCAGTGAGAGGGTAGCTAACTGGGCAAAGCTGGGAATGAATCTCCGATAGTAGCCAGTCAGCTATAAAAAATGACCTGTCACGCTTCTTTGTTTTAGGGACAGGACTGTTAGCTACAGCTTCGATCTTAGAAATCTCTGATTTTACTTCTCCACTTCCCAAAAAATATCCCAAATATTTGGTGTCCTGTACACCCAATGCACATTTGGTAGGATTAATGGTCAGAGCTGCCTTCTTGATAGATTGGATAACTGCTCATAGATATTCCAGGTGGCTTTTCCCATTTGGACTGTATACCACAACATCATCCAGATATGCAGCAGAATAACCAGTGAGAGTAGTTAAAATTTACATCCATTTACTGCTGGAATGTAGCAGTTGTGCCATGTAAACCTACCAGCATGGTGGCGAACTGATAGACTCCTACAGGAGTGGCAAATGCAGTTTTGTCTCTGGAATCTTTAGCTAAGGGGAGTTGCCCTTGATGAGACTGAGGGTGCTGATGCACTTGGCACTTCCCAATCTGTTCACCAAATCAGCTATACTGGGCATAGGATAACTGTCAAATTCAGACACGTGATTAAGTTTCCAGAAATCAAGGCAGATTCTTACACCCTCTTCTTTTTTATTTATAGTCGCCATTGGTGATGACCAGTCACTTCTCAACAATTCTATAATACCCAATTCTTTCATTTTTTTGTATTTCCTTAACCTTGTCTGCTCTTAACTGCTCTGGTAATCTGTATGTTTTTTGTCTGATAGGCAGAGCATTCCCTGTCACTAGTATGTGATTGATCTCTTTGCTTGTCCTGGCACTGTGATAAAAGAACTATTAAATGTCTTTACCAAGTTACAGATTTTTGCAGTTTGTTGGGAGGTTAAGGAAACATTCACCTTCACAGCATCAGCAGTTACAGTTTGTTCGTCTGTCACAAGCTATAACAATATCTTCTTTATCAGTTGTAGTAGTATTAACAAAGCAGCCTTTGGTGTTTTTTCAACCCATTTCTTCAGGAGGTTAGCCTGCTATATCTTGGTAGGATTTTTCCTGTCAGGGGTCTCAGTTTTATAGATAACTGTGCCAGTACATCTAAACACTTTATAAGACCCTTGCAACATTATTAACAGTTTATTGTCTTTTTGAGTCACTGGGGCTACTTTCTGATATTCAGCCCAAGAACTGTTACAGGTAGCAGGCAGCAACATTTTCATGAATTACAGGGCAGTACAATCTGTACAGCAGTCTGGAAAGTGTGCAACCCCTCCCTGGGTGACCAGCCATAGGGCTATCATGTGCTATCTGTAAAAACCCAGTTCTGTACTTTTGTGGTATAACCAATTGTTCTATCTGTTCCTGTGTCTGGGGTTTAACCCAAACTCTGTACAGTAGCCCATTGCATTTTTTAAACTATGGTACACCCTGTATTTGTTTCACCCCCAGCTGCTTAAAATAACCTTGTAGAGAAGCATTGTTAGTTTGCTCTGAAATAATATTACAGTCAGTTATCAATTTAGCTTCAGTATTTTCATATATTAACCCTTAATGTCCATCAGTGTTTTGTTGCCACTGTTTTTTCAGGCTTCTATCTCTCCTGGATTTCTGGATCTTATAGCTGTGCTCAAACAAGTCTGAATCAAAATCACCAAATGGAAAAACGTCCACACCATCTGAGATTTTCTTTGCCTGTGCTCTTGATATCACAGCTGCTGAAACTACAGGATTTACTCCCCATGTGATTAACTTGAGTAAATCCTGGAAAGTCACTGTCAAAAATCACAGGTACAGGTAACTTAGGTACTACCTCCATGTTCATTTGATGCAACACCCCATTCATGCTCAGAGTCACTTGGGTGGTGAGATAATATCGAGTGCCCCATGGATGCAGATGACCCCAGCACCTGACAATTTTGCAGTGTTTTTCCAGCACTTCGACATGCACTAGGGTCTGCCTGCTTCCTGAATCTACAAGTCATTTCACAGTTTTATCTCTCACCTTGACATCTGTTATATACTTGCCCCAATTTGCTAAGGACAAATCTGCTCCAGTGTTACCCTCCTTATTTCTATGGCAGGTTATTGCAATATGGCCTGGCTTATTACAATTGTAGCAAATAATGCCTTAGGGTGCAGATTTGTTACCCCCACCAGAGTTCTTATCTGATCTGGAGTTAAACTGGGAAAAAAAAGGGTCTTACTTGTCCTTGACTGTTACTTCACTGCTCTGTGGTCTGTCTGGCCATCTGATAGTCCTCGGCCAAAGAAATGACCATTTCCCCACTTTCTGGTTGGTGTTCTTTTATCCAAAGCTGCATGTCTGTAGGAAGGATGTTGATGAATTGCTCCATTGCAGACATGTCAATGATCTGAGGGACTGTTTTGCCCTCTGGTTGGAGCCATTTCATGAGGAGTTCTCTGAGTTGAATGAAGGCTTCTCAATGATTATCGACTGAGTGGTACTTCAGGGACCATAATCTTTCCCTTTAGGTCTCTCCTGAGATGTGATATCTTTTCAGGATTTCTTTTTTCACAAGTTCATAGTTTTCTGACTGTGCAGTGTCCATATTGCTTTAGGCAAGTTGGGCTTTAGCTGTAAGGTAAGGTACCAGCCTGATTGCCCATTGCTGCTTTGGCCACTGGCAGACTGCTGCAATCCTTTCAAAAGTTGTCAGGTATGCTTCAATATCATCTGAGGGACACAACTTTGCAAGTTTAATGTCTTTTAAATTGTTTCTGTTTTTTTGCTCTGCTGGACCTGTGGAAGATCCTCCAGCTTTGATAGCTTGCAAAGCATCCAGCCATCACTGCTCTGTCATTTCTGCTCTTCTCTTCTCTTCTCTTCTCTTCTCTTCTCTTCTCTTCTCTTCTCTTCTCTTCTCTTCTCTTCTCTTCTCTTCTCTCTGCTCTGCCATTCTTCTGGTAGTCACTCATGGGTTTGCTGTTGCAGGATCAATACATTACTTCTATGCTTCACTGATACCAGGTCTAGTACCCACACAAAACAATGGTCAATTAATAAGATGGAGTCTTCTTTGCAAGGATATGATATGACCATTCTACATAGAGCTGGAGTGACCAATCAGAACTCAGATGGGTTGTCCCATGTGTATGAGGAGTGAACTGATTTGGGAAGCTCATCCCATGCAGGGGGATAGAGACCCCAAATTCAGTCTAGGTGGGGAGGAATTGTCACACTTGGACAGCTGGTTCTGATCCTTGTATCATTTTTTGTAAATATAAAAAAATGTGTGATGGACTGTGTCAAGAGAATATGCTGTCTTGCTGGAACTGACACATCAAAAACCCCCAGAGATAAGTTCAAAGGACAGGACATAGCTTAAACTGCAGATATCTGAGGTGCAATTATCTTGTTAGTTTGCTTTGAAGGTGGGAAACCAAGATATCCATTTTATAATGCCCTCAGGGAGATCCTTTGAGGTGCACTAGGCGTCCTGAGAAAAGGGACATGGGCCAGTGTTATGGGTTACTGTCCAGGAAGCCAGCTCACTTCATCAAAGAGACATTTGATGTCTGGGGATACCAGGTCCCAGACTAAATTAAGGAGTCCAATATACTTTTGCTTTGAATATACAGTGATTTACATCAAAAAGACTTTTGATGTCTAGGGTAAAGCAGTTCGCAGACTGGTTTGGACCAGTCACATAAGAGAGGTGATTTATTTTGTCTTCTATTATTTTTTTAAATATCTTAGTAGGCCATCCTGTGTTATAAAAATATAAATTTTAATACTCCAAGGTGGAGTTAGGTGACTTCAGAGAGAAGGCTGGCTCAAGACTGTTTTTAAACTTACTGAGAAAACCTTAGAAGACACATTCATTTTAATTTCCTGACTGAGAGAAGAGAGACCACGAAGCACTGAAAGATTAAGAAGTAAGGACCTTAGACAAGACTAATCTGAGTGTTATTATTTGTAGGAATCTGCACTTTTAAACCTGTTTGTTTTAAGGCTGTATGTGTTGGGGTATTTTGTCCTGTAATTTTACTGTTTTCCTGTTTTATCTATTTTAAAGTAAAAATATATATTTTAAAATGGAAACTGCTTGGTGTGCCTTGAAATTTCTTTTTTACAAGTGAAGCTTAGATGGTTATAGTTGACACTGTGTATGAGCTTATTGTGGCACCAAACTGGGAAACAGATAGAGTTCTCTAGGTCTTACATAGAGTTCTAAGGGTTCATTTTGTAATACCTGATTAGGTGCCCATAGGCAAAGATATCTGGCCCCCCAAAGACAGAATTATCTGAACCTGATAATTGGATACGCAAACAAGAGGTTATCAATTTGAATCCCTCCAGAACTTGAGACTAAGGTGACTCAAACCCACAAAACAGACAAGAGGATTACCTTGTACTGTTAACTGTTCACTACTCTATGCTCAGAGGTTGGCACTTTGGGAGTAGAGGACTGACCGGCTGAGTGAATCTGTGACACTAGCTACAGCTAGTGCCTTGCCTAACTACCTAAACAAATCTTTTTTTTAATGAAACAAAAGCAAGGCAGGAGGTTTGATTTGGGAAGGGACTGGTGAGACAAGCAGCATAAATTGTAGTGGGGTTGGTTCACTGGGGGGGGACTGGCTGGAAGGGTCGCTATCTCCTCTCCCAGTGATATTTTGTGTGGCTGATGATGGGACTTACAGTAGGGAGAAAAATACTTAATTCATTTAAAATATCTGTGACTCCTACATGGTGTTCTTACTGGCCATAATTGTCCTGTGTGCCTTTTGACTACACTGCACCCAGTGTGTGAAACTGTGCGTTGCTCAGCACTCATTTGGTTGGTATCTTTAAATAAATCCCAGCAATATTTTGGGTGATTGACTATAGGACTTGGGGAGAAAATGCCTTCTTCATTTATATTTGAAAATATCTGTGACTCCTATATGGCAAACTGGACATCATCGTGCTGTGTGCCCTTTGACTGCATTGTACCCAGTTTATGACCATGTCCTTCCCAGCAATCATTTGGGTGATATCTTTAAATAAATTGCAGAGATAGTTTGGGTGACTGACAGAGGGTTTTGGGGAGAAAAATCTTATTCATTTTCATTTAAAGATTTCTGTGACTCCTACGTGGAGTACTCACCATCATCCTGCTATATCCTTACTATTATCTTCACTATTGGTAACACAATTTACAAATTAGGCCCTAGAACTTTTTAAAAGACTAGACTAGAACCAGGACCCAGAACTTCAGTGGGTTCTGACAATTCTACAGCAATATAGGTTCCTTTTTTTGAGCATCTAACAACCCTGGAGATCTTGGGCAAAGTCCTGGTTTAATCCAGTATGGAATGAATGGGAGGCAGGGAGGATTCACAAATTAAAAAGGGTGGTAAGGCATATCCCTGCTCAAGTTATGTGCCAGATACCATTGTTAGAATAAAGAAGTGGTATATTTCCTCTACCTTACTTGAACATACGGCCAGGAAACAATTGTATTCTTTTATTCTAAGTAATTCCTTTCTGGTGAATACTTTGACAGTACTGTAGTCTCAGTACAGAGACTGATGATACACTGAATATGTTCACTGACACATAGATTCCCCCAGGAGGTGGAATGTAATGTGGTTAGCCAGTCATGATAGACTTAATGTTAATGGCAATAATAAACATAAAAGCTTGGAAGAAATATATTGTTTGAGGAACTGTTTTCAGGACTAGTGTGAGACACAAGAACACGTATCATAAACGTGTCCCTTCACTGTTTTTTATTTATTGAAATGTTTCACCAGGAAGGCACACTGAACAACAAGTTGCTCGTCTCCCAGTGCAACCTGGGGGGAAGGGAACAGGGAGCTACAGACTTATCCAGAAGGGGAAGGGATCAGATCAGTTCCAGTATAGTAGCTTCTTCTTGCTGTTTTTACATCGTTTCTTGTGGATTTTACTTGGTAGAAGGTTATTTATTTTCTTTCTTACTACTTCTAAGGGGCAAGCAGGGTATTGTTTTGGGGCTGTTGGAATTTTGAAACCTGTTTTGGTGGCTATGAGTGGGCTCATTTGTTTGATGTTTCACTATGTAGCAGGCTATGTTTGTGAAGGCCTATTTCTTCTGATTTAAAACCTATTTGGTGTGATTTAATTGGGGCACTTTCTTTGAATTGGAGACCTATATCTTCTAAATTCAAGCCTATTTTGATGTGTTGTTGGTAAAGCTGTTTGAATTGGAGACCTGCTTCTTTTGGTAGCACACCTATTTTTGGGGCTTTGAGTAGAATTGTGATTCCTTTTTGCTGGCTTCACTAGCTGCAAAGTTTAGTGCATAGCGGGGGAAGGATGCTAATGGTCTGACCAGGGGCTTCAGCTACCTGATTGTTTCTGGAAGACTTAGGCTGGTCCCACCCTCCCAGCCTCTCACCCACCCCAGGTCTGTGATTTTCTTTATACCAGGGGTTCTGACATCAGTTCCTCCAATGGGCAAAGGACATGCACCTGTCATAGCAGAAGCAGCTATCCAGGAAAGGAACAACAGTGAAAGAAGAGGTGGCTGCTATCTCAGTGGAAGGGAAGTAACTGCAAATCAAGGAGCTTTCATTGTTACTTCTTTGCATTGCTATTTGCATTGTGGAAAGGAGGAGTAGGAATTTGAAGAAGGTTGTGCAGGGTTTTAAATAATTGATTAGCAGTTTTTTTTTGGGACAATACTAACTGTACAGAAAGCATTTATATAGGTTTTCTAGAAGTATTATGTTTGTTAACCACAGTGAGGCAAGTGTTACGCATTTTCACAATGTTTTAAAACTTTTATGAGCAAAATGCTAATCAATTTTTAGAGTTAAATAAAACCCTGTTGTGCAATAGTTACTTAAAGTCTCTTTTTGGATGTGGATAGGAAGGCTAGGACAGTAAAAAGTAGTTGCTAAATCTATCTAAACATGTACAACAAAGGGGGTAAGGGAAATTAAGAAAAGAATGTTTTGCACTGATGGGGGGAGAGGGGAGACTTGGGGGAGTGTTTGTGTCCTGAATCTGGAAGGTGGGGGGCCGCCAAGGGCAACGACAGCAATGGGTAGGGTGGTAGGGCTGCAACAACCATGTGCACCATTCTTCTAAAAATTGCCTGGAGTGTGGGAGGATGTTTAGTGTGCAACCACATAGAGAAACTTAGAAAGGAGATTGAGGGTCTGGAGGAGGAACTAAGACAGGCAAGACAGACTGGGGTGGGTTTAGCCAATACTGGAGGGAGGGAGGAGGGAGAAGGGGAGATGAGGGAGGGCGATTTGAGCCAACAGCGGTGAGGGGGGATCAGAAGAAGGGAAGTGGAGACAAAGGGGCCCAGGCCAGGAAGAACGATTGCCAGGGAAACCATGTCAGGAGACAAAAGACAAATGGAAGGAGGAGATAGGGACTTGTCAGGGGAGGAGAAGAGTGGCAAAAGTTATGGAGTGGAAAGGAGAGAACAGGTCACTATGAAGAGAGAGGGAGTGGACATTTGTGAAGGGTCTTCAGAAAATAAGTTTGCACAGCTAGAGAGGAAGAAGGTGGAGGAGGGAAATGATGCAATTGGAGGAGTAATTGATAAATGCCTGGACCAAACTGGTGCGGGGGAAGTTCTGCCGGGAGAATTGCAACAGGGGCAAAAGGGGGAAATAATGTGCAGGAGAAACAAGAGGAGCCAGAAATGAGAGATGGAGATAGATGGAAGCAAGCAGGGAGTAAGAGGGGTAGAATCTTAGTGCTGGGGGACTCAATACTTAGAGGAGTCAGGTGGGTAGAAAGGGGGAGAGACAAAGTCACATTTGGGTGGAGGCCATGCCAGGAATGACAGCGGAAAGGGTGGGACAATCTGTTCTGAAATATGCTAGAAGGAGTAGGGACAAGCCTCATTTAATTATACTTCTTGGAACGAATGACCAGGCTGACATGACAGTAGATATAGTCCAGAGGAGGTTTGTGGAATTAGGACAATTATGTGAGGGGGCAGAAAGATCAGTAACTTTTTTAGAGATACTTCCAGTGCCCAAGGCAAGCACTACAAGAACGCTGAAAATAGAGGAATTTAATGGATGGCTAAGAACCTGGTGTTATGCTAAAGGGTATGGGCTGTTGGGGGGGGGGAGGGACCTAGGAGGACAGCAGTCTCTATGCCAAGGACAGACTACACTTGAGTGAGCAGGGAAAGAAAGTGTTGAAACAGAGGATGGAGGAGTACATAGAGGAAGTTGGGAATTTAAACTAGGAGCGGGGGTGGCAAGTGGGCAAGAGACATGCAGAGACCACAGGTTGGAAAACCATATGAGCTTACCCCCCCATAACAGTGACAAAGCCAAATGGCAAGTACTATTGGTGATGCTAGGAAAGGAGGGCAGGATGGGAGGGGTGGGAAAAGGTGGAAGGTGGTTACTCTTAACGCTAGGAGCCTTGGGAGGAAAACTGCAGAGTTACAGGTGCTCATGGCAGAGGCAGAGGTGGACATTGCAGCCATCACAGAAACATGGGCCACCCAATACAATGACTGGGATCTGTCTGTACCAGGGTACAGTGTTATTTTGTAGGGACAGGGTGATTGGAAAAGGAGGGGGGTGGCACTATATGTGAAGGAAGGACTGAAGTGTGTAAGGGAGGAAGGGGAGGAGGGTAGTACGGAGTCACTTTGGATGCAAATATGGGATTCCAAGAATAGGATTCACAGAATGGGAGTGGTGTACAGGTCACCATCTCAGACGGAGGAGTTAGACAGGGAACTATCAGGACAGAACAGGAGGACCTGTGTGAAAGGTAGTGTGGTGATTGTGGGGGACTTCAATATGCCAGGAGTGGACTGGAGTACCCCAACAACCAGGAACAGAAGGGAGCAGGTACTGCTGAATGCCTTCCAGGACAGCTTCCTGCTGCAAATGATCAGTGAACCAACCAGGTTAGGGAATACCCTTGACCTTGCGCTGGCAAATGGGGACTTTGAGAGAGAAGTTACGGTGGAAGAACCACTGTCAGGGAGTGACCACCACTTAGTATGGCTCACATTGGATATGGGTAAGGAAGGAGTGGAATCTGGCACAAGAGTGCTGGACTTCAAGAAGGCCGACTTTGGGAGGATGGGGAAGTGGTAAAAGAGTACCTGGCCAGAATTCAACCTAGTATGGACACTAACCAGAGGTGGGAGCTCATAAAGCTGGTGATAGTGGAGGCAACCAAAACCTGCTGCAAGGCCCACAGCGAGAAGGCTAGGGTTAAGAAACTGAGCTGGTTGAGCAAGGAGGTAATGGAAAAGGTAAGGAAGAAAAGAGCTGCCTGTAGAAGGTACAAGAAAACAGGGAGGAGGGAGGACAGGGAGGAGTACTTGATGGAATCGAAGGAGGTGACTTGGGCAGTAAGGCGAGCCAAGGCATCTACGGAGCTCAGGCTGGCACAAGGCATTAGAAGGGGAGAGAGGACTTCTTTGGGTACATCAGGGAGAAAAGGAGCTGTAAGGACCACATAGTAAGGATTAGGAAGGAGGGGGATTCGGTGGAAGAAGGGTGTGATAAGGCAGAAGCACTAAATTATTACTTTTGCTCTGTATTTACTAAGGAGAAGAGGGGGGTGACACTCAAGGGGAGAGGAACGGCAGAAACGGGGGGGAAGGGGTGACGGATGGGGAAATCATGGAGGGCAGAGTTCAGGAGGGTTTGAAGGCACTGAGGGTGGACAAGGTGCCAGGCCAGATGGCATCCACTCAGGTGTGAAGGATCTGGCAGAGATCCTTGTGGGACCTTTGGCAGGCCTATTTAATGCCTCACTACACTTGGGGTGTGTAGACCGGGAGGATGGCTCATGTGGTGCCCCTCCACAAGAATGGGCCAAAGGATGAACTGGAGAACTACAGACCAGTGAGTCTCACATCCATCATGGGTAAGCTAATGGAGACTATCCTGAAGGAGAGGCTAGTGGCCTTTCTAGAGGCCAGAGGACTACAGGACAGCAGACAGCATGGCTTCATATGTGGCAGATCCTGCCAAACCAACCTGGTGGAGTTCTATGACTGGCTAACTAGGCAACTGGACAGGGGCCATGCAGTGGATGTCCTGTATCTGGACTTCAGTAAGGCGTTCAACTCGGTTGCCACATGGAAGGCTGGGAAGTAAGTTAGAAGGCACAGGGGCAGGTGCAAAGCTAGTGAGATAGGTAGGGAACTGGCTTCAGGGAAGGCAACAGAGGATGGTGGTGGGTGGGGAGTGCTCACACCCAAGGGTAGTGACGAGCGGTGTTCCACAGGGCTCGGTGTTGGGACCAGTGTTGTTTGGGATATTCATTGCAGACATATCATTGGACATCAAGAGCAAGATCAGTCTGTTTGCTGATGATACCAAGGTAGGAGCAGTGGTGGATGACCTAGGGGGATGGCAGGGGTTGCAGGATTTATTTATTTAGCTTTTGTTTACCGGGTAAGTACACTAGACAAGTATTATGCCTATTTTCAGGAATGACCCGGGAGAATACAACATGAGGAACAACAGTCAAGGAGACATGGCAAAGAGAGTACAGTTTTTTGTCACAGTAAACAAACATGTGGGAAATACATCATTTGACGCTAGTGGAAACATATAGTAGTAAGCACATTTCAGATAGTACACTGTAGACTAGCTAGTTCAACTGACAGATATATACAGGATGATCTGGCAAAGCTTGAAACCTTGGTCAGACACCTGGCAACTGGGGTTTAATGCCAAAAAGTGCAAGGTTCTGCATTTTCAGATGAAGAACCCAAGGAGGAGTTACCAGCTAGGTGGAGTGCAGCTAGCCCAGACAGAAGAGGAGAAGGATCTGGGGGTGCTCATTACAGGGTCAATGAACAACTCGGCACAATGTAGGAAGGCAGCTGCAAAGGCCAGCAAAATGCTGGGTTGTATTGCAAGGTATATCCTCGAGGAGGGAGGAGGTGATTCTGCCATTGTATAGGTCAATGGTTAGACCACACCTGGAGTACAGTATTTGCAGTACTGGTGCCTCTGAAGAGGTCATTGAGAGGCCCACTTTGGAGGGTGCAGCAGAGCGACAAAGAATGACTAAGGGCTGGGGGAGTTATCAATGCAGAGGAGGCTGAGGGAATTGAACATGTACTCTCTGGAGGAGAGGAGGACGGGGACATGACTGAACCTTTAGGTACATGAAAGAATAAACAAGATCGGTACAGAAGGGCTGTTTAAAGTAAGGGAGGGGAGGGACACCAGGGACATGGAGATAAAGACTGGAGGAGGAAGATTTAGAGGGAGATGAGGAGACACTTTTACAGAGAGGGTAGTAGCGGGTTGGATGCGTTACCTGCAGAAGTGGTATCCAGTAGAACAGTAGACTGCTTCAAAAGGTGATGGGACAGGACAAGGGGGGGGTCAATGTAGGGAAAGAGTGGAAGGGAGGGGCAGCTGCAGAATAAGGGGTGCTAGCTGTGCATTCGAGCAGACTTGATAGACCTCTAGGCCTTTATCTGCTGGCAAATTTCATATGTTCGAATGTTCATATATAGTGAAAAATATAAACAGTCATTACACTGGAGTAAACAATTCAAAAATACATCAATGGTGGGAATACAACATACAGTATACAATACAAATACAGCAATGCAGGAATACAGTATGTAATGCAAAAATACAGTAATACACACAATTCAGTGATGGAAGAAAAGCAGGAATACAGACTGCAACAGGTGCAGACAGTAAAAAGTGCTAATAATTATATGTAAGTGTGACTGGGTAGAGAAAGTCACAGTCCTGGCTAAGGGTAGAGTAGAAGAGAGGTCGGGCCTTAAGACTGGAGAAAACAGGTGCAGTTAGGGGAGAGGAGAGGAAGTTATTAATGGCAGTGGAAAGGGAGTGAGAGGATGAGGAGTGCCGTATTTGTGGGTGTTTCAGAGTTTAGGGAAATGGTGATTAAAAGCCGACTGGCCTGCAAGAGTAGAGAAGCGGGGTAACACGAAGGTATGTGAGTCGGTGGATCTTAAGATCAAGCAGGAGGGGGCAGGGCCTTTGAGGACTTGCTGCCCATGACTTAAAATTGCCAAAACTCAGAATCCCCTCTTATGTGGAAGTAGTTTGGGGAAGATATGGCTTGAACTGAATGATGTACATTAAGAGTACACTGAACGTTTGGTTCATGATCTGTAAGTAAGTTTTTTTATCTTGCAGATAAGGTGCCAACTTGTTCTGCAATAGAAACAGATTCCTGGTGGGGGAGGGGGTACTGTTGAATGTGATTTTGGCTTCTATACTGACTATACATTCTGTGGAATGAAACAGGATATCAACCCAGCTTATAAGATCTTTATTGAAAAAAAATGTCTTGGATTTTCTCTAGGTGAAATGCTGATAGTAAATTTTGCCATTTTGATTTTATTTATTTCTCTTTATGTTGCTTTTGAGTTTGTTTGTTTGTTTTTGTAAATATTGGTATATACTTTGACTGTGTCTTTTTGGTTTGGTCAGTTTTACATAAAATATCCCCCTACTCTTCTTCAATAAGTGCTATTTGATCTTTCATTTCCTCCTGAGCAATGACCAGAGATGGGTGGAAAGGACCTTGGTTTAACATCTTATCCAAAGGAGGGCACCAGACTAGTGCACCTCCCCAATACTGCTCCACAGTTTCAGTTATGGGAATTACCCCAAGTGCCTGATGTGGGGCAAGAACCCAAGATTATATGACCTTCCAGACCCAGAGAAAAGTGTGCATCCCAGGCTAATACTGCACCTCCACATGGTTCCACTATTTTAAAGGGAATCTGTAGGTTTCCTTATGAAATTATTGTAAAGGTTACTATGAGGATCCAGTATGTAAATTGCTGGGTTATATTTAGAAAATGTTTTCAGCAAGACAGAAAAATGCTTTTTAAACAGGAATGTGGAGGCATCTGTACTAATTTTGCTACATCTGTACTGATTTTGTATCCTACTAATTCCTGTAACTCCTGGGTCGCCCCTGAAAAAGGGACCTCCGGGGCCCAGTGGGCCTATCTGGTCAGCAAAATTCAATAAATAAATAAATCCATTTTGTGTCAGGAAGGGTGTTGTGATGATGTCACTGCCTCACCAGCGTTAACAGTGTACAGTACAGCAGGTGAGAACAATTTGACTGTGCTGTCAGGGATTTTATTATATTCTGAGGAACACCCAGGATTTTGTTTGACAGAGTGCAAGAAAAGAACACAATGCTTCTCTTCATGATAGAACAGGATCCCAATCTGTAGGAGCAGTTTATTTGAACCTCCTTAATTGCATACTGTTAGAGCTGTAGAGGCAGTGACATCATCACAGCACCCTTCCTGTCCACAAAACGGATGCCTCCACATCACAATTTTAAATGTATTTTTCTGTCTTACTGAAAACATTTTCTAAATATAACCTAGTAATTTACATACTGGATCCTCATAGTAACCTTCACAATAGTTTCATAAGGAAACATACAGATTCCCTTTAAGGATTTGTTACCCTGCACGCTGTAATGTTTTGCAAATTAGTACCACCTTTTTATGTTTCCACTACTTAAATGATTTAATGATTTATTACCATTAACACAGTACATTTTCGTACTTTGAAAATTACTGTACTTTGCACCATCTGATATTTAGAGTCATTAGAAACATAGAAACATAGACTTTGACGGAAGATAAGGACCGTTTGGCCCATCTAATCTGCCCATTTCCCTATCTACAGGATAGGCCGCAGATCCTGGTTAACCAACAGCCTATTTCTTCCTACTCCCCCCACAAGAATTGCCTTATGTCTGTCCCATGAATTCTTGAATTCTCTCACAGTTTTGGACCCCACAACCTCCTCAGGAAGGCTATTCCATGCATCCACTACCCTCTCTGTGAAATAATACTTCCTGACATTGCCCCTGAACCACCACCCCTCTATCTTTAAATTGTGTCCTCTTGGACTTTGTTGATTCCACTGAGGTACTTAAAAGTTTCTATCATGTCCCCCCTCTCCCTTCTTTCCTCAAGGGTATACACATTACACTACATGTGTCACTTCTTGCTATTGTAAATTCTTACACAGCACAAAGCAGTAGCACTCAGAAGCAGGAGTACCTGGTTTATGATGTAGAGAGTCAACAATTGGAATTCATTGCACCATTGTTTGCACCTTTCTGTGAATTTCCACAATGTATTTGGCTTCTGTTGCAGATTAAAGCTTCATCCCAATCACTTGTTCCTACTTTCAAGTGCTACTGCTTGTGTTATATGTGTGTGTGTGTGTGTGTGTGTCTTTAATCAGGGCTAGTTGTGCCACAGTTGCTCCATGTCCTGGCACCACAAGCGCAGACTCCCTTTTGCTTTGCATTGTAAAGTTCTGCGAATTTGTCAGTGACGTAGCTTACGCCATATGAATTTTTGTATTATGCATTGCACTGGCCTGGGTTGTTGTAGGATTTACCAATAGGTAAAGACTCAAACTGATCAATTATATCACAGCATTTTCCCCTTCTATTTTATAAGAGGAGCCTGACATGTATGAGATGTGCTCTTGTAGAATGAGATCAAACTACAAAACAATGTGATTATTTTTGCTCATCGGCTCTCTTTTTTGGTCAGACATTTTATTTATTTATTTATTTTTGTATGTAGGTTGGTAATTTTTTATAGTAAGACAAGTTTTGCCATATACAAATATAAAATAAGTTTAAAAAAATGTTTAACATCAATAAATAAATATCATATTAATAACTTTGCAACAAAATCCACAAACCAATTCCCTTGAAAATCTTTTCATATTGCACTGTATTGTTTATATATATATATATATATATATATATATATATATATATATATATATATATGTCTATATTATTGCTAAATCTTGGACTAAAATCCACTCTTTAACTTATTTCAAAAATGTATTTTATTCTTGAATACTACCACTATCTGTTATTTTGTAAAATGAAGCTTCTTTTTCTCGATCACTTTAAAAAAAGATATATCACACTTTCCAGTGTTCTCTTTGAATCAGAGTTCAATAAATATTTTACTATGTCATCTGTGGTCATACAAAGCTGTCCCAAAATATCACCTAAAATTTTCTTTTTTGCTTTCTCATATAACAGACAGAATATGAGCAGATGTTTAATATTATCCCTATCTGTCCCACATTTGCACTTTCCATTGGAACCATCTTTCCTTACAATTGGTTCTTTATGCTCACTCACATAGTATTCAAATCTATATTTTATAAAAAGCTGCCTTTGCCAGGGAATATTTTACTAAATTTAAATATTGTTCAAATCCAAAGTGTAATTTGTCTTTTTTTTGCCAGCCATTCACTTATTTTACAGGTTGCACATTTCTCCAAATCTTTCTGACTATACAAATCTCTTATCTTATTCTTTATTTTTATAATTATTTCTTCAAAAGGTCAAGTTAATGAATCTGTTATGGTCTGCAGTAAGCCAAATGGTTTAATATTTTTTTTACAATCTTTAATGATGAAAACCAGCGTCCATACTTTGATATCTAAGTGCTTCATCCAAACACATTCTGGGTATTCTTGTTGAATTCATACTGTACACCTTGATCCAATAAGGAACCTGCCTTTCTTTTATAAGACATTCCAAAGATGATTGCCCTAGCTTTGCTCTAATTAATGCTGTAAGTGCATTTTGTGGAAGTCCCATAATTTTTTTTGTAGTAATTATTTATTAGACTTTCTATGCATTCATTACAATCTTGTCCCCAGATTTCACTTCCATAAAGAATTTGTGCTCTGGTTTTCGCATTTATTACTTTCAGGCTTCCTTTTATCGACTTTCCTCCACACTTTTGAGCGAAGCTTAATATTGCTGGTAGACGATTCTTGTTTTTTAATTTTAAATCCCTAATATGGGCCTTCCAACTTAATGAACTTGACATTATAATCCCTAAATATTTAAATTTCCTTACCTGTTCAATAATCTATTTTTGTATTTTTATAGAATAGCATCTCCTATTATTATTTCCAAAAACCTGAAATTTAGTTTTTTTATAGTTAATTTTTAAGTCACGACCCTGGCATTTATTCCTGAAATCCTCACATATCTTTTTAATGCTTAAAAAACGTGTTGCCATCAAAATGATGTCATCCACAAATGTCAAGTATGGACATGGTCTTTCACCTATCTTTGGCATATGATATTCAGTGTTATACATTTTTATTAGGAGAGTATTCAGAAATAGGTTAAACAAAATTGGTGATAACACACATCCCTGCCTAACTCCCTAATTACTTACTACTTTATCTGTTTTCTGTCCCTGATTATTATATCTAACTCTGAATGTGTTCTTATGATATAAGGCCATCTATATATTCAGCATTGTGTTATCTATCCCTAGGTCTAGTAAGATACTCCATAATAAATTCCTGTTTATGCTGTCAAGTGCAGCTTTGAGATCTATATATTATAGCGGCGCTGTCTCGCCTCTATATTAAGGGTTATGAAGCCACTTCTATGTTAAACTCGAAATGTTATGCATTAATAACTTTGGATCTATTCAATGGATTTGCACGAAAGTTTGTATGCATGGTGTGACATAGTAGTTCTCTTGATTTGACAAATTTTGTTTCAGTCGGACTTACGGTGTTTGTGCACCATAACACTGAAAAATGCACTTTTTGCCAGTTTTGTGGGCAGTTTTTCAGTTTTGTCTGTGGCTCTGTGCACCCATTGTGTGGTGTACCAGTTTGCAAATTGGCACATTGAAAGAACTTAGGTCAAGGAACATGCCACTTTTTGTTTGGTGAAAAAATATTAATCCATTCAAAAGTTATTAAAGTTTTAAGTTCCCATTATAAGTCTATGGGAAAATTTATATGGTTATTTTGCGAAAGAAGAATGAGGTTTTGGCCATCTAGTCCCTCCTCACGATCAAAGAATTTGCAGGCTCATGATCAAAGAATCTTTGACTGCAAGGAATTCTTTGATCGTGACAGCCGCCATCTTGTTTTCATTTTGCGGTCGGAAAAAACAAATATCTCAGCTGAGGGGTGACTTCTGAAGTCAAACTATGATGGGTTTTACACAGGGGTCTTCCCTCTATCGAGTAATGCCTGTGGTTTCTTGTAATTCTGTAAAAAAATAGAGTTTCAAAATTTTAAATTCTTTGATCGCGTCTTGCTAACAATCTTTGATTGCTAGCCTGCAAATTCTTTGATTGCAAGATTCTTTGACTGCGATCTTTGATTGCGAGGGAGGGACTAGATGGCCAGATTTAAAAATTAAATATCTCAGCCTAGGGGTGACTTATGAAGTCAAACTAGGATGGGTTTTACTCAGGGGGGCTTCATTCTATCAAGCCATGCCTGTGGTTTAATGTATTTCTCTGAAAAAATTGAGTTTTAACATTTTTTATTCTTTGATCATGAGCCAGCAAATTCTTTGGTCACGAGCCTGCAAATTCTCTGATTGTGAGATTCTTTGATCGTGATCTTTGATCGTGAGGGAGGGACTAGATGGCCAAATTTAAAACTCAAATATCTCAGCCCGGGGTGACTTATGAAGTCAAAGTAGGATGGGTTTTGCTCAGGGGGCTTCATTCTATCGAGTCATTCCTGTGGTTTAAAGTATTTCTCTGGAAAAATTTAGTTTTAACATTTTTTATTTCTTTGATCATGAGCCTGCAAATTCTTTGGTCACGAGCCTGTAAATTCTTTGACTTCAAAATTCTTTGATCGCGATCTTTGTTCATGAGGGAGGGACTAGATGGCCAGATTTGGAGGGACCAGATAACCCAATTTTCACAACTTTTAAAATTAAATATCTTAGAAATGATTTGGTCTTTTAACTTGAAATTTGGAAGGTGTTGAGGGGATGTCCTGTAGATGTGAACTGTGGTGTTTAGGTGTCAGAAAATACATTTGTTGCAGAGATATTGAGGTGGCGCAGTTTATGTTTTGTGGAGAGCATTTTGCACTGTGGTACTGGCTTGAAATTTATAGGGTAGCTAGCTTTGCTACCATGGACATTTTTATTTATTTAGTTTTTGTTGACCGGGTAAGTGCACTAGACAAATCCTGCCTATTTCTAGGCACGACCCGGAGGAGGCGATACAGATGAATGCCAACTGACCTTGAACCAGATTAAGCTGTTGGTGGTATTTTTAGTGAATGAGGGAAATTTGGACAGGACACCGGGGAAATTCCCCTACTCTTTTTGATAAGTGCCATGGGATCTTTAACATCCACCTGAACTACCACCAGTCCAGGCAGATGGGACCTCAGTTTAACGTCTCATCCAAAAGACGGCACCTCAGAAGTGCAGCACCCCTCTCATGCTGCACTACAGTGTCAGTACTGGGATATTAACCCAAGTGCCAGATGTGGGAACTGAACCCACAACCCTCTGATCTCCTGGCCTCAGAGGCGAGTGTGCTATCTACTGAGCCACTGACATACTTTTCAGTGGTTAGGTGTGCAAAATGTAAACAAGTGTGGAATTATGCCACTCTGACGAATGAAAATCTCAAACATTAAAATGTAATATCTCAGAAAAGTTTGGTCTTTTAACTTGAGATTTAGAGGGTGTTGAGGGGATGTCCTGCACGTGTGAACTGTGGTATTTAGGTGTTGGAAAATTATTTTCTGCAGAGATATTGCATGATGCACTTTATGTTTTGCATATAGCGTTTTGCATAATGGTAGTGGCTTGACATTTATAGGGCAGCTAGCCTTAGTTTCATGGAGGTAATTTTCAGTGGTTAGGTGTCTGAAATGTAAAGAGGTGCAGAATTATGCCACTCCAATTATTGAAACTTTGTTTTGTTTCAAGCTGGTTTGGGCCCCGCGCTCCCACCAACTTGCGCGAGTTTGTACTTTTCTATGCTTTCTCAAAAAGTAAGGAAATTCTATGCAAAAAACTGCGTTACTGCATCATTTAGGGTTAAAACACAAAACATCTGGAAATTAGACCTTTAGGATTGCCCCTTCCCCCCCCGGTGTCCCCTCCATCCTCCCAAGATTGACAGATGCCCAGGTGTGTCATTGGGTTTGTGAGGCCTAAATGTCACCCCATTCTTTTTTACTGTGGCTTGTGAATATGATTACAAATGGAATGGGGTGACATTTAGGCCTCACAACCCCAATGACACACCTCGGCATCTGTCAATCTCAGGAGGATGGGGGGTACATTGGGGGGAAGGGGAAACCCTAAAGGTTTTATTTCCTGACTTTTTGTGCTTTCACCCTAAATGATGCATTAGTGCAGTTTTTTTGCATAGAATATTATGGTAGCATGGTAGTGCTACCACAGTTAGATTTGAGTAGCCCTTTAAAGGTTACAGGGTGAAACTTTGTACCTTAACAACTTTGCCACCTTTGAATGGATTTGCCTGACAGTTGTCAGGCACAGGGTGTAACCGTAGATCTTGGGATCTGCCAACTTTTGTACCAGTCAGATATACAGCTGCAGAGTTATTAAGCGACATTCGTGTGCACAATTACGTCTTTTTTGCTAATTCTTTGCTCGCACCTACAGATTGCATGGTTTGCACAACTGGTCCAAAAACTTCAAGGAACTTGTGGCCAGGGTTCCTGATGTGCTTTTTGAAGATTTCATGACAAAATTTTGAACGGTTCAAAAGTTATTCAAAAAACAATTTCCCATTATAAGTCAATGGGAAAAGTTAACAAAAAGTTTGACACTTTCGCAAATGCACTTTTTAGTGTCGCAAATGACTCTAGTAATCTCTCAAATCTGCCATTTGTTTTTCAGTTGGTGATCAGAAAAATGCATGGCATTTAAAATTGGGACCCTCTAGGAACACAGTTCTTTTTGTGTTCACCTAGTTGGACCCTCAGGATGCTAGCCATGTTTTTATTTTGGGGTTAAACACCCCAGAAATATGATTTTCAAATTTTGGGAAAAGTAGTGTATAGAGTAGTGTCACACTCTATGACACTTTCCTGAAATTTTACGAAAGCTTTCGCAAATCATGACACTATTTTTCCAGACTATGGCCAAAATGACAGGAATTCTTTGCCACTCTACTGCAAAATAACGGTTTGGTCTTTTGGGCTGAAATTTGGAGGGAAACATAGAAACATAGACTTTGATGGCAGATAAGGACCGCTTGGCCCACCTAGTCTGCCCATTTCCCTACCTAGAGGATAAGCTGCAGATCCTATTTAACCAACAGCCTATTTCTTCCTACCCCCCACAAAAATTGCCTTATGTCTGTCCCATGCCTTCTTGAATTCTCCCACAGTTTTAGACCCACAACCTCCTCAGGAAGGCTGTTCAATGCATCCACCACCCTCTCTGTGAAAAAAATACTTCCTCACATTGCTCCTGAGCCACCCCCCTCTATCTTCAAATGGTGTCCCCTTGTTCTTGCACATCTCTTTTTCTGAAAGATGCTACCCTCTTGGACTTTTCTCATTCCATTGAGGTCCTTAAACATTTCTATCATGTCCCTCCGCTCCCTCCTTTCCTCAAGAGTATACATATTAAGCTCCTTTAGTCTCTCCTTGTATGGCTTCTCTTGCAGACCCTGCACCATTTTAGTTGCCCTCCTCTGAACTGCCTCCATCCTGTCTATGTTCTTGCGGAGATGGGGTCTCCAGAACTGGACGCAGTACTCCAGATGGGGTTTCACCAACTGTCTGTACAGGGGGATAACAACTTCCTGTTTTCTGCTGGTGATGCCTCTCCCTATACATCCCAGTATCCCCCCAGCCCTCCCTACCGTCTTCTCACATTGCTTGCCAACCATAAGGTCATCTGATATGATTATCCCCAAGTCCCTTTCCATTTTTGCTGTTGTTACTACCTCCCCCCCATTGTGTAATCTTCCCTGGGTTTTGTTTCGAGCATTTTATGTTGCACTTCTTTGCATTGAATCCAAGCTGCCGCATTTCTGACCATTCCTCCAACTTCGCTAAGTCCCTCTCATCCTTTCCATGCCTCCTTGTGTATCAACCCTGTTGCAGATCTTTGTGTCATCGGCAAAGAGGCATACTTTTCCTTCCAGTCCCTCTGCAATGTCACTTATAAAGACATTAAAAAGGACTGGACCCAGTACTGAACCCTGCAGTACCCCACTAGTAACCCCTCTTTCTTCAGAGTGGACTCCATTTACAATTACCTTCTGTGCCCTGTTGTCCGGCCAATATTTTACCGAGGCTACCACCCTGGGACCCACTCCCAGGCTGGTTAATTTGACTATTAATCTTTTGTGTGGGACTGTGTCAAATGCCCTGCTAAAGTCTAGGTAGGCCACATCCACAGCCCCTCCCTGGTTTACTACTTTGGTCACCCAGTCGAAGAAATTAATTAGATTCGTCTGACATGACTTCCCGCTGTGAACCCATGCTGCCTTGGGTCCAGTGCCCTACTGGCCTCTAGGCACTCAACAATTCTTTCCTTCAGAAGTGATTCCATCACTTTCCCTACCACAGAGGTCAAATTGACAGGTCTGTAGTTTCCCGCCTCTGTCTTGGTCCCACTTTTGTGAAGGGGAATCACAACTGCCTTCCTCCAGTCCTCAGGTACCACACCATCCTTCCATGATTTGTTAAAAAGGGTAGTCAGTGGTGTCGCAAGTTCTCTGCTTAATTCTTTTAGAATTTTGGGGTGAATTCCATCTGGCCCCTATTGCTTTGTCCACCTTCAGTTTTAGGAGTTCTTTCAGAACCCTTTCTTTTGTGAAAGGACTGGGATCGACCCCCCTATCCTGAGTGCTTCTGTTAATTGGATTAGGCACCTCTCCCACCTCCTCTTTTGTAAATATTGAACAGAAGTATTCATTCAGTATCCCTGCTTTTTCATTGTCCCTCTCTGCCCACCCACTGTCCATTCTATTCAGCGTCACTATCCCTCCCTTTGTCTTGCTACACTCCCTGATATACCTATAAAAGGTTTTATCCCCCTTCTTAACTGAGTTGGCTATCTTTTGCTCAGTTTGGGCCTTTGCTATTCTGACTACCCTCCCTGCTTCCTTCTGCCTTAACTGGTACAGTTCTCTATCCTGCTCCTTCTGTGATTCCTTATACTTCCTAAATGCTATCTTTTTCTTCCTAACCTTCACCGCCACCTCTTTTGAGAACCATAGTGGCTTTTTCTTTCATTTTGATTTGTTTATTTGCTTCACACATAGGCTTGTTGCCTCTGTGATGGCAGTTTTGATAGTTCCCCATTATTGCTCCACTCCTTCTTCTAGCCTGTTTGCTAGGGCTTTTCTAAGGCACTCTCCTATCTTGCTAAAGTCAGCCAGATGTACCTTTTGGTGGTTTGGTGACAAAATATTACATGGATGCCAAGTTACGGTACTCAAAGTTGATGTTTTTCCATAGACTAACATGGTGCGTGATGCGCGACCCGGGCTTCGTGATCTTGAAGCGATTGGAGATCTGGAATTTTTTGTGACAAAGCGTAGCCCTATGGGCTACACATTTTGCAAAAACCTAGCCAGGAAACTCATGAATCATGTGAAATTTTAATTTTTTTTCTACGTCGTACGGTTCCTGAGATATAAGCTATTTATATTCCAACAGCTCATTTTCTGCGTTAAGGTCCATTATTATGCATACATTCTTTGTACACACTGGGTGGAATATTCAAACGGGTTGCTCATGGCGTAACAGAGTTGCACCATGCTGAACCCACTGATGCACCCCGGTGCGATATTCAATGGGGGGAAAATGCGCAGCACAAATCCCGATGCACCAGTCCGCATCGGTAATATATGCGGCACAGGTAAGGGGGGCGTGCCTATGTATATTCTGCACATCCCGATATTCAGCCTGGGATGTGCTGAGAATATGCAGGCACAACCCCTACATGCGCCGCACACAGTTAAGCCACAAAATAAAGAAGCAACAGCTGGCCACCCACAGGTCAGCTGCCGTAATGCAGGGCGCAACACGTCAGCTTCCAGCAGTGGGAGGCCACCCAAGCTCTGGCGGCACTGTCCGGTAGTGTAGTGCCCCCCCATGCCTGATCATGGGCTGTTTTAAATAATAGAATCCCTGGTGGTCCAGTGGACCTATCTCTGTGCCCGATCGTGGGCTGTAATAATAGATAAACCCCCTGGTGGTCCAGTGGACCTATCTCCATGCCTGATCGTGGGCATGCAGTACTTTAATTATCCCTGGTGGTCCAGTGGTACCCATACTCCCCTCCAACCCACCCACTCATTCCTGCCACCCTGCCCCCTGGTCAGCGTGGGCAGCAGCAGCCCAATTCCGAAGTCACCCAGCTACCTGTTGATTGATTAGCATAGTATGGTTGTATGCCCATTGGTTCTGTTATCGGGGCTCACTGGGCACGCAGACTACACTGCATCACAGTCCTGATTACGAATGAATCCATCTCACATATTGGTTGTGTAGTACAGTACGGTTCGTACACCTATTGGCCCATGCTGTGGTAAATTAATTCAGCAGCCATACTGCACGCTGTCAGTGCGGGCGGCTGGTCATGCGTTTTATGGTGGTGCATGCTCACCGCTGACTGGGGGGGAGCAGGGTGGCAGGAATGAGTGGGTGGATTGGGAGGGGGGTACAGGTACCGCTGGACCACCAGGGATAATTAACGTACAGCATGCCCATGATCGGGCATGGAGATAGGTCCACTGGACCACCAGGGAGTGTCACTATTATTACAGCCCATGATCGGGTTGAGGGATTGGGTCCACTGGACCACCAAGGAGATCTAAACATATTACGGCCCATGATCAGGCTGGGGTGCATTGACGGTGAGGGGTAGGGCGATCCCGGCGGCTGTTGCTCGTCAGAGCGCCAGGCGACGCCATCGATGGTGCACCTGCATGCAAGTGGGGCCATTATGACATGCAAATGGCCCCATTTGTGCCTTGCATGCATTATGACCCCATTTGCATGTCCACCGCTGAATATCGTAGTTGATGTACCTAGCACAATGGCACTTGCGCTAGCACATCCCCCTGCTCCTCTCTGGCCACTTGCACTGGCACAGTGCCACTGTGTTATGTGCTATGCGGGTGGTCACGGAGCGATATTCAACGGTGCTGAGCCATGGCGCAGCACTGTTAAGTATCACCCTGTCAGCACCCTGGCACATCTCAGTTGCGCTGCACCCAGGCTTGCGCCACAGCCTGGCGCAGTCTGAATATCCCACCCACTGTATTTCTCAATGGAGCTTTTGGGGAAAATTAGGGTGTGTGCTTCATTTACAGTTACATGTAGGCTTTACACTTGTGTTTGTGTGCCCGTTTACTTTAGCATTCCTGTGTACGCCACCGTGTGCATTACCATTTGCATTTCCATTTGCGCTTGCGTTACTGTTACCATTTGTGTCTCCACTGCTGTTTCTGTTTGTGTTTTGCTTTGCATCACTGTGCGCATTACCATTTCTGTTGGCGGCTGCCCTTCCATTTACATTTTCATTTGTCTTTCGTTTTGCGTCATCGTTGTTCTTAACGTTACCAATTGTATTTCCAATTGCGTTCCCATGCTCGTGCGCATTACGATTTGCGTTTCCATTTGCGTTTGCATTTCTGTTTTCTTACCTTTACCATTTCTGTTTAGAATTGTGGTACCGTGACCATGCGCATTACAGTTTGCGTTTCCGTACGTGCTTGCCTTTGCATTTCTGTTTCCTTTCGCATTATTGCTGCTGTCACAGTTATCATTTGCATTCACAATAGCGGTACTGTCACCGTGCTCATTACCAGTTGTGTTTCCGTATGCACTTGCATCTCCGTTTGCGTCACTTTTCACTTTGGCATCACTTTGCACCTGCATTTCTATTAATGCTTGCTTTACACTTTACATTTGCATCACCATGCGTGTAACCGTTACCTCTTGCATTTGCGTTGCTGTTAACGATACCATGTCACAAAAAATCACGTGGTGGGAGGGGCCCTGCGCTCCCACCACCACATTCCATTCACTATTTATAGTCCTCATTCTCAAAAAGAAGGGAAATTAGAGGCAAAAAACTCAGTTTAATGCATCAGTTAGGGTTGTTCCACAGCGACAAAAGAGAGGAAATTCACTGTTAGGGTTGAAAACCCCCGTTGCACCCACTCAGCCCGGCCCCTCCGACTGGTATTGGGGTGTGCGTTGGGGTCATCAGTCCTAACTCTCACCTCATTCTCCTATGCCTTAACTTGTTCACGCATGTGATGGAGTGAGAGTTATGCGCCAACGGCCCCAACGTACACCCTGATGCCAGTTGGGGGGGCGGGCTGACGGGGCTCAAGCAGGGTTTTCAACCCTAACAGTGAATTTCCTCTCTTTTGTCGCTGTGGAACAACCCTAACTGATGCATTAAACTGATATTTTTGCTTCTAAGATATATATATATATATATATATAGTGAGAGAGAGAGAGAGAGAGAGAGAAAGGAAAACTTTTGTTTTTTTACTTTGATATATTTAAATATAAGATGAGAAAGTGCACAACATTGATCTAGCATTGAATGTAGTGGCATAAAACCTGCCTGTGCTTCATGTATCAGCCCATACTCTTGGATCCATTGTAACAGCCTATTGTTCAAAATCTCGCAAATATTTTCTGTGTGGTATCTGTTAGACTAATTGGTCTATAACAAGTCTCATACGCTTTATTTCATTTTTTAAATAAAGCTACAATAATTGTTTCTTTCCATGATGATGGTATTTCCTGTTGTGATAATATGATCATATAGCTTAAACAATACTTTCACGCATTTGTCCTTTGTTTTTAGTAATGCATCTATTGGGACCCCATCTGGCCCTGAAGCCTTGTGGGTCATAACTGCCTGTAAAGATAGCGCTATCTCATATCTGGATATTTCCTCCATTATATTTACCCCTTCTTCCCTCACTTGGTTGTTATTCTTCCCTCACTTGGTTGTTATTATTGCTTGCACTTTCCTCATAAAATAATTCCTTAAAATGTCTTTTCCACACTTCTGATTCTATATGGTTCTCTATATTATCCTTAGGTTCCTCTGTTCCCTTGCTAACTAATTGCCAAAATATTCTATAATTTTTTATTAATAATCGCTTTTTCTAATTTCTCCCACATTTTTCCCAGTATTTACTTTTTTGTCTATTTATTATTTTCCTATAATTACTTCTTGCTTTATTTAGTTGTCTTTACTAGGGTTGTTTTTAGCCAGTCTTGCATGTTTATTTAAAAATTTCCTCACCATCTTACACTCTTCATTGAACCAAGGTGTACCTTTTTTTGATTTTATAGACATTTATTTCACTGTTAACCACCTCAGATACATTAACAATTATTTGCTCAAACTCTGTAATATTATCTTGTCTCTCATTATTTATATATTCATCCATTTCGTGTAAGATGGAGCTAAGGTCCAGTATTCTCAAAAACTCATTACTATTTATTAAGGCCCAGCCAATTCCTTTTCTATAAATAATTTGTGTTTGGATTTGCTTATGTACAACTTTCTTTTTTTCAATAATATTTCTAGTTCCAACAGTAAATGCTCACTTAATTCTATACTTCCTATCCTCATATCCTTACATCTGTGACTAATATTCATACTTATCCAGGCTAGATCAATTATGGATTTACCATTTACGCTCAAATAGGAAAATGATCCCTCATTATCTTGTTTTGTCTCTCCGTTAACCAAAATGAGATTCATATCCATCAATGTATCACTTATTTTCTGTCCCTTTTTATTATTTTTTTATCCATAGCCTGTCTTTTGTTATTCAAATTCTCTAGATTATTGGCTGTTAAATGATCTATGGCATCCTCACTTAACTCATGACAATTTCCCATCCTTGCATCAAGTCTCCAATTAGAAAACAACCTATTGTTGGGTTTTCAGAAATTTCTTTCTCTAGCACTCTTTGAATTTCTTTCAAGAGCTGGGTTCTTGTTTCTTTTTTATCACTTGGAAACATATATATATATTTTCAGCAATTCACATTCAAATTTAGGGAACTGGATTCTGATGCACAACAGACCCTTGTGTTTTGTTGCTATCTCTTTAGTAGTGTCATTATTATTTAATTTGCAATAGGTAGTTACACCTCCTGAATATCTACCGTATTTGTTTGTTTTGACAGCTTGTTTAGTATACACTTTATATCCATTTAAAAAATATTCATTATCCACCCATGTTTCCTGAAAATCTAATAAAATTGAATTTTGTGATATATGTAATAAATTCCTTATCTGCCTATTTATTTTTTATTCCAGATATATTCCACGATAGTATGTTGTGCTCAAAATCCAACTTCCCTTTTGACATTCTATATGTTGATTGTGGTCAGGAGGCTACAGAATTTTCTAGCCCATCATATTTATTTGAGATTTCCACCATGTAAAGCCATTGTGATTTTTCTTCCTGATTTGATTCCTTGTTGACATCACTATTTTTTAGACCATGGTCATAAACATATACTCCCAAGGACTCTAACACCTCTGATTTTCCTGTTATTTTCTCTGAACATTCCTCCTTTTCTAACCATAATGCTATCTGGTCATTCATTTCCTGTCTTGAGGCTTTCTTGATTTTCCTCCCTAAGTCTTTCATTTTTAAGATGGGCTCCAACAATTCACCCACATTATACTTGAGGCTTTTAGTTGTTTCTCTGCTAAATTTATCTAGTCCGAAGATTTATAACATCTTTTCTTCATTGTTCTTAATTTCTATACCCTTTTTTACAGTAACATATTCTGGAAACAAGTTACCCATACTAGTCATGTCACCACAATTCATTCCTATCTGTTCTAATTTGTCTTTATTATGTTTAACTGCCCTTAATAGATGACACCGATCAGAAACTACCAATATCCATCTTTCTTCTGCAATGGGCCCTGTGATACTCAAAAAAAATCCTAACTGTTTCTCTGCTCCCAATATTACATTGAGTATTGTTTTATTACTTTTGTCCAACCTCATTTCAGTCTCCTCAGGCATTAAGTCCACATTATATATAGGTAGTACATAATCGGTTCTACTTATTTTCTTTATGAAAACATTAAACTCATTTCTCAGAGTATACTTCTTTTGTTTTTCCTTTCCCATCCTCATCCAGATTTTTTCCTTTGTTTTTTTATTTTCTTCCTCCTGTGTTTGTTGTTCAATCTTTTGCTTTTCAGTTTTCTTAATTGTTTCTTTTTTGGTTTTATTATCTTAGTTTGTTGTTTTTTATTTTTCCTCTGTCTCATTTTAATAACCTTTTTTACTTTCTCCAGTGGTATATTGTCTTTGCCATTATCCCTTTTTTCTTATTCTTTTATAGGGTCTAAATTAAGTAATGCCTTTTCTACTTTTCTTTGTTCTGTATTTATTTTCTTATTTTTGTTTTTATGTTTAGTCTTTGATATTTTCATTGCGTTTTTTATTTCTTTATCTTTGTTTTCTTTTTTCTCCTGTTCTCTCCTATCAATACATTTTTTTCTGTGGTTTATCTAGTTTAATTTTCATCTTGTTCTTGTTTTCTAAATGTTCCCCTTTCAGCCACAGGCTGCTATTATTTTTCCTTAATTCTTTACTTGTACTATGTTGTCTCCATTCCGCATCTGGTAACATAATCAGTTCATCACTATATTCCCATTCTGCATCCACTGTGCTCACTGTATTATTCAGTGTCGATCTTTCCACTTTACTTATTTGTTGTTTCTCAATTACTAGGCTATTGTTCTTATGTTTTCTTGCTCATAACCCCTGCAAGTTCAGTTTGTTGTCAATTGCTATACCTTTCAAAAAAATGACATTTTTTTTAATTAAGGTTAGCTGTTCATAGATCAATATATTTGCAGTATACTGGTCACTCAGAGTCTTGGCTAAATCCTTTGCTATTAATTCTGTGTCATGTATTTTAAAGACTTCACAACTGGACAGAGTTTCAGAAAAACAGGGAGTATCCTCATGCATTCCATGGGTAGTATCCAAAATAGTCCCATCTTTACTGTTCTCTCGGATTGACCTATCAATTTCTAGTTACATAGAAACATAGACTTTGATGGCAGATAAGGACCGCTTGGCCCATCTAGTCTGCCCATTTCCCTACCTACAGGATAGGCCACAGATCCTAGTTAACCAACAGCCTATTTCTTCCTACCCCCCACAAGAATTGCCTTATGTCTGTCCCATGCATTCTTGAATTCTCCCACAGTTTTAGACCCCACAACCTCCTCAGGAAGGCTGTTCCATGCATCCACTACCCTCTCTGTGAAATAATACTTCCTCACATTGCCCCTGAACCGCCCCCTCTATCTTTAAATTGTGTCCCCTTGTTCTTGCACATCTCTTTTTCTGAAAGATGCTACCCTTTTGGACTTTATTGATTCCACTGAAGTACTTAAAAGTTTCTATCATGTTCCTCTTCTCCCTTCTTTCCTCAAGGGTATACATATTAAGCTCCTTTAGTCTCTCCTCATACGGCTTCTCTTGCAGACCCTGCACCATTTTAGTTGCCCTCCTCTGGACTGCCTCTATCCTGTCTATGTCCTTGCGGAGATGGGGTCTCCAGAACTGGATGCAGTACTCCAGATGGGGTCTCACCAACTGTCTGTACAGGGGGATAACAACTTCCTGTTTTCTGCTGGTGATGCCTCTCCCTATGCATCCCAGTATAGTTCTTTATTTTTGTCTAACTTGTGATTTGGTTTTCCATTCTCCCTGGTTTTCCGTCTTACATCTATTTCTTTGAAGCCTATTGTTGTATGTCCCAGTTGAGAAATTACTTCTTGAAGTTCCTCTGATTTAATTCCTTCCTTCTTAGAGTCCACCTTATGTGTTTTCCTTCATTTAGTAATGTGCCTAAGTTATTCATTAACTTTGATTATTATAGATTATTTTATTTTCCCCTTCTTTTTCTCAACCTTGTCTGGCAAGATTTTAAAGACCATAGTCCCTCCCACTTTGGTGATTGATATTTCTTGCCAGAAATCCACAATCTGGAGCGGCTTCCCCTTTGATGTTCTTTTTAATGGTTCTTTTTGTAATATATTGGACCCCATTTCTGGGGGACCAATATTTTTGCTAGCTTTTCTTTTTTCCTTAGATTCTTTCATTATTTCTTCCTTTTTCACCTTTTTAACTTTCTTTCCATTATGATAGGTGATACAGACAAATGTGCTATCAAGTGAATCAGGTACCGATTGGCTTCTTGTGCAAACTGCGATTTTCAAGATAAACTCCAATACGCTATAAAATGCTACGAGATGCTATCCAAAAACTATATTTCACAATATTATGCTCTGCTCCCTTTCTATCTTTGACAAAGCAAAGCAAAGCAGAGGAAAAAGAAAATTTTAGTACTAGCAAGGAGCATTTGCCACAATGTTTTTCAATTTTGCAAGGTCTAACCACTACCATGTACCTGTTGTGCTATGTGTGTCTAAAAAATGGAATCTCTGATCCAAAGAACATCATGCATGCACACTTATGGCCTAATGGCTCCTAGACATGTGTTAGAGCGCTCTACCATATTACCTCTGTTAGAGGGGAACTTAAATTATTCCTTTACTATCTTATATATGCTAATTTCCACCTCCTTTTGAAAATACTTTCTAAAAGACATTTAAAAGACTTCAAGGCCTAGAGAGATTTATTTTTTAAAACATCTACTAATCACAGATTTCAACACAATTCTTAACATGTTACCGCACAAATTTGAAACAATAAAAATGATAAAGGAGATAATAAAATACAATAAAATTAATAGTCATTATCAAAATGCAAGGAGTCCCACAATAACTATTAGAGTCTGAGTTACAACTGTCTCTGGACATATCGGGTGAACTGGTTTACTGTCTGGCACCTCACGACCTGGTTTTCTGCAAAACTGTTGTTTGTTTTCTCCTTGTCACTGCTTTGGACTCCAAGCTCTGGGGAAAAACTCCCTTTATTGTGGCTTCTTACTGCTCACATCATTCATGTGGGCAGCCCAAAGTTGGACTGGAAAGATTAGGACTTAATTAAAATAATATGGCAATGGTGGCATACCTTTTCTAAAAGTAACATGCGCTTGTCCTGACTCTTGCTACACCAATTTCTCCTCAACTGTCTAGCGTCAGCTGCTCTGCTTCACTTCATCCTACTCCGTTCTACTCAGACTCCACTCTCAGACTCTCAGGCTCTCAGACTTGATTGTCTCTCACAGAATCCTCCCAATTTCTGAACTTCATATCTGGGATGCAATGATCAGAGATCTTGGCTGACTCACCTTTGTATGTAATTCAAATGTTTTACCAGGAAAGTCAAACAGAGCCATAGCATCTTGTTTCCAGATGTTTCCTGGGGGAAGGCTAAGTGGAGTACATTATAACTTGCTAATAATTTTCAATACAGTGCAGTGACATAAAAATAGATGACAATGTATATTTGTTGAGCAAAGACAAAAAATATATAAAAAATAAAATATTAATAAAAAATAATCATATAGTAGCCATGAACATGGACAACTGCAAGGGATAACAGATTCAGAACTGAACAATATATGAAAGCTCAGGGAAAAAGCAGTGGAAACAAGTTCTTATGAGGTCAAGGGCACCTGCATAAGTGAACAGTGAACTCATAAAGGAGGGATTTGAAAGAGAAAAGGGATGAGGCAGACCATACAGCAGGGGTAAGGGAAGACCAGAGTTTAGGAAATAGAAATTAAAAAGTATCTTACCCTGCTAAGATTTCATATGAGGGATGGTAAGGGATAGAGGTTGGCCTATAGCCACTATTGGGTTTACAAGGGAGTGGAAGAGACCCTGAGGCAATGAGTTACCACTCTGCCAGTGAGAAGCAAGGAGTGAGGGGAATTTTGTGAGTTTCTGAGAGAAGTGTCAACTAGATAGCCCATGGCATATTCAAAATGTCCCTGCAGAGAGAGCCAGCCTAAGGACTGATATAGAGAGCAGTGATGAGTGGTGTAGGGGACCTGAAGGGCAATGTGACATATAGAGTTGCATGTGATATTTAACTGAGCAAGAAGTGATGAGGACATGTAGGAGAATACTGAGCAGCAGTAGTCAAGTAGGGGCAGAAGATTTCCCTAGGCAAATGCAAGATGAGCCTCTGGGGTCAGGAGGTGGTTAACATGGTAGGCTGCCCCAGCTTCTGATGGACTGTCTTCATAGTGTTAGAAATGTGGTCATTGTAGGTGAGGGAGGGATCAAGAGTCACTCTTAGGTATTTGAAGGAGGATACAGTGTCAAGAGGAGGGCCACCAGGGGTGACTATGTGTAACAAGGTTTCAGATTTGGCGGCTTTTGCAAGGTACGACTTGGAGCCAAAGAGCATAGCCTTCATTTTTTTCTCATTTACAAGAAGTTTCTTGGAGAGGAACCAGTTCTGAACAACTCCATAGTTTGTAGTGAGGATAGAAGATATAGATTCCAGGGACTTGGCACTATGGTAGATGATAAGGTCATCCACATAGAGGAGCACATTACAGTTTATGCTTTCTTTGGGGAGATCATTTATGAACAATGAGAATAGTAGAGGCCCCAGTATGGAGCACTGGGGAATGCCAGTGTAAATGGGCAATGCAGCAGAGGTATCATTGCCTATCAGAACAGACTGGGATTGGTTAGCAAGGTAGCTGCTGAACCAAGCGGTGGCATCAGGGGAGCAGTCTAGGTTTAGTAGGGTGGATTTGAGAAGGTGGTAGTCAACAAGGTCAAAGGCTTAGGATAGGCCCACAAACACCACACCTGTGGCCATACCCATGTCCATGTTTCTAAGGACATGGTTGGAGAAAAGGGCTAAGGCCGAAGTGGTACTGTGATGTTTGCCGAAGCTATTTTGGAGGGGGTTCAAAAGGTTGCACCTAACTAGATGCTTGGATAGCTGATGTTGAATGATTTTTTCTAATAACTTACTTAGGTGTGGGAGGGGGGAGATGGGACAGTAGTTTTCTGGGGCAGCAGGATCACCGGATTTGAAAATTGGTATCATGTGCACATGCTTCCATGAATCAGGCATAGTAGAAGATGAGAGGGCAAGGCTAAATATCTGGGTCAATGGCCTTACAAGGGCAGGGGAGAGGATTTTCAGAAAGGTGGGATACAGAACGTCACTGCCTGGGCTGCCCCTCTTGGGCAGTGCCTTAAGGAGTTTGCCAGTAATGCTATGGCCAATGGCTCTGAAGTAAAAGACAGGGCTTGATTTCTGTGGGCAGCATGGCTGGTTATTTTGGGCAGAGGGAGGCTGTGGGGGGAGTTTGCTGGTGTAGGAGGAAAGGTCGGTGAACATTCTGTTAAAGGCATCAGCGATCTTGCCTGGGTCAGTAATGGGACCGGAGGGGGAGTTTAGTTCCATTATCTGTTTATTTGATTTTGGGTTTAGGAGGGAGTTTAGTGAGGCCCAAAAATTGTGAGGGTTGCCAAGAGACTCATATTGTCGGTTGGTGTATTTATACTTTAGTGACTTCATAGCCTGCTTGCAGGAGTTTCAAAATTGCCTGTATGCATTCCATGATTGAGGGAGGGAGATGCCTTGAAAGCTTGCCAGGTTTTGTGTCTTACTTTCATTTGGGCCAGGAGTTCATTGACACTATGACTTTCCATAAGTGTATCTCATCTGTATTTTGTAATGATATACATGACCATTGTTATGTGGCCTCTATTTGTTAAAGTGCAAGAGAAAGTTCATACACCACATCAATTGTTTCACAGAATTCTAAGAAATGTAATGATCAACCTTATTTGAGAGATTCTGGAGACGTCAGTTGGCAGATTAACCCCACTGTTTCTAAAGCCTGGGATTTTTCAAATCTTCACTGCTTCAAGTGATATATCTTTATGCTCCTTTAAATACAGCATAAGTAAGGATTAAGCTATGAGAAAGGATGGGTCTGCTGTGGAATTAATCCATGGTTGGTGGGGGGGTGGTGGTGATGCACAAGGCCGAAGGCCAAGTGTCTCTAATGACCCAACCATGGATTAATTCCACAGTAGACCCATATCCATCCTTTTGAGTGGCTTAATACTCTTTTAGCATGGGAATTATTGTATGAATAATATTCTTTAAATAAATGACAAAAGACAGACTGATTTTGTTTTGGAATACTTTATGGTGAGCTCTTAAACATGGTGTACACACAGTACAAAACAATGGGAACACACCTATTGAAAATATCGTGGCTGGTATTTAACTTTTGCAAAAATAGCTTTGATTACAAGTTTGAAGCTTTGTAACATCAAAAAATATTTTAAAACTGTTCAAAAACTTGCATATAAATTTCAGAATATTACATAGCAAATGTACACATTTAATCAGGCAAGCTAAATGTAACTTTTTCATTCATAATTTTTGGATACTTCAACTCCTAGAGAAATGTGGGCTACTTAAGAAAGTGTAGGGTAACTCTATGTTTAATGGTCTCCATTTAGTATTTCAGTTAGATTCACTAATCATTACAGGTAGGGAAACAGGCCTCTGCTTTTAATGATCATTTTGCCAAGGCTAGACTTGTTTTTGATTTAGCTCATTTGGATCTTTCTCTTTCTACTTTTAACCTGACTCACCTGGAGTTATTCGTTCATCCTCTTTTCTTCCTCTAAGGAAGTAAAGGAACTGGGAGTTTCTAAGGCATTGATAAAGTTTTATTGTAACAAAGTTTCAGAAACTGATAAAATTGATCCAGCAGTTTTGAAATTAGGAGAGTCTGTCTTAACAAAATATATCACATATTAGCTTAATATTTCATTACAAACTGCTGAGCTACAATACCTCATGACTGGAACTGTGCATATATGATCCCTGTTTTTAAGGTGGGTCTTCTGTGCATTAAAATTTTTATCACCCTGTGTCTATTTTGTCAGTGTTTGTAAAGATCTTTGAAAAACTTATTCATCAACTGCTTTCTCCTTTTTATTTATTTATTTAAAAGTTGATAACCGGGAAAGGCACACAGAGCCAAGGCTCGTTTCCTGCTGCGACCTGGGGCAAGGGATAAGGATATACAGTAGTATGCATTACTACAGAGGATAATCAACAACAGGAAATAACAGAACATTTACATTATACATCAGGTACATAGTATGGTTAATACAGGAAATATCAAAACATTTACATTACACATTCCATCAGGTACATAGTATATTGAATACAGCAATAAATAAGTACATGTGTTGATAAGGGGACCAGGCACACTGAGTTTAGTACATAGAGAAACTAGTACCGCAATAAATAATAAGTACAGTGAGACGTAGGCATACAAATACACATAGAGCATTGTATGAGGTAAACAGAGCAGGAGTGGGTAAAAGTGTGAGGCAAAAGGAACTCAGGTGTGGGGGAAGGGGAGCATAAATAGAGGGCATCATCTAAAGTAATTTTTGAGGGATGCAGTGGTTGGCAGGCAGGGCTGGGAGCTGGTAAGCAAATGCTAGTTTCCCTGAGAGTGAGCAAGGCAGGGATAGGGCAAAGGAGCAGTGATCACGGGTTCGCAGCAAGTAACCAGTTTTTGGGGCAGGGGATATAATTAAAGAGAGGTAGGAGGGAAGAGTGTTGAACCAGAACTTGGCAATGAAGGAAGTGTAGTGTGCAAAGCATCAGTCTGTGAGTGGGGGAAGGGATACGATATGGTAGAGGAAGCAGTGATGTGTACAGTAAGGGAGGTTAGTAGCGAAATGACAGAAGGCATGAAACAGAGGATCTAGCTCAGCAAAGGATGACCTGATGTGCTGAACTCTATACCATGTCAGCATAGTCAAAAGAATGGAGGATGAGCTTGAAGACAATTTCTTTCCTGATGGGGATTGAGAGACTGTCCTTGTGCCTAAGCAGCATGCCTAATTTAGGGGCAGCTTGTTATGTATAGCATCAAGGTTTAGGGAAAAAATGCAGTTTGGGGTCCAGCCATACATCCAGATGTTTGCAAGGGTCAATGGCCATGATTTTAGAGCCATCTAGGGCATAGAAGAAGGGAGGAGGAGACAGTTTGATCAGTTTCTTGGTGTTACATTTGAGTGATTTGGCATTGAACCATCACAGCATGTTCTTGAAGTCAACTTGAAGGATGGGCTCGATTTGTGCAAGAGGGGGACAAGATGCAAAGATCTCTATTTCATCGGTGTGCATTTGGACATGTGATATGGAACTGACAGATGGGAGGTTGTTTACAAATATGGAGAAGAATATGGATCCAAGGATCGACCCCTGCAGTACACCGACTTGGATGGGGAGGGGGGGATTTGGTGTCTCCCAGCTGCACATACTGAAATCTGTCTGAGAAATAGGCCTTGAACCACTCGGTGGTTGAAGGTGAGAGACCTATGGATGATAGATCATCCAGGAGGATTTGTGGGAAACAGAGTCAAAAGCCTTGGCTAAATTGACAAAAAAGGCCAATGTCAGTTGGCTTTTGTCCATGGCATTGTGAATATGATTGGTTAAGCAGAGAAGGGACGAGAAAGTGGAGTGGAGGCTTTGAAAGCCTGATTGATAGGGAATCAGGATGTCACTGGTGGACAGAAAGGAATTCAATCTTTTGGAGGTAATGGATTCAATAATTTTTGAGAGGGAAGGGAGGAGGGAGATGGGCCTATAGTTGCTTGGGATGGAGGTGTCACCCTTTTTATGAGGATAGAACATTTTGGCTAGTTTCCAAGCCTTGGGTAGGGAGCTGGTAGAGAAAGAAAGGTTGAAAAGATAGCTGATGGGCAGGACTATGGCAGGGGTGGAGATTTTCAAGAGTTTGAGACTGAGTCCGTCAGGTCTCTTCTTAGAGGAGTTTAGGGATTTGAAAGCACAGAGTACCTGTATGGGGGTAAAGAGGGGAGGTGTGACTGGGCCCGGGAGGTGATGAGGGGGGTTGGTTAGTATGGGGAGGGGAGAGAAGGGAAGGTAGTTTCTGGGGGGTGGGAAGGCACAGGTGGTGAAGAACTGGTTTATGGAAGAGGCGGCAGATCCGGGACTATTGCTGTCAGTGGTTTGTGTGGTTTGTGTGGTTTGTGGGGGGAGTAGGAAGAAGTACCTAGCAAGGAATGGAGAGTCTTCCAGAATGCTGCCAGAGAAGGGAAAGGAAAGGGAAAGGGAACATTGTTTAACCAGACGTAGCACACTAAGCCGAAGCTTGTTTCCAGATGCGACCTGGGAGCACAAGGAATTTAAGTGACTTGCTCAGGATCACACAGTATGCACGTAGGCAGCTGTGGGATTCAAATCCAGGTCTCTAGATCTGCAGCTCAGAGCCTTAACCCACTGTGCTATACTGCCTCCAAAGGAAGCAGTCTTCAAGCTATGATTTAAAGAAACGTGCTTTAGCAATACACACTGCCTTGGTGCAGGTGTTCCTTACTGATCTGTAAGTTTGGAGGTCAGAGGCATTGGAAGATGTTTTATATACTCTCCAGGCATGGTCTCTGGACTTAAAGAGCCTCACCAGATTGGGAGAGATCCAGGGAAGGTGCATGCACTGGAGCTGTAGCCTTTTGAGGGGAGTGTGGTAGTTCCATATGCTCAGAAAGGTAGAGCTGAAGGTGGCCAGTGCAGAGTCAATGTCAGGTTCAGTGAAGACTCTGACAGATTAGCCAGGAGATACTGCTGGTTTAGTGACCTTAGGGGCCTGAGTCACATATACTTAAGTGGAGGGAGATGAGATTTATTACAACAGTGGGAGATACAGTGGTCACTAACGGCATCGAGGAGGGTACCAACTGAAGATAATTTCTGGGGATGAGTAGCTAGGAGCCAATCTAGCAGTGAGTGGTTGGTGGAATGGAGATTGAGTCTGGTCGGGTCTGAGATAAATTGTGTAAGATTAAGGGCCTTGATCTCCTGGGTGATTGCTCTGATTTTGGAGGAAAGCCAGTTGAGATTAAAATCACCCAGGACTAGGAGTTCTCCAGAAGCAGCAGAAGAGATAAGAGTGGCTAGGCTGGAGACAATAGATGAGAGGTTAGCTTTGGGGGAGAAAGAGCATAGATACATACATACTGTCAGCAGACAATGGCCACCAGACCCATCCAGTATGCCCATTTATGCTACCTGGTGATTACTCCAATAAAAAGGGGAGAAGATGAGGGGAACACCAGTTTGGTGAGGAGGAGCTCATCTGATTTGGGGGAGACTTCCTGGAGGATAGTGGAGGCACGTAGGGACTCATGGAAATAGGTGGCAATGCCATCACCGTGTTTTCCCCTGTCCTGGTATAATAAAGAGTAGCCTGGGATTGTTATTAATGAATCTAGGACTTTGGTTGAGAGCCATGTCTCCAAGAAACAGAGGATATCTGGGGAGCATTGGGTTATCCAGGCCTTAATGTGATCCAGCTTGGGCAAGAGACTCCTGGCATTCATGTGGTATATGCCCTGTCAGGGGAGGATTGGAGGCCATGGTATCTGGTGCTGGGTTTGTTTCAACATCTCCTGTGAGAAGGAGTAGTAGGAGACATTGAGCAAGCAATTTGGGGAGTTTTTTTTTCCTCAGAAGGCCAGAGGTGTGAGACCTTGGTTTCAGGGCCAAGAGGGGTAGTCCATTGCAGGGAGAGAGGGGGGCATGGAGGGGGTGAGGTGCAGGTTGCTGAAGGGCAGAGGGATGGGTGGAAGAACTGTGGAGGATGGAGTAACTGGTGAGGGAGGGGGATGTAATGTTCGGTGGGGAGAGGATGTGGGGATTGGGAATGGAGGTCTGGGGGGAGAGTATAGCCAAGAGAATGAAAAGAAGGAGGGGGGTACCTGAGGGAAGGGAAGCTGCATTTTTACCAGCAGTTGAGTTTGGGGCTTGGGGTCAAAGAGTTTAGGGTTGTAGGTAGTTAAATCTTTGTACTGTAGTCTGATTGGCAGGGGAGTAAACCTGTTGTGTACCTGTAGGCCAGTTACATCAGAGATGGTATGCGAGGGGTTGGGTGACAGAGGGGGTAAGGGATGGGGATGATAGAAGGGTTGGAATGTCAGGGTGAACTGTACTTCTAGGATGGCCTAAACATTTGTGTGATAGTATCAGGAATGGCATATTATGTGATGTGATCATGTGACATGGGTTACCTATAAAAGAAGAGCTGAGCCAGGGTGGGCAGATGGGGCAGTCGCCACATAAGCAGTGATGGGCTAACACAGTGCCACAAATGCGGGTTAGGATGCTGTTAGGATGCTGCTCTGTCAATACCTCTGCAGCTGCAGGGAGAGGGGATGGTGAGGTAAACAGCCTGTGGGGAAAGAGATATATAGCAGGTTAGATGGGGAGGGGATTTCAGACAAAGGGGGATCAAGTTCGGCAGAAAAGCAGGCAAAGGAGGGGAGTTGTCTGCTTTGGACCTGTGAGTGCTGTGCATGATTATATGATTGCCTGTGTGCCTGCATGTGCAAAACAAACATACTGGGACACTCCAGCAGTGTAGGGACTGGGGAAATGTGAGCTGCTGCAGCCACTGCAGCTGAGCCTGCAGGAGGTGTGTGAGCACACACTTAATCCCAATCAGGCTGCTGTTGACATTTCTGAGCTGACTGATTTGGGAGGAGATGGAGGAACACTCGTACATGAAAGGATGTAGCCACAGCAATCACAGTACAGCTGCATCCTTTCATAGTGCCTCATCAGTCAGATCTGCAGTGCCCCCTCTCCCCTCTTCTCCCAGTTGCTGTTCCTTGAGAACAAATCCTACCCACTGCCATACATCCTGCAAACTTCCAGACCAATTTATCTGGTGCACGCTCTTTCAAACAAATCTCACCCACTGCCATACATCCTGTCCACTTCCCTGGGTGCCCTCTTACCTGAAAATAAATCACACCTGCTGCAGTACATTACACCCAACTCCCAACTGCTTCCTGAGGTGCCTGCTCATCTGAAAAACAAAATCCCCACTACCATACATCCTGCCCACCTCACAACTGTGTCCCTAGTGCAAACCATCCTTCATAGTCTTTTTAATTTTTACAACCCTGTAAAATAAATGGGCCCTTGATGAACTCTAGCTTCTGTCCCACAACCACCCAGTTTGATCCCCTACCCCTCCATCCTGGTGCACCTCTCAGCACCCACCACCCCAACTCCACCACATCCCTCATGTAACAACCTAATGCACTCCTCTTCCAGTGACTGCTGCTCCGGAGTGTGACCGTGACTGACTGAAAACAATGTACGTTCAGTTAGTGAGTTTTTCATGCATAACTTTGTCAACTTTCAATATTTTTGCCCCAAGTTTTCAACATGGCCTTTTTTAATCTAACTTCTCATGAGCCAGGTAGGTTAAATGTTTTCAAATCCTCCCCATAATGTGTTTTTTGCAGTATGTGTGTTAAATCATGTTTTGGACAGGATTTACAAAATATTAATCTGCCTTGATCATAATTTGGGTCATAAAAAGACTATGTTGAAAATTTGGAGTCAAAGAGCAGGATTCACAAAAGAGATGCACCCAGCGCAAGTCAGATGTGCTGGCGCAAGTCAGATGTGCCGAGCACAGACAGAGCGATTCACAGAGGCATGCGCACTGGGATGTGCCGAGCGCATCCCCACTGTGAATCACCCAGACACAGGACAGCACAACTGAAGATGCACTGGCACAAAAGGAGATGCGCCAGGGCATCCTGGATGCCCTGAGCCATGCAGGGGAGCATATCAGAGCAAATGGAACAAGCCAGCAGGACACTAGGGAACAACCATGACGCTGAAGCAATGAAACCCACAGACACAGGTGCTGATAACGACATGTTTGTAAAACAGTAAAACCAGATAAAAAACTGTACAACAGTAACCACAGAACAACAAGGCAACAGTGCACCATAAACAGAAATATTAAACAGAGCTAGGCCCCATGAAGAGGCAAGGGAACACTAGCGCCGTCATGGCCCACCATGCCACACCTGTGCATGGCAACGTAAGGGCAATTGCCGGAGAACACTCTGCAGGGCAGCTGACAGGTGCTGAACAGTCCTGGAAATAGGGCTCAGGGCTGCCTGGATGGCCACATGGATCCACCCCCCCACATCAGGCTGGGCACCACCCCCTGCCATGACACATCATCCCTGGAGACTTACAGCAACGACAGAGAGAACAAACACTGAGGGCCTGAACATAGACAACACCCCCCCCAGCAGTATCCCACAGCAGCAGACCACAGCAACAGCAGAATGCACTGCCTACCTGACCCTGCAAGGGCACCAGGCCAGGCACCCAGGAGCCTCTGCCTCCATGTCTCAGTGACGGCCACAGCCCTCCACCTGTCCTCTGTGCCTGCAAAAGACAGAGAGCACCATGAGTCAACATAGCAGTGCCAGTAACACACAGCAACACCGACATGCACAGGGGGGGCAGGGACAGCCAGACAGTGCCACTGTGCAGGATGCACTGCCACAGTGCCACACCCCTGGCATGACTACCTGCAGCACACAGTGGCCTGCACGTAAGCACAGCCCTGCCCATAGAACCCCCCCATGGCACACATGGGTGCAGCCCTGACATGTGTGCAGGATGACAGTGACCAAAGTGGGTGCCCCATCAGGGCTGCAAAACACACATCCAGAATGCACCACAAAAGGAGCCAGGTGAGCGACACCTACCTGGCCTTGGCAGTACACCCTGGCATGCACAGCATCGCAGCAGCCCCAGTCTCTCCAGGTCCTGCCTCTGGAGGTCGCCGAAGCAATGCCTGCACTGCTCCCCAGTGCATGGCAGTCCAGTGCGCTGTACCAGCCTTCATGCAATAGAGACCCACACCTCTGCCCTGGGCACATGAAGGTCCTCCTGCCCAAACAGCTGCCCATCCACCTGCATAACAAGTGCCACCAGATGCAGCAGCTCCACCTGGGACCAGTTCATGGCTCTAGGGGATTGTCTACCTTCTCTAGACATTTCCACACTGACAGTAACTGTCACCCAGTGCAACACAGTGAAGCGCAATTGAGGTTCCGAAATGCACCACTTGAAACACAGAGCCACGGGCAGTACAAGGCACACAGCATGTGAAGCGCGATAGGGCACATGAAGCACGGCATGTGCAATGCCAGCTGCTAAGGTGTTGCGAGGTCATGGCCGGGTCACTCATGCATGATGCGTGTGTGGCCGCCATGTTGTGCACGGCATGCGCTATGGCCACCAACAGCACACAATGCGTGATCCATGGCCATTACGACCACCCAGTGCAGCACGTCCCACACAGGTGGGTGTACAGAGCATGATACAGGACACAGCACGATGGCCAGCATTCCTGCAGTGGTGCATCATGGAAGCAGTGTAGCAGCGCATATTGAAAGATGCACCATTGCACTCAGTGATCGCGCATGCACGACAGATGTGCCATAACATCATAGGTGCATCTCGGAGATGCTCCTTGTAAAGTGAGATGAGCTGGGGGCAATTATGCAATTCACAGACAATGCACCCTAAACTGCCTCATTCCACATGCATGGACATCTCAGCCAATTAGCATCTCATTACCAGAGGCCCAGGCCTCATTTGCATGCCCTGGGCCATAAATGCTCCCAAAGCTGCAGGCTGAGAACAGGTGACTGAGAGAAAACAGAGCCTTGAAGGTGAGTACACAGCAATATTGACGTGGTCTACTGAACACACTGGGGGAATGTACAGGTGCATGCAAGCCTCTGAACGTCCACGGCCACCACATGGGGAACAGTGCCTCCCAACATGCACAGAATGTGGATTGAATGCCCATAATGTAGAACACCGAACGTGTGCAGTACACAGGATGCACAGGACACCGGTAGACAGGTTGCTGCCATGTCGCGACCACTTGTCACAGTACCATGGTGTACACATGGTGGCATATGGGGTAGGGCACTGCTGTACACAGGTGCTGTTTCCAGTGGGCTTTGGCCATGCGCCATGGCAGATGGTGGTCCTGCGACCCACACAGAGGTACTGTGCCCTGTACAGTGGTACTGTGGAGAGGTATATGTGACTGGGTGTTACTGGCCATGTGTGGTGGGTGCAGCGATGCACTATCAGTCAGTCCGAGGCACACGGCGGTACCTGTGCAGGCAGCATGACAGTGTTACCATGACACACACACTGCAGCCAGCTGCCCCATGGGTGTGGTCCACCAGGCTGTGCCCCCCGGCACAGCACAGGTGAGACCCTGGTTGGACATGGTGACACTGCGGCCACACACGCACTACTGAGGCACCAGGACATGTCCATGGTAAACAGCACCATGTGCCCCCCAGGGGACAGCACAGGCACCCCAGCTGTGGACAGGTGGATGAGAAAGGCAGGTGCACTGTCCCAACGGTCCCTGTACCGGTGACACTGGTAATGGCCCTGGCACAGGTGGGCCCCGTGGGCCCCTCAGCCAGCACTGGCAGGACAGCTGGTGGGTACATCACAAGGCTGGGGAGCCTGTCTGGGTTATCTGATGATGACCAGTATGATGCGGTGGACATTGCTGACACCCTCCTTGTGCTCACCACCGCGGTCAGCACCGCCACCACCAGCGCAGGCATGGCAGATGGAGGTGCACCTGACATGGGGATGCCTGTGGTTGCCACTGATGGCCACACTGTGTGTGATGAGGCTGCAGATGTGGAACTGCTGCCTGTGGCTGCGGGTGTTGTGCTCTCTGTGCCACTGTCATGTGCAGTGCCATCGATGTCAGTGGCGTCTGGGCAGGGTGCCGTGGTACATGCACCAGCCTCATTGTCCCAGGAGGACACCACCCATGGGCATACAGTGGCATTGCCCAACCAAGCCTCGCCCATGTCCCAGCCTGCCAGAGAGCATCCACTGCCTGTGGATGCACCAGGACTGGCTGCTCCATCCCCTGCACGTCGGTGACAACACTGTGAAGCATCACCCGCTGATAACATTGGGGCCTATCTTGCCCTCCTGTGGGCAACTGTGGAGGGGCAGGAGGCCCTCAGTGCAGAGCTCCATAGCCACAGGACTGTGATGGCCCAGGAGCATGAGTCCACAGCTGCGTGGCATGCACAGATGCTGGCAGAGACATGCATCATGCGGGTGAGCATGACCACAGCTCTGGAGTGGATTGCAGCTGCTGTGAAGGTGGTGGCTGCCACCGCAACACACCGTGGACATCGTGTGTCCAGTTTGATGCCATGGAGCACATCCTGCACACCCCAGTGGCGGGGCCAGGTGTGCCCTCTGCTGCTGACTCCATCACCGCCGGCCTCCACACCCACTGTCCATGGCTCAGGCAGTGGCCATGGGTTGGCCACTCCACTGGCCACCCATTCATGGTCCCGGTGCAGCACCCCTGCAGGGTCCCTGGTGACACCCCCTCTGGCCGGTAGTGGCTCACCTGCCACCACCAGCCATGGCAGAGGCCACCCCCGTGCCCATGATGGTCAGGGCGCTGCCCTGTGATGCCCATGACCCCAGGTCTACAGTGGCTGGCTGACACACCTGTGTGTACCAGACGCCCTGTGGGTGGTGCTGGTGGTGGTGTGTGTGGTGGGATTCCACCCCACAGTGGCCCTGGCACCACTCCATGCTACCTGTGCAGGATCACCCACGTGTCTGTGTGTGCCACTGTTGTGCCATGTGTCATGGGAATGATGAGTGCATTCAAGTGTCTGCTGTGCCCTTGTGTAGGCCACTGTGCACACTGACCCATGACGTCTGCAGCATGGCCCATGTGATGCACTGCTGATGCATGCCTGGTGTGTGTGTCCCTGTGTCTGTGTGTTCCTCACCGTGTGTGTTCCTGTGTGAACCTCTGTGTATAGTCCACTGTGCCCATGGCATGCATTCTCCGCACCTTGGTGCACACCCTGCACATATACATACATACCTGCATACTCACCTGTGTGAACCGAAGTGTTCCTTCACCACACACCTTTGGTGGTCCCTCGCCCTAGCCATCAGCCTCGGGTCCCTCCGTCCCAGTCCGGCATCACTGCCCTGGTCCTCTGGGGGTGCTCTGGCCCCTTCCTCCCCCACCCCCTCCTCCTCCCCGGAACTGTCGCCCTCATCGGCCTCGACAGGTGTTCTGCGGTCTAGGGCCATGTTGTGTAGCATACAACAGTTCAGGAATATGCCACAGGCCTTCTCAGGGCTATACTGTAGGGTGCCACCTGACCAACACAGGCACCGGAAGCACATCTTAAGCATGCCAAAGACACACTCTATGATGGCTCATGTCACGATGTGTGCCTCATTGTAGTGCTCCTCTACTTCTGTTCTAGGTTGTTGGATGGGGGTGAGGAACCAGGGCCTCAGCTGATAAGGAGTTGTCACCTGTGGGGATAGACATGTGTCCATTAGTACATTGGGTTACACCTTGCCATGCACCCTGTCCACACCTCTGACCTCAGCGATGTGTGCACCTGTCCTGCTCTCCTGCCCGTGTATCCACATTGTGGTCTGTCCTGCATCCCCACTACAGCTGTGCCTGTATGCCCCTGTCCATCATGTGGTGCACAGTGGTTGCTTGTCCCCCTGTGTCTGCCTGTGTACCCTTGCACACCCCTGCTGTCCCACAGCCCATGCACATGCATTGCACTGCCTGGGTGCCCACGGTCCGCCACCTGTGTCCTGGCCTTGGTGCCCTCCTATGCTGTTGGGGCCCTGTCACACACACCTATCAGGTGGCCACTTGGTATGTTCCTGTCCTCGAACCTCATGCACAGTGCCGAACAGTGCCATATGAATGAGTTGTGCACTCCCAGGGTGTGTGGTACAGACATTGGAGATGCACCCTGTGGCATCGCACACCACCTGGCAATTCATGGAGTGGTATCCCTTCCAGTTTATGTAGGTGGTGGCATCCTTACCAGGTGGTGCGTGGATTGCCACATGGGTGCAATCTATTGCCCTTATGATGTCTGGCATGCGTGCCACCCTGTAGAACCCCTGCATGGCTTCTGTCTGCTCCGCCTGCATGCTGGGGAAATGGATGTATTCCGAGGCTTGCAGTAGCAGTGTGGTGAGAAATTGTGTGAGGAGGCAGGACATAGAAGTCTGTAAGATGCCAGTGGTGTCCCCAGTAGGCCTCTGGAAGCTTCCTGTGACGAGCATGCACATGACTGTTGTCACCTTGGTCTCCATGGGAATGGCATGACCTCATGCAGTGGGTGCCTGCATCACATCATGCCACAGCTCACAGAGCTGCCTCAGCATGGACCTGTTCAGGTGGTATCGGCCTACTGTCTCCACCTCAGTCAGCTGCTCAAATGACAGCCTGGCATGAAACTGCCATGGGGTCGGCCGCCTATGGTGCCTTCCTCCACCCTGCCTCCTTCTCCTGATTAGTGCACCTCTGATGGCCACTGCTGCTGTGTTCACACTGCTGTGGGATGCTCAGTCCAGCCCTCTGGCACAGTCTCTGTGGCTTGCTGTGCTGGCTGTCTCTATCACTCTCTCTCTGTCTCTCGCTCTCTGTCTTCCAGTCTCCCCCTGGATCAGGTAGTGTGCTGCTGCAGCAGTTCAGTCAATGACCTGCAGGTGGGCTAGACTTAAGTCTCCTTCTTTTGTACTTATCTTTCTATGGTGCATCTTGCCTTTGCGCTGGAAATGCCCCATGGTTATACTGTGGATTTGTACTGTGAATCAGGATGCACTGTGTATGCATGGGTACTCCCCCATATATGCGTCGCATATCATTAAGTTGCTCCTATGACGCTTCTCGTTGGGTGCAGGGCATCTCGGTTGTGTTGGTGCATTCACCTGTTTGTGAATCATTCTATGGCACATTTCTGACTTGCGCTGGGCACATCTCTTTTGTGAATCCTGCCCAAAATATTGAACAACAATGACGTGAAAAGAAGTGTTGAATTTTTCCAAAGTTTACTCATAACTTTGTGATCAGAATGTGGCCTCAAATTTTCAACATAGCCCTTTTGTTACTCCATCTCATGAACCCGATGGGTGCAATTTTCAAATCTCCATTTGAAACATGTTTTCACAGTCACACTGCAAAATCAACTTTTGGATGAGATTTAAAAAATTCCCGCCATATTGATCATAAAGTGGGATCACAAAAAGTTTTGCTGAATATTTGAGGTAAAAATGCCACAAAACATCAATGTTTCCAAGAAAGATGAATTTTCACAATGTTTACTCATAACTTTATTTGTGCAGATTTTGTCCCCAAATTTTCAACATAGCCATTTTGTTACCCCAGCTTATGAACATGATATGTGTAATTTTTCAAATCCCCTCTGAAACAAGTTTTATCAGTCACTCTGTGAAATCACCTTTTGGGCAGGTTTAAAAATTCCACCTGTCTTGATCATACGGTGGGGTGATAAAAAGACTATGCTGAGAAGTTAGGGGTCAAAATGTGAGAAAACAACTAAGTTAAGAATAAACATTGAATTATTTCAGACTTTTACGCACATTGTAACTTTTTTTTACGTATAGTTTATTGAATTTTTCCAAAATGTATACACACAACTGCATACAGTATATTCAACAGAACAGACTATACACAGCAAAAATAAAACAACAGAACATTTCCAGTGACTGCACATAAGGGGCCAGATATTCAAAAGGGTTGCGCCATAGCACGCAGAGATCTTGTACGCAAGTCTGAAAATGCGCCATTGTCACGATATTCAGCGGGAGGCAGCGCGCCGCTCAAATTGAAATGCGCAAGAGCACAATGGTAATGAATGCATGCGCAACTGTAGGGGGAGGTACCATGACTACATGGCGCAGTGCGATATTCAACGACATGCGCCATGCGTAATAGGGGAGGTAGCGGACGTTGCACGATAGCGGGAGTGAACCAAAATAAAAAGGAGCAAGAGAGAGGCGCAAGAATGCTACAGGAAGGCCTGAAGTGGGGGTGACCTGGCAGCAAGAGGAGAGAGAGAGGACCAGAGAGAGGGACAAAGAAGGAGCAGGACAGGGCACACCTGTGCCACGCAGGACAGGTGTGGGGAGACAATGACAGTGAGCAGGACAAACAGGGCAGTGCTGCAGAGTGGTCAGGGTAGTGGTAGGATGCAGGACAGCAGAAGACCGGAGGTGTACCCAGTGCAGTGGGAGCAGCACAGAAGACAGCGGGGGGAATGGGACAATATCTGCCGGGAGGGGAACAACAGCGAGGGACGTGGCCAGTGTCACCATACAGATGGAGGCAGTAATGAGGGGTGTGAAAAGGCAGGCAGCAGGGGGGGCGCGGCCATAAAAGGTCCCATCACGGTACGCCCCCAACAGGCGGTACCAAGCCTGCATCACCTTCGAGCAGTATAGTGATACAGAGATTGTGGGCTGGTACCGCCTGAACCGGGCGATCCTGAGGCGACTCTGTGAGATGTGCAGTGATGAGATGCAGGCACCCACACGACGGAGCCGTGCTCTGTCAGTGGAGACTAAGGTGATAGCTGTCATGTGTCTGCTCACCACGGGCACCTTCCAAAGACCAACAGGGACACAACAGGCATAACCCAGTTGGCTGCGTCACGCCTCCTTGCACAATTCCTTAGTGCACTGCTGCCACATGCTGCAGAGTACATCCATTTCCCTAGCACACAGGTGGAATGCACAGCACACATACAACAGTTCCACAGGGTAGCACATATGCCTGGCATGCTGGGGCCATTGACTGCACCCATGTGGCCATCTGCACACCACCTGGCCTGGATGGCATTGCCTACAGGAACTGCAAGGGATACTCCAGCATCAACTGCCAGGTGGTGTGTGATGCCAGGGGGTGCATAACCAATGTCTGTGCCACACACCCTGGGGGAGCACATGATGCCTTCATCTGGCACCAGTCTGCACTGTGCCACAGTTCGAGAGTGGGGATATCCCCACTGGCCACCTAGTGGGTGAGTATGCACAACACACAGGATGACATGTGCAGCTGTGGGGGGGAAACATAGTCAGAGGTGCCATGGGTACCGGCCTTGACGGCCCATGGCAGAGCGATGCAGACCACTGTACTATTGTACACCCTCTATACACAGGTGACAGTGGATACCCACTCCATCCCTGGCTGCTCACACCGTACCGGCACCCCTCGACCCCATCACAGCAATGATACAATGAGGCACATGCCACTGCAAGTAATATCATTGAGCGTGTGTTTGGGATGCTGACGTCATGGTTCTGGTGCCTGGACACGTCTGGCGGTGCCCTGCAATACAGTCCCTCGAAGGCCTATGGACTATTCCTGGCCTGTTGCATCCTGCACAACATGGCCAATAACTGTGGGATAGCCGTAGAGGTCAAAGAGGGGGACAGAGATGGGGACGATGAGGACGCCGGTCCAGACGGTGATGTGCAGCCACCCCCTGGGCGAAGGGAACCCCGCCTGTTCAGGATGGCTCAGCTGCACCGGGACACCATCACAGAGGAGCATTTCAGCCAACACAGGTAGGTCACGGAGCCAAGTGCAGCCACCAATGGCAAGGGCACAACCCACACACAGCCATGGATGAACCCCAGGGCTGGATGGCGGCAAGTGAATGGGACTAAGCGTGGATCTGCACATGCCGTCAGGGATGGGCATGGGCAAACATGACACGTGCACACACGCACACACACACACACACACACACACACACACACACATATACACACATGCACACACCCCCACCCCCACCACCACACCGCAAGACATACACAAGGGGTAGAAGGCATGCCGACCACAACTGCAACACCTAGCCACACACAGGCCCACACACAGCAATGCCCAGTGGCCGTCACTGTGCGTGTGTCAGATGCTGGGCACCATTGCACACTGGTGGACAGTGCAATGCTAGCATCATCATGCACACACCACAGTGGCCAGCAGCTGGGAGGGTGTGCACATGGACTGTGTGTGTGCAGGGCCGGGTACCCCACCCATGCATCTTACGGTGCACAGCACACTGCACACAGGGCAGCGGCAGACAGTGGCCATGATGGGAGACAGGTCAGTCACGTGGCACAGTGCCATGGCCACCACGGATGTGTGGGTGGCCCCACCGAGACCTGCCAGCCATACCAGGCTGACCAGTGGCCTCATGGGGTGGCACAGATGTTGCACCAGGGGTGATGCTGCGTGAACACAACCGTGTTCACACAGGGGTCTGCAGCTCACTGATCATGCCTGTGTCTGGTGTGCTTGGTATGCCCACAGCCGAACCTGGTGTCAACATGGGAGGTGTCGCACAATGCCGGGAATGGGGGTGGACATGGCACTACGTGATGTCTGCGGTGCATGGGCAAACAACTTGGTGCCCATTCTGGCCATGACAGCTGTGAATGCATGTGTCTGCCTGTCAATGGCAGCAGTCACATCCTCCCGCAGCTGGTCCATCCCTGCCAGGAGCAGACTGGTGTCCCTGCTGTGCCACTCCTCTGCCTGGCGCAGGACCGCACTGAGTGTATCCACTGCCATCACAAGCCGCAACTGCTGATCCACTGAATCCTGGAGTATGCGGGTGAGCTCATCTAAGAGGTCATCCACCTCATGGTCATGCTGTCCCTCATGGTGTTCATGGCCATGCTGGGAAGCACCCCCTTGAAGTTGGGTGCTGCACACCAGAGCCATGCCTGGGCATGTCCACATGCGGTGCACTGGCGCCGCCCCCCGACACTGTCCCCCCGTCCCCATTTTCCAACTGCTGGCACTGCCCCTCCAGCCGCTGATTGCCAGGGCTCACCAGTGCTGATGCATCAGCCACAACAGCCCCACCAACCTGGACACATACCAGTGCTACCCCACTGGGGCATACAGGCACAGGCTGGGACTGTGATGTCCTGCAGGCCTCCATGGCGGCACCACCCACGGCTACGCCTGTGCCGTTCCCTGCTGTGGGACCATCCTGTGTCCCACATGTATCACTGTCTGGGATGTGTGTGATCCATCATCATCGATGCCTGATCTGGCACCAGTTCATGTCCCAGCATGCTGGAGTTCATGGCCGCTGTCACGCTGGGACATAGGTAGGGCCTCGTCCTGATCAGCACCACCATCTTCAGTCCAGACAGACAGACAGGTATGCAGTGGTACTGACCCTTGGACACATGTGGAGGTGGATGGGCACTCCTCCGTGTCCAGAGCCTCACCCATGGTGGACACACCCACCACCGCTGACCCATGTAGATGCTCAGGAGCTGTAAGGGAACACAGTAGCGTTAATGTCTCCACCCTACCCTGTGGCACTCCCCCCGCCTCCCACACAGTGACAGCACAGGACCTACCATGCAGTGATGGGCTGCCACCCATTTGGAAGCCACCACCTGGAACGCCCTCTATGGCACAACGCCACATGCTGCAGGCCATCTGCTCCTCCTGTGGCATCAGGCGTGGCACATCCAGCTGCCCACCACCGGTTGCAGCACGTGCTGCCCTGATGGCAGCCACCTTGTCCTTAATTCTCCTCCTGTCTGTGCCGACCTTCTTTTTACACTCCTGCACTAACCGCTGGTGGATGCCATGCTAGTTCACGGCATGTGCAAACTCACCCCATGCCACAGCACGGGCCTGTGGTGTTCCCCGCTGTCCACTGAGCAGTGGTTCCCTGTCGAGGTATGCCTCGAACAGGGCATCTGTTTCCACCTGTGTGAAGTTGAGCCTCTTCCTCCAACATCCCTGTTCCTCCTCTTCCTCATGTTCGGTCATTATAGAGCCTGTGGGAATGACAGGTGTTACCTTTTACTGTGTAGTCCCATGCATCTCCCACACACCACAGTCCACACTTCCAAACAGCATGCAACCCACCACAATAGACTACAATACCAGACTATGGCCTCTGCAGCCCCATGTCACGTTTATATAGTGCAAGGCATGCAAATGAGACGAGGCTCAAATTTAAGTGGATGCTAATACAGTAGCTGCACCATGGAATTGCTGATGAGCTGATTTGCATATGCTGGCTGAATATCGCACTGTTGCGCCTTGCGCAATTGTGTAGAGCATGCTCAGGCACAGGCGCAGCTCTGTGACGTGCGCAGTAGGCACCACATGGTGCATGCCCGGGGTGCTGACACTGATGCCTGCTGTGCTGCTGACCTGCTGAGCATGGGAGGCAGTGCAGAGCATGGCCACCACTGTGCCAGTGGTGCTAGTGCACTGTTCACATGTATGGCGCTCTTGCCCTGGAGCACCGTATATGCCGTGGTGCCACTACATGGAGTCTCACACAGGCACCCAACCCCGCTACATGCAGGGAGTACCAATCGCGCTGTGGCAGTCCGTGCGAGAGAGACCCTTGACCCTGTGCCCAACCTTTGCCCCCTAGGTGCTATGCGTCCGCATGGGTGCACCCCATCACACTGTTCAGTGACAGCGCAATGGGGAATGGCAGCTCTGTACCGCGCAGCATCTGCACGTGGTGGACGTGTGCTACAGAGCGCCATTTTGACTCCAACCAGATTAGAGATGGTGAGACGGAGGGCTGCTGTGTGAAGCCAGGTGGAGCTGGCCAATTTGGTGGCCATAGTGGAGCCCCATGCTGGGGTCCTGTTTGGCACTGCATCCCTGGACAGGGCCAGAAGTGCCATCTGGGAGGAGGTGGTGGTGGCACTGGAGGAGGCCTTAGGACTCGCCTGTACCATGGAGCAGTGTAGACACCGATACGGGGACCTCCAGTGGAGGGACACGGACAGGCTTGCCTGTCTGTGGGCATGCGCCAGGTGAGGTGCAGTGCCATGACCAGGTAGGTGCCCCATCCATACACTGGTTGCATCTGTACGGGTATCGTGGTGGGCATGTGTCCACCACACAGGTTGGGGTGGGCCATCCAGTGGGCAGTGGTGGTGGTGATGGTGATGGGGGGTTGTAGCATGGCTGGGCTGTGCAGGATCGCACACACCGGGGGCTGGGGGGGGCCTTTGCTACTGGATTGTACTAATGTTCCCCTCTCCATGTTTCCACCCTAGGCCCTGATGAGTGGCGCCAAGCCCGCGAAGACCGCCACCGACCTGAGGATAGGGGAGCTGGGCAACAGCCATGGGCCGCTGGTCCCAATGCAGAACAGTGCCTGGATCAGGCCAATGAGGTTGAGTGCCTTTCTTCCAGGATATTCTGTGCATGCTGTGTTGCAGGGCAGGTGGCAGGGCATGGCCACCATCCATTGACACCAATGCCGTGCATGCCACACAGTACAGTCAGTCCTGTCCAGTGGCACTGCATGTGTGGGTGTGCATCGCTGGCGGTCCATGCATGCACCGGGTACATGGCTGTGCCACTGCCTTTGCACCACATAGCCGTGTCACTGTACAGCCATGGTGGTGCTGTGCAGCGGTCCGCATGGCTCTGTGCACCTGTGTGGGCAGGTCATCTGGACACGATCACTGTGGGTGGTCGCACACCATCACAGGGGCGTGTCCCACGGCTGTATGCCATGCACAATGGGTGGGCTGCAGGGGGATGGGTATTCACACCTATTGACTCTGCTCCCTTGTTCTAGGTGGACGGAGGATGATGCGGATGGAGAGGGCCGTGCAAGAGCTGCTACAGGTTTCATGTGCATCTCTGGAGATCCTGCAATGGTTGAACCAGCACGGAGTCCACAGGCATCATAGCAGGAGGTGCCACAGGAGCGGGGAGTGGGGCATCCGCTGAAACATCCATGCCCCAAGTTCAGCCCTATCCCCCTGGACCCACCCTCACACCCCTCCTTCCCTATCCCATTTATTCACCCCTGCCCCTTACCCACCCCCACCTGGTTTGAGGCTCTCACCCCCAACTGTTGTGTACATATTTGTAAATAGTTGTATTCTACCTTTTAATATACATTTGTTATGTTGTGCCTACTGTGGTAGTCTCTGATTTGCACCGGACTACAGGTGCTCAGCTGCAGTGGTGTGCATGGCGTCAGGGATGGTGCAGTCATGGGCGTGTGTGTGTGTGTGTGTGTGTGTGTCCATAAGGGAAGCGACTATGGTGTGGGTGTAGCTATCAGTCACTGTCTGTGGTTTGTGTGTTGTTCCCTGTGCACTGGATGACTGTGTGCAGTGGTCCATGGTGCATGCACTGTGTCCATAGTGCCCCAGTCAGACTGTCCATGGCCTGTGTAGCTGACACCCTTGCATGTCTGTGACCTGAACGGTCCACTGGCATGTCAGTGGTGGCTGTCCATGCTGGACAGCCACTGTACCCAGCACAATGCCAGGTTGCCTCCTGTCACCGGTGTGGTGCACGTCTGCCTTGGATGGCACAGTGGCCTCCGCTGTTGTTGTCCCACCTCCATGCTGTTGCTTGTGTCTGTTGCATAGGATGTGCTCCACTGTCAGTCACTTGTGCTCCGGCCGCATGCTGGTGGCGTACAGCTTCACAGTGCTTGTGCATGGAAGCTGGCACACCTGTGCCATGGAGGGGTGCTGGCCATGTGTACATGACTGCCGTGGTCAAACACCAGTGGCTTGGTTGACCCGCTACTGTGTCCCTGTGTTGGTGAGCCCTTGGGTAGGGGTGGGTGTTTGTCCATGCACTGTGTTGCATCCTGTGTGGTGTATGCTTCCATGCAACACTGTGGGTGTCTGCGCTGGCTGTTGTGGCCAGTGCTGGGATGGGGTGTGTCCTTGGGAGGGTGTGCTGGGTGCTGTACCGCTAGTGGTGAGGTCTGGGGCATGCCCTGTCACATGTGGGGTACCTCATGTGCCAACGCATGGTTGGTTTCTCAGCTGTAACTCGGGGGGACGTGCAGGGCGGCACTGTGTATGCAGTCATTGCATCGCTGTCTGCTGCCACCTGCTGCAGGGTGCTCGTGGTGGGGCTGCCTTGCATGGCTCCATGGTGTACAGGGTTGCATTGTCACAGTGGGGGTGGTGGCAAGCATGGGGTGTCCTGCACTGTTGGGCGCTACTCCTGGGCAGGGCGTATGGGGATCGTGGTGCAGGGTGTGCTCTGCATTGGTGGGATGGTGTGGCATGGGGTGGCCGGACATCCTTGTGTGCCGGTCACAGCTTGCCAGGGGGTGTGCTGGGGCACTACGCCCCAGCTGCGGGTTTGTTGCTGGTGTCCATGGGCTGGTTGTTCTTCCAGCTCTCCTCGGGTTGTGCGGTGCATGGGGTGTTGGGGGTGATGTCTGTTCTGCTGTGTACTCCTCTGCCCATCTCTACCATGGGTGGTGGGCCCCTGCATTCTGTCCCTGCGCATCCCTGGTTGTGCTGTTGCACTGCTACCCTGCTCCACTGAGCATCCCTGGTTGTGCTATTGTGCATCAGACCTGTGCCACTATGCATCCATGGTTGTGCCATGGTGCAGTTGGCGTGATATTCAGTCGTGTGCCGCGGGCGCATCTTGACCTGTGCAGTGTTTGAATATCGCGTGTTTTGTGCATGGGCGCAATGGACTTGTGCCTGCTCCTGCTATTGCACTACTTTGTGGTGCAGTTTGAATATCTGGGCCAAGGAGTCCAGCAGGGTAAAAATGTAGAATAGTCAGTACACCTCCAGTCTAGCATATAAGAGGGCCATGCATCATCTTTCCCTGCCTGTCACAGGTGACAAAATATGTAGGAGTGGGGTTGATACTCCCAGAGATTAGGCCACACAGTCAGAAGGTTGTCTGGGCTCAGTTGCAATGCATTGCTCCCTGGTATCATAGCAGACCAGGTTGCTATACTGGGGGACAAACCTTTGAAAGATGCAGATGTAAAGTTCACAAAATGAGTGTTGCTAACACAGCACCAAAATACAGAAAAGCCATATTGTCTGGCAGTAAAATAGAAAATTAACAGAAACTAGTAAATGAGCAATCCCAACTGGACTGTATTCCAACAAAGAGTACTAATTGAAAGTCCCAATTAAAGAACTCTACATATAGGTATAATGAATATAAAGAAGTAATACAAGTAAGAACAGTAACTCTTCATCAGAACCTTGATGTTAAAACAAGCAGCTGGTGAAAAGGAACAAAACCTTCCAGAGGTCCAAACTCAGGTATCCTCAAGTTCAACAGAGTCCTCATCAGTAGGGCCAGAAACCAAGTGACCAGCGAATGCCGTTGCTGCTGCTGCTGGATCAGTGAAAATGTGGACCTTATTATTGAGCCATATCTGCAGATGGGTTGGAAACAACATCTGGGCTCTGATGCCATGTGCTAACAGGTATTTCTTAATAACTTGCAGTTCCTTTTTTACAGGACTGAGTTTATGCCGCAAGGTTGGGAAAAAGGTGAGTGTACTGCCCTCCTACGTTACAGTTCCCCAACTTCAAGCAGCTTGTAGGAGTGAGGTGTGAGTCTCTGAACTGGAGAGTTACCATGGATGTCAGCAGCCAGGAAAACTGGTCCCCATGGGTTCTCATGTGCATGGGGATCATAAAGACCTTCAATATTTAAATACTGGAGTTCTCAGGGAGGAGTTTCAAGTCTGAAAACACTAGACATTCCACAGCAGGTAACAGATCAGTTTTAGAAGCAGGTCGTGAAGGAAATCCCACAATGCGAATGTTTGCCTGTCTCTGTTAATTTTTCAAATTTTCAGCTTTGGCCTAAGTACTGAATGTCTTTCACCAGCATAGCGGTTGCATCCCACTGTTGGTCCGCTGCTTGAGAAAGGTCAGAAATAGCAGAGGCATTCTCTTGTATCTTCATCTCAAACTTGAGTAAGCTTATTTTCAACTGCCACAAGATGCTGATTTGCCTCCTCACCAATAGCGTGCAATATAGTAAGCATAGCAAGAAGCTGTGAGATGGGGAGGTCCACAGCGGTTGTACCATTTGGTAGAGAAGGTCCAGGTCTTTTTGAGTGTAATGCCGGAGATAAATAGGCATTGAGTGCCTCTGTAGCAGATTTCTGGTCTTTTTTAGGTCCCATGCTACTCTTGGGTGGTAGTACCAACAGGTCGGCTGAAAAAGTAATGAAGTTAGCCACTCAAAACTGCCAAAATATAAAAAATAAATGGAACACTGATCAGTGCTCTAAAACAAAGCTGCCACCATGCCGGTTGCTTCAGGGGCCCCCCTATATTTATGTTTTTTAAAATAGAAATTGTGCGGATTTTTGGTTATCCTCATCTAGTAACTTTGCATTTGTGCTGACATTGGTCCCAGATTTTCAATATAGCCATTATGTTACCTTGACATCATGAACATGACAGGTGTCATTTTGCAAATCCTCTGAAACATGTTTTTGCATTCGCTCCACAAATCACCTTTCAGATGGGATTTACAAAATTCATCCTGTCTTGATCATAACGTGAGGTCTTAAAATGACTGTGTTATAAATTTGATGTCAAAATGTTAGCACCTACTAGAAAGAAGATATTGCCTCTCGGTTGGTCTAATCTGGGTAAATACATTGTCAAAATGGGTAAAAGCAGGACCCCCACAGAAAATGAGCTATTGCATCTCCACTGAGCTACCCTGGGTAAATGCAGTCTAAAAATGTGTAAAGGCAGGACACCACTGAAAATGAGATATTGTATCTCATCTGGCTTGTTCTGAGTAAATATATAGTAATAATGTATTAGGACCCCATTACAGCAGAACACCACTGGAAAATGTGCATCTATGCTAGGAAAACTACATTGTAAAAGCTGGACCCCACTGAAAATGAGAAATTGCCTCTTAGCTGGGCAATCAAGAATAAATAAATTGTAAAAATGGTCGAAAGATGAACCCCAATTGAAAATGAGATATTGCATCCCCACTGTACTATCCAGGATAAATGCAGTCTAAAAATGGATAAAAGAAGGACCTAGCTGAAAATGAGACATTGCATTTGAATTGTACTGTCCTGGGTAAATACAGTGTGCAAATGTATCAAAGCAGGACCCCACTGAAAATGAGATATTGCTTCTCAGTTGCACTGTCCTGGTAAAATACATTTTAAAAATCGGTAAAAGCATGACTCCACTGAAAACAAGATAATTCATCTTAACTAGTCTGTCCTGGCTGAATATGTTGTAAAAATGTGCAAAAGAAAACCACCACTGAACAACCCCGTCCTAAATCCTCCCACTGATCGACAGGATACCACTTCCTCGGGCAGAGTATTCCACTTGTCCACCACCCTTTCCATGAAAAAGTCTCCTGATTTCCCTCCTGAGTCTTCCCCCTCCAATCTTGTCCGATGCCCTCTCCTGTCCCTCCCCCTTCTGATATGAAAAATCCCTTCTGTATTAGTCTTGTTTATTCCCTTCAAGTATTTAAAGGTTTCGATCATATCTCCCCATCCCTTCTTTCCTCCATGGAATACATGTTCACCTCTCCCAGCCTATCCTCATAGGATTTTCCCTCCAGTCCCTGGATCATCTTCGCTGCCCTATGCTGCACCCCCCTCCACCAATCTAATGTCCTTCTTCAGGAATGGATGCCAGTACTGCATGCAGTATTCCAGGTGCGGCCTGATCAGTGACCTGTACAGGGGGAGGATCGCCTCCCAGTTCCTGGAGGAGATTCCCCTTGCTATACACCACAGCATCTTGTTGTCCTTTGCAGCCGCCTTCCTGCACTGAGCTGAGTGGTTCATACTCCCTGTTATAAGCACCCCTAGATCCTTTTCCTCCACGGTGCTTTCCAACTGTACCCCACTCCCAGCTGATATTTCCTCCCCTGTTTCCTAACTCCGAAGTGCAGGACCTTGCATTTCTTCGCATTTAGCCCCAACTGCTATGTTTCCAACCACTCCTGTAGTTTGGTCATGTCCTCCTGCAGCCCCCTCCACCCCTCTATGTCATCTACCACAGCTCCCATCTTGGTATCATCTGCAAACAGACTGATCTTACTCCAGATCCTGTGTGAGATATCGGTTATGAATATCCCAAACAGCACCAGTCCCAGTACCGAACCGATGAATGGTTGAAAAAATGGTGTGGAGCACAGGGGTTTGGCTTCATTGGGGACTGGGGTTCCACCTGGAGGGACACCAGCCTATACTGGCAGGATGGTCTGCATCTGTCCAGGAAGGGAACAAGTCTTTTGAACAATCGGTTTAAATGCTTCATTGGCAGGCTTTTAAACTAGTCAAGGGGGGAGGCACTGATAAGCAGCAGGAAAATCCCAGCCTCTCCCTACAAAACAGGGTACTAAATGAGAAAAAGACTGAGGTAGAAAGGTCAGTGGGAGATGCTGCAACAGAAGGTAAAGCCATCAAAAAATGGAGAGCAATGAGTATCAATGCCTGTAGTCTGGGTAACAAGCTTCCTGAATTAGTGGCCTTGATGGAGGAGGAACATCTGGATATCGTGGCAGTCACAGAAACATGGTACACACAAAACTATGACTGGGACGTAAACATACCAGGATACACTATCTACAGGAGGGACAGGGAGGGTAAAAGAGGAGGAGGAGGAGGAGTAGCTCTTTACATAAGGGAAGGAATCAAAGCAACAGAACAACAGGGTAAACAGGGAGGAGGAGAAGAATCACTGTGGGTAAATTTGGAGACAGGCAATGGCACCACAATCCGCACAGGAGTTGTATACAGACCCCCTTCTCAGGGGGAGGAAATGGACAAGGAAATGATAGAAAGTATGCTTAGAATGGCAGAAAAAGGGGAGATATTGCTGATGGGTGATCTGAACATGCCAGATGTTAACTGGAGTGCAGTTGCAGCTGCCACCGAAGAGTGGGGTTATTCTAGATGTGCCCACAGGGGCATGCCTTAGACAACTAGTATTGGAGCCCACTCAAGAGGGAGCAATCTTAGACCTGGTTCTCTCAAATGGAGATGGAGAGGATCACAGATGTAGAAGTGGGTAGCCATCTGGGAACTAGCGACCATCGAACAGTATGGTTCACAATAAACACAGCAATAGAGTCAAGCCATACAAAGGCAAAAGTACTGAACTTTAGGAGGGCTGACTTTGCCAAAATGGATGAGTGCCTAAGGAATGTACTAGCAAATGGGCAGGAAGGAGGGGTGGAAGAACAATAGGAATAATAAAAACTGCCATCACAGAGGTAACAAGCCTTTGTGTGAAGCAAATAAACAAAACAAAATGATGTAAGAAACCACTATGGTTCTCAAAGGAAGTGGCAGTGAAGGTTCAAGAGAAAAGAAAGCATTCAGGAAGTACAAGGAATCACAGAAGGAGCAGGACAGAGAACTGTATCAGTTAAAGCAAAAGGAAGCTGGGAAGGCAGTCAGAACAGCAAAGGCCCAAACCAAGGAAAGATAGCCAACTTAGTTAAGAAGGGATAAAACCTTTATAGGTACATCAGGGAGCGAAGGAAGACCAAGGAGGGATAGTGAGGCTTAATAAAGGGAGGGAGGGAGGGTGGGCAGAGGGTGACTGTGAAAAGGCAGAGATACTAAACAAATATTTTTGCTCTGATTTACAAAATGAAGAGGGGAGGTACCTAAAACAAACAGTAGAAACACTCTGGATACAGAAGTTGATCCAGCCCATTTACAGAAGAAAGGGTTCTGAAAGCACTCTTAAAACTGAAGGTGGACAAAGCAATGGGGCCTGATGGGATTCATCCCAGAATTTAAAGAACTAAGGGTAGAACTAGTGACACCACTGACTACCTCTTTAACAAATCATGGGAGGATGGGGTGGTACCCAAGGACTGAGGAGGGCAGATGTGATTCCCCTTCACAAAAGTGGGAGCAAGGCAGAAGCAGGAAACTACAGACCTGTTAGTTTAACCTCAGTGATAGGGAAAATGATGGAATCACTTCTGAAGGAAAGAATTGTCGAGTATCTAGAGGCCAGAAGGGCACAGGACCCAAGGCAGCATGGATTCACAGCGGGAAGGTCATGCCAGACGAATCTGATAGATTTCTTGACTGGGTGACTAAAGTAGTAGATCAGGGAGGGGCTGTGGACATGGCCTACCTAGACTTTAGCAAGGCATTTGACACAGTCCCACACAAAAGATTAATATACAAGTTAGCCAGCCTGGGAGTGGGTCCCAAGATGACAGCCTGGGTAAAGAATTGGCTGGAGAATAGGACACAGAGAGTAATAGTAAATGGAGTCCACTCTGAAGAAAGGGGGGTTACTAGTAGGGTACCGCAGGGTTCAGTATTAGGACTGGTCCTTTTCAATGTCTTTATAAGCGACATTGCAGAGGGACTGGAAGGAAAAGTATGTCTCTTTGCAGATGACACAAAGATCTGCAACAGAGTTGATGTACAAGGTGGGGTGGAAAGGATGAGAAGGGACTTGGCAAGGTTAGAGGAATGGTCAAATGTATGGCAGCTTAGATTCAATGCTAAGAAGTGCAAGGTAATGCACCTGGGAAACAAAACCCAGGGAAGAGTACACAATGGGGGTGAGATACTACAACAACAAAATGGAAAGGGACCTGGGGGTAGTCATATCAGATGACCTAAAGGTGGGCAAGCAATGTGAGAGGGCAGCAAGGAGGCTGGAGGGATACTGGGATGCATAGGAGAGGCATCACCAGTAGAAAACAGGAAGTTATTATCCTCTGTACAGACAGCTGGTGAGACCCCATCTGGAGTACTGCGTGCAGTTCTGGAGACCCAATCTCCCAAAGACATAGACAGGATGGAAGCTGTCCAGAGGAGGGCAACTAAAATGGTACAGGGTCTGCACCAGAAGACATATGAGGAGAGACTTAAGGAGCTTAATATGTATAGCCTTGAGGAAAGGAGGAGGGGGACATGATAGAAACTTTCAAGTACCTCAAGGGAATCAACAAAGTCCAAGAGGGTAGCATCTTTCAAAAAGAGGTGTGCAAGAACAAGGGGCACATTGAAGACAGGGGGGCTCAGAGGTAATTTAAAGAGTATTTTTCACAGAGAGGGTTGTGGATGCATGGAACGGCCTTCCTGAGGAGGTTGTGGAGTCAAAAACAGTGGTGGAATTCAAGCATGCATGGGACAGTCATAAGGCAATTCTAGGGGGTTGGGGTAGGAAGAAGAAGAAGTAGGCTGCTGGTTAACTGGGATATGCAGCTTATCCAGTAGGTAGGGAAATGGGCAGACTGGGTGGGCCAAGTGGTCCTTATCTGCCGTCAAATTCTATGTTTCTATTTTTCTATGTTTCTGCGGTACCCTGCTAGTTACATCCCTCGGTGATGAGAGTTCCCACCGCCACCACCCTTTGTTGCCTACCTCTCAGCCAGCTGGTGATCCAATTGATCATCTTTGTTCCCACCCCTATATATTCCAGCTTTCCCCCCAGTCTCCCATGCTGCACAGAGTCAAAGGCCTTGCTGAAATCTAAATACATCCACTGCATGGCCCTTGTCCAGTTCCCTGGTTACCAAGTTGTAGTACCTAACTAGGTTTGTCTGATAGGATCTGCCTGAGACAAAACCATGCTTTTGACTGTCCTGGAGACCATTGTCCTCTAAAAAGGTCACTAACCTCTCTTTTAGGATCATTTCCATGAGCTTCCCCATGATTGAAATGAGGCTTACTGGCCTGTCGTTGCCTGGTTCATCCTTCGGTCCACTTTTGTGAATGGGTACTACATGGGCCATCCTCCAGTCTTGTGGCATGCATCCTGTGTTCAGTGATGTACTGAACAGGTCTGCCAGTTGTCCCACCAGGATCTCCACTAGCTCCCTAAGTACCCTAGGGTGAATGCCTTCTGGTCCCGGTACCTTGTCCACCCTCAGCACCCTTAGTCCTTCCAATACCCTGTCCTCTCTAATCCCGATGACAGTCACTCCCTCCCCCCTGCCCACTCCACCCCTCCCATGGGATATCTGCCCCCTCTTTTCTTTTGTGAACACAGAGCAGAAGTGGTCATTCAGTGCCTCTGCCTGGTCCTGCTCCTTCTCCACCCACCCCTCGTCCTTCCTAATCCTCACAGTCTGGTCTTTGTTTCTCCTTCTCTTGCCAATGTATCTGAAGAAGTCCTTTTCCCCATCCTTAATTCCCTGTGGCAGTCTCAGTTCTCTGGAAGCCTTAGCCACTCTGACTAGCCTGGTAACCTCCCTGGACTTCTTCGTGTAATCATCATTGTCCCTTTGTCCTCCAGATTTCCTAAGTCTCTGCAATGCTTTTCTCTTGGCCCTCACCCCTTCCATGACTTCCTGAGTCACCCAACTGGGCTTCATTGCTCTACCCTTCTTGCTCAGTGTCCTGGTACAAGTCTTAGTAGCCTCTGCTAGCCCTTTTTTAATAATGCCCCATTTTTGGTTAGCATCCATGCCTGTTTGGATTCCCGCCAGATGCCTCATCAAAATTTCCCCCATCCTTTCAAAGTCCACCCCCTTAAATTCAGTCACCTTGGTACCCATACCTCCTATTTCCCTGCCCATATTGAGCGTGAACCACATTGAGTGATGGTCACTCCCAGTCAGGGGGTCCTCCACTCCCAGATCCCTTACCGCCTCCCCATTTGTTAATACCAGGTCCAGAGTCCTTTCCACCCTAGTCATCTCTCGGACTAATTGCACCAGGAAGCAGTCCTGAATTGCTTCCAATATTACCTGCTGCTTTGCACTCATGGTGATTGGGGTCCCCAAGTCCACCCCAGGTAGGTTGAAGTTCTCCACCACCACTGTGTTCCCCCTTCCTACAGATATAGACTGGATCCTCTCATCCACAGCCTCAGATAGAAACAGGTACTTCCTAGACTACCAGCAGGAGCTGTTTCTCAGGTAACTAGTCAGGGAGCCAATTCAGGATAGGGCAATACTGGACTTGGTACTCACAAACAGGAACAGTATTGCAGATGTCAAGCTGGGAGGCCACCTGGGGACCAGTGATCCCTGTTCAGGGATCACTGTACAGTGTGGTTCAATATAAGGATGGCAGTAGAAGCAAGCCACACAAGGGAGAAGGTCCTGGACTTCAGAAGGGCAGATTTTTTAAATGTTTGCTGAATGCCTCAGAAACGACCTAGCAGGAGGGATGGGCTGGGTGGGGTAGAGAAATAGTCCAAATTAAGGGATGGCATAGTGAAGACAACTAACATCTGCTCAAAAGAAGTGAGCAAAAACAGGAGAAAAAAAGACACTACTATGGTTCTCAAGGGAAGTGACTGAAAAGGTAAAGGCTAAAAGTGTAGCATTCAGGAGTACACAGAGACTCAGAGGGAAGAGGATAGGTAGGTGTACCAGGAAAAGCAAAGGGAAGCAGGGAAAACAGTGCGGAGCACAAAGATGCAGACTGAGGAAAGGCTGGCCCAAGAGGTAACTGAAGAGGACAAGACCTTTTTAAGGTACATAAATGAAAAGTGAAAGACTAGGGGAGGGATTCAGTGGTTTACGACAGATGGGGGAGGCTGTGCAGAGGAGGATCAGGAAAATACAGAGTATCTTGAACCCAGTGGGTTGTATGACCTGAGACAGCATGGATTCGGGGTTGGTGGGGGAGCTCATGTCAGACAAACCTGATAGATTTCTTTGACTGGGTGACCAGGGAAATAGATTAGGGTGAGGCAGTGGACATGGCCTACTTAGACTTCGGCAAGACCTTCAATGATGTAACACATAGGAGGCTCATAAAGAAAGTGGGCAGCTTAGGGGTGGATCCTGAGGTGGTAAACTGGGTAAGAAGTTGGTTAATGGACAGGCTGCAGAGGGTGATGGTAAACAGAACTCACTCGGAGGAAGAGAGGGTAACCAGCCAGGTACCTCTGGGCTCAGTATCGGGACTAGTTCTCTTTAACATCTCTATAAGTGACATTGTAGATGGGCTAGAAAGGAAAATATGTCTCTTTGCAGATGACACCAAAACCTGCAAAAAGGTGGATGCTCCTGAAGGGGTAGAGAGAGTGTACAGAGATCTGAGAAAACTCGAGGAGTGGTTAAGGGTTCCTGAGCAAGTTGTTGGGCTCCATTGTGCTCCTAGGTTGCACCCGAAAGCAGGCTTCAGCTAAGGGCTACTTCTGGTGCTATAACACTTGATTGAAGGCAGTGGGTTCTACAGTTTACACTACATAGCTGTATGAACCAGGGGGCCCCAGGTTCAAATCCCACCACAGCGATTGGCATACACTGTGTGGCTTTGAACTAGACATTTGAAACAAATGTTCTCTTTTCATGTGTTAACGTATGTGTATATATATTTATGTATATATATAAAACAATATTAATATAAGAGCAAGCTACACATGAATGAGCAGTGAGCAGGCTCGATGTAGCCAGCAGTCCTGGGTTTGATTCCCTCAGCCTTCACCAGCATCGGGGAGGCAATGACCAAGGCCAGTAAGGCAAAATAATAAAGTATCATGGTAAATCATGATTTTCAGTCAAAATAAAAAAAAATAAATAAAAAAAGAGAAGAAAAGGGTATTTAAATATTCCATGGTCAATTACCCATGTTGGTGTGTGGCAGCATAAGTTTAAGCACCAGTAAGAGGAGAGTGGCCATGACTGTGTTTTGATTGCAGATTAATGAGCATCAGTGGTGAAGACAAGTGGAGATCTAGCACAGCAGCTGATGGCCCTTGTTCGGGGCAAGGGCAAAGCGTGGTATGATGTGCTTTTCAGGGACAAGGGTGAAGAAGGGGGGTCAGGGCCTCTAGGGCTGCTAACCCCACTGGAACCCCAGAACCCAGACGAGGCCATTCCAGAGAAGCAGCCAGGAACCCCAGCATTGCTGACCCTGCCGCCTGAACCCGTAACACTGATGGTGGTGCCTGGTACGCCAGGGCAAGGGCCAGAGAGGTCGATCCCCACCCTGGATGAGACGCCGGTGCTTCCTTCCCCACTAAAAGGCCACGCCGGAAGAGATACGAACAGGGAGCAGCGGCAGCAGATCAAGGAGCAGGTATGCCTGATTTTAGGCTGGCTGTCAGCTAATGAACTTAGGGCCCTGCTTTGTAGTGGGGGTACCCCCAAAAAGAACAGGGGGTGATGGCAGGAACAGGGCAGAGGGGGGATTCTGTGGAGGTGCTGGTAGGACATGGAGAAGAAAGAATTGCACCATCATCTCTAAGCCTGTGCCTGCCAGGGGGCTTACCACAGGGCAGCCGGTACCACCGCAGACAGGCCCAGAGACCCCTGAGCTAGTGGGGCACAGGCAGCCCATCTCATTGAACATCAACGCCCCATTGTGGGGTATCAGGCCATGGCTCCCACAGTAGCTGGCTCAGGGAAGTCTAGTTAACCAGCTGATGGCCATGCTCGGAGGCCTAGCCGAGGCAATCCCACTAGGGGCAGGGGATACTAGCATACAGGCACTGGTCAGCAACCCAGGCCAATCTGGGGTAGAGCAAAAGCTAGACTGGTTGCTGGAACTACTAGTGGACCAGAGTAGTGCTCAGCCAGGAGTGGTCCAGGTGGCCTCCACTGCAGCGGAGACTGGGGATGCTGGAACGGGAGTGGCATAGCCACCACCACACCAATACCGGGGCAGTAAGGGGTAGTGAGCTTCCTATCACTGGCAGAACCCATTGGATCACACTTGCCTGACAAGATGAGGCAGCAAATCCTCAATGGGGAATACATTGACATCTTTGCCCTGCTGAGCCGTCCTAACGAGCCAGAAAAGGACAAGAAGGACAAGGACGGAGACAATGGGGTGGAACAGAAACGCAAAGTAACAGTGCGTCGGACTTGGGAAAATTGGGCGGCAGGTTTCACAATTTATGCAGGGATCTTCACTCAGGGCAGCCTGGGAAAAGCTGACGGGCTGTGGGTCTGTTTTAATAGATTAATGACAATGCATGCTAGTAAGCCAGGTGGGGGGTGGTTAGAATATGATGAGGAGTATCGGAGGAGAAAGCAGATGGACACGTCACAGTCTTGGGCAGTCTTGTACCTCCTGCTGCTGTGGATGATAGACTTGGGGGAGGGGTCCAACATACAGACAGTGGCTTTCTGGTGAGGTGCCCCCCCCTTGCCGAAGAAAGGCTGTCAAGGGGGTAATGGGGGAAACAGGGGGTAGGAAAGGGTGCTGTTTCAGCTACAACCAGGGATCATGTAATGCTGAGCATTGCAGATACAAGCATGAGTGCATGGCATGTGGGAACTCACACTCCTTTCAACAGTGCGGAAAAGCTGTAGAAGCTGGGACAGGGAAGGCCAATAATTTTCACCCCTTTCGGAAAGGAGCGACAAAGGCTGCCAACACTGGTCAAGGCAGAAAATATTGAGGGATAGTTGGTCAACTACCCAGACAGGGTGGCTGCTCATTCTTTGGCAGCATGGATTCAAGGAGGGGTTTCATATACCTTACCAAGGCCCAAGGAGGGCATATGAGGCTGACAACCTGCGATCTGCCACAGAGTGACCGGAGGTCATGGGGGGAATGCTCCAGAAGGAGTTGACCATGGGTCAGATCAGTGGCTCCTTTACCTCCCACCCTTGCCCGTGCCTCACTGTGTCTCCCATTGGGTTAGTCCCTAAAAAGGCACCGGGAGAGTTCCAGATGATAAACCACCTGTCATACCTGGAGGGGGATTCAGTCAACTCCTATATTGACCAGATAGACACCGCGGTGTCAGACATGTCGTTTGACAGGGCAGTGGAAGTGGTGTGACACGTGGGTCTGTGGACACTATTGGGGAAGGCTGACATAGATGCAGCATTCTGCCTGTTGCTGGTGCACCCAGTAGATAGAGAACTACTGGGCATGAAATTTGACTGGTGCTATTACATTGACACTTGCATGCCCATGGGGTGTGCCATGGCATGTGTGGTTTTCAAGCAATTTAGCACATTCCTGCACTGGGCCACAGCCCACAAAGCCAAACTGGACCACGTGGTACACTATTTGGATGACTTACTGTTTGTGGGGAAGGCTGGCTTGGTGCAATGCGTGCACATCATGGCGGCATTCCACGAAGTCTGCTCTGAATTGGGAGTACCACTAGCCCAGGATAAGATGGAGGGGCCATGCACAAGGCTTTCCTTCCTGGGGATCGAAATCGACATGAGCGAGAAAGTGTTCCAGCTCCCCAAGGAAAAGTTGGAGGCCTTGTGCACCTAGCTGGACTCAGTGACGAGGGCATGAAAATTCACGTTACAGGAGCTCCACCTCAACTTTGCCTGCTGGGTAATGTCCATGGACCAGACATTCATGAGGCATCTGGCGGGTGTTAGGGTGGGCTGTACAAAACCGCACCATAGAATCTGGGTCACAGTGGCAATGTGGGAGGATCTAGGCATTTGGCAGGCATTTTTGTAATTCTTTAATGGGGTATCAATGTGGCCAGTTCCAGTGTCCAGCCAGGAATTGGAACTCTTCACAGATGCCTCGGGGGGGGGGGCTTTGGGGCTTACCTGCAAGGTAAGTGGTGTGCAGGACGGTGGTCTCCAGAATGGGTAAGACAAGGCATTATGAGGCATATAATGGTGATGGAATTCTTCCCCATTGTAGTGGCATTGGTGATCTGGGGGGATGTGCTGAGGGACGAACACATTACATTCAGGTCTGACAACACCAGAGTGGTGTATGCTGCAGACAAACAGTTAGGGAGCAAGGGCCTGATGAGCAACATCATGCGGGTGTTTGTCCTAAAATGTTTGTTGTTGAATATTAACTTTAAGGCTGTGCATGTACCAGGTATTGAAAATGGTATCGCTGATTCTCTTTCTTGTTTCCAGTGGCACAAGTTCAGAGAATTGGCTCCAGTGGCATACCTCCAGCCCAGGGAAGTCCCACCATTCCTTTGGGAATTGATAACCCAGAAGCGTGGGAGTTAATTAAGAATGCACTGGCACCTAGGACATGAATAGCTTACCAGAGAGGGGTCAACTGTTTCCTGGAAGTGCAACATACACGAGGGTGGGCAGGGACATGGCCTATCCCAGTGGCACAGCTGTGCGAATACATGTTGATCAAAAAAACATGAGGGGACCACCCAGGCAACAGTCGAGCAGTACATGGTTGGCATTGCCTAGTTTCAGAAAGCTAGGGACTTCCCCGACTCCACAAGGGCATTTGCACTCTGGAAGATGCTGAAAGGTTGGGTGCAGGTGGCTCCGAGGGGCACAGACAACAGACGCCCTATCAGCCCTACCTTATTCAAGCAGATCTGGGATGAGTTGCTGAAGGTATGCTCAGCCCAGAGGAGACTAGACTCTTCTGGACACTGTACTTGGTGGCATTTTGTGGGGCATTCCGGTTGTCAGAGCTCATGCAGCCCATCAAGGCCACTGGGAGACTGTTGGCACTGGCAGACGCCAATGTTGAGGTCACAGTGTCAGAAGTCTTTGTCCACCTATGGAAGAGCAAGACAGACCAGCTTGCCCATGGATGATGGTGCCAATTATCAGCGCCCCACGGGCTCCAGTGGGATGTTGGAGCATGGGTGCAGGATTATATAACAAAGCGCCCGGCAGTGGGGGAGGAGGCCTTCTTCCATCATGGGGATGGTGGGCCCCTAACAGTGTACCAATTTAGGCATGTGTTGCAGAAGACCCTGTGACTGCTGGGCATCTCAGCAGGACATTACAACACGCACTCCTTTAGGATTGGCACTGCATCGCATGCCAGGGCAGAGGGCTTGTCAGATAGAACAATACAGACATTGGACAGATGGAAGTCGCTGGCTTTTGAAAGATACATAAGACCACACATTTTATAATGCTCTCTTGCTTTGTCTTGGACGGGTGTTGCAGCCTGAGCAGTGCAGATCTGGATTTGTGGTCATTCATACATCCATTGGGTGTCTCTCAAGGCAAGCCAGTATCCCGGAGGAGAGAACCTGTTCCTGGCACCTGAGAGGGTGGAGGTGCATTGGTGGAGTCAGCACGGAATGCGCTGGGATGAGTTACTGGCAACATTACAAGCAAAAGCTTAGAGGAGATCGCAGTCTACTGTCTTAGTCATTCATTTGAGGGGGAATAATATAGGGGTCATATCTGCGAGAGAGAGAGTTAAAGGAGAGGGTGCGTCAGGACCTGGCAAGTTTGAAGCAATTGAGGACCCAGGTGCACATAATTTGGTCTGACATTGTGCAGCGGCAACAGTGGCGGCACGCCTGGAGCATCAGAGCAATAGAGAATTTGCGCCAGCTGCAGCATGCATCCATGCAACCAGTTATGGACTCAGTGGGGGGTCCATAGCAAAGCACCTGGGAGTGTCAGTAAAAAAGCCAGGTCTGTTTAGAAGGGATGGAGTGCATTTATCGGAGGAAGGATTAGATCTTTTTCTGGATGACATACAATGGGCAGTAGTGAGAGTATTAGCATGAAGTGCTTGTAGGGGGTGAGCTGGGTAGTGCTCACATTGTGGTGGCTTGGTAGTCTTTGAATGCTGTGGGAGGGTGTAACAGAGGATCACATATCTTGACCAGCCAGATCTCCCTGAGGCTGACAGGAGGGTGGGCCTGATGGCTGGAGTCCAGATGGCACCCTCTTCAGGCAGCAGCCTGTGGTATGGCAGATCCTCTGACGGGGGGAGGATTTAGTCGCAGCTGTTCATGGAGCCATCCCTCATGCCCTGGAGGTTGTTGCCCTTGTGGGATCTTGGTTGATGGTAAGGTGGCCCTCCCCTGGGAGGGTTGACTATTAACAATCTAGTTGCTCCGTGGTGAGTTAGATTCCTTCCAAGGCTACCTAGCTGCACACACATTACGCTGAAGCGAATGTATGTATTGATAATTGGATTATTAATAAACACGTGGCTGTGGCCATTTCTCCAAAGCTCGTTGCTGTGTCAGTCTGTTCAGGTGAACAAGGTATACGCCCGTAAAAGACAATGGCTAGTGGGCAGGATCCAATTTTGACCCATACTGCTAAACAGGGAGGGGAATATATGCTTTTTCCTATAGAGTGTTACAAGATTAGGGAGTAGATTAACATGGATGGTCTCAATGTGTGAGGAGAAGTCAAAGAAACTGTCAGGCTGTTACAAGTAAGCAGAAAAAAGGGAGGCGAGCCATAACCTTTAATATCCCCTACTTAGAATGCCTTCGCATCCTTACTAACCTTAACTGAAACAGCACAAGAACAGGAGAATGAAATCCTTCAGCAGGCTCAAGAAACAGAGAAAGAAATGGGGGGCAGTGAAGATCAACAGGCCGGAGCAGTTAATGAACTGACACCTAGGAGGGAGACTTCTGGTGAAACATTACAGACAAACATGTCTACACCAACCACAGAGCATCTGCACAACTCCATTACAACTGATAGCATGGAAATGGAATATGCAAATTCTGAGATTGTTCAACCCAGCTTAGATAGTAGAGTTTTTGTGGTGGGAGACTCGATAATTAAATATACCGATGCATATACTACCAGTAATCTAAAGGAAAAAGCGACCAGTACTTTTCTGCCAGGAGCAAAGCTATCTGACATAATAATTCTACTGCCTATGATTGCAACAAAAAAGGAGGATAACCCAATAGTAATAATGCATGCTGGAACATTTGATCTGAGAGATTCTAGAGAGGACCAAATGTTCCTTAACTACATGGCTTTTGTGAGGTTGACAAAGCATATACATAGCACATTAATTATTTCTGAGATCCTACTGGTTCCTAGGGCCAGAAAGAAAGTGAATAGTAAAATGGCAAGAGTGAATAATTGGCTAAGATGTTGGTGCCTTATGCATGGCATTGAATGTATAAAAACATAGGAAAATTTTAGTAGCAAGCCAACGGTGAACAGCAATGATGGACTACACTTGAAGAAAAAAGGGAATAAAGAACTGGGGCAGTTGATAAGATTACATATAGACAAGAATTTAAACTTGTGCCAAAGGGGAGGGAAGGCCTTAACGGGTGTGCTGATAACAACAGTACTGGGCTTTGTGATAAAAGCAAAATAAGAACAAAGGTAATCAAGACTAAGGAACTAAGGGTTCTTCTTATTAATGCTAATCCAGAACAAATGGTTTGATACCATTTATTGGACCAACAAGGATGTTACAAAAAGAACAAAGAGCTTTACCTTTCGGACTAACAAGTCATTCTTCAGAAGCCTAATGAGAGTTATTTAGAAAATCCCATATTATTAACACTTAGAACATGAAGAAAAAAACAGAAATAATTCTCACTGGTTTAAAACAGGCCTTCAGAACATAATTAAAGTGACACTGGAGAGCTTAACTATCTTAAGTGTGCTTTCAGATGAACCACACTTAAAGGTCAAATGTTGTCCAGAGATAACAGCAGGCAGAGAGTTCAACCCCACATATATTATACCATGTATTAGTCTAATGAATAACAAAACACTAAGATTCTCTACTCACTAAATCATATGTCAAGTGAAGAAACCTCCCGAGGACACATACTTCAAGAGTGAGGTAACAGTACGCCAGTAAAAGCCAGCTTCAACTCTGCTCAGAACTCTGTTTGTGAATACGGCCTATGACAATAAGATGACCCTGGAGAAAACAATTGCATGCCAAAATGTAACATATTCAGAAATAAAAAATAAAAAATAAGCCCCAAAAATACAACATGAGAAATTATCTTTACATGGCATATAGAATGATGAAAAGTGATGTTTACCCAAAGTGAGTAAGTGTATCACACTGATGAAAGTACAACTGGGCTGGAGATACATTCCCAGTGTACTCTCAACAAGCTATTATGTTCCAGAAACCTTAAGGCCTTCAGTGTTGTAACAAGATTTTATACATGATATCAATTGTCAATGTAAGTGCCAGATACAAAGAAGTGCTAGTCAAGGACCCTGAAGAAATTGAGACTATGCAGCCTGATATGTACCGATTTCAATAAATTGTCAGTGTATAATCGAAATAATACATCTATAGACACAGTCCAAGGAATCTAAACAAAAATTCTTAGGAATTAAATCCCCCCAGGAGAAAGTAACTACTTAAAATGAACTATACAGTATGTACATGAATCCTAATACACCATCAATTGCACCCATCACTACAATAGTTACCCAAAAAGTAATTACACCTGTCATGAACCCCCAAGTAAATGAGACAATGTGTCCTAATAAGTACAGAATGTAAAAACATAACAGTATAAACTAAAACTATAGAACTAGCAGAAGGAAGTAAATATCCACTATAATATGAGTCCAGAGTCCTAGCCACTATGACACTATAATGTACTGTACCGGAACATAAGTTTACCTCAATATCCCCACAATATTCACATCCACTATACCCACATAACCACCCATCTCAAATACCCATATTAAAAATTCAATGTGCCACACTTCTACCCCTGTAACACACACATAAACATATTCACAAACCCACACACATTCACACAATACTAATGTGAGAGGACAACATGTAGACAACCAGTTAAAAGGGACAGTATAAGTATAAGAGTCAAAGTCCAAGGCTCGCTGAAAACCTAAAATATGTATGTCGATCCTTTGAAGTAAAGGTCCATGTAAGTTTAAGTGTAATGTGTCATATATCCAAATCAATGTTCAAGCCATCTTCTACCGTATTAAGAAGTAACATAAGTCTGATCTCACAAGCTCGTCTCTGTTCTGTGCTGTTTAAATGTCTTTTCAAGACCATCACAGACATATCTGAGATTGAGTGGTCATCCTCAGAGAAGTGTCGTGCCACTGGTTTGTCCATCATCTTCCTATTAATATCGTACCTGTGTGAATTTATTCTAGTGCAGAGTTGTTGTTTCATCTCCCCCACATACCCTGTGCGAGGACATTTCCTGCATTGAATAAGATAAACAACATTGCTTGGTGTACATGTATAATTACCCAATATCCTGAATTGTCTGTTTTATGAGGTAACCACACAGTCTGAAGTGGAAATGTGCTCACAAGTTTTACATCTGCGTTTATTACAGGGTTGTGTGCCATATGATGTCATGGCACGCTGTTCAGGTTCAAGTTTACTCCTAATAATCTGGTTGGCTAAACTGGGTGGTTGTTTAAAAGATAGTAGTGGCAGTTCTTGAAAAATACAACTAAGGGTTTCATCCTCTCTGATTATTGGGTGTAGGCCCTTAATAATCTTATGTCGAAGTTCAAGGTCAGGATGATACGTAACTACTAAGGGTACTCTGTTAGCAGTGATCCTTTCATTATACTGCAGTAGGTGTTATCTTGGTACTTGTGTAGCACATTCCATTACTCTGCCAATTCCTCTGGAAGGGTGTCCCTGCTCAATAAAGGTGTTTTTCAACATAACTAAATGTCTATCTCTGTCTTCCTCATTTGAACAGAGACGGTGGTACCGAAGTGCTTGACTATACATGACAGATTTTTTGTGTGACTCGGGTGATTATTTTTCTTGTGTAAGTATCTCTGTCTGTCTATTGGTCTCCTGTAAATACATGTATGTAGGGTTCCATCCTTGATGGTGACAGTGGTATCCAGAAAATTAACACTGGCAGCAGAATATTCCAGGCAAAGCTTAATGGTTGGGTGGAGATTATTAAGTTTCTGATGAAAATCCTTAAGTGGGTCTGTGCCTGCTGTCCAAATTATAAACAAATCATCAATGTAACAGAAGTACGCATGTGGTTTGTGTGTACAGTGCCTTAAAAAGTCCTCCTACAAATTGGCCATAAAGAGATTAGCATACTGTGGAGCCATCCTGCTGCCCATTGCTGTTCCCATAGTTTGAACATAATGTTTCCCATAAAGGCTGAAGTTGTTATGTCTCAGAATGAATTTAATAAGTTCTCCCATGATGTCAGGGTCAATGTGATCCAATCCTTTTTCATACATGTATTTAAGGCAGGCTGAAATGCCATTTGTATGCATTATATCAGTGTAAGGGATGTTACATCCATTGTGGCTAAAAGGGTATCAGGTGGTAAATCCTTAAAACCAGAAAGTTTATGCAGGAAGTGAGTAGTGTCCTGAATGTAACTGTCCCTTTGTATAACCAGTGGTTTTAAAATAGCTTCTACAAAACCTGAGATCCCCTCTGTCAGGGTTCCATTACCAGAGACTATGGGTCTTCCTGGGTTCCCAGGTTTATGCATTTTAGGTAGCATGTAGAATGTCCCAGGCTTGTGTTCATCAGGGATGAGGGCAGTTATTCTGTTTTGGACATCGTCTGGAAATAATTTAACCAGTCCCTGTAGTTCTGTTTTATATTCTGCTGTGGAATCACGTTCCAGTTCTCTGTAGCAGGTATGGTCACTTAGCTGTTTGTTGGCTTCCTTAATGTAATCTTCTTGGTTCAGTATCACCACTGCAGAACCTTTGTCAGCTTTTGTTGGACAAACCAACAACTGAAAGGTGTACATCTGTGTGGCTTAGTTGTTCACTCTATTCTGCTCTTCATGGTTTTTAGGAAGTATGGCACGTTGAAGGATATTTAACTTTCTGTTTTTAATAAGCATGGCTTTTCTTAAGGTTCTTTGGTAGTTCATGTGTATCTCATGCAGGATGTCTGGAATTGGCCCAGCAGACATCTTCTCCAGTGTGGTAACAATTCCATCAAACTGTTTCTTCAAAAATGCTTTCTTTACGTATGAGCTATGGATCCTGTGATTTCTCAATTTCTCAGAGGTCCTACAACAGAGTTGTTCAGCATATGTAGAATTATCTATGTTTCTCAATGGATTCCAAATAGTTAGACCTTTAGGGATGATGTTATTCCTTTTGCACCGTGCTAAAAAATAGATGTCACTGTCTAGCTGTGCTAGTTTCTTCATAATGTTGTGCAACTTCCGCATTTGGGCACCTTTCAGTGGTTAATTTGTCCAACCACACACTGACTACTGGGGAATTAAATGTACTGTCCAAAGGTCTCACTTTCTGCCCAACAAAACCACTAGACAGAATACATTTTTGTGGTGAAATGGAGGAACACATCTGCAGATTGCGACTTAAAGAATATTTTTACGGAAGAAAAGAAATCAGAGGCAGTGAAGAAGTTCTAAACAATAACAATTTAATAGACAAGAAAAAGTAACCATCTGATTTTACACCCCTCCCCCGTGGCCGTAATAAGAAACTGGACAATTACATCCATTGCTTTCGCCAGAGAGTGACTGGTGAGATTCTTAAAAGGCAGGTACAAGCCTGCTACAACCTCTCTCCATTGGAATGCAGGGCTATACAAACACTGAACTCAAACCACAGTATTGTCATAAAAAAAGCTGACAAAGGTTCTGCAGTGGTGATATTGAACTGAGAAGATTACATTAAGAAAGCCAACAAACAACTAAGTGACCATACCTACTACAGAGAACTGGAAAGTGGTCCCACAGCAGAATATAAAAGAGAACTACAGGGATTGGTTAAATTATTTTCAGACCATGTCCAAAACAGAATAACTGCCCTCATCTCAATGAACCCAAGCCTGGGACATTCTACATGCTACCTAAAATACTTAAACCTGGGAACCCAGGAAGACCCATAGTCTCTGGTAATGGAACCCTGACAGAGGGGATCTCAGGTTTTGTAGAAGCTTAAAACAAGCAAGGATAGGCATAAGGAGCAATACAGATGAGTATGAATAGATAGGCTATTGACAGAGCAAAAGGCTGATGACACATTCATAAGGTAGAAAGAGAAATGGGCAGACTGGATGGGCCTTGTGGTCCTTATCTGCCGTCAACTTCTATGTTTCTATTTTAAAACCACTGTTTATACAAAGGGACAGTTACATTCAGGACACTACTCACTTCCTGCATACACTTTGTGGTTTTAAGGACTTACCACCTGATACCCTTTTAGCCATGGTGGATGTAACATCCCTCTACACTAATATAACACATACAGATGATATTTCGGCCTGCCTTAAATACATGTATGAGAAAGGACTGGACCACATCAACCCTGACATCGTAGGAAAAGCCCCCTGGGCATTCCTTCACCCATGGTCATAGCCACAGGAGCTGCTCCCTGCCCTCTCAAGGGCCAAAAACAGACTATGCCAAAGCCCCTATGGCATTCTTCCACCTGTGGCCGTAGTCAAAGGAGCTGCTCCCTGCCCTCTCAAGGGCCGAAAACAGGTACGCCTGCTCGACTGATAGAGTGCCCCCGTCCAGCTGTAAATTTTAAATTTGGCACCATTTCCTGGATCTTTGTGTGAGCCTGGCCATTGACTCCATCCTTGAACCTAGGCACTGTGGGGTCACCTGCAATCCCTAGCTTAGCAACTAGATATTTAAGACTTAGTTTTTATTCCCTCTCCTTAAGCAGCTTTCTAAATCAAGCTAGTTGCTCACTGAGGGACCTTTGTGCCAGAGCCTGCTCTCACTTGATTTTTCACCTGCCTACATCATTTTCAATATGTACTGTTTGTTAAGTGACTGTAATACTGCATGATTTGCAGACCAGTATGATTTTCTAGTAGTCCAATAGATTTTCTTGTATTTGTAAGATTTTTCTCTAGCAAGTGAGATTTTTGTAGAACTGCATCTTCTGTATTGTTAGCTAAGTGACTGTAACAGGGCATGCATGACCTGCAGTATAATAAGTCTCTAGCAGGTCTGTGTGTTTTTCTAGCACTGCTCCTGGTAGGCAGCTTCATGTAGTTTATTACATTGTACTTGTAATTTTGTAGCAAAGTCTCACTGCATAGTGCTATTATAGCAAGTGGGTTTTCCAAAATCTGCATTTATTGCTCTATGCACTGCATCTCCTTAGCTAGCGAATTAGCAAGGTCTCACTGATCAAAATTTCCTCAACTAGTGAGTTAACTAAAGTCTGCATATATTGAAATGGAACATTAACGCTTAAAATCTTCTGCTTGAGCCCGTGATTTCACCTTTCTTACTCCTGTTAACTCTAAAATCTGCATCTACCTTGCCTTGAAGTTCAGCTTTTTTCTTTTCTGTATTGCTAACCTTCTCCTCTTCTCTTGATCCCATCCCCCTTTTCTCTCTCTTTTTTCTCAGTGAATCCTACCTTAGCCATCCTATCACTCCCCTTCCTCTCTGCCCTGCCTACTCAGACAGTCCTTCCCCTTCCTCCTGCTAATCTCTTCTCCATTTATTTACAGACTGTACTAAAGCCCCCTGGGCATTCCTCCACCCATGGCCATAGCCACAGGAGCTGCTCCCTGCCCTCTCAAGGGCCAAAACCAGGTACACCTGCTCAACTGATAGAGTGCCCCCCTCCAGCTGTAAATTTTAAATTTGGCACCATTTCCCCGGATCTTTCTGTGAGCCTGGCCATTGACTTGATCCTTGCACCTAGGAGCTGTGGGGTCACCTGCAATCCCTAGCTTAGCAACTAAATATTTAAGGATTAGTTTTTATTCCCCCTCCTTAAACAGCTTTCTAAATCAAGCTAGTTGCTCTCTGAGGGACCTTTGTGCCAGAGACTGCTCTCACTTGATTTTTTGGCCCACTCTCACTCCCTTTCTCTGACAGTTTATTATATAGACTCTGTCCAGGAACTCCTCCCACTGGAATCCCACAGTCAGCTGGTTTTCTATTCCCTGAAACCACAAACCTAAATCACCCACTCCGGTTAACTCCTCTGAAATACTGCTGTAACCTGCCCTATTGTAAGGGACCTCACCCTAATTCTACTTATACCCTTTTAATTCTAACACTTTCCCATTAGCAGCCTATAAGAAAATGTCCATAGAGGGTGCCAGATTTTTACTTCTTTCAAACACTTTTCATTTTAAATTGCTGGTTTTGGAAATCAAATCAAACAACAACTCAAGCTCCCATTACATATTTTTCTGCACTCATTTCTTTCAGGCCTAAGAGCAGTTTACCTCCCAAAATATGTTTTCTACTACATAACAGGCTTTCTTTATGACACACCCTTACTAGCTCACCTCCTACCAAATGGCTCCCCGATCACTCACAATTTTGCTGACAGGCATTATGCTAGGCTTTATCCTGTGATTCTCCTGGCTGGTTGCCCCCCTCCACTAAGGTCTTCACCACTGATCCAAATGACTTTACTTTCTCAAATATGCTTATACTCCCCAAGAAACTGCATGATAACTCACCACTACTTATCCCTCATAGTTATGTCTACCATGTAGCTTACACTTTTAAGAAATGCCTTTTCTGCTACTCTATCCTGCCCTCCCCAATCATCCATTGCAAACTATAGTACCTCCTCCTTCTTGCTCTAGTACTTGCAGGGGATATTGAACTTAACCCTGGTCCACCTGCTCACTTCTCGTGCTCGGATTCAGCATAGAAGGACACAAAGGGACTTTGCACTGTTCACCTGAACATTAGGAGCCTCCTCTGTAATCTAGCTGAACTTGATGCATGGGTCATACTATATCACCTGGATATCATTTGCCTGTTCAAAACTTGGCTTAAACCCTCTACCCCTGACTCTGCCTGCTCATTACCCAACTACAACCTCAACAGATGTGACAGGCCCACCTCCAAACAAGGTGGTGGTGTAACCAATTTTTATAAATCACACCTAAACCTCTCAAACCCTACCATGCCTGTCCTCTCCCACTGCAAATCCATTCATGCTACCTTTCAACTTGGCTCAAAGAAGTTACATATAGTGTGTGCTTATGACCCCCTCTAGGTGGCACTGCTGGCCTTGAGGAGCTCCTTTCACAGGTTGACTTAGCTGTTAGAAGAAATGAAGTCCTAAGTCTAGGGGACCTAAACCTAAATTGGATTGGTAAGGTAAACAAATCACTCCACATCATGGTACAAGACCACAACCTCCACTAGCTAATCACCGATCCTACCAGGGTCATGCCTCCCCCCAGGTCCAGTACCTTAATTGACTGGGCACTGACAAATTGCATTGATTGTATAGCCTCCTCAGGTACCCTCAATACTGCAATTAGTGACCACTATCCAATATATTGTATCTGGCACTCAATTTGTCAACCCTCCCTTCCCCCAAAACTCATCACTTTCCGTAATCTAGCCAACCTTGAGCAAGCCCAGTTCCTGAATGATCTATCCATGATTGACTGGACTTGTGTCTACTCTGCTACTGATGCTGAGGCAGCCCTTGACCACTTCCTAACCCTGTTTGGATCTCTATAGGATATCCATGCACCCAGCATCACACGTCGTGTACGTGGAAAGCAAACAAATGGCTAAATAAAGATGTACTTGCTCAGATCCGGGCTAGGGACAAAAGCTGGCAGTGTTTCAAGGTCTCTGGTCTTCTGTCTGACTACAATGACTACAGAATGCGGAGAAACTCTTGCAAAAGGAACATTCATTTAGTTAAGAGCTCGTTCTGCAAGGGTCTATTAATAAATGCTGCAGGTGATTCCAGGAGATTCTGGTCTCATATAGAAACACTCCTTGGAGCCAAACACACTAGAAATACAAACAATATGATCCTAAATGGTGTGCACTGCAATAATCCGGCCACCACTGCGAACTCCTTTAATCTCCACTTCTTGGATTTATCCAAATACTCGTCTCTTTTTCCCCAGTGCAGCCCTCCCCCCCCATGGACAATGAGCCACTGCACAACCACCCACCTTTTAGATTTCGAACCATTACCAGACTGGAAGTCCAAAGATGCTACAAGCCAATCCCTGATAGTACTGGTACTGGCTTTGATGGTCTTAAACCCAGGCTTCTGAAACTCGCTGCCCGCATTATTGCCTCACCCTTAGCTCAAATCTTTAACTTGTCACTATGCCACAGCTCTATCCTTAGTATCTGGAAAATAGTGAGAGTTACTCCAATATTTAAATAAAGGGGACCCCAAGGAAATTGCAACTACCGGCCTATAGCCATTCTCTCTGTTCTTAGCAAAATACTTGAAAAACTAGTTGCCAAGCAAACCATCTCTTTTCCAGAGGACCACAACCTCCTCTCTGTTTCCCAGCATGGCTTCCGCAAAGGCCACAGCTCTACTATGGCCCTCCTGAAATTCACAAATGATATCTATTCTGCAATGGATAAAGGTCTCCTGACTGGTGCAATCTTCATCAACCTAACCAATGCATTTGACCTTGTAAACCACTCCCTTCTTCTCATCAAACTCCATCCTCTTGGCTTCTCTACAGATGCTGTAGTCTGGTTTAATAGCTACTTGTCAAACAGGAAGCAGGCTGTGTATTACAGCTGTGTCCTGTCTGATCCCTCCACCATACGTATTAGTGTTCCACAAGGATCCATCCTAGGCCCCCTACTTTTTTCCATCTTTGTTAATGACCTCCCCTTGCTCTCTCCAGATTGTTCATCACTGCTGTATGAAAATGACCTAGTTCTTTATTCCAGTGTTAGGAACATCTCGGACATAAATCACTCTCTGTCCTGAGACTTCCTCCACATTCAGTCCTGGATGATTGAAAACAATCTCATTCTTAATGCGGGCAAAACATAAGCCATACTTTTTGGCTCCCGTGCCAGACTCAAAACAAAGCAGAACCCTCTCAATGTCTTATTCACTGATGGTGCACCATTGGCCAACACTAACTCTGTCAAGTACCTCGGCATTTTGCTTGATGAATCTCTGGACTTTGATCAACATGTTGCTGCTACCTGTAAGTCTGTTAATGCCAAACTTGGAAGTGCATACCAGACCAGTTATGCCCTCACCCCATCAGCTAGACTTGCTATTGCTCAAGGCATTCTGCTCCCAGCACTAGCCTATGGCACAGTCACCTACCTAGGAGCATCAACAACTACTCTTCACAAGTGGGATACCACCTATAATAATATCTGCCACTATGCCTCTGCATCCTCTCTTTACAAGCACCACTGCCAACTTTTATGCTGATCTAAAATGGCTGTCACCTACTGCCTATCGGCTCAAGTCCCTTGGATCTCTCATTGATGGTATTGACAGATCAGGTCTCCCTCAATCCCTTGCCTACCTGCTGGGCACTCAAACCATCTCCTATGGGCTTAGATCCATTGACCTAGCTTCCCTCCACATTCCAAGATGTAAAATCTCCATGGGTGCATGGGCTTTCTCGTGTGCGGCACTTAAATATTGGAACTCCCTTCCCCAAGACATTAGTTTTGTTCCTATTCTTGCCTGTTTTAAGAGTCTGCACCACAGTCATCTACTTGTCTCAACCCTCTGCATATGCTTTCGCCCACTTTAGACCCTCTAACCACTAACTCCTGGCTGCCAAGTCTCTACCTACTGCTGCCCTTCTCTCCTCTATCTTTCCTCTCAACCTGGCTTCCTGCCTTCTTTCTTTCTAGCCTCGTCCTTGTTTTTCCTAGGCTCACACCCTCTCCCACCTCCACTCCTCTCTCTTAATTTCCTACTTCTCCCTCCTCTAAATCCATGCTTTTCTGGTCGACAGTATAGCACATATACCCTGGTCTCAATCATGGATCTTTTCTCTAAACTAGCACTCTTGTACTTCTTAGGACCTTTAGTCCTGTGGTTGCTCACAATTTGACTCTATTGTGTTCCTACTTAAGGCAATGTTTAAATGCACTTTTACTGTATTTTGTAAAATGTTTGTAATGATATCTCTCATATTTTGTATCCTGAATATAGCTGAACTCGCACTTGCATCTCTCTTGCTTTTGTCCCAACTGTATTTCTATCTCACTGGTAATTGTATTTGTACCTGTACCCTCTGTATTACCAATTGTTGTACTGCTTCAAACTGTTTGTTATTTGTACCATACCGATTCCCAGGTCGGGCCTGAAAATAGGCATTCCTATGCCTAGTGCACTTACCCAGTTACCAAAAGCAAATAAATAAATAAATGAATTCATTCTGAGACATAACAACTTCAGCTTTAATGGTAAACATCATGTTAAAACTATGGGAACAGCAATGGGCACCAGGATGGCTCCACAGTATGCTAATCTCTTTATGGACAATTTAGAGGAGGACTTTTTAAGGCACTGTACACACAAACCACATGCTTACTTCTGTTACATTGATGATTTGTTTATAATTTGGACAGAAGGCACTGACACACTTAAGGATTTCCATCAGGAACTTAAAGGACTCATAAATAGGGACTGTTCAATTTCCCCCCAGAAGCACAGCATCTTAGGTCAGAGGCTTACCTACCTAGTGCTGGCATCTGTTTTTGTGTAAAAATGTTAAAATCCATAGTCGCTAATAAAGAACAGTTCCTCCGTAATGTAAACAAACCCAGTACCCTTAGCTCCCCGGCGCAGTAGCTCCATAAAATGGTGGATACGTCACTACACGATGACATCATCATAGTGACACATCCCTGAAGCGATAATACAGGCTGAATGGGGGCTTAAGAATAATATATAAAACAACCTTACTGAAGTGCTTCCCCTACAAATCCTTTACCTCAGCAGGTGTGACCACCAATTTCACCCCTGCACAGGTAAAGGATTTGTAGGAGCAGTGCTTCAGTAAGGTTGTTTTATATATTATTCTTAACCCCCAATGTATTATCGCTTTGGGGCTGTGTCACTATGATGATGTCATCACATAGTGATGTATCTACCATTTTATGGAGCTACTGCAGCAGGGAGCTTAAACTGGAGCCGCGGGTTTGTTTACATAATGGAGGAACTGTTCTTTATTAGCGTATTATGGATTTTTAACATTTTCATAATAAAACGGATGCCAGCATCAGGTAGTAAGCTCTGACCTAAGATGCTGTGCTTTTGGGGGGAAATTGAACAGTCCTTGTTTATGAGTCCTTTAATAATCTCTACCCAACCATTAAGCTTTGCCTGGAATATTCTGCCACCAGTGTTAATGTTCTGGATACCACTGTCACCATCAAGGATGGAAGCCTACATACATGTATTTACAGGAAACCAACAGACAGACAGAGATACTTACACAATAAAAGTAATTACCCGAGTCACGCAAAAAATCTGTCATGTACAGTCAAGCACTTCTGTACCACTGTCTCTGTTCAAATGAGGAAGACAGAGATAGACATTTTGCTATGTTGAAAAATACCTTTATTGAACAGGGACACTCATCCAGAGAAATTGGCAGAGTAATGGAATGCGCTACACAAGTACCAAGAGAACACCTGCTGCAATATAATGAAAGGACCACTACTAACACAGTACCCTTAGTAGTCACCTGTCATTCTGACCTTGAACTGCTACGTAAGATTATTAAGGACCTACGCTCAATAATTAGTGAGGATGAAACCCTTACTTGTATTTTTCGAGAACTGCCACTACAATCTTTTAAACAACTACCCAATTTAGCCAACCAGATTATTAGGAGTAAACCTGAACCTGAACAGAGTACCATGCCATCATATGGCACACAACCCTGTAATAAACGCAGATATAAAACTTGTGAGCAAGTTTCCACTTCAGACTGTGTGGTTACCTCACAAAACAGGATATTGGGTAATTATACATGTACATCAAGCAATGTTGTTTATCTTATTCAGTGCAGGTAATGTCCTTGCACAGGATATGTGGGGGAGATGAAATGACAACTCTGCACTAGAATGAATTCACACAAGTATGGTATTAATAGGAAGATGACTGACAAACCAGTGGCACAACACTTCTCTCAGGATGACCACTCAATCTCAAATATGTCTGTGATGGCCTTGAAAGGACATTTCAACAGTACAGAACAGAGACAAGCTTGTGAGATCACACTTATGCTACTTCTTAATACAGTGGAAGATGGCTTGAACATTGATGTTGGATATATGACTCATTACACATAAACTTACATGGACCTTTACTTCAAAGGATGGACATACATATTTTAGGTTTTCAGCGAGCCTTGAACTTTGACTCTTATTCTTATACAGTCCCTTTTAACTGGTTATCTACAGGTTGGTCTCTCACATTACTATTGTGTGAATGTGTGCGTGGGTGTGTGTATATGTGTATATGTATATGTGTGGGTTTGTGAATATGTTTATGTGTGTGTTGCAGGGTAGAAGAAGTGTGGCACATTGAATTTTTAATATGGATATTTGAGATGGGTGGTTATGTGGGTATAGTGGATGTGAATATTGTGGTGATACTGAGGTAAATGTATGTTCCGGTACATGACCTTATGGCGTCATAGTGGCTAGGACTCTGGACTCATATTATAGTGGATATTTACTTTCTTCTGCTGGTTCTGTAGTTTGAGTATATACTGTTATGTTTTTTGCATTCTGTACTTATTAGGATGCATTGTCTCATTTGTTTATTTATTTAGTTTTTGTTGACCAGGTTAGTGCATTAGGCAAATTCTGCCTATTTTCAGGCATGATCCAGGGGAGGGAGTTACAGATGAATGCCAACTGACCTTGAACCAGATTAAGCTATTGGTGGTATTTTTTTTAGTGAATGAGGGAAATTTGGCTAGGACACCGGGGAAATTCCCCTACTGCATTGCTGTCAGTAGGGGGAACTGCTGACATCAGTCTGCAGAATGGCAGACCATGCACAAATGGTCTTTTGAGTGCTAATGGATCCAGTATGGATATTGCTGTTTTTTCTGAAGATTCCCTGCCTTTAAGGGAAGAAGTTAAGTCTCACAATGCTTCATCTACAATTATGAGTGACATACAGGAGATTACTGGCGTTGCTCCAGTATTGGAGATTATATTGGAAAATGCTTGTGGTACTACAGTGCAGGAGTTTGGTACTGTTCATTCAGGAATTACTTGTGTTGAGTCTCCGAAGGAAAGCTCAGAGCTGGCTGGGGCCACTTATACTGACTCAGAGGTTGCAGTGGGGAAACGGCATTGTGAGAAAGCAGCTTCTTTACCACAATCGACCTATTCAACATCACAAGCAACGTGACAGCAGTTTGGACTATTGCTTGATGAAGAGAACTTTCTGAATAATGACTGGTCGGCTGATAAAGCGCTTAGCAAGTCTGGGTGGAAGCGTACAGATTCAGGACAGTGGACTTTAGACTTATCTTGGGGCATAGATTCATTTGGATGTATGGCCGCAACAGTTCATGCCACCAAAGATAAAAACCTGAGCTCAGGTAATGACTCTTTGTTTTCTACAAGGGCCCAACCTATTAATACTGCGCAAGGTGTAGGGGATCGGGCGGCAGCCTTGTCTAGGCCGAGCACATCCAGGGAGGGAGAACAGGGCTTTAGGCAGGGGCAGGCAGGTTCTAAGCAATCTGAGCCTGGAGATAATAATGCACAGCAGTCTAGGTGGGTACCTATGTCAGAACTGTTTAAAAACAAATTAGAACAGACTCCAAGGTGGAATGCAGTCAGACTATGATATAAGGAGGGTCTGTTGGAACATCCTGATAGGTATTATGTTTCAAAACAACTTTTAAAGGGCTCAATGCATTTTTTTCCTTCTGACATCTATGCCTCGATACATGTTTCTGGTGAAGACTCTTTCAATATAAGCTTTAAGAATAATGCTAATTTAGAGAAGTTTTGGGAAAAGCATTCTACTTTAAAATCCACTACTTAATGGACTCCCTTTTATGCAATCCCTCTTACACGTCCAAGATTCGATACATTACTATTATGTTCCAAAATGAGGGTGTAAATGTTAGTGACATTTACCACTGGCTTCAGAACTGGTGTGATATTTTAGGCCCTCCTGAAGCTATTCTTGACATGGAAGGGATATGGACTGGTGGGTGGAAATTCAAGGTGAAACGTTTTCAGGTGAATTCTGATATTATTCATTTACCTAACGGTTTCTTTTTAGGAAAGGATGGGGGGTCTGTTTCTATGGAGGGCAGACTCGAGCCTGTTATAAATGTGAGGCAAAAACCCATATTAATAGTGCTTGTGATATGCTAAAATGTTCATTGTGTGGTGGGTATGGGCATTCAATGGATTTATGTGATAATATTTTCCAATGTAACCTTTGTGATGACAAAGGTCATGCGTTCCATCAATGCCCATGGGCAAAACAGAATCGCTCTGAAGGCTGGGATCAGGATGACTTGCTAAATAGGGCCCAAGAAAAAAGGAGGGACTCCACTTGTAGTTCTCCAACTGACATGCAAGGGGAAGGTACGGAGCAAATAGACTCCTTAGGTGTAGCTGGGCCTTCAGTGGTTGGGGAGGTAGACAAACCTACCTCTAGGCCACAACACACTGGTGAAGATTCTATAGACACTTTCTCCAACAATAAAATGTCTTCTGCCACTGCAAAACAGTTTATAACTAAGTCTATGCCACCGCCTTTTGAAACTGTAAAAGGTAGAACGTTTACTAGGGCTTCTCTTAGGCAAACAGTTGTAGGCCCAATATCTACGGAAATTATTTTTGCTCCTTTACAGGATGATGTAGGGGATTCTGACTTAGAATTGGACACTTCTCATAGGTCAGAATTGGCTACTGAAGGAAAAGAAAGGGAAGAAAGGGAAAAAGAGAAAAGCGAGCCTTAGTCAAAAAGGAGGTTCGTAACCTAATTGAATACTTATGGCTACTTTACAGCTAGCTTCATATAATGTATGTAATCTGAAGGCCTATACAAAACAAATTTCTATATTAGCCTATTTGAATCTTCTTAAACTGGATGTTATTGTTTTGCAGGAAACCAGAGTATCATCTATTTTTGAGATTGATCAGTTAAAGAAACGGTGGATTTGGGGTCCTTCTGATTGGACATTTGGGCTGGATACTGCTGATGGGATAGGGATTTTGTTTAAACATACTAACTTTAGAATTACCAAATTAGTCGATGTGAGGCCTGGGTGAGCTTTAGTCTTAGATTGTTCTTTAGGTGATTTTTCTTTTCGTTTTATTAATCTATATACTCCACAAACAAAGTTAGCAAGAATTGAACTATTCGAGGAATTAAAACCCTTTCTCTATACTAGATGGCATGTCATATGGGGTGGGGACTTAAACTGTGATATCGACATAAAATACTCTGGGGTTTCTACAAAAAAATGTATTTCAATTCGCATGCTTTACAAGAAATTATTGGGGATGCAGGCCTATCAGATGCATACAGAAGTTTACATTCTCATTATGGGGCGACTTATCATAGGCATATATATGCTACACGTATAGATATGGGTTTTGTGTCCAAATATATTAAGCCAGTATCTAGCAAGGTTAAACCTACAGAATTCTCAGATCATCAAATTGTATTATGTGATTTTTGTTTATCTGATATGCCAACTAGAATGTTATCCACCACACAGCGGTGGAGATTAAATACCTCCTTTTTAGATTTGCCAGATTATTACCATAATTTAGAAGTATTCTTTGCAGCCAAACATTCTACTATATGTATGTTTGATAATATTTATGATTGGTGGTTAAATACTAAAATAGAATTGAAGGCTTTATTCATCAGTTGGGGAAAGCACAGAGATAATTCCCATTATTTAAAGTATTTAAATTATAGAAATCAGCTGTATAAACTTATGTCTTTTCCACCAAGTGACCATACAAAATTTAAAATCACAAATTTCTGAGATAAAATGGCAGATGAAAATTTACCAATATGATAGGGCTAAATCTTTAGAAGTGGAGTTTATATTTTGAACACAAAAATATCCTGCTTCTGACCCTTATAAAGCTTGTAAAGCATGAATAGATAAAACTATAATGTCTAGTCTATGTAAACCTGATGGAAGAATAGTGGATACAGATGCAGAAATGTTGCTGGTAGTGCAGCAATATGTTTTAGAGATGTTTGCTGACACCACCAGCCCTGATACAGATACTTTGCCAAATAAGTTTTTGGCACCATTACCTCAGGTGGAAGAGACTATGACACATCTTTTAATACAACCCATTTCTTCACAAGAAGTTAAGGAGGTTATCAAACATTTAAATCTAGGTACTTCTCCTGGGTTAGATGGTATTCCCAATGATTTTTATAAAAAAAGTGTTTCATATAGGGGTTATTTTTTACCGTTGGTATTTAACTACATGTTGACTTCCACTTTACCTTTCAAAGAATTTAATACTTCTCTTTTGAGTTATATCTATAAAAAAAGGGGATACAAAGTTATTATTTAATTGGAGACCTATTAGTCTCCTTAACAGTGATTATAAAATTTTAGCCAAAATTTTGCATAATCGCCTGGTACAGGTAGCTGATTCATTAATTCATCCAGCTCAGACCTGTGCTATTTCCTATAGGAAAATTCAATATAACTTATACCTTTTAAGGGAACTTTTTGAGGCTAGTAAACTAAGGAATTGTTCAGGTTTAGTGGTAGCTTTAGACCAGGCTAAAGCCTTTGATAAGGTTAGGCATCAGTATCTTTTTCATATACTTTTGCAATATGGTATACCTAAACAGTTTGTGCAGTGGGTTACTCTTCTTTATAACCAGGCTGCTATAATCCTGATAGTCAATGGTCTTTTCAGAACAGAAATCAAGCTTGGTAGAGGGGTTCGACAAGGCTGCCCATTAAGCCCCCTGTTCTATGCTTTTGTGTTCAATCCAGGTATTCGGCAAATTCACTGGGATCAGCATATAACTGGTCTTTCGCCTGCACCTCTGTTAGAAACTGAAAAAGTTACAGCATATGCTGACGATGTGACTTTATTAATGAAGGATGTTATTTCCCTTAAAACGGCACTAGAAGTTTTTCATTATTTTGGGCAATTTTCTGGTGCACAGCTTAATATGGAGACGAGTTTTGGTTTTCCTTTAGATCCAACACAGACTAGTAATACAGATTGTCTGGGAATTTCATTTTCTGCTTCTCCCCAGAAACTTTTAGGTATCTGGTTTGGGCATGGAGATATGGCAACTTATAATTGGGAATGGCAGTTGGTTCTGGGTGAAAGTAAAATTAATCTATGGAAGCAATGGAAATTCAGGGAAAAAAATTATTATGATCATTAAAAAAATTTTATTACCAGTTTTTCTTTATTTAAGTTTCCTCTATTCACCACTGGTTAACTTAGAGGCAAGATTGTATAGTTTATTTTTTCAAATGGTGTGGGGAAATAGGTTGAATCCTGTCAAGAGGGACATTACCTATCTTCCCATTAAACAAGGGGGGTTACATATGGTGAATGCTTTGTTTTTTTATTACTCGATTTTATTATTTTCTTCTTTTAATTATCTATGGAGTTTGGCCACTATGACATGCCAAAGGTGGGTACAGTTTCTATGTAAACCATATTTTCAGAAATGGACCTTACTGCCTCCTAAGATTTTGGCTTCAGATAGTCTTCCAAGTTATGGGATTTCTTCTTTAAAGAAATTACAACAATGGAAAGTGTAGTTTCAAAAATTACTTTCATTAGATAGAAAAACCTTTTATGCTTATATAGTATATGAAGTACTGCAAGTATCATTTCTTTTCCAGGAATGTCTTCCCACCAGAATGACTTTTGCCTTGCATAAATTAACAGACTTTAGATTACCAGTACAGATAAGGGATATTGTGTGGATTTCTGCTCAAGGGAGATTAGGAGTTAGAGGGAATCTTAAATATAAACCGCAGTCTGACAGGTATTGCCTTAAGCCCACATGCATTAATATAGAGGGAAGTCGGTTAAATTTTTTCTTAGAATGTGCCAATAGTACATTATTTTGGAGTGAGTCAGCTATTAAATGGAATATGCCTTTTTTGACTTTGCTTTCATATAATACCTTAATTTTAGGAGATTATACAGGGATTTGGAAAAAATTTCATAAAAGTACTTTGAATGTTTTTTTTGCATATATTCAATACTTTTTGTGGCAAGCCAGATGTCAATATGTATTACAACAGCAGCAAGTTATGCATTCTATCATTATTTCACAAATTGAGGCAGGGATGTTACAAGTTAAAAAAAAAGATTCTCATAAATTTTCTGCAGAAAAACTGGTTCAATTTTGGAGATATTTTCCATTTTGAATGTCTTTATATATAATTTACTGTGTTGAACATTTTTCTTTCTCTCTATACAGCATATTTGATGTTACTATTTATATGAGTGATTGTTTTGATGAAATTTCAGTTTTCTGTGATGTTATGCTTATTTTGCTTAATAAACTTCCCCTACTCTTTTTCAATAAGCACCATGGGATCTTTAACATCCACCTGAACTACCACCAATCCAGGCAGATGGGAACCTCGGTTTAATGTCTCATCTGAAAGACAGCACCTCAGAAGTGCAGCACCCCTCTCATGCTGCACTACAGTGTCAGTAATGGGATATTAACCCAAGTGCCAGATATGGGAACTGAACCCACAGCCCTCTGATCTCCCAGCCTCAGAGGTGAGTGTGCTACCTACTGAGCCACTGACACAAATATATATTAGTGTGCATATATATATATATATATATATATATATATATATATACCAGTATTCAAAGGGTTGCTCATGGTGCAACAGTGTTGTATATGTACAACCCACTAATCTTGCTCCCTGGCACAATATTCAAAGGGAAAAGTGCGTGGCACAAATCCCGATGCACTGGAGTGCATCAGTAATGTATCCAGGCACAGGTGGGGGCATGCCCATACATACCCTGCACAGCCCGATATTCATCCGGGATGTGCAGAGCCATCATGTGCAACTAAGCTGTGTCAGCACAAAGCTGATCCAAAAAAGGAACAACTGATGGCCACCCACAGGTGAGCTGCCGTACAGAGGGCGCACACGGCAGCTACCTACGGGTATACCAACTCCGCCTGTTCCTGGCGGTGCCCCCATGCCCGATCCGCGGTCATTTGTAAAAAAATCTGTCCAATATCCCTGGTGGTCCAGTGAACCGCTGCCCCCCTGATCGTGGGCTAAGTAATAAAATCAGATCCCTTAAATCCCTGGTGGTCCAGTGGACCACTGTCTGCCCGATTGCGGGCATCTGTATAAATAAATGACTAAGTCCAATATCCCTGGTGGTCCAGTGGACCGCTGTCTGCCCGATCATGAGCATCTGTATAAATAAATGACTAAGTCCAATATCCCTGGTGGTCCAGTGGACCGCTGTGTGCCTGATCGCAGGCATCTGTATAAATAAATGACTAAGTCCAATATCCATGGTGGTCCAATGGACCTTTGAGTGCCTGATCGTGGGCATTTGTATTAAAAAAAAAGTAATACTGCCAATCTCCCTAGTGGTCTACGTGCCCCTTCCCCACCCCTACTGGCCCCACCCCTGCTTCCCCAGTCAGCTGGCGGGTGGCAGCTTCCACCACCTGCCGCCCCGCCGCCTGCCGACTGACACCGTCGATAGGGCTGTACACCCATTGGTCCACAGCATGAGCCAATGGGCATGCAGCCATACAGTACTCACACATTCCAGATATGTGAATGAATCATTCCCATATCTGGAATGTGGTATGTATGGGCTGCACACCTATTAGCTCACGCTGTGGACCAGTGGGTGTACAGCCCTACTGACAGTGTCGGTCGGTAGGCGGTGGTGGCAGGTGGGTGGGGTGCTGCCGCCCGCCGGCTCACTGGGGGGAGTGGGGTGGTGGGGCTCAGTGGGCGGGTGAGAAGGGGGGTACCTAGACCACCAGGGAGATTGGTAGTATTACTTTTTTTAATACAAATGTCCGCAATTGGACACTCAGTGGTCCACTGGACCACCAGGGATATTGGACTTATTTATTTATACAGATGCCTGTGATCAGGCAGACAGTGGTCCACTGGACCACCAGGGATATTGGACATAGTTTCTATTTTTTAATACAACTGCCTGCGATCGGGCTGTGGAGCACATTGCCGGCTGCAGGGGGCATCAGTCCCCAAAGGCTGCTGCCTGGCAGGGCACCAGGCGCAAGTCATTGGGGATTGGCTCACCTGCATGCAAATGGGGCCATAATGACATGCAAATGGACCCATTTGCACCTTGCATACATTATGGCCCCATTTGCATGTCAAGTTTTGAATATCATGGTTGCTGTGCATGGCGCAATGGAACTTGCTCTAGCGCATCTCCATGCTCCACTCTGGCTACTTGCGCTGGTGCAGTGCCACTGCGCCATGCACACTGCAGGTGGCCAGGGTGCGATATTCAATGCTGCTGAGCCATGGCACAGCTCCATTGAATATCACCCAGTCCACACCCCTGCACAGCCAAGTTGAGCTGCGCCCAAGCTTGCACCACAGCCTGGCGCAGTTTGAATATCTGTGCCTTAATGTATATATAGACATTATAGTGGGAGAGAAGGGGGAGGTTTTTTTTCAGAAAAAAGGAATAATTCTGAGTCTTATAGCTTTATGGAGAAGGTTAATAATTTGTATAGTTGGGTTTTCTTATGATTAGTATTTCCCTTGGTGTGAATTAAACACTATTGTGTATTTATTTGTTTTTTGAAGGGTGGAAAAGGAGTTTTTTTCCTACTCTTTTGGTAGGGAAGGGGAGTTTTTTTTTTTTTGTTTCTTTATTCTGTTGGGGGTTCTGGTATGTTGTGCTGATTATGTATGTTTTTTTTTTTTATTTTATTTTGTGCCTTTATATGATGTAATACAATTTGGCTTGTTTTTCTTTTGAGTTTTTGAGTAAAAAAAATTCCCTACTCCTTTAGTGGGGGGCGGGACTGTAGTGTAATTTCTATTTGTTTATGATTGGTGATATTATCACATACTGAAATACTATTTTTTGGTCTTGATTTCTATTCATTATAATGTTGTATGCTGTAATACTTTCCTGATTATTTTTGTCTGCAGTTTTGAACAAAAATTCCACAACTCTTATAGTAGGGAGGGGGAAGGGGTGGTTTTATACTGTTTCGCTTATGTTTAGGGTATGTGTATGAATTAATACTTAGTTATGTTTTTTGTTTTTTTTTCCTAATTTTGATTATGTATGATAATATTGATTTATATAACTTTGTTATAATTTGTTTCAGTTGTCAATAAAAAATTCCCCTACTCTTTTCGAGAAGTGCCACGGGATCTTTAACCTCCACCTGGACTGCCACCAGAACAAGCAGATAGGACCTTGGTTTAACATCTCATATGAAAGACAGCACCTCAGGAGTGCAGCACCCCCCTCATGCTACACTGCTGTCAGTATTGGGATATTAACCCAAGTGCCTGGTGTGGGGAAAGAACCCACAGCCTTCTGATCTCCTGGCCTCAGATGCAAGTGTGCTACTTGCTGAGCCACAGACACTGAGTACTTGGGGGTTCATGACAGGTGTAATTCCTTTTTGGGCAACTATTGTAGTGATGGGTGCAATTGATGGTGTATTAGGATTCACGTACATATATTTCATTTTAAGTAGTTACTTTTCCCTAGGGGAGGATTTAATTCCTAAGAATTTATGTTTAGATTCTTGAACTGTTTCTATATGTGTATTATTTTGATTATACACTGACAATTTATTGAAATCTGTACATATCAGGCTGCATGGTCTCAATTTCTTGGGGGTCCTTGACTAGCACTTCTTTGTATCTGGCACTTACACTGATAATTGATATTATCATGTTTAAAATCTTGTTACAATACTGGAGGCCTTAAGGTTTCTGGAACATAATAGCTTGTTGAGAGTATGTTGGGAATATATACCCAGCCAACTGTACTTTCATCAGTGTGATACACTTACTCACTTTGGGTAAACATCACTTTCATCATTCTATATGCCATGTAAAGATAATTTCTCATGGTGTATTTTTGGGGCTTATTTTGTACTTTTTACTTCTGAATATGTTACATTTTGGCATGCAATTATTTTCTCCAGGGTCATCTTATTGTCATAGGCCATATTCATAAACAGAGTTCTGAGCAGAGTTGAAGCTAGCTTTTACTGGTGTACTGTTACCTCACTCTTGAAGTATGTGTCTTCAGGAGGTTTCTTCACTTGATATATGATTTAGTAAGTAGAGAATCATAGTGTTTTGTTATTCATTAGACTGATACTTGGTATAATATATGTGGGTTGAACTCTCTGCCTGCTGTTATCTCTGGACAACCATTGACCTTTAAGTTTGGTTCAGCTGAAAGTACACTTAAGATATTCAAGCTCTCCAATGTCACTTTAATTATGTTCTGAAGGCCTGTTTTAAACCAATGAGAATTATTTCTGTTTTTTTCTTCATGTTCTAAATGTTAATAATATGGGATTTTCTAAATAACTCTCATTAGGCTTCTGAAGAATGACTTGTTGGTCTGAACGCTAAAGCTCTTTGTTGTTTTTTTAACATCCTTGTTGGTCCAATAAACTGTGTCAAACCATTTGTTCTGGATTTGTTCTTACTAGGACCAATACAGCATTAAACAGTTTGTCTTGTTAATGCTAGGGGTATTAAGAATAAAATAGATGAGTTGAGGTATATCCTACAGTATGTAAAGACAAAACAGATGTTTGTGGCATAACAGAAATATGGCTATAGGAGGATGACTGGGTCCCAGATACTCGGGGATATGACTACATGCACAAAACAAGACATGAAAAGACTGGTGGGGGGATTGCATTATATGTGGAAAATCATCTTAAAGCACATGTTATTGATTTCAATGAAATTGCATTTGCTAATATAGAGCAATTGTAGGTTAAGTTAAGAACAGGACTCAAAACTATTACCCTGGGCTTATGTTACTGTTCACCCAGTCTGACTGAAATAGAGAATACATCTTTCCTAGACATGATAGAATCCATGGATAATGGTATCCTAATGGGGGACTTTAAGTTCCCAAGTATAAATTGGGAAAACTATCAGGGTAGTAGCAGGGCAGAGAAACATTTCCTGGAGATATGCTAGAATTGCTGTCTAGAGCAATATGTTAAAGAGCCCACAAGAGCTAGGAATATATTAGATTTGATTCTGAGTAATATCAAAGGTGCTATAAGGGATTCAAGGGTAGTAAAACCATTGGGATCTAGTGATCATAACATGGTCACCTTCTCTGTCTTGGAAGGATCAATTAAAATCACAGGGAAAACAAAAATGAGAAATTATGGTAGAGCTGACTATGTTAGGATAAAAGAAGTCCTGCAGACCTAGGAAAGGAACTTGGAACTGGCAGATCTCAGCACTGAGGAAGTATGGGTAAAAATAAATGGCAAATTACAACAATGTAGAACAAACTTTGTTCCACTAGCAGAGAAATATGATAAAGCAGGCCAAGTCCCTAAATGGTTTAATGAAAAGATATGTAAACTGATAAAAAGGAAAGATAAAGCATACAAAAAATATAGGGAGAACCAGAATGAAGTAAGGATAAATACAAGCTATTACTCAAAAAGTGTAAAAAAGCAGTAAGAGTATCCAAAGCAAAGATGGAAGAAGGATTAGCTAATAGTAATAAGGACAACTACAAAAAAGTTATAGCTATGTTGGGAGTCTAAGAAAACACCAGCAAATCACTCGTTAGTCAAAATGTGGGGGATAGACTAATAGAAAATGAAGAAGAAATGACTACTACTTTTAATGAATACTTCCTAAGTGTATACCAAGACTTGGATTAGTACAGAAACAAGCAGGAGGGAGATACAACTGATCAGGGCTGTGACACTATAATAACCACTGCACAGATTATGGAAAAGTTGTTAAAATTAAATAAGTACAAATCTTGTGGTCCCGATGGAGTGCACCCTATGTTTTTGAATATGCTGGTAGCAGAAGTTGCTGGTCCCCTGGCTATACTGTTTAATAGGTGAATAGCAGTGTCAATGGCTCGGTAGGTAGCATACTCACCTGTGATCCTGGGAGATCAGAGGGCTGCAGGTTCAGTTCCCACATCTGGCACTTGGGTTAATATCCCAGTACTGACACTATAGTGCAGCATGAGAGGGGCGCTGCACTTCTGGGGTGCCGTCTTTCAGATAAGACATTAAACCGAGGTCCCATCTGCCTGGATTGGTGGCAGTTCAGGTGGATGTTAAAGATCCCATGGCACTTATTGAAAAGAGTAGGGGAGTTTTTTATTATAATAAGAAACATAAAGCACAACACAGTAATACAAAGTATCTCAGACATTTCAAACTTTGTGAAAAAAACCACACATTACATTTCTATAATTCATATTGTACATACAACAAATTACTTGAATTTAATGAAATGTGTAAAGCCTTTCCACCATTTCATAACTTTAAGAGAGGTGCACATCTGTGCTTTCCATGAGTATATTCTGGAAAGTTCATTTGATACTAAACAAGCAAAACATTCATAAGCCATTCTCTTCTGATAAAGAACCCATTGACATTGTGCCTGCCATTAAAAAATGTACTCAACAAAAAAATAAATGCAAGGTGCTGGGATGATAAGAGACAAAACTGGGGAGGGGGGGGTAAATCCCTAACACCAATATTTCATATGTAATCCTAGGTAGCCATTTCAACCTCCACAAATTTGCTAAGTAAACACACAGTCCCTTTACATAGGAACACTGCAAGAAAAAATGTTCCATAGTCTCTTCAACATTTATGCAATCAATATAAGGACAGTTCCTCTCTTCTTTAACTTTATATTTTTCATTCCCCCTAACATTAAGACGGCCATACATAATAAGCCATTGAGTTTCCCATTGATTTAAAGGCAATCTGGGATTATTGAGTTGAGCCAGCACCATGGGATTCATCACAAGGGGACAATTCTTAAAACCAGGAGTTTGTGGATGAATGGATACTATAAGTGATCTATACAGGGACTGCATGCTATTATTCTGAATCTGGTTTTCGTGATTTGCCATCAAAACAATTTTTGCGCTGCCGGTCTAAAATACACAGGTATATGCAAATGAGGGTTTATTTTAGGAGCTAAACTAAGCCAGGCTTTGAAATAAGAGCTCAAAGCCCTGACTCCCCACGTCTTTTGAACACTCTCTACCTGTTCCAATCCACATTTAATAGTATTCATAAAAAAACGGAAAACATAAACACAATTGAATCTATCGTCACCAAACCACCCGATTTTTTCCCCAAATAAGTATAATATCTTTTTACTGGGTTTAGGCGATTTCCCCACAACATTTGAAAAAATATACTGTAAAGCTTAGTCTCCAGCTGTGATGGCACAGGGAAAATCATGGCAGTATACTGTAAGCATGGTATAATTAATTGTTTTAGAATATGTATCCGTTTAAGTTTAGAGTATTTCCACTGTTTCCATCTATTCACTTTTCCCTCCACCATTCTCAATGCTAGCTCCCAATTTTCCATTGGAAGATTTTGGGGACCAAATAGAATGCCTAAAATTTTCAGAGGTATTCTAGAAATACAAATATTCTCCTGAACTACTTCAACTGGGCTTAGTGCCCCAATGAATAAACCTTTGGTTTTCTGCAAGTTTAACTTTGCATTCGAAACCGCTGAAAAGAGTTGAAATACCTGCCAAAACTCTTGGATTTGTGCCTAGTCTGAGAAACATAGGTATAAATCATCAGCATAAGCTTGTAAATGGAGCTGAATAGCAGAAGCATCTCCCCCAATTCCGACCCATCTGGGTGAGTTAACTAAAAACTGTAACAGGGGGTCTAATGAAAAAACATACAAAAGAGGACTCAGGGGAAATCCTTGCCGGACTCCAGTTTTAATTTGCAAGCTCGGAGCAGAGACCCCTTGCAAAATGGGGTAAACTGTAGTATGCTGATAGAGCAATTCAATAAGCTGAATCAGTTTTAGTGGGATCTCATAATTGTGCAAGACAGAGAAAAGATAAGGAAGATAAACCCTATCAAAAGCTTTCTTGAAGTCTGCTGCTACGACACATCCAGATGTACCAGTAAGAGATGAATGTTCAATTACATCTCGTATTATCATTAAGGCTGATTGGATCCGCCTCTCAGGAATTCCACAAAACTGATATGGGGAAATTACCAGCTTTGTGTACCATTTAAGTCTATTGTTTAAAATGTTAGTAAATATTTTGTAATCAGAGTTTAGGAGAGTAACAGGCCTCTAATTCCTAATATTATGCCTATCCTCAGCTTTGAATAAATATATTAGCAATCCTGTAGTAAAGGATGGGAACATAGAATTAGTGTCCCAAAACAAAAATACTGAAATAGAATCACTAGACATTCACAAAATTCTTGTAAAAAGCTTGCTGGTTAGGAAGGCCATCTATCCCAGGTGACACATTAGGCTTCATTTTTTGAATAACCTCCTGTATTTCTGTACAGGTAACAGGTCCTAGTAAACTGAAAGCCTCCATTGGTATGGAGGGTAAACTGCAGGAACTTAAACAATTCAAAATTGTCTCCTCTGGGATAGGGGCCTCAGGTTCCAATAACTGATAATGCTGACTAATGGAATCCCTAATTTGTTCTTTTGTTACTGCTTTGGAACCATCTGCATTAATTAAAAAGTCAATAGTGGAAAATTCCTTCAGTAATTTGCAAGCCTCAAAGGAGTCTCCTATAGGGGATTTCCTCGTACCATTAGAATAAATGACTTGCAACGTTTTTGTCGTATCATACTGATATGTTTTCATAGCGTTTTTAAGCACAGAAAGTTGTTCTGAATAATCCTGTTTTGAAGTTTATGTAAGTGACACTAGCCTCTGAAGCTGGTGTTGTAAAGATAAATATTTTAAGAATTTCTGATTTTTAGCTACAACTCCTTGTTTTTTAAACCAACTCCGAAGAGCTAATTTGGTATCAGACCACTATGCCCCCTTGTCTGTATACAAAAAAGCCACTGATAGTCGGACTTGAAGAATCAATTTGACACCTGATTTTATTTGAGGGGAATCTAAAATAGAAGTATTCAATTTCCACTGCATCTGTGGTTTAGGGGTCAGACTTTTTGTTTGAAAGAAGCAAATTAAAAATAGATGGTCAGAAAACTCAATAGGACGCGTTTGAAAATCTTTAACCAACACAGAAGGAGAAATCAACAAATAATCAATGAGAGAGTGTAATTTCCCTTTTAGGAATGAAAACCTGGGTACCTGGCAGAGAAAAGACATACAATTCAGTAAACCAGCAGTCTGAATTATAGAGGTTAGTGCATTAGAGTCACGATAATTTTTTTTGTTCTGCTGGGGTGTAGTTAGGCTGCAATTAAAATCCCCACCCCATAATATGTTAACTGAAGTGACTAAATACGGTTGCACTGCCTTCATGTAAGCTACTCTCTCTGCTTTTGTTTGAGGTTGTAGATGTTAATGAATCTATAACAAATATTGTGCCATTTCCCATCTAAGATCAGGACCCTACTGGGAATGAGATCAATCAAGTTGTGGAGTGCAAAATCAAAGGAGTTGAACAAAATACCTAATCCATCCGCACTATCTGTTCCAAAGGACCAGTAGGAGGGACCCCAGGCCCAATCTCTCTTAAAAGTGGATAATTGCTCAAGTGAATACATCCAGGTTTCTTGTAAAAAACTGACTGAAAGGTTGCAATCATGAATATATTGGAATAGAGCCTGCCGTTTGATAACATTCAATAAATTATGAGTAATCAAAGAACCCCAAGTTATCAACATGGAAAAGGTAGCAGAGAACCACTAGCTATCATTTTTTCCTTTTTTTCTTTTTTTTCTTTATAATTATCCACAGAATGGGAAATGGTGGACAAAGAAGATTTTTGAGACTCAGAATCCCCTACGTCCATTTCAGTCTCTCCCCATGGGGCGAACAAGGCCGCATAGGAAGTGCTAGATTCTATAGAAATAGAAGAAGGAGGAGATTATGGTTGCAAATTCCTGGAGGATCTCCTTCTGGGTAATGAGGATAAAGGGGCCACTACCTTAATTGTTTTCTCAGAGCCCACGGAATCTGTATAGCACACTGGGACCATCTCTGGATTTACTCGAGCGGCGTCACAAGCCTCAACTTTCTCATGGGTTTGTGGAGCTATAGCTTTCGACCCCACAAATGGCCTTGGGGTAGAAGACCCAATAGAGGAGGTAGTCTGAATAGTGTGTTTAACAATCTCCGGGGGAGAGGGGAAGGGGGGAAGGGGGGATAGGACTTGCAGCATCATGAGCCTGCTGAATCAAGAGCTCAGGACTTATGCATGATGCTTTATTCTTTGCAGCCCAAGGACAATCCCAAAAAACATGTCCATATTCCTCACAGAGATCACATTTGGTATGGTTTGCACATTGCACAGTGCATTGCCCAATTTTCCCACAACTGTCGCACCGGGGTTGGTCACAGACACCGGACAGGTGAGTCCTTGAGCCTCACTTATAACATGCCTTAGGCTGCCCTCCATAAAAACATACCCCTCTATCCCTACCCAATAAAAAAGAGTTAGAGATATGTTCAATACCAGCATCTGACTGTTTTAGCTTGATTTTGTACTTCCAACCCCCAGTCCAAAATTTCTCCAAATCCAAAATGGGTTCTGGAGAGCTTAAAACTTCACATTTTTGGGATAACCAAAAGGTAATATCTTCCACATGGACCCCCTCATTCTGGAACATCACAGTTACAAATTTTATTAAAGGTTTAGTAAGGGGAATGATGAGAAAAAGGGTCCATGTGGGAGAAAACTTGACCTGCCCATACCGTTCCCAAAAGAGATGTAAAGCGTGAGCAGTCCTAAAGCTGACATCAAAATTATCCTCACCAGATATATTTATAAAAGCAAAGACATCTTTTGGGGAAAAGTGAAGGGAGTCTTTAAAGAGAGTTTTCCCCACATAATATCTGTCTAGTCTGCTTTCCAACCCTCCTTTATAGCAAATCCGCACAGCATTTCTTCGAGGAGCAGCCTCCCTCTTTACAATAGAAAACAGTTCTGACATCAGGGGTTTATGTGGAGGGGGATCAGAATCCTTCAATCGTGATGGGATAGCTGGAGTCTGAAGATTACAGTCATTTCTAGGAATATTGTCCTGCAAAGGTAGTGGTTTAGGTGGTATAGGAGAGGCGTGAGGCTTAAGATCACTGGGTGTAGTCCCTTTTAACACAGCTGCTGGACCATCTTTAATATTTAAGCAAGGCTCCCAGGAAGGAGACTCTTGAGAAAAGTTCAGACTAGAACCCCACTCTGAGTCTGGTAACCAAATACCAGATGAAAACTGTTTCCAGCCTGCACCCACTAGGCCTTCCCTGGCATCCAGAGGCTCCCTAATGGATTAGGAAGGATTGATTCAGTTTTAGATTAGAGATTAGAAGGGTTAACAAGGGTAGGCACAGTGTCCTTATCAGCTGGCTGCTTAAGGCGAATGTCTGAAAACACGTCCGAAACACCCATTTGTGACTCCGCTTTAGACTGATAAATTATTGCTGAGGAAACCACAGACTCTTCCCCCGCTGTTTTTTAAATACAAAGCCTGCCACTTTACTGAGTGGGGTAGTGAGTTTTAGACCAAAATCAGAGGAAACAGAAGCCAAAACAATGCCGTGCAGCTTAGCGCAACCCACAGAATCAAACACATCACGGTCCTTCAGAAGAGAATCTTCAGGCTTTAGGCACTCATTTTCCCCAACGATTGTGCTGCCAGCCTTGAGAGAAATACTGTCAGAATCAGTGGCTTTAGCATTGACAGGGAGAAAGAGAGTTGACTCTCGCGCCCTGCAGGGCTTGCAGAAAGCTGTTCCCCAGCTGACACGCTGACAGTTTGCACTAAACTGATGACAGGGAGTGCCACAGCACTCTGCAGCTGCTTTACCGATGGTATAACTCCTGGTTGCATTAGTCCGTGCTCCTCGAGCAAACCACTGGATTCTGTGCACATATCAACTTGTTGCAAAAGAATTTTCTCCAAAGGTGTAGAAGTAGGTGTCTCCAGTCCCTCCACGGAGCTAGGAACTTCATGGTATTCTTCTTCCTAATCTAAATCAGCGACACCTGCTAAAGTAGCCTCGAACTTAACAACAGTGGAAGCTGGGGCAAATGCTCCCACTGTGCAGACATCCTCTGCCTCCAACGTCCCGCTCCGAGTGGCCATCTTGCAGACAGCCTGTCCCCCTACTGGCCAAGAGAAGGGGAATTTCCCCGGTGTCCTGGCCGAATTTCCCTCATTCACTAAAAATACCACCAACAGCTTAATCTGGTTCAAAGTCAGTTGGCATTCATCTGTATCCCCCTTCCCCAGGTCATGCCTGAAAATAGACAGGATTTGTCTAGTGCACTTACCCGGTCAACAAAAACCAAATAAATGAAAAATAAATAAAATAAAAATAAATAGACCCAAGAAAGAGGGGAAAGTCTTAAAGGTCTGGAGAATGGCTAATATTACGCCGATACATAAAGCAGGAGATAAGGCAGTGGTGGATAACTACAGACCGATAAGTATAACTTCTGTGATAGGTAAAGTGATAGAAGCTTTTATCAAGGAATTCTTGGAGGAGAATTTAAGACAATTGAAAGAAGTAGACATCTCACAGCATGGGTTTGCAATTTTCAGGTCATGCACCAGCGACTTGTTACATTTCTTTGAACCCGTGAGTCAGGTATTAGATCACGGCTTACCAGTAGATGTACAGTAGTGTACCTAAATTATGCCAAGGCTTTCGATTCAGTGTCCCATGAAATTCTGGTGAAATTCCTTAAAGAACTTGGGGTAAAAGAATATCTTATTAGGTGGATAAAATCATGGCTGTTGGACAGATACCGGAGGGTACAAGTAAAAGGATTTCTCTCAGACTGGAGAGAGGTTACTAGTTGGGTGCCCCATTGATCGGTTTTTGTCCCATACTTTTTAATGTTTTTGTCTCCACCATGCAAGTGTCAAAAGTAGCATGGGTCTGCAAATATGTAAGTGACACTAAGGTGGGGGCAATTGTGAATAATGCGGAATCAATTAAAAGATTCCAGGAGGGAGCAACTGCAAGAACTTGAAGAGTGGGCAAAACAACAGAAGCTGAGATTTAATGAAAAAAAAAGTACAAGGTGATGTACTTTGGTTATAATAACACCAAAGTATCTTACACTACTAACAATAAAGTTATTATAAATACAGAATGTGAAAGGACTTTGGGGTAATGATTACAAACACTTTGATGTTTGATAAACATAATAATGATAAAACAAATGAGCCAATGCAGTAACGGGTAACATCTTAAGGAACATCAGGTGCAGAAATGATTAAGTCTTTGTCCCAATGTATAGATTCCTGGTAAGACCAATCCTGGAGTATGGTACCCCTTTCAATACCCCTCAGAGTACTGGGAGCATCCAGAAAAATTGAAAGGGTGCAGAGGAGACTAACTAAAAAAATTTACAGGGTCAAAAGTATGGATTATTGCGATAGATTTACAGGAATTGGGATTCTACTCGATGGAATATTGCAAAACCAGAGGAGACCTGTGTCATGTAAATAATGCTTTCCAGAATGGAATATTATGGGAATCAGTGGCTTTAAGAAAAAGAAACTGTCAGGTAGGGCAACTAGAGCACATACATACCAACTCCAGGGGGAGAAGTATAGAACCACCAAAAGGGGATGGTGGTACAATCAGAGGATGGTTGAGGTATGGAATGCATTGCCAAGTGAGGTGGTTGGAGTGGGTAGCTTAACCACCTTTAAGGTATTACTGGACAAGCACATGGGGCAAAAGAAATTGGATTTTGTTCACTGAAAAGTGGCACGTCCACAAATGGCTCTTGAAGCTACAGGACTTGAAACCTTGCTTATGAACCTATGAAGTCATACACCCAGGTAGTTAAAGGAAGAGAGACCTCCTCAAGCTGGGAGCTATCTAGGGTCATGAAGACTGAAGATGACTGGATTCTAGCCAGATGCTTCCTGGTGAGTACCAATGCCCATAGTCTAGGTAACAAGCTTCCTGAATTAGTGGCCTTGATGGAGGAGGAACATCTGGATATCGTGGCAGTCACAGAAACATGGTACACACAAAACCATGACTGGGACGTAAACATACCAGGATACACTATCTACAGGAGGGACAGGGAGGGTAAAAGAGGGGGAGGAGTAGTTCTTTACATAAGGGAAGGAATAAAAGCAACAGAACAAAAGGGTAAACAGGGAGGAGGACAAGAAGCACTGTGGGTAAATTTGGAGACAGGCAATGGCACCACAATCCGCACAGGGTTGAGACGAGACCCTTCTCAGGGGAGGAAGTGGACAAGGAAATGATAGAAAGTATACTTAGAATGGCAGAAAAAGGAGATATTGCTGATGGGTGATCTGAATATGCCAAATGTTAACTGGGCGCAGTTGCAGCTGCCACTTCAAGAGTGCAGTTATTCTAGATGCCCTACAGGGGCATGCCTTAGACAACTAGTACTGGAGCCCACTGAGAGGAGCAATATTAGACTTGATACTCTCAAATGGAGATGGAGAGGATCACAGATGTAGAAGTGGGTAGCCATCTGGGAACTAGCGACCATCGAACAGTATGGTTCACAATAAACACAGCAATAGAGTCAAGCCATACAAAGACAAAGTACTGGACTTTAGGAGGGCTGACTTTGCCAAAATGGGTGAGTGCCTAAGGAATGCACTAGCAAATGGGCGGGAAGGAGGGGTGGAAGAACAATGGGGAATAATAAAAACTGCCATCACAGAGGTAACGAGCCTTTGTGTGAAGCAAATAAACAAAACAAGACGATGTAAGAAACCACTATGGTTCTCAAAGGAAGTGGCAGTGAAGGTTCAAGAGAAAAAGAAAGCATTCAGGAAGTACAAGGAATCGCAGCAGGAGCAGGACAGAGAACTGTATCAGTTAAAGCAAAAGGAGGCTGGGAAGGCAGTCAGAACAGCAAAGGCCCAAACTGAGGAAAAGATAGCCAACTCAGTTAAGAAGGGGAATAAAACCTTTTATAGGTACATCAGGGAGCAAAGGAAGACCAAGAGAGGGATAGTGAGGCTTAATAAAGGGGAGAGAGGGTGGGCAGAGGGAGAATGTGAAAAGGCAGAGATACTAAACAAATATTTTTGCTCAGTATTTACAAAGGAAGAGGGGGAGGTACAGAAAACAAACAGTAGTAACACTCTGGATACAGAAGTTGATACCAGCCCATTTACAGAAGAAAGAGTTCTGAAAGAACTCTTAAAACTGAAGGTGGACAAAGCAATGGGCCTGATGGATTCATCCCAGAATTCTAAAAGAACTAAGGGTAGAACTAGTGACACCACTGACTACCCTCTTTAACAAATCATGGGAGGATGGGGTGGTACCCGAGGACTGGAGGAGGGCAGATGTGATTCCCTTCACAAAGTGGGAGCAAGGCAGAAGCAGGAAACTATAGACCTGTTAGTTTAACCTCAGTGATAGGGAAAATGATGGAATCACTTCTAAAGGAAAGAATTGTCGCGTATCTAGAGGCCAGAAGGGCACAGGACCCTAGGCAGCATGGATTCACAGCGGAAGGTCATGCCAGACAATCTGATAGATTTCTTTGACTGGGTGACCAAAAGTAGATCAGGGAGGGGCTGTGGACATGGCCTACCTAGACTTTAGCAAGGCATTTGACACAGTCCCACACAAAAGATTAATATATAAGTTAGCCAGCCTGGGAGTGGGTCCCAAGATGACAGCCTGGGTAAAGAATTGGCTGGAGAATAGGACACAGAGGTAATAGTAAATGGAGGTCCACTCAGAAGAAAGGAGGGTTACTAAGGGGTACCGCGAGGGTTCAATGTGGGACCAGTCCTCTTCAATGTCTTTATAAGCGACATTGCAGAAGGACTGGAAGGAAAAGTATGTCTCTTTGCAGATGACACTAAGATCTGCAACAGAGTTGATGCACAGGGTGGGGTGGAAAGGATGAGAAGGGACTTGGCAAGGTTAGAGGAATGGTCAAATGTATGGCAGCTTAGATTCAATGCTAAGAAGTGCAAGGTAATGCACCTGGGAAACAAAAACCCAGGGGAAGAGTACACAATGGGGGGTGAGATACTAACAACAACAAAATGGAAAGGGACCTGGGGTAGTCATATCAGATGACCTAAAGGTGGGCAAGCAATGTGAGAAGGCAGCAAGGAGGGTGGGGGATACTGGGATGCATAGGAGAGGCATCACCAGTAGAAAACAGGAAGTTATTATCCTCTGTACAGACAGCTGGTGAGACCCCATCTGAGTACTGTGTGCAGTTCTGGAGACCCAATCTCCACAAAGACATAGACAGGATGGAAGCTGTCAGAGGAGGGCACTAAAATGGTGCAGGGTCTGCACCGGAGGACATATGAAGAGAGACTTAAGGAGCTTAATATGTATAGCCTCGAGGAAAGGAGGGAGGGGGACATGATAGAAACTTTCAAGTACCTCACCTCAAGGGAATCAACAAAGTCCAAGAGGGTAGCATCTTTCAAAAAGAGGTGTGCAAGAACAAGAGGCACAATTTGAAGATGGGGGCGGCTCAGAGGTAATTTAAAGTATTTTTCACAGAGAGGGTTGTGGATGCATGGAATGGCCTTCGGAGGAGGTTGTGGAGTCAAAATCAGTGGTGGAATTCAAGCATGCATGGGATAGTCATAAGGCAATTCTGGGGGGTGGGGGTAGGAAGAAGTAGGCTGCTGGTTAACTAGGATCTGCGGCTTATCCATTAGGTAGGGAAATGGGCAGACTGGGTGGGCCAAGCGGTCCTTATCTGCCGTCAAATTCTATGTTTCTATGTTTCTATGTTTCTATGTGGTGCCACAGATCATGGGCCTCATCTTTTTCGTATTCAGGTTAAACTGGTTGGCACAAAACCAACAATGGACACTGTTAAATTTCTTCTGGAGTTGCATCATTAGCTCAGAGGGATGGAGGATCACTAGTAAAGACTTCCATTGTCCACATACATGTGGATGTGTGAGACACCACAGGCCTTTGGGAGTGGATTTAAGAAAACTGAGAACAGGATAGGGACAAGGATGGATCCTTGTTAAACTTCTAACTTGATTGGTGTTGTCTTCAAGGACAGACTAGGATCTCCCACTAGATAGGAGCTAAACCACTTGGCCACAAGGTCAGACAATCCAGCACTCACTACTTTGTCATATAGGAAGGGGTAGCAACTGTATTGAAGATCTTTGCCAAGTTGCCAGAGACAATGGGGGTGATGTGACCCATTCCATCCCCTCAGTGAAATGCAGTAGAAAGGTAACAGGGGAGTGTAATTTCCTAATGTTAGAGTAGAAGAGGCTAAGGAACACCAAGGAGTTAAGGAAAGTAGAGAGTTGAGAGAGAACCAGGTCCTTTTGAGATTTTGCCTGAGCAGGGAGGAAGAGTGATAACTACCACTGTGGAGGGGTTATCAACTTTATGAAGAGGGATGTTCTTGACCCTGTTCCAAGCACCAGGGACTGTACCCATGTGGAAAGAAAGGTTAAGGAGATCACAGATAGGGCAGGGAATAGCAGGGGTGACAAGATAAAAAACTAAGCATCTAGTCCATCAGGGCTTATTGCCTTTGGTGGATCGAGAGCTTGTAAAGTGGAAAGAGTAGAAAGAAGCCAGGTAGGGGCAAGGAGAGTGGAAAGAGTCATAAGAAGCCTGTGAGGGGAGAAAGAGATTGAGGGAATGGGACAGGCTGTCCAAACAGTTTTAAGAAATGCACTCAGGAGGTAACTCAAAAAACTGTTTAAATATCAAAAAGAAATAATGATTATGAGAGTTAGGAAGTTCAGTTTATTAATAAACATGTGCAAGTCAGACAGGCAATGACATGGCATACTATTTACTATATTGATTTAAACACCCATAAAGCAGCAGCAGAATTGTGCAAAATGGCAGCCCAGCTATGCTAGGAGAAGAGGTACTTTGGCTAAATGTCACCACTGTAACAAACGTTGTCCTTTGGCTAAAGGCTAAAGCATTCTGATTTTAAGCAAACAATCTGACAGAAAACATGGACTATGTCTGGTTCATCCTAAGAAAGATACTGCTTGCCAAAGCAAGGGTCATAAACAGTACAACTAGAGAATACTAAGCTCAAAGTCTGAACAGAAGACTACTTTCTAAAGTGCAACTAATAATTTTAAAAAAGTCACAGTTAAATGCATTCAAACATATAGTCACACCCTTCTGCACTTTCTGTAATTGTATCATGTGAATATTGCACTGTATATATTGTCACTTCTCCTGCTGTACATGATGACTTGTTATTGTATCATGTAAATATTGCTTTGTATATATTGTTATCACCTGCTGTATATGTATAATGATAACTGTATATTTTATCTGTGCATTTGTACCTGGGTCATGCCTGAAAAAGGCTCCTACTGCCATTGTATTTACCCAATCAAAAAAGAGTAAGTAAGTACGTAAGTAGGTAAGTACGTAAGTAAGTACGTAAGTAAGTATGTAAGTAAGTACATAAGTAGGTAAGTACTGTACGTAAGTAAGCAGGTACATAAGTAAGTAAGTACGTAAGTATGTAAGTAAGTAAGTTTGGTACCTCCATGGCATAGCTACTACATTTTTGGGAAAGAGGATAAGATTTGGGGTACAGTGATAGGGTGCTGGTAGAGAAAAAGTGATTCTCCTGAAAGAACTTACCCCTAGGCATGCCACCAGTCTCAGATTGTGCATTTCACTGAAAGAAGCCTATTGCAATTTACCTTTCACCATTCTCCCCTCTGGTTGTTCATTTTCCTAAAAGAAGTCTGCCCCTAGCTATGTCACCAGACTCCATGGGTTCCTTCTCCTGTGAGGAGCCTTCTTCTGGTCATGTTACCTGTTGGGCCCATAGGGTATGAGTTTCAGGTTAAAAAGTCAAATTTTCATCATTTCTTTATCCCTGACATAATGCTAGTTTGTCATTTATTTTTGGTGACCTCAGATTACCTTGCCTTTTCTTAAGTATGCTATGAAAGCCTCTTATAACGTATGTTAAAGTGCTGGTGTTCTAAGCCTGTCTATGCAAAGGCACGTTATCTTGAGTCTCTTGTCATTGTTATGAGAACTCAGTTAATAATAGACCCAACTGGGCATTAACACTATATCATCTATTTTATGAATTTTTCCCAAATGTAAAACCTTTTTACGTGAGTGTCATCTGGTGGTCTTTTTATGAAACCCCAGTATTTGGCGAAACACTAGTCAGAGTATTTCTTTATGGTAATGAAAACTTTTGATTTATAAGAATATAGCAGTTTTGCACTTTATGAAATACTGTACCTGTTAAAAGGTGAGTATCTTCATCATGACAGCTTTGTAAATCTGGAAACCCCTGATAGCTGCATCACTGTAAGGTAACTCCTGTGTGTGAATGTAATTCTGTATAAACTGAATGAGTGCAGGGTTCTGTCAATAAGAAGGAGGTTAAAATTCACTCACCTTTGTGTCTGCTCAGCTAAGAACATCCTTATCAACCTTCAAGTTCCTAAAAGGAATCAACAAGCTAGATTACAAGGAATTATTTATCATAAGTAGCAGATCAAGAACTTGGAGTTATGAGTGGAAACTAACGGGGGAGGGGGGAAATGTTCAAGAGGGAAGTGAAATGCACGGTCTGTGGTAATAATGTAGGTTGGGGAAATAGACAGATTGGATGGACCAAGCGGTCCTCATATGCCAAATTTTGTTTCTATGAAAAAGTTTTATTTTACAGAAAGGGTGGTGGAGCCATGGAACAATATGCCGGTTGCTACAGTGGACTCCAAAACCACCATCAGTTTTAAACATGGTTGGGACTGAGTGAAGGGTTTAGTGGCTGCTCAGAGTGGTTGCAGTAGGGCAGAGAGCATGGGGGTGGATAGTGTGGGTTAGGACCCTGTACGGACAGTAGTCCTGGGGTTCATTAGGGTTTTATGGGCAGAAGGGATGGACCAATGGTCTTTTTCTACCATCATGTCTGTATTTTTATGTTTCTATCAAATAGCATGGATGGAATGAAAACAATAATTTCCTCTAGCCATCTTGTGGTCTACTCATGCAGAAGGAAATATGCATAAGAGGCTTATTTTAACAAAATTAAATATCTATAAATGATGCAATTTCGAGAGATAGACATGGTGTATTTGAACATCTAGGCACCATCACCATGGTATCTTTGAACATCCAGGTACCACTGTCATGCTAACTAAGCTACAGGTTTGATGGCAGCTGCCACCATGGGAGTTTTCCATCATCTACCATGCATCAGAGGTAAGACAAGCAAACCAGCTACTAGCCCAAAGATCTACCCCCAGAATGAATAAGCAGGAGTGCTCACCTAAGCCCAAAGGTGCCCTAGAGACCACTCCACACCAGGGTGAAACATCCATTTCATAACCGACAGCAGCCTCTTGCCAAACAATGCTCCTCAAAGCCACCAGCCTAATTTCCTTTTTATGTTGGCTTGTGCACATGCGCAAGCGACATCGTGCGGTAGTAGCACAGTAGTAGCACTTTCAAAGGTGTGTCGGTGTTGTGGCAAATCCAGGGGATGCTTTAGTCGGTGTGTCTCTCAGCCACGAACCAGTGAGCATGCTGCCAATGACAGCAGTTTCAGAAAGTGCCGCCAACTTGAAAAGAATCTGCCGATGTAATGAGAGACAGGCTCGTCATTGCAGTGGCAGATCTGACATGCCTCCATTACATGCCATTCCTGGTGAAACAAGAAATACATATGGTGGCAGCTCCTGCCATCTGCCACACAATCCTGACATCAGGGTGTCCAATCCCCATGTTGGCATGCCCCCTCCCCCCCATTATGTGGCACACCTAACATGGCGGCTCCTGCTGCCTGCCACACACTCACAAAAAGCCAACATGGGGTGCCCAATCCCTATGTCGGCATCCCCCCTTAGTGTATTTTTCCTGGTTAAATAATATCCCGTTTCCGACACTGGGATGCCCACTCCCAGTGTCAGATGTGGCCCCCCTCCCTGAATTGTGGCGCACTGGGAGCCCACCCCAATGTGCATTTTTTTAACCTATTTAAAAAAAGAAAACCTTCCCTTGTGGTCTGTTTTTTTACCTGGAACACAGTAAATGGTCCATCGTTGTCTCACTCGTCCCCCTTCCCCATTCCCATCCTCTCTCTGTGCACCCACCTCCCCGCACGCTCCCTCACCCATACTTACCCTCTGGAGGTCGGGAGCCATGATCTTCTCTGAAGCGGGACATGTCTGCACTCTTCAAAGCCGAACTGTGAACTGAAGAAATGACGATAAGCTTTATAATGGGGGGTTCAACTTACGTTGATATCGTAGCCATTTTTAGGACTTTTGGCCCAAAATTTTCAACATGGGGTTCTTGGGATCCTGCCTGGTCAGCATGTAACTGTCATTTCATTTGTCAACCCTGAAAGGTGAGTTTGCCATTGCTGCGTGAAATCACCTTTCGGGACCGATTAATGAAACAACAGTGTCAGTGTTCATGAGGAGAGGTCCCAAAAAGTCCATGTTGCAAAAATTCCGACTGCATTATCAGCGTGCATTGCGCAGTTTCTACACAGGTTTGTAATGTCACCAATTTTTTATATTTTCACTCCAGATTTTCAACATTGCCATTTTTGCACACCTCCTTATGAACAGTACAGCTGTCATTTTTCACATCCTGCCCGAAACATGTTTTGCACCTGTGGCGAACAATGGGCACGGTCGCTGTGTGAAATCAACTTTCAGGACAGAGTAACAAAATCACAGTGCCACTGTTCATGAGGAGAGGTCCCAAAATGCCCATGTTGAAAATTTGGTGAAAAAATTCCCAAAAATGACTGCATTGAGGAAGTACATTGCGCAGTATCTATGCACGCTCGTAAGTTTGCAAATGTTTCATATTTTCTCTTTAGATTTTCAACACTGCCATTTTTTATACCTCCTCATGAACAGTACAGCTGTCATTTTTTGTATCCTACCCAAAATGTGTTTCACACCTGTGGCTCCCAATGGCGCAGTTGCTGTGCGAAATCACCTTTCAGGATTGAGTAACAAAATGACAGCACCACTGTTCATGAGGTGGGGTCCCAAAAAGCCAATGTTGAAAATTTGGAGTGAAAATATTAACAAAAGCCTGGGGCATTAAGGTTTCCAACCATACACCCACCCTGTAGAGACTGACAGGCGTCGGGGACGTAATTTGGATTCGTCGGCCATAATGTTCACAGAATTCTACCCTCAGCTCCCACCCTACAGCCACTGACAGGCATCGAGGTGTGCCTTGGGTTCTGTCACCTTAATGTTCACCACATTCTCCTATACTGCATCCATGTCAGCTTATTTCCTTATGGAATGGGTGAGCATAAGGGCCGAAGACCCCAATGCACACCACACCTGTCGCCCTCTGCAGGGTGGGATGAGGTGGAATAGCATAAGTGTTATGGCTGACCCAACGCCACACTCCCAACGCCTTTCAGTCTCTGTGGGGGGGGGTGTTGGCGTTAGTTCAATACTTCACTGCCATTCCTATTTTGCATTTCTAACTCCTGCACTACCAATGCCAATGCCAATGCCAGCAAGCCAACATTTGGCATTGACAAAATGCTTGTTTAAACATGTTTTATTAAGCAAGGTTAACATTACACTTTGACAGCAGGTACATCATCTTGTACAGCCAGTACTGAACATCTTGTAGTAGGTAATCCAGGTGCTGAACACGATTACAATAGAACCCAGGTTGTATTTGGTTATACACAGTTGTTTAACACCTGGTTGTATAGGTATTTATTAACAACAGGTTAAGGTACATCACTCTTTATCTTGGTATATGTAATCCCCCTTGCCAGGTTACCCCCTATCTGCACAGCTTATGATGACTAACTATGCTTTACCTAAGCTTTAGGTGGCTAAGTGGGTCAAGGTACAGAGTACTCAGGTACACTAGGTTGGCCAGATGCCAGATTCTATTGCTGACACTACAGGGTCCCATATTTTTTGCAATAGTTCTTTGTGGCTGTTGGCTGTGAGCCGGGGTCCTCTGTAGTTTTAGACAGCTGCTCACATTGCTTGCCCACTGCACCACGGAAGGAGGGACCTCAGACAACCACTTCTGGGCAATAGTTTTCCTAACATTTATGAGCGTGATGGACCATGACATGGAAGCATCACTCAACCTGCTGCATTTGTGATTGTCTCCCAGCAATTGATCCCAAGGCAGATCTAAGGAGTTTAATCTGCAGGACCTGCTCCATTATGTCATGGGCCGCATACCAGAATTGAGTTATCTCTGGAGCAGGTTATGGTCATGTGTAGTAATGTGTGATCTTCCACCTTACATTAGAGCATTGGGGGGATTTCTCTGGACATCTACTGTGCAGCGAACAGGGATAAAATAAACTCTGTTGAGGTAATTTAGCTGTATCTGCCTGTGCTTATTGCTTCTACAGCAGGTTGCCAAGTAAGCTGCCACACAATTCCATGTCTCATCAGAGATTGGAATGCCTAGGTCCTCCTCCTATTGGCTACGAATATTCAAGGCAGATGGGGGGGTCTCCCTCTCAATATGTTGTAGTATACTGAGAGATGTTTTAGGAGAGGATGAGATTTGTACGGTTACTCTTCCAGGGATGACTCGGGGCAGTAGGGATCAATTTATCTCCCTCCTTGGTTGATGCCCCCCCAGTAAGCATGTGTCTCACTCAAGTATGGGAAGAGACCACCAGGTGGTATGGAAAAGTTTTCTTGGATACTGTTAAAGTCTCTGAGGTGACTCCCCCCTTCAAATAATTGGTTGAGATTGTTTAGACCCAGTTTCTCCCATTTGAGTAGGACCTGGTGCAGACAAATTGTACTGAGGCATACCTTTCAAGGCTACACACAGCTGTGTCTGCCCTGAGGTACCTTGGGTCCAGGCCAATAGCCTGTGAGCAGTAGTCCATACACTTGCCAAGATCTTGGTAAAAGGCTTTGTGATTTAGGACCGTCATGTGCCTCAGTGTTGCTGATAGCAGTTCTCTCCTTAAATTGACCCCCAGATCCTCCTCCTCCTCCTCTATGTCTACCCATGCTGGCTTCTGAGGAGAGTCTCCTGCGGTTAGGAAACTAAGCTGTGAGGCCCAGAAGTAAGTTTTTAAAATGGGATAGAGCACAGCCTCCATCACAAGCAAGGAGCTGTAGAATAGCTTTTTCCAGCCTGACTAGTCTGTCCCTAAGAAACAACGCATGCTTGAAACCGGTTGGGGCAGTTGAGGAGGGGTGCACTCTGTACTACAGAACTAATGTGAGCTGGTTGGACTGAAATAAATCACATCAATCCTGGTTGCTGGTGCTGCCTTGTTTTTTCCTTTTGGTCTGCCACATTACAAAAACATGTGTGCTGTACTGTTCAGTTGGATAAGAAACCCCTGTGAGATGTTGATGGGAAGGGATTGAAACACATAGAGGAATTTGGGTAGTGTGCATATTTTGGTAACATTTATCCTACCTATGACAGAGAGTGGCAAAGTCTCCCATTTCTCACACACTGACTTTATGCCAGCTAATTGGGGGTGGGTACTTTCCCCCCTTAGTATTTTATAGCTGTGACCACCTGCAGACCCATTAAGTTGTGTACTACACCTTCACTCTGCTACTTACCAATTGGAAGGATTTTACTTTTAGTCTGATTAATTTTCAAGCCCAATAGGAATCCAAATTCAGCAAGCGATGGGTGCAATTGCAATGCTGGAAGTCCTACTTTGCAGGTATAGCAGGAAGTCATCTTCAAAGAGGGCTACCTTGTGTTCTCTCCCACGGAAGCTGCAGCCCTCAGTTTCTTGGTGATGCTTGATTGCCACTCCCAAAGGCTCCAGGGATAGCACACATAGTAGTGGAGATAAATGGCAACATTGCCTGGTGCCCCTAGACAGGGTGAATGCCTCAATTAGCTCCCCCTAACATGAATTTTTATGGAGGGGTCCTTATACAAGGCTTCAATCCAGCTGATTATCTGCTCCTTCATACCAAACTTTCTAAGGGTCTCGAACATGTACCTCCACTTCACCTGGTCAGCTGCTTTTTTGGCATCCAGGGCAAGGGCTGCTGCACTGTGCGTGTTTGATGAGTGTGTCCACTCATGAAAAATGTTAAGGGTACACTGATATTATGCTTCCCTTGCCTCCCCTTAACAAATCCAGCCTGATCAGGATGAATCCAAGAGGGAAGATGTTTTTCTAGTCTTCCAGGTATAACTCTGGCAGCTACTTTTTTTTAGTCTGTCACCAATTGGGTTATCGGTTAATATGAGGCACCTAGGCAGGGTCCCTGCCTGGTTTAGATAACACTGTGATAGTAGCAACCCCAGCAGAAGGGGGCAATACTCCTTTTGAGAGCTCTCCTCTATTATATCAAACAGGGAGTCTGCCAGAGCTTTCATAAATTATTTCATAAAATCAATGGGCTACCCATCAGGGCCTGGCACCTTGCCACCTTGCGGGGCCTTGATTGCATTACAGAATTCCTGCTTGGAGAGGGGCAATTTGAGAATATTGGAGGGGGTTACAGGAGCCTTTTGAAAGAAAGTCTTTTACTCCTTGGCCATCTGGGTGTTTCTGAAGTGTAGAAGGTTTTAGAAAATCTATTGAAAACATCTCCCATGTCCTGATGGCAGGAAACCATTCCCAGACTGGATGGTGTATCTGGCCTCTAGGTCTTTCACCTCTCTGCATTGGAGTTGCCAGGTTAGCAACATCCCACACCTGTCACCATCAAAATACTCTCCTGCCTTGCTCAATAACATTGCTCATTCCATAGTTGCAGTAGTCAATGTATTAAACTTCCATTTAAGTTTTTGAAATAAATTAAGGAGGCCAGGGGTGGGATTAGCCTTATGAAGTCTCTCCACCTCCCTAATTTTCCTTTCTAGTTTATATTTGGTGTATGCTATGGATTGGCCCCTAACATATTCCTTTAATGCTTCCCATCTGATTGTATGAGATATATCATTCCTGTTATTGTCAGTCAGGAATTCATTTACAGCTTCCCCTAGTACTTCAATGTATTGCTGGTCTTTTTTCTATTTATGTTGGCTTGAGCATGCACAAGCAACATCTTGTGACAGCAGCGCATTTCAGAGGTGTGTCAGTGTTGTCGCCAATGCAGGGAATACTTAGTGGGTGCATCCCTCAGCCATCAGTTAGCAAGCATGCTGCCAATGACAGCGGTTTCAAAGAGAGCCATGGAGTTAAAAGAAATCTTCTGCTCCAATGCGGTGCAGTTTCCTCACTGGAGCATCAGATGACAAGGCTCCATTATGTGCCTTTCCTGGTGAAACATTTCAATAAATACGGTGGCTCCTGCCATCCACCACACAATCCCCAGAAAGCTGACTTTGGGGGTGCCCAATCCTCATTTTGGCATGCCCCCCAGTTCAATCAATGGGGGTGCCCAATCATCAGCATCATGTCCCCCCCACTTTATTTTCTGATGGGGTGCCCAATCCCCATCAGCATCTGTCCCTTCCTGCCATAAACTCTTGTGGCACACTGGGAACCCACCTCAGTGTGCCTAAAGATATTTTTTTAAACCTGCAAATAATGAAAACCTTCCCCTGAGATCTGTTTTATTTTGTCCCTGTAAAAGAAAACAGTCCCTCGATCATCTACCCCTCCCCAACTTCACCCCACCCTCTGAGCACCCCACACCTCCTTCACCCCCTCATTCCCCACCCCATACTTACCTCCGGAGGTCCGGCGCTGTGATCTTGTGGAGCAGGACATGTCTGAACTCTTCAAAAGCTGACCGCAAAGTGAAGAAAATCACGGCAAGCTTTATAATGGCATCAATGGGGGGAGGAGGTTCAACTAAGGTGGCTATCTCAGCCATTTTTGGGAATTTTGGCTCTAAAATTTCAACATGGGGTTCTTGGGTGCCCTACCTCATGAACATGTGACTGGCATTTCGTTACTTGGTCCCAAAAGGTGATTTTGCAGACACTGCATGGAATCACCTTTCATGATTGATTAATGAAACAACAGTGCCACTGTTCATGAGGTGGAGTTTCAAAAAAACCATGTTGCAAATTTGGTGAAAAAATTCCAAAAAATGACTGTGTTACGAGCTTGTGTTGCACAATTTGCATGCATGCTCGTAACGTTGCCAATTTTTTATATTTTTACTCCAGATTTTCAACATTGGCATTTTTTTACACCTCCTTATGAGCAGTACAGCTGTCATTTTTTATATTCTGCCCAAAATGTGTTATTGTACCAATGAAGCATGATGGCGTGGTCACTGTAGGAATCAACTTTTGGGACAGAGTAACAAACTCACAGTACCACTGTTCATGAGGGGAGGTCCCAAAATGCCTATGTTGAAAATCTGGTATAAAAAATCCCAAAAATGATTGCATTATGGGCGTGCGTTGCGCAGTTTCTACACATGCTCATGACTTCACCAATTTTTCATATTTTCACTCCTGATTTTCAACATTGCCATTTTTTTATACCTCCTCATGAACAGTACAGATGTCATTTTTCACATCCTTCCTGAAATGTATTTTCACACCTGTGGTGCCAAATGGCGCAATCGCTGTGCAAAATCACCTTTCGGCTAACAAACTGATAGTGCCACTGTTTATGAGGTGGAGTCAGAAAAAGCCCATTTTGAAAATTTGTAGTGAAAATACCAACAAATGCCCAGGGCATTAGGGTTTCCAACTGTAATGCATCATCCTGTAGAGACTGACAGGCGTCGGAGGTGTGACTTGGGATTGTCGGCTGTAATGCTCATGCAATTCCACCCTGACCCTGCAGTCAGTGACAGACATCGAGGTGTGCCTTGGAGTCTTCAGCCACAAAGTACACTCCAGTCTCCTATACTGCACCCATCTCAGCATATTTCCTTATGGAATGGGGTGAGCATAAGGCCTGAAGACTCCAAGGCACACCGTGATACCTGTCGGTATCTGCAGGGTAGGGTGAGGTGAAATGGCGTGAACATTATCGCCGATGACCCAAAGGCACCAGCCCAATGCCTGGCAGTCTCTGCAGGGTGCAGGTGGGGTTGGCATCAGTTCAATACTTCACTGCCATTCCTATTATGCATCTCTCTAACTCCTACACTACCAATGCCAATGCCAGCAAGCCAACATTCGGCATTGACAAATACTTGCTTCTATATACTGTAGGTTTATATACTCCTAGCAGGTATAGGAGGCTGGCTCAGGCCTGTCCCATCATCCACAGTCATCCCATGTTTCATCTGTTCTTGAGGGACTTACAGTATATCCTCCATGGATTACCCCCATGTGAGGCTGGGAAAGGAGGGCTGTCCTCCCCCACCTGGAACACAAAAGCCAAATGTCCCCAGAGCCAGAGAAACTGAACCGGCCATCAGCGCAAGCTTTTTTTTCCCTCTCCTTGTTTTTCTTCCCATGGGCTGTGCAGATGAGCTACAAGCACAGCATGTGAGCTCCACCTCTGTGTAGACACCCCTTGCACTCTGAATGCACACTCTTCCCACTCACTGTGCTTCATATGCACTACCATCTGGATTCCTCCAGATGGCAGTCGAGCAGTGAGGCACGGGATCCCCCCCTTCCCGAGGGAGGAGAGCGGTCCTCCAGACACTCAATCCTCTCCCCCCTGGTTGTCCCCTGAGTGACCCGAGTCCATTTCCAAACCTGGGTCACCAGCATAGGATGAGGTAAGGCACTCTTGGTGCCTCAGCCCACTGCATCACTGGGCCAGCTATATTGCTGGTCTTTAAGGAGGATTGGGTCCAATCTCCAAACCCTGGGTGGAATGCTCAAGCCATTCATGCCCACCCTTACTTGTAGAGAGGAGTGACTCAATTCTAGGGCCATGTAATATTCCACAGTACCCACCTTGGGGAGCAGGCATGCCAAGAACAAGAGCATATCACTTCATGCATGTGACCTATGTGAGCTGGAGAAGAAGCTGTACTGTCTCACTGTGGGTTTTTTCCTGGCACCATACATGCACCATTGAGAAGATGTGCATGAGTTCTTCCAAGCCTTTTGCATTTTGGACTTGGGTATTAGAGTGGGATTGGACCTGCCGAGAATGCAATCTAGGATGCATTTCTTGTCCCCCTGCCACCAGCCAGGGACCTGGGAATTCTATCATTTCTAGGGTCAGTTTTTTGAAGAAAAACCCATCCTCCACACTGGGGCCATATATCCCCCCACAGAGAAGCATGGCCCATCTTTCATTGATATCTGTGCAAGTGCATACCTGCCCTGGGGGTCCAAAGAAGACCTGAGCACTGCTTCTTGGAATCCTAGTCTAATTCATATTGCCACACCCCTGGCTCTGGAAGTGAAGAAGGATGTTAACCAGGTACCCCTCCATCCCGCACATGTATGTGTAGCCTGTGCTGGTGTCAAATTGGTTTTTTAAAGTAGTAGGACATCAGTCTTGGGCTTCTTAACTCATTGTCTCCTAGCAGATGCCTGTAGTCATCAGTAAAAAAACACCAGTGTGTCCTGAGGATGTCTGCAGAAGTCAGCTACTGACTCCCAGTGTGCCCAAGCAACGTCTGGAGAAGTCACTTATATATTTTAATATATAGTGTAACAGAATATAATATGTATTTGGCTGCACAGCACTGTTGGAAAGGTAATGTTATGCTGAACAACTCTGTCACTGACATTTTGTGCATATCATGTATACTTTAGGAGTTATTTGCATTTGTTTATGATATGGTGTGTATGGCTTATGCTGCCTGTTTTAGTGAAAAAAATATTTTTTTTTGTTGTTTCAACCAGCTTTAAAAAAAACAAAATTACATATTATTATTTGCATACCACCATTGGGAAGGTAATTTTGTGATGAACAACTTTGCCACTGATATTTTGTGTATATCATGCATACTTTAGGAGTTATTCACATTTGTTTATGGTATGGTGTGTATGGCTGACATGTTTTCCATCAAGATTCACCTAAGCAGCTTGAATAAAATTCACTTTTTTTGGCACTTCTGCAGGTATAAAATAAAAACCGTATTGATTACAACTGGTTGCATAGCACCACTGGAAGGGCATTTTGTGCTAATCAACTTTCATGCTGATACTTTGTGTGTATCATGTATACTTTTGGAGATATACGCATTTGTTTATGATATGGTGTGTGTGGTTGAGATTCAGCCCTCAAATCTCACCAAAGCACCTTGACTAAAATGGGGAAAAATTATGTTTTATAGTAAAAAGATTTTTTTTTAACCAACATAATATTAAAACACCATTTAATGTCTGTATGCTTAATTTGGTGTTGGTATTTTACATATTTTCCAACAAAAAATGGCTTATGTTGCCCTTTTTTTGTGAAAAAAAATTTAGTTTGCTCTTTCGACCAGCATAGAAAAAAAAACCAAATTACTTATTATTACATGCATGCCACCATTGGAAAGGCAATTTTGTGCTGAATAACTCTGCCACTCAAACTTTGTGTCTAGCAGATACAGTTATTGAGCTATTAGCATTTGTTTGCAACATGCTGACTATGGCTTGATTTTGCTTAGAAAGGCCCAGGATTCACTGTTAAAAGTATACAGGAGATTCAGGAGGCAAGTGGTGTAATCTCAGAGTGAGCCTGTGGAGGCAATGAGTTAACATGGCTTATGACCCTCTTCCATTTACCTATATGCTTCAGCCCATTGTCATCCCAGGTGTAATAAATAATGTGTCAGCCATTCTGGATTCTGGGTGTGTGACTATGTGTATACCTCTTTTATGCCACTATTGTTCTTGACAAGGATCAGGGAAGGGGTGATTGTCAGAAAAAGGCCTTCTACAAATACTGTACAAAGAAAAGCAGGGGGAGGAAGAATGGGGTGAATATTTACTGGCAAAGTAGGGAGGTAAAGAGGTGTTAAAGAGGCAAAAGCAGACACAGAACTGCATATTGTGGAAGGAGTAAAAAGCAGCAAAAAACAGTTCTTCAGATATATAAGAGAAAAAAGGCAACAAGGAGGGGGAATCGTAAGGCTAGCTGAGAGGAGTAGGGTGATGGGGAAGATGGGCAAAAGGCCATCGTCCTCAACAAGTACTTCTGCTCAGATTTCATTAAGGAGGATGGTGGACCCTTGCCAGTGCATGGCATCAAAGCAGCCACCAAGGAGGTCCCTGAGATGAGGCAGCCAACATTTACTAATGAAAGGGTCCTTAAAGGGCTGGCAGCCCTAAAGATAGATAAGGTCCTGGGACCAGATGGGTTGCATCTGAGGATACTTGGGGAATTGGTAGCAGAACTGACTGATCCCCTGGCAGGTCTATACAAAAGCTGTTTAAGGACTCAGAGGGACAAGGAACAAGCAGGAAGCTATAGACCTTTCAGTGTTACCTCTATTGTGGGGAAGCTGATGGAGTCACTGGTCAAAGAAAACCTCATGGACTACTTGCAGAGCAATGGTCTCCAGGATAGAAAACAGCATGGATTCATGGCAGGGAGGTCTTGTCAGACTAACCGGATAATTTTCTTTTACTGAGTGACAAGGGACTCAGGGGCCACTCTGTGTATTTGATCTACTTCGACTTCAGCAAGGCTTTCAACTTGGTGCCTCACAGATGCTTGCTACAGATGATGGAGGATCTGGCTGCTGCTACGTTCATAGAGAACTTGGTAGGTAACTGGCTGATGGGGAGGCAGTAAGGGTTGTGGTCAATGGAGTTAAATCAAAAGAGAGGAAAGTCATGAGCAAGGTACCACAGGGATCTGTCCTGGTTCTGGTTCTCTTCAACATGTTCCTCAGTGACGTTGGTAAGAGACTCTGTGGTAGGTTGTGTTTTTTCGCAGATGACACTAAGCTTTGTGGAAGGGTGGATAGTAACGAGGGAATCATGAAAATGAAGAGTGACCTGCAAAGCCTAGAGGCGCTGTCTAAGATTTGGCAGTTGACATTTAATGCCAAAAATTGCAATGTGATGCACCAAAGGAACAAGAACCCCATGAATGAGTACTGGATGAGTTGGGTAAGATTTAGACTACGGCTGAGGAATGGGACCTAGGAGTTATCATCAGTGACATCCTCAAACAGTCAAGCCAGTTCAACTAGGTCTATAGTAAGGCAAACAGGATTCTGTGGTGTATCAGGAGGGGTACTGACAGCAGAAGGAAAGAGGTAATTCTACCCCTTTATAGATCTTTGGTGAGGCCTCACCCAGAGTACAGTGCCCAGTTCTGGAATCCTCACCTCAGGAAAGATAAGGACAGGCTGGAGACAGTGCAGAGAAGGGTGATGAAGATGATTCAGGGCCAACAGGAAGGTCTTATGAGGAGCTCCTCAAGGCACTGAACATGCACTCTGTAGAGATCAGAGGGGAGAGATGCTTCAGTGTGCAATAAATGGCCAAAACAGGAGACTATTTCTGGTGCGTGCACACACAGCATGTACAGCCAAACACCTTAGTCATTAGCACCGGAAGGAAGACACTCTCTGACTTCCTAGATTAACTGTATCTGAGTGAGTTAAAGATGGGGTGAACTAAATACAGAGGTAAAACTCCCCCTAGTGGCTTGGAAGCCATATATCGTGACATCCCCTTTCCATAAATGATTAAGCTAGGATACTTTCTTGAGGTAAATATTAAACCTAAATGGTAGATATGGACAAATATAGCATTAGTAAGAACACTGCTTTAGTGCTTTTAACTTGTTCCTGTCAACATTAATAAAAGGTCCAACTTTTAAGTGACAAAGTCTTTAGAGTATCTCATAGCGGTTCTTATGTTGGCTCTTGTGCGAGTGCTTTTAAGAATTTTTGGTGTGTCTTTTGGTGTTGTGCTCTTTATTACTGGTGGTTTCATGTTAGTTGGAGAATCAGCCTCTGCTGGCATTGGGGTACTCTCCAATTCAGTTTTGGGGTCTTCTGTGTACTATTGATGAGCTTGATGGCATGCAGTGTTATCCAGTTGCTGGTGGTCAGGTGCTTGTTTGCTCTCTGGACAGATGTACTTGCGATTCTGAAGGTACAGTTGTCTATCTACTTTCACCGCATATGATCAGGGACTGGTCTTCTGTGTGCATCTCCCAAGTTCCCATTTGCATGTCCTGTCATTTGGAAATAACTTTGTATTGGTTCACCCACATTCAGCATAGGTAGGGCCTTGGCCTGCCAGTCATAGTAGAGTTTAACCTTTTTGTAGTGCAGTTCCTTCCTCTCAGCAACTCCATCAACAACTTTGGGCATCAGTAGTTTGCTGGCTGTTGGTAACAGTGTGCACATGCGCCTTGACATCAGACACTGTGCTGGACTGCTGTTCACGCTTTCTGTTGGTGTGTTTCTCCAATCAAATACAGCTTTTCATCTGTCCTGATCATAAGCATTTGCCTTCTTTATGAAGGTTTTTGCTATCTTTACAGCTGATTCAGCATTGCCATTGGATTGGCGGTGATAGGGAGAAGATGTGATCTGTTCAAACTCCTAGTCCTCTGAAAACTGTTTGAAGTCACTGTTCATGAACTGAGGTCCATTGTCTGACACAACAGTATTTGGAATACCATATCTGCTGAAGTGTCTCTTGCAACATTGGATGACTGCGTTTGCAGTAGTGTCCTGCATTTCATCGATTTCCCAGAAATCTGAGTAGTAGTCCACAGTGATGAGGTAGACTTTATTATTAACAGCAAGGAGGTTCATGCCAACCTTACTCCAGGGTCTCTCTGGAATTTGGTGAGTCATTAGTGTTTCTTTTTGCTGTTTACGTTGGTTTTCTTTACATGTGCTGCATTTGTTGACAAGGTCTCGGATCTCATGCTGTGTGTCATGGTTAGACAGTGTACGACATCTGGCTTTCCTGAGACAGTCTTCAATACCCAAGTAGCTATAGTGACTGCGTGACAGCACTTCTGTTCTCATTGCCTTGGGTATTATGACTTTTGAACCTCTGTAAATAATGCCAATCTGTGTGACTAGTTCATCCTGATAGGTTCAGTATTCACGGATGATGACAGGTGATTCCTCTTTTGTATTAGGCCAGCCTGCTAGACTAGTTGATTGCAGTGTCTGGACGGCTACATCTTATTCTATGAGTTGCTTGACTATTTCAAGTCCTTGCATAGAGATGACTGTTGTGCTTTCTTGATTTATGTTTTGTAGTTCTGCTTGCAGTCTATGTTGTATACAACCTCAGAGTTTGTTGTTTCAGATGTTTGTTTTGTGAGTAGTGAAGCACATGACAAAAAATCAGCTATGTCCATCTCTGGTCCTCTTTTGTATTTGACATCCAGGTGGTTTCGCTGCAGTCTGAGTAGCATGTATTGTATGCGCTTGAGTGCTAAAAGTAAGGGTTTTTTAAATATGCTTTCCAGTGGTTTGTGGTCACTTTCCATGTGAATGTCTTTGTGGCCATGGACATATTGGTCACATTTCCCACAGACAAAGATGATCGCTAGGCAATCTTTTACTATCTGTGCATATCTTTGTTCAGTAGGTGATAGTGTCCGTGAGGTGAATGCTACTGGCTGTCCCTGCTGGAGAGGTGCTGCACTGAGTCCTGTTTTGCTTGCGTCACATTGTATGGTGACTGTGTTGTTCACATCATAGTACTTCAGTATTGAGTGGTTAGTCACAAGATGTTTGATGCATTCAATGGTCGCATCATGCTGTGATAGCTATGTCCATGTTGAATCTTTGTCTGTCAGGTGTCTCAGAGTTTCACTGACATCAGAGAGATATGGAAGGAATTTGGTCAAATAATTTATAAAGCCTAGTAGTTACTGCACTGACCTCTTGTCTGTTGGTATAGGCATATCTTGTATGTCTTTGACTTTTTCTGGGTCCAGACACAAGCCATTGGCAGTGAGAAAATGTCCCATATATGATACGCTAGGCAGTTGAAGTCTCACCTTCTTCTTGCTCAGTTTAAGATTGACTTTTCTGGCTTTTGTAGAAGGCTAATAAGATTGTGCTCATGGTCTGTCATTGATTATTCGATGGTACAGTATATCCGCAGTCGTAAACTAGAATATCACCTGCTATAAAGCTGACTCCTTTAAGTCCTTCAAGTGCATCTTGCTGTCTGCGCTGATATTCTTCTGCTGCATGTTTAATGACAAAAGGCATCCTTAACCAGTGATAGTGGCCTGCTGGTGTCCAAAAAGTGGTGAGATAGTTCCTTTCTTCAACCAGGTGAATGTGCCAATAACCATTGTTAGTGTCAGGTACAGAAAAACCTTTGCTTTGGCTAAGTTGGGCAGAATTTCTTCTATTGTAGGCATCTGATAGTGCCCTCTCTTTAAGGCTTTGTTTAAGTCACTTGGGCCTATACATATGGGGAGTTTGCCTGGTTTTCCACTGTGACAATATTGCTGATCCAATTAGTAGGCTTGGTTATTTTGGCAATGATTTCCTTTTCTCCATTTTCTCAGTTGTGGCCATTACTTGTTTCTTGAGCCGAGTGGGCACTCTGTGGGGTAAGTTTTGTACTGGTGTGACTGTCTTGTCAAGTTCAAGATGAAGTGTACTGGGAAGACAGCCCAAATCCTAAAACACATCTTTATTGTCTTTCAGAATTTGTGGAACTAAAAGGCCTCTTTCTGTGTTTTGGCTTTCATAATGTTTGTTTTTTTCTTTTCTGATTCCACTTGGTGGACTGGTTGCTCAAGATTCACTTTCACAAGATCCATCTGTTTACAGGTGGTAGCTGAAAATAGTGGCTTCTGTGTGGTTTCCATAACCTAGAATTCTAGCATATTCTTGTGACCATGGTATTTTACTCACATTTTGCATTGTCCAAGGAGCTTTATTATAGCGCCATTATATAGCTTCAAATTTGCTCTGCTGCTCCATCTTGCATGATGGTGAGGAAGTCCTAATGGCTCATCACATTTACAGATGACCCACTGTCTAGTTGCCATTCAATCTCATGTGTCAGATCACAGCTGTACCAGTCATTTTCTTCTGTGGTGAGCTTCAGGTTTGTGAGTCATTTGTCTGCTCCACACTGCACAGACTTATTATCCGATATATAGAAAATTTCAGGGTCAGAGTCATCACTAGCATCAGTAACCACCAGATGCATTGGCTTGCCTTGCTGCTTTTGCCTGCACACTTTTCCATAGTGGTTTCTTTTGCCACAATTCTTGCATGCAGCTTCATATGCAAGGCATTTTGCCTTGGCATTCGGTGTGCCACAATATTTATATGACTTTTGTGGTGGCTGTCTTGCTTTGTTGTGCACCAAATTGTGTGGCTCCTTTGTATCATTAGCTGGTGCCTTTTGTCTTTGGTTCCCTTGCTTCTTGTGTGTGATGTGATGGACTGTTTTGGTTTCTGCTGAGCTTAGTTCTAGTGGTGGTGTTCTAGTGGCCCCCCCAACCCAGTCCCCGATGTCCCTGTTATTATAACAATTCATAAAGCATCTTTCATTGGTGGTCTTGTGGCCCCCTCCCCAATCCCCAATGTTCCCATTATTATAACAATTCATAAAGCCCCTTTCATTGGTGGTCCAGTGCCCCCAGTTGATCCTGGATAATAAATAATAATAATAATTTTATTTATAAAGAGCCTTTGAACATATCAAGGCGCTGAACATATTAAAACCATAATATCAGATACAAATTAATAAAACATATGAATAAAATCATACCATAATAACATCAAATATTAAAATCAAATAATAAAATATTCCAAAAAAATCATAGCACAATACAATGAACTTAATCTTCAAAGAAGGCCATTTGCCACAGGTAAGTTTTCAAATTCTTCTTAAATACCTCCATGGAGGTGCACTCCCATAACTGGTGTGGTAGAGAATTCCAAAGAGTGGGTGCAGCATAAGAAAATGCTCTGCTGCCAGAAGATTTTAAACTCACTCTTGGAATCTCTAACAACCCCTCATCAGCCGAGTGGAGCGATTGGCCGGGGCAGTAAGACACCAGAAGTTCTTTCAGATTGGTCGGACCCTGATCGTGAAGGGCTTTGAAAGTCATTAAAATGACTTCAAAGGTGATCCGCCACTGTATAGGAAGCCAGTGCAGTTCACGCAGCACCGGGGTAATATGACAGAACCTCCTTGTCCCAGTCAAAATCCAGGCTGCAGTGTTCAGCACCAGCTGTAGGTGATGGATTTCAACCCCAGAAAACCCAAAGTATAAGGCGCTGCAGTAGTCAAAGCGCGAGGACACAAAGGCGGGGACCAACGTTGGCAAAGAGTCAGACGGAACAAGATGTCTAACCCTGGCAATATTCCTAAGATGGTAAAAGGAAGTCCTGACAATGGCCGACACTTGAGATTGTAGGGTCAGCCTATCATCTAGGACAATCCCAAGGCTACGCACCCATTCAGAGGTCAGAAGTGACATGCCGCCAAGAAAAATTTCAGAGGGCATGACATCATGCGACCTCTCTATCTGACCACCCGGGTCCACAACCAGAACCTCTGTCTTCTATGAGTTCAACTTTTTTTTTTTTTGTTTTATCTCTTTATACTCCCTCCTAGCCCCCGATGTCCCCCTCCTTCCGACTGCACAATCCCCCGACGCCCCCATTGGGATCTGCCCCTAGAGTGCTCTCTTACCTCTCCTTTCTCCTCCATAGCGCAGCGGGGTCTGTCCTTAGGTGGGCTCGAGATGGGGCAGTCTTCATCTAGGGACACCGAGGACGGCCGTTTTCGCTGTTCTTCCACTTCCCCCCACGCCCCTGGGACGCCCGGCACAGGGGCGTCGTCCTAGAGAACGACGTGCTGACGACGCCTCCCTCAAGCACCCATCAACTTCCCCTCCCGACTCCTGGTTACGAAGCCACGACCCCGAGTGCCAGTGCTCCCACCAACATTCTAGGGGTTGGAAATCCCCACTGAGGGAGGAGAGCATCCGTTGGGCGCTCAATCCTCCTCCCCGGCCGACCCCGGCGACCCGAGTCCGTTCCCGAACCCGGGTTGCCGGCGTGGTGCGAGGTGTGGCATCCAGCGCCTCAACCCTCAGTGCCACCGGGCATCTGAGTTCAACTTTAACCAACTAGAATCCATCTAACCTTGGATTTCTTCCAGACAGTTACTAAACACCGCGAGAGCTCCATACTGGTCGGGTGCAAAAGACAGGTATAGCTAGGTATCATCTGCATAGCAGTGAAACCTCAGCCCATACTGTCTTATAATGTCTCTGAGGGGCAGCAGGTACACTGCAAATAACATGGGTGACAGCACAGAACCCTGAGGCACCCCACACAACAAAGAAGTTGGGCCAGAGTAATAAACCCCCGAAACAACTCTTTGTGATCTCCCAGTGAGGAATGAAGTGAACCATTGTAAAACAGGATATCCCCATTATTATAGCAATTCATAAAGCCCCTTTCATTGGTGGTCCAGTGTCCCCCTCCCCAATGCCCCATGTCACCTGCTGTATTGATAATTAATTAAGCACCCTTGTCTGGTGGTCTGAGTGGCCCTCCTCCCCCCACCCCAGCAGGTAGTGCCCTCCACCTGCTCCCTCATAATCCCGAAACACAGCCGGCGACCGGCACAGCCCATTTCTCACCTCAGTGGCTAACTACTGACTGAACTATCACTGAGCACATTCTGTAAAGTGTACAGTGCTATGAACACTGTACACTTTACAGAATGCACTCAGTGACAGTTCAGTATGTGGCTGTCTGTGGAGGTGAGAGGTGGGCTACCAGTTTCCAACTGTGTTTCAGGATTGGAGGGGGGGACAGGGTGATGGGCATTACCCTCTAGGGTGGGGGGGACACTAGACCACCAGGCAAGGGCGCTGAAGTAATTATCAATAAGGCAGTGACATGGGGCATCGGGGTGGGGAGCCACTAGACCACCAATGAAAGGGGCTTTATGAATTGCTATAATAACAGGGATATCTGGGATCGATTGAGGGGCACTGGACCACCAATGAAAGGGGCTTTATGAATTGTTATAATAACAGGGACATTGGGGACTGGGGCGGGGGGGCACTAGAACACCAGTGAATGGGGCTTTAAGAAATGTTATAATAATGGGGACATCGAGAACTGGGGAAGGGGGCCACTAGACCACCAGTGAGGGGTTTATTTCTTCATTGTAAATACAGTGACATTGGGATGGGGGCCACTGGAACCCCAGGAATGGGGTTTTATTTATGTGACCCGGGGATCGGGGATGGGGGGACATTTTGACTTTGCAGGAGACTCCGGCAAACCCCTCCCATGTACCATGTGTTTTTCACATGGGAGGGGTTGCTGCAAGTATGGGGACTTAGGTGTCAGGACCCCTCCTGTAGCAGAACCTGGTGCAAGGTCCCTGGTGCACCAGGCTTCAGTGCAAGCTGCTGTTTGTTGCAGCTTGCACCGCTGCAAGCCTCCTTTGAGAATTAAGCACTGTGTGTTTAGTGTATTACTACATGTCAACAAGGTCTCAAGTTACTGCCCCCTGACCCCACCCTGACCCAGAGTGTTCAGTAGGTCTGCTCCCCCCTGGTGGTGCACCCCATGCAGCCACCTTCACAATAGCATCTTGTCTGGAAGGGAAGAAACCAATGACGCCCATCAGTGTTCACTACAAAGATTGTTCACTCACAAGCTAAACAAAAAGCAGTACCCCTCGACTGCCAGATCTCTCCATCAGTAGCTGCAAGTTAACCATCTCAGGGAACTGTGATTGGGCACCCCTTCTCTCTATGCATTGTCCCATTGGGCTGATGCCAAAGTGATCAAATCAAATCAAATCAAACTTTATTTGTAAAAGGCACCTTTCCAAAACCAAGGGGCCTGTACATAACATATTAAAAATCAATAAATAATTAAAACAATGTTAAAAATTTATCCAAGGTGGCAACATTCAGATCAAACATCAGAGCCCACTCCCTCCCAACACTTAAACACTTCTGCAGTCAGCTGTGTAAATGTTGGCTGCTCAAAACACGAGTGCTAGCCTGCCTTTTGGCACTAAGGGTTGAGGTGCTGGACGCCACACCTCGCTCCACGCTGGCAAACCAGATTCAAGAATGAGCTTGGGCCACCAGGGGTCAGCAGGAGGAGAGAGGATTGAGTGTCTGGAGGATTGCTCTCCTCTCTCGGGGGGTGGGACACTAGTTGTTCTGCTCGCTGACTGCCCTCTGGTGGTGGCTAGAGGGCAGTATGGGTCAGGAAGACTTGGAGCCAATGTCTCTGCATTGGGGGTGGGTAAAATGAAGGAAAATAGAGTCTGACAGGCACAATAATGGTCCATGGCTCCTGGGAACGGTCCTGGATTCTGGATTGGGTCTCTGGGGAGAGGGAGAAGTCGGCAAGCTCCTCCTGGCCCCGTTGTGGGGGGCAATCCATGGGGTACCACCAGGGCCACCTAACATGGGAGTCATGGGACTGGAGAGAGAGAGTCCCTCCATCTGGAGGGCTGTAGCTGCCTGCCAGGGCTTGGGGCGGCAAAAAATGTATATGGGAAAAAAAAATACTCGAGTGCCGAGTCAGTCCCATAGGACCCATATAGTCCATCCTCCAATCTTCCGATCTCACTAACAAGTTATGCTATTGCAAGACCACAGATGGCGCAGTTACTGCTAGAGATCTGGGGCCCAATTCACAAAGCCTTGGGAATGACACATGGTTCTTGTGTCAAAGAGAAATGATGCAAGGGGCTCCCTGTACCATGCTTTGCATCATTCCTGATTCAACAATGCTGCTTGCACCGGGAGGGGGGCCACCTGTTCCAGAGTCACCTGTGCTAGGCATGCACCAGCCCTCCACCTGTGCCTTGGGGTAGGGTGCTTGTGGTGGATTGGTATTTCCAGAGCTCACTGGACCTGCCAGGCCTTAGACTGGCCAGTGCCTGGTCTAACTCCCCATGTGCCACTACTGATTAGCACTGCAGGATGGGACCCCAGGTGACAAGTGATGCCCAGTGAACCAGCTGCCCTTCTAGTGGATGGGCACGGGACACCCATCTAGGGAGAACACCCATTTGGGTGCTGCATGACACTGCATGGCTGATAGATGTGCTAGATGACTGCACTGGATATATCAAGTGGGCACCTGTGAGATGCCTGACCATGCAGTGGGGTGGTACGTGTACCCTTTCCTCCTGCCAAACATCTCCCATGCCCACCTCACTCTTCTGCAGTGACCAAAGAGATGTGTCCATATCCACTGCAGTGGCCGGCCTCCATAAAATACCTCCCTTGCACCCTTTGTTTGGCACATGGGAGTGGCTGCCACAAAGTGAGGGTGCTTGGTGCCAGGCCCCCCCCCATTTGTGAGTCGGATGCAGGGTCCCTGACACACCAGCAGTGGGTGTGAGTTATGGAGTGCCACAGCTTGCATTACTTCAAGGCTGGTTTTGTGAATCAGGCCCCTGCACTCCAGAAATTCATGGACCACGAGACCTGTATCCACCTATCAGAGGGGGGCTTAGGGCTCTTACATGAGAAGCAGCCAGTGCCAATACACATTTTGTGTGAACTGTCCTGTAGCATGAACAATAAGGCTTGGCCACAGCATGAACCACAGTCAGGGCTTAGCAGGGAATCTGCTAATCCATTAGGGGATCTGGTCACAGAGTAAATCACAATGTTTATAACCCGGATAATCACATTGATGGCTTTTACTTGCTGTGTCAAAACAGCTTGGTCCAATGAGTCCTACCTAGACCTCAAGCAATGTTCAGCCTCTGGCTACACCCCCACCTCCCAGATTGTGTATACAGGTGTGTTACACAGGGGCATGGTAGTGAACCCCATAGGGGTACCCCAGGAACCCAAACCCAAGCACACCACTGTTACTTGGCTTGCCATTTAGTGTTGCTGCACTGTATGCCATTCAAGCCAAAAGGTGCCAAATTCCAAGCATTCTGATTGGTCCCCTCCACCCCATACCTGCTTGTATTTGATACCCATTTCTTTGGTTTGCACCTGCCCCTACCATCCTCCAGCAACTAGCACTAACTGTCAACCATCTAGCAGACATGTCTCCACGTGGTTGATACCTGGTACATGACCATACATCACTTTCACTTACTATTTACTAGCAAGTTTCACCAAGAGTCAAGTCAGTCATTTCAAAGTGTATCTAAAAAGACAGTGAGAGAAGGCTGAGTGATCAAGACAGTCCAGCAACCCAGTTCAGGTGAAATGGGTCTGGTGTAGTGACAGGACCTCCACCTATACTGATGGAACTCAGGAGGAGCTATCAGACCAAGTTTATGTCCAGAGGTCAAGCACCCTCACGTCCCCCCTTGTTACCCGCCCTGCCAAAGTGTGTAATCCAGTACAGCTGGGAGACGTGAGAGTGCTGTCGACTTACTTGCACACAGCATCAGTACAAAGCAGGAGAGTCACATAGGGTGGTGGGGCATCAGGTCTTCTGGTGCTAGGGTCCAGTGGTATATGCACTTCAGGATCTTGTCTCTGACTACAGTTAGTGCAAGCCTCCCTGTAATGGAAGTCCATAACAGGCATAGGCAGTGCAGCTTAGGCTCCTGCCACAGGTGAGGCTGATAATCCACAGATATCAAAACTGTAGCAGGCTGTTGGCCAAGTGAAATGTGTCCATATGGGCTCTGTCAGGGTACCCCAGGAATCATGAAGCATTTGGACCCATAAATGAGTTACATCAGGACTCAAGGGGGAATGCTTAATGAATGAGTTAAGCACAGACAGCAGAGCTTGAGAGTCCAGGGATGGGCACCACTGCCTACCACAAAGCATACCATAGCATCAGTCCTAAGCAGGTGGTAGGGCTAAGTGGGGAGCCATCAATGGCTAATGGGGTACAGAGGGGCTAGGAGACAGATCGGTTGGAATTTAAACACATGTGACACACAGTGCCTTTCAGACAGCTGTAGCAGCATGTTGGACTCCTGTTCTCCCCTCCACAGCTGCATCTTCTTGGTTCACAATATCTTTTGCATCCTGAGCTTTAGTGAGGGTGCGTGGCAGCAGACTAGATCTGGAAATCCGCAGCTTTGGCTTGTACAGGTGGGCAAATTCCCAGCATCTGTGATAGAGTTTTGATTTTACGGTGGTGAACTGCTGGCACTTTAGCTGAAGTTCTCTGCTAAAGTCTTGAAACACCATGACTGCTCCATTGGGTATTTTTATGGGGCCATGCAACTTAGCAGTGCTAGGCATTTTCTTTTGGTCTTGGAATCATAAATACTTGATTAGAAAATGCCATGGGTGCTCCCCTGGCTTAGGTTTGGGGCATTCCTATGCATTCACTCAGTCTAGTAAGTCACTGTCTCTGAAGACATACCCAGTGGTTTAGCCAGCCATTTTTGTACAGTCTGTTTTGGGCTTTTCCCCTCAGGCAGCCCCATAACTTGAGATTTGTTCTCCTCACCCTCTTTTCTTTATCATCTGCTTTTTCGAGGAGAGCAGCCACATTTACCTTTAGTTCACTTCTTGTCCATGCCTAGTGAGTCACAGTGTCCTGAAGCTCACTAATTCTCTTTTCTGTCTGATTGAGATGCTGGCATGGGCTGCTGAAGGATCAGGGAGTCCAGCTACAATATCACTGCAGATTCTGTATTTGGGCAGTTATATTTGTGAAACCAGCCTTCATTTTGTTTTGCAGATTTTTGATCATGCCCAGTAATGTTGCCAGGGAGTTGTCTGAAGCAGGATTTTCAGTGCTTCTGCTTCCCGTGGCTATCATACTCTGTGCTCTTATTCTTCTATTCACTGAAGCTGTGGATTTTGGAGTGGCTGCTGTTGGCTCAAAACACAAGGTGGTCTGTTTCTTTTAGGATTGCTGTGTAGCCATAGGTGAAATCTTTGTAGCCCACTATTTTGTTTTGGTAAGTTTGTTGCAGTTATCTATTTTTTTTTTACTAGTTTAGGATGGTGGCAAGAGGGGGTTCAGTTAATACCTATCTGTTAGCTTGCCTGGCCAAGCCATTCCCTCCGTCACCAGCCTAATTAGTGTCTTGTTTTGGCAAGTGACTAACAGGACCAGGAATAAGCTTTTGCCTAGGGAATGGAGGGATAATAAGTGTCTTAAGGTATATCTGTAAATGTATAAGCACAGAAATGTGGCCCCCCCAAAAAAAAGAGTTACTGATGCCCTGGCATACACACTCACAAGTCCAGTTCACTAACGTCGGGCTACTCAGTATAGAACATGAACAATAGGGCTCACCGGCATTTAGTGGTGTGTTAATACACATCTATTTTAAACAAGGATCAGCCATGGTAGCTCTGCCACCCCCTCTACCTGCTTGCGTTTCATGTAGTTGCAGCGTGCTTTCTCAAGGCCTTCTTGTTGGTGTTCTATACGGAGTAGCCTAGCTTTAGTGAAATGTATTTATAACTGTAAGAGTTGCTACTATCATCTGCATGATTGTCGCTAAGAAATGGTTAAACTGTCATTATCTACACTGAGTATGTGACAAGTTGTTTTCTTTTATGCAGTGGCTGTGGAGGTCCACTTACAATGCTGGTTCCATCCTTTAAGTCACAATCAGCTACAAAGAAACAGTTCCAGAATGTCAGCTCTTTCTCTCCTTCAAAGTCAGAGGAAAAACACACTTGTCACCAACCTAACTGATTCCAAAGTTTCTGTACAGATACAACTATTTGAGAATGAAATATGTGCCAGTTACCTGCAACATTGCCTATGTACAGTATGACATCTGTTCTGCCTCTGTTGCTTAAATAAAGGTAATTGAGTTCAAGTCTTAATTCTCATTGTGTGGTATAGCAAATGTTTTTCTGTTTTATTCTAGTTCCAAAAAGTCATACATGTGACATACATGTGAGATCTCCAAAACTGAGACTAAATATTTTATCTTTGGGCTAGTGTAAAATAAATCAGGTTACCTCCTAACATTCACTCATACCAGTCTTGAAGTGTTCTATCTCCGGCAAGAAGCCTAATTCTAGACCTGCCATCTGCCTCCAAGTATTCTTTCTCCTGATTTGTATCACAGTAAGTAATGCTCAAAGCTGAGTAATTGTGATCTTGATAATGATGATTCTAGTGACTGTATAAATGAATGCATAGATTCCAGTGATGGATCAGATGGTGACTGAGGCTGCTAAATTGCTCAGCTGATGATGGTAACATAGACCCTGTGAGTCCAACATCCAATAATGTGATAGATGAGTGATGTAATGCTCCTGATGTCCTTCCAATGCTCTAACTTGTTCCAGATCATGACAATCATAGGATCATAGGCTATACAGACATAAGAAGGCAAAATACCCATTGAGAATGCCAGTCAGTTACCAGCAGATATACATATCAATGCTCATACTACCCCTCTACACATCCAGACCACTCTTAACGCCCTGTGGAGTCTTACTGTCTACTAAACTGGAGGGTCATTTATTACACATTGCAACCACTCTCAGACCAAACACATGTTGCTTTTTTCTTGGTCTTAAATAAATGCTCTTTTAACTGGAAACCATGCACTCAAGATGAAAAATAATATTACTCTAAAACTAAAAACCAATGCATTTTCCAACATCCTCATCTCCTAGTTCCCCATATAACATTATTAGATACCCTTGGATTCTCCTGTATTCTGATTTGAACAAATTAAACTCTGACAGGTTCTGAACATATGAGAAAACACATAATCCCTTGCTTGATTTAGTACACCTTCTCTGAACAGACTTCAGTGTATTACTGGAGGAAATGTTATGGGCAGGACCACTGGAAAATTGTGCCAGCAATTTTTTTGTGGAATCCGCAATTTTCACCATTCTCCGAAAAAACTGACATGTTCTACAATTTCTTGCAATTTTTGAGTTTTCATATTGAACTGTGTAAAAAGTATTAACATTTTTAATAAAATACTCTCAAATATATTGACAATTCTGCATGCAGACTTGGGTTTGGCCAAAACAATGCAGTGCAAGGTAGGGCAAGGGTTTTATGTGACACTGATTTCTTTTGAATCCTTAAGCACTTTTACACACAGGCAGGTACAATGGCATGGCCATTACCAGTGTGCCACCATTGTACTCCATGCTGTTTGTGGTTCACTTTATATGCAGAGGGTATTCCGGCAACCCCCCATCTCCGTTTTCAGTATTTGTGTTTTGACTCCCCCATGGAGTGTGGTGCTCATGGCTGTTTTTTTACTGCTGCTGGAATGGCTGTTTTACACAGCCAGATGAAACGAATCACAAAGGGACAAACCAAGGTAAGAAGAGATTGCAGTTTGGGTGAACGTTCACCGGTGTAACAGAACAGATGCATTTTACACACAGGGGATGTAACGGTATGCTGTTTCCATAACAGTCATTCCATTACAAAAACCTGTGTGTAAAAGCGCCTCTTGTCTTGTTTGGTTTCAAAATCCACTGGCCAAGCATAAGTACACTTAAACACTTAACATTTGATTTGTGTTGAAGCAGTCTATTAGAAAACTCTTTGTTGCCACACAGACTGAAACAAAAGATGGGATAAATGGTGCAAATTATCCCATTCGTTTAAATGGGGGTGCTAACTATGAAGCTGAAGCCTTTTTGTAAGTGGCAAGGCAAGTTTTTCCTTGTGAGTATACTTTCAGTCAGGCTAGTTTTGATTCAAACAGCTGAGGATTTTTGCATGGCCCTGACGATTTTAAACCTGAATAAGCTAGTTGCCAACAGCGATCTCACTCTTAGCAAACTACCCCCTGGATGCTCACATGCACAGACTACAATAAAAACCTGACTAAAGTCTAAAAACAAGCTTATGAAACACAAAATATATCTGAACAGTTATCTTTAACTTAACAAAACCATTGCAGTCAGAGTAAAACAAAGGTAAATTACAGGGTACCCTGACTACTGTATGATGCAGTAAAAATGTATTGGTATTTTTTTACATTTTTTGATAACACGTATGGTCCACTAGGCACAAGTGTCTGTTTTCATGTACAACCCAGGAGCACTGCGGAGGTTAAGTGACTTGCTCAGACTCACACAGTATACAAGTGGAGGTTGTGGGAATCAAACCCAGGTCTGCTAGATGCTATCTGCTCATTCACAGTTTGTTACGCTATCCTCTAGATTTATACTGCCAGCCCCAATAACCCCCAGATTTAATGTTTAAATATGTGATTTCAAAAAATAGTGTACAGTACCTACAGTACAAATTATGACCATTAAACACTTTAACAACATTTGATGAAAACTCAGTTATTCACCACTCTATCTGCTTATTTTGTCTTGTACCAAAGTGGGTGAATAGCTGGCAGAGCTCTTTAAACAGCTGTTGATTAGGCTGCATTATTCTACAGCTAAAAACAAAAAAAAATATTTCTTCTGACTTTATTTAATATTGATTTGCTGTGGCTCACTTTACAGAATCTATTTAACACTGTATGAGACAAATGCTTTTACATTTTGGAAGATAGGCAATGCTTACGATAGCTTATCAGTTTAGTATTCTTTTTAGGATCATAAACTTTTCTTTATGTTTTAAACATTTTCAGGTGTCAGTGTACTCATTTCCACATGAGAATAGAGTGTCCAGGGAAATCACCTCTTTTTTTATCCAAATTATTATTCTCAGTATTGTTGGGTGGAGATTGCCTATTTCCAGTAAATTACTGAACAACATAGATAATTGGCATGCTCATAAGCAAGAAATGCTCTTACACCATTGATTCTTGTCTCGGAAAATTTTATATGGTTTTAGACGAGCCCAACATTTCACCTAAATAATTAGGCTTCATCAGGGGAACTGTAAAAACATATGAAATATTTTAAATCAAATTTCTTGTTTAGTTTTAGATGAACCATTCACATTTGTTTGAACACTTATATTTAATAATATGCAGTTTATGTTTGTTTGTCCTATTTATATTACACGTTTTTAACATTTTTAAATATTATACACACAAGATAAATTAATATATTTACTACTGCTCCTATGAAATAGGACCACCTATGCTTACTTAGATATGTTTTCCTTACTTTATAACACTGTCAATTGAAGCCAAAAAATGACTGCCATGTCTTGCTGAGGTGAAACAATGTCAGATGCTCACTTAAATAAAAATAAGTTAAAAAGAAAATATGAATTTACATTCATTAAATCACTTACTATTGATTCATTCATTTTTAATATATTATAATTTACCTTTTTCATAACTCATATTCTGTTATTCTTAAAAATTAAAGCCTTTTTCGTAATATTTTTCTGTGAAATACAAAAAATATATAATAAAATATAGTAAACAAGTAAAAATGAAGGTCACTTCATAAACAGTAAAAGTTTAAATCAGTTTTTGATTCAAACAGCTGAGGATTTTTGCATGGCCCTGCCGATTTTAAACTTGAATAAGCTAGTTGCCAACAGCGATCTCACTCTTAGCAACTACCCCCTGGATGCTCACATGCACAGACTACAATGAAAACCTAACTAAAGTCTAAAAACAAGCTTATAAAACACAAATGTATCTGAACAGTTATCTTTAACTTAACAAAACCATTGCAGTAAGAGTAAAACAAAGGTAAATTACAGGGTACCCTGACTACTGTATGATGCAGTAAAAGTATATTGGTATTTTTTTACATTTTTTGGTAACCACGTATGGTCCACTAAGCACAAGTGCCTGTTTTCAGGTACAACCCAGGAGTACTGCGGAAGTTAAGTGACTTGCTCAGACTCACACAGTATACAAGTAGAGGTTGTGGGAATCAAACCCAGGTCTGCTAGATGCTGTCTGCTCATTGACAGTTTGTTACACTATCCTCTAGATTATACTGCCAGCCCCAATAACCCCCAGATTTAATATTTAAATATGTGATTTCAAAAATAGTGTACAGTAGCTACAGTACAAATTATGATCATTAAACACTTTAACAACATTTTACAAAAACTCAATTATTCACCACTCTATCTGCTTATTTTGTCTTGTACCAAAGTGGGTGAATAGCTGGCAGAGCTCTTTAAACAGCTGTTGATTAGGCTGCATTTTTCTACAGCCAAAAACAAAAAAATATATTTCTTCTGACTTTATTTAATATTGATTTGCTGTGGCTCACTTTATAGAATCTATTTAACACTGCATGAGGCAAATGCTTTTAAATTTTGGAAGATAGGCAATGCTTACGATAGCTTATCACTTTAGTATTCTTTTTAGGATCATAAACTTTTCTTTATGTTTTAAACATATTCGGGTGTCAGTGTATTCATTTAGCAATTTATACTGACTAATAAATGCTGCAGAAAACATCAAAAGATTTATTGTGAAGCACTCAGAGTCTATCGTAGAACCCTTACAATTTCCCGCAATTTTTGCAAAATGCTCTGCAATTTTGGGTAACCTTTTTCGCAATTTTCCAGTGGCCCTGGTTATGGGGTGCCCACAACCGAACACAATACTCCATGTGGGGCTTCATCAGTCTTCAAGAAAGATGCTGTGTCCTAGCAGTAAACGTAAATAATGGAACTGATGGAATTTTCTTTATTTTGGATATGTAATGCATAATTGTGTTCCTACCAGCTGCTAAACATATTTTCTCTTGTCTCAGCCATTGCAGGTGTGAATCACCTGGGTACTTTAGATCCTTTTGCTGTGTGTTTCCAACTTGGATCAGGATGATGCTTTATGAAATGCATAATATTTGGAGGACTGACAGGTGATGTGATGAGGAAGCAATGTGGATAATAATAGAGGTAAGTACTGTGTATGGGGATGTTTATTGTACTTTGGGGTGGAGAGGGTGAATGCAAGTGGTAAATGTTGATTAGTATTGTCTTTTTGAAAAGAGATTACTAAATTGTATGCATGTTCCCATCTATGACGTTGCAGGTCATCATGCAGTGTAAGTGGTAGACATTGTTCTTGTGTAGTTCTAGACAAGATCCAATTGATGATCACTGATAAATAATTATGTGGATATTGAGGAATAATAAATGAATGGCACGATAAGGAATCAGTTCAATATGAATAAACCCAGGTCAGAGTCAGGAAATGGAAATAACTCCAAAACACGTAACACTACCTGACTGTGACTTGACCAGATCATTGGTCTATGAGGAAGAACTTGCAGTAAGTGAATAGTGGCACAGCCAACAATACGTATTCAAACAGCCCAGTAACTTTTTTTTTCCTTTTCTCATATTTAGGTGTGTATTATGATTTTGGTGATTGTATCTGTCTTACCATTTCAGCATAGCATAGATATGACCTTTGACAACTGTGATCCACACTGAGGACTATGTCATCATCGTCAAGATGCTCGGCTGCATATAAACACTCTCATGTTTTTCTCTGCATGTAGGAAGGGAATGATGACCTCCAGGACTAGATTCCAGATCACATGATAACAGTTAAGACTGCCCTGACTTTCAGCCTCACAGTGACTTGCCAGTCCTGTGATGAAAAAAGGTGAAGATGACAGCCTGGGTTTTCAATTTTTAGCCACAGAGTTGGTGGGAAAGGAGGACTCAGTGTGGACAACTGGTCAAATTTCTCACCGAATATAACGGCACGTTGAATGTATAACATATTAGGGAGTTGATTGGGAAGATGTCTGATACCGAGTTGATGGCATCACTGCCACTTGATACATTCAATCCAATCCACTGTTATTTATACAAAACTCATCCAATAGCATCAAGCACTGCAAAATTCTAAAATATCCAATAAAATATATTATGACAAATAACAGACCATACTGTAGATACAACAGATTGAACAGTAAATATAGAAATAAAGACAACAAATTGGTGGCACACTCAGCCTCCCTGGCCTTTTCTGAAGTCTTCCCTGTGTGGGGCAGAGAGGAGAAGCAGAATAAGATAAGGACTGAGGTAACAGAGGAGTTTAACAGATGGCTTAAGGGATGGTGTCAGCAGAAGGTGTATCACATTGTAGGGGATTGGGGGGACTTCTGGAACAGGAGACTCTTCAAGGGTGATGGACTTCACCTGATAAGAGATGGGGCCTGTGTGCTAGGGCAGACGTTTGACATCTATGTCAGATGTTTAAACTGACTGTGGGATGAGTGGGTCTAGGGGAACCACAGTGGCAGGGGAAAAGAAGATGATCCTAGTTAGTACTCCCCCATATCTGGGAGCTTGTGTTAGCACAAAGGTTACAAAGAGACCTGTAGTCCACATGTGACTAGGTGAAGGGTCACTGAAGAGGGGAGAATACAATGGGTACAAGCACCAAGAAAAACAAGGGTATGAGAGGACATGGCAGGTGCAAGGGTAGTAGCAAGGTAGGTTATGGGGCAGATGGAAGAAGGGATGCTGTAATGCTAGGAGCCTAGGTAACAGAATCAGTGAGCATGAGGCACTGATGTCAGACACTGAGGTGGACCTTGTGGCCATAACAGAAATGTGGACTTCTGAAAATAATGCTTGGGAACTGATGGTCCCTAGGTGGTTGATGTTCATGAGGGATAGAGCAACAGGTGGGAGGGAGTAGCCTTTTTTGTTAAGGAAGGCACTGAGGTGGCAGAAGATGGGTGCATCAGGGGTACTAATGGGAAGACTGTGTCATTGTGGGTACAACTCACTGCAGCCTCAGTTAAGAAACTGTGCTTGGGGGTGACCTATAGACCTCTGGGGCAAGAGGAAGAGGGGGGCAGAGAGCTCAGGAAAAGACTAGAAAGAGGGATAACAAAGGGGGAAGTAATGGTGGTAAGTGATCTGAACCTGCTGGACATTATTTGTGACGTTCCAGTGGCCAGGAGCCCCAGAAGTCAGGCCTTGCTGGATGCATTCCAGAACTGTATGCTGATACAGTTTGTTAAGGAACTCACCAAGCAGTCTACAATTCTCGATGTGGTGCTCACCAACTCAGAGGTGGTAGGAGCTGTGGGAGTAGGGGGGCTGCTGGGGAACAGAGACCATAACTCCATTTGGTTTGAACTGTCCCTCAGGTACGGTAAACCACAACTGAGAGCTGAAGTCCTCAATTTTAGAAGAAGACTTCAATAGGCTGAAGGAGCTGGTCTGGGATAAGTTAGTAGGGGATGGATAACATAGGTGGGGTGATAGAGAAATGGGGGGCAATTAAAGGGGCCACCATAGAGGCATCTAATATATGCATGAGATGAGTAACTAAAAAGAACAGTTTCAAAAGACCGTGATGGATCTCAGCAAGGGTCAGGGAAGCAGTGAGAGCCAAGAAAATGGCCTTCCATGAACTTAAAGAAAAGCAGGGCAAGTAGAATGAGGAGAATATTTACTGAAAAATAGGAAAGCAAAGAGAGCACTTAGGGAGGCAGAAGCAGACACAAAGCTGTGTATTGTGGAGAGTGTCAAGAGCAGAGAAAAACAGTTCTTCAGGTATATTAGTGAAGAAAGGAGGGGGAATTTTAAGGCTTAATAAGGGGGTAGGCTGATAGAGGAAGAGGATGGGTGAAAGGCCACCATCCTTAATGATTACTTTTGCTCAGTTTTCACTAGGGAAGACAGTGGGTCCTTGCCAGAGAGTGACTTTAAAGCAGCCACTATGGGGGTCCTGGAGATGAGGTAGCCAATATTCACTAGTGAAAGGGTCCTAAAAGGGCTGGCAGTCCTAAAGGTAGACAAGGCACCAGGACCAGATGGGTGCAGTCTGAGAATACTCAGGGAATTGACAGCGGAACTGGATGATCCCCTGGTATTTCTATTCAACAGTTCTTTAAGGACTGAGCTGGTTCCGAAGGATTAGAGGGTGACATACATAGCTCTCCTCCATAAGGGATGGGGGTTGGGGGACAAGGAACAAGTAGGAACTACAGACCTGTCAGTCTTCCCTCTATTGTAGGGAAACTGATGGAGCCCCTGGTCAAAGAGGACTTTGTGGACTACTTAGAGGGCAACAGTCTCCAGGATAGTAAACAGCACGTATTCAAGGCAGGGAGGTATTGGCAGACTAACCTGATTGTTTTCTTTGCCTGGCTGACAAAGGAAGTGGATAGGGGCCATGCTTTTGATTTCTTCTACTTTAACTTCAGCAAGGCTTTTGACTTGGTGCATCACACATGCTTGTTGAAGAAGTCAGAGGATCTGCGTGCAGATAAGGTCATAGTCAATGGAGTAGGAAACTGGCTAAAGGGGTGACAGCAGAGGGTTGTGGTTAATGAGGTTAAATCAAAAGAGGGGGGTCATGAGTAGGGTTCATCAGGGATCTGTCCTAGTTCCAGCCCTCTTCAACATGTTCATCAGCTACATTGATGAGGGAATCCAGGGCAGGTTAGGTCTCTTCGAAGATGACACTAAGCTCTGTGATGGTTGGATAGTGACAAAGAAATAAAGAAAGTGCAGAGAGACTTCAAAAGATTAGAGGTTTGGTCAAGGGTCTGGTGGTTGAAATTCAATGCTAGAAAGTGCAAGGTAATGTACTTAGGGAACAAGAATTTCAGGTCAGAGTACTGGATAGGATGTCTGAGACTTAATACTATGGCTCAGGAACGAGACCTTGGAGTTATCATCAATGACTCCCTAAAGCAATCAAGTCTGTGCAACAAGGCTTACAGCAAGGCAGGCAGGATGTTTGGATCTATCGGGAGGGGTATGGATACTGTAGCATAAAGGAAGAGGGAATACTTCCTCTGTATAGATCCTTGGTGTGGCCACACCTGGAGTATTGCATCCAGTTTTGGACTCCTCACCACAGGAAGGATAGGGATAGGTTGGAGACAGTGCAGCACAGAGTAACAAAAATGATTCAGGGTCAGCAGGGCAGGTCCTATGATGAGTGCCTCAAGGCACTGAATATATACTCACTGGAGACCAGAAGAGAGAGGGAAGATATAACAGAGGCTTTCAAATTCTTGAAAGGAATTAAAGGGTAAACTGAGAGGAACTGTTTAATTTGAATACTAGCTAGTGCTCACATGGTCATGACTGAAAGCTAACAGGAGGGAGGTTCAGGAGGGACATGAGGAAGTACTATTTTACAGAAAGAGTGGTGGAGCCATGAAACAGGCTGCCAACTGAGGTGGTGGGGGCAAAAACAGTCGGTGGTTTCAAGCATGGTTGGGACAGAATGAAGGGTAAATTGATTGCTTGGGGGTCAGGGGTGTCGCGCAACCAGAAAATTTGGAGGGGCACCAAATCCAAACCTCTCTAGGGGTGTCGGGGGGCATGCTTCCCTGGGAAAATTTTGAAATACGGAGGTCAAATGGTGCATTTTGGTGACTTTTAGCAGGCTAAGAAGCTGTTCCCCAACATGCTAAATGCAGTCTTAATGATAGAATATTGATACATTTATTTTTGTCTTTGTTCAGTCTGTGGACAGTGAACTTTTGTATTTTCAAAGACATTTTGTATGAATTGAACTGAAATGGTGATGTGATGAAAACCAAGTTATGCTAAGTAAGAACCAAGGTCAACCTGTTCAGCTGCATATGGCAAAATGGTGATGTCCAGTGGCAAATAGCCACTCAGAACCCCTCCCACTGTAACTGGCACAGCCCCCTCTTATCTCTTTGTCAGGCCAACAGCTGAAACAAATTCAATCCGAGCACACAAACAATGAGATCTGTGTAAATCAGTTCAGATGGTGGCCAGCCGAGGAAGTGTGAGAAGTGGACTGTGCCAGTTGCCATGTGGAGTGAACTGGTTCTGTGGGTTGGAGAAGATCAGCAATTTTTAATCGCAATTTAGAGAGGCCCAGAGTAGATTCCAGCAGGTAGGGGACAAGGATCACATTATAAGATTTGTGGTAGCTGTCCATGTGTGCAAAAACATTTTAGTTTACTACTTACTGTTTGCAGCATAGTAGATTTTATCAAACTAATTGTTTACTTCTAGGCTGACATCTTCTCATACTACAAATCCCAGAATCTCCTGCAGCTGGCCTTAGAACAGTATGCAGCAGGGGAGATTCATTAGCCTACATTGTATGTTAGAGTTTACATAAGTTTTCTTTTGATATTTTGTTTGCTGGTCCTGCCATGCTCCCTGGGCCACGTACAATCACAGAGGGCTGTAATTAGCAACTGGAGAAAAACAGAACCGGAAATTATCTAAGTGGAGATTAAACAAAAGCTCCAACATGCATTACAGGCTTTTGAATCTTCCACTGTTGCCTACTGTTCTGATGTCAGCTGAAAGGGATTCTGGAATTTGTAGTAACTGAAGATGCCAACCTAGAACAAAACATAGAGAATACTGGATGGGCAACTATGCAGCATCAGCACGTTCTGCCACAGAGGGATTCTGATTCCCTCTGACCTTGAGAGCGAAGCTCGAGAGGTCCATGGGAATCAGAATCCTGAGGTGGCAAAACACACTGGTTGTACATAGAGTTGCTCATCCTGTATTTATTATAGTGTATAGTACTGTGTGAAAGATGTGTTTTGTGAGTTCTTTTGCTTTCAAAATGAAACTGTCTCATGCAGTCTCTAGAGGATCTAGAATGCTGTTCTACCACAGTAGGGTAGAACAGCATTCCATGACATTGGAACTGTGGTAGAACAGCATTTTGAAAGAGATAGAATTCTATACAGAACAACACTCCACTATACACTATAAAATTATGGTAGTTTGATACTGTTTACTGTAGCATAGCAGACTGTAAGTAAACTAAAATGTTTTTTCACGTAAAACAGTGCACAATGGGACCAGCCCCACACTTGACTGTGGGGTTCTTTGTGCTGACTGATCCCCTTTAATGTACAAGCCACAACTCCCCTCTCCATAAAAACTGGAGATGGTCATGTCTATTATAGACTCCCCATATACACACAATACAACTGTAGGTACTCATTCTCTGTTTAGTATTACAGCAATCCCTAATGCTATTAAGATATAATAACTGGTCAGCAATTTCTCTCAATGTACTGACCAGGTTGATATTTTCCATAACAACCAGCTGGTTATTATGACATTCATGAGCCATGCCAGTCAAACTATGCTGCTGCCTTATTGGCCAACATTCTGAATGTGGGTGGGGCCAAATAGTCTCACAAACTGCTGGAGAAAAATCGCTGGTCAGTTATTATAAAAAATAAAAGATGGGGAGGGTGTTTCATATGAGAATTTAATGCACACCCTCATTGTGGGCTGCTTTGATAAACCCCTTGGGCTTCGCCCTCGGAGTTTATGTTGCATCCCACAACTTGGGTGTGCATTAAATTCTCATATCAAACCCTTCCCCATCCATTATTCTCTATTTATGCAACAGGTGTCAGGATAAAAAGTACTAGATAACTCTATTTATCTGAGTCACTGGGTGTATAAATGGGTGATGACATAACCACTATCAGAATAACTTCAGGTTATTCCAATAGTGATTACATCATCACCCATTTATTCACTCAGTGACTATGTCACTCACCACTACCACCTGTGCTGCCCGCTTGACAGTACTACCTCCCAGTTTCACTTTTACCATTTCGCAGTGTGCTTTACAACACAAGCTATCACAAGATATAAGGTAAAGAGAAGTGTAACTTATTAACTTGGTAATGATGACAAAGGAGAAATACACAGAAAATTAATTTTAAACTTTCCAGGGCACACTTCCTCACTGATTCGTTCTGCAGCACCACTAAAAAAGTAATTGAGTAAATGACCTTCTGTAGTAAAGGAACATAGCTGACCCAATTTTAAAATGCCCCTACACGTGGGGTGTGTAGACACTGCAAAGCATAAAAAGCACAAGTGGGAAAGCAGTTATTTGAAATGACATTTTTATCTGTAACTGATACTGGATTATTTCACTGAAGCATGCTAGCATGGGGGTGGGGACTGGGACAGGAATTACACTACTCTCCCCCTATTACCTTTCAGAAACAGTTCCTGACATTTTTGTACTGAATTTTATTCAGATATTAAAACTTCAATCAATACATTTTAGAAACTTGACTTATATAGCCCGGCATCACCATGATCTCGACTCGAGTCTAGACAGCTGTTGTGCCGCAGCACTGATTTTTCCTAGACCCCAACTCCCTCCCAGCCCCAATCTCACACTTTCAACAGCTGATTTACTTTACTGGCTGTCTGCACGGGTGGGTCACCTAGCTCCTCACCTCTCGACCCCCAAGAACTGAGTCCCGACCAACCAAGACCCAATTTAAAAGCCTCTCACTGCCCCAGAGTCCTTATCTTGAGGCTCAATAACTCAATGCATGCCAATGGGGCCCGCCTGGTTGGGCTCTGCTGCAAAATGGGCTGGGTGATGGTGTCTCATTCCGCCAGTATAGAACTGGTATCTGTGCCCCACTGCACTGCCCATCTGGCCATCAATCTCTCAGACTCAGTCACTACCAATAATCTCAGCAGCCCACTGCCACAGGCCCACTGGCCGCAGCATTGTTTTTTCTCAGACCCACCTGACTTCTCCAGGCCAGCCCAGCCCCGATCTTCACACACACTTACACTGTGACTCACAGTAGGGCTCGGCTAGGACAATTGAATTACAGGCTAGCTGCCGATTTCCTTTACTGGCTGTCTGCTCAGGTGCATCATCCCCTCCACAGTTCTTGACCCCCAAGAACTGAGACCCGACTGACCGAGACCCAATTTAGGAACCCCTTCCTGCCCCAGAGTCCTTAATCTTCTGAGGCTCAATCACTCACTACTAGTAATCTCAGCTGCCTACTGCCACAGGCTACAGCACTGTTTTTCCCTAGACCTGCCCGACTCACCCAGGCCAGCCCAGCCCTGATCCTCACACACACTCACACTGTGGCTCACAGCAGGCCCAAGCAGGGCAATTGAATTACAGGCTGGCTGCTGATTTCCTTTACTGGCTCATCTGGCTGTCTGCTCGGGTCGGTCACTCACCAGCTCCTCACACCAACTGCTGGGCAGGCACTGCTTCCAGTTCCTAGCCTTTCTTGTTGTTCCTTGCCCTGTTAGCTGCTCGGTGGTAGAGTAGTTTTTCCTTTTCTTAAATCAGTGGAGAGGACTCGTGGAAATAACTTCATGTCTCTTCCGGTCTGGGGAACACTGTGGCGTGCACTCTTTCATCTGACTGTCCGAGTCCAAAGGAACTGACCAAGGCCTGAGATGGTGCTTAAGTTAAGGACAACAGGAACCAGTTTGCCACGTGAGCTATTTCTTCGCGCCTTGGCTGTGATTGGCTGGCTGGCAGTCGTGGCCCAAGGCAAGCAAAAATGAGAAGTCGTGATTGGGGCTGATTGTTGCTGATGGTTGTGTAACCCCCCTGTTACCCGGGGTTACTAGAATCCCAGTAAGACCTAGTGGGAGGCAGTGAAGGCAGCTTGTGAAACTCCAGTTAAATGGATTTCACACTGTCTCACTCTGTTCTCAGTCTCAGCTGACAGCGAGGAATGACATCACCATAGAACTTTTGCAGCTGCATGAGCCACACTGGAGTGCTGCAATTGGAAGTTAGGATAGAATGTTGGGGATTTTTGAACAGAGTCTGAGTGCAGTCTTGGAGAGAGGAGCAGCACAGCAGTCTGTGTGTAGGCTCTCAGAGCCTTAAGCTCTGTTTAGAGCTACTGTAAGGGAGGTGTGTGTTTCCACCGAAAGAGGAACACAGTAAGCTGATTGTGAAGTGGTGGAGACCACTCTTACTGGTTCATGTACCCCATCCCTGAGGGGATGGGGGTGGAAGGTTTGCCTGTCTTCCAGGGGCAACCTTCCTGGTTCTGGCTAAGGGAAGAAGCTGCCTTATTTCAAGTTGTGCAGCAGCAGCACCAGAAGCTGTGGGAGAGAAATTCCTGTGAGGAATCGCCTGTGGGGCACCTGCAACCAAAGGGTGAGTTCGCTCCGACAGAGGGCCAGTGTTTTCACCTGAACTGTTGAAACGTAGGGATTGGACTACTTAATTTGTAGGAGGTCTAGTGTAATAGACATTGCCAGTTAATTCACGTAGGTTCAAGTCCAGCACAAAGAGTGAAGTAAAGTGGGGATTGGACTGCTTAATCAGTGGGAGGCATACAGCAATGGGCTGAGCCAAATAAAAGTATGTTCAAGTCCAGCACAATGGGAAAGCAAGACAAGTAGAGGAAATGTGACATACATTTAGCCTTAATCTACATTGCCAAGCTTTACAGAATGAGATGATTAATGTCCAGAGAAATGGCCGGGTATGAATTGTGGAAGCAAGAGGTGGGAGACCCCCCATCAGTAGTAACCAAATTCACCTCTACGGATTTGCTCTGTGGCACTTTTACTTTCTGTCAGGTACTTGGCCAGTGCCTGAGGAAAGTACCCAGATGTGGGATTAAAAGGAGAACTCCCTTATAGAGCTGAGGTGCTCTTAGGTGGTTTAGGGAGCCACCAGAAAAGGTTTCCATGACATATGGAAGGTATCTGAGTGGCCGTCAGGGGAGCCGAGCCTGGGAATCCCAGATAGTGTACAAGTTCGGGCTGTGTACCCAAAGCAGTGTGCAAGTCTGGGCTGTGTGCCCGGTGGGTTCAGAGCCTGAGAGCTGGAGTGTTGAAGAAGTGTTTCTGATTCTTTTTATCTGCATTACCAGAAATGTAGCACTGTGGGGGTCCATCTATGCTTTGCTTGTTCTGCTTGGATGTGAATAAAAGCCACACTTTAGAATCCCATTCCTGGTATTGGACATTACAGTTATTGCTTCCTGTGTTTGGAATTACTTGGGTGCCCCTGTGCAGAGTAGCCAAACCTAGCCCATGTGCTGAGTAACCTATTCCTCCCCGAAACCAGTCCCCACCTGGTACTGCTGTCAGATTCAAACAGCATACCACCTGTTGTTTGCAAAAAGGCAGGGGGGGGTTGGGGTTATAGTTGCACTTACCAATCAACTGCTGTTGTTTTTTAAGTTACAGCCACAGCCCCAAAGCCAGTCGTCAGTGGAAGCAAGCTGCAAGTACATTTTTTTAAAACCGCCGGTGGCTCTGCAGGTCACCCAATTCTGAACCCCTGTCCCCCACCCACCACCAAAAAGACTTTGAAAAACAGCATTGTTGTTTTTCGGCCCTCCGGAGAATAAAATAAAATACTACGTGTTATTTTTTTAATAGATTGCGCAACAATTTTTTTGGGGGGGCATATGCCCCCTCGTGCCCTATAGGCATGATGCCACTGCTTGGGGTAACTGAAAGGAGTAGAGGATGGAGAGGGCCAGGAACCTGGAGGGACAGTAGGTCCCAGGGCTAAATAGGGAGCTTGGGCAGACTAGATGGATCTTTGGTCTTTCATATATGTTTAAATGCAGATTTAAAGCAATCAATAGACTTGTCTTAGGGCAATGGGAAGTGCAGTTGAGGTTTGCAGTGGATCCAGAATGACCCAAGTAGCTGTTGGACTAGGAACAGGATCTGGATGAGATGTAAAGAGGTGCAAATAATACACTGGCTCCAAAGGGTCATAAATAGTGTTCTGTTTTGTGCAATTTTAGTAAAATTGACCATTTTGATAGCTGAATTCTGAATACCAAGGGTCTGAGTGACCTAAGTATGAATTAACACTGTGTATTAACAAAAAGGTACTCACACATCCCTAGTGCCCAAAAACACAAAAGAGAGATCCCCCATATCCACTTATAAAGTAATGTCACACCACTACAGAAGAGCCTCCAAGAGTGCTAGTTCTGTATCGCTCCACATTGTCAGTGGAGAGTTAATACATATGGGTAACAAACACCCCTGGTAGTGGCACAGCCCAAAGCTGTCAGTCAGCATAGAACTTTGAGCACATGAGAATTCCAAGATCACTGATTCTCCAGTCTTTGCTGTGCCACTAGAGGGATAGGACAGCATAGGAAGAGCTCTCTCTTAGAAGCATCTGTCTACTATTAATTGGTTATTTTTCTGACAGGATTGTGCAACTGGGAAGCCCATTGAGGCTATCTGGTGAATTGTGCCTGTTAAGCTGCAGCTCTCAAATTGACTAACCTGCTATTTCTATCCCATTTTGAGTGTTCTCTGTCCATGAACTGGGGTCCATGTGCCACTGTATAATATTTAGGGTGTGCAGGAAGGTCTCTGATCCTCTTGGCCTGGTGCCTCAAGTAAGTACTCTATTTTTTTTGGGTGGGGGGCACAGTTAGTCAGCTTATGGGTCTCTACTAATCTTTGTTTCTTTTTTCTTTTCTCGTAGTGTTCTTCTGGTGTTGGACCCTTCCTCTCCCTCCTTTGCATGGGATTTTAGTTAGAAGTGGCATTTTGTGTTCTGTGTTGTGAGCAGTGTGGTGTTATTTGTACCATGAGGCTGCTTGCACTCTTGTTTTACTGTGGGGATATGTACGTACTGTGGCCATCTGAGAGTCAACTTTGGGACTTTTTCAGTATTTTTTATCTTGTTAGTTCTGCTGTTCCCTAGAAAGGATAATCTGTGCTGTTCAGCACGTCAATCTCCTCTCCTGAGCTGTGCGGTTAAACCACCATTAATGGCAAACTGACAGTGTAATCTTGCACCTTCTTTTTGTTAGGCATGGCAGCCTTGGGTCAATTTTACACCTTTTTCACATCAGGCACTTGTGTAGTTGGCCAAGCACATACCCACTCGATATTGTGATGTCACGCACGTCAGTGTGATGTCATCACACTAGCAGGTAGCCCCTCTTGCACACCTAGCACAGTAGATAAGGCAGAGCAGTTTTTGAATGAAGTTGACTCTGTCTTTTGCTCTTTATCAGCTGCAGCATTGTGGCGATGCTCCTGGAGGACAGGTACAGTGTTCCTGATCAACGAGTTGGCGCACTGACAGTAGCACTTAGATCAGGAAGGCACTCCAATTTCGGGCAGCTCCAATGAGGAAAAGGACTTTTATTCTACAGTGTTCAGCTAAAGGTTATCAGTACTCAGCATGGGGGGGGGGGGCAGGAGTCAAACGCTGCAAATAGAAAGCCTTTCCCCCTACTTGTTATTGCAAACATAAGGCAACTCCAAGATAGAAGGGATTTGCATATAGCTTAGGTTATGCCAAACTTTTTTATTTCATTGACTGGTTATTAGGAAGGCTTATCAGAGACCTGTCATGTTAAAAAGATATAAGAACTGTAGGAGGATGATGAGATCCTATTCCTTAGGATCTTACTGCCCTTCTTGTGTAACGCAATCTAATGCATATTTTGGTTCCCCCTTGCCGAACCTCCGAGCTGGGTGGGTGCACCTGGGATATTGACTGGCAGTGGCAAGGCTGAGTTGTGCAAATCCTTCCATTGCTACTCTTAAATGAGCTGCTGAATTTTGGTGCTCCACAGGACATCCCCACCAACACACCTGATCCCAAGGCTGGCCTCTCAGGTCAGGGGGCCCTTAAAAGCACATCCATATGCACCAGAGCAGTGTCTTTGCTCACCCAGATTTTCAGGCCACCCCTGACCTTGACAACATGGAAGTCAAGATGAGAATACAAAGGGACACAGGGAAAATCCTGACCCTTTGACCCTATCAGATAAGGAAGAAGATCCCTTTGAAGAAGAGAAGGAGGAGTGGATGGAGCCCAAGGAAAATATATTCTGATCCCTCTCCTGTTTTATACAAAGACTCTATGCCATTTTATGATGGAAATTTGTTGGACATTGCAGCTGAAGGAGGTGCAAGTCAGGAAGTGTCAAGATGTGGATCCCATTCTGTCTGCTTCTTCCTCTGCACTGAGGTATTTTCTAAACTTTGTGTACCGGACCAGATTACTGAGCAAGAATGGGCTGGAATAGATAAGTACAAGCAACTCCCTAGGCTGAGGGTGAGATGTTATCCATTCCTGGAGGAGAGCTACCAGAAGTGAGAGGTTCCTCCTTTGGCAGATCAGGCCATGCATAATTCTATTAAGCACACAACCATACCTATTGAAGGCTTGGTGGCCCTAACTGACACACATGATAAGCAGGTGGACGCCTTGTACAGAAGGGCTTTTGCCTTGAATGGAGTAAATCTTCACACCTCATATGCATCTTTTATTGTATCCAGATCATTGATCTCATGGGTCACAGCCCTGGGTAGTTACGTCCCTCTAGTCTTGAAAACAGCAAACATTTTGCAGCTTATATCTGTTGTCTCTGCCTTTCTGGGGATGCCAATGTGGACAATTTACAGACGTCAGCATGTTCCACTTATCATATTGTGGCAGCTATGCAGGGTGTCTGGCTCAGGCACTGGGATGTGAATCAGGTGTCAGAGTCAAAGCTGTTTAACCTGCCTTTTGAATGAGGGCTACTTTTCAGCTCTGGCCTGGATGACATCCTAAAGGACATCCAGGATAAGAAGGGACTACTTCTGGTGTCCAAACAGCAACAGAAGCCAAACTCAATGTTAGAAGGGCAAGAAGGTACATGTCTGTGATAGCTCAGGGGTGGTTTTCATCCCTTTCAGACTTTTGGAAACCAGAGGAATAGGGGAGCTTATTCCAGATTTAAAGACACCAGTAACTGAGGATCCTTCGCCTGCAGATATAAGGGAGATGCAGGATAAAGAGGAGATAATTTAAGGTCATGTGCAAGTGCCTGAGGAGAATGGCAGCCTGAAAGTGAGCTCTCCCACCGATCGTAATCTGCCCATAATTTAAGCATTTGATCAGTTACCTTTTTATAGCAATAGTTGTCCCGATCCATAAAAAAGGTAACATATCAACTGTTGCCAATTATAGGCCTATTAGCCTCACCTCAATCTGTTGTAAGTTACTAGAATACCTAATCAAGAACAGAATTGAAAATGAAATAGCTGAACTAGGGTTACAAGACAACACCCAGCATGGCTTCAGGAAAGGTCTTTCCTGTAACACTAATCTGATTTCTTTTTACAAAATTGTAAGTAGTCAAATTGATAAAAGTATTCCAACTGATGTCATTTTTCATGATTTAAGAAAGGCTCTTGACTCTGTTCTGCATGATAAACTTATTCAAAAATTGGGCAATATGGAATTAAATAAATATATTATAAAATGGATTAGTAACTGGTTGACTGATAGAAGGCAAAAAGTGAGAATAAATTCAGTTCTTTCCAATGAAGGAAATGTTTACAGTGGTGTTCCTCAGGGATCAGTGTTGGGCCTGATATTGTTTGGATTATTTATACGTGACATGGGAAAGGGTCTTGATTCTGTCATCTCTAAGTTTTCTGATGACACTAAAATAGGCAGGGTTGTTTCATCCATTTTGAAATACCAACTATTATACAAGGGTCTTCAGGCTATCGAACTTTGGGGGGTGGAAAATAATATGGAATTTAACTAAGCTAAATGTGCTGTAATACATTTTGGAAAAATTAATCCTTACTATAAATATTATCTCAATAATAAAGAAATTAAAAGGAGTAAATGTGAAAAAGATTTGGGGGTATGGATAAATCCTCATCTATCATCATCTACACATTTGACCAAAACTACCTGGAAATGTAATCACGTTATTCACTCAATTAAAAGAGCATTTATTTCTAGAAATGAAGTTTGCATTATGAAATTATATAAGTCATACTGTATGTACTACTGCATTAGGACTATGGAACCTCAATTTGGAGCCCGTATCTCAAAAAGGACATCAACCAAATTGAAAGAGTACAGAGAAGAATGACTAAATCTGTTCAAGGATTAAAAACATTGGAGTACAGCAAAAGATTGGAGTGGCTAAACTTATTTTCTTTGGAGACCAGAAGAATCAGAGGAGATTTGTTGTTAATGTACAGAATTATGAAAGTTCAGTTCTTAATGGATCAATGTGGTATACAAAGATTCCACAAAAAAGCAAATTTAAGATCACATGACAAACAGATTGTACTCCATAGAGTACAGACAGCCAGACACCAATACTTTTACAATACACATACAGTAAGGTTATGGAACAGTCTACCTGGTAACATTGTAGACGCTCCTACTATGGAAATTTTCAAGAAAAGGTTTGATGAATACCTATTGAGTAATAGATCAAAAAGATAAACCCACAATATGTGGGAGACTATTTAAAGGGCATTTTGCCTACTATGTCTAAATACACCAAGTTAAACCAAGTTAAAGTTTGTCGGGAATTTTTTTCTGTGGTTATTACCTGTGCATAGCGGTTCTGTGACTCTGTATAAAGTTTGGTACGATTTAGACTCTTAGGGCCTGATTCTAGATAAGTTACGCCTGGCATAACAGCACTTGTGCCAAGTAGAATGGCGCAAGTAGCAACTCATGCCAGCAGTTGCAACTTGCGCTAGTCTACAAAGTGGCCTGCGACATGTCGCAGGGTGCTTGCGCCGAACAGCAGTTATGACATAAACCCCCTGCGACATGGTGCTAGGGGGTTTATGGCAGCAGTTGCGTCCTATTCCAGAAGGGCAGCAACAAAGACCCAAATGTTGGGATTCTACAAGTACCCCCAGAGGAGAACCAGCATTGTAAGTTACACCTGCATTTAGCTGGTGTAACTTACATACATCCTCTGAGGGTTCTATAGAACCTGGTCCATGTGACCCCATGCCCAGACTGCCCCTGTTGTTGCCCCAATGGGCACCACCACACAAACAGTTCTAGACTTGGGGCCATGATCCCTCCCCATCCCTCTACTGTACATGCCCTCATACAGTAAGTGCCCCCGCAGGGCTGCCCACACCAACTGCCCCCCTGAATCCCTGTGCATGTAATGCCCTGCAGGGCTTCCCACACCCCCAGCCTCCAGAATCCCCCGATGTAACATGCCCCACAGGGTGGCGCTGTCATCCCCCCACCCGTACCCCAACCTCCAAGCCGCCGGTTGCAAAAGTGGCAAATACCCTGCCCAGTCTTTGACAGGAAAATGTTGGACAACCCAATAACATTGCAAGAAATTTCTGAGGTTATAGCTAAGGCACCCAAAGGAAAAGCCTCAGGTGGGCTGCCTAGTGAATTTTACAAACACTTTACTTGTTCTATTAGCCCACACCTACTAGATGCTTTTCAAGATTACTTTTCTGAGGGCATGTTACCTGATTCAATAAATGAAGCCTATATATGTTTACTAAACAAAATGGGTAAGGATGAACTAGAGTGGTGGCAATTAAAGGCCAATTTTGCTCCTGAATTTTGATTATAAGGCACTTGCAAAGGCTTTGGATAATAGAATACCCAACATACTAGCCAGTTTAGTAGGTAAAGAGCAAGTGGGGTTCAAGAAGGGCAGGCAAGCATCTGACAATCTTTGCAGACTGTTTTCAATAATATGGGCTGCCCAATATTCTCGGAAGCACAGAAACCCAACCGTAGCTATATCCCTGGATATTGGTAAAGCCTTTGATTCTTTAGAGTGGAATTATCTGTATAAAGTATTAGAAATCAACAATTTGGGCACAGCCATCTTGAGATGGAGTCAAACCATTTATGCCAAGCTGAAGGCATGTGTCATTACTAATGGCCTTAGATCTTCCCCCTTAACACTTCATAAAGGATTCAGACAGGGATGCCCACTTTCTCCCTTATTATTCATACTTGCCATCAAGCCTTTAATTAGCAAAATCAAGCAGTCAGATAGAATACATGGGGTCCAATTTGAAAAATATTCCAATAAAGTTTTTGCATTTGTGGATGACATCCTATTGACACTAACGTAATCTTTCTTTCTTCTTCAAAATGTAAAAAAATGATTGCATGATTCTGGTAAAATTTCTGGTCTCTTTGTTAATTGGTGCAAATCTGAGTATTGAATGATGGGCAAATCCACTTCTGAGATGGAAATTTTGAAAAGAGAGTCAGACATATCTTGGCCATCTGATGGCTTGACCTATTTAGGCATTAAATTATATGACTCAGCAGACAAAATCCTTCACCATAAACTTTCAAGGGTCATAAATGATCTGAAGAATGACCTGGACAAATGGTCCAAGTTACATCTTTCCTTTTGGGGAAAATAAATTCAATCAAAATTATTACTGCCCCTAAAACCTTTTATTTTATGAATAACAGCTCTGCCAGTATATCAGTTGATTGGTTTATTAAGATTGAAAGAACCATTTCTGCATTTTTATGGGAAGATAAACCTCCCCACTTGTCCAAAAAGAAAGTAAGAGTGCCTGTAAAATATGGAGGATGGGCCCTTCCTTGGTGGCAAGGCTATATTTGGGCCTTCAAACTAAAGCAGGTTGCATTATGGTTTTTGCCTCAAGAAAAAAACAATACGCCTTTATGGGTCAGAATAGAAAAGGAGTTACCTGCCCCCTTAAATCTAACAGATCTTCTTTATGCCCATTCCCCCATGGCTCAAAATCACCCAACCCTGCAGATTTCAGTGGATGTCTGTAAGAAATGTAATCAACTTAAAAAGTAGAACATGTACCTTTACAATTTATGCCCCTTTGGAATAAAAGGTTAATAACATCTGATGGTAAAAAACTTAAAGACATTGGGTGGGCCTGCAAAAGTATTAAAACTCTTGTTGACTTAGTTGACAGTCATAATAGACTGCTCTCATTTGAAGAACTTAAAAATTCCATCTGAATAAGTCTGAGTTTGGCTATTATCTGCAATTGAAGCACTTCCTAGCTACTACATTTTTAGATACAGACCTTACCCTTATCACCTCCACAGCTTGGGGTGCCTTTCTTAAGGTGGCTTACTTATCAAAAGGCTTCAGACTTGTTATTAATTATTAAATGAAGTGGATCCAGCCTTGACAAGTTCTGCCAAAGTTAAACGGGAAGCTGATGTGGGGTTGTTAATTTCTGAAGAGGTATGGGACAAGACTTGGGACAATGTAGTAAAATGTTGCAAGGGAATTCAAGGGAGATTGATACAATACAGAATACTTCATTATTTTTATTGCTCTCCTTGTTAGCTTTTTAGTTTGGGCCTGACACAGAATGATCACTGCTGGAGATGTGGGGTGGTGAAGGTGGGCCTGGGTCATTTATTATGGCATTGCAAGGGAGTTCTGAATATTTGGAAACAAATGCACTCTATTTGTCAGTCAATATTAGTGCCAACCCTTCCCCTTTCCCCTATGATCTTTGTGTTAGGGGATATCTCAGGTATTCATGGCATACATAGGCTGGGGGAGATTTGGATCCTTATGGCTCCCTTGGCTTATAAAAGACTGCTGCTACAAAGTTGGAAAGATCCAAAAGTTCCATCTCTTAAGCAATGGATGGATTCTTTAGTGGGGTTGGCAAATAATGAGAGAATTAGTCACTCTTTACTTGACGAAAATTAATTATTTTCTACCATTTGGGGTCCTTTTTTGAAATATTGTTCATAGAATGTTGGTTGTTTTAGATAAGGTGCATATATAACCCTTACTTTAGCATAGAAGCATATCAACCAGAGTTTATGAATTATAAATATTAATATGATCTGTCCTTTTAAAGCTGGTAGTTAGTTTTCTTAAAGTAACAAATATGAATTGAATTTCTCTGCATGTAATGGATTAGTACTCTGCTTATATTAATGTTCGTGTTTTATTTAAGAATGTATGCTGCAATTCAGAAGTTATTTTATATATTCTTATATCTGTATTGTTGTGAAACCTAATAACATTTTAATTGAAAAAAGGAGACAATTTATAATGAAGGTACACTCTCTCATCTCTGTCCCCTCTCTTGGTGGCAGACTGCAGAATTTTTAACAGTTATGGGCCCAACTAACATTAGTTGTGTAGGTACTGGAAATCCTGGCTATGGGCTACGACACAGAGTTCACAACAATACCCACTAGAAGTAATTTACAGATATCCCCTGTGCCCCCAAACCCAGTGAAAAGGAAAGCAATGTCTCAGACCTTAGATCACTTGATATAAATCAGGGCAATTGTCCTAGCTCCCCCCCCCCAGTGGGGAGGATCTGGGATTCTACTCAATTTATTTTGTGGTTCCCAAGAAATCAGGGGGTTTCTGATTGATTCTGAACTTGAAGCACCTTAACAAGTATGTCCATCACACAACCTTCAAGATAGCACCCTTATGATCAATCATTTTGGCTGTCCAACCAGGGGATTATTTAAGAAAAAAAACACTCACATGGCACTCTTCAACAAGAACAATGAACTGCAGAGTATATCTAGTATAATACTGTTTTATTAGAGTCACAGGACAGGCACCTAGCCCAAACCCCAGCGCTTCGGCAGTTGTCTTTGTCAGGGGTCTTTTAACCAGTTCAGAGGTGTGTTTTATAGGTGTTAATCCTTTACTGTGAATTGTCACACCTGCACAGTAAAGGATTTAAAGGAGAAGCACTTTGTTAATATAATTTCAATAGTTAATTACTAAGGTCCTCATACAGGCTATATTAACACTCCAGAGCACTGTCACTCCACTGACATCATCATGTAAGCATGTAGTGACCATTTTAGGTATCTACTGATGTGGCATGTTTGAATAGCTAGTGTGGGGGGTTATATGTTATGGAGATCTTTGAAGCATAGCGACCATGGATTAACAACATTTTGAGGAAAAAGGAGCACAGCATTATGTAGGTAAGCCTCTAACCTATAGTGCTGTGTTTTTGTTGGGACATGCTCGTGCAGGTACGAGTCAGTCAGCCCAGGCTCTCAGAGGAAAGCAAGAAGGAGGAAGCATGGCAATGTTGCAAACATAGACCCCAGAGCAGCAAAAGGCAGTGAGCGTCTTGTCACTGAGCGAATCTGTGGGGTCACACTTGCCAGACAAAGTGAGGCAACAAATTGTTAATAGAGAAGACGTCAACATTTTTTCCCTGCTTAACCAGCCCAGGGAGATGAAAAAAGAAAAAGGTGAAAAAGAATGCAATGATGGGGTAGAACAGAAGCACAAGGCAATGGTGCATCACACGTGGTAGATCTGGGTGGCAGACTTCACGACATGTGTGGAAATGCTTACCCAGGGCAGCCCAGGAAAAGCTATGGGGCTGTGGGTGTATTTCAGTAGGATAATGACCATGCACTCTAGTAAGCCTGGGGGAGGGTGGTTAGAATATGATGAATATCAGAGGAGAAAGCAGCACAATACTTGGAGATCATGGGCTATGTTGGACCTACTGCTATTGAGGACTATAGACCTGGGGGGGTGCAACACACACTGATAGCGGTTTCCCAATCTGGTGCCCCCCCTCACTGAAGAAGGGGTACCAGGGTATAATAGTGCAAGGGGGGGTGGGAGTGGGTGTTGCTATAATTATAACCAAGGGTAGTACAAAACAGAACGATGTATGTGCAAACCTGAGTACATGGCTTGTGGAAAACCGCAACCCTTTCAGCAATGCGGAAAAGGGACAGGGACAGGGAAAGCAGGTCATTTTCACCCCTTTCAGAATGGAGAGGCTAAAGCTCCCAACACCCATAAAGGTGGAAAGTATTAAGGGATGGTTAGTTAACTACCCAGATAGGAAAGACACTTGCTTGTTGGAAGAAAGGTTCAGGGTGGGGTTTCGTATTCCATACTAAGGGACAAGGAGGGCATACAAAGCAGACAACCTGAAATCTGCCAGGGAGCAGCTGGGGGTCATATGAAAGAAGCTTCAAAAAGAATTAGAAGCAGGAAGGATAAGTGGCTCCTTTACCACACCCCCAAGCCATCGTCTCAGAGTGTCCCCAATCGGCCTGGTCCCCAAGAAAGCACCAGGTGAATTTCATATAATAAATCACCTGTCATACCCAGAAGGGGATTCAACCAACCATTACATCGACCCAGTGCATACAGCGGTGTCATATGCATCGTCTGACAGGATGGTTGAAGTGGTGCAACAGGCAGGACAGGGTGCCCTCCTGGGGTAGGCTGACATAGAGTCAGCCTTTCGCTTGTTGCCAGTGCACCCAGCTGACAGAGAACTGTTGGGCAGGAAGTTTGAAGGACAATATTTTGTCAACAATTGCATGCCCATGGGGTGTGCAATGGTGTGCGCAGTCTTCGAGCAGTTCCTCCCCTCTCATCCCTCCAATCTCCCTCTACCTCCTATCCTTAACAAGGCCCCTTTAGGCTGTCTATACAACACTCTACTGCACTTTTGAAGCACCTTAATTTGTTATAATGCTCTGGAATGCTACCAGTTGGATTTGTACCACAGAAAATGTTTTGCTTCTGTATACCTATTGCATTCTCTGTAACTATCAATTGACTCAGGATTTTTGTATGTTATGTGTTGTGTCCTTTGTTAATTCTTGCCTGTGCACAATGTATTGTCCTGCATTCTAACTGACTCGGAACCTTTGTAAATGAGCTCCATGGCTCAAAGGTATTCAATCTGAATCATAAATAAGCAAAAAAATAAAGTTCAGCATGTTCCTGCACTGGGTGACAGCTCAAAAAGCTCAGCGTAACCATATGGTGCACTATCTGGATGACTTCCTGTTTGTGGGAAATGCAAGCACTATGCACAGTTCATGGAGGCCTTCCAGGAAGTGTACTCCGAACTGGGCATCCCAGTGGCACACAAAAAAGTGAGGGGCTGTGTATGCGGCTTTCATTCCTGGGTATCGAAATTTACTCTGGGGCATGGGTATTTCGGTTACCACAAGAAAAGTTGGCAGCTCTGAGGGTCCAGTTGGAGGTGGTGACCAAGGCTCATAAGGTCACTTTACATGAGCTCCAACAGTTGGTTGGCCACCTAAATTTCACTTGCCGGGTTCTGCCCATGGGGAGGACGTTCATGAGGCGGTTGGCCGGAGTGGGGGCCGGATGCTCAAAACCACATCACAGAATCCATGTTTCAGTGGCAATAAAGGATGATTTGAGCATTTGGCAGGCATTTTTGCAGTGCTTCGATGAGGTGGCCCTGCGTCTGGTCCTGGTGTCCAGCCGGGATCTAGAGCTCTTCACAGACGTCTCACGGGGTCTGGGTTTTGGGGCCTATTTCCAAGGCAGGTGGTGCGTGGGCCTGTGGCTAGCAACTTGAGGAGAGCTGGGCATACTGAGGCAAATTATGGTGTTGGAATTTTTTCCAATAGTAGTGCCCCTAGTGGTGTGGGGGAAGCTCCGCAGGGACAAGACGATCACCTTTAGGACTGACAACACTGGGGTGGTGCATGCCATAAACAGGCAGTTCAGGACAAGGGCCTGATGGGCAACCTCAAGTTAGTCTTTGTACTGAAATATTTATTACTGAATATTCAGTTTAAATCTGTGCATGTTCCAGGTGTTAACAATGGTATAGCTGATGCTCTTTCTCATTCACAGTGGAAGAGATTTCGAGAGCTGGTATCAGCAGCGGACAAAAACCTCAGGGAAGTCCCAGTATACATATGAGATTTGATATCCTAGAAGCCTGGGACTTGCTCAGGAATTCATTAGTGCCTAGGATGCAGGCAGCATATCAGAGGGGACTAGACAGCTTTTTGGCATTGCAGCAGTCACAGGGTGGATGAGGGTGTGGCCGATCTCAGTGGACCAGCTGTGTGCATATGTTCTACAAAACAAAATGTGAAGGGGTTACACTGGCCACAATGGAACAATACATGGCAGGCATAGCCTGGTTCCAGAAAGGCAGGGGGTATACAGATACCACAAGGGCTTTTCCCCTTCATGAGATGTTGCAGGGGAAGGCACGATCAGCTCTAAAGAGCCCAGATTGCAGACGTCCCATTAGTCCTAGCCTGTTTCAACAAATCTGGGTTGAACGCCCAAAGGTACATTTGTCCCCAACAGAGACACAACTGTTTCAGACAGCCTACTTGGTGGTGTTCTGTGGGGCTTTTCAGGTGTCTGAGCTTGTACAGGCAAGTAAGGCAGCGGGGCTGCATTGACATTGAGAGATGACAACGTGGTGTTTACCCCATTGAGAGTCTTTGTTCATTTGTGAAAAAGCAAAACAGATCGGGGCACCCGAGGGAGCTGGAAGGTTCCCCTGGGTTTGCAGTAGGATATTCAAGCATGATTATGTAACCAAGTGGCCACAATAGGGCAGGGCTTTCTTTAGACATGAGGATGGGGAACCACTGACAATGTACCAATTTAGGCACATCTTATTGAAGACCCTGCATCAGTTGGGTCATGATGCGGTGCATTTTAATACCCATTTCTTTAGGATTGGGGCTGTGTCACATGCAAGGGCAGAAGGGCTGATAGTCAGATCCAGGTGCTAGGTCGGTGGAGGTTGCAGGCATTTGAAAGCTATGTCAGGCCTCATATGTTATCACTTTTCTGCTTTGTTTTCAAACAGGTGATGCAGTTCAGAGAGCTCATATTTGGATTTGTGGCCACTAATATACACACTGGGTGGCTGTCTGGGCCAGGTGGTACCATGGAGGAGCGAATCTGTTTTTGGCCCCTGGGTAGGCAGAAGTGCATTGGTTGGGATAACGGGGGATGATATGGGGTGAGTTGCTTCCAGGGTTGTGAGTTGAAGCCCGGTGGAGAGAACGGCCAAAGGTACTGGTGATCCATCTAAAGGGAAATGATTTGGGAGCCATGACAGCACGAGAGTTGAAGCACAGCATGCAGATGGACTTGATTAGGTTGAAAGAGTGGTGGCCACAAGTGCACATTATTTGGTCTGACATTGTGCAACGATAGCAATGGCAGCATGCCTGTAACATCAGAGTGATAGAAAAGGGGCGCTGACTGCAAAACTCATCCATGCGATCACTTATGGACTCTGTAGGGGGTTCAGTAGTGAGACACCCAGATCTAGTCTTCAAGAGGCCTGGCCTTTATCAAAATGATGGGATGCATCTGTCAGAGAAAGGGCTTTGACAGGTTTTTATTGGATATACAAAGAGTGATGGAGAAAGCATTGGCGTGAAGTGCCTGTGTGGGTTGAGCAGGGCAATGCTCACCCTGTGTTGGCTTGGTAGTCTTGGAAGGCTGTATGGAGGGGATAACAGGGGATCATGAGTCTTGGCCAGCCAGATCTCCCTGAGGCTGACAGAAGGGTGGGGTCTGACAGCTGGAGTCCCTCCCTGCAAAAGGGGGGGCAGTCGGAATGGCAGCCTCCTCAGGCATCTGCCCCTGGTATGGCAGGTCCTCTGATGGGAGATGATTGTGCCACAGCTGGTCAAGAGAGCCATCCCTCATGCCCTGGAGGTGATGCCCTCATGGAGTTCTGTGACTGGTGTTAAGGCGGGCCCCTTATTGGTGAGAGGGAAGGTATGATCACCAATAAAATTTATCAGATCCAATTGAGTGATAATACCTACCAAGGCTACCTAGCTGCACACATCACACTGATTTTATGTAACTATTGATAATAGATTAATAAATACATGGATGTGGCCATTTTCTCCAAAGCTTGTTTTCTCAGTCTGTCCAGGTGAATGAAGGTATGTGCCCTATAAGACAACAGCTGGTTATCTGGAATTATCTGCTGACAATGGAAACATCTGCATTTTGTTGGACTACAGGCAGACTGGTGCAGGTTGCGATTTATGAGCATTGTGCGTGCTTCACTGTTACAGGTTTGTGCTTAATTTGTTCTCTTCAGTTGTGTTCAATGTTATGGCTGTGTGAACTTATTTATGTTACAAGTGTTATCAACAGCAAATTAACCCTGTCAAAGGATCACTGGTTGGAAGCTTAAGAGACATGACAGACAAATTGGTTGGCAAAGCTCCATCAGCCAGTTTTCCAGAATGAGGTAGGTCATCCATTTATTCTTTTATAACATCATAAATTATTTACATATCCAAGTTGTTGGTGTTAGGATAAGGAGAGAATTTGCTCACCTTGGCAACATGAAACATAGAAACATAGACTTTGACAGCAGATAAGGACCACTTGGCCCACCCAGTCTGTCCATTTCCCTACCTATTGGATAAGCTGCAGATTCTAGTTAACCAACAGCCTACTTCCTGCAACCCCCCCCACTATAATTGTCTTATGTCTGTCCCATGCATGTTTGAATCCCCCCACTGTTTTAGACCCCACAACCTCTCCAGGAAGGCAGTTCCATCGTCCATCACTCCCTCTGTGAAAAGAATTTCTCACATTACCCCTGAGCCGTCCCCTCTAACTTTAAATTGTGCCCCTTTGTTCTTACACATCTCTTTTCTGAAAGATGCTACCCTCCTGGACTTTGTTGATTCCCTGAGGTACTTAAAAGTTTCTATCATGTCCTCCGTCCCTCCTTTCATCAAGGGTATACATATTAAGCTCTCTCAGTCTCTCTTCATATGGTTTTGATGTAGACCCTGCACCATTTTAGTTGCCCTCTTCTGGACTGCTTCCATCCTGTCTATGTCCTTGCATAGATGAGGTCTCCAAACTGCACACAGTACTCCAGATGGGGTCTCACCAACTGTCTGTACAAGCGGGATAACCACTTCCTTTTTCTATTTGTGATGCCCTCCTATGCATCCCAGTATCCCCTGTCTCTCCTTACTGACTTCTCACATTGTTTACCCACCTTTAGGTCATCTGATATGACTACACCCAGATCCCTTTCCATTATTGTTGTTAGTACCTCCCCTGCTATTGTGTACTCTTCTCTTGGATTTTTATTTCCCAGGTGCATTACTTTGCACTTCTTTGCATTGAATCTAAGTTGCCATATGTCTAACCATTCCTCCAACCTTGCCAAGTCCCTTCTCATCCTTTCTACCCCCCCTTGTGTATCAACTCTGTTACAGATCTTTGTGTCATCTGCAAAGAGGCATACCTTTCCTTCCAGACCCTCTCCAATGTCACCTATAAAGGCGTTAAAGAGGACTGGACCCAGTACTGAGCCCTGAGGGTACTCCACTAGTAACCCCCTTTCTTCCAGAATGTTTTCCATTCACTATTACCTTCTGTGTCCTGTTATGCAGCCAGTTTGCTACCCAGGCTACCACCCTGGGACCCACTCCCAGGCTGGCTAACTTGATTATTAATCTTTTGTGCGGGTCTGTGTCAAATGCCTTGCTAAAGTCTACTGTAGGTAGGCCATATCCACAGCCCCTCCCTGGTCTATTACTTTGGTCACCCAGTCAAATAAATCAATTAAATTTGTCTGACATGACCTTCCTGCTGTGAATTCATGCTGCTTTGGGTCCTGTGCCCCGCTGGCCTCTAGGTACTGAACAATTCTTTCTTTCAGAAGTGATTCCAACATTTTCCCCACCACTGAGGTCAAACTAACAGGTCTGTAGTTTCCTGCTTCTGCCTTGCTCCCACTTTTGTGAAGGGGAATCACATCTGCCCTCCTCCAGTCCTCAGGTACCACCCCATCTTCCCATGATTTGTTAAAAAGTGTGGTTAGTGGTGTCACTAAGTCCTCCCTTAGCTCTTTTAGTATTCTAGGGTGAATCCCGTCAGGCCCCATTGCTTTGTCCACCTTGAGTTTTAGGAGTTCTTTCAGGACTCTTTCTTCTGTGAATGGACTGGCGTAAACCCCACTACCCAGAGTGCTTCTACTGTTTGGTTTAGGTAACTCCTCCTCTTCTTCTTTTGTGAATACTGAGCAAAAGTATTCATCCAGTATCTCTGCCTTTTCATTGTCTCCCTCTGGCCACCTCCCCTCTTCTTTATTAATCTTCACTATCCCTCCCTTAACCTTTCTATGCTCCCTAATGTACCTATAAAAGGTTTTATCCCCCTTCTTAACTGAGTTGGCTATCTTTTCCTCAGTTTGGGCCTTTGCTTTTCTGACTGCCTTCCTCATGGAGAAGGCAGTCAGAGATTATTGGTTGCACAGATATATATAGGTACTACATGGACAAATGTGACTGGAGAATTAGTGATCTAAGAATGCTTATATGCCCAAGGTTCTATGTTGATTGACAGCTTTGGGCTGTGCTACTACCCTAGTAGGGGTGTTCATTACCCATATCTATTAACTCCCAATGAACAGTGTTGAAGCTAGCAGAAAAGGAAATTACAGTAAGTATGAAGGAATTTCTCCTTTGCATTCATCTAGGCTGCCTAATATGTATTGGGGGGGTCAGTATTTATTGTGAAGGCAATGGGACTGGAACTTGGGCCACTAATGAAGGCAGCTGCTGGTCATGTTAGTACTGAGCATCTCTCAAAGGCCCTCAGATGTTGTTTAGACTGAATATCATTACCAAAGCAGGCTGTGGCAGGGCTGAGAGGGACCTGGGGGTTGTGGAAAGGCCATCCACACACAATCATACAGAGATCCTCCCCCATGCCAAGGTAGGCAGCAGTAAGAAGCCACAGAACTGGGGGGGGGGGGCAGAGGCTCCCTCACAGTAAGGTACAGTATGTGGATGGAAATTGAGCTCTCTTTTGTATATTTGTAAAATTTGGGTAGGGGTTAAGCTTTGTTTCACATCCTATGTAAATGCTTTACCTGCAACACCAATCAATTCTATTTCTTCCTTGCTCTTAGCAAAAGACTTATGACCAAATAGTAGGAAAGGAGAGGAATTTGGTAGTATACTGTATAGTAGCCTTTCATATACAATGTAAACTAAAGCGCTTTATAATCCATGAACAGCTGGCAGTAGCCATTAGGCACACTCAGAGAAATTATGGAAAGGCGAAGGGGTTAAGTACAGAGGAAGGGATTCAATTAAGGACATGGGAGGTTCAGTGACTTGCTCAGGGTCACACAGTAAGTAATGGCAGTTGTAGGATTCCAATCCACATAGGCCTCAGTAAATAGCATTGCTCACCAAATTTACAGTATTTCTCTGTTTATTGTAGACATTAGTTCATGTAAAAGTCATATAATTAGTCAATAGTTCAATGCTTAAGTAACACAGCTTTTTCAGGACTATAGATTTTGCTAGGATTGAAACCTGGGTCTCCAGTGTGTTGGATCTGTGCTCTAACCACTAGGCTACACTGCCTCCACACAAATGCAGACTTTTGATTTTCTAGGCTTCAAGAACAAGATTACTGTAGGAGCTGATTAGAATAATTTGAGTCGAGCATAAACACAACAAGCCTTCAATAGCAAAGGCACATAATAATCAAGAAACTGATTATGAAGTTTATATTCATATAAGTTCAGTGTTCAGGGACACATTCCAGTTCAGATAAATTCAGGAAATATTTGCTGTATGAGATAGTAGTTTATAGAAATTCAATTTGGGAAAGTTCTAGTTCAATAGAGATTGTGATGGTAAAAAAATTGCTTATTTAATTTCACAGCTAGAAGAGCAGACATATTCCCTTAAAAGTGACTATGGCATCCATAACAGTAACTGCAACCGTAGAAATTCTAAAGGAAGACACTGTGTAATTGATTTTTACTTTTCTGTGCCTTTTGGGGAGAATTTGAGTGTCATGCTATTATATCTCATTAAGAGGGTCATCTGTGGAAAATGCTACTCTGAGTAACCACAGAAGGTATTTCCTTAATGACACCATGTGCCATTAGTGTCAATGAGAAACATTGATCTCATTTTACATTCCCCTTGGAAGGTCAGGCAGCAGGCTCTGGAGCCCGTCACCAAATCATCATTTGTTTGCATGAATTCATGTACTCACTTGCACATTTCACATTTCCAGTTAGTTTCCTATTACAGAGCCGAGTCTTGGGCTAGACAGGAAAACAAATGCTAAACTAGTCTAAAGTATACTTAAAAAGATATCCAGATTGCCATGCATTATCTCTAAATATAGTCTAAGCACTGTGTATACAGCTCCAGAATGTTGTCAGGGAGGTCCAAAGGGCATTATTTGGTTAAATTTGAGAATAAAATACTGCACAGATACATTCATTATCACTCCGTGGATCTGATTCCTTGCTCCTATAACAACTGCCTTTCTTTCCTTCAGCTCTTTATGTTCATGTTTTTATAGTTTAACTATGTTGACCCTGCAGCACTGGACATGTCTTTACGCATAAAAAGGGTGGAATACCTGTATGCTGAAAAGTTTGTAGAAGGAAGCAAAACAGAAATCGCAATTGACACTTGTTTATGTTGCTGGCAGTGAAAATCATAATCTGATTTGTTTATTTGCTTTACCGCAGTTTTACTTATGACTGGAATGAGCTCTGCATGCAGTCATCTTTTTGCTAGCATGTAAATTCACTACTGTGTTTGGATATCAGCCAGTAAGGCAAATATTAACGTTACAAATGTACTTAAGCAACTTCGTAACTACAGAAGTTTACCATTTCAATGTTTTGGGCAATTTACACAGTCCTGGAAAGGTTCTTTCTGTCCACCACTTAGGTAAGTCTATATGCCTTGAGCTCAAAGTCACCAGGTTGCAGAGACTCAATGTAAATATAAGCCCCAGCAGGGTGGGTGGGTGGTGTGTGTGTGTGGAGAGAGAGAGAGAGAGAGAGAGAGAGAGAGAGAGATTTTGCATTCTCCATTAATGTTAAGCGGTAGTGTCCTCATTGCTGTTTCCCATGCCAGATTGCCATGCAGCACCTGTTCCTCTTCCAAAGTGCATTGACAAAATCATGTTTTTTATACCTGTTGACAAAGTTATTCTGTAGTTGAACAGCAGGGCGTGCTATCAAGACAGATAGTCACTCCCTACCTCAGAGGCTGAGCACATCAACTCAGAAACAATGAACTGAAACACAGAAACATAGACAATGTTGGCAGAAAACAACTATTGATCCATCCAGTCTGCTCTGTTTTACCATGTCCTGCTCCATGACCTGTTGTCTAGATGGGGTTTACACCTTCGTCCCTCCACTGCTCCCTGCCTGACTGCTACCCCCTACTTCAAACAACAAGAAGTCCTAATGTATTCTGACATATGAAGTAAGACCTTGCTGTTGTATTGCCCTGGAGAGGAAAGAGTTAAAGCCTACATTCTAAGTAGGCACGCACTCGGTTTCAAATCACTGTCCCCTGGTACATTCTATTCAACCGTCAGATTCTTTACTCTGCCTTACTGTGAAGATGCCTTGGAGATTCTCATGAGCATCTCGTCAATTAAAGTGTTTTTTTCACTTCGATCATTTCACTGATTTAAAAAACATTTAGTGTTTTTGTATCTTTTCACTGTCCCTCGGTACAGTTACAGTTGTCGCTACTTTTGCCTACTTGGTGGGTAAGTCTCTGTCCTTAGCGGTTGCTGTTCAACCGTTCGGGCACCAAGTTCTTTTGCCTCTCTCTCTCTTTTCTGTCTAAATTTAACTTTGTCAGCTCTGATTAATAAAAAAACGAGATTGTCAATTTTTTCCCAGACCGCTATTAACCAGAACTGTTTGGATCTTATCTGGCCTAACCCCTTTGGGATAAGTTAGATGGAGTCACAGAAGTCCAAGTAGAAAACTGGTCCCATTGGTTTTCAACAGTGTGTTGAGTGTGGGGAACTTTTGTCAAGGCCGATCCCCACACTACTTGTGTTTTCTGCCTGGGGTTGGAACACTTGCAGGCAGAATGTGACATATGTAAAAATTTCCCTTAGATGCTTGACAGGTGCCTTAACCGACTGAATGAGAAACTGGCTGAAAAATCCGCTAACCCAGATGACTAAACCAGTTCCACCCTGCCTATGTCTTTCCTGAGATGTGATCTCCAAAACTAGACACAGTATTCCAAGTGGGGTCTTACCTATATAGTGACAACACCACTTCCCTTTTTCTGCTGATGATACCCCTATCTATACACCTCAACATCCCACTAGCTCTTCCAATCATTTTGACGCACTGTTTAGCCACCTTTAAGTCATCCGATATGATTACCCCCAGGTCCCTTTCCTGCTTGGTCATTGCCAGTATCTCTCTCCTCATTTTGTACTGCACCCCCGGGTTTCTGTGACCCAAATGCATTATTTTGCACTTTTTTGCATTAAACCTTAGCTGCCAAACGTTTGACTACTCCTCCAGTTGTTTTAAATTTGTTTCCATCCTTTGTACCCCCCCCGGCGTGCCCACTCTGTTGCAGATCTTGGTGTCATCTGCAAAGGGGCAGGCGTTCCCTTCCGGTTCCTCTGCTATGTCATTATTGAAGACACTGAAGTGGATTGGCTCCAGTATGGAGCCCTGCAGTACCCCACTGATCACTCTCTTCTCCTTGGAGCAAACTAATTTACCACCACCCTCTACCTCCTATCCCCTAACCAGTTTCTTAATCCCAGGTTGCCGCCTTATTGCCTACCTCCATGCTTTTTTTTTTCTGTTAACTCTGTTTTTCTCTCCTGCCAGATCAGGGCTTCCCTCAGGCAGGACTCGCTCATCTTCTGCCCCATACCACCCACCTGAACCACACCTTCTGACTGATACATCAGAGTCAGGATCCCTGCCTCTCCCAGCCCCAAAGGAGAAGACTGAGGATCTCCAGGAGGTAGGGTCAGAGTCGTGGCCAGCATTGGGTGTGTGGAGCATCAGCCCCTCGAGGATTGCCATCACCCTCACCAGGCTGGCAGAGCTTTTTCTGCTTCTGCTTTTTCCCCCTAGGAGTGTGGCATGCAATGACGCCTGCGCATGGCTACCCTTCTGGCGTCTGCTGCACTCCACTGCTTGCATCGACTGGTGTACCTGCAGTGTCCCCGATCTCCATCGGGGGGCACCAGGACACCGAGCAACCCTGGATCCCTCCCCAGGGAGAGGAGAGCTGTCCTCTGGATGCTTCATCCTCTCCATCCCTTGCTGACCCCCGGCCACCCGAGCCATCACTGAACCTGGGTTGCCGGCATGGCGCAAGGTGTGGTGTCCAGCTCCTCAATCCTCAGCGCCATTGGGCCAGACACCCACCTCCATGCTACTCAACTTGTTTACCAGCCTCCTATGTGGAACAGTGTCAAAGGCCTTGCTGAAGTCCAGGTAGGCCACATCCACCGCCCCTCCCTGATCCAGCACCTTGGTTACTCCATGAAAAAAACTTATTACATTTGTTGGCATGACCTCTCTGTAAAGTCATGCTGCTTCAGGTCCTGCAGTCCTCTGGATTCCAGGTGTTCCATGATCCTTTCCTTTAATAGTGTTTCCATCAGTTTTCCTACTGCAGATATCAGGCTGACAGGCCTGTAATTTTCTGTCTCCTCCTTGCTACCATTTTTGTGAAGTGGGACTACATCTGCTGTTCTCCAGTCTCTGGGACCATGCCAGTCTCCAGTGATCTGTTAGACAAGTCTGCCAGAGGTGCAGCTAACATCTCCTTTAGTTCCTTTAACACTCTTGGATGCACCCTGTCTGGCCCCATGGCTTTGTCCACCCTCAGATTAGCGAGTGCTTTCCTGACTCTCTCCTCAGAAAACAGACAGGTGTCCAGTTCCCTGCCCCCAAACTCTTGGTGATTATTTGTAGTAGTAGTAGTAAAAATCTTTATATTTATACAGGACAAGCTGGTATAAAACATATTTAGGACAAGTTCTATATTATAGATGCTCCTGTTCTTTTCAGTATAACATAAAGTACAAAGACAAAAACAGGTATAACAAATATCTTATAACATCATTTACATCAACATTATATCTATGTCCTAATCATTGCACATACAACGTACACTCAGTTCATGTTTTAACTTCTTCATGAATAATTTAGCATCACTTTGTGGTCCCTCCTCTTCCCCCTACTGTGAACACTGAGCAGAAGTATTTAAGATGCTTGCCTTTTCTTGTTCCTCCTCTGTACAGCCTCCTCACTCTTTTTTTAACCATATAATCCCTCCCTTGCAAGGGTGTCGGCAGGCATACGCACTGTACTCAGCAGAGTGCAGTATATAAAATCAGGCAGGCAGCCGTCTGGCAGGGAGCAACTAAAATAGAAAGCAAGGACATTGTGAGTCACACTGTCTGTGTCATGCTGAGCCCTTTTGCCTTTGTTGCTCACTATGGGACACTGATGCTACCAGCCAAATACACAAACAAGGACAACTTACCAGGCAGGCAGAAAAACAAGGAAGGAGGATTACAGGAAGAAAGTGATTATTTGAACTCAGACTTTGCAAACGGGGGGTGGGGGGCTATTGTTGGTGTGGCGTGGCAGCGCATATTTTGGTTTATGCTTACATAATGGGGGGATGGGCAACAGTGCATCAGTTTTGAGTACAAGTTTAAAATTCCTGGCTACACCCCTGCTCCCTTGGTCTTTCTTTTCTAGCTAATATACCTAAAAAATCTCTTGACCCCCTTCAGTACTGTCTGGGCTAGTCTTTCTTCAGCTTGTGCCTTTGCTCCCCTTACTGCTTTGCCTGCCTTCCTCCATTTCCCCAGATACACTTCCCTGTCCTCCTCTCTCTCTGGGTCTCGTTATACCTTCCGAATGCCACTGTTTTCACCCTTACCTTTTCTGCCACTTCCCTCGAGAACCATAATGGTCTCCTCCTCCTCCTTCTGCCTTTGCTTATTTGCCACACGTACAGGTTTGTTGCCTTTACTGTGGCCTATTTTAATCTTGCCCATTATCCCCCCATGACATCTCCCCCTGTTAGGTGCTCTTGGAGGCATTCCCTTTTAGCCTTAACCTTTTCAGCTACTTCCCTGTAGAATCATAGTGGTCTTTTTTTTTTCTTTTGTTTTTGCTCACTTCTTTTGCACAGAGGTTTGTTCCTTCCCTTAATTTGGCCCATTATTCCTCCACCTCACCTTTTCCCTCCCTTAATTTGGTCCACTATTCCCTCCACCCAACACTGGCTATCCCCCCTGCTAGGTTGTCTCTGAGGTATTCACCCATTTTTATAAAATCTCCCCTCCTAAAGTCCAGGACCCTCCTCCTTGAGTGGTTTGCTTCTGTTGCTTTCCTTATGCTGAATCACACTGTATCATGATCACTGGTCCCTAGGTGGCTTCCCACCTTGATATCTGCAATACTGTCCCTGTTAGTGAGCACCAGGTCCAGTATTGCCCCATCACGAGTATGATCCCTGACTAGGTGCCTGAGAAACCTCCTAGAATGGAGTCTAGGATGTCCCTGCTTCTTGATGAGGCCATGGCTAGGAGGCTACAGCCTATAACCGGCAGATTGAAATCTCCACCAGCAGCACCTATTCTTTTTCTGCCATTGTGCAAATAGCTTCCCCAAGTGCCTTGTCCAGTTCTTCCACCTGTATTGGAGGTCTTTAGATCACCCCAGTGTAAACAGAGGCTCTGGCTCCTGTCTCCAGGTGACCCACAGTACCTCCAACCCATACTTTCCCACCTGGTTTGCCTCTGTTTCTGTTGCTTTGATACCCTCCCTTACATATGGCACAATCCCTCCTCCCTTTCTTCCCACCTTATCCTTCCTGAACTGAGTATAGCCTGGTATGGCCATGTCCCAGTCCTGGTTCCCTGTGCATGATGACTCAGTAATGGCCACAATATCCAAGTCAGCCTCTGCCATGATGACCTCCAGATCTGCAATTTTATCTCAAGACTCCTTGCATTTGCACACATGGCCTTCCACTTCTTTTTCACATTTTGCCTACAGCCCCCTTCTTTCCCTTTTGCCCTACCTCCTTTTCCTCCTCTCTTTTCGCCACTTTTGTTCCCATCCCATCCCCTTTGTGTACTACCACTGTGCTATTTTCTTTGTCCTGCTCCCTGGGGATTTTCCTCCTCTTAGGTTCTCCCTTCCTTCTCTTTTAGTCTGGGAGGGGGGCAGTTTCTGTCTACCATTTTACTTCTACATTCCCCTCAGCTAGTTCAAATGTTCTTCAAAGTAACACTTAAACTGTCCACTGAGGAGTGCATTTCTCTTCCCAGATGGATGTAGGTCATCACATCTGTATAGCCCCATATCCTTCCAGGTTAGTCCCAAGTCCCCAGTGTAGTCGAACTCCTCTTCTCTACACTGTTCTTCCAAACAGGAGCTGAAGCTCCTGGTGTGGAGAACCCTCTCCACACTCCCTGGTTGTAGAAAGGCAGTCCCTCAGCGAAAGCCACTGTGCATGCCCCCTACCCAAGACCCCTCCCCAGTTCCCTGAAATCCCCCTGCAGTATCCCAGTCCTGTCCCTAGCCAGGTCATTAGTCCCCAGGTGAACAATGACATCCAGAGCCCCCTCCTACCCCACCATCTTGGTGATCCTTAAGATATGCTTTTCATCCTTCTAAGTTGAGGCTCCAGGCAAGCACCTTACCTCCCTGTTTCCCTCCCCTCCTATTCCCAAATCTCATCCCCCCAACAATTGAATCCCCCACCAGAAGTTGCTTCCTCCTCTGATAGGTTCTTCTGCCTTCCACCTTGGGGCCTCCCCTATGGAGGCTCCCCACATCCACCCTTGCCACTATCATGGGTGCCTCTTCCAGCAGTCTCGTCCCACCTGAGCGGCAAATGAATTATGTAGTGGAGCAGTCTGAGAGCCCCTGATCCACCACCCATACCCTCCCAGAGCCTACCACAGTCCAGCTGGCCTTCCTTCTTCTAGGCACCCTCTGGGGCAATGGTGGTAAACTCAGTGGTCTCTGGGTGGGGGAAGAGGTCCTTCAGATCTTGGCCAGCTTGACCCCGAGTCCAGCAACTTTGTTTCACAACCCAGAGGGGTGCATGCAGATGGGACAGCACCTCAGTCTCTAGAAGGTCTCTCTGTAAACTGCATCTCCACAACCACTACACTGCACCACTCCCAAAATTCCCATTGCTTCACTCTGTAATTCTGCTCAATATTACTTGTAACCTTACCCTAAATAGGGTGGTTCTTGTTTACCCCTTTCTGCTTTACTTTAACCCTTATTTGTTCCTGCATCCCGTCCCTTGTAGAACCTCTCCACCTGCCTATTGATTAATCTTCCCCTTTTGCCTTTCTTTAACCATTTACATGCCTCTACCCTAGATAGAGTGTTTCCCCTTTTCTCACACAACAGGTATTTACTGTTTGTAAGGACGTTTACCTTCCATTAGTTACCCCCCTTACCCTCTTCCAGTACTTTCTACACAGGTAGCAGCAAGTTAACAGGTACTGTACTATACTGGACTGGCAGAATTCCCTGCTTGTCTGCTGTCACCTTAATTGTATTGGCCCCTATGCACAATCGGGGTGTAGGGACATGTGAAATGCACATATCCAGTCCACGACCCCGCACCCTGTGGACATATGTGCTGGTACTGGCATTCACAAATGCCGACCACCTGTCCGCGGCTCCCCCCCAGCGTGCAGGTCCACTCAGGGTGGGCACAGGTGGAGATGCAGGCCCAGCCAAGCAATCCAATCGGATGCCCAGCATGCGATCCAACAGTGAATCCCATGTGTGTCAGGGGCGCTTTGGCAAGCGCACCCGCAGATGTGTGGTCGGCAGCTGTGGTGAGAGATTGCAATGCTGCAGCCCTGCCATTAACACCAATGCAGTGCCGTGAGCCAGGGAGGAGAGGCATGCCTGCTGACAGGGGTGGAGGGACACATCTTCCGGTAGCAGAGAGGGGTGCTGGCATGCGGCGCCGCTGGTATGGGCGGGTAGCAGCCTTGACCCAGTGCCCTGTAAGGGGTAAGAGTGTTATGGGCATCAGGAGGGGGTGTCACACTCACTGCTGAATGCAGGGGTTGGTGGGTGGCATCAGGCAGCCGAGATATGTGGCTCTGGTAGTTTGGTGAGCTACTCACCCTGTCCAGCAGGGTATGCGTAGAGCATGTAGGGGGTTTATGGCTGGGTCTCTCTGGCATATGCGGTGACCCCCTATGCACCCCTGCAGCCAGCACTACATGCCTTAGTGCATGGCGCCTAGTACTGGCCCACCCCCGGCGCATTGCTCATCGCGTGGTTGGGGGATCAGGTGCATATGTACTGTGCACCCCCCCATGCATCCTGTGCGGAGGGTGCAGTTGGTGCGGGGTGGCTACTCACCCCAGATACACGCGCATAGCACTCTGCACCATTCGTTCATAGAGCCCATTAAGAATATATTACACAGCATAGAACATGACAGGTCAAACAATTTCACAATGCCTGAAATATTCAAAGAGTACAGAACACAGTTATACCATTTCTCCTATGTTACATCCTGTTCTTTATTTATTTATGACTTGCTGAGTCAATACCAGTTTACTGCCCAGAGTAGAAAAGCATCTGACGTACTGATCTTTGTTGTATAGGCCACCCACACATTGAGATGGATAACCATCTTTTAAAAACCTTTCAAAACCATTTAAAACTATTTACATAGACTGACAACATGGCAAAGAGACACATTCCCTCCTGAAGGTCACCCCTCTGAGCCGCCCCACACCAGTATTATTTTCTTTTAATTTCATATCATCTACCGACATGCTTGGCTTTTCTAGTACTCGTGCCCTTCTGCCATCTTGAGTCTCTACCATCTCCCTTGCAGATCACCCCCTGCCATCTGCTGTTCCATCTTCTACCCGGTAGAGCCTCCAAAAAGGTCCATGATATTGGAACCTTCTCTTGCTTCTAAGTACATGAGGAAGGGGAGCCATTCCTCCATAAGACTGTGATTTCCTCCATTTGTTTACATGTATCCCTCAGTTCTTGTGCGTTTGATGTTGGCTCTGTGAACCAATGTTTTGTTACCACCTTCTCTGTGACTGCAATAAGAATTCTGTGAAAATAAATGTTTTGCCTGTTGTGAATGTCCCTCTGCCATATCTCTAGGAGCATGTTACTAGGTTGTAGAGGAGTGGCTATTTCTAATATTCCTTGTACCATGGAGATGGGCAGAGAAGGCGTGCTGCAGATCAGATAGGATCTGGGCTGTCAACACCGAGTTGGGAAATGAGCAGACTAGGTGGGCCGCATTGTCCTTACCTGCTATCAGATTCTATGTTTCTGTGTACTGCATGTCTGAGGTACCAACTGCCCTAAATCTGTCTAGCTTGGGGTACAACCATAGAATGTGTAAATGGTTCCCTCATCCCCTACTCCCTCTTCAGCATTTGTCTGTATAAGTATTTTTAAAGTGGTATATCACCAAAGGTGTACAAAAGAAGATGCTAGCAATCTTCCACCTGAACTTTCTCAAGTACAAGGAAGCCACAGTGGAGTGCCCTCCCTCCCAAATTTTCTGCCATGTTTCAGGTTGTAAACCTGGCACTCCCTCCTTCCATTTTCTGTTATTTCATCATCAGGTCAGTTATTAATTGCTGGTATGCTCTGTACAGTTTTGAAATATGCCCTCTGCCCTTCAGGTTATTTGCTGCCAGATTATGATACCGTACTTCACCATTTAGAAGCCGCAGCTTCTATTACATTATTCTTTTTTAGTGTGAGGCTTTAATTTGAGGGCGGTTACTATTTGAGGGTGGCTTATACTAGCAAGTGTTCGGTAAGCCATTTCGTATTCATTCAGCACTGCTCCGTATGTCAAACCTGTAACTGACTTGATTGACAGTGACATTTAAAAACTCAGGTAGCATAGCCTGTAGCCCCGTAGCAGTTGTCAGTTATACCGTAACTGTACTCTACAATGCTGAAAAGAAAGTGTTACGACTTAGACTTTAAATTGTCTGTTGTCAATCATGCCAAACTAGCAGGTAATCGCCTGGTAGCAGAGGCGCCCCCAAATAGATGAAAAACAAATTTGTGAATGGCGTAAGAATAAGGAATGACTACAGGCCATGGTAAGTGAGTAAGGCTGCTCGGAGTCAAACCACAAGTGCAGGCAGCTTCTTGGTGCTGGACAAAGTCCTCATATCCTACTGAGGAAGCAAATCTAGCGACCTGGATCTCGCATCAGAGAGAGCGCCACCTTAGAGTGACACATAAAGCTATTGCCCTGAAAGCATCATCAATAATAAACTGTCCTGAATTTAAAGCCAGCAGAGGTTGGGTAGACCACTTCTTGTCAGGGTGGGGGTTTACGATCAGACAGCACACTACAGTTGGGCAGAGACTACCTAAAGATTACCTACCAAAGGTGACAGAGTTTGTGTGCTTTTGTGCCAAGCAAATAAAAATGGCAATATCCCTGTGCAATGCATAGGTAATATGGATGAGACTGCCATGTTGGCTGACATGCCTGGCAAAAAAACTGTAGAAGCAAAATCAGTCCCTTTACTAACTACCGGGATTGAAAAACAGCGAATCACTGTTTGTTTGGCACCAATAGGAGACGGACAAAAACTCCCTTCTTTTGTGGTATTCAAAGGTAAATGAATGCCAAAAGAGGCTGCGGTGTGACGATTGGCCAGCTGGTTATGATTGTTCTATGATATTTGTAATATAGAATGTGGTATGTGATTGTCTCACATGAGACATCCTGTGCCCCTGGGTGACCCCATCCAGGTTTTAGTGAAAATAACAGGATATATGTAACTAACTAGGAGGTCTCTGTAATGTAATTAATGTCCTAGAGAAGTTGCATTTTATAGCCTTTTTATGACCTCCTGCCTCGGAAGCTGGGAAACTAAAATATACATTTTATGACTTCAGATAAACTGATTCCTGTAAAGCTGTATTGCATGTAGGTGAGGGATTGCAGGGTTGTAAATCTACAAAGGAACCATACAAGATCAAAAAGAAAATGTTAATTAAGGAGTCATATTAGGAAATGTATTTTTCCTGCTGATGTCACATTATTTAATATATCTCCTGGCAGGAGATCATTGTATATTTTTTATATTCTAAAAGGAGGAACTAGATGACATCATTGAAGGCTTATGGAGACACAGAGTTTTAAACTATACTGTGTCTGAGCTGTTTGATATATTCCATCGTGGGAGTGTAGAAAGACACAGCTCCCTGATCTAACTTTAAAAGCACTAAAAAGGTAATACATTAGATAGAAAAAGTCTAACTGTATTGTGGTAGGAGTTTTTGTTTGTATTTTAACCTTGCTCTTTTAAGTGATTGTATGCTCTTTGATATATTGTTCTGTGTTTACATTTTACATATTTTTATCCATTTTAGTAAATATATTAATTTGAAAGCTACTGCTTGGGTCTTCCAATTTCTTTTTTTTGTATGAGACGTATAGAGGGTTAAGACTGACAAAACTGTTCAAGAGCTTGATGGTGTTACTAAACTGGGAAAAGGTATGAATATACCTAAGGTCTTTTATAGAGTTTTAAGGGTTCATTTTGGATAACTGGTTAGGTGTCCTTAGGTGAAAGATATATTGCATCTCCCGAAGATAATTTTATCTGAACCTGTACATTTGGGTATGCTAGCATAAGGTTCACAGTTTGAATCCCCCCCCAGAACTTGAGACTAAAGGTGATTTGGACCCACAAGCAGACAGGACCCTGTCTTTTACCTGTTCACATCACTGCACTCAGAGGTTAACACTGTGGGAGCAGAGGGCCTGACCTGTTGAGTGCATCTGTGACAGATTTGGTTGGCAGTGGTGTGGATAAATTTGGTAACACAAGCTTTAACTGTTCAGTGTGTCAGCTTAATACTGTACAGCTCACTTGCAAAATAAGGCAGTGATTTATTTTTAAAAAGGAAACAGAACTATATAATTTTGCTTACAGTCAAGTTCCTACCTGTTTTATTTTTTTTTCTAAAGTGCAAGTTAGAGTAGCCATAGTTAGGGAAGAAGATGGCTTCCAACTACAGCGGGCACACTGTAGACTACTTGAAGCAGTTGTGACAGGACAGAGGACTCTTGTATGAGGGGACAGCCACCAAGCAGAACCTCCTGGATGCCCTGATGGCAGCAGATGCCCAGAGCATTGAGTCACTGACTGTGACTGTAAGGGACCAGACCTTGAGTGTGGAGGGGCCAGCGGCCAGTGCAGTGTCCAGATCCAGTGAGGATGACAGCAGGGCCAGTGCCAGCAAAGGGCCACAGCAGCAGGGGAAGGTCACCAGCATTCTGGAGCCAGAAGCAATCAAGCTGCAGATTAAGTTGCACAGAATGGAGATGGAGTTCCAGAGAGAAGAGAAGCGAGAACAGTGAGAGGCAGACCATGAGGAGCATGAGCACCAGAGGTGACATGAACTGGAGAAGTTATGGATACAACCAACAGCACCAGAGCAGGTAAGTAGCTTGGGTTTAACTGGAACTACAGGACTGGGTTACAAATTGAATTCCAAATTGATAGCTGAATTTAAAGAGGGGGAGGATATGGATGCCTTTTTAAATTGCTTTAAAAAAGTTTGTATTCAGGCAAAAATTCCTAGAGGGTCCTGGAGCTTCCAGCTATCCCCGCTACTTACAGGGAAAGCTTGGGATGCATTGGGTCAAATGGACAATGAGGACAGTAATGATTACAGCAAACTTAAAATTGCACTTTAAAAAAAGTTTGATTTAACTGCAGAAGCATACAGAGCTAAACTCTGTAAGCTCAGGAGAAGCCCTGATATGAGCTATGAGGAGCTAGCCATGAAAAAATGTCAGTTTTTAAAATGGTGGGAAGGAATTGAAGCAAACTCTGTAGATAAAATTGAAAATACTATTTTGTTGGAACAGTTTTTTTGGGCATGCAAAGCAGAGCTGAAAACCTGGCTGGAGGACCAAGATCCCAAAACAGTGCAAGAGGCTGCTGAACTCTCAGACCGCTATGCCAAGAGCAGACCTGCTCTGAGAGCAAATGGGGTGGGCATGGCAGTGCAGAAAGGGAAAAGTGCACCTTCAGGGAAGCTAAAACCCTCACTGCCTCCACCAAAACCAATTAGCCCCAGGTTTCAGAAGAAAGATTTCTCTGAGAAAAGAAACAATGTTGGGTCTGTAAAGAAACTGGGCATATAGCCAGACAGTGTCCCAAAAGGGTGAGCAATATGCAGAATGGGGCTAGGAAAGAAGTGGGTTGTTTGTGTGTCCCTGGAAGCATGCCTGTGAACATGAGGAAACACATGCACCCAGGCATGGTGAATGGTGTACAGACACAAGGGTTAAGAGACACAGGGGCATCCCTGACATTGATAAAAGGGGATCTGGTAGAGGCTGGTCAGCTTATACCCAATGAATTTATAACTGTACAAGACTTTACTGGTGAGGAGAAAACATTGCCACTCGCTAGTGTTCTCCTGGACTGGGGTGAAACAGGGGGAACTGTGCAACAGGTGTCTGTAGTCAAAACTTTAGCAGTTGACATCATCCTTGGCAACAATCTCAAACAGGGGATGGTGTGTGCAGTTACCCATAGCCAAGTGGGATGGGGAAATTGTAGTCTCCTGGACCCCACAGAAGCCAGTGTGGAAATCACTGGGAGGTTGATTCATCAGCCTGTGTCTCCTGATAGGGAGACTAATGAAAAGGGGGTAGAAATTTCCTCAGGAGCAGTTAACCACACAGCTATAGAGGGTTACTCCAAAGAAGGAGGGGTGACCCATTGTCAGAGGGTTAGGGATGACAGTGATCCTGAGTGCTGTGACACTAGTGCTAGGGATCCTTGTTTAGAGACTGATGGGGACCTGTCCCATGCCTTGGGAATGTGTAAGGAGTTTGCAGCTGCTCAGAAAAGTGACCCTAGTCTAGAGAAGCTGAGGGTTTGGGTAGACTCTGATGGAGCACAGGGAGTTGATGGTAAACATAAGGTTTGTTGGGAAAATGGACTGATGTATACTCAGGCTATGAAGACAGAGGGAGGGGTGGTAGGCAGGCAGCTTGTTGTTACCCAGGGGTATTGTGAGCAGTTGCTCAAGATTGCACACGGTATTCCCTTGTCTAGTCATCTGGGAATTGCATGCATTATGCAGTGGTTGGCCCAGAACTTCTCTTGGCCCAACTTCACCCAACAGGTGAAGGAGTATTGCAAGTCTTGTCACCGTGTCAAGAAATAGGGAAGGCAGGTAAGAAAACACAAGCCACCCTAATTCCATTGCCCATTGTGGAGAAGCCATTCCAGAGGGTGGAAATGGATATTGTGGGGCCTTTAAATACCCCCAGTTCCTCTGGAAAGAGGTTCATCCTGACTGTGGTGGATTATGCCATCCAGCATCCAGAGGGAGTCACCCTATCATCACTGAGGACAGACAAAGTGGCAGATGCCTTACTTGGTATTTTCTCCCATGTTGGGTTTCCACAGGAGGTTATCACTGATTGAGGGGGTTTGTTCATGTCAGACCTGATTAAATGTTTGTGGGAGAAGTGTGGGGTGGTGCAGAGGCACATGACACCTTATCACCCGCAAGCCAATGGGCTTGTGGAAAGATTTAATGGTACCCTGAAGTAAATGCTCCAAGTGTTTGCTGAACAGCATGGGAGGGACTGGGAGTAGTACTTTCCCCACCTGTTGTTTGCATATAGGGATGTGCCCCAAGAGTTGACAGGATTTTTCCCCTTCGAGCTCTTATATGGATGCCAGATATGTGGGCCCCTAGACTTGATCCAGGAGGACTGGGAAGGCAAGCACCCCACCCAGGGAACTCCCATAGTGGATTACATTCTTAGGTTTAGGGAAAGGCTGAAGGAGCTTATGGGGACAGCCCAGAGCAACCTGACAGCTGCCCAACAGAAACAAAAAGTGTGGTACGACTGTAGAGCCAGAGCTCGCTCATACACGGTGGGTCAAGAAGTCATGGTCCTTATTCCGATCTGGAAAGACAAGCTGCAGGTCAAGTGGGCAGGACCGTACAAAGTAGTTAGGAAGGTAAATGATGTCAACTATATCACAGAGTTACCTGACAGAAGACAGACAGAAAGAATGTACCATGTCAATATGATGAAGCCATATGCTAATAAGGCTGACATGGTGTTTGCAGTATGTAGTCCTGGGGAGGGGACGGATGAAGGAGACCCTCTTCTGGACTTGCTGGAAGAAAGCAAGTGGGAGTCCTCTGTGGAGGCAGTTAAACTGTCACCCCAGCTGGCCCCAGACAAGATCCAGGAAGTAAGGGAGGTTCTAGCAGACTTTGTCCCACTGTTTAGCACCAAGCCTGGACTAACTCCCTTAGTGACCCATGATGTGGAGACAGGGACACAGATGCCCATATGGTGGACAGCATATCGGGTGTCAGAGGCTGTCCAAAAGGACATTCAGAGGGAGGTGGAGGAGATGCTGGATTTAGAGGTAATACAGAGATCCCACAGCCCCTGGGCCTCACCCATAGTCCTTGTGCCCAAGCCAGATGGCTCTACTCATTTCTTTGTGGACTATCATGGACTGAATGCAGTCACAAAGTCAGATGCCCACCTGATGCCCTGGACGGATGAACTCCTGGACAAGTTGGAAGGGGTGACCTACCTTACGAGTATTGACCTGACAAAGGGGTATTGGCAGGTAGAGTTAACTGACAGAGCTAGGGAGAGGTCAGCCTTCATCACTCTGATAGGCGTATTTGAATTTATGGTAATGCCTTTTGATTGAAGAACACCCCGGCCACTTTCCAAAGGTTGGTGAACCAGGTATTAAATGGTGCTGAGGAGTACACCTTGGCATACCTGGTTGACATTGCCATCTTTAGTGCCAGCTGGGAGGAACACCTGTCCCACCTTAGGGAAGTGCTGGGCAGGATACAAAGGGTCAGGCTCACTGTCAAAGCTGAGAAGTGTCAGGTAGCCATGGCTGAAGTGGCATACCTCGGGCATGTTGTAGGCTAGGGATAGCTCCATTCTAACCAAGTAAAAATAGAGGTGAACAAGGCTTGACCCAGACCAGAAATGCAGAAGCAGGTCAGGGGTTTTCTTGGGACAGCAGGGTACTAACGGAAATTTGTACCAATTACAGTGCCCTGGCTGCTCCCCTATCTGACCTGGTAAAGATAAAGATACCTAAGAAAATTACCTGGGAACCAGCCCGTGAAGAAGCCTTTACCAAACTGAAGGAGGCACTGTGCAGTGCTCCTGTGTTGACAAGTCCTGACTATAGCAGACCCTTTATAGTCCAGACTGATGCCTCAGACATGGGTATTGGGGCAGTTCTGAGTCAGACACCCAACCTAGGGAAAGATCACCTGGTAGTGTACCTCAGTAAAAAGTTACTTTCCAGAGAGCAGGCTTACTCTACTGTGGAAAGAGTTTCTTGCCATAGCATTTTGAGGTACAAATGGACCACAACCCCCTGGTTTGGCTGACCCAAATGGGAAAAACTAATGGTAGACTGTTAAGATGGAGTCTTGCCTTGCAAGGGTATGACATGACAATCTTACATAGGGCTGGAGCGATCAATCAGAATGCAGATGGCCTATTGTGTCTGTATGAGAAGTGAACTGACTTGGGAAGCTCATCCCATGCAGGGGATAGAGCCCCTAAATTCAGTCTAGGTGGGGAGGAGTGCGATGCTTGGCCAGCTGGTTATGATTGTTCTATGATATTTGTAATATAGAATGTGGTATGTGATTGTCTCACATGAGACATCCTGTGTCCCTGGGTGACCCCCCAGGTTTTAGTGAAAATAACAGGATGTATATAACTAACCAGGAGGTCTCTGTAATGTAATTAACTTCCTTGAGAAGTTGCATTTTATAGCCTTTTTATGACCTCCTGCCTCTGAAGCTGGGAAACTAAAATATACATTTCATGACTTCAGATAAACTGATTCCTGTAAAGCTGTATTGCACATAGGTGAGGGATTGCAGGGTTGTAAGTCTACAACGGAACCATACAAGAGCAAAAAGAAAATGTTAATTAAGGAGTCATATTAGGAAATGTCTTTTTCCTGCTGATGTCACATTATTTAATATATCTCCTGGCAGCAAATCATTGTTTGCATATTTTTTTATATTCTAAAAGGGGGAGCTAGATGACATCATTGAAGGGGTGTGGAGATACAGGGTTTTAAACTATACTGTGTCTGAGCTGTTTGATATATTCCATCTTGGGACTGTAGAAAGACACAGCTCCCTGATCTAACTTTAAAAGCACTTAAGAGGTAATACATTAGATATAAATAGTCTAACTGTATTGTGGTAGGAGTTTTTGTTTGTATTTTAACCTTGCTCTTTTAAGTGATTGTATGTGCTTTGATATATTGTTCAGTGGTTTCATTTTACATATTTTATCCATTTTAGTTAATATATTAATTAGAAAGATACTGCCTGGGTCTTCCAAGTTCTTTCTTTTGCATGTGAGGTATAGAGGGCTAAGACTGACAAAACTGTTCAAGAGCTTGATGGTGTTACTAAACTGGGAAAAGGTATGAATATACCTAAGGTCTTTTATAGAGTTTTAAGGGTTCATTTTGGATACCTGGTTAGGTGCCCTTAGGTGAAAGATATATTGCATCCCCCAAAGAGAATTTTATTTGAGCCTGTACATTTGGGTATGCTAGCATAAGGTTCACAGTTTGAACCCCCCAGAACTTGAAACTAAAGGTGATTCAGACCCACAAGCAGACAGGAGGGTTACCCTGTCTGCTACCTGTTCACATTACTGCACTTGGAGGTTGGCACTGTGGGAGCAGAGGGGCTGACCTGCTGAGTGTGTTTGTAACAGCTGGCATTCAGGGAGTTATTATTGCAATATCCAAGAACGGATGGACGAATGAGGAACTCGCTCTGCAATGGCTTGATAAGGCATAGGGTGGAACTGCGTTTCACAAATGAATGTTAGTGCGGACACATTCCGTTGTCACATATTGCCAGCTGTAAAAAAGACTTAAGAAAAAAAAGACAGTGATGGCTGCAATCCCAGGAGGGTGTACCAAAATTCTGCAACCTGCAGACATGTCATGGAACTCCCAATTTAATACACAACATAGAGAGTGCTATGATATGTGGCTTGCCACTGAAGAGAGAAGGCTTACAGCGAGTGGGAACCCTAGAGCACCATCCAAGTTAAAAATGCTGGAGTGGGTGAAAGATACCAGGGCAAGTGTGATTAAAGAAATCATTACTAAGTCGTTCGAGGTCTGTGGTATCACATCAACTGACTTGGATGCTATAAACTGTACCAGACAAGACGGTGTGGTGTTTGAAGCATGTCAAGCAATCAATGAAAAGCTGACAGCACTACAAGGTTTGTTATTTACGGTAGCCCCATCTCAGTAAAGGGACACTCTAAATTTTACTAACCTCTGTCATTTTTTTTTCTAGGTCCTGGTTGTAGTGGTGAGACAGCACAGGAATCGGACTTCACAAACCTTAGTGAGGATCCAGACACAGACAGCAGCGTGGAAGTAGATGCAGAGTTAGGTAGTGATAATGAACTGGATTAGACCATGCTCCATTGATTACTGTCCTATTTTCTTTTACTTGCAGTAAAAAATAAAAAAAATTAAAAGATAACAGTTGCACTATACCACATGGTAGCAACCACACACCACATGGGAGAAACCCGAAACCCCAAACACAAACACAAACATGGAAGCTGTTTGATCATGGTATATTGCTGGTCAGGTTGTGGCGAGACTGAGGAAAAACTTAATTACCAGTAATGGCTGTGATTTAATAACTTAACTTTCAACTGTAGCTGTAACTTTACTTCAAACATTTTTTCGAGTAAAAACTAACACTTGCAAAGCACAACACTCAGTCTCTGCTGATTAACAATGACACCAAGCTTTCAGTGTTCAAGTCCATTAGTGCTGCACTTGTTATTAATTACTAGTTTTGGTTTTGCGGAGCTTTCTCAAAAATGTTCTATCTTGCTCTTGGGCTACTATTTGAGGGAGGTTTCTATTAACAATACTTAAATGACCTGCAGCTACTATTTGAGGGTGCCTACTAAATGGGGGCAGCTTTAAAACAGTGAAATACGGTATGCAGTGAATGGGTTAAATTCTTGTTTGAGCTCTGATTGGCTTTTTTCAGATGCAATTCCATTCTCAGTGACCCAAATGGAGTTATCTGAGATTCTGACTAAAGTTTGTCAAGAGTGACCAATCCTCCTAGCTGCCTAGTGTGTAAAGATCCAATTTCAATTGTTGGGTATTGTTCAATGATTTTTTGTGGAATTTAGATGCTTATCAGAAAATTTCACTGACTCCGAGATTGATGAGCAACTCAATTCTGATAATTCAAAACCTCTCTTTTATTTTACGAGTTTTACTTTATTTTTTGTATCTAAATACATCACTAAAATAAGCCAGCCCACTGGTGCAGCAGTAGAGCTACTGCCTGCAACACTGGCAACACGTGTTCGGGAGCAAACATGGGGCATTAGAGGGCCAGCCAGAGGGAGATAGGATAAGCATCCCATGGACAGCTCTCCTCCTCCATGGGGGAAGGTTGTGGTTCCCTGGCAAGTCAATGGCACCCAGTGGACCACTCTTCAGGGGGGAGGCAAGGGAGGATGTGTGTGGATTGGGTATGGGAGCATGCCTGAACTGCACTGACATCATTGTATGTCTGCGCCTCTGGGAGAACTCACAAACAAGGAAACCCCCCTGGGCTGGTAGCATGGTGATGTCCCTGGACCTCAGCCCAAATGATACCCCAGGTGCTATCCTTGACTGGGCTTTAGTATATCTTGGTCTCTTCTTACCCTTCCTGAGGGGGGGAGCCCTGCTGCAGGGGGCAGGCTGTGGGCCTCCTCAGCCCAAGGCAACCTGGGTGGGATGCTGGGTGCAAGGCCCAGGTGCTGAAAGGGGGGTAAATCCCCTTACCTAAACCAGGAGCACAAATAGAATTGATAAAAAAAAAAAACATACTAAAATAAATTCTAGACCGTATTTTGGGATTTAATTGATTCTCATTTAATACAATTAGCTAGTGTTTCCATCTCATATCCCCTGACTTACTTAATGAATTATTCTGTGGGTCATGGCGCAGTACCAAAAAGTTGGAAAATTGCAATAATAAAACCAATTCATACATCTGGTTCTATAAATGTGATTTCTAATTATTGTCTGATTTCACTTCTGCCCCCACTTTCAAAAGTGTTTGAAAAATTGTTTTGATCAGGTCAGCAATCATCTTCCAAGGTATGACCTCCATATCGGAGTGCAGTGTGGTTTCTAATCAAAGCACAATACTCAAACCGCCTTGGTGGGGTCCATGGACTATGTACATGGAGCTCTTGATAAGGGGCTCCATATGGCATCAGTCTTTGTGGCGCTCACCAAGGCCTGTGATCATGTGCTTTTGCTTTGTTATGTGTCAGTGTTGGGTTTCTCAGAGGATGCTGTATCCTGATTTTGGGGGTATTTGCATGATAAAATGCACTGTACTGTCATCAGCTCAGAGAGTAAGCTGATTTAATGAGGTGTTCCACAGGTGTCTATATTGGGCCCACCTCTATGTTCTTTTTTTTTATTCTGCAGTACGCCTAAAGTTTATGTTTCCTCCAAACTTTTACTTACTGCTTTTGATGCCATTATTTTTTAGTTCTGTTAACAATATTTTTGATTTACAGAAAACTCTACAGAGTGATTTTTTTGAATATGCATAATTGGTTTTTGAAGAACAAATTCTAACTGACTTCTAAAAAACAAAATCAATGGTTATTTCAAGATGAAGTAAATTTGTTCCTTATGATTTCCAGATATTTGATTTGACAGGAGAAGCAAGTGAAAGGGTCGATCATTTTTGTTATTTAGGAGGTCTATCTGGACAGATGCTTTACCTTTGAGACACATATTAATCATTTGATTAAAACGTTACATAAAAGACTTGGAATGCTCTACTGAAGTAAATCAGTTTTTATGCCTAAATTGCTAGCAGTTAGTTTATTGCCCTCTAAGTTAGATTATGGAACTTTATTTTATTTTCAGTTACAGATAAGTTATTTAGCAGATTAATTTCCATATACAATAGTATTTGTAGATTTGGTTCTGGATTGCCTAGGACAACTCACTAGTGTGCCCTATACAAGGAACTTGATGTGCTTTCTCTTATTTCACACAAAATCTGCTTAGGGCTCGCACCACTTTCAGTATTCAAGATTTTTGCAACCCCCTTATTTGTTTCTGGTTTGGGGCAAAGATCATCCAAGTTCAAAGCTACTAATTTTTATAATAAACTCCCAGAATCTATGAATCAATGTAATAGACTCACTGCTTTCAAAAAACATCTATTTATAATGCTCAAGGATAATTCTGAATGTACTTATTTTATATAATGTTTGTACCTTTTGTTGTATCACTTTATTCAGTGTTAAATGTATGCTGGTCACTGTAAAAGAGGGCAGTATTGCCCATCTGTTCACCAGTTAAAATGAACCACAAGCTACAAAGAACCCCCACCGTACTACTCATCTATGGTGCAGACTTTAGAACCATACCAGAAGCAACATAAAAAAAGTCTGTATTCAAGAGCCATGTAAAAACATTTATTCCATCAAACTTACAGTTCAAAATGTGAAGTCAGTGATCTCTGCTATGACCAACTACCTGTGTGAATTTGGAGCTAATGGCTCCTTCTTCAGGGGGTGATCTATGCCACCGGATATATGACGAAAGACTGAAAAGCAAAAGACCGAGTGTCAGGAGCCTGAGACTGATTGCCCAAAATTCAATATCCTGACACTCAGTAATTGCCCACTGCAGAGGTTTTTTTCATGTTTTGGGGGGCTTTGCCCCCTGCACCCCCCAGTGAAACACAGAAACATAGAAACATAGAAGTTGACGGCAGATAAGGACCGCAAGGCCCATCCAGTCTGCCAGTTTCTTTTTCTACCTTATAAATGTGCCATCGGCCCTTGCTCTGTCAGTGGCCTATCTATTCATAGTCATTTGTATTGCTCCCTTATGCCTATCCCATGCCTGTTTGAAGCCCTGCACTGTATTCATAGCCACCACTTCTTTGTGGTAAGCCATTCCATGCATCCACCACCGTTTCTGTGAAAAAGAATTTCCTCACATTCCCCTTAATCAGCCTCCTCTAATCTCATGCTGTGTCCTCTTGTCCTGCTATTTTTCTTATATTTAAACATGTAAGACTCTTTCACCTTGTTTATGCCCTTAAGGTGTTTGAATGCCTCGATCATATCACCTCTCCTCCTTTGCTCAAGGGTATACATATTGAGCTCTGTTAATCTGTCCTCATATGTCTTCTGATGCAGTCCCTGCACCATTTTGCTGCCCTTCTCTGACTGCCTCAATTTGGTTAATGTCCTTGTGAAGGTGTGGCCTCCAATACTGCACGAGTACCCAGATGGGGCCTAACCAGTGTCTTGTACAGAGGGATTATTACCTCCCTCTCACGACTTGTGATACCCTACCAACACACCCTAACACCCCCTAGCCTTACCTACTGCTTTAGAGGTCTGCTTGGATGATTTTAGGTCATCAGTGATGATGATGCCCAAGTCTCTTTCTTCCTTTGTGACTGCTAGCAACTCCCCTCCCAGCCTATAGGTGGCTTCAGGGTTTCTCTTCCCTATGTGCGTGATTTTGCACTTCTTTGCATTAAATCCCAGTTGCCACTCTTCTGACCATTCTGCTAGTTTATCCAGATCTCTTCTCATTCTGCCCACCCCATCCGGATCATCTACTCTGTTGCAGATCTTGGTGTCATCTGCAAACAGACAGGCCTTACCCTCTAGTCCATCTGCAAGGTCACTAATGAAGATGTTGAAGAGGACTGGCCCCAGGACTGATCCCTGAGGTACCCCACTTGTGACTTGCATCTCTTCTGACTGTATACCATTTACCACCGCTCTCTGTTTTCTGCCCGTCAACCAGTTTGCCACCCAGTTGACCAACTTCTGACCCACCCCGAGCCTACCCAGCTTATTTATCAATCTTCTATGTGGAACAGTGTCAAAAGCTTTGCTGAAGTCAAGGTAGGCGACATCAACTGCTCCCCCTTGGTCCACCACTCTGGTTACCCAGTCAAAGAAATCTATAGATTAGTTTGACAGGACCTTCCTTTGTAAACCCATGCTGTCTTGGATCCTGTGCCCCTATGGATTCCAGGTGTTGCACTATCCTTTCCTTAGGAGTGCCTCCATAATCTTGCCCACTACTGAGGTAAGACTGACCTGGTCTGTAGTTCCCCTGCCTCCTCCCTGCTACCACTCTTGTGGAGCGGGATCACATGAGCCCTTCTCCAGTCTTCTGGGACCTTTCCTGTGCTCAGAGACTCACTAAACAATTCTGCTAATGGCTCTGCTAGTTCCTCCTTTAGCTCCTTAAGTACCCTGGGATGTATGCCATCAGGTCCCATTGCCTTATCCACCCTGAGCTTAGCAAGCTCTTGTAGGACCCTTTCTTTTGTGAAGGGAGTAGTGCTCACCTCCCTCCCCTGTGTCCATGATGCTGAGCTGTGGGCCCTGCCCTACCTTCTCTTCAGTAAATACTGAGCAAAAGTATCTATTTAGGATAGATGCCTTTACAGGGTCCTCCTCCTCACATGCTCCTTTTCTCCATTAAGCTTAGCAATACCCCTCTGGACTTTCTCCTTTCACTAATGTATCTATAGAAAGTCTTGTCACCTTCTTTACTGTTCGTGCTAGTGTTTCCTCAGTTTGGGACTTTGCTGCCTTACTGCCTTACCTGCTTCCCTTAGGGCAGTTTGGTATGCCTCCCTATCTTCATCCCGCTGTGTTCCTTATATTTCCTGAAGGCCAGCCTTTTGGCTCTGACCTTTTCTGCTACTGTATTTGAGAACCAAAGTGGTTTCCTTCTTCTTTGCACTTCCTTTTCTGTCTAACACAATGGGATGTTGCTTCAAGTATTGCATCCTTAATGCTTGCCCACTTTGCCTGTACCCCTCACCTGTGTTTCTTTTGCCAGGGCTAGCTTAACTCTGTTGGTCATCTTATCAAAGTCAGCTCCTCTGAAGTCCCATATTTTTGCCTTGGAATGGGATGATTTAGATGTAGTAGCCAAATTGAACCATACCATATGATGGTCACTGGCCCCAGGTGACCTTCTACCTGGAGATCTGTGATCCCTTCTTTGTTAGTCAGTACTAGATCTAGGATAGCCCTGTCTCTTGTGGGTTGCTGTACCAGTTGTTTGAGGCCCTCCCCCTGCAGGAAATCCACTATGAGTCTAGTTCTGGCAGATGTTCCTGCTGGTATTGACCAATCTGTATCCGGCATGTTGAAGTCTCCCATTATCAGAACCTCCCCTTTAGCTGTCATGTTTTGTATATCTTCTAACAGTAATGTGTCTATGTCCTCCCTCTGGTCTGGGGGCCTGTAGACAACCTCAGTTCTTATGGCTGTCCCATTTCCGTTTCCAGGGTGACCCACAGTTCTTCTGGCTCCTTTTGTGTATTCTGAATTTCTGTAGCTTTGATATTTTCATTAACATACAGGGCCACTCCTCCCCTTGCACCTCGGTCTCTTCTGAACAAACATAGCCAGGTACTGAAGTCTCCTAAGTGTGGTTACTGGTAAACCACGCCTCACTAATTGCTACTATGTCCAGTTTAGCCTCTGACATTATTGCCTGCAGGTCTGGGATCTTATTTCCAGGCTGTGAGCATTTGTGTACATGATTTTCCATTGGCCAGATTTTGGTGTGTTAGTTGTTGGGTAGTTTGGCATTACCCTGTCGTCGTATGGGGAGACAAACCTTTTTTCTTACCTGGTGATGCAAATGAATGGCAAACATGCTGAATTCCTGTTTGACCACTAGCTGAGGGGAGGGTGTTCTTCCCATTCGACGATGGGTGCTGCACCCCTCTCCCCATTTGCTAGTTTAAATATTCTGCAAAGATGTCAAACTTCTGCCCCAATGCACTGACTCCTCTTTAGTCAGATGCAGTCCATCAAATTTAAAGAACTTTCGCTCCCAGAACTGTTGCCAGTTCCCTACAAATCTGTGTCCTTTTTCCTGGCACCAGCCCCTGAGCCACGTGTTTAGCTCCCCTATCTCCCCTTCTCTGACCTTCCGTCCATCTGCTCCCCTCTCTCAGACTGGCAGGATCTCAGAGAAGGAGATGCCGGATGAAATAGATGATAGTTTGTCACCCAGCCTAGTCAGGTGTTCCTTGGTCTCCACAACTGACCGGCTGGTGAGGTCATTAGTCGCTATGTGTACTAGGACATCAATGTTTTCTCCTGCTTTGTGAACAATTTTAGCAATGCGGTCAGTGTCTCTCCATGCTGATGTGCCTGGGAGACATCTGACCATCACCCCTGGCTGGAGATGGGTATCAACTCCCCGAATCATGGAGTCTCCTATGATCAGAAGTTTTTTGGATTTCCTTTGTGCTTGTTTTGTTTTGGTTCCTGATTTGGGTGAGTTTTGTTGTGCTAGCTCCAGTGCCACAGTGTCCTGCTCTGCAGTGTCTTCTGCCTCTTTATTTGATTTCAGAGATAGAGGCAGATACCTGTTTGTAGTGTTTATATAGTTTTTGGAGGTAATGTGTTGGAGAGCAGAGAGTGATGGGGCACCTGATTTGCTCCTCCTAACCACCTGCCAACCTCCTGGACCAACTACCCTCTGCGGTCGAGGTTTTCTGTTGGATGCTGGGAAATGGCGGGTGGTTCTTATAATGTATTTCCTCTTCAATATGAAATTTGAGGTGTGCAATCTCTGCCCATGCTGCCCGGAGCTGAGCCCTAAGATCTCCAAAGGCTCAGCATGTGGGACAGTGTCCTAAATCCTGTAAGACTGTCCTTCTGAAAATTGTTCCACAGTACCTGCAGTTAATGAAATCCATTCCAAATAAGTTGTTGGGTTTGTAACCTAGTCAGAGTAATTAGAAGAAAAAAAAAGGAAAAAAATGCAAGTAATGGTTTAATTGTGCTTTGTTTAACTTGTTATAACAAGTTAAATTACTAGTGCCCTGTAAATGAGATCACCTTGTGGAGGTCCCACTGATCCGCCACTTCCTGCTCTGCCACAGGAAATGTCACAACTGTGGTACCCTATAAAAGGAGTGTAGCGTGGGGTGGTTGGGGATGGGGGTGGGTGGCTGGGCCCTTCCCCTTCCTAAAAAGAAGAACCACGGACGAAAGAACAAGGAGGTAAGAACAGAAACGATCAGTCAACAACAAATGCAGTAACCCTGAAAGCTTATCCTAATGTTAGATAAAACTGTAAAACCTGTAAAGCACCACCTGTAATAATTTCAGAGAAGATATACGCTGTAAGAAACACTTTGCTACAGAGAAAAAAAAAGCAGTAACAGAAGATATACCTTGCAAAAGACAATTTGGATCAGAAGATTACAGGAGTAATCTGTTAGCACACACCTGTAGGCACACCTTGTAATAATGCAGAAGAAGGTATACCAGCAACAACAATTTGAATCAGAGAAAAAATAAAGCAATGAAATGTTAGCAACAAACAGTAGCAATCCCTGTGAGTAAAAAATAAAAACACCACCACACAGTAAATCTGCTTAGCCAAACTAAGTCTTAATCCTTTTCCCTTGCTCTGGTAAGTTTCTCTACTCTGCCTTTCAAGCAGTCTTAGAAGGAAAGAGTTCAGGTGAAGCTAGGTGCCTTGGCCAGCAAACCAAGTCTCAGTGCAGAGGGCTTTGCCCCATACCCCTTTACTTTAGATAAACTCTGCTGCAGGCAATTACCGAGTGTCGGGATAAGGCTCCTGACACTCGGTCTTTTGCATTTCAGTCTTTCAACATACTCCCATGCTACCTGGTGCTCCTGCTGTAAAGTTTACATTGCAGGACCATCAGGCAGCTAAAAGTCAGAATGCCCTGAACATATGTGAGTTATCAGAGACAGCCTGGACAAATGTGCAATAGGAGCACATTTTAAATTGTGCCATCAGCAAAATCCAGATGGTTTTAGGTTTTAGGTTTGCAGCTTTTGAATTTGTGCCTAAATTGGTTAGGGGAGGGGATAGGCTTCAGAAAGCGTTATCGAGAGAATACTGGTGGATTTTTCACCTGAAAAGCCTATCCCCAGAAGGTCTTACTGGATTTTTTGGACTTTAAACCCTATTTGTAAAGATGTGTGAATTTTTAAGCCAATAGGGGACTGCTGTCATCTTTGTCTGATGTATTTAAAGAAATGGACAGTCATTATACAAATATTGGACATTTAATCACGTATATACTTTCTTGGACTCAAAAACATATATTTACCTCTTTGGACACAGCCCATATACAATATGAAATATGTAACTTTTAGAAGTTATATTCGTGTGTGTATATATGTACCACAGGGGTGACTGCTTTCTCAGTAGGATATCCTGTGTTATTTCCTCTGTAGTGAGAATAAATCCTGATGGCATCAGCAGAGTGAGGATACTGACATTTATCCATATTCTGTTGATGTCACCAGAGTGAGGATAACTTCACTGCAGCTTGTACTCTAAAGGAAACTGCTTCAGAAAACACTTTATCTTTTACCTTTGTTTTTACCTGGAGAGAGACACACTAAGCTGAAAGCTTATTTACAGGTGCAACCAGGGAGCACAAGAAAGTTAAGTGATTTGCACAGGATCATACAGTATGCAAGTGGGGGCTGTGAGATTCAAACCCAGGTCTTTAGGTTTGCAGCTCAGCGCCTTAACAGCACAGAGCCTTAAACCACTGTGCTATACTGCCTCCGTAAGTGTTTTCTTATCTCGTTCCCACTGAAACTGCAACTTACTCAGTTAGCTTTGCAAATTACTCTCACCTGTGTCCCATTGTGTTTCTGACTTTCCTAGCCCATTACTGTGCTGATCTCAGCTTCAAAATAACCTGAATTCTAAATGAAACTCCTTTACAAAGCACTTTCTGTTTCTCAGTGTTCCTGCAGCAATTTGTCTTTCTCAGTGAGCCTCTGCCTCACTCAATTAGCTTTGCAAAACTGTCAGCTATTTCTCATTCCCAGTCCATTCAAAACACACACACACACTCACTGACAGCACACACAGAATGAGCAGGAAACACACAGTCTCAGAAAAAATGTTCCTACAGCTCTCACTCCGTGGTACAAATCACACAAATGATGAGACGATCATGGGATATGGAAAATATTCTCACTCCTGCCTCGTTAGCAGTGTATTTTCACTAGTGCCTTTGGCACTCATGAGAATATACAGCTTACTCTACAGGAGTGAGAATATTTTCCATATCCCACTCCTGCCTATCATGTGTCCCATAGATATATATGAGTGAGGCATGGATATATCACAAGTGCTGAAGGCACGAGTGGATATCCATGCCTCACGATGCAGGAGTGAGAATATTTTCCATATCTCACTCCAGCCCATCATGTATGCGATTTATACAATAGGGCAGGAGTGCAGTTATAAGTGTTTATATATCGTTTTTCTGTCTTTCTGCTGGTGCTACTTATTGATTTTGTGCTCTTCCGCTGGTGTTTTGTGTGTAAGAATGGGTTTGGTTTCAGTTTGTGAATGGTGGAGTTTGCTATGTATGGATTGGTGGCTAGGTTGTTCAGGGAAAGTTGCTAAGTTACAAGTTTTCTGCTGCATGTTATGATAGGTCGCTGTACATGTCAGTCAGTAGAGTGGCAGTGATGATTGGTGTATGTGTATCTGTTGGTGGGGCTTGTGTATTCCTTCAGTTCTGGGAACGGGGCTTGCCAAGTAGTTTGCTATGTTGTCTTTTGTTTTAATTTGGTGGTTAGTGTGTGAAAAACTTTATTTATTGTAGTGGTTTACTTCACTGTGTTGTGTTTTTTCGGGGTATTGGTGCTTGTGGGAGTTTCTGCCGGTTTTCATCACCGAACTACACTAGAGGTTTTCGACTTTCCATATGTTTCCGAACTTCATTCTGTTGCTGCAACAAAAACAGGTATTTACAGCAATCACTGTAGTGTCTTGTGGTGAATGTACTCTGAGTCGGTGTCACTGAGCATGGGTCTTGGTTTGCAGGGTGGGCTTCAGTGCTGTATGAGGTGTGTTTTATTTTCAGTCTTGTAGTTTAAAAGAAGTGCCGGCGTTCTGAGGAACTGCAGTGATGTAACGCCAGTGGAAATATCTGTTTCTGACATAGACACTGTGTGTGTAAATAATGATATCTTCCACAGTGTCTATGTCACCAGGATTTATCTCACTCCGGTGAGAATATATGTTTTTATTCACAATGTTTACAACTCACCCTATTGTATAAATATATATATATATATATATATATATATATATATATATATATATATATGCAGTCTCATCTTAGTATCTGCTTATGCAACTTCATTTTAGTGCTATTTTTTAGAATTTGGGTATGACCCCTTGAGGAAGGAGCTGATAGCTCTGAATGCACATCGGGAGTTGGCCATAGGAGAGATTGCTGAATGCACTTTTTCTGTAGTGTAGGTTTCATAGAATAAATGTTTTTATATGGCTCTTGAGTAAAGATGTTTTTGTGTTGCTACCAGTTAAAATAAAAATGAAATAAAAAAAAAATCCCCTGCTAAGACCTGCATGTGGTAATGCCCTAGGATTAATATCTACCCTACACTGAAGTTCTAGCCTAATTTATCCCATATCTATGTGGTTTTTGGAAGAAGAAATTAAGGCCTGTATTTGAGCCATCATACAATATGCTTTTAAATTGGGTACCCCAGCTCCCCTTTTTGCTGTGAGTAGCAAGTAATAGACTAGTTCATCTCTCGTCTTCTGTTACCCCGCAAAAATTCTTGAACATTGTACAGTTGTGATTTTTTCCAGGAAGCTGTAGGTATATTAATTGACAACTGACTCTAGCCTGTATTCGTAAAACATCAGATGTATATTTTGAAGTTAAAGGTGTTAATGTGGGAATTCTATTCCCAATGGATAACCATAGATATTTGCTCACTGTATAACTTTATAGAGCAAGAAGCTAGTTTAAATGTCTTTAGGTTCTTCTTGGAACACATTGATGCCAGTGAAGTGGAGCCATCTGAATTTATCCTTGGAGGCATTGAATTTATTTTGTCACATAATTGTTTTTATTTAATGGTTCATTTTACCACCAGCTCAGGGGGACCGAGTTGTTCGGAAGGTAAACTTGCACTGAATTGTTTTGTTATTCCTTATTTTTTGAAGGGGGCTGAATAGTCAGGTGGCATCACCTCACTGATGATATACAGTATGTGTATGGCATAGAAATGAAGAAGATGCACAAATGTTCATGGATGGGTTGCAAGGCAACAATTGTAACCTTCAATTTACATTTAAAATGGATTCTATGCAAACAGTTTTTAGATGTCATGTTTAGCATAGATGATGACATTTGTATTCATTCAGAAACTCTTCATAAGCCAACTGCAATCAACTTGTTATTGATGGCTGACAGTTCCCATCCTGCCTATTTAATTCAGTCCATACCATATGGCTAATTTATCCGTGTATGGCATATATGTTCTAGTATGCAAAGTTTTGAAATGCAATCTAAGAAAGTAGCAGAACGTTTTTTGCAGTGTGGCTATTCTAAGAAAGTAATGCATCAGGCTTATTTAAAAGCAAGCACCAAAGACAGAGAGCCCCTACTGGTTGAATATACAGCTAGAAAAAGAAATCAAACAATAGAATTAACTTTGTGACCCCTTATATTCCAAAGACTATAGCTGTTAAGAAAATTGCTGAAGCATATTGGAGCCTGTTGAAAAGTGAACAAACCATTTCACATTTGTTTTTAGATACTTGCAGGTTGTGTTGTCGTAGAGCCAGAAACCTAGCAGATACCCTAACAGTCATTTTATGAGAAAAAACAAACAATTGGTGGTCCCAAAAACCTAAGGGGGTATTTTGATGTCAGAACTGCTCACCCTGTTTTGCATAGCAACAGGACTTGAATTTAATATCCCAGGAAAGGACAAAAAGATCAAAGCTAACTCTTTTGCAACACTTAATACCACGTATGTAGTTTATATGGCCTGGTGCCCATGTCCCAAGACATAGATAGATAGATAGATAGATAGATAGATAGATAGATAGATAGATAGATAGATAGATAGACTGACTGATAGGTAGATAGATTGATAGATTGATAGACTGATAGATTGATAGATAGATAGATAGATAGATAGATAGATAGATAGATAGATAGATAGATAGATAGATAGATAGATAGATAGATAGATAGAAAGATTGATAGATATACTTTCTTAGGGCTCGGAGCACTGTACAATTCATACAATATAACATGAATAAAACATTCATCTTCTCATACATAAAAACACTACAATACAAGGCATAAACATCAGCAAATTCAGAGTCAACTCCAAACCACTATATTAAAGGGGCACTGTCAACCCCCTTAAGTCTTAAAAAACACTTCTTATGATTGCTAGCATTCTTTAAAAATTGCTGATGTAGCTGGAAGTTTGATTCTGATTCTTTTTTCTTTAAAAAAGTGAAAAACAGATTGCCCACTATACAGGTGCTACCACATAAACACAGGTTTGTTTACATTCCTTGATCAGCTCCAACTGCATCTTTCTTGGACTTGGGAACACCCACAACATAGTCTTGTCACTTATGATGCAGTGGGAGTTTAGGAGGCTACTGCGTCATGAGTGACTGCACTGTTTGGGTGTGTTTCTAATGCTCAGTAAGTATGCAGAAAGAACAAATCCAGGATTGTAAACAAAACAAAGTTGTTTATAAATATACATTAGCATGCATTTCAGTTCTACTAAACAGAGAGACAAACAAAACAAACAGCAACAACAATGAATTTTAAAGAAGGTTAGCAGTCATAAAATGCAGGTTTTTAATTAGAAATAGTGTGATAAAAAACAGGTTACCAGTGTCCCTTTAATAACTAAAATGACTGTCATCAAGTATTTTATGCTGTAATAAATTAAATGCTTTTTCAAATAAAAATGTCTTGAGCCCCCTCGTAAGGCTTCCACCGAAGGGGCCTCTTTCAGATACCCCGGGAGTGAATTCCACAGAGTAGGTGCAGCTGTGGAAAAAGCACGATTTCCTGAAAGCCGCAGCCTCACTCTGGGAACCTCCAAGAGGCTACCATTGGAGGAACGGAGAGGGAAAACTGGGCAGTGTGGCACTAGGAGGTCTTGCAGATAGTCAGGTTCCCAACTATGCAGGACTTTATAGGTCAGTAATCTGTTCTTGAAGGCAATCCTCCACCTTATTGACAGTCAGTGCAGTCCATGAAGAACTGGCATAATATGTTTGAATCTAGAAACACCCATCAATAGCCTGGCCTCTGGGTTCTGCACCAGCTGCAGATGGAGGAGATTGCCTCCTGACAGCCCCAGGTACAAGGCATTGCAGTGGCCTGTACTGCAAGAGACACTTTTCTTAAATGAATATTGCCTCTGAGGCAGCGATGTCTTGGAGGCAGACAACTTAATTCCACCCACCACTGTGTCACGTTGGTTAATACCTTCTGAAGGACAGTAACTGAGGTTGCCTGCCTCTTGCTGCTGATTGGTTACACATGCTGCTGCCTCAGAAGTAGACCACTTAATCCCTCCCTCCGCTGTGTCTCATTGGTTAATACCTTCTGAGGCAGTAACTGAGTTTGCTGCCTGTTGCTGCTGACTGGTAATTCATTTGGTCTCTAAATGGACCTCCCACATGTTTTTTTCTTGCCCTGATTGGGTGGTTCTAGCTTGCCCCTGATTGGCTGACATGCAGAAAGCACCTTTTTTAAAGACACATTTTTTTTTAAATGAAAGTTGTCTCCAAGGCAGATCTGCCTCCGAGGCAGCCCTGCCTTTGAGGCAAGAATGGATAGGGCTGCCTACCAGGCAGGGCTTTAACCTCTATAGCTAAATACCTGAGTTTCACTACTGTGCCAGCTTGGTGGTGTAGTGGAAAGGTCTACAGCCTGATAAACAAGAGGTTGAGAGTTTGAATCCACACAAGGTCACCTCAGTTCTCTTTTGTCAACATTTCATTTGAGTGGTGATTCTTGGCAGCATAGTGTTAGAATAGTAAGTATATCAGAAAAGGGACTTACTGTAGCTGTGAAAAAGAATAATTCAAACAATGACGTTTTGCATTGGAAACAGATCTGCAACACTTTTCTTAAATGGATATTGCCTCTGAGGCACAGCTAAGTCCCTTTTCTTACATAATTACTATTCTAACACCATGCTGCCATGGATCACAACTCAAGTGAAATTCTGACATAAGAGAACTGAAGGGATCCTATGTGGATTCAAACTCTCAACCTATCATTTATCAGGCTGTACACCTTGTCACTACATCACCAAGCTGCCACGGCAGTGAAGCTCAGGTCTTTAGCTATAGAGGGTAAAGCCCTGCCTGGGAGGTAGCCCTATCCATTCCTGCCTCAAAGGCAGGACTGCATTGGAAGCGGATCTGCCTCAGTGGCAACTTTCAATTAAAAAAGTATCTTATAAAAGACATTTCATGTATGTCAACCAATCTGGGGCAGGCTAGAACCACCCAATCAGAGCAAGAAAAAACATGTGGGAGGGTCATTTGGAGACCATATGAATAACCAATCAGCAGCAACAGGCAGCAACCTCAATTACTGCCTTTAGAAGGTATTAACCAATGAGACACAGTGGAGGGCAGGATTAAGTGGTCTGCCTCAGAGGCAGCGGCATATATAACCAATCAGTAGCAACAGGTGACAACCTGAGTTACTGTCTTTCATAAGGTATTAACCAATGAGACACAGCGGAGGGTGGGATTAAGTTGTCTGCCTCTGAGGCAGCGGCTTGTGTAACCAATCAGCAGTAAGAGGCAGGCAGCCTCAGTTACTGCCCTTCAGAAGGTATTAACCAATGAGACACAGTGGAGGACAGGATAGGATTAAGTCATATGCCCCTGAGGCAGCACTGCCTCAGAGGCAATATTTGTTTAAAAGTGTCTCTTGCATACGTAAAGTTAAACTATGATTTCAGGAACTTATCTATACAATAAGGAATGGGACTGCAATTTGGCATTGGGTCAGCATTTCTTAGAACATCACAACTGTGATGAATCTTTGGTGAAATTTTTTTTTTATTTCTTTTATTATAGCAGTTTTTATACACATGTCGAGACACAGTACAATGTGTTGAGATAGAAAAGGTAGTAGACAGCAGCACAGAGCAGTCAGTAAAATCATTCTTCCTAGGGATATAAATGTAATTGAGCAATTACCATTGGCTAAATTTAATTATTGCTAGAAAAAGTCCATCTCCATGACATCATTCTTACTTTGGGGTGGAAAAATCCATCTTTTAACCTTGTAGTTTAGCTAATATTTACCATAACATATAGAGCCCTTAAATATAAAATACTAGTTTAACTCCCTTTAGACATTAATTGTTACTCGGAGTTGCTCTGTCTCCCCCCAACCCACTCATCCCCTTATGCAAGTAAATAATCTGTTACTCCCCCTGCCAATTCAATAAATTAAGGGCAAAATGTAGGGTCCACCAATCTTTGGTGAAGTTTGATATTATATTCCAATGAAAGCAAGGGGAGAGGCTAGAACTACATCACTTTTGCAGGCACACTTGCTGGACATTTGTATTGAATTCTGTAAGGCCAAATGATGTAAATGAGATCTTAGATTTTGTACCATTTTTATGTTTGCTTGCACGCATGTGCAAGAAACGTAGTGCCATCATCCGAGTTTTCGGAAGTGTGTCACCCCCTCTTCCAATTCAGTCAGTGTGTTGGCAGGCGCGGCCCCAGTCTGCCATCAGTGCTTGCTGGAGCTGTTATAATAGCTCCAAAATGCAGTGGCGTACAGTTGAAAGGGGAGCTACGCTTTCAGTGAGCAGCAATCAGATATCGCCTGCCTGCGCAGCTCCCCTACACACACACACACACACACATATACTCGCTTGCGCATACTGCGTGCTGCCCCCCCATGCACACGCTCTATAGCCGACTGGGGTGCCCAATCCCCGTCAGCTGTGCTCTTCCCCAAAGCCTTCAAATGCCACACTGGGTACCCAGCGTGGAAGTTATTGATAGCCGACGGGGTGCTCCAATCCCCGTCAGCTCCACTGTCCTCCCCCTGTGTATTGGGTGCCACGCTGGGAGCCCACCCCAGCATGGCAGCTGATGCTATGGGCCGACGGGTGCCCAATCTGTTGGCTTCACGCCCCCCAGCTATCCTTGTGCCACGCTAGGAGCTCCACCCAGCATGGCAAATGTCCCCTGCTGCCTTTTAAAAAAAATAAAACCCTGAAAAGCAAAACGGTCCCACGCAGTCTCCTGCCTCCCCACAACCCGCACCCACCCACTACGCACCCTGCCTCCCCACACCCCCTCACCCATACTTACCTCCGGTGCTCAGCGCAACGCATCTTCGTGGACTGGGAACATGTCTGCACCTTCAAAGCCGACTGCCAACTGAGGAAATGCCGGTAAGCTGTATAATGGGATAGATAGGGTTTTTTCAACTTTGTTGCATATCTCAGGCATTTTTTGAAGTTTTGCACCAAATTTTCAACATGGGATTTTTGGGACCCTTCTTATGAATGATGTCACTGTCATGGCAGCTATTCGATCCAGGGTGATTTCGCAGTCACCGCACCGAAATCACCTTTTGGGCCTGATTAACAAAACAACACTGCCAGTGTTCATAAGGTGGGCTCTCAAGCCTATTTTGAAAATCTGTGGAAAAATTCCAAAAATGACTGTTTTATGAGCTGCATGCTATGAAGTTCCTACGCAGGCTCGTAAGTTCACAAATTTTCAATATTTTCACTCCAGATTTTCAACATTGCCATTTTACCACACCTTCTTATGAGTAGTACAGCTGTTATTTTTCACATCTCACCCAAAACGTGTTTCCGCCCATGTAGCACACAATGGCGCAGTTGGTGTGCTAAATCAATGTATGGAACAAATTAAGAAAATCACAGTGACATTGTTCATGAGCAGAGGCCTTAAAATGGCTATGTTGAAAATTTGGTGAAAAAATTCCTAAAAATGACTGTTTTACGAGCGTGCGTTGCGCAGTTCCTACGCACACTCGTAAGTTCGCGAATTTTCAATATTTTCACTCCAGATTTTCAACATTGCCATTTTACCACACCTTCTTATGAGTAGTACAGCTGTCATTTTTCACTTCTTGCCCAAAATGTGTTTCCATTATGTAGCGCACAATAAAACAGTCGATGTCTTGAGGAAATGAATGTATGGACACATTAAGAAAATCACAGTGACACTGTTCATGAGCAGAGGTCTTAAAATGGCTATGTTGAAAATTTGGTGAAAAAATTCCTAAAAATGACTGTTTTACGAGCGTGTGTTGCTCGGTTCCTATGCATGCTCGTAAGTTTGCGAATTTAATATTTTCACTCCAGATTTTCAACATTGCCATTTTATTACACTTCCTTATTAACAGTACAGCTGCCACTTTTCATATGTCGCCCAAAATGTGTTTTCGCACATGTAGCGCACAATGGTGCTGTTGGTGTGCGAAAGCAATGTTTGGGACAGATTAAGAAAATCACAGTTACACTGTTCATGAGCAGAGGTCTTAAAATGGCTATGTTGAAAATTTGGTGACAAAAGTCCATAAAATGACTGTGTTACGAGTGAGCATTGAGCAGTTTCCACTCACCCTCGTAAGTTTATGACTTTGTAATATTTTCAGTCCAGATTTTCACCAGTGGCATTTTTCCACACTTCCTTATGAACAGTACAGCTGTCATTTTTCACAACATGGCCAAAGTGTGTTTTCACACTTTCAGCACAGAGATGCGTGGTCGCTGTGGGAAATCATTGTTCGGGACAGATAAAGAAAATCACAGTGACACTGTTCATGATCGGAGGCACCAAAATGCCTGAGTTGACAATCTGCTGTAAAAAATCCCCAACCTAATTATATTACGGGTGTACGTTGCACAGTTTCTGTGTACACTCATGACTTCACCATTTTTTAAAATATTTTTACTGCAGATTTGCAACATCGCCATTTTTTACACCTCCCCATGAACAGTACAGCTGTCATTTTTTACATCCTGTTCGGAATGTTTTTGCACCTGTGGTGCTAAATGCTGTACTGCTGCATAAGTAGCTTTCGCTAACAAACTGATATTCCCCCTGTTCATGAGGTGGGGTCACAAAAAAAAACATGTTGAAAATTTGGAGTGAAAATACAAACGAATGCCTGAGGTATTAGGGTTTCCAACCATAACGCCCAACCCTGTGAGAGAATGACAGGCATCAGGGGTGTGACTTGGGATTCTTGTCTGTAATGCTCATACCATTCCACACCCTGCAGCCAGTGAGAGGCATCAGTATGCCTTGGACTCTTCGGCCCCAAAGTTCACCCCATTCTCCTATATCACACCCATCTCACGGTATTTCCTAATGGAATGGGTACGATAAGGGCCAAAGACCCCTAAGGAACACAGTGACACTTGTCAGTGTCTGCAGGGTGGGGTGTGGTGAAATGGCGTGGCCGTTATGCCTGACGACCCAAAGGCACACCCCAATGCCTGTCACTCTCTGCAGGGTGGTGGTGGGGTTGGCTTCAGTTCAATACTTCACTGCCATTCCTATTACGCAGCTCTGTAACTTCTACACTACCACTGCCAATGCCAGCAAGCAAACATTCGGCATTGACAAATGCTTGTTATAAATATCTTAATATTTTATTTCCTGCTCATCTTTCTCTGTCTCTAGGAATGTCTTACGTCTTGTGTGTTGTTTGACATTTGCAGTTATTGTTTGTATCATGTCCTGTTTTATATTTCATTAGAAGTATGTGCATATTAAATGTCCCTTGAACTGTGCTGCTTTAAAGAAACTGATTTCGTTAAAGGTTAAAACCAAAACTGGGAGGTCAAAGCAGCTATGAGATCGCAATAAGGAAGCAACTAACCAAAAAATTTGATTATTTAATCGAAGGTCACAGTTAAGCTTAAAAATAACTGTTAATAACTGACTGGACTTGATTTAGTAATGTATTTGCTTTTTTTTTTACTCTTTTCAGATGATACAGTTCTGTGGGGATTTTGATTACTCAATTGCATAGATTATAAAAATACTATGTCCCTGAACTGTTACATAATAGGTTTCATTTGTAAAGCTGCTTTAAGATGCTAGTGCTTGTTTTTAATCTATTTGTAGCTGTCAATTCCACTTTACACTTTTCTTGCACCTTTGAGTAATGTTATTAGACAAGCTGATTTAGTTACAACAATTTGCTACTATTTAAAAATTAATTGGATGTTAATAAAACTTGCTTATTTTAACTGATGATTATATAAATACATAGCATTCATTGACCACTACTGCTCCCTGTTGAAGCCTCATGTGTAGAGGTGAAATGTTGGAGATGGTCTCCTGCCAAGGTATAAGTGGTTTTAACTGTTTTTTGATGCATATTATTTGCAAATAAATATTCTGCACCTCATTTATTTGATCTATGGTCTTATGTGCAAGTTATACTTTTTTTTCAGACAAATATTAATTGGCAAGACCTGAAATAGGAATAATTGTCTGGGTAACACATTAATACAAACTGTGCTCACTTTACAGTAAAGTGTTAAGGATGATACTTCCCACCTTTTCAAGTCAGTACCTATCTCCTCTTTTAATTTCTCATAGTTACTCTGACGTAACTGCTGTAGTTGTGTTGAAATTCTCACTCAACAATACCTGATATCTTTTCTACTCCATGTACACTGGATTCTCTCTTAAGCGTCCTCAGATTTGCCCCTCACCCGACCCAAAGTACTTCCAAGTTATCCTTGTTCATTAGAAATACAGAGATTTCATTGCAAAAAGTAATTTATATTGTTTTAAGTATGTTTGTAAGTCTATGTGGGGTTTCAGTTTTTTGTGGTTGCAACCCTAATCTACATTAATTGAATGTTTTTTGTAATGGATTCCCTTGGTTTTTGAGACAGTAAAGTGTTAACTTGGTTTGTGTAGGACCCTTGAGGTCCTTTGTGAAGCAGGTTGTGACTTCTAACTTACTTTGTACAAGGCCTTGTGAGAAACAAGGGGCTCAATTTTCAAAGAGTGGTACAGAGTTTACACCAAGCCCTGCTCCACTACACTTCGGTTTTGGCATTGTGCCAAACCCCATCCCCACAACTGCATCCGATACTAGCACATCAGGTACATTTGCAACAGTTTTCACACTTTACAGAAGCTTCTGCCAACTGTATGGTGCAAGCCCCATAAAAATGTCCCCCAAATGGTACAAAGATAGACTAGGAGAAAGCTGGTGTAATGTGTGGCATTTGGCACTAGTGTTGGAAAATAATGATTTGTGCCATGAGAATGCTGCAAGCCCCATGTGCCATATGATTGGCACACCAAGGGTTTGTGGCATTCTCCAGCAATTGAAAATCAAGCCCAAGATGTGCAAGAGCCTTTGGTTCCTATACGTGTGTCCTAACTTTATTTGAGCAGGGCTTTGCACAAAGCATGACAGGTGACATAACTTTGTTACTGTTTTATACATAACTGTAAATGACTTGAATTGCAGTACACAATACACACAATGATCTTTTTTTAGTCAGTCATATTGCTGTTTACTTGTTTCCCAGCTTTAAACATTTTGTTCGTGTAGAACTAAAATGTTTTCACAAAGGTTATCTTCAAAATGTTCATGCAGTGCATATATTCTTAAAACCTTAGTGAAGGATTTCTTGACAAACATTTTGTGTTTAATTAAAAATATCTAATTGCTAATGAATTAAAAGACACACACACATAGGAACTGGGTGACTCAATGGAAGCACGCTGTGCTTCCATACCAGTGACACAGGTTTGGGAGGAAACTTGGGAGCCAGCTATTGGGTGGTCAGGCTGGGAGGTAGTGCTGCCAATGACAGCATATCCCAGCCAGCAGGAGTGAGGTGACATGCACCAGTGATGCAGTGGCTCCTTCTCATGGGCTGGGGAGCTTGTTATCCTCGCAGTAGCATGCTGCATGCATTTGAGGCAGACCATCCCCCACCCACACACGCTGGTGTGCATTCCAGGGTAGTGGATGAAAATGGAGGAAAAAATGCTGGTTGAGGCATGGTGAAGACCAAACTCATGCAGTCCCCCCCTCCAATCAGACACCCTCCTTCACCAGATCCAGATGCTAGACAGAATTACCACTGAGGACTGTGATATGAAGGGCAGGCTATGAGTGACAGAGTCAAACAGCTCCAAAAAAGGAAAATGCCGTAAACAACACAGGAGGTGGTGCACGTACTGGCAGCCAGCCCAAGTGTACGAACAGTCCCAAAAGCCTTGCACTCCAGCAGAAATGTAGGCAACCGAAATTTCAGTAAATGTAATTAGGTTTATTTAGTCCACAGCACAACAGCGTCCAACACAACACCCCCTGACGAAGGCTTCTGCCGAAGCTCTGGGGTAAGGTGCCTACTGTTTTGCTGTGGACTGAATAAACCTAAGTATATTTACTGAAATTTAGGTTGCCTGCATTTCTGTTTGAGTGCAAGGCTTTTGGGACTGTATGAGTGACAGAGGACTGGATAAGTACCTGAGGAAGGTGGGTGATGGGACTTGGGGGGGGGGGCTGGTCAAATAGGGGCAAGCCAGTGGCTAAGAATGAATGAAAAACTAATGGGGAAAACACATTGTTTCTCTCATTATATCTTCCCTCACAAATACTAGGGTTTTGCCCTTAACATATAAGTACAGAATTTAATAAGTTTTCTTTTATTAAAGTTTTGATTCCTGCGGAGCCTAAACACTAACTAAACATTTTTACACAGCACAAACTGAACCATGTCATACAGCATGCAGAGTTTGAATACAGTCACACAGCATATAGATTATTCAAAACCTTTGTGAAGAATTTTTATACAAATGTTTTGTGAAAACCATCACACAGCATGTAGATTTTAGAAACTATCACATAGACAATCAAAATATTTGTACAGCACATATATTTTCTAATGAGTCATGAAGGATTCCTGTGCAAATATTTTTGATTTTCATTAAAGATATCTAATCATTAATTATTTAAAAAACACCTTGTGTGTTTCTCTTAACCCCTCCCTAACAAACACCAAACTGTCACCCTTAACGTTTAAGTACTTAAGAAGTTATATCACCCAAAAACTTTTGTTCATGTAGTACTTCAACAGAGCATGTGTGAACAATTAACCATTAATAACTTTAAAATGTATTAACACTTTTTTACTAGACCACCAAACAGACATATTGCTCATAACATCTAACAAACTTGTATGGTTCATATTTTAACTCTTTGCAGTTTTTTTCTGTATCCCATTGGCAAAAAGGTTTGGCTTAAAATGGCAGAAATACATTCCTTCAGTGCTCTATAAACTGAAAATGGATAAAAAGATTTATTTTGAGCATTCCATATTAGTAGACCCTGGACTGAAATGAAGTATTCCTAATGTCACAGTCCTTGAGTCCTTGGCTCACTAACTCCATTCTTGCATGTTTGGATCAGGGTCTGATCACATCCACCATTTTTGTTGACCTTGCTAATGCTTTTCACACAGTAGCACATCCCCCCTTCTGAACAAGCTTAAAGTAGCAGATTTTTTCTGACTGCAGTCAGCTGGTTTCATTCTTTGTATTTACTTATTTTTTTATTTTAAAACCTTTGTAACAAGTGATGCCACACTGAGCCAAAGCTCGTTTCCAGGTGCGACCCGGGGGACAACTGGGTTACATAGGGAAAGATATTTACAGATTGGCATATGTTACAAATATATACAGATATACAGATGAGACATGAGAGTAGGTACATCCAACTATACAGCAATTGCAGTCAGTTTTCAGGATAAATAGTGTGAAATCACAGCTTAAGTTGTGTAGAATTCATATATTCCATGATACAAAATGTACAAAAAGCAGAGTGAGAAAAGACAAAAGAGTGGATGCATCATCAAATACATCAGTCAAGTTCACTTATTATAGTGCGGGTTTTCGAAACGCTGTTGCAGTAAGTATAATTTGAACTGGGAGTACGGATATAAAAAGAAATAGCCTAAGTGCAGGATTAGGTTGTTGGGTGGAGAGTATTATGAGCAGTGGCAAGAAACAGTTGGAGTGAGCCTGAGAAGGCGTTTGAGCACTGGGAGTGAAGATGCCAGCTGGAGGGTAGCTGGGATTCTTACCTTGAGGGAAGATCTCAAGCTGTCCAGATAGCTAGCAGTGTTCCATCACCACTTCCTGTCTTTCAGGTGTCCCCCAAGGGCCTGTCCTGGGTCCTATTCTCTTTTCCATTTTCTTGAATTACCTCCCCTCTGTTTGTTCCTCTGTGCCCATTCATATGTATGCTGATGATAGTTATTTTTACATTTGGCTCCTCTTCCCATGATCTTACCTCTCAGCTGCAGCTGGATTTCAACAATATTCAGCACTAGTTCCAGTCTAATCAACTATCCCTCAATACCAGAAAAACAGTTTCCATGACTTTTGGCACCCACCAGAGGCTTTCCAGACTCACCCTCTTCCTTCATTTCACATCCTTGATGGTGCTACTGTTGAGGATGTATCCTTTTTAAGTACCTTGGGGTCTGACTTGACCATCGTCTTGATTTCTCAGTTCATATTGATGTCATGTGCCAAATGCTGCACCCCAAGCATGGTGCATTGTACAAGAATAAAATGAGTATCCCACTTCCTGTCTGCCGAGAGATTGTTTTACAGGTGATTCTCCCTATTTTTGATTATGGTGTCATAGTCTATAGTGGAGCTCCCAAATCCTCTTTTGCCAGATTATACCCCTCTTTCACTCCTTTTGTCAATCTGCTTTGGATTGTCATCCTCATACCCACCAATGCTCACTTCACCCTGCCCTTTCGCTGCCCTCTCTTTATGTCAGGCACCTTTCCCATTGTGTCTCCCTTATACCTAAATTCTGGTTTGGTTCCCTTCCTTCCTACCTTACATGTCTCTTATCATCTCCCTCAGCTTTCTACTACCCTCTCTGCAATGATACTTCCCATTCCCTCATTTATACTTCTAGAAAATCTACTGTTGGTCAGTCTACTTTCTACTACTGCTTTCCTAAACTCTGGTCCTCCTTGTCAATTCACTCTGTCTCTTCTGCTTTCTACTTAAAGGTGATAAGAAGCAGTTTCTTACACCTCTAGATGCCTTCCAGTTGCTCCTTTAGTGTCTATCCAATATTCTGGTATGTTTTTGACCTTTTTGTTAAATTAAATAATCTAAGTTTGTTGCCTTTGTAACTACCCTGACTCATGCCTCTCAACCTCCTGCCTCATAAATCAGGGACAAGGCTTAAAAAAATCAGGGACAAAGGACCAAAATCAGGGACACTTCTTCAAAATTGGAGATATCCATTCAGGAAGATGGTAGAATAAAGGGCTTAGTGTAAAATGCATTTTCTAAAGAAAAACAAGCATGTAACTTTAATGTTTGACATTAGTTTGTGCTTATAACCCCTGCTGTTTGGTCACGGAAACACAATTTTTAAGAGGGACAACGTAAAATTTTGAGGCAAAATTAGGGACATCCCTGAAAATCAGGGACAGTTAAGAGGTATGCCCTGACTCCCTCTCTCCTCAGCAGTTGCTGCTCTCTCTCTGTCTTTCATACTGCCTAAACATTCTATTACATCAATAGCTCCATTCCAGGCCATTCAAATGAATAGCATGGAATGATGTTATTAATGTCATAGAATGTCTTAGAAATATGAAAAGAAAGAGCAGTAACTGCTGAGGAGAGTGGACCCTCTGTGCAGATGTGGTCAAAGCTTGATTACTTATTTATTAAAAATTGGTCAAAACATATCATTATACATAACTGGCATGGAAAGGAAGATGTAAGGGCAATTAGATATATAAAAATCATTTCCTATCTCCTTTTTCTCTCTTTCGCGACTATTCTCCCTCTTGCAACTGTCCATGACTCTCCCCCCCCCCACTAGTTTTACCCAGGCAGTCTGTTTCCTTCATCACCTGTTTGTTGCTTTGTATAAGTAGTTCCAGCACCTAAATTATCTGTTTTTTTTTGTTAATTTTACTACACGTGTCTATTACACTGATTTGTCCTCAGGTTTTGATTATGCAATTGGTCCAGGTTTTCAAGGGATCTGATTGGCTGTTAGCCGTGCATTAGAAGTGTCTAATGCATACTCAATAACAAATCCAGCAGACGGTGCCCCATAAAATTTAGAGGGCATAAAGAATCAATGCTTTGAACTGTGAAATAGAATTTTCATTTTTAAAATGCTGCCATTTTTTCTGCAGTCTTAGTGAGGAAATCTTGGTGGAAATGTATGAAAAAACAAAAGCCCACCACTAAACATACTTGCCAGCTTACTGTAGTAATGTAATGCTAACGCATAGGAGACATATCAGATTTAGTAATCAACTGAATTTTCTCACTTGATGCTTCTGCTGTACCACTATGGAAAGCAGTGCAGCTCCTGCAGTCTGACCTGTTGATCATGCTGCTGTTCTCACAGTTATCCAAGGCAACAAGTATACTATGTAATAATAATAATCTTTATTTTTATGGTGCCTTTCAAGAACCAAGGTGCCTAACAAAGTTTAAAAACACATCAAACAACTCAGTATCTTAAAAATATAAAAACAACTATAAAACAGCAAATACAATTACAGTTGGAAGAAGAAATTAACCACCAAACGCTTGACACCACAAATATGTCTTCATGGCCTGTTTAAATCCCTCCACGGTCGTGCACTCCCATAACTGATGAGGTAGAGAATTCCAGAGGGTATGTGCCATATGCATAAATGCCTGGGCCCCAGAAGATTTTAAACACACCCTCAGGATCTCTAGCAACCCCTCGTCAGCTGAGCGGAGCGATCGCCCAGGACAGTAAGGGACCAGAAGCTCTTTCAAGTAGTCTGGACCCAGTCTGTGTAGAGCTTTAAAAGTCAGAAGACCAACTTTAAAGGTGATCCACCACTTTACTGGCAGCCAGTGAAGTCCGCACAGCACCGGTGAAATATGACTGGACCGAGAAGTTCCCGTCAAAAGCCGGGCTGCTGCATTCTGCACCAGCTGCAGGTGGCGGATTTCCACCCCAGGTAGCCCTAGATAAAGAGAATTGCAATAATCCAAGTGTGGGGACACAAAGGCATGAACCAGCATAGGAAGATCACCAGACGGAACAAGGTGCTTGATCCTGGAGATATTCCTCAGGTGATAAAAGAAGGACTTGACGGCAGACACCTGTGAATGCAGAGTTAGCCCTTCATCAAAAATTACCCTCAGATTCTGCACCTGTTCAGAGGTCGGGAGCAATGAGCCCTCAAGGTAAAGCCTGGAGGGAAAACCAACCCCCAGCCCCCCTCTCCGGCGTGCCAGATCCACAACCAGCACCTCAGTCTTATCTGAGTTCAACTTCAGTCAACTCGAGTCCATCCACTCCTGGATTTCTACGAGGCAGTTATTAAAGACTGAGAGAGCTCCATCCAACATCCACAGAAGTTGCTTTGATTTCTCTTCAACACATGTCCCACCCATATTGGTTGGTGCAGGGCAGGAGTATAGCCAGTGCAATTGGCAGCTCTAAACAGAACAGAGACCACAGAGCAAATAAGCAGCATGTTTTTATTTATTTTTTGCAGTGGATTTTTTTTTTAAACCAGACTGAGAAACGGGCCACATCTCCACTGAGGCACTTGTGGCTTTTCTCCCATCCACTTAGTTACTCATCTGCTGGCAATGTCACCTCTGGGGGGCAGGGGGCACAACATAATCACTCCATCACTTTATAATCAAAGAAAAACACTTACCAGCACTCACACTATGTACTGCGGTTTTCTTTGCTTGTCCCATAACTGCCTGCTGAGCTGACTGGTGGTGCTGCTCAGTGGCGGAGGACTAGCCGGTGCAGTGGCACAGGGGCCCGAGACACTTAGGGGCCCATTTGTAAAAATCAAATTTTTCTTGATCGCTAACTTGACTTGTCTGCATAGACTGTCTGACAGCCCCAACTGACTCACTAACTGAGAGTTGTCAGCCATAGCCTGCCGTAGCCAGTGCCGCTACTACTTCTGTACTGCAGATTGCAGCACTGACAGAGTTGCGGGTCAGGAAGGAGTCAGGAGCGTGCTGCGCAGGCAGGCAAGGCAAGTGGGTGAGACAAGACGAGACGGTGGACCTCATGCATCATGCAGCACAGCGTGCACTCTACTATAGTCTCTGTGTCTCTCTCAAATAGTGCACTGCTCAGGCAGCAGCAGCCCCCCGTACCACCGTAGGGGGTATAAGTGTTGGATTACTGTGTATATTGTCATTGTGTACTTACTGGTGGTGAGAGGACAGATGTTTTTTTATGGACGGCTAGCCAGGAGGTGACGGCGATGCATTGTGGAGGAGGAGGAGGATCATGCAACTTGCAAGACATTGCTTCTTGCCTTATTCTGAGTCTGCTTCAGCCTCTCACCCCAACTCGGTCTTGCGTTGCGTGCTCCATGGCTCACCTCGCTCGCTCCTCACTGCTGCTGTTGTGGCTCTCAAGATTCCTCCTGCTGCTGCTATGCCCATTACCTCACAGCCTCCCCAGTCCCTCCATCCTCAGGGGCCCCAAATGTGAATGTGTGTGCTGTAGGGGCTGGGGGTGGGGGTTGCAGTGCCGAGCCGGGATGGGGGCCCAAACTTACAACCTGCACTGGGGCCCATCTTTCTCTTCCTCTGCCTCTGGTGCTGCTGATCATTCAGGTGTGGTTGTTTCAACTCACACTGCAGCAGATGACAGTGACTGGGAACCAATACTGCTTCTAGAGCATATAGAGCTTTTTTTTAATACAAAAAAAAAAAAACATTTGCCAGTACTCTGTTTTCAGGTGTTTGTCAACCTTCAGCCTTTCAGGTGCTCGTCAGCCTTCTTATCACAGCACTACTTCTGGTTCTACCCTATGACCCTGCACTGTGTCCATGTGAGAAAAATAATTTATTTTACAAAAAAACTCCAACAAAAAACAAAAAACTCAGCTCTTATTCTTGCTGGGTCAAATCCGCAGCCAATACATTCGCTCTCCATCCATGCCCCGCTAATATAAACATTTAAAAACTACAAACAATGACAACTAAGGAAGCCTACTCAGGACAAAAGTCATAACGCCAAACAAAAATGCATCAACATCATAGAGGCAGAGAGACTATTTAATGTAAAAATAAATCAAACATTTAACTTTTTAGTATTTGAACATTTTAATTTCATTAGTAACATTGAACATAAATACAGGGTACCATTTTATAAGCACAATAACACACTCTGAGTGTATGCATTAGACATTTCTAATGCATGGCCAGGGGCTGAAGGCACTCAGCCTGTGTTATATCATGCCTTACTATTAGAGATGCAATGAAGCTTAAATTCGCCTGCAAAGTAAACTCGAAATGGGCAACTTCAAATTTGCATAGCACTACGCAAAACTGCCATTAAAAGGTTGAAATTTGCCTTTAATGGACTTCGTGTTGTTCACTTCAAGTTCACTTCGAGTTACAGTTTGAGAAGGTGAAGTTGGTACGAAACAGCTCACAGATCACATGTCTGACTGTCTGCAGGTTACATGATGCAGTAAGGCAGGCAGTTAATTAGGCAGGAATTCAGTGAACTAGTTTCCCTTTCTCTTGTAGAACGAGTTGTTTAGCCAGCAGTGTTGGTGGACAGTGTGGCTTTTTTGCAGCAAACTCTATATATTGAGTGTTTTTTGTGCTTTAAGGTGTTTTAATTGTGTTTAAGTTTTGCAGCCAGTTTGAGTTGATCTGAAAGCTTAATTTACTTAAAAAAAGTTGTTTATTTTTGTTACTTAGTTTTAGTTAGTGTAGTTTTAGTACTAGTAGTTCTGCTAGTATTTTTTTGTTTTATTTTTGATTTACATTTAATTTTATTTAATATGGAGAGAGGTGGCCAAAGTGGTGGGCAGCGGGGGCCCTGACTGTGTGGTGGCCTGGGGCGACCATTTTGTCTGAACCGTGGTACTGTTTCAAGCTTGAGTGCTCCCTCACAGGCACTGCCCAATGTTGAAAGTGGCCATGTGCAGCAGCCTGAAGATCATCATCAGCAGGAACCACAGCAGCAAGAGCAGCAACCACAGCAGCAGCAAGAGTAGCAGCAGCAGCAACAGCAGCAACCACAGCAGCAGCAAGAGAAGCAGCAGCAGCAGCAGCAGCTTGTTGCCCCTCCACCAACTGTAGCACAGCAGGCAACATTATCTGGTGCCCTCCCCACTGCCTGTTGCTGATCCTCGCCGCAGCTCTCCCATCTGGCAATTTTACATCTGCCTCCCTGGTGACTTGACAGTAGTAAAGTGCAAGTTGTGTGGCATGCTTATGCACCGTGATGCAATAGCAGCAACTTGGGCAAGGGTGGTCAGCGAACACACCTTTTAGTGCACTGCCATGCAGAGTGGGAAGCAAACCTGCAGGAGGTACCAGCTACTCCTGCAGCTGAAGCTGCTGAAAAGGGAGAGCATCCACCTGTGCAACATCACCAATGAATGGCCAGGGCAGCAGTTAATGGACAACTGTGCAGCTGACACCACCCCTTGCCCCTCAGCCACCTTACTGGATGTACTTGGTCCACAATGACCTTCAACCTTGTTATGCTGTGGTTTGCAGAACTTTGCATGTGACTTCTGTGCCCCATGAACCAATTGGACCAGCTGTCCAGTGAGATTTTGAACCTGATCATGCCCTCTCTCCAGTATGGATGCAATGCTATGTTTGTAGCATGGGTCCAGCATTGAGGCTATTCCAGATTCAGGAGATTGCTGAATAGTGGCGATGTGTCGATTGCTGTCTAATATTGTAATCATGTGTTTCAGTAATGCACAGCTTGACCTATCTTTGGCCACATCAAGAGCAGTGGAATGGCTTGACTAACGGATGAATTGTCACCACTCACTGCCTATGTGGAACATTCAAACAGCCTCAAAATTTATATTACTGAGTCCATGAGTCTCCATTCTTCAGTTCTCATAGACATTGAGGCCCTTGAACTGTCAAGGCTAGTGTGCAGAACTAGGTACCCGGAGATGACTTTGTACTGTTCATAAAACTGCTCTGCCATGTAAAGTGTCAAGTTCCATCTCATGACAACTTCAAGCTTGAGACAGTGCTGAGGGAGGCTATTTTGAATCTGCTGCTGCCTAAGTTGGCCACGAGCCTTTCCAGAACATGCAAAGTGGGCACAGATACTGCGTGCAACAGTCAGCATTTGCTTTATTTCTGGGTACTACAGAAACTCCTGTACCACAAGATTTAAACAGTGGGCCATGCAGGGATCCCTCACAAAGCCACCATTGCTGATACATTTAACAACGTTCGATCCATTATCACTAGCTATGAAGCCAACTTTTAGGGACAGGGGGTGCAGCCACTCATCAGTTGCTGTCAGTAGCAAGTCTAGCATGTTTTCGCCTGTATGCGGTCCTGCTACACTATGCTTTGCAAGTGTGGCATCCTGTCTAATGCCATGAAGATTGCTACCACCACAATCTGACTTATTACACTGCTTTCCCATCCCACCATCACAGACAAACCCAGATACGTACAATGTGCAGTAATACACAGATAGGAGCTACCCGCCATTTTGCCACTTGTCCACATATCCATGCATAAGTGAATGTAGGGTGATGTGGAATGTTGGAAGGCATATCTTACAGACTCTGTTACCATCTGCTATAACTCAGGGACAGCACGGGTGGAAAAGTATGTCCTGGATGAGATCTTCCATTTAGGAGATGCGCATGCTGCAAAGCATTGGAATCCCACATTCTCCACAAAGGAGAATGGCAAAAGGTCAGTTGCCAGCATTTCTGTTAAGGCAGCATTGAGTTCACGTGCAACCACATGATTTGGTGGGTACTTCCTGTTCCAGGCAAAAAGGCTGTGCAATGTGGGCTGCATTGTTCAGTGTTTTGCATATGGCATGCCAAATGGCTCTCCTTTGCGAACTGACATGGATGGGGTACCTTTGACGTGTGATAGTGGGTGCACAGGTGTCAAGCCAATAAATGCGGTTATTTTCCATGTTTTAAGCACAGTGGTTGATGTAGTAGAATTACTACATGGATCACCACTGCTACTCTGACCACTACTTGAAGATTCAAAATGATCCTCCTCCTCATGCCTGTAGTAATCCTCTAGTGTTATTTCACAACTGTTACTGACATGGCTACTTACACTCAAGGAAGGAATACCATGCTCACTAAGGTGGATGAGGGTGAGCGCCCCACTACGGCATTAGCTCACTTCTGGTGCTGAGTCCACAGTGCCATGTGCCTGCTCTTGAGATGAGTATGCTGGCCCCCAGTGCCCAGATGGCTATACTTTTTACCACACTTCACACGTGTTTGGCAAAGCTGGCAGATTGCCACTCTTTCATTGCTACAATCTTGTACAAAAAAATCCCAAACTAGGGATTTTGATGCTCTACTCTTCACATGCCACTGCTGGTGCTGCATATGGAACAGCAATTTTGGTGGCGATGAAATGGGGGTGTACTGTATGATTTCAGGTGTTGTGCACACTTGAACTTTGACTGAACATCACAATCTAAGACTATTACTTCAGGGTCATCAACAGACACAGCTACATCAGAACTTTGAGGTGGGGGTTGACTAACAGACCATTTACAAACAGTCATCTTCACTTTATTTTTGTCCGGTTCCCAAATGAGGTCGCTAGCATCATCATCATAATCATCATCCATAAATTCACTTTGGATGCCGTCCTCCTGTGGAGATATTACAACTACAGCCTCAGTACTATCATCCACACTTTTTTCATCAACATCTGACTGTTTGGATGGCCTAACCTCAAGATCAGTGGAAACATGAGACTGAGAGTCTTTAGCATGATCAGAATCATGTTCAACTACTGTGGGGAGTGGGACATCGACTACACTCAAGTCTGTGGATTCAACAGTTTTACCACCTGATATCTTTGCCCGGGTTAAACTTGTAGCAATACTCATGTTGTTATCAACCATGCCATCACTAACTTCACTACCAGAAGGGACAGCAGCATCTCCAACCAGCATTGAAGTGACTGATTTCACTGTGAAAAACACAGTTGGAGAAACCCCTTTACTTGCAGCTACTAGTACCTCTCCTTTCTGCTGCGTACTACCACAGCCATGGCCACGACCACTCTTTACACTGCTAGACTTGCTAGCCCCTGATGAATCTGCCTCATCATCACAACAACTTCCACTGATAATAGTCTTCTTTGCTGCAGCACCACAGCCAGAAACAGCTTTGCCAGACTGTCTCTTCGTGGGCATTTTTTAAGATTACACAGAAAATTAACAGCAACTTTATATTTCTGCAGTTTTTGGGGGATGGGAAGCAAAAAACTAAAGAGATGCAGCTGCACAGGCACAATATAAGACCTTGACCAGTCTTCAAAAATCCAAAAGTCCAAAAACAATACCTTGTTTTGAAGGGGGGGGGGGGTATAGCAGCAGTAGCTAGTAGCTACACAGAAGCAGGGAAAAACACTGCAGACAGGCTGAGAAATTCAGAGTACTGCTGTTGTAGTGCTACAGTAAAATGCGTATCAATTGACACCACGCACACTGATTAAAGGTCAGGCACAGAAACTTTAACTGTTCAGTAAACAACAACACAGACGGTCTTTTAAAATGACTGAAAAATGCCCAGCAAACAGAAAAAACTTATAAAAAATTAAATGAAGTTGTACTGTGTGTACCTGAACACACAAAAAATAAAACACTAGACAACAACAGTTGTAAAAATTGCGTTTCTCACTCCCTTCTACACCACAGATCCACCCCTCCCCCGAAGCACACTTCTAAAGTGTCTGTCAGTACAGAGACTGACTGTACTAAAGTAACATTCAATATTCACACAAAATCAATAAATGCTTGATGATATAAACACACTAGGGTTTATTACAATCAATGTACTAAATTTTGACACAAACTTGAATCACTGAAAAATTCACCTTAAAGGGACACTGTCAACCTTTTTTTGCATCATATTATTCCTAGGTAAAACCCCCACATTTTATGATTGCTTACCTTCTCTAAAATTCATTAATGTTGCTGGTTGTTTTATCTGCCTTCTTGCATATTAGAACTGAATGCATGGAAATGTATAGTTATACCCAGTCTTGTTTTGCTCCAAATAATTGAACTATGCTTACTGTATATTTGAACGTTAGAAACATCCTCAAACAGTGTAGCCACTCATGATACAATTGTCTCCTTTCCTCCCACTGCATGATGAGTAGCTAGATAGTGTTGGGGGTGTTCCTGAGTCCAGGAAAAATGCAGTGGTAGTTGGTCAAGAATTGTAAACAAACATGTTTTGGTGTGGTAACACCAATATGCTGGGCACTCAGTTTTTCACTTTTTAAAAAGAAAAATGAATCTGAATCAAACAACCAGCTACATCAGCAATCTCTATAGAATGTGAACAATCATAAAATGTGTTTTTTAAACTAAGGACACTTTGAGGCCTAAGGGGGTTGACAGTGTCCCTTTAAAGAGCAAAAAAAAAAACCAAAATAAAACAGTGAAGTAATGCGAAGTCCATACAGAGCAATGGGAACTTTGCATTGCTTTGAGATGTGAAGTTATTCGCTTTGCTTTGCGGAATATTACGCAAAATTTGAATTCTATGCAAAATGCTATGCATAGTGAATTTTAGGCACTTCACCCACCTCTACTAGTATGGCTGGCCATGTCTAATGCACACCACCTCATGTCTTATTGCTTACTTATGCTCCTTGATATATTGTATTTGCTGTATATGATTCTCCATATTCCCTTACCCCCAGGATTCATCTGGAAATGAGCTGTTAGCAGCTCAGTATATCTTTCCTGGTGAAACTTTAGCAATAAATAAATAAATAATGAAGTCATCTTACATTAATTTTTTTATTTGTTCTGAACTTAAACACTAAAAACCTTTGCACAGCATGCATATTTTGACCATGTCATGCAGCACATAGATTTTGAAGACAGTCACACAGCATATAGATTTTTAAAATCTTCTGAAGGATTATTGTATGAATGTTTTGTGAAAACCATCATACAGTGCATAGATACTGAAAACTATTGTGCAGCATGTAGATACTGAAAACTATTGAGCATCACATAGATTCTGAAAACAATCATAAACTGTAGATGGCCAAAATGTGTATACGTTTTGATTTTTCATTAAAGATATCTAATCACTAATTAGTTAAAAAAGAAATCATGTGTCTCAGTCAACCCTTCCCTCATAAACCCTACCATACCTGTGTGCAAGATTTGCACCCACCTGTGTATTGCCACTGCCTGAACTAGTTTGTACTCAAGTTATTGCTATTTATTGTTTTCTCCTCCTGCACGTTTGTCACCTTATTACACATATTTGCTACTCAGTATTCAACATCATGGGTGTACCCTGGTCACTGCACTTCTATCCTGTTATTTGTACACTGTTTTGCACCACAGTGCTTAAAAGTGGGGACTGCACCAATGTGGCCAAATATAGGCCAGTCTCTATCCTCTCCGCTCCTGTTCAAAACATTGGAAAAAATTGCATCTGACCAATTAGTCTCCTACTTAAATAAGTATAACATGATGTGCAAACAATAGCACAGCTTTAGGAAACTTCATAGCACTGGAACAGCTCTTGCTGAGTACACCAATCATTCGTATGTGGCCCTTGACAAAGGGCACATGGTTGGTGACACCTACATAGACCTGATGAAAGCCATCAACCTCATAAACTACCCACCACTGTTGGACAGGCCCTCCACCCTGGGCCTCTCTTCATAAACCTTAGCTTGGTTTTGGTGCTACCTCACCTGGTGGACACAGAGGGTAAGGGTTGATGGAGTCCTCTCGAACACAAAAAGTGTTACATTTGGGGTCCTGCAGGGTCAATACTTGATCTACTCATCTTTGGCCTGTTAATTAACAGACTTCCAGTAGCCTGCCCGCTAGCCAAGATGCTACTATATGCTGATGATGCGGTTATCTATAACATTAGCTCACAGCATGGGGAACTCTCAAGTGATCGCCAGTGTAGCTTCAAGCCCCTGGATTATAAAAAGACAAAGACAGTGCTGTTTTCTGGGCATCACCACAAGAAAAAGGTCCCTCCCCTAGTTATCCAAAATGCACTTGGAGCTACCCTTGAACAGGTTGAAATCTTTAAGTATCTAGGTGTCACCTTGGATGACACCCTTTCTTTTGCCAGACATGTGGATAACATTGCAAATCTGACCAACAGAAAACTAGAAGTGCGCTTCAGGCAACAATTAAATCTTACTGTTGAGGCTAGACACCTGGCGGTCTCCAGTACGGTCCTCCCACTCATTGACTGTAATCTTCCAATCTATGGTGCTGCCTGTGATTCTGTCCTAAGCAGGGTAAGAATGGTCCTCAACAAAGGGTGTCACTATGCTAGTGGTGCTGATAGACTCGCTCATTCTTGCTCCCTGTACTCACTCATCAGCTGGCTTCCACTTCAGGATAGGCAAAAAATATCAGTCTTGCCTGTTGGCTAAAAAAGGCCTTCTGGGTCTCACCCCTGCTGCAATCTGTGATCTTTTCTGCCCGGTCAACAATAATTACTCCACTAGTAGTATGTCCTGACAAGCCCGTGACGTCTCTTTTGGTAAAACAAGTCAGGGTAAATACCTTATGGGAGGGTCTCCCCAAAATTTCAATTTTTAAGAACTCCATAAAAAAAAGAATTTACAATGAAATCTGCCTGTTGTTGGTTTAAATCACTAATTACCATTTTGTACTGTTTTATAAGACTCTTATGTATTTTGCCTGATTCCTCCACTGCTGTACCTTAATTTGTAACTCCAGTATGAAAAGTGCCTGATGTTTTAAATGACTAATTACATTTCTGTACTGTTTTACATAACTGAACACCCTTTAGTATTAAAACTGATTTTTCCAGTGCTATTACCACTGTTTGTAACTCCAACATCTGTACCTGACCAGGTTCCACTTCAGCTGGTGTGTGATATGTTTGTGTAAACTTGTTTCATAACCCTAGAATGATGTGAAACCTTTGGAAAAGAGCACTTGTGCTCAAAGGTGTTATCCAAATTTCTAATCAATAAACAAATAAATAAAAATATATATTTTTACCCTCTCTCCTCTGGTTGCAGATGGAAACAAACCTTGTCTCAGTGTACCTTTTCTGGTCACCAATTTTCAAATAAATAAACTAAACAAACAAATAATCTTAACTTTCAAGTATTTAATATGTTATATTATATTATCTTAAAGCTTTTGTTCATAGAGGACGTCAGCTTAAAAAGAAAGAGTGTTTTTTTCAGCAATAATTTTCAGCGAAGTAAGCATGTGTGAACAGTTAACCATTAATAACTTTAAAATGAATTAACATTTTTTCACCAGCTCATCAATTAGACCTATTCTTCCATAACATCTAAAACACTTGTAAGTTTCATCATTTAGCTCTTTGTAATTTTTTTCTCTGTCTTATGGTAAAAAAAAAAAAAATGGCATAAAGTGAGCAAAAATGCAATTCAGGCTCCATAACTTGAAAATGGACAAACTGATTTCAGTAAAACTTTCCCCATTAGTAGTCCCTAGGACTGAAATGAAGTATGCTAAATGTCACAGCCCTTGGGTCTAAGACGGCCACGTTATAAGTCTCTCATAAGTCTCATAAGTCAGCCTCTCAGCCCCAGAACAGGGCAAAGCGCCGCCATGGATCAAGAAGCGGCTCCCCTGGATGGACGACATCCTCTCAGCCATCACCTGAGGTCCGTTGCTCCGCTCTCCTGCTCTACTAGCCTCTCAACCCCTGAACAGGGCAAACCGATGCCATGTATCAAGAAGCGGCTCCCCTGGATGGACGGCATCCTCTCAGCCACCGCCCGAGGTCCGCTGTCCGGCTCTCCTGCTCTAAGAGGTATGGTCCCTCCTTGACCAATCGGAACATGAGCGCTCTCCTGGCCTCTCCTTTGATTGGACACTCTGCTATGCTCTTTCAGCCTGACTCCTCGGTGCTTTTTTTTCAACTACAACTTAAAGTTTAACACAGTATTACTGCCTGTAAATGTTTTTATTATCATGTAAAAATGTTGCAAGTGTTACAGTTCTTTAGTGAACGCTTTAATAACTGTGTTAAGCTCTGTACTCAGACTCTCGGGTGCCTCACCCCCCTTCCCTTTGTCTCTGTTGCTGCTAATTCACTGACTCTTCACCCCCTGCTGTCATCCCTCCCCTCTAGCTGCCTACTTATTCTGCTCTCTTTCCTCTCTCTCCAGCCTCTCAGCCCCTGAACAGGGCAAACCACCACCGCGGACCAAGAAGCGGCTCCCCCAGACAGACAGCATCCTCTCAGCCGCTGCCCAAGGTCAGCTGCCTGGCTCTCCTGCTCTACTAGGTACGGTCCCTCCTGGACCCTACCCCGCCGGCGCTTTGCACCAGCTACCCTCCGGCCCTAGCTCAGCAGTTACTTATATAGCTGTGGCCAGGCACGTTCTACTCTTTTTTTTCTATCAGCCCTGTTTTCCATTGGCTGCTTATACACTGCTACCATTAGAGGCAGCTGCAACTCTCAGCCTCTCCTAGTAAGCCTCTCCTAGTAGTCACTGACTGCTAATCTCACTATTATTCTGATGTCTCCCACTTCTTGCCTCAACATGGAACTATGGAAGACTGTCAAACAATGGTATCTATCCCTGTTACTGCCAATATTATTATTACTTATGCTCCTCACACAACCACACTCTGGCCCTCTTAATATGTCTCTCAGCACTATGGTGTTAAATGATAGGGCTTCCCCTGCTGGTACACTCTACTTCCCTGATGCCTGACTCCTCCCTCACTATCCTGTCATTCCTTGGGCACAATTCGCCTCTGTGCCTGACCGGGTCCCTACCCTCCTAAAATTGACTGCCTCAACCCTGTTCCTCTCACCCTCACCTAAAATGGCTAAAAGTCTCTCCCATAGATCACACACAACTAGCAAACATCTTCAGCTACTCTTGCTGCTTCTCCTCCTTGCTTCCGGTGACATCCACCCAAACTCTGGACCCTGTATCGCGATGCAGCCTCCCACCACCCAACCAATTACCAACCCACCCACTCTCCCCTTGGCCTTAAAATAATTCACTTAAATATAAGAAGTCTTGCCCCTAAACTCCTCCAACTACAAGCCATGGTGCATTTATACACCCCTGACATTATCATGATCTCTGAAACCTGGCTATCACACTCCATCCCCAATCACGCTGTCTGTATCCCAGGCTTTGCTATCGCAAGGCAGAATCAGAATGGGTAAGGTGGTGGAGTGGCAATTTATACCTCTTCATCTCTCCAGTTTACCCCTACCTTTTCCGTTTCTACCCCTGCCTCTCATGAGGCACTTCTTATCAAAATCTCCTTTCCCAACACTGCTCCTATTCACATTGCAGGTATCTATTGCTGACTAGGGCAACCTTCTTCTAATGTCACTGCCCTCCTTGCCAAGCTTGCTACTCTGTCCATCAAGGGTGAACTCTATGTCCTAGGTGACCTTAGCGTAAACTGGCTGGCCCCCTCACTGGCCTCCACCCGCTCCTCCACTGAAGCCTTGAACCTTAGCTAACTCATCCAAGAACCCACTCGCTGTAACAATAAAACATTAAATCACTCACTGCTATACCTTATCATCACCACCCAGCCACATAGAATAATATCCTCTGGCCTCCTACCGGATTCTATCAGTGACCATCACATCACCTACATGGTGCGCAAGATCCATAGGGCCAAACTCCCTCCTAAAATAATTCTCACCAGACAATTTGCATCTCTAGATCTTCAAGCTCTGCTCCTTGACCTCACTGCCACTAACTGGACCCCCCTCACCTCAGCAGCCTCAGCTGACATAGCCCTGGCCCATTTCAACACCACGTTCCTCCACATTTGGAACACCCGCACTCCACTTTGTAAAACAAGGGTCAGAGGCGCCCACCTCCCCTGGGTTACCCCAGCACTCCTGGCCTGCCATCACACACATGACATTGTGTGGCACCAGGTAAAAACAACTGGTGGCCAACAAGATCTCCAACGTTACTGGGAACTTCAAAATGGCTGTACCAAAGCAATCCACCTAGCCAAGGCCGAACACTTCAAATCAAACTTCCTTTCTAATATAAATAATCTGGCTAAATTCTGGAAAGTTATCCACTCCCTCTTCTCTCCGGCCTCTATACCTCCATCCCTTCTCTCAAGCTCAACCAAACTATACTTTCTGAACCTATGGCTATTGCGGAATGCTTTAACTCTCACTTTTCTTTACTTGTGCCTCATCTCTGTTAGGCTCCCTTCCAGGCACCTCAAATGGTCTGGTGTTCCCTCCTCTCCCCCCCATCCCCTCACCTCTCTACTGACGCCATGCCTCCTCACCACCCTCCACTCCCCCATCTCCTGCTCTTCTCCCTCCTCCCCCCTTCCTCCTTCAGCCTCCTCTCAGTTCACCTTTTCTCCTGCCTCCCCTACCACCACCCTCCAGGCACTTCTTGCCCTCAAATCCACTAAAAGCTCCTCTCCTGATGGCCTTGATTCTAGACTCCTCTCCCTTTCCACTCCTTCTATTGCATATCCTCTCTCTCTCCTTCTAAACCTCTCTTTCAAGATTGCTTCTGTTCTGTCAGCATGGAAGCATGTGGTTGTCCTCCTGCTCCCTAAGGGGGTGACCCCTCCTCACCTGGCAACTATCGCCCTATCTCGCTCCTACCCACCCTCGCTAAACTACAAAAGCACATAGTCCTCAGTCAATTCTCCTCCTTCCAATCTGACACTGGGTTCTTTACTCTGTACCAGTCAGGATTTCGGAAGTCCCACTCTACTACCACTTCTCTGCTAATACTAACTGAGACAGTCCTTGCTGGATCCGACAAAGGCCATATTACCTCTGCCATCTTTGTTGATCTGGCAAAAGCCTTCAACACTGTCTCACACTCCATCCTCCTGAACTCCCTCTCAGCTGCTGATCTTTCTCCTTCTGCCACAAGCTGGTTCAATGCCTACCTGTCGGGCAGGACCCAATCAGTTAAAATTGCCGATGTCACCTCTCCCCCTTTGCCCCTGACCACTGGTGTTTCCCAGGGTTCACTTCTTGGCCTCATTCTGTTTTCCATTTTCCTAAATGACTTCCCCTAACCTGCACTACATCCAGCATCCACATGTATGCTGATGACATGGTTCTATATGCTTCTGGTTCATCGGTCATGGAAGTCACCACCAGGCTTCAGTCTGACTTCAGTAGTGTCCAACACTGGTTTAACTCACATCAACTCTTTTTAAATGCCAAGAAAACTGTCTCTATGACATTTTGAACTAGGCAGAGGCTCACTAGGTTAACCACCTTACCTATATTTCACACCCTGGATGGGACAGTACTGGAGGACTCACCCTCTTTCAGATATCTTGGGGTCAGGCTTGACAGACACCTGAACTTCTCAACACACATTGAGGCCATCCAGAAAAAACTTAAGCCTAAGCTTGGTGCCCTCTACAAGAATAGCAGTTGTATACCACTTGTGGCCAGGCGTTAGCTAGTAATGAAGATGATCTTGCCAATATTCAACTACTGTGATATAGTCTATGGTGCTGCCTCACAATCCTCTTTAGCAAAACTTGATTCTCTCTATACTTCCTTCTGCCACTTTGCCCTGGATGACCCCTACCTCACCCACCACTGTGACCTCTACCGCTCTCTAAATTTTCTTATGCTTCATAATCGACGTATTCTTCATGGGCAAAATTCATCTTGAGATACTGGCTCAGTTCTCTCCCTTCCTACCTCGCCTCCTCACTTAGTAGCCCCCCTTCTAACCGCTACTCTCTGCGATCTGACAACCTACACATCTTTGCTATTCCCACCAGATTCACAACCTCTGGCCAAAATGCTTTTTCACATCATCTTCCAAAACTGTGGAATTCTCTCCCCCCGGCAAAGCCACCTCTCCTCATTCCTGTTCTCCCTCAATACAGCTCTACTTAATTATCTGTTCCCCAACTGCTCTTGCTCCTGACCCCCCTCCTGTAATATTATTCTCTCCCTTCCACCCCTTCCCTCTTCCCCTCTCCACCTAATTTCCCACTAAACTAACTAGCACTTACTTCTGTGTCTCATGCTCATCCCTCCCTCCCTGTGTATTGTTTCATCATCGATTGCACTGTTTTCTTGTATGCATTGACTACATGTATTATATGCACCTGACTCTGTACTGTATTATGCTTTGATTTTTTGTATCATTTAAACATGCTGCAACGTCCTACTCCCCTCTCCCCCAGGACGTACCGTGAGACAAGCATTTAGTTGCTCAGTGTACCCTTCCTGGCAAAACATTTCAATAAATAAATAAATAAAATAAAAATAAATAAATAAGTGTCTGAAACTAGGGGCTTTAACAGAAACCCCCAATGCAACACAAATGTAAGGACACTAATTTGCCTCTATAACATAACTATATATAATACAGATTAGAATACTAAAACTATTTTATAAATGTGGTCTTGCTGCAATTATTAAGGCAGTAATGCATGTTACAGTGAAAATGTTGAACATACACCTTTTTATACTATTTTTATATCACTCTTTTTCCTGTCCTGCAATATGTCTTTTTTCACATTTTGAGTGTGCTTGTGCATTTTTGTTAGAGCTGAAATAATTATAAGCACTGCTTCTTTTAAAATGACTGTCCTCAAGTTTTCATCAGTATTTGGAACTGTTTTTGAACACACATTGTTTACCACCGCTTTCCATGAGACTACAATGAACTGGTATGTAACAGACACGGCTTGCTGACCTTATATGACATTGGCTGTTCAAAAACAGCTAAGAATCATGAGGAAAGCCATGGGACAGCTATGCTAAAAAGAGAGCTTCTTTTAGTTAGTTTTAATGTAAAATAAATACTAGAACAGACTCAAAATGGTGAAAAGGCACATCTTATAAAATAGGAGAATGAGGGTGATCTAAAAATTTTATAAAAGGTATAGGTTCAACATTTGTACCACAGCATTTACTTCTGCTTTAAATTGTGAGGGTGCATAAACAACTCCTCTTCAAGGGCAATACAATTGTGTACAGCATTCTGCTGTTAGGGATCTAGTTTTCTGTCATTCTCTACATTTCTTTACATCAAAATTTAGAACACTACTGTAAGACTAGCAGAATTAGATAAACAGTTTAAATGAAAAATACAAGTGCAATACTTTGTAAGCAATGCAGCATGGTGGTGATATTTGTGTATGTCCCTGCAAGCTTAATCATGCTGCTCTGTAACCTAGATATGAACTGCGCCTCAGTCCCAGCTGTGCTGGTAACACTGGGATACAGTAAACAGAGTATGTCAAGCAGATACAAGCCATAAAAAGAAAACCATTAAATCACATTCACGGGCAAGATAAAATAAATGTGTTGAAATCTAGGACCTCAAACAGGCTGCTTCTCTTATGTCAACATGAACATTCCTGCCTCTGCAAAAGATCCAGGAACAGTCACATGTTTCTTCTGAACAGGAGCCTCTGCTGCAGGTCATCACTACATGAATTATGGTAACCTACTGGTCTTTAGAGTCATAAACCTTTCATCTATACTTCAGCAGTTAGCTATTCTTTTTCCTGGTCCTAGATATTTGAAATTCCACTACACTTGGATGGTTTCTACAGCTCTGTATACTGGGCCCTGTTGCAGAAGCTAATGTATGGTACTACAGAACTGTTGGCGTACTCAAACAGTTGCAGTTAATATTAGCAGTAAGTAGCAAAAGTGGTTGAACATACCAGGGGTTCAGTTAATTTATTTTTAATGAAAGTCTAAAACTTCCAAGAGTTCAAATCTGGAAGACATTTCAATTTTTTGGAAGTCAAAATACTTCCAGCATCCCACTTTTGGAAGTCCATATTCTAGGATGGACAAATTTATGGATGTTATAATAAATTAGTGGTAAAATGCAATTTCTTTTGGAAAAAATCCATCATTTCTGACTTCCATGCCTGCAATTTTGGAAGTCATTTAATTTTTGGTTTTACATCTGAAAGTCAGTGACTTCCTCCCTCTTTATTTTGGAAGTTTTTGCCTTATGTTTGGAAGTCAAATGCCCCCAAAATGTAGTTAACCAAATCCCTGAACATGCCTCTGCGTGAATGCAACATAATCTACTGTCCTGGGAACACAATTTCAATTGAAAATGACATCTGGCACATCTTTGGAATACATGGAAAGTGCAAAACCGCTAGCACCCCAAAGCAGGAACAACATGGAAATGTCTCCAACAAAATAAATAGTAAGAGATATGAAAAAAGAATGTAATACAAACAGGGACTCTCACAAATACCATATCACTCACTCCCCCTCAAACTCACAAACGATACAACCCTCCTCCAAATTGCCCTCCACTAATGAAATAAAAATTCCCTCAAATTTACCTACCCAATAGTGAAGTGCTCATGTATACTTTTAAAAACTTTGGCCTTTCTCTATTCTCACCCTTGATAGATAAGCCAGGTAGCATGTAATGAACAGAAGGCCCAGCACCAAGGGTGAGCAGTGTGCCAGAGTAGGAGGAGGCTGTTGAGGATGGTGGGTGTTTGGAAACATGCCAAGAATGGGCTGCTGGGAGAGGCTGGATTTTATTTGGGATGTGGGAGGAGCTATTCCCCTACACTGAACCACGGGCTTCAGTCATCCCATTTAGTGTTTGGTGAATAGTGAAGTGCTTGTATATACTTGAAAAAACTTTGACCTTTCTCTATTTCAAACCTTGGTAGATAATCTGGGTAGCATGTAGGGAACAGAAGGCCCAAAAAGATTACCTCCTCCAACTCATGGAGAGTGTGACTAGTAACACACAGGAGAGGACCCCCCATGGAGGAAACCTTTGAGGACCCATGGCTACTGACTTGCCCATCCTCTGGGCAAGCTAAGAGGAGAAGATCCTATAGGTTTGACTGATTTCTGCTTCTGGTTTAGGACTGACTGATTCGAAGGCTGGCAAAATCCATCTTCCATGTCTCTTTGATTATCTATGAAGGAATGCTATTCTTGGATGTCGAAGAAGCTTGTTCCAAGTCAAAAGAAAATCCTGAAGAGGTATAAATGTAGAGGCCACATTGATGTGGAAATTAATGATTTCCAGCAACGTTATGTTGTCATGAGTGTTTGGTTATCTGATGCCGAGAGAGGATAGGAAGGATCTGAGCATATGTGGAAAAGTATGAGTTTGGTCAAATGCAATACATTATTAGACATCAATTAGTATAGGTCTGGAGTGGCTTCATATTTGATTCTAACCTAAGTGCTGCTGAGGGAGTATCCTAAGGTAGCCCCAGAATAGTCCTTCGGAAATAATTGTTTTTTTTTCTAACAATGATAAATTAGCTTGCATTCCTTAAACTTCACTCTCACATAATAACTGAGCAGTAACTTTTGCTTCAAATGTCTTTTTTTATAGGAGTTTTCTACTCCACTCATGAGAGCAGATGGCTACTTAACTCTGCCCCTGCTGACCCTCTGCTGGCTCCCATCTTCCTGAGGTACCTGCTGAGATGAACCACCTATGGCTTGCCCCTGTGGGCAGGGCCAGGAGCGGGAGGGACATCCTTCCCCTTCCTGGAGTCATAAGCTAGATTCTATGCAGGTGCAGCAGTGATGGTGTGGATAGAGGTTGAACAGGCAGGGCTACACAAAGCCTGCCTCACGTCAAGGTTTTTACAACCCGTTTTCTTCTTTGCCCACCTCTAATGTCTGGTGTTGCCCTTTATCAGCCTTGCCATACTCTAGCTTCATGTGGTCTTTAAGGCCTACTGCAGGGGCCACAAGAGCCATGGAACCAGATGCCTGCCCTATCTGGGCTTGTAGGGCTGCTGAGTGGTAGCACTTCCCTAGCCCTTGGGCCCCATAAACAGCATTCTGAGCTTGCTCCTGAACTCAGGTCACTGGTATGGGCGCATGTAGTGCTACCTGCTTGGCCATTGGGTGGCCCTTCAAATGTCTTTTTAAGGGCAAAATACTTATCTGCATTAGATTTAGCAAATCTAAAGACTGTAGTGGTTAAATGGGTGGCATTTTGCTTTACATTAGATTTATATGCATTCCAATTTAAATTTCTGTTGAATATGACTTCCAGATAGCAATTTTGGGGGACTTCCAAAAACTGGAAAATACTAACAGAACACTTGGTTTTAAAATATTTGCTGTAATACAACATTATTTTAGTTTTTTCCATGTTAAATTCTAAATTACTTTTTTTTAAAGATCAGTGGCCCCAGCTTGAGCCCTTTCTAATCCCAGTGGGTTCTTGATATCAAAATGGTGTCACTGGCGTAAACAAGTTGTTTGATTTCTTTACTGTTTATGGTTGGGGAAAAGTGTCTATAGTTTCTAATGCTTTAACCATTTTTCCTATGTAAAGGTTAAAAAACATTGGGGCCAATAGACCCCCCCCCCCGCTTGACTCCTTTCACTGTTTTTAATGGTTGAGTCATATTTCCATTTCTTGTTAATCTGACTCTAGCAGAAGTCTCTGTATGTAGCATTATAATGATTGCCAGTAACCTGTTTTGGGGATAGTCTGATCCATTAACAAGTTCCACAGTAACTATCAAAATTATTGAAAACTGATCAAATGCTAAGTATATACTTCCTTTTTTTGTATCCCCACATACTTTTCAATAATGTAACTAAATGTAAACAATTGTACTAAATGATTTTTGAAATCCAGCCTGAAAAAGTGATAGCAATTCCTTCTCTTCAACCCAGTTGTATAAGAACTCAGAAGTCATTCTGGAATACACCTTAACCCAAGAGTAATTGGATTGGAACACATGGGAGTACTGCAATTTCCACTTCTTAAAAATAAACACAGTACACACTACGTTACAATTTTGAGACAGTACTGGTGCCAATTGCCAAGATATCTGCCCACCAGTCTGGGTACCCTTGAACTATTTCTGCTTGTATATTGTCAAGTCCAGAAACCTTATTATGCTTCTGGGCTAAGATTAAAGATATTACAATGGTTTTGGTTATTGGTGGTCACTTTTCCTTGTCTTTCAGGTATTTATTTCTCCTGATTATACTTTCTTCTTTCCTCCCTCCCTTCCTGTCCTGACTCACCCCCATATATCTTACTACAATGTTCTATCCACACAGTGACACTAATAGTTGCATGTATGTCATTATGTCTCTTCTCTGCGCCATATGCCATAAGTTCCTAAAACAATTTATTATCTTTCTGTGTAATAAATTGTTGTAAGTTCTCCCAGAAAACATTCTTATGCTGTGTCTTTTTATAGTGTAGCAACTAGTGATAATCTTTCTTAATAGCTATTAAAAACCTCTTGTTATACTCATCCGCTGGCCCCCGCCTTTTGACCCGGCCATGGACAACAACCCAAGCCAAAGTGCACAACAGTCCTCTCCCCCTTGTGGAAAACCACCTTAACCCACACCTCCCACCAAACCTCAAAGAACTGCATCCTTTACACACCTGCGGAACTCAATACTATCCCTGCTTCCACATCCATCGGTGCCCTTCCACTCATTCTCATGACATGTCCTCTTCACTTCAACCACTCCAAGTCATGGATTCGTGGAGACCGCACCCATAAATGCAAGGCGCTATCCATGGCTAGACCGCACCTCATGAAATTCATTCTACTTCTCCTTATATGTTTGGAAAATGTCAACATAAACCTGGCCTCCCAAGCCCCATCACCTCCCCTCTGGACTTTGCCTCCTCCCCTGGCCTCAAACTCATGCTAATAAATACAAGGAGCCTAATCAACAAAATTGACCAACTACAAGTGTGGGCAGCCCACGCTAAGCCAGTCCTCATCATCATAACTGAATCCTGGCTGAAGCACTCTATCTCAGACCAAACAATAGCTATCCCCACCAACAACCGATATCATGCAGATAGACCCTCAAGAGGGGGTGGAGTGATCATCTATTACAAAGATAAATTTAAAGTATCTGATATCCAGACTGCTTCCACACCCAAAGAGTATGAATATGTGCCATTAAAACTCCATCTCCCATCCTCCGAAGTCCTCCACATCATTGGCTGCTACAGGCTCTCCTCCAGGAGCAACACAGTCATTAACACCCTTTAATCTCTAGTGACCCTTTGCAATAATGAGATTATCATTCTTGGTGATCTAAACTTTGAGTGGCTAACTCATAAATCAATTGCCTTAAAAGGTTTCTGCAATGAACTTAGCTTTTCCCAACTTATCACAGAACCCACCAGGGAAAACTCCAGAACTTGTGGCAGCAGCTCTCTCCGTGACATCATCCTATCGAATCACCCTCACAAGATCCTGAACACAGCAGTGTTTCACAATGACCTGAGTGACTATGATATTGTAGTGTGCACCAGGGCCCAGGAGAGAGAGGTCTCTCCCCCACTGAATTAACAACAAAACGCAGCTTCCATAAATTCAATGTCTGCCACTATCTCAACGACCTCAGGGCAACTAACTGGGAAAGTCTCTACCTCGCCAAAACTGTGGATGAGGCCACTGCTGTCCTTAATACCATCTCCTTCAACTAGCTGACAAACACATCCCCTTTATTAAAATTAGAGCCCACAAACTCTCACACCCTGGTTCACACCAGCTCTAAAAGCAGCACTTCCAGCATGGGATAAACTTTGGGCCCAAGCCAGGCACTTCAAATCCCTAGCTGACTGGCAGACTTTCAAAACTGCCAGAAATTCCTGCATCAGACTAATCCACTTGGAAAAATCTAACTACTATGTTGACGCCCTTGAACAGGCCAAAGAAAGTTCAGCCAAGACCTGGTGCACTATAAAATCTATAGAGGGGCGCAAAGCGGCCCCCTCCATCTCCCCCAAGATCATTGACAATGGAAATGCTATTGAAGACCGCAAAATTATTATCAAAAAACAAACTCTCATTTTGCCACTTAGAATTCAGCTTCTCCCCCTATGTGGGACTATCCTGCCCCCTCTGCCTTCCACTGCCCCCTTGCACCTCCATCACCGTACCCCCTCCAACTACTCCCTGTAACATATAAGGTCATCGAAGACCACCTTCTTAGACTTGATACTAAGAAGGGTGGTGTTTCTGATGGGCTTAGGCCCTTCTTTCTTAAACTTGGCTATTACTATCTTACTGCCCCCATTCTCCACATTTTTAACATGTCTATCTCAACAGCCACCATCCCCTTCTGCTGGAAGTTGGCCCATGTTCTGCCCTTCTTTAAATCTGGTGACCCCTCTGACTTAAGCAACTATAGACCAATCTCGATACTACCAGTGCTCTCCAAAATCCTAGAAAAACTCATATCCTCCCAGCTTAAAGACCACATCGAAGCCCACTCTCTCCTCAACCCTGCTCAATCAGGCTTCAGACGTATCCACATCACTATCTCTGCCTTAGACAAAGTCACCAATTACTGGTTCTCTGCCTGGGACTCCAAACAAGTAACAGGGGCAGTGTTCCTCAGTGTGAGCAAAACGTTCAATACTGTGGACCATAATCTATCCCTGCTCAGCCTCTCCAACCTAGGTGCCTCTGCCTCCACAGTCCGCTGGTTCTCCAGCTATTTCACAGGGTGCATTCAGCAAGTAAAACAGATGGTCTCCTCTCAAACCCCCTTCCCATCACTCAAGGCATCCCCCAAGGGTCTATAAATGGCCCCATCCTCTTCTCCATCTACATCAACAACTGTAGTTCCAACATCACTAACTCTAAGCTGCACTTCTTCATGGATAATACAGTACTTTACACCTCTAAGCCCTCGTTATTTGATGTCTGTGACGAGCTCCAAACTGACTTCCTTCATTTTGAGTGCAATTGTACCTGTGACAAACTTTTGCTCAATGCTAAAAAGGTAATGTTCTTCTGCCACAACAACAACACCCCCCCCCCTTGCCTGGGCCAAGTCCAACCTTGCAACTGTCACAACTTCCCTAGGGGAATAACTTGAAGTTGTCAGCAAATACAAATACTGTACCTATGAGTCTGGAGCGACAACAAACTATCCTTCAGTGCCCACATTGATAATCTCTCTGCCAAGCTTAAAGCCAGATTAGTCTTCTTTTTAGACATAGAACCCTCTTCCTACCTGAGGTCAGGCTCATACTCGTCCAGGCAACATTCCTCCCACTCTCAGACTATGACGATATAATATACAACTACACTTCAGCTACCAGTCTCCACAGGCTCGATGTCCTCTTCCACAATGCCCTTCATTTTATTACTAATGCATCCCCCCAGGATTCACCACTGTGACCTATATTCCGCTGCTGGGTTGACATCCCTAGCCACTAGAAGGATGCTCCACCTTGGTATATGGACACTGAAGGCACTGCATAATAAATTCCCAGACTATATTTCCTCTCTCATCCACATTTCACATTGTGCTTATTCCCTAAAGAAGTCCTCCTTCCTCCTTCTGGATATCCCCAGAACTAGAACCTCCCTCGGCAAGGGAGCTATATCACATTCTCTTCCTGTGGCTTGGAACAGCATTCAAATGGTACTCAAGCTCACCGGCCTGGTCACTATTAGTTTCTTCAAGATGTGCACCTTAAGATACTTCACAGATGCTTGCAAATGCCTGAGGGCCTAGCTCTCCGAATCCCCCCTCATCTTCCCCTCCCCCTAACCTCCTCCCTTGGCCCTGTCCCATGTGCTGTCCTGTTACTGCCTAAGTCCCCTACCCTCTCCTGTAGCACTCCCCTCCTTATTAACTGACTATCTCATGTCCTTACTCACCTCTTTCCTCTCCCTTCCCCCTGCTGCTTTCCTTACCTTTTCTGAATCCTACCGCAGATTGCCACATTGTTGCATTATGCAAATTGCTTATTGCTGCTCTGTCTTATTGCCAGGACCTGTTTTTTACTATGATTGTACGTTATGATGTAATGCAACCCACTATCTTATTCAAAGCATGTACCTTTTATCTTGTAAACCTGCTGTTCTACACCTGCTTTGTACTAGGATCTCCTTGTGAATGAGCTTGCTCAATGGAGTTTTCCTACAATAAACTTGAATTGAATTGAATAGCAGGCACATGTCCAATTCTATGTATAGATATCTTCATTTGTATGCACTCTTTATCAAACTATGAATTTCTAGCTATAATCCTACTATGTGATACCATCCTATTAGTGTCTGTCAGGGAACTTAGTAAATTATTAATTATATTTGCATTTTGTAACGGTACACCGGGATCATTTGTATCTAAATCCAATATAGCAGTACTGAAAGCATTTTTCAAAGACATCAAGTTTCATCATTTATTATGTTGCTAACTGTGTGTACCATCTGGAGACTCGAACTTAGCTGTTTATTATTTAATGCAACATTTTCTTTAACATGCTTTGTTCACTTGTGGGACTTTTTCCGGTCATTCAGTAGACCCCCATTTTAGTTTAACAATAAGTGGGAAATGGCCACTATCCCAGAATTGAAGAATTTCGATGGGAAGGACTCGATTAAAGGAGTAAGCATCAATCATACAAATGTATGGTATAGTTACCCCAGTATGTTTTGGAAAGGAGACTCCCCCCGCATAATCACATTTACTCTGCCAATAAAAATATATAGTGTAAATTATTTTGCCACCATCAATAAGGTTTTCTATATATACATATTTGTGACAGGGAGCTTATGCCACTCTTGAGGACCGACCTTTCCTTAAATCTGTTGCAACAGTTCTTTTATTTTTTAGCCTCAGCTATCCTTTACAATTTCTAGTCCATAAGGTTGGCCACCTATGGGCATCCCCTTCCCTTTCTTGACTGTGCTATAGTGTCCTCTTTGATTTTACTTTTCTCTCTCAGGTCCTCATACAGGGAGGTTATTGTGGTGACCTCCAAACGTATGCAAAACAGGTTGTGTTTATCGTTGTTGGATTTAGTATGTAATAGCACTATATCATAAAATACCTTGATTTATATACCATATGTTTATGAAACCTGTAACTGTTGAAAATACCATGGCACTAGGTATTTTTGATAATGATAAGAAGTACTAGGTGACTATTATATAAATTGAGTTAGTGGTGCTATTTAAAATGTATGCATGTATGCTGTGGGATAAATGATGGACCAGACACCGAACTTCAAGTTCAACATACAATCTATGTGTGATATTTATTCAAAATACAGGAAATAACCTTCAGAAATGGCATATTCCTTCTTCAGTATATCAGTTTGCTGCAGCAGACTATAAATGTCATTTCTCTGCACTTAGCCAGCACCTACTGACACTGATTTCTGATCTAAATGTATGTAAATTGCTGTAAACTGAATAAGTCTGAAATGTCATGGTGATTTGCATAAATCCCATGATGCTTTGCATTATGGAAGTACGTATGCTGTTGTAGTTCTTTGAAACTTGATTTGTTGCCAATGCCCTTTGGAGTAACCCTTTTTTCAGTGATTCTGCATTGAGGTTCTTTGTCTATAGCTTGTTTTGTTTTTTGTTTTCTTTTTGTGCTCCCACTACCCAAGCAAACAAGGCCCACGTAGGGATGAAAGGTTTTCACTAAAAATGTTTAGATCAGAAATCAGTGTCAGTAGGAGAGGGCTAAGTGCAGAGAAAGGACATTCATAGTCTATTGCTGCAAACTGATATACTGAAGAAGGAATATGCCATTTCTGAAGGTTATTTCCTGTATTTTGAATAAACATCACACATAGATTGTGTGTTGAACTTGAAGTTCGGTGTCTGGTCCATCTGTTATCCCACAGCCCCTTCACAATATTATCAATAGCTGTCCTTATGGAGTGGTTTAGCTCACCAATACACTTGTAGTTGGATTTATGCTGTAGTTCATTGCCAGTTCTTGAATTAGCATCTCCCACAAGGATACTGGGTATACTCTTACATTCCAAATTAATGTTACTTAAGATCTACCTAAAAGCTTTAAATATCCCTGCTGCATGTTTTTTTTTAAGTTTAAGTGGTACATAAATATTCAAAAAGCCTGTCAGAGTCAAGTTCTTGTTATATACTGTAAGTCTACACCCAAGCAGAAAGGGGACCCAGTTCCATATTTTTAGTATCTATATTTAATAAGATTGACATAATGGTGGTGATATCACCCCTAGGAAGTCAGATCCTTCTTACATATACCACCTGTTATAATTTTATGTTGTAATGGGAATATAGGGATTTTGTCGTGCAGGTTGAATGTTATGTAACCTGTTTCCTAAGCATAGTGTTGGAGTTATTGGGTACATCTGCCTATTTGAACATTACTGAGTAGTGGCAAAATTGGAGCTGCTATGTATATATGTTTGTGTAGTCCTACAGGGGAGCTATGGGTTGGTTAACTCACACATTAGTGGGCCCAATATGTAGGGCTGGCTGGTGTCAATTCTCCCTCTGAGGTTTTCCCTGTGCTGTAGGCTTATGGATTTGGATCTGTACTGTACTGCATGTGGCTAAATCCCCCCTGTCGATCTCTAAGGGGTTGGGTTCACTATGTATGGGATCTTTTACAAATGTAATGATACTTGCTTGTATTTCTAATCCACCTATGTTTGTTAGCGTCTTGTGAATGTTATCTTGCATTAAAGCTTAATAAAAATATTATACAAAAAAAACTTAAAAGTTTTGAAAGCTTTGCTTTCAAATGTCTCATAGCTAGGTAGAACAAGTGACATATTATTAGAAATCCAAGTTCCCTTGAACATTAAAATAGAAGAGTTTCTGATAAACTCTAACCAAGCATTGTCAGAGTCTTAACCTTTCAACCCAGCAACATTCTAGCTCAAGAAACAGCTGGTAGCTAAATCCAAGCTGCCAGTACAGGTTTCTGTGGTTGTCTCATTCAAACGTTCCTTCTCTTCCTCATTAAAAGGCATGCTGTCATCCTGATCCTGATCACTACTTTACAATTGCTAGTATCGATTCTTACTCCTTTCTGTGTTCCATGTCTTATGACTTTCCTCTTATAATTGTTTTACTTCCTCATCTTCCTCCCTTAAAGAGTTCACATTTTCTATTGGCTTAATAAAGTCATGGATTCTCTGCTGTTTTATCATTTACCCTTTTCTCCTATATTCTTGTTATTACTATTTGTCTCCTTTTTTCTTGGTGCCTCCATCCTTCACCGGTTTGTTTTTGTATTGTATTTAATCAGCATTTCCAGCATAGAACCTTAATTAATTCCCATGTCATTAAATTCACGTTTGTGCTCCAGTGCATACAAATGTGTTCCTTGATTTCTGAAAGTTACATCGACTCATCCTTTATTCATCCCACAGCGATATCGATAAATAACTTTGATATCTGACCACTTAATTTTGTTACCCAGTACTTCTTTCAACAAATCATAAACTATGTCTTTTAGTGTTGGCATGTTTTCATTTGTTTGTTTTAGGAAGTCCTCTAGGTATCACATAGGTAGTATAATTCCTTTATCAATTAATATCTCTTTAGTTTCTTTGTAAATTTCAACATATTGTTTCCCCATATTCCTCTTCTGACTCTGGATTTGAGTCTTCTATTATCTTGTACTGGATTCTTTTGTTTTTTCTTTGTATTTTTTGGGGGGGGAGGCTTTTACTTTTTTCTTTATTAGTACCTCCCTTTTTATGAAACTTAGCTATTGGTTTTTACCTGGCAATGGCTTTTTATTTTCTTGATTTCCAATTCTACATTTACAAGCACATGTACAACTACTAGCTGCTTCAGTTGTTTTCTTTTTGGTTTTGGTTTTATTTTTTATCCCTTAGGTTGTTCTTTCTTGTTGTACACCTTTTGTGCTTTTACCAGCATCTCTACCTCTCTTCCTTCCTTTTCATGACTAATAAACAATCAAAGGGAGGCAGGAAAGAGCTGGGACCTGCATAAAAGCAGACTTTTTCTGAGACTCACTGCACTAAGGGACAAAGAAATGCCAACGTGGAGGATCAGGCAGTGTACACATCACACTGCTAGCAGAAAGAAAACAAAAGCTGTAACTCACTGTTTACTTCTGGGCTTCTGTGCCCAAACAGGAAGTTAAGAGTGGCCATTATTGTAGCCTGAGAGGGCTCCTATGGAAGATGGTGACCATGTGATTGGTATGTTAAATTGGAAGGAGGCAGGAAGAAGCTGGGAAATTATCAGCGCACACCAAATGCCAAATGCGGTACAAAACAGTTTATTAGGAATCAAACATGCTCTTAGGGTCCCTGGTGCTTCAAGTTGCTCTGGCTCTTCATCGGGGGTGGGGCCAAGCTAACAAGGACTTTCTTATATACAGAAATTCAAATTCTTAAAGCTGCAGTATAACAAATGTTCTGGTCTCCAAAGGAATAGAGTGCCAGTTGCTACAGTACACAAGGTATATGAATATAAAATAAACCAGATTTGTATTGTACTGAGTAGTACTAGAAAGAAAGTAGCTTGCCTGGTAAGTTGGGATCTGCCTGTGAATGAGGTGATCACCAGACAGGGGAGGGAGGCTAGGAGACCACACACAGTGGGGTGGGACAGAAACAAATAGTATGCAGCAAAAGACAAATGGAAGTTAAAAACAAGATACAAGGGAAGAAAACATCCAGCAGTGATTTTACAAATAAGAAAACAATTACAGGTGAAAGAAATTGGAAGAGTAAGTCAAAACATGAAAAAAACATTGCAAACAAGGAGGCAGAGAGTTGGGAACAATAAACAGGAGAGAAGCTATAACAAGAGAGAGGTTGTGGAATCAGAATTGCTTAATAGTTGAAGGATGAATATTGTCATGAAGTGCCGGGGTTTGAGCTGCGTCTCTCAATTCTACCTTGCAAACCATGAGTTGTGCATTTTTGTCTCTTTTTTTCTGAACGCATGCTCTCACTTGTGTTTTTGCCAAGGTTGTATTTTGAGTTAGCACCAGTTGCTTTAAACTGTGTGCACAGTTTTTGTTGTTGCCTTAGGCAGGTAGGGTGCCTGATGGCTTTCGCTGAAGTGCTGCTTGTCTACAAGTGGGAGGATTGGGTTCTCTATACCAGGAGCTTTAACTCATAGTTGAAGGAATGGTGCAGAGAATATGGGTTCAGCTACACTGAGGACCACCCTGGAGGGATCTGGGCTTATACATGGGCGATGGCCTGCATCACCCTGGGAGGGGAACTGCAGTCCTCAGCAGAAGGTTTAAATGTTACTCTGATGAACATTTAAACTAGCTGGGGGGAAGGTGGTGGAGGAAAAAAGAGAGGTATAAACTTCCCCCAAAAAAGACTGAAGCAAAGAAAAGGGAGGACTCGAGTGGAGGAAAATCCCCCAGGATGCAAAATAAACAAAAAGCAGTGTGGTATAAAACAAAGGGAATGGGAACAATAGTTGTAAAAAGAGAGGGAGCGGTAGTATGAAAGAGAAAATAAGGGGATAGCTGGTAGGGTGGGAACAAAGTGTGGAAGGCCATGTGTGCAAACACAAGGGTCTGGATTCACAAAAACTGACCACAAGCTGTGACAGTGGCAGCTTGCACCAACAGTCCCTGTGTCCTGGACCCTGCATCCGATTCAGAATCATACAGGATCTCGGAGCCTGTGTCCTGTGGTTTGCTGCATCAGTCCAACAAAGGGCGCAGCCCTCAAGAATGCTGCAAGCCATGGGATGGGTGAGCAGCAGATGTACCTGTAGAAGTGAGCATGGCAGTGGGTCATGCCCCCCACATGCCCAAATCCCCAGCAGAACTGGTAGAGAAGCCCATGTGGGCTATTGCCTCCCTAGTCCCAAACCCTGATTGGTATAACATAGAAGCCCTTGGGCTGTCAGACCCCAATGATCCCAGAGCCTTTCCCCACCCTGAAATGCCATCCTCTGTATTGAACTAACACATAGTCATTGCCATGTTGAATATTGTTCTCAGTTAGTGGCCTCACTCCTCATGCCTGCTCCTGTTCAATATTCAGTCGATTGCTCACTCTCCACCAGTTGTTGTTTGAGCTTGTTTGAGCATGTACTATAACATGATGTCAGTGAATGACAGCTGCTGTCATTCACTGAGAGCGATATTTACAGTATGTGCTCAGAGCAAAGCCTCAGTCGGTGGCTGGCCACAGTGGTGAGAGGTGGGCTGTGCCAGTCACTGGCTGGGTATGGGTGGGGAGAGCAGGGTGGGCTGGCACTGCCAGGTTGGGGGCTGGGGAGCCACTAGACTACCAGGGCAATATTCAGCATGTTGAAGTACAATATTGTTTAGTTCACTACTGGGATGACATTTTGCGGGTGGGGGAGGGGGATTGGGGATCAGGCTATGGGGTTCCAATAGCCCATAAGGGCTTCTATGTTGTACCAATTGGGGTTCAGGACTGGGAGGTGATGGCCCATGGCCGCGCTGCCAGTTCTGTTGGGGATCTGGGCATGTGGGGGGTGTCCAAAGCCCATATGGGCTTCTTGTGATATAGACTTGGGGAACGGGGCTGTTGGGGGGGGCTGTAGCTCATTAGGGCTATATCTTTTGCAACAGTGGGGACACATTGGCAACCCCCAGTGGATGGCAAAGACCACTTATGGTAGCTCATAGCTGGCATAAATGTTCTTTGACTGATGTCCACCAGGGGTTGTTTCTGAATCCCAATCTGGGGACTTGGCAGCTGCTCTTCCTGAATAGGGTGCACCTGTTGCTGTAAACCCCCTTATGTTGCAGGGGGTTTATGGTGCAGAAGTCCACTTCGGCGCAGGCAGCTTGCCACATGTCGCAGGCTGCTTTGCTGAATCCCAAATGTTGCAACTCATGCTGCAAAGTGCTACTTGCACCATTTATTTGGGCGTAAGTCATTTTGTGACATGCGTAGCCTTTTGTGAATCCAGCCCAAGATGTCTAAGAAACAAAATTCTGGACCTAGAGGCCATCATGGCAGAGGCAGACCTGGATATTGTAGCCATTACCAAGTCATGGTGCACAGGAAACCATGACTGAGACATGGCCATTCCAGGCTATACTCAGGTCAGGAAAGATAGAGTGGGAAGGAAGGGAGGAGGGGTTGTGCTGTAAGGAAAGGTATTAAGGTGATGGAGAATTAGGGAATATGGGGGGGGGGATGGAAGGGTTGAGGTAGTGTGGGTCACCCTGGAGACAGGAGCCAGGGCCACTATGCACACTGGCGTGATCTACAGACCTCCAGCACAGGGGGAGAAACTGGATAGGGTACTGGTGGAAGCCATAAGCACAATGACAGACAAAGAGGTGGTGCTGCAGGTGGAGGACTTCAATCTGCAGTCTATAGATTGGAACCACCCAGCTGCAGCTTCAACTAGAAGCAGGGACATCCTAGAATCCCTGCAGGGGGAATTTCTCAGGCAGGTAGTGAGGGAACCCACTTGTAATGGAGCAATGCTGGACCTAGTGCCCACAAACAGGGATAGTGTTGCAGATGTCAAGGTGGGAAGCCAACTGGGGAGCAGTGATCAAAATACAGTGTGCTTCAACACAAGAACAGTGGCAGAAGCAAACCACACAAGGACGAGGGTCCTGAACATCAGGAGGGCAGATTTTTTAAAAATGGATGAATGCCTCAGAGATGACCTAGCGGGAAGGGGGGGAATGACCTGGGTGGGTTGGAGGAACAATGGGTTAAGTTAAGGAAAGAAATACTGAAGGCAACAAACCTCTGCACATAGGAAGTAAGCATAAACATAGACTGTTTTAGTTCTCAAAGGAGGTGTATGAAAAGGTATAAAGAGATACAAAGGGAAGAGTATAGGGAGATGTATCAGTGGAAGCAGACGGTAGCAGAGAAAGTGGTGAGGAGTGTGCAAAGGCACAAATTGAGGAAAGAATAGCCCAAGTGATGTCTAAAGGGGACAAGACTTTTTTTAGGTACATAAGGGAAAAGAGGAAGACAAGGGTGGAATTGTGAGACTAGGAAAGGTGGGGGAAGGATTGTGCAGAGTAGGATCATGAAAACGCAGATACTCTGAACAAATACTTTTGTTCAGTCTTCACAGAGGAAGATGACGGGATGAGCCACATAAATGCAGCAGGAACACTGGGGGGAGGGAGGTAGACACAAGTTTGTTTACAGAGGAGGGAGTCCTGAAGGGATTTGCAAATCTGAATGTGGACAAAACTATGGGGCCAAATGGAGTAGACCCAGGGGTATTATGGGAGCTCATGGAGGTCCTGACTACACCTCTGACAGTCCTACTCAACCACTCACTGGAAATAGGAGCAGGGCCCTTGAGAGGATGTGTGAGTCGGGGATATTTCCCAGGTCCCAGCACCAAAGAGGGCCCAGGACACCTGGCATGCTACTGTACATAGCTGCATAGGGACCCCAGAGTCTGAATTTTTCTCAGGGCATAAAATTCCTCTCAAGGGGCCTGAAGGACTGGAGGAGGGCAGATGTAGTCCCTTCTCTTTACGAAAGGCTGAAAACTATAGGATGGCTAGTCTGACATCAGTGGTTGGTAAGCTAATGGAGTTGCTGCTAAATGTAAGGATTGTGGAGTATCTTGAATCCAGTGGGTTACAGGACCCAAGGCAGCACAGATTCATTTGGGTGGGGTCATGACAGACAAATCTGATAGATTTCTTTGACTGGGTGACCAGGGAAATAGATCGGGGTGGGGCAGTGCACGTGGTCTACTTACATTTTAGCATTGCATTTGACATTATATCACATAGGAGATTCATAAGAAAACTGGGCAGCTTAGGGGTGAGTCCTAAGGTAATAAACTGGATAAGGAACTGGTAAATGGATAGGCAACAGAGTGTAGTAGTAAACGGAGTTCACTCTGGGGAAGGGAGGGAGGGTGACCAGAGGGGTACCTCAGGGCTGAGTACTGAGACCAGTCCTCTTTAATGTTTTATATGTGACATTGCAGATGAGCTGGAAGGAAAAGTATGCCTCTTTGCAGATGACATCAATATCTGTAATAAGACAGACACTCCAGATGGGGTGGAAAGTATATGCAGAGTCTAGAGAAAACTCAAGGAGTGGTCAAGAGCATGGCACCCGGGTTTCAATGTGAAAAAAGTGCAAATTCATGCACCTAGGGCACAGTAACCAAGAGGCAGAGTACAAAATGGAAGAAGAAATACTGACGGTCATCAAACAAGAAAGGGGCCTGGGGTAATCATATCAGATGACCTCAAGGTGACGAGACAAGGCAGTGTGTAAGGCCAGACTTGGGATGCTGGGGTGCACAGAGAGGGGCATTGCAAGCAGAAAGAGGGAGGTGGTGTAGGTACAGGAGGGGAGTATTTTTCAGAGAAAAATATGCACAAGAACAAGGGGGCATGCAATGAAGCTGTTGGGGGTAAATTTAAGAGAGTTGGGAAGAAGTACTTCTTCACTGAAAGAGTGGTGTACATGATGCTTAGAACATGGAGCCAGAAATCTGAAAGTGTTTTTATACCATATTTCGCACTGCCAGACATTTGTGATAAAACTGGAAACTACATTACATCTTGTATATATACACTTAGAGCCTACCCTAAGTTGCTCACCCCTAACGTGGCACTATACTGTATGTGCCCTGATCTGTAACTGTTGAAGCATATGTCCTAATCTGTAATTGTCTTAAATTAATCCTATTATATCACAGATGCCTTTGTACTGTATTGCCATATATTGTTTGATAATGTAATTTGGAAACTACTGTACCAACAGATACCTTTGTATTGTACTGTCGTGTTGATTGGTAATGTACTAGAAACCACTGATGTCGATCCCATTGACATCACTGTAATCCTGGTATTGTACTGTAATGTCCTTGGTAACCTAAACTTCTGCATATGGTACCCACTGAAAATGAGCCTCGGCTCAATTGGGGTCTGATCATGTTAATATCATGTGACAATGATTGTGAATAAAAATTTTACTACTACTACTACATTAGAAATCACAGAATCTGTGACTCACATGAAAAAGGCACAGCTTCCCTAGTAATACAGTAACATGACTGTAAAAACTGATAAGGCCAGGTCTCCTACCACTTATGGAAGTGGTAGGCCCATGATCCTACTGTCCCTCCTACCAATTCTGGCAGCTATGCCAAGCAGTTGCTGTAGCAATTCTCAATGAATTGTGTAAGTGTTGTTGGGTCCAGCACAAAGCTTTGCAGAAACTGTTGTCTCAGAGTTGCTGTTCAGTTTTGCATTCCATTGTGATGGAACCGTAGATGCATTCCAGCTGGGTTGCAAGCACATTTCATAAAAATTGCTCCTGAGATGGCTGTGTTGAAAGGCAATACAGTGCGAGTTGCAGTGCTGTGCCAATTTTAAAATGCAATGGTAAACTCACTCATCATTGTGAATTGCACTGTTAGTAGGGAAGCAAGCGATCTAAGGATGCTGCTATTTTGTGCACCCCTCCCCCACTGGGATAACCAAGAATATGGGGTAAATATAGGTGATCGGGCAGCAATATTAAAAGAAGACATTTAGGAATAGTGACACCCATAGTTTTAAAGCCCATGAGAAGCTTACATGTAGCTGTCACCAGTCCAGAAATATGTGTTTTATACATTAATACGTTCCCCGGAGCCACTCGTTGTGGGATAAGAAGGGTTTCATGCACATTCTGTTCTGGTGAGAAGAGCGTAGCAAAGCTGAGCTGTTCTTGCTGGAACAGAACGCAAGTGAAATAACATAACCCAGTCTGCTCTGGTACTACACTATCACCAATTTATGGCACCGTGTAATGTCATGCAGGTAAATCTGTGCCTAACTACATTATTGTTAAGCACAGCTTAAATGGTGGCAGTCTAGTATCAATATAGGAGATGCCTAACCATGAATCTCTCTAGACTGCTGCCAGGTACAAATAAGGCAAATACATCATTTTAACAGAGCTTTATATAGGATTTGAGGGCCACTGTTCACCATACTTCTCCTTTAAATATGTTATGACATATAGAGAGAGAGAGTAGATGCATGTTTTACCCCCTTCAGCATGATTTTGATAAAGTTCAACATTGGTTTCAGGCAAAACAGCTAAAATTAAACACAAAGAAACACGTTCCAATGGTCTTTGGCCTCAGGAAGAGGTAGTCAAGACTCCAGTCCTCCCCTACGTTTGTCACTCTTGATGGCCCCTTCCTTGAAGTGGTCCACACTTTCAAATACTTAGGGGTCTGGCTGGACAGTGATCTTGATTTCTCTTCCCATATTGATGCCATATGCACTAAACTTCGACCAAAACTTGGTATCCTTTACCATTACAGAGATTGCCTCCCTTTACCTACTCATTGAGATCTTGTCACAAAAACAATCTTACCCATTATTGATTACCCCAGTGTTGTTTATGTCTCTGCCCCTGAGATATTCCTCTCTAAACTTAATACTATCCTAAATTCATTTTGTCACTTTGCTACCTCCTCCCCTCCCCTTACTCACCACTGTCTCTTCTACTCCTCTCTCTCTATCATACTTCTGTCCCACAGGCATGTGATCCATTGCCTCTCTGTCATTGACAAATACTGGTTCAGAACTCTCCCCTCCCGTCTCCCCTCCTGCTTATCAGCTGCTCACCTTTCTACCTAACTCCCTTCATTCCAGGGACACTTGTTCTTTCTCCCTCCCACACCCTCATACTGGGGCCTCCTGTTGCCTCCCATTTCTCTGGAATCAACTTCCTTGAAACGCTCATTACTACTACTACTACTAATAATAATAAAACATTATTTTTATGGTGCCTTTCAAGAACCAAGGCACCTTACAATTAATTAAAACATATCATAATACACAACACATAAATATTATAAAACAGAAAGTGCAGACAAATATACTCCCCCTCGCTCACTTCCTTAAAATCCATTCTACAGCTCCTCCCTAGAGCCAATTGCTCATACCGCTCTTCCTCCCCGTCTCCATCCACCTAGCTTAGTAACCCCCAGCTCAACCCCACGCTTCCATACTTGGCTCCTTTTTGCACTTAATAACACACACAATCTTATTTATTAGTAACCCAGTGCACCAAAGCACTGTACCAAAATAAGATAAACTATATAAAATCAATAAAAAATCAAGCATATAAAACTCTCCCACCCTCAACTCGCCTTAAAACCTATCACAATACTCAGGAATTAAAATTCTTAGTCCTTGTCTGTTAAATATTTCAAGAAAAGACAAGTCTAAAAAGATGTGTTTTCAATGCTGTTGTAAAGCTCTCCACTGTCTGGCACCTTCATATCCGATGAGGTTGAGAATTCCACAGGGTAGGGGCAGCAAATGCAAACGCCCAAGCTCCAGAGGTTTTCAGTCATATCCTGGGAATCTCCATCAATTCCTCATCGTCTGAGCAGAGTGGTCGGAGGGGACAATAGGGATTCAGAAGATCTTGCAGGTAACTCAGACCCTGTCTGTGTCGGGCTTTATAAGTCAGCAAGCCAACTTTGAAGGTGATCCGCCACTGAACTAGCAGCCAGTGCAGATCGCGCAGCACAGGTGAAATGTGTCTGGATCGAGTTGATCCAGACAACAACCTGGCTGCAGCATTCTGAACCAGCTGCAAGCCTCATATTGTAATCTCTAGTTCCTATTTCCCTTTTGTTACTCGTTTGCTGTACTCATACTTTGTTGTACTAACCTGATTTTGCTTGTACATTTGTTGTATTTCCACCCTGATTGTTGCCCCTGGGTCGCACCTGGAAATGAGCTGCAGCTCAATGTGCCTTTCCTGGTTAAAAACTTTCAAATAAAATAGATAAAAATGTTTTAATGAATTGGGGGGGGTACCTTTATGTAAGGAGCATTCTGTAGTGGTGGCAAGGGCTACTGAACATTTGACTTAGCTCAATCCTGGACGACATGGATGATGGAACATATTGGTGTGTCAAAACACATATGAGGCTAGAGAAGGCAGGGTACAACTGATGGGAGGCAGTTGATGGAGAATGATACTTTGGATATCCAGAGGAGGTTACACTAGGATGTTTGCTTAGCCCACATTTACTAAAAGTGGATTTAGCTGATTTTTAAAAATAAGAGTAAATGCTAACCTTAGCAAATTTAGTCAGCCTTATAAAGCAGCTCTTATAAATCAGAAGCTTAAGATCATTAGATTTACACCATTTGTTTTAAGTTTGGTGTTTTATAGGTTTTTTATTATTTTATTTTTCCCTGTTGCTGGTCTACTAAATGCCGCAGATAATAAAGCACTTATTTCATCGAGTCTTTCAAAATGCATCTGACTCTTCCCTGCAGACCACGCAATTTCCATTAGTGATATCACAGTCTGTTGTCATTGTGAGCACTGTGATGTCATGAACAAAGGCACTGTGAGTTTAACTGAGGAGAGGCAAATGTTTTTTATAGACTTTTTGGATAAACAACCAAGATGCATGTGTTTAACATTCGAAGGGAACACTGAAAATAAACAAATTCTCTAGTAAAATGCAATAACTGAACCATCATATTTATGAGAGTACATGCTGAAATGAAGAGTTGCTTTTTAACACTGATGTGTTTTTTGCAGGGCATTAGCACACATAGTCATAACTCCATCCCCTTTCTTCACTCACTAACTGGCTGATCTTACCGTGACACATAATTACAGCACTGGTTAGTGCTGTGCATGTGTCAGTAAAGTACTTACTGGGAGCTAACAAAAAGCACAAGATGAAGATTAACGGAGCCACATACTGTGCAAAGCGAAGCTGGCTAGTAGCAAAAATGCCATATAAAAGGCTACAGCAGACATAGAACTGTCTATTCCAAAAGGAATTAATAAGAAACATTTTTTTCTTCAGGTACATATGGGTGCAAAGTAAATCTAAGAAGCACACAAGAGGCAAAAAAAAGGCAAGATAGACTCTAAGGATGGCATAGAAAAAGCAGTTCTACTTAATGACAATTTTAACTCAGTATTCACAGTTGAAAGTGATGGGCTAATACCTGAGAGCAAGAAAAGGTACCAAGGAAGAGGAAGACAGGTTAGTCTTTAGAAAACTGTAGAGGAAAGGGTCTTGAAAGGACTTCAAGAGCTAAATGCTACCAACTTACCAGGGCCACATACAATAAGGTGCATCCAAGGGTGCCAAAGAAGATGAGCAGGACACTGGTGGCCCTCTTATAGACTTTTTTTTTAGTTTGTATTTTGTTAACCTTTTCACCCTGTCTGGCCCCTTCAGACTGCCACCCCACCCCTCCCATCAGCACTGTCATCCCACTTCTCCTGGGCTTACCTTGCTCCTACATCCTCTGACACAGGACTTGTGAAGGTGCCCAGTCACCAATGTGGGGTCTGCCAGGGGTTAGGCCATCATCCTGCGGTTGGGGTTTTTCCACTTTTTTCCCCCTCAGCTTACATTACATGCAATGACGTGAAGTGCAAGCTCTGCCTCTGTGGTGATAACCCTGGTGCCAATGAGTGGGGTTCCTTCCCTACATGACCCTGCTATGCAGCCACCCACATTCCCCTAGGCAGCAGGAAAGCAGTAGGACTCATTAACTCCCCTCCTTGAGGGAGAAGAGCTGTCCTAGGGATGCTAAATACTCCCTCTCTCCCCTGGCCAGCCCTGAAGTGCCCCTGATCCTGTTTCTGAACCAGGGATGCTGTTAATGCAGGAGGTGAGACATTCAATACCTCTGCCCTCCATGTCACTGTGCCAGCATTTGTAGAGCTTTCCAATGATTCAGTCACTTCTGGGGCAGTTTTAGGAGACTGAAGGAATGCAAGTTTTATCCTCCTGCACAAAAGTGATGGTAGAACCCATTTTCAATCACAAAAGTGTGATGTGCTCATTTATGGAACCCAAACAAACAGAAAAGAGAAGGAAATACGTGCCTTAGCTGGGACTTGAACTCAGGCCACTTGGAATATTCTACACCATTAGCTATCCAGATTGTATAGTTTTCCATAGGATGCAGATGTAATGGATTTGATAGTTTATGCTTTGATTCCAACTGTTGTACTTAGGGTAATACTGTGTTATTGTAAATCTCTTTTTCTTTCTACAGGTAGTGGTGAGAGGTCCTTGTGATGCTCTGCCACTTGCTTATTGTTATATTGTATAACGTTTGTATTACAAATAAAGGTGTCTGTGACTGCTTGGCACACAAGTCAGCCAGTGTGTGAGAGACTTGACCTTTTACCTTCAAGATGTCAGTGTGAGGAAACAGGATGTCACAAACTGACCAGGGAAACCACTAATTAAAGACGTTCTTCCAGGGGGACAGTTTATTACCCCTTAAAACTGCTCCTGCTTTTGAAGCTGGAAGCTGAATATGAATGTTATGACCCTAGCAGGAAGGGAAGGCATTTGGCTGATCCTTTATGGTTTTCTCACCTAGCAGAGAACTAGTGACAGATTGTGGGGTTATGAAACATCAAAGGGAATGTTTTGATCAAGGAGACTCATATTTTGGGAAATTGCTAGTTGCTAATTTTCACAGTAATAACCTACATCCTTGTGGATATCCATACTCAGATTACAGATTTATCACAGATCTAACAGTGATCTCATGGGTGACATCACCAGGAGGTGGAGAAAACTGACTTTTGAATATTGCTTGCATATGAGATTTTATTGCAGAAGGACTCTGAAAATCAAAGGCACACTTAGTCTGTGGACTGGTAACTAGGCACTTTAGAAATATTTAATTCAGCTAGAACTCTTAAGTATTTTGCAGGAGCTTTTGTTCTGTAATTTTCTAATTATTTTATTGACTGTAAGTTATTGATGTATTTCTTCTGTGTTTGATAATTTACATAGTTTGCAGTTTTTAGTGAACAATATTTTCCTTTAAATTCTGCCTGTGTTTTTCTCAGTTTTCTTTTGCATGTGAATGCTGAACCAGTGTTTAATTCTGACAGCTGTTAAAGGCTTGAGTGTATTACAAACTTGCTAAAGGTAAGAATATACCTAGGTCTCATATTGAGTCGTTAAGGGTACATTTTGGGAACCTGGCTGGGTGCCACTGGGCAAAAGATTATATTGCATTTTCCTGAAGAGAATATATATATCTGAGCCTGTTAACTGGTATGCTAGAATAAGGTTCACATTTGACCCCCAGGACTCAAAGCTAGTAGTTGATTCGGACCCAAAACAGACAGGAGGGTTACCCTGTGTGTCTCCTGTTCACACTATTGCACTTCAGGGTTGGCACTGTGGGAGCAGAGGACCTGACCTGCATAGTGCGTCTGTGACAGTCCTTAGTCATCTTTCTCCTCCTATTGGGTTAACACCTTTTGGTCCCAGAAGCTGGTATAAGTTAAATTGTTTATGGATCCTCACACCAAGTACTATTTGAAAATACAAATAATGACATTTCAAAAAAATGATATTTCATATCATGAAATAGTACATGGTTAAAACTAATAGTGTGCAATATCCCCTGCTGCTGGAACACTAGTTATTTATATGTTGGTTTTAGGTTTATTTATATTGTATGTTTTTTCATTGAGCTGAGCACTTATGCACTTTTTTCATGTGTGTGTGTGTGTTGTGAATTATACGCTGTCACTTTAAGAGGATTTGTGATAAGCCTGATACTGACACTGCAAGCTCAACCTTCTGATGATGTACCTGTGAGGATGAAACCGGTTGAGGTGTGGTTCAGTGGTGAACCAGCTAATGGCAGCTTGGTATTCTTACACATTAAAGTTTTTTCATATTTTTCCAGCTGAGGAGTGTGGTCTTTTGCTTATCTTATGTCCTGGGTAACCTACTCAAATAAATCAACCAGATTCATCTGAAAAGTCCTCCCCCCATGAATCCATGCAGGCTTTGGTCATGTAGCCCATTAGATTCAAGATACTCTACCAATTTTTCCTGTAACAGGGTTTCCATTAATTTTCTTACCACTGATATGAGACTGACTAGCCTATAGTTGCTAGCCTCCTCCCTACTACTGCTATTATGGAGTGGGACAATATCTGCTGTCCCCCAGGCCTCTGGAACCATGACTGTTTCCAAAGAGCTACTGAATAGGGCAATCAGTGGTGCAGCAAGCACCTCCTTTAGTTCCTTCATTACCCATGGGTGCATCCTATCCAGTTCCATAGCCTGTCCACTTTCAGAGCTGCAAATCCTTTCAGGACTCTTTCTTCTGCAAATGGACTTGTGTCCACCTCTTCCCCGAATTGTTTCTGCTGTTCTCTGGTAATCCATCCCCCCCTCCACTGTGAAGAATTAGCAGAAGCACCTGTTCAGGATGTCTGCTTTTTGTTGATCCTCTTCTGCACAGTCTCCCTCTGTCATCCCCTTATCCCTACTGTCTCTCTCCTTGCTTTCCTCTTCCTGCTTATGTACCTACCTAAAGAAAGTCTTATCCTCTTTAGCACCTTTACTCCCCTCACTGCCTTACCTGCTTCCCTCTGTTCTACTTGGTACACCTCACTGTCTTCTTCTCTCTGCATTTCTTTGTACCTCCTGAATGCCACCCTTTTTTACTTCACCACCGTGGCCACTTCCCTAGAGTACCATAACAGTCTTTTTTTTTTCCCTTTTGCTTTTGCTCACTTGCTTCATGCAGAGGCTGGTTGTCTTGCTTATGCCCTTCCTTATTATTTCCCACTGTTCTGCTACCCCTCCCTGGTAATCCTCACCTACTAGGCAGTTTCTGAGGCAGTCTCCCATTCCTTTAAAATCACTGGTACCAAGAGGACTGCCCACTATGAAGTCTGCAGTGCTGTCCCTGTGTGCAAACACCAGGTCTAGCATTGTCCCATCCCTAGTGGGTTTGTTGATTAGCTGCCCAAGAAACAATCCATGTAGGAAGTCAAGGATGGCACTACTCCTTGCTGAAGCTGCAGCTGGAAGGCTCCAATCTACATCTTGCAGACTGAAGTCCTCAACTAGAAGCACCTCCTCCTTATTTTCCATCCTAATGATGGCTTCCCCTATTGCCTTATCCAACTCTTCTCCCTGTGCTTGAGGTCTATATTCCACCACCATATAGATAGTGGCCCCAGCTCCTATCTTCAGGATGACCCACAGCACCTCCAGCTCTTCCTTTTCCTTCAGGTGTCCCTGTATTTCTATAGCCTTGATTCCCTCCATCACATATAGAACAGTCCCTTCTCCCCTCCCTATCTCTTCTAAACAGAGAGTAGCTTGGTATGGCAATGCCCCGGTAATGATTGTCAGTTCACCATGACTTGGGTATGGCAACCAAATCCAGGCTATCCTCCTCCATGATGGCCTGCAGGTCCAGAATTTTATTTTCCAGATGCCTTGCTTTGGCACACAAGACCCTTTAGACCGTGCTCCCTCTCTGCCTGCAACCTCTCCCTCCTTCTGCCTCCGGTGCTCCCTCAAGCTCCCCCTGTCCCCCTTCCTTCATTATGCACTCTGTTTCTTGTCTCTTTTACTCCACTTTTCTTGCATTCTTGATTTACATCCCCATCCTCTACCTTGTCATCACCCGTTTCCACTTTATTTATTTATTAGCTTTTGGTGACCGGGTAAGTGCGTTAGGCAATTTAACCTGCCTATTTTCAAGCATGACCCAGGAGAGTACAGCGTACAAAGATACAAAGTAAACAGCAGAAAATGATACAGTATCTCAAAGCAAGACCTCACACAGGGAGGACAAAAAACAAATCAACATTGTTAACATATATCACCCATGCAGGGGTGAAACAAACGAAAAAAAAATCAAGTTATATCTATATTGGACCCAACCCAGGAAGGTGTGACAGTGTGGATTACATTCAGATAAGTAGAGATAGAAGCAAAACATAACAATGTATAGGATATTTAACATAGAAATATCGGACAGGACAAACAACACAAGAAGGTTAAGAGCATTTGCGTCCCTGCCCTGAGGGAGCTTCCTCTGCTTGGGCCCTCCCTCCATGTTGCTTCATCATGTGGAGGGGCAATTTTTGCTTCCTTTGGTGATATAACCTCTTCCTGGCTAGTTTAAATGCTCATCCAAGTAACATTTAAACCTCCCACTAAGGACTGTGGTCCCCCTCCTGGAAGGATGAAGGCTGTCACACTTATAGAGGCCCATATCCACCCAGACTGACTCCCAGTCCACAAGGTAGCTGAAGCCCTCATCCCTACAGCGTGTCTTCAACCAATTGTTGAAAGTCCTAGTGTGAAGTGCGCTATCCTCCCCCTTGACTGTACATAGCTAATACTGCGGTGAACACCAGCCTGGATGCTACCTGCTTAAGGCCCCTCCCCAGCTTCTTGAAATTACCCTGTACCACCTCTGCTCCATCCCTTGCCAGGTCATTTGTACCCAGATGGGCAATGATAGCTACCTCCTTTCTGTGACCTGCTGCCCTAGTAATCCTCTGGATCTGCTCTCCATCCCTCTAAGCCAAAGCCCCAGGGAGGTACTTTACCTCCTATTCCCTTCCACCTCCCACTCCCAGGTCTACCTCCCTAATGATAGATTCCCTTTACTAGCAGCTGTTTCCTTCTCAGGTGGGTGTACTTCCTCCCACCTTGGGGCCTCCCTATCCTCCCCTGCCACTGCTTTGGGTACCTCCTCTCAGCTGTCCTGTCTTGCTAGTAGGGTGAAGGAATTTTTCAGTGACACAGGCTGAGGAGTGTGTATCCTACCTGCCACTCCTAACCTCCCAGACTTCCCCAAGGTCCAGCCGTTCTGCCTCTGCCTAGTCATCTGCCATGGTGGTGGCAGCAGCCTAGGTGGTTCTTGGGTGGGGCAACTAGTTCTCTTCACTCTCACCAATTTGGCCAGGAGTCCAGCAACCTCTACCTTCAACCCAGAGAGGTGAAATTCTGCTACTGTTCTCATGAAGTGCCATGGCATCTTAAACACCAACCTAAAGCAACACCAGAAAAGGTAGATGGGGCCTCAGTTTAATGTCTCATCTGAAGGATGCCACATCCCAACAGCACAGCATTCCCCTAGTACTGCACAAGGGTGTCAACATTTATGGTATGAGCCAAGTGCTAGTGTGGAACTAGAACTCATGACCTTCTGGCTCAAAGGTTGATGTGCTATCAGCTGAACCACATACCTGTCCAGTCACAGAACAAGAAACATTTCACACTGTCCTGAGCATACACTCTGTTCTCATCACTGCATGGGTGTCCTGTGTCACCTGAACTGTAACACAGTGGAAGACACTAGTACTTCAATCCCTAGCACTAGAATGGCTAACATATACTCTTAGAGGGCGGGAGGAATGCTTTGCTAAAAGTTAGGGAAAATATTTGGACTCCCTGTCACTGGCAAAGTCAATCATAACACAAAGCGACCTGGTATAGTAGTCTCAGTTTATTCACACACCTGACTAAACACATGAAGTAGCACCTCTTATTCATATGCATTGCATTGCTGGAAAATGGGATGAACTGTTATGTTACGCTGTTTGTTTTCCAAGTTTATGGATCCTATATATGCTGTTGTCTGTACTACCTGTACAATAAATTTTAAACTTCAATAAAAACATTAAACAAAAAAAAATCTGTCCTGTAGCTTACTACTGCTATGGTGTGGCAACCACACAAGATTCTTAACAAAACAAAAAGTAATACACTTGAGCTGTAGTAAAAACAATTAATTTTATTACATCAAGAAATACAGCATTTGCCATGCCAAACCCGCTGGCACTTCGTGCCACTCTGGAGGAAGTGCCAATAAAGTTGCAGTGTGCTGCTTCTTAACAAAACAAAATATGCAAGGTGACACTTTAATTACTGTGGTTTTGTTTCTTTACAATTTGTTATGTTTTTATTGAGCATAAAGATGTGAGTAGGCACTATGCCTGAAGTATGTAACAGGTGCACTGTGGTTCAACTGGAGAAATTGTGCCAAAAGAGAAGACACACCTATTAGGAGTAGGTAGACTCATCATAATTTGTAGACTCCCTTGTACATGATCAAGATAATACAACTTTAGCTCACCCTGATAAAGGCAAAGGCAGAGTAGAGCTGAGAAAGGAGAGGAAAAATAGCATCAGCACCAGCTCAAAACCCAAATGTAGCAAGAGTGTGAGAGAAAGCTCCAGCATGAGATGCAGCCACAAAAGAAGGGAAGCAAGGGAAGAACATAAGAGAAATGTGAACACGAGAGAGAGAGAGAGAGCACGTGAGAGAGAGAGAGGAGAGAGAGAGAGAGAGAGAGAGAGAGAGAGAGATTCTGGGACAAAAAGCACAGCCAGAAATTGTAAATACTAACATGTGAAGACCCTCCACAGGAAGCCAATGTATGAGGTGGGTGATCTTGGACCTTTTTCTGAGGTCTTTTGAAAGATTACTTGAGCAATTTAAAGGGCTGCTGGGATGCCTGAAATTAATGTTAATTTTCTAAAACAGCGAATGATTACTTCTTATACCTGAAGAATTTTATTCTTATTCCTTTTGCTAATTAAATGAGAACTACATTCAAAATTTGCAGAAAGATATGTTATGTAGAGTGTTTTAATTTGTGTGTGCCGTCCTAGTGTAGTCTTCCCTTTGTTTGTTGTTAGAATTCTTTTCTTAATGTACCTGCTAGTTTTATGTTCCTTGGGGATCTCCATGTTTGAATATCTCATTGCTCTTCTTTTTCTTGCTACAATGCCTCCTGTTGTATGTGACAGTGATGCATCCAGGACTATTGATTCCATGAGTGATAGATAGCTGCTGCAGCAGTAATCTGCTGTTAGGAGCCTGATATTCTGTCCTCACCTAAATGACTCTTTCTAATAAAATTTGTTTTTCTAGGTATGTGTCTAGGTCTAGCCAGCAGGAGTAAATCTTTTGTATTTAAAGCTTTCCAATTCATCAAACTGCTGTACACACAGCCATAACAAAGCACACAAATCACTTCAAGTCACTAATGCTATGATTTGCAAAGACACTGTTTCCTTACAAAATTTCAGGTGTTTGATATCTGAAAATGTAGAGTCCATCAGTGTTCATTAGATAAGGAGAGTTACAGTACTTGAAACTACTCTCCCTAGTACTGTAAATCTGACAGAAAATCATCTTGTGCTGAATTGAATTGCTGAAGGAACTGGAAGGGGACAGGATCAGTTGTGTTCCAGGACAGTAGCTGCTTCTTGTTGTTTTCACAGGGTTCTTGTGGATTTTACTTGGTAGAAGGTTATTTATTTTCTTTCTTACTTCTAAGGGGCTAGCAGGGTATTGTTTTGGGGGATGTTGGAAGTTTGAAAACTGGTTTGGTGGCTGTAAGTGGGCTAATTTGTTGGATGTTTCACTGTGTAACAGGCTGCGCTGGTGGAGGCCTATTTCTTCTGCTTTAAAACCTATTTGGTGGGATTTGCTTGGGCCTGGTTATTTGAATTGGAGACCTATATCTGTTAATTTCAAGCCTATTTTGATGTGTTGTTAGTGAAGCTAATTAAATTGGAGACCTGTTTCCTTTGGCAGAAAATATATTTTGGGGGCTTTGAGTTGAATTTTGATTCCTTGTTGCTGACTTCAGTAGCTGCAAAGATTACTGCATAGTGGGGGAAGGGTGTTAATGGTCTGGCCGGGTCTCACTCAGCTAATTGACTGGAGGCAGAGCTGAATCAGGTTTGTGGTGCTGGCTGCTTTGTCTTCTCAGAAGAAACTGGAAGGGGGACAGGATCAGTTGTATTCCAGGACAGTAGCTGCTTCTTGTTGTTTTCACAGGGTTCTTGTGGATTTTACTTGGTAGAAGGTTATTTATTTTCTTTCTTACTTCTAAGGGCTAGCAGGGTATTGTTTTGGGGGCTGTTGGAAGTTTGAAAACTGGTTTGGTGGCTATAAGTGGGCTCATTTGTTGGATGTTTCACTTTGTAACAGGCTGCATTGGTGGAGGCCTATTTATTCTGATTTAAAACCTATTTAGTGGGATTTGCTTGGGCCTGGTTCTTTGGCTGCTGGGCTTGGAAGGGAGACACAGGGCTGATACACTCTCTCTCGAGTCGGGTGTCTGCCCAAGACCCACCCTCTCCCACCCCTTCCTCCCCAGAGTTCTGCTAATTTGGGGAACACCTGCCCTGCAATTGGGGAAAAGGCTGCAGTGCAGCTCATGTAGTTCTAGCCACTGGGGTTGGATTTAAAGGCTGGGAGAGAGAGCTAGGAGTTGTTCATTTCCTTATAAGTTTACTGTTGTACTGCACCTAGTAACAGGGTTAACGTGTACTGTGGGACTGTATCTAAGATTAGTGGTGACCTGATTAGGCAGTAGGGGTGTATCTTGACAGGGGAACCTGGTGGCTCACCCAAGAAAACCTACTTGAAGGGGATGGAAACCACACGGCAATTAGGGCTGGCATCTTGGGGAGGGTGGTGGGGTGCACAGGTGTGAAGCAGCCATGATACTGGACTGAGCTTGGAAGTTTGGTGGTTGCCCAGTGTGCTACCAGCTGGCACAGCTTAGGGAGGAGGCTGCCGGGGATTAGGAGACAGCTGGGGGAAGGGGGAGGTATGGTTGGGGAAGGGGGCAGGGGATATCTCACAGGGTTGCACCAAGCACTGGGGGCAGCGGCATAGGGAAAGGAGTGCAGGAGAATACTCAGGGGTCACATAGGGACCCTGGCAGAGGGGGTCCAAAAGGACACTATCAAGGAAGCAGGCAGGTAACTGGGGACCCTCACAAAGGAGGGACAGAGGGACAACATTCTCAGAAAAGTAGGCAGATGGCCAGGGCTGGACAGAAGGAAGCAAGGCAGGGAGGTGGATCAGACCGAACACTCAGTAACCGCTTCAATTCTCTTCTTCTGCTCGAGGATGAGGGGGTGATGTAGCCATGACAGGGTGGTTAGAGACGGAAAGGAGTGGGGGCAGGAGGCAGGGGCCAGATAGCAGGAAGAACAGGGGGGAACCTGGAATGCAGGAAAATGGGGGGAGCAGTGAATCAGAGCAGGAGGGGCAGGGGGAAGAAGGAGGAAAGTGCAAGGAGAAGGACCAGTTGGGAGGAAAGGTAAAGGAGAAGGACCAGAAGTACAAGGAGGATTCAGTAAAGGGAGCTGAGGGTTTAGGCCAGGGGAGCATGACAAGCAAGGAGGGACTAAATGGAGACAGCAAGGAAGGGAGGATGAGCCAGGCTAGTTTAGCAGATGGGGGAGAAGGACCAGTTGCGAGCAGTGAGGGGGGGAGTTAGCAAGGTACAGAAGGATACTCAGGAGGAGAAGAGGCATAGGATTGAAGGGAGGGGTGGCCAGGGTAAATAAGGAGGGGGTGGCATGTGGCACCCAGATGGGGGAAGGAACAAGGAGCCGGCTGGGTGGAGGGGCCGGTAGAAAGGATAAGGGACATGGAAGGGGGGGAATGGAGGAAAAGGAGTGGTCAGAGTGCTCCTGTTGGGGGATTCTATGATCAGGGGTATCAAATGGGATAGGGAGGGAGAAGCCTGGCCAGTTAGAACAAAATGCTTCCCTGGACTAACGGTGCACAGGGCTAAGCACAAGGTATATCAGTGGGCAAAGGATTGTGGGGGTTCCCCGGACATACTGGTCCACCTGGGTACAAATGACATTGAGGGAAATAGTGAGCTAGAGATACAGGCAAGATTCAGGGAGCTTGCCAAGGTCTGTCATGACATAGGATGCATAGTTTCCTTCTTAGAAATCCTGCTGGTGCCAAGGGCTAGTGGGGAGCACAAAAGGAAGATTAGGGAGATAAACCAGTGGCTCAGGGAGTGGTGTGAGGCCAGAGGGTATGGGTTGATGGGGGAATGAGGGGAGACCTGGGAGGATAAGGAGCTGTATTCTAGAGATAGACTCCATCTCAATTTGGAGGGGAGGGGAATCCTTAAGTTGAAAATAGAGGGGTTCCTTGGTGAAAAGTGGGGTTTAAACTTCTGAAGGGGGGAGGGATGGGAGAAAAGGCTGTCAAGGGGGTGCCGATAAAGGAGGGACTCTGTCTCCACCCCCCTGGGGAGCTGAAGGATTGCGGGAAAAGGCCGACTGCTAAAGTGCAGACCAGGGGAAAACAGAATCCCCATGGAAACACGAGCAGGGGAAATGGAAGTATAGGGAAAGGGTGGAAGGTAGTCCTGCTAATTGCCAGGAGCTTGGGAAATAAAATGCCTGAGCTCCAGGCAATGCTAACTGAGGGAGCAGTGGATGTGGCAGTGGTCACTGAGACCTGGGTCACTGCAGGACATGACTGGGACCTGAACCTGGAGGGATACACTATGTTCAGGAAGGATGGGGGGAGGTATGGGGAATAGGGGTAGCAATGATAGTCAAAAACTGCATTGGCATAGGAGGAGGAGTAGAGGAGGTGGAGGGAACCATGGAAGTGATTTGGGTCACCTTGATAACAAGGGGGGGGCAAGAGAGTAAAAATAGGAGTGGTGTATAGACCCCCTTCCCTGGCAGAGGAGCTGGAGGAGAGTCTGGTGGCAGATGTTGGGAGACACTGCAGACTGGGCAGAGGAAGGGTGGTGTTGGGGACTTAAACATGCCAGGAACAGACTGGGAGACTATGACATCCTCTGTGACCAGGGAACAGAGGTTGTTCTTTCACGATGCGTTCCTAACTCAGCAGGTGGGGGAACTGACCAGGGAGGCGCGGGTACTGGATGTAGCCCTGGCAGACAGTGACCAGATTAGGGGCCTGGAGGTAAGGGACTCATTGGAGGGGAGTGACCATGCCACGGTCTGGTTCTGCCTGGACCTAGGAGGGCTAGAAGGCTGCACAAAGATGGAGGTAACTGACTTCAGGGGAGCGGATTTTAAGGAAATGGGAAGGATCCTTAAGGAGCATTTGGATGTGATTGGGTCAGACATGGATGCTGATAGTAGGTGGGAAATCATCAGGAGAGGGGTGCAAGATACTACCAGCACCTGTGCAAGAGTAAGACTAAAATGCGGTAGGGTCCAAAACCCTGCTCGTGGACCAGGGAGGTCCAGGGTGGTGGGAAAGAAAGCAGCAGCCTATAGGCAATCCAAGTGCTCAAGGAGTGAAAGGGATCGAGGGGAGTATGAGCTGATGGCTAGAAAGGGCCACTAGGGTGGTGAGGGGTGGCTAAGGCAAGGAAGGAGCAGAACCTGGCCAGGGAAATTACGAGAGGGAACAAGGGTTCTTTAGATACATTGGGGAAAAATGAAGGGTGAAGGGGCAGATTAGCAGGATTAAATCAGGGAGAGATGGGCACAAGACCCGGGAGCAGGCTGAGGTACTAATGAGTACTTCACCCAGTTTTCACCAAGGAAAATGGGGTGCTGCATCATGCATGGGAGGAGACAGAGATACTGAGGAGGGGACCCTACCGATCGGCGGGTCTGGGGAGAGGGGAGGCATCACTGGCAGGAGGGGAGGGCTACAGGAGAAGAGGTACCGAAGTGAAAATCACAGCAGAGAGGTGAGGAAGCCTCAGCTCCCTTAAGATGGAGAAAGCACCGGGCCGGATAAATTACATCCCAGAGTGCTGAAGGAACTTACGGATGTCCTGCGAAACCCCTGGCGGAGCTACGCCATCTCTCTGAGGACAGGTGCAGCTCCCAGGACTGAAAAAGTGGTGCATATAGTGCCTATCCACAAGGGGGGACTCGGGAGGTGGCAGGGAACTACAGGCCTGTCAGCCTGACATCGGTGGTGGGCAAGGTGATGGAGGGCATTGTCAAGGAGAGGCTAGGGGGGGACCTGGAAAAGTCAGGGTGCCTGGACGATAGACAGCATGGATTTGTCCCGGGGAAATCACGTCAGACAAACCTTGTGGAGTTCTATGACTGGGTGACGAGTGCCTTGGACCTGGGTAGACCAGTGGATGTCCTCTTTCTAGACTTCAGCAAGGTATTTGACTCTGTTCCTCACCTGGACCTGTTGGATAAGCTGGGAGAAATGGGGGTGGGGAACCAGATGATCAGATGGATAGGTAATTGGCTCCAGGACCAGACCCAGAGGGTTGTAGTTGGCGGGATAGTCTCATCCCCAAGGAGGGTCATCAGTGGGGCCCCACAGGAATCAGTCCTTGGGCCCCTTCTGTTCAACGCCTATGTCTCTGACATAAGGACAGGAATCAGGAGTGAGATGAGTCTCTTTGCGGATGACTCAAAACTGGGGGCGGCGGTGGATGGGGAGGAGGGGAGGGTGGCCCTATATGGAGGCTCTGGAAAGATGGTCTAGAAAGTGGAAGCTGAGGTTCAATGCTGGGAAATGCAAGGTATTCCACGTGGGGGCCAGAAACACAGGCCAAGTGTACACCCGGGGGGGGGGAATGCTACAAGTCTTGATGGCTGAGAGGGACCTGGGGGTGGTGGTGGATGTCAAGATGAACAACTCAGAGACTTGTAGGAGGGCAGCAGCCAAGGCCAACAGGATGCTGGGATGCATCGCTAGGGGGATCACCTCCAGAAGGAGGGAAGTGATACTCTCCTATAACTGTTGGTGAGGCCACACCTTGAGTACTGTGTGCAGTTTTGGAGGCCACACTTGAAGAGGGACATTAAACTCCTGGAGGATCCAGAGGAGGGCAACCAAAATTATTTGGGGCTTGGGGACAGGACCTATGAGGAGAAGCTCAAGAGCTAAATATGTACACATTGGAAGAGAGAAGGTACAGGGGACATGATAGAGGTCTTCAGGTACATGAAGAGGTAAATAGGGAGGAACAGTCAGGGTGCTTTGAAGGAAGGAGGAGGGCCACTAGAGGGCATGGGTGGAAGCTGGAGGGGAAGATTCAGGGAGAAAGGGGGTGCTACTTCACTGAGGAGGGTGGTGGAGCCATGGAATGCACTGTCTAGGGGGCTGGTGGAGGCAGAGACAGTGGAGGGGTTCAAGTGGGGTGGGACAGGTACAGGGGAAGGGTTCTGGAAGCAAAATCCAATGCAGCAAGAATATACGGAACTGGGCAGGGAGAAGCCAGAGAAGGGGAGGGGGCAGCAAGGTCAGCACTCAGGGTGGGGGCTGACCAATCGAACAGACTCGAAAGACCGTTAGACCTATTCTGCTGGCATTTTAGTATGTTAGTATGAATTATTGATCACAAACACAACACTCTCACATAGGACAGGAGGCATTGTATGAAAGAGAAGAGCAATAAAAAGTGCAAACATGGAGAACTTCATGGACCTTAAAACTAGGGGGAAATTAAAAGCAAAAAACTCCTTACAGTAAACAAAGGAAAGGACACACTAGACTACACCTACAATCAAAACATCCAGCACAACATATTTATTTGTAAATCTTGACTGTAGTTCCCTTTTAAGAAGAACTGCATGCGGAACAGTACTCTATTTGTAGGTTGACATTTCTGTTATGTTCCTCTTTTTAGACCATCTGCCCTATGATCTCACTATCTGTGACATTTCAACTGACCAAGAAAAGCCAAGCACCTGCTACAAGTTCAGTTATTTGTGATGTCACAATAGGTGAAGCCACAATGTTATTGAGGTATAAAGAGAAGTAAAACTAGATCATTCTCCAGGTAAAGTATTGCTCTTTACATCACACCTAATACTATCAGGTAGAAAACCTTCCAATGAACAAATTATAAAAAGAAAACATATTTCAGAAATAAAAGGTAATAACAAATCACTTTTAAAAAGTAATAACATTTTCTACCTGATATGTTTAGTGCCACTAGCTCTTTAAATTGAATGGGACTTGCATACATACATACATGCATATGGGGGAAGGGGAGGAGGAGAAGGGCAGCTGTCACTTGAGTTCCTACCTCCCACCGACTCAGTGGGGATATCATGGCACCCCATTATCTTTAAAGTACTTGTCCAGTTTGAGCTTGAAGGTTATTACAGTATCAGCTGATAGCACATGCTCTGGCAGTCTATTCCAAGTGTTCACCACTCATTCTGTGAAGTAGTTCTTTCTGATGTTTCCCTTGAATCTTCCTTCCTTCAGTAACACTGCATGTCCTCTTGTCCTTTCACCTTTGGGCAGCTTGAAGTGCTGCACTCTGTCTAATGATGTTATTCCTGTAAGGTACTTGAATAAAGTAATCATGTCTTCTTGAATGTTCTCATTTCTATGGAAAACAGTCCTAGTTCTACAAGTTGGTCCTCATAGCCCATTTTCTCCAAACTATCAACCACTCTGGTCACTGTCGTCTGTACCCTCTTTGTCAGGTCAAAATTCCCCCTTAGATCTAGGAACCAGAACTCCAAGCTGTACTCAAGATGGGGTTAGACCAAGGATCTGTATGAGGGTAATATAATATTCCTAGATCGACGTACAAAGATTCTCATCATGCATGCCATGATTTTGTTTGCCTTATTAGCCAGTGCCATACATTGCTGCTCTTATTTAAAAGTGCTGCTTATCAGTACTCCAATGTTTTTTCCCTGCTTGATTTTAGTAATCGCCAAGAAGTATTTTGCAGTCATGTTTGTTTTCCTAAATGTATCACCTTGCATTTCTCAACATCGATGTTCATTTGCAATTTTGTGCCCATTTCACAAATCTGTTTAGATCCTTCTGCGTTTCATCTCCTGTTGTGACGTAACTACTCTTCCCATCTTGGTGTCATCAGCAAATGTGATGATCCAGTTACTAGTACCCACCTTCAAATCATTTATGGATATATTGAACACTGTAGCTCTAGAAACTAACCCTTGTAGAACCCATTTGATCACCTGTTACTATATAAACCAGTTATTACTAATTATGACTTTTTGTCTCCTATCCAACTAGTTTTAAACCTATTTCAGCTTACCTCTAGTTATATCTAGATAATGTGGTTTATGAGCTAGCATCCTGTGTGGATCAAAACCAAATGCTTTGTTTAAAGAGCTGGTGTATTGCCTAAAACTAGTATTAGTTTTTGAAAGCAGTCAGCCATTACTTTTTATATCTGAGGTGCTTTTTAATTTTCCTTTGGTTAATTAGAAAGATTGTTCACCTGATCTTAGTAGGAGTGCTGTGTGGAATAGAACTCTGCCTGACAGCTTACATATCTACAGTAGTTCTATTTCATCCACTACATCATCACTATTGTGACCTCTCTGATTGTGACATCACTGCTGCTTAGGAACAGCCACTCAGTAGCTGCCTGGTTACTCACCTGTGATGTCATTGTCAATGAGATCACAATGCTGATGATGTAGTGGGGGTGGTGGGGATTAGAGATAGATCAGCTGCCAGGCTGAGAGTTATTCCACACATCCAATACAACACTATCACATAAAAATAATTTCTAATGATCAAAAAGAACAAGAAGAATACTTTAGAAATAAAGGGTTACAACTGACTACTTCTTAAAATTGGAATCCTTTTCCTGTTTGTCTGTTTTGGTTCCACTGGCTCTTTAAGTCCAGATATAGAATATCCACAGGACATCCCACATCCAGTTCCTTGGTGACATTTTTGAAAAGAATAATGAGGTTTGTTTGACATTATTCTTCTTTACAGGATGCATACTGGCTGCTGAATGCAAGTTGTTGTTTTGTGTTTATAATTTTGCATTTTATGACTGTCTGTAGTCATTTCCCTGGTAATGACATCAAGCCCGCCAGCCTGTAATTCTCTGGTTCTGCCCTGGAACTTTTATAACTATTGGTATTACATGGGCTACTCTTCAACCATCAGGCATGTATCCAGCTCTGATGGACTTACCGAATGTAATTGCCCTTCGTATGGATAGTTCCTCATTTAGTTCCTTCAGGGTTAGACTCCATTGCCTTATTTGCATTTACCATCTTTAGCAATTTTTCAACTTCTTTTATGGGTACATATATGCTTTGTAGCAGGTCCTTTTGTTCTTCTTGGAATAACATTTTACTACGGTATCTGATATCACTCCATCTCTTTAATCTGTGACTACTGTGGCCAAGTATGCATTCAGGCATTTTGACATATGTCTGTCACGTGTAATTACGCAATCTGTGTCCTAATCTATGAGTGAACCAACAGTACTTGGACTTTCTCTCTTCTCTTTTATGTATTTGAAGATTTATTTTATTTCTGAATTTGGTATCATGTGCTATCTGTTCCTCTACCACTTGTTTTGCCACTCTGATTCTGCATTTGATCCATGCTTGTCTCTATAGTTCTGTCTGTTTTCACTGGTTCCATGCATGTTACTTTTCTGTATGCCACATTTTCTCCCTAATTGCTTCAAGTATTTCAGTTGCCATCTAAATTGGTCTATATCTCTTCCATTTCTGAGGTATATAATCTTACTTTATGCAGTCCCTATGCTTAATAAGGGTGTACCACTTTTGCTGAGTGCTAATGCCCAAGATCTTGGTTTCCTAAGGCACCCGTGCTATGAAGTTCCTCATCTTAATAAAATCAGCCTTATGCAGGAGCACAGTATAGGCTGGTCATTTCCTTTGGTTCTCCCTGTCCTCTCCAATAATGCACCTGATTATGTCATGGCCATTGTCAGTGTGCCTTCAAATTTTACTCCTATGACTAAGTCATATGTATTGCCCAGGAATACTTACAGTCAGTGTGCTGCTTAACCCCCCACTGATTCCTCTAACAGACTGCTTCAGGCAACAATCCTCTACAAGATCTATAAATTGCCTACTGCTGTTGAACTTTGCTTCTCCCAGCTGTCTGTCTATATCTGCCTAACTGAAGTTAGCCATCAGAAGCATAATTCCCTTCCCTGTTACTTTCTTGACCATTTCATGAAGTCTAAGGTCCTAGTTCTCTTTCCGGCCAAGTCATCAGTAGTAAAGCTCAATTGTAATTATGTCTTATTCCATTAGATTCTCTTAGCCAGAGTGTTTTAATTGTTTTCCATTTGGAGGTCCTGTATTTCAATCACTTTGAAATGGCTTCTGATATATAACGCCAGCCCACCTCCCCTTTTATCAGGCCTATTCTTTCTGAATAGTTTGTAGCTGGCAAGTTACATTTCCCAGCAGTCATTCTTATCTCACTTTATCTCAGTTATATCTATTATGTCCAGTTCCTCCATAGAGATCAATTTTTCTTGTTCCTCCAATTTGCCCTAAGGCTCCATACATTTGTTTACACATACTTCCAGTTCCTGTCTGGTTTATTTTTCTGCAGTACTTCTTAGACTCTTCTATGGCATCATTCAGCTTTTCTGTCTCCATTTTTGAGATAGCTTGCCCAGAAAATTTTTCCTGTATGTTCCTATTGGCCTTGTTGCTTTATAAGCCTCCTGTGTCCCTCCCCTCCTCTCCACATAAATTTAAACCCTTCACTTTGATTGTGTTACTTTGGTTCCCAGTATTCTAGCTCCTTTTACAATTAGGTGCCATCCATCTGTTTTTAAAATGTCTTTCCTTCCATCAAATGTTGTCCAGTTGCTAAGGAAGCTTAATTATTCTACCTTTCTCCAGCACCTCATCCAAGCATTTATTCTTTGAATGTTGCTTCTGTGGCTTTTGTCTTTAAACTGGATAGGTAACATTTCTAAGAAGATGGTACCCCTTTTGTGTCTGCCATATTCCTTACAAGGTTCATTAAGTCATTCTTGGTTTGTTCTTCCTTCTTGCCACTGGTGTCATTTGTTGCAACATCTATCAATACCGGGAGATGATCACCAATGGACGTCAGTAGTCTGTCTGCTCTTTCAGTTACATGATTAATTCTGGATCCAGGTAAACAGCAACACTGGCTTCTGGGGTGGTTAACCTTATGCCATTGCTCATGGGTCATGTCTTAGAGGCATTCACCAGAATGGCTAATGCTGGTTGCAAACATATTTAAAATTAAAAAAATGTTTTATTTACATATTTTGAATTGACTCACAAATCATATAGACAAAAAAGTAGTGGGTTAAGAAAAGCACCCGGAGAAAGTTATTGTGAAATGTGTATTCAACTACTCAGTCTGTTATAATGATGGGTAGAGAGTAATAAGGCAGTTACTTGTAATGAAGTAAAGGAAGTATGTTTACTGGAACTACTTTTAGACTATGACAGAGGAATTATGTGTGTGGCTGCTGAATAAAACTACCAGTATCATAAAGGAAGCACTGTAGCAAAAAGGGCTCATTGGGTTGTCCAGTAGGCCATACATCTGGTGCAAACAAAATGGGTAGGGACAGCAGGAAGTTTTAAAGATACATCCAGGGGACAACCTAAATTAAATGAGCCTCATCCTAAACCCAAGGGAACCAACACCAGTTCACCTAAAAGGTATGCGTCAGGAGAGTGGAGGTGTTATATATGCCAGAAACCTGGGCATTTATCTGATGATTTTCCAAAGGCTAAAAACAATGGCAGCATGCAGACAGAAGGAATGATCTTGTGAGACAGCAGCAACTTGGAGCCTGTGCAGAAAATGTAGTTCTCACGGACTTCACTGCTCATATCCACTGTGTGGCAGAAACCTGTGCATTTATCTTATGACTGCCCACAGAATGTAGGTAAGGACAGCATGCAGAGAGAGGGAATGACCTTATGAGGGAGCAGCAACTAGGGGTCTGCACAGAAAATGCAGTTCCCAATAGTTCCACTGCTCCCATCCACCCTATATTTATTAATTGTTAAATCACACAAGATTTAAGGGACACAGAGGCACCCATTTCTATGGTTAAGCAGGATTTGACAAATGAGGAACAGTTACTGCCTGGTTAATTCTCTAGAATTTTAGGAGTGACCCACCCAGTTGTATCAGCACTAATGGCATGGGTCTTGCTGATCTGGGAAAGTGATCATGAGGTACAGGATGTGGGGGTGATGCCTGACCTTCATTGAAATTTAGAAAAATAGATGTTGCCAGCAAATGAAACCAAGGGTTCATCCAGTCCACTCATAAAGAGTTTCCTACCTATTCCCATGATGTAATGTCTTGAAGCGGTTTCTACTCCAAACCTTCCCTCTCTATCTCTAGTGCCCTCACCTTCCTAGCTCCTTCCTCTGGACTTATCAATCCTTTAAACCTGTCCCAGCCATGTTTGAACCTGTTTAGAGTACCTGCCCCCACCACTTCTGCTGGTAATCTGTTCCATGGCTCCACCATCCTCTCAGTGAAATAGAACTTCTTCATGTTCCTCCTGAAGTATCTCCCAACTAGCCTCCATTCATGTTCTCTCACGACTGCACTATAATTCCTGTTGAATAGGTCTTCACAGTTCACTCTATAAATTCCCCTCAAGAACTTGTATGTCTCTGTCATGTCACCCCTTTCTCTTCTGGCTTCCAGCAAGTACATGTTAAGGGCCTCAAGCCATTCCATCTAGGATCTGCCTTGTTGGCCCTGTATCATCTTGGTGACTCTATGCTGCACAGGCTCTAGATTATTCCTGTCCTTTCTCAATCATAGCCTCCAGAATTGAATGCAGTACCTCAGGTGGGGCCTCACCAATGAGGGGTAGAGAGGGAAGGTTTGGGGTAGAAACCCCCTTCAAGACATTACTGGAATAGCTAGGAAACTCTTTATGGGCAGACTGGATGGACTCTTGGTTTTATTTGCTGGCAACGCCTATTTTTCTATGTTTCTATCAACATTATTCCTCATAATTAAGTTGGGCATCCCAGCTATGTGTGCACATCTATTTTCATTTTCTACAGATGTCGCTGTCTCCTTCTCCCATGTTTGTCACCTTTTAGCCTTCCTAGTAGACCCTGTTTTAATTAGTCCCCACTATAAGGCTTCTCAGCTCATTCACTCCTACAATGCCTTTTCATGTCCATCATTATCTTTTTGTTTTCCAGCATCTATTCTTAGATTGCATATTATCACTTTTTCTCCTAGATCCTCCTCCTGTTTTATTTCTTTACATATATCTATCCCTTATTTCCCCTGGCCTCTCTACTAAACTGTGCTTTTTTTTCTTATAATAATTCCTGAAGAAGACCTATGGTCAAAACTTTGATTCTAACTCTACTTTCTATTTTCAGCTTGCGTTTAATATTACCATTTTGCTTTGTTTTCAGACCTCATGCTGACACAGCACCATGTTTTCTTCGTTTTACCAATGACTTGTACAAGGGCAATATCACCTCCTTCCTTCTATTGTCAAACCCCCTCCCAATGCATCCCAGCATCCTTGTTGCCTTGCTGTATACTTTATTGCACTGGCTTGATTGTTTGATATTACTACTGATGACTCCCAGACCCCTTTTCTCTGATATTGTAGTCAACCTTCCCCTATCCAATATCCTGTACATAATGAGTTTCTCTTCCTTATGTCTCCTGCATCACTCTGCACTTTTTGGAATGAATTTCAACTGCTATACTGTACATGATAGTAGGGAAGCTGTTGTCTGTGTCACTATCCAGAATCAGTGAATGAACCAATACCTATTAGCATATAGTTGACTTTCTGGAGGAAAATAGGTTTACGGATAGGCATCAACATGGATTTAAAAGAGGTGCCAAACAAACTCGATAGATTTTTTTTTTTTCATTTCGACACAAATGGCAGATAGTGGTCAGGTAGTTGAAGACTTGTTCCTGAATTTCAGCTAGGCCTTTAATTCAGTGACACATGGAAGACTAGAAAAGAAAGTAGGAGACCTTGGACTAGGGAGAGCTAACTAGGTGCAGTGTGGGAAATGAAAAAAACTAAATGAGGACCCCACCACCTTAGATGTAGGATTGAACACATCTTACTGGGGTCTGGGACATGTAAGCAATAAGACACAAGAGAGTGCATTAGGCACTTCTAGCACATGGCCAGAGGTGTAGTAAGGCACAAGGCTGCAGGCCAAGTGCTTTCAGCCCCTGGCCATGTAGTAAGGCACAAGGCCGCAGGCCAAGTGCCTTCAGCTCCTGGCCATGCATTAGAAGTGTCTAATGCACATCCCTGGAGGTGTTTTATTGTGTTTATAAAATGGGGCAGTGTGTTTTACATTCATGTAGAAATAAACATTTTTATATTTATATTGAAACAAATATTTAATATATTTTGTTATAAAATAGTTCCTCTGCCTGCAAAAGATTGCGATTTTTTTTTTTGCCATTAGGACTTTTGTTCTGCTGTGGCCACCATTTTTGAAGTTGATTGTCATGGTTACCATGCAACACCCCCCATATACACAGACTAGTGTTTTGTTTTAGTGATTAATTTTCATTTATTTGCATTTATCTTTTAGATTTGTAGCACAATTTTGTATGCATTTCTGTTTCTTTGTTTTTTTCCCTGGTATAGCAGGTGCGAGTGGACAAATGAGGGGAACAGGTTAACAAGCAGAGCAGGCAGTTGAAAGGAAAAGCAGGAGCGGAATAACTCAGCTGTGCAGCCCACTGTGGATGGAACAGCCATTTTACTTGCAGAGTTGCTGTATTTCTTTGCTTTTCAAGTTTTTTTTTCTTGTTGTTATTTTTGCTGTGTGAGTGGGCTGGTGCACAAGAGTCTCAGCAGTCGCATGACATGAATGCTGTGATGAATAAAGTGGAGGCACAATCTTTAATTCCCTAAATGTAAGTAAAATAGATATGAGATAAATACATGACCAGCATGTCTCGTCCTCACTTTGGCAGCCAGTTTCTTTCAAGAGAGCAAAGACCGGGAAGGGCAGCTTGTAAAAGTTCTCTTGCCAAGTGGGAAAGACATGGCAGCTGAAATCTTTTAAAAATTCTATTTGCCCAAGAATTTGTTTCCTGTCCTGCATCCTGGATGAAAGCATTTGTTTTTAGCCATGCATTAGACACTTTTTTTTTTAGCTTACTTTTTTTCCCCTGACCCCCTGGTTGGCTCCTTGGCTTGGTGGAAATTAGCTAGTGTCCTCTGACCAGGTGCAAAATCTCGGTGTGATTCTTGATGACAGATTGACCCTTAAGATTCAGGTGTCATCCATAGTCAAGTCCTCATTTTACCATCTGAGGAATCTCACCTGGATCAAGCACCTGTTGCCCCCAAATGACTTCCCTATCTTGGTCCATGCCTTTGTGGCCTCCCACCTCAACTATTGCAATTCACTGTACCTAGGGCTACTGGGGGTTGATATCTGCTGCCTGCAGCTAGTGCAGAATGTTGTTGCAGGTTGTTGACTGGCCTATCTCAATCTTGCCATATCACACCTATGCTCTACAGCCTGCATAGACTACCTGTTCAGTGGCATATCACCTTCAAGGTCAGGTTACTGACCTATAAAGCCCTACATGGACAGGATCTGGCTTACCTGCAAGATCTCCTGGCCCTCTACCACCATGTTCTCCAACTCCGTTCCACCGACGAAGGATTGCTAGAGATTCCAGGGTCTGCCTAAAGACATCTGGGGCCTGATCATTTAGTTTCGCAGCCCTGATCCTGTGGAATTCTCTACCTCATTGGGTAAGAGAGTGCCTGACTCTAGAGAGTTTTAAATCAGCTTTAAGGGCCTATTTATTTGATCTGGCCTGCCCAGATTATGTGTAACAAACTGTACCACAGTTTAGGTATTTTATCGTTTTATTGTGTTTTTATTTATTTATTTTTTTACCTATTGTACAAGTGTCTAGATACTTGCTGACTTGCACTTTATTAATAAAATAAAGCTGAAGTTAAAGTTGAAGTTCATCCTGCCATCCTTCCATCTGGCCACCATCCATTCCGCACCTGTCCTCCATCTTGGGCCATCACCTTGCTACCTCCATGGCTTAGCCCCTGTGGTGGGGTGGTGGGGAGCTCTCTAACTCAATCACCAGGACTGGATCCAGTACAGGTGATGCCCTCTGGTGATGGTGCATTGTGTCATGCAGCCATCAAGCTGCTTGAGTCAGGCTGCCATTTTCCACATATCTGTTCGGTGGCTGAGCATGCAATGCCAACAGTGGATTTGCCACACACACATCCACATGCAGTGCACCCCCCTGCTGCTCATCCTCTGTGCACCACTGTACTGGGCCAGGTGTGCCAACACCCAGCCTCCGCTAGGTGTCAGACAAATGCTGGCCTCTGTTCCCCACCCTCCCAGAGAGAGGAGAGCTGTCCTCCAGATGAACATGGGTCACCAGCATGGCAGGAGGTAAGTCATCACTGCCTCAGCCCTCCATGCCACTGGGCCAGCAGTGCATTAGACACTGCTAATGTATGGCTAATAACCAGTCACACTTTAGTCAGGTTGATGCCTTTAGGCAGCTACATCTAACATAAGAGGAATTCTTACCAATTTTGCTCCTGAAACTCACCCTGACTTTTAATTTCACCCCTGGAACTGAGTTCCACTGAGTTTCTAGACATTTCCAGAGGTGACTGTGGACTGGGAAGTTTGATAGGATTCAGAGGGTAATCCTGAAAGGAAAGTTCTCTGAGATCAGGGGGGTTACTAGTAGGGTGCCAAATAGTTATTTGCAGAGGCCTCTACTCTTTCACATGTATATTACTGATATAGGGTTGGGTGCTCAGGGAAAGATTAATCTGTTCATCGACTGCACACAATTCTGTGAGAAAGTGGATAATGAGGAAGGAATCAGAGGCATGAAATGGGATGTACAGATGTTTAAGAAGTGGTATGGTATTTGATAACTGAAATTCCATTTAGTAATGCACATTGATAACAGAACACCACATACAGATTATATATATATATATATATATATATATATATGCTATGCAAAAAACTTCGTTAATGCAACATTTAGGCCTCACAACCCCAATGACACACCCCATCAGATGTCACTCTTGGGATGATGGGCAGGTCCATGAAGGGATGGGGCAACCCTAAAGGTCTTATTTCCTGACTTTTTGTGCTTTAACCCGAAATGATGCATTAACAAAGCTTTTTGCAAGAATTTCCTTACTTTTTGAGAAAGAATAGAAAAGTAGAATGTTACACAAGTTGGTGGGAGTGCATGCCCTTCCAGCCCCATGCTCCCACCTACTTGCAAATTCCTGCCTAAGATAAGAGAGCAAGTACTGAATATCATATGTATTGCTTGCAGCGCATATGGGTGGTAGCATGGGGCCCACCACCTTGAAAGAAAGCAAAGTGTCAGTCATCAGAGTGGCATAATTCAACACCTGTTTACATGTCAGACACCTAACCACTACAAATTTCCTCCATGGCAGTAACGCTAGGCACCCTATAAATGTGAAGCCAGTACCACAATGCAAAACGCCTTATACAAAACATAAAGTGTGTCACGTAATATGGTTGCAGCAAATTAATTTTCCAATACCTAAACACCATAATTCACATGGACAGCACATCCCCTCAACATGCTCCAAATTTCAATGTAAAAAACCAAACTGTTTCCGAGATATAAAATGTGAAAGTTTCAGATATTCATTTGTCACTCTGGCAGAATTCCACACCTATTAACATTCTACACACCTAATGACTGAAAAGTACATCCATGGCAGTAAGGCTAGCTACTCTAGTAATTTCAAGCCTCTACAACCATGGAAAACTCTGTCCACAAAACGTAAAATGTGCCACACGATATCACTGCAAAAAAATGTATTGTTCAACACCCAAAGACTATAATTCACATCAACAGGATATGCTGTTAACACCATACAAATTTCAAGTTAAAAGACCAAACCATTTCCGAGATATTTAATTTGAAAAATTGTTGAAATTGTGCTATCTGGTCCCTCCAAATCTGGCCATCTAGTCCCTCCCTCATGATCACAGATTACAATCAAAGAATCTCATGATTACAGAATTTGCAGGCTCACAATCAAAGAATTTGCAGGCCCATGATCAAAGAATAAAAAATGTTAAAACTCAATTTTTAGAGAAAAATACATGAAACCACAGCCATGACTCGACAGAATGAAGACCCCTGAAAAGATCCCACCCTAGTGTGCCTTTAGAAGTGACCCCTGTGCTGATAAAATTTAATTTTTCATGTGGCCATCTAGTTGCACCCCCACAATCAAAGATAATGGTCAAAGAATCTCGCACGGTCATGATCAAACAATAAAAAATTTTAAAAGTCAATTTTGAGGCAGAAATGCATGTAACCACAGCCATGTCTCAAAAGAACAAAGCCCCCTGTGAGAAAAAAACACCCTTATTTAGCTTAATAAGGCACCCAATAGCTGAAAAAATTGATTTTTTTTCAAGTGGCCATCTAGTCACACCCTCGCGATCAAAGATCTCGGTCAAAGAATCTCGCAATTAAAGAATTAGCAGGCTCATGGTCAAAGATCTTTAGCAAGCCACGATCAAAGAATAAAAAAGTTAAAAACTCTATTTTTTGGCCATTTTGAAAGAAACCACATGCATGGCTTGATAGAGGGAAGACCCCTGAGCAAAACCCACCGTAGTTTCACCTAAGGAGTCCCAACGGGTCAAGATATTTGAATTTTTCCAACTGCAAAGTGAAACAAGATGGCGGCCATTACGATCAAAGAATTCCTGCGATCAAAGATTCTTTGATCGCAAGCCTACAAATTCTTTGATCGTGAGGCAGGACTAGATAGCCAAAACCTCATTCTTCTTTTGCAAAATAACCATATAAATTTCCCATTTACTTATAATGGGACATTAAAAGTTTATTAACTTTTGAATAGATTAATATTTTTTCACCAAATGAAAAGTGGCATGTTCCTTGACACAAGCTGTTTCAGATGAGCCATGTCACAGAGCAGCACACCACATGGCCATGCAGCGCCAGGGATAAAATTAAAAAAACTGCCCACATAACTGGGGAAAAGTGTATTTTCCATCATTTTGCTGCACAACAACTGTAAGCCTGCCGAATTGAAATTTGGCAGATCAAGAGATCTACCATGCTCCACTGTGTATACCAAATTTCATGCAAATCCATTGAAATGGTCCAAAGTTATTAACACACACAATTTTGACTTTAACATAAAAGTGGCTTCATAACCCTCAATTATAGTGGCGCGACCATGCACCTATAATATATTCCATGTCTGAGCACGTTGACATGATACAGTAAATGAGAATGGGGTGAGACTTAAGCATCACGACACCAATAGCACACCCCGGCATCTGTCAGACTGTGGAGGATTGGGGTGGCGAGTGTGAGGGGAGGTTAGGGGTTCAACTGTAATGTCTCATTTTCTGACTTTTTTTGCTTTAACCCTAAATGAAGCATTAACACAGTTTTTTTGCATAAAATGTCCTTACTTTTTGAAAAAGTGTAATATGAGTAGAAAAAAAAGACATATTGGTGGGAGTGCAGAGCCCAGCTCCCACCAAGTTGCAAATTTCTGCACAACAATATGCATCTGGGCCCACACTTCCACTTACACAAAGCTACGGAGCAATGAAGCAACACTACAGAGCACCAAACCCTTGTAACAGTAATTTACGCATATCTTGGGAACTGTAAAAGCTAGTAAAAAAAATATAGCGTCATTGTAACCATGATAGCAAGTATTTCACACATCACCGAATGACTGTACCCATATCTCACACTGTTTCCGAGATATGGGCACTGAAAAGCACTGGACAGGCACTCTTTCAACCCTTGTGACAGTAATTTCACAATATCTCATGAACCATGCAATGTACGAACAAAATTCCATTGCAGACTTACTCAACGATTTGAAATCTTGTTGCCACCCCTAGCAAAAAGTCTGTCTCACTTTGTTTCCGAGATAATGGCGCAGAAAGTCATGACACAGACTGCAATGTAATCCTATGGGAAAAATGTAAATTATGTCATTGAATATCTCTGCAACAAATTATTTCCCCAACACCTAAACAGCATAGTTCACATCTCTATGACATCCCCTCAACACTCTGCAAATTTCAAATAAAAAGGCCAAACTGTTATTCAGATATGGCCATCCCAATTTGGGCCATCTGGTCTTTCTCATTAACATTCCAAAAATACATATTTCCCATAGGATATAATTGGCATGTCAAAATGTAATAACTTTTGAACATATTAATATTTTTTCACCAAACAAAAGCAGCATATTCCTTGGCTCAAGCTCTTTCTACGTCCCAAGATTTGGACCAATAGCCCAAACGGTGTCTGTGCAGCGCCATGGACAAAAAATGCACAAAAGTGGAGAAAGTACAATTTTTGGCACTTCGCTGCGCAAAAACTGTATGTCCGACTGAAACAAAATTTAGTAAATCAAGAGGTCTACCACACTGGACTGTGCGTGCCAAATTTCGTGTAAATCTGTTGAATGGTTGCAAAGTTATTAACGTGCAAAATGTGAGGTTTAACATTAAAAGTGCCTGCCACAATGCAAAACGCTATATGCAAAATGTAAAGTGTGTCAGGCAATATCTCTTCAGCAACTTAATTTTCCAACACCTAAATAGAATAATTCACATGTACAGGACACCCCCTCAACACCCTGCAAATTTCAGTTTAAAAGACCAAACCGTGTCCGAGATATAACATTTTAAAGTTTGAGATTTTCATTGGTCAGAGTGGCAGAATTCTGCACCTGTTAACATTTTACACACCTAACAACTGAAAAGTATGTCCATGGCAGTAAGGCTAGCTACCCTATAAATTTCAAGCCACTACCACAATGCAAATGCTGTCCGAAAAACGTAAACTGCGCTACGCCATATCTCCACAATTAATGTATTTTCTGACACATAAGCACATAATTCAAATCTACAGGACAAACCCAACACCCTCCAAATTTCAAGTTAAAAGACCAAACCGTTTCTGAGATATTTAATTTTAAAAGTTATTAAAATTGGGCTATCTGGTCCTTCCAGATCTGGCCATCTAGTCCATCCCTCGGGATCAAAGAATCTTTGATTGTGAGCCTGCAAATTCTTTGATCGTGAGGAGGGACCAGATGGCCTAAACCCCATTCTTTGTTCACAAGATAATCATATAAATTTTCCCATTGACTTACAATGGGAAATTAAAAGTGCTCTAACTTTTGAATGCCTCAATATTTTTTCACCAAATGAAAAGCAGCATGTTCGGCCAGTGAAGTTCTTTCAAACAAGCCATGTTGCAGAGCTGCACACCACACAACTGCCGCATAGCACCATGGACAATATTCCAAAAAACTGCCTTCAAAAATGGATAATTTTGCATTTTTCAGCGTTTTGGTGTGCAAAGACCGTAAGTCTGACTAAAATGACATTTGGCAGATCAAGAAATCTACCATGCCCCACCATGCATACCAAATTTCAGGCACATCCGTTCAATGGGTTCAAAGTTATTAATGCCCAAACTTTTGACTTTAGTATGTAAGTGACCGCTGAACCCTAAACATAGTGGCGCAACTGCTCCACTATAATTATCCATATATATATTTGTGTGTGTTTCTTTATTGCATAAGAATGTTATCTCATGCTGTTTGAGCAAGAGGACCACAAAGTGAAGCTGAGACATTCTGTCATCCCAAACAGCAGGAGATAACATTTATATGAGGTAAGAAACACACACAAGTATACATAATATATTATGAAGGGTTTACCTATGCTGATGCAACAACATTGCTGGCATGTGGCATAGAGACATCCCCAAGGTTGACAGGTGAAATTTTACCTGTCAGATATCAGTCTGTTTTCTATCAGGGGCGCAGCCCCTCAAACCCTCCATGCAAGAGGCTGTGCCCCCATGCTTCCCTTCTTAAGGGTTGTTAACTCCAGTCAGAGTTAACATGAAGGGGGGTGAAAGTCAGCGAAAGTGCTAAATTTTGCCGTCATGTCCCCCACAGTGACATTTTCGAATCTTGTTGAAAATGTTGCTGTGGGTGAATTCACCGACAGGGTTTCGCCCTTCCATCAGCATACCATTATAAAGCAGTCAAAGATCTTCTGTTAATGTACAATTGTCAGCATAACTGTTCAAAAAGCATTTTTATTTGTTTATAGTTTTCTGTACCCCTCTATTAATAGTGAGAAGTGGCACAGTCTAGACATTGCTCTGAAACAGTAATGGGAAGTGACTGATGAAACTAAATCTCCACTGTTTATTTTAGAAAAGAGAAATTTAGGGAGTCATTTTTTAAAATTTTCATAAGTATTTTTGAAACCGACTGACATTTACTACAGGCAGGTAAATGCGGAGCAGAATGGTGATCAGTGAATGGCAGTTGACAGCAGGAGGTAGCAGAACAGGAAATTTGAGCGTATTGCGTGAGGCAGCATCTGTATGTTCAGTAAGAGGTATGGTAGTTCTCCACCCTGACTGGATGAAAATCTGAGACTGCTTTATAATTGAATTAATGGAGTACAGATGGAGCACTCAAAGGAGGAAAGGGGCCTGAAGTTGATAATTAATAATAATTTAATAACCTCCTCCACATGCAGTACTGCATGCAAGAAGGCAAACAGGATGTTGGGATGCATTGGGTGAGATTTTTTAAGTCATAGGAGGGAGATAGTAATGCCACTATACAGGTCACTGGTTTTACAATACCTGGAGTATAGTGTACAGTTTTGGAACCCTTATCTGAGAAAGGAGAGGGAAAGGTTAAAGACTACTCAGAGGAGGGCTACAAAAATGATCCAGAGGCAGAAAGATACGTCTTAGGAGGAGTAACTGGAAAGGTTCAATATGTGCTCTCTGGAGGACAGGAGGGAGAGCAAAATGTACTAGAAATATACAGATACATACAGAGATACAATAGGGTGGATGCCACAGAGTTGTTCAAGCTGCGGAACTGTGCAACAGACAGGGTGCACAGCCTCAAGCTAGCAGAGGGAAAATTCAACAAATCCAAAGGTATGTTTTCAGAGAGCTCTTGGAGGATACGTGAAACAGTCTACCCAGCAGTGGGAATACAGGGAGTATAACTAAGGGATCAAAGTACAATGTGACAGCTTCAGAGGCATTATTAGGAACCGGAGAGAGATGGAAGGCAGTGAGGATTCAGAAGAAGAGAGATATAAAGTAAGGTATCAGGACAAACCAGATGAAGTCATGGCCTTTTTATGTCATATGTATCTATGTATTTATATGCAATTACAGTATAAGCCCAATCTAAAGAACCCTGTTTGAATGAACCTCCCTATCTAACAACCCACATGCTTGTCTCCTGCTTGATGTACAGTGCCCATTTCAACTGACTGGTTAATTGATTGATGATCAGCAGCTTTATATCAACTGTCAGTACACAGTGCTGGAGCAGCACTGCTGTCAGACTCCTGCTATATCTGCTAACACGATGGCTGCGGCTTTTACAGATTAAAAAAAAGAAAACAAAATGTACTCAACTTGAATAAAAATGTTGTATCCTGGACTGACTTGAAAACGGTGAGAGAGCTGTTGCTGTCACTAAGGAGTACACTATCAGAAAGGCCACTATAAATTATATTAAAGATGCAAAAAAAAAAAAAAACACTTGTGAGAGTTTGCAATGACTATGGAGTCCTCCACTGGTACTGAACACTGTAAAAATACCTCCACTGGTACTAAACTTAATGAAAACATGAATGTTTGCAGGAAGGTGAATGAGACACTGTAATGTACACTTGGTTTTGACAGGAAGGTGAAAAAGGCACTCCTGTTTCTGATCCTGTACTGAATGAAAAAGTTTTACAGTTCACCAGAAGCTTGGGTGCCAAATGAAATTTTCCACAAGCAATTGTTGGCTGGACAACTTTAAAAAGGGATATGACATCTGCCAGCTTTGTTTATTAGGTGAAAGACGTAGTGTTGCAGAGGTGGGATCTGTACCTTTCATTCCTAAATTGAATGAAATTATCTGTTGTGAAAGTTTTGTCCCTGACCAAATCTACACCATGGATTAAACTGGACTCTTCTGACTTGCAAAGTGGTCTAAACATTTACTGACAGTGCTAACTTTCATGTATTGACTATGTTCAGATTGTCATATTGTCTGTCTGATGTGGATAAACTTGAAAGTCAATAAACTTTGATTGTCAAAAAAAAAAAAAGAAATTAGACTGTTGTGGTGGTGTCTACCAGAAACGCCCCTTGTTCATAATAGTGAGAAGGAAGCACCTGGCTTTAAGAAACCTAAGGAGTCGGTCTCTATTCTCAGGTACACTAACGCTGCTGGCAATCATAAATTGTTACATTTACTGATCTGTAAATCTGAGGAGTCAGGATGCTTCTAGCATGTTAATATATCTAATTTACTTGTTCTGTTCTGGAGCCAGAGAAATTCATGGATGAATGGAACCATTTTTCTTAAATGGTACACTGACTCTTTTATACCCTATTTGAAAAGATTTTTAAGATCATAAGGTCTACCTATCAAGGCTCTTCTTTGCCTGGACCGCTCGACAGCCCACCCTGAGATGCCTGTGGTATGAACACCTGGTGGCACAGAAAGTTGTGTTTTTCTACCCCCTAGCACAATTGCAGTCATGTGATCAGGGCATTCTGGAAATTTTCCAAAGAAGTTACAGAAAACTGCTTCTATAACCCATTCTACATTACAAGAATGAGTGGATCAGCTTACAAGAAATCATAATGCCCTTTACATCAAAGGATTTTGCATATATGGGGCTGGTGCATAGGAGAACCTGCAGCTAGAAACAATTAAGAAAGCCAGATTGAAGTCAGGAATTGCTGGAACTATAATTAAGGGTTTGATGCACAGTGTGACATCTTCAGAGGGGTTATTAGGAACAAGAGAGAGGAGGGAGGCAAGGAGGATTAAGAAGACCAGAGGGATCCAGAGTAATATAAAGAATAATATCAGGGCAGAACAAATGATCTTATTGTCTTGTTATGTCCTTATTTGGCTAAGCAGCTATGTATCTATATACTGTATCTATTAGGGATTGATGGGAAGAAGGCGAGCTTGTTCTGTGCTCTGAAACTTTTCCTTCACTGCTGACAGATGCAAGCTACTGGGGAGTAGGAGGGTAGTGCACCCATAGAAACAGAAATTGACGGCAGATAAGGCCCACCTGGCCCACCTAGTCTGCCCGTTTTTCCCTGCCTACTGTATCACCACAGAGCCTTCTTGATCGACGGCTTATCCCCACCTTGTCTCATTTCTAAAGTTCCTTTATGCCTATCCCATGTTTTCTTGAACCCCGTTGCAGTTTTTTCCCCACCACCTCCGCTGGAAGGCTGTTCCAGGCATCCACCACCCTCTCCATGAAGAAGTACTTCCTCACATCTCTTCTGAGTCTACCCCCTTCAGCTTCATAGCATGACACCTTGTCCTTGAGCATCTCTTTTTCTGAAAAATGCTTCCTTCTTGAATCTTATTCATACTTGTGAGGTATTTGAAATTTTTTATCATATCCCCCCTTCCCTCCTTTCATCCAAGGTATACATATTGAGGTTCTTCAATCTTTCCTCATAGGGCTTTTGATGCAGACCCTGCACTATTTTGGTTGCCCTCCTCTCTGGACTGCCTCCATTCTTTCTATGTCCTTTTGGAGATGAAGTCTCCAGAACTGGACACAATATGCAAGGTGAGATCTCACCAGTGAGCTATACGGGGGGGTAACACCACATCTTTCTTTCTGCTGGTGATACGCCTCCCTATGCACCCCAGCATCCAGCTAGCTCTTCCGACTGCCTTGCCACACTACCTAGCCACCTTTAGGTCATCAGATATGATAACCCCCAGGTCTCTTTCCTGTTTTGTGGTCAACAATACCTTTCCCAATTTCTATTCTGCCTCTGGGTTTCTGTGTCCCAATTGCACGATTTTACACTTTTTTTGCATTGAAGGCCAGTTACCATACTCTTGACCACTCCTCTAACTTTTTCAGATCCCCTCTCATTCCCCCCCCCCGGAGTGTTTACCCTGCTGCAGATTTTAGTGTAATCTGCAAACAGGCAGATCTTTCCATCCAGCCCCTCCACAATGTAGCTAATAAAGAAATTAAAGAGGACTGGTCCCAGTTCAGATCCCTGTGATACTCCGCTAGTCACCCTCCCTTCCTCAGTGTGAACTCTGTTTACCACCACCCTCTGTCTCCTATCCCTTAGCCAATTTCTTACCCAGTTTATCTCCTTTGGTCCCACTCCTAGACTACCCAGCTTGCTTACTAATCTCATACATGGAATGGTGTTGAAGGCCTTGCTGAAATCCAGGTAGGCCACATCCACCGCTCCTCCCTGATCCAATTCCCTGGATACCCAGTCAAAGAACTCTATTAGACTCATTTGACAAGACCTCCCCCCTGTGAATCCATGCTGTCTCATGTCCTGTAAGCCACTGGATTCGAAGCATTCTATTATCCTTTTCTTCAGTAGTGATTCCAACAGTTTCCCCACCACCAAAGTCAGGCTGACTGGCCTGTAGTTGCCATCCTCCTCCCTACTATCTCTTTTGTGAAGTGAGACTACATCTGCCCTCCTCCAGTGCCCCAGAGCCACTCTTATCTTCAGTGAGAGGTTGAACAGGACTGTCAGAGGTGCAGCTAACACCTCCCTGAGTTCCCTCAGTATCCTTGAATGGACTCCGTCTGGCCCCATTGCTTTATCCACTTTCAGATTTGTGAGTTCCTTCAGGACTCTTTCTTCTGTAAATGGACTAGTGTCCATCTCCCTGTCCTGTATCATTTCTGTGTCCTCTTGCCTTCCCCTTCTTCTGTTAACACTGAACAAAAGTATTTGTTCAAGATGTCTGCTTTTTCTTGGTCCCCCTCCACACAATCCTCCTCTTCCCTTCTTAGTCTTACAATCCCTCCCCTGGTCTTTCTCTTTTTGTTTACATACCTAAAAACATCTTGCCTCCTTTCTTAACTTACTGGGCTATTTTCTTCTCTTTTTGTGCCTTGCACTTCTATCTGATTTCCCGGCCTCCTTCTGTTTCTCCAAATACAGCTCCCTATCCTCCTCTTTCTGTGTCTTCTTATATCCCCTGAATGCTAACATTTTTGGCCATGCCTTCCCAGTCACCTCCTTTGAGAACCATAGTAGTCATTTTATGTTGGCTGCGCTTGTGCACCCAACTTTTTGTGGCAAGGATAGGGGATTTCACTGGTGTCATTGCAGAGCCCATTGCAGTTCACAAAAGCAGGAGCTCAGCAGTCTACACCAATGACCACGTGCTCTGGTCCTGACATCACTCACTGCTTGCTGGGCAGAAACTTCGTGTACCTCAAAGGACCGAAGCCACTCCAATCAGAGAGGGCTTCAGTCCTTTGATTTGCATGAAGTCGGTCAGCAAACAGCTGAGTGTCTTTCAACATCAGGGGTCTGTCAGTCTGTAAAAAAGAAAACTCATCCATCGATGTCTGTTGCCCCTCTGTAACTGTCCCCCCCACCGACCCTCCCTGTCAGCACCCACTGCCCCACCCCCTCTTAACCACATAACACTGATACTGGGGGTGCTCAATCCCCCAGTGTCACCACCTCGTAGTTTTTTTTTATTTATATATGTAACCTATAACACAGAAAACCATCCATCAATGTCTGTAGTTTCAAGTTTAAGTTTATTGTTTGACATAGTTGTCATTATATATCTTATAATAAAAAGGCAATTATATTTCATACATTTTACGTTACAAAACATATAATTTATACTTATACAGAAGTAAGAAATATTCAGATAGTTCATAAAACTAATATATCAATAAAACTAAGATGTAGACACCCAAGAGTAAGCCCCACTTCTAGAGTCAATTTCAGCTAGTGCATCCTACAGTACATTCATTCATTTAAAACTTTCTGTACATATCTCTTTCTAACTCTAGTAATTTCAGTCAGGAATATTGCTAGGTTATGTAACAGTTCATTATTTTCAGAATGAAATAGTAAATCTAGAATAAATCTAGAAGGGAAACTCATACCCTTGAGGTACTCTCCTAGGCATCTATGTCTAGGTCCAGAATACCACGGACAGCGGAGAATAACGTGAACACGATCTTCCTCTTCATCCAGTGGACAATAACATGTAGGATAGAGTCCAAATAATATGTTATGTTATGTTCCTTTGTGTTGTTTACAAGCCAAGGAGCAACTTTCAAGTTTTAAATTCCTTCCAGATCTTTTTCCTTTGATTTACTCTGTATGTGTCTTGATATCTTTTTACAGTATGCTACATTTAATTGAATATTATTTTCAGCCCAAGTATTTAAGTGGCTTAGTTCATATTTTCCTAGAAGAAGATGGACAGTAGATAACCATCCATCCTTATTCAGAGAAAGTAATTTTTTCCTTTCCCTCATAGCTTTTTCCAGAATCGATTTTTTTTCCTGAGGATATTTTGATCCAAAGGTTTATCATTCTTATATGTACCAGATGCTCAAATTTTACTTGACCCATTTCTGATATCACTAGATATCACTAGAGAGCTTGATGTGCCTATAGGTAATCATAAAATTTGCTTATGAGTTTTATTTAAAAAGGATTCAATTTTATTAACATTTTCTAATCCCCAAGTTTCTGCCAGGTATAGTGCTTGATTAATGATTTTTGCATTTATTGCCTTAATCACAGGTGTCAAGGCCAGACCACCATATATATTATTAAATCTCTTTAAGGCCTTTACAGCATACTCTGTCTTATTTTTTGTCCAGGATACATGTCTTGTCCATCTAATATTTCTAGTAAAAAGAACTCCGAGGTATGGGGACTCCTGTATGAAATCCAGCTTTTTTGAGCAAGTGTTCATTTTCTGTATTTCTTAGTGGAGCCAAAAATCATTATTTTAGTTTTATTTGTGTTTGGCTTAAGGTTGTGTTTTGTACAAAGTATTTCTAGCTTATCCAAAGCTCATTGAAGGCCAAGCCTTGTTGTTGATAGTATTGCCAAATCATTGGCATAACGGAGCACTGGCATTCTTTTTTGCAAAATTGTAGGACAATGAAATAATTGATTATTCAACTGAACAAGGATATCATTAATATATAAATTAAACAGTGTTGGGGTTAACACACATCCTTGTCTTACACCTACTTTTATGTTTATCTTTTCTGTGAGAGCCCCGGATTTAGAGTATTTTACTCTAGACCAAGTTTTTGTGTATAACCTTTTCATTAAAACAATAAGATTATGATTTATACCCAAATCTTCCGTTTTCACCACAAAAGTGATCTCAAGATGGCATTGAATGCTGAGGAAAAATCAACAAAAGCCACAAATATTTTTTCTTTCTTTACTTTACAGTATTTTTCTATTAAGAGGGAGAGAAGGAAGACATGGGTTCTTGTACCAGTGCCCTATTTAAATCCTGCTTGGTATTCAGAAATAATCTCATTTGTTTAAACTATATTAACAATCTATTTAGGGGTACCTTAGCATACATTTTAGCCACAGCATCCAACAGGCTAAAAGGCCTGTAATTTTCAGGGTCTGAATGGGATCCTTTCTTATAAATATGAATTATAAAACTTCCTAACCACAAATCCGGGACAAAAGCACACATAGCTGCCTTGTTATAGAAATTAGCTAAAGTATTTGACTACCAGACTAGATTAAGTTTATAAAAATCAACCAGAATATTATCCGGACCAGGCGCTTTATTATTTTTAAAAGCATCTATGGCTACCTTGACCTCTTGTGGAGTAAACCAGCTAAAATCTTCATTCAGTTCCCCTTGGTCCCCTAATAAGTGAGAATTGGATTCTTGAAAGATAGTTGCAAAATATTTCTCCCAGATATCTGGAGCTATATATGTATCAATTTGGGATTTATAGTTGCAAGTTCTCTTCGCAACCAGTATCCAACATTTTTTATCATATTTTTCTTTGATGGTATCAATCATTAAATCCCATAATTCTTTCTGGTGCTGTATGTGATGAAAATTGACAACATTTTTACATTGCTTCCTAGTTACTGTATTCAATTCTTTTATATTAGTTCTCGCTGAATATTTTTTAGTCTTCCTTATTAGTTTAGATAATTTTCTTTTCTCAGTCCTACAATTTTTATGGAACCAACTATCATATTGTAATTTTTTGTTATTGTTATTCTGGGTTTGATCATTAGTATATAGCTGAAATGTAGTAATAATCTGATTATAGATATCATCAGGCTCTAATAAATTTTTAGTGTTTAGACTAAGGGTCCTAATTATATGTTCACTTGTATTACTTCATTTTTTGTCTTTTTTAGGATCCCATCTGATTGTATTATTCACAATCTCTGCATTTTCATTGTTTTCAGAGGCATTAATCATACATATCTTTTGTTTATAGAGAACTATCGATGTCTGTAGCTGGCACCCCTGTAACTGTTCCCCCTCACCCAACCCTCCCTCTGAGCACCCACCTCCCCACCCCCCCAACAAACATAACATTGACACTGGGAGTACCCAATCCCCCAGTTTTTATTTCATTGATCTACCTGTAGAGTGCCTGTAACAAAGAAACCCATCTATTGATGTCTGTTGCAGGCACCCAGCAACTGCCCCCACCTGACCTTCCTCTCAGCACCCACCACCCCACCCCCACAACATCACACTGACACTGGAGGTGACCAGTTCCCCAGTGTCATCACCTAAATTATAGAAACCATCCTCATCTTTTTTAACCCTGTAAAACAGAAACCATCCATCGTTGCCTGTTGTGCTGTTATTCCCCCACCGACCTCCCACTCAGTACCCACCACTACAACCCCCAAGCCCTTACTTAACCATCAAGGATCTGACACTGTAATCTCCTCTGGACTGCACAGATGTCTTCACTGTTCAAAGCTGGACTGCGTACTATCAGCTATGCGGTTCAATGTATTTGAATGGGGTTTTGAACTTAGTGGCATAACTTGGTCATTTTTGAATATTTTTGTCCCAAATTTTCAACATATCTTTTTTGGGACCCAACCTCATGAAAAATTACAGTGACATTAGGCAAATCCATCCTGAAAGGTGGTTTTGTGGTCACTGCACAAAATCACCTTTTGGGCAGGAATTGAAAATTTTCTCTGCCCTTGTTCATGAGGTGTAGTCATAAGAAGTCAGTGTTGAAAATGTGGTGTAAATATATTAAAAAACAACAAAGTTATGAGCCTATGTTGAAATATGCAAGCACAGGCTCGTAACTCTGGTAATTTTCAATATTTTGACCCCAAAGTTTCAATGTAGTCCTTTTTTTACAGCACCTCATGAATGTGACAGCTGTCATTTTTCAAATCCTGGCCATAATGTGTCTTCACATCCCAAACAGTGAGTTTGCAGTCGCTGCATAATGTCACCTTTCAGGTAGGAGTTGAACATTTTCTCTGCACTTGTTCATGAGGGGGAGACATAAGAAGGCTATGTTGAACATTTGCAGCAAAAATATAAAAAAAACAACAAAGTTATGAGCCTACATTGAAATTTACAAATGCAGCCTTGAAACTTTGGTCATTTTCAATATTATGACCCCAAATTTTCAACATAGCCATTTCTTCATGGCACCTCATGAATGTGACATCTGTCATTTTCAAATCCTGGCCAAAATGTGTTTTCGTACCTGTGGCATGGACAGAGATTTCAACATCTTCACCTACTGCATTTATTAAGTGGAGTAATAAGAGGTCTATGCTGAAAATTTGCCTACAAATATGGTAAAATGCCCAGGTTATGACTGAATGTTACACTATTTCAACGTTCACTCATAACTTCACTAATTTTCAATATTTTGACTCCACCTTTCAACATAGCCATTTTTTCACACCACCTCATAAATGTGACATGTAATTTTTAAAATCCTGAATGAATTATGTTTTCACAGTTCTGGTGTGAAATGACATTTTGGCCAATATAATATAAATGGCACATGTCATGTCTATAAGGCGAATACTAAAACAAGTATCATCAAAATTTGGGGTCAGAAGTACAAAAAACACATTGTTTAAGAAGTAGTCAATGTCCGGCATTGACAAATGCTTGTTTCCTCCTGCCTTTGCTTACTAGCCTGAAGCAGAGGTTTGTTGCTTTTTCTATGCCCCTTTTTAGTTTCACCCAAAGTTCCTCCACTCCACCTAAATCCCCTCCCTCTGCCAGGGCATCCCTGAGGCATTCCTCCATCTTTTTAAAATTGACCCTCCTGAAGTCCAAGACCCTTGTCCTTGTGTAGTTCGATTCTGCCCCAGTACTTACATTGAACCACACAGTACAATGATCACTGGTCTCCAGGTGGCCACCCACCGTAACATCTGCAACACTGTCCCTGTTAATTAGTAAAATGTCTAGGATTGCCCCCACCATGAAAGTCCAGGATGTCTCTGCTCCTAGCTGAAGCTACAGCTGGGATGCTCCAATCTACATCTGGTAGAATTAAATCCCCTACCAGCAGCACCCCTCCCTTATTTGCCATCTTTTGGATGGTATCCTCTAGAACCTTATCCAACTCCCCCCCCTCCCCTGTGCTTGAGGTCTGTAGATCACACCAGTGTGTACAGTGGCTCAATTCCCCTATTCTAGGGTGACCCACAGTACCTCCACCTCTCCCTGTATTCCCTGTACCTCTGCCACTTTTATGCTATCTGTCACATAAACAGCAATTCCTCCTCCCTTTATTTCCCATCCTGTCCTTCCTTTTTTGAACTTTCTTTTTATTCAGAGAGAAAATGTATTACATTAAATATATAGAAATTCAAGATCCATCTTGATATAAAAAAAAATAATACAAGACAGAAACTGAAAAGCCTAAAAATACTTTTTGGGGGGGAAATGAAAAGAAAATTCCATAATTGTTTTCAATAAATGCTAAGAGCATCTGTACATTTTCAGGTAATTAATAATTAATACTGTTTCTGCTTTTCCAAGCTATTTACTTCCCTTTAAAAAGATTATTAAGCAGGCTATCCATGTAGCAAAAAATAAAGAAAAGTCTAGAATGGAGGGGGGGGATTTTGATTTGATAAAATTTTATTTTTATACAGGAACAAATAGATTAGGAACAAAGGCTCTGTTTTCAACTAAAGTCCTTTTATCTTAAAGTACATACAGATGTCAAACATACAAAATATAATACAAGTACAAACATTAAACAATCAAAATCTAACATCATACCACTTATGTTTCACATCAACATCATACATAACATGTACATTCAATCTGTAAATGCTCAACCAGATTAATTTAAGTTTTTGGCAGGTTATTCCAATAATCAGCTATTTCATTTGCAACTTGGTCTCTCCAATTTTGTTATGATATTTTAACATTGGAATTCTTGTATTGACATTTCTTGTTTGGTGTCACAGATTATTTGATTGTTGAAGTATAACACATTTTGCTAAAGGATGTTTACTTTTAGCAAATATGGTTTTATGAAAGATCGTTAACCAGATATAATTTCTTTGGACATCAGGGTTTAACCAGTGTAATTGTTTATATATGTCATAGTGATGAGTTCTGTATTTACTCTTAGTGATACATTTACCCAGTCTATAGTATGCTTGATTTACTTTATTTAGTAATTATTGGGTGGAATGCATATATATGGGTGCTCCATATTCTAATACTGGTATTATCGTTTGTTTAACCAACTTTTCTCTGACTTCTCTAGAGACAACTCTTGCCACCCTCCTAAGAGCGCCCAGTCTTTGGTTTACCTTTTTGACCTGTATATCAGTGTGATCTTTAAATGTCATATACGAGTCCATTTGCACACCCAAGTAACTATATCTCTTTACTTCCTTCACTTCACTACCATTGGGTAGTTGGATCTGTAGCTGTGGTCCACTCTTTGCACACCCCGAATGAAATATCATACACTGTTTTTTTTTTTTACATTTAAGAGCAATCCAGAATCACTCATCCACCCCTCCAATTGTATCAAATCTCTTTGCAGTTTCTGTTCTAGTTCCTTTACATTTTTGGCTGAAACTAATAAGACTGTGTCATCTGCATACAATCTAATTTCCCCTGTTGTTAATATTTTGCTCCAGATTGTTAACATATATATTAAACATTCATAGGCCTAAAATGGATCCCTGAGGAACCCCCCAATTTATTTCCTCAAGGCTCGATACAAGTGCTCCATTAGTGACACATTGTTTACGGTCAGCCAAATATGATGCAAACCACTGCAAAGTTTCCTTTTGTACTCCTACCTGCCAAAACCTTTCCAGTAGCTTCTTGTGCTGAACCAGGTCAAATGCTTTACTAAGGTCCACGAACACCATCCCAGTGCTTCTTCCCTGATCCAAAGATGTTACAACCAGATTATGGAAGTCAATTAGGGCGGTGTTCATGGATCTATTAGATCGGAATCCATGTTGGTTTTCAGTCAATATTGCATTTTCTTCTAAGTATTGACTAAATTGAAAATGGACCCTATGTTCATTATCTTTGAAAGTACAGGCAGTATAGTGATGGGTTGATAGTTCAATGGTACAGGCTATCTCCACCCTTAAAAACTGGTATTACTTTTCCCCTTTTCCAAATTTCAGGGACAGTGGAACTACTAAGGCTCCAATTTAATAAGTAAAGTTATTATGGGTTCAAGGACATCTGCCACAATTTTTAAAAATCTAGCCTCAATTTCATCCAATCCACAGGCTTTATTAATATTTAAATTTTGCAATTCTGTTTGTACCTCCTTCAGACTTAACAGTCTGAGGTTAAATTTAGTTTCTAATTGTCTAGCTTGTTCAGTTCTTAATTCCTCAATTATTTTATCTGTTAGCAAGTCTGCTGTATGTTGTTTTGGTGGGGGAATATTTAAGTCCCCTAATTCAACAAAATAAGAATTTAGTATTGTGGCCACTTCCGTTGGTTCATCAATCAGCTTTTCACCTTGCAATAAATTAATTTTTTTTATGGTTCTGGTAGTATGTTTAATTTCGGAAATATATTTCCAAAACCTTTTTTGATCTTTTACCTTGTTTATTTTATCAAGATGGTACTTTTTTTTTTTGCATTTTTGATGTCTTTACCACATTTATTTCTCCATCTTTTAAAACTATTCCAGTCTTCTTTAGTTTTTGTTTTCCTAGCTTTTTTCCATATTCTGTCTCTAATTCTAAGTTGTTTCTTTATCTTATCTGTTATCCATGGATCTTCTCTTGCTGTCTTACATTTCTGAATTTTTGGAGCATGATCATGTATCATGGTAACCAAGGATTCATTAAATTCCTGAACAGGTAGATCAATGTCTGGAATCAAAAATAATCTGTCCCAATTAAGTTCTTTAAGAGTATTTCTAAAATCAACTTCATTAAAATTATTGAAATCTCTGACCCAGTAAACATTCTTTTGCTGCACTGATGGGATAGGAAAATCAATAATACAAGTTATAGGGCTATGATCCCCTAAATTTATTGGCAATATTTCCCATTTTTAAATATTCAAGTCCTGGGAAATGAACAGAAGATCAAGTATAGCCGCATGGCCCCAATTATAAGTAGTTCTAGTGGGTTCTTCTATCTTCTGTTCTAGTCCCAGTGCTTCAAAATTATTTCTAAGCCTTAGACCTCTAGCCTGTTTCCATTCTACATTAAAATCTCTTGTGATAATGACCTTTTTATCCTTTATTAAATCTAAGAGAAGATCCGTAAGAGTGTCAAAACTTTTGAGTTTTGTTTTTGGGGGGCACAAACAACTCCCACTAGTAGTTTTGTTCTAAGCAGTTCTATTATCATACAATCTATCCCTTCATAACTAGCTGTTAACAAGACTTGATAAGGGCCTAATTTATCTTTAATGTATAATAAAACTCCCCCACCCCTTTTTAATTTTCTATCAGTTCTGTCTATTCTATACCCATCTAGGTTTACTTCTTGGTTACAAATCTCTGAATGAAGCCAAGTTTCAGACAGTGACAATACATCAAAATTGTTATTAGCTACCCAGACTCTATAATCATCTATTTTGTGGACTATGCTCCTCACGTTCTCATGTACTAAGATAATCTCACCGGTGACTCCTGGCCCAGGATTAACGTCAATATCACCGCTTTGCATTAGCAAACATAGCAGAGAAAACATCCAGGCCCTAGGTTATTCATCTGGTAGGATAGTTTTAGAGAACCCAGTTGTTTCATAAAACTCCTTCTTTCATTTGTAAACAAATTCCTTCTTAAAACAAATCTTGTATTCTTAGGGTAAAAAGTTCTTCCCAGAACTAGTAGGCCTATACCCTTGCTAACACTGTTACAATCTGTAACCTTCACAGTGTAATTCACAAGGCAGACCCCCACACTAACTATACACTCAAGATAAGTGCAAGATTCATTTTCTTGTCTAAACTTTATCCCCGAATAAGAGCTGTAAATCTAAATCAAATTTCTCCCGAGTGGCGCTCGCTCCCATGTGCAGTGAGAGGCTTTATAGTGTGCAGCCCCCACTCCTCATACAATCATAGGTGCTGTGATCCACCGCTGGATCCCCTCCTTTCAAGTTAATTGCACAAGTGTTCCGGTAACAGCAAATATGGTGAGAATAACAGTTTTAGATTAAAAGCAGTGTTATGATGTCAGGCAAATTCAGGCAGTTCTCACAAACACATCTTCGGACATCTCAGTGATAGAAGCAGTCTGCAGCTCTCACCTGCAGCTGGGATGAATAAAGTCCATCCTTCAAATATGACTATTACTAAAAACAAATTCATGTAGATACTGGGATATACTGAATAGTATTCTCTGAATCTTCTTCCCCAGACAATTCAGAGTTTAATTCAGTTGGCAAAGCAATATTTTTGTCATAAAAAGCTTTAGCGGCATCAACATTCTCAAAAACGTAGTCCTTATTTTGAAAGAAGACTTTTAATCTTGCAGGGGCCTACAGTACCGCAGTAACCTCCAACTGCTGAAATTCTGATTTCAGATTCAAAAAACGTTTTCTTCACCTCTGGTTATTAAACAAAAGTCAGGATATAGATGAATCTTCTGACCCTCATACATAAATCCATTCTTAATCCTGGCAGCTTGCAACAATTTATTTCTCTGATCTAGAGATAGAAAAGTACAGATAATGACTTTTCTCCTTCCCCATCTCTATTCTAACTTTAATAAGATATCTGTGCCACTCATGTATCATATATCTCACTTTTTTTGGCTTGAATATTCCTGCCACTCTCTGCATATACGTAAGCTCTCTATATTGTATTCTAATCATCATCTGCCTCATTTATTTGTCCCTTCACACTCAAGCGATTATTCCCTTTCTTTAACACTAACAATATGAGTGACATACTTTTATATACATGGAACGTGAAGGGACTTAATTCTCCTTGTAAGCAGAAGCAAATTATTTCACATCTCAAAAAACATAAAACACAAATTGCTTTCCTTCAGGAAATAAAATTATTAGCAGAGGATGTTCATAGACTTAAAAAAGATTGAGTCGGTCAGATCTACAAATCATCCTATACCTCAAAAAAAAAAAAAGAGGAGTTGCTATTCTTATTCATAAGAGTCTCAAATGGTCCCTTGTAAACTCCATTTCCGATACTGATGGCAGATGGGTGATGGTCAAACTGAATACCAACTCTGGTCCTCTTCTGCTTGTTAATGTCTATGCACCCAACTCAGATTCCCTGGAGTTTTTTCATAATTTAGCTCAACAGATTCTATCCTTTAACACTGATAATACACCAGTTATTCTTGGAGGGGATCTTAACTTAGCTTTAGAAGCCAGCATTGACAGAAGTAGCCCCACTACAGAGGCCCACCTTAGAGTATTAAAACCCTCTCATTACTAATGCAAGATGTTAGATTAGCTGATGTATGGTGCCTCCTTCACCCCTGCGATCGAGAATTTACTTTTTACTCCTCTCTACATAAGACATACAGTAGAATTGACTACTGATCAGCCTCTCCTGTTATAATGGAAAAAACTATTGATTCATCCATCTCTCCCATCATAATCTCGGACCATTCCCCTGTCAAATTGCAACTTTTGTGGGGCCCATTAGCACCTAAATCTTCTTACTGGCAGCTGGACCCTCTCTTTCTCAAGGATCCCAATTTCTTACCCTTGATCAAGGCACAAATTCAGGACTTCCTCTTTCACAATACCCCAACCGAATCTTCTATGTCCTCTGTATGGGAAGCTCTTAAAGCTACGATTTGAGGGAAAATTATCAGTTATGCTGCACATAGGAAAAGAGTAAGGGAACAACAGCTGACTGACTTGGAAAAATCTCTTAAGGTTAAACAGAATTTATAGTTTTCTTCTAATAAGCACTGTCCTGATTCTCAACTTCATCTTGAAATTCTTCAACTTAGAGTAAAAATTAACAAATTAATTTGTCATAAAACCGAACTGGCCTTGTTTAAACTTAAATATAAGTTTTGGGAACATGGCGATAAAAATGGGAAACTTCTCTCTTACCAGCTCAAAGCACAACAAATGGAATGACATATCCTAAGCCTAAAAGATGAACAGGGCACGATTCACTCCAACAACCCCTCTATAAACCGTATCATGAAAACCTTTTATCAAAAACTATACTGTAACACAAATCCTCCATCTACTTTACAAATTCAACAGTTCCTTAAATCGTTACATCTTCCTCATCTTTCTACTCTTGAAACAAATTCTTTAGATGAACCCTTCTCACTTCAGGAAATCCAGAAAGCTTTGGTCTTCTTTGAAATCCGGCAAATCCCCTGGGGGTGACGGATTCCCTGTCGATTTCTATAAAATGCTTTCCGACAACTTATGTCCCCTTCTTCTTAATGTTTATTAAGAAGCTTCCAATACTGGCAACCTTTCCCCATCTTGCACCGAAGCAATCATAACCCTAACCCCTAAGAAAGAAGAAGACCCTACTCACCCCGCAAGTTACAGGCCCATCTCGTTACTAAACACAGATGGTAAGATATTTGCTAAACTACTAACTTCTCGACTTGAATCCTTGATTCCCAAGCTAACTCATTGTTCACAAGCTGGTTTTATTAAACATAGATCTGGTTCTGATCACCTATGTTCCTTATTTAATTTAATTCACAAAGCCAAATCCCTCAAGACACCAGCTGCAGCCATAGCTATTGATTTCGAGAAGGCCTTTGATTTCTTAAACTGTGACTACCTTCATCAAGTTTTATCTTATTTCAGTCTTTTTCATACATTTTGCTCCTGGATCAAGCTATTATATAACTCCCCTGTTGCTAAAGTACTTACTAATTCAACCCTTTCCTCTTACTTTCATCTAGCAAGGGGAACTAGACAAGGCTGTCCCCTGTCACCTTCCCTTTTTATTTTAGCCATGGAACCCCTGACTGCTTGTTTACGTCAATCTTATGGCATTATGGGCATACCTGTAAGCAATTCAAGATATGTTTCTCTCTCTCCTACCCGGATGACCTCTTAATCTTACTCAAAAACCAGAATGAGGCTGGGCCCTGTTGGTTGATTTGCTTAATAATTTTATTAAAATTTCTGGCCTTACTTTGAATTATGTCAAGTCACAAACTATGTCCCTTAACGACCACTGTAAGGCCTTTATGAACATACCTCTTGGATTCCGCTGGTCACCACAGGGTATAACATATCTAGGAATCAAAATTGCTAGTAACTTAGGGACGATATGGGACATTAACTTTAACCCCTTATTTGATAACATCAAAACAATTCTGGACAGATGGACGCTTCTTAATCTCTCTTTCATGGGGAAAATTGCAACCATTAAGATATCCATTTCTTCCAAGATTCTTTACCTCTTTGCCAATATTCCTTTAGTCTTACCATCCTCCTTTTTTGCTAAAATTGATAAATTAATAGGTAACTTTATCTGGGATGGGAAACCACCTAAATTTAACTGCAACAAACTTCAATCACATTGGAAAAAAGGGGAATTCGGACTTCCCTGGTTCAAAGGCTACTTCTGAGCTTTCCGAATGGCCCAAACCATTAAATGGTTTCAGAAACCCTCCCCTCACTCACCACTATGGGCTGCAATGGAATCCGCATTGTGCCCTGGAGGAGTTCTCACTTCCTTCATTTTTAATCCCATTTCCTCTAAACTAAAATCTCACCTGACTATATCATCCTCTGTTCTTTATTGGAAACTAACCCACAAATTCCTGAAATCCAGTCCAACACCCTGGTTTTATGCCCCCTTATGGGGCAGTCCACTGCTCACTCTAGAAGATCACCCAATTTTCTGTCGTGCATTTATTTATTTATTTGCTTTTGTTAACCAGGTTAGCACACTAGACAGCATGTGCCTATTTTCAGGTGCAACCCAGGAGGTTACAGAGTACATAGGAGACACAATACAGGGGCAGGGTACAATCAGGCCCATGTGCAAGTGGGTGGATCAGCAATAAGGTACACTGTCATTACATAGTTAGGTAAGGTATACAGCAAGCAAGATATAAATCAGCAGTAGGGAGGTGGATAAGCACCAGGAAAACATAGCAAGGTAAGGTATACAGCAAACAAGATATAAATCAGGTAACCAGGAAAACATAGTAAGGTAAGGTATACAGCAAACAAGATATAAATCAGCAGTAGGGAGGTGGGTAAGCACCAGGAAAATACCCATGACAGGGAGTAAAACAAAATACATGACATTTCATGAGCGCCTATCATTAGAGAGAAACGCTACCCTCCTTGAGCAGCTAGCGGTGGGAAGTGTTAGCCAGGGTCATCCCCCCCCCAAGGAGGGCTTAAGTGCAATAATGCAGGTAACCATCATAGATTAGCCGCAGGCAGTGAACCAACCCACAGTCTCCCAAGAGTATCCAGAGGAAGAGGAGACGTTTCTGGAACTATGAAGCACAAAGACAGGCAGCTGCAGATTTGAGGAAGTTCCAGAATGAGGTTTTGAAGCAGTGATGGGAGGGGCATGCATGTACAAGTGCAGGAAGGGAGTTCACAGCCTAGGTGCGCAGGCTGAGAAGACCCGGTCACCAGTGAGAGTGTGGGTCTTAGGAACCAGGCGGACCTGAATAGTGCCAGATCGTAGGTTGTAGGCAAGGGTATCATGCTTGAGCAGGAGAGCTAGTGTAGGAGGAGTGGATGTTCTGACTATGTTGTCAACAAAGTTGCCCAGGACAAAAGCACAGTGTTTTTCTTGGGGGAGCCATTCCAGACTGGAGTATAGCTCATAATGATGTGTGAGGTGAGGAGCGGAGAGGGTGAAGCGGCAGATGTTGTTGTATGCCATATCCCACTTAGCTAGGCTAGAGTTTGGGACTGTGGCAAAGGCTATGAGCCCATAGCAAAGTGTGGGCAGGAGTATCCCCCTGGCTATGGTGAGACGAGCAGCCGGGGTGAAGCAATCTTTAGCCCTGTATGCAAGTCCAAGCTTCCTGTTAGTGGCCTTACAGACATTTCTAAGGTGCTCTGTAAGATCCAGTTGTAGATCGAGGGTGATGCCTAGGAACTTCACTGCAATGGGGACCAGCAGGAGGGTGCCATTAGCCCCATAAATCATTAGGGGTGTGGGGCGGCAATTGGTTTTGGCCAAAGACCTGAAGAGCATGGTCTTGGTCTTATCCAGGTTGATGGTGAGTTTGTGTCCCACCAGCCAGTTCTGGATACTAGAGAAGTCAGAGTTCAGGTGCGTGTTTATGCTAGACATATCCGGAGAACTGTACAATAAGACAAGGTCATCCACGTATAGGGTTATGTGCCCATGGGTAGCAACAGAGGGCAGCCCATTTATGAACAGGGAAAACAGAATGGGTCCGAGGACAGATCCCTGGGGGACCCAGAGGGTGACGGGGGAAAGGGCAGAGAGGGCGCGGTTGAAGCAAGAATATTGCTGCCTTCCCCCAAGGTAGTCAGAGAACCATGCAAGGGCTCGGTGGGAGAATCCGATGGACTGTAGAGTGGAATGGAAGATGGAGTGGTCAACATGATCAAAGGCCTTAAAGAGGTCCATGAAGATGGCTCTGGTCAGTTTGCCTTGGTCAGTGGCTGTCCGGATCTCCAAGGTAACTACGGCAAGCACTGTCAATGTGCTATGCCCCTTCCTAAAGCTATGCTGGGCTGGGGAGAGAACTGCATACCCCTGAAGGCAGTGGGAGAGTTGAGAGGCAACAGCCTTTTCTAGGAGCTTACTGACTGCTGAGAGTATGGTGATAGGGCAGTAATTTTTCATATCCTTGGAGTCTCCTTGCTTGTGCACAGGGACAATCTTGGCAACTTTGCAAATGTCAGGTATGATCCCCGAGATAAGTGAGGCATTAAATATGTGGGCGACTGGCCTGGTGAGGAGAGAGGCCCCCCCAAGCTCAGCAGCTTTGGCTCAAGACTGTCGTGACCAGCACCCATGTGATGGGAGAGCCCAGTAAGGAGTGCCTTGGTCTGCCCAACTGAGATCCTTTTGAGGAAGAGAGGAGGCCGGGAGGGGGGGAGCCCATCAGTCTGTGTAGGTGCAGCGGGTCGGGACGACGATGAGGTGGTCAGGTCAGTGAACATGCCGTTGAAAGCAGTGGCAATAGTATGGGGGTTATTGCAGTTAGACCCCCAATATTCATGTCGGGGGTCATTTCCTTGGCAGACCCACTGACCAGGTTTTTGACGTTTTTCCAGAAACGCTGGGGATTGTAGGCTGTGGCAAGCAAGGCGGATTTGCTGAACTCGCTCTTAGCAGCGCGCATTGCACTCTTGCGGGAGTTTCTAAGCCACCGGTATTCGAGGAGATCATTAATGTTACGTGAGATTTTATGTTTCACCTACCATTTGTCGCTCAGCTTCATGAGGGAGAAGAGTCCCCCATGTAGTCACTTAGTGACCATGCCCCTCACCCTCCTTTTAGTGAGGGGTGCATGCCTATTTTGCAGTGGTGCAAATACGGCTAGGAACTGATTTAGGGCTGCAACGGGGTCATCAGTAGCCGTGACCCCAGACCAGTCTGCGCAGCATAGGTCACTGAGTAAATCCTTTAGACTGAGCTTGGAGAAGTCCCTCATCTGTATCACCCTGCAGGGGACTTTGTGCAAGGAGGTGCCCCATATGCAGTAGGTTGGTGAGTGGTACGAGATGGCATCAAGAAGAGTTCCCGAGTGAAAAATTCTGTCTAATCAGTTGTAAAGAACTCAGTCAATAAGTGAGCCTTTGTCCCCCAGAGAGGAGGTCCTGGTGGGCCCTGTGATGATCTGGCTAAGCACAGGGCCCGACAGAAGAGGTTCAAATACACCAGTATTAGGCCCCAGCCAGTTGAGGTTTAGGTCCCCCAGGATAAGTAACTCATTTGAGCCCACCTTTGCTTTAAGGAGGTCAAGTAGGGTGGAGAACCCTTGGACCCCACCCTTCAGAGGGTTGTAGGCACAAACTATGTGCACCTTTTTCATGTTTCCAAGTAGGAGGAGTGAGTGAAGGAACTCACATACTGGAGGTTCATGAGGTGAGTGAGGCACAGTGGATACATTTAGGTGCACTCAAAAGTAAAGGATCATACCCCCCCATGTTTACTGCCTGCCCTGTCACACCGTATGAGGCTGTAACCCGGGAGGGTGCACGCGGAGTCATGTATGCTAGGTTTTAGCCATGTTTCCATAATACACAGTATGTCTGGCTTGTAGTAGGCCACCCAGGCTGTGAGTTCTGCTAGGTTTTGTAGGATGCTCCGGTTATTGAGGTGCGTAATTCTGAGGCCTTTAGCAGATAACCAGTCTATGGGGGGCTTGAAAGGGTATAGGGTGTGCTGAGAACCTTGACTGCTGGTTACGTTACCTGCCAGTGCCAGAGGTGCCATGGTCACTGCTTGGTTGGGCAGTAGGAGCACATGAGGTGTCTAACAGTGGAGTAGTGCCCAGTGGTGAGGCAAGGTAGCCGGCTGCGGCAGGAGGGTGGTCATCTTAGCCAGGCATTGGCTAACAGGAAAACCTTGCAGCTTTAACTTTAGTGAGCAAATAGGGGTTCCACCTGGGAGACAGGTCTGGAGGTAGTCTGGCCTGAGGATACGCAGAAGAATAGGCTATTAGTATTAGCGGAGACCAGGGGACAGGGCTAACTGATTAGGCACTTGACTTCAAATCAAATATGAAGAAGACAGGCTCAGTTATCACTCCTGGAGCTAATAGGATAGATGAGGCAGGCAGGTTAAAGCTGAGAGACCTCTAGTGGTGAGAATGTATAGCCTGCAAATGGTAAAGTGGGCTGATTGGTTTTTCGTGCACCACGTGATCTCAGCTATAAGAAGTGGTGATGACCATGGGTGGTGGTGGGGGTGGTGGGGCAGCTGGTGAAGCCGGCGGGGCCAGTCCTACATGGAGCTCGGAGCTCCTGGGCAGCAGGCAGCTGAGCACAAGAGTGCTATAAATTGAGCCAAATGGCGCTTTCAGCAATTCAGGCAAGGTCTTGCTTTAAAACACAGTCTCACAGCATTTTAAGCTACAAAGCCAATAATCACAGTCCCACAGTGCTTTTAACTTGTTTCGTTGATTACAGTGTGAGGCAGTCAGAGCTTTTACCTGGCAGCGTGGAAGCGTGGTCGGGTGGGGGTGGTCTGCCCTGAGGGAGGAATTTGCCCATCTTCAGGCCACTCGGGACAGCAGTAAGGGAACCTTCCCCCAGGCCAGACTGGATGGTAAGAAGGGAACCTCCCCCATCCAGGGAGCACCAGAGCTACCACCACTGCCTCAGAGGTTGCAAAGAAAGCACAGCAGTTGGACCACAGTGGGCTCAGGGAGGGTGAGGATGGTGGAACAGAGGCACACCCAGTCAGTTGTTCCACCTCCCAATCCATACACCATTCTGGGAGCACAGCCCCTCATGGATGCACCCACAGAGGAGATTAAGGAGGCTGAGGACACCTGTCACAAGGGAGGCCCACAGGAAGGAGGCAGAGGACACCACAAGGAAAGGAAGCAGCTCCTGGTGGGGGACTCAATTATTAGGGCATAGAACTGGGGGGAGCAGGGAAAACTGAAGTAAGGTGCCTGCCTGGTGCCATGGCTTGGAGGGACAGGAAGCGCATCCTCAGGATCATGAGAACAGCTGCACGGGAGTCTGAGCTGGACGTCATTGTCCACCTAGGGACAAATGACTTGGCTCAACATGAGATTAGAGCAGTGCAGAAGGACTTTGTAGAACTGGGGAGGGGCCAAGACAAGTAGCACACACAGTATCCTTCTCAGAGTTGCTGCCTGTCAATGACATGAGTGAGGCGAGGGTACTTTGCACCATGCAGTTTAATGAATGGTTGAAAAAATGGTGTGCAGCACAGGGGTTTGGCTTCATTGGCGACTGGGGTTCCACCTGGAGGGACACCAGCCTATACTGGCAGGATGGTCTGCATCTGTCCAGGAAGGGAACAAGTCTTTTGAGCAATCGGTTTAAATGCTTCATTGGCAAGCTTTTAAACTAGTCAAGGAGGGAGGCACTGATAAGCAGCAGGAAAATCCCAGCCTCTCCCTACAAAACAGGGTACTAAATGAGAAAAAGACCAAGGTAGAAAGGTCAGTGGGGGATGCTGCAACTGAAGGTAAAGCCATCAAAAAATGGAAAGCAGTGAGTACCAATGCCCGTAGTCTGAGTAACAAGCTTCCTGAATTAGTGGCCTTGATGGAGGAGGAACATCTGGATATCGTGCAGTCACAAAACATGGTTCATCATTAAACCATGACTGGGATGTAAACATACCAGGATACACTATCTACAGGAGGGACAGGGAGGGTAATAGAGGAGGAGGAGCTCTTTACATAAGGGAAGGAATCAAAGCAGCAGAACAAAAGGGAAACAGGGAGGAGAAGAAGCACTGTGGGTAAATTTGGAGACCGCAATGGCACCACAATCCACACAGGGTTAGATACAGACCTCTTCTCAGGGGAGGAAATGGACAAGGAAATGATAGAAAGTATACTTAGTAAGGCAGAACAAGGGAGATATTGCTGATCGAGATCTGAATATGCCAGATGTTTACTGGAGTGCAGTTGCAGCAGCCACTTCAAGAGTGGGGTTATTCTAGATGCCCTACAGGGGCATGCCTTAGACAACTAGTATTGGAGCCCACTTGAGAGGGAGCAATCTTAGACCTGGTTCTCTCAAATGGAGATGAAGAGGGATCACAGATGTAGAAGTGGGTAGCCATCTGAGAACTAGCAACCATCGAACAGTATGGTTCATAAACACAGCAATAGAGTTCAGCCATACAAAGGCAAAGGTACTGGACTTTAGGAGGGCTGACTTTGCCAAAATGGGTGAGTGCCTAAGGAATGCACTAGCAAATGGGCAGGAAGGAGGGGTGGAAGAACAATGGGGAATAATAAAAACTGCCATCACAGAGGTAACAAGCCTTTGTGTGAAGCAAATAAACAAAACTAAACGATGTAAGAAACCACTATGGTTCTCAAAGGAAGTGGCAGTGAAGGTTCAAAAGAAAAAGAAAGCTTTCAGGAAGTACAAGGAATCACAGAAGGAGCAGGACAGAGAACTGTATCAGTTAAAGCAAAAGGAAGCTGGGAAGGCAGTCAGAACAGCAAAGGCCCAAACTGAGGAAAAGATAGCCAACTCAGTTAAGAAGGGGGATAAAACCTTTTATAGGTACATCAGGGAGCAAAGGAAGACCAAGGGAGGGATAGTGAGGCTTAATAAAGGGGGTGGGGGTGGGCAGAGGGTGACTGTGAAAAGGCAGAGATACTAAACAAATATTTTTGCTCAGTATTTACAAATGAAGAGGGGGAGGTACCTAAAACAAATAGTAGAAACACTCTGGATACAGAAGCTGATACCAGCCCCTTTACAGAAGAAAGGGTTCTGAAAGAACTCTTAAAACTGAAGGTGGACAAAGCAATGGGGCCTGATGGGATTCATCCCAGAGTTCTAAAAGAACTAAGGGTGGAATTAGTGACACCACTGACTACCCTGTTTAACAAATCATGGGAGGATGGGGTGGTACCCGAGGACTGGAGGAGGCCAGATGTGATTCCCCTTCACAAAAGTGGGAGCAAGGCAGAAGCAGGAAACTACAGACCTGTCAGTTTAACCTCAGTGGTAGGGAAAATGATGGAATCACTTCTGAAGGAAAGAATTGTCGAATATCTAGAGGCCAGAAGGGCACAGGACCCAAGGCAGCATGGATTCACAGCGGGAAGGTCATGCCAGACAAATCTGATAGATTTCTTTGACTGGGTAACCAAAGTAGTAGATCAGGGAGGGGCTGTGGACATGGCCTACCTAGACTTTAGCAAGGCATTTGACACAGTCCCACACAAAAGATTAATATACAAGTTAGCCAGCCTGGGAGTGGGTCCCAAGATGACAGCCTGGGTAAAAATTTGCTGGAGAATAGGACACAGAGAGTAATAGTAAAATGGAGTCCACTCTGAAGAAAGCGGGTTACTAGTGGGGTACCACAGGGTTCAGTAAGAGACCAGTCCTCTTCAATGTCTTTATAGCGACATTGCAGAGGGACTGGAAGGAAAAGTATGTCTCTTTGCAGATGACACAAAGATCTGCAACAGAGTTGATGCACAAGGTGGGGTGGAAAGGATGAAAAGGGACTTGGCAAGGTTAGAGGAATGGTCAAATGTATGGCAGCTTAGATTCAATGCTAAGAAGTGCAAGGTAATGCACCTGGGAAACAAAACCTGGGGAAGAGTACACAATGGGGGGTGAGATACTAACAACAACAAAAATGGAAAGGGACCTGGGGTAGTCATATCAGATGACCTAAAGGTGGGCAAGCAATGTGAGAGGGCAGCAAGGAGGGTTGGGGGATACTGGGATGCATAGGGAGAGGCATCACCAGTAGAAAACAGGAAGTTATTATCCCTCTGTACAGACAGCTGGTCAGACCCCATCTGAGTACTGTGTGCAGTTCTGGAGACCCAGTCTTCGCAAAGACATAGACAGGATGGAAGCTGTCCAGAGGAGGGCACAAATGGTGCAGGGTCTGCACTGGAAGACATATGAAGAGAGACTTAAGGAGCTTAATATGCATAGCCTCGAGAAAGGAGGAGAGGGTGACATGATAGAAACTTTCAAGTACCTCAAGGGATTCAACAAAGTCCAAGAGGGTAGCATCTTTCAAAAAAAGAGGTGTGCAAGAACAAGGGGGCACAATTTGAAGATAGAGGGGGGGCGGCTCAGAGGTAATTTAAGGAAGTATTTTTTCACAGAGAGGGTTGTGGATGCATGGAACGGCCTTCCGGAGGAGGTCGTGGAGTCAAAAACAGTGGTGGAATTCAAGCATGCATGGGACAGTCATAAGGCAATTCTAGGGGGTGGGGGTAGAAAGAAGTAGGCTGCTGGTTAACTAGGATCTGCAGCTTATCCAGTAGGCAGGGAAATGGGCAGACTGGGTGGGCCAAGCGGTCCTTATCTGCCGTCAAATTCTATGTTTCTATGTTTCTATGAGGGCTGGAAACATTTGCTCTCCCGACCTCCTGGTCGGGACCCCCTACTGGAACCGCTGGGTGAGAGGATCTGTGGGGAGAGAAGAGCTCAGGTAAGAGACAATTTATAGAAAGGCAAGAGGGCAGGGGTTGGGAAGGGGAGCTAATGCTGGGGGGGGCGCGCTTGATCGCGGCAGAGAAACACACCGAGGAGCTGTAATACAGAGCTGCAGCAGGTCACAAATCCCATTAAGCATTTAAATAAATTCACAGAGGAGCTGTAATATAGAGCTACAGCACGGCACAAAACCCCTTTAAGCATTTAAATAAACTATACTGTAGTGGTAATAGAGAAACACACCGAGGAGCTGTAATACAGAGCTGCAGCAGGACACAAAACCCCTTTAAGCGTTTAAATAAATTATACTGTAATGGTAATAGGGGAATAAAGGCAACAGAGGTTAATCAGGCTGATGATGCATGACTTCACCCTACAAAATCTATCAGCACATGTGGGGGGACACAAAAAACCCTTTAAGTAATTAAATAAATCCAGTCCTACACGGAGCTCGGAGCTCCTGGGCAACAGGCAGCTGAGCACAAGCATGCTATAAATCGAGCCGAATGGCGCTTTCAGCAATTCAGGCAGGGTCTTGCTTTAAAACACAGTCCCACAGTGTTTTAAGCTATGAAGCCAATAATCACAGTCCCACAGCGCTTTTAACTTTGTTTCGTTGATCACAGTGTGAGGCAGTCAGAGCTTTTACTTGGCAGCATGGAAGCGTGGTCGTGTGGGGGTTGGGGAGGGCTGGAAATGTTTGCCCTTGCGACCTCCTGGTTGGGACCCCCTACTGGAACCGCTGGACGAGAGGATCTGGCAGCGTGGAAGTGTGGTCGGGTGGGGGTTGGAGAGGGCTGGAAACGTTTGACCTCACGACCTCCTGGTCGGGACCCCCTACTGGAACCGCTGGACGAGAGGCATAGGCGTTTTCTTTCTCTGAGATATCTTGGAGCAGAATTCACTCACTCTTAGATCATTCTCAGACTTGCAGGTCACATGGAAACTTCCTAAACAGGACTTCTGGAAGTTTTTACAAATTCAGGCAGCTTATAACTCTATCTCTCCAGTTTAGTGTATAGGCATACTCTTCTAAACCCATACATCTCGCAACGGACTAATTTATCAGTAAAATTAAATAGCTCCATTTACAAAGACATTATTGATAATCTACCTGATCAGTCTATACAGGCCAAAAATAAATGGAGTACTCTTCTTAACTACAATATTTCAGACGCACAATGGAGTAATTGTTGCCATATTGCACATAATACCTTTAAAGATGCCCATAGTTCTTTAATACAAACTAAAATCCTACATCTTTGGTACAGAACCCCCTCTGTGCTTCAGCGAACAGGCCTATTAAATAATAATTGCTGGCGCTGCAATTTGGCCAACGGGGATCTACTTCATATCTTGTGGTCCTGCGCTCCCATTGATAAGCTCTAGCATAAAGTCTGTTTACTTGCCTCCAGAGTAACAGGACACAAACTACCTTTTGACCCCAAGCTATTCCTTCTAGGCATCCTTATCCCCAATAGCTCTCTCCTCTCACATGCATATTTTAGATGGCTAAACATACTTTCTCTTCTGGTCAAACGTCTGATTCTTATGAAATGGAAATCAACTCTGGTGCTTTCTCTTTCAGATGTTCTTCAAAGCCTCTCTCAGTATGCCTCCCTAGACTGATTATCTCATGTTACTCATAACCGACTCACTGCATATGACAGTTGTTGGCAGGATTACTTCAAGTACATCGAACCTAGTTCTTCTAGACCCTAATTCTTAGGGACATTTAGCCCTCCTTCTTATTTTGCTCTCAGATTAGGTTTTCTCTAAACTTTTGTACACAGATTTCTCCTCTTTTTTCCCTTCTTCCCTGTTTTCTCCCTCTCTCCTTCCCTTCTTCCTTGCTTTTTCTCTTTCTTTCCTTGCACACTTTTCTTATCTTCACCTCTCCATTACTGAACTTTGTTCATATTACCACATTTATCACTTTTTGCAATTTACTGAATGCCTTGCCATAGCCTGCCCTAACATGTATTTCGTACATGGTTGCTATTTCTGATCCTATAATACCTTATTGATTGTAACCCTTCTGCTCTCCACTTACATCCTGTCTAGGTTTGTGTTTTATTATCAATGCATGTACTGTATATAAGGCTTCTTCAATATGTTTACCCTATATACTGTGTTTTGTTAAGTAATATTTTATACCTTACATGGAGGATCGTCTTCTATTGTATTAGATGTGTGCTTTCTTATATACTCAAATTTTAATAAAAAGATAAAGTGAAAAAAGAGAAAAATACAGATAACATATCTGGGTAAAAACTCCCTGGCACCTTGTTTCGGCTTTGACTGTGGCCTAAATACAGAATCCAGTACCACTTTTTGATCTGGAGAGAAAGCCATCGTTAATATTTTTTCAGCCTCGGTCTTCATTTCAGAAGTGGGAATATCTACTGTGAGGCTGATTAACCTGTGATTTTTCATTAACAAGGTATTTTCCATTTTTTTCAATCTAGACATTGTATTTATTTGTTCATGGAGAGAGGCGTTTATAGCTCCCTCCACTGTTAAAACCCTCGAGGCAAATTACTTTGCTGTTTTTTCAACTGTATCCACGCACTTTTCAATTTTGTCCATCTCTTCTTCTATAGGTCCGCAACGTTGAGTTATTTCATACAGGGATATTTGTACTTTGCCAAAGGATTCCTTAATTTCCCCTTGTAGCTCCAGTAGAAATGCTTGCGGAGAAGCCAATGTCGGCTTCCGAGGATTTTTTGCCTTTGTGCCTTCTGGGAGCAACACAGCTGGTGAAGACATCTCCCCGATTGGGAGCTGCACACTTGAGGTTCCCCGGGGTTGAGTGGCCTTCCCAGTATTGGTTTTAGGGGAAATGAATTTCTCCATTTAGTTTCAGGCTTCACTGCCTCCTACGACTTGAACATCAACTATAGAACTTCTTACACAGAAAAATAAAAGCCTATAAGCCGAAAATGCAATAGAGACAGCGATTGAAGCGGTTTTTGGAATGGTTATAGTGGAGCAAAGGGAAAAACTTAAGTATGCATCCAGCTCTCTCTAGCACCCCCACCCTGTCCTTCCTGAACAGAGTATAGCTTGATACAGCCACATCCCAGTCATGGTTCTCAGTGCGCCATGACTCTGTAATGCTGACAATGTCAAGTTTAGCCTCTGCCATAATGGCCTCTAAATTCAGAATTTTATTCCCTGGACTTTGAGTGCTGACACACATGGCCTTCATCTTCTAGTAACACCCTGCTCGCCAGCTCCCCATTTTCCCTTTTGCCTTTTCTCCTTACAACCTCTGTTCTCATTCTCATCTTTCTTCATTACTGCTAATTTGTTTTTCTTTCTGTTAGGTACCCTTGAGGATTTGTCTTCCTTAAGGTTCTCCCTGCTGACTACTCCAGTTTGTGGGGTGGGACAGTTTATGTCTCCCTGCTTCCTTCTGCCACCTCTTGGCTAGTTTAAATGCTCTCAAACACAAAAATCACCTACTCAGCCAAAAAACAATGTGTAATACTTCTTTACACAAATTCTTTTATTTTTTAGATGCTCCACACCGTATCATGTAACGTTTCAGAACTAGTGTTCCTTCATCAGACATTGGAGCATTATCTGAAGTAAAAATAAATTCATATTATTTATAAATCTTCCTTGCATACATGTATTTATATAACAGGCTCAAAAATCACTTACAAATTATTTTATGCTGACAAACTTTTTTTTAACAAAAGCCAAATATACAGGTGGAACTAACCTGTATGTTTAAATCAGCTGAATCATAAAAATAACAGCAGCATCTGTCATGGGGGCAGGAGTAAGGTCTCTTTTAGCCTTTTCAAAGGAGAACCATTAAATGTTCTATAAAAGAAATAAAAACTATTTTATCATCATATACATATTAACAGAATGAGTTTTAGTTTAAATGCTCACCAATGTAACATTTACACAATTCACTGAGGACTGTGGTCCCACTCCCAGATGGTTGCAGGCCATCTCCCCTGTACAGGCCTTTATCTCTCCAGGTGTGACCAGATTCTAAATTGTGTCCTGAGACATATAGGTAGCAGAGATAGCAGGGTATTATTACGTCTGTATCAGGCATTGGTAAGGCCGCATTTTGAATATTATGTGCAAGTTTGGTCTTCCTATAAAAAAGGGGACATCAAAAAAATTGGAGAGTGTACAAAGAAGGGCCAGAAGAACAATGACAGGACAAAGCAATGCTACATACTCAGAGAGGTTGGAAAACTTGGGACTATATACACTGTATTATTGGAGGACCAGGAGAGACATGTGCATGGTTTACAGGACCCTACAGAATAATTTATTGAGGGAGGATCTGGGGCTTATTCAGAAAAACTATGTATATGAACCTAGGGAGCATTGGCTCCAACTGACCTTGGGGAAATGGAACCATTTAAAGAGAACAAACTGGTTCAGTCAGAGAGTGGTGCAACTTCGGAACACCTTACCACTGAAAGTGGTCACTAGTGACATAATGGAGTCTTTTAAACATGAGTTGGATAGTTTCTATCAAAACAAATACATATTAGTATAAATATGGAATGGCAAGCATAAAGGATGAAAGTCTATGTAGCTTGAAACACCTATGAAACCAGTCCCCAATGTAGCTGAACCCCTCCTCCCTGTACCATTCTCTCAATCAGTGGTTGAAGATCCTGGTATGGAGTAACCTATGCTTCCTTCTGTTGTAGGCAGGCAGCACCTCAGAAAAGGTCACTGAGCTTGCTACCTGCCTAAGACTTCTCCCCCACTCCATTAACGCCTCCTATACTATCCCCTCCCTGTCCCAAGCCAGGTCATTTGTCCCTAGGTTGACAATGACATCCAGCTCTCCCTCCTGTCCTGCTGCCCTAGCAATCCTCTGGATCCTCTTTCCATCCCTCCAAACTGTGGCACTGAGTAGGCATCAAATCTTTCTCCCTCTCCCCCTTCCCCCTTCCTGTCATCAAATCTATCGCTCTCACAATGGAGTCCCCACCAGGAGTTGCTTCCTTCTCCTCTGGGGTCCTCTGTCACCCTCCTTGGGGTCTCCACTATGGAGGACCCCCACATTCTCCCTGGTCACTACCTTAGAGTGCCTAAATGGGACAGTCCTGCCCCACCAGAGTGGTGTAGGAGTTGCGTAATGTTACTGGATGGGGGATGTGCCTGTCCCACTGCCGAGCCCTCCTTAAGGCCCCCATAGTCCAACCACTCCTCCTTCCAAGCAACCTTTGAGGTAGCAGTGTTAAACTTGGTGGTCCGTGGGTGGTGGAGGAGGTTCTCTGAATCCTAAACTCAGCCTGGAGAGTAGCAACTTCCCTCCACAGCCCAGAAAGGTGCACACAGATGGGGCAGCACTGCAATCTTCTGACGGTCTCTCTGAAAACTGCCGTCCCACAGCCACTGAACCACTCATAGCACACTTACCTTTTACTCTTCCTGTTATGTTTTAAACCCCCTTGTTCCCTTACCCTGTATAGAGTGTTTCACCTACTCCCAAATTTCTGTGCCTTTTGTTCCCTTACCGTATATAGGGTGTTTCACCTACTCCCAAATTTCTGTGCCTTTTGAAACCCTTTTGTTCCCTTATCCTATATAGGGTGTTTCACCTAGTCCCAAATTTCTGTGTACCCCTGACTCTCCTTATTCCCTTGCAGTGAGTGTGCTAGATTAGGAGTTAAACAGGAATCTTACCACAGTTGCCAGGTAGAACCTCCTAGTCCTCTGCTTCCTCTTGCAGACACTTGCTAATTCTGGACACCTGTTTTCCTCCTTCAGTTACCCACTGCTGGGCTGACTCCAGTGAATAGACTCCACTGTGCTGTCCTTGTCACATTTGTCCTTTGCACAGAAGTCCGCTTGATGGCCTGGGCCTTAAGGAGCAGAGGGTTGTGCAAGATGGCCCCCGGGATTGGTATTCTGGTGAGCGGGGAGACGTGGTCTCATGAACTGCTCTCCCAAATATGCTGCTTCTAAAAGCAGAAGCAAAATGGATCTGGGGCACACCTGACTCTGCTTTCACAGGTCATAGGCCCCCCCCATTTAGCTGTCTCAGCTAGTAGTTAAGTGGGGGGGGGAGCTGTAGCTGCTTTCCCCAGTTCCTCTCCTAAATATGCTGCTTCTAAAAGCAGAAGTAAAATGGATCTGGGGCACACCTGCTTTCACAGGTCCAGAGGCATTCTCCACATCAGCAGCAGTGGAAGAAGTCCATGTGGCTGATGGACTAGCCAGGAGGTGCAATTCTTTTTTAAATCTGTTTATTAGTTTATCAAGTAAACAATACAAATACCTACAAGTCACACAGTAGTCAGCTCATAGCCCATACGTAACCACTCTAGTGTAGCACTGTTAGTATAATATTCATACTAGCAGATACATTTCCTTTATCTATTACTTATAGCTGCCTAGAGTACATTACAATTACTCCACTTAGAATCAAACAAAGTAATTTAATACATAAACAGAATTAACAGTTAACAAAGAACCAGTACCAAAACACTGCTGCACTCATACCACACACATCTCCTTTAGGTACCCAGCACTTCGACTCCATCATAAGTTCTATATGAAAGAGAGACTATCCCACCATGTGTTGTATATTGTTTTCATGTCTTGGTCACACAGGTAGCCCTAAGCACAACATGGTGGTCTCAGTTGTGGAAATGAGTCAATAAAGGTGCCTCACACACTTTCAAATAACTCCTGTCAATCTTTCAACTCATATGTGGTCCATTACAAATGAAGCGTCTTAGCAACCACATCTAACCACATACACATGATAGGTGGCTGGCATGATACCCATGTGTTCTGTGTACACTTCCTGGCCAGAACCAACAGAACCCCAATGACCCTCGGCAGGTGAGTCCACTCCTCACCATCTGAGGTATCCACCCCAAACAAAACAGGGCATTGTCTGCTATGTGCCTTCCCAGTCTCTGCGCTAATTGTTCTTGAATTTCTGTCCAAAACTGCTTGCACCTAGGGTGGCTCTAGAAGCAGTGTAGGTAGGTGCCTCATTCCTCCTCACACCTCCCACACAATGGGGATACCCCTGAGTAGATTTACTCACTACAACAGGGGGGAGGTAGTGTCAATGGATGCATTTAAATTGGGTATCTTTAACTCATTCTATCCTATTGTCACTTAGAATGTTCAGGTACCCTCTACCTGCTGCTAGAACACCTGTGTTCCTGAAGGGGTTTTAGAGCTGCAGCATTCATACAAACACACTGTGCTTAAACCTACATATCTTAAAAACCATACATCCAATTTTAAAACTGTAAAAAGAAAAGTTTTTCAGGACAAAAAGTTTTTGAAAATGAATGAGGTTTGGTAATGGCTATTTAACTGGATTTAATGTTGTGTAAGGTCATTTTCATATTTGAATAAATTCTGATGATTTTATCTAAATATAATTATGCTCTGTTTACTTAATCATGCAAAAATAATAAATTTCTGTAAAACTGTTGGTTAAAATTGTTGAAATATATACAATAAACATCTGTCATTGTCTAAATATAAATTTTGCAAGTTTTTTACCATTTTTTAGTCAGAAATCAATATCTGAATCTCTCGTTATTACAGTTTGAGTTTTTGGTTCTACTCCACTGGTTGGAATTTTTGCAGTGTTAAATTCTTCTTACCCACTGATTTTAGTTTATGAATCTGATTATCAATGTTTTTGTTTTTCCCCTAGTTTAATAAGAACATACTAACATACTAACATACTATTTGCCAGCAGATTAGGCCTTATGGTCTATCAAGTCTGCTCAAACCTAGATCCTTAGTTGGGTGCCGAGACCCTCCCATCCCTTGTGCTCCAGAAACCCCTATCATCCATCCCCACCCCCCCGGGACAGGCCATCATCTGATACATCCACTTTCTGTGTCTGTCCCACCCTCTCTTAAAGCTCTCCACTGTGGATCTCTGAACCAGCTCACCAGGCAAAGCATTCCAGGGTCCACCACCCTCTCAGTGAAAACCTCCTCTCTCTCCCCTCACCCTTCCACCTTCCAACTTCAAACCATGCCCTCTGGTGATGCCTCCTGCTTTAGTCTAAAGATCCCTCCATGTTTACCCTATTTATTCCTTGAGGTACTTGAAGACCTCAATCATGTCCCCCTGTCTCTCCTCTCCTCCAATGAAAACAGGCAGAGCTCCTCAAGTCTGTCCTCGTAAGTCAAATCCCTAGCCCTCGTATCATCTTTGTTGCCCTCCTCTGTGCCCTCTCCAGGAGCTGTATGTCCCTCTTCAGTGGTCTCCAGTACTGTACACAGTACTCAAGGTGTGGTCTAACCAGTCCATTGTACAGTGGCAGAATCACTTCCTTGCTCCTAGAGGTGATCCCTCATGCGTGCATCCCAACATCCTGTTTGCCTTGCTAGCTGCTCTCCTGCACTGCTCAGTGTTATTCATACATGTATCCACCATGACCCCTAGGTCTTTTTCCCTGTTGAGGCTTCCAGCACCTCCCTCCCAGAGTGTACATGTGTTTAGGGTTTCCCACCAAGATGCAACACCTTGCACTTGGTGATATTGAAATTTAATTTCCATGTGTGAGCCCAGCTTCCAGGGTGTCCAGGTCCCCTTGCAGGGCCAACCTCCCCTCTTCTCCCTCAACTACTGCTCCCATCTTGGAGTCATCCGCGAAGAGACTCATTTCACACCCTATACCATCCCTGATGTCTGATATGTATGCATTAAACAGGATTGGACCCAGGACCGAGCCCTGTGGTACCCACTACCAACCTCTGTAGGGTTCGAGAGCTCCCCACAGACCACTACTCTCTGAGTGCGTCCAGCTATCCAGTTTTCAATCCATCTGACCATCAAAGGGCCTACTCCTAACCCCATCAGTTTCTCCACCAGACCATTGTGGGGACAGAGTCAAACGCCTTGCTGAAGTCCAAGAATAATACATCCACAGGCTTACCCCTGTCCAGTTCTGATGTTACCCATTCATAGAACTCCCAAGGTTGGTTTGACATGATCTACCTGGCACAAACCCATGCTGCCGACTATCCAGACCTCCCACCTCCTCCAAGTAAACCCCAATCGTTCCTTTAGTATACTCTCCATTAATTTTCCCACCACCGAGGTTAAACTGATGGGTCTATAGTTTCCTGGTACTTCCTTCGACCCCCCTTTATGGATTGGTACCACATGTGCCTCTCGCCAATCCCTAGGTACCCCCCTGTCTCAAGTGACCTGTTGAAAAGCTCCGCCAGGGGTGCAGCCAGTATGTCCGCCAATTCCCATAGTACTCTCGGATGAATGCCATCCGGCCCAGGAGATTTGTCTTTCTTTAGGGCCTTGAGGGCAAACCACACCCTTTTGGTGGGGATGGCATCATCCGTCCCCTCCACCTTACTGGTCTTTTTATCCTTATCCAGATGTGACACCCCTGGGGTACCTTTCCCTCCCTTTTGCTCCATTTCTGCTGCTCCCCTGATCCCACTCCCCTGCCGCTTCTATCCTTTGTGCCTTGCTTTGTAGATATCCCATCCCCTCCTAGTGAACACAGAGGCAAAGTACTGTTAAATACCTCTGCCTGGTCCTCGCCTCTTCCACCACCCTCCTTCTGATCTCAATCTGCTGAGATGGCCCTTAGTTTTCTCCGCTCCCCAATGTGCGGAAGAACCTTTTCCCCTCCATGTATCCTGTGCCAGCGTGTGTCTTTACTGGACTTTGCTCCCCTCACCATACAGGGTGACTTTTCTAGATGCAAGCTGGTACATTTCCTTATCCCTATCCCTCTTGTTGTTTTATATTTTTGTAAGCCGCCTTCTTTTCTCTGACTGCTACCTGGACCTCACTGGACCACCAGCATGGTTTATGTGACCTTGCCCTTACGTTTCAACTTAGCGAGATCCTGACTGCCTCATGAAGTCCCCGTTTATGACCTCCCATCTCCTTTCCACACTTGTTGTTGAGGTAATCCCTTCAAGTGATCCTTGAGAATATTTCCCATGCCCATAAAGTCTGCCCCTGAAGTCCACTGCCAGTGTCCTAGATCTCACCCCACTCCCAATGCTTATTTGAAACCAGACAGTATTGTGGTCACTCCCAGTCAGGGGGTCCTGTACAACCATGTCCCTTATCAGATCCCCATCTGCCAGAACCACATCCAGGACATGCCCCTCCCTTGTGGGCTCCATCACATGCTGTGTTAAGAACACATCCTGGAAGCCATCCAGCAGCCTCTGCTCCTTGGCCACCTTAGAGAACATATTTACACATTGCCTTAGAAGGACATATCAGGAAGTGATGCAGGAAGGAAGTGCTTTGTGAGGTCAAGTGACGTAAATAGGAAAAACACTTCCAGTGTAGGTCAGTAAGCTGACACAGGAAATGGATACATTTTTTAGTGCTGGAGGTCTCTCTATGATTAATTGCATATTTGCTGTAGCTAAAATGTGTAATTTCATTGAAACAAACTATTTTATTTTATTTTTGTAATAAAATCCCATAAGTATAGGAAACTGTATTTTATTTGTGCTGTTTGCTTTATCATACTGTAAATGAAACATGATGTTGTTCATGTAAATGTTCACAGTCTTTCAGTAAACATCATGTTACATAAATGTGTGTATTATTTAATTTTCTGGCATAGTTTATTTTTGGGGGGTTGTATTATGGGATGGTTTAAGGTGAGAGAATGACTATATGGCGAAGCACTGTGTGTTAGTGGTGGGGGTGTCATGCATTCATAATACATGCTCAGATGCACTTCATATGTTCTGGGGAAATGAGAGGGCTGCATGCATGTAATAATGGTGCTAACAGACACTATAGATACATTATGGGTATACGTATAGGATGATGAAATTGCTGAAAAGGCACTGGTAATTTGGGGTATACTGTGTCATGGGGAAGGGGGTGGGTGTGCCTGTACCAAGGAATGATGCTCATAGGCACGGCAGTCATTTTGTGTCATGAATTGGCACCCGTCCTTGGCATATACTCAGTTGTAGGGAAGCAGGTGGAGCTGCCTGCACCTGGTAATGGTGTTCATATGCCATGCAGAGACATTGTGGGTACACATACAGGGTGATGACATGGGCACATGTAAAGGTTGTGTACTATGTGCTGGGTCACATGGCTTGCACATGTGATATGTTGGAGCATTCAGTATGGTGCACTGCGTGGATGGGAAGGAGTGTGGGTATGCCTACACCATGGAGTGATTCTCATTGGCGCACATGTGTACTATGTACTATGTTTCATTTGAATGGACTGTATAAGTCATACACTGGCACTGATCACATCTCAATGCATCAGAGGTAAGGGCTGGTCTGAAGCATTATGAGCACAAGGGACTAAACAAATGGTTGTGGAGTTATTCGAATTTGAATAGAACATTACAGTGCATCTGAGGGTAATGTTGGAATGAATCTTGATGTGCACATTGGACTACACCATGGTGACTGAGGAGGGATCCATATCAGTAATGTACATCACAGAGTGTCAGAGATAAAGGTTGGACTGAAGACTGATGAACAGATGGACTTAATCAGTGACTCTGGTGGGATTTGAACCTGAACAGCACTTTACAGTGCAGTAGAGGTTGGGGCTGGACTGTCACCAGATCAATCAATGGACAACACCATTGGCTGTGGAGGGATCTGAACCTGAAATACACTTCACTGTTCACTACAGTTTGGGGCTTGACTGATGCATGATAAGGAGATAGATTTTACAAGTGGCTGTGGAGGGATCTGAGCCTGAAGAATACTTTACAGTGCATCAGAGATTGGGGCTGAACTGATGTCATATGAATTGATGGGCTACACCAGTGGATGTGGAGGATTTTGAACATTAAATGCACTTCACAGTGCATTATGGGATTGGTCTGGACTGATACATGGTAAGCCGATTGACAACACCATCAGCTGTGGAGGGACCTGAACCTAAAATGCACTTCACTGTTCACTACAGTTTGGGGCTTGACTGACGTATGCTAAGGAGCTAGATCTTATAAGTGGCTGTGGAGGGATTTGAACTTGAAGAATACTTTACAGTGCATAAGAGATTGGGGCTGAACTGATGTCATGTGAATTGATGGACTACACCAGTGGATGTGGAGGGTTTTGAACATGAAATGCACTTTACAGTGCATTATGGGATTGGTCTGGACTGATGCATGGTAAGTCGATGGACAACACCATCAGTTGAATAGGGATCTGAACCTGAAATGCACTTCACTGTTCACTACAGTTTGGGGCTCGACTGATGCATGGTAAGGAGCTAGATCTTACAAGTGGCTGTGGAGGGATTTTAACCTGAAGAACACTTTACAGTGCATCAGAGGCTAAATCTGGACTGACATCACACGAGTCGATGGACAACACCAGTGACTGTGGAGGGATTCAAAACTGATTTGGTATTTACAGTGCATCAGAGATTGGGGCTGGACTGATGCCAGATGAGTTGAAGGCAACACCGTTATTTTTTCATTTTAAACAATCACGAACTGCATATTGGGGAGAAAACTCAAGTGCAAAGCATGAGACAAACATGCTGACCCTAACCCGCTTACCATCCATAACGCAGGGAACAACATGCCACATAGATTTTAACATAGCCATAATCTGAACATAAACTCTTTAAAAAGTAACAAAAGGTGCTGAATTCATGTGACCTCATCTAGTACATGCACAAGAAACACTCTCTCCCATCAGGAATGCCAGACGGATCCATAAGATGTGATCACACAGGATGACCAGAAATTATCCCAAAATGAACAAAGTGACAGCTATGAAAACTTTTATCATAAATAAAAATAAAAACAAATAAAGTAAATACAGATTACAAATCGAGGTTTTGGCACCAAAATGAAGTGAGTATTTTAGGATAAGAGCAGCACCTCCATCTTGAAACTAAGTTTCCAGTCATCATGCTCTTCCTGCACCAGTGTGCGCTCTGACTAGTTAATGGAAATAGTGATGTGTACAATAAGCATAGAGGAAGCATGGCAACAGTGAGGATCAATATGACCAAATGGTGCCGCACTACAGAGCTAGGGTGGGTGCAGGTGAGGGCTGCGACCCCTAACTGAAACATCAAAAAAAAAAAAAAATCACTGTACGCTCCAGAGCCTGAAGAGCCACTTTCCCTCCAGTGATGGTTGTAAAAAAAATACGAGTCCTTGCTTGAATGCTAAATAAGGATTTAGTCTAACGTTTCAGGCACACACATTGAATAGAATAGTGGAAGGCACAACAAAAAGATATGCGTGCAGGTTTCCTGGTGCTTTGACAACTAAGGCTTCATCAGGGGGATGGTGTCTGCATCTAAGACAATCCCTTTATACCAATTAAATTCAGAATTGATGATGTCAGAAAATCCGACCAATCACAGAGCTCAATTTTTAAATACAGAAATATTCAGCTCACTTAGTGGTATTAAGGGGCTAATAGTTATAACAATCATGATATTAGTGACAGCATGTTATTGTAGAAAAATACCCCAAAAGGCATAAAAAAATACACCAAAAGTGGTGACGGCCAATCGGATTACTAGAGTAAAAAAAAATATTTATGAAATTATTTATAGTGTCAACCTGATCAGCTTAACATGTTACACTAAAACAAGATGATTTTTTTTGTTACAAGACAAACTAATGGCAGAATGAACATAAACATTTTTCACAGCATATGCAAAAAATAGTAAATTTATTTATGTATGTATTAAGGCTAGTTTTCTCAAAAATAGCCAATAGGAACGCATATTATATTAGGTAAAATCAGTAAGGATATGATGTCCCCTATTAGCTGGTACAACTCAATTCATCAAATGTAAACAAATGCTTGAGCTGCACCAAGAGAAAGACATGGATGCCAATCGACGTCATCAGGCACGACAGCACATGATTTAGGATGCCATATGGCGTCATCAGGAAAAAGAGGTATGTTTTTTATGATGCCATATGGCATCATCAGGACGGAATGATTTGTTACACCTCTAGAACCTGTGTGAGACTCATGGGCCCAATTGTCATTATTAATGTCTAATCCCAAATCCCATTCCCAAAGGCAGTGGATCCCACCCGACTGGTCCAGAAATGCCTCCCATAAACAAGAATATATATTTGCTATGGAGACCTTCCGATCCACCATAACCCTCAGAATTTCCCTCTCCAGCCCACTAATCCTAGCAGCCCCTGAGTCCTAGCTATTCATGCTGCATAGATGAGTAGAGACCTGCAGGTACTGAAACTTCTGTGACCTTACAAGTTCCAGCCCAGCTTCCAACTCCACCTGAGGTTGAAATCCAGCAAATCCCATCATATCCCCAAAACAGGCTATACTCCCTCTGCTCCACTCCACAAAACCATGGTCTGCCATCATGGGAGGAAGTCTGGATTAACACAGAGAGGTGCAAGGCAGGTTTTTTTCTTGTTCCCCTCCTAACATTTTAGTAGCTTGTCCCCATGCCTCTAAAGTGTGTACTATCAAGGCGTTCGCCTCACCACTACAGTAGCTTTATACTTGGCTAGCCCACCCTTAACTAAGTAACAAAGAGGAGTGGCTGGTCTAGTGCCCCTCTCAAGCATGGTCCAGCTCACCTACTTGTCTCCCAACAACCATTCCCATAACAGCTGAAGTTGGACTACAACATGAGAGTACTTAAGATCTGAAAAATGGAGACCATCCTTCCCTGTGGAGCCCTTCAAGCAAGCCAGTGCCACCCTGGGTCTCTAACCCTGCCATAAAAAATCACTAAATCTGGCCTCAAAGAGATGAATATCTCTCACCATGAGGCCTATGGGGAGCATTTGGATGGGGAATAACATGTGAGGGAGGGCATTCATTTTCAGAAAGGTAATGCATCCCATCCAAGATATCGGGAGCGCTTTCCATCTGGCCAAGTCTCCTGTGATCACCTTCAACAGAGGTGCATGATTCAACCTGTATGGGCTAGAAAGCACTGGGCCCATGTCAAGACTCAAATTGGTGATCTAATGCAGTACTTACTTAAGTGGGAGCCCTGGTATCTGTACCTGCTCCCCTTCCCCAGCTGCAATAATTCAGATTTATCGTAATTAATTTTATATCCTGAAAACCCAGAGAAACAAACTATAAGCTGAGTAACCTCCATGAGGGACTGTTCAGGCCTTGTGATGAAAAGCAGAAGGTCATCTGCATAAAGTGACACCTTATTGGCATTCCCCCAGTTCCCAACCACACCAACTATATCTGGGTTCTGCCTGATGATGTGCTCTGCTAAGGGCTCTATCACCAAGGTGAAGAGGAGCAGGGAAAGGGGGCACCCCGTCTCATACCCCATGACAAGGTGAACTAGGCAGACAGCCCTCCATTCACTAAAACCCTAGCCTTGGGTGATGCATAGAGCAGATATGCATGTTTTAAAATATCTTCCCCCAAATTAAACTTCTGCAACACTGTACTCAAATAGGGCCATTCTACCCTGTCAGAGGCTTTCTCAGTGTCCAGGAAAAGCATAAATGCCTCCCCCAGATGCCAAGAGTCCCAGTGGACCACACTTAATAGCCGTTGAATAATAATTGTAGGAGTATCTACCCTGGACAAAACCGGTTTGATCTGGGTTGATTAGATATGGGATTATAATGCCTGGCCAATACTTTAGCAATAATTTTAGTGTTGCAATTAAGCAACAAAATGGGCCTGTATGCTATGCACTGGGTGGGGTCTTTCCCTGGTTTTTGGATAACCATGATGGTGGCTTGATAACATGAGTTTGCCAAGGACTCCTTCTCCAGAGCTTCCACAAGCATCTCCCGGAGATGTTCTAACGAGGGCTCCCCTAGCGCTTTATAGTATTTAACATTCAGACCATCCACTCCAGCAGCATTCCCATTTTTAGGCTCCCAGGGGCAGCTGATAACTCAACCACTTGCACAGGGGCACCCAGCCATTCCGCCTGCTCCTCCGTAAGCACCAGGAAGGTAATATCCCTCAGGAAGGCATTCATATCATCACTATTCAATACCTCCCTGTGTACAGTGCTTTGTAAAATTGCACAAATTGTGCCCTAATCTCCAAGCTTTTATTATAGGTTTTCCACAATTTATCCTTAAGGGCAGCAACCAGGTTTGTAACACCCCTACCTTTAGCTAAATAGGCAATCAATGGACTAGGCTTTTTGCCCCATTCATAAATACGCTACTTGGCATAAAATAGGGCTGTACTAGCCTCATTTGTAAGGGCCAAATTTTGCATCTCTCGAGCTCTTCTCAGTGACTGCAGTGTCGCCTGAATGATTCATTATAGGCTTTCTTCTCCAGTATCTTCATAGTCTCATAGAGTTTTTGTATCTTCTGTTTTTGTTTGGCTTTCTGCCATATAAGAAATTACCATTCCTCTCAAGTATGCTTTTCCTGCTTCCCAGAGGAGCCTCTTTGATGTGGTGGGATTCTTATTAACAAAAATGTAGAGATTCCAGTGCTCTCAAAGAAACTCCACAAACTTCCCCTGGGAAACCATATAGGATGAGAACCGTGATGTGTGCTGGTAGTCATCTGCATCCCTGGTGCTCTTAGTCAAGAGCACTTTAGAAACATAGAAGTTGACGGCAGATAAGGACCGCAAGGCCCATCCAGTCTTCCCATTTTTTCTACCTTATGAATGTGCTATAGGCCTGTACTCTGTCAATGGCCTATCTATTCATACTTATCTTTATTGCTCCCTTATGCCTATCCCATGCCTGTTTGAAGCCCTGCACTGTATTCATATCCACCACTTCCTGAGGTAGGCCATTCCATGCATCCACCACCCTTTCTGTGAAAAAGAACTTCCTCACATTACCCCTTAATCGGCCTCCCTCTAATCTCATGCTGTGTCCTCTTGTCCTGCTATTTTTCTTATATTGAAACATGTTAGACTCTTTCACCTTGTTAATGCCCTTAAGATGTTTGAATGTTTGGATCATATCATCTCTCTTCCTCTTTTGCTCTAGGGTATACATATTGAGCTCTGTTAATCTGTCCTCATATGTTTTCTGATGCAGTCCCTGTACCATTTTGGTTGCCCTTTTCTGGACTGCCTCCATTTTGTTAATGTTCTTGTGCAGATGCGGCTTCCAGTACTGCATGCAGTACTCAAGATGGGGCCTAACCAGTGTCTTGTAAAGAGAGATTATTACCTGCCTCTTATGACTTGTGATACCCCTACTAATACACCCCAACATTCCTCTAGCCTTACCTACTGCTTTAGTGGTCTGCTTGGATGATTTCAGGTCATCTGTGATGATGATGCCTAAGTCTCTTTCTTCCCTTGTGCTTGCCATCAACTCCCCTCCCAACCTATAAGTGGCTTCAGGGTTTCTCTTCCCTATATGCATGATCTTGCACTTCTTTGCGTTAAACCCCAGTTGCCACTCTTCTGACCATTTTGCCAGTTTATCCAGATCTCTTCTCATTCTGCCCACCCCATCCGGATCATCTACTCTGTTGCAGATCTTGGTGTCATCTGCAAACAGACAAACTTTTAGAGGACGGGCCCCAGGACTGATCCCTGAGATACCCCACTTGTGACTTGCATCTCTTTTGACTCTATACCGTTTACTACCACTCTCTGTTCTCTGCCCGCCAACCAGTTTGCCGCCCAGTTGACCAACTTCTGACCTACCCCGAGCCTACCCAGCTTATTAATCAATCTTTTATGTGGAACAGTATCGAAAGCTTTGCTGAAGTCAAGGTAGGCGACATCAACTGCTCCCCCTTGGTCCACCACTCTGGTTACCCAGTCAAAGAAATCTATAAGATTAGTTTGACAGGACCTTCCTGTTGTAAACCCATGCTGTCTTGGATCCTGTGCTCCTATGGATTCCAGGTGTTGCACTATCCTTTCCTTAAGGAGTGCCTCCATAATCTTGCCCACTACTGAAGTAAGACTGACTGGTCTGTAGTTCCCTGCCTCCTCCCTGCTACTATTCATGTGGAGTGGGAACACATGAACCCTTCTCCAGTCTTCTGGGATCTCTACCATGCTCAGAGACTCACTAAACAGTTCTGATAATGGCTCTGCTAGTTCCACCCTTAGCTCCTTTAATACCCTGGGATGTATGTCATCATGTCCCATTGCCTTGTCCACCCTGAGCTTATCGAGCTCTTGTAGGGCCCTTTCTTTTGCAAAGGGACTAGTGCACACCTCCCTCCCCCCGGTGTCCGTGGTGCTGAGCTGTGGGCCCTGCCCTACCTTTTCCTCAGTAAATACTGAGCAGAAGTATCTATTTAGGATAGATGGTTTTCTTTGGTCCTCCTCCTCACACACCCCCTTATCCCCTTTGATCTTAGCAATACCCCCTCTGGACTTTCTCCTTTCACTAATGTATCTATAGAAAGTTTTGTCACCTTCTTTTACAATTCGTGCTAGTGTTTCCTCGGGTTGGGCCTTTGCCTGCCTTACTGCCTTCCCTGCTTCCTTTAGGGAAGTTTGGTATGCCTCCCTATCTTTGTCCTGCTGCATTTCCCTATATTTCCTGAAGGCCAGCCTTTTGGCTCTGACCTTTTCTGCTACTGTCCTTGAGAACCAAATTGGTTTCCTTCTTCTTTTGCTCTTTCTTTTCTCTCTAACACAATGGGATGTTGCTTCAAGTATTGCAGCCTTAACGCTTGCCCACTTTGCCTGTACCCTCTCACCTGTATTTCTTCTTGCCAGGGCTAGCTTAACTCTGTTGGCCATCTTATCAAAGTCAGCTCCTCTGAAGTCCCATATTTTTGCCTTGGAATGGGATGATTTAGTTCTAGTGGCCAAATTGAACAATACCATGTGATGATCACTGGCCCCCAGGGGACCTTCTACCTGGAGATTTGTGATCATTTCCCCATTAGTCAGTACTAGATCTAGGATAGTCCTGTCTCTTGTGGGTTGTTCTACCAGTTGTTTGAGGCCTTCCCCCGCAGGGAATCCACTATGTGTCTAGTTCTGGCAGATGTTCCTGCTGGTATTGACCAATCTGTATCTGGCATGTTGAAGTCTCCCATTATCAGAATCTCCCCTTTAGCAGTCATGTTTTGTATATCTTCTAACAGTAATGTGTCTATCTCCTCCCCCTGGTCTGGAGGCCTGTAGACAAATCCAGTTCATATGGCAGTCCCATTTCCCATTTCCAGGGTGACCCACAGTTCTTCTGGCTCCTTATTTGTATTCTGGATTTCTGTAGCTTTTATATTTTCATTGACATAAAGGGTAACTCCACCACCCCCTTTTTGAACCTTGGTCTCTTCTGAACAGTACATAGCCGGGTACTGAAGTCTCCCAAGTGTGGTTACTGGTGAACCATGTCTCGCTAATGGTTACTATGTCTAGTTTAGCCTCTATCATTTTTGTCTGTAGGTCTGGGATCTTGTTTCCCAGACTGCAAGCATTTGTGTACATGATTTTCCATTGGCCAGATTTCAGTGTGTTAGTTGTTAGGCAAGGTCCGGCATTTCCCCTGTGCATCGTATGGGGAGCTGGACCTATTTCCTTACCTGGTGATGCAAATGAACTACAAACATGCTGAACTCCTGTTTGATCACTAGCTAAGGGGGGAGGGGTGTTCTTCCCATTTGATGTATTCGGTGCTACACCCCTCTCCCCATTTGGTAGTTTAAATATTCTGAAAAGACGTCAAACTTCTGCCCCAATGCACTGACTCCCTCCTTAGTCAGATGCAGTCCATTGAATTTAAAGAACTTTCGCTCCCAAAACTGTTGCCAGTTACCTACAAATTTGTGTCCTTTTTCCTTGCACTAGCTCTTGAGCCACATGTTTAGCTCTCCTGTCTCCCCTTCACTGACCTTCCGTCCATCTGACTCCCTCTCCCTAGACTGGCAGGATCTCAGAGAAGGAGAAGCCAGATGAAATGGATGACAGTTTATCACCCAGCCTGTTCAGATGTTCCTTGGTCTCTACAACTGACCAGCTGGCGAGATCGTTAGTCCTTATGCGTACCAGGACATCGATGTTTTCTCCTGCTTCCTGCACGATTTTAGAAATACGGTCAGTGTCTCTTCATGCTGCTGTACCTGGGAGACATCTGGCCATTACCCCCAGCTGGAGGTAGGTAACAACTCCCCGAATCATGGAGTCTTCCATGATCATAAACGTTTTGGATTTCCTGTTTGCTTTTTTTGTTTTGGTCCCTGTTTTGGGTGAGTTTTGTTGTGCTAGCTCCTGTGCTGCAGTGTCCTGCTCTGCAGTGTCCTCTGCCCCTTTGTTTGATTTCAGAGACAGAGGCAGATACCTGTTTGTATTTTTTGTATGGTTTGTGGAGGTGATACGTTGGAGAGCACTGAGTGATGGGGCACCCGATTTGCCCCCCCAACCACCTGCCAACCTTCTGGACCAACTACCCTCTGCGGTCAAGGTGCTTCTGTTGGATGTTGTGGAAATGGTGGGAGGTTCATATAATATATTTCCTCCTGAATATGCGATTTGAGGCATGCAATCTCTGCCCATGCTGCCTGAAGCTGAGCCCTTAGATCTCTAATGGTCCAGCATGTAGGACAGTGTCCTAAATCCTGTATAACTGCCTTTTGAAAAGTGTCCCGCAGTACCTGCAGTTAATAATATCCATTCCAGATGACTTGCTGGGTTTATAACCTGGTCAGAGTAATTAGAAGGTGGAGAATGAAAGCAAAAATTTGATTTTGTGTTTGTATAACTTGTTATACAAAAGAGATGGCAGAGATCTCAGCATACAGGACCCTATTGTACAGAGACCCAAGTACAGACATGCAATCAGTCCATGATCAGGACTTATTGGGACTAGAGAAGTAAGTGTATTCTCTTGATCCCGAGTTAGCTTCCCACCACACGTCAACCAAGTTCAACTCTAATAAGCCAAAATCCAGGCGTCTCACTCCCATCTCCTGTCTCCCTTCCCCTTGTGACCAGTCTGGGGTAGTGTTTAGAGCACAGTTAAAGTCCTCTGCTAATACCAAATTTGGAAACTGTTCTTCCTGTAAAAGAGCCAACATTTCATCAAAAAACACAGGGTCATGCTGTGCCAGTGCATAGATGTTACCAAGTATGACTGATACTCCGTATAATTGACCCTACACAAAAATATATTGATCAGCTCTAGGATACATAGATATATAGAATGTGTTGGCAGATGGTGACTGGTGATCCATCTAGTCTGCCCATGTTTTGGACTAACCCCCCTCACTATCTCCCTGTCTTTGTTGTCATAATTCCTTTGTATCTATCCCACACATTCTTTAATACCCTAACTGTCTTGGCTTCCACCATCTCCTCAGATAACTCATTCCAAGGTGCCACCACTCTTTCCCTGAAGAAGAACTTGCACTTGTTGTTCCAGAAACTCTACCCCCCCCCCAGCCTCAGGCCAGGACCTCACATCCTTGTGGATGTATTTAACTGGAACAGCTCATTTGCCTGGACTCTGATTATCTCTTTAAGGTACTTAAAAGTCTCTATCATATCCCTCCTATCCCTCCGCTGTTCTAGAGAGTACATGTTGAGCTCCCTCAGTCTGTCCCCATAGCTCTTTTCTTGGAGTCCATATATCATTTTAGTTGCCCTTCTATGGACCGTTTCCACCCTGTCAATATCCTTTGTCAGGTACGGTCTCCAGAACTGGACCCTGTACTCAAGGTAAGGCCTCACCAATAACCTGTACTGGATTAGGAGCACCTCTCTCCATCTGCTAGTGATTCCTAATTTTCCTACTGGTCTCCTTCAATTTGATCCTACAAAGATCCATGTCCTCATCCTTTTTTGAGGTTTTGTACCTTTTAAACACCTTTTTCTTTTCCCTTATCATGTCTTATACTTCTCTTGTGAACCAAATTGGGTTTCTTCTCCTTTGTGTTTTGCTGACTGTTCTTATGCATCCTTCTGTTGCCTTTCTAAATGCCTCTTTAAGGTGGTTACAACTCTCCTCTACCCCCCTGGGTGTTTTTTTCCACTGCCTTCCTGAGGCATCTTCTCATCTGTGTGAAATTTGCTTTCCTGAAATCGTAGACCTTGGTCCTTGAGTGGCTAAGGTCCTCCTTTACACTGTTGTCTTGCCAAACAATTTTATGGTCGCTTGACCCTAGATGACTCCAAACTTGAACCCCTCTAACCTTAGTGCTGTTTGTTAGGACTAGATCCAGGATTGCGTCCCCCCTTGTGAGGTCAGCAACAAGTTACTCAAGTCCAGCTCCTCTTAGGGCTCCTATAATGTCTCTACTTCTGGCTGAAGTGGCCGTGAAGAATTTCCAATCTACATCGGGTAAATTGAAATCTCCCACCAGGATCACTTCACCCTTGTAGGGCATGTTAATTATGTTTCTAGCAGCAGACTTTTGTCTGCCTCCGCGTCATGTGCTGGAGGCCTGTAGGCTACTCCAACCTGTGTGATCGAGCCTTTGCCTTCCTCAATCATGATCAATAGGATCTCTGGCCCCGTTTGTGCTCCCTGGACCTGGGTCGCTTTTATGCCCTCCCTTAAATACAATGCTACCCCTCTCCCTTTTTTTCCTTCCTGTCCCTTCTAAAGAGATTAAAACCTGGAATGGCAATGTCCCATTTATGGTTATCATTAAACTGTGTTTCTATTACTGCTATCCAATGAAGTTTTGCATCTGCAATGAAGGCTATTAGCTCCACCATTTTATTTGGTAGACTACGTGCATTTAGCACCATTGCCTTCCATGCCTGCCTTTCTGGTTTTGTTTCATTTTTGTTTGCTTTGTTTGTATTCTTTGCATTTTTATATTTTGTTTTTGCTGGATGTTTTTGTTTACAGTGTGGGGAGATGTGACCCGGACTCCTTTTTGCAGGTCCGGTTTAGCCACTGTCTCCCCATCTGCTAGTTTAAGCCCTCCATAAAGATGTCGAGTTTCTGACCAAGTACTCTAGCCCCTTCCTTGGTGAGGTGGAGGCCATCCCACCTAAAGAGCCTCCTGTCCCAAAAATCCTTCCAATCCACAATGTGGTGATGCCCTTTTTCCAGGCACCAATCTCATATCCATGAGTTTAGCTCATTGATTTCCTTTTCCCTGATTTTTTTGTAAGCCGTGCCTCCTCTCCCATACTGGTAGTACCTCAGAGAAGGCTAGGAAGGATGAGAAGGGGGTAGTTTGTCACCAAGTGCTGAGATGTGTGTTTTGGTTTTCTCCTGTGGTTTATCTGTGATATCATTTGTACCAATGTGAACGACGATGCCCTTTATGTTACTTTCTTGCTCCATAATCTTGACAATACGTACTGTGTCTTTTTGCACCGTGGCTCCCTGGAGGCATCTAACTTTTACCTCCATAGGAGTATTGTCACTTAGGTGTGGTTCTATTTCCTTTATCATTGAATCATCCACAACTATTATGCTAGTTTTGCCTTTATCTGCTAAGAGCATTTTTTTGTTCCTTAGTTTGGATATTTTTAGTCTGCTTTTGTTGGCCTGTTGCAGCAACCTCGGCCTGCTCGGTGTTCAAATCCTGGAGCAGTGAAAACCTGTTTCTCCATGCCGTTGGAGACCTTTGTCCCCCCTGTTTGGCTGGGCCCAGCCATGACTGTCCCTGCCCCTGAGTACCACTTTCCATCCACTTTGCACTGTTTGTCTTTGTGGAGGTGGCACCCTCTTGAGGCATGGGTGGTGATAGAGTCCTTGTGTGGGTGACACCCCCTCAGGGTTTGGGTGATGGCAGAGTCCATGTGGGGGTGATACTCCCACAGAGTTTGAGAGATGATGGGGTCCCTGTGGGGGTGGAATCCCACCAAGGCTTTGATTCTGAAGGAGTCCACTGGTATGGATAAACCCTCCTAGGGTCCAGGTATTGCTGAGGATAAGTTGAAGAGTAGATTACTACATCCAGCTCATGCCACAGCCAGCTGATTTCATCTTTTGCTTTTTGGAGCTGTGTCCTGAGGTCCTTTATAGCCTAGCACTTGGGGCATTTCCCTAGGACGCTCATGGAAGGTGTGTTGTGTGACACGTGGACAGCCAGTTCTGAGTACACTTTGATTTTTTGTAATATAAAATTGTGTTATGGACTGTCTCTCATGAGAGGTGCTGAGACAGCATGTGAAATCACACACATACACCCACCCAGATTTTAGATACAAGGTGTTACCTGGAAGGCCAGAAGCTAATTACAGACTAGAACAGGCCTTAATCAAGAATCTCCTGTTTTTCTAAGTTAAATATAGCTTTAACTGCTAAGAGGGAAATCAGTATCCATTTTATGATGTTTCGAGAAGGAAGCCAGGTTCAGCACACTGGTGTGAAATCATAAATGCTTTGATGTCTGTGTGAGAGGGGATACTGCTCATAGATGAAAGGAAATTTACAGACTTGATTGGGGAAGTAACATGGGGAAAGAAGTTTCTGCTGATGTAACTTTAATTATCTTTCCTTCTAAAATGATAAAACTTGCTGGGTGTATGATTTTTAATAAACAGAGGAGGAGCTAGGTGAGCTCACACAAAGGGGTTGTCAAATACAGTTTTTTAAAGAGTATTCTTTCTTCCTTCAGGACACTTTTATTTACGCTCTGACAAAGAAACATCTTTGAGCACTTTAAGCAGGTATTTAGAGAGAGAGAGAGAGAGAGACAAATCTAAGCACTGTAGTAGGAATTGCACTGTTAAACCCTTTTTCTTTTAAAAGATTGTATGGTTCTTGTGATATATAGTTCTGTATTTTATGTTTTACATATTTTTTATCTACTTTAGTAAAACTATTTTTAGATCCTACTTGGTCTGTCTTTGAATTTCTTTTCTTTAACAAGAGAAGTATATGTGGTTAAAGCAGACACTGTGCATAAGCTTGAATGGTGATACCAAACTGGAAAAAAGGTAAGAGTAATCTGAGGTCTTTATTAGAGTTTTTAAGGGTTCATTTTGTACACCTGGTTAGGTGCCCATAGGCAAAGATATCTGGCCCTCTGAAGACAGAATTATCTGAACCTGTGCATTGGGTATGCTAACAAGAGGTTCACATTTTGAATCCCTTCAGAACTGAGACCAAAGGTTGATTTGAACCCACAAAACAGACAGGAGGGTTACCCTGTTTCTGTTAACTGTTCACATGACTGCGCTCAGAGGCTGGCACTTTGGGAGTAGAGGGCTGACCTGCTGAGTGGGTTTGTGACATGTTGTATAACTCCCTACAATGTTGGCAATCCCTGTGCTCCATTGAATGATGTATTGGACAGAAAAGCAAACTAAAAGAGAGACTTTTTTTTGTGTGTGTTCTATAAAATTCAAGCCTCTACTGAACAAGATGGCTAGCCTGTCCTGTGTCCTTTGCAGGATGCAGCACAACAGTGACTCACCCATTCCCGAACAAGTTTAGCATCTTCTATATCTGTGTTGTGCATCTTCTGCAACATAACAACATCAACCTTGTGTCTCCTGAACGAGCTGAGTGCCTTTTTCCATTTTATCAGACTAGAAAGCCCCTGGACATTCCAGGAGCACCCTGTACGGTTCAGCATTTTAACAACAAGAAAGCTTAGTTGGCACCAGGGGAAGGACAAAACCCCTTCCAAACCCAGACCCAGGCCACATCTCTCCAGTGTCCAACTCCTGCCCTCCCAACTCCTCCCAAGTCTATCTCTCTACAAGCAAATGAGTCCAGCAGCTTATTGTAACAAGAAACCAACAATAAACAGCAGACATAACTAGAACAAATAACTATCCAACATAGGAACGTTTACAAACATCACCAAGAAGCTTCCCTTTACCTGCCATCATACAGAGCATCCCCCTACATATAGGGGATCACCTTCTGCCACAGGCAGGTCCAAGTGGGAACACATTATACATACAAATCTCTCCTTGTATCAGTACGTACCCCCACTTCCCCCGCTTGAGAAAATTTGAAGATCACAATTGTACATTACACCCTATTATCAATACCCCATGAGAAACACAGGAGGCCTAGCTAAACCCTGTGGCACAGAGCCAGAGATGGCAGTAACTTGCAAGTACCAGCACTTAAAAGGCATCTCTTTGTTCCATTGTCACCAGGAAGAGCTGAGCCCCCCATACACAAAGAAAGCCACCCCACCTTTCCTTTAATACCCTACCTTGCAGGTCAGAATGCAGGGTGGGCTTTGCAAACATTTAGGTCATCCTGAGAGGACTGCATCTCCCTAGGCAGTCCAAGGATGGCATCGGGGCCCCCCCACCCCCTCACCCAAGCTCATGAGCCAACATAACTACCAGATACAGACAGAAGTCCACTAGTTAGAGTGGGCCAGGGGCAGGCAGAACCCCAAACTACCTCATCATATTCTACTTATCCGGGAGGCAATCCCCCTCTAGTCCTACTCCAAAGGACGCCATCCCTGTGTTGGCACCAACCCCTTATGGGCTACACAATGCAACCTTCCCAGCTTCTACAATACATGCTAGATATCCATCAAACCATATTCTCCTCCTCATCCCCAACATCCTCCACACACCCACATCACTGCATGTTCAGAAATTCATAACCTAATGGTCAGAGCAGCTTTTAAAGGGATATTGTGTACAACACATGACTGCACACATATCAGCCCAATGGCTTAAACTAATAATCACACATTCATGGACTCTAAAGCTGGCCATTAAATAGTAAACCAGGCAGTGTCCCTGGAGCAGCCCAGCAGCATAGTCAAGGCCCCTAGAATTCTGCGGCCGCAGAATTTTGCGCAGAACTTGCAATCAACTGCAGAACTTCTGCGGTGCCGCAGAATTCACTCTTCTTGGTGATTTTTTATTAATATTTCTGTTTATACATAGAATCTGGTTCCCCTTCCCTCTTTTTATATCCAAACCCCCCATATGTTCAGAATGTGATGTTATCATTGCTATAACATCATACATTAGCTATGAAATGGCTGCATTCTGCAACAGAAATGAACAGTCACTTATCTACCACAGCTCCCACTGCCAGAGACGGTGGCACAGCACATTATGCATGGTGATATTTGCTCAACCTGCACTACATCCTAATAAAATTTTCAGTCTTACATTGTTGCACTAGGGCCAGCTTAAACAAAACCTTGTCAATAGCACAGACCTGTTAAGTCCATACCTCACTTTGTACAAACCTATTTGTGCCTTTAAGGTATAGAGACGCTATCTGAAATGAATAACTGGTAAAATGAATTTAACTGTCTAAATTTTTAAGAAAAATAAAGTAATTATGCCCAGAAAAGTGAAATATAATAATGTGTAGACCTGTTGAAAGAACAGACCTGTTAAATAATCGCACTGTACGCATTTTTGCCAGGGTTATTGATTACATATTGTCATTGGTTAATAGAATCACCTAAAAGTTATTGAGAAATGTTGTGTGCAGGCACAGCTGTTGGGCCAGAGGGTAGCATGCTGTGTTTCCGTGCTGGCAACTTAGGTTCAGAGATTAGCTCTGGGAGCTGGCTGGGCAGCACAAGGATTGGTGGAACACATCACTGCTCGGAGCCTGGGAAGGTATGGTGCAGTGTTCTGTCACATGGTGGACACATTGTGATGGGCCGGAGAGCTGTATCTCACAATTGGTTCACATGCATGCCATGATGGTGTTATGCAGTGTGTCAGGGAAAGCAGGTTGACATGAAAAATGAGTTTTGCAATAACTCCTCTATTCCATTTCCAATGGGACTTGTATGAATGAGGATGCAAGTTCATGGAAATAAAAAAAAAAAAATATATATATACACACACACACAGAGTATCTCTCTCTCTCACCACACACACACATGCATATTTGTATGTATGTTACAGATTGCATATAAATATATAAGTGATACACAGTGGGAACCTCATGAGTGATGTAGAAAGCACATACAAATATATAAGTGATAGACAGTGGAAACCTCATTAGTGGGATAGATAGCATGCATATAGAAATACCTTATTTATCACATAAGATCCCCTCTGCATATGTCATTTATGCAACAGGCTAGGACCTTAAGGGAGAGATATTTGTTTTGCTTTCTTAGGCATAAAATTATTCTTCTAAGTCTGTTATTTTTTGAACTAGTGTTACTGTGCTTTCCACCATGCTGATTACTATAACCACTGCCATGAAAGTGAAGTCAGGATGACAAGCTGACACTGTGATGTGGTAGTTTGTTAGCGCCGCAGAACTTCTGCAGAAATTACAAACCACCGCCGTAGAAGTTCTGCGGCAAATGGTAGTCTTGCCGCAGAACTTGGTCCTACTGTGCCGCAGAAAAGTAGGGGCCCTGAGCATAGTATAGTTCTGGGACCCTTTGTGGCAGTACCATATTGCTGCCACTGCTTGTCCAGCTTGTTGGCCGATGTGCCGGTCAGTAAAACAGAAAGTGAACTTACAACTAATGCAAGGTCACAGACCACAAGTCCTCACTGAAAAGAAAACATCACTTTGAGCCTCCATCTGTATTGCCCTTGCAACATCAGGGGCTCTTCTAATGCAGGAATCATTAATCTGAGGGAAATAGTTGAGAAAAAAAGAAGAAGAAAGGGTAACACTTATGTAACCCCTGCGTGGTGCTGCCCCAAGGGATACTACCCCTGCCTGCGTGACTAACTGCAGGTTGAGGGGCCTGGGTCCTAAAAATGGGTGCCTCCACCTGGAGGACAGGGTCAATGGTAGCGTAGCTGCCGTGGGTACAGCCCTCTGGGTCACTGATACCCCCCCTTTCCTCTCTAGTGACCTAGACTGTTTAGTGAATGCACAATTGCAGTTTACATCAGGATACATTGTCAGCCCCATACTTGTTGCACTTACCACCAGGGCTGGTTCGGCTGGCTTGGCCCTGCAGACCCCCTGTAAAATAAGGTATAGTACAGTAACCAACAGTATCACAATATTTTCTACATAGAAGTATGCCACAACCAGTTAAGTGCAAAAAGATTCAGATCTGATTTATTCAGGGGATTGAACAAGGAAGGGAGCATTATTTGGTGTTTGATTTTAATCCTGATTTAATCAAGTTAAGCTTGCATGGCTCTAAGAGTCCCTCTATCACAGTCACTCACTCTGGGTACCCATTTGGAATTACAGGCTAGCATGAAGCATTGCCCAGGGTAGGCAGGCATTACAGCTGTTGTTGGGGTCCCTAGGATAATGAAAACACAACATGCGCCTTAACCCACAATTTGTATTCCAGAGCCGGAGGGCTCAGTTCTTTGAAATCAATTACAACAATTAAATCAGATGACACACTTTGATTTGAGATTTGTTGCAGAGAGCTGCCCTAATGTTTATTCATGATACCCAGACCAGGTTGCAGGATGGATGAAATGGAGACCTCAGTATGAAGTGCTGGTTTGCCAGGAGAAGCAGGGCCCACGCGATTCACTGTGGTATCGTTCCTGTTCATTGGTGTTGAGCAGGAGCCAAATCCCCGGGCGGGTCTCTCATCAGTCGAAACTCTACAGCGTGAGCGGCAGTCAGGGCCAAGGAACTGAGGCCCAGACAAGGTGAATGAAACAGATACAGTCCGGTTAAAGTTACTGGATACAGCTTCCAGTAAGTGTGACACATTCAAACAGTGGGGAACCAAATCGTGACCCACTATCCACATTCAGCACACTTATAGTAAAAGCAAGTAAATACCACCGGTCAGATGACAGTCTGTTTGCAAAACAGTGTCTCTGCGCAAACCGCATGTTCTGCAGTCGTTTAGGAAGTCCTGACAGGCTGATCTCACAAAAGCAAGTCTTTGGTCCTCTTCAGGAGAAATTAGTCACAATTCAGGAAGAAAGTCACAAGTTCGGATAAAGTCTGATTCTAGGCTCAAGTCGCCACTTAGAAAGATGGAAGGAGGCAGGCCAGACACAGCCTTCACGTTGATTTCCCCTGTGCACTATGCAGGAACAACTGTTCGACTTACTCGAGCTGCTCACTTTTTGAACTCTAACTCCACACTGACCCACTGTTGCAGGCAGCATCGGTACTTCCTAGTGAACCACCTTGACTTGCTTGTTATTTTTATCATTTATTTTCCCGTTTCTCATTTTTGTTGCTTTAAATTGTTTAGATCGTTTTGGTGTCTTAATCATTTTTTTGTTTCAGTGTTTATAAGCATATTCTTTTGTGAAGGAAACGGGACTGAGCTCTTACTGTTTTTGCATCTGTTTTCTGTCCTATGCTGTTGGGGTCTTTGGGAGCATTGCTCCAGTCCCAACCGCCACGTTTGCGTCTTCCAGCTTGGGTGATGGATGCAGGAAGGTTCTCCTTCTGCTGGCCCACTGCTGGATTTGGTGCTTTTTCTGACACCTTGGCTTGGGACTTTTTCTGGTGCCCTGGGCTTCTTCTGTTGTGCTGGACTTGTGAGAAGGAGGTGTTCTATGAGGACTCCATCCACGCGATTGTGGAGTGCCATGAGTGGATGATTTATTTTAAAAAACAAAAAAATCTGCTGCCTTGTCTTTACTCGGACTAGACGTGACTTGATGCTGTGGTACCATTACTTGGGAGTTGTACCCGATCAGCTTTATTGAACCCAGGGGTAGTGAGACCAAGCAAGGTGTCATGCTGGGTGAGGGAGGCCCTTACCTCCCCCCACACTCAGGGCTATTCCTGATCATGCTCCCTGGGACCGAGCAGGAACTGTCCCATTTGGCTCCGGGGAGTTGGAGACATTTTTTTGGCTGTTCCTAAGTGACCCTGGGGCTGGTCCTGGTGGTCCTACCTTGGGGTGCCTGTAGCTGCAGGTTTTGGGTAGCGTTTTTGGGGTCTGGTTGAGACGGGTGGGGGTGGGGGGATACCCCTCTTTTGGCTAGACATAAGCACGTTCCTGGCCTCTGCCTCTGGTCCACCGGCTTCTTGTCACAACTTAGTCTCGGGATTTTCGCATTGACTTTTGAATTTATGGTTTCCCTTTTTGGATTACAGTGGAGCAGCTGCACGGTTCCTCTGTGGATTCTTGGAGAAATATCTTTTTCTGACTGAAGACTGTTTTTTCCAGAAACAACTTTAGTGGGGCTTGGACTTGTTTTTTGTTTTGAATTGAATGTTTTATTGAGTTGATTTATTATTTTATTGTTTAAATATTTGTGGTGAAAAGCTTGTTTTATTTTTTATTTTGGTTTTAGGGTTTATTTTGAGTGATTTGGCTTTTTTCTGGCCTACCCTCACTGTGTGTGAGAGACAGTGTGGGGGGGGGCTATTGTTTGCTGGCCTTTTTCCCCTATTTTGTGAGAGAAAGTGGAGGATCAAAGCATTCTGGACAGTGACAGTGTGTAGGGTCTCTGTTTTCTGGATTTTTTTCCCCCACTCTATGAAAGAGAGTGGAGGATCGAACTTTTCTGGACCATTTACTCAGAGTGGTGGGAGCACTCTGTTCCATCAGAATTCATACTGTTTTATCAAATTCAAAATTGTTTTATATTTATGTACTTATTGTTTAGTTAAGTTGTTATTATTCTGAGTTGATTATTAGTTTTTTGGTGTGAGTGATTTGATGTATTGGTGGTCTAGATGTGTTGGCAGGTTACTCTCCTAGTCGTGCACTACTCACCCTCCGAACTTCGAGACCTCTGCCCCTTTAATCCCCCCACTGCAGGTGCAGTATATCAACATTGTAGAGCATTAGGAATGGCTTGCAGGGGGCGGGGCTGGGTTGGGGTCCCCGAACGTCAGAGGGAGAGTGAGTGGGGTGCTCGTATTGGGGTAGTGAAGTCCAGGAGACACCCTGGGGTGAAATGGATTCCAGAATGTGGTTCTCCATGCCTGGTCTTCATACCCATGGGCTCCAATGTTTTGGGCCGATGGCTTGGGCTGCACCGGAATCTTGTCCAACTCGAGTGGTGTAATACAATGCCAGGTATATTAAGAACAAGATGGCAGTAATTGCTGATCTTGTTGGGACAGCAGACCTGGCATGCATCACCGAGACCTGGTTGGATGAAACTGCTGGCCCCATATTGGAGGCTGCTGGTCCGGACGGTTTCTTGGTGATACACCGCTTGATATTGGACCGCAGGGACGAGGGTGTAGCCATTTGTTTTAAGATGGAACTGGGCCTTGTAGGTGTGCCAGTTGAGGAATCCAGCTCTTTTGAGTGTACCGTTGTTGCAGGTGTAGGTTGTAGGATCATTCTCATCTACCGTCCATCCTGGGCTGAGAAACAGTTCCTACAGGAAGTAGCAGACTTCATGGTCGACATGGCATTTAAGTTGCCCAGGTTGATGGTCCTGGGTGACTTTAATGCCTGGGTCGATGATGAACTCTCACATTTCAGTCAGGACGTCCTCCAGCTGATGACATCACTGGGCTTTACACAGGTTGTTGCCCCTGCAACTCATAAGTTTGGTCACTCACTTAACCTGGTCATCCTCCTGGGGATTAAAACCTCCGATCTGATGGTGGAACCAGTCAGATGGTCAGATCACCACACTATAAGGTTCACTTTCCAGGCCCCCCCTTATAGGCCTGCCCCTGTGAAGATGGTCAGATACCGTCCTTTCTGGGACATGAGCCCTGATGGTCTACTGGCAGTATTAGACCTATCGGGATTTCCAGGGGCAAGCAAGAGCCCAGAGAGCCTAGTTCAGGCCTATAATAAGGCAGTTACTGGGGTTCTGGACTCTATCACTCTGGTCCCGGTTCATCCTATCTCTCTCTGTCTGCTCTCTGTCTCTGTGGTTTGATGGGACTTTGAGGGAGTTGTGATGAGTGGGACGAAGGTTAGAGCATTGCTGGTGGAATCCACCCTGGATGCTGACCACCTTAGATTGATAGAACATTACCAAATCTATCAATCAGCAATCACCCGTAAGAAGGCAGAGTTCCTGTCCAGGGAGATTGCTGCCACTCAGAATTGACTGGCTCAGCTCTTTCGAACCGTGGACAGGTTGCGCAACCCAACCTGTCTGCAGGTTCGAAGAGCCTTTTCACAAATTGAGTGTGATGAGTTTGCTCATTTCTTTGTGGATAAGGTGGCCAGCATCAGGGATGAGATCCTGCCAGTTCACTCTATGGGAGCTGATGGTGGTTGGTACTCGGTCACTCCTTCTCAGTTTGCCTGGAGCTCTTTCAATCAGCTGGAAATTGTGGATATCGTGTGGATTGCCCAGGGTATTCACCCAAGGTGCTGTAGTTTGGACCTGGGCCCAACTTGATAGGTGGACATTCCCTAGAGTCGGGTGAGTTTCCTAGCTCCCTGAAGGAGGCGGTGGTGACACCACTCCTGAAGAAAGCTGCTCTGGACCCAAACTGCTTCGCTAACTGCAGACCTGTCTCAAACCTTCCCTTTGTAGGGAAGGTGATTGAGAAAGTTGTAGCGCTACAGTGGGAGAACCACCTTACCATCCACAACATCTACTAACCTCTCCAGTCCAGTTTTCGTAAAAGGCATAGTACTGAGACTGCTCTGGTTCGGGTGCTCAGTGATCTCCTGATGGCGAGGGATCAGAAGTGTCATTCCATCTTGGCCCTTCTTGATCTCTCCTTGGCCTTTGACACTGTGGACCATGGGGTGGTGTCGGGGAATTTTCCTCTGGACCATTCTCTCTCTGCCATGTGGGGTCCCTCAGGGGTCGGTGTTGTCCCCATGTTGTTCGCAGTGTATATGCTGCCCCTTGGAGACATTGTAAAACAGTATGGGCTGAGGTTCCACTGCTATGCTGATGATACCCAGCTCTACCTGTCTTTTGCACCCGGCCAGGATAGTGTGTGCTCAGTCTTTAATAACTGCCTTGCAGAAATCCAGGACTGGATGAAATCAAGCTAGTTGAAATTGAACTCGAGAAAGACTGAGGTGTTGGTGGTGGATCCGGGTCACCGGACAGAGGGGTTGGTGGCTGGACATCCTTCTGGACTTTGTCTCGGAGGTGCCCAGCTGCCTTCCTCTGAATGGGTGCGAAACCTGGGGGTGGTCCTTAATGATGGGTTGACACTGCATTAGCAGGTGTTGGCAGTCGTCAAGTCCTCATTTTACCATCTCAGGACATCACCAGGATTAAGCACCTTGTTCCATCCGGCGACATTCCAACCTTGATCCATGCCTCTGTGACCTTGTGCCTTGACTACTGCAACTCCCTGTACTTAGGGCTTACCAGGAGTTGATATCTGCCGCTTGTAGCTAGTGCAGAATGCTGCAGCGTGGTTGTTGATGGGGACTCCTCGTTTGAGTCACATCATACCAGTGCTGTGCAAACTGCGCTGGCTGCTGATTCAGTGGTGGATTACCTTCAAGGTCAGGCTTCTGATCTTTAAGGCCCTGCATGGACTGGGCCTGGGCTATCTGCAAGAGCTCCTGTCACCTTACTGCCCTGGATGACCTCTCCACTCAGCAGATGAGGGGTTGTTAGAGATTCCCAGGGTATGTCTTAAAACATCAGAGGCCCGTGCTTTTATGTATGCGGCCCTGACCCTGTGGAATTCTCTACCTTGGCAGATACATGAGTGCACAACTGTGGAAAGTTTTAGGAGGGCCCTGAAGACCCATTTATGGCATCTTGCCTACCAGGACTAATTATATTTTGACAGTTGTTTATTAATCTAACTTGTTATATGTGAACTCTATATATATTTTTACTGGATTTTATTCTGTTTTTAAAGCTGTACAGTGCCTTGGTTGTGGAAAGGCAGAATTCCTTGGGACATTTAGCGAAGTAGGAGTTCCCAAGGAAATTCTGTCTGACTTAGGGCACACATTTTATGTCAGCCCTTATAACACATTTGTGTGAAAGTGGGGTGCAGTAACTTATGGCCTCTTCATACCACCCTAAAATAAATGGTTTAAACACTTACTGTAAATTCTGCACTTAAAACAATACTGGCGGTGTAATCCCAGGGTATTTCAATGGGCTCCTAAAAGTCAACAGGATGCCTTCTGACACCTCGGGGTTGAGAGCTCCTGTTGCCATGTACTCTAGTGCACATGCAGGAGGAGGCCTGGTGTAGTGTATAACTTCTACTTAGGGGAGCATCAGTCAGATTTGTTTTACTGTTAGTGCTTTGGAGTCAGAGTTCAGGGGAGAGTTGTTTATGCTGGAGGCACAAGGGAGGGCTCCTTGTCTTGTTCTCTCATGCTCCTCACAAAGCTTCAGTGATGTGGTGACAGTCATGGGATTTCATCCAACTTTGTAGTGTCTGCCTTGCAGGGTGAACCTGGACTTTGTCTGTCAGAGTCTGCCAGGACTGCTGCTGCAGATAATCAAGAAGTACTGTTACAACATAAGACTGCTGCTTTTTGCACAAGACTGTTATTTATTGTTTACTTCCCTCATCATTTATCATCAGAGAAGTAGAATAAAACCTCGTCTGCTATTGGCATAATGGTAAAGTTCTTCCAAAGTTTGCCACTGCAAGAACATTTATTGTCATTAATACACAAGAAAGATGCTCTACTAGAATGGGAACCAAGTTCTGTTATTGATATTGCTGTTGTTTAAACTCAGTTTATCATCTTCACCAAGAGCTGTAATGTATGTGTTTCACTACGTACCTCCAACCTAAACTGTATGTTTGTGCAGGTTGTTGTGATATGATCTGGATTACCCCAAGAGAGATCATTGGCCATTGCCATGAATGGTGTCATGAGGGTTACCTCAGTTAAAGCTGGGTCTGATGCTCACTCTTCAGTTGGAGCAGCACCCACAAATTCCATTCCTTATGCATGGGGATAGAAAATTTAGGTGCTAAATGTTGGTGCCCAGGTGGGCATTCTGTTTGCAGCCATTACCATTACTATTACGTCTGCTATATGCAAAAACTTCAGTTACTTGCTGTGACTGGCAGTCTGTACTCAATAACCGTCAGCTGCCCAAAGATCTATGGTGTACACCACTGAATAAGTTATCCTGAGGTGTGTAAATAGAGCTGAATTCATTACAGAAGTGCCTTTCTGCAGAAATAGTATTTCCCTTGGAAGCTATGGCTCACATAGCAGCTGTGTAGTCCTCCTTAACTTCCTTAGAGTAGTGATTAAAACTTTCCTGTTTGGGACTTTGCCATCAAAAGCTCCTAACGCGGATGTGTCCGCAATGTTTTACACCTGATGTCAACTCTATATGTACCTGAATAAAGGAACATTGAGACTCTGCAGATGGTGTGGACATTAACTTCTGTAACTGTTATTGCAGCTAATGGTTCCCAGTTCATTGCTTGTTTTCCACCCGCTACACCCAGGTTTCCATCTACTATACAATACAAATGCATTTATTATGGGCCTCCCCTCTTCAACAGCTATTTGTCACTACTCAAAAACATCCTAGAGTGGGGAGGGGGGCTTATACATGCACTTACAGACCAACATGAGAGGCATCGAGACAAGTATTAATACCATCTTGTATTTGATATAGGGAAAGTCATCAGGAGTCATCAGTTTTTTTTTCCCCATTAGGCTCTTGTTTAGTTGCAGGGTAATGTGGCCACTAGATCTAGTACAAGATGAATGGCAGGGTGAAATTGCTTCTCAGGGTGAGTCTGTTATGGAGCATGTCCTGAACTTCAGGTCAGTTCAAGGAGCTCATGGGGCTTGCTCAGGATTACCTGACTGCTGTACAACAGCTACAAAAAACTTGGTATGACCATGCTGCTAGAGACAGGGAAAACAAGATCAGATAATGTGTGATTGTGATCATCCCTATACAACAAAATAAATTTTAGGCAGCCTGGGAGGGTCTATCCTCAGTGGTGAGAAAGCTTAATAATGTAAATTATGTTGTGGAATTTTCCAACAGGAAGTGCAAACAGAGGATATGTTGTATAATCCTGATGAAACTTTACAAGAGAGGGAAGAAATGGTCCCAGCTCTGTGTGTAAATTACCCAGAGAAGACTAAGATGTAGCCACTATTAGATCTGCTTGTAGAAGTTCACAGAGGATCCTCTGTGAATAACAATCATGCTCTCTTAGCAGCTGATGCCTGTACAGGCAGCCAAGATCAATGAGGTGCTGAAATCTTTTAAAGACATGGTCGTAGGAAGAAAAGGGGTATACCACAATCGCTAAGCAACATGTTGACATGGAAACTCAGACTCCATTGAGGTAGCCACCTTATAGGATCCCCAAAGAGATAAAATAGGGAGGTACCTTTGAGTAGATATTTGGAGTCTTGTGAAAAAAATCATAATAAAGAAAAATGAATGAAATAAGTAGCCTGAGAACAGATGTTTGGAGCCATGTATCAAAGAGAATAAAAAGGGTGAAACCCAAATGAAATGAAGTGAAGACTGGCCTGGAGAGAGGCATTAGTTACTCTGACACACAAGGGTGTAACTAAAAATGACCTGAATAACTATCGACCTATAAGTCTCACCTCAGTCATAGGTAAAATAATGGAAAAGCTTCTTCAAAAACATAACAGAGCACATTAAAAATACAGGGTTAGTTGACACCTCCCAACATGGTTTCATCTCTGGTAGATCATGCCTAACTTACCTTATACAATTCTTTGAGCCAGCTAGTGCTGCTTTAGATAAAGATATACCTGTGGATGTACAATTTTTGGACTTTACAGAGGCATTTGATAAAGTTTCACACAGAATATGGCTACAAGAATTAATAAGAATTAATTTACATCCCAACATTATCAATTGGATACAGTCATGGTTGGATGACAGGCAGCAGAGGGTTTCTATAAAGGGGCATCTATCTGAATGAAGTAAGGTGGCTACTGGTGTGCCTCAGGGTTCAGTGGTGGGTCCCATCCTATTTAATGTTATGGTGTCCACTATGGCAGTAGCTGGCAATGCATGGATATACAAGTACACAGACAACTGCAAGATTGTGGGACTTGTAAGGACAGCATCAGATGGACTGCAGTTGCAAAGCCAGCTTGATCAATTATCACATTGGGCAATGGTAAACAAAATGAAATTTAATGAAGAAAAGTGCAAGGTTATGCACTTGGGGAGAAACAACCTGCAATTTGATTACAAATTAAACATTACCTTGCAAACTACAGTTGAGGAGAAGGACCTGGGTGTCATAATTGCTGATAACATGTCCTTTGATAGAAACTGCTCTGTTGTGGTTAAAAGAAGTCATAAAATAGTTGGATCAGTACTTGGTAACATAAAAAGTAGAGACCCCAAGGTAATTGTACCACTTTGTAGCAGTCTGGTGCTCCCACACTTGGAGTATTGTTCCCAGTTCGGTGCATCGCAAACTATAAGAAGCAAAAAATTAATCGAGGGTGTGCAAAGAAAATGAACAAAAAAGATTATACCACTCGAACATCACAGCTACACCAATAGACTAACTGAACTAAAATTATTCTATACAAAATATAGGCAGATAAGAGGAGACCTATGCCTGATGTATAAAGCAGTAAAACATGAGTATATAAGGGAAACTATAGGACTCACAAGGTATGAAGGTTTAAAACCAAGAAGAAATAATCATTTAAAACTCCTGGGTGATGAAAACAATTAAAAGGAGTAAATTCTTTATCTAACGCGTGATTGCGATGTGGAATACACTCCCTCAACATGTTGTTGATAGTAATAACTTAATGATTTTTAAACATAGATTATATTTATACATGGGAAATAAAAAATACAATTTCCACCCAATGAGATACATGGGTGGTGAGTTCAACAAAAGGCCTTGTAGCCTACTGAACTCATATATCACCTATGTACCTATTATGCTTTTATATTTTTATTTTATTGTTTATTTTACATTTTTTTGGCCAAGAAAGGCACACTGAGCTGAAGGTCATTTCCAGGTGTGTCCTGAAAGCCCAGGGAGGTTAAGTGACCTGCTCAGGGTTACACAATATGCAAGTGGTGACTGATGGCTTCCAGCCTTGGAAGGTCTGCTATCTCTCCAAGCTCACAGTTTGTGCTCTAATATCTAGGCTACACTGCCTCCAAATACTGCAGGCAGTAACTGTTATTGCAACAGTTTTTACAACTAATGATATCTGGTTAATCACTAGGTTCCTATCCGCCAGACCCAGGTTTCCATCTGCTACAAAATACAAATGCACTTGTGGTATGCTGCTCCTCCTCGAGAGCCACGTGGCACAGCTCAAAAGTCCCCTAGAGTGGGGAAGGGGCTTACACAAGCATTTACAGACCAACATGAAAGGAATTAGGAGAGGTAATTACCCCATCTTTTATTTGCTTGTAAGAAAGTCCCTTAGTAGTTAACAGAATTGTTTCCCTTCAGACATTTGTCTGGCGGCAGGGTGAGTGAGTTCCTAGATTGATCACAAGATAAATGGAAGGGTGAACGTATTTCCCAAGAGGAGACAGTTGGGGTGTACAGTCTAAATTTCAGGTCACAGTTCAAAGAGCTTGTGAGGCTCACCCAGGATCAAATGGCTGCTGTACAATAGCAGCAAAAAAGCTGCCATGATTGGGTAATGTGTTATAGTGCTCATTTGTGTTCCCCCCAAAAATTTCAGGTACCCTGGGGGGGGGGGGGTTCATACTCAGTGGTTAGAAAGGTTAATGATGTTAAAGGAGGATAGTCACCACCAAGGGCCCCCACATTCAAGTGTGGGACTGGTCCCAATTTGCACTTTGTGGTCAAAACATTTTGGTTTACTTAATGTTTACAGTAGTATATTAAACTGTATCAGACTAATTTTGTGTAGTTTAGGCTGATCTCTTCTGTTACTACAGACCTTAGAATCCACTGCATATGACATCAGAGCAGTATGCAGCAGTGAGAAGATTCAATAACCTGCATTGCATGTTAGAATTTACATAAGCTCTGATTTATATAAGCTCTGACCTTTTGTATGCTGGTCCCGGTGTCCTCCATGGGTTATGTACAGTCAGAGAGGACTGAACTTAACCTCTGGAGAAAAGCAGTCCTGGAAAACATCTGATTGGAGATTATAAAAGCTCTAACATGCACTGCAGGCCATTGAATCTGCCACTGCTGCCTACTGCTCTGATGTCAACTGAAGTGATTTCTGGGATTTGTAGTAAAAGAAGATAGCCTACAACTAACCAAAATTAGTCTGCTATACTCAACTATACTGCAATAAACAGTAAGTAAGCCAAAATGTTTCTGCCCACAAAGTACACATTGGGACTAGCCCCACATTTCAGTGTGGGCTCTGTTGTGCTGACTGTTCCCCTTTAATTATGTAATGGAGTTGCCCAGTAGGAGAGTCAAGCAGAGGGCATACTGTGAATACATGATGAAACTCTACAATGACAGGAAAGAAATGGTCTTAGCGGTGTGTAACTAACCTGAGGAGAATAAGATGGATCCACTCTTAGATCTGCTTGGAGACATTCATGGAGGATCCTTTGTGGATAACCATCACTCTGTTAGAGCTGCTGATACATGTACACACAGGCAGCTAAGATTAGTAAGGTGCTGCGATCTTTCAAAGACATGATCACAGGGGCGAGACCAGGGTTTACCACAATGGCTAAATACCATGTAAGACGTGGGGGCACAGACAACACTGAGATAGTCAGACTACAGAGTCACTAATGGGTGAAATAGTGAGGTAGCCTGGAAGGGAGATGCTTGGGCCCTTGTGAAAAAAGAAAAAAAGACAGTGAAACAAGAAAGTGTCATGACAGAAACATTTTGAGACTTGTGTAACCCCTAGGTGATGCTATCCTAAGGGCTACTACCCCCGCCTGCATGACTATGTGCAGGTTGAGGGGACTGAGCTCGTTGAACAGGTGTCTCCACCCAGAGGAATGGTTCTGGGGTAGCATAACTGCAGTCAGTATAGCACTCCGGGATGCTATAACCCACACAAATTCCTCTAGTGGCCTAAACAGTACAGCAACAAAACATTCACATGTACTATATGTCAGTAATGACTTGCTCACAGCTCTTGCACTTACCACCAGGGCTGGATCCTCTGCAGCTGCCTGGAGATCCCCTGTAAAATAAGATAAACAATGCAACAATGCAGTAACAGTCCTGTATCTCTACCAAGACAGTACACACTAGCCAGATTTAAACTGTAAAACAACAATCTGATTTATTTAGGGGGGAGTATGAACAGGGGTGGGGCATGAATCTATCAGATGATTAATAGATCCGATTATTTCAGGCTGAACATACATGCACAGTGAATCCCTTTGACAGAGTCACACAACTCTGTGTACCCAGTTTGGAATAGCAGGCTAGCCTGGAGCGTTGCCCAGGGTAGGCCAGCATTGCAGTTGATCGTTGGGGACCTGAGGAAAGAAACACTGAATATGCACTCAGACCCAGAATTTGTAGGATCCATGACTGATCGTCCACAAAACTTTTGTTGAACGACCAGACAGCGAAACCAGCATGTCAACCGCATTTTGCAGTCGGCTGCTGGTTTCTTAGAACTACAAGTGTTTTCTTAGGGGAGCTTCACCCCAAACCCCCCATGCAGGGGGCTGCACCCCCTGCACCCCCACTTAAGATTCTCAACTCCAGGTCAGAGCTGATTCCGGGGGGGGTGCAGGACCCCCCGACAGACAGTGCCGGGTTCCAGCAGGGTTCCCTACAGCGACGTGGCGCTGTTGTTGCTGTAGGGGAATCCGCTGTCGAAATGTCTCTATCAGGTGGGCATACTGAATTTGTAATCCAGAGCTGGATGGCTCAGTCCATTTGTAAATAAAACCCAAACAAGCAAAACTGGATGGCACACAAAGGTGATTTGTAACTTTGTTGCGGGGCGCTACCCTGTTTGTACTCACACTACCCAGACCAAGTGATGATCCGACAAAATGAGACCTGGAGCAGATGGCTGGATGAAGCAGAAGGAGAATTTCCCTTGTGGTCCTCATCGAAATGCTGGTCTTTAGGATGTAGGAGCAATACAACACTGGCCAAGAACATGCAAACCGAACATCTCAAACTACTCGGCCACGCAAACACTTTGGCAACTAAACACATTTATATATAGTATATGGTAGAATGCTGTTGAGCATGGAAATCCATGCTCCCAACAGTGCTGTTGTGCTTGCCTCAGTGTGTCACGATCTTGTTGTGCTGCACTGGGTATGCGTGATTTAGAAGCCACGTCAGCGAGGGAGCGAGTAGCGCTGGAGTGAGCCACAACATCGAAGCCAAGTAAGGCTTGATTTAAAAAATTTCTGCGTCCATTTGCTGTTTTGTCATGAATAGACTCCCCATACACTATAAAAGATTGTCTATGGGGAGTCATTCACAAACAAGGATCTTCTCTGATCTCGAGGTCTTCTTGGCAACGGATGACCTCTCGAGCTTCGCTCTCGAGGTCTAACATTGCTAAGGATACCTCTCGATCGAGAATATCCTTGTTGTGAATGACTCTGCATAGACAATCCTCTGTGTAAGGCTCTGTCCTTCTCTGATCCTTCCAGCCAGCTTGCAGGCTGATCCTGATTTCTTCAGCTTGGATGCTGTTCACTTAGACCCGTGGACTGGACACTTAGACCCATGGACTAACAGCCGAAAATGTCTAGGCCTGGGAGGCCTAACCCCTGAGAACTGGCAAGCTCCCCAGAGACACACACTCTGGGCTCTTGGGTTTTCTCTCCAAATCTGCCTGAACTGAGCAGTTACCCCCTCTTATATGGGGCTGAGTTCCAGAACTCCCATTGGCTGACAAAGCTGTCTTAAATAGTTCTCATATGCTAATTGGCTCCCTTTTTAGCACCTAGAAATTGTCCCAGTAAATTCCCCATAAGTCTCTGGCATTGTCCCAAGAGCCCCTTTGTTTAATGCTGGCTCCCAATTGGTGGAAAGGCACAAAAATGGTGGCTGCAGTTTAAGATTAGGCAGTCTGTATCAGTGTCTCCCATAGATTAAGTTGTGTTGCAGCCAGGAGCAACAGTATTTTAATTGACTTTCACCACTGTCTTGTAGCCCCAACAATTTTCTTTCAATCAAGTCCACTCTTAATAAAATATACAATTTCCCTGGGGAGTCACAGCTCCCATAACACAGTGCCCCTTGGAACACACAGCAGGCTCATAAATATTCATGAAGGGCTTTTCTGCTGTGACCTTTGCCCCTGACCTTTGTTTCTGGTGCCCTGGAGGCAGCACTTTAGGCATCTGCCTGTTTATTTATTCTAAAATACTTTCTGTGGCTTTGTTTTGCCCCTGGTGCCTGTTTTAACTTAGGCATGGCACCGGAAACCATGGAAGACACACTTTTAACATTTGACACTTCTGAGTGGTCAGATGTCCAAAACATTCTTGACGAACGTATGAGTAGGTTTAGAACATGCCTGACCACCTCGGCAAGGATGGATTGTTCAGCACTCGCAGGGCCTGGCCAACACAGGGGAACACCTGGGGAAATGGCAAAGTGCCACGGAGAATGGGCGGACACTGGGAAATAGCGAGAGAACATCCGGAGGTACTTTTAAGGTACTCCCCAATATATGGGGGGGGGGCATTTGTCACAGGGTGACCTGTGATGAGTAAGGTTTCTGTGAAAATGTCAATCCCCCACCTTCCTTTGAAACTATAATGGGCTTAGGTGCTAAAATATAGTACAGGTACCAATTTATAATGTAAGGGGGTTGGAAAGTAATTGTTTAAGGCTTCTTTGGGGATCCGTTTTCTTTTTAGCGATTATAGGTGCTCCTGTGGTGCTATGGAATAGTGAGCGCAAGATGCTAGGAAGTATAGGGTTAGATGAACCGTTGCCATTCTGTAAAGAATAAAATAATGAGTACTGAAATATGCTCTGCAATGCGAAGTGCTTTGCTATTAAGTCGAAGTAGGAAGCAGGAGCACTCTAATGTAATAGTGTAAGATCTATGCTGCCCTTATGTTGGAGAAACAGGGGAAATATTAATGAATGTTAAAGGAATATAGTGGAGGCCGCCACTCGGGGATTTGCAGGTGTTAGGAATGGGTTGTTTCCTCATGGTGATGTGGCCTCACTAATTCCTAATTCATGCAGACTGCGTTTGTTACCGTTTTGGTTTTGGGTCTAATCGCAGTGCTGTGAGTTTGAAAGTACCTTTGTTTCCTTGCCAGTTATGGTTTTAGTTGCAGTCCAGTGAGACTGACAATATAGGGCTTTAAAGAAATGCCCTTTCCCGTCCTCCGAAGTAATTTCAATAAAATAAGGTGAAGTGCTTCAGAAAAAGGCTATAAAGTGTAGGTCTGAATTGTAGTTTAGTTGTGTTTCTACTACGTTTCCATTCTTTGCAGCATATTGAATAAAAATGATGTATTTGCACTTACTGTTGGTTTTCTGTCTGGGGCTTGGTCAGAATGCTGTGGGGAGGTTTGTTTCCTGCTGTGTGCCTAGCGCTATAGCGCTGACCGGACCCTACTCTCCCATATAAATAATGTTAAACTGCTTGGTGGGTGGTGCTTCATAGGCTGTTTTATGCATAAACTCTTGAATTACTTTATAAAATGAATGTGCTACAATGTATAGGGTAGAATGATGAATTAAATAATGAACATGTTGAAAAGATCACATTTAAGAATATAGGGAAAGAGTTTTAAATGTTAGATAATGATATGAGCGGAGTTAGCTCATCACATGGTACAGCTTTCTGTATAAAACCGTGGTAGTTAAACTGTGAGTCAGAAAGGTGGTGGGTCTGGAGACAGACTCCAGCAGGGAGCTCTGAGCATTGCTCCCAGGTATTGAAGCAGAACACCTGGGATGGCTAGCCCTTTCTGGCCATGTATTCCCAGTGATGAGATTTCATGTTATCATTTGTGTTTGCCATTTATGTTTTATATTTATGTTATACCAGTTCACTGTTTGAATATGTCCTGCTAAGAAAGAATATGCTGAAGTAAAATAAACCTGCTGTTTTTTTTTTTTACCTGCAATTGCGTCACACTACTGTTTAGTCCACATGGTCACCCGCACCCTACAACAGCGTTACACTTATAAGAAAGAGAAAAAAAGTGATGAAATGTAAATGAAGTGAAGCCTGGCAATTAGTATGGTTGTTATCTTTAATTTATCCATTCCGACTGCTATAAGGCAATGTCCCTCTGCATCATCATTCTGTAGACAGTTCCATGATCATCTCCTCCATGTGTGTAAGTGTACCTGTCCCTGACCTTCTCCTGCACTGTTTTGATCTTTCCTTATCTGCAGACACTTACTGTATCTATTTTATGAAATAATATGTTGGTCATGAGGCATATCTGCTGTTATGTGTGCCTATTGTTATTTGTATCTAGGTCTGGTGTGTGGACCCAGATGAGTATTTTTTGTTATTCTTGTGTCTATTATTATAAGGGATACCCCTCCCTTTTTTTTGACTGCTTAAGTTTATTCACCTATATTTACACTGTTCTCCATGCACTAATTTTTATTTTGTAATCTCTGATTTGTTTTGTTTTGTCAAAACTGTCATTGCCATGTATTTCTCTCCCTGCAATGTTAGGTATATGGTAACTCTCCTGGGTTGTGTCTGAAAATAGACATCATTTGTTTGCCTAATGCACCCACCTGGTCAACAAAAACTAACTAACTAACCAACTAAAGATATTTTTATTTTAGATCTGTTGGCCAGGAAAGGTACCCTGATCTGATGCTCATTTTCTGGTGCATCCAGAAACACATGGAGCTTAAGTGACTTGCCCATGGACACATAAAAAGGCAAGTAATTACTGTGGGATTCAAACCCAGGGCTGCTGGGTCACTAGGGTTATAGCTTGGTGGTCTGTTATCTAGGCTACACTGCACCCCATACTGTAGGCAATAATTAAAACACACACACACACACACATCATCTTTTAGATGTGCCAAAGAGACCTTATTTAATATTTTTTAGGGAGATAAGATGTAAAAATTACCCACATTTAATGTACAGAAATTTGCTTTCTTTATCACTAATTGCAATTAGAAAGAAATAATGTTACCTACTAGGTATTGAACCCAGGCCCCCAGAATACCACACCACTACTCTAACCACTGAGCTGCAGGCACACATGCTTGAATTGCAGGTTCCTAGATCACTTCCTTTCTTTCATTTTGCATAGCCTGCAACTAGGAATAATCAAGATGACAGATGTTTTTGATCTAGTATTAGCCACTGCTGAGCAATTTAAATCACAAATTGTAGTGAGAAAAAAATAGTGTGACTTAATTGTATGTTCAGGAACCTCTGGTCCAACCATCCAAGTCTGTAGCTCAGAGGTTAGAGCACTGAAACAGTATTCCAGCGGCCAGTGTTCAAATCCCAGTAGGTTGCATTATTTCTTTCTCGCTACAATTTGTGATTTAAATTGCTTAGTAGTGGCTAATATTGCACCGAAAACATCTAATTGTCATCTTGTTTTCTTTTTAGATTCCTAAAATATTTGCTTTTGTGTGTCAAACTACTACTTGCAAATAGATTATAAAAGTGGTCACATGCTAGGAGTAGGGAGATACCTTCACTCATGCATCAAAGGTTATTAATATCTGATGAGTGGATCATTGAGCTGTTCCTGAGACAGAATGTGCAGATGAGCTTATCCTGTTTGCATATGACTTAATGTGTTTACCTCATGAACAAGCAACTTCAGAACAAGTCTAAACTGGCTGGAGTTTCAATGGAGCTGAATGGATGCCACTAAGAAGTCAAGCTAGTTGCTGATGGTGCCTCATGTTCCAGGTTTGCGGCATCATGGGGCTCTAGTTATACTTTAACTAGAGTGCACAGATAAGGGACAGTTTTTTTTTTCTCTTCTTTGCATTCAGAGGGTCTGGAATCTCCACAGAGAAAGCTGTGTAGGTCAGAGACAGAGTAATTTCTCAGTTGCTGCATGTTCTCTTGAGAACTGAAGCTCAGTGCAAAGATAATTTCTATGACCTGCGTGCTAGGAACTTAGTGTTGAATTTAGTTTAGCATTTTACCTGTTTGTACTTCTTTTAAATAAAACCTGTTTATTTAGTTGTCCTAGTGTGTTCTGTATTTATCTATTTGCTGTTTGTATATCTTACACATTCTGTTGATATTAAATATGTTTTGTATCTGTTATACATTCTGTTGATATTAAATATGTTATATTCAGTTCATCTTTAGCTGTGCAGTAGTTTTAAATGATACAGTTAATTTATGTTACTGGCAACTCTGTGTCCATCTCTAACAGCACATATTGAGCGAAAGTGACACTACTTCTGCTGCAGTAGCATCTTCAGGAGTACTTGAAGAAAACTGGGGTCCCTATGTCCAGAGGCTTGATTCTGTATGTCCAAGGAACTAAAATGGGAGGAGAAGGCACCAGCCCAGTGGTAAATCTGCTACGGGCTGGTTGCAGCACTGGTGAAGTGAGTTAAGATAGTTGTCAGCCAGGGCCTCTGTGACAATAGTTAACTGGCTATTTGACAGAACTAATAGGGGAGTTCTACAAGACAAATCTGCGGAAGTTAGGAAGATTACAAGTGTGGTCTCACAGGGTCAGTGCTCAGACCAGTCCTGTTCAACATGTTTATCAGTGACATGAAAAAGTAGCTGAGCATCAAATTAGCTTATTTGCTTATGGCAGCAGAATGAATTTAAAGCATGTTGAAATATGCAGAACAACTCCAAGAGCGGTAATTTAATTGTTTAACCAGGTATAGCACACTAAGCTGAAAGCTTTTTTACAGGAGCGACCTGGGAGCACAAGGAGGTTAAGTGACTTGCTCAGGGTCACACAGTAGGCAAGTGGAAGCTGTGGGATTCAAACCCAGGTCTGGTCTGCTGGATGTCACCAGATTTGCAGCTCAGAGCCTTAGACCACTGCACTATACTGCCTCAAAGCCACATGACACTCAAAATATAATGCCAAAAATGCAAAGTCATACATACAGCCATGCAAGATCTTTGACACTGTGCCACACAGAAGGCTGATAAATTGAACAGCCTATGAATGGGATCCAAAGTAGCAAATTGCATTAGAAACTAGTTCACAGATAGGAGACAGAGGGTGGTGGTTAATGGCAGTCACTCTAATGATGGAAGAGTGACCAGCAGGGTACCACAGGGCTTGGTACTGGAACCAGTCCTCTTCAGTGTATTCATAGGGGATATTACAGAATAACTAGAAGGGATGATATTACTTTTTGCAGATGATACCAAAATCTGCAATAAGATGGACACTTAGGCGGGGGGTGGAGAGAATGTGCAGGACTTTTGGGAAACTTGAGGAGTGATTAAATACATGATAGTAGGGGATCAATGCCAAAAAGTGCAAAATCATGCACCTAGGGCATAGGAACCCAAAGGCTGAGTATAGGATGGGGAGGGAGGTGCTGACAGTCCTTAAACAGAAAGGGACCTTGGGGTTATCATATGAGAGGACCTCAGTGTGACAGGGCAGTGTGACAAAGCAGGGGGTAGGGTTAGTGGGATGCTGGGATGCATAGGGAAGGGTATCTCCAGCAGGAGGAGGTGTTGCCACTATATCACTTGCTGATGAGACCCCACCTGGAGTACTGTGTCCAGTTGTGGAGACCGAACCTCAGGAAGGACATAGACAGAGTGGATACAGTCAAGATGAGGGCAACTAAAATGGCACAGGGTTTGCACAAGAAGCCTTACGGGGAGAGCCTGAAGAATCTAAACATGTTATACACCCTGGAAGAGAGAAGAGAAAAAGTTGACATGATAGAGACCTGCACACACTTCATGGGGATCAACAGTGTGTGTGTGTGTGTGTGTGTGTGTGTGTGTGTGTGTGTGTGTGTGTGTGGGGGTCTCTTTAAAATTAGAATGTGCACTAAGACAAGGAAAGTGGTGAAGGTTAAAACAGTGGGGGTTTCAAACATGCATGGGATAGACATAGAGGTATATCAGAAAAGAGACAGGGAGGCAGGAGGGTTGCCATGTGGGATGGCAGGTAGCTTTTAACTGGACATGTTGGCTATCTGTGTTTGTCGGTTTTAACTATTTTCTGCTCTTGGTCCCATCCTTCACTCTCCCCATCCCACTATCCCTTACCCCCTGCTTCCACCCTTTCTCTTTTGCGTGTTCATTTTGTTTCCCCTTTTGAGTTGTCTTATTGCCTGCTGTTAAAGTTATATCTATCTATCTATCTATCTGTCTATCTATCTATCTGTCTGTCTGTCTCTGTCTGTCCATCTGTCTATCTGTATCTGTATCTGTCTATCTATCGGTCTGTCTCTGTCTATCTGTCCATCTGTCTGTCTGTCTGTCTATCTATCTATTATCTATCTATCTATCTATCTGTCCATCTATCTATCTAATGTTTTTAACTCTGCACTTTCACAGACATAGAGCTGAGCACTTAGTTGCACTTGACTCACCTACTACATGAATGTGCAATAAGAAGCCCATTTATGAGGTCTGCACGGGTGAGTTAATCAGCTCTGAGGAAGGTGTTTGCTGGAATGTCAGATGGTTGGTGCATGTACATCACATGTGCACATGCTGTCTGTCCGGCCACTGGTCGATACCAGTGGTATGATTGCATCTAGGAGGTGCCAATGTGGTTTGTTGCTTTATTGAGTGCCCCAGTTCTGTCACCACTGTTGTTGCACTCTGCACTTTGCAAAACAGATGTAAATGAGCACCTTAGCACTGGCATTTTTGAATAAAACTTTTATCCGGAATGCGTGTTTGCAATGGTGCCGACTGAAATTCTAAACTCGTACATGGCCATTTTTGCATGTCTTAAGGTTATATACAGTAAATTGTCCCGGACTCCCACCTTTTCCCTCACAAAAAGACAGAAACCATTGTTTGTTGTTGTGCTCAGATTGGCAATTAATTTATTTATATATCATAATTCCATGTTCCATTTCATCATCTTTTATTATTATATTTCTCACAATTTCATTTATTTTCATCCATATATCAATCTCTGATCATCCCTCTTTCTTCCTCTTTTTCTCCCCCCAGGTGAAAACCTAGGTGCCTTCTTCTTCTTCTCCTCCTTTTCTGTTAGGTAATGGTGAAAACCGAGACCACTTTTCTCCTTCAGCATCTTCCTCTTTTGGTCTTATTCCTTCCCCCCCTCCTCTTCCCCCCTTTATCCCCCCTTTTTCCTGCCATCCACCATTGGCAGTCCAATAACCATATTATTATCTGCCATCCACCTTTGGCAGTCCAATAACTGTCCTACCAGACGCGTCTGTCATCCACCTTTGACAGATCTACCATACAGTCCCTTCTTGACTGTCTTCCCCCTCTTGGTCTGTCTTGTAGGGTGGGTGGGAGGAATCAAAACTCCAGCAAAAAGTGGCTGAACCCCTCTGTGCTGTCCATTATGTACCTCCACTTGCCCCTCCCCTTCCTGTTGCCTGACCATTGTTCTCTCCCCTGTCCCCTTCCCTTCCTTCCCCCCTCCCGTTCTGAGCACACCATCCTGATGGAAAGGGAAGGGGTCCACCAGGACAACCTGGTCTGCCCCTTAAAGGGCAAACTCCATTGTCCTGGATTCCTCCCTTTTCCCTCACAAAAAGACAGAGACCATTGTTTGTTGTGCTCAGATTGGCAATTAATTTATTTATATATGATAATTCCATGTTCCATTTCATCATCTTTTATTATTATGTCTCTCACAATTTAATTTATTTTCATCCATATATCAATCTCTGATCATCCCTCTTTCTTCCTCTTTTTCTCTCCCCAGGTGAAAACCTGGGTGCCTTCTTCTTCTTCTTCTTCTTCTCCTTTTCTGTTAGATAACTGTGAAAACTGAGACCGCTTTTCCCTTTCAGCTTCTTCCTCTTTTGGTCTTATTCCTTTTTTCCCCCCTCCCCTCCCCTCCTTCCCCCTCTCTTTTCCCCATTAACCAGTCTCCAGCTTGCACTGGACGACTGGCTTTCCCCTCACTTAGGGTATTATTCCCCTTTTACCTCAGGGAAACCTCCTTCCTAATCCTTCTCTTCTCCCCTTTTTTATTTATATATATATATTTTTTTTGTTATCTTCCATTTTTTTGAATGCCTCCTCTATGCTTCTATAAAACCCATCATTTCTGTGTTAAACATGTCTATGGCTAGATCCGACAGGTGCACCCCATCTGCCCTGTAGAAATCTTCTACCCACTCTTCCACACCCCGCAGTATTACCTGTCCTCCCATTTTTCTTACCAGTGTCCCTACCCTTCTGTTCATCTTTCTCCTGGCCCTATCCATGGCTCTATGGCTGTGCTCCTGTCTCTAAACCCTCCTTGGTATCATATCTGACCAGGCAAGGCTTACCCTAGGCCACCACTGCTGTATAGTTTCTAGGTCCCTTTTTATCTGCAAGTATGTGTCCACCCATGGCTTGCCCGCAAGATCATTGTCCCCTAATTGTATAATAATTAAGTCTGGACTGGGTTGCCGTTCCTTAAGTTCCTTCTAGGTGGGAAGCAGTTGTGCCCATCTCATCTCCCGGATGCCATGCCAAACCAACCTACATCGTTTCACATCTTGGTAAAGCTGCTTTTCCCCAGCCTTTTTCTCTGCTCTTCTTTCTGCCCAATAAATATAGGAGTGGCCACAGATCCAGACTTCTGTGATCCTCCCTCTTCCTATGGGGTTTAAGCAAAAATAATTATCTTATATACGGTCTTAGTTTCTTCACCATAGTATCCCTCTCCATGTCCTCCCCGCCCCAATTTTGTCTCCAGATCTGTAACAAAACATAAGTAATACGTTAATCTCCACACTTCAGTGCTCGAATGTATCTCTTATAACTGGCAGACCGCCAGTGTCCTTTTTTCAAAATACTATTCACAGTTTCACCTGCCGCTGCCCACTGTGAGGCAGCCCCAATCCACAAGGAGTGGGATGAATAATTAACCGGATCCTCCTCCAGGAATTGCATGCCTTTCCTGAGCAATGCTGTGACTTGATAACCTGTGTCCCTTCTTCCATCACCATGCACAGATAATCTCCCTGTCCTGGTCCCATACTCTGTGGTGAAAGCCCACAAAGCCTGCAGTGGGCACACTGTGTCCTCTACATGTTTCTTTAGTGTCACCCTGCAACCCTGACCCCTTTGATCTGTCTTTGACCGCTTAATCCTGATCTGTATCTTTTTCATCCCCCAGCTTATATCTTAGCATTCTAATCGCCCCTCCTTGTTTTTCTTGCCATGGCCTACCACCTCACTCTCTCTCATGACCCCTGCAAACATTATAACATAAATTGTGTGAAATAGCTAGGCCTTGGTCTTTGATCTGCATATTGCCGGTATCACATCCTTTAGTTTTGCTAGCCACTGTTCTCATGTTGGTCTTCTATTGTCTACTGACCCTTGTTTTAACCTACCCCATCCCTGTATCATTCTTCTAGCGAACAATGATTTTGCAGGGTCCTTCCATCCCTTTAGACTGCAGATAACATTAATCCCTGCCAAATAGATCCCCATTGTGGTGTGGGCTGTCCCTTTTTGCCATTGCTCTACAGTGAACTTTCCCAATTGTTCTTCTGTGAGTGGCCTACTTACTTCCATATGGTGTGTTGCCCTGAATGTTTAAAACACTCGCCAGGCCCCATCGTAGGCCCTCAGAGTCCGAGGTGCCCATGAGCTGTGAAACAACAGTTCTGCTCCTTCTTGCCAATGTCCCAGATGTTCGTTGGTATAGGAGTTATTTGCTCCTCCGCTGTTGGTGCCAGCTTCTGGAAATGGTCCAGCTGCAGATGAGAAAGGCTGTCAGCCAGGGTATTGTGTACCCCTTCTATGTGTTTTGCTCTGAATGACATGTTCAGCTGCAAGGCCCTTAGCACTAAAAGTCGCAAGACTTGCATGACCGTTTCTGACCTGGCTCCCCTGTTGTTTAGGACCTTTACCAATGCTCTATTGTCACACCAGAATGTCACTCTCTGATCCCGTAATTCTTCCGCCCAAACCAGGGTGCACTCCCAGATGGGCATGATCTCTAACAATGTTATACCTTTTACCTTGCCATCCCTTACCCAGTCAAAAGGCCATGGTTCTGCAAACCACCTGCCCCTCAGGTAGCCCCCCCATGCCTAGACCCCTGGCTGCATGTGTGTAAAGATCGAGGTCTGTGTTATACACCCACTCATCCTGCCAGAAGGAGCAGCCATTATACTCCCTGAGGAATTCCTCCCATACTTTAAAATCCTCCCTGACACCTTTTGTCAGGTCTACCCAATGGTGTGGTCTGGTCACCCCAGCTGTAGCCCTTGCTAACCTTTTTGTGAATGCCCTTCCTGGTCCAATAGCCCTGCAGGTGAAGTTCAGTTGCCCCAGTACCTGCTGTACTTGATTTAGTTGTACCCTTCTCCTGCTGGTATGTACTTGGATCAATTATTTCAGTTTTTCCACTTTTTTGTCCGGCAGCCTGGATATTTCCCTTGGGACATCTATGTCAATACTCAGAAATTCTAGAACCCTGCTGGGCCCCTCTGTTTTTCCCATTGCCAGTGGAACCCCTAATTCCTTGCACAGATCTTGAAATTTGACCAGCATTTTTTGTGTCTCCTTTCCCCTACTACCGACTAAAAAGAAATCATCCAAATAGTGAATAACCATTCTATAACCAGTTTTCTCTTGATATATTCACTGCAAACAGGTGCTGAATGCTTCAGATGTCGCACATGCTATAGAACAGCCCATGGGCATGGCTTTGTCAAAATAGTACAGACCCCCAATTTTAACAGACCCCCAATTTTAAAACCCAAGAGGTCCCAGTCTTCTCTCCTAACTGCCAGCAATCTGAACATGGATTCGATATCCATTTTTGCCATCCATGCATCCTTAGTAGCCCGGATTATCCAGACTGCATCCTCTAGTGTCGCATATGTCACCCTACTATACTTCTCCCCGATAAAATCATTCACCGAATCCCCGTCTGGAAAGGATAGGTGGTGAATCACCCTGTATTCTCCTTCCTGTTTCTTGGGTACCAAACCCAATGGCGAGATCCTCATGTTCTGCAATGGGGGTGTCAAATGGGCCTTCTACTCTCCCTGCTGCCTTTTCCTTCTCTATCTTTTGTCTTAATATCTCTTCCCTCCCATTTACCGACTCCAGGTTGCTCGCCTCTTTCGCTTGTCTGGGACCCTCACACTGCAATGAAAAACCTGCGCAATAACCTTTTCCGATCATCTCTGCCACTTTTTTGTTTGGATAATTGTCCAACCAACCTTTCCATGCCTCTGTCCTGATGGGGTTTCTGGCTGCCCCAAACTGCTCTCTGTCTTCCTTCCCTTTTACCCTCCCCGGTCCCTCCCTCTCACTCAGTGCTTGGCTTTTCCGGTCAGTGATTCTGACTTCCTTTATTCGTGTTCCCCCTACCACTCCCTCCCCTGTTACATGCCTGCCCTTTAAACCCCTGTCCCTCTCGAAAAAACTGTTGACCTGAACTATGACCCCCGGATCTTTGTACACCCTGGGCTCATGTCGTTCTGCATCTGCTTGCTGGGTTCATTCCCCCGCATTTCGAACATGCGTGCTGAAAACTACATTGAGGCCATGAACAAAAGGCCCTATTGTAAGCCCATCAGCACCTCTGGGGCATAACCCCTTTCCTCCCCCACTCCCCTTCGGGTGTGGACTGATCCATTACATAATCTGTCCCTAAGTCTAGTTGCTTCGTATCCCATCTTACAACCCCGAATGTCACCATTCTCTGCCAAAAAAATGTGTCATAGTATATCCACCCCACCCCCTTTTGCCTTTGCTTGCCTTATTATTAGGGGGTATGTGATGAGTGGGATGCCCAACTCCGGCTTCTTCTCTAATACAATGGCTGAGAAAGTGGCAAAACCTACAAACCACCCATCCCATGTCTTCCCTTTTGTGAATTTGTCCTCCTCCTTCTTCCCTAACAATGCTATCGCTGCTGCCTTTTCACTCTTTCCTATGTTTTCCATTTCCTCATACTTCGCTGCCGCTTCCCAGCTCACCAAATTGAATATATCCACATACTCTCCTTTCCATATTTTTTCTTTTGTGGCCAGTGGAACATGTTTGCCTGCCCTCATCCCGGGGGCACCTATCTTCCTTGTTCCTTTTCCCTCTTTCTCTGTACACCGCCTTCCTTCCCTTTTGGTACCTCTTTCTCTGTCCTAATCTCTGCCAGAGCTGACTCCATTTGCCCTAAGCCTCCTGTCCCAATTTCCGACACAGTTTGACTTATATACTCTTTTATACTGTTACCCACTGCACTGGGTGCATTACCTGTGTCCTTGTCTGAGCCTTGTTACCTGCCATCTTCCTGGTGCCCCATTATGGCACCCTGTTGTTGAGGGGGTGGGTGCACCACTAGCGGTTGCAGAGGAACCACTATGTTCTGGGGATCCGGTTTGGGTTCCCCTGAGGGGATCCTGACTTGGTCTTGGAGAGATACGGGTGGTACCGGGTCGATAGGCTGCAGAGGTACTGGATCAGCCACTTTGGTGGGTCCCACTGCCAGTGGTTATACCCTGGTGGGACTGCATGGCCTTTCGGCCGGCCGTTTCCCTCTGCCCCGTTTCCCTTTCCTACTTTCCTTTTCTCCCTGGATCTCCCTGGTTCCTCTCCTTCCACCAGTTCCCACATTCTGTTGGCTTTTTCCACCAACTCGACTATAGCCCTGTAAGCGTCTTCCTTTGAAGGCCTCCTCTTCTTTGGTGCCATATCCTTCATTCCTTTTAAACTGTGAAGACAACTGAAGAGAAGAAAACAAGATTCTGTTGTTAACTTATGTTTACAGCATGCCTTCATGTGGCAGGCCTCCACCCTTTTCATATATATATATATATCTATATCTATATATATATATATATATATATATATATATATATATATTTTAAACCTCTGCCTGGGCCATCCCCCATTGCAATCATACCACAGGCCCCTGACAGATGACCTCCATGCATCTCAGGTGCCCTTTCTGTGGGCTCCCAGGCCTAAGCCTCTCCCCCTTTGCATGCTTTTGCATGCATCCAGTTGTTGCCCCTTCGGGCCTGTTCCTTCCCCTTTCTGCGCCTGGCCCCACGAGCCTCAGGCTGGTTACTAGCCCTTGCGTGGTTCAAAACGCCACCTCTTGTCTGCACCCGGGCCTACAAAGGCTCTTCCCCCATGCATGCTGTTGCATGCCTCTGTCTGTTGCCCCTCCAGGCCCCACATCTCCTTTTTGCACCCCCTCAGGCCTCTGCCCACTCATGGGCATCAAAAATTCTTCAATCGCCACCTCTTGTGGTCTTTCAGGCTTCACCATTCTTCTCCCTGCATGCCCTCATTTCTGCCAAGGCTGTAGACCCTCCGATGACAATCCAATCCCTCTCATTCCATTCCATTTCCTCAATCCATGACCCGAGGCCTTTCTAGCTTAGCATCTCTTGCCCATTTTCCTTGAAAGGGCCCCGTTTACCTTCTACCCCCCAAGCTTCCTCGCCAGCTTTAGGCCTGTTGGGCCCACTTTCCCTTTCTTGCCCCCCATAGCCAGCGGCCACTTACCAGTGGCCCCACTGCTCCCCTCGGGCTGCCTTTTTGTGGCCTTGGTTGGCCTATCCATCCCTCCCCCCCATTGCTACCCCTCCAGCATATGCTGCTATTCCAGTAGCACCCTGGACCTTTGCCCACCAGTGCTAGGCACCTCCCCCAGCTTGCCAGACCCTTTTGTCCAGCCATGTGGCTCCCCGGGCATGTGACGTCACGCTCAGAGTTTATTCGGCACTCCCTGCATGCCCAGGCCTCGACTCGCCTTCCTCTTCCCCTCGTCTAAATTGCCTTCCCACTCTCTTGCTTCCCTCAGTGTTCACCCCCCCATAGCCTTTTCTTGGCCCCCATTAACCTTTCCTGATCTCCGTTCGCTGAGCGGCGTGTGACGTCACACCACGTGGCCACCTGCAAGGGTCCCATTCTTCCCTCGTGTTTTGGGCTTCGACTAAAACCCTTCTGGGTGTTCCTCCCTCCTGATACAGCAGCCAAAGTACAACCCCAGGCTTCATTTACAAACACACTCGACGCTGCCACTCCTTGCTCGCTTCCTCTGGTCTCTTTCTCCATTGCTTGGCCTTGACTTGCTAGGCCCCACTGCAGGCCCCTTCTAAACCATCTGCAAGCGATGAACTGACTCGTGTACTGTCTCCCATTTGGGAGTGCCGTAGTCTGTCCACCCACTTGTCCCAATGTCTCTTCTCTTACTAAGGCCCACACACTGGGCCAAACTTTTTACTGGCACTGCACGAGCCACCTCAGCTTTTTTTTTTTTTTTTAGTGCTTCACTTCTGCCCAACACAAAACAGCCTTGCTATCGCTGTAGCTGATGCATACCACTGCTGTATTCTGTCACAGTAACTTCAGTAACAATAAATTCTGTTCAGCTAAAGGTGCATACTTCCACATCAGCTCTTCTCCTCAGCGCTTCACCGGTCCTGTCTTACGGCAGGCATGGTTCCACCTAGACATTCGCAGGGAGATGTTCAGAACCAAGACAAGGGTTTTGGACTTTAGGAGGGCCAACTTTGGTAGGAAGGGTGAAATTCTAGTAGGTCATCTTACTGTGAACAGAAAAGAAATCGATGTAGAACAGAAATAGGCAATAATAAAGGAGAGACTGATAGAGACCACTAGTGAGTTTGTTAAAATCGAAAGTAAGAAAACTAAAGCCAGAAAGCTCAGCTGGTTTGGAATGGAGGTGGAAAAGCTGTAGGTGACAGTATGGTAGCCTTATAGAATTACAAACATACTCAGAAGGAAGATTATAGGGAGGATCACTCAGTTAAGTCAAGAGAGGTGAGCAGAGTGGTTTCGGTGGCCAAGGCTAAAAAGGAAGTGCAGCTAGCACAGGGAGTAAAAACTGGGGAGAAAGCCTGTTTCCAACATAAAAGAGAGTAAAGAAATACTAAGGATGAAGCAGTCAGATTAAAAAAGGAGAGTGGTATGGCAGAGGGTAGTGAAGAGGAAGTGGAGGTACTTAACAAGTACTTTGTTCAGCCTTCACTAGAGAGGAGGATGAACTAGTGCCAGAAGGAAACAGGGGGATAGGGACAGGAAGGGGAGCAGTCACAGATGGAGTCATTCATGCTGACAGGGTACTTAAGGACCCTGAAGGTTAATAATTTCCCAGGGCCAGAAGGCATGCACCCAAGGGTCCTAAGGGAACTAGCGCAGGCTCTGGTAGATTCTATGGCAAACCTGTTTAACACCTCTCAGGAGTCAGGGAACATGGCCTGAGATTAAAGAAGTGCACCAAAGGATGAACCAGCAAACTACAGGCCAGTCAGCCTGGCCTCAGTTGTGGGTAAGCTAATGGAGACTTTCCTGAAAGAGAGACTGATGAGCTTTCTGGAGCATAATAAGCTCCAGGACATGAGGCAGCATGGGTTTATGTTGGAGCGGTCCTGCCAGACAAACCTAATTGACTTCTTTGATTGGGTCACCAGGACAGTGGACAGGGCCAAGCAGTTGGTATTCTTTATCTGGTCTTGAGCAAGACCTTTGACTCTATACCTCACAGGAAACTGGTCAGGAAGCTAGAAGACCTTGGGGTGGAGGCTAAACTTGTTGGGTGGGTCAGATGTTGGTTACAGGACAGAAGTCAAAAGCTGGTAGTTTGGGGGGGTTCTCAGAAGCTAGGTTGGTGATCAATGGGGTTCCACTGGGCTCTGTGCTTGGTCTGGTGCTGTTTAGCATACTCATAAGTGACACTGTAGATGGGCTCAAGAGTAAGATATGCCTGTGTGTGGACAACACCAAGCTCAGTTGAAGGGTGGACATGGAGGAGGGGAGACAGGAACTCAGGGAAGACCTGTCTATGTTAGAGAAGTGGTCTGGCATTTGGCAACTAGGATTTAATGCTAAAAAGTGTAAAATTATGCACTTAGGGGTGAAAAACCCAGACCAAACACTAGCTGGGTGGTATACAAGTTACCAGGTCAGAGGAGGAAAATAACCTGTGTGTACTTTTCAAGAGTGACCTGAAACACTTGGACAATGCAGAACAGCTGCAGCCAAGATAAATCAGATACTGGGCTACTTAGCCAGAAGAATCACCAGCATGAAGGTAGAGGTCATTTTGTTGCTGTACAGATCTCTAGTGAGACTGCACATAGAGTACAGTGTGCAGTATTGGTGCTCTTATCTAAAGATGATATCAACTTGCTGGAAATGGTAAAGAAAAGGCCAACCAAGATGATGCAGGGCCAGCAAGACAACACCTACAAGGAGAGGCTCAAAGGGCTCAACATGTACTCTCTTGAGGACAGAAGGGGGGGCAGGAGTGAGACCTTCAAATACCTTAAAAGTATAAACGGGGTGTGCACAGAAGGTCTCTTCAGCTTTACTGGGAACAAGACCACTAGGGGTAACAGCCTAACACTGGTGGGGGAAAGGTTCAGAATGGGGATGTGGAGGCTGGGGAGGGGATGCAGTTCCCTCTGTAAATGCAGTGGGAACTGCACATTTGAGCAGACTAGACAGACTATAAGGCCTTTATTTGCTGGCACAGTCATATGTTCGCATGATGCAATCTAAAGTGCAAATCTGTTTCTGAGCTGGTGGGAGACAAAAGTGTTACATACAGTACCACCAGTAATCAATGTCTGGAGGGGATAGCATGTTGGCATCACTTCATTGATGTTATTTTTTTGTATTTGGAAGGGCTCAGTAACAGATGCAGAAACTTCATAAAATAGTTCAATCAGAATGAGTGGAGTTTAGGTTTTAAGTTTCGCCAATGGAAACAGTTTTGAATTTCAAAATGGAAATAGACAAAGATATGAAAAAACAGACACATGTGTTTCATTAACCTTCAACTGGCAACACTTTATTAAGAGCAGAAAGCAAGCATCTCCCTAATTGATTTGTAGTGTTCCATTGGGCCAGTTTATTAGGCTCAGATGAAATTGCTCAGAAGATGGAATATTGCAAAAACAGATGGAGGAGATGGCTGATAGATTTAGAGTGAAAGGTGTTCAAACTGAATCATTAGGATGGTTATGAACCAAGCACAAAGAATGCCAAGGGGAACAACTGTTGATATCAAATAAGAAAAAAAGAGGATAAAGGGTCAGAGGAACCAGTAGCAATGATAACACAATATAATAACAGGGCAGTGTATGTGAAAAACATTATGCCAAAAAAATGGGAAATATTGTTAAATGATCCAGTCTCTTTTCCAACAGCACCCATGAGTGATATTCAGTTGGGCAAAAAAACATTGTGGACTTAATGCTTCATAGCCATTACCTCAAGGACAGAAATACAATGGGGTTGCCAAACAGGGCTGCCCCCAGGCCTTTAAAAATGAGATGTAAAATTTTGAAAATACATGCTCTGCGGTGGCAATAGCACCAAGCATTACTACAGGATGGTTCCAATTTAAACATAGAAACATAGAACATAGAATTTGATGGCAGATAAGGACCGCTTGGCCCACCCAGTCTGCCCGTTTCCCTACCTAATGGATAAGCTGCAGATTCTAGTTAATCAACAGCTTACTTCCTCCTGCCCCCCACTAGAATTGCTTTATGCCTGTCCCATGCATTCTTGAATTCTCCCACTGTTCCTGACTCCACAACCTCCTCAGGAAGGCTGTTCCATGCATCCACAACTCTCTCTGTGAAAAAAATACTTCCTAACATTACCTCTGACCCGTCCCCCCTCTATCTTCAAATTGTGCCCCCTTGTTCTTGCACATCTCTTCTTCTGAAAGATACTACCCTCTTGTACCTTGTTAATGCCCTTGAGATACTTGAAAGTTTATATCATATCCCCCCCTCTCCCTTCTTTCCTCAAGGGTATGCATATTAAGCTGATTTAGCCTCTCCTTGTATGTCTTCTGGTGCAGACCTTGCACCATTTGGTTTCCCTCCTCTGAACAGCCTCCACTCTGTCTATGTATTTGCGGAGATGGGGTCTCCAGAATTGCACGCAGTACTCCAGATGGGGTCTCACTAACTGTCTGTAGAGAGGGATAACAACTTCCTGTTTTCTACTGCTGATGCCTCTCCCTATGCATCCCAGTATCCCTCCAGCCCTCCTTACTGCCTTCTCACATTGCTTGACCACCTTTAGGTCATCTGATATAATTACTCCTTGGTCTCTTTCGATTTTTGTTGTTGTTACTAACTCACCCCCCATTGTGTACTCTTCCCCTGGGTTTTTGTTTCCCAGATGCATTACCTTGCACTTCTTTGCATTGAATCTGAGCTGCCACGTATTTGACCATTCCTCCAACCTTGCCAAGTCACTTTTCATTCTTTCCACCCCACCTTGTGTATCAACCCTGTTGCAGATCTTTGTGTCATCTGCAAAGAGGCATACCTTTCCTTCCAGGTGCTCTCCAATGTCACTTATAAAGATATTAAAGAAAACCAGTCCCAGTACCGAACCCTGTGGTACCCCGCTAGTTACCCTCCTTTCTTCACTGTGGACTCCATTTACTACTACCCTTTGCATCCTGTTGTCCAGCCAGTTTTTTATCCAGGCTACCACCGTGGGACCCACTCCAAGGCTGGCTAACTTATATATTAATCTTTTGTGTGAGACTGTGTCGAATGCCTTGCTAAAATCTAGGTAGGCCATATCCACAGCCCCCTCCCTGGTCTACTACTTTGGTCATAATCTTAAGCTGTGATTGTATTCAGGCTATGTGTCAACACCATGCACAGCCACTGATGGATGGCAGCAATTTTTTTTAATAGCCTACTTCACTGCACTGCCTCCAAGCAGCCTTTACCAACTGGGATATGATAGTTTAGGGCACATGGAGTGTGTACTTGTGTGTGCCTGCAGGTAGCCTTGTCGACAAAGAAACCAAAGAGATACTATGGGTGTCTGAATTGTAACATTAGCCACTACTCAGTAATGGGAAAATATCCATTAGTACCACATGCCACAAGGAAAGTGGACATTAGGTATTTTATAACTGTTGTACTGAATAAGCTTTTTATGCTGCCTGGTGCTCCTATCCCAAAATATATGTGGGCAGAATCACCAGACAGCTACATAGCAAAATACAGGAACATGTAAGAGCCATAAAACATGGTCCACTGACTAATATCTTAGGAGCTCTTTTTAAACAAGTACATAATGGTAACCCTTCTGATTGATATTTCTCAGAACTGGGACACTTACCCATCGAAGAAAGTGGAGGTCCAAGATTAGCACAACTCTTGGAGAGAGAGTTATTGTGGATTTTCCACTTGACCACGGTAGTACCAAATGGTTTGCAGAAAATATTGGACTATAGACCCTTTTTGTTGTAGCGATGGGGAGGATCCTTTTTATAAATGAGAGATGAGATGTGTGTGATATTGAGTTATAAGTATTTTATAATTCTGTTTGAGAAAGCCATAAATTGTGTGTAGTAGTGAAAGATAAGGGATATTGAGAAATATATATTGAGAAATATAATCTGTGAAAGTATCTAAATGATGTTTTTAAGTGTTATACTTGTTGTCAATATTTTATGTAAGAAATAAGACATGACAAGGTGTGGGTTATAGCCTGATAAGAGCATGCCCCAGGTGTGTTACGAGACAAGAGCCACTTGCGCCAAATGTCTTTAGCACCTGCAAAGTGCTCTTATCAGGCCATAACCCACACTTTGGAGTGTCTTATTGCTCTTGTAAAATGCCCCCCCCAAGTAATTATTTAAAACAAAAAGAAGAAGAAAAAAGTGTTAAAAATATAACAAAACAAAAAAGTTTCAATCGCTGAAATAGTAAAAAAAATAGTCCCCTTATTAAAGCACTTTCTTACTTTCGTAAGTGTTTCGGGCCTCTCCTCCCCCACCACCACCAACAGGGAGACAGGCTGTTTTATTTAGTATTAGTTTTTTTTAAAACTGATAGTCTGTTTTGCGTTCTAACAGACACTGAGAGCCTGTGATGTTACTGTGTGCTTGTCCCCTATTACAGTTACTTTTGTAAGTATTTCAGTCCCCCCACCACCACCACCAGCACCATGACCAACATGGAGACAGGTCTTTGGTTTACTATTAGTTTTTTTTCAAACTAATGTTGCATTTCCCTTTTTAACAAGCAGTGAGAGTGCATGTTATTGTTTGCATGATGCAGACTTTTCCAGGAGTGAGCGTGTCCCTCAGGAACCACCGTAGTGAGCAACTCGTGTTTTCCTGTATTTTAACGTCCGTTAAACACATAACAGAAAAGTTGAGCTCTGCTGTTATATTAAATGTTTGGTGGCAGCACCCATTATGGTATTACTTGGTGTTTTAAAGGCAGAAGTAGGCGCTGGGCCCATCAGGACTGCCTTCCCCACACAGTATGGGGGAGATTATTCATCCTTATCAAAGAGAAACTTGTCCAGTTTATTTTTAAACTTTGTAAATTTTTTAATGTCAACTATGTGTTGAGGAAGGGCATTCCACATTTTACAAGCCCTTATTGTGAAATCAGTTTTCCTTTTGTTAGTAAATGTCCACGGGATATGGAGTTGTTTATCATGGCACCTTAGGTTTGTTGGCTTAGTAGCCATGAACATATTGAATTATTTTATTAAATCTTAATCCTGGAGGATGTTAAATATCATTAATATTTTTCTTCTATCTCTGCGCAATTGCAGGTCATATAGGTTTAGCTCTCGGAGTCTATCAGTATTGGGGAAAGTTCTTACTCGTGGGACCAACTTTGTTGCCCTTGTTTGGATGTTAGCCAATACATTAATGGCCTTTCTCAAATAGGGAGCCCAGAATGAGGTAGCATAATCCAAATGTGAGTGTATATATGCTTTGTACAAGGAGATGATACATGATTCACTTCTTGTTATAAATGCTTTCCAAATGGATCAGATAAATCTGTTAGCTGTTTGCACAATCTTTCTACAGTGTTCACCTATGGTTAGATCTTTGTTGATAATAATTCCCAGATCTGTCTCTGAGTTCACTGATTTTATTATAGCACCATTCAACATATAGCGATTCATTGTTTTTCCCCCTAATGAATAGTAGAACATTTTTCTATATTAAATGTCATTTTACTAGAGTGGGCCCAGTTTTCAATGTGTAACAGGTCTGTGTGCAAGAATACCAATTTATTTGTTGCAGTTTCCTTTTTCAGATGAAGCACTACATGTGACTCTTTCATTCTGTTGATCGCAGCTTGCTTTTGGATCTGCAGCACTACAGGTCATACTTTAATTTTGAAACGTTTTATTGGCATACTATCATGTTGTGTAGTTGCTACAGAAGATAGAGTGTGTGTGTGTGTGTGTGTGTGTGTGTGTGTTGGGGGGGCGGACTGCTTTTTTTTTTTTTTACATCGGGCAGCAGTTCTAGTGCTAGCAAGCCATTGAAGAGTGTGATCGTTTTACTGCCGTGAAAGTGCCCATTGAGGTAAATTTCTGACCATTGGTCCAGATGGCACAGTGATACCTTTTTGTTGTAGGGCTCAGGTTGGCACAAATAGTGCTGGATGGCAGGTAATGTCCATATGAACATGGCTGAATACAGCTTTCAGCCAATCAGGATTCAGGATTTCTTTTGCCCAGCTTATAAAAACAAATGATACATTGTTTAGTACACTTTCTGTGCCATGCATTTGTCTCTCTTGCAGGTGCTGCATTTATTTAATGATTAGTTTCGTTAAGATATTGAATATAACAAGTATAATGTAATTTTTGATAGTCTTGCCCTTATTACGTAAAAGCATAAGAATCATTCATATGCTGTATGACTAAATGTATCTTTTCTTTATTCTGTTTGCAGTTAGTATAAATTAGGCAGCCTTTTTACAGTTACAAATGCTGGGCACAAACTACACCAGAAATGAAATACAAACAGCTTGGGTATGGATATCCACCATGAACATTTGATTTCTTGAGTCTCTATGAGCTGAAACAAAAGTATCTATTGATTATAAATTATGTGCAAACTATCCCCCTTCTCCCCTTATTGAGGAAAAGGACTTGCGGATAGCCATCACCAGTAACCTTAAGAAAGCTACACAGTGCAGAAAGACAGCAGCCTAGGCAAACAGAATGTGGGGATGTATTGTTAGAGGGTTCACAAGCAGAAAGGAGGAGGAGGTTATACTGCCGCTCTACAGATCCTTGGTGTGACTGTACCTGGAGTATAGAGTACAATACTGGAGCCCCTTTCTGAAAAAGGATATCAATCACCTCAAGGTAGTTCAAAGGAGGGCAATAAATGCTTCAGGGACAGCAGAGCAAGGCATATGAGGACAGGCTGGGAGAACTTAATATGTAGTCACTGAAAGAAATGTGAGAGCCTCCTGGGTCAATATGGCATGGATGGAACCGCGCATGCAATACCGCGCTGTCAATAGGGGGATTGGTACTACAGCAACAGTGGTCCTATAAGCATGCAATAAGAACCGCTACCCCTGTCGCTGTAGTCTCGCAGTGAGGAAGGTGAAGGATGCTGCTGGGGTGGTGCCCTGCAGAGCCACTCTGTTGATGGAGTAGCTAGAGCACCTGCCCCCAGCAGTGTCTGGGACCTGGGGCTGTGGTTTGTTTCTCCCCAGGTCCCAGAATAATACTGCCATTTGTTTTTGGGTTGGGGAAATAAAACAAAATCTGAGTGGATTTTTTTCTTTCCTCAAAATCCACGACCTCCCGGAGTTAATTATATTTAGTCCGGGGTGTGTGGGGTGATGCCCCTAATGTTGAGGTGCAGGGGGTGGACCCCCTGCAAAAACAAAAAGCATTGCTGCGGTGTGCACGGTGCTGTGTTCGGTTGGTGTTTTGTGCCAATGCTGTCATGCCGCATGCTGTTATGCATGCGACATTCTTGGTATGCGTGGTTTTCACAGCACTGTTATGACCCCATGCCAGGTGGAAGATGGGTTATGATTGAAACCTTCAAGTACCTGAAAGGTATAAACCAGGTAGATCTTGGGGACCTTGTTACAGTGAAAACATGACCACCAAGGGGCACTGTTGTAAGCTGTAGGGGGAAGAATCAGGAGGTACTTCTTTGCAGAGAGAGTGATGTCAGTATGGAATGAACACCCAACAGAGGTCATCACTCAAAAGACAGTGAGGGTGGAGTTCATGAGAGGGTGGAAGTGGGACAGAGCAAAGGGGAGAGTTGGGGTTGAAGGGTTGGGGTGGGGCATGGTCTTTTGCTTTTGTGGCCCTGATCCTGTGGAACTCTCTACCTCATCACGTATGAGAGTGCTTTACCATCCAGAGTTTCAAGACAGCACTAAAAACATATCTATTTAGCTTAGCGTATCAAGATTCCTGGTGAAAACTGATATTTAGTCTAATGTATTCTGATTTAGTCTGGTGTACTGAGATTTTTATTAATTTTATATTTATTGCTTGTAGTTTTATGGATTTTAATATTCTTGTTTGCTATGATGGTTTTTAAATTGTTATGTTCTGTTTCTTTTATGTACAAGTGCCTTGGTTTTAGAAAGGCATTCTTTTTATAAATAAAGATGATGATGATGATAATGAATTTCTAGAGCATGGGTTCCACAGTAGGGCTGGGTGGACTGGCCCACCCAAACACATCGACCCCCAGATTGAACCCTTAATCCCAGGACCTGGATAAATATGGACTTTGCCACAGAAGTTCTGTTCAGGGTCCATGGAAAGCCACAGAGCATTTTTTCCCCTTAAGTGTTCACTGTTGCCATGGGGATGCCATTGGCATGCTCATGTCACATAGAGGTAGCTGGCAGTATCCAGTTAGGCAACTGTCACATAATGCTGGCAGGGGACAGTCACATGATGCACTCATGGTATATAACCATGGTGAGTGTGCAACGTGGCCCAGATACTCAGGAGTAGCAGAGAAATAAGGAAAGGGGAGACCAGAGCAGAGAGCCTTTATAGCGGGCCACAGCATGCTATTGTGGGGAGCTGGAGTGGAGGGGAGGAGAAAGGATCATTGGGGTTTGGTGAGGAGAGGAGTCGGGGGGAGATGAGAGGAATTGGAGGATTTCTTTGGATTCTGGAGAGAGAGAGAGAGAGAGAGAGTTTGAGGAGGGGGGATTGGGGGTGAATCCAAATCCATCCAATTCCAGACTCAGAGAAAGAGAAGAGACAGAGAGAGACTACTGGGGAGGGGCAAATAATACAGTCACAGATATCACAAATAAAGAAATACAGCACTTTGTCTTGGTGTCAGTGTGGCAGGCTGTGTACAGGGCAGGCTAGCAAAATAAATATCTGACTTGTTCCATCCAGAGGAGAAAGAGACAGCTACTGGGAGCCAATGAGATATTTTATAAGCACAGAAATCATAAATAAAGTTCATTTTGGCCTCAGTGTGGCTGTGTGTGCATGTGTGTGTACACGGGGCAGTACAGCAGGCTGGCAAAATAAATCTTTGACTTGTGCCATCCAGAGGAGAAAGAAAGAGAGACTACTGGGGTCAACAAGAAATTTAACTTTCACAGAAATCACAAAAAAAGTTTATCTTGGCTTTAGTGTGTGTATGTGTTTTGTGTGTGTGTGTGTGTGTGTGTGTGTGTGTGTGTGTGTGTGTGTGTGTACACAAGGCACCAAGGCAGGCTGGCAAAATAAATCTTTGACTTGTGCCATCGAGAGAAGATGGAAAGAGAGTCTACTGGGGCAAACAAGAAATTTAACAGTCACAGAAATCACAAATAAAGTTAATCTTGGTCTCAGAGTGGCTGTGTTTGTGTGTGTGTGTGTTTTACACAAATAATGCACTAAATTATTTCTTTTTGGCCTCTGTGTTAAAAAACTGACTTTGGCCACTTTTATGCATTTTATCGCAGTTTTCAAATATTTATAAATAATCAGAACTAATCAGAACAAATCAGAGCTCCACCATGTTCTGGTTCTTATTTAATAAGGGTCTGAACTCCACAGAGTTCTCCCAGCCCTACTCCACACTCAAGCAGACTCGATAGACTGTAAGGCCTTCTTCTGCTGGCTATTTTGTATTGTAAGCCCCTTCTGGAAGCTTGCTAGTTAATTTATCTGGGAGTTCTAGTTAGTGCAAAGGAAGTTCTGGTGCCTGGAGGTCTGGAGCTGGTAGCCTGTCTGCAAGCAAGGAGGCCCTCAGCCAAGAGGGTTTAAAAAGGAAACGTTTTTGGCACCAAAAGGGAAAGAGTCCTTGGGAAAGAGAAGGGAGGAGGTGGCCCGAGTGTGTTCAGCCGTGAGGGCCGAGGTTTGAGGCCAGGGTGGGCTGTTGGCCACCCCTGCCCACAACCCTTGAAAATCAGTGGATAATCAAATCAAATCAAATTTTATTTCTAAAGCGCTTTTCAAATACCAAAGTGCATATACAGTATAATGTAAAAACAGACATTTAATCAAATAAAATGTATAAAAATAAAAAGGCAGCAATAATAAAACTAAATATTATCCCCAAATGCCAGACCAAATAAATATTTTTTTAATGAGAATTTAAAAATCATGGTGGACAGGCTCTCTCTAATCCAATGAGGTAGAGAGTTCCACAGGTTTGGGGCTACAAAAGCAAAAGCCCTAGCACTTGATACCTGAAGATGGACCCTGGGAAACTCTAGCAATCCCTCGTCGTCAGAACAGAGTGGACGGAGGGGGCAGTAAGGCCAAAGGAGGTCTTGCGAGTAACCTGGTCTCTGTCCATGTAAGGTCTTATAGGTCAGCAACACAACCTTGAAGGTGATCCTCCATCACACCGGCAGCCAGTGCAATTCACGCAGCACAGACATGACATGGCAAGTTCTTGACAACCCTGTCAGCAACCTGGCCACAGCATTCTGCACCAGCTGCAGGCGATGGAGATCCACCCCCGGTAACTCTAGGTATAGAGCATTGCAGTAATCAAGAAGAGAGGACACAAAGGCATGAACCAATATTGGAAGGTCATCGGGCAGAACAAGGTGCTTTATCCAGGAGGTGTTCCTCAGATGGTAAAATGAGGACTTGACAACTGCTGACACCTGTGTTTTTAGTGTCAGTTCATTATAATGTGAGCGATTAGGAGTCCATAGCTTTTTGGGACCACCTGCACCTTGTGGGGAGCCCGAGCTTGGGGAGAAAGGAAGTGTCTCACCTCATGATTCTCTGGCACCTTGGTGAGATTGGCATGGGTGGGCCCTGCATCCGTATTTCTTATCCTTGGGCGAGAGCAAAGTAGGTTCCTTGTTAGGTCACTGGAGCAGCACAGTGGTGGCAGTCGGTGTTGCAGGGAGTGCAGTGGTGTCAGCCTGGCCAAGAGGAGCTGGAAAGCCTTTTCAGCCTAAGAGTGGAGTGTTGCATGGTTCTCCAGGGATGCCAGGGATAGGCAGAAACTCCCTGGAATGCTTGGAGCTGCATGAGGCTTAGGATAGAGGGGACTTGGTAATTCCTGTGGGACTTTGTTTGCTGTTCAGAGACCAACCATTTTGGGAGCTCTGAATTTGAACCACTGGCCTTGGGAATACCACTTGCAGTTTCAGCTACTCTTTTATCTGTAGCTGTCTATGCGGTTTACCAGCTTGTGTTCCATGACGTGAGTGTAAAAAGTAAGCTTTGTGCAGCAGAGAAGTTTAAGGAGAAGAAAATCTGGTTTGTGCTCATGCTTTTGGGCCTGCTCTGCTTGCTGCTGCCAGGATGTAGGAGCCTGTTCAGCCCTGAGGCAGCACTGCAGTGTTAAAAGCTTCTAACAACTTGCTGCAGATGGTATTGGGCAAGTCACCCTAATGGTTGCTCACCTTGTGAATTGCACCCACTGCTCCATGGAGTGAGTTAATCAAATTTGATAAATGAAATCATATTTTTCTTTTTTTACCTTGGGGTGGACAATGGGCTTAATAATTTTGCCTGTTGTGTTTCTGCACTAATCAAGTTTGCCCCCACAGCTGCTAAGTGAAGCTGGCGCCCCTGTGACATCGCATCTGGACCCAGGTAATGAGTTGTAATATTTTTCTGAGACTGTTTCTGGCTGTATAGTGCCTCCCTTCCCCTCAATAAACATGAGGCATACCCCAAGACATCAGGAGGGGGTGCTTACAGTATGTTCATATGCTTGTATCTCTCTGTAAATATAATCAATTTTTTTCAGTTATGGTGGGTAACTCATTTGTAAATGACGGTCCGAGTATATTTAATAAATGATAACAACTAATGTTTTCAATTTACATATTTTTATCTTTATACAATTAATATTGGTGCTTATATGCATGGATATACCTCTCTTCCTCTCTCACCCCACTTCTCCTCCCTAGTGCACCTTCACCTTCTCTCCTATCACTCCCTTTGCTTCTCTCAAGACCCTTCAAGCTCTTAGCCCCCACAAGGGTATGAGTCCTGATGTACTCCACCCTAATCTTTAGCATCTCTCTCTGCTCCTGCCACTCCACTCCTATTACCTACTTCCTCAACCTCTCTTTCTCTTTTGCCTCTGTCCCAAGCATCAGTAAACAGACTACTGTCATCCCCCTTCCAAAAGGGGTGATCTCTCCTCTCATGATAACTATCATCCTATCTCTCTTCTGCTCCTTGGCCAAGCTCAAGAAACACCTTGTGCTCTTGCAACTCTCCTCTTTTTTTGACTCCTCCTCCTCCTTTTTCACTCCTATCAAGTCTGAATTCAGGAAGATCCACTCCACATTCACCTCCCTCCTCCGGCTCACTGACTCCATCCTGTCTGGTATGGACAAGGGCCAGTTCACTTCCGCAATCTTTGTTGACTTGGTTGAAACTTTTGTCACTGTGCCCCACCCCTTTCTGTTGGTCAGGTTTAAGGCAACAGGGCTCTTTGCTTCTTCAACTGGTTCTGCTCCTTCTTTGAGGGTAGGTAACAAGCTGTTCTTATTGGAGACATCTTATTCCCCCCACTCCGTATCTGCTCAGGTGTTTCACAAGTCTCTATCCTGGGCCCCATACTCTTCTCCATATTTCTGATTGACCTTCCTACTGCCCATTCCTCTGCATCCATTCACATGTATGCATGTACTGTGCTGTTTGCCTCTGGCTTCTCTGCTGCTGACCTAGCTGGCTGGCTCCAACAAGATGATTACAATGTCAAGCACTGGTTCTGATCCAACCAGCTACTGTATCTCTTAATGTCAAAAAAGAGACTCCATGACCTTTGGCTCCCAAAGAAGGCTCATCAGGCTTCAACTCCACCCCTCCTTCTATACTCTTGATAGTACTGGGATTGAGGATGTCTCCTTTAAAGGAAATATGAATTGATTTTTACTTAGCTAACTACCCTTCCATCTTCCTTTCCGTGCTGGTTATGTATTCTGATATGCATTGACCAGTGTTTGATAAATAAATTATATTATGTTGGTGTGCCCTCAGATATACATAGGGTTCCACTCTCATCACCAGCTACTGCTATTTATTTTGGCATTTCTAAGACATTCTATGACTCAATAACGCAATTTCATGCTGTTCATCTAAATGGTCTGGAATGGTGTTACTGCTGTCACAGAATATTCAGGCAATATGAAAAGAGAGAGCAGCAACTACTGAGGAGAGACGGATTCAGGATAATTATAAAGGCATCAAAATTAGGTTATTAATTTAACAAAAAGGCCAAAAAGATATGAGAATATTGGATATATACTAAAGGCACATCAGGAGGGCATCTAGAGGTGCACAAATGGTTTCCTATTGCCTTTAAGTACTCTTCCCATTCCCTCAAGGGATACTACTGTGTTCCAAGCTGCCTTCTTGTATAGTTTACCCAAGCTCTTGTTTTCTCTTCCCCTGTCTAGCTGCTCAGTCTCTTCCTTCTCCTCCCTCAAGTCCCTCCTCTGTGACTTTACCCCTTCCTGGAACTGTACCTGATCCCTGACTTTAGCATTCCCCTCCCCCTCATTTGTAAGGTGCTTCCCCAGCTTGGAACAATCTTTGGCCCAACCTAGGCCCCCAGTCTGTGAGGCATTAATCTCCTGCTAATATGTGCTTTACATTTATAAAATATATTGCACCTGTACCTGTATTGTACTTGCATTGATTACTCTTGTACCTTCACACAGCCTGGCTGCTAATAATCTGTTCCTAATCTAGTGCTGCTCGTTCTGGGATTGTATTGTATTTGTATCTTACTGCATTGTCCTTGTGCCTTTTTTTGGGGTGTGTGCTGGCCTACCTGTCAGAACGGCGTGGCTGCTCAAGTGTAATATATTTTATTTTTATTACTCTTGCACCTTACTATATTTTATTTTCTCTTGCACCTTTTGTATTGTTTACCCCCCTGCCAAAACGCGTCTGGAAATGAGCGGCTACCAGTTTTGCGTGACTTTCTGGTAACATTATTGAAATAAATAATGCTCTGAGTAATCATATCAGTTTGGATCCTCTCTTTGATCCGTGTTTCCATAACTTTACCCAGTACAGAGGTAAACTTATGGGTCTATAGTTAGATGGATTTGCCGTATCTTCTTTACTGAATATTGGCACTACTGTAGCTTTCCTCCAATCATCTGGGACTTCACCTGTCATCAGCGACCTATTAAACAGGACTGCCAGAGGCTCAGCAATACACTCCCTTATTTCCCTCTATAGTCTTGGATGGAGTTCCTCTAGTCTCACAGATTTTGTGACTTTTACATTATTTGGGTGTTGTTTGACCTTTGTTGGGGTAATTGTAAGATCTATGGAATCAGGCATACCTACTGTACCATTCTCATCTGCTCTTATCTTACTAGACTGAGTTCCATCCGTATGGTTAAATACTGAATAAAAATACTTGTTAAAGGCCTGAGACATTTGTTTTGTGTCTGAGACTTCAGCTGTGCCATCATTTAGTGGTCCGACTGATCTATCAGTTACTTTGTTGTTTATATATGCGAAAAAGACTTCCCATTTCTTTTGTATGGGAAATTCTAAACTCTAGTTTTTTCCTTTCTTTTCTAATTAACTGCTTACTGACCTTAAGTTCCTTTTTGTATAACTCTGTTATAGCTTGTATTGTCATGTCTCATTGCATTGTAAGCCATTCTTTTTTTTCTAAGCTGTTTCTTTATTTTACCAGAGAACCACTAGGGTACCTTTCCCCTCTTATTATAAATTTGTTTGCTTGGTATGTGGGCCTTCTTTAGGGTCAGGATTTTATTTCTATTATCTGCCCAAAAGTAATTTACATGATTTGTGTTACAAGTTGTCTCCCAATCCCATTCCTTTAGGGACTTGATGATTGCACTGTAATTTGCCCTTGAGTAGTTTTTCATAATAGTACAACCCTTCATTGTCGTTGTGCTTAATGTGACCGTAAATATTACAGTGTTATATGGTCACTGTTTCCTAGTGATTCTGTGACTTGTATATTTTTTATATTGTCAGTTTTGTCAGTTATAACTAAGTCAAGCATATTGTTCTGTCTTTGTTCAGTCTAGTGAGTGTGTTTACCTGGTATAAACCATTCTTTATTAACAAGTTTATGAACAATTGTTCCTTATGACTGGTCAATAACAGAATTTCCCAGTTGATGCTAGGGAAATTGAAATCTCCTAGCAGTAAGAGATTGCTTCTTTGAGCAATATGGGAAATATTGCTCAGCAGGTCCAGATAATCCTCTATATTACTATCTAGGGTCTATAAACATTCTCCGATGGTTAATTTTTTCCCTTCTTTTTTGAGAATCTCAGCCCATATATTTCTGTATCTTTGTTATTTGGAGCATTGTTTAATACCTCATTGCATGTCATGCTATCATGAACACAAAATGCAGCTTCTCCTCCCCTTATATTGTGTCTATCTCTATAAAAGAGATTATAACCCCTGATTTCCCTGTTCCAATCTTTATGGTTGTTCCACCATGTTTCCGTGATTGCTGCAACATCAGTGTTCTTATGTACCAGTAGTGTTTCAAGCTCTTTTTAATAAAAGTCAGGCTTCTAACATTAGCCATAAGGACTCTTATCTCAGCTCTCTGTTTTTTGTATTTTATTGAGGTTGGTTGCTCCATCAGTTAATTCCTCCCTTCTCCCCTTGCCATTTAGTTTAATGGTGTGTTGCTATTTATTGTTGCATGAAAGATGTTACCCAGGAGTCTGCTATCTTTTATACCGAGATGCAGGCCATCCTCACAGAAAAATTCACCCCGCCATCAAAAGTTTCCCATGCCTTAATACAAGTAATACCATTTTCGAGACACCATTTCCACAATCGTTTATTCTTTTTATCTTTCTGTTTTTGTTCATTCTTTTTATCTTTCTGTTTTTGCCCATACTTGCTCTGGATACTGAGAGTATCTCAAAGAAAATTACCTCACAGTTCAGCTCTTCAGTAGTGTATTTTGGAGCCTTGAAGTTACTTCTGATTTCCTCTTTCATCACCTAACAAAAGCCAATAGAGTTTGCAATAGAAATGGGATGCAAGTCCAGTGCAATCATTGCAGATATTGCTGTTATTTACCTGCTCCACAGCTAGATGACTTTGGTCATATTTATTTCTACATTCAAAGGCCTGAAGCATCGTTAACTGCTTCTGAGGTGTGACTGGCACTCTAAAAAAGGCTGGAAAAGACAGGGAAGAAGAGCGCTTCCTATTTTAAATTGGGAAGCTGTCGCATTCTGATAAAGACCTGGCAGATAAAACCCTGCTGAATGTCTGAAGAGTATTGCACTGGATATGGAAAAATGTACCAATATAGTATGTCCCATTTATACTGTACATGCTTAGTATGGACAGCTGCTTAATACAGATAAAATTGACTTTCCCAAACCCTTCTAATAGGCCATGTTATTTTTCCCTGATGAGGGGACTATATACCCAAGAGGTTAGAGTAACATGCTGTGAATGAGCTTGGTACATCCAGAAGACCTACGCTTGATTCCCACAACCTCGATTTGTATACTGTGTGACCCTGAGCAAGTCACTTAACTTTCCCAGTGCTCCTGGATCACCCCTGAAAACAGACCTTGTGCCTATGGACCTTATCCAGTTAACAAAGAATTAAAGAATTGAAAAATGATGTGCTGAATGCTGCCCAGTGGCATGGAGGGCTGAGGTGCTGGCACCATACCTCTTGCCAAACCAGCGACCTGTGTTCAGTGGCGAACATGGGTGCTGGAGGTTAGCTGGTGAGGGAGAGGATCAAGCATCTGGAGGACAGCTCTCCTCTCATGGAGAGGGTGGGCTGGTGTTCCTGTTGAATGACTGCCACCAAGTAGAGGCCTGTGGGTAGTGCAGGACTGAGGCACCAAGGAATGGAGGGTGCTGTGGGACTCCACAGTGTGCACATGCCTCCACATGCGCATGCTGTGTGCACACCCCAGAGATGGGAAAAGGGAGAAAATGAAAAATGGTTGGCTCAGGCTACATAAAGCTCTGCCTGCCTGCCTCCCTCCCACACTGTTGACCAGTCTCCAGCCCAATCTGGATGTGTTCTCTTGGTGGCGGGAGGATGGCCTTCCCCTTCCTGAACCCATCATGGGGGGCAATCTGTGGGGATTCTAAGGCCTGAGACATGGGAGAGATGAGCTGCCAAATAAGAGGATGTAGGGACAGGGTTGAGAGCCTGTCTGAGCCAGTGAGAGAGGAAAAAAGTTATATAAAAAAAAATATGCTGAACTATATTGGCCACTTACAGCAGACACCAGTGGCACCCAACAAGGTGCTAATCAGTGCTAATCAGCCCACTCAGAGTAATCCAGACAGCAGCCCAGAGTGATGGCCAAGATGTTAACTAGGCACAATTCATAGGACAATTGATCTGAGAAGCACTTCTAGGCTTTCAATGTGAATCCTGTGGTGCACTCCCCTACTTAGTTTGCAGCCGATCTCAAAGCATTGCAGGGCAGACTTCCCTATCTAACAGTGCAAACAAGTGCTTAACTAAACAAGAAACTAAGCAAAGCAGAATTTTATTTATTTATTTTTAACTCACGCTGATGGAACAACCAGAGCTGGATGAACTGGGTGAGCTGGGTGAACTAAGAACATTGCTTTGGTGATGGTGACGTGAGCAAGTGTGGTTCTCAAACTAAACCAACACATAAATGCTTGTAAGAGCATGTTAGCTATCAAAAAAGGAAGACACACTCTGACTGGAGACAAAGGGAGACACTCTAAAAATGCAGAGTTACACTGTAGCATGAGTGAGTGTGTTCTAAATCAACACTGAACCCACTAATGCCTGCTAAAACCTCTGTAGCAGTTGGAATATGAGAACACTCAGGACAAGTTTCTTTTGACTTTTACTTCTATTTTTAAATACTGTTACTAGCAGTCTGATGCAGTCTGATTTAGAGTGTGAAGGAGGAAGGAGGGGAGGGTGTGTATTGTGGCTGCAAGTAAAATGCTGATCTGTACTGAGCCTTAGTTCTGTGTACCCATTAAAAAAAGCTTATTTTGACTACAACAGATGGTCGCTTATAACAGACAAAATGGGCTTACACCAAGTAGTCTGTTATAAGTGGCTTACACTGTACCACCAGCCTGTGTACCACTGTTAGCCTCTTCAACATCCTCTGCCACGTCATCTTGTGACTAGAGGTGGGAAAGCTAGTGCAGGCTCCAGCCTAGTTCGAGCCTAGTGATTGGCTTAGTCTGGCTCAACCTCTATAAGCAGTTGAGTCAAAGTCAAGCTGAGACACTTATGGTCAAAGTAAGCAGTTTTGTCAGCCTAAGCAGTTAACATAGTATCTGAAATACTCAACTTACAGGTAGAGAACAGCCTGCAGTAGCTAGGGCTCGACTCGCATTTTGGCTCATAGAGTCAAGCCAGACTACCAGCTCAGCTCTGACTTGGCTGTAGATAAAAAATTCCTGTCTTGTCCACCTTTACATGTGACTGATTCCTAGTCTGCTGAAGTTGATGTGTTCACTGTTAGTGTTTTATTAAGGTTGATGTGCCAAGGCCACTTGCCTGTCTTCTGCTGAAAGAGGCCTTACATAAGCAACATATTGCTTGCATACTATTCTTTGGGTCTAGGTGAAAAAACTCCAAATGGCAGAGGATGTCTTATTTTACTTTTGTCCCAACACTAAAATGAAAAGCAAGCACAGCAGGCAATTTTGGCTGCGCCTGTAATCAATTCACATATTGCACAGCACAGACATTTTGAAAGTGCATTTGTGCAAAATAGTGCAGAATGTTAACTAAAGGGCATAAAAGATTTCTGTGTGGGCTAAAACTAATCACAGATCAGAAACACTCCTTTATGTATTAACATAAACACATACATTCTTCAGGGAACAGCGTGTTCTCTGAAACTGTTATATATATCTATTTATAAAATGGCAGAGTAAAGTCATGTAATCTGATTGGCTCTTATTTATGTGTAAAATATGGTTTACACATGGTTAAAAAAAGGACTGCTCAGTAGTGAAGAGTCTGCAACACAGATCAATGGGCATTTGGAACACAGGCATTTCAGTTAGCTCCCTACTGCCAGAACTGATCTTCCACCACAAACATGGCTGCTACCTTTACACTGTAAAAAAACTTCAACTGGGCCCTAAAAATAAACCTACCTTAAATAAAAAATAAAACAAATTAATTAAAAGCTGTTTCCCTGATTATCATACTCTCCTTATATACATAAACAAAGTAGAAACAATAAGTATTGTTTATAGTTTTCACTACAACTGTTTCTTTGCAGACAGTCAAAAATTCCCCTTCTATCTTTACCTGCTTATCAGGGAAGAAAAAATTACTCACCTTAGTAATGTTGTTTCTTCTAATGGAGTCTTGCTATATTATGACAATTGCAGTATGACCGCAGGTTAGAACTGCTCCGGAGGTGAAATAGTTAACTTTCCATGCAGGCATGGAACTTAGAGCGCGAGCTCGGTTGAAAACTCTGTCTGTTGTGCTTCAAACGCAAACTGTCAGATCTTTACGAGCCAAAACTCACTAAGGTTCTGTGAGGAAGCTGTAAACCTACACTAGCCAACTGGCTACTAACATAAACACTCATTTTTGGCCTAAAACAAAGACTCAAGTCAGAAGACCCAAAATGCAAAACACAACACCAATTCACCCAAAATGGTAGGTGAAAAACAACAAGGTGGGCATCAAAAAGTGCCAACCCTGTACTGCCTACCCGCATCCCAAAACAGAGGTTCTGAGAGGGCAGGAGGAGGTCATAATATAGCAAGACTCCATTAGAAGAAACAACATTACTAAGGTGAGTAATTTTTCTTCAAACAACATGAAGTCTTGCTATATTATGACAATTGCAGACTACACAGCAGTACCCCCATGGAGGAGGGACAGAACCTACCTAGGAAATAGGCTCTGAAGCACGCTGTGCCAAACCGAGCATCACTCCTAGCCTGGATGTCCAGGGAGTAATGCTTGGTAAAAGTGTGAACTGTTTTCCAGGTAGCCACTTGACATATTTCTAGAATAGGAATGTCTCTGGCAGCAGCCAGAGAAGCAGCTGTACCTCTGGTAGAGTGAGCCCTCAGGCCTGAGGGGGGAACTTTACCCAACTTCTCATAGCAGAATTGGATACAAGAGACAATCCACCTGGCAATGGATCTTTTAGTGGCTGGCTTCCCTTTACCAACCTCGCCATAGGTGAGGAACAGTTGGAGGGAGTCAAACCTATGACCCTTGGTACGCTCTATGTAGTAACTAAGGGCTCTCTTCACATATAGGCTGTGCAGCATCCTCTCACCAGAGGAGGAGTGGTCAGTAAAGTACACTGGAAGTGAAATAGATTGATTAAGGTGGAAATCTGAAACCACCTTAGGCAGGAACTTTCTGTTAGTCCGAAGGACCACCTTATCTCTGTGAAAAGAGATAAACTCCTGCTCCACTGACAACGTTTGTAATTCACTTATGCATCTGGCAGAGGTGATGGCTACCAAAAACACAGTTTTCCAAGTCAAGTACTTGAGCTCAGCTGAAGACAAGGACTCAAAGGGGGGTTGCATAAGCTGAGCAATGCAAACGTTAAGATCCCAGGCAGGGGGCAGGATCCCTGAATGGAGGATTGGTGTGAAACAACCCCTTAAAAAACTTGGAAAATACAGGATGAGCTGAAAGGGAAGAGGATTTACCTGCTGAAATAAAAGCAGACACAGCTGCCAAGTGCACCTTCAGGGTAGCTGGTCTCAGCCCCAAAGAATTCAGGTGGACCACATAATCCAGGACTGTGGGTAGATCAGCAGAGACTGGGGAAATATGCTTTTCCGAGCACCATGTGGAAAACCTTTTCCATTTGGAATTGTAAGTAGTCCTGGTGGAAGGCTTCCTTGCGGCCTTCAATATATCTATTACACCTTGGGAAAGGTGTAAATCAGCAAACTCTAACTCTTCAAGAACCAAGCCTTGAGATTGAGAGATTTGAGATTCAGGTACCAGACCCTTCCCTGGGCACAGGTTAACAGATTGTTATTCCTGGGAAGGGACAGGGGAGGATGGACTGCTAAGGACAGCAGGAGTGGATACCAGGGCTGTCTGTCCCAATCCGAGCTATCAGAATGACTTTGCATGATTGGGATCTGATTTGACTAGCACTTTGAACAGGAGAGGAAAGGAGGAAGGTATGAAAACTTCCTCCCAACTGAGAACTAAGGCATCCAGGAAGTGAGCCCAACACTGGGGGCCTGCAGCAAAAAAGAAGAAGTTGGTGATTGTCTGGGGCTGCAAAAAGATCTATCTGCGGGGTGCCCCATCTAGCAAATACAACTCCCAAGACCAGGGGATTCAGTGACCATTCGTGGTGGCCCTGGGAAATCCTGCTGAGAGCATCTGCCAGGACATTGTCCTTGCCTGGGAGGTGAACTGCCATAAGGGAGGTGTTCAGGGAGTAAGCCAGAGACCACAACTTCATCGCTTCAGTGCACAAGGCCGTAGACCGAGTGCCCCCTTGCTTGTTGATGTACCACATTGTAGTAGTGTTGTCTGTTCTGACCTGAATACTCTTGTTCTGAACAGATTTGGAAAAAGCTTGAAGTGCTAGAAAAACTGCTCTGAGCTCCAACAGATTGATGTGGAGCAGAGATTCCTGGGAGACCACAGACCCTGGGTGGTGAGGTCGCCCATGTGAACTCCCAGCCCAAGAGGGCGCATCTGTAGTAAGGATTAGAGAATGAGACTGAGTGACAAAAGGAACCCCTTGTCTCAGGTTGCTCTGATCCTGCCACCACTGTAGGCTTGGATCAGGGTTCAAGTTACTGGATCAGCTTGGTAAGATGATCCTTTCTTTGAGACCAAAAAGCTCTCAAATGGAACTGGATGTCCCTCATCTGAAATCTTGCTCCTTGCACAACTGCTGTGGAAGCAGCCATGTGTCCTAGGAGCTGCAGAACATGCCTTGCTGGCCGGGAGACCTGCAGGGTAAATGAGGAGGCCAGGAGACTAGGGTCTTTGCCCTGTCAGGGGAGGAAGCCCTGGCTTCCGTGTGTTCAGTTCTGCGCCTATGAAGGTAAGAAGCTAGACCAGCTCTAGAACTGACTTTGAGAGATTCAGAAGGAAACCTAGAGAGGTAGGCAGTTGCTGCGTTATCTGAAGGTGTAAATTGACCTGGTCTGAGGACTGGCCTACTAAAGCCAATCGTCCAGAGTAAGGAAAGATGGCAATCTTTGCCTTCTTAGGTAGGCAACACTGCACAGCCAGGCATTTGGTGAATACCCTTGGGGCAGAAGTGAGGCTGAAGGAAATTGCTCTGAACTGGTAGTGGCCTGAGGGCAGCTCGAACCTGAGGTACTTTCGATGGGAGCTTCTGATGGGAATATGGAAGTAGGCATCCTTGAGGTCCAGGAAGCTAGCCAGTCCCTGGCCTTAGAGAGGTAGGATAATTCCCAGAGTCACCATTTTGAACTTTGGCTTTAAAAGGTGCTTGTTTAAATATCTGAGATCCAGGATGGGCCACCATTCTCCTGTCTTTTTTGGGGTAAGGAAGTACCTAGAGTACAAACCTTTGCCCTGGTGTAGGGGAGGAACCCTTTCCACAGCTCTGAGAGCCAGGAGGGTAGAGACCTCTGCCTCTAGGGTGAGTGCCTCTGATGGAGTTGCAGGTGGAAAAGATCTGGTTCTTAGCTTTGGAAATTTTTTGAAGCTGAGAACCAGTCCCTGGCTTATTACTTCCAGGACCCACTTGTCTGATGTTAAAGACTTCCAGTCCTGGACAAAGTAAGCCAGCCTGCCCCTACAGGTAGAGGAGAATCGGCCCTGGCAATCCCATCAGGGTGCCTGCTTGGCAGGGCTTTGGGCTGAGGGTGGGAAGCAGACCTGCTTGTACCCGTCTGCCTCTCCCTCTAAAGAACCCCTCTGAGCATAGGTGGAGGAGGAAGCTTGGGCTTGGTAAAAGGCCTATGAAAGGCCTGCTCCTGCCTCCAGGAAGCTGCTTTTGAGGGTGGCCTGCCTTTCCTTGGCCTGTGCACTCCTATAGGTGGTCCTATATTCATCCATTTTCTTCATGTAATTCTCTGTTTGCTCCCAAATAGAGAATTTCCCACAACAGGAAAATCCATGGCCTTAGACTGGGTATCCTGAGACAGGGTAGTACATCTGAGCCAAGCCATCTTGCAGTGCCACAGATGTAGCCATGACTCTTGATGAAACATCATTGGAGTCCACTGCAGCATGAAATTGCACCTTGATGCCTCAATACCATCCATAGCCACCTGTTCCAGCTCCCCTGGCAAGCTGGTCAGGGACTTGTTTCCTTAGGGCCAGCACAGTATCCCATCTGGATTTCTGGTACCTAGCAGCATAAGCCATATAATTTCTTGTCTGAGTCCCAAAGATGCTGCCATATACTGTTTCCATAGAATCAATCTTCCTGGAGTCCTTCTCAGGGGTGTGAAGCTAGGGAATATTAGCCTTGTCACAGGCTGCAGCCTGCACTACCCCACATGGCTGCATTGTTGAGTGAGGAAATCAGTGTCGAGCTCGATAAGGTATACCTCTTGTCCATCCTTTTATCCACAGGAGGTATAGTGTGAGGAGTTTTAAAACTTTTATTGTCTGTTTCCGAAAAGATTTATGCAAAGGAATAGACAGTCTCCTAGACTCTGGAATATCCATCATTTCTACATAGTCTGGCTCCTCTTGGTCATCAACAGCTTCCTCAACAGGGAGCTGGAGAGTTTCAACAACTTTTATAAAACATGAAATGAGAAGGGACTCAGAAAGCCTTGGAGGAGAAACCCTAGGGTCTATCTGGAGAGATGTCCAGATCAATGGGCACATCAGATCTTCAAACCATATTCACTCTCCTCATATTCCTCTTCCCCCCGGTTCATAAAATCCTCAAAATCATAATCTTGAACCTGTGGAACTGGCCGAACCGAGCAGCTTACCTGAAGATGTCGGTTCGGTCGGAGTTCGAGAGAGAGACTGGACAATTTGAATTGCTTTAGCTATTTCCTTAGCAGTTGGGAGGGAACTTTTGGCTCTACACTAGCTGACTTTCTAGTCCTTTTGCTGGAACGGCTCCTCAGAACCGGCTCTTCGTTGCCGAGGAAGTATCGCCTGGTCAGAGGACACTCCCTCCGTTCGGTTGGCACTGAACCGGCTGGCCACCCAGGTCAGCGGACTTTTTGGCCTCCCTTTCCCTGAGCCTACCAACTCTCTTATCTATGGTGGCAGCAGGGAAATTGTGACAAATCTGGCAGTCTGAATTGAGGTGGTCAAACCCCAGACAATAGACACATGTGGTGTGTGGGTCAGCCTTAGCAAAAGCTTCCCCACAAACACTACAGTGTTGAAACCCAGTGGGTCCAGTTTTTCTTTTGGGTTTCTCAGACATAATGCCAGCCTAACCAACTTGCCCATTTATGGCAATCCACCAAGCAAGACACCCTTATCGGTTCCCAACCATGTCACGGGTCGTGGAAAAAACCATAATGAAATCCGTTCTTTTTAGAACCGATAAGAACCGGGAACCGCACTCTAAAAAAGGACTAGTAGATTTTAAATACAACCTGATCGGTTCAAACCGAACCGATAAAGAATTACATGTTCCACACAGAAAAAATAAATGTAAAACCTATCTATTACTTACATTACCACAGACAGAGCTTGAACCGACCGGTTGCGGTTTAGTTTCGGCTAAAAACCGAAAAATAATACTTTTAAACTGACAAAATGAACCGAGCAGAAGAAGAAATCTCCGGAGCGACTGTTCAGTGAGGCGGAGTAAAGAATCTGACAGTTTGCATTTGAAGCACAACAGACAGAGTTTTCAACCGAGCTCGCGCTCTAAGTTCCATGCCTGCATGGAAAGTTAACTATTTCACCTCCGGAGCAGTTCTAACCTGCGGTCATACTGCAATTGTCATAATATAGCAAGACTTCATGTTGTTTGAACTCTTCTTCTTGCCCTGACAGTGAGATAACTGAGTCTCTGGCTGTAACAAATGCCTTTGTTGTCTGTGTGTACAGTGTGTTGGGAGAGAAACATTCTGCCAGTGAAACTGAGCAGAATTTTGACTCCATGTATTCTGTGGTAAACATTCCATGATAAACATTCCATATCTTGAATGTGGGGAACAACAGAGAAAAAAAAAAGGAAGAAGAAAATAGGCAATAATACAATTACATCAATGACATCACTTGCAGTGGGTGGAAGGATGATTTTATCACAAATGCACACAAGTAAATCTATTTTTTCTACATATAAACATGCTTTTCCCAATAGTCAAAATAAAAAAAAGGAACCAATTTTTTAAGTGCAATAAGGCACTCAGAGGTGTGTGTAAACCATATTTTACAGCACGGCCAGCAGCTGAAGTCACTCAGCCTTTGGCCTCGTGCGTTACTACACCCCTGGCCATGCTATAAAATATGGTTTACACACACCCCTTCATGCCTTATTGCTTACATATTATAGGGGCGTGGTTGTGCCACTATAGTTAGGGTTGAGTAAGCTGTTTAATGTTAAATCTGAATTGTTGTACTTTAATAACTTCACAACCATTTAGCAGATTTACATGAAAGTTTGCAAGCGCAATGACACGAGCTGGATCGCTTAATGTGCCAAGTTTTGTTTCAGTCGGATATGTGGATGCTAAGATATGGATCATGCAATAAGTGACTTTTTGGGGGATTTTTTTTCCATTGGATTCGCTGGGATTTCTGTCAACTTGGCTAGCGCCTAGACAGTTTGGAATTTTGGTCTGAAAATTTCAGGGTTGAAAGGGACTGGTCCACAGATGTGCCTTTTGCTTATTTGCTGAAAAAAATATTAATCACTTCCAAGGTTATTTAATTTAGAAATTTTGAATAATTGGTTCAGAGCATGCTTAGTAAGCACTTAAAAATAGCTGTATGAAATGAAAAAATAATTATTTTTTCATATTGACATCATCCTTTTTCATGAGGGGAAAATCCTTTTTCATTTGCTGTCATCTTGTTTTCCACTTACCCCTAAATATTCATATTTAGACAAACACAACAATTACATTGTGGAGAGGAACCAACACATGTAGCTTGCTTATGGACACCCCCTTAGCTGGATTCTGCACTTATCTGTAGGACAAATGCCCTTGAAATGCCTTTTTTAACATTATAAATCTTTTTTTCGTATTGCGTGATATGAAAAAAGATTCTTTTTCATATCACGAGTCATGAAAAAATATTATTTTTCATGAGGGGAAAATTGTTTTTTTTTTCCTGGCAAGTCTTCCCTAGTGTCTAGAGGCATCCCCCCACCCTCCGATCACCCTCCCCATAATTATAATATTCTTCCCTGGTGTCTAGTGGCACCACTCCACCCTCCAATTGCTGCCCTGTTAAAGAAATGTATTTTCCTGGTGTCTAGTTGCACCCTCACCCTCTGATCACCCTTCCCATTCTTATATATCCAGGTTCCAGGTTCCCTTGCAGGGTTCTCAGCACCTTGAAGGGAAGTAGGTTTCTGGCTACCTTTCTTCTCCTCTCTCCATCTTCTTGCCTGTCCTCCATCCCTTCCCCCCTTGCAGGGTTCTCAGCATCCTGAGGGGGAGTGGGTTTAAAGAGGAACTTCCCCAGTCCTTTTGACTTTCATGCATAAATTACCACTTTTTGCATTGATTCTGGAATTGTATTTCATTACTGTCCACTGCAGTTAGATTTTGTACTCTAAGCTGCTAAAAACTGCAGGGTGTACTAGAGCTTCTATAGCAAGCCTGGTGTTGCTGTGGGCCCAGGGTTGTACTGCTGACATCACTATAGGGCAGAGTCAATTTCAAAAAAACAGAAAACTACTGACAATGCATTTGGATTTTGGCATAATGCATTGCTAACAGGGTGTCTTGGGGAAGAGGAAGCACAGCATGTACACTGAATACTGGTAGGTTTCCCCTGCAACATTGTTGCAACTGCATGGTACTGCACAGTGTGAGTCACTCCTCTACCCTACAGTGATGTCATCAGGAGCTAGCAGCCCAGCAGATAAACAGCAAAGGCAAGTGCAGCAGGGCTCACAAAAAAATCCAAATTATGGAAGACAGAGTAAACCTTGGCCAAAAATAAGAAATGCACACACCTTTTCAGGTCTAGTACTGCATATAATGACTATAAGCTGTAACTTTTTGGACCATCTTGAAAGTTCCTCTTTAAGGGGGTAGATTCATGACTATCTCTCTTCTTATCCTTGCCAGTCTCCTGTCCCCTTGCAGGGTACTCAGCATCCTGAGGGGGAGTAGGTTTTGGCTACCTTTCCTCTCCTCTCTTCTTCCCCCCACTTCCACCCTTCCTTGCTTTCCTCTTCTCACATTTCAATATAGCACTCATGCTGTTATTTAGGTATGTCAGACTATCTCATAAGTAGTGTCCTAAATGTTAAATGTATTGTTTCTACATTAAGTGTATCCATTCACAGTTCGTACTTATTTCATAATTTGTATTTGTTTTATTGTTTTTTATTGTCATGGTTGTATCTGTTTTTTGTACACTGTTCCATATTGTTTGGGTTTTGCTCTTCCCCCTGTGTAACCCCCTCCCCTCAGGACGCTTCTGGAAATGAGCTGTCCTTAGCTCATGTTGTCTTTCCTGGTGAAACTTTTCTAAATGACTAACTAACTAACTAACTAACTAACTAAATAAATAAATAAATATATTCTCAGCTGCTGGACTCATGTATTGCTACCAGTTAATTCCGCTCTTACCTTAAGGGAAGGACCCTATCTGTCAAAATCAGAGACACCCTCTCCCAACCTCTCCCTATTACCACAGGGGTTCCACAAGGCTCAGTACCTGGATTGTACTATTTTCAGTATTTCTCAAAGTCCTCTCCTCAACCTGCCTATCAACATTCATGCACATGTATGCGAATGACACGGTCCTGTTTACCTCTGGCACCTCCACTGCTGATGTGGCATCCAGACTTCAGCTCGACTTTGATAAAGTCCAGGTCAGGCTACGCTCCAACCAACTATTCCTGAATGCCAAGAAGACTGTCTCTATGTCCTTTGGCATGAGGCAGAGACTCTCTAGGCTCCCAACCTTCCCTTCTTTCTCGCACCTTAGATGGGTCCCCACTCGAAGATATCTCCTCCTTTAGGTACTGTATCTTGGTGGTATGGCTCCACTGTCACCTCAGTTTCTCAGGCCATGTGGATGCCATTGTTAATAAATTGTACCCCAAACTTGGTGCCTTGTATAGAAACCACAACTGCATCCCATTGCAGGCATGATGGGCAATAAACCAGAAAATGATCCTCCAATCTTTGACTATGGTGACATGGTCTACAGTGCAACCCCTGGTACCTACTTAGCCAGATTGGACATTCTTTTCCATTCTTTCTGCCGCTTTGCTCTTGATTGTCCTCCCTGCACTTAGCACTGTACTCTGTATCAGTCACTCTCCCTTCCCTCTCTTGAGGACTGACACTGTGCTCTTTGTGCCAGCCTTGCAAGTAAATTCTGGTTTGGCTCCCTTCCACCCTACCTCTCAGCTTCTCTCTCTCTCTCTCTCTCTCTCTCTACCTCCTCCTTCCTCTCACTCCCTCAGGAGCACTAACTCTCACACCCTAGCTGTTCCCCCACTTCAACATCTGCTGGACAAGCCGCTTTTTGCCACCGCTTCCCCAAACTCTGGAATGTCCTCCCCTTTACCATATGTAATGCCTCCTCCTCTTGAATACTCTCCTCCTCCCTCCCTCCCTCCCTCCTGGACCTCACCTCCCCACCTGTAACTGTTCTTAATGTTCTTAATTTTTCTTAGCTATTTAGCTTTTAGCCTGCATTAATCGGCTATTTTGCTGTATATTACCAGTACTTGCAACTCTGTAATACTTCACCTTGTATTATTGTATTACTTGAGATGTACTTATTTACTTGTATACTATGCCTGTTGTTGCTACCCACCTCCTCCTGGTATCCTACGAGTTCAGCAACTGTGATTGGGTGCCTACCAAAATGGTGACTCAATCACGGCACCTCACATTGTAGCGACCAGGGAGGGAAGGCGACTGGATGGGGATGTGTGTGAATATAACGACATCCTGTCGCTACATGTATATGTGCATGAGGGAGAGTGAGCATGCACAGCAAGGGGTGGGACAGAAGGGAGGGATTGTGAGGGGTGGTGCCACAGTGAGCTGCTGAGCTGCTCCCATGGCATGGTGGGTGGGTATAGGGCTGTGCTGCACAGGGTGTCAGGTTCAGGGCCAGGCACAGGTACCTTTTGTTGTGCCCAGCCTGAAATGTTTTTTTTTCCTTTGCCCCCCCAACATGCTCCCCCACCTGGAGTTGAGAATCTTTTAGTAGGGGGGTGCAGAGGGCACAGCCCCCCACATTAACAGTAGAATTGTAAGTCCCCAGGGCCCTTTTTCTGTGCGCCGGGGACTACATCACCAAAATATTTTTTAAGCTATGTGCATTAGCCCTAATGGCGATCGCTATTCTGTGATCACCGTTATCACATAGATCCCTCCTCCTTCCCCTAGGATGCTTCTGGAAATGAGCAGCTTGCTCAGTATGCCTTTCCTGGTGAAACTTTCAATAACTAAATACAAAAATATTCTTTCCTGGTGTCTAGTGGCACCTGACTGCTGTTCCCATAAAAAAAATGCATTTCACTGGTGTCTAGTGGCATCCCCCACCCTTTGATCACTGCCCCATTAAAGAAATTTATCTCCCTGGTGTTGAGTGGCACCCCACCTTCCAGTCACTGTCCATGTTAAAAAAAAATAATTTCCCTGGTGTTTGATGGCACCCCCAACCTCTGTTTGCCAAACAGAAAGTAAAGTATTTCCCTGGTGTCTAGTGGAACCACCCACCATCTGATTGCTAAGTCCCTGTAATATAGATATATTTCCCTGGTGTCTATTGCCCCCCCCCGATCGTTGATCTGTTTTCAAATATCCTGTAAGCAAAGAATATGTCCCTCAATGTCTTTTTGTAAACCTGTATATAAAAGGTGTCTTGCTGATCCAAACCCTCCCCGATCTCCCACTACCCACCACCCCCACCCCCACACACCCCTCACTCACCTGAACATGTCCCAGGGTGAAGATCCACTCTCTGATGATAGACATGTCTTGCTGCTGGAAATGCTGACTGCTGTGTGAGAAAGTAAGCAAGGCCTTTGATTCATTGCCTCATGGGCGACTAGAGGTGAAGTTGGCTGAGGTGGGGGTGGGGATAAGGATGGCATGTTAGATCTCAAACTGGCTACAGGGTAGGCTACAGAGAGTGATGGTGGAAGAGGAAGTCTCAGAGCCTAGACCTGTGATGAGCGGGGTGCAGCAGGACTCGGTGCTGGGTCTGGCGCAGTTTGGGCTATTAATCTCAGACACTGCACAGAGGGTGAGGAGCAGGATTAGCCTGTTTGTCGACGACACCAAAATGGGTACAGTAGTAGATAAAAAGGAGGGATGGATACAACTACAAAGGGACTTGACCAAGCTGGAGGAATGGTCTGAGAAGTGGCAGCTGGGGTTCAATGTAAAGAAATACAAGGTGTTGCATTTTGGGGCTAGGAACCCAAGGAGAGCATACTGGCTGGGAGGGGATCAGGCTGGGGATCACCAAGGAGGAAAAGAACCTGGGGGTATTGATAATAGTGAGCATGAACAATGCTGCCCAGTGCAGAAAAGCAGCCATTAAAGCAAACAAGATGCTAGAGTGCATAGCATGGGATTCACATCCAGGCACAGGGAGGTGATCCTGACCCTCTACATGGTGCTGGTCAGGCTGCACTTGGAGTACTGTGTGCAGTTCTGGAGGCCGTACCTGAGGCAGGATGTCAAGCTGCTTTAGGGAGTGCAGGGGAGGGTGACAAGGATGATTCAGGGGATGGGGGAAATGGACTATGAGATGAGACTGAAGGAACTGAATATGTAGGCACTGGAGGAGAGGCGGGAGAGGGGGGACATGATCGAGACCTTCAAGTACCTGAAGGGTATCAACAGGGTGGGGTGGAGGGGGTGTTGAAACTAAGGAGCAGGAGGAAAACTAGGGGGCATGGGCTAAGAATAGAGGGAGAGAGATTCAGGAGGGTGATGAGGAGGCATTACTTCACAGAGAGAGTAGTTGTGAGGTGGATCACACTACCAGAAGGGGTGATAGCAAGCAAAAATGTGGCTGGCTTTAAGAACGCTTGGGACAGGGTACAAGGGTGGGTAAGGGTGGGTGAGAGGGACAACGATGGGAGGTCAAGAGGATGGGGGAAGGGCAGCTGCCTGCTAGGGAACTAGCTGCACAATCAAGCAGACTTTGATAGACCAGTAGGTCTGCTCTGCTGGCACCTTCGTATGTTCGTATGTTAATAAGGTAAGTGCATTTCAATGTATTTCAATTGGATTTTCAACTTTGGTGCATAGCTTTGCCATTGTTTCATATTTTTACACCAAATTTTCAACATGGCCTTATTGAGACCCCACCTCATGACCAATGTTGGTGGAATTTTGTGAATCTGGCCCAAAAGATGATTTCATGGTCAGTTGGTGAAATTACCATTCAGGCGGGATTTGAAAATTTTCATCACCCTTGTTTGTGGGGTCACAGGAAGGCTATGTTGAAAAATTGGGGACAAAATATGTAAAAATGGCAAACTTATGTGCATACATTGAAATGTTGCTACCCTCGCTCGTAACTTTGGCAATTTTAAATATTTTAACTCCAAATTTCAACACAGCTATCTTTTTACACCACCTCATGAATGTGACAGCTGTCATTTTTCAAACCCTGGACAAACTGTGTTTTTGCACCTATGGTGCGCAATGGCGTTGCTGTGGTGCAAAATCCCATTTGGTGGGGATTTCAAAATTTACATTACCAGATTCATGAGGTTTGGTAATATGACAGCTATGCTGATAATTTCATTCCAGTTTTACTACAAATGCAAGCACAGGACTCTCTGGGCCCTGCGCTCCCACAGACAAATGAGGATACAATTATACTCTCTCAAAAAGTAAGGAAATTCTTTGCCAAAAACTTTGTGAATGCACTAGTTGGGGTTAAAGCAACAAAAGTAAGGAAATGTGGTATTAGTGTTTCCAACCCTAACACCCCACCCCCACCCACCAGGCAGCAACAGGAAAAAACATTACGGTTTCACCTCTCCTACGTCTTCACTAATCAGGCAGGGGATGTACCTTGGGGTTGTCAGTCCTACGCTCACCCTATTCTCATATGCTCTACACATCTCAGTTTCTTTCATGATCAAATGGGGTGAGTGTTAGGGCTGACAACCCCAAGGCACATCCCATGCCTGATTAGCAAAGATGTAGGAGAGGTGAAACTGGAATGCTTTTTACTGTTTCTGTCTGGTGGGTTGGTTGCTGGGTGTTAGGGTTGTAAACACTAATACCACATTTCCCTACTTTTGTCACTTTAACCCTAACTAGTGCATTAATGAAGTTTTTTTTTACAAAGAATATCTCTGTCTGTCTGTGTATCTGTCTGTCTGTCTATCTATCTATCTATCTATCTATCTATCTATCTATCTATCTATCGATATGCTTTGTAAAAAAAAAAATGCATTAATGCACCATTTAAGGTTAAGACTACAGCAACGAAAGTAGGGAAATGTGGTTTTAGGGTTTTCAACCCTAAACCCTCCCATACCTGAAGCAAATCGGGGTAGAATGTATCTTGTGGTTGTCAACCCTAAAGCTCACCCCATTGTATACACTCCTAAAACATGCACACCTGTGTCCATCACATTTGCGCTTTCTTGCTTCTGCAGTAGGGTGAGCTTTAGGGTTGACAACCCCAAGGAAGACTCCACCTCTGATTTGCTTCAGGTGTGAGGGGGCTTTAGGGTTGGAAATCCTAAAACCCCATTTCCCTACTTTTGTCACTGTAGTCATAACCCTAAATGGTGCAGTAATGTAGTTTATTGCAAAGAACATGTTATAGGGGCGTGGTTGCACCCTATATTAGGGTTCAGTCTTCACTTCCATGTTAAACTGAAAATTTTGGACTTTAATAACTTTGCAACTGTTCAACCAGTTTGCATAAAATTTTGCATGCACCATCAGGGACCAAAGATCTCTTGATGTGACAAGTTTTGTTCACGTTGAATGCATGGGTGCGGAGACACGGAGTGTCAACAAATGTGAAAATTACCATTTTTTGTCAAACTCTTTGTTATGCAGCCTCAAAAAAACAGCTTACAATTTTGGTCTAAAATGTTCAGGGTATATAGGTCTTGTGTCACAGATGTGCCTTTTGATTGTTTGGTGGAAAAGATATTAATCCGTTCAAAAGTTATTAAATTTTAAAATGCCCCATTATTTCCTATGGGAAAAGTTAGATGTCCCACTCGTAAAAGGATTCTTTATCGCAAATGCTGAATACTTTGCCGAAAATGTGGAATCATTTGCCACAAATGCAGAATCCTTTTTTGTAATGCCACCATTTTGTTTTCAGTTAGTGAAGGAAATAAAGTTAAATTACAAAAATAATAGAGGGTTTTGGTAAACACCAACACTGGTGTTTACCTAATCGGGGCCCAAGGAAACGGATTCTGGGGTCAGTTTTTTTTTAAAATATTGAGAAATATCTTTATTTTACCTGTGGAAATCCTTTACCACAAATCGCGGAAATCTTTTTCCACAAAACAGGATCCTTTTTTATACTTTGTGGCAAAGGATTTCCTTTTACTGCAAAACAGGATCCTTTGTCATGATTTGCGGAAAATAATTTTCTTTTACTGCAAATTGCGGAAGAGGAATCTCAATGAAGGATTCTTTTTTGCAATTTGAGAGAAAGAATTTTTTTATATAGATTTTTTTTGTCACTTCATAGCAAAGAAATGGTTTGGAATTTTGGGCTGAAATTTTCAGGGTACAAAGGGCTTGCCCCACAGATGTGCCTGTTACTAGTTTGGTGAAAATATATTACTTTGCGTGGAGTTGTGTGCATTTAAATGTTGCTTCATTTCCCATAGGATAACTTTGTAATGTGAGGTTTACAGAGTCGTTTCACTGTCACTATGCTGTGAAGAAACGGTTTACAATTTTGCTCTAAAATTTTCAAGGTACAAAGGGCGTGTACCATCAATGTGTCTTTTTCTGGTTTTGTGAAGATATATTAATTTGGTGTTGGGTTACACAGGTTTCACACTTTCCTGTGTTTTCAATAGGATAACATGGCAACATGAGGTGTTTCTTTGGCCCTGCACAGTAAGAGGGGTAGAACTGCCTCTATCTCCAAAATCAAACAAAGGGACAGAGGACACTGCAGAGCAGGACACTGCAGCACAGGAGCTAGCACAACAAAACTCACCCAAAACAGGAACCGAAACAAAAAAAGCAAAAAGGAAATCCAAAAAACTTCTGATCATAGGAGACTTCATCATTCGGGGAGCTGACACCTATCTCCAGCCAGGGGTATTGGTCAGATGTCTCCCAGGTACATCAGCATTGAGAGACACTGACCACATTGCAAAAATTTTACAGGAAACAGTAGAAAACATTGATGTTCTGGTACACAAAGGGACTAACGATCTCACCAGCTGGTCAGTTGTAGAGGCCAAGGAACACCTGACCAGGCTGGGTGATAAACTATCATCCATTTTGTCTGGCATCTTTTTCTCTGAGATCCTGCCAGTCTGGGAGAGGGGGGACAGATAGACAGAAGGCCAAAGAAGGGGAGATGGGGAGCTAAACCTGTGGCTTAAGGGCTGGTGCCAGGAAAAAGGACACAAATTTGTTGGTAACTGGCAACAGTTTTGGGAGCAAAAATTCTTTAAATTCGATGGACTGCATCTGACTAAGGAGGGAGTCAGTGCATTGGGATAGAAGTTTGACATCTTTGCAGAATATTTAAACTAGAAAATGGGGAGGGGGTGCAGCACCCTTTACGTTGACTGGGAAGAACAACCCTCCCCCCTCAGCCAGTGACCAAACAGGAGTTCAGTATGTTTGCAGTTCATTTGCATCACCAGGTAAGGAAAAAGGTCCACTCCCCATACGACATGCAGGGGAAATGTCAGACCTCGCCCAACAATTGAACCCCTATTCTGCCTGCCTGAAGCTCCTCACTGTCTGGTAAGCTTACTGCTAGCCACGGGGAACCTTCCCTGAACTGCGAATGGTTGCAGTGCTCCATTCAGTGCACAGGATTGGCCACAGCACCCACGGCTCTCCCAGCAATTGGCCATCTACTTGCTAGCAACTGTACTGCACAGCGCTGTATCCGGATAATTTCAAACTGTATATTTTCTCCCGCCCACCCACCCCAACCCCGGCCTCTATTAAGTAAGTGGTACGCCTGCCCTCCCACTGTTCATTGGCTGCTCTACCCCAGTTTTTGTCTGAGCCTTTCCTACTTGTTTATCTCCTCTCCTGTGTTCCCTTGCCTGGCTCTACCCTCACCAAACTTGGACACCAATACCAATATCTTCCACATCTCTCCTCCTACCTTACCTGCTGACCAGGTGACACAGTCATGAAAAGCCTATAACTCCTGACCTCTATTTCATGCCTTATACTCCTGAGTTGCTGCATCAACCAGATTATTGCCAGAGCCATATGGCATACCTCTTGGAACAACTCACATCCCTCTGCCACCTACAGCCTGAATCTTCTCTTGTGCTCTTATACATCCCATGCCTTCCAAAATGGGATGCTGCACTAATGGGGCTCTGGCTTCAAAAATGACTCCATATGCTTCATGGCTTAACAGAACTAAGTATGCTCTCATCCCATGTCTCACCTGGGCTTCATTTCTACACCCTCCTGCTGCTTGTCTGCACTGGTGATATTAAGACTAACCCTGGGCCCTCTGGTAATGCTTCTAACCCACCCAGATCCATGTCTATACCCCAATAAAGGGACTGAATTGCACATCTGAACATCCGTAGTATATGCCCTAAAATGGCAGAACTGGATGCCTGGGTCTTGCAGATGGCACCAGATGTTCTGTGCATATCTGAATCTTGGCTCAAGCCAGCCATAAAGCAGCATGAGGTGTCCTTAGCAGGTTACAGCTGTCCCAGAAAGGGCAGGATAGGTAAGAGGGGTGGTGGTGTACTCCTATTTTTCAGGTCTAACCTAGACATCACTGAGCTCCCCAATCCCAGTGGGTTGGGGGCGCCCCTGACTGAATCACTCTTTGCCTCCCTAACCCTTGGAAACATCAAAAAAACTAATAATCGGGTGTGTTTACGTGCTCCTAGTCAAGGTTCCTCTGTCCTATCCTCACTCCTAGCTTCCCTAACTAATCTCCCTAGACATGACCTCATTCTCTGTGGGAACTTTAACCAAGATTGGCTTCACCCAGATGCTGTAAAATTGGCTGCCACGATGGCTGACTCCTGCCTAACTCAACGTATCCAGCACTCTACACAAATCAACACCAAGTCTGGTAAACGTACGTTACTTGACTGGATGGTCACTAACTTCCCACTGAGGATCAGAGCTGTGGGAGTACTCCCTGACTGCAAAAGTGATCATTCCCCCACTTTTTGTGTGTGGAGAAACAACTGTCCTAACCCCCCCCCAGGATATAATTAGTCTGTGACATGTCTAGGTTCGACATAGGCAACTTTATCACCTCCATCAATAATACTGATTGGCGATCCATTAACTCACTCCCAGATATTAACCTTGCCCTAGACTTCTTTATCTCAACCTTCACTCAATTAGTTAACCAACATGCCCCTCTGAAAAAGTGCAGGTCCAAGGGCGTCAAGGCTCCATGGCTCTCCAAGGAGATTCGGATGCTCATGTCACACCATAATAAAGCGTGGGGGCCCTACAAAAAAAGTGAACTCCCCTCAGACTGGCAAGTCTATGGACACCTCAGGAACAAACGCAAACATTCCCTGCACAAAGCCAAGCACTTCCACTTTAAATCCCTTCAAATGGAACACCTCTGCAACCCAAAGAAATTCTGGCAACAAGTAAATTCCTTATTAAAAGGGAAAGCTGTTAATACCCTGAGCTCAGTCCATGCCAATGGCTCCGACCTTACTGACTCTACTTCCATTGCCTCTGGCTTCAATTAATTTTTTACAGATCTGCACAAATATACTTCGCTCTTCCACAACACCTCCTCTCCTAACACTGTCCTACTTTCCTCAACTACCCTTGCGGACCACCCCGAGTTCCACCTAAAACTTGCCACTCTCAAAGAAGTCCAGAAGCTTCTCTCACACTTAAATCCTGAGAACTCATCTGGATATGATTCCTTTGAAGCAAAATTTCTTAAATTGGTTGCCTCTGCCCTTGCTCACCCAGTTAGGGACCTGTTCAACCAGTCATTCATCTCCAGCTCGGTACCTGATAAATGGAAGGTGGCAGTGGTAGTTCCAGTGCATGGGGGGTTTTCAACACTGTTGTTGACAACTATAGACCTATATCCCTTCTCTGCCATCTAATGAAGATGCAGGAGTGCATTCTTTATAACCACCTACAGGACTACCTGGAATCTCACAACCTGCTATCCCCCCATCAACACAGTTTCAGAAGGAATTATAGCACTCTAACAGCCCTGATAAAAGTGACAATGGATATATTTCATGCTATTTACAAGGGTTGTGCCACTGGTGCCATCTTCGTCGACCTCACTAAAGCATTTGACCTGGTAAACCATGGTCTCCTGCTCCACCAACTACATGTCATAGGTCTGGATAAAAGTGCCCTAAATTAGGCAAGAATCTACCTATCTGGCTGCTCTCAAAGAGTTAAATGGGATGGCTCCCTTTTAGAACTTAGGCCAATAACCCACGGCGTGACACAGGGATCCATTTTAGGACCATTATTATTCTCACTCTTTAATGACGTCTCTCAATTTTGTGGTGGTGCCACAGTACATTTTTATGCAGATGATGCAATTATCTATCGGTCATCACCAGACTTTGACCAAATCAGTCGAGAACTTGCCACTGACTTTGCCTCCCTCGAGGACTGGTTCAACTGCAAGCAGCTCATTTTCAATACCAGGAAAACTAAATGCATGCTATTCTCCCACTGTTTTACCTCCAAGCTTACTCCTCCCACTCTTAACATAACATCAATCATGGGAGATACCTTGGAGACAGTGCCATCCTTCAAATACCTAGGCTTCACCATGGACCCATCACTCTCTTTCAATATTCACATCTCCAATATAGTTAAACATATGCAGCAGAAGCTGGTCCGCTCTACCAAATATACCCATATCTCACCTCTGCCTCCTGCCTAAGAATTGCCTCTTCGTCTCTTACTCCCCTCCTAACATATGGTGTCCCCTGCTACTCTCTGCTAATACCTCATCTCTCTTCCTCCTCTCCCAAGCTTACCATAGGAAAGTGCAAGATCATGCACATAGGGAAGAGAAACTATGAAGCCACCTATAGGATGGGAGGGGAGTTGCTGGCAGTCACAGGGGAAGAAAGAGACTTGGGCATCATCGTCACAGATGATCTGAAATCATCCAAGCAGACCACTAAAGCAGTAGGTATGGATAGGGGGATGTTGGGGTGTGTTAGTAGGGGTATCACAAGTCGTAAGAGGGAGGTAATAATCCCTCTTTACAAGACACTGGTAAGGCTCCATCTGGAGTACTGCATGCAGTACTGGAGGCCACACCTTCACAAGGACATTAACCAAACTGAGGCAGTCCAGAGAAGGGCAACCAAAATGGTGCAGGGACTGCATCAGAAAACATATGAGGACAGATTAATTGAGCTCAATATGTATATCCTAGAGCAAAGGAGGGAGAGAGGTGATATGATTGAAACATTCAAACACCTTAAGGGCGTTAACAAGGTGAAAGAGTCTAACATGTTTCAATATAAGAAAAATAGCAGGACAAGAGGACACAGCATGAGATTAGAGGGAGGCCGATTGAGGGGTAATGTGAGGAAGTTATTTTTCACTGAAAGGGTGGTGGGGTGCATGGATTGGCCTACCTCAAGAAGTGGTGGATATGAATACAGTGCAGGGCTTCAAACAGGCATGGGATAGGCATAAGGAAGCAATACAGATGAATATGAATAGATAGGCCATTGACAGAGCAAAGGCCGATGGCACATTCATAAGGTAGAAAAAGAAATGGGCAGACTGGATGGGCCTTGTGGTCCTTATCTGCCATCAACTTCTATGTTTCTATGTTTCTAGGAGTACATGATCTCAAAAATAATGCATGGATGGCAGTGCAGGACCCAGATGTCACTGTGCTCCCCACACACAAATATGACTACTATTAAGGAATAATGTGGCCTTGTGCTTCCACAGAGAAATAGGGATACAATTACAATATCTCAAACATTATGGATGGTTCTAGGCCCTGCACTCCCACAAGCAAATAAGCCTACAATTACACTGTCTCAAAAAGTAAGGAAATTCTCTGCAAGAAAAATCATTAATGCACCATTAGGGTTCCCTATGATTATACTTTCTCAAAAAGTAAGGAAATTCTCTGCAAAAAAAATCAGTAATGCACTATTAGGGTTCCCTATGATTATACTTTCTCAAAAAGTAAGGAAATTCTCTGCAAAAAAAACTTCAGTAATGGACCATTAGTGTTCCAGCTTCAAAAGTAGGGAAATGCCTTCTTAGGGTTCCCAACCCTAAGACACCACCCTCACCCATGGTTTCCAAGACTCCACCCCCACCCTGCATGCAGAAACAGGAGTGAGGGGTGTGCCTTGGGGTTCTGAACCCTAATGCTCACCCCATTCCATGAGTAAGTAAGCCAAGATAGGTATAGTATAAGAGAATGGGGTGAGTATTAGGGTTCGCAACCCCAAGGCACACCTCTCAAGCCTGCTCTTGCATGCAGGGTGGGGTGAGGTCTTAGGGTTGGAAATTGAAGGTGGAGGTGGGATCTTAGGGTTGGGAAACCTAAGATGGCATTTCCCTACTTTTGACATTGGAACCCTAATGGTCCATTAATGAAGTTATCTGTATGTCTGTCTGTCTGTCTGTCTGTCTGTCTGTCTATCTATCTATCTATCTATCTATCTATCTATCTATCTATCTATCTATGCAATAGGAGTGGTGATAAATTGACTCTGATAAATGCATTTATCAGAGCAACTGTATGTATAAATCAGAGACCAATGATTTATATGCCATCATGGATTTATACATATAGTTACTACATCATCACTGCCCCCCGGGCACTTTCACTTTCCCTATTTCACCCAGCTGTTGTGTACCACCCTTAGTTTCCTTTGATTCAGTTCTGCTCAACTTATCTCTCCCTTTTCCTGTTACAAATTATTAAAATATGTACCTTTTTCCTCAAGGCTTGAAATGTAGAATCACATCTTTCTACAGCCATCATCTCACCAGGATAACATGTAATGCTGCTGTTTTTACCTGCTCTCTCCACAGCTACTAAACCACCACCCACTAGCTCCCAATGCCACCTGCCTGCTTCTCTAGCTCTTCTCTCCATGGTACACTAGGCAACTGAAAAAGAAAGAAAAACATTTTTTTAATTCAATGCCTGAATTGCGCATTCCGAGTGATCGAGCGCTACAATACATGTACTCCCACTCGCTCGATCCCTGACCACAACCACACTTTATTGCCACCAAAACCCAAAGGCAGGATCAACTAGATAACACAGCTCCAATGAATTTACTGTAAAAATCTCTCCAAAGAAACACAAACTGAAAACAAAGTATGAAGTGGTAACCTGGTTCCCTTGCTAAGCGAGAGCTGCCACCATCAATGTTTTGAAAACTGTTCAACCTGCCCACACACACAATCAGAGTCAATGAAGCAGTGTGCTGAAAATGGAGGGTCATGGTGGCTCTATCTACCATGCTTGCATTCTTTGTTATCTACTGTGAGCAGCACAGTGACAAATGACACACTGCAAAAAAATCATCTCTGTTTTATACATATATATATATATATATATATATATATATATATATATATAAACTGCTAAATGAAATACAAAAAACAAAAAACAACTACACAACAAAAATCCCTATTGCATAAATGGAATATGCAATGGTGATGAGTTAAATAAATGATTTATCTGCACTCAAGCAGTTTGACCTTGGACACCGCAGTTGTGGCTGATGCCACTCGTGAACTTACCCAATGCCAAAACTGTATGAGTGCAGAGAAATCATTTATTTAACTTGCCCCCATTTTATATACCATATACTGTATGTATATATATATACCACATATAATAGATACCCCTAATTTTAGGTGTGCAGTCAGCCTGATATACGATTTTGGTGTGCTAGACGCACATTTGTGTCACAGGCCGAGTGTGTCAACCACCAAGGAGGAGTATATCAGAGCACCACTCACACACCGTAGAGTGGGTTATCTGTCTTATAAAATGGGAAAATTGTTTTTTTGGGGGGAGTAAAAGTGCAAGTGTGCGGTTGCGCTCCGATATATGCACGGTCATGTGATATGATCCTACTAATCAGCAGACATAATTTTTCCTACTCATTTATAAATATATATATATATGTATATATACACACATATATTTTGCAAAAAACCTCAGTAATGCTCCATTTAGGGCCAAAGCAACAAATGCTGGGAAATGAGGCATTAGTGTTTACCTAACACCCCACCCTCCCAAAACAGGCATGAGAGCAGGTGTGGGGTGTGCCTTGGACTTCTTAAGCCTAGCGCTCACCCTTTTACCCTTTTTCAAATCCATGCCAAAATGCCATTCCACACCACAGGATGTGCAAAAGATTAATATTTTTTTTTTCAGCAATCACAAAGCATGGCAGTTCTGTTACCCAAGCTGTATCTACCATAGAAAAAACATCACACCAAAATTCCACACCAATTCGATGAGGTAAAAACTACAAAAAATGGTGACTTTTTTAAGTATTTGCGCTATCTGGATCTCAGAATCCATACATCTGACCGGAACAAAACGTCCCACATCAATATATCTACCCCATGGGACAGCACATACCAAATTATGTGCAAATCAATTGATTGGTTGCAATGTTATTGAAGTGCACAATTTGAGGTTTAACATTAAATAGGCTACTCAACCCTAATAAGGGCGCAATAGCGCCCTTATAGTTAGGATTGGTACAGCCTTTCAATGTTAAATCTCAATTTTTGCACCTTAATAACTTTGTCATTTTTTGATCAGATAACCCCAAAATTGGTATGTGCTGTCATGTTGTCAGTGTCACAAGATGTAGAAAGTTTCATGATGGCAGCTTTTATGGTTTCAGAGATACAAAGTGGTCAAATAAAACAAAAAGGATTTTTTTTCCCCATAGGATAACATGGGATATTTTGCTCTCATGTACAGCACACACAGAATTAAGTTTGCCTCTGATACTTTCAGGGATAATGGGGTATATGCCAAGGGTGTGCCTTTGGATGGTTTGGTGAAAACATATATAACCATTTCTGAATTATAATAATTTTTGTGATAGATGCAAGACAGGCAGTGTGAACTGTATTTTGAAATACATTTTGAATGGTAATTAGAAAAAACATTCATACTGCATTTTGCAATACAGTTTGAATGGTAATTAGAAAAAAACATTCAAACTCTATTTATTTATTTGATCATTCGGAAACAACCTTTGAGTATGAACTCTTTTAAAAATGTTCCACGTCATAATACATAAAGACAATTACAGACATATATTATTTACAGTAAGTACAGTGACCGGCATGATAAAGTGTTATAAGCCGTTGAACAGGACTAGTATCTATGCTTAAACAAGGTACAGATATAACAAAATTACTAATCAGGAGCAAAGCATAGCAACCACAGGGGCCTTGTCAGGAGCATACCTCTCAAGTGTCCCAAATCACGAGGGACATCCCTCATTCTGCCCCTTAAAATTGCTCTGTCCCTCATGGAAAAGGTGCTACCCACACAGCAAATGTGCTGTAAATTCAGACTTTAAAGCAGAAACACTTAACTTTCTAAAATACTAAATCCAAAATAAACTTTGTACAAGTAAACACTATGGTTTTCATAGTGTTCTGAGCTTTTATCTCCATGTTTGAGGATGTGTCCCTCATTTTGAGGGTCTGTGTCCCTCATTGTCCCTCATTTTGAGTGTCCAAAAATATCCATGTCCCTCATTTCAGTGACAAAAGGTTGAAAGGTATGGTCAAGAGGTAGAGCAAGAAGAGAAGGTTGATGATTAGCATCGGAGTTAGAGTCAGTGGGGCAAAGAAGAAGCTGGGAGGATACTGTGCTGAGGTGTGGTGGGGTCAGATTTAAGAGGGGTAGCGAGGAGATGGACAGTGGAGTAGAGAGTGAAAGAGCCATCCCCCAGTGTGGGAACTGGGTGAGTGCAGAGTTGAGGTAGGTAGGACAGGAGTGGGTAGGCTCGGCCAAACTATTCACAGGTAGGAAGAACTAGGAAGGTAGGGAGTAGGAGAGTGAAGGAGGGGACAAGAGGAACAAGGAGCTTAAAAGGTGAAGTACTGTACCTGAGAGTACACAGAGATGAGAGGAGGCCAGGTGGAGCACTGAAGTCCCAATCAGCACCCATCAATTGCAGCACGAGACACCCTCAGTGGAAGGAACACGTTCAGTACTGGCAGTCACAGGTGCACATTTGCAAATACAGTTCGAACGGTAATTAGAAAAAACATTTGAACTGTATTTTGTAAATACAATTTGAACGGTATTTTTAATTACCTTTCAGTTTAAAAAGTTCTCCTAGCTGGCCTGGTGGCACTGAGGGTTGAGGCGCTGGATGCCACAACTCGTGCCACCACGACAACCTGGGTTCTACAGTGAATTTGGGCCATTGGGTGCTGGCAGGGACAGGAAAGGATTGAGCATACAGAGGACTGCTCTCCTTTCCTGGGGTGGGTGGGTACCCTTGCAGTGGTGCTGGTGGCTCCTGGTGGTGAGTGGGGAGGGCGCACCTTGCAGCATGCCCTTCTGGGGTTGGAGCAGCTGTAGATGCCTTACACATGGGTGTACACCCCTGTGTGCAGGGCATCATTGCATGTCCATGCTCTGGGAACACACACAAACAAAAAAACCTGGTCCCACAGATAGGTGATGGCAACCTCCAGTGCCCGCTGCCACACAACCAATGCCTGTCAGGTATTGGCAGGGGCAGGAAAGGATTGATCATCTGGAGGACTGCTCTCCTTTTCTGGGGTGGGTGGGTACACTTGCCGTGGTGCTGGCAGATCCTGGTGGTGACTGGGAGTGGTGCACCTTGCAGCATGCTCATCTGGGGTTGGAGCAGCTGCAGACACCTAACGTGTGGGTGTGCTCCTGTTGCATGCAGGGTGTCATTGCATGTCTGTGCTTTGGGAACACACACCAACAGAAAAATCCATTTCCCACAGATAGGCGATGGCACTGTCCAGTGCCCACCACCACACACCCAATGCCAAACTCATCTCTCTGGCTCTCTCGATCTCTTGCCTTGCCTTGGGTCCTGTGAGCTAAGTGGGGGTTGTCGGATCAGGGTAGGGTGGAGGAGTGTCTGTCCCCGATCATCTGTACTAGTTCTTCTAGTATTGCCTGCATAAACACATCACTTACTTCAGACTTTAATAAGGTCTTAGACTGGCTACTAGACAGTAAGCTTGTACAAAATTAAAAGAAAATGAAAGTCATGCTCCTAGGTTCTGCACCGAAGATTAAGGTCTGTTCTAGTTTGCTGGAGGTTCTTCACCCAGGAGGATTTCCAATTGAAAATGTTACTTCCTTCAAGTACCTTGGGATTCTGCTGGACCAGTCCCTGGATTTTAATCTTCACATTCAGTCCTTGTGCAAAACTGTAAACTCGAAACTGGGAGTAGCTTACAAAATGAGCTACATGCTTACACCCTCGGCCAAATTAGCAATTGCCCAAGGTATTCTGCTCCCAACCCTTACTTATGGTGCCTCTATTCTTACCTCTGCCCATAAAACCTCCCTACTAAAATGGGACGTAACTTATAACAATATATGCTGACTTGCCTCTTCGTCGACTCGACTCAAACATCACTGCCATCTTTATAAAGATCTAAATTGGCTCTCACCCTCTGCCAGTAGATAATACTACCTTGAATCATTAATGGACTCGATCATCTGGGAAAACTCATCCCAGCTGGCAGCATTGCTGGTCCCTCAACCATCCTCCCATGGCCTGCGATCAGCTGACAAATCCTTGCTCTATGTTCCGAGATGTTGGACGACTAAAGGCACAGGGGCCTTCCAATTCTGTGCTCCCAGGCTATGGAATGCTCTTCCACTCAACCTCCGGCTATCTCAGTCTCACTTTGGATTTAAAAGTGAATATCGTTGTTATCTATCCTTAGCTGATGCTTGTACATGCTTTGATCCAACCTGAAGCTCCTGAGACTTACCAGTAATGTCACCCCTGCTCTAATCCAGCTCCAAGACTGTCTCCTCTTTCCCTCACCATATTTTTCCTTCTCTTTCTAAATAACTTCTTGAATACTAGCTCTCTTCCTTCTCGAACCTTGTTGCTGACCATCCACTGTTGTTTTGCCAGTTGCCACCCCTGACCTTCCTTCTGTCAGTCTTTCTTGTTATGTTTGAACATTCCTCACATTTCTCTCTATATAACCTTATTATCTTATTAACCCTTTCACTCCACAGGTCTGGTAAGTGGTTTCTGCACTTATTATATATCTTACTGCCATTATCTGTATAATGCTTGCCATTATTTTTTGTTGTTTCTACCCATTGTAATTTTGTAACACTGCTGTACTGTTCCTCTATTTGTATTATTGTACCCATGTTGCTGTTGTTCAACCGTTCTCTTTTTGTTGTACTCTCCCGGGTCGTGCCTAAAAATAGTCATTTTATGGCTAGTGCACTTACCCGGTTAACAAAAACTAAATAAACATAAATAAATAAATAAATACATTTTCTGGTGAGGTGAGGACCAGGCAGGTGGTAGAGCGGTTAAGGCGAGTGAGGTCTGCCTGAAAGAATTCCGTGGGGACAGTGATAAAGAAAGTCCACAAAAAAAAAAATGTTCTGGGGTGCAGGACAGGCAGTGCAAACTGTATTTTTACCTTGTGAATGTTTTTTCTAATTACTACCAATCGAACTGTATTTCAAAATGCAGTGCAAATGTTTTTTTCCAATTACCATTTGAACTGTGTTTCAAAATACAGTGCAAATGTTTTTTATAATTACTGTTCAAACTGTATTTACAAAATATAGTTCACACTGCCTGTCCTGCATCTATCACAAAACTTTCTTTGCCACCTCACTGCCACTACACGGTTTGGACTTCTGGGCTGAAATTTTCAGGGTGGCAAGCCCTTGCACCACAGATGTGCCTTTTGCTGATTTGCTGAAAACATTTATGCTGGTTTCAGACTTACAGCACAGCAAAGTTGTGAATTTTCCCATAGGACAACAATGCGGCACCCACGGCGCTTTTCCGCACCTGTATCTTGAAAACAATTAGAGATATGGATTTTTCTCTTGAGGCGGCTTAGTCCACCTTTAGGTGGACTTCTTAGCCTGTGTGGAGGTTTCCAAGTTATGATTACAACTGCAGTGGAATTCTTTTCATAGTTGCTACGGTTACTGAGATATTAGCAAATTAGTGTTACAAGGGTTCCTTTTCAACACTATAGGGCTGCTGTATGGCTCTGTAGTTATATATAAGTGAGAGCACAGGGCCCAGGAGGCCCATGCTTCCACATACACATACCATTATGCAAAACTGGGCAGTGTGAAGGGAGCGCAGGGCCCGGATGGCCCTCTATCCCACAAATACATACTAGGAAGGGTGGATGGGAGGTGCAGCTACAGAATAAGGGGTGCTAGCTGCACATTCAAGCAGACTTGATAGACCTATAGGCCTTTATCTGCTGGCAAGTTTCATATGTTCGTACTGACCACTTACATTACACTGCCTCAAAAAGACGGAAAATTCATTGCAAAAAACTCTGTTAATGCATCAGTTAGGGTTGATGTCACAGTGACAAAAATTTTGAAATTCAAAGTTAGGGTTACCACTCCTACCACCACCACCCACCCCACCCTACATGAACCAACAGGCATAGGGGCGTGCCATGGGGTCATCAGACCTAACTCACCCCATTCTCTTATACTGTAGTGTATCATCTCATTTACACATGGAATGGGGTAAGAGTTGGGCCAGAAGATCCCATGGCATGCTCCAATGCCTCTTGATGTGTGTAGGGTGGGGAGGTGGGGTGGTATGGGTGGTAACCCTGACATGGAATTTTCAAACATTTGACACAGTCCCACACAAAAGATTAATATACAAGTTAGCCAGCCTGGGAGTGGGTCCCAAGATGACAGCCTGGGTAAAGAATTGGCTGGAGAATAGGACACAGAGAGTAATAATAAATGGAGTCCACTCTGAAGAAAGGGGGGGTTACTAGTGGGGTACCACAGGGTTCAGTATTAGGACCGGTCCTCTTCAATGTCTTTATAAGCAACGTTGCAGAGGGACTGGAAGGAAAAGTATATCTCTTTGCAGATGACACAAAGATCTGCAACAGAGTTGATGCACAAGGTGGGGTGGAAAGGATGAGAAGGAACTTGGCAAGGTTAGAGGAATGGTCAAATGTATGGCAGCTTAGCTTCAATGCTAAGAAGTGCAAGGTAATGCACCTGGCAAACAAAAACCCAGGGGAAGAGTACACAATGGGGGGTGAGATACTAACAACAACAAAAATGGAAAGGGACCTGGGGGTAGTCATATCAGATGACCTAAAGGTGGGCAAGCAATGTGAGAGGGCAGCAAGGAGGGTTGGGGGATACTGGGATGCATAGGAGAGGCATCACCAGTAGAAAACAGGAAGTTATTATCCCTCTGTACAGACAGCTGGTGAGACCCCATCTGGAGTACTGCGTGCAGTTCTGAGACCCAACTCCGCAAAGACATAGACAGGATGGAAGCTGTCCAGAGGAGGGCACTAAATGGTGCAGGGTCTGCACCGAAGACATATGAAGAGAGACTTAAGAGCTTAATATGTATAGCCTCGAGGAAAGGAGGGAGAGGGGGGACATGATAGAAACTTTCAAGTACCTCAAGGGAATCAGCAAAGTCCAAGAGGGTAGCATCTTTCAAAAAAACAGGTGTGCAAGAACAAGGGAGCACAATTTGAAGATAGAGAGGGGGGTGACTCAGAGGTAATTTAAGGAGGTATTTTTTCACAGAGAGGGTTGTGGATGCATAGAACATCCTTCCGGAGGAGGTTGTGGAGTCAAAAACAGTGGTGGAATTCAAACATGCATGGGACAGTCATAAGGCAATTCTAGGGGGTGGGGGTAGGAAGAAGTAGGCTGCTGGTTAACTAGGATCTGTAGCTTATCCATTAGGTAGGGAAATGGGCAGAATGGGTGGGCCAAGCGGTCCTTATCTGCCATCAAATTCTATGTTTCTATGTTTGTCGCTCTGACATCAATCTTAACTGATGCATTAACAGAGTTTTTTGCAATGATACATAAAAAAAAAAAAAATATATATATATATATATATTACAGGGTTGTGGTCATGCCCCATAGTTAGGGTTGGATCGGCACTTCTATGTTAAATCCAAAATTTTACACCTTAATAATCATGGCGTACTTTGACAAAATAGCCTAAAATTTGTCATGCACGATCATTCTGCTAGTGTGTTAAAAATGTGAAACGTTTCTTAATGACATCTTGTATGGTTTGTGAGACATGGAGTGCTAAAAAACTGAAAAAAGACCACTTTTTTCTATACTTAACATGATATTTTCTATTGTCATCTACAGCCCAAACAGTATAACATTTTTGCCTGAAATTTTCAGGCATGATGGGGTCTGTGCCCATGGTGTGCCTTTGGATGGTCTGGTGAAAAAAATATCTCACCAGTTTTGAATTATAATGATTTTTGTGATAGCTGCTAGACAGGCAGGTAAAAGAAAATGGTTCAAACTGTAAATAGTTAAGACAGTGATACTCAGTCCTGACTGACTGGCTCAGGAGTCACATGAGCAGTCAACATTAACCAAAGAGCCACAGCATACGCCTCATAGTCAATTTTGGCAAACACATTCCAGTACTAGGAAATATTAGTGATCATTTACAAATACAATAACAGCATTCAATGTCAACAGCCTGGTTTAGTTTAGTATTCATTTTTATAACTGATAACAAAAGCACCTGATTGATAACAAAAGCACCTTTATTTAAGAAGTTTGCTAAAAGAAAATATACGGAGAGGTTGGGGTTAGCATCTCTAGTGAAATCAGATATTTGCGAGCTGGTAAAAACAAATATCAATAAAGGAGGATGTCTTAAGAGGTAGCTAGGCACTACAAAGACAAAGACTGTGTATAACATAGCTGAGTTATATAAAATATGTAAGTTCTATGGGCCTGATTTTAGAAGGTTGAGGCAGCACTTGTGTCAAGCTCTGGGACAACAGTAGTGTTTGGTGCAGTTGCACAAAACCCCTTTGATGAAACACAGTCCGATTTTGCAAGGGTTGGTGCAGTTACAATTTCTTCCTCACTTTACAGCATCTTGCATCAAAGCTTTGGTGCAAGCCCTGTAAAATGGGTCCCCCAATGGCACACAGTTAGACCGAGGGGAGCTAGTCTAACCTAATGTGTTCAGTGCAAGGGACTTGCATCGGTGGGTTTGTTGCAAGCTTCTTTACAAAATTGCACTTGAGGCAAAATTTGACTCAAGTTGACCCTTGCAGCAAACTCTCTGCCACAAGTCCCTTGCAACATTGTAAGTCGCTGGTAAAATTGGGCCCAATGGATGTGTACATTTCCAAACAGTTACTTTTAAACTTCATATTGTATGGCACTTTTGTTTATTTCGGTTCACATTATTTAATAAGACAAATGTGTAAAAGGAAGTATGTGCACTGAAACTGTAATGCTGAATGAAGCTGGCTGGTGATCACAGAAACCATGGCAATGATCAATGGGTATATAATCCAGGAGTATCACCAATTAGTAGAGTCTATATTTGTCCTCATATATTTGTTTTTACCAGTCACCATTCTTTCACACTCGTCCACTTCACAGGCCTACGACGGTTGCTCTGGATTGGGAAACAACGTAATCATAGTAGTTTAATACTGTGAAAAGTCACAGGTGGTAAGGAGGTGATAAGGAGCCACAGGTGATCAGTTGAAGAGCTACTTGTGGCTCAGGAGCCACAGTCTGAGTATCACTAAGTTAAGGAGTTACTGTTGGTTCTCAGAGAAATACTGTTTGCGAGGTAAGCCATCTTGTTTTTTTCCCCGTTTTAAAAATGGGCTTCTAAAGAAATACTGCTTGGTAAGGAGTAAACAAGACCTGTTTTTAGGTGTCAGTCAGATACTTAGTTCCATGTTTGTCTTAGGATTTACAAATTCACCAGGCAAATATGTCTTTTTGCAGCAAGAATCACATCTCCTCTTACTTGCTTAAGTAAGGATCGTTTGAATGGAAAAGAACCATTCACAGTTCATTACAGTTTGAACTTTACTATTCGAATGGAAAGACTGCAAACAGTAAAGGTCCATAACAGTTCGAACTGTAATACATGTAGACAGTCTTATGGAGCATCCTGTTCTATAACCTGACTGGATTTCATAACTGTATCACATTTACTTTAGAGTATACCAGCTAAAATACTGCTGTTTACTGTGCAGGTGCCAAAGTATGCTCAGATTGGTCTAATCTGGTTTTAGGTAATCACACATACCCATAAGTGAAGTTTTAGAGCAACAACTGCAGATTGCCATCCCATTGATAATAAACAATATGTCCCTGGTGGTCCAATTGTCCTTCCCCTTACCTGATTGCTGGCCCAAAGTTAAACAAAAAACAAGTATTCTCTGGTGATCTAGTGGTCCTTCCCCTTCCCGCTCACTGATTGCTTGCCCATAGTTAGAGAAGCCAACAAGTATTCCCTGGTGGTCTAGTGGTCCCTCCTCTTCCCCAATCTCCAGCCTATTGTTAAATTCTCTGTGTGGTACATAGCTCAGTGCTTTGTGGTATGTAGAGCTGAATGAGATATAGTTGGTGCTTAGATACGTTTGAACTGGTTAGGTACAAGGTTCAGTGTTTGTAGCAAGTGGTAACTGGATGACATGATTGGTGCTTAGCTACATTTGAGCTGAATAAAAGATGGTTGATGATAAAGTCTTAATCTCTGGCATTTCTCTATATCCCACCTTTTTTCTGGATGCTAGGTACGTGCAGGTTAGAAGGCCCAAAAAGATATTAAGTACCATGTGATTACCTCCTCAACTCCAGAGAGTGTGGCCAGTAGCATGCAGGAGAGGAACCCCCCCTTGGGGGAACCTCCAAGGATCTATGGCTACTGACCTGCCCATCCTCTGGGCATACTAAAGGAGAATAATCCTAGTTAATCAATTACTAAATTTTTCTCTGAGTACAATCCAGATATTGGTAGCAGAGAAATATCATGATTCAATGGCGAGCAGAAGAATCCTGGAAAACAAGGTGCTGGAGAAATAACTCCAACATGGAGATGTTGCATAAGCAGTTGGTGATCCAAATCCATAGTATTTGTAGGAGATGAAAATGAGAAGCAGTTAGTGAAAGGTAAGGCAGCTGGCATCGCGCAGTAACTGTAAACTGCAGGTGAAGGCTAGACATCACAGGTAGAATTCCCAATCCTGTTGTATGAATTCAGCGATGAGCAAGAACAACGTTGCGATGAAGATTCCAGCAGATGAAGACTGTGTTAGAGATGATGTCCAAAGAAGTATGAAGGGTAATCCAGAACCATGTGAGCAGTAAGTGAAGCAGCTAGAATCATACATGTGCAGTCAGCATGGTTAAGAAATGAGTGCAATAGTAGAACACAGTCCAATGTAATGAGGACAGCTCCTAATGCTTCCATAGCAGATAAAATAAGTAGTGAGTTAGGCCCCCCACGTGGGTTAGCGAGAAGACAGGACCTCCACATAGGTTTGTCTTAGTAGTGTAGAAGTGAGTGAGTCAAGCTAGGCCTCCACATAGGCTAGCAGGACCAGCTGGACCTCTACGTAAGTCAGCCTGAGGTAGGAGTAGTGAGAGTGAGTAGAGCTAGGCCTCCATGTATGCTAGCAGGACTGGCTGGACCTCCACATAGGTCAGCCTGAGGTAAGAGTAGTGAGAGTGACTAGAGCTAGGCCTCCATGTAGGCTGGCAGGACTGGCTGAACCTCCACATAGGTCAGCCTGAGGAAAGAGTAGTGAGAATGAGTAGAACTAGGCCTCCACGTAGGCTGGCAGGACTGGCTGGACCTCCATGTAGGTCAGCCTGAGGTAAGGTTCACCTGATCGGTAAAGTGAGGGTCAAGTCAGCCGCCATATCGGCTGACCAACTGACAAGTAAGGATGGCAAACGGTCTCTGGCTAGGCTGGATGGAGGAAGGAAGGAAGCTTCAGGAATGGATACGAGGATACGATGGACTGTTCAGTATTGACAGAGGATGTCCATAACCTGGAACTACAGGGTTAAATGCCTGGAAGGCAGATTGAGGAATATTGCAGCTGAGAAATTAGTCCCAGTGCACTTCAAGCCCGTAGTGTAGCCAAGGAGGAGTTAGGCATTGAGATAATAAGGAATTCATGCAGTCCACAATTGAATTTAGCACAAGCAGATATGAAGTAGACATCCCTGGTAGATGTCTTGAATGGAGTAGCAGGTCAGAAGTGTCTCAGGTAATTGTTGGGATCCATTTGTCAACTACAAAGTAATATGACGCTCTGTCCAACAGACAGCTAAAGTAGCTGCAGCAAAACAAGGGAAATATACCCTCTTAGACTTGCAGAAGAATATAGAAGGTGCAGCAGTGTTGCATGAGCTGCTTATGGCACTGAGCTGTGTCCTATGCAGGTGGCAGTAAGCTAGTGCCCATCAGCTGGTACTAGGAGGAAAGCAGCATACCATGTAGGAAGCAACAAATGGGAGTAAGAAGCATGAACTGGACACTAAACTGGTGAGGAATGGACAGGCAGTACAGCACTCCATGAGGACTGGATGGATCCCGAGCCATGGAAGACAATCTTTGGGAAAGACAGGAAGCAGCATCAGTCTGGTGCAGTGGTGCGGTATGTCTTTCAGTAGGAGCCTGGACCACTTGTTGCTGCAGCAGGGCACAGAAATGGGACGCCCAGGAAGTGCAATAAAGAAACTGCTGAGAGCCCAGAACTAGGATCGAGAAGTGCAGCAAAGGCAGTTTGGGCTACAGCAATAGGTGGCTGCACTCTAGTGTGCAGTGCAATGCATTCTTGGAGGCTCCAAGCAAAGGGAATCCAGAAGACTGTAAGGTGTGAGCGGCCTCATGATAACTGCGAACTGTGCGGTGGCATGCAGCAGTGGCTGCTTGAAAAAGAAGACAGGTAAAGAAGCAGAGCAAGGAGGTACTAGCACACAGCTGAGCAAGGAGCAGAGGCAGCAAAGAAAGGGGAAGAGCAGCATTGGCAGCACAGGCTGCCATGGATAGAGAGTGCAGAGTGGCATGGAACAAGCAGCTGCAGGAATCCCCAAAAAGAAGAGAAGACAAAAGGTATGGAAAAGAGACACAAGAGGGACAGCAGGAGCAGCAAGGGAGGGGGAACAAAAGAAAGAAAAACAAAATGAGCAGGAGACAGGATGAAATGAAGCGGGAGGAGGGGAAGGGGGCAAGGCAAGAAAAACACAGGCAAGACAGAGGATGGGAACAAAGACAGCAGCCACGGAACAGCAGCAGCAACACACCAGTGAGTGTGACGAGTGTGACTCACTCTAAGCAGAAGGGCATGTGAGCAGGAAGTTTAAGTAAAGAATGGGGGAGGAGCTATGTCTCCCCCACAGAACTTCAGGCTGTAGCTTCCCCCCCCCAAAAAAAACAAGTATATCTTGGTGGTACAGTGGTCCCACCCCTTCCCCAATCCACGGCCCATTGTTAAAAAAAAAACAAGTATTCCCTGGTGGTATAGTGGTCCCACCCCTTCTATGATTGCTGACCCACAGTTAAAAAAGATAAGTATTCCTTGGTGGTCTAGTGGTCCCTCCCCTTCCTGATTACTGATTGCCAGGCGATAGTTAAAAACAAAAAGTATTTCCTGGTAGTAGTGGTTCCCCCACCCTCTCCCTGATCACCAATCGCAGGCCCTATTGTGAAAAAAAAAGGCATTCCCTGGTGGTGGTGGCCCCTCATCGCTGATAGCTGGCCCATCTTGAAAAAAACCCCAGCTCCCTGGTGGTCTAGTGGTCCCTCTTCCCTGATCAATGGCCCATGATAGCAAAAAAAAATCACTCTGGTGTTCTAGTGGTCCCTCCTCTGATCGCTGCTAAAAAAAAAAAAATCACCCTGGTGGTCTAGTGGTCCTTCCCCAATCACTGATCACCAGCCCACACTAAAAAAAAAAAACATGTATTCCATGGTGTCTAGTGGCACCCCCCAACCCATCGATCACTGTCCCCTAATAATAATAAAAAAAAATTCCCTGGTGTCTAGTGGCACCCCCTTCCCCAGACACCATTCCCATAGTCATATCATCTTTCCCTGGAGCCAGTTGGCACCCCACCTGTCGATTGCTGTCCATGTAATAAAATATATATTCCCTGATGTCTAGTGGCACCCTCTACCTTCCCATTGCTGACGGAATCTGCAGTAAAGAAAATGGTCCCTCAATGTTTTTTGTTAAACCTGAAAAAAAGAAAACAGCCCCTTACCGATCAGCCCACCACCCCAACCTCCCACTCAGCACTCAACTCACCCACATCTCCCAGTGCTCCCCTACACACCCTCACTCACCCTCACAGTCCCCAGGGTCAAGATCCACTCTGCAAACAAAGACACGTCTTGCTGCTGGAATTGTTGAGTGCAATATGAGAAACTAAGGTACTCTAAGTGTGGTTCAATGTATTTCAATGGAGTTTTCAAATCTGATGCATAATTTTGCCATTTTTGCATGTTTTGACACCACATTTTTAACATGACTTTTTGGGGACCCCACCTCATGAACAATATCAGTGACATTACACAACTTTGATAAGATGGCCAATAGAGTTAAGCTAGCCCTGGCAAGAATAAATACAGGTGAAGGTGTACAGGCAAAGTAGGCAGGCATTAAGAATGCAATACCTGAAGCAAAGTCCCATTGTGTCAGGGAGAGAAACAAGAGCAAAAGAAGGAGGAAACCACTTTGGTTCTCAAAAATAGTAGCAGAAAAGATCAGAGCCAAAAGGTTGGCCTTCAGGAAATATAAGGTAAAGCAGCGGGACGAAGATAAGGAGGCATACCAAACTTCCCTAAGGGAAGCAGGGAAGGCAGTAAGGCACGCAAAGGCCCAAACCAAGGAAACACTATCTCAAAAAGTAAAAGAAGGGGACAAGACTTTCTATAGATACATTAGTGAAAGGAGAAAGTCAAGAGGGGGTATTGCTAAGATTAAAGGGAATAAGGAGGGATGTGTGGAGGAGGACCAAGGAAAAGCATCTATCCTAAATAGATACTTCTGCTCAGTATTTACTGAGAAGAAGATAGGGCAGGGCCCACATCTCAGCACCATGGACATGGGGTGGGGGGAGGGAGGCATGCACAAGTCCCTTCACAAAAGAAATGGTCCTACAAGAGCTCGCTAAGCTCAGGGTGGACAAGGCAACAAGACCTGATGGCATACATCCCAGGGTACTAAAGGAGCTAAGGGTGGAACTAGCACAGCCATTATCAGAACTGTTTAGTGAGTCTCTGAGCACAGGAGAGGTTCCAGAAGACTGGAGAAGGGCTTTTGTGATCCCACTTCACAAGAGTGGTAGCAGGAAGAGGCAGGGAACTACAGACCAATCAGTCTTACCTCAGTAGTTGGCAAGATTATGGAGGCACTCCTTAAGGAAAGGATAGTGCAACACCTGGAATCCATTGGAGCACAGGATCCAAGATAGCATGGGTTTACAACAGGAAGGTCCTGTCAAACTAATCTCATAGATTTCTTTGACTGGGTAACCAGAGTGGTGGACCAAGGGGGTGCAGTTGATGTCGCCTACCTTGACTTCAGCAAAGCTTTCAATACTGTTCCACATAGAAGATTGATTAATAAGCTGGGTGGGCTCATGGTGGGTCAGAAGTTGGTCAGCTGGGTGGCAAACTGGTTGATGGGCAGAAAACAGAGAGTGGTGGTAAATGGTATACAGTCAGAAGAGATGCAAGTCACAAGTGGGGTACCTCAGGGATCAGTGCTGGGGCCAGTCCTCTTCAGTATCTTCATCAGTGACATTGCAGATAGACTGGAGTGTAAGATTTGTCTGTTTGCAGGTGACAACAAGATCTACAACAGAGTAGATGATCCAGATGGGGTGGGCAGAATGAGAAGAGACCTGGATAAACTGGTAAAATGATCAGAAGAGTGGCAAATGGGTTTAACACAAAGTAGTGCAAGATCATGCACATAGGGAAGAGAAACCCTGAAGCCACCTATAGGTTGGGAGGGGAGTTGCTGGTAATCACAAGAGAAGAGAAAGACTTGGGCATTATCTTCACAGATGACCTGAAGTCATCCAAGAAGACCACTAAAGCAGTAGGTAAGGCTAGAAGGATGTTGGGGTGTATTAGTAGGGGTATCACAAGTCATAATAGGGAGGTAATAATCCCTCTTTACAAGACACTGGTTAGGCCCCATCTGGAGTACTACGTGCAGTACTGGAGGCCACACCTGCACATGGACAGTAACAAAATGAAAACAGTCCAGAGAAGGGCAACCAAAATGGTGCAAAGACTGCCTCAGAAAACATATGAGGACAGATTAATGGAACTCAGTATGTATACCCTAGAGCAAAGGAGGGAGAGAGAGGTGATTTGATTGAAACATTCAAACATCTTAACGGCATTAACAAGGTGAAAGAGTCTAACATGTTTCAGTATAAGAAAAATAGCAAGATAAGAAGACACAGCATGAGATTAGAGGGAGGCTGATTAAGGGGTAATGTGAGGAAGTTCATTTCACAGAAAGGGTGGTGAATGCATGGAACGGCCTACCTCAGGAAGTGGTGGATATGAATACAGTGCAGGGCTTCAAACATACATGGAATAGGCATAAGGGAGCAATACAGATGAGTATGACTAGATAGCCCATTGACACAGTAAAGGCCTATGGCACATTCATAAGGTAGAAAAAATGGGCAGACTGGATGGGACTTGTGGTCCTTATCTGCCATCAGCTTTTATGTTTCTATGTTTCTATGTTACTCCAGCCTGAAAGGTAATTTTGTACTCACTTGGCAAATTCACTTTTCAGGGAGGTTTTGAACATTTTCCTACCCTTGTTCATGAGGTGGGGCCATAAGAAGACAATGCTGCAAATCTGAGGTCGAAATATGTAACAGTGGCAAAGTAAAGTACATTCGTTGACATTTTCCTGTGCTCCCTCATAACTTTGGTAATTGAAAATATTTTGACCCCAAAATTTCAACATAGCAATTTTTTCACACCACCTCATGAGCAGTGACACCTGTCATTTTTCAAATCCTGCCTAAAGTGTGTTTTCACACTTGTGGTATGGAATGATGTTCTGGTGGCACAGAATAACATTTCGGTGGGGATCTGAACATTTACAGCAGTGGGTTATTGAGGTGGGGTAAAAAGAATCCTATACTGACAATTTGGTTGCTGTTTTGGCTGAAATGCAAGTGTAGGGCCCTGTACTTCCATGGCATATATGCATCTATGGAAAGAAGGGAGAGCAGGGGGCCTAAAGGGCACTGCGCTCTCGCAAGCAAATGAAGATTCGATTATACTATTTAAAAAAGTAAGGAAATTCTTTCCAAAAAACTACATTAATGCACCAATTAGGGTAACAATGCCACAGAAGTAGGGAAATGTGGCATTAGGGTTTTCAACCCTAATGCCCCCCCCCCAGCAGCAAGAGGAAAAAACATTAGGATTTTGTATCTCCGGAGTCTTGGCGAATCAGTGATGGAATCTTCTTTGGGGGTTGTCAGCCCTAATTCCCACCATATTCCATGAGCAAACAACACCACGCATGATCTCTTTTTTCATGCAGGTGCCACAGAGGGGAGAGGGGAGCATTAGGGTTGACAACCCACAAGGAAGACCCCACCACTGATTTTTCAAGACTAGAGACCCAAAACCCTATGTTTATTTCTTTTGCTGCTCCTGGTGGGGGGAGGGTTGAAAACCCTAAAACCACAATTCTCTACTTTTGTGGTATTAAATTACCCCAGTTGGTGCATCAATGCAGTTTTTTGCAAAGAAAAAAGTATATATATATATATATATTGCAAAAAATTGCGTTACTGCACCATTTAGGGTTAAGACTACAGTGACAAAAATAGGGAAATGTGGTTTCAGGGTTTCCAACCCTAACCTCCCCCCACACCTGAAGCAAATCATGGGTGGAGTCTTTCTTGGGGTTGTCAAGCCTAAAGCTCACCATTCTGTATACAGTTCTGAAACATACACACCTGTGTCCATCACATCTGAGCTTTCTTGCTACCACGTGAGGTGAGCTTTAGGGTTGACAACCCCAACGAAGACTCCACTACTGATTTTATTCAGGTGTGTGTGTGGGGGGGGGGGTTATGGTTGGAAACCCTAAAACCACATCTTCCTACTTTTGTCACTGTAGTCTTAACCCTAAATGGTGCATTAACAAAGTATTTTGCAAGGAATTTCCTTATGTTTTGAGAAACTATAATCATATCATTATTGCCTGTGGAAGCTCAGTGCCCCCTGGGCCCCCCTCCTATCACTCTATAGATGCGGACATGTATTTTGCTGTGGAAGCACAGGGCCCTCTGTTCCCTGTGTTTTTATTTATAGCAAAGCAGCAAATAAATTGTCAGCACAGCCTTCTTCTTATTACCCCATCCTCTTAAATCCAGAACTGAAAATTGTCAAATCCCCCACGAAACGTTATTCCACACAACCGGAATGCCACAGGTGCAAAAACACAGTTTGGACAGGATTTTAAAAATGACAGCTTTCACATTCAAATTTAAGAACCCCATTGAAATACATTGAACCACACTTACCTTAGTTTCTTATACTGCACTTGACGATTCCAGCAGTAAGACGTGCCTTCAACTGGAGAGTGGATCTTGACCCTGGGATCTGTTCATGTGAGTGAGAGTGTGTGGGTGTGTGTGGGGTGGTGTGTACTCAGTGGGAGGTCATGGTGTAGGGGCTTGGATTGGTAAGAGCCCTTTTGTTTTACATGTTTAAAAAAAAAGGCACCAAGATGCAGTTTTCTTTATTAAAGGGTATTGAAAAACAGGGACGGCGATCAGAAGGGGGTGCCACTAGATACCAGGGAAACTGGATAAAATATGGGGATGGAGATTGGGGGGTGCCATTAGACACCAGGAAAAAATGCAAACAAAGACAGGGATGAAAATCAGAGGGTGGGAGGTGCCTTTTGACACCAGGGAAATACGAAATAAATACAGGGACAGTGATTGGGGGGGGTGCCACTAGACACCAGGGAAAAAGTATAAAATATGGATATGATCATTGGAGGGGTGGGGGTGCCTCTAGACATCAGGTAAAGATAAAAACTTACAGGGACAGCAATTGGAGGGTGGGGGTACCACTAGACACCAGGGAAATAAAATAAAATAAGAAGAGGACGATTGGAGGGTGGGAGTGCCACTAGACACCAGGGAAAGATGAAAAATTTATGTAGATAGCAATCAGAGGGTGGAGGGTACCATTAGGTATCAGGGAAACAATAAAAATATGGGGAGGGTAACTGGATGGCAGGGGGGCCACTAGACACCAGGTAAGCACGATCATGGGGAGTACTGCTGGACACCAGGGTAAAACAGGGATTCACAGCTTCTGTTGAAATGATGAAAAAAAAATAAGTCCAAAAATCAGTTTCATTTGCAGGAATGCTTTTCTGTATTAAATAAAAAATGATTCCTTCAAAAGAAAAAAGGAACCGCAAAAAAAAACAAGTTTTAATCTTTTTCTATATGAAGGGATCGATTTTCATTTAAACAAAAATATCATACAAAAAATGATCCTTTCATACAAAAAAAGAATAGGAAAAAACCTAAATCAGAAATCCTTTTCCATATGAAGAGATCCATTTTTCGTTTGAATAAAACAAGCCATAAGGAAAAACCTTAAAAAAACAAAGTGCAATTTTTTTTTTCCATATGAAGGGAATCTTTTTTGTATGAACGAAAAAGACCATATAAAAAAAGCAGAAGAGAGTCATGAAAAAGGATTACAAATGTAAAAAAGGAGAAGGGGCAGAGCTAGCAGCGGAAGGAAACTCTGAGAGAGCTCCTCTAGCTTGATGATGACTTTGATCTAAGATATATTTTAAATGTCACTAAACACTCTCGTAACCTGCATCAGCTTGTGCAGCTCTTCAAATGGCTCAGTTGGATATAGAAATTGTCAGGATTGAATATGGAGAACTCGAAGAAAAAAATCCTCTGAAGACAGCAGCAGTGCACAACCACATAGGCCTACTGATCAGACAGCAGTAGGGGCTTCCAGCCACAAGGTGGGCATTGCTGAGCCAATGAATGGAGTGCTCTTGCAAGCAATTCAGCTTTTGGACAAAAAGGTGGATACCCTAACAGATCAATTGGCCATGACTGACGTTAAAATTGCAAAGGCTTCAGCAACAGCCGACAGAGCTGCGGACACAGCAAATAATACCGCAATGGTTGTTTCAGAAATATTATCAGAGAACAAGCTCTTGAGGCTCTGAATGGAACAACTCGAGAATGCTGTCCGTTCAACGAACTTCCATATTTTGGGTGTCCCAGAACAACTGAAAGGACAAGATCTACTGGGATATGTGGAAACTATTGTTTCTAGATTATGGGACACTGAAATTGTTGGTGAAATTGTGAAAGTATAACACATTACCCCCAGGACGTTGTCAGCATTCTGAGGATTTGCCTCGCACGATCTTGGTGGTTACAACTGGCCAACGTGTTTGGGACAAAGTATGGGATGCAGCTAAAAAGAAAGGCACAGTTTCATTAACATCAGGGGAAAAGGTGCATTGCTTCCAAGATCTGGCCTACTCTACTAGACAATGCCGCAAGGCATTCAATGCCATAAGATCCGGACTTCGAGCATTGGGAGTTTCACACGCCCTGCAAGTCCCAGCCCATCTCTGTATCCAGTATGCGGGCAAAACATATCTTTACACTGACCCTACTGATGCATGGAAACGTTTGTTTGTGATCCAAATGACTTTGCTCAGCAAGATCTGGGAGGAGAATCAGATGAAGGGGTCTGAACATTTATCTTTTAACCTTTTTTTCTGGACTAAATCCCAGTAAGCTGATTCCCCGTGGCAGCCTTTTATTTAGATGCGTCATTGACATATGCCTAATTTAGATTATAGATCTTACATCTTGTTTGTAACTTAGGGCTGGCCAAAAAGTTGATGCTGGGGGATTGTTTACTTAGAGTGAAAGTACATCTTATAAGTTTTACTGTTTAAATTGATCAGAGGAGGAGCGGAGCAGGGGGGGGGCCCTCTCGATGGTATCTACTGGAATGTCGAAACTAAAATAAATACAGTTTTACATAGATGACAAGTTGCCTTTTTGGCTTTATTAAGAACTATGTAAGCAGCACATGGACACAATTTGAACTTACTTGCATGTCTTACATGTCTATGTTCTTGCTGCAATGGTGATTTAGATACTTTATCTTGTTATTTTCTTAAATAAGCTACATTTCAGCCCCCTGATGTTGTAAAGATGGGTGCTGAGTTTATTATCCTAGTTATGCTATCTGTGCTCTCAAGCTTATTGTTCTCAAATCCAAGGTATGAATTTCTTGTATGTCAGTACTATGAAAATTAATGAAAATAAAGTATTAATAAAACAACAAATGTAAAAAAGGAAAACATTTGGGTGTCATTTTTCCAACAATTAAGTGCAGAATCCATCTAACGGGGTCCTGATGAGGCAAATATACGTGTTGGTCTCTGTTCAGGATGTTATTTTTGCGGTTTTTAAAATCTTTTTTTGGAAAACATGGAAACACGATGGTGACAAATAAAAAATGAAATTTTCCTCATAAAAACTGGCCCCATATGAAAAGGGATTCTTTTTTCATTTCATACTGCTATCCTGAAGTACTTACTGTGCGTGCTTAGAACCCCCAATCTTAAAAATGAATAACTCTGGAATGGATTAATGTTTTCACCAAACTAGTGAAAGGCAATATTGTGGGCCAGGCCTGTTCTATCCTGAAAATTTCAGACCAAAATTCCAAACTGTCTGGGCACTAGGGGCTGACGAAAAAAACAACAACTTTGAAAAATTCACTTTTTTTGCTATCTGTATCTCAGAATCTGTACATCTGACCAGACTGAAACTTGGAAGATCAAGAGATCTACCCCCACAAGACTGCATTTGCAAACTTTTATGAAAATCCATTGAACAGTTACAAAATTAATAAAGTGCAAAATTGGGGTTTAACAAACTGCCTACTCATCCCTAAATATAGGGGTGCAACTGGGCCCCTATAACATCTATCTATCTATCTATCTATCTATCGTATCTATCTAGCTATCTATCTATCTATATCTATACAGCAACCCCTTACGATAACAAATGGTTTGGGAGCTATAACCTGCACTCATTATAGCCCCCAAATCATTACATTGAGGGATGCTGAAATACATAATACAGTACAGCAGGAGTCCCAGCTGGATGGAAGCACCCCACACGAAGACTGCTGCATTGATGGAGGGGCTGTAGTTAAGTTTCACTCTCACTGCTGTCCTCCCCCCTCCATGAGGCTTTCAAACACTATGAGCTCTGTAAGTAAAGAAACACAAAAGCTGTCTGCAGTACAGTATTTACTTGTCAGAAGTCCTGGACTGCTGTTTCTTAGATGAGATGTCCTCTGTTATTTTTCCTGCACATTCTGCAGAACAACTTAGCAGAGTCACGAATAAAAACAATGTAAAAGTTAATGATGTAGTGGCTGTAGTTAAGTTTGAATCTCACAACTGTCCTACCCCCTCCCCGAGACCATCCTGAATTAAATTGTACTGGACCTTCCACGCGCTTTGTAAACATGTCCCACCCTCCCAACTCAGAGACACGGACACCAATGGTGTTCAGTATGATACAGAACTGTATTTATTTTATGCACAGTATGTTCTGTTCTGTTTGTCCTGTGCATAAAATAAATATCATACAGAACAATATTAGTCTCTGAGTTGGGAGGGTGGGACGTGTTAACAAAGCAGTGGAAACACTGGGAGTCACAAACACCATTCGTTATACCTGAATTTCACCATAGTGGGGTTCGCTATAGTGAGAGGTTACCATAGATATATCTATCTATATGTGTATATATATATATATATAATGTCTGCCTGTCTCTGTCTATCTATCTATCTATCTATCTATCTATCTATCTATCTATCTATCTATCTATCTATCTATCTATCTATCTATCTATCTTTCTAATCACAGTCACAGTAATTAGATATTCATGAGCATACATCCATAAGGTGGTATTAATCAGCAAAAGTGCTACAGTGAAATAAAGTGCATAATAAAACCATCCATTACTAAGAAACACAGCATTTTAAAACATTTCTACACACTAGCGGATATGGAGCAAAAGCCTCATTATAGCTCCAAGTATCATAATGCTGCATTGGTAGGAGTTCATGGTATCAATTCACTTAGTAGCACTCTCTTTATTATGAATTCAGGTACCATACTCTCCACTTAGAAGTGTCTCTTTGATGTACATTCTCATAGGGGAGAGATAAGGTTAAGCATCCTAAATAGAAAATAACAAATATGAGGTTATTGATATATGTATTAATGGTATTGAAACAGTAAGGATATACCTTAAAGCAGTTACAGTACCAAAATATATGAATATATAACATGTTCTTTTGAACAGGGTAAGTTCTGATATTAATATCAGTGGGTATATGAGCATAACCATGAATAAATAGATGTACTAGTATTAACATACATAATACATGAGTAATCCCTATGTACCTTGATGTCTAAACATAACTTAACTTTTAACACATCACTGTTATATCCATTTCATAACTCAAACCAGCCTTGGAATCAAAACGTATGTTGGCCCACCTTGCAATGCGATGTCGCCACATACAGTATGATCACCCCGATGTTGGCAAGTGAAATAGGGATAGTCAAATAATGTGCATATGATCATAACTATTTGTTTTACCCTGAACAGCTACCATCTTCACTGGTACAGTGTGACATACAGACCAGAAAGCTCCAGCCACCATTGCTCACTCTACTCTGTCCTTTCATTCCTCTCTCTTGATACAAGGTGCCTTTCCCATTGTGCCTCCTTTATATCTAAAATCTAATTTGGTTCCTTTCCCTCCTACCTTATACCCCTCTTATCTTTCCTCTATGTAAAAATACTTCCCATTCCCTCACCATTCCTTCTAGAAAATGTACTGCTGGTCAATCTGCGTTCTCATACCGCTTTCCTGAACTCTGTTTCTCCCTTCTCTTTTCAATTCACTCTGCCTCTTCTGCTTTCTCCTTAAAGTCTTTACTTCATGACTATTCTTCTCCCTCCTGCAACTATCCAATACTCTCCGCCCCCCAACTAGTTTTGCCCAGGCAGTCCGGTTTGTTTTCCATTACATGTATCTGTTATAATTGTTTGTCTTCAATTTGTTATTATGCTCCTTAATATGTTGTATTTGCTATATATGATTTTACACATCCTCTACCCACAGCACACATCTGGAAACAAGCTGTTAACAGCTCAGTATGTCTTTCCTGGTAAAACTTTAAATAAATAAATAAAATCCACAGACCTGGTGTCTCCCTAGCCACTAGCTATGGGTGTAATAATGATGTTTATGTCTCATTATTTCCCAATTACACCTAATCCATTTACAAAACAATGCATTAAACCAGCTTGCATGCTCTATCCTAGGACTTAGTTATATGCCTGCAAGTAATACGACATCTGTAAAGAGATTATTTAACATTTCTTATGTTATATATTTGTTTAATAGGAATCATGTAAGGTCTAAAACCTAATTTAAAACTGCTGGTGCCATACTAATAAGGTGAAAATCCACCATGCTTCCTTATGTTGCAAGTGGTTCAGTCTTTTGCCCTTGGCACTACAGCTTCTGAATCATCATCCAGCATGTCTGTGTTAAATTCTATGTTTTCCTCAGTGGATGACTGGGTGTGAGGCTTGCGCTCAGCATAGGGGGCTGGTATAACGTCCTTTGCCCTTTCCTATTCTCTGGCCCCCTAATGATCTTTCCTCTGATGACCTTTCACCAGTTTTTTTTGTTTGACATCTCACAACAGTAGGCTTCTTGAAGTTCTTATCATATGAGTCCCCATCATGCACACCCTTTGTTACAGGAATGTACTTACTGCCACTGCTGTCTGCATGGTCTGACTCCGAAGAGTTCACAGAGGAATGAGAAAAGGTAGAATCTTGAGAAAGAGGCACGTTGTATGAATGTGTGCTTATTCTTTCCTTTTCACTATGTGTAGTGGCTACAACTGCCTTTATTTTCTAATAAAGGTACAGTTGCCAAATCTGTTTTTCTTAGCTACAGGTTCATCAATCAAGCTTTGTGTGTTACCTTTTGATATAGCTATATTTGTTGACTGGGTATCACCTGCAGCCGCAGGCAAACATGCTGAATTCTCAGAAGACAATAAGGACTCCGAGGACGGGGAAGCTACAGTAGGAATTGTACCAGTTAAAGCAGAAGGAAGTGGGTCAGGCAGTCAGAATAGCAAAGGCCCAAACCGAGGAAAAGATAGCCAACTTGATTAAGAAGAGGGATAAAACCTTTTATAGGTACATTAAGGAGCGAAGAAAGACCAAGGGAGGGATAGTGAGGCTTAATAAAGGAGAGGGTTGGTGGGCAGAGGGTGACAGTGAAAAAGAAGGGATACTGAACGAATACTTCTGCTCAGTACTCACAAAAGAATAGGAGTGGGCGGTACCTAATCCCATCAATAGATGCACTCTGGACAGGGGGCTCAATACCAGTCCATTCATAGAAGAAAGGGTTCTGAAAGAAGTCCTAAAACTGAAGGTGGACAAAGCAATGGGGCCTGGTGTACTTCACCTCAGAATTCTAAATGAACGAAGGGGAGAACTAGTGACACCACTGACTACTCTTTTTAACAAATCATGGGAAGATGGTGTGGTACCTAAGGACTAAAGGAGGGTGGATGTGATTCCCCTTCACAAAAGTTGGAGCAAAACAGAGGCAGGAAACTACAGACCTGTTAGTTTGACATCAGTGGTAGAGAAAACGATGGAATCACTTCTGAGAGAAAGAATTATTGAGTACCTAGAGGCCAGCGGGGCACAGGACAGAAGGTAGCATTGATTCACAGTGGTAAAGTCATGACAGATGAATCTAATAGATTTCTTTGACTGGATGACCAAAGTAATAGATCAGGGAGGGGCTGTGGACATGGTCTACCTAGACTTTAGCAAGAAATTTGACACAGTCCCACATAAAAGATTAATAAACAAATTAGCCAGCCTGGGAGTTGGTCCCAGGGTGGTAGCCTGGGTAAAAAAATGGCTGGACAACAGGACACAGAGGGTAATAGTAAACAGAGTCTACTCTGAAGAACTAACTCGTGCCTCCAAGGTAAACGCTCCCGAGTGGAGGTGCTGGCTTGTTCTGGCAAGCACCGGCGGGCCTCCTCGGGACCCAGTCTGAACTAATCACAAAAATCAGGACATACAACTTGCCCCTGCTGGTTGCAGGAGAACTCTTTTTGGCAGCCCAGCGGTGATCCCTGGTGAAGCGACGGCGTGCGGACGAAATCCAGGTCCTTTGTCCAACTCCTATTCAACTTTGGCGCCGAAACTGTCTTCGTCCATCTCGCCGGGGATTGGCTGATGTCATCTCTCTCCTCCCAAACCCTCCTGATTTAAACGGAGCTCCCCAGCTACAAGAACAAACTCATTTTCAACGGAGGGGAGAGAGGGAGACCTTGACCAGGAGGGTCCCCCCCCTCGCCCTCGCATCAGCGTAACTCGTGCCTCCAAGGTAAAGGCTCCCGGGTGGAGGTGCCAGCTTGTTCTGGCAAGCACCGGCGGGCCTCCTCGGGACCCAGTCTGAACTAATCACAAAAATCAGGACATACAACGTGCCCCTGTTGGTTGCAGGAGAACTCTTTTCGGCAGCCCAGCGGCGATCCCTGGTGAAGCGACGGCTTTTTAATAGCCCACCCACCTGCCCTGGTTTTGAAGTGACTTTTAATCCATCGCCTTACCCCGCCCACTGCCAGCTAACTTGTCTATTGGCTTGATAGGGGTGGAGTCATATTTACCCCCTCCCCAGGTTTTTTACCTACGCCCTGCCTTTTTCTGTGCCCACTGAGCCTGCAAACCCTGTTCTATCCAAATCACTCCAGTAACCTGCTGTGTATCCTGTGACTACTGCTAATTACTAAAAGTGTTTTACTGCTAATTCCTAATGTGACAATTCTTTGACCTTTCAGGCAGTTGCTCAGTATCCTGAAACTGTTTTTTAACCAAAATGCTACTGTCATTACTAAAGTGTCTTAGGACCTCCAGTTAGTGCTCGTTATCGTTACACCAGGTCAGTAGCCACACCTCTGGTGCTCGTTATCACACCAGGTCAGTAGCCACACCCCTGGTGTTTGCTCGGCGCTCCTGCCTGACTCTGCTCTCTGTCACCTCACTGCTCCCAGGTCCTGTACAGTATACCCCCTGTTCAATCCAAGATCGGCCTCTCGGCATGATCTCTGTTAAAGAAATCCATTCCCCCCCCACTTTGTTCTCCTGGCTACCCTTATCCTGGGACTCATCCCCCTCCTCTCGGACATTGTCCCTGGACAGGACAGTGGCAGGTCCATCCACCACTGCTCCGTGACCGATTTTACGTTCTCTAACCTTATGGCTAATGCCGTTGGTCCCCGCTATCCCCCTAGCGGATTGCTGCCTAGACTAGTCCTGCCCCAAATCAAGGCAGAGCGACGTCGGGTCTGGAGGCCAGAAATCAAAAGGTCCCCCCTGAGAGGACCCCTCCTGTGGCTAATGTTACTGTCCCTTGCCCTATCTGGCGACATCGAAGTCAATCCTGGCCCCACCACCCTTGACTCTCCTCAGAAATGGTGGATGGAAAAGGGCCTGAAAGTTGCTCACATCAACATTCGGAGTCTACTTCCAACCTTGACGAGCTCACTGCATGGGTCACTCTCTACAAGCCTGACATCCTGGGGATAACCGAGATCTGGCTTAAACCCCAGATTCCCGACTCGGTCTGCAGGCTCCCTGGCTATGAGCTCAAATGGCAGGACAGAACAGGGAGCAAAAGGGGAGGAGGTATCCTGATTTACTACAGGGCCCACCTCAACGTATCCCTTATAAACCACACCTCCATGCTGCCGTCAACCTGCAAGCTCCTCCACACCATGCTGCTGCTTGGCAACACCAAGAAACTGCACATGGTATGCTCCTACAACCCACCAAAGGGCGGGCTGCAGGGCCTCTCCCATCTCCTGGATACTGTCTGTCCCAGTACAGGGGTAAACAAACTCCTTATCTTGGGGGACATTAACCTAAACTGGGATGGGGAAAACATCAAGCAGTTTGAGGCCCTGCTTGCCACCAAATCCCTAACACAACTTGTAAGGGAGTCCACCCGTCGCAAGGCAAACGGCACTTCCTGCTCCCTCTTGGACTGGATTATGTCAAACCATCCCGAGAGGATCTCCTGTAGGCCCTACCCAACGCCATATCGGACCACCTCTGGTTCTGTGTATATGGAATATCTCCTCCCTAAGGTTCCCACAAAATCATCCAGGTTCAAACTTTGCCAGATTAAACCCGGACCTGTTCTTGGAGGAACTCAGGCTACGGACTGGTCAATAGTCTACAGAGCACTGGATCCTTTATCTGTCGCCGCCGCTGCTCCACAACATCTTTGTGGATCTACAAGATAGGCATGCCCCTATCACTAGGCGTAGGGTCTGGTGGGACAGCCACCCAGTGGCTGCATGGGGTCTCTCTCCCACATGCGAGCGAGACAAATGCTGGCATCAGTTAAAACGCCTACATGATACTGCCCTGTTACAGCAATACAGAAAACTCAGAAATGAGTGCAAGAAAATGATCAGGGGGGCCAAAAGCGACTTCTGCAAGGCCGCCCTTCTCAGCTCTGTTAAAGACCCCAGACGGTTCTGGAGAACCATCCAATCACTGGTCGGCGGTCGCTCCTACTCCGGGGTCACTGACATGCTCATCGAAGGAGTCTCCTGCAACAATCCTCACGTGATTCCTAATGCACTAAACTCTCATTTCACTGACCTCCCTTCTGCTCTCCCGCTTGGGTCCTCAGCCCGGAACTCAAACTGCTCTGTCTCCACGTCCCAGCGGGAGTCTGGTCTGCCCCGCCCTCCATTTTACCTAAGGGCGGTATCGGTGAGCGAGGTGTGGTCTCTCCTTCTTGGTCTCTCCCAGAATGCTAGCCCCGGCCCTGATGACCTGGAGCCCAAGCTTCTCAAACTAGGAGCCCCCCTTATAGCCTCCCCGGTGGCCCACATTTTCAACCTATCCCTTACCCAGGGACTGATCCCTGATATCTGGAAGGTTGCCAAGGTTGTCCCTGTCCCTAAGCAGGGCGACCCCAAAATCCTGGACAACTACCGTCCCATAGCTATCCTCTCTGCTGTCAGCAAGCTCCTGGAAAAGGTGGTCGCCAAACAAATCTCGGAGTATATCCACTCCCATGGTCTGCTGACCCCGGCCCAACACGGCTTTCGCAGAGGGCACAGCACTACCACGGCTCTCATCTCTGTCTCTTCCAGCATCAGAGCTGCTATGGATCAGGGAAAACTCTCAGGTGTGGAATCTATTGACTTATCCAAGGCGTTTGACCTCGTTGACCATGACCTGCTTGCCTAGCAGATGAGGTCCCTTGGTTTGTCCCCCTCTGCCCTAAACTGGGTCTCTGACTACCTATATGGCAGAAAACAGCTAACTAAATTCAATAAAGTCCTCTCTGCCCCCCGGCCTGTTTCCTCTGGTGTCCCTCAGGGCTCTGTGCTGGGTCCCCTACTCTTTTCCCTGTTCATCAACAATCTCCCCGATGTGGTCTCCAGCTGCCGTGTCATCATGTATGTGGATGACCTGGTTCTCCTGGCCCACTACTGTGATACAGCCACACTAAACTGTCACTTATCTGAAGACCTCTGGAACATCCAGGCATGGCTCTCCAACCATAAATTGGTCCTCAATCAAAACAAAACCCAGGTTATGCTATTCGGTTCCTCTGCCAAAATCTGGGCCTCTTCAACTCCCCTACATATCAACTATGAAGATGGCTCCCCTCTCCCTACCGTGACCTCCCTCAAACATCTTGGAGTGATGCTTGATCCCCAACTGGACCTTGGTAGTCATATCCATAATGCCTGCAGGGGGGTAAACCGTAAGCTGGGGATGGCCTACAGGGCTTGGTACAACCTCACTCCAGCGGCTCGCATAGCTCTTGCCAGGGGAGTACTACTTCCCTCCCTCAGCTACGGCTCCCTCATATTTGCTCATACTTCTAAGACCCTCCTAAGCAAGTGTAGCACAATGTACAACAACATCTGTCGGTTTGCCCTGGCCGCCCCCCGCCTCACCCATCACTGTGAGCTCTCCGAGAAGCTTGGCTGGCTATCCCCGCTCAATCACCTTAACTTTAGCACTGGGTGCCTCGCGAGTAAAGTACCTAGTTCCGCACCCTCCAGAACTGGCCCAGTTTCTTGCCCCTGCTGACCTCTCCCTACCTCGTTGAGATCCCAAGGCCCCGGCCTACTAAATGTACCTACCACCCGCACTCATCATGGGGACCGAGTTTTGCTGTTCATGGTCCCAGGCTCTGGAACTCCTTTCCTGAAAGAGTCCGTACTGCCCCCTCTCACAAGCTTTTCCGGACCTCCCTGTGGGATCATCTTAAGTTGGCCTCTTGCTGTGAATGTCCTAAGCCTCCTTAGTCACCCGGTGCCCACTGGTGCCGGCTTCTTCTCTTCTGCTCTGGCGTCACCACTTTTGCGCTATGAACTCGTCCAAATCCCCCCTCCCTTGTTTGACCGACTCTATGATGTTCCTATGCTCATAAAACCTCACTAGCCCTGTTGGTCATTGTATTTATCTCTAACTTATACCTTGCCCCAGCATTGTATCTGGGTGTACTTTCCACGTAAATGTAATAACTGTAAAAATTGTCTTTTCTCCTGTTTCTGTATCTAAATGTATACGTCAGAACCAATTACTGTATCAATGTACCTGTTGTACCCTTTTGTACTCTCCCGGGTCGTTCCTGAAAATAGGCATAAAACTTGTCTAGTGTACTTACCCGGTAAACAAAAACTAAATAAATAAATAAAGAAAGAAAGAAAGAAAGGGGGTTACTAGTTGGGGGACTGCAGAGTTCAGTACCGGGTCTGGTCCATTTTAATATCTTTATAAGTGACATTGCAGAGGGACTGAAGGAAAAGTATGCCTCTTTGCAGATGACACAAAGATATGCAACAGGGTTGATACACGGGGTGGAAAGGATGCTAAGGGACTTGGCAAGGTTGGAGAAGTGGTCAAACGTATGGCAGCTTAGATTCAATGCAAAGAAGTGCAAAGTAATACACCTGGGAAACAAAAACCCAGGAGAAGAGTACACAGTCGGGGAGGATACTAACAACAGCAACAAAAATAAAAAGAGACCTGGGGGAAGTCATATCAGAGGACCTAAAGGTAAGCAAGCAATGTGAGAAGGTAGTAAGGAGGGCTGGGGGGGATACTAGGATGTATAGGAGGAGGCATCACCAATAGAAAACAGAAAGTTGTCCTCCCTCTGTACAGACAGTTGATTAGACCCCATCTGGAGTACTGAACGCAGTTCTGGAGACCCCGTCTCTGCAAGGACATAGACAGGATGGAGGCAGTCCAGAGGAGGGCAACTAAAATGGTGCAGGGTCTGCACCAGAAGCCATATGAAGAGAGACTAAATTAGCTTAATATGTATACCCTTGAGGAAAGGAGGGAAAGGGGGGACTTGACAGAAACTTTCAAGTACCTCAAGGGAATCAATAAAGTCCAAGAGGGTAGCATCTTTCAGAAAAAGAGATGTGGAAGGAGAAGGGGGCACAATTTGAAGATAGAGGGGGAATGGCTCAAAGGCAACGTGAGGAATTATTTTTTCATGGAGAGGGTGGTGGACACATGGAATGGCCTTTCTGAGGAGATCGTGGGGTTAAAAACAGTGGGGGAATTCAATAATGCATGGGACAGACATAAGGCAATTCTGGTGGGGGGTAGAAAGAAGTAGGCTGTTGGTTAACTAGGATCTGCAGCTTATCCAAAAAGTAGGGAAATGGGCAGACTGGATGGGCCAAGTGATCCTTATCTGCCATCAAAGTCAATGTTTCTAAGTTTCTATGTTTAGGAAAAGAGGATGCAGTAGAAAAAGTACTTTTTGAGACTGTTTTTCTTTTTATTACATTTGCTTGCTCTCATGCGCAAGGAGCGACTTGCAACAGTATGCCTTTTGGAGGTGTGTGACCCTCCTCCCCAATGCAGTGCTCAGTGTAGGAGGTGCAGCTCTAGGGGACCAATACATGCCGAGCTGTGTATGACAGCAGTTCAGCTGTGTTGGTCTTCACTTCTAAGAAAAGGTCCACTGCAATCAGCGGTGGTAGCATGTATGCAATTAGCATACACATCAGCTGAACTGCTGTCATGCACAGCTCGGTATCAAAGCCCTCCCGCTTCTTCCCTCTGCTAATGTCCTCCCCCTCCCTGTTCTCCCCGGCCCCCACCTTGTGTGCCGAGGGGGGGTGCCCAATCCCCCTTGGCTCATGCGCCCCCTCAGCACACTGTGTAGCTGGCTAGTTGGAGTGCTTAATCCCCATTGGCTGCAGCCCCCAAAAACAACCAGTTGACATGTTGGGACCCACCCCAGTGTGCTCATGCTCCTCACCCATACACACATTGTATGGCCAGCAGGAGTGCCCAGTCCCTTGCTCCAGTACCCCAGCAATCATGTAGGTGGCACGCTGAGAGCCCACCCCAGTGTGCCAGCAGTGTCCGTTTTTTGTCCCTCACCCCCTGCCCGCCAACCCACACCCACCCTCTGTGCTCCCACCTCCCCTCCTACCTAGGTGGCATGTTGGGAGCCCACCCTAGCGTACCAAAATACTCCATTTTCTTTTTTTTTTTTTTTAAATCCTGTAAAATAAGAAAACAGTCCCTTGGTGAGTCCTTGGCCCCCCGCCATCCCTCACCCACCCACCTCCCCACACCCCTCACCCCATACTTACCTCTGGAGCCCAGCTGATGATCTCCAGTGAACTGGGAACACATCTACACTCTTCAAAGCCGACCACGAACTGAAGAAATGCCGGTAAGCTGTATAATGGCATAAAAAGGGTTTTTTCAACTTTGGTGCATATCTCGGACATTTTGGGGAATTTTGGCACCAAATTTTCAGTATGGGGATATTGTGACCCCTTCTCATGAATTCAGTCACTGTCATAGTGGTATTCTGGCCCAAAAGGTGATTTTGCAGTCACTGTGTGGAATCACCTTTCGGGACCGATTAACGAAACAAGTGTTGGTGTTCATGAGGTGGGCTCTCAAAAAGCCTATGTTGGAAATTTGGTGAAAAAAAAATCACTGTTTTATGAGCGTGCATTGTGCAGTTTCCACACACACCAGTAAGTTCACGAATGTGTAACATTTTCACTCCAGATTTTCAACATAGGCATATTTCCACACCTCCTTATGAACAGTGCAGCTGTCATTTTTCACATACTACCCAAAATGTGTTTTTGCACTTCTGGCTCAAAATAGTGCAGTCACTGTTGGAAATCAGTGTTCCCTACAGAGTATGACAATTACAGTGACACTGTACCTGAGCAGAGGTCCTAAAACCCTTATGTTGAAAAATTGTTGGCAAAAGTCCATAAAATGGCTGTGTTTCAAGCGTACGTTGCGCAGTTTCTATGCACACTCATAAGTTCATGAATTTGTAATATTTCCACTCCAGATTTTCAACTTTGCCATTTTCCCACATCTCCTTATGATCAGTACAGCTGTCATTTTTCACATCCTGGCCGAAATGTGTTTTTGCACTTCCGGCGTACAATAGCCCGGCCACTGTGGGAAATCATGTTCGGTACAGAGTAAAAAAACTACAGTGACACTGTTCTTGAGCAGATATCCTAAAATGCCTATGTTGAAAATTCAGTGCAAAATTCAAAAACATGACTGTTTTAAAAGAGTGCCTTGCAAAGTTTCCACGCGCACTCATAACTTCGCAAATTTGTCATATTTTCACTCCAGATTTTCAACATTTGCATTTTCCTACACCTTCTTATGAACAGTACAGCTGTCATTTTGCACATCCTGGCTGAAATGCGTTTTCACACTTCCAGTGCAGAATAGCGTGATTGCTGTGGGAAATCAGAGTTTTGTGCACAGTAAGAAAATCATAGTGACAGTGTTCATGACCAGAGGTGACAAAATGCCTATGTTAAAAATTTGGTGAAATAATTCCACTGAATGACTGTGTTACAAGCGCAGGTTGCACAGTTACCATGCAGGCTCGTACTCTTGAGCACACCCAGGGTGTTAAAGTTCCTAAGACAGACACTTAAGAAGCATGAGGGTGAAATGTTGATCCAATGCAAGAGGAGTTGCAGAGAGGTACTCTGTTGGGATATGGATGCTAAAGGGACAGGGATAGAACTGGGGAGGGGGCCCTGCATAAATGCCAAACACCATTGCAAATACCTGCAAGCGAATGTTCGGCATTGACAAATGCTTGTTCTGAATTACTGTCTTAGTCTTTCTTACTGGTGCTGGAAGCTTGTTTCACAGACACACTTCCTTCCATCTTGATATCATTTAATTAGTTTTAAAATGTAAATAACTTGCTGATCGAGGATTGAGTCAGCTCCCTTCCAAAAAAAGATCAGTACATTCCTCAGTCAACTTTGGAAAATAGATGATAGCTATATTGAGTGCACATCTCAAGATGAGGCAACAACTCTCTTACAATAGCAAGATTCAAGCTGGGGCTATTACACAAATATCAAGAGCTGCCCTTTCACTCCAAAAAGGCTTCACACATGATGCAAGCCTGCACCACCTCTGATTCTGCACATTAGTTTTTTTTAAACTACATAAAATAAAAATATTCCTGCTTGCATGGGAAATGGTTGATGCTGCAGACAGAAGTTACTCAATTGCCAAGGACTTTCCCCTCATCCTACAAAAGATTTACACTTGATCCAAGCCTGCACACTTTATTATTTTATTTGACTGCACAAAAGAAAATATTCCTGCTTGTGAGGGAAATAGCTCATGATGCTGCAGACAGGTGCTACTACACAACTGCCAAGGGCTGCCCCTCCCTCAAAAAAGGCTCTACACCTGATGCAAATTTGTACTGGTTCTAGTTGTTATTTGTTTACTGACTGGGCTACTCAAAAGAAAAATATTCCTCTTTGCATGGAAAATGGCTGGTGTTGCTGTAGACTGGGGCTACTCAACAGCCAAGCATTGCCCACTTCCCACAAAAAGAGTTCACATCTGATGCAAACTATACCCTTCCTCCTACAAAGGCTTCACACCTGACGCAAGCCTGTACCAGCTCTGGTTGTGAACTTTATTGTTTTATAGAACCAGATAAAAGAAACATATCCCTACTTGCATGGGAAATGTCTGGTGATGCTGCAGATAGGGGCTACTCAACATCCAAGGGCTACCCCCTGCCCCTTAAAAGGTTTCACATCCAATGCAAACCTGTACCGATTGTGGTTGTGCTTTTTATTTTTCACTTTATTTTTTTCTTGGACTATACAAAAGAGAAATAAATATTCTTCAAAATGTCTCTTCTGTTCTGAAGCTCTTTTGTGCAGACTACAGACTGAACAGCCCACAGTATAACAATATATGATAATGGGATCATGTAGTCACACAAGGGAACCATTAGGGGGACCTCTACACATACAAGTGGGGAGAACATGCAGTAGGAGTCAGTGTGTATGCACAGTAGGGAGAGCTAGAATGATGCCATCCTGATAGAACAACCAAGTGTGTGTGTTTAGACTGTACTGGAGATGCAAAGAAACTGAATTGTTTTTAATCCTGATTCCTGTGTGGTTTACGGTCAAATGTACACAAGACAAGGAGTTTACATGAGCTTGTGAAACATGGTGGTAGTGGTGGCACTGGCTATGTTGTGAAAGAAAGAACTGAGGACCCTGTAAAACAATTCAAAGCAGTGTAAGAGAACCAATGTGAAAAGGGCTGTGAGAACTATTCAAGGTAAAAGAGATATTACAGTCTTTTTGGTGTAAAAGACAAGATGGAGCATGGGCTGAAACCTCTATAAAGATTAAATATGTATAGAAAAAAGCTAGCACAGGTTTGGAGGTGGTGGAATGAAGAGTTTAACTTGTATGTGGACATTGCTATGGAAGATGAAGATGGGAAAGTGACCGTAAAGTTATTTTTACTAAATCATTGGCGAAAAGGGTCAAGAAGCATGTGACGCACTAAATGCAGATGTACCCCAGGGTCAGCGTACTTTGGAACAAATAATAATGAACTTTGATGGATATTTTAATCTGAAAATAAATAAGACAGTAGAAAGATACAAGTTTTTCACAAGAAACCAAGAATCAGGAAAATATAGACAAGTACAGTATGTTACAGATTTGAACATGTTAGCTGAGCTCCAAGGTGCAATTTTGGGTACATTAAAGATTTTCTCACAAGCGATTGCATGGTATGTGGCATCCGAGATACACAGTTGAGGGAACATTTATTGAGAAATGAAGATTTGACCCTAGGTAAAAGTGCAGATATGCAGAGCAGCTTTAGAACCATACATGGGCATGTGACTTGAGCAATCACATGTAACAAGGCATAGAGAGATGCACATGCAGTGGTCTGGTGCAGGCCTAGACATTCTGATAATTACATTTTGTGGAAAAAAGACATGAGAAAAATAAGGAAAAGTGCCCAGCTCATAGACAAAAGTGTAAAAACTATGGAAACTTGAATCACTTTACAGCTAAATGCCTAGTTAGGTGGAAGGAAAGAAAGCCTAAGATGCTTGGTGTAAGAGAAGCATATCAGATGAAGAGTTTATGAGGCTATTTTGTGGATATCAGTGGGACTAGTAAACTATAAATACAATACAGTGCCGGCCCAGTGGCACTGAGTGTTGAGGTGCTGGACGCCACACCTTGTGCCACACTGGTGACCCAGGTTCGGGAATGAGCTCGGGCCACCGAGGGTTGGCATGGGTGAGAGAGGATCACGTATCTGGAAGACTGCTCTCCTATCTAGGTGGGAGGGAGATCTGTTGTCCTGCTTGTTGACTGTCCTCTGGTGGTGGCTGGTTGGCAGTACAGGTTGGGAGACACGTGCCAGCATCATCACATTGGTGGGGAAGGGGGATGGGAGAAAAAGTGGAATCAGAGCCTGGCAGGTTCCATGATAGCTCCTGCATTCACAGGGATCGAGCCTGGTATCTGGATTAGGTTACTGGGGAGGGGGGAAGGCCAGTGCCCTCCTCCCTGGCCCCGCCACGGTGGGCAATCTGCAGAGGATTAAATGGGGTTAGTGATAAGGGGACGCAAGGAGCTAGAGAGTGAGTCTCTCCACAAGGAGGAACCGCAGCTACCTGCCAGGGCATCCAGGAGGAAAAACAGATATTAGAAAAAAAAATACAATACAGCATGGAAAGCCAAAATATAAAAAAATTTTTTTGCAACAATGTTGGTTAACAAGGTACTGATATAATTTCAGTTGGACTATGGTGCAAGTTGTAATGTTGTTCCACACAAGTTGGTGAATTCTGAAATACCAATAATGAAGACAGAACAAATGCTAATTATCTACAATAATAAAACAATAAAGCCGTTTGGTACTGTACATGCAAGTTGAAATTCAGAAATCCAAAAAATAACAGACTGTATTGAGTAGAATTTGTGCTGGTGCAAGAAGGTTAAATTCCTCTGTTGGGTGGTAGTGTAGTACAGTACAGGCAATTGTATTGATAAAAGTTCAGTATAAGAATATTTTGAGTGTGAGTGCATCAGAGACAGTGCAAGAAAAAGGAGAAAAAGAACTTTGGGATTTAGAGAAAATAACTGAGACATATCAAGATCTCTTCCAGGGAGATAATTGCTTAGAAGGGAAATGCAAGTTTGAAGTGGAGGATGTATGTGTGTAAAGAATAGAGCTACCACAAAGCAGAGTGGCAGTTGCTTTGGGTAAAACCATTAAAGCAAGAACTGCAGAGTCTGCATCTGGAAAGCTCACGTTTGCATAGGTCCAAAACCATTAAACAAACCACTAAATTGAAGCAATTTTCTCTTTCCGACCATTGATTGTGTGTTGCCAGATTTGTCAAAAGCAAAACTTTTCACTGTGTGGGATGTGAAAATGGGTTTTAACATGTAGAGTTGTAACAGGAGTCAAGCTATCTGACCACATTTGCAACACCCTTTGGGAGGTATTGACGACTCAGAATGCCAATGGGGAGCAGCTCAGTCTCAGAGATGTACCAGCAAACACTAAATCAGGCCATATAGGGGCTGCTGGGCATCAGAACAATAGCAGATGATGTACTGTTGGTGAAGGAGACAGTCTAGAACAGGCAAGCAGAGATTATGATGAAAAACCGAAACAGTTTCTAGAAAGGTGTAGTATTAAAAATATTAAACTAAATAAAGACAGATTCAAACTGAAGCTGAGGAAGGCATAGGATACCTGCCAACATCATAGAGCCTGAAGGTGGACCTTGAAAAAGTGAAGGCCAAAACAAAAAATGCCAAGGCCTGAAGATGTGAAGGGAGTGCAGAGGTTTATTGGCATAGTGAACTGTCTAGCAAAGTTCTGTCAGCATTTGTCAGAAAAAGTGTGAAATATTGAGACAGCTGACTCACAAGGACACTCTGTAGGAATGGACAGACACAGTATGTATGAGGATGCTTTTAGACAAATAAGGTGGTGACAGGAAAAGGGACACCTTCAATCCTTTTTTGCATCATACTGTTCCTAACTGAAAACCTTCATCTTATAGTTGCTCACCTTCTCTAAAAGTCATTGATGTGGTTGGTTGTTTTATCTATTTCCTTTCTTAGTAGAACTGAAATGCATGGGAATGGTACACTTATACCCCACTTTGTTTTGCTTCAAAACCTTGCTCTGCTCTTTCTACATGCTCTCTGAACATTAGCAACACCCTCAAACTTTGCAGCCACATGCGATACATGGCATGGAGAAGTTCCACCAGCGTACCTATGGCAGGAGAGTGGATGTTCAATCTGATCATAAACTAATGGAGAATATTATGGTGAAACCCTTGTTGCAAGCACTGAAAAGACTGCAGAGAATGCTATTGGGATCGCAGAAGTTATGTGATTTGTATTGGGCATCAGCTACACTCAGAACTGTTGTTAGCTGACCCACTGAACAGAGCTTACCTACCAAAGCACAGTATGGAAGGATCTGTAGAAAGGAGATAGAAGCTGTTAACATGGTAGATTATTTGCCATCTTGGAGAAAAGACAGATCTATTCAAAAGGATACAAAGTAAGATAAAACCTTGCTACAATTTTATTTACAGGGGGAAGGATTACGATAGGGTGAATTGGAAGCAGAAATTAAATATTTACATTGATTAACATTTGTTCAGATTGGAGTTGCAATTGGCATCAGAATAATCATTTTGCATTTTAAACTCAGACATTAATCACAGTGGCCACCCACCAATACCTTCTGATAGATGCAGATATTGTTTGTTCTGTCTTTCTGTCTAGCTGCATGGATACTCAGTTGACACATTTTCTGCACTGGTACCAGTTCCAGACTATTATAGAACCCCTCAATTCTATATTATACCCTGGGTACCAGTACTAAGTTCTTAAGATGCAGGCCTGATAAGTTGCAGCTGAGTTGGTTGGCATAGCAGCTGGTTGGGGCCCTTAAAAGGAAAGCATATTAGCACCATCTTTATTCTTGGGACACATCCTGACTGTAACTATGCAGACAATCATAACACTCCCTTACTTGGTTAGCCAGGGACTTTAGACACTGAACTTGGCAAACTTGAAATAACTATTGGCAGTTCTGTTTTTTCCGCAGAGAATTTCTCTGCCTACTCACGGTTTTGCAATCATCTTTGGCAAAGTAGAAATCAGGCTGTACAGGGTAAGTTCTAGTGGTCACAGCATGTAGGCTCTGGCTCTCGATGCTGAGATGCGTGGTAAAGGTTTGCAGCCAGGAATCGCCTTACTGACTGCTGGATCTTGCAGCATTTGCAGGCTGGAACTTTCTCAGCTTCGGCTGGTTGCCCCTTCTCTCTGGGCTTGCAGCCACATCAGGTACAGACCAGGCCAGGACCGGGGCCGGCACACTTCAGACCCCCAAGTCTAGGCTGTGCCCCTCAGGGGGAAGTGCATAAGGCAGTGCATTGCTGGCTACCACTACCAGGCTGACTCCCAATCTGATCTGGAAAACACAGTCTCTTAGTCACAATTCAGCACATTCATATTCAGCACAGTTATAGTCAGCACATTTTCAATGCCTCAGGTGGTCACAATCTCTTCAACCATGTGGCCAGCATAGCAGGCATGATCCTGTCAACTTTTAAGACACAGTCTCTCACAGATGGATGCTTTTCCCCTAAGGCTAGGGCAGACCCTGACTTGCACAGTCCATGTCAAGACAAATTCTGTTTTCCCTTTCAGATCTCAGACAGAGCTTGAGGCACTGCTCCCTACCACTTTTAAACTTCACTTGTTAGCAAACTGATTCACTACAACACTCTCAGAAGTTCTGTTAGGCTTCTTTCCAGCCAGATCACAATGTTCAGTCCCACTTGGCTATGCTGGCATTCGCAGCTCCAAAGGACATTTCTGACACAACAACCAAATCCTTTTTGACTATGCTGGTGTTTGTAGCTCCAGCTGAACATGTACTGTCCTCACAGGTAATGTCAGGCAAAGTCACATGTTCAGGGTACTCCCCTTCCATTCCTGTAGGTACTTTTACACAGTCACATCAATCATTACCTGGACCATCCATGGTCATTCTGGCAAACAGATGTCCACCTTATCTGGCACTGATCAAATGCAGGGTGCAGATAGACTTGAGCACCTCGTGGCTCTCTAGGCTTCTCGGCCCCTAGCAGGTCTCCAAATATCTCAAACTTGTAAGCAGAAGTTTACTCATTCAAAAAGATTCATGGAACTTTTCATTTCCTGAAGTTACAACTTCATCAGCACTCTCAATGCTGAGGCAGAACATTCATGCAGCTCTCTCACAGCTGAAGATAGTTCAGATCTTTCCCACAATTTCCACAAAATGTGGAAAGGCAGAAACTATCCCTGGGGGACAAATTCTGGCAATCCCCAGGCCAGCGACTTTCATTTCAGGCAGCCACCTTCTCTTTCAGGAGACAGAGCCCCCCTCCCCTGTGGAAGGGCTCCCGCTGAACACATTAGGTCTATTCTCTTTAGTAGAGGGTCATAGTCCCCTCCCTGTGGAGGGGCTTGTGTCAATCTGAACTCAGCCTGAAAAGTCCCTGGGTTTGGGAGTTCTCTGGCAGCTCCTGATTGGTTGAATTCCAATGTCCATCTTGAAAATGAATATTCATTAGGCCTCCATGACGCCTGATAGGCTCCCTGTTTAGGCACCTAAATTAAGTCCCTGCTTTTCCCCTACAAGCCTTTTGCACTGTCCCACAAGTCTTTTGGTAAAGTCCCAAGAGTCCTGGCACTGAATCCTGGCTTTCCGATTGGCTGTTGTACTGCAAATATGGCTGCTTTTGCTACAGTCCCCTGCAGTCTTTAGCAGTCCCAAAATAAATGTTCTGATGCAGCCAGTATAAATATTATTTATTTACAATAACCCCCCTGGTCAATAACCCCTTTCGTGCCCTTATAAGCAATGCCCTCCTTTAACATTTTAATTCAGTTAATAGCCTGTCGCTGCTGCTGAAATATACTGTATAGTGCCCTAGCAGCAGACAGGCATCTCATTAATATTCATAGGCTCTACATTCATATTTATGAGCCTTGTTTCCTGTGCTTGTAGTGCTCTTTTATTTACAATATAAAGAGGGCTCTCTTGGCCTTGGCCTAAGTCACCAGACCCCACCTAGCATGACCGCGGAGTCAGAACTACCGGCAAGCCATTCTTTGACCGCGATCATGGTCGAGACCTAGAGTGCACTTATGCTTGTAAAGTTCCAGTCTTGGGCAAAAGTCATATGAACATATGAACATGCTAGTAGATAAAGGCCTTATGGTCTGCCTAGTCTGCTCTAGTGTGCAGCTCCAGTTGAGTTTACGGAGGGAACTGCCCCTTCCCTATTTCCCTTTTGACTACCCTCAAATACTCCAACTCCCCCAATCGCTCCCCTCTATCTGCAACCTTCCCCTTCACCCTATCCCATCCTCTCTTGAAGCTGTCCACCATTTGTAGGGATACCACCTCCTTTGGCAACTCATTCAATTTGGCTACCATCCTGTCAGTGAAAAAGTGCCTCCTCATCTCCCTCCTGAACCTTCCCTTCACCAGCTTTAGGCTGTGCTCCCTAGTGGCCTTGTTTCCATTAAGGCTGAAGAAGCCCTCAGGGCTCACCCTGTTTATTACTTTCAGGTACTTGAAGGTCTCAGTCATGTCCCCCTTTCTCTTCTGTCTTCAGAAGAGTACATGTTGCCCCCCCCCGAGCCTCTTCTCATAGGTGTTGCCCTGCTGGCCCTGGATCATCTTGGTTGCCCTTCTCTGGACCATTTCCAGCAAGCTGATATCCTTCTTAAGATAAGGACGCCAATACTGCACAGTGTACTCTGGGAGCAGTCTCACTGGTGACCTGTACAGTGGCAGAATGACCTGCAACTTTCTGCTGATAATCCCCCTGACTATGCAGCCCAGCACCCAGTTTGCTTTGGCTGCTGCTGTCCTGCAGTATGTTGAGTGCCTCAGGTCACTCATGATGATTACTCCTAGGTCCTTGTCTTCCACTGACCTGGTTACCTGCATACCATCTAGCCAGTATTCGATCCCTGGGTTCTTTACCTCCAAGTGCATAACATTACACTGTTTAGCATTGAACCTCAGTTGCCAAATGCCAGACCACTTTTCTAGCCTAACCAGGTCTTCCCTGAGTTTCTGTCTCCTCCCCTCTGTATCCACCCTTCCACAGAGTTTTGTGTCATTCACAAACAGGCAGATTTTGTCCTTGATCCCATCCACAGTGTTATTTATAAAGATGTTAAGCAACACTGGACTGAACACTGAACCCTGTGGGACCCCACTGGTTACAAGTCTAGCAGCTGAGAATTCCCCCCAACTACCACATTTTGGCTTCTGTCCTGCAACCAGCTTCTGACCCATCCATCCAGTTTGGATCCCACCTCCAGGTCTTCCAGCTTCCTGACCAGTCTGCTATGAGGCACAAAGTTGAAGGCCTTGCTGAAGTTTAGATACAGGGCATCAGCCAATTGGCCCTTGTCCACTGTCCTGGTGACCCAGTCAGAGAGGTCAATTAAGTTAATTTAGCAGGACCTTCCCCACAAACCGATGCTGCCTCACGTCCTGGAGCCCATTTTCCTCCAGAAAGCTCACCAATCTCTCTTTGAGGATGGTCTCCATCAGCTTGCCCACTATTGCGGTCAGGCTGACTGGCATGTAGTTCCCTGGTTCATCCCCCTGCCTATTGTTATGGACAGACACCACATGTGCAGTTCCCCAGTCCTGGGGTATGTTTCCCAACTCCAGAGAGGTGTTAAACAGGCCTGCCATGGGACCCACCAGAACATCTGCCAGTTTTCTTAGGACCCTTGGGAGCACACCATCTGGCCCTGGGAATGTATCCACCTTCAGGGCTCTTTGTCTCTTAAGTACCCTTTCAGCTTGTATTATATCATCCGTGATATCCCTCCTCCCAGTCCCCACCCCTCTCTGCCCTTGTGGCACTGGTCCATCCTTCTCCCTGGTGAAGACTGAACAGAAGTATTTGCTAAGTACCTCTGCTTTCTCTTCACTACCCTCTGCCCAACCCCCCCCTTTTTAAATCTGTCAGTCTCATCCTTCATGTTCCTCTTCTGCCTTATATATTGGAAAAAGGCCTTCTTACTTGTCTTCCCCCTGTGCCAGGTGTTCTACCCTTGTGGCCTTTGCCAGTCTAACCACTCTGCTTGCCTCCCTTGATTTAGCACAATAATACTCCCTATCCTCCTCTTTATGTTTGTACTTTTGGAAGGCTGCCCTCTTGTCCGCTATCACTTTTGACATCTCCTTGTCAAACCAGCTGGGCTTTTTGGCCTTTGATTTCTTACTTTTGATTTTGGCACACTCACCAATGGCCTCCATGAATCCCTCCTTTATTATTACTCATTTATGTTGCATTTACATTCCCTTTTTGATCCCAAAAAGGTGTCCTACTAGAATTTCTCTCCTCCTGCAGAAGCCAGACCTTTTAAACTCCAAAACTCTCCTCTTGGTCCTGACCATCCTTCTGCCCATATCCAGTTGGAACCACACCATGTGGTGGTCTCTTCCTGTAAGTAGTGCTTCAACCTTCACATCCTAAACATGTTCACAGTTGGACAGGACCAGGTCCAGGACGATCCTCTCCCTAGTGGGTTCCATGACACCTTGTTTCAAGAAACTTCTCTGGAATACATCCAGCAACACCTGCTCCCTAGTGCAGGAGGTAGCTAGGATTTTCCAGTCCTCCCCAGGTAGATTGAAATCCCCCATTATTACTACCTTCCCCTTGCTGGACATTTCTATGATTTGGGACCCCAGTATCCTGTCCAGCTTCTCATCCTGGGAAGGTAGACTGCAGATCACACCTATACTTAGTTTAATAGAAACAGAGAAATGTAGACAATGATGGCAGAAAAAGTCCACTTGTCCATCCATTCTGCCTGTAAACCCTAACAAACCTAGGACCTATTGTCCACATGGGGTTCTAACCTACACTGTTTCCCCTTAGCGGATTGTACCTGTACCAGTAATGCTTCAGTACTTCCCTCTGCTTCTTCCTCTCTTGTACAGGTTATCCCCTCCTTCATGGGCAGAGCCACTCCCCCACTTCCTGTCCTCCTAGCCTTTTGATACATTTTTATACCTGAGAACTGCAAGGTCCTAGTCATTGTTTTGTATGGCCCACACCTTTGTGATGGCTGCTATGTCCACCTCTCCCTCAGCCATCAGTGACTGCAAGTCAGTCATCTTGTTTCTAAGACCTCTGGCATTCAGAGACACCACCCTGTACCACAGCTCCTCCCCCTTACTCCTGAACTGCCCTCCTCCACCCACCTCCTCCCTCAGTTCCTCCTTCTTTCCTCCACCCCTCCCATCTAGCTACTCCTCATGCTGTTCTGATTGTGGGGGAGGCCTATTGGTAGAGACCCATGTTTTTCTTAAATAAGAAATAGCAAGAAATAACAAGAAATTAAGGTAGAAAAAGAAATAACAAGAAATTCAAGGTATAACAAGAAATTTAAGGTTTAACAAAAAAAATAGCAAGAAATTCAGCATATAAAAGGAATAAAACAAAAAAAAAACATGAATAAAGTGACAAAAACTGCATTTTGGCAGTCAAATTCTAAATAAATGCTTGCAGCAGTTGTTGTTTAGGCACCATTGTTAACACGGTCCACAAGGAAGCAACAGCGGAATTGTTTCAGTCACAAAACCTTGCAAGACCATAGCATAACGTTGCTTAATACAATGTAGTATACTAGGAATGTGATTTCTAGTGTGTATAAGGTCATTTTGAGGTGGTTTATGAATGTAAATGTGATAACAAGAAATAAAACAAAATTTTCAAAGAATATAAAGAAATCACAAGAAATTCCAGAAAAATAAAAATAAAAATTATAAAAAATAAAATGAATTTCATGGGTCTCTACCTACTGGCTTCCTGCACTAGGTGACTATGGGTGCTGTGCAACCTACTGCCCCCATGTCAGTTTAAATTAGGGTTTTCCCCCATGAATTCTTCCAGCTTACTCTTCCAGACCCTTGTGCCTGTCTTACTTAAATGCAACTTGTCTGGTGCATTCAGGTCTTTGTTATCTCAGGACCCTCCCCAACCACCAATGAACCCGTACTCTTCCTCCTCGCACCACCCTCTAAACCATTTGTTAAATTCCTCAGTTCTTACTTTCTTTCCCATACTAGCCCTCGGGACCAGTAGCTCCTCTGAGAAGGCTACTGACTTCCCTGTCTCACTGCAAGTTCTCCCCATCTCCCTGGACCTCTGTCGCACCATTCCCACCTTACATCCTGCAAGGTCATTCATACCCAGGTGCACTATAATGTGAGGTTTCCCTTCTCCCGACCAATGTACTGTGCTACTAGAGATCCTACCCTCCTTGCTGTCATCCCAGGCATGCATTCTACCCTCCTACAGTTTGCCCTTGCCTCTTCCCCTATCTCACCCCCTTCACTATTGAATTCCCTCAAGATCACCACCCTCCCACTCCATACTGTGCCCTCCCTCCTCTCTGACCATATTGCTGCCTACTACCATCTGCCTCCACCTTCCACTCCTGTCCCTTCTGCTCCCCTTGGCCTGCCCCTTGTTCTCCCTTGCCCACCACCCCCTTTCCTGCTCCACCTGCTCTCTCAGTCTAGCCTGAACTCACTTTCTTATACCCCTCCTTCCAACATTCTCTGATGTTCCTTCCCCTACTACTTCCTTCACCCCCAACTTGCTGTCCCTTCGCTTTCCACTAGGTCACCCCTTCTCCCCCATCCAGTGGAAGGAATCTGTTCCACAGTGGCATCTTTAGAGATGCTCCCAATTTACCTCCTCTCCGTCCTGCCACATATTAAGTTTCTAGGCCCTCCTAATACTGTACTAAGAGATCAACAATGCAGACCACAGTATTATTATAACCAAACAGCAGGAGATTTACCAGAACTCAGTCCAGGGCACTGAGTCAGAGTACAGCCAACAGACAGACTAAAGAAGCAATGGCAAGAAGAAACAGTTCTGAGGTAAGCTGAACCAAGTTCTTACGAGATTCAATTGACAAATGGACATATCCTGAGACAGAAGACATCTGAGAAAATTGCAGGAGGATGAAAGGTGACAGGACTCAGTGCAAAATCCTGGTGAGGCACATTTGCAGGTAATAGATGTCTTTGAGGGGCTTGAAAAGGTAACAGATCCCATCTCAGTGCCTATGCCTGTCACTAATGAGGTGCTGAGTGATACCCATATCGGGATCCAGAAATAAGATGGCAGGGGCAAAGGCAACACAAACACTGTTGCACAGGGTGTGGTGGACCCTAGTGTGACAGAACCACCTGAGACTTTGAAGGTCAGCCTGTCAATCCTGCTGAGGAAGTACCATTGTTACAACCAAGAGAAGTGGCGCAGTACGGAGGTCTGGTTATCTGAAAGACTATATATAAAGAGACAAGTCGTGTGGTACTAAACTGTACTTACATACTCAGAACAATTTGGTGTTTATAATATCCTTTAAAGTGTTATGAAACCTACACTATATGCACTGAGACACAGAAGCACTATTCAATGTTGTATTTTGAAACAAAGAACATGCTATTATTGCGTAATAGATAGATATAAATAATTAAAGAAAACACTGGAAAAGGCACAGGTTTCCCCAGTCACTACAAAAATGTCTGATTATTACTTTCAGACAATAAAATTTTTTTTTTAATTATCTAAATGCTTTCTTAATGATTTAAACAGTGATCCTCAGCTTTCATTTTCTATTGCTGGCAGCCACCATCTCATGTGCGGCAGTGAGCGTCCCTAGCTCACTTTGTACTAATATGTCCCACTGACCAATAGCAGAGGTCGGATGGACATAAAGTGAACTAGGGAAGCTCACTGCTGCTCATGAGGTGGTGGCTGCCAGCAATAGAAAGTGGAAGTTGTGGGTAGCTGTTTTAATTAATTAAAAAAAAGTTGTTACTCTCTGAAAGCACAAATTGAGAGCTTTTGTAGTGCCTGTGGAAAGCTATGTCTCTTCCAATGTTTTCTTTTAAGCATGATTTAAGAATGGTGATTGTTTTATTGTCCTATAGAGGTATGTATTAGGGCTACTCAGAGTCTCAGGAATCAGTTCTGGTGTGAAGATATTGGACTATCAAAAATTCCAGTTCTGCCACTGATTCCACTTTTCCTCTGGTTCAAGAACTTGAATCAGAGACAGATTTGGAAAATTCTGATTCTGTACCCGACTCTGTTTTACATGAGGATGTAAACGTTCCCCCACCAAGAACATTACCCAAGCCCTTCCCTGTCCTCTTTCCCTTACCTGACAACATCATTTATGGCTGGCTGGGGACCCTTGATACTCAGGTGACCTTTTGAGGGTGGCGTGGTATGTAGAAGGCATCCATTTCTCCTTTTCACTTCCAGACGTTATAGTTCTGACTCCTGGTCCTGGCTCTTTCCCCAGTCCCCCATGCAGTTCCACTCCAATGAACAACCCCCTTACCCCACCAGCCTTTGCCCCTCCGGCTCCATCTGAACTGAGCCTTCAACCCCCCGCCGACTCACAGATGGTTCAACTTCCTGCAAATTCAATACAGTTCCCTGATACCTAAGACAAGTAATACATTTTGTTTTGTTTGCGATCCCAGACCAGACTGCCCTTGAACACCCCACTCTGTCCTCTGTGTCCTACTTTTGTGTGCTATTGTTGGCCATTCAATACAACTTCTACCATTTGTAAAACCTTCCCAGAAGCCCTGGTTATCCTGGAGTATAGGTGGCCAGCTTTAAAAAGCAGCTGACATCTTCAGGAGAACTTTAACAAAACATAATATTTAGACACAGTTTGGCTTGTATTTCACATTAGTTCTGTATTCCTCCTCCCCTTTATTTATTACTGGTGTACAGTAATCTGCATGAAAACAGGATCTTTGCTCCAGAAAAATTAATCTATTCCTGTTGCTTTCTCCCTATTTTAGGTCATAATGCACTGCTTGTGACATCATAGTTACTCTCATGGCAACAGATTGTGATGCGATGACACAGGATTATGACTTGAAGTAGGGGGTAATCTCCAGAGGCAAATGAACTCTAAGGGATAAAGATCATGTATTCATACAAATTTCCTCAGTAATAAATACTGGACTTCAGGAAGGCTGATTTTGTCAAAATGGGAGAGTGCCTCAGAAAAGCACTATCAAACCGGCAAGAAGGAGGGGTGGAGCAACAATGGGGAAACATCAAAACTGCCATTGCAGAGGCAACAAGCCTTTGTGTGAAGCAAATAAATAAATCAAAATGAAAGAAAAAAACACCATGGTTCTCAAAAGAGGTGGCGGGGAAGGTTAGGGAGAAAAAAACAGCATTCAGAAAGTATAAGGAAACACAGAGGGAGCAGGACAGAGAACTCATACGAAAAAGCAGAAGGAAGCGGGAAGGCAGTCAAATATAAAAAGGCCCAGACTAAGGAAAAGATAGCCAACTCAGTTAAGAATGGGGATAAAACTTTTATAGGTACATTAGGGAGCAAAGAAAGACAAAGGAGAAATACTGAGGCTGAATAAAGTGGAGGGTGGGTTGGCAGAGAGGGACAGTGAAAAAGCAGGGATACTGAATGAATACTTCTGCTCAGTATTCACAAAGGAAGAGGAGGGGGAGGTACCATATCCAGTCAATAGAAGCACTCTGGATAGGGGGGTCAATATCAGTCCTTTCAAAGAAGACAGGGTTCTGAAAGAACTCCTAAAACTGAAGGTGGACAAAGCAATAGGGCCTGATGGGATTCACCCCAGAATTCTAAAAGAGCTAAGGGGAGAACTAGTAACACCACTGACTACCCTTTTAAACAAATCATGGGAGGATGATGTGATACCTGAGGATTGGAGGAGGGCGGATGTGATTCCCCTTCACAAAAGTGGGAGCACGACAGAGGCAGGAAACTACAGACCAGCAATTTGAACTCAGTGTTAGGGAAAATGATGGAATCACTTCTGAAGGAAAGAATTGTTGAGTACCTAGAGACCAGTGGGGCACAGGACCCAAGGCAGCATGGATTCACAGCGGGAAGGTCATGTCAGACGAATCTAATCAATTTCTTTGACTGGGTGACCAAAGTAGTAGACCAGGGAGGGGCTGTGGACATGGCCTACCTAGACTTTAGCAAGGCATTTGACACAGTCCCATACGAAAGATTAATAAATTAGCCAGCCTGGGAGTGGGTCCCAGGGTGGTAGCCTGGGTAAAACATTGGCTGGACAACAGGATGCAGAGGGTAATAGCAAATGGAGTCCACAGTGAAGAAAGGGGGGCTACTAGTGGGGTGCTGCAGGGTTCAGTACTGGAACTGGTCCTTTTTAATGTCTTTATAAATGACATTGCAGAGGGACTGGAAGGAAATGTATGTCTCTTTGCAGACGACACAAAGATCTGCAACAGGGTTGATACACAAGGTAGGGTGGAAAAGATGAGAAGGGACTTGGCAAGGTTGGAGGAATGGTCAAATGTATGGCAGCTTAGAGTCAACGCAAAGAATTGCAAAGTAATGCACCTGGGAAACAAAAACCCAATGGGAAGAGTACACAATGGGGGTTGAGACACTGACAACAACAAAAATAGAAAGGGACCTGGGGGTAGTTATACCCTCGAGGAAAGGAGAAAGAGGGTGGACATGATAGAAACTTTCAAGTACCTCAAGGGAATCAATAAAGTCCAAGAGGGTAGCATCTTTCAGAAAAAGAGATGTGCAAGAATAAGGGGGCACAATTTAAAGATAGAGGGGGGACAGCTCAGAGGTAATGTGAGGAAGTATTTTTCCATTGAGAGGGTTGTGGATACATGGAACAGCCTTCCTGAGGACGTAGTGGAGTCAAATACAGTGGTGAAATTCAAGAATGCATGGGACAGACATAAGGCAATTCTAGTGGGGGGTAGGAGGAAGTAGGCTGTTGGTTAACTATGATCTGCTGCTTATCCATTAGGTAGGGAAACGGGCAGACTAGGTGGGCCAAGCTGTCCTTATCTGCCATCATATTCTATGTTTTTATGGATGAGAAATCTATAAAATATATATTGAATGCAAGCTCAATTGTACTTAAATATCATGTTTTTAATGTTTTCTTTGAGGCGTCAGCAGCTGTTTTAGAAAGCTCTAAGGTTAGCCACCACCAGATGCTTTAGTACAGCAAGCATCTGGTGATAAAACCCCAGGGCTTTCTTAAGGTTGATAACCTATACTTCATTATAACTGGGGCTTCTAGGAGGGTTAAGGGAGAAGAGATTACCAGGTAGACATGGGCAGCAGCAGTGTAGGACTGAGCATGGAGGACAGAGCACCCTGGGAAGTTCGGGGGAGTGGAGGTCCGGGGTGGCACAGCCAGTTACAGCAGTCAGACATGGAAGTGGTGGAGGATGAGGTCCAGGGTGGCACAGTTACAGCCTAATGACAAACAGGACACAAGCACCTACAGAGTGAACTGGTCACAGGATGAAGTACCGGGGCCATCACCAGTCACTCACTACATCATATTGGAATTGGATTACTTGGTGTTGGGTCAAGGAACCAGGGGTATGGTGCAAGTAGGGGTTTTTAATGAGCTACCCCAAGTTGCACCACCATGAAAGAAAATACTACCTTCCCACTGCAGCCCAGCACAGTATCACAACACTCAATGTAAGCAAGGGGGTGGATGGTGGGATTTTGAAAGAAAGTTGGACTTGAACTTGGGAAGTAGGGCAATACTAGTCTTTCTACACTACAGTTGGATATGGAATTGGATTCTAAATCCGTGTCCAACCAGTTCCCAGATTTGTTATTTTTGGTGGTAAATAATAAAACTCCAAATACTGAAAAAATGCCCAGAATCCAATCCATCCAATTCCATTGGACAGAATCCGAGCAACACTGACATGTGCTTAAAAAAAACAGAATGTGTAACAATATGTTAGTGGAACTTTAAGCAAGTATGTATTTACACAAGGGAACCACTAGGGGGAACTCTACACATATAAGTATGGAGCACCAGAAGTAGGAGTTACTGGGCTCTAGTCTCAAAGGTTGGTGCAGGGTATACAGAAGCCCTGCGCCAACAGCGCAGCAGCCTGGAATTGGTGTATGGTGTGCCCTATTCTCGTAGGTCGAGTGCCTTTGTGACACTACACCCTTTTAACAGCAGCTTGCACCGAAGACTTGGCAGAAGCCCCATAAAAAGGTTGGCAAAGTTAGACCAGCAAAAGCTGGTCTATCTTGCCACATGTGGTGCATGGAGGGCTCGGGATTTGAGAATCCTGAATTCAGCCCTGGATTTTCTGCAAGCCCCATGTGCCATGTGTTAGGAGTACCTGGGGCTTGCGGCAATCTAACTCCTTTGAGAACAGAGCCCACCATGTGTAGGCAGAGTAGAGAGATAGAGAGCTAGGATGATGCAGTCCTGGTAGACTGTATTGAAGATGCACTTAGACTAAGTTGCTATTAATCCTGATTTCTGTGGGGTTCACTGTCTAATGTTCATAAGACAAGGAGTTTACAAGGGCTTGTAAAACACTCAGTCTCTCACTTTTCTTTCTGTTTTCTATATTCTTCTTTATTATGCTTCTTCAGTTGCTTTACTTATTTCTCAATCCTTTTTCTCAAACTCTTATCTTAGTTTTCTGCAGACTTAGCAAGCTGGTACCCCCCCCCCACCCACACACGCAGTATACTCCAAGGCCCAGATATTCAAAAGGGTTGCGTGGCGCTTCTGGTGTTGTCCATTCTTGCAACCCACTGATGCACCCGGTGCGATATTCAAAGGAAAAGTGCACACAAATCACTGATGCGCCGGAGTGCATCAGTAATGTGGCGCAGGCACAGGTGGGCGCTCATGCATAACCTGCACAGCCCAATATTCAGCCCGGGATGTGTAGAGTCATGCATGCTCAACCCTACCTGCGCCCTGGCACAAAGTTAAGCTAAAAAAAGGAACAGTGATGGCCACCCACAGGTGAGCTGCGCATTGCAGGGCGCAACACAGCAGCTGCCACCTGTGGGTGGCCACCCGAGTTCCTGCCGCACCTGGTGGCACCCCCATGCCCCATCATGGGCATCCGTGGTAGCAAAATCCCCCCTGTCCAATATCCCTGGTGGTCCAGTGGACCTCTATGTGCTCGATAGCGGGCATTTGTCCTGAAGATTAAGCCCCCCAAGTCCAATATCCCTGGTGGTCCTGTGGACTGCACTCAGCCCGATCGCGGGCATCAGTAATAGAACCCCCCCAAGTCCAATATCCCTGGTGATCCAGTGGACCGATCGCTGCCTGATCACGGGCATCTGTAACCATCAAATACCCCTACTACCCTGGTGGTCTAGTGTACCCCCACCCCACTCGCCCACTGTTACTGCCCGCTCCCTCCCCATCAGCCGGCGGTGGCATTACCGCACCGCCTGTCCGTCATTGATGACAGCTCGGTAGGGCTGCATACCCATTGGTTCACAGCATGAGCCAATGGGTGAGCAGCCCATACCGTACTACTCAGTCCAGCACAGGTGGTAACCCTAGCTTTGTTCCAGAAAGATAACAAGTGCACATTCCAAAAGGATAACAGGTATTCATTCCAAGAGGATAACAAGTGCACATTCCAAAAGGATAACAGGTATTCATTCCAAGAGGATAACAAGTGCACATTCCAAAAGGATAACAAGTGTTCATTCCATGAGGATAACAAGTGCACATTCCAAAAGGATAACAAGTGTTCGTTCCAAGAGGATAACAAGTGCACATTCCAAAAGGATAACAAGTGCTTGTTCCAAAAGAATAATGGGCCCCACATTCAAAGCCAGTCATAAGTGACACATGCACAGGAGCGCTGCACAGATGATGGAGCATGGTATATTCAGACAGTTAGTGCACTCCATCGGGAGTGCACTAACTGTTTGAATGTAGGGATGTGTTGGCATAGCACATAGTGACTACACACTGAATATGGTCCACAGGAGCTGAATGAAGATAATCCATCCCAAATGAAATAGTGCCACTGCTCCTGTGAGCTGTATTCAGCTCTAACATGCTAATGAGTCCATTGGGCACACAAGGCACTAAGGGCCATTCTGGGCTAATCAGCATGCTGCACAATGCTGCCACCCAGGTAGCATTGCAGCATTGTGTGGATCTGTGCAGCCCCCAACACTAATCACCACTCCTGGTGACCTGTGTGCCTGTCTCATTAATAGTATGTAGGTACACAACAGCTATCACACCACAATACAGGCATGAATACACTGCCACACCAGTGTACACAACACATATGGATCCAAGAAGGATCAAAGAGGGATACCATTTGAATAACCCCTATCCATATATGGAGAAAGTCATGTGAGAAAAAACTCCATATGGTGCATACATACAGCACAGTAATACTTAAATTCGTTTTTTTATTTAAGTGTTTACGCTCCTTCTCTGGCTACCCCCTTCTGTCCGACCTCCCCAGCCCCATCATCCTGGTATTACCAGGACATCCCTTCAGCCCGGTCATTGGGTGGGGAGCCTGCGGAGGGTCAAGTATCATCCTACAGTTGAGGTGTTTCCTCTGTTTTCCCCTGTTCCCCATTGCTGGGGCACACACGGCCAGACATGCATGTGCTGAGGCACATGCACATCAGTGGAAGCCCCGCAGCACTCTCCCTTTCCCCTGGCACCCAACAGACCCACTCCACCCGCAGGCCTCCACCTGGGAGCAGTGATTCGGTGGGGCACTAGTCCTCCCTCCCCGGGAGAGGAGAGCTGTCCTCTGGATGCTCAATCCTCTCCCTCCCTAGCCAACTCCCGGTGGCCCGCTCGCACTGTGAACATTGGTCACTGGCTTGGCAGGAGGTAAGGCATAGATGCCTCAGCCCTCCATGCCACTGGGCTGGTTGTAATATTTAAATTCTGACCTTACAGACAATCCATTCCCTTCCCTCCCATCAGAGTATGAGACAACAATCCTGTTGGTGGCTAGTGGATCCCCACCCCAGTCACTGTCTCCCAATGTCCAATTGACCCCCTCCCATCCCACCTGCTCAGGACCCTCTATCCTCCATTGCTCCCACTCACTAATGCCACTATATGGCATTAGAGAAGATGAATGGCACATCACTTCCTCTCACAACCTCAACCGGCTCCCATCTGAATGACAGGGAGCCATTACTTACTGTAATTTCTGCCTTAAGCGGTAATCACTTTCTGTCAGTCAGATGGTTTCTGGCAGAGGTGGTGAACAGAGGGGCTGTATCTATTGGCATCTCAAATTCTGTTTAGCAGCATCCATGAGTCAGGGTGAGGGTGTGTGTATGGGGGGTAGTGGGTCCTCAGTGGGCTAGATTGGTGGGGGGTCAGTTGGACATTTGGGGGGGTGGCAATTGGGGGTGGGGGTCCATTAGCCACCAACAGGTTATTGTCACATACTCTGAAGGAGGGAATGGATTAGAGATATGAAAGAGAGAAAGGTTAGAGATATAGAGAATAATAGATAGGTAAGTGCTTGTTATGGAATTTTTTCACCCTCCGAGTATGTGATGACCCATAAAACCCCGAGTAGAGTTTTGGGTCGAGAGGCTTCATGAGGTCAGACACACTGAGGGAGCATAAAAAAATTCCATAAACACACACTTAACCTATACTTTATTTTTTATAATTACTGGTGGAGGGAGTGAGTGTCAGCATCAGTTAAGGTAGTTCCGACACACTGCTAGAGACACAGACTTTGTCTCTCACACACAAATGCAATTCTGTCATACTGCAGCTGGTTACACACACACACACACGAGCGCGCACACACACACACACACGTAAGGACATATCTTTTTTTTTTTCTTCTTCAAGAACAGTGCAGTAGGGACAAAAGTAGTTACACTTGAGACTGCTGTCAGTCGGACCGAATCCCCGACCAAAGTGCAGCAATGACAGGATCAATCAGATAGATTTTTTTTGTCGAAAAAGGCAGGATCAACCAGATTGTTAAAAAGAAAAAAAAAGAAGAACTTATATCTGAGAGGATGACTGATGAAGGTTTACCTCAGGGGAGCAGCGCTGCTCCTTGGTAACCGAAAACTGCGTCCGCCGCATTTTTACATGTGTTCAGCGCACCCACACACAAAGTAAAGGCAAATAAGGTGTCACATTACAAATGAGTGATGCTGGCGTACACTGCTAATGAGAGAACTTTGATGAGAGAAGTTTAGGAAACAGCATAATAACTGGATTTCAGGTTATTATGGCTTTTGATGCGTAATAACCCAAACAATGATTATTATGGTGTTTTACAGTGACAGTAATCCAGTCGATATACAGGGTCACTAGTAATTATATAGAGAATAATAGATAGATAAGTGTTTGTTATGGAATTTTTTCACACCCCCGAGGTGTGTGATGACCCATAAACCTTGAGAGCAAAGCTATATATATACTGTATACAGTATATATATATATATATATATAGATATATAAGGTCACTAGTAATTATGTAAGTATTATGCTGTATGTGTTCACCATATGAAGTTTTTTTCACAAGGCTTTTTTCATGCATGTCTATGGGTTATTCAAATGATATTCCTCTTGGTTCCATATGTGTTGTGTAACTTGGTGTTGCAGCATATTGGTACCTGTGTTGTTTGGCAGCTGTTATGTAACTACATGCTGTTAATGGGCCTGGCATATAGGTTGCCAGGAGTGGTGATGGGGGGTGTCAGCCATGCATGGATATATGGATAGGATTTTGGCAGCATTAAACAGCACTGTAACAATGACTGCTTAGTGCTGCCAAAACTATTGAATATACCTCTGTGCTGTGAATGCAAGGGGGGAACCCTCATTTGTATGGGCACTGAGGTATATTCTGCCCCATCGTGTTGTCTGGTTAGCACCTTGCACTGGAGGCCTTTGAATATGGGCCCACCTGATTGGACAATGCTATTCCCTGTTAGTACGGCACCAACTTGGTTAATCCATGCTAACCTTTTGAATATCAGGGACAATGAGTATTAATTCCAAATGGATAGTAAGTGCTTTTTCCAAAAGAATTACAAGTGCTCATTCCAAAAGGATAACATGTGCATTCCAAAAGGATAACAAGTATTTTCCCAAAAAGAAAACAAGCATTTGTTCCAAAAGGATAACAAGTGTTCATTCTAAAAGGGTAACAAGTGCTAGTTTGAAAAAGGATAATGAGTGCTAGCACCAAAAGGATAACGCACTTATGTATGTATGTATGTATACATTTATTGAGTGATTGATTGATTTATGTTTATTTGAGAACTGGTAACTGGGAAAGGCACACTGAGCCAAGGCTCATTCACAGGTGTGACCTGGCGGTGGGGTATAGGAGAAATAGTAGAGCACAACACAGTCCCATTTTTGGTACAAAATAAAGTGCAGGCACATTACAATAATGAGTGCACCAGAGTTAGAAAACCCAATGCAAGACTTAGTATGAAGTAAAGTGCAGATTACAGTACAGTATGGCCACCTAAACAGGTGTTAAAGTGCTGTATCGAGGCACATAAGACAAGAATTGGAGTACAATAGGGATCTGATAGCCAGGGGGAGTGCCTTCCCCTTGTGCCATCTGTGCCACCAGCGGCTACCAGTGGCTGCCACCTGTGGAAAACAGACATGGGGGGGGAGCTTGAGCTGACTCCTGAGAGAGCCTGGGGAGGTGGAATGGTGGAGGGAAGAGTGGGACAGGTTCTAGGTGATAGTTCCAAAAGGAGGACAAGAGCTTCTTCTGAAAGGATAACCAGTGTTCATTCCAAAAGGATGACAAGTGTTGGTTCCAAACACTACAAGTTATGAAAGAGAAGACTTAGGACACTTGCCCTCCACCAAGGTCACCTGATACAACACAGAATAATGCCCATGGCACTTGCTTTTGGACAGAAGAATGGTTTACTAACGTTCTCCTATATGTGTGTGTGTGTGTGTGTGTGTGTGTGTACCCAACAGTACTAGGCTCACTCCTGCCTAGGGTTACGTACAGTACAAGAGGGTTCATAGCAACAGTGAAGAACAATCTTTCATGCAGCAGTTGGGGGTAATAGGAACCAGTGTTGAGAGTTGTCCATTTATATACAGTACACAGGTACTACTGAGATGTGAAAGGGTGTGGGTGTTAGTATTCCATAGAAAATAATAAATATTAGTGGATATATGGAAAGAATGGGTGGGAGGCATTTGGATCCTTGAGCAGTTCAATCAGCACCATGTGGGAAGGTTAGCACTTTTCAAAGGGGTGTTGGTTGGCTGTTCAATTCTGGTTGTGCACAATAATGCACCTGGGAAACAAAACACAGGGAAGAGTACACAATGGGGGGTTAGTAACACCAGCAAAATGGAAAGGGACCTGGGGATAAAAATATCAGATGACCTTAAGGTTGGCAAGCAATGTGAGAAGGCAGTAGGGAGGGCTGGGGGATACTGGGATGTATAGGGAGAGGCATCACCAGCAGAAAACAGGAAGTTGTTATCCCTCTGTACAGACAGTTGGTGAGACCCCATCTGGAGTACAGCATCCAGTTCTGGAGACCCCATCTCCGCAAGGACATAGACAGGATGGAGGCAGTCCAGAGGAAGGCAACTAAAATGGTGCAGGGTCTGCAAGAGAAGCCATATGATGAGAGACTAAAGGAGCTTAATATGTATACCCTTGAGAAAATGAGGAAGAGGGGGGGACATGATAGAAACTTTTAAGTACCTCAGTGGAATCAATAAAGTCCAAGAGGGTAGCATCTTTCAGAAAAAGAGATGTGCAAGAACAAGGGGACATAATTTGAAGATAGAGGAGGGGTGGCTCAGAGGCAATGTGAGGAAGCATTTTTTCACAGAGAGGGTGGTGGATGAATGGAACTGCCTTCCTGAGAAGGTTGTAGGGTCTAAAACTGTGGGAGAATTCAAGAATGCATGGGACAGATGTAAGGCAATTCTTGTGGGGGTAGGAAGAAATAGGCTGTTGATTAACTAAGATTTGCAGCTCATCCAGTAGGTAGGGAAATGGGCAAACTAGGTGGGCCAAGCGGTCCTTATCTGCTGTCGAAGTCTATGTTTCTATGATTGGCCAACGAGCAAAAAAGCTTTGCCTGACTGCTGTAACAAAAGAAGACCTGCAGTCCATCTAACCTGCCCCTTCCAGCAGGCAGTAATGAAGCTGAGTTTATCAATATAATTATAGTTGTGATAGTACTGTATGTCAGTAGTCATGAAATAGAAGAGAGGAACGATCACCAATGGTAAAAATCTCCAGGAATCCAAGGCCATAAGGACTCACCTGCTTCTTTCAGGTATACTGCAGTAATACACTATTTGATACCGTGGTGTTCCCTCTTACATCTTCAGTGACATAAGTTCTAATATTCTCATCCATTAGGAATTCATGCATTATTGTCTCAAAAACTGATGTGGTTATTGTATAATCTCACTATCTGCTGTGTGAAATAAGGTTTCTGAGTGTTACTCTTAAGAAACAAGACATTACGGTAGTTATGATACAGGAGGGTTTGTAGAACATAAATGATTATGCCATCATTCTAAATACAGAGGTGTTTGGGTGCACTTCTTTTATTTTCCTTAATGCAATAAAATAGGGTGGCAGCTGCAGTCTTACAGTATACTTTGTGATTTCCCTACATATGAGGTATGATTTGTTCCTCAACGTGTGCTGCTTCGAAAATTATTTTCTAGTTTCATATACTCTTCAAACTAAATACTTATGCTATGTGAACATGATGCTGAAATAGTAACTCAAATTAGAATTTTGTTTCTCTATGAAGGACCTTAAAAACATATTAGGCAGGATTCACAAAAGGGATGTACCCAGTGCATCCCCGACTTGTGCACTGGCATGATTCTGGAAGGGGGTAAATGCACCAGCGCATCCCCACTGTGCCAATGCATCGCAGATGCACAGTGTGCCACATACCACCCATAATGATAGGCAGCGCATCTGGAGGGGCTGTGAAGGGGGCGTGCCCATGCATACGGTGCACATCTCTGGAGCAAGTCCAGAGATATGCCTCCCAAAGAGAAGCCCACTTCAAGTAGACTTAAGTGCGTGGCCACACACAGTCAGGCTGCTTTACTGCAGACATCAGCATGGCAGCCTTCTCACCCTGGCAGTCCAGTGTGCTCCCCCCTGCCTGCATCCAAGTGATATTGTTGCTTTCAGCAGTGGATATGTTGAAACAAATCCCCTCCCCAGCCTCATCACCATTAACCTGCCACTCACTGTGGCAAAAATGTGGCACACAGACTCCCTTCCCACCCACATCCCTGTTAAGCTGCCGCTCACTGTGGCAAAAATGTGGCACACAGACCTCCCTCCCCACCAGCATCCCCATTCAACTGCCACTCTCTGCAGCAAAAATGTGGCATACAGACCCCACTCCCTTACTGACCCATTCAACTGCCATGCTCTGCGGCGATATTGCTAAATAGGAGAACTGCCCCTCCCACCCTGACCGACCCGGCCAGAAGGCCCCAGTAGCCCAGTGGACCTTCCCCCACCCACTCAGGCACCCAACCCACTAGCTCCCATCCCAGCTGAGTCCCACTGTGGTGGGCAGCACAATCCACCGCGATACTTCCATGGTTGCCCACTGACAGAGCTGTCCCGTGACTGACAGCTACTGTACTACTGACAGCTCATTGGGCGGACCCTGTTGACCAATGGGCTTGCAGTGATACAGTACTCTGTCGTCGCATGAATGACAGGTACGGTACTCACGATGTCTGGGGTCCACCAATGAGCTAATCAGTACAGTAGCTATCGATCATGGACAGCTCTGTCTGCAGGCAGCCATGGAGGTATGCAAGGGGTTGTTGCCCACTGGCCGGTGAGTCAGCTGGGATGGAGGAGCTGGGTGGGTTGGGGTGTCTGAGTGGGGGTCCACTGGGCTACCGGGGCCTTCTGGACTGCCAGTCAGGTCAGGGGTGGGGAGGGTGGGTTCTCCTATTCAGCAATATCACCGTAGAGAGCGGCAGGTGAATGGGGATGCAGGCAGGAAGGGGGGTTTCTTCATCCATGGATAAACTGTCACAGGGTGCAGCATTCAGAACAGGGGTCAGGCAAGGAGGGGAGACCACTGGACCTTTAGCGTGGGCATCCTCATGGCTGGCGAACAGGATGGGAATGGGTGTGGGGGGGTGCAAACCGCCTCTCTGGGGCTGTGTGTGGCCATATCCATTGAAGGGCGCCCGGTGCATTCTGCTGGGCACAACTCTACTAGGCACATGCAAATGGGGCCATAATGACATGCAAATGGCCCCATTACACCTTGCATGCTTAATGGCCCCATTTGCATGTCCCTGGCTGTGAATGGCAGCATTTGGTGCAGCACCCCCATGGTGTACCCCACCCAACCAGGGGGCTGTGCCAGTGCATCTCGGGCTGGGCGTAACAGTAGTATTCATAGAGAGGATGCACTGGGAGCATTCCCCAGTGCATCTTGTATGAATACCACTTTTGGCGCTCGATGCATCTCTTTTGTGCCAGGGCATCCGAGATGCACCGAGCACAAGCCTTTTGTGTATCCTGCCCATTGTTTTTAATGGACTGCATGAGGAATCTGTATTTCTGATATTATGTTATGTAATGCAAACTACATATGTTTAAAGATAATGATTATATATGTTTGTTGCATGCAGTAGAATGTACAGCAACGTGGTGTACAAGTAATACATGTGTAACCCTACCTTCCACCTAAATTAATGGTTTCAGTAAATTGATTGAAAAGTTTGAATTATTTTCAGTTTAGATTATATTCCTATCATAATCCTTCTAGTCAGTTCAGTGGTGCAAAGCAGAGCAGAGCATGATGCAAAACTAATAGGTAGGGTAATGACTTTTAATATTTACTTATTAGTTCTGTGCTAGGAATTTTTTCTTAATTTGACTTTTGATCGGTTCATTTGCTGGCTTTTAATTAAGACCACTAGAGGGCACCTGTCTGCTAATGTGGCCAATCCATCATGATGGCAGTGAAGAATATTAACAGAAATCAATGTTTAGATATTTATAGTATATGGTTAGGGCTTATTGTGGACATAAATCGGAGCTTTTCAAAATCCTGTTGTAGGACAGTTCAAAGGTCAAAAAAGCTGTACTATCGTTCTGACATCATATCGATAGTACAACAACTTTTTGGCTTTGTTCTGCCATCTGATTGGAGGAAACAGTGCTCTGCTGAGAAAAATCAACTAAAACATGACAGCGCTTAGTGAGAACCTCACCGAGACAGTCTGGACACGGACAGCCGTAGTTGGCTCAGTGTTTCCAAACTGCACGAATTTTGTCAGTTTTTCTTTTTCTTTTTAAATAACTTCTGCAGAGCATCTGTTTATGGACAGGAGTGGAGAACAGCTGTGGAGAATCTTTGAAGGAACGGGAGTGCAGTGGGAGCACACTGACCTGCCAGGACCAGCCGGGACTGCAAACCCAAGGTACAATGCCTTGGCAAATAATTGTTTGAGTTTTTTTCTGGTATTCAGGGAACCATATACTATAAAAAATAGTGGATGGGTGGCCATCCACAACTAAGTCTGTGTTTCCATCTCGGGAGTTGGTGATGTCATTGAGACCACTCGAGCTCCGCTCTCGAGGTCTCTATCACATCATCAACTCCCTCGATGGAAACGCAGCCTTGTTGTGGATGGCCACCCATCGACTATCCTATACATTTAGATTTTGTTTACCAGGCAGGGACACTAGGCAAGTAAATGCATATTTCCAGGTGCAACCAGGGAGAAAACAACAGTGTGAACAATAAACACTAGATAATACATACAGTACATTAAAGTAAGCTGGGATCAGGCAAACACCATACAGCAGAAGCAATGAACTGTTACAGAAATTTACATACCTAGGATTACTAGTAAACATCAAAGTACAGTGTACTGAATTATTGTTATTCAAGTATCTGACTACAGGAGATCTGTGCAAGTTAAAAGTATCAGTGTAAGGACAACTTGCATCAGTGCAATATTGATTCAGATTGCCTCAAGCACCTATACCTAAGCCTGGTATATGCATGTAGTGAGTCTGTTTTTGTCCTTTAAGAAGCTCCTGACAGCAATATAAAAACTATGAGAAAAGTAAGATTTATATTCAACTCCATTTCATTTTCTTTATTACTTCATATATTTTCAGAAATAAATTCTCCATTTTCTTTATTACTGAAATCAGCTGCATAAAAACAATATTCCTGTCCCATAGACTATATCTACTCTGGCTGCTTCTGTACACATGACATCACAATTCCCTATTTATGACATCATAATTATCTTCACAGCAACATATTTTGATGTCATACACAGAATTCTGATGTCAGGCGTAGGCAGACAGCCAGAGTTAAAAGGGCAGAGACACTGTGTTCATGCAAATACCCCCAGGTATAAGGAAATAAGGGTGAGAATTACAGAATAAAATATAAAATGTAAGCTACAGTTATGCCTGAATATTAAATTTTTTCAAAATTGTCTCAATTGTGTCAGGAGCTCTTTAATGCAACTGGTCTGTGTGGAAACACTACCACATGCAGTACCTACTGTAACTTTCAAAAAGTGGTGGACATTTCTAATGTATATAGCTATTGTCTTATTGAGACATTTTTTCAAATGATTGTTTTAGTACTCTCTCCTGTTCCTGCTCTGTAGTCACCCACTACCCTTTTTGGTATGCCATTATGCGGGCACCGCAATTAGGGCGCAGCAACCAGTTTGTCTGTCATGCTGGTGAACTGGATTTTGCAGCGCCCGGCAGGGATGGGGCTGTCCAGATGCTGTGCCCCTTGTCCCATACACCTCCAACCTGGAGGTGATTATATTAAGTATAAGGTTAGCACAGCCCCTCAGTTGTGAACATGCCCCGGCATTGGGTGCGATGGGGTCAGGGTGGCATAATTGCCAAGTGCGTTGTTCGCCATTGGCATTGTGCTTGTGCCCTAATGATGGTTGCGTATGTTCTCGTCACCGTGACATGGTGGAACCCTCTTTTTAGGGGCTGTTGGGTTGCATAGCCCTCTCTGGCCTTCCAAAATTCTTCTTGCTGATGACTGCTGATTTTTTTCCACCATAGTTATTTGTGCCTTACTTACCATGTAAGTTATCATTATATACCATGGTGCCATTGCTGTTTTTCACCATTTAGGTCTGTATTTTTTCCGCTTGCACTAACTTGTATTGATTTGCACTATATTTATACTGTTATTAATTTTTTTGCCTGTATTGTGTATTCTCTCATGTCTCCTTCCCCAGGGTTACACCTGGAAAGGAGCTTTGGCTAAATGTGCTATTCCCAGTCATCAGTTTCTAAATAAATAAAAATAAATACATATATAAATTGCTTCAAAGAAATGGTAGTAGTAGTGGTATTAGTCCCATTGAAGGTACAATTGACCTGACAGAAAATAAAAACCTAAACAGCTGGTCTCAAACACATTTTAAAGATACTTTGCAACACAATATAAATTTTGTTTTATAACTGGTAACCTGAGTTAGTAAAAATATATAATATGATTTTAGCAAAAATAAAAGTTGGTCACAATTGCTAACAGGGCTGTGCCAGTGTATTTTTATAGCTTCCACTTTCCAGATCATTCAGATGTATGGCATTGTGATGATGACATTTATGTTGTCAGCTTTTCACCCTCCTCAGACTATTACAAATAGTCATTTCTTTAAAACGAGTGGAGTCTGTAAACAAACAGAGACAGGCTACAGTGATTTTGATACCAAGAGGTTCAACTGACAGTATCTGGCTGGGAAAAACCCGTACCGTGACTTTATGTGATGTCATGCTGCTTCCCAAAGAATGTTGCAGTGCTGAGACCTCAGGCAGAGGTTTCAGTGATAGCAAACTCTGGTCAGAGCTGAAATGGCTTCTAGTTCTTTTAATCTGATTAGAGATGCAGAATGAAGGTGCATCTTGGACTGCAATTTCTTTGTATTATTAGCCCAGAGGCCACACCAAATAAAGGCTATAAGTGACCTCTGACCTTTATTATGATTATGTATTTATTATTGTGTCACCCAGAACTGAACGATATAGAAACTGCTATACAAGTGCCCAGCCCATGCCATCCTGCACCCATTTCTAAAATAAATAATATAATCACAAACAAAAAGTAGTAGTGATAGCACTTAGAAGGTGGGTATTCAGCATCCCTGTGTAGGGTCAGCCTGCCTGCTTGCTGGAGTCCTGCAGTTGCACCTCAGCTCCCACCCCAGAAGGGCTCTAGTCTACTTTAGCAGTTCAGTCCATGCAACTTAAGATGCCCTTGTTTGCTCCCACCTGTCGTTCCATGATAAAGGTGGATGGTGTTGAAGAGACAAGGCTTGGAGCTGGCATCTAGCTATACAAGGCAAAATGGAGCTCACTCTATCTCCACAAGCCACGCACAACACATATAGGAATGAGTCATGCACTCTCAGTGGCACACTTGTCTGATTCTTCCCATTACAGCTGCTGGGCTGCCCCATCTAATAAGTGCAAGTTGATGTGACTGGTTGCCTGCCTGTAAATAAAATATAGCCTCCATCCAGCCAGACGGCCCGGGGGGGGGGGAGCACAATGACCCCTTAGCTATGTCACTGTGGTTTGGCAAATCACAGAGTACTGAGCAGCTCCAGGAAATCCTACTCTGCAACAACTTAACAAAGGGACAGAAGGTGGCAGAAAGCAACATGCAGAAGGACACAGAGGGTGTTTTTTTTTTTAAACAGAAGAGCCCTCTCTGAAGGAATTGAATCTGGGACAGGAAGCAGAGGTGGCAGAGAAACCCAGTAGAGGGAAGCTTTCTTTTTAAATAGAAGAGCCTGCTCTGTAGGCATTTAACTGGAGATGGGAAGGGGAAGGAGCAGAGAAACTGGGGGAGAGGGAGGGGGCTTTAAACAGGTTTCCTGTAGTCCCCTTTCAGATTAACCTTCAGCCTGCTGTCACCTGCACACGCCTAAGACGTCAATCCTGTTCCACTCCTGCTGTGTTCCACTCATGCTCTGGGACATGAATGTGAATGGGACACAGTGAGTGGATGGGGTTCTATCCTTCTACAGGGGCTGCCTGATATCCCACGATTGGTCACGGGTGTCATGTGACCCTTATTCTATGCCTTCGATCCAGACTTCCTACTCTCCTGTTGAAACAAAAGCAGAATTTAACTAGTATGTTACAAAAAGAGGTTTTCAGCCCTTTTCTGAGTGTCACTTGCTTGAAAGTGAAAAACATGCTCAAACTCAGTCCTCAAAGCCTTTTAAAACCTGCTCCCAGCTTCCTGATATCCCCCATTGGTCACTCGTCTCCCTTTTGTATCGCACATCTTTTTATTTTCTGCTTTCTGCTCTGGAAAGGACAGAGTCAGTGCCGGAGCAGTTTAGAGAGCTGGAGAAAGGTCTTGAGCAGGTAGCATGCAGTGTAGCCTTTACGGAAGTGGGGCCTGTCTACACCAGAGGAAAGAGAGGGAGCTCCGCATGAAGGCCTTCAACTCATGTTTGAATGGATGGTGCAGACAGGAGGGGTATGGCTGCACTGTGGACTGGGGGCTCCACCTAGAGGGATCACAGCTTGTACTGGGGGGATGGCCCACATCCATCCAGGAAGGGAATGGCAGTCCTCAGTGGATCACCTCCCTGAGTTCCTTCAGCACTCTTGGATGCAACAAGACATGTACAGATGGGCTGTTCAAAGTAAGGAAGGGGAGGGACACCCAGGGCCATGATATTAGACTGGAGGGAGGAAGGTTCAGGATGGAGATGAGGAGACACTTTTTTATGGAGAGGGTGGTAGCTGGGTGGAATGTGTTACCGGTGGAAGTGGTATCCAGTAGAACAGTGGACAATTTCAAAAGGGTCTGGGACAGGGCACAGGGGAGGCGAACGGTGGGAGGGAGGGATAGCTGCAGAATAAGGGGTGTTAGCTGCACATTCAAGCAGGCTTGATAAACCACCAAGCCTTTATCTGCTGGCAAATTTCATATGTTTGCATGTTCGTATGGACTGTTTAAGTGTTACTTCGACAGGCATTTTTTTAATTTAGTTGTTTAACCAGGTATAGCACACTAAGCTGAAAGCTTTTTTACAGGAGCGACCTGGGAGCACAAGGAGGTTAAGTGACTTGCTCAGGGTCACACAGTATGCAAGTGGAAGCTGTGGGATTCAAACCCAGGTCTGGTCTGCTGGATGTCACCAAATTTGCAGCTCAGAGCCTTAGACCACTGCGCTATACTGCCTCCATTTAAACTAACCAAGGAGGGTGGCAGAAGGCAACTTGTCAGAAACTGTCCCCCCCAACAGGCTGTGATGAAGGGTAGAGAATTCCTGAAGGAAAATATTCCCACTGGTATGAAAAACAACCAAGAGAACAAGGGATCAGCATGGGAGTCAAGGGGGAAGAGAAGTGTAGGCAATATGAAAAGGAGAGGAAGCGGGACAACTAGAACATGTGGGAAGGGACAACTGGATAGCCATGTGTGCTAATCTTAGAAGTCTGGGAAATAAGATACCAGACTTGGAGGCCACCATGGCTGAAGCAGGCCTGGATAGTGTGGCCATCACCGAAACATTGTGCACTGACAGCCATGACTGGGAAATGTTCATACCTGGCTACACAATGTTTAGAAGAGAGAGGGTAGGAAGGAAATGTGGGGATTGGAGCTTTATGTTAAGGAAAACATCAAAGTGACCGAGGTGCAGTGACTTCAAATGGGGGTTAAAGTGTTGTGGATCAAGCTTGAGCCAGGAAACAGAGCCACCATTTGGTTAGGAGTGGTATAAAGCCTCTGACACAGGAAGAGGACCCAGACAAAAAATGTTGGAAAACATAGGCAAAATGGCTAAGAAGGGGGAGCTGGAGTTAGAAACATAGAAACATAGAATTTGATGGCGGATAAGGACCACTTGGCCCACCTAGTCTGCCCATTTCCCTACCTAACGGATAAGCTGCAGATCCTAGTTAATCATCAGCCTACTTCCTCCTAGCCCCCACTAGAATTGCCTTATGTCTGTCCCATGCATTCTTGAATTCCTCACTGTTTTTGACTCTATGACCTCCTCAGGAAGGCTGTTCCATGTATCCACAACCCTCTCTGTAAAGAAATACTTCCTCACATTACCTCTGAGCCGTCCCCCCTCTATCTTCAAATATCTTCAGTTGGTGGAGGACTTTAATCTGCCAGATGTAGAGTGGAGCCTACCTGCTGCAGCATCAGCTAGAAGCAGAGACATCTTCATCTCCCTGCAAGGGGCAGAAGCAGCTGGTCAGTGAACCCACTCAGGGTAGAACAGTGCTAGACCTGGTACTTGTGAATGAGGACAGTTTTGCGGACATCAGAGTGGAAAGTCATCTGGGGACCAGTGATCATTGCACAGTGTGGTTTAATATAAGAACAACCGCGTAATCCAGCCAATTAAGGGTGAGGGTGCTGGATTTCAGAAAGGCTGACTTTACAAAGATGAGGGAATGCCTCAGAGAAGACCTGATGGGAGGAGGTGTAGTTGGGGGGTGGTGGAAAACAAATGGGCCAGATTAAAACATCATATTAAAGGCAACAAACCAGTACATCAGGTATATAAGCAAAAGCAGAAAGAGGAGGAGACCATTATGGTTCTTGAGGGAAGCAGCAGAAACTGTAAGAGTAAAAACAGTGGCATTCAGAAGATATAAAAGGAGACCCAGAGAAAGGATGACAGGGAAGAGTATCTGGGGAAATGGAAGGAGGCAGGCAAAGCAGTAAGGAGTACAAAGCCTCAAGCTAAGGGAAAAATAGTCCAGACTGTATTGAAGGGGGACAATACATTTTTCAGGTATATCAGGAAGAAAAGGAAAACCAATGGAGGCATTATATAGTTAGAAAAGGAGGGAGAGGCTGTACAGAGAAGGACCAAGAAAAAGCAAATATCTTAAACAAATATTTCTGCTCAGTCTTCACAGTAGAGGGCATGGGGAGGGACCACAAATAAGCAACAAGAGCTTGGAGGGGAGGGAAATGGACACCAGTTCCTTTTCTGGGAGAGGGTCAGAAAAGCAGCTGCTAATCTGAGGGTGGTCAATGCAGTTCACCCACTGTGCTGTGACACGAATCTGGTCGCAGCAAATTAGGGCACAAGAAACATGTCACCCACAATGACCGCAATCCCACATTCCACCACAACCCAGCTATGCTGATAAGGGACAGAAGGGAAGAAGACTGAGTTTTTGCAGGTTGGGGAACTTTGCCTCCCACACCCCTTGATTCAGGGGGGCTTTGCCCTCACACCCCCAACACTAAATATAATCTCCTCCGTGTCCGGGTATGAATGGACTGGAGGAGAACAGTGTTGACGGCAAAAATGCTGTGAGTGCAGGGTGCTTCGAAATCCAGCATGCCCATGTGACTCATAATCTTTTCTCTCTGCCCTAATTGCATTGCCCATGTAACAGTATACTGGACAACACCATGGGGGCCAGACAGGGTGCATCCAAGAGTGCTGAAGGGACTCAGGGAGGTGGTAGCTGCACCCCTGACAGACTTGTCTAACAGTTCACTGGACCTGACAGACTTGTTTAACAGTTCACTGGAGAATGGCATGGCCCCAGAAGACTGGAGAAGCATGATTGTAGTCCCACTTCACAAAAGTGGTAGCAAGGAGGAGATGGGAAATTACAGGCCTGTCAGCCTGACATCTGTGATGGGAAAATTGATGGAAACACTTTTAAAGGAAAGAATCGTGGAACACCTGGAATCCAATGAACTGGAGGACCTGAGGCAGCATGGCTTTAAAGAGGGAAGGTAGTACCAAACATATCTGATAGAGTTTTTTGATTGGGCAATCAAAGTGTTGGAGCAGGGAGGGGCGGTGGACGTGGCCTACCTGGACTTCAGCCAGGCCTTTGACACTGTTCCACTTAGGAAGCTGGTGAACAAGTTGTGTAGCATGGGGATGGGCAATAAGGTAGTAACCTGGGTAAGACACTGGTTGGGGGATAAGGGGCAGAGGGTGGTGGAAATGGAGTTAGCTCTGAGGAGGGGAAAGTGACCAGTGGGGTACAGCAGGGGTCAGTACTTGGGCCAGTCCTCGTCAATATGTTCATTAGTGACATAGTAGAGGAACTGGAATGGAAGGCTTGCCTCTTTGTGGATGACACCAAGATTTGCAGCAGAGTGGGCACTCGGGGGGGGGGGCATGCTAAGAATGGAAAGAGATTTAAAATGACTGAAGTAGTGGTCAAAAGTTTGACAGTGTATTCTTGGGCATCCTATTGGCTGCAGTGGGAAAGGCTATTACAAAAAAATGTCTGCCCCCCCCCCCCGACATTGTATGACTGGTTGTCCATAATCAAAAACATATACCATATTGAAAAAATCATGGCTGATCTCCATTTACAAATGGACAAAATGATGGGTACTTGGTTCCTATTTATGGCTCTCATAGAAGAACTTGAGGGTAGATTGATGCTGTCTCAACTGGCTGGGGGAAGTCAGACTTCCCTTGGGACTGCCATCTGGAGAAAGGTTAACTTGAACTAAAGGAAATGTAGTTATGCAACACTTTATCCTGAGTCACAATTAGCTGACAGCCTCACGTAAGCTATCTGTTATCTGTTACTTGTTTCTTTTTTGTCCTAAAGTGGCCAGATGGTTTACATGGCTCCAACAGAAAGATGCTAGGTTTCGGGTCATATTTCTGTCACTGAGATACTTCCTATGGTCAAGAGCATATAGGGACAATTAACTCTTTACTGCATTATTGACTATTTTAACATTATTTTGAAATGTGACTGATTGATTATAAGTTTCATGTTGTTTTATATATAATGGAATGAGCATCTAAGTTGTCCTCTATTGTTCTTGCTATGGCTTTTATATCACCTACTCAGTAAAGAAGTTTAAACAAAAAGTTTGGCGGGGTCACAGAAACCCAGGGGTGCATTACAAAATGGGGGGGGGGAGATACTAGCAACATCCAAGCAGAAAAGGGACCTGGGGGTAATCATATTGGATGACCTGAAGGTGGCTAGACAATGCTCCAAAGCAACTGGGAGAGTTAGTGGGATGCTGGGGTATATAGACAGGGGTATTACCAACAGGAAGAGAAAAGTGATATTACCACTGTATAGGTGTTTGGTAAGACCCCAGCTGGAGTACTATGTCCAGATTTGGAGACCATATCTCAGGAAGGACATAGACAGTGTGGAGGCCATCCAAAGGAGGGCTACCAAGATGGTACAGGGTCTACATCAAAAGTCATATGAGGAAAGGCTAAAGGAACTAAACATGTACATCCTGGAGAAGATGTGGGAGAGGGGGTATATGATCGAAACCTTTAAATACTTCTTGCTAGTGAATAAGTTACAAGTGGGAGGTATTTTTTGGAGGAAAGGGTGCTCTAGAATAAGGTGTGATAATATGAAGCTGGAAGGGGGCAGGTTCAGGAAAGATGTGGGGAAATATTTCTTCATAGAAAGGGTGGAGAATGCCTGGAACAGTCTCCTAGTGGAGGTAGTGGGGGCATAACCAATAGTGGGATTCAAAAAGGCCTAGGATAAGCACAAGGGAATCATAAGGGATAGATAAGGGGTGGAAGAGAAAGTGCCGTAAACCTGGAAGAGTCTACAGTGTAAGCAACACAACAAAAAAGGGCAGACTAGATGAGCCAAGTGGCCCTCATCTGCTGTCAGTTTCTATGTTTCAGAATATGAGGTTATTTAAATAATGTGTGTTGCTTTGCTTGTCCCATTCAGATCACACAACTGTCTACTTGATAATAGCTAACTTTTCCCTGGTTTAAGAATTTATACCAGCATTTACAATATAGTGTACTATATTTAATAATAATAAGCAACTGTCAGAACTGGCTAATAAACAGAAGTTTTTCCAACCCACTTACTCTCTTAAGCCTGGGTCTGAAGTGCTAAGCCTTTCCAAGAGAAATTATGTAGAACAACAGTTGGAGAATGGTCATTTTACTGCTTTGGCCTCAAACCTTTATATGCTTTTCCAACTAGTTTAAATCCAGACCAAACAAAATTCCAGTTCAAATATGACCTTTACAATTACTGTATTTACAAAATATGTCTAACTGTATGAGACAATGGCTATTTACTGTACACTGTATTTATGTCTATCAATTAATTTCTTGAATTATCCCCAGGAGTGGCTGAAAATGGGACCTACTGACCCTAAAAAAAAAAATACAGCACAAACTAGATAGCCCATGCAATTTTTATTTATCTGTTTTCAGTTTCTGTTACTTTTGGTAGACTCCACATACAGTTTGCATCACAATATCAATACGTGGTTACTGTCACTGAGTACTACCTTTTAAAATTGCTTTCACCCAGATACTGACAGCATTGATTTAGCCCAACTGGGGTCTGACTTATCTCTACATGTTTAAGTAGCCGTTGTGTCACTTTGTATGTGCACTTTGCGCCAAGGGATAGTTATGCTACAGAGAAATGGAACCACTGTTTTTTTCACATCAAAATGTTAAAAACTGGGCGAGTGAATAAACGCTACACTAGAGGTAAATTTGGTTTTCATTTCTGTCCACTTGCAATGCCTCTTGGCATATTTGGATTTTAGGAAAGCTAAACAGTTAGCTAGGTGGTGGGTGAACGAGCAGCCAGATGGGGTTTGGAGAGGCGGAGCAGCAAGATGGCTGCGCTGCTGCTCCGCTCTGCAGTTTAGCTGAGCTTTAAAGGCTGACTGATGCTGCTTTTATTGTTTAAATCTTTTTATGTGTTTGCTTCCACCTTTTGAGATTTAGTAAAGTAACTTACAATTCTTAAAAAAGCAAATGATTAGTAATCGCAAAAACCCAAGGGATTAACTGAGTGTCTGCATATTGGAGCGCTTGTGGGTCCAAAGGTTAGTGTTCCCTCGTGCACTTACTTTTGCCTTTTGCAGTATGCTGTAGCACAGAGAACTCTATGAACTGATTCCAAGTGGTACTCAGTGATTTTGTTTGGTTCCCAGTACATGTTTACATGTAAGAGCACTTAAATGCTGCTTAACAACCAGATGGCCAAGTTAATAACCAGGAATGGGAGCTGGATACGAAGAGGTTGGGTTGACTCACATGCCTGTGTGGGTGTTTCCCCATGTTAACAGGAACTGGACGTTTTCAGACCAGAGTGAGTTGCCGATTTTAAACTGGCTGAACTGTGCGCTACTGTCCAGAATGTCTTACATTTCTGGCCAGCATGGAGTTTGATGATGGAGGTTCTTGGTGTTGAGGAATGACAACTTATTTGGAAGATTTCATCATACAGACTGAGTTGCACACCTGAAGTTGTCTGTGGGCCAGAAAGTACCCTTTAAAAGGTATTGTATACCACAGTTGCCAAAGAGGTTTAAAGAGAATGGACCATAAAATATATTGAATTTACTTTGCTTAGGTCGAGCATTCCTCTTTTTCATGCTTTCCAGCTGACTTGTCCAAACAAGGTGTCAAGATCTGAAGGAGCTAAAAAGCCGATTGAAATTCTTGGAGGAGACAGGAGGATGAGAAGAACAGCAGAGAAAGAGTAGGATTTAAAAGATGTGTTTTGCACCAGGTTTGTTTATGCCCTCTGTGGATTAAACCTTTTTTTGCCTATATCCACACACCCATAATGTCTGAAAAAAATACCTGTGTGAAACTATGCATTGACAGCTAAAGGCCTTCTTTGTAACCCTGGAACATTAGTGAAAACATAAAGAGATTAAGTGGAATCTTGTCTTAAGTAGAAAAGGCTCATATTTCCCTCATATTTCTCTCAGTTAAAAAAGTGGCATTGCAGCACTGGAAAGACCAACAAGAACTTTCCTATAGGGAATGGATCAATGAATTCTTCCAACACTTAAGGATAGAGAAAACAATAGCTAGTCTCCGAGGAAAGATGTCCCAATACTGCTGAAGATGGGAGAAGATTCACACCCTATGGTCTCTGGCTCCCGGACCGTAACCTGTTTCTAGGCCCTATGTGTGTTTGTAGCTGGAGATGTGTTAATGGGGTCTTTTCTACCAAATGATCAAGTAGACCCCCTTTGCAGGTTTTTTTTAAAGAGGTAATCCTTTTGAGAACCCTGGCAAAGGGATTAGTACAACAGCAGCTCTCAGGGAATATATGGGGGGAAATGGGGTAAGGGAGGAGGGGTGGATATAGAGGGAGGATTTTGGAGAGGAGAGGAGTCATTTGTTACCTATTGTTAAGTGCACTGTAATAATTATATGGGCATGCTGTTAAAATGTGTACTGTATATTCTTTTTATAGTTTAACATCAATAAAGTTTATTAAATTTAAAAAAAGTACAAAAAGGCTCACTTTTCCCCTCTGTGGGCTTTACTAACGACTGTTAGTTGATTAGATTATATTTAAGAGTCTTTTCAAAGTTGCTATAAATGGTGTTAGGTCAGAAAGTTTCTAGGGCCTCGGTTACAGACTTGTTTATATTAGGAAGCACTATGGCTTTTAAGGTTCATCTGAATGCTATACATAAAACGTGACATGGAACCTTATAATGAACTCCACCAACAATTGATTCTGAATTGCCCTTAAGCTGGGACATTTATTTAAATGTATTCTGGAAAGAGTTTATTTTATTTTATTTTATTTTTTTAAGTTCTACTTATATGATATAAGTCTATGTGAGATGCAAGGTATTGTATAGCACGCTTGTTCGTTGTGTCTAGATTTTACCCTGATGTAAAAGTGAAATAGTTATACATTCCCTATGGAATCCATATATTGTAAACATAAAAGTGAATGTGACACGGGTGCAGGGAAGGCCTGAGAGATAATCTTGTGGAGTCTACTCAACATTCTAGCCAATTTACCTATGGATGCAGCCATCCATGGGCTTTAATTGGGATAGGAATGGGTGGCTGCAGCTGGCACCTGCTGGAGGCTAAAGGGTCTGAGGGTGTGGATAAAATGACTGAGTACTTAGGAGCTTGTCTGGTTCAGAGAGCTCCCTTTGGTGTTTGACTAGTGTCCATATAATTTGCTTGCTGTAAATGATGAAACTGAGGGCTTGGAGCAACATGCACTGCCTGGTGCCTTTTATAGTTTCATCAATGTTGGAGGCCTCATTGGGGCAGTGTTAAAATTACACTTTGTAGCTTTGGGAGCTAGTGGGGCTGATAAGGGTGCTGTCTTTAAATTGAGCCCCCCTTCCTATTATAAGCGAATGGCAGTAATGCATGACCTACTGGGGCTCCCTTCAGAGCTAGGGGGCCAAGCCCTGGCAAGCCCCCCCCCCATGTAATTCCAGCACTGCACTAGGGCCACACTGGTCGATCCAGCTTGGGACTAGTAACTGTGATTTGCTAGGTGTATGCCCAGGTCAAAGTAGCCTCATAATGTGATTTCAGGTACCCTAGTTTTATGGCTCAAATTCCATACCCTGCTGAGGTATTGGTATGACTTCCAGTATGGTGTTAAGTTCACCTTTAATTGATGGATGCACCTTAGGATAGTCCAGATGATCTATCCTGTATAAATCCATTCCATTTTGGCTTTTTGGGCTTAAGATTGATTGATCCTGCTATGTAAAGGGGATAATTAGAAAGGGCTCTTGTAGATACTAACATGTGACAAAGTTGGTTAGGTTCTGAGGGCTAGCATAGTGGAGCTCTAGCAGTGTGTTTGCCATTGCAACTTTGCAAGAAGCCATTCATAGACCCTAATTGGGGTTTGAATACAAAGTCATGGTTGGGCCAGTTAGTGGCCAATGTGTCTGAAAGTATGGCAAAATGTCTGCACATATGGGAGCAGGCAAAGTCTGTAGAAACCCTTAAATTATTTCCAGATTGTAGCTGGCATATACTTCCTGTCACAACTGGTGGTAATAAGGGCACAGAGCAGCATGGGCTGCATGGTGCCTTTTGCAAGTTCTTCAAAGAGGGCAGATTTTGCTGGCAACATGGGATGACTTAATATGGGCAGTGACTGTGCTTCTTGCTATTCTTGTATGGGGCAAAGTATCCGCACGACTTGACCCTGGGCCCAATTACAAGGCGTGAATATAGTGGATCATTACATTCTCTGGTGAGGTAGTGGGATGACTTGCCACATGGGATGGTGTTTAGCTAGCAAAACTGGTCACACCTTAGGAAAGCCCAAATGGCCCTTTCTGAATAGCAGCATTGTTTTGGCTGATGTGTACTCCTACTGTAGTTATTGCTGTTGGAGGTTATAACTGTAATTATTGACCTCCCAAATATCTATTTGGGTATACTTTGTTAAGTGGAAATAAACCCATTCTTGGAATGAAATCATTTCAGATACTTAAAGGGTGATAAGTTAAAAGCTGACGAATGCTTAATACTCTGTTTTGCTTCAAGCCATAATAATAATTTAGCAGTTTATAGACAGAAGTGCATGGTGACGCCAGAGCCAGTGGAAAGACTATTCTGTATGAAGTGCTAGTCTTGTGAGGATCATAATTTTAGTTGATGACCCCTAAGATATAATAAGGTGAGTCCTTCAAACTTGTAATGTAATTCATTCACCATCTGCTTTGTCTTTGTTTAGAGTATACATTCTTCCATTATGCACTTGGAGATCATTTTGTGTGCATGTTTTTATGTCTTTTAAATTTTTGTAATGTCTGTAATGGTTTATAACCAAACAGACTAATAAATTACTATTACTACTACATTGGAGGTAAATTTGGTTTTCATTTCTGATCACTCGCAGTGCCTCTTGGCATATTTGGGCGTTAGGAAAGCTAAACAGTTTGGAAACAAGTAAAAGTTGGAATGACATGCAAAACATCCAGTGCACAGTATTTTTTCATAATAGCCAAATGAGCTAGAAGAACCAGAAGTTGGAGAGCAGTAGAACTGAGGCACAGTGATGCAAATCTGTGTGTTTCTGTTTAATCTGCATGTTGGGTTACTGCTTTTTGTAGCCTTCATCTCCATTAAATGTGAAGGTTGTTTTCTCATAAAGGCTATTTAATTTTTGTCCTTCATTGCATTTCATAATTGAAGCGCGGGGTGGCAGATTCTGGAGCAACACAGAGGCACTACATCTCCCAAAAGGTGGCAAGCCTAGTAGACTGTGGAGATGAAGTCAGTACAGGTGTTTAATAAGCCTGAAAAAAAATATTTCTGCTTACTAAGGGAATAGCTGGGTACTCTGGGTAGTAGAATCGGTGGGGAATCCCTCTAAATTGGTACATGTTTGTCAGCACAGTTTTAATCTCTTCTTGCATGATGGACTGAGACTTCTTTCTAACCTTAAAGAGCTACTGATGCCTCAAAGAAAACTTTGAAAAGCATACTATTTAGGTACAATTCAGCTTGCATTCCATATACAGTATATTATATAGCTTTCTCCAGCACATTACTTATTTATTTATTTAGTTTTTTTTTAACCAGATAAGTGCACTAACAATAACATTGTCTATTTTCAGGCACGACCTGGGAGAGTTACAGACAAAACCAGCATATTATAACAGAGGAGTTCCAGATAACATATAGCACAGAAAACAGTGGGGTACAGGATAATCACATGATATACAATGAATATACACAGAGAGTACAAGGAATTCAACAGGCAATCATCACTGTAAGGAAAAAAAGAACACATGTAATTACTGAGGAAATTTGCATAAATACATGATCTTTACACTTCGGAGTTCCTCTGCTTGTATAACTTACTCCCTACTTTGTGTCATAATCCTCTGTTTTGACTTAAAAATCTGTTGCCATGGCAGTAACTGTGATGTCACAAGCAGTACATTATGCCTTCAGGTAAGGAGAAAGCAACACTAATAGATGAACTTTTCAGGAGCAAAGATCCTGTTTTCATGCAAATTACATCAGTAATAAATAATAGGGAGGAACAATGCAGGACTAATGTGAAATACAAGTGGAACAGTGTCTAAATATTATGTTTTGTTAAAGTTCTCCTGAAGGTATCAGCTGCTCTTTACATTATTATTTTATGATATGGTAACCGGTTGGATATGCTGCTCAAGATAGCACTGAAAATCAAAGAACTTTCTTTGCATGGGCCAGGAATAGTGTGTGGGGTACACAGAAGAATATTTCTCAGCCTTCATAATCAACTGAGTAGACACCCAGGACCCCATTCTTTTTTTTTTTTCTTCAAATTACTCTCTGTTATATATGAGCATTTTCCATGTTTGATTCTATTAAAGTAATAGCATTCCTTTCATTTTGTTTGGATTATCTTAACAGTGCACTGCATGTAACAATAGAAAGTCCTCCAGTGTCTTGTAGTCATCAACATGATTTATTTTGTTTAGGTAAAATGTTTTACAAGGTATGACATGCTGAGTTGGTAACAGCTCATTTTCAGATGCGTCCTGGGGAGTGGCGGAGAACAGCAACCGTATAATAAGGCACAATCATTGGGTGGCGGAGAACTGCAACTGTATAACAAGGCACAGTCATGGGGGGAGGAAGAACAGCATCCATATAACAAGGCACAATCACTTGGTAGGGGAGAACAGCAACTGTATAACAAGGCGCAATCATTGGGTAGGGGAGAACACCAACCGTATAACAAGGCACAATCACTGGGTGGGGGAGAACAGCAACCATATAACAAGGTGCAATCATTGGGTGGGGGAGAACAACATCTGTAAAACAAGGCACAGTCAAGGGGTGGAGAACAGCAACCATATAACATTGCACAATCACTAGGTGGGGGAGAACAGCAACTGTATAACAAGGTGCAACCATTGGGTGGGGGAGAACAAGATCTGTAAAACAAGGCCCAATTACTGGGTGGGGGAGAACAGCAACCGTATAAAAATGGACAATCACTGGGTGGGGGAGAACAACAACTGTATAACAAGACACAATCATTGGGTAGGGGAGAATAGCAACTGCATAACAAGGCACAATCACTTGGTAGGGGAGAACAGCAACTCTATAACAAGGCGCAATAACTGGGTGGGGGAGAACAGCAACTGTATAATAAGGCACAGTTATTGGGTGGGGGACAACCGCAACCTTATAACAAGGCACAATCACTGGTTGGGGACAACAGCAATCATATAATGTGGCACAATCACTGGATGTGGGAGAACACCAACCATATAACAAGGCACAATCACTGGGTGGGGGAGAACAGCAACCGTATAACAAGGTGTAATCATTGGGTGGGGGAGAACAACATCTGTAAAACAAGGCACAGTCAAGGGGTGGAGAACAGCAACCATATAACAAGGCATAATCACTAAGAGGGGGAGAACAGCAACTGTATAACATCGTACAATCACTAGGTGGGGGAGAACATCAACCATAGAACAAGGTGCAATCATTGGGTGGGGGAGAACAACATCTGTAAAACAAGGCCCAATTACTGGGTGGGGGAGAACAGCAACCGTATAAAAAGGGACAATCACTGGGTGGAGAGAACAACAACTGTATAACAAGACACAATCATTGGGTAGGGGAGAATAGCAACTGTATAACAAGGCACAATCACTTGGTAGGGGAGAACAGCAACTCTATAACAAGGCACAATAAATTGGGTGGGGGAGAACAGCAATTGTATAATAAGGCACAATTTTTGGGTGGGGGACAACAGCAACCTTATAACAAGGCACAATCACTGGTTGGGGACAACAGCAACCATATGTAACCCCCTTGCAAATGGGGGTTCCTAACGTGCCTTATGCCTGGTTGGTAATCGGTATAAAGCCGCCTAAATGGGGACCTGGTGAGTGCTCTTTTAGGGCCTCCGTATTTTGTCCCTTTAAGGGCTGCCTGTTGTAGTCAGAGTTAGTTGAAATGGGAGGGGGTTTGAGTGTTGCTATGCTCGACTCCCGCCCGGGCTGCAGAATAATCGCTCCATTTCTGCCATCGCTAATTGCGCAGAGGGAGCTTCATTAGAAGATGTGCTTGTTTGCTGACTATCTATTACAGTAGTAATGATATTGCAGTTGTTCTAACCTGCCTTCCTTTGCAGCCAGGACTGTTCTGACTGTCTCCCCCATGTTGGTCCAGAACTGCTGAATTGGACCAATCAGTACCTCGGGACTCTACAGAGTCGGCTGACCAATAGAGGAACTGTTTGTATTTGGGAAAGGCATTATGAGCTATGGCGCTTTTTCTGCACCACTGAGAGCTGGGAGAAGTGACTGGCAGGCTCAACCAGCCAATTGGATCGGGTCGCGCCCAGGTGGAAAGGAGTGCCCCAAGCTATGGAGAGACAGATTCGTTGTGGCTAGTGAGGAGTGAGGTGCTTCTGTGCTTCTGCGCTGTGGAAAGTTCGCGCAGGAAGTGCGTGAAGGCCTAAGTTGGCCGTTTTCCTGTGAGGAGTTCATTTTTGGAATCCGTCGCCGGGCGGGCAGAGGAGGCTGTGCTCTGTACAGCTACCCACCAGGCTCGACCTGTAGGAGGACTGGAGAAAATTGCTGAATCGCACTCAGTCCGCGGGAGAAGTAAAAGGCTGCCCTTGCAGAGCTGGAGTGATTGTGAAAGCTGAAGAGCCTGGGAGCAGCTGCCTGGTGTGTACCCTTCTGCTATTGCTGTTTACCATATAAATGTGTGAGTAGCTCAAGTTGATTCTACTGCCATCAAAGGATTCGGTTGTTGCTGTTAACCATATAAATGTGTAAAGAGACTTGTGAGTTCAAGTTGATTCAGCTGCCATTAAAAGGATTCGGCTGTTGCTGTTAACCATATAAATGTGTAAAGAGACTTGTGAGTTCAAGTTGATCCTGCTGCCAGTGAGGGATTCTGCCTGGATTGAGATAACCATATGAATGTGTATAGATACTTGTGAAGTTCAGGCTCAGTCCTGCTAGTGTTGGAAGAACCGGGATTGGCTGGAGGTTGTGAGTACTGAATCAGGGTAGCTCCCTGTTAAGTGTGCAAACAGTGGTTTTCCAATCGTATTGCTATACTTCTGACTGCCTAATCAAACTTTCTTTCCCTGCTGACTTGCTCAGGATTGCAGCATTTATCTGTGTTAAGGGCCCCACCCAGCAGCCACGTTTGGACTAGCCATTAGGGCTTGGGTACCCAGGGACAGTGACTTGTAGGGATAGGCCTGTGCACAGAGCCCTAGGTGATTAAGCATAGTGATAAGCCAATTAGCCTGATTTCCCCTTCCTTGTTATCTCCCCTTAATAAATCAGATTTGTGTGTTGCAACTACACCCTGGCTGGCTTGTGCATCCCTGTTGAACTGCTGTATAGTGACTGTGATATAACTGTATCTTATTTTACAGGGGGTCCCCGGAGTGAGCTGAGAGATACTACCCGGGGGATAAGTGTATTGGTGAAAAGCATTGTTGGTACCCAGTGTGAGCCACTAGTGAGGAAAAAGGGGGGACGCAGTAACCCAGAGGGCTGTGACCGAGGCAATCTCAACAGTATTAACCCCGACCTCTGGGTGGAGGCACCTGCCAACAGATCTGAGCCCCTTACCCGGTCTCTGTGGAGGCAGGCAGGGGTAGTAGCCCTAAGGGTAGCGCCCCCTGGGGGTTACAAATTGGAGGCACCGCTGGGATTAGCGTCCCCTAGTGGCTCAGTGAGGAGATACCCCAAAGATGGAAAAAATGGAAGGGGATGTGTTGGAAAAAATTAAGCTGGGACCCATCAAAACCATGGTCCACAAACTGATGGGTTGGGGTGAAGCCGAAGAGCTGGATTCCCAGAAGATTGTATTTTTGTTAGATGTGCCCTTGGGTACCCCAGCTGTGGATATTGTCTCTGTTGCAGAACGGGTAAAGTGTTTGGGTAAGGTTGAAGTGAAAGGGCGTATGGCTGATTTGCTTGACCAGACCTTGCAGGTGCTACTCCTATGCAGTGTGGCCATCGACTCTGAGAAGGTACCTCCTGTACTTTACCCGGAGGGTGCGTCTCAGGGGGTGGAGGTTAATCCATATCCGAAGTGGGTCAGTCACTCCTGGGGGGTCTCTTCAAATGAACAGTTTTAAGGATAAACTGCTTAAATTGTTAGCTGTGGAGGGGAGGACTACCCAGGAGTTGCTACAAGCCTTGGATCTGGCCAGTGACACTACCCCTCGGGGTTCCCCGGGCACCTCCCCTTGCCCACCCAAGAGTTCAGTGTTGGCTTCTTTGCCCTTGGCGGTCCCCTCCATACAGCTAGACTCCCTAAGCTAAGCTTTTTCTCTGGCATGGTACCAGTGCCTTCCGGGAAGATGACCTGGAGGCCTGGATGGACTATGCCACCCATTTAGTCCAGGAGTGGCAATGCTCCGAGGGGGAGAAACGGAAGAGGCTGATGGAGAGTCTGCGGGGTCCTGCCTTAGAAGCCATTAGATTCTTCCGGGCCACCCGTCCAGAAGCCACCGCTGCAGAGTATCTCTCTGCTTTAGAAGGGGTTTTTGGAAGTACAGAGACTGGTGAAGACTTATTATGGAAATTCAGGTCTGCTAAGCAGTGGAGAAATGAAAAACTGTCCGTTTTTGTTACTAGAGTGGAGTGGACTTTGCAGAAAGCCTATAGAAAAGGGGGAATCACTGCTACAGCCCTAAATCAGGTTCGGTTAGAACATGTTTTAAAGTCTGCCAGATTCTCTAGTGTACCACTGTTGAAACTCAAGTTGCATGATCGGCGGGCCACCCCGCCTGAATATTGTCAATTGCTGAGGGAAATTTGAGAAGTGGAGACTGATGAAGAGGGGTGGGAACCCTGTGTGGGGGCAGTTAACCCTAGTGGGACCCCTGAGTCTAATACCCCTGAGGAGACTGGCTCGCCCGGAGGGTCCGAGGGGTCCCCAGATTTCCCAGGTACTGTGGGGATGCGGGTTGCTTCCTCTGACCCCTACGTGGAGGGTGAGTTGAGGGCTGAGATCAGGAATTTATGGGAGTTGGTGAGGGACTTAAAGCAGTCTACTGTGTACCCTACTCGGCCCGGGGCCCTTGAGATATGTAGAACCCCCCCTCCCTAGCCCCAGAGAGCTTTCTCACTCCCCTCCGGGCCCTCCACTGAACAGTGATCCCCGGGACCCCAAGTTTTGTTACCGGTGTGGGGAAGATGGGCATTTCCAGCCTGACTGCCAGAGGCTGGAGAATTTAAGAAAAGCTAACAGCAGACTGATTGCCCAACACCGTCAGGCCCAGTTTCGGGCCCCCAAGAAAAGTTGTGTGACTCAGGCCCATGCCTGCCAGGCTAATAATGTTGCTACCCCCAACTGGTCTGATGTGGTTGGGCCGTCTATGGAGACCCGGGGTGCAGGTGAATGGAATTTCCACTAGAGCTGTATTGGACAGTGGCTCCCAGGTGACCATCATGTTTCAGGACTGGTACCAAGTGCACTTATCCGAAGTGCCTCTGCAGACTCTAACTGGCCTACATGTATGGGGGTTGAGCGACAAGGCTTATCCGTATTTGGGGTACATCCGTGTATGGTTATCTTTCCCTGCAACTGTGAATGGAATAGATGAGCAAGTGGAAACCTTGGTCTTGGTCTGCCCACCCACTGGACTGTATGATGGGGTGCCCTTGTTGATTGGAACAAATGCGCACATGTTTGGACAATTGGCCCAGTTGTGCTCAGAGAAGTGAGCATTTCAGATTGGGCGAGCTTTGGGTGTACCTGCTATAATTCAAAAGGTCAGGGCCACTCAGAAGAAGGGTAGGCCGGAGGAACCTGAAGGCCTTGTGGGAGTGCTATGGAAGAAGGATCTGGCCCTTGTAGTGCTTGCCCCAAATGCACAGTGTGTTCTGCATGGAGAGGTACGATTAAAGACAGATGTCAAGAATAAGTTGTTGATGTTGGATGCGCCTATGGAGGGAGAGTTGCCTGAGGGGTTGTTGCTCAAATCCAGTATTCTGCTGGCCAGGGCCCATGCCTATGTTAAAAGGGTGATGGTTCAAGTGCACAATGTGTCTGATAAAGAGATTCGAATAAAAAGAGGGTGTACCCTGGCTAGTGTCCATTGTGCAGACACTGCTTTACTACCAAATAGAAAGAGTTCCTGGACGGGGGATAAAGTTACTCCTGATTTGTTTGACTTTGGTGAATCCCCGCTGCCCACTGAATATAAACGAAAGGTCAGTGAAAGGCTTGCCAAGAGGAACCAGATTTTTTCTCTGAAGGAGTGGGATGTAGGATGTGTACAGGGGGCTGAGCATCACATTTGATTGCACGATGAGAGACCTTTTCAAGAGAGATCCCGACATCTGGCTCCCACTGACATAGATGATGTACTGGCGGCATCTGCAGGAAATGTTGGCTGCTGGTGTAATTCAAGAGTCTAGGAGCCCCTATGCATCCCCCATTGTAGTAGTAAGGAAAAAGAATGGGGCAGTTCGGATGTGTGTAGACTATCGTACTTTGAATAGGCGGACCATTCCAGATCAATATACCATGCCACGCATACAAGACGCCTTGGATTGTCTGAATGGTAGTAAGTGGTTCTCTGTATTGGACCTTCGGAGCGGATACTACCAGATTCCGATGGCCCCAGACGACCGGGAGAAGACTGCTTTCATTTGCCCCTTAGGTTTCTATGAGTTTATACGGATGCCTCAAGGAATTTCTGGTGCCCCAGCCACTTTTCAGTGTTTGATGGAACAAGCTGTGGGGGACATGAATCTACTTGAGTGTCTGGTCTATTTGGATGACGTCATAGTGTTTGGTCAATCGCTGGAAGAACATGAGCAACGATTATTCAAAGTCCTGGACAGGTTGGAGGATTTTGGCCTTAAGCTATCTATCGACAAGTGTCAATTCTTTCAGACTTCTGTGAAATATGTTGGCCATATAGTGTCCATGGAAGGCATAGAGACTGACCCTAGCAAGGTAGAAGCGTTGACCACTTGGCCTCAACCCAGGAATTTAAAGGAGCTGCAACAATTCTTGGGGTTTGTGGCTACTATATAAGTGGTTTGTCAGAGACTATTCACGGTGATTCGCCCTCTTAAATCTCACTCCAGGGATACCATCACTCACAAAAAATATAGAAGGGAATGCACCCTGACATAGAAAAGAAATATTTTCGGTCAAATGATATGTTTGGGGATTGATGGACTGCTGAGTGTGAAGAAGCTTTTTATGACATCATATATCAACTCACCCACGCACCCGTGTTGGCCTATGCTGACTCAGCCAAGCCTTATACTCTTCATACCGATGCCAGTCTGCAAGGATTGGGGGCTGTGTTATATCAGGAGCACTCGAATGGGCTGAGGCCTGTAGCGTTTGCCAGTAGGAGCCTGGCGCCGTCTGAGAAGAATTACCCAGTGCACAAATTAGAGTTGTTGGCTTTGAAATGGGCCATTGTTGACCAGTTCCACGACTATCTGTATGGTGCTAAGATATTAGTAAAGACAGATAACAACCCTCTGACCTATGTACAAACCTCCGCCAAATTGGATGCTACTGGGCATAGGTGGCTCTCTGCCTTGGCCACCTATGATTATGCTGTAGAATACAGGCAGGCCTAAACCATATAGATCTGCGGATGCTCTCTCTTGGAGGCCAGAGTCCCAGACTGAATGGGTCCGGTTGTCTGAACCTGACATAAGAGCCTCATGCCGAAATTTGACAAAAGAAGAACAAGAGTCTCCTGACATGGTGGGCGGTGTGGTAGATTGTTTAGAGGCCACCAGAGACTGTATACGCACACTGCCACTTCTCTGCATTGGACACCAGCTCCTGCCCGCAACTAAACCGTGATGATCTCCAACAGGCTCAATCCTGTGACCCTATGATAAGAATGGCCATAGAGGTTTTGCGGGCTGGAAGGGATGTATCAAACTGCGTTCCACTGACTTGCGGACTTCCTTGTTGTACAAAGAAGGGCCCAAATTAAAACTGATCAATCAACTACTATATAGAGACTACAGAGTAAGGAGGGCGGGTGCAACAACAACTGGTGCTGCCCTCAGCTTTCAGAGAACTAGTTCTGAGGTCATTGCATAATCAGATGGGGCACCTGGGCATAGATCAAACACTTGATTTGAGTACGGACTTGATTTTATTGGCCAAAGATGAGTGCGGATGTGGAACAGTATGTCAAGACCTGTGGTCGTTGTTTGCAAAGGAAAGCGTTACCTCAGAGAGCTGCTCCCTTGGTCAACATTTCTACTAGTGCTCCTATGGAACTGGTCTGTATTGATTTCCTGAGTTTAGAGCCTGATCTGAAAAGTGTTAGTAACATATTGGTGGCCACTGATCATTTTACCCGGTATGCACAAGCTTTCCGACCAAGGATCAGAAAGCAACTACAGTGGCTAAGATACTTGTTGAGAATTTTTTTCATCCACTATGGGGCTCCATGATGGATTCATTCCGATCAGGGAAGGGACTTGAAAGTCACTTGATTAAGAGATGCTATCTTTGTGGGAGTACGCAAATCACGAACCACCCCTACCATCATGAGGAGACCCTCAGCCTGAAAGGTTCAATCGTCGTTGCTTGACATGCTGGGCACCTTACAATCCAAAGATAAATCAAGATGGAGCCAACAGATTAGCACTCTAGTTCACGCCTACAATTGTACGAAAAGTGATGCCACGGGGTTCTCTCCCTATCGACTGATGTTTGGAAGAGAGGCTAGATTGCCAGTGGATGTGTGTTTTGGGGTTTCCCCTGATGGGGTGCAAGCAGACAACCATCTACAGTATGTACAGAAATTAAAGGCCCAATTAAATCATGCCTACCAACTGGCCCAGACCATGGCTGCTAAACGAAATCTGGCTAACAAGGAAAGATATGACAAAAAAGTGAAAACAGTAGAGTTGAGAGAAGGGGATAGAGTGTTGTTGAGAAATCTGGGACTGCATGGCAAACATAAAATTGCCGACATATGGCTTCACCTCCCTCATATTGTTGTGGGACAGCTGGCAGACCTACCTGTGTATAAAGTGCGGCCTGAAAACAATTCGAAAGATGTGAAAACCATACACAGAAATCATCTGCTGCCAATTGGGCAGATCTTGATTGAAGCTGAACCTTCCTCTACCACTCCTTCCAGGCCCGTGATTAGATCTGTTACTAAGAAAAGAACCAAGCCCGTGGAGCCTTCAACAAGTCACCGAGGGAGCCTTGTCCAACCCCCCCTGCAGAAGGAGATGGTCAACACTCAGTGTCAGAAGACAGCGAAGATGATGTTGAATACTATCCCTCTTATGAACTAAGTCAATTGTTTTGGGGCAATCCCCTTATTAACTCAGGAACTGAAGCTGGCCCATCTGTGTTGATTGAGCCCTCTACTTTGTCCCCAGAGGAAATGCCTCAGAAGATGAATGGGGTAGCAGACAAACTCAAGGGCTGAGTCCTTAGGCTTGGCTGAACTGTCTGGCCTGGGGAGTTATCTGACTTTTCAGAAGAAGAGAGTGAGACGGGGGAACAAGCCAGTGATATGCCCGAACCGGAAGAATATTTTGAATGCCCTGATGGTTCCCCTTTAGTAGCTAAACAGCCCCTAGATGAGCCCAGTGGGGTGGGTTCAGGGATAGAAGGTCAAGCCCCTGATAGCATTATGAGTATCGAGCCTGATCTCCTTGAAGAGATTCCCGTTGCTAATGTCCCTGACATGGGAGTGGTGTCAGGGCCAGGATCAGAGTCCCCTGAGACCCCTAGGTGATCTGGCCGACAGATACGGCCAGTAATCAAGTTGAGTTATGAATCTCTGGGTCAGCCAGTGGACCTGCCCTTAAATGTGGTTCACAAGGGGGTATATGTGTCCCCAAGTTCTTTGCCTAAGTTAGCCTTGGGGGATAACTCCAGACTATTAGTAAAGCCTGTTGAGTGTGGTGACCCTGCCCCAGGGGACCAGTTAGTAGCTAACAGAAGAGGGAGCCCCTCAGTCCCGGGGTCACGAGTAGGACCTTATGACCTCAGTTAAAAAGTGTGAGATGTCATATGTATAATGTATATACACTATAGTGCATTGTAGATCTAATATTTCTGTATGTAAGGTAGAATGTGATATGGTGTTACTTGGGATGGTCGCCTACTTTGCTTCAAGGGTGATTACTTGGTGTGGACACCAAGATTTTCCAGGCCAGGGAGGGTGTAACCCCCCTGCAAATGGGGGTTCCTAACGTGCCTTATGCCTGGTTGGTAATCGGTATAAAGCCGCCTAAATGGGGACCTGGTGAGTGCTCTTTTAGGGCCTCCGTATTTTGTCCCTTTAAGGGCTGCCTGTTGCAGTCAGAGTTAGTTGAAATGAGAGGGGGTTTGAGTGTTGCTATGCTCGACTCCTGCCCGGGCTGCAGAATAATCACTCCGTTTCTGCCATCGCTAATTGCGCAGAGGGAGCTTCGTTAGAAGATGAGCTTGTTTGCTGACTATCTATTACAGTAGTAATGATATTGTAGTTGTTCTAACCTGCCTTCCTTTGCAGCCAGGACTGTTTTGACTGTCTCCCCCATGTTGGTCCAGAACTGCTGAATTGGACCAATCAGTACCTTGGGACCCTACAGAGTCGGCTGACCAATAGAGGAACTGTTTGTATTTGGGAAAGGCATTATGGGCTATGGCCGCTTTTTCTGCACCACTGAGAGCTGGGAGAAGTGACTGACAGGCTCAACCAGCCAATTGGATCGGGTCGCGCCCAAGTGGAAAGGAGTGCCCCAAGCTGTGGAGAGACAGATTCGTTGTGGCTAGTGAGGAGTGAGGAGCTTCTGTGCTTCTGCGCTGTGGAACATTTGCACGGGAAGCGCGTGAAGGCCTAAGTCGGCTGTTTTCCTGTGAGGAGTTTGTTTTTGGAATCCGTCGCTGGGCGAGCAGAGGAGGCTGTGCTCTGTACAGCTACCCACCAGGCTCGGCCTGTAGGAGGACTGGAGAAAATTGCTGAATCGCGCTCGGTCCGCGGGAGAAGTAAAAGGCTGCCCTTGCAGAGCTGGAGTGTGGAGTGATTGTGAAAGCTGAAGAGCCTGGGAGCAGCTGCCTGGTGTGGTACCCTTCTGCTATTGCTGTTTACCATATAAATGTGTGAGTAGCTCAAGTTGATTCTGCTGCCATCAAAGGATTCGGTTGTTGCTGTTAACCATATAAATGTGTAAAGAGACTTGTGAGTTCAAGTTGATTCAGTTGCCATTAAAAGGATTCGGCTGTTGCTGTTAACCATATAAATGTGTAAAGAGACTGTGGAGTTCAAGTTGATCCTGCTGCCAGTGAGGGATTCTGCCTGGATTGAGATAACCATATGAATGTGTATAGATACTTGTGAAGTTCAGGCTCAGCCCTGCTAGTGTTGGAAGAACGGGATTGGCTGGAGGTTGTGAGTACTGAATCAGGGTAGCTCCTGTTAGTGCAAACAGTGGTTTTCCAATCGTATTGCTATACTTCTGACTGCCTAATCAAACTTTCTTTCCCTGCTGACTTGCTCAGGATTGCAGCGTTTATCTGTGTTAAGGGCCCCACCCAGCTGCCATGTTTGGACTAGCCATTAGGGCTTGGGTACCCAGGGACAGTGACTTGTAGGGATAGGCCTGTGCACAGAGCCCTAGGTGATTAAGCATAGTGATAAGCCAATTAGCCTGATTTCCCCTTCCTTGTTATCTCCCCTTAATAAATCAGATTTGTGTGTTGCAACTACACCCTGGCTGGCTTGTGCATCCCTGTCGAACCGCTGTATAGCGACTGTGATATAACTGTATCTTATTTTACAGGGGGTCCCCGGAGTGAGCTGAGAGATACTACCCGGGGGGTAAGTGTATTGGTGAAAAGCATTGTTGGTACCCAGTGTGAGCCACTAGTGGGGAAAAAGGGGGGTTGCAGTAACCCAGAGGGCTGTGACCGAGGCAATCTCAACAGTATTAACCCCGACCTCTGGGTGGAGGCACCATGTGGATCTGGGCCTTACCGGTCTCTGTGGAGGCAGGCAGGGGTAGTAGCCCTAAAGTGGCGCCCAGGGAGTTCACATATAACAAGGCACAATCACTGGATGGGGAGAACAGCAACCGTATAACAAGGCACAATCACTGGGTTGGAGTGAACAGCAACTATATAACAAGGTGTAATCATTGGGTAGGGGAGAACAGCAACCGTATAACAAGGCACAATCACTGGGTTGGAGTGAACAGCAACTGTATAACAAGGTGTAATCATTGGGTGGGGAGAACAGCAACCGTATAACAAGGCACAGTCACTGGGTGGGGGTGAACAGCAACTGTATAACAAAGCACAGTCACTGGGTGGGGGTGAACAGCAACTGTATAACAAGGCACAGTCACTGGGTCTGGAACAACAGCAACCATATAACAAGGCTGAATCATTAGGTGGGGGACAGCAGCAACTGTATAACAAGGCACTGTTATGGAGGGGAACAGCAACCATATAGCCAGGCACAATCACTGGGTGGTGGAGAACAGCAACCATATAACAAGGTGTAATCACTGGGTGGGGGACAACAGCAACTGTATAACAAGGAATAATCACTAGGTGGGGAGAACAGCAACCGTATAACAAGGCACAGTCACGGGGGAGAGAGTAGTAACCGTATAACAAGGCACAATCTTTGGGTGGGGGACAACAGCAAACATATAACAAGGCACAACCACTGGGTGGGGGACAACATCATACATATAACAAGGCACAATCACTAGGTGGGGAGAACAGCAACCATATAACAAGGCACAGTCATGGAGGGGAACAGGAACCGTATAACAAGGCACAATCATTGGGTGGGGGAGAACAGCAACTGTATAACAAGGCACAATCATTGGGTGGGGGAGAACAGCAACCGTATAACAAGGCACAGTCACTGGGTGGGGGTGAACAGCAACTGTATAGCAAGGCACAATCACTGGTTGGGGGACAACAGCAACCATATAACAAGGCACAGTCACTGGGTGGGAGTGAACAGCAACTGTATAATAAGGGACACTCACTGGGTGGGGACAAACAGCAACTGTTTAACAAGCCACAGTCATTGGGGAAGGAACAGCAACTGTATAACAAGGTGCAATCATTGGGTGGGGGAGAGCAACAACCAAATAACAAGGCACACTCACGGGGGAACAGCAACTGTATAACAAGGCACAATCACTGGGCGGGGGTAAACAGCAACTGTATAAGAAGGCACAGTCATTGCAGGGAACAGCAACTGTATAACAAGTAAGGATTAACCCACGAAAGCATGGGTCTACTGTGGAATTAATCCATGGTTTCTACAATGAACCCACTTCGTCAGTTAATTATCACATAAAACATGGGAATTCCCCCAAAACATGAGATGTAATCCCTAGGGTATAAACAGAGTTCACCACTAGGAGAATGTAAGATAGTCGAGTCAGTCTAGAGCCGACAGTGAGCAGGGACGGACCTACCAGTGGAGTGCGCTGTTTTCACACCAGAATCGAGAAGTGTAAGAAGGGATTACACTGAGGCTATCTTGGCTAAAGTAAAGCTGCAGCCTCTGTTGACAGAAGCAGAGGGCCAAATTATTGTGTTGAATTAATCAACTGTTATTTTTATTTCTGTATTATTTTATTTTTATCGAAAATAAATCGATAAATGCACTTGTGCATTTTCTATGCACTTTACCTTTGGTTGCTGTGTCTTTGTATCCTGTGCCATCACACTGAAGCATTCATTGATGGCTTAATGAATAAATGGTTGGGACTTAAAAATAGCAGAAGCAGGCTTCATTTTGTGACCTAGTGGTAAAAAGTAAACATCTCAAGTACAGAACTATGGTTTTGTCAACACTGCAATAAGCAACCGCGGATGTTTTAAATAGAAAATGGTATTTTATTATTTTGCAATGGATTGGCTAAATGGTATTTTCTTTCTTGAAGCACTAAGCAGTCCAGCTCTTTGATGGCACACCTGATTAACAAAAAATAGCCTTGTATGATCTCCCTCTGGAACATGGATTGTTTTCTGGTGTAACGTTCATCCACTACAGCCATGAGTTATTGGAATATTAGTGGTGGTAAGGTTTTTATGTGCAGCTTAGAAATAGCTCTTCATCCATTGGAGCCAGATCACATTGCCTCCTCTTCTACATGGAGGGTGATGGAGGCAACAGTGAGAGTAACTAGGTATGAGACAGAGTGGGTGGCCATGGGGAGGGGCAGCAGGTGATGCTGGTGTGACAGCGAGCGGGTGTCAGACTGAGCAATTGGGCAGGCACTGAATGTGACAGCTGCGCCTTACCATTTCCACCACCACTGGATCCTGATTGCATTGGCTGCTCTCAAGAATGGAGGGGATCAGCGGTGACAGCAAGAGTAACCAGAGTGACATTTTGGTTAAATAAACTGGTGATGCCATTGTGAGAACAAGTGGGCATGAGGGAGAGTGGGCAACCAGGGGGAGGGGTGGCAGGTGATGGTGATGCAGGTGTGACAGCGAGCAGCCGTGAAAGCAAGACAGTGACTGGGCGGGAGTTGAAAGTGAAAACTGCAGCTCACCATTCCACTGATACAAATCGCATTGCCTGCTCTTGGGAATGGAGGTGGGTCATAGGCAGCAGCAAGAGTAACCAGAGACATTTTGGTTGAATAAAACGGATGCTGCTGCAGCAGTGAGTGGGACTGGTTTGGACTCTCCAGGAGGCGCATGGGGGGGAGAAGAGGGGAAGGAGAGACAGAGAGAGAGGGAAAGGGAGGAAGCAGACTGATTCCTGCATACTGTAAGTACACCAGCTCCACTGACTGGGCAAAGCGCGGAGCAAACATTTGTGATGCATTAGCCCCTTTGTCCTCTCTACCTCCCATTCGCTATACATTACCATAGCTATCACTATCCAACCGTAAAAACTGTAACTACTTGCCAACAGCCTGTTCAGTTGCACAAGTCACTGGACCCAAATGGGGCCTGATAGCATGCACATGTAAATGTTCACTGATACAATCAGTGCAGCACTGTGTATATTCTTTTTATTCGCTTCTTTTACTTCAGTAATTTAAAACTAAAGGACAAAAATATATCACGTGAAGGGACACTCCAACCCATATAGGCAGAGTGACTGGGTTTTCAGTTAGTTGGAGTTTGAAAAAGAATATACAGAAGGCTTCAGTGACTGGGTGAGGGACTTTTTCCTTCTGCATACTGTCAGGCACCACAATATGGTTCCAGTGACTTTTGCTTGATGTTGCCAAGCTCCTTATGTATTGCACCGAATAAGCTGAATTCAGAGTAGCCTGCAACACCAGTCTGTAAAAACTGTTAGAACTGCTGCATGGGAAAAGTTCTCAGTGATCTATTGCTTTTACGAGCCCATTCATTCAATTCAGATTTATACTTATAGCCCAACTCTTCTGCCACTCTCAGCATTGGAGTCTGATTAGTGTGCCTTAAAATGACAAACTCTGGTCAGAGCCGATATGGCTGTGGAGAGCTTTTAGGAGTGGCAAGAGCATGGAAAAGAATATGCAGTGTTTTTGCTGCACTGCAGTCAGCCATAAGTAATACTGCAGAAATTACAGTACTGCGCATGTGTGATATTCGCACATGTGAAGTTTGCGCCATAGTCAGCCTTTCACAACATGGCGATGCTGACATAATAACTACGTAGACATGATAGCCATGCATGTGCACTTTAAGTCAATGTCACCCTGTTGCCCACGGTGGTCGTCAGTGCTACAGTTGCAGAACAGAAAAGTAGTGCACTGGGAAATGGATATGTTTATGTGGTCTGTGGAGGGGAAGGGCTGCATAAAAAGAATCACTGGAAACTATGTCGGAGCACTGTGGCAGCACATCAGACAGCAGTCCAGTTACGTGCTTCCACAGTGCTGTTATACAAATCTGATGATGGCATAACATCCATGGAACTTGGCCCATGCAGCCGTACAAATCAGACTCAGAAGGAGTCTATTAAAAAACTACAGATCTGGTCTGGGACTTGCTTGTCATCACAGACACTTTCTAACTATTTTCTAAGCAGTCATTTCTGGCAAATGTGCCTTAACCATATTGATCTCGGTGTTGGTAGACTACTTTTGGTTTTCCCCTGATTGTATTAGGTAGGGGTAGTAGCAGGCTTGAAGTGGTAGCTGCTGGTGACAGCATGCACTGGAAAAAAGTGGTCCCCATGCTCGTCTGCACATTTTAGAAATTATGCCTTTCCTTGTTTTTGCTGTAAAGAAACTGACCCCTTTAACATAAAAACAAGGAGTCAGTTATGGCCTCCACCCCCGCCCCCTTTTTGCCTCAAGTGAGGAACGTCATTATGGGTCTGCATTAGATGTACAGTGGCAGCCATAGATGCAAAATATTGTTAAACAGTAATCAACTGTATGTAAAAGCTCTTTTTTTTGAATGTGTGCTTTCTTAATGTTGCCAGTACCACTCCACCCATGTGTACTCTGCCCCAGGTAGCACACTCGCCTCTGAGACTGGGAGATCAGAGGGCTATGGGTTCAGTTCCCACATCTGGCACTTGGGTTAGTATCCCAATACTGACACTGTAGTGCAGCATGAGAGGGGTGCTGCACTTCTGAGGTGCTGTCTTTCGGATGAGACGTTAAAACCGAGGTCCCATCTGCCTGGATTGGTGGTGATTCAGGTGGATGTTAAAGATCCCATGGCACTTATCGAAAAGAGTAGGGGAATTTTTATTAAATATACAAACATAGAGCAAAACACAAAAGAAAGTTTACAAGAAAATCCGTACCTAACATAGAATACTAAACACATTCATGCTCGTTAGTCTAAATTAAATATTTATTTATACTTGATAATGTGAGAAAACCCTTTCCACCAATTTCTAACCTTATTTGAATTATACATTTGTGTTTCTTTTAAATATACATTCAGCAATTCTTTTATAACCATTTGACAATAACCTTCATAAGAGATTTTTTTCCGGTATATAATCCATTGGCATCTAACCTGCCAGAGATAAAATCGTAAACATCCAAAAAACATAGTTAAAGTATTATGATCGAATGATACAAAACTGGAAGGATAGATCTGTTTAACTAAAATTTTATAGTTTAAATTAGATAACCAGGAAAAATTCAATTTTTGTGCAACATATCCCCACAATTGTTTTGAATAGGAGCATTGTAATAAAAAATGTCCCATTGTTTCTTCCTGATTAATACACTCAGGGTATGGAAAATTCCTTTCTTCTTTTGCTTTATATTTAGCATTTCCTCTAAGATTTAGTTTACCATACTAATTAGCCACTGAGTTTCTCACATTAAAGCTGGAATTCTAGGGTTATTCAGTTGATTTAGTATATATGAATTGTGAGCCGAAGGACAGTTTTTAAAGTTAGGTTCTGTTGGGTATATTTGGCTCATGATGTTATTATATAATGCCTTCACAGCACTATATAATAGGGGGGGTGAGATCTAGGACACTGGCAGTGGACTTCAGGGGGGCAGACTTTATGGGCATGGGAAATATTCTCAAGGATCACTTGAAGGGGATTACCTCAATGACAAGTGTGGAAAGGAGATGGGAGGTCATAAAATGGGGACTTCATGAGGCAGTCAGGATCTGCGCTAAGTTGAAATGTAAGGGAGCAAGGTCACATAAACCATGCTGGTGGACCAGTGAGGTACAGGTAGCAGTCAGATTAAAGAAGGCGGCCTACAAAAAATATAAAACAACAAGAGGGGATAGGGATAAGGAAATGTACCAGCTTGCATCTAGAAAAGTCACCCGTATGGTGAGGGGAGCAAAGTCCAGTAAAGAGCAGCTGGCACAGGGGTACATGGAGGAAAAGAGGGTTCTTCGGTACATTGGGGGCGGAAAAACTAAGGCCATCTCAGCAGATTGAGATCAGAAGGAGGTGGGTGGAAGAGGCGAGGGACCAGGCAGAGGTATTTAACGAGTACTTTGCCTCTGTGTTCACTAGGAAGAGGGATGGGATATCTACAAAGCAAGGCATGAAGGGGATAGAAATGTCAGTAAGTGGGATCAGGGGGGCAACAGAAATGGAGCAAGAGGGAGAGAGAGGTACCCCAAGGGTGTCACATCTGGGTAAGGATAAAAGGCCAGTAAGGAGGAGGAGCGGATGATGCTATCTCCACCAAAGGGTGTGGTTAGCCCTCAAGGCCCTAAAGAAGACAAATCTCCTGGGCTGGATGGCATTCATCCGAGTACTATGGGAATTGGCGGACATACTGGCTGCACCCCTGGTGGAGCTTTTCAGCAGGTCACTTGAGACAGGGAGGGTACCTAGGGATTGGCGAGAGGCACATGTGGTACCAATCCATAAAGGGGGGTCATGGGAAGTACCAGGTAAATATAGAACCATCAGTTTGACCTCGGTGGTGGGAAAATTAATGGAGAGTATACTAAAGGAACGATTGGGGTGTACTTGGAGGAGGTGGGAGGTCTGGATAGTCGGCAACATGGGTTTGTGCCAGGTAGATCATGTCAAACCAACCTTGTGGAGTTCTATGAATGGTAACATCAGAACTGGACAGGGGTAAGCCTGTGGATGTATTATTCTTGGACTTCAGCAAGGCGTTTGACTCTGTCCCCCACAATGGTCTGGTGGAGAAACTGATGGGGTTAGGAATAGGCCCTTTAATGGTCAGATGGATTGAAAACTGGCTAGCTGGATGCACTCAGAGAGTAGTGGTCTGTGGGGAGCTCTCGAACCCTAGAGAGGTTGGTAGTGGGGTACCACAGGGCTCGGTCCTGGGTCCGATCCTGTTTAATGCACACATCGGACATCAGGAGGGTATAGGGTGTGAAATGAGTCTCTTCATGGATGACTCGAGATGGGAGCAGTAGTTGAGGGAGAAGAGGGAGGTTGGCCCTGCAAGGGACCTGACACCCTGAAAGCTGGGCTCATACATGGAATTCAATATCACCAAGTGCAAGGTGTTGCATCTTGGTGGGAAACCCTAAACACAGGTACACCCTGGGAGGAGGCACTGGAGGCCTCAATGGGGCAAAAGACCTGGGGTCATGGTGGATGCATGTATGAATAACTCTGAGCAGTGCAGAAGAGTGGCTAAAAGGCAAACAGGATGTTGGGATGCATCATAGGGGATCACCTCTAGGAGCAAGGAAGTGATTCTGCCGCTGTACAATGGACTGGTTAGACCACACCTTGAGTACTGTGTACAGTACTGGAGACCACACTTGAAGAGGGACATACAGCTCCTGGAGAGGGTACAGAGGAGGGCAAAAAAGATGATACGAGGGCTAGGGGATTTGACGTATGAGGACAGATTTAAGGAGCTCTGCCTGTTTTCACTGGAGGAGAGGACAGACAGGGGAGACATGATTGGGGTCTTCAAGTACCTCAAGGGAATAAATAGGGTAAACATGGAGGGGATCTTTAGACTAAAGCAGGGAGGTATCACCAGAGGGCATGGTTTGAAGTTGGAAGGTGGAAGGGTGAGGGGGGGAAAGAGGAGGAGGTTTTTCACTGAGAGGGTGGTGGACCCTTGGAATGCACTGCCTGGTGAGCTAGTTCAGAGATCCACAGTGGAGGCTTCAAGAGGATGGGACAGACACAGAAAGTGGATGTATCAGATGATGGCCTGTCCCAGGGGGGTGGGGATGGATGATACAGGTTTCTGGAGCACAAGGGATGGGAGGGTCTCGGCACCCAACTAAGGATCTAAGGTTCGAGCAGACTCGATAGACCGTAAGGCCTAATCTGCTGGCAAATAGTATGTTAGTATGTTAGTATATCCTTAGTCATCTGCCATTTATATAGTTATTGGACTGCTGGTCTAAAATAGACAGGAATATGAGTATGCAGATTAAGCTTTGGGACCAAGTGTTGCCAAGACTTAAAGTAACGTCCCAAAGCCATCCCAATCCAAATACCCTCTCTGCTATCTGACCGTAATAGCCCACTTTTAATTGTTTGTGTGAAAAATAGTGAATGAAAGAAAACAATGGGGTCTAGCATTCTGAGTCCTCTTTTTTTTTCACTATGTAGGTAAAACATCTTTTGACCGGATTTAATCTGTTACCCCATAACATCTGAAAGAAAATGCTGTACAGTCAGGTCTCATACTGGGTCAGTAGAGGAAATATCATGGTGACATATTGTAAGCAGGGTACTAAAAATTGTTTAAGGGCATGAATGCGTTTCAACTTAGAAAATTTCCACTGCCTCCATCTGGATACTTTTATTTCAACTTTTTTTAATGCAATGTCCCAATTTTCATCCGGGAGGTTTTGTGAACCAAAAAGGATTCCTAAAATATGGAGTGGTGCAGTAGTTTTAGAAATATTGTTTTGAGTAAAATCATTAAAATGTCCTGCACCTATAATTAGGCCTCTGTTTTGTTCCAGTATTAAGCTTTGCATTTGACACTTTTGAAAATAAGTTAAATTCTTTAAAAAACTCTTGAAGTTGTTCAATTTGTGAAAAAAAGGCAGACATCATCTGCATAAGCTTGTACAAGTAGCTGAGTTCTTAAATTTGGACCAAAAATTCCCGACCACTTAGGAAGAATTGATAATGATCGTAAGAGAGGTTCTAAGGAAAAAATATATAATAGGGAACTTAAAGGGCAGCCCTGATGGACCCCAGTTTTAAGTGTGATACCTTTAGTTTGAATACCTTTAATGAAAGGAAACACTAAGGCCAATATGTATAAGGACTGAATAATAGTTATAATCTGGGAGGGGATCCCAAAATATCATAAAACAATAAACAAATAAAGGAGATATACTGTATCAAATGCTTTCTCCAGATCTGCCAAGATTAAACACCCAGTTTTTCCTTCTAAAGATAAATGCTGTATTGTGTCCTTATTATCATAATGGCAGATTGAATCAGTCTGTCCTGTAACCCACAGTATTGGTAAGGAGATATCACTTTAACTGCATACTTTTTAAGCCTATTGTTGAGGAGCATTGCAACAATCTTATAATCTGAATTTAAATTGTAATGGGTCTCCAGTATTTGATGTCACCCTTATCCCCTGATTTAAAAATACGAATTATTAATCCTTCCAAAAAGGAGGGAGGTGGAGTCTTTTCTATCATGAAGAATTGATATACTAAATATAAACATTTAACTATTTCTGTTTTAAAAGTTTTATAAAATAAGTTTGGCAGACCATCAAGTCCTGGTGAAACTTCATTTTTTAAATTCTGAATAACTGAGTCCAGTTCTTCCATGGAAAATGGCCCAAGTAGTTTAGTAGAATCTAGTGGCAAAAATGGGTCTGCAAAAACACAGAGATAGTCATTAATATCTTTTTCCAGGATGGGAGAACTAGGATATAGAGATTCATAGTGAGTGTGTATAATTTCACCTATTTCTGTTGCATTGACAATTGTTTTTCCATTAGCCACAAGATAATTCAAATTCGTTGATTCTCTCAATTCTCTACAAGTCTCAAAGGGATCTCCAATTAATGTTTTTTGAGTACTGCTAGAGAGCATTGCTTGAAGTGTTTGAGCTCTATCATATTGAAATCGCTTCATTTCTTCCTTTATATTTTCAATTTGTTTAGAATAATCTCTACGAGAGGTATAGGCGATAGAAATTAACTGTTGTAGCTGTTTTCTAAGTTTTAGGTATGAAAGAAATTTGGTGTTTCTATTTTGGGTTCCATATTTTTTAAACCACTTACTTAAATCAGATTTTATAGCTAACCACCATTCCCCCAAATCAGAATATAAAAAAGCAACTGATAGTAGGGCTTTAAGAATGGCCTTAATAGTGTTTTAACCTGCAGATCAGTAAGAATGGAAGTATTTAATTTCCATCTATTTCTCCTATTGGGAGTCACAGTCATTTTTCTGAATGAACAGGTTAAAAGAAGATGGTCTGAAAACTCCACCAGCATTATCTGAAAGGCTCCAATCAGAACTGATGGGGAAACAAACATGTAATCAATAGTGGTTTGGAATTTACCCTTTATAAAAGTACATTGGGACCCTGAATTATACTTAAAACAACTGATGAGGCCTGCTAATCTAATGATTGTTTCCAAAGCGTTAGAATCACAATAGATTTTTTTATTAGAATATCCTTTAGTTAACAGACTACAATTAAATCCCCCCTCAAAAAAAATCTTACATGAAGTCACCAAAAAGGGTTGTATAGCTTTCATACAATTTACTCTATTAGCTTTTGATTGGGGGTTATAAATGTTGATAAATCTACTGTCTAAATTATTCCATTTACCATTAAGAATTAATACTCTTCCTGGAATCAAATCAACTAACTTATAAAGCAAGAACTGATAGGAGTTAAACAAAATTCCCACCCTGTCAGCACTATCCACGCCTAAGGACCAATAAGAGGGGCCCCATGGCCAATCCCTTTTAAAGGATGATATTTGCTCGATAGAAAACATCCAAGTGTCTTGCAGAAAGCAGACGGACATATGTTCATCATGCATATACTGAAACAAAGCCTGTCTTTTTACTGTATTTAAAATACTATGTACATCCAAGGATCCTCATTTCAGTAACGCCATTACTTAGTTAGTGAAAAAAGAACTAATTTTTTCCTTTTTTTCTTTATTTTTACCTTTATATTCCTCTGCAGTTAGCCCTGCCAAGTCTTGCATAGATTTTTGGGAATCTGAGTCACCAACATCCATTTCAGAATCCCCCCAGTTCGTGAATAAAGCAGCATAAGAATTTTGAGTTTCTAGTGAAGCAGGAATGGGACAAGGTTTGTTTTTTAAGTGTCTTGAGGACCTTCTAGGAGGTAAAGGTGAAAAGGGAGCTTCATCAACTGAAATTTTATCAGAGCTAGCTGGACCCACATAACATACAGGCTCCAGAAGCACAGAATCAAAAGGGTCTACCCCTAAATCTTCTTCTTTAACCTTATCAAGAATAGTCTCTTTAGTTTCAGTTTTAAGAGGGACCATAGAAAGGTGGGGGGGGGGTTGAGGGTGGGTATGGCCTTCTCGTCCTGTTGTCAGGGAATATTAGATTCAGTAGGGGCAGGGGGAGGTTTTGAAGATGCCTCCTGAGCCTTTTGTGTCAGTAAATCAGGACTAATACATGAAGCTTTGTTTTTAGCCACCCAGGGACAATCTCAAAATACCTGGCCAAAACCCTTCCATAAATCACATTTGATGTGGTTAGTACACTGCATAGTAACATGCCCAATTTCCCCACAGTTGTTGCATCTGGGTTGATCACACACACTAGAGAAATGAGTCTTGGAGAAACATTTATAACAGGCTTTCGGTTGACCCCCATATAAACAAACCCCGCTATCTCTGCCCACCAGAAAATAATTAGGTATATGTTCAATCCCCGAATCAGTTTGCCTTAATTTAACTTTATATTTCCAACCCCCAGTCGAAAATTGTTCTGAGTCTAAATTGGGTTCAGTTTCACTAAGAATTTCAAATTTTTGTGACAACCAGTAAGTTATGTCCTCTACACGGACCCCTTCATTCCGAAACATCACAGTAACAAATTTAATTAGTGGTTTTGTAAGTGGAATGACCGAAAAGGGGGTACAGTACATGTAGGGGAAAACTTTACCTGCCCATAGCGTTCCCAGAATAAGTTTAACATATACAAGGTTCTGAAGCTCACATCATAATTGTCTTCTCCTGAAATATTGATAAATGCAAAAACATCCTTAGGGGAGAAATGCAGAGAGTCTTTTAACAAACATTTTCCAACATAGTATCTGTCAGGACAATCAGTCAATCCTCCTTTATAGTGGATTCGAACAGCGTTCTGCCTTGGAGCAGCTTCTCTCCTAGATGTAGAAAAAAGTTCTGACATTAAGGGTTTTTTGTTTTCTGTAATGGGCACCTCACTGTCTACAGAAGGATTAATAGACAGAGAAAGAGTTTTTTCCTTTACAGGGGTATCATCATGACTTGCTGCTTTAGCTGAAGATGCTGGGTTATCAGGAGGCAAAGCTATTGTTAAGGGAGATTTCTGCAATTGGGTATTGTTACTTTTCACAACCTTGATTTCTTTTGGTTTCCAGTCAGGTATTGAATGCTGCAAGTTAAAGGCTGTGTCCCATATCCGGTCAGGAGTCCAAGTCCCAGATGCTGTCTTCTCCCAACTGGCCCCTAGGAGAGCTTTCTGAGGAGACCAAGTTTCATCGTGAAAAATAGTCTCTGTTCCATTACTTTGTACAGGGGTTGTCTTAGTCTTCTCTGAAAGAGTTTCACCCACCTGACTCCCAGAGTTTCCAAACTTCGACTGGAGTTTTTTTTACTTTTGACAGTCTGTGTAAAACTAAATTCAGTAACCCCTGTTTGCCGTGAGGCTTCAGTTTGAAATGTTATAGAAGTCTTCTTTTCCGTCGTTTTTTCCAACATTATAGGCACTTTAAACACAAAACCCATAGTTTAGGCATTGGATGCTGTTGTATAGAAGTAGAAGGTTCAACCCCCAGAGACTAAGCTACATTTGGAGTACTTTGGTTAGCATATAGGTTCAGAGCAAGATTAACATATGCAGGCATTGCAGTAATGATTTCAGGCTTTTGGCACTCACTCCTAAGAATGATTTTACTGCCAGCCTTCTGAATTTCCACTTTATTTTGCTGAATAGTTAAAACGGGTGATACAGAAATCACTAACTCACCCTTAGTCAGCAGGCTTTCAACTTTCTCTGCATCTTCATTTCTGCTGTCAAGCCTTTCCAGTGACTTGCCAAAGGAAACAGCTGATGGTTTAGCAGGCAGCAGGATCAAATCCTGCGAAAGTTCTTTTTGATGTAATGTATTTAATCCAGCTTGGATACCAGTAATCAAAACATCTTTCTTTGTTTTAGATAAATCATCAACAGAATCTGGATGCTCAATTGATAATCCGAAATCGTCTGTAGAATTGAAGGTCTCATGGAAGATTTCTTCTAAATCCATCGCCAGGCTTTCGGCCTGTATAGCCTCTGTAGATTGAATCGTGGGAGGGGAGGCCTTCTCTCCCACCAAGCAAACATCCTCCTCCTCTGGAGTCTCACCCGAAGTGGCCATCATGCAGTCAGACAGCCTGTCTCCCTACTGGCAGAGTAGGGGAATTTTCCTGGTGTCCTGGCCAAATTTCCCTCATTCACTAAAAATACCACCAACAGCTTAATCTGGTCAATTTCAGTTGCTTACCATCTGTGTCCCCCCTTTCCCTGGTCACCCCAGAAAAAGGGACTTCTAGGCTCAGTGGGCTTACCAGGTCAACAAAATTCAACAAACAAACAAACATTTCTGTACCCAAGTGCATTATTTTAAATTTTTGTGCTAAGGACAAAAATGCATTTCAGATGAGGGTAGTCACCAATCTAAATTCTTTATAGTTTTTTTGTTTCCTTGCACATGTGCAAGAAACATCTTGTGGTAAAACGACATTTCAGAGTTGTGTCAGGGACTAATCCAATGCATAACAATCTACAGTGGGCTTGTCCCTGGCAGATCAATGAGCATGCAACCAGACTGTGACTCTAGTCATAGTTTCACAGCTGGAAGCTGTTCTGTAGTTGAAAGACATAAAGTGCTTGAATGAGAGCGCTTCATTCCTTTCATTCATGCCGGTACTGATCTTACTGCTTGTCTCCCCACCCATCCAGCAGATGTCCAGGTACCCAGCCATACACTGCATCCCCCACTCTCTGTGCAATAAGCAGTAAACAGTCCTAGCAGTAAAGAACAAATAAATATTATTTATCCTTCCCCAGATTGATGTCCGCGTTGAACTTATTTGTGTGTCTGTGTGAATGACAGTGCGTGTCCTTGTCCCTGAACTCCTCTCTCTCCAGTGCTTCATGTGTGCCACAATGCCCAGCCTGAGCATTGCTTTCTGTGATGGTACCCACTGACCTGCCCCATGGAGCTCCTAGTGTCTATGTTGCCTCAGTGTACCCTCACCCCACCACACAATATAAGGAGCAAGAGTGCTGAGAAGTGAGGCAGCATTGCCTGCTGAGCTGTAGCTTAACCCCGGATGGTAGGGAGAGGGAGACACAGGCTGCAGGGACAGACACCGAGAAGTAGAGGCAGCAGCACCCCCCCCAAAAGAAAATGCAGGACTGAAAGAGGTGGTGAGTGGCACCAGTGTCAGGGACAGAGTGGAGAGAGAGAGCCCCCAAACTGTGACAGCAACATGCTGAGATGTGGTGAGTAAGGGGAATGAGAGTGATCACCAGGTGACAGGCTGTCACTATTGCAGCACCACCTTTGCAGTGTGAAATTGGGGGCAGTGCAATGTAGTGGCCATAACTACGATGACTGGTGGCTCCCAGATCTGCACCTGAACAAACATTCATTTAAATGGGTGGCCTGTCCCCTAGCATGGTCTACTCCCCCCACCCCCCCGAGAGAGACACAGCAACAGACAACAGCAAGAGCCACTTCCAGTGCAGCATATATGTGCAGGTACAATCTGTTCCAATCAGAAATGGTGTCAACCCCTCCCCCCCAAACAGAGAAGTCGAGTACAGTGTGCATCCAAGCTCAGTTGCCAACCATTTTATTTCTGCTCACTCTTCTGGCACCTTGCTGTTGGTCTGACGCTCTGTTTGTCTTTCTGAAGGTCAGTGGAAGCAGACAGCACATACAGAGAGGCAGAGAAAGTGGCAGCAAGAGTGCCGTGACCGGGACAGAGAGCAGTGCTGCAGAATTTCCTTTCACCGTGAGGGAGCAGATGTGAGAGAGAGAGAGAGAGAGAGAGAGAGAGAGAGTGAGAGACCTGAAGAGACACGGTGTAAAACAAACTTGGTGCATCTATTCCACCACTGCACAAAAGGAGCACCCAGACAGAGTCAGACACAAATATATGCATCACATATCTGCCCCTTCACATTGACTAGCACAGTATAGGGTGGGCACTGGATGGGCACCCCTGGGTAGTTGCTGCCCCCTAAACCTTCAACTCACATCGGCACATATGGAACAATCTGCAGTAGCCACAGACTGATGTAGGTTACTCATCTTCAGCTCCACACCCATCCCACTCTACACAGGTTGGCACAATAACAAGGTGACATCCAGGTTTATTAAACTGAGGTTTATTGCAGGAATAACTCCATTGAGTAAGCTCATTCACAAGGAGGTCCTGAGGACATGTAACAGTAAAATATACAGACAAGGCAAATTACATACAACCGGTCGAATTCTAAGGATGAAGTATAAAATACATATAAAAAAAGTACACAAAAAATGTAGCAAATGTACAATTTGATAATAGAACATACCAACTGCATTGTAGTAAGAAAGGGTAGCAACATTCAAGGACATGGAAATGAGTACATATGAAATGAGATAAAAGAGAAAAGAGTGTGAGAATGAGAGAGAAGAAGGACCATCGATGGAAGTCCAGAAAAAGGGAGAACAGTGTTCAGATAGCAAGGCGTGAATGGGCCAGCATGACGAAGATGAGGTGGGGAAAAGAAACATTGGGCATGCAGGAGGAATAGCGAGGGGAAGGGGGATATGATTGTGAGACAGTGATCAAAGATGACTAGCAGCAGCAACATGTTTCTTTCAATTTGGTTGCAGCTAAAGTTTTAAAGGAGGTGACAGAGACTAGGCCAGAGAATTTGAATGCAGACTGAAGCTGATTCCAGGCAGCAGGAAGGGTGCAAGAGATGGCACGTTTACCAAAAGAGGTGTAAGTCCTAGGCACATCTAAGAGGATAAGATTAGACTTCCTAAGGGAATAAAAACTGTGGGAGATGCGAACAAGAGAGGACAAATATTCTGGGAGCTTGTTGAACAGGATTTTGAATGTCCAAGTACCTGAATGGATCAGACATCTGGTGGTGAGTGAGGTCCACCCGACAGCTGCATACAGATCACAGTGATGAGTATGAAAGGGGGAACTGGTTATAAATTGTCGGGCATGGTGATAGAGAACATCCAGCTTGTTCAAATACACAGCAGGCAGGAATTGTAGATTATGTCGCCATAGTCAAGTAAGAGCAGGAATGTAGCCTGGATGAGCCCGATTCCAATCTCAGTTTGGAAAAGGGACCTATTCCTAAAGAAAAAGCCAATTGTAGACTTCGGCTTGGGCAGCCCAAGGTAAATAATGAACTGTGGCATGGCAGAAGTCAGTGACTGGTGCCTCCTTCACAACCGTCCCACCACTGCTCATTGGCTGCCCCAGCCAGAGACAGAAATGTGAGTTTCACATTTGCCATGCCACATCTGTGTCTATCTAGCCTGGTGGGCACCAGGGGGGTGGAAATGGGTTTGTGGTCCAGATCCACTGGGTGGCCCGAGGTCATTGGCACCCAACACATCTTTCCACATTTCTGCACATGTGATGCATTTTCTCCTTCCATTCCACCTTCTGCACATTAGGAGCACTCTGCAGGAGCCAATGACAGATGTGGTTCACACATCTCTCCATCTTCACCCATCCAATTTCCATGAAAGCTGGCACTGGCATTGGGTGGGCTCCAGGCAGGTGGCTCTGGAAGAATGATGCCCCATCCCCCATCCCACCTTCACATCAGGGTAGCACCCTGCAGCAGCCAGGGATAGAGATGAAAGCTGCACATCTGCCCCTTCATACTTGTACCTGCTCCACCAGAGTTTGCATGAAGGGTGGAGTGGGATTTGGGTGACTGGCACTTCTTTACCCTATGCCACACCTCTACACTTGCAGAACACTCTGCTTCAGCCAGAGGCTCTCCCACCTAATGTGCTCCACCCATGAAGAGCACTCTGAGGCACTGAGATATAAAAATGTGGATCTTGTGTCTACCCTCCCCCCCCACAACTGTTCACGCACACTGCTGGGTGGGTAGGATACAGTGGGTGCCCCTGAGTGACTGGTGTCCCCTCTTGCACCCCCACCTATCAACCCAATACTTTACAGCAGCCAGAGAAGAGGTGTAGATTGCGCATCTGCTCCATCATAAACTGTGCCCATTCCAAAAAAGTTTCACACACAGGCTGGAGTGGGGTCTAGGGTGGTGGCCATTAAGTGATTGTTTCCCCCATGCCACCTCCACATGTGGGGAGCACTCCTCCCTCTCATGCCTCCTTTGCATATGGGGAGCAATTCTCCTTCTCCAGCCCTCTTCCACATGGTGGACATAGTGTTTTATGTAATGATATTTGGTCGCAATCCTTGTTGAATGCAACATTGTACATACTGCAAATACTAATGTAAAGAACATTGTTTTATTTTAATTTATATTATGTGTCCTTAATTTTTGTATCTTACACCATGTATTTATCATTGCTTGTACATGGGAACTCCTTGCAAATGAGCTTGCTGAATGGATTTTATCCCTTCACAATAAACTTGAACTTGAACACGGAAAGCACTCTTCCCTCCATTCCATCTCCATACATAGGTATCATTGCTCCACCTCCATCCCACCTCCATACATTGTGAGCACTCATCCCCTGACCCCTCCAGTGCTTCTTCCACTACATTTCACCTCCCCCACTTGGAGAGCACTTCTCCCACTGCATCCCACCTCCTGCACATAGGGAGCACTCCTCCCCCTCCATTCAACCTCCACACAAGGAGAGCTTCTGCTCACTTCATATCAGCTCTGTACATGGGGAGCACGTCACCCTTTCATCCCGCTGCCCATCCATCTTACTCCTACACATGAGGATACCTGCACACATTTGCATCACTCCTCCTCTACCACCATCCCACCTTTGCATATAGAGAGTACACCTTACCCCATTCCACCATTGCACATGGGAGCACTCTGCAACAGCCAGAGACAAAGATGTCAGTCAGGCATCTGTCTTTCCACACCTATTCCCACTCCACATGATAAGCTCCAAGTTGGGCAGAACATCGGTGGGGTCGAGATGTAATGAGTGGGTTGCCCTGGGAGATGATGCTAATACCCCTTACCACCTCTCTGAACGAGAGGTGTCCCCCCCCCGAATCAATCTTTATTCTTTTCTCCACTCACCCCTTTTCTGCTGATTATCCTCCTGTCTGCATGCCTTGCCAGTCACTCCCCTCCCAAGACAGGACTACAAGCCATTAGGCCAGAGCAGATTTTCCTTGACCTCTCCTATCTTCTCTTCAGACCACACCACTAGTCCAGCCAGTGTCCAGCACAGTCAAGAAGACACGCCGCATGTTACTCGCAGCTTGGCACTGGATGGGTCAGTTCTTTCTCTAGTAGACCATACTTCAAGTTCTCCCACAGTTCAAATGAGGCTAGAGAAGAGTAACACCCAGTCCCACTCTACCACCATGACAGTCGACAGGACACCACAACTTGCTCGATGCTGTACAGGCAACGCAGCACAGCAACACGCTCACTAGTCTGTTTCACCAGGCTTCTCCTGCTCTCTATGTTGATGATGTCTCCATCTCCCCTGGCCCTCAATGGTCCTGCGTATGCACATGGTATTGCAGCTTGCTCCAACCGGTATGCAGACTGCTGAGACTCTGAGTTTTTTAGTGCTGAGCCTGAGCCAACCCGAAAAAAAAAATATACAGGAATTAGAAATTTTCTGAGATAATTTAGGGGGGAAGGGGCTTGAACACCCTGGACACTCCCTGCCTATGCCCATGCAAGCCAAAACAGTTCAGACACATGCAATGCTTACACTTAAAGGCAGTCCTCCCTGCCCAGCCAGCCTCCCAGCACACAAATGAACACCAGCGCCCACTCCTACTCTCCCTCCCTCCCACGTCCTCTGCAAGCAGCAAGGATCCCTCACTCTTAAGCGGTCAGTCCTGTACAAGTAGTAGAGTTGGGGGTCCATGGCTCCAGTTGGACCTGCTGTTGTACTGGAGCTCAAGCCTGCTTGAATACAACAGGACAGCTAAACTGAGTCCCTTTAATTCCTACAGATGGAGGGCTACTGTACAGATGATTACTACAGCCACTCAGGCACCACCAGGGATTTAAAACAAGAGCTGGAGTATGGCAGGCTGCCTGCCATCCATCTCTTCCTCCTCCTACGCTGACTGCTTGCAGCACTTGCCTAGCTCCTCCTCTGCTGCCAGTGCCCACCAACAGTCAGTAGTGTCGGTGGGTGGCCCCCGTTGGAGTGGTCAAGCGAGCTCCTTGACTTGTTACTAGCCTCCGCAACCAATACTCTCTTTTGACTTCCTTCTGTGTCTGGCTACATTTGCCTGTTTTTCTAGTGTCTACGTAGATACAGAGTATTAAATATATCAAAATAAAATATAATTGCTTTGAAGAAGATAGAAGCCTTTATTATGGCTTGGCTTCAATGTATGGTTGGAGAACGCTGAAATCTCATCTTGATTGTTCTACTTGCTTATTGCTATTTTGTATTTTCAGGTTTAATCAAATATAATAAAACATAATTTTTTTTTTGAGAAGATAGAAGCTTTTATTATGGCTCTTTTTGGTTTGATCCACACACAGTGGAGCTTTGAAGCAGTGAGATTACCATGAGATTGGCAGCCTTGCGCCATTCCTCTGATCCTAAAAATATGTATCACAATGGTTGTATAATTGTAGGTCTATACTCAAATGGCTCTAATTCATTATAATTACACACTAAGAAGAATGGTCTTAATGAGTTGATTTAAAGTTTCATAATTTGACCTTTTGCAATTTTTTTTCTTACTTTCTTTATGCTCCCACACACCCAGCCCTCTTCTGTCTAGCCCCCCCAGTCCCATCACCCCGGCATTCACTGGTCTCACCTCTCACTCTAGTGAGGTGTCAGCTAGCTGGGTTCGGAGCCTGCGAGGGGCCGTGTTCATTCTGCAGGTCAGTGATTTTTCTTCCTCTATTTTCTCCCAGTTTCCCAGAGTGCAGCATGGCAGCATGGCAGCATGCAGTGACTCCAATGGCCAAGCCGTGTACACTTCAACATGTGGAACACCAGGCTTCTTCCCCGCATCCACCCCCCTACATGTGGGCCTCCCTGTACCAGCCCCCAGCCACTGCTAGGGGTCAGGCAGGCCAGTGGACTCTGTCCCCACCCCTCCCTGGGAGAGGAGAGCTGTCCTTCAGATGCACGATCCTCTCCCTCCCCAGCTGACCCCCAGTGGCCCGCTCGCACCACGAACATGGGTCATCGGTGTGGCAGGAGGTAAGGCATGATGCCTCAGCCCTCCACGCCACTGGGCCAGCTAACCTTTTGCAATTTTAATTGCCTCCCACTCTCACAGTAGGATAGGCACATCGGGGTGGGTTTTTGGCACTTGGTCTGGGCTGTCCCCCATCTCCAATGCAGCTATTACCCCCTGAAGACTGTCATCCTGCCTCTGTAAATACTTCTCTTTTTCTTGTTTGGCAGCGGTAGATGCTTAAAGTCAGTGCCGATATGGTTGTAATAAGCATCTGGTATTGCATCCGGAGGGCCCCCCAAGGAATCAGTGATTCTACAGGTAGTGCAACTGTCTCTGGGTTCCCAAGCAAAAACTTACTACAAACTTCTTGCACCACCTCTGATAGCAGTTCTTGGGTACCGGTGGGGGTCTTCAGATGTGGTCTGTGGGACAATGCATCAGCATCCATGTTGATCCGTCCTTGTATGTATTCCAGTTTATACTCATATGTGGAGAGGGCAGAGAACCATCGATGTCCAGCTGCATCCAGCTTTGCCATGGTGTTGATGTAAGTGAGGGAGTTGTTCTCTATTCTTATGGTGAATTTTGCCCCACATAGGTAGTCATGAAATTGGTCTACCACAGTCCACTTAAGGGCTAGAAACTCCAATCTGTGTACAGGATAGTTTCTTTTGGCTGCAGTCAGACTCTGGCTGGTGAAGGCCATGGGATGCAGACCCCCTGGGTGTTCTTGATACAGTATTGCCCCTAACACTTGACATAGTTTGGCTAATCTTTGGAACATGTGGGTATTTGTGCCCACCACCACGGGGGTCTCCCCCTCCATTCCCATATCTGGACATACTACAGCCAGGGTGTCCAGGGGGCTTTGAATTCCTGCTCCCTTTTGGGGGAACTCAAAACATACTTCTACATACCCCAAATAAAGATACCGCTGATTACTCAACCTCCACACAGCCAGCCCTTCAAGTGGCCATGCAGGGAGATGCTTGAGGTATCGCCTGTACCAGGACTCAAATATCACAGTCATTTGGGAGCCACTGTCAAGCAAACACCTCACAGACCACCCCCTAGACTTTGGTTCAGACTTTAGCTGAGGGGCCCACCAGGCCAGAGAGAATCTCAGAGAACCCACGGGTAGATGTGTTTGTGGACTTTGTTGGGCATGTCTGCTTCAAGACCCCAGTTCGCTCCTTCACTGGGTCCTATTGGCATTTCTTGACACATTTTATCTTTTCATAAGTTTCTGTACCACCAGAGGTAGGTTCTCTTGGGTTCTGCAGTATCTCCTTATGTGCCCTTCCTCACCACAGTGGTGGCAAAATAAGTTAACTTTGGCCTCAGTTTGAGCAGGGGGATTGTCCCTCCACATGCAGGGTGCTTGCCCTTGTTCAGGCCCACTACCTCAAGAGGTTTGCAATTTAGATGCCTGTTCACTCAACATCTACACCTACTGGTGCAACAACTCAAACTCATTTGGTTCTTGGTCCATATGTGGCAGCCTATGTCAGTCTTTATCATGCGAGCTGGGGCAATTATTCGAGTGGTTTTGAAAGCCAGGTCCTCCTTTTCCTGGACCTCCAACATCAGGTCTCCCATAGGAGGGAGGGGTTTGGAGTCTCTCCTCTAATCTTAGCTTCAACAGTACATTTCAGACTGACCTGCCCCCTCCAGGAACTGTTCAGTTTGGATCCTATTCATGTCTTTGGCTAAAATAGGCCATTTCATATACGCTTTTTGAATTAACTGTTCCAGCCTCATTAAATACTCAGATAATTTCTCTCCCTAGTTATTCTGTACCATGGATTGTAGTTTTCTCATTACCCTAGCCCCACTATCAGTACTCCTGAATATCCCTTCCAAAGTGCTCAAGTAGACTTGGGCATCAGCCTCTGGGTGGGTGGCCTGTAAAGCGGCAATGCCATCCGTAGTGGGACCCCTCAAACTTTCCCATACCCTTCTCTTCTTTTCAGAGTCAAGGAAGTTGAGGTCCTGGACCATTGGGGTCACTTGATCCACACATATGTCAAACTCATCCTCCCCAGGGGAACAGGTTTTTGCCCCAAAAATTATTTTAATCAAGGGTAGGATCCCTTCCCACAGCCCGAGGTCCATGCACTGACCCAAGCAGAGGGCTTTTCATTTAACTCTATACTGTTAGCCTCATACATGCTTTTCAAGTCATTATACATTTTACCATCAGATTCCTTAATGAGGCCTGTCGTCTGGTCCTTGGGGCTGACTATCTGACTCATACGTGTGTGCTATATGCAGAGAATGAGTGGATCCCTCTCCATCTCTGAATCAAATACCAGGCTTGTCGCTGGGAAAAAAATTCATGCTAGGCCTCACACCTGAGTCTATCTCAAGTTTATTTAAAAACACTCAACCCACCGTAAACACCAGAAGTGCGGCTATGGGCTGAGTTGGGTTCCCAGCTCTTTATGCTCCAGTAATCACTGCAAACATCGCTATATCCTACTGGGGCCCTTAGCTGGCTCAATGACCTTCCTACTGACTTAATTGGATGTAGCAAGATTAGTCAATTTAAAACTGGGCTCCTCTCCCATCATGTCGGAGAGAATGCATGCGGATGTATATTATTAAGTCGTCTTATCCTTGCTCAACCCTTGCCTTAGCTCCCTCCTGGTCAACCCTTGACCTAGCTCCCTCCTGGCATGCCATCCCCCCACCCCATCCCACCTCCCCACTCACCCTTTGACAAAGCCACCCCTGGCTGCTCCTATTTTCTACTTTCCTAACGTCATAGACTGGGATCTGTCTCTGACCCCAAAATCGTACAAAGCATTGAATCCACACTAATGTAGTGTTGTCATAATCCCTTGCACTTTTTCAAAATGCACTGTAAATTGTAACCAATTGTGAATGTTAAGTATCTACTGTATTTTTGATGTCTTGTCCTTTCGGCGTTTACTTGTAACCATTTTTACTGTTCTGTATTTTTGTATCTGACTTGGAACCTTTGTAAATGAGCCTAAGGCTCAAAGGTATTTAATCCAAACCTGAAATAAATAAATAAATAAAATAAATTGTAACCATAAATACGCTTTGGTCCTGAAATCACTAGTGTCCACTCCTGGTCCCACAGGTTCTAGGGTGCTCGTTTATGTGACCACTGTCCATGGGACCTGGGACACCCTGGAGGTGAAGACTGGGGGCACCTTGGCAAAATCAGTCGTAGACCAGCTCTTTACCAGGGCACTCAGACTATCACTAGAACGTTCACACCTCCAACCTTGTATTTTTAAATTGCCACAAAATTCTCATTCGTATAACATATCAGTCACATTTGCTTTGTCAGCACCCTCTAGTATTCCCTTTAATAGAATCACTTTTTTCCAGTCTAGCCCCTCTCCCGGGCACCAATCTTCCAATTCTTGGAGTGTCATTTTTTTCTTGCAGATTTGCTGGGATCTGCCCCAACACCACTCCCTGACTCCACGCAGAACCCATGGCTATCTTTTGTGGCATGGAAGGATCCCAGTGGTAATCCTCCAATATGTAGGGTAGGTTGTCAGCTGGTCCTGATTACCAACTTCAGGACCCTCAAGGCAGCTAGAGGGGGCCAGCCTGGGTCCTTGCGAGACAGAACCACAATTACTCACCCTTCTGTGGTGTGGTGTGGTGCCTCCAGCTGATGACTTGGAAAGAATAGCCAATGATCTCTCCCTGTTCCCCAGGAACAATACTTCCACCTCCTGGACCCTTCCAGACACTCCTCCAATGCACAATACCCAAAAACAGTCGTGGAGACAGCAATTACCATAAGCACAGCAAGTATTAATTCTGTAGTGCGCAGGACTGGCAACTTTGACAGCAAGAAAATAAGGTTAGGTTAGGCACTTATTCAGCACTTTCCAGCACCAGTAACACACAATGCAACTTCCCCCAAGCTCCCACCTATCTGGTACCATTCCTGTCCCAATGTCTTTGGGGTACCCCATTATGGTGGCAGGACTGAGATGCCATGGGTTGGCCGGCATGGGGCCCTAGATGAAGAAAAGCACAAGGCAAAGCAACTTGAAACAACAACGACAATTTGTAATCTCCCTGGTGGAAAAACTGTACATAGCTGACATGATGCAGGTGCTGAGGATGTCCTTGGCTTCTGATCACTCTGGTGAAATCCTCTGGAATGCTTGGCAGGCAACAGCTAGAGCAGGAGCTTCTCGGCTAAAGGTGAACTGCAACTCTGTCGTTCAAATAGGAACAGCTCAATGCAGACCCCGATCACCAACTGGGGCCTTAAGCAGAACACCCTGGAGTGCAGTTTCCTTGAACAGTGTGGCAGAGTTAGGCTACACCCTTGGCTGTGACTGATGGACCACTTTTCTATCTCCTTATTTCCTAGCTAACAAAACTTGTGTAGTTCAGCAGTTAACGCTTTTCTCTGTGCTTTTCTTATTTTCCCCCCTAACCTAGGTTGGCCACCTTGTGTAGCTCTTTACTATCCCAGCTAAACTTCCTACTAGTTCTGTCTTTACATTCTTTTTCCATTTCCATCCATCCAGTTCCTAGAATGATGCTAAACACCCAGAGAGGTGTTGTATAAATTGCATTATAAAATGGTAAGAGAAAATCCTGAAATCTGATTGGCTGTTGTTCATGTAGCAATTATGTTCCATGCATGGAAAATAAAAAGTGCTGCCAAATGTGGACTGATCACCACTGGAATCATTAAGCTAATAGAATGTTAAAAACTCAGCTGGCAGACATTGTTTTTTGCCCTGTAACTGGAAGCATCACATTCACTTGCACTGGGCCCTAAAAATAAAAGTACCTTAAATACAAAATAAAACAGATTAATTAAATGTTGCTTTCCTCAACACATTCTCCTTACACACATAAAAAAATAGAAACGTTAAGTATTGTTTATAGTTTTCATTACAACTGTTTCTTTGCTGACATGAAAAATCCCCCTACTATCTTTACCTGCTCATCAGGGAAATCTCTTCTCCTTGCCCTCACAGTGAGATAATTGAGTCTCTGGCTGTAACAGAGGCCTTTGTTGTGTGTGTGTGTGTGTGTGTATAATATGTTAGAAAGGGAACATTCTAGCAGTGGAACTGAGCAGAATTTTGAATCCATGTATTCCATGGTAAACATTCGGTGATAAACATTCCATATCTTGAATGTGGGGAAAAACAGAGAAAAAAACAGGAAGAAGAAGGTAGGCAACAATACAATGACATCATCAGTGACATCATTTGTTGTGAGTGGAAGGACTATTTGATCATAAATGCACACAAGTAAATCTATTGTTTCTACATATAAACATGCTTTTCCCAAATGTAAAAGTTTTTAAAACAGGAGCCCATTTTATAAGCAATAAGAAACTCCAGGTGAATGCATGGAACAGATTTTACTGCACTAGGTTAAAGGCACCGCCAAGGCCTGCGGCCTCATTACGCCTCAGCCGTGCAGTAAACTCTGTTCCATGCACACCCTGTCGTGTCTTATTGCTTACTAAGTGCATTTTGTGTACAAAAAGCCTGAAGGCTAGTTTACATAGGAATAAACACAGTTAATAAAGCCTTTTTAAATAAAAAGTATTCAGAAGTCATATAAAACAATAATGATGTCATGATTAGTACTGTTATAAGAAATCATTAAGGTATTTTAAGAAATTCACACTATAAACCTGTTACTGTAAAAGGTTCTATGTATGGGAATGTGGTATACTTTATAAAAGTGCTTAGTCACTGTGGATCAGTGATATAGAGAGTCAATATCTGTGGATATAGACACTGTGGGCTGGATTCACAAAGCCAGTTTTAATAAGTTTTCCTCTGCAACTGCTGCTGCAGACTGGAATTGCCTGCAGCTGCGGCGGTTCCGATTCACAGCTGCAGCAGTTGTGGAGGGAGTTATGGCTGCTTCTAGCAGCCGTAGCCCATTCCCGCAGCTGAGGCCATTGCCCTGATGACCCCATCCACAGGTAGCCATAGATCAGGGTGCTGGTCGTAATCTGGCTCCACCTTTGTCCATCGACTTGTGCCACGTTTTACCTGCAGCTGTGGGTATTTCTGGGCATCTGTGAATCCTGACCATTACCTTTAATTGAACCTGGAAAGCCCCTGAAACAACCCCCTCCCCCCTTGGTTTTGAAACAACATGTTCAGACATGAAACAACATGTCCAGACATGTAAATAGAAAAGGGCTCAGTCAGGTGACCCCACCAAAAGATATAAAAACCTCTTCACTGAGTTCACTTCAGTTCAGTCTAGTAGAATTCAGTCTTGAGAGTGAAGAAGAGAGGTGCTACTGCAGACAAGCTGTTTAATGAAGATGAGAAGGGTCTTAGGAGCTCTAAGATATAGGACTGTATTATGTGAAAAACTACTGATGTTAAGTAGTGATTTTCTTTGCAATTTTTTTGTTTTCATTTATTATTTTTCAGACTTTTGGAAAATAAATATCACACCACGGTGTGTTTTAAACCTGTAAATTTGCCTTGTCTGATGTTTATTCCCACATGCTGTGACAAACTTGGTGTTAGAAGTGGGATAGTACTGGTTGTTCAGAGAAACAAGGGGGAGACCAGTATCCAGATACCAGCCCTGGTATCCAGATATAGGGGGCAAAGAGCAGGATGGCAGATCTCCAGAAATCACTGGATGCTAAAGGTCTGAAGGAGAATGAAGGCCTGCCAGGTGTGCATACCAGAACTCAGATGTTGAGGACTGGAGAGGACCTTCTACTTAGCCTGGAGTTTGGAGGGACAAAGAAGAATATGGTGATGGAGATGATGATGGGTGCAGGAATTGGAGAGAATGAGGAGGAGGAGAAACCACCATATGAGGACCTACCACCTGAAAACATCAGTGGCTTGTTGAAATTGTTGGCAGTTAAGCAATCGGATATGGAGAGACAAAGAGAATGGGAATGGAGACGCCAGGACCAGAGGTGGGTGGACACCTTGCAAGCTCTCTAACTGACTGGACATGGACCACAGGGGGCAGGACCACCAGGTAATAATCCAAAAAACATTAAATTGACTAAAATGGCAGCAACCAATTATATAGAAGTGTATTTAACTATGTTTGAGAGGATTGCCCAAACCTGTCAGGGGGGGGGGGAATCAGAGTCAGTACTCTGCCAAACCCCCCCCTGGAATCTCAGAAATGTTTTCTAGGTGACTCATTTGTACACTACTAGAAGAAAGGAGCTACACCCTCTTAATGTCCCATTTCACAGGACTGCTCTTGATCAATGCTCCTTTTCCTACAGAGCACCTCTCTGGCATAATGAGGCTCCCTCAGCCTCACTGGCAACTACTAACATTAGGGCCTTTAAAACTGAGCTGAAGCAGCATTTTCTAAGCAGGCACTTATGCTTATGCCATCACTAATCATTCTGTTGCACCACCCAGGACCTGCACTCACCTGTCTTAGAAATACCATACAGCTGCTAAACCCACCTACCCCTCTGGCCTCCAATTCCCCATAGGGGGAGTCTATAACCTGCCCCAGTGCCCTCTAATCTCCCACCTCCCCTTGTCACTCTGTTGCATTACCCATTTTTTCCATATAACTACATTCTCTCTCTCCTCTCCTCTCCCCCTACTTGCACTCACTCTCACTCACTCTCACTCTCTCTCTCCCCCTTCTCTCTCTCCCTCCACTCTCACCCTCCACCCCCAATTATTTCCATCTCTCCAGCCCCTTTTCTATCTCTACCACCTCCTCCACCCTGTCTCCACCCTATGGCTCCACATGCTACCCAAGAATCACTCCCCTGGTACCCTCAAGCCACTTCTGTTGGCCAGTCTGTACCCCACCTGCCCAATGCACTATCTTCACCTCTCTCACACCTCCCCACCCCCATTTGCATTTCTGGCAATGCCTGCTAGGATGCACCTTGTAATCCTTTACCTCTCCTCTACAATCATCTTTAGCAGAACTCTGCTACATCCTACTCCAGCCTGTTTAGAGTATTCTTGAATAAGATGTAACTTCCTGGGTGGAATCACCTAAATTGATGTTTATGTGGAACAAAGTGTTCAGGGAACATAATATGCCTGTATCATGTTGTCTTTGTTTGTTTGATGTGGAACCTTTGTAAAAGAGTCCTGGACTCAAAGGTTGTTTCCGAACCATGAAATAAATAAATAAATAAAATAAAAAAAGTTAATAGTAGGCCTTGCTTCATACCTCACTGGTGAACACAGTTAGTGTACAACAATATGGACAGCAGGCATGCTGAAAATTATGACCTGGCAAAAAAGGAGATTCTGAAAAGATATGATATAAATACAGAGACTTACAGGCAGAAGTTTCATTCCCTTAAACACTATCAGAATGATTCCCCTAGGGAAACCTTTACTAGGCTAAGGGAACTATGTTTACAATGGCTACAGCCTGTGAGGAAATCTATCATAGACATTATTGAGAGTTTAATAGTTGTACAATATCTCCAAATATTGCCCACTGAAGTACAAATATGGGTGAGGGAACATCACCCAGAGACAGCCGAGTTAGTCATCACTTTGGCAGAAGACTTTTTATCTGCATGGCAGCCCCTGAGAAAAGGTTATAGAACTGACCCCATTGCACCTGCCCCCCAAACAGCGAAAGCCCCTGTTGTTAATCGAGCCCCCAACGAATACTCATAGAACAAAAGGAAGACTGAATCAAGGAGCCAGACCTTATAATCCAGACCCCCTCTGCTGGAATTGTGAGGGTAAAGGACACCTTGCTAAGTCTTGTACCCAACCTAGAGCTGATGCCACCAATTTGTCCTTGTTGAATGATGGTTACTTTGTGAGAGACGTTTCTATAACAATCGAACTGTGTTGTGCCTGATTGATTCTGGCAGTAAGAATACTTTGATTCATCCAGAACTGGTGACTGATATACAACCAGGAGGGCCAGACATGAGAATTGTATGTGTCTTTGGGAACATGCACCACTACCCAACTGCTGCAAAAGTGGTGGATGTTGAAGGACAGAACCAGGTGGTCACAGCATGACTGGTGCCCAACCTACTGGTGTCTATGGTTACAGGTCATGATTTCCCAAACTTTCCAACATTGATAATTGATCAAGGCATAGTAACTGCCGTGACTACCATAGCCCAATACCAGAAAGAGCGTACTTTGGAAGATAACTTCTCTTTTGAAGGGGGATGTTACTGATGACCCTGGTAAGGATAGGAAACCCCTGAACCAGACAATAAAACAGCAAAAACAATGTAACCAGACTGTAATTGGACTTCTGGAAACAAAAATCCAGGCTATGTTTAATAGCACTGATATAGCTGCTGAACAGGAATGTGGTGTTTCTTTAAAACCTTTTTTTTTCTGCAGGTTGGTCAGGAACTGTCAAAAGGAGCCCCTATGATTATACTGAAAAATGATATATTGTGCAGGTTATATACCACTTCAGGCACTGAAGAAAGTGACAAACAGTTATTGGTGCCTGAGAAGTATAGAGAGCCAATAATGTTTTTAGGGCATGATCTCCCATGGGCTGGCCATGCAGGGTGGGATCACACCCTGAAGCACATTCTACAAAGATTTTATTGACCAGGCTTAAAAGATCAAATAGCCAAGTATTGCCAGAGAGTGCCAACAAGTGGTCCAAATAGGCAAAAAGGACATGGTGCCCCTTATGCCCCTACCTTGGTTACCAACCCTTTCGAAAGAATAGGTATAGACATTGTAGGACCCCTGTTAAAATGTTTGAAAGGGAAACAATTCATCTTGGTAATATGTGACTACACCACAAAATACCTGGAGGCCATACCAATGCACACAGTACTTACACCAAGGATAGCCGAGGAGTTGGTTAAGATGTTTAGTCAACTGGGCATCCCAAAAGAGATACAGACAGGGGCACAAACTTCAATGCAGCCTTGTTAAAAGAGCTCTACAAGTTACTTGGCATAATGACTGTTCGAACCTCCCCTTATCAACCCCAGTCAGACAGACTAACAGAGCAGTTCAATCAAACACTGAAGTGAATGCTCCATAAGTTTATGCACAAGGAAGGGAGCAACTGGGATATCTTTTTGCCATTTCTTTTGTTTGCCTATAGGGAAGTGCCCCAGGCATCGAGAGGTTATTCCTCATTCTCGATGCTACGTGGGCGCAACCCCCAAGGCCCATTAGATGTAGTTAAAGAATTTGGGAAAGAAGGGACTGATGTATGACATTTAAACATTGTTGAATATATGGGACAATTGTGAAAGAAGTTACTCACTTATACCACCAAGACCCATCAAAGCTGTGTGGAGGCAAAAAAAATACAGAAGGAACAATATGACCTAAAGGTGGGAGACAAGACAGTTAACCCAGGGGAGAATGTGTTATTATTGTTGCCCTCCTCAGACCAGAAACTGTTAATGAAGTGGCAAGGGCCATATATTGTAATTCATCAGGCAGGCCCCATCACGTACGAGACTGAGACCCCAGAGAAGCATATGGGTAGAAAGATTTACAATGCCAACTTGCTGAAAAAGTGGCATGAGAAACTGGAAGAGAAGTCAGCAGTACACCTGGGTATGACAGTGATGCCAGAAAGGGAATCTGAACTGGATACTGCCTATAAGAGACTGGAGAGTCATGAGGGACACGATGTAAAAATAAACCCTGCACTGTCAGATGTCCAAAGAAAGGAAGTAGAGAGTCTGATCAATTATTTTCTGATGACCTTAGCAAGTGTGCCTGGAAGGGCAATAGGGGTTTAATATTGTATTAGTACTGAGTCACTCTGAACTGGCAGAAGCCTTACCTGCTACCTGAAAGAGTCAGGGTAGAAATCAAGAAAGAAATTGAAAAGATTAGACAGTTGAGGATCATTACACCATCCATGAGAGCTTGGGGGTCACCGATAGTGGCTGTCCCAAAGAAAGAGGGAGGAATCCACCTTTGTTTAGATTTTTGAAGATTGAATCAAGTGTCCCAGTTCTATGCATATCCCATGCCCCGCATTGATGACATCATAGACTGCATAGGGAATGCAGGATTCATCACAACATTGGATCTGACCAAGAGGTATTGGCAGCTTCCATTAGACCAGCAGGCAAGGGAAATAAAATGCTTTTAGTACCTGTGTGGGGTTGTATGAATTTATCACAATGCTGTTTGGGTTGCATGGAGTTCCAGCTATGTTTCTGCGGTACATGGACTGTGTACTGGCACCACATACTGGATACTGATCAGCCTACGTGGATGGTGCGGTGGTATACAGTCCTACCTGGAGTATACATATGGCACACTTGGCGGAGGTGGTTAAATCAATAAAAACAGCAGGGCTTACCATAAGCCCCCAAAAATGTGCGGTTGCCGTGACCGAGACCCACTATCTGACTTTCTATTAGGTAACGGGCAAGTCAAGCCCAAAATAGATAAGATGCAAGCAGTGACGAAGTGCCCCATCCCCACTACAAAGTAACATGTGAGGTCCTTTTTAGGGCTTGCATGATATTACCGATGCTTTATCCCAAACTTTGCATTGATTGCAACACCACTGAAAAGTCTGACAAAGAAATGGTGTAGCAACATGGTACAGTGGGACCCGAAGTGTGATGAGGCCTTTCGAACCATCAAAGCCACCCTCTGTTCATCCTGTGTATTAAAGAGTCCTAATTTTGAGATAGACTTTAGGTACATATGGATGCCTCGGAGACAGGAATAGAGGCAGTGTTGAGCCAAACAACTGATGGGGAAGAACACCCAGTTTTGTACATAGCAACAAAACTATACGAAAGGGAGCAAAAGTACTCTACTGTAGAGAACGAGGCTTTGGCAGCTAAATGGGCAATAGAAGCCTTAAGATTTTATTTGTGGGGAGCCAAATTCACCTTAATTACTGATTATAATCCCTTATGTTGGATCCATCAAATGAAGGATAAGAATGCTAGAATAATAAGATGGCATTTGACCATTCAGTCATACAGTTGTGTGGTGCGACATAGATCTGGAACCTTACACAAGAATGCTGATTTCCTGTCCCATCATGGAGCAATGAATGAGGCGTTATGAAACAATGTGAAAACTGTTATGTTTAGTCTTAGGATACTAGGCAGTATCTGTGTGAATTAAGCCCCAGGGTATGTATTTAAAAAGGATGTCTACATAGTGACATTTTGTCATTCTTAGTTTGTTTATTATTAAGGGACCCTGGGGTGAAGCTCTCATAGTGGGTGAGAGAAAATTTCAACCAATCCCCATTCTACTGTGCTGTTTTGGTAGAATATGTAAAAAACAGTATAGTTTTGAGAACTGTTTTTTTCTTAAGGAGGGAGGTGTGTGGCGAGTTAGGCTACACCCTCAGCTGTGATTGATGGACCACTTTTCTATCTCCTTATTTCCTAGCTTACAAAACATCTGTTGTGCAGCAGTTAACACTTCTCTGTGCTTTTCTCCCCCCCCCCACCCTAGGTTGGCCACCTAGCATAGCTCTTTACAATCCCTACTAAACTTCCTATTAGTTCTCTCTTTACATTCTTTTTCCATTTCCACCCATCCAGTTCATGGAATAATGCCAAACACCCAGAGAGAGGTGTTGTATAAATTGCATAAATGCATTTTGTGTACAAAAAGCATTAAGGCTATTTTGCATAGGAATAAACACAATAATTAAAACCTTTGTAAATAAAAAAGGATTCAGAAGTCATATAAAACAATAATAATGTCATGATTAGTACAGTTATAAGAAATCCTTAACGTATTTTCATAAATTCACACTATAAACCTGTTACTGTATAAGGTTCTATGTATGGGAATGTGGTATATTTATAAACGTTCTTAGTCACGTGGGTGGGAGGATGGGATTGATTTGAGAGGAAGGAGGGTTTTAAAGTGTGGGGAGGAGGGGAGGTTCCCTCATTTGTTATGATCATGACATGTACAATTATTACTGGTGTGGATCTGTTTCTGTATTGTAAAAGCTTTAATAAACTTTCAATTTTAAAAAGAGTGCTTAGCCACTGTGGATCAAAGATATAGAGAGTCAATATCTGTGGATATATACAATGTGCCTTTAACTGGACATGGAAATCCCCTGAAACAACCCCCCTTTGGTTTTGAAACATGTTCAGGCCTGAAACAACATGTCCAGACATGTAAATAGAAATGGGCTCAGTCAGGTGACCCCACCAAAGATATAAAAACCTCTTCACTGAATTCACTTCAGTTCAGTCTAGTAGAGTTCAGTCTTGAGAGTGAAGGAGAGAGGTGCTACTGCAGACAAGCTGTTGAATGCAGATGAGAAGGGTCTTAGGAGCTCTAAGATCCAGGACTGTATTATGTGAGAAACTGTTGATGTTAAGTTGTGATTTCTTTGCAATTTTTATTGTTTTCATTTATTATTATTCAAACTTTTGAAAAATAAATATCACACCACTGTGTGCTTTAAACCTGTAAATTTGTCTTATCTGATATTTATTCTCACACACTGTGACAAACACCAATTAGGCAAAAGTATTTTGTAAATTTAAAAGTGAGGTCCTCTGAGCTAAATACATGTTCCAGACTCTCAGGTGTCTTATCAGTAATCTTCACCATACTCTGGTGGATTTAAGCAGCTTTTGTAACAAACAATTTGGAACACACAGCCCGAATTAGCAGCAATCCACTTGGGCTCTTCTGCAAACAGTTCCAGTTTCTCTTTTGATTATTCAGTCCCAGCACTGTAGTTGAGTGCCTGTAGGAGTCTAGAAAAGCAATCACAGCTTGGGGCTCTTGCCCGTGGTGCAGTCTCTCCTGGTCTCTCTTCTCCTTGGGGACTCAAGTTTTGGTGGGTTCCAGGGTCTATTTATAGCCTTCTCCAGGCTCCCTGCTGATTGGCTCAGCTCTTCCTAGGTAAAAAACAGTCTTGCCATTTTTTTCTCTTCTTCCTTCCTTCCTGCAGTAAGAGCGATATCCACCTTTGTTTTTGCTCCCCTGGACCCCACCACCAGAATTAACAGGGCTGGGGAGAAAGTCTTTTTAGCTGGACCAGTCCTCTTAAAGCCACACAGGGCAAGAGGGCTTACACAATGTTAAAGCTTTAACATGTTTACCCATTACTAATACACATGGTATCCAGTGAAGATAGTGATCAAGTGATGGAGAAGTGACGTAATGGCGACTGAATCCACAGCACTGACACTTTTTAAGCAATTACAATTCCCCCATTCCCAAGTTTTGCGCCCCCCACTGGAGTAGGAATATATAGTAAAGTGGTGTGGGTGAAGTATCCCCCCACAAGGGGGTTGTGGAGAGCAAATCCCCCTGCAGAAAATGACATTTTTAAGAGTACAACAAAATGTATGCAAGAGTGGTTCCGGTTTGGGTTCTGCACCGTAATCAAGCATCACCATTCCTTGATCACTATTTTGACATGGAACCAATACACAGTGATTTTATCACATTTCTTAAACATTTTTCTTAATTTTTTTACATTTTCATAGAGGAGGTGCTCCTGGTGTGTGGCCAAAATCAGATATTAAATAGTTACAGTACCAGAAATACAGAAACATAGAATTTGCGGGCAGAAAAGGACTGCTTTGCCCACCTAATCTGCCCTTTTTCCCCTGCCTATAGTATCACCGCAGATCCAACTTGATCTCTGAACCACTCACCCCCCTTCCCTTTCCAAAGATTCCCTTATGCCTATGCTGTGTATTATTGAACCCACCACTGCTTTTGCCTCCACCACCTCTGCTGGAAAATGGTTCCAAGAATCCACTACCCTTTCTGTGAAGAAGTAATTCCTCACATCACTTCTGAATCTACCCTGCTCAAGCTTATCATGTCCCCTTGTCCTTGAACATCTTTTTTTCTAAAAAATACTTCCCTCTTGTACATTGCTTATCCTGAGAGGCAGGGGTTCAGTTAATTTCTTATTAGTGGAAGTCTAAAACTTTCATGAGTCAAAATCTGGAAGTCTTTCCAATTCTTTGGAAGTCAAAATACTTCCCAGATCCCACATTTTGGAAGTTAATATTCTAGGAAGGACCAATTCATGGATGTTAATATAAATATTAGTGGTAAAATGCAATTCATGTGAGAAAAAAAAAAATAATTTCTCGGTTCCATGCCTGCAACTTTGGAAGTCATTGAATTTTTTTGTTTTACAATTGTTAAGTCAATTACTTTCTCACCCTTAATTTTGGAAGTTTTTGCCTTATTTTTTGAAGTCAAATACTTTCAAAATGGAGTTACCTGAAACCCTGCCAAGAGGTAATTAAAGATCTCTACTGTATCCCCTCCTGTCCTCCAGGGTGTTCATATTTAGGTCTTTTAATCACTCCTCATAGAGCTTCTGAATGCCAACCCTGTTCCATTTTAGTTACCCTTCTATTGACCACTTCCACTCTGTGTCCATTCTGAGATATGGTCTACACACAGTACTCTAGGTGGGGTCTTACCAGTGATCTATAAAGAGGCAACACCACTTCCCTCTTTCTGCTGGTTATACCCCTCCCTATGCATCCCAGCATCCCATTTGGTCTCTCCAGCTGTCTTGTCACACCGCCTGGCCACCTTTAGGTCATCCAATATGATCATCCCAGGTCTCTTTCCTGCTTGGTAGTTGCCAGTACCACCACCTTCCAATTTGTACTCTGCCCCTGGGTTTTGCATTGAAACCCAGCTGTCATACCCTTGACCACTCCTGGAGTTTTCTCAGGTTGCTACTCATCCCCTCTCATCAGTTGGTATCTACAGTTTAAACTTCAGCAACTCAGGAGGCAGTATAGTGCAGTGGTTTAAGGCTCTGAACTACCAACCTAGAGACCTGGGTTTAAATCCCTCAGCCCCCACTTGCATACTGTGTGACCCTGAGCAAGTCGCTTAACTTCCTTGTGCTCCCAGGTCACACCTGTAAACAAGCTTTCGGCTTAGTGTGTCTTTCCTGGTTAAAAACAAAAAATGAGCTGAGGTCCCACCACTTCCTCTTTTTCTTGTGTGGAAACCACTCTCTGGCTTCATCTTTTATATAGTGCACTCTGTCCCATAAAAAGGTAACTGATGACCATTGCAGAGCTCACTACTTAGAAGAAAACCCCACCTCTCCTGTTTGTAAAGCAGTGTTACAGGTTTAGCAAGCTCAGTCCTAGTTAATATACAGAAATGTATCACATTTCTTATACATTGTTCTTAAATTTCTTAAATATTCACAGTAGTGATCCTCGTGTGTGGTTAAAATCAAAATCAAGTAGTTATAGTACCAGTGCCCCGCACAGCTACTTGAAAGCCCGCTGTTCACATGGTAGCCTGTGACAATGGCGATCATGATTGGGAGCTTTCAAAAAGGGTGGCTCAATCACGATGCTTGTCAACAGGGCTACTGAGCAGAGCAGGTGACCAGATGGGGTCTGTGAATACAGTGACAGGATGTCGCTATATGTACACGTGCACTGGGGGTAGTGAGCAAGCTGAGTGATGGGCAAAAGGGGAGGGAGGGTTTGTGAGGCGTGGTGTGGTGGTGGGCTGCCGAGCTGGCCCCGTGGCATGGTTGGTGGGTGGCAGGCTAGGGTTGCAAGGGTGCCGGGTTCGGGTCTGGGCGCATGTACATTTTGTTGGTCCTGGCCCGAAAATTTTTTCCCCAGCTTTTCATCCCCCCGACATGCCACCCTCTGAAGTTGAGAATCTTTTGTAGGAAGTGCGAGGCACAGCACCACATAAACAAAAAAAACAAAGTCTCTAGAGCTCCTTTGCTCTGACTGGGAGTGTACATCGCCAAAACTGATTTTTGGTGATGTACACTCACCCTAATGGTGATCGCCTTTCCATGATCACTATTATCACACGGAACCATTCACATTTTAAAGGGGTTCTTGATCTCATCATTTGGCTGGATCATGATTAGCCTGATCACTGATGAAAAGGTCACCTCCTTATTGGTTAGGTGTCTACACTTCAGATGTAGGTACAGTATCTACACTTTAAAGGGTAGGTGCTTTCTCATTCCTTGAGCAACCCCTGCAGGTGGGGTGCGAGCAGCCTGATGCATTATGTGCCAACACTCTAGCCACAGGGGTTCCAGGCAGCAGAAACATGCCAGACAGGGGTGGAGTGAGGGCCGCTAACTGTGCATGCATCAGTAACCAGACACACATGTGAGCATTACTTGAGCTCAAGAAAGGGAGTACTGCAATGAGAGACAAGGCTACAACTCAGCCCTTATGTTGCCTGTTCCACAGCCTCAGACTCTGCCCTGCCCATAAATTACCACACTGAACTTCACCTTGCTGCAAATAGCTGGCTCCACCATGGAGCATAAGCCATATAGCACCTTGGGCTAGGATAGAGTTGAAGTATTGCAGGAATGTGTTACAGTGAGATTGGGTGCCAGGTCAAGAAGGGAGAAGGAGAGGGGGAAAGAGGTTGAAGGTAGAAACTGTGTGTAGACTGACATCACTTATTTTCTAAGTATTTTACAAGTACTATATTTGTGAAAGCGTTAATCTTGATAATTCAGTTAAATATTAACCTTTTAATTACATTGAGTGACCTTTTGTCCTCTCTTCCTTGTACACTCTGAAAAGCTGCATTTAATCTGATGGTGTTATCCCCTTCAGATATTTGAATATCAAAATGATATCACCCTAGAGTCTTCTCTTTTCAATGGAAAAGAACCCCACTTTCTGCCAGTCTGTGTTCAAAGCCCATGCACTCCCTCATACTCCCTGCTGTCCCCCTCTTCATCCCTCCCCTTTTGTTTTTCTCTTCTCTCTTTTGTTCTCTTATAGGCTACATTATCCTGCTCCCATGTCTCCATCTTTTTGCCAATACAGTTTCCCTTTGTAGACACCACAGAGTCAGCCTTCAAGTCAAGTTTGAGATCTGGATTTCTTAGAGTAGACCTGAAATTAAAATGGCATTTATTTTTTTCAGGCTGCTTATTTTCATTTTTCCCTACTATACAAGTTTGTTCTAATCTATGCTTGAGACATACATTTTGCTTACATACTTGGTTTATATGTCTGTGTCCAGATACAATGTCACCTGAAGAAGGGACCTGTGTGGCCCCGAAAGCTTTTGTATAATTCCATCTTTGTACAAGACACTTGTTGGTCCAATAAAAGGTATCAAACCTTCCATCGTCTCCTGTTTATCTTTTAAAGGAAAACTACACCCTCATATCTTTTGAGTTTATTTTTTCCCATGTCAACAGACACATCTTTTCCTGTATCTGTTTGGGAAACACGTGGTTGCTTTAGTTTGTTTTCACTGTTCATGCTAGTCTCCTGTAACTATCCTGGGGGCCTCCATTTTATGGTTTTTGAAATCTCATTTTCCATGAGAACTGCATTAGCATATGAGAACATAATGTTACAGAACCCATTTATACCATGTATTGCTATGCTGAAACTACAAATATCCTGAAAAACTCTCTGGAAACACACAAATGTAATGCAATTTAAAGGAAAAACCCCTGTACAGCAATTCAGACAGTTTACAAGGCTAACTGAAGCTAAATGTAGCATTTCACACCTTACTGCAACTTGTTTTGTTCTTCTGTAATTAAACAGATAGGCATACTGTGAGACTAAAGGGTGCTGAAACATCATGTTCTCATATGCTAATACAGCTCTCAGGGACAATGAGATTTCACCACCCAGAAAATGGAGACCCCCTGGGTAGTTACAGGGATTAATTTGAACAGTGAAAATAAACTAAAGCAATCACATATATCCCCAACAGCTTCTTGAAATGAGTTGTCAGTAGACATGGAAACAAAATTTACAAGATATGAAAAGTGTAGTTTTCCTTTAATCATTTGAAGAAAAATGTTGATTAGTGAGCTTTTAACTGTTTGTAAACAGTACATCATTTACTTTATCAGTTCTGCCTAGTCACCCCATGTCTTTTGATAAGGGATGAAAAATGCCTGCTCCATTTAAATTATTTTATAAAAAGTGTAGAGGCAGTCTGCTAATTTGATTGACTGGCAGCCCTTTCCAGCTATATCTTTTTTTTAGCTAATGCCAAACTATAAAACAAGTCCCCCCCAAACAGCAAGCACACTCAAAATGATATCCTTGTGCCATCCTCCATTCTCATGACCAAAAACCGCCATCTTGTTTTCTCAGTAATGGTGGATCCAGTGCAGTAATGTAGCCACCTTTGTTTTCTAGTGAGTGGTACCCTGCATACTCCTCAGTAACTCACAATCAGTTAAACAACAAAAAGAACCATATTAACAAACAAACAAAAAACAATCCACAAAGGATACCTTACCACAGAGAAACCAACCTGCTGGTAGTCTCTTACTCTCAGTTCCGACCGGCAGAGAGTGAGACCATCGGTTCTTTAATGGAAGACCCAACTGCTGATGCAAGCGTGCAGCTGACAAGACCACAGGAAAATCTCGGTCTTGCCGGCAGCATGCAGTGACCTGATTCCTGTCTGTTCTTCAGCACATGCACTCCTGGTTAGCCTCCATGACCAATGGTTTATTTTAATCTTTCGGCTCTGAGTACACAAAAGTATATGTATTATACGGTACCTGGAGCTGAACTGGAAACATGGTGGTGAAAGGAATGTTGAGTTTCCACAGAGACTTCTTACCCACCATCAAAACTCTGTTGTTTGTAAGTGGAAAACATAAATCAGGGAAGAAAAATGTTTTTTGGGCCATCCCCTTGGATGCTCTGTACCCTGCTTGTGGCTTTCAAAAGTTCCTCCTAATGCAGTGGAGGGACTATTTTACTTCAAAATAGAAAAACTTTAAATATTTCTTAAGTTTAAAAAAAGTTACAATATGTCTCAACATATACACATTTTATAAGCACACCACCACATCCCGGTGTGTGGCTTATGCTCTGATAAACACACCTCTAGGGGCAGTAAGGCACCCAGCCTGTGGCTTCATGTCTCACGATGTCCCTAGGCATGTGTTTATCAGAGCATAACCCACACCACAGTGTGTGTTATTGCTTACTATATGTATAAGGATATGACCACTTCTCAAGAGTGGTTTGGAATCTTTTTACACCTACAGTAGATACTGATCATCATCTAAATATTTATTCATTAAAACTGATTTAATCCAGGCAGACGAGCATGGACAAAAAATACAAATCATGTTTCCAGTTGTGATTTGGGGGAAGGGAGTATACAATAGATGACAGGAAATAATATTGAATATATGAGAAACTATTATTAATAAGTAACAATCAGGCACATGATATACAAACTATACACGCAGTGAGAGGTAATTACATAGGCTATCTAAAAGAACACTAAGACATTAGTGCAAGTTAGGTCTTCTGGATCTCTTTGCAGGAGACACTTGGGAATCAATGAATTACATACTAACAATGCAAGCTACAAAAATATAGCTTTCATTTGTTTACAAAAGTTACAGAGAAAATGGCAAAGCAAATGCATTAAGTTTTCTAAGGAGTTGCTGCTACAGATATACAACCTAGAAACACAGACATTGCCAGCATAGAAACATAGAAGCATAGAACTTGATGGCAGACAAGGACTGCTTGGCCCACCTAGTCTGCCCATTTCCCTACCTAACAGATAAGCTGCAGATCCTAGTTAACCAACAGACTACTTCCTCCTACCCCCCACTAGAATTGCTTTATGTCTGTCCCATGCATTCTTGAATTCCCCCACTGTTTTTGACTCTATGACCTCCTCAGGAAGGCTGTTCCATGCATCTAGAACCCTCTCTGTGAAGAAATACTTCATCACATTACCTCTGAGCTGTCCCCCCCCTCTATCTTTATATTGTGCCCCCTTGTTCTTGCACATCTCTTTTTCTGAAAGATACTACTCTCTTGGACTTTGTTGATTCCCTTGACATATCTGAAGTTTCTTTCATGTTCCCCCTCTCCCTCCTTTCCTCAAGGCTATGCATCTTAAGCTCCTTTAGTCTTTCTCCATATGTCTTCTGGTGCAGACCGTACACCATTTTGGTTGCCCTCCTCTGGACAGCCTACACTCTGTCTATGTCTTTGCAGAGATGGGGCCTCCAGAACTGTACACAGTACTCCAGATGTGCTCTTACCAACTGTCTGTACAGAAGCTCAACAACTTATTATTTTCTACTCGTGATGCCTCTCCCTATGCATCCCAGTATCCCCCAGCCCTCTCCTTACTGCCTTCTCATATTGCTGGCCCACCATTAGGTCATCTAATATAACTACCCTCAAGTCCCTTTCCATTTTTGTTGTTATCAGTATCTCACTCCCACTGTGTACTCTTCCCCAGGGTTTTTGTTTCCCAGGTGCATTACTTTGCACTTCTTGCATCGAATCTAAGCTGTCATACATTTGACTATTTCTCCAACCTTGCCAAGTCCCTTCTCATCCTTTCCATCCCACCTTGTGTATCAACCCTGTTGCAGATCTTTGTGTCATCTGCAAAGAGACATACTTTCCCTTCCAGTCCCTCTGCAATATCACTTATAAAGACATTAAAAAGGACTGGCCCCAGTACTGAACCGAGCGGTACCCCACTAGTAACCCTCCTTTCTTCACTGTGGACTCCATTTACTACTACCCACTGTGTTCTGTTGTCCAGCCAATGTTTTACCCAGGCTACCACCCTGGGACTCACTCTCAGACTGGATAATTTGTTTATTAATCTTTTGTGTGGGACTGTGTCAAATGCCTAAAGTCTAGGTAGGCCTTGTCCACAGCCCCTCCCTGGTCTATTACTTTGGTCACCTAATCAAATAAATCAATTAGATTTGTCTGACATGACCTTCCTGCTGTGAATCCATGCTGCCTTGGGTCATGTGCCCCACTGCCCTCTAGGTACTCAACAGTTCTTTCCTTTAGAAGTGATTCCATCATTTTCCCTACCACTGAGGTCCAACTGACAGGTCTGTAGTTTCCTACCTCTGTCTTGCTCCCTCTTTTGTGAACAGGAATCACATCCACCCTCCTCCAGTCCTCAGGTACCGCATCATCCTCCAATGATTTATTAAAAAGGGTAGTCAGTGGTGTTACTAGTTCTTCCCTTAGTTCTGTTAGAATTCTGGGGTGAATCCCATCAGGCCCCATTGCTTTATTCACCTTCAGTTTTAAGAGTTCTTTCAGAACCCTTTCTTCTGTGAAAGGACTTATACCAACCCCCCTATTCAGAGTGCTTCTATTGACTGGATTAGGTATCCCCCCCTGCTTTTCCATTGTGAATACTGAGCAGAAGTATTCATTCGGTATCCCTGCTTTTTCACTGTCGCTCTCTGCCCAACCACTTTCCTCTTTATTCAACCTCAGTATCCTTGCCTTAGTCTTTCTTTGCTCCCTAATGTACCTATAAAAGGTTTTATCCCCCTTCTTAACTGAGCTGGTTATCTTTTCCTTGGTTTGGGCCTTTGCTATTCTGACTGCCTTCCCCGCTTCCTTCTGCTGGTACAATTCTCTGTCATGCTCCTTCTGTGTTTCCTTATACTTCCTGAATGCTATCTTTTTCTCCCTTACCTTCCCTGCCACTTCTTTTGAGAACCATAGTGTTTTTTTCTTTTGTTTTGATTTGTTTATTTGCTTCATGCAAAGGCTTGTTGCCTCTGTGATGGCGGTTTTGATGTTTCTCCATTGTTGCTCCACACCACCTTCTTGCCTGTTTGCTAGTGCTTTTCTGAGGCACTCTCCCATTTTGACAAAATCAGCCCTCCTGAAATCCAGTACCTGAACTTTTGTATGGCTTGACTCTACAGCTAAGTTTATCATGAACCACACTGTTTGGTGGTCACTTGTTTCCAGATGGCTACCCACTTCAAGATTGGAGATCCTCTCTCCATCACCATTTGAGAGTACCAGGTCTAAGACTGCTGTCTCCTGAGTGGGTTCCAAAACTAGCTGTCTGATGCATGCCTCCTGTAGGGCATCAGGAATGGCCCTGCTTTTGGATGTGGCTGCAGTAAAGGTGCTCCAGTTAACATCTGGCATATTCAGGTCCCCCAACAACAATATCTCCCCTTTCTCTGCCATCCCAAGGATGCCTTCTATCATTTCCTTGTCCATTTCCTCCCCCTGAGATGGGGGTCTGTATACAACCCCTGTGTGGATTGTAGTGCCATTTCCAGTCTCCAGAGTGACCCACAGTGCCTCCTCTCCTTCCTGTTTACCCTTTAGTTTTGTTGCTTTAATCCCTTCCCTTACAAAAAGAGCTCCTCCTCCTCCTCTTCTTCTTCCCTCACTGTCCCTCCTGTAGATTGTTTACCCTGGTATGTTGACATCCCAGTCATGGTTCTCTGTGTACCATATTTCTGTGACTGCCATGATATCCAGGCATCCCTCTTCCATGAAAGCCACCATTTTGGGGAGCTTTTTACCTAGACAACAGGCACTGGTACTCATTACCCTCCATTTTTGTTATGGCTTTATTTATTTTTGCCCCATCTCTGTTCTTACTACCTTTGTATTTTTCTCCATTTACCCCTGCCCTTCTCCCTATTGACTGCTCTATCTTGGTGTTTACCTCACTAACTACCCTGATTTTCTTTGGGGGGGTAGGATTTCCTTTCTCCTTTTCAGTGCCTCCCCGCTAGACTTGTTTAAATGCTTGTCAATGAAGCATTTAAACCTATCACCTAGGATCCTGGTTCCCTTCCTGGATAGATGCAGACCATCATGCCTGTATAGGTCTGCATCCCTCCAGGTGGAAGTGGAACCCCAGTCCACAAGGAAGCCAAATCCCAGAGCTCTGCACCAGTTTTTCAACCAGTCATTGAATCTTATGGTGTGAAGTACCCTAGCCTCATTCATGCCATAGACAGGTAGCACTTCCAAGAAAGTTACTATGTGTGCTACTTGTCTAAGTCCCCTTCCCAACTCCACAAACTCCTGTTGCACTGCTCTGATCCCATTCTCAGCCAGGTCATTTGTCCATAGGTGGATAATGACATCCAGCTCACTCCTCCTTGCAGATGCTTCCATGAGCCTGAGGATTCATTTCCTGTTCCTCCAAGCAATGGCACCAGGCAGGCACCTTACCTCACTTCCCCCCTTCCCAATTCTACCTCCCTAACAATTGAATCCCCCACCAGGAGTTGTTTCCTTTCCCTGTGGGGTCCTGTGCCACCCTTCTGTGGGTTTCCATTGTGGAGGTTCCCAGCATCCTCCTTGGTCTCCACTGTGGGTGCCTGTATAGAGGAACCATGCTCCACCAGAGTGGTGAATGAATGGTGGAGAGGCACAACAGGAGGGATGCACCTCTGCTCCACCACCCTCATCCTCCCTGAGCCCACCATAGTACAACCACTCCTCTTTATTGGCAACCTCTGAGGTAGTAGCAGTGGTCTAGGTGGTCTCTGGATGGGGAACAGGTTTTCTCAATCCTTGCCAGGTCAGCATGGAGATGAACAACTTCCTCTCTCAGACCAGAGAGGTGCCTGCAAATAGGACAGCAACACAGTCTTCATAATGTCTCCTGGAAGACTGCTGCTCCACATCCAGTGCATGGCACCACTCCCCACATGTCTGTGTCCCTTCCAGTTACAGATTCTTTTCTTTTTTTTGTTCTTGTTTTAGTGTTTGCAAGCTTGTGAGTGTCTCTACCCCCTATTCAGTGTGCTGTGCCTTTAAGGATATGAACAGGTATATGTTGTTAGCAGTTTTGGGGAAGTGATGTCAGAACCCCTGCTATAAAGGAAGTTATGTGCTTGGGGCGGGTGGGGTGAGGGGCAGGGTGGGTGGGAGTAATCCTGCCCTCCAGAAACAATCAGCTACAACTCTGACCCTCCACCTCAGAGAATGCCTTCCTTCCTTTCAGACATCTATTTCATAGAGGTTAAGTAACAGGTCTAGTCACAAATGACTGCAAATATCTCCCAGCTACAATTCCTCCCTGGCAAATTAAAGCTAAACTAAGAAAAGTCAACCCCCAAAACAGAATCAATACTAGTTGCTTACATAGGTTCAAAAAGTAATAATTCAATTCAGTGTAGTCTAGAAAATAACCTCCTTTATTTAAGGAAGCTTTGGCTGCTTTCTTTCTACCTCTGTCTCAGCAGACAGAGACCACAAACAACTCCTGTTTTAAATTCACAGTTCAACTAGGCCCCTTTCAGCTCCTCCCCTTAACAGACACCTATTTCACAGAGGTTAAGCAACAGGTCTAGTCACAAAAGACTGCAAATATCTCCCAGCTACAGTTCCTCCCTTGCAAATTAAAGTTAAACTAAGAAAAGTAAACCCCCAAAACAGATTCAATTACATCAGATACAGTAAAGATTAAGAGTCCATCCAGTCTGCCCATAAAGAGTGTACTAAATCAAAGCAAAAATCAAGTCATCTTTATTTTTATAGCACCTTTCAAAATCAAGGTGTTGTACATAGAAAACATATACATAAAGATTAAAATTTTAAAACAAAAACATTAAAACAAATCATCCATAGCTAGGGAAAACTAAACTAAAAAAAAATGTTTAACTCTGTTTTGAATCTATCAACAGTTAGGCATTCTCTCATCCAATGAGAAAGAGAATTCCACAGGGTTGGCACTGAAAATGCTAAGGCAAAAGATCCTGATGTCTTCAGTCGTACCCTGGTAATCTCCAGCAATCCTTTATTGGCAGAACGGAGAGGACATAGGGGGCAGTAGGGTACAAGGAGATCTTACAGGAAACTGGGTCCCTGATCATGTAGGGCTTTAAAGGTCAGCAAGCCAACCTTAAAGGTGATCTGCCACCAAACAGGCAGCCAGTGCAGTTCACGGAGCACAGGCGTAATGTGACTGGTTCTAGAAGTCCCAGTCAAAATCCTGGCCACCACATTTTGCACCAGCTGCAGGTGGCAGATATCAACCCCAAATAGCCCTAGATAGAGGGAATTGCAGTAATCAAGATGGGCAGTGACAAAGGCATGGACCAGTGTTGGAAGATCACCTGGAGGAACCAGGTGTTTCATCCAGGCGATATTCCTCAGATGGTAAAAAGAGGATTGGACGACAGCTGACACCTGAGATTTTAGGGTCAAACCATCATCAAAAATAATGCCCAGGTTGTGCACCTGATCAGAGGTAGTGAGCTACATACCACCAAGTAGTAAGCATGATGGTTGTCCAACCCCCAAACCTGCCCCCAGATGACCTGGGTCCACTACCAGCACCTCAGTCTTATCCGGATTCAGTCTCAGCCAGCTGGAACTCATCCAAAGTCTGATCTCAGCAAGGCAGTTATTTAGCACGGAGAGTGCATCATCTTGTCAGGGAAGAAAGGACAAAGATAGCTGAGTATCATCTGCATAGCAGTGAAAACCCAGACTGTATCGCCTGATGATATCTCCCAATGGCAGTATATACACTGCAAACAACATGGGGGCTAGAATGGAACCCTGCGGTATCCCACAAGGCAGGGAGTGAGCACCAGAGGAATAATTTCCAGTGGCAACTCACTGAGACCTGTCTGGGAGATAAGAATGGAACCATTTGAGGACTGTACCAGACAGCCCACAAAAGAACCGCAGGCGCTCCAACTGCACACCATAGTCTACAGTGTCAAATGCAGCAGAGAGATCGAGAAGGAACAGAATGGTATGTACTTTTCTATCTCTAGCCATTAAGAGGTCATTCAATACCTGGACAAGGGCAATCTCTGTGCTATGCTTCTTCCTAAAACCAGACTGGAGAGTATCATAGACATTGTGAGTTGTAAGATGATCATCCAATTGCAACGCAACTGCCTTTTCAATAACCTTACCAACAAATGGCAGGTTAGAGATAGGCCGGCAGTTGGCTAGACAATCTGGATCCAAGGAGGGTTTTTTAAGGAGTGGTCGAACGACTGCCTCCTTGAGGGGGTCAGGAAAGACCCTCTCCAAAGACTTCCAGACAATGTCAGCGAGGATCGGGCAGATAACTTCTACTAATTACTGTATAGCAGATTGAATTAGTAGTGTCCATTATATTTAGCGCAAGTCAACTTTCTGTACATATTCATGCCTGATACAATGGCTTACTCTTCAATATAGTACTAATGAAAATCAACTGTCCATTTTTTCACTATTTGTTTATTTTTGCTGATTGTCATCAATAGCAAATATAGTGAAAATAAATGGATAGTGAAAATAACCTTCTATACAGTATTTCCCTGACCTAATGCCTTAATTTTGTTTTCTACACCTGACCCTCCTTTTCTTCCCCTACTCCCCATCACGCTGGCTCCTCTTGGAATTATCAGCCCTTTAAACCTGTCCCACTTGTATTTGAACCCATTTATAGACCATGCCCCCCACTACTTTTGCCTATAACCTGTTCCATGGCTCTCAGGGAAGTAAAACTTCCTGATGTTCTGCCTGGAGCTACCACCAACTAGCTTTCATTTGTGCCATCTCCTGAGTACACTATTGTTTCTGTTAAATAAGCCTTCATCATTCACTCTATTAATTCCCCTCAGGAACTTGCATGGCATGTCTCTATCATGTCATCCCTCTCTTCTGGCCTCCAGTGAGTACATGTTAAGGGCTTTTAGCCATTCCTCATAGGATATGCCCTGTTGGGCCTGAATCATTGTGGTGACCCTTCACTGAACAGACTCTAGTTTATCCATGTCCTTTCTTAGGTGTGGACCTCAGAATGTGGCATACTGATCCAAGTAAGGCCTCCCCAATGACCTGGGGCAATATCACCTCTTTCCTCCTACTGTCATTGCATTCCAGCATCCTTGTTGTCTTGCTATATGCTTTACTGAACTGCTTATATTGTTCCACAAGTTGTAGCTAGAAAGAAATAATGTAACCTACTGAGAATTGAACCCAGCGCCCTGCAATACTATCCTGGTGCTGTAATCACTGAGTTGTAGGCTCACAAAGTTGGATCTGGGGTTCTTGGACACACTTCCTTTCTTTGGTATTGCACATCCAGCAACTAGGAATAATCAAGATGACAATTAGATTTTTGTTGTTGTTGTTCAGTATTGGCCACTGCTAAGCAATTTAAATCACAGACTGTTGTGAGAAAGAAATAACCTGACCTACTGGGTATTGAACCTAGGCCCACAGAATACCATCCTGGTGCAGTAACTACTGAGCTACTGGATTGCATGGTTTGACCTGGGGGTTTGAGGCAGTCACTAAGGATGACTCCTAGGTCCCTTTCCTCTGATGTTGTGGCCAAACTAATCCCCACCCCACCAAGTACTCTGTGCCTGGGTTCCTCATCTCTATGTGCATCATTTTGCACATTTTGGCATTGAACCTCAATGGCCATACTGATCCACCTCTCCACTCTCTTCAGATCCCTCTGTAACTCCCTCACCCCCTCTTTACTGTCTAGCTTGTTGAATAGTTTTGTGCCATTTGTGAAGAGACATATCATGCCCTGAATACCCTTCATTATGTCACTGATGAACATATCAAACAGGTCTGGTTTTAGGACTGACCCCTACATCAACCTGTTTCAGACCCCCTACTTGGACCCTCTGTCCCTCCCCCAACCCTTTCCCAATCCATCTGACCAATTTCCTCCCTACTTCCCGATCTTCCAGCTTCTTCAGCATCTTCCTGTATTAGACTGAGTCAAGGCTTGGCTGTAGTCAAAATTGAGTAAATTTACCACCTGTATTGCATGAAAGGCTGTTGTGACCCAGGGATCAACACATTTCAAAATGGCATGCTAGTCCAGGACAACTGGCTTTGACAAAAATGGTAGTCCCTGAGTTCTGAGTGGTAGTCAGTGCATTTCTATTGAAATTTTCAACCAACTGAATATAAATAAATTAAATGGTGTGGCAGGGCTTGTATTTGCACTACTATTTCATAGAATAGATGTAGAAATGTAGAAGAACATCATAAATCAGGAAAAACAACATTTTCCTATATTTTTCTGTTAATACAGGGTAGTAGTACAGGCAGGCAGAAGTCTGTATTAGAAGAGAATGGACATTAGAAATGTTATAGAATGAGTTAGAAGGACCAGCCATCGACTGAATGCAAAATTGTCATTAAGGACTAGGCCAGGAAGAAGAAGATGATGGATCACTGGGAGCAGGAGAAGTAATAGTTATAGCAGCAGGATCATCAGCAGAAGAAGCAGCTGAGCCAGCAGATGTAGCAACAGCAACAACATGCCCACGAACATGGTGAGTGCCTGGACCAGAGAGCAGCCAATGGTGAATTGCTGGATCAGGATCAAAGTCATGCAGTTCAGGACCTTTTACTGCTATCTGCAGGAGAGACTGTAGTGAATCATCAGCTAGCTGTGCCCTCATGTCTGTTTTGATTAGGTTCTGAACAGAAAAAAATATTTCACATTTTGTAGTTGATACACTCATTGCCATGAGTATTTCGACTAGGTCAAGAATGTGCATGATCTGGGGTGGTTTTTCTTTTAGTAATCTGGTATACACCTGAAAATGGGTTTGTTCAACTGCAGACTGCAGTAGTATTTTAAATGCAGTAAGTTCTGACTTTATATGCTCCTGCTGCTCCTCCATAAAAAAAATGAAAGTATTCAGCCAAGTTTGCCAGTTCAGAGGTCCCAAACACTGCTAGTTGGTCTCTTGGCAGATCAAACTGCTTAAAATCGAAATAGTTAAACCATTTGAGAGGCGCCTCAGAAATTTTTAAATCTGTCATCAATGTACGTTATTGCTGCATCTATTAAAGTCTGCAGTTGTCCATCTGCCACCAAATTGACTTCTGGACAGTTACCTCTGAATGAGAAATGAACAGTCTTCTCCTTCCCTCCCCTCTTTGACACAACATATTCCATACATTTCTGTTCAGGTTTGTAATGGCCGAGGAAATCTGCCATGTATTTCCCTGGTGATGTTTTCAGCTCCATAAACTAGAGTAGGCAAGTCTCAACAAGTTGTAGAACTTCCAGTATTAGTATGTCATCCTGTTGAAACTGCAGTGACAGGTTTTTTAGTATTGGCAGAAAGTCGTGCAGTATATGAACAGCTTTTACAAACTGCACACTCTGTACTTCTTTTCAGAGGCCCTTTGTTTTTGAGCCTTCATCACCAGCAGCTGAAGACGCATGTTCCACAACAGTAGGTAGGTTAACCTGAACTGCATGTACTGAACGTGATTTACTGGCAAACCATCTCCCTTGTTTAATTGCACTAAAGTGTGCCAGATCTGTATCCATCATGTTAGCAATTTATTGTAGCTCTCTCATTTTTTGGGGACTATAGTGATAACATTTACATACTCCCTTGAGAGTACTTTCGAGCTTTGATACAAATGGATTTTTTTTAACACATCGAGAACTGCCAACTCTAGCTTATGGGCAGCACAATGCATTGCAATTATTTGAGGACAGTGTTCCCGCAATTTTGCTATGGTTCTTCCCCTTTCTCCATTATGACACTGGCCCCATCAAAATTTGTGAAATACTGTGAGAAGTGGCCCTGGATTGTTAACATTTTGTAGGTTACTGAGGGGAAGATTTAATGACTCCAATGCAGTCATTATTGCATGAAATACACCTTCTGCATGTGCATGTTCCAGTGGCACAGCTTAGATAAGCAATGTACAAACCTGTTTTGAGTTCGGTTAGACAAACCATAGGAAAACATTTTCCAAGTCAGTTATACTGGAATCAGTACTGCTGTCAGCAGGAACTGTCGCATACTTGACATTAGTAAGAGTCTGCATCTGGGTTCTGGATATAACTGCTGATACAGCACCACAAAAGTCCATGGCTCACTTATCATTAGTATAATTAGAACCTAGTTTAACGCCATTTTTTCTTGTAATTCACAGAGCCACTCCATGTCCAAGAAAGGGTAGATTTTTGGCGATGGAGTATGCTTTGTGAAACAGCCGTCTCATCTTCACCTTTGTGGCCTTTTCCTGTTGTGCAAAAGCTTAATAAAGTGGTGACTCAATAATCTCACAATGTACTACTTGCTGGCCACTTTCCAGAACATGTTGGTTCTGGCATAGCACATGTGGATTGAACTTTTCATGTGCACGTAGCGACTCAATGCGAAAGTTGTTAGAGTCTGTTGCAAAGGCATTTTTTTTTAAAGGCTGGAGTTGCAGTAATGTTTTTTTTTTCACATAGTGTATTTTTAACATCATATCTTAACCATTTATAAGTTGACAACCAATGACACTGAAATAGTCTGACCCTTTTTTCTTGGTCATATTTCTTGTCTTTACTTCTCCTGACTTCCACCTCATCATCAAGCAGTAAACTACGTTTCTTAGCAAGTGACACGGGCTTCTTCAGCTAAGGCTTCTCTGTTTACATTAAGTGCCTCGTCAGCAGTTGTATCCAGTACCTCAGATGCAGATTCACTTTCATGACTGTTATCTGTGGATGTACTAGTAGACTGCTGTGTCTTAAAAGAAGATGCTGCTGAGTCTGCTGACCAGAGCGATAATAGTTTTTTGTTTACTCTTCTGCATAATTATCTGTTTGGATTGGTCACTGTCAGATAGTACTACTGATAAACTTATTTTTTATTATAATCACTGTGTGGTATGTGCCTTTTTTTCACTGATGAGTCATTCCAATGGGAGGGGAAGCACACAAAGGGAAGAACAGGAAAGTTAAGCAAGGCAGCGGAATGGGACTGGGATGATTGTGAGTTTGAAGAAATGATCAACAGTGAGTCACAACACTTAGAAAATGATACTGTAGATAGAGTGTGTTGTAATGCTTGATGCTTATGTTTTTATTTTTATTTTTTTTACAACACTTTGCCTTTTTGTATTTTCCTCACTTGTTCTTCTTTCTTTCCTTTTACTTTTCTCCCAGCCAAGAGGATCCCCCCAAAAAACACAACCGTCCCCTCCTTAGTCCTTCCCGTCTCAGTAATAGTAAGTATTGGCTGATAGTCTGTGGAGAGAGAGTAGACTGTGTAGGGGTAGTAGTTTCTTTTCCCTGAACAGGTCTAAGGCTTAGGCTAAGTGATAGGTGTAAAGTTGGTTGCCTTTTTTATTTTGTTCACTTCTGTTTTTTTACTTTCCTTTTTTGTACTTTAATCCTCTCCCTCCTTCCCCTCTCAATACTGGTCTGGTCTCATCCCATCTGGTAGTTTAATTTTTTTTTCCCCTTAGGCACAATTGCACTAAACGCAGTTTGTGTGCCTTTTTATTTTGCTCACTTCTGTTTTTCTTTTTTTGTACTTTAGCCCTCGCTCCCTCCTTCCCCTGCTCTCAGTACTGGTCTGGTTTCGTCTGGTATTTTTTTTTCCTTAGGCACAATACACTATAAATGCAGTTTGTTTTCCTTTTTATTTTTTGCTCACTTCTGTTTTCTTAGTTTCTTTCCTTTTTTTTTTTACTTTTTTATTGGGGCCAAAACAAACTCCAAACTCAACTCATCCCTCTCCCACCTTCTTCCTCTCTACGGTGTCTGTAGAGAGAGACTGGTACTTTATTTTTTCCCCCCTGGGCTTACTGATAGCCGCAAAATGCAAGCAAGTTGGTTTTCTTTTTATTTAGCTTACTTATTTTTTCTTTTCTTTTTGGTACCTAAAGGGGCCAAACAAACCCTAACCCTCTCCCTTCTTCCCCTCAGTACTAGTCTGGTGGTCACCCGACACCCATCCAGTGATGCCACAACAAAACCCCAGCTCTTGCTTGCTCTGTCCTCCTTTCTTAGTTTCTTCTCCTCTCACTCAGTAAAGCAAAAACATTCCCTTCTCCATATTTGTTGAATTGGATTTGTTTTCCCCCTTATTGGCACAGGCACACAATGCAGGTAGCTTCCTTCTACTTTGCTTGCTCAGTTGCTACTGGACTGTCTGTTGCTTGCAGTCTGCACTGCAGTGCAAATGTGGTGCCTAAAAACAGTGCTCCATCAGTCTCAGTGCACTGATTCCTTCCCCTTATTTCGTTAAATTCTGTTTATTTTTTGAGGGGGTGCAGAATTAACTTTCATCATATAGCAGGTCTTCTGCCTACTCCCTCAGATCTCACTGATCACCTGTTCTGCCTGCCTTAAGTAAACTCTGCCTTTCCTCCATTTATTTATTTGTTTTTCCATCACAACAAGAGGATCTGACCTTACTATGTGCAGCACTGTGCTGTGTAGAGTTAACTTGTACTGAAGACCGTTGATCAGCTTGATCTTTTCGGCGAGCGTGTGGCTCCTGAGTCACGGCTCCCACCCTTCCCCGCCCTCTGGCTCACAACCACGCAGTCACCCTTCTCCCTATTACTCTCTCTCACCCACTGGCCCCTTCTATTTTCCCCAATATTTGTCAGCCAAATGTACTAGTCTAGTTTGTCACTGTGCCACACAATCCAAAACTAAATGCTGCAAGTAATTTATTTCCCCTTTTTTTCATTGTTCACTAAAGGCTAAATGCTCCGATCCTGACTCCTCCATGATCAGACTGCAAGTGCACAAGGGACAACACAGCAACCCCCACTTCAGCGCCGCGGCCAATAGGTTCCTTCCCCTGCATTGGCAGATCATACCATTGGCAGTATGACATGTCAATCACTGTTTTCTACCAGTCTTCTTCTCCTGTGGCTCTGATGATTCCTCTGGCTCCGGTTGCATACTACGCTCTCTCCCAAGTCCCCACACATCAGTGTTGTGCCTCCTACCAGCCTGCCAGCTCAGTGCCAAGGATCACCTGACTGCTACAGGTGCTCACATGACCAGCAGCACAGATGGATCCTCGGACTGTCGGACGTGACTCAGCATGCACCCTGCTGGCAAAACTGCAAAACTGCACCAGCCAGGTACTTTTTCTGTTTCTCTGCAGCAACACTTGTCTGGGACTACTGGGGACATACAAAATGCTTGTCCCTGGCAAAAATCTGATAGCCTGGGACGTTGGGCTATCGGATTTGTTGAACCCTGCTGTGACCCATCCCAAAAACTCTGTAAGTTGGTCTGACCTGACCTCTCTGCCACAAATCCATGCTGCTTGTTGTCCTATAGCATGTTTGTCTCTATAGGAAGGTCACTAGGCTTTCTTTGATGAGGGTCTCTATCAGCATATCTACAATGGAGGTAAGACTGATTGTTCTTTAGTTTCCTGGTTCTTCTTGTCCTTATATAGCAGACCTCCAGTTCCCAGTACCACACCCACTTCCAATGAGCATCGGTGCAGCTCAGCCAGGGGATAAGACAGTTCTGAATCTAGCTCCCTGAGCACCCTTGGCTGTGAACTGTACCTTTCTGTTGCCTTATTTACCTATAGGCCCCTTCCTTACCTTGCCCACTGTAATCATGACCTGTCCCATTTCTTTCACTTCCTTGTGGAGACCTTAACCCCCCCCCCCCAATCTGGTAGAGGCCACTCACCTCCACTGCAAATGCTTTACAAATAAATTTGACTTGACTTACATAACAGAAGTAATTGTTTGATACATTAGCCTTCTACAAGCCATTCTCCTCTACACTCCCCCCACTGATTTTTTCACTGATGTACCTATCAAATTCCCCTTTTGATACCCTCAGCAGTGCACAGCTCTGGGTCTGCCTTTGCCCTACTGACAACCCCCTTTGCTTCTTTTAGCTTGCCCTGATAATCCCCCCAATCCTCCTCCCCTTACTACCAGATACATCTTTTGAAGGCCCTCCTTTTGGTCCTCATTACTTTCTTGACTTCCATGGAGAACCATATCAGTCTTTTATACTTGTTCCTCTTAGTACTTTCTTCATAAAAGAGTCACTCACTTCCAAAATGGCCCACTTAATTATTTCTCATTTTTCCTCTACCCCTTTAACCCCTCTACTCCTTCCAGTTTTCCATGACCCTTTCTATCTTTTTCAAAATCTGCCCTTCTGAGGTCCAAGATCACAGCTTTTGATGAGGGTCTACAGTTACCCAGGACCCATTCAAAGCACATGGGTTTGTGATTGCTGGACTCAGTGATTCCCACATCATATCTGCTTTGATCACCTCTGAATTGATAAACATCAAATCGAGAATTGAATCCTGTTTGTGGGTTACCTGACCCACTGTACCAGTATGCAGTACCTGACATCTGGCCCTCTTAGCTGCTGGGGTATTTCAGTCAACGTCTAGAAGGTTCAGGTCACCCACAACCACTAGTTCCCTTGTTGCCACCCCTCTCCTAATTTCTTCCCTTCATTCACTATCCCCCTTCTCCCTCTGCCCTGGTGGCCTATAGACTACTCCCATCCTTATCTTTTTTCCCATAGTTACACTCAGCTGCACCCAAATCAACTCCACTTTCCCTCTTCTCTTTTGATAGTAACATCCTAGTAGCCTCTGGGCTCTCCTTAATGTAGAGGGTTGTCCTTACTCCTATCCTTCCTATAGATGACATAGCCTGAGACAGACAGATCCCAATCATTATTTCCAGTCACCCGTGTCTCTGTTACAGCCCTCAAGTCTAACTTGACATCTACCACCATCATCTGGAGTTTACTAATTTTGTTGTCCAAACTCCTGCCACTCAGGTAGCCCACCTTCTGTCTTCCCTACTTGGTCCCAATTACATGACTAGTGCTCTACCCTTTTTCCATAGTCTGCACCTCCCTTACTTCCCCATCTATTGCCCATACTCCTGTTGGGTTCCTGTGACCCTCTCACCCTCACCCCCTTCCTGATACACTCTGCCTCCTGCCTATTCCATCCTGCGTTCTCCTGTGTTTCATCACCATTTCTTTTTTTTTTATTTAAGTCTTTGGCTTTCACCCTGTCGCTACCTCCCTCCTCTGCAATGGGGGAGGCATATGGCAGCTCTGGTAGGCAGCTCTGGCCCTCATTAGAGGGGCCCGGTCTTAGGACCCAACTTTCCCGACCCACTTGGCAATACCCCATGGCTTGCCACCCCTCTGTGGCAGGGCCAAGGGCAAAGGCATCAACTCCTCCCCCCCAAAGACCAACATCTAGACTGTGGGGAGTCTGGATCGGGTGCTGTGGGTGCTGTCATGCAGCCTACCAGCTGTGAGTTTTTTTTGGTTTTCTCCTTGTCCTTTTGCTGCAGTTGACCACATGCATGTGGAGGCATGTGCACGTGGTGACCTGTAGCACCTTCCCAACTCGAGTTGCTCCCTGACTGTACTACTACCAGGCCTCCATCCAGGGGTAGCCCTGTAGCGGGGAGCCACTAGATCCCCATCTGAGAGGGGGCAGCTGCCTTATGGCCTCTCAATCCAACTTCTCAGCCTCCATCCTCTGCCAACCCCTGACAGCCCGGGCTCATTCCCAAACCTGGGTCACTGACGTAGCGTGAGGTGTGCGTCCAGCACCTCAACTCTCAGCACCACCAGGCCGACCTTCATCCCCATTTCTGGGGAGTCCTACCAAGACTCCCCTTTTCCTCCTTCCCTCTTCAAAGGGCTCCCCTAACTCCAGTCTCCTCTCCATTCAATGTAAATACCTAGCTATGTAGAGATCCAACTTTTGTCTGAGTGCACTTGTTCCCTCCTTTGTGAGATGAAGGCAATCTTGTTTAAAGAGCCCTCTATCCCAAAAGCCACCCCAGTCACCCACAAATGGAAACCCCCCCTCCTTCTGATGCCACCCATTCAACTGGCTATTGAAAGCTTCTACTTTCTCATTCATCACCCTTCCCACACTGTCATCCCACAATGGAAGAACTTCCAAGAAGGTCAGTGAAGCTGCTTATCCCCTAAACCTATCCCCCAGCATTTGGAAGTTTGGCTTGACTACTTCTAGTTGCTGTTTGTTCAGGTCATTAGTACCTAAGTGTACTAGCACCTTCAGCTCCCAACCCATCTAACTTAGTATTCCTGCAATTCTGATTCTATCTCTCCCGGCAAAGGCCCCTGGTAGGCATCTGACATCTCTTCACTATTTCTCCCCCCTACACATCACCTTGTCAATGCCCCTTACCATAGAAAAATGAACTACCAGTACCCTACCACTTCCTTCTTTCCAACCCCCCACTGGGTGTTGCCTTTTAGCATGTTTCTTCCTCTCAACCAGCTCATAGCCTCCTCTGGGAGTGTCAGGTACCTGCACCTCTTCTAGGGGTGCAAAATAGTTTGCAGTCGACAATGAAGGACTTTTTTTTTAGCACACACATGCCTTGTTTTAGCCCCTTTTCCCTCCCCTTCCCCACCTCCTTCCATTTACTGGGGTAGTGGGCCTCTTGTTAAGAGGAGGGGTGTGGTGTGGTTGTAGACTCCACTCCAGCTGTCTGTGCAGCATGCATATTTATTTACTTATTGTTTTATTTATTGAAATCTCGGATTACTAATACCTATGAGTCAGAGACTCTTTTAAACAGGTTTCACGTCAACATTGAACAATACAATACATACAGAGAAGCAATACCATTTATAACATTGAAAATTATCATTAATGCTGCAGTTGGAGGGTAAGATTGTAAACAAGGTAGAGGAAATACTGTTAGTAAGTGCCATAGGTGCCATTGTCACAACCAAGTGTAGGATTAGTGGACTGCAGACAGGAAAGAGCAGCCAAAGTTAGGCTTTGTCAAGCAGATGTGGTTGGTGGCAGTACCATGCGATTGCTAGGCCAGTAGTAAATACAAGCGTGAGCAAACAGCGAAATGGTAACTGCTGCATTAGGTGCAATGGACTAAGTGGGAATGTGGGTAAAAAGAAGCCCTTGTCAAAGCAGTAGTAAAAAACAGTTGCTAATGACGGAAGAAAGAAGAGAAAGTAGGAGTGCCAGCACTCAAGGTCGGGTATGGTAGGGAGCAAAAGCTGGGGTAGAAGTGGGGAAAATGGGGAGGGAAAAGAAAAGAAAAAAGGGAGGGACAGATAGGTTAGTTGGAGAGCTATGCAGGGCAATTGCAGCAACTGCACACAATCAGGAGTTAGTTTAGGAGATACTTGAATGGCCCAAGCTTGGGTACATCTAGGGTATCTCGGAGGAGGCCATTTAGCTAACTGGGTACCCAGAAACTACAGGATTGTTTTGGGCTTGTGAGGTGTAGCAGAAAGGGACTTTAAAGGCATGTCTTGTTGCACTCCTGGTGCTATGTGAGTAGGGGGTGTGCATGAGAAGGTGCAGAGAGTTAGGTGGAGTTAGGCTCATGCAGATTTTTTTCACGTATAGTCAGGTGTGATACTTATTCCTGTCTCTGAGGTTCAACCAATTGGTCATGGAATACAGGTCACACGTATGTGTGCGGCTATGGGCACCTGAGACCAGGCTACAGGATTTGTTGAGGGCAGTGCTATCTCTTTAGAGAGTTGTGTCAGATACAGCGCCATAAATGACTAATCCATAGTCCACAATTGAGAGCATGGAGCTGGTGACTGCTGTTAGGAGTGCTTCCTGGGTCATGCTTTGTCGATGCCTATAGAAGATCCCTAATCTGCTGTTAACCACCTTGGAGATTGCGCTGATGTGGTCAGCGAAGGACATAATGCTGACAAACATAACACCGAGGTATTTAAAGGTGTGAACTTGTTCGATAGGGACACTGAGGTTGTTGAGTATGGCAAGCGGGGCTGATTTTAGTCTGTTATGGGGGCTAGCAAAGAGCATGGACTTCGTCTTTTTATAGACCATGATCAGCTTGTGTTGGGAGAACCATTCTTCAACAGTTTTGAAATTGTCTTGTAGACTTCTGGTTAGTGAAAGTGGGTCTGAGTGACTGGAAAATAGCACTGCGTTGTCAGCATATAGGAGAAGATCACCAGCTCAGGCTTGAAGGAAGGAGTTATGGAAAAGGCTGAATAGTAAGGGGCCCAGGATGGACCCTTGGGGAACTCCTGAGCAGACAGACAGGCTGAAAGATAGGGCATAATGGATTTTTACCTGTTGGGATCTATCCTCTAGGTAGTTTTTGAATCATCCCACAGTCCCAGTAGAGACCTCAATGGCATGGAGGGATTCAATAATGAGAGAGTGACTGACTGTGTTGAAGGCCTTAGTGAGTTCAGTGTACACTGACCCCACTAAGTGATCACGGTCGAGGGCTTTATGGATATAGTTAGTATATTCAAGTAGAGCAGAGGTGGTGCTGTGACCTTTCCTGAAGCCATGATGCTTCGGGCATTGGATGTTATATTTGGTCAGGTACTCTGAGAGCTGGTCAGCAACTATCCATTCCAGGGCTTTGGAGAGGGGAGGTAGTATGGAGATTGGGTGGTAGTTGGAGCGAAGAGCTCTGTCACCACTTTTACGGATAGGGGTCACTACTGCAGCTTTCCACCATGAGAAGAATTGCCTGAGACAGAGTGACAAGTTCAGTATTTTTGTGAGGGCCACTAGAACTGCATCAAGTGCCAGGTGTAGCAGCTTTAGGTCTAGCAAGTCACTGCTAAAGCGAGATCTGCCTAGGACCTTAAGTAGGTATTTTTTGGTTGATGTAGTGGAGACTGTTTTAAAGTACAAGGGTGGGTTGGTTAGCGATGAGCCCTTTTGGTCAGTTTGGGGGTAGGGAGGTCATAGAAGTCAGGAGAGAATATGCCACTGAGGTCTGTGAAGGCAGTGTTAAAGGTGTCAGCTATCTGCAGTGGGTCATGGATGATTGTACAATTTACGCTGAGCAAGGCGGGAAGCATTTTGCTGGGCTTACCAGTTATTTTAGGTAGTCCCAAAACTTCCTGCTGTCCCCCCAGGAATTAGAGAGTGCATCCTTGTAGTGAGCCATTTTGGCTTGCCTGATAGCTTGGGTGGAGGAGTTTCTGGCTGTTTTATACTGTTGCCGGTGAGTTTGGTTGCCAGAGGCCCCCTGCTTTGTGCCAAAGGTGGTCCCTATTGGCCACATGGGTTAGAAGGAAGGGAGAGATACAAGTTCACTGCTTTTAACCTCCACCTTTTTAGAGGGGCAGTGATGTCACAAACTGTATTGAAACTGGTTATAAAATATTCAAGAGCATGAGCCACACTAGATGCAAAGTCCAGTGCAGACCAGTCATGGCCACGGAGAAGGGATTGGAACTGATTTAGCTGCCCCTTCTTGAGGACTCATTGGAGGGTAGTTTTATTTGATACTATAGAATAGGAAATGTTTGTGGTTCTTTTTATTTCGCTATGTTCACTGAAAGGCACTGTAGCGTGAACTAAAAAGAACTGCAAACATATGCTGACTGCTCATCATTAATTTTACAGTCACTTGCGAGCTTGCTGCCCCGAACCCACTCCCCTAACCAGGTTTCCTGCTGTCTTGCTGAAAGGTACAGGCTTAACTGCTCATGTTAATTTTATATTTGCTTGGTGGCTCACTATTGTTTTGCTTACATCTTTCCTTGATGCCTGAAATACAGAATGACAAACAAATGCTGTGTGCTGCTACACCTCGTTTCACCACCTCTTCCCTCACATTGCCACTAAAGTCTCTCAACATTTTCTTTTTACCCAAATACTGTTTCGGGTATACATTTGCAGACACTAGCTGGCAGTAAATGAAACAAGCATTTGTCAATGCCGAATGTTGCTTGCTTGTATGTGCTGTTTAGGTATTTGAAAGTGATAGTTCCATGCCTTCCTCCCAGGACATCCACTGTGTCTTTCCGTCCAGTAGTCACGGAAGAGTGGGAGGGGCAAGGGGCACAGCAGTACAGCAGTTGCCAAGGGGGTGAAGAGGTGGACAACAGTCCATTCAAAGGCAAAAGAGTCCTGCAGGAGCTCACTAAACTGAAGATGGACAAAGCGATGGAACCAGATGGCATACGCCCAAGGATATTAAGAGAACTGCGAAGGGAGATAGCAGTACCTCTGGCAGCAATGTTCACTGAGTCATTCATAGAAACATAGAAACATAGACTTTGATGGCAGATAAGGACCACTTGGCCCACCCAGTCTGCCCATTTCCCTACCTACTGGATAAGCTGCAGATTCTAGTTAACCAACAGCCTACTTCCTGTCACCCCCTACTACAATTGCCTTGTGTCTGTCCCATGCATGTTTGAATTCCCCCACTGTTTTAGCCCCAACAACCTCCCCAGGAAGGCAGTTCCACGCATCCACCACTCTCTCTGTGAAAAAAGATTTCCTCACATTACCCCTGAGCCATCCCCCACTCTATCTTTAAATTGTGTCCCCTTGTTCTTACACATCTCTTTTTCTGAAAGATGCTACCCTCCTGGACTTTGTTGATTACCTTGAGGTACTTGAACATTTCTATCATGTCCCCCCATCCCTCCTTTCATCAAGGGTATACATATTAAGCTCTCTCAGTCTCTCTTCATATGATTTCTGATGCAGACCCTGCACCATTTTAGTTGCCCTCCTCTGGACTGCTTCCATCCTGTCTATGTCCTTATGTATATGAGGTCTCCAAAACTGCACACAGTACTCCAGATGGGGTCTCACCAACTGTCTGTACAGAGGGATAACCACTTCCCTTTTTCTACTTGTGATGCCCATTCCTATGCATCCCAGTATCCCCTGGCTCTCTCACTGACTTCTCACATTGCTTACCCACCTTTAGATCATCTGATATGAATACCCCAAGTCCTGTCTCCATTTTGTTGTTGTTAGTACCTCCTGCTATTGTGTACTTTCTCCTGGGTTTTTGTTTCCAAGGTGCATTACTTTGCACTTCTTTGCATTGAATCTAAGTTGCCATATGTCTGACCATTCCTCCAACCTTGTCAAGTCCCTTCTCATCCTTTCCACCCCACCCTGTGTATCAATTCTGTTACAGATCTTTGTATCATCTGCAAAGAGGCATACCTTTCCCTCCAGACCCTCTGCAATGTCATCTATAAAGATGTTAAAGAGGACTGGACCCAGTACTGAGCCCTGAGGTACTCCACTAGTGACCCCCCTTTCTTCGGAATGTGTTCCACTCACTATTACCTTCTGTGTCCTGTTGTGCAGCCAGTTTGCAACCCAGGTTACCACCCTGGGACCCACTCCCAAGCTGGCTAGCTTGATTATTAATCTTTTGTGCAGGACTGTGTCAAATGCCTTGCTAAAGTCTAGGTAGGCCATATCCACAGCCCCTCCCTGGTCAATTACTTTGGTCACCCAGTCAAAGAAATCGATTAGATTTGTCTGACATGACCTTCCTGCTGTAAATCCATGCTGCTTTGGGTCCTGTGCCCCGCTGGCCTCTAGGTACTCAACAATTCTTTCTTTCAGAAGTGATTCCATCATTTTCCCTACCACTGAGGTCAAACTTACAGGTCTGTAGTTTCCTGCTTCTGTCTTGCTCCCACTTTTGTGAAGGGGAATCACATCCGCCCTCCTCCAGTCCTCAGGTACCACCTTATCCTCCCATGATTTGTTAAAAAGTGTGGTCAGTGGTGTCACTAGGTCCTCCCTTAGTTCTTTTAGGATTCTGGGGTGAATCCCATCAGGCCCCATGGCGTTGTCCACCTTGAGTTTTAGGAGTTATTTCAGGACTCTTTCTTCTGTAAATGGACTGGTGTCAACCACCCTGCCCAGAGTGCTTCTATTGTCTGGTTTAGGTAACTCCTCCTCATCTTCTTTTGTGAATACTGAGCAAAAGTATTCATTCAGTATCTCTGCCTTTTCACTGTCTTCTCCTACCTCCCTCTCCCTTATTAATCTTCATCTTCCTCCTTAACCTTCCTATGCTCCCTAATGTACCTATAAAAGGTTTTATCCCCTTCTTAACTGACTTGGCTATTTTTTCCTCAGTTTGGGCTTTTGCTATTCTGACTGCCTTCCCCACTTCTTTCTGCTTTAATTGATACAGTTCCCTATCGTGCTCCTTCTGTGATGCCTCATACTTTTTGAATGCAGTCTTTTTCTCCTTAACCTTCCCTGCCACCTCTTTTGAGAACCATAGTGTTTTTTTACTTCACTTTGTTTTCTTTATTTGTTTCATACAAAGGCTTGTTGCCTCTATGATGGCAGTTTTGATTTTTCTCCATTGTTCTTTCACCCCTCCTTTTTGGCCATTTGCTAGTGTATTCCTCAGGTATTCACCCATTTCGCCAAAGTCAGCCCTTCTAAAATCCAGTATGCTTGTTTTTGTATGGCTTGTCTCCATGGTTGGGCTTATTGTGAAGCACACTGTGCAGTGGTCGCTTGTTCCCAGATGTCTACTGACTTCTAAATTTGTGATCCTCTCTCCAGTTGAGAGTACCAGATCTAGTATTGCTTCCTCCCGAGTGGGATCCAACACTAGCTGTCTAAGGCCTTCCCCCTGCAGGGCATTGAGAATGACCCTGCTCTTGGATGTGGCTGCAGTACATGTCATCCAGTTAACATCTGACATATTCAGGTCCCCCATTAACAGTATCTCCCCTTTTTCAGCCATTTTGAGAATGTCCTCTATCATTTTCTTGTCCATTTCCTCCCCTTGAGATGGGGGTCTGTATACAACCCCTGTGTGGATTGTGATGCTATTCCCTGTCTCCAAGGTGACCCAGAGTGCCTCTTGTCCTCCCCCTTTACTTTTTAGTTCTGTAGCTTTGATCCCTTCCCTTATGTATAGAGCTACTCCACCTCCTCTTTTCCCCTCCCTGTCCCTTCTGTAGACTGTGTACCCCGGTATATTGACATCCCAGTCATGGTTCCCCGTGTACCATGTTTCTGTGACTGCCACAATATCCAAGTGTTCATCTTCCATCAAGGCTACTAGCTCAAGAAGCTTGTTTCCCAGACTATGGGCATTGGTATTCATTGCCCTCCATTTAATGTTGGCTTTATCCTTTTTTCCCCCCATGCCTGCTCTTTTTGCCCTTGTCTATTTTTCCATTTTCCCCTGTCCTACTCTCTGTTGAGCACTGTACCTCAGTGTTTACCTTACTACCCATCATGTTTTCTGGGGGGAGGCTTGAAATTTCCTGCCTCTTATTAGCACCTCCCCCCATGGCTAGTTTAAAAGCTTGCCAAGGAAGCATTTAAACCTGTCACTTAGGATCTTGGTTCCCTTCATGGACAGATGCAGACCATCATGCCAGTATAAACCTTCATCTCTCCAGGTGTACCCCCAGTCCCCAATGAAGCCAAAGCCCTGTACTCTGCACCAGTTTTGCAACCATTCATTAAACTGCATGGTGTGTAGTACCCTAGTCTCACCCCTGCCATGGACTGGCAGCACCTCTGAGAAGGTAACTGTGCTTGCTACCTCTCTGATGCCCCTCCCCAACTCCACAATTTTATCCTGCACTGCACTGATCCCATGCCTAGCTAGGTCATTTGTCCCAAGGTGGACAATGATATCTGGTTCCCTCTCCTGTGATGCTGCTTCTGCAATCCTGAGGATTCGCTTCTTGTCCCTCCAAGCCATGGCACCAGGCAGGCACTTTACTTCCCTCTCCTCTCCCTTCCCCAGGTCTACCCCTCCAACAATTGAGTCCCCTATCAGAAGCTGTTTCCTTCCCCTATGAGTGAATTGGAGGAGGGCACATGTGGTCCCTCTACACAAGTCCAGCAGCAGGGAGGAGGCAGGGAACAAAGGCCATTCAGCCTCACCTCAGTAGTGGGGAAGATCATGGAGACATTGCTTAAAGAAAGGATAGTGGGGCACCTAGAAGCCATCGGAGCCCAGGACCATAGACAACATGGATTCACAGTGGGGACATAATGTCAGACAAATCTGGTTGATTTATTTGACTGGGTGACAAAGGAAGTGAATCAGGGTGGGGCAGTGGACAACGCTTACCATGATTTCAGCAAAGCCTTTGACACCATCCCATATAGGAGGCTGATAAAATAGCTGCATAGGCTGGGCATGGGGGAAAGGGTGATAAACTGGGTTAGAAACTGGCTAACAGACAGGAGGCAGAGAGTGGTGGTAAATGGTGTGCAGTCTAGGGAGAGGGGGTCATCAGTGGGGTGCTGCAGGGATCGGTCCTGGGGCCAGTCCTGTTCAATGTCTTCATTAGTAACATTGCAGAATGTCTGAAGGGAAATTTTTCACCAAATTTTCAACATAGCCATTTTAAGACCTCTGTCCATGAACAGTGTCACTGTGATTTTCTTAATCTGTCCCAAACACTGACTGCGCACACTGAATGTGCCATTGTGCGCTACATGCACGGAAACACATTTTGGGTGACATGTGAAAAATGACAGCTGTACTGCTCATAAGGAGGTGTGGTAAAATGGCAATGTTGAAAATCTGGAGTGCAAATATTAAAAATTTGAGAACTTATGAGCGTGCGGACACAACGACACTGTGAAACAGTCATTTTAGGAATTTTTCACCAAATTTTCAAACTAGCCATTTTAAGACCTCTGCTCATGAACAGTGTCACTGTGATTTGCTTAATGTGTCCATACAATGATTTTGCACACCGACTGTGCCACTGTGCGCCATATGGCTGAAATATGTTTTGATGAGAAGTGAAAATGACAGCTGTACTGCTTATAAGGAGGTGTGGTAAAATGGCAATGTTGAAAATCTGGAGTGAAAATATTGAAAATTCGCAAACTTACGAGTGTGCATAGGATCAGCGCAACAAATGCTCATAAAACAGTAATTTTGGGGAATTTTTTCACCCAGTTTTCAACATAGCCATTTTAAGACCTCTGCTCATGAACAGCATCACTGTGATTTTCTTAATCTGTCCCAAACATTGATTGCGCACACCGACTGCGCCATTGTGTGCTGCATGCATGCAAACACATTTTGGGTGATGTGAAAAACGGCAGCTGTACTGCTCATAAGGAGATGTAGTAAAAGGCAATGCTGAAAATTTGGAGTGAAAATATTAAAAATTAACTAACTTATGAGCGTGCGTAGGAACTGCAAATGCATGCTCATAAAACAGTCATTTTAGAATTTTTCACCAAATTTTCAACATAGCCATTTTAAGACTCTGCTCATGAACAGTGTCACTGTGATTTTCTTAATGTGTCCCATATATTGATTTCACACTTACTGCGCCATAGGAACTCGCAACACACACTGAAACAGTCATTTTTAGATTTTTTCACCAAATTTGCAACATAGGCTTTTGAGATGCCACCTTATGAACACTGGCACTGTTATTTCATTAATCGTCCCTGAAAGGTGATTTTGCACAGTGACCGCTAAATCACCCTTCAGGCCTGATTAACGCCATGACAGTGACAGAATTCATGAGGAGGGGTCCCAAAACCCATGTTGAAAATTTGTGCCAAAATTCCCAAAAATGCCTGAGATATGCAGCAAGTTGCAAAACCCTATCTATCCCATTATACAGCTTACCGCATTTCTCAGTTCGCAGTTGGCTTTGAAGAGTGCAGACGTGTTCCTGGTCCACTGAAGATTGTCGCCGAGGTCTGGAGGTAAGTATGGGGTGGGGGGGTGGGGAGACAGGTGTGCAGTGGTGGTGCGGGTTGTGGGAGGGGCAGGGAGAAGCCGAGGACAGTTTTGTATTTACAGGTTGTTTTTTTTAATAAGACGACAAGGGACATTTGCACACTGGGGTGGGCTCCCAAGCGTGGCACCTGGATGCTTTGGGGAGGGGTGGAGCCGATGGGGATTGGGCACCCCTGTTGGCTATAACAAATTTTGCCATGCTGGGGTGGGCTCCCAGCATGGCACCTGGAAGCTTTGGGGGCATGGTGGCAGGGGGATTGGGCACCCCCATCGGCCATACAGTGTGTGCATGGGGGGGGGGAATGGCATGAGCATGAGCATGCAGTATGTGTGTGTGTGTGTGAGGGGGAGCTCTGCTCACTGAAGCGGAGCTCTCCCTTTCAACTGTATGACCACTGCATTTTCAACTGCTGTCATAGACAGCTGCAGCAGTGATTGGGGAACTGGGGCCGCGCCTGCAAACTCACTGACTGAATTGGAAGACGGGTTGCACACCTTCAAAAACTCGGATGATGGCACTATGTTTCTTGCATATGCATGCAAGCAACATAAAAATGGGTTTGAGTGGTTGCTAAGAGATCAGTGGAGTTGCTGGTTACTAAGAAATGGCTAGCCACATTGTCTGGTTATCATACACTACATATGAACTATGAAATATTAAGGGTGAATGTAAGCTTTCTTTATTAAACTGTTCATTAACCACACACTAACAGACACAAACATGTAGCTTAAGAAGGGGTATACTGTTACATTTGCGACACGGATACATTTTTTAATTACAGTACTTAACAGTACTTGACAGTGATTGATCCTGACACTTTTGAAATGACAAAGGTCTTATTGGCATCTGTAATTAAGTACCTGTAATTCACCTTCTGTTACACAGAGTCACGGCACATTAGACCATACTTAACCTGTAGTTACCTCATGTGCTGTGAGTGGTAAGATTTGCTTTTGAAGTGAGGTCCATGTAAAAAGTGTTAGAATGCAGTTTAAATTGAGTTTGAATGAATGTACTGGTTTGCAACTGGGGCAAAACCATGAACATATGTGGACTGCAAACAAGATCCAGCTGCGGCAGCGCTAAATTTAATTTACACGGCTTTGTCTATTCTACAGTAGTTTGGGGGTCTTATTGGACCAGAGGCAGATGATGGGAGAGTGGTCGCTAAATGAGTCAGGGAGAACCTCGGTACCAATAATTCTTGCTTGCCTGTTGGTAAAAATGAGGTCAAGCAAGGTATAAGTACTGGTCCTGTGATTCCGTCCAGTCGGGGAGATAACTATTTGGGCATGATTAATGGCTGTAGTAGCATCTTTGTAGGTGTCAGCTTTGGGTGCCATCCAGTTTACATTAAAGTCCCCTAGCAGCACTATTTTAGAGCTGGGAGAAAGGCTAGAGAGGTAGTTGATTATCACCGTGAACCCTTTGGCGTGGTCATGTGTGGGGGGGTATAGCTAGTGATGATTATGAGGGTTTTTCAGTGCCGCCCAAGGAGCAACTTAAATGCAAGTACTTGTTAGCTACTGCCTGTGGCTTTTTTGGGAAGAACGTACCCTAGGAGTGGGGGCTTTTAAGTAAATTGCACAACCCACGCCCCTTTTTGCAGTCCTGTCATCTCTAAAAAGCGTGTAGTGATCAAGGTGGATGGAACTGTTAGGCACCTTAGGGGTGAGCCATGTTTTGACCACAGCTAGAACATCAAGTCTGTGCTGGGTCACCCAGACCTGAGGAGATCAATTTTTTGAGGAAGACTTCTTGTGTTTACTGATGCCAGTTTAATGGTTCCATGGTTACCGCAGTGGAGATGGGGGAGCTGTATAGGTTCAGGGTTAGGGTGGATGTTTCCTGACAAAAGCAGGAGTAAGGGAATTCTGTATGAGGAGGAACTTGAGTGCCTTAAGTAGAGATACAGGTTTGTGGTTTCTGGGTTTGCTGTCTATAGAAAGAGAGGGGGGACAAGAGAGGTGGGGTAGAGTTAGCAGGATGAGGAGGATGGAGAATTCAGATGTGTTTATTATAGGACTTGCTAGTACAATGGGGAGGGGGGTGACAGGACGCTATCAGTTGCAGATGCGACTGGGATGCTCCACGAAGGAGATAGTTGGTGGGTCATTCCCGGACAGGAGGTATCCCTGAACTGAAGGGGTGTGCTTGTTACCTGGAGAGCTAGAGGTACAAAGTATCTCAGTGAGGCCATCTTTGAGTGTAGTTGAACTAGTATTTAGAGGAGACCTGGTGGAGGGTTTGGCACCTGGGCAGGAGCTTGTTGGTTCAGTGGCGGGGGGGGGGAGGATAGGCAAGCTCTGGTACCAGGGCAACAAAAAATAAAGAAGACAAACTGACAGGGTCTTGTAGGGATCCTGTGGATGGTGTAGTGGTTAGGGTGACCACTTCTGGTATACAGGGTCGGAGGTTCAAATCCTGGGCGGGGGAGGATGGGAGAAAGACAGGCAAGGGTGAAAGGAGAAGTCAAGTAAAATGTAAGGGAGAGGTGACAGAGCAGGTAAGGGAGGTGGACAGGAGGTCCGGGTAGAAGAGGAGGAGGGAAGTGCACAACAGTGACTCCTAGTGGCCACTTGGTATAAAAGGCAACTGGAGAAGTGGGGAGATAAAATATTCACTGCAGTAGGTCAGGTGACCCTGGTGACTTATAAATTAAGGGCCCGGGGGGGGGCAGTTGATGCAAAGCATCGATGGGGCTAACAGGATCCCACTGTACTGCAGCAGCTGGCAGGCTCTCAGGATGTGTCCGTTGCTCTGCTTGCTCCATTTGGGAGCCTCTGTGTGTAGAGATGCTGTTGATAAAGGGGATGGGAGATTAGATGTTGAAAAGGGTGTGATTCAACACACAAAAGGATACAGCCTGGAAGTGGGAAACCAGACAGTGGAACCCAGATGCCAGATCAGTTGGGGGCCAGGAGGCACTTCACATACGCAGGATTGGCTCCACTGAAAGAACAGCATCTGAGCAATCAGTAACAATGGTTGGCTCCACTAACAGAATGGCTTCTAAACAGTAACATTAAAGCTCCAGCCCAAATCGAAGAAATAACAGGTATGCCAAAAGTAACAATTAAAGTTCAGCAGCAATGAGGTAAAAACAGGTATGGGGCTTAAACAAACAGTCCCACACAGTTTATCAGTGTTACCAGATTTTAAGTGTCCCTGCAGCCAAACCCTTTACTTTTATTTAATCATTCCCCTACCATTTGGTAGCCACCCCGTGCCCTGTAAAGTGACTGCACATTTGAGTTTATCTATCCAGCCCTTTTTCAGTCAGTCGCTACTTCTTTTGACAAAGACATGTTTGGGAAACCTTTTCTCCTGCTATTGTCTGCTCCCCACACCTTTCACTTACCCTCTCTGTTCTGGACTTCTTCCCTATTTGTTTCTCCTAATCTGGCATGACCTCTTTCTTGTAATAATAATGTGATTATTGATATTTCATGTCCTTTTGCACAAATGATTTGATATGTATTTGTATATGTTTTCTTGCTCTTGACACAACACAAATTGTTGTGTTATCTATGTAACCTTTTGTACTGTACCTAATTGACGTGGAACCTTTGTAAAAGAGCCTCTGGCTCAAAGGTAGTAATTCCTAGAACAATAAACTAAACTAAACTAAACTAAACTTCTGTTTCTGATTGTCCCTAGGCAACATACACAGTCCCAATGCCAGTTAAACCATTTTCCTTAATGCAGCCCAGCATATACTGTACATTTTATTTATATAGTTTCCCCCAGAGGGGCAGCTACACCTTTTCTCTGATGACCTCTTTCTTTATTAAACAAACTTTTCCCCTTTCCAGCCTTTTGCTAGTGTTAATACTCTTTGCCCCAGCACTAGACAGACTTTGATCATTTTTATTCATAAGCCACCTCATCAATATTCATGAGGTGGCTTCCTGTAGCTTGAGCGTGCCTGGCACCCACAAAATCTTCTTTTGCTGCTTCTCTGCCACCTGTCTGATTGCCCCAAGGTCTCTGGTCCCTCTGTTATTGCCCAGCAGGACCAGGACCACTGGAGAGGCACACTGAAAGGCCTCCAAATGAAAATGCGTTTCTGCACATGTGCGGAACTTGCCAGCACCACAGTGCCATTTCTGAAGCCAGCGGCTCCGTGAACCAGCTCCTCCAGCCCCGCTCTCTCCAAAAAGCATATGAGGGATGGCAGGAGAGACCAGAAGACACAGGGGAAAACCAAGACCTGGACAAAAAAGGATGAGGGGTGGAAGCAAAACCCCGTGGAAATGAGCCCCTACTGTTAAGCCCCTGATGGGGGGGGGGGTTTACAAAATAAAGTGACATTATACTTAATCCAAACTCCGGTATGGACAATCTAGTTTCTGTGTGGCATTATGTTTATGGTGCCCCAGTTTATGGCTGTTATGGTGTCCCTGGTCCCCATCACCCCTGACCCATGATACCAAGGTGACTGGTGTTGATGCTGACTGGGGGTCATAGGATAAGGTTAGGGACATCCTGGACAACATGCCATCTTACACCCCTCAAACCCTTAGTTGCAGGAGGGTGATCCATCCCTTACAAACTCGTGAGATCTTGGGAGGGCCTCAGAAAGCAAAGTGATGCATCTGAGGGAAGGAGACACATGAAGAATGTTTCCTCCACCTTTTTATATTGATTTTGTCTGAAGGAATTGCACCCAGGAATAGCACAACCTCACTAGAATTGGTCCTGAGTGAGAGACGCATTTCCATAGGTCGCAGAACATCAGGTTTGTGATGTAGGGTTCAGGCCTTGATTAGGGCAAGTTTGGGTAGCATACTATGGACTTTACATGACAGACAGCAAATCTTTTTGGAAATGTATTTATTTATTGAAAATTCAGGAGGATATCTTTGAGCACCAGTGCTCTTTTATAAAGGTTCCATGTCAGTAACAGAGATTACAAGGCAACAGCTCACTCCCTCCTGGAGATCGTGATGGCACTGAATCAGCCCTCCCCGATCGCCCATGGGCCCTCCAAGCAATCAAGCTTGCTCCCTCCCAGAGGTTGTGAGGGCACTGAAGCAGCCCTCCCCTGATCACCCATGGATCCCCCAAGCAATTAAGCTTGCTCCCTCCCAGAGGTCGTGAGGGCACTGAAGCAGCCCTCCCATGATCGCCCACAGACCCCCCAAGCAATCAAGGTACGCAACTACGCCGATGGCTGGAGCCGCTCTCTCTCTGTGAGGATTTTTTGGCGCCAAATTTAAATTTCAAATCTGGACTTTGCAGACTTTGTCATCGTAGGAATGGTGATTGTAATATGTAGCTAATATTTCCTTCTGCATATACCTCAGTTACAGACTAAAGCATATGTTACCTTAAGACACTCTGCTACCTTAAGGTAAAACAACTGCCTGATTTTTTTAAGCTTGTCTGCAGTCCCAACGGCTGCCTTAAACCCCTCTGGGATAGCTGTTTTTACCAAATTTCCTTTAGTTGATTTCCCTCATTTATTTCTCTCCTTTCTCTGTTTTGTGCTGTGCCTTCCCTTGATTTGTCTCTGCTAAGTTACATGAGCCCAGCATTTTTTAGCACCTTGCTAACTTTGTACATACAAACTATAGTACAGGCTTCTGTTATTGTAGCCCATAGTATCATGATACTCCTAGCTGGTTACGATTAAATTAATCTACGGTGCTGGTTAAGTATTTCTAGTCTCAGTAGCTGGTGTAGGAATTTCACTGTTTTACGGTCTCCCCTTTTGAAATAAATTCAGTTCTCCACCCCTTACCTGTTGTTTAGGTGCTAACCTCTGCTTCTTTCTCCACAGCTCACTCCCTCCCGGAGGTCGTGAGGGCACTGAAACAGCCCTCCCCCAACATCCACGGACCCCTTAAGCAATCAAGGTATGCAACTATGCTGATGGCTGGAGCCTCTCTGTCTCTCTCTCTGCGTATTTGCCCCACCGATGCTATGCATCGGCTACCCCACAGCCCCCACCACTACCCTTGGCGAGCCACTCAATATGTAGTTGTGGTCACATGATTATGTGATTGCTGAGCCAGTCAGTTGACTTTCCCATTTGCAAGTTATTTTCTCCCACCGCTAGCAGCCACTATGATATGTTAACCAAGCTACCACTTGATGCAAATCTTAACCTGCAAAACCATGCTGCCTCTCTCCCCTAGCTGTAGTCGCTTCTCTCCTACCCTTATTGTCACTCCCCCTTGCCAGCTGTCCTAATGAGCAATCAGGTAAATTGGCATGTAGTTTTATCCTTGCACTGAAGCCACATTTTGTGACATCATCTGCTGTGCCCCCTACTGTACCCCACCCACCCTCATGGACGGTTGGCCACTCAATCCTACCACCCAGTTTTCACAATGATCTCCCAGCTCTAAATATACCTGTGTGGTGTTCCCTGGTGGTGTCCACACAGCCACCTTCTACTAACAGTACACCTCGTTGGGCAACGCCTCTCTCCAAGTTTTTGAAAACACTTCTACTCCTACTATCTGGGGACGTCGAGCCTAATCCCGGGCCTTCTACTCCCCCCCACCCATCAATTCCCATGGGGCCTAAAAATATTACACCTTACTATCCGCCAGCCTATTGCATAAACTAGCCTTGCTGCAGCCAAGGGTTTTATCCCTAAGGCCAGATATCTTGATCATTTCTGGAACATGGCTAAAGCCTCATATTAAGGATACTGAAATTGCTGTCCCTGGCTATACCATTATACACCATGACCACCCAGGCAATAAGAGAGGTGGCAGTGTAACTATGTATATCCTGTCCTCCCTCCAGTTCTCCCCGGTAAGTATTCCCCGAGCTGTGCAGACCATAGATGACTTGCAGATCAAACTCACCCTCCCCCACACCATCCTCATATTCATTGCTGGGTCCTACTGCCCCCCAGATCCCTCCGCCCTCAATCCTAGATTACTTAGGCACCCTTAAAGCTTGAGCGTCGTGGACGAGCTCCATATCCTTGGTGACTTCAATCTGAATTGGCTCCCGCATGCCACCTCCAACTTTCGTAACCAGGTGGCCATCCTAAACCTAACCCAACAATCTCGGAGCCTACACATCTAAACACCAAATCACAGAACCACTCCCTACTAGGCTGGACCCTCACCTCACACCAACACCAGATCACTGCCTCAGGACTCCTACCTGACTCCCTAAGCAATCATCACATGATCTATGTTGTACGGAAAATTTTCCAGCCAAAGGCTCCCCCTCCCAGAACAATTCTTACCCGGTCATATACTACCCTGGACCTTGCTTCACTCCTAAGTGACCTGGCAGCCACAGACTAGTCTTTCATCCTGCAGGCTACCTCCATTGACTTTGCCCTGGGATATTTTACATCAAAGTTCCTTGCCCCACTCAGGCACACCAGAGTGAGGGGCGCTCACCTGCCTTGGATCACAGCCAACATTATGTATCTGATGAAAGCAAGGGATAAGGCTTGGAAGTCATTCAAATTCACTAGCTCCCCTGAAGGGCATGCAAAATATCGCTCCCTACGCAACACCTGCACTAGATTAATCCATCAGGCTAAGGCTATCTACTTCAAAGCCACCTTCTACTCCAATCTAAATCACCCAGCAAAATTCTGGAAGGTGGTCAGATCACTCCTCTCCCCTCCTTCCCAGCCTCCAACCCCTGTTTTAAATATAGGCAGCACTTCCGTAACGGACCCGCTTGAAGTGGCATCTGCATTTAACTCATTTTTCTCAAATTGAGCTCCCTCATTTATGTCCTCACTTCCTCCTTACTATCAAAATGCCATCCCCTCTTCTGTCAATGCGCATGCCCCATTTCCTGCCCCCTCCTTTTCTTTTTGTCAGGTCACACCATTAGAAGTTTACAATGTTTTGTTGGCCCTCAACCCTTCTAAGGGAAAATGCCCCTTGGGGTTGGACGCCAAAATGTTATACCTGGCTGCTCTCTTAACCCTATCCTTCTCCCTAACTTCTGTACCATCTGAATGGAAGCTTGCAACAGTTATCCCACTCCCAAAAGGTGGTGACACCTCTGCCCCTGGAAATTACCTCCCTATCTCTCTTCTCCCCATACTGGCAAAACTGCAAGAGCACCTGGTACTGGCACAACTATCCTCATTTCTCAACTCCACCTCCTTCTTCTCTCTTTACCAGTCTAGTTTCAAGAAATCCCACTCCAATGCCACTTCCCTTATTTGGGTCACAGATTCCATTCTTGCTGGCATGGACAAAGGCCACATTACCGTGGCCATTTTCATTGACCTGGCCAAGGCCTTTGACACCCTCTCCCATGCCCTCCTTCTTGACAAGCTCTCCCTGGCTGGGCTCTCTATGGAGGCAACCAGCTGGTTCCACTCATACTTGGTAGGCAGGTCCCAGTCCATTAGGATTGGCAGCTCCACATCTTCCCCCCCTTCAAGTCACTACTGGTGTCCCCCAAGGCTCAGTCCTTGGCCCACTCCTTTTCACCATCATCCTAAATGAGCTGCCCGCCACCTCTTACACACATCCATCCATATGTATGCGGATGACACAGTTCTGTATACATCAGGCCCCTCTACCACTGATGTGGCAACCAGGCTACAGCAGGACTTTAATGATGTTCAGCTCTGGTTTCGCAGAAATCAGCTTTTTCTTAACACAAGAAGACTGTCTCCATGACCTTTGGCATGTGGCAGAGACTCTCTCTGGTCCACTCCACCCCCTCCTTCCAAACCCTGGATGGTGCTACTCTGGAGGCTTGCTCCTCGGGGTCTAGCTCGACCAGCACCTCGACTTTTCTGTACATGTCGATACCATCCACAAAAAGCTCCACCCTAAATCAAGTGCCTTATATTACAACTGTGGATGCATCCTGCTGCCTGCCCGCCATGCACTTGTACAGAAAATGATTCTCCCTATCTTCTACTATGCGGATATAGTCTACAGTGCCACCCCAAAGTCCACCTTAACCAGACTGGACACACTCTTCCACTCTTTCTGCAATTTTGCTCTGGATTGCCCACCCACCACCCATCACTGCTCCCTGTACAGGTCACTTGACCTCCCCTCACTTCAGGATCATAGACTATCCCACTGCGTGAGCCTCGCGGCCAACTTCTGGTCCCAGTCACTACCACTCTACCTCACCTCGGTCCTATCAGCCCAGACCAGTCCAGCGTACTACCTTAGAAATGTCGACACCCGTCTCCTGGTAATACTGCACATAGAATGTGTAAACTATGGAACTCACTCCCTGCTGACATCCGGCTCATGCCTCCATCTCAGCAACTCAACCAACTCATCTAAATGCACTTCTCCCCCTGTGTGTGTGACACCTAATGCCCAACTCTGCAGATCCTGTACCGTCAAATGTCTACCTACCATCTTACCATCTCACTGGTGGACTTGATTGCCTATTGATACCCTGTCTCATTACCTTATATGATGTGAACTGTACTGATTGTAATACTCTGTTCCTGTGATATGCACTGATTGTAAAATTATGTTCCTGTGTATTGCGATGACTGTATTGAATTTTTGTATCTCTACTGTGTCCTCCCCAGGATGCATCTGGAATCAAGCAGTACTCTGCTCAGTGTGCTTTCCTGGTAAAACTTTTAAATAAATTTAAATAAAACATAACAAATACAGAGAGGTCCTATGCACTAATGTGAGCCAGTTATGCACAAGAGGTGTATATCTGGGCCTTACAGTTCTGCATCTGTGGACAGGTGTGTGGTGGCTGGCATTCACAATTGCTGGGCACCTGTCTGAGGCCCTGCCTCCCAGCATACAAGATTATGGATGGCAGATAGGTGCAGATCGGTGGACACATGAAAGCATCCAATCGGATGCCCAACCTGGCCCTGCAGTAGATCCCCTGCTCCACATGGAGCAGGGGATTGTGGGATGGTGCAGGTCCTGAATTTGTAAAATGCAGGGGGTCTGCCCAAATGGTTGCCCCTGCCCTCCCTGCCTGACTGGAGGGCTGGGCAGCATGATGGGTGCAGCTATGGGTTTCCTTAAACTACTGTCCCTAACGCTAGATGAAGTGCTATCTCCACTTACTCGTATTTTCAACCTCTCCCTCGCCCTCAGCTAGTTCCCTGACAGATGGAAATCCGCCACTGTTATGCCAGTCCACAAAAGTGGGGAAAAGTCCCATCATTGGAACTATAGGCCTATATCCATACTATCCCCCTCTCAAAGGCCATTGATGATTAGTCTCTGATCAGCTGACAGAATACTTGGCTAAGCATGACATCCTTTGTAAGCAGCATCACGGTTTCAGAAAAGGCCACAGCACTACATCGGCCCTCCTAGAATTCAAAGGAGCAATCCACAACTCCCTTGACAATAATCAACTAGCTGGATCAGTCTTCATTGACCTGACTAAGGCTTTTGACACCATCCATCACTGACTACTCATCACAGAGCTTCAAAATGCTGGGCTTTCCCCAGAGGCTACATCCTGGTTTAATAGCTACCTGGAAAACCACTCACAAAGAGTGAAAATTGCTCACATCCTCTCCGATGCTAGACCCATCTGTTCAGGAGTCCTGTAGGGATCCATTCTCAGGCCACTCCTTTTCAGCCTTTTTTTGAACAATTTGCCACAATCCTGTCCTGAACAAATCCTGCTTTATGCGGATGATGCAGTCATCCACGCCACAGATCATGACCCCCTCCTACTTCAAAAAAGCTCCAGTTGGGTTTCACCTCCATTGAAAAATGGTTTAATAGACAAAAGCTGGTACTCAACTATAAGAAAACAAAGTCGATGCTTTTCTGTGGCTCCCGTAACAAGCATAGGTCTCAACCCATCGCAATTACAAACTGCCATGGTGCTGTCCTAGACCAAGTATACTCCTTTAAATATCTTGGAATCACACTTGACAGTCACCTATCATATGGCATCCACGCTAACACTGTTGCCAAAGCTGTTAACAAATGCATTGGGCTTCTCTACAGGCACAGGCAATGTCTTACCTCAGATGCCTTAAGGATAGTTGTGCAGAGCTCTGTGGTCTCGCTAATCGATTTTGGTCTGGTTGTCTATGGCTCTGCAACTGACACAGTGGTTAGGTGCCTATCCTTGGCCCTAAACAAAGCCTGCCATCTCAATACAGGATCCCACCATCTCACCCACACATGTGGACTCTACGCCCAAATGGGTTGGCTCCAACTATCCAACCGTATTAAGTACCATACTTGCTAAATGGCCAAGAAGATCATGTTAGGCCTTGCACCCCCAGGAGTCCAAGCCCTCCTACGTGCAGCATGCATCCCCCGCCCCACCAGAGATTCTGAAAATCAAATTCTGCACATCCCTCGGTACCGCACCTCTCAGGGACAAAGCTCCTTTGCTCACCGTGCACCATCCTGGTTTAATGGACTCAACAAAGACATCACCTCTCTGCAAAAGCTTGGCCAGTTCAAAACCAACCTTCGCCTCCACCTCTCTGCCTCCAGCTCCTGTGACTGTCACTCCTAATCTGCTATCCCTTCTAGCACTTACCTCTCCCTCTCCCTCACACCTATTCCCTCCTCTTACCCCTTCCCCCCCCTCCCTCCCTGGCTATAGCACGTTCTCAAAGCCTGACAATGCCACTGCTGCTCCTCTCTTCTGTTGTCCCCTCAGTTCCTCAACTTTCCCTGTTAACTCTGCCTTGCCCTGGTTACCTCCCTCCCTCAACTGTCTATATTCAACTGCTTGTGACTGTTTAGAATCCCATGCTCTGCATTGTTTATGCAAATTTCTGTCCTGTACCTCCTTCCCCTAAAATGTATGTATTCAACTGCTTGAATTGCCCATTTCAAATTTTGTCATGTTTGTATTGTTTCCCCAGTTGATGTGGAACCTTTGTAAAAGAGCCTTGGCTCGAAGGAACTTGTAATCCTAGAATAAATTAAATAAATAAATAAGTAAATAAATAAATAGAAGGGATATGCTGAGGGGGCATGCTACATTTATGGCAGAGTCCTGCTGCCATATCGTGTGTCCCCCCTCACTGGGCACGTTGTGCTTTCATGAATAGCCCAGAGTGTGGGCACACCCTTGACACTCCCCTGGACCATCTGTAAGTATAGCCATGTAAATGACTGGGGTATCCAGTGTGGACAGGATGCACATCCCTTCCGTGCATGCAGGCAGGGGTCTGCAGGACCCCAGGGTATGGAAAGGGCACTTAGGATTGCCTACACACCACAGATCCGCAGTGTATAGGTAATCCACCCCATAGTGCATAGGTCCCAATAAGCCAGTTCCAGTGGAACAAAGTCAAACAAGTACAATATAGTCAAACAAGTACAAATAAATAGGCTACATCAGTTACATACAATTTTACAGTAAGGCAGGTAAAGAGAAACAATGTAAAACAATCATAGTAATGGTACATGGCCACACAGCCAGAGACTGGCACAGCTCAAAGTGTATACTAAGAGGAATTTAGTTAGGATGCTTAGCAGTTGCAGTTGTATTGAACTGTAAGGTTGAGCACAGTGCTCTCTTAAATTGGTCAGACATTAGGTAGATTAAGCAAGGTATCAGACAGCTCATTTAACCAGCCAGTGGTTGTAACAGAGAATGAATGCTTGCCTAGCTCAGTACAGTGAAAAGATAGTTTAAGGGCATTCCAAGCCATGCTCCTAGTGTTGAAGAGACTGGCGACAGGGTGGTATGCAGTGAGTTAGGGCCAGGGGGGCAAGGCCCAGTAGTGTCTTCTTGGCTAGCAGACATGTCTGGCATTTAATTCTGCTAGGTTGGGGTGACCAATTTATTTGGGTGTAGAGGGTACAGCTATGGGTGTGTTTGTCAGCCCCAAGCACAAAGCAGCAAGTCTTATTACAGATCAGATTTATTCTGCTGAGAACAGAGTCACAGGCAGCTGCGTAAAGAGGGAAGCTATAGTCAACTAGTGACAGTACTGCGCTTGCCACTATGAGGCATCTAACATCAGCAGTGAGGGTGACCCAGTTACAGTACAAGGCTCTCAGTCTTCTGTTTACCATGGACACAGTGTGATCAACATGGTCAGCAAAAAAATAAGGTATTGTCTAAGACCACCACAAGGTATTTAATTTCCATTTCTTCATGTGTATGTCCCAGGTCATTGCAGATAATAAGGGCCTCAGAATTACCCTGGAGGACAGAGGTAAGGCTGTCAAGGTCAGGGTTCTTGGAATAGATAACAGCATTGTCTGCACAGAGAAGTACATTGACAGACTGGCAGGCATCAAGAAGGTTGGATACATTCCTATCATCTGACAAGGATCCGTCTATCTTAATGCATTGAGTGTGATTAGTGAGACAACTCTGGAACCTGGTGACTGTGTCTAGTGACAGTCCTAGGCGACGGAGCATGTAGAAAAGGAGCTTATGGCTGAACAAGTCAAAGGCTTTTGTCATGTCAATATACTGTAGATGGCATCAGCCTTGTCTCTATTGTCAAGGGCCTCAAGGACATATTGTCAAGGGCCTCAAGGACAACACTGGAATGCTATATGCTGTAGTGGTGCTGTGTTTTTTCTGGTGTCCATGCTGTTGGAGACACTGTATTTTATATTGCTCAGGACATGAGACAAGTTAATCAGGCACTATTCTCTCATGGGCTTTGGACAGGGGGGAAGAGTATAAAAATTGGACTGTAATTCAAAAGGTTAGATCGGTTGCTACTTTTAAAACTGGTGTAAATAGTGCGGATTTCCAGTTTTCAAGGAACCGAGAGTAGCACAGAGGGAAGCTGAACATTTTGGAAATGGAGTAGGAGAGTTCCTCAACAACCAGAGCAAATAGCCTCATATCAATTGAATTATCCTGGATTCTGGTTTTACCTAGTGCTTTTCTTATGTAAGTAGAGGTGCCCCTTTCTGAGACAGGCTTAAAATACAATTTAGTGTATCTTGGCTCTGGGTGCAGTGGTTGTGTGTCAACAGGACCAGGACCTCCGCTGGAGTGAATGCAGCATTGTATTTGTTGGCAATTTCAGTAGGATCAAGTACCTCATGTCCATCAACCATGAACATTTTTGGTGAGGTTTTGTCACCCTTACCAAGGAGTTCAGAGACAGTCTCCCATAATCTTTTAATATTGCTCCAGTTCAGTGTTTGCTGCACCTTGCCGTAGCTGAATTTGGCCAATCAAATCTTAGTAGTGCATTTATTCCTGGCTTCCTTGTATAGAGGTATATAGTTTAGATGTGAACTGGAGGGAGGTGGTTATCAGTCAGACAGTTGAAATATACTGTTTTGGTCCTGATTTCTGTTTTATTAATGTTTCATGAGGTTCTTCTTCTGAGTGTTGCACGGTTGCGGTTTAAGGTCGAGGTTAGTGAGGAATCAATATGGTGGTGTTTTCAGATGGATGTCCAGGGCCTCAAAGTGATTTACAGATTGTGGATGGCAGATGTGGCTGACTGGCACTTTTTTCCATCGATCATGCCAGGATTTACAATGGGTAAATCGTGGCAGTCAGCCAGTCAGATTGCAAAATTTACAGAGCCATTTTATATTTTTTGCTTAGCAACAGTAACCTGAATGCAGCACTAATGCTGTTCCACAGGGGATGTTTCCTTTTCAGGTTTCTTTTTTTTTTTTAGTTTCCCACCCCCTTCCCAATCTCCTGTTTGGAGGGAATGGGGAAATACAGCAACTACTGGTGTCATGCCAGATCACTAATCTGTGATCAGTTCTCCTATTTCACCCTAATGACTTCAGTAGGATTTCTCTGACATCAGTTCCCTTGTACTTCATTCACGAGCACACAGAACTACAGAGTTGTTGTCTTTCTTTTGAATTCTGTAGCATAACATTTGTGCTTAGCAACGGTATCCTGAGTCTAGCACTACTGCTGTTTCACAGGGGATTTTTTTGTCAAATGTTTTATTTTCTGACCCCCTGCCAGATCTCCTGTTTAGAATGAATGGGGAAATACAGTAGCCACTGGTGTCATGCAAGATCACCAATCTGTGATCAGTTCCTCTCCCATTTTTTCCTGATGTCTTTGGGAGGACTTAGAGACATAGAAACATAGAATCTGATGGCAGATAAGGACCGCTTGGCTCACCTAGTCTGCCCATTTCCCTACCCAATGGATAAGCTGCAGATCCTAATTAACCAACAGTCTACTTTCTCCTACCTCCCACTAGAATTGCCTGATTTCTGTCCCATGCATTCTTGAATTCCCCCACTGTTTTTGACTCCACAACCTCCTCATGCATCCACAACCCTCACTGTGAAAAAACACTTCCTCACATTACCTCTGAGCTGTCACCCCCTCTATCTTCAAATTGTGCCCCCTTGTTCTTGCACATCTCTTTTTCTAAAATATGCTACCCTCTTGGACTTTGTTGATTCCCTTGAGGTACTTGAAAGTTTCTATCATGTTGCCCCCTCCCGCCTTTCTACGAGGATATACATATTAAGCTCTTTTAGCCTCTCTTTATATGGCTTCAGGTGCAGACCCTGCACCATTTTAGTTGCCCTCCTCTGGACAGCCTCCATCCTGTCTATGTCCTTGCGGAGATGGGTTCTCCAGAAATGCACGCAATACTCCAGATGGGGTCTCACCAACTGTCTGTACAGAGGGATAACAACTTTCAGTTTTCTACTGGTGATGCCTCTCCCTATGCATCCCAGTATCCTCCCAGCCCTCCCTACTGCCTTCTGACATTGCTTGCCCACCTTTAGGTCATCTGATATAACTACCCCAGGTCCCTTTCCATTTTTGTTGTTGTTACTATCTCAACCCCCCTTGTGTACTCTTCCCCTTGGTTTTTGTTTCCCAGGTGCATTACTTTGCATTTCTTTGCATCGAATCTAAGCTGCCATTTCTTTGACATCGGTTCCCCCATACTGCATTCAGAAGCCGAGTGTATAGAATAACCTAATGGGGAACCGATCAGATATGGCCGCTATTTTTTTTTTTATACAACAGTCTGGCTTTACAACACTAGATATGTGTATTTGTTTATTGTGCAGACTAAGCTGCATTTCTGAAGTGACACTGTTTGAATGTGAAGAGCAGCTCTTTACGTTCTTTTCCTCTGCAATCACATAAAACTGCAGGCTACATAGTTTTGCTGATAGGAAGGGCTGAAGATTGGGATGGGTGAGGTGTAACAAGTGTGTGTGGGGCCACACATCCACAAGGTGGGGGACAGCATGGAGGGTCTGTGCACACATGGAACAGCAAGGAGTGTAGAGAGTCCTTAGAAACTGACACTGAAGGTGTGGATCAGCTGTTTGTGTTCCTTTCCTGTACAAGCACTGTAAAAGTTTGTGCCACCTAGTTTTGCTGTTGGGGGAGGTGTAAAAAGGTGTGTGGGGGCCACACAGCTACAAGGTGGGAGATTGCTTGGATGTCTGTGCACATGTTGAGAAGCAAGGGGTGTAGACAGTCTGGCAGGTACTCTACACGTAGGTGTAGCCAGGAGTTGGAAATTGGAGGTTTCAACCAAAGTAATGAGACTGAAAAATAGGCAGAACTTTCTAGTCCTCCTTTCTTGGTCAACAAACACTAAATAAATAAATAATCCTAATAGTTTGTCATTGTACAAAAATGTTTTCTGAAAACATAATCAAGCTAAATGGGTGGTTGTTTTGGGGCAAACCAGATCCTCCTTTCCTATGCATGTGCCACAATTCCATGGTTCCATTAGAGAAAACAGATGGAATGGAACAGAGCAGTGGTGGGAATTGAACTGTGAGGAGGAGTCATGCAGATACTACACAATGCCATATTTGGACAATGGAGGTACAGCTATCTCTCAGTGGTTGATCATCCCCAGCCCACAACCTAGAAGGAAGCAGTGATCCCATCCATTCTGTTTGGTAGCAGCCGTATAACTGGAAAAAAAGATTAGAATGGCAATGCCTCCCTCTAGAGGCATGTCAAGTATGTCACCATCTTGTGGATGGCACAACATGCTCTCTCCAAATGGTTGTCACTAAGCTGCATTAGGTTTTGACAACTCTGGTTATAAAGTTGTTTTGCACCAAAACCTGATGCTGCCCATTTTCTTAGCCCCCTCGAACTGTAGAACAGGGCCAGGGAGTATGCACAGCACCAAAGCAGCAATTCTCTGCAGTTTATTTATTTCGTTTTTGTTGACCGGGTAAGTGCACTAGACAAATTCTGCCTATTTTCAGGCATGACCCAGGGGAAGGGGATATAGATGAATGCCAACCGACCTTGAACCAGATTAAGCTGTTTGTGGTATTTTTAGTGAATGGAGGGAAATTTTGCCAGGGAATGGGAAATTCCCTTACTCGACCAGCAGTGGACCCCTTGGCCATCTGTCCCAAGATGGCCAGTCTGGAAGAAACTTTGGAGGAGATGGATTCAGAGAGTGCTGGAGAGCAAGCCTCATTTCCTAAAACTGATCTACAAGAGGCAGTTGATGCAGCCCTTGCCACTGCAAATTTGTTAGATTTTGAATCAGAACAGCAGGATAATTCAGAAACTGAGAGAAATGCTCAAGGTATGACTATACATGCAAACGATCCTATAACTGCAGTTTGTGCTAAGAAAAAACAGCAGCTTTTGTTAAAGAAAGAAGCGCTTTTAAAAGAAATTCAAAAGCTTGCAAGACTTTGGAAGCAGACATTCTGTCTGATCCTGTCAAACAGAAAGGAAACACTGTAATTTCTGCAATGAGTCAGCAGAATGCTGACGTGGCAGTCCCTGATGAAATGCCCAGCAACGATGCTGCTCCTGATGCTTTAACCGCAGAGTGCGATGTGAATAAAGAACAGGCTGGCAGTTCAGACGGCAATCCTGCCATGTGCCTAAAGCCTACATCGCACCTTCAAGAGGAAAAAGGAAAATTGAAACCTAAGAGGCTTGGAGCAGGACATCATTCTTGTCCTGTAGAAACAGAGTCTATGTGGGCTACAGTCCAGCAGGAGACAGAATTTAACTTTCCAAAAGATCGCACCAAACCCGGATTGAGTAAAAATTCTCAACCAAAGGCTAATGTTCAGCAAAGTGCTTGTGTGGAAAAAAATGTGAATATTGACCCTCTGTTGCACAATACAGATGTTGGAGGTCTAGACCGGTTTCCTATTCAGGCCCTAGAAAATACAGGTTGGGAAAAATTGAAGGATGGACAGTGGACTCCAGACAAACAGGACCCGACCTACATCAAAATGATGTCAGTCCCCTCTACTCCTGTGGCCACCACCTCTACAGAAGACACGAACTCCAACACACTCCGGGGTAATAATGGTACTGTGAACATTGATATCGATATTGTTGAGAATAATGCTGATACTGATAATGTGCAAATTAGAGAAAGTAGCAATCAGGAGGGCTCAGTCAGACTTGGCCCACCACCTAGCTCTTTGTTGGATGGGGGGGGGAGGGTTGGATGCTGCATTTAATTTATTGAATTTATTTCAAAACAGAGAAGAACCAGCTCCCCATAGGAATGCAGTCCACCTTTTATATAAAGGTGGATTAATACCGTATTTTTATTGCCAAAACATTGCTAAAAGGTTCTTTAAAATTTTTCTCATTGGAGATATTTGCTCTAATCAGTCTCAGTAATGCTAATTATGATATTAACTTTAAAAATGTATATAGTCTGGATAGAGTCTGGGCACAGTACAACATGCTTAAAAACACCCTTTATGGGTTCCCTGACAAAGCCAGCAGTCAAGAACATTACCATTATGTTTAAAAATGAAGGGGTGACTGTTGAGGATATTCAGTTTTGGCTCAGGCAACAGTGTGAGATTCTAAATAAACCCAGCCGCACCCTAGATAGTGACCAAATCTGGGATGGAGATTGGAGGGTTAGTGTGAAACTGATTACCACCAACTCAGGCCCAGTATATCTCCTCAGTACATTTTATTTGGGTAAGGATAGGGGTTCAATCTTTTATGCAAGCCAGCCATGGTCATGTTTTAAGTGTGGGGCAAGAAACCATTGAAGTTCAGCATGTGATTCTGTTAAATGCAGCCATTGCCTGGAGTTTGGGCCTATAGCAGCTAAATGCTTGAATTTGTTTAAGTGTAATCTTTGTGGACAGACAGGGCATGTGTATGGTAGATGCCCTTGGGCCTCTCACAACTGAGATGACTGCCCCTCACATGAGGGACTCATTAATATGGTACAGAAACAGCAGGCTAAGAGAGTTGCTGAACAAAATTTGAGAGCAGGCCTAGACACATTGAGGCAGAATGCACCTCCTGAGACCCAAAAAAAGTAGTGAGATTGTTGATTCAGCCCCTCCTTCAGCTGTTCTCCCATAACCAGTGATTTGTCTGAGCAGGTCCCCCCTCTTGTTACAGAAACTGAAGTTAGGCCTGTGGATGTTATGCCCCCCTGGGACACTGCCTTTAAGACTGTGGCACAAAAGAAAAGAACCAGACTAGGAAAGGTGGTCTCCAGAAAAGTTGGGGGAACAGAAGTAGCTTCCTCCCCTTGTTCTTGGAAGACAGGGAATAAGTTTGTGGCCCTTTTTCGTAGGACTGAGAAGGAGATTCGAAGGGGATGGCACAGATACCTCCTTGGTAGTATCTAATACTGATACAGAGTACGGGGGAGGGGTGAATTCCATAGCAAAGTATACCAGACAGAGACAGAAGGTAAAGACTCCTTTTAACATTTGCATTAGACATGAGAAGTCCCAATAACCTGGCTTCAGTAGAACACCTAAGTCTTACCTCCATCAGTGTTAACAGTATAAAGGTAGATAAGAAGTTGGTAGGAACAATGCTGACTCTACAGGAGGCGGTTAGTGACATAACGTGTACTTGACACCAGACTTAAAACTCACAGTGAACTTCAACGGGCCGCTCAGGCCTGGACTCTGGGCCCTTCCTTTTGGTTCACTAGAATGGATATGTGTGATGGGGTGGGAGTTCTTTTTGCTAATAATTTATTTATTTATAGATGATATCGGATAACACCTTTGAGTAAAAGAATCCTTTACAAAGGTTCCACGTCATTGAAAACAGAGACATATGGGACACTAGCAACAACTAGACACATTAATTACAGAAATGGTTACAAAATGGTTACAAATAACACAGTAAAGCAGCTGGTGATGCAGAGTTACAGAGTGCTGCCAAACATAGGTACATAGTGCAGACAGTAGCAGGTAACAAAACATACATACGGGGCGGTGGCGCTAGCCATGCACTGGTGCTTATTTGCAGGCCTAGGCTGGACTGAGCTGTCCATTGTCAAAATATAGGCACGCCCAGGGGTGGGCTAGACCAGAGTTAAGTCCAAACTATAAACTATAATAGTAAATTGCAAGTCACAAGAATTGTAGAAATCTGTCCAGGATGAGCCCTACTTTTAGATATTTCTTATTATTAGGAAAGATTTTGGTTAATAGCCAACCACATATGCTCCTCAGACCAAAGCACTCACAGCTGCACTCTTTTGGGATATTCAGCCCTTTTTGCATACCTCCAGATTTGTACTTTGGGTTGGGGACTTTAATTGTAGTTTACAACAGTCTGATAGCAGTTTACAAACAGCTAAACCTTTTTGTGACACAACAGCTTCACAACAAAGTCTTACAAATGCAGCATCGAAAGATGCATACAGGTTTGTGCATCCTACTTGAAGTTGCACCTGTTTTAGGGGGACTAGTAAAACATGGATTGATTTTATATTTTTATCCAAAATATTGCAGGTACTAAGTATTAGCACACAGGCTTATGAGTTTTTGGACCACGTTGCATTACATACTCAAATTACATGGCAAAATGCACCCAGGTGCAGGAAGAACAAATAGAGATTGAATGAATCACTGTTATCAGACACTAAAATACAGAGCTTATGGCAGCGGAATTGGACAGCTAGATTATCTGTGGTAGATTGCTATGAGGACATAGTGACTTGGTGGGAGGATACAAAACCCTCCTGGCAGGAGTTGTTTCAAAAAAAGGCGCATGCTGAAAATGATAGGAACTATTTACAATATTTGCACTACAGGCAGCAGCTGCACCATTTGATATCACTATCAGAGACCACATCAAGGGACTATAGTGCACAAATTCAAGTAATCAAGAAACAAATAGAAAATATTCAGTATGATAGAGCTTAGTCATTAGGGCAGGAAGCAAGTTTGAGACACAGAGCACGAAAGGATGCATAGATCCATACAAGGGCCTGGATATTCAGACTGCGCCAGGCTGTGGCGCAAGTCTGGGCACAGTGCAACTTGGCTGTGCAGGGGTATTGACTGGGTGATATTCAACGGAGCTGCGCCATGGCCCAGCATTTTTGAATATCGCACCCTGGCCACCCGCAGGGCTCATGGCACAGTGGAACTGCGCCAGCGCAAGTTGCCAGAATGGAGCAGGGGGATGCGCTAGCGCAAGTTCCCTTGCACTATGCGCAACAACCGCGATATTCAAAAGTGCACATGCAAATGGAGCCATAATGTATGCAAGGCACAAATGGGTCCATTTGCATGTCATTATGGCCCCATTTGCATGCAGGTGCGCTGATCCCCAGCAACTTGCACCTGGCACCCTGCCAGGCAGCAGCCTTCGGGGACCGATGCCCCCTGCACAGCGCAGCAATGCGCCCCTCTGCCCAATCGCGGGCATATGTAGATTTAAATAATGTCCCATATCCCTGGTGGTCCAGTGGATTGCTCGCAAACCGATCACGGGCTTAAGTATATAAAAAAGCACATCCTATATCCCTGGTGGTCCAGTGGAACACAGTCAGCCCTATCGCGGGCTTAAGTATAACAAAATTCACGTCCCATATCCTGGTGGTTGGACTGCTGTCAGCCAGATCACGGTCATGCAGGTCAGACCATGTTCTGAGAGCTCTTGTGGTTCAGCCGCGAGTTCACCTGGTTTATATAAAACACCACGCCCTATATTCCCAGGTACTGCAGCCTGATCACGGGCATTAGAGCCAAAGGAAACCATCATCCCTGGTGGTCCAGCTGCACCTCCCCACCCACCCACTAAGCCCCACTGCCCCGCCCCCGGTCAGCAGTGGGCAGCAGCACCACCCGCCTGCCGCCTCACCACTCCGCCGACTGACACCGTAGGCCGGACACTGAGGTCCTGGCGTGAGAGCTATGGGCGTGCAGCCCGTATCGACTACATAGTCCAGATCCATTCACATATCTGGACTGTGGCAATGCTGGTCTGCACGGCCATTGTTCACACTGCGGACCAATGGGCATACAGCCCTACTCACGGTGTCAGCTGGCAGGTAGCAGGCGGCAGGCGGTGGGTGCTGCCGCCTGCTGCTGACTGGGGGATGGGCTGTGAGGCTCAGGGCGGTGGGAGGGGAATCGCTGACCACCAGGGATATTGGACTTATTTTTTAACAAGCACCTGCGATCGGGCTGCAAGCGGTCCACTGGACCACCAGGGATATAGGATGTGAATTGTTTTATACTTAAGCCTGCGATCAGGCTGCAAGCGGTCCACTGGACCACCAGGGATATAGGACGTTATTTATTTAAACAGATGTCCACGATCTGGCATGGGGGTCGCTGCCACGGAGGTGCAGCTGGAACTCGGGTGGCCACCCACAGGTGACAGCTGCCATGTTGCGCCCTGCAATATGGCATCTCACCTCTGGGTGGCCAGTCATTGTTCCTTTTTTGTTTGGCTCACCTGTGTGCAGCGCAAGTAGGGGTTGAGCATGCATGGACTCAGCACATCCTGGGCTGAATATCGGGATGTGCGAAGTATGCATGGGCATGCCCCCCCCACCTGCGCAGCATTCATTACTGATGCACTCTGGTGCATCAGGATTTGTGCCAGACACAATCCCTGTTTGAATATCGCGCTGGGGCACATCAGTGGGTTGTGCATGGTGCAATACTGTTGCACCATGCGCAACCCTTCTGACTATCTGGGCCTAGGACTGTAAAGATAGGCTAGAGTCCAGAATTATTACTGAATTACTAACACCTACAGGAGATACTGTCTTCTTCCCACAAGGACTCCTGCAAGTTGTCCAGGATCAAGTTAAAAAATGTTTTGGAGAACGCCCAATATGTGAGAATGCGAAAAGCACTTTGCAAGGCTTGCAACTCCCTCAAATAGAGCAATCTGATATTCCATCCTTGATACAGGATTTAACAGAAACGGAAATACTCCACTCTATTGGGATGCTAAAATCAGATTCTGCCCCAGCACAGATGGGCTAGGTGCAGATCTTTGCAAACAGTTTAAGGAAGCATTGGCCCCAGCTTTGGCTATTCTATTCAACTACATGTTAAATGAAGCAAGATTTGCACCCTCAATGCAAGAAGCAGCCTTAGTTTTAATTCACAAAAAAGGGCCCACGGCTGATATTAATAACTGGAGGCTGTTGAGTCTTTTAAATACAAACTTCAAAATTCTGGCCAAGATCTCACTAGCCAGACTTACTAAAATAGCTACATACTTAATTAGTGAAACACAAACTTGTGCTACTCCTGGGAGGCAACAACACGATAATCTCATTATACTAAGGGAAATGTTTTATCAAAGGGAGGTAGGTAACCTATTAGGGTGGGTTGTGGGAATGGATCAAAGAAAAGGCATTTGACCGGATATCCCATGAATTTTTATTTTTGGTTTTAGAAGCTTTTGGGATACTGAGTAAATATTTGGCATGGCTTATACTGATGTATAAAAAAGTACTGTATTTTTGCTACCAAATGTGAATGGGTGGTTTGGGGAAAAGATAGAAGTTCATAGGGGGATGTATCAGGGCTGCCCCCTAAGCCCCCTCTTGTATGTATTTGGTATAGATGTCTTCATTAGGTTGATTGCACGAGAGCAGGGAATAGTAGGGATAGGGGTGAACCAAAATACCCCGAGGGTGATGGTTCTAGCCTATGCAAATGATATGGTACTAACACTTAGTGATGGTACAGATGGCAACACTTTGCTGAATATAATACAAATTTATTCAACATTGTTTGGATCCAGAATTAATATGGATAAAAGTAGGGGGTTCCTTTAGGTCTTACTTCAATTCCTGCATCTGAAACTACTGGAGGTATTCGCATTACTAAGGATCCCTTAAAAATACTAGGGGTTACTTTTGGTACACAGAATGCCCAATTGCTTAACTGAGAGCAGGTTTATCCCATGCAGAGAGGCTTGTGTTGGGATGGCGAAATAAAACAATTGGGAAACAGAAAAGAGTATGGTTAATTAAAATGCTGCTGCTGCCTATTTTCCTTTATATTAGTTACATTTTTCCCACTCAACAAGAAATCATCACTAGATTATATAGTATGTTCTTTCAAGGTTTTGGGGGGCTGCTGTTAAATCCTGTCAAAAGAATGTTCACATACAGATCCATATCAGAAGGAAGAGTTGGAATGGTTAATCCAGTGGCCTCTTTTACAGTATTTTTATAGTTGTAATTTGGGACAAGTGTTAAGACCAGGTTATAAAATTTGGAAGCCATGGATAGAGATTTGGCTGTCTCCGAATCTCACCCCATGGCAGCAGCATAAACCAAATCACTAGGGAAAATGATAATATTACCTAAATATGGTTTGGAATGTCTAAAATGGACCCTAAAATGGGGTTTGATGCTACAAAACTTAATTAGCTCAGACAGGAAAGCTATTTACAAAACCATTTTATTATCTGAAGGACAGCACACAGTAGAATTTCCACAATGTCCACATTTACAGAAAGTGCAAGTGTCAAAACATCTGACCAACCCCAGACTTCCTACTTACACTTGGGACTGCTTATGGTTAAGCAATTATGGTATATGAAGCGTTAAAGGGGACAATACGCATAAACAGCTGAATGAGAGGTACTGCCCTAGAGAGTCATGTCACCAGCTCATAGAGACACAGCAGCATTTATTTTTAGAGTGTGAGTATGTTCAGGTACTCTGGGGATTAATTGCAAACGAGTGGAAAGAACCCTTTTTCTTACATTTGGATTACTCAGATGTTTTAGTTGGTATCAGCCCAGTATTAACAAGAAAATACCACGCAGATGCTATATATGTAGTCTTTGTCATAGTTCTTTACTATATTTGGCCGGCAAGATGCTTGTGGGTTTTGCAACAGAAATGGTTATATCAAATGGAAGTTTTGGCTAATATTAAGACAGCATTGAAACAATTAATGAAATATGATATGTCAAAATTCTCTGTCGAGAAAGTTTCACACTTATGGGTGCATTGTAATCACTGGTGTTAACACATGAACTCCTTGTTTAATGATTGTGTGAAGATCATGATTCCTTCTTTCTTTCTCATTGTTATTTATGTTTGTGTGCTTTCCATTCATATATGGTTATGTTAGTATGATGGTTAATTGTATGTAATGAAGTCCAGTCTTCTCAATAAAAATTCCCCTACTCTTTTTGAGAAGTGCCATGGGATCTTTAACTTCCACCTGAACAGGCAGATGGGACCTCGGTTTAATGTCTTATCCGAAAGATGGCACCTCAGGAGTGCAGCACCCCTCTCATGCTGCACTACAGTGTCAGTATTGGGATTAACCCAAGTTCCTGGTGTGGGGATGAACCCACAGCCTTCTGATCTCCCGGCTTCAGAGGTAAGTGTGCTACCTGCTGAGCCACTGACACTTGTAATGTGTCAGTTGAATGTCACATGTATGTTCTGCTCCCTGGCACGCTCCCAAATTGCAGATGAAGGCTGGGGAGCATGCAGTCAGTCTGTTCTTTGGTAGAGGGGAGCAGCTGCAGGGGTGTGCTGGTCTGTGGGGGTGAATTTCCAGCAGGGGGACTACTCTGTTGGAGGGAAAGGGGGACCACATACAGTACATAGAGGGTGGTCAACTGGGGGGCATTTTCAGGGGCTGTGATGGGGTTCAAGAAAGGCACAAATCTTGAGGAGGGTGGTCTATCTGTAGGTCTAGAAAGTGTGGTTATCTGGGGGTGGCAGAGGTTGGTATGGGGGAAGGTGAGTTGGTCCAGCTCCAAGGAGAGTGCCCAGCTTAGGCAGGGCTGTTCAGTATGTGGGAATGGTGATCCCAGGATGTCCAACTGAAGGAAGGGTGGTTGGCTAGGGTGGATGCAAATGGAGGTGGGGCGGGGGGTTGTGGCATTTTCCAAGAAGCATGTTCATTTTCTTGAGGCTGGAACAGGGGCTAGAAAAGTCGGTTCAGTTGCTGCAGGGAGGGAGGGTGGTGGGGTTGTTTTTAGCTGCATGGAGATTTGTTGGCTGGGTGGGGTGGGTGGTCCATTGACATAAATGGTGGACCAAGGGGAGCCAGCTGCAGGGAGTGAGGGTGGGGCATTTATTACTTAATCTGGTCCAAGATGTACCTGCAAATTATTATACTTTACATCTGTGACTGCACTTTACTTCTGTAACTTGAAATGCACTTTAATTTATTTGTTGTTCTTCCTGCTTCCCTTTCCTCCTGGGTCACACCTAGAAATGAGCCTTGACTTATTGTGCCTTTCCTGGTCACCAGTTTTCAAATGTATATATGCATGTATGTATGTATGTATGTATGTATTTATTTATGTAAGTATGTTTGTATGTATTAGAAAATTCGGGCAATATCTTTCAGCACAAGTGCTCTTTTACAAAGGTTCTACATCAGAGTTACAAGTTTTACAACAAATGAAACAACAGAATTACAGTAGGTGTTGCAATTAAGTAAGAAACAGGGTGAAAAGCACATTCTAGAGGGAACATTTGTCTAACAGAACAAGAAACATCAAATTGTTCAAGTTGAATTTCAAGTTTATTTCCAAGAAAACTCCATTGCGCAAGCTCATTTTCAAGGAGGTCCCATGAGGCTCAAGACAATTTATTTTATTTTATGTATTTACTTTTTGTTTACCGGGTAGGTGCGCTAGCCAGAAAGACTATGTTCAGGCATGACCCGGGAGAGTACAGACACAAACTACTAAAAGGACATCATGATACATAGCTCAAAGTGCAGGAACATTATGATACGTGGCACAGATTACATAACAGTAGCAATGTGACAAGGAGATTAAGGTAGATTTAACAAAGTAAGCTTTTAAGTTAACTTAAGACAAAATACACTCAGGTCACAATAGGAAATATGAGGGAGTAAGATCAAAGTACAGTAATTAATATTTACACAAGACTATACAAAAAATTATGTGACCAGGAAATGTACAAGTAATTAAGGGAAAGAGGTGCTGAGAGAGCGGTAGCCTCCAGACAAAGATTGATAAGGAAGGAGCATTGGGAGAAAGGTGAAGAAGGCATAACCTAGAGGGGAGAGAAGGAAGTGGGGTAATAAAATGAAAGTGATGAGTAAGTGAAAGGTGGAGAGTAGGAATTTCACAGAAGGGGTAGGCCCAAGGCTCCTAGTAAGATGACAGTCAGAGGGTAGGGTTGGAGAGTAAGGGCTAGGGTGGTTTGAAACAGAAGCATATGTAGGAGGAGAGGAGATGATGTCGGAGTTCTTTCTTAAAGGAGCTGTGGGATTCAGATTGGTGCAAGGTTATAGGCAGTGAGTTCCAGTAGTGAAGTGCATGACAAGCAAAGGCATGACCACCTTTGTTTATGCAATGTCTCGGGATGAGGACAGGGATGTTGGCCACAGAGTGCAGTGCATAGCTGGTTTTCTGGTAGGGAAGGAGACAGGCCAGTGAATTAGGGATACGGGACCTGATGATTTTATCAGTAATGGACCCATGCGCATGGGACCTTAGTTCAAGTGGTGGAAGCCATCCTAGATCAGAGTAGAGGAGACAACGATGTTTGAGCCAGGGGAGCTGGATGCAAAGTGACAGATGTTATTATGACATCCCACTTTTGAAGACTTGAGTTGGTGGCAGAGACAAACGTAGCAACCCCGTAGGTGAGAGAGGGAAGTAATATCCCATGGGCTATAGCGAGTCTGGCTGAGGGAGTGAGCGCATGGCTAGTTCAGTAGGCGATCCTGAATTTGGAGTTGACCTGCTTACAGGTAATATGAATGTGTAAGTCAAAACTCAGGGATGGGTCAAGAGTGATCCCAAGATACTTGAATGAGTTTGCCACCCCAACAGATGTGCCATCCACAGAGGAGACATTAAAGTGTGTTTGGGAGTGTTAGAGCTTGGGACTGGTACCAAATAACATAGCTTGTGTCTTAGATGAGTTTAGGACTAGTTTGTGGTTTACAAGCCACTGTTGTAAAAGCTGGTAATCACTGGAGAGTCTAGTATTAATGTCCGTGATGTTAGACAATACGAAACAACAATATGGCAAAAACTAAAAGTGTGACATACAGTATGAATACAAATGAGCATATTGAGACATAAGAATGGACAGCGTGAAGGAACTGTACAAATTCCATTGCCTAAGAAAAAAATAGAATCATTTTGGACCTTGTAACCAGTGGGGTTCGGTGCTGAGCAGTTCAAAAACAATACAGTACAGCATGGCATATGGGGATGATAAGAAGGCATAAGGGGGGGAGGTAGGGAGAAGGGTACAACAGACGGCAGAATGAGGAGGGAAGAAGGGGTGGGAGATCGACTAAGTGCAGGACTGACAGTCATGGGTGGCAGTATAAGGATAAGGAAACACAGAAGGAGCAGGACAGAGAACTGTACCAGTTAAGGCAGAAGGAAGCAGGGAGGGAAGTCAGAATAGCAAGGACCCAAACTGAGGAAAAGATAGCCAACTCAGTTAAGAAGGGGGATAAAACCTTTTATAGGTACATCAGGGAGTGTAAAAAGACAAAGGGGAGGGATAGTGAGGCTGAATAGAAAGGACGGTGGTTGGGCAGACAGTGACAGTGAAAAAGCAGGGATATTGAACGAATAATTCTGCTCAGTATTCACAAAAGAGGAGGAGGGGGAGGTGCCTAATTCAGTTAACAGAAGCACTCTGGATAAAGGGGCGATCCCAGTCCTTTCACAGAAGAAAGGGTTCTGAAAGAACTCCTAAAACTGAGGTGGACAAAGCAATGGGGCCTGACGGAATTCACCCCGGAATTCTAAAAGAGTTAAGGGGAGAACTAGTGACACCACTGACTACCCTTTTTAACAAATCATGGGAGGTTGGTGTGGTACCTGAGGATTGGATGAAGGTGGATGTGATTCCCCTTCACAAAAGTGGGAGCAAGACAGAGGCAGGAAACTACAGACTTGTCAGTTTGACCTCTGTGGTAGGAAAATGATGGAATCACTTCTGAAGGAAAGAATTGTTGAGTGCCTAGAGGAAAGTGGGGCACAGGACCCAAGGCAGCATGGATTCACAGTGGGAAGGTCATGTCAGACAAATCTAATTGATTTCTTTGACTGGGTGACCAAAGTAGTAGACCAGGGAGGGGCTGTGGACATGGCCTAGCTAGACTTTAGCAAGGCATTTGACACAGTCCCACACAAAAGATTAATAATCAAATTAACCAGCCTGGGAGTAGGTCCCAGGGTGGTAGCCTGGGTATAACATTGGCTGGATAACAGGACACAGAAGGTAATTGTAAATGTAGTCCACTTTGAAGAAAGAAGGGTTACTAGTGGGGTACCGCAGGGTACAGTACTGGGTCCAGTCCTTTTTAATGTCTTTATAAGTGACATTGCAGAGGGACTGGAAGGAAAAGTATGCCTCTTTGCAGATGATACAAAGATCTGCAACAGGGTTGATACACAAGGAGGCGTGGAAAGGATGAGAAGGGACTTGGCAAGGTTGGAGGAATGGTCAGAAGTATGGCAGCTTGAATTCAATGCATAGAAGTGTAAAATAATGCACCTGGGAAACAAAAACCCAGGGAAAGATTACGCAATGGGGGGGAAGTAGTAACAACAACAAAAATGGAAAGAGACCTGGGGTAATCATATCAGATGACCTTAAGGGTAGCAAGCAATGTGAGGAGGCAGTAGGGAGGGCTGAGGGGATACTGGGATGTATAGGGAGAAGCATCACCAGCAGAAAACAGGAAGTTGTTATTCTTCTGTACAGACAGTTGGTGAGACCCCATCTGGAGTACTGCATCCAGTTCTGGAGACCCCATCTCCTCAAAGACATAGACAGGATGGAGGCAGTCCATAGGAGGGCAACTAAAATTGTACAGGGTCTGCAAGAAAAGCCATATGAGGAGAGACTAAAGAAGCTTAATATGTATACCCTTGAGGAAAGGAGGGAGAGGGGGGATATGATAGAAACTTTTAAGTACCTCAGTGAAATCAACAAAGTCCAAGAGAGTAGCATTTTTCAGAAAAAGAGATGTGTAAGACCAAGAGGACACAATTTAAAGATAGAGGGGGATGGCTCATGGGCAAAGTGAGGAAGTATTTTTTCACAGAGAGGGTGGTGGACGCATGGAACAGCCTTTCTGAGGATGTTGTTGGGTCTAAAACTATGGGAGAATTCAAGAATGCATGGAGCAGACATGAGGCAATTCTTGTGGGGTTAGGAAGAAATAGGCTGTTGGTTAACTAGGATCTGCAGCTTATCCTGTAGGTAGGGAAATGGGCAGACTATGTGGGCCAAGTGGTCCTTATCAGCCATCAATGTCTATGTTTCTATGTAATTGCACATTTCAGCCAAGTGATTCCTGACTAGAGATTTAAAAGCATTTAATGATAGTAGGTGAGTTAGTTTGAGCGTTGATTGCAGTTTGTTCCAGACTGATGGGAGGGCATAGCCAATGGCAACTTTACTGTAGAGAGTGTGGAACCTGGATACATCAAGTGAAATGAGGGAGGTTTTTCTGAGTGAATAGCAGCTCAGCGAGCAGCAGAATAGGTATGATATATAGGGGGCAACTTACTGAGGAGAGCTTTATAAATCTATATGCAGCTATGCATTAATTAAGGGAGGGGCTGATCAGAAGCCCTCTCCTCCAGATGAGGGGAGTAGCCTTCAAGCCCAAGGGGAGGAGGGGGGAAACAGACTGGGGTGGAAGTTTCAGGAGGAGCAGAGGAGGATGGAAGTATAAGGAATCTGGGTGGGGTCTGACAAAGAGGATCAGGGATAAGGGGTGGGGTTGGTGTTAGTAAATGCCAGGAGCTTGGAAACAAGTTGCCAGAGTTCCAGGCCATGCTGTTTGGGGTGGATGTGGCAGCTGGTCATGGAGACATGGAACAACAAACCATGACTGGGACCTAAACGTGCTGGGGTACACTATGCTTAGGAAGGATAGAAAGGAGGGCAGAGGGGGTGGAGTGGCTATGTTCATTAGAGATGACATAGAAATTGCTAGGATAGAAGAGGCAGAGGGAAACGTGGAGGCCTTATGGGTCACCTTACGATCCCCAGCAGGAGATAAGGTCAAGCTGGGTGTAGTATATAGGTCCCCGGGATGAGTGATGTTCTAGAGGATGGTTTGCTGGACAACATCATTGCCCAGTGTGGACCAAAAGCGGAAGGAGTGGTGTTGATGGGAGACCTTAATATGCCAGGTACAAACTGGGGAACCATGTCCTCTAAGGTGGCCAAGGAGCAGAGGCTGCTGAACGGCTTCCAGGATGTGTTCTTAACACAGCATGTGATGGAGCCCACAAGGGATGGGCATGTCCTGGACGTGGTTCTGGCAGATGGGGATCTGGTAAGGGACCTGGTTGTACAGGACCCCCCTGACTGGGAGCGACCACAATACTGTCTGGTTTCAAATAAGCATGGGCGGAGGGGGAGGTGAGATCTAGGACACTGGCAGTGGACTTCAGGGGGGCAGACTTTGTGGGCATGGGAAATATTCTCAAGGATCACTTGTAGGGGATTACATCAATGACAAGTGTGGAAAGGAGATGGGAGGTCATAAAACGAGGACTTCATGAGGCAGTCAGGATCTGCGCTAAGTTGAAACGTAAGGGAGCAAGGTCACATAAACCATGCTGGTGGTCCAGTGAGGTACAGGTAGCAGTCAGAGAAAAGAAGGTGGCCTACAAAAAATATAAAACAACAAGAGGGGATAGGGATAAGGAAATGTACCATCTTGCATCTAGAAAAGCCATCCGTATGGTGAGGGGAGCAAAGTCCAGTAAAGAGCAACGGCTGGCACAGGGGATACATGGAGGGGAAAAGGGGTTCTTGCGGTACATTGGGGAGCAGAGAAAAAACTAAGGGCCATCTCAGCAGATTGAGATCAGAAGGAGGGTGGGTGGAAGAGGCGAGGGACCAGGTAGAGGTATTTAATGAGTACTTTGCCTCTGTGTTCACTAGGGAGGGGGATGGGATATCTACAAAGCAAGGCATGAAGGGGATAGAAGCGGCAGTGTGTGGGATCAGGGGAGCAACAGAAATGGAGTAAGAGGGAGAGGTACCCCAGGGGTGTCACATCTGGGTAAGGATAAAAAGGCCAGTAAGGTGGAGGGGACGGATGATGCTATCTCCGCCAAAGGGTGTGGTTAGCCCTCAAGGCCCTAAAGAAAGACACATCTCCCTGGCGGATGGCATTCATCCGAGAGTACTATGGGAATTGGCGGACATACTGGCTGCACCCCTGGCGGAGCTCTTCAACAGGTCACTTGAGACAGGGAGGGTACCCAGGGATTGGCGAGAGGCACATGTGGTGCCAATCCATAAAGGGGGGGTTGAGGGAAGTACCAGATAACTATAGACCCATCAGTTTGACCTCGGTGGTGGGAAAATTAATGGAGAGTATACTAAAGGAACGATTGGGGCTGTACTTGGAGGAGGTGGGAGGTCTGGATAGTCGACTCTGTCCCCCACAATGGTCTGGTGAAGAAACTGATGGGGTTAGGAGTAGGCCCTTTGATGATCAGATGTATTGAAAACTGGCTAGCTGGACGTACCCAGAGAGTAGTGGTCTGTGGGGAGCTCTCAAACCCTAGAGAGATTGGTAGTGGGGTACCGCAGGGCTCGGTCCTGGGTCCGATCCTGTTTAATGCATACATATCAGACATCAGGGAGGGTATAGGGTGTGAAATGAGTCTCTTCACGGATGACTCAAGATGGGAGCAGTAGTTGAGGGAAAAGAGGGAGGTTGGCCCTGCAAGGGACCTGAACACCCTGGAAAGCTGGGCTCACACATGGAAATTAATTTCAATATCACCAAGTGCAAGGTGTTGCATCTTGGTCGGGAAACCCAAACACAGGTACACCCTGGGAGGGAGGTGCTGGAGGCCTCAATAGGGAAAAAGACCTAGGGGTCATGGTGGATGCATAAGAATAACTGAGCAGTGCAGGAGACGGCTAGCAAGGCAAACAGGATGTTGGATGCATCAAGGGATCACCCTAAGAACAAGGAAGTGATTCTGCCACTGTACAATGGACTGGTTAGACCACACCTTGAGTACTGTGTACAGTACTGGAGACCACACTTGAAGAAGGACATACAGCTCCTGGAGAGGGTACAGAGGAGGGCAACTAAGATGATACGAGGGTTAGGGGATTTGACATAGGAGGACAGACTTGAGGAGCTCTGCCTGTTTTCATTGGAGGAGAGGAGAGACAGGGGACATGATTGAGGTCTCTGGCACCTCAAGGGAATAAATAGGGTAAACATGGAGGGATCTTTAGACTAAAGCAGGGAGGTATCACCAGAGGGCATGGTTTGAAGTTGGAAGGTGGAAGGGTGAGGGGGAAAAGAGGAGGAGGTTTTTCACTGAGAGGGTGGTGGACCCTTGGAATGCACTGCCTGGCGAGCTGGTTCAGAGATCCACAGTGGAGGGCTTCAAGAGAGGGTGGGACAGACACAGAAAGTGGATGTATCAGATGATGGCCTGTCCCAGGTGGGTGGGGATGGATGATGGGGGTTTCTGGAGCACAAGGGAGGGGAGGGCCTCGGCACCCAACTAAGGATCTAAAGTTCGAGCAGACTCGATAGACCATAAGGCCTAATCTGCTGGCAAATAGTATGTTAGTATGTTAATCATCTAGTAGCAAGTGAGGACCACCCTACTTCTGAATAGAGCTTACAATGGGGAGTTCTATTGGAAGCGTTTGTAAAGAATGGTGTAGTGGTATAGTACATCCAGCTTGAGCAGCTTGGTGGTGGAACGGCAACTGTAAATAAAATCCGCACAGTCCGATAAGGGTACAAAGGTAGCTTGGACCAACCGTCTCCTGATAACATTGGGGAATAAGGATTTGTTTCGGTAGAAGAAACCTAATCCCATCCTTAGTTTTTTGGTTAGGACCTCAATTTGAATGAAGAAGGAGAGATTATGGTCGAGCCAGAGGCCTAGATATTTGAACCTGTCCACTGCGTCTAGTGTTTTACCCAGGAGGGTAGTGATCGACGGGGTGGTGATATTATTTTTGGAAGCAGGCAAGGAATTTGTAGGGGGGAAGAACATTAACTTATTTTTTTTTAGCGTTGAATAACAGTTTAGATTGAATAAGACTGATTTGAAGTTGATTGAAGTCTGATTGTAGTTCTGCTCAGACATCGTCTAGTGTGGGTTTGGCGGTATAAAGTACAGTGTCATCTGCAAAAAAGTGAATTTTAGCATTGTTGACATTATTACTGAGTGTGTTGATATATATCATGAACAAGAGATGTCCCAGAATGGATCCCTGGGGTACCCCTCTGGTAAGGGGAGGAGAGATGAAAACAGCCCATCGGCCTAATTGGTTGGAATCTATCCATCAAGTACCTAGAAAACCAAGGAAGAGTGGTTTCCTGCAATCCATGCTCCTGGAGTTGAACTAATAACAAATTATGGTCCATGGTATCGAATGCCTTGCTCAAGTCCAAGAACACTGCTCCTACTGTTAGTCTGCAGTCTAGGGCAACAAATCAATCATTCATCACCAAAGCTAGGGCAGATGTGGTACTATGATTGGGCCTGAAACCAGATTGGAGTGGATTTATTTACTTTATTTATTTTATTTAGTTAAAAGTTGATAACTGGGAAAGCCACACTGAGCTGGGGCTCGTTTCCAGGTGCGACCCAGGGAAAGGCAAGGGGACAAGATACATTTCACAGAATACTATCTTACACAAAATACAGTGTTACACAGAAGTAAACAGAATTACAGATCTACATAGCGATACAGATTTACACAGCATTGAGATTTATAAGGTTAGTGTGATTCAGATAGTTCCTTAACTGGTTGTTGACTAGTTTTTAGAGAAACTTTGACAGAACAGGTAGAATAGAGATTGGCCTGTAGTTGTTAAGGTCGGTCGGGTCGCCGGATTTGAATATGGGCAGTATGTGAGCTGTTTACCCTATAGGGGAAGTCATTGGATGAAACAGACAAATTGAACAAATAGGTTAGGGGTGCTGTGAGGTAGAAATATCCTAATTTCAGAAATCTGGGTTCGATGCCATCAGCGCCAGTGCATTTTTTGATATTTAGATTAAGAAGTAGGTCTTCTACTTGTTTGTAGGTGACTTGGGAGAACCAGAAGGGATTTAGAATATTTTGATTGGATGAGGGATCCACAGTGTTGTGCTGTGTCTGGTGTTTTGCTGCCTGGGAAGTGTTGAAGGCTAGTCCTGACTTTGTGAAGTGTGTGTTTAATTTATTAAGAATGGTAGACTCTTCATGGATTGTAGTGCCCTGGGATGTTATTTTGGCAGGTATAGATGGGGAGGGGGGGCCTCTGTGTCCTTCGATTGTATTAAGAGTTTGCCAGATCTTAGCAGGTTTATCTCTAGCTGACACTAGGGCATACAGATAAAAAGTCAATTTGGCTGATCTGGTGAGCTTGGTACAGGTGTTGTGCTGCTCCCGGAAGGCTGACCAATTGGTAGCCACTTTTGAGTGCCTGGCTGTGGCCCATAGGTAATCCCTCTTGTTCAATGCTTGTTTTAGTTCTTTGGTGAACCATGGGCAGGAAGATTCTCTGATTCTGCTTTTAATAAGTGGGGCGTGTTTATTGATAATGTCTACAACATTGGCCTTGAAAAGGGGAGCTGCTTCATTGATTGAGGTGGCTAAGTAGAAGCTCTGCCAACTTATGTTACTTACAGTAGGTCATATAGGTAGTTTGCAGAGTTGAATTTATGGAGGCTTGGTTTTGTAATGAGTTTAGCTCCTGTGGCTGGTTTTTATGGACCCGTGATGCAAACAACAATATTGTGATTGCTTAAATCACTGTGAAATGGAGTGGCATGTGTGATTTTGTGAGGTCTATTTGTGAGTACTAAATCTAAAAGGGAGCTTTTGAGTTGACTTTTTAAGTTGGGCCTGGTGGGTTTAGTTATGAGTTGTGCTAGGCCTAGTTCATCGCATAGCTCTTTAAGTTTGTTAACTTTGGGACTGGACCAATCTAGATTGAAGTCACCGAGGATGATGGATTTGTTGGTGTTGGTGTCCAGATAGTTGAGGAGATGCGAGAGCAGATCTAGGCCACCTGATGGGGGTCTATAGCAGCCTAGGATGTTGACTGATTCCTCTAGGGATGGGGATAGTTTGAGTTCTAAGAATTTGAATTCTTTGAGATATTGGTAGTGTCGAGTTCCATGGCTGTGAATTTGTTATTGATGTATATTACCAATCCCCACCCCGCCCCGGTTGGTCTGTCAAGCCTGAAGGTATTATAGGAGGGTAGGGAGATCTCCTGGTCTGTTGTAGAACCTTTTAGCCAGGTTTCTGTTATAATCAAAATATCCGGGAAGGTATGGGAGGCCCAGGTGTTAACAGCATCCAGTTTCTTTTGGAGGCTACATGCATTTAGGAGCATGAATTTCAGGCCTTTGGAAAGCACGAAGTCTGAGGGGGATTCTACCAAAGGGAAGGGACCTGGGTTTAATTCAACATTGGCAGAACAGAGGAGCAGTATGATAAGTTGTTTTAACCTACTGAGTGCTAGTTTAAATTTTAGTTTGCACGGGGGTTTCGTGGTAGATCTTGTAGGGGTGAGCCACCTATGAGAGGGGGCATTAAAGTGGGGGGGATGTTGCATAGAGGAATGTGACTGCACAAAATGTGAGTGGGCACAAGAAGGCAAGGGTGGAAGCTAGCTGGGCAGATGAATTGTCCCATATAGGATGAGGTTGGTAGGTGGAGGGAGATCGTGATTTGAGCAGATTTGATGGGGTAGAGATTGCAGGCACCACATTTGGAGAGGTATGCAGACATGATGATAACATAAGTTGTGTAAGTGCAAAGCTGACAGAACAAAGACAGGTTCCAGCGGCAAGCTGCTAGAGACACAGTACAGCATAACAATAGTGACTACGACTAATTCAATGACAACTTTCACTTGCACTTGACTGCTAGGGCAGCCCAAAAGGATTTTTTTGTACTGGTTAAACCAGGGAAGGTTTAACATGGATTCCGGCAGTTCATTTATCTAGCCTGCAGTCCTAACAGCAAAGGAATGCTTACCCAGCTAAGTTCTGCAGAAAGGTAGTTCAAGGGCATTCTTGGCCATGCTTCTTGTGCTAAACTGGTTAAACAATGGGTGGAAAGTTTTTTAGCGCAGTGGGTGTTAGGCCCATTAGTGCTTTCTTGGCTAGTAGACAGGTTTGAAACATTATTCTACTGGGAAGGGGTGGCCACTTTGTTAGTGAATAAAGGTTACAGTTGTGGGTGCACTTGTCAGCCCCTAACACAAAGGAGCAGCCTTTATTGCATATCACCTTGATCCTGTTTAATACAGAGTCACAGGCAGCTCAGGCCGCTGCATAGATAAGCAGTGCATAGTAAACTAGGGACAGAATGGAGCTGGACACAGTCAGTCACCCAACTTCAGTCGTGAGGCTGTTCTGATTTCTGAATGGGGCACCCAGCCTTCCATTTACAGAGGACATCAGATTGTCCACATGGGGGGCAAAGGATAGAGTGTCATCCAACACTACCCGAAGATATTTGAATGTCTCCACTTGATCCAGTGTTAGACCTTTGTTATTGAGGATGACAAGGGAGAGACCTATTTCTTCAAATAAATGAATAAATGCTCCCCTGGTGGTGGATGCAGGTTCTGTGGCTGTGGAATGTTCCAGAAAGGGTGCTCAGCTTATAGGATGCTTTTCCAGGGATTGGAAGGGTGGTCAAGCTGCACAAAAATAGTGGGGTGGGATGTTCCAGCTGTAGGGAGATTTTGTTTTGGAAGGTAGTCCAGTGGCTGGAAGAGTGTTCCAGCTGAAGGGTCGGTGGGAGGAATGTCCCAGCAACAGGGAGATTTCAAAAGGGGGCTTGTCTGTGGACAGGAAGTGTGGTCCTTGGGGATCCAGCCCCATGGATGGTGTCATTTTGGGGTGGAGAGGCTGGTCTGGGGAATAGGAGGTTGGGGTGGTCCAAATTCAGAGATGGTGCTCAGCTTGGGATTGGGGGAGATGCTGGTACATAGATGGGAAGGGTGGTCCTGGGGAGGGTCCAACTGCAGAGAGGGTGGTCTAGGGGAGCCTGTTCTGGGGCATATTAGGATGATCCAGTGGTGGAGGGGTGGAGAATGTTCCAGGTGGTGTGGGGGGGGTAGTGATCAAACTGCAGGGATAGTTGTTGGCTAATGTGGGGGCTGGTCTAGTTGTTAGAGTGACTGGTGGGTGAGGGGCCAGTGGCTGCCCTCATATGGTGGGTGCATGCTTGGAGCTCCATGACTGCCGAAGCCCCTGGTAACGGAAAATGGAAAAACCCTGACATGATCCGGATGATTCATGGGCAGTTGGGACCCAAATATTACTGCTGACCTCTCATCTGTCAAATGCTTCTTCTACCCAGACCTGAAAAACAAAAGGGGTAATAGTGTAAGTGAAGACCCCACAGAGACAATAAGTCCCAGGGTGTGATAGGGTAATATGAACAGACTGTATGGACCACTGTTCTTTTCCAGCTGTCATCATATGCTGTATGCTGTATGTTTCTATGTTGTACTCTCATTACTGCATCTCTTCCTATGTACAGTACACTCATTACTGCCTCTCTTCCCACAAGCTGAACTCGCACTACTGCCCATCTTTCCACTTGCTGCACTCCTATGGCTGTCCCTGTTCTCACATGCTGTATGCTGTAGCTTGATCTAATTAGTAGTTTGGATTATTGCACGGTGTCATTCACCTTTGGGACCCTCCCTTGTGGTCCACCCCCCCCCCCGTCGAAAGTGTCCAATAATACCCTTTTAGAGGGATTATGTCTGAGGGACTGATGCAGCGTTTGATGTTATGCTACAGCAGTTTCCATTGCAGCCACCCACCAAGTCTGGCTCTGAAGCCCTGGACCCCAGAGAAGAGCTGCGGTCCTGCTACTGGCAAACTGCTCGTGCGCCCCTGCAGAAGCTGCAACTTGCTTTACCATAAGGCGTCACAGTTCTTGTTGGAACCACGCTGGTGGTTTGATTTCACAATGCAGCCATGATGTGCTCAGAGCCTGCTAACCCAGGAACAAAGAATTTTGAAAGCAATTGTTGCTGGCCCTTTGTACCAGCCCCCTCCCCACCCTCCTGCCCTATCTGGGCATTTTCTGTCTGGGCATTTTCTTTTATAGACTACCGTAGTCATGTGATATACTAAGTGTCCATTTCAACATTAGTTGGTTATACCAACCCTCCACTAGAGGGACTTTCTCACCAATGAGCACCACTTCTCTCTATCCTCACAAAGCATGCCCTGTTTATGTGCTCTCTAATCCTCCAGACCTATTGAAATGTATTTAATGACAGCACAGTGATGAAGCTGTACTACCTATGTACAATATTTCACCTACTACTACTACTCTCAGCATTTCTCAGTATTGGGACTTTCAATGTCATTTATCAACTACCTCACCATCAAAGGAAAATTAATCTGAACATACACTATGACCCTGGCTTTGTCTCTGCAATCTTTTTTATTCTCGCCAAAGAGCCATAGTCGCCTCTCTAGCTCTTGCCATGATACTGCGATTGGGCAGGCCTCACTGGTCACTCTAGCTACCTTAACATAACTACCTCTGCAAGCCTCTCTCTCTACTGCACATACAAAAAAGAAGGAGCTGGGTCAAAAAGCGATCGGTCAAACTGGCAGCTAAGCTACTTAAAGGATGCTTACTAAGAATCATTCTAATGTTGCTACTCCTATCGGGCAATGTGCACCCGAACCCAGGTCCTGCTAGAATTAACCCCACCATTGCCCAAAAAAGGCATGGCACTATCTCACAGTTCTCTGTAAACATCTGCAGCCTACTTCCTAAAATTGACAGTCTTCACGTCTGGGTCACTCAACATAGACCGGATGTATTGTTGGCTGTAGCAACATGGCTGTCCCCAACTGTACCTGACTCAGGCATAGCTCTCCCTGGTTACAACATCTTCAGGCTAGATAGGCTGACTAAATGAAGAGGTGGCTGTGCCATCTATCTTAAGGATATGATTATGGACCAGGCCCTCCCTAGGGCTGACTTAGGATGCCCCACCCAGGTGCTAGCTGTAAAATTACTTCTTGGGGACCATATTAAAGCACTGACAGTGTTTTCTCTCTACATACCTCCAACAGGACAAGTGGAAGGCCTACATACTCTCCTGGACTATATCCGCAGCTAACAACATACTGTACATTCGAGACCATACTCTTGGGGGACTTTAATACAAACTGGCTCTCACCAGTCTATGGTCCTGTCAAAGATGTCCTACCAGCTTTCCATCTCTTGCAACTCATTAACTCCCCTACCAGATATAATTACAAGACAGGAACAAGCACCCTACTTGAATGTACCCTCACCAATCACCCTGAATGTATCACAAACGTGACTGTGCATTCCGACTCACTAAGTGATCACTCCCCTGTTTCCTGTTCCTGGAGTAATAAATTTCCCAAGCCCCCACCCCCCCACAAACCATCTACAGCAGGGTACTAAAACGTGGACATCTTGAACCACTAAAACTGCCACCTGTGTAACCTCAAATGGACTGTACTTGACTCCGGTACTGATGTCAACGTTTCCCTCGAGCACTTCATCTCCCACTTCAATGCTGCATGTGACATCCATGCACCTCTAAAAAAAAGGAAGATAGGTGACTCGGTTAACCCTTGGATTACTGCTGAACTCATTACCAAGAGAAACTTCAGAACCACGTCTGGCACCGAGCAAAAGCCTCGTGGAGACAAGTGGATGTACAAGTTTACAAATCAGCCAGGAATGAGTGTACTCGGGTTATTAGACAGGTGAAAAGCAAGCATCATAGAGAAATGCTTGCCAACTCATGGGGAGCTAGCAGAAATTTCTGGTCTAGTATAAAGGATGTCACTGGTAAAGTTCCTAAGGTGGCATCCACAATGCTCAATCTTAATGGAGCCCCTACAATGCACCCTCTTGCTATTGTCAGTATCTTCAACAACGCCTTCACAGATCTGAGCAGTGTCCTCCCTCTTGACTTCTTTGATGAAATCATCACTAATACTACACAGCAACATGATGACACCCCAAGTACCTCACAGGAACAAATTGACAATCACAGCTCCAATCCCCCTTCTACTTTAAGAAAGTACCTGTGTCATTGGTTAGAAGACACCTGAACCATCTCCTGGGTAAGTTAAGGCACAGTGAAGACTCCCTGGATCTAAAACTGCTTGCCCTTACCCTTGAAGAAGTAATAGTCCCTATCACAAGGATTTTCAACCTTTTGCTACATCTATCCCAATATCCTCATGTCTAGAAATCTGCCTTAGTTACGCCTGTACGCAAATCTAGGGATCGTACCTTACAGTCCGGTTATAGGCCATTTTCAATCCTTCCCCGCTATCAAAAGTGCTGGAGCGTATAGTTGCAGACCAGTTAGTAGACTACCTTGAGAAGTACTCCATCTAAGGCCTGCAACAACATGATTTCAGGAAAGGGCATAGTACCACCACTGCTCTTCTGGAATTTATTGGATTCATTTGCCAATCGTTCGACCAAGGGAACACTGCAGGTACAGCCTTCATTGACTTAACAAAGGCTTTTGATACTGTGCACCACTCACTTTTTTTTTAAATAGTACTTTTATTAGATTTTGCATTTTCAAAAAGTACAAAACATACATATAACAAAGGAAAAAATAAAAAAAAATTAAGATAAAATATTATACGGTACAGACATAATAGGGTAAGGAACAGTCTACATAAGAAAAAAAAACAAAGGGGGGAATTACAGTGAGATGCTTGGGTCTGAACTAAGATTTTACAATCTGCTCTTTACAAATCTGATTCTCTGTAGTATTGAATATATAGACCAATTTATATATCTTAAGCCAAGACCCACTACACAGAAATACAGAAGAGTTTACCAATTGAACGTAGACAAACTGAGTCGCATATAAACTTATGCAAACTGACAAGGAAAGTAACACCCCTAATGAAGAGAGTGCAACATTGAATTATGATCTAATTCATATTGCAAGTATGGGTGGTTCATGCATACTCCAGGAGTATATTCTCAGCTATGGGAATTGTGAGATCGGTAAGCCACGAGGCCCAATACTCAATATCTAAGGCCTTTAAAACATTACACTACATAAGCCAGGAAAAACAAATATCAGCAATCCTAGCCATAAAGTGCTAAGTTTATGACGGCCACTCCCTCAAGAAAAGAGCATCTACCTATTCAGAAAAGTTCTCAATAATGTGAATTCTGAGCTAGGATATCCAAAATTGACTTATTCTCCGTTTCTGCTTGGTAGTGGAAGAACAGCAACAATCTCCACTGAAATTTCTGTATTTGAGCCCTTAAAAAAGCTGTGATTCTTTCCATTTCCTGAATCTGCAGGCAGATAGAGTACCACAAATCTATAGTTGGAATGGCCTTTTTTAGCCACCGTCTAGTAATCGCTTTTTGGGCTCCAGCTAGAAGAATCCAGAACAAATATCTCTGGTTGTTAGTGCTAATAAGAGGGGGTTGGAAACCCAATAACCAAAACAAAGGTTCTCTCAAAAATTGTATATGGAAAATAGATTCAAAAATATGAATAATTTGGTGCCGAAAGGTTTTGAGTTTAGGGCAACTCCAAAAAATATGTGTGTGTGTACCTCTTTCACCACATTCTCTCCAACACAGATCCCTCATTGTATTTCCATAGTGAGCTGTGATGGTGGAAGTGCAGAAAAATCTCAGGTTGACTTTCCATCTAAACTCTTTCCATAAGGGTGAAGCTGAAGTGGCATGTACCCCTACCCAAATGTGTTGCCATTCCCTCTCTCCAAGTGAACAATTAAATTCTTCAGACCATTTATCTTCCAAGCTCCCTATTAAAGTGGGCTTATTGCTAATGAAAAAGGTTACCAACTTTGAAATTAGATGTCCATCTTCTCCACCTGTTAATAGTGAAAAGAGGAGATCTGATAGTGGGTTAACCTCTGTGATTTCCTGTTTATCTTAACCTTTGCTTAGAACAAAATGACGGATCTGCAAGAATCTGAAGAGATCTCGGGAGGGTAAGCCATAATCATCTGGCAATTGTTTAAAACTTTTAAATCCCTGTGGACTATAAAGATGTCCAATACATGAAATGCCAGTTCATTCCCACCTAGCAAAACCCGCATCTGTGTAATTTGGGAGAAAGTCCAAGCAGGCCCAAATAGGGGTCCTAGTTGAGACAGTAGTTTTTAGGCCTAAGCTTTTATTCACTCCCATCCAGGTCCACTTTAACACCTTCGACCAAGGACTAGTCAAGCAAAATCTGGACAGGCCTGTCTGATCCATAAAGATTAAATTTTCCAGTTGAACCCTGGGCATCTCAGGCTGTTCTAAAACTGTCCAAAGGGGTTGGTTTTCACTTGGCCATATCTGGGCTATAATTGAAGTTGGGCTTCCTAATAATATTTTAAAAAATTGGGGAGTCCAAGGCCCCTTTCTCTTTAGCCCTTTGCAACACTTGCCATTTAATTCTAGGAGGTCTGTGGTTCCAAAGAAATTTAGATGTTGCAGATTTTAGACTTTTCCAAAAGGAGGTCGGTGGTTTAATTGGTAGAACCGTAAAAACAAAAAGTAAGCGGGGTAAAATGTTCATTCGTATTGTTTCCACATGTGCCGTGAATGATAGAGACAACACAGTCCATCTGTTATAATCCATTTGTATATTTTGAAGTAATTTGAGATGATTTGTTTGGAATAAATTTGCCATATTATCCAGAATCCAAACTCTCGAATACCGGAAGCCTTCCTTTACCCATTTAAATCGCCCCACTTGAGGGAGGTTTTCATTCATTGTTTGAGAAATAGGGAGCATTTCAGTTTTAGAATCATTTATTTTAAACCCAGTTATCCCTCCAAATTCTTGTATTAGGGATAAAACATAAGGGACAGAGTTCTTTGGGTCTTCTAAGTACAATAAAGTGTCATCCACATACATGGATATCCGGACTTCTTCCTCTTGAAGTCTAATTCCCTTATAAAAGTTTGACTGTTGGATTTTAGCTGCAAAGGGTTCCATACTTAATATAAATAATAACGGAGAGAGAGGACAGCCTTGCCTCGTACCTCGTGTTATTTGAAATTTAGTGGACAAAATACCATTTACCTTAACCTGAGCCACTGGTTTGGAATAAAGATTTAGAATCCAGTCCCTGAACCTAGACCTAAAGCCGAATTTTTCCAAAGTTTTATTTAAAAACTGCCAGTCCACACGATCAAACGCCTTTTCTATGTCAAGTGCAATAATAGCCTTAAGACTGTGTTGGGGAAGCAATGAAGTTTTGTCCAATACATTTAACAATAGTCGGATATTATCTTGTATGCGCCGCCTGGGTACAAATCCTGTCTGGTCACCATGTACAAGAAATGATATAATACTCTTTAACCTTTCCCCTATCAATTTAGCAAATATCTTTACATCAGTATTTAATAAAGATATAGGCCAGTAGCTGGCACAATCAGTAAGATCTTTCCCCTGTTTTGGTGTGATGGAAATAATGGCCTGCATCCAGGTATCAGGGACTGACCCTTCAATATGTGCTGCATTGCACACCTTCAAGAGAATTGGAGTCAATTCCTTTCGGAATGTTTTATAAAATTCCATTATGAATCCGTCAGGACCCAGGGATTTCCCTGCTTTCATGGCTATTATTGCTGAATCCAGCTCCTCTGCAGCGAAGGGTTTCTCCAAATTTAAAATCTGGGTATCTGACAATTTTGGTAGAGGGACTGAATCTAAGAATGCATCAATTCAAGCTAAGTGGTCTATTTGCCTTTCACAGGTATATAAGTGTAAATAATAATTCACAAAAGTTTCCGCTGTTTGTGAGGGTTGATCTAGGAGTTCTCTAGGGTTGACCAGATTTTTAATTTTGAGAATAAACCTATCCATCTCTTGCTTTTTGAGTCTGATAGCGAGCAATTTTCCCGCTCAGTCTCCCCCTTCATAATATTTTTAATTAGTGAATTTTAATGAATTAAGAGTATGGTGTAACATTAACTTATTGTAGTCATCCCTAGCTGCAAGTAATTTTTGATAAGTAAGGGGGTCACGAGTTAACTTATGTTCGGTTTCTAGTGAGATTAAAGTATTGTGTGCCGCATTAATTCTAAGTTTGCGTAACTTATTTTTATAAGCCGCATGACTTATAAATTTGCCCCTTATTACCGCCTTAAGCCCTTCCCAAATGAATTTTAAGGGGGGTATCTTCCTCCAGATTTTGTTTTAAATGCCCTTGTATTTCATCCTTCAATGTTTTAACTAGAGTCATGTCAACCAGTAGACCAGAGTCCAATTTCCACTGCCCCCTCTGCCTTGGTTGTTCCCATTCTATCCGGGTCCGAACGATGGCATGATCCGAGAAGGAAACAGGGGAGATTTGGACTGTTTTAAAAAGATGTGTTTCAGAATGCCAGGTATAGAAACGATCCAGTCTAGAGAAAGAATTTGAAGCAGGTGAATAAAAGGTGAAACCTTTAAGGGCCAGATGCTGCCATTTCCACAAATCTACCAAGCTTATTTCATTAACTAGAGAATGTAAGGTTTTGGAACAGGATCCCAACCAGTCCACCCTGGTGGTGATTTATCTAAATTAGGGTTTTCAGTGCAGTTCCAATCACCCACCAGTGCAAGGTGTCCCGTGGGAGACTTGCCACAGTTGTAAATATGCTGCAGAAGAATTTTCCAAAGGGGGAGTGGGGGCATAAACTGACCCTAAGTTAAGAGGGGTACCTCTCAAATCTCCCGAGATGAAAACCCATCTACCTGCACCTTCTTTCAACACCGATTTCAGTATACAGAAGAGCCCCCTCCTTACCAAGATTGCAGCTCCCTGTTTACATGCAGAAGGATCGGAATCTGAGAAAACCGAGCCCACCCATGACCTTCTTAGCTTATCATGCTCTGTTGGAGACAACCTCGTTTCCTGCAAACAGGCTATGTCACATGATAAATCCTTTAGTTCTCTTAATATTCTTGCCCGCTTTATCCCATCATTAATTCCTTTTACATTAATCGTGCATATGTTCAATGAACCCATTTTAAAATGTTTAAATATATCATCCAAGATTGGTTCTTATCATTTTCCTTTCATTCAGTAATATCCCCAGGTACATAGAAGACAAATTGACAAACAACAAAACACAATGTAGGGAAACAAGGAAAACAATATCTACTAAGGGACATAAGGGGGAAGTCTCAACAGGAGACAAATGTAAGAACAAGAACACAGATGGTCCAAAGGACCTGAGAATTGGGGGTAGGGTGTAAAAAACACCTTTAGGACAAGATCAGTTGCCCCAAAAGTGCCTCCTTATGGCTAGAAGGAGGTCACGAAGATGAAGTCTTCAGAGATAAATGAAGAGTAAAGCACACAATGTGCCAAGGGGTTTCAGCCAACTGCCGTCAGGAGAAACACACCTTCCCTTCTAAAATGGTGACCGTTTTGTAGGATCTGGGCTCAACTGTCTGCCCTGGATTGTAAACAGTTTAACAATTTAACAATTTAAGCCATCTGAATTTTTAACCAATCAGATCATTATTATATAACTAAACTTAAAACAACTATATAAACCCTAACTATTAAGGAGAGAACAAAAATGCCCAATTCTGCTCCTACTAGCAAGGATATATATCTTCAATACTCCCTCAATAACTTCTTACAGTCTAACTACATGAAATTATATGTCAGAAAATTATTTTGCTAAGGTCTTCTTAATGCCTTGCAGTAAGGTTAGGGCCAACCAATCAGTAGAGCTTTGCAGATATGGATTAATTAATGACCCAAATTATTAAACTTGTTCATAGGATAACTCGTGGCAGAGTAATAAAAGTGTTTGAGGCAGGGGGTCAACAGTTACAAGTTCCTAGCTTGTTCAAAATAAATTCCATTTCACTCAGGAGTGTAGCGGCTTTATTGCCAGTGGGAATCAAAATAAAGGTGAGCCACCAGGAAAGGTCCATTCCATCAGTGTCCCCATCTGAAAAAGAAACTAGCTCAACAAAGGTTCCTTTCCACCACCGAGCAGCCGTGTAGGATAATTGCAGATTGAGTTAGTCCCACGTTCCAAAGCAAGGGAGAAAAGCCCTCTCAAAAACAGAAAACCCTGAGGTAAGCGCAATAACTGAAAAGTCTCAGAGACATCCTAAAGCTTAAAGACCTCTCAAAGATTCAAAGAGGCAGACTGCACAGTGTGAACCAATGAGCCACATCTGCATGGAGTAGGAGTACTGAATCATGCCTTTTTCTCTGAGGGTGTCTCCCTCCCGGTGCCATGCCCCATAGGAGATTTTCTATCTCTAGCTCTGCCTTTTCTTCGCTTCTATCTGGAATAGAGATCCCTAGTTGTTCCAACTTCGGCGTCGCCTGTAATAAACTCTCATAAAACTGGATGCTCTCAGAATCTTGCAGCCATAATTTGGCTGTGTAGTGGAGATAGGCTCTAAGTTCCTTTTCTCTCAACAGTTTAACAACCTGAAGAATCGTTTTCCTTTTATTTATCATGTCCAGTGGAAAGTCTTGGTCAAAATACACTTTTTGCCCATCGAGATTTAAATATTTTTTCCCCATGCCATGTGTAATATTTTTTCCTTAGTAGTAAACTGTAAAAATCTGACCACTAAAGAACGTGGAGGTGCCCCTGGTTTAGGTTTAGGAGTGAGGGCTCTGTGCGCTCTTTCAATATTAAATTCAAAATTTTCTGGTAGAGAGAGAGTTCTTTTTGCAGCCAAGATGTAAGGTATGCAATCATGTCATCTTGCTCTTTACCTTCTGGAACTCCAAATATTCAAATATTGTTCCGTCTAGCCCTAGTTTCTACATCCTCCGCTCAGTGTGTCATCTCTCTCTCTCTCTCTCCAGTGCAGGAAGGTCAATGATCTTCCAAATGCCATGTGTTCATTTTGAAGTATTTCCATGTGTGATTCCACCTCGGAAGTCTGATTTTCCAACTTTTTGAAATCAGTTTGCAGGCACGATATTTTCGAGTCAATTCTATGCAGGATGCTGAGCATTCTTTTCCCGTCCACCTTCGTGAAATTGGACGTAGTTTCTGAATCGGAGTCATCATTTCTGGACACTGTCAGCACAGAGGAGCATGAAGGAGGGGGGCTGGTAGGCTGTTTTTCATTCTACGATATGGAGCACCTTTGCATCATTGCGCAGTCTTTCTTTTTCGTTCTCCCCATGCTAACCAGTATTGTAAGGGTTGCAGACAATGCTGTGTTGGTTTTTGATGCTCGGATGGCTGCGATTAGACAAATAAACAATCCGGGGTGACAGAGCAGTAAGACTAGGCTGCCATTCGATCTAGTGCATCACCAGAAGTATGCACCACTCACTTTTACTACAACAACTCAACACAATTGGCCTATCAAACAATGCGATGCTCTGGTTCAAAAACTATCTTGAGGAATGCTCTCAACAGGTTAAACTCTTCAATATCACCTCTCACCAATGGATTGTCTGATCTGGTGTACCACAAGGATCTATCCTGGGCTCCTTCCTGTTCAGTGACTTTCTCAACAACCTACCTCATTCCTGGAACCAATGGATTTTTCTGTGTGACGACCACACTGTCATCTTTACAAGCCATCCTAACCCCACTCTTCTTGAACATCACCTACAACTCAGCTTCGAGGAAGTAGAAGAATGGCCTACAAAAAAAATGAAGCTTATGATGTTTTGTTCCTTACACAACCAGCATAAAACCCAAACCCTTACCATAAGAAACCTCCTTGGAGTCCCTCTTGAACTGATTCAGCACTTCAAATACCGGGGGGTTACTCTGGATAACCACCTCTCCTACACTCATCACATTGAGAATGTTGCCAGGGCTGTTAATATAAGGATTGGGCTCCTCTACCAGCACAAGCATAGTTTGATGCCTGAAACACTTAGACTAGCAATTTACAGCTCCATTTTATCAATCATTGATCATAGACCTGTTATTTATATTTCAGACACCATTACCTCTCTTAGAAGGATCACTGTTGCACTCAGTAAAGCATGTAGACTACTTACAGGCTCAGCATGCCTTACCCACACTTGTGACCTACTGTATATGCACAGATGGGCTGGCTCCAACTTAGTACAAGGATTAAATATCAAACGTGTTTACTAGCCAAAAAAGCACTACATGGCCTTCTGCCCCCGGGACCATTAACCTACTGACTCCATATTGCAGTTCCAAGCACTCCCCGGCATCTGCTAATCAACTCCTCCTTGTCCCCAGATGCCTGACAACACAAGGACAATGATCTTTCTCCTACAGAGCACCACTTTGGCTAAATGCTTTGAACTTTGAAATATCATCTTCACCCAAGATCAGCAAATTCAAGCTCTTGTTCCACAAGTATCTTGTATGTAACAGCTCCTGCGATTGTCTTGCCCAATGACAAATTGCTGCTGTTACCCCACTTAAATCCTAGAGTTGTCTCTAGATTCCTCCTTCCTGCCCTCCTTTTGCTGGGGCACATCCAATCCCATATCTCCCTCCCTCACCCCCTCTCCTTTTACATACTACCTATTACCCATGACATAACCACACCATCTGCCTTGTTGCTGATGGCTCCAGCATCCACACCCTTTTACCTTCCTTATACCCTCTCCCTGTGCACCTCCTCCAACCTAACTCACCCGTCTTTCTCTCCTCCCCAACCTAGTTCACTGATCTTTCTCACCCTGTAGCCATGTATGGCAAGGCCTTTGGCTGCTTCTCTTCACCTTCTAGCTGTCTCTACTCTCCTTCTCATCCCTATTTACCTTCCTATCCCTCACCTGTTCTCTTACCTCAATGCTTAATTGAAATGTTCTAGTTTATAAATGATTGTTTAGCCATGATACTATTGCAACAAACTGTTTTTGCTCCATGTCTTATTAGACGACTGATGTTAGTCTTCCTCTGTATGTAACCCTCTCCGCTGATGTGGAACCTTTGTAAATGAGCCGCTTTGCACTCAAGGGTATAATAATCCTAGACTTAAATAAATAAAAAATAAATAAAGAAGTGTTTTGAGTGTGATGGCTTCTTGTCATATAGGATCAGATACTGTGGTGCCAGTCTATAACAGGGTGGTCACCAAGGGGGGCAGTCATCTCGGGTTTTATTCTGTTGCACATATCCATGTCTGCCTGTTAGTCTCTTATCATAGATCTCCGTGCTTTGATCAGGAGCTACGACAGTTTTGAAGGATGAAGGGCAGAGGGTAGAGTGCTGTTGGAGGAGATCAATGGCTCTGAAGGACAAACTGGTTCTGAATATACACTGTGATTTATAACAGAGAGCAGTCACCCAAAAGAAAGTAGCTTTTCTGTCTGGGGTGATTGTGGCTTGGAGGAATTGACAAGCTCAGTGCTTCCAGACTGTAGACAAGCTTCTTCATTCAGCCTGTGTGGAGCCCATGAGAGCAGTGTCAGTTGCAAGATGTGAAGAGTTTGCTTGGGTCTTCTCAGACAGAGTGTCTTTCATTTGAGCCAGGATCTCCCACGGTGGGCAGTGGTGGCCTGGTGGGGTCGAGCCTGCATGTGAAAGGGGCACGCAACCCGTCTGGCAAGAATTCTCACTATGGTGATGGAGATATCTAAGGTGATTTGGGGACTGTGCCCATGTTTTGTTAAATGAACTAGGCCCAAAGTGACTACAGATGGGTTGTGTCGAGCAACTGGGTCCACGGTTTGCTGGGAATGTTCAATGCTCCTGACAGAGAGGTTGTTCCCAAGTGCACTGAAACTGCCTTGGTTACATCTCTGAAAAAGCCATTGCCAAACCCAGACATCCTAGCAAATTTTAGACTTTGTGGGAAAAGCTATAGAGAATGTAGTGGTGCTGTAGCCTGAGACACATCTCACTCCCTTTGGGAGGTCATGCCAAATTAATCTGTTCAATTTCTTTGACTGAGGAACCAGAGAAGTAGATCAATGAATGGCATGGAATGTGGCCTACTTAGACTTCAGCACGGCCTTCAACACTGTGCCACATAGGAGACTGATAAAGAAATAGGACAGTCTAGGGGTGGGATCCAAATGGTAAACTGGGTAAAACAGCTGCTTAATGGATAAGTGTCAAACAGTGGTGGTAAACAGCACCCACTTTAATGAAGGGAGAGTGACCAACAGGGTGCTGCAGGGCTCCGTACTGGGACCGGTCCTCTTCAGTGTCCCAATTCTCTGTCTTAAGGTGGTACCATAGTGACCACCACACTAAAAGGAAGCTATGTCAATTACTGACCCCCTCTAAGCCACACACGACTTCATTTCTTACTTTCTTTTTTACTGTTTTATTCTCACTTTCATATTTCTTTTCTCATCTGATATGTTATTTTTTCTACACACTGCTGTCAACCCCTAATTATTTAATCTATTTCTCTTGTTTCCTCAGGTCTACCTGTATGTTGACGAACACTGCCTATTAGATAAGGATGGTTTTCTATCTATTCATTATCTATTTGTCCTATTTTTCTTTCAACAAACAATGTATTCTTCATGACCCCTTCTCTATTTTTATTTTACAGGAGCCCTCTCTACATGTCTCAAGACCCCTACCCTAGACTTAAGCAGGATAAGGTAAGTGTGATCTCTACTGTACTATACTAAGTGGCATTAGCTGTAATGGGTTCTCTGTGTCTATTACAAAGTTCTCTTCCTTCATCTTCAGTTATTTGATAGAGAACCCCTGAAGTGGCCAGGTAAAAGAAAAGGTACAGAGGGGATCTCTGGGGACAAATAGCAAGTCAGTCAGACAACATGTTCAGTCTCGTACATGGCTGTGGCCAGGTAAAAGAATGGCAAAGAGAGGAGCTGCACTTACAGAAAGCAAGGCAGTTAGTCTGACAACACGTGCAGTTACAGGAATCAGTTCTTTAAAGGTTACATATTCCTGATTTATACAGTGCTCTGGGATACAGTAGTCATAGTACTTTATATTGGCTGACTACCTTTGCTCTGTATGCCAAGTATTTATTTTATTTACAGTATTTATTTAAACTTTGTTTACCAGGAAAGGCACTCTGAACAAAGGCTTATTTCCAGGTCAATCTGAGGGAGGTAGGGTAAGTAGGAGACATTACAAAGAAAAAATTTGACAAATCAGAAATAGCAGAACGAAACTGAAGCATTTCAAATAAACATTGGGCATTTTGTATTATATAAACTATTTTACAGCAAATCTTTTTTTAAACTAAGAAAGCAAACACCAGGAATTAAAAACATTTGTGTGACATTTGAGGTAGCTAAGGTCAGAGCTCGATTTGACAGAAAACAGGTCTGGGGGCAGCTAAGGGCAGAAGCAAGGAGGGGTAGGAGTAGCTTTAATCATGAGCTTGAAAACTGAGAGTGAAGTGGTTTGCCTGCAGCTTTGTGAGAGATTCGTCCAGAGGGACGAAAGATGGAAAGAGAAAGCAGATTGCCTGGATACTGTGAGAGGATGGGGGAGGGAGAAGGAATGGGCTACTCTTGTGCGGGGAGGGTAGAAGGATGGTCTGGCTGGGGAGACGAGTGAGGTGAGGTAGGAGGGAAGTAGACCAAATCAGAACTTGGCAATAAAAGCTAGGGAGTGGGCCTTTCAGTGGAGCAAGAGGGGAAGGATGGACAGGGAACAGTAGAGGGAGCAGTGGTGGGTTTGGAAGGGGGAATTTGTGGAAAAACAGCAGAATACATTTAGGAGGGAGTCTATTTTATTGAGAGATGAAGCTGGTGCAGTGGCGTATACAATATCTGTGTAGTCGAGCACAGGGAGGATAGTTTTGGTGACCAATTCCCGATGCACATGGGGAGGGAGGCAATCTTTTTTTGGTACATGACTCCAAGTTTTGGATGGAGTTTCAAGTACAGGGAGTCAATATGTGTAGAAAAATCTAACTTGTTATCTAGCCAGACCCCCAAGTATTTATAGGTGGTGACAGCTTCAAGGGGGGAGCCGTCTAGGGTGGTAAAAACAGGTGGGGACGAGATTGTAGTGAGTTTTTGTCTCGAACCAAAGGTCATAGAGACTTTATTTTGTAATTACCTTTAGTTGGTTTGCCTGGAACCAGTTTAGTACTTTATTGAAGTCCTGCTGAAGAGGGCCTCAACTTTGGGGTTAGAGGGACTGTAGGAGTAGATGATCCTGCCGTCAGCATACATGTGGATATGTGTATGTGAGCAGGCTGAGGGGAGGTCATTGATGAATAGGGAGAACAGTATGGGGCCTAAGATGGAGCCCTGTGGGACTCCAGTGAGGATAGGGAGGGGAGCTGATTGGACGGAATCTGTCTGGACTGACTGAGACCTGTTCATGAGGTAGGAGCTGAACCAGCCTACTGTTGGTGGCACAAGGTTGACAGAGTGGAGCTCGTTTAGCAGGAGGGGGTGGGACACAGAGTCAAATGCTTTAGCCAGATTGATGAAGATTGCTGCAGCAGTGTGACCCAGGTCCATGCCTGAGAGACTAGAGTCTGTGACATGCAGCAGGGAGGAGGAGGAGGTGGTGGAATGGTGCTACCTAAAACTGGCTTGGACCGATGAGAGAATGTTGGAGTTGGTGAGGAAGGCAGTAATCCTAGTAAGGACTAAGGACTCCTGAAGTTTGGCAAGGGAGGGGAGGAGGGAGATGGGGTGGTAGTTTCCTGGGCAGGAAGGGTCACCTCCTTTATGGAGAAGCAGGACCTTAGCTAATTTCCAGGTAGAAGGGACAGTGCCAGAGGAAAGGGAGAGATTTATTAGGTGCATAAGTGGGAGAACAATGGCTGGGGCAGAGATTTGAAGGAGCTTGGGGCTAATGCCATCCACACTCATTTTGGTTGGGTTTAGGGACCGCAGAGCATGGTAAACCTCTTGTTGGGAGATGGAGGGGGAGTGGTAGCTGCTTTGAGGGTGTGGCGTGGAAGGGTGGGAGTGGGCAGTAGTGGAGGAGTTGGGCAGAGCACACATGGTAAAGAACTTGTTTAGTGCATCAGTTACTAAGGTGGGGTCAGAGACAAGGGAGCAATCAATTGAGAGGATGGGGGTCTTCCAGAACTTAGAGTGGGAGCCCTGATTTGAGTGGGGTAGGTCCTGGAAATAGTCTACCTTAGCTGACTGGACTGCATTTTGTACATTTGTTTCTATGAGACCTATACACCTGAAGGTCAGCCTGGGTCAGGAAGGATTTATAGGTGGTCCACGCTCAATCACGCATCTTGCTCTGGGCAATTAGGTTGACGTTGATCCAGGGGTGGTGAATACGTTTGACTCTGGCCTTTCTTAGGAGTGCATGAGTATGCCTTTCTTAAGGGTGCATGAGTATTCCAAGCTCAGGTGAGGTTAGAGATAAAGGTGTCACAGGCAGAGTCTATGTCCTTTGTGGAGAAAAAAGGGGTCCAATCAGTGGAGAAGAGGTCTTGCAGGAGGGTGTTAGTATCAAGTGCCCTGAGGGAATGATGCTGTATGTTCTTAGGGATAGAATGGGAGTGGTGCACATTCCTGATGCTATAGGTAATGCAGTGGTCACTGAAAATGTCTGGGAGAGTGTCTGCAGCAATAATGCGGTGGGGGTGGGGGGAGAGCACCCAATCCAATAGGGAGTGGTTGAGGGAGCGAGGGTTTATATGGGTTGGCTCAAGTTATGAACTGTGTGAGGCTGAGCAGTTCAACATTATGTACAATGGGTTTGGAGGTGGGAGAGAGCCAGTTTAGATTGAAATCCCAGAGCAGGATCTGTTCACCAGAAGTAGCATGTGATACAATGGAGGAGATGCAGGTAATCAGTGATGCTGGTGGGAGTTTGGGGGAGGCATATAATACCCTACTGTATAATGGTAGAGTGGCAGAAATGTCCAACTTAGCTATAATTAACTCATGAAAGGAGAGGTGGACCTCACTATGGGAGATGGTGCAAGAATAGGACTTGTAAAGATAAACAGCAACCCCACCATGTTTGCCCCTGTCCTGATGGAAGAGGTTGTAGTCTGGAAGAGTGAGGTGGGAGTCTGGGGCTTAGGAGGACAGCCAGGTTGCAGATATTCATAATATGTCAGGGATGTGTTGGGTTGTCCAGACTTTTAGGGCATCTAGTTTGGGAAGAAGGCTCCTGGCATTGAAGTGGAAGATTTTTAGGCCTTCTGGAAGATCTGGGAGTGAAGACTGGGAGGGCGGACCAGGGTTTAGTTCTATGTCACTCGAGATAAGCAGTAAAAACAACAGTAAGGGGAGAAGGGAGTATTTGTTTGGTCCTAAACAGCATGGTGTAGAGGAGGGGCAATGGAAGGGAGCATATGAGCTACAGATGTGGCAGATGGCTTCTAGGTTGAGGATGGGAGAGCACAACATTCCAGGGTGAATGATCGGCTGGGGAAAGGGGATGGAACTGGGGGGGTAGAGGGGAGGGAGTGGGGTGGGTGAGTGAGAAAGGAGAGAAAGGGGGCATTTTGGAGCGGGGGAAGTGAGAGGGGTTACAGTATAGGTAACGGAGAGCAGACCAATGTAGAGAGGGACTAGGGACGTTTTGAGTGATTGAGGAGAGGAAGGGGAGATAGGAAGAGGTGGCAGAGGGTAGTGAGAGAGGAAAAGTTTAGCCTGGAAGCAAATTAAGTAAAAATAAATGTGTGCTACCAAAGCAAGTTAGGCAGGAAGGAGGAGAGTGGGGGATATGAGGTATAGGGGATGTGCCAACGCAGGGGGAAAAAGTGAAGCACAGAGAGACAGTTTTTATTGTGATTTTGTGTAATTAAGTCAGATTCCTGTGGTGAAAGATATTTCTAATAAGAACAACTTTTGCCTCTCTCACATCTGGATAACAGGCAGTGTTTACCCTTCCTGGCTGGGACTCACCTCTCCTCTGCTGATCCTGGCAGCAGAGTTCTTGTACATTGACAGTGACATTTGGTTCATTTCTGTCAGTCACTCCTGTCTATCAGTCCATTTCTTCATGCCCCTGTTGGAATGGAAAACTTCAGGTGTGTTTGGTAGCTTTGACACTCCATGCCCTTGATATCAGTGAATTTTGTTATACTATTCAGTTTGTCCCTTTGTGTCTGGGTATTGGTTTGCTGGTCTGCTCCTCTGTGCCCCAAGTCATGTCCCTTATGTCAGACCATCCTGTAGACAGTGATGCATGTGATCTGCGATTGAGTCACATACAGACAGTCTGGCACATCCTCCAGAAATTCTTTCAAAGGAGATGACTTTGAAAATAGAGGGCCTTAGGTCAGTGTTGGCACTGTGTTCTCTTAGTCCCACCATTTGGCTGAAAAATAAATAAGTTGACTAAAAAATGTTAATTCACCACTGCTAGCAAATGTTGTTTGCTGTCCAGCATGACTGGAGTAGTGGGAGTGAGATCAAGAGGTTGTTTTCCTTTGAGAAGACTAGCACTTCCTTCTGCTTATCCCCATATCCCATGTCCGTAAAACTCACTGCCATCCACCTCAGCCCACCACACTGTCTTTACAGCTCTAGGCAGCTCCTTTAATGTAACAATTACTGGGGACTAAGTCATAAAATTGATGCAGGCTCATAGTCTGTAATTGCCCAGGATCTCACGGATTTATATGCTTTATTTAATTGCAACAAAACCCAAAGCTAACCCCAACTGGGTATTTGTAATTCCTGGCTGGATGACCTAGCCCATTAAAAAAATTCCATAATAAACAAGCATTTGGCAATGCCGAATGTTGATTGCGTTGGTGTGTTGAGCTCGCTCACTGCCCCTCTGTCACTCGCTCAGTCTGTGTCTCCCAGTGCTGCAGGCTGCTCTTTTGTACTGGGCTCCTGCCTGCATTGGCACCTTGTTCTGCCCACTAAGAAATCGGCAGCTGGCCAGACAGAGCTCAGTTGAGGTGGCTCACTCCCCCTCTCTCACTCGCTCATTCTGGTTCTCCTGGCACTGCAGGCTGCCCTTTTGTACTGGGCTCCTGCCTCTGTTGGTGGCTTTTTCTGCCCACAAAGAAATTTGCAGCAGTTATAATAGAGCTCTGTTTAGCTCGCTCACTCCCCCTCTCTCACTAGTTCATACTGGTTTTCCCACCACTGCAGGCTGCCCTTTTGTACTGGCCCCTGCGTGCCTTGCTACCTTTTTCTGCCCACAAACAAATCTGCAGCAGTCCCAACAGAGCTCCGTTGAGCACACTCACTCCCCCTCCCTCACTTCGCTCGTTTTGTGTCTCCTGCCGCTGCAGGCTGCCATTTTGTACTGGGTTCCTGCCTGCATTGGCGGCTTGTTCTGGCCAGAAAGAAATCTGAAGCAGTCCATTGAGCTCAGTCACTCCCCCTCTCTTACTCACTCATTCCGTTTCTGCCGGCGCTGCAAGCTGGCCTTTTGTACTAGGCTCCTGCCTGCATTGCCGCATTTTCTGTCCACAAAGAAATCCACAGCAGTCACAATACAGCTCCGTTGAGCTCGCTCACCACCACTGTCACTCATTCATTCTGTTTCTCTCAGCGCCGCAGACTGCGCTTGTGTACAGGGCTCCTGGTGCGTTGGCACCTTTGTCTGTCCACAAAGAAATCTACAGCTGTCCTGACAGAGCTCCATTGAGGTCCCTCAGTCTCCCTCTGTCACAAGCTCATTCTGTTTGTCCTGGCACTGCAAGCGGCCCTTTTGTATGGGGCTCCTGCCTGCATTGGTGCCTTTTTCTGCCCACAAAGAAATCTGCAGCAGTCCTGATAGAGCTCCATTGAGCTCACTCAGTCTCCCTGTCTCACTCACTCGTACTTGTTTCTCCCACCGTTGCAGGCTGGCCTTTTCTCTTTGGACCCTGCCTGCTTTGACGCCTTTTTATGCCCACAAAGAAATCCGCAGCAGTCCTGACAGTGCTCCGGTGAGTTCGCACACTCCCCCTCTCTCACTCGCTCTCTCGTTCTGTTTCTCCCAGTGCTGTAGGCTGAACTTTTGTACTGGGCCCTTGCATTGGAGCCTTTTTCTGCCCACAAACAAATCTGCAGCAGTCCTGACAGAACTCAGTTGAAGTCGGTCACTCCTCCCTCTCACTCATTCGATCTTAATCTGTCCCAAACACTGATTTTCCACAGCGACCGTGCTATTCTCCAGCAGGAGTGCAAAAACATATTTTAGCCAGGATGTGAAAAATGACAGCTGTACTGTTCATAAGGAGGTGTGAAAAACTGCCACTGTTGAAAATGTAGCATGAAAATATTACAAATTTGCGAAGTTACAAGGGTGCGTGGAAACAGTTCAACGCACGCTTGTAACACAGTCGTGTTATGGAGTTTCGTCACCAAATTTTCAACACGGGGATTTTAGGACCTCTGCTCATGAACAGTGCCACAATCATTTTCTTAATCTGTCCCAAACACTGATTTCCCACAGCGACCGCGTTATTCTGTGCCACAACTGTGAAACCACATTTCAGTCAGGATGTGAAAAATGACAGCTGTACCGCTCATAAGGAGGTGTGAAAAGCCACTATTGAAAATCTGGCATGACAATATTACAAATCTGCGAAGTTACAAGGGTGTGTGGAAAGTGTGCAATACACACTTGTAACAGACATTTGATGGGCTATCATCATCAAATTTTCAACATAGGCATTTTAGGACCTCTGCTCATGAACAGTATCACTGTCATTTTCTTAATCTGTCCCAGACAGTGATTTCCCACAGCGACCGTTCTATTCTGTGCCGGAAGTGCGAAAACACATTTCGGCCAGGATGGAAAAATACAGCTGCACTGTTCATAAGTAGGTGTGGGTAAATGGCAATGTTGAAAATCTGGAGTGAAAATATAAATTCGTGAAGTTACGTGCGTGCGTGCAAACTGCGCAACACACGCTCGTAACACATTCATTTTATGGAGTATCGTTACCAAATTTTCAACATAGTCATTTCAGGACCTGTACTCATGAACAGTGTCACTGTCATTTTCTTAATCTGTCCCAAACACTGATTTCCCACAGTGACCATGCTATTCTGTGCCGGAGGTGCGAAAACACATTTCCGCCAGGATGTGAACAATGACAGCTATACTGTTCACAAGGAGGTGTGGAAAAGGGTGGAAAGTGATTACCCTTAATGCTAGGAGCCTTGGGAGGAAAGCTGCAGAGTTACAGGTGCTCATGGCAGAGGGAGAGGTGGACATTGCAGCCATCACAGAAACATGGGCCACCCAATACAATGACTGGGACCTGTCTGTACCAGGGTAAAGGTTATTTCGTAGGGACAGGGTGATTGGGAAAGGAGGGGGTGTGGCACTATATGTGAAGGAAGGACTGAAGTGTGTAAGGGAGGAAGGGGAGAAGGGTAGTATGGAGTCAATTCGGATGCAAATCCAGGATTCCAAGAATAGGATTCTTAGAATGGGAGTGGTGTACAGGCCACCATCTCAGATGGAGAAGTTAGACAGGGAACTAGCGGAACAGATCAGGAGGACCTGCGAGAAGGGTAGTGTGGTGATTGTGGGGGACTTCAACATGCCAGGAGTGGATTGGAGTACCCCAACAACCAGGAACAGAAGGGAGCAGGTACTGCTGGATGCCTTCCAGGACAGCTTCCTGCTGCAAATGGTCAGTGAACCAACCAGGTTAGGGAATACTCTTGACCTTGTGCTGGCAAATGGGGACTTTGTGAGAGAACTTACAGTGGAGGAACCGCTGTCAGGGGAGTGACCACCACTCAGTATGGCTCACATTGGATATGGGCAAGGAAGGAGTGGAATCTGGCACAAGAGTGCTGGACTTCAGGAGAGCCGACTTTGGGAGGATGGGGGAAGTGGTAAAAGGGTACCTGTCCAGAATTCAGTCTAGTATGGACACTAACCAGAGGTGGGAGGCTCATAAAGCTGGGGATAGTGGAGGCAACCAAAACCTGCTGCAAGGCCCAGAGCAAGAAGGCTAGGGCTAAGAAACCGAGCTGGTTGAGCAAGGAGGTCATGGAAAAGGTAAGGAGGAAAAGAGCTGCCTTTAGGAAGTACAAGAAAACAGGGAGGGGGAGGACAGGGAGGAGTACTTGACGGAATCGGAAGAAGGTGACAAGTGCAGTAAGGGGAGCCAAGGCATCTACGGAACTCAGACTGGCACAAGGCATTAAGAAGGGGGAGAAGGACATCTTTAGGTACATCAGGGAGAAAAGGAGCTGTAAGGACCACATACTAAGGATTAGGAAGGGGGGTTGGGTGGAAGAGTAAGAGAAGGCAGAAGCACTAAATGAGTACTTCTGCTCAGTATTTACTAAAAGAAGAGGGGGTGACACCCAAGGGGGGGAGAAATGGCAGAAATGGGGGGGAAGGGGTGACAGATGAGAAAATAATGGAGGGCAGAGTTCGGGAGGGTTTGAAGGCACTGAAGGTGGATGAGGTGCCAGGCCCAGATGGCATCCACCCAAGGGTACTGAAGGAGCTGGCAGAGGTCCTTGCAGGACCTTTGGCAGACCTATTTAATGCCTCACTACATTCGGGGTGTGTACCTCAGGACTGGAGGATGGCTCATGTGGTGTCCCTCCACAAGAGTGGCCCCAAGGATGAACCGGGAAACTACAGACCAGTGAGCCTCACATCCATTGTGGGTCAGCTAATGGAGACTATCCTGAAGGAAAGGCTGGTGGCCCTCCTAGAGGCCAAAGGACTACAGGACAGCAGACAGCATGGCTTCATACGTGGCAGATCCTGCCAAACCAACCTGGTGGAGTTCTATGACTGGGTAACTAGGCAGCTGGACAGGGGCCATGCAATGGATGTCCTGTATCTGGACTTCAGTAAGGCATTTGACTCAGTGCCGCATGGAAGGCTGGGAAGTAAGTTAGTAGGCACAGGGGTAGGTGCAAAGCTGGTGAGATGGGTAGGGAAGTGGCTTCTGGGAAGGCAACAGAGGATGGTGGTGGGTGGGGAGCTCTCACACCCAAGGGCAGTGATGAGCAGTGTTCCACAGGGCTCGGTGTTGGGACCAGTGTTGTTTGGGATATTCATTGGATACATGTCATTGGACATCAAGAGCAAGATCAGTCTGTTTGCTGATGATACCAAGGTAGGAGCAGTGGTGGATGACCTAGGGGGATGGCAGGGGTTGCAGGATGATCTGGCAAAGCTTGAAACCTGGTCAGACACCTGGCAACTGGGGTTTAATGCCAAAAAGTGCAAGGTGCTGCATTTTGGGATGAAGAACCCAAGGAGGAGTTACCAGCTGGGGGAAGTGCAGCTAGCCCAGACAGAGGAGGAGGAGGAGGAGGAGAGGAGGAGAAGGATCTGGGGGTTCTCATTACAGGGTCAATGAACAACTCGGCACAATGTAGGAAGGCAGCTGCAAAGGCCAACAAAATGCTGGGTTTTATTGCAAGGGGTATATCCTCGAGGAAGGAGGAGGTGATTCTGCCACTGTATAGGTCATTAGTTAGACCGCACCTGGAGTACTGCGTGCAGTACTGGCGCACATATCTGAAGAGGGACATTAAGTTACTGGAGGGGGTGCAGCGCAGGGCGACAAAGATGATCAAGGGGCTGGGGGACTTATTATGTGAGAGGATGCTGAGGGAGTTGAACATGTACTCACTGGAGGAGAGGAGGGATGGGGGACATGATTGAAACCTTTAAGTACATGAAAGGAATAAACAAGACAGGTACAGAGGGGCTGTTCAAAGTAAGGGAGGGGAGGGACACCAAGGGCCATGATATGAGACTGGAGGGAGGAAGGTTCAGGAGGGAGATGAGGAGACACTTTTTTACGGAGAGGGTGGTTGCTGGGTGGAATGCGTTACCTGCAGAAGTGGTATCCAGTAGAACAGTGGACTGCTTCAAAAGGGGATGGGACAGGACAAGGGGGAGGGTCAATGAAGTGGACGGGAGGAGCAGCTGCAGCATAAGGGGTGCTAGCTGTACATTCGAGCAGACTTGATAGACCTCTAGGCCTTTATCTGCTGGCAAATTTCATATGTTTGTATGTTTGTGACAAAATGGCAATGTTTAAAATCTGGCATGAAAATATTTCAGATTCACGAAGTTACAAGCATGTGTTGCAACTGCGCAGCACATGCTCGTAAAACAGTCATTTTTTTTTTTATTTTTTCCACCAAATTTGCAACATAGGGTTTTTGAGAGCCCATCTCATGAAGACTGGCATTGTCGTTTCGTTAATCGGCCCCAGTGACCGTGAAACCACCTTTCCGGGCTGATTAATGCTATGACAGTTCAAGAATTCATGAGGAGGGTTCCCAAAGGCCCCCTGTTGAAAATATGGTGAAAAAATTCTGAAAAATGCCCGAGATATGCAATAAGGTTGAAAACCCTATTTATTACATTATACAGCTTACCAGCATTTCTCAGTTCAGGGTCGACTTTGAAAGAGTGCAGGCGTGTTCCTGGTCACAGATTGCTGTGCACAAGCTCGGCGGAGGTAAAGTAGGAGTGAGGGGTGTGGGAGGCAGGTGCGTAGGGTGGGTGTGGGTTGGGACAGGGAGACTATGGGGAACCGTTTCTTTTGCAGGAAAAAACAAACAAAAGATGTCGTGGGACCATTTTTTCCTTTACTGGGGCATGTGGCAAGCTGGGGTGAGCTCAGCATGCCACCACACTTTCTTTTGGGGTGGGCAGCAGTAGCCGGACGGGGACTGGGTACCCGTCCGGCAAACAAGGGGTATCATTATGCCAACGGGATTGGGCATCCCGCCAGCAAGAATAAAAGCGGGGGTTACAGAATGCCAGCAGGGAGGGCTCCACGCTATAACAGAAACATGGGGCACCACGGATGGGGATTGGTGCCCTGTCAGCAAATAAACACAGTGTGGGATATTGTTTGTGAACATGGCAGCAAGCCGCAACCATGTTCACAAACAGTATCAGGGCTTCTATATCCCACCCTGCAATGACGGGTCGCTCACGCTGCAATGAGGCGGCCCCTGATTGCAGCCACGAAATTGTCACAAGTTGGTGCCAAGGTTCCAAACTTGTGTCAGCAGCAGCGTGCAGGGGGATTGGGGAAGTGGGACAAGCCTTTGCAGACTATGGGGGCATTGGCCACAACAGTGCTGTGCCTCCACAACCTGATTCTGAGAAAGCTGCTACAATATGTTTCTTGCTCTGCGTGCAATCAACATAAAATGAAAGGGTATGCTGCAGGAACAAGGCCCTGAATTAGTCAAGGTTCCCCAGTCTATTGACATCTCCTTCTGGGCACAGGGTGTTGTGGCACAGTTGCAGCAGGTCCCTCCTTGACTGGTTTGGCTTCTCTGTCATTGCAGACCTCTGTGATGACATGTGAGATGACTCTCCTCAGGATCTGTCAGGCTTCTTCTCTTCTCTCTCTCTCTGCATGTAGCATATGATTTCTTTATTCGAACTCAGAGATGCAGATTCAGCCTGTGAAGACTAACAATATGAGACCAGTACACCCATGTGGTGACATCCAATCCCTGTGTGTACTGCAACAACCAGCAGTGGTGCTGGCTCTGCAGCTCCCTAGACACAAATCCTGTGCCCCACACATCGCATGCATTGCCATGCTTAAAGAACACCTATCCTGCTCTCTTTGGAACCCCTCCACCAAAGCCCCAGTTGTAGGCTTACCTTGCAGGAGATGATGGGGAACAAATAAAAATTTTTTGTTTGCACTATGTCAAAATTTTTAATGTTCGCTTTTAAGGAAGGTAAGGAATAGTAAATTTGACTCAAGGAGCCTGCCACATGAACCCTTTCCCTTCATTGTACGAGCTCTTTGCTCCATCCCTACGCTCCAATGTTTTGAGATTTCAGAGTTTGGAGAGCACAAGGGTTCCTCATAGAAAATGATAGGTGTGTCTTTTAAATAGGTATTTTTATTGTAATTCATATTTTATTTGCCTAAAATAGAACATACAGAAAGACATCAGAGGCTTTACAGATGTAATCACATAGGCAGGGCAAGGCCCCTTGGAGATACAACACTAGTGCATGTTCAGGTGTCTTGAATACAGGTATAAATACACTGTATGACATAAACTGTAATATAACTTTGTGTGGCGGCTCTTAAGCCTCTCATTCATTCACAACCTGTAATAGCAAATATCAGTGCCCTTGGAAAGCCCTGTGTAGGTGTACTGAAATAGGTACCAGCCGGCCTATACACTGTCTTCAGAAAGAGGATTGTGGGTCTCTGTGCCATTATTCAGGTAAGACTATGTTTGGACATCTGGACTGCTAGGCACAGAAAGGCTATGTGTAGTCCCCTGGCACCCCTGGCTGACCTACTCCCCTGCTGCCTGTGTCATGCAGTGTTACATATTGTGACCTTGTAGTACCTTGCAGTATTTCGAGTCAATTTTCCTCTTTCCCCTGGCACCAGATGCTCCTCTCCTTCCAGCCTTCTATGGGTCCATATCTCTGTCCACTGGCCTCACTGCTGATGCCGACGCATGCTACCTGACTCCCAGTGTTGCCCTTGGTCTGGGTATATCCCTTCCCGGTGGGGCCCCAGCCCCTCTGTGGCGCTGAAGATAAAGGAGAAACTCCTTGCGTTTTGTGAGAGCAGGGTTGGGGAGCATGCGCATTACTGAGGAGGGTCTGATGGTGTGATGGCTCGGGTGTGCAGAAGCAATCATCCGGAGAAGCTGAGTAAGCCATTTTACCACTTTTCTGTGGACCCATCTTCCTCCTCAAGGCATGTCTATAATGGCATCCTGCAGCAGGAGTGCACTTGACGTGTGTTGACCCACATCATGTGCAGTACCTCAGGCCAACCACCCAGTGCCACTTCAAGAGCGGACAGCACTTTGACCCTCACCTGGGAGGAGAATGTCCACATAGATGCTCTGTCACCCTCCATGTTGGTTTCCACTTGTTTTTGTTTTTTCCAATTCAAATTTTATTACAAATTTTACAATACAAGGAACAGATCCATACATAAAACAGCAAATTAGACAGTCATTTGACAATGCAATGGGCCTGTCCCCCCCTCCCATTGCCCCCATCTTCCCCAACAACCCTCCTCCCTCCCAATCCTTCCTCCCAGGCCCTCAACCCTCCCTCCTCCGCACAGCAAGATAAGACATGAACACCCAGATTAAAGTAAAGGCATCAATACTTATAAGGAGTATAAAGTACATAAGGGGTCCCAGATTCTTCTGTAACTTTTCAGTCTATTACTGAGGCTTGCTATTGCCTTTTCAGTTCTCAGATTAGCCAGCAGTTCGTTAAGCCATTCAGTGTAAGAGATATCCTCACTGTCCTTCCAATGTTTCAATACTAATTTTTTGATGGACATAGAGATAAGGGCCATATGATACTTGTGATTTAGTACTGTCATTTGAGAGTGATCACCAAGTAAACAAATGTCCACTGTAAATAAGTCAGACAGCTCTAAAAGAGGGTCTACCTTATGCTGAATGCTTGCCCACAAAGGAGCCACCTTAGGACAGGTCCAGAAAATATGGAGTAAAGTGCTTTCTCCTTGGTGACAGTAGGAACATAAGGGAGAGGACACTAAACCAAATTTGGCTAATTTCTGCAGGGAGTAATACATTGGGCAAAATATGACATTGCATGAGGCGTAATCTGCCCTGTGTTACAAATCTATGACAGCTATGCCAGAGAAAAGGCCAGTCAATATTTAAATCAGGGAAAAGAGAAGCCCAGTAAGCTGTGGGACCAAAGCAGTCCGGGAAAAAACTTTCATATAGGATCCCATACGACTTGGAAACAGCTTTTGGGAAACTCACCAGATGGCCTAGTTCCAAATGGAAGGATAATTTGGCCAGTTGAGTGGGGTCGGTTCCCAGCACTTTAATGAGAAGGTGTCTCAATTGGAAGACTTTGAATATATACTGGTTTGGAATTTTGAATTTGCTCAGGATTTCTGCGGCAGGGAGCCATAAGCCATCTTCCTTTATAAAGCTGGAGAACTGGCTGTCTCCCAAGTATGGTAACTATCTTGCTATCAAAACCTGGTTGTCAGTCTTAAAGTTGGAGTTGCTCCATATGGATTGAGATGGGTCAAGGGTGTGTCTATATTTAAGGAAGGCACAAAGTTGGGAGTGAACCCTTACAAACACAGCAACAGGAGAGGATCTGAGATTTGAAGGCAGAGAGTGTAACCTTGTATGTAAAAGTGCTGCCGGTGATAGTTGACAGGATCGAATATGGGCTAATTTAATATTAAGTCAAAGTGGGGAAGGTGATGAGTTACCCATTGACAACCATCTGAGATATTTGGTAACTTGGCTGGCCCAGTAATAGAGACCTAGATAGGAGAGGTGTAGGCCCTCTTTAAGCTTTGGAGCAGCTAGTTTATAAAAGGCTGTTCTAGACTGTTTTCTTGACCAGATGAATTTTGTGAGGAGCCTGTACACTTTTTTAAACCAGGACCCTGGCCGCCAAATATTAAGTAAGTGAAGGGGGTAAAACTGACAGGGAAAGACATTCATCTTGATTAAGTTAATTCTCCCCCATAATGAGACATTCATCTTGATTAAGTTAATTCTCCCCCATAATGAGATTGGGAGGGTGGACCATTGATCTAAATCCTGACTAATAACTTGTACCAGAGAATCTAAATTCTGTTTGATACAAAGGGCTGGGTTTCTAGTCAGTTCAATTCCAAGGTATCTGAGAGAGTCTTGTGACCAGGAAAGCCCTAGTGTCAAGATAGCATCTTTAAAGACTTTGTGATTAAGGGGAAAAGCAACTGATTTGTTAACGTTTAGCTTGTAATTTGAAACCTGGCTATATTCTGTAATAATTTCTAACATGGGTGGAATAGATGTATCCGGGTGAGACAACTGGAGAAGGAAATCACCCACATAAGCGGAGACCTTGACTTCCTGAGCTTGGATGGTAATTCCTTGAATCTCCTGGCATTCCATCAGTCTATGAATGAGGGGCTCCAAGTAGATATTAAAAAGTAAAGGAGACAAAGGGCAGCCTTGTCTTATACCCGAATGTAATGAGAACAGTTCTGAGATCACTCCATTCCCGGACACACGAGCAGTCGGGAACTGATATAGGGTTTGTATCCATTTCTGGAATTCAAGGGGAAAATCAAAGGCCTTGTGAGTCCGAAACAAGAAGTTCCAGGTGACTCTATCAAAGGCCTTCTCAGCGTCCAGAGAGACCAAGGCAGCAGGGAAAGGGGTGTCTCTGGACACTGAAAAGACATGCGACATTGTACGAAGGCTGTCCACTGAGGGTTGGTATCCACTTCTGATGTCAAAGGTTTTGTGTGTAAACTGGACATCACAGACTGCTTGGATTAGGATGGGGTGAGGAAGAAGGTGGCATTGGAACCTATGGAATGCTTAGCATGGTATAGACTGAGTGAAGGCAGTGCCTCTGGACATCATGGACCACTTCACTCTGGATGGGATGAGAGATGTGATGAGAGATGGGGCTGCCACCAGACAACAATGTGTGCTTGTCATGGAACAGGGTGAGAGAGGAGGCCTAGCACCCTAGGGCATGCTTGGCAGAGGGTAGGAAGAGGGAGATGGTGCTTCTGAACAGCACGGCCTGAACACTACAGGATTGAGATGTGGTAGGAGGATGCCACTGGGCATCAGAAATTGCTTGGCATTGAGTTGGGGTGATGAAAGAGGAGGATGTCACTGGACACCAGGGAATGATTGGCGTGGGATAGGAACAGATCACATTTGGATACTAAGTAGTCCTTGGCAAGCAGGGAGTCCTTGGCAAGTGATCTGGTTAGGAAGGAGAGTGTCACCGGACACCAGGGAATGCTTCGTGCTGGATGCATTATCTGAAATTACCCTTTCAGACTAGTTATTTATGGTAGCCAACTCTGGGGTTTTTAGTTAGTCACCTTTTTGTTTGCATTCTTCTTTTAGTTGTGCTATACTTTTTTGTTTGCACTCAATTTTTAGTTATGCTGTGCTTTTTTTGCTTGCATTCACTGTTTTGGTGTGATGTGCCTTTTTTGCTTGCATTCACTTTTTTTGTTGTGATATACTAACATACTAATTGCCAGCAGATTAGGCCTTACGGTCTATCGAGTCTGCTCGAACCTCAGATCCCTAGTTGGGTGCCGAGGCCCTCCCCCTCCTTGTGTTCCAGAAACCCCTATTATCCATCCCCACCCCCTGGGCCAGGCCATTATCTGATACATCCGCTTTCTGTGTCTGTCCCACCTTCTCTTGAAGCCCTCCACTGTGGACCTCTGAACCAGCTCACCAGGCAGCACATTCCAAGGGTCAACCACCCTCTCAGTGAAAAACCTCCTCCTCTTTCCCCCATCACCCTTCCACCTTCCAACTTCAAACCATGCCCTCTGGTGATACCTCCCTGCTTTAGTCTAAATATCCCCTCCATGTTTACCCTATTTATTCCCTTGAGATATTTGAAGACCTCAATCATGTCCCCCCGTCTCTCCTCTCCTCCAATGAAAACAGGCAGAGCTCCTCAAGTCTGTCCTCATACTTCAAATCCCCTAGTCCTCGTATCATCTTAGTTGCCCTCCTCTGTACCTGCTCCAGGAGCTGTCTGTCCCTCTTCAAGTGTGGTCTCCAGTACTGTACACAGTACTCAAGGTGTGGTCTAACCAGTCCATTGTACAGTGGCAGAATCACTTACCTGCTCCTAGAGGTGATCCCCCTTACGATGCACCCCAACATCCTGTTTGCCTTGCTAGCCACTCTCCTGCACTGCTCAGAGTTATTCATACATAAATCCACCATGACCCCTAGGTCTTTTTCCCCTGTTGAGGCCTCCAGCGCCTCCCCTCCCAGGGTGTACCTGTGTTTAGGGTTTCCCCACCCAAGATGTAACACCTGCACTTGGTGATATTGAAATTTACTCCATGTGTGAGCCCAGCTTTCCAGGGTGTCCAGGTCCCTTGCAGTGCCAACCTCCCTCTTCCCCTCAACTACTGCTCCCATCTTGGAGTCATCAGCGAAGAGACTCATTTCACACCCTATACCCTCCCTGATGTCCGATATGTGTGCATTAAACAGGATCGGACCCAGGACTGAGCCCTGCAGTACCCCACTACCGACCTCTCTAAGGTTCGAGAGCTCCGCACTGACCACTACTTTCTGGGTGCATCCAGCTAGCCAGTTTTCAATCCATCTGACCATCAAAGGGCCTACTCCCAACCCCGTCAGTTTCTCCACCAGACCATTATGGGGGACAGAGTCAAACGCCTTGCTGAAGTCCAAGAATAATACACCCACAGGCTTTCCCCTGTCCGGTTCTGATGTTACCCATTCGTAGAACTCCACAAAATTGGTTTGATATGATCTACCTGGCACAAACCCATGTTGTCGACTATCCAGACCTCCCACCTCCTCAAAGTACACCCCCAATCGTTCCTTTAGCATACTCTCCATTAATTTTCCCACCACCGAAGTCAAACTGATGGGTCTATATTTACCTGGTACTTCCTGCTTTTTTGTTTTCATTCACTTTTTTGTTTTGCTGTGTTTTTTTTCTTGCATTCACTTTTTTGTTGTGCTTTACTTTTTTCCTTGTATTCACATTTATGTTTTGCTATGCTTTTCTGTTTGCATTCACGTTTTAGTTGTGCTGTGCTTTTTTGTTTGCAATCACTTTTTAGTTATGGTGTACTTTTTTTGTTTGCAGTCACTTTTTGGTTATGCTGTGCTTTTTTGCTTGCATTCACATTTTTGTTGTGCTGTGCTGTTTTGCTTGCATTCACTCTTAAGTTCTTTACATTTCTGTTTTGTTTTGTTACTTTATTTTTTGTGGCATGACACTTCATGTTTGGTTTTGTTTCTTTGTTTTTTGGTTTGCAAATCATTTAATTTTTTTGTTCTACTTATTTGGTTGCTTTCACTTTTTTGGTGTGTGTTTTGCATTTCAGGGCCACCGTACACAGCAGTATGAGAATCTCTTCAACCAAGAGGAATATGTGTTGTTTGTTGCGGGTTTCCTGGAAACCATCAAGACTCTCAACACTTCCTCTGACACATTCAAACCAGAAAATTCTAGCTGTTCAAGAGCCATACCTTCAGGTGGAGTGTTCTGAGTGATGAGAAAGTTACCCTGACCTGGGATAAAGTTAACAAATTGTAACTCAGTGGCAGTTAGCTTAGTGTCCTGCTGGATAGGTCAACAGAATTTAGTACCATGTCTGCCTGGCCCAGTCTAGAACTACAAGGATCACTGTTACTGGCTCTCTCCTGAGCTTCATGAGTACCATCTGTATGAGTGGGAATGGCAGGAAGGCATACAGGAACTTCTGTGTCCAGTCCAGGGCCACTGCATCCTCTGGAATAGTGTCCCTGGCTGATTGCCTGCAACAAAACTATGGATGCTGATTGTTCTTCCAAGAGGAAAACATATATATTTCTGGGATACCCCATCTTCTGAAGATTGAAACCAACACTTCTTGGCTGATTCTGCTTAGGGACTCTGCCAGCACATTCTTCTTCCCTAGCAGGTGTACTGCAGAAATCTTTGTGTCCAGGGATGAAGCTAGATCCCAGATCCTCATAGCCTCTGTGCACAGCTTTGATTATCTTGTCCCTCCCTCTTTGTTTATGTAGTACACTGCTGCGGTAATGTCTGTCCAAATTTGGACTGACTGTCCCTGTATGCTGGATGGAGAAGGACTGCACTGGCAGCAGTACTGCCCTGAACTCAAGAAGGTTTATGTGCTCCTGAGACTTCTGAGGGCTCCAGATACCTCTTACTATAAGGTCCTCTAGGTGGGCAACCCACCCTAGGAGTGAAGCATCTGTTGTAAGGAACTTGCTGGGAAATTATTGGAGGAAGGGAATGCCTTCTCTGAAGATGCTTTCCCTATTTCAACCACTCCAGTGCTTGCATAAAGATTTTTCTGACTGGCATGAGTTGAGACAGGGAGTCCAACCTTTGGGATCAGTAACCTTTTAAGTGGTACCATATGTCCCTCATTTGAAATCTGGCCCATGGCACTACAGCTGTGGATGAAGCCATGTGGCCTAGCAGCTGTAGAAATTTTTTGGGTTCCATGTGATAGCAGCGAAAGCATAATAGCGCCAAACATATGGGCAAAGACAAAACAGTGAAGACATTTACAGTCCACACCAATAACAGTGCATGTCAAAACATCGACACAATATATCTTCTGGGACACCTCCTTGCCCCTCCGATACAGATAGCCTCTATACAGCAACAGTGGTCTCCCCTTCTGGCTTTGCAAAAAACTAAACAGACATCTCCAGAATTCAACAACCACATCCAGCAGCAACAAAATAATCACCACAACAGACCCTCAATATGCACAACTTATACCCCATTAACAAAAAACATCTGAAACCAGCCCAATGAAACACATCTGCAAACCTAACAAAAAATATGTGACCAAACCTCCTAAATAAAAAAAAAAAACACACAGAACCACAACCCACATTACATACACTCACATCATATGCTGACACCTAGACCTGAACCCACAACACTCAGTCTTACACATCACCCTACCTACCTAGCACCATGCCTAACCCACTACACCACAGTGGAAACATAACTGCAGTCCATCCAAGTGAAGCTTACATCTACCACCACATTCCCAGCCAAACAATCACAACAATATATTTTATGCGGGGGGGGGGGGCTTTACCCCTGAACCCCCCATATATATATACTGTATATATATATATATATAAAAACTCCAAGTCTGCACTATATGTGACAATGTGTGCAACACTACCCAGCACACTTTGCCATCACTGTACAACTTCGCTCTCTTTGCTCCTGCTGTTTTACACCTTTTGCCCATTTTACAGGTGCTCAGTTTGAGTAGTGCATATTGAGTTGCTCAGACTGAGTCACCCATATCCAGGGATACCGATCTCTTGCAGGTCTTGTATTGCCTATGTTAAATGATTCTGCACTCGCAATCAGATCTGATACCCTGTCCTGTGGAAGAAAGACCTTTTCCTGCAGGGTACTTAGCTCTGCTGCTATGAAATCCAGGACATGCACTTCCTCTGTATGGGACTTCTGCAGGTTTACTAAGAACCCCAGATTTTCTATGGTGCTTCTTACCAGTTGCATGGAGCACGTCGCCTCCTGTTTCATTTTCTCTGAGACTAGCCAGTCATACAAGTAAGGGTAACTATCACACTTTGCTTTCTTAAATAGGGTGCCACCACAGTCATGCATTTTATGAAAACCCTTGGTGCTGAGCTGAGACCAAAAGTCAAGGCTGCAAATTGGTTCTGGCAGTTTCCCAGCCTGAACCTTAGCTATTTTCTGTGGCTAGGTATGACTGGAATGTGGAAGTTAGCATCTTTATTTATTTGAAAACTAGTTACCAGGAAAGGCACACGGAGCCAAAGCTAGTTTACAGGTGATGGGGGGGCTACAGCTGAAATAGTGATTACAACACTGCCAAATTATTGGTACAAAGTAAAGTCTTTCTCATAAACAGTCTCTAATAAATATGAGCCAAATTCCAGAAGGGTTGGAAAGCACTGATGAGCTTCAGTAACTCTTTGTTTTACATTTACAGAAGGGGAAGGAGTAGAGTAGTAAGTAAATAAGATTTAGATACATAATTGAGTAATATTACCACCACTAGATCTCACCTTAACAAAATAGAACACACTGTGCAGAAAGATAAAACATTACAGTGGCATGGGTTAACCTTGGGATGGTATTATAAGGGCAAATGTATCTCCAGAGGTCTCAGAATATTTATAGAACCAAATTTAGGCATTACTAATCAGAAATGAACAGATAGATGGGATGGGATTAGTGTAGCTCCATTTGAACTCTGTCCAGAAACACTGTATAACATGCTGTTACCTGCCTTTTTGTCTGTGTAGAATAGCTCTCAAAAAGTAAAGGAAGCTGTTTCATCATGGCTAAGGCCAGTCTTACAAAGGTATAGAAGAAAGTCCAGAAAAAGCTCATTAAAAACAGTCTTCTGTTGAGCAGTTTATGTCTCACAGTTGTGCCAGTTGTAGGTGGGTATTGGATTGTGGGTCTACGGACTCAGAAGAGCTTCTGAACCTGATATTATGGCCGCAACACAGGCATGCCTAAAATGCACTGACAGGAAAGTAGAAAAACAGGTGGAAGAACAGAACAGTGCTCTAAGTTTGGTACTGGCAATTGTAGAGGGGCTTAAATCCACCAGAGAGCAAGATGCAGATAAGATTAATAGAAGGGTGAATTCTATTTTTTAAATGGTAGCTGCAATGAAAGCCAACATCACTGTCTGAAACAGACTATAAATGACACGTAACAACCAAAGGCAGACATTGCTACAGTAAGGGCAATTTCTAGAGTTCACTTTATAGACAATACCATCAGCAATGCAAAAACTGAATGCCTGGATAACACTTTGGGGGAAAAGAATTTAAGTTTTGTTGGGGTTCTCATGGAAGATGTGCAAGGAGTGGAGGCAATGCTTGGAATTTTGTCTCCTTTTTGTTAGGTTCTGTTCAGGAGCTTTCACCCTCCCTAGTTGTTGAAAAGACTTTTTTGCTCCCAAGAGCCAAACTAGTTGAGATTAATTTCACAGTCACTGCCTCAGCTTCTCCAGTGACTGTAATGAAGACAACACTATCTGTGACATTTGGCCCTTTGAGGGACAGAAATGCTGTTTAGGTCATAGTCAGAAAATTGAAATGCCTGTCTTACAACAGTGACAAACTACATGTCCTTGCAGATCTTTCTAGGGACACAGAGAGATGCAGAAAAAAAAGTATCACCTTAAATCTGCATTTATTAAAAACAGGATGACTGCCCAATTGCTTCTTCCAGCCCAGATTAAGAGTGACCTTGGATGGAACAATATAGAATTTTACAAGCTATGATGCTGTTGAAAACATTTCGTCTCCTAAGATGAATGGGGACACTACCAGGAGCAAAGAGTTCGATACTGAGTCTCCAAATGACCCCAGAAATGTAAGTGAAATCAAGGATTGATCCCTGGACTCTTTTGGGATCAACTTATGTCTTAATGACCCAAAGATGCAAAATATCTCAAAACTGAGATAATAAAAATGTTTTTGTGAATGACACCTCTCTGATATTTTTACAGATATATCATTTATTTTCGTTACCTTTACTTTTCAATCTTTATTTATACAACATATGTTTTCAGAATACAGTGTCAGTGGCTCAGCAGGCTGTAGATGCGCCTCTAAAGCCGGAAGATTGGAAAGATTGGAAAGTCATTTGGAACTACAGATCAGTCAGTCTGACCTTGGTAGTGGGGAAGTCATGGAAGCACTACTAAAGGAGGGATTGGTGGAACATCTGGTTGCCAATGGACTACAGGACCCAAGGCAGCATGGTTTCACTGGGGGGAGGTCGTGCCAGACCAACCTCATTGAATTTTTTGACAGAGTGACAAGGGAGGTGGATCAGGGGAGGGCAGTGGATGTGGCCTATCTGGACTTCAGCAAAGCCTTTGACACTGTGCCACATAGAAGGCTGTTAAACAAACTGGGGAATATGGGAGTGGGCAGGACGGCAGTGCAGTGGGTGGGTAATTGGCTGGGTGGCAGGACACAGAGGGTGGTGGTAAATGGCTGTCACTCCACAGAGGGAAGAGTGACCATTGTGATGCCACAGGGGTCAGTGCTGGGACCGGTCCTATTCAACATCTGCATTGGTGACATTGTGCAGGACCTAGAAGGCAGAATTTCTCTGTTTGCTGATGACACAAAGCTCATTTCTTTCTCTTGTCTTTGTGAAACTACAAACATACGAATCTGCCTGCAGAAACAGACCACCCAGTCTATCAATGTCTGCCCGAGTGTGCAGCTAGCCCCCTAGATTGCCCCATGAGGGTAAACAGGGCAACAGAAATTTCAAACGTGTGAGCCCTCATTCATTTGGAGCTTATCTAAACTCAGATTCATTAGGGGGAGGGAAGGGGAGGAGGCGTAGCAATAATAGTCAAAAACTGCATTGGCATAGGAGGAGTGGAGGAAGCGGAGGGAACTGTGGAGGTGATTTGGGTCACTTTGATAACAAGGGGGGGGCAAGAGAATAAAATAGGAGTGATGTATAGACCCTCTGCACTGGCGGAGGAGCTGGAGGAGAGTCTGGTGGCAGATGTTGGGAGACACTGCAGTTTGGACAGGGGAAGGGTGGTGGTGTTGGGGGGCTTAAATATGCTAGGAACGGACTGGAAGACTATGGCATCCTCGGTGGCCAGGGAACAGAGGTTGTTGGATGTCTCTCAAGACACGTTCCTAACTCAGCAGGTGGGGGAACTGACCAGGGAGGTGCGGATACTGGATGTGGTCCTGGCAGACAGTGACCAGACTGGGGGCCTGGAGGTAAGGGACCCGTTGGCTGGCAGCGACCATGCCACAGTCTGGTTCTGACTGGACCTAGGAGGGGTAGAAGGCTGCACAAAGGCGGAGGTAACTGACTTCAGGGGGGTGGATTTCAAGGAAATGGGAAAGATCCTTAAGAAGCATTTGGATGGGATTGGGCCAGACATGGACGCTGACAGTAGGTGGAAAATCATCAGGAGGGGGGTGCAGGATGCTACCAGCACCTGTGCAAGAGTAAGATGAAAATGTGGTAGGGCCCGTAAACCCTGCTGGTGGACCAGGGAGGTTCAGGAGGTAGTGAGGGGAAAAAAGGCGGTTAATAGGCATTTCAAGTGCTCAAGGAGTGAAAGGGATCGAGGGGAGTATGAACTGATGGCCAGAAGGGCCACTAGGGTGGTGAGGGCGGCTAAGGCAAGGAAGGAGAGGGAACAAGGGGTTCTTTAGATACACTGGAGAAAAATGAAAGGTGAAGGGGCAAATTAGCAAGATTAAAACAGAGGAGGGATGGGCACAAGACCTGGGGGAGCAGGCTGAGTTACTAAATGAGTACTTCGCCTCAGTTTTCACCAAGGAAAATGAGGGGGTTGCATCATTCATGGGAGGAGACTGAAACTGAGGAGGGGGGGGACCCTTACTGATCGGAGTGTCTGGGGAGAAGGGGGCCATCACTGGCAGGAGGGGAGAAGGCAAAGCAGGGGGACGAGGTAGTGGAGGTGAAAATCATGGCAGAGAGAGTGAGGGAAGCCCTTGGGTCCCTTACGACAGAGAAAGCATGGGGCTGGATAAATTACATCCCAGAGTGCTGAAGGAACTGGTGGATGTCCTGGCAAAACCCCTGGCGGAGCTCTTCAGTATCTCTCTGAGGACAGGGTGTGTGCCCCAGGACTTGAAGGTGGTGCATATAGTGCCTATCCACAAGAGGGATCAAGGGAGGTGGCAGGGAACTACAGGCCTGTCAGCCTGACATCGGTGGTGGGCAAGGTGATGGAGGGCATTGTCAGGAGAGGCTGGGGGGACCTGGAAAAGTTGGGGTGCCTGGATGATAGACAGCATGGATTCATCCCAGGGAAATTGTGTCAGACAAACTTTGTGGAGTTCTATGACTGGGTGATGAGTGCCTTGGATCTGGGTAGACCGGTGGATGTCCTCTTTCTTGACTTCAGCAAGGATGTTTGACTCTGTTCCTCATGGGGGCCTGTTGGATAAGCTGGGAGAAATGGGGTGGGGATCCAGATGATCAGATGGATAGGAAATTGGCTCCAGAACCGGACCCAGAGAGTCATGGTTGGCGGGATAGTCTCATCCCCTAGGAGGGTTAATAGTGGGGTCCCTCAGGGATCAGTCCTTGGGCCCCTCCTGTTCAACACCTACATCTCTGACATAAGGAAGGGTATCAGGAGTGAGATGAGTCTCTTTGTGGATGACTCAAAACTGGAGTGGTGGTGGATTGGGAGATGGGGAGGGTGGCCCTACAGGGGGACCTGGAGGCTCTGGAAAGTGGAAGCTGAGGTTCAATGCAGGGAAATGCAAGGTACTGCACCTGGAAGCCAGAAACCTGGGCCAAGTGTACACCCTGGATGGGGGAAATGCTACAAGTCTCAATGGCTGAGAGGGACCTGGGGGTGGTGGTGGATGTCAAGATGAACAACTCTGAGACTTGTAGGAGGGCAGCAGCCAAGGCCAACAGGATGCTGGGATGCATCGCTAGGGGATTACCTCCAGAAGGAGGGAAGGATAGCCCTCTGTATAACTGCTTGGTGAGGTCACACTGAGTACGCGTGCAGCTTTTGGAGGCCACACTTAAAGAGGGACATTGAACCCTGGAGAGGTCCAGAGGAGGGCAACCAAAATGATCTGGGGCTTGGGAGACAGGATCTATGGGGAGAGGCTCGAAGAGCTAAATATGTACACATTGGAAGAGAGAGGGACCGGGGACATGATAGAGGTCTTCAGGTACATGAAGGGGGTAAATAGGGGAGGAGCAGTCAGGGTGCACTGAAGGAAGGGGGGCAACTAGAGGGCATGGGTGGAAGCTGGAGGGGGAGATTCAGGGGAGAAAAGGAGGAGGTGCTACTTCACTGAGAGGGTGGTGGAGCCATGGAATGCATTGCCCAGGGGGCTGGTAGAGGTAGAGATAGTGGAGGAGTTTAAGAGGGGGTTGGACAGGTACAGGGGAGGGGTTCTGGAAGCAAAGTACTGTGCAGCAAGAATATCCGGGACTGAGAAGGGAGAAGCCAGAGAGGGTGAGGGGGGCAGCAAGGTCAGCTCCCAGGGTGGGGGCTGACCAAAAGAGCAGACACGAAAGGCCGATAGGCCTATTCTGCTGGCATTTTAGTATGTTAGTATTAATATGATTAATATAATTAATGCAAACCATGTTTCTATGAATGTAAATTATATTGATTATAAATATATATATTTAAATCTACTCTCTCCAGTGTTTGGGCACATTATGTAACTCAGCATATTTATTTTGTAGGATCATATTAGTAGGTTGCCTGCTCTTAGCTTCTATGGTTAATAGTATGTAATATTGTATCAATTAATTTTATGGCTGATTGTGTATTTATTGTATATGATATAAAACTGCACATTCAATAAAAACTAAGTACAAAAAAGCATAGAAAAAATTAAAATGATAATAATAATAAAAAAATGTGGTTGGTTCCCCTAAGTGGGAATTGTGTTGCCAAGCAGCCTTCTCCAGTTCCGGGGAGCTGACTGATAACCAGAGAGACTGCAACAAATTATACTTTGTAAACTAAACACACACTAAGTAAACTATCTAACTAACTAACTAACTAACTAACTAACTAACTAACTAACTAACTAACTAACAAACTAATGTAGAGTATTTGAAAAACTAGCTTTAAACTTAAAACAATAAATACTAGCAATAAAATATAAAAACAGGTGACCAGAAGGCTGGAATGACTTTAGACAACTGCTCTCTTCAAGCAGAGAAACAAATCTGATATTAAGCCAGTAGGGGGATTGTGACCACAGGCAGAGCTTGACTTTGTTTTTTTTTGTGTTATCTATTTATCTCTCCAGTGACCCTCACCTACCTCTCCTTCAGGCCATTTGTCAAGGACATTCACCTCTCACTTGTCTCCACCGCCAACCACAACCCCACATTGCAGCCACCTCAGGGTAACCCGACATAACCCTTATGTTGGGTGGGTCCTCCTCTTCCAAGGAGAAACAGTCTATCAGCCCTGCCATTGGTCCTGGGTGCTGCTGCGGCTGGGTTGGCTGTTGTGGAGCTTGAGGGGGGCAGTAGTCTGGGTGGCTGTCATCTGGTAGGAGGAGACACCATTTTCAGTTTTTTTCCTCCGATTTCCCTTAGTTGTGCTGCTCCTGAGCTTTCCCTAGTCTCCACCGGGGGCCGCTACAGAGCGACACCGATCCCCAATCCACCCCAGAAGAGGAGAGCAGTCCTCCAGTCCCTGAAGCGCCCTGAGGTTTGGCTGGGTTGGGAAGGTCTGGAGAAATTGCACTGCAGTGAATGTGTCAAGAAGGTCTACAGAATTTGATGCTTTTTTCCTCCTCCTCCTATATGCTGAAAACCAGTGAGTAGGACTATAGCCATATCAGGTTTTTGGAATCGTTTTTCAACAGGCTGATTAACTGACAGTTAAAGTTTTAGCAAGAGCTAAGAGGGTGTGAGCCTCCTGGTTCCTAAGCTATCTGGGCTTTGGAGGTGAGAGCTCCCCAGTAATCATATGTGCTACGAAATCTGGACACTTTTTGATTCTGGACTTCTTTGGAGTACCTTTAAGATTGGGACTCAGATTTAGAAATTTTCTGCTCCTGTTTGTGTAATTTCTGGAGACTTCAGAATCATTATATTTAATTGTGTGATTGTGTGAAGGTTGTTTTGGTGTAAGGTGTCACAAATGCACTCAGCAGGTCAGGCCGTCTGCTCCCATAGTGCCAACCTCTGAGCGCAATAGAGTGAACCAGTAATAGACAGGTAACCCTCCTGTCTGCCTTTGGGTTCAAATCGCCTTTAGTCTCAAGTTCTGGGGGGATTCAAACTGTGAACCTTATGCTAGTGTACCCAATGTACAGGCTCAGATATGTACCCTCTTTGGGGATTGCGGTACAATCTTTCACCAGGGGCACCATGCCAGGTTTCCAAAATGAGCCCTTAAAACTCTGTAAGAGACCTTAGGTATATTCTTACCTTTTCCCAGTTTAGTAACACAATCAAGCCCTTCAGAACAGCTGTCAGACTTAAAAATACAGGCACTCCACATGCAAAAATGATGGAGGAGACCAAAGCAGACTCTTAAAGAATATGTTTACTAAAAATGGATAAAAACAGTAAGATATAGTACAGAACAAATATCAAAGAGCATCACAATCACATAAAAGAAAAACAAGGAAAACTACAGAACAAACTCCTACCAAAATACATTTAGAACTTTTCTATCTAATGTGTTACCTCTGTAAGTGCAGTTAAATTAGAGAACTGTGTCTCTTTAGAGTCCCAAAGATAGTATCCCAACATTTCAGATGCAAGTATCAGTTTAAACTGTCTCCACACCCCCTTCTGTGAGTCATCTAGCTCCTCCTTTCAGAATCAAAGAAATACAAACATGATATCTTATCAGGAGGTATATTAAATAATGTGACATCAGCAAAAACTCATTTCTCAAATTATGAGTCTTTGATCAGCCAGTTCCTTTGAGGATTTACAACTCTGCAGTCCATCACCCAGGTGTGAGATAGCCGACAGTAATCAGCTTAATGATGTCCTGTTTTTGAAGTCATAAAGTCACATTTAGTTTGCACTTCAAAAAGCCTAGGCATGTCATGAAAAGGTAATAAAATGCAATTTATCAAGGAAGTTAATTATATTACAGAGATCTCCTGGTCAGTCTACATTCTACATATCCTGCAGCGTCACTGAAACATTTGGGGGGGAGGGCAACCATGGAAACCCAGGCTGTCTTATGTGAGACAATCACATACTATATTGCATATAATGCATGGGATAGACATAAAGGAATTCTAGAGGGCAGGGGTAAGGGGAAACAGACTTCTAGGAAAACAAACTGAACTTACAAGCTCAAATGGGCAGACTAGGTGGGCCATAGGCCCTTATCTGCCAACACTATGTATCTATGTATTTTTATATTACAAATATCATACAACAATCATAACCAGCTGGCCAAGTGTCACAATCCTCCCCACCTAGACTGAATTTGGGGGCTCTATCCCCTGCATGGGATGAGCTCCCTAAGTCAGTTCACTCCTCATACAGACATGACAGGCCATCTGCGTTCTGATTGGTCACTCCAGCCCTATGTAAGATCATCATGTCATACCCTTGCAAGGTAAGACTCCATCGTAATAGTCTACCATTAGTTTATCCCATTTGTGTCAGTCAAACCAGGGGGTTGTGGTCAGTTTGTACCTCAAAATGCTGCCCATATAAGTATGTCTCTAACTTCTTTAGGGTGCACACTATGGCAAGACACTCTTTTTCCACAGTGGAGTAAGCCTGCTTCCTGGGAAGTAACATTTTACTCAGGTACACTACAGGGTGCTCTTTCCCTTGGTTGGATGTCTGACTCAGTACTGCCCCAATATCCACGTCTGAGGCATCAGTCTGGACTATAAAGGGTCTGCTATAGTCAGGACTTGTCAATACAGGAGCACTGCACAGTGCCTCCTTCAGTCTTGTAAAGGTTTTTTCATATGCTGGTTCCCAGGTAATTTTCTTAGGCATCTTTTTCTTTAACAGGTTGAATAGGGGAGCAGCCAGGGCACTGTAATTGGCTACAAATTTCTTATAGTACCCTGCTGTCCCTAGAAAACTACAGACCTGCTTCTGCATCTCTGGTCTGGGCCATGCATTGATCACCTCTATTGTTACTTGGCTGGGATGGAGCTGTCCCCAGCCTACAACATGCCCGAGGTATGCCACTTCAGCCATGGCCACCTGGTAGTTCTAAGCTTTGACAGTGAGTCAGGCCCTCTGTATCCTGCCCAGCACTTCCCTAAGGTGGGACAGGTGTTCCTCCCAGCTGGCACTAAAGATGACAATGTCATCCAGGTATGCCACGGTGTACTCCTCAGCACCATTTAACACCTGGTTCACCAACTTTTGGAAAGTGCTCAGGGCGTTGTTCATTCATTACTTTAAATTCCAATAAGCCTATCAAAGTGATGAAGGCCGACCTCTCCCTAGCTCTGTCAGTTAACTCTACCTGCCAATATCCCTTTGTCAGGTCAATAGTCATAAGGTAGGTCGCCCCTTCCAACTTTTCCAGGAGTTCTTCCATCCGGGGCATCGGGTGGGTGTCTGACTTCATGACTGCATTCAGTCCATGTTAGTCCACACAGAAATGAGTAGGGCCATCTGGCTTGGGCACAAGGACTACGGATAAGGCTCAGGGGCTGTGAGATCTCTGGATTACCCCTAAATTCAGCATTTCCTCCACCTTCCTCATAATGTCCTTTTGGACAGCCTCTGACACCCGATATGCTGTCTGCCATATGGGGGTCTGTGTCCCTGTCTCTACATTGTGCGTTGCTAAGGGGGTTAGTCCAGGCTTGGCACTAAACAGTGGAGCAAAGTCTGCTAAAACCTTCCTTACTTCCTGGATCTTGTCCTGAGCCAGCTGGGGTGACAATTTAACTGCTTCCACAGAGGACTCCTGCTTGCTTTCTTCCAGCAAGTCCAGAAAGGGGTCTCCTTCATCCATCCCCTCCCCTTCCCAGGATTACATACTGCAAACACCATGTCAGCCCTATTAGCATATGGCTTCATCATGTTGACATGGTACATTCTTTCTGTATGTCTTCTGTCAGGTAGTTCTATGATATAGTTCACGTCATTTACCTTCTAACTACTTGGTACGGTCCTGTCCACTCAGCCTGCAGCTTATCTTTCCAGACCAGAATAAGGACCATGACTTCCTGACCCACCATGTACAAACGAGCTTTGGCTCTGCAGTTGTAGCACACTTTTTGTTTCTGTTGGGCAGCTGCCAGGTTGCTCTGGGCTGTCCCCATAAGCTCCTTCAGCCTTTCCCAAAACCTAAGGACATAATCAACTATGGGAGTGCCCTGGGTGGCATGCTCGCCTTCCCAGTCCTCCCAGATCAAGTCTAGGGGTCCACATACCCAGCATCCATATAAGAGCTCAAAGGGGGAAAATCCTGTCGACTCTTGGAGCACTCCCTGTGTGCAAACAACAGGTGGGGAAGGTATTTCTCCCAGTCCCTCCCATGCTGTTCAGCAAACGCTTGGAACATTGACTTCAGGGTACTGTTAAATCTTTCCACAGGCCCATTGGCTTGTGGGTGATAAGGTGTCGTGTGTCTCTGCACCACCCCACACTTCTCCCACAAACATTTCATCAGGTCCGACATGAAGAAACCCCCTCCATCAGTGATAACCTCCTGCGGAAACCCCACATGGGAGAAAATCCCAAGTAAGACATCTGCCACTTTGTCTGTCCTCAGTGAGGCTAGAGTGACTGCCTCTGGATACTGGGTGGCTTAATCCACCACGGTCAAGATGAACCTCTTCCCAGAGGAGCTGGGGGTATTTAAAGGCCCCACAATATCCATTCCCACCTTCTGGAATGGCTCCTCCACTATAGGCAATGGAATTAGGGTGGCTTGGGTTTTCTTACCTGCCTTCCCTATTTCTTTGCACCAGTGACAAGACCTGTAATACTCCTTCAGCTGCTGGGTGAAGTTGGGCCAATAGAAATTCTGGGCCAACTGCTGCATAGAGCATGCGATTCCCAGATGACCAGACAAGGGAATATCATGTGCAGTCTTGAGCAACTGCTCACGATACCCCTTGGGAATGACAAGCTGCCTGCTTATCACCCCTCCCTCTGTCTTCACATCCTGAGTATACATCAGTCCATTTTTACAATAAACTTTATGTTTACTGTCACCTCCCTGTGCTCCATCAGAGTCTGCCCAAGCTCTCAGCTTCTCTAGACTAGGGTCACTTTTCTGAGTAGCTGCAAACTCCTTACACATTCCCAAGACATGGGACAGGTCCCCGTCAGTATCTAAACTAGGGTCCCTAGCTCTAGTGTAGGGCACTCAGTGTCACTGTCATCCCTAACCCTCTGACAATGGGTCACCCCTCCTTCTTCGGAGTAACTCTCCGTAGCTGTGTGGTTAACTGCTACTGGGGAAATTTCTACCCCTTTTCATTATTCTCCATATCAGGAGACACAGGCTGGGGAACCAGCCTCCCAGTGGTTTCCACAGTGGCTTTAATGGGTCCAGGGAATTACAATTTCCCCTTCCCACTTGGCTACAGGTAACTGCACAAACCATCCCCTATCTGAGATTGTTGCCAAGGATGACATCAACTGCCAAAGTTTTGGCTACAGCCACCTGTTGCACAGTTCCCCCTGTTTCACCCCAGTCTAGGAGAACACTAGCAAGTGGCAATGTGGTCTCCTCACCAGTGAACCCTTGTACAGTTACAACTTTATTGGGTATAAGCTGACCACGCTCTACCAGATCCCCTTTTACCAATGTCAGGGATGCCTCTGCATCTCTTAAACCTTGTATCTGTACACCATTTACTGAAAGTGGGTGCATGTGTTCCCTCATGTTCACAGGCATGCTTCCAGGGACACACAAACAACCCACTTCTTTCCTAGCCCCATTTTGCATATTGCTCATCCTTTTTGGACACTGTCTGGCAATATGTCCAGTTTCTTTACAAACCCAGCATTTGTTTCTTTTCTCAGAAAAATCTTTTCTTTGAAACCTGGTGCTAACTGGTTTCAGTGGAGGCAGTGATGGTCTTAGCTGCCCTGAAGGCGTGCTTTTCCCTTTCTGCACTGCCACGCCCACCTCATTCACTCTCAGAGTAGGTCTGCTCTTGGCATAGCGGTCCAAGAGTTCAGCAACTTCTTGCACTGTTTTGGGATCTCTGTCCTCCAGCCAGATTTTCAGCTCTGCTGTGCATGCCCCAAAAAACTGTTGTAACAATATAGCATTTGCAATTTTATTTACAGAGTTTACTTCAATTACTTCCCACCAATGTTTTAAAAACTGACTTTGTTTCATGGCTAGCTCCTCTTAGCTTATTCAGGGCTTCTCCTGAGCTTACAGAATTTAGCTCTGCATGCTTCTGCAGTTAAATCAAACTTTTTAAAAGTGCAGCTTTAAGTTTGCTGTAATCATTACTGTCCTCATCTCATTGTCCATTTGACCCAATGCATCCCGAGCTTTCCTGGTAAGTAGCAGGGATAGCTGGAAGCTCCAGGACCCTCTAGGAATCTTTGCCTGAATCCAAACTTTTTCAAAGGAATTTAAAGAGGCATCCATATCCTCCCCCTCTTTAAACTCAGCTATCAATTTGGAATTTAATTTGTAACCCAGTCCTGTAGTTTCAGTTAAACCCAAGCCACTTACCTGCTCTGATGCTGATGGTTGGAGTCATAGCTTCTCCAGTTCATCTCACCTCTGGTGCTCTCGCTGTTCCTGGTCAGCCTCTCACTGTTCACACTCCCTCTTTTCCTCTGCATCTTGCTTCTCTCACTCCACGTCTCGCTGTTCTTGCTCACTCTTCTCCTCTGCACCTTATTTCTCTCACTCTGCTTCTTGCGATTCTCACTCCGCCTCTCGCCATTCTTCTTCAGCCTCCCTCTGGATCTCCAGCTCCATTCTGTGCAACTCAATCTGCAGCCTGATTGTTTCTGGCTCCAGAATGCTGGCGACCTTCCCCTGCTGCTGTGCCCCTTGGCTTGCACTGGCCCGGCTATCCTCCTCACCGGTTTTGGACACTGCACTGGCTGCTGACCCCTCCACACCCAACATTTGGTCCTTTACAATCACAGTCTGTGATTCGACATGCTGGGCATCCGCGGCCATCAGAGCATCCATGAGGTTCTGCTTGGTGGCTCTCCCCTCATGCAGGACTCCTCTCTCCTTGCACAACTACTTCAGGTAGTCTACAGTCACTGTAGATGGAAGCCATCTTCTTCTCTAACTATGGCTACTCTAACTTGCGCTTTGAAAAAAAAAATAAAACCGGTAAGAACTTGACTGTAAGCAAAATGATATTGTTTTGTTTTCTCTTTGAAAAATAAATCACTGCCTTATTTTGCAAGTGAGCTGTACAGTATTAAGCTGACACACTGAACAGTTAAAGTTTGTGTTACCAATTTTTTCACACCGCTGCCCACCAAATCTGTCACAAACGCATTCAGCAGGTCAGGCCCTTTGCTCCCACAGTGCCAACCTCTGAGGGCAATAATGTGAACAGGTAACAGACAGGGTAACCCTCCTGTCTGCTTTTGGGCCTGAACACCTTCAGTCTCAAGTTCTGGGGGGATTCAAACTGTGAACCTTATGGTAGCGTACTCAATGTACAGGCTCAGATAGGTACCCTCTTCAGGGATTGCGGTACAGTCTTTTGCCAGGAGCACCATGCCAGGCTTCCAAAATGAACCCATAAAACTCTATAAGAGATCTTAGGTGTATTTTTACCTTTTCCCAGTTTAGTAACACCATCAAGCCCTTCAGAACAGCTGTCAGACTTAAAAATATAGGCACTCCACATGCAAAAATGACGGATGAGACCCAGGCAGAATCTTAAAGAATATGTTTACTAAAAATGGATAAAAACAGTAAGATAAAATACAGAATAAAATATCAAAGAGAATCACAATCACATAAAAGATCAAGCATTTGTCAAGGCCGAATGTTGTCACGCTAGCATTGGCAGTGGCGGAGCTAGAGACGCATAGCGCTGTGATTTTGTGAATGTGTCCCAAAAGGTGATTTTTCACACCGAACACGCCATTGTGTGCCACAGCTGTGGAAACGCGTTTTGGGCAGGCTGTGAGAAATGACATCTGAACTGTTGACAAAGAGGTGTGCACAAATGCCAGTGGTAAAAATGTGGCATGAAAATATTGCAGATTTACAAAGTTACAAGGGTGCATGGAAACTGCGCAACACACGCTTGCAACACAGTCATTTTATGGACTTTCGGCACCAAATTTTCAACATAGGCATTTTAGGGCCTCTGCTCATAAACAGTGTCACTGTCATTTCCTCAAGCTGTCCCGAAAACTGATGTCGCACAGCTGCCATGCAATTCTGCACTGGATGTGCGAAAACACATTTCAGCCAGCTATACTGTTCATAAGGAGGTGTAGAAAAATGCCAATGATGAACAGCTGGAGTGAAACTATTACAAATTCACAAAGTCACGATGATGCATGCAAACTGCGCAATGCATGCTTGTAAAACACTAATTTTATTGACTTTCGTCCCCACATTTTCAATATAGGCATTTTAGGACATCTGTTAATGAACAGTGTCACTGTCATTTTAATAATGTGTCTCGAACACGGACTTTCCACAGCGACAGCGCTATTCTGCGCCAGAACTGCAAAACCAGATTTTGGTCAGGATGTGAAAAATGACTTTTGGCACCAAATTTTCAACATAGGCATTTTAGGACCTCTGCTCATAAACAGTGTCACCGTCATTTCCTCAAGCTGTCCCGAAAACTGATTTCACACAGCTGCCATGTAATTCTGCACTGGACATGTGAAAACACATTTCAGCCAGCTATACTGTTCATTAGGAGGTGTAGAACAATGGTACTGTTGAAAATCTGGAGTGAAACTATTATAAGTTCGCAAACTTATGAGCGTGCGTGCAAACTGCGCAATGCACACTCGTAACACAGTCATTTTATGGAGTATTGTCACCAAATTTTCAACACAGGCATTTTAGGACCTCTGCTCATGAACAATGCTACTGTCATTTTTGTAATGTGTCCCGAACACTGATTTCCCACAGCGACCGTGCTATTCTTCACCAGAAGTGCGAAAACACATTTTGGCCAGGATGTGAAAAATGACAGCTTCACAGTTCACAAGAAGGTGTGGTAAAATGCCAATATTGAGAATCTGGCATGAAAATATTGCAAATTTGCTAACTTACGAGCGTGCATATCAACTGCACAATGCACGCTGGTAAAACAGTCATTTTTTGGATTTTTCCCACCAAATTTGCAACATAGGCTTTTTGAGAGCCCCCCTCATGAACAGTGGCACTGTCATTTCCTTACTCAGTCCTGGAAGGTAATTCCATGCAGTGACTGTGAAATCACCTTTCAGGGCCGAATAACGCCATAACAGTGACAGAATTCATGAGGAGAGGTCCCAAAAACTCCATGTTGAAAATGTGGTGCCAAAATTCCCCAAAATGCCTGAGATATGCACCAAAGTTGAAAAAACGCTATTTATTCCATTATATAGCTTACCGGCATTTCTTCAGTTTGCTGTCAGCTTTGAAGAGTGCAGACATGTTCCTGGTCCATGAAAGATTGTTGTGCCAGACTCCGGAGGTAAGTATGGGGTGAGGGGGGTGTGGGGAGGCAGGGTGCGCAGAAGGTGGGTGCGGGTGGGGCCAGGGAGACTACGAGGGACATTTTTTGTTTTACAGGTTAAAAAAATAAAATAAACATCGTGGGACAGTTTTTTTTTAAGGGGATTTGGCACACTGGGTTGGGCTCCCAGCGTGCCACCTAACTGTTTGGGGGGGTTCTGTAGCCGACGGGGGATTTGGCACCCTCATTGGCACACAGCACAAGGGGGGGTTGTAATTTATGCTGATGGGGATTGGGCATCCCCGTCGGCACACAAAGAAAGATGGGGGGCAGAGCCGAGGGGATTGGGCACCCCCTCAGCATTTAACAATGGGTGGGTTTGTTATGCCGATGGGGAGTGGGATCCCCTGTCGGCACACAAAGAAAGTGCTCATAATGTCGGTGAGCATGTCCAGAGAAGGTCCGCTGCGTCTGACGAGCTTTGCTCAGATTGCAGTGGACCTTTTCTTAGATGTGCTCGCCACATTATGTATGCATGGTGTGGTGCCAGCATGCAGGCTGATTGGGGAATGAGGGATGCACCTACTGATGCGTGCCCTGCATTCACCCAACAGCGGCTGCACCTCCAAATCCCCACTGCCGCAAGATGTTGGCTGCGCAAGTGTGCCAACATAAAAACAAGGAAAACTACAGAACAAACTCCTACCAAAATACATTTAATCTTTTCTATCTAATGTATTATCTCTGTAAGTGCAGTTAAATTAGAGAACTGAGTCTCTCTCTAGAGTCCCAAAAATGGTATCCGAACATTCAGACACAAGTATCAGTTTAAACTGTGTCTCCACACAACTTCTGTGAGACATCTAGCTTCTCCTTTTAGAATCAAAAAAATACAAATGTGTTGTCCTATCAGGAGGTATAGTAAATAATGTGACATCAACAAAAACTCATTTCTAAAATTATGAGTCTTTGATTAGCCAGTTCCTTTAGGATTTACAGCCCTGCAGTCCATCACCCAGGTGTGAGATAGCTGACAGGAATCAGCTTAATGATGTCCTGTTTCTGAAGCCATAAAGTCACATTTAGTTTGCACTTCAAAAAGCCTAGGCATGTCATAAAAAGGTAATAAAATGCAATTTGTCAAAGACGTTAATTACATTACAGAGATCTCCTGGTCAGTCTACATATCCTGTAGCTTCACTGACACCTGGGGGGGGGCACCCATGGAAGCCCATGCTGCCTTATGTAAGACAATCACATACTATATTTTTATAATACAAATATCATACAACAATCATAACCAGCTGGTCAAGCATCACACAAGGTGTGTGAAAGGTGTGTGGTTGTGTAATATAGAAGGTGTATTGTGGTGGGTGATGAGAGTGTGAGTATTTGAGGAGTGAATTATTGGAGTGGGTTTTGTTTTTAAGAAATATGCTGTGGACTGGGGTCTGTAAGGTGCAGCTACTCAGGTGATGACCTCCGGGACCTTCATCCCTTCGAGCTTCCAGTACTGTCAGGTGAAACCTACTTTAGATGTAGGGCTTTAGGGATAGCTTGAGGGGGAGGGGCCTGGTGGAGTGTCTTCTGAGTGGCTGCCGGAGTGTCCAGGATCCGGGTGGTGAGGTCAAGGAGACACCCTGGGGCAAAATGGGGGCTTGAATGTGGTTTACCTTGTCTGGTCCCCATACTCAAGAGCTTGACCCTAGAGTGTGGGCAGATGGCTGGTCTGGTTGCTCCACCTCATCCTTCACGGGTTGTGTTGTGCAATGCCAGATCGATAAGGAACAAGACAGCCATAATAGCTGACTTGATATCCTCTGTTGATCTGACTTGCATCACGGAGACCTGGCTGGATGAAAATGTCACCTGAATTTTGGAGACGGTGGTGCCAGCCAGTTACTCTGTGATACACAGCCCGAGGAAGGGTCATGGGGCGGGGGGGGTGGCCATTTGTTTTAAATCTAGCCTGAACCTCACAGTGCTGTCTATGGGTCCTAGACAGTCCTTTGAGTGTGTGGCTGCCCGAAGGGGTGTGGGTGTGGGCTTAAGTGTCCTCCTGCTCTACTGCCTCCCAGGTAGTGACGGGGATTTTTTGCTAGAGATCAAGGAGCTCATCACAGGCCTGGTATTGGAGTCCCCCAGGTGGTTGATTTTGGGGGACTTCAATACCTGGGTCAACAGGGGGCTATCAAAATTTGGGACAGACCTTTTGACAGCAACGCACTCAGGCAGCCACATATTGGACCTGTTTTTTTCTTCTGAGTTGGATATCATGGACCTTAACGTAGATCTAGTGGTTTGGTTGGATCATAGCACCATGGGGTTCACGCTTAGGGCCTCCCTCCCAGATGGTCCTGCGCTTATGGAGATGGTCCAGTACAGGTCATTAAGAGGAGTATCCTCAGAAGACCTATGGGTGGTGCTGGACCTATTGGGTGTTGAGGTAGCTTGTATGATTGGGTCGAAGGAGGCAGTTGTGGCCTATAATGGGGCGTTGGTGTGGCCTTTGACTAAATCGCACCCTTGCGTGTCTGACCCCTGTCTACTCGTTGGAGATCTCCCTGGTATGATGAAGATCTCTGAGGTTTAAGACTAGGGGCCAGTGGTTAGAGAGGCGTTGGAGGAGATCTGGCCTGGTGGGGGACAAGTTGGCCCTGAGGTCACATTATATGGATTATGGGGGGCAATCTCCCGTAGTAAGGCAGAGTTTTTGTCTAGGGAGATTGCTACAGTGAGAAACAGACCAGCTCAGCTCTTCCGTACAGTGGACAGGCTTTTACATCCATCTTGTCTGCGTGCTGGAGAGGCAGGTTCTGGCACAAGGAGCCGGCTCCATTCTTCGCTGACAAAGTGTCCTCCATCAGGGCTGAGGTCTCATTGAATATCTCTTGAAAGGGCTGCAGGGTCTGGCCGGAGTCAAGTCGGAGCGCTCCTCCTGTCTGGGATGAGTTTAAGCTGATTGGGGGTTTCATGTGATACGGACGCCGCTGTTTAAGTGAGTCCCCAGTGGGCAAACACAGAAAGCAGAACACAGAAAGGGTGATGGGGGAACTAGGGCGAGCAGCAAAGAGAGCGCAGGCAGGAGTCAGAGGCTGCAAGGATGCATTGCACTGAGCATCTACGCTATGAGACGACATGCAATGGGCGAACCCACTGGGATGACGGAAAGAGAGCCTGTGTACCTGTGTGCCAAGACAAGAGTGCCCTGTGGCGGGCGATGGGACGATGCAAGCAGCACATGGCACCATGCAGTGGGTAACTGGAGGATGGTGAGAGGTAGTATATGCTGCACATACAGGTCACCTCTGTTTCTGTATCTCTGTGGGGGGGTGCTGACATGGACAGCACGGCGGAGGTACGCGACACCAGGGGCAGATGCCAATGGCACGGAACCTCCCATGCACGGAGCAGGCATACCATATCAGGGCTGTGTCCCGCAGCACACGGTGGGGGGAGGAGGGGAACTGGCACACAATGGATGGTCATGTGGGCCCGGGCAGTGTGCATGGCGCTCCTTCCCACCCTTTCCACTATTGGTATATGCTGTCTGGAATCTCCACCCCTTCCCATGTTGCAGCAGCTGTCACTGCTGCATTCCAGTGGTCTTGCCAACAACACCCCCCAAGGGCTGCTCTTGGGCACTTGTGCCACCACAGGTGTGTGACTGTTGGACTGGAGGGGTATGTGGCTTATGTGAGAAGACCTCTGCAGCAAAGCAGCGTGGGTGTGGAACATTGGCTGGTCATGGTGTGGAATCCCATGGGTCTGCTTATGTGGGGGCTCTGCTGTGGTGGTCTGCTGGGCTGGGAGGCAGTGATCTTTGTCATTGTGTTGTGTGTGGCCCTATGTTGGGTACTGTCTGCCATGCCCCTTGCTGCCAGCTGCACATGCTTTTCCTTGCCTCTGTTAGCAGGGTTTCGCCTTTCCTGCTGCCTGCAGCCAGGTCTCGCTTCCATGCTGCAGGGGCTTTGTGCGCTCGTGGGATGGACTGTAGCCACTCCGGGTCTCATCCTTACAGAGCTACAGCTACAGTCACTATTTAACTGCCATGCTGCTACAATAGGCGGTCACCGTTTAGGTAGGTGCTGTTTTACTAGCGTCCACTCCTACCATACCATTGATTTAGCGCTCTTCATGGCTGCCACCGATTGGGGTAGGGTAGGTGGTAGAAATAATCTCTAAGCTGCGGCTGACACATTGTGATTTAGATCCAGGCCCAAATCACCTTTTGGTTGAATGTTTGGGTCTGATTGATCCTGTGGTTGCTGAGGTAGTCTGGAGTTCATTAAGGAGTGGGGTCTTTCCTTTAGCCTTGAAAGATGCCTTGGTTAGTCCGCTTCTGAAAAAGCCATCTTTAGACCCGGACTGCCTCAACAACTACAGGCCTGTTTTGAACCTCCCATATTTAGGGAAGGTTGTAGAAAAGGTGGTGGCCATACAGCTGGTGAGACATCTTGCTGCTTCCTCTGCCTATGAGCCTTTCCAGTCTGGGTTCTGTGCAGGGCATAGTATGGAGACGGCCCTGGTGAGAGTGCATAATGATCTCCTGATGACGAGGGATAGGAGGGACCGTACTATCTTGGTCCTCCTAGACCTCTCTGTGGCATTTGGCACTGTGGACCATGAGGTGTTACTTGACCACCTGCAGTTCTGGTGTGGTCTGTCTGGAAATGTCATCAACTGGTTCAGGTCATACCTAACAGACAGAGTGCAGAGGCTGACCATGGGAATTTTCTCATCAAATCCAAAGCCTCTGTGCTGTGGTGTTCCGCAGGTGCTGTGGTGTTCCACAGGGGTCGGTCTTGTTGCCTCTGTTGTTCACGGTGTATATGATGCCACTGGGGGACATTATCAGGCAGTACAGGCTGGATTTTCACTGCTATGCAGATGATACCCAGCTGTACCTGTCCTGTGCACCCCATAGCCAGGTGTCAGACTTAGTATTTAATAGCTGCCCTGAGGAAATCCAGATGTGGATGACTTACAACTGGCTTAGGCTCAACCCAGACAAGACTGAGGTACTGGTGTTGGAGCTGGGTCATCAGAGTGGGATATGGTGATATTACCCCCTGACCTTGTGCTGGGGGTGTGCCTTTAGCCCCCTCTAGGCAGGTGAAGAATTTGGGAGTAATCCTGGACGATGGTCTGACACTTGATGCACAGGTGTCGGCTGTGGTGAGAAGTGGGTTTTATCATTTCAGGAATATAGCCCGAATTCGAGCCCTGATCCCACCTGATGACCTGCCCACACTGGTGCACACTTTTGTCACTTCCAGGTTAGACTGCTGCAATGCCCTGTAACTAGGGTTATCTGGAGGCAACCTCCGCAGACTGCAGCTGGTGCAGAACGTGGCAGCAAGATTACTGATGGGGGAGAAAAGATGTGAACATATCACCCCAGTGCTCTGTGAATTGCACTGGCTACCGGTCTGGTGGAGAGTTGCCTTCAAGATAGGGCTATTGACCTATGGGACCCTGCATGAGAGGAGTCCAGTCTATCTGTAAGAGCTCCTTGTGCCTTACCATCTGGCCCGGGTCCTCTATTCTGCCGGGGTGGCCTTCTTGGAGTTCCCAGGGTTAGGCTGTAGCTACCAGGAGACAGAGCACTTACAGCAGCCGTGCCTACCCTGTGGAACTCCCTACCTGGTTACCTAAGGGAGGCCCCCTCGGTAGAAGCCTTTAAGAAGGGCCTCAAAACATATTTATTTCATCAAGCTTTTAACAGAGGATGTTTTAAAGTGGATTGCACTGTATGATGGATAGATAAGTCTATGCTCCCACTTGTATTTTGTTGTTTTAATTTTGATATTGCTGTATTTTTAAAATGTTTTTGTATGATTTGTATGCTTACATTATGCAGCACCCAGAGTCTATGGAGATGGGTGCTATATAAAAATATCTATCTATCTATCTATCTATCTATCTATCTATTTATCCAGCAGAAATCAGGACAGAGAGGAATTAAAATGTACTAAATGTTTTTGCTGTTTTTGATTTTTTAAATGGTTTTAACTTTTACATTTTTTTAGAGCAGTTTGAGACTAAAGGAAACAGTAAGACAGATAAAACAGTACATAATGAGTCTTGATGACAGGAGTGGAAAAATGATAGGACTATGTCTTGGGAACAAAGAGTAAACCACTACCACAGAATTCTAGCAGCCCCTCAAGGATGATCTGCTGACTTTGCAGACACAGGGCTAAAGTTTCCTTCATGGCCACAACTTGACTGGGAGATCCGCTGTTTCCTCGCGAAGCTGCAGCACTTTGGCATGGGTGGATGTGGGAGGGGAATCTGGAACCAGTCTCTCTGGTGACCCCTGCAGCACCCAAGTATGGCTACAATTCCTACTCCTAATCCCCGCCATGTTCCCCTCTTAGACATGTCCATCCACATGAAGACCCACGTCACCTCTTCCTTTGCTGCCCACCCTGTGGCATGGGAGGATCACTAGAGGTGCCACTGCCTCCACCCATCTCAGCTGTCTCAGTACTCCTCACATGCTCCTCCCACTCCTGGTGGAGCCTCATCATAAGGTGGGTGTGCTGCCCACCTGTTCCCAAATGGCTGTCCCAGTTTCGATTGTAAACAATGGTGTGACACAAGGTACATGTCACCACATTGCTGTGGGTGGGGTCAATCACATAGAAGTCCAAAACTAGTGTCGAACAGTGGAGCCAGAAGGTCTTGGGTGGGTCTTCTCCTCCTCATGGGGCTCAGGTGGTGGTGCAACCATGGTGGGGTCATAGGGGCAGGTGTTGCAGATACAGGACATAAAGGAGTAGGGTCAACAGGTGGTGGTGGTGCTACTGTATGATGGTGCCGGTGCTGTGGGGTGGGGGTGGGTGCTAACTCTTCCCGGTGCTCCTGATACCAACTCTGTCCTCTTCAGATGGATGGAATGGTGTGTCCCATCCATGGACTGCATCTCCCTCTCCTCACTGTGAATTCTGTCAGTGCCAGTCTTCTCATTGCTGGTCCTTCTCATTACAATTAGAAAAAAGAGGCTAAAAAACTAGAAAAAATAACAGTGGAGAATATAAAGAAAAATACACATAAGCAACTAAATAAAGCCTCACAGACTGCTAAGTAAAGATAAGATAACATACACACCAAAAAAGCAGTGAAATTGGCTATTTCTTTTTTTTTTTTGTAAGGCTCTAAAAGCAGCATGTCTAACCTCTTCCATTAAGTCATTTGGACTGCAAAACAAAACTAAGGATCAGTCTGAATATAGAGCAGTAGAATGTAACCTGCAGGAGCTGTTTCCATGTGATACACAAGCACCTGTTTAACAAAGGCCTTGATTAGAGTAAACTTTGCCCAAATGTGCTTCAGAGGCAAAGTAACAGGCAAAATTGCCAGGCTAACTTACTAAGGTGAAATTCCTGGTAAATGGCAAAAATATGTGAATTGAGCTATGAAGGCGAAGTTGATGATTTTGCTGGAACTTCACAAGTGAATTAAAACTTCCTAACATCTCTATCTGGGAAGCAATCAAAGATTTTTAAGGAAAACAATCTAGTCCCAGGGTATGATGAACCGGAGATCTGGGATGCCTTTAAGGCCATTATTCATGGGACTTTTATTTCTGAAACTACATGACTTCATAAAAAATAAAAATAGACATGCAATCAATAAGAAAAAGAACTAAAACATTTACAAATTGAAGTACACAAGCAGCTAGTTCAGTCACAATAGATATCCAGCTCGAAATCCCTATCAACACATACCTGTTCTATGAGTTCCATAGGATGTACTGATGCACACCTATCTCCCCTGAAACTGTTCTGCCTCTGATGTGCTACAATATCTCCTCCAAGGATCCCAACACACCCAGGCCCCACAGCAGCAGGCTGGCTCAAATAGCAAGAACTTAGTGGAAATGATACCTCACCAGATTACCTACTATACTCCTGCTCCTAGACCCACAAATGACCACAACCCCCAGACTACTGGTTCTATAAAAATTGCCACTATTAACATTTGTAGCCTCTTGCACAAACTTGCCCAACTCCAACCTTAGGTAATAATTTACAAACCTGATGTTCTCAGTCTCACAGAAACCTGGCTCTCCTCCAAAGTTCCAGACTTGTCAATCTCTCTGGATGGTTACACCATCGTTCATATGGACAGGCTCTCCAAACGAGGGGGTGGGTGTCTAGTCTACATGGGGAGCAGCATCTGCAGACAAATCATGCCTTACAATACAAATGCCAAGGAAGCTCAGATACTCTCCAGTAAACTTTCAGTGGGTCAACAAGCAAAACTCTATTACTTATAACAGTTTACATACCACCAGGAAAACAAGGGCCAGGACTCAAGTTATTCACTGAACACGTCAAAAAAGCAAAGCAGGGCTGAGGACAGGTTATCCTTGGGGACTTTAATTCAAACTGGCTAGCTAAGGATACAGTTACTGTCAGGGACAAAGTACATGCCCTTTACCTAACACAGATGGTAAATCAAACAACTAGGATGAACTATCAAACAGGTACTTGCACACTCATTGATTGGTTCCTAGATACTTGCCCTGAGCACATAAAAAAATATCACCATCCTGCCAGACACTTTGAGTGACCACTCTCCCATTATCTGCTCCTGGTCTAACAAGTGCCCTAAGGACATGCTGAAAACCAGAAAAACATGCTCTCTGAAGAAAGGGCAACTTGACCTCTTCAAGAGCTACCTGAGAGATGTAGACTGGTCTCCTCATTGTCACTTGTCTTGACCCTTACCAGGCTCTGGAATACTTTATTACCATCTTCAATAAAGCCTGTGACCTATTTGCATCATTCAGAACATCCAGAACAAAAGGGGCATCCAATTCTTGGCTTAACAGCTCCCAATTAGAACTAATGAAGAATAGAGACAACCTCTGGCAGGTAACAAGAGCTACTAGAAGACAGGCAGATATTATGGCCTACAAGACTGCAAGGAATAAATGCACCCACATGATAAGGAATGCTAAGGCCTCCTATTACAGAAAGGAACTTCAAAAGTGCTGAGGTAATGGGAGAGCGTTCTGGAAGAATGTAAAGACACTGACTGGGAAAGAATCCTTAGCTCCACCAGATCTAATTGCCATCCCTGCAGGCCCTCTCCAGCAACTCAAAGAGTTAGCTAATGCCTTTAATCTGGCCTTTACAGACCTCAGCTCTGTCCTCCCTCCAAAGTTCCTTGTTACTGACCCTAACAGCTGGCCTCCAAACCCTGCTACCACCACGAACACCACTCAACCCCCATTCTACTTCAAAATGATCATGAAGGCAGACACTATTAAATGTGTGAAGAAGATCCTTGGCAAAACTAGAATGGGTAGTGATATGCTCAACATGAAGCTTCTCGCCTCACCCTAGAAGAGCTTACCCACCCACTAATGCAACTCTTTAACATATCCCTTAAGTCAAACATATTCCTTGACAAGTGGAAAACTGCCTTTGTCACCCCAGTCTTTAAAAGTGGAGACAGGACCAGTATAAGCAACTACTGCCCCATATCTATTTTACCACCCCTCTCAAAAGCCCTAGAGAGAATTGTATCAGATCAGCTCATGGATTACCTCAATAAATATAACTTACTCTGCCCTCAGCAGCATGGGTACCCTAAATCCCACAGCACTATTACTGCACTCATCGACTTTACTTCACACCTGTATGACTCCCTGGATGGTGGTAAAATGGTTGAATCAATCTTTATTGACCTAAGCAAATCATTTGACACCGTCATTTATCACATCCTGCTCAACAGCCTTGTAGTCCTTGGCCTCTTCACCAATACATTGTCCTGGTTCTCAAGCTATCTCTTGCAAGGTCCCAATGTGTTAGGATAAAAAGTGTATCCTCTGAACCCCAGAATGTTACTTTGGGAGTCAATTTGAGGGCCCTTAATATTCAGCCTCTTTATCAATTTCCTGCCAAGTGCATGCCTTGCTAAGATGCAGCTTTATGCAGATGATGCAGTGATCTCCATACCAGGAACACACCTCCATGGAATAGCCCTTCAAAGTAGCTTTACCAAACTGGAGTCATGATTTGCTTACAACAAACTCATCTTGAACTACAGAAAAACAAAGGCAGTGCACTTTACGCTACAAAATTCAAAAAAGCAGGTTGGCCCACTTACCATACTAAGTAACAAAAATCATGTAATCAAACAGGTTACTACCTTTAAATACCTGAGATTATTCCTAGACAACACTCTTTCTTTCAACACCCATATTGACCATGTCATGAAAACAACCAACGTCAGACTTGGACTCTTTTACCAACACAGAAATGCTATGACCACTGAGGCCCTCAACCTTGTCACTGAAAGCTCAATACTGTCCATCGTTGACTATGTACTGACTATCTATAGTGTGGCTACAGAAACTGCTCTCAAAAGGGTTAAACTCCTGCTCAACAAAGCCTGCTGACTTGTTCTAGGAGCTAATTGGTATTCCCACTCTTGCAGCCTCTACTCTGCAACTGACTGGCTCCCATTACCTCAAAGGTCCCAGTACCAGGCATGTATCATAGGAAAACAAGCCCTCCTAACTGGTCTCAGAATCAGCTTCAAAGCTTTTCCAATGTAACCCCAACACTAAAACAACCTGAAGCTCTGCTAGAGAGGTACTGCATGTACCTTACAAACGAACCTCCTTTGCCCAGAGGTCCCTCTCCTAACGAGGCCCTCTCTGGATGAACGACCTACCTCCTCCCTTTTTCACCTTAAGAAACTCAGTCAATTCAAAAAAGAACTTCATCACCTCCTGGTAGAATCCTAAGAGTGCAAATGCTGTGCATAACGATAGGCATTCCATCCCCTGCCCTAGACGTGCAACCCTTACCCCCCACCTTCTTACCCCTCTCACCCCATGAGTCCTCATCCTCACACCCTCCACTTGGTTTACACTTCCCCTAGAATGCCCCCGTGCATGCAGCACTTATCAGCTTGTTCTCCCTCATCACCATATCCCCATCTCCTATCCCCAATAACATTATACAATATGCCTCCTCTGCACCCATGCCAATACTCTCCATACCTCATACCTCCTCCTCTTTTCTTTGACAAAGCCAATTTTGGCTGCCAACTACAAGCAACCTGCACTTATCCAGGCCTATAAACTAGAGACATTTCTGTAACAAAAGTATTTGTATTTGAGGTTATACTCTGCATTTATCTTGCTTGTAAAATAGTCTTGTCACTTGGCTATTGTACATTCTCATCATATGATGTAAATTGTACTGTTTTGTCTGTTCTTCTACTGACTTGGAGCCTTTGTAAAAAAGCCAGTTTGGCTCAAAGATTGTAATTCTAAAAAAATAAATAAATAAATAAAAACATTAGTCAGAAATGGGGATGAAGAAAAAGGGAGAATATGCACCTACTGTATAAAACAAACATTACTGAATACTGAAATTAATTCAGTAAAGAGACACTGGTTGCATATCAGGAAAAACTGGCATACCCAAAGGTAAGAATCTGGCTGATATCTGGCTAAAAGAATAAAGTAAAATGAAGAAAAATCAGTAGCCATAGTTGATGATGAAGGAACCATAACAAGCACAGATCCAAGATCAAATTTCTAAAATTACACTTACTCCAACTACCTACTAACAATAATGACAGATGTACAGTAAACACTAGCATAAAACCTATTCTCAGAGATAGTGACTTTTTCATACCGTAAGTATCTGGTTACAAAACCAATAAAATAAAGTCTGAAATACTGCCCATACACGGCTCAGTTATCCAGGGAGTAATGGACATATTCAGAGGCAAAGTTCAAGAGGATGCCATGGAATATTTAGGTGATAAACTAACACATACAGAAATTATTTGAACAGAACTAGACTGCAATAAATGCACCAGTGCCAGCCATGATGCAATGCAATAACTTGCAGTAAATGTGCTGCATCCTGGCTGGCTGCAATGCATTTACTGCAAATTATTGCATTACATCCAGGCTGGCTGCAGCTCAGCCAGGATTCAAAACAGTAACTTGTAGTAAATAACACTTCACAAAACACTGCATGACAGAGGGCTCAATTGTCATTGAATTATATTGTTCCCTGCAGCATACTGCAGAATTCTGCAGTAATACTGCAAGGTACTGCCATGCATCCTGGTGTTTATCACTGTAGGATTAATTGAACAGAAATACAGAGCTGCAGCAAAATAACATTATCATTATTAGTCAAGATCCAATTAATCAAAATGGTAGCAGTACCCCAAATACTATATACTGTGCTAGCAGTCATAACTGAAATGCCTAGTTCTTGGTAAATGGGGATCACCAGAACGTTTAAGAATTTGATATGGAACTACACTATAAAAAAGCTGGGATAACGTGGACCAAACTTTATTTACAAAAAAAAACAAACAAACAAAAAAAAAAACAGGGCGGCATGGCCTGTGCAGACATTGAATCATACCATCAGGCATTTAGGATCAGCGTGGCACTTCAGTGGGTATATGATAGTCCAAAAGTACATCATTTAGAAGAGGATTTATTTAAAATGAGCTTGAAAATGAACTTTCATAAGGAATGTTTGGTTAAATACACAATTTTACCTAAGTAAATCAAATGTTGCAAATATTAAAAAATATGTAAAACTGTAAAAGACTTTTAACATAAAACAAAATGTAATCCCAAATGCAAACAGGGCCAACGTTATTTGGAACCACCCAAATCACAATATTAGCCAAGATGCTTTAAATTTAACGCTTGGAACACCCTTTAAGTTTAACACTTGGAAGACTCAAATCAATTCATATCATGGGAACAATGTAGATCAAGATATTATTTGGAAAGTTCAGAATTATTTCATTATGTATAATCAAACAACATATACTGTATCAGAAAAATTACGACAGGTGGTAAAGAGCACCAGGAGAAAAAAAGATGTCGGCTATGGTACCGAGGCAGAAGGGCTGTTTTGCATGGATACTGAACAAAATCAACACTCCAAGGAAATAATGTTTTAACAGTATCAAATTAAAGAGCTGGTGACACTTTCAGGAGAACTTTAACAAAGCATAATATTGAGGCACTCACCAGCTTGTATTTCCCATTAGTTCGGTATTCCTCTTCCTTGCTATTTAGTGGTGAGGTCATTTGCATGAAAACAGGATCTTTACTACTGAAGAGTTCATCTACTCCTGCTCCTTTCTCCCTACCGGAGGTCATAATGCACTGCTTGTGACATCACAGTTACTCACATGGCAACAGACTGTGATGTCACAACAGAGGATTATGACTTGAAGTAGGGAGTAAGCTATAGAGGCACATAAAAAAAATAGAGGCACATGAACTCAAAATGAACTCTAAGGGACAATGATCATATATTCATACACATTTATTTAATAATAAATTATGGGGAAGAGAAATATATAAAATATAAATGGAATACAAGTATAATTGTACCTAATTATTATGTTTTTTAATACCTGTTATTTTTTTTAAGTTTTCTTTGAGGCATCAGTAGCTCTTTAAATGGTCACAGGAATTTGGCTATAACCTCATACCAGCTAAATGGGTTGGACTTCTAGTACTGAACAACAGTTTTTACAGCTCAAGAAATAAGATAAAACAATACAAAATAGTAAACAGAGCTTACTGTATTACACCCCTCCACTTTGATGATATAAAATGAAGTTTTTAACAAGCTCTCACTGCTGCCACTGTGGGAAAGAAGCAGCTGACATGAAACATATGTTCTGGGTCTGTGTGTTTTGTAAAGCATGGTGGGTAGAGACCAATAATATAGTTAATAAAATCCTGGCCAAATTAGGTACCTATAGCATGGAGGCCCTTCTGCTTCTGGTTTATGGCATAACACTTCTGGTGAAAGCAAAACAAGAGCTGCCCAATGTGGCCTTTATGACAACAAAAAATACTACCACTTAGCCACTGTGAATATCCAGAACCTGTGAAATCAGTTTCTGAAACCGTATGGAAACTCATTGTTTAAAATAGTCTCTATTTTTAAGGCTTTTTTGAAAATGTTAATGTTATTATGAGCTGATAAAAATAGACATTAGTAAGTAGGAAAATACTTTTTTTTGTTACTAAATGAAAATAACCAGTTTTAAAACCATATTTGAATGTATCCATTAACAAAGTAATATTTAACCACCTTGCTTTAACATGATGAACTACTGTTATGAGAACTAATTATCTGCCTATAGCATGGATGTAATTGAGTTCTGTACCCTGCTTTTTTCATCTATTGAATTCATATATAAACAATGTGACATTCCACACATAAATTACACTGCACATACACAACATACAATGGGTAATTCAAATTGTGCATTCAGTTCTCATAGCATAGCTTTTCCATTAAACATATTTCAGAGACAATACTAACATGCAAGCTTATCCCCCAACCTGAACCACTGAACTACAAATATATTGGATGCTGGATCAAAACATTTCATGCCATCTAGTGTAGTTAACGGTAACTTAAGTTATAGTCTTATTTCTTAGGTGAACAAGAGCTTATTTTGTATTTCTTTTAAATAAGGTGTATTATTCACATTGAATTGAATTAAATTAGATTAAATTAAATTGAATTAAACATGTTCTAATCAACATAGCCTCCATGGGGAAAGTGACCCCAGGTAGGGCTCCAATAAGCTTTCAAATCTCCTCTTCTTCTCTTCTCTTCTCTTCTCTTCTCTTCTCTTCTCTTCTCTTCTCTGCATAGGCCACTGTTTTTAGTTTTTTACTTGAAAATCTGATAAAAGTCGGTAATTTTGACTGTCTGCAGACCATTGAAAACACAGAATTTTGTGGAATTTTATAGTTGGTACCAGATCATTAAATCTACAAAAATTATAATTGTCTTTACATTACTTCTTTAACTATTTCCAGTTTGTTTCATTTTGTTTGCTTGTATTTTAAGTCTTGTTTCATTCACATTATTTATACACATGCAATAATTTAGACTATAGAATCATGGTAAAATCTAAAAATTAGACTATCAATCCTGGCAGCAATCATGGAATTTCAGATTTAAAAATAAAAATGGAATTTAATTTCTTCAGTCATTGTAAGTGGCTTTAGACACAAGTTAATTATTCTGGGGAAAAATGCTGAACAGAAGATCCTGCCATATTGCAATAGTTGATTGCTGATAGGATACCCTTGTATTCTGAATGCACTTGTGTGCCATAACTGACATAATTCTACTAATTGTCAAATGAGGTACCCAGTCTCTGTCCTCATCTATCTCCATTGTGAGCAGTAAAGAGCTAGTTCAATTGTGCTTACACAGCTGGATGAGATGTGTGCTTGTGTGATTTCGATACATTGTGGTTGTTCACCTCTCTATCTGTGGGATATACCACCCTGTAGTGGCACGATGCAAGGAACACTAGAGGAGGGTTCCCCCCATAGGTGTAGTGGGAATAATTCCCTTGGCTGAAGGAAGCTTAGGAAGAAGCCCACGGGAAAAATAGACAAGCTGCTGGAGGAGGAAGGGTGTATGGTGGGGCAACAAAGAACAAATCCTGAAACAGTCCAGGAGGAGTGACCTTTTAAGGACTGATGGGGAGTGATGTTGTTGCTCCACCCATTAAACCTCAGGCTTAAAGCTTTCCCATTCAATTGTGCATACACAACTGCATGATATGTATGCTTGTGTGACTTCGACACATTGTGGCTGTTCGCCTCTCTATCCGTGGGATATACTACCATGCAGGGGTATGACACAAGGAACCCTAGAGGAGGGTTTCCCCCTACAGGTCCCATGGGAATAATTCCCTTGGCTAAAGGTAGCTTAAGAAGAAATGCCCAAAAAGAATACCCAAAAGGGTGTCGAGCATTGAAGAGGTGAGAAATCAGAAGCTATCTAGACCAGAAATAAATGTGATAGACATAGATAGGAAGGACAGGAGAAGAATGATATCAGTCTAGGACAATGAATAAAAGGAAATCTGACAAGGTGCAGAAAGGTGGACTTCCTAAAGAGAGAGGGAACAGCCGGGGCCACCATCCGACTCCATCCAACAGTGGAACCTAACTATGGAACCTAAGAAAGCACTAACCCTGACTAATATTATGACAATTGGCATAGAGGAGAGGAAAAAAACCCTTTAAGGAGGAAATCTGTGGGGATCCAAGACCTAGGTCACTTTCCCTCCAGGCTGAAGGACGTTTGATTAGTGATGGCTCAGCTATGGCAATTTAAAGTCGAGATCGAGGAAGGAGGAAAAGTCCAAGTTAGAACAAGCTCTTGCTCTGTCCATCTAAAAGGACAGCTGTTGAAGGATGTGAGTGATGTCTCTGCAACTAGATGCTCAAAAGCAAGAGAGGATATACGAGGATGGAACGAAGCCTTGGAGGCCTGAATGGTTCAGGGTGAAGAATGAAATGAATGATGAATGATTATGAAATGAGGCCTAGAAGGCCAGTACAGTTAAGGTGAAATGTGAAGAGGAAGATGAACGATGATTAAGTGAAGCCATGGAAACTGGTACTGTTAAGGTGAGGTACTAAATGAATGATTTATGATGATGGAGAGAAGCCGGTAACCCATGAGGTGGGCGCATGAGGAAGGATGCCGTCCATTATGGTGACTCCTTTCCGGCGCAATCCCTCATGGTGATGGGGAGGGGAGGGTGACTGGATGAGGCTGTGGGCAAACTGGGTGTCAGGATGCCGCTATGCATATGTGAATGGGGGCTGGGAGCTAGCACTGTGAGTGTGGGCTGGGAGGGGATGGAGAGGGTGTAGGGGTGGCACAGTGGTGGCTGGCCGAGCTGCGTCGTGGCATCGGGAGTTACCTAGTGGTTGCGGTGGGAGAGGTACCAGGTTCCAGTCCAGGCACCGGTGCGATAAAATTGCGCCCGGCCCATACCTTTATTTTTTCCCCCTGCTTTCACCCCCCCCAACATGCACCTCCCTGGGTTGAGAATCCTTAAGTAGGGGGGTACGGGGGTGGGTGGGGCTCAGCACTCCACTCAGAAAGCAGTAAAATACTGTCCTGGTGCCATTATCCTGAGACGCTGGGGTTGTCAGAGTGCCAAAAATGTTTTCGGCACTCTGACTGAGCAATAATGGTGATCACCTTTAGGCATTCGTCATTATCACATAAACCCAGAGAAGCCTGACAGCACAGAGCAAAGGGGCACCAGACACAAAGGCATGTCTCTGAGTGGAGAGCAGGTCAAGTTGAGGTAGCATGGACCCAAGAGGGTTATGCTCGAGTAGTCGACGTGAAGGAGTAGACCCACTTAGAGGTTGGATGAGTGAGGCATACCCAGATGCAGTCAGGAGAAGACTGATAGTAATAATAACCGCAGAACTGCAGCAGTTCTATGAGGTAGCATAATACCCAATGAGAGGTATGCTCAATTAATTGATGTGAATGAGTAGACCCTGAGGTCAGACTGAGTGAAGCAGAACCAGACTCAGGCCCTGAACACCAGACAGATTAGGGTAAGAGGAGGATATGAATAGGGAAGTGATGGCAGGATAGGGAAAACCCCAAAAGAAAGTAAAGGTCAGAGAAGGAGCAGAATGGAGGGTGGAGGGAATGGGAGGAGGAGGAGGAGGGCAACAAGTGGAGTTGACGGTGGTAGACACCCCGATACAGCAGATATAGGTAGAGAGAAGGACCGAGGCAAGTAACCAAAGCTCTGTAACAGAGTAGACACACCAGAGGGTGTAGACAGAATGAGAAGGGACCTGCAGAAATTTGAAGAATGGTCTAGGGTTTGGCAGTTGAAATTCAATGCAAAGAAGTGAAAGATAATGCATATGGGGCACAAAAACCCTGGCACAATATATCAGTTGGGGGGTGAGGATATAGCATGCACCAAGCAGGAAAGGGATCTTGGGGTTGTCATCTCTGATGACCTCAAGGTAGGGAAACAGTGTGACAAGGCATCAGGTAAAGCAAATAGGATGCTGGATGTATAGGCAGGGGCATCACCAGCAGGAAAAGGGAGGTCATAATTCCGCCATACAAGACACTAGTGAGGGCCCCACCTGGAGTACAGTGTACAGTTCTGGAGAACCATACCTACGTAAGGACATAGACAGGGTAGAGAAGGTTCAGAGGAGGGCAACAAAGATTGTGCATGGGTTGCATCACAAGTCCTATGAAGACAGATTGAAGGAACTGAACATGTACTCCCTGGAGGAGAGGAGGGAGAGAGGATATGATAAGAGACATACAAGTATCTTACAGGGAGGAACAGGGTGCAGGAAAACACTATTTTAAGCGAAAAAGATGTTTCAGGACTAGAGGGCATGGGATGAAGTTGGAGGGAGGACGATTCAGAGGAAACATGAGAAAGAATTTCTTCACAGAACGGGTGGTGGACAAGTGGAACACCCTGCCAGAGGAAGTGGTGGGAGCTGAAACAATCACGGGATTTAAGAATGCATGGGATAGACATAAAGGAATTCTAGAGGTCAGGGGTAAGGGGAAATAGACTTCTAGGAAAACAAACTGAACTTACAAGCTCAAATGGGCAGACTAGGTGGGCCATAGGCCCTTATCTGCCGACACTGTCTATGTATCTATGTATGTAAGTAACTGAGGTCGATGATAGAATAGGTTTCGCAACCACTAAGAGCTCCAACAGCATGAGGGGAGCCTATAGCAGGGTTTTATTTAACTCTGAAAATTGATTAGCGTTTTGCTCATAAAAGTGCTAAAACATTGTGAAAATGCATAGCACTTGCCTCACTGTGTTTAACAAACATAACACTTCTAGAAAACCTATATAAATACTTTCTGTACAGTTAGTATTGTCCCAAGAAAAAAACTGCTAATCAATTATTTAAAACCCTGCTATAGAATGCAATACTACCATAAAGGACACCACATCCATAGCACAGCTAGCCTGAGCAAAATTAGTTATTGATGGAAATGCCCAGACAGGATGGGCACAGGACTTGTAGGGACAGCAACCACTGGCAGTGCTTCATTGTGCAGCAGAATGAAAAATTATCCATGGCACAATACATAAGGTGAGTGGTGTCTGTACCTAATAAAGATGCACCTTAGGCGTTTTTAGAATGGAGTGGTAAGGTGCATTGAGAGGTCCGGTAGAATAGTGCATTGAAAAACCAGTCATGTCTGGTTGTGGTATGGAGCCGAGCGTGGCGGGTGATGTCACACCCCAGAAGCACCAGCACAGAATTAAGCAGCGAGTGGGAAATGGATGCCCCAAAACAGAAAGAAACTGAACAGATGATGGGGCAGAAAACAACGGACAAGTGGGATGAAAGAGGGAGGGGGTTGACAGGTGAGGAGGCACAGCCAAAGGGGGGATGGCCAGGTGGGGGGGGTCGAAGAGACAGAAAACAGGAGTGGGGGAAGGGGAACACAAACAAGAGAGACAGGGGAACAAAAGGAGAAAGAAAAACTGACAAGGAGAGAAGCAGAGGGGAGACCAACAGCAGAAGAGCACCCAGCCATATCAGCCATGCAGTCAGAGGAACCTGCAGAGAAGAAACAAATAAAGCACCACACAGGCTGGCCAGTTGCTATGACAGTTGAAGGCCAGAGCTACAATTGTCAACCTCCAGAGGTTGGTAACAGTCAGTCATGATAAGACAATCGGAGGGTGATGAGCAGAGACGAATTAGGAGTACGAACACTCACCGTTGCGAATGAGCCCCAGCAGCACTATCAGTCCAGATAGGTGAGGAGGGCAGTGGACAAGTGGCTGGAGGCCACGGACAGAAAACTTAGCAAGTGAGGGGAAGCAGCCACTTAAGGCAGACTACAGCAAAATGAAGCAGCCGCTACCGCCGAGAGAAGCAACAGGCAAGCAAGGCAAGGGAAGACCTTGACAAGAGCAGAGCAGAGGTGTCGGTATAGTCCCTGGTGCAGAGGGGAGAAGGAATCTGGGTAACAGAAGACAACCAACGAGGTACGGGGAAAATTGAGCAAGGAGGAGGAGCAAGAGAACAAATGAGCTGCAAATGCCATCGAGCGGTGAGTCAAGAGAAGGAGCACATTGAAATGAGATAGGGAGGGCTGAGAGAAATGAACAGGCAGCTGGAGGCAGCTGCTGAAACATGGGGAAAAGAAATACAAGCAGAAATCCAGAGAGAGTGGTTGGAGAGCAGAACCTCTGGCTGCAACAAAGAATGAATCCTGAAACAGTCTAGGAGGAGTAGCCTTTTAAGGCCTGGTAGGGGAGTGACATTGTTGCTCCGCCCATTGAACCTCATGCTTAAAGCCTTCTCAGTGTGTCTGGAATGTGGACCCTCAGCTTCTGATTAATTTTGGAGCATATATTTCACACCAGAAAGGTCTCGGCATCAGGCAGCTCCAAAAATAATGGAGATATGTAACCTTCCCTGTTGTGCAATGTCCACATATTGGAGAGATCCCCAGATTAAATTTGCTCACATTTAAACTGAGCTTCTTTGAAGTTAGTAAAAATTAACAAACCCATGTAGGTTTCACACACAACCACCCAGTCTTAATCTTTTAAGAAACAAAGTTAGAGCCATGTGGGTGGGGGGTTGGGGTGGGGAGTGACGTCCATCTGGGAAGAGGAGATGAAAGGAAGAGAGTGGGGAAGCACAGCAATCTGATAAATACTATTATGGTGATGCAACAGCATCCCTGCTGACACAATTCTCTTCTAGGGACGGAGAGTTACAGGCGACACCACATTATTTCCTAGTTCCACCTGGGTGTCTACAGGTGGTAGTGCAAGCAGCAGTACCGGTGAGAAAGGGGATTAAATGCTAACAGGATCTCCAGCACTATTCTATCTGTGTGTGTGCTTTGCACCACACCATCAACATTCCAACAGAAGAAACAGAAACAAAGAAAATGGCCTTGCTTCTACAATATAATGCCCAATACACATGGGCCCAGGGCAAACCTCTTGCAGTCCCTGGAATTCTGGAGGGGGATGCTAACCCCCTGGCCTACCACAGTGGGTAATATGTGAGCTATTTTGGCAGCATATAAAACAAAATCCCTTTCCTGTGCTGCAAACAGGCTACCCTTCCTGCTGGGTTTATCAGTATCAGCTGTCCAGATATATGGCTATTGAAATTTTCCTTCTCAGAAATCAAGGGAGCAGCCATTTCATGGTACCTTGTCACTAAAAGTAATGTCACAGATCGGGAAGTTGTATGTTGTTAAGCAAAACATGGCCAACCATGACATTATTGTCTGTCTGAAGGTTCTATAAAACTGTGGCTCTTCTGATCTCATACACAGCTGTTGGAGCTTGGAACTACATGCAAAGCTAGATGACATGCACTCAAATGGAGAGGGGGCAAAATAAGGGAAATCATCAGAAAGCATATATACTTGAATATTGTACCATTAAAATTCTTACAGATGTCAATCACTGAGCGTATACTGAATACATTACATGCTCATTCAGAGCTCAGTCCATGGCTGGGTGTGGTGGTGAGCAGTGGGATGTGCCAGTGGCAGGCTCAGTTTTGGGATGGGGGAGCAAGGTGGTAGAGCACTGCCTTCCAGATGGGGTGAGGGGTCCACTAGACCACCAGGGTTATTTTGTTTATTATAACAGGGGATCAGAGCTGGGGTGGTCTGCTAGACCACCAGGGATATATTAATTTATTATAAAGGGGGGATTGGGGCTAGGGCAGTCCACTAGACCACCAGAGCTGTTTTATTTGACATAACTGGGGATTGGGGCTTGGGGGGGCACTAGATTACCAGGGACATATTTTAATACAAGGGGGATCAGAGCTGGGGAGGGGAGACATTGCCACAAATTGCTTAACTCTCCCAGAGGGCAAACTTCTAAGTACCCATAGATCAGCCCTGGCTGGTCTTATGGTACTCAGAAATTTTCACTTTGGGTGACTTTTGAGAATCCCAATTGAGGAGCTTTGGCAGCCTGCATCTGCCACAAGCCCCTATTGCCATGCTGCAGCCCATCTTGTGGTGCAGAGGCATGTAAGCTCTGTTTGGTGCACGCAGCCTATGGCTGATGAAGGCTGTCTTTGAGAATCATTTCCGGTGCATCTTATGGAGCAAGCCCCTTGCACTGTGCAGGGAGCTTTAAGAATCAGGCCCTTTTGTGTACTTGCAATAAACTTGCATTTGTTTATACAAGAAAAATTACAAGTTTGTGTATCTAATAAAATTCATGCACAGTAATGCAAAGAACTTACAGTAATTTTGACACTAAGTGCAATTTTTTTATTCTTACAAATCATGCAAGATCAGTCATAAACCTTAGATTTTTTTTCAGTAAGGGCCCTTACAGGACCATTCAGGTTCTGGATGTATTCTGCTTTTTCCCCCAGTCCTCACTCAAACCAGTGGCATCTCAGAGGGAGAACCATGATATGTTGGTCAGGGATGGCTCCTGGCATGCAGTCACATGTGAAAGCAGCATGGGAGTGAACCACAGCAGCCCTGCCACATATCTGGGACTGGGAAGAAGGGCTCTGTTTGCATGGTACCCTGCTTCAAGCCACCAAGGTGAAGGCATGCAGCAGCAGATACCACAAACACTTCCTAAGGCATTACACATCGAAGTAACAAAATGTTATTTCTCTCTCAGTCTGAAAAGCTTCCAAGGTGTTGGATATTTATTTTGGAAGGATCAATCCAATTTTGGATTTCAGGCGATCCTAGAATATTCAGGTCTGAATTCTGAAACCCAGTTGTGCGGGTAAAAAGCCTTCCCTTTGCCCTGCAACAAAATGACCCACCTTCCCCACCTTGTAAGCATCCACACAACCTTGAGTTTTGGTGACAACCCTCCACTCAATAGCACCCTGTAGCCCCCACTTCCCTCCTCCCCTCAAGCCCCCAAATTAGTGATATTGTCTTGCCTTTTTTATAATTCAGTTCCTGTTGTAGGGCAATCACTGTACTCAAAGTGTTGCAGTGTCTATGAATGAATGATGTCCCCATATAGTTACACCTGATTGGTTACCATAGGAGAACATCATCTTCCAGATGACAGGCATTGACAGTTCAAATCAGAGCCCTTAGAAACAGTCCACATCAAATCCACAACAAGGCAAACATCATTAGTTTACCTGTTGTTCATCTAAGTAGGCTTTCTTGGTAACTGGAGATCTTAGAGTTTGCCTTCCATGTTTAGCATTTTGCCACCATTTGTTTAGCACAATTGCAATTTTGTATGATCCACATTGACAGGCCATTTACAGATGATTTGTCCAGGGTTTTGCACATTTCTACTTGGGAGACAAAACAAAGTGCATCTCCATGGCCCAATGAAAACAGTGTCTACATGTTGTCCTCTACCAGCTCTTACTGTCGGTTCACAGTGTAAAACACATCAGCTTCACATTTCATGCTCAGGTGGCTACTAGAGAAAGCATTTTAGTGGCCAAAGCTTCTGCAATGATAGCTTTTTCATATAATTGCATAGGGCTGGTGGCCACATTGTAGTGCATATTTTTAAGTAGCTACTTGGTATTTTATGTGCAGTGATCAATGGTCAGTTAGCTACTGTAATATTGTCCTGCATTGCATTGTGTTGTTTGAGCTATGTTATGATGTCTAGGACTTGCAGCAACAGAATGTTAAGCTCAGCCTGCTATTTCAATACCATTTAAACCTGCACCCTCATTTTCTAAGACTTGTGTCTGAGACAAAGCAAATCAATGAAGAAAATTGAGTACTAAATTAAAGTTCTGCAGCATATTTTTCACCAGATGCGACAGCTCAGAAGGACTGGATGAGCACAGTAGTGGGACTAAGTGGGCACAGCAGTGATCAGAGATTCTGGCAGGAGTCGAGCCTAACTTCTTGCCTGATCATCATGGTTAGAGCCACTCTTCATGTCCCACCATCCCAACCCAAGCACTTGCTATGGGGTCGGGACTGTAACCAACCATACAGGAGCACCGTTGAGCAAAAGAATGAACTTCCCAGCCTCAGAGAAGGCAGCAGATTCAGGAAAGTAGGTTCACTGGCCTCATCAAGGGGTCCATGTGCAAATACATTATGGCAGCAGAAGCTACATTTAATTCATTCAAACCTCTTGCCTGCACTGACCACACAGGCCCTGGGCTCCAGGGCAGCCAGTGGAGCTGGGGCCAGTCACCAAGGAAACCATCAGGCACTGGTGCACAAAGCAGAATGGGACTGGGGAGACAGAGGGTAGTGCTGCTAATAGAATAGCCATTATGCTCTTTAACAAATGGATAACAACACTAGGAGGAGGGAGTGGAAAGTTATGCACAATCACATATGGTGATCGAGACATGAGGAAAAAGAGAAATCATGCACATGGTGATCAGGATGGGTGAGAGAGATAAGTGATGCACATGGCACAGCGGGATTATGACTAGGAATCGGTGGCTGACAAAAGAGATCTAGCAGGAGGAAGCAGAGGAGGAAGGCCAACCCCTGCAACAAGCAATCAGGACAGGGTAGAGAGAGAGAGAGAGAGAGAGAGAGGTAGGGATGGTGGAGTAATGCACACTGCGATGGGGATGGGGGAATGGGAAGGTGATGAACTTTCTGACCCCAGGGCAGGTAGCTGGGTCAGGAGGAGGAATCAGTGACTGACAAAGTAGACCTGGCTAGATAAAGAGGAGGGGGCAAAGAAAGATACAGGAGCAGAGCAGAGCAGGGCTTTGTTTGTTGAGTGGTGGCCTTGATCTGTTGAAATCAACACTATAAAATGTAAAAAAAAAAAAAGTACTTGAAAACAGGCCCCTATAGAAGTCTATGAGCACACCCCCATGCTCTCCATAGTATTACATCACAAAATGTTAGAGTGCAGGCATGTGTCTCCAAATTCGGAAGTGCTAGGAAGCCAATATGTGAGCCCCTGCCCCATCCCCAACCACCCCGCACTACACTCCTTTTATAGGGTAGCACAGTCATGACATTTCCTGTAGCAAAGCAGGAAGGGGCGAATCAGAGGGGTATCCACACAGTGACCTCATTTACAGGGACACAAGTAATTTAACTTGTTATAACAAAAACAAACAAACAAAACACAAAATAAAACTTTTGCTTTCATTTTCCCCCTTCTAATTACTCTGACCAGGTTATAAACCCAGCAAACTTATCTGGAATGGATATTATTAACTGCAAGTACTGTGGGACACTTTTCAAAAGGGCAGTTCTACAGGATTTAGGACACTGTCCTACATGCTGGGCCATTGGAGATCTAAGGGCTCAGCTCCAGACAACATGGGTGGCGATTGCGCATCTCAGATCACATATTCAGGAGGAAATATATTATAAGAACCACCTGCTATTTCCCCAACATCCAACAGAAGCACCTCGACCACAGAGGGTAGTTGGTCTGGGACGTTGGCAGGTGGTTAGGAGAGGCAAATCGGGTGCCCCATCACTCAGAGCTCTCCAACATATCACTTCCACAAACCATATAAAAACTACAAACAGGTATCTGCCTCTATCTCTGAAATCAAACAAAGGGGTAGAGGACACTGCAGAGCAGGACACTGCAGCACAGGCGCTAGCAAAACAAAACTTGCCCAAAACAGGAAATCCCAAAAACTTCTGACCATAGCAGACTCCATGATTCGGGAAGTTGATACCTATCTCCAGCCAGGGGTAATGGGCAGATGTCTCCTAGGTACATCTGCGTGGAGAGACACTGACCATATTCCTAAGATTGTACAGGAAGCAGGAGAAAACATTGATGTCCTGGTACACATAGGGACTAACGATCTTGCCAGCCGGTCAGTTGTGGAGACCAAGGAACACCTGACCAGGCTGGGTGACAAACTACTGTAGCATCCATTTCATCCGGCATCTCCTTCTCTGAGATCCTGCCAGTCTAGGAGAGGGGGGAAGATGGACGAAAGGTCAGAGAAGGGGAGATAGGGGAGCTAAATGAGTGGCCCAAGGGCTGGTGCAAGGAAAAAGGAACACAAATTTTAAGGTAACTGGCAACGGTTTTGAGATAGAAAGTTCTTTAAATTCAATGGACTGCCTCTGACTGAGGAGGGAGTCAGTGCATTGGGGCAGAAGTTTGACATCTTTGCAGAATATTTAAACTAGCAAATGGGGAGAGGTGCAGCACCAGATACATTGAATGGAAAGAACACCCCTCCCCTCTCAGCTAGTGGTCAAACAGGAGTTCAGCATGATTGTAGTTCATTTGCATCACCAGTTAAGGAAAAAGGTCCGGCTTCTCAGATGACGCACAGAGAAAACGCCAGACCTTGCCCAACAACTAACATACTGAAATCTGGCCAATGGAAAATCATGTACACAAATGCTCGCAGTTTGGGAAACAAGATCCCAGACCTGCAGGCAATAATGACAGAGGCTAAACTGGACATAGTAGCCATTAGCGAGACATGGTTTATCAGTAACCACACTTGGGAGACTTCAGTACCTGGCTATGTACTGCTCAGAAGAGACCGAGGTACAAAAAGGAGGGTAGAGTGGCCCTTTATGTCAATGAAAATATCAAAGCTACAGAAATTCAGAATACACATAAGGAGCCAGAAGAACTGTGGGTCACCCTGGAAACAGGAAATGGGACAGCCATACGAAGTGAGGTTGTCTACAGGCCTCCAGACCAGGGGGAGGATATAGACACATTACTGTTAGAAGATATACAAAACATGACAGCTAAAGGGGGAGGTTCTGATAAAGGGAGACTTCAACATGCCAGATACAGATTGGTCAATACCAGCAGGAACATCTGCCAGCACTAGACACATAGTGCATTCCCTTCAGGGGGAGGGCCTCAAACAACTGGTACAACAACCCACAAGAGACAGGACTATCCTAGATCTAGTACTGACTAACAGGAAAAGGATCACAGATCTCCAGGTAGAAGGTCACCATCACATGGTATGGTTCAATTTGGCAACTAGAACTAAATCATCCCATTCCAAAGCAAAAATATGGGACTTCAGAGGAGCTGACTTTGATAAGATGGCCAACAGAGTTAAGCTAGCCCTGGCAAAAAAGAAATACAGGTGAAGGGGTACAGGCAAAGTGGGCAAACATTAAGGATGCAATACTTGAAGCAACATCCCATTGTGTTAGACAGAAAAGGAAGTGTAAAAGAAGGAAACCATTTTGGTTCTCAAACACCATAGCAGAAAAGGTCAGAGCCAAAAGGCTAGCCTTCAGGAAATATAAGGGAACGCAGTGGGATGAAGATAGAGAGGCATACCAAACTTCCCTGAGGGAAGCAGAGAAGGCAGTAAGGCAGGCAAAGGCCCAAACTGAGGAAATTCTAGCATGAACAGTAAAAGAAGGTGAAAATATTTTCCATAGATACATTAATGAAAGGAGAAAGTCCAGAGGGGGTATTGCAAAGATCAAAGGGGATAACAGAGGCATGTGAGGAGGAGGACCACGTAAAAGCATCTATTCTAAATAGATACTTCTGCTCAGTATTTACTGAGGAGCAGATAGGGCAGGGCCCACAGCTCAGCACCATAGACACGGGGAGATGTGTACTAGTCCCTTCACAAAAGAAAGGTTCCTACAAGAGCTCGATAAGCTCAGAGTGGACAAGGCAAAGGGACCTGATGGCATACATCCCAGGGCACTAAAGGAGCTAAGGGTGGAACTAGCAGAGCCATTATCAGAATGGTTTAGTGAGTCTCTGAGCAGAGGAGAGGTGACAGAACACTGGAGAAGGGCTCATGTGATCCCACTCCACAAGAGTGGTAGCAGGGAGGAGGCGGGGAACTACAGACCAGTCAGTCTTGCCTCAGGAGTGGACAAGATTATGGAGGCACTCCTTAAGGAAAGTATAGTGCAACACCTAGAATCCATAGGAGCACAGGATCCAAGACAGCATGGGTTTACAAAAGGAAGGTCCTGTCAAACTAATCTCATAGATTTCTTTGACTGGGTAACCAGAGTGGTCGACCAAGGGGGAGCAGTTGATGTCGCCTACCTTGATTTCAGCAAAGCTTTCAATACTATTCCACATAGAAGATTGAGTAATACGCTGAGTAGGCTTGGGGTGTATCAGAAGTTGGTCAGCTGGGTGGAAAACTGGTTGACAGGCAGAAACAGAGAGTGGTGGTAAATGGTATACAGTCAGAAGAGATGCAAGTCACAGATGGGGTACCTAAGGGATCAGTCCTGGGGCCAATCCTCTTCAATATCTTCATCAGTGACATTGCAGATAGACTAGAGGGTAAGGGTTGTCTGTTTGCAGATGACACCAAGATCTGCAACAGAGTAGATGATCCAGATGGGGTGGGCAGAATGAGAAGAGATCTGGATAAACTGGCAAAATGGTTGGAAGAGTGGCAACTGGGATTTAATGCAAAGAAGTGCAAGACCATGCACATAGGGAAGAGAAACCCTGAAACCACCTATAGGCTGGGAGAGGAGTTGCTGGCAGTCACAAGGGAAGAAAGAGACTTGGGCATCATCATCACAGATTACCTGAAATCATCCAAGTATACCACTAAAGCAGTAGGTAAGGCTAGGGGGATGTTGGGGTGTATTAGTAGGGGTATCACAAGTTGTAAGAGGGAGGTAATTATCCCTCTTTACAAGACACTGGTTAGGCCCCATCTGGAGTACTGCGTGCAGTATTGGAGGTCACACCTTCACAAGGACATTAACCAAATTGAGGCAGTCCAGAGAATGGCAACCAAAACGGTACAGGGACTGCATCAGAAAACGTATGAGGACAGATTAACCGAGCTCAATAAGTATACCATAGAGCAAAGGAGGGAGAGAGGTGATATGATCGAAACATTCAAATACCTTAAGGGCATTAACAAAGTAAAAGAGTAGAACATGTTGCAATATAAGAAAAATAGCAGGACAAGAGGACACAGCATGAGATTAGAGGGAGGCCGATTAAGGGGTAATGTGAGGAAGTTCTTTTTCACAGAAAGGGTGGGGGATGCATGGAACAGCCTACCATGGAAAGTGGTGGATATGAATACAGTTCAGGGCTTCAAACAAACATGGGACAGGCATAAGGGAGCAATACAGATGAGTATGAATAGATAGGCCATTGACAGAGCAAAGGCCGATGGCACATTCATAAGTTAGAAAAAGAAATGGGCAGACTGGATGGGCCATGCGGTCCTTATCTGCCATCAGCTTCTATGTTTCTATGTTTCTTTTCTTTCCCTCCCAATTTATACCTATAGGAATATGATCATTTATGCACCAATCAACTTTGGGGCTGGTAAGGCTGCTTTAGTGTTTTGGGGGGGGGGGAGCGGGACTTAAAAAAGAGCAGAAAAAGTGCTCTTTAAAGTAACAGTATTTGTTAATGGTCATGTAATTGTTTTCAACAACAATGATTTTTCTGGCATAAACATCAATATACCCATTTTTCTTTTTACTTTTTTTCATTCCTGGACTAAGATATGGGATGTTGAAGTTTTCAGAAATTCCCATTCCTAGGGCAAGCCCACCATGAAAAAAATTAAATATCTTGGTACAGTGCTGTGCTGTTTACCATCAAAAACTTGTGGTAACACCATCCTAATACATTCTCTGTAAGAATCCAGTATGTATATTTACCAGCGAACTTCAGTGGAAGAGATTTTGACTAACATCTTTAATGACATGAATCCTTAACTACAAAATTAGCTGGGTGAATATAAGGATGCCAGAAATACATTTTGGCAAAAAAGAAAAAAAAAATACACATAATGAAAATTGCTGCTGGCTAAGAAATACTGCTGCTTTAGAACATCATTCTTTTAGCAGGAAAACTCACATAGGTCTAGGTCTTGTCTTCAGGGATGTCCTGGGGTGCCAGGCATGGCTCAGTGCAGTCTCTCAAGTAGTGACAAATAGTTAAGATTACTTACACTTTATTAAGCAACAATCATGGTCTGAAATGAAAAAAAAATCAATTACATTTAAAGTACTCAAGTACACACTGATCTGCAGTTAAGTGTTCAAAGCAAATACATAAATTAATCAGACTTTGATCAGACCAATAGTGTAATTACACTAATAAGATGTACTTTATCAAGCCCACTGTGCTTGCAAAGGGATTTAGTGCAGAAACAGAGAACCTTACTTTTCTCCAAGTTTATTCTGACTTCCAAGGAATGAGATACCAGTCTAGCGTAACACTACAGTCAAAATATAAGGATGACTTGACCGTTATGTTTCCCAAGCTTCCCAGTAAGATTAACGGTCAAGGTGCCTCACTGCTCCCCATGCTTGATGACCACTCTGCCAAATCTGAGCAACGTCTACTGTGTGTCACTGTAAATAGTTCCAGGTGCAAAAAATAACATTAGCAAAAAAGCCAAAGCAAACAGATAACTGTACTGAGATGGTAGGGATATGATGATTTTACTCCAAGGACACTCGCAGCACAGGTTAGTGCTCACAAAAAGAAAATTGCTTACTACCACAAACTGCCTGGTTGTAGCTCCCCAGGCCAGGACATGGTTATTTACTGCTGAAGTTTTTTTTTTTATGTTAGGAAGAGCTACAGGAATACTGCAATGCTTATTGTAGTGGAAAGTAGCACACAGCGATCACACTGGCTCACACTCCTACCCATCTGTCACTCTGATGCTAACAGGCTCCACTCCCTAGCTGCTGCTATTTAAACATTAAATTGTTTAGCAGTGGCTAATACTGCACCAAAAAAAAAGCACATAAGGTTACACCTGATAATTTTCACATTTGTTTGCACAGATGCAATAAATTTTGTAACAATAAATGGCATTTAAAAGGTGTGTCACTGCTGAGCCTATTGCAGCTCAAGCTGGAAGGGGCTCGGCAGTCCAGACCGATGACCATGCACTGTGGTCATGACATCACTTGCTGCTTGCTGGGCAGAAACTTCATGTACTTGAAAGAACTGAAGCTGCTCCTATCAGAGGGGGCTTTGGTCCTTTCATTTGCATGAAGTCAGTCTGCAAGCAGCTGATCAGCTTCCAGCATCAGGAGCCTGAGTGACTGTGCAATATTTCTATCTATCTATCTATCTATCTATCTATCTATCTATCTATCTATCTATCTATCTAGCAGACTGGGGTACCTACCCCAGGTACTGCCTCTTTCTTCCTGTCCCCTCAAGGCCACTCACTCACCCCCCCCTTCCCAATCTTTATTAATATTTTAAAAAGATAGGTGGACTAGGATGCCCACCCTCGCTATCACTTCTCTTGACCCCCCTTCCTGGTCACCTGCTCCCTTCCCTCCAAAAATGAGCCAGACACTGGGGTGCCCAATCCCACAGTTGTAATATCCTTGAAATAAAGAAAAACATCCCTTAATGTTTTTCTTTTTACCTGTAAAACAGAAAACTGTCCTTTGCCGATCTGGCCCCCCAAACCCCCACCCACACAACTCTGACCTCCTACTCAGCAGTTACCTCCCCATACTCACACACACCCCACATACCTTTACTCACATGAACAGGTTCAAGAGTGAAGATCCACTCTCTGATCAAAGACATGTCTTGCTGCTGGAACCAGCGATTGCAATATGAGAAACTAAGGTAAAAGCAGTCCAATGTATTTCAATGGGGTTTTGAACTTTTATGCATAACTTTGTCATTTTTGCATATTTACTCCCTCAATTTTCAACATGGCCTTTCTGGGATCCCACTTCATGACTAATGGTGGTGGAATTATGCAAATCAGGCCTGAAAGGTGATTTCACGGTCACAATACAAAGTCACATTTTGGGCAGGATTTGAAAATTTTCACTGCCATTGTTCATGAGGTGGGGTGATAAGAAAGCAATGTGAAAGATTTGGGGTCAAAATCTGTAAAAATGTAAAAGTTATACACATACATTGAAATTGTTCTACGCTCGCTTGTAACTTTGGTAATTTCAAATATTTTGACCCAAAATTTTCAACATAGCCATTTTTTCACAGCACCTCATGAATGTGACAGCTGTCATTTTTCAAATCCTGGTCTAAATGTGTTTTTGCACCTGTGGCACAGAATTACATTTTGATGGCAAGGAATGATGTTTTGGCAGAGATTTGAAAATGTTCACCTACCAGATTCGTAAGGTGGGGTAATAAGAAGGCATTGTTGAAAATTTGGTGTACAAATATGGTAAAATGCCTAGGTAATGGCTGAACGTTACACTATTTCAACGTTCACTCATACCTTCACAAATTTTCAATATTTTGTCTCTGAACTTCCAACATAACTATTTTTCCACACCACCTCATAAACGTGATACAGGTCATTTTTGAAATCCCTGATGGGATGTGTTTTCGCACCTGTGGTGTGAAATAACATTTCAGCCAATATACTATAAATGGTTCATGTCATGTTTATAAGGCGAATCATAAAACAAGTATCTTGAAAAGTTGGGGTCAAAGTTAAAAAAACTAATTATAATTGTTTAACAACCTTTGTGTGTAGTATCAGTGTTTACCCCAGTGGCCATGCTTTGAGGGTGAGCTCAGTTATCCAGCTGGATGGGTGAGGGTGGGGGGGAATGGCACTGTTATGTGATAACCCCCCCTAGCCAGGGAATGAAAGGTGTGGGGTTGTCCACATGGGCCCGGGTATCATATAGCGAACACAACTGTCTTCTTGGCATAGGGCCCTGCACCTCTCCACCTGTGGGTGGTAAAGTGCCTTGTGCATTGGCTGGCAGATGCACTCTTTGCCCTGTGCATCTGTATCTGTGACCACATGGAAGTGCAGGGACCACAGGGCCCTGCACTTCCACAGTCCACCAGACAGCCCCATGAATTCTTCACATCATCTCCGCCTAACACTGACTGCCTCCAACCTCTGTGACTGTTGTGGCTAAACATATCTTTTGGTTCCATAGCTGAAGGTGCCCTTTTGGACCCACATCTACTCCTGCACTTTGCCAGCACCCCCCTTCCTATCTTCACCTCCCCTGCTGGCCCATGACAAATGCCACCTGGCTGCACTACCTCTATTCTTATCCACCTTCCACCTCTCTCCTCTCTCTGTCCCCCCAACCTACCTCCCCTTCTCTCCCATCCACTTAGTCTCCCTGATTTCACCCTCCTCCTTTCCCTTTCCCTTCCCCAAAGTTTCACCTTATTGTTCTTTTTTCATCTACAAGACTATGTGTTGTTTTTTTGTTTTTCTTAATTTTATAAACTGTTATCTTTGCTTATGATTGTATCAATTGTACCAATGACATGGAACCTTTGTAAAAGAGCCTTGGCTCAAAGGTATTTGTAATCCTAGAACAAATAAATAAAAAATTAAAAATAAAATAAACATCCATCGCTGCACTGAAGTGCAGGGCTCTTGGATGGAGTCTTCCCTTGGCACAGGACATCCGCATCTCTGCACAATCAGTACCAAACACCTGCATTGCATATATGTGCATGCTAACTTTCGGCATTGACAAATGCTTGTCTCAACCTTTCTTCTGGCTCTCAAGGAATGAGATACAAATGAACAGTTTACTGGCATGCCTTTTTCTTGTTTTGTTACTTTTGCTGACATAGCACTCCAGCACAGGTAGAGTCAACAAAAGGGAAATCCTTATCCCCTCAGAGTTGCTTGTTTGCTTCTCCTGAGGCCAGCCTGCACACAACACTCAAGACTGAGGGGAGAGAGGGAGGGAGGGAGGAGGAGTAATGCACTCAGCCATCAGGGCTGGGAAGAGGGAAGGGGATGAGCTTCTTGAACACAGGGCTGGCAGCAGATGCAAGTGCAGAAGTAACAAAACAGTGTGGGGGGTGGCAGAGAGACCCCCTTCTCAGAGGGAAGTGCAGTAAGCTCATGCACTCGCTTTCATTCATTCAAGAAGTGTGCCCACACTCTCCACTCTAACTCTACTTTACTCCTCTCTAAACTACTCGAGAAGCTGGCATATGCCCAGATAAGAGACAATCTATCTCAATGAAGCCAAATTATTAAACCTATTTCAATCTGGATTTAAATCATCCCACAGCACCACCTCCGCACTAGCTTCCATCACAAATGATTGGCTCCTAGCAGTGGATAAGAGACAAATTACAGGGGCTGTCTTCCTGAACTTAAGCAAAGTGTTCGACACTGTCGACCATGCTATGCTCCTCGACACGCTCCATGGGTACGGCATTGCCAGCTCCGCACTGTCTTGGTTCAATAGCTATCTATCAGATAGACTACAGCAAGTGAAAGCAGATGGCTCCCTCTCTCCACTCCTTCCAATAACTACAGAAGTACCACAAGGCTCAATCCTTGGGCCTCTCCTATTCATGATATATATAAACTCCATTGGTAACAACATCAGCTCAGCAAAACTGCACCTGTTTGCGGATAATACAGTGATATATCTCTCTAGAACAACAGCAGTGGATGCCTGTGCTGTCCTCCAATCCAAAGTTGATCTGCTGCAGTACAGCCTCGCCCATTTGAAACGCTTATTAAATGGAAAAAAAAAAGCCATGTACTTCCATTCCAACTACAAGACTCCCATCACAAAGGCTCTCATGTCCCTGCCCCACATTAAGACTCTCTTTGATGATGATCTTGAGATAGTCGCCAAATTTAAATATCTAGGATGTGAGTTAGATCAACACCTAAGATTCTCTGACCATATCACATCACTGGCAAAAAGACTAAGACAAAGAATCATTTTTTTTACAGGAACAAATTTTATTTTATTTAGTTTTTGTTGACCAGGTAAGTGCACTAGACAAATCCTGCCTATTTTTAGGCACGACCTGGGGGGGCGAGGGGGGTACAGATGAATGCCAACTGACCTTGAACCAGATTAAGCTGTTGGTGGTATTCTCAGTGAATGAGAGAAATTTGGCCATGACACTGGGGAAATTCCCCTACTGCATTGCTGTCAGTAGGGGGATCCTTGGCCGTCTGAGGAGAGATGGCCAGTGTTGCTGAGCTTTCAGAGGAAATGGATGTTGCTGGTGCAGGGGTCTTGGCCTCGTCCCCTGTTCCCATTTTTCAAGAGGCTTCTGAAGTGGAGATTGCTGCTGCAGATTATGAATCACCAGTTTTTAGTGATTCTGAGATTCTGCAGCTTGAAACAGAGTCTGTGCCTTTTGTACAGCCTGAGTGCCCTGCTGTAACATTGGAGGTTTGCAATGCTAGACTGGCATTGTCTAGTAAAAAATCTAAACTTTTACTGGAATTAAGGAAATTGGATCGCGCATTAGAGGAGCTCCCTGTGGTTAGTTCTACCTCTGTTGTGTTGCCTACTGTTTCTACTGATGCTGTACCTTTAATGGCTGCTGCTGTAAATGCTGCTGTTTTGCATCCTGCTTCTCTCCGTTCGAACTCAGTGCCTATTTTGTCTTCTGAACCTTCTGCTGTCTCATCGATTCTGAGGGCTGGCAGTAAAATCGGGTTCCCTACCTCACCCGAGTGCCTACAGCCCGCTGACCTTGCTACTGTGGCTATCGTTACTGCAGAAGCTTCCTCTATGCTGCCAGTTTCTGTGTGCCCTTCCAAGGGTGCACCTCTGTGCACTGCCGGTTCCGCTTTTCTTCCGGCGGAGTTTGTCTTCACCCAGGATCAGAACACACCAGGCTGGAGCAAGACTTCTGCTGCTATTCCTGCTTTGGACAAGCAGGTACTGAGGGCTCCTTCCACTGCCTTGCCTTCGGCAGTTGTTCCTGGAGGTTTGTCCTGGTCTCTGCAATGGGCATTGCGGGATGCAGGGTGGGAACTTTCGGATACCGGCTCCTGGTCCCCAGACTCTCAAGACCAGTCCTATCTCAGGATGTTACAAAAGACTACAGCTCCCGTGGCCACCAACGTTGAAGGCATGAGCTCCATCATTTTGCCCCGGGGTAAGGACTTGGATTGTGCTATTGTGACTGATTCTGTTATACCTCCTACAATTATAACTTCTGAAAATGTGCCTGATACTGTGACTATGGGGAATGTATTGAAACAACCGGAGGCTGTGCGGGTTTCTTTACGGGCCACTGAGGCTTCAAATAATAGGGTAGTAGAGGATGCTTTAAGTGTAGGCCTTCCACCAGCAGTTATTGCACAGCTTTCTGAGTACTGTCCTAGAGCACCTTTTAAGCTTTCAGATTTGTTTCAGCATAGGAAGGAACCTGCACTACGCTGCAATGCTGTTCGTTTTTTGTATAAAGGGGTTCTGAAGGAGGCACCTGACCGTGTTTACATTGCTCGGGCCTTGTTGAAGGGTTCTATGAAGTTCTTTTCTTCGGAGATTTTTGCCCTGATTAGTATTGGTAATTCCAATTTTGACATTAGCTTTAAAAACGTTTCTAGTTTGGATAGGTTTTGGGCTAGGTATAATGTTTGTAAAAACACACCCCTTTGGTCCCCCTTTCAAGTAATACCCCTCACCAAACCTACTGTTCAAGTTATTACTGTTTTGTTTAAAAATGAAGGGGTTAACATTGAGGATATTTTATTTTGGCTTCGGCAATGTTGTGAGGTTCTGGGTACTCCCTCCCCTACTTTGGATAGTGAACAAATCTGGGATGGGGGTAGGAGGATCCGGGTTAAGTTGTTTGTCACAAAATCTGGACTTCAGCAAGGCCTTTGACACTGTGCCACATAGAAGACTATTACACAAACTGGGGAATATGGGTGTGGGCAGGACAGTAATGTGGTGGGTAGGTAACTGGCTGGGCGGCAGGACACTGAGGGTGGTGGTAAATGGCTGTCACTCCACAGAGGGAAGAGTGACCAGTGGAGTACCACAGGGATCAGTGCTGGGACTGGTCCTATTCAACATCTTCATCAGTGACATTGCGAAGGACCTAGAAGGCAGAATTTCGCTGTTTGCTGATGACACAAAGCTCTGTAACAGTGTAGACACACCAGGGGTGTAGACAGAATGAGAAGGGACCTGCAGAAACTTGAAGAATGGTCAGGGTTTGGCAGTTGAAATTCAATGCAAAGAAGTGCAAGATAATGCATATGGGGCACAAAACCCTGGCACAATGTATCAGTTGGGGGTGAGGATATAGCATGCACCAAGCAGGAAAGGGATCTTGGGGTTATCATCTCTGATGACCTCAAAGTAGGGAAACAGTGTGACAAGGCAGCAGGTAAAGCAAATAGGATGCTGGGATTGCATAGGCAGGGGCATCATCAGCAGGAAAAGGGAGGTCATAATTCCACTATATAAGACACTAGTGAGGCCCCACCTGGAGTACAGTGTACAGTTCTGGAGACCATACCTACGTAAGGACATAGACAGGGTAGAGAAGGTTCAGAGGAGGGTAACAAAGATGGTACATGGATTGCATCACAAGTCCTATGAGGACAGGTTGAAGGAACTGAACATGTACTCCCTGGAGGAGAGGAGGGAGAGAGGGGATATGATAGAGACATACAAGTATCTTACAGGGAGGAACAGGGTGCAGGAATACACTATTTTTAAGCTAAAAAGATGTTCCAGGACTAGAGGGCATGGGATGAAGTTGGAGGGAGGACGATTCAGAGGAAATGTGAGGAAGAATTTCTTCACAGAACGGGTGGTGGACAAGTAGAACACCCTGCCAAAAGAAGTGGTGGGGGCTGAAACAATCACGGGATTTAAGAATGCATGGGATAGACATAAAGGAATTCTAGAGGTCAGGGGTAAGGGGCAACAGACTTCTAGGAAAACGTAAACTGAACTTACAAGCTCAAATGGGCAGACTGGGTGGGCCATAGGCCCTTATCTGCAACACTGTCTATGTATCTATGTATCTATGTATCTATGTCTATGTATCTATAGGTATGTACTGTGCATCTCCCCAGTTCTTTTTATTTAGGTAGGGATAGTGGTGCTATTTTTTATATAGGTCAACCTCGGTCCTGTTTTAAGTGTGGGTCTTGGACTCATCTTAGCTCTGCCTGTGGCACTATTAAGTGTAGTCATCGTTTGGAATTTGGGCATGGGTCCGCTAAATGTTTGAATCTTTTTAGTTGCAATCTTTGTGAGAATACTGGACACGCTTATGGCAAATGTCCTTGGGCTTCACATAACAGGGACAATTGCCCTTCCCATGAAGGCATTATTGACGAAGCCCAACATTTGCATGCTAAAAAGATTGCGGACCTTAGTCTTGCTTCTGTTTCGTATGTTCCGGATCCGGGGGTTTCTGAGTTACTGGCTGATGTTTCTCAAGTGGGCCCTGCAGTTTCCCCTACACCTTTGGGTGATACGGTGACTATGGATGTACAGGATGAGTCAGAGGGGGTGATAGCTGCCCCTATTCCTTCCTTGGCCCTTGATGTGCTTCCTGATATGCCTCCCCCCCAACCCCCACAGTTTGATGATTCCGGCTTTAGGCCTGTATCAAAAAAATGGACCAGGGTCGGGAGAAAGGTGAGACCTCCGGTGTCCTTAGAGGGACAGGACAAGGAAGAACCTTCTGAGGCCTGGGCACAGGGTAATACATTTGCAGTATTGGTGGAGAGGGAGTCTGATGAAGATGGTACTGATACCTCCTCTCTCTTATCCACTACTGATACTATGGAAAAAGGGAGTGTAGATTCCATTGCTAAATGTACCCGGCAGTGTCGAAAAGCTAGGATGACATGAATGGTGTCTTTTGAATGATTTTTCCTTTTCTCCCTTTTCCTATGTCCTCTCTTTCAGTTGCCACTATTAATGTTAATAGTATTAAAGGGGGCAGAAGTTGGCTAGTACTATGTTTACTCTTCAATCAGTTTCTTGTGATGTCCTTTGTTTATTAGATACCAGACTTAAAACTCATAGTGAATTACAGGCCGCATCTCGAGCTTGGCCTCTAGGAGCTTCTTTCTGGTCTATTGGGCTTGATGCTTGTGATGGTGTTGGAATACTTTTTACCAATCCTGATTTTCAAGTTATGCGGTTAGTTGATACACACCCCGGGCATGCTTTATTGTTAGATTTTACTTATCATAGTGATAGATTTCATCTTATTGCTATTTATGCCCCACAAACTAAAGCAACTAGAGTTTCTTTATTTGAAGCGATCCACCAATATTTACATACTTCACGCTTAGTTATCTGGTTGGGAGATTTTAATTGTGGTTTGCATCAAACTGATAGGGGGTTGCAGACTTCTAAATTGTTTTGTGACACTAATACATTGAATAAAATTCTGACTACCGCTGGTTTACAGGATTCCTATCGGAAACTGCATTCTATTGGTGGTTATACTTTCTTTAAAGGTACCTTGAAAATCAGGATTGATTTCATCTCTGTTTCCCACATTCTTCAGGTTTTAGACTCTGCTATTAGGGTAGTGGAATTTTCTGATCATGTTTTGTTATATTCCAAGATTTCTTGAAAAGATACTCCTAGAGGTAAAAAACACAAGTGGTGGATGAGTACTGTTTTATTGCAGAATCCTAAAATACAGAAGGCCTGGCAGCGTCATTGGATGGCTAGAATTTCTGTTAGTGATTGTTATTCTGACATTTCTACTTGGTGGGAGGATGCTAAAAAAGATTGAAAGGTTTTGTTTCAATCCTTGGCTTCTTTTAGGTGTCGGTCTGATTATTTGGAATTATTTAAAGTTACGTCACCATTTACAGCATTTGATTTCATTATCTGCTGCTGCTAGCCAGGATTATGGTTCCCAGATTCAGACAGTAAAAAATAAGATGGTGTCCCTTCAGTATACCAGGCCCAAATCACCAGAGCAAGAAACAAGATTTGGTATGCAGGTTAGGTCATCTTCTATTGATCCCTTTAAGAATTGTCAAGATAGAGTTAAGCATAGGTTTATTTCAGAATTGCTTTCTTCCTCTGGGCAGAGTGTCACTTCCCCGGAAGGGATTTTATCTGTTATTAAGGATAGGTTAACTGCTATGTTTGCTAATCAAGAGGTTAGTGGAGATTTGGAGCAGGTTTTACACACCATATCATTACCCCAGGTACGGTCGGAGGATGTTTCCATGTCGACACTTGATGTTACTGCTGAAGAAATTTTTCAGGTGGTTAAACACTTGAACTCTAATGCAGCCCCGGGTATGGATGGGTTAGGGGCAGCTTTTTATAAACATTTTCTTGAAGATTTGTCTCCAGTTTTGGTGGTTCTTTTTAACCATATGTTACAGTCATCCACTTTTTCTGCTTCCATGCAGGAAGCAACGTTGGTATTAATTCATAAAAAGGGTGCGCAGAATAATATTGATCATTTGAGCCTCCCTAATACTGACAGGAAAATTGTGTCAAAAATTTTGTTAAACAGGTTGAATAAAATTTCTGATTATTTGATAAGTATTGAACAGACATGTGCGGTTTTGGGCCGTCAGATTAAGGATAACCTTATTGTACTACGAGAATTGTTTTGGCAGGCTGATTCTGGTCAGGTCATGGGGTGGGTGGTGGGAGTGGATCAGGAAAAGGCTTTTGATCGCATATTACATAAATTTTTGTTTGCAGTTTTGAATGCATTCGGTTTTCCGGCTAGTTTTGTTTCTTGGATTATGGCACTTTATGACAATATTTCCTTATGTCCTAATGTAAATGGATGGTATGGTCACCGGTGGTGATATGGGGAGGGGTTCAACAGAGTTGTCCTCTGAGCCCTCTTTTATATGTCTTTTGTCTGGATATATTGATTTGTCTTTTACACCGTTCTCCTGATATTCAGGGTATATTGGGTCCCCAAACTGGTTTTGTTGTTAAAACTATATCCTTTGCAGATGATATGGTGCTCATGTTGGGGATTGACACAAAGGAAAAGGTCCTTTGTAATATTTTGAGGACATATGCAGCTATTTCAGGTTCCCAGATAAATTGGGATAAAAGTGTTGGTATTCCTTTAGATACTACCCCTCTTTCGCCTTCTGTTTTTTTTGGGGGGGATATGGATTCAATATGAGCCTTTATTGGTTCTTGGGGTCCGCTTTGGGGGTCGGGATGTGGCTTCTTCTAATTGGTTGACACATTTAGGGCAGGCAGAACGTTTAGTACAGGGTTGGCGTAATTGGTTAATCAGTAAGAAAAAGAGGGTGCTTTTGATTAAAACTTTACTTTTACCTATTTTTTTGTATCTTAGCTATGTCTTTCCACCTCCCCAAACATCGTTTACTAGATTGTTTAGTATTTTTTTCAGGCTTTTTGGGGATCCCGGTTAAACCCAATTAAACGTGATATTACTTATACATCCATTATGGAAGGGGGTGTTGGTATGATTAAACCAGTTGCTTTTTATTTTAGTATTTTTCTCAGTTATAACTTTGGTTTCACCTTGAAACCTGATTTTCAGATATGGAGCTCAATGGTTTTGACTTGGATCATGCCAAATGTACAGTATTGGGAACAGGGTAAGACTAGGTTATTGGGTAAACAGACCCCTGTACCTGATTATGGCATTGACTGTTTTAAGAGGGCCATTAAATGGAAAATTAGATCACAGGATCTTTTGATTTTGAATAGAAAGGCAGTTTATCACACTATTTTGTCCAATGCTAATTCTACTGTGATAGCAGGGCTGTTTTTGTGCATAGGCTAACTAGGCTGCAGTCTAGGGGCACCAGCCATTTAGAGGCACCTGCAAAATTAGGCAGCCAAAAAAAAAAAAAGGTTTTTCTGGGCTGGCTGCTTGTGTTGTCTGCCAGTATGTCTTGCTAAAAACAAACAAAAAAAAGACACAAAAGTCTAAAGACGTTCCAGTTCAGCCTCCTACTAAGGGACCCCCTGCCAGCGTCATTTAAAAAATTGGCTCCCCGCCCTCCCCTTTGTCATGACAGACATAAATGTTTATTGCTCCTGCTGTTGTGCTGATGACAAGCCCTCCCCCCCTTAGGCAATGGATGATGTGACATCAATGTACATGACTGCTGGTGCCCCCCTCTAGGCAATGGCCGACCTGACCCTGACTGGCGCGACATCAATGTACTCATCTCGACTGTTGGTGCTCCACCCATCCTCTCGCTCTACCCCTCCCCCGGATGAAACTATTATCCTCAGCAAGTCAGCAGCGCCCCGCCGACCTTGTGATTTAGGATTTCAATTAGGTCAGCGGTGGGCGTATACTGTGCTGTGCATCCTCCGATTGGCTGCAATTTCAAGTAAGTGGGGTGGCAAGTTTAAATGGCCCCAGTACAAGTACAGCAAAGTACTTGGAAGATAGAAGGAGAACTGTATCAACCGCCACTCTGCCAGCCGGAATTGGGAGGAAGAGAGAGAGAGAGCGCCGCAAACCACAAGCCACTGTGTCTTCAAGTCTACCGGGTCTCTGTCTGGGAGAGTCACCATTGCAGAGACAAGACAAGTGTGACTGTGTAGGAGATTCGGGAGTCGGAAGCAAGCAGCAGATGCAGAGCAGTAGTACTAGTCTGGAGCAGCTAGACCAGCCAGCTACAGCTACTTAATTTTAGCCCAGCTAGCTGTATTGTGGGCTGAAGTGAAAGAAATTCAAATCCTCTGTTCTCTCCTGACCTGACTGAGCAAGCGTGGAGGAGTCGGATCGGCTGGAGAGCAAAGACTGAGAGGTTCCTTCTTTGCCAGACAGGGAGTGCAGCCAGTGCCGCCAGCCCAATAGTCATGGCCGATCTGGTTGGAGAGAAGTTTGAAAGCAAGTCAAGAGGTCACTGAGACTCGCACAGTCAGCACCAGACCCACTTTACTTTAGTAAGTAAACAGAACTGTTCATCTTTTTGAGTGAGCAGTGCCAGCCAGTATGTGGGTGAGGCGAGCTGTAGACTAGGTGTGTTCCAAATCAACGCATATGCATCATTCATCACAACTAGTCGGACGGAGTGGGTCATCGTGTCCTGTCGGTCAGCTTCTCTGGATAAATAACTGCTGCCTGCAACTTCTGCCATACTATTTACCTTCCCACAGAATCATTCAAGGCATATCGGGTACCATTTTTGCTTTATTGCACATAACGTCGTCTGACAGTTTGAAGCTTATCTTATTTTATTGTCTGTGTTATATAGTAACAAAAATAATTGCTGCTCCTGGTTGATCTGTAGTGTATCCATTTTTTTTTAGAAAGTTCAGGATGCATGCTACCTTCCCAACCCCATGACCTGCAGTGAATTTGAAGGATTTTTTTTTCTCCTGTACATTAAATTGATAGCAGCAGCAGTTCAGACTGTTTACCCACAGGTTCTGTATTATCAGACAGTGACACTGACTGGCACTGCAGTAGCTTTTATTCTTAAATAATGTTATTACCACACTTAGTAACAAAAATGCTGCCCCCTGACCTTCGGACCACTTGGATAAAAAAAAGTTTAACCATTAGCCTCCATTTTAAAATGCTACCCCCACCAAATGACCTGCAGATTTTTTTCCCCTCTAACTCCTAAAGAAGTTAAAACGGGGAGTTTTGGGCAGTGCATTTATTCTTGCAGCTTGTCTGTTATGACACTAACATTAGTTTAGCCTTAAAATGCTACCCCTGAATGACTTGCACTGATTGAACTGAGACCATTTAGGTAAAAGTGACTTTTGTTCTGTTCAGTGCATTACTTTTTTTTCTAACTAGGGAGACTGAATAAGAATGCACACTGCTTGGCCTTGTTCAGATCAAATGCATAAATAAGCGAGTGTTTGTGCTTGCTTCTGTGCTGATAGACTGTTTTATTCCCACCTCTAAATAAGTGTAAACAGTTTATTAAAAGGAATTTTAACATTTTGACTGTAAAAATGTTCATATCCTGGAAAAGTTTTATACAAGTTTAGCTTTCAAAAGGGTATGAGTGGGACCAGGCAGTGACTCTGTGGTGTGGATGTAACTCAGCAGGACATGGCAGGGAGGAGTGTGTGTGTGTGTTGGAGGGGGGACACGCATGGTGCACACTGGGTGCACGGGTCAGTGGTTGGGGGGCACCTGAAGTTTCAAGTCTATGGGCGCTATCTATGTAAACACAGCCCTGTGTGATAGTCTTTCCCTTTTGTTCTTCTGTACAACAGAAGGTAGTATTGCATCATTTAAGGAATCCTCGTATCCCTTACAGAATGTGGGATTGTTTAGGGTTAGGGAATTTTGGTAGGCTTAGTGTGAAGGGTAATCATAAACATAAAAAATTAGAAGATAGATATTGTGCCCGTCCTTCTTGTGCACAGATGGTGGAAACTCAGTGTCATTTATTTTTTGAATGTGTTTTTGTAGTACAATTTTGGGCTTCTTTAAGTGTTGTTTGGAGGGAACCTGAGTTTTTAAAACTGTCTTACTCTGATATTATGTGTGGTGGGAATCATGCTTTAGGTGCAATATATAATACAGAGAACCTATATCTAGTTTTTGTTATTCGCTATCATTTGTGGCAAATCAGATGTTTGGGGGTTCTTCATCAAAAGTGGGTCTCGCATGCTGAATTATTGGCTAATATTCGACAGTCTTTACATGATATTGTACAAATGGATTTCTTGCATTTTGAAAAAGAAAAAGTTGCACATTTATGGATTAATTGTACTCATTGGTATTGAATTTGTAAGCTTCTTTTTTTCTCTTTTTGCTTTGTTCATTTGTTGAAATTTTCTGTATTTTTTGTTTTCATATGTATTGCTGTGTTATGAAGTCCACCTCTTTAATAAAAAATTCCCCTACTCTTTTCGATAAGTGCCATGGGATCTTTAACATCCACCTGAACTACCACCAATCCAGGCAGATGGGACCTCGGTTTAATGTCTCATCCGAAAGATGGCACCTCAGAATGTAGCACCTCTCTCATGCTGAACTAGTGTCAGTACTGGGATATTAACCCAAGTGCCAGATGTGGAAACTGAACCCACAGCCCTTTGATCTCCCGGCCTCAGAGGCAAGGGTGCTGTCTACTGAGCCACGGACACTGACACAAATCACTTTTTACTGCTGAAGCTAGATTACGTTTGGTTCAGAAAACGTTCATTCCACTCATAGACAATGCAGACCTACTATATGGCTGCTGTTCAGACTCCCTGCTACACCAGCTAGACGTGCTGTACCACAGGGCGATATTTTTTATTACCAACGCCCATTGTTGCACCAACCATTGCAATCTATATGCCACACTAGGCTGGACTTCCTATCAAATAGATGTCTCATCCACTCACTCACCTGGCTTTAAGAAGCCCTTTTATCAAAACTCCCAACTTACATTACATATCACTTTCAGAGCAGAGCCTGTTCATACCCCCATGCAGTAACACTTACATTATGTTAGATGTACCTAGTGTCCGATCACGTTGCAGTGAAATGGCCAAAGCCATGCCCTCCCAAATGCCTGGAACGAAGTACAATCCAGCCTTAAGTTTCAAAACCTAATCCCCCTAAATAAACTAAAAAAAACTGGCCAGCTTCGATCTTAACAGCCCCTGCACATGTGTTAAGTGACAATCACCCTCGCTCCCTGCTAAGAAACAAGCTGAACCCCCTTCACCCCTCATCTAACACACCCTCTGACCCCACCCTACCTTTCTGGCACTCTCCCACCCACATTTACTCAGACTGCCCTGCCCACATCTCCCACTTCTCCCTTGCTCATCTAGCCCTCTCCTCCCTTGTATAGGTATTACCCCACCACAGTGACCCTCCCACAGTGAAGTCCACCACAGTGACGGATCTCACCAGGTCACTGTGGTGCGTATCAGTGGTCTGCTGTGGAATGGCACATGACGCCCAGTGTTTCACCCCATTGCTGATACAACTCTGACTTGGGTTGTATACTTAGAAAATGGGGAGGGTGTGTGAGGCAAAGCCTCCCATGAAAAACACTTTCTTTCTTTCAGGGAACAATGCAGACTGTTGGCATTGTTCCCGTTGATGTGCAGGATGTCAATATTGTTGTTGTCGATGTCCTGCATGTATACTCACCCCACTCTCACTACCTCTCTCCCCTTTTCTTTGCTGCAATATGAATATTGTATTAGTCTGTCTCTTCTATGCAGCTCTGCTTATCTGCCCTTACCATGCTATGTACTAATGTAACTAATGTATAATTAAGTACTGCTGTAATCACGTTCATATGCACTTTGTAACAATTATATATCATGTCTTGTATAGCTTGTATTGTTTTGTGCTGTGTGCACAGGTTATAAGTTCAAGACCTCTTTGTAAATGAGCCTGCTCAATGGAGTATTGCCTGTCAATAAACTTGAACTTGAACTTGAACCACAGGTCCCTGACTCCAGGCCAAGTAACAAAGCTGGGTCCACTTATCAAGGATGCCAGACTCCAGAGGAATGACACTGGGGAGACAGAAGGGGGAGCTGCTACTGGGACCTGGGTCAAGAACTCAGGGTGGTTAAGATAGAGCAATGACATGGGGAGAAGCTGCTACCAGGAGCTGGCTCGAGAACTTGAGGGTGGCGCAGGTACATTGGGAGGTAGACACTTTTTTTTTTTTTACAATTACGAGAGAGAGAGAGAGATAGAGGAAGAACACTAATTCTTGTGTGCTCATGTGCTTCAACTCCACTGGGCAGAGCATGGAGCAAATATTATGGAACACATTTGGGATTTGGTCATGCCCTTCTAGACCCTCTTTTTTCTCTCCTCCTCCTTTCACAATATGTCAACACAGCCCTGGTTATGCAGTCATAAAAATTTTAACCAGAGAGTGGTTCTACACAAGGCAAACAGACAAAGCAGTAGGACCTCATCTGATTTTGGCATGTTAAAATTGAAAGTGTAGATACCAAATCTATAAGGGGGTCATCTTACAGTTGATGGCAAGGCTAATCATGATTCCGCTGTATAAGAAGATCAAGAATCCCCTTTTAAATAATGGAATGAAGACAGAAAGTGAGTCAGAAAATGGAAGGACTTTAAACGATTTGCAGGCTCTTTTGCACAGCATTTTTGTGTGTTCATGTGGGGGGAGGGGCATTGGTACTATAATTGTTTGATTCTGATGTTGGCTACATACCAGTAGCACTCCTACAAAATTTAAGACACATGTATAAGTAAAGTGATTACATCTTAGTGAATTAGCCAGGGTTAAGCTTGCTACTCCCTTAATGAAGGAGACCTGGGAGTCAGCCGAAGTGGTTCCCTAAAACAATATAGTCAATGTAACAAGGCCTACAGCAAGCCAACCAGAGTGTTGGGGTGTATTCGGAGGGATTTCAACAGCAGGAGGAAATACTACCTCTCTATAGATCAGTTGTGATGCCCCATCTGGGAACTGTGCCCAGTTCTGGAGTCCTCATCTAAGAAAAGACAAAGACAGGCTGGAGACAGTGCAACATAGGGTAACAGGAATGTTTCAGGACCAACAGGGCAGATCCTACAAGAATCAACTTAGTGTACTGAACATGTACTTGCTGGAGGCCAGAAGAGAGAGGGATGATATGATAGAGGTCTTCAAGTTCCCGAATGGAATGAACAAGGTAAACTATGGGGATCTCTTAGTAGGAATAGCGAGTCAAAAAGATGGAGGCATGATTGGCAGTTGGCAGGGGGAGATTCAGAAAGGACATGAGGAAGTTTTATTTTATAGAGAAAGTGGTAGAGTCATGGAACAGTCTGTTAGTAGAGGTGGTGGGTGCAGAAAACATTAATGGTTTCAAGCATGATTGGGGTGCAGCTAAGGGTTTAATATTACTCAGGACGTAGTGGTAAGGCAGGGTCAAGGGGAGCGAGGGCAAAAACTCTGTCTATAATACAGGTCTTGGGGTAGGATAGGCTATAATAGGGCAGACTGGATGACCAATGGTCTTTTTCTATTCACATTGTATGTTTCTGTTTTTCTACCTTCCTTCTGCAGTGAAAAAAGAATGTCCCATAAAGTATTGTAGGATCCGGGGCCTGATTCTCAAAGCCCTTAGACTGATGCAAGGTGCCTGTGTCAAACATAAATGATGTGTAACCTTGCTTCAAAAAATGCACCCCGACCTATTCTCAAAATCAGCCTGCATCAAATGCAAGCTGCATGTGCCAAAGGGGGCTTGCGCCAGTCTTGTGCCACAAAATAGGCTGCAGCATGGCACTAGGGGGTTTGCTGCAGATGCAGGCTGCCATATCCCCTCAGTTGTTATTGTGTAAACCCTCCCAGATGGCAATGGTCTAAATGCCATTAGACCAGCCAACGGCTGGTCTAACAATACTTAGAAATCCTCTGGGAGGGTGTGTCAATGTGCCCCCCCCAAAGCCCTGATCTCCCGTTGAAATGTTTAATAGAATATTTATATGCCCTGGTAGTGTAGCACTCCCCCATGCCCTGATCTCCCATTAAAATGCTTAGTGATATGCTTAATAGAATATTCACCTGCCCTAGTAGTCTAGCAGCCCCCCAAGCCCCACTCTCCCATTATATAATGTTTATCATGTATTTAATAGAATATTTATATGCCCTGATAGTCTAGTGACTCCCCCAACCCCTAATCTCCTGTTATAATGTTTAACTGTATGTTTACTACAATATTTATATGCCCTGGTAGTCTACCGGCCCTCCACTGCAATCTCTTGTTATAATGTTTAGTCATATTATATATATAGTACAATATTTATATGCCCTGGTGGTCTAGTGGACCGCCCTAGCCCCAATCCACTGTTAAAAGAAATGCCAAACTACCGGGGGATCTAGTGGACCCCCACCCTGCAGTGATCTACTACCCTGCTCCAATCTGTAATAGAGCCGGCGACTGGCTCAACCCACTGCTCACCACCATGGCCAGCCGCTGACTGAGCTCTGAAGGAGCACGTACAGTATATAGTATGTGCTGAGTGATTGACAGCATTGCTGAGAGAGTACTATATACAGTACATACTCATTCAGAGCTCAGTTGGTGGCTGGCCATGGTGGTGAGTGGTTGGCTGTGCCAGTCGCTGACTCTGTTATGGGTTAGAGGGGAGTGGGGTGTTAGGGCATTGTGGGGTTGAGGGTCCACTAGACCACCAGGTAGTTTGGCATTAATTTTTATGGAGGATTGTGGCTGGGCAGTCTGCTAGACCACCAGGGCATATAAATATTGTAGTACACATATGACTAAACATAACAGGAGATTGGGGCTTGGTTGGGGGGGCCTGCTAGACTACCAGGCCATATAAATGTTCTATTAAACATATGCCTAAACATATAACACTAGATTGGGGCTTGGGGAGGGCTGCTAGACTACCAGGGCATATAAATATTCTAGTAAACATAACACCAAACATTTTAATGGGAGATAGGGGCATGGTGGGGTGCTAGACTACTTAGGCATAAAAATATTCTAGTAAACATATGACTAAACATTTTAGTGGGAGATTGGGGCTTGGTGGGGGGTTGCCATAGACTACCAGGGAGGATTGTTATGTATGATCAGGGATCAGGGCGAGGGGGCACTAGCCACCAGGCACCTGTCCATAGTGCTATTGACGCATGGGCAACCCACGGCTTGTGGCAAACCTTCCTGATATGCCCTCTGTTTGGTGCAAGGCCAAATTTGCTACAAGCCATGGGACTTTGATGCCAGGACTCTACCCAACAGAGAACCAGGTGCTGGGTCTGTGATGCACCGGCAATTGGTGCAGACCACCTTTGGCATGGCTTGTGCTGACTTTTTTGAGAATTGGGTCCCCAATCTCTACTCTCTATAGTTATCCGGGTCATCCTTTTTGCCACTTTTGTGCAGGGGCATGTTAGCTGTCCTCCAGTTCCTGGGAACCACCTCAGTGTTCAACGAGTAGTAAAAAATGTCCACTACTGGTGCTGCATGCCCCAGCACCATTTCTCTTAATCGTCTTTGGTGGATGCCATCTGGTCCCATCGATTTGTCCACTTTTAGTGCTCTTAGCTCTTACAGCACCCTTTCTTATGTGATGTAAGTGACAATGGCCCCCCATCTCAAGTCTTACTGCACAGTCCTGCAGAAGACCATCCTCCTCCTTAGTAAATACTGAAGAAAAAAGTAAATTCAGTATATCTGCCTAACCCTTGTTTCATTCCTCTCTTCCATCCCATTTCCTCAGCTCACTATACCCTCTTCAAAGGGGAACTGTCATCAACAGGGTTTCTTAATGTCTGAAAGACCATAAACAGCTAATTTGAGTTAGCCATTGTGTTTATCTGTGTATTTGTAGTCCAGAGTTATTCATATGTAAAACAACCTGTAATTAAGGGCTGTGGGCAGCCATATGTTTTAGGCTCCTGACAGGAAATGATGTCACTAAGGATCTTGTCCCTCCATTGACTGTAGGTTAAATAGGAAATTGTTTTATTAAGTGTGTTTTAAGGTGTTATTACAACACTTTCTACATTTATAATACTTGTTTTGTATGTGCATTGAAACTAGTGAATTATCGCCCTTACATTTCAAACTGTTGGTAAAAATAATCCATCTTTAGGGTTACTTTAACCTCTAGGCTATACTGCCAGCTAATCATCAAAAACTACACATCTCAAGGCTGGCTCTGTGGTGTCAACAGGTATTGGGGCTCCATATCAGGATTTCTAAACCCTGTCCATGTACATGTCAGTGCTGATTTCTGGGGCTGCCAGAGCACCAACTTCTTTCTGTCTTTTTCCATTCCCTCTCTTACAGCCTTTTCTCTTACAATTTTGGGTGTGAACTCAGGTCTACAAGATGCAAATGTGGCTATGTACCTACTAGTCTGGTATCATCAGGCCAGCCTTGAAATGTGAAGTTTTTGATTATCAGCTGGCAGTACAACCTAGAGGTAAAAGCAAAGAGCTGTGAACAAGCTTCATTCATCCAGCAGAATGGGTTTTGATTCTATCATGCTCTACTTGTATATTGTGTGGCTAGAGCAAGTTTCTTAACCTCCTTGTGCTCCCAAAACACACCCAGGAACAAGCTGTAGCTATGTGCCTTTCCTGGATAAAGACAGTAAAAACAATCTGAGCATGTGTTATGATTCTGAAATTATTATACTCTTTCTATCCAGATTTGATTTGAAAATTAAAAATAGGGCACCATTACTTGTTTACTTATTGAAAAAACACATAGATGGACAACACAGTTAAAACATGCATAACCTGAAATGCATTATTAAAAGAGTATTTTACTTATTTTGATGAAATTAAAAGTGTAACAGTTTCTTACTGAAATACTTTGAATGAAATGGGATTTTCTACCGTAAAGGAAAAAAATCAATCTGGTTGATCCTGCCGCCCATACCCTTCGAGCGTGTATTACACTCCGCAGCTATGCTGATGGACTGCAACTTTCCAGAATGCCATTCCCACTGTAATGTAAAAAAGAAAGAAAAAAAGGGACAGGGTGTGTGTGTGTGTGTGTGTGTGTGTGTGTGTGTGTGTGTGTGTGTGTGTGGTGTGTGTGTGTGGTGTGTGTGTGTGTGAGGTGTGTGCATGTAGTGTGTATGTGTGAGATGTGTGTGGTGTTTGTGAGAGGTGTGTGCATGTAGTGTGTGTGCATGTAGTGTGTGAAGTGTGTGTGTTTGTATCTCTGACAGAAGTACTGCACTAACTGAACTGTGCTAAAAGGGAAAAAATGATCACCATTAATTAAATTAAATAATGTATGGATGGGTGGTTGTAAAAACCAAAATTTTGCACACACCCTCGGGGTGGGATGCTTTTATAAATCACTCAGACTTTGCCATAATGTAGCTAATGTAGCATCCCACACCTCGGGTGTGTGTAAAATTTGGATTACACACACACACACACACACACACACTATTCTATGTTTTAATAATGTAGTTCAGATTATGCTTTTTTTAAACAATGTTGTCCATCTATGTGTTTTTGCAATTAATAAACAATGATGTCCTATTTTTTTCTTTTCAAGTAAAATCTGGATAGAAAGAGCATAATATTTTCAGAATCATAACACATGCTCATATAGTTTTTAGTGTCTTTGTCCAGGAAAGGCACACAGCTACACATTTCAAGGCTGGCCCCATGATGCCAGGCCAGTAGGGACGTAGCCACATTTGCATCTTGTAAACCTGAGTTCACACCTAAAATTGTAAGAGAAAATGCTGTAAGAGAGGGAACAGAATATGACAGACGTTAGTGCTGTGGCAGCCCCAGAAATTTGTACTGACATGAACACAGCCAGGGTTTAGAAATCCTGATACAGTGTGGGCCCCAATACCTGTTGGTACCACAGAGCCAGTCTTGAGATGTGTAGTTTTTAATGATCAGCTGGCAGTATAACAGTTTGAAATATAAGGGTGATAACTCACTAGTTTCAATGCACATACAAAATAATTATTAAAAATGTAGAAAGTGTTGTAATAACACCTTAATAAAACAGACGATTTCCTAGTTAACCTACAGTCAGTAGAAGGCCAAGATCCTTGGTGACATCATTTTCTGTCAGAAGCCTAAAACATATGGCTGCCCCCGGCCCTTAATTATAGGCTGATTTACATATGAATAACTCTGGACTGCAAAGACTCACAGAGAAACACAATGGCTCATTCAAATTAGCTGTTTATTGTGCTTCAGACATTAAGAAACGCTGTTGATGACAGCTCCCCTTTAATTTTGCACTTTCATATATATCAGATCACCTTATCACCCTGCTTTGCCCCTCTACAATTTTCAATTCCACTTTGACTTTTGATTTTCTTACTCTCTTGCTGGTTGCCTTAGTTAATACCAGTTATGTTTTCCTGTTCTCATCCTTCGTCTTCCCTTACATTTCCTAAATGCGTTTCTCTTCCTTCTCACCAAATCCCTTACCTCTGTTGTGAACCACAGTGTTTTTTTAGCCTTCCTGCTTTTAGTTACCTCCCCAGTGCAGCATCCTACCACTTCTGCTACCTCTGCCTTAAATGCCTCCCATTTGTCCCATTCATGGAATCATTAGTTGTTGAGAGGAGCCTTGTTCTCTGTCTGTCTGTTTGTCTGTTCAGTGGCAGAAGAGGTCTGGAATCTGGTGCCTGTTGTAGGCCCCTCACAAGAGTCCATTACTGTAGCTGCAAAAGACAACTGAGATTGCTTTTTTCCCCTTGTTTGTTGGACTGCAATATCATTCCCAGGTGGTTTAGCTAACTTTATGTTGCAAAACTGTATCATAGGTGTAGGATGGTGATAGACGGAGCAGGTGGAGGAGCTCCAAATCAGGAATCCACCATCTTTGACTGCTGGACCATGCTCCCCGCCCCCCAAGATTTGTGTCACTGAATACATAATTTTCAATTGTGGGATCTTCAGACCTAATGGCTTGTTCCTGACTTTAATGAATATTCCAAGGTGGTTTCATTTGTATGCTGAGCCTAATATTATATCAGAAAGCATGACATCTATTACTAAGAGATCTATTTGACCCCGATCCTTAGTGTGCCCCTTTTGTTGTATAGCTTTCATTACTCTCTTTTTATGTTTGCTTGCACAAGAAACATCTTGGGACAGTACAACATTTTAGAGGTGTGTGAGTTTTTGCCCAATGCAGTTTGATGCTTTATGGGGCTCATCCCTCAGGCACCAATGAATCTGCAAGCTGTCTATGACAGCAGTTTGAGAAAAGTGGTCTTCACTTGAAAGAAAAGTGCCACTCCAATCGGGAATGGTTATGAGTTGATGCTTTATGGGGCTTGTCCCTCAGGCACCAATGAATCAGTGAGCTGTCTATGGCAGCAGTTTGAAAGAAAGGACTGCACTTGAAAGAAATCTGCTGCTACAATGAAGGACAGTTTCCTCATTGCAGTGGGATCTTCTCCCTCCCTTGCAACCAGGCACACAGACATACCTTCTCTCTATTGGCAGCAGCTGACAAGACTCCTGCCATGTTTATTACAGTGCACAGTAATGCGCATGGCCGAAGCTGCAGTTCTTGTTGGCTCCTGCTGCCGAGCACCTTGTTTGTTCGGTATGCCTTTCCTGGTAAACCATTTCAATAAATAAATAAATAAGCCACGGTGTGGCTTTCCACATTGGCAGCTCTTGCTGGCTGCCACACACTCCCCGGCAAGCCAACATCGGGGTGCCTAATCCTCATGCTGCCATCTATTCCCCCTCCCACCCATTAATGTGACACACTGGGAGCCCACCCCAGTGTGCCAAAATCATTTTTTATTTATGTTTCCAACACTGGGATACCTACACCTGGTGTCAGATGACCCCCCCACCTGCCCAAATATTTCAAGTGCTGACTTTGGGGTGACCAATCCCTGTGTTGGCATGCTGTCACACACATACATTATTGTGGCAGACTGAAAATATTGTAGCATGCTAGGAGCCCACCTCAGTGTGCCTAAATATTTTTGGTAACCTGTAAAATAAAGAAAACCATCTACTCTTTTTTTAACCCTGTAAAAAAAAATGGTCCCTCGTCATCTTCCCATACCCCCTCCCCCATCCTCCCTCTGTTGAACCACCTCCCTTTACCCCCCTTACCCCATACTTACCTTTACAGGTTGGGAGCACTGATCTTTTATGGACTGGGACACATCTGCACTCTTCAAAACTGACCAGCAAATTGAAGAAATGACGTTAAGCTGTATAATGGGTGTCAAAGGTGGGGGTCAACTTAGGTTGATAATGCAGCCATTTTTAGAAATTTTTTCCCAAAATTTTCAACATGGGGTTCTTGGCACCCCACCTCATGAACACTGTCATTGTCATTTTGGTTATTCAGTCCCGACAGTTGATTTCACGGTTGCTGTGTGAAATCACCTTTTGGGACTGATTAACAAAATTACACTGTCACTGTTCATGAGGTTGGGATCCAAAAAAACCCATGTTGCAAATTTGATAAAAGAAAATTCAAAAAAATGACTGCATTACGAGCATGCATTGCACAGTTTCTATGCACGTTCATAACTTTGCCAATTTTTAATATTTTCACGCCATCTTTTCACACCTTCTCATGAACAGTACAGCTGTTATTTTTCACATCCTGCCTGAAATGTGTTTTCGCACATGTGGCACAGAATGATGTGGTCATTGTGGGAAATCAACTTTTGGGACAGATTAACAAAATTACAATGGCACTGTTCATGAGGGGAGGTCCCAAAATGCCCATGTTGAAAATTTAGTGAATAAATTCCAAAAAATGATTGCGTTACAGGCATGCATTGCACATTTTCTATACATGCTCATAACTTCACCATTTTTTCATATTTTCACTCCAGATTTTCAACATTGACATTTTTTCGCACCCCCTCATGAACAGTACAGCTGTCATTTTTCACATCCAGCCCAAAATGTATTTTTGCACCTGTGGCACTGAATGGCGCAGTTGCTGTGCAAAATCACCTTTCGGGATCGAGTAACAAAATGATAGTGCCACTGGCCATGAGGTGGGGTCCCACAAAACCCATTTTAAAAATTTGGAGTGAAAATACCAATAAACGCCCAGGGCGTTGTTGTTTCCAACGATCACGCCTCACCCTGTAGAGACTGACAGGCGTCGGGGGCGTGACTTGGAGTCATCGGACATAATGCTCACACCATTCCACCCCCACCCTGCAGCCAGTGACAGGCATTGAGGTGTGCCTCGGGGTCTTTGGTGTTAACGTTCACCCCATTCTCCTCTACTGCACCCATCTCACCTTATTTCCTTATGGAATGGGGTGAGCATAAGGGCCAAAGACCACAAGACACACCCCAACACCTGTCTGTGTCTGCAGGATGGAGTGAGGTGCAATGACATGAGTGTTTTGGCTGACAACCCAAAGGCATATCCCCAACTGCCTGTCAGTCTCTGTAGTGTGGAAGTGGGGTTTGGCGTTAGTTTAATACTTCACTGCCATTCCTATTATGTATCTCTCTAACTCCTGCACTACCAATGCCCATACCAGCAAGCAAACATTCAGCATTGACCAATGCTTGTTTTCTAATCTGATGCTCAATATATTTTGTTAACATGTCACAGATTAGTTTTATGAGAGAATTGTCTGTTTCTCTTCTATTCTTTGGCAGCCCATGAGTGGGTTGCCTTCCAACAGCAGATTTAGTTTTACAGTCTTTTTTTCCATGAAGATTTTATGCTTCTTAGTTAGAACAGATAGCTTCTCAGCCCTGTCCCCATGCACTTGTGTCTGTCTCTTATCTCCTCTTGGTTTTGGGGGTGGACTGTCCTCCATACATCTTACCCGCTTGCCTCATAAATCAGGGACAACCCTTAAAAAAGTTGGGGGCAAAGACCCAAAATCAGGGACACATCTTAAAAATTGGCAATATGCACTCAGAAAGCTGATAAAATAAGGGGCTTACTGTAAGATGCATTTTCTGAAGAAGAACAAGTTTGTTACTTTAATGTCTGACATTTATTTTATGCTTACAATACTACAAGTCAGTCACAATAACACAAATTTTATGGGGTCAGAGGAAAAGTTTGAGGCAAAATGAGAGCCATCCCTGAAAATCAGGAACAGTTTAGAGGTATGCCATCCTCCCCCATGGGTCACACATCCAGATCCATCCTAGTTCAAAGTGGCTGAATGGGCCATAGTACAATGGGCAGGGTGTTACAAAGCCCATCCTTTTAACATCTGTTTTCTCCCTGTACCCATGGATATGCAATGAGCATGATGTGTGTGATCCACCTCCACAGAGATGCCCCCAGTGCTCTGTATGTGGGATCCCTTCCCATTGTGTGACTCGCTTGTGCTACCGCCTGTTGTCGAGGCTTAGGTCAGGAAACATGCAGACCAGGAGAAGTTGTAAAATACATAAGTAGCATCTTATTACTATCAATAACAATAGAAGAAAAAAATTAAAAATGGTTTCAAACATAGGCAGTCAAAACAGAGTCCACTTTCCGAGCTCAGACAAAATCTAAATAAAAAAGCTAAACTGTCCAGCTCTCTCTCTTCTTTTTTATACTGCCTTTGTTTTAACAGGTTAATTGCTATCTCATGCTGGATACAAGGTGTTTCTTGCTCGTAGAGAATTTGTTAGTTTCCTTCCTGCAAAAAGCACATTGTGAACCAAGCTGGCCCTCTGCTGACAGTCTGTAAAAACCTGAGGTCAAAAAATTCAAACTGTGTTGTAACTTGCCATTCCCTTCAAGAAACCCCAAATTATTATTCATTTAGTTTCAAAAATTATAGCTGTATATATCTGCAAACTAGCAAACTCAGTATCACATATTCACACATATTTTTCTAACCATATACTGTATAAGCAAGGTAGAGACAGCAAGAAGCAAAGGCAGGAAGATAGCAGGGTGGGAACGTGAAACCGTCAGAGTGATCAAGTCCAAGGTTTCACATAAAAAATGTATTGCACAATCCGACAGACAAAGGGCAGAAAAAGAGAGGAAAGGATCCTTGCTTTTAACACTCTTTCTGCATAACCATTGGGACAAGGCCTTATTTAACTCTATCACACCACCTAGATACCTTGAGGTGGCAGTCACGGTAATCCCTCTCTGCAAGGGAAGAGAGCAGTCGTATGGTTGCTCAATCTTCCCTCACCTGGCAAGTCCCCAAATTACTATATCTCAGGGGGTTCATAATACAGCTTCTTTAATTTTATTACATCTTCATTACCTTAGCTGAAATTGATTTCTTCAGTTCCTCATTCAATTTTTTTCCTACTACTTCTGCTACTTTGATTACTTCATCGTTGTTTTTTTCCTCTAGGAAAAGACTTTGATTCCATATTCCTTTCTTTTTTTCCCCCCAAAATTTATCTCCCCTACTACCCACTGGACCCACATCATCGGGAGTTGCCCATTAAGCCTGGTCTCTGCCAGAGCCTTACCTGTCAGTCCCAGGTCCCTCCATTCTGCCATGGAAACCCTCGTGGGCAGGGTCAGGGTGAGGGCAATCCCCCGAATCATGCAAGTGTCAGGATCCATGGGCTGCAGGCTTGGCTCCAGCACATAGAGACCCAGGCTCGGTGCTCCATCTTCTCGGCTCCAGTGAGGGTATTTCCAATTTTCTCCTCTGTGGGACGTCACGGGCCCTGTACATCAAGACATGAATGCTGATGTTGGCAATGTCCCTCCCCCCCATAGTCCTGAGGCTGATTGGTTGCTGACCTACGTCCTCAACCAATCCAGCCCCTAGGACCTCAACCTGCTGTCGTGCTCCCAGCCTCCGCCAGAGGTCGCCGCTCATCAGGATAGCGAACCCTCCCTCCCGCAGAGAAGGTGAGCCATTGCCAGATGCTCCAGCATTTCTCCCTCCAGCCAACCCCCGGTGGCCCGAGTTAGCTCCCGAACCTGGGTCGCCGGTGTGGAGTGAGGTGTGACGTCCAACGCCTCAACCCTCAGCGCCACCGGGCTGGCTATTTCGTTTCTTTTTTATTTGCAATCAGTGATCTGTGTTCCTCTTTCTGCCTGGTTTTTTTTTTCATTTTTTTCTTTTTTTGTTTTGTTTTGTTTTCTGCCATCTTTTACTCCCACTATAGGGTCTGATATTATGAGCAGCAAAATGAGAACCTAGTTTTCTTTTGGCTGTACATTCAAGATTTTATTTGCATCCCAAGAGGCATCTTTTTTCCAGTTCTATGGAGGCTCCTGCTTCATCTGCTGAGGGATATTCCCCATGAATGAATATTCTGTTTTTAACAGAAGTTATTATGTCTCATAAAATTACCATTTGCTCAAGTAATAAAGCTGTTTATTCCCTAATACTAACTGATCCACTAAGACAATGTTAGCACAATGCTGATTTTTAAACAAATTAAAAATATTGCTGCTAAGATTTGAAGCAACATACATTTTGATAGGATCAGACACCACCATGTAAGATAGATCATCATTTTTATCTGGCCAAGTACATTTATTTAATGCCACATAAGATATCTCATTGATGAGCTATTTTAGTTAGATTTGGCAAGCATGACAGAGCTTCTTCCAAATGTAAATTCTTTGCCTTGGGTTTAGCAGTTGTACTAATCTGCTGGGTTAATGCTTTTAGGCCCTTTATTGTGTCTTTAAATTCTAATATTGATGGGTTGGATACATTTCACCAGCATTACTATGTGGGCAGAATTTTTAACATCTGGGCTAATCTTGCCCATCATGTAATTCGAGGAAAATAAAGAACTACATGTGCAACAACCAGGCTCTACCAGTATTTTATCACTAGCCGTTGGGACCCCTGCTCTTTCTGTTTAATTTTATTTGATTATGTTTCCATGGTTACAGGGTGCCCCACTTCTTGTCTTCTAGTTTCCTACATCTTCAGTAGTAAAATTGCTATCTGTTGTTATAATATCTTTTTCTGAAAATAAAAACAGTATTTTTGCAAGATGAGCTTGGTAATACTGCAACTAAGGATATAGGAACTGAAATTTCTGGTATAGAGCATTTACTAAAATCCCTTTCTGTGCCATACCCTATCTTTTCTATTGATACTTTTGAGTCTTTTTTGACTCCTTTATTTTAAAAACTGTTCGTTATTTTCTATTGTTTGCTGCCTCATTTTAGTTCGTAACCTTTTATTTTGAGGGTTTCTTTTTCATTCACTTTCTTATGATTTCAACTTGCTTTACCACTTCTAGTAGAGACTACTGTGATAGTAACATTTTCTGACAAAAACAGATTAAAAAAGATTTTACTGTAAGATGATATGAAATATCAGAATAAGCCTACCCCTATAACTGGTTATCTACTGCTGGCGAAATAAGAAGCCCACCCTAATACATACAATATAGACTGTGTGAATGCCCCTACTCTATGATTACCTTTCCTCTGTCTGCAATAGTATTTAAAACCAGAAGAAGACAACTTTAAACAGTTTATCCTCATTGTAAATATTTGTATTGTGTATTCTCCCACAAATGACTGTAATCCACATTTCCTTTGTATGTGTTTGCTTTGCTTGCCTTGCACATCTGTAAAATCTATTCAAATTTGAGAATTGTTGTTGTACTTTGACATGAAACCTCTGTAAAAGAGTTCCTGGCTCAAAGGTATTTCTGAATAACAATAAATAAACAAAATATGCAAAGATCAGTCCTGTTGGTGTAGGTCGTTCTGCAGGTGGAGGGCCGAGAGTTGATTCACCTCTTCTGAGTGGCTGTCTTCAAGTCTTTAGTTACAGAAGCAGTTCCTTTTGATTATCAGACTTCACTTAAGTTCTACCTGATCTTGCTTTCCTGGTGTGGTCTCCTGGTGGCAACAGTGATGGCTAGTTCTAAGAGTAAGACTAACTGTGTTCCCTGTAGTTCTGATAAAGAGAGAATTTCATAGTGTTTGCATGATAAGCACCCCTTGCCATAGTGTGGTTTCCAGAAAGTCACCTTGGTAAACAAATGGAGAAAGGTTAATGCTATTTCCAGCTCAAAGAAACCTCCCTCCCCATCTACACCTGCAGATTGTATAGTTAAGAGTATGTTACTCTGCCTCCACTTATTTCTCCTAGTTACTAGAAATTAATCTTCCTTTCATGCATTCATCCCTCTGGATGCAGCTTAATTTTTACTTAACACTGTATGTAGAAAATACATTTTCCCTAACATGTACTGTCTTCTCTCCATTTTGGTAAACTTTTCCCCAGAGAGATGTATTCTGCTGCAGTTTTGGACCAGTGCGTAAGCAGCGTCAATATGTGCTTAATCACCAGGATTAATCAAAAAATGATCTGTTGTTGTATTGGTCCTTGTACAATAAGATGCATAAAATAGATGATTTGATATCTTATATTGGACCAACAAAGATTTCCAGAAAAACGTTAAGCTTTCGAACATACATAGTTCTTCATCAGAAAGGTTTACCTTTCTGATGAAGAACCATGTAGGTTCGAAACTGTAGGTTTGAAGGTTTAAAGTTTTTTTCTGGAAAACTTTGTTGGTCCAATACATTGTTTCAAATCACCTACTTGATTAATCAGTAATTGACTTCAGAAGTGCAATAAAGAAAGTAAGCTTTAAGATAAGCTAATGAAAGAAATAAAGTGATAAATACTTTCTTGTGGTTTATATTCACTTTATTAGTGCTGTATTCATACACAGAGATAAGTAAGTGATAACATTCAGTTAGCTGCAGTATAGGAGGGAATAATTGGCTGATGTAGGTGAAAATGCTTGAGGCCGAAAACCAAGGTGATTAATCAACTGCAGAATGTGGTTATTATCAGTATGCTCGAGCTAACTGAATTTTATTGCTATTATATGACTAGGAGTTTTGAAATCAGGATTTTAAAAGCTCTATGGTAGCTGAAATGGAAGATGCATTTTCCCCTTTTTTCTGTGGACTGACTGCAGATAAATTATTGTAGCTATGTCAGAAATGTGGATAAACTATAGTGGGTATGTGTTAATGTGGGTAAACTAGTGTGGGACTGCCTAAAATGAGAATATTTAACTAAGGAAGTGGTTGTAGTAGTCTGTGGGGTATTACATGATGGTTTTCCTCTAGTCTGTTTGGCTTACAGTGGTTGCAAGCTGTATAATAGCAAAAATACTCAGATGTGGCCAAGTGTGATATTAATGAAGGATGCTTTGTTTTAGGGGAAGGCACAAACTTGATATCCGGCAAAAACAGCACAATTACAAAATTCATAGTGCCATAGAACAGTTTGCCAGCCGAGGTGGTTGGCGCCAAGACCATATATGGTTTCAAGCATTGCTGGAACAGAGTGAAGGGTTTGGTGGTTGCTCAGGTCAGTAGCAGGAGGGATACATAGATACATAGACAGTGTCGGCAGATAAGGGCCTATGGCCCACCCAGTCTGCCCATTTGAGCTTGTAAGTTCAGTTTGTTTTCCTAGAAGTCTGTTGCCCCTTACCTCTGACCTCCAGAATTCCTTTATGTCTATCCCATGCATTCTTAAATCCCGTGATTGTTTCAGCTCCCACCACTTCCTCTGGCAGGGTGTTCCACTTGTCCACCACCCGTTCTATGAAGAAATGCTTTCTCATGTTTCCTCTGAATCATCCTCCCTCCAACTTCATCCCATGCCCTCTAGTCCTGGAACATCTTTTTTGCTTAAAAATAGTGTTTTCCTGCACCCTGTTCCTCCCTGTAAGATACTTGTATGTCTCTATCATATCCCCTCTCTCCCTCCTCTCCTCCAGGGAGTACATGTTCAGTTCCTTCAACCTGTCTTCATAGGACTTGTGATGTAATCCATGTACCATCTTTGTTGCCCTCCTCTGAACCTTCTCTACACTGTCTATGTCCTTACGTAGGTATGGTCTCCAGAACTGTACACTGTACTCCAGGTGGGGCCTCACTAGTGTCTTGTATAGTGGAATTATGACCTCCCTTTTCCTGCTGGTGATGTCCCTGCCTATACATCCCAGTATCCTATTTGCTTTACCTGCTGCCTTGTCACACTGTTTCCCTACCTTGAGGTCATCAGAGATGATAACCCCAAGATCCCTTTCCTGCTTGGTGCATGCTATATCCTCACCCCCCAACTGATATATTGTGCCAGGGTTTTTGTGCCCCATAAGCATTATCTTGCACTTCTTTGCATTGAATTTCAACTGCCAAACCCCTGACCATTCTTCAAGTTTCTGCAGGTCGCTTCTCATTCTGTCTACACCCTCTGGTGTGTCTACTCTGTTACAGAGCTTTGTGTCATCAGTGAACAGTGAAATTCTGCCTTCTAGGTCCTGCACAATGTCACTGATGAAGATGTTGAATAGGACCAGTCCCAGCACTGATCCCTGTGGTACCCCACTGGTCACTCTTCCCTCTGTGGAGTGACAGCCATTTACCACCACCCTCTGTGTCCTGCCACCCAGCCAGTTACCTACCCACCACACTACTGTTCTGCCCACACTCATATTCCCCAGTTTGTGTAATAGTCTTCTATGTGGCACAGTGTCAAAGGCCTTGCTGAAGTCCAGATAGGCCATATCCACTGCCCTCCCTGATCCACCTCCCTAGTCACCCAGTCAAAAAATTCAACGAGGTTGGTCTGACATGACCTTCCCCTGGTGAAACCATGCTGCCTTGTGTCCTGTAGTCCATTGACAACCAGATGTTCCACCAATCTCTCCTTCAGTAGTGCTTCCATGATCTTCCCCACTACCGAGGTGAGGCTGACTGGTCTGTAGTTCCCTGCTTCCTCTTTGTTCCCACTTTTGTATAAGGGGACTACATCTGCTGTCCTCCAGTCTTTGGGTACCTCCCCTGTTTCCAGTGATCGGCTAAACAAGATAGCCAGAGGTTCAACCACCACATCTCTTAGTTCTTTAAGGACCCTGGGGTGCACCCCATCTGGCCCCATTGCTTTATCAACTCTTATTACTTCCAGTTCCTTCAGGACTCTTTCTCGTGCAAAGGGACTTGTGTCCATTTCTGCACCATTCTCACCCCTTGTACTCCCTTCAGACCCATTACCCTCCTCTTCCTCAGTAAAGACTGAGGAGAAATACCTGTTCAATATGTCAGCTTTACTGTTGTCATCCTCCACGCAGCTCCCATCCTCTCCCTTCAGTCTCACTATCCCTCCATTTGTCTTTCTTTTTTCACTTATGTACCTGTAAAAGGTTTTGTCCCCTCTACCCACTGATTTTGCAATGTGCTCTTCTGTCTGAGCTTTGGCTTCCCTTACTGAACTCCCTGCCTTCCTTTGCTTCTCCTGGTACTTCTCCCTATCCCCTTCTGCCTGTGTCTTTTTGTATTGCCTGAATGCAATCTTTTGGCTTTCACTTTCTTTGCTACCTCTTTGGAAAACCATAATGGTCTCCTCTTCCTTTTCCTCTTGCTAACCTGCTTAATGCATAATTCTGTTGTTCTTGTAATCCCCATTTTAAATACTGCCCACTGTTCCTCAACCCCTGATTCCTGTCCCATTCCCTTAATGCCTCTTTCAAGTATTTCCCATTTTCCCAAAGTCTGCCCCCTAAAATCCAGGATACATGTTTTTGTGTGGTTTGGTTCTGCTCTTTCTGTGATTTCAAACCACAATGACTGGTGGTCACTGTTTCTCAGGTGCTCCCCACTGTTACCCCCATCACACTGTCCCTGTTTGTGAGCACAAGGTCCAGTATTGCCTTCTGCTGAGTTGGTTCCATGACCAGTTGCTTGAGGAAGGCACCCTGAAGGGAGTCCAGGATAAATCTGCTCCTAGTTGATGCTGCTGCTGGGATGCTCCAGTCCACGTCTGGAATTTTGAAGTCTCAAACCAGTACTACCTCACCCTTGTCTGCCATCCTTTGGATGGCTAGTATCAGCTCCCTATCTGTTTCTTCCTCCTGGGCTGGTGGTCTATAGACCACACCTGTGCAGATGGCTGTCCCCATTTTCCTTTCCAGCTTAACCCACAGTATCTCTCCTCCATTTTGTTCCTCCTTGATCTCTGTGGCCCTTATGTCATTTTTCAAATACAGTGCCACTCCTCCTCCCTTCCTGCCTGCTCTGTCTCTTCTGAATATGTTGTAGCTAGGTATGGCCATCTCCCAGTTGTGGTTATCATTACACCAGGTTTCAGTGATGGCCACAATGTCCAGGTCTGACTGCACCATGACAGCCTCAGATCTTCCATCTTGTTGCTAAGGCTCCTGGCATTTGCACACATGGCTTTCCATGATTTGACCTCCCTAGACTGTTTGGCTGTTCTACTCCAGCCCTTCCTTGGTTGTCATTATCCCTGGTTCTCCTTGCTGTCTGCCCTTCTGCTGAATTTTGCCCTTTTCTGCTTATCCACCTCTTGGGCACTAATCTCCATCTTTTGCACACTGCTTTGCAGAGATAGCCACTCCTCTGGTTCACTGGTTCCACTGCTAGCTGTGGGGTGAGCAAGTAGGTACCCTCCTTGCTGGCCTGCCACCCCCCTTTGCTAGTTTAAATGCTTGTCAATGTAGCATTTAAACTTATCATTGAGTGCTTGGATTCCCCTCCAGGATGGATGCAGGCCATCAGGCTTGAACAAACCTCCATTCCTCCAGGTGGGTCCCCAGTCACCAATGAATCCAAACCCTTCCTCACAGCACCGGTTCTTCAACCATGAGTTAAAGTTCCTGGTGCATGCACTCTTATGCTCTCCCTTGCCTCTCACAGGTAGCACTTCTGAGAAAGTGACAGAAGTAGCTACTTGCTTGAGACCCCTTCCCAGTTTCCTAAACTCTTCCTGAACTTCCTTTGGCTCCCCATTTGCCAGGTCATTAGTACCTAGGTGGATAATGACATCCAGCTCACCCTCCAGTCTTGCCTTCCCAGTGATCCCCAGGATCTTCCTTCCATCCCTCCATGCCGTGGCACCTGGTAGGCACCTCACCTCCCTGTCCTCCCCCTCCTGTGTTCCTAGCTGGATCCCTCTTATGATGGAGTCCCCCACCAGGATTCGCTTCCTCCTCCTCTGGGGTCCACTGCTTTCTCCGCTGAGGTCACCTCCTTGGCTAACCTCCACATCATGAGGGTGGACCAGGATGGTTAAAACCCAGTATGGGCAAAAGGTCCTGGTGTAGACAGGGAACTCCATGCAGACTACATGGACCTTTGGTCTTTTTCTTCCATCATTGTCTATGTTCCTATGTCTATGTAATGCACTCAAGAGAAACAGGAGAGAAAATGATCAAAAATTAATTATGTGTAGCTGTCTCAATTTGACTCTTGGTGTGTCTCATGGCATATGTGATGACTCTGTCTCTGTAGCATTTTTGTTCTGTATATACATGGGGAAGGTCATGGGGGAGGGGAGGGAGAGGCAGCTGCAGTGTAAGGGCTGCTAGCTGTACAATCGAGCAGACTTGATAGACCATAAAGCCTTTATCTGCTGGCAATTTTGTATGTTTGTATGTTCGTATGTTCATATACTGCTGTTTACTACTTTATACTAACATACAGAACAAATGGAATAAATCCCAGTACTGAAACTGTAATGCATCATGAGGGGGATGCTGCACTCCTTTTTTTTTTGCCATTAAATCTTTATTCACATTTTTACAGAGAATACATACAAGAAACATAATCCAAATCATGACACATACAGGAGTGCACCAATACATCGTACAGTTATTAACCAGAGTGTTCCTCTGCAATACCCCCCCAATAACGAAAAAAAAAAACACAATAAACACCCCAAAAGTAAATAAAATATGAACCCTCCAATAAGGGCAGGGTTGCCCTGCCCCCCCTTTCCCTCCTCCTCCCTACACAAGACCATTCAACCTAATTACAACCTAAGAGGGTACATAGAATCCTTATAGCGAATAAATAGTATAGAGTGGCGCCCCATATCTTTTCAAACAAAGGAATCTTGTTATGTAGGACGGCTGTCATCCTCTCAATCCTGAGACTCACAAGAAGTTCCGCCAGCCATTCAGAGTAGCTGATCACAGTATTGTCCTTCCAATGCCTGAGGACCACTTTTTTCAAAGTGGGGATGCTGCACTCCTGATGTGCTGTCTTTTGGATGAGACACTAAACTGAGGTCCCGTCTTCCTGTTCTGGTGGTTGTTCAGGAGGTTGTTAAAAATCCCATGGCACTTCACGAAAAGAGTAGGGGAATTTTTATTGTAAAGGGGGCTACAATTCAATATATACAACTGCATAACACAAACAAACCAATATTATTCAGCTTATATACAGTATGATCAAGAACACAGTCAAAAAAGGAAAAATACAGAAAACAAATTAATTACCATACAATACTGAAACCCAAGTGTCGTTAACCAGGTATCCATTTCTCACAGTGTACTCATAACTGTTTAACTTTTTGATAGGAGTATAATTTTGAATCATTTTGGAAGATGGCTTATAGCGCAAGCTATATGTTTTTATACAATTTAGTACAGGAGATAACCCTTTGCTGAGTAACCCAAACACAATTTGTTTACCAGATATAATGCCTGATAACTACAAAAGCCACATATAGTGTCTCAGAGTTATATTTTCCCCAGTCACCTGACAAGTCTCCATAAAGTAAATCTGAATCTGACAGGGATTAGTATAGCGGTTCCTCCCATTCTTTACCCAAGTATTCCCAGAATGTCTTAATGTATTTGAAATCTGAAAAAAGATATTCCTGAGTTTCCAACAACTGGACACATGTATTTCTAAGGCAGTATCTTTCTATGAGTTGCTTGTGCTTGTTATTGTTTTTAACCCCTAATCTGCCATAGTTACCCAACCACACTAAGTCCCAAACAAATGACTGGTAGCCGGGATTCATTAATTGCTTCAATACGAGGGCCTGTTTGTTCGATGGGCAGTGCGGAAAAGTAATTTATTCCTTCCTTTCTGCTTGGAGTATCCTATTATATACTGATTTTCCATCTAATGTCTGTATCTGGGAGGTAGTAAGGCCCCACCTACAAGTAAGAATATTTTTCAATTGTTCCAATCCATATTTCAGAAGCAAAGGAATTCTATTCAATAATCTAGGCTTCTTGTGTGTCCAAGCATCCATGCATGGTGTTAACTACACCAATAGAACTGGTTTCCACAATTTGTTACCAGGTTTTAAGGCCATTCCAAAATTATACATAATAAAAATGCTGCAAAAAAGGCTACTGGATTGATCATATTTACACCTCCCTCCTGTATTCTTTTGTATGTGAACTCAGGCTTTATGGGATTCAATCTATTACCCCAGAAAGCTTGAAAAAAAATGCTGTACATGGCAGTTACCATTGTCTGGGGGAGAGACATAGTTTATATATAGGAATGCTGGTATTAGTAAAGTTTTGATTAATAACATTCTCTTTTTTTTTTTTGGATATCTGCTGTCCCTTCCATGAAGAGACTAGTCTATTGGCTCTCTGCATGCCTGCCTCCCAATTTATCTTAGCAATGTCTCCTGACTCAAACTTAATTCCTAATATAGTCATGGGTTCTTGTGTTATTGTAATGCCTGCAAACAACCTTCCTGCTGGTAGGGGAGTATTGCCTAGTGTTACTCCTTTACTTTTACTATAATTTATCTGTGATCATGGCATTTTGGCAAATGAGCTTAGCGTATCAGATAAGGTTAATTCACATGTAGTTGGAGTCAATGTCAGTATTACATCATACACATATGCAAGACACTGCTGAAAGAAAGGATAGTGACACATTTGGAATCTAGTGGTGTGCAGGATCTGAGGCAACACAGATTCACAGCAGGAAGGTCCAGAACCCAAGGCAGCATGGATTCACAGTGGGAAAGTCATGTATATTTATTTATTTATTTTATTTATTTATTAAATCTAGGATTACAAGTACCTTTGAGCCAAGGCTCTTTTACAAAGGTTCCAGGTCAATCACAGTACACACAATTACAACATTGATAAAAACATTGCCAAGGTTAGGAGAAGCTGTACAATAGTGACATTACATAAGGGAAGACAAAGTGGAAAGCGGAAGGGGACTACATAGGGGAGGGTGGATACCATGGGGGAGAGACAGCAGCCAAAGGCAGTTGTCAAGCATACAGACGGGGGGTAGCATATGGTATAAAAGAAACAGAGTGAGATGAAGTGCAAGAGCTGGGTAGGGGGAGGGGGAAGAAAGGATGGGGATAAAGAGATGGGAGGGAGGGGGTATGGAATATTGCATGGAGTAGAAGGGGCGATTAATAGGTGTGGCTGGTTATTACAGGAGTCGCCAGTGGGATAAGTGCATGGTGCTGATTAGAAGAAGCTATGTGGGCCAGCTGTATAAAGCAGTCACGTGAGCTGGCAGTAATGAGGTGAAGGCGAAGTTTGGCTTTGAAAGGGCCGAGTTTAGTCATAGAGGCGATGTCAGGACTGAGATTGTTTAGCCAACTAGGCCCCCTATAGGCAAAGGATTGTTGGCCCAGGGAGGTGTGGCAATGGGGAACCTGGAGGAGTTGAGTTTCAGATCGCCTGGTATTATGAATATTCAGGCTTGGCAGCAGTAGTGCTTGGACACCAGGAGGTGCGAGGCCCATGGGAGCTTTCTGAGCCATAGTGCAGGTTAGGTACCTTATGTGGTTGGAGAGTTGTAGCCATCTGGTTTGCGCATAAAGGTCACAGGTATGTGTCAGGCGGGGTGCACCAGAGATGAGCCTACAAGCCTTGTTCAGAGATGTTGATATTCTTCTGAGAGCAGTGTCTGATGCAGAACTGTAGATGATTAGGCCGTAAACTATAATGGAGACCACCTAGCTCTGGACAGCGATCCTCAAGGCTTCTGGAGTAAGGTGACTTCTGTGGTGGTATAGCAGGCCTAGTCGAGTGTTTGTAGCTTTGGCTACATAATCAATGTGGGAGCCATATGTTAGGCTTTGGTTCAGAGATATCCAGAGATATTTGAATGACTGAACTTGCTCAAGGGTATTTCCGAGGCTGGTTGTGATGTTGAGGGGGTGTTGCTTGTGCTGGTTGTGATGGCTGCTGAAGAGCATGACCTTGGCTTTTTTATGGTTTAGGACCAGCTTGTGCCTACTAAACCAGTTTTCTACAGCAGCAAATCCTTACTGGAGATTGTGTTGAAGTGGTTCAGGTTCCTTGTGAGAGGTGAAAATTACTGCATCATCTGCATATAGAATGATTTGCTCAGAGCAGTACTGGGGAAGGGTGTTCAGGAAAGGCAGAATAGTAGTGGGCTCAGGAAAGACCCCTTGGGGACTCTGGAGTGGACTGGTCTGGCATCAGAGAGAACCCCAGCAATTTTTACTCTTTGTGTCCGATTGTCAAGGTAGCTATTGAACTTGTCTGTAGCATCAGGGGAGAACCCAGAGGACCGTAACTGTTCTTTCAGCAGACAATGATGAACAATGTTGAACACTTTTATCAGGTCGACAAAAACGGCCCCTGGTTAGATGGCCTTTATCCAGTGCAGTATGTAGTTCTCCAGTAAGTTCCAGTAAAGCCGATGTCGTACTGTGGCCTTTTCTAAAACCATGTTGTTGGGGACATAGGATGTTGTATTTTTCCAGGAAGTCAGTAAGTTGGTCAGCCACAATGTGTTCAAAGGCCTTTGAGAGAGGAGAGAGTATGGAGATAGGGCAATAGTTTCCATGGTTGGTCTTATCCCCGGTTTTGTGGACTGGTGTAACAGTAACATCTTTCCTTAAGTCTAGGAATTGGCTGTGACTAAGAGAGAGGTTAAAAATATGAGTAAAGGGACCTAGGACCTCTTCAAGGGTAAGAGATAGTAGTTTGAGGTCAAGCGAGTCCCCTCTAGCTCTAGACTTGGATATAGCTTTAGTGTCAGATGTCGTATGAATCTAATAGATTTCTTTGACTAGGGGACCAAAGTAGTAGACCAGGGAGGGGCTGTAGCTATGGTCCACTTAGACTTTAGCAAGGCATTTGACACAGTACCTCACGAGTGGGTCCCAGGACAGTAGTCTGGGTAAAAAATTGGCTGGACAACAGGAGGCAGAGTAAATGGAGAACACTCTGGAGAAAGGGGAGTTACTAGTGGGGGTACCACAGGGTTCAGTACTGGGACCAGTACCCTTTATCATCTTTATAGGCGAAATTGCAGAGTGGCTGGAAGTAAAAGTATGCTTCTTTGCAGACAACACAAAGATCTGCAACAGGGCTGATACACAAGGAGGGGATTGATTCCCTTAAGGAAAGGATGAGAAGAGACTTGGCAAGGTTGGAGCAATGGTCAAGAATATGGCAGCTTAGTTTCAATGCAAAGAAGTGCAAAGTAATGCACCTAGGAAACAAAAACCCAGGGGATGCGTACACAATGGGGGGGAGGTACTAACAACAACAAAAATGGAAAGAAACCTGGGGGTACTCATAACAGATGACCTTAAGGTAGGCAAGCAATGTGAGAAAGAGTACGGAGGGCTGGGGGGATTCTGGGATGCATGGGGAGAGGCATCACCAGTAGAAAGCAGGAAGTTGTTATTCCTCTGTACAGACAGTTGGTGAGACCCCATCTGGAGTGCTGTGTGCAGTTCTGGAAACCCCATCTCTGCAAGGACATAGACAGAATGGAGTCAGTCCAGAGGAGGGCAACCAAAATGGTGTAGGGTCTGCACCAGAAGCCATATGAAGATAGACTAAAAGAGCTTAATATGTATTCCCTTGAGGAAAGGAGGGAGAGGGGTGACATGATAGAAACCTTCAAGTACCTTAAGGGAATCAACTAAGTCCAAGACAGGAGCATATTTCAGAAAAAGAGATGCACAAGAACAAGGGGGCACAATTTGAAGATAAAGGGGAGAAGGCTCAGGGGCAATGTGTGGAAGTATTTTTTCATGGAGAGGATGGTGGATGCATGGAACAGCCTTCCTGAGGAGGTTGTGGGGTCAAAAACAGTGGGGGAATTCAAGAATGCATGGCACTGACATAAGGCAATTATAGAGGGCGTAGGAGGGGGGTAAGGAGGAAGTAGGCTGCTGGTTGACTAGGATCTACAGCTTATCTAATAGGCAGGGAAATGGGCAGGCTAGGTGGGCCAAGCGGTCCTTATCTGCTGTCAAAGTCTATTTCACTTCATTTAATTTATTTGTTAACCAGGTAAGAGCACTGGGTTAAACAATACCTGTTTCCAGGCCCAAACCGAATACATACAATAAATCACATCCCAAAACATATATTTACATACACCAGTTGGCAATTAATGAATAAATTCTAGACAATAACATTCAACATTACAGTTACATTCATCCAAACAAAATAAGTATTATCTTAACTTACCTTTAAACACTGTTAATGGCATTGAAATACATAAATTACAAGGAAGATTATTCCAAACAAATGGAGCAGCACTGGAAAAAGCACAAGAAGCCTTTTTTGGTTTGCACATAATAGATGAGAGTAAAATACTGGTAGAAGATCTAAGTCCCAATCCTGTATTACGAACTTGAACACGATCCTGCAGAGGGTAGTAGTGGCAACTATTAATTGCTTTAAAAATGTGACAGCCCCCCAAAAATTCAAACTCACTACTAGGAGATAACCACCCCAAGCTTGACTATAATAAACAACAATGTAAACAGATTGGAGGGGCCAGGACAAAATGACAGATATTGTGATATTCTACTTTCAAAATGTTGCTTTCCTTTGCCTCAAGATTACAGTAAAGACTTGCATTATACTCCGAATAAGGCGATAAAGAACCTTTCCCAATAGCTTGTTTAGTTGATTGTCTATTTTCTATATTTCATTGTTGTTGCCCTTCTGAAACAATTCTCTCAAAAGGATGAGGCTGTTTTGCTGGTATCAGTTGAGGATTGCTCATGTTTGTTGTGGGCTTATTAATGTGTCTGCTAGTCTTGTGAGTCTGTTTAACAAGATTTTACTTAGTATTTTAAAATCTGTGTTTAGCAGACACGGGGTCTCCAATCTTTTAACTCTTCTGGGGCACCTGTTTTGTACAGAAGGATAAATATGGCTTGATTCATAGAATCTGACTTTGTTCCAGCCTGTAACAAATGATTATATATAGTATTACTATTGCTGGGGAGACTTCTTCTGTGAAGGTTTTGTATAGTTCAGAGCAGTGGTGAACATCTGGGTACAAAGGAAAGGGGCTTGAGACTATGAAATACCCAACTGAATAGGTGGGGTGGGGGGGGTCTGGGAGCCTCCCAGGCCCCAGAAACATTTTTGTTTTTACATGTTCTGAGATGCAGTCTGAGCATTTTTCTAGCAAAAAATAATGATGGGTAGCAAGCTGCTACGCATCCTAATTTTTGGCAAACTCAATGTCCATGTGAATGTGTGACAAATGTGAATTAACTCAGATTTCTCATGTCCTTGAAGTTGTCCAACACACACACACACACACACACACACACAAAGATGTTTTCCATGCTCTAGAAAAGGTTTCTCGGAGTGAGTGTGTGTGATGGTGGTGGGGTGTTCTTATACTATTAGGAGGAGACATATTATGTGCAACAAGCCCAAAGATATTTTCTGTAAAAGCCAGGGTCTCGAGGTTGCTAGGCCTCCAGAAGCTCTGGAGTTTTAGATGCTCTGTGGTGCATTTTGGGGCTTATACTGAAGATAAACCACAGTTCTGTTAGCTCTCCCCTACCCCTGACTCCAGGAAAAAAATATTGGTATCTGGCTGGCCTCAGGTGCCTGAAGTCTGCAGCTGGGATTGACCGGGAACAGGCCCTTTCCCATGATTTTTCAGGGGAAATCTGACCTTTAGTGGGGAATCTGGGTGTCCTTCCACAGAAACATTTTAAATTGTAGGTGTTCAAATCTGTAGTTTGCTTCATTTTGAAAGGAAAAGCAAAACTCTATTTATTGCTATTGTACATGCAACCAGTGTTTAAAAATCAATGCCAGACCACGTTTACCTCATTGTTTTATGTAACCTGAATTATTGTGGACCAGTCACTTGTGTACTAGGGTTACTAGTGACCAGTCCACATTTCTTTAGGTTAGATAAAACAATGTGGTAACACTGCCTGGGGCATGTTACCAAGGTGGCCACATAAACACAGAAATGGCAGACACTTAATAATTCAAAATATGGCAAAAGCATCCAAAATAAAGATATCCTTAAGATCCTAGCACTTGGAGACTCTCATTAGTAGCCACAGAAAAAAACTGCAAGACAGAGAAATCAGAAAATCAACCCTATGAATACAGTATATCAAAATAGATGGTAATCACCGGCCCAGTGGTGTTGAAGGCTGAGGCACCGAGCACCTTACCTCAAGCCACGCCGGCGCCCCCTGTTCGGGAATGAACACTGTTTGTTGGGGGTTGGTGGGGAGGAGAAGGATTGAGCATCTGTAGGACTGCTCTCCTTCTCTAGGGTGAGGGGGACACTATCTGTCGGCGCTTCACTGGCCCTTAGCGGCTGCTGGGGGCAGCGTGCCAACACTACAGCTGAAGGGGAGGAGACAGGCAAACGCTTGGTGGCAGTGCATGCAGTAGCGTGTGTGCTGTCACTGCAGGCATCATTGCATGCCATGCCCTGCCTCCTCACAAGGGGAGAAAAGTGTAAAAAAAGCTCCAGCTGGATGATGTGGTCCCCTCAGCACTTCAGCTCCGAGAAGGCACCTCTCTGGCATGGATCCCTTTGAGGTTGGTTGAGTCACTCCCCACCACCCTGCCATGAAGGGTAAGTCATGGGGTGCACAAGGGAAGGGGTCTAACCTTTGGGGGAGGACATGCTGGAGGACAACTGAAGGAGAAGCTGGGAGCTCGGAAGAAATAATACGTCAACAAAAAAAATAAATAGATGGTAATCCATTCACAAGCATATTCAACGCCTCTGTCAGTGCCCAGGACTAATGTCAGACAGTTACCTACTGTCCGAATTTTCAAGGAAGCTGCAGCTGCTGCTATGCTCACAGTGAGCAGTCCACAAGTGAGACAGTCCCTGAATACTTACCTTCCTTCACCTCAGTGCCTGCTGCCCTGTATGTTGTCTCCTTTACTTGATATTAATGCGCCACTACCTTCCCCACTGGGTAGATGTGAGACCGATTTCCATGAAGTTCATGCTACCGCCACTTTGCCTTCTCTGCACACCTGGTTGTTGGCGCATTGCCCTTGCCTGATTGTGGCATACTCCTAATCGGGCGGCAGCTGCATAGTTTCACACCGATGTCTAGACTTGTGCTGATTGGCTGATCATGATGGGGGGTGTGTAGAAAGATGGGAAAACATTGGTCAAGTGTGCATGCCACAGTACTTTGCTGGTAGCAGTTTTAAAGGGCCAGTAATAAACTGGCAACAGTCAGATAAGGGATGGGGGGACAGAAATGGATTGCATCATAAGCTCAGGAAGAATTGCGCTAGTCAAATCGGGAAAGCAGCAGTGCAGCGGGTGGTGCACATTCTGCCTGAGAAGTGAAATTTAGAAAACCTGTGCTGCTGTTGCAATACCTGACAAATATCAGTGTCTGGATTTTCAAATAGAGGGTTTTAGCCCCTTAGCCTCCCTGCTTATTTCCACCTCTGGTTCTGAGCCTATACCATACGTTCAGGGGCAGTATCATTTTTGAGTGTACTGACTGTTAACTGTACGTCTAATGTGATGCTACTTGTCAGCTCCTGTGACTCAATCTCAGTTACTTGGGGGTGATTTAAGCTTTGGAAACAGTCAGGATTTCATTCTGTCTGTGGTGTGGTACCAAAGTAATATTGTTCTACCAACTGCAAAATTTTGGTTGGAGCAGTAACCGATTGGCCCGCTTCTGTAGAAATCTCTGTCAGGATCCTGTGTCCAACCCTGTTTTTACATTCATTAAATGGGCCAAAAGAGCCTTTTTTTGTTTGGGTCTCAAATCTTTGCTCCTGCTCAAGTGACTTAGCCCAGTCATAGTGTATCTGCATAATTTGTTTCTTTATTATTTCAATTTGTGACCTGTTTGGCTAATTCCGTCTGTGCAACTGACCTCGCAGATATGAATATTTTGGATAGTCTCAGCCGAATTTCTGGTCCTATTTTGAAAATAGATCTGCTATGATCTTTTAGCATCTTCCCACCAAGTTATTAGATTGTCATATAATTATATCAAAGATAATCTAGCCTGTCACTCTAGTTTCCATGCTTTTTGCACTGCTTCTTATTCTAACAAGGTCCTGTTCAACCTCCAGCTGTTTTTCTTGAATCTGGGAGAGTTTTCCCATTGCAATTGTACAGTAATGGATATATGATATGATCCGAGAACTCTCAGGAGTGCATGTATACATTCTGAACAGATGGTGTTAGTGATACAAAAACAAAATCAATCCTGGTGGAAATGGGCCCTCGAAAGTATGTATTTCCACCTGTTGGAAATTTAGTGCTATATATGTGTCCACCAGTCCTGCTGTAGCTACTATGTTCTGTAATGTCAAAGAGTCACATAATAGTTTGTCAGTTTCAAGCCCCCTGTCTGCCTGTTTCAACCTACAGTTATAGTCACTTGCCCAGATGATCATGCATGAGGTGTGTAAATAGGGTTGTACCTTTTTAAACAATTCCACTCTCTGTGCTTTAGTTTGAGTGGCGTAAATGGACACTAACCAAAATCTTTCTTGGGAGTAGTTAATATCTAATAATAATGCCCTACCTGGGTGTGTTTCGTGAATGTCCTCCGGTCTGGAAACTTTTAAAGCAGGGTTTGTGAAAAATATACAGATGCCATCGCACACATCCTCACCTATAGACCAAAAGGTGGAACCTTTTGTCCATATCTGGGCAGCATGATGTAATTCCTGATTAATTTTAAATCTGGTATATTGTAAGCAATAAATGTCACTAATCCCCCCTTGTAGTGTGTGCAATGTCAACAATCTCTTCCTATGGCTTTTGATGCTATTCACATTAAGAGTTGTGACAGTTAATTATGTATACCCTTGAGGAAAGGAGGGAGAGGGGGGATATGATAAAAACATTCAAGTCTCTCAAGGGAATTAACAAAGTACAAGAGGGTAGCATCTTTCAGAGGAAGAGATGTGCAAGAACAAGAGGGCACAATTTGAAGATAGAGGGGGGACAGCTCAGAGGTAATATTAGAAAGTATTTTTTTACAGAGAGGGTTGTGGATGCATGGAACAGACTTCCTGAGGAGGTTGTGGAGTCAGGAACAGTGGGAGAATTCAAGAATGCATGGGACAGGCATAAGGCAATTCTAGTGGGGGGTAGGAGGAAGTACACTGTTGATTGACTAGAATCTGCAGCTTATCCATCAGGTAGGGAAATGAGCAGACTAGGTGGGCCAAGCTGTCCTTATCTGCCGTCAAATTCTATGTTTCTAGGGGCCCCATATAATAATGTAAGGATGAAGATTATTCAACTAAGCTAAGGGTCTGTGAAAGTTTCCTACACCTTGTACGTTTGGCAGTCGGATTGTTGTCCCCCTTCCTCTGTGTCTGAGGTGATGTGTGTAGTTGTGGAGGTAATTGAGGAGGGTTCTGACCCTTCATCTTCTGAGTCTCCCCTTTGACTTTCTTTGGACAAGGCAGCATACTTATTACCTGTTTTTCAAGAACGTTGTGCTTTTTCTTTCCTATTTTTGCTAGACCTAGCAGGAGAAGTCGGGGATTTCCCTTGTCTAGTTCTTTTCTTTGGACCAACTACCTTAAAGGCCGTACTCTGTTTTTTTTGGGGTGGGGGCATAACCTCTGTACTAGGAGGATCAGGTGAGGGGATAGGACCATGTGAAATAGCAGTGTTAGCACTTGTACTAGGTGCCATGTTGGGGTGCTCTCCTCTATCTGAACAGGTGGATCTAGTTCCATTTCTAACTGCCTAGGAGGGGCTCTGACTCTTGAGATATGCCAGAATCTGAGGGTGCCTCCTATACAGGATTTTGTCTCTGCTCTGCAACTTTTTTGACCTGCATTTGCTGTGGTCTATTAATTAGTCCTTCATGTGAAGGACAGTTGTCTCAGTTATGTGAGGCCCAGGGACATCTTCCATAAGCATGGCCTGTTTTTTCACATAGGTTGCATTTAAAAAGGTTTACACAGTTTGCTGAGACATGACCATAATCTAAACAGTGGCTACACCTTGGGGGTTCCATGTGATAATAGCGATCGCAAACCCATGATTGCTGTTAGGGTGAGTGTACATCACCGAAAGTAAAAACAGCAATGTACATGCCAAGCAAACACAACCAGGTGAACAGACATCTCTATTTATGTGGGGGGCTTTGCCCCCACTCTCTTACTAAATATTATCAACTCCGGGGGGGTGCATATTGGGGAAGGGGTGAAACTTGCAAAAAAAAAATACTCCCACCCTCAAAACAATATGCACCTCCCCAGCCCTGAATCCTGCACCCTCCCCACTGTAGCCAGCCACTCTCACCATCATGCCACATAGTCAGCTCAGCAGCCTTTCACTGCACTGCACCTACCTACCTACCTAGCTACCTTCCTTCCTTCCTTCCTTCCTTCCTTCCTTTCTTCCTTCCATCCCCTGTCCTGTCCTTCCATTCACCTTCTCTTCACACATCGCTACCCTTTTAGGGTTGCTAACATAATGAGTGCTGAACCTGAGTAGCTCATATGTGAGTTGCTCAAGTACAGTCGCCGTTATGATGGGATACCCACTGTGGAGTATCACATGCTGAACTCCGGGTGAGTCTGGGCCCCACACTTAAAACACAATCTGGGTTGGCCAGCATAGAATAGCATCCCCCTGTCTTTACTAAGGAAGAAACTGTTAGGGAGATGTACAGGGTGTTTACTGGTGGAAAACAACTTAACCCTTATCCTCCACCCCCCATTCCAGATTGGTTCGCTGTCTAGAATGGGGCAGGGTCTGTCAAGTACCTCACAACTCTGTCTTAACCAAAACAGGATGTCCTTCACATTTACCCCTTCTCTGCAAAACATAACTGTGATATTCTTAACTGAGAGTTTTGTAAGTGGGACTGCTAAGAAGGGGATCCATTGAGGGGTGTTTTAAGAGCTTGGTATTGAGCCCAAAATCTGTTTAATCCAGTCACATTCTTAAAACTGACATCATAATTAGCATTACCAAGACGTATAAATGCAAGAATTTTTGAAGAAAAGAACTTCATGGACCATTTCAGTACCTGTTTAGCTAAATATAATCTGTCTGGAGGGTTTTCAAGGCCTCCTTTGTATATCAAGCGGACAGCATTAAGTCTAGGGGCTGGCTTCCCTCTGTTCTGAAATAAGTCAGAAAGTCTAAACATTGTCTCCAGCCAGGCTCTTCTTGCAGTATCCTGGTTTGTGGCAGCTGCGGGTCCAAGCCTTATAGAAGTGTGACCAGAAAGATTTACTGGATGTTTTGTATCATATGGTCTGTAGCTGAGGTAGGGGCAGCACCCTGTTCTATATCCATAACATTAGTTATATTGGCATTAAGAGTAGCAGTAGGGGCATCAGCCTTTTCCATGTTTATATCTCCATGTGACATGCATGTCTATATTTTCTGCTAGGTCTTGCACTTTGCCATTTACATTCATAGTATCATTGTTTGAACTACAGTATAAAAACAAGCATTTGTCAATGCCGAATGTTGCTTGCTTCTATGTGCTGTTTAGGTATTTGGAAGTCATTGGAGTGCAAATATTGAAAATTTGCGAACTTACGAGCGTGCGTAGGAACTGCGCAACGCACACTCGTAAAACAGTTATTTTTAGGAATTCTTTCACCAAATTTTCAACATTGCCATTTTAAGATCTCTGCTTATGAACAGTGACACTGTGATTTTCTTAATGTGTCCCATACACTGAGTTCGCACACCGACTGCGCCATTGTGTGCTACATGGGCGGGAACATGTTTTGGGCAGGATGTGAAAAATGACAGCTGTACTGCTCATGAGGAGGTGTGGTAAAATGGCAATATTGAAAATATGGAGTGAAAATATTGAAAATTTGTGAACTTACAAGCCTGCGTAGGAACTGCGCAACACACGCTCGTAAAACAGTCATTTTTAGGAATTTTTTCACCAAATTTTCAACATAGCCATTTTAAGACCTCTGCTCAAGAACAGTGTCACTGTAATTTTCTTAATTTGTCCCGTACATTGATTTCGCACACTGACTGCGCCATTCTGCGCTGCAACGGCGGAAACACATTTTGGGTGAGATGTGAAAAATGACAGCTGTACTACTCATAAGAAGGTGTGGTAAAATGGCAATGTTGAAAATCTGGAGTGAAAATATCAAAATTTCGCGAACTTAAGAGCCTGTGTAGGAACTTCGCAACACACGCTCGTAAAACAGTCATTTTTTTGAATTTTTGGACCAAATTTTCAGCATGGGATTTTTGGGACCCCTTCTCATGAATGATGTCACTGTCATGGCAGTATTCAGGCCCAAAGGGTGATTTCACAGTCACTGCACAGTCACTGCACAAAATCACCCTTTGGGCCCGACACGCCGCATGACAGTGACATCATTCGGAGAAGGGGTCCTAAACCCATGTTGAAAAATTCTGGTCCAAAATTCCAAAAATGCCTGAGATTTGCAATAAAGTTGAACCCCCCATCTAGCCCATTATACAGCTTACCGCATTTCCTCAGTTCGCGGTCGGCTTTGAAGAGTGCAGACGTATTCCCGGTCCACCGAAGATCGTCATGCGAGTCGAATAAGTATGGGGAGTGAGGGAATTAATGGGAAGAGCTAGGTCGCAGTGGGTGGGGTCAGGAGGCAGCGCCGCCCAGGAACCGTTTTTGTTTACAGGTGAAAAAAAAGACATCATGGGACCGTGCCACGCTGGGTGGGCTCCCAGCGTGGCACAAGGACGGGGGCGTTCAGCCGGCGGGTGATTGGGCACCCCGTCGGCAAATGACTAATTGCCATGCTGGGGTGGGCTCCCCGGTGGCACCAACTATGGGGGGGCGGCGCGGCTCAGCCGGTGGGGATTGGGCACCCGTCGGCTAGACAGTAGGTGCGGGGGCACGCCCTAGTGTGGGGGAGCTACGCTTCTTATCGGTGCTCAACGGCGTTGCAGTTCCTCCTTTCAGAGGCAAGCCACTGCATTTGGAGCGGTTTGCGACAGCTCCAAAATGCATTGGCTTACAGGGACCGCGCCTGCCAGCTCACTGACTGAATTGGAGGAGGAGGTGACACACCTCCGAAATCTCCGATGATGGCACTATGTTTCTTGCACATGCGTACAAGCAACATAATGATACTTTAAATTGATTTGGAATACTTCTCTACATGTGGCTTCACACATTTTTCCTATAGACAGGTAAGGCATCCTTTGCTGCTGGAAGACATGTTTACTCCTATCCTGCCATAAATACAATTTCATCACAGCAAATAAAACTTCCAAAGAGTTCCTGTCATATTTAAGTGATCTACCAGTAAACTCCCCCCAAATAAACTGATTATAAGTCAGATTCTTGATCCAAGGCAGCTTCCATCTTAAAGCTAAGAAGGTCCACAAGTTAACAGTATAGGTACATTCTAAAATAAAATGGCCATTGATTCTACCCTGGTAAACATTCCCAAATAAGAGCAAGATCTATCTTAAATTGGTTTGTGCTTCTAGTTTCCCTTTACATTTATCCTGCCATAAGTGCAGAGCCATACATTATCCCACATTCTTAAAGGTATTCTCTGATTATTCAGTTGGTGGATGGCAATCTGGATCTTTTCTGCAGGGCATTCCTTTAACTCGAGGGTGGAGGGCCCAATACCTAGAAGTAGGTTATATAGCTGTATTCTCTGTACTTTTAAGACATAGCATTTTTTTTTATCTTCCAAAGGCTATTTTTTATAGTGGATTTGAAATACAAGGGTATTTTTAAAGAAGGTACTAATTTGGAAGGCTCCACTTCCCATCTCTCAAAAAAGGGGCCCAGTGCACTCAAAGCCATTCCTTATTGAGAGAAGCGTTCTGATGTAGTCCAATTTTTAAAGAACCTGTCCAAAATAATGTATGAAAGAATACCAACAGATGCAGCATACCTACTCCACCCCTTTTTTTCTGCTGAGATAGTTAAAGTCTCTTTTGACAGGATTCAAGTGGCTTCCCCACAGCGTCTGGAAAAGAGGCTATAAAGTCTGGTTTCAAATTGTAACGAGATGGGAAAAACTCATGCAGTATATAAGAGAATAGGCACTAAAAATTGTTTTATCATGAATACTCATTTGAACTTTGACAATTGCCATCACTTCCATCTGGATACCAAAGCTTCACATTTGGTGAGGGAAATATTCCAGTTTAGAGCAGCCACATCCACTCCCCCTATGTAAATACCAACATAGAAACATACATAGAAACATAGAAACATAGAATTTGACGGCAGATAAGGACCGCTTGGCCCACCCAGTCTGCCCATTTCCCTACCTGATGGATAAGCTGCAGATCCTAGTTAACCAGCAGCGTACTTCTTCCTACCCCCACCCCCTAGAATTGCCTTATGACTGCCCCATGCATGCTTGAATTCCATCACTGTTTTTGCCTCCACAACCTCCTCTGGAAGGCTGTTCCATGCATCCACAACCTCTCTATGAAAAATACTTCCTTAAATTACCTCTGAGCCACCCCTTCTATCTTCAAATTGTGCCCCTTGTTCTTGCACACCTCTTTTTGAAAGATGCTACCCTCTTGACTTTGTTGATTCCCTTGAGGTACTTGAAAGTTTCTATCATGTCCCCCTCTCCTCCTTTCCTCGAGGCTATACATATTAAGCTCCTTAAGTCTCTCTTCATATGTCTTCCGGTGCAGACCCTGCACCATTTTAGTTACTACTCTGGACAGCTTCCATCCTGTCTATGTCTTTGGAGATTGGGTCTCCAGAACTGCACGCAGTACTCCAGATGTGGTCTCACCAGCTGTCTGTACAGAGGGATAATAACTTCTTGTTTTCTGCTGATGATGCCTCTCCCTATGCATCCCAGTATCCCCCCAGCCCTCCTTGCTGCCCTCTCACATTGCTTGCCCACCTTTAGGTCATCTGATATGACTACCCCAGGTCCCTTTCCATTTTTGTTGTTGTTAGTATCTCACCCCCCATTGTGTACTCTTCCCCTTGGTTTTTGTTTCCCAGGTGCATTACCTTGCACTTCTTAGCATTGAATCTAAGCTGCCATACATTTGACCATTCCTCTAACCTTGCCAAGTCCCTTCTCATCCTTTCCACCCCACCTTGTGCATCAACTCTGTTGCAGATCTTTGTGTCATCTGCAAAGAGACATACTTTTCCTTCCAGTCCCTCTGCAATGTCGCTTATAAAGACATTGAAGAGGACCGGTCCTAATACTGAACCCTGTGGTACCCCACTGCTAACCCCCCTTTTTTCAGAGTGGACTCCATTTACTATTACTCTCTGTGTCCTATTCTCCAGCCAATTCTTTACCCAGGCTGTCATCTTGGGACCCACTCCCAGGCTGGCTAACTTGTATAATCTTTTGTGTGGGACTGTGTCAAATGCCTTGCTAGTCTAGATAGGCCATGTCCACAGCCCCTCCCTGATCTACTACTTTGGTCACCCAGTCAAAGAAATCTATCAGATTTGTCTGGCATGACCTTCCCACTGTGAATCCATGCTGCCTTGGGTCCTGTGCCCCTCTGGCCTCTAGATACGCAACAATTCTTTCCTTCAGAAGTGATTCCATCATTTTCCCTACCACTGAGGTTAAACTAACAGGTCTGTAGTTTCATGCTTCTGCCTTGCTCCCACTTGCTCCCACCTGCTCCCACCAAGGATTTTAATGGGATGTGTTTTAATTTGTATATCAGCTATGATTATCACAGGACCTGAAATGCCTAAATAAATTCCACAACTTTTTTCTGTGATTATTTTGGCTCTGGGGATATTAGAAAACACAGATAATTCTTCAATTGCTTTTTCAACGCTATGTTCATTTTTTTTACAAAATAACAACAAGTGATCTGCATAACCTAATGATTTTACCTCATTTTCCCCATATGGGCTGGAGAGTCCTCTAATTTCTTGATTATTCCATATATGTCTTATACATGGGTCCAGGTACAGTACATACAGCACCAGGCTGAGAGGGCAGCCTTGTCTGACTCCACATTTTAGCTAAATCTGTTTTTTTCTAAAGATCCCTTAATTAGAGGTGCAACTGTTGCTTCACTATGCAAAAGAGTAATCCACTGTATACATTGTAGAGGGAGTCCATATCGTTTTAAGAAATTAAATGAAAATGTATGGGATACTGTGTTGAAGGCCTTGCTTTGGTCCATCGACAGTAAATATCCAGTTTTATTATTCTACAGGCAAAATTCATGGCAAACCGTAACAATAAATAAGTTATCCTGTATTTTCATCCCAGGGACAGAACACATCTGGGAGTTATGAATTAAAGTGTTCAAAGATGTCTGCAATCTTTTGTTTAAAATAGTAGTAAGGATTTTCCAGTCCGAATTCAAGAGGAAAATAGGCCTCCAATTCTGTAAGGAGGCTCTGTCACCTTTTTTGAATAAAAATCTCAAAATCTCTGTGGAAAATTTAGGATTAATTTTACCTTTCATAGTAATCTCATTAAATAATAAAAGTAAAAAACGGGGAATCTCTTTTAAGAAGCACTGGTAAAATTCTATGGACAATCCATCCCGTCTAGGTGAAATATATTTTTTTCATCCCTGTTATTGTCATTTCAATTTCTTTGATAGTGATTGGTGTCTGTAATGTTTCTTGTTCCTCTGGGGATAAAGGTGTACATATATTTGAAAGGTACTCCTCTCTCTCTCTCCTCTAAATGTCCTATCTGAGTGTTGTCAAAAGTTTAAAAATGGTTTTGTATTATCTTCTCTAAATCATAGGTTTCAGTGCACAAAGTGCCAAACTCATCTTTGAGTTCAGCCAGCATTGCAGAATCCAGTTTGGATTTACATGCTACGCAGGGGTCATTGTTAGGTGTCTTAACCATGCCCAAACTAATTTCCGTCCTTCACATTGCCGCCTGATCATATTGGTAAATTTTCATCTGTTGTTTGATATTGGTAATTTGTTATGAATAATTGATACCATATTTGTTAGTTGCAGAAAATAAGAGCTGTAATTGATATCTAAGAGCTAAATATTGTAAGAAATTCCCAGTTTATTTTTTTGCTCCTTACTTCTGCAACCAGCATCTAAGAGCTTTTTTTGGAATCCTCCCAGCGCTCTCCGGCAAACTGGCCATCGGGCCTGAAGTTCTGAGAAATTGCCTTTTTTTACATGATTGTTTTGGAATGAATTTATATTTGCTTTCCATCTGCTTTTCTAAGAAGAACGAGTTGTTGAAAATCCAATTTGCGCTCTTAACAAAAGGTGGTCGGAAAACTCACAGAGCATGGTGCTCAGGTTTTATACTACAAGATGTGTTTGTATAAAGAGAAAATCTATCTAGAAGGCCAATTTCCCTCTAACATAGGTTTTCTCTGGGGTCTTATCTGGTAAACGCCCTGAAGACCAGCCTTAGAGTTACATTACATAAGAACATTAGAGTCACAGTAGACCTTGTTCCCTGCATTCAGTCTGTCAGCTATATCTATAGAATGATTAAAATCCCTGCCTAAAAAAAAACATTCTAGCCATTGCAAGGAAGGGTAGAATTTGTTCAAACAAACTCACTCGATCAGCTTTTACTTCAGGTGCATAAACATTTTTGAACCTACATGGTTTCCCATCCCATAATCCATTAAGAATAAGAACCCTGCCAGGAATTAAATCCACTAATGTTTATAACTTGAAGGCCCCCCCCTTAAATAAGATACCCACCCCATCTGCCCTGTCCAGGCCAAAGGACCAATATGAGGGTCCCCAAAGCCACTCTTTTTTGAACTGTATGCGATGATATTTATCAGCTATCCATGTTTCCTGTAAGTAAATAACATCTAAATGTAGTTGATCCAAAACTGTGAAAACAGCTGATCTTTTACAAGCATTTTTAATACTGCATACATTTAGAGTTGCTATATGTAAGTAATCTATGAGAGTGTTTGTGAAAAGCAAACAATACTAGAAATAGAAATTATCTCAAGAGGTATTCTTAGTCCGTTCAGCATGTTTTTTCTTCTTTTTCTTCTTTCTGCCATCTTGATTTTCAGGTAAAGGTAAGGAATGGGTGGAAAGTCCAATTCCATTTCTTCATAGTCTGAGCGCCCCCAATTCTTTGATTTGGAAATAACTTCATATCTATTCATAGTTGTGACGGGGGAGGCCTTAGACACCTGCAATCTGGTGCATTTTCTAGTTAAGCATGTAGACCACTCGGGGGGGGGGCATGTTGGTAATATGATCAGCATCAACAACTGAGGTATCCTGGGTTGTAGCTCTCCGAAGGTTTCCCTCTGGTTACTCAGGCTCTACCTGAGGGTTCAGATCAGCTTCACATGGTTTTTCAGGGGGTTGATCTCTATGTTCACTGTCTTGGTGTTCAGCTCCTGCAGACACCTCAGATCTAATACTGGTGGGATTGGGGGGAAGGGCTGGATAAATAGAAGCTCCTGCTATGTTCATTTGGGCATTTCTGATCAAAATTTCTTGGTTCACCTCATCAGTCTGGTTATGGGCTGCCCATGTTCACCTTTGAAAGACATGACCCCTGGCATTGCATAAATTACATCAGGCCACGTTTTTGCAAGCAGTACTTAAGTGATTATATTCTCCACTGATGATACATCTTAGTTTATCACATGTGTTAGCAAGATGAGTTTGAGCTCCGCACTTGTGGTAGGCCTTTAGCTGGCCTGCATAGAAGCAAACCTCACAAGTTTTACCAATAAAGAAACTGTTGGGAATATGTACAATGCCTCCTTCGGTCTGATGTAATTTTACCCTGAAGTGCCAACCCGCTGTCCAAAATTGCTCTGAGTCTATGATGGGCTCAGGAGCACTGAGGACATCACACTTCTTCTGTAGCCAATTATGAATGTCTCCAATACTGACCCCTTCATTCCTGAACATTACATTGATTCTTTTGATTAAAGGCTGAGCATACCTCTCAACTTCCAAGGCCACAAATCAGGGACACTGCCCTTTAAAATCAGGGACAAATGCTCAAAATCAGGGACACCATTTTTCGCGCCGCGTAAAGTGCTGCGTCACAGTATTCACATCTTTCAAATGCGTGAATACTGTGGGGCAGCCAAGTTGTTCAAATGGCACTGGCAACAGGCTCAGCAGCTAACAGTTGTTACAGGACTCACTAGTTACAGACAGCGATATTTCTTGTGGAATAGCCAAGTTGTTGAGAGGCAATGTTCACAGGAGCTGAAGCTGTTATTACAAATCACTACCATTTGACATCTGAATCTTGTAGTGCTGTGTACAAACATTCACCAGAGTTCTTCTGCTAGGTGTTCTTGCGGGGGGGGGGTCTCGGTCCACAGTACAGTGTCAAAATACCCAAAGATCCCATCCCTACAATAATGATTGGGTTCTAGGGAACACTCAGAAGACAAAAGAAATAAAGTGCAGCCTGGGTCACCTAAGCCTGTTGTTGGTGACCAAAACTCTATTAGGTACTAGTGCGTAGGCACTGTACCACCCTTTAACCCTTGGGTTATCATCCTTTAGCATAGACATGACCATCACCACAGTGTAGTTAACATACTGCACCCCCTCCTGTTGCAGTGATTATAAGATGCTGTGCCCTGGGGATTGCCAAATGATGAGGTCCCCACACCCCATCTCTCTCCCATAACCTGGAATACTGTGCTTTCCCCCTCAAAATCCTGGTTCCAAATTTCAAGCACCCCCCTCCACAGGGTGGGAGGCAGCTCATACATTCACTACCTCCAAGGTGGACCCCCCCGTGCCCCACCAGACCAGTCATCATTTTCAGTATCCCCATGTATCCTATACACAAAAACTGAATCATTTGATAGTCCAAGTCAGTGATTCCTGGTACAGTAAAACTAATAAATGAAATTAGATGAATGAAATGATTCCAACTCATCCAAAAGTCATTACCTACAGTCCACTTACCAGTTTATAAATCCTACCACTTACTCCATGATCCCCCCCCCATTTGGTTAACGTTAGCTGAATACATAAACCAAGTTGTTAACATACTCAATATAATCTCCACAGTTCCTGGCATTTTTACATACCTGATGCCCAACACTTAAACGGTAAGGTACTGGTGTGGTGGCAATCTCTGCTGGCAACAGCAGCACTGGGTTGTAGGGTCAGCTGGGCTCGGTCCTTCTGCTCTGTGCTGCTCTGAGTTTGCTCCCTCTTTGTCTCTCTATCTGCTCCCCGTTGCTCGATAGTTGGTATGCCCACTGCTGGCACTGTCTGCTGCTGCTTCATTCTTTTATTCAAACAAAATAATAAATGATTTACATTAGCAGCAGGCAGCAGCTAACAGGCAGGGATGGCAGATTGGTGCAAAAAAACGGTCTGGCTGATGGGCATGCAGTGGCGATGATTCAACAAACAGGCTGGCATTAGCGTTAACTTGCACTTCTCCTCCTCCTCCGAATGCAGAGTCTCAATTCTCTCTCCCGGTTGATCCAAGTCTCCAAGCTGCGGCAGTCTCTCTCGCTCGCTGGACTCATAGCTAGGCAAGGGGGCTAATTCTTCACTGGTGCTCTGGAACTCTCTCTTCGGTTGTGTGGTTCCCAGAGTGCCGGAGGTCCTATTATTTGCTGTATGTTCGCACCTGATGGGGGACACAAAATATCAGGTCCCCATGTGGGTGGGGGTGCTAAAAGACAACGGACAGCAACTGAATCACACCACTGGTTAAATGGGAGAGCATACGTCAGTGCCTCCTACGTAAGACGCCACTGTGTGCAACTGCAACATGGGGTTGTGGGGATTTTGGACGGAGACAGTCAACATGGCGATGGTGGTGTGAAGAGGAGACCGCATGGTGGCATTCGGAGCAGGGCTCAGCCGCTCAGCCTAGGAAATCGTGCAAATGGCCAGTCGGATCTGGACAGCGGGACAAATAGCTGAAAATCAGGATTTCCCACAAAATCCGGGACAGTTGAGAGGTATGAGGCTGAGTTAGGGGAAATCACCATAAAAGGGGTGTCCATAGGGGAGAGAATTTGACCTGATTATACTTGTACCAGAAACATTCCAAACTTATGGGAAGAGTTAAAGCTAATGTCAAAATTGTCTTCTCCCAATATGTGGGTTAGGGCATGGACATCCCCAGGGGAAAAAAGCAGGGATTCTTTAATAAGTTTCTGACCCACATATTCTCTGTCTGGTTGCAACTCCAATCCATCCCTATATCTCAGTCTAAATGCGTTTCTATGTGGCTTAGGAGTTGTTCGGTCAAACAAATCTAAGAACCTTGGTTGTCTGGGGGCTTGACTCTCACCTCAATCCTCCTCATCACTGGAGCTAGCCACACTATGAAACTGTTCAGTCTCCTCAGTTTTTTCCTCCTCAGAATCTACCCTTTGAGCATTTTCCGAGTTAGTGCTGAGTCTCAGTTAATACAAGCCTAGTTGTCTGGTCTGCTGTGGAGACTGGTCCTTGAGCCCCAGTGCCCTCTCCAGGTTCATTCAGCACACCCCTATACTGCCGGGTAAGTCTTTTGTAATTAGTGGAGTTTTGTGCTGCGTATTCATAGTATTAGAGTCAGTTCTACCAGGTGAAGACAAAGTCTCAGACTATTTACCACCCGTAAACAGAAACAGAGCTGTCAAGACATCAGTTCCCTCGGGAGCAGCTACATCGTGAGTCACACAAATTCAGGTAACAAAGCATCTTCACTCACCCTGTGTCCATCTTGCTCACCACTCTGAGCATTAACTCCTTCATGTGCTCTCAGTTTCTGCAGACCCGCTCCTGCAGTACTGGGTGTGTTTGCCTGTTGGGACTCCCCACTTGAGAAATCAATTGAGGGGTCTGGTACCCAGATTCCTTCTTTGTTCCACATCCATCATGCATCCAGTAGTGCAGATTCCGGTGACCAGTCCATCTTAGTACCATCCGGTGTCTCCATTTGGAAGACTTCTTTCATGCTTTCTCTCACAGTAAGCCCTCTCGATGTACTAGTGGACCAGGATTAAGGTTGCTTCCATTTTGTTTGAGACTTAGGAGCGTTTTCTAATTTCCTCCATTTATCTTCTTTTTTGGCCAGATCTTTCTTCTTTCTAAGGTATACCGCTTCTTCAGCAGCCATTCTTTAGTCAACTATTGATGCTTCTCGACAATATTGTGTTCCAAAAGTTCCTCTGCTAAGCCTGTCTCAGTCTCTGAATAGTCCATATTAGATACATGTTGAGTCTCATCCTCAATATTCATGGAAGTTCTTGCAGTTTCAACCTTTTCTATTTGCATATTAACACATTTTCCATCAGTCTCCTCATTCATAGACACAGGGGGGTGGGAAGCTTCCCCTCCACCTCCACAGCAGCTTCTGGCTCCTCCATCTCAGGAAATGGGCCGACAGTGTCCCCTTCCCCACAGCAGGGGAATTTCCTCAGTGTCTTGGTCAAATTTCCCCCATTCACTAAAATACCACCAACAGTTTAATCTGATTCAATTTCAATTGGTTACCATCTGTATCCCCGGTCACTCCTGAAAAAGGGACTTCTAGTCTCAGTGGGCCTACCCAGTCAATACAATTCAAATAAATAAATAAATAAAAATAAATAAATACACAAATAGCCAGAAGAAGGATCCAGAGATTACAATGGGCTGTGTCCCCTCCTCCACACCAACCCTGACCTTCCTTTTCACCCTGTCCCACCGTCTCTTGAACCCCCTCCCACTATCTTCTGAGTGATCCCCCACCATCTTTTAAGTGATGACCCCAAATGGGAGTTTATTCCATCCTGGCACCAGCTGCTCAGTAAAGAAGGGTAGCATGACAAGTCAGCGAGTCAATTAGCGCGACTCAATTAGCGCGACTACATTTGCGTAACTACAATTAGGACGACTGTGTATTTATAACGAATGTGACTTTTCAGTGATTCCCCCAGGCAAAGCGCACCTCAGAGTTGGAATCCATTAGATGGGGGGGTTCAGGGGGAGCACAGCCCCCCCATGTGGGGTGCAGAGAGGGCAAAGTTCCCCCTGCATAACAAGGTAACATGAGCCACTTGAGGTAAGGATGCACAGGTGGTCTCTGGTGCAGCAGCCTGCGGGAGCTGTCGCAGGCATCGTGATCTCACTGAGGAGCAAGCTGCAGTGGGTAAGTGGAGCAGAGGGGATCCAGAGTGGGGAAACTATTATCTACATAGAAGGGTGTTCTGCCTTGAAGTAAGATATTTTGTGAAACTGCAGCTTTACTTTATTTCTGAGACAGGGGTGGGGACACTAATCTCTAATCTGTTTTGCTTCTGCTGGCTGAAGTGCAGTAATATATTTTTGGGCAGTAGCAGCTTCGGGTCTCACATATAATTTTCAATTTGAGATGTGACACCGTCACTGACATGTAGTGTTGCTGAGATTTCCCATCGCTTAAATTGCAGTCACTAAAGAATTTTTCCTGAAAATGAAGTCACTGTAATAAAGTTGCTCAATTGACATAGAACCATAAAGAAGTGTCTCCTGACCCCCTGCTTGAACCTTCACCTCATCAGTGAATAACAGTGCCCCCTTGTGGTCTTGTTTTCACTGCAACAGAAAAGTTCCCACAGATCCACTTTGTTTAAAGAAAATACAAAATCACACATGCCTCCACAATGCAAAGCATCATGGGCTACATATGCAAATCACCACAGAATGTTATGCTGGTCCAACTTTAAGCAGAATGGCATGGTGCCAAAAGGCCTCTCACACAGTTTGCAAATGGTGCTAACAGAAGACATAGAGGTTCTTTGTCTTTTAAACACTTTGTTTATACCTTTCAGGTGCTTAAAGGTTCAATCATGTCCCCTGTCTCCCTCCTCTTCTTCAGTGAGCACATGTTGAGTTCTCTCAGCCTGTTCTCATATGCCCTGCCCTGCTGTCCTTGAACCAGCTTTGTCACCCTTCTCTGAAGCACCTTGAGTTGGTTGATATCCTTCTTCAGGTAGGGGCTCCAGTACTGCATACCATACTTCAGGTGTGGCTGCACCAGTGATCTGTATGGTGGCAGTATAACCTCCTCCATTCTGTTTCTGAGCCCTTTAGCAGTACAACCCAGCATTCTGTTTGCTTTGGTCACTGCCTTCCTACACTGCATATCCTGTTGGAGATCACTAGTGATGGCTATCCCCAAGTCCTTTTCCTCCTTTGAGTCATTGACCTTGACCCCCTAGACTGTACTTGACCCTCGGGTTCTTCCTTCCCATATGCATGACTTTTAAATCCACTTCTTCTCCCCAGTACCTCCTTGTAAATGAGCATTGCTCAGAGTAGTCTCTTCCTGGTAAAACAAATAAATACAAATAAAAGAATTATAAATTAAAACATAACTTAATTATAAAGTTTGAAACAGTTGTTGGGTAATTGTCTGTCAATGCAGATATCTGTTCTCCCATTTCCACTATGTCAGCACTGTGGCTTCTACTAGTTTTAGACATCACAAAATAATGTGATGAGATATGTACAGTATATGTGTTGCTAATGGTGTTTAACTATAAAACATTTTACAACACTTTATGTGGAGCTGGCAACAATTGTATACTAATAAAATGCTCAAATAGAGGAACTTGATTTAATAACCCAAAAGACAAACAAAACAAAAAATACCCACAAGTTCATACAAATCCCAGCACAAGGCCACAAGCTTGTAAGCATGTAAGTAAAAGAAGTAGGAGATATAGAGTTAGTAGACCGTGCAGTTCAGGTGTAAGGCGGAGCTGTCTAATTTCAAAAAGACTATGCAGCTATTGGGCCTTGAATAAACAATTACAGTGATTCTGATGGCAGGAAAAATATCCAAAATTGTACAAATAGTGTGATTCCTACAATACCTGCAGTCCAAATCACCTATCTGCATGTTGCTACTCACAGTCACAGGCTTTCATATATATTTGTATGGTTGGAGGAATGCTGCAACACTGAATTATCAACTGTTTGGGCTAGCAACCCTTTGCAGCGAGCTGCTCGAACTGCTGGGTGCAGGTACACACTGTTAGAAGTTCATATATAGTGTTTGGATTTCATGATTCAATGATAACAAATAGGGCCATATCAATTTTGTGCTATTGGGGGCTATTCATAAATAACGTGCCAGTGGTGCATAGTCCATCTGCACAGCTCCACACCCATGGGGGTTCTGCATGCGGGCCATAATCACCAACGCCGGCCTCTGTGTGGCCCCCCTATGAGGCCATGCTCCTCTGGTGTGCAGGATCCCTGGGGCAGATGGGTGCAGAGTGGAGGACCCAAGCAGGCAGACAATCAGCTGCCCATCCTGGGTCCTGCCAGTGGATCACTTACACCCACAGGGCACCATGTTGGTGGCTGGTGCACAGTGCATTGACTGCCCAGTTCTCCACTCCTGACACCCATTAGGTGACCTGAAGGCAGGGGCGTTCATTGTGGGGGGTCCATGGATCCCCGCCGACACAGCTGCAGCTGGCGTCTGCCACCTAGGAGGTACGTACTAGGTTTACGGCTGCCTTGGGATAGTGTAGTCATTTGTTCTGGCACACAGCACTCCGCACCTTGCAAAATGCCACGGAGTGCTGGCACGTCCCCTGCACCACTCCCAGATCCACCACGGCGTGGAGTGCTGTAATTGGCCAGGGGATTGGGTGTGTAGGGGGGCTTATGTGGGTGGAAAACTCACACAGGGGGTGCAGTGGGTGGCAGCAGGTGTGGGGTGGCTACCTCCGTGAATAGTGCCCTTAGTGAGTAAGGGAAACACCAAAAAGTTTTAAAAGTTTTAATTACTCATTTGTATTTACTTGCAAATAGCTTCTAATCTTTTAATTTAAAAAAAGAGCTTGATCTGAATTTAGTCTGCTGTGGTACCAGTTGGGGAGACCAGATCCTTTGAGTGTATCATGGTCGCAGGTGTGGGGTGCAGGATTCTTTTTGTCTACAGTTCACCTGAGGGCAAAAAGCAGTTCCTGCAGGAAGTCGCAGACTTCGTTGTTGACATGGTGTTGGAGTCTCCCAGGGTGGTGGTGCTGGGAGACTTCAATGCTTGGGTCAATGACAAACTCTTGCAAGTTGGTCAGGACTTCCTCCAACTTATGGCCTTGTTGGGCTTCACACAGGCAGTTGCCTCTGTGACTCATAATTTTGGTCACTCATTGAATCTCATTGTCCTGCTGGGGATGGAGGCCTCTGACTTGGTGCTGAAACCTGTTGGGTGGTCAGACCATCACACTATAAGGTTCAGTTGCCATGCTCCCCCCATATAGGCCTGCCCCTGTGGAGATGGTCGGGTACTGCCCTTTGAGGGGTATGACCCCAGATGGTCTGTTGGCAGTGCTGGACCTATAGGGATTACCAAGCGCAAGCATGGGTCTAGATAACCTGTTAATGGCCTATAACAGGGCTGTGATGGGGACTCTGGATACAATTGCTCCTGTCCGAGTTCACCCTCTCACCCTCTGCCCTCTGTCCCCTTGGTTTGACGGGACCTAGAGGGAGTTGCGGTGAGTGGGTCGAAGGATAGAATGATGCTGGTGGAAATCGGGCATTGATGCCGACAAAATTAGATTGGTAGATCATTATAGAGACTATCAATTGGCTATCTCTCATAAGGAGGCAGAGTTCCTGTCTGGGGAGATTGCTGCAACACAGAATCGACCAGCTCAGCTCTTTCGAACGGTGGACAGACTGTGCAATCCAGCCTGTATACAAGTTTGAAGAGTGTTTTTCACAGGAAAAGTGTGATGAGTTTGCTCACTTCTTTGTTGATAAGATGGCCGACATCAGGTCCGAGATTCTATTGGCTTGCTGTATGGGAGTAGCAGCAGTCGGTGTACAGTTGCTCCTCCTCGGTTTGTTGGGCCAGCTTCAACCAGCTGGAGATCATGGAACTTATGTGGATTGTCCAGAGCATGCGGCCGCCTGCTGTAGTTTGGATCCAGGCCCAATTCACCTCTTAATTGGGTGTCTTGATGTCATCGGCCTGATTCTTGCAGAGATAGTCTGGTGTTTGTTATAGTCAGGTGAGTTTCTGGACTCGCTGAAGAAGTTGGTGGTGATGCTCCCCTTATGAAACCCTCTCTCAACCCAGACTGTCCTGCCAACTACAGACCAATCTCTAACCTCCCTTTTGAGGGGAAGGTAATTGAGAGGGTGGTCGCGCTGCAACTGGAGAATCACCTTACCATCCATGAAATCCATGATCCTTTCTCCAGTCTTTTTTTTCTGAAGAGGCAAAGCACTGAAACTGCCCTTGATCGGGTGTTCAATGATCTCCTAATAGCGAGAGATTGGAAGAGCCATTCCAACTTGGTTGTTCTTGATCTCTCTGCAGCATTTGGACCATAGGGTGCTGCTGTAGTGCCTGCAGTTCATCTGCGGCTTGTCTGGGACAGTCCTCAGATGGTTTCAATCTTTCCTCTCTGGCAGATCTCAGAGGGTGGTGTTGGGAATTTTTTTCTCTGACTCATTCTCACTGCCACGTGGGGTCCCGCATAGCTCTGTGCTGTCCCCCTTGTTGTTTGTGGTGTACATGCTGTCATTGGGAGACATTGTAAGAAGGTATAGGCTGGCTTTTCACTGTTATGCAGATGATACCCAGCTGTGCCTGTCCTTTGTTCCTGAGCAGGATAGTGCAGTTTTGGTGTTTAACAACTGCCTCGACGAGATACAGGACAGGATGAATGACAGCTGGATGAAGTTGAACCTGACAAGACTGAGGTGTTGATAGTGGATCCGGGTTGTCCAGCTAGGGAATTGGTGGCTGGCAGTGCCTCCAGGCTTTGGCTCAGGGGTAGCCAGCTACTGACCTCTGAACGAGCATGAAATCTAGGTGTAATATTTGACAATGAGCTGATGCTTTGTTCACAAGTGTCGGCTGTTGTCAAATCCTCTTTTTACCATCTAAGGAATATTGCCTGGATTAAGCACCTTGTTTCATCCGACGACCTTCCAACACTGATCTATGCCTTTGTGACCTCCCGCCTTGACTACTGTAACTCCCTTTACCTAGGGATTCTGGGGATTGATATCTGCTGCCTGCAGCTGGTGCAGAACGCTGCTGTCAGTTTGTTGACAGGGTTGTCTCGATCCAGTCATAGTACTCCTGTGCTGCACAAACTCCACTGGCTGCCAGTTCAGTGGCGGATCACCTTCAAGATTGGTTTGCTGACCTATAAGGCCCTACACGGTCAGGGACTGGGCTACCTGCAAGAGCTTCTGTTTCCTTACTTCCCCCCAGACCACTCTGCTCTGCCATTAAGAGATTGTTAGAGGTTCCCAGGGTTCTGGGTCCCGGTCTTTAATGTTCCTGGCCCCCACCCACCCTGTGGAATTCTCTTCCTTATCAGATATGAGAGCGCCTGACTGTGGAGAGCTTTAAAGCAGCTCTGAAAACATACTTATTGTGACTCAACTTAGTGATGCTATCTGGTTGGGATTATGTTTTAGTGTTTTTACTGTTTTTAATTGTTAAGGCGCTATGATCTTTTGGAATAGCACCTTTTTTTTTTTTACAAATAAAGTGAATTGAATTGAATTAAAGTGAATTGGTTTGTTAGATCAGAGCTGACTGGGCATCCATCAGTTTACTTCCACTCTTCCCTGGCTTCCTTTCCTTCAATTTCTATTTTCTAGTTTTCTATTTTATATTGTTCACAGAACTCTTGACTTCTAATACTTAATATTTTAGTTGAATTTATTATATCATTTGTGGACTTATTCCTATCCATATATATATATATCCACATATCCAGTTTTACCACTCCCCACCAAAAATATCTCCCGAAATACAGACTGAGAGAAGAGGAAACCACAGAGCTGGTGGATAGAAAGAAGTGCAGTATGATGTAATACAGTCATCAGGAATGCTTTACAAAGGTTTTCATGGGTAAAAAGAATGTCAGTAAAATATAAAATGAATCATAGTATAACGTAAAAAGGCTAAAACAAAAAAATTACTTAAAACTGTTTTAAAAAGCTGAATGAACCTTGAAGGGGTAAACTGCAATAGCCAGAATCAAACAGCACTGGGCGACAGGATGGACTCGGTCAACAAAAGTGATCCAAGTGTCTAGCCAAATGTGTAGAAGCCTAATCGTCAAAAGGAAAACTAATGTAAGAGTTGACAAGGGTAATAAAATTACTAAAAAGTTAACGAGATTACTAAAAACTGGCCAAAAAAAAAAAAAGGTACTGAAAGGCACTAAAAGCTATCAGGTCAGCAGAAAGTCATAACAAGTCATAAACTGGTTGAAGTCTGTGTAACATTGTATAACATTTTGTAGCATTATTTGCATACCACAAAAATAAAATAAAAGCCTTGTAAGGAGAGGGATCTAATCTATGCTGCACTCAGTGGTGTGCAGTCCAAAGTATTCTGTTCGACCACTGGTTGCCTCACTCATGAAACACTCAGCACTCTGCAATTCTTTTCGCCTCTCTCACTCTTGAGTCAAAATTTTATTTCACAGTTTTTTTTTCTCACAGATTCCCTTGAGGACAAAGATGGCTTATCACAACTAAATACAACTTTGACTATCACTTGTCCCACTGGTGAGGCAGGAGTATAGCCAGGAATTTTAAATTTGTACTCAGCAGTTGACGGAACTGTTGCCCCCTCCCTCCATAAACACAAACCAAATGTAACCCCCCCAAATGGAGACTTACCTTATTAGGCCCGTTTTCTCCCACTGCTCCCATTTCTGGAGAGCCTCCTGTGCCTGCAGGGTCCCCCCAGTTGGCTCCGATCTTCACCACCACTGGGTTCTCTCTACCCTCTATCTGAGCCTGTGGGGGGCGGGGGGGGGGACAGCTACTGCCTGGCCTTTGTCTTCTGCCACCCACCTCAGCTAGTTTAAATGTCTATCGATGTAACATTTAAACTGTCCACTGAGGATTGCTGTTCCCCTTCTGGATGGATGCAGGCCATCCCCTTGGTATAAGCTCTGATCCCTCCAGGTGGAACCACAGTCCCCAATGTAGACATTCCCCTCCTCTCTGCACCATTCCCTCAACTATGAGTTGACAGCCTTAGTGTGGAGTTCCCTCTCTTTCCCCCTGTAGTAGACAGTCAGCACTTCTGTAAAGGCTACAGTGCATGCTACATGCATAAGACCCTTCCCCAGGTCCCTAAACTGCTCCTGCACTGCTCCTGTCCCATCCATAGCTACATCATTCATCCCCAGGTGGACAATGACATGCAACTCGCCCTTCCTTCCTATTGCCCTCACGATCCACTGGATATGATCCCCATCCCTTTGAGTCATTGTGCCAGGTAGGCATTTTACCTTCCTCTCTACCCCTTTCCTTCCACCAACTCTATGCCCCTGACAATAGAGTCCCCAACCAGAAGTTGCTTCCTCCTTTTCTGGGACCCTCCTTCCTCTCTCCTGGGGACTCCATTTCTTCCTCTCTCCTGGGGACACCATTAGGGAGGATTCCAACATCCTCACTCTCGACCACCATGGGTGTCCCTTCTTGGCAGTCCCGCTCTGCCAGAACAGCATAGGAAATTCATAGTGGTATCAATTGAGGAATGTGCCTGTGGCCCACTCCTCCCAGCCTTCCAGATCCCACCACCCCGCCCTCCTGGAGCCCACCATAGTCCAACCGCTTCTCCCTTCTGGCATCCTTTGAGGCAGCTGTGTCTGGCTAGGTGGCCCCTGGGTGGGCAAAATGGTCCCCTGTCTCCTAGTCATTGGAGCTTTGAGTCTAGTGATGTTCTCCTGACTCTCAGCCAGTGCTGCTTGGAGCCAAGAGACCTGATCCCTCCACCCAGAGAGGCACATGCAGAAGGGGCTGCACCAAAGTCTCCAGAAGGTCTCCCTCCAGACTGCCACCTCACGACCACTGCAGAGCACCACTCCTCATATTTCCTTTTTCCTGTTCTTCTTGTGCTTCCTGTCCTCCTGTCCCAGAACCCAGTAAGGCTATCCTACTAACACCAAGCAACAGCAAACCCCTAAACCCTGAAGCACACTAATACCCAGCAACCATTTACCAGCAAGCCCCTAAACCCAGCAACACACTAATACCCGTAACTATTTACCAGCAAGCCCCTACACTCAGAAACCCCAAAATACCCTGCAATTATTTTACCTGTAAACCCCAAGCCCCAAAACACAATAATACCCTGCATCCATTTACCAGCAAGCCCCTAAACCCCAAAACACACTAATACCCACCTACAGTTTAACAGTAATCCCCTAAACCCAGAAATACACTAATACCCAGAAACAGTTTAATATAAATCCCCCAAGCCCACAATCACACTAACTCCCAAATGCTTAGCAGCAAGCCCCCAAAGTACAGCACTAGAACAACACAGGTGTACCTGCAATCTGTTTGACACTGCAACCTCCCCAAGCACTTTTCCAGATTTTACTGTGTAACCCCACTGTCACCTGGGGTTACTAGAATCCCACTTAGATCTAGTGACAGGCAGGGAAAGGCAGCTTGTGAGACACCAGTTAAATGGGTTTCACACTGTCTCACTCTGTCCTCAGTCTCAGCTGAGCTGGAGGGATGACATCACTATGGAATTCTCGCAGCAGCATAAGTCACAGTGGAATGCTGCAGCTGGGAGTTAGGTTAGAATGTTTGGGGATTTCAAAGTTAGTCTGAGGCAGAAGTCTAGAGGGAGACTCAAGAGAAGGAGGAGGTGTGCTTGCAGTTGGTAGCCCCTCAGAGCCTAGCTCTGTCACACAGCTACTTCAGAAACAGGGTAGTGTGTTGTCACCCTAGAGAAGAACACTGAAGATACCAGCAGAAGTGGTAGAGACCGCTCCCCAAGTTGTTCCAGTGCCCCATCCCTGGAGGGATGGGGGGAGAAACACCAGCATTTCAGGGCAATCCTCTGGCTGCTGGGAATGGGAAGAGTTTGTTTTGAGTTACCAGAGAATTTTGCGTTTCCTCTGAGAGAAGCCCTGGGGCACCTGTGAACCATGGTGAGTCTGCTCTGACATACAGCCCATGTTTTCACCAAGTACAGTTGTGTAAAAGTATCTGCCTACCGTGGGGTCAGGAAAGAACTAGCCAAGTGCAGTACTTTGAGATATGTGTATGGCTTGAAATGCATCTAACCAGTGGGGGTCTACAGGGATGGACATAGCCACTTGCAGTATGTTGCAAGTCAGGACACCAGTTACATAGAGAGTAGAATGTTAAATGTGATATGCTTTTGAGATAGCATCTACAACCAGAGAGTTCAAAGAAAGGTGTTGATTCAAAATGAATGGCCGGGTATGGATTTGGGAATAAGAGGTGGGAGACCTCCCATCTAGAGTAACCAGGTTTACCTCTACGGATTCACTTTGGACACCCTATGGCTTTCTCCCAGGCACTTGGCCAGTGTCTGCAGAAAGTACCCAGACATGGGATTAAGGATGAGATTTTCTCTTTAGAGCTAGAAAGTGCTCATGGGTGGTTGAGGGAGTTACCACCAAAAATCCATGACATATGGAAAAGTGTACTAGTGCTGGCTGAGATGCCATACCAGGGAATCCGAGAGTGAGAGTACCAGATCGGGCATGTGAGCCCAGATGTGTTCAGAACCTGATGGTTGTTGTGATGATGAAGATGATGTGTTCTGACATCTAGGATCTGCATAACCAGTGAGTATAGCCCCGTGGGGGTCCATCTTGCTTTGTGTTCTTGTGTTGAAGTGAATAAAAGCCACAGTTTAGAATCCCACTCCTGGTTTGGACATTTTTAGTTATTGTTTCCTGTGTCTGGAATTACTTGGGTACCCCCTGACCAGAAGTGCAAACCTAGCCCTGATGCTAAGTGAATGTTTTCTCCTTGAACCTAGGCTAGCCAGGTAGTGGGTTACAAACTGGAGGCATTGCTGCCTGGTCACAACTGTACTTCACAAAGTACACTGATTATGCCTGTTGACACCCTTGGGTTTGAGTACAATCACAGGTCTCTGCTGTCCCACACAGCTGGACTCTCACACACAACACTACCCTTGTCAAACTACATAAATACCTTGTACTATTGCAACTTTCTTCTTTCCTTGACTCCTCCTCCTTCTTTCATCCCTTTCAGTCTGGGTTTAGAAAATCCCACTCCACCTCTACTTCCCTCCTATGGCTTACTGACTCTATCCCTACTGGAATGGATCAGGAACTTATCACGTCTGTCATTTTTGTTGACCTTGCTAAAGCTTTTGACACAGTGTCACATCCACTCATTCTTGATAAGCTAAAAGTGGCGGGTCTTTCTGACTCTGCAGTCAACTGCTAAGCTTTTACCTGGGGGAGGGGGGGTAGATCACAATCTGTCTGGATAGGCTGCTCTACTTCATCTACTTTCCCTTTCTGTTCAGGAGTCTCCTAAGGGCCTGTTCTATGTCCTATTCTTTTCTCCATATTCTTGAATGACCTTCCTTCTGTCTGTTCCTATTCATATGTATGTTGACGATACAGTTATTTTTGCATCTGGCTCTACTTCTCATGTCCTTACTTCACAACTTCAGTTGGACTTTTACAACTTCAGCTGGACCCTAACAATGTTCAGCATAGGTTTAAGTCTAACCAACTATCCCTCAATGCTAAAAAAAATATCTCCATGATTTCTGGTATTTCATAGGTTCATAGTTTCAGTATACAAGTCCAATCAGCCACATGAGTGGTAAACAGTCTTGCCACCATCACTGGACATAATCCCATTTTCTTTTGCCCATGTGTTGGTCAAGCGATCATTTGACTGCTGCCATATTGCCAGCACACACCACAGCTGAGAGTTCTACACCTTTACCACTCTCTGGTTGTGCCATCTACCTCTCTTTGTTGTTCTATACTTCTCTCCCAGTAGCTGATAGGGGTGGACCCTAGTGCCCTGTCTGACCCTTTCTTTTTTACTAACTTCGCTTTCTTTTTGTTGAAACCAAAGTGCATTTCTTTGCATTTGTTTGTGTTGAACCTCAACCTATTTGTCAGAGGCTTTCTAGACTTGCCTCTCTTCTTTCTTTACACACCCTTGAGATTGCTATTATTAATTATGTTTCCTCTTTTAAGTACCTTGGTATCTGGCTTGACAGTCATCTTGACTTCTCTGTTCATTTTGATGCTATTCACCAAAAGCTTCACCCCAAACTTGGTGCACGTTACAATAACAAAGCGAGTATTTCGCTTCCTATACACCATGAGATTATTATAAAAATTATCCTCCCTATGTTTGATTACGGTGATATAGTCTACAGTGGAACTCCCAAATCCACCCTTGCCAGACTGGACCATCTTTTCAATTATTTTTGTTGTTTTGCTTTAGATTGTCCCCCTTGTACCCACCACAGCTCATTCTATTCTGATCTTTCACTCCCCTCTCTTGATGCCAGGCACCTGTCCCACTGTGCCTCCTTTATATCTAAATTCTGGTTTGGTTCCCTTCCCTCCTACCTAACTTCCCTCTTAACCTCTCCCTCAGCTTCCTGCTATCCTTCACCTAATATTGCTTCTCATTCCCTGACTATTCCTTTTAGAAAATCTACAGCTGGTCAATCTGCCTCCTCTTATCGCTTTCCTAAACGTTGGTCTTTCCTTCCTGTATCTATCTGTTCTGCTTCTTTGATGTTCTTTTTAAAGTCTCTCCTTCATGACTTTTTTTCTCCCTGCTGCTCCTGTTACAACCCTCTTCCTTTGGCCTCTCAGTAGCTTTGCCCTGGCAATCTGTTTTCCCTTTACCTAGGCATATGTTATTCTGTTTAGTATTTAAAGTTTACTATTTTCTTTATTTAAATCATATTACTGCTTATTCTATATTTATATTGTAAATGCTGTATATGATGTTCCCCATCCCTTTCACCCAAGATGCATTTGGAAATACGCTGTTACCAGCTACGTATGTCTTTCCTGGTGAAACTTTTGAAATAAACAAATAAATAAAACTTCAGTGTACATCCTAATAAATTGCAGCCTTTCCTTTAGACTATCAAATTCATGTGCTTTTACAAGTTGCAGCCAAAGGCATGGCTTGATATTTCCTGAAATTTCTGTGATATCACTGGAGAAATTCCCTGCCTTCCTGCACTACCACCGTGGGCCACCAGAGAGAATCTGTTTAGATATTGCAAAATATCTGGAAACAGCTGAACGTACTGTATCTATGGCTGCAACTTATCCTCCCTTCTGCTCCTGCATAGGCTGCTATATCTCTACTCAGAGTTTTCTGATCATTCTGTCTCTCAATCACAGCCTCTCAGAAGCTTTCAGTTTGACTCCACAAAGGAAAGATTGTTTTATAGCAGCCTTCTATTCCTCAAGAATCTATTACTTTTAGTTTCTGTCTCTCTCTCAATATCTGCAGTCCCTAGCTATAGTATCCAACCTGTCTCCCTGACGTGACTGTATCCTTGATGGGGTTGAGCTCAGGCTAATCCCCCTTATCTGTCACTGTCCTCTCTCTGCCACCACTCGGTTGTCAGCTGTGCCCTGTAGTGGCAAGTATGTTTTCTAGTAACAAGCAAGTAGGTGATGTCAAATTGCAGCATCTCAGCCCAAAGTTGCTGCCCCAGAGACAGTGCTTTAGAATAATAAGGGATCAAACTCTGCTGTGCGGTTATACTCCACCTGGCATTCTAATGGCAGATTTATTACTCCATTAAACAGATCTGTCACCTAGAGTTTTGTTCCAGTCTTAGTGACTAAGTTTGCTTAGTTAGTATTACTGTTTTATTGTTTTGTAATATTTATATAACCTCCCCTTCCCCCTCTGTCTAGGGAAATAATTATTTCATCTCAGATGTTCAGGGTGAAAAAAAGAAGGATTACCACCATGCAAAACAAACTCTGAGCGAGTGCACCCGAATTAAAGATAGGAAAACATTTGTCCCACCTCTCGACCACTTCATCACACCGTGCACTCTCGATCGCTACTTCTGTGAACTGGATTTGCCCCAAACCTTTGGTTGCCAGACACAGGACCTCCAAACCTGCAGCCTTCTGTCTCCTCTGAGCTCTCAAGCTCCTCGATCCCCGTGCAGCCTGATGGTTACCTTCTGGAATTACAGCTTATGTCACAAAATAAATACAAGGGGATTTTCATTTCATTTATCCCCCATTTTAACTTAAATAAAGGAGAAATCACTACCAAGTTTCTTCCCAAAAACTTTGTTATTTTAGAACCTGCATTCCAAATGATTTCAGGAGTACTGGGGTCCTTACTTTACTAAAAAAATAAAGCAGCTCCATGGGGCTATTTCAAACATTTTACAGTTCACCCAGTGCTGGACCTATCGAGCAGATTAACTGTTATACAAGCAATGCAAGTAGGTTATCTTCAACTCTGAACCCTGGATGGTTTAATCAAGTGAATCCTTTCCTTGAAGAATCAACAGGCTCCTGGCTCACTGTCACTTCTAAGTCAAACCCTTTCTTTTCCTATTCAGGGTTACCCTTTCCCCATCTCTCTAGCTGTCTGGCTCTGGTTGGCTGCCCTATTTCCAGCTCGGAGAAGCCTGCTGCTTCTCCCACATGGCCCCTGGACCTTGGCCCGATTCTCAAGGGGTACCAGGATTTTTTCTTTCTGAATCAGGCCCTGTAACCCAAATGCTGTTCTCCCACATTGAACCTGAACCTGCCAGTGCACCAAGCACTTACCGCACTGGTCCCCTTACTATGGCCATGTACATTCTCTCATTCCCCACTGATGCAGGGGCCCTCAAACCCTGTCCTGCTCCAGTACCCAGAACTGCACCTCCCAGGCTGCCCTGCCATGACAGAGTCCTGGGCACTACCACCGCTCAGCCCTCTGAGCAGCCCACTCCTCTACTATGGCTTCCTTCCTCCTTACCAAGCTCCCTGATGACCATTAAGGTATGGCCCCAGCCTCTGGTCCACATCCCTGATATCACATCCTGGACTTGAACTAAGCTCTGGCCAGGAGCTGCCCCCCAAGACCTGTCCTAAGACTTGCGACCCACATGGCCCTTAGATGCTGGCGTCCCAGGATCTGCCCCTCCATGAAGGTCCCTCTATATGGGTGAAGGACACTCCTGGACCCCTCTATGCCAGGGCTGCTCTGCCACCCTGGGTACAGGAGAGGACCTCTGCCACTGGCCCCTCCCCTGTGGGACCCTGCCACTGTCCCCACAGTGCTGGCAGCTCAGAACACTCCTACATGGGATCACATGGGCTCCTGCCTATCCTAGCATTCTCCTTCCTCCTAGCCTCCCTCATCCCGATGATGCAGGTACCTGGCTGGCCATTCTCCCTTCGGAGCTCCTTTCCCAGCTCCTTAATGCCACATCACTGCAGTGGCCGACCCTATCTATCAACTTTGGAGGGGGGGTCTCCCCACAGGCCCAACCCAGACCATTGAGCTCCCTCCTTGCCTGCCTCTCCTGCTCTTCCAGTCACCCCCCTCCAGCCTCAAGCCTAGTGCCTGGGCTGGAAAAGGCCCCAAACTTCCTGTGACCGCTACTTATATATCTTCCCTAACCTGCCCTCTGCTGCCACCTTTAGGTATTCAGAGTGATTAACCCCCGAGTACTAATAAATTCCCTAGCTCTGGGGTTGAGGAAAGGGGTCCTAGTGGGAGCATAAGCCCCTCCAAAGAGAGGGGGCTTACACTTATAAGTATATTCAATAATCTGTGTTAGTTTAGTTTATACTGATTCATTTAAGCATTTTTCCCTTGGTTCCACTCCTGTGCCCTGAACTGAAAACACATCTGTTTTCTTTGGTTTGCCATTTGGATTTTCATTATTTAAACTTTTAAAAATAAATGTTTTGATTTATATCAGTCTTAGTCATGACTTTTCTTGTTGCTATGAGATGGATTCAGGAATACAAGCCATACTTTCATAACTAATGGCTGCAGTAGCACTGCATGCCTATTGTCGTATAGAGGACTCCATTCCCCAGTGGTAAGAAGCAGCAGTAGTCTGTCCGTGTATTGGACAGGTGGCAGCTCATAAATATGCATGACCATATAGGGTACATTGCATTATTTCCTGTGCCACTCGCCAGTGCGGTGTACTGTGTGTGTCAGGCAGGGGGCCACTATGCACAGTACAGCTGACACCCCTAACAGCCATGTTTGCAATGGGCACAACCAGATGGCAGCTAAGCAACCCTGGAACTACTGATGCCTGTGGATTCCAGTCCAGTGCCTCAGGAACTGCTGGGCCTGTATACCCCACATCCGATTCCTTTGTTCTGTGGGTTAGTTGCAGGTGGTACGCGGTCAGCGGACATCTAAGTCAGAGTATTTTCTGACTTCATTTCTGCCTGTATATCCACCAGCTGGTGCATCCACTATGCCGTGCTCTATTGTGGAGTGTATGCAAATGAGCCTGACAGTCCTGGGGTGCTGCTTTGGCTGCTACTGCTATTGTTATTGCGGTAGACAACTCTCAGTTGCCGGACACCCCCGTCCTTTATTGGACAGTGTTTGGTCACTGGTGGAGGGATGAGAACTGCTGGAAATAACAACAGTATGCGTTGTTGATTCTAGCCCTACATGCCTTGTACCATTTTGTTATTACTCATATACCTCCTTTTGTTCATGCCTCCCCTAGGATGAACCTGGAAACAAACCTTAACTCAGTGTGCCCGTGCCAGTTACAGATTTTCAAATAAATTTAGCTTTATTTCTAAAACTGTTGTACTTTTTTAAGGTGTACAATTACTGTAAATACTGTGTTGTCCTTTTCTGTCACACTGGCATGGCAGAAAGACCTAAAAAGTGCTGGCCCTGGTGGCACTGAGAATTGAGGTGCTGGATGCCACACCTTGCGCTACGCCGGCGATCCATGTTTGGGAATGAGCACAGGTCGTCGGGAGTTGGCAAGGAGGAGAAGGATCAAGCATCCGGAGGACCGCTCTCCTTCTCTGGGGTGGGGTTCTAGGGTGTCGGCGTGTTTTGCCCTCTAGCGGAGGCTGGGGGACAAAGTGAGCCACACCAAGATGTGGGGTGGAGCTAGGACAGATGCATGCACCCTTGTGTCATTGCACATCCTACCTCCAAGGGGACTCTAGCCACAAAATCGCCGACCCCCACATATGAGCCAGGCAGGTTGCCCAGCCCTTCAGCCACAACAGTTCTGCTTCAGCAGCCCCACTCGGTGGGGGGGGCTTCCTGGAGTAAGGGTCAGGTACCGTGGCTGGGACGAGCCCATTTGCAGGGCTAGGGGGTTCGGCAGCCATAAAGAGAAAATAATCGCAAAAAGAAAGACTTAAAAAGAAAACAGGTCCTACAGACTTTGAACATTGTAAATCATGTCAACAATGGTTAGCAAAAGCTGATGGCCATGCTCTTTACTTCGATTGTTTGGGCCCAGATCATGATTTTAAAAATTGTGAACTCTGTAAAGATTTTTTCCTAAAAGAAAGAAAAAAGTGACAAATACACGGCAGTAGTGGTCTACAGTAGCTTCTAGAACAGCTTCACAAGTATGTTCTTCAGTAAAAAATACACAAATAAACACTGAAAAAGGTACCTCTTAAGCTAGAAAGTACTCTTAGATGGCACTTCTCTGCAGCGATTTTGGGCACCCAAATAGACTGAAAAATACTGCAAACATTCCTCTGTAAAGCAGCAGTTGTTTCTGGCACATAAGGGGTCCGATAAGACTGACCAGCCATCATCAAGTTAAGAGCGCAGTGCTCCCTGCTGGGTAAGCCCGAATGCTTCCGACTATAGGCAACAAAAGAGACTTTTAGACCAGCAGTTATTCACAACTTCTAGCAAAAGGAAAAGCAACTTACAGTTCCTCTGCCTGAAAATCAAATAGTGGAACCAGTGCCAGAGAGGAATATGCCCTCCTTGGTGGGCACTAAAAAGATGTGGCAGTTTTTCCAAACCATGCAGAGTTTTGGGATCCCTGTTACAACCTCTCATTCCCTATCCAGAACAGGATTTGGGGGAGGAGGTGGAAGAACCAATATCTCCAGAAGAACCCACTGAGGATGATTTTGGTTCCCCACCCAAAGTTAATGAAGACTATTCCTTCTACACTGCATTTGTGAACCAAATGTCAGGTAAGCTGGATCCAGGATCCACTGAAACAGAAGTGGATATAGAGAAAGCTGTTTTTTTTTGGTTTGGCTACCAGCTGGCTCCCACTTGGTCCATTCTCCTGGATTACCCCCCAGGCCGGGGCTGTCAAAGAGGGGCCAACATTCCCTGATTGGAGACTGAAGGTGATCCTGGGGCAGAGTGCCTCAGTCTGCTGTGTGGAGCTTGGTCAGGGTGGATGTCCTCCTGCTCAGCCCTGTAATTTTTTGTGTTCTTTGTTCCCCAGGGAGGTATGGCATGCAGTGACATTAGGGCACATGGCCAAACATCTGACATACTCCTCCCAAGCCTGTGAGCTCCAGCTGCTGGACCCCTAGCCTCTGCTAGGGGCTATTCAAGCACAGAGTGCTTCCTCACCCTCCCACCCTGGAGGAGGAGAGCAGTCCATGGGACACTCAGTCCTCTTCCCCGCAGCCGGCCCTCCAACTCCCGGATCCACTTCTGAACCCCAGTTGTCGGCATCACAAGCAGTAGCTCTAGCACTGCACCAGTGGGCCAGCATAGGGGAAGCTGTGTTAATGAGCATACTGTATTGGGGCTGACCTCATAAAAAAGAATATCTATCCCCATTCATAAAACTTTCTGCCATGCGACTAAGGAAATTCTTGTTATGCTTTTTTATGTTGGCTTGCCGCGCAGGCGCAAGCCAACATCTTGCAGTAGTAGCAGATTATGGAGGCGTGTCAGTGTGGGAGAATGCAGGGCATGCTTTAGTAGGTGCATCCCTCATTCCCCAATAAACCAGCAGGCACTGACACAAGATTATATGTAAAGTGGACAAAACTTGAAAAGAAAGTGCCACTGCAATCAAAGACAAGCTCATCATGCAGCAGCACAATAACACGCCTCCTGACGTGCCTGCTTTCCTGGTAAAGCATGCAATAAACATGGCAGCAGCATCTGCCGCCATCTCCTACATGACATGATACCTATAAAGCTAACTTCAGGGGTGCCAAATCCACCTGTTGGCATGTTAAATATCGCCCCCAAAGATTGCGTGACACACTAGGTGCCCAACCCAGTGTGCCTCTGTTGTACAAAAGCCGACAGCTGTTGGCATGTTCCTTCCCCTGATCCACCCACACTGTGTGCCACACTGGGAGCCCACTCCAGTGTGGCCAACATCACCCCCCTAAGTCACCCAGTGTGCCCAACATTTTTCTTATACCTAAAAAAAAGAAAACAGTCTGTGATGTTTTTATTTCATTTTTTTAAATCTGAAACAAAGAAAACGGTCCCTGTTTGTGTTCGGTGCCCCCACACCCACCCCCTGAGCACACTGCTTCCCAAACCCCCCTCACCCCATACTTAACTCTGGAGGGCTGGCGCTGCAATCTTTGGTGGAGTGGGAAACACGTCTGCACTCTTCAAAGCCGACCACGAACTGAAGAAATGCCAGTAAGCTGTATAATGGCATAAATGGGGGGGGGTCAACTTAGGTGGCTATCTCAGCCATTTTTGGGAATTTTTCCTCCAAATTTTCAACATGGGGTGCTGGGGACCTCACCTCATAAACACATGCACTGACATCTCGTTACTCAGTCCAGAAAGGTAATTTCATGGTCACTGCTAGAAGTCACCTTTTGGGACTGATTAACTAAATGACAATGCTACTGTTCATGAGGTGGCATCCCAAAAACCCTATCTTGCAAATTTGGCAGAAAACTTCCAAAAGATTACTGTGTTACGTGTGTGCATTGCACAGTTTCAATGCACGCTCGTAACTTTGACAATGTTTAATATTTTCACTCCAGATTTTCAACATTGCCATACTTTCACACCACCTTATGAATAATACAGCTGTCATTTTTCACATCTTGCCCGAAATGTGTTTTCGCGCATGTGGCGTGCAATGATGCAGTTGCGGTGCAAAATCAATGTTCAGGACACATTAACAGAATCACAGTGACACTGTCCATGAGTGGAGGTCCCAAAATGCCTATGTTGAAAATTTGGTAAAAAAAAATACCCAAAATAATTGCCTTACGGGCATGTGTTGCGCAGTTTCTATACACGCTCATGACATCACCAATTTTTCATATTTTCACTCCAGATTTTCACCATTGTCATTTTTGTACAACTCCTTATGAACAGTACAGCTGTCATTTTCACATCCTGCCCAAAATGTGTTTTTGCACATGTGCCACACAGTGGCATGGTCGCTGTGGGAAATCACTGTTCGGGACAGATTAACAAAATTACAGTGACACTGTTCATGACTGGAATTCCCAAAATTCCTATGTGGAAAATTTGATTAAAAAAATCCCCAAAATAATTGCGTTACAGGCGAGTGTTGCGCAGTTTCTATGCACACTCATGATGTCAAAAATTTTTCATATTTTCACTCCAGATTTTCAACAATGCCATTTTTTTACACCTCCTCATGAACAGTGCAGCTGTCATTTTTCACATCCTGCCCAAAATGTGTTTTCACACATGTGGCACCAAAATGCACAGTCGCTGTACAAAATCACCTATCGGCTAACAAACTCATAGTGCCACTGTTCATGAGTTGGTATCACAAATGGCCCATGTTGAAAATTTGGAGTGAAAATACCAACAAATGCCAGGGGCATTAGGGTTTCCAACCATAATGCTCCACCCTGTAGAGACTGACAGATGTCAGGGGTGTGACTTGGCACTGTTGGCTGCAATGCTCACGCCATTCCCCCTCCACCCTGCAGCCAGTGACAGGCATCAAGGTGTGCCTTGGACTTTTCTGCCCCAAAGTTCACCCCATTCTCCTATACTGTACCCATATCAGCATATTTCCTTATGAATTGGGGTGAATGTAAGGCCCGAAAATCTCAATGCACATCACGGAACTTGGTGTCTATGGGGTAAGGGTGATGTGAAATGGTGTGAGCGTTACAGCCATTGACCCAAGGCACACCCCAGTGCCTGTCTCTCATTGCAGGGAGGGGCTGGGGTCAGTGTCAGTTCACTACTTCACTGCCAGTCCCATTGTGCATCTCTCTAACTCCTGCACTACCAGTGCCAGTCCCAGCAAGTCAACATTCAGCTTTGACAAATGCTTGTTTCCCACTGCAGCAGTAGAAAAGAAAGTGGAAAAAAAGAGATGGGTCTGTTCATGAAAAGGGGTTATCAAAGTGTGACATGAGGGTCAAATTTTCAAATTATTTCTAGATTACATTTGTGATGCATTTCAAGATATTATGACCCAAGTATGAAAAAAGAAACATATTGGGAGATAAAAGCACCACAGGTTCCTGAGATAAAAGAAATGTATTGTGGTGAGTGTAACAAGTGACACCACACACTGTGGTAAATGTAACACCTGATACAAGACATTTGTTTTAGTAGTAAAAACTTTAATAAACATGTAATGAGTTGTATTAAAACATATGAAACAAATATTTATAAGAATTATATTACACTAATTGCAAATGTGATGTTTTTCACCACGTACCGTGGTGAATGTAACAAGTGACACCACACTTATTATTCACTTACTAAAACTGTACTAAACATGCCTAACAACTAACATACTACTGCTACTGACTGACATACTACTATAGAACATGAAAACATTTGACAATTACATTACTGGCAAGTGTGATGCTTAACACCACATACTGTGGTGAATGTAACGAGTGACACCACACATTTGTTTCAGTTTTACAAAGTTTAGTGAACATGCCTAATGGCTAACATGCTACTGATAATTACTGACACAGTGCTACAAAACCTGGAGAAATCTGACAATAATAACAGTAGTGACAGGTGTGACGTTGGATACCATATACCGTGGTGAATGTAACAAGTGACACCACACTTATGTTTGACTTACTAAAACTGTACTAAACCTGCCTAACAACTTACATACTACTATTACTGACTGACATACTGCTATAAAACATGAAAAAAATCAACACTTACATTACTGGCAAGTGTGATGCTTAACACCACATAACGTGGTGAATGTAACAAGTGACACCGCACATTTGTTTCAAGTTTTAAAAAATTTACTGAACATGCCTCATGGCTATCATGCCACTACTGATAACTGACATAGTGTTACAAAACCTGGAGGAATTTGACAATAATAACAGTACTGGCAGGCATGATGGTTGACACCACATATCGTGGTGAATGTAACTAGTGACACCACAAAGAAAATCCATTTTAACTTTCCACCCCATATACACTGAATAATTCCTATTACAGTTGATGCCCATCACTTTCCTTAGGCATGCAGTTGTAACTGAAATATGATGTTTGAAAATTTGCCCAGCAATTAGTGAATGATGGTAACCAAAGTCTACCTGTGGTGAATGTAACTGCAACCCTTGTTGTTGCATGCAGTGCTTATCTTCATGGAATGTAGCCCCACAAATGGAGGAGCCACATGCAAACAATGAGTTTTAAACCACAACTCAACTCCTCTCTCTATGGTTGCTCCTTGGTTCTAATGGACAGGTTATGATTTTGCAACTTTCACAGACTGACAGGTAAACATTGGGCCTGATGTGACTCCAAGCAGAGTGAGGGTCAAAGGCAAGGCAAGGCAAGGCAAAATTTAATTAAAAGACACCCAATCCCGGAGGCTCTGGGAGCTGTACAAATTTTAAACAGAATTTTAAAAGCACAAAATTTAAAACACAAAATTTGATACAAATTGAATAAATAAATCTAATACAATCACAGTCTTTACTGTATATACTAATCTAAATATTAAAAGCTTGGGGAAAAGAAGAGTCTTCAGGCAGGCCTTAAAAATATCCACTGTGGCGGCTTCCCTGACCGAGGCTGGCAAAGAATTCCACAGAACGGGAGTTGCAACACTAAAGGCTCTATCACCAGCTGATTTTCGTTCTGGGAATGGTCAGGAAGCCACCACTAGAAGATCAAAGAGGGCGGGTGGAGATGGTAGGTAACAGAAGGTATGACAGGTAACCAGGGCCCTGACTGTGTAGAGTCTTATAGGTGAGAAGACCCACCTTAAAGAGGACTCTCCACCTGACTGGCAGCCAGTGCAATTTGCATAAAACCGGTGTAATATGACAAAACATTTGCTGCCCAGTCAACAACCGGGCAGCTGCATTTTGCACCAGCTGCAGTCTGCGGAAAGATCCTCCTGTGACCCCGAGATAGAGTGCATTACAGTAGTCAAGCCTAGATGTGACTAAGGCATGTATCAAGGTAGGGAGGTCCAGAGGCGGAACAAGGGGCTTAATTCTGGCAATGTTTCTGAGATGGAAAAAACACGTACGAACCGTGGAGGATATTTGAGCCTCCATGGTTAAGTTCCTGTCCAGAATCACTCCCAGATTTCGCATCCAAGAGGAGGCCTTCAATGACACAGCTCAAAGGACAAGCCCAGTTTCTGAGTCAGAGGCCATCCTATCACGAACTCTGTTCGACTCCACTACCAATACCTCCGTCTTGTCAGGATTCAGTCGCAACCAACTGGAGGCCATCCAGTCGTTAATCTCAGCCAGACAGATGTTAAGCACATCTACTGCATTAGATGTTCCTGGGGCAAAGCAAAAATATAGCTGAGTGTCTTCAGCATAACAATGAAAACTCAAACCATACTTCCTAATGATCCCTCCCAGGGGAAGCATGTACACTGCGAACAACATTGGGGCCAGTACCGATCCTTGAGGGACTCCATAAAATAGGAGACTGGGTATAGATGAAAAATTCTCCATCATGACCCGTTGCCTTCTGTTGGTAAGAAAGGACTCAAACCAGTTGATGACAGTACCAGTGAGTCCACATAGCTCCCTAAGGTGGACAAGCAACACATAATGGTCCACAGTGTCAAATGCAGAAGAGAGATCAAGGAGAACAAGAATTGTCTTGTCCCCCCGATCTCTTGCCCTAAGGAGATCATTCTGCACCCGAACAAGTGCAGTTTCTGTGCTATGTCTAGCCTGAAATGCTGACTGGAAAGGTTCGTACAACTCGTGAGTCACGAGATGCTCTTCCAACTGAAGCGCTACCACCTTTTCCACCACCTTCCCCAAAAATGGAAGGTTGGATATAGGACAGTAATTCACCTTGATCTCCGGGTCCAAAGATGATTTCTTTAAGAGGGGTCTCATCAGAGCCTCCTTCAAGGCATCTGGAAAGACCCCCTCAGAAAGGGAGCACCGTACAATCAAGGCAAACACCGGGCCAACAGAGTCAACGCATCTCATTAAAAAATGCGTTGCCACCGGGTCCAGTTCACAAAAGGTATGCTTCATGTTGGCTGCCACCTCAATAACATCACTAGCTTCCACTGGTCTAAACTCTCCCCAACTAGGCGGAGTGCTCTCAGAACACATCAGGCAACCACTGTCACCTATAGTACTACTAGCTGAAGAAGCCACCCGCTGGATCGAGGATACCTTGTCTGAAAAAAACGAGCAAACTCCTCACAATCTAAATTAGAAAAAACCCTCCTGGGCTGCAGACAGGCAGGATGAAGAAGCCTGTCCACAGCCCGGAAGAGTAAAGCTGGTCGTTTTTTCCCGGCAGCAATCTCCCTAGACAGGAACACTGCCTTCTTATGGTTGATTGCCTCCTTTTACGCACTATAATGCACACGCAGGACCAGTTTGTCCACCTCCAGGCAGGATCTTCTCCAGCAGCACTTTAATCTCTGACTCATCTTCTTCATCTCCCTGAGCTCCCCGTCAAACCACGGTCACCTCAGGTATGAAGTTCTGGGTCATACACGGACAGGTGCGAGGGAGTTGATGGTGTCAGATAGCACCCTATTATAGGTATCAACCCCGACATCAACGCCTCCGACGCATGCAGCACCCACACTAGACAATTCAGCTGCTGCCAAAAAACCCTCAGAGTCAAACCCCGCAAAGGGCGGCAGCTAATCATCTCAGCAGGGAAAGGGCTTATGGTGGGAAAAGGTTGCTGTCCCTTCTGTGGGAAAGATAGATCAGGCAGTAACACAGTCAGTTATCACAAGGAGGCAAACTAGAAGAGATGCCAGAAATTTTGTTAAAGTGCTAATAGCACAATTACAGATTTGGAGGCCATGAGGGTGAATGTAATGTGCTGTGACTCCAACTGTTACATTCACCACACTAATTACAAAGCTGCAGAAATTAAAAATGGAGCATTACAATGGGCTAAAGAGTACAGATAATTAAAAACACAACTCCCGATTAGTAAGTGGACTTACTTTAATAATGGAAAGCAGTAAATAAAATTTGCAAAAACCATTAGTAAAACATGTGTTTTTGCATGTCACACCTTTTCAGGTAAAAAAAGCAACAAAATGGAGGGAGACACCCCATCACAAAAAAATATGGATACTCTAGAATTCTATAGTTATGTTATTTATCTGCACATATAGCCAGCATTCAGATTTAGTCAAAAACATGTGCCTAACAGTTCTTGATTTTTAAAAATGTGGTATGCACTGTATGGTGGGTATTGGTATCCCCTTTTCTTGAACAGACCCATATGTGGTCACCAGGAAGGGCTCTGATTTTATTTTCTGAATACCCTCTGTGATCCAGAAGGATGGATACAGGTAGCTGCTTGTAAAAAAGCAAAAGTTAACTTTGTGGCTCCACCTCCTGATAGTAATTGCCTCTTCAGGAGAAAACACACCTTGCTAATACTGTGAAAGCCAGTCTGGAAGCTGTTAAATATTAGTTTCAAATGGCTGTTAATGGGAATGACGCTGTTTCAAGGGGTATAGTGAACTCAGTGTCTTCAAGAATGTTTGCATGTCTTAGAACAACTGGGTTGTCACAGGATATGCAGAACGAAGCAGTTAGTTTCCCCTTTGAAGGTATCTCATTGTTTTGGTGACAAAACTGAGGCCTACATAAAACAAGCATTCATCAATGCTGAGTGTTTGCTGGCATGTTGTGTCAGGTAAGTCTTGGTTGTGTTGTAGAGAGTGATGAAGGCAGTGTAGTATTATAGTAAGAGACAGTCTGCAATAGAGTTAGTAAGTACTGATGTCTGTCTTATGTATTTTCATTTATGAAGCAATATACAGGATTTTGAAGGTTTTAAAAATTCCCAATCTCCTGCCATGGGTGCTATGTAAAAATGAAATATATCAGTTCAGTGCTGTGGTATTTATCATTACAGATATGTGATAATATCCTCTTACTACATTCAGAGTATGCATATAGCATGTACATTGAACAGGTAAGCTCAAGGGAAGAGATTTTTTAGAAATTGTGAATAGTAGTCATGTTTAATGGCATGACTAATTAATTTCAAAGTAGGCCATGACATGCATGACAACCACTTGTGGGGGACGGCCCCAGGCCCATCTCAAGGTGTTGCCTGTGTGGTAGAACATTGTGCAAAAGTGAGCGAAAGTGCTGGCCCCCATCCTCATGCTACCCAGCTGGCTTCCCAAGCACATCTCCGAACTTGAGTCACTGGCACGGGAACACAACACTCTACCTGCTGGGTCAATGACTAGCCCTGCACACAATGTTTCTTCATAGCTATTTTTTGACATTTTGACCTTATATTTTTAACATAGTCTTTTTATGACTTTTCCTTCTGAACATGACCGTTATCATTAATAAGATACTGACGGAGGCATCATTTTGCACCACAAATGTGAAAACACGTTTTAGGCAGGATTTGAAAAATGACACCGATCATGTTCATTAGGTGGTTTAAAAAATTGCCTATGTTGAAAATGTAGGCTCAAAAGAACACAGAGGAGTGTTCAAAAACATTTGGCATTTTTTGGTTGTGTTGCACTTTAATTATCAATAAAAGAGTGGTGTTAGAATCAGACACCCAAGCAGAGTGGGGTTTATTTTCTCAGTGAAGCCTGAGCTCGTTCTCTTCGAAAAAGCTACTGATACTTTACATCTGTAGCACGGCTGCTTATCTTGTTGCCACCGGTGACTCCTTGTGGATCAAAATATTGAAAACTACTAAAGCTGTGAGTGAATATTAAAATATTTCAGTGTACCTTGAACATAGAAAGATAGAGTTTGCTGGCAGATAAGGACCAATTGGCCCAACTAGTTTGCCCATTTTCCCCTGCCTGCAGTATCACAGCAGATCCTAAGAGAGGTCACTGGAACCCTTGTTAGTTCACTTCCAGTAGGAGAAAAGGAGGGAGTCCTAATGTACAGAGTGAACTGTAAAGTAACCTTAGTTAACAGATGCTTTAATGTGTGTGTGTGTGTTAGAAAATTCCTGGGCAGACCAAGCAGTGAACCCCTGGCAGTGTAGCCAAAGTTTGGTCATCAGCTGGGAGGGGGCCTGGCAAGAGCTGAGGACAATAAGTCCTCAGGATTGGGACAGGCATGGGAGCCTGTTCATTGGGCCACTAAGGCTATCAGTGTGATTTTGGAACAGTGGTACACACTGCCTGATCAACTGTAGCTTTTAAGCACTTAGTAGTAATGTCATAAGCAGATTAACTTTCATATTTTTTGTCCTTTTTGGGTATCTGAAGGCAACATGATGGCACAGCTTGTCCCATGGTAGTGCTCACCCTGCCTGGGACAGTGCCACTGCACAATCAGTCTTGGGAGCACCAGGGCTCCAGGGACCCCAACAGGAGGTTAAGGATTTGTAAGGTTGAAAATGACCCATTACTGGAACCACTTTTTAAATATGACCCTTTAGTTTTAGGGGGAGAACCTGGTGACAACTATCATAGTGGGTGGGCAACAGGCTCCATGGAAACACTGTTGACCATCCAGCCAGTGATGGAGAAATGGCAGTCAAAGGGATGCAACATTACAGGTGGGGGCTCAGGTAGAAGCCCAGGAAGTACTCATGAGGAGCAGTCATGTAGGGCATGGCCCAGCAGAGTAATGGGAGGTAGAGTGAGTGCTGTAACACTGTAAAGAAACTGGCTAGGGGCATGCCCAGGGAGTTGTGCACCACCAAGGCAGCTTACAAAGTATACAATGCTTGTTCCCAGCTCTTGTATTTATATTGAAGTTTCTGGTTTCCTGTTATTGGTGCCTAGTGTATCGTTAAGGTGCCCCTAGTCCCTATCACCCAGACCCGAGATGGCAAGGTAATGTTCAATGGTGCAGAACTGGTGTTCATGGCGTAAGGTGCATGCTATCTTGGACTAGATACCATCACATTCCCCTAGACACAGGAGGGTGACCTGGCCCTTGCATGTGGGGCTTGTTTGGGTTCGGGGGATGGTGGAACTAATGTACACTATGCTCTGGGTACCCTGAGATCTCTTGCACTGATAAAAGTTTCTTCAACTGAGTGACTGCATGTAAACTGCCTGAAAAAAGGGAGTAGCTGGCACCTGCAAATACATTTGCATGGTGTCATGTGATTGGTGCTCAAGTCAGAAGGCCCACCCTGATACGTAAATGAATAGTGCTTGAAGAGGGCTTGCACTCTGGTAACGTGTGTGAGGAGCAGCTCACACATCGGAGATGCAGCATGATGATTCTGGCAGTGACACAGAGGTCAAGGAGGATGGCCCCTTGGAACAGAAGCAGTGACTTCATCAAGCAGAAAGACCCCTGAACTGCAGCACACCCTCCGACCCTTCTGATTGACTCCTGCAGACACTGAAAATCTACCATTAGCTGTGACTGCAGCACAAGCTCCCCAAGAGTCATTGGTAACCCGGCTCACTCCTTACCCTTGTTGCTGCCTCATTCTTACCCTTAGTGTTGAGTCATACTAACATACTAACATACTAAAATGCCAGCAGAATAGGCCTAACAGTCTTTCGTGTCTGCTCGTTTGGTCAGCCCCCACCCTGGGTGCTGACCTTGCTGTCCCCCTCGCCTTCTCTGGCTTCTCCCTTCCCAGTTCCGGATATTCTTGCTGCATTGGATTTTGCTTCCAGAACCCTTCCCCTGTACCTGTCCCACCCCCTCTTGAACCCCTCCACTGTCTCTGCCTCCACCAGCCCCTAGGTAGTGCATTCCATGGCTCCACCACCCTCTCAGTGAAGTAGCACCTCCTCCTTTCTCCCTGAATCTTCCCCTCCAGCTTCCACCCATGCCCTCTAGTGGCCCTTCCTCCTTCCTTCAAGCACCCTGACTGTTCCTCCCCATTTACCTCTTCATGTACCTGAAGACCTCTATCATGTCCCCCGTCCCTTCTGTCTTCCAGTGTGTACATATTTAGCTCTTCGAGCCTCTCCTCATAGGTCCTGTCCCCAAGCCCCAAATCATTTTGGTTGCCCTCCTCTGGATCCTCTCCAGGAGGTTAATGTCCTCTTTAAGTGTGGCCTCCAAAACTCGCAGTACTCGAGGTGCGGCCTCACCAAGCAGTTATACAGAGGGAGTATCTTCCTCCTTCTGAGGTGATCCCCTCAGCGATGCATCCCAGCATGCTGTTGGCCTTGTCTGCTGCCCTTCTACAAGTCTCAGAGTTGTTCATCTTGACATCCACCACCACCCCAGGTCCCTCTCAGCCATTGAGACTTGTAGTATTTCCCCAGGGTGTACATTGGCCTGGGTTTCTGGCCCCCAGGTGGAGTACCTTGCATTTCCCTGCATTGAACCTCAGCTTCCACTTTCTAGACCATCTTTCCAGAGCCTCCAGGTCCCCCTGCAGGGCCACCCCCTCCTCCCCATCCACCACCGCCCCCAGTTTCGAGTCATCTGCAAAGAGACTCATCTCACTCCTGATTCCTGTCCTTATGTCAGATAGGTAGGCATTGAACAGAAGGGGCCCAAGGACTGATCCCTGTGGGACCCCACTAATGACCCTCCTTGGGGATGAGACTATCTCACCAACTACGACCCTCTGGGTCCGGTCCTGGAGCCAATTGCCTATCCATCTGATCATCTGGTTTCCCACCCCCATTTCTCCTAGCTTATCCAACAGGCCCACATGAGGAACAGAGTCAAATGCCTTGCTGAAGTCTAGAAAGAGGACATCCACTGGTCTACCCAGGTCCAAGGCACTTGTCACCCAGTCATAGAACTCCACCAGGTTTGTCTGACACGATTTCCCCGGGATGAATCCATGCTGTCTATCGTCCAGGCACCCTGACTTATCCAGGTCCCCCCCTAGCCTCTCCTTGACAATGCCCTCCATCACCTTGCCCACCACCGATGTCAGGCTGACAGACCTGTAGTTCCCTGCCACCTCCCTTGATCCCCCCTTGTGGATAGGCACTACATGCGCCACCTTCCAGTCTTGGGGCACCCACCCTGTCCTCAGAGAGATGGTGAAAAGCTCTGCCAGGGGTTTCGCCAGGACATCTGCAAGTTCCTTCAGCACTCTAGGATGCAATTTATCCGCCCCGTGCTTTCTCCGTCTTAAGGGAGCTGAGGGCTTCCCTCACTCTCTCTGCTGTGATTTCCACTTCTGGTACCTCTTCTCCTGCTTAGCCCTCCCCACCTGCCAGTGATGCCTCCCCTCTCCCAGACCTGCCGATCGGTAAGGGTCCCCCCTCCTCATTATCTCTGTCTCCTCCCATGTATGATGCAGCATCCCCATTTTCCCTGGTGAAAACTGAGGTGAAGTACTCATTTAGTACCTCAGCCTGCTCCCCGGGTCTTGTGCCCATCTCTCCCTGATTTAATCCTGCTAATCTGCCCTTCACCCTTCGTCTTTCCCAATGTATCTAAAGAACCCCTTTTCCTCTCCTAATTTCCCTGGCCAGGTTCTGCTCCTTCCTTGCCTTAGCCACCCTCACCACTCTAGTGGCCCTTCTAGCCATCAGCTCATACTCCCTCGATCCTTTCACTCCTTGAGCACTTGAATTTCTTATAGGCTGCTTTTCTTTCCCGACCACCTCCTGGACCTCCCTGGTCCACCAACAGGGTTTTGGGCCCTACCGCATTTGCCTTACTCTTGCACAGGTGCTGGTAGCATCCTGCACCCCTCTCCTGATGATTTCCCACCTACTATCAGCGTCCATGTCTGACCCAATCCCATCCAAATGCTCCTTAAGGATCCTTCCCATTTCCTTAAAATCTGTCCCCTGAAGTCAGTTACTTCCGTCTTTGTGCAGCCTTCTACCCTCCTAGGTCCAGGCAGAACCAGACCGTGGCATGGTCACTCCCCGCCAATGGGTCCCTTACCTCCAGGCTCTCAATCTGGTCACTGTCTGCCAGGACCACATCCAGTACCGTGCCTCCTGGTCGTTCCTCACCTGCTGAGTTAGGAACACGCCTTGAAAGACATCCAGCAACCTCTGTTCCCTGGTCACAGAGGATGTCATATCTCCCAGTCTGTTCCTGGCATGTTTAAGTCCCCTAACACCACCACTGCTCTCTGCCCAGTCTGCAGTGTCTCCTAACATCTGCCACCAGACTGTCCTCCAGCTCCTCCGCCAGGGCAGGGGTCTATACACCACTCCTATTTTTACCTCTTGCCCCCTTGTTATCAAGGTGACCTAAATCGCCTCCACGGTTCCCTCTGCCTCCTCTACTCCCCTATGCCAATGCAGTTTTGACTATCATTGCTACCCTCCTCCCTTCCCTCCCCCTGTCCTTCCTGAACATAGTGTAACCCCCAGGTTCAGGTCCCAGTCATGTCTTGCAGTGGCCCAAGTCTCAGTGACCGCTGCCACATCCCTGCTCCCTCAGTTAACATCGCCTGGAGCTCAGGCATTTTGTGCCCAAGCTCCTGGCATTTAGCAGGACTACCTTCCACCCTTTCCTATAGTTCCATTTCCCTGCTCATGTTCCCATGGGGATTCTGTTTTTCCTGGTCTGCACTTTGCCAGTTGACCTTTTCCTGCAATCCTCCTGGTCCCAGGGGGTAGAGACAGAGTCCCTCCTTTATCGGCACCCTTGACAGCCTTTTTCTCCCATCTCACCCCCTTCACAAGTTTAAACCCCACTTTTCACCAATGAACTCTCTATTTTCAACTTAAGGATTCCTCCCTCCAAATTGAGATGTAGTCTATCTCTAGCATACAGCTCCTTATCCTCCCAGGTCTCCCCCAATCCCCATCAACCCATACCCTCTGGCCTCACACCACCCCTGAGCCACTGGTTTATCTCCTACTTTTCCTTTGTGTTCCACACAGCCCTTGGCACTGGCAGGATTTGAGAAGGAAACTGTGCATCCTATGTCATGACAGACCCTGGCGAGCTCCCTGAATCTTGCCTGTACCCTAGCTCGCTATTTCCTCAATGTCATTTGTTCCCAGGTGGACCAGTATGTCTGGGGAACCCCCACAGTCCTTTGCCAGCTGATATACTTCGTGCTTAGCCCTGTGCACCGTTAGTCCAGGGAAGCATCTTGTTCTAACTGGCCAGGCTTCTCCCTCCCTATCCCATTTGATACCCCTATCCTATACCATTGTGTAGATATTTGTATATATTGTATATATTTTGCATACTGTACAGTGTATTTTGTACGCTGTACATATTATGTTCTAACTTGCTTCATTTTAATGAATTCCTTGTAATATTTGTTAATCATTTTGAACCTACCCAGGTCCACCTTGTAAATGAGTTTTACTCACTGGTGTTTTGCCTGGTAAAATAAAGACTGATTGATTGATTGATTGATTGATTGATTGCTGCCTGCCCAGGAGAGGGAAGTCCATCTGAGGATCCCTTCCCACCTTTGTAGTGCTACTGCCACAAAGGTCTCATATCAAATCTGCCCTCCAGGGATTTAAAACAAGGTATCCTCAACCAAATAATGAAAGAAGTTAGAGCAGGAACACAGTCTGAAGCCCAGTAAAAGTAACTTTGCAAGTAATTACATCAAGACTTGTGGTGAGGTGGTCTGGTGCATCCTCCCTATCTGATTCCACACTGGAAGTGGAATGTGATGAGTTTGCCAGTGTGAGTGAGTCATGGTCAGAAGTGAATCTGACTGGCAATCTGGACTGCCTTAGTCACACACTGGGCCTGATGACACACTCTGATTTCATGGCTCCACCCACAGGTGCTGCTACTAGCCATGTAACCAGTACAGAGGTTAATCCTCAGTCAGCCGTGTTGGAGCCCAAAGAAGAAGGACAGCAGTCATGCTGTCATGTCAAAGCCAGATGTCATTGTGGAAGCTGTAACCGAGGAGGAAGAAACCAAGATAATTAGTATTAATCCTCCATTAAGAGCACCTATATCCTCTCCCCCTCCTACATGAAATGCTGCAACACTAGAGGCTTCAAAGACATTTCCTGTGCCTGTCCCAAATGTTATGCCCCTAGAGCTTCAGTTAGAGCACAAAACCAAGGAGCAGTTGACCATCGAGGAAAAAATGAAAAAATGGTGGCAAGTATCAAGTAGGGTCTGTGGTTTCTGCAGTAGATAGAAAAAAATGGGCAGACTGGGTGGGCCTAGTGGTCCTTATCTGCCATCAATTTCTATGTTCCTATGTTTCTATGAGTACCTTGATTGCCACCAGAACGTGGAGACGTTTTGAGACCGGGTAAGTTGTGTCAAACTGACAGAGCCATCAAAAGATGCCTGCCTGGTTCTGGGACATAGTGGAAGTCCACTGTGAAGGAATCCTCCTGATAATAACAAAGAAAGATATTGGTCAAGGGGATCACATGTATTAACTACAACAGAAGGGGCAAATAGACAGTATAGCTCAGACAAAAGTTTCCACATGGGATACAGGGAGGAGCATCTGGATTTATGAAGTGATATATACTGTACAGATATGGATGGACAGCAAACTGGTTACTTTGACTGGGTAGTCAGATCCAATAGAGAATGAGTTCAGAAGCCCCATCCACTTCATTTTGCATAAATGTGCTTTTGTGAAAGAAAGCCACTGAACTGTTATGTAACAGGTCAGGTGAGACTGGAGATGTATTACATTTTGCCTGAGAAGCACTGTTATTGCAATGTTTACAATGTTCACTGGTTATGCTTTCTTCCCTACAGAAAGGTGGAAGAAAGGATCGACTACTCCAGTTGAGAGTGGCTTGTAGTCTATAGTTCCAGGGGGACTGTGACTTGCCTGATGCACCAAAAGTCAACACAGCAGAAGGTCACATTTTGAACTACCTCATGTTGTACCAAGTTAAGCACTTACTGATCTCTTATGAGAGATCTACCAGGAAGAGAGCTGCTGCTCTCACAGAAGACTGGGGCAAGTAATGGATTTCTTTGTTTACCCAGTTTAAACAAGCATTTTTCAATGCTGAATGTTTGTTTGCTTGTATTTTCTGTGTAGCTGTTGGGCAGAGATAGCACCTAGAGGTGATTCAGATGAGTGAGATAGAGGTGAGTGGTCTAATAACCACTGATAGTTCATAACCATTTCACCCTAAGGTATTATTACACATACTGAGATACTATATTTACTGGAGTATACAGTAGGTTACAGTTTTTAGTCAAATATATTGTAAATGAAGGCTGCCCACCCCACATACACAGGTATATCAAAATACTAGTTGTGTCTTTGTATGTAATGGTGTCTCTGTTTCTCAAAATAATCCTCATTATCCAAACTTGAGTTTTGCCATTGATCTGCAATAGAGAAATCCAAGAACATAAATCTGTATCATTTTCACTAAGGCTGCTTGTCATTCAGAAAACCAAGAAAACCTTTTAATCATGGCTCTTTTTTCAGAATATATGTGTATGTTTGTATAACCTGCAAAAGTACTTCTTTTAAGTGGCAGGCCCATATTAACTAAATTAGTAGGGAACTAACTGTAGCTACAAATTGATTACTACAGCATTTTCAAAGTTGTACTAAAATCCAATAAAGAACTACAACATGTGTATTACCTAAATATTAATAATTTAATATTCAATTAATTGGTGATGGGTTGTAAATTGTTTTGTAGCTTATAGCTCTTTCAACAGAATAAGTGGCATGGAGTCACTAACCACCTCATTTCTAACAGAATTCTTGCAACCCAATGTACAGCATCAAGGGATACAAGTCACTGATTATGCTCCACAACCAAAGGAAACAGAAGGGGGTCTGTTGTATCATGAGGACGAAAGCATCCTTGCCTATAATCTTAGCCACACCAATCTGCTTGAGGCTAGTTAGCTCGAACAGCATATCAATGCAGGCAAGATGTCACTGGCCTGCTAAACAAGGGATTCGTTTATCACACAGCACAGTGAACTTAATACTCTGCTTATCTATAATTCCTTAACACAATACATCAGACTTGCATCAAGACTTAAGACTAAAGCCCAAACCAGACACTTAAGCAAGGAAGGATCTTGCTCCAAAGGCCCCCACCCGCTAATAACCAAACTGATACACTGCATAATTGGTAAAGGTTTGTTGATAAGTAAAGCAGAGGAAAGATAATACAGCAAAATTACAAAGCCGAATCATAGTTCTATCAGAGCTATGTATTATGCAAAAATGAGTCATGCCCCTGGTCTGGGGTCATAACATCCATCCCCAGATCTGAGTGTGTGTGGATTCTGCACCCTGTGAAACAGGATTATAACAGCTACCAGCATGCCTGTTGCTCTACCACATCAATACTGTACAGATTTAATCTACTCTGCAGTCAGTAATAATTATGGGGGTGGTGGTTGGAGGTGGGGGCTGCTGAGACACAGAGAGGGAGAAAGCAGCCACAGCTTCCTTGAATTAAGTAGCTTATTTTCTAGACTACACTGAACTGAATTATTACTTTTTAGACCTGTGTAAGTAACTAGTATTGATTTTATTTTTATGGTTGACTTTGCTTAGTTTTCACTTTAATTTGCCAGGGAGGAACTGTAGCTGGGAGATATTTGCAAGCATTTGTGACTAGCCCTGGTACTTAACCTCTGTGAGATAGGTGTTTGTTAAGGGGAGGTGTTTGAAAGGAAGGAAGGCACTCCCTGGGGTGGAGGGTCAGAGTTGTAGTTGATTGTTTCTGGACGGCATAGGTTTGGAACCCACTTGGGAGGGAGCAATCTTAGACCTGGTACTTTCAAATGGGGATGGAGAGAGGATCTCTGATCTTGAAGTGGGTAGCCATCTGAGAACACGTGACCACCAAACAGTGTGGTTCACGATAAACTTAGCTGTAGAGTCAAGCCACACAAAAGTGAAGGTACTGGACTTCAGGGGGGCTGATTTTGTCAAAATGGGAAAGTGCCTCAGAAAAACACTAGCAAACAGGCAAGAAGGTGGAGTGGAGCAACAATGGGGAAACATTAAAACCGCCATCACAGAGGCAACAAGCTTTTGTGTGAAGCAAATAAACAAATCATAACAAAAGAAAAAACCTCTATGGTTCACAAAAGAAGTAGCGGGGAAGGTAAGGAAGAAAAAGATAGCATTCAGGAAGTATAAGGAAACACAGAAGGAGCAGGACAGAGAACTGTACCAGTTAAAGCAGAAGGAAGTGGGGAAGGCAGTCAGAATAACAAAGGCCCAAACCGAGGAAAAGATAGCTAACTCAGATAAGAAAGGGATAAAACCTTTTATAGGAACATTAGGGAGCAAAGAAAGACTAAGGCAGGGATACTGAGGCTGAATAAAGAGGAAGGTGGTTGGGCAGAAAGCCACAGTGAAAAATCAGGGATACTGAAGGAATACTTCTGCTCAGTATTCACAATGGTAAAGCAGGGGGAGATACCTAATCCAGTCAATAGAAGCACTCTGGATAGGGTGGTTGATATTAGTCCTTTCACAGAAGAAAGGGTTCTGAAAGAACTCTTAAAACTGAAGGTGGATAAAGCAATGGGACCTGAGGAGATTCACCCCAGAATTCTAAAAGAACTAAGGGAAGAGCTAGTAACACCACTGAATACCCTTTTTCATAAATCATGGGAGGATGGTGTGGTACCTGAGGACTGGAGGAGGGTGGATGTGATTGCAGGCCAGATTGGGTGTTCCAACAAAATCAGCTATAATAGCAGTCTTGTTCCTAATTGATCTGGCATTGCACAACACCACCTGGGTTGTATGAGTCATCGAGGAAGAGGACTGGAGGAGAGCAGATGTGATTCCCCTTCACAAAAGTGGGAGCAAGACAGAGGCAGAAAATTACAGACCTGTCAGTTTGACCTCAGTGGTAGGGAAAATTATGGAATCACTGCTGAAGGAAAGAATTGTTGAATACCTAGAGGCCAGTGGGGCACAGAACCCAAGGCAGCATGGATTCACAGCAGGAAGTTCATGTCAGACAAATCTAATTGATTTCTTTGACTGGGTGACCAAAGTAGTAGAACAGGGAGGTGCTGTGGACATGGCCTACCTAGACTTTCGCAAGGCATTTGACAGAGTCCTGCACAAAAGACTAAAATTAGCCAGTCTGGGAGTGGGTCCCAGGGTGGTAGCCTGGATAAAACACTGGCTGGACAACAGGACACAGAGGGAAATAGTAAATGGAGTCCACAGTGAAGAAAGGTGGGTTACTAGAGGGATACCGCAGGGTTCAGCACTGGGGATGGTCCTTTTTAATGTCTTTATGTAATCCCCCTGCAAATGGGGGTTCCCAAAAGACTTTCTGGAGCTTGCTTGAATGCTCCAAGCCTGAATGGTGTTTGACGTTTAAGCCATTTATCAGTGAGTGTTTTTAGAGCCTCTGGTACTGTCTCTTTAAGAGCTGTCTGCTTGCAGACATAATTAGTTTGTATGGGGGGACTGTGTGCTTCTCTGCTTGAGTACCACTCGAGCTGCTGCCAATTCACTCCATTTTTGCAGTCACTAGGAATGCAAAGGGAACCTATCTGAAAGATGTAACTGTTTGCCAGAAATCATTTAGAGTAATAATGAAATTACAGTTTGTCTAACCTGCTTTCTTTGTAGTCAGAACTGTGCTTGCCTAGTTCCCCATTCTAGTTTTAAACTGCTGAACTGGACCAATCAGTGTGGGTTAAGGTAGCTCTAAAATGGTGCCTTGGACGAATCAGAACTTGGACTCATAATCTGAGCCAGCCACAAGAGGATTGTATGGGCAGTGACTCTGGGAGATGTGAAGTTAGACTTTGCCTTTTGGCCAACAGGGCAGTCTATTGTGAGTGACAGACAATCCAGCCAAGAACTGGGAGGAACTCAAAGGAAGTGCCCAGTTTTGTCTGCTGGAGTTTCAGTTGAGCTCTGGCAGTGAAGAGGGAAGGAGCCCTGTGCTTTTTTCGGTGTGCAGTTTTAGTCGGGAAACGTGTGTAAGGCCCAGAGTTCCGGTCTGCAGCTTGTGTACCTGCTTGTTAGGACTGAATCCGTCCTGTGAAGAGAATCAAAGGATATCTGAAGAGTAGAAACCAGGCTCACCCTGTAGAAGACTGGAGAAATTGCTGAATTGCACTCGGTCTGTCAGGAACTGAATCTGCTGTGTGTTCTCCCGGGTATTGTGCAGTAATTGCGATCGGGATAGAGAAGCAGCCTGCCTGGTATAGTACTTTCTTTTTACCATATAATTGTGTGAGGAGGCTTGTGTAGCTCAAGTGAATTCTGCTGCCATTAAAGGACTTTTGCCTGTGACTGTTTACCATATAAATGTGTGAGGAGGCTTGTGTAGCTCGAGTGAATCCTGCTGCCATTAAAGGACTTTTGCCTGTTGCAGTTTGCCATATAAATGTGTGAGGAGTCTCGTGGAGCTCAAGAGTAGCCCTGCTGACATTGAAGGACCCTATCTTGTTTGGAGGTCGTGAGTACTAATTCAGGGTCGCTCCCTGTTGAATTGCCACATTGAATCCAAATGGAATTACTGTACTGCTGACTGTTTAACTAATTTTTCTTTTCTCTGTGTGAAAAGGCCCCTACCAGCTGCCACGGTTTGGACTAGCCACTAGGGCTTGGGTACCCAGGGACAGTAACTGGTAGGGATAGGCCTGGCACAGAGCCATAGGTAGATGAGTAAAGTGATAAGCTAATTAACCTGATCCCCCTGTCCTTGTTATATCCCTAAATAAATCAGAGCTGCTTGTTTCAGCAAAGTTATACTGCTTGAGGTATTTGTCTATGTTAAAGTATTGTACTGTGATTGTTGCACTGTATCTTATTTTACAGGAGGTCCCAGTGCCTGAACCAGTCCTGGGGTAAGTGTATACTGTGAAGGTAATTCTGATATATTGTGTGGGCCACTAGTGGGAAGAAAGGGGGGTTGCAGTGTCCCAGAGGGCTGTGACCAAGTTAGTTTAACTATTGCAAACCCTGACCTCTGGGTGGAGGCACCCGCCATCGGATCCAGGCCCCTTAACCTGTTAGTGGCAAATCAGGCAGGGGTAGTAGCCCCTGGGATAGCGCCATCTAGGGGTTACATTTATAAGTGACATTACAGGGGGACTAGAAGGGAAAGTATGTCTCTTTGCAGATTACACAAAGATCTGCAACAGGGTCGATACACAATGTGGGGTGGAAAGGATGAAAAGGGACTTGGCAAGGTTGGAGGAATGGTCAAATGTATGGCAGCTTAGATTCAATGTAAAGAAATACTAAGTAATACACCTGGGAAACAAAAACCCAGGTGAAGAGTACACAATGGGGGGTAAGATACTGACAATAACAAAAATAGGAGGGGCCTGGGGGTAGTCATATCAGATCACCTAAAGGTGGGCCAGCAATGTGAGAAAGCAGTAAGGAAGGCTGGGGGCATACAGGGATGCATAGGGAGAGGCATCACCAGTAGAAAACAGGAGGTTGTTGGCCCTCTGTACAGACAGTTGGTAAGACCACATCTGGAGTACTGTATGCAGTTCTGGAGACCCCATCTCCACAAAGACATAGACAAGGTGGAGGATGTCCAGAGGAGGGCAACCAAAATGGTGCAAGGTCTGCACCACAAGACATATGAAGAAAGACTAAAGAATCTTAAGATGTATAGCCTCCAGGAAAGGAGGGAGAGGGGGGACATGATAGAAACTTTCAAATACCTCAAGGGAATCAACAAAGTCCAAGACGGTAGCATCTTTTTGGAAAAGAGATGTGAAAGAACAAGGGGCACAATTTGAAGATAGAAGGGGGGGGGGAGACGGCTCAGAGGTAATGTGAGGAAGTATTTCTTCACAGAGAGCATGTAGGTGCATGGAACAGCCTTCCTGAGGAGGTCATAGAGTCCAAAACAGTGGGGGAATTCAAGAATGCATGGGACAGACATAAGGGAATTCTAGTGTGGGGTAGGAGGAAGTAGGCTGTTGGTTAAATAGGATCTGCAGCTTATCTGTTAGGTAGGAAAATGGGCAGACTAGGTGGGCCATGCAGTCCTTATCTGCCTTCAAATTCTATGTGTTTCTATGGGGTCTATGGTATCTATATGCAGAAAGAAGGCTAACTGATACTGCAGCACTGTGATACTGTCAGTAGTATATGATGCCATAGCTGAAATGAATGCCCAAGTTTGCCTCACCCTTACAGCATGTAACATATTGTGAGGCCAATGCCAGCAGCATGTATGCTTATCCAACTTGATTTTCTTTATTTCAAGGACTGGAGGTGAGATAGCAAGGTTTGTGCATGTCATCTCACCACTCAGCTCACATATCACTTTCCTTTGCTTTACATCCTTGCTGAGCTGCTGCTGGATGCCAACCTCCCCAGGTCATAGCCACCACAGAGAGCTTGCGTCACTCACATTTACTAAAGCAACCAGGCTGCCAGCGCAGAGGTGGCTGTGGGGGTGACAGGCAGTCCAGCAGGCATCACCTTACAGGGAATAGGGAAAACAGGCCATCACAGAAGTTGTGGCAGGGGTGACAGGCATTCCAGTCAGCACCGTCTCAGAGGGCATTAGGGAAAACAAATGATCCCTTTAACTGCCCAGTCACTGCAAGCAATGCTAAAATAGCAAAATGTCAGGCCTAGTATTAGGCAGGACAGCTGCAGCAGCAGCAACACCAACATACAGTATGGTGCTGCCTCCAGCTACCCTCACTTTGTCATGCAATATGGCGCTCTAGCCCAAAATGAGCAGACCTGCCCTGCCCTGAACTGCAGTTCAGGCTGCAAGACCTCATGCCTCCTATGAAAGGTACCCCTTGCAACAATCACCATGTAGGCCTTCAAAACAACCCCCAAGTGTATCTCAGACATTACTGGTGCCAGAAAAGTGCACCACTGCATTAGCAAGCACCAGTATCACACAAAATCGATATAAACACTGGAGTGGCGGAAAGAGGTGAACAATATCAGAAAGGGTATCCTCTTCATTCAGTGCTCATTTGAAAGGATTTTAACCATAGATGCATCCCTCTTGGGACACAAAGTCATCTGGAGGGCAGAACAGTGAACAGAGTGCGGAACTCCCAAGACAGACAGGAACAGGTAAACTTGTTGAAACTCAGGACTGTGTTTCTTTCCATATTGTCTTTCTCCTCTCTTTATAGGACCAAACAGTCCTGATAAAGACAGACAATACAACTACAAAGTATTACATAAACAAACAGAGAGGTACCAGGTCACAAAAACTCTGTACATAGTCAATGAACATATGGAACCTGGCATACATACTAAATGCAAGCTTATCTGCAGTACACCTAGAAAGCAAGGATAATGTACTGACAGAGTCACTCAGCAGAATGGGTCACATTAACCATAAATGGTGTCTGAACCAATAAGTGCTGAATTCAGTATTCCAGAACTGGGGCAACCAGAGGTGGACTTGTTTGCCTCCTGGGAGAACAGAAAGCTCCTCCAATTCTGTTGCAGACTACCTTCAGTAGGAACAATTCAACTGGATACTCTGTTCCTTCTGTGGAGGGGCATATTCCTCCATTCATTCCCATTAATCAAGGTTTTGTTGAAACTAAGAATGGAGCCTGCAGCAATGATTCTATTAGCAACAAACTGGGCAAGGCAAGTCTGATGCTCACTTCTGCTGACAATATCACAAGGGTACCAATAAATCTGCCACTGAGACAAGATCTCCTGACACTGTCTCTGTTCAGGGAGACTAACACAGATCTCAAAACACTTTACTTGAGAGCATGGTTCTTGAAGAGCTGGAGTACTGTAGTATAAATCGGTCAAACCAGGTTCTGGAAGTTTTGAAAGTTGCAAGAAAGCCTGCAACCATCTAAATGTAACCCCTAGGGGGCGCAATCCCAAGGGCTACTACCGCTGCCTGCTCTGACACTAACAGGTTGAGGGGCCTGGATCCGATGGCGGGTGCCTCCACCCAGAGGTGGGGGTTGGTACAGTCTGATATGACCAGGTCACAGCCCTCTGGGCCACTGCGACCCCCCTTTCTTCCCACTACTGGCCCACTCAAGTAAACTCCAATGTCCCAGCCACATACACTTACCCCCAGGCTTGAACCAGTCTGCTTGCTCTGGGGACCCCCTGAAAAGTAAGATGCTGTCACACAATAATCACAGTACAGTAGTTCACCATAAACACACAGTTCAGTCAGTGTACCTTTGCAGAACAACCAATCTGATTTATTTAGGGGGAGATAACAAGGACTGGGGCAATCAGGTTAATTAGCTTACCACTGTAATATATATGTATCTATCTAGGGCACTGTGCACAGGCCTAATTTATAAGTCAATGTCTCTGGGTACCCAGGCAATAAAAGGCTGGTCCCTCGATGCAGCTGGTTGGGGCCCTGACACAGAAACAAACAGTTGATTCATATGAAGGTTAAATTGAGCCAGCAGGCACAGTAAGTGAAGCCAGTAAAGAAGCCAGAAGATCTAACCTCACCAGGTGCTTTTGACAGGGAGCTACTCTGATTTAGTACTCACAACTCCAGTAGAAAGAGCACTGTCACACCACTCCCAGGACCAAGCCTGGAATTCAAACACTTCTCCACACATTTATATGAAAGGCAGAGGGGTATCATACCAGGCAGCTGCTGTATATTCCCGATCGCTTTCACTGCAGTACACCGGGCCCAACAACACAGCTTCACTTGTCCTGACAGACCGAGCATGATTGAAGCAGATTCTCCAGTCCTCTACAGGGTGAGCCTGGTAGGTAGCTGTGCTTTTGCACAGCCTCCTCCGACCGCTACCTAGCAGATTTAGTCCGAACCTGATGGCGTTCAAGCTTGCCGATTCTGGCTTTCCACACGTGCTTCCTGCGCGAAAACTCAACAGCGTAGGAGCCCAGAGCTCCTTCCTCCTTCACAGCCATAACGACTCTGCCCCTTGGCAGTTTGGGCAACGACTCTCAGTTTGGGCGCCACCTGATCCCATTGGTGGGCTGCAGATGCCAGTCACTTAATTCGGTCCTAATTGGTGCAAAAAAACACCACAGTCCAGAACTTAATTTCCCAGAATCACTGGCTGTATGCCCTATGGCCAGCCGGCAACAAAGACAGTCCTGATTCTGGTTGTCTCAAGCAGTCTCCATTTTAGTTACCCCCCTCTCTACCTCATTGGCCCAGTTCAACAGCCCAGGTCCAAAATGGAAGGGCCAAGCACACAAAGTCCAAGCTGAAACAAAAGCAGGTTAGACAAACTGTAATTTCACTAATACTCTACAAGATTGCAGCCAAACAGTTATATCTGTCAGATGGGCTCCCGTTGCACTTTTCAGCGACTACAGGATGGGGCGATTACACCATAGCTCAGGCAGAATTCGAACAGGTAAACACCAGTCCCCCCCATACCAACCTGCTGGAGCCTACGAGCAGGCAGCTCTTAAAGAGACAGTACTGGAGGCTTTAGAAGCACTCACAATGCCCGCATTTTGGCGGCATTGCGCTGAACACCAGTTAGGCAGGGAGCATTTAGGCAAGCTCCGGGAAGGCTTTTAAGAACCCCCATTTGTAAGGGGTTACACCCTTCCTGGCCTGGAAAGAACTTGGCATCCTCGTCAAGTAGTTACCCTTAAATCACTTTAAGGCAAAACAGTTTAAATTGACAGCATATTAGACCTTGGGTTAAATACCTTGGTACTGTATCACACAGGTTACTATTGGTTATACAACTTCACACATACAAGCAACCTTTTTTTTGTTTATAAATCAGGTCATTACCTCCTGCCCATGACACTTGGATAAAGAGGGCCCTTCCCTATCAACTACCTGAGGGCTAACTGGGGCAGTAGCACCATACTCAGAGGGTAACACTAACAGTTTGGCATCATTTCCCAGGACTAGTTTGGGCAAGGAGTTCGGGGACACGTACACCCCTTTATGGACCACATTCAGAGGCAGATCCACAAGCTGGCCCAGGGATTCATAACTTAATCTTACTATAGGTCGTACTTCTCGGCCAGTGCATCTAGTAGTCTCAGATAAAATTTCTGAAGGCCCTGACTCCATTTCAGCCCCACTTGGGTTGGTCGGGGAAACCTCTATAGGAGAAAGAGACCCAGGGCACATAGTACCTTCGAGAACAGGGCCCTCTATTTTGGAACCCACACTACTTAGCTCAGCTGAGGACATTTCTGGTACTGGGAAGGAACCTTCAGGGCACTCAAAATATTCTTCAGGTTCTGGCATATCACTGGCTTGCTCCCCCACATCACTTCCTTCTTCTGAAAAGTCAGACAGATCAGCCAGGCTCAAGGATCCCACCCCTTCAGCTTGGATGCCACTCACTTCATCCTCTGGGAGCATTGGCTCCAGAGACAAAGCTGGGGGCTCAGACAGTCCAGGAAGCCCAACTTCATCTCTAGAGTTAATTAGGGGATTGCCCCTAAACAGTTGGCTCAGTTCATAAGAGGGATAGTTTTCAATATTATTCTCACTATCCTCAGACACAGACTGTGATCATCTTCATTGGAGGGGGTTGGAGAAGGCCTTTTTAGTTTGCTTGCTGAAGAATCAGCTGGTCTGGGTTCTTTCTTGGCAGCAGCTCTAGTCACAGGCCGGGGGGTTGGGGGTTGGGGGCACTGGGAGGTTCAGCTTCTATCAAAATTTGTCCGATTGGCAGCAGATGATTTCTGTGTATAGTTTTCACATCTTTTGAATTGTTTTCAGGCCGCACTTTATATACAGGTAAATCTTCCAGTTTTCCCACAACAATATGAGGGAGGTGATGCCATCTGTCAGCAATCTTATGTTTGCCATGCAGTCCCAAATTCCTGAATAGCACTCTATCCCCTTCTCTCAGTTCCATTACTTTCACTTTCTTATCATACCGTTCCTTATTGGCCAGGTTTCACTTAGCAGCCATGGTCTGGGCTAGTTGGTAAGTATGGTTGAGTTGGGCCTTCAACTTTTGCACATACTGTAGATGATTGTCTGCTTGAACCCCATCAGGAGAAACCCTGAAACATACATCCACTGGCAGTCTAGCTTCTCTCCCAAACATCAGTCTGTACGGGGAAAATCCAGTGGCATCACTTTTAGTGCAGTTATAAGCATGTACCAGGGTGCTAATCTGCTGGCTCCTTCTAGGCTTGTCTTTAGGTTGCAGTGTGCCCAACATATCAAGCAATGTGCGGTTAAATCTTTCAGGTTGAGGATCTCCCTTGGGGTGGTACGGGGTGGTTCTTTACTTTTGCACCCCCCATAAGGATAGAATTTCTTTGATCAGGTGGCTCTCAAAATCTTTTCCCTGGTCGGAATGAATCCGTTGAGGTGCCCCATAGTGGACAAAGAAATTTTCCACAAGTACATTAGCCACCGTGGTGGCCTTCTGATCTTTAGTAGGGAAGGCTTGTGCATATCGGGTGAAATGGTCGGTAACTACCAGTATATTGCTGATGTTTTTCAGATCTGGTTCTAGACTCAGGAAATCAATGTACACCAATTCCATAGGAGCACTGGTAGTGATGTTAACCAGGGGGGCAGCCCTCTGAGGCAGGGTCTTTCTTTGTAAACATCAGCTACAAGTTCTGATATACTGCTCCACATCAGTACCCATTTTTGGCCAGTAAAATCGGGACTGCACTAAGTCAAGGGTTCGATCTATGCCGAGGTGTCCCATATGATTGTGCAGGGACCTCAACACCAGTTCTCTAAAAGCAGTGGGCGACACCAGTTGGTGTCTGTCTGCTCGCCCCTCTTTGTCTACAGTCTCCCTGTACAATAGTTTGTTAGTCAGTTTCAACTTTGATCCTTCTTTGTACAACAGGGCAGTTCTCAAGTCGATAGAACATAGTTTGGCCACATCTCTCCCCGCTTGCAGAGCCTCCAAAGCAGTTTTTATCATGGGATGTCGGGATTGAGCCCATTGGAGACTATCATTGTTGAATTGGGGCAGCGCACTAGTGTCTAATGCAGAAAAATGACAGTAAGCAGCAGGTATGCAGTTCTTGGATGGCCCCAAGCAATCCACCTTGCAGTCCACAGCATCAGGAGACACCTGTTCTTCCTTGTCAAATTTTTGGCAAAGGGCTCTTATGTCAGATTCTGACAACCTGACCCAGTCGGTTCGGGGCACAGGCCTCCAAGAGAGCATCCACATCTATATGGTTGAGGCCTGCTCTGTATTCCACAGCATTGTCGCAGGTGACCAATACAGAGAGCCACCTATGGCCAGTGGCATCTGACTTGGCTGAAGTCTGCACGTATGTCAGAGGATTGTTATCAGTCTTCAGCAATATCTTGGCACTGTACAAGTAGTCATGAAATTGATCAACAATGGCCCACTTCAGGGCCAGGAGCTCTAGTTTGTGCACTGGATAGTTTTTTCTGAAGGGGTCAGACTTCTGCTGGCAAAAGCTACAGGCCTGAGCCTGTTTGGGTGCTCCTGATATAACACAGCCCCCAATCCTTGTAGACTGGCATCAGTATGGAGAACATACGGCTTGGCCGGGTCAGCATATGCCAGCACTGGGGCATGGGTAAGTTGATATATAATGTCATGGAAAGCTTCCTCACACTCAGTAGTCCAGCGGTTTCCAAACACATAATTTGGACAAAAATACTTTTTCTCAGTCTCAGAGAGCACAACTTTCTTATACTTTTTGTGGGTTGGAGGGTACCCCCTGAGTAAGGTTAAAGAGGGGACGAATCACTCGAGAATAGTCTTTGATAAACCGCCTATAATATCCACAAAACCCCAGAAACTGTTGCAGTTCTTTCAAATTCTTTCGTTGAGGCCAAGTAGTCAAAGCTTCCACTTTGCTGGGATCAGTCTCTATGCCTTCAGTGGACACTATGTGCCCCACATATTTCACGGAGGTTTGAAAGAATTGACACTTATCTATGGACAATTTGAGACCAAAATCCTCCAGTTGGTCCAAGACTTTGAACAATCTATTTTCATGTTCCTCCAGGTAGCTGCCAAACACTATGATGTCATCCAAGTAGACTAAGCACTCGAGCAAATTCATGTCCCCCACAGCACGCTCCATTAAGCATTGGAAAGTGGCAGGGGCACCAGAAATCCCTTGAAGCATCCGCATAAACTCATAGAAACCTAGTGGGCAAATGAAAGCAGTCTTTTCTCGATCCTCCAGAGCCATCGGGATCTGGTAGTACCCACTGCGAAGGTCTAGCACTGAGAACCATTTACTTCCATTTAGACAGTCCAAGGCATCCTGAATGCGTGGCATGGTACACTGGTCTGGTATGGTTCACCTATTTAAAGTATGGTAATCCACACACATTTGAACAGTCCCATTCTTTTTTCTCACCACCACAATAGTGGAGGCATAAGGGCTCCTGGATTCCTGTGTCACCCCAGCTGCAAGCATCTCTTGCATATGCCGTCTCACATCATCTACATCTACAGGAGCTAGACATCGAGACCTCTCATGAAATGGCCTGTCATCATGCAGTCGGATGTGGTGCTCAGCTCCTTGTACACACCCTATGTCCCATTCTTTTAAAGAAAACACCTGGTCTCTCTGGGCAAGCTTTTCACTGATCCTTTTCTTCCATTTGACTGGTAGTGGGGAATCACCAAAATCAAACAGATCAGGGGTCACACGGTCACTTCTCCCAGGCATCTTGTTATTGGGCAGAACAGCAGTATCTGCACAGTGCACTGTAGCCAGAGTACAACCCTGCTTCACTCGAATCTCTCGATCAGATACATTATGCACTTGAACCTTTACTCTTCTCCCAAAAGCATGGCCTCAAGCAGGTAAGATACTGGGTTTGACCAACAACCCCTCTGGCAACTTTCCCTCGCTGGGGGCATCCAGCATCAATATTTTATTTTTAACATCCTTTTCAATCCAGACCTCTCACTGTAGAACACACTGAGCATTTGGTGCTAGCAGCAAAGATTCTGGATCCTTCTTCCAGACAACACCCACCGGGCCTTCGGGTTCTGCATGACTGGCCTTTCTCTGGGCCTCGTAGGCCTTCTGAATAATGGCAGGTATTCTGAGAGCCCACCCAGTCCTGGACCTCTGTTGTTCAGAGCACAGCTGTGCCAAGTGACCAAACATGTGAGCATTGGTTCCGATTAACAAGGGCACCCCATCATACAGTCCAGTGGGGGACACACTAGGGCCAAGGTTTCCACTTGCTCAGCCACTCCAGCCACAGAGGTAGGGAAAGACAACCAGATCCAGATATACCCAGAATAAGGGTAAGCCTTATCGCTCAGTCCCCAAACATGTAGTCCATCCAGAGGTTGCAGAGGCACCTCAGGCAAGTGCTTCCGATACCAATCCTGGAACATAATGGTCACTTGAGAACCACTGTCCAACACAGCCCGGGTGGGTACTCCATTCACTCTCACGTTGGTCTCCATAGAGGGTCCCACCACATCAGACCATTCAGGAGGCATGGCTTTTGAGGTTGCTTGGGCATTGGCCTTGGTCACAAAACTCTTCCGAGGAGGCCCTCCCCGTGGTCTGGTGCAGGCCTTGCGATGCTAGGCGACTAGCCTGCTGTTGACCCTCCTTAAATTCTCCGGTAACTGGCACTCAGTCTGAAAATGTCCATCCTCCCCACAATGGTAACAGAACTTAGTTTCTCGGGGTCTTGGTTAGGAAGGAGATATCTCAACTGCTGGGGTGCATCAGGGATTCTGGAGGGCTCCCCTTGACTAGGTTGTTTATTTCTAGATAACTCAGGTTCCCCACACTTGGCAGGGTTGGCAGCAGATTGCTTCAAGTCTCTCACCATTTCCCGTAAATCTCTAGTTTTGGCCCTCAAATCACTTTCTACCTGGGGGTCAGATGAAACAGCATGCACCCCCACTCCTCCTTGAGCCTCTGGGGGCACAGAAAATGCATCAGGCCCCTTGTTCAATCCTCTCGAGGGGTGGGTCTCATCTGGTTCACTGGACTCAGGGGTCTGGCAATCTCCCTCATCAATTGATAGTATTCGGAAGGGGCAGCCCGTCGGTCATGTAACTTAAGTTTTAACAATATCATACTGGAAAACCTAGCAGATTTCAATATATGATCCAGCCGGACCTGATTCAAGGCTGTGGCAGTTACTCCCCCTTTCCGATAAGCTTTTTGCAATGCCCTTTCCATTCTGGTGACAAAGGCTGACAATTTCTCATTCCTCCATTGTTTAGCTGACTTGAACTTCCACAATCAGTCTTCCCCAGTTTCTTTACTCCCAAACACCCCCTCTAAGGCAGAAAGGTACTCTGCTGCACTGACTTTGGGGCTAGTAGCCCGCAAGAAACCAATGGCTTCCAAAACTGGGCCCCTCAGAGTCTCCATCAGTCTCTTTCATTTCTCCCCCTTAGAGCACTGCCACTCTTGGACTAAAGGGGTAGCATAGTCCATCCAAGTCTCCAAATCATCTTCTCCCGAGGGCACAGGCACAGTACCAGAAAAAAGTTTCAATCTGCGATAGGAGTCTAGCTGTATGGGGGGATAACTATAGGAGGGGAAGCCAGAATAGAATGCTTGGGGGACCCGGGAGAGGTACCTGGGGAGGTTTGATGGGTGGATTCATTAGAAAGGTCTAATACCTGCAGTAACTCCTGAGTAGTCCTCCCTTCTGCAGCTAGCAGCTTAAGCAGTTTATCTTTAAAGCTATTAGTCTGGGAGGACCCCCCTGGCGTGACGGACCCACTCCGGACATGAATGACCCTCCACCCCTTTCGAGCACCTTCCGGGTAAATCACTGGGGGCACCCTCTCGGAGTATATAACTATACTGCATAAAAGCAGCACCTGCAAGGTCTGGTCGAGTAGATCGGCCATTCGCCCCTTCACCTCTACCTTGCCTAAACATTTAACACATTCCACTGCAGAAACAAGGTCAGCGTTCTTTATCCCCAAGGGTACATCCAGCAGTAACACAATTTTCTGGGAATCCAACTCTACGGCTTCACCCCAACCCATCAATTTATGCACCATCATCTTAAAAGGGTCCAACTTAATCTTAGTCATGATATCCCCCTTCAGTTTTTTTTCCTTTAGCTCGGCCATGTTGGGGTACTTCGTCCACTCGGCTGCTAAGGGACACTAATCCCAGCGGTGTCTCCAAAATGTAACCCCTAGGGGGCGCTATCCCAAGGGCTACTACCTCTGCCTGCTCTGACACTGACAGGTTGAGGGGCCTAGATCCGATGGCAGGTGCCTCCACCCAGAGGTGAGGGTTGGTGCAACACCCCTTTCTTCCCACTACTGGCCCACTCAAGTAAACCCCAATATCCCAGCCACATACACTTACCCCCAGGCTTGAACCAGTCTGCTTGCTCTGGGGACCCCCTGAAAAGTAAGATGCTGTTAAACAATAGTCACAGTACAGTAGTTCACCATAAACACACAGTTCAGCCAGTGTACCTTTGCAAAACAACCAATCTGATTTATTTAGGGGGAGATAACAAGGACTGGGGCAATCAGGTTAATCAGCTTACCATTTCTAATATATATGTATCTTTCTATCTAGGGCACTGTGCACAGGCCTAACCTATAAGTCAATGTCTCTGGGTACCCAGGCAATAAAAGGCTAGTCCCTCGATGCAGCTGGTTGGGGTCCTGACACAGAAACAAACAGCTGATTCATATGAATGTTACATTGAGCCAGCAGGCTCAGTTAGTGTAGCCAGTAAAGAAGCCAGAAGTTCTTGCCCTCACCAGGAGCGTTTGACAGGGAGCTACCCTGATTTAGTACTCACAACTCCAGTAGAAAGAGCGTTCTCACACCACTCGTAGAACCGAGCCTGGAATTCAAACACTTCTCCGCACATTTATATGAAAGGCAGAGGGGTACCATACCAGGCAGCTGCTGTATATTCCCGATCACTTTCACTGCAGTACACCGGGCCCAATGACACAGCTTCACTTGTCCTGACAGACTGAGCGTGACTGAAGCAGATTCTCCAGTCCTCTACAGGGTGAGCCTGGTAGGTAGCTGCGCTTTTGCACAGCCTCCTCCGACCACTACTTAGCGGATTTAGTCCGAACTTGATGGCGTTCAAGCTGCCCCCCTCTGGCTTTCCACATGCACTTCCTGCACAAAAACTCAATGTTTGCAGGAGCCCAGAGCTCCTTCCTCGCTCACAGCCACAACGACTCTGCCTCTTGGCAGTTTGGGCAACGACTCTCAGTTTGGGCGCCACCTGATCCCGTTGGTGGGCTGCAGATGCCAGTCACTTAATTCGGTCCTCATTGATGCAAAAAACCACCACAGTCCAGAACTTCATTTCCCAGAATTACTGACTGTATCCCCTAAGGCCAGCCGGCTCCAAAGAAAGTCCTGATTCTGGTTGGCTCAAGCAGTCTCCATTTTAGTTACCCCTCTCTACCCCATTGGCCCAATTCAACAGTCCAGGTCCAAAATGGAAGGGCCAAGCACACAAAGTCCCAGCTGAAATGAAAGCAGGTTAGACAAACTGTAATTTCACTAATACTCTAAATGATTGCAGCCAAACAGTTACATCTGTCAGATGGGCTCCCATTGCACTTTTCAGCGACTACAGGATGGAGTGATTACACCGTAGCTCAGGCGGGATTTGAACAGAGAAACACCAGTCCCCCCCATACCAATCCACTGGAGCCTGCAAGCAAGCAGCTCTTAAAGAGACAGTACTGGAGGCTTTAGAAACACTCACAATGCCTGCATTTTGGCGGTATTGCGCCAAACACCAGTTAGGCAGGGAGCATTTAGGCAAGCTCCGGGACGGCTTTTAAGAACCCCCATTTGTAAGGGGGTTACACCAACATTTGTTAAAATAAAAAATATTCAGTATTTGATAGGACCATGGACATCCACAGAATGAATTTCAGGAGGGGGACAAGGTCATGAGGCAGGTATGACATTGCTCCCCCATATCCCAAACCATAAGGCTGGGGTCTGGGCGCTGCCAGGCCCCCAGAAGCTCTTGGGGTCAAGATGCACTGTGGTGGGTTTTGTGGCTTTTATTGATGATAAAAACACAGTTCTGTTGCATTTTCCCTACCCCTGACTCCAGGGAATAATTAATCCCCCCCTCCATGTACTTAGGGATGTGGACTGCTATGAAGATTACATTACTGTCAGGAAGGTCCATTACAATTACAATACAGTAGACTGACAAAAAAGGCCCCAAATATTTTAGGACATTATTCCTTGAACAGGACCTGGAGACTCCTAGCCTCCAGGACAAACTGATTCACTACTCTTTGAACAAACATTTCCTTCCCGGGGTTAATTTTGTCTCTGTGCACACTTATCATACATAAGCCAGTTAACCGCTTGTCACTCATTGTTGACCGAAGCCATGTTTTTGCCCTTTGCAAGGAGCTGAAAGAGCATTCAGTTGTGCATGTTGTTACAGGGAGGGTAAGTGAGGTATGAATGGCTGTTTTGACAGACGGAAAGAGGTTTGTATGGCCTAAAACTTGATGAGACTCATGTCATCTGTGTCCATTCGTTCCCATTGTATGTTTGCCCACACGTCATATCACGTACTGGATTCCTTCACAAAATTGTCAAACTGGTAGAATCCGTGCATCAATTTGACCAGGTTCCTGAAGTCAGTTTGTTCTGTTGTAGCCATCTGAGAATGATGAAGCTTCAACAAGTGGTAATCAGGCTTATTTTTGTGAGCAAACTGAGTTCTCAGTGATGAAAGTAGTGAGTCCAGATAGGGAATATAAACAGATCGGTGGTAACGGGGAGGCAGTATAGCACAGTGGTTTAAGGTTCTGAGCTGCAAATCTGGTGACATTCAGCAGATCAGACCTGGGTTTGAATCCCACAGCTTCCACTTACATACTGTGTGACTCTGAGCAAGCCACTTAACTTCCCTGTGCTCCCAGGATGCACCTGTAAAAAAGTTTTCAGCTTAGTGTGCTACTCCTGGTTAACCAACAAAATAAAAAAATACTCTTCAATAGTTTGACTAGGTGGATTAGCTTGGTTTGTCTGCCTTGTGGCCTGTCTTGGTGCCTTGATCTCCATGCCAACTTCATTTGCCAGTTTCTCCAGGTCCTCTAATATTGCCCTGAAGTTGGTCTCACTTCTCTCCCAGTGATCACTGATCACAACTACTAGCTCTTGGAAAAGAGATTGCACAGCTAACAGGTCTAGCAGCATGACCTGCAGAGCCTGGGTGACTGCTCTAGCTTTGAAGAATACTTCTTTATCAAGACTAGACAATAAATGTTGGTGTCCATGATGCACACAGCAACTGGTATGCAAGTTGTCTTGTTTTGTTTTGGTGTTGCTGTTGTTTGTTTCAGCCAGGTTCTCTAGTTCTGTTACAATCTTTGTGAAGTGTTCTGTAAAAATTCAGATGCTTTTGTACTTCTGAGTCCAGCATGTTTCACACAACAAAGGAATATTTCGGATGAGTTGTCTCCTTTGAGAGCTCTCGAAGAAGAAATTTTATTATATTGTGTCGACTGCATTATGGCAAGGCAAGGCAACTTTTATTTATGTGGCACCCATTCCCAGGGGCTCTGGGCACCTAACAATAAAACAGTCAGGAAAAAACAATAAATAAAGCTGGATAAAATTCAAAGATAGTAAAATTCAGAGTTTCAGCATTATAATATATATTTTCAGATAGCATGGACAAATTGGGTTGGAATACCTAGTCCATACCTCCGAATTGGGGGTGGAACCAGTCGGATGGTCCTACTACTACACTGTGCATTTCAGTTTTTGTGCCCCCTTCATAGACCTGCCCCTGTGGAGATGATCAGGTACCGCCCTTTACAAAATGTAAGCTCTGAAGGCCTGGTGGCGGTACTTGACCTATCAGTTCTTCCATTGGCAACCAGTAATCCAGAAGCCCTAGTTGTGGCTTATAATCAGGCCATAACTTTGGCCCTGGATGTCATTGCTCCTGTCCATGTTTGTCCTCTCTCTCTTTGCCCTTGGTCCACCTGGTTAGATGGATCTTTGAGGGAGATGCGGCAACTAGGATGAAGGTTAGAGCATTGCTGGCGGAGATCTAACCTTGATGCCGATCACCTTAAAGTGATGGACCATTATCAAACTTATCAATCCGCAATCACCCGTAAGAAGGCAGAGTTCCTGTCTGGGGAGATTGAGGCCGCTCAGAACCGACCAGCTCAGCTTTTTCGAACCATGGACAGACGTGCAACCTAGCCTGTCTACAGGTTCAAAGAGCTTTTTCGCAGGTTGAGTGCATGGAACTGGCTCAATTCTTCACGGCTAAGATGGCCGACATCAGGGCGTAACTCCTACTGGCATATTCTGGTGCTGCTCTCGATCGGCATTTGGACACTGCTCCTTGGTTTTCCTGGAATACATTCAACTGGCTGGAGCTTGGGGTCATCATGAGGATTGTCCAGGGTATGTGCCCTACATGCTGTAGTTTGGATCTGGGTTCAGCTACCCTGATTTTGGGTTGTAGTGACATTCTTGGCCTGGTCCTAGCACAGATAGTCTGGTGCTCCCTGGAAACAGGCGAGTTTTCTAGCTCCCTGTAGGAGGCGGTGGAGACACCCCTCCTGAAGAAAACTTTCTTGGACCCAGACTGCCATGAGAACTACAGACTAATCTCGAACCTCCCCTTTATGGGGAAGTTGATCGAGAAAGTAGTTGCTATACGCCTGGAGGACCATTTGACCATCCATGATGTCTACAAGCCTCTTTGGTCTGGTTTTTGAAAGAGGCATAGTACTGAGACGGCGCTGGTTTGAGTGCTCAATGATCTTCTGATGGCTAGAGATTGGAAGAATCGCTCCATTTTGGTCCTTCTTGATCTCTCTTCAGCATTTGACACTGTGGACCATGGGGTTCTGCTCGATCGTTTGAGGTTCATCTGTGGCCTGTCAGGTACGGTCCTCAGGTGGTTTTCATCTTTCCTCAATGGAAGAACTCAAAGGGTGGTGTCGGGAATTTACTCCTTTGACCCAGTCCCTTTGTCATGTGGGGTTCCTCAGGGATCATTGTTGTCCCCCATGTTGTTCACAGTGTATATGCTACCCCTCGGAGACATTGTAAGAAGGTATGGGCTGAGGTTTCATTGCTTTGCCGATGATACCCAGCTCTACCTTTCTTTTGCACCTGACCAGAATAGAGATCTTGCAGTATTTAATAACTGCCTCACAGAAATCCAGGAATGGATGGCTTTGAGCTGGCTGAGGTTGAACTCGGCAAAGACTGAGGTGTTGGTGGTGAATCTGGGTCACCGGATAGAGGGGCTGGGGGTAGGGTCACCCTTGGGACATTTTCTTGGGGCCTCCCACTTCCGACCTCTGAATGGGTGTGAAACCTGGGGTACTTTTTGATGAGGGCTTAACACTGCGTTCGCAGGTGTCGGCCATCGTCAAATCCATTTTTTATCATCTGAGGAATCTTTTCAAAGTTAAGCATCTACTTCTGTCCAGTGATCTTTCTACAGTGGTCCATGCCTTTGTGTCCTCTCATCTGGATTATTGCAATGCCCTTTACCTAGGGCTTCCAGGGGTGGATATTCACCACTGGCAGCTGCTGCAGAATGCAGTGGCCTGGTTATTGACGGGAACCTCTCAGTCCTGCCATATTTTGCTGATGCTGCACGAACTGCACTGGTTGCCAGTTCAGTGGTGAATCACCTTCAAAGTCGGAGTTCTGACTTATAAAGCCCACACAGACAGAGCCCGGACTACCTGAAAGAGCTTCTGGTCCCTTACTGCCCAGGGCGATCAGCTGCGCTTGACTGATGAGGGGTTGCTAGAGATACCAAGGGTTTGTCTAAAATCTTCTGGGGCCTGTGCATTTATGCATGTGGCCCCTACCCTTTGGAATTCTCTACCTCGTCAGATACATGAGTGCCTGACCGAGGAGGGATTTAAACAGTCACTCAAAACTGTTTTATGGAGCTGTGCTTTTGGGGATTAGTTTTATTCTGCTGACTATTTATATATATTTTATCCTATTTATAATATATGTAATCTTATGCTGAAGTTGTTTTAATCTTATGTAAGGGGCCTTGATACTTGAAAGGCACCATATAAATGAAACTGATTTGATTTGATTTGAAAAGGTCAGGCTGAAGAGGTGGGCCTTCAGCCTCAGTTGAAATGCCTCAATCGAAGGGGCCTCCCAGATTGCATGTGGTAGCGAGTTCCACAGGGTCGGCCTGGTGACACTAAAGTCGCGGCCACCTGATGTCTTGAGCTGAATCCTGGGAATGTCCAGGAAGTTCATCAAAGAGGAGCAGAGGGAGCGAACAGAGGTCACAGGTGTCAGGAGCTCAGACAGGTATCCTGGATCCAGCTCATATAGGGCCTTAAATGTGAGCAAGACCACCTTGAAAATGACTCTCCACCTGACAGGCAGCCAGTGCAGGACACCCAGCACCAGGGTTACATGACTGGACTTGGACAGATATGTCAGCAACTAGGCCACTGCATTCTGCACTAGCTGCAGTCTGTGGAGGGTCCCTTCCGTGACCTCGAAGTACAGAGCATTACAGTAGTTGAGCCTAGAGGTAACAAAGGCATGTACCAGAGTAGGCAGATCTTCAGGCAGAATGAGGGATTTGGTCCTGGCAATGTTCCACAAGTGGTAAAAGACACTTTTGACAACAGACGATACCTGGTCTTCAAAGGTCAGTCTGCTGTTTAGGATCACACCAAGATTGTGCGCCCTTGGGGAAGCCACTAATGGAGCAGACCTTAGGAAAAGACTTGTGCTAGCTCCAGGTAGCAATCAATCACACCTGTGACCCGGCTTGATCACCAGGACCTCTGACTTATCTGGGTTAAGTCTCAGTCAGCTGGAAGACATCCAGTCATTGATTTTAGTCAGGCAGGTGTTGAGCACTTCCATGGCATCAAATGTTCCAGGCACAAATGACAGATACAGCTGTGTTTCACCTGCATAACAGTGAAACTCCACACTGTACTGCTGAATGATCTCACCCAAGGGCAGCATGTACACTGTGAACAACATTGTCAACAAGATCGAGCCCTGTGGTACTCCACATGACAAGGGCATTGGGGAGGAGGTGAAATTCCCCATCACCACTCACTGCACCCTATGAGATAGATAGGACTCAAACCTTTTGATGACCACACTGGTGAGTCCACAAAACTCACAGAGCAAATCAAGAAGTACAAAGTGATCTACAGTATCAAAGGCAGAAGAGAGACTGAGGAGTATGAGAATTGACTTGTCTCCTCTATCTCTAGCCCTGAGCAGTTCATTGTGCACTCTCACTAATGCTGTTTCTGTGCTGGCCCGAAAACCCAACTGAAATGGCTCATAGATGTCAAAAGACACGAGATGATCCTCAAGCTGCTGAGCCACAAGTTTCTCAACAACCTTGCTCAAAAATGGCAGGTCGGAGATTGGACAATAATTCACCAGGATGTCTGGGTTGAGGGAAGGTTTCTTAAGGAGAGGCCTCACCAGTGCTTCTTTCAAAGCCATTGGGAACACTCCCTCTACCATCGAACACCTGGCAATCCTGGTGAACACCGGGCCAACAGCCTCAGTGCATCCCATTCAGAAATGCATTAGGGCTGGGTCCAGTTCACAATAAGATAACCCCAGTGAGCTCAGCCACCTCCACTGGCCTAAACTTCTCCCAGATAGATGGAGTGCCTCTGCTCCTCCTAGTCTGACCACTGCGAGGCAATAACCTCCCTGATGGAATCCGCACCTGGATAGATGACACTCTGTCAGAGAAAAACAGAGCAAACTCTTCACACACAGTGAATGAAAAAGTCTTTCCTGGTTGTAGACAGGCAGGATGGAGTAGTCTATCCACAGTCCAAAAGAGCTGAGAAGGTCTGTTTCTCCCTGCAGCAATTTCCCTGGACAGGAATTCTGTCTTCTTACGGGAAATTGCCTCCTGGTACTCGCCGTAGTGAGCATGCAGGGCCAGTTTGTCAGTCTCCAGCTGGGTCTTCTGCCAGCAGTGGTCCAGCTTCCACCCCTTGATCTTCATTGAATTGAGATCCCCATCAAACCAAGGGGATCTCAAGTGAGATGATATGGGACATATACGGACTGGACTAATGACATCCAGTGCTTTGGATACCACCCTGTTATTGGTGGCCACCACCTCACTGGCGCTAATCACATATGCTATGACCTAGGGCCAATGGTCCCCCTGGGCACAACCTCCTTAAAGGGTGATAGCTAACCATCTTCTAAGGGGGCCCCTGAACGTGACCCTCATGGTGCAGTGATCAGACCATGAGACCTGATCAATCTTGAGGCAATCAACCCAAGCCCCACCTGGAACACCAGATTGAGCATGTGGCCATGCTGGTGGGTTGCAGAAGCAACTGCTTGTGCCAGGCCCAGTGATGACATTAACTGTAGGAGGTCATAACCAAAATGCAAAGATTCATTGTCAACCCAGACATTGAAGTCCTCCAGGATTAAACATCTGAGGGACTCCAACACCTGGTTAACAATGAAATCCTCCACCTCCTGCAGGAACTATACCCCCGGCCCAAGAGGTCGTTATATTAGGAGGATCCTGCAGCCTGCACCTGGATTATGGACAATACTCACATTATTGAGGCAATTTATGACGAGGTTGAGTCAATGCGAGGATCAATGTACAAATGCAGCTCTAAGGTAATTGTCTTTAATTATGGCTTGAATACCTGATTCCCTGCCAGCCATTGCTGGGCAACCATCAAGCCCAATGACGTATTAGTTTATTCAGATTAAGTCCAAATTCTGAATACTCTCCCAGAATCTCGTTTGCTAAGCCTTCTGCTGTTCAGCCAGAAACTGGGATAAAACCAAAGAACTCTTTACGTACACATGTATTTCCATTATGTTCTTCAGTAAATCTCACCCCAAGAGACAACTGTTTTGTGCTTGAAATATATGTGATTTTGTCTGCTAAAATCGAAAACCCCACTGAAGTATTAACTACATGGACAAAAGTTTCTCAAAATTTTATCACAGATTTTGATCTGCTTGTTCTGCGTTTTGACAGAAGTATACCTGACATTGGTAGGTGCAGTTTCCAAATGGTTTTTCAAAACTTAATCTCCTGCCTTGATTCAATATTCCATCAGACCTTGCATATTGCCTGAAGAGCTCATCTTACCACGGAGAGCTATGGCATGGGTTCAGCAAAATCTGTGCTTGAGACTATTGGGTAAAGTATTTTGTAATTTTCCTCTATGGTTTTTCTGTGGATTTCATGAAGTTGTTGCTCAACAGAAACAGCTTTCCTTCTCATGACCGCAAGAAAGTTAATTGCATCCTCATGTGATCCCCAATGTCAGCAACTTTTGCCATGCTCTTTTTTGGCTTTTTTGAAGTATTTGTATTTAGTAAAACCTTTGGTAATGAAAGCGCCTTGTATTCTGTGCATTACCTTCTGAGGAAACAGAACACAGTACCAACAGAGAGCTCCTTTCAGAGAAGGAGAGTAGGCTAGCCAAGGAGAGTATTGGGCAAGCCAAGCATAGCAGAAACATTCTTTGGCCTGTACTATCACATTTAAATTCATATGTGTCAGTAGGTGTCCAACAGATGGTAAGCAGTTGAAATTTTAGTTCCTCAGATACTGCACGGGTTTCACATGGCTGACACATTGTCTAGTGTCCAGTGTTTGGGTTTCCGCTGGCTTTAGTTGCCCGCACACGTCTGACTGCGCTGTGCCATACCAGCATATGCTGTAGTGCTCTGTTTTAGTTTTGGTTGTCTTGCATCTTCACATATGGACACTTGCTGTGTATCAGCCAGCTGTGAGGAATTGTAAGTTTCTTCAGGAACAGGAATATGACTTGTTTTCTGTTTCTTGAAATAATTCAGATGTCCATGGCTAATATCACCATTGTTCCATCATTGCTGTCCTTTTCCTTTTGTTCCTTTTTGTATTCAATTCAGTAAGACATGCACTTTGGTTAGAGTCAGACAATCAGTGAGACCAGACACCTTCATCCTCCCAGCCAAGGCTTGCCAAGGTGATCTTCTCCCTTTATTTCCTGTTCCTTTTTTCAGTTTTGTTTCATTCAAAATGAAGCTGCTGCAAGCAATAGTCAGAACAATAACAGTAAACCTAAACCACTTAGGCTGTACTATAGACTACAGTAACTGGCCATACAGGCAGCAAACTACTCCAGTTGCACCCCAGCAGCCCTGGCAGGCCCCTGCAGTAAGTGAGTCACCACCCAGTCAGACCTCCTCCAGAAAGGATCAGGTCACTGATTTTTTGTTGCCCTGTTTGGTTCTGTTTTAATATATATATATATATATATATATATTTGCAAATTACAATTTAAGAAGCGTTAAGTGTTATTATTTTCTGTTTTTTACTTTTGTAATAATTGCTACCACACTACCCAACCATTTCTGTTCTGTAGCCAGACTGTTAGACACAGTAAAAGGCAAGCAAGCAGATTAGAATGTCATTGCTGAGTGACAAGATGAGAGACTGTGTGTTAGAGAGAGACTAGAGACACTTAGAAGGTGATCAGAAGTTCAAAACAACACTAGTCCGGATACAAAAATGATTGAGAGAGTGAACTGATTTCTAACACTGTAAGTGACAAGCCCTTTCAGCCTGCCTGGCCCTGCTTCAAAAATATTAAATTCAAATGTTATTTCTTCCTCTGAGAGAGTGAACTGATTTTGAACACTGTGCCCCTGCTTCAAAAATATTATATTCAAATTCTTCCTCTGACAGACTGAACTGATTTTTTTGCAAATTAATATACTTTATTGAATTTTTCACAAGAAATAGATTACAGACTGACAATCAGCAGCCTTCCCCTTCCATCACAGTGAAGACATTAAATCAGGCACCTATAGGGAAAGCTGTAACAATGGTTGTGTAAGACCAAACAGTTTACAAGACTTAAAATGAACATTGCCATGGCCAAAAAAACAACAACTTTATCCTATTTAACTACTCCACTCCCCCTCCCAGAGCACCTTTAGCATTATAAATGGGTTCAAAAGGCTCATCCAGAGGAACACCTCCTGATGCAAGACAGGCAGATGAGGGCTAGAACCACAGCTCTATTCCGGAACCCCCCGGACAATGATCTCTACGGGTTACTGCGTACCCTCTCTACCCCACATCTATGAGAGGTCTTATGAGCTGCATATAAGAGGCAAGAGGGCCACAAGTGGGGCCCACCTCCTGTTAAACACCTCCTCTTGGTCCACTCATTTTGCAATATGCTGTCCCATCTCAAGGACCTGAAGAATTTCAGCATGCCATTCTTTTAGAGAAGGGCAAGTTTGATCTTACCAATGTCTTACAATAATAAGTTTGGCAACCCCTGAAATTAGTGACATATAGGCTTTTTGGGAGTCTGTCATATCTCTTGGGAAGTGGCCCACTAAGCAAATTTGTTTGGTAAAATAAGAGTCCAGGTCCAACATGGGGTCTAAAGCTCTCTTAATTGCTTGCCAAAAAGGGTAGCGTGAACTGATTTTGAACACTGTATAAGTGGCAGCTCTTTCTGCTTCCCTGGCCCTGCTTCAAAAATATTACATTCAAATTCTTCCTCTGAAAGAGTGAACTGATTTTGAACACTGTGCAAGTGGCAAGTCCTTTTAGCCTGCCTGGCCCTGCTTCAAAATGTTAAATTCAAATGTGATTTCTTCTTCTGAGAGAGTGAACTGATTTTGAACACTGTGGCCCTGCATCACAAATATTAAATTAAAATTCTTCCTCTGAGAGACTCTAGAGTGAACTGATTTTGAACACTTACTGTGTAAGTGGCAAGTCCTTTTAGCCTGCCTGGCCCTGCATGAAAAAAATTAAATTCAAATTGTTCCTCAAACTCAGTCCTTTATACTCCCCACCAAATGCATTTCAGTTCAATGAAGTTCCTGATGGCTTTCTGCCTCCCATACCCAAGCAGTGTGATTTCTCTTCTTCCTCGCTCCCCTGCCCTGCCTGATTTGCACACACCCATTCAAGCTCTGTTCCTTCCAAGTTCCACCTTTTCTTTCTGGGCTTCTTCAGTAAATGTTATTCAAACAACAAAACTGTATTTTTTTGTGTGCTGCTGTTGTACTGTTTAGTTATTCTGCAATTTTATTAAGTTGTTGCTGTCACTGAGAATTGTCTCCAGACAGCAGATCAGCATGCAAAAGCCAGCACTGCCACCAACATGACACGACTGTCTGCTTAGTCTAGCAGCATGCACACTTGTGCACTGAGGACAGTGAGTGACATGGGAACAATACAAGCTCAGATCCCACTAGACTCTGTTCCCTTCCCAATCCCTGACTTAGCCACCTGATGAAATCTCTGCTGGTCAGGTAATGCATGCAAGCACAAAGCAGCTCATAGGGTGGTGCCCCCCCCCCCGATGAGCCGTCATCAGTGCGTGGCCACCATGATCTATCTAATGGGAAGCAACTTGGGCATCATCATCATCACCAATGACCTGAAATCATCCAAGCAGACCTCTAAAGCAGTAGGTAAGGCTAGGAGGATGTTAGGGTGTATCAGTAGGGGTATCACAAGTCATAAGAGGGAGGTAATAATCCCTCTTTACAAGACACTGGTTAGGCCCCATCTGGAGTACTGTGTGTAGTACTGGAGGCCACACCTTGACAAGGACATTAACCAAATTGAGGCAGTCCAGAGAAGGGCAACTAAAATGGTGCATGGACTGCATTAGAAGACATATGAGGACAGATTAACAGAGCTCAGTATGTATACCCGTGAGCAAAGGAGGGAGAAAGGTGATATGATCGAAACATTCAAACACCTTAAGAGCATTAAAAAGGTGAAAGAGTCTAACATGTTTAAATCTAAGAAAAGTAGCAGGACAAGAGAACACAGCATGAGACTAGAGGGAGGCCGATTAAGGGGGAATGTGAGGAAATAATTTTTCACAGAAAGGGTGGTAAATGCATGGAACGGTCTACCTCAGGAAGTGGTGGCTATGAATACAGTGCAGGTCTTCAAACAGGCATGGGATAGGCATAAGAGAGCAATACAGATGAGTATGAATAGATGGGTCACTGACAGAGCAAAGGCCAAAGGCACATTTATAAGGTGGAAAAAGAAATGGTCAGACTGGATGGGCCTTGCGGTCCTTATCTGCCATCAACTTCTATGTTTCTATGGAAGCACAGAACAGCTGAGACAGTCAGCCTGAGCCACAGGATGTGGTCATGAAGCAACAAGAGAAACAGAATGGATCGGGGAAAGAACAGGTATGGGCACTTGCTCATGAGTCATGATCCATGGGTTGTGTGCTGTCATTTAAAGGGCAGGCAGCTCTTTTATATATTATATTTAATTGATTTTGGCTTGGGGGCCCAATTCCGGGGGCAAGTGCCTTCCCTTGCCCCTCTTCCTCTTGTGGATGCCCATGGATGTGACTCTTACTCATATCACAATAACTGGATGTATGAATGGTTTTGGACTACTTGGTACATTTACAGTCCCATGGTCTAAACCCTCCACAATAAAGTTTCCTTTGGCAGCTATTTCAGCTTTCAAATCAGCACAGACCAAGAAGAGAACCACACTGAAGTGGACTAATGCCGGTGCAGCTGACTGACAAATTAAGGCTAAATCAGCACAAAAGCCCAATGCTTGCAAACAAACACTGCAGAGGCAGTAAATACTTTCAGAAGCCCATTTTATGCTGCATCTGATTTTTATTTTCCCGTGAGTGTGGCTGTATTTGGAGTGTATTGAAGATCATATTTAGGGCTAGCCAGCCTGTTCAGTTACACCAGATTCAGTGCACTTGCACGTGGCTCTCCTTTTGAACTGTGCCTTTCCGACTTGGCACTGAGCCGTGAGCACAGACATATCCCTATCCATTTAAAGTTGGGATTTTCACTGCCATTCATGTGGATTGAATTTTGTGGAGGACTTGAGCTGTTGTCTGATTCTTTTCCACAGGAGTACTGGTCAGAAATAGAGCAGCCGAGTAGCTACATTACTTCTGATTTCTGCAAGAACAGAGAATGAATTCAGGTGAATCAGGTACTGAAACAAGGGTTCGGGAACTAGCTTCAGTCTGGGACTTCTGTATCTTTGCAGACCAAATGTTTGCAAGCAAAGGAGAAATTAAGAGGATCTGACACTGAGCCAAGAGCCACTGTTTTGGAACCCCAAGAACAAGATAATATAAGGCACTTTTACATGGCGCTGATTTGTGCCACTTGGTTTTGTCACAGTCCTGTAATGCTCCTCCCGCTGTGCTCCCATGCCACTTGTACATGGCAGTGGTATTTCGGTTGTTTGTCTTTTCCTGCATTTCGGACGTGATTCTGGCTATCCAGTGTTTGGTGACATTGTGGCAAATTAGCGGAACTCTGGGCAGCATTCTGCCTTGATAACAACAAAAAAATGTAAGTTCTCTGCAGAATTCATTTCGGGCTGATTTTCCCTAATGAATTCTGTTGAAAACAGTTAAAAATTCATCCAAAGTTAAGTGGAGAAAAGTAACTCACAAAACTTAAGTTATTAAAATGTATTAAGTAGCACAATTCCACAGGGCCAATTTTTTTAAATGTTTTCAACATAACTCGTTAGGGAAAATCCTCCCTAAATGAATTCTGCATCAAAGTAATAATTTTTGTGATGTTAGCAAATATGGGCATTTTGCTTTGCAGATCTAGCCATTCATGGAAATGAATGGAAAGCTGCTTTTACATGCCAGGGCACAATGAAACAGAAGCTGGCAAACCCACTCAAAGAGGAAACATTTTGGGGTGAGCGCTCACTTTTGTTGCACAATGGGTTGCTTGCATACACATTTTTTTGTATCAGAACAGCGAGTCTGTAATACCTGTTCTGTCACAAGGCACTGTGTGTAAAAGTGCCTATAAAGAGCAGTTTTTTTGCACTAGAGAGGCTACTAATTCAGAAGTTGAACATTACTTACAATGTGACCATGCTTGAAATTTATTTGGAAAAGGGCAAGTCCCAAGAGGGCTATGTGTTATCAAAGTACCCTCATATGGGAGAAATAACTTTAAACAAAAAGAAGCCTGGCAAAGGTTAGCAAAGGAGTGCTTAATTGGTTTTACTAAATCAGTGATAAAACAAGATATTGGGAAATTTGATGTCATTTCAGCTGAAATTGAAAAGGCAAAAAAAGAAGAGGGCCACGGTGAAGCACAGTAACCTGCAGTAATGATGTCACAAAATCCTGCATGACAAAAGGGCTTAATTGCCATTGACTTACAATGGCCCCTCAAGTAATCTGCAGCATTCTATGATATTCTGCAACCATTGCATTCGGGCTGTCATGTCTGCATATTGAGTACAGTGAATTTAAAAAACTGGACACTGCATTACACAGTAAAACTGAAATGCATGAAAAGGAATTGATTGCTAGAAAGCAAACTAAATTGCAGCATGACCAGAAAGATTACAGTAATGACTGGGTATTTAATTGCAACACAGATAAAAAGGCACATTCCAGAAGGAGGGGACACGCCAAGTCCAGACGTGGTCATGAAAGTACTAAATCAATTAAAGAACAAGCAATTAGGGAGTCAAAAGTAACAATTGTGGACGCCAATGGAGAAAGATTTTACAATGAAGCCATTGGTTCCAAGTTTTAGAAACCTTTTTTTAGGGGCCAAAAAAAAAACAAGAGGCTCAAAAGAAAAAGAAAACTATATGGTAGAAGATGTGGCCAAAAGCACAGGAGGTGAATGGAGAGTGTTGAGGGAAAGAACACAGAAAAATTACAAATAATTACAAAGACAGCTTACTGTAAATGAAGAGGTCATGCACTTGAAAGAACTGAATTTTGTGCCACCTGCTAAAGTAAATGAATTTAACTATATAGACAGGCTTGTTCAAATTCTTCAGGAAATTTAAATGTTATATTGCAACCAAACAGGAGACACATGAGTGAAGAAAATATAATGGGGTTTCTGGATTCTGAGGTCTTACCAGATTCTGAAGATCTGGACATATTGTTGGAGCTTATGGACTCTGGGAATGCAGAGCAAAATGAGCTTTCAGATTCTAATACAATGAAGGGTAATGAAGAAGAGAACCTGGACACACAGAATCTACTGGCATTAATGGATCTGTTAGACAGAGAATAATGGATAGGTAAGTGTGTGTTATGGATTTTTTTTCACACACTCGAGGTGTGTGATGACCCATAAACCTCAAGAGCGAAGCTTGAGAAGTTTATGTGGTCATCACACACCAAAGGTGCATGAAAAAAATCCATAAACTCACACTCACATAACCTTTATTTTTTATAATTGTTGGTGTATGGACTTCCTGTGTAGACCTTGGAGCCGAGGGGGAGTGACATGGAGGGTCCTTTGGTGAAGCGTGTCCGAGCAGTGTTCACTGCAGTGAACAGTGTGCTACATAACTGAAAAAAACAGCAAGATTTAGTGTAAGAATTACCTCAGTTCTAACGACAAGGATCACTTTTCCTAGTTTGCTCTAAAAGAAACTGCCGAGTGTAGAGCGACGAGAGTGAGTGACTCCGTGGCTTCAGAAGACTCAATGCACTACACTCGGCGGCTTCATTAGAGCAAACTAGGAAAAGTGATCTTTGCTATTAGAACTGGGTAATTCTTACACTAAATATTGCTGTTTCTTTTAGTTATGTAGCACACTGTTCACTGGAGCGAACACTGCTCAGTCATGCTACCACAGACGAAAGTGAAAATTGTTTTGAGAATGCTGTAATAACCCAATTTTGGGTTATTATGGCGTCAAATGCCCTAATAACTGGATTTTCGGTTATCACGGTGTTTGACAGTACTGGTAATCCAGTTGATAGATAGGGTTACCAGTAATTATTTGGGAATAATACATCTGTGAGAGATATGGATAAACCCTCCAATGAGAAATTAAAACATTTTTAGGGACATTAGAAATTCATTGTTCAAATGTAAATCTGATTTTTTTTCTCTGATCTGCAACAGTACTTTATCATTGTTTGAAAAAAACTTTGACTAAACAGGTAACTGAATTACTACAAAATAACTCTGGAAGGGGTCACAATAACCTTCCATCCTCTGAACAACAAGCACTGAAAGATATGTCTGAGAATAAGGCTATAATTATCCAACCTGCAGACAAAGGGAGGAATGTTGTTATATTAGACAGAGATAATTACAAAATGAATAAGTTATTAAGAGACACACAATGTTATCTTACATTATCTTCAAATCCCCCAATGTCCTTTAAAAAGGAGCAAATACAATACTCTGTTAGAGGAGGTTGTAGCAATAGGTGCTATAACAGATTGTGAGCTGAAATTTCTTTGGTACGAGCACTCCATAATCCCCATGTTTTACATTTTGCATAAGATACATAAAAATCTTAGGGACCCCCAACTTGACCCATAGTATCTGGGGTTGGATCACTTACCTACAGTCTTGGCATTTTTCTTGACTTTTTTTCTTCAACAAAGTGTACGACAATTACCATCATATCATAAAGACACTGGCCACACTTTACAACAAGCATTTGTCAATGCTGAATGTTTCCTTGCGTGGTGCATGTGGCGGGGTGTTTTGTGTTAAATGAATCACAGGTTAAGGTTACTAAACAAATCCTCACCTGTTGCAATGTTTTGCAGGCTTTCCAAAATGCTGATGACATTGTAATAGCCTTGTTGTGCCCTGAAACCAGGTGCTGAATTTAAAGAGAAACAGTTAAATGCATACAGAGGCATCTGATTTAAGAAGGCTAACTGATAAACTGATGTTGAATAAATCAAATACACAATAGCTTGAGTCAAAATGTGTGTAGGAGCCCCATGATGCTGTGAGAAGCGTCATTAGGGAAAAACATGTTAAGTGTCGTTAGGGAAAAACTCGTTTAGTTCAGGCAAGCAGTCCCACCAGCAGCCCCTGTGCCCAATAAATACTCCTGCATCCAGCAGAGAATCCCCCAGTACAGCCAGTCGCTTCAGTCAACATCCCCGTCACCCTGTGGCCAGTAGCCTCTCTGCAAATTCCCTGCAGAAAGATTCCCTCCCCCACAACCAGTTTCCCTGCACAGCTCAAGCCAGGGCTGATTTAAAAATGTTTATTAGCTGCAAACTCAGATGCTCCCACTAAAACCACTGTCGACGAATAAAAAGAAGTGCGGTCTACATGAAATATCCCAAATTGAACATATTTGTATTTAATTAGTTTAACAACAAAATAAACAAAGCAGATCACTGACCAGACACGGATGTCAATGAGCCTCTTTCTGAGTTTTGACATCTACAATATGGTGGAGTACTTTAAGCACTTGTGCTCAGCAGCCCTGATAGATGCTGCCATTCTAGTCTTTCCTGTAGTTCTGTGCCTATAGGTGCTGCCATTCTAGCCTTCGTTTCAAGTTCTGTAGTCTAAACCATCTGAAACAAAGCAAACCGAATGCTCAAGGCAGATATTTGTTTCAGTGTTCAAGTGGGGTGGCTTAATTGGGTGGGGCCTAATGCACCCAAGGAGAACAAATTTGTGAATGTTTTCATAATGGCTGCCTGGTTAGGAGAAACCATAATTATTGTCTTCCAAACTTGATTGAACTGGCTTCACATTTTCTGACATTTTTTAAACTCACTTCATCTGCTGTTCCTGTTCCAGCTCAATGCTAAGCAGGGGTGCTGGAAGATTGTGAATGGCGGGGGTGCTGAAGAGAGGGAGGGCACTTGTTATGGAAACAAGCTCTGGCAGAGCCACTATGACTGTAAATGCATTAACTAGATAGGGGGGTTTCATGGGCTTAAACATAAACATTTATTTAAAAAATATTGGATTTACAAACCTTTGAGTCAGAGACTCATTTACAAAGACACCTCGTTGAAACTAATACAAAGACAGCACAGTTAACAAGTCCAAAAAAATGGCTTGGAGAGCAGACAGTTATAACAATCATTCACTGAAGATACATGAGTAGCAGTAGATAAACAGATTACATAGTTTAGGCACACAGGCACCACATCAAGAAGACCAAAGCAGTTAAAACAATATACAACAGCTAAAGCAAATAGATATCAGGGGTGGAATATTCAGAGCAGTTGTGCCATGTGCAATAGGGATGCTCCCGCGCAAGAGTGGAAATGCGTCATAGTGCGATATTCAGCAGGAGCGGCAGAGCAGCACAACATGCAATGCACTGCAGCGCAACAGAAATGAATGCATGCGCTACTGCAGGGGGCAGAACCAGGAATAATGTGCGCAGTGTGCTATTCATCAGTAGGCGATGTGCGCAGTAGCAGAGCAAGCTGAAGTTGCGCCACAGCGGAAATGAGCCAAAATAAAAGGGAGCAAGAGAGGGGAGGATGAATGCGCCACAGAGGAGCCATAGGTGGGAGCATGGAGACAGAGTGGCAGGGAGGGAAGACAGGAAGCAGGGGGCAGGTGTGGCCAGGAGGTGGACAGGGCCCACTGGAGGTGTGTGTGAGTGAGAGAAGGAGTGTGTGTGTATGCCTGTGTGTGTGTGTGCAAGAGGGCCTGAGAGTGCCACAGAGGACGGAGGGCAGTGGTAAGAGGTAGGGCACACAGAGGTGAACAGCCAGAGGTGAAAACGGTGCAAGGGCAGCACCAGCAACACACAGCGGGGGGGGACCAGGTAGACAGCCACCCGGGGGGGGGAAACACCAGCCAGGGACATGGCCAGTGCCACCTTCCAGATGGAGGCATTAATGAGGGGTGTGAGAAGGTAGGCAGCAGGGAGGCACTGGCCATGGAAGGGCCCATTGGCAGTACGCCCGGAACAGTCTGTACTGAGCCCACACCACCTTTGAACAGTACAGGCCAGTACCGCCTGAACCTGGCGGTTCTGAGGCAACTCTGTGAGCTGTGCAGTGATGAGATGCAGGCACCCACATGACAGAGCCATGTACTGTCTGTGGAGATGAAGGTCACAGCCGTCATGTGCCTGCTCACCATGGGCACCTTCCAGAGATCAACAGGGTACACGACAGGCATAGCCCAGTCAGCCGCGTCATGCCTACTCACACAATTCCTCAGCACATTGCTGCCACATGCTGTGGAGAACATCCATTTCTCCAGCAGACAGGCGGAGGGCACAGCACACATACAGGTGTTCCACAGGTTAGCATGGTTGCCTGGCATACTTGGGGCCATAGACTGCACCCATGTAGGCATCCAAATGCCACCTGGCCCAGAGGGGGTGGCGTACATCAACCACAAGGGCTACCTGAGTGTCAACTGCCAGGTGGCATGTGATGCCAGGGGCGCATAATCAAAGTCTGTGCCATGAACCCTGAAGGAGCACATGATGCCTTCATCTGGCACCAGTCTGCACTGTGCCATAGGTTCAAAAGTGGGGACATACCCACTGGCCATCTGGTACCTGAGTATGCATAGCACACTGGATGATGAGTGCAGATGTGGGGGGTGTGTGGGGCATTGGCAGGGATGCCATGGGAAATGGCCATGATGGCCCATGTCACGGTGACGCAGACCACCATGCTAACAACTCCCCTCTACACACAGGTGACAGTGCTTACCCACAATGGCCCTGGCTGCTGACACCATACCGGTGCCCCATGACCCCAGTGAAGCAACAATACAGTGAGGCACACATCACAACACGGAATGTCATTGAGTGGGTGTTCAGGCTGCTGAAGGCACAGTTCTGTTGCCTGCACATGTCAGGCAGTGCCCTACAGTACAGCCCCTCAAAGGCCTGTGGGCTATTCCTGGCCTGCTGTATCCTGCACAACATGGCCACTGACTGTGGGATAGTCATTGAGGTCAAGGAGGGGGACAGTGATGGGGATGAAGTGGAGGCCAGTCCAGCTGGTGTTGGGCAGCTACTCTCTGGGCGAAGGGAACCCCGGCTGGCCCGGATGGCACAGCAGCACCAGAACACCATCGAAGAGGAGCACTTTGGACAACACAGGTAGGCAATGCGGCCACGTGCAACCACCAAGGGCAAGGGCACAGCCCACAGATAGGCAGGGGTGGACACCAGGGGAGGACGGCGTCAGGGGCAGGGGAATGGGTGGGGGACCACACACAAGGGCAGGGACAGGCAGGGGTGCACATGGCATGCACACACACGCACACACACTCACACACACCACAACACATGCCCAAAGGGCAACAGGCACACCCACCCCAACAGGCACCCCCACACCCACACAGGACCACGCACAACCATGCCAAGTGGCTGGCACTGTGCATGACTCAGATGCTGAGCACCATTGCACAGTGGTTGACAGCTCTACACAGGCATCATCATGCACATGCCACAGTGGTCAGCAGCCGGGAGGGAGTGCACAGGGACCATGTGTGTGCAGGACTGGGCACCTCACCCATGCATTGCACAAAGAACACCACAGTGCACACAGGGCTGTGGCAGACAGTGGCCATGGAGGGGGATGGGTCAGTCATGCGGCACAGTACCATGGCTGCCACGGATTCATGGGCAGCCCCCCAAGACCTGCCAGCTGTGCCAGGCTGACCAGTGGCCTCATGGGGTGGCACCAAAGGGCCCCAGGGGGTGACACTGTGTGAACGAGATCATGTCCATGCAGGGGTCTGCAGGCCACCAAACATGCCTACACCAGGCATGATAGGTATGCCCACAGCAGAACCCAGCATTGACATAGCAGGGGTCGCATGATGCCAGGAATGGGGGGTGGACATAGCACTCTGCGGGGTGTGTGGCGGCTGGGCACCCAACTGATTGGTCAGTGTAGCCATGACAGTCACCATTGCAGTGGTCTGCCTGTTAATGGCAGTGGTCACATCTGCCCGCTGCTGAGCCCACTCTGCCAGGAGCAAGGCATAGTCCCTACTGCGATGCTCCTCTGCTGGCACAGAACTGCACTGAGAGCATCCACCGCCACCATGAGCCACATCTGCTGATCCACTGAGGCCTGGCGAAGATGGCTGTGGTCATCCAAGGGGTCATCTGCATGTCCAGCACGCTGTCCCCGTGGTGTTCCTGGCCCTGCTGCACAGCACACATTGATGGTGAGTGCCACACAGTGCTGCCATTCTGAGGTACGTCCACACACGGTGCATTAACACCGCCCCCGCCTCTGTCCCCAGGTTGACAATGGCCATCTTCTGCCACTGCCCCTCTGGCTGCCAATCACCAGGCAACACTGGCGCAGCCGCAGTGGCAACAGCCCCACCACCCTGGCCGCACACCAGTGCTGCCCCACTGGAGCATGCAGATGCAGCCTAAGAATGGGCTGTTGTGCAGGCAGCCACACCAGCATTACCTGTGGAACTGCCTGGGTGGATGCCATCCGTGGGACCATCCTGTGTCCCACATACATCACTGTCTGCGACGTGTGTCACACATCATCATCATTGCTGGAGCTGGCCCCAATCCATGTCTCAGCACACTGGACACCAAGGGTTGTGTCACGCTGGGACACAGGCAAGGCCATGTCTGCACCTGCACCACCGGCATCAGTCCAGACAGACGTGCAGGACTGCAGATGGTCAGTCCCTCGGGCACCTGTGGAGGTGGATGGGCACTCCACCATGTCCAGGGCCTCCCCTCGGTGGACACACCCACCACCGCTGCCCCATACAGATGCTCAGGAGCTTTAAAGGAACACAGTACCATTAGTGGCTCTGCCTGGCCCTACTACCCACACACTGCCAGCGCAGGACCTACCATGTAGTGATGGGCTGCCACCCCATCTGGAAGTCACCACCAGGAACATCCTCGATGGCACTACACTGCATGCTGATGGCCACCTGCTCCTCCCGTGGTGTCAGGTGGGGTACGTTCTGCTGGCCCCCAACGGTGGAAGCACATGCCACTGTGATGGTGGCCACCTTATCTTTTATCCACCTCCTGTCCATGCCAACCTTTTTCTTGCACTTCTGCATGGACCGCTGGTGGCTGCCCTGCTGGTTGACAGCATGTGAAACCTCACCCCACGCCGCTGCATGGGCCTGTGGTGTTCCCCTCTGTCTGCTAAGCAGCGGCTCCCTGTCGAGGTATGCCTCAAACAGGGCATCAGATTCTGCCCTGGTAAAGTTGGGCCTCCTCCTTCGCACCCTCCCCTGTTCCTCTTCATCCTTCCACTTGGTCATACTCGTGCCTGGGAGATGGACAGGCGTCACCTTGGACTGTGCAGTCCCATACAGCCCTCCCAGATCACTGTCCCCATGTCCCAACAGCATGCCACCTACCTCAAAGGACTGCAATACCAATCCATGGCCCAAGCAGCCTCAGGTCACATTTTTATAGTGCAACACATGCAAATGAGGGCAGGCGCAACTGTTGTGGGATGCAAATGCAGTGGATGCCCCGTGGAATGGCTCATGAGCTGATTTGCATATCCTGGCTGAATATCATGCTGTTGCACCTTGCACAATGGTGTTGAGCATGCTCAGGCTATGGCGCACCACTGTGACATGTGAAATTGGCAATGCGTCATGCATGCCCGTGGTGCTGATGCCAATGCTAGCGGTGCTGCTGATGTGCTGTGTGTGGGAGACAGTACAGGGAACAGCCACTACTGTGTCTGTGGTGCACATGTGCTATATGCTCAGAGGGGCGCTCGTGCCATGGTGCACCGTGGGCGCCATGGTGCCACAGCGTGGTAGGCCACTGCATGGTGACACACACATGAACCCTACCACGCTACATGCAGGGCTTCCCAATAGCACTGTGGCGCTCCATGCATGGACAGACCCTTAACCCTGTGGCTGACCTTTGCCCTCTAGGTGCCATGCATACGTATGGCTGCACCCCTATTGTACAGTCCAGTGCCAGCGTGATAGCGACTGGCAGCGCAGTACCATGCTGCCTCCGCACATGGGGCACATGCACTACAGGGCACCATTTTGTGACCAACAGTTACAGCACCATGCCGTGCACCAGAGCACCAGTGTGGATGGTGATTGAGCTGGCCAACCTGGTGGCATTAGTGGAGCCCCATGCAGGTGCCCTCTTTGACCAGGTACCCCTCCTGAGTCCATGGACAGTGGTGTGGCAGGAGGTGACAGAGGGCCTTGAGGAGGCCACAGGAATCAGCAGGAGCACTGAGCAGTGTTGCCACCACCATGGGGACCTCCAGTGGTGGGACCCTGACTGCCTAGGTTGACTACAGGCACGTGCCCGGTGGGGCACTGTGCCATGGCTAGGTAGGTGCTCCTTCACAACACTGATAGTATCTGTCTGTCCTGGTATCATGGTGGTCATCAGGCAATGCCACAGGGGGTCCCTTACCTGAGTTGCCAGTGTTAGGGGTGCTTCATGTACACCCTGTGCCACCGCATCATGGCTGGGCTGTGCGGGCACACACACAGCAAGGGGGGGCTATGTTACTGACCCATACTGATGTTACCCTCTCCACATTTGCACTCCAGGCCCAAAGGATCACTGTAGGGCCTGGTTGGCCTGTGAGCAAGGATGGCATGCTGGCACTGGAGGAGTGGCCTTGCAGGCAGGGCACAGTGGTGGTGCTCGGGGTCAGCAGTGCCCTGATGTCCATGATGCAGATGAGTGCCGTGTTTCCCCTTACATCTGTGCATGGTGGGTTGCAGGGGTGGTGGTGGGGCATGGCCCCCTGCACATGGTCTCTACTGCCATACACATCCCATGATGCCCTCTGCACCATCCTGTGGTCTGCACATGTGGGTGGGTGTCACAGGTGGGCTGTGCATGCATTGGGCACCTGGCTGTGCCACTGTCATCACACTGCATAGCCATGTCACTGTACGGCCATGATGGTGCTGTGCAGTGCATGGGCAGTGGGGGTGTGCAGTAGTTTGCATGGCTTTGGGTGCCTGGGTAGGTGGGTCATGTGGGTTGACCCACTGTGGGTGGTCACATGCCATAACAGGAGCACAGGCTACAGCTGTATGCCATGCACATTGGGTGGGCTGCGGTGGTCTGGCCAGTCACACGTACTGACTCTGCTCTCTTGTCCTATGTGGACAATGCTGGACGACCCTGGAGAGTCATGTTCAGGAGATCCTGCAGGTCACCTGGGCCACACTGGAGCTGCTGCAGTGTATGGAGTGGAGTGAATGGTGACAGCACAGAAGGCACCACAGGGAGCACAGGAACAAGAGGGGCCACCAGTAGAGCCTGCGGCACCCACGCTGTTCCTTTCCCTCCCTGGACAGTCCCTCACAGCCCTTTGTCCCCCTCCTTGCTATTCCCCTTTGCCCCCTGCCCATCCCCTCAATTTGTAGCCTTGTACTTCCCCTTCCCCACTTTGTATATAGCATTGTATATAGTTCATGTTGATTCTGTTACCTGTTGCGATATAGATGCTTTCGTACTACAACTGTGGTGGTCTCTGATTTGCAGCGGGTGGGTGGTGCCTTGCTGTAGTGGTGTGCATGGCATCTGAGGGGTGGTGCCAGCCTAGCCATGGGTGTGTCTGCTAGGGCTCCTCCACTGGTGTGGGTGGGGGCCATGGTCCCTGTCTGTGGTATGTGTGTTGCGACCTGTGCACTGCATGTCTGTGTGCAGTGGTCTCTGGTGCATGCACTCTGTCCCAGTTGCCCCTGGCAGTGTGTGCCTGGCCCATGTGGCTGTGCCCCTTGCATGTCTGTGGTATGCATGGTCATGCGACCTCACCACTGCATGCATGTCTGCTGACATGACATTGGTGGCAGTCCATGCCAGCCACCCTCTGGGCACAGCACCCTGGCAGCTGGCGTCCTGACTCCCGATCTATTGCACGTCTTCCTCTGGTGACACTGTGGGTGGTGCTGTTGTTGTCCCCCTCCATGCTGTCTATGGTATCTGGGGCAGTGCCTGTGGTTTTCTGTCTGTCACATGTGCTCCAACTGCATGCTGGTGGTGGACAGGTTCATGGTGCGCACACCACGTGGCTGGCTCACCAACGCCATGGTGGTGTACAGGCCGTGGTTACACAGCACCACGGGACTCACAATGGTGGCATCTGTTGCTCTGCTATGTGTGGCTATGTGACGGGGTACCCTTGGGACCGGGAGAGTGGTTTTGTTTGTGCCCTGTGTTGCTTCCTGTGTGGTGCATGCCTCCATGCACCACAGTGGGCTGCTGTGCTGTCTGGTGGAACCAGTGCTGGGACAGGGTGTGTGCATGGGTGGGTGTGTGGAGTGCCATCCTGTTGGTGGTGGCATCCAGGGCGGGCCTTGTCACATGCGGGTTCCCTTGGGTACTCACACAAGGTCAACCTCTTTGCTGTGCCACTGTGGGGGCCATGCAGGGGAGCCTTGTGTATGCTGTGGTGGCATCAGTGGCTGGTGTTGCCTGCTGTGAGGGGGTCATGGCGGGGCTGTCATGCATGGTGCCATGAGGCACCGGGTTGCATTGTCACGGTGATGGTGGTGGTGGCATACCATCGGTGCCATGCACTGTTTGGTCGTGCTTCTGGGCTGGGTATCTTGGGATCACTGTACAGGGGGTGGTCAGCATTGGTGTGGTGATGTGGCAGGGGAGGGTCCTGGCCCTCCATGTGTTGCGCTCACTGTTTGCCGGGGGAGTGTGCTAGTGCACCTTGCCCTGCAGGTGTGGACTGCTGGCCCATGTCTGCTGTTGGATTGGTGCTGGGGTACATGGGCTGGTGGTCCGTTCAGCTCAACTCTGGTTAGGCAGCTCATGGGGGGCCTTGCGGAGGGGGGTTGGTCTGTCTGGCCTGCTGCATACTCCTCCACTCGTGGCACATCCATAGCTAGTGCACTCCTGCTTCCTATCCTTGTCTCTGCGCATCCCTGGATGTGCTACTATGCATTGGCCCTGCTCCACTGCACATCCCTGGTTGTGCCATGGCACATCGGGCATGATATTCAGCTGTGTTGCACAGGCGCACCTTGGCCTGTGCTTGGTTTGAATATCGTGCCCGTTGCGCAATGGCACACTGCTCTTGCACCTGCTCCCACTATTGCGCATCTTTTTGGTGCAGTCTGAATATCCCACCCAAGGAGTCAAAGAGAAGCCCTGAGTGTTCACATGAAGGCTGTTGCATACACTAATGGAATCAAAGTATAGTACATTGAGAAAGGGCACATTTAAGCAATAAGGCATGACAGGGTGTGTGTTATCATGTAATAACATCACTCCTGGGGTGGGTTGAAGCACGAGGGTGAAGCCGGGTTTTTATTTATTTGCACATATTTATTTGATCCACTGGATCAGCAATATTTGCACAAGCCATGCCCAGTGCAGATTTTACAGCACTGGTCCTGGTCTGGTGATCTGGGTTTTACCCATACCACACTGCATATGGCTTAGTGATATACTGTACAGATGGCTGCAGAGTCTAACCCTTTGAAGGTTGAAGTTTCAGAAAACCATTATGCTACAAATATCAAGACTCACTCCCTCCCTCACCCCCCAGTCACAATTAATCCTCTACCAAAGTCATGCTTAAATACTGGTGCCTCTACATCCACGCCAATAAACTTTTAATGCCAACATGCTTCTTCTGCTGCTGTGAGTTAAACTGTTTATTTAAAAGCATTTTGTTGAGAAATTTTTGTTTTAGTATATCCATGGTCAGGAAAAATGAATTTGTAAAAGAAACTAAAATCCCCATTTATCAGTTCAGCTGGACTCCACACCTCATGCCACACTGGCAACCCAGGTTCGGGAATGGACTCAAGTTGCCGGGGGTTGACTGGGGGAGGGAGGATTGAGCATCCTGTGACAGCTCTCCTTCCTTCAGGGTGGGCAAGGGTCATGCGCCGCGTTGTACTGACACCCAGCAGAGGCTTGGTGTTCAGCAGACTGTGGGCATCTACATTGGGAGAAGAGTCAGCGGGCATCTGCACGTTAGTGCGTTGATGTCATTGCACGTCCGACTCTTCGGAAGAATTAAAGAGGGGAAAAATGGGCACCTCCACCTCTATGAAGCCTTCCTTGGGGCTTCAATTAGCCACTGCCACTGGGGTCCCCCCAACTAGTTACTGGTTCCGTGGGGGCTGGATAGGGGGTCCCAGCTCCACAGCCCCCGCCCGGGTGGAATAGCCGGGGGTGATCGGGGCTTCCCAGGTGACAGTTGGTGGAAGACCGGGGCCATTACCAGGGTGGATACCTGGTGGAGGAGCCCACCCAAAAAATAAAAAAAAATTAAAAGAACAATATATTTACTGGAAGAAATGCAAAAGAGAAAAAAATCTTTCTCATTTTTGAGTATGGATGCACAGAAAGCATTCGACAGAGTCTCCTGGAGATTTTTAAGCTATACAATGGAAAAATTAAATTTCCCAATAGACATCTTACAAACTATACAAAACAAACATACATACATACATCCTCACAAGCCATGATAAAAGTAAATGGCTTTCTCAACTCGATTCCCACTAAAGAGAGGAACTAGACAAGGCTGTTCCCTATGCCCTACATTATTTGCTATATACGCAGAACCTTTAGCACAGGTGATCAGGGAAGATAAAAGCATTACAGGGATTAAATATCTAAAAACTAATCACAAAACAGCATTCTTTGCAGACGACCTACTGATTTACCTAACAGAACCAGAAACCTCAATAAACTGTTTACCCTACTAGGAGAGATAGAGGCCATCTCGGGATATACATTAAATACAGGGAAAACAGAAGTTTTAACTATTAATTACCAACCAAGTGAATACATTCAGACAAGATTTCCTCTGAGGTGGACAAGTAGCAACTTCAGATATCTAGGAATAATTCTAACAAAGAACACCAACGATCTATATGAAGTTAATTATGGCCCACTAGCACAATCTATCAAATAAGATTTTTTGAGATGGGATCCTTTACCCCTCTCCCTAAAGCAGATAATAGAGGTAATTAGAATGAACATGCTTCCAAGGTATTTATACCTCTTCCAGACCCTACCGATACACCCTCAACAGTTCGATTTAAAAAAAATGGAACAACATGATACCTAAATTTATATGGCAAGGAAAGAAACTGAGAATAAAATATAAAACTCTACAGTTACCTAAAAACAAAGGAGGATTAGCCCTTCCCTATCTAGCACAATATGCACAGGTAGCAGTGACCTCACATATTTTGCAGTGGCTAGGTGAGAAGGCAGGTCCACATTGGAAAGAAATAGAAAAAGGACTCCAACTGGAAGAGATAGAAAAGTATTTGTTTGGTTATACAATACCAAGAACAATTATGCAACAATAAATTAGATTACCACAAACCAGACAATTCCTAAAAATGTGGAGGCCACTGCTTAAACAAATTAATGACCCCAAAATTAATTTAATCCAAAGAATAACAGCAGACCCTAGGTTTGAACCTAACAGACAAGACAATAACTTTACGAGATGGCACCAGCAAGGCCTGACCAGATATTACCAACTATACAACCAAGGAGTACTTAGCCAATTCAGAACATTGCAAGAAAAATTTCAGTTGAGAACTCAGGATTTTTACAGATTTCTCCAGATAAGACATTACTGTACAACTGAGTTAGCCAAGGAATGGAATCAAAGAGTGATACATCCATTTACGGGGATACTAATAAACACAATAGAGATAGCAGTACAGACTATACAATATCAAAAGTATACCAGGCTATAATAAAGACTCAGAAAAAGTCCAAGGTAGACTTCCAGCAACGCTGGCAGGAAAAATTAGATATTAGTGTAGAGGAAAATGAATGGGAAGAGATATACACTATAGTTCACAAGACCACCAGATCTCTAACCTGGAGAGAATTTCGATGGAAATGCATGACAAGATTTTTCAGAACCCCACAGATAGTGGGAAAATATAACCCACAATTAGGCAAGACATGTTGGAGAGGATGTGCAGAACAAATAGCTAATCATAAACACATATTTTGGAATTGTCCAGTATTGGAATTATTCTGGAGAAAAGTAGGAGAAGCTCTGGGAAAATTGTTCCCAGAAATAGAAATCTTAACTCCAGAAATAGCCCTTATTTTAAAATTTACTAAGGAATTGAGAAGAGGCACTACCAAGCATCTATTATCTACTCTGCTCTTGGCTGATAACAAAGCAATTACCAGGAAGTGGCTACAGAGTGACTCACCCACTTCCAGAAAATGGGAAGACATAACATATCAAATATATAAAACGGAATTATTGACTGCCCAGATTAATTTAAAAACCCAGAAATCCATTAGTATCTGGACGAAACGGTGGCTCTGGATTTCAGACCAGAGACCAGATCTGATTCCATAAATAGGATTGACTCCATTGGCACGACAGGGACTACCACAATGGGATAAAATCTCTATGTAACAAAGAATGTAGATTATAGAGCACTGTCATTAATGTAATTAAACCTGAATGACCAATATGTATGGAAGAAAGAAAAACAAATGTAATGAAACGCTATGTAAGAATTGTATCAGGAATATAAATATGTACCTCTCCTGAAAAATGGAAACAATAAAAAAATATTACAAAAAAAAAGGCTGTCAGGGCTCTGCTTGGACAGGTTTAGTGATTTTAGGGGCCCGAGTACTTCAGTTATTGTGATGTGGGAAGGAGAAACCATTTGAGGGGCTAGAGGAGGAGGAGTTGAGGGTTGGAGATGAGGACAAAGTGGGAGGGGGCCCAGTGGCAAGAGCACAGGTAGTGAAAAAGTGGTTGATAGAGGTGCCGCTGAGGAAGGGTCTGATCCATTTGTGCTGGGGAAAGTTGGAGCAGGAGGGGAAGGGGAACCAAGAAAGGGTGGAGATTTTTCCAGAATTCTGCTGGAGAGGTTCTGGAATTGTTTAGTGCATTTCTGAAAAATAGGGCTTTTGAGGAGTGCACTGCTTTCGTGCAGGCATTTCATAAGGTCCTGTATTTTTGCAGGTCAGCTTAATTACAGATCGATTTTGAAAATGCTAAAAAGCTTGGTTCTTGGATTTGAAAAGGGAGAATAATTTTTAGGTAACCCAAGGGAGGTGTTTCTGGCATGGCCATAATCTTTTGAGGAGGACCTACAGATCCCAGATTCTGAGAAAGGTTGTGGTGAAAGATGTAAGAGCAGAGTCCATGTCTGAGGCAGTGAAAACACCTGATCAGTCTGATAAATATAGATCAGACAGGAGAACACTGATGTTTAGTGATTTGAGAGGATGGAACCACAGATCCTTAGTGGGGGAATTAGGGGGAGGTAGATTTCCTACAACAGTATGTCATGCAGTGGTTGGGTAGGGTGCCAGCAGATGAGTATTTTGAGGGGTGGGATGCTAAGCCCCAGTTAATTAAGGAATGGTTGGCAGAATGGGGGTTTAATCAGATTGGCTAGGATAGAAGTTGGGGTAGATATAGGGCCTCGATTTCAGGTGGGGTGGATTTGGCATAGGGAGAGAGCCTATTTACATTGTAGTCACACCAAAGTAGGAGTTTACCAGCCTGGGTGAGAGACATGAGGGAAGCTATGGTGGAGACCATGATGGAGGGCAGGACTTTGGGGGAGAAATAGCAGACCTTACAAAGAGTGGAGAGATGGATGGGAAGGACAGATATAGGAGCAGTATCTCATGCAAGGATGGGGAGACTTGGAGTACATTGGAGGAGGGGAGACAGTTGTATACATAGGTGGCTACACCTCTGTCCCTTTTCCCTCTGTCCTGACTGAGCAGTAGGTATCCTGGGAGGTCCACAGAGGAGTTTGGAATCTTGGATGATAACCAGGTCTCAGAAACACATAGGATGTCTGTGGAGTTGAGTGACACGCAGGCCCTAAGATGGTCCAATTTAGGCAGCAAGCTCCTAGCATTTAGGTTATAGATGCTAAGGCCACCCAATGGGGAGTTGGTATGGGTGGTAGGACTGGGGCTGGGGTTGAACATCGCCGGTCATTAGGAGGAAAAGGAAGAAGGGTAATAGAAACCTGGAGTAACACCTTTTTCTTAGGCTGTTGAAAGAGCATGTTTCTGATATAGTAGTAAGGGTATGACAGCTGTCGGGGGAGAGAGAGCTCTGAGGGTGAAACAGAAGTGCATGGAAGGTGCCAGGACAGAGTGGGTGAGGAGAATGTGGAGACAGATGGGGAGGAAAGAGTACTGGCTAAGGTGGAGGCAGAAGTGGGCTGGGGGGGAGAAAGGAGTGTGAGGTAGGTGACTGGGCGAAAGGGAAGTTGGGGGGAAGGAAGTAACTAGAAATATGATGGGAAGCAGTAGACATGGAGTGAGGAGAAATATGTTATCAGAGAAACAGAAGAATGGGACAATGGTGTATGCTGTTATTGTACTTGGTGTCCAGATAGAGAAATTAAGGGAGGGTTTTCTGATGCAAATAAGAGGGATCTCAAAGGTGCAGAGAGGCTAAAAGATATAGACATTAGGTGGCAGTATGGCAGAAAACCAAGAGGGGGAAGTATTAGGAGATATTAGTGTAATCCCCTGACCCCTGCATTTTTGCAAATGACAGGTGGTATGCTGTTGAAGCTGACAGCAGTTCCAGGTGGGGACTGGGTTCGGGGAGGACTAGGTTACTCAGCACAAGGGCTTAGGTTTAGCTACTCTGCACAGGGGCACCCAAGTAAATCCGAACACAGGAAGCAATAACTGTAATGTCCAATACCAGGAATGGGATTCTAAAGTGTGGCTTTTATTCACATCCACACTGAACAAACAAAGCTTAGACAGACCCCCACGGGGCTACATTCTTGGTAATGCAGATAAGAGATACAGAATACTGCTTCAACATTTCAGCCCTCAGGCTCCGGACCCACCAGGCACACAGCCTGAACTTGCACGCTGCTTTGGGTACACAGCCAGACTTGTACACTATTTGGGTTTTCCCTGGCCCGGCTCCCTTGCCGGCCACCTGATCTCTGTCCATATAGCAGTGGACGCATGTTCCGTTGGTGGCTCCTCAAACCACCTTAGAGCCTTCGACTTCTTAAGGGAAATTTCCTTTCAATCCCACGTCTGGGTACTTCCCTCACCACTGGCCAAGTGCCTGAGGCAAAGTAAAAGAGCCACAGAGAAAATCCGTAGAGGTGAACGTGGTTACTAAAGATGGGGGTCTCCCACCTCCAGCTTCCACAATCCATACCCGGCCATTTCTCTGGACATTAAACAACTCTTTTTGAAAGCTTGGCAATATAGATTAAAGGGTAAACGTATAGCACATCTCCTCTACATGTCTTGGCTTTCCCCTTGTGCTGGACTTGAACATACTTTTACTTTGGCTAAGCCTATTCTTCTAGGTCTCCCACTAATTCAGCAGTCCAATCCCCACTTTAACACAGTTCAGGTGAAACATAGGCCCTTTGACAAGAGCAGAACTCACCCTTTGGTTGCAGGTGCCCCACAGGTGAATCTTGACAGCTTCTGGTACCACAACACACTTGGAAAAAAATAAGGCAACTTATTCTCTAGCAGGAACCAGGGGGTTGCCCCTGGAATAACAGGCAAACCTTCCACCCCATCCCCTCAGGGATGGGGCACAGAGACCAGTAACAGCGGTCTCCACCACTTCACGAACAGCTTACTGTGTTCCTCTTTAGGTGGAAACACACACCTTTCCCTAAAGGTAGCTCTATATCAGAGCTTAGGCTCCAAGAGCCTTTGCACAGACTGCTGTGCTCCTCTCTTCAAGACTGCTCACACACAACTCCTGCTGCTCACTGTTCAAAAACTCCCAGCATTCTAACCTAACTCCCTTCTGCAGATTCCAATGTGGCTCATGCAGCTGCGATAGTTCTATGGTGATGTCATCCCTCAGTCTCAGCTGAGACTGAGAACAGAGTGGGACAGTGTGAAACCCATTTAACTGGAGTTTCACAAGCTGCTTTCCCTGCCTACCACTAGCTCTTACTGGGTTTCTAGTAACCCCGGGTAACAGGGAGGTTACACTCGCCCTGGGCCAGGAAAATGACTGTCCGCAGTCATTATTTACCCAGCTTAGGCCATCCCACCCTGTGTGCTATCTGCGGAGGGGGGTGATCAGGCCCCCTCCTACCATGTGTGAGCACAGGCAGGCAAAACTAAGGGCCTAGAGGCCTGTGGATGACATATCAGCCTCTACTCTACCCACTAACAATGGGTGCCTAGTGGCTGTGGTAGAACTGTCCAGAGCATAGCCCTAATAGCTCTGCACTGCAGTCCCTATGGTCATTCAGGACCACAGCCTGTCTATCCCCCCTAGCCCTCTAGGAGAAATCTGTCTGCCTCTAACTTAACACCCCAAAACAAAAACAACCCGGGGACCTCCCCAACCTTGGGCACCCTGCAACCACACACTAAGAACTAATACCATCTATTACATTACATTACTGCCTCCCACCCCCACAACCACACCTATGGAAGGAAAGGTTTACTACAGTAACAACAACAACAACAGTACTTTAAATATTACACACTAAAGTACTATTGAGGAACTCTGACAAGCCCCTCCTCCTCTTCTTGTCTTCTCTTCTATCTTCTTCAGGAACACCTGCAAGAAAAAAGAAAGACAACACACACTCCTAATCTGCATACACAGTTTATCTAAACCCCTACCATCAAAACACTGGAGAATCCCAAAAAGATTTTTTTTTCTTAGAAAAGGTAGAAAAACAGTATATGCAACAGAAAACAGAAGAAAAACAATGACATTAATTACAATACACATTTTGGGGATGGAGTGCCCTAAAAGTCCCATCTAGTGACCACAGTGCCTGAAGGCTAGTCCATTAAAGAGTCTCTCCTGGGCCAGAGCCCAGTGAAGCACAGTTCTAGCAGGCCAAAGTCCTGAAGGGGAGAGTCTTTGAGGACAGTTCACACATTCTGGAGTCTGCTAGTGTAGGGTGTGTACTACAGTGTCATAAGGATAGAAAAGTTTGGACTTACCAGCCCCTTGTAGAAGGAATAATACACACTGACCTGCTCCTCAGCCGAAGACTCTTCCTGGCAGCATTCTTCCGATATAGTTGGGTGGACACCTTCTGGGAACTACAGGAGGGCACATCTGGAAACTGCTGGGATGATGTCATCTCTGGAGATGGAACCTTAGAACAGGAAAAAAAAGGAAAACAGCTGGTCTGTCATCATCCAATTACCAGGCGATGGATCAGGATACAGCTGGGCTGGCATCCTCTCTGGATCTGAAGTCATCTGGTGGGCCAGTCGATGGATTCTGGAAAGTCAGTACACTGAAGAACTGATGAATGTGGGGCACCTGAGTCCTGGATGTCCATACTGGCGGAACAGCAAAGGCACTGCAATGGCTGGTGTGGCAGTATTGACTACCACTGCTCTGCTTTCCATCTGGTCGGTATGGACACATTTTCAAGGAAGTCTTTGCATTGAGGCCAATAGTACTGGGGGTCAGGAGCTTAAATTGTTACCCCATCTGGGTGCACATAATTCACACCGTGGAAGGTTTCACGTCCCTCTCCGTCCACTATTCGAACAGTGTCCATGAACAGTGTCCTGCCTCTTTTCCACTGGGTATATTTTTCCTGAAACAGTCTGTTCCTGACATGCTTGTTTGCACCAGGATGCACACATTTCATTGCTTTGGCCCAAATCCAGGATTTCCTGCTGTTCTCAATCTCCTCCCAGACTCTTCTAGGAAAGGTAGGAAAGGACATGCCATAGATTTCATTCACCTTCCTACGAACCAGTCTCTCCTCTTTACTAGCTTTGGTCAACCTGAGACTGCTGGCCTGGCTTGGGGGCAGCCAGTCCTGGTTCTGCCAGCTACACATTCTCAACGAGATGAAAAATGGATCCCTGACTTCTTCTTCTTGGACAGCCAGGGCAGTGGCATCACCACTCTCTTCCATGCATTCTTCTGAGGCAAGCGTTGAGGCTGTGTACCTGTTCCTTTTTCACAAGGCCACATAGGTTCCCCCTCTTCTTCTTCCTTACTGAGAATCTGTGCCCAGGAGTGAGCAGTCGTCCTCACTCCTGAGACTATCCATTCATCACTAGGCGTGGAGGTCGACACCTCCCATTCAAAGGCCTCCCTCATCTCATCTTCTCCTATGAGACTTGGGCTAGGCCCCCCTCCAGGGGTCTACTGATGCTCTGCTTGAATTATCCTTCTGCGATCCAGCATCTGAAACATCATCATACTGTTCTGTCTCTAAATCTGCACCCTCTAGCTTTATGCCACACTCCCCTGAGGGGCCTTCTTCAACAGGCTCCGCCTGGTGCTGTGTGCTGCCAACTACAAATTCCTGAACTTTTGTCCATGTGGGAGCCAAATGAATCTTGGGCGCTTTAAACAAGCCGTATTTCTCTAGGCACCCAGAACAGTGAGGTACCATGAAGACGTCCCTTCCTGCATTTAAGCATATTAAACACACTTGCACTGGATATCCAGGAATCACCACATGAGAAGGCAGTTTTCCTCCATAGCAACACCTTTCAATGTCCCTTAACTTATTTACATCTGCTGCTACTGCAGCCCGGGCATGATTCCGGGTAGCGGGCTGGTCCTGAGGCCATAACTGCAAGGAAAACAAACAAATGCTCACTGTTACTAAAAGCCCCACTTCACTGAACACTTTCTTTTACTTTTAAAATGGCTCCTCTGCTGCTGTGTTTACATTACTACCCCACCCTGTAATAGCGGCGGCAGCACTCCTGCGCATCAACATTCAGAAATTGGGTCAAGCCACTGCGCATCCGATTTACACACACTACTGATAACTTTGCTCAAAACTGCATAAACGTGCACTGTTCTTTTCCTAGCACATTTATATGATTTGCCATGGACTTTTCACTTGCTGAAAACATTGCTTTAGCTCACAGTCCCTTAAAGCCTCAGGATTTCAAGCACAGGATTGCCTGTAACTAGTGCTGCACATTTTGCTACAACTCACAGTCTCTCTACTGGCTTTGAAACTTTATGCTGACGCTGAACTCATAACTATGCTCACAGTAAATGGCTTAACAGACTTGCTTTAGCTGGTAAAACTTGACACAGTCTTTATTTGCAAAGTGACTACAATGCTACACATATGTTCAGCTGGCTTTTGGCAGAAAATCACTGTTTGAGCAATTACCCCTGTTGGTACTCATTGTTATCAGTAGCTGTTTGCTGCGATGGAAAAATGGCCTTCAGCCAGTCTTGGAGGCATCAGAAAGGAAGCGGGTGGGCAGTCCTGCCGATCGTCTCTTCGATCACCACACTCACAATCCAGTCGATCGAGATGTGGGTTGAGCCCAATTTTAAACAGAAAAGTCTATTTCTAGTACTTTTACAGCGCTTTTTACTCACCACAATGCTTCTCCACTAAGCCAGTACACGCACTCCACTCACACTCCCTCTTGAATGCTGGGTAGTCACTGTAGAGCTGGCTGAGGGGCGGGACTGATTGCAGCCTCACCAATCACACGACGCCATGCAAATGAGCCTCTTTCCCTCGCGAGTGTTCTTCTCTTCACAGCGATCATCGAGCAGGCAAATTTAAACTGCAGAAACCACTTTTTTTTTTTCTCTAACTGACTCCACGGCAGGAGCCCATTTCAACCATTTAGCATGGCCATTAACATAGCAAGTCTCTCAGCTTACTAAAAAGCATTTCCAATGTCCAGGGCACAATTTTCCTGTTGCTACCCCTAGACTCACACTTTTCTTTATCACACACAGTTCTTTAGAAGGCTGGCAAAAACACTGTAAATATTTGATGCAGGACAAGGGCATACTCTTTCAGCTTTACTGCTCCTTGGTAAACAGTTGGCTTTTTAACAGCAGCATATGAACCACAGCACACAGCGACACACCAGTTAACTAGCTTCAGCTTTTTGGGCTACCCACTGCCAGATAACCAAACACTAGCCCCTTGCCTGAGCAACTTTCCTCCCTAAATTAAAATCCAAAGCGGTGCCTCCATTTTGTAAGCCCTACACCCCTGCATTTTTGCAAACGACAGGTGATATGCTGTTGAAGCTGACAGCAGTACCTGGTGGGGACTGGGTTCAGGGAGGATAAGGTTACTCAGCACAGGGGGCCTAGGTTTGGCCACTCTGCACAGGGGCACCCAAGTAAATCCGAACACAGGAAGCAATAACTGTAATGTCCAATACCAGGAATGGGATTCTAAAGTGTGGCTTTTAATCACATCCAAACTGAACAAACAATGCATAGATGGACCCCCACGGGGCTACATTCTTGGTAATGCAGATAAGAGATACAGAACACTTCTTCAACATTTCAGCCCTCAGGCTCCGGACCCACCAGGCACACAGCCCGGACTTGTACGCTGCTTTGAGTACACAGCCTGACTTGTACACTATTTGGGTTTTCCCTGGCCCGGCTCCCCTGCTGGTCACCCGATCTCTGTCCATATGGCAATGGACACATGTTCCGTTGGTGGCTTCTCAAACCACCTTAGAGCCTTCAACTCCTTAAGGGAAATTTCCTTTCAATTCCATGTCTGGGAACTTCCCTCAGCACTGGCCAAGTGCCTGAGGCAAAGTAAAAGAGCCACAGAGCAAATCCGTAGAGGTGAACGTGGTTACTAAAGATGGGGGGTCTCCCACCTCCAGCTTCCACAATTCATACCCGGCCATTTCTCTGGACATTAAATAACTCTTTTTGAAAGCTTGGCAATGTAGATTAAAGGGTAAACGTATAGCACATCTCTGCATGTCTTGGCTTTCCCCTTGTGCTGGACTTGAACATACTTTTACTTTGGCTAAGCCTATTCCTCTAGGCCTCCCACTAATTCAGCAGTCCAATCCCCACTTTAACACAGTTCAGGTGAAACATAGGCCCTTTGACAAGAGCAGAACTCACCCTTTGGTTGCAGGTGCCCCACAGGTGAATCTTGACAGCTTCTGGTACTACAACACACTTGGAAAAAAAATAAGGCGACTTATTCTCTAGCAGGAACCAGGGGGTTGCCCCTGGAATAACAGGCAAACCTTCCACCCCCATCCCCTCAGGGATGGGTAACAGAGACCAGTAACAGCGGTCTCCACCACTTCACGAACAGCTTACTGTGTTCCTCTTTAGGTGGAAACACACACTTTCCCTAAAGGTAGCTCTATATCAGAGCTTAGGCTCCAAGAGCCTGTGCACAGACTGCTGTGCTCCTCTCTTCAAGACTGCTCTCACACACAACTCCTGCTGCTCTCTGTTCAAAAACTCCCAACATTCTAACCTAACTCCCTTCTGCAGATTCCAATGTGGCTCATGCAGCTGCGATAGTTCTATGGTGATGTCATCCCTCAGTCTCAGCTGAGACTGAGAACAGAGTGAGACAGCGTGAAATCCATTTAACTGGAGTTTCACAAGCTGCCTTCCTTGCCTACCACTAGGTCTCACTGGGAATCTAGTAACCCCGGATAACAGGGGGGTTACATTAGAATGATCTCTGCCTGGATATTTGTTGGCATTGGTAGCCTAGTGGCCAGAGCATTGGGCTGGGGATGGGCCAGGAAGCCTTACATCAGGGTTTTAAACCCAGAGCCTCCCCAAGTAACTTGGAGAAATTGGGACAGGTGGAAAGGCTCAATGGGTGGGAACAGTTGCTCAAGTAAGTCAGTCAATAAGCTTCCAATAGGGAGGATCCACTTTTACTTTCAGGGAGGGGTGCAAAGTGGGCTGATTGGTTCCTGACCCGATCCTTAAAACACCTCCGGGTGGGAGAGTGGCTGGGTTGGGTTGGGTGGGAAGAGACAATGCAGTGCCTTGCATGGCATGGTGCTGCACCACTGCAGTGATGATATGAATACCTGTTGCTGGAGTGCAGGCTTCCAGAGCAGAATGCTGCTCTGATATGATGGAGTTAGGAGGGAGGGTGAAAGTGAAACTGGTATGTTTGAAAGGAAAACAGAGACAAAGGATCAGCAGGACTCTTGGGCAGACAAAGGGCTGTAAAGGACAGGGCAGGAAGCAGGGGTAGTCTGAATGTGGTGTAAGGATGGGGGAGGGGTGGGGGAGATCAAGTGCAGGAGAGAGAAAATGTCTGGTCTGGAAGTCAAGCAGGCTACTCCAGAGCAACGCTGCAGTAACCGAGTTCAGTTCAGGTACAGACAGTAATGGTTGGAACAGAGGAAATTAGTGGTACAACAGCAATCTGGCCACATAATACAGCAAATTAAAGTACTGGATGAGCCAAGCAGAAACATTGCAGGCAATAATTAGGCACTTAAGGCACTAGTGACACTAACACAAAACAATGCTTAGAGTACTGGAAAACCACTTTAAATAATCAATCTGAACAGCTCTGCTGCAGACTGCTGTGATGATGTAAATACCTGCTGCTAGAGTGCAGGCTTCCAGGGAGTAGAATACTGCTCCAATATGATGGAGTTGGGAGGGAGAGCAAAAGGGAATCTGTAAGCCTGCTGCTGGAGTGTAGGCTCCTAGGGAGCAGAGTGCTGTTCTGATGTGATGGAGTTAGGAGTGAGGGTGAAACTGAAGTCTGTAAGCCTGCTACTGGAGTGCAGGCTCCCAGGGAGCAGAATGTGGCTCCAATGTGATGGCGTTAGGAGGAAGGGCGAAAGTAAAGCCAGTAAGTTTGTAAAGAAAACAAAGACAAAGATTTAGCAGGACACTTGGGCAGGTTTGCAGGGGCTGCAGGACGACCTGACCAAACTGGTGGAGAGGTTGGAAGCGTGGCAGTTGGGGTTCAATGTGAAAAAGTGCAAAGTCCTGCACTTTGGAGCAAAGAACCCAGGGAAGGGGTTACCAGTTGGGAGGGGTGCAGCTAGGTTCCACTGAGAGGAGGAGGAGGATCTAGGGGTGGTTGTAATGGGGAAGATTAACAATACAGAGCATTGTAGGAGGATGGCAATGAAAGCCAACAGGATGCTGGTTTGTATCGTGAGAGTGATCTCCAGGAGCAGAGAGGTGATCCTGCCTCTCTACAGGACAATGGTCAGACTGCACCTGGAGCACTGTCTGCAATTCTGGTGGCCATATCTGAAGAATGTGAAATTACTGGAAGGGGTACAATGCAGGCCAACAAGGATGATCCAGGGATTGGAGGCGGCCAGACCATATGAGGAGAGGCTGAGGAGACCTTTATGTATGTAAATAGGATAAACAAGACTGGCACTGAAGGGATACTCAGGCTGAGGAGGGGAAGGGACATGAGAGGGCAGGGTCTTAGATTGGAGGGGGGGGAGATTTAGGACAGAAATGAGGAGGCACTTTTTCATGGAGAGGGTCGTGGCAGAATGGAATGCTCTACTGGAGGAGGTGGTAGCCTGTAAAACAGTGGGTAGTTTCAAAAGGCTATGGGACAAGGTGGGAGGGGTAATTGGAAAGGAGTGGGGGGGCAGGGTAGCTGCAAGGTGAGGGTGCTAGCTGCACACTCGAGCAGACTTGATAGACCGTGTTGCCTGTTTCTGCTGGCAAATTCATATCTTCATATGTTCTTAGAGTGCAGGCTCCCAGGGAGCAGAACACTGCTCTAATGTGATGGAGTTAGAAGAGAGGGTGAAAGTGAAGCCAGCAAACCTGCACTAGAGTGCAGGCTCCCAGGGAGCAGAACGCTGCTCTGATGTGATGGAGTTAGGAGTGGGGTGAAAGTGAAGCCGGTAAGAAAAACAGGCTTACCGGTTTAATCAGTTAAAAAAAACCTTCAGTAATTATTTTATTATTATTATTATTTTACAGAGATAAAAATCAGAGTCCAACCCATAGTGTTTGATCTGACATGACTTCAGCTCTGACCAGAAGCTGCAGCTTGTATTTGAGGACTGCTTTTATTAAAAGTGCACATTTTGATCTGCAGGGTGGCTTTTATTCAAGAGTGGCTTCTGTTTGATGAAATACAGTATTTAGCTATTTTTTTCAGTGAATTGAGCATATGTGAAAATAAATAATGAATAACTTCAAAATGAATGAAACTTTTTTTTTTGCCAACAATGAAAAGGACCTATAGCTCCATAACATTCAAAAAAACCTATACGTTTTAAAACATGTCTCTTTGCAAATTGTTTCAAGCTATTTGTTTTCAGTGAACTGAGCATGTGTGAACAAATATTGTCAATGACTGCAAAACAAATTAACATTTTTTACCAAACCAAAACAAGACCTATTCCTTCATAACATTTAACTGCCCTCTAAGGTTCGTAACTAAATTATTTGTAGTTTTTTCTCTATCTTTGAACAAATATTTTGCTTCAAAAATGACCAAAATACATAAATTCAGCATTTTATAAATCCAACATAAGATGAGGCCTACAAAATCTTACAGTCCTAAAGTCTAAGACAGTTGAGTTATAAGCATTTGAAAATTATCTATTTCAAAGAAACTCCAACACAACCATAATATACAGGCACTACCATACCTTTATAATATATAATTAATGGGTTCCCCTTTATCCTGTAGGGAAACCATACCTTAAATTGCCATGGATCCACAACAGGAGTGTGACAAAAATTTTGTTGAATGCCCTGTCAGCGACACCGGCAGGTCGACCGCATTCTGCAGTAGGCTGCCAGTTCACACTTTGTTCTCATGTTTTCTTCAGGGGGTCTCACCCCCTGAACCCCCCACATCCCCCCCACTTAAGGATTCTCAACTCCAGTCAGAGTTGATTGGGGGGGTGCAGGACCCAACAGACAGCGCTGGGTTCCAGCAGGTCTCCCAGCGTGACTTGGCGCTGTAGTCGCCGCGGGGTGGGGACCTTGCTGGCGAAATGTCACTGTCAGGGGGGATAACCCAATTGCCATTACAAAGGAGCATTTATACTGGCAAATGCATGCATAGTTTCCCTTGCTCTGCACATGTGTCCGCCACACCGTGTCCCTTCCTGTAGCTTGCAGTTTCCTTCTCACTAAAACTCAACTGCCGGAGGAACTTGGTGGGAAGTTATTTAAAAAAAGTTTGCATTTTTTACATATACTGTACAGGGATATCAAAACATTTTCAGACATTTTAAAATCTCTCAGGACTACAATGTAGAGACCAGCCGAAAATGGACCGAGGCTGCACCAGAGCAGAACGTTTGGTATTTTATAAAATTGCTGTGGTGAAAAAGGGAAACTCAGCAATTATATAAAATAAAATATGGGGTGGTATGTAAACTTGAAGTTTACACACCCTCTCAGTGTTAGATGCTTTAATAAATCCCTCAAACGTTACTCTCAGAGTTTATGTAGCATGTAACACCTCGGGGTGTGTAAACTTCTCGTTACACACACCACCCCATACTTTATTCTATTTATATTATACTGTCACAGTAGCACCACTATAGTTAGGGCTGACCTAGAGTTTCTACAGTAAGCCTTCAACTTTAATCCTAAATAGCTTTGGCAGCATTCATTGATATTACACCAAATTTGGCATGTGTTTTCTAGGTGGTAAGGTCTCAATACGTGGAATGTTTTGTGATGGCAGCATGTGCAGTTCCTAAAATCCACATATATCATTTTTACACTAATGTCTTCAATTTTTCCTGTACATAATACACTTTTTTAGTTTTGCTCTCACCTACTGTCTAAACAGAATGGAATTATTTTCCAAAACTTTCAGCATAGACACAGCCTGTACAAAGGTTTTGCCTTTCGAAGGTTTTGTGAAAAAATACTAAATGGTTCCAGAGTTATACGGATTTTAATATTTTTTCTTCTGAGCACACTCAGTGGGGTTTTTGGATAACTCTTCTGATACGACCCCAAAAATTTGGGGATGTGGAAGCTTTTTGCTTTCTCACCACTTACTTCTGACAACCTGAAACAATTTTTTTCAGGTTGTGATAACTGCCACTTTTTTTTTTCCCTTGAATTAAAAGCATGTAAAATACATAACAATGATTTATTTTAAAAAAAACAAACACCTGAGCCTAGATAAAAGGGACCGATTCAGTTTGATTTTGGTGTTTGTTCTTTAAAAGTGTCCAGAAGCACGTTTTCTGGGCACCCCAAAATCCATGGTGCCAGCTTAGTGAGAGTAGCTGTTCACATCTGCTCTCTGTATGAGAACAGTAGGAGTTTCTTGACATCTGCAACTGCAGATGGAGACATACAGTATTGCCAGCTTATGTACCAGCAGTGAGCTTGTGATTGATCTCAATCTTTTTTCTTTCTTTCTTTCTTTCTTTCTTTCTTTCTTTTCTTTCTTTCTTTCTTTCTTTCCTTTTTTCTTCTTTGCTTTTCATTCCCTCCACCTCCCACCTCAGCCAGCCCTCCCTTGTATTTCCTGATGATAATTATTATAGAAAAGCAGACCTGGGTGCCCACAGCTGGGACTGCTTGCCAGACCCTTTTGCTCCAGGTTGCCCAGCCCCCATGAATAGGTAGCGATACTAGGGTGCCTATCCCCGGTGCAACTGTATAGTTCAGCCAACACTGGGGTATCCAATCCCCAGTGCCAGATCCAATAAACCTGCAGAAAAGAAAACAGTCCCTCGATGTCTTTTTTATTAATCAACCGGTAAATAAGAAAACTGTCCCTTGCTGATCTGACCCCTGACCCCCACCACCTGACCCCCACTCAGCACCATCCCAGCCCCCTCACACACCCTCATTCACCTGAACATGTCCCACAACATAGATCCACTTTCTAATCAAAGACACATCTTGCTGCTGGAACCAGCGACTGTGATATGAGAAAGTAAGGTATGTCCAGTTTAATGTATTACAATAGAAGTTGAATGTTTACCCATAACTTTGTTATTTTTGTAATATTTTTATGCCAGATTTTCAATATGAACTTCATGGGACCCCACATTATGAACAAGGGAGGTGGATTTTTTCTAATCTGGTCCAAAGGGTTATTTTGCAGTTTTTGCACAAAAATGGGCAGACTGAAAATATTCACCTACCTTCGTAAGTTGGGGCCATAAAAAGGCCATGTTGACAATCTGGTGTAAAAATATTAAAAAATGGCCAAGTTATGAATGAACATTTAAAAATCCCAGCATTCACTCATAACTTTTCAAATTTCAGTTTTTCCACAAAACTTTAAATGTGGCCTTTTTGTGACCCCACTTTATGAAAAGGAAGTTGAAATTTTTCAAATACCCATAAAATCACTTTTTGGGTGGGATTTGAAAATTGCCACCTACCGGGTTCATGAGGTGGGGTCATAAGAAGGCTATGTTGAAACTTTGGTGGAAAAACTATGGCAAATGACCAGTTTCTCAGTGAACATTGAAATAATTCAATGCTTTTTATTTATTTATTTTAAATTTGGGTTTATGGGCACGTTCACAAATAACTGCTAAATTTCAATATTTTCACACTTGTACAAAATTAAATTTTGACCAGTATTTTATGAATGCCACATGTCAAGTTTATATGAGAGAGTCATAAAATGAGTATCTTGAACATTTGGAGTCAAAGTTTTAAAAAAATAATAAATTATTAAGAAACACTATGTATAGTGCCTACCTTTATTCCAGCTGGTAGGGCTTTGTGATCACATGCCTGTGTGCTGAGTTTGGGGGTGCACTCCATGAGACAGCTGGATGAGCTGTGGCTGGGGGAATGGCGTGTCATGTGACAAGAACCCCCAGCCTGGGAAGGGAAGGTATGTGGTTGCCTGTACAGGCCCAAGTACTATATAGTGAAGAGATCTCTTCTCTTCACATAGGGTCCTGAAGTTCTGCACCCCTGGGTATCTGTGAACCCTGTGCTTTGGCTGAGAGATGTACTCTTTGCCCTGTTCATCTGTATCTGTGACCACATTGAAGTGCAGGGCCCAAAGGCCCCTATGCTTGTGAAGCCCACCAGACAGCCTATGCAGCCTAGATAGTCAATAGCCACATGTAAGTACATGGCCTGAAAGAGTCTTGTACTTCTGCAGATAGACTCCTCCCTTTTAGGAGCACCCAGAGGGCCCTGTGTATCTGCATCTGTTTATGCAATTCCCCGTCAGACCTACCTGAATGAGGATATGATTCCGCTACCTCAAACTGAAAAGAAATTCCATGCAAAAAACTGTGTTAATGCACCAGTTATGGTTCAACTTAATGTAACAAAAGTAAGGAAATGTGGCATTATTATTTCCAAACCTAACTCTTCATCACCCCAAGCAGCAAAGGAAAAAACACTAGGGTTTTGGGTCTTCAGAGTGTTGGTAAATTAATGTTGGGGTCTTTGTTGGGGTTGGTAGCCCTAATTCTTACCCCTTCCTTCAGCCTTTAGCCTCTTGTCTGAAGTACAAGGTATAGCTCCAAGCCAGTGCCTTATAGTGATACACTCTTCAAAGGTAGAACATTTGAATAGTTAGGGTAAAAATATTAAAAAAAACCCAATAAAGCTATAAAGGTACATTGACATTTTTGACAGCTGGCTGATAACTTTGGTAATTTTCAATATTTTGACCCCAAATTTTCAACATAGCCATTTTTTCACACCTCTTCCTGAACATGTCATGTACTGTTTTCAAATCCTGGTAAAACTTTGGTAATTTTCAGAATGTTGACAGCAAATTTTCAACATATGATTAAAAAATTCTTCTTTCACAAGCCATTTTTAGGTCATGACTAAATGGTTGGGATATTCAAAGGGGTTGAGCCTAGCGCAACAGGGTGCGCCATGGCCAACCCCCCCAATGTGCCCTGGCATGATAGTCAAAGGGGTAAGGTGCATGGCACAACTCCCAGTGCACCAGGGCGCATTGGTAATGTATGTGGTGCAGATGCAGGGGGCGTGCCCATGCATATGCGGCACATCCCGATATTCAACCGGGGATGTGTTGTGCATATGCTGGTGCAACTCCTACATGTGCCACACACTGGTGCTCAAAGATGAGCCACAAATCACAGGCTCAAACACTAGCCACCCACAGGCAGGTGGCTGTAGTGCAAGACACAACACAACAGCCGCCAGCCTTTGGGTGGCCACCTGCCTAGCGGATACACCATCCACAAGCACCCTGACACCCTGGTAGCCTAGTGGCCCTCCCCCACCCCGCACATCCAATCATGGGCATCTGTAAAATTACGACAATACCTGGCAGTCTAGCGGTCCCCCCCCCGTATGCCCGAATGTGGGCCATAGTAATTGGTATGGAAATTCCTGGTGGTCTAGTGGTACTCACCCCCTGTAAGCCCGATCACAGGCTGTTGGGGAAATACAGAATTATCTGGTGGTCCAGTGGTACCCCCTCCCCAACTACCCACAGAGGTCCCCTGGACACCCAGCACCCCGCCCTGTCATTGGCAGGTGGCAGCATCCCACCTGCATGCAGCCCGGCCGGCCACCGAATGACAGTGTACAGTACAATCTGTATGCCTATTGGTCCACAGTGTAGACCAATGGACTTGCAGACCACACTGTACTACACAGGACTGGATATGCGAATGAACGTGTTCATTCACATATCTGGTCCTGTGTAGCAAGTATGGTTCTAAGACCATTGGTCCACACTGTGGACCAACAGTGTACAGCTCATACTGTAGCCGTCATTCAGTGGACGGGCCGGTGGCATGTGGGTAGGTGCTGCCACCCACCAATGATGGGGGGGCTGGTATTGGGGTCTCATGGAGTGGAGGAGGGTACCACTAGACCACCAGGTAATTCTGTATTTCTACAACAGCCCACGATTGGGCTTATGGGGGGGTTACTGCTAGACCACCAGGGATTTCCATGCCAATTACTATGGCCCACGATCGGCCATATGGGGGGACCACTAGACCACCAGGTATTGCTGTAATTTTACAGATGCCTGCATTGGGCCGTAGGGGATTGGGGGGGCTGCAATATCCCACCAGGGTGTTGACCTCTGAGGGCAGTGGCTTGGCAGGGTGATAGGCACACTTCACCGGGACCCAGAGCATCGCATGCAAATGGGGCCATAATGACATGCAAATGGCCTCATTTGTACCCTGCATACATTATGGCCTCATTTGCATGCCCCAGGCTGAATATCGTGGGTGATGTGCCTAGTGCAACTGCACTTGCGCTGGTGCATCCTGTGCTCCCTTTCTGTGTCTTGCACTGGTGCAGTGCCACTGCACCATGCACAGTGTGTGTGCCCTCCCTGCCATATTCAATGGTGCTGAGCCATGGCACAGCACCGTTGAATATCACCTGGTCCTGGCCCCAGCGCAGCCCAGTTGTGCTGCGCCCAGGCTTGTGCCACTGCCTGGTGCAGTCTGAATATCTGGCCCAATATGTTTTGGGGTCATGAGTAAAGATTTTAAGTCATGACAGTGGCCATCTTGTTTTTTGTTTCTGAAAAAAAATTTGAAAAAAATACATACAACTTATGTATTTTCAAAAAACAAACACCTAAACCTAGGTATACTGGACACATTTAGCAAGATCTTGGTGTTCACTTTAGAAATAAATTACCCAGAAATACCTTTTCTGAGTACATTGAAAATGTTGGGTGACCAGCTTAATGAGGTGCTGATTCATAGGTCATGAGCCAATAATTCTTTGGTTGCACATAAAGTGCTGCTACCAAAGAATACTTAGTTCGCATTAAAACAATATTGTACTTCCCTGCCTATTGACCACTACCTGCACAGCAGCACACAGATTAGGAAACAGTTTGTAAAGCAATAAAACTGAAAATAAAATTAAAGCATGTAAAAAAAGCAATGTTTTTGATATGGTTTTCAGTCTTTTCTGGTGACATGATTTCTGTGTTTTGTTATGAACTGACTCATGCCTGCTGGTTAATCTTTTCAAAGATCTAAGCCAGTGAAAGAATGAACAGAAATTCTCTTAATGATGCTAATAACATTGTTATGGTGCTGCTATTGAATACTGTCTGACTACTGCAGTTGAGTGAATTCACCTTTTTGCCTGATAGTACAAAGTACCGAGTGGCTTGGACCAAGCAAAACATCTTAAATAAAAGGTATTATAGGAGATGTGAGAAGGTGATTATCTCTAAAAGCTAGGGGCCCATTCAACTATCTGTGCTAAGCTAGTGCTAGCTCCAGTACTCAACCACTCGTATGTTGAAAAGAAGCACTTGAGCTAATACCGTTGAATATAGGGCTGCACACACGTTGTTCAGCTGCATTGCACAGGTGCAGCATGAATAGCGCCAATGCAGTGCAATGCACTTGTGCAGAAAAGTGCTGAACACAGGAGCAACAATGGGTGCAAGGAGGACACCAATGAAAGACACACAAGACAGCAACATAGGCATCAGAAATAAACTTTACTGAACAAAAATGGCAACAGGTCATACAAAGAAACAAGAACAACAACAACAAGGGGAGAAGGAGAGAAACAAAAGAAAAAAGCAACTCCCATGGGATGTAGGGGAGAAGCAAAAATGGCAACTGCTCATTTGGGGTGGGAGGAAGAAAACCACCCTTATGGGGTGGGGGGAGAAGAAAAACGGCAATCGTCCATATGGGGTGGGGGAAAGAAACAAAAGATTTGGGCACCCACCTGTTTCGAACAAAGAAAAGAGCACCCACACATTAAAAAACAAAATAAAGAACACCTGCCCAGTGCCCATTAAAAAATCAAAGAATAGGGCAACTGTCCATTAAAGAACAAATAAAGGGGCAATCACCCTTTAAAAAACAAACAAAGAAAAGGGCACCTGTCTATTAAAAAACAAAGAAAGGGGCACAAACCCTTTAAAACACAAAGAAAAGGGCAACCGCCTGTCAGCAAAACCAATATCCAATGCCCAACATAGTCAAGAGGCTGCAGGTGGTTGTGCTATTGGTGGTTGTTGCAGCTGGTGCTGTAATACAGCCAGAAGATCCTGGATAGCCCAGGTGTTTTCCTTTACCTTCCTGACCAGCATCCTCAGAAATCAGACCTGGCACTGCAGCAGATCAACCTTGCCCTTTCAGCTAATGACATCTTGCTGCCTTCCTGCAGTACTCTAAAAACCTATGGAAAGAAATACGCTGAACTCAGCCAACAATACACACAGGACAAGGGACACAGGAGTGGCATAATGTGCATAACAGAAGTACAACCATCCAACGCATGGGCCACAATGCCACACATAGGTGGAAGGAATCAAACAGCTACAATGGAATGTGCATGGCATAACAGAGACAGCATTATGGGCCTGAACAGTAGAAGACTGCACATACAGTGAGTATGTCATGCTGCAACAGAGCATGGCTAAGCTGTACAAGTGGTACACAACACTGGCAAGCATGCCAAATGTAGAAATGCAGCACGTGCAACATCAGTACCATACCAGAGTTAAATATGCAGTGTAATGGCACAAGTGGCTAGGAGTCACACAAACACACTCTGCACCCAGCAGACCATGCAGACAGCACACCGGCTAACACAGGTGTGCAGGACAACAGACATCCATGAGCCACCTTGGTCAACAGCTGGGGCAGGCCCAGGCATATGCGCACGTGGTACACACAGCACAGCTTCAAATAGACAGGTCTGTCAAGCAGCACTGGGTGCAGCAGTCAGGGTAACGTGATTACCATGGTCAGCAGAACATCAGTGTGAGATGCAGAGCTACCTGGAGGCATTGATGCTGGCCCCACCCTAGGTACAGGGTTGTGACACATACAGAGCCAGTGGAGGACAGTGGCTCTGTGTAGACATAGTTGTTTCCAAATGTATGCATGGCCCTGCCCATGTATAGTGGAATAATCATACTCTGGACATCACTGTGTTGGTTAGACACTACTGACTATGCAACACAATGTCAATCACATACGGTAAGATACTTGCAATAGTCACTAATACCCCCCCCATTGCTGGTTACCCCATGCCACATAAATCCAGCTCTGTTGAGATGCAGTGGCATGACACCCAGTGCATATGGCACTGCTGCAGGCAGACTGCCATGGGTGCTGTATGATGTGCATGGCATGACACAGTAGTGTACTGGTGCAACAGTTGCCTATGCCTATCTCTACCAGACAGATATGCATACATAGTCCTAGACTCAACAGACTCAACCGACAATGATCGGTGTACCAACTGGGGCTGTGAGCACTACTGCCATCTCCCTGGTGCATTAGGTCAGCAGCACAGGGGACATGCTGCAACAGAGAATGACCGAGCTGTACAAGGGACACACCGCACCGGTACACATGCCAGATATGGAAACACAGCACATGCAGCAGCAGCACCATGCACCTATTGGGGTAAAGATACAAAGGTTTTTCCAGGTAACACAGAGAATAGAAGTTTAGAATGCTGGAAGTGGTGAAGTACAGTGCAGTGGTTGTGGGTCAGCAGCTTTCAGAGAGACCTTCTGGAGACTGCAGTGCTGCCCCATCTACACACATCTCTTTGGGTTGAAGGAGGAGGTCACCAGACTTCAAGTCGAGTTGACTAGGATTCAAGGTCCTCTTCCCCCACCCAGCATCCACCAAGTCTGCCACCGTTACCTCAGAGGATGCCAGGGAGGAGGAATGGCTGAACTATGGTGGGCTCTGGAAGGGAGGCTGGGCTGGTGGGATAGAGGCACATTTTTCAACCAGTACCACTATATAATTCCTACACCACTTTGCTGGGGCAGGACTGCTGGGAGGAGACACCCATGGTAGTGACCAGGGAGGATGTGGAGACCCCAAGGAGGGTGATAGAAGGCTGCAGAGGAGGAGGAAGCTTAATTCTGTTCTTTCTCTCCATTTTCAACAGGGAGCATGGAGGACTGGGAGAGACAGAGAAACTACTAATTCTCAGAGGATGAGGTGCAGGCCCTGCCCCAGGCCAGTGTTGCTCCAGAGGGCCTCATAGCCTGGAAAAGAGGGACTAATGGTGAAATCAAGCAGGCCTGGTCAAACTAACAGAGACAGTGAATGCGAATGTCGTGGGTAACCTAAACCTTTCAGTGGAGGGCATTAAGAAGAGGCTGGGCAACCTGAAGCACTGTGCTAAACAGATCCTTTTCCCAGTTGTTTAACCAGGTGAGACACACTAAGCTGAAAGTTTGTTTACAGGTGCAACCTGGGAGCACAAGGAAGTTAAGTGACTTGCTCAGGATCACACAGTATGCAAGTGGGTCTCTGGGATTCAAGCCCAAGTCTCCAGATTTGGTCCTGGCAAAGGCATGCCAGAATGTAAAGGGCACATGTGGTGGGCCTCGAGCAAGTGCACCTCTAGCTCTTGCAGAACAGTCAATAGCCTCAACCCTCTGTACCATACAGGTGCCTGGTGTGCTGGGAGGTGGTTATAAGAGCCAAGTGGGACCAGCAGAGCCATGTGAGTGACCAAATTTGAACAATCACATTGTGTGGGTATGTGTGTGTGTTGGGGGTGGGAGAGTGCATTCATACTCATGTGGTATTGTTGTATGCATGGGAGAAGTTTCTGTTGGTCCTGGATGGACAGACAAAGGGTAGAGGCATAGAATTCAGTACACAGATCTGTAGTATGTGCACCCATCCAACTGTAGGCATAGTCATGCATCTTCAATGGTCAACGGAATACAACACATGTGGGTCACTACTTCTGCATGCCCTGTCTGTCATACTGTACCTGTTTGCAAGGAAAGACAGGTCCAACAGGAAGCCCTGGCCATTCCTTGGTATAGTTATGCAGAACACACACAGCTATTGTATCAGTTACATGTAATATTCACATGCATGTGTCTCCCTGGTTTCCTCTACTCATATCCTGTGCTGTCTGCTGCATAGGCCTAACTGTTGGGCCAGTGGTAGCCCTGAATGACCCTGAATGTTGGATGTGTGACAAAGTCATGTGGGCTATGAGCCAGTATCCATGTATCCTGGTGTGTTGGGCATCTGTGGGGTAATCCCCTACTGTGTCATGTGTGTGATCACTGGTGATGGGATGTGTGGTGTGTGGTGTGTACAGCCCCGGGGGTGTATGAGCACTGCACTGCAAAGGTGGTACAGGTGTCGAGACACAGCATGCTGGGCATGCATGCTGCCATGGTCAGGACACAAGTATGTACACTGCATTGTTTTATATCTTCTTTTTTTATGATAGCTCAATTGATCGTAGTGGACACCATCTCAGATGTCCCGGGTCCACCATGGCAACGGCTGCCCCTGCTACCCTCCAGTGTTATGGAGGACACAGAGTCCACTGAGGAGAAGGGAGAGGATGATGATGAAGAGGATGAAGAAGAGACCTTTGTGGAAGAGTGGGGGGGAGAGAGGGGTCCATCCTGGACCAGGAGGGGTCACTTGCCCCTGCTGGCCCCTCCTGCCAATGGGGCCCAGCCACTGCCCGTTCCTGGCAGTGCCATTGCAGTGATGCACCCCAATTTCCCTTGACATATCCACCATTGTGCCACTCCATGACTCCACCACTAGAATGACCACCACCCTACTACCCCAGGCTAATCCCATAGACTAAGCCAGTGCTGTACAACCCCAGAACAATTCCACTGCCCTTCCCCCCAGGCCAGTCCCACTAGCCCAGAAACTGCTGTGCTGCCCCAGCCACAACAACATGTAGCACTAACCATGGTGTAAACCCAGGCAATGGCCAAGGGTGCAGGCTGATCCAATCCAAATGGACAGTCCCTGGTAGAATCAGGAGGCAGTGTACAGCAGGCAGCTTCTGAAGACAGCCATGGGGGCACAGGAGAGCATGCAGCCAGAACTGGCATTTACACGCTGCATGCTGCAGGACAACCTGCAGCGTGTTGAGCAGCATGCAGATGGACACCATATTGAGCACATGGTAGCCGTGCTTGAACTGCAGCAGGACATGTCTGCCAGCATGCTGCATGCTCATCCTCACTGCATGGAAGAAGACCCTCCCAGGTACAGCACATGCTCACCGTCCACATCTGTGAAGGTGTTAGGGGAAGTTCCTACTGCAGGGTGCATATTGCCGCTCAGCCCTTTTCCATGAGCGCTACCTCATGGCCCCTCACATTACCCATGTTTTAACCCCCCCCCCGCTTGATTGGACTAATGCTTCTGTTCCCCCATTGCTGGGATGGCACTTGATTTCTTTTCAGCCCCCCCCCACCAGGATGCGTCCAAATTCTTTTCAGTCCCCGGCAGTGTAGTTGGGTATCCCCCAGCTACCAATACGCAAGAGGGCTATGTACCAGGGAAATGTCGTGCTGCCCAGGGCATGTATCCATCCACTGATCATAGAAGACCCCATGATTCGGGGAGTTGATACCTACCTTCAGCTGGGGGTAATGGTCAGATGTCTCCCAGATACATCAGCATGGAGAGACACTGTCCACATTGCTAAAACTGTGCAGGAAGCAGGAGAAAACATTGATGTCACATAGGGACTAACAATCTCTCCAGCTGGTCAGTTGTGGAGACCAAGGAACACCTGACCAGGCTGGGAGACAAACTGTCATCCATTTCATCCAGCATCTCCTTCTCTGAGATCCTGCCAGTCTGGGGAGGGGGGGCAAATAGATGGAAGGTCAGAGAAGGGGAGATAGGAGAGCTAAACATGTGGCTCAAGGGCTGGTGCCAGGAAAAAGGACACAAGTTTGTAGGTAACTGGCAACAGTTTTTGGAGCAAAAGTTCTTTAAATTTGATGGACTGCATCTGACTAAGGATGGAGTCAGTTCATTGGGGCAGAAGTTTGACGTCTTTGCAGAATATTTAAACTAGCCAATGGGGAGAGGGGTGCAGCACCTGATACATCGAATGGAAAGAACACCCCTCCCCTCTCAGCTAGTTATCAAACAGGAGTTCAGTGTGTTTGTAGTTTAGCTGCATCACCAGGTAAGGAAAAAGGTCCAGCTCCCCATATGACTTGCAGGGGAAACGCCGGACCTCACCCAACAACTAACACACCGAAATCTGGCCAATGTAAAATTATGTACACAAATGCCCACAGTCTGGGAAACAAGTTCCCAGACCTGCAGGCAACAATGACAGAGTCTAAGCTGGGCATAGAAGCCATTAGTGAGACATGATTCACCAGTAACCACACTTGGGAGACTTCAGTACCTGGCTATGTACTGTTCAGAAGAGACTGAGGTGCAGAAAGGGGGGGGAGGTAGTCTTTTATGTCAATTATAATATCAACGCTACAGAAATTCAGAATACACATAAGGAGCCAGAAGAACTGTGGGTCACCCTGGAAACAGGAAATGGGACAGCCATACGAACTGGGGTTGTCTACAGACCTCCAGACCAGGGAGAGGACACAGACACATTACTGTTAGAAGATATACAAAACATGACAGCTAAAGGGGAGGTTCTGATAATGGGAGACTTCAAAAATGCCAGATGCAGACTGGTCAATACCAGCAGGAACATCCACCAGAACTAGACACATAGTGGATTCCCTGCAGAAGGAGGGCCTCAAACAATTGGTGCAACAACCCACAAGAGACAGGACTATCCTAGATCTAGTAATGACTAATGGGGGAAGGATCACAGAACTCCAGGTAGAAGGTCACCTGGGATCCAGTGACCAACACATCATATGGTTCAGTTTGGCCACTATAACTAAATCATCCCATTCCAATGCAAAAATATGGGACTTCAGAGGAGCTGACTTTGATAAGATGGCCAACAGAGTTAAGCTAGCCCTGGCAAGAAGAAATACAGATGGGGGGTATAGGCAAAATGGGCAAGCATTAAGGATGAAATACTTGAAGCAACATCCCATTGTGTTAGGGTGAAAAGCAAGAGCAAACGAAGGAGGAAACCACTTTGGTTCTCAAAAACAGTAGCAGGAAAGGTCAGAGTCAAAAGACTGGCCTTCAGGAAATATAAGGAAACACAGTGGGATGAAGATAGGGAGGCATACCAAACTTCCCTAAGGGAAGCAGGCAAGGCAGTAAGGCAGGCAAAGACCCAAACCAAAGAAACACTGGTACGAACCATAAAAGAAGGGGACAAGGCTCTCTACAGATACATTAGTGGAAAGAGGAAGTCCAGAGGGGGTATTGCTTAGATCAAAGAGGATAAGGGGGAGTGTGTGGAGGAGGACCAAGGAAAAGCATCTATCCTAAAGAGAGATTTCTGCTCAGTATTTACTGAGGAGAAGATAGGGCAGGGCCTACAGCTCAGCACTATGGACACAGCAGGGAGGGAGGTGTGCACAAGTCCCTTCACAAAAGAAAGGGTCCTACAAGAGTTTGCTAAGCTCAGGGTGGACAAGGCAATGGGACCGGATGGCATACATCCCAGGGTACTAAAGGAGATAAGGGTGGAATTGGCAGAGCCATTAGCAGAACTGTTAAGTGAGTCTCTGAGCACAGGAGAGGTCCCAGAAGACTGGAGAAGGGCTCAAGTGATCCCACTCCACAAGAGTGGTAGCAGGGTAGAGGCAGGGAACTACAGACCAGTCAGTCTTACCTCAGTGTTGGGCAAGATTATGGAGGCACTCATTAAGGAAAGGATAGTGCAACACCTGGAATCCATAGGAGCACAGGATCCAAGACAGCATGGATTTACAACAGGAAGGTCCTGTCAAACTAATCTCATAGATTTCTTTGACTGGGTAACCAGAGTGGTGCACTAAGGGGGTGCAGTTGATGTCGCCTACCTTGACTTAAGCAAAGCTTTTGATACTGTTCCACATAGAAGATTGATTAATAAGATGGGTAGGCTTGGGGTGGGTCAGAAGTTGGTCAACTGGGTGGCAAACTGGTTGGCAGGCAGAAAACAGAGAGCGGTGGCAAATGGTATACAGTCAGAAGAGATGCAAGTCACAAGTGGGGTACCTCAGGGATCAGTTCCGGCTGCCAGTCCTCTTCAGTATCTTCATCAATGACATTGCAGATGGACTGGAGGATAAGGTCTGACTCTTTGCAGATGACACCAAGATCTGCAACAGACTAGATGATCCAGATGGGGTGGGCAGAATGAGAAGAGATCTGGATAAACTGGCAAAATGGACGGAAGAGTGGCAACTGGGGTTTAATGCAAAGAAATGCAAGATCATGCACATAGGGAAGAGAAACCCTGAAACCACCTATAAGTTGGGAGGGGAGTTGCTGGCAATCACAAGGGAAGAAAATGACTTGGGCATCATCATCATCATCATCATCACAGATGACCTGAAATCACCCAAGCAGGCCACTAAAGCAGTAGGTAAGGCTAGGGGGATGTTGGGGTGTATTAGTAGGGGTATCACAAATCATAAGAGGGAGGTAATAATCCCTCTTTGCAAGACACTGGTTAGGCCCTATCAGGAGTACTGCGTGCAGTACTGGAGGCTGCACCTTCACAAGAACATTAACGATATGGAGGCAGTCCAGAGAAGGGCAGCCAAAATGGTGCAGGGACTGCACCAGAAAACATATGAGGACAGATTAACAGAGCTCAATACGTATACCCTAGAGCAAAGGAGGGAGAAAGGTGATATAATCAAAACATTCAAACACCTTAAGGGCATTAACAAAGTGAAAGAGTCTAACATGTTTCAGTATATAAGAAAAATAGCAGGACAAGGGGACGCAACATGAGATTAGAGGGAGGCCAATTAAGAGGGAATTGTGAGGAAGTTCTTTTTCACAGAAATGGTGGTGGATGCATGGAATGGCCTACCTCAGGAAGTGGTGGATATGACTACAGAGCAGGGCTTCAGACAGGCATGGGATCGGCATAAGGGAGCACTACAGATGAGTATGAATAGGTAGGCCATTGACAGAGTAAAGGCCTATGGCACATTCACAAGGTAGAACAAAATGAGCAGACTGTGTGGGCCTTGTGGTCCTTATCTGCTGTCAACTTCTATGTTTCTATGTTTCTATGCATACATTTGCAGGCTGCACCCACTGCCACCTGCCCTATGTAGGAGACTGTGGGTCCTGTGGGGCAGGTGCCAGGGCTGTTTTCACCTGGGTCCCTGTCATGATGATGCCGCCATACCAAACCCCCTACCCAGTCTGAGCAGCTGTCCAATACTCTATATGGCACCTCTGTCAGGTGCCTCCTCCACTCCCTATCAGTGCCGCAGTGCCCCTGTCATACCCTATGGTATCCCCACAGTTTCAGTGGCCCCCAGTCCCCACTTTCCAGCCAGATAACTCCCCCACCTTCACAGCTTATGTAGGCTTATGTGGAGCAGGGTGGTAATGGACCCCTCTGTCAAACCCTGTAGGTGTGCCACATGTGTGGCACAACCTTGCAGCTGTGGCAACTCTCAGGTCTTGGTGCAGGGACCACCATTTTTTTAATCAGGCTCAGGGTCCCTGCCACAGTCCTAGATCAGAGCAAATTGCTTCACTCCAAAGGCTCTCTGAAACTCGAACCCCTTATTTTACAGCAAAGTGCTAAGACCCTAGAAGAATTCTCAACAACCCTCACAAGCAATTTTGGTGCTGCCCAGCAATGGTTCCTAAGAAACAGACTCTTTGTTGATGCCAAGAAGAGTAAGGCCATGCTCTCCGGATCAAAATCCACGCTTGCTAGGACTGCTGGGGACACTACTTTTCTTAGTATCCTCTCCACTCCTGTTCCGATCCACCCCCTCGCATAACCAGAGACAGGTCAACTCAATGAATGATTGGGCAAAAAAAAAAAAGAAACTTCTCCCTGGTAATCCATGCTGTCTAAACTACTTCCCCATAACTGTACATAACGTACTCACCTCACTCTCAGTCTCCAGCAAGCTTCATTCCTGGAGTCTCCTGTACCTAGTCCATTCTACTTAAATGTCTTCGCCCTCCGGTCCTAGGAGTTCCAAAGATGGGCACCGGCACAGCAGTCAGTATAATTTCTTATTTTAAATCAGTTCTGTTGCCCACCCTCTGACCTCGGACCCTCTCAACAACCAGGAAACAGTACTAGGAAGCCCGTTATCAATGTCGTGCATGCACAAAGAAACGGAGCCAGTGCTCCATACTTCAAATGTGACCACGGATCAAGAAATATAATTAATGACAAATGTATAAAAAAAATTTTTAAAATCTTATTTCAAACACAACAAACAACCAGCCACAAACCTGAAAGCAGAAAACGGCAACATAACCTCTTGCAGTGCTGTCTGTAAACATTTACTATGAAGGAACTGTAAGGCTGTCAGTTTTAAAAATAAATAAATAAAAGAAGCTGAAACCATGCTGTCTCTTGCTCCTAACATAACACACTTTTTTTTTTGAGAATTATTTATTTATTACATATTCAGAGAGTACCTTTGAGTCACAGACTCATTTACAAAGGTTCCACTTCACATAGCTTGTATACAGACAGACATTACAGCAAGTGAGCTCAGAGACAGATACAGATTGTTTACAAAGAATCAAACAAGCTAACATTCGAAATACTTGGGTTACTTATTAAGTAAATTACACTGTGCACATATGACATAATCACGAGCAACAGTGGATGGACACTAAGAGAAGAGGCAGGCCAGTGGCCATTGTCATATATTAAGGAGGAGGTGGAGGACAGGGAATCAGTTGCAGTTACAATTGTTGGAGGATCGAGGTCAGCCCTAAGTAGGGTTTTAAATTGTCCTAGTCTTTGTTCATTCACCAGGGTGGAGGGAAGGATGTTCATCCACATGGGGGCCCTAAAGCTGAATGACCTTTGAAATTGGGAGGTATGGTTGAGTAGGGAGGGGAATAAAAAAAAGGGAACACTCCTAAGCTCTCTATCTGTGCAAACATATGTAGGGTATTCTGCCTAACAACAAGGATTTTCTTTCCTGGCATAGTAATAAAATCAATAAAAATGACATAAAATTAAAAAAAACTTGTTCTTTACTTTTTTTCTTCTCACCAAAAAAAGGGGGCCATTGTATAATCACAATAAACCACTCCATGGTGTGGGTTATGATGGAATTTATCATGGCTGGCCAGGATCTGACCGCTCGGCCGCACGCCAGCTGTGGTAAATCCTAACATAACCCACACTCTGCTGTGGTTTATTGCTTAAGTCACCCGTGACCCCATATTGACTTTCACTGATCAAAAGGGACAGACTGTCTGGTGAGTGAACCAGAAACTAGTAGTCAGATACAGGCTGAAGGATTACTAAACCCTTGAAGTCAGAATCACCATTGCTCATGGCACCTTACTGCCCCTACTGAACTACTGAGCTCCCATCTACACTCAAACCTCATCTCCAGGAGTTTCCAGACTAAACACAACCTGCATCAATATCTGTAGGTTTGCCTTCATTGCTCTTTACACTACACATCTCTGCTCCTTCTACCAGTCTCTAGGAAGGCTTCCCCTTCAGACCCTCCAAGGTTACCTCCTAGGCTACTTTGTCAATACATCTATTAGGAAAAAGGGCTGTCCTCCCCTCTCCCCTCTACTCAACCCAAAGCCCTGCCACCAAGGCCTCCAGAACAACTCTAGTCTTATGTTAGAGTGCCTACAAGTCACCACATGCTTGGGCCAGAAGGCATTCTCTTCAGCTGCGCCAAAATTGTGGGACGGCCTATCTGTATTCCTACAGACTCTGGACTTAACACCCCTATTCAAGGCCCTCTTCAAGACTTCCCTTGTGGCAACAGTTACTTGTAACTGCCCTTACAGTTGATTGTCAGACCCAGCCTAAGGGAAGCCAGACTGCCCAAATTGACTCTGGAATTTGTAGTTTTTGCTGTAATGTATCTTAAGCTGCTGTTACTTGATTGTTTTACTTGGGCACTGTGCTGCCACTGTACCTCTGTGCACTTGACTTGTTTGTACTGTGTTCTCTTTATGACAATGTTGCACAAAACTGCACTATTTGTATAATAAAGTAGAAGTCACTTAATCAGGATGTGGATAATCGGGACATCCGCTTCATTGGTACGTCCCATCAGGCACTGATTAAGTAGCTATGTTTTCTTATGGATGCTTTCACTGGTTAAATGGGACATCACTGCCATTTTATGGGGATGATTGCCTCTCTGACATACATCCCCTGACTTGCCCATCATGCTGTCCCTGAAGCTAATACCTCACTAATCCTTTACTAATCCCTAAGTGACACCTTTTGTAACACCTGAATAGGTGTGAATTTCATTTAGAATTGCCATTTCCTGTGTTCCATCCCTCAATCTCCTATGCTCACTCCCTCTCCCAGGATTAAAAATTAAAAATAAAACAAGTGAACATGTCTCCAAACTTGAGCAGACACTAATAACCTGACTAGCTGACCAAAAGACTAATAAAGAGAGAGAGAGAGCACCAGCTGTGGAGATGCACCATAGGGAGAGAGAGAGAGAGAGAGAGAGAGAGAGAAGAGACTACAAGCACCATAGAGGTAAACAATTAGCTCCTGTTTTTTTTCATAAAAGAATGACTGCTGTTTTCCTGGATTTTCTATTTCTACTGTACACTGGACACTTTAGCGGACATAAGTGACCTGACTGGTTAACTGAGAGAGAGAGAGAGAGAGAGAGAGAGATAGAGAGACAGAGAGAGACAGAGATAGAGCATACGGTGGAGAAAGTGATCTGATTGGTTGACAGAGAGAGACAGAGTGTGTGCTGTGGAAATGCAGAATGGGATGGAGAGAGAAAGAGAGAGAGAGAGAGAGAGAAGAAGAGCACCTGTATTTTTTTCTGTAGCAAAAATGACTGCCGCTGTGCCATTTTGCCAAAAGTGTTTCTAGCAGAAAGCGTGACAGTGAGGAACAGTACCGCATAACTGATGCAGCGAGAGAGAGAAAGCGATGGCAATGATGGTTAGGGTTGAAAAAATAGCTGAATGAGCATTTGGTTGGTGAAGTAACCTGCGAGCCTGCAAGGTAAGAGGGACAGCAGCAGACTTAAGAAGACTTGTAGTATACATGGCATAAGCCATTTCAATGGCTTCTGTTGAATGGGTCGGTCACTTAATCGAGATGAAAAGCCCGCCACCAGGGCATCCCAATTAAACATCTTCTACTGTATTACTTAATGTGTTCACCTATGTACTGTAGCTACTTGAAATCACTTTACCTTTTTGTACCAGTTTCTGTTGTACTGTGTTATTGTGCCATCTTCATGGTACAGGTCATGCCTGAAAATGGTCCCTTGGATCAGTGCACCCACCTGGTTAACAAATAAATACATAAAATAAAACATGTCCTCATTAAATTTAATGTCTTCAAATGTTCCCAAATTCTAGTAAAATTTATTATGATAAGCATATCATAAAACATATTTGTGGGGCAGCTTCCATGTCCTTTTCAAGTGACTGAGTTGGTAAAGGGCACTTTATTGGTTGCTATATTTGGTTCAGATATCTACTTATTTTTCAAATCTGAGTCAGGCATTTCCAAGATTGAAGGATGATTGTCTGTCTCTTCTATTTATTTCTTTCCAAGCTGTAATGTGTATGCCATGGTTGGTTATCATGTAGTAGTAGTAAGTAGTAAAAATATTTATTTTTAGACAGGATATACAAAACTTTAAGTCCTAAGACCTGTTTTCAAAGTCGTCCTGTACATAAAACATTCAGGTTACAGGGTAAATATCATTCATAAATACATTACAGTACATCAATACTCTTTCATAATTCAGTACATACAGCAAGTAACAACTAATTTACCTAATATTAATCAAATTTCAGAGTTAAGCACTTCATTCCCTATTTGGGTATCAGACAATTTACATCATACCCCCTTTATAAAAAAAACATCACTTCAGATAAGTACATTCTGAATAAAATATTTCAGTCAAACCAGTTTTAAATTGTGATGATTTTGTCAGATTTCTCAATTGAGGGGGAATTTTGTTTCAAATTTTTGCCGCCTGAGCCTGCAATGTCATGCTTCCATATTTTGTATTCACTTTTGGGAAAATAAGACCCTTATGTTTTACATCCCTTAAGGCATAATGGTGACTTTCACAACCAAAGTTTAAATCCATATTACCTTTTATCAGCCCTTTATTTATCTTATACATAAACATTGAGAATTGTTTTTTAGACCGTACCAATAAACCATCCCATTTTAGATCATTATACATGGTGCAATGATGGGTTAAAAAGTTACACTTGAGGGCAAATCTTGCCAAACGGTTACATGATTTGACAGGTTTATTCAAATATTTTTGTTTCTCAAAGTTATACACCAAATTACCATATTCCAATACGGGCAGTATTAACTGCATAACAAATGTCTTCTGAGTCTGTTGACTTAAAATTCCGGAAGACCTGAGCAGTGCCCCAATTTTATTATTAATTTTCTTTGTTGTATTATTAATATGGACAGAAAATGTTAAGGCACTGTCTATTACAACTCCTAAATATTTATATTGTTTTGTAATTGTCAGTTTTTTCCCATCTCTCATTAATAGTTCCCTGTCATTCACTAACGTTTTTGTTACCTTATTTAATTTCTTGCCAAAATGCGTAACTTGTGTTTTCTTTTCCCTTAATACAAGTTTTGAACTCGAAAACCAGTCTTGAAGAATATCAAAGTCCAGTTGAAACTTTGCCATCATTTCACCATGTGTTTTTGCAGATGCTAATAGTACGGTATCATCCGCATAAAGCCTTATATGTGTATTGTTTATTTTTGTGGGTAAATCATTTATGTACTGTATATCAAAAACAATAGTGGCCCCAGGATTGATCCCTAGGGCACACCTCTTAACAATCTACCCTCATCAGATAGCTGACCATCAATTTCTACTTATTTCCTTTGTCCCAAGCAGGATTTTAACCATTGTATGGACCTGGGGGCAATCCCAGTCCTCTCCATCCTCTCATATAGTAAATGGTGATCAACCAAATTGAAGGCTTTGGAAAGGTCAACGAACATTGCACCCATGGACTCCCCCTTTCCAGGGCTGCTGCCACCTTATTCACAAAGTCCACAAGTGCAGTGCCAGTTGAATAACCTGTCCTAAAACCATGTTGATATTTTGTTAATTTAGAATACTTTTTATTTTTTTACATACAGTATACAATACATACTTGCTATTCGCTGCTCCAGCTAAATTACCTATCTCTGAAAAGAGAAACCCTTTCAAAACCCTTCTTCTTAGGCTCAGGGCCCTGCCTGACAGTGTATGTTTTGTGAGTCACTTTCCCCATACCTAATTATGGCTCTTCACAAGGTCACAGCTGTTGATGCACTCTTCTTTAACATATCTGACTTCACCATCATATGGTCCTTTCCCATGACGGCTTCCAAAATAATGCTTTTCTAGGCAGAATCCAACCTCTTTTCTTCAAGAAGAGACATCCACAAAATTACCTTTGCTTTTAAATTGAGTAGGTGCCCCACCAGAAAAATTAATTTGTTTAGGTATCCCAACTTCTTGTTGTTCCAAATATTTAGTTGTCTCGGAAATAAAATGCTGAAACAAGCAAAAGTCATGTTTCCTGTCATTGCTAATAAAGATGAAGGAATTGTGCATGTTGATTCCACAGTTGTCTTTTGGACATCAGTAATATGCCACAGTTGGATGTACTGTTGCTTGATTACATGTTCAGTGGGCACTTTGAGACTCATAATGGCAGTTGTAATTATCTCCAAAACAGAGACAGAAGACAACCCAATTCTCTCGTACATTGTTTTGTACATAATTCAGATTGCTTTTACTGTCAAGTAGCATTAGCCAGGTGTCTAGAAAATGGTTCAGATTCTTCTTCCAGTTCTTCAGTTAGGTCTTGCATCACACCACTATGACCTCTCTTGCGCATTTGCTTGGATTGGGTCATGTTCTCATCCTTTTTAGAAGTTATCTCTTCACTTCTTTATCTTCTCCATGCGACAGGAGAGTCTGCGTGCTCCTCTAACAATGGCATTAATTTAGCCCATATACCACAAGTACCACATTGTGAACATTGATAGATAATATACCTTTTAGGGGGAAATGCACTCTCTTTTTCACAAAGTGTAAGTGGAAATGCTGCATATTTATGCTTAATTATTGACTATGGAACCTTGAATTGCATGCACTTACTGGCAATGTGGCATAGTTTCAGCTGTGTTCAAGCAGTATTCAGAGTTGGACTCGCTCACTAGGATACCCAGAAATTTCCAGGTGGTCCCCCTCTATTGGGTACTGAGCCACTTTCTAAACTCTGCAAATCATTGGTGTCATCATCTATTTTTCAAATTAAATGGGGTATTTTGGGCACTGCAAGTAAATGTAAGATGCAAACAAAAAGCTAGTGTATCAGATTTAAGTGGAATACTGATAAGAATGAGTCACCCTGGACCATCCCCTATTGACAAAACCACAACACCAGGCACTCAACAGCCAAATAATGCAGACTCCACCAGTATAAAATAATGTTTATTGGAAAAAAAGTCACAGGGTCACGCTTGACGCATTTCAGATCCTCGTGGACCCTTTATCAAAAGTTTTTAATACCCAGCAAACACAGTGTTTAAATATCCCACCTAACAAACGTCATTCTGACATCACACAAGTTCCTTCTACAACATCTCAGTAATTCTTAAAGTGACAAAGTGCCATAAATACATATACCTATTTATATATACTGCATAAATACATATACCCATTTATACATACTGCATAAATACATATAATGTTAAAAAAGGGGAAAATGGGGGGGGCAGAGGAGGAGGAGGAGACGGAGAAAGGAAAGACTGAGTAGGGAAACAACTAAAACATGATAAAACCACAATTTACTTAACTACATTCCAAATGTGGTTTTAAATTAAATCCCATATTTAAACCTGGATACCTTGTGGCTCACAACTTTATCATCCAAAAAGGTTCTCTTTTCAATAACAAGCTATTAAAGTTACCACCTCTCGGGTTTCTGCTGACTTTGTCTATAATACTAAACTTAAAATAATGTGTTTCATTCCTAGCTGCTCCAGTTAAACGTGCAGCTGTAGCATACAAGGGGTCTTTTCGTTCCATGACTCTCATATGTTCACCTAAACACTGTTTAAACAGTCTTTTGGTTTTCCCAATATAAAATGCTGAACAAGTACATTCTGCCATATATATCACTCCTGCTGTGTCACATGTTGCAATTTGTCTAATATCAAATTCCTTTTGCACATTAACACTTGTGAATTTTTTGCATTCTTTCACATGTTCACAATACAGGCATTTCTTACACGTGTAACATCCCCTTACTTGTAACCAATTTATATGTGAGCAAGTGGGAGGAGACTTCTGTTTTCAATGTATGTTTATATTGGGAAAACCAAATGAAACACATTGTTTTAAGTTTAGTATTATAGACAAAGTCAGCAATAACCCGAGAGGTGGTAACTTTAATAACTTGTTATTGAAAAGAGAAATTTTTTGGATAATAAAGTTGAGAGCCACAAAGTATCCAGGTTTAAATAAGGAATTTAATTTAAAATCACATTTGGAATGTACTTAAGGAAATTGTTGTTTTATTTTGTCTTAGTTGTTTCACTACTCAGTCTTTCCTTTCTCCTTCTCCTCCTCCTCTGTTTCCTCTCTTCACCCCCCCATTTTTCCCCTTTTTAACATTATAATAATAATAATAATAATTTTATTTTTAAAGCGCCTTTCAAATTTTCAAAGCGCTGTATAAAACACATAGTAAAAAGAAGACCAAACATTATAATACACTATAAAACATTCATAAAACCACAATTTTAACAACAATTCATATAATACTATAAAAAGCAATTATATGTATTTATGCAGTATGTATAAATGGGTATATGTATTTATGCAGTATGTATAAATGGGTATATGTATTTATGGCACTTTGTCACTTTAAGAATTAATGAGATGTTGTAGAAGGCACTTGTGTGATGTCAGAATTACATTTGTTAGGTGGGATATTTAAACACTATGTTTGCTGGGTTTTAAAGCTTTTGATAAAGGGTTCTCAAGGATCTGAAATGCGTCATGCATGACCCTGTAATGTTTTTTTCCAATAAACATTATTTTATACTGGTGGAGTTGGCATTATTTGGCTGGTGAGTGCCTGGTGTTGTGGTTTTGTGTATCATGGTTTCTGAGAGCACCACCTTCCCTGTGTGCACTAGAATTCGATTTTTGTCATCCCCTGTTGATTTTCCAGGTGGGCACCTGTGTCAACTTTCCAGGTGGGCCCCCTGTACCCCAGTCTGATCCTGGCAGTATTCACACAGACACTGCATATGTTTGTGTTGTGACATGGAAAAGATATTAGAAGGACAAAGTTTAACTAATTTGCTGTAGCTTATTGTCAGATCTGGGTTCTCTTCTTGGAATAGCTTATATGAGGTTTGTATTGACGATTCCAATGCTTTCTTGGCTTGCATTTCCTTCTTCCTTACAACTCTTGAAATTGGCAGCTCCTGTTAAATATTTGAATGATGGTAGAAGTTCAGTACTGTCTGGATTGTAAAAACTGGCAAGGCATCACTTTTTTTGTTTGGTGTTGTAGTCTTCATCAAAGACAGAATATGTACACAAGCAATTACAACTAAAGCCAAAGTGCTTCTGGAGATCTAATTTGTGGATCTCTTTTTAGCCAGAAGTGATTTATGTAGCAGTCTTCTCATCCAAAGATTAACTTTTTTACATAATCTTTTTGTGGTTTCCAAAGCTGATTTTGAAATCATTGTTTCATGAAAATCTAATCATCTCCCTTTTGATGGTATGAGAATTCACTTGTCCTCAGATGGTTTTATTTTTGAGGTGTTGTTTGGGACAAGACTGTGGACACCACTTCAACAAATTTCTGTGGACTTTTTGGCATTGCTTTGAGTGAGCTCGAAATGGCTTCCCTCTTTGCAGTGGGGTGATGAATGGAGTCTGAGAGGTTTGACCAAACTGTGAAGTGACAACTGACAGTATGGCTAAAGTTGTGACAGATTGCATTTCAGATGAATTTGTGCCTTCTGTATGACTATCATCCATGGCATGTTGCAGACACCCTTGTTTCTTCTGCACATACTGTACAAAGTGTAGCTTTTTCATTTGTCCATCTTTGTTTTTGTGATGGCAACTTTTTCACTGTTCTTTCTTATTTTCTTGCCACACGAATCATGTTTTTTTCTCTTTCTGCCCTACTACATGTCTTCCAGTCAACATAGTCATCCATGGATTCTTCCCTTTTCCTTTCTTGACACTGACTCATACAAAACTTTGCCTTTTCTCAGTAATGTATTTTTTTCTCTTCTTCCATATTCATCTTATATAAACTGTCCCTCTCATTTTCAGATTGATGATGAATTTATATTTTTCATGGTATGTTTTTATTCTTGCCCTGTAGTCACACATAATCTCCTATGAGGTTTTACAAGCACAGAACCCAAACCTATTTCTTCATTACCACCATACCTAGAGACCACTTCATCCTGCTGAGAACAGTGCTGATGCAGGTTAAAATTCTCAGAGACTGAATCTAAATAATAAAAAAAAAATCATATCGATGCAGTCTTCTTTGAATGACAAATTGCTTAGGTTAACTCCACAGTTAGTGGAACCTCACTGAAACTGGCAAGGCATGATTATGTCTATGTATTAAAGCCAAGACAGGAGACACAGATGAACACAAGTCATTGAACCCAAAGGTCTGTAATTTGATATACAAGAAGGCTCCAAGCCAGCAAGAATTTTACTAAAGGAACACATTACAGAAAAAGTAAATCTATATCATACGTATGAACTGAAGTTAGTATACATGAGGACCCATACCCCCACCAGATGACTGAGTAATTGAGTGAATTAATGGAAAATGGACAAGTTATGATCAGGTCTATGTACCAGAGACAGGACAAGAAACACAGGCAACACCAGTCACTTGACTCAGAAGTCCATGACTGAGCAAACAAGAATGATCTGGGCCAGTAAGAATTTAACATAAAGAACACAATACAGAAAGACACAAGACAGATAAAGTTCTGGTGGAGAATATCCACAAAATGGCAACCAAAGGAGAACTACTGCTAATGGGAGACTTCAACCTGCCAGATGCAGACTGGAACACTTAGACTGGAGGTATAACAAAGGGCAGGAACTTCATGACCACCCTGAAAGGGGCAAACTTAAGGTAGCTAGTAGCAGAACCCACCTGGGAGGAGGCTACACTGGACTTGGTGCTGACCAACAGGAACAGGATCACAGATATTGAGGTGGGCAGCCCCCTTGGTTCCAGTGACCACAGGACAGTATGGTTTATTGTAACCACAGTGGTAGAGAAAAGTCATACAAGAATTAGGGTTCAGGATTTCAGGTGGGCCAACTTTAAGGAAATGGGGGGATGGCTTAAAAGTGCTCTAGCAGCAGAAGGTACAGAGGGAGATGTGGAGGAACAGTGGTCTAGACTCAAAACAGTCTTTACAGAAGTAACAAGATACTGTGTTAGAATGCCTAGTGAGAGTAAAAGAAAGAAATGGCCACTATGGTTCTCAAAGGTAGTGGCCAAGAAAGTAAGGGAAAAAAGAAAGGTATTTAGGAAATACAAGGAGACTCAAAAGGATGAGGACAGGGAGAAGTATCTGGAGAAAGAGAAATAATCTGGGAAAGCAGTCTCAAGGCTTAAGGCACAGACAGAGGTAGGTATTGCACAGGCTACAAAGAAAGGAGACAAGACCTTCTTCAGATACATTAGTGAGACGGAAAAGACCAGAAATGGTATTGCTAGGCTGAAGAAGGAAGGAGGAAGGTGGGTGGAAGACGACCTAGAAAAGACTGAGATACTGAACAAATTCTTTTGTTCAGTGTTCACCAGAGAAGGGCAGGAGGAGGGACAAAAACTCATTAGGAGGAGTAGTCAGGGAAGGGAGGCTGCCACAAGCCCATACACTGTGAAAAGAGTCCTAAAGGAACTCGGGAAAATAAAAACAGACAAAGCAATGGTGCTAGATGGGATTCACCCCAGAGTATTAAAGGAACTCAGGGACATACTGGCAGGTCCACTGACTGACCTTTTCAACTCATCTCTAGAGACAGAGGAGGTACCTGAAGATTGGAGGAGGGAAGAGGTGGTCCCTCTCCACAAGAGTGGCAGTAGGGAGGAGACAGGCAATTACAGACATGTAAGCCTGACCTCAGTAGTAGGGAAGCTAATGGAGTCCCTACTTAAGGAGAGGACTGTGAAGTTTCTGGAGACTAGTGGGGCACAGGGTGCAAGGCAGCATGGATTCTCAGCGGGAAGGTCTTGTTAGACAAATCTAATTGATTTCTTTGACTGGCTGACCAGGGTGGTAGATCGGGGGGGCAGGGGGCGGTGGACATGGCCTACCTGGAGTTCAGCAAGGCCTTCGACACCGTCCCACATAGGAAATTGTTAAAGTAGTAGCCACAGACATTGCCAGCTATTTCCAGATATTTCATGAAATTTCTAAAGAGTTTCTCTCTGCTGCCCCTACTGTGATAATGCAGAAAGCAGGAAATTTCTCTAGAAATATCACAGACATTTTGGGAAATAGCTGGCAATGTCTGTGGCTACTACTTTAAATAAATTGAGAAACCTGGGAGTGGGTCCTAGTGTAGTAAAATGGGTTGAGAACTGGCTAAGGGACAGGACTCAGAGGGTGTTAGTAAATGGCATGAAATCAGAAGAGAGGGAAGTGTGACCAGTGGGGTGCCACAGGGATCGGTGCTGGGACCAGTCCTGTTCAATGTCTTCATTAGCGACATTGCAGAGCATCTGGAGGGAAAGGTATGCTGTTCGTGGATGGCACCAAGATCTGCAACAGAGTTGACACTCCGGAAGGGGTGGGAATAATAAGAAAGGATCTAAGCTTATTGGAAGAATGGTCAGGTGTATGGCAGTTGAGTTTCAATGCTAAAAAGTGCAAAATAATGCACCTGGTCACAGGAATCCAAGAGAGAAGTACAGGATTGTGTGTGTGGGGGGGGGGGTCTGGCCACCACAAAGCAAGAGAGATACCTGGGGATCATCCTATTAGAAGACCTAAAGATGACCAAGCAGTGTGAAAAAGTGGTGGGGAAGGCAAACAGAATGCTGGAATGCATAGGTAGGGGGCATAACCAGCAGAAAGAAATAGGTGGTGATGCCACTGTACAGATCACTGGTAAGACCTCGCCTGGAGCACTGTGTCCTGTTCTGGAGACCGCATCTCAGGAAGGACATAGACAGGTTGGAGGCAGTCCAGAGAAGGGTGATGAAAATGGTACATGGGCTGCACCAGAAGTTGTATGAGGAAAGACTCAGGGACCTTAATATCTATTCACTGGAGGAGAGGGGGGAGATAGAGAGAGAGAGAGAGAGAGAGGAGATATGACAGAGACATTCAAGTACCTTAGGGGTATAAACAGGGTACAGGAGGGAAGCATATTTCAGAGGATGCATTGAACAAGGACAAGGGGACATGATATGAGGCTAGAGGGAGGAAGGCTCAGGGGAAATGTCAGGAAGAACTTTTTCACAGAAAGGGTGGTGGATCCATGGAACAGCCATCCAGTGAAGGTGGTGGAGGCTAAAACAATACAGGGGTTCAAGAGCACATGGGATAGACATAAAGATACCCTGGAGATGGGCAGAGAAGGTGTACCACAGATCAAATAGGATCTGGGCTGTCAACTCCGAGCAGGGAAATGGGCAGACTAAGTGGGCCATATGGTCCTTATCTGCCATCAGATTGTATGTTTCTATGAGTTCATCTGTATCATATGCATGAATTGAAGTTAACATACACTGAGGTCCAGGGCCACACTAGGCTACTAACTGAGACACATAATGGAAAATGGACAAGTCATGGTCAGGTCTGTGTACTAGAGCCAAGACAAAAAACACAGATAAACACAAGGCAATGGACCCAAATGTCTGTGACTTAACATGCAAACAGGTGAGAAGAAAGTAAGAACATAACACAAGGAACACTTATAGAAAGAGTTAATCTATATCATACATGTAAATTGAAGTTAGCATACGCACAGCTCCAGGTCTACACCAAGCAACTGAGTAATTGAAAGGATTAATGGAAAATGGACAAGTCATGATCAAGTCTGTGTATTAGAGCCAAGACAAGAGATGAACATAAGTTACTGGACCCAAAAGTATGTGACCGAATATACAAGAAGGATCTGAGCCAAGGACCCAAGCAAGTAAGAATGTAACACAAGGAAATAACGTGTAATAATAATAATAAGAATAATGATAATAAACAGTAACTTGAGAGAATAAATTGACAACAGACAAGACATGACCAGGTCTCTGTAGCAAAAGAAAAGTGTCACATTTTCGGCAAAACCAGCATAAAAATACAAAAAGGGTGGATCAGCAGTAGTGAGTTGCTGCTCTTTACTTATGTATCATTAAAATTTATACTTTATTCTAAGACCATGCTCTGATCCTCATTAGGCAGTACTAATGTCTGTGTGCCAGCTGTGAGCTGTGGGATTCATTTTTTGCCTTCACTCCAGATGTGGATCCCTTTTAGCGGCCTGCTCTGTGTGCTTGCCTGAAAATACAAAAACATTAACACTGAAACTGTGATGGTTTCTTTGTAATGAACCGTCACAAGTCACACTAAACTAGCATTAAAACATGCAAAACAATATCATTCAGACTTGCAACAACATGCTTTTATCTGATCTTTTCAACTGGCTGTTGCGTGTTCTATAAACCCTCACTCTACTGAACACGATATTTCTTTCAAATTGAATTCTATCCTTCCACAATACATGTCACAATTATATTATTTAATATATTACTAGTTTTAGACATTTTACCTAAGCACAGTATCATCCACAAAGCTAAATACTATTCACACACTAGACGTGAGGCTGTGGAAGCAGCCTTTGATAACCAGCATACACACATGTATGCACACATTCTATTTCTCAGCATCTCTCCATTTTAAGTCTATTTTTAATGACAAAAAGCATTTAATACTGGTTTACAAAAATGGTGGATAACAAACACATCCAACACCTGGACTCAGATGCTTTTGGAATGCCAGACATCAAGGAGCCTTCTTTGTTCACCAGTCCTCCCCCACAACACAAACAAAAGCTTGCCTTTGATTCCTCTCCCTCTCACCATGATCAGATTATTTTTTTATGACAAAAAGCAATTGTTTTCTTTTTCTTTTTCCTCTTCTCACACATTGCCCCTTTCAGCTGGTCCTCAGCTCCCAGCCCCATCCCCCCACCTTATCTCAGATTTACCCCTGCTTCTTTGTTCCTCCTTGGCTTACCCACTCCCCAGAGCAGGGTTGACAAGGGTGGGCCAAGCCCCCACCAGAGGTGCACTCAGGCTGGAGGTGGGTATTGTGTCAGCAGGGACCAGTGTCATTCTGCATCGGGCGGGGATGTTTTTCCTTTTCTCTTGCCCCATTGCTGGGATGCTGACTGGAGGAGCTGGCAATGTGCACATGTACTGGTACAGCAAGACTCCATCAATGTCCCCCTCCCTGTGCACAGTTCTGCATGCACTGCCACCTGAGGTCATCCAGGTGATGGCAGTGCAGCAGAGGCTGGAAATCCTCCCTCTCTGAGAAGGTGAGCATCCTCTAGGGTGTTCAGACCTCCTACTCTGGCCTGCCCTCCAATGGCTCGAGTTCGCTTCCAAACCTAGGTGACTGATGCGGCATCATGAGCATTCATATATGTACTATGTAAAGAAGTTGCATCTTCCCTGCTATTCACATCTGAAGAGCATTCTTATTTACTCAGCTGCCATATGTGGCACTTTTGACAGTATCTAAAAATCTAAAAAATATTTTATTTCTGTTTTGCTAATTCAGTACTGTCACAAGTTCACACTTGCACATTTTGGAATTGAAAACATGAAGTGAATTGTCCCTATCTTACAAGCATACAATTACAAATTAATCCATAACAATAGAAAGGGCATGTAGTTTAGCCAACTGTAAGACTATGTCCACTAATTGTAAAGGCTTGCCTGTGGTTCAATGGGTGGAGCAACAACGTCACTCCTCCATTTTGCCTTAAAAGGCCACTCCTCCTGGACTGTTCCAGGATTTGGTTCTTCATTGTGGCTGGAGGTGCTGCTCTTCCTCATTCCCCTCATTTGGGCTTTTGTCCATGTTTCCTCAGCTGCCTCTGACTGCCTGCTCATTCTCCTCATACTCCCTGCCCCATCCGCTTTTGTTTTCTTCCCCCCTTCAAGGTACCTTATTCTGCCATACCATTGCTCCTCTTCTGTGTTCCATCTGGGCTCCAGGCTGCTGTCTTCTCCTCCTCATCTCCTCGCTGGTGCATTGGGTGTACTATCACCTGCGCACGCCTGACACCTGGCTCCATGCTTCTGCTCCTTCTCTAACCCTCTTGCCCTTGCTCCTGGTTCTGTGCTCATGCCCCTTTGCTTGACTCACTACTCTGGGTCACTCCCGGGTGCTCCTTTGCTGGTGCTAGTTTACTCTTGCTCTTATTTTTGCTGGTGTCCCCTCGCCCACTCCACCTGGGCCACATCTCTCACATTTCTTCTTTGGAGTCTACTGAGGTTTTTTTTTGCATCGCTCAGACTTCCCTCTGGCATCACTATCAGCAGTGTGCTCAGCTGGAGGTCAGACGTGTGTGGAGGTGTACTTCTCAGATGCCTCCTTTGCCCTGCTACTGCCCTCGGGCAGATACCTGCCTTCCTATCTTGGTAGGGCCTTGGCTGTCACCTCGCTATGGCAGTACCTCGCATCCAGGGTGCATCGCCTCCTTTCTCTGGCTGTTCTGCTTTTGCACCTTCTGAGTGCATCGCAGACAGTGACTGCTTGTCTTCCCTCATAGTTTTGATCTGTGACCTGTCAGTTCCTCCACTCCAGCCATGGCCTGCCTAGTTCCCGGGACCTCAATTCAGGGTTCTTACCTCCAGCTTCAGAATTGTTTTTCCCCACTTCATGTCTCTCCTGGTCACTGCTGGTCTTCAGTCTAGGCTGCAGTTGCAGGTTTGTCTTCCTTTCCCTAGTGCTGTTCACCTATCCACGCCTTCAGCTTGGCTGCCTCTTCTTTTTGGGGTTCTACTACCCTGCTGCCTCTTTTCCTATTTTGCTTACTATTGCGCTCATAGTCCAATGTTCAGGACCTATGTTCGGGACCCCTCAATGCCTTGTCTAGCTACAATGCTAGCATTACCTTTCCTCTCTGGTTTTGGTGGCAAACCTTCAGTACCCTTTTATCATTTACCCCATGTTTCAAATTTTACTCAGTTCTGACTTCAGCTCTCTCATGCTCAGTTCAGTCATCCCACGGTGTGCCCTCATTTGATCATCCTGCACGTTTATTAATTTTTAATTCTTCCTTTCCTCTCTCTGATGATCACTCCTCCTGCATTTTTCCTACATTGTCCTTTTCATACCTTACCCGTACCGGCCTTCAGGGCTTTCTCTCCATTCTCATACATCGTCCATTTCATATTCTCACCTTCACTGTACCTGCTTTCCAGGCTTCACTCCATCATTGTACATCATCCATTTCATCTCTCACCTTCACCGTACCAGCCTTCCAGGTTTCACTCCATTGTTGTCCATCATCCATTTCATACCTCACCTTTACCGTTCCTGCCTTTCAGGCTATAACTCCATTATCATACAGTACATTGTCCATTTCATTTCTCATCTTAATAGTTCCAGCCTTCAAGGCTCTCTCCATCATCATGCATCATCCATTTCATATTTTATCTTAAAGAGCAACTGACACCAAAAGTGCTACATTGCAGAATCCAAATAAGCATATTCCCAGTAAATTGTATACCAAAAACTAGATTTTTACATTACTTTGTTTTAAAGTTATTAGCCATTTTGTCACTTTGATTGCACTACTTGTGCAATAAAAGCAGGTGTCAGTAAAGAGCTGCTGATGATGTCATATAGGGCCTCAAAGTCTAGTAATCCCTGTCAGCAAGCTTGTAGGACCTACTTCTCCAAAGTTGTAAAGATCATGTGCAATGGTTTTCACAAGTAAAACAGACAGCACCAGTCACTAAACATTGCTATAAATACTATATATGTTCCAGGTTTTGTAACAAAGTTGATAACATTGTATTATTTAATGCTGTTTTTGTGTGGTCCATTTCTCCTGGGTTGCTGGATACTAAGTCAGCATGCCTTCAAACTGCTGAAGCCAATTAGAGTGCTATGAATGTTACTGCTGTTTGTCATTGTCTGCTTTACAATATGTTTTAATAGGGGCCTTATATGTGTTAATTCCTACTAGGAGTAGAAGTGTTAGCTCTGGTAAAATGATCATTGTAATTTAGAGTAGAACATAAATGAGTCTGCCCCACCCCCATTAACAAGGAGATGGGATAATTGTTTTAAATTGCCATCTTAGAAGTTGCCGTAATTGACTGATAGTTGTGAATAAGTTCAGCCTTTCATCAGAAACTTATCCTGTGTTTACACGGCTGAACTCGCCCCCTCTTTGGAGTGTTGCAGAGCTGCCCTGACTTGAAAGACGCTTGGCAAACATGTCTACACAGCTCCCCTCAGTGCCGATGTAAGACATGCTGGAGAGGGGCTGGCAGTCGGGGCAGTCAGTGGATAGAAGCACACGCAAGTGGGAGTGGGTGGTGCAGCCTGTCCACATGGCTGCTTAAATTGCTCACTCCTGAACGCATCCCCAGACTTTCGGGGACTGCTGAGCAGTGGAAGGAGTGGCTTACCGTGATTCGTAGGTGGCGTGTGACAGGCTTGCACAGCAGCAACCCGAGCACTCGGGTTGCTGCGGTGCAAATGCCGCTGTGTAAACATGGCTTTGGTCTACAAACCTCACAGTGTGCTATGATCCCGAATTCAACAAAAGGACCTCAATAAAAATGCACCTAGGCAGAATATTGTCAGTTTTGTTACAAAGCCTGAAACACAACGTTTTTAAAGTGATGTTTACTAACTCATGCTGCCTGTTTTACTTATGAAAACCATTGCACATGATCTTTACAACTTTGGAGAAACAGGCCCTATAAACTTTCTGACAGGGTAAACTAGACTGTAAGGTCCCTAGATGACATCAGCAGCAGCTCTTCACTGGAACAGGTAGTAAAATCAGGGTTACAGAATGGCTAATAACTTTAAAATGAAGTAACATAGAAATCTACTTTTTGGTATGAGATGTACTGTGGATATGCTTATTCTAATTCTACAGTTTAGCACTTTTGGCCAGATGGCATCAGCAGCTCTTTAACTGTACCAGCCTTCTAGGCTTCAATTCATAATCCTACGGAGTCCATTTCATTCCTCACTTTAAACCGTTCAGGCCTTCAAGACTTCTCTCCATCGTCATACATCATCCATTTCATACCTCACCTTAACTGTTCTGGCCTTCAAGGCTTCTCTCCGTCATCGTACATTGTCCATTTCATATTTCACCTTAACCGTATTGGCCTTCTAGGCCTCATTTCATCATCGTACATAGTCCATTTAATTCCTCACCTTAAACCATTCAGGCCTTCACTCTCTCCATCATCGTACATCATCCATTTCATACTGCACCTTAACCGTTCTGGCCTTCAAGGCTTCTCTCCATCACCATACATCGTCCATTTCATATTTTACCTTAACTGTCCTGGCCTTTTAGGCTTCATTTCGTATTCATATATCATCCATTTCATTTCTCACGTAAACCGTTCAGGCCTTCAAGGCTTTCAATCCACCATTATTTATCATTCATTCATTCTCAACCATTCTGTCCTCCAGCATTGACTTCTACACTCTTCGTAGGCTGCGGGCTTCATCCAGTCATTCACGTCTATCCCCTTCGCATCTTTTGCTCCTATTCGGCAGTCTATACTGACATTCTAAGCTTCCTTCTGTCAGTGAACTTCATATATTCAACTCGATCCTCCACTCATCCATTCTATATTCATAGCTAGACATCACTTGCAACCCTCAACAGCGTTCCTGTTAGAAGGACAGAGTGAGAGCTTCATCTAAATTGGAATATTTTCTTCTTCTCTTGATATTGACTCTAAATTGCAGTAGTTGAGCCATCACTAACCAAAGCGTCCTTCATCCTGGAGGGAATGTGATCTAGGCCTTGGATCCCCAGAAGTTTCCTCCTCGCCTCTGTGCTGATGGTCATAATATTAGACAGGGTTAGTGTTTTCATAGGTTCTTTAGTTAGGTTCCACTGTTGGATGGTGTCGGATGGTGGCCCCGGCTGTTCCATCTCTCCTTTGGAAGTCCACCCTTCTGCATCTTGTCAGATTTCCTTTTGATCATCGTCCTCATCATATTTTGTTCTTCTCCTGTCCTTCCCATCTATGGCTATCACCTTAATTTCTGGTCTTGATATATTCTGATTTCTCGCCTCTTTGAAGCTCGACAGCCTTCTGGGTATTCTTTTTGGGATTCTTCTTAACCTACCTTTAGCCAAGGGAATTATTCCCATGGCACCTATGGGGTGGAATCCTCCTCTAGGGTTCCTCACCGTTGTACCCCTATAGGGTGGTATATCCCATGATAAAGAGGTGAACAGCCACAATATATCTAAGTCACACAAGCATACATCATATCAAGTTGCAGAAGCACATTGAACTGTTACTTTGATGGGTGTTTGAACCACAGTGTGAAGTAATGGTTGTGCAAAATGTTGATAGCTGAAGGCTAGTTGTATCATTAAACTCTTTAACTTTCATTGGTAGTTACTTTGGCCATTTACACTCTGTCCCCTGAGAGACTATCCTCCTATACGGTTACCATGAAGGCAAAGGTACCCCCTTGAGGAGGGTTCCACCCCTAGAGGTGCCATGGGAACATAATTTCTTTAGGTTAAAGGTATCTTAGGAAGGAGCCCCAAAAGAATTGCAGAGTAAGACCTATGAACACAGATGAGTGGAGTGATGACAGAGACAGCTGATAGCTGGTGATGATAGATACAGAAGGCATGACTTCCATAGGAGAGAGGGAATAGCAGGGTTGTAGATAAGATGAGCCACCATCAACCCCAGCTCATATCATAGAAAGTCCTACTGTTATGTAAAATCTAAAATAGAAAACCACACTGTGGCCTTTAGAACTCAAGACAGAAAAAACCCAGTCCAGGAAATCTCTGGGGATCCATGGCCATGGCCTCCATCCCTCCTGGTATGGACAATATTATTATGGCTCACCTTGCTAATTTGGAATGTCAATTTAGGGAAAACTTTTGGAGGTATACTTCTTGCTCTATTTCTCTAACGGAATAATGCTGTGGGAGTGCTGAAATCAGTCTAGCTACTAAAGGAAGTACCCCCATGAAGGAGGAGAGTAGCAACTGCTGAAAGACAAGCATTCTCCCTCAAGGCCATGAGGAGGCCTAACCTTGACTGAAGACTAGGGAAAGGGGATATGGAATGAGACTAGGTGGACCTTAGGCAGCCACAGAGGAATAGCTTTCAGAGGTGCTGCCAATGTATCTGCAAAGCTAAAGGAACCCATGTAGGTTTAGGGCGCCACTCTCCACCAGCTGTAGTCTTAAATACTACACCATGAGATGCCACTAAACGGGTCTGCATGGGTGACACTTTCCCCTGAGTGTAGGACCTTCTCACCACCTGGTGGGACTTCCAGGAGGCACTTCAGGAGACAAGTAGCCTGAGAAGGACCCTTGCCAATGAGGAACTTACTATCAAGATGTAGACTTTAAGGGGAGCACATGAGCAGTTTACTAGGAATGATAATGGACAGTCGGAATATGCTTATAGAGCCTAATACAGAAATGGTCTGTCTGAATGATAACTGTGGAAGGAATGATTAGGAGATTGGACTGGACTATATGAGAACTGTTGAAGGACAACTGTTATAATTGAAAATGAACTGAATGGCAAGGTACTGAAATATGAACACATAACAAAAGCCAATATTATGGTGACCACTCAACCCTGAGCTGGAATTACAGGAAGCTGTATTACAAGGCAAACTTTAAAGATGATACATAGACAGACTGATTGAGTGGTGGCTGAAAAGGCTGGGAAAAGCTGACTGAAATGGCTAGAGTTATGTGGTTACAGCTGCTGGTGGAGCCAGGTGGAAGTACCGGAATGGAAAGCAAGTAGAAGAACTGAAGTGAAAATGTTGCAAGTGCTTGTTATGAGCAATTGGTAAATCACGGAAAAGGCTACAAGTGTTTGGTTATGAACAGCAGATGAAACAGTCTGGGAAACCAGAAATGAAATATAGCAGCATGACAGAGGCAGGACTTGGAATCAAGTCACCTATACTGAAAACCCACTGCAGGCAAGCACTGGGTTAAATGAGGACAAAAGAGCAGTAGGAGGGTTGGCCCTGGAATAAAACAGGATGCTCAAATACTTCAGCAAGAGAAAGCAATAAAGATAGTAAACCAGAAAGCTGCAGAAGGCACAGATCAAACAGAAGCTCAAGGCAATAGTCAAGCAGAAAAGCTCAAAACATCCAAGAGGAAATCAGCAAACATGGTAGGGGTGGGGGAGTGGGGAGGTTGCAGAGCCTCTGGCTGCAGCAAAGAAACAGCTTCTGAATGAGGCAGAAGGAAGCTGGCTTATATAGCCCAGGAAGGGGGTGTGGCTGGTTGCTCCTACCCATCATACCTCAAGCTTAATTATTCATTAAGCAGTTTTTGAACTTTCTTCTTATTTACTGCATTTGACTATACAGAACAACATATTATTCCTTTTATGCCTTAGCGATTTTACTCTATTTATATAATTTCAGCTTTAGTATTTACTCCCAGTTTAGAAGTTTCAGCATTAGTCATTTATTTCTCTACTGCAGCCTGTACTGCATTGTATTAATTCATCTTTGTCACTGCTGCAGCCTGTACTGAGTTTCATAATTTGTTATGTAGTAAATTGGTATTGGGTAGTAGGGAAGGGGGTGAGGGTGGCAACTTATTTCAGGAAGGGAATAACTTGCACAAGGGAGGAGTTGGAGGAAGGTGAGGTGGAGGCATTATGGGTTCAGTTAAGGTCCAATAGAGGGAGAAAGGTGAGGTTCGGGTGGTTTACAGACCACCCAGTCAAGATGAGGAGAGGGACAGGGAACTGAGCTCACAAATATTGGAAGCTGTGGGGAAAGGAGAGGTGGTAATTGTGGGGGACTTCAACCTGCCCACAGTGGACTGGAGCGTACACTACACAACATGTGCTAGGAGCCAGGTGATCCTGGAAGGACTGCAGAGTGGGTTCCTGACTCTGGGCATCACTGAACCAACAAGAGCTGAGGCAGTTTTTGATCTGGTGCTCACAAATGGGGAGCATGTAGAGGAAATAATAATAATAAACTATATTTATATTGCGCCTTTCAAATACCAAGGCGCATTCCAAAAAGATTAAATACAAACAAAGCATACAAACAGTAATATAAAAACTGTTAAAAACAAATACAAAACATTAATCAATGACACCATATGCCTTATTCCATAAAAAGGATTTAAGAGCCTGTTTAAAGCTCCCCACGGTTGAACACTCCCTTATCCGACATGGTAGAGAATTTCAAAGGGTTGGTGCCACAAACATAAAAACCCGGGCACCAGCTGATTTCAATGTAACCCTAGGAAAATCCAGCAACCCCTCGTCGGCTGAGCAGAGTGACCTCACAGGGAGGTAAGGAGTCAGGATATCTTTCAGGTAGTCAGGGCCCAGATCATGTACAGCTTTAAAAGTCAGTAATCCAACTTTGAAGGTGATCCGCCACTGAACTGGTAGCCAGTGCAGATCCCGCAAGGATGGACAGAGAGACACTGGGTGGAAGTGACCATTGCACAGTGTGGTTCCAGTTGGATATGGGCAGGGAAAGCATCCCAGCTAAGACCAAAATCTTGGATTTCAAGAGGGCAGACTTCAGAAAAATGGATGAAGTGCTGAGGAGCCATCTGGTGGGCATCAAAGCAGATATGGGGTGGACCAAAGGTGGTCCATCATTAAGGAAGGAATACTGGTTGCCACAGATGCATGTGTTGAGCTCAGGTGAAAGAACATAAGGGCCAAAGCTCCCAGCTGATTCAGTTCTGGGGTTGCCCAGGCAGTAGGGGAAAATAGGTTGACCCATAGAAAATTCAGGAAGACCAAAAGAGAGGTTAATAGGGAAAATTACCTAAGGTTGGCTAGTGAGACAAGTAAGGAAGTCCAATGAGCAAAGGCACAGGAGCTGCAGATAGCTGAAGGAATTAAGAAGGGGAGAAGGCTTTCTTTCATTATATAAGTGACAAAAGAGATGAGAAGGAAGCGGTTGTTAAGCTTAAGAAAGGGGTGGAGTGGGTGGAGGATAATGGGGGAAAAGCAGAGATACTAAATGAATACTTCTGTTCCATCTTCAACAGGGAAAAGGATGGATCAATGCCTTCAGAAGGGAAAAGAGGAGCAGGGAGGGAAGGAGAACACAGATGTAGTGGTAGAGAAGGATAGAATGAGGGAGGGGCTGCTGGCATTGAAGGTGGAGAAATCACCAGGCCCAGATAGAGTACATCCAAGGGTGCTAAATTTAATAGTTCACTAGAGTCAGGCATGGTACTACAGGACTGGAGAACAGCATATGTAGTGCCCCTCCACAAAAGAGGCCCTAAGGATGACCCAGGGAATTATAGACCAGTCAGTCTGACCTCCATTGTAGGCAAGCTCATGGAGACTATACTAAAGGAAAGATTGGTGGAATATCTAGAGGATCATGGTCTCCAGGATGCAAGGCAGCATGGGTTCATGGGGGACTCGTGTCAAATGATTCTGATTGATTTCTTTGACTGTCACTAAGACAGTAGACAGGGGCCATGTGGTAGACATCCTCTATCTTGATTTCAGCAAGGCCTTTGACTCTGTGCCCCACAAAAGGTCGATCAGGAAGTTGGTGGATCTTGGGGTTGGGGAAAAGATGGCCAAATGGATAGAAAACTGGCTGAGGGACAGAATCCAGAGAGTGGTTGTCGGGGGAAAGTTATCTGGTACCAGAGAGGTAACCAGTAGGTTCTCACAGGGCTCTGTCCTATGGCCAGTGTTGTTCAATGACTTCATCAATGACATTGGGAAGGCATTAAGGGCAAAATGTGCCTGTTCACAGATGACACCAAGCTCTGCAGGAGAGTGGACACAGCTGAAGGGATCAGGACCTACAGGAAGATCTGGAAAAGCTGGAGGGGTGGTCCAGGATCTGTCAGCTTGGCTTCAATGCCAAGAAATGCAAAGTTATGCATATTGGAGCCACAGTTCCTAGGACAGAGTACTACCTGGGTGGAGTCTGAGTATCTATATCAGAGGAGGAGGAGAAGGACCTGGGAGTGATAATCATTAGAGACCTGAAGCACTCCACACAGTGCAAGGAAGCAGCAGCAAAGGCAAACAAGATGCTGGGATGCATATCTAGGGGGATCAGTAGTAGGAGAGAGGAGGTTATACTGCCCTTGTACAGGTCACTGGTAAGGCCGCATCTTGAGTATGGAGTTCAGTACTGGTGCCCACACCTCAAAAAGGATGTCAACCTGCTGGAGAATGTCCAGAAGAGGGCAGCAAAGATGATAGTGAGTTAGCAGGGTAAGGCATATGAGGAGAGGTTGAAGGCACTGAACATGTACTCCCTGGAAGACAGGAGAGAGAGAGAGAGAGAGAGAGGGACATGATTGGGGCCTTCAAGTACTTGAAAGGGATAAATAAGGTTGATAAGGAGCGTCTTTTTAAGTTGAGTGGCAACAATAACTCTAGGGGGCACAGCCTTAAGCTGGAGGGTGGGAGGTTTAGGAGGGAGGTCAAGAAGCACTTCTTCACAGAGAGGGTGGTGGACACTTGGAATGTACTGCTGGAAGATATCATCTCATTGAAGACAGTGGGCAGCTTTAAGAGAGGCTGGGATAGGCATAGGGGAAGGTAAGGATCATGGGTAGGGAGGATGGGAGGAGTGGAGAGGGAGGGCAGGGACATTAGCTCAAGCTGTGCACCCTGCAATACAAGCAGAGTTGATAGACCAAATGGCCTTCTTCTGCTGGCTTCTTCATATGTTCATATGTTTATATTCCAGCACTGCTACATTTCTGATAGGGCACAGTCGTGATAGATGGAAGCTGTGTATTACAGTGGGTGTAGTTAAGGGTCTCATTTGCATGTCTCTGTTTAATCTCTTCCCAGGCAGCCTGATCTTCATTTGCAGCACAGTGGGTCATGAGGGTGAACAATGCTGGACCCTGCCCTCCCCCTATATGGCCGCCGTAGCCCCCTGCCACACACCACACTCAGCAGCATTAAGCATTGTTTGTTTGGTGTAGGGCACAGCATTGTGCCTGTCCCTGTGTTATCTGTGCTCACATTTAAGGCTCACCATGCTTCTCCTATCCATTCTTTTTCTCACCATCCTATCTATGCCCCTTTTCACCTCCCCATTTGAACATGCCCTACCCTCATGCCCCAACCTACTCCACCCCCTCACCTCTCTTTTCCTCCCCTCTATTACCCCCCTGTTCACCCTCTTAAGCCCTAGTCCTACCCCCATTTCTATTACTCACCTCTGTTAACCCTAGACACCCTGGCCTTATCCCCTCCCTCTCAATAAATCTGGAATTTCTCTATTGATTCATTCTCTCTCCTCCATATCTATTCCTCTGTGACTGCCATCTGTTTCAACATAAAAAATGGAAGTGGGTAACTGCAATATTTCAAGAAAACAACCACATTGTCCCACACAAATATAGGTGCTATATATCCCAGAGCTGTTTACTCACCATCATGAACTGCATGTTTATTTTTACTTTTCTGAGATCTATAGCACCTTTATTTGTGCAGGACGATTTGGTTGTTTTCTTGAATCGTGTCTTTAGGTGTGCCTCACCTTTGTCCTAGCACTGTTTGTTTTGTGTTTGAAATTAGCGTTCATCCACAACGACTGGGACTGCAACTGCGAGCATGCTAAATTTCTGATCGGCTTTCGGGTATATTAACTCAGTGATGCAATTTGCTTTTGCGGTTTTTTGAAAAGAGGTGCAATCCCATAGTAAAGTGTGTGAAGATATTAACAGCTTACCGGAAAATTGTCTGAGTGCCATTGACTTCAGAAAAGATGCTGGGTATTGAAGCAAAGTGAAGGTGAAACGCTCACTTGTAGGAATGTTAGGCATTAGCAGCTGTACTAAGAAAAAATTAACTCTGCAAGCATGGCCAGTGATAGTGAATCGAATGGCATAAGTAATGTGGGCTCCTTCTGTTTCACGAATATGGAGGATTTGTGCACAATAATTCATCTGGCCAGAACAAAATTGGGTAACAGTACACAAGGGAGTGAAGACCAAGAGAAAGGTGACCTACATAACTTGTTTTACAAATTGGAAAGACTGTCATTTAAAGAACTGAATATTACTTACAACATTTGCAGTCTTGAGAAATATATTGAACTCAGCACAGTTCCGAGGGGGCTGCGAGTAGTTGTTGCACCATCTGGCAGCTTGGAGAATTTTGAACTGTGGGATGAATGGGAGCAGGCTACTTTAGACTGTGCATGGAAATTTATTAATATTCTAATAAAAAAAAGACACTAAAACATGTGAAAATTTATCAAAAGAGATTAAGGGTATCAAAGAAAAATTGACAAGGCTTTCTAAACTTCCAGAATTCACTACACTCAACAAAAAACTATCAGAGAAACTAAAGAAGCACGAACAAGATTTAATTAATCGTAAGCAAACTAAACTTGAAAGAGACAAGGCTGACTATCAAGACAGGAGAATCTTTAAATGGTCTAGGCATTTTGACAAGGAAAAATTGTGGTCACGTGCTCATTTCAGGAGTCGTAGTAGAAAAGGGAGATTTGATCGCAGAGTCCAAGGAGAGGGAGATCAAAGCACCATCAAGGAAACAAAAATCACAGCTCCTTCTGCAACAAGTATCTCAAATATGGTGTATTTTTCCTTAACAGAAATGGGCACCAAGGTCAAGGAAAAAGGGAATGACAAAAGAAACAAACAAAAAGGAGGAAAAAATGAGATTGAGAAAAAGAGATGGCACAGGGATCTGCAAGCAACAAACCACAAAAAAGGAGTGGCAAATAATTCATTTGACTGACAAAGCACTGACTAATAAACAAATCGTGGTTCTTTGCAAAGGTCTGTCTTTTGTTCCAACACCAAAGCTGGATTCATTTCAATTAAAGCTTGATTTAGAGAAATTATTTAGGAAAATTTCACTTAAAGATTATTTTCTCAAGGATCCAGTGAATAGGGGTATGAATACTGGACATATGATGGAAGAGTTAAATACAGGGGAAGAGATTACACAGTCGCAGGATAGAGAATTTCCTTTTCCAGAAAATTATGATTTAAGTTGGAATGAATTAGACAGGGAAAATCTTGAATGTCTTGAAATGCTTTATGATGAAAATTATCCTGATCCAGCTGGTACACAATTTAATATGCATTTGTGTAGTACCAATAAAACTGAATTTTGTCGATTAAGAAAGAGGTTATTCTGCCCAAAATCTACCTTTTGGCCAGGAACTACCAATCCAGCAATTAGTGCATATAGACAAGCTGTACTTAATGAGGTTGATCATTTATTAGCTTTGGACAAGGGGCCCCATTTTAAAAATTTGCTATCTTTAGAAACTAAAGCACTTAAGAAATTACAAGATATGACAGATAGTGTAATTAAACAATCAGGCAAGGGTGGTAGTGTGGTTTTGATGGACAAGCAATTTTATAGAAATAAAGTACTCAATCTATTGACTGACTCTAGTTATTATACTAAACTCTTCACAAATCCACTATCTGCATTCAAGTCTAAATTGTTACATATATTACAGTCAGCAAAATATAGAGGGGATATTAGTGAAAAAGAACTCAAATTTCTTATTGCCTCAGTCACCTATTGTACCTACAATATACATACTTCTGAAAATACATAAGAATGTAAGGGACCTCCTGGGGAGACCAGTTATCTTGGGGATTGGTTCATTGACTGATAATTTGGCACAATTTCTGGATTTCTTTTTACAGAGAAGTGTTGCATGCCTGAAGTCCCACATTAGGGACACCATGGATATTCTGAATAAAATCCAAGATCTGTAATGGGAGAATGAGTTTATGTGGTTAACAATTGACGCAGAAGCTTTATTTACTAGCATCAAGCACTATGATGGGATATAGGCATGTATACACTACTTACAAAGAGATCCGTTAAAAGATATTCCTTTACAGTTAATAGAAGGACTAGAGTTTGTGTTAAAACACAACTTTTTTAAATTTGATAATGGTTACTACTTGCAGTGTTGTGGGACGATGATGGGGGCCTCTATGGCCCCATCATTTATGAATCTTTTTTTAGGCCACTGGGAGGAAGAGTTAATTTTCAATGCAATTAACAACCCATTTCATGATCACATTATTCATTGGTATAGATTTATTGACAATATTATGTGCATCTGGAAGGGATCATATGAACTGGCAGATGAATTTGTACAGTGGCTTAATCAAAATAATAGGAATCTCAGATTTACATCAAAGATTGGTCAAAACAAAATAGAATTTTTGGATGTGACTTTTATGATAGATGAAGACAATAAATTGTCAACAAAAGGGTATAGGAAAATGACGGCAACTAATATTTTTTAACAGCAATTAGTGCACACCCTAGGAAATTGAAAGAGGCTATCCCATACAGCCAATTTCTCCGATTAAGGAGAAATTGCTCTGAATTGAGCACCTTTATGGAGCAGGCTAGTGAAATGAAACTTATGTTCCTGGAGAAAGGTTACAGTGAGAAAACAATAAGAGAATGCATTATCAAGAGCACAGACCCTTGATAGAAGTAAGTTACTCCAACCTAAGGAGAAGGGCATGAAAGATGATGATATGATTTGTTTCTCTACTAGTTACAACTATTTAGCAGGTCAGATTGGTGGTGTTGTTACCAAATTTTGGCCATTACTGTCCAGCGATATGCATCTCTTGTCAGTAGCGGGAAATAAACCAAGAGTGACATTTAAGAAAGGGAACAATCTAAAAGATCATTTGGTGAACAACTCAGAAACCTGTAGGAGGGCAGCAGCAAGGGCAAATAGGATGCTGGGATGTTTCGCCAGGGGGATTACCTTCAGAAAGGTAGAAGTGATCCTTCCACTGTACAACTGCTTGGTTAGGCCACACCTCAAGTATCGTTTACAGTTTTGGAGACCACATTTAAAGAGGGTCCAAAGGAGGGCAACCAAAATGATGTGGGGCCTGGGGGAGAGGACCTATGAGGAGAGGCTCAAGGAGCTCGACATGTACATCCTAGAGGAGAGGAGGGATGGGGGGACATGATAGAGGTCTTTATGTACATGAAAGGGATCAATAAAGGAGGCCCAGTCAGGGTGCTCCAAAGGAAGGAGGGTGGAGCAACAAGAGGTCATGTGTGTAAGCTGGAAGGGGGCAGGCTCCAAGGGGAGAGGAGGAGATGTTATTTCATTGAAAGGGTGGTGGAGCCATGGAATGCACTGCCCAGGGAGCTGGTAGAGGTGGAGACTGTGGACGGGTTTAAGAGGGGATGGGACAGGTACAGGGGGAAGGTAAATCTGACCAGGCCCTATACAGGTGGAACATCTGGACTGGGGACAGTATAACCCAAGGGGGAAGGGGGGACACCAAAAATCGGCCCTCAGTGCAGGTGCTGAAAATTGAGCAGACTCAAAAAACCATTAGACCCATTCTGCTGGCATTTTAGTATGTTAGTATGAATAGCAGATTACCACAGGACCCCAAAAGCATGATCTGGCTACCACAGAAGCCCAGAGGGAACTTTAAATGTGGTAACTGCATCTCATGCTCACATTCACTGCAGGGTAATTCATTTACATCTCCCAACAATGGTCGTGTAGCACACATTCATCAATTTATTTCTTGTATCACTACATTTGTTATTTATGTTGTGATCTGTCCATGCAGTAAGAGATATGTTGGACTGACAACAAGGCAGTTAAAACAGTGCATGCAGGAGCATGTACGCGATATAAAAAATCTATGCATGGACAGTCTAGTGGCTGCACATTTTTCTATGAACACAACAGTGACGCAACAACCCTTAAATTTATGGGCATAGAAAATGTTAAAATGGGCCCACGGGGGGCTGACAGTTTACAAAGGCTCCAGCAAAGAGAGATCTTTTGTATTTTCTCACTAGGAGCACTGCATCCAATAGGTTTAAATCAAGAAACTGATTATAAATCATATTTATAAATATCTGATAAAAAAACATATTAGTGAGAAAACCTAATTTGATGCAGTCAATATGAGAGGATTCAATCTTAAGGATTTATTTTGGACAGATAATATATATTGTGATCTGATATTACACTATTCTGCTGTTGTGCCTTATGTTATCTGTGCTTTATCATTAATACATTATTTTTCTCATTTCAGCTGAGAGATATGGTGAGTGCAGACCTGTTCTGCTCTGAAATTTGGAAGATGCAGCTCCCTAAAGAATCTCTGTTGTCCACTCATTCCAGTGCTATTTTTGTCCATATTTAGGTTTATTCATACCAGAATCATGTCTAATTTTGGATGAGAGAAATGGGGAAGCACAGTCCTTTTCTGTTCTGTTATTTGGAAGATGTAGCTCCCCTGAAAGCCTTTGTTTTCCATTATCCCTTGGTTAATTTTGTTTGTATGTATACAAATCTGTGCTAGAATTATGTCTTACTTAATGATAGCATGAGTCAAAAGAGAACAATTAAAGACATTCCATCATTTTAAATGGGACCTGGAGCGTTACTAAAAGTGTCCTTTGTTCACTCATCCCTGGGCCAAAAGCTTCTTGTGTCCAGTTACCCTTGGGCAAATTTTGTTTACATTTAATTGTGTTGCCCTTGGGCAAATATTGTTTACATTTAATTGTGTTAGAATCATGTCTAACTTAAAAGACAGTATGAGTTAAAAGAGGATGTTAAGTAAATAAATTTCATCACTCTAAATGTGCTTGGGAGCCACAAAATATTTGTTCCCAGACATTCTGTTCTCTGTTTACTCCTTTATGTGTAATACATATAAAGTGTATTGAATTTTTGTTGTTGTTTTTCATTTTTATGTATCATCATATATATTTTTTCTTTTTAGTATAATTTATTAAGAATATTGGGTCATTTCTCCATTTAGGATAAGTTTTTGATACTGAGTGGAAAATTGATGATAATTATGTAGTCATAATTAAGTAGTACACCAAATATATGGTAGCAAATGTAACCTTAGTAATTAATTAATTGATGGCTAATTGATGACAATATAAATTATCATCTGTGACACCAACAGTCAGCCTCCTGATGAAGCTCATTGGAGCGAGGCGCCGAGGCGGTTGGGTAATCCCCAGTACTTGTATCTGTAAGTCAATGTAGCTGTTTACTCACCATCATGAACTGCATGTTTATTTTTACTTTTCTGGGATCTATAGCGCCTTTATTTGTGCAGGACGATTTGGTTGTTTCCTTGAATCGTGTCTTTAGGTGTGCCTCACCTTTGTCCTAGCACTCGAAAGAGCTGTGAGTGCTGTGGAAAACTGTTTGTTTTGTAACTGCAATATTACCTCTCCTTCTACAACTCCTTCTCTTTGGTGACATTGAACCTAACACTGGTGCCTCCTCCCTTCTTCTCCTCCCTTCTCCCCCCATACCTAAAGGCCTCCAGCTTTTTCACCTGAATGCAAGGAGTATCTTCCCCAAGCTCAACATGCTAAAAGTACAGTATGGACTTCATTGTGCTCCCTTAATGTCCTCTGCATCACAGAAACTTGGCTCTCCATTGGAACCCCTAACTCCCAACTAGTTCTTCCAGACTACCATCTATTTCACCAAGATAGAGGCAAGCGTGGAGGTGGCATTGCCATCTATACCCAGCAGTCCTTCTCCTTCTCCATTACTTAGAGGGAAGTTATTTCCTCCACCCACAAACTACTCTTACTAAAACTCTCCCTCCCCTCTTCCTCCCTAATATTAGTAGGTGTCTCTACATCTCCCCAAAATCCTCTCCCTCTTCCCTCCCAAACACCCAGTCCTCTCTTGTCTCCCTTACAGTCTTTGGGGAACTATCCTTCTTGGTGATTTTAACTTAAACTGGCTCTCCCTCACTTTGAAACAAATAACTCAGTCCATGGAATCACTAAACCTCACACAATTAATCACAGAACCCTCCAGGCTCAACCCTCGCACAGCCAATCACTCCCTTCTGGATTGGGTGCTGTCCTCCCACTCCCCTCAGATCATTGCAGCTGGTATCCTCCCCAACTCTTTAAGTAACTACTGTCTAAACTACTGTGTTAGAAAGATTTGGCCCACTCATTCATCCCCCAAATACATTTGGAACAGGCCCCTCAGGTCCCTAGACACAGAAACCCTCTTAGCATATCTCGCCCCTACTGACTGGACCTCCATTTACTCTGCCCACGATGTTGATAAAGCCCTTTCCCACTTTACCTCTGTCTTCAACGGAATCTGGAACACCCGGGCACCTCTTAGAAAGTTACAAGTCAAGAGCCTCCACCACCTGTGGATCACCCTTAACCTCATTCAGCTGTTCAAATCTCATGACCTTGCATGCTCTACCTACAAGTCCACTCATGCAGACACTGACCTTCAGCTTTACAGGTCTGTTAGGAATTCCTGCACCAAATCAGTGCCTACTGCTAAGGCTCTGTACTATAAATCCAGTTTCCAATCTAACCTAAGCTCCCCAGCCATCTTCCAGAAAGAAGTGCACTCCCTTCTGGACCCTCCTGCCCAGTCCTCCCCTCTCCCTTCTAGCAGATGGTGTGCTAGTATATGACCCATTTACAGTTGCCACTCTCTTCAACCACTTCTTTACCACCTGTGTGCTTCCCAGCCAGTCTCCCTCTGATACCCCTCCAGCCACCATACTCCCCCACTCTGACGAGTTTGACTTCCCACCAGTCACCCCTCAGGAAGTCTTCCAAATCCTCACATCCCTAAATCCTACAAAACACAGCCCAGACGGGCTGGATCCTAAGCTCCTCCAGCTCTCAGCCCCAGCTATACCCATCCCCTTCACACATATCCTGAATCTGTTCTTCACCATCTCTTGCTGTTTCTCAAGCCTGGAAATTGGCTAAAGTCCTGCCTCTCCACAAAGATGGTGATCCCTCTTCCCCTGGAAACTACAGGCTGATCTCTCTACTCCCCTCCCTTGTGAAATTCCAGGAGTCCCTAGTGCTTTCCAGGCTTACTGCCTATCTAGACTCTACATTTTTTCTCTCACCCACCAATTTGGCTTCTGGAAGAAGCACTTTACCATTTCCTCTCTCCTCCGAGAGACTGACACCATCCTTATAGGGACAGACAAAGGCAACATCACTGGCTATCTGTATAGACCTGGCCAAGGCATTTGATTCAGTGTCCCACCATCTACTCCTAAACTAGCTAACCTCAGCAGGTTTCTCATCCCCCACCATGAACTGGTTCTGCTCCTACCTGTCAGGCCACCTGCAGTTAGTTCAGGTGGATGGCACACAGTCTCTCCCCTCTCCCTATCCAAGACTGTTGTTCCCCAGGCTTCCATCCTTGGCCCAATCCTATTTTCCATCTTTCTTTACAAGCTATCCATGGCAACATTGCGTCAGACATACACATGTACTATATGCTGATGACACTGTAGTCTAAACCTCTGCCCTGACAACTGCCACAGCTGAGATCCTACTCCAGCACGACTTTCTGAATGTACTTCACTGGTTTAAGACTAACCAACTCACAATGAACACATAAAAATGGTTTCCATGACCTTCGGCACAGGTCAAAAGCTAGCTAAGCTCCCATCTCCTACTACCGTCTATACTCTTGATGGCACCCAACTTGAGAATGTCTCAGCCTTCAAGTACTTGGATGTTTGGCTCAACAGTATACTGGACTCTTCCACTCACTTTGATGCTATCTATGCTAAGCTCTGCCCTAAACTTGGTGCCTTATGCCGTAATAAGGACTGCTTCCCCCTCCCTATACACCAGAAACTTCACTCTAAACTGATATTCCCAATCTTTGACTATACCGATGTGGTCTATGGCTCTGCCCCTCATTCCTCACTTGCCAGAATCAATACCCTCTGAAGTGCACTCTGTCACTTTGCCTCTAACTTGCCCCCTCTCACCCATCATTGCTCATTGTACTCCATAGTTTCCCTAACCTCCCCTGCCCTTATACTGCCAGACTCACTGGACTACCTTCATTGCTAAATACTGGTTTGACTCTGTACCCTCTTACCTGTCTTCACTTCTTTCACCAATGGATGTATCTGAATATGCTATTCATTCTAGGGACTCTTGCACCCTCTTCATACCCACCACACATACTTGTGCCAGACAAGTGGCTTTCTCTTACTGTCTCCCCACTCTCTGGAACCAGCTCCCTCATCCCTCTGGCATTCCATCTCCCTCTCTTCTCTAAAGGAGTCTACTAAGGCCCTCTGCTCAGCTCCCTTGCTTTTGCAACCCCCAACTCCTGATTGTACATACTTTTACTCCAGGGTATACAATTTTAACTACTGACTTGGATTTCTCATCCTCTCTAATCTACTTGCATTGTATTACTCTTTATGTAATATGCAGTCACTAGTCTACTGTTAGTCTGTATGCACTGTTTGATCACTTTATGGTATTATTTATAGAACGTTCCTGCTTAATGACATATTACATATGTATCATTCTAACTGACTGCTATTTCACCATGCCTGTATCATTCTGGTCTAATGATGTATCACCATTATATTTCTCTATCTAAATGATTAATTGCACCATGTTTGTAATATCCCCATTTTGTACCCTTCCCCCAGGTCACACCTGGAAATGAGTCTCTGCTCAGTGTGTCTTTCCCGGTTACCAAAATTTTAAATAAACAAATAAAAATAAAATCACTGTATTATTATTATTAGACATTAGTACAAAGTTAAAGCAGCATACCTTACAGTTCCAAGAACTTCAAATGCAGATTTTTATTTACTGTTACATACATGCTGCAGCATATAGATACATCATGATGCCCAACAAGATTTACTACTTGTATTCTATGGAGGCTTAAAGCAGCTTGCAGAATTCAGGCAGTAAACAATGTAGCATGAGATTAAACACGCTGAAGGTTATATGAACCAATTTTTTTGTGGGAAAATAGTTCAACCTAATTTTAAAGCTACTGCATCTACGGCACTGTAGGTCTCTGCAAGGCAAAGCAAATTTTGAAACACTTACACTGACTTGAAAGAAATAATGCAAACTTTGACATTATTCACCACAAGGAGTCACTGTGAGCCAGTTATTGTGTGCACCAGTTCTCACACTAAAATGATCCTCAGTACATCTAAAACTAAATGCAGCAGAAATAATAATTCTAAGTTTGTTTAAATAGCAGAAACAATTTATTCTGAGTGTGTCTTAATGGTAGCTTAAAAAAAACAAATTCTTTAGTCACACTAACAAAACAAATGAAGTTATGATTATGTTAAACAGGCAAACCGTCTTTTAGCAATATGATGAATTATCTTTTAAGCAAGACACATGGGTTGGAAACCCATCTACTGTCCAAAATACACATGTAGTTAACACTCAAGTGGCTCCTGCAAAACTTGCTTACAGCAGTGTGACTGTGAACCCTTGTTACACTGTCTGATTTCTAAGCTGAAAAGTCACACAGGATACATCTTTGGAGAGAGATTAGTTGCAGTCATATGGTAGCTTGCTTATTGCACTTATGAAAGTGTGTGAAAACGGTGCTAAGAATCAAGTCAGTGATGAAACACTGTAAAAAAGCAACTTTAAACTAGCTCAGAAATGGGCATCTTCCAATGTGCATTTAAAAATGTATCACACCACTAGAAGCCATGGAAAAGGTCTGAGTGCGATGATGCCCTTGTAAGGAACTGGAACTGGACTTGTTTGTCAGAATTCCAGTTTCCTATGAAAATAGCACAGCCAGAGCCCCCTGTAATTCCACTGCACTGGAGGAAACCCAAATTCTGCAGAAGGGGAAGATGACATTTGTAGCACAATCAATTAACTCTCTGGTATGCTATGCAGCAATGTAAATAATTCTGTGGTATTCATTTTACTAAGTGCAGAAAATTTATTTCCAGCAATTTGTTTAATATTACTGATATTTTAAGGGATCAGTGGGCATATAGTTTTTTCTGCTAAATGAGCTGAGGAAAATCCTGTCCTGTGATTGATGAATCTGATCGTATGACCATGGCATAGTCCATAATATACATTATTGTTGTAAAACAGGGTGCAAACACACAAGCCAGTGTGCTAAACATTTTCAAAGCCTCCCATTTTGCAGAAATAATTTGATTGTACACATATAGGCCCTTTATGCAAACACAAAGGTTACCAATGACCACCAAATCCAATAAGTTCTTAAAACTAGTATCTGTATGTACCACTCAATGGTTTTCTGGAAAACAAGCTTTTATTTCTCCTAAGAGATGATATACCATGCCAACCAAACTATATCATATGAGATAAAAACAACTTGTTTCCATACTATGGCCTAAGGGTTAGAAAACTGGGCTACTGGTAACTTTGGTTCAGCTTCTAGTTATGCTCCATAAATTTGGTTTGACTTCAGTAACTTGGCTGAATCACTTTAGCTCACAGGTGATAACTTGCATGGGGTAAAATAGAAGACTACAAATGGAGGGGGGTCTTGAGATCAGCAGTGAATATTGATTACTGTAGCTTACTTGTGGTACAGGCAGGTGGTGCTGACTGTTGAGCATTAGTATGTTTGTGATGGAGTGATGAGTCTGCAAATTGCTAAGACCAGTACAACTCAGTGTTTAGCTACAGTACTAGTTAATATTTATTGCTGGGTTCAAGGCTTATACACCCTGTAGTCTCTGCTTCCCCTTCATGCTAATTATTAAATTCTCCCTGGCTCCATAAATTTTAGAATAATATAGCACCTCCCCCCAAAAAAATATTATGCTTCTGTGGGATATCTGTCACAGGAGCAGGTGTGTGTTCTGCACAAACGGACCACCATAGATTTCAGTGCAGAAGCACCAACACTTAGCAGGTCCTTCCCATTGTAAATCTACCTGAATGCTACGCATTCTGTTATTTATGACCTTCAATAGCAACCTATCAAAGCAAGGCTGGTGAAGGTGGTTGCCATGGCAACAGTGCTGGTGGTGGCAGTGTTGGTGATGATGATGATAACAGTGATAATGATGGAGGCAGTACAACCTAACATGATCAGAGACCTGAGAAAACTTGAGGAGTGGTCTAGGGTATGGCAGCTGGGTTTCAACATGACAAAGTGCAAAGTAGTGCACTTGGGGCACAGAAACCCGGGGCAGAGTACAAAATGGTTGGAATGGTATTGCCGACTACCAAACAGGAAAGAGGCTTGGAGGTAATCATATTTGATGACCTAAAAGTGGCTAGGCAGTGCAACAAGGCACTTGGGAGGGCTAGTGGGATACTGGGGTTCATAGGGAAGGGTATCACCAGCAGAAAGAGGGAGGCAGTATTGTCTCTGTGTAGCTTGCTAGTAAGACCCCACCTAGAGCACTATGTCCAGTTCTGGAGACCTCATCTCTGGAAGGACATAGACAGAGTGGAGGCAGTCCAAAGGAGGGCAACTGAAATGGTGCAGATTCTACATAAGAAGCCCTACAAAGAGGGACTTAATCACATAAATATGCACACCCTGGAAGAGAGGAGGGAGAGGGGTGATATGATAAAAACCTTTAAATACCTCATAGGGGGTAAATAAGGTATAGCAGGGAAGTATTTGTCAGAAAAAAGGTGTTCAAGGACAAGGCGGCATGATAAGAAAATGGAGGGAGGTGGATTTAGGAGAGATGTGAGGAAGTACTCCTTCAGAGAATGAGTGGTGGATTCCTGGAACAGTCTTCCACTGGAAATGGTGGGGGTGAAAACAGTGGTAGGGTTCAAGAATGCATGGGATAGGCATAAGGGAATCAGTCTGAGATCAAGCATGATCTGCGTTGATAGGCAGGGAAGAATAGGCAAACTAGGTGGGCCAAGTGGTCCTTATCTTCAAGCAAATTCTATATTTCTTATATGAGGATGAAACCTTTTGTTCATCTGAGTTATCACAGCAACTGTGGCAGCAGATATAATACTCATTAAAGTGTCAAAGATGTTTCTTACACAACATGCAGAAGATTTGCCAGCATTAGATTAGGGATACACTTTGGTATAGCAATGGATCCTAGATATAAAGATCTGTACATTTTCCCCCCGGACACATGTAATGTTTTAAACAGAAACTGCTGCATACAGTTATGCTGGAGATGCAAAGACAGTTTGAAGAAACCAGCAAGAATGTGCATCCACAACTTCCTGGTCATACTGCTCCTTCTCTTCTGCTGTCTTCTCATGGTACCAGTGCCAGGCATGAGTAATATTACATCGAAGACTTGGAGAGTGATAATCCTGCGACAACCAAAGAACATTTGGAAGCTTCTGGTTACTGAATACTAGTACTGTACTGCTAAGACATTTTGGGGGAAAACTGAGATTTGTTATTAGAATACATGATGCAGGATTATCCAAATAGTGATCCACTCAATTTTGGCAAGACAGGCAAGTAATTTTGCCACTACAGGCTGAAGTGGCTTATTTTCTCTGATGCCGTCCTACATCAGTCACTCATGAAAGATGTTTCAATATCACTGGGGATAGTGATTCACTGTATCACTCAAGGCTTGATCCAGAGAACCTATCAACCAAAATATCATTACCGAACAAGTATCTGTACATAAGTTGCCTATACAAACCACCCAATATCCTTAGAGCTGTGATCTGTCAAGTCATGAACCTTATCCTCAGCCATCCCCCTAACATCAAACTATTCATCATTAGGTATTTCAACATGGGCAAGGCAAGGCAATTTTATTCGTCGGGCACCTATCCAAGGCTCTAAGCACCATACAGGCAGCAGATTTAAAACAATTTAACAATACATCAAATGTAAAAACAAAGTTTCTGCATAACAAACATAATAAATAATAAATCACAGGTTAAACATTTTTTATGAGGTCCCAAAAGCCTGATTTAAAAGATGCAAGACTGGCAAAGCACACAGGAGACTGCAGCAAGAGACTGGACCTCTGAAGTGCACTTAATTCCAGTAATCCTCATCCTTGTAAAGCTCCTGTATCCCACACATTTTATATAAATAAATGCTACGGAAGTCTGGGTTTTATGGTTTCTTAGGAGTTGCATAGGGGTCTCAACCACAACCCCTGACTACCCCAGTGAAGACCAAGGTATTCTTCAAATCTCTAAGTGATCACAGTCCATCTATTGTATTTCAAAGTGTAAAATGAGCTACCCCCTTCCCTGATCAACGAAGTCAAATCCTTCAGAAGCCTCAGCACCAATCTCTACCACTCTGAGTTTAAGAATTTGAATTGGGACAGGCTTCAAATCATTCCTGATAATGGACTCTGCCTGGGCCCCCTTTACTAGTGAATTCATGGATGACTATAATGAATTCCTCCAGTCAGACTAGTGGGAGTACAAGCTGGGCAACATAATTAGATCACATCTGATCTCAACTACTATTGGCAGCACATCAGGACCTTGGCAAAATGTGAAGCTCAACATGATGTCAGAGACTGGGAAGCATACAGAAAGCTGAGGAGGAATATTGCAGTAATCTCAACCAGAAAGGCTAACTCACATACTACTCGGATATATGAGATACAAAAAGCAATAAGCTGAAATACCTTTGGTTAGGCATTAATACCCTTTTAGGAAAGAACCAACCACAACCTATTTCACACCTGACATACAACTTTGCTCTTGTCTCAGGAAATGCTGACATGGCTGATGCCTTTAACCTACACTTCACCAACCTTAATGTCTCAGTATCTATCAAATTGCTCTCCCCAGCCTCAGAACCAATTCCCTTTATACTGTGTTGAGGTATGTTCCACCAGTGCATCATCAGTTCCTTTCAGCTTTACATAAACATGTCTGGAAGAGGTGCTGAAATTACTAAAGGAACTTGATGCCTCAAAAAGTGTAGTATTTCATGGCCTGGACCCCGTCCTTTTAAAAGCCATGGTGGCACAAACTGTAGCACCTATCATCCATCACCTTAATCTCTTCCATTGCACAGGACAGATTCCTGCACTCTGGAAGTTGCAAGAATCACCTTTATTCTGATTCTCTTTAGGAGACCCGAATAACTACAGCCACATTTCTGTTCTATAAGTACTTAACACGGTATCTGAAACACTGGTCCATAGCTGTACTTTATCCTGCACTTCAGGAAAATGCTGAGCACAAGGCCGGTGATGCTTCAAAGTTAAAAGTATTAGGTGCAGTTACAGGTATTGAGCACACATCACCTCCAAATGAAAGAAGATATCCAGATCCAAGATAGGCATAAAATGTCATTTATTCAGATGGCAGGACAAATGCCCATAAGGCCCGCTTGATGCATTTCAGATCCACTTGATCCTTTGACAAAGGATCGAGTGGATCCAAAACCCATCAGGTGGGCATTATGGGCATTTGTCCTGCCATCTGAATAAATTACATTTTAAAGGGACAGTAAACATTGCAGGGATTGCTCAAACTGTGAAAGCCCGTGAAAAGTTATTTTGAATGAGGTTTTTGGCTTTCTTATAGGTAATAAAAGTTCCAAGATATAAATATTTAAATAATCTATAAATCAAAACAAGGCAGCAGCCATTTCATGCAATCTTAAAACAGAAAGTGATGTCACTGAGGGGCAAGCTGTAATTAACAACATACAGCTTGCCCCTCAGTGACATCACTTCCTGTTTTTAGGACTACGTGAAATAGCTGTTGCTAAGATTTGATTTACACATTAATTAGCTATTCATATCTCAAGATTCCTGTCCCCTACAGGTAAACCCAATACCCCATTTGAAAGATCTTTTCATGGGCTTTCACAATTTGAGTGACACCCCCCCACACAATAATTACTGTACCTTTAAGTCTATCTTGGAGCTGGACATGTTCTTTCATTTCATTTCATTTATTTGTAATTACAGGTAGGTACACTGAGATATAAGATCCCATTTTATTTCTCTGCACCTTGATTCTAAGAAAGGCGCAGTGAAATAAAGCTTATTATTATTATTATTATTATTTTATTATTTTCAGACACGGCCTGAAGTCAGTAGGTTCAACAGATAAACTAACAACATAGAATACATTAATCAACCATTTAAATACAATAAACAGTTAACAGATCATTTTACACAAGAGCAAATGTAAAACATTTTTAAATGAATGGAAGCAGCAGTGGAGAAAGTGGTGATTGATAAAGATGACTTTACTTCATCAGGTAAAAGGTTCCACACTGTTGCAGCTCAATAAGCAAATGACCTTTTCCTTGAGTTTGTATGGACCAATGGAAGGGTCAAGTGGGTCTTAATAGATGACCATGAACTGTATGGGGAACTGTTTGTATCCAAAAGGGCTTGAAGTGATGTTGGAATACCTGTCTGTAGTATTTTAAATGTAAAACATGACATAGCCAATTTATAAGTATTTTGAATGGATAGCCATTCAAGGCTAGTCAAAATATTACAGTGATGTATCTGGGAAGGTGCCATTAATACAAACTTTCCAATTTTATATAACAATGTTTCTTTTCTAGAAATAAAGGAAGAAAATGAGATATCAGTAATTAAAGAACGTAATTTAGGACCAGTAACAAACAATATTGTGCAGTAAGTTTTATGACAATCTTTGGTCAGAAATTTAGAAAGCCAATAAAAAGTACCAATTTTAGAATGTAACTTGGTAGTAACCTTATCTATATGTACTGTATATTATATTTTAATGATGGATCTAGGTACACGCCTAGATAATTAAATGATTTAACAACTTCTATAACCCCACTGCCCAGCATGCTAACAGCAAAATTACCAGAATGTTTTTTTTATTTTGGTTCTGAGCCAAATATCATGAACTTGGTCTTTAGCTTATTCTACACTAGATTGTTTTGAGAAAGCCAGAATTGCATATTGTTAAATTCAGTGCTCAATAATGGATTAATATCGGTGACATTAAAATCATGAATGAGTAAAACTAACTGCATTATCTGCATATAATAACAGGTCACAATGCTCCACAACTTTCACCACAGGATCTATGAACAGTGAAAAAGGTAGAAGGCTCAGTATGGAGTCCTGAGGGACCCACACTGGACCTCTTGATAAGATGAACATATTCTGTTTAACTTAACACACTGCAGCCTATTAGCAAGATAGTCCCCGAACCAAGACAAGGCAAGGCATGATCTCCCACCCCCAATCCAGATAGTTGATCCAGTAAAATTGTATGGTCAACAAGGTTGAATGCCTTGGTTAGGTCCATGAACACTGCCCCTGTTAAAATACCACTCTCGGTGGCCCTGAGGACAACGTCTGTGAACCCAACCAAGGCAGTCTCTGTACAGTGCCCCCCCCCCCAAAGCCATGTTGGTTAGGGATCAATTTCTTGAAGTTTTGATAAAGCAGATAAAATTGAGACAAGGAGATAATTATAGAATTTAGTTTGTGACCCAGATTTAAAGACTGGGACAATGTGTGATTTTATCCATAAATTTGGTATCTGGCATGTTTGAAAGGATAAAGTAAAAATAAGACTAATTGGGTATGCAAGTTGGGAAGTGGCAAGAGCCAAGATTTTGGGTGATAGGTCATCGCAGCCAGGAGATTTGTCGGGCTTCAGGTTAGTTAGGAGTCTGAACACCTTCTTTCATTTGGAGGTGCTGTGTGCTCAGTACCTGTGTCTGCACCTTATGATTTATCCTGCAATTTGGCCTTCTTTTAGAGGCACAATCTGAATTCCATCTGAGTCATTCTACATGCACCCCTCTAGTTAAAGCAATGAATGACATAGCATCTGCAGTAGATATGAACCACTGCAGTGGTACTGTTTTCATCGATTTAAAGAAGACCTTTGACTCAGCAGACCATGCTATTCTTCTGCATAAGCAGCAATATCTTGAACCATCCCAGCCTGCTCTGGACTGTCTCAAGGGTTACCTAACAAACAGATCCCAGGTGGTCAAAATGAATGGCATGATATCTCCTCCTGGACCACTTAAAGGGTAACATTTATAAACAAGTGGTCATCATTGTTTGAACGCTCATGGAAAGCTCTATTAAATGAGGTGTAGGGCTTACCTGTAGCTGGCATCAGTCCAGAGATATCAATGATATTTATACAGCACTACACTGCTGTAGTGCTGTGCAGAATTTGGAATTCCACTAGTGAAATTAGTATGCAATGACCATTCCGCCCATGGAATTTCCTTCGGAATTTCACTGGTTCTTCTGCAGAATTTCATCTGTTGCAATCCGCAGCATAATATTTTGAGGAACAGCATTTTTTCCACAGAAAACTATTCCACAGTCATTTCTGTGGAAAATATTGAGATCTGCAGAATAAAAGTCTGTGGAAATGTTGTGGAAATACTCATTCCCCATTTTTCTGCCACAGAATTCCGCCATTCCATTTCCAGTGAAATTCGGCAGAATTTTGGCAGAATTTAGACAATTCTACAAAATTTTGTTCTGCTGGAATTTGAAAATTCTGCACAGCACTACACTGTTGCCATTTTTAAGACCTTGTGAAGTCACTGAAAGTAAAGCTACAATGTGGGAAGGCACTGCTTCACTCTTAGTGTCACCGTCCACAACGTTCTTAAATTGTAGCAATATAGTATCAATAAAGGGAAGACTTAGTTATTACTACCTTTGGACTACTGCCAGCTGTAAGTAAGCCCACTACCTCATTTAAAAGGGCTTTTTATGGGTTCTCAAACAATGAGGGATAACATTTATAAATGTTCCCCATTAATCTTGGTGTACCTCAGCAGCCTATCCTTGGTCCACTGCTCTTTCACTTATTTGTAAGTAATTTTCCCTCCATTTGAGCAACTCAGAATGTATGTATCCACAAGTATGCTGGTGACACAGCAATATAACCAATGGCCAAGTCAACAGAGAACCACAGTGCAACTCTACAGTTCATCTTCTATACCGTGCAAACCTTGTAGAAGAAAAACAACTTGGTCTGAAAAAACACCAAAACTAAAGCCAGGGCAGGAAGGAGGTAAGGAGACAGTTCTCCACGGAAAGGGTGGTGGGCAAGTGGAACATTCTACCACTGGAGGTGGTGGCCTGTAAGATGGTGGGCAGTTTCAAGAGGGGATGGGACAGGGTGAGGGGGAGGGTAACTCTATGGAAAGGAGGAGTGTGAGGAGCAGCTGCGAGATGAGGGCCTAGCTGCATAATCGAGCAGACTCAACAGACCGTAAGGCCTATTTCTGCTGGCATTTTCGTATGTTCTTATGTCTTTGGTGGAAAGACACAACACACTCACAATGTATGTGTTCTCTCACACTGGTCCATTGCTGGAGACAGTCCAAACTTTCAAGTACCTGGACTATGCCCGGGCACAAAATTAAGCTTTGTAGAACATATTACCAAGATAATGAGAGGGATACCCCCAAAATATAGTTCCCTCCATGGGATCAGAAACTGCTTGCAATTGGCAGTTGGAAAACATCTTCGAAGCATTACAGTCATTACTCCCAGTGCTAGAGTAATGGAGGTGATATCTACAGAACCACTCCAGCAACACATAACTCCATGCCTATAACAGTTAGTACAGGTTTCTACTGGGAAGCAACAAAAGTACCCTTCACTGTCAGTTTTATAGTGACATCAGTCTTCTCTCACCACAAAAGGCAATGTGACTTTTGATGGATTACCTTGTTATATAAATAGACACAAATTCTCTACCTCACATAAGTAAACTTCTAGACAAACCTACCCGACCCTACTTAATGAGGTCATAAAGCATTTGTCTTCTGCATGTGCTCCCGCTCCTCTTCTACTTTTTCCCCTGACTTCATGCATTTCTTCCCTAACCTTCTCTCATACTGCTTTCGTCTCCTCCTCCTCCTCCTCCCACTCCTTCTCATTTCATGCTCTTTTCCCCTGATGCTGTTCTCCTTGCATGGATCATGCACTTTCCCCAGCCATTTTACATCCTCCTCTCACACTTCCCCTCCTCTATCACCTCAGTCACATGCCCCTGCTCTGGCAGTTCTGCCTCCATATCCTTCTCACTGGTACTCTTCATTACAGCTTGCTTTGGTGACGGTGCTACTCATTTGTTTTTTGTTGAATTGTGAGGTTGTTATTCCTGACTCTGAGCTCTGCTGTCATGAACAACTGTACTTTTTCATCTGGTGACAAGATAACAGTAGTGTTTATGCCAGACCAAGACTCAGTGTCACCTTTTTACATGACAACAAAGCAGTATCACTGGGCCATGTGGTGGTGCTGCTATGTCTGGTGATGCATTGTTTGGCAACAAGGGCTCATCACACAGTGGTTCAAGGTGAATTGGCAATTATTGATGCCTTTGTACAGGTGGTGATAGCAGCTGTAACAGCTGTTGTTGTGTTGTTCATATGATGCAGACAGTGGGAGGGCATGCCTTTATATTTATGGAAACATCACTTCTATCCTGGGTAGAGGAACTGGAAGTGGAACTGGAACTGGAAGCACTTGAAGAAGGAAGAGAGGAAATGTGTGTGGATTGCTCAGTGTAGTTTCATCAGAAGACACAGTGGATGACTAACTGGAAAGGTTACTTGCAATGAGAGTGGAGCCAGTGGACTTTTGATGATTAATAAACTATGGTTTCTTTGGCCATATTACTATGAGCCCAGCCCTTCTCCTCACCACCCCATGACTATGACTCACAATGACACTATCCTTCTCCATCATCACCGCCGCTTGCGCCGCTTGCAGAACTTGTACTTGGGGAAACTGGCATGGTGAAACCTTTATCTGCTCCTTTTCTCCCCTGTACTTCTTAATCATCCAGCTTTTTTTCACATATTTTCCACATGTGTCAATGGCACATGCACAATGGATGATGACATGACAGAGCAACTGCTGGAGGCTAGGATGATAGCCTTCCGTAATTTTTTTTTGTGCCCAGGAGACATACATAGTTCAAGCACATACCACAGTGCTACACAACATGTGAGGCAACAGGGAATTCAGGAGATGAGCAAGAATGACACTACCAAGTGATGTGCCTATACCCTGCTGACAGACCCTCACCACTCCACAGACAGACCTTGAGAAACTATGTCTCTGAGCAGCTTACTTCACTTTTCACTCACCAACTGACTCACAGGCAATGTCTTAGTATCCTGCTCTACTTTTCACTCCCAGAATGACACACTGGCAATGTTTCTTAGTAGCCTAAGTAGTTCACTTTTCATTAACTGACTGGCTTACAAGCAGTGTCTCTTAATAGCCTACTTTGCTTTTCACTCACTGACTTGCTAAAAAAAATTAAAAGATGAATTTCTTTTTTCTTTGCTTCTCTGAGTCTCTTGCAGCCCCACTCGTTTGCACTCTTGCATGCTAGCTCTCTCTTTGCCCATTGGAGCTAACCTCAGCTGCTGTGCCTGTCTCAGCTTCTCCCAGAGCTCTGCTGATATTCCCCATTAGTAGTCTGGCTTATCCCAGCTGGGAGCCCGCCCCGGGGGTGAGGTGGGGGGAAGTGCTCTATTACACCAGGGAAGTCAGTCAGGGACCAGGTGCAGTGAGCTGTGTGGTCAGCAGCATGTGGAAGGCCTACTGAAAGCCATCATCCAGCGTTGCAGGGCTGCCATGTTTACTGCTTTTCTGGGGCACCCACCCGCTTCCGATATTGTGTGTGGCCATGATGGCATCTTATGAGTTGGGGAATTCAACAGCCTGTTGTCACCCACACCACCAAGAACACCTCCTTGAATCACCACCAGAAGCTGCTACAAGAGCAGAGCATGACAACCCACACACTGGGAGGGAAGTGTCCAAGGGACACTTTTGACTCCCTTCCTGTTGGTCTTGTTATGTGAGGTGCCCACACCCTAATTGGCATCCCACTGTACACCTTAGACAAACTACACATACTGTATATGTGCTATACTAACATATAGGGCACAGGCACTTACTGTATATGACTAAGTGTCAGGGGAACATGATTTGCATTTTACTTTCCTTCTCTATACTTGGTGGTTATTAGTTAGAGAATGCTAATATCTTGGATTTATCTGTAACTACACTACATCTGTGTTTTTCATATATTTTCAATGCATCCTTTGTTTTATGATATTGCTAACTTAGCATTTGTTGTATAAGACTGGATAACACTGTGGAGCCACCTAACATTTAGCCAGCAGGGTTTATTATGTATCTAACACTGATTCTTGCTAATGGTTACTATGACTACTACCAGTAGTATATAACTTACTGTATTACGTATTCCCCTCGGAGACCACTTTCACTCCTTGGGGTACTGGGGAACAATCGGCTTGACTCCCAGTGTCTTATGGTAAGAACTGCTTAGGGCAACTGTGATTTGCTTTTGGTGTAATAAACAAGATTTATTACTGTTATGCAACTTGTTCATGTCTCTTTTGCATGTCTGTCACCACAAAGAATCTGATCAGGGCTAATGACCCCAATATATTGGCAACCATGTGCAGGTGGTTTGAATATTGCAAAGTTTCACTTTTTCCTCAAATTTACCCCTCCCTATGAGTAGTAAGTAGGTGTGCACCACCACATCACCTCACCCATACTTTCAGCTCTGTGGCATCTTGTAGTCTGGCTACTTACTGGGCTCATTTGATGCCGAATCAACAAGCTCAATGACAGTTTTGAATTACAGGACTACAAAAGTACAGTAGCCTGACCGTCTACTGATTTGCCCACTGTGGATCGATACACAGCACGGCACCCACTAATGGGTTAACATTTTGTGGTTTCCCATGAAATTTTACTGGTACTACTATGTCAAATATATGTGCAGACTTGAGACTCAATGTCTCTAACTTTCTTACCGTCCATGAGGGCTGGAATGACTTTGTGCTGATGCAAGTCAATCCAAAAACCCCGTGCAGGGGAATTCAACCCAGTACTCCAAGACGAGACAAACAGCCAAAAAGCATGAGGCTAAAGCACTGTTGGTTGTGGCTCTATAAGCTGCTTTAGAAGCCTCCAAATCAAAGTTTCATTCTCTCAAACTGCAACTCTCATCCCTTAAGAAAGAGTTGGGATTGCAGGACTCATAAAGTTTAAAAAAGGAGCAATGGCTTGAAGAAGAATTTCAGTTGTTGTGCAAGAAGAACGAGACTCTTTTGCATTGTTCTGTACAAGGTAGTGAGAGAGATTTAAGTATGTTGAAAAATGAATGTGAAAGTTTGAGACAGGATAAGAGACAGGTTTTGCAAATGACTGATTTGTTGAATGACATAAATGAACAATTATGTCATGAGATGGATGAGTTATGAGACTACCTGAAATGGGTAAGTAAAGAATTGGATTGGGAGCTTAGGGACATCTGTGAATTGAGCACCACGTATAGTGTTACAGAAATAAGTTGCAAAAGGTGTGGAGCAGAATATTGCAAAAGTTAGTCACAAAAGTTGTACATTAAAGATGGTGAAATTGAGCCATGAGCGAGAGGTGTTGACTGGTCATGCCAAAGCGATGGGCAGGTTTCACTACACACCCATTGACTTCACGTCATCTGATGATGATGACTCTGGTGATGACACCTGCCAAGATGGTGCCCAGCCATGCCCTCACTGTGGTCCAGTGTCCCTCTGCCACCCACAATGTGGTGGCTCCCCTTCCTATGACAGCACTATGTTACGTCATCAGCAGAATGATGAATATCATGTGCGACACCAAGATGGCAACCCCCATGATGGGGGGGGGCCGAGGCCTAGGCAGAGCCACTCCAATTGCCATCCTACCCAAAGGTGACAAGTTGGAGATTGATCAAATGATCGAGACCACCCTCCCTCGGAGGAAGACATCTGAGGAAAACAAGCAGGCCTTCAAACAGCAGTTGGATGCAATAATAAAGAAAGCTGCTGCTCAGCCATCTGTTGTCTGCACTGTGACAAAAACCTAGCGGAGGCCACCCTTCACGGAGCACAAAACCAGAATCCCTTTCCTGATTGCTCAGCAATGCACAGTAATCCCCTTAGTTGGCTCACTCTGTACAGTAGATCACTGGCAGCATAGGCTGCATTAACCCCAGTGACAATCTCAGTTGCCATTTGGAGAAAGTATATTCCAAATGTGAGATGCTCAGCCTGCCGGCAGACTACCAGATACAGATCCTCCAACAGACCATAAACCCTGGCCTCCTGGCAAAACTTCCAGATGTGGCCCACCAAGACATGACTGCGACTTTCAGTGAGATTGCAGGGGAGTTCATTACCGCACACAACCCAGGTGTGGCTGGCGTGATGTTGGCCTACCCCATAAAACAAACCACCAAGGAAAGCCCGGCAACATACCACCAGAGGTTATGGATGACTTATCATACTGGCAAACATCTTGTGAGTGAAATTGCAGCTGTTGATCTAATTGAGAACAAAAACGTATTCCTCCTGAACATGATTCCGGCTGGCTGTGAAAAAGTGGAGCTCACAATTTTTCCCAGAATGGACAAATCTGAAGACATTCTTTGGGAAACAGATTGGGTTTAGCAGTTCTGCCTTCGAGATGTGAATTCTGGTTTGAAAAAGGTAGCTGTGGTACAATCTACCAGCGAGTCCAGAACCCACTATACAGTGGAGGGCATGGCACAAGGCATATATCTTCAGACAACAGACAGTACTTCCAGTTTGGAGGTGGGAACCGGAACCACAACAAGAACAAGCAGAACTGGAATTTTAATTCCAAGTGGGGCAATTGAAACCATCGACCAGGCCCCTCTTACTGGGAAATTGCGGAGGAAAACAACAACCTCCGTAATCTTCTCAGACAAGTCCTATCAGTAGTGGATGTGATTCCGATGCATACCATTGCAGCCATACAGTGGTTGCTACAGATAAGATGCTTGGTACTGCAGTACACAGATCGGTGTATGACTGTGCTGCTCAGTGTACTGCTCATTGCGGCTCTGTACCGCTAGGTGTACTGATTATTCAGTATGGTACAGTTAGCCTGGAAATGCAATTTCTCTGCAATCCACGTGGTGGTGACAACAAATCATGAAGCCCTGAAATGACAGAGGATTTATTTATTCATTCTACCTTCAAAAGAGCAGCCGTGCTCCTGATACCACTTGGACTATCTCTATTTCTGCCAAGCTGTTTTCACCAGCAACCGTGTTACTTCATTTGTCCAGCTGCCTGATCTCTGGTCTAGAACTGTGGTGCTGCTGTTTGAGCTGCTGCAGTCTCCTGCTTTCAGCACCTGTGAGGTTCCAACATTCTTCTTGCTGTGCCCATGGGCTTCATCTTCACCTGCCTGTGGGAACAACACATTACTGGCCCAGTAAGTGGGGAAGGGCTACCGGGAGGTACAGCAGATCAGGTGATACAGGGGTGGAGACATTCTACCTTCAAAAGCGGAGCTGCACTCCTGATGCCACTTAAATTATCTCTATTTCTGCCAAGCTGTTTTTACCAGTGACCATGTTACCTCATTTGTCCAGCTGCCTGATATCTGGTCTAGAACTGTGGTGCTGCTGTTTGAGTGGCTGCAGTCTTCTGCTTTCAGCACTTGTGAGGTGCTGACATTCAACTTCTTGCTGTGCCCCATGAACTTCAACTTCACCTGCCTGCAGGAACAACACATTACTGGCCCGGTAAGCGGTGGGGGGGATACCGGGAGGTACAGCAGGTCAGGTGATATGGGGTGGAGACATTCTACCTTCAAAAGTGCAGCCATGCTCCTCATACCTCTTGGACTATCTCTATTTCTGCCAAACTGTTTTCACCAGTGACCGTGTTACCTCGTTTGTCTAGCTGTCTGATCTCTGGTCTAGAACTGTGGTGCTGCTGTTTGAGCTGCTGTGGTCTCCTGCTTTCATAACTTGTGAGGTGCTGACATTCAGCTTCTTGCTGTGACCCATGGATTTCATCTTCGCCTGCCTGTGGGAACAACACATTACTGGCCTGGTAAGCAGGAGGGCTACTGGGAGGTACAGCAGGTCAGGTGATATGGGGCAGAGACATTCTACCTTCAAAAGTACAGCCACGCTAGCAGCTGTCCACAGAGCGGCTGCACGCGTGAGTGGCATGAGTCACCAGCATGAGTCTATGGTGGGAGGCTGTGGGAAGGCTGCTATATATATTTGATTTGCACCTTGGGTTTCATGAATTTGATTAATAGTGGGCAACACAGTATTAATGTTGTTGAGACTGGGAGTATTGTGGGAGGCATATGCTATTACAGGGAATGAATATGGAAATGTAATGTTAGATAGTCAAAGATGTTTATGGAAAGATACTGAAGTAACTACTATGCAGATAAAAGCACTGTTGGTTAATTTTCATTATCTTGATTTGGGTGCCACATCTTTTATGACAGATGAGCCATCATTTATGCTCACATCTCTATTGTCCTCTAGAGTAATTAGCAACAAAACCAGGGTTGAGAGATGCAGATTAATAGGGACTTCTGTTTCCCATGTTAATAAACTTGTTTTGTGTCTGCACCTGGTTTTAGCTGGAGACATTGAGCTTAATCTAGGCCCCTTGTCTTCACTCTTAAGGGGTATTTCTGGTAGAAATGGAGGAAAATGGGAAAATAAAGGCTTAAAATTAGCTTATCTGAACACATGGAGTGTACTGTACAAACACATTTTAGTGAAATAAAAGCTTGGATAGAAACTGAGGGTTTAGATGTTATAGGCTTAACTGAGACTTGGTTAAAGTCTCAAGTACCTGATGAACACTTGATCATTGAGGGATACAGATTATTTAGGCAGGACGGGGGGATAAGAAAAGAGGGAGGGGGAGTCTTATTTTGCATTAATGATAAATTTTGTGGTACAGGAAGAAGAAAAAGGATCTTATATGGATCAAACTTACATTTTGACAATGAAGTTGCTGTTTGGAGGGCATGGGGTAAAGCACCTCTACCTAACCTGTTTTTATAAGCCTCCAACCTGTCTAGATAAAGATTTGCAGTTTTTTCAGCATCTGGTCTCCCGCCATGACAATAGGAGGGAGCATGTCATGGTGGGGGACCAGAACCAGGACTAGGAGTTGGGTGGGGTAAAATATGCTAATAGATTGGCTTCCTACAGACTTATTCAGTTGGTTACTAGTCCTACTCGATTTAACTACAAGTCAGGGAATCACACAATGTTAGACTGGTTGGTTACTAACCAGCCTATTAACATTGTGCATTATGAAGTTTTGCCTGACTCTATATCAGACCATTGTCCCTTGTTTTACTTAAGAAAACATAAAGTCAAAATTCCACCAAAAATGATAGAAAGGAAAAGTGTTGGAAAACTGGTAGAAGATAAATAGTTACAGGATTTGGCAATGACAGATCTAAATAAAATAACTTCTGATCATCCTGAGAAAGCTGTCATGTGGCTGACAGATACATTGCTAAAGCTTGTCGGGGCTAACACTCCAAAGATAAAACAAAGAGTCAAGGGAATTTATTCCCTTTGGCTCAGGAAAGAACTGCGAATTTTAATGAAATCTAGGGATAAGGCAAAGAAAACATACAGTATTTGCAACCAAGAGATCCAAAATATTTAATTGAGTTTAAACAAAAACAGAACATAGTTAAGAAAGAATTAAAGCAAGCTAAATCTAAGTACTGTCAGGAACAGCAATTAAGAACTTTAAAAATCCATGGTTATTTTGGTCTTCCTTTGGCAACATCTGTAACCCAAGGGCAAGGTCAGAGATGAACTGTCTGATGGACAGGAACATAGTAAAAACAGAACCAAAGGAAATAGCAGATTATCTCAACAGATTTTTAATTAATCAAACAGGAAAGGATGAGAGTATGACAAATATGCTACAAAATAGGGGTAACATTCAGGAAACGTAGGTTGTGAGGCAAGGGGATAGAAGGTTTGTTTTTACCACCATTAAACAAGAAGAGGTGCTGAGCCTGCTACAAGTCTTAGATGCAAAGAAAGGCTGTGAACCAGACTTGCTTCCTCCAAGGATTTAAAAAATTGCGGCACTTGAAATTTCTGGTCCATTGACATTTATTTAATTTGTCATTATCCAGAGGCATAGTATCCTCAGATTGGAAGGACTCATTTATAGTTCCAATTTTTAAATCAGGGGACAGGACAAATGCTGTAAACTATAGGCCAATTTCGTTGTTGTCTATAATAGGGAAATTATTAGAAAAATGTATCTTAAAGCAGTTGATGCCTTACTTAGATCAACAAGGGCTATTGGTTGATCAACAATATGGCTTTAGACAGGGCTATGGTACTGCAATGGCTCTGGTCGGGTTGGCGGACACTGCACATGATGCAAGTGATAAAGGGTTAATGACCGGTGCAGTGTTCATCGACCTGACCAGGGCCTTCGATCTAGTTGATCATAGCCTGTTGTTATTGAAGCTGTCCTCCTGTAGAATAGTAGGGAATAGTTTGGAGTGGTTTAGGAGTTACCTTAGTGCTAAGGTACAGAGGGTAAGAATAGGTGACTCTTTGTCTGAACTGCTGCAAATAAGTTCAGGTGTGCCTCAGGGCTCAGTGTTGGGACACATATTGTTTTCTGTCTTCGTGAATAACCTGCTGGGTGTTCTTATGAGGACAGAGTGCATTTTGTATGCTGATGACATGGTCCTCCTCAGCTCGGGTTGGTCTACCTCAGAAATTCAGGGGGGCTTTACAGCATGACTATGACAGATTGAATGAATGGCTACTGCAGAATAAGCTGAAACTAATGTAATGTTGTTTGGGACATCTCAGAGACTGGCACGAGCTGGGATTGGGGGACATTGTCATCATCGGAAGCAGTGGGGCTAAAATCTCAAGGGGTCAATTATTTAAGTATCTTGGTGTATACCTTGATCCAATGCTGAGCCTTGTGGGTCCCCTGGAGAAAACTGGTAAAAAAATATTTCAGAAACTGGGCTTTTTTGTAATGAAATATTAATGCTTTAACTGATGATGCACATCTTGCAGTAGCTAAATATATACTGCTGCCTGTACTGGATTACGGAGCAATTCTGTTTGTGAATCAGGGTGCTTCATATATTAATAATCATCAGCTCATATTAAAAAGTATTCGCAGGTTCAAATTAAAGGCCTCAGTAATGACACACCACTGTTTACTGTATAAGAAAATGAATATTTTGCCCTCTGCACAATGAATTGAGTACACTGCAGCAGTGTTTGCTTACACAATCTATCATAGTTCTTTGCCTCCCTGCTTTTTGATAAGTTTATTAGACATAATGGCATGTACTCAACTAGGCAAAAACCGGATTTACTTTTTTATCCAGCATTGCCAAAGTTAGCTATGACTCAATGATCTTTCACATGGTGTGCTCCAACACTCTTGAGTAGCCTATCGTCTATTACTAAAACTGCCAAAACTGTAAAATACTTTAAAATTTTACTGACTGATTCTTATCATAAGAATAATTTATGTACTTGTGTTATTTAATGTTGATACTGTTTGTGTAAGTTTATTGTTTTTGTTGATGTATTGTTTTTTTATCAGTAAGGTGTGACTGAAAAAGGGCTGTGCCCAGTCATTTCCTGGTAAAAAATTAAAAATGAAAAATGAAATTTACAGGTGCACCAGCAGAAAGCATTGATTTTTACATCCTTACATTACATTTTTTTAGTCGTTGAAAGTTTTACCTCCTGTTCTTTTTAGAGCTGCAGTACTGTATGTGGGCAGTCTGAATGTGATCAGAATCATTCAGAAGTGCTCTAATAAAAATGTAACATGCTAACACCCTAATTGTGTTGTTTGAGTTTTTTTCCCATATATATGCTCTACCGGAATGCCAGATTTGCACAAGGTTTATTAAAAAATGATATGCTCTACATTTCTTGATGCCGACTCAGTGATTTATTCTGCAAGTAGTGGCTGATACCTTTTTTTTGCCTGGATGTCTGGGGGCATTTTGGATCACTCACTACAGGCCCAGAGGATGCATTCTGTATTTGCAAAACCATGTAATTATGTCAAGGAGTTTCATCTACTTTTTTACATCCACACTCCTCTGCATCGTGTACATTTGCTGAGATCATGTAGACCACGATACCTACTGACCAGCCTATCTACCATTGCACACTGTATCATTAGTGAGAGGAACAAGAGCATTACACACTGGGAGCAGCAGGCAGGAATCACTAAGTCAGACAGCAACATCAGGTTTACTAACAAATGTAACACAGGTCTTGTCCAGAAACAATCAAAAACAGGTGATTTTCTGAAAAAGCACTTTTTAAAGAGGCACTCTTTTGACTGTGCTGTGCACAACAAAGCCAGGGAAAAGAAGAGCAGCTGGGACATATGGGTAGGGTGGAGATAGTGATGATTTGGTATCATATGGTATTTACAGATTGGCTTGGCATAAAACAAAAAAAAAAATAAGGAGCTGTCTCACTTTCCTGACTATTGTAATGATGATTCATCCAGGGAAATAAAAAGAGAGTTAGAAGGGACGTACAGGAACACTACCTATTTCCCAAGCCCCACCACCACCGCCACCGCCACTCATCTTACAACACAATTTGCACAACATTACTTGGCAATGTCGAAGGATAGTCAAAAGGCAAAAAGAAAACATAGGGGAATGCACACAAAAAGATGAATCAAATTGTTGGTCAACTGCCCTTTTCCCTGTTCATATTTGAATTAGAAGAATGTGAACCATCGCTGACATCCTGTTTTAATTAACATCAGCACATCAGCACCGAGAATGCTGTTTTTTTACAGCTTTTTTTTTGGCTTACTAATTTGAACTACTGGGAAGTACATTGAGCATAGTCATACTGCTGGTGTTTATTTCTGGTGCACTAAACATGCAGGACATGCATGCACATGAAAGGTTCATTTGGCACATTAATTTCCAGATACTGTACGCATTGCAGACTGGAGCCAACATTCCAAGGAAAGCAACACACTTATCTGATACAACACTGAACATGAGTGTGTTATTTCATTTATGTCCTGGATACGTATCTCAACTTTCTCAAAAAACTGCAGCTTGCTATTAGCTGGACTAAAAAACAGGATCAAAAACAAGGAGGGATGGAAGGGAGTGTGGTGCAGTATTCCTGATATCCACAGGCTCTGTATGCTGCCACCATACTGCATGATCCCCCCATCACAACCATGTCATATCCCACCCTACTCACAGACCTGAATCCCACTTCCATCCTCAGTAGATTTGTATTTAATCTACTGATGGTTAATACAACTCCATCAGTACAAGATTGTAAATGGCTGTTGCACTACCGGGCGGGGGTTAAACCCACTCACCGGCCTCTCATAAAAGATGAGGGGATCTTAAAATTAACTCAGACTTTTTTTTTATAATCTTTTTATTAAATTTCAGCAAAAAAAAAAAATAACAATACACACTGGACATCATACAAAATAAACATCAACATACAGACATGCAAATAACTCCGTGCAATCTCTGATACATTTCATTCCCTCTTGTAATTCACATCCTGTTTATTTAACAAATCTATCTTATCCCAGCTCCCTCCCCTTCATAATATACATATATTAATAATGTGGATAGGTTCCGAACATATTTCCTTAATACAGTCCTTCTTACTTGATGGGGGTTTCTCAACCCTAGATCACCACTCCCTTTTAACTAAACATTCTAGCCCAGTCCCAAGCGAAGTGCAGCTTCCTCTTTAGTACTCAACGATGACAGGAAGGGTTCCCATTCTCTATAAAATGCTTCTCCTCTATCTCTAATCATTAGAGTTAGCCTCTCCAATGCCAAGGCGTGAATGCTTAGGTTATGCAATTGCTGGATGGTAGGTGCTTCACAACTCACCCATGTGTTCTGTATATTGTGCCATGCCAACACCACTAATATTCTACACCACCTTGGGAGTACTTCCCAATCTCCTTCTTCTCCTTGCAGTATCCCAAATAACCCCATAACTTGGTCTACTGGTATTAGTATTCCCCCCATCTTAGAAATCTCTCCCAGTACCCCTTTCCAAAAAACTTGGAGCACTTTACAAGTCCAGAAACAGTGTATATATATGTTCCTCTTTCCTCCCCACATCTGCCACACAAAGGAGAAATGGATGGGTGTGCTTTATGAACTGTTACTGGGGGGTAATACAGTCTATGCAAGAATTTATAATTAGCTTCTTTATATGTATTGCATATCAAGAGACCTGTCTGTCCCTCCAGCAGTAACTGCCAATTCTCTTGTGTTATACTGTGGCCTAAATCTCTCTCCCATAATTGTTTAGTTTAATAGGTTTGATCTGGAAGATTTTGTTTTCCTAATTTTGCAGCCTTCTGTATAAACCCCTGGCGTTCTTTTTGTGCCATATTTATTAACGTTTCCACCTCTTGCCATCCCTATGCTTGTTTCCCTTCTCTTCCCATACTCTGTACATATGCTGTGATCTGCATGTAACGAAATGTTTGTTGTCCCCCAGACCCATGCCCTGCACTATATCTCCCATCGTGCTCATAATCCCGTTTCTTAGTAATCTCCCTATATAGCACACCCCTTTATTCTCCCACTCCTGAAAACCTTTGTCTTCCCATGCTGGAAGAAAAAAGGGGTTTCCCACCACTGGAAGCAAGATAGTTTCTCCCTTAAGTCCCCTTCTCTTCCTAATATGCTCCCATGCTTCTAACACCACTTTCACCATCGGGTTACCCTTACCCTGGGTGATATAAGCCTTACCTCCTTTACTATGTAAATACACCAACAGACGTCCTGGACACCTCCATTGTTTCAAATCAACCCAACTGGCTACTGCAGGTTGGTGTGCCAAATCAGCCACATATCGTTGTTGAATGGAGAGATGATAATTAAACAAATCTGGGAAATTGAGTACCCCCCGTCCTTTCTCAGCTTTCAATCTCTGGAGACGGGCCCATGGTCATTTCCCTCACCAAATAAACCTGGAGAACTCTTTCTCCACTCTGGCAATATCCCCTTTCGTAAGACCCATAGGCAACATCTGCATATGATATAACAGCCTTGGCAGTATATTCATTTTAATAAGTTTTATGCGTCCCAGCCACGAAATGGGTAACTGCATCCACCTACGCAAGTCTGCCTCCACCTGCCTAACTATTGGGGAATAATTTAGTCCATACAGGGACTCCACTATTCTTCCCACCTGTATTCCCAAATATGTGATACTCTTTTGTGCCACTTGAACCCCCCCATTGAGCGTCCTCCCTACTAGTCTTGGGCAAGCACATCTCTGACTTGATGATATTAATCTTATATCCAGAGAACGCTGTGAATGATTCTACCAGTTCTAACAATGGGGGCATAGAGTCCCAGGGTTTCCTTACAAATAAAAGCATATAATCCGCATACAGGGTGATCTTATGGTCCTTACCCCCACTCCCTCAATACCTTGGACTTCCGAACATTGCCGGATTACTGCAGCCAAGGGCTCTAAGGCCAGCGCAAACAATAGGGGAGAAAGAGGGCACCCCTGTCTCGTGCCCCTGTTCAACTCAAAATATTCTGTAGGGATCCCATTCACTAAAATACGGGCTCTAGAAGACTGGTACATGGCTCTAACTCACTGGGTGTATGATCCACCCAGAACAAACCGGGTCATCACCTCAAATAGATATTCCCACTCCACCCTATCAAATGCTTTTTCGGCATCCATAGACAGAACATAAGTTCCTTCCTGTGCCTGTCCAGCTTTCCATACCACATTAAGTAGACGCCACATATTGTGATACAATGATCTCCCCTTTAATGAACCCGGTCTGGTCTGGGTGCACCAACACAGGCAGTAGATCCTCCAGTTTCAGCACCAGAACCTTTGCCAGGATCTTAAGATCACAATTTAGAAGAGAGATTGGTCTGTACAAAGCACATTCTGTTTCATCTTTACTCTGTTTTGGAATTAGACAAATCATAGCATCATAACAGGTTTGAGGTAAATCCAGATGTTGCGCATCCCCATCTTTTACCTGAAACACTTCCCTCAAAGCATCTGCCAGCTGACCTGCCAGTGCTTTATAATATTCTATAGGGAAGCCATCAGGGCCCCCTGCTTTTCCCTGCTGTAGTTTCCCGATTGCCACATTTCCTCTTTCCCTATAGGTCTATTTAACTTTCTTTCCTGAGACTGCGTTAATCTAGGAAGCGTCACTTTATCCAAAATTTTTTTTTACTAGTGAGTGTCTACCCTTACATTCAGCCCTATATAACCGACTATAAAATTCCCAGAAACACTTCCCTATATCCTTAGACTCTCTGTGTCATTTCCCTTGCTTATCCGTAACTCCCATTATTCTAGTGGGACACCTCCCTCCTTTCATGAGTCTCACCAGAAGTGGACCAGATTTATTAGACCAATTCGAATACTCTTCACCTACAATAAAACCAATTAGTTTTTGCTTCTCCCCATACCAATGCATTCAATGCTTCCCTTGTAAGCAATAATAATCTAGTTACCGCTCTTCTTCCTCCCTTAGCTGATTGTTGTTCTAGGTCTTTTAGTTGCTTTTCCAATTCTAATCATTTCTCCCTTTTTCCTTTTTCCACCTTGCCATGTACCCTATTATAGACCCCCGCATAAAGGCTTTCCCTGCTTCACAATATATTGCCCTAGAGACTTCACTATTTTCATTAGTTTCCTTATATAACTTCCATTGGGATCTCAAAAAATCCTTAAAGTCCTTGTCAAGCAGCATGTATGTCGGGAAATTCCACTGCAGCATTGAGTCTCTCTTCCCCTGGATCTGCAACCAAACTATAACCATGGCATGGTCCGAAATGTGTATTGGACTATGAGTAATGTCCAATATTCTATTATTCCTTCCCCTTGGTACATAGATGTAGTCAATGCAAGACCATGTACTGTGAGGATGAGAAAAATACGTATACTCTCTAGCTCCTGGATTTATCAATCTCCAACTGTCCACCAAATCTATATCTGCCATCCCTATCTACTACTGTCTAAGTCCCTCAATCACCCTGCCTTTGCTTTCAGAGTGGTCCAGTACTGAATCCATCATGCTGTTCAGATCCCCCGCTAAAATTAAACCAGGAAACTGCTCCTTAACCAGTATGTCCATAAGTGAGGGAAAGAACTTGGGATCATAAAGCACAGGCACATATACATTACCTATTGTGATTTGTTCCCCCTGTAATTGACCCACCAAAAAGATATACTTCCCTTCTTTATGGTCTTTCACCACTCTACTAATCTCGAATGGTAAGTGTTTGTTCAGCAATATGGCCACCCCTTTTGCGACCAGAATAGGAGGCAGCATAGCATTTGCCAACCCAGCCCTGTACCAGTTTGCTATGTTCTTTGTCAGACAAGTGTGTCTCTTGGAGTAATGCTATCTGTGCCCCCTTTCTTTTAAGAGCAGTCAGTAGCATTGACCTCTTAACTGGGCTGGCAATCCCTCGTACATTCCAAGAGACCACTGTCATCTCCTGTGTATTAGCCATATTTATTTAATCTGCATTCCCTAGCCTGTTTCATTTTTATTCTCCCCCCCAATCCACATTTAAAGCATTGAAATGTTCGGTATCCCCTTGGATGCGATATCTTATGTATCTTTTGGATTGCACTCTTTAACACACATAAACAACATATATTTAAACTATTTACACTTATCAAACCCAACATGCCCCTGTCTCCCCAACCCTTCCCTCCCATCCCTCCTCTCTTTCTGTAATCTCTATCTCTCGAGTTCCCTTCTCCCTTCCGTCCTTTAATACCAATTGCCAATCCAGCATGAGTGTCTACCTTCCTTTTGCAGATATTAGTGCCTCATCGCTCCCCCATCTGACTATCATCCGTAAACCTCCTTCTCCAATGTACCGTCTCCTACCTGCTTAACATACATGCTCTGTAATATAAACATGAAAAATAACAGAAAGAAAGACACAGTATATGGAACCCTGTGGTGCACTTAGCTGTGAAACTATTTAAAAAAAAAAAAAAATCCTCCTGTCACACTGTTCCAATTATGCTTCCACCCCTTTAAAAGGATATTGGGAGTAGACGTAAAAAGGAAAAATAAACAATACTTTTAAGTCCAGTATACATTTGCCCTGATAGTGATTCCTCTCTTCTTCTACATTGAACTTTAGGGATACCTTGCTGGAGGGTACAGGCCACGCTCTCAGCTTATGCACTAGGCCCTTCCCCCCTTTAAGGCCCAGTTCAATTCTGGTATACACGTAACTGCAAAACTATGAATAATAATGAAAACCCCCTTAACTTTCCATTAAATAGTCCCTCTTCTCCTGACACACTGCTCAAATTATACTATCATCCTTTTAAAGTAAAAGAGATAAGTAAAAAAAAATGCTATAAGTCCAGTGGCCACTTGTCCATTACAGTAAACCTTCTTTTCTTCTGCATCGATCTTTATGGATACCCTGTTGGAGGGCACAGGCCACATTCTCAGTTTATGCACTAGGCTCTTCCCCCCTTCAAGGCCCAATTCAGCGTTAGCATGCATGCCGCCTCCTTTGGACTCAGAAGTAAAGGTAAGCCATATCTCAGAACTCTCAACTGCACCCAGATATCTTCATTATCTACATTTCCCACTCCTTCAGTTTTTATCAACTAAAATGTTCAGGATCCACCTTAAAGAGTCTCGCAACTGCTCATTTAGAACAGTGAAGAAAACAAATAAGCATGTTTTCCATGCGACCACTAATTAGCTTCGCCATGCAGTTCCAGCCTACTCGCTTTCAGATGTAGACCCACAGGTATAAGCTCTATCATTCTCTTATAAAATATGCTCTTGTAAACAAACTGAGGTCAACTGTTTAAACTGTTTCCATTATACCCCCAATTTCTTCTGAAGCTCTCCCACAAATTGTTCTGCTTTAGTGAGCTCCCAAAAGGAGTAAGTAGCTCCTTCATGTCGGATCTTGACAGTAACATGGTATATGAGGAAATTCTCCACCTTACAGCTCCTCAGTTGATTCATAAGTGGGTTGAATAGTTTCCTCCACTTTGGCAGTCTTGAAGAGTAGTCTTGAGAGAGGTAGAGGCGAGTGCCTTCAAATTCCAGTCCCCCTTTCTCCCTATACGCTTTCAAAACTTTCTCTCTGTCTTGAAATGCATGGAATCTCATTATTATTTGCCATAGAGGCTGATCACCAATTGGCCTTGGTATGACCACTTGATGAACCCTTTCTAGCTTGATTAGTTCATTTTTATATTTTAGCTCTAGTAATTCAGGGAGGATTTTGGCGCAGAATAACTCAAACTTTTAAATGATTAATCAGGTTTGCTTATTCAATTTGGGAGTCCAGTTCAGCATTCGATGTCCACAGATATGTATTTATTTAATTCTGAACTGTGATTTAACCACACTGATAAAAAAGGGAATATAATAAAAAAAAGGTGATCTGTTTTTCAAAATCCACTCCATGCCTTTCTCCTCCCCACTCCCCCCTGTTCTTTTATCTTAAACCCCCCTCTCACCTATCCTTGTTTGTAATTTTTAAATGTGTTAGATATTCTCCCTGATTCAGAAGTACTGTATTGTGCGGTTGAATGAATGAATGAATGAATGAATGAGTACCGGAGTTACAAAGCTATCTCGCTAGGATTGGTTGGAACAGCGAATCCGATAGCTTTTTGCCCACTCCATTTTATTTTTATTTATAAAAAAAACATCTACCCAGAAGATTGCATTTCTGACAATGTATGGGCTGAAAGAACAAAAGCAAGATGTGGAGCAGAATATTAAAGTCCTTACAGTCTTTCCCTATAAAGGTGGTCAATGCTCACTTGTATTACTAATCGTTCCCCTGCCCCTTTCCATAGTTACAGCATCCGTCCTGGAGAAACTCATTTCCCAGCTATTTGAAGGACCACAGGGCATTTGGAAACTGTAATAATGTGTCAAGTGTACGCCAACATCCTGGAACAACATGCATGGTTTACAGCATCAAGTGTACAGCACGGGATAATTTTCAATTTGTTATGTGCGGTCCATTTGTGTAATTCTAGATTTTGTTTCCTTCTAGCCTCATTCTTATTAGTCTTAGTTAAGAAGGCAGAAAGCTAATGCATCTGTGACTTTTACTCTATATTAACAACTTTTACTGTTACTGTACGTAGGATCACAGATTCTATAAATACATTTTTTTGCAGTTCAATGCAGAACGTTATACACAGGACAGTAACAGTAACAGCTGTTCCTATAGAAGTCACAGTGGCAGTGGCATTAGCTTTATGCCTTCTTAACTTGTGTGCCATTAATTTGTAACTATTCTTCCACCAATTAATAAGACTGAGGCTAGAAGGAATGGTTTGGCACTTATTTTTTTTTGTGTTATCTATTTATCTCCCCTGCAACCCTCACCTACCTCTCCTTCAGTCCAATTGGAAAGGACACTCACCTCTTGCTCGTCTCCACCGCCGATCCCGAGCCCAGATCGCAGCCACCTCAGGGTAACCCGACGTAACCCTTTCTTCAGGTGGATCCTCCTCTTCCGAGGAGAAATGGCCTATTGGCCCAGGCATTGGCCCTAGGTGCTGCTGTGGCTGGGTTGGCTGTCACAGAGCTCGAGGGGGCACTGGTCTGGGCGGCCATCATCTGGTAGGAGGAGACACCATTTTCAGTTTTTCCTCTGATTTCCCCAAGTTGTGCTGCCTCTCAGCTTCCCCTGGTCTTCAACGGGGGCTGCTACAGAGTGACACTGATCCCCAACCCACCACAGGAGAGGAGAGCAGTCCTCTGGATGCTCAATCCTACTCCTTCCTCTGCTGACCCTCTGGCACCCAAGTCCATTCCCGAACCCAGGTCGCTGGTGTGGTGTGAGGTAAGGTGCCAGTGTCTCAACCCTCTGCACCACCGGGCCGGTGGTTTGGCACTTTAATTAACAGAATAACAGGAGGGATGGAAGGGAGTGCAGTGAGGGATTCCTGATACCCACAATCTGTATGTTGCCACCCTTGCTGCTTGACCCCCATCACAACCGTGTCATATCTCACCCTACTCAGACCTGAATCCCACTTCCAGCCTCAGTAGATTTGTTATAATTTACTATTGGTTAATACAAATCCATCAGTAGAAGATAGTAATTGCTTATTCAATTCTGAAGTTCAGTTCAGCATTTGTTCTCCACTGATATGTGTTGATTTAATTCTGAAGTGTGATTTAACCACACAGATAAAAAAAAATGGGATACAATAAAAAAAGATGATCTCTGTTTTCAAAATCCACCCCATGCCTTTCTCCTCCCACTCCCTCACAGTCTTTCTGCCTTTTCCCCCCCCTTCCCCATTCAGTATGTTAAACATAGAAATAAATGAAGACACTCCCCCTTATCCTTCAACTCACTGAATACTTTCATTAGGACAATCAGTCTCCAAAAAGGATTACAGGAAACAAGAAATCACCCCCCCCCATATAACCACTGAGCTCAGTTCACAGAAGAAATGTTGCTTAGGTGTCTCAGGAACCTCTTTGTGTTACTAAGGCTCTGAGAGAGGGGGATAGGCATCCTGTTCTCTTGTCTGCACAGCAGCTGCTGTAGTCTGTCACCTTTTTTCTGTGCTACTAAACTAGAGCAGTTCTCCTGCTGTAATTTACATTCCCTACATGCTAAAAGTATCACAATATTGTTTTCTGAGGGTGCAAGTTTTGAATCTGTGTTCTCTTGAGACTAAAAATGTATGCATGCATGAGACTAAAATGGTATGCATGCATCATCCCTTATAAGAGATAGCAATCCACCTTTACAACATACTGTAACAATAAGAAGACCAATAGCTTCTGTAGTCTCATACTGTATGTTTACCTAGAGAGGGGATCTAGTTTTTCATGCAAGTGAGAAGAAAAGCCAATCCATATCCATGTTATTTGCATTGGTTCCTTTCCCTCAACCAAATATTTTCTTGTTAAAATCATTGTTAAGGTTCAGAATAAGGACCAATAAAGTCTCACACCTGACATACAAAGATATGTGTCTATTTAAAAAGCAGAATCACCATATTATATTTCTGTATACTTGTGTATACCAGCTGTATGAAAGTGTACTATAGTGTAGTAATATAACGGTGTACTATTTTTAAGACTCAGGAGGACAGGCACAAGGTAGGGGGTCTCCAGTTTGATGTCTGCTTACACATATATATATATATATATATATATATATATATGTATGTCTATATATAATAGTTTCAAATGATTTCTCAGAAGCTGAAAACTTAATTTCATACACAGCAACATGAGATTAATAAAAAAGACTGAATGTGTGATCCAAACCCATGACTGCTAAGTGACAGAAATATCAGGAAAATAAGTAAAGTGATGTTTGGGGAGGCATAAGAGTAAAATATTTTTTTTTTTCACAAACGTATCCAACATTTCACATAATTCATCAAACATTATCACCATGAAATTAATTTACATTTTTTTCATTAAATGTTTTGTGGTTGTGCCATTAGTATTAGTTCTGACTACTCCTTACAAAGAAGAATTTGGTTCCTAAATTTAGTATTAGTTCTGACTGCACCATCCTGTTTTCCCTACCAGTGCGGTTCTGTTTGTGTATCAAATACCATAAATACTATTCTTTTTTCCTATCCATGACAAGTGAAAAGAGTGCTGGTCAAAGAACAAGGGAGGAACTGTGCTGTGTATCACGTAATCTTAACATAAAAAACACAGAAAAGGATCTAGTAATTTAATCCTTCAATGCTTGCCAGAAAGTCTCACTAAATTAATGGAAGTATGGGCACCACATCAAACATGTAAACATTAAATCAGAATCAAACAAGTAAGAAGCAAGCTACGGTAGAAACTTATGAGTTTCCAACTATTTAAATCTGAGAGTATTGGAGTGAACAGTTTAAATGAATTCTTTCAGTTTTATGCAATCCTGTATGAAAAAGAGGAAATAGTGAAAGAATTCAAGCCAGGACAGAGGACAGCTGCTTTGCATGGAGAGCTGGAGGGAAAGAATAAGTAACTCTGGTGAAATTGGTAAACTGGTGTCTGTGTAGAAGTGCCTTTATGAGATTCTGCACATGGAGAAGGATGGAGGTGGATTATACAGTACAAACACTGCTTACTTTCTTTTTTCTGTTGTGTGCTGTTCTTGCTTTGAATCAAATAGGGAGGTGGGTGGAACCTGTGCTGTGCAATCAAGCATAGATACATTAACACACTGCTAACATTTTGGTTAATTGTTTAATTGTAACTGCTGAGAGCCTAAAATGGGTAGTGAGTGAGCTGCTAATCACCCGATAATTTTCACAAGTGTCCAAAACATACAGATTGCAACTTCTGGTATAGGCAGCATAATTAACATTGCACTCTATGGGAAGTGCACTTGGCAAGAAGAAATTGTCTGGTTAAAATGCATGTCAACTGTGCTGGTGTCCATTATCATTGATAATTACCAGACACTATGCTGACTTAGAGTATTACACATGATTTAAAAAGTGTATAAATTAACTGACAAGGGTTACAATGACATATTATTATATTCACATAATAAGTTCCCACTTTTTTAAATTTTGTTTGACTGATCAGAATGTGTGAAATTTTTACATTGAGTAATTTAAATGTTATCATTATAGTGTTATTTGGTAATTAATACTATTAATTACCACAAACAGAAGAATTCCCCACATATCTGTAATTAACATCACATTATAAAAATTATTAATATTTGTTCTGAACAGAAAATAGAACAGTTATTAAGTTTCTCTACACAGTTCAAATTTGCAGTACATGGGAGTATTTTTCTGCAACCTGCAGTCTTGTCGGCTTGGAAGAAATAGACTTTCTAAACTCTATTCCATTCAAATAAATAAATTAATTAAAAAATGGTCCTTTCAACATTTGATTCGTGCATCATTACCAATTGTGTGTGGGGGTTGCTGTAACATGGTATCAGAAAGTTCAGTGCCTAATAGTGTGTGTTGATACAGGGTTGAGAGTAGCAATCTGAGCTGTCATTTTCTCTAAATGTGCATCACAAGTTAGAAGTGGCATGCTACTTGTCTGTCATAGAATTTGAGTTTGTTTACTGATCGGAGTGAAGTGCTAATGTTATGCACTGAGGTAGTGTCTGCTTGGCATGGAACTTGTGAAAAATGACTAAAATGGTTGACTGAGGTACAGTCATTTACTGTAGTGCTCATTTGAGGCTACCATCACTGAGAACCAGTGGCCAAATGCAAGTGTTTTGCTATCAGCATCATTCAGACTGCTATATACGCTACTGTACTATTATTGATAGAGGCATTATAGTTGCATGAAATGTCATCCCCCTTCAAAAAAAAAAAGATGAAACATTTGTGAGATTGCTCACAAAGAGGTTGCAGGACTCAAATAATTCATATAATTTTTAGCCTCCCATCAAAAATTCAAGGTAAAAGGGCAAGATCATCAGCAACTCTCACTAAATACCACCACAGACATTCATATATAAGAAAACAATCACTGACCAGATTTGCCCAATCAAGACTGAGACAAATTACTTGCCCAAGGCAAGACGTCCTCTTCTTTATCAGAAGTGTTAATTTCAAATGACTACTTCACCTCAGCACGTCAGGGATCCACAGGCTAAAATGGATATAGATTACTCATGCTGGGATCAGAAATAAATTGTTGGCCCTCTTTACCATCTGAAAACATAATACCATGTTTACAGATTGTTTTGAAATACTGTAGAACACAATAAAAAGCACTTCTAGGAAAACAATGTGAGAGTGATTGACAAGTTTGATAGTGCACTCAATGAAGAGAGCAATTGCACTGTAGTAAATTATAACACATCATCATTTCTGACATTGCTCTCCAGTTCCTTACCAAGCTAACACAATGTAAATGCATAACACTGTGCACATGACATAACACAACTCATATTTGATGGCAGACCTGTAGCGTACGCTACACATACTGTACAATGAAACAGGCAGTTCAGTTTTCTACTTCTAAATCTGGTATCACCAGAACACTATTTAGAACTGTTCTTTAATGGTTAGAGCATGTTACAGTATTTTGTGAGCATTATTTGTACTGTTGCATGCCTCAAAATCTGAAATTATTATTGTTTTCTTTAAACAGAAAGCACCATATTCTACTCCAAACTCCAGTACCTCCCCACACTACTTACCATTGATCACTAACTTGACAACCCGATTTCCAGATTTTTTTTAATGATCCTCTTTAAATAAATATGGCAGAAATATTGGTAGTATGTTATTGTTTCTGTGAATAAGCTACCCAGATTTATCATATCCTTTTTGGTGTGCTCTCGCTCTCTCTCTCTCTCTCTCTCTTTCACTCTGTCTTTCTTTAACTCCCTCCCCATCTCTTTACCTAATGTATCAATTTCCATTTTAAAATAAGAGATCAATTAAACATTAAAATGAAGTATAGTTATTCATTTTGTTTTATTTTAACATATTCAAAAGATGTATTTTAAAATTTGCAGGCCTATTTATAATTTACACATTCACGTTCAATTCCAACTTACATTTTACTGTTGCATTGTTGGTTGCAATCACAGTATTAAAATGCAATCTATTTTCAACATATGCATAAAACTTGCTAAGTTTGGTAGATAGATACAGACAGTCAGAAAGACATGGGTGTTATGCAAAAGATATCTATCATCATTAAAAGTCAACACAATCAACTGAATAAACTGGAATTCTGTAGCAAGGAATTCTTACCCTCCTACAATATATAGAATGACTTACAAACTTGTTTTGTTATCCAGAAGTACAGTTATGTTATGACAGTTTCAACTCCAAGGTAAACTCGAGGTCTGTCCATCCATTCATGTGCCCTTATGTGCATTGTCAATTAAATATTACATAGGAGGCTGCAATTGTGTATTGGATCACCCTTTTTTATATTCAAAAAATCAATGGTTGTACAATGTCATCCTGAATGCAACCAGTAATACTTCAATATACACTTTTTAACTTAGAACATAAAGTAAACATAGCATAACAAGTATATAAATTCACTATTAGGATTACATTACTACATGCTATTAAATTCGTAAAATAAATCATGGCTTTTTAACATTTTGTGTAACTGACCCATCAGGATGTGCAAAATTTTTACATTGAATAATTCATAAAATGTGGCCTTTATAGTGTAATTTGGAGTTTAATAATATTAATTACCACAAATATCATTGTAATTAAGAGTCTTATGCACCTAAGTTCACTAAAATTGCCATATTCTTTGAATTATTCAATATGAAAATGTCAAGCATTCTGATTCGTCAGTTACAGAAACTGTTAAAAAGTGGATATTTATTATATAAATCTGATGACATACATCACTGTAACTATAATGGTTGGTTCATAAACTTTTTATATCATGATAACTTGGTTTATAATTTAAAAAGTGAATATTGAAATCTGATTGGCTGTGGTCATGATGGCATTGCAATGTTATTGATTTTTTAATATAAAAAGGGTGTGCCAACATATAATTACATCCTACTGAGAAAGTCTTAATTGAATTGATTGTCATATCTCCTGCTTACCTTGGAACTGAAACTTGCTTTATAAAAAGCATAACCTTCACAATAGCAAAAACAGTTTGTGAGTCCTTTGATCTTGAACCCACCCTGCTCCCTATCATTTCAAGACAGAACAGACATTTTAAACTACTTAAAACAACTGACTGCAACATCAGGACAGTGCAATAATTAAACCCTTGCTGCCTCACTAACGGGGATTAAATATTGATTGTCTTCTAAGGGGACTAGTTTGTCTGCTTGAGTTTTATTATCCCCCCCTTGGCACCTTTTATACAGAATTAAACACAGTATAAGCAGATGCCTAGTACATCAGGCCACACCATGAGTGGTGGCATTTGCTTGTTTTTTAATTATTTAAAATAACTTAGTGTATATCACAACTTCCATTTTAATGTTAACCGCAACAAAGGTAGAGTCATCAATGAATGCTGAAGTACTGTATTTCTACTGCCAAATGATTCTTTTGCTGGTCTGAGGTAACTGATGGCACTATCTGAGAATTGCAATCTGACAGGTTTTTCATTATTTCCTCTGCCAATGATCTTGTTTCACCTTTTCAGATCCCTAGCAAGTTCAGCTGATGGTTTATGTTTCTGCCATCACTTGTTGTTACTGGGACTATTAGACACATTCCAAAGTGTCTGCAATATAAGGGGACTGGTTTGTCTGCTCAAGTTTTATTACCAACCACAAGCACCTTTTATAGGAATTAAATAGGAGGCAGTATAGTGCAGTGGTTTAAGGCTCTGAGCTGCAAATCTGGAGACCTGGGTTTGAATCCCACAGCCCCCACTTGCATACTGTGTGACCCTGAGTAAGTCACTTAACTTCCCTGTGCTCCCAGGTTGCACCTGTAAACAAGCTTTAAGCTTAGTGTGTCTCACCTGGTTAAACAATTGGAAAAATAAATAAATAAATACAGTATACATAGATGCCTAGAACAACAGACTGCACCATGACTAGTGGCATTTGTTTGCTTTTTTATTATTTAAAATAAGTTATAGTGTATATCACAGCTGCCATTTTAATGTTAACCTTAGCACAAATGTAGAGTCATCAATGAATGCTGATACTTCAGTATTTCTACTGCCAAATGATTCTTTTGCTGGTCTGAGGTAGCTGATGGCAGTAGTTGGGAATTGCGATCTGACAGGTTTTTCATTATTTCCTCTACTAATGGTCATGTACCATCTTTTCAGATCCCTAGCAAGTTCAGATGATGGTTTATGTTTCTGCCATTGCTTGTTGTTACTAGGATTATTAGACACATCTCAAGGCAACTGTGATATAAGGGGACTGGATTGTCTGCTTCAGTTTTATTGCACACCCCACACAAGAAACTTTTATACAGAATTAAATACAGTATATGCAGATGCCTAGAAAATCAGACTGCACCATGACTAGTGGCATTTGCTCATTTTCTTTATTGCTATTTAAAATAATTTATATTGGCAGCAGACAGGAATTCAAGGCTTCACCATCTGAAGGCAATTTCAAGTGGCGGGAGACACCTGCCATCAAAGCCTAATTCCGCAGTCTAATTTACACAAAACAGTGCCACCTGGTGCATTTCACTGTTCCAGGAAAAGAAAAAAAAAAGCTTTCTTCAGATACCATCCACTGCATACACCTACCACCTCTGCATGCCGCAGACTACCGACACTCTACTGCCTGCTGCATACCGACTGCCACTACCGCACCTGCCACAGTATAAAGAGGTACTGAGCAACTTATCTGTAGCAGGGGCACTGCAGCTCTGGGACAACAGGCCTCATTAGGCCAAGAAGACTCTGTAGCCACAGGGGACCAGGCCACAAGAGGCCTCAACTCCAGTGCTGAACCCTTCATTGCAGCAATCTGGGACCAGGAAGAAGCCCAGTAAGAGCAGGCCAAATTACTCCTCCAGGAGCTTCCTGGTAGCAGCAGTTTGGATTGACAGCTACAAGCCCTTGTCCATATTGTGAACAGGCACAATCTTTTTTTTTACATTATTTCTTTATACTCCCACCCACACCTTAGCCTGGTCTCTCCTTCAGACCCCACATGGACCTAACTCACCACATATTACAGCCAGCCCAGGTAACCTCGACATATCTCTGCATCTGAAGGGTCCCTTACCTTCATAGCTTCTGCAGCTTATCCATTAGGTAGGGAAATGGCCAGACTGGGTGGGCCAAGCAGTCCTTATCTGCCGTCAAATTCTACGTTTCTATGTTTCAAATTCTATGTAGGGGAACAGCCTGTGTGGCTATACCAATGCTCCTGGGTGCTGCTGAGGTGGCAATAGTGGTCCTGGAGCTCCGTAGTGAGGGTCCAGGAGGCCATCATCTGATCCCACCAAGGTGCCATTTTTCCAGTTTTCTCCCTGAGGAGTGGCATGCCACAGACGTCATGGCTTGTGCCGATGTCCACCAGTCCCCCTAGACATCAAGGCCTGACATCATGCCATGCCCCCGGCCTTGCCAGGGGCCAGCAAGTGCCAGGCCATAACCCCACTCTCCCCCCAGAGAAGGTGCGCAATCACTGGATGCTCCTGCCTTCTCTCCCCGGCCAGCCCTCCAGTGACCCGAGTCCATTCCCGAACCTGGGTCGCTGGCATCACAGACAAAAATCTAGCCACTGCATGACAAGCTCACTCTTGACACAAAGAGAAGACCTTGCACAAAGGCCATGGCTGGGGGCCACCAACTGACTATGTTGCTTGATATAGGTGCAGCTGTGTCTGTATTACATGATGAGGACCCAGCAAACTACTCTTGGTCAACCGGATGGAAGACCAGCATGTCAGGCATGGATGGCACCAAGCTATCTATGTACCACTCTATTGTACTTCCAGTGGTGATAGACAACCTCAATTCACACCATACCTTCAACCTTATGGTGTTATGTGATCATACCAGTATTTTGGGAATTGATTTTCTCACACCACATGACTGCGTGTTGGATCTGGCCAACATGCTGTTGATCCAGATCAGAGGACAATATTATGCCATCATGATTTCTTATTTGTATGTAGTTGCAGCCATTACCATTAATGACAAGGAATACTATGTCATAGCTCTATTCTGGAACCGTGAGTTCTTCAAGGAACATCTACCCATCCTGAAGAACCATCTGGATGCCTTTGCCACACACAAGCATGACTGTGGCAGAATGCAGACTGTCATCAAAATCCCAGGCCTAGCACATGACAGACAAAGGCAATATCCCTTTCCTGCTGAGGCCCTACCATCATGCACAGAAACCATTCAGTCGCTCCTCAAACAAGGTATAATCAGGCCTTGTGTCTTGACTGCCAATTCACCTATTTGGCCAGTGAAGAAGCCCACAGGGTCTTGGAGACTCACTATTGATTACAGGAGGCTTAGTCAAGTCACTCCTAGCTGATCACCTACTGTAGCATCAGCACCTGACGTGCTAAAATTGCTGACACCAGATCACAAGTGGTTCAGCACCCTTGACATCTCCAATGGCTTTTGGTCACTGCCCCGGCTCCAAAAAGTCAGTACAAATTTGCTTTCACTTGTGAAGGTTGACAGTACACATGGACCTGCTTACCTCAGTGGTTCCACAACAGCTTCTCGCTTTTCCATCTACACATGATGGATGCCCTGGAAGGTTTCTCTGCCCCACAATGTATTCTGCAGTATGTGGGTGACCTATTGTTGGCAACTGCCGCTAAGGAACAACACTTTGACCTACTGGATGAACTATTGACCCTCTTACAGTGGGCAGGCCTCAAATGTAACCCTGCAAAAGCACAACTTTGCCAGAAAGAAGTAATCTTTCTTGGCCTACACATAACAGAACAGGGCAGAAGCCCAGCTTGGAAGAAAATCCAAGGCCTACAAGATTTGCCACTATCCACCAGTGTGGCAACCCTCAGACATTTCCTGGGAATGGTCAACTATTCCAGGGACATTATTTGTGATTTTGCACAGAAGGCCACCCCTCTGTATGAGCTCCTCAAAAAGGATGTCCCCTGGACTTGGGGCCCCATCCACACTCAGGCTGTCACATTTCTGAAACAGGCCTTGGCCTCTGCTCCAGCCCTAGTGAACTCCAGTCCAGCTTTACCTTTCCATCTGGAACCAGCCACTTCAGACATTGCCATGTCTGCAGTCCTTGCTCAGAAAGTGAATGGTACTCTGAGACTCATTGTTTATGCATCCCAAATGTTGTCACTAGTGGAACAGAAGTACAGTCTTTGTGAAAGTAACCTTCTGTCTACTTACTGGGCTGTCAAATATTTTCTGTATATCATTGGGCACTCACCTATCATTCTAAACACCAATCAGACCCCAACAACCTTCTTGCTATCAGATAGAGTGAAGGATGGATCAGTGAGGTGCTCAACAGGATTATTGGGAACTCTGATAGCCATTTGACATGCATCCCATGATGAATTTGGCTATTTTAGCCATTGGTTTTATAACAACATATTTGTATGTGGGGGGGGGACCAGCTGAATGGAGAATGTGAATGCTATAGCACTACAAAAAGGAAGCCTGCTAGAAACTCACAAACTGAGAAAAGGGGTAAATATATCTTCGGGCATTAGGAGAAACAAATTTAGAGATATATGTATGCAAGCCCTTAATTTAATTAATTGGGAGAGTACCCCATTTATAAACTCTGGGCTGAAAGGGGTATATTTACTCACATTCCTAGTAATGGCCAGGGACATAGAAGTAAATTGGGCCCAGCATCTAATCCTAATGTGTGCCTCAGGATATTGTATGAAAATGCAAGGAGTCCCAAGAATAAAATGGACCTTTTGAAAACTTGGGCATCTACTGAGAAACCAGAGATTATACTGTTGACAGAAAATTGGTTAAACAAACGAGTGACAGACCTGGTGATAGAAATTGAGGGATATTATGAAAACAGAAGGGATAGAGAAGGTCAGGGGTGGGGGGGACTACTATATACCAAATGGGAGTTAGGGCAAACTTTGATAGCCTATTTTGGCAAAATAGATAAAATTGAATATCTATTGGTGGAAATCCAGGGGCTAAACATGGTGTTGGGTATTATTTATTCCCAGCCTAAGTTTGACATTAGCACCTTTAAACCCCTTTCTGAATGCCTTTTGAACAAAACTATTGGGAAAAACCTATTCCTCATTGGAGATTTCAATGCTGCCTGGAGGTAACATGGGGGAGAACCTTACAGAAAAGCTTTTATCCCTGGGAGTTGAACAGGTAATAACAAACTCAACACGTAAAAGTCATATTACTAGTAGGGGAAATATTCTAGTTTGGGTATTTATGTCATCAAAAATTAAACCCATTGAGATTGAGGTGGGTCAGCCAATGCTCAGAGATCATTATTCTATAATTGGCAGTTTTGAATTGATGAACAATGGTATGATAAAGACTAAACTGGAAACAAATGTGCAAAAAGAGAGATCCTTTACAAATGACACAAGGGAAATATTATTGTTTCAATTATCAAAGGTTAACTGTAACAGACTATTTCTGATGCCATGTTTAGACTTGGCTATTCAAGAATTTGCAAACACTTTTATACAAATTTGTAATTCTTTGGCACCATATATTAGAAAGATCAAAAGGAAAGAACAGGCAGCCTGGATTACTGAAAAACTAAAAAAGAGATTTGAATAAAAGATAGGCTATGGAAAATCACAAATAAATCATTAGATGCAAAAGACTGGAATAATTTCAAAAAGCTAGAAACAAGCTGAAACAAAATGTAAGGGACACAAAATAAAAATTATATAAAACAAAATTAGGGAAACTACTGACCCTTGTCAACATTGGGTGTTGATTAAATCATTTAAGTCACCTTCAAATAATAGGTTGACAATCCAAATAATGAAGAATGGTATGTTGCAGTCCCCAAAAGCATCGGCTAACCTCCGAAATAAGTATTTTGTTAACTTGCCAAATGTGAAAATCCCACCAGAAAACTCAGAGATACAAGACTTATGGAAGGAGTTAAATAACTATAGAGACAGGCCCCAATTTAGATTTAAGGCTATTACAAGTAGACAAGTGAAGAAATATATCTGCAAATTAAAAGTTAAAAAATCGTGTAGTTATGATGGGGTTGAAAGTAGATTTTTGAAAGATGAAAAAGAAATTATTTCCCCGATCCTTGCAAAATTATTTATCTGGAGCCTATGTGAAAATAGGTTCCCTGAAAGCTGGAAACATGCCAGAATTATTCCAGTTTATAAAGGGGGCACTAAGACTGATCCAACAAATTATCACCCAATTGCTCTCTTGCCCGTGATCTCCAAAATATTAGAGGGGGTGATACAAGAACAGGTAGATTATTTGATTATTTGGAATAAAACTCTGTTCTGTCAAAACATCAGTCTGGGTTTAGAAGACGAAGTGTTTGTGGATCTATCAAATGCTTTTGACACAGTAAATCATGAGACCATGGGCAAGAGACCACTAGATATAGGGAGTCACACCTGAAACCTGCCAATGGTTTGCATCATATTTAAGGAATAGGACCCGGCAAGTTCAGATAGGCAATGCCTTATCTAATAAGGCTCTAAATGGGGGTACCTCAGGGATAGCTCTTAGGACCCACACTATTTTTAATTTATGTAAATTCAGTGACACATTTTACAGAAAAAAAACATATTCATTTTAATGCAGATGATACTGTGTTTATTGCCTCAGGTAAAGATAGAAAAGAGAGGGAAATTAGTGTTCAGGAGGACTTCCTAACTCTTTGTTCATGGTTCTCAAATTCTAGATTGGTATTAAATGAAAAAAAAGTCCAAAACTATGTTTTTGGGGTCAAAACAAGCTCATAAAAAGGGCAAAGAAACATGTATCAAATCTGCCAAGGATGAGATTTTTGAACAAGTACCAGAGTACAAATATTTAGGCATCTGGATAGATCAAAGTTTGGAATTTGATTCCCATATAGGTGAAATAGTGGAAAAAATTAACTTCAGAATGGGTGTCTTTAGATGTTCAAGGTGCTGTCTAGATTACAAAATGAGGCAAACTGGAGTAACCAAGTATTTATGCCTATAGTTGATTATGGAGCCCATATTTATGGACTAGCAAACACAATTTCTATAAACAAAATAAATAAACTATATAATAAAATGGTATGATTTGTACTAAAATGTGGTCCCTTTACACATCATTGTGACATGTATACCAGTCTAGGGTGAAATGATTTTGAGACTAAGAAAAATAGGAAATGGACTTGCCAGGTATATAAAACTATATGTCATGGCGCCCAGAACATTTAATGGATAAACTTCAGCTAAAGGGCCATGAATATGTGCGTAGAAGAAGTAAGGTAAATAAATTTGTAAATCCTAAAGTAAAAAACATAAATATGGCAATATGACCTTTCCCTCCCTGTCTTATAAAGTTTGGAGTTGTATGGACCCTAAGGCCAAGGAACTGACTAAAGTCCCAAAACTCTTTATTCAAGAAATAAATAACCATGGAAGTGATGTCAATGTATCTCTATGGTGGTCATTATGGCACAAACATAAATTGGGAGCTCCCCCCACCTCTCTACTCATTGTATTGGGAGTCATCCACTCCCCCATCTCTTTACTAATCAAATTTATATCTATGGGGCTTAAAACTAAAAGGTATAACTGGGGCTGCTTCAAATAATTGAATGTTAGTTAAACAGTAACATTTTTATTTATTGTTATATTTTGTATGTTTTAATGTGTTTTATACAACTGAGTGAGAAGTAACTGTATAATAGCACCATCTTGAAAACAGGTCTTTCGGACCTAATGATCTTGAATGTCAACTTCCTGTATAAAAATAAAGATTTTACTACTACTACTACTTTCCAACACCAGACTAACTCACTAGTCTCTTCTTCTTGAGGATGGTGACATAAAGGTCCACTCTGCCAAGATGCCCTCAATTCTGGACCATGGTATCTTATACCAAGGAGCAGCACATGATTGTGCACTACAGCTCCCTGATTTGCCTGAACCAGGCCCTTTTCTTCCTGCTACTGCAAAAATTCCTTACAGACACCTATTTGTGTCATGTTTTTATTGATGGCTCAGCCTCATACTATCAAGGAGAACAAGTAGCCGGATTTGGAGTGCTCATCATGTATTCTAATGGTAACACTGTTCAAGTCTCAAAGCACTGCAATGTTGCATCCTCTCAGTAAGCAGAATTGACAGCTGTGGTCTTTGCTCTTGAATTACTCCAACATGGCATTGAGGACACCATCATTTTTACAGACTCTAACTGGGTCTGTTGCTCTTTGACTGAATTTTTGCCTTTCTAGCAGAAAAACTCCTTTTCATCTTCTGATGGCACCCTGGTGAAGTACAAAGCACTCTTTGTTTACATTCATGCGCTGACTCAACATTGTCAACACAAACTGTTCATTCACAAAGTTAAAGTCCATTCTATATCTGATCCCTTCCATTCATTCAATGACCAAGCAGATACTCTTGCTATAGAGGGTGCTCGGGGGGAGGGGGCATGGACAATGGATCATTCTCATGCCCTTGCTGCTGTACAAATAGCTGCACTCAAGAAGAAACCAGAACCTTTTGTACCACTGGACTTGTCCACTGCACAACACTCTGACCCTCAATTGAAAGAAGTGTTCAGGTTCCTTGAAAAAGGAACTGAACAAGACCTTCCAATTCACAGTCCCTACAAGAGACATGCAAGTAGGTTACATTTGTCACAAGATGGCAAATTGATTTGGTATCAGTCTGAGGATTCAACCTACAAGCTGTGGGCAGTCCCTGAATCTTTGAGATCTGAATTAATTCACCAACTTCACAACACCCCAACTGGTGGACATCAGGTAGTGGAAAACACACTCCAAAGACTTAAATCTGTTGTTTGGTGGCCAGGCATCACTAAGGATGTCAAACACTACATAGAGAATTGCCTGATTTGTGCTCAGAACAACCCAACACCAACCAAATGAAATGCCAAGCTACTTCCTCAGAAACATTCTGGCTCTTGGCATGCTATTCAGATTGATTTCATTGGTCCCTTGACCAATACCAGCAGGAACAACAAGTATGCACTTGTAGTTACTGACCTGTTGTCTAAGTGGGTTGAAACTTTCCTTGCTAAGCACTGTACAGCTAAAGCAACTGCAAGATTCCTGGTAGAACAGATATTCTCCAGGTGGGGCCTACCTCTCAAGGTAGACTCTGACAAAGGAATCAGTTTTACAGGTGAGCTGATGCAAGAAACATTTGAACTTCTAGGGGTACACCAGACATTCCACATACCCTACCACCCTCAGTCATCAGGTCAGATAGAAATAGCCAACAGATGGAGTAAGCAAATGCTTTCCAAATTCATTGAGGACAATCCCGAGGATTGGGATTCCTTTTTTCCCTTACTCATTATGGCAATTAGGGATACTCCTTAAGCCACAACCCAGTTGACACCCTTCAAGGTGATGACTGGTAGAACTATGAGATCACCCGAACACCAGTTGTTTGATCTGAACACCCCCATTGCAGACAGAGTGTCTGTAGACAAATAATGTTGCAAAACTCAGAGATGACATTGTTAAAACCCATCTGCATGCTGCACATCGCATGGGCAAGGCCCCGCAACAGTCCAAAATCCAATTTGACAAACACATACAAGAAGCAGACTGGTAAGTCAGAGACCAGGTCATGGTACTCAGATTTGCTCATCCTACACATCCCTTCTCCAATAAGTGGGAAGGCCCTACCCCATTGTCAACAAGCTTAGTCCCACAGTCTATCAAGTTAAACTTCTCTAGAACAAGAAACTTACCAAGAAATGGTTGCATGCAAATCAGTTAAAGCTTTACAAAGGAGTATAATTACTTTTCCTTACCCCATTGGGTGGGATTGTACCAACAGACCTTTTCTTTTTTCTTATGGGTATTCCTGCAAGATGGCTATCTTGCATCTGGTTCTCCTACTCTCAGGAACATTCCCTTGTATCCAAGGCATGATGGGCCACATCCTTCCACATTTTGACTATCCTCCTTCTACCATCCCTGAAGGAGTTAGTATCAATGTCCCAAGCAAAATAATTACCGTCCAGGAAGGCAAGGACACCTATCTCCCTGCCTCAGTTGTGGCCCCTAACAAATCTTCCCTACAAATTGAATGGCAAACAGATTTATATGGACAGACTCTCCCTGTGGCCTGCCTATCCAAAGGTACTATTCATGATTAGCCCAACACCAAAATTGACCCAAATGGTACTCTGCCCATTTGCCAAGCTAATCATAGACATTTGGGTTTATATAATCTTACTGCTTTGATTGATCCTGCCTTTTGTGAGAGATTCTCACAAGACTCCACAAGAGATTTCTGTACCCACAATTATATGGTGACAGCTGTCATGTTTTTGTCTATTTTACTCCCTACTGAAGCAGAACTTAATGAATGTCCCCCACTGGAATCTATTCCACCTAGTGGTCTAACTGCAATTTCTATTCCAGGTACCCTAATCAACAATGTGCAACTCATGCATATCCCTGTTATTTTTAGTCTCACACATTGGAATATAGCAGAATTTGGCATGTGTGCTAATACAAACACTTCTATGTTTTTCAGTACTACAGTACAAGTCACATTAAACTGTTCCACCAATGAGTTGGTTTAGCATTGTTTTTTCAGAGTTGGCAATTCATTGGCAACTCATAATGCTTTATTTTTCTATGCTTAACCAGCTTAAGCACAATGTTTGTAACATGTTTTTGCAGCTCAGTTGGAATGCATCTACAGTCCTGTCATGATGCAATCTAAAACTGGGTTTTAACTCTTAAGAAACAGTTTGTACACAGCACTGAATTGGATCCAGCAGCACTTATGCAACTCAATCAGAAACGCTACACCAACTCATTGGAGGAACAGTTTAATGTGACTTGTACTGCATGTTACTAGATAGTCTTGCAGCCTGCCAGACATGTACCCAAGACCCAGTAGATGGTGTACATACTATTGAACACTTAGGTTTATTTAGGTCTAGACCTAACCCTTCAAGTCAGAAAAATCCCTCTTCATGAAAGAAATGTGATACTGGAGGGAAGGGAAGGGAACATTGTTTAACCAAGAGTAACACACTAGGCCAAAGCTTGTTTCCAGATCTGAACTGAGAGCACAAGGAAGTTAAGTGACTTGTTTAGGATCACACAGTATGCATCTAGGTGGCTGTGGGATTCAAACCCAGGTCTCTCAATCTGTAGCTCAGAGCCTTAACCCACTGCACTATACTGCTGATGTTACTGGTGCACCTGGCACTGTAGCTGGACTCTTCAGATCAGGCATGTCTATCTGGAACAGGGCAGACATTGCTACCATAAAAAGTCATACAGTCAAATTCCATGAGGCCATGAAGAATAATATTTTACCTCCATTGTTACATGGCATGGATGGACTTAGTCAGGAAGAATGTTATACTGTTTACAACATGTAGGATTTTGCTAAAGGTTTTAATGATACCAAAAACAAAATTAATGAACCTGTTTTTCAAAATAACAAGGAGGCAGACAAGCAATATAGTGCCAGGGAATTTCTGTTCTCTGCTTATGGTCTTATGTCATAACCACTGTCAATAATATCTTCTGTGATTTGGAATGTGGATGTATTCCAGACACTATTCATGATAGAAGAATTGGTAAATGGTACTGCTCTCATTGTTGATCTACTGCTTGTATTACAATGTGTATGCCTCAGTCTAATTTTATTCCAATATCTACTGCTAGGAATTTAGGTTATGTCACACACCATCCTAACAGAGGTCCATATTATACAGCTAAATGTTGCACTGTTTGGGACACCATGTTCACTACATTTACTGTGCCCCTACCCCGCTCTGATCCACAAACTGCATTGTTTGATAAACTTGCCTCCATTCACTCCATTGGGCACCTTGATGAAGATATCTACAGAGAACGCACCAATTTGCCACCTCTTCTGGTGTTTCATCCTACCCTGGAAGTATGGGTTTCGACTCATATGGACTGCTGTGTGACAAAGGGTTATCATTATTTGTGTCATTGTGATTTATTCGACATCATCAAACCGGTATGTGGCTATTCGCTGGATAGCATAGACTGATCCTTCAGTCTGGACTTGGACATTAACTCAAATGACACAGATACCCCTGAAGCATCAGCAGCACCACCGCCAGTTGACAAAACTGGACGTCTCTACAACACTTATTCAGGAGAGGTTCATCAGCTGACTACAAGACTTATAAATCAATCATTCACCTGCCCAGTTCAACTACAAAAATGGAGGTTGTCAAATGTAAAAATGTCTTACAATTCTGATGGCCAGTACTGTATTGTTACTAACAATAAATCTTTCTCCTATGATGAAAAGGTTTGCGACATTCTATACCCTAACTTTTGTTTTATTCCTCATCAAACTACTGTCATAGGACATACTGTGATTACCCCTGCTCCCATCATGGAACAAGACATTATTGATGGTGACCCTGAATATTTGCTTGCTCTATCTCAATATTTGCCTATTTTTAATGTCCATATTAACCCATTGACTTTAACTTAGAAGTCACTTTTAGATAGAAAGGGTACCCACCTCATCCACATCAGTATCAACTTCTTCACAGCTGGAGATGCCCTTAATACCCTTATCAATAATTGTGATTTAAGTAATGCACTTTCTAATATTTGATTAGAAATTACTTTTAAAGGTTTTGTTATTATTCAAGCATTTTTGATTATCTTTATGATACTAACACTTAGCCGTTTAAGGCATACTCTCAAACAACACCGTGAACAGCTTGAGTTCCTTTACAAGGCTCGTACATTGGGTCTGCAAATGATGGAGTTTGTTCCCACTGCTTTCCCAAAGTGTTGTTGCCTTTTTGGTAAGACAACGGGGGGGGGGCATGTTATGCGAGGTCCCTACACCCTAATTGGCATCCCACTGTACACCTTAGACAAACTATACATATGTGTAGTATACTAACATATAGGGCACAGGCACTTACCATATAAGAGTAAGTGTCAGTGAAACATTATGATTTGTATTTTATTTTCCTTCTCTGTGCTTGGTAACAGCATGTAGTGGATCAATAGACTTGTGTCTTTGTATGGTTATTAGTTAGACAATGCTGCCATCTTTTGGATTTATGTATATCTACACTACATCCTGTGTTTTTCATGTATTTTCTATGCATCCTTTGTTTTATGATATAGCTATCTTAGCATTTATTGTATAAGACTAATTAACACTGTGGAGCCACCTAACTTTTAACCAATAGGGCTTATTTTATGTATCTAGCACTGCTTTTTACTAATGGTTACAATAACTACTATCGATAGTATATAACTTACTGTATTACGTATTCCTCTCAGAGACCATTTTCACTCCTTGGGATATTGGGGAACAATCTGCTTAGCTCCCAGTATCTTATGGTAAAAACTGCTTAGGGCAACTGTGATTTCTTTTTTGGTGTAATAAACAAGATTTATTACTGATATGCAACTTGTTTGTGTCTCTTTTGTATATGCATTACTGCAAAGAATCTGATCAGGATTAACAATCCCAACAGTCTCAGCTCCTGGCATCTAGGCTCAGGGCATGAACCCAGGTTGCCAGTGTACCAGAGCAATGGCCCATCGCTTGGTGCCATGGAGTCAGCTAAAAATAGATTTCTGTGTCTTGTATCACCATCACGATGCTACCAAGTTGTTGGGCATGTCAAATGGTGACAACCCCCTGCCTGAAGAAAATAGCTTTGGCAAGGTTAAGGGACATGGGTATTAACCTCCTTGGTGACAATGAGTTTGTATCTTGACAGGTAAAAGTGCTAAGAACATGGTGCTTCCACCCAGGGAAAACAACCTCTTAAGATGCATTATCAAATCACTGCCCCACTACAGGAATCCTCCCTCTAGCTTTGCACATACAACTCCCTTTCTTCTAACAGTTTCAAATCCCAATAACTGGCTAATGATGACACTAGATGCAGCTTTTATTCACAGTGATGAGTCCCTATGAGATGAATAGGAAATAGTTAACAACACTAACTGCAGGCACACACACAGTGATAGAGTTGCCTTCCCACATGTTCAATACAATTGTGTCAGCCTATCTATAATGTTGGACTACCCAATGACCAGTGTTCCAAAGTTGTTAAACAGGGTACTTCATCTGCTAAAGTGCCGTCTGGGTGCCCAGTGTGGGATCATAGTAGGCCAATATCTGTGCTACCCAAGATCTTGCATTGGTGCACAATGATTAAGTACAACCCCCCTCCTCAAGTGACTCTTTGTTGTGTATTTGCAACTGATAAACCCAAAACTGTATTTCAGTGGCCCGATGGCTCAGCTGTAGTTGTAGTTCCAACAGACTATGAACAACACTTCCCAGCAAACAGATGAGGCCTCATTACTCAATGCTTCAGTCAAGGCAGCTGACTGGGTAGATGATGTAGCAGCTGCAGCAGATGGATGCTCTTTGTGGGGCTCCCAGAAACTGATCAACACTGGACTGGGGAGGATGGTCATGAAGTTTGTGCAGTAGTCAGTAATGATGATGATGACAGTACATGTGACAGTCTCTGACCACCATCTGGTACTATCACCACACTTCACTAAGTTCCTCAGTACTAATAGTTGGGGGGGGCATTCAAACTTTCAGTCCTAAAAGGAGTTTTACCACTGACTTAAGAGCAGGTGAGTATCTTAAATGAGTGAATGGGTGTGTTTGATAGTCTTGCTCCAGGAAAACAGACTGTAAAAGAGTAACTAGCCCTTGTGAGTTCATGCTCATTTTCCTTCCTCTTTCAGCAGTAACACAAACAGCATGATTACCAGTTCACATGCAAACAAAAATACTTGTGAGTGAATGCTGGTTCAGACCAATGGTCTGTGTCTCATCTCCATTTCTGTAGCTAACAGCTGCAAGCTGTATCTGATCATACTGAATTGATGCAGGTCACTGGTTTGATTCTCTCAGCTGGATAGCTTCAATTTGTACAGGCTCCCTTGCTCTTTCTGTCACTGTCCCTCACTCCCCTTGAACGTGGCTTGCAGGGTCCTTTTATGATCCTGCTAAGAGAGTTTCTCATTTGGCGACTGAAACCATCATTTTCTCAGTGTACTGCTAGTGAACCTGTCCGCAATGCCTCACTGGTTCACTCCTTCAAACTCAAATAAATTAGGGACTCCTGAACCCCAGAATCCTCTCCCACTCCTGACTGGCAGAACTCGTTAAAGTAAATGGTTGTGAATTCAACCATGCCTACCAGATACAGTTTACAAAGATGATGCAGTCAGTTCCCATCTCCTGGTGCTTTTTCCCCACAATTACAGTTTTGATGGCATACGGACAATTCCAACACTAGAATACAGATGGTTTCAATCCAGTCTCTCCATTATAGTGGAATGAGTGATTTCAGAGCAGGACTCTGTTCAATGTAGTCCATAAACAGTTCACTGACACATACAGCACCACTGTGCCCAGGCTGCACACTAGCCTAAGTCCCCAGGCAAAACACAGAGCAAGGAAAACCAGTGCTGGCACAAATATAGAAGTATTCTAGTACGTCCATGGAGGGGGTTACAAGCAGTCAGTAAAATAAATATTTGTCAGATAAAACCTGCAAAAACCCCCCTTCCACATTCCTACTCCAGCTACCCTTACCAAATGTGTCACAATGGTAACGCAGTGGTGGGCTACAAAATTTGCAGTGGTACTATCCAGTGGTACTCTGGTATTACAAAGGTAGTTTACTATTCGATTTTTCTTGGTGTAGTGGTAGGACAGTAGTACAGTGGCATCACAATAGAACTGAAACCAAACCACTTTGATATCATAAAACCCTAATGGTAGTACAGTGATAATCACTTTGGTATTGCAAAGGCAAAGAAATGGTATTACAACAGTATTTGGAAGAAATTATTGTAAGGGTAAAGTCACTGCCCTGTTCCAGGCCTGCAGCTGTGAAAACCACACACACTGCACTCTCTTCTCATCTACAGCAGAGTTCAAATTTACTGATCTGCTTTCCTGAAACTACAAAAAAAGAGGAACCTACAAAAACTAGGGGGGTTGTCAAGGGTCTGGCAGTTAAAATTCAATAGACAGATTGGTATAAACTGAGCCCACTCACCTATTCAATTCCGAAATATTTTTATTTTATCTCATTAATATGTATTGTAGTTTAATACAGTGTCCTATTTCATACGTTTCAGAACACAGTCCTTCATCAGTGAAAAACACTGTATCAGCTTCTGAAAAGTGAAACATAAAGATTCCATATACAGTAGTTCCTCCTCTTTTTAGTCAAAATTCCAAGAAAATCATAAAAATTACTAAATATCTCACCGTTAAATTTTCTAGTGTTTCATAGTCAACTCATGATATGTGCAAACACATTTCATTTCTTATTATTCATAACATTATGGACCACTTTCATAATACGGCCAAAATGTTTCTTTTAGGTAAACACAAGCATAAATGAATCACCAGTTATTGCTTACATGTGAATGTGGCTTTTCCTTTCTTAGGTTTCTACCTTAAAAAAGTGTCTGGCGACCTGGGTTCGCTTCTGAGCCTGGGACAACAGAAGTGGAGGCTGACAGGGAGGGCTCCAGAGTATCCTTTGGATGCTCTCCTCCTGGGGGGAAGGGTCAAGAACACACTGCCCTTTTGGCAGTTCCTGGTAGCTGGCATTTTCTTTGCACTTTGTGGCATGGGTAACCACATGCCACATGTGCAGGCATGCCAGGATGCTGCAACATGTATTCCAGGGGGTGGGGCAACCAGAACACAGAAAATGCTGTTCAGCTGCCCAGATGATAGCAGCACACTCTCCCTGTGCTGCAAAGCCCTGAATTGCCCCATGCTGCACCCTCACTACCCTTCCGGTGTAGATGGTGAAAGGTGCCATTAGACACTGAAGTCTCCCCTCCTGGTTCCCCCATCACAGGAGGGGGGCCCCCTGGTGAAGGGATATGCCAGATCAACCAGAGGAGTGACTAGATGAGGGGCATTGGATAGTGGTCAGGAAGAAGTGGTACACAGTGGTGCTTGCTTGCCCGAGGGAGTGGACAAAGGGGGCATATACAGCATTACACACAAAAAAAGTGAGTGCAAGAAAAGGGATTTTTTTTAAAACATTTGTTCATTTCAGGTCATTCCTGTTACATACTCTTTGGCTTTACTTTTAGTACCTAATGTAAAAAGTTGTACCTACCTGTTTACATGTTGATTTGTGTTTTGTTCTTATCTAAAACATAAACAGATAATCCCTTCAGACATCCAATTCATAATTCCAAACACTGCACATATTAAAGAAGTGCCATAACTGCAATATCTTTGATTTATCTCTTGTTCACTTACTTTAACTCATCATACCCTGGGCGGCCATTTTGTATCAGGAAATTGTTTTGTTTAGCTTCCTGTGCCATTACTCCATGCACGTTAGAATGTGACTGCTATCACCTGATTGCGGAAGCACCGAGGAGGCTGGCTGATACAAAGCAGAAAGAAGGAGCAATGGCACAGGAAGCTAAACAAAACAAATAAGCAGAATGTCAAGCATTTGTGGATAACAGTAGGCTCTGTAAATTTCAGGCAATGGATACAAATAAAAGGTGCAATCACAAAGAAATAAAAGAAACAAAATGAGTATGGAGAGAGTTTGGAATAGGCAATAGAGCCATGAAGAGGAAACAGCTTGCCATAAATGAAGTATGGTAAAGTACATGTGTTAAAAACACTTTGCAATTAAGTACAAATGAAGCGATATGAAGTGATATATAAACACACATTGTTTCCAGTAATGACTGTAATATAACTATCTTTGGACTCTTAATGTTCAAACAAAAGGAGTTTTATTAAAAACACATGTAAGTTTTAAGCACATATTAATGAAAATAAAACTATTAATTAATACCCAATGACTGATGTTTTGCTAAAAAAAGGAAAAAAAAAAGAAGCAAACTGCATTGGAAGGGGAGTGCAGGTGGACAGCACTAAGAAGAGTAGTGGAGTGCAGTCCTGTAGACAGTTCTGCTGATCTCTGTTGGCAAAAAGAGAACTAAACAGGGATGTAAAACAGTGTCATAAAAGACTGATGATAGGAAATGTTTAAAGGAAAAATATTATAGACATCCTGGATAAGTTAATTAATAGGCTGCCAATCTATACAATCGTTTAAGCCATACCTGAGGTTAATGACCTCAAATCAATCGATATAGTATGCTTTCCTAAGGAGAAGCTTCATTCTATAACCCCCCCCTTCCCGGGACTGGCTCTACCTTTTCTAAACCAAAGAAACATAGGAAGGGTAATTGGTGATGATAATCTATAAACTGTCTCGCCACAGGGGATGTTAGGTCCACTCTACGTATATCACTCTTATGTTCACCCACACACTTTTTTAACATCCTTTCTGTTTTGCCTATATAAATATTATTGCAAGGACATGGACCTTTTCTCTGCACTAGCTTTCATCATGCAGTGTACAGGAATTTATTACAAAGATCATTTTAGGACATTGTTACTTTTTTGGGCACTTCTTTTCTGAACTGCTATTTGGGAACTATGGTATTTACAAACCATGTTGAACTTTGATGAACTTGATTAAATGATGGATAACAGGTCACACCCGTTATCTATCACTGATATGGAGGAGCAAAAAATATTACAGAACTTTAAAACAAACAGAGAATTTAAGAGAGGACCACCTCAGCTCACTTGGTCACTAACCAATTCAACTATCTGAAACAGAAACAAGTTAAATTAGAAATGGCATGCGATTACTATGACTCAATATCTAAAATAAAAGTGCATATCCAGGGGCCTCAGAATTTTTGTGGAAGCCAATATGGGGTATGTGGACAGAGAATTAGATACAAAGTATGATGGTGTGAGGAATAAATACTCAGGAGACTTCATGCTGTTAATTATTGAATCCGTAACAAAAGAGCTACAGAAGGTTGAAACTGATTTAGGGTAACATGAAACAGGAGTAAAAAATAATTATACTATAGATGAACTTAAGGAGTACTTGAATAGAGTACATGCTCAACTAATTGAGTTTGAGGAGGAACTGAGGGCCACCAAACTTAACAAGTTTAAAAGGGACCTGAATGATTACAAAGAGAACAATATCTATACATGCAACAAGAAGGCTACAGGTTATGATAAACTTTATAGATACAATAGCGACTCAGAATCCTCCATTCAATCATCTAGCAGTGACACAGAAGGTAGTAGAAATGCACCCAGAGAAAGGGATGGGCATTTTTTGGAAGGGGGGTTAGGGGGAGGAGATAATTTCCCAACAGAGGAAAGAGGAGTTATCAATACACCAAGGACACCATAATAGGAGAGGGTGAATGAGACGAACAAGAAGCAGGACCATCAGATGTTATAGAAATAGAAAGAAATAAATGACAAGACAACAAAAGAAAAGAAAAGAAACAACAGGAGACAACACAGGAGAAGAAATCCACCAGGTCACAAACCTCAAAAAACAGTTAGTTTATAATATTTCTAGTAGGGAGTTAACAGAAACTGATGTCCTGTTCAAGGGTTTGTTCTTTTTCCCACATAGCCCTATTAATGAGTTCGAACTCAAACTAGACTTGAACCATTTCTTCCGTAAAATAAGACTGAAACATTTTTTGAGACACAACCTGAACCAATAGACAGAAACATTCAAGAACAGGAGAAAAAAACAAACCGGTGAGCCAGAGATTACATCTGAAATCATCTTTTATTCCCAAGGTATCCCATATACGATCGAAACCTGCATTGCATTAGTATGTAAGGCTGTAGAAAAATTATTGCAAAAGGAGAGAAATTCAGACAGAAGAACCAGATTTAATTTTTTGGCTGCACAATATGGTGCCCTTAGGAATCTTGAAAATGTCCATAACGTTGTCATTCAGAGTGCAGACAAGGGGGAGCAGTGGTCATTATGGACTATGCACAGTATAAACAGACGTGTTAACCTATGTAGAACTGAAAGGAACTATCTGAAATTAGATACTGACCCAAAAACATTAGTTAAGGGCATTTGTGAAAAGTTTATTAACTATGGCCTACTACAAAAAATGGTTAACAGACTGGGAAAGGGATGCCCTCTTCAGAGGTACATCTTCTATGCCCTTATTTTACACTTTACCAAAGATCCACAGGAATCTTAGGAATTCTCCAGGTAGGCCAATAGATTTGGGCATTAACTCTGTCCTGGAACCACTTTCAGTGTACATAGACCATTACATAAGACCAATAGCGGAAGAAACTAAAGCATATATTAAAGACTCCACTGATATCATTAAAATAATCGAGGCTAAAAATGATTCAGATCTAGATATCAAACATTGCACACTAGTCACATGGGCTATGAAAGACCTATACACATCTCTACCACATAGAGAGGGATGTAAAACCCTTAAGGCAATTTTAGAGACACATAGACAAAAAGAGAAACCACCAAACTCATTATTGCTGAAAATGGCAGAAACTGTGTGAAGCCAAAACTTTTTTTAAGTTTAAAAAGCAATTCTATCTACAAACCAGGGGAACAGCTATAGGCTCCAGCGTAGCCCCGTCCAATACAAACATCTACATGGACAACTTTGAACCACGATTTGTTTTCAGTGAAAATAATCCATTTTTAAACCAGATTAGAACATGGAGGCATTTTAGATGTTATTTGCCTATGGACAGGTAGCATGGAACAGTTATAGGATTTCATCACATACCTAAACTCCAGAACCAATCATTTGATCTTCACTATGAACAATAGTAAGTTAGAAATACCTTATTTAGACTTATTTATAAACAAGACAATAAACTAGCTACTAGATTGTTTAGGAAACCAACAGGCAAAAATTTGGTACTGAAAGCAAACAGTTTTCACCCCAGGAAACTCATAGAATCCATTCCCTATGGCCAACTGGTCAGGGCCAAAAGGAATTGTACTAGTGAGGCAGAATTTGTGAAGACACGCAGGGATATGAGAGAGAGAGATTCAAACATAGGGGCTACAGTGGGAGAGTCCTGAAGGATGCAACTAATAAATAATAGAGACAGGAAAGTACTATTGGAGGGTAATAAAGACAAGATGGATGACAGGAGAGGAAGGAAGGTGCTTCTAGCAACAACTTATAATGATGCATTTTTTTAAATTAAACAGATCATTTACAAACATTGGGATGTTCTAAGGGCAACCTTTATGGGTTATTTACGGGTTATGGGCTATTTAGTAAATTTTATGATTATCTTGGAATTTTGACTAAAAACAGGAGGAACTATATGGAATCTTCATGTTTCACTTTTCAGATGCTGATACAGTGTTTTTCACTGACAAAGGACTGTGTTCTGAAACGTATGAAATAGGACACTGTATTGAAATATGATATACATTAATGAGATAAAATAAAAATCTTTTTGACACTTCTACCAAACTTCAGTTTGGCATCAGCTCACCATTATCTGTGACCCAAATCCCATTTCCTCTATGTCCTGTGGTCAGAATTTAGGAAACATGGATGTAGCCATGCTTTGTTTACATTTTGCCTTTCTACATGTTCAGTCCCAGGCACAGGGTCATAATGTCACAGACGATACCGTGCATATGAACACTGCACAGAAGAAAACAATGTGCGGCAAAGATAGACAGCTTTTCTTTTTGTTCTGTAGGGAGCTTTGCTCTCCACACCCCCCACATGGGTGGCTTTGCCCCCACACACCCCGGAACTGATATAATCAACTCTGAGGGGCTGCGGACACAGGAGCAAGAAATAAAAAATTAACTCTAAGAGATTCCCTACCAGGGAATCAAACCACAATTCCCCCAGCCCATGCACTGCAGGGTCAGGTGCTTTGGCCACTCCATCATGGGAGCGGCTCGACTGAGCACCCATCTGGCAGTGGCTAAATACACTTCCTCCTTCCAGGTGAGTGACAGGGATAGCGATAGTATCACATTGCTCATATTCCCCTGTCACTTTACTCCCCTACACGCTACCTGTAATGCGCTCCTGCTCTGCATGTATTACTGTGCGTGGTTATCACCCGGTACCTCAGTTTCACAGCTCTGGTTGCTTACCAAAGTGCATCCAGCTGCATGATTTACCAAGTTTTCGAGTCCCTTGATCTGGATCATGGCTGTATTTAAAAGATGCACACATTAGTGCAAACAAAGCTCTTCTACTGCTGCCTGCTACCCTCTGCAAAGGTCATTGCCTAGGTGACAATACTAAGTTTTGATGACGGTGGCCCCAGAAATCCTCTAGGAGTCCCAAGGAGTCAAAAATGTATACTAGTGTGACTCCATAGTAACATGTTTGCCTGTAGGAAGAGGTCAGTGGGTTGGGTCCAAATCCTGTACTAGGGCACTTAGACCAATACCCAATTCAGACACTAGATGGAAAGCTACTGCCCTGTATATTTTAGTAGACGTTAATTAAACTGAGGTTCCTTTGGTCTGTTTTTGGTGACTGTCTAGGTGAATTCCATTGGCATTTTTCAAAAAGGGAATGTGCCTGTAGGCAGAAGTCGGTGGGTTCCAATTCTAACCCAGAGGCTTGGGCTCACACCCCATTCAGACACTGATTGGTAGCTAACTGCCCTGGATCTTTAAGAAGACTCTAGGTCTGTTTACATTACCTGATATACACCATTGCAAGTAGTGGACATGCGATGCATCAGTGCAGGTCAGGCAGTGAAAACTGCCTAGGGAACAGTGCAGGTGGCTCCATCATGGCACATAAAGATACCAGTGTGGGTGCTTTTTTTGCTTCTGCATAAACAAGTTGTTTCACCTGCACCAGTGCAGCCCCACAACACACTGCACCTCACCAATTGGCCACCCTCCTACAGCTTACAACATTGCATACTATACTAGAATGGTCCATTCTGCAATAGCCATGCATGGTGAATGGCAATGTGTGCTGGCAGAGAGTTTGTCTGAGTAGAAACCCAAATGTGCCTGTCTACGGTAGTCTCCAGCACATACTCACTGTGTAAGGGGGCCCCAGGCTACAAATGAGTTAAAACAAGAAAAGCTAACAATGTTGGGGTTGCAAACAGCAGCAATTGTTAAGGATTTTGGTTTGTGCAAGCTGTCCAAGAAAGCATTTGGACAAGTGATGATCTGTGCATTTTGCATGAAGGCAACCACTTGTTCATAAGCTGGTGGAAATGCTGGGGGAAAACCGGGAAGCGCTGCATGCAATTCAGCCTCAGTCTACACCTGCACAGAACTGCACAGTGTGAATGGTTGTTGGGAGCAATGTACGTGGAGTGACTGTAAAGTGAAGGAGGCTGCAAATCTACCATGCAAGTAGTGTAAACAGGCCTATTGATTTTAAGGTTCCTTTTGTCTGTTTTTGGTGGTTGTCTAGGTGAATTCCATTAGCAATATTCAAAAATGGAATGTTTTTTGATTTTATTATCTATTTATGAGGGACTTATCAGCTCAGATGCAGAAACTCATTTTCAGTGGGGTCCTGCTATTATGTGGATTTACAGCTGGGAGAAATGAAGTATAAGGAAGAAATGTAACCTTCTCAAAGTCATGCAAAGGACCAGTGGTGGCATCTGAACCAACAGTTCAGTACATTAACAACTAGTTCAGGGTAGGTGATATCTCCTGATCTGTGGCTGACAATCTCACTAACACAGAAATGAATTCAAAAACAAAAGAGGACAGCTGGAAAACGTACCGCACATTGATACAAATGGGGCTAGAGAGCGTGGTATACAAGGAAAGACTATAGACTCCAATCCAGTCTAGTCTATTTCCTTTGACAAGGGCTTTTCCAAGAAAGGTTCAAATTGCTGTACAGTACATAAACACATACACAAATGCTGTACAACATGAAGTTAAATTAGTAAAATGAAAATACAGTATCATTAAAGAATAAATGTTACAGATTATCCATGTCAGATGAGACTGTATCACCTTATGATTCATAGCTTAGAAATTAGAAAAGGCTTGATAAAATAAATATATTTTTAGAATATATTTTCAAATACTAAAGGTATGAAAATATACTTACCAAGGTAAACATGTTATTTGGGCAACATGGTCAAAATAAATGAAGCTGGGCACTGAGCATGCTCAGAAATTTATTCTCACATGTGAAGATAAATTTCTGAGCTTGGTCTGATCAGTGACCAGCTTCATTTATTTCTCCCTAGGGAAACTCTTGAAATGAGTAACTATGGCTCAGTAGGTCTTTTCTGGTGTAACTCTTTCAATAAAGAAATAACATGTGAGATGACTTTTTTTATGTGAACGTACAGTAGTCCGTATAGTTAACATTTTCTTTTACTTTTGTATCCTTTTACCATTTCAATCACAAAACCACCTTAACACATGTATTATAAATCAAATAACATAGACTGTCTTTTTATAAGATATCATCTTTATTATTTGATAGTATTCATATATTCCTATCTCACTCATGGCATTGTCACTCATGAAGATAAAACTAGTATCTTAAGTCAGTCCATGTCATACCCCTTACTTTTATGTGCAGGGAGAGAACATTCTGAATGGCTGGGGCTCTGACTGAACAAGACCTTCCATTAACAGTCCTGAAGTTACTGAAATTGTTAAAAGATCTGCAATAGGCTGGCTCAGTGGCGCAGAGGACTGAGGCATTGGACGTCTCACCTCGCAGCACGCCGGCGACCTAGGTTTGGCAGCGAGCCTGGGTCGTCAGAGGTTGGCATGGGTGGGGCAGGTGGAGAAGGGTGGAGTAACTGCAAGGCAGCTCTCCTCTTCAGGGAGGTGGTTTGGCATCCCTCACTCATGGCTACCCCCGGTGGAGGTCAAGGGGCTGCGAAAGCAAGGGTGCCAGTGATAGGCCAATGGGGCAGGCAGAAGAGGGCTGTTACTGGGGCTGTAAGGTGCATGCGTGCCTCCACACACATGCATCCTTCTCCTGGAGTCCTCGGGTAAAAGGGGAGAAAAATCGGAAAAAGCAGCCAGCAGCAGGATGGCAACTGACTCTCCGCAGGCACCACTCCCGGACCAGAGGTAAGATAAGCCCCGGTAATTCCGGGGGATAGTGCTGGGGGAGTCGGTCAGATGGGGGCCGCACGGAATGAGAAGAAACAGAGTGGTTATAAAAAAAAAAAGACCTGCATTAGACACATACTATAGATGCATTCCAATGGCAGATAATGACTCATTAATCTATCTTGTCTGTCCATTTTAGTCTATCCCATCTGCCTATATTAATGTATCCAGTCTGCCCATTTAGCGGATCTTAATTTCCTGATGGTATACACTGTATTCTGAGACTGATTCACTAAGAGGCAATAAACCCAGTCTGTTTAGCAGAATCCAGGATAGCAAAACCAGGGGTAGGAGCACAAGCTAAAGGAAAAGTTGGGAGAGACTTAGAAGGGTAGCTCTGCTGTTCACTATGAACATTCATAAACATGAGGTTTCAGCTGTTTAGTAGAGTACATTTTTTTAATTTTCAATGTTCCTTTTCAAGGTTTACCACACTTCTTTGTAGTCTATGTAAAATGTCTGTATAAAAAGCATTTGTGTCTCCTCAGTTCACCATACAGTGTCTTTGTGAGTGACATCATAGTGCTTCTCGTGACAACAGACTGTTATGTCACAGATGACAATTGTAAAGTCAGCAGGGGAGCATCAGATACATTTTGAAAAACTAAGTGAAATAAGTGCCACATTGTCTACAATATTTAGTAGGCCAACAACAGGAAAAAGAGGAAAAAAAAAAAAACCTAGAAAACACTAACATTAAAACATAACTGGGTGTAAACCTAATGAGTTTAAGCTTTTTCCTACAGTAGAGACCTGCCTTTTAAGGACATTCCTTAGAGCTGGCCTGATGGTGCTGAGGGCTGAGGCACTGTTACAGAGCCTTACCTCCTGCAATGTTGGCAAACATGGTTCAAATAAGTCTGGGTTGCTGGGGGCTGGTCAGGGATGGGGAGCAGGACTGAACACGCTGTACGGCAACTCTCCTCTCCTGGGGAGGTTTCCAAGTCATCCCCATCCTGGCTGACACCCAGTGTCAGAACATGGATGGCTGGAGGCTGATGTTACTTTGGGGGGGGGGGAGAAAAGGCCCAGAGAGCATGAGTGCCTCCACATGCATGTGCCCCCCATAGCTGCAACCTCAGGCCAGGAAGAAAAAGTCAGTGGAAAATGGTGGCATGGCAAGGGTGTATTTAACAGGAATACCTGTTATGAATAATAACAATAATAATGCATTACACACTCCTTACAAGATGCACCCCCCCCCCCCATTTCCTTTTCACTCTATCCTGTCCTCTACTGTTACTCCATATCTATCTGAACTTTTCTTGTCAGGGTGGCCAACCTGACAATCTTTTATCTCTTTTCTTTACTTTTCTTTAAGTCCTTAAATTAAATTATCTTGCATCTTGTATAAATCCCCTTATTCAGCTGTCTCACACAAACCTCAGAGAATACCGAAGAAAGCAGTATGCCTTTTGTAATGCCCCTGCCCTTTATTTTAAAGGCACGTCTGTGATGGTTTAGCATGTTTAAAACAGAGACAGAGACAAGTAAATGAATTAGTGCTATGCGCTTTTGTGCAAGTGAGCGAGTTTAGTAGCAACGGCGTATGCAGCGTGACAGATCGCACATTCACACGTCAGCACTGGCGAGGGACCCTGTATGTTCACACGCTTGGAAAGGATCCCCAGAATGGAGCTGTAGTGCTTCAAAATCACAACCGCTTGTTGTGATTTATCAAAGAAAGACTGTGGCTGAATGGGAGAGACGAGTATAGAGCAGCTATGTACGGTTGCCATGATGCAACTCCTCGCTGCCCCAATGTGCTGTTTTGGTATCCGCTTCATGGATACAATATAGAATGAGAGGCTGCTTGCTGAAATTAAATACAGGACACTACAGGCAGAGGGAAATAAGCCCTGTAGTGCCCTAAATAGTGTCCCAAACTGTTTTTCTTTTTGACTGAACAGCCACAGAGTTTTAAAAAGAGGCTGTAGGTTGGCTCCAAGCCAGAATGAGAGGTTTCAGCTGTTGGCTGCAATTACAAGCTGTCAGATATGACTGCTGCCTCAGAAAGTAGTCTAAATGTGCCAGAATGAAACATGCAACCTGAAAAGGAAATGCATGTGCGTTTTCAGAGTCAAACTTGAGTAATGAAATTGTTGATGTTTTGTTAAAAAAGTACATTTCTGCTAGGAAGTGGAATCTTAACCTGGCAAGAACACAAATAGGGAGTGCACCCCTCATCTGTTGTTCTTTGCTAAAGTTAGAGACTCACTTTCAAACATGCTAACCCCGGTTATTTTGCCTTTTTGAATAAAAGTAAAAACACTGTTTTGTTTCTTTACCTGACTGTGGTTGACTCTGGAAAGTTCCTAATATAGGGCTGGCAGCCCATGAAATGGCTGCCTATATAGGAACCAGAGAGGATGAGTCACACAAGAGGGAGGGGCTTAATTCCAAACCATGCCCCCTCCAGTAAATTAAGGTCTCTGCATGAGTTATAAGACTCCTTGTGTGACTGGTTTTAAGAATTATAGAAATAGTCACACCTACGTGCTCAGATAGCTTTCACAGACCAGTGTGAATGTACTAGGAAAGATTAGAATAGTACAAATTTTTTTAATTGTGTGTCACATGGTCATGATGTCATAGCCTCAGGCGCTATATAAACTGTCCTCTAGGGAACAGATTTAGAGAGGTGGGTCAGTATTCGACTGACCACAAGTGAATGAGGTTGTATGCAGGCTTTTCACACAAAAGTGCTTTATTGGATGAAAGGAAAAGACATTGTTCAGGAGCTTGAATCAAGGTGAATTTCCTGTTTTGGATGGGTGTGAATTTAACACCGATATTTTCCTTTCTGTGAACGTTTTTTTTTTCTAAAAATAAAATGATAAATGCATTTGCATGCATTTTTTATGCATCTTGAAAATCATCTGGACATCTGTTATTTCCCACACCTTTGCAGCGTATGACACCTGCTCACCTCACTTCCATCTGCCCCATCACCAGTGCCTGCGACAAATGCTGGATTGTGCTTTTGAGGGGAATACAGCCATCCCTCTCCTGACTCTGCTATGGGGAGGAAGATTCATGGGGCTATATCGCTGTCAGGTAAGCTGGGGAGATGGTGGGCAATAGAGGGGGTGAGGGAGCCAGCTGAAGGGAATCCCACCCTGCTGTGGCCCAGAAGCCTTAACACTTTGGTAAATAAAAAAAGATGTTCCGTTGTGTTTCAGCAACCTCATGTCAAATTCTTAATTTTTTCCCACTACATGTTAGTCACCTAAAAATTTGAAAGCCACAACAAAAAACATGGGTTACCATGCTTGTTTTTAAGTTATATTTTGAGACGTAATCCCTCTTTATGGAACAAATCCATGAGGGGTCAAATTTTTTTTTAGTTACGGACGGCAGTATAGCCTAGAGATTAAAGTAATGAGTCATGAATGAGTTTGGTACATCCAGAAGATCTGGATTTGATTCCACAGCCTCCACTTGTATACTGTGTGACTCTCAGCAAGCAACTTAACCACCCCAGTGCTCCCAGGTCACCCCTAAAAACAAGATTTGTGCCTCTTGAGCCTTACTTGGTTACCAAAGAATAATAATAGTATCAGTGTTTTAAGTGTCAACATGAGTGTGAAAAAAATAAAACTAGGACACATCATGTGTCATGTGTTGCTTCCTTTTACACCTAATGCAAAAATAAAGAGTAAAATACCAATACTATGATATCCTCTTGAACTAATATTCACAAAAAAAGTGAGAAATATTCAAATGTTTTTATGCATAAAATCATTTAAATCCCTTGTAATTTACATAAGACATTTTTGATAGATAGAATATTGTTGTGAATATAGCAAAAGAAAGAAATGTACTGCAGGGGTGGCCATACTTTTGCTTCTATCTGCTTCAAAGTTGCAGTTTCTGAGCTGGTCATCTCAGGACAAAAATAATTGAAAAATACCAATGGAAAAATAAAGCTTTCCAGAGTGCTATTAACACAATTCAAAAGTACATTTTGACTGACAGGGACTTTAATATAAAAAAAATACAGTAACCAAAGACAGATATGTGCTTAAAGCACCTTAAATTATATCAAAGGTTGCATTTGTCCTTGCTGCCATCCTGTGTCTATTGTAAGATGGGCATGGCATAATAGGATAAATCTTTATTCTAATAATGCTTTCATATATTTAAAACTGTACTTTGGCCATTAAATAGCATTGACACCATTTTTGGGTGCATCAGAAAAATTGGAATTTGGAGAATCGGGGTACATCTTTAATTTAAAGAACATCTGACACCTCTGCGGTACTGTAACTTTGAAAAACAGCATTTAGACACAATTCAATTTTTCCTGCTTTCCTTTCCCCTGTTTCTTTCTTATAACAGCAATTTGTATTTATTTGTGTTTAGTGTTTGTTTTACCAGGATGGGCTGACCAGATGGGCTGATCAGCCTTTATCTGCCAACATTGTCCATGTTTCTACATTTTCTATGGCTCATCAAGACTCCATTGGGTAATGGAGGCACTGGATAGGACAATCTGAATAACAAACAAGAATTATAGTACAAACAAATTGTTTACAGTAGCTTCAAGGCAAGCACATTTTATACATATGTCTGTGCAACAAGAAAGGCAGTGCAGAATCAATAAAGTGCTTGGGGCATGGGGTTGAAGTAAAATCAGAAATTATGTAACAGATAATGGCTTCTGGGACAGAAAGTACATAACAATTAGTTTGGAAATAGAATTTGTGTCCCTTAGAATTAATCTGTTCTGCTGTATTTCTCACCTGAAGTCATAGTAATCTGTGTGTTACGTAGATTTCAGCAAGGCATTCAGCATTGTTCCACACAGGAGACTATTAAGCAAGCTGGGTAGAATAGGAGTGGGTCCAAAGGTGATAAACTGGATAAGAAACTGGTTAGGGGATAGGTGACAGAGGGAGGTGGTGCTTCAGGAATTAGTGCTATGCCGGTCCTCTTTAATGTCTCTATAGGTAATATTGCAAATGAGCTGGAGGGGAAGGTCTGCCTCTTTGTAGATGACACCAAAATCTGCAATAGGGTAGACAGTGTGGAAAAGATGACCAGAGACCTGACAAAACTTGAGGAGTGGTCAAGGGTATGACAGCTAGGGTTCAATGAGAAAAAGTGCAGAATAATGCACTTAGGGCCCAGAAGCCCAGGGCCAAAAATGTGGGGAGTGTTATTAATGACCACCAAGCAGGGACAGACTTGGGGGTAATAATCTCTGATGACCTTAAGGTGGCCAAGTAGTGTGACAAAGCAGTTGGGAGGGCTAGTGGGATGCTGGCATGCATAGGGATAGGTGTCACCAGTAGAAGGATGGAAGTGGTGATACCTCTGTATAGGTTGATCACTGGGAATACCTCTCCTAGAATACTGTGTACAGTTCTGGAGGCCAAATCCCTGGAAGGACAAAGACAGAGTGGAGACAGCCCAGAGTAAGGCAACTGATATGGTGAATGGTCTGCATTAAAAGACCTACAAGGAGAGACTAAGGGAACTCAATTATGTACACCCTGGAAGAGAAATGGGAGAGGGGTGAGATAATAGAGATCTTTAAATATCTCAAGGGGATATATAAGGTACATGAGGAAAGTATTTTTCAGAAAAAAAAGGTGCACACTAACAAAGGGTCATGCTATGAATCTGGAGGGGGTAGATTCATGAGAGATGTGAGGAAGTACTTCTTCACAAAAAGAGGTGATGGGGGCAAAAGCAGTGGTGGTGTTCAAGAATGCATAGACTAGTCATAAGGAAATCTTGGTGTAAAGGAATGGTGGGGATGGGCAGAAAGAACTTGAGATCAAGGAGGATCTGGTCATATACTGTAGGCAGGAAAAAAATGGACTGACTAGATGGGCCAAGTGGTCTTTATCTGCCAAAAAATTCTATGTTTCTACGTTTATGTTTCCATGTTTCATCATAATCACTTCCTAAGGATCAGACAGCAATGGCACATGCAGGCAATTATGACTTCATGAGGGGACCAAACACCAGGAAGACAGGACCTCCAAGGGACAAAAGACACAGTTTTCATGCAAATATAATCAATACAAACATACAGTACAACATACAAAAAGAGCCAGCAGAAAAAGACCACCTGGTTTATCATGTCTGCTTGGTAAGTGATGCAGGGTCTGACCTTGCAATTTACACCAGTGACCCTGCCCCACCAACTGTCCTTCCCTCTCTCCCCCCTTTCTCCCCTTCCTTGGTCCCAAAGGTTCCCTTTGTGCTTGTCCCAGGTTCTCTTGAATGATCCCACCATTCCTGCTGTTACCACCTCCTCTGGCAGCACATTCCAGGTGGACACCACCTTCTCCATATACAAATGCTTCCTTACATCTCTTCTGAATCTCTCCCCCATCAATTTTAGGCAGTACCCCTAGTGGTGCTGTTGTCACTCATTTTAAAGAGACCCTCTCTTTTCACTCTGTTAATTCCCTTCATGTACTTCAAGGTCTCTATCATATCACCCCTCTGCCTCCTCTCTTCTTGGGAGTACATCGCCAGGGCTCCCAGTCTTTCCTCCTAGGACCTATCCTGTAATCCCTCGATCTTCTTGGTTGCTCTCCTCTGGACTCCCTCCAACATTCTGATGTCCTTCTTAAGGTAAGAATGCCAGTACCTCACCCCATATTCTAAATGTGGTCTCACCAATGACTTGTACAATGGTAAAATAACTACGCTCCACCTACTACTGAATCCCCTTGTAATCCACCCCAGCATCCTGTTAGCCTTCACCACTGCCTTTTTACATGGAGAGGTGTGTTTCAGGTCACTTGTAGTCACTACCTCAGATCCTTTTCCTCTTTCCAGATGCAGTTACCTGAGCCCCTCCTATGTAACACTCTGTCCTAGGGTTCATGACCCCTATGTGCATCATTTTGCAATTTTTGGCATTGAAACTAAGTTGCCAGATTCCTGACCATCTCTCTAGTCTAGCAAGGTCCTCCCTCAAGTCCTGTATTTCCTCCTTGGTGTCCACTCTCCCACAGAGCTTGGTGTCATCTGCAAACAGGCACATTTTGTCTTTAACACTATCTCTGATGTCATTTATGAAGACTTTGAACAACATAGACCCCAGCACCGATCCCTGCGGGACTCCACTGTTGACCTCATGGTCCTGGAGAACTCACCCCCCCCAACCAATACTCTCTGGGTTATACCACTCAAACAGTTTTCAACCCATCTTACCATATTCTCCCCACCTCTAGATCCCTCAACTTCATTATCAACCTTTTGTGTGGTATAGAATCAAAGGCCTTGCTAAAGACCAGGTATATGATGTCCACTACCTGGCCTTTGTTCACTGCCCTCTTGCTCCAATCAAAGAACTCTGTCAGGTTCATTTGGCATAATCTGCCTGCCACAGACCCATGCTGTCTTTCATCCTATAGACCATTTTCCTCTATGTACCTCACCAGCCTTTCTTTTAGTATGGTCTCCATGAGTTTACATATTATCGAGGTCAGGCTGACTGGCCTATAGTTACCTGGGTCATGCTTGGATCCGCTCTTGTGAAGTGGCACCACATGTGCCGTTCTCTACTCCAGTGGCACCACTCCCAGCTCCAGAGATTTATTGAAGAGAACAGCCAATGGGCCTGCCAGATATTCTGCTAACTCTTTCAGCACCCTGGGGTGTATTTCATCTGGTCCTGGGGATTTGTCCACCGGCCATCAGCCTCTCCCTCACTCTTTCAATCCTGATTACCCCTACAGCTTCCCCCATTCCCTCTCTCCTTTTTCCTACTTATTGCACTGGTTCATCCTTTTCCTTTGTATAGATGGAGCAATATCTCTGCTTTGCTTACGCCTTCATCAATTCAAAACTATGCCCCTTCCTCAGCCTAACAATGCCATCCTTTTTATCCCTCCTTTCACTTATATAGTGAAAAAAGGTTTTTTCTCCATTCTTTATTCCTTTTGGCTTTTTGGAGCTCTTTCTGTGCCACTGCCTGCTGCATCTCCCTTGTTGCCACCTTAGCTGGTCTCCAGTATTCTTCCTCATCCTCTTCCTTTGCTATTCTTTTGAGTCTTCTAAGACTATAGGCTAATCTAGTTTCCCTTACCACTCTGGCCACCTCCTGGTTAGACCAGCTTTCTGTTCTGGCTTTCAGTTTCTTCCCCCTCATTTTGATACAACTGCTTGTGGCCTTCGTAATGCCCTTCCCCATGCTGAGCCATAATTGGTCCACCTCATACCCACCTCCATGCTCTCCAGGCTTTCCCTTAGCACTTCTCTCATCTTTTTAAAATTTTCCTTCCTAAAATCTGATGTTCTGGTCTTAGTGGGGATGTCATCCTTGCCCATGTCCAAACTGAACCACACTGTATTGTGGTCACTTTCACCCAGGAGTTCCCTAACTTTGATCTCCTGTATATGCTCTCCATTGGTAAGCACTAGGTCTAGGATTGTATGCTGATGCTGCAGCGACAACTTTACAGCTATGTCGAGAGCGACCTCATCAACAAATCACAGTGAAGTTTGCTCGGGATGCCAGCACAGCTTGCCAGGGTCTTGCACCCCCTTCCTGAACCAGCTTCGACTTGGAGTTGATTATAATAAAATAAGGGGCATGTGGAGGGCACAGTCCCCTGCAAAACAAACACTTTATTTTTCTGATGGCACAATGCCGACTGCAATTACGGTTGACATGCAGCCATTGCTGTAACGTCGGGTTGACATATTTTTGTCGAACTGGTGTCGCAGATCCATCCAGGATTGCCCCCCCCCCCCACTGGCATCAGTCACACACTGAATCATGAAGCTGTCCTGAATTGCATTTAGGATTTCCTGACTTCTGGCACAGGATGTGGCGGGAGTAGCTCAGTCCACTTTTGGCAGATTAAAATCCCCCACCACTACCACCTCCCCTTTTCTCACTGCGATCCTCAACTGGGAACACAGCTCTTTGTCCTTGTCCTCACCCTGGCTGGGCAGTCTGTATACAACCCACATCCTGATCTTCCTTCCTCTGCTAACCTGCACTTGGAGACACAGTGTTTCTAAGTTCCCTTTTCCTTTTCTTCCTCCCTCAAGCAAATTATTTCCTCCATGGTGTATGCTGCCACTCCCCCCCCCCTCCTGTTTCTCTGTCCCTTCTGTATAGTTTGTACCCTGGGATTAAGAGATCCCAGTCATGGTGTGCTGTAGCCCAGGTCTCAGTAACTGCCCCTATATCCACCTTACCCTTCCGCTAAGAGGGCATGCATTTCTGCCATCTTGTTCCTGAGACTACGAGCATTCAGCGACACCACCCTCCACTTTGTTCCTGTAATACCTTGGCTCTTTCATTCAATATCTTTGTCCTGTCTTGTCCTCCTTCCCTCCTACTTCTCTCCCTCACTCCTTAGCCATCCCCCCGTCCTCCCTCCCCTTTTGATGTTACTGTTTTAGTGGGGGGGTCTACTGACCTCCCCTTTTCAAATTGTGTGGGTTTTCTGGCCTCCTCCCCCCATTAGAAGTTTAAACCAATAAGAAAGAATGAGGTAAAGCAGGCCTTTGTTACATTCAGAGGTAGCATATCATACAGGCAGTTTGGAAGAAAAGCAGAATGTCGTATCAGTAACCCCTATCCCCTGGACTAACTAGTATTACTATGAACCCTCTATATATAGAGGGGCCCAGCCAGGGCTCACAATAATTTTGTGCTGGTTGGGAACAAAGGGCACTACAGTAATTTTAAGCATCAGAATTTCAACCAGCATCACAAACTTACTGTTCATGCAGAAGTCCTCTGTCAAGGACCATATGTGTGTGTGGGTTGTGGTGGCAGAGGGAGGTTCAGCGGGGGGGCGTACTGTTATGGTGGTACTAGTAGGGTATCAATTCCAACCACTGGGTACTGTAGGGGAGGAGAGTGACCTAGGTAGAACACAGAGGACAGGGGCAGCTGGTCTGTAAAGGGGGTTCAAGGGAGGCTGCAGTAGGATCAGGTGGGAAGGGGATGAGGTAAGAACAACTGGAGTGGAAGGGGGTGTTCTTGAGAGGGAAAGGAGAAGAGTGAGGTGGAGAGCCATGCAGGACAGAGACACACTAGGGGGAGGGGCTGTTTATGGGAGGGAGGAGGGGACGATAAGCAGATGGCAGTTGTGGGGGAGGAAGGAGGGGGTAGCAGTGGGAGGGTAGTAGTGGATATGTGGAACAAGAAAAGGTACATCCAACAGGAAAGGAGGTGGGAGAAGGAAAGGGAAGGGGAGGGTAGAGGTAGAGTCATAGTCTAAGGGGATTCAATGTTGAAAAGAGTAGGGTGGGCAAAGGAGAGAGGAGAACAGCAAGGCAGGAAGAGAGTGGTGTGCCTCCCGGGAGGGTGAGCAGAACATATATGCCTGATGGTACACCCACTCACACAAGGGATGGAGGAAGCCACATGTAGTAATTCACCTGGGCACTAATGGCCTAGCTGGATGCCAGGAAGGAACACTGCAGGAGAGGTTCAGAATAGTGGGGCAGATTTGCAGGAGGGAGGGAGGCTAAACTGGGAGCCTTCTTGGAAGTGCTATCAGTGTCTACAGCCAGCATAACTAGGAAACACAAGATTGAGAAGTTTAATGGCTGGCTGAGGGACTGGTGTAAGGAGGAGGGATTTGGATATATAGAGAACTAGGAGGGAATCTGGGATGATGAAACTTTCTATACACCTGATAGCTTGCATGCAAGCAGGAGGGGAACTAGGGTGTTCAGAGAATGGGTTGGGGAATATACGGTATAAGCAGAAGCTTAAATTTAAACTGAAGGGGGAACCAGCAAGGGACATAGAAATACAGACTGTGAAGGCAGAGAAGGGGCCGCTTGGCCCACCCAGTCTGCCCATTTCCCTACCTATTGGATAAGCTGCAGATCCTAGATAACCAACAGCCTACTTCCTCCTACCCCCCACTATAATTGCCTTATGTCTAACCCATGCTTTCTTGAATTCCTCCACTGTTTTTGACCCCATGACCTCCTCTGGAAGGCAGTTCCATGTGTCCACCATCTCTGTGAAAAATACTCACCACGTTGCCCCTGAGTCTCTCCTCTCTTCACAACAGCCCCTTGTTCTTGCACACCTCTTTTCTGAAAGATGCTACCCTCTTGGACTTTGTTGATTCCCTAGAGGTACTTGAAAGTTTCTATCATGTCCCCCCTCTCCCTCCTTTGCTTGAAGGTATACGTATGAAGCTTCTTTAGTCTCTTTTCATATGGTTTCTGGTGCAGACCCTGCACCATTTTAGTTGCCCTCCTCTGGACTGCCTCCATCCTGTCTGTCCTTGCAGTGATGGGGTCTCCAGAACTGCACACAGTACTCCAGATGGGGTCTCACCAACTGTCTGTACAGAGGGATGACAACCTCCTGTTTTCTACTGGTGATGCCTCTCCACATGCATACCAGTATGCTCCCAGCCCTCCTTACTGCCTACTCACATTGCCTGTCTAACTTTAGGTCATTAGATATGACTACCCCTAGGTCCCTTTCCATTTTTGTTGGTGTTAATACCCCCCGTTGTGTACTCTTCCCTGGGTTTTGTGTCTCAGGTGCATTACTTTGTTCTTCTTTGCATTGAATCTAAGCTGCCATACTATTGACCATTCCTCCAACCTTGCCAAGTTCCTCTCATTCTTTCCACCCCCTGGTGTATCAACCTTGTTGCAGATCTTTGTGTCATCTGCAAAGAGGTATACTTTTCCTTCCAGTCCCGCTGCAATGTCACTTATAAAGATATTAAAGTGGACCGGCCCCACTACTTAACCCTGTGGTACCTCGCTAGTAACCCTCATTTCTTTGGAATGGACTCCGTTTACTATTACCCTCTGCATCCTGTTGTCCAGCTAATGTTTTACCCAGGCTACCACTCTGAGACTCACTCCCAGGCTGGCAAACTTGTTTATTAAACTTTTGTGTGGGACTGTGCCAAATGCCTTGCTAAAGTCTAGGTAAGCCATGTCTACAACCCCTTCCTGGTCTACTACTTTGGTCACAAAGTCAAAGAAATCTATTAGATTCATCTGACATGACTGTGAAGCACACATTAAGCATGGCGCTTAATGTTTGGCTGCCGCCCCTTCAAGAGCACTTAGAACTGCATGTATCTAATTGTTGCACTGCCTGGCAGTGCCATGTGGGTCTGTCAGTCAGAGTTTTAGTCAGTGTGGGGCTTGTCCTCATGAAGAGAACACCTACTGAACTGAATAAACCTGTCTTATTCTTTATTTTATGCATCTGACTAGTTATTCGCATGGTCCAGATGGGGTCCTCACCAGCAGCACCAGCAGCAACCGAAGGGGCTGGCAGACCACAGAGAAGGTAAGGGGTCTTTTAATGGTGGACCATACAAAAAACGCTACACATGGTGGAGAATGCTGCCCTTCTTCTGTCCAGACCTCAATCTCGTGTTGCCTGCATCGCTGGTTACCCCAGGCATCACTCCAGTATGGCTGAATTGTTTGAATGCTACTTTAAATACAGCCCTGGCTGCCAGAGGAAAACATGAACTGTCTCCCATCCTCTACAACAACCTGCAGCCCACTTACTGAAATAGAACTATCAGGAGCAACACTGTTCCCCATTGCTATCCAGCTGAATATCAAACTAGTCCGAGTTTATGCCAAAAGGAGCTGCGACCTGCAATCTGTACCCCCCCCGCAGCATCACTTCATGGCAGGTTTAGTGCCTAACCTCCCATTTCACCCCACAGTGCAGAATGCTGCTCCAGAAGGACCTAATAAATGAAAGAGTAGCACAGTGGAAAAAAAAAAAACCTGTACTGAGTGTGCCCTTCTGCCTAGGCCTCCTACAACACCTCCCTCTGCTGCCTAACAGAGTTCCCCACAGCAAATAAAATAAACCAAGCCTGCACCGGAGCACTCTTCTCTCTAGGAACTGTCGCGGCTTGAGAGAAATTTATCGTGGCTCCACAATTCAAGCTGCTTCCCCTCAGCCGCAACAGTAAACAAACCTGAGCTCCGCTCCCCTCACAGGCACAGACTGCAGCTCCCCGAAAAGCTGCCACCCGATCGCACCCCTCAGCTATAGCTCACCCGACCAGCCAGCGCCACAGGGATCACAGCTCCTGCACACTTGGCCCTCCTGCAGTAGCTCCACTTCTCACCGACTGCCGTGGTGAACACACATGAGCACACGGAACTCTGATCCCTCCCGCATTTGCAGAAGACCCGCTCCTCGACCCTCCAGCTTTACTCCCCAGCTAGCCAGCTTCATGATCAACTAACGCATTTAGCTCACTCAAGCCCAACCACATCTCCACTCCCAGGGTTGCTTGGCCGCTACCCTCATCGCAATTGAGGTTCTGCTCTGCCCTCCTCTGCAGTCGCACGGACAGCAACCGTGGCTCCTCCACAGACTGACCAACAAGTTCATCCCCACCTTGCTCCAACAACCAGGATGATCAATAAATGGGACAATAAATAAAACGAGGGACTAGGCAGGGAAACAAAGACACAGAAGCAGGGCACAATATAAAAGAAATAATCGGGGGCAAGAAAACAAAAGGCAGCACAATAGCATAAGCAAATGCAGGACAATATAATAAATAAAGGAAGGGCCAGGAAGTAAAAAAAAATAAAAAATAAAGCTCAGTTAAATAAAAGGAGAGCAATCAAGTGAAATACAAAGATTCCTCAGCATTTTTTCACTCACCACAGTTAAAGCCCGCAATTTTCCACTGTCAGGAGTTGGGGAAGCAGCACAGATGCGGGAATCACCATTTTGGACATTGTTAAGCAGCCAGGCAGACTCGTGGAAGAAATCTTCCATCTTGGGCACAGCAAAACAACAAGGAAGGAAGTAAACCTTGACCACCCTTACTGGCGGCTATCTTGCTACAGTCAGTCCAGTCAAATTCCACAGGAACTGCATGTCACAGTTCGGCGGCCATCTTGGGAAGGGCACAAATTGACCTCACTCCATTGAAAACAATGGGCTTCCTATTGAAATGAATGGACACTGCAACGAAAAAGTTTAATTTTGCTACGAAACCTTTATTTAAATAACAATCAACACAGAATTGAGTGGGAAATCCTTTATTAAGACATCATTGATGAACTTTGCTACCAAAAAAAACTTGTACTTTTGTCTACAAAATTAATTTTTGCTCGGCAATTCATCTACGACACAACATCCTGTCTCCTGCATGACGGCAACTCCTTCTCACCCGTAAGACCTTCGCTCAGTGAAGCAAAGCTCATCTCCAACCACAGTCTGATGACGACACAGATATGGGTGCCGGAGTGTCCGGAGTCTTACCTTCACCCACCTCTAGGGTGTGGGGCTACAAAATCGAAACAATCCTCCATGACATCCAGTCTTCTATTTCCGCTCGAGGAGCACCAGCTATGCAAGCTATTCAAGATGACTTGGCCTACATTAAAGCCATTTCACCACAGTCCACGGTCCATGCCAGCCTACAACCAGTACCATTCTCAGCCTTGCCTCACAAAGATGCTGTCAAGTGGCTGGAACACTTCCAAGCATGGATTTCCTTCAATGGTTGGAATGATCCCTTGTGCATCTCCAATGCCTTGTGCTTGTTTCTGATGGGGACTGCCATTTCCTGGTTCAACGCACTTCCAGACCAAGTCAAAGCAGATGCTGCCACACAGTATGCAACCTTCAAAGCCCATTTTCTCCAAGCACATCCACCCTGGTTATTAGAGCAACATCTGTAGGAGCACACTATGCAACCCTCGGAATCTCTCAAAGCCTTCATTGTGGACTTTGAGACTCGATGCAAATGCCTACAGAAATCAGAGAAAGATCAAGTAACAGCCTTTGTCCGGGGACTGCCTCCTCAATTTCGTACCTATGTCATACAATAAAAACCAACCACCTGGACAGACACCATCCAAGCTGCATGGCTAGCTCAAGAGTCCATTTCAATGTTCCAGTCTGCTGGCACTCAGGTGCCCCAAACCTCACAACTGGCTGCACTTGCCACATGTGTCCAACAGCAACAAGCAATGATCGACAAGCTTATTTCTACTGTCAATACCTTACATATCAGCTTAACTGCCTCTGCAGTAAATTCTAATGCTATGCAACCACCTCGACTGCAACCAGATCCACCTCCACCTACCGAGAACCAGAGACTTGCCAGTGGTGTGGATTCAGGGGACACACTGCTGCTGTCTGTCAAAAGTTCAAATATTACCACAGGATGCAAGAGGACCACAGAAGCCCACCACAGCGCACTCAACATGATAACCACAACTACTCCCAGGATCAGGGACACAAGCACCGACCAACAGACTAGGGGCGTTTGTTGGGCAGGGAACACAACAACTGACCACCCCTCTGACTCTCACAATTCAAACAAAATGCTTCCTCCAACTGCAAACTCTGGCACACTGTCACTTCCAGGGGCAAAGGTACCTGTCATCCGCTCACATCTTCTAGCGAACTATGTACCTGTAACCATTGGAGATTGGTCTACATTCTTGATAGACACTGGAGCAGAAATTTCAGTTATCAATAGCAGTATTTAAACAATCAAGCTATTCATCACATACCAATGTCTCCAGCCGACATAAAGTACATTATCATAGCCAGTACATATACAGTACCTATCACAGGCATGGTCCATCTCAAGCTCCACTTTGGCTCACAGCAAGCTACTGTCAAGTTTTATATTGTGCCTGGTCTTCAACCTGCAATAATTCTAGGCCTGGACTTTCTCAAAGCTCACAAAGCCATCCTAGACTTTGCCTCAAGCAAATTGTTGCTAGGTCCTTGGAGGCAACTCGCAGCTATAGACTCAGTCACTGATTGCCAAGATTTGAGGTGAACCACTTCCACAAGGTATTGTTGGCTTCATCACAGGATCCCCTGCACTGCATTCATCAGGTCTCCTTCCAGGAAATACCTTATCAGCAGTGCATGATGGCGCAGTCTTCCAAAAATGCTGCAACTTCACAGATGAGCCAGTGGTCATTTCAAAGGGTGCCAATGTTGGAAAGTTTGTCTGCTTGTCTTCAGAGGACCAGCTTCATCTCATGAAAGAACCTCAGTGTGGTTCCACCAACTCTACTACTGTCAATACTATCACAACCACTTCAACTTCAACAGTTACCCCTCAGTCAGCATCTATCCTCTTCCAAACTTCCTGCATCTCCAGCAGAAAAGCAACAACTTTTGCAATTCCTGGAAAATTACCTTGTCTTTTTTGGTTCAGATAACAAGCTCAGATGTTGTGATATCCTGCAACACACCATCAAAGTACAGCTCAACCAGAAACCAATCCGTCAATGAGCCTACAAAGTGGGGCACAACCAGAAACAAATCCTCGAAGGCATAATCAAAGACATGCTTGACCAAGACATAGTCAAAGAGTCTACAAGTCCCTGGGTCAACTTTGCTTGCTGGTGGTAAAAAAGGACAAAGGGTATCATTTTGTGGTAGACTCCAGAAAACTCAATGCCTACACGGTGCAGGATGTTCATCCCTTGCCTACAACCGAAGATGCTTTAGAGAGTCTTGGTGCTGCCAGTCCTGCTTACTTCACCACTCTAGACCTTCAGAGTGGGTTCTACCAAATTTCAGTTGATCCAGCTTCTCGGCCATACACAGCATGGTGCTGCCATTTGGGACTTTTCCAGCTCAAACGTCTGCCTATGGGTCTTTGGAACAGTCCAGCCACATTTCAACATGTTATGGAAGCCGTACTATGTGGGTTGTCCTGGAAATCTTGCCTAGTCTACCTGGATGACATGATAGTCTTCAGCAGAACTTTGCCAGAGCACCTCCAACATCTTCAAGAAGTGTTCGAACATCTCAGACAAACCAATCTCAAGCTTCGCCCAGAAAAGTGTTGTTTTGCGCAGCATCAAATTCATTACCTGGGACATGTGGTTAGTTCTCAAGGCACCTCTCCAGATCCAGACAAGCTCTCAGCAGTCAAAGACTATCCAGAGCCTAATAATCAAAAAGACCTTCGAGCTTTCCTGGGCTTGTCTGGCTACTACCGAAAGTTCATTTGCAACTACACCAAGATTGCAGCTCCACTGTACGCCCTCACCAAGAAGGGATGTTAGTATATCTGGACTTCTGAATGTAAAGAGGCCTTTGACGTCCTAAAACAAAGCCTCATCTCCTCTCCAGTATTGGCATACCCAAGGTTCGACCAACCATTCAAACTCTACTCAGATGCTAGTTCCTTTGCAGTGGGCACTGTGCTCTGTCAAATTCAAGATGGAACAGAACAAGATATCTCCTATGCTGGATGCTCTCTTTCCTCAGCTGAGCAGAACTATGGCATCAAAGAGAAAGAATTTCTTGCCATGGTATTTGTCGTAAAGAAATTTGACTGCTACCTTCGCTACTCCTCCTTCTTTACAGCTATCATCGATCACTCTGCCCTCTGATGGTTATTTGAAATGAAGGAGCCAGTAGGCAAGTTCACCCAATGGATCACCATGCTGCAATCCTACACCTTCGAAATCCAATACAGACTAGGTTGAGTTCACTCAAATGCTGACGGTGTAAGCTGGAGATGATATCCCTCTGCATCCTCCTCAACAGATGAAGAATCCTGCTTACAAGCTCTTCCCTTCCATGCCACAGATGTGCTTCCTGTGGACACTCCTTCAACACCTCAAGTTGCTTTGCTGCTACCAACTGCCTGCTCAGAGAGACATACAAATCCTCAGTTACTACAAGCAGCTGAAGTGCTTCTCATCTCTTCTGCATCTGATCTGTCCCTGGCAACTGTTAAAATGCAACAACAAACTGACACTCAATTTACAGACATAATCACCTACTTAGAGTCTGGAACCTTACTGCAACAAAAGAAACATCGCCAAGATGTACTTTCCTTGCTTCACAGTACTTCCTTAATGACAGTGTACTCTTTCACATTTCGACCAAGGAAGGCAAGGGTCATTGCACGGCTAGACCTCATGTACAGCTAGCTGTGCCAGCCTCTCTCATCCCTCATGTTCTTCTCTCCACTCATGCCTCTCCACTCTCTGGAGGTCATATGGGAATTCACAGAACTCTGAAAAAGACAAGGCTTCACTTCTTCTGGCCACACATGAACAGAGACATTGTCCAGTTCATAAAATCCTGCCAGCTCTACTCCCAGAGAAAGCTTCTGGCCAAACCAACAAAGGGATACATCATCCCAATGCCTGTAGCCACTGAACCATTCCAAAGAGTCAGCACTGATATTCTTGGGCCCTTGCCAACATGCTCTGACTATGGTAACAAGTACATCCTTGTCTTTGTAGACTACTTGACAAAATATTTGGAACTCATCCCTCTGAGAGACATTAAAGCCACCACTGTGGCCAGTGCATTTCTCAACACAGTCATTTGTCATCACGGTACCCCATCGTACCTACTTTCAGACAGAGGCACTAACTACCTGTCCACCATTGTCCGAGAAACTTGCAAACTTCTCGACATAAAACAGACACATACCACAAGTCACCATCTACAATGCAATGGACAGAGTGAAAGAATGATGTCCACCATTCTCGGCACACTCTCCAAGTATCTGGATGAGACTCATGACACCTGGGACCATTTTGTTCCCTTTGTGCAGTTTGTGTACAATACCAGTCCTTGTGTCGATAGCACGGAATGCACCCCCTTCTTCTTAGTCCATGGATGTCGCCTAAGAACTCCACTGGACAGGGATCTCTCACTGCTAGAGGTGCCTAAGTCAGCTTCTTCTTTTATTATCCCCCTTATGGAACAGCTGGAACTTGCCCGATGAGTTGCAATCACCACGTTGAGCCAGAGAAAATCGGCAATGAAGAAAATGTCTGCAGCCAAGTCGCATGAGCCTTCATTCTCTGTTGGGGACATTGTCTATTTGTACCATCCTGTTCTTGTTCCAGGCGCCACCAAGAAACTGCTTCGCCCCTGGACTGGTCCCTTCTACATTGTGGAAAAGCTCCCTCCGGTCCACATTCATCTGCGACGCAAGTCGGATGGCAAGCTGGTACACAACAAAGTCCACATAAACTGACTAAAGCATGGGTACCTCAATAACAACCTTCCAGACGACCCCAGTCCTCCCACAAATGAAGGTGCCCTTGAGCCTACCATCCTTTCTGAAGCTGAGATCCCTCCAGATAACTTGCAGCCAGTTTCTACAGATCTTCCCATTCCTGACACTCTCCAGCTGGATTCCAGTTTACCAGATGATTTGCCTGGGACTTCCTCTTCTTCTCAATCTTCTTCTTCTTCTTCTTCTTCTTCTCAGAACTCTCTTCCACACACCCTAGTGTACCAGATCGAGAAGATCCTAAGAAAGACGTTTGCCAATGGATCCTGAACTTACAGAGTAAAGTGGTGTGGATTCAATAGTGGACAGAACTCCTGGGTCACTTTTAATGACCTGACCCCCTCCTGTCAGGAACTGTTTCAGTCCATGCATGCCTCCATTCCCACTGACTGGAAAATTCAACGGAGGTCTTGAACTTTTGTTACCAGACTCAGTGTGTTTGGGGACTGAATCTTCTTTCTTTGGTGACAGTATCCATGTTTAATTGTTTTTCAGTAAATGTGCTTGTACCCATTTTATGCAACTGTTTCTATGGTACTATTTACCTGCACTAAGGCTTTTCCCCTTAGGAATGTCTTTTTCATGGACAATCCACCTGTTGATTATGCAACTGTTATTGAAGTATGAACCTGCATTCTGGGTATCCTCCTGCTGCTACCCTTCCCTCTCTTCCCTTTTCCCTTCCCTCACACTTTAGCACTTGTGACATGACCAAGTCTCAAATAATATTGTGTTTCCCTCCTCTCTGGTGCTACTCTGACTGGTCCCCAGGGTAGGCCAGGTTCTTTCCTCCCCCTCCTCCCTGCAGCAGAGTCATGTTCTGTTTTGGGAAATCTAATGCCTTGTAATGCATGACAATTTTTTTTGCCTTAAATTATTTACTTAAAAATTCTTAGAAACATATAGATTATTGCTTGTTCGAGTGGTGCTCACATTAACTGTTTCGGTGGTGATGTGAAGCACGCGTTAAGTATGGGGCTTAATGTTTAGCTGCCACCCCTTTAAGAGCACTTAGAACTGCTTGTATTTAATTGTTGCACTGCCTGGCAGTGCCATGTGGGTCTGTCAGTCAGAGTTTTAGTCAGTGTGGGGCTTGTCCTCATGAAGAGAACACCTACTGAACTGAATAAACCTGCCTTATTCTTTATTTTATGCGTCCAACTAGTTATTCGCACGATCCAGATGGGGTCCTCACCAGCAGCACCAGTAGCAACCGAAGGGGCTGGCAGACCACAGAGAAGGTAAGGGGTCTTTTAGTGGTGGACCATACAAAAAAACACCACATGACCGCCCCATTGTGAATCCATGCTGCCTTGGGTCCTGTGCCCTGCTGGCCTCTAGGTACAGTATGTAACAATTCTTTCTTTCAGAAGTGAGTCCATCATTTTCCCCACCACTGAGGTCAAACTAACAAGTCAGTAGTTTCCTGCCTCTGTCTTGCTCCCACTTTTGTGAAGGGAAATCACATCTGCCTTCCTCCAGTCCTCAGGTACCACACCATCCTCCTATGATTTGTTAAAAAGGGTAGTCAGTGGTGTCACTAGTTCTCCCCTTAGTTTTTTTAGAATTCTGGCATGAATCCCATCAGGCCCCATTGCCTTGTCCACCTTGAGTTTTAGGAGTTCTTTCAGGACCCTTTCTTCTGTGAATGGACTGGTATTAACCCCCCTATCCAGAGTGCTTCTATTGTTTGGTTTAGGTACGCCCCCTCCTCTTCTTTTGTGAATACTGAACAAAAGTATTCATTCAGTATCTCTGCATTTGCACTGTCACCCTTTGCCCACTCCCCCTCCCCTTTATTAAGCCTCACTATCTCTCCCTTGATATTAAATCTAAAGGTCCTGCTTTTAATTTTGAATTCATTCTTCTAACATACACATTCATTAATAATGTCAGTTACAGGCTTTGCCTGCTTGAGTGTTCAGCTTATCTATGGATTTGTCCTTGGAAGGATTCTCAGTAATAGCAAGCTAAAAGGGATGCTATTCATTCTATTGAAATTTGTGATTTTTTGAAAAAAGTACTTTTAACCAATGAGAATTTTTTCTGTTTTTTTTTATGTATGATCTGGGTGTTAATAGATTATGACTCTCTGAACAATTGTCATAAGTCTCTGAGGAAGGACTGGTTGGTCCGAAAGCTTAGACATTGTTTTCTTTTTGTTACATCTATGTTAGTCCATTAAAAGGTATCAAACCATTTGTTTCTGGATCTGTTCTTACAAGGACCAATACAGCAACTAATCTATTTCAGTATGTCATAATGGAAGATACCAGAATTCGCCGTAGAGTATGGCAATTGCACAACATAAAGAAGAAACTTGCTCATTTAGACAGTAAAATCTACTTTTTATCCCAGTGCAAGAGGAACAACATTATCCCAAAAGGTTTAACTATTTGGAATCCATTAAAGAACACTGATAATTCTAAGTATGCTGAACAACTCTGTCATAGGACCTCTGAAAAATTGAGAAATCATAGTATACATAGATCATACGCTTAGAAAACATTTTTGATGAAACAGTTTGACAGAATTGTTACCACACTGGAGAGGTTGTCTGGTGAGCCTATTACAGACATCCTGCATTAGATACACATTAACTACCAAAGGATCTTAAGACAAGCCATGCTCATTAAAAACAGGAAGTTAGATACTCAACATTCCATACTTCCAAACAACCACGAAGAAGAGAACAGAAGAATTCAACAACATAGCCACACAGATGGCCACTTTTCAGTGGTTAATTTGTCCAACCACACACTGACTACTGGAGAATTTAGTGTAGTTTCTAAGGGACTCACTTTCTGCCCAACAAAACCACTAGACAGAATGCAGTTTTGTGGTGAACTGGAGGAATACTTCTGTAGATTGAGACTTGAAGAATTCTTTCTGGGCTGAGAAAAAATTACAGGCAGAGAAGAGATCACAAACAATAACAATTCAATGGATAATAATAAAAAGAAATCATCTCATTTTACCCCCCCCTCAAGTGGACGTAATAAGAAACTGGACAATTACATTCACTGTTTTGGTCAGAGAGTGGCTGGTCAGATCCTTAATAAGCAAAAACAAGCCCATTAAAACTGCTCTCCATTGGAACAGAGGGCTATACAAACACTGAAATTTAACCACAACATTGCCATAAAAAAGGCAGATTAAGGCTCTGCTGTGGTGCTATTAAACCTAGAGCAGTATATTAATGAAGCCAACAGACAGCTAATTTTCCATACCTACTACAGAGAACTGGAAAGTGACCCCACCACAAAATATAAAAGCGAATTACAGGACTTAGTTAGATCATTTTCTAAACATGTCCAAGGCAGACCAATGGATCTTATCCCTGTTGAACCCAAGTCAGGGATATTCTACATGGTGCCTTAATTACATAAACTGGGCAATCCAGGAGACCCATAGTTTTTGGCAATGGTACCCTGACTTAGGGGGTTTATGTGATAATGGCAAAAGCCTAAAGGTGATCGGCATTATCACGAAGCCAGAGTGCCAAAAATCAGTTTCAGCACTGTGACTCCCCAGCGCACAGCACAAGGGCGCCGGGGACATACATGTTCAATTTCAATGCGGGTGGCTATGCCCCCTGCACTGCCCTACTTAAGGATTCTCAACTCCAGGGTGTGCATGTCGGGGGGTGCAAATCCAGCAACAATATAGTTTTGGGCTAGGTGCAACAAAAGGCACCCGCGCCTGGACCTGAACCCAGCACCACACGCTGTAGCCCTGTACCCACCCACCACACCAAAGGAGTAGCTCAGCAGCTCAGCACAGTGCTACCTCTCACAATCCCTCCTTCATGTCCCACCCCATGCGCAGCATGCTCGCTCCCCCCACATGCATATACATGTAGCGACATCCTGTCACTATAGTCATGCACCCCCATCTGGTTGCCCTCCCTTCCTCCCTCCTTGTTGTGGTCAAAAGTGCCGTGATTGAGTCACCTTTTTGGTAGGTGCCCAATCACGGTAGATAAACTCAAGGGCTACTGACTGAGGGTATCTCAGGATTTGTAGAAACCATTTTAAAACTGCTGGTTATAGAAAAGGACAGTTACATCCAGGACACCACACACTTCCTGCATAAACTTTCTGGTTATAAGGACTTACCGCCTAACACCAGTTTAGCAATGATGGATGTAACATTGCTCTAGACTAATATTCCACACAGGGATGGCATTTCATCTTGCCTTAAGTACCTACATGAGAAAGGATTAAACCAAAACATTGACCCTGGAGTGGTGGGAAATCTTATTGAAATCATTCTGATACATAACATCTTCAGCTTCAATGGGAAACATTATGTTCAAACTATGGGAACAGCAATGGGCACCAGGATGGAGCCACAGTATGCAAACCTCTTTATGACAAATTTGGAAGAGAACTTTTTAAGACACTGTCCCCACAAACCACTCACTTATTTATGTTACATTGATGATTTATTTATAATTTGGACAGAAGGCACTGATGCACTTAAAGTGCCCCTGACACCATTAGAAAATCATGGAAAAAATGTGAGATTTAGACAGTTCAGTTTATAGTTCGTGTATTTTCTATAATTATTTACCTTTTTTCTTTATTAGAGAGGACAGCTGTATGAAAGAGACTTACTGTCCCTTGGACTTTATCTGCTCTTTCTGCTACCCTACATATGACATCATAATCTGGGTTGCACCTGGAAATGAGCTTCTGGTCATGGTGCTTTTACCAGTTACCAACTTTTAAATACATAAAATAAATAATCCTCCATTTATGGCATCGTAATTATCCCCACAGCAGCAGATTGTGATGTCATAAACAGAACTGCGATGTCAGATGTAGGCAAGCAGCCAGAACAGATAGGTCAGAGATGAGATCCTGTTTGTGTGCAAATGTCCTTAGTAATAAAGAAGAATGAGAAATACAGAACAGTATTAAAATTTAAGCTGACTTGTGCTAAACATTATATTTTCTCAAAGTTATCACAATGGTGTCAGGGGCTCTTTAAAGATTTTCATCAGGAACTTAATAACCTCCACCCTACCACAAAGCTTACCCCAGAGTATTCTGCCACCAGTGTTAATTTTCTGGACACCACTGTCACCATCAAGGATAGAATCTTACACATACATGTATTTACAGGAAGCCAACAGACAGACAGAGATACTTACACAGGACTAGTAACTACACGAGCCACACAAAACAATCTGTCATGTACTGTCAACCACTTCGGTATCACCGTATCTGTTCAAATGAAGTAGACAGAGATACACATTTGGCTATGTTGAAAAACACCTTTGTGGAGCTGGGACACTCTTCCAGAGAAATAGACAAAAAAAATAGAACGTGCAGCACAGGTTCCTAGAGAGCAACTACTTCAGTATAAGAAAAGGCCCACTACTGACAGAATACCCTTAGTAGTCACGTATCATCCTGACCTTGAACATCTACGTAAAATTATTAAGGACCTCCATCCTATATTTAATGAGGATGAGACCTTAAATTGTAGTTTTTAAGAACTACCACTACCACCTTTTAAACAACCACCTAATTTAGCCAACCTGATTGTTAGGACTAAACTTGCACCAGAACAGGGTGCCATGACACTAACTGGTACAGGACCCTGTAATCAACCAAGATGTAAGACTTGTGGGCTCATTTCCACTTCCAATTATGTAGTTACATCACAGAGCAGACTATTCAAGATACAGGGGAATTATACCTGTACATCACATGATGTTGTTTATTTCATTCATGCAAGAGATGTCCACAGGCAGGGTATGTTGGAGAGGCAAGACAAGCTCTCCACACTAGAATGAACACACACAGACATACCATTGACATGAAGATGACTGACAAATCAGTGGGGCTACATTTCTCTCAAAATGACCACTCAATCTCAGATATGTCAGTAATGGTCTTAAAAAGATTTAAAAAAATACACAACAGAGATGGACTTTTGAGATTAAGCTTAGTTTACTTCTCAATATGATAGAAGATGACATGAATATGGATTTGGATTTCATGACACATTACCCCACGTAAACTTACAGACTTTTACTTCATAGAATTAACATTCTACAGGACTTCAGTGTGTTGTTTTGTTTATATTTTCAAAGAGTCCTTTTTTACTGGTTATCAATATCTTGGTTTCAGGCCGGCCCGGTGGCGCTGAGGGTTGAGGCGCTGGATGCCACACCTCGCGCCACGCCAGCAACCCAGGTTCGGGAATGAGCCCGGGTCATCGGGGGTCGGCAGGGATGGGGAAGGATTGAGCATCCCTAGGACTGCTGTCCTTCCCTGGGGAGGGGAGGATTCCACCCACTGATGCACTACTGACAGCTAGCAGAGACTGGCAGTACTGCAATGCATGGCCACAGAATGCAGGGTTGAAAGCTGTGGCAGATGTCTTTTATGGGTACACGAGAGCGTGCACCAGCAGAGCTGGACGTCATTGCATGTCCGAGCTTCAGGGAGAAAACAAGAAAAATACCCTGCTCTCGGGGATAGGCAATGGCATTGCCTCCCACCAGCCACACTCCACCAAGTCAGACTTCCTCCTGTCCTGGGCTGAGCCCAGCCTAGCCACACAAATTGTAGCTAGAGCACCCTGGGCGGATAGGGTGGCCCTACCTCGGATTGACTCAGAGCCAGGGGGATGGTCGGGTTTGCGCCAGGACATTATAAGGAGTTTCAGGCTAAGGAGGGAGAGTTGGGGGTAAGAGAGATGCCTGAGAGAGTTCCCTGAAGTAGCAGTGAATAAAAAAAGTCTGCAAAAAAACCAAAATATATGTTGGTTTCTTACCAAATATATATGTGTGTATGTGGGGAGGGGGCGTGGGGGAGGTTGGGTTGTCTTGGGTGAGTGTGTATTAGTGAGGAGTTTACTGTATGTGTGTGAGGGAGTAATTTTCTGTTTTTTGGGGGGTTGGAGGAGGTTTTTTTGTGGGAAGGTGCTGTGTGTGGGGGGTTGGGTTGTGCTTACATATTTAGGTAGACTTATATTTGGGTACATGTCATAATAATGCTACAGGGTGTAATATACAGATTCTTAAGACTGTTGCTGCTCATATAGTTAACTGATTATATACTGACTGATTATTGAACTTTGAACATTTTAAGTTGTGTTAGCTCATTTTCTTGGAGGTCCTTGAGAGATTTATTTAACTATTTATTTTTGGCAATAATACTGACAATTGATATTATCTTGCAAATAATTGTATTACTACATTGTAGGTTTTAATGTTTATGGAGTGTGTTAACTGGTTGAGAGTATAGTTTAGGAAATGCCTCCAGATTAGTTGAATTCTGTATGAATGTTTTAAACAGTTGTTCATTCAAGATACATTTTTCTTATTCCCCTCTTATATCCACATGTATATTCCTGTTGTACAGTTTTTAATCATACAATACTATCAAGTTTTAACTTGAATGTTTGTGGTATTAAATCGAAGGTCCTGCTTTTAATTTTGAATGTATTCTTCTAACACAGACATTCATTAATCATGTCAGTTACAGGGGAGGTCACGTGATGGCTGCCTGATCAGACGCTTTTTGACCAGCTCCTGCTCCCAAGCTAATTTTACTCCTTTTCTTTGCCATTATTAACTTTAGCGACATCGCTATCAACAGAAAAACTGGCATACCAATACTCCAGGAGTAAGGCGACTCTATCATTAAGCAAGAAGTTAGCAGCTATGGAGGCAGAAATGCGAGACAGCTTACCTCAGCAAACACCGCCTACTTCACCGAGCAAGGAAAACACCTCCAAGGGTGCCAAAGCTACCTCCACGGTGGCCACGTCTAACCCAACCTTGCAGGCTGCGCTTACAGAAGAGAAGTTCCTCGAAGGCTTAAGCCCCAGAAAGCTACCGTCAGCTCCTTGGCTGCGGATGTTCAAACCATTTCACAATCCTTGGCAGCCCTCGCTCAATGCACCAGGGACAATGAAGCACAAATTTCTTCTTTGGATGACTGGCGGGATAAAATTGAACCAGAAGTCTCCCAGCTACACCAATGGCTAAAAGTAATGGAGAATAAGATGGAAGACCTGGAGGGACGATCAAGGAGGAATAATTTAGTGATTACGGGACTACCTGAAGGAGAGGAGGGTTCCTCAGCTGTGACCTTTGTACAAAAATGTTGTTCTAAGATAGCAGGCCCCTCTCCAAATGGCCCAGTTTATGTCATTGAGAGGGCACACAGATCATTACATCGTACTCCTCTCTCTACCTCGTCCCTTGATTTTTCATCTCCTCAATTTTCTTGACAAGCAACATATCTTGGCTAAGACCAGAGACCTCCAAGAATTGCTATGGGAAGGGAGGCGAATTTGCATCGCACAAGACCTACCGAAAATGGTACAACAGAAGCGCACCGAGTTGCACCCCATGTGGCAAAACTGATTGCTGCTGAGATCAGATACAGGGTGAAATACCCTGCAACCCTCCAGGTAATGCATCGAGACATCTAGCATAGCTGTGAGACAGCCGAGTAAACAGCCAAACTGCTGAAATCACTGTATCCTGAACTCTTTAAGTGAAGGGGATAGCTCGACCTGCTAAGGTATTACAGCAGTATGTTCAAGCTTTACCAGCCAAACTGGTACAGCACCTGAATGTTCTATGATTCTATAAGCTGCACTGGAGTGATGGTGTCTGAGGTATTTCAGGACTGGTTTCGAGGGTTTTTTCATTGATCCGAATCTGCCTGCAGTGTCACAGTTGCAACTTCGGTGTTTTTCCCTACAAGGCCTACGAAGCTGCAAGTACTGTGATCCCCTCTTTGATGTGTCTGTACTAAACCCTTGAACCCACTGCTTTAAGCACCTTCTACCTGCCCCACATATAATTTTACCTGCAACCTGTGACTTTAACAGAGGGGCCAGTCAACTAGTCACTGTCTTTTCTTTTCCTGTGAAGGTACAACAGGGATGCCCTCCTTTCCCTTGGTGAACTTATATTAATTGAAAACATGAATGCCAGGACTATCGGGTTAATTGCATAGGAGCAGGGTTTGTAATATTTTTGGTGGGGCCCAGGGGTCAGAGGTCAAATCCCCACCCCTGGCCCAGGGGTCAGAGGTCATCCCCTCCACCCACCACAATTGGGGGTCTATGGGAGCTGGCACATTAAAAAAAAAACTTAACCTTATGATTTGTCTGTGTTAGCTACACTGCAGGATCCTGATTGGAGCACACATGAATCATGGCAAAACGGAGGTACAGGGTTTGCATGGGGTTAGGGGCAGCAGTAAAGTACAGTTCATGAGAACTCACAAAAAATGCAAATGACACAATAAAAGAATTACAGCAGTAAAATACAGTTTATAGCAGAAAAACTGTAAAAGACAACAGAGCCCTCTACTGGAAAGTACACCAGTCAAGGGAATACTTTACCACAGTAACAAATGTTCTTTATTTTATTCATGCTGTACCATCTCTTATTTTTGGCATCTTTCTATTTTCTAAAACTGCCACATGTGGGCCATTTTCTAGGTACAATAATACCCGACAGGATGGGTCATATTGAGAAATACCAGACCTTCGGGGCTATAAGGCCCTCCACCTGTGGCATCAGGCCTCATTATGCCCCTGGGTGGTCTGGTGTTTCCCAATACCACACACCCTGTTGGGTATTATTGCTTATATAGCGATGCTCTGATAAAATAATCTGCATAATCGCTGCTTCACCCCATAACTTGCACCATGCAGAAACTCCTATTTCATCATTCCTCTTAACACCACACACTTAAAATGTGCAGCACTACTGGCCTTTAAAATATATACAGGCAATGTCCAGAAATCCAGGTGGAAACACATGGTAGTTCATTTGGCAATTCATCACTACAAACTGGAAACTAGCAAGATCCTTGTCATGACTGATAGCCATGGCTCCGACTACCATAAAGGGGGTGGGGTGGGGGGCATGCCAGGGCCCAGTGGGTACTGGAAGCCCACCCTGGAAATCAATGAAATCCACAACAAGAACACAACACAGTCACATCAACATTCCATTGGCATACTAGCAATATTATAAATACCATTTCTTCCAGAAAACTCCTTTAAAGAAGACAACAGATGATTTAGGCATGTGTTCACAGTTTCAAGGTGGCAGCAGGTACCCGACCGGGGGGACTCACAGAGCTGAAATTACATTATAGTGAGCTTTCTAGGAATCAGCACCTATAGCTGTGACATAAGCTCATGTAGTGCCCCAGGGAATTTGGGAGCACCACAGAAAATAGGGAATCCTCAGAGATACGAGGGGTCAGACAGTTATGGGGACCCAGGCAGCTTAATGGGGAACCCTTGAAAAGCTTTGGTGACCCTCTGAAACACAGAACAGGCCCAACTCCACCAGACAATCCTAGTAGTCTAAATTCAGGGTTTTAAAAGAAAACCATTTTTTTCTTTCCTCCCCCTTCCTCCTCCTCAAGACTGACACCCAGCCAGCCAAACCAGTTGGGCAACATTCCTGTCCCCATTGGAGAAGGAAGCCAAGCTGAGCCCTCTCAGCCAATCCTTGTGGCTAGGGTAGATTCAAATCTGCAGATTTTTTTTAAGCCACTGACCCAGCTTCAGGAGGCTGACCTCTGGATGGAGGAGCCAATCCCCTGGCAGGTAGCCAGGACTGTCCCAGCCTAGGGTAGGCTCTGCCAGGATGAAGGGAGGGGAGAAAGAGTTTGACCAGGGAGGGTGAAGGACAGCAAGTCAATGGATGTCGGCTTCCCTGTTAGGAGGTTGAAGCAAATTCCCTGGGTCCCTTTGGTGTAACTCCCTCCAGAAGATCCCCAGTAGCAGCCTCGGTCAGTTTTTGCAGAAATCTGCCGTCTAGTCAGGTCCCCCAGTGTGTCAAGTCAGTTCATTTGGCCGTGAAACAGACTCAGTGCATCTTTCATGCAGCAGTCTCCAGGAGAAGACACCTTATCACTTCTTTCTGGTTGTGCATTCCCCAGAGTACAGAAGTCTTGGTTGAACTCCAAGGGTGAGTAGGCTGTTGGCCAGCATTTCCTTTAATAACTAGTCCAAGCTAGACCTGCTCCAGCTAGGGAAGCATTGTTTGTTTAGTAATTGTATTGTTGCACTGTGTAAATATTGTTTAGAATTACTAAATTGCTTCCATTGTACCCCCCTTCCCAGGGTGGAGGAAAGCTGCTACCTTGTCCAACTGTATAGAGACAGAGGGAGAAATAAGAACCAAAAAGGCAGAAGTTAGAGGGGTTCAAACCAAATAATTGTTGGATCAAGATTATAGGTATTTGTGAACTCCTAACTTGAAAGAATCTCTGCTAGTTTAACTTATTCTAGGCAGTCTGTGCTCCATATAAAGAGACTTGGGCACTCCCTCGTAGCCAAGAATCAAAGAAGTGCTAGGTAAAGCCAGGTCAAAGTATTATTGGTGAGAATGTGCATTTTCTGCTGAATTTCCAATTGTTTAGCTGTAAGAAGCTAATTACTAAAAGCCTGGCAGAGCCTTATTACATTCATTGCTCAGAGATCTAAGGTAATCTAAGCCCAAGTAATGGAAAAACTTAGTCCTTTGTCCATGTAGTAGAAGGGCGTGGCAGCCCATAGCTGGGACAGAGACACTAGGTTCCCTGGCCTCCATATTCAGAAGGGGGGGTGGGTCATCAAACTGTCTCAATGCCCATGAAGCAAACTGTATTTTCTTTATCTGCCTGCAATTTCCTGTTGCTTGCCTACCCCTCAGCTGTTTCTGATTTTCAGGGATGTCCCTGATTTTGCCTCAGAAATTTCTTCTGTCCCTCCTACGTCTGCCATTTCTGGCACTAAAAAAGTAGGGATTGGGATCACAGAATAATGCCAGCCATTGATGTTACAGTCTCATTATCATTAAGAAAATGCTATTCACACTAAGAAACATGTGGTATACAGCTTCTGGGACTAATATTACTGTTTTATCTGATGTGTTCCTGATTTTGGTCATTTGTCCCTGCCCTGCCCTGTGATGAGGGAGGTTAAGAGGTATGGTTGCCTGGACCCACTGCTTGCTGTGTCTGAACTGCTGTATTCAATCAAACTGTTTTAAATTGTTGAACTGCTTGCTATGATTGAACTGCTTATTCAATTGAGGAGTTTAAATGATTGCACTGCCTTGTTTTCTCAATTGTCCTGTGTGACTGCACTGCCCTGAGGAATTGATTACTGCACCTGCCTACTGCTATTCCCTCTGAAGATATTTGGGGCCACCCCATCCCAAATGGCAGGGCTCTCAGTCATACAAGGAAGGGGGGATTGCCTTTCTGGTTTTAAATTTTTGTTCTGTTCCAGGTTCTAATACACACACCTCACACCTCTTCCAGAAGTCCTCCGGTGTCTCTTCTTTGACCCAGGGAAGCTCTGTATCACCTGCACCCACTTCCAATGACCTCCAACAACTCCAAGTGTTCACCACAACGCTGCAGGTTTGAGTGCAGGTTGTAAGTGGTAGCCAGCTGGTAGCTAGGGCCCACCAAAGTGAGTCAGATTAGGGATTGCCCAGCTCAAGCTTGAGGGACTTAAGTCATTAGCCGAACTGAGAGTCATGTTGCCCATTCTCCCGAATACACATTGTCCTAAGGTGGCAACAGAACCGGTGGCCTATATCAAGGCCTTGCTGAGGATTGCCAGGCTTTGTGCCCCATTCCCTGAGGTGGCATAAGTACTGGTGGCCCACACAAGAGGCCACACCAAGGGTCACCACACTCTTGATTGTACTGCCCATAGGTGGTTCGTGTTCCAGTGATGCATCAAGAGGTCACACCGAAGATTGTTGTATTCTGAAGCTGCAGGGGTGAGGTGGTAAGGGTTCCAGGAACCTGCCCAGAAGTCGTTCTGTGGATCATTGCACCCAGCATCCTTTCCTCGACTGGAGATCACCTGCCCAAGGAAACCACAGCCAACATCCTCAGAGGAGATTCTCTTCCCCTACAACCTGGCCTCAACACCCATCCTCAACCAGGTGCTGCCCTGTCAATGTTGCCTCAGTGATGCCAGGAGTCACCTTCTTCCCAGGGCCAGGAGTCCTACAGTGTTTTACTTGGTTTTTGATTCACTAGGGGATGTCCCATTTTATGACCAGTGTATGAAGCGCTTCCTTAGGTTCACCCTCAGCAGTCAGCCAATCAAAATACTAGAAACTCAAGCTTGGTGCATTGGATCGCTACACCTTTAAGACTTGAATAACCTGGACTTTTGTAGGACATTAGTGGGGCCAGTTTGTGGTCCTGGTAACCTTATTCACTCTTTCTCATGTGTGTATAGTGTTAGTGAATGCTAAGTCTTTTCTGTGTGCTCCAACTGTGGCTAGTAAACCTTGCATCTTGGCTCTAGAGTATGTCTCCAGCCTCTCCTTCCAGATTTATCTGGCATCACCCTAAACTATAGGGATAGTAACCACCACAGCTCATCCACCACAAAAACTTGGCATAGTTGACACGATCAGAGTCAACAAGGAGCCCAAAGCTGGAGCAACTCCAACCCAAGATGCTTTCAGATACTGAAGGAGCCACAGCATCATCCTCACCTTCAGTTCAACCACCCCCAATAATGATGCCTTATTACTTCGGGGCACCATGGCTACCAAGGTACATGGGGGACCAAAGCTCAGACACCTGCAGCCTCACCAACTCCCTTGTGAGCTGCAGGCTATGTTCCATCTCTACCAAGTGCCAGAGCAACAGAGAGTGGAAATCCTCATTGGGCAGCTGGGAGGAGCTGCCAAATGGAAAGTTGAAAGCTGTTCAGATGGACAAAAGGACACTGCTGAATGGACCCTGACCTGGCTAAGTGACATCTTTGACAAGCGGAGTGTCTCTGACCTCAAAATGAATTTCTTCTCTTGCACACAGGGCCCCTGGGAGACACTGTGGGACTTTGCCTTGAGCCTGCTAGAGGCACACTGGGCCTTGTAAAACTGAGACCCAAGTGAGGACCATGACCCAGACTAAGTATTGATGGAGCAGTTCATCCAGGGGGCCTGAGGAGAGCCACTACGTCAGAAGCTGCAGATGTTGCACTGCCAAAACCCAGATGCAAAGTTTGTAGACTTCAAAGAGGAAGCCATAGAAGTGCGAGGCTCTGGATGACTTGAGGAAGAGATGGTGGCCTTCCAGCAGATGGCTGGTGTCACTGGAGCCATGGCCACTGGGGTACAATGTCTGAACCCTGCTCGTCTTGCAATACCTTCACCAGATGGAGGGTAGAGAAAGAGTTCAGCCAGAAAAAAGAGTATCTACCAGATCATCTAGAACATGACTCCTACCCCAGAAGGGATAGAGAAAAAGTGTACCATCAGGTCACTCAAGCCCAGAACTGGCCGAATGACCAGGCAAGAGGCAGTACCAGAGAGATGTCCCACCAGCAGGAGGCTATGTAGTAAAGACTAGCAGAAGTTTGCTTAGTCATACAAGACCTCCAGGGGAGCTGGGGCCTAGGGTATTCTATGGACCATCTCCGATGCTCAGCAAGACTGAACCAAAGGAGTATGAGCCAGCAACCCACTGACTGGTTCTACAATCATGGACAACCTATCTGCAGGTGCTGTGGCATCAGTGGCCATGTGGACTGACAGTGTATCCAGGAAGGAGAAGTTGCTGTGTCATTAAACAGGGTGTCCCTGAGGTAGTGGACCAACCCTCGGGAAGAAAGCTCCTAGGTCCAAACCCAAACCTCGAATGGTCAAAGTACATATGGAGGCGCCCGACTGTTCCCATCAAACTCATTGGTATCACCTTTACAGTACTTCTGGAAACCAGCTCCCAAATCACCACTATTCAAGGCTGCCATTTCCTCAAGCACTGGACCCAAGACCAACTAAGATGCCCTCCAAACACTTGGCTCAACCTGATTGCAGGCAACGGAATGAGTATCCCTTACTTGGGCTACCAGGAAATGGACATTCAGCTGGGAGAAAAGGCTTACCCACAGCAAGGGATCATCATTAGCAACACTGATGATGACAGCCTCCCTCCAGTGATCTTGGGGATGAATGTACTGGACAAGTATCATGAAGAATTACTGGATGCCCTCCAGAAGCAAGCAGCACAGCTCCCAAAAGCCAGTAAGCAGGCCTGGCATTACACAATCAATATATTGCAGTGTCACCAGTGGTTCGCCAGTTCTGAGGGAGAAATTGTGAAGATCTGGATTCTTGATGTCCAGCCAGTCAGACTGGACCCAGGTACAGAGACCATACTGCTGTGCAAAGCCAAGGTGGGACTGCAAGGCAAGGACTATGTGGCTGTAGTTGAACCACTCAGCGCTACAGGGGAGAAGCCAGTGATTGTTGCACAGAGTCTCACAACAGTTACCAAGGGGCAGGTCCCCATTCGCAACCTGAACTATGGCACAACACCTGTTACACTGTACCAGAATCAGCCTGTGGCCAGATTGATAAAGATCCAAGGCAAGGGCATAATTGATCCCTCAGCAGACCATGGAGAGAATGTCTTTCTGTTAAATGGAGCTGTAGGCCCTGAAGGAGCAGATGCCTAGAGCTGGCTTGAGGAAACTGACTTGGACACAACAGAAACCCTGAATAAGACAAACATGGGTTGTTGTTGATGCTAGAGAGACTAGAAAGAGTCTTTTCCAACCACCCACTTGACTTTGGGTGTACCAAGAATGTGCAGCACTGCATAGTCACATGACAGCACCCACCCGTCAGAGAATGATTCTGCCCTATTCCATCTGCACTGTACCAACTAGTGAAAACCATGCTCCAGGAGATGAAGGTTACCAATGTCATCACAAGAGTCACAGTCCATGGGCTGCTCCAATAGTACTGGTCAAGAAAAAGGATTGGTAAATTCACTTCTGTGTCGACTATCGGAAGCTGAACCAAGTGATGCACAAGGATGCTTACTCATTACCATGGATAGAGGATTTCCTGGTAGGATTGAAATCAGCATCCCTGTTTTCAACCCTATGCTTGGCTAGTGGCTACTGGCAAGTTCCCCTTACACCATAGGACAGGGAGAAGTCTGTGTTTGTGACCCCCATGGGCCTCTATGAATTTGCTCGAATACCATTTGGATTGTGTAATGCCCCGGTGACCTTTCAGTGACTAGTGGAACACTGCTTGGGGAACTATAATTTTGACATGATCCTCCTCTACTTGGATGACATTGTCATTTACTCTAACACCTATTCTGAGCACAGGCAGCACCTTGAAACTGTTCTTACCCACCTAGCTAACTATGGGCTCATGGTCAAGTCATCAAAGTGTCACCTGCTCAAAGAAGAAGTTCACTACCTGGGGCATGTTGTATCTAAGCACGGAGTGTCGCCAGACCCAGACAAGATTCAAGCAGTGCATGAGTGGCCAACTCCAGTCACAGTCCGGGATGTAAGGAGATTCCTGGGGTTTGTAGGGTACTACTAGTGATTTGTCCCTAAATTCACCCAGGTAGCTGCCCCACTGCATGAATTACTCAGGGGAACAAAGCAACCACACAAAAGCAGCCCAGTGCAGTGGAGTTCAGCTCAGCCTGAGTCCTTCAACAGCCTAAAAGCAATGTTGATTCAAGCTCCAGTACTTGCCTATCCAGATTATCAACTTCCCTTCAAATTATATACTGATGCCAGCAATCGAGGGCTAGGGGCTGTCCTCTCGCCGGACCAGGATGGAGTTGAGAGGGTTGTCGCTTATGCAAGCCATGGGCTGCGTGGAGCCGAATGGAATGATGATCACTACAGCTACTTCAAGATGGAATTCCTTGCTCTAGTGTGGGCTGTCACTGAGAAATTCAACGCTTACCTAGCCACCACACCCTTCACAGCCTACACTGACAACAACCCCCTTGCTCATCTGAACACTGCACGACTGGAAGCACTTGAGCAGAAGTAGGCCTCTAGATCTTGCCAACTACAATTTTACAATCAAGTATTGTGCCGGTAAATCCAATGCCAATGCTGTTGCCATGTCGAGGTTACCCACTCAAGATGAGATGGAGGAGAATGACAACCACAGAGAAGCACTAGAGATGCCTCCCTTTCTCCAGATCCCTGCAGAGGTGGTACAAGCCTGTTGCTATAGCTTCCCCACAGCTGTCTTCCCTGCTGCAACTGCAGAAGCACTGGAAGATGACATGCCCGAGACATTAAAGGAAACCCCTGACTTATGGCAGCAGATCCAAGATCACAGTCCTGTGACTCAACAGCTAAAGGCCTTCATTAGTAACCAGCAGACCCTACCTCTGGAGGACAGAAAGCATGCTGACCCAGAACTTGTGAAACTGTGGCGACATGTGGCTCGTATGACAGTTGTGGATGGAAGGCTTATCAGCACCATCACTGACCCAAAGACACATGACCAAGTTCGACAAGTCATCCTCCCTCATGAAGCTGCAGATGTTGCCCTAGAGGCATATCATGGCAAATCTGGACACTTTGGCTGCAAAAAGACGGAGGCTCATATGATAACCAGATTCTATTGGGTTGGGATGTGTGAGGACATCCAAGAGTGGTGTGACAAATGCCTGACATGTACCCTCAAGCGAGCACTGGGGCAAGATCAAAGAGCCCCATTACATCCGATCACTGTTCATGCACCCCCTTGAGCTGGTGGCCCTGGACCATCTTAAAGTAGACCCCAGTGGGGAAGGCCTAAACTACATTCTCACCATGATGGACCACTATTCAAAGTTTGTCATTGCTGTGCCTGTCCAAGATCTTTCAGCCTGAACCACTGCTGAAAAGTTCTGGAGGCAGTTTGTTCAACCCTATGGTCACCCTACCAAAATCCTGACTGATCAAGGTTCAGCATTTGAGTCTCACTTGTTTAAAGACCTGTGTGCCTTGTATGGAGGGCAAATGATCCACACCACTGACTATCACCCTCAGGGCAATGGGCTGTGCGAGAGGGTAAATCGGACTATCCTTGACATGCTCAGAACCCTACCAGAGTCTCAGCGACTGCACTGGCCAAGACTTCTCCCAGAGCTAGTGTACCTCTACAATAACACAACTCACAGCAGCAGCACTGGGTACTCACCATACTATTTGATGTTTGGTAATCATGGGAGACTCTCCATTGACTGGGTTCTAGATGTAAAACCAAACCCAGTGAAACTCCTCCATACCACTACCGAATGGGTGACTGAGCATCATCAATGATTATGAAATGCTGGAAAAATAGTGAAACAAAACATGGAGAAAGTGTGGGAATGACAGAAAGCAAACTATGATGTCCAAGTCCATGCAATGCCTCTGGCCATCAGCAAAAGGGTACTATTAAGAAAGACTCGCTGCCACAAGCTGGATGTCAAATGGGAGTCAGAACCATATTTGATTGTTCAGATCCTGTTCCCGGACTTACCTGTTTACAAGATCCAAGAGGAGTCTGGCAGGAAGCAGCCACAGATTGTTCATCACAACAGAGTTAAACCTTGCACATTCAGAGCAGCTCCACCATCTGGAAGTCACCTCCTGGACAGTAATCTGGAGGAGAGGCGGGAACTACTCCCAACTGAGGAAAACACCTCAGAGTCAATTCCCAACCTGCTACTAACCCCATGGCTGTATCCAGTGGTGCCACACCCTTCTGTAGCCACCGTTGCAGAGCCCCCTCAATGTAGATCTCAGAGGTCAAACTTTGGGGTACCCCCTCAGAGGTATGTGACTGAAGCAGTACAAAGGATGTCCACATACAAGTAGAAAAATGAAAGAAGAGCCAAGACCACTGCCCAGTTGTAAATATGGTTTATTGAAATGTTCTAAGATGTAAATCAGAGCTTTAAAGATGCAAGGAGTCATAAATGTTTTCTCATACACTGACAAAACCACTACCATAATGTTTATAGTGTTAGGAAAACATGGAATTAAGGATTTGAAGTTTATAATCTGTAGGCTGTTATGAATGTTTTATTACCATAACATGGGTGAGGAATATGTCATTGTTTATGGATGAAACTGTCAAAAAGTTTAAAATTCAGAAGGTAAAAATTTGGGAAATATATGAGGACATGTATTGTTAGGCGGGCCTGAATCTGTAGTGTCTCTGGGACATTGGGAGCACCACATAAAATAGGGGATCCTCAGAGATATGAGGGATCAGACAGTTATGGGGACCCTGGCAGCTTAATGGGGAACCCTTGAAAAGCTTTGGTGACCCTCTGAAACACAGAACAGGCCCAACTCCAGCAGACAGTCCTAGTAGTCTAAATTCAGGGCTTTAAAAGAAAACCTTTTTCTTCTTTCCTCACCCTTTCCCCTGCTCAAGACTGACACCCAGCCAGCCAAACCAGTTGGGCAACATTCCTGTCCCCAGTGGAGAAGGAAGCCAGGCTGAGCCCTCTCAGCCAATCCCTGTGGCTAGGGTAGATTCAAATCTGGAGATTTTTTTTTAAGCCACTGACCCAGCTTCAGGAGGCTGACCTCTGGATGGAGGAGCCAATCCCCTGGCAGGTAGCTAGGACTGTCCCAGCCTAGGGTAGGCTCTACCAGGATGAAGGGAGGGGAGAAAGAGTTTGACCAGGGAGGGTGAAGGACTGCAAGTCAATGGATGTCGGCTTCCCTGTTAGGAAGCTGAAGTGAATCCCCTTGGTTCCTTTGGTGTAACTCCCTCCATAAGATCCCCAGTAGCAGCCTTGGTCATTTTTTACAGAAATTTGCCATCTAGTTAGGTTCCCCAGTGTGTCGAGTCAGTTCATTTGGCTGGAAAACAGACCCAGTGCACCTTTTGTGCAGCAGTCTCCAGGAGAAGATGCCTTTTCACTCCTTTCTGGTTGTGAACTCCCCAGAGTACAGAAGTCTTGTTTGAACTCCAAGGGTGAGTAGGCTGTTGGCCAGTATTTACTTTAAAAATTAGTCCAAGCTAGACCTGCTCCAGCTATGGAAAGATTGTTTGTTTAGTAATTGTATTGTTGCACTGTGTAATTATTGTTTTGAATTGTTAAATTGCTTCCATTGTACCCCCCCAGGGTGAAGAAAAGCTGCTACCTTGTCCAATTGTATAGAGATGAAGAGAGAAATAAGAACCAAAAAGGCAGAAGCAAGAGGGATTCAAACCAAATAATTGTTTGACCAAGATTAAAGGTATTTGTGAACTCCTACCTTGAAAGAATCTCTGCTAGTTTAACTTATTCTAGGCAGTCTGTGCTCCATATAAAGGGACTTGGGCACTCCCTCATAGCCAAGAATCAAAGAAGTGCTAGGTAAAGCCACGTCAAAGTATTATTGGTGAGAATGTGCATTTTCTGCTGAATTTCTAATTGTTTAGCTGTAAGAAGCTAATTACTAAAAGCCTGGCAGAGCCTTATTGCATGCTTTGCTTATAGTTCTAGGCTAATTTAAGTCCAAGTAATGGAAAAACTTAGTCCTTTGTCCATGTAGTAGAAGGGTGTGGCAGCCCATAGCTGGGACAGAGACACTAGGTACCCTGGCCTCCATATTCAGAAGGGGGATGGGTCATCAAACTGTCTCTCAATGCCCATGAAGCAAACTGTATTTTATTTATCTGCCTGCAATTTCCTGTTGGTTACCTACCCCTCAGCTGTTCCTGATTTTCAGGGATGTCCCTGATTTTGCCTCAGAAATTTCTTCTGTCCCTCCTAAGTCTGGCGTTTCTGGCACTAAAGAGCAGGATTTGGAATCACAGAATAATGCCAGCCATTGAGGTTACAGTCTCATTCTCATTAAGAAAATGCTATTCACACTATGAAACATGTGGTATACAGCTTCTGGGACTAATATTACTGTTTTATCTGATGTGTTCCTGATTTTGGTCATTTGTCCCTGCCCTGTCCGTTTGTCAAAAAGTAAACAACAAATTGAATTTTCAGCTGCTTTTTGCTAATTATAAATAACTCTATAAGGTATTTATAAATGAAACACCACTCATTTTGTAGATAATTTTGTACTGAACAACTTTCATGATCACGACTTCCGGCGATTCGTCATGCCGAGTAGCAGCTTCCCCGTACAGCTCCAGCCACCCCGACTGCTAAAAGTCTTTTTACCATAGTATCGCTAACTCCCTGACCCATTTGTCAGTTTCTAAATGTACCGGAAGATTTAAGGAAGTTTTAAAGGTACTCACAGTTTGCTATACGAACTCAGGTGGTACATAAGATGTTATCAAAGTGCACGCCACCTGTCACACCCGAAAAGGCCCAAAACAAGCCTAGGGCTTCAGATTCCAGCCACTCTTCAAGTGCCTCTGCTACTACCGAGGATAGTGAGCCGCTGACTCTTCTCAGATTTCTAGAGGAATTGAAGCCATTTCGCGATGATCTACATAAGCTCACCGTGGATCTTGCTGTTGTAACAATGCAGCTGAGAGAGATTTCTCAAAAAGGCTTCTGATAATTCTGCATGGATCTTTTCACTCAAGAAGAAGCAAGAGAAGCTTGACCCCAAGCTCAGCACTTGCAGACAGCGACTGACCAAGCTGGAATTGAAAGTGGAGGACCTCGAAGGGCGTAGTCGCCGGAACAATCTAGTTATAATTGGGCTCTCCGAAGGGGAAGAAGGGCAAGACATGATATCATTTATACAGAAATTGATACGCAAGCTGGCAGGCCCCTTGCCTTTTGATGACAAGTATATCATAGAGAGGGCTCATCGGGCTCTCCGTGCCAAGCCAGTACCAGGTGCTCCCCCTCGCCCATTAATCTTCCGCTTCTTAAATTTCCTGGAAAAACAACATCTCCTCCAGAAATGTAGGGAGCTTCAGGAGATTAAGTGGGAAGGCAAAACCCTCAGAATAACTCAGGATTTACCATCCTCTGTGTGTCTGAAAAGAACAGCATTCCATCCAATAGTGACGAAATTAGTTGCTGCTAGTATCAAGTTCAGAATGGCGTACCCTGCTAAGCTCCACGTTTTAATTTCAGGAGTCTGGACCCCTTTTGAAGACCCCAAAGTGGCAGCCTCACAGCTCAAGCTTGCCTTCCCCCGATCTTTCCAAGAATCCCTAAGAGGGCACTAAGAGGTCTACCGTTAGCAATGTGGAGCTCTACTAGAAAGGAATAGCTTAGTCATATTCATTTATTATGGGAATGCAGAGGTCCTACTGTGCTCCTCAAATATATCCCTTGTTGACCGGATGAAAATGTCCTGCTCTCAGGTAACAACAGTGTTACCCCTGCTTACCTCTCCATGTAAATCGCAGTCTATATGCCTGATATTCTCTCACGTTTATCACCAAGTTGCAAGAATGAGAACACTAACTCTGGGGGATAGCACCTTCCCTAGTGAGAATCCTCTGTGTTCACACAGCCAGACTGAATGGAATTTAGATGCTTGATTGGAACAAGGGACCAGATCTAAACAACTTCAGCAGCCCTTTGGAGAATTGGAGGAGTATCTTTCCCTGGTTTTCCTCTTGCCCCAGATTAACAACTCCTTATTCAGAATACAGACCTCCCTGAAGATGAAAGCAAATCTCCTCCTGCAAGTCTTCTACTTTCCTTTTGTTACGCTCTGCCGCCACATGAGGGAGCTCCAACACAACAGACGGATACCAGTCGGAACTGCATTTCCAGTAGAGAACCTGAATATTGGTTCGGAACTTTCCCCCTTTTCCTTCCCTTTCTTCTTTATCATCTTCTTCGTATTTTAATTTTACCCCGGCAGATGTACGTGGTTCGTAATGCTAGACCACTGGAAATAGCAGGTTAAGGAACTGGGGAACTTCTATAATAAACTGCAAAAGGAATGGAAGAGAGATTTGGGGATTATGAGAGTTTTTATCTCATTGGGTCCTTTTTTTTTGACTCTTCATATATGGGAAGGAGCCATACAAGTCATTTGATAAGTGTGAATATAACACTATCTATGCAAATATGTATTGGACCAACCCCAAGCATATGTGTTAGCTACATTAACACTGACACTTGGCCTGCCCGATCTTCAGAGAACAAGCTAAGTGTATTAGAATGATAATTAGACTCTAAAAATCAGAGTTTTATTGCCTCAGAGTATTTTTGATGTATTAGAATGATAGTCAATTTGATATTACTAACTTGTTCAAAATTCTAACTAATTAGAGATGGTATAGGGGCACTGTGGTGTCTGATTTCAGAGAGACTTTTGAGATTTCTCTTCTTTTTTCTCAGAGTGAGGAGGGTGGCTGGAGAGAGGGGGATGAATGTGAGGCATGAGGCATAAGACGAAGCATAACGAAATGGGTGGGAGGGCGGGTTGGGAGTATAGGTCTTTGCATATATTATGTACGGATATAACAGGGACTTGTTTGTTTAGGGGAGTGGGGGAGGACTTCTTCACACAGGAATTGTTATCTTGAGAAGTTATGGGATAAAGCTTGCGCCTATGTATCACCATGTAAACATCTATGGCAGGTACAGTGAGATTTCTCATGTGGAACGTCAGAGGGGCAAGACGTAAACTCAAGCAGTATCAACTCCTTAAGCATCTCAACATGTTAGCTGCAGATATAGTTATGGTACAGGAATCTCATCTGCTCAACTCAGAAGCAGACAAGTTACATAGACAACAAATAGGTCAGTGCTTGTCGGCCGAGGGCAATACCCAAAGTAGAGGGGTTATGATCTTAATTCGTAGATCTACACCATTTACCTCCCAACTTAATCATACCTAATCCAGATGGGCATTACATCATAGTCAAGGGGAAACTTTACTCCAGAGATATTATACTGGCCAGCATATATGGCCCTAACACTGACTCCCCAAGTTTCTTTATGCACTTACTAAATACTCTCTTGCCCCATTTAAGTACACCTCTAATTTTAGGAGGAGATTTTAACCTAGTTGTCGATCCGCAAATAGATCACTCAAGTAGGTCATTAAGAGGACTCTCTCCAGCCCAACGAGCACTCCAGGACTTGCTAGATGGTGCGGGTCTGGTGGATATCTGGCGTGTCCTCCACCCAGCTGTTAAGGAATTCACATTTACCTCACAGGTCCATCATACATCTTCCCGTATTGATTATTTGTTAATTTCTCAGAACTTGATGGCCGTGTATCAGAGGCAAACATACTTCCAGGCCCTTTACCTGACCACTCCTCTGTGTCGTGCTTGATTTCCCTTGTTTCTTTCCCCATGAAGGGGGGGCGATGGAAGGTTAATAATCAACTTTTTAAAAACTCAGAAAATATTAAACATATAGCAGAACACATCACAGTCTTCTCTGAAATGAACACCAATTCAACAGGTAGACCTGACATAGAATGGTGTGCCCTAAAGGCCTACCTTCGTGGTCATCTGATTGGTTTGGCATCCAAAAGGAAAAAAAGGCAAGAGGAGAAACTTAAATTCCTTTTATCCCAAATTCACTCGTTGGAATGCATTCTATCACCTCAGTCATCTGATTTAATGAAACAAGAGCTTGTAAGGTTAAACTATGCTTATCTGAATTTACTAAGACAGAAGGCTGAATTCTCCATTCTTAAAACTTTACTTAGATCAAGGAGAAAAAGCAGGGCGTCTCCTGGCCCTCAAGCTCAAACAACTGGAATCGGACAGATTCATTGCCTCAATCTGTTCCACAGAAGACAACACCCTAAAAACATCCCCATCAGATATTGTTTCTGAATTCAGAAAATACTACATGAAGCTGTACAGCCCGATGGAGGAACCTCCGTCATCATCAAAAATGGACTGGTTCTTCTCGCATCTCCCACTGCCCACTATCTCAAATGAACATAAAGCCGCTCTTACCACCCCATTACTCCTGAGGAGATAATTAAAGTTATTAAGGACCTCCCAACAGACAAAACACCGGGCCCTGATGCTTTCTCTGTGAATTTCTACAAAGCATTTGCCCCACAGTTGGCCCCACTACTTCTGGCCTTATTTCGCTATATTCTCTCAGGACAAGTTTCGGATAAGCCTTTATTTGAGGCCATAATTACTCTAATACCCAAAGAGGGTAAACCTCTTGATAGAACACACAGTTATAGACTGATTTCCCTTTTGAATCAGGACCTTAAGATTCTCACAAAACTTCTTGCGGACCGGTTAGGCCTGATGCTGCCGGTTATCATCGGCCCAGAGCAAGCAGGATTTATGAAGGCCAGATCTTCGGCAGATCATCTCAGGACCCTGTCGCATGTCTTTTCGGCCACCAGGGATGCTGACTATCCAGCTGTACTTGTCTCCCTGGATGCCAAGAAGTGGCAGTTAGCAGTGTCAGTGGCTCAGTAGGTAGCACACTCGCCTCTGAGGCCGGGAGATCAGAGGGCTGTGGGTTCAGTTCCCACATCTGGCACTTGGGTTAATATCCCAGTACTGACACTGTAATGCAGCATGAGAGGGGTGCTGCATTTCTGAGGTGCCGTCTTTCGGATGAGATGTTAAACCGAGGTCCCATCTGCCTGGATTGGTGGTAGTTCAGGTGGATGTTAAAGATCCCATGGCACTTATTGGAAAGAGTAGAGGAATTTCCCCGGTGTCCTGGCCAAATTTCCCTCATTCACTAAAAATACCACCAACAGCTTAATCTGGTTCAAGGTCAGCTGGTATTCATCGGTATCCCCCTTCCTGGGTCGTGCCTGAAAATAGGCAGGATTTGTCTAGTGCACTTACCTGGTCAACAAAAGGTAAATAAAAATAAATAAATAAATAAAATTCGACAGGGTTGATTGGAATTTTTTATTTCAATCGCTCCAAGCTTTTGGATTTCCTCCCTTGTTCTTAACGTGGATTAAAGCACTATATAAATTCCCAACTGCACGCGTGGCCTGTAATGGGTTTATGTACGAGCCTTTTACACTCTACGCCGGTACTAGACAGGGTTGTCCGTTATCCCCTTTATTGTTTAATATCTACCTAGAACCTCTTATTCGCAGGATCATAACAGATCCAGATATACAGGGCATAGTTGTCCAACACCAGATGGTCAAAGTCCTAGCGTATGCGGATGACTTGCTTCTGCAGCTGTCACACCCCAGGACGTCAATACCAGCCCTGATCACAATCCTGGAAGAATTTAACTCTATATCTAACTTCAAATTAAATAAGGATAAGACTCTGGTTTTCCCTTTAAATCACAAAGCGATAAAGATAGATGCTTCAGTAGTAGGATTCTCCTGGCAGACTAAGTCCCTGAAATATCTTGGAGTCAACTTGTCAAGAGACCCCGGTAGATTTATAAAACTGAACTTAGATCCCCTAGTTGCCATCATTAGGAAAGATCTTAAAAGATGGGCCTTGCTCCCCCTTTGTCTTTGGGGGAAAATTAACATAGTTAAAATGAACATCCTGACCCGGTTATTCTACCCAATTAATCTCTCAAATGCTTGGATCCCCCTTGGCGTGGTCTAAAAGGATGCATAAGATGATTACAGATTTCATCTGAGCAGCTAGGAAGCCCAGGATAAGTTACAACAAACTTACAGCACCCAAGGAGAAGGGAGGACTCCGCCTCCCGCACATTGGGCTATATTACTGGGCGAGTCATGTAGGCAAGTACCTGAGATGGCCCTCACCCGAACCTTCCTCAGCTCCATATGCATTTACCCCTACATGGCTCAAAATAGAACGTTCCCTAATAAAGGTTAATGGGCTATCTCCTAGGGCGCTTTTACATGCTAGGTTAAAGTCTCTACCCTCTTCGCTTAAAAATAGCCCTATAGCAGTATCTATAAGAGTCCACTCACAATTATGTTCCTTCTTGAAATATGAGCATACAATAGATCTTTCCCAACCTTGGTGGGGAAACCCCAACCTCACTGTCGAGGGTAAACCCCTCTAACTGAGGTGGAACTCCCAGCTGGGAGACCACCCACTCAGCTTTTTTACTTGGGAAAACATCTCATGGTTAACTTCTTCTGAGATTATCCAAAAAGCCTATATCCCAAATTCTGCCATCTTCAAAATATTCCAATTACATCATCTGATGGTGAAATCTCTTGTTTCTGTCCCTCCACCCCCCCCCAAGACTATCCTACTGGACAGAACTGATTTCCATGGCAGGCCTACCTCATGCTGTATCTAAGATGTATGGGATACTACATAAATGGAAATTGCCGGACTGTTTTGGCCCAACTCAATTTTGGGCCTCCCTTTTTCCCCAACAGGAAATTAATTGGCCTTCATTATGGGTGAATAATCACAAATATATTAGACATGATAAGCTCCAATTAGTGCAGTTCAAAATCCTGCATAATTCTTATTATTCATCCCAGAAATTGGCTAGGCTGGGACTTATCTCATCCGCTACCTGTACCCGATGCCAACAGGGAGAGGGGAATCTACTACACATATTTTGAAATGTCCCAAAATAGTTCCTCTGGCAGGCGATTCGTGGACGGGTTGACTCTGCATTGGACTAGATGATCTTTTACCTCTGAAATTTGCATTTTGGGAGATCTTTCATCTGTCACAGTTAGTAATAGAAAATTCCACATAACTCTTGTTGCCATGTCGGTTAAAAAATCTGGTTCTGCATCATTGGAAGGATACGACCGACATTGCTTATAGCGAATGGTTACAAGAGTTGTTGGCAAACCTCCGCCTGGAAAACATGATTGCTAACTTACACGATCAATCCCAGAAATTCCAGAAGATCTGGGGCTGCTTGCTGACATTGTACTCCGTACAATCATTATAGAGGCTTACTCTCCCTTTACTTCTCTTGATGACTTTTACCTTGAGTGAAGAGGTGGGGAAAGGGAGGGGGGGGGAGAGTTGATCTAGCTCGTGTTTTATGATTCTGTATCATGTGTACGCATGTTAACTAGATTCTCTCTCTCTGTAAATGGAAAATGAATAAAGTCTGAATGGAAAAAAAAACAAAACTTTCATGATCACAGTACTATGCAATTTTTTTTCAATTTAAAGTTATTTGCATTCGAATATCGTTAGTACTGGTATGGAGACCGAACATTTTAAATGAATTCCAAAGTGATTGCTACATACTGTATCTACTGTATGTATAAATCTGTGATGATGCATCTACTGTGTGTATAAATGTGAGATTTCACATTTATACACATAGTAGCTCAAATTTATCACATAGGATTTATGTCGATGCCTATTGCATAAATTTATTTATGTAACGCCCCTCTGGGGGCTTACCTGTAATTGCCCCGGTTTGTCCCCTGGTTTGCTGGCATTACTGGTGTTCCCATGTTTTCCTTCTGTCAGCATGCTGTTTCTGCCCTTCTAAGCTATAATTTCAGGGTCACGAGCGGCCGGCATGTTTGTTTCAGCCAGCACTTGCATATGCTCCTAGGAGTACTTTAAAGTTACAGACCGCCATTGAGGTCCAGGATCGAGGAGACTGTCTGTGGTCCTGGTGCCCTTTCTGATGTTCTGGGGGACCGGAAACCTGCAAGGGATATGGAAGAAGCCCATAACTGAGACACAACAGGGGTTCTGACAGTGAGGCCGCTTGGGGGCTTATGAATACTAATGAGCTGCACCATGCATATTGATAAGTGCTGCCTGCCACCTTGGGGCATGGTGTTGTGGTGGCAGTGACAGCAAAACTGCTGGGAGCCAAGAAATGAGAGTGGGCTTATTTAAAAGGGGACCACTTGGGCTACATTCTGGTGGAGTGCTGGTCTAGATAGAGCAATGTGTTGGTCTGCAGCAGAGTTGGAAAGGGGGAGAGACACTGCATAAGACTTAATGGGACTCCATGTTAATAAATGGAAGCTGACATATTTGTGACACTTGACCCCAGTTCTGCATCCAATCAGTGATCAAGTCTCCCAAACTGGACACAGAGGGACTCCTGGGAGAAGGAGGAGACTAATTCTGGTGCCTTCGTCATGCTCCAAAAAACAAGCAGGAAATATTGATCACTATGGTTATTGATTATTGATTGGCTTCAACAGCCAATCAGAATGTTGGATTTTCAGCTGAAACAGTGTGGACTTTCTGGGATTTAGTTAGTCTGTTCCTGGGCACTGTACGAGTCAGGACTGTGCTGTGGGGGGGGGGGACATTGAGCTTTAGGGGCTAATTCAGGCCCCCATTTGGAGAGTTGCCTGTCAGCAGAAGTGGATTGGAATGGGGACAGGAGGAAGAAAGTTTTGCTGAAATTCTGGTTCCCCGGGTATTTGCTGCTGGACTGATTAGGAAGGGGAAAGAGAGAAAGAGTCTGGGACTTTGATTCCCCAGGTATGGAGAAGTAGCTTGCTGTTAATTAGAGAGACTGAATGCTGCAGAAACACTGCACTGGAAAGTTGAACTGGCTGAGGAAGCTGTGCGAATTGTCAGAGTGCTACAGCCAGGATTGATAAATCATTTGCCTGCTGGGACTGCAATTTAAATTCTTAAGGGGCAGAGGGTCTTTGGTCATCGGGGTGCTAGCCAGGTGCAGTGTGTGCCTGAGTGAACTGGTAAAAGTGGCTCAGAATTGAACCCTAGCTGCAGCTGAAGAAAAGGTTGGGGACATTGTTAACTGGAAAGTGTGGATTGGTGTGCAAAGGGTTGTTGTTGCTGAGTTCCCCCTGATGAATTTTACTTGTGCTTACTGGAAAGGAGGATAGCACACAGTAAGATTGGCACTGGACTGTATTGGAGCCACTGCCTGACAACCTTGTTTTCTGAGAACTCAGTGCAGGGACTGCAGGAGGGCCCCCACCATTTGGGAGCCCTTACTCAGAACAAGGGAGGGAACTTGCTAATCCCTTCCAAATGGGACTCACTGTCTCAGGAAGTCACCAGTGCTTGCGGGGGTGCTAGAGCACTTGCGACCCATCGGAGGAGCTGGGTTGTGGAGCCACTCTTGAGTATGGGCCTTTTGGGGCTAGTAATGTCCTACCACAGTGCTCTGCAATGGGCCACAACTGGCTGAAGGTGACAAGTGGCCAGAACTACAGTCAAGGTGACCAGCTGCAAGATCCTCAAACAAGTTTCATCCAGTCAGAGGGATTCTGGCCAGCCTGTGTTTGTCGCTGCACTGACTCAAGGAGCTCCCTTTTCCTCAGGGCTGAGAACTGCAGACCATGAATACTCAGGACCTGGATCCTGGGAGGGGAAAGGGGAATTTGTTCTGTTTTAAACACTAAAGTTTCTACAATTTCAGGGCCCCAACAACTGGTCAAACCCGCGGCACTGATCAGGCCTACACCTAATGGGTACCCCTACGGACAGTATGGGGATACTGGTACCAGTGGGGGAGGGCTTGGTGTGTGGGCCCTGTTTGAGAAAGTTTGAACATTTCACTAACTTGCTTTTGCCTTCACAGTTACCCTACATCTAGGTATCCATTTCCCTATCCCTCCCCAAATAAAGCCGTGAGTTTGTTGTTTGAACTGGTTGCGTTAGTGAAATTCCTTGCATGTGCTCACTTCTGAAATATATGGTACATGGGAGAACAAGGTATCGGGGGACACAGTGTACAATGTGGTTGGTTGAGGAGAAGGGTAGGTACAGTATCCCATGGGGCTTTGTCAAGCAGATATCTAGCCCACTGCTACTATACAGTGGGTGGAAGCACTATGCTATTTTCAATATTTCTGGGAATGAACTCCTCAGTTGTCACTGTAACAGGACCCAGGCCCCTTGCCTGGTTTCACAGACAGATAGCAAAGGGGGGGGGGTAGCCCACTGGCATATGACACCGGGGCTACATTTATTTGAAAATTGATGACAAAGAAAGGCACACTGAGCCAAGTCTCATTTCCAGGTGCAACCTGGGGGGAAGGGAAAAAGGGAACGAATATGTAGCATAGACACAGTACACAGTTAAAAGCAATTGCATAGCACTGGCACAGTTTTACATGATTAAAACAAGAGTAAGTACAATAAGAGCTTGCATGAAAAATCAAGCAATTCAGTCACACCTACAGTAGATTAGAGGCAAATGTAAGGGGAGCAGTCAGGTTGAGGGAAAACAGGAACGGGGGAGTTTTGCCTGGTACCTGAAGGAAATGGAGGAGGTAATGAATTGGAGGGAGGATGAGAGTTGGTTCCAGAGTGAAGGGAGATGACAGGAGAAGGCTGATTGCTAAGCAAAGGAATAAGGATGAGGAATGGCATAAGTGTGAGAATCCCTGGAGCATATCTAAGAAAGAAAGGGAGGGAATGGAGGAGAGGTATGAAGAGAGGTAAGAAGAAAGGGACCTGAACTAGAATATGGATATTTATTTATTTAGCTTTTGCTTACTGGGTAGGCACACTAGGCAATGGGAAGCCTATTTTCAGGTGCGACCCAGCAGGTTACAACCAAGAATAGAGAGTGGAATTACTATATATTGAGACATACATTGACAAGAAAAGATACATCTGATAAGAAAGCATGAATGAGACACAGTGGTTCTGGCAATGTGAGAGTAGAGGAAGAATGGATAAGGAGGTGTGGAGTGAGCAATGGTGGGTACAAGTGGGGGAGTTGGTAGAAAAACAGCAGAAGACATTGCACAGGGTGTCCAGTCTGGCCAAGGAGATGGAGGGAGCAGTGCCAGAGACCGCGTCTGCATTGTCAAAGATTGGAAGCACCATTTTGGTGACAAGCTCACAGCATATCTGCAGAGACAGACAGTCTTTATTGCAGTACAAGGCACCAGGTTGGGGTGGAGCTTGACGTAGATGGTGTTTGTTGTCTAGCCACTCACTGAGGTATTTGAATGAATGAACCACTTCAAAAAGGGGTGTCATCCATCCAAGGTGGAGAAGATAGGCTTAGTTGGGAGTCTGGTCAATTTTTGGCTGGTGCTAAAGGTCATGGTCACAGTTTTTTTTGTGTTGCTCAGAGTTGGTTAGACTGAAACAAGTGTAAGCTCCTACTCTTGATGTCTAGGGGTATGCCTAATGTTAATTGAGGGGGAGGGGAACACTATACAGCCAGAAACACAGTCTCAGAAAATAATACAACTCGTTACCTAGGTCCAGATGCAATGTCACAATGCCAGCTTCACTTAGCAGCCTGGGGGTACAGCAGACATGGCAGCAAATCTGATTAGTTACACAAAACAATAAGCCAAATTATCAAGGCCATTGTCCACTCCAAATTGAAGAAGAAAAAATATGATTTAATTTATCAAATTTGATTAACTCACTTCATGGAGTGGTGGGTACAATTTACCAGGTGGGTAACATTTAGGGCAACATGCACAATACTGTCTGGAGCAAACTTTTAGTTGTTAGAAGCTTTTAACACTGCAGTGTTCCCTCCAGGTCGAACACAGGCTTCTATATCCTGACAGCAGTAAACAAAGCAGGCCCAAAAGCAAGGCCACAAACAAGATTTTCTTCTCCCAAAACTCTCCTGCACAAAGCTTTCTTTTCACGCTTACTTCATGGAACACAAGCTGGCCAAACTGCATAGACAGCTGCAGATAAATAGAGTAGCTGAAACTGCAAGCTGTACTCCCAGCAATAGTGGTTCAAAAGCAAAGCTCCCAAAATGGTTGGTCTCCGAGCAGCAAACAAAGTCCCACGGGAATTATCACGTCCCCTCTGTCCTATGCCTCACGCAGCTACGAGTGTCCCAGGGAGTTTCTGCTTATCCCTGGCAACTCCAGAGACCCATGCAATGCTCCGCTCTTAGACTGAATAGGCTTCCCAGCTTTTTCTGGCCAGGCTGAAATGCCACTGGAAAGGGAGACAGGCTGCCACCACTGCACTCCCTGCAACATGGACTGCCACCACTGTGCTGCCCAAGTGACCTAGCATGGAACCTTCTTTTCTCTTGCCCAAGGGCAAGAAATATGGGCACAGGGCTCACCCATACTAACCACACCAAGATGCTAGAGTGTGGCAAGGAAGGCTGCTTACTTTCTCCCAGGGATCTGACTCCCTACAAGGTGCACATGGTCCCAAAAAATCTCATGGACTCCTGACCACTCACTTTATCCACTGATCTTCAAGGGCAGTGGGCTGGGGGGGCCAATAGACCACCCTGGCCCCGAACCTCTGCCTTCATGGCTGAGCACACTTGGGCCATCTCCTCACTTCTCCAAAGACTCTTGCCTCTCCCCAAAAATCCCAAATTCATACCTCCTGGGCTGGGACCCCTTCTGCTTGCAGTCAGGCTGCCAGCTCCAGATCTACAGACACCAGAACTTCCTTTGCACTAACTAGAGCTCCAAGATAAATTAACTAGTAAGCTCCCAGAGGGGGCTTACACCAGTATAGGACACTATGGAAGTCTTGCTGGAGCAGACCTTTCATGGTTATAGTGGAGGGACCAAAGGTGTAAATGAGCGTGTCATCTGCAGACATGTGGATCTACAAGTTGGCGCAAGCTATGGGAAGATCATTAAGGAAGATGGAGAACAGGATGGTCCCCCAGGATGAAGCCCTGTGGGACCCTGGCTTGGATAGGAAGTGGAGGTGACAGGGCACTAGCAACCTTTATTGACTGCAGGCAGCCAGAGAAGTAAGAATGAACCAGTCTACAGCAGGAGCTGAGAGGCCAGAAGAAGTCAGCTTATCCAGGAGGAGAGGGTGGAACACCAAGTCAAAGGCCTTGGCCAGATCCATGAAAAGGACAGCTGTGATGTACCCCTGATCCATTTCTTAGATGATAGAATCAGTTCCATGCAGCAGGGAGCAGACAGTGGAGTGATGCTTCCAGAAGTCAGACTGGAACAGGGAGAGGAAATTGGTGGAGGACAGAAAATCAGAGAGTCTAGCATAGACAAGCTTTTCTTGCCTTTTAGCAAGGAAAGGGAGGTGGGAGATTGGCCAAAAGTTACCTAAGGAGGAAAGGTCCCCACTTTGTGGAGTGAAAGAATTTTGGCCAGCTTACAGAACTGAGGGACAGTACTGAGGGAGAAGGAGAAGTTGAGTAGGTGAGTCAGTGGAAGTGCTATGGCAGGTGCAGAGATTTGGGGTCATTTAGGATCCAGTCCATCCGGACTGGAGTTGCACAGGATGAGGCAGTAAAGGGCAATAAGGGTTTTCTGGGTAGTAACAGGGGGGAAAAGGAAACCAGTGGAAAGGAGACACGAGGGAATGTGAGGAGGAGATGAGGAGGCTGGCGGGTGAGTGGAAGGGACAGAACAAGTGGTAAAAACTCTTTGAGATAAACAGCAACAGAGGAGGGTTTGGACACTGGTGAACCATTTCAAGAAGGTCTGGAGTGGCAGGCTGTGTGGGAGGGCCAAAAAGGGAGTTAATTACTTTCCAGCACTTTGAGCAGGTGTTAAGGGTATTCTGGAAGTTGGCCTAAAAATACTGCAATTTTGTAGCTCAAACAGCCTTAGTACAGGAATTCCTCCTGATAGTCATATATAAAATGAGGTCAGGAAAGGAGTGAGACAGTTTGGGACATGACCAGGCAAGGTCACAAGACTTGCATTGATCAATGATTTCAGGGGAAATCCAGGGGTGATGTCGACTTTTGACTCTGGATTTTCTCAGTGGGGTTTGCTTGTCTCAAACAGATGAGAATTTGGAATGAAACAGGGAGAGGGCAATGTAAATGTCTGTGGCAGAGTGTATGCCTGTCTAGTCTGTGGTAGCAAGATAACTCAAAAGAGCTGAGGTGTTTAGCAAGCAAATGGACCTAGTCCAAATGTATTTAGGGGAGGAGAGTTAATGCCAGATCTTCCTGATACAGAATGTCTTGCAGTGGTTGCTGAGAGTATCCAGCAATATTCCTGTTGCTCCAGTACGGTTGGGGTAGGAGAAGAGGAGCTAGTCCCGGAGGGAGTGATTAGCAGAGTGGGGGTTGAACTGGGTGGATTCGGTGACAATCTGTGTGAGATATGGGCATTCAACCATGTGGACGTGTTAACAAACAGGATCACATTAGTGGTATCAGTGTAGAAGAGCCCCTGAGGAGCAGTGATCACCAAACATTGTGGTTCTGTGTTGACATGGGTAAGGAACCATCAAGCGTAACGATGCAAGTACTGGATTTTAGGAAGACTGACAATGGCAAAATGGGTGGAATACTGAGGTGGTGCCTAACGGCAGCTGCTGAAACCTGCCTCAAGCAGAAGGAGAAAAAATCAAAAGCTAGGAGACCAAATTGAGTCAAAGAGGGCCATGGGTAAGAAGTATAAGAAGTCCCAAAACGAAGGATGAGATGGCCTACTGGGAGAAAGTTATGGAGGCTAATAGGGTGATTGGGGGGGCAAGGCTAGGAATGAGTTATAAATTGCAGAAGGGATTAAGGAGGGTAAAAAGGCTTTCTTCAGATACATCATTGATAGGAGGGCTACGAATGAAGGCATAGTAAATTTAAAAAAGGGTGTGCTGGGTGGGTAGAAGGCAGTAAAGATAACACAGAGGTACTGAATGAATACTTCTGCTCAGTCTTTTCCAAGGAAAAGGATGGGCCAGTGCCACAAAGGAGACTGGGGGGAGGGAGGGGGGATATGGATGAGAATAGGATATCAGAAGACCTGGTTAGGAAGGGGCTCATGTCCCTTAAGGTGAAAAAATCCTCAGGTCCAGATTGCATGCACCCCACAGTGTTGAGAGAACTGGTAGCAGAACTTGCAGTTCTACTAGCATATCTGTTCAACAGTTCATTAAATATGGGAGGCAGCTACTGCAGGAATGGGGACCTGCACATGTGGTACCACTGCAGAAGACTGGGTCTAGGGATGACCCTGGCAACTACAGACTGGTCAGTCTGATCTCCATTGTGGGTAAACTGAGGGAGACCATTCTTAGGAAAAGGCTGGTTGGGTTTCTTTAGGCAGATGGGCTCCAAGATGATAGACAACATGGGTTCATGGCAGGGAGGTCTTGTCAAACCAGTCTGATCAGCTTATTTGACTGGGCAATGAAAGTGGTGGACAAGGGCTAGACAATTCACATTTTGACATTCTATACCTGGATTTCAGCAAGGCCTTTGACTCAGTGCCCCATATGAGGCTGATCAGGAAGTTGGAGGCCCTAGGGGTGAGAAGCAAATTAACCAGGTGGCTTGCTAATTGGCTCAGTGGTAGGGATCCCAGCATGGTGGTATTGGGGAACTTTCAGTTACGAGGGAAGTTAACCGCTGGGGTCCCACAGGGTTTGAAGTCCGGCCCTGTATTGTTCATTGTGTTCATCAGTGACATTTGGGATGGCATTAATGGCAAGAAATGCCACTTTGTGGACAACACCAAGCTCTGTGGGAGGGTGGACAGAGATGAAGGGTACAGCCAGGACCTAAAAGAGGACCTTGCAAAGCTATAGAGGAGATCTGGCATCTAGCAGCTGGGATTCACTTCAAAGAAGTGCAAGGTCATGCACATAAGGGTTAAGATCCCAAGTGTCGAATACAGTCTGGGGGGGGGGTAAAGATCACTGTATCAGAGAAGGAAAAGGACTTCGGGATAGCAATTACTAGCAACCTAATGCAAGCTACATAGTGCAGAAAGGCCGCAGCTTAGGCTAACAGAATGCTGGGATGTATAGCTAGAGGGGTCATGAGCAGAAGATAGGAGGTTATCCTGCTACTGTACAGATCCTTGATGCAGCTGCTCTTGGAGTATGGTGTGCAGTAGTGGAGTCCCTACCTGAGGAAGGATATCAACCAGCTTGAGGTAGTACAGAGGAGAGTGACGAGGATGGTTCAGGGACAGCAGGACAGTGCTTGTGAGGACAGATTAAAAAAAACTCAATATGTACTCCCTTGAGGAGAGGAGTAAGACAGAGAGCATGACTGAAACTTTCAAGTACCTGAATGGTATAAACAAGGTGGATATTGGGGGCCTTTTTGCCTTATGGGAAACAAGACTAAAAGAAAGCACTGTTACAAACTGGTGGGGGAGTGAGTATTCAAGAAGCAGGTCAGGAGACTGTTATTTACAGAGCAGCTGGTGTCAGGGTGGAATGAGCTCGCATCTGAGGTCGTCAGCCAGAAGATGGCATGGGGGGTTCAAGAGAGGGTGGGAGAGGGTGAAGTGTAGGGTCACTGTTAGTAGGGAGGGGCCCAATGTAATTATTGGATCAAGGGCTCAGTATCAAGCAGACTTCACAGACCAAATGGCTAATTCATATGATCCTGTAAGCATCATGTGTTTAATTAAACAAGTTCATAAGAAGACACTTTGTGCTTCTGGATGTCAACTTCCTTCTTCCAGATGGTTACGCATCACATTTCCATACAGTATTATCTTTGGAGCACCACATATAGGATCCTCTGTAGTTGCCTTCTGTAACCTAGGCTGTTACTATGTGGCTAACCCATATTCTGGTGTTAACTCTCCAGCTCAATCTTTTCAAAGAATTCCCCTGTTGAAATACATTCTGCATTTAAGGTGCTCTCCTGCCATTTATCCATGTGGGGGATATTTACTCATCTAATGCACTTTCCCAGATTTCCAAGGTTCCCTAACAATCTCCTTAGCTGTACAGCTGTTCTATATAACACAGGGGTCTCTTTGGTATACTGATCAATGTGCTGCACTTTTTTCCCTTTCTGGATCCAACACACTTTCTGGGCCTCTCCCTCTATTTTGCAGTTACTCTGAGATAGTTACCTTACCTGCTTTAGACCTCATCCTTCTCTGAGCTGGGCTTTCTCCCCATACTCCATCTTCTGTAGTGAGGTGGCCACACTAGCTGTTCTGGATGCATGACCACATAACCTTTCAGACCTATTCCCTGTGAACCCTACATCTCTCCTCTGGGAGTCTATGCCCACTGTGCTGTTCTGCTGGGTGGCAGACATCTGGATGCTTCCAGAAAGCCTATTAGAGAGCAGGACCCAAGGGTTCACCTGTGCCACACCCAGACATGGATCCCTACCGCCACTTTCAGGCCCAGCAAGCTCATACCAGCCTCCACCCTCTAGAGACCTGGTTCCCACAGCTGTGGCTGGGGAGCTGTTGCTCTCTCCTCCATGAACTTCTCCTAACTGGCTCCTCAAACTTCTCAGCTCCTTCTCTACTTACTGTGTTCAGACTCACTTAACAGAGGGCTGTTGCTACATATAATCATTTATCTTCTTGTTTTTAGTACTGTAGGGACACTGTAATACAACCCCTACAGCTGCATGGTGGGCAACATTTCTCCTCCAGCTTAAATTAGTTGTTGCCCCCCAAGTGCTAAATATATCTGAACACGTTACACATATGGACTTCTTATAACATATTTGCAAGGAACAGATGGGTGAACATTAGGGCTGGCAGAACTCAGTGACATTCTGACCCTTATTAAATAAGAAGTGCAATGGGGGGGGGGGTGATGAGTTCTGACTATTTATAAATATCTGAAAAAAATGTGATCAAGTACATAAAGGGGCCAAAACTCTGTAATATTTAACACAGAGGCCTAAAGGGAATAACTTAATTCATTATTTGTATGAAAAGTAAACTAAATATGCTAAAGCAAAGCAATCAGTAGCTCCTTGAAGGATGGCCTCCCTTGGTGACATACCTGCTTGGTCCTGTGAGTGTGTCTTTAAAATTAATGATTGCTTTGCCCTACCCTGGCTTACCTAGCCAGCAACAGTGCACCAGTCGTGACCGCCGTGACCTATGACAATTTGAATTTTTTTTTATTATAGAACTGTGTTTTTTTTTTTATTAATGATTGCATTGCTTTGCTTTCCCCTGCCCTACCCTACAATACACAGCACTACACCACCTGATCAACGGAAACTTTTATTTTTCACTTTGTTTAGTTTTCTTTTTCCTTAAAGAAAAATATTTTAAATTAATTTGCTTTACCATCCCTGGCCTACCCTTGCCTACAGAGCCAGCAGCACTACTGCACCACAGCAACACAGCACCTAATCAATCATACAATTTATTTTAATTTTTTCAGCCACTTTTTTGCTCCTATATCTCACTAAGCAGATGCTACTGCACAAGCCACAATCGTCCTTGACCATGTCTTATTTTTTCCTTTTTTATTCTGGGCTCGCCCACCCACCTGACTGCCCAGTCTCTCTCTCTCCCCCCCCCCATTGAATCATTCATGACACTTCACTCAGCCACTATTTTTCCCTGTAGCTAGCTAAGTACTGCAGATGCTAACTGCACAAGCCACAATCGTTCTCAACAATTTCTTATCTTTTTTATTTTGGGCTTGCCCTCCTGACCCCCCAGTTTTTCTCTCCCCACCTTGGATCATGAGTGACACTGGAGCTAGTCTCCCTGCCTGCGCATTCTCTCCTCTGCTCTGTGTGGTGCACTTACAAGGCTTTTAGAGCCTGACTTCCTGGTGTCACATGCTACCCATTCAGGCTATGTTCCCTGTTGGATGCTGCCAGCCACTTGTGCTGATGCTCTATGTGGAGTGTGGCATGTTGACAGCATCTGAGGAATTTGGGCGGGTGGGAACTTCAAGGTCAGACTGGTGGTGAGAAAAAAGTGCGGTGAAGAAACAAAACAGTGTAATGCTTACCCATGGATCCGGAACTGGACTTTTTCCGCAAAATCTGTTTATTCAAGTCTGGGAAGGGAGTCGCTGGCAGTCACAAGGGAAGAAAAAGACTTGGGCATCATCATCATCACTGATGACCTGAAATCATCCAAGCAGACCACTAAAACAGTAGGTAAGGTTAGGGGGATGTTGGGGTGTATTAGTAGGGGTATCACAAGTTGGAAGAGGGAGGTAATAATCCCTCTTTACAAGACACTGTTTAGGCCCCATCTGGAGTACTGTGTGCAGTACTGGAGGCCACACCTTCACAAGGACATTAACCAAATTAAGGCAGTTCAGAGAAGGGCAACCAAAATGATGCAGGGACTGCATCAGAGAGCATATGAGGACAGTTTAACGGAGCTCAATACGTATACCGTAGAGCAAAGGAGGGAAAGAGGTGATATGATCAAAACATTCAAACACCTTAAGGGCATTAACAAGGTGAAACAGTCTAACATGTTTCAATATAAGAAAAATAGCAGGACAAGAGGACACAGCATGAGATTAAAGGGAGGCCGATTAAGGGGTAATGCGAGGAAGTTCTTTTTCACAGAAAGGGTGGTGGATGCATGGAATGGCCTACCTCAGGAAGTGGTGGCTATGAATACAGTGCAGGGCTTCAAACAGGCATGGGAAAGGCATAAGGGAGCAATACAGATGCGTATGAATAGATTGGCCATTGACAGAACAAAGGCCGATTGCACATTTATAAGGTGGAAAAAGAAATGGCAGACTGGATGGGTTTTGCGGTCCTTATCTGCCATCAACCTCTATGTTTCTAAGTCTGTGGGTAAGTGCCAGATCCAAAGCTTTTTGATTTGAGGTGGAAAAGTCCACCCAGCCCTAGCCTGCATACTCGCTCTAGCAAATTTTCTCGTTAACAATTGACTACGTAAATTCAGCAGGCACCTCTACAGAGGTGGTTGATCAGACCACTCCCTACCTGTAATGGGCACAGGCAGACACTAAAGAGTGAGGGTCTTTACAAAATAGGTAGGAACAATTGATTATAGCTCTACATGTAAGCCCCTCTCCATAATTGTGGGCTTAGCTTACAGGCTTATGGGCCTCTTGCTGCTTCTTCCCCAGCAAGACCTCTCAGAAGTCTTCACTCTCATGTTCCCCTACAAACATAATTGTGCAAATGGGGGACTGGCAGGGCATGAGGTATGCCATTTAGGAGCCCTGGGTGGGAGTCGTGCATGAGTTCCTTCCTCTTCATGGCTAGAGCCACATGGGTGGTCTCAAGCCCCAGGACTGGCAGTGTGGTCAGAACTGGGACATGCAAAGGAGAACCTTCACATACATCAGAAGTGTCTCCCTGACCTATGGTGGCCAGTGGGTTTGGAGAATTAAGCTATGTCATCAGAGGCACCATCATGGCCTTGCATGCATTGCATGCCTTCTTAAGGAGCCAAAGTTCCAGTAAACAAACTTAGGCTGTGTGCTTGCAACAAAAGGATCCTAGACTCCAGAGTAAGCAGCGGAACCAGAACTCGAAGAAGTAAGTACCATCAGGCACCAACACAAAATGTTTTCTAGTACCAAGGCATGCAGTGGGGCCTGAAACAAGGGTAGGCAAGGGGCACATGGATCCAGCAGAACAAAGAGAGTGGCTCCTACCTCTTGCATAAAATCCCTGACTTTGTAGTGGGTAAATGGTTCATCGAAACTGACAATGTCCTAGCCCCTGGGTAGGCAGCAGAGCCATGGCATGGACAAAAACAGCCTTTATGGGGGGTAAAATAAAGGCAGCAGAGGCTTCCCCAAGCAAAGACTCCAATGTAAACAATCATGGTGGCAGCAAGGACTACTGGGAAGTGGTTGGAGGTGAACAGCATAGTTAGCCAGTGAATTTTTGCCAGCAGGGAGCCTGCTTTTTTCCAAAAACTGCATGTATGTGTAAGCCCCCAAAATGGGCTTACCTGTGAGGGCTACAGCCCCTACTCCTTCACCGCTGTCCATGGTGATGGACCTGGTGGGATTTGGGCCAGCCAGCCCCATTGGGGCTCAGAGGCTGAGGTCATGGTAGCCCGGTGACCCTGGCCCATATTTCAAGAGGGGCTGAGGTCAGATTGTGTTTTATGCCTCTGGGCGTAATAAATTGAAGTTTGCTGGTCCAGGGAGCTGCCAAGGGTCGGGACTGGACGAATGTAAACAAAGATGGCAGCCCACATATTACTGGGCATGTGTGACCACCAGGAGTGAAAAATTTAAAGGAGCTCCATTTGTGGTTTTAGCCAAGCAGCCACTAATAACATATCTCCAGCTCCACGAAAAGCAGGGCAGCTGGGACTGAGTAAAATGCAAACCAGAGAGCCTCTGGTTTGGGAGGGGGGCTTTTTCCAGCCCTTTTAAGGGCATAGGTATAAAAATTGTGGCTGGAATTGTTTTGGGGATAATGTACACAAAGGTGACAGCCCCATAGGACTACAAACATAAGGGGGCTGCTTGGTAAAATTGAAGGGGCACTGAATTTGCTCTGGACTGTTGCAGCCAATCAGTGGAGGTCTGTACAAAAAGTATAAATAAGATGGCCACCCTGCCTAAAAGGAGAGAGCAGCCAGAGTGAAAGTGGAGAGGGGATGTGTGGGTTTCCTGGCCTAGAGTTGTACTCAGGCCACCATGGCCTAACCATCCAAGTACTGGAAGGAACCAAAAGTTATAAAGTGTGAAGATTTGCAGCCAGGAATAAGAAAACTGTTTTTGGAGTGTGCTTCAGACAGCCAGAGTGCTCAAGCCAAGAGAGATAGAGAGAATGAGATAGTCAGCTAAAAGCTGTTACAAAAAACTGTGTGTGTTTCCTGGTGTTCCCAGGACTTCAACCCTTGCAAAAAAGACTGAGTTACTTTTCTTCCTTCGGTGGAGTAATTTAGGTGAGTGAAAATTCCAGCAAGGGGAGTGTCTGAGTGTGCTGTGGCCAGGAACTGAGAAAAGGACAGCATTTCGGTGACCAAAGAAACCAGGAGCAAGAGTGCTGGGTTGAGGAACTGTGTAAAAGCCCAGCTGTAACTACCATTCCAGGGTGCGCAACAGGGTTGTCTAGGGGACTACATCCATTAATCCCTTGACAGAAGAATAAGAAGAGACCAGCGGCCGAAGACAACCAGAGGCCTGCCTGGTGAAAACTGTCTACAAAGGCCAGTTGGTGAAGTTGGCAAGGCCATGCAAGTGAAGAACAGCTTCTTCAGTTTTCCCATTCTCAAGTTCTGCAGCCTTGTGCTACATCATCTGGATACCTCCATGATACTGTGCAACTGCCAGTTGGACTGCATCTCAGCCATCTGAATCCTCCCCCTATGTACCACTGAACTGCAAATATCCTGGGCTGCAGCCTTGGAGAGTCTTTATCAGCTAGCTCGCTAGTTAGTTTACAGGGGGTAAGGCCTGGTCTGGAACCCATTTAAAGTCATCTGGGCCTTGGTGAAAGTTCTCAGGCCTGCATCACCATCCGATGAGGTACCCAGGCATCAAAGGACATTCTAGGGTGCACACCAATGTGGGAAGTCAGTTTATTGCTTGGGGGGTTTAAAGTGACTAAAGTGATTGTGCTGTGTCCTATTTTCTTTTTTTCCCTTGAAATATTTTTATTTCCTGGAGGTGGTAACTTGCAGATTGTCTACAGATATTCCCTGCCACTGCCCTAGGTGGAGGTACCACGCCAACCAATTGTCCAGTTACAGAACCCAGGCCAGGCCCCTCAGAGTTGTGTACCTGGTGGACCCGAGGGCCTCAGAACAGCTAAGGTGAGTCAAAGGGTTGTTACGTATGCTCTGCACAGCTTAGCTAATGCTTTAAAACCCTGTTAGCCCAGAAAAAGTCTGATCAATGAAACATTGAGTTTCAGCCAATGTAAAAATGGGCTCAAACCAAGTTTCTGGACCCAGTCTGTGTGTCTGAGATGAAGAAAACTGTGAACCTGAGATCCACTTCCTGCCAGGAGGAGCTGCAGTTCTGGCAGGCCACTTGAGATTGTGTACACATCTAACTTGAATTAGAGAAAGCAGTTTTAATCAGAACTGAGGGAAGAAAGGCAAGACGTGGAGCACTTTTTTTTTCTTCTGCCCCATCAGTGTCTCTTCCCCATAGGGAATCAAACTCTACAGAGAAGCTATCAGCCAACTGAGGCCATTGCCTACCACAGGGTTCCATGAACTCCCCTGCATCAGCAGCTAAAGACTGATCCGAGAGAGAGAGAGAGAGAGAGAGAGAGAGAGAGAGAGAGAGACAGAAGAGACCAGAAAGAGTGACCAAATGATCCCAGATAAGCCTACCCTTCAGCTGCGTGCACATCCAGCATTTTGCATGACCAGCTAACAGAAAAATGAGAGGTATCTGAGAGCCTGCAAAACCATGGGTAACCACTGGGGTTTCAGCCCTGCAGCTGGGGTTATTGAAATTGGGCCTAGGACAGAGGGAAAAGCCTTGGGTGGGACTGTGTAACAATAGACAGGCTTAGACAGAACTCCTTATGAGGCCAGTTGGCCAACCATTTGGATTACAAATAGGGGCCCTATTTCCAGCAACGTGAATGGCACAAGTAGCACTTTGCGCCATGAGTTGTGACATTCTGGATTCTGCAAAGCAGCCTGTGACATGTCACAGGCTGCTTGCATCAGAGTGGACTTATGCCACCATTTGCACCATAAACCCCCTGTGACATGGTGCAAGAGGGTTTACGGCAGCAGCTACACCGTATTCTGGAAGGGCGGCTGCCACATCCACTAAACTGGAATTTTAAAACAACCCCTTGAGGACATCTGTCAAGGTACATTTACACCAAGTATTAACTGGTGTAAGTGTACTTTGCATCTACCAGAGGTTGTGCCAATGTGCCACCAGACCATACCCCTTTTCATGTAGTCCACCCCCTCATGCCCTGATCCCCAATAAAACGTTGAAAAGCCCCACAGCACTATCAGACTCCTCCTACAAGCCCTGATCCCAATAAAATGTTGAAAAACCCTGCAGGGCTGTCTGACCCCCCTACACCTATCCCCGGTGATGGACAATGCTCATGCAGGGCTATCGGCAATCCCCCAATCCAGTACCCGATCCCTGCAACCCACAAGAGTAGTAAGGCAGGTCCTAACAATAAAATACAAAGCATCCTGTAGTGCCCATTGAGCCCTGGTATTCTAGTGGCCCCCATCCCCGCCACCTGGTGGTGCCAGACCATCCCACTCCCCTCCCCAGCCCATACCCAGGCAGTGACTGGCACAGCTCACCTCTCACCACCACAGCCAGCCACTGACTGAGCTCCACTGTGAGTGTGTACTGTCAATAGTACTTGCTCAATGAATGACTGCAGCTGTCCTTCACTGAGGGCCTACTATTTACAGTATGCACTTCCAGCAGAGCTTAATAGGTGGCTGACCATGGTGGGGTGAGGTGGGCTGTGCTAGTCGCCGGCTGGGTATGGGTTGGGGAGAATGGGGTGATCTGGCACCATGGGGTGGGGGGCCACTAGACTACCAGGGCTCAATGGGCACTACGGGATGTTTTTTAATTTATTGTTAGGATTTGTCTTACTACTCCTGTGGGGTGTGGGGTACAGGGATTGGGTACTGGATGAGGGGGTCCCCAATAGTCCTGTGGGGCTTTTTAACATTTTATTGGGGATCAGGGCTTGTGGGAGGGTCTGATAGCCCTGCAGGCCTTTTCAACATCTTATTGGAGATCGAGACTTGTGGGGGGGTCCGATAGCCCTCTGAGACTTTGACAGATTGGGGTGGGGGGCACTTACACCCTTCCTGTGACCATGCCACAGGGTTGCAGCCAACTGTTCCAGTACACCCTCCGTTTGGTGTACCAGTATGGTTGGCGCAATTCACAGAACTTAGATGTGGGGACGCTGCCCGATACAGAATCGGGCACAGGGTCCCTGGCGCAATGGCATTTGGTGCAAGTAGCCTTTGTCATGACTTACATCAGCCCTTCTAGAATTGGCCCAAATATTCAATATATAATGTATTTGTATGTGGTCATAACTGTAATTTGTATTCCCTATTTGTTTTGACTGTTCTCAATATGCAGTTTTCACTAGTGAAAATGGGCATGTTGCTCGTCAGCTGACAAGTATAAAAAATAAAATAAAATGAAAAAAATGAAGGAACTGCCTTTCTTTGGGGGTTGTTGTTGCTGCTACAGTATTGCATGTTTTGGGATGGGTTGTGTAGGCAACAGTAGTTTTACAGTTCCTGAGGAGTGACAGCATTGTGTACAGTATCCAGGTACTCCGTATTACTACCCCAGGTGGAGGTACCATGTCACTGCTAGACATGGTACCTCCACCTGGGGCAGTAATAGGTGGAGGTACCATGTCACTGCTAGACCCAAGGGCCCAGTGTAGCACAACTCCATTCCAGACCAGTCCCCTTGGAAGGTGGGATAGGTGGACTCCGAGGACCACCGGTGGCTGCTACATGGATACCCTTCAGACATGAGAGTATGGGCAGTCACAGATATCCTGGTTTAAATCTTTAATCTGTGATCCTTGTCAGACTTCACCCATGAAAGCAGTCACAGCACAACTCATGGGAAATATTCCATGCTCCCAGTGACTGCAGAGAACTACTAAGACCCTGGTATGACACAAGATGTTTACCATCAGATCCACTATAATGATATATTGACTTATCTTTCTACTCTGTACACATATACACTTTATACATGTATGCTTATCACAGACTTCTAGAATAATTTTTCATAATGTATCAGTCCTACTTCTTCAGCAACCAAACCTCAAAAAGAAGCATTTTAACCCCTGCTGCTATTATTACATACTTTTGACTGCTGACGGAAGTGCATTGACAAGATATTTCCTCTTATATCTTCTGAAAAGGAAACAGTTGCAATACTCCAAAACATCACTTGACTATTAATATGCTATAATAACTGGGGAGCATTTTCTCCATATGAACACCCGGTTATAATTCACAGCAGGTTATAACGGCAAACACACACTGGGTTTCCAATGCTCCACTCATGCGTCTGCCTCTGCTCTCTCTACTGACAGGGCACCGTCACCGGCCACTTGCCTTGCCACTGTTGACTGGACACTGCTCACTCCACATTAAATGAATAATTAAAAAAAAAAAAAACTTGCCACTCACCTCTAATCCTAGCTCAGCTAAACTTTAAGAAAAAAAAAGGTTACATCAGCTGTGTGACCGCAGACCATGGACTGCATTCATCCACACAGGATCGCAGCTGTTTTATTTTAATTGCTGTGGTGAGAAAATGCTTCCCAGAAATTATATAAAAGAAACATGGGGTGGTGTGTTTAACTGTCTGGGTTTACGTAGCATCCAACACTTTGGGGTGTGTGTAAAATCTTGTTAAACAATGCATTATTCTATGTGTAATTACTGGTGACTCCCTTGATCACAGAGTACACAAGACTCTGTTAAATGCTGTAATAACCTGAAAACTGGTTATTATAGCATTTTCAAAATGTTATGTTTCAGTAACTTGTCTTCGGGAATCAATCATTTCAAGCGTGACACCTCATTGGCTCTTCATCTGTGCGAGGGAGAGCTGGACGCCTGAAGAAACAGGCGCCTCTGTTTCTGAGTTCCTGAGGACTTGTGCTGAACTTTGTCTTTCACCTTTTAAGTAACTTTTACATTTTTTTTTTCACAGTTCATCTGCAAAAAAAGCTATCTGCTACTGCAACACTTTGGTCGGCACTTTGGTAAACAGTGAGATTGGGAACAGATCGTGTTTAACTGACTTTTGTCTACCTATTGCGCTTCCCGTGCCTGTTCCACAGTACTTCTTTAAATAAAGAAAAGAACACAAAAGAGAAAAAAAATTTCTAGAAAGAGAGTGAGTGTGTGTGTGTGTGTGTGTGTGTGTGTGTGTGCATGTGCGTGTGCGTGTATGTCTCTCTCTTCACAGAACTGCTTAACATTCTCTCCCTGTCTCTCTCTGTCATTCAAAGTGTTGACAGAAAAATGCCCTGCACCAGTAATTATAACAAATAAAGGCTATGCAACTATGATGTTATGAATTTTTTTTGCACACCCTTGGTGTGTGATAACCTAAAAAAAATCCATAACACACAGTTGCATAGCCATTATTCTCTATCTAATACAGTAGAACTATAAAATATTATACATTTCTTTTTCACCCATCTTTTCTTTATCAATATATAAATATATTTATTTATTTGGGGGAAAACATTTTATTGGATTTTTTGCATAAACACCATGGCCCAGATATTCAAAAGGGTTACGCATGGTTCAACAGTGTTGCGCCATGCACAACCCACTGATGCGCCCTGGTGCGATATTTAAAAGGGAAAAGTCATGCACAAATCCTGATGCGCTGGGCACATCAGTATGTATGCAGGCACAGGGGTGTGCCTATGCATAAACTGCACAGCCCGATATTCAGCCGGTCGTAGAGTTATGCAGGCCCAACCCCTACCTGCGCCTCCACAACTTTATGCCAAAAAAAAAAGATCAAGTCGAGGGCCACCCACAGGTCAGCTGCCAAACTGCAGGGTGCAACTCAGCAGCTGCCACCTGTGGGTTGCCCTCCACTTGTTCCTGCTGCACCTGGCAGCGGCACCCCATGTCCCGATCGCGGGCTGAAGTGCCCCCCCCAGTAGCCCAATCGCGGGCATACTGTAAATCCTCCCCCACCCCAGTAGCCCGATTGCAGGCATATTGTACATCTCCCCAGTAGCCCGATCACAGGCATATTGTACATCTCCCCAGTAGCCCAATCGCGGGCAGCATCCTCACCCCCATGTCCAGAATCCCTGGTGATCTAGTGGCCCCCACCCTCCGCCCACAGAGCCCCACCACCCCGCTCCCTCCATCAGCGGTGGTGGCAGCACCCACCCGCCTGCCACCCTTGCCGCCCACCAACCGACAGCTCGGTAGGGCTGTACACCCATTGGTTCAGAGCATGAGCCAATGGGCATGCAGCCCATACCGTACAAGGCAGTCCAGATATGTGAATGAATGAATGGGGATGGGGGGGATGTACTGTTATGCCCGAGATCGGGATGTGGGGGGAGGAACTACTATTATGCCCGCGATCAGGCTGCAGGGGGCATCGGTCCCTGATGGCTGCTGCCTGGCAGGGCGCCAGGCGCAAGTTGTTGGAGATCAGAACACCTGCATGCTAATGGCATGCAAATGGGGCCGTAATTAGATGCAGATGGGTCCCCCTGCGCCTTGCATAAATTATGGCCCCATTTGCATGTCACCCTTTGAATAGCACAGGTGCTGCACATGGCGCAATGGAACTTGCGCCACCGCATCTCAATGCTCCACTCTGACCACTTGCGCTGGTGCAGTTCCACTGCGCCATGCACAGTGGGTGTGGCCAGGGGGGGTGATATTCAAAGAAGTTGCGCCATAGCACAACTCCATTGAATATCACCCTGGCCACACCCCTGCTCAACTATTTTGTGTGGTGCAGGGGCTTGCACCACAGAATGGCACAGTTTGGATATCTGGACCCATTACTATAAAACTCATTAGCAAATATAAGTACCATGCCATAAAATAAGACATAGTGAAACAAACAAACCAACAGCTGACGAGCTCAAATTCACTAAATGTGAATATATTCGACCTGGTGCAAAATCGGAATCAGAGAGAACTGTAATCGAAGCCACTAACTTTTGAACCCAAAAGCAACCCGACTGCACAAACACCCGTCGGTTAACCAAATAAATCATACGGAGCACGGCTTACCGTATCTTCACATTTTATTCTGGTCACAACTGCTTCACAGCACAGCATAGATAAGAGTGCGGCGGTGACTAACTCGATAGAAAATTAATTAAAAACTTTCACCATCTAAGTGCACACATATTCCTCCGAGGAAGGCGTTAGCCGGAACGTCAGCTGATTCCCGTGCATCATCACGCATGCGGGCTGGTCTCTGCTCGGCTGACCCGGTCAGGAATATGTGTGCACTTAGATGGTGAAAGTTTTTAATTAATTTTCTATTAGTCGCCGCCGCACTCTTATCTATGCTGTGCTGTGAAACAGTTGTGACCAGAATAAAATGTGAAGATACGGTAAGCCGTGCTCTGTATGATTTATTTGGTTAACTGACAGGTGTTTGTGCAGTCGGGTTGCTTTTGGGTTCAAAAGCTAGTGGCTTCGATAAAATAAGACATAACAGTATCTGCACATTAATAATAACACTTAACAGTTAGACAATACTAACCATCACAAAACGATACAAACGTGACAGACACATGGAATTAATATAAACACGACCGCTCAGGGCATTAAGTGGAATTCAAATATTCAAAAACACAGTGGAGTTAGCACAAGGATGTGCTGCTTCCATACTCACTTCAAATCACAAAAACACAAAAAGTAGAGCACACACACCTCCAGTAACAAGGGCACAAGTCTATGAAAAATAACTTTTATTAACAATTGCCAATAACCTGACGCGTTTTGGATGTGGATCACGTCCTGTCTCAAAATATAAAATGTCTCTTATACCTGTAATGTCGTACCTCAATTTGTATATTTAAGAGTCATTATGTAGAGGGAGTACCGTTGGCAATAATTATGCTTTCTAGTCAAAAATGTATTGAACATTACCAAATTTTTGAAGGGTGTGATTAATTAAGCATTGCTCAAATGGGCCCCATACCTTTTCAAAAAGATGCAATTTATCTTTACCACTTGCATACCAATTTTTCCAAGTACATATTTTCTGACATCATCTTCAAACAATAATTAAAGGTTCTCTTTAAAGTGTGTAAATAATAACCAGTGTCTGTATGTAAATGTCTTCTTCCTGAAGCAGTCTTTATTGATGCCAGCTCTTACTTAAGAAGGCTTTTAGTTGCTAGTCTTAGCAAATACGCAGATCACCCGAAATTGTCTAGATTACAAAGTCACTAGCACTTACTTAAAGTGTCTCTTCATATATATTGGATCAAGATGTAATTCTGACAGCAGGGCTGATGAAGCTAGTGTAGGATGTCAGCCTGTTGACAGGGGGGCATTTCTCTGCTAGGCAAAACTAGGATCGCTGTATTTGGCACATCTGGAAGATGAGGATGGTGAAGGCGATTCTGTCTTCTGCTTGAAGCAAGCATCTGTGGTGTTGCTACTCCCTCCCTTCTGGGAAGTAACACTTTACAGACTGTTTGCCTGCTTGTTTTGTTTTAGGACTTCCCTGTGGGGTGATGATTGTGCCAGCCCCCATGAACAACTGACTGTGTTTGCCCATGAACCCTCTCTCAGCTGGTGGCAGGAGCTGGAGATCGGAGGTGTAGGAGGTGATGACACTTGGGGGCTGGTTTCTGACCATTTAAAAGTGGAGCCGCTCCAGCGGCTCTCTGCAGTGTGGCTCTCCACATGAGTTGCTCCTGCTGGAGTGGCAGAAGTCACCAGTGGGAGTCTACAGCGGGAGTCTGCAGGGCGACTGCTTTGTGAATTTTTTTTTTTAACTAAGATACACAAACCCACAAAATGCTATTATTTACATTGTTATGTGCCCTATTCTGGGTGACCAATATAGGACAGCAAGCTGATGTTTATATTTGTGATTATACAACAGGGACACATCAGCACTTTATTATTAATCATGTTTATGCAGGCACTCTAAATAGCTATTACAGTTCAGGCTTAGCTAGCTTCCCTAGACCTGTCAATTTAACTAGCAGGAATGTTGGATTAGGTAATGAATTTGAAAGAGGGATAGTAAACAGGTTTTGCTATTTACAAACTTGCTTTAGTTTGTGAAACTGAGCTTTATCCATAATTGCAATTTAAAGGTTCTTACCCTTTGAAGGAAAAATAGTTTTAATGGGTCCAGTCATAGACGTATGTTGATACTTTTAGTGCTTCTGTTAGGTTCAGTACACCAAAATCCTGGTCCTATTTCTAGGAATTCTAAGTTAAAGAGTGACTCTGTTGAGGTTCCAATTCAATTCAGGAACTGGCCAGTAACATTGTGGAGGAAATATCATGGGAAAAACAATGTGAAAGGAAAAAAGTGGACCAAAATTTCAGAGAAGACAAAAGAAAGCCACTCAAAAACAATGCAAATGTGAATGCTGTGTACTTCAACAGTGCAGCTGATGTGGGCACATGTGCACCCGTCACCAGGACACTGCCAGCAGAGCAGCAGGAGTAAACACGCATTCCAACCCCGGAGCATGGTCCACCACAAGGCACTGGCATGAAAGCATGGAATTCACAAATGACAAGATGCCCACATAAGGAACAGCACAGGGAACACAGTGGAGGATGCCTGCTCTGCCAAGATGAGGATGCAGGATGCTAAAGGCGCACACAGCAACAGATGGCAGCTGAGGAGAAAGGCTGCAACAGGAGCCCATACAACAGGGCTGAGAGGTATGGGGGGGCTGAAAATTGATACAAAGGTGGGGGGGTCACACCGGCGCAAGAGGTACACACAGGAGGCCCAACCCCAGATGGGGAGGTACATATCATGGGGAGTGGGGGAATGTGTGCAGGAGCTGTGGTGATGGACCCAGGACCAGAGGAAAGCCAGCAGACACTGCATCCCAACACACGGCTACATAGAATGAAGGGCCATGCAAGGGCATGGAGCCAGCCCACACCCCCATGGAACAGGCCCATAGCAGGACACACAGGAGGTGTGTGCCCCACCAGCCAAGGTACCCCCACTGCATGCTGTGTGTTCCTGCCCCCCAACAGTGACACACAGAGGGGAGTTTTGTGGCCATGGGTGTCTGGGCATACAGTGGTGGGTAGTGGTTCCCAGGTTGTGGATGGGTCCCTTGTCAGGGTGAGGTGGGGGGGCTTGCTGTGCTCTTGGCCCACATGGACCTACTGGCCACTGCCCAGGAACTCAGGTGTAGTGCCCCCATACCCCACCCTGTGACATCCTATGCCATTGCAGCACCCTCTGCAATGGATGTTTGCCAAAGCACCTGGGTGCTGTGTGTGTTGGCCTTCATATCTGTTGCAGGGGTGTATGGTACAGCTCTGTGTCTGGCCACCTGCACCATATCTTCCTGTTCCTCCATGCCTCTGGCCATTGGCCATGCCTGGTGCATCATGCACTGGTGCCATGCCCTATCCCATGTAGTGCTGGAGGCATACCACATTATGGTGTCAGTGGCTCAGTAGGTAGCACACTCACCTCTGAGGCCAAGAGATCAGAGGGCTGTGGGTTCAGTTCCCACATCTGGCACTTGGGTTAATATCCCAGTACTGACACTGTAGTGCAGCATGAGAGGGGTGCTGCACTTCTGAGGTGCCGTCTTTCGGATGAGATGTTAAACCGAGGTCCTATCTGCCTGGATTGGTGGTAGTTCAGGTGGCTGTTAAAGATCCCATGGCAGTTATCGAGAAGAGTAGGGGAATTTCCCCGGAGTCCTCACCATATTTCCCTCATTCGCTAAAAATACCACCAACAGCTTAATCTGGTTCAAGGTCAGTTGGCATTCATCTGTATCCCCCTCCTCCGGGTTGTGCCTGAAAATAGGCAGGATTTGTCTAGTGCACTTACCTGGTCAACAAAAACTAACTAAATAAATAAATGGTTCCCATCCCCTTGGGGCTGCTGCCATTTGGCCCAGCATTCCCACTGCTGGCCATAGTCTGCCTGTATACATCCACACCCTATTGTCCTGTGGCCACCTGTTTGTCTTTTGTGTGGGGGTCACCCCCCGCGTGGGTATCTGTGCTTGTAGGCACCCATGGTGGGGCTCCAGTGCTCATCCCCTGCTGTCTTCCCTCCTCATGCTCCCCTATGCTGTACATGAGCATTGGTGCCCACTGCTGTGCTGTGTCAGTCGGGTTCTGTCTGCGGTAGGCAGTGTTTGCTCCCTGCATCTTCCCAGGCCTGCACTGTTCATCCTGCATCATGATGTGCTGCCGACATTTTGTGCAGCGGTGTTTTTGTTGTTTTATTTTCAGCTGGCGTCATAATGTGCCACCAATATTGTGGGCAGTGGTGTTTTTGCCGCTTTATTTTTATCTGCGATATTTTGTCTCTCAGTGTTCCTGGACGATTCCAAGAGTGAACCTTGAATATAAATTGGCTATCTAAATATTCAGCGTCTTTTAGCTAAGAAGGACCAATTGGCATTGATGACACTATCTGTATGTAAGTGCAAAGATTGATTGATGTTTTTTATACTGATCTGTATGTTATTTGTTTAAATGTTTGTATATGACTGATGTTTTTTTTATTGACTTGTATGTTATTTGTCTAAATGTTTGTATATGTAACACTGGACATCTATGAAAATGGGTTAATAATACACAGAACCTTCAGTATAAAAATGAAAATGAAAATGATTGCTGGCTGGTGGAAAACTCATTTGATATTTTGGCACTTACAGAAACATGGCTTTGTGACAAAATACCAAACAACAAAATACATTTAAATGGTTACTCAGTAGTTATGAAGGACAGAAAGGGTAAGAGGGGAGGAGGCTGTTTATTTTACATGGCTGACCATTTATTGGCCTGTGAATATCGAGGTAACTTTGAAAGTCCATATTATGAGTCACCATCAATAAATGTAGCTCTGGGCGTAATAACATTTTTAACTATTAATAATATTTATGTTCCTCCAGAAATGTTAAATGAAACATTGTCTCATTATTTGATGGTAGTGGGAGATTTCAACTTAAATTGGGCCTCAGTTCAAGCAATGGAAGCCAGAAATCTTATTTCTGGTCTGGGGTTGCATCAACTGATTTATGAAACTACTCACATTAATTATTGAATGGGTTATGCATCAATCCTTGATTGGGTTATTACTAAGAACCCTGGACATGTGGTCACCTCGGAAGTTTTGCCAGACTGTCTGAGCGACCATTATGCTGTCCTTTTTGGTTGGTCAGCTAACTGTGGCAAAACAGCTCCCAAGGTGATCACCTGTCTTCGCCTCCAGGATTTAAACATGCAGAATTTTTCTAATGAGGTTCAATTAATTGACTAGTCCTTTCAGGATAACATAAATAATATTGATGAAGCTTTTGAAAACTTTTGTAAGCATTTTACTGCTATATGTGATAAACTTTTACCTTTAAAAAAAGTCAGAGTTAGGAGAGAAAGTAAACAATGGGTTACACTGGAATTAATCAAATTATTGAGAGCTAGAAATAAAATCTGGGCCAGATTTAGGAAGTTAAAAACACAGGTGCTACCATAATGGTTACGTAATAAGTGTAAGTCAGTGGCTTGTGCAACTAAAGTTGATTTCTTTAAAAAGAAACTGAAACCAGTAACTCCAAAGCAGGAAGACTGGATGGGCCTAGCAGTCCTTATCTGCCAACAAAATGTATGTCTCTATGCAAAGCAACTTGGATTACACTAAATTCACTGCTGGGAAAATCAACCAAGTCTGAAAATATCTCTGATGTTGAGGGACACTTAATCAACGAGCCCATAAAGGTTGCAAATTTTTTTTAATTCTCATTTTGTTACTTCCTTTAAAGTGGAAGTGTGCCATTGTTAGGTCAATTCATAAATTAGCTTCACTAACAAATGTTAATAACTATCGGCCAATCTCACTTTTAGCACCTTTATCTAAAATATTAGAAAAAAATGTTTCTGAACAGATCTCAGAACATCTAGACAAGTTCAGTCTTTGGTCTTCCTCTCAGCATGGATTCAGACCCTGCCATATTACAGAGACTGCCTTGCCGAGGTTCACAAGCCAAACCCACAAAGTCCTCAATGAGAGCAAATACGTGGCTTTTTGGCTTTTATGGACCTCACCATGGCATTCAGTTTGGTTGACTATAAGGAGTTATTAAAAATGGTACCTAAGGTTAATTTTTCTGACGAAGTAATCCTATGGCTTAATAACTATCTTCAAGATAGGACACAAAAAAACTGTGATTAATGGCTCATTCTGTAAAGATTGTTCAATAGCAGTGTAGTACTACAGGGGCCATTCTTGGCCCCCTGTTATTTTCACTTTTTGTTAATCCACTTACTGATGTTTGTAATATTACAGAACTGAATTTATATGTGGATGACACTGTTATCATGTTCAGGTAATGTTCTTTCTACTGTTGAAAAACATTTTCAAAGGGATTTTGGTTTGATGCATACCTGGTTTGATCAACATAAATTAGCAGTAATTCAGATAAAACAACATTTATGGTATTTCCAAATCCTAGAGATGCTGCTGTTATAGATTTTTCTTTGTTTGATAATGACAGTAATCAGATTGAAAAAGTTTCTGAATTTAAATATATTGGTTTAATAATTGACCCTCACTTATTTGAACAGCATATCGTTAAATTAATAAACAAATTACATCAGCGATCGGGGATGCTCTATCAATTGAACAAACGTTTAACACGTGAAACTAGGTTAATTCTCGCAAACAGTTTTTTGTTTTCTCTCATGGATTAGGATCCATAATCTATTCCTTTTCAACAGTAAGAATGCTTAACAAACATAAAACCACTTTTCATAATATTATCTGTTTTGTTACTGGACTAAGGAAAATAACTCATAATTGTAAAACTTTATAGGTCTCTTGGTTGTTTATCTTTTTCCAATAATTTTAGTTTTAGGTTATTCATTTTTTTTTTTTTACATAAGATTCATTTGGAATTGTTTCCAGATACCATTGTCAATCTCTTTCCAAAAATGCCCAGTGTTATTTCTACATGGTCACAAAGCAGATGTTCCTTTCAGGTTCCATTTTTTCATATGGCCATGGCTCAAAACTATATGCAATTTATAGCAACCAAACTTTATAATGCTCTGCTGACTTCTGTTGTAAATTGTCCAAATATCTCTACTTTTAAGATATTACTATATAATTACTTACTCTAACTCTGAATGTAAATGTTTTAATCAACATCTTTTTTAATAATGTTGCTTATGTATATGTTGTTCTTCCATTATGTTTCAGTGCAAGTATATTGTTATGTTTTGTGTAACTGGACGCCAGTGAAAATGACCATTTTTGCTCACAGGCTATTCAGTATAAAAATAAAACAAACTAACAAATGTGATTAACTGTTGCAGAACTTCTTTACATGATCAGATCTGGATGGGCCTAATTGTCTAAAAGTCAGTGATGACACAATGAGCACATTTTAATGGTAAAAGGAGGATCTGGCTTACCTACACTGAAACAACCAAAGCATGGTGCTTTGTCATAAGGCAATTTTACAACTCTTACTAGACTAGTGGCCACATAAGCATGCATTTATATGCTAAGTCCAAACTCCTAATTTAACCATTTAAGAGGCTCTGTTAAAGGTGTCCTCTTTATGCTACAAAAGGACAAGGAAGCTGTTTCCCCTTAATGGCTAGTAATGCCTTATTTACCAACACTTCTTTATGTATGGAGAGCACCTCCCTCAACAGCCACCCTGGTAGGTAGGGGAATTCATATTTGCATTGAGCTTACTGCTTTTCTTGTAATTCATTCTGCCTTACATGTTTTGGGTAGCCAGTGGTTTTTTGTATCTCCTGGGAGGGGTCAGATGATGTGATCCCTCTCCTGTAGCCTGAAGACCATACAAGGTATCACGTCTATACTTTGGCTATATCTGGCAGGGATCTTCCTGGGAGAAGAGTTCACAGATTTTGTCTCTGGATTGCTTTCATGAGAAATGGGGTCTCTGCTCCCCCATTAGTCTTGGATTGTTGTTCTAGTTCGACTGCCTCTTTAGCAGCAGGTGTACATAATGCAGAAAGCTGGCTGGGAGATTCCAGAAGTGTGTCCTCTCTTCAGTGAACAGAACCAAGAAAGTCAAGGGAGGTATCAGGACATGGGACCAACTGATGTCCTGTGCCATTCAGGATAATGTTCCCACCTCAGACCCCTCACTTCCAAAACTAGTGGAGAGCACACTCCTCACTACCCACTACCCCTTTGGAGGGAGCCACAGACCCAGCTTTAGACCTGGTGCCAGTCACAGGGATGACATATTAATGCTTCCCTGGAGTCTCAGTCACAATACACCCCCACTCCAGAAAGTCAAGCTGCCTTGGCTGAAAGGGTACTAGCCATTGTCTCACTTCTGCAGTAACTTCCTCATTCATCTCCTTTTTAGGGCTGCAGTGGGTGGCGCCATGCAGACCTCTTTCTTTCAGAAAAGGACTCTTGCATTCTTTGCAATTGAACATCTCAACATGACACCATAGTCACCTCCGTGTCCACAGAGCACTTGCACTGCACTATTTTTTACTTGAAAAAACATTGAGGCATCCTGATGGTGACACTGGGGGACTGGGCACCCCCAGTGTCACTCTGATGTTTGTGGGGGTGGGGTGGTGGGTGCTGAGAAGGAGGGTCAGGTGGGGGGAATAACTAATTTCAAAGAAAAAAACAAATGGAACCAGCCCAGTGGCCCTTAAGGTTTAGGTGCTGGTCATTATACCTCGCACCACACCAGTGACCCGGGTTCAGGAATGAGCTCAGGCCACTGGGGGTCTGCAGGGGTGAGAGAAGATTGAGCATCTGGAGGACTGCTCTCCTCTCTCTGGGGGAGGGAGGCCTGTTGTCCAACTTGTTGACTGCCCTCTGGCAGTAGCTGGAGAGCAGTACAGGTCGGGAGGCATGCACCAACATCCCTACATTAATAGTGGAGAAGGGGCATGAGAAAAAGAGGAAAAAGGGAGCTGGCAGGCTCCATGATGGCCCTGCATCCCTGTGCCACTCCCCAGCTCCTGGATTTGTGTTCTGGGGTGAAGAAAGCTGGTGCTCTTCTCCCTGGCCCCACCGCGGAGAGTAAACCACAGGATAACTGCTGGGGGATGGCTGAGTGGAGATGTGTGGGACCAGAGGATGAATTCCTCCAAGGGAGGGCCATAGCTGCCTGCCAGACTCCTGCAAAAATACATGACAGAAAAGTAAATCGGTGACCATCTTGCACACGGCAGAGTGTGCCATGTTGTGCTGTGGCCCCAGTTTGTTTTTTCTTTAAAATTAGAGTTATTCCCCACCCAACCCTCCCTCTCAGCCCCCACTTGCCCCTACAAACATCAGAGGTGACATCTTGGTGCCTAATTCCAGTGTCCTGATGAGGAATTCTCCATGCATTATTTTTTGTTTGTTTTAAAACCATGCAAAAAGAAAACTGCCCATCGACGTCATTCTTAGCAAGTCATTCATCAATTCAAAGCAAATATTGTTATGCCTGGAAAATTAACACCTATATCAGTGAGAGGTCCCTCTAACAACTTAACGGGATTGGTAGTAGTAGGAAAAATATTGGGAGGAATGTAGACATTAATCATAATTAACATTGTTTTACATGACTGAAATACAGCAGTGCAAAGGAAAAATACATATCCCATAGTTAATGTTCTTATTTCTTGAAAAGAGAGAGCTAAGAAAAGGGAAGTTAGCCCCTCACGTGGTCTGTTATATTTACTATGTGCTACTGCCGGATATTGTGCACTGATGTGACCTTCTATAAGATAATCTTTATTTTCTAATCATGATTCTTGTATAAGGATATCATGTCCGTTAACAATTTTAACTATGCCTTATCATCTAAACTTATTCTCCACACCTGCTGCATTCCAGCTTCTCATTTTTATCGTGCCAGTGAATTCCTTTTCTGTAGTTAGTCCTTCCAGATCTATGACAGAGTTTTAACAGGTAGTACAAACTAAACTCACAGAGCTAACATATTCTTCACACACTCACATTGATTCTTCACAGGAACTATCTGTTTCTTGCAGAAAGATACCATTATTAATTCTAGGACCTTTTGCCTCCTACCTCTGATTTTCTGCAGAAAGAAAACCATCCTTCGATGTCTTTTGTGGTCATAACCCCCCACCCAACCCTCCCACTCAGCACCCACCACCCACCCCTCCAAGCCCTTACTTATCCATCCTGCTTTGAAGAGTAAAGTCATGTCTATGGTCCAGAGAGCATTATGGCATTGAACCATAGACACGACTTCACTCTTCAAAGCCAGAGTGTAAAATGAAGAAACCGGTACCGTATATCTTCGATTACAAGCCATCTTTGAATACAAGCCACCCTCGAATATAAACCGCAAGCCATAGTGAAACATTTTAATAAAAGCATCCCTCGAATATAAGCCGTGGCCTCTAATCATGTTATATAAAGCACTTCCGATTGGACTTACAGTGTACTGACAAAGTTTCTTACCTTCTGATGTTAAGCTGTATCATCTCACTGTGATTTTAATCTCTTTAAATACTATCATTAATGTGTTTCACATGCTCGTAGTGTTTTTTTAAGTTTATTTCACTATGAAGCAGACCTTATACAATATACTTGGTAAAATGCTGGCCATGTTAAAAATTGGATGTTTCAATAAAAGCTGCCCTTGAATACAAGCCGCTCTCAAATATAAGCCACAGGCCAAAATGCAAACATACAATAGAATCCGCATCTTCTATTTAAAGATATACTGTATGCGGTTTAATGTATTTCAATGGGGTTTTGAACTTAGTGGCATAACTTGGGCATTTTTTGCATATATTTTGGCCCAAATTTTCAACATGCCTTTTTTGGTACCCTACTTCATGAAAAAATTGCACTGTCATTAAGTAGATCTGTTCTGAAAAGTGATTTTGCGGTCTCTGCCCGAAATCATCTTTTGGGCAGGAGTTGAACATTTTCTCTGTCCTTGTTCATGAAGTGGGGGTCATAAGAAGGCTATGTTGAAAATTTGGTGTAAAAATATTTAAAAACCCCAATAAGGTTATGAGCCTACGCTGAATATTGTGAATGTAGGCTTGTAACTTTGGTATTCTTCGATATGTTTACCCCAACTTTTCAACATTGCCATATCTTGACAGCACCTCATGAATGTGGCAGCTGTCATTTTTCAGCTCCTGCCCAAAATGTGTTTCTGTGTCCTGAAAGTTGATTTCGCAGTCCCTGCACAAAATCACTTTTGGGCCAGAAGTTGAACATTTTCTCTGCCCTTCCTCCTGAGGCAAGGTCATAACAAGGCTATGTTGAAAATTTGGTAAAAATATTAAAAAACAAATTTTCAATATTTAAAATTCCCTATCGGCTCTGGACAGAGTTTGTTTATCAATGGAGGCAACCAGCCCTGGGATTGGGTGCGGTATAAATAAATGCTTACTTACGTACTTTGATGGCAGTTGCCACGGGGGGGTATACAGCAGCTGTGCTGGTCACTGGACTTAGCTGGTAGATTACTTTAAACCCAAAGGCAATGTTTGGCACAAGCAAACTGAGCGGCTGCTTGGGGCACCAGCACAGAAGGGGTGCACTAAATTAAAAGGTACAAGCAGAGACCAGCTTTAAATGCAAAAAGGGTTAATATAAAAACCAAGATTGTTGTTGCCACCTTTGTATTCATAGCATATGTACCACTTTTTGGATGTGGGGTGAGGCAAAAGTGAAGAGGAGGTAGTGGGAGCAGTGAAGGGGCAACCACAAATATTTCTGCTCGGGGTACCATTAGATCTAAAACCAGTCCTGCATAAACCTCCTTTATTTTACTGGCTTCTTCACATATCACAGGTATATATGACCTTCATATTAGGACCCCTCCTCCCACAGATATTAGAGAGAGCCAAGTCCGTTCTCTCATAGTCTAGCAGCATCCTCACACTCCTTTCCCTCGGGGCCTGCTGGGCAAGCTGCAACTACCACTCATAAAACCAGACCCAAAGCTTTGTTTTAAACTGGTGGCCCTACTTACAGGGAATAACTGGAGGTGACATCAGAACTTGTGTGAACACATTTTCCATTCCAGTGTTTTTATATTTGCAATGACCAACAATCATAAGGGGGTTGGGGTACAAGCTTTGTTTATCTATACTCTGTAATTTAAATCCAAATTTTTACAAGGGTTTAAGGCCCAATCAGGGCTGGATGTGCCACATGCCATATCAAGAAGGATACACTTATATCAGCTGCTGTAACACACTGAGGGTCTTGTACTACTTAGAATCATAGAATCTGTTGGCAGATAAGGACCATATGGCCCACCTAGTCTGCCTATTTCCCTACTCACTGCTGTAGCCTCAGATCCTATTTGAACTGCAACTCTTCTGCTCTGCATATCTCCAGGCTACCCTTATGTTTACCCCATGCACTCTTGAACCCTCGTATTGTTTTTGTACCCACCACTTCTGCTGGAAGAGTGTTCCATGGCTCCACCACCCATTCAGTGAATAAGTACTTCCTAACATTACCCCTGAGCCTTCCACCCTTCAGGCTCATATCATGCCCCCTTGTTCTTGTGCACAGTTTTCTCTAAAATACACTTTCCACCTGTACCCTGTTTATACTCCTAAGGTACTTGAAAGTCTCTATCATATCCCCCCCCTCTCCCTTTGTTCCTTCAATGAATAGATATTAAGGTCCTTAAGGCTTTCCTCGTACTTCTGGTAGATCTCTGTATCAAACAGTATCTTGAGTGCTGCAGCAAAGCATGAACTTCTGTTTTAATTTTTCAGTCTCAGTGGCACTCATAGCTCTGTTCAAAGTGTTACTCCCTGCTTGCAAATATAAACTTCAACACATGTGCTGATTTTTTTACCCAAAGTCAAGTAACACTGCTCAGTGCAAAGGCTACTGTTTCAGTTACACCCACATTCTGTTTGAAAATTTGATGGCTACTTTTCCTTCATTATCTGCTGTTCAGTCTCTCTGCCCCCCCCCGGACAATTCATGTTACTCCCCCAACACAGCAAAATCCAGACAAATGGAGAATTTCTATTATTTATTTTTCCAAATTCTTTGGCCGTAAACTGTCTTTATTTTAGAAGTGTCAATGAGCGCTCTAAAGGGCAACTAAATGTGAATATTAATGAGGCGGCAATGAATATTAATAAGCTCTCTGCTGGCTGCATGGGGGGTTCAGTGAAATGGCAGCAGCAACAAGCAGGGGTCAGGCAAATATATTAAATACTGGAATGGTGTGAAAGAGAAGGGGGGTTGTTACATACCTGTCGGGCTATGGTCTAATAACACTGTTTACATTGACTGCACCAGGGCAGGAAAGTGAGGGGCCACTGAACATGAATGAGGGAGCTTGCCTAGCACCTGGGGACAGTGCATGTCAATGCTAATGACAGGCTGGGGGCTGCGTCTGTAAAATGATTAGTGCAAGAGTTTGACAGGGCACAAGGACGGCTCTGAGACAATGGGGCACATGTTTAAAACAATTGTTTGTGTTGGCTGCAATGGAATTTTGAACTTTGGACACGATACAGACTGCAAAGTGACTGATTCTTCAGCAGTACACATTGCAGCCTTGTGAATTCAGCACAACCAGTAGGAATGCCAGATTTTGTCAAAGGGCTTCTGGGAAAAGAAAATGGACTTATGGGAGTAGAAAGCTGGGGAAATACTTGGTACCCTTTTACACAGTCAATCAGGCATCAAAGGAGATTCTTACATATTAATTTTTGGAAGGGACAGTTAATTCAGCCAGTCAGGAGCTGCAGAGAGCTCACAAAAGACAAGGACTTTTGGTTTTGATCTCAGTTCGGTGGGAGCCCCTCCAGAGGAAGGGGAGGGGCTCCAGCCCCTATGCAGAAAGATGGGTCTGCAAGGCGAGGGAAGGGGTCTGCCTGTGGGTTACCAGCCACCTGTCCCCCAGGGCCTGTGTTTGCCTTCCCCCATCTGTGGAGGAACTTGGATCAAGGAATCTGGTTTTGCAGCTTCAGCTGGAAGAGAGCTGCATGACCCAGCAATAGAGAGAAATGCTGCAGATCTGAAAGGGTAGTGAGAAATTCTACACCTGAAAGGTGAGAAGCAGGGATAAAAGGTTCAAGGAAGGAAAAAAGGTTCTGTCTATAACCTGGTTGGACCTAACATCACAAGAAAAGAGGAAGGACATTGGTTAAAGGAAATGACCATGGAAGATTCGGTTTGGAAAATGGTTCTGGTCTGAGGAAAATGGAAAAGGTTTACGGAAACTTGGTATAGGAGTCTCCCGGAAATACGGAGGCTTGTCCAGTAAAACCAGGTAGTCTTCAAAAAGAGAGAAAAGAGCCTCTTCTGGTTTGTCAGCACCTGTACAATGAAGAAAAGTGATTTCCAGTGTCATGGGACTGGTCGAGGAAAGGTGTGTTCGGTCAGTACCAAGTTTAGGGTCCTTGGAGGAGCTCAGTTTGAATTTGCTCAAGTCTCACTGAGACCATGTGCTCAGTGAAAGTTCCAGAGGCTGTGTCCTGTATGCAATGTGCCACAGCTACCACGATGGTAGTGTGGCTGAAGGTGTCTTTGATAGCTGGATGTGACTAAACTGCTAACCAAAAATTGACCACTTTGATATGAAGCTGGAAGAGACTGAAGAACTGCTCATCTTCAATCTGGAGCCAGGTAGGGAAATAGCCAACCCCTATTGAGTGGGGCTGACTGAGTCACAGAGAGCCACGGGCATGTGCCTGGGTGCTAGGGCACTTGGGACCCATTGAAGGAGCTGGGCCATGGGGTCATTCCTGGGTCTGGGTTCACTTGTGGCCTGGAGAGTCTTGCATTTGCAATCTGTATCTGGCCTGGAAACAGGCTGAAGGGGACAAGCTGCTAGACCTCTAAGCAAGTCGGAAGATCCAAGCTGCAGAGTGCTGGCTCCAGCTCTCAAGGCTTTTAAGATCCAATCCAGAGTTCTGCTGTAGAATCTACCCCAGATTGTCAGTCCCAACATCATCCCGAGACTGTCTGCAGAACCATGAGTAATGCAGGGATTGCCCTGCACCTGGGGGCTTTATATATTTTTTTTCAAATTTAAGCCCAGTGGCATAGAAAATGTTAGAGTAATCACAGAGAAAGGTAAAAGCTGATTTGATTTAAGTGCACCAACGCCGGCCAACCAGCTGCATCTCAGGCCTGAGACGAGGTAGTACTGGGTACCCGGGGCAGAATGGCAGGGTTTTGTCTGGACTGGGGACAGGTACCAGTTGGGATTTGTTTAAGGGCAAAGATTTGCAACAGTTAGCTAGTCAGAGGGTTGGTGGCTGCAAATATTAAAATATGCTTTGAATTTAAAGGGGGCAAGAGTATTCTATCAAGCATTTGTCAATGCCAAATGTTGCTTGCTTGTATGTGCTGTTTAGGCATTTGGAAGTGATAGTTCCATGCCTTCCTCCCAAGACATCCACTGTGTTTTTCTGTTCAATATTCAGAGAAGAGTGGAGGGGCAAGGGCGACAGCAGTACAGCAGTTGCCAAGGGGGTGAAGAGGTGGACAATAGTCCATTCAAAGGCAAAAGAGTCCTGCAGGGGCTCACTAAATTGAAGGTGGACAAAGCGATGGAACCAGATGGCATATGCCCAAGGATATTAACAGAACTGTGAAGGGAGATAGCAGTACCTCTGGCAGCCATGTTCACTGAGTCATTCAACATGAGTGAACTGGAGGAGGGCACATGTGGTCCCTCTACACAAGTCCGGCAGCAGGGAGTAGGCAGGGAACAATAGGCCATTCAGCCTCACCTCAGTAGTGGGGAAGATCATGGAGACATTGCTTAAAGAAAGGATAGTGGGGCATCTAGATGCCATCAGAGCCCAGGACCATAGACAACATGGATTCACAGTGGAGACATCATGTCAGATAAATCTGGTTGATTTCTTTGACTGGGTGACAAAGGGAGTGAATCAGGGTAGGGCAGTGGAAAACGCTTACCTTGATTTCAGCAAAGCCTTTGACACCATCCCATATAGGAGGCTGATAAACTAGCTGGGTAGGCTGGGCATGGGGGAAAGGGTGGTAAACTGGGTTAGAAACTGGCTAATAGACAGGAGGCAGAGAGTGGTGGTAAATGGTGTGCAGTCTAGGGAGAGGGGGGGACCAGTGGGGTGCTGCAGGGATAAGGTCCTGGGGCCAGATCTGCTCAATGTCTTCATTAGTAATATTGAGGAATGTCTGAAAGGAATTTTTTCACCAAATTTTCAACATAGCCGTTTTAAGATCTCTGCTCATGAACAGTGTCACTGTGATTTTCTTAATCTGTCCCAAACATTGATTGCACACACCGAATGCGCCATTGTGCACTACATGCATGGAAACACATTTTGGGCGATATGTGAAAAATGACAGCTGTGCTGCTCATAAGGAGGTGTGATAAAATGGCAATGTTGAAAATCTGGAATACAGATATTAAAAATTTGCAAACTTACGAGCGTGCATAGGAACTGCGCAACACACGCTCGTAAAACAGTCATTTTTAGGAATTTTTTCACCAAATTTTTAACATAGCCATTTTAAGACATCTGCTCATGAACAGTGTCACTGTGATTTTCTTCAACTGTCCCAAACATTGATTGAGCACACCGACTGCGCCATTGTGCGCTACGTGCACGGAAACACATTTTGGGCAACACGTGAAAAATGACAGCTGTATTGCTCATAAGGAGGTGTAGTAAAATGGCAATGTTGAAAATCTGGAGTGCAAATATTGAAAATTTGTGAACTTACGAGCGCATATAGGAACTGCGAACGACCGTCAGAAACAGTAATTTTAGGAATTTTTCACTAAATTTTCAACATTGCCATTTTAAGACCTCTGCTCATGAACAGTGTCACTGTGATTTTCTTAATGTGTCCCATACATTGATTTCAGACACCGACTGTGCCATTGTGCGCTACATGGGCGGAAACACGCTTTGGGTGAGATGTGAAAATGACAGCTGTACAGCTCATAAGGAGGTGTGGTAAAATGGCATTGTTGAAAACTGGAGTGAAAATATTGAAAATTCGCGAACTTCTGACGTGTGTAGGAACTGTACAAACATCTCGTGAAACAGTCATTTAAGGAATTTTTTCACCAAATTTTCAACATAGACTTTTTGAGAGCCCACCTTATGAACACTGGCAGTGTTGTTTCATTAATCGGTCCCAAAAGGTGATTTCACGCAGTGACTGTGAAATCACCCTTCGGGCCCGATTAACGCCATGACAGTGCAAGAATTCATGAGGAGGGACCCCAAAAACCCCATGTTGTAAATTTGGGCCCAAAATTCCCAAAAATGCCTGAGATATGCAACAAAGTTGAAAAAACCCTATCTATCCCATTATACAGCTTACCGGCATTTCATTGGTTCGCGATGCGGCTTTGAAGTGCAGGCGTGTTCCGGTCCACAATCGATTCACTTGACTCGGAGAGGTAGTGATATAGAATGAGGGGTGTGGGGAGGAGGGGTGCGAGCGAGTGGGTGCGGGTTGTGGAGGGGCAGGGAGAAGCGCCGATTGACAGTTTTGTATTTATAGTTTTTTTTTTTAATAAGACTACGAGGACGAAGACTACGAGGGGCGTTTGCCACACTGGGGTGGGCTCCCAGCGTGGCAGCTAGAAACTGTTGGGGAGGAGCTGGAGCCGGCCAGGGTTAGGGCACCCCAGTCGGCCATGACATTTTTGCCACGCTGGGGTGGGCTCCCAGCGTGGCACCTGGATGCTTTGGGTGGGCGTGCAGCTGATGGGGATTGGGCACCCCGTCGGCTGTACAGTGTGGGGAGGGGAAGGCGCATGAGCACCAGTGCGGTGTGCGCATGTGTGTGTGGAGGGGAGCTCTGCTCACTGAAGCGGAGCTCTCCCTTTCAACTGTATGCCATTGCATTTTCAACTGCTGTCATAGACAGCTGCAGCAGTGATTGGGGAACTGGGGCTGTGCCTGAAAACACACTGACTGCATTGGAAGACGGGTGCCACAGCTCCAAAAACTCAGATGATGGCAGTATGTTTCTTGTACATGCGTGCAAGCAACATAAAAAGGTAAACTGCTGCTCTCTAAATGCAAATTGCCAAATGAAAATGTTCGCTTAACCTCTACTCCAATCTCCCAGTCCTAACCTTCCCCCTGTAAATAAATGGTGTTTTATCTGTGTTGGAAAACTGTAATTCGTGAACATATTTTTAGTGAGCATATTATTAGTGTAAGTCAAAAAATGCAAAGTGTTGAATTTGAGGGGTTTGATTTATGCAATCCATGTGTTAGGGTGACCGTATGGGGAGGTTTGCTGGTACGGCATCCCATGGGGGTTGTACTGTTAAATATCTGAACCACTTAAAAAGTACTCTGGGTGAAGGCACCATGCTATAATTGTTCTGTCTTGGGAAAGAAGAACCCCCATAACAGCAAAATGGGAACCCAGGCCCCTCAATCTGGTGAGTGGCTGCCCAGGCAGGGGTAGTAGCCCTCTGTATACATGGCACCAGGACTGCATATTCTTCAATGGGGCCTCCATCTATCTCCTGTTCTACATGCTTGTCTTCACCTCTTATACGCAATTGGTGGAGGGCAGGATCATTCATATTAATGACAGTTTCCTGCTTTTAGCTGAGCCAGAACACTCTGTACACAAACATCCAGGCATTCTGTCTTAAAGCAGGTCCTCCTCTAGGGGACAATTCTCAATTCTCAGGGTCATGCCCTCTAGTAACTGACCTTGGGCTGAGTTGAGAGCGAAGCTAGTTATAATACTAAACTTTTAATTAGACTTCTCTTGGTGGGCTGTTCAATGAGATGATCTCTCTTCACTCTCTCACCTCACTCTGGCTGGCTCACACATGTAACACTTGAGGTGTTTGCTAGAACCATCCCTGCATGACTATTCAGGACACAGGAGGTGGTACAAGCACAGTACATTTAACAATTGTGGTTCAGCTGTGCAAAGTTCAACTTCAAGGGCATGATCTCTTTAATCATAAAACCCTAGAAACAGAACTTGTCAGCAGAACAGGACCATTGTCTCAGCCAGTCTGCCCAGATGTCCCCTGTCTGAGCTGTCTCTGCAGCCCCTAACTGGTTTCCAGCAGCCCTCCCTCCTCTCTATTTAATAATACCCCTGTGTCTATCCCACACGTGCTTGAAGGCCCTCATTGTTTTTTCCCCCACCACTTATGCTGGCATTCTGTTTCAGGTGTATACTACTCTTTCAGTGAAGAAATATTTCCTCACATCGCTCTTGAATGCACCCCTCCAGCTTTATCACATGCCCTCTTATCCTGGTGCTCTTTCTCATTTGAAATACACTCCCCACTGCACACTGTTCACCCCTGTAAGTTGCTTGTAGGTCTCTATTATACCACCTCTCGTCCTCCTTTCTTCGAGTGGGTACATGTTGAGATCTCTCAGTTTCTTCTCATACGTCTTCTCATGCAACCCCTGCATCATTTTAGCTGACCTTTCCCGGACATCCTCCTCCCTGTCTAAGTCCTTTCTGGGATGTGGACTCCAAATCTGGAGACAGTACACCAGGTAGGGTCTCAACAGCAAGCGATACAATGACAACACCACCTCCCTCCTCCTGCGGGAGATACCCCTCCTAAGCAGACTAGCACACCACGGCACGGGGTCATAATGTCGCAAGATATTATGCCGCAGCAATATAACATACTAACATACTATTTGCCAGCAGATTAGGCCTTACAGTCTATCAAGTCTGCTCGAACCTCAGATCCCTAGTTGGGTGCCGAGGCCCTCCCCTCCCTTGTGTTCCAGAAACCCCTATCATCCATCCCCACCCCCCTGGGACAGGCCATCATCTGATACATCTACTTTCTGTGTCTGTCCCACCCTCTCTTGAAGTCCTCCACTGTGGATCTCTGAACCAGCTCACCAGGCAGTGCATTCCAAGGGTCCACCACCCTCTCAGTGAAAAACCTCCTCTTCTTTTCCCCCCTCACCCTTCCACCTTCCAACTTCAAACCATGCCCTCTGGTGATACCTCCCTGCTTTAGTCTAAAGATCCCTTCCATGTTTACCCTACTTATTCCTTGAGGTACTTGAAGACCTCAATCATGTCCCCTGTCTCTCCTCTCTCCAATGAAAACAGGCAGAGCTCCTCAAGTCTGTCCTCATACGTCAAATCCCCTAGCCCTCGTATCATCTTAGTTGCCCTCCTCTGTACCCTCTCCAGGAGCTGTATGTCCCTCTTCAAGTGTGGTCTCCAGTACTGTACACAGTACTCAAGGTGTGGTCTAACCAGTCAATATATTGCCAATGGCATATGTCTTTGTTTTGCGGGGGGGCTCCACCCCTGCACTCCCTGTTATGGGGGCTGTGCCCCCAACCCCCCCAACTAAAATAACTTACTCCGGGGGGTTAACAGTTAAATTCACACAAAGTGCAAAAAATTAAAAAAAAATATGTGTCTGGGACTGGGAATCAAAGCCCGGTCCCAAGCGCTCTGCCTGCCTCCCTAGCTACCTGTGGCTCATCCCGTTGAGCCACAGCAGCTGCTCGTCTGCCCCCTCTCCCAGCAGATGTCTTATCCTTTGCCTGGGAAGAGTGAGAGGGTGCACTACCGTGCATACCCCTTTTACAGTTTTACATCCTCTCGATCTTCCTTACAGCGCTGTTCCTGTTGCGCAGTTTTGTCATGTGCAATGAAGCATGCGACATATTGACCAGGTAGGGCACATCACTATCCCTATCAACTGCTTTGCCATACTGCCCTACCACTTGGAGGCCATCAGACATGAAAACCCCTAGGTTCCTTTCCTGTTTCATGACTGTCAGTACCTCCCCTATCCTGCACTCAGCTTCTGGATCCCTATTCCCTAGATGCATGATTTTGCACTTTTTGACTTTTTACCCCTACTGTCATGCTCCTGACCACTCCTCAAGTTTCCCAAGAACCCTATGCATTCTCTCCACTCCCTCCTGAGTGTCTAGTCTATTGCATATTTTGGTATCGTCTGCAAAAAGACATCTCTTCCCTTCCAGTTCTTGCTCAATATCACTTATGAAGACTTTGAAGAGGACTGGTCCCAGCACAGAGTCCTGTGGCACTTCGCTGGTCATTCTTCCACTGTCAGAGTGAGTGCTGTTTATCACTTACCTTTGCCTCCTAGCCATTAACCAGTTTCTAACCCAATTCACCCCTTTGGATCCCACCTCTAGGCTGCTTAGTTTGTTTATCAGCCTCCTGTGTGGCACAATGTCAAAGGCCTTGCTAAAGCTAAAGTCCAGATAGGCCATATCCACCGCCTCCCATGGTCTAGTGTCCTAGTCACCCAGTCAAAGAAATACATCCTGGAATACAGTCTTCACAATGTATGCTGCTACTTTCAGCATGAAAGTTGGATCTCTTACTAAGTAACAGCTTATTTAAGCACCTGCTGGGTCACACACTCCCAGCGCCCAAGCTTGATAACAGGGCTCAAGCCCTCACTCTAAAAACCATCCCTGGCCCAGTCAGGGGTCCACTTTTCCTCATGGTTGCTTATGTTCCCCCAGGAAACCAAAACCCTGCTATTCTGTCACTCACTGATTACCTTGCAAACCTGCCACATAAAGCTGAGCAGCTCATCCTTGGGGACCTCAACATCAACTGGCTTGCCAGTTCTGCATCCCACACAACAGACACCTTTGCCACCCTTGATTTGACCCAGTTAGCCTCCCAACCTACCAGACACAACCCATCTAATGGAACCAGCACCCTCCTGGACATTATTCTTACCAATCACCCCCACAAAGTCCAGGGCATCACCATCCTCTCTAACTCACTAAGTGACCACTCCCCAGTTTTCTTCTCATGGTCCTCCTTCCCTAGTAAACCAGAATCCAAAACTTTTCTGCACTGGTGCCTCCACCAAGGCAGCCTCAGAAAACTCAAGCTATAGCTCACTCATCTGGACTGGTCTCCCATCAACCACACCCCAAACATTGACACCACTCTTGACCTCTTCACACATTCCTTTAACAAGTCCTGAGACCTCTTCACACCACTCACCAGGACTTGCACCAAGAAACAGCATGCACCATGAGTCACTGTATCCCTTATTCAGAAACTTAAACATAGGGACAACCTTTGGCACATTGCTGCTGAATCTGGCAAACCAGCTGACAGGCAAGCATACAGCGCCGAGCACAATAGGGGTACATGAGCCATTCGTAAGGCCAAAGTTGAGCACTACCGCTCCACTCTAGCCTCCTGCTGATGGTCTGTCTGGAACTTCTGGGATAACATGAAAGAACTGAATGGGAAGTCGCGCTCCCCCCATCCCGGCTCACCATTAATGACGCTGTCATCACAGACCCTCACGACATAGCAGACTGCCTTAATACCGCATTCTCTGACCTTAGCTCCATCCTTCCCAGCAGCTTCTTGGACACTGTCCCTCCCTCACTGCCCTCCACCCTCCATCACCCACCATTCTACCTACGTATGATATCCCCTCAAGAAGCCAGGCTATACCTATTAAAAGCCTTCAGTGGTAGTAGTAGTCCCAGCAGTGACCAATTGAATACCAGGCTTCTATGTCAGGTTCTGTACATGGTACTGGTCCCTCTTACTGACCTACTCAACTGCTCACTGTGTCTGGATCAGTTCCCCAGTGCCTGGAAAACAGCTGTCATCAAATCCATACACAAAGGTGGGGATCAATCCTCCCCCAGTAACTATCGACCAATCTCTTTTCTCCCTCCACTCTCTAAAGCATTGGAGAAAGTGGTAGCAGATCAACTCATGGGATACCTGACCAAATACAAAATTATGTACCCTGAGCAGCATGGTTTCTGCTCAGGACACAGCACCACTATTGCCCTCCTGGAATTCTCTAACTTCCTGCATACTGCCCTTGACTCTGGCAACCTTGCTGGAGCCATGTACATTGACCTCTCCAAGGTCTTTGACATGGTCTGCTATCCCCTCCTACTCGACTCCCTCCTCAGCTTGGTTTCTTAGCAGGTCCACTGTCTTGGTTTAATAGCTACCTATCTTCTAGATCCCAATGCATAAAAATCGACAGTTCCTTGTCTGACACCCAGCCTGTCTGCTCTGGAGTCCCCCCAAGGATCCATCTTGGGTCCCTTTATTTTCAGTCTCTATCTTAATGCACTCCCCAGCTCCTGCGATGGTAGAGTACTCCTCTATGCAGATGATGCAGTATTATTTGCCTCACACCCTAACCCTACCTCCCTGCAGGCCTCTCTCCAGCACTCCTTTAACCAAGCAGAGCAGTGGTTTACTGATCACAGGTTGGTCATTAGCCTAAAAAATACAAAGGCAATGCTCTTCACACATCACCAAAGCAAGGCCAGAAATTCCCCCCTCCAGATACTTCCCAGCACTCAGCACCCCCTAGAGCTAGTGTGCTCCTACAAATACTTAGGTATCACCTTTGATTCTGCCCTCACATTCCACTCACACATCAGTGCTGTCTCAGCTGCCATTAACTCCCGGATCAGTCTACTTTACTATCACAGGGACTGTCTTCTCTCTGATGCCCTCAGACTGGCCATTACCTCCTCTGTCCTGTCTCTAGTGGATTATGGCCTGCCTATCTATGCAGCTGCTGACAATACTGCACTCTCTCACCAAAATCCAGTTATGTAACAACAAGGCCTGTAGGCTTCTGACTGGAGCTAACAGATGCACACACACCTGTGTGCTGTACTCCACTGCTAACATGCTCAACTTTGAGGAGAGACTCCACTACCAGATATGCCTGCTAGCTTAAAAAACTCTCCTCAGACTGTCCCCTTCCCCGGGTATCCACCTCCCTTCACCGTGCAAACCCTATTGTCTCCACCCACAGCGCCAGTAAGGCTTCCCTTCTGGTACCGAGAACCAGGACTTCCTTAACTTATCAGTCCTTCTGCTACAGAGCCCCTGTCTGGTTAAACTCCCTCCTGGCCAATATCACCTGCCTCCGTAAAATTGGTCCCTTCAAGGCTGCACTCAGGACCCACCTATTCTCCTCTCGCTCCTGTAGCTGTGTCTAATTCTGTCCAGCTGCCCATTTTCCCTCTGGAACATCAATTTAGGGGTCTAACTGCCAGGCTACTTCGGATCTGACAATGTCCCTGGGACTGCTAATTTCTCCACAATCCCATATCTCTGCTCTCATCCCTTGAGCTAATAGCTCTGCTCCACACTAGGTATATGCATAGACATCTTTTCATGTACCAACTCTTTGTCGGCGTAACCTGTGTAATCAAGCTCTCTGCTCTGGCACTACAGTACAATGTATGCTATGTACTCTGCTTAACTGTATGCTGCTCATGTATTAACGTAGCCATGGCTCACTTGTAACACCTGCCTGAAACTGTGGAACTGTTAATGTCTCTTGACCCATGTAACTATGTTGTTGTCTCTGTTTTTCTGTGATGAGGTGCCTTTGCAAACAAATCTTTGACTCAAAGGTCTGTAAATCCGATATGTACAAATAAATAATAAATAAACAACAGCACTCCACTTCTGTACGGAGATCTCTCCTTATGATCTTAAATAGCAAAAATACCTTTTTTTACAATTCAAAATGTCTTTTGCACTCATGTCACTGTTCAGGCACTATTTTCCAACCACCCTAGCCCAAGGACTGGCGTGGATTACTATAGTGCCTTCTATATTTACTGGGGTCCTGCCAGGGCTCACAATGTTTTACTGTATTCGTTGGGAACATGGGGCACTACAGGTATTTTAAGCAACAGACTCTCAACCATCATCACAAACTCATTTCCATGCAGAACTCCTCAGTCAAGCAGCATGAGGTTTATTAAGCAACTTCAACAAAGGGAGGCACTTACTTTGTACTGTCAGTTGGCAGCCCCTTTTTCCAGATGGTTAGGCAACACATTTCCATGCAGTTTTACATTTAGAGCATTCACTATATATGATCATCTGTTTTAGGCTGTTACTATGTGGCTGACCCATATTCTGGAGTTATCCCTCCAGCTCAATCATTTCAAGGGACGCCACCTCTTACAGTTACTCTCAGATGGTTATCTGTCAGCTTTAGAGCTCATCCTTCACTGATCTGGGCTTTCTCCTCATAGTTCATCTTCTGTAGTGAGGTGGCCACACTTGCTCTCCTGGATGCATCATCTCATGGCGTATCAAGCGTATGTCCTGCGAACCCTACATCTCTCCTCTGAGTGGTTTCAGTACCCAGTCTGCTGCACTACTGGGTGGAAGATGTCTGGATGTTGCTGGAAGGTCCACTTGGGACTAGGACCCGTATGTTCACCTGTCCCAAATCCCAGATCTGGAGCCCTGCCACCACTCCAGGCACAGCACAATTACCCTGGCCCCAATCTTTCAGAGGTCTGGTGCTACCAGCCGTAGCCAGGAAGCTGTTGCATTCTTCTCCAAAAATCTTTTCCTCTCCAGTTGCTCTGATGCCTTGGCTCAATCCCCAATTCCTGTGTGCAAGCTCACTAAGCTAAGTGCTGTTGCCACCTGTAAACGTTTATCTGCTGTTTTTTAAAGTGAATGTATACAATTCTCTATATGATTATTTTAACAGTTACTATAATTTTCCAGCAATTGTGTTGCTAGGTTAGATTTAGCTACTTTAGTAAAACATTGAAATATACATTTTAAACACTGATATGGAGGCATCCATTTTGCAGACAGAAAGGGTATTGTGATTCTTATTATACAATGGCAAGAAAGAATCCTGGACTCTGATTGGTCAGTATATGCCTGAGACAGTGATGTTATTACACAATAACATCACTGTATGGATGAGCATCTTTAGCCTCTGATTTTCTCTTAAGAAACAAAGATGTACTGTGTCACTAAAAATCTACTAAAAAACATTTAACATTTTTTTTTATTTTGTATAACATTGAGCCATTGTATAATTGCAATAAGGCACTCCAAGGTGTGTGTTATTGTGTAATAACGTCACTCCTGGGGTGGTGGAAGCACTTGGCTTTGCTCGTGCTTCAACCCACCCCAGGAGTGATGTTATTACATGATAACACACACCTTGTCATACCTTATTGCTTAAAAAGTGTGCAGTGCAGCAGGTGAAAATAATTGGGTTGGACTGGCAAGGATCCTTTTAAATTGTGAATCTGAATCACAACTCTTCTCCAAATTTTGTAGAGTGGATTCAAATCTTCCATTAGCTAAAGTTTGGAAACATTGGTTTTTGAACTTAATTTCTGCACAGGGGGGAGCTGTTGTTGTAGTATACCTCATGTTTTTCATGTTTATGTATTACTATATAGAGACTGTGTTTTTATTAATAACTATTTACAAATGTATTCTAATAATGACTTTGCTATACATTTCCTACCGGTAACTACTGTAAATGAGTTATGCTCAGTGGTTATAACCCTGAATAAATGAATCGAAAATGAAAAAAATGAATGAAACCCTGGATTTCATGTTTGGCTAAGTGTTACAAGAGAATCCATTGTATTTCTTCATGATCTGACAGGATCCCTGTCTGGAGGAGCAGTTCCTTTTAAGCTACTTTACTGCACACTGCTAGTGCTGGTAGAGTAGTGAAATCATCACGGCATCCTTCCAATCATACCTCTCAACCTCTTGCCTCATGAATCAGGGACAAGGCTTAAAAAAATCAGGGACAAAGACCCCAAATCAGGGACACATCTTAAAAACTGGTACTATTCTCTTGGAAAACTGGCAGAATAAAAGGATTTGTTTTAAGATGCATTTTCTGAAGAAGAAGAAGTCTGTTACTTTAATGTTTAACATTATTTTGTGCTTTTAATCCCCACTGTTCTGTCACAAAAAAACAAATTTTATGAGGGACAGAGGAAAATTTTGATGCAAAATCAGGGACGTCCCTGAAAATCAGGGACAGTTGAGAGGTATGTTTCCAATCCACAACATGTACGCCTCCACATCACTATTTTGAAAATATTTTTTCTTTTTTTCTAAAGATTTTTGCTAAATATAACCCAGTACTTTATTTACTGGATCCTTATAGTAATCTTTACAATAATCATATGTGGAAAGGTATACATGTCCTTCAATATTGCAGGAACGTGTTATAGCCTAGACAATTAGGTAGTAGTGGTGGTGGGGCTACAGATCCATAAAGGATGCCAAGAGGGAACGACTTTCCAAATTGTTTGTTTTTTGTTCATCTCTCATGTACACTCTAAAGCTTCAAGCTCTATGCAACATATCATGGATATGAAAATACGCGTGCATGCATGCATGCGTGTGTGTGTGTGAGACATGATGTCAAGGCTTAACCACAGCAAAAGTGCAAACTGGCTCTCTGGCATACTACATCTGTATGTACTAAATACCTGATTTGCTCTATGGCTGACCTGGCCCTTGGCTGAGAGAGTGCCAGCACAGAAGAGTCCCTGCTGCATGAAACACATGTCTGTAGTTTGCATTTTCAGCCTGGACTCAAGCAGATAAATACCTTTTTAATAAGGCAGCTTTTATTCGGGTGAAATCTTGTTAGCCACCCCCTCCCCAGAAGTATTTGCATACTCATGATGCTTCATCACGGCACACAATTTAAGGCTTTCGAGTTTATGTACAGTAGGTGGTATGGAGAGATACTGTAGAAACCAAAGAATGAGATGAAGAGAACTGCAGAAAATAATGAAAATATACGAAATATTAGCTGACTTGTGTTGATCTCTTATGCTTTACAACATTTTTCCAGACTTAGCAACTAATCTATAAGGAAGCATTTTCTTCACCTTGAAGTTAATACTGACTTTTAACATTGGACAGATGCCCAGAGGGAAAATTCATTTCTCAGAACTGCTGCTAGGGTAACAGAGTGGCAAACATGATGGACCGCATTTTTGCTTTATCCTGCTATGGTTGGGAGTTTCAGATTACTGTAATAACACATTTTTTCAGCTCTGAAAGATCTGTGGGCATTTCTGGTGCCTGGAAAGTGAGAAGGGGAAGCTTTGAAGCAGCTAATTTAGAGGAGACTAGGGCTTCCTCACCCATTAATTATCATAATATTCTTACTCATCACCTACTGTACCATACTTTATCTGACCACACAAAAGCAAGATGATTTAATTTTTTGTTGATGGGAAAGGAGGGATATGCATTTCTGCCTATTTTATTTTCAGCCTTGTCCTGGGGGAGGGAGGAGATGCAGATGGAAATCAACTGAAAGTGAACAAGATTAAGCTGCCTGAGGTAGTTTTTTGTTAAAAAAGCAGTTTCAAATGTAGATGATTATTGCATTTTAAGTAGCTTACAGAACATTAACAGAGTTTTCAGCACGACTGTAATAACTAATCATTCCTGACTCTTCTTGAAAGCAAATCTAAAAAGGCATTTTCTGAGTCCTCCTTGGTCCTATGGATTTAAAATAAATTTGATGGTTGAACTAGGCACTGCATCAAGCATTTCCAGTAGTTGAGACCTGACTCTTACTAAGAACCTGGGGCAGGATTCACAAAGATCCCGAAAGTCCCACAGCTGTGGCAAAATGTCGGCGCTAATGGGTGACCACTTGCAGAGCCGTAGGAGTCCTGCAGCGGCAGGTATTCTAAAAGCTGGAGCCAGATTACGACCGGCTCCACGATATATGGCTGCTTGTGGGAGGTGTTGCCTGGGAGATCTCTGTAGCTGTGGCAAGATGCTATGGCTGGTGGGAGCAGCCGTAACATCCTCTGCAACTGCTGTGGCTGAGAATTGCAACCAGCACAGCTGCGGGTGATTTTAGCCTTTGGTCCTGGACATTTTGAGAATCTTGCCCCTGCTCTTCAAATGTGACCCCTTGGTCACCAAATCTGGGTTTACACCCTGCCTGTTGCCTATACAGGGTCCACCAGGTTGAGGGGGGGACGGTTTGTTCTTTCTCCTGTGGTGGTGGGGATTGTCCCCAAAAAAACAAGAAATAGTGTGGTACCTCCACCCAGAGGGAATAAGTGGGCCAGATGTTGTGTGCCATACCACCCCCTGGGATCAGTACCTACCCACTTCCCTACACTGGACTGGACCATCACTGGGGACCAATAAGACAGTTGTTACCTTCACCAATAAACACTTCAGTCAGGTTATACAAACTGAGTGTACAAACAGAAGTAAAATTCAACAAATTAACAGTGCTTTCACTTAAGAACACAGGCCTGGAAACTGAAGGAAAAGAGGGGGTTAGATGGCTGCAAGTCACCTTAAGCACCCCCATCCTATAACAATGCCCCCTGGGAGCCACTGTACTACGGGACACTACCTCCCCCTCAGATCCCACATGGGCTATGAAGCACCCTCCCAATCAAGGGGAGCAAAAATGTAAATTATACTACACAGGTTACAGCAAACTCTTCAGCTGCTACCAGTAATAAAGTTATGATTTCAAGTATGACACAAGAACCAATGACTCTGGGTACCAGTAATTACACATAAGTCCCACTGCAGGCCTGGTAGTTACATTGCCTGGGTTCTTTCAGTGGCACACTGATGAAAATTAACAAATTTGCAATGTAACCTCCCAACAGGCCACTGTACGCTAGCAAAATTTAAAGAACCTGAAATCCAGTTGGAAAATACTTGAAAACCAACTTGCAATCCAAATGAGGTTATTTTAATCCAAGCGGGAAAAGTACAAAAGACCCCAGGCAGCAACACCAGCATTCATGTGCCCACAGATACAGCAGGTCAGTTGGTGGGGCAGTGTTGGTGTGGTGGGTCTGGGAAGGTGGCATGCTGGCCGGGTCAGGAGGAGCAGAGAGTGCAAGTGAGGAGCCCCTTTGCAGCACAAGTTCTTGCTCTTGCTTTAGCTTTCTTCTGGTGGGTGCAGGAGGCACCAAAGATGTGTCCCTGTTAGCTCTCAGTCCCCTCTGCCAAAATTGGGGGACTAGGCTGATGAAACTGTGGCTGCAGCCACAAAGCAAAAGACACAGGATGTACTGAAAGTGAACCTGCTGCATGACCAGGCTCTCTCTGCACACCATACACATGGTTAAACAAGAGAGAGCCAGATGCAGCAGCACCAGCAGTAGAGTTCAGTTTGGGAGCAGCAGCAGGAGCTCAAGAAGGGGGAGGGGGCACAACAGTCGAGGTGAGAACCCCAAGGGGAGTTACACTCTCTTCCGAAGTCATGAATTGTCATCCTGGCAGTTCCATGAGTTCCATCCAGTGTGAAGCTAAAAGACACAAGTCAGGCGACAAAAACAACTAACATTTCTACCTGGACAAACACTTCTTAGCTAGGCTATTTACAGCATCCATGGATACATAACAATATCAACAGGTTCTGAATTAACAACAATTTTACAGACATTTTAATATAAACTATAGGTTCCTACCTGACCAATGTTTGTAGCAGTCTGCATCCCAACACTATAACCTTGGACTATAGAACACAATATGGGGTATAGAACAGGGTGTGACAATAAATTTCATGATGCACTACATATAGGGGCAGGTCATTGGTGGCACAAGGAGTGTCATAACTGAGCTTCAAAATAGGTCTGGCAGGTTTTTCTGAACATGGTAATAGCATTTTTTTTCCAGTTCCTTGACGCTGACAGTGCATGTCCCTTCTCTCTGGCCAGTGAATGCGGTTCCTCAGAATGGATCTATTATGCCGGTATGATGACAAATACAACGATGTCCTCAACTGCACTGGGAACCCATCATCACCCCTGACCCTGACGCACCCCCGGAATGACTGGCAACACAGCGATGATCAATGTGGTTGGGCTGCACAACCCTACACTCTCCATGCAAGGGGCTATGTCCCCTGCACCCCCTACTAAAGGTATCAAACTCCTTGTCGCACAGACAGTGGAGTTAGATATTTACCCCCCACATCGCCAAACAGTCAATTGAAGTGAACCCCCTGTTGCTGCCCATATTGGTGCAGTGGGGGTTTTGGTGTGACGGTGTCACTGTAGTGATGGTATACCCCTCAGAACAAGCTGGTTCCACTAGAATATCTGGCTCTTGGTCAGATTCTACATGAGCTTCCACATGCTGTAGTTCGGGGTAGCTGGCCTGACTAGAGGTTTAAAAGCCTCTGCATCTGGATTTAACTGTATGGGTGGAGTATTTGGTATCCACCAATCATTACAAACTTTTAACAGTAGGGAAATGTCAGCAGTTGAATGGTAGCATACAAAGTCCTCTCCTCTTTGTCAGAAGAATCTGTTGCATTTTGTGCTGGTTCAGGTGAAGGCCTCTCTGGAGGCTTGAGTGGACTATTATTCGGATTTGGGACAGGTTGACTAGATTTGGTTTTGGGTCTATGAGAACCTCTAGTGTCCATTCTCTGGGGAAGTACTGGACCATTTTTCAAATTAGGCACATCCAGCTGTATAATGGGGAGCAAATGGTTGCAGTGCAAAATTTTGTTTGTACTGGGATTCCTCTCTAGGCAAACTCTGTAAACTGGAAAGTCCACAAGTTTTTCAGTGACCACATAAGGGATGTTGCCCTTCTGATCTGCAATTTTTTTTGCTTTCCTGGTAACCCCACGTTCTGAACCAAGACTCTGTCTCCAGTGAGCAACACGCGAGCCCTGATAAAGTTGATGTATCTGATTTTGTTTTCCAAGTTTCTCTTCATCGACAGTTCTGCAATCAGCCTGTAGGCACTGTCAAATTGTTGTTTTAGTCTTTGAACGTATTTAGGGTAGGTTTCCACACTGTCTCCATCTGATGACACTCCAAAAGCATGGTCCCCTGGGAGCCTGGCCTCCCTTACAAACATGAACAGCTATGGGGATTGTCCTCTGGTATCGCTACAAATGCAAGTGTATGCAAGGATGAGCATTCTCGTCTACTGACTCTGAATTGTTGTTTTATGAGGGTCCAATGTGCCCAACATATTCAATAAGGTGCTACTGAATCTTTCTGGTTGTGGATTGCCTTGAGATGGTAGGGAGTGGTCTGTGACTTCCTAATATCCCAGAGAGACAGCTCCTTGATCAACTGACTTTCAAAATCCTGACCCTGGTCAGAATGAATTCTCTTTGGGAGTCCATAAAGAACAATGTACTTTTCTCACAGAATCTTGGCTATGGCTGTGGCTTTTTGGTCTAATGTGGGAAATGTTTGGGCATACCTGGGATAGTGGTCTGTCAGCACCAGTATTCTGGCAATGTTCATTTTGTCTGGTTCCATGCTCAAAAGTTCAATGCAAACCAAGTCCATGAGGGCACTTGTGGTAATGCTCACCAAAGGGGCTCCTCATATGGGCAGTGTTTTCCACTGGGCGCGTCTCATACACTGTTTACAATAATTTTCCACTTTTGTGCTTATCTAGAGCCAGTAGAACCTTCTTCTGACTTGGTCCAATATTCTGTCAGTGTCCATGTGCCCCAACCCATCATTCAGGGCTTTGAGAGACAGTTTTCAGAACATAGTTAGCAGTAACAACTGTTTTAGGCTTGGCCTATCAATGCTGTGTGACTCTTTGTAAATCACACCTTCATGCACTTTCAATTTGCTTCCCTCTCAGTAACAGGGAGGTGTCAGAATGATTCATGTTGACAGATTCTGGGCTTCCCCCTCATTGGATGGTTTTAACAATGTATTTGATTGCAGGGTCCTGTTCTTTTCTCCAGTCTTGAGGATTCATTTGTGGTGAAGGGAGTTTACTAAGACTGTTCCAGGAATCTACCACTCTTTCTTCTGAAAAATACTTCCATCCTGTACCTTATTTACCCCTGTGAGGCATTTAAGTAAGCAATAAGACATGACAGGGTGTGTGTTAGACACTTTAACACACCACTAGGAGGCACAGTGAGGCACGAGGCCACTGGCCGAGTGCGTCCAGTCTCCTAGCCGTGTGTTAAAGTGTCTAACACACAGACCCTGGAGTGGCTTAATGTGCTTATGAAATGGCTATCTAACATACAGATTGATGTGATCACTCAAATATATAGCATTTAACAGTGGAAAACATAAACATGTGTGTTAATTTTTAATAAAATAGTTCCTCTGCCTACTGTTTTATTTTTTTTTTTGAGTTGAGGACTTTTGAGCCGTTTAGGCTTCTGTTCTGTATTTCTTTCCCCCATCATGGATTTGTCACGGCACCACTATTACATTCCCCCTCCCCAACACACAAGTACCAGCACTGCTAGGTTTGTTTTTCTGTTGTTTTTTTTTTTTTTTTTACATATCTGGCTGATTCTACCTTTATTTAACAACAGCAACAAAATCTGCTTGATCCTGCTGTTTGCCAACGTCCGACGATGCCGCAGTCCGAGCGGGAATGGTAAGACCCTGGTAGAACACTCAGTTAAAATTCAGCTCTCCATCTTTGGCTCCAGTAGTGTGAGTAGGTGGGATCAACAGTTTGGATGAGCTGGGAACAGGGGGGAGGGCTCAAGTGCCGTCGGTGTCGCGCTCGGTGATAGCGGCAGCTACATTTGGTGTCTGGGGTCTCAGTGGGAGAATAAAGATGGCTGCTTTTTTTTTTTCTCAACATTCTATGTGGGCATATTTCTAGGATCAGTGTCCAGCTGGCATAGCCTGATCTTTTTACCATAGTGTTAGACATTTTAGCACACTCCTAGCAGCCAATCAGAATGCTGCTTTTTTCCCCAGCCATTTTATAAAGGTCTATATCATATACAGTCTCTTCCTCCTCTCTTTTAGGGTGTACATATTGAGGTCCTTTAGTCTTTCCTCGTAGGGCCTTTGATGCAGACCCTGCACCATTTTAGTTGCCCTCCTCTGGACAGCCTCCACTCTGTCTATGTCCTTCCAGAGATGTGATCTCCAGAACTGCACACAGTACTCTGGGTGGGGTTTTGCCAGAGATCTATACAGAGATAACAACACCTCCCTCTTTCTGCTGGTGATACCCCTCCCTACACACCCCAGCATTCTGCTACTACTAGGTTTTATTTAGATATAAGAAGGCATGTACCCATCAAGAACGTCTCCTACGACTGTGTGGGTATATTAATTTGTGGCTGTTGACCAGTTTAGATATTTATCAAGCTGAGTTTTAAATGATGCAAATTCCCTGACTTCACCAACTTCCTGTGGTAAATTGCTCCAAGCCTTAGTGACCTGTATAGTAAAACAGTGGTCTCTCAACTGCCTTGTCATCCTGCTTGGCCACCTTTAGGTCATCTGATATGATTACCCCCAGGTGTCTTTCTTGCTTGGTGGTTGACAGTACCACTCCACCCATTTGGCACTCTGCAGGCAACAACATTGGTACATCTATGTATACAGATTCATAATTGGAAGGCTGGGCCTGTGGTTCAATGGACAAGCAGCCAGCCACTCCCACTTCCTGACCTATATAAACAGTTCCTCTCAGCCTCCTTCTGAAGCACTTTTTCCTTTGTGGCCGGAGGCTCTGTTGGTCTGTCCTCTGAAGCTGACTGGGGCCTACACCCCCTCTCTGCCTTGCTCTTTTGGCTTCTGCTTGTTTCTCCTGGACTCTGTTGTCTGTTCTCCTACATTTGGTTTGTATTTCGCCTCTGGCTGTGTGCTTCTTCGTGTTGTTTGTTCCCTGTTTCTCTGCGTTTGTGTGCCTTTTGTTTTTCCTTCTTTTTGGGGGCTTCTGTTTCTAAACTCCTTGTAGACTGCTAATCCAGAGCTCACGCTGCTTGTTCCCATTTACTCATAATGCAACTGCAATTATTATCTGTGTATTTCAACTCAAACCACATAGCTGCTCTCCATGCTATGCACCTTAATTATTTTCACCTGGTTCAGGCTCAATCTGAACCTTAGCTATGCAGCACAGTCATGTGTTCTCAGCTCATACCACATGCCTCATTGCTGCAGTTTCACTGCACTGCCTGGTGATAGCTGCTTTCAGAGCATTGCCTATCTTTAATCTATGTTCATTGAATCCTACAAATCAGTTACTCAATACAGATGCTGCTCTCTGTGTTTGTACACTGCTATTGTACTCTTGAGGTCAGTTAAGCTACCGCTGATGCTGTAAACTAGTTTTATATCTGCATGTGGGTCTCAGCCCCTTCCATCACTTTCTTGTTTTTCCTACAGCGGGGGACTTGGAGGTGTTGGGGGAGTTGTGGCCCTGTGTGGCATAGTTACTTTATGTTCTAATCCTGCCTAGGCCACCTAAAATCCTCAGAGTATTTGTCACCTTCATTGGCTTTCTTGAATGCCTGGCTGACTTGCTCCACTATTCATATTTGCTGCTTCTCCAACCTACATGCAGGTCCAACCATTGCTACTCTGTTTTAGAGACCTACGTGCAGGTCCTATTATTCATATACCATTGCTGCAGTGACTCCCTGATCACGAAGACCACCACAGTGACAGGAATCGGGCAAAATCCACCAGTCACTGTGGTGGTCTGTATGGCGATCAGAACTGCCTCACTGGGTGTTTGCCCCCAGTCCAACTCCGACTTGGAGTTAGAATCCTAGAGACTAGGGGGTGTGGAGGTTCAGGGGGCGCAGTGCCCCAATGGATACACAGAGGCATTCCCGACACTGCAATGCCAATAGTCAGCACTGCGACTGTTGCTGTCTGGGATGTCTCCATGATGACTGTCGCTGTGGCATAGGTAAACCCCGACTATTGCTACTCTGCCTTACTGACCTACGTGCAGGTACATTCATTGCTTACGCAATCATTGCTCAACTTCACTACTACCATCTGACCTACTTGAGGTCCCAGTACTGTATGCTCATTCAGTTCTTCTTCAGTTTTGGGGCATGCCAGCCATTCATTCTGGCACAGGGCCTCCCTGCAGCAAACGGTCTCACTCTGCATTTCTAAGTCCTCATCTTGAGTGTGCCTGACTTGGGGTGGGGTCCTTCTCACCTGGCCCATAGCTGGGAATGTCCTCACTCTAGGCCTGGCTTTAGCTATTCAAGACTCGACGGCAGCTCCTGGTGTAGAATTTAAGACTAGCTGTGAAGCGTGGTTACAGCGATCGTCTTTGGCTCTAGTATTCTATTAGCAAGGCACCTTCACTGCATTCTCACTATGACTGCCTCTGGTTCACCTGGTTTGTTTTTAGGGTGAGTAGGCCAGGTGACTGCCTCAGCAGTCATTGCTCTCCTCCTCCCACCTTGGTTGCCCCCAATGTTGCAGAGCACTCTCACAACCTTCCATGGTGTTCCCATTAGAGGGATCGAGTGAGAGCATTCCTCTAAATTTGAATATTTTCCACCCCCCTTATTGGGTTTCTAAATTGCAGCAACAGAGCCATTACAAAGTAAACATCCCAAGCCTGGAGGGAAGGTGATCTAGGCCTTGGATCCCCAGAGATTTCCTCCTCAAGGTTTTTTTTTCTCCTCTCCTCCATGCCTTAGGTCATAACTGTTAATTGGCCATAGTTAGTGTTCTCTAGTTCCTTTAGGTAAGTTCCACTGTTGGATGGAGATGGATGGTGTTCCTACTTGCCATTCCCTCTCTCTCCTTAGGAGGCCCCCTCAATCTCCAGGGAAACCCATCATACTCATGCCTGTGTATCTCATTACATTATTACGCTGCCTGATGCCTTATCTACTACTATGTCTCACAGCTACTGATTGTTAACAAGCTTGTACTACTACTTTTCTTTTTGGAGATCCTTCCTAAGGTACCTTTAACCAAGGGAATCGTCCCGTGGCACCTCTAGGGGTGGAACCGTCTTTGAGGGTTCTTTGCCTTTGGTACCCCTACAGGGTGGTAGTTCCTCTGGAATAAATAGTGTGAATGGCCAAATCCTAAGTAACGCATCTGCACAAGCATAACACTGTACTGGCTGCATAGGCCATTGAATTGGAAGGCTGGGCCTGTGGTTCAATGGACAAGCAGCCAGCCACTCCCACTTCCTGACCTATATAAGCAGTTCCTCTCAGCCTCCTTCTGAAGCACTTTTTCTTTACCCTGCCATCCTCCCCTCCCCCTCCAGTGACAGTGCCTGTCTCCTCGGGATCCTTCCTAAGGTACCTTTAATCAAGGGAATCATCCCACGGCACCTCTAGGGGTGGAACCCTCTTCAAGGGTTCCTTGCCTTTGCTACCCCTACAGGGTGGTAATTCCTCTGGAACAGAGAGTGTGAATGGCCAAAACCTAAGTAACACAGTTGCACAAGCATTACATTATACTAGCTGCGTAGGCCATTGAACAAATACTCTCCCATTCTTCTTGCTAAGCAAACGTACTCCAAAATCCCCTTTCATGCACAGCCTCAGATCCTCCAAACTGCCCATGTATAATCATCCAAAAATTCACACTAAATCTGGGAAATGCGCCCTTGCTGCTGCTGTCTCATGTACCTGGAAGATCATACTAAAAATAGTGACAATGGCCACCATAATTCCAATTAACCACTTCAAGTCTTGCATATATAACCTACTACAATCTCAGTGTGACTGCTACAACTGAATCAACCCCATTTTCTGTGCACTTACTTTATACCTGCTTTGACACTGTATGTAACTCATTGTTTTTTGTGCTGTTGATGTGTTTGTGCACTGGATGCAATTATAAAAGAGTGCCTTCACTCTCAATTTGCCTTCTAATAAACAATGATTGATTGTGCTCTGCCCCAGGTTTCTGTACCCTAAGTGCTATATTTTGCACTTTTTCACATTGAAATCAGGCTGCCTTACCCTTGATTACTCCTCTAGTTTTCTCAGGACTCTGCTCATCCTTTCCATTCTCCCCTAGAGTGTCCACCCTATTGCAGATTTTGGTGTCATCCGAAAAGAGGCAGACCTTCTCTTCCAGCTCCTCTGCAATGCCACTTATAAAGACATTAAAGAGAATCAGTCCCAGCACTGATCTCTGAGGTACCCTGCTGGTCACTCTCCCTTCCTTGGAGTGAACTCCATTTACCACCACCCTCTGTCGCCTATCACCTAACCAATTTTTTATCCTGGGTCACTGATGAAAGATCTTTTCAGAAGAGGTCAAGACGATTGTCTCGCACCAACACAGATGTCTAGAAGCATTTACAGGAGATGTTTATATATAGCTCTGCTCCCAAACCACTGAGACTGGCATCTGTGTGCAACACACATGTGACTTTCTGGGGTCTGCATAGGCCAACATGGGGGCATTATTCAACTGTCTTATCATCTCTTGAAGCACTTTATCACACGCTTGTGACCATCTGGGGCCAAATGGTACATGTACTCTGTAGTAAGCTTTCTCATGAGTGGCCTATGGTGTTCTCTTGTTTTTCTGGTTGGCAGAAGGATACTCTTTGATCTGGTCTTGCAGAGGTTTAATGATCTTGATGTAGTTTTTAATGAACCTGCAGTAATAACCAAAGAATCCCAAGAAACTTTACAGTTCTGTCAGCCGGGTGGGTTTTGGCATGGTCGTGACAGCTTGGACACAGTCAGGATGGGTACAGATGCCATCTTCATTTATGACTTTGATAACCGGGTGAGTACACTGATCCCAGGGACCATTTTCAGGCATGACCCAGGCCATAACACATGGCACAGGGTGACAGTGCAGTACAAGGTAACAGTAATACACATGAAACAGATTTGATACAAGCAACAACAGTAAGCACAATATACAGGCTTGATGTACAAGTCCATTTGAGAACAGTGAATACAAGGTTTCAGTATTGGACATGAGGAGATTTGGTACAAAACAAACAAATTGTAGGCACAATGTACAATGTGTGACTGCATCATCCAGTGAGCAAGTAATACACAGAATACTCAGTAAAAAATATATATACAATATGTACAGGCAAGGAAGTCAAATATTACTGTGAAAATACAATATAATAGTTGCAGGCAGGGGAGTTGACTAGTGTGGGTGTGTGGGTAACCCCTGGGCTGGGGAGTTGACTAGGTGGGTAGGTGTGTGACCCCTGGGAGCAGCGGCAGGATGAGTTTTCCAGTAACCAGACTTTAAGCCGGGACTTGAAACTGGAGTGAGTGTTAATAGAACAGAGTTCAGCCAGTAGTTTGTCCACTGCAAGGGGGCAGCTGCAGACCAAGCTCTGCTGCCCAAGTTGGTGGATATCCCAGTAACAGCTAGAGGGGGAGCACCATTAGTGCGGAGGTTGCGGTGGAACGTTCAGGTTTTCAGAAGAGCAGTTGGGGGGGATACTGGAGCTGTGTGGATGACATTGTCCACCATGCAGCAGAGGACTAGGTCAAAGCAACCTTGCAGCGGTAGCCATCCAAGGGTATTATGGAGGGTACAGTGGTGGGTGGAGAATGGGGCCAATAAAGCGAAGTGGCAGGTGCTGTTGTAGGCAGCAGAGAGTTTAGCCATGGCAGTAGCTGAGGTCCTGGCATAAATAGGGAAACAGTAGTCAAGAATAGGGAGAAGATTACCCTGGACAATGGCTAGTCTGGCTTCAGGGGTAAGGTATTGCCTGAATCTATAGGCAGCACCTAACTTTTGATGGAACCTTCAGACAAGGGAATTTGCATGCTCAGTAAAGGTGAGGGAGGGGTCGCGCAGTACTCCTAAATATTTGTAGGTGTCAACGCCCTCCAGGGCTGAGCCATCTGGGGTGAGAATGCGTAAGTGGGCATGGTTTTTAGTTTTGGCCAGGAAGGGCTTAGATCCCAACAGCATGGATTTAGTTTTTTTGGCATTTACTAAGAGGAAGTTTTTTGAGAACCAGCTGTGGGCCTCAGCATAGCTGTGCAAGAGAACTGAGGAGCTTGCGGCCATGGATTTGGCACTGTGAAAGAGGACAAGGTCATCGGCATACAGGAGAGAGTGACAGTTCAGGCAGTCGAAGGGGAGTGCATTAATGAATAAGGAGAAAAGGAGAGGACCCAGGATTGAGCCTTGAGGGACCCCACAGAGACAGGCAGGGTGGGGGAGCAGGTTTGACCAATAGACATGGATTGTGAGCAATCAGTAAGGTAGTTAGTGAACCAGCTTGTGACTTTCTGAGAACAACCAAGGAGGCTAAGCTTGGAGGTAAGGAGAGCATGGTTAATCATGTCAAAAGCCTTTGAGAGGTTGACGAAAACAGCCCCGGTGGCTTTACCATCATCCATGTTAGAGAGGGTGTGGTCAGTCAGAAGGGTGAGAGCAGTGGCGGTGGAATGATTCTTGTGAAAGCCATGCTGTTGGTTGCATAGGAGGGTGTGTTTGCCTATGTACTCAGTGAGCTGATTGTGGACTGCTCTATCTCGAGAAGTTTACTGAGATGAGGGAGGATGGATATCGGATGGTAATTGTTGGAGGATTTGGGGTCACCAGATTTAAGAATGGGGATAACCTTAGCTATCTTCCATGGGTCAGGCATGAAGGAGGTGGAAAGGGCAAGGTTAAAGATGAAGGTGAGTGGCTTAGCAATCTTTGGAGAGATCAGCTTAAGGAAGACTAAAGATAGGCCATCAGATCCGGAGGAACCGTGGTTAGGTAGGCTTTTGAGTAGCTTCACTGTGTCATTTATGGAAAGGGCTTTAAAACAGAATGGGGGTATTTGCAGGTGAGTGGCAGAGCTGGAGGAGGATGGCAGTGTGTCAGGTATTAGAGCTGGGCTTTGAGGTTGGACAGTTGGCAGCTTATTTAGGTACATGGATAAGTTGGCGAACTTACAGTTGAAGACACTGGCCACATCGTGAAGGTTGGTCAGCAGCCTGTCCTGGGAGCTGAGATGTGGTGCAGCGTAGCTGGAGTTGGGGTTTAGGAGGGAACTGATTGAGTCCCAGAATTTTCTAGGGCCTCCAAGGTTGGCCTTTTTCAGATTGTGAAAGTGGGTCTGTTTCAAAGATTTGGCCTGTTGTTTACAATTGTTGCTCATGCACCTGTAAGCATCCCAGAGGGCAGGAGAGGGGATTGCTTTGAAAGTGGACCAGGTGCAGTCTCTGGTCTTCATAAGGGTTAGGAGGTCTTTAGAGACCCAGCGTGAGCACCCGCCTCTGACCCATCTGGTAGTCACAGGAAAAAAGCAGTCCTGGAGTGCTAGTAGAGTCTGGGTAAATGTGGAAACTGCTGTGGCTGCATTGGAAAGGGAAAAAAGCATGGACCAGTCCAAGGACTGGGCCTTCTCAAGGAGATTCATGGAGACTGGGCAGCTGAAATTTCTGAGAGATAGGTATTTGGGTGGGGGGCATTTTAGTTTGGAAGACCAGAACAGATAGGTCGGTGAGTGATCCCTTACAGAGTCAGCCATGGTGTCAGCGTGTAATGCTCGGTCCTCCCTGTTTATGAAGATCCAGTCTAGTAGAGTCTGGGTGACTGAGCGTGGATTAAGTCTGGTGGGGAGAGTGATCACCTGCACAAGGTTGTGCTGCTTTAACAGGGATACCTAGTCAGATTGGTGGCAGCTCAGCCAGTTTAGATTAAAGTCGCCAAGAAGGATAGATTCCCTATGGGGAGTTAGAGAGCTCAGGCCTTAAAGGAGGCTGGTGAGTCCAATTGTTCCAGTCACGGGGGGTTGTAGCAGCAGCAAATATTGAGTTTGTTGCAGGATCCCAAGGTCAATTCAGAGAGTAGCTATTCACTAGGTGAGGAAGGGTCAGAGTGTAGGACAATGCAAGCTGAGAGTGGTTCCCTTAGGAGCAGGGCCACACCACCACCTTTTTTCCTGCCTGGCCTGTCGAGGCGTAGTTATAAGTAGCCAGGTCATTTGAAGGTGTTTTCAGTGTGGTGTGGCTTTAGCCATGTTTCTGTGAGTCCCAGAATATGGAGCTTGTGTAGCTCAATCCCAGCTTCAAGGTCAGTGAATTTGGATGGAAGACTGCAAACATTGATATGTGCGATTTTAAGACTGGGGCATTTGCCCAGATGCTGGAGGAGAGGGGTTAAAATGGAGTTTGTTGGGCCAGGGTTACACTTAATGTCCCCAGCAAGGGATATCAGTGATAGCAGGAGAATGTATGGGCAGGAGGGAATAGTTGGAGACCCGGAGAGGTTAGCCAGGTAGTGGCCAAGGAGGAAGCATTCTCCTTTAGTGAGTAGGATGAGAGAGATGTACCCCAGGGTGGACTTATCCCTAGTAGTGAGTGAAATGGGTTGAGACAGGGGAGAGGCACAATGAGACACAATGTGACCCACATACTTGACCAAGGTCCTGAAGAACAGGCACTTGTCGACAGACAGCCCGAGGCCATACTTTTACATTTGTCAAATACTTTGAATAGCCAGGCTTCATATTCTTCCAGGGTTCTCCCAAATACAATAAGGTCATTGAAGTAAACAAGGCATTCAAACAGGTTCATGTCACCCACTGCTCCCTCCGTCAGTAGTTGGAATGTGGCTGGCACCTTTGAGATTCCTTGTGAAATTCAGAAGAATTTTTAGAACCCCAGGGGCAGATGAACACTGTTGTTTTGCAATCTTGCTCGACCATGGGGATTTGATAGTAACCAGATCTCAGATCCATCACACCGAACCACTGACTTCTGTTCAGGCGGTCTAGGGTATCTTGCACTCATGACATAGTGTATTGGTCAGGTACAGTTCTTTTGTTGAGTCTAGTCATCCACACATATTCTGACAGCCCCACTCTTTTTCCTAACAACTACAATTAGTGATGCATAGGGGCTCCTAGATTCCTGAATGATGCCTGCAGCCAGTGTCTTCTGTAAATGCTTCTGGACATCATCTGTGTTGGTGGGGGCCAACATCTTGACCTCTTCTGAAAAGGTCTCTCATCAACGACCCAGATGTTGTGCAGTACACCCTTGGCATACCCAACATCCCATTCCTTCAAGTAGAAAACTTCTGTCCACTGTGTCAACTTCTTTCAAGTCCTATTCCACCGTACTATGGGCAAAGAGGGGCCTCCAAACTCAAGCAATGTAGGAACTAATTGCCCTTATATGGGGCAATCTGTCTTTTCTGGCTGCACTACCAGACTGGCACAGTAGATTCTTGTGAGAGTCTGTCCACAATGTATGGTCACTGATCAGTTTGTTACATTTGTCATATGAACTGTTACTTGTTGGACATATGTATAAGCTTTAGATGACAGTATGCTAGGTTTGACTATGAGTACCTCTGGCAAGCCAGCTTCTTCTGCGCCATCCAACATCAGCAGATGATTGTGGCAAGATCCCTCAAGGTGCACTATTACTTTGATGACGCACTCTGCTTTGGGAGGTACCACCACTTAAGATCAGTCTTGGCATCACGCAGTTTCCACAGATTCATCCTCAAGTGGGACAGGAGCTTTGCAAGTGTAAGTCTGTCTGACAAGTCCATGGAAGGGCACTGGAGCTTTTCCTTGCCAGACTTCAAACTCTTTGCACAACTGACTGAAGTGGTGGAACATATGGGCATTGTTTCCTACAATGATCAGAATCTTTTAGTACATATTGGTCCATGGGCACACCAAGGCACATGTCTCCACAGCAGAAGGCGTTCCATCAATGTTCTACGTGAAGGAGATCCAGATACAAAGCAAGCCTAGATGGGGTTATAAACCTTTACTGAGACCCCACACATTTAAGCTTTCAAAGAGCTCCAGCTTTTTGTGTGATAGATAACTTATCATAAGTCTTTGAATACTATAGTGACTTCGGGTGCACATGCCTTTTCCTTTGTGGCCCCAATCCTCTGGAATTCTCTCCCTTGGTACATTCGCGATAGCCCCATGGTAGATGCCTTCAAACGGGAGCTAAAAGTCTACTTATTTAGGCAGGCTTTTTTTGAACCAGAGTAATGTTGATGAATTAGAAGTGTGTTATCTATGTTTTGTGAAGTATGTGTATTGTATTTAAATGCTTTTAGAAATTGTGTGAAGTGTTTTGATTCATAATGAGAATTGTGCTATATTACATAACATTTGATTGATTGATTGATTGGAAGCCACTGTCCAGGAGTACTATCCAGGTGGGCCATCCATCCACTCAAGCTTCCACATCTAGGACCCACGATCTCATCCCAGTTCCTTGACATTTCGGCTTTGGTATGCAATGAATTGTTTTTGACATGACGTGTAACTTTAGCAGTGGTTGCTGGTAAACAACTTGCTCCCATGACACTAGAGTGCTCCTTTACTAGGGGCCCACTGAAATTTGGAGATATGGTAGGGTTCTTGGCTAATTTCTTACTGAGTAGCTAGCTGGTCAGTGACCCTTTAAAAGTTGCTTTCTGATTGACATTAACTTTTGATATGTACATCCCTGATACAGCTGTAGCAGTAAACAATGTTTTTGCACATTTGCTGTCAAGGATTTCTAGAGAGAAAGTGCCATGGGTGCCCTGCATCGCAGGCAGGGGTCCTAGACAATTGCAGGTCTTGGTGGTTCATTGATTTTTCCCATCATTTTCTTTAGCTTGATCAGTTGAGCATGGACTTCCTCCAGGGAGATAGCATTTGATGCTTGCACCCCATTGTTAGAAGCAGTTGACACAACATTACTTGACACAGGTGTACTGAAGACTAAGGGTTTAGGCTCCATGGCGGGGGGGTCATACCATGTTGGACTTTCACACTTTTCATTTCTTGAATCAGTCCCTGTAGTATTGTGACACTGAGGTAGTTGTCCTTGTCCAACACTTAGGCTGGCAGTGGAAGCATGTGAGGGTCCCCACTGTTCTTCTTGTTCCTTGGCTTTTCTAACTTCCCATAGCAGGACTTAGTGGAAGGGTAGATCAGCTAGTCCCTCTATTAAGCATAGCTTTTACAACAGTAACTCTGAAAATCAGGCAACCACAAGCACTTGTTCTAGTCATATCTTGTTCAGGTCCTCATGCTCTATTCTGCCTTTGAGGTACACTTCTTGTAAGGCCCTCTCAAGTTGGTGTAGGTAGGTAGTAAGGGACTCCCCCTGGTGTTGTTTAGTGGTCTTAACTCTCCAGTACAAGTCTTCACAGGATTCTGTACTTTCAAACATACTGTCTAGGGTTGCATGTTATTCATCTGCATGGGTCTCTGGGTCTGTGGCATGCAAGGACTGGATAGCTTCCCCTGCCAGCCCTTTCAAACTCTCTGCCAGTCTCTTGCATTTTTCCACCTCTGTACATTGCTGTTCATCTAGCATTAGGACATTATAATTGATCCATGTTTCATAATCATTTTCTCAAGCGGAGGTAGGGATGATGCCAGAAAAAATTCTTAAGCATTGGGAATAGTCAATCAGCAGGACAAGCCAGACTGGATTCTTCAGAGGTTGTACAGGAAGGCAATAAGATCTGCACATCCTTGAAAGTCTCCCCTCCACTAGCCAATAACACTTCTAGTTTGGTTTTGAAATTCCCAGCCAAATATAGGAGTAGTGCAGGAGTTTTTTTAGTCTGACAGGACTCCATCTGCTAATTAGCACCCATACCTCTTGAGACTCCTCAAGCATTACTGTGACAGGCAGGTTCATAGCCATTAAGTCCTTCTTTCCACAGTTAGGTTTCTGAACTGGTTACCTGGTTCTCACGTTACTCTCTGGATTTTCATTTTCCCATAGTATATCAGGGCAACCTCTAATGCTTCTGAGATGAATCCCTTGTCCCACTCCTTAGATGCATTTTTTACCAAGAGTACTCTCCGAGGGTTCAGACCCTTGAATACACACCAGTCCTCCACCTTTTAAAAGCCCTGTGTACTTTTTCAGACATTTTGGGGTGGAGGAGTGCAATGGCAAAAGTCTCTGAAAAGACCACAGGTGTGTCCAGATGTTCAATAGTAGATCCCAGCAGTGCCGTGAATTTTTGAACTTCAGGTCACCATGTCCATGTTCACACCCATGCCTGATGCCTGAACATGGCTCACTTGGCCGAGCAAGTTGGGTTTGCTCTTGTTCCAGTGGTGTGGGGGGAGGTTCATCCCAGAATAAATAAGAAAAATAGAGCAGTGCCTCCACCCAGAGAGATAAGTTGGCCAGAGTTGTGTGCAGTACTACCCCTGGGATGCAGTACCTACTCATCTCCATACATTTAACTGGACCACTCCCTGGGGACCAATAAGATAGTTAACACTTCCACCAGATTATACAAACTGGGTGTACACATAAAAGTACATTCAACAGATTAACAGTGCTCTTATTTAACAACACAGGCCTGGAAGCTGGAGGAAAGAGGGGTTAGACAGTAGCAAGTCACCTTGACTACTCCCACCATTTAACTGTTCCCCCTGGGAGCCACTGCACTGTGGGTCACTATCACTCACTCAGGTCCTACATGGTCTATGAAGCAACTGCCCAATCAAGGGGCATAAAAAGATGAGTTAAATTATACAGGATGTATTAAACTCTTCAGCTGGTGCCAGTACTAGAACAACAATTTCAAGTTTGACACAAGAACCAATTACTCTGGGTACTCAATAAATACACTTAAGTTCCAGCACTGGCCTGGTAGTTACATTGCCCAGGTTCTTTTAGTGGTGCACTTGATGAAAATTAACAAACTTACAATTTAACCCCCCCGGCCCCGACAGGCCATAGTGTGCTAGCAAAATGTAAAGAACTTGAAATCCAAATGGAAAATGATCGAAAACTAACTTGTAACCCAAATGAGGACATTTTCATCCAAATTAGAAAAGTACAAAAGACCCTAACCATCAACGCCAACACTCACGTGACCTACAGATACAGCAGCTCAGTCAAGGCAGGTAACAGCACACAGCAGCAGGTAGGGCTGCAGTCAGGAACAGACCCCAGTGGCCTGGGGATGAAGCACTTCAGACTCTCACCAATGTTTTGTAGCCATGTAGCCCTTCTGGTCACTCCTCTATGGACACAGACCTAGTGGCTCAGTCACTGGAGCACTGCACAGCAGCTTCCTGGTTCCCAAGGAGCCCACACCGAGCAACCCACCCCGGGTCTAACTCTCCTCTGGACCGAGAGTACCCATGTACTCAGGGCACATGCCCTGTGGCTCACTAGTCTCTGATCTAACCCACTGGGTAAGGGCTAGCAGGCCCTTTACTTGGCTCCAAAGCAAGCCCAGGAAGGATGCAGGTCTCCATCTCCACTTTGTGCTGCTCAGCAACTTTGGTCTACAGCAATGCCCCACAGGCACAGACGCTCAGTAATTTCTTTCAACAGGTACCCACCTCGCAAAACTTCACACCTTTCACTGAGCAGGTGCTTTTGACTGGCATTGTCTCTGATCAGTATGAGCCAAGTATAAGGCTCACAGTGAGTCTGCAGGATAAACCCTGTAGAAGACTCATAAGATTGTTGACCTGGCAAGGCCACTCCCTTCATCTCACCAGCAGCAGGTCTGAATAACTCAGTGTCTCTCTCACACTGCCATGAGTTCCTCCAGAGCCCTGGAACTTCTTTCCTAAAGTCAGCGTTTGATTGTCAGGTAGGTTTTCCATCAGTACTTCTGCACTGCCTTCTGATTGGCCCTTGTAGCCTGCCAGTCCATTTGGGAGGGTCCCTAATTGCATCATCCTGCCACAGTTCCCCTGGTGTTGTCTCTGGGTCTGCTACCTAACCCTCTGATTGGCTGGCAGGGTCAAGGGGCACAAACATGGCTGCAATCACATCTGGAAGATGCCTTGGTCACAAACATCTTTATTTTAATATTTATTTACCTCTTTATTGTGCTGGTCCCAATGTTTGTAGTAGTTCTCTTAAAGATCATGTGCAATGTTTTTTACATATTTTTTATAAGAGTTTGAAAAGCTGAAATTCAAGTCCCTGTGTCATGATTAGTGTTTCCTAAAAATGTTATGCTGTTTCGTTTTGTGAGTTTCTTTAAATCAGCATTTGTTAACTTGTTCTACAGTGGCTGAGAACAGTGGAGATATTTCTGTCCTCTCAGTCAAACTTACAGTGTGATGACATCGTTTTGGAATAGCTTGCTGTTTCAGATTCCAAACCAGAGCAGTAGTTTGTAGAGTTAATGGCTTACTGAGCTCTCCAAGTTTCTTACAAACCCAGTCTCTGGTTTGCGTTTAGATAGATCAGCTTAAAATATATAATCTTTTATTTATTTATTTATTTTATTGAATTTTTTGACCCGGTAAGCCCACTGGGCCTAGAAGTCCCTTTTTCAGGGGCGACTGGGGTGGGGGGGATACAGATAGTAACCAACTGAAATTGAACCAGTTTAAGCTGTTGGTGGTATTTGTAGTGAATGGGGGAAATTTGGCCAGTACACTGGGGAAATTCCCCTACTCTGCAGAGGGGGAACCTCTGTCCAAGATGGCAGATGCACCTTTGCCTGCTGTGGAGGAAGCTATGGAGGTGGGAGATTTGGTCTCGGCTCCTGCCTCTGTTTTTGTGGCGACCTCGACTGAAATTACAGATGTTCTACAAGTTAATGATACTGCTTCAGGATATGAAACAAATATACAGGATGCAGTGCCAGAACCTCTGCTATCTCAAAATGGAATGGATTCTCAATCTTCTTTGCCTACTGTTGACAGAATGGAGGAACTTTCCTCCTCTGACCCTGATGTTGCTTGCTCTGCAGAAAAGGAGATCCAGGACCGTTTGGCCATGGCAGAATGCCGTTTTGCGATTACCAAAATGAAATTACATCAAGAACTTAAACATCTACGAACTACTAAATCTGTTGTGTGCACTACTTCTCCTCCAACTGTGTCTGGTAAGTCTGAAGGACAGATCACGGTGACACCTCTAGTGACTGCTGTTCTAGCCTGTTCAGAAGTTCCTAGCATGTCTACTGCTGCTATTGTACCGCCCGCCTGTCAGCTACCCACAGTGAGTACTGTTTCTGCTATGAATACTGCGACATTGTTTCCCTCTACGTTAGCACCCCAAGTTGTGGATCCATTTGCAGCGCCTACCTGGACTGTAGATTTGGCGTTGCGAGGTGCTGGCTGGGTGCAGGAGCCCATTGCTGGGCAATGGATCTCAGGTCCATCTCCAATGCGGTCCCCCCCGACCTGAAGATTTCCCTGAGCTGCAGTGTCCATCTGGCAGATCTGCGGTTTCTCCTGACCCCTTGTGTTGATCAAGGGAATTGGAGCCAACACAGAACCCTGTTTTGGACCATTTACAGGGCTCTACACTTTGGGCTTCTTCTTCTAATATATCCTTGAAGACTCCAGCTCCAGTTACACTACAGCTACCCCCTTAAAAGGTTGAGCCGAGTCGTTCTTTTTCAACTTTGTTTAAATTTCCAATTCAGGCTGCAAAGAGGCATAATGCTGTTCACTTGGCTTACATGGGGGGGTTACCTGAGCCTCCAGATTGTGTGTACTGTATGTAGTGCGTACACTTATAAAGAATTCTTTAAAAAAATTTTCTCATGAAATATATGCCATGATTCACATCTCAGGTGAATCCACTTTTGATATAAGCTTTCAAACGTCTCGTGGGTTGGAGCGTTTTTGGTCGAAGTATCATGCTTTGAGGAACACTGCTCTATGGACCCCATTTTAGGCTGTTCCCCTTTCCAAACCAGCTTTTAAGACCATTACTATTTTGTTTTGGAATGAGGATGTTGATGTGGCTGATGTTGTTTACTGGCTGAAACAATGCTGTAACGTCCAGGGTCAGCCTGCAGCTATTTTGGATACAGAGAATATCTGGACTGGGGGCTGGAAGGTTAAGGTCTTGCTGAACACTAATGACTCTGGTCCTGTACACTTACCTAACTCTTTCTTTATAGGTCATGATAGGGGGTCCTGTTATACCCAGGGCAGCCTAAGGCTTGTTACCAGTGTGGTGACCCCTCATGCCTTAGCAATGTGTGTGATAAGATGAAATGTAATATCTGTGGTGAATTGGGTCATGTGGGGGCTCACTGTCTGAATGAGTGTAAATGCAACCTTTGTGACGAGATGGGGCATACTTTTCAGAATTGTCAGTGGGCTGCCCATAGCCAGGATTTTCATGATGGTGGGGTAGATCAATGATTTATTATTACACAAGCACAGAAGGCTCATATCCTTTCCACTTCGGGTGCACCGCCTCCTGTAGTCACACAGCCCCTACTGTAGGTCTCTGTGTCTGTTGTAGTCCCAGGTAAGGAGCCTCCAGTGGTTTGTTTTACAGAGAGCCCCTTAGTTGTGATTTCTCCTACCCCTTTACCTACCCCTGTACCTGTCTAGTCTGTTCTGCCTGTCTCTGACCCTGTTCCAGGTCCAAGTACTATGCCACCCCCCCAAGTGCCTGCTAGTATTGTTCATTGGAGGTCGATGAGGAATAGCCCTCGGGTATTGCCCTCCCCTCTATTAGTTCTGGAGCACTCTCCTGTGCCCCTGTCTAATTCTTTTGAGCTTCTCCAACCTGTCTCAGATGATGCTGGGGGTGAGTCTGACTCTTCCTTCATTGCTTCTTCCCTCCCTCCCTGATGGAACCAGTGACTCTGACTTTCAACTTGGTACTGGGCTTTCTCAGAAACGGAAGGCCAGAGTGAAGCTTAAGGGGAAAAGGGTGGTTGGGAAATGGAAAATGTGATGTGTTTCTCTGCTCTGTCCAAAAGTGCTATGTCTCAATTTGCTTGCCATACTATTAATGTAAATAGTGTGAAGCGTATGGCAAGAAGGCGATTGTTTTTTTCCTATTTGCGACTTTTGCCTTTGGGGATTTTTTTGTTGCAGGATACTAGATTTCATACCACAAGCTCTGACAAGCACAGGAGGACTGGTTATTGGGCTCTTCTTTTTGGTCTATAGGTCAGGACTCCTGTTCGGGACTGGGGATTTTAATTAATGTCCCTGAGTTCATCTTGCTTAAATTATTTGAAGTGGCCCCTGGTAGAGTGCTCATTTTAGATTTTGTACTTGGGCCCTGTCCTTATCGGGTGATTAACATTTATGCCCCTCAGACTAAGACTGCACGTATAGCTTTATTTTTTTTACTTCGCCCTTACTTGCACACCTCTTTTCAAGTCTTATTTTCTGGTGACTTTAATTGTGGTTTAAGTCTTCATGATAAGAGCTCTTTCGCTACTATTAAAAAGTTGTATTGTGATTCTCATGAACTAGGGAAATTGGTTCGCACCGCTCATTTAACTGATGCCTATTATTCTTTTACTTAACAACATACTCCTACGTTTCAAAAGGGTAAACTGGCTACTTGAATTGATTTTGTTTTTTTGTCTCGTACCTTATCTGTTACTTCTGCCTTAGTACAAGCTGTTGCGTTTTCTGACCATAAACTGCTTTCTGTTGGTCTTGGATCTGCTGTCCCTTTCCATAAAGGTCCTGGACTTTGGAAATTCAACACATCTTTGTTACAAGTACTGACTTTTATGCAGTCTCTCTTGTCCTTTCTTCAGGCCCGTAAATCTGTCTTTATATGTTATTAGGACCCTATTCAGTGGTGGACTGATACAAAGCATGATTTGGTTTTTTTTTTTTTAATTATAGTTGCCAGAAATGTAGGAGGGAATATTTGGACTATTCGCAGAAGAGGGTACATTTCCAGTCACTGTTAACAATAGCATATACGATGGGGCAAGACCTTTCCAGCAATTATAATTGTTACAGGCGATATGTTGAATTTCCAATCCCGGCAATCGCAACAGCTTTATCATCAACACAAATTTAGTATTGCGGGAACACATGATGTTGTTTTCTCTTTTGAGTCAAATTCCAGTCAAATTGCCCAGAAAACTATGACATGCCTTGTTAATTCTATAGGTACCTTATGTACCTCTCAGCCTGATATTTGTCAAATTGTGACAGATTATACGTCAGCCCTATTTTCTCCTCTCCCAGCAGTAGCTGGTGATCCTGTGACCTTGTATTGTGACCTTGATATCCCAGCCCCTTCACAGCTGAGTTTGGACCAGGCATGTGTACCAATAACAGAGCAGGACCTGCAATTGGCTATTTCCTTCTTACCTTTATGGAGGACGCCTGGTCCGGATGGTCTCCCTGCTGCCTTATATAAGGTGTTGGGTGACCACTTGGTTCCAGAACTTACATCTGTGTTTAATTCCCTGTTAATGTGCAAATTTATCCCCTTGGAATTTGTGAAGGGTACTTTGATTTATATATACAAGCAGAAAGGAGATATTCAATCTCTTGAGAATTGGCGGCCTTTACGTATGTTAAACACTGATTTTAAGTTATTGATTAAAATGATAGTGAAGCGTTTGGTGGTGATTGCAGAAGTGGTTTTGCATCCTGCACAATCATGTGCTGTGCCTAATAGGAGAATTTCTGACTATTTGATTCTCCTCCGAGAATTATTTTCTCATGGTTATGCGGACGTGGTTTCAGGACTTGTTGTATCAGTGGACCAGAAGGCGGCTTTTGACTCTGTTAGTCACAATTTTTTATGGGAAGCACTTCATTTTTTGCATGTACAGACTGTAATAATTTGATGGATTTGTGCTTTTTATAGAACGGCTACTGTTGTGCCAGTAATGAATGGTTGGGTGGGACCAATGATCTCCATCAAGAGAGGGGTTCGCCAAGGCTGCCCTTTGAGCCCTCTGTTGTATGTATTCTTTCTAGATGTTTTGTTTCGCCGTTTGAATGCCCATCCTCAGATTCATGCTATCTCTAGTTCTGCTCTGCTCTCGTCTTATACGGCTATTGCGTATGCAGATGATGTTTGCTTTATTGTAGCCGATGAACCCTCTGTGGTTATTGCTCTTCAGGTGTGTTCCACATTTGGTAATTTTTCTGGTGCAGTTTTAAATTTTAATAAAAGCTTGGGTATTCGATTAGGTTCTAATTTAGCCCCCTTGGACCGTATTGGCCCTTTGCATCTAGTTGTGGGCCCTATTCATATTTTGGTGTTTTTTGAGGGACACTGGATTCTGATTATTTCAACTGGGATGCTAAACTGAAACAGGGTAAACTTAAGGTGACCTACTGGAATAGAGGGCAGATTGGGAAAAAGAAACGTGTTTTTCTGATTAAATCCTACTTGATACTGACCTTTCTCTATTTGAGCTATATATTCCCTATCCCTAAACAACTAGTTTTTATCCTGTTTTTTCAGGCTGTATGGGGAGCAGGTTAAATCCGGTAAAGCAGAACGTTACTTACTTACCAATTACTGCGGGTGGTGTTCACATGATTAATCCTCTGCTATTTTTTACATGTATTTTTCTCACTGCAAATCTCAGGCCTTTGTTGATCAACACTCAGAGGGGGTGGGAACCTTGGTTCTATGACTCTTGCGGGTTATAGTTTCATCAGTGGGAATGCAATTCACTAACTGTGCTATGACATACTGCTGGTATACCGATTTACGTTAAACATATGTTTTTACGTCTGAAACAATGGAAGATATCTGCTCAGATGTTATTAAATCAGTATCATAAAGTTTTATATAATAATTTACTCTTGACTGTCTGTACTATACAGTTGCCCTTCGAAAAATGTCCTAGCCAACACCTTTCTTCCCTCCTGTCCCTGTTAAGATGTAAGAGGGTGCCTGCTCATATATGGGATTTCCACTGGCTGTCTTGCCATGAAAGGATTAATGTAAAGGCAAATCACAAACATAAACAGTCACAAGACCGAATGTGTTCTAGACTATTCTGTATTACTGAACCCGAAACTATAACTCATTTATTTTTTGACTGTTCTTTTATTTGGAATTGGTGGTCCTTTTTGGCACAGATTTGGGCTACTTCCTTGTTTCAGATGGTTTCTTATCTGAATATTGTATATGGAGTTTCCCCCCCCAGTGGTCGCTTTGGCATACGGATACCCTGAACCTTGTTTTTGTTACCATTAAATGGAATATCTGGATGGCACACTGTCTGTTTACTTTACAGCAAAAAGACTGTTCTTACTTGGAGCTTGAGAAAAAAAATTGTACAGGACCTAAAGAACATTTATGTGCATGAAAGTACTGTATTATTTGAGGCAACACTTTTGGAACTTTAGAAGGCTCTTCCTTGGATAACAGACTCAGATTTTGCTGTTACTTGATTGGCTGAATACTGATTTCCTTTTTCTAAGTTTTCTTTGTTTTAATTTTCTTTTTTTTTAGTTTTTCTTGTTGTTTTCTTTTTTTTGTATCGTGTTTTGTTTATTGTTGTATGATTTATGTTTCAATAAAACTTTCCCCTACTCTCTGTCAGTAGGGGGAGCTGCTGCTATGGAGGAGGATGTGTCAAAGGATCATTTGGCTGGTGTACCCGGAGGTGAGCAGGTCTCGCCACCTTCAGGCCCAGCTCAGGAGACCGAAACCACGCTACATGGTTTCTTGGAAATGGAAATTATGGAGGATAATAATGTTTTTGCTTTAGAAAATAAGCCTCATGGATTATTTGCAATGGATGACACCTGGCTTGAGAATATCTTTAAACAAAATAAGGCCTTACGCTGTTTGGATAAAACAGGTATGGTCAGTGAAATGTTACCAGGAACACTGGATAGTGATTTACCTGATTCACAGAATGCTATGTTGGATTCCAGTCTGGTGAGTGCTGCAGTGAAGCTAATTCAAGACGAACTAATGACAGAGGAACTCAGCAAAAGAACAGCCAAGAGGAGGTGAGTCAGAATGCTGACTTACCTGCATCAAAGGAATTCAGCAGTAATGAGCCACACCTTTCAACAGAGAAACTGACAATGGGAGTAAGGCCTGTCAAGACACAGACAACTAAAGTTCCACAGCCTGAAAAAAGTGAGGTATGAAATATTTCTTCTGTATGGGCTAAACACACAATGGGAGATGTGCAGATTCAGTCTTTGGGGTTACGGAAAGGCAGAGAGATGGATAATTTTGAAAATACAGCACACGAATCTACATTAACTTCCTAAGAACGTTCCTTGATGAATGCAGGCTGGAAACGAGGAGAAGCAGGCATCTGGGTCCCTGACCCAGAACACAGTCCAATTCCTTTTAAATCTATGATCTCAGAGACTACAAAAACTGGCAATGCATCAGTTCTCCAGTACAGACAGAATCGGGTGGGGAAGGGGAACAATATGTCAGAAATGAAAAACCAGGACGAACATACATTACCTCAGGGTATGAAGTCTTCTGTATCGAAGTCAGAAGCCTCGATAGCTAATCCTGTAGAATAGGGGGATATTGTTGAAGCTGAACAACAACATTCTAAACAAGATAAAGACTTACAGGGACAAGCAAAAACAGCCTGGTAGAACTTTAGATGAAAAGACCCATTTTTGGGTCTCCCCCTTGCAACGATGCAATGCAGTGCATTTAGAATATGTAGGAGGATTGGAACTTGCACCAGAAAGACTGTATGTGGGGAGGGTGTTATTAAAAAGCTCAGTGTTTTTTTTTTCAAATGAAATACATGCATTAATTCATGTGTCAGGGCCAGCTTTATATGATGTAAGTTTTGTTACCCCCACAGGGCCTAGATCGATTTTGGGCCAAGCTAGATGCTCTCAAATATACAGAACTATAGCTACCCTTTAAAGTTATACCCTTGACTAAACCCTCGATAAAAAAGGTAACAGTTTTGTTTCGAAATGAATCAGTGTCTGTACATGATGTACTGTAACTTATTGGTTGCAAAGGAAATGTGAAGTATTAGGAAACCCTTCCCCAATTTTTGATGAGGAATACATATGGAATGGGGGGTGGATTTTTAAGGTGCATTTACGAAACAATAGTATGGGTCTGGTACATTTGCCAAACAGTGTATTTTTGGGGAATGAGTGGGGACATTTACTTTACCCAAACAACCCAGAATGTGTTTTAAGTGAGGGGCTTATATTTATTTGGGATCAGCCTGTGATAGACTGAGATGTAATTTCTGTTTAGAATTTGGTCATCATAGTTCAGAATGTCAGACTGAAATGAAATGTAATCTTTGTTTTGATTCAGGACACATGTATAGAAATTACCCATGGGCAGCCCATAATCGCACTGACCAGAGAAATCAGGATATTATTATTCAGGAGGCTCAAAAGCGAGAGATGAGTAAATGGAAAACTTCATCTCAAGGTCCCCCTCCAGACACTCATGTGGACCCTCCTACCCCTTCTTTGAAAACTGGAACAGAGAATAAGGTAGCTGAACTTGTAGCAGAAGATATATCAGTAGTGCCAGATACTGTTTCAGAATTACCTTTACAAGTCCAAATAGAAAAAGTGTTAAATGCCTCGGATGTGGGAGATATTGAGATGCCCCCCACGAGTGGTTAAACGTGTGGCAAAAATGAGAAGTTTAAAGCAGACTAAACCACACAAGGTAGCAAAAGCTAATTTTTCAGGAGATGAGGGCATAATTTTAACAAACAAATTTGAACCTTTATCAAAACAGCACCCTGACACAGAGTGGGGGTAGAATCAGAGACTTCTCCTCTGGTGCCTCATTCTTCTGATTCAGAGGAGGATATACAGGACCAGAGAGGAATAGTTAATAGGAAAACCAGGACTGGATCAAAAGTGCAAAGGAGCACAAGGTTGAAGAAGCCACCCTGAGAAAAGCCCCCCCTTTCTTATTTTAGATGCTGGGTATCCCTCCGATTAGTATAGGTACTATAAATGTCAATAGTATCAAAAATGCAAAAGGAAGATTGATTGCCTTAACTGCTTTGAAAGATTTAAATTGTGATATCTGTCTTATACAACACATAAGATTAAATACAACTTCTTTAGTAAGGTCAGCCCAGCAAATATAATGTTGGGGCTCTTCTTATTTTTCTTTTGGGACCGAGGTATGTGAGGGTGTTGGGATTTTGTTTAAGGGGGATGGGTTCAAAGTAACAAGACTTGTAGAAATTTCTTTAGGGAGGGCCTTAATGATAGATTTTATTTTTAAAACAGTGGGGTGGAGATTGATAAATGTGTATGCCCCCCTCACGAAAAAAGAAAGAACAATATTATTTACCACAATCAAACCTTTTTTGATTACAACAAAAAATGTGATTGGGGGGAGACTTCAATTGTGTTGTAGATAGTAAAGATCGAGGTGCACAGATGAAAAAAATGTACTGTGACTCAAATTGCCTTCTCAATATACTAACACAATGTGAGCTACAGGACACATTTCGAGTAAAACAAAAAGAAGGAGGACATACCTACTTTAGGGGCAAACTAGCGACCAGGATAGATTTTATTTTTACAAAATCAAATATCAGTGTTATAAAAGCCTTAACTATTCCTTTAGAAATTTCAGATCATTCAATTCTTGTTATTTCCTTGGGGAGTACTAATGGTCCTGCTTATGGGAAAGACTATTGGAAACTAAACACTTTAGTATTGCAAGAGCGTCATTTGCAGATAGAAGTTAATGAATTTTTTAGGGCTAGGATGTCAGTTGTGGTCTTAAATGATAATTTAAGCACTTGGTGGAAGAACACAAAACAAGGTTTAAGAAAAGTCTCAGAAGAAGCCAGAAGGGGAAGGATGGAAACATATTCAATTCAGTGCTTTTGAGTAACTGGTAATTGCTATTTTTCTTTTAAACTTAGATTGTGGGCTTTTAGTGACACTGTACTTTCATTGTTGTCTTTTCTTAGAATTGTTTTTGGGCTATTGAAAATTTAAAACGTAGTGGTGGTGTAATTCTGTGCTGTCTTTAATTGCTGCAAATTTTCGCCCCCCCTCAGTCCCCTTCCAACTCTTAATTTATATGTCCCTGTTAAATCTGATTGACAGGAGCTAAACACAGGGTATAGTAAGGGGTGTGAAGTAGGAGGGGCATAAGGGGGAAGAAGCCCACCCTCAGCACAAGTGTTTTGACTCATTTATTTATTTATTGTTTTTGTTTTTTTTTAAAGAAAATTATCTGAGGATCAGTGGCAGGATTTTTAGGAGAGTAAATTAATAAAAAGGGAACTAGGAGAGCTTCAGTAGCAGACAAGTAGTGCAATAGCAGTATAATTGCAGTATAATGTGGGGAGTGGTGCAATGCAGTGGCTGTGGGGCAGCCATATTCAGGCAGACCTTCTGGACACTGAGGTGCTGCCCTATCTGCAGGCATCCCTCTGGACTGCTGGATGAGGTAGCCAGACTCAGAGTGGAAGTAAACTAGGTCAGGAGTACCATCACCCCTATCCAGAGACCACCCAGTCCAATGCAACTGCCTCAAGGATGCCGAGACGAGCACCTGGATGACAGTGGACTCAGGAGGGTTAGAGCAGTCAGGCAGAGGACATCCCAGATCCTATTCCACTCAAGAACCTTATGCCACACTGGCAAATGAGGACAACCAAATAGAGGTACCCAGAGAAGTGGAAGGAAAGGATGTGGAGGTTAGCCAAGAGGTGACCTTAGCAGGGAAGCAGTGGACCCCAAAGGAGGAGGAAGGAATCCTCATGGGGACTCCATCAAGAGGATCCAGTTAGGAACACAGGAGGGGAGGCAGGGAGTGAGGTGCTCACCAGGTGCCACGGCATGGAGGGATGGAAGGAAGATCCTGGGATCACTGGGAAGGCAAGACGGAGGGTGAGCTGGATGTCATTATCCACCTAGGTACTAATGACCTGGCAAATGAGGAGCCAAGGAAGTTCAGGAAGAGTTTAGGAAACTGGGAGGGTCTCAAGCAAGTAGCTACTTCTGTCACTTTCTCAAGTACTTCCTGTGAGAGGCAAGGAGAGCATAGAGTGCATGCACCAGGAACTTTAACTCATGGTTGAAGAACTGGTGCAGTGAGGAAGGGTTTGGATTCATTGGTGACTGGGGACCCACCTGGAGGATGGAAGTTTGTTCAAGCCTCGATGGCCTGCATCCATCCTGGAGGAGAATCCAAGCACTCAATGATAAGTTTAAATGCTACAATGACAAGCATTTAAACTAGCAAAGGGGGTGGCAGGCCAGCAAGGAGAGTACCTACTTGCTCACCTCCCACAGCTAGCAGTGGAACCAGTGAACCAGAGGAGTGGCTATCTGTGCAAAGCAGTGTGCAAAGGTGGAGATTAGTGCCCAGGGTGGATAGACAGAAAGGGCCAAAATTCAGCAGAAGGGCAGACAGCAAGGAGAACCAGGGATAAATGACACACAAGGAAGGGGCTGGAGTAGAACAGCGAAACAGCCTGAGGAGGTCAAATCATGGAAAGCCATGTGTGCAAATGCCAGGCCTTAGCAACAAGATGGAAGATCTGGAGGCTCGTGGTGCAGTCAGACCTGGACATTGTAGCCATCACTGAAACCTGGTGCAATGATAACCATGACTGGGAGATGGCCATACCTGCTAGCAACATATTCAGAAGAGACAGAGCAGGCAGGAAGGAGGAGGAGTGGCACTGTAAGTGAAAAATGACATAAGGGCCACAGAGATCCAGGAGGAACAAAATGGGGAGAGATACTGTGGGTTAAGCTGGAAAGGAAAATGGGGACAGCCATCTGCACAGGTGTGGTCTATAGACCACCAGCCCAGGAGGAAGAAACAGATAGGGAGCTGATGCTAGCCATCCAAAGGATGGCAGACAAGGGTGAGGTAGTACTGGTTGGAGACTTTAATATTCCAGACGTGGACTGGAGCATCCCAGCAGCAGCATCAACTAGGAGCAGATTTATCCTGGACTCCCTTCAGGGTGCCTTCCTCAAGCAACTGGTCATGGAACCAACTCGGCAGAAGGCAATACTGGACCTTGTGCTCACAAACAGGGACAGTGTGATGGGGTAACAGTGGGGGAGCACCTGGGAACAGTGACCACCAGTCATTGTGGTTTGAAATCACAGAAAGAGCAGAACCAAACCACACAAAAACACGTATCCTGGATTTTAGGGGGCAGACTTTGGGAAAATGGGAGATACTTGAAAGAGGCATTAAGGGAATGGGACAGGAATCAGGGTTGAGGAACAGTGGGCAGTATTTAAAATGGGGATTACAAGAACAACAGAATTATGCATTAAGCAGGTTAGCAAGAGGAAAAGGAAGAGGAGACCATTATGGTTTTCCAAAGAGGAAGCAAAGAAAGTGAAAGCCAAAAGATTGCATTCAGGCAATACAAAAAGACACAGGCAGAAGGGATGGAGAAGTACCAGAAGCAAAGGGAGGCAGGAGGTCAGTAAGAGGAAGCCAAGCTCAGACAGAAAACACATTGCAAAATCAGTGGGTAGAGGACAAAACCTTTACAGGTACATAAGTGAAAAAGAAAGACAAAGGAGGATAGTGAGACTGAAGGGGAGGATGGGTGCCACTTGGAGGATGGCAACAGTAAAGCTGACATATTGAACAGGTATTTCTGCTCAGTCTTTACTGAGGAAGAGGAGGGTAATGGGTCTGAAGGAGTAAAAGGGGTGAGAATGGTGCAGAAATGGACACAAGTCCCTATACATGAGAAAGGGTCCTGAAGGAACTGGAAGTAATAAGGGTGATAAAGCAATGGGGCCCAGATGGGGTGCACCCCAGGATCTTAAAGAACTAAGAGAGGTGGTGGCTGAACCTCTGGCTATTCTGTTTAGCCAATCACTGGAAACAGGGGAGGTACCCAAAGACTGGAGGACAGCAGTTGTGGTCCCCTTATACAAAAGTGGGAACAAAGAGGAAGCAGGGAACTACAGACCAGTCAGCCTCACCTCAGTAGTGGGGAAGATCATTTAAGCACTACTGAAGGAGAGATTGGTGGAACATCTGGTTATCAATGGACTACAGGACCCAAGGCAGCATGGTTTCACCAGGGGGAGGTCATGTCAGACCAACCTCGTTGAATTTTTTGACTGGGTGACTAGGGAGGTGGATCAGGGGAGGCAGTGGACACTGCCTATCTGCACTTCAGCAGGGCCTTTGACACTGTGCCACATAGAGACTATTACACAAACTGGGAATATGGGTGGGCAGGACAGTAGTGTGAGTGGGTAGAGTAACTGGCTGGGTGGCAGGACACAAGGGTGGTGGTAAATGGCTGTCACTCCACAGAGGGACACAGTGACTAGTGGGGTACCACAGGATCAGTGCTGGGACCCGTCCTATTCAACATCTTCATCAGTGACATTACTGCAGGACCTAGAAGGCAGAATTTCACTGTTTGCTGATGACACAAAGCTTTGTAACAGAGTAGACACACCAGAGGGTGTAGACAGAATGAGAAGGACCTGCAGAAACTTGAAGAATGGTCAGGGGTTTGGCAGTTGAAATTCAATGCAAGGAAGTGCAAGATAATGCATATAGGGCACAAAAACCCTGGCACAATATATCAGTTGGGGGAGGATATGATGCACCAAGCAGGAAAGGGATCTTGGGGTTATCATCTCTGATGACCTCAAGGAAGGGGAAACAGTGCGACAAGGCAGCAGGTAAAGCAAATAGGATGCTGGGATGTATAGGCAGGGCATCACCAGCAGGAAAAGGGAGGTCATAATTCCGCATGCAAGACACTAGTGAGGCCCCACCTGGAGACAGTGTACTGTTCTGGAGACCATGCCCACGTATGACATAGACAGGGTAGAGAATGTTCAGAGGAGGGCAACAAAGATGGTGCATGGATTGCATCACAAGTCCTATGAAGACAGGTTGAAGGAACTGAACATGTACTCCTTGGAGGAGAGGAGGGAGCGGGATATGATGAGACATATAAGTATCTTACAGGAGGAACAGGGTGCAGGAATACACTATTTTTAAGGGAAAAGATGTTCCAGGACTGAGAACATGGGAGTGAAGTTGGAGGAGGATGATTCAGAAACATGAGGAAGAATTTCTTCACAGAACAGGTGGTGGACAAGTGGAACACCCTGCAGAGGAAGTGGTGGGGGCTGAAACAATCACAGGATTTAAGAATGCATGGGATAGACATAAAGGAATTCTGGAGGTCAGGGGTAAGGGGCAACAGACTTCTAGGAAAACATAAACTGAACTTACAAGCTCAAATGGGCCGACTGGGTGGGCCAAAGGCCCTTATCTGCTGACACTGTCTATGTATCTATGTAAGTCTTTCAAAAGTATTCTGTTAACTCATTACAGACTCAATATAAGTGATACCTTGCATTGCATTCTCAGTTGGGGAACATTTATACAGTTATAAATGAAAAGCAGTTTCAGTTAACAGATGCAGGTGAATCATATTAAAAATGCTATGTCTGAGATTCAGTGTTCTAGGGCCACAGCTTTATTACATGAGCATAAAATATGCTTTCCAGGTAAAATAGGATTTGGAGATGCTTTTAAAAGTTGCTCCAAAAGAGTATTAGATAGGTTTATGGCCTCACTGCTAACAGAAGCTGGAGAAGTAGTGACTGAAGGATCAAGTATTATGAATGAGGTGTTCATTTACCTGACAAATATGTACAAGGAAGCACAAATCGATAAAGGTGTGTTAAAAGATCTTCTTCTTAAGTTGGATTTGCCTGAGGTGCTCTTGAAGTATTTTAAAGAGTTAATTGAACCTATTTCTATACCTGAAATTGAAAAGACAATTGGAAATTAAAAAAAAAAATACTGCACCAGGAATTGATGGGCTTCCAGCCAAATTTTATAGTACCTTTAAGGATTTGGTGACTCCAGTTGTGTTGGTTGTCTTTAATTGGAAGTTACAGAATATGGAGGTGGACTTTCACTTTTGTATTGCCATCCAAATATTAATGTACAAACATGGAGATAAAAGGAGACTTGATAATTGGAGATCTTTAAGCCTCTTAAACTCAGATTGCAAGATTCTTATGAAAATCCTACACACCCAGTTATTAAAATTAACAATATATTTAATATCTACAGCTCAAATGTGTATGGTACCTGTACGTTCAATACACCATAATCTATTCATAATTAGACAATTGGTTCAGCAAGGAAAAGAAGGACAACTTTGTGGGTATATTTTGTTATTAGACCAAGAAAATTCCTTTGATAAGGTCCCACACTTATTCATCAAAAAAGTCCTTACTCATTATGGAATTCCATCTACTTTTGTAAACTGGATCTTTTTATTATACAGTAATGCTAAGGCAATGCCACTGGTTAATGGGCACTTAGGAAATTATATAGACACCCTTCGGGGAGTACGACAGGGATATCCGTTAAGTCCCTTACTTTTATGTATTTTGTTTAGATTCTATAATAAGGGTAATACAGTTAGATTTAGGAATTAGAGGTATTCAACCATGGGGAGAGGGTGTAGAAATTAAAATTAATGCTCATGCAGATGATATGTGTATTATTGTGGCTGATGAACTATCGGGAGATAGAGCACTACATGTTCTTGAAAGATATTCGATGCCAACAAGGGCTCGATTAAACAAACAAAAGAGTGTAATCTATCCTTTACATGATTTGGGGCCTTCGCAAGAGGCATGGCATAATATTAAAGTTTCACAAGACTCATTTCAATACTTAGGGGTGTGGTTTGGTAGAGGGGACAATAGTATATTAAACTGGACTTCTAAACTAGATTATGCTAATACAAAAATTGCAATTTGGAAATCCTGGAATTAAACAAAAAAGAAAAAAGTAGCTGTAGTTAAAACATTTCTAACGCCGATATTTTTATTTTTAAGTGCAGTCTATCCTTTGCCTCACACTTTAGAGTCATATCTTTTGAATTTAGTGTTTCAGGCAATATGGGGATGTAGATTAAATCCTATTAAGAGGGAAATCTTATATCAACCCTTAGAAAAGGAAGGATTAAATCTTACACATCCTATTGTATTTCTTTTTACGGTATTCTTTTGTAATAATTTATTTGAATTAACAAAACTGAGTGGAGCTGTATGGTTACTTTTTGCTGAACACTGGATCAGACCTCTTTATAAAATATGGCAGATACAAGGCACTTTTATGGCTCAGATTAAAACTAAATGTGTATTTTTTAGGCCTGCACTTGGGAAATTGAAACAATGGCACCTAAATCAAGATATATTGACATCTACATCAAATAAAGTTTTGTATAATAAAATAATGACTCAAATAGGAGAGCCTTTAGTTGAACTTAAAGTGTTAACCCACAAGCCTATCCAACAGTTTTGAAAATGTTAAAAGATTCAGGTATTCCTCCCAGGATATGGGACATTACTTGGCTAAGTGCATACGGGCACCTCAATGTTAAAGGGAATGCAAAACATAAGAAAAAGGAGGAGAGAATGTGTCCAAGATTGAGCTGTGTGGTTCAGAAAGAGTCAATGACCCATTTTTTTTGATAGAATGTCCTTTTGCAAAAGAAATGTGGAAACTACTTGCACAAAGGTGGGGAAATCACATATGGGGAGAACTTACTTATGCTGAAGTGGTTGGAGGATTTAGTTTAAGCAATCTTGATTTACCACACAGTACGATAGTTATGCTTCTTTCATATATTAAGTTTGTCTTGTGGCAAGCAAGACGTAAATTTGTTCTACAACAGATATACCAAAGTCCAGAGAAAGTTATTAATATTATTGAAGCAGAAGTAAGCAGGCATTGTTATTTCTAACAACAATTTCTGAATTCTAGTGTATGGAAGATTAGATGGGTAGAGGTACCTTTTATGAAAGACAAAATTGGGTGAACTTTTATAAAATTATATAATCTTGATTTATGATTAATTTGTATTCCGTGTTTTTGAGTGTCTATTTGTTTTTATGCATGTATTGTGGGAATCTGTGTATTAATGTTATGATTTTTCTAGTTTATTTATTGTTCAGTTTTCTTCAATAAAATTTTCCCCTATACTTTTCGATAAGTGCCATGGGATCTTTTACATCCACCTGAACTACCACCAATCCAGGCAGATGGGACCTCGGTTTAACTTCTCATCCGAAAGACGGCACCTCAGAAGTGCAGCACCCCCCTCATGCTGCACTACAGTGTCACTATTGGGATATTAACCCAAGTGCCAGATGTGGGAACTAAACCCATAGTCCTCTGATCTCCTGGCCTCAGAGGCAAGTGTGCTACCTACTGAGCCACTGACACTGCTGCCCCACTTTTCATAAAAAGCTGATCATTTTCATTTCAATGAAACATGAATTTAACAAATAGAAGTCTTTCTCTGTGAGAAATCAGCTTGTCTGTATCACAACTCTCAGTTTTTCTAATCAAAACTTTGATTTTTTTCTAACTATACAACAGGGCAATTTAATGAATACAAAATAAATCTAAATTTTGTTCGTTCACAGAAACAGTTTGTCTTTGATGTAGCCTTCATAAATACATTCATGTAAGAACTTTTTTTTTCATGTTACATTGACAAACAGTACATGTGCTTGAAATACTATAGCAAAGTGTGACAGGCACCTGTCTAAACTCGAAAATTTAATTTCTTTGGTGGTTTCTGTGTGAGAATACATAATATATGTGTATAACTAGAAACACTATGTGGCATCCTGATGCACCATGTCTCTTCCCCACATTTGAGGCAGCTGCAGTCTACTGCTACCTGTCCCTGCCCCACAAGCCCCCTGCTTTATGCTCCACATTCGAGGCTGCTACATCCTGCTGTCCACTGTCTTCTCCCACACAGTCAGGGATTGTGCAGCCCTCTGACTCCATCCTCTGCCTAAAGAATCAGGTCTGCTGCACCCTGCCACCCCCCCACCCTCACAGTTAGGGATGCTGCACCTGTTGCTCCCTGTTCCTGTCCCCACAGTCAGGGCTGCTGTGTTGAGCTAAGCCCTAAAGTGCCAAGTTCCCTGCTTCCACAGCTGGGGCTGCTGTACCATGCTGTGCTAGCCACCAGAGGTGGGGCTTTAGTTACACCCTGCTACCCACTTCCATTGCCCTAAATGGTCAGGGCTGCTGCACCCCCTGTACTCCATCTCACAGTCAGGGCTGCTGTACCTTGATGCCCCCTGTGTTCTGCACCACAGTTGAGAATTCTGCATCATGCTGTCCTCTATCCCCTGTCACCAGAGACAGGGCTGCTGCACCCTGCTTCTTTCTACACAGTTGGGGTCACTATGTCCTGCTGTGCTCTAGAGCCCCATGGCTCTGCAGTTTGGGTTACTGAACCATGCTGCTACTTTCTAAAAGATTCAGGGCATTTGCTGCACCCTGTTACATGCCTCCACTGTCGAGGCAGTCACGCTGCCCCCTGCCACCAGAGTCAGATCATTTGATACACCCTTCTGCTCACATCCCTTGTCCCAAATAGGCATGGCTGCTGCACCCTGTCCCAGGGCTGCTGTATCCTGATGCCACTCCTGTCTTCTGACTAAACATTCAGGGCTGCTTCCCCCTGCTGTCCTCTGACCCCACACCCACAGTCAGGGCCACAGCACTCTGTTGCCCCCATTCCTATCTCCACAGTCAGGGCTGTTGTGCTGTGCTACATCCTAGAGTCTCATGCTGCCTTCATTCACAGTTGGGGCTGCTGAACCCTGCTATGCACTTCCATTGCTCCAAATGGGCTGGGCCACTGCACAATGTGCTCCCTGTGCTATTGTCAGGGCTGCTGCACCCTGATTCCCACCTGTGTTCTGCCAACAATCAGGGCTTCTGCACCATGCTGTCCTTTGCCCCCTTCCACCTCAGAGTCCCTTGCCTCCACAGGCAGGGGACTGGGTGCAGCAAATGCCCTTACTCTTGTGCTTCACCCTTCCTGAACAGTTGGGTTTGCTGCACCCTGCTACCCTCTCTCTCTCTCTCTCTCTCTCTCTCTCACTCACCCTCACCCTCACAGTCAGGGACACTGCACATGTTGCCCCCTATTTCTGTCTCAGCAGGGTCTAGCAAAGGATCTGACTCTGGTGGCAGGGGGGCAGCAGGGTGCAACTGCCTCAACTGTGGAGGCATACAACAGGGTGCAACAAATGCTCTGAATCTTGTGGCAGGAGCAGGGTGCAGCAGCCCTGTCTGTGGTGATGGGATAGAAGATAGCATGGTGCAGAAGCCTCAACTGTGGGGCAGGACACATGGGGTATTAGGGGACAGCAGCCCTGACTGTGAGATGGGATACACGTGGTGCAGCAGCCCTGACCATTTGGGGCAATGGAAGTGGGTAGCAGGGTGCAGCAAAAGTCCCACCTTTGGTGGCTAGGGAAGCATGGTGCAGCAGCCCCAACTGTGGAGACAGGGAACCTGACACTGTAGGGCTTAGCACAGCAGCCCTGACTGTGGAGACAGGAACAAGGGGCAACAGGTGCAGTATCCCTCACTGTGAGGGAGGGGGAGAGAAGGCAGCAGGGTACAGCAACTTCAATTGTTTGGGCAGGAGGCAGCAGGGTGCAGTAGTCTTGATTCTTTAGGCAGGGGATGGAGGCAGCAGGGTGCACAATCCTTGACTGTGTGGGAGAAGACAATGGGCAGCAAGGTGCAGCAGCCTCGAATGTGGAGTAGAAGGCAGGGGGCTTGTGGGGCAGGGACTGGTAGCAGTAGACTGCAGCTGCCTCAACTGTGGGGCAGAGACATGGTGCATCAGGATACCAGATAGGGTTTCTAGTTATATACGTACATAATGTATTTTCACACAGAAACCACCAAAGAACTGAAATTTGTGAGTTCCAAAAGTACATGTGCTTGAAATACTAAAGCAGAGTGTGACACGCACCTGTTTATCAATCTGACATGAAAAAATGTTCTTACATGATTGCATTTATGAAGGCTACATCAAAGACAAACTTTCTGTGAATGAACAAAATTTAGCTTTATTTTATATTCATTAAACAGCCCTGTGTTATATAGTTAGAAAAAATAAGGTTTAATTAGAAAGAACAGAGCTGTGATACAGACAAGCTGATTTCTCACAGAAAAAGATTTCCACTACTTCAATTTAGCATTGAAACTGAAATGATCAGCTTTTTAAAGGAAGAGAATGATGAATGTTAAGCTGATCTATCTAAACACAAACCAGAAACTGGGTTTGTAAGAAACCTGGAGAGCTCAGCAAACCATAAACTCTACAGAGTGCTGCTCTGATTAGTTGTCTGAAACAGCAAGCTACTCCAAAATGATGTCATCGCACTCTAAGTTGGACTGAGAGGACAGAAACTAACTCTACTGTTTTAGCCACTGTAGAGCAAGTTAACAAATGCCGATTTAAAGAAAACCGTAAAACCAAACAGCATGAAATTTTCAGGAAACACTAATCATGACACGATGACTTGAATTTCAGCTTTTAAAGCTTTTATCAAAAATATGTAAAAACCATTTGCTCACATTCTTTGAGGCTACTCTCAAGTGAATCCATGGGCAATGTTGGTTTAGTGGGTCTGGATTCAAGCTGTGCTGGCAGGGTTGTGAGGAGAGCAGAACACATGTGAGGAGCCCCTTTGCAGCACACCTCCCTTTTTTGTGGTGACTTGCTTGTGGGAGAAGTAGGAGGCACAGAAGATGTGTCCCTGGTGGCTCCCCATCCCCACTGCCAAAATCGGGGGACTAAGCTAAGAAACCTGCGTCAGTAGAAATGAAACAAAGAGCACAGGAGGTGACTGTGATGAAGTTGTTCCATGGCCGGTCTCTCTTTCTCTGCACTAGAGATGCAGTTAATCAAGACAGAACCGGCCTCTGCAGCACCAGCAGCAGAGTTCTGTTCAGGCACAGCAACAGTCACTCCATGGGGAGATGGCACAGCACTCCAGGTAAGCCCATCAAGGAGGGGGGTTACATAAATAATTTTCTCCAAATATTAACCGCTCATATGGGGATTCCTGGATTGTTCTGTATTTCCTGTTCATAAGCCTGGAGCTTCTTTGCTTTTTGGTAAGAGGGAATGGAAAACTGGTCATAAGAACACAATACAGTTACAAGCAACAACTATTCTGAATCAATTATAAATATAACATGTTGCATTTTTTAATCCTTTACATTTATAGAGTTGAACTTGGGTTTTTAATGCAATAATATCAATGCCTTAAGTGTCTTGAAGTAAATTAATTAACTGTAAAAAACTGGTCCAACATGCTTGCAAGAATACAAAAGATATTGAACTCGTATTTCCTTGTACTCTCCCGGGTCGTACCTGAAAATAGGCAAATGTCTTGTCTAGTGTACTTACCTGGTTAACAAAAGCTAAATAAATAAATAAATAAATATAATTTGCATACAATTCTGAACAATGTGAAGGTGGTGCAGAATCAGGGATTTGTTTTTGCTTTCATCATGATCTTTATCAGAAATTAACTGCAAAAGAAAAGTATAGAGCAATAGTTAGGGCTGAAGTGCACAGCCAAAGATGTATGGAAGTGCAAAGTTGGGGTAAAAAGTCCCCTGAATCTCTTGTATTGTGTGATGTGGTGGTCATCAGTGTTTGAACGATTACTCGAAGCAGTGTTGGCATTACCTTTCCTTCAGTACTGTCTTTCAAGGTACAGAAATGTACTCATACAGATAAACATTGACAGAGGGTGCCGACATAAGGGTAATGCCAAAACTGCTTGAAGAAACTGTTCAAACACAGAGGAAGAACTCTATAAAATTCCAAAGATTCAAGGAACTCTTTACACTAATGTTCCTTTCCCAATTTTTGTGGTGTTTAACTTCAACCCTAACTAGTGACTAAACATTGATTTTTGTAGTGGATTTCCATTAAAAGATATTTATTAGCAGATGTATGCTAATTTGTGTTACAAGTGCTGTCAATACATTTTTTTTCCAAGCCATCCCTGTTCTCCTGTGTCACCTCCCTCTTTCATCCTACCCCAATACCATACAGTCTCTGGCATCCAGTGGCTCCCCTCTCCCTGTCTCTGTCCCAAACCATGCAATTTTAGACACCCAGGGGCATCCCCTCTGCTTCAAGACAAGCAGTCTGTGTCATCCAGTGGCACTCTCTCCCTGTCTCTGCCCCAAGCCAAGCAATTCCAGGCATCCAGAGGCATCTCCTCTGCTCCAAGACATGCAGTCCCTGGCATCCACTGGCACCCCTTTCCCTATCTCTGCCCCAAGCCAAGCAATTCCTGACATCCAATGCCCCACCCAGTCTGCCCCAAGACAAGAAGTCTCTGGCATCCAATATCAGCCCCTTTATTCTCATAGCACCAATGCAAGCAACTCCTGGTTTCTAGTAGCACCCTTCTCCCTCACCCTACCCTAAGGCAAGAATTACCCCCAATTCCCCCACTACCCCAGATGGTGAGCAGTACAAACCCTTCACCAAACCTCTGGGCTAGCCACTGCCTAAACACATTGCCACAATGTGTGAGCCATGAAATGCATGCAAAACACGTGGACTGCATAAATTACAATTTGTGATAGCATTTTTGCAACTCACAATTAATAAAATAGATGAAAACAGTTTTTTTTCTATACATAACAAATGAAGGTTGAGAGACAGGTACAGACAGGCAGGTAAGATTGCCACCACATGTTTCTGAGGTCTGTTGGATTTTATGTTTAAATGCATTTTTTAATCAATATTTTATGATCCTGTCCCCTTGGGTCTGTCTGTCTGGCACCACCCTCCAAGCCCAGTCACTGACCTTTTCATGGACTTACTGGTAGTGTTGCTCAGAAAGTGTTTTTGTGGATCCTACCACTATCTGTCAGACAGTGCTGATATCGTATCTAGTATCCTACCAGAAAGCCTACCAAAGACAGATGTAGGATCCAGGGTCAGATAGCGATGGATTCTAGTTAGGATCCAGGGATCCTATGTCAGATCTAGGGATCCTATGTCAGATGGTTAGGATCCGGGGTCAGATAGTGATGGATCCTAGCTAGGATCCAGGGACCCTATGTTAGATCCAAGGATCCTAGGTCAGATAGTTAGGCTCCGGGGTCAGATAGCGATAGATCCTAGGTCAGATCAAGGGATCCTAGGTCAGACAGTTAGGATCCAAGCTAGATCTGTTGCTAGGATCCGCAGGATACACACTTGTTGCTAGGATCGACAGGATCCACAACATTTGTAGGATCCATGCACTGGATCCTGGAGGGTAGGATCCATAGTCAGATAGCACTGCTATCCTACCACAGCAACTGTCTGGCCAAATGGAAGGTATATGTTGGTATCCTAGTTTCTAGAATACTATCTGAGCAACACTACTTACTGGTTATCTACCACTTACCCAGGACTATAGTGTGGTGGGTGGTCAGATGCATCAGTCATGTGAGAGCCTGTAGGGAGTGCCGGTATGTAGCCGCCTGACTATTTTCCTCCATTTTTCCTCACCGAGCTTGAAGTGCAGGGACGTGTGCACCAGCACCTCATGCTCCGGCTCTTTCTCTCTTGCGCTGTTCCACTATGCTGCCACCTAGCTTCCACCAGGTGGAAGCCTCTGCAGTGGGAACTGAGATCCCCACTCCCTGAGGGAGGAGAGCTGCCACTGAGTGCTCAGTCCTCCCTCACCCAGATGGCCCACTGAGTGACCCTGTCTGTTCCTGAACATGGGACGATGCCACCAGGGGATGACAGAAGTGCAACTACTCCTCAGCTGAGCCGGCTTATGTTTAAATTGTATTAAAACTTACATAACTTTTAGATATTCCAAATAGTAAATGCAGTTTACCTAGATAGTGGATTACATTCATTGTTTTTAATATATTTTGACGTTATCCTGCCCATGGCTGAGTTTTCTGTCATTCTTCTTGCTGAATGGAGTGGCAGTGCTTAATGATGGACTGGGGTGCAGAGTAAAATCTTCTCTGTTTACAAACTTGAAAAGTTGCCAAGCTTCCCTGCTTTCTTTGCTGCTGGCATCTTCACTGTCTCTGTTGATCATACACCGTTGGTGCTTTGTGTGGTTTCTAGTTCTTGCTGGACAGGCTGCTTTTGTGGTTACCCTGTGGTATGGATATTTCTCCCTCCTGGAATCCTGAATCTGAATCCATGGTACTTGGTCTTCCTTGTGGCCACTTGTTGTTTGGCGGATGATGAAAAAGAGACTACAATGTGGCTCTGGAGACCTGGGGTTTGCATCAGTGATTTCAGTGAACCCTATGTGTAATCATAGGGCCTGTTCTGATGCTAAATGTGGTAACTGTTTTTTCCACAGGTTCAGTGAAGTTTCTGCACACTACTGTATATGGGCGTGGTTGCTATATGCACTTTGTGCTATATGCACTGATAGGAGACAGTTCTTACAGTTGCTATTAACATAGAATCCTGTTGTATGGTAGACAATTTGCTATTGTTTGAGCAATTTATTCTGCTGCCTGTTATAATTGAACTTTGGGCTGGCAGTATAGCCTAGAGGTTAGAATAACAAGCTGTGTATGAGATTGGTACATCCAGCATATCTGGGTTTGATTCCCACAGCATCCACTTCCATACTGTGTGACTATGAGCAAGTCACCTAACCTCCCCAGTGTTCCCAGGTTGCCCTTAAAAACAGGCACTTGTTCCTAGTGGGCCTTATCCATTGCCCCACCCAAAAATAAAAAACATATGGCGTGGATGACACTGGCAAGAGAATTGATGCTTTGATCAGAACTTGCACTACTGTACACTGGTTTGAATATTTGCTCTGGTCACAATGCACTAATTCATTTGGTTAGCAAATGATTTAATCTCCATCTTTCAGAGCTTGAGAAGGAGTTATTAAACTGGACTGCCTATAATTGCCGTGAGTGAGAGAGGTGGCCAGCAGACTGAACTGTGACTTTGTCTGGAACCTTTGATTACTCTGACTGTTCCCCTTGGTAAGAGCAAGCTGAACTTCAGAACTTTCATTTCATCTTTTTTACTTAATGTATCTTATTTCTGTGCATTGTGATGCTTGTTGTGCCGTGGGGGTGGGGGGGTGGAGTGTTACTGTAAGATTTATTTTATATTATTGGAGTTGAAAATTAATGAATTATATTGGTTTATGAGTGTTCATGCAGTAATTACAGGGGGTTGCAATTTCTATTTTCTTTCAGTTAAATTAGTTAGGTGTTTGTGTAGTGGTCCCCTTTTTTAACTTATCCAGTGAGACTAGACAGTTGCATCCATTTTGGGGACATTTGCCATCTCTCCAGGAGGAAGTATTTATTAAGTACATAGGGCCATCAATTTTAAGAGAGAAATAAACTGGAGGCAGTGCTGGGATGGCTAGGAGAAGGAGAAAGAGAAAGATATGGTCTGCCTGTGGCAGAGGCAGGCCCGGTTAAATAGAAATCCCCCTCACTGCCTGTGGCCTGAATTTGGAGGGTCACAAGATGACCAACCTGCCATAGCAAGGCTGGTGCTTTTGACTATCAGGTCAGTAGCTAATAAAACTACTTTTTTACAGGATTCTGCTGGCCCTTTGCACATCAGCTGCACACTGTTTGCCATCTGTCAATCTCTGGCCTGTTTATACCCCAAGGTCCTTTCCCTCCTTGATTGCAGCAAGGGGAGCCATCACAGTGCATAGGTTTTACCTCTCTTTTTCCTCCCTAAGTGCAGCCCCTTGTATTAGACTACACTGAATCTGTGTTTCCAGGAGTTTGACAAAACACTCAGCTAGTTCAGATCCTTTTGAAGTTTTTCACCATCTTCTGGAAAGTCCACCACCCTGGCCATCTCCGGCCCTGTCAACACTGACATGACTTTAAAAAACATTTTTAAAAACATTTCAATTTCCATGTTTGAGCACAATTGTTGGAGCGTCCACACTGCTCTCCGCCACCATTCTTGCCTGCTTGAGTTCCCAGGAATGATTGCAGCAGCACTGCAAATAATTGCAGGTGCTGCAATGTATGCTGGGATACTAGTGACTGGGCACATTAACAGATCCGGTTGAAAATAATGTGTCTCTCGGGAGATTGCCGTGAGCACAAGGATGTAAATAAATCCTCCCCTTCCATTGTGACAGCATTTAAAAGCCACAGAAGTGTGATAGAGGTTGTCTTAAACCATGTTACAGCATGATTTACATCCACACTACTGTTAACATGGTTTAAGGCAACCGTCTTGGTCTGAAACTGTGCTATAACCCTGCTCCAATCAGGACTTTACCATGGTTTTTAAACACAGTTTGTAGAACGGTTTTACCATGCTATACTGTGGACACAATCTGTGTTTGCCATTAATGTAATGTTACAGACCGCTGGTAACATTACAAGAACACAAGTATGGACAGGGCCTTAATGTCAGCATTAGACTGAAGCAGCTTTCTGGAGACCACAGCTTCCAGATTATCAGTGAAGATGTTGAACAGCAGTGACCCCACCATTGATCCCTGAGGGACTCCTTAAGTATACCTTTCCAACCACAGTAGTGCTCATCCAGAATCAATTCTGCTTCCTGCCCCCAAGCCAGTTAGTAATCCAACTTGAGTATGTTTCATGTACACCACACTAGTATTCTTTGGCAAGTTAAGGCAAGGCAAGGCAAGGCAAGAAGTACATTGCCTAAATGTTTGACATTTGCCATTGTATCAAAGGGTTTCTGAAATCCAGATAAACTATATCAAAGGCCCTGCTAGGGCAGTGATGAAAGTGAACAGGAACGCACAGGAACTCCGTTCCTGTACCTTTTTTGCAGCAGGAACTGAGTTCCTGTACTTCTTCCCACTGAGACTGAAACTGAAATTCTTAAACTAGCAACATAGTGACAGTTTTCCGGATCTATGATCTGCAATCAGGGTTTCCATAACAACATTTGATTTGTACAATAATGCTGTTTTCCTAGAAATACCTTAATATCTCTAACTAAATCTACTAGTGTCGAATTAGATAGTTGTGTCTTGACACCGTTATCATTTAGACTGAGGATCTTCATTCTGCATTTCATAATTGCCAGTGCGTGAGTTCCTGTACTTCTTGTCTACCACTTGTACCACTGTGCTAGGGTAATGTGAAAAGCCATGTGCTCTTGAACATTTAATGAGTGCTGCTGGAAAAAGGTATGAAGGAGCAAACACAGGCAGCTCAAAATGGTGAAATCCAAAAAAGTACTTGCAAAAGGTCTTTATTCATGAAAAACGTATAAAGTGCAGCAGCATATTCCAATGGATTTCAGTGTTTTTGTTCCTTTCCCTGAGTGTGATGCCTGTGTTCAATCCCTGGCCATGCCACTGTCCATTGCCCTGGTCACCCACTCGAACAAAGTGATCAGGATGGTTTGACAAAATCTGCCCTTCATTAAGCCATGCTGAGAAGAGGCAAGAAACTTGTCCTAAGTCAGGTGCTCCATTATTATGTTCTTGAAAATGGCTTCCAGGACTTTACCCAACACTTATATCAAGCTGACCAGCCTGTAGTTTCCTTAGTCTGACCTTGCCCCCTTCTTTGGAACTAACTGGCCATTTTTCAGTCCTCCTGCACCACCACATCTGTCCAGACAGACTCCTGAAAGATTACAACAAGCAGCCCTACAATTGGTTCCTTTAGCTCCTCTATGATCCTGGGGTGTATCCTGGCTACCCATTGTAGGTGGAAGCCAGAATCACAAGAGTCTGTATAGGTCATCAGAAGCAAGGGGCAGCGGGCTCGACTGAGGTGAGTGGTATTAGAGTAGTTAGGTGCAGGAGATGCCCTAGATTAGGCGGAGCCTTGAGACAGGCCAGGTATGTTTGGTCTCCATCCCCAGGATTCCCACCAGACCAAGTGGGCAGGTAGCTGGGGGACCAGCACACCTGCCAGTCCCCTTCAGGCTGTGCTGTGCAATGCCAGGTTGATGAGGAACAAGACTGCAGTTATGACAGACTTGATTTCATCGGGTGACCTGGCTTGCATTACGGAGACCTGGTTGGTGACAATGCCGGGCCAATATTGGAGGCCACCGTCCCCTCTGGGTATTGCATAGTGCACTTCATGAAGAGGGAATAAAGGGGTGAGGGGGGTGCCATCTGTTTTAGATCCAGCTTGGGCTTCACCATGCAACCAGCAGGATCAACCGTCTTTTAAGTGTGTGGCAGTGCGTGGAGGTTCTGGTGCAGGTTGCAGGATTCTCCTCATTTACCATCCCCTAGGTTCGGGAGGGGATTTCCCCGCAGGAGGTTGCGGACTTTGTCATTGATGAGGAGTTGGAGTCCCCCAGATGTTTAATTCAGGGAGACTTCAATGCCTGGGTCAATGATGAATCTTCACAATTTGGTTATACCCTGCTCCAGCTGATGTTATCACTGGGTACTGGGCCTGACACAAGTGGTTACTTCTGCGACCTACCACCACGACCACATGCTCGACCTGGTGTTTTCACTGGGGCTTGAGGTTGTGAACCTCAAGACTGATCAGGTCATTTGGTCTAATCATTGTACAGTGAAGTTCTTGTTTGGGGCCCCCCCTGAAAGTCCCTCCCTTGTTGGGATGGTCAGCTATTGCTCTTTAAGAGGATTTTCCCCAGAGAGACTGTTGGCGGTAGCTGAGCTATCTAGAGTAGACGATGCATGTGTGGTTGAAACAGGCTAAGTGGTGGCCACATGTAATAAGGTGGTCTCCGAAGTGCTCAATGCCATTGCACTGGTTCATATATGACCCAGATCCTCTCACTTGAGAGATCCTTGATTTGATGGGGATCTCAAGGTGATGAAGATCAGGGGTCAGAAGTTGGAGCATTGCTGGTGGAGGTCCTGGTCAGAGGAGGACAAACTGGCCTTACGTGCTTATTACTATGAGTACCAAGGGGCAAGCAACCATAAGAAGGCAGAGTTCCTGTCCAGGGAGATTGCCGCAGGGAAAAACAGACCATCTCAGCTATTTTGGACTGTGGACAGACTTTCACATCCAGTCTGTCTATAGCCAAAAAAGCCTTTTCAATCACTTCATGTGAGGAGTTTGTTCTATTTTTCTCTGACAGAGTGTCCTCCATCCAATCTGGGATCCCATCAGTGAAGCAAGTCTTGCCTTGCAGTGTTCAGGCTGGAATGAGCAGAGGCACTCTGTCTGGGAGGAGTTTACACCAGTGGAGGTGGCCGAGGCCATTGAGGTAATCTCGAAGCTTAAGCACACTTATTACAAATTGGACCTGGCCCCGACTCATTTCTGGATGAGATGTGTCAGGACCGTTGACCCGGTGTTCACTGGGATTGTCCAGTGTTTGATTTCAGAGGGTGTCTTTCCAGAGGCCTTGAAAGAGGCTCTTATGAGACCTCTCTTAAAGAAGCCATCTCTCAACCCTGACGTCCAGATGAATTACCGTCCAATCTCCAACCTGCCATTTTTGGGCAAGGTTGTTGAGAAGATAGTGGTGCAACAGCTTGAAGAACGCCTCATGTCCATTAATATCTATGAGCCATTCCAGTTGGGTTTCAGAGCCAGGCATAGCACTGAAATGATGTTAGGGTTCATAATGACCTCCTTAGGGTTAGAGATAGAGGAGATAGGTCAATTCTTGTTCTCCTCGATCTCTCGTCAGCTTTTGATACCATGGATCACATTGTGCTTCTTGATTGCCTTTGTGAGTACTGTGGACTCGCTGGTACTGTCTTCAACTGGTTCGAGTCCCATCTCTCTGGCAGGGGCAATGAGTGGTGATTGGGAATTTCTCCTCCTCCCTGAAGCCCCTGTCATGTGGAGTACCTCAGGACTCGATCTGGTCGCTGATGTTATTCTGGGTGTACATGCTGCCCCTGGGAGAGCTCATTTGGCATTACAGTGTGGGATTTCACTGCTATGCAGATGTTACCCAACTATATTTGTCATTTGTCCCTGGAACACACAATGTCATGGAAGTAATCAGCAACTACCTGGCCAAGATCAATGACTGGATGCCCTCCAGCTGGTTGCAACTAAACCCGGACAAGACAGAGGTATTGATGATTGAGCTGGGTCACAGGCATGATGGGAGTGCTTCTGGAATGGGTACAGGATTGTTTCTGGGCTCCGCTCCATTGATGACCTCCCCTAGGGTGTGGGATCTTGACGTTATCCTCGACAGCAGATTGACACTAGAAGCTCAGATGTTATCTGTGGTCAAAAGTGTTTTTTACCACTTTAGGAATATCACCCGGATTAAGCCCCTAGATCAACTCGAAGACCTGCCAGCACTGGTGCATGCCTTTGTTACTTCGAGGCTTGATTACTGTAATGCTCTATATTTTGAGGTCACTGAAGGGACCCTCCACTGGCTGCAGCTAGTGCACAATGCAGCAGCTCAGTTGCTGATGGGCCTGGCTAGGTCCAGGCATGTGTCCCCCAGTCCTGTGAGTCTTGCACTGGCTACCTGTCAGGTGAAGGATCCTCTTCAAGATGGGCTTTCTCACCTACAAGGCCCTATACTGGCTGGGCCTGGGCTATCTGACTGAGCTCCTAACCCCTGCTATCTTGATCGAGTCCATCTGCTCCTCAACTAGGGGCCTCCTTGATGTTCCCAGGGTTCAGCTCAAAACATCTGATGACTGTGCCTTTAGTGTCACTGGACTGACCTTGTGGAACACCTTTCCAGCTGCTGTCAGGGAGGCTGTTTAGAAAGGGGCTAAAGGCCCACCCATTCTGCTTGGCCTTTCTCAACGAGGGCGACTAACCTGCACTAATTATAGAGTTTTAATTATGCTGAGGATTATTTATTGTTATAATTATTGTTGTTCCATATATGTTTTATAGAATGTTTTATAGAATGTGTGTTGCATTGACATTACCTGTTTTTATTGTGAGGCTTCCAGAGCATCAGAGATTGGGCGCCATAGAAATAAAATTGTCTTGCCATGAAAAATTGCCTTGCTGCTATCCTGCCTTTTAGCCTCTTTTTGGCTTTCATAATTCTAGTCTTGCAGTCCTTCAGGGATGTTCTGTACTCCTCTCTAGCCTAGAGGCAACCTATCTCTTTACAGTGGACATAGGCTATCTTTTTGTTGAGGATCAATTGCCAAAGGTCCCTTTTGAACCAAGGGGGCTACTTCAAGACCCCTTTTCCCTTATTGCTATCAGAGATGCAAGTCTCTGCTGCTGCTCTGAACATCTTAAAAGAACCACATATGTGCTCTGAATTCCAGCATCATGCAGCTGCTCCAGACCTTTTGACACCAGACTTCTTATTTTGGCAAAGTTTGACTTTCTGAATTTCTGGGTACTGGCGGCTGACCCCAGTTCAGCTTTCCTGTCACCAGGTATAAGGTGACCCAGTTGTGATCACTTCCCTCACTGATGCTTGGGCATTCGCATTGGGGATGACACCATCCTTCCCTGCTGAGAATAAGATGAAGTGTGCCTTTAAACCCAGTCCCTGTTGGATATGCTTGCCTAGGAAGCAGTCTTTGAAGGTAGACCAGGAACTTAATCTCAGCTCTAAGGTTAGCCTTCTAAAAACTGCCAGTCTATGCCTGAGAGATTGAAGAATGCAGGACCACTGCTGCATCACATTTGGCAGCTCTGCTCTCCTAGCAGCAGGACATCATGTTCCACTGAGCTGCTTTGGAACCTGTATCATACTACCAGGATGACTCTTCTCTCCCCTTTTCCACCAAGCTCCAACCAGATATATTCTGTGGCACTGCTTGTTCACTTGATGTCGCAACTGTCCTCCACTGTGACTCCCTTCCTTGCAAGCAGAGTTTATCTCACCCTCTTTCCTGTCAGGTCTCTTCAGAATGGTCTGTATCTCTCTTCTCTTGTGCCTCATCCATCTTTTCTCCCTCCACCAGGTGTTGGTATCAATATGTCATGATCCATGAAGTGCATCTCAGGCTCTCAAGCTACCTCATTTTGTTGAGTGTACTTCTCATAGTGGCATACAGTATAAGCAAGTGAGACTAGTTACTCCTCTATGCTTCCTCATCTCCTCTGACGGTCTCATCTCCTTGCTGTCACCTGCTCTGCTGTCCCGCACTTGGTGTTTCCTGCATCTGTCTGATGCCCCTTGTGATCCCCTGCACAAGCCTCCTCCCACCTATTTTCAAGTTAAATTCTCTTAACTGCCCTGTCCATTCTCCTAGCCAGTACTTGCACTCCCATCTGACACAGGTGCAGCCCATCTCGGACATACAGACATGTCTTTCCCAGAAGGTCCTCCAGCTGGCCAGAAAAAGAAGCCCCTTCCTCTTGTACCCTTATCCAAGCATTGTCCTACCTAACAGTCTACTGCTGGCTCCTCGCTGGCCCCCTGGACTGGAAGGATCTTGCAAGAGATTACATTGTATACCTTTCTCTTTAGGAACATCCTGGATTCTGTGAATGACCTGTTCGTGTCCCCAGATGTCATTCATGCCAACATGGATTATGACACTCTTCTCTACCCTCATCTGCATTGTTTGGCTCTGGATAGCACTCATTTGACCCATACTTCAGGCAGGTAAACCACATAATACTAGCTACTATCTTTGGCCAGCAATCCCCACTCCACCTGTACTACTGTTCTAACTATGGACTTCCCAATGACTACTTCCCTCCTGCCTTTCTCTAGCCATTTCTTTCTTTCTTTTGTATTGGCAGATTAGGTATCCTGGTGTGTGGACTGTCTCCACCAGTCACAGTTGCCTGATGATCACCATCAATGTGCCAGTCCGAAGCTGATACCTACTGGTGGTATCTGCTGGTAATATTGCTCCCCTGTGAAGCCTACTACATCCATCTGGATCCATCCCATGTCCCTACCAGTAGAGATCACAGTTCCTGTCACTTTCCTTGCTATCCTACCTGTCCTTGCCAACCAACCCCTCCAGTCTTGTGCACATGTCCCTAGCCTCATGTCATTCCTGGTCTCCTCAATTGACTGCTCCCTTCACTGAGTTCTCATGGTGCCTTTATCTACATCTCCACCCTGGCAATGTACTTCCTGGTTAGCCCAACTAACTGGCTCAAAAGGTTGACTGGCCAATCTTGTTAGCCTTCTACTCATGCAGGTTGTAGCTGTTGCAAGCTGTCACTTTCAGAAGTGAAGTTTAAATGGAGAACCTATCTCAGAATACTGGCTTAGCTACTTCTCCAGTCGCCATGTAGCCTCTGTGGCTCAGGTGTAGACCACTTTTACGTTACCATCTCTTGACTTCAGGGCAACACACAGCTCTGTAGTAATGCTCCTTAACTGAAGGCTCACCTGGTTTGTCTTAATTTAGCATGTAGACATTATATTTACAGATTTATCTCCACAACTCACTCTCCTTGTTAAATGTTCAATCTGACTCATGATGAGATAGGTTCCACATTCTACCAGTTGACCTTTAAATGTTGTCTGACATCCAAGATGGGCTCCCAGTATTGGAATTAATGATAGGTAAATCACGTACAACAATGAGGATGGACTCCAGGTGTCACAATACATATTTGAGCACCTGAAGCTAGTCCTGGGGGGTATACTGTGATAAGGGTACCCGCTATTGAGAGCTTACAAAAAGGGCTACTCAATAGCAGTGCCTATTCACAGGGCTACTGTATGGGGGGGGTGAATACAGATATAGTGACATCCTGTCACTATATGTACATGCACATGGGGGGGAGTGAACATGCCATGCGATGGGCAGAAGGGGAGGGAGGGTTTGTGAGGTGTAGTGTGGCGGTGGGTTGCCGAGCTGGTCCTGTGGCATGGTGGGTGGGTGGCAGGCTAGGGTTGCGAGGGTTCTGGGTTTGGTTCTGGGTGCACGTTCATTTTGTTGCACGTCCGACTTAAAATTGTTTTACCCCAGTTTTGTAACCCCCCCGACATGCACCCCCCTGGAGTTGAGAATTCTTTAGTAGGAGGTGTGAGGGGAACAGTCCTTGCATAAACAAAAAAAAAACAAGTCCCCAGCACCACTTTTGCATGTGCTGGAAGCGTACATCGCTGAAACTGATTTTCGGCGGTGTACACTCGCCCAACAGCGATCGCCTTTCCGCGATCACCGTTATCACATAGAACCATCATGGGGATGATCTCCTGGTGCTAAAAATCTTTAAAATAATTTATTGCCAGCAGGGATTATCCTCAAAGATGTCACAGAGCTGATATCATATGATTAAAGGGACCCAAATAGAAGGCCACACCTTTGGAGGAAGGAGGCTTGACTCTTAGAATAAGGAAGATTAGCTTCCTGCGAGAATCTGAACTCTGCTATGGAGGAATGCCCAACTTGCAGACTCATAGGAAGCCTAAACCTAGGTGGGTTTAACAGAGTTGCAGTTGGATGACTAAAGGAGCCCTAAGTGCTGGGGCTGCACCCTATGGTTTGGCAGTAAGGCCCCTTGGAACAAGATCCTGCTAAAGGAAAGGTACAGGTAAAGACTGGGCATGTACATGACAGGTGCAGTGGATGAATCAGTGCCAAGCAAACAAGCTGCTCAAGTGGCTGCAGGGCTTGATGGGTCAATGGTGCCACAGAGTTGAAGTCGTATTACCAAAGGAACCCTTTGCAGAAGGTTTCACCCCTGCACTATGCTCAAAGTACAGGACAACTAAACTACCACTTGGAATAGAGAACAGCTTGGGCTAGACCTACGAACTACAGTACATAAATCTGACTGCTAGAATGGTTTGAATGGAGTTTTGAATTTTAGTGATGATGGATTTGTCTTTTAAAAGTTGTGGGTTCAGCCTACATGATCTATCTTTAGGGCCATCGAGAGAAGGAGATAATGTCACCCATACCAACGCGTGATCAGCTCAATGCCTGTTTGAATTAAACCAGCTAACAAGGGGGATATTGATGAAAATATAGTCTAATCTGGACCAGGACTGATGTACATTAGAGTAAAAGGAGAACAACTGATGTGAGGGATTGAGTAAACGCCACGGATCACAGAGCCCTAGTGTATCCATCAAGTCTTGCAGTGCTCTTTGTGAAACCATGGGGGGTCTTAAGGGTCTATGGGTTCTATCCATATCTTGTGTGGGGGGAACATTCCAATCACCCCCTAGTATTAAGGAGATGGGAAGAAATGGCGTGATTGTACTTGCAAATGCCATAAAAAATGTTGGATCGCCCCCGTCGGTCCATATATGGAGCCCAAGACCACTGTAGTGCCCATGAGGGTGCCTTTGACCAGAATATATCTGCCCTGGGGATCCATTACTGTGGTATCTGCCTGGAATGGAAATGACTTTTTGATTAATATAACTGCCCTTTTACTTGATGAGGATATCCCCGCAGCGAAAATTTGGGAAATCCCCATTCTTCATAGCCAGATGGCCTCTCTAATCAGCAGATGTGTTTCCTGTAACAGAATTATGTCTGCCTTAAGCAGGGTACAGTACTTCAACACTTGATATCTCTTTGTAGGTTCCCTAACACCTCTAATGTTTCAGGTCACAATTTGGCAGTTGTTAATCGCCATACCCAATATTTAACCTCATAATATCTCTAGTAGATGAATCATGAAAAAACTAAAATAATCACAGCACACTTCCTCCAACCCAGCCCCCATCTCGGAGTCCAACAGTAGATTCGGCATATAACTTTAGAAAAATGAAGCTGATGAAAGTGAAAGGGAGTCCATTCCCAGGAACTCAAAATGGAGCTGCAATTTTGGCTCATCCCTCTTTCCCCTATAGCCCTAAAAGAATGCTTCCTATTGACTAATGCAGATTTGTACTTTAAGCTTAATTCTAACCCAAACAAATGTAATCTTAATGAATCTACCGTAGTCAACCTCCTAAACGTCCCTCTAAATCCCCTATAATTATGTACAGTAATCCCCCTTGAAACAACTGAACAATTAGAATACATGAGGTACTGATCCCAATAGGGAAGACTATCCCACCACGCTCCTAGCCACAATTCCCAAAAAATTAGGAGACTTACATCTGTGGAGTTTTAGCAGATTTGTGTTAAACTGAGAAAATGCAACCAAAGAAACCAAAACACCCCACATCTTTTCATAGGGAATGTGTAGGAGCAGAACCACCATAAACTAGCTGCATGCAGCTAACCTAAGCTTACCGAGCCAGGCACCCCCATCCTCACATCATCTTCGTAACTAAATCTCTTGATAGTCCCTTACTATTGTTATGCATAAGCACAGTTCAACTGTGTACAATTCAGATATGTTGCAGGTGCATTGCTCTCACTGGCTTATTGCACCTGATCTCCATATCTTCAACATCTGTTTTACCCCTTACTCAGCAACACCCCTCTCCTGATATTTGGGGGAAGTTTACCAAATCAGTGTGCCCTGAGTCAGGTTCCACGTTCTCGATTAAATGGTAATTTGCAATGTGAGGATACGATCCCCCACCCCCGAATTCAGAAACTGCTGCCACATAGAAAAAAAAATAGCAAAGCATCTTGAACTACTGCCAACTAATGTAATGCAATGTCAAGAAATTAAAGTTGATACAGTATTTTGATTTAGAGTCCAAATCAGGCTGTGCTGAAGTGAGAGGAAGCGATGGGGGGTATAATTAGAAGAAGACGGACCCTTTTCGGTCCCTGATAGGAAAAACAGCCCCTTTACCCATTCCCGGTTGAATCAGTTCCTTTCTCAAGGGAAAACTGCAGTCGTGCTGAGCGCTGCCCTCTACTTTAACAAGCTGGCACTACAACCAGTGAAATCTGGCCGTCCCAAAATGTTATCCTGAGTCTAAGATTCTGAAAGAACGCCCTCTTCTTCTGTGAAAACCTTTACAGCACTGAGTGCAGGTACAGGAATCAGTCATTTTAAATAGGTCTGGGAACTTTTAAGATCAGCCAGTGCTTGTGAAGGCGAGTCATAGGATAGCCATGATCCAGACACAGAAACTTGTAGCTTGGCAGGATACAGCATTTTGAAAGGAATGCCTGCTGCGATGATTTTGGTGACTATGGAGTGAAATGCTGCTCACTTCTGGCGTATTTCATATGGTAGGTCCTGTGTGACATGAAGTTTAATGTCTTCCTACATTATCACTTGTATTTCTTTTATTTTATTCAATACATGTTGTCATTCCAGATAACTCAGGAATTTTAGGATTAATGGCCATGGGGGAGATCCTGGTTGTGGACGTGGCCTTAATGAGCTGTGGGCTCTCTCTATTTGATAGTCATTCCCTGGAGGAGAGGGGCCCACTATTTTCAATAGGAGCATCTGAAGAAATGCTATTATATTGGGGTTCTCTTCGTTTTCTGGGAGACCCATTATCAGTATGTTATTCCTCCTACCTTCTAAATCCTTCATTTTTTAATTGTAGCTTATGTATTTGTTGCCGAAGCTGGTGTATTTCTGGATCAGTTTTTTTCCCTCCAGCGTTCCAGGGAAGCAGATTTAGCTTCAGAGTCCCCCATTCTTCTATTTAAATGAGTCATGTCATTTTTTAGAGACTTGAGCTCCATAGATATTGCCAATAAAGTTTCTCGGAAGGGTAACAGTTCCTGCAAGAATCCATCATCAGTAAGCGGGACAGGTTGTATGGTAGCCAGGCTTTTGGAGTTGGAGGCTCCCTCTGGAGGTCTGACCTTTCTGGGTTGCTTTTCAGGTGAGGGAGGAGGTGTATGCCTCAGCTCGGCCATCTTCATAGCTGCATCCATCGTGGAAGAAATTCTCCCAGTAGCAATGAAAGAAGCAGTGATATCTGATGCTGAAGATGTCCTCTCTTCATATTTTGTATTTTTTTTAAGGTTCCAGGCAAAATTCTAGTTGTAAAATTCGATGATGTGAGGTTGGGGTTAGGTCCTCTGTAACCCTGCTGCCACTAGGTTGCCTGCATCACGTGACCTCTAGGCTCCTAATTTGAACCCTCCCTCTCTTCTCTACCACATGCGTCCACCTTTCATACCCTCTCCTCCCACCCCTCACTACTATTGCATCTTATTTATACCCTCTACCATCTGCAACCTACTGCACTATTTCACAGCTCTATTCCTGCCCTCCTCCCCGTTGCCTCTCTTTTTTCCCCTCTGTGTCTTACTTCAATTTCCCCTCTCCCACTGTTGCCACCCTTATCAAGTACTCCTCTTCCTGCCTCCCTCTCTCCCAGCCTTCTGCCTGATTCCTGGCCCACTTGCAGGGTTCTTTGCATACTGAAGGAGTTCATGTCCTGGATCTCTCTCTCTCTTCTCCCCTCATCCTTTCCCCCCCACCTCTAATCCCAATCCCTTGCAGGGTTCTTTGCATCCTGAAGGGATTAGATTGGCTCTCTCATGCCTCTTCCTTTCCCCCACTTTCTAATCCTTCTTCCGTCTCTCTACTTCCTCTTCCCTCCCCACCCTCTCTGTTCTCCCCCTTCTTCTCCACCCCCTTCTGCCTGATCTTTTCCCCTGCAGGGTTCTCAGAATCCTGAAGGGGAATTGATCTTGGATGTCCCCATTCCCTTCCTCTTCCTTCCCCCCCACCCTCCAATCACTGCCTTCCCTCTTTGCCACTTGTCTTACAACTGCCCTCCCATGGGTCTACATTAACACTTCCCAGCTTATGCTCAACCTATTTTCATAGCACTTTAACTGTGTCAACCATCCTCTAACCTATACCCTACAGGATCACCTGCTCTTGGGTTGTTACAATGTCTGATTATCCAAATATAGTTGTTTCCCTGGCTGGTTGGTCTGGGTCATTCTGCTCCATACTTGTACCACATATTATGTTTTGATAATTGTGCTTGTATTGCTCCAGCATTACTATGTGTTGTTTTGCTGTCCGAACTCTTGTACCACCCCCCCGGATGCTTCCGGAAACGAGCTGTTTACAGCTCATCTTATCTTTCCTGGTGAAACATTTTCCAAATAAATACAACATCAAAACCCTTTCTGAAGTCTAGGAAAAGAACATCCATCATATAACCCTCATCCAGTGCTTTACTGGCTCATACATGCTTATAAGGATGCCTATGCTTGAATGGGCAGAAAGTATGCACCAGAGGAACATACTCTGCCTGCATAGCTCTGCACCCATGGACAGATGCACACATGCTGGCATGCTAAAATGGCGGTCACCTGTCTGTGGTTCTGCCCCGGTGATGCACAGGAGTACGGAGGGAGGGTGGATGGGGCGGCATAGTGTATCCAAGTGGCCAGCCAATCGGATGCCCATCCCGGGTCCTAGAGTAGATTCCCTGCATGGGAAGGCACTGGTCTGGGTGTGTGAATAGCCATTGCAGTCACCTGGGCCTGTGCAGTCAGGTCCTGTTGTGCAGCATTCCCCCTGCCTGATACACACCCCTGTAGCACCACCTGGTGCACCTCTGGCCCCCTACAGCTGAGCACCCACCCTGAACCCATATGCCAGCCCACCCACCCCATTACACAGCCATGCTCCATCCTCATATATGTTGTAAACACTGCCCCCACCACACAGCAGTGCCCTGTACCAGTCTGAATGTTTAAACCCACCCTTCCCCCACCACACAGCAGTGCCCTGTCCCTATCTGTATGTAGAAACCAACCTTCCACCACACAGCAGTACCCCATACCCGGCTGTATGTATATACCCACCCTCCCCTGACACACAGCAGTGCTCTGTCCTGATCTGTATGTATAAACCCACCCGTCTACCACACAGCAGTGCTCAGTACCCGTGTGTGCTGACTCCTCTCCCATAATCTTCTTTGCCCTATCCCCATATGCAATGTAACTCCCCCCTAACCACAGCCCTGATGTAATGGACCCATTCATGTAAAAAAATACCCAACCACCTCTGACTCCCCAATCCCAGCTACCTATCCTGCTCATTGGTGGACAGTGGCCCCCCCGCAGCACCAACAACACCACCCTTTCCCCCATCCCCATACCTGCATGTCTGTGCTGTGTCTATGGATGGCTAGTGGCACATCACTCCACACACCTCTTTGGTCACAGGCTATCTAACTGATGCTGGGAGCGTGCTGCCTACAGTGCGCTCCCAGCATCAGTTGGATGATCAGCATCAAGAAGTGTGGGGAGGGATGTCACAACTCAACTTAGCGCCAGCACAGACATGCAGCTACAGGACGGGAGGTGTTTTCTGTGCCATGGTGGGTGGGCCGGGGGTCACTGTCCACCAATGAGTGAGCTGTTGTGTGGCAGGGGAAGGGTGGGTGTAAACATACAGCCAGGTATGGGATACTGCTGTGTAGTGGGGGTGGGTGGGTTTATACATACAGACATGTCCAGGGCACTGCTGTGTGGTGGGGGCTTATACATACAAATGAGGGTAGGGCACTGCTGTGTGGTGGGGGTAGGTTTATACATACAGATGGGAATTGGGCACTGCTGTGTGGTGGGGTAGGGTGGGTTTAAACATACAGACTGGTACAGGGCACTGCTGTGTGTTGGGGGGGATGGCATTACCCATACTGGGACAGGGCCCTGATGTGTGTGTGTAAGGGGCTGGCATGTGGGTTGGGAGTGGGTGTTCTGTTGGGGAGGATTTGTACATGGCTGCCTGGACCAGGTGGGGGACCTGTGTGTGCACTGCACATACTGCAGTTACAGCAGGGTTTCCCTTGCCCTATCCAGTGCCCGCCTATGCCCCCTGTGTGTAGCACTATGTTCCTTTTTGAATGGCTCATAGTGTAGGCATTCCCCCGTCACTCCACCTGGAATGCCCTGGCATGTAGCTGCCTGTACAGCCAGAGAATCAGGGGCACACCTGGAAAGCACACCTTCGGTGAATGCTGCTGGGTACCTACAGGACTCCAGCTGTGCGGCATTTATGCATATCTATGCCTTTGTGGCTAGTTTCCATGATGCATTGGCATAGTGCATAGGGCCCAAGGTTTGTAGTGTAAGGTCTTCCCGTTTTATATCCATGCTGAAGATTGTCAGAAATGCCAGAGAGATTGCAATCTATGATTATATATTTTAGGATGGATTCCATTATGTTATCTATGATCAGTGTGATACTAATTGGCTTGTAGTTTGGGGGATTTTGTTTGCTACCTTTTTCAAAAATTGGTACTACCTCTGTACTTCTTTAATCATGTGGCATCTCACCCAAATTTAACCATTTGTTAAAGATATGTGCCAGTGGTTCAGGGACTGTATGCGCCAGCTTCTTCAAAGTGTGTGCAGAGATACAGTATCATCTGACCCTACTGATGTTGATGTCTGTAGTTTAAGCAGCATCGATTTTACACACCTGAATCAATGTTAGCTGCTCACCCTTGCTCATGCACAAACTATAAATGGGATTCTGAATGAGGGGTGCTACTGCATATGGTGTACATCAATAAAAACAACAAAAGTCAGTGCACACCCTCATCCCCACCCAAGAAAGGGGTATATGTAATAAACATTTCTTCAGCCTAGATTGGCTACTTACTAATTTGATTTCAAAAGGAGTGGGGTTCTCTTGGTACTCATCTCAGAACCATGCCTTAATTAAGCCCATTTCAGGCTGATGCACCCTATATAAAGGAAGCTACTTGAAGCTGATGCAGTTTGGAGTAGGAACCCAACTGATTGATGGGCCACCTCAACAATGGTAGCTGGGCAACTTCACAACAGGGTCCTGAGGTGAATACCAAGAGTCCCCCACTCCTTTTGAAATCAAATTAGCCAGTAGCCAATCTAAGCTGAATAAATGTTTATTACATTTACCCCTTTCTGGGGGGGGGATGGTGTGCAGTGACTTTTGTTGTTTTCATAGATTTTACACAGTTAGGAGTAATTACAGTAAATCTGATTCATTTAGAAAAGTCATAGAATCTTCATGGATTTGTTCATTCTGGTATACTAAACATAAATAGTACTTTAGAGCCTCTGTCATTTCTTTCTCATTTTCTATGAGGTTCCCATAAATCATTAGAGGTCCAACAGTCACTGTACCTTTTTTCTAGAATTTATGTACTCATAAAAGGCTGTTGTTTTGTTTGACAGTGCCTAGCTTTATTTCATAGTTTTTTTGGATTCCCTTATTGCCTTTTTGAGGTTTTTTTACTTTATGTTTATTGATTGCTCATCAAACATATAGTTACAATTACTAGCAACTGATATTACAGTACATTAATTTACAAATAAAACCATGAGGGCGACACACCTCTTATTACATTCAAGTTGTCCATCAATGCTAAAAGATACATCCTTGAGGGTATTCAGAATAGTAAATCCTACTAATTATTTTTGATTTTCGATAGGCTGTGAGAAAAAGCCCTTGAGCTGCATGGTTTATATAATGTAAGACCATAGTCCAAAAGTCCAAAGTTCCTTACTGCAATAAGGGGGGAAAATCCACCATGCTTTCCCTTAAATAATGCATGACATGTGCAATTCAAGATTAGATAGAGCGTTCCTCACTTCAAGAACTCTAAGAAAAATAAAGGTACTGGCAACTTGAGTTATTTTAGCCATTTCTTGTATTTGTCATCATTTCTCTTACAAGGATGCCTCATTAACATCTTGAAGGCCCTTTTTATGTTCGCCATGTGCGCCCGCACAGCAAACATTTTGTTAGGAGAGTTGGTTTTGAGAATCATCACTGCAATGCAGAGTAGTCTGCAAGGGGCTTGTCAGTGTCACACCAGTCATCAACCAGGCTCATCATGACAGTGTTTTGGCTTGCTGGGCAAAACTTTGTGTAGTTCAAAGACAAGAGTTAACCCAATCATAGGGCGTCTCTTTCCATTGATCTCCATAATGCTGCCCAGCAAGCACAGTTGACCTGTCATGATCAGCTTGCTGAAAACCATCCCTCATAGTTTTTTTTAATTACACACTGTAAAAGTGAAAACTCAATCAATATCTGTTGCTGCCACCACTGTAACTGTCCCCACAAGCCCATCCCATTTTAATATTCTGGCATGGGGGGGGGTAACCAAATCTCCCATGCCAACTGCTACCACCCATTTTTGTCAAGGCACAGGCCAGTAAGCATAGTAAAAACCAGGAGCAGTTGTAGAATTTGTAAAAAGTGTTTATTAGTACTAGCAGTGACAAAAAATAAAAAATAAAAAATTATTGTTCAGAATAACTATTTACAAAGGCAGAATAAAGAGAGATCCATCTGAGTTTTCCTTCTGTCTCTGTGTCCCTTGCAAGAAATTGTAGCTCTGTTTTATAAATCTGTCTAGGAGCTCATTAAGAAAATAGCATGCTTCTCACAGAATGTTCTTATAAATTTCCAATATTCTTGTCAATTTCATGCAGGTGCAGCATAGCAATACATTGTGATCCAGAACTAAGCTCTTGTTTACAGCTTCTGCAGAAGGTTAAAAAATGCCTCTCAGCTGGCCCGGTGGCACTGAGGGTTGAGGCCCTGCATGCCACACCTCGCGCCACACCGGTGACCCAGGTTCGGGAATGAGCCTGGGTCATTGGGGGTTGGCAGGGGAGGAGAAGGATGGAATATCCCTAGGACTGCTCTCCTTCTCCGGGGAGCGGAAAGGATTGCCATTGGTGCTCTGGCGGCCTCTGGCGGTGGCTGGGGGTGGCTACAGAGCATTGGCAGGACATGGAGGGAACATGCTGGGGCAGACACTTGGCTCAGAGTGCATGCGGATGCACGCACACTCGGGGTCTTAGCCGTCATTGCACACCTCAAGTCGTAAGGGGAGAAAAATGGAAAATAGAGGCACTAGTCATGGCAGCATGATGGCTGTCTCCAGAGCAGACTTGTTTGGCACTGAGGGTGCAAGGCAGTACTGGATCCTGACCTGGTGGGTTGAGCTCTGGGAGAGTGCTCCCCACCACCCCACCATGGGGGTAGCTGTGGGACCCAAATATGGAGCCGAAAGAAGTCCCAGGAGATGGCGGCCTGAGAACCTGGGAGGATGCTTGATGTGTAGAGGTAAGGTGGCCCCAGGGGGGAAAGTATAATAAAAAAATGCCTCTCAGGTTAACCCCTTAAGTTCCAAATAGCTTTGCAATAATCTTAAACTATAATTATATACATTTCAACAGTAACACTACATAATTTCTAAACAAAGGGATCCCAATATCAGTTACATTTCCACATAATGATTTGCATATATTTTTATACCAGCAGATATTCAAGGGCCAAAAAAAAACAGAACAGCAAGTGAGGGAAGAGTTATAGCGAGAGGCAGAGAAATGCAAGACTGTCGGGGTGATCAAATCCTAGGTCTCACAGGAAAATTTGGTCGCGCAACCAAACAGACAAGAGACAGGAAAGGAAAGAACAGAACAGATCCCTGCATTCAAACTCTCCATAATAACTGGGACAGGGTCCTATTCAACCCTGTCACATACACCCCCCTCCTTAAGAGGGAACATGTTTTATCAAACAGGTTTTCCAAACTTTCAATTAATTCTGTACTAACATTAGCTTGTAACATTCAGAAATTAAGCATATGTGTAGTATCCTTTTTCTATAACAGTACAGCAAATAGTAAAGTTTAAACTCGTACATTTGTTTTTCAACCTTCAGAACCCTCAATTCCTGATCCATATCTTGACAGAAAATCAGCATTGCTATTCTCTTTCCCAGTTTTGTGTATCACCTTGAATTTAAATGGATGTAGTTCCAAGTACCCCCTTGTGATTCTGGAATTTTTTATCTTTCATATGGTTAAGCCAACAGAGAGGACTGTGATATGTTATAAGTACAAATTCAATTCCTAGCAAATAAAACTTAAGGGACTCAATGGCCCACTTTGCTGCTAAACATCCCTTTTCAATGGTGGAATACCTTTTTTTCTTTGTCATGCAACTTCCTACATATGTACAGAATAGAATGTTCTGTACCACCTATATTTGGACTCAGGACTGCACCTAGACCTACCGCTGATGCATCTGTTTGTCACCAAAATGGTTTCTCAAAGTCTGGGCTTCTTAAAACACGGGCTGAACAGAATGTAGACTTCATGGCTTAAAAAGCTTCATCACACTCTGGGGTCCATTTCACATTATTTGGGTATAATGTTTTTATAAGTTCAGTGAGGGGAGTAGCTAGCTCAGCAATGTTGGGGACAAATCTCCGATAATGACCAGCCAACCCTAAAAATGACCTTACATGTTTTTTGGTTTTAGGGACAGGGCTGTTAGCTACAGCTTCTATCTTAGAAACCTCTGGCTTGACTTCTCTTTTTCCCAAAACATAGCCCAAATATCTTGTTTCCTGCATGCCCAATGCAGACTTGGTAGGATTTATTGTGAAACCTGCCTTTTTGATAGGTAGGATAACTGCTTATAGGTGTTCCAGGTGGCTTTTCCAGTCTGGACTGTACACCACAACATCATCCCGGTAAGCAGCACAATAACTAGTGTGAGGTGATAAAATTACATCCATGTACTGCTGGAATGTAGCTGGCGCACCATGTAACCAAATGGCAAGTTGGTGAACAGATAGACTCCAACAGGAGTAGCAAATGCAGTTTTGTGTCTGGATTCTTTAGCTAAAGGGATTTGCCAGTAACCCTTGGTGAGATCAAGGGTACTGATATACCTTGCACTCCCAGTCTATCCACCAAATCATCTATTCTGTGCATAGGATAACTGTCGAATTCTGACACTTGATTAAGTTTCCTAAAATCAAGGATGATTCAAACACCCCCATTTTTTTTTTGTTTACAGTTACCATTATAGATGACCAAGCACTCCTCGACTCTTCTATGATACCCATTTCTTTCATTTTTTGTATTTACTTAACCAAGTCAGCTCTTAACTGCTCTGGTAACCTGTATGTATTTTGCCTAATAGGGGGAGCATTCCTTGGCACTATTATGTGCTCAACCCTTTTTGCTCGGCCTGGTACTGTGGAAAAAGTACTGTTAAATGTCTTTAGCAAGTTTTGAATTTCTGTGGTTTGTTTGGAGGTTAAGAAAATATTTACCTTTACAGCATCAGCAGTTACAGTTTGTTCCAGTCTATCATAAGCGACGTCAATAGCTTCTTCATCAGTTTCTGGTAAAACTAGCAAAGCAGCTTTTGGCATTTTTTTCAACCCATTTCTTGAGGAGGTTAGCTTGATATATCTTAGTAGGATTTTTCCTGTCAGGGGTCTCAATCTTGTAGTTAATGGTGCCAGTACATCTAAGCACTCTATAAGGCCCTTCCCACTTCATTAATAGTTTATTTTCTATTGTGGGTAGCAGTAGCAAAACCTTGTCACTTGGCTCAAAAACTTTTTCTTTTACCCCATGGTCATAATATACCTTGTGCTGGTTTTGTGCCTCTTTCTGATTACTATGGGCAATTTCAACATATCTTGCCAGCTTCTTTCTTAGGGCACACATATAAGACATTATAGATTGTCTCTGAGTGGAATTATCTTCCCATGTTTCTTTTATCACATCCAGTGGCCCCCTTGGCTGCCTACCATATAGCATTGCAAAAGGTGAAAACCCTGGTGATGCCTGTGGCTCTTCTCTGCAAGCAAAAAATAGGTAAGGCAAGTATTGGTCCCAGTCTTTCCCTTCCCCTTTTACAAACCTTTTTAACATGCACTTTAGGGTTTGGTTAAAATGCTCAACAAGACCATCTGTCTGAGGGTGATAGGAGGAGGTTTGTATGGCAGTGATACCTAGCAGTCTGTACAGCTCCTTAAGTAGTGCAGCACCAAAATTACTACCCTGATCAGTAATAATTTCTTTAGGTATGCCCACTCTGCTGCCTCTTTTGAAGCTGTGACAGTATGCACTGGAACTGATTCTGGGTATCGAGTAGTATAGTCACATACTACCAGGAAAAATCTATTACCCTTTTTACTTTTGTCTCAAGGGCCATCCACATCCATTGCAATTCTCTCAAAAGGCACATCTATCAAGGGTAGGGGCACCAGGGGCACCTTGTCTTTTCTAGTGACTGGGGCTACTTTCTGACACTCAGCACAGGAATTACAGTAAGTAGCAACATCTTCATGAATTCCAGGCCAGTACAATCTGTATAGCAATCTAGCAAGGGTGTGATCCCTCCCTGAGTGACCAGCTATAGGACTATCATGTGCTATCAGTAACAATTTTGTTCTATACTTCTGTGGTATAACCAATTGTTCTTTCTGTTCCTGTGTCTGAGGTTTAACCCAAACTCTGTACAGTAACCCATTATATTTTTTTAAAACATTGGTTCACACTATTTTGGTTTCACCCCAGCTGCTTAAAATAACTCTGGAGAAAAACATTGTAGATTGTTCTGAAAGAAAATCGCAATCAGTGATCAGTTTAGTTTTAGCATTTTCATATGTTAACCCCCTATGTCCATCAGTCATTTTTTGACACAGTTTCTTCAGGTATCGTCTTTCTTTCCTGGATTTCTTAATCGTGGTGCAGTGCTCAAACAAGTCCAAACCAAAGTCATTGAAAGGTAATGTGCCCCCACCGTTTGTGATTTTTTTGGCCTGAGCTCTTGTTCTCACTGCTGCTGAAGGTATCCCGTGATAATCGTGACGCAAATATAGCGACTTAATTACTTCGAAGAATAGTGAAAACAACTTCACCGACCATGAAATAAGTGCAAATCAATGTTAATAGTGACTAATATTGCAATAATAGCACCAGTTCTTACTTTTCAGCAATGCAATGTATTGTTTGTTCAAAACTGTCGGAAGCACTCTGAACTTCCGTTTCCTGCTATCCAGCCTTGATTTACCCCCACCCTCCAAGTGTCAATCAGTTCTCACCATTCAATTCTGATAGTGGAGCTCAAATAAACTGTGGATATGTCCTTCAAGTCCATCGAGTTTGTGACAAGCCAAAAAGGTAAGTTATTGGCACTCTACGGGGGCTACCTTTATTGCAGAGATAAGGAAAAGGCAGATAAGGTGTATTGGAAATGCGCAGTCTCACAAATATAATTACCTTGTGAGACTGCACACCTCCGCAGATAGTGTAGTAGCTGCAGTTAAGTAACATACCCACATACCTCATGCTGCTGAAATAGGCGTTAGGCATGTGATGGCTGATATTCGAACAAGACCATGCACAACAGTAGAGACAACAGGTTGTTGTTGAGTGCACTGCTGCTGCCCCTAATTCAGTCAATGGAAGGCTACCTGGCATTAGCCTAATAATAATACGCACTGTGCAGCATATTTTTCAGCAGGAATGTGGCTGTCCTACAACTCCCACCACAGTAGAGAACCTTATTATCCCCCCTGAATTCACTGTTCTGAGCACTGATGAGTGTTTCCTTCTGTTTGACAGTGGGCAGGAGAAAGAGTGAGTGCTAATGTTTTCCACAGATAGTAATTTGTGTTTTTTGAAAGAATGTGGGGACTGGATGCTTGATGGCACATTCAAGTCATGCCCTGCACTCTTTGATCAATTGTATTCAGTGCATGGTATTCGGTCTGGAGTGGTTTTAATAGCTGCTTATGCTTTAATGAGTTCCCAAAAAACTACATCCTATGAGTGCATCTTTTCTAAGCTTAAAACACTCGTTGATTAAGCACAACCATCGCATTCTATTATGAATTTCGAGCGAGCATCACAGAAAGCATTTTCCACTGTTTTCCCTGAAACACAGCTTTGCTGTTATTTTTTCCATTTCATGCAAGCTGTGCGGAGAAAAATCCAACAGTGCACAGAGATGGAAAACAGGTACTGCAATGAACTTGACTTTGCATTGCACTTAAGAATGCTGTTGTCTATGGCGGTTGTGCCACCGAGTGATGTTGTCATGAATTTTGAAGAACTGAAAGAAATAGATTTTTTTGCCAGACACAAAGAGTTGTTGCAGCTGGTGCTTGATTACTTTGAAGACACCTTTGCAGGTTTGCAGGTTTGAAATGTTGTCTGGATTTTTGGTTGTTGTTGGTCCCGGGTTACTTTGGATGCAGTATTGTGTTGTTTTCTTGATTTGGCACGGCATACAGGATTGCACTGTTTTCCTGCTCGCTATCATGCACTGTCGCTTTTTCTGTGGTCGCCGAAATGCTGTCATTGATATTGAAGTTGTGATTACAAAGTCACTATAATAACGTATAATCCTACTGAAACTGCAGGGTTCAGTTCCTCTGAGATTAATTCAGTAAATCCTGGACAGTCAGTTCCAATAATCATGGGTACATGTAACTTAGGCACTATCCCCACTTTCATTTGGTGTGGCACCCCCTTAATGGTCATAGACACTGGGTGGTGGGATAGTATTGAGTGTCCTCGTGGATGCAGATGACACCAGTACCTGATCCTTTTGCACAGTGTTTTTCCAGCACTTCAACAGGCACTAGGGTCTGTCTGCTTCCCAAATCAATGAATCCCTTTACAGTCATATCCCCACCTTGACATCTGTTAAATACTTGCCCCAAATTGCCAAGGACAGATCTGCTCCCATGTCACTCTTCTTATGGCAATTTCTTGCAATATGACTTGACTTATTACAGTTATAGCAAATAACATCTTTGGGCACAGATTTGTTACCCCCACCAGAGTTCTTATCAGACTTGGAATTTAAATGAGAAAAAAAGTGTTTTACCAGTGCTTGGCTGTTACCTAGCTGCTGTGGCATCTATCTGGCCATGTGGTAGTCTTCGGCCAAAGAAACAGCCTTTTCCCCACTTTCTGGTCAATGTTCTTTCACCCAAAACTGCTAATCTGTAGTCAGGATGTTGACGAATTGCTCCATTGCAAATGTATTAATGATCTGTGGGACTGTTTTGCCCTCTGGTTGGAGCCATTTAATAAGGAGCTCTCTGAGTCAGGTGAAGGCTTCTCGAGGATTGTCAAATGAGTTGTACTTCAGAGATAGAAATCTTTGCCTGTAGGTCTCCCCTGAGATGTCATATCTTTTTAGGATTTCTTTTTTCACGAGGTCAAAGTTTTCTGACTGTGCAGTGTCCATATTGCTATAGGCAAGTTGGGCTTTCCCTTTCAGGTAGGGTACCAGTCTGATTGTCCATTGCTGCTTTGGCCATTGGCAGGCTGTGGCAACTCTTTCAAAAGTTTTCAGATATGCTTCAATATTATCCTAGGACACAGCTTTGTAAGTTTAATGGCTTTTAAGTAGCTTGTGTTTTGTTGCTCATCTGGATCTGTGCCAGACCCTCTGCCATTGATAGATTGCAAGGCATCCAGCCATCGCTGTTCCTGTCCCTACATCTCTTCTCTCATCTGTTGCTTCTCTTCTCTGCTCTGGTGCTCCATATCTTTTTGTTGTATAGCCCACCATTTGAAAAAGGCAGTCAGGCCTTCAGGTTCTGTCACTGCCTATTCTTTTTCCATAACTTGTGCTGGATGTACAATCTCAGCTTGGATTTCTATCTCTGCTAGTTTGGCTGCCATTCTCCTGGTAACCACTCCTGGACTTGCTGCTGCAGAATCCATACCTTTCTCTGTTCTTCCCTGGTACTATGTCCAGTACCCACACACAAAACTCCTGCCTTAGAGTATGCATGGCATAATCCCACTTAGGCTGACACCATCTGTTGTTGAGGCACAGGTTAAGAAGCATAGAGAAAACTAAGAGCAGTTGTAGAATTTGCAAAAAGTGATTATTAGAACCAGCAGTAACATAAAAAAATAAAATTGTTCAGAATAACTTTACAAAGGCAGAATAAAGAGAGAAGATCCATCTGAGTTTTCCTTCAATCTCTGTATCTCTTGCATGAAATTGCAGGTCTGTTTTATAAATCTGTCCAGGAGCTTGTTAAAACAAAATAGCATGCTTCTCACAGAATGTTTTTGTAAATTTCCAATGTTCTAGTCAATTTCATGCAGGTGCAGCATAACAGTACATTGTGATCCAGAACTAAGCTCTTGTTTACAGCTCTGCAGAAGGCTTAAATAATGCATCTCAGGTTAACCCCTTAAGTTCCTAATAGCTTTGTAATCATCTCAAACTATAATTATATGCATTTCAACAGTAACACTATATCATTTGTAAACAAAGGGATCCCAATATTAGTTACATTTCCATGTAATGATTTGCATATATTTTTATACCAGCAGATATGCAAGGGCAAAAAAAAAACAGAACAGCAAGTGAGGGTAGAGATATAGCGAGAGGCAGAGAACTGCGAGACTGTTGGGGTGATCATATCTTAGGTCTCAAGGAAAATTTGGTTGCGCACCCAGACAGACAAGAGACAGGAAAGGAAAGAACAGAACAGATCCCTGCATTCAAATTCTCCATAATGACTGGGACAGGGTTCTATTCAACCCTGTCACACCCATCCTGCCATTTTTGCTTTTGGAACACCTGAGGTCCAACCCTGTTGCTGCCAAACATAACACTGACAGTAGGGGTGCCCAATTCCCCAATGTCACCACCTGACATAAAGATAACTATCCTTCATAGTTTATTTTTTACATATACCCTGCAAAGAAGAAAACCGTCCATTGATGTTTGTTGCTGCAGTTGCCATTACTGTCCTCCCACCTGACCCTTCCACTCAGCATCTGCCACCCTACACACCCACAGGCCCTTACTTACCTACTGGGGGACCAATGCCATAATCCTCTCTGGACCACAGACATGTCTTCATTCTGCAATGATGGACCACAAACTGAGGAGATCAGGAATGCAGTTCAATGTATTTCAATGGGGTTTTGAACTTGTCATCATAACTAGGTCATTGTTTGAATATTTTTGCCTCAAATTTTCAATATACTTTTTTGGGGGCCCCACCTCATGAATAGTGGCAGTAAAATTAAGCAAATTTGTCCCAAAAGGAGATTTTGCTGTTGCTGCACAAAATCATCTTTTGTGCAGGAGTTGAAAATTTGCTCCACCCTTGTTCATGAGTTAGGATCATAAGAAGGCTATCTTTAATATTTCGGTTAAAATATTAGAAAAACAACAAAGTTATGAGTCTACATTTAAATTTATGAATGCAGGTTCCTAACTTTGTTAATTTTCAATATTTTGACCCCGAACTTTCCACATAGCTATTTCTTCACAGCACCCCATGAATGTGACACCTGTTAAGGTGCAAGGTTCATATTTATTGAAAAGAATGTGTAAAAGGTTTTGTTACATACATACATATAACCAGTTTTTCACATGATACATTTAATATACAATTAATTTATAAAAGCACATCAAATAAATATAAAACATTTCTTTCATCTATCATATTGCACAAGGTTTCAATATATATATATATATATGACTAAAAGCTAATATATACCTAGTGCATCATATTTATATTTCACTCTGCGTAGAACATACTATTTGGAACTGCCAGTTTTACAAATGGTACTGTTAATTTTAAGTACAATTTGTGTACAGAAATTGGTCCTGACAAAAAGATACTAGTTTTCTTATCTATATCCCTTTCATCAACATCTTGAAGGAAGACTATAAGCCATCTTTGGTATTTCTATCTTTTTGAAATGCACTACATTCACAAAGAGTAAGGTACAATCTTATTATGAATGAGTGCTGTTAATTTTGTTAGTGCAATTCATGTAAAATTCCCAAGTGCATACAAACATGCCTCTGAAGGTTCTGACAATAACATACTAGTTTTCTCATCAATATCTCTTCCAATAACATCTTGAAGGAAACCTATAAGTCATCTGTTTTTTTTTCTTTTTTAAACGCAATGCAATCGGAAAGTATATGTGGTACAGCCAGTCTCAAATCTGGGTCACAAACACTAGCTGATGTTTTTTGATCGTATAATGATGTCTAGTTAAACCAAAACATTTCCAGCCAAAATCTTGTAATCACTTTCCTATGCTGGGCATTGTTACAGAATATTAACTAATGTTCCACAATTAAGTTATTTTAATTGTTTTTAGTAATTTACATTCCAGTGATTCATTTGTAATAGATATTGTACGTTCCTTTGGACAGCCGTGTTACTTATTCTCCCTGCCAGCTGTCATTTTTCAAATTCAAAATTTGTTTTCGAACTTTTGGTGTGAAATCATCTTTTGGGCAGGATTTAAACATTTTCCCCACCCTTTTTCATGAGGTTCATAAGAAGTCTACGTGGGGTCATAAGAAGGCTATGTTAAAAATGTGGGGTAAAAATATAAAAAAACAACACAGTTACGAATCTACATTGCAATTTTTATATGCACACTCATAACTGTGATAATTTTCAATATTTTGATCCCAACTTTTCAACATAGTTATTTTTCACCTCATCTCGTGACTATGATATCTGCCTTTTCTCACACCATACCCAAAATGTATTTTAACACTTGTGGTACAAAATGATGATTCAGCTATTGTTTTACAAATGACACCTGTCTTTCTCAGAAGGAGTGGTCAAAAAAAGATTACAGGTATATTAAAAATTTGGGGTGAACATATGAAAAACCAAGTATGTTATGATGAAATGGATTGCTCCAACATTTAATCATAACTTTATATTTTTAATATTTTGTTACCTAATGTTCAACATATCCCTTGTGTTACCCTACTTCCTCAACATAGCAGGTATCATTTTTCAAATCCCCTCTGAAACTTGTTTCCACAGTCACACAGCAAAATCACCTTTCAGATGGGATTTTAAAAATTCCACTTGTCTAGCTCATAATTTGAGGTCATAAAAAGTCTGCTAGACATCTGGGGTCAAAATGTGGGAGTCCACTTAAAGGTAGATATTGCCTCTCAGCTGCCCTTTCCTGTGTAATTACAATCTAACAATGTGTAAAAGCAGGACTCCACTGAAAATGAGACACTGAATTTCATCTGCTCTATAATGGGTAAATACATAGTAAAAATGTATACAAGCAAGTAACTGAATACTAGTTTCCAAACCAGATAGAGTCAAACTGGTGTCAACATCCTGGGTTTGGGGAAGGACACGGGAGACGGAGGGATGGCTGGGGGGAGAAGGATTGAGCATCCCAGGGACTGCTCTCCTTTTCCAAGGGAGGGGGAAGAGTGTCTGGTGCAATGCGGACTTCTGGCAGAAAAATCCGAAAAATAAAATACAGTAAGTGACAGTGCAAAACTTATGAGTGGGTGCTCAAGCAGAAGGTGCAAACCTCAGAAGGATTCAAACAGTAAGGAAGTGAGCATTCCAAGAAACAGTAGTAAATACAAATAAGATTTATTCTCACATCAGGAAATGTCCAGGATCCCTACGCTTCAGCACTAAGCCTTCAAAGAAGGAATGGCAAGTTAAGCAGACATCTCTGTATATATACTCCGTCACAGTGATGTCATAACTAAGGGACACTTAAAACGTAGTTCACATACATTTTACTTATACAAAAATAAAGAGTACTATATACAGATGCCCTCAACGATTTAGTTGCAATTCTTTAACTTAATACTAAGGTGGACTTTTTAGAGAAATAGTTTCAGAAAAATGTACAAGAGACAATACAAACAATACAAAAATCCCTTATTAACATGTTCATATGAACAACAAGGCCAACTAGATAGTGTGGCCACCAGTGCCATATATTACAATATTTATTACTCTGAAACCATATTTATTTTGTTCCATAGGATGCACCATGAGGGCCTTGAAAGTGAGGATAAAGGAACGTGTGAGGAATATAGTGAATGTTAGAACAGACACTCCAGTTGGAGAACATTTCTCACTGGAACACAACTCAGACCTGAAAGGTCTTAGGTTTATGGGGCTGGAGTGGCAGGCTCATGAGAGATAGGAACAGAGTATGGGGGCTCTTCAACGCCTCGGGTCTCACAGAAGATTGGCACAGATATAGTGAATTTTGCAACAAATGCAAAGCAGACCTAAAGGCTGCAAAACATAGTTACCTTAGGACCTACCAATACAAGAATCTTTCAGATTCTAAACAATTTGGTCACAAATAGATGCTATCTTGAAGCGCTGTGCCAGCTGAAGTGAATGCAACATTATAGCAGATGGATCATGATTTAGTAATCCCCTAGACTCCACCATGGCTCTAAACTGTTTCTTCACTGACCTAGTCAGATTCAAAAATAATTGCATGGTTCCCTCTCCCCCTCATCATGACTGCCCAGAAGGCAACCTTCCCTTCCCCAATTTCCACTTCAGACTGGTGACCAGGAAGGAGGTGCTTAAACTCCTTAGGTGACTTGAAGTGAAAAGCTTTGCTGGTTACAATAAGCTTCAGTCCCAGCTCCTTAACCTAGCAGCACCAGCCATAGCCTCCTCAATTACCATGCTATTCAACTGATCCCTCTTAGAAGGGAAAGTCCCCTCCATTTGGAAAGTGGCCCTTGTGACTTCTGTACACAAGGATGGATCCAAAGAGCAAGTTGAAAACTACCTGCCCTTCTCACTCCACTATATCCTGAACAAGTTAATGTAGAGGCTAATTTACAATCAACTCCAAGAGGATATTGAACAGTATGGCCTACTCACTATTATACAATGGACCTCAGACACTGACCAATCCGATAGGCAGGCTGGCACCTTACCTCCATTGATTATCTACCGATAATCACTGCAAAAGGTGCCAGCCAGCCGCATCTCAATAACAAAAAAAATATAAAAATAATTTTGTGCTGCCATCTTCGTTTCCTTGATAAATGTTGGTGTACTAACTAACCCTCTACCTGTTCAACCTGTGTTATCCCATAATTCATTAAAAAAAATGAAACAGCCAAAAAAATTCCTCTAATAAATTCCCCTCAACACTATTTTTGCTGCATACCTGGAAACTCAACAAAAAAACATGATATCTGACGCCCCACTCTGCCCAGTCACAGCACTGAGCACATCACGCTGTCTGTGTATTGCAACCTGACACCTGCTAGCAACATGTTCCAAAATCTGAGACACACAAACTGTAAAAAAAAAAACCTGAAACCTTGCCTCCTCTCTTTCTCTACGTGAGCAACTAACATATAATTTTCACACTGCTCTTTCTCTCTCTCTCCCTTGACGAACAAAAATGAAACTTCACAGTCTCTCTCTTGCTCTCTAACCTGCACCCGTCTGACCTCTCCCTTGCTCTGCATTACAGCTCCCTCTTTCTCAACCATCTACAAAGTCTATAAATGTTCACATTGTGCTACATTCACTCATAACCTAAAACAAAAAAAAAAAGACTGCACTCTTAAAAATGAAATATCTCTCTCTCTCTGTTGTGAGATTACTATCGGATGACACCCATTTTAGATCACAATAACGGACTATTTAACTAACACAGGAAGGTTACCATACTAAAGAGCCAAGAAAAACACATTTAAAAAATAAATATAAACTATTTATTGCTCTTTTTTTTTAATCTTTTGCTTCCAATTCCTTGTATAATCGTAATAAGCCACTCTGGGATGTGGGTTATCGGGGGATTTACCACGGCTGGCGAGGATTTACCCACTCGGCTGCACCTCGTGGGCAAACCATGCCAGCCATGGTAAATCCCCCAATAACCCATACCCCCTCTTGGCTTGTTGCTTACATACTCAGCATGGGTTCAGGAAGAACCATGGAATCAGCTCCAAGAGTATATTGAACAGCATGGTCTACTCACTAATAATCAATACAGGTTCAGGAAGAACAGATTAGATCGAGGCATGATCACTTTGATGAGCAAGATCTGAACCTAAACATTAGGTCACTAGATGGGCAAACACTAACAAATGTGAAGGAATACAAATACCTTGGAGTTATGATAGATGGCCCACTAAAATCTGACATACACATAAACAACACCATCATAAAAGTAAACAAATATCTAGGAGCACTAAGAAGGCAGGCTCCCTTCTATCCCAAAGACACTAGGAAAATAATAGCAACCCAGCTCTTACTACCTATACTAGAGTACAGTAACCTAGCATATGAGCATGCCATCAACTCAACACTAAAAAAGCTTGACAAAACATAAAATAGACTAGCACAATTTGTACTAGGGTGTAAATATGACACACATCACTGCTCAATGTATAGAGACCTACAATGAGACTCACTAGAACTCAGATGAGAAAAATAAAGAGCAGTAACCACTTACAAACTGTACAAGGTTCACACTATACAATCACAAAACAAAAAGGACGTAATTAGTACTCATGCACACAATCTAAGGAAGGTAAAAAAAACAGAGGAGTTGTCCTACCTAGAATATCAAATTCCTATGGAGAAATAAATTCACACTGGTGGGCTGCAAACCAATAGAACAAGCTATCCCCAGAGGTAAGCCAGGCACCTACTGTGAAAACATTCAAAACCTTGTTAAACATTTATATCATATCTGCACCTGTCATTGATTGTACAGTAACATCATGTATATCAGTTGCACTGACACATGGTAGTACTGTAGATTAAAATGTCCCCTCATTTGTATATAACACACTTTGTATATAAGAAACTTTGTAGCAAAATGTACCTCCTCCTTTGTATATAAGCCTTGCATCTACACGTATCCCTCCTTTGTATATGAGAAACTTTTGTATCTAGCAAGTATATTACACTGTCAGCTTGAAACCTCTTGTATTCCACCTTTTTATATTAGAAACTTGAATTCCACCTTCGTATATAAGAAACTATGTATCCAAGCAGGGCAACTTTGTAAACAGGGCTGCAAAGTCCTAACAGTTCTATCCTGTTGAAAAATAAAGATTCATCATATCATATCAATCATATGATATCATGGAATGGACACTGTCCTAGTCTACCTAACTACTGATGTCCTGGTGGCCCTCTATACTGGCTTGCTGACTGGTGCAGTCTTTATAGACCTCACCAAGGCATTCGATCTGGTAAACCACCAGCTGCTATTATCTAAATTAAAATCTCTTGGCCTTGATAAGCTCTCTCTCCGATGTTTCTCTGACTACCTTGCAAATAGATTGCAAATAGTTAAATGGAAGGGAGTACTGTCTGATAAAAATGCCCCATCCTGGATGGTGTTCCACAAGGATTAATCTTAAATCCCGTCTTCTCCCTTTATGTAAATGATATGCCAGGAAACTGTGGTGGAGTAAACTCGCTTCTGTATGCAGATGACAGTACTGCATCACAACTCTAAGGATGCTTCCCAATTGAATAGCCAGCTTCGAAATGACCTTCAGACTCTAGAAGAAAGGTTCCTAACAAATAAACTTATCCTCAATGACAAGAAGACCAAGGCTATCCTCTTCAGCCCAAGGAGCTAAAGTCTGCAAAGGCAGCGTAATCTGACTCCATCACTCTCAAACGGTACTGTGATTAAGGTAATTAATTCTACCAAGTACCTTGGAGTATACATGGAAGAACACATCACCTTCAAGGTACACATGGAACACCTAGTCAAATCCTAGCATCCCACAAATAGAACTCCTCTATTGCCTGAGTCCCCTCCTCACAAAGGAATCATGCCTGAGCATTGCAAGTGACACCCTACTCCCTACCCTACTTTGTGGATCCCGGCTCTCCATTCAGTCAGGTGCTCTGAAATGCAGAAGCGCACAACACTGTATCACAGGAAAGGTCATTTCACTACAGAGGCTCACCCAGGGAGCACCATTGTAAAGTGCTTCAGAAGATACAATGGCCATCACTATAAGGCAGGCTGTGCATTGCTTTTAAACATAGGAACAATGCCCATCCTTGTCTATAAAATATATTAACCTCAAAACTTCAAAGGTAGTCCCTTAGGTTCTCAAGTCAATTACTCCTCCAGGTCCCCAAAGTCAGGACCACTTCAGGTAAAAGGTCTTTTGCCACCTCAATCACCCTTCTATGGAATGGCCTCCCTAGTATCCTCCAGGAGTGCTCCTCACCTAGCAGTTTCGAGAAAGGCTTGAAGACTTTCTTACTGGAGCACAGCCTGTGCAACTGCCATCACTGATAGACTCTGTCTCCTGCCACTGGTCTGCCTCTCTGGCCTTGCCACCCCCTTGGTTTTTCTTTGACTATGATCTAACGATTTAGCCAGCCACCTTTTCTGAACACAATGTATTCACTACTTGTAAATACATTTACTGTACCTTCACTGTGTGACTTGATTCATACTGTATGTGTCACGGTACCTTTTGTAACTTATAAATATTGATATTCCCTATGTGAAGCTGATACTTGTATATACTTTACCTCCACTATGTGAATTGATTCATATGTGCCACTGTACCTTCTGTAATGTACAAATACTTGATATTGTACATTCTTGACTTGCTGAGTTCTTTGTAATTAATCCCGGGTTGCCACTGAAAAATGGGCTCCTGTGGTCCCAGTGGGCCTACCCAGCCAACCAAATTCAATAAATGTCAGCTCTTCTCCAGTCCTCCAGAGCCACACTTGTTTCCTGTGAGCTGTTGAACAAGGATGTCAGCTAGCACCTGCCTAAATTCTTTTAGTACCCTTGGGTGTCTCCTATCTGGCTGCATAGCCTTGCCCACCTTCAGAGCTGCACATCCCTTCTGGAGTCTTTCCTCTGCAAATGGACTTGTGTCCACTCCCCTGTTCCTGCTAGTTCTTGGGAGTTTGTCCCCCTCCCTCCACTTTGAAGACTGAGTAGAAGTGCCTGTTTAGGATGTCAAATGTGAATAACTTGTTGGTTATTCCTCACCTTTGCCAGTATTCCTTGAGATTTTCCCCCACATACTATTTTTTTTCACCAGAAAGACAGGCTATTATATTTTTCCTTCCCACTAGTGCAGACTACTCTGTATGTGGATCTAACAATAGAGTCACCTATGACCCCATTATGCCAGATGTCTTTACAAGGATTTTTATATGGTTAAGAGTAATCCTATTATCCCCTTGAGTCGACCACAAATGCTCAAATGTATTTTGTGTTAGGATGCCTATAGTAGGCGATTACCTGTGATGTCAAATGTACCAGCTCTCCTTCCTCTCTTTACCCACTTTCTAGGTTTTACTACAATCCAGTCATTATAATCCTCCAGCACTTCAGCATCTTCCTCCTTCCTTCCCCTTTTTCTATTTAGAAATACCTGGAAATGTTTCCTATGCCTAAGTCCTTACTGTTACATATGATTGCCACTACTTCTGTTGCTTTATGGTGCCTGTTTCACTGTGCTTCAAAATTCTCCAAATTCTGGTTATGCTCCCATCCCTACTACCTCTCTTTTTTTGTCTCCCTGCCCTTGTCTGGTCCTACTGTCTCCTGTTCTCTAATTCCTACTCCTTTGTTGTCCCTCTGTTGGGCAATCTGCCTTCTCCTCCTACCTCCACCTCTTTGGGAGCAACCTTGCCCAGGCTCTCTGCTCCTCCCCCCCTTCAAAATCCATCTTCATGACCTCTCCACCAACACCTGCTCCTGCAGCCTTTTCAGCCTTTTTGGTTTGATTTTATTTTTTCATTTTTTGCTTTTATTAAAGGTTAAAGCATTGAGTAGGAACTCATTTAAAATGGTGACCCATGATTTCAATACAGTTATATTACTCAAAGTTCCACATATTGACATGATAACATAATAAAACAAAATAATATTATTTATATTCTCAGCGTACTGTTACCTAATTTTAGCAGCACAACAATCTTTGACTAGACTTGCTGTTTTATCCAGGAACCATTTCTTTATTACGTGAACAGATGGAAATGTTGTATTCAACCATTGAAATTTAGAAGGTAGACTTTTCCAGTATGAAGGAACTAAGTGTTAAAAAAGTAACTTGATCTTTTTAATCTTGTCCTTGGGACAAATAGTTCACAATAGGCTGATTTTCTAAGATAAGCATTTACTTTCCTAACCTGCAATTTTTCTGTCAAATAAGTGGGAATCTTACCTAAAACACTTTTGTATGCCAATATGTATTTATGTAATTGAAGTCTCTCTGACAGAGATATCCATCATAAACTGTTATACATTTGACAATGGTGTGTGTCCTTAGAACACTGTAAAACCAGCCTGGCCAGTCAGTTATGTGAAACATCCAGTTTATATAATTTATCATCATTGGAATAATCATATAGGATGTTCCCATAATCAAATAATGAAAATATTTGTGATTCAACAATCTTTTTAATCACACTGCCACCCAAGCAATTTTTATTTCTATATAATATCCCCGCTCTTTTTCCAACTGCTGTAATAAGTATATCCACATGCACATTGCCATAGCCCAAGGAGTACAACCAGTAGCCTAGATATTTATAAGATGTTACAGACTCCAGCCTCTCTCCTTTTGTATCAACAACTTCCAGATCAGAACTATCCTTTAACTTAAAATTTACACCAAATACCATACACTTTGTTTTACCTGTATTTATTTTATTTCAAGTTCAAGTTTATTGCAGGAAAAACTCCACTGAGCAAGCTCATTCACAAGAAGATCTTGAGTCATATACACCTAAATATCACTATTACAAGAACAGGAACATTTGAATGTAGAATAAACAAAGTGTATACATATAATACTATACAAAGTGTATACATATACTACAAGAGATATACAAAATAGAAAAAAAAACCTTACACCATTTAGACAAATTACATTCAGGCTTAGTGAGTAGAAGGACAGTTGGTACACAGATACTTGGCTTTGAGTTAGGGGGAGGCCTAGTAGCAACTGCAGATATCTTTTATTTTAGAGACAGCTAGTGTTTTATTGGAATTAATTGAGACAATACTGGTTAGCTTCAGCATGGCTTGCAGTCAGTTCCAAATGTTATGGAGGGCATATGAAACAGTTCATTGGCCAAATGTAGTATGCATTCTAGGAATATCTAGTAGGATAGAGTCAGATTTCCTTAGGGAGTATGCACTATGCGAGATGCGTATGAAAGATGTTAAGTAGCTGGCAGTTTGTGTAGAAGTATCTTAAGGGTCCAGATACCAGCATGAAGAAGGCATCTAGTGGCGACTGAGGACCACCCAACTGCTGTATATAGATCACAGTGGTGGGTCCTGTAATTGGAGCTAGTAATGAGACAGAGAGCATGGTGGTAAAGAATGTCCAGTTTAGTAAGAATAGAGGTTGGGGAGGAGATATAAATAAAGTCTCCATAATCAAGTAGGGGAAGGAAAGTGGCTTGGACAAGTCGTTTATGGGTTGTGAGAGTGAAGAGGGACCTATTTCTAAAAAAGAAACCCAATTGTGCCTTAAGCCTCTTAGATAGATCCTCAACATGGTCGTTGAAAGAAAGCTTGTTGTCTATCTACATGCCTAGATATTTAAATTTAGGCACGACTTCCTAGGGTTCACCCAGGGAGGTAACTATGAAGTCCTTTGGTGGGGCAGGTTGGGCATACAGTGAGGTACACCACAAAAAAATAATTGCCTTGGTTTTTTGGCATTTAAGAGAAGCTAGGCATTGATGAGATTGCTTTCTAGCTGGACAAAGTCAGCTTGCAAAACTTCCCTGACTTCAGATAGGGTTGTGCCTGAGGTATACAAAACTGCATCATCCACAAAGAAATGTATGCTGGATTTCTTCATGTGGGAATTAAGGTTGTTGATACACAGGGAAAAAAGGATTGGTCCTAGGATGGAGCCTTGGGAGACTCCCCTGGCAATCAGAAGGGAGACAGATAATAGGCCATCAGCTCTGACTTTTTGTATTCTTCCAAAAAGCTAACTGTTAAACCACTGTGCAGTAAGCGGAGTGGTACCTAGATTGGTAAGGCAGGTGATTAGAAGGTGATGGCCGACAGTGTCAAAAGCTTTACCGAGGTCTAGAAAGATTGCACCAGTAACCTTTTTAGAGTCAATAGTGGAAATCCAGTCATTAGAGACTTTAGCCAATGCTGAGATGGTGCTGTGTTTAGTCTTGAAACCAGATTGTGCAGGGTTTAAGAGTGAGTGCACTTCAAGGTGATTTTTAGTTGGTTGTAGATTGATTTTTCCAGAGCTTTGGAGAGAACAGGCAAAATGGAAATAGGTCTGTAGTTGTTTAAATCACAAGGGTCTCCTGACTTGAAGAGGGGAAGAATATGGGCAGAATTCCAGCAGGATGGGACCTTGGCTGAGGTGATGGTGAGGTTGAAAATGTGAAGGATGGGAGCTGTGTGCTGGGCAAAGCCTAATCGCAAGAAGAATGGTTTGAGGCCATCATCCCCGGCACCTTTCCTGGCATCAAGGCTGAGAAGTAAGTATTTGACTTCTTTATAGCTAAACAAGCACAGCTGAAAGGGATGAGTAGGGGAAGTATATGCAAAGGCTGGGCTAATGTTGCTATTCACACGGCTAGCATATGGTGAGGACTTGAAGGCTAACCTGTCTGTGGTGAAGTGTAGATTAAGTTTAAGCTTGGATCTTAAGAAAAAATCTTGCAAGCCATTAAAGATTGCCTGTAGACTAGTTTGAACTTCAGTCACTGTTAGAGCTGAGGTATATAGTATAGAGTCTTCAGCGTATAAATGATATGCCATGCCTGATATACTATTACCAAAACCATTAAGATATACCAGAAACAACAAATGACCAAGCACTGAGCCCTGAGGAACCCCTTAGGCTACAGGCAATGGTGTGGAGACCCCTTCATTCACCTTTGTAGTTTGCATTCAACCACTCAAATAAGACCCAAACCATTTTAATGCACCTCATGACACCCCTAAGTTTGCCAGTCTTTGTAGCAGAATTTGATGATCAGCTATGTCAAAGGCCTTGGAGAGGTCAAAAAGATGGCCCTGGTCAGTTTGCCAAAGTCCATAGCTTCTCTGACCTCACCCAAGACTCCCCACATGGAGACCACTGTACCACGGGACTTATGAAATCCTGACTGGTATTTATTGCATAAATGATTCTGATACAACAAATCTGACAATTGTTTAGCTATAAGTCTTTCAAACACTTTTGAGACTTGTGATAATAAGGAAATACAGTAGGTCTGTGATTGGTCAGTTGTCCAGGGCTACCCCACTTAAAAATGGGAATAACCCAGGCCAACTTCCAAGCACCATCCCCTCAGTCAAGGACCCGTTAAATAAATAAGGGGAGCAGTTGCCTGCTTAATGTCTGCCTTGGCAAGACTGTCCCATTTGCCCCCTATCCTGTTGGGACACTCCAAGCTGTGAAGAGTTTACCTCAACCAACCTCTTTGCAGCAGCACATTACTGAGCGCTATAGTTTTACTACCTTAATTTAGTAACATTAGCTAGTCTTATTTACTCATGTGTCATCTTTAAGAATTTAATAAATATATTTTATTGTGCTATTTGGTGGACCTTTTTCTCTATTTATTTTTAGCTGCCATTGTTATTGTCTGTTGGATTCTTTTATTTTGATTAAAAAGTTTATTAAAAGCTTTTTAATACAATTAAACATTTAAGCTATTAAAAGAAAACATGCAATATACAGCATGTAACGTCAAATAACAAAAACAAGATAGGAGCTCCACACTATTCATAAAGCAGAAATATTAAGATTATTAGATATTAACTGAGGGAATGTGATGACAGATAAAAAGACACTAAAATCTATGAACTGAGCATAAAGAGCAGCTACTACAACATCAATGAGATTCATAAGGGGGAAAAACCCTAATAGGGACAGCAATAATTATGAGTTTGTTGGATTCTTGTCATACTCCGACTCTGTAATTTCCCCCTTCCTGATCACATTTGGAAATTAAACTAGACTCAATCTGTATTTACCAGTCATCAATTTGTAAATAAACAGATTTTCAAACAAAATAAACATCAGGGAGTGGAAACACCAACTTGTGTAAGAATAAAGCAAGAAGACAGCCTAGCACATGGAAAGGAAGTTTATATTCATGTAATTAAAATACAGTAAACTTCTAGAGGCTGCTTCTTTAAAATATTTCATAATCCTGTATTTTTTTTTGCTTGATAAAGCATTTTAGTTAAAATAAATGATCCACAATTCTTATGTTTTCATTATCACAAAATTCTTGGATGTGGTCTAACAGACATTCGTTTTGCATTCTGTGTTTCTCGAGCCCCCTTCTGCCAGCCAGCCCCTTCATCCTCCTCTGCTGCCTCAGCACCATCTCACATGGTCTAGCAGACTTGATGCATCTTATACTGGCACATGTTTTTTGTTTAAAAAACTTTGTAGTGAGTTTCAGAGCTCATGAAAGGTGCTAGACTGGTAGTCCTGGAAACTGAAGTACTTTATTTTTCTACATGATTGTTATGACAGACACGGCCAAATTGCAAGTTTCCCCTCTCTGCCCTGTAAATGCACATCCGCTCCATCATGCAGGGACTGCCCTTAATGGGTGAGAGGGTAGTTCTCCCTTGGCCTGTCATGTGAGACTGTCAACTGTTGGGCTATTTAATGCAAATGTTATAGCATTTTGTTTGTGACTTGGGCAGCTGCCCACTACAATCACTCACTTCACATAGATTACCAAGCAGTCATGAAATAATAAAAGCTTTTAGGCCCTACCAATTAGAAATGGAGCTGAAATAATGACCCTGATGCTCCAGGGAGTACAGTGGGAAAACATAACTTGAAGACACATTTTAGCTTATATTTCATGTGCTTAGCTTCTTTTCTATAAAAATAATTATGTACATTTACAAAAATATAGGATCACTGTCCTTTAAAATTCATCTGCTCTGGGTGTTTCTCTACAACTGACATTTCCATTTATAACATCATCATTCTTTTCACAGAAGCAGATTGTGATGTCACAAGCAGGGGATTGTGCTGTCAGGTGTAGACAAGCAGCTGGAACAGAAGGAGTATGGGAGGCAGTGTTTTATATTCTTGAGAGCACCTTAACTGCCGCCATGCCAGTGACCCGGGTTCGGAGGCAAACTTAGGTTGCCTGTGGTCAGCCAGGGAAGGAAAGGATCAAGCATCAGAGAGACTGCTTGCCTCTTCCAGTAAGGGTAGGCTTTCTGGCCTGGCCTCTGACTCTCATCAGGTGGAGTCCTGGTGGTAGTGCAGGAAGGGGCAGCACAATGGGGTGGCATAGTTACATGATGGGGTTGTGCCTCTACATACACGGATCTGGGGAGAAGGAAGAAAAGCAGAAAATGGTTGCTGGGGCTTTGTAAAGTCCGGCTCATTTGTTCCTAGTTCTGTGCTACCACTCAGGACCCTGGTCCATTCTGAATCACTGTCACTTGGTGGGGAGGGAAGGAAGGCCCTCTCCCCTCTGGATCCACCACAGGAAGGAATCCATGTGGGAAAACACCTGATGAGGTAAGATCCCAGAGTAGGTAGAAGCCAGTCTGGGGGATGGTGACAGGGATGATTAGCCACCTCAGGTACCAAAGGGCAGAAAAACCTTTGTGGAAAAAAAAGAAAAGAAAAAGGGATGCACGATATAGAAAATACACTCAATAATAGGTTAAATATTATTTGTTAAAAGAGTCCCCTATAACATCTGTAGTGCTTTAAGAGGAAAGCCTTCAAAACTCCATTTTCAATTCCCTGAAGCATCCAGTCATTTAATGTACTGGTTCTTACACTCAGCTGTAGTTATGGACAAAACTGAAAATATCCATTTCATGCCTTTTTGTGTAATTGCACCATGTTTACAAATGTTTACAGTTTTGTTTTTTGAGCATAGTTTCATTAAAAGCACAGTTTTTGCACAACATATTGTGGTTGGGTAAAAATTGTGCATTCTGTTTTAATTTGTGCTAGGTGAGTGGCACTCAAAAGGTCATAGATGAGATGTCGGGATATGGAAGGCAAGTTATGAGTGCCATGTGGCTTTTTACTCAGAATGAGTCCTATTGCAGGATTCTACCAAGTTAGGCATTTACAAATACACACCTTCACCAGTGCGCAATATTCACATAGGTAAACTAGCACAATCTTACCAAATAATGCTTTGTTTGAGTGGGAGAGGGGGTTCCCATGATTCTCAGCCAGCTTACACAAAGCATACTTCAGTTTTGGTCAGCCATCTCTGTGCATTTGAGTGAGAGCTGTCAGAGCAGTTCGACCTGTAGATCTGCAGTCTAGATCAATCCCTGAGAAAAACAACTTGAAAATCTACTGTTTCTTTTGCAATCTGACAGACATGACTTGCCAATCCATTTTTAGAGTTATCCTTGCAGTGCCTTCTGTTTATAGGGTGTATTTAGGAAACTTTAATTTTGCCGAAGCAAAGTAGTTAAGGAAGAAACAGTTTTTTTCTGAGTTTTAATGTTTAGATGTGATCAATTAAGGAGGTCCAACATTGTGCGCCGCAGGGCGGCGCACTCGTAGCACTGTAATTAAAATTCATCAGCACTAAAATTCATCATGTAGCAGTAGTAGCAGCCAAAGTAGTACAGGAAAAGTGTGCTAGCAGTTGTATATTAAAAGAAAAAGTGTTTTTTTATCACTTATCAGCCAGTAACAGTACAAGTGGGCTACTTATAAGGCAGCATCACAGGATGTGTGCAGTGCTAAAATTCTTAAGTGCCAAGACAAAAATTTGTCACATCGCAGTAGCTAAAATTGTAGAGAGAAGTTGTGTTAGCAGTAGCTTATTAAAAGGAAACCAGCTTTTTCTTTGTGTAGCAGTACAAATGCCCCACTCATAAGGGGGTCCTGCATTGTGTGCAGCAGCATGACATATGCTGTGTTGCAATTTGCAAGGGTCAGGACTGAAATTCACAATATGGCAGCAGTGCCAGCCAAAACTGTACAAGGAAGCTTTGCTAGCAGTTTTACAGTGTTTTTTCTTGTGATCAGTTAGTAGCAGTACAAGCTACCGACTTAAGAGAGGGGAGGGATCATGCATCACGCACAGCATGGCAGTACACATGCAGTACTGTAATTCCCAAATAACACTGATATTCGCTACACAGCACTAGTGCCAGTTACAGTTGTGCAGGGACATTGTTCTAGCTGCTGCATATTAAATGGGAAACAGTGTTCTATTTTGTGATCAGCCAGTAGCAGTACAAGTGCCTTGCTCATAAGAGTGTCTTGTGCGGCAGCATGGTACACATGCAGTACTATAATTCCTAAACATCAACTCACAAATTTGCTGTATAGCAGTACAGCAAGCAGAAACTGTACAAAGGGCTTGTGTTAGTAACTATTTATTATGAAAACAGTGTTTTTTTCATATAGCTTTTTAGTCCTTCGGTGTGCTCTTCAGCTCCTGTGCCCCCCCTCCCCATGGTCAGGACCCACCTACCCTGGACTAACCTGATAGCTTGTTCCCCCATGGTTTTGCCACCCATGTGGGGTGCAAAGGGGAGGACTGCCTCCCCCAGTCCTCAAGTCTGGTGCAGCTCTAGGCATCCAGGATGTGGTGTGGGCCCGTGGAGGAGTGCAGAGCTTCATCCTGCCTCGGGATCTCTTTTTCATTTTGTCCCATTCCTCTGGCATGGCTTCAAGTTGGAAGCATGTGCATGAAGGCTTGCACATTCTGCAGATCCACTACCCCACCCTACAAGTAGCTCACTGCCTGCACTACCACTGGGCCTCCACTTGGTGGCAGTCAAAGGCCAGTATGGCTACCAGCCCATCTGGGGGAGAGGAAAGCTCTCCTAGGGATGGTCAGTCCTCTTCCACCCTGCTGACTCCCAGCAACCCCTTCTTGTTCCAGAACATGGGTTGCTAGCATGGTAGGAGGTGAGGCATTAGATGCCTCAGCTGTCCAGGCCACTGGGCAGGCCCTAAAACAGTGTTTTTGTGTGATCAGTTAGCTGTACTAGCACCCCACTCATAAGGGGCTCCTACATATATACACCACATGGTATTTGTGCACTATTGTAATTTTCAATGGTCAGCACTGAAAGTCTTCCAAAGCAGTAGCACTAGTCCAACTGTACTGTGAAATTTTGTTAGCAGCTGCATATAAATGGAAAACAGGGTTTGTTTTTGTGATTAGTCAGTATCCGTACAAGTGATCCACTCAAGCTTAGGTCCTGCATTATGCACAGCAGCGTGGTCTACTTTCAGTGCTATAATTCCTGAGTGTCAACACAGAAATTCACCATATAGCAGTAGCGCCAGCCTCATTTGTACAGGGAAATTGTTCTAGCAACTATATAAAAGGAAATATTTTTTTTGGTTTTCATGATCATCCTATAGCTGTACAGTCAACCTGCTCGTAAAGGGGTTGGGTGTCATGGTGTCATGTGCTGCAGCAGGGTACACGTGCAGTGCTGTAATTTCCAACCATCAACACTGAAATTTGTTGTGTAGCAGACACCAGCTGAAAGTACGGGGAAATTTTGTTAGCAGCTGCTTATTGTAAGGGATGCAGTGATTTTCTTTAGGATTAGAAGGTAGCATTACAAGCCACCAACTCATAACGGGGTCCTGTGCCATGTACAACATCGTGAATGTGTGTAGAATGGTAAGTTCCAAGGTTCAGCACTGAAATTCATCACATAGCAGTAGCATCAACCAAAATTGTATAGGGAAATTGTTCTAGAGCTGTACACCAAAAGTAAAACGATGTATTTTTTTTGTGACCAGCCAGTAACAATACAAGTGCCCTGCTCATAAGGGGTCATGCATCATGTGTAGTAACCCAGTACGCATGCAATGTTGTTATTCCCAAGCACCAGCACTGAAATTACGCCAGCTGTAACTTTACAGGGAAATTGTGCTAGCAGTTATAAAATACAAGCATTTGTCAATGCTGAATGTTCGCTGCTGGTATTGCTGTTGTACCGGGTTCTTTCTTGTACCCATTTTACTATGTATTTACCCAGGACAGAGCAGATGAGATACAATATCTCATTTTCTACTTATGAGAGATTTGTATTTTTAAAAAGTATAGTATGTGCCTGAGTATTTGTCCTACATAATATGTGTACTGTACAACCCTGCAAAATATAAATGCTAGATAACAGAGGTGCAGGAACTCTGAGACAGTTTGTGGGCAAAAAGACTTGTCAGTATACATGTAGAGCCTCTTATAGTGCAATAATCTTTGTAGTGCCTGGGTTGACAGCAAGGATAGAACTGCAGAACTGGTGAGTATATGGGCTTTTCTCCCTCAACCACCAACATCCACACCCACAAAGTAGGCACATTTTAGGATTATACAAATCAGAAATAAAAGTAATTACCAGAAGCAAATATATCAGCATGTTTTTGCCACTTTAGCAAAATGCTGGCTTTTAGTGGCGGATGCCTGTTGATTTTCAACAGGTTTTACTTGCTTCTTTAGGAAAATAAGTTTTAAAAACAGATCTAAGTAATACTTTAGGCATGTATGTCATTTTATGTAATGAGACAGAGAGAGAGGAGGAAAACCAAACATACAAGGAGCTTACCTGATCGTCTCTGGCCCTTTCTCACCCCCAACCTTTTCATGGCTGAAGCAGCAGGTCTCATTTCAGCTTCTCCTCGGTGGCAATGGGTTTCTTGGTGAGGCACCCCTGCTGTAAATGATCAACGTGCACATCTCCCTAGGTGGGACACACAAGTTGCGATCCTCTGAAACAAACTCTTTTGTGCAGTGGGCTGGCTACATGACGTCGTCCTGTGACATCATCTGATTTCTACTCAATCTGCACAGACAGGTGGCGTGAAAGAGAAGACTCCAGAGCAAAGCTCTCTTCCCAGTACATCACTCAGATGCAGAGATGTGAAACATTTCCCCTGGCCTCTGGGGGGGGGGGTAAGGACTTAAAAACTAATGCTGTCCAGCCACCGTGCTTAATCCAGTTGTAGCACAGTTCTGAATTGCTTGGTATGATGGTATTTACCTTGTGGCCCTGTGCTCTCTGAAAATGAAAACACTCATTCAGTGATGCTCACACAGCCTTTAAATGTGGCATAGCAAGGCATGCTTTGGGCTTGGGAGTGGCAGTTATGGTGACACAGCAAGGGTTTACATGGGTTGGGCTTGGGGGTGGCAGTTACAGTGGCAGCTGCAACAGACATCGATGGACAGTTTTCCCTTTTGCATGGTGTATAAAAAAACTATGAGGGACCTTCGGGTGGGACACAGAGGACTGGGCACCCCCAGTGTGGGTGTTATGTTAGTGGGGTGGGGTGGGGTGGTCGGTGTTGAGAGGGATGGTCGGGTAAGGGGCACAATTATGAGGGCACCAGTAACAGACATTGATGGATGGTTTTCTTTGTTACAGCTAGCATCTGCAAGGGCTTTTCCTGGATGTTTGAAATTCCACAGCAGGCTGATTATGACAGATCAGCTATGCTTGCTGGGCGGCATAGATCAAAGGAAAGAGCCAACCCATGATTAGATCAGCTTTTTCTTTTGAAATACACAAACTCTTCACCCAGCAAGCCAAAAGTGTGTCATGATCAGCCAGGCTGATGATTGGTGTGGCACTGACATGCCCCTTGTAGACTGCTTTGCATTTGACCAACAGTGTCATACCTCTCAAAATCCAGCTGTCATAACATAATGTTCACTGCACATGGGCACATAATTAACATAAAAAGGAAACAGTTTTTTTCTTTGTGTTCTCAATATGTACACTCTGGAGGAAAGGAGGGAGAAGGGGGATATGATAGAGACTTTTAAATATCTCACAGGTATTAATAAGGTTCAAGAGGTAAGCTTTTTTCAGAGAAAAAGATGCTAAAGAGCAAGGAGTCATACTATGAAGCTGGAGGGGGTAGTCTCAGGGGAGATGTAAAAAAGTACTTCTTCAAAGAAAGAGTGATGGATGCCTGGAACAGCCTCCCAGTGGAGGTGGCGGTGGCAAAAACTGTAATGTGATTCAAGAATTCATGGGATAGGCATAAGGGAACCTTAGTGGTAAAGAAAGAGGGGTAAAGCTAGAGATCAAGTATATTCTGTGGTGCTATAGTAGCTAAGGAAAATGGGCAGACTAGGTGGGCCAAGCAGTCCTTATCTTCCATCAAACTCTATGTTTCTATGTTATCTAATCTCAGCACAACCCCCACTGATAAGGGTGTCATGCAACAAAACATCATGTCCACCAGAAGCAATGCTGTAAGATCTCATAAACAGTGAGGTCGAGGTCAACATTTCTGAAAATATAACTGTAAGGGATAGGCACCACCCTGTGTCTAGGCATATATGGCAATATTCTTAGAAGAGGAGCACCTGCCTTACATCACAGAACCTGTATTTGCACCAACACTTTACCACCATAGGCTGGGGACATGGTAGTATGGACATCAAATGCAATACACTGGGGCATAAGTAAACGTGAGACCATACACAAACTGATTGTCCAAACTAGGGTTGTCAGAACCCACTGAAGTTCTGGGTTCTGGTTGTAGTCTAGAATTTTTGCAAAAGTTCTAGGGTTCTAATCTTTGTTAGAACTAAATCTCTATTTTTTGATTGTGTTGCAAATAGAGAAGACGGTAGTGAAATACATGTCGTGAAACTATGCACAAAAACAAATAAATCTGTTCATTATGATGCGAGGGAGAGCGAGAGAGATGATCATGTGTGACTTTGACATGACTCAAGCTAGGGTTATCTGTGGTTTCTTCTCCTTTGCTAGTAGTAAAAATCAACCACTTATGGGTGCTTACAAGACCAATGACTGACCCACACATGTGAGATGCCATGCACAAGGTTCCAGTTGGCACACGGTCACACACTGGGTACAGTGCAGTCAAATGGAGCACAGCAGCACAGATGGCAAGTTCACCATGCAGTAGTCACAGATATTTTAAATGAATAATGGATTTTCTCTCCTCTCCTCTCCTCTCGTCTCATCTTGTCTCCCTCTCCTCCTCTCCTCTCCCTCTCCTCTCCTCTCCTCTCCTCTCCTCTCCTCTCCTCTCCCTAACATATTTCTAGGATTTGTTTATTTGCAAAATACCACATACTTAGTGCTGGGAGGCACACACACATACTGGATATAGTCAGTGCAGTCCCAGAGGGTACAGCAAATATGGTAAGAGGTAAACCACAAAGGAATTACAAATATTTTTAAATAAAGGATTCTTCTCACCCTGCCCCAGTACAGTATGATCATGATGTGATTCCACAGTCTGCTGCCACTCTATTTGCCCTAGTTCTCACATCCCTGCTTTCTCTGTGTCCCAATTCCCACATTTCTACCCCTTCAAGCCCCAGCTCTCACATATCTGCCCCTCCATGCCCCAGTTTTCACATACTGTATCTGTTCAGTCCTTGCTCCACCTTACAGTTTTCCCCCTCTCTGCCCTAGATTTCACATTTCAGATCTACCCCTGCCTTAGTTCTCCCATTTATCCACTGCTCTCTGCCCTAGTTAGTACATTTCTGCATCCTCTCTTCCCCAGTAATTCTTGCTGGGGGGGGGGCCCTGAGAACGTTTTCAGTCTCCCACTCTAGTTTCTCTCTTTGCTCGTGTAAGCATAGTGTAGGGCAACTTTTAATTTCAAGGCAAAAAGACAAGTCTTGCAAAATAAACCACACCAAAATGGTTGTGAATGTGATGCAGAGTGAGTACCCATGGAGCTGCTTCCAGACTGCTGTCCACATGCCACACACTGACTCACAGGAGACAGAGCACAGCCCTTTTGGACACCACTGACCAATCAGTTGTCAGTCTGGTGTCGTGTGCTCCTATCTTCTGCAATCTCCGTGAAGCACCCCATAGGCTACCCTTTGAATACCTATTTGAAGCCTAAGCTGAAGTTTTACTGCAATGGAGAATTGGCACCCTGCTCCCGGGACATCACAAATGCTCTTTCCTGTCACTCTGACATGCAGTTCTGTATAGCTGCAAACTGCAGCAGAGTGATGGACTTGCATTTCACTATTGTGGGGTTCATGAGGGAGCAGTGTAATTTGATGTAAGTCAGAGGACAAAAACGTGGTACGGGAGATGAACAAAATACCTCCCCCCCAAAAAAAGATCCGAACCCTTATGCTAACCTGCTTGTGTGCAATTTATAATTAAGAACTTGAACACCAGAGTTCAAGCATGGTTCGCATCTTTCTAGAACTAGCTCTAACAACCCTAGTCCAAACATAGAGCTGGGATCAAACTGGGTGTATTTATTACCTGCTCGATGATACACTCTGGGCATTCCCATCTCAATTATTTTGTCTGTTTCTTTCCTATGGCACAGTACTAGCTGTATCACATTGTAGCCTATAATCCATCTGGGGCTCTGATTTGCATCCTCACCATTCCTAAGGAGAACATCCTTCAATTCTCCCAACACTATTTTTGGCAGGTATACTCCTGCTTTAAGGGTTATACATATCTGATTGTTTCCGTAGATCTAATACGAATCCATTTACCTTTCTACAACAGTCTCTAACCTCCCTATGGGGCCCCTGGAGCCCTGGCGCTCCCAAGATAATTTGTGTGTGGCATGCTTCCACATAGGGTGAGCACTATCCTTGGGGTGCTTTTACACCTGCACGTGTCTCTTTATACCCTTGCAGAACAACATTATGTTAAAGAATGTCAGCATTATGAAAGTGCCGCTAATTGATAGTTGGTCTGGCTGTATCTACCTCCTTTTGGCAGAATACTGATAGCCTTAATGGCCCAAAGAAATAGGCTCCCATGCCTGGACACTCACATGAGGACTTACCAACCCCAACTGTTGCCAGGCATCTTACTCCTGATACCCATGAATTCGGCTACCTATTGTGGGTAACTATATTATGTTATGTAGGGTACATTACAGGACATCCACAATGCAAGGCTTACATACAAATATGCTTTATGAAGTGATGCTTCCTTCAAACTGAGCTGTCTCTCAGTTGCTTCTGCTGGGAGTGGATCCTCAAGGATCTCTGGTGACCACCTTTGAGAGGCAGCCCTCCATTACTCCCAGCGGTGCCATTTTTATTCTTGTTCGCACTGGGGTGCTTGAGGCCCTTCTAGGAGACCCATTCTCCTCATACCTGTTGGTGGAACTTCAGAAACTTCAACAGAGACCGGTGCCAAGTGGATTCAGGGACCCTGCCACCATTCTTGGGCCTGCAGGCCTCTGCCTTGGTCACAGCAAGAGGCTGGATTACCTCTCTGCTTTTCTTTATTTTCTTTATTGATTTATTTATTAACCATCTGGGAGTGCTGGTCCCAGGGACTGTTTTCAGGCATGACCCAGGCCATCAAGATGGCTCAACCAGGTTTAGGCAAGAATAACATAGAGGCAAGGCAAGTAACATACACAGGGCAAGATGTAATCAGAAAATACAATGCAAGGCAATATGTCAAACAGGGTACAGGTACAGGTACAGGACATGGTGCAATGTACAATCATTAGACGAGAAGTCTGAACTCTAAAATTCAGGCAGTAACATAATAAGCAGAACAATTTATACAAATCCCACAAATCTTCATTCTCTAAGAACCCCAAGACCAGACCAGTGCTGCTTGTCTCCTCTTCTTATACTGTAAACTTGGGGGTAGGAGAGGACAATAAAACACATAACTAAAGATTATTTGTTTCAAAATGGCTAATGCTTGAACTGTGGGGCCTAGGAACCTATGTTTTTTCTTTTTAATGAAAGCTTGGAATCGGGTCGATATCATTGCATCCTGTCAATACACTTTTGATGTATTGATACTCACCAGCACATACAAATATAGTTTGGAATCAGGTCGATATAGCAGCATCCTGTCAATACACTTTTGATATATTGATACACACCAGTACAAATTGATATAGTTTAAATTTTGGTGAATAGAATGTAGGGCTTGTGCGTACTTTAACTTTGGCCTTTCTCTTTTTCCACCCTCAGTAGAGGAGCTGGACATCTTTTAAGGAAGGGAAGGCCCAGCACTGAGGGTGAGTAGAGTGCTGGAGGAGGATGAAGCTGGGGAGGATGGTGGAGAACAAAAAATGCACATGGAGTGCTGAGAGGACTGGCTTATATTTAGAATATAGGAGGAGCTATTCCCCCACATTGAACCTACCTCATGCTTTAGCCCTCCCATTTAATGTTTGGTGAATAGAAAATAGTGCTTGTGCATACTTTTACTTTGGCCTTTCTCTTTTCCCACCCTCAGTAGAGGAGCCTGGCAGCATTTAGGGAAGAGAAGGCCCAAAAAGAGATAACCTCCTACAACTCATGTAGAGTGTGGACAGTAGAGCACAGGAGAGGGAAACCCCCACTGTGGAGGAAACCTCTAAGGACCCATGGCTACTGACCTGCCTGTCCTCTAGGCATACTAAGAGGAGATGATCTTAATGCCTGATTATTTTTCTTATTCTGGATGTAGAGAAGATGCTCCATGCTGGATCTTCCATCCCGATGAAGGAGCAAAATGTCATTTTGATGCTGTTGATACTGCTTCAGTTGGAAAACAAACACCTTGAAAAGAGATGGACTTGAAGATCAGTCATGGGAAAGTTCTCCGGGGCTCTAAAATAATGTAATAGACATTGCTGGATGATTATTAGAAGTCAGAAGGCATGGACAAGATTCTGAATGAGTTGATGAGTAGGATGTTGAAGGAGCTGATGATTAATGGTTCTTTGTGATCAGGAATAGGTATGATGATGGATGATAGTTGATGTTAAGATGTATGGATACTAGTGACTAAGAGGATTAAAGCAAAATGCTGATGTAATACCATTCAATATGAGGGAAGATGGATGAAATGACTCATGAGCGCATGTTCAAGATGACAGGCAGCACAGATCTTTATGTTCAATGTGTACTTCCCTGATTGAGACTCAATAAAGGATGAATTTAGATTAATTCCAAAAAGGAGATAATAATGAAGGCCTGCAAAAGAGTGCATTTCTGATGAAGATGGAAGACTTGGAGACTGAATGATTAGTACTAACCCTCAGAATAACAAGGTATGATAGCAGCAGGTTATCACTGTAAGTACGAGGATGGACTGTGAAGGATCTTCTCTGAATGGCAAAATGGTATGAAGGAAGTGGCTTCTGACTGGAGATGACTAAGTCAGTGCTTATAAAGAATCAGCCTGATTGGAGAAGAATGAACAAGCAAAAGTACTAGATGAACTCCTAGGATATGACTGAATGGCACAATAGAGAAATATCTTCCAAGCAATGATGGGATGATATTACAGTGTTCCTTGTGAAGCTCATTTCATGATGATCTTATGAACTGAACTGATGAGGTCGGAGAGTCAAGGAGGAGAAGTCACAATGGAAGTTGTTGTGAAGAAGTGAATAACATCCCAGGTTAGCATCAAGGTACATAAACAGCTGTTTCTTCAGTTAGAATTAAGAAATCAGTGGAAGGCTTAAGTTAGGTGTGGTGAAATAGGCCTTCATGGAGCTATAATGGAATGTAATGAATCTTTGCTGATATATGTTGAACAATGTTTGTTGAATGACAGAATGATTGACAAAGTCACAGACTGCAGAAGTCCTCAAGGCAGTGGCTTTCAGCGGGAGGTTAAGAAGGAGAAGAAACGATGCCCAGTCTAAATTGCAGATATATAGCAGTGCCAAAGACAGGTCATGCAGTGTTCTGGAAATGTGGAACACTAGTTTAAAGAGTGAAATCAATAGTAGAGTGATTGATCTTGAATAGGATAAACCCTGATGCTTGGTGATGAAATATTGCACCTCATGGAAACAGGGAGAATGGAAGCAGAGCTCAGGCAGGCGTCGCCATGGGAGCTATGACCAGGGGAAAGCTGGATGAAGAATACCATGCACTTGACAGTATAAAAGTTGTTGGCTGAGGACACTTGCTGAGCTGAAGTGGTAGGATGTATGATTTCCTCGCAGGAGAAGAACACTGGTTGCCTGGAGCAGGGAAACTGCTCACGCTGGATATAGCTCAATTATCAAAGTTCTTCAATGCTGAGCAGATATTCACAGTTGCAACTCATAGAAGAGAATGGATGGATAGCTCAAGGGGAATAACACTGTGCATAGCTGAAGTCTGACATTTTCACTGTTATAACATAGGAGTCCAATGTATGACAGGCAGTCGAGAAAATGGAGCAAGTATACTGAAGACAGCAGGATTGAGCATCCAAAAGCTGAGGTACATGGGGGAGGCAACTTTGATAGTAGCTGCTTACCATGTCTGTGTTATGAGTGACACTGGGTAAAATCTGAGTCTGACGACTTGCAGAGATCAAGGCAGGAATTGAGCAAAAACAAGCCAGTTCAGTGGAGGATCTTTTTTTTAAGCAAGTATACTTTATTAATTTTTGAGAAACAACCAACAGTAATTATAACTCTGGGTGGGGGACATACATGTTGGGGAGGGGCAGAACCAGCAAAATAAAAAAAAATAACACCCGCACATAAAACACAAAATATTGTGCTCCTCCCCAGCCCTGAACCCTGCATCCTCCCCACTACAGCCAGCCACCCTCACCACTGCACCACACAACCAGCTTGGTGGCTTCCCCCCCTCACCACCCCTCACATACCTTCCTTCATCTTCTGGTATCCTGTCACTCTTCCTGTTGCCCTGCCCTTCCTCATCACTACCCTTTCAAGGTCTCTGACCTTACAGGTGCTGAGACTGAGTCACTCAATCTCAGTCACCCTTTTCACAGTATACCATAGAACATGGGGGAGCACGTTCATCATGACCATACTTATATGACCCCATAGTGAGAAGGGAAGGGAAGACCTTGTTACAGGGGCTATAAAAAGGGAGATAAATGATCTTTGATGAGGCATGAGGAAGTTCGAGCTATATGAATACCCAGTTAAATAATACTTTGCAACTCTTAGGACAGGCCTAATTTAAAAATGTCATGTTTAAGAGACCAGTCTGTTAAGGGTTAGGACCTTAGTCTTATGCAAATTTAATTTATACCCTGAAATTTCAGAGAAACACTGAATTACCTGCAGAGCAGCTGGTAATGATTGAGAAGAGTCTTCAATATGCAGGAGTAAGTCATCAGCATTTACTGACAAGACATATCTTTTATCTCCCACTTTAATACCTTTAATCTCTAGGTTGTGTTGGAGAGAATAAATAAGGGGTTTTAAGTAAAGATTAAACAAAAATGGGGAAAGGGGGAAGCCCTGCCTTGTATCCTGCTGTAATGAAAAGGGGTCCGATAGGACCTTGTTACAATGTATACGGCTGACTAATTACAGAATAACAGTTGGACCCATTTAATGAACTCCATGGGGAAGTCAAATTTGTGCAGAGTCAGGAATAAGTATGGCCATATTACAATCTCCTCTCAGACACCCAGCATGGTTTCAGAAAAGGTCATAGCACCACCACGGCTCTTCTTCAACTAACTACTGATATTCTGTCCAACATGGATTCTGGAAAACTCACAGGTGCCATCTTCATTGACCTCACTAAGGCTTTCAACCTTGTAGACCATCCCCTGCTTCTCGCCACTCTCCATAAATTCCATTTCTCTACCCCTGTTGTGGACTGGTTCTGTAGCTACCTGTCAAACAGGTCACAAGCTGTCAAATTTAATTCCTCCCTGTCCAACATGTCTACTATCAACCTTGGGGTCCCCCAGGGCTCTATCCTTTGGCCCCTTCTGTTCTCAATTTTTATCAACAATGCAGCTGAGGTCCTGGAATCCTGCTCAGCTGTCCTCTATGCTGATGACCTGATCATCTATACTTGTTCTTCTAGTATTGTCTGTATAAACACATCACTTACTTCAGACTTTAATAAGGTCTTAGACTGGCTACTAGACCATAATCTTGTACTAAATGAAAGAAAATGAAAGCCATGCTCCTAGGTTCCGCACTGAAGATTAAGGCCTGTTATAGTTTGCTGGAGGTTCTTCACCCAGGAGGATTTCCACTTGAAAATGTTACTTCCTTCAAGTTCCTTGGGATTCTGCTGAACCAGTCCCTGGATTTTAATCTTCACATTCAGTCCTCGTGCAAAGCTGTAAACTTGAAACTGGGAGTAGCTTACAAAACGAGCTACATGCTTACACCCTCGGACAAATTAGCAATTGCCCAAGGTATTCTGCTCCCAACCCTTACTTATGGTGCCTCTATTCTTACCTCTGTTCATAAACCTCCCTACTAAAATGGGACGTAACTTATAACAATATATATGCCGACTTACCTCTTCGTCACCTCAACTCAAACATCACTGCCTTCTTTATAAGGATCTGAATTGGCTCTCAGCCTCTGCCAGTAGACAATACTACCTTGGATCACTAATGGACTCAATCATCCGGGAAAAAAACCCATCCTAGCTGGTGGCATTGCTGGTCTCTCAACCATCCTCCCATGGCCTGCGATCAGCTGACAAATCCTTGCTCTATGTTCCGAGATGTTGGACAACTAAAGGCACAGGGGCCTTCCAATTCTCTGCTCCCAGGCTATGGAATTCTCTTCCACTCAACCTCCAGCTGTCTCAGTCTCACTTTGGATTTAAAAATGAATATCGTCGCTATCTATCCTTAGCTGATGCTTGTACCTGCTTTGACCCAACCTGAAGCTCCTGAGACTTACCAGTAATGTCACCCCTGCTCTAATCCAGCTCCAAGACTGTCTCCTCTTCCCCTCCCCATATTTTTCCTTCTCTTTGTAAATAAATTCTAGACTGCTAGCTCTCTTCCTTCTCGAACCTTGTTGCTGACCATCCACTGTTGTTTTGCCAATTATCACCCCTGATCTTCCTTCTGTCAGTCTTTCTTGTTATGTTTGAACATTATTCACATTTCTCTCTATATAACCTTATTATCTTATTAACCCTTTCACTCCACAGGTCAGGTCCATGGTTTCTGCACTTATTGTATATCTTACTGCCATTAAATGTATAATGCTTGCCATTATTTTTTGTTGTTTCTACCCATTGTATTTTTGTAGCACTGCTGTACTGTTCCTCTATTTGCATTATTGTACCCATGTTTCTGTTGTTCAACTGTTCTCTTGTTGTTGTACTCTCCCAGGTTGTGCCTGAAAATAGTCATTTTATGGCTAGTGCACCTTCCTGGTTAACAAAAACTAAATAAATAAAAATAAATAAAGGCCTTTTTGGTGTCTAGAGAGAACAGAGCCACAGGGAATCTGTTCTCCCCAGACGCTGAAATAAAATAGTGTAACTTTCTGAGGTGGTCGCTAGAAAAGCAACCCCTCATAAAGCCTACCTGCACCAACCAAATTAACCCATCCCAGACCAGAGCCACACGGTTGGCTAAAACTTTAGCCAATATCTTTAAATTGATGTTAAATAGTAAAATCAGGTGATAATTGTTAGGGAGTGTTTCATCCCTGTCTGGTTTTTTAAGTACTGTTATTAAACCCTCGGTTAAAGATAGGTTAGAAAGAACAGATTTGTACCAGTGGTTATAGACCATGACAAGAAGAGGGGCTAGTTCCTTAGGAAATGCAGAATAAAAGTTGTCAGTGAGACCATCAGGTCCTGGGGCCTTATCTGGTAGAAGTTGACTAATAGCTAGTATGATTTCTGCAGTAGTTATAGGATCTTTAAGAAACTCTTGTTGAGTGGTTTCAAGTGCAGGGAGGGGAAGAGGATCTCAGTAGTTGGCTATGTTAGTTAATAAGTAAGGTTTGGGAGGGTCAGAGGCATAAGGATTAGAGTAAAATAGGTGAAAAATCTACACTGTATCCCTGAGGTAAGTGACTATTGTATTGTGGATGATCTGTCAGATGAGGGGAATATAGTTAACAGAATCCAAGGCTTGGAGTTGAAGGGCCAGCAACTTGCCTGATTCCCCCCCCCAATTCCAAGTACTTTATCTTAGTCCTATGCAAGGCTAGTTCAACCTTTTGTGCCAAGAGCTCGGCTTACTGTGCTTAAAGGTCATGCAGTTTGGACCAGACTGCTGAAAAACAATGCGATCTGAGGGTACGTTCAAGCTGCCTAATTTCATTGAGAAACTCAGTTAGGTGGGATTGATGTGTTTTCAGACATTTGGAGGAGAGGCATATACACTCACCTCTCAAGGGGCATTTTAATGCTCTCCATTGTGACAGGGTTGAAAAAGACTCTGCCCCATTTGTTATGTAGAAAGCATTTACATGCAAGGATCTGTTCTATCCTCGCCTCTCCTTTTCTGTCTCTTGCCTGTCTGGTTGCACAACCAAATTTTCTTGTGAGACCTATGAACTGATCACTCCAACTATCTCGCTATCTCTCTGCCTTCCTTTGCTGTTCTGTCTTTTTCCCACTTGAATATCTGCTGGTATAAAAATATATGTGAATCTTTATGTAGCAATGCTACTGATACTTGGATCCCTTTGTTTAAAACTGTAAATACTGTAGTTATTCTGTTGATGTGATTGCAAAAACTGAAATTCAAGGGGTTAACCAGAAATGCACTTTTTAAGCCTTTTGCAGAGATGAAAACAAGAGGTCAGCTCTGGGTCATTATTTATTTTTTTTTGCTGCATCTGCAAGAACATTGAAAACTTACAAGAACATTGTGTGAGAAGCATGCTGTTTTCTTAATGAGTTTCCCAGGCACAGACTTATAAAAAGAGCAGCAATGCTTTTGCTAAGGAGACAAGGAGAGTGAGAGACTGAAACCTAGAATTAAGAGATACCCTTAGAAGAAGGACTTTGTTTTCTCTGTTTGTACTGCCTTTGTAAAGTTAGTTATAGTTACACTGAACAATTTTTTTTATTTTGCTATTATTAATAATAAAACATTATTTGCAAATTTTACAATTGCTCCTGGTTTACTTATGCTTCCTGACCTGTGCCTCGATGACAGATGGTGTCCAACTAAGTGGGTTGTATGCAGTGCATACTCTAATCCAGATGTTTTGTACATCTTTACTGGACCTAGTTCCAGGAAACATAGCAGAAATTCTGCAGCAGCAAGCCCAGGAGTCATTACCAGAAGAATGGCAGCCAAACTAGAAGCAGAAACAAAAGTCTAAACTGAGACTGTACAGCCAGCACCAGTCATGGAAAGAAAAAGAGCATGCAGTGACAGAGCCTGACAGCCTGCCTGCCTTTTTTCAAATGGTGGGCTATACAACAAACAGAGATGGAGAAACAGAGAAGACAGGCAATGCAGTAGAAAGAAACAGAGATTCAACTTTTAGAGGCACAGAAAAAAAAAGAAATGCAACAACTCGAGAAGCAGAGAAAAGAAGAGATGCAGCAACAGGAGCAGCAAAGCAGAGAAGAGATGCAATGATGGATGGATGCCTTGCAAGTGATCAAAGCTGGAGGATCTGCCACTGGTCCAGCAGAGCAACAAGACACAAACAACTTAAATACATTAAACTTACAAAGTTGTGTTCCTTGATTGATATTGAAGCAAACTTGACAACTTTTGAAAGGGTTGCAGCAGCCTGCCAGTGGCCAAAGCAGCGATGGGCAATCAGACTGGTACCTTACCTGACAGGGAAAATCTTACTTGCTTACAGCAATATGGACATTGCACAGTCAGCAAACTATGATCTGGTGAAAAGTAGAATCCTGAAAAGGTATGACATCTCAGGAGAGACATACAGGCAGAGATTTTGGTCCTTGAAGTACAACTTAGTCCGCAATCCTCAAGAAGCCTTTACCTGACTCAAAGAACTCCTTATAAAATGGCTCCAGCTAGAGGGCAAAACACTCTCACAGATCATTGACACATTTACGATGGAGCAATTCATCAACATCCTGCCTACAGATGTACAGCTTTTGGTAAAAGAACACCAACCAGAAAGTGGGGAAAAGGATGTTTCTTTAGCTGAGGACTACCAAATGGCCAGACAGATGCCACAGCAGTGAGGTAACAGCCAAGCACCAGTAAAACACTATTTTTTCAATTTTAAACTCCAAGTCTGATAAGAACTTTGGTGGGGGCAACAAATCTGTACCCAAAGGCTTTATTTGCTATAATTGTAATAATCCAGGTCATATTGCAAGAAATTGCCGTAGTGAGAAGAGTGACACTGGAGCAGATTTGTCCTTAGCAAATTGAGGCAAGTACTTAACACATGTGAAGGTGGGAGATAAGACTGTGAAGGGACTGACAGATTTGGGAGGCAGACAGACTCTAGTACATATTGAAGTGCTAGGAAAACAATGCCCAAAAGGACCAGCTACTGGTGTCATCTGCATCCATGAGGATACTCGATACTATCCTACCAGCTAAGTGACTCTGACTATTATTGGTGTGTTGCACCAAATGAAAGTGGGGGTAGTATCTAAGTTACCTGTACCTGTGATTATTGGAAATGACTTTCCAGAATCTACTGAGTTAATCAAAGAGGGAGTAAATCCTGATGTTTCAGCAACTGTGGTGACAAGAGCTCAAGCAAAGAAAATCTCAGATGTTGGGGACTCTTTTCCTTTTGCTGATTTTAATTCGGACTTGTTTGAGCAGAGCTCCAAGATCCAGGATTCCAGGAAAGAAAGACGACACCTGAAGAAATAGTGGCAACAAAAGACTAATGGACATAAGGGGTTAACACACAAAAATGCTGAAACTAAACTGATCACTGATTGTGATTTTCTTTCAGAACAAGCTAACAATGTTTCTCTCCAGGATTATTTTAAGCAGCTGGGGTGAAACCAAAACAGGGTGACCCTATGTTTAAAAAAGGTAATGGGCTACTGTACAGAGTTTGGGTTAAACCTCAGACACAGGAACAGATAGAACAATTGGTTATACCACAAAAGTACAGATCAGAGTTGTTACAGCTAGCACATGATAGTCCTATGGCTGGTCACTCAGGAACGGATTGCACCCTTTCCAGATTGCTGTACAGATTTCACTAGCCTGGAATTCATGAAGATGTTGATACCTATTGCAGTTCTTGTGCTGATTGTCAGAAAGTAGCCCCAGTGCCTAAAAAAGGCAAGGTGCCCCTACACTTGATAGATGTGCCTTTTGAGAGAATTGCAATGGATGTGGTTGGCCCCTTAGACAAAAGTAAAAAGGATAATCAATTAATTCTGATAGTATGTGACTATGCTACTCAATACCCAGAGGCAGTTCCAATGTGTACTGTCACAGCCCCAAAAGTGGCAGCAAAGCTTTCCAAAATTTTCAGCAGAGTGAGCACGCCTAAAGAGATTATTACTGATCAGGGTAGTAATTTTGGTGCTGCATTACTGAAGGAGCTGTAAAGACTACTAGGTATCACTGCCATAAGAACCTACCCATATCACCCTCAGACAGATGGTCTTGTTGAGTATTTTAATCAAATCCTAAAACACGTTAAAAATGTTTGTTAAAGGGGAAGGGAAAGACTGGGACCAATACTTACCGTATCTGGTTTTTGCATTCAGAGAAGTGCCACAGGCATCAACAGGTTTTTCACCATTTCAAATCTTGTATGGTAGACGATCCAGAGGACAACTAGATGTAATAAAAGAAACATGGAATGATAACCCCCTTCAGAAACAATCTATTACATTTTACGTGTGTGCCCTGGGAAAGAAGCTGGCAAAATATATTGAAATCATCCATATTAATCAGGAAGAGGCCCAAAGTCAGCAGAAGGTGTATTATGACTATGAGGTAAAAAAACATTTTTGAGCCAGGTGACAAGGTCTTGATACTGTTACCCACTACAGAAAATAAACTGTTAATGAAGTGGCAAGGGCCTTATAAAGTGCTTAGACATACTGGCACAGTTAACTATGAGACCTCTGATAGGAAAAATTCTTATCAAAATATAGCATGCTAACCTCCTCAAGAAATGGGTTGAAAAAAACACCAAAAGCTGCTTTGCTAGTTTTACCAGAAACTGATAAAGAAGATATTGATGCAGCTTATGAGAGAGTGGAACAGACTGCAACTGCTGATGCTGTAAAGGTGAATGTTTCCTTAACCTCCGAACAAACTACAGAAATTTGTAACTCGCTAAAGACATTTAACAATATTTTTACCACAGTATCAGGCTGAGCAAAAGGGGTCAAGCACATAATAGTAACAAGTAATGCTCACCCTATTAGACAAAAGACATACAGATTACCAGAGTGGTGAAGAGCTAACGTGGTTAAGTAAATACAAAAAATGAAAGAAATGGGTATCATAGAAGAATTGAGAAGTGTTTGGTCATCACCAATGGTGGGGTGTAAGAATCTGCCTTGATTTTAGGAAACTTAATCAAGTGTCAGAATTTGACAATTATCCTATGCCCAGAATAGATGATTTTGTGGACAGACTGGGAAGTGCTAAGTATATCAGTACACTCAATCTCACCAAGGATTACTGGCAAATTCCCCTAGCTGAAGAATCCAGAGACAAAACAACATTTGCCACTCCTATAGGATTCTATCAATTCACCACCATGCCGTTTGGTTTACATGGTGCACTCGCTACATTCCAGCGGTACATGGATGTAATTTTATCCCCTCACACTGGTTCTTGTGCTGCATACCTGGATGATGTTGTGTTGTACAGTCCAGACTGGAAAAGCCACCTGGAACACCTATGAGCAGTTATCTAATCAATCAAAAAGGCAGATCTGACAATTAATTTATCCTACCAAGTGTGCTTTGGGCATGCAAGAAACCAGATATTTGGGCTATGTTTTGGGAAATGGAGAAGTCAAGCCAGAGGTTTCCAAGATAGAAGCTGTAGCTAACAGCCCTGTCTCCAAAACCAAGAAACATGTCAGGTTGTTTTTAGAGCTGACTGGTTATTATCGGAGATTTGTTCCCAGCTTTGCCAAATTTACTACTCCCCCCACTGAACTCACAAAGAAACGGTTCCTGAATAATGTGAAATGGACCCCAGAGAATGATAAGGCTTTTCAGGTCATTAAGGCTGCATTATGTTCAGCCCCTGATTTAAGAAGCCCAGAATCTGAGAAACAGTTTTTGTTACAGACAGATGCATCAGAGGTAGGCCTAGGTGCAGTCTTGAGTCAGCATATAGATGGGACAGAGCATCCTATTCTATACATAAGTAGGAAATTGCAGGACAGAGTAAAAAGGTACTCCACCATTGAAGAGGAATGGCTTGTGGCAAAGTGGGCCATGGAGTCCCTTAAGTTTTACTTACTAGGAGATGACTTTGTACTTGTAACAGATCCCAATCCTCTCTGTTGGCTTAATGAAATGAAGGATAAAAATTCTAGAATCACACGGTGGTACCTGGCACTACAGCCATTTAAATTTAAAGTGATGTAAATCTGGGAAAGAGAATATCAATGCTGGTTTTCTGTCAAGATATGGATTGGGAATTGAGAATTCTGAAAGTTGAAAACATGTGAGTTGAAACTTCTCTGTTTGCTATACTGCACATGCACTAAACTGTAAAGATTAAAGCTACTGAAATGTTAAAGGAGAATTTAAAGAATGTTTTAGAAACCTGTATTTTTGTAAAACAGGTTCCCTCTTAAAGCAGGGGGTATGTGACAGGGTTGAATAAGGCTCTGCCCCATTTGTTATGCAGAAAGAGTTGAAATGAAAGGATCTGTTCTAGCCTCTCCTCTCCTTTTCTGTCTCTTGTCTATCTGGTTGTGCAACCAAATTTTCTTGTGAGACCTAGGAACTGATCACTCCGACAATCTACCTGACTTCCCTTGCTGTTTTGTCTTTTTTTCCCCCTTGCATGTCTGTGGGTATAAAAATATATGTGAATCTTTATGTGGAAATGTCACTGATAGTGGGATCCCTTTGTTTAAAACTGTATATAATTATACTGTTGAAGTGATTGCATAAAATGAAATTCAAGGGGTTAACCTGAAATGCAGTTTTTAAGCCTTTTGCAGAGATGTAAACAAGGGGTCAGTTCTGGGTCATTATGTTCTTTTTGCTACACTTGTAAGAACATTGGAAACTTACAAGAACATTGAGTGAAGGAAGCACGCTGTTTACGTAATGAGTTTTCCAGGCACAGACTTAAAAAAAGAGCAGCAATGCTTTTGCTAAGGAGACAAGGAGAGTGAGAGAGACTGAAACTTGGAATTAAGAGATATCCTCTGAAGAAGGACTTAGTTTTCTCTGTTTGCACTGCCGTTGTAAATAGTTGTACTGAACAGTTTTTATTTTGCTGTTATTAATAATAAAATGCTATTTGCGAATTTTACAACTGCTCCTGGTTTTCCTATGCTTCCTGACCCGTGCCTCAATGACACCCATAATACATCTAAAGCTGGGACTGACCCTTCAGTGTTTCCAGAAGGCTCTTCAACTATGTTCGTATGGACTGGAATGAGTCTGGGTCTTGAAATAGCTGGGCTTTAAAGTGCCAGTTGAAGTCCTGGCACTCCACCTCACTAACATTGTGAATCAGATTAACTGGGGCATGATCAGAGATGACTGCAGAAAGTATTTCAGAAGAAAAAAACCCAGACAAGGCTTCTTGCATTATTAAAAAAATAATCCAGTCTAGAGTATGTACTATGGGAAGAGAATAAAAAGTGTAATTTCTGTCAGTGGGGTGGAGTATACGCCATGGATCTATCAAGCCCAGCTCATCCATCATGCTCTGTAAGCCCCATTACCCAGGGAAGAGGCCCCATCATGATGACCCTGATTTATCTATATCTGGCTGATGCAGCATATTCCTAGTCTCCTTCAATTAAAAGAGACTGGTGGGCCAGAGGGGCTAAGGTGGAAATTAAGTCAGTGAAAAATCTAGGGGAGTCCACGTTAGGGCCATATACAGAGCCTAGTACAACCACCCTGGAGCCCAGTCTACCATGTAAAAGTAGAAAGTGACTGTTTGGGTCACAGTATTCTTTTTCCAAGACAAAGGAGACTCCACAGACTATCAAAATAGCCACCCCACCCTTCTTTGTACTACAGCCTGCTCCATAGGCCTGTCCTACCCAGTGCACCAGAAAAGGAAGACATCCTCCCTCTTTTTCCATATAGGTGTTCATCCTCCTGGCAGACTGGCAGCTTATGTTGACCATCTGTACTGGGCATCCGTGGTCCCTTTGTGGCCACCCCCACTTCTCTGGCAGGACCACTGGAGCCAGCCTGGGGGCATCATCCAGGTGCAGCCCCACTTTTTCTGCATTTCTTCCTGTAACTCCAAAAACAAGGAGGCATGTGCACATGCATTAGCTCGGCCAACTCTGCTCTGCCCACCCCTGGCCTAGCACCCGACTCTCTTGCTGCCTGTACCACCATCACGACTCCACGTGGTGATGGTCTTAGGCCAAGAAAGCCAATCTCTCCAATCCAGGAGAGGAAAGCTGCCTGACGGCTGCTCTATCCACTCCCAGCCCACCCGGCTGAACCCCAGTGACCCATGCTCATTCCTGAACACAGGTCACTGGCATGATGAGAGGTAAGGTGCCCAGTGCCTCAGCCCTCAGTACCACCAGGCCAGTGACATCCTCCCTCTTAACATGCATTTCTTGAAGGTATGCAATATTGGCCTTCAATTTCTTGAGATGGTGAAGCACAATGTGATGCTTATGCTTATTTTGTCCCCCTTTTATGTTCCATGTGACAAAGGAGTAGTTAGCCATACCACCCAAAGGGAAAGAAAGTAATTATTAGGGAACCCCCCCTCCCAAATTGAAGATAGTTATCTGACAACTTGAGTGAGCTCTGGAAAAAAACAACCCCCCCTAATAAAAATGTAGTCAAGCTACAGGAAAAGTATACCCATCCCTGTCTAATGCCCCACAAGACCCCCCAAAAAAAGAAACAAGGAAGAAAGAAAAATAACTGAAGAAAAAGAACTCCCCACCCCCAGGACCTGAAAAGAAACCAAGCCCCAAAATATACAACTCCTGAATAAACCCTGGTCCAATCAACTGTAACTCCAATACTGAATCCCAGTCCATGAGGAATGTCTCCTACCACCCATCCTGCCCTCCACCCTCACCAGCAACCATTAGAAGTGGCCCAGTGAAGGAACCTGATTGAGCATATACCCCTATAGCCCCAGAATAAAAAAAAATAGCATACAATACAGCACATGTAATATAATTACATAACAAAAAAAGAAGGTCCAAGGTAATCAATAAAGCTTACATAGGAGAAATACTTAAGTAAATAAATGAGGGTCCCATAAGAAGGCTTAGATAAAGTATAAGCCTTGTTCCTAAAGGAGCTAGTCATGATCTATGCCCTTAATGAAAAGAAAAAATAAAGATTACCTCTACCTCTTGGTGGTAAGAAACCAAAGGACCCTCCAGTACATAAAACTAATAATCCCTGTGTAGCAGAAAGTATGCTTCATGTCAGTATGATAAAAAAAATGTATGTGCAACAATAATTCCAAAAGGTAGCATACAAATCGGTAAGCCAATGTTAAAAGACAAAAGTTCCTGGGCATATTGCAAAGTCTAAAATAGAAAAAAAGACAACAGCATATGCATCGCTCAGGTGACAGCCTTTGCCATGGTACTATAAACATAGACACAGTACCCAAGGAAGAGATAATAAAGCCATGCATCAAAGAAGGAAGTTCTCAAACATGTCCAGTAAGAGCTAGAAAATCAAAAGCCCAACAGTCCGCACTGTACTGGATCATCATAGCAGTTGCCAGTAGGGATCTAGTGCCAACTTTTCATCTGTAAAGGACACAACTTGAAGTTTTCAGGGCTATAAAGTTAGCCCAGATTTGGGCATAAGTACTCTGCCTCAACAGCATCAGTATTATCCAAAAAGAATGCAAAGTGCACTCAGAGGTCCATATCAAAATGTAGACACGTCAGAGTATTCTCACCGAAAACACTAGTTCCACATTGAAGGTGGAGCTGCTATAATAAACATTTGTTGCACCTTAATCAAACTGAGTAGAGTTAAGCTCAATGGAGGAAGGTTACAGAAACTCCATCCATAGATAATCCTCACAAAACCAGGAAAATAAAACTCCAACACAGTCCTCATAACAGTAGCCAGGAAAATCATGTGGGCAATAAGTATACAGTTAACAAAGCCATAGTCTTCCCCAGAATCAGCAGTGGAAACCTATCGCCAATATCATCTCTTCCCCACAGTCTGAGTGTCCAGGAAACATTAAAACTATACTCCATGGAGCTAAAAACACTATACGTTCAATATCACAAAGTAAGGCAGTACCAGCATGTCCAAAAATCATTTCATGTGGCCGAGTCAAAAACATCAGGCAGCAGGTGTAGCATTTCCACCTTAGTTACTTCATAAGACTCAAATGTTTTTGGAGAACTCTGATGGATTATTTGTTGGCATGTGGGATACAGCAACTTGAGTTGAATGGTAGTGGCAATAAGTTTAGATATGATCAGACTATAAGTTGACCGCTTCGGTTGTACTGCCAGTGGCAAGTCCTGCACAACCCATAGTTTATGTCCCTCCCAGCAGACCTTCTTTAGTTCTCTAACTTTGGTTAGGATATACTGTTGATCTAAATGATTTAAGTACTTGAAAATCAAAGGACACTGGGGTAAACTGGCTGGGGGCATGGGGAGAAGGTCCCGATGTGCCTTCTCTATTACATAGGAGGGTCCATTAGGTGATGGACCAGCTAATATTTTGCATGATTTTTGAGTAAATAAAAGCATGCTAGGGACCTCCGCACCCTCAGGCAAGCCCATGATGACTATATTATTATGCTGGCTGTGCCCCCTAGGTCCTCTAGTTTGTCTTTGAGCCAAACCACTTTCTTCCACAGCACAATGACCTCGGACTCCCTCTTGTTCCTCCAGTAATCCAAAGAGCTGACATGACTTTCAGCATCAATGACTCGTTTCTTCAGGAGCTCATTATCCAGTTGCATCTTCTTAATTTCATCCATTAATGTCTGCAGGGATTATTTCAAAGGTGCCATTTCCTGTCAAAAGCATTCTCCAGTCAACACCATTGAGCTGGGAGGTGATCTAGTAGCTGAAGACATTTGAGCCTTTGATTTCTTTGGGCTTTTGTCTGAGGTGGCTGGAGGAGTGTGGTGCACAGGTGCATTTTGTATTTCAACCTCTATTCTCAGCAAATCTGACCAAAGCATCTAAGACCATGAGCTCCGGTAAGTAGGCAGACAAAATATTTGCCACTTCAGAATAGATAATAAGGTTAATTAAAGCAAAAATGGCCAGTTGAAAAGAGGAGCAGGTAACAGCAAGTATTTAATCACTAGGGCTCATCATGTGACTCTTCAGGTGGAGGATCTCTGATATGCTGAGAAATGCCAGTCGCTAAGAAAGTTATGCAGACTTTCTAGCTGGCAATAGAGCAGGATACTGAGGCATGCTAGTTAGGCATAAAACTGGAGACAGAGAGGACTAGTAAGGTGAGAAGGGCAAAGGATGCTGCAGCAGCAGACTTCCATGGGACCATGATAATTGTCTTGATCCATACAGTAGACCAGAGGATAGCAGAGGCCTGATTGGAGTAAGGCTTTGAAGGTTCTTGCCAGGCTGGCACATATCGGTTGAAGTCCAAAGTGGCATTCAGGGCTGCTTCGATCAGATTTGATAAACCAAGAGTAGACACTGAAACTTGAATGAGCATGGTTGGAGACATCATTGGAGAATGGAACTTGTAGGAAGATGTCCAAAGAGACTCCCAGCAGACTAACTTCAAGGTGGAGCATGTGGGAAGCTGTACAAGGGGGACTCCCTGAAGACCATCTTTGAATTGTAGCATGTAGGAAGACATTCAATGAGACTCCCAAAAGAATGTCTTGGAGTTTGATTGTGTATGAAGAAGTCTGGGTACCTCCTGAAGACCTTCTTTGATTTGGCAAGTGTATAAAGTGAAAGTGGAGACGTCCATCCTGGTGGACAAAGGATGCCTATCCACTCTTGTAGACCTCTTGAAGGAATGAGTCAAGTAGATGGTGCCTCGAGGGCTGTTGGTATGGGCTGTGGAAAAAGGAAGAAAGAAAGAAGAAAGCTGCTACAGTGTTACTGAACAAGTTCAGTTAGTGTTCAGGCTACTAATGTGATGATAATAGATAAATATTGTTTATAAATCTTACATTTTTGGATTCCATTTCTTTTCATTATTCTTCTATTAAGATTTTCTATTATACTTCATTACCACTGTGCTTCTTTCTCATGCTACTTACAGTACATACTCTGTGCTTTGTTCACTCTTATAATTAAAACTTTACAAAAATAATATGCAGTAATAGAGAATATGTACCCTGTATTCGTGCTTTGTTTCCACACTGGTCAGACACTTTTTACTTCTGCCTTTGCCTGTTCTACTGATTCTTCATGGCAAGGAATTGCACCAAACTTGTGTCTTAACTATAATATAAACAATATGTGAAAATGCCTTCAGCAACCTTATTTAGCAGGTTATTTTCAATACAGCAATCACACAACTTTCCCTTATTGCTACCTTTTCTGTTATAACCGTGTACCATTTTAAAAGATCTTAATTAGCTAAATGTTAACTTTTGCAGCTTTCTTTCAGCTCAGCATGTTCTGTTTCCTTTGTTCTCTGTCTTCCTTGAATTTTAGGTTCTGTTTTTAATACATTTAAAGTTTTAATACAATCAACTTTCTTAGTAACTGTTTAAACACTTCTGCAATGTGTTTTTACCTGTATAACTGGTTTTAATACTTTTTACTCACTTTTGTGCTGAACGTTGTTTCCAACTCCTTATTTCTTTATTTTTTTATTTTATTGTTTATCCCTAAAAAGAGAATCAATCCTTTCAGTATCCTTCAATATTTTATTTTGTCAGTCCCATTAATCTTCAATTGTATGTTACTATCTCACTTTACCTGGCTAGTATGTGTAGATACTTTAGGCATAGTATTAGAAGCCACCTTCAATTCTTTCTTTAGCTTTATTATGTGAGCCTTGTATCTGTATGTAAAGAAAATAAGCTCTTTTAATCACATTTTAAATTTATTTGGCATAGTTACAGCTCTTAGATATCTAAATATTTGTCTTTTCTTACCGTGTGCTGGTTCTGTTGTTGTTCCTTGCGTTGTTTGGTGCTGCTACTGTGTGTATATTTGTGTGTGTGCTGCAAACTCTCTTACTAAATACCTCTCAGTCTGATCACCACATGCAGTTTCACCTGCAATGGATGAGCTCCAATTAAGCTCAAGTCATGGTCGCTTAGCAACCTTCATTGTGATCAGGCCATTGCCTGGCCACAGTATGTCTTTTTTCTATTTATTTAATTACTCATTTCAATGTTAAGTTTATTGAGAAACTAATGATGCCTTGAGGTGTTGGGTTTTCTTAATAAGCTGTGATTCTTTAATGTGTTTAAGTTTGTGTTTAGTTTATGTGTTCTTTATATGGGGAGGATAGTGCTATGGGGGCCGGGGAAGAACCTCAGAATGTGAAGTATTCTTAACTTTATAATTTCTTACTTTACCATATTTTGGTTAAATTTGCTTTTATATCCCTTCTTTTTTATGAACTTTCAACTAATTGTGATGATACTTTCATGTTTCTGACATATAGTTTGTTGATGGAATTTTGCTATCTTCTTCCATTAGATTTCCATACACCATTTGTACATTAAAATGGAAGACAATTTTCATTACTGCTTACTAGCTACATTTTATCACGTTGCTGTTCTGTTTTTAGGATTTATTATATTATAAAAAGAACCCATTTTGTAAAGTGTTCATTTTTTAATATGTCTAACCTTACTATTTTGTATTTGTTTTTTACTTGTATTTTTTTGTCTATGGAGCCATGTGCCATCTCTCTTACTTATTTTAACATTACCAACAGGCATTCCAGTTTGTGTCCTTATTCATCCCTATTTTCTTTTCCAGGGTTTGTAACTGAAAAATCCATTTCATTTCTGCTCTGTCCAGCTGTTTTTGATAGTCCCCTCCCCTTAGTGGTTTTTGGAATCGTTCAAGTCCCCAGAATCTGAGTGAGGCTCCCATATGTTCTTGTTCAGCAAAATGATTTGCTACCTGTGATTTTTCTTCCTGTCTTCTAATATGCCCTTTATGTTCTTGTATGCATGTTTTTAAAGCTCTGGTCATTTGCCCCACATATAAATGGTCACATGGACACTGTAATACATATATTACCCTCTCTGTTGTACTGTCTATGTGTTGCCTTATAGGATACTCTTTACCCATGTGTGAGTGCTTAAACACTTCTTTTTTGCTGGTGTGGTTACATACCGAGCATCTTCCACATGGTACCATTCCAGGTTTGTCCAATTAACCACTTATATGTGGGGCAAATGACCAGAGCTTTAAAAATCACTTCACTGAACAAGGACATACAGGAGCCTCACTCAGATTCTGGAGACTTGAACAAATCCAAAAATCACTAAGGAGAGGGGACTATCAAAAACAGCTGGACAGAGCAAAAATGAAATGGATTTTTCAGTTACAAACCCTGGAAAGAAACATAGGGATGAATAAGGACACAAACTGGAATGCCTGTTGGTAATGTTAAAATAAGTAAGAGAGATGGAGTATGGCTCCATAGACAAAAAATTAAAAATTAAAAAACAAATACAAAATAGTAAGGTTAGACACATTAAAAAATGAACACTTTACAAAATGGGTTCTTTTTATAACATAATAAATCCTAAAAACAGAACGGCAATGTGATAAAATATGGCTAGTAAGCAGTAATGAAAATTGTCTTCCACTTTAATATACAAATGGTATATGGAAATCTATTAGAAGAAGATAGCAAAATTCCATCAACAAACTATATGTCAGAAACATGAAAGTAACATCACAATTAGTTGAATGTTCATGAAAAAGAAGGGATATAAAAGCAAATTTTAACCAAAATATGGTAAAGTAAGAAATTATAAAGTTAAGAATACTTCACATTCTGAGGTTCTTTCCCCCAACCCCCATAGCACTATCCTCCCCATATAAAGAACACATAAACTAAACACAAGCTTAAACACATTGAAGAATCACAGATTATTAAGAAAACCCAACATCTCAAGGCACATTAGTTTCTCAATAAACTTAACATTGAAATGAGTAATTAAATAGATAAAAAAAGACACACTGTGGGCAGGCAATGGCCTGATCACAACGATGGTTGCTAAGCGATCATGAGTTGAGCTTAATTGGAGCTCATCCATTGCAGGTGAAACTGCATGTGATGATCAGACAGAGAGGTATTTAGCAAGAGAGTTTGCACCACACACACAAATATACACACAGTAGCAGCACCAAACAACTCAAGGAACAACAACAGAACTGGCATACAGTAAGAAAAGACACATATTTAGATATCTAGGAGCTGTAACTATGTCAAATACATTTAAAATGTGATTAAAAGAGCTTATTTTCTTTACGTACAGATACAAGGCTCGTATAATAAAGCTAAAGAAAGAATTGAAGGTGACTTCTAACACTATGCCCAAAGCATCAACACATACTAGCCAGGTAAAGTGAGATAGTAACATACAATTGAAGATTAATAGGACTGAAAAAATAAAATATTGAAGGATACTGAAAGGATTGATTTTCTTTTTAGGGATTGACAATAAAATAAAAAATAAAGAAATAAGGAGTTGGAAACAACGTTCAGCACAAAAGTGAGTTAATCGTGTTAAAACCAGTTATACATGTAAAAACACATTGCAGAAGTGTTTAAACAGTTACTAAGAAATTTGATTGTATTAAAACTTTAAGGGCCAGATATTCAAAACTTTGCCCCGGGGCTAAATTAGCACTGCCCGGCCGGCAAACTTAGCCTGGAGCACAAAGCAAGCTATATTCAAAAGGAATAGCCCAGGGCAAACAGCTTCTGAATATAGCATGGGAATGAGGCCGTGCAAACTGGGCTGGGAGTGCAGGGCAAACGTAGACCTGGAATAAGACAGCACTGAATACAGCAACCAGGAAGTGCAAACCACAACAACAACACAGTGCACAGAGACATGAGGGTAGGTAGAGAGGAACTATGTGGCCAATGTGTGTTCTGGCAAATGCAGGGACCCAGTACAGCTGCAGGCAGCAGCACACATGGAAAAACTGTGCTCAAAACTGTATAATATTCCCCAAACGGTTAGCACCGCGCTAACACGTTAGCGTGGCTGTAGTGCAGAGCTAAGCGGTGTGCCCGGTGCAAACATGTTAGCCCCACGCTAAGCTTTGCCATATTCAAAAGTGCCATGCAAATGAGCCTACTTAGATAGCCTGTGGGCAAACAGCCACATTAGCATCTCATCATGCCCTGATTTGCATGCAGATTGCACAGCGTTACTGCAGGGTCCCACAGCTCCACCTGTAGGTCAGTCTGGAGGTACAGGGGATGGCCAGGTCTGACTGCAGCTCCACCTGTAGGTCAGTCAGGCAGTGCATGATGATAGCAGCAGGCTTCAAGTAAACAGTACAGCATAGCATAGCATATCGTACCCCAGGGGACAACAAAGCATAGGCACAGGTGGTGGTAATGCTGTATGCAACCTTCACACTGTAAGTCATGCTACAGTGCACAGCAGACACTACAGTAGCAAGAGGGCTGGTAGTGTGAGGGACATGACACTGCCTATGGTATGTAGGGCAGTGATGACCACTGCACTGTACACAGTGCCAGGCACAGCTTGCAAGTAATTACTGACAGTGGACAGTACTATCACGCTGTTGTGTGATCCACAGATGCTGCAGCTGTGACATGGGATGCACACAGTGTCATGTACATGGCTGGCAGTGTGTGCTGTGACATCTGTACAGTTGTGTGATAGGTGGCTCGGGGGGCATGTAGGATCTGACAGGCACACAGGTGGTGTTGTAATCCCACTACTGGCCCATGTGCACTGAGTGATGTGTCCCAGCCTTGTGGCCACACGTGGGCTGTGGTGAGGTCTGGCCACCCATACACCCTACCCTCACTGGCCACCATGCCCACAGTGCTGCATGTCTGTGCTGGCATCTGTTACACACCACAGACATATGGTCTGCAGGTGTGTGCTCTATGGCCACACTACCATGCTGTCCCCTGTGGGTCAGATCACCCATCACTGTCTGTGCTTGGCTCGGACTCGTGGCAGCTGATGGCATCATTGTGGTGCCAGCAATGTGCAGCATGTGTCTTCCATGTCTGGCTGTTTCTAAGTGTCATACTCATATGTTAGGGCCATGCAAGCTGCGTTAATGCTGAGATAGCACCTAGAAAAGCTGTTTGCCCAGGGTTAAGACCAGCTTTTTCTGGGCAGTAAATTGTACTGCGCTATGGGTCGCGCTATGTTGCGCTAAACACCTTAGTGCAGCGCTAGTCGCTGAATATCTCATTGCACCTGTATTCATGTTCACTTTGCCCCTTGCATATAATTATAGTTTGCCTGGCGCTGATGCTGTTTGCCTGCACTATTCAGCCTTTTGAATATAGTAGACCTGCGCTAATCCCGCACTAAACCCACGTAAACGTATTTTGCCCGGTGCAAAGCTTTGAATATCTAGCCCTAAATGTATTAAAAACAGAACCTAAAATTCAAGGAAGACAGAGAACAAAGGAAACAGAACATCCTGAACTGAAAGAAAGCTGCAAAAGGTAAAATTTTGATAATTAAGATCTTTTAAAATGGTACAAGATTATAACAGAAAAGGTAGCAATACGGGAAAGTTGTGTGATTATTGTATTGAAAATAACCTGCTAAATAAGGTTGCTGAAGGCATTTTCACATATTGTTTATATTATAGTTAAGACTCAAGTTTGGTGCAATTCCTTGCCATGAAGAATGAGTAGAACAGGCAAAGGCAGAAGTAAAAAGTGTCTGACCAGTGTGGAAACAAAGCACGAATACAGGGTACATATTCTCTATTACTGTCTATTATTTTTGTAAAGTTTTAATTATAAGAGTGAACAAAGCACAGAGTATGTACTGTAAGTAGCATGAGAAAGAAGCACAGTGGTAATGAAGTATAATAGAAAATCTTAATAGAAGAATAATGAAAAGAAATGGAATCCAAAAATGAAAGATTTATAAACAATATTTATCTATTATTCTTACAGAATATATGAAAAGCCCTTTGAAAGAGCACAAGCGTGCGAAACGTCAGGGCAATTAACAAAAATAAATAAAGAACTTTTAGAAATTTTACAACAGCCCGAGTGGAGTATTTTTTGGCCCCCCCAATTTTGAACATTAACAGTGACTTAGCCCTATAAGGGGAACCATTCAACAGTCTTAATAGTATCCCATTACCCATGGAGTGAAGCTTTATAGCTACACACCTCTCGCCTACTAATGTGATGAACCCTAGGGGTAGAGTGTTAACTACTTAGTTTCTAAATGAGAGCCATTTGAATATTGTAGCTGATGTAGGGATGTACAAACTAGAATTCTTTTCCATGACCTTGAGGAGACGTGGCGATATGAGTGAGAAACATGTTGAGCTTGTTGGTGTCATGGAGATGTGCTTTAGCTTCTTCTAGCTAGTTAGTTCTGACACTAGTTAGTTATGATGCTAGTGCAGATGAGATGCTCAGCAATCAGGAGATGCTATCCACTCCACCTGGTTGGAGTTAATTAGCATTTGTAGTCCAAAGTAAGGTATTATCAGGCACTCAAGAGATAAAACATGGTATACTACTATCGGATCTAGGATGATGCTGGATGAACCAAATGCAAATGCAGCAAGCAGAATTTGTGTAGAGAATCAGAATTTAACCTTGTAGGCAGTATTACTGAGCAGGAATGTTATTGCCAGGATAGCAGATGAATGAAGTAGGAGGGTTGATGCTTACGGATGAGCATAGAAACTGGTTCATTCTGAGAAAGTGGGAAGATTACCAAATGCTGGAAGACTTGAATAGGAGTGGAGATTGTTGTCTGGAGTGGGCATACCTAGCAACAGTCCCTGAGTCTTAGCGATGAGCCTGATATTGCTGTAAAATGGTCCTGAATCCCCAGAAATCCATGCCTCTGAACTTGACGTGCGGAATCACAGCACAAAACAATGGGAGACCAAACAGGTACAGACTGTACCCTTCCTCAGGAATGCACCCCACACTAATTCCCCATTCTGTCAGCTTCTAAGCAAACATTAAAGCTTTGAAGATGTGCTCTGAAGAGTGGACGGTGTCCCAGACTTATGAGTCAATATGTTGAGGTGCAAAAGGAACTGAAAACTTGAATAGAACAGGTGTGCCTGAGTTCTTAGTGCCCGAGAAGTCTAGGTGTCTCACTAAGCATTTTTCTTATGGAATAGGTGAAACTTCATGGTTGTGAGACAGGGTTCTTAAAAAAGGTAAACATGAAAACTTAGATATCTATGGATATTAGGGCAGGAATCCAGAGTCAGTTGAAAAACAAGCACCTGCAAACTGAATGCATGACTGAAAGGTAAGAGACATAGTTTGCTGCCTAATTTGAGAGTCATTTGAAACAGTCCATTAGTAGTGGTATGCATCCAGAGTTGTAAAGGGGATGATCCATGTGGGAAGTAATAGAAAGCTACACTGAAGACAAGTAGCGGCCAGGTACTGTAAATGGGCTTTTATGCTGTGTGCAGTAAAAACTGGAGGAGTACAGTTTAACAGTCCCAGAAGCAGATGGACGTACCATCTCTGACTGGTGATGAACCCCCAGAAAAGCTATGTAGCAGACTGAGCAGAAAGCCACTGGAGCTAGTTGTAGGTGTGGATTCTAGCCAAAAGCCTGATTTTCCAGTGCAGTTAGTAGATGAGGGAAATTAGAATGTAGCAGCTGGAGCTGTACAGGGATGATGCAGGTGGCTTTACAAACCCGGAAGCGCTGGCTCAGGAACAGAGCGGAGGCTCAGGAGAAGCAGGAAAGAAGTGCCCAAAATAAATAGAAAAGCAGAGACTGAGAGAAGGATGAACAACCGCAGGAAGGGGGGGCAGTGAAGAAGCATCGAAAGAGAAACAGGAATGGGGAAGGGAAATGGGAAGGGACGGAGGGGGAAATGCTACACAAACAATGGGGGTGGGGGGAGGCTGAACAAACAAAGGGGAGAGCAGGAGAACAGGAGGAAGATGAAATGGCACATGAGTGAGGAACAGGGAGCAGCTGCAGCAGCAAATGATGAGAAAGGAAAGGACACAAATGTTGAAAAAAGAAAGCAAGGGAGACAGTGAGAGGAAGGAGAGAAATGAGGCAGGGATAGAAAGAGCAGCAACATGAGCCACACAGACACCCAGGTGCATAAAACAAAAAATCTGCACATGGAGTGCTGAGAGGGCTGACTTATATTTGAAATGTGGAAAAAGCTATTCCACCACATTGAACCTTGGGCTTCAGCCCTTCTGAAAAAAACAAAAAACATTTTTATTTGCCAGTATAGATGTAGTTAAAGTTAATTTTCAGTATATCGATACACTGAAAGCATATAAACATTACTTATCTATATTGCACTGATTTCGAGATTTCAATTAACATGCATCAACATTTCAAGGGCATTTCTCCAGCAGTTAAGTGCAGAATCCATCTATCGGGGTCCTGATAACCATCATACATTGTTGGTCTCCCTCTACTATGCCATCTTTGTGGCTGTCATTCTTTTTTCATGAGGGGAAATCCTCTTTTGTTTGCTGCCATCTTTTCCCTGGTGTCTAATGGCACCCCCCAACTCTGATTGCCATTCCTTTAATTTGTGAGAATTCTCTGGTGCCTAGTGGCACCCCCCCATCCCTGCGATCATCATCCCCATAATTTGTAATAGTTCCCTGGTGCCTAGTTGCATCCCCCACCCTCTGATTGTCATCCCCGTATGTTTATATGTTTCCCTGGTGTCTAGTGGCACTCCCCACCTCTTGGATAGCCATTTCCCTATATGTGAATCTTTCCCTGGTGTCTAGTAACACACTGCACCTCTCTAATTACCATTCCGTTACATAGGAATCTTTCTCTGGTGTCTAGTGGCACCCCCACCCTCTGATCACTGTCCTCTTGAATTCTGTCTTTTCCCTGGTGTCTAGTGGTACCCCCCAGCACTCCAATTGCCATTCTGTCTTTTTTCTTTTGAACCTGTAAAAAAGAAATTGGTTCCTCACCAATCCAACCTGCTCCCCACTCCGACCTCCTACTGAGCACACACCACCTCACAGCCCCCACCCCCACACACCCTCACTCACCTGAACAGGTCCACAGAAGAAGATCCACTCTCCGATCGAAAACATGTCTTTCTGCTGGAACCAGTGACTGCAATATTAGAAACTAAGGTAAATATGGTTTGTTGTATTTCAGTGGGGTTTTCAACTTTGATTCATAACTTTGACTTTTTTGTATATTTTGACACCAAATTTTCAGCGTGGCCTTTCTGGGACTCCACCTCATCAACAATGTCAGTGGAATTCTACAAATCTAGCCTAAAAGGTGATTTCACAATCGCTTGGTAAAATTTAAACATTTTGCTGCTCTTGTTCATGACATGGGGTCATAAGAAGGCTATACTGAAAATTTGGGATCAAAATATGTGCAAATGGCAAAGTTATATGCATGCATTGAAAGTTTGCTACTCTAGCTTGTAACTCTGGCAATTTTAAATATTTTGACTCCAAATTTTCAACATATACTTATTTTTACACCACCTCATGAATGTGACAGCTGTCATTTTTCAAATCTTGGCCAAACTGCCTTTCTGTACCTGTGGTGTGGAATGACATTGCAGTGGTGCGGAATCACATTTTGGCGGGGATTTTGACATTTTCAGTACAGGGTTCATAAGGTCGGGTAATAAGAAGTCTATGGTTACAATTTGGTTGTGGTTTTGCTAAAATTGGAAGCATCTATGGAGGGATGGAAGAGCCCTGCACTCCTTTAGGCAAATAAGGATACGATTACACTATCTCAAAAAGTGTCGATGGATGGGACTACAGGGCCCAGGCGGCCTTGTGCTCCCACAGGCAAATCAGGATGTGATTATACTATTTTAAAAAAGTAACGAAATTTCTAAAAATTCATTGCAAAAAACTTTGTTAATGCACTACTTAGGGTTAAAGCAACAAAAGCAGGAAAACTTGGAATTAGGGTTTCCAAACCTAACACCGCACCCCTGCCCTACAGGCAGTAACAGGCATGGGTTATGCCGTGGGGTTGTCAACCTTAACGCTCACCCCATTTTCATATACTGTACCCATCTCAGCTTATTTACTCATGCCTGTTGCTGTCTGTGGGGTGTTAGTGTTGGAAACACTAATGCCACATTCCCCTACTTTTGTTGCTTTAACCCTAACTAGTACATTAATGAGGTTTTTTGCAAAGAATATATATATGTATATATATTTTGCAAAAAAAAATGCAATAATGCACCATTTAGGGTTCATCTTAATGCAACAAATGTGTGGAAATGTGGCCTTAGAGTTTCCAACCCTAACTCCCAACCCCCACACCCCAAGCAGCAAAAAGTAAAAAACAGTAGGGTTTTGGGTCTCCTGAGTCTTGGTGAATCAGTGATGTGGTCTTCCTTGGGGTTGTCAACCCTAATGCTCATCCTCTTCACCTGAGCAAAGAAGGTCAGATGTGATCTCTTTTCTTTAGGCAGGGCTCTCATGGCCTTGTGTGGAGAAAGCTAAAACACATTTTGTTGGCAACATGTGGTGAGACATACTTCTCTACCTTTGAAGAGTGTATCAGTATGAGGCACTGGCTTGGAGCTGTACCTTGTGCTTTTGCTACAGCTGGAGGGGGTGAGCATTAGTGTTGACAATCTCAAGGAAGACCCCACCACTGATTCGCCAAGACTCAGGAGACCCAAAACCAGAATGTTGTTTTCATTTACTTCTTAAGTGGTGGTGGTAGAGAGTTAGGTATGGAACCCCAACACCACATTTCTCTACTTTTGTTGCATTAAGTTGAACCCTAACTTGTGCATTAATGCAGTTTTTTTTGCAAAGAATTTCCTTTCTTTTTGACATAGTTTAACCATAACATTATTCACACAGGTCCCTTTGGGACCTGCATGAACAGGTGCAGATGTGCAGAGCTGTCTGGGCCCTGCATCAAGGGAAGACTCTGTCCACCTGCTGACCCTGCACTTCCATGCAGTGATGAATGTCAAACATTTATCAAGGTTATGAACGTGTGTAGAAAAATATCAATGTACCTTATAACTGTTGGTTTTTTAATATTGTGACCCCACATTTTCAACATTACCTTCTTAGGAACCCACCCCATGAACCCAGTAGGTGACAGTTTTCACATCTCAGTCAAAATGTCACAGGTTTGCAAAGCATGTTTTGGCCAAGATACAAAAAATGACAGTGGTCACATTGATGATGTGGTGTGCAAAAATGGCTATGCTGATAAATAGATAAAGTGAGTGACAGACCCAGAGACAGATCATGGGATCAGCGGATCACAGTTGTAATTGAAGCCTGCAGCATGACTCCAGCTGAAGCTTCACATTTCAAGAAAGTTCCACTGTTCTCATACTGAGAATGTGGGTAAAGGCTTTGTGGCACATGATCAAGTAAATGAAGATGTAAGGGTGTATAGGGGTGTAGGAGTGGTGGATGCTGAGTGTGGGGGGTTTGGGTGAGGTGCGTGTGTGTGGGTGGTGGGGCAGATCACTGATGGACTATTTTTTTCAGGTGTTAAAAAAAGAATCAGTGAGGGAAAGTTTTCTTTATTGTAGTGGATAGAAGCTGACAGTGGGATTGGGCACCCCAGTGTTGTAATGGTGTTTGATGGCACCAGGGATTGGCACCCTGGTGCCATTACATATATTAAAGAAAGGGTGCAGATGACATGGAGGGGGGGAAGGCAACAGAAGTGGTACCAGGGTGGGCACTTTGGTCCACTTACATTATAAAGAAATGAAACATTGGAAAGGGTGGACAGACAACCTGGAAAGGGGGGGGAGAAGCGATGCTGGAGATGGGCATCTTGGTCCACTTAAAAAACAATTGAAACATAGAGAGACATATAGATTGATAGGCTAGATAGATAGATAGATAGATAGATAGATAGATAGATAGATATACAGATGGATGGACAGCTAGATACATAGACATTTCCAGTCACGGACAGTTCTTTCATTTGACTGCATGGAACAACTGTGAAAAAAAACTAAGTCCCCCGTCTTCTTTCATGACCCCATCTTCTTCCTTCATGAATCACAAAAGAACTCATGAAATAAGATGGTGGACCTATTTTTTCTTCTTATAGTTCTTTTGTGAGCCAACATTCTTCATTTGTTGTCAGGAAAGAACACACACAGAAAAAGAACCTTGGCTCACTTAGGTATTTTGTCGGTAGTTCTTTCATGCCGCATTCTTCTTTCATGAGTTCTTTCATCATCACGAAAGAGGAAGGTAGGTTCACAAAAGAACTATGGTAAAAAATAAGTCCACCATCACCTTTCATGAGCCAAGATTCTTCTTTTGTGAGATGGAAATTTTCTTTCATGAGACTCACAAAACAAGAATTTCAGTTCATGAAGCAAGCCTTGGTAAGGATTTTGGAGATGTCTCAAAACCATATTTCAGGGCTATTTTTCAAAAAACAAAATCCAGAACCAAGCAAAATGGGTCTCGTTTAGGTAGATTCATGTGTTTGTTTTTCTCCAGCGCATAATTTTTATGGGTTTTTAATTTTTTTGAGAAAAAATAAATAAAAACAGAAACCGGATGGCTGCTATACAAAAGAAGATTTTTTCATCACGAAAGAAGAATTTCATATCATGAAAGAAGATTCTTCTTTTGTGAGCAGGAAATTCTTCTTTCATATTGAACATCTATCTGAAAGACCCTACTGAGCATGCTTAGAACTAAAATTTCAAATCATTATAACTCTGGAATGGATTAATATTTGTTCACCAGACCAGTGAAAGGCACCATTCTAGGGCAAGCCTTTTCTACCTTGAAAAGTTCAAAACAAAACTCCAAACCATCTGGGCTATAGGTGAAAAAAAGCAAAAAAAAAAGTTTCCTCTTTTTGCACTATCTTGACCTCAGAGTCTGCACATCTCACCTGAACAAAACTTGCCAAATCACGAGACCTTGCTTGCATGCAAAATTTCATGCAGTTCCATTGAATAGGAGTGAAGCTATTGAAGTACAAAGTTAGGGGTTTAACATTAAACATCCTACTCAACCCTAACTATAGGGGCGCTACCATGCCCCTAATATATATATATATAAATATATTTATTCATTACAAAAAACTTTGTTTATGCATTAGTTAGGATTGATACTTAGTGACAAAGTTTGGAAATTAATGTTGGGGTTACCACCCTACCACCCTTCACATTTATTACATCACTTGACTCCGTACAGGTTATGGGTCATCAGACCAACTCTCACCCCATTCCATGTGTAGACAAGCTCACATGCTACAGTACAGAAGAATGGGGTGAGAGTTAGGCCTGATGACCCCATGGCACACCCCAACATTGGGTGGTGTGTGGCGGGAGATGGGATGGGGTAGGGTGGTAGGGGTGGTAACCCTAACATCAAATTTCCAAACTTTTGTTGCTGTGCTATCAACCCTAACTGATGCATAAACAAAGATTTTTTTGCAATTAATTTCCATTCTTTTTGAGAAAGTGCAATGTAACTGGAAACTGGTATGTGTTTGTGGGTGTGCAGGCCCTATGGGCCCTGTACTTCTTTACGCTTACATTTTTTTTCATAATGGTATGCGTTTGTGGGAATGTGGGCCCTCTGGGCTGTACGCTCCCACTTACACATAACTACGTAGCCATACAGCATCCCTATAGTACTGAAAGAGAGACCTTATAACACTAATTTGGCAATATCTCAGTAACCGTAGCAACTATAAAAAAAATTCCACTGCAGTTGTAATCATGATTTTGAAACCTCCACATAGGCTTAGTCCACCCATCCAGAGTGAAAAATCTGTATCTCAAACCATTTTTGAGCTATGGTCATCGAAAGGCACCATGGGTGCTATAGTGTTATCCTATGGTACATTTCACAAGAAAATGCACAACAGGCACTCATAACATAGCGATTTGTTTGGGATTTTTTAATCAAATTTTCAACATGGGCTTTTTGGGACTTCCCCTAATGAACACTGGCACTGTGATTTCGTTAATCCATCCTGCAAAGTTGATTTTGCACAATGACCTTGCCATCCTGTGGCACAGGTGCAAAAACACATTTCAGACAGGATATTAAAAATTAGTTATACTGTTCATGAGGAGATGTGAAAAAATTTCAATGTTGAAAATCAGGAGTGAAAATATGAAAGATTTGCGAGGTTATGAGCGTGCGTAGAAAGTGCAAAACGCACGCTCATGACGTGGTCATTCTTTGGATTTTTTTGCCAGATTTTCAACATGGGCTTTTTGGGATGTCCCCTCATGAACGGTGGCACTGTGATTTTCTTAATCCATCTTGAAAGTTGATTTCAGATAGCGAACATGCTGCTCTGCGTTACAGGTGTGAAAACACATTTAAAGCAGGATGTGAAAAATTACAGCTGTACTGTTGATAAGGAGGTGTGAAGAAATGTAAATGTTGAAAATCCGTAGTGAAAATATTAAAAAGTGGAAAAGTTGCAAGCGTGCATACAAACTGCACAATGCATGCTCATAACGCAGTCATTTTTTTGAATTTTTGCACCAAATTTTCAACATGGTCTTTCTGGGACCCCACCTCATGAATAGTGGTACTGTCATTTCATTAATCAGTCCCAAAAGGTGATTCTGCATGGTGACTGCAAAATCACCTTTTGGGACTGAGTAACGAAATGACTGTGACAGTGTTCATGAGGTGGGGTCCCAAGAACCCCATGTTGAAAATTTGCAGCCAAAATTCCTAAAGTGGCTGAGATATCAACATAAGTTGGAACCCCCTTCCCATTGACTCCCATTATACGGCTTACCTTGATTCCTCAGATAGCAGTTCGGCTTTGATTAGTGCAGACATGTCCCCCATGCAGAGAAGATCGCTGATCCTGACCTCTGGAGGTAGATATGGGTAACGGGAGGTGGGTGCTCAGTGGGAGGGTGGGGATGGGAGAGGGAGGACTGGGGAGATGAAGAGGGATCATTTTCTTTTTTCCAGGAAAAAAAAATCATGGGACAATGGGGTGGGCTCCCAACGTGCCACGTGAGTTTTTCTGGTGGATATAGTTTGCTGACAGGGGGACTGGGCACCCCATTGGCAAAGAAAGTGGACTTGGGGGTGGGGAGCATCTGACACTGAGACTCGTCATCCCAGTGTCAGAAAGATAAAAACAAAAAAATTATCTGGGCACACTGGGGTGGGATCCCAGTGTGCCACATAAGTGTATGGTGTGGGGAAGAGGCATACCGACATGGGGACTGGCCACCCAGTTGTCGGTGAGGATGACACAAGTTTTATGGAGGATCCTGCATCAAACATTTCAATGCAGGATTCTGCATAGAAGCTAAAAGACATTGGAGGATGGTTTCCTTTATTTAACAGGAAAAAAAATATATACTTTTTGGCACACTGGGGTAGGCTCCCAGTGTGCCACATGAGTTTTTGGGGGGGACACATGCTGCCGACAGGGGGATTGGGCACCCCCATTGGCAAAAGGGAGAATTGGCATGAAATAGTGCTGCAAATTGCAGCAGTGTAACAAATCACAAAAGAAACAGGGTGAGAGTTAGGCCCGACAACCCCAATGTACACCCCAATGTCTGTTGGTGGGGGCAGGGTGGGCATGGGGTGCAAGAGGTGACAACCTTAACACCAAATTTCCTTGCTTTGTCATTGTGGAACAACCCTAACTGATGCATTAAACAGAGTTTTTTGCCTTGAATGTCCCTTCTTTTTGAGAATGTGCACTATAAATAGTGAATGGTATGTAGCGTTGGGAGCGCAGGGCCCTTTGGGACCCGAGCTCCCACCATGCTTCCCATTTGTTCGTAATAACCCTAACAGTAAAGGTAATGGTAACAGGAACAGTAACAGTGATCCTAATGGGAACATTAATGCTAACAGTAATGCCAACTCAAACGGTAACAGTAATGATAACGGAAACACACTCTTACAAGGCACAACCTCACCACGGGATTCAGGAGCAGCTCTGCGGTGGGTAAGGAGTCTCAGGAAGACCAGTTTGTCAAACTTAAACCAACCAGGTCTATTTTTCATTCCTTAAAATGGTTGGTAACACAAAAATTTGGGCTTCTGCCCTTTTTAAGCCCCAATGGGGAAAATGAAACAAAACAGAAATAAAGAGGCCTAGCTCCGGGTGGGAGCACTGTCTAAACAATCCCCGACCCTAACTAGAAACCCCTTTTCCAGAAGGCTAGACCTTCTGGAAGAACACAAACAGTAAAATGGAAAACTCACAATGAAAATAAATGTTCCTTTTTGGCCAAATTCAGGAGACCAATCTTCTGGGAGTTGCTTATGGGACTCCTGATCCAGAACACATCCAGGCAGCTTGTCAGCCCTCTACCCTTGCAGCAACCTCTCACTGGCTTTTCCTTCCTGTTTTTAAAGCTCTCCTGTCTGTGCAGCTGCAGCCAATCAGCTGAATCAGCTGCAGCTGTACCCTGACTATCTTGCTCAGGGAAACCCCCTCTCCTCCAGTACCTGAGTCTACCACAAATCCCCCTCCCCAGGTCAACACTACAGGATTGGGTGGATTGTGCCAAGAGGTAGGGTCTTTGGGAAAGTCCATCTGCATTCCTGTTCAGTGTCCCTGCTCTGTGGTGGACCACGAAGTGGTACAGTTGTAGTGCAAGGAACCATCTTGTCACTCTGGCATTTTTTTCCCTGTTTGTTTGCATCCACTTGAGTGGAGCATGGTCCGTCACCAGAGTGAACTTGTGACCCAGTAGGTAATATCTGAGGGTTTCCATTGCCCACTTCACCGCAAGGAACTCCTTTTCCACTATGGCGTAGTGCTGTTTCTGGAGTAACAACTTCCTACTTAGGTACAGGATGGAGTGCTCTTCACCTGCTACCACCTGGGAAAGTACTGCCCCTAATCCAACATCCAAGGCATCTGTTTGCAGAATTAATTCTTTATTGAAATCTGGGGAGACCAGTACCGGATCAGAACAGGGGGCCATCTTGAGGTCGGTGAATGCCCTATCCTCTGCCTCCGACCACCTCACGATATCCGGCGCTCTCGCCCTGGTTAACTCTGTTACTGGAGCGGCCCGAGTGGCAAAGTGAGGGATGAACCTCTGGTAGTAACTGAAAAACCCTAGGAAAGCCCTCACTTGCTTCTTCTTGTTTGGCTGGGGCCAGTTTTGGATTGCCTCTACTTTCTTCAGCTGGGGTTTCACAGATCCCCATCTGACCACATAGCCCAAGTATTTTGCCTCTGACAAGCCAGTCTTACATTTGATGGAGTTTGTTGTCAACCCGGCTTCTCGTAACATATCTAGTATAGCCTCAACCTTCTGAAGATGAGTTTCCCAATCTGTACTATGGATGACCACATCATCAATGTAGGCAGCAGCATAGTGAGTGTGGGCATAGCAGTCAGTCGATCATACGCTGAAAGGTCACAGGTGCTCCATGCAGACTGAATGGGAGGGCTTTGTAGTGGTATAAACCCCCAAGGGCAATGAAGGCGGTCTTCTCTTGGGCTGCCCTTGTGAGTGGGATCTGCCAATATCCTTTCATAAGGTCCAGGGTGGAGAGGTATCTGGCCTTCCCCAACTGATCGATCAGTTCATCGACCCTAGGTAGGGGGTATGCAACAAACTGCGATACCTCATTTAGTTTCCTGAAATTGTTACAAACCTCCATGTATTATCTGGTTTCAGCACGAGGACGATGGAGCTCGACCATTCACTATGGGACTCTTCTATGACATCAAGCTTCAACATCCTCTTGACTTCAGCTCGGATTTCTTTCCTCTTGGCCTCTGGGATATGGTAGGGTCTTTCCCTTATTCTTACGCCCGGAGCTGTCACAATGTCGTGGTAGGCTGCGACTGTTCGACCAGGTCATTCAGAGAACACATCCCCATTCTGCTGAACCATTTCCACTGCTTCTTTATACTGTGTAGGAGACAGCTCGGGTGAGATATGGACTTGTCCCTCTGTTTTACTTTCTGTGGGGATTATGCCCAATGAGACACAGCAGCCTCCCAGTCTTGCAATGCCTTCAGGAGGTTAATATGGTATATCTGGAACTTCTTCCTGCAATCAGGTTGGCTTACTTTATAGCTCACATCACCGACAGCTTCCACAACCTCGTACGGACCCTGCCACCTGGTGAGCAGTTTGCTTTGTGCTGTGGAAACCAGGGCCATCACCTGATCCCCTGGTTGGAACTTCCAGATCCTCGCCTGACGGTCATAATAGGTCCATTGGGTCTCTTGGGCCTTTTCTAAGTGTTCCCAGATGATAGGAGTGAACCGGGCCAACCTTTCCTGTATTTGGAAGATATACCCAATCAAACTGGCTCCTTGTGGTGGTTGCTCTTCCCAGTCCTCCTTTAGTATATTGTGGATACCCCTGAGCCAGCAGGCATATAATAACTCAAAGGGGGAGAATACGGTGGATGCCTGTGGGACCTCTCGGATAGCGAACATTAAGTAAGGAAGGAGTAAGTCCCAGTCCTTTCTGTCTCGGCTCATGACTTTCCGCAACATCCCCTTCAAAGTCTGATTAAACCGTTCGACCAGACCATCTATCTGGGGGTGGTACACTGAGGTCCTCAGGGCTCGGACCTGGAGGAGCCTACAAAGCACTTTCATTAAATGTGAGACAAAAGGAGTACCCTGGTTCATCAGTATTTCCTTTGGGAATCTGACCCTCGTGAAGACTTGAATGAGTTCTCAGGCAATCGACTTTGAGACCATGTTACAGAGCGGGATTGCTTCTGGATATCTTGAAGCGTAGTCTATGATGACTAGGATGTGTTGGTGGCCCCGGGTTGACCTGTCTAGGAGGCCTACCAGATCCATCGCAATCCTCGCAAAGGGTTCATCAATGATTGGCAAGGGCACCACCGGGGCTCTTAACTTCGGCCGTGGGGACACTAACTGGCATTCTGGGCATGAAGCACAGTACCGCCTTACCTCAGCATAAATTCCAGGCCAATAGAATCTCTGGAGTATGTGGCACAGCATTTTTTCAACTCCAAGGTGTCCTCCGAGGAGATGAGCATGTGCCAATTCCAGTACCACCTTCCTGTGCTGGTGGGGGACCAGCAACTGCTCCACATCACGTTCTTCATCCGGTATAACTTGGTATAGGAGGTCATTATTTAACATGAAATATAGTCTGGGCCCCTTGGTTTTGCTGTCTACCGGCACCCCGTTAATCTCCACAACCTCTGACCAGATATTCTGAAAGAGAGGATCGTCTATTTGGTCCCTACCAAAGTTCCTGGAGGCTATCCTGAGGGTACTCAATTCAGGGGGATTGGACTCTGCCTCCACTTCTGGGTCCATCTCTTCCTCCCTACAACTCTCCCCTCGGGCACCAGACTGCTCACCCTGTTGTCCTTCTGGGAGCGGGGTTCTACCTCCCACCAGCATGGACCTGCCATTGACAGCCAGTATCTTGGTCCCTAACTTCTTACAATCCCTATGTTCCTTTCATGATTTCTGGGACTTTATTGCCTCCCTCTACAGCTCAGGGTCCCAATACCATTAAGAGAAATAATTAGGTGACTTCTCTGACCCCTTGGGGAATCCTAGGAACATAGCCTCAGATACTGGGGCCCTGGCCTCCCGGGTCTCCCCCCCCACAGAGTAATGTCTCAAACCCTGGGAAATCTCAACCCACCAGGGCAGGATGTGCCAACCGAGGGAGGACCCCCACCGTGACCTGCCTCTTCTCCCCCTTTGCTTCCACGGTGACTACCACCGTGGGGTAATAAAACACTGTGCCACAGACACAGGTGATCCTGGTGTGTTCCCGTAAGTTAATTTGGGAGGGTTTCACCAGACTGCGAGCTAAAAATGTGACCTCACTCCCCGAGTCAATAAGGGCCATAACGGCCTGTTTGTTTACCTTAAAAAACTGGATAAACTGGTGCGAAGTGGTGACCACCCCTACCACATTAATCAAATGGCAGTTGCTCTGTGGGGACCCACCCCAATTGCACTGCATTGGTTCGACCCCATTCGGGTAGCTGGCAATTACATGTCCCTACTCCCAGCACTCATAACAGCAGTAGCATTCTTGGGGTGACCCTGGACCCTTTGGGCTTCTAGGGGCGACCAGGTTCCCCTCTAGTTTTGAACCCAAAAGTCCCTTCATGACCTCGGACCACTCTTCGGTGGTCCTTCTCCCTAGCCCTGTCCAGTCTGACCTCTTGGGGGGTCGATATCTCAGGTTTGGAGTCCACCCCAGGTCCCGTGGGTAACCGACCACAATGTCCAGGGAAAGTTCCTTCATGGCATAATGCCGTTCCACCAAGGAGACCAGTTCATCACAGGAAGTGGGGTCGGCCTGTCCAACCCACTGTCGTAGGCTGGGCGGTAGTCCTCTTAAGAACTGGTCCATTATCAGGAGCTCCATGATTTTGGCAGCGCTATGGAGCTCGGGTCATAACCACTTCTTGGCCAAGTGGAGGAGGATGTACATCTGCGACCGAGGCTTCACTGACTCCCAGAATCTCCAGATGAGGTACCTCTGAGCTCGAAGGGCAGGAGTCACGCCGGCAAGGGCCAAGATCTCTTCCTTCAGTCTTGGAAAGTTGGCTGCGACTCCCTCATCCAGATCATAATATGCCTTCTGGGCCTTGCCACACAAAAATGGAGCTAAAATGCTGGCCCACTGATCTTGAGGCCACAATTCATGAGTAGCCATTTTTTCAAAGGCGAGCAAATATGCTTCAATGTCATCAGCTGTCATCATTTTCTGCAGACAGTAGGAAGCCCGTATAGTCTGGTAACCTTCTGGGGTAGGCCCTCCCGGGCAACCCTGTCCCGGTGTGGTCTCGATGAGATGCTTTACCATTTCCTGGAGGTCAGCGTGGTCCTGGGCTGTCTGTGTGAGCAGCAACTGGTTCATCTTTTGTTGAGCCTGGGTAGCTTCCTGCTGGGCTGCTGTAGCCTGGATCAAGGCTTTCACTACATCCTCCATGCTCTGGTCTCCTTTACTGTGAGGCAGTTTGGATTTCCAGCCTAATTCTATGCCGATTTGAATCCCACTTCTAACACCACGTGTGACGAGGCACAACCTCACCACGGGAATCAGGGCCAGCTCTGAGGTGGGTAAGGAGTCTCAGGAAGACCAGTTTGTCAAACTTAAACCAACCAAGTATATTTTTTATTCCTTAAAATGGTTGGTAACATAAACATTTGGTCTTCTGCCCCTTTTAAGCCCCACCGGGGAAAATGAAACAAAACAGAAATAAAGAGGCCTAGATCTGGGTGGGAGCACTGTCTAAACAATCCCTGACCCTAACCAGAAACCTGTATTCCAGAAGGCTAGACCTTCTGGAAGAACACAAACAATAAAATGGAAAACTCACAATGAAAATAAATTTTCCTTTTTGGCCAAATTCAGGAGACCAATCTCCTGGGAGTTGCTTATGGGACTCCTGATCCGGAACACATCCGGGCAGCTTGTCAGCCCTCTACCCCTGCAGGAACCTCTCGCTGGCTTTTCCTTCCTGTTTTTAAAACTCTCCTGTCTGTGCAGCTGCAGCCAGTCAGCCGAATCAGTTGCAGCTGTACCCTGACTATCTTACTCAGGGAAACCCCCTCTCCTCCAGTACCTGAGTCTAACACAGCACATGCAAATGGTAATGCAAACGGTAATGAAAATGCAAATGGTAAAGGTAATGCAAACGCAAGCGGAAACGATAATGCCAATGGTGATGCTAAAGGAAACAGTAATGCAAATGGTAAGGCAAATGCAAGCACAAAAGCAAACAGAAACAGTAACACAAATGGTAATGGAAATGCAAGTGCAAACTTGAACACAAACACAGATGGTAACGGAAATGGCAACAAAAACGAAAACGGTAACTGTCACGCAAATGGAAATGCAAATACAAGTGCAAATACAAACGCAAATGGTAAATGCACATGGTGATGCAAATGAAAACACTAATGAAAATGGTACTGGAAATGCAAACGGTATTGGTAATGGAAACGCAAATGGTAATGCCAACGGTGACTCAAAAAGAAACAGCAACGCTAATGGTAATGCAAACGTAAGCGCAAATGGTAACACACACAGTGATGTAAATGGAAAATGATTACACAAATGGTAATGGAAATGCAAGTGCAAAGGTAAACACAGACACAAATGGTAAAGCAAATGGTAATGGAAATGCAAACTTTAATGGTAACGCAATCGGAAATGCAAATCCAAACGGTAATGGTAATGACAACGGTGACGCACAAGGAAACAGTAACGCAAGCGACAATGGAAATGCAAGCGCAAATGCAAACACTAACGGAAATGGAAACACAACACAAATGATAACTCAAATGGTAACGAAAACACAAACGGTAACGGTAATGGAAATGGAAACACAAATGCAAATGGTAATGGTAACGGCAATGGTGACGCCAAAGGAAACAGTAACGCAAATAGAAACACAAACACAAGCGAAAATGCAAATGAAAATGGTAGCACACATGGTGACACAGACAGAAATGCTAACGAAAACGGTAATGGAAACGCAAATGGTAACAGTAACGCAAATGCAGATGGTAACAGTAACAGTAATGAGAACAGTAACGGTAACAGAAATGCACATGTAAATGGTAACGCTAACAGTAATGAAAACATAAATAGTAATGGCAATGCAAGTGGAAACGATAACGCCAATGGTGACACGAAAGGAAACAGTAATGCAAACAGAAACACAAACACAAGCGCAAACGCAAATAGACATAGTAACGAAAACAATTATGGAATTGCAAGCTCAAACGTGAAACCAAACACAGATGGTAATGCAAACGGCAATGAAAATGAAACAGTAACGGTAACGCAAACAGAAATGCAAACACAAGCACAAATACAAACGTAAACAGTAATGCACACAATGATACAAATGGAAATAACACAAACGGCAATGGAAATGCAAGTGCAAATGTAAACACAAACACAAATGTTAACGCAAATGGTAATGGAAACACAAGTGGTAATGGTAACGCAAATGCAAACACAAATGCAAATACAAACGGTAATGGCAATGACAATGGAAATGCACAAGGAAACAGTAACGCAAACGACATCGGAAACACAAGCACCAATGCAAATGATAATGGAAACGTAAACGGAAATGGTGACACAAACAGTAATGAAAATGCAAATGGTAACGCAGATGCAAATGCAAACACAAATGGTAACACACACGGTGATGTAACACAAATGCAAGTGCAAATGCAAACGGTAATGCACACGGTGATGAAAATGGAAATGCTAACGCAAATGGTAATGGAAACGCAAGTGGAAACGTAAATGCAAATGCTAATGGTAACAGTAATGCAAACGGACATGCTTTATGTTCGAAAGAGGTGCATCCAGAAGCACAGTGAATACAAAGAATGAGGGCATAATAGTGGCCCTCGGACAGGAAAATTAGCACTTGGAATACTAAAGTGCTTATATCTCAGGAACTGTACGATGTAGAAAAAAAATTAAAATCTCATATTATTTATGACTTTCCAATCTAGTTTTGCACTTAGCCCTCCAGTGGGGTACTAAGAAATTTTGTGACAAAAAGTTCGTATCTCAAACCATTTTCGAGATACAGGACCCGAAAAGTGCGTCGGACACTGTAATGTTATCTTATGGGAAAAATAGTCAACTTCAGAGTGCCGTAACTTTGTAGCCCAGTTATATTTTACCACCAAAAGGCACATCTGTGTGATGTTGGCTTTCTTCCCTGCAAATTTCAGTGCAAAAGACCAAACTATTATTTTGCAGCAGGGTGACAAAGATTTCCTAATGTTTTGGGCATAGTGTCGCAAATTACTTTCTCAAATCATGACACTTTTTGCAAAAAAAATCACAAAAGTGTTGCATTTGCGAAAGTCCCTTGTGACACTACTTTTTACAAAAATTTAAAAAACATATGTCTGGGGTGTTCTACCCCCAAAAAAGACATGGCTAGCATCCTCAGGGCTCGACTGGGTGGACACAACAAGAATTGTGTCCCTAGAGGGTCCCAAATTTAAATGCCAAGCATTTTTATGACCACCAACTGAAAAAAAAAATGGCTGAATCACGAAAGTAAAAGGGTCATTTGCAACAGTAAAAACTGCATTTGCGACACTTTCGCATAGTTTGTTAACATTTCCCATAGACTATAATGGGATTCAGTGTTTTTTTTAATAACTTTTGAACTGTTCAATATTTTTTCATGAAATTTTTGAAAGACACATCGGGGACCCTGGCTGCATGTTCCCAGAGGTTTTTGGACCAATCGCGAAAACCATGCGGGCTGTAGGTGCGAGCAAAGAAATGCACAAAACCCCATAATTTATGCATTTTTTGGCACTCTGTAGCTCTGCAACTGTACATCTGACCATAACAAAACTTGGCAGTTCCAGAGATCTATGGTACCAGACTATGCATTCCAAATATCAGGCAAATCTGTCTTACAGTGGCAAAGTTATTAAGCTGCAAAATTTCAGATTTAACCTTAAATAGGGTACTCAACCCTAACTATAGTGGCACTACTGTGTTACTATAATATGCATGGTAGTGCCAGTGCACCTTAATAATTTGCCACTGTATGACAGATTTGCCTGAAATTTGGAATGCACAGTATGGTACCATAGCTCTCTGGATCTGGCAAGTTGTGTTACAGTCAGATGTATGGTTGCGGAGCTACAGAGTGCCAAAAACGCATAAATTATGTTTTTTTTGCATGTTTCTTTGCTCGTGCCTACAGGTTGCACAATTTGCACTCTCATAACACTGAAATTCAGGCATGCTGTAAAAAATGACAGCTATACTGTTCATGAGGAGGTGTGACAAAATGACAGTGTTGAAAATCTGTAGTGAAAATATTAAAAATTTGCAAATTTACGATCATGCATTGAAATTGCACAATGCAAGCTTGTAAAGTGGTAGTTTTTTGGATTTATTTCACAAAATCGTCAACATGTTTTTTTTGGGACCTCCCTTGATGAACACTGGCACTGTGATTTTGTTTCTGCATCCCAAAAGTTGATTTTGCACAGCGACCATGCCATTCTGCACCACGGGTGTGAAAACACATTCTGGGCAGGATGTATAAAATGACAGCTGTACTGTTCATGAGTAGGTGTGACAAAATGTCAGATTTGACAATCTGGAGTGAAAATATAAAGAATTTGTGAATTTACAAGCATGCGTTGAAACTGTGCAATGCACGCTCATGATGTGCTCATTTTTTGGATTTTTTTTCAAAAACTTTTTAACATGCCTCTTTTGGGACCTCCCTTCATGAACACTGGCACTGTGATTTTGTTAATCTGTTCTGAAAGTTGATTTCGCATAGCGACCATATCATTCTGCGCCACAGGTGTGAATACACATTCCGGGCAGGATGTGCAAAATGACAGCTTTACTGTTCATTAGGAGGTGTGAAAAAATGGCAATGTTGAAAATGTGAAGTGAAAATATTAAAAATTGGCATAGCTACGAGCGTGTGCAGAAAATGCTCAATGCATGCTCATAATGCAGTCATTTTTTGATATTTTTTTGCCAAATTTGCAGCATGAGCTTTTTGGGAACCCACCTCATGAACAGTGCCACTCTTGTTTAGTGACTCGGTCCCGAAAGGTGAATCCACGCAGTGACAGCAAAATCACCTTCTGGGACCGAGAAACAAAATGACAGTGCCATTGTTCATGCGGTGCAGTCCCAAGAACCCTATGTTGAAAATCTGGGGCAAAAATTCCAAAAAATGGCTGAGATATCAACCTAAGTTGAAATCCCCTTCCCCATTGACTCCCATTATATGGCTTACCTTCGATTCTTCATTTTGCGGTTCATAGAAACATAGAAACATAGAATTTGATGTCAGATAAGGACCACTTGGCCCACCTAGTCTGCTCATTTCCCTACCTAATGGATAAGCCTCAGATCCTAGTTAACCAACAGCCTACTTCCTCCTATCCCCAACTAAAATTGCCTGTCTGTCCCATGCATTCTTGAATTCCCTCACTGTTTTTGACTCCACGACCTCCTCAGGAAGGCGATTCCATAGATCCACAATCTTGTCCATGAAAAAATACTTCCTCATATACCCTCTATTTTCAAATTGTGCCCCCTTGTTCTTGCACGTCTCTTTTTCTGAAAGATGCTACCCTCTTGGACTTTGTTAACTCCCTTGAGGTACTTGAAAGTTTCTATCTTGTCCCCCCTCTCCCTCCTTTCTTTGAGCGTATACAAATTAAGCTCCTTTAGTCTCTCTTCATATGTCTTCTGGTGCAGACCCCACACCATTTTGGTTGCCCTCCTCTGGACAGCCTCCACCCTGTCTGTGTCTTTGCCAAGATGGGATCTCCAGAACTGCATGCAGTACTCCAGATGGGGTCTCACCAACTGTCTGTACAGAAGGATAACAACTTTTTGTTTTCTACTGGTGATGCCTCTCCCTATGCATCCCAGTATCCCCCCAGCCCTCCTTACTGCCTTCTCACATTGCTTGCCCACCTTTAGGTCATTTGATATAACTACCCCCGGGTCCCTCTCCATTTTTGTTGTTACCAGTATCTCACCCCCCATTTTGTACTCTTCCCCTGGGTTTTTGTTTCCCAGGTGCATTACTTTGCACTTCTTTGCATTGAATCTAAGCTGCCATACATTTGACCATTCTTCCTATCTTGCCAAGTCCCTTCTCATCCTTTCCACGCCACCTCGTGTATCAACCCTGTTGCAAATCTTTATGTCATCTGCAAAGAAATATATTTTTCCTTCCAGTCACTCTGCAATGTCACTTACAATGACATTAAAAAGGACCGGTCCCAGAACTGAACCGTGCGGCACTCCACAAGTTACCCCCCTTTCTTCACTGTGGACTCTGTTTACTATTACCCTCTGTGTCCTGTTGTCTAGCCAATGTTTTATCCAGGCTACCACCCTGGGACCCACTCCCAGGCTGGTTAATTTGTTTATTAATCTTTTGTGTGGGACTGTGTCAAATGCCTTGCTAAAGTCTAGGTAGGCAATGTCCACATCCCCTCCCTGGTCTACTACTTTGGTCACCCAATCAAAGAAATCGATTAAATTCACCTGACATGACCTTCCCGCTGTGAATCCATGCTGCCTTGGGTCCTGTGCCCCACTTTCCTCTAGGTACTCAACAATTCTTTCCTTCAGAAGTGATTCCATCATTTTCCCTACCATTGAGGTCAAACTGACAGGTCTGTAATTTTCTGCCTCTGTCTTGCTCCCACTTTTGTGAAGGGGAATCACATCCGCTCTCCTCCAGTCCTCTTTCTCGATGACCCATACAACCCAGGTGGTGTTGTGCAATGCCAGATCGATTAGGAACAAGACTGCTATTATAGATGATTTTGTTGGAACACCTTATCTGGCCTGCATCACTGAGACCTGGCTGGATGAAAATGCAGGCCCCATTTTGGCATCTGCTGTTCCAGCTGGATTCTCAGTGATACACCGCCTGAAATTGGATCATAGGGGCGGGGGTGTAGCCATTATGTTTAAAATGGAACTGGGCCTTGTGGATGTGCCAGTGAGGTGCACTTGATCCTTTGAGTGTATCCTGGGAGCAGCTGTAGGGTTCAGGATATTCCTCATCTACAGTCCACCCAGTGATGGGGGAGAATTCCTGAAGGAGTTTGCGGACTTCATCGTCGATGTGGCTTTGGAGTCGCCCAGATGGTTAATTCTGGGTGACTTCAATGCCTGGGTCAATGGTGAACTCTTGCAATTTGGAAATAATCTCCTCCAGCTTATGACTAAACTGGGCCTTACACAGATGGTTACCTCTGCTACCCATATAGGGGGTCACTCTTTGGCTCTCGTGTCCCTCCTGGGGATGGAGATCGTGGACTTGGGGGTGGAACCAGTCAGATGGTCAGACCATCACACCAGAAAGTTCAGTTTCAGGACATCCCCAAGTAGGCCTGCCACCATGGAGATGGTCCAGTACCACCCTTTAAGGGGAATTACCCCAGAGGGCCCATTGATGGCGATGGACCCATTGGGTTTATTGAGTGAATGCATGAGTCCAGGGGGTCTCGTACTGGCCTATAATAAGGTAGTGGGTGATGCCCTGGACTCAATAGCTCCTGTTCATGTTCCACCACTCACTCTGCACCCAAGGACCCATTATTTGATGGGTCCTTGAAGGAGCTGAGAAGAGTGGGTCAAAGGCTAGAGAGAGCTTGGCGGAAATCCAGACTGAATGCTGACAGGCTAATATTGATGGAACATTATAAGAACTATCAATCAGCAATCACCCATAAGAAGGCAGAATTCCTATCTGGGGAGATTGCTGCTGTGCAGAATCAACCAGCTCAGCTCTTCTGGACTGTGGACATACTATGCAATCCAGTCTGTCTTCAGTCTCGAAGAGATTTTTCACAAATGAAGTGTGATCAGTTTGCTTGATTCTTCACAGATAAGGTTGCCAGCATCAGGTTGGGTATTGGCCCAACTCTCTCTTGGAGGGATTACGGAGATTGGCAGGAGGTGGTGAGCACCCATTCTACCTGGTCTGACATTAGCCAGCTGGAATTCATGGACACTGTGAGGATTGTCCAGACTTTGCAACCAACCAGCTGTAGTTTGGATCTGGTCCCTATGCCACTTTTGGTAGGTTGCATAGATGTTATCTACCCAATCCTTTACTGAAATCATCTGGAGTTCCTTGGAGATGGGTGTCTTTCCTGATCCCCTCAAGGAGGTGGTCATTTGACCACTCCTTAAAAATCTCCTTGGATCCAGACTGTCTAGCTAACTATAGACCTGTCTGTAACCTACCCTTTGTGGGTAAGGTTATTGAGAAGGTGGTTGCGTTGCAGCTGGATGACCATCTTATAACCCATAATGTCTATGATGTTCTCCAACCTGGGTTTAGGAAAAGACAGCACCGAGATCACCCTTGTTCAGGTTTTAAATGATTTCCTAATTGTGAGAGATCAAAAGGCTCATACTATCTTAGTCCTTCTTGATATCTCGACGGCATTTGACACTGTGGACCATGGTGTGCTTTTGGAGTGCCTGCAGCTTCTTTGTGGACTGTCTGCAACAGTCTTAAATTGGTTTCGATCTTTCCTCACAGGTGGGTCTCAGAGGGTTGTTATTGGAATTTATTCCTCTGATGCTCACCCCCAGGCCTGTGGGGTGCCACAGGGCTCCATATTGGCACCCATGTTGCTTGCAGTATACATGCTGCCATTAGGAGATATCATTAGGTGATATAGTTTGGGTTTTCACTGCTATACAGATGATACCCAACTGTATATGTCCTTTATTCTCGGACAGGATGATGCGATCTCCGTGCTTAACAACTGTCTAACCGAGATCAAGAATTGGATGAGCACTAACTGGCTGAGGTTGAATCCAGATAAGACCGAGGTGTTGGTTACAGACCCAGGCTGTCCGGAGGTGGGTCTTGGGGCTGGGCACCTTTCAGGCTTATGGCTTGATGGTGTCCAGCTCAGGACCTCAGACCAGGTGTGTAACCTAGGCCAGTGGTTTGATCCTGAAATTACAGGTGTCTGCCGTTGTCAAATCCTCCTTTTACCATCTAAGGACTATCACCCAGGTGAAATACTTGGTTCCTCCAGCTGACTTTACTACACTGGTCCATGCCTTCATAACCTTCTGCCTTGATTACTGCAATGCCCTCTACCTAGGGCTTCTGGGGGTTGATATCCGTCACTTGCAGCTAGTGCAGAATGCGGTGGCCAGGCTTTTGACTCTTACATCTAGGACTAGTCATATTACACCTGTGCTGTGCAGATTGCACTACCTGCCAGTACAGTGGCAGGTCACCTTCAAGGTTGGGTTACTGACCTATAAAGCCCTACATGAACAGGGACCATGGTATTTGCAAGATATCCTTACTCCCCGCTGTCCCTCCCACTCACTCTGATCCACTGATGAGGGATTGCTAGAGATTCCCAGGGTCCGGTTAAAAAAGTCTGGGGCACATGCTTTCTCTTATGCTGTCCCTGCCCTGTGGAATTCTCTACCTCGTTGGTTAAGGGAATGCCTAACCATCTCGAGTTTTAAATCAGAGCTCAAAACATATCTGTTTTATCAGGCTTATTCTGAAGGTTTTTAAAATTTATGGATGTTTATTATTTGATCATATTGTTTGTGTATTTTACTGTACAGTGCCTTGGTACCTGAAAGGCGCTTAAGAAATAAAGTTTACTTACTTACTTACTGAGGTACCACACCACCCTCCCATGATTTGTTAAAAAGGGTAGTCAATGGTGTTACTAGCTCTCCCCTTTTTTTTAGAATTCTGGGATGAATCCCATCAGGCCCCATTGCTTTTTCCACCTTCAGTTTTAGAAGTTCTTTCAGAACCCTTTCTCCTGTGAAAGGATTGATATCGACCCCCCTATCCAGAGTGCTTCTATTGACTGGATTAGGTACCTCCGCCGCCTCTTCCTCTGTGAATACTGAGCAGAAGTATTCATTCAGTATCACTGCTTTTTCACTGTCCCTCTCTGCCCACCCACCCTGCTCTTTATTCAGCCTCAGTATCCCTCTGTTTGCCTTTCTTCTCTCCCTAATGTACCTATAAAAGGTGTTATCCACCTTCTAAACTGAGTTGGGTATCTTTTCCTTGGTTTGGGCCTTTGCTATTCTGATTGTCTTCCCCATTTCCTTCTGCTTTAACTGGTACTGTTCTCTGTCCTGCTCCTTCTGTGTTTCCTTATACTTCCTGAATGCTATCTTTTTCTCCCTAACCTTCCCCGCCACTTCTTTTGAGAACCATAGTGTTTTTTTCTTTCATTTTGATTTGTTTATTTGCTTCACACAAAGACTAGTTGCCTCTGTGATGGCAGTTTTGATGTTTCCCCATTGTTCCTCCACCTCTCCTTCTTGCCTGTTTGCTAGTGCTTTTCTGAGGCACTCTCCCATTTTGACAAAATAAGCCCTTCTGAAGTCCAGTACCTTCACTTTTGTATGGCTTGACTCTACAGCTGAGTTTATCAAGAACCACACTGTTTGGTGGTCACTTGTTCCCAGATGGCTACCCATTTGTATATCTGAGATCCTCTCTCCGTCCCCTTTTGAGAGTACCAGGTCTATGACTGCTCCCTCCTGAGTGGGTGCCAACACTAGTTGTCTGAGACATGCCCCCTATAGAGCATCAAGAATGGCCCTGCTCTTGGATGTGGCTGCAGTAAAGGTGCTCCAGTTAACATCTGGCATGTTCAGGTCCACCATCAGCAATATCTCCCCTTTCTCTGTCATTCAAAGGATGCCTTCTATCATTTCCTTGTCCATTTCTGCCTCCCTGAGACAGGGGTCTGTATACAACCCCTGTTGCTGATTGTGGTACCATTTCCAGTCTCCAGGGTGACCCACAATGCCTCCTCTCCTCTCCTCCCTGTTTACTCTTTAGTTCCGTTGCTTTGATCCCTATCCTTACATAGAGAGCTACTCTTCCTCATCCTCTTCTATGCTCCCTGTCCCTCCCATAGGTATGTTGGCATCCAAGTCATGGTTCTCTGTGTATCATGTTTCTGTGACTGTTACGAGATCAAGGCATCCCTCTTCCATCAAGGCCACCAGTTCAGGGAGCTTGTTACCTAAACTAGGGGCATTGGTACTCATTACCCTCCATTTTTTTAATTTGCCTTACCCTTTTTGCCCCATCCCTGTCCTTACTGCCTTTGTCTTTTTCTCCATTTACTCCTGCCCTTCTCCCTATCTACTTCTCTATCTTGGTGTTTACCTCACTAACTACCCCGATTTTTTTTTGAGGGAAGCTAGGATTTCCCTTCTCCTTTTCAGTGTCTCCCCCTTTGGCTAGTTTGAATGCTTGTCAATGAAGCATTTAAACCTGTCACCTAGGATTCTGGTTCCCCTCCTGGACAGATGCAGACCATCATGCCAGTATAGGCTTGCATCCCTCCAGGTGGACCCTCAGTCCCCAATGAATCCAAAACCCTGAGCTCTGCACCAGTTTTTCAACCACTGATTGAATTCCATGGTGCCAAGCACCCTAGCCTCACCCATACCATAGACAGGCAGCACCTCTGAGAAGGTTACCATGTGTGCTACTTGTCTAAGGCCCCTCCCCAACTCCACAAACTCCTCCTGCACTGCTCTGATCCTTTTCCCAGCCAGGTCATTTGTCTTTAGATGTACAATGACATCAAGCTCCCTCCTCTGTGCAGGTGCTCCCACGATCCTGAGGATTCACTCCATGTCCCTCCAAGCCATGGTGCAAGACAGGAACCTTACCTCCTTCTCCCTTCCCTCCCCCAGTTCTACCCTCCTAACTATGGAGTCCCCCACCAGGAGTTGTTTCCTTCCCCTGTGAGATCCCCTGCCATCCTCCTGTGGGTCTTATTTGTGGAGGTTCCCAGCATCCTCTTTGGTCTCCACTGTGGGCGCCTCCATAGAGAAACCACACTCTGCCAGAATGGCATATGAATTGTGGAGACGTACAACTGGAGGGATGCACCTTTGTTCTAACACCCTCACCCTCCCTGAGCCCACTGTGGTCCAACCACTCCTCTTTCTTGGCAACCTCTGAGGCAGCGGTGGTGGCCCTGGTGGTCCCTGGGTTGGAAAGGAGATCCCCCAAATCCTGGCCAAATCTGCTTGGAAATAAGCAACCTCCTCCCTCAGCCCAGAGAGATGCCTGCAGATGGGACAACACCACATCCTCCAGAACGTCTCCCAGAAGACTGCTGCTCCAGAGCCACTGCACTGCACCACTCCCATCATGTCTTATTTGTGGCCCCTTAACTGTTGTTTTGTGTACTTACTCTTTCCTCTCTCTCTCTTTATTTTTTTTATGTAATTTTTTTTTCTCCCTACTTTCCTACTGCCTCTATGCCCTTAAAGCTCCTGATCTTCCTGTTCAGGGACAGTACGTTCCTATATTCCTCAGTAGTCTCCTTCTTACTTGCTCAGAGTCAGACCTCCAGCAGCTGGGGGGGGCAGAGAGCTACTCTTTTCCTTCTAGGATGGTGAGTCTTGGTGCCTCTGTGATCACTCCTTTTCTGCTCCCAAACAGGAAGTTCCTGTTGTCAGTCAACTCCTGTGCCTATAAAAGTAGAACCAGCTATGGGGTGGTGGAGGGGTGGGATGGAGGGCAATATAGTCCCAGTAAAGTTCTAACAGCAGCTCAGTCCTCTTGCTGTTTCTAACAGCAGCTCATTCCTCTTGCTGTTCTCTGCCACAAGCTATCTGGGTCAGTTTTTAAATGCAAACACCTGGCTTCCTTCTCTCTAAGCCACTCCCCAATTCACAGTTTCTTTTTCACCTAGTTAACTGCTCAGATAACAATTCCTTCATCCATCTCAGACAAACACAATTTTTTGTTGGTTCATTCCACTGGGGTGTCAGACAGATGAGGCATACTGATGAGTCCTAGTAGGATGAAACACATGTCTATGTCTTCTGTTGGCACCCTTTGCAAACTGTGTGAGAGGCCTTTCAGCACCATGCATTTTTGCTTAAAGCTGAACCAGCATAATATTCTGTGGTGATTTGCAAATGCAGACCATGATGCTTTGCATTGTGGGGGCATGTGTGATTTTGTGTTTCTTTGAAACTTGGCTTCCCGGCCAAATGCCCTTTGGGGTAACCATTGCCTCAGTGCTTGCGCACAGAGGTTCTTTGTCTTTTAAATTGTTTTTTGTTTTAATTGGGTTCACCACAACATAACCCAGATAGACTATCTTAGGGTAACTGTTTCATTCCACTGGGGTGTCAGACAGATGAGGCATATTGATGTGTCCTGGTAGGACGAAACACATGTCTATGTCTTCTGTTGGCGCCCTTTGCAAACTGTGTGAGAGGCCTTTCGGCACCATGCATTTCTGCTTAAAGTTGAACCAGCATAATATTCTGTGGTGATTTGCATTGCAGACCATGATGCTTTGCATTGTGGGGGCATGTGTAATTTTGTATTTCTTTACAATTTTGGGTTTGTTTTTATCATAAATTGAAGTTCCCAGTAGTAGAGTTCTAGTTCTTTAGTCCAGTAGAGTAGTAAAGGTCTAACAGCAGCTCCTTCCTCTTGCTGTTCTCTGTCACAAGCTATCTAGGTCAGTTTTTAATGCAAACACCTGGCTTCCTTCTCTCTAAGTCACTTCCCCTAATTCATAGTTTCTTTTCACCTAGCTAACTGCACAGATAACATATCCTTCACCCAACTCAGACAAACACACTCTTTTTTTGTTTGATTTTTTTGTTTGTTTTTACCTTAAATTGAAGCTCTTAGTAGTAGAGTTACAGTTCTTTAGTCCAGTAGAATAGTTAAGTTCTAACAGCGGCTCCTTCCTCTTGCGGTTCGACTTTGCTGAGTGCAGACGTGTCTCTGGTCCTGAGAAGATCACTGTTCCCGACCTTTGGAGGGTAAGTATGGATGAGAGGGGGTGCAGGGAGGTGAGTGCTCAGTGGGAGAGGGGATGGGCAACTGGAGAGATGACAATGGACCATTTTCTTTTTTATAGGGAAAAAAGATGGCAATAGACAATTTTCTTACATTACAGGAAAAAAATGTTTTGGGCACACTGAGGTTAGCTCGCAGTGTGCCACATGTGTTTGTTTTGGGGGGACATGCTGCTGACAGGAGGATTGGGCACCCCCTTTTGGCAAATTCATAAAGAAAGTAACTGGCACACTGGGGTGGGCTCCCAGTGTGCCACATGAGTATGGGGGGGCATGCTGCCAACAGGGGGAATTGGGCATCCCCGTTATGAATTTTTTTTTTATGTTTTGGGCACACTGATGTGGGCTCCCAGTGTGCCATGAGTTGTGGGGTTGAGGGGAGGCATGATTCTAACAAGAGGATTGGGAACCCCAATGTTGGAGCAGTTAGTATACTGTGCACAGAAAAGGAATCTGATGCAGAATCCTGCATCAAAAATTTCGATGCAGGATTCTGCATTGAATATGAAAGACATCAGGTCCCCAGCCGGTTTTCCTCAATTTGTTAGGTAAACACTTGAGTTTACCTAATGGGGGCAGAGGATCATGGTGGGACCATTACTTTGGCCCAAAAGAGGCCACAAAAGGATTTTGTTTCATTTATTTTTTTACAGGGTAGAGTACTGCCGGCAATTTGACACTTTTGCAAATGCAAAAGTGCCACATCCATTTCTTTTGAAAATTGCAACAATGGGGGGGGGGGAGGATTTTGAAAAAAGCATTTTGGGGGCTCAGAATAAAAATCTGATGCCCTTAGTGTGTTCTTCAGCCCCTGATTAGGTAAACAAATCAATATGTGTTTACCTAGGGCCATTATCTTTTAAATGGCAGCCATTTTTAGCTGCCACTAACTGAAACAAGATGGCGGCCATTGCTTTCGCAAATGGGGCATTTGTGAAAGCTGGCAGCAGCTTTCGAGAGCGAGATCTATATTTTTTTCCCATTGACTATAATGGGAATTTTGTTTTTTGAATAACGTTTGAACGGTTTAATATTTTTTCACCAAATCTTTGAAAGGCACATCAGTGACCAAGACTGCATCATCCCTGAAGATTTCAGACCAAACAGACAAATCGTGTGGGCTGTAGCCACGAGTAAAGAAACACACAAAACCCCCATTATTTTGCATTTTTTAGCGCTCTGCAGTTCCACAACTGCTCATCGGACTGTAACACAACTTGACAGATCCAGAGATCAATGCTACCAGACCGTGCATGCATATTGTCAGGCAAATCCGTCAAATGGTGCCAAAGCTATTGAAGTGCAAAATTTGGGGGTTAACATAGAAGTGTCTGGGCAACCCTAACTAAATACATACAGGCTGGCAGTATAACCTAGAGGTTAGAGGAACGAGCTGTGAATGAGCGTGGCACGTCCAGCAGATCAGACCTAGGTTTGATTCTCACAACCTCCACTTGCATACTGTGTGACTCTGAGCAAGTCACTTAACTGCCCAGTACTCCCAGATCACCCCTGAAAACAGGCACTTGTACCTAGTGGGCCTTACCCGGTTACCAAAGACTAAAATGAAAAAAAAAAAAATGTCATGCAAATCCATTGAACCATCGCAAAGTTATTAAGGTACAACATTTTTGGTTTAACTTTAAACTGCTTACTCAACCCTAACTATAGAGGCACAATTGTGCCTATATAGTATACATATATATATATATGTATATATCTATACTGGGTCAGTACAGTTAGGGTTTGCAGGGCAGTTTAATGATAAACCTCAAACTTTGCACTTTAATAACTTTAGACCTGATTAAGGGATCTGCACAAAAAGTGTCATGCTTTGTGGCTAGAGGAAGGTCTCTTGATATGCCAAATTGTGTGTCAATCCCTTTTGTAGTTCTTTAGATACAGAGTGTTGAAAAAACAGTGTGTTTTGCTCTTTTGGCTGTTTTTTGCTCACCTGTATCTCAAAAACAGGTTAACGGTGTTGCCTGAAATTTTCAGGGTAGAAAGTCGAAGCCTCACAGGTGTGCCTTTTGAATGTTTGGTGAAAAAATATTAATTCATTGCAGAGTTATGACATGTTGAATTTTCCAGTATGTTCTATGGGGAAAAATAGATGTCTGGCACAAAATAGGATCTTGCTTGGGGGAGGAGCTGTTGGGAGATGGATTGTGCATCGAACAAGGATTCTATCTCAGATGATAGATACATCCTGTATCGAAGTAAAATGAGAAATCCTGGTTCAGAGTAGAAACAAGAATAGCAACACTAGCAGTGTATAGGCACACATCCATCACGGGGATCACTGCTAGATGCCAGTATATTGGTGCCCCCACACGCACTCATCTCCAGTAAAATGCTTAATTTTTTTTATCCCCAAACCTAGAGACATAGTCAGTGAGACAGTGAGCAAATGAAAAAGGGATATAAGACTGTCTAATGTAAATGTGCTACAGTGCTGTATTGCCAAGTATGTCACAATTTTCTCCGATACATACCTACCATCAGTACAGTATTCACTGCCTACTGAGATGAAATTCAGTTTGCATCCACCATTGTACAAGTGTGGCTGTATATCCTACACATCATCTGCAGTTTTGTTGCTAGATATTTTCTACAATAAGTGACAGCTCATGCCCACTACCTGACCCCAAATTCAGAAATCTTCCATAGCCTTCAACACACATAGGCACAACTCACAGACTGTGCAGTCCCACCCACCATCCTTGTAGCCCAGTCTCCCTTTCTTATAGATAAATCCCTCCCTCTCCCTCCATCTGTGCAATCCCACCTGTCACCCTCATTCCCTGGTCCATGTAAAAACAATTACACTCCCTCTCGCTCTGTGCAATCCTACCAACCACCCTTGTTCCCCGGTCCCCGGTCCATGTAAATAAATTATCCTCCCTCTCCCTCCCTCTGTGCAGTCCCACCTGCTACCCTTGTTCCCCGGTCCATGTAAAAAAATTACACTCCTTCTCCCTCGGTTCTGTGCAGTCCCACCTGCCACCCTTGTAGTTCAGTCCCCCCTTTCTTATACAAACTGTATATAAATCACTCCCTCTGTGCAGTCCCACCTGCCACCCTCATTCCCTGGTCCATGTAAAATAAATTACACTCCCTCTCCCTCCCTCTGTGCAGTCCCACCCACCACCCTCATTCCCCAGTACACCTTTTTTATAAATAAATCCCCCCACTCCCTCCCTCTGTGAAATCCCACCCACCACTCTCATTCCCCAGTCCCCCTTTAATGAAAAAGAAAACCGTCCTCAATATCTTTTTTCTTTTATAATCTGTAAATAAGAAAATGGTCCATCATTGTTCCTCAGTCCCCTCCCCATCCCCACCCTCCCACTGAGCACCCACCTCCCCATACCCCTTACCCATACTTACCTCGGAGGTCAGAGTACCGATTTTCTCTGGACCGGGACACGTTTGCACTCTTCAAAGTCGAGCTGCGAACTAAGGAATCAAGGTAAGCACTGTATAATGGCACTCAATGGGAGTTTAAACTTAGATTGATATATAAGCCATTTTTAGGAATTTTTTTTTACCAAATTTTCAACATGGGGTTCTTGGGACCCCACCTCATGAACACTGTCACTGTCATCTCGTTAATCAGACCCAAAAGGTGATTTCATGGTCACTGCTCAGAATCACCTTTCAGGACTATATAAATGAAATGACAGTGCTAGTTTTCATGAGGTCAGGTCCCAAAAAAGTCCACGTTGAAAATCTGGTGTGAACATTTCTAAAAATGACTGTATTGCGAGCGTGCATTGTACAGAGTCTACGCATGCTCGTAACTTCACCACTTTTTCATATTTTCACTCCAGATTTTCAACAGTGCCATCTTTTCACACCTCCTTATGAACGATGCAACTGTAATTTTTCAAATCCTGCCCAAAACATGTTTTCGCACCTGTGGCACAGAATGGCGCAGTCGCTGTGCGAAATCAACTTTTGGGATGGAATAACAAAATCATAGTGTCACTGTTCATGAGGGGATGTCCCAAAAAGCCCATGTTGAAAATATGGTGAAAAAATTCCAGAAGATGACCGAGTTACAAGCGTGCATTGTGCAGTTTCTACGCATGCTCGTAACTTTGTCAATTTTTCATATTTTCAACCCTAATTTTCAACATTGCCATTTTTTCACACCTCCTCATGAACAATACAGCTTTCAATTTTCACATCCTGCCCAAAATGTGTTTCTGTGCCTGTACCACAGATTGGCACAGTCCCTGAGCGAAATCAACTTTTGACATGGAGGTGCAGCACCGGAGCACCTGAGCGCTGCTACTCAGGGGGATGTTACAGTGCATGATGTGGCTGCATCACGGAGCTCAATGTGACACCCCCCATTTTTCAAAGCAAGAAAAATGCCTCTGTTGTGCAGCATGATGCCATCTTGGCTGCGGTGGATGCCAGGGGGTCCCTGGTGCATCCATGACAGAGCACCATTGGGGTCTGTGGGGAGAGGCTCTGATGGCTCCACCCTGGGAGGTAAGCCAGGGAGTACTGTGTGCAGGTGACTCCCAGCTCGACTGTGGCTGCAAAAGCGTGGCTGATGGAGGTTGGCTACCAGAAAAAGAATAAAGGCATAGTAAGTAAAAAAATTAATAAATTCAGGCTTGATTAACAAAATCACAGTGCAACTGTTCATGAGGGGAGGTCCCAAAAAAACCATGATGTTGATAATCTGGTGAAAAAGTTCAAAAAAATTACCAAGTTACTAACGTGTGTTGCGCAGTTTCTACATACGCTCGTAACTTCACCAATTTCTCATGTTTTCATTTCAGATTTTCAACATTACCATTTTTCACACCACCTAATGAATATTACAGCTGTAATGTTTCAAATCGTGCCACAAATGTTTTTCTGCACCTGTGATGTACAACGGCATTATAGTTGTACAGAATTATATTTCAACAGGGATTTGTATGTTTTCTGTATTGAGTACATGTTGTGAGGTGATAATAAGAAGGTTATGTTGAACATTTGGGGTGAAAATTATGTAAGATGGCACAGTTATGACTATTTGTTGGGCTTTTGCTATGTCTGCTCATAACTTTATATGTGGAAGCACAGGGGCCAGAGACCCCTGTGTTTTCACAGCTAGATACATATGTGCATCTGTGGAGGGATGGAAGCGCAGCTCCCACTGTGACATATGGATAGTTATGTAATTGCATGTTTTTCCATTAAAAAAGTATGCAAATTAAATGTAAAAAACTTTGTTAATGTACCAGTTAGGGTTTCTGTCATGCCCTTGATAGTATGGAAATATCAAGTTAGGCTGTAGAATCTTAATAGCACATCCAGACTCACAACACAGTTACACAAATTGCTAACGTACAGAACTTAAACCATTATATGGCTTATCTTGATTCCTCAGTTTGTAGTTCAGTTTTGAAGAGTGCAGACGAGTTCCGGTCCAGAGAAGATTGCTGATCCTGACCTCCAGAGGTTAAATATGGGTGAGGGGGGTGCAGGGAGGTGGGAGTCAGCAGGAGGGTGGGGATGGGAGACTGTGGAGATGACGAGGAACGGTTTCCTTTTTTGCAGGTTTAACTAAAAAAAAGGACTTTGGGGGACTGTTTTCTTATTTTATAGAAAATAAAGAAATAAAAAAACATTCGGCACACTAGGGTGGGCTCCCAGTGTGCCACACTAGTTGGGGGATATGCAACCCGACTTGGGGATTGGGCACCCGATGTCGGGGAAAAAAATAATGGGCTTTGGGGAGAGGGCATCTGACACTGAGAGGGGGGCATCCACACTTGGGTGGGCATCCCAGTGTCGGAAATAATTTAATACAATTAGGGCACACAGTGTGCCAGGTTAGTGGGGAGGGAAACATGCTGATACAGGGATTGGGCACCCCTATGCTGGAAAAAAACATTGTAGGGAACAAGCTGCATTAATGCAGGATACTGCATCAAAAATTATGATGCAGGATTCTACATCATAGAAAAGATGGAGGGGGACAGTGTTCCTCAGGGCTCCCATTAGGTAAACACAATAGTTAATGTTTACCAAGGGGCTGTATTTTAAAAATGTTAGAACTGTGAAAAGCCTCACAAAAAAGTAATCAAGATGGCAGAAAATTCAAATGGAAACCTGAACTGCACCAGTAAAGTGCGATTGGTAAATGCCTTTTACCATTCACATATTTACTGCTCGAATGGTTAATGGCATTTACCGTTCGAACAGTAATTTGCAAACAGTAAATGACATTTACCATTTGCAAATTACTGTTCGAATGGTAAATGGTCTGCATCTGTCCAGGAGGGGAACCAGGATTTAATGCTTCATTGGCTAGCATTTAAACTAGCCAAGGGGGGTGGCACTGAAAAGGAGCAGGGAAATCCTAGCTCCCCCTCAAGAAAAATCAGGGTAGTTAGTGAGGTAAACACCAAGACAGAGAAGTCAATAGAGAGAAGGGCAGGGGTAAATGGAGAAACGACAAAGGCAGTAAGGACAGGGATGGGACAAAAAGGGGTAAGGCCATCAAAAAATGGAGGGTAATGAGTACCAATGCCTGTAGTCTAGGTAACGAGGTCCCTGAACTGGTGGCCTTGATGGAAGAGGGACACCTGGATATCATGGCAGTCACAAAAACATGGCACACAGAGAACCATGACTGGGATGTCAACATACCAGGGTACACAATCTACAGCAGGGACAGGGAGGGTAGAAGAGGAGGAGAAGTAGTGCTCTACATAAGGGAAGGGATCAAAGCAATGGAACTAAAAGGTAAACATGAAGGAGAGAAAGCACTGTGACTCACTCTGGAGACCGGAAATGGCACCACAATCCGCATGGGGGTTGTATACAGACCCCAGTCTCAGGGGGAGGAAATGGACAAGGAAACGATAGAAGGCATCCTTAGGATGGCAGAAAAAGTGGAGATATTGTTGATAGGGTACCTGAATATGCCAGATGTTAACTGGAGCACCTTTGCTGCAGCCACATCCAAGAGCAAGATCATTCTCGATGCCCTACAGGGGGGCATGCCTCAGACAGCTAGTGTTGGAACACACTTGGGAGGGAGCAATCTTAGACCTGGTACTCTCAAATGGGGACGGAAAGAGGATCTCAGAACTAGAAGTGGATAGCCATCTAGGAACAAGTGACCACCAAACAGTGTGGTTCACAATAAACACAACCGCAGAGTCAAGCCATACAAAAGTAAGGGTACTGGACTTTAGAAGGGCTGATTTTGTCAAAATGGGAGAGTGCCTCAAAAAAGCACTAGCAAACAGGCAAGAAGGAGGGGTGGAGGAACAATGGGGAAGCATAAAAACTGCCATCACAGAGGCTACAAGCCTTTGGTGTGAAGCAAATAAACAAATCAAAACAAAAGAAAAAACACTATGGTTCTCAAAAGAGGTGACGGGAAGGTTAGGAGAAAAGATAGCATTCAGAAAGTATAAGGAAACACAGAAAGAGCAGGACAGAGAACTGCACCAGTTAAAGCAGAAGGAAATGGGAGGCAGTCAGACTAGCAAAGGCCCAAACTGAGGAAAAGATAGCCAACTTGGTTAAGAAGGGATAAAACCTTTTATAGGTACATTAGGGAGGAAGAAAGACCAAGGGAGGATAAGCGAGGCTTAATAAAGGGAGGTGGGTGGGAGAGAGGGACAGTGAAAAAGCAGTGATACTGAATGAATACTTCTGCTCAGTATTCACAAAAGAAGAGGAGGGTGAGGTACCTAATCCAATCAATAGAAGCACCCTGGAAAAGGAGGGGTTGATACCAGTCCTTTCAAGAAAGAAAGAGTTTTGAAAGAACTCCTAAAACTGAAGGTGGACAAAGCAAAGGGGCCTGATGGGATTCACCCCAGAATTCTAAAAGAATTAAGGGGAGAACTAGTGACACCACTGACTACCCTTTTTAACAAATCCTGGGAGGATGGTGTGGTACCTAAAGACTGGAGGAGGGCGGATGTGATTCCCTTCACAAAAGTGGAGCAAAAGAGAGGCAGGAAACTACAGACCCGTTAGCTTGACCTCAGTGGTAGGAAAAATGATGGAATCACTTCTGAAAGAAAGAATTGTTGAGTACCTAGAGGCCAGCATGACACAGGACCCAAGGCAGCATGGATTCACAGTGGTAAGGTCATGTCAGATGAATCTAATAGATTTCTTTGACTGGATGACCAAAGTAGTAGACCAGGGAGGGTCTGTGGACATGGCCTACCTAGACTTTAACAAGGCATTTGACACAGTCCCACGCAAAAGATTAATAAACAAATTAGCCAGCCTGGGAGTGGGTCCCAGGGTGGTAGTCTGGATAAAAAATTGACTGGACAACTGGACACAGAGGGAAATGGTAAACAGAGTCCACTCTGAAGAAAGGGGGGGATACATGTGGGGTGCCACAGGGTTCAGTATTGGGTCTTTATATGTGACATTGTAGAGGGACTGGAAAGAAAAGTATGCTTCTTTGCAGACAACACAAAGATCTCCAACAGGGTTGATACACAAGGAGATGTGGAAAGGATGAGAAGGGACTTGTCATGGTTGGAGGAATGGTCAAAAGTATGGCAGCTTAGATTCAATGCAAAGAAGTGCAAAGTAATGCACCTGAGAAACAAAAACCCAGGGGAAGAGTACACAATGGGGGAGAGGTATTAACAACAATAAAAATGGAAAGGGACCTGGGGGTAGTCATATCAGATGACCTAAAGGTAAGCACGCAATGTGAGAAGGCAATAAGGATGGCTGGAGGGATACTGGGATGTATAGGGAGAGAAAACAAGAAGTTGTTATTCCTCTGTACAGACAGTTGGTGAGACCCCATCTGGAGTACTGCTTGCAGTTCTGGGGACCCCATCCCCACAAGGACATAGACAGGATGGAGGCAGTCCAGAGGAGGGCAACTAAAATAGTGCAGGGTCTGCAACAGAAGCCATATGAAGAGAGACTAAAGGAACTTAATATGTATACCCTTGAGGGAAGGAGGGAAAGGGGGACATGATAGAAACTTTCAAGTACGTCAAGGGAATCAACAAAGTTCAAGAGGGTAGCAGGGTAGCATCTTTCAGAAAGTGAAATGTGCAAGAACAAGGGGACACAATTTGAAGATAGAGGGGGTACCGCTCAGGGGCAATGTGAGGAAGTATTTTTTCACAGAGAGGGTGGTGGATGCATGGAACGGCCTTCCTGAGGGGGTCGTGGGTCAAAAACAGTGGGGAATTTAAGAATGCATAGGACAGACGTAAGGCAATTCTGGTGGGGAGTAGGAAGAAGTATGCTCTTGGTTAGCTAGGATCTGCAGCTTATTCAATAGGTAGTGAAATGGGCAGACTAGGTGGGCCAAGTAGTCCTTATCTGCCATCAAATTCTATGTTTCTTTGTTTCTCTGTAAATGGAATTTACTCTGTGCACTGCCTGTCTTGCATCTATCACAAAAATGCTATAACTCAAAAATGGTTATACAGTATATGTTTTCACCAAACCATCTAAAGGCACACCCTTGGCATACACCCCATCATCACTGAAAGTATCAGAGGAAAACTTAATTCTGTGTGTGCTGAACATGAGAGCAAAATATCCCATGTTAGCCTATGGAAAAAAATGTTATTTTCTGCATTTCTGACCACTTTATATCTCCAAAACTGTAAAAGCTGCCATCATGAAACTTTCAACATTTTGTGACACTGAGAACACAACAGCACATGCCAATTTTTGTGTTATTTGGTTGAAACATGACAAAGTTATTAAGGTGCAAAAATTGAGATTTAACATTGACAGACTGTACCAACCCTAACTATATGGGTGCTATTGCACCCCTATAAGATGTATATATTATAGTGGCACGGTAGCACCACTATAGTTATGTGCAAACTTCTATGTTAAACCCAAAATTTGGAACCTTAATAACTCTGGAACCACTCAGTGGATCTTCACAAAATTTGGCATGCATAATCTCTATGGGTACATTACGTCTATTGACATGCCAAATTTGTGTGAATCGGTTTTGTGGTTTCTGAGATACAGAGTGTTAGAAAATCCTAAATTTACTAGTTTTTTTTTTAGATTTCTTTGTCCACCTGTATCTCAGCAACAGTGTTAGGTTTTGGTCTGAAATTTTTAGGGTAGAAAGCCACATATGTGCCTTTTGAAGGTTTGGTGAAAAAATATTAATCTGTTCAAAAGTTATACAATTTTAAATTTTCCGATGATTTCCTATGGGAAGATTCATATGCCAGGCACAAAAGTCAGAATTGTCGCATGATAGGAGTATTTTGAGCAAAGAACCACCTTCTTTGCGAAAAGGAACTTCTTTTTTTTTTACAAAGTTCACCCTAGTACGAAAGGTGGATCTGTCTTGTGTCCACCATCTTCTTTGCCACTTAGCAAGGATCTTCACTTGCAAAAACTGTAAAATACAATTAAAAAGAGAAAAAAAAAAACATCAGAACATAGCTAAAGAGGAGTTGTTCAGCTGTATTCTGATGTTTTTTTTTTTTAAATTGGTCCTAAACAAGCCCTGAAATCTTGGATGCCAGCTCAGCCAGAGAAAAGCTTGTAGCCCATTCTCTGTATGAGAAGAGCGGTATTTGCTTGACTTCTGCAGCCGCAGCTGGAACTCATGCTGCCAGCTGCAGAGTCAAGGTTCAGATGCTCAGTTTTGCTGCTGTATACTGGCAACTGCTGCCGACATCGGGGTGCCCAATCCCCAAGTTGGCACAGCAACAACCCCCCCAACTGTGGGACACTGGGTAGCCAACTCCCACTGTAGCCAAATTATATTTTTAAGCAGCCGACATTTGGGATGCCCAATCCCTGAGTCAGCACAGCAACAATCCCCTCCCAAGCTGTGGGACACTGGGTAGCCCACTCCCAGTGTCCCCAAATTATGATATAAACTGCCAACATCGGAGTGCCCAATCCCTGAGTCGGCACAGCAACAACAACCCCCCAACTGTGACACTGGGTAGCCTACTCCCAGTGTCCCCCAAATCATAATTATTAGCCTGTAAAAAAAGAAAACTGTCGACGTCTTTTTGTTTACCCCTGAAAAAAAGAAAATGGTCCCTTGTCATCTCTTCCCATCCTCCTCCTCCTCCCTCATCCACACCCTCCCTCTGCACACCCATCTCCCCTCACCCTTCCCCTTAACCCATACTTACTTCCGGAGGCCGGCGGTGTCATCTTCTGTGGATCGGGACACGTCTGCACTCTTCAAAACCGAACTGCGATGTGAGGAATCAAGGTAAGTGCCATATAATGGGAGTCAATGGGGGTTTTCAACTTATGTTGATATCTCAACCAATTTTAGGAATTTTTGCACTAAATTTTCAACATAGGATTCTTGGAACTCCACTTCATGAACACAGTCGCTGTCATTTCATTTCTTGGTCCTGAAATGTGATTTCACAGTTGCTGCATGGAATCACCTTTCAGGACTGATGAACGAAACAACAGTGCCACTGTTCAGGAAGCGGGGTCCCAAAAAGCCCATGTTGCAAATTTAGCGAAAGAATTCCAAAAAATGACTGTGTTATAAGCATGCATTGTGCAGTTTCTATGCACGCTCGTAACTTCACTAAGTTTTAATATTTTCACCCCAGATTTTCAACATTTCCATTTTTTTACATCTCCTCATGAACAGTATAACTGTCATTTTTCACATCTTGCCTGAAACATATTTTCACACCTGTGGTGCAGAATAGCACAATCTCTGTGCAAAATCAACTTTTGGAATAGATTAACAATGTCACAGTGCAACTGTTCATGAGGGGATGTTCCAAAAAACCCATGTTGACAATTTGGTGAAAACATTCTCAAAAATGACCGAGTTACTAGCGTGCATTGCGCAGTTTCTATGCATGCTCATAACTTCGCCAGTTTTTCATGCTTTCACTCCAGATTTTTAACATTACCATTTTTCACACCAACTCATGAATAGTACAGATGTAATTTTTCAAATCCTGCCAAAAATGTTTTTCCGCTACTGTGGTGCAAAAACGGTGTTACAGTTTTGCAGAATTACATTTCAACAGGGATTACAAAGTTTTTTGTACTGGGCACATGTGGTGAGGTGATAAGAAGGTTATGTTGAACATTTGAGGTGAAAATTATTTAAGATGAGACAGTTATGACTATTTGTTGCAATTTTGCTATGACTGCTCCTAACTTTATGTACGGAAGCACAGGGGCCAGAGACCCCTGTGTTTCCACAGCTAGATACATACATGCATCTGTGGAGGGATGGGAACACAGAGTCCAAAGGACTCTGTGCTCCCACTGCGACATATGAATACTGTTGTACTATGTGGATGGAGGGATGGGAGCTCAGGGTCTGGAGGACCCTGGGCTCCCACAGTAAAATGAAGATAAAATTATACTATCTGAAAAAGAAGGGAAATTCATTGCAAAATACTCCATTAATGCATCATTTAGGGCAAATACTATAGCGACAAATGTAGGGAAATGATGTGCTAGCATTTCCAACCCTAACGCCCTACCTCCAGGGTTCCCACTCCTACCACTCCACCCCCACTACTCCATCCTCCACGCACCAACAGGTGTTAGAGTGTGGCATGGGGTCATCAGGGTTAACTCTCACCCCATTCCATATGTAAAGAAGCTGACTTGGTACAGTATAGGAGAATGGGGTGAAAGTTAGCCCTGACTGATGCATTAATGGAGTTTGTTGCAATAAATAAATAAATCTATCTATACATATATATATATAGTGCAAGGCAGTTTATGCAGACACATCAGTGCTGGTGATGTATGTCCACAGTAGCTGTTGTCCGCAGTTGCCGGCAGAGTGTACCACAGCCTTAATTCTGATCAGTGGTGTGGTTTTGTTTACATTACAATTGATTTGTGCTGTACGATCGGTGGTTTTAACAAAATTTTTTGCTGTATGCTTGCTGTTGCATATGGGAGGGAGGTGGTACTTAAAACTTCAGCTTCAGGTTTATTTATTTATTTATTTATGTGTGTGCTGTTTGCTTGCTGTTGCACGTAGGAGGGAGATGTTTGGTAAAAACTTTACTTTTACTGTTTTTCTTAATTTCTGTACGATGAAGAGGATAAAATACTGTGGATGCTTTTGGCAGCTCAATCTTCCTAGACAACGGGTTGCCTGGGGACTTAGACATTGTTCCAGCAGCACACAACAACGTGAGATGAAAAGCCTGAATAAGGTTACAATGCGTAAAAATGGAGGCCATTAAGTACTGTGCAGGTCAGTCAAGCAATTGCTGAGATGGCTAATGGATCTTTAAGTGGCAAACGCATTCGGGAGGTTGTTAAACAAAGGTGTGAAGGTAGCATAATAACCACAAAATTGCCTTTGCCTACTAATTGCCCTTTCATTGTCTGCAGTTGCCAGCATACTAAGGGCAGGATTCACAAAGAAAGTCAAAACTCCCGAAGATGCGGGAAAAAGACTTGCAGCAGTGCGGAAATGCAGTTGTGCTGTATTCTTAAAGAAAACCAGTGCAGCTGCAGATTTCCACAAAAAGTGCTGCAGGTGTGGCAATTTAGCAGCCATGGGAAGTGCGCAAGTGCTGCGAATCCACAACTGTGAATGCACAGCTGCAGAAATGGCTGAGAAGGCACAGCAATAGTAAAACCCAGTAGCTGAAGCAGCAGACTTTAACATTGCTGCCATAATATAAAGCTGACAGCACACACACAGAGACCTGCAACCGGTCCCTCAACTGGGACCACTGCAGCACTATCTGAAAAAGAAGGGAAATTCATTGAAAAAAACTCCATTATTGTATCATTTAGGGCCCAGATTGATGGTTCTGGGCGACTTCAGCACTTGGGTCGACGATGAACTCTCGCAATTTGGTCAACAGTTTCTCCAGTTAATGATATCTCTGGGCCTTACACAGGTGGTTTCCACTGCTACTGATAAACATGGACACTCTTTGGACTTAATCTTCCTCCTAGGGATCGAAACATCTGACATGGGGGTGGAACCTATTGGGTGGTCCAATCACTGCACCGTGGGATTTAGTTTTAGCACCCCCCAAGAAGGCCTACCCCTGTTGAGATGGTTAGGTACCACCCTTTATGGGATATAAATTCCCAAGGCCTTGTGGTGGTACTTGACCTCTCATTCCCCGGGTTGGCAAGCAATGATCCAGAGACCCTTGTGTCACCTTATAATACAGCTGTTACAGTGGCTCTGGATTCTATTGCTCTAGTCCGTGTTCACCCTCTCTCCCTTCACCCCAAGTCCCCTTGGTTTGACGGGACTTTGAGGAAGATGCAGAGACAAGGGCGAAGGTTAGAGCATTGCTGGCAAAAGTCCACCCTTGATGCCGACTGCCTTAGATTGATGAACCACTATTCAGTCTATCAATCTGCAATCACCCGTAAGAAGGCAGAATTCCTGTCCGGGGAGATTGTGGCTGCTCAGAATCGACCAGCTCAGCTATTTCGAACTGTGGACAGACTGTGTATCCCAGCCTGCCTTCAAGTTTGGAAAGCCTTTTCGCAATTAGAGTGTGATGATCTTGCTCAATTCTTTGCAAATAAGGTGGCAGACATCAGGGCTGTACTGCAACCTGCACACTCTAGGAGGGTTGTTGTTGATCAGGATGTGGTCACTGTACCTCAGTTTTCTTGGAGTACCTTCAGTCGACTGGAGTTCATGGATGTCATTAGGATTATCCAGAGTGTGTGCTCTACGTGCTGTAGTCTGGACCCTGGACCGACCTCCCTAATTCTGGGTTTTTGTAGTGACATCATCGGTCCAGTCCTTGTGCAGATAGTCTGGTGCTCCTTGGAATTGGGAGAGTTTCCTAGCTCCCTGAAAGAGGCGGTGGTGACACCACTGTTGAAGAAAGCTACCTTGGACCCAGACTGTTTTGCAAACTACAGACCTATCTCTAACCTTCCCTTTGTTGGGAAGGTGATTGAGAAAGTAGTGGCAGCACAACTGAAAGACCATTTGACCATCCATGATATCTATGAACCCCTCCAGTCTGTTTCATAAGAGACATTGTACCGAGACAGCGCTGGTTCGGGAGCTCAGTGATCTCCTGATGGCGAGAGATCAGAAAAGCCGTTTCATCTTGGTTCTTCTGGATCTTTCTTCAGCCTTTGACACTGTGGGCCACATGGTGTTGATAGGATACCTGAGGATATTTGTGGTATGTCGGGGACAGTCCTCAGATGGTTTACATTGTTTCTCACTGGGAGAACACAAAGAGTTGTGTCTGGGTTTTTTTCCTCAGGCCCAACTGCTTTGTCTTGTGGTGTGCCTCAGGGTTCTGTGCTGTCACTCATGTTGTTCATGGTGATATGCTACCCCTTGGAGACATTGTAAGAAGGTATGGGATGAGGTTTCACTGTTACACAGATGATACCCAGCTCTACCTTTCTTTTGTACCCAACCAGGATGGAACTCTCTTAGTCTTTGACAACTGCCTGAAAGAAATCCTGGAGTGGATGGATTCTAGCTGGCTGAGGTTGAACTCGGAAAAGACTGAGGTACTCAATCAATCAATCAAAAATCAATCAATCAAAATCTTTATTTATTCAGGAGAACATCATTGAGCATAGCTCATTTACAAGATGGACCTGGTTGGTCATAGACAACAAAATGGTTTAAACTCACAAATATACAAATATAGAATGAGTACAGTAGCAAAGACTTTTTAAGAATAAACAACAAAGAATGAGCAAATGCAATAATATACACATATATACAAGGCAAGTAAACAGTGGTATTGGGCACCAGAGCAAATATAGAAAAAAGTAATGAGTAGGGGTTTAGGAGGTAGATAATATAGAAGTTAATGGATGAATGCATGAACAGATAAGGGAGGGGGAATCTAATGGGGGCAGGGATGAAAAGGGGTCTGAAGAGGCTAGGAATTGTGGAAGCAGTTGCATATCTCTGGGAAAAGATTTAGGTACAGCTTTTTGAAGGAGACTACAGGAATGAAAGTATTCAGCTTCAGGGTCTTCTGTAGAGAGTTCCAGATGTGTGCTAGAAAGTAATTGATTGCAGTCCTTCCATGTCGGGTACATGCCTTAGGTAGATTCAGCAAAATTAGGTTATTGCTTCTTAGGGCATATGGCCTTGGAGTAACAAGAGAGAAGCAATCAGAAATGTAGGATGGTAGTTTATTTGTCAGAGCTTTGTATATCCAAAGAGCAGCATTTTTGTTCCTTCTGTGATGTAGGGATGTCCAGCCAACTGCAGCATAGAGAGAACAGTGGTGGGTACTGAAAGGAAGGTCAGTGATGAACCTTAGAGCTCTATGGTGCAGGGTGTCCAGTTTATTTAGGTAGGACAGGGAGCAGTGGCCATATAGGAAGTCTGCGTAATCAAGGAGGGATATAAATGAAGCCTGGATTAATCTCTGCTTAGATTCGCTGTTTAGAAAATGTTTGATCTGAAGAATAGGCCAAGCCTTTGCCTTAGTTTTTTCAGGAGCTCTTCAATGTGTGGGTGAAATCAAGCCTGTTGTCAATCCAAACCCCAGATATTTGAATTTATCTACATAATCAAGGCTCTCACCAAGGATGGTAGAAAGTTGGGGAAGAATGTTCGGTGAGTAGGTATTGGTGGAGATGAACATAGCTTTAGTCTTCTTGGCATTTAATAGAAGCTTCTTTTCAAGTAATTTGTGTTGCAGTAAGGAGAAGTCAGCTTGTAGTAGATCATAGGCCTTTTTTGGTACTGGTTGTGGACCTGGGTCATCAGATAGGGGGGTCGGGTGCTGGTGCACACTCTGGAATTATTCTTGGTGACATCTCTCTCTCCTGACCTCTGAACAGGTGCGTAACCTGGGGGTAGTTTTTGATGATGGACTGACCCTGCATTTGCAGGTGTCGGCTGTCATGAAAACTTGCTTTTACCATCTTAGGAATATCACCAGGGTTAAGCATCTGGTTCTGTCTGATGACCTTCCGACCTTGGTCCATGCCTTTGTGTGCTCGCACTTGTATTACTGTAACTCCCTTTATCTAGGGCTTTTGGGGGTTGAAATTCATCACCTGCAGCTGGTGCAGAACGTGGCAGGCTGACTTTTGACAGGTTCTAGTCGATCCTGCCATATTACCCTGGTGCTGCGTGAACTGCACTGGCTGCCAATATGATGGTGGATCACCTTTAAAGTCGGTTTATTGACTTTTAAAGCCCTACATGGACAGGGCCCGGACTATCTGAATGAGCTTCTGGTTCCTTACTGCCTCGGTCGATCACTCCGCTCAGCCGACGAGGGGTTGCTAGAGATTCCAAGGGTGAATTTGAAATTATCGGGTTCCAGAGCTTTTGCTTTTGCAGCTCCCACCCTTTGGAATTCTCTACCCCATCAGTCACAGGAGTGCACATCTGTGGAGGAATTTAAGAAGGGCTTAAAAACCTTTCTGTGGAATAAAGCATTTTTAGTTAACTGAAGTATTTATCTGATTGTTTATGATTCTTAGTTGTATTGTTCTGTTGTTGGATTTTATATTAATTGTTCTTAAATTGTTAGGCACCTTGGAATTGGAAAGGTGCCTTATGAATAAAATTATTATTATTATTATTTCCAGCGATACCATGGCACCACAGTGGCTGACTGTCACTGCAGGACGTCCCTCCCTGGGGTGTTCCTGTGGCTGGAGGAGGTAGCACTCACTGCAGACTGGTCAGGTTCTACTGCCTGTGGGACTCCGTCATGGGCTGCACTGGGTGTAGTGTTTGTTGCCTGTTGCCATGTCATGGCAATGTGTGCTTTTATTGCTGTAACATCAGCCACTGGTATACTATCTGGAATGCTATTCCTGTGCCTCACCTTCACCTTAATTGATTCCAATTGTTGGGGCACTACTGCAGTTTGCTGAGGGAGAGTTACACCTCATTTCACTGTGTGTAACAATTTTTCTGCAGCTGCAGAAAAAAACTGGCTGAGAATTGCCTGTCAGGAGCTGTGCCTTACTTGTCTCACACCTTTTATTCCTCAGGGACTTCCGCAGCTGTACTTTTTTCCACAGTCCGTAGTGTTTTTTCCTGCAGCTGCAGAGGTTTTTGTGAATAGCACTTAGTGTAATCTCTCCTTTTTTTTCCTAGCTGAGGCAGTTTGGGGGACTTAGTGAAGGTTTTGCACCTTCTGAAAGCTTTAAGAATCCTGCCCCAGGTCCACCTTAAAAGGCATGCAATTTTAATGAAATATGGGATTTAGTTTTTTGGTTTCGAAATAGTGTCCGCTATATCTGATTGCACAAACAGCTTCCGCATTAAGGGGCTTGGACTGTATCTCTCTCTCTCTCCCTCTATACATACAGTATATACATATATATATATATATATATATATATATATATATATATATATATATATATATATATATATACACACACAACAATCCTCAAAGTGCAGCACTCACCAGCTGTCCAAAACTATCCACCACAAAAGCTTAGGCAATGAGAAATGTTACATTTGTGCAAAATGACATCTTTTTTTTTTAATTCAATGTTTTATGTAGTTCGTACTGTTGGCCCTAGAAGATCGTGTTACTACATGACATGGTTACAAAAAGCAAGACAAAACAATGTAATTCAAACCTCCTAAATAAACCCCACCCTTCCCGAACCCACCACACCCATGGTATCAGGAATGTTGCAGTGAAGTCAGCTATTGAGACATACTCTTAAGCATTCACGATGTTTATTAAAGGGAGTATAAAGTTTGCAGTTTACTCCAAAATCGCTCCAACTTGGACATCCTGTTGTGCACGCTATCGATCATCTTCTCCAGCGAGAGATTGAACAAGAGTTCCTGCAACCACTCAGTATAAGATATAGTATCCGTGTCTAGCCAGTATCTGAGTACTAACTTTTTAACCAACATTGCTATCATTGCTAGGTGATATTTCCTTTCAGTAACACCTATATTGGAGTAGTCACCCACCAGGCATGTCCCCAGTTCTATATTCTCCGTAATACCCAATAGAGGATCTACTCTCTGTTTTATAAGGGTCCATAAGGGCGCCACTTTGGGGCATTCCCAGAAAATGTGGTGTATAAGGAGCCTACGTCCTGCATACAATGTCTGCAATTCAGGGAGAGGGACTTATTCATTCTAGCTAGTTTAACCGGAGTACAATACATATTATTAAGAATCTGAAATTGCATCAGACATAATCTGTCTTGTGATATGAATCAGTGGGTATCCTTCCAGACCTTCTCCCAATTGAATATTACTTCCGGGAACTGGGAGTTCCAGTAACGAGAGGACCCATCTTGATGTGGGAAAGCTTTTTATATTAATATCCTATATATACTAGAAACTGCGTGTTGTTGGGTGACTATTGCACTAAGTGGTTGTAGGAAACTACTTCCATCCCCTGTTGCTTATTTTATTTGAGAGGCAGTCAGCATGTGTCTGAGTTGAAACACCTTGAAACTCGAGTAGGGGCCTAAGTGATATCTGTTAAGGATGCAAAATGACATCTTTATTGAAGCAACAAGCATCATACATACAGTAGATAAAAAGCACACAGACTAATGTGTTCACTGAAAGGTTCCAACATTTTGCACCTGCTCTTGGTGCTTTGTAAAAGGGATATCCACCCTTGTGTCTATCAAATTTATACAGAGGATTTAAAAACTCAAGTTCATATGTTTACTGAAGGAGGTCAGGAGGTCAACAAAGTCCTAAAGTGCACATACTAAATACAAAATTACTGTTACATATTATAAAAATGTTTAAAAGCATAGTGTAGACGATGTTTTTTTAATCTAAATATATACTGGATAAATATTAACCCTTGCTGTGCCACGGACTGGTGTATCAGTCCAGAATTCCTGTAAGTACTAATTCTTTCGGCAGCCCAAGGGTTAAAGACTGGAATGGAATATCCTAGATGTACTTTAAGGACAAACTAAATTTATACAGAGGTATATTAATACTAATACTTAATCCAAGGATTAAGAATAAAGCTTGCCGCCAGATGTCAAAAATTTTTGGTGAGCCTAAGAATTTGCAAAAACCAAGAAGCAAAATTTAAACCCAGAGGCTTTGGGTAATCATAACAGTAATGATGAGACAGGTTAGAATATTATTACTGGTTTGACCTCTGAGAAACAGAAGTATAAAACCTATGAAGAGGACGTGCCAGATTGGGCTAAAGATTTATTAAACGAAGTATCTAACTGAAATAACAATATATTTACTAAGGTCACAGAGAATACAGATCAGATTCAGTCAACCATAGAAATGGCAGTGACTGAAACCAGGAATTTGAATGAAAATGAGAAGAGTATAATCAAATTAAACACTTCATTTGGCCAGAACTATAAATGACTAAACTGAGGAACAGCTGCAAGCTAAGGAACAGCTGCAAGAACTCCATCCAGAAAGCAAAACGTCGGCATTGCCAGAAGCTCCAAACTGAGCACCTCAGTGACCCTAAGAATTTCTGGAAGTAGGTTAATTCACTCTTAAAGGGAAATATCTGAGATTCCTAGTATCCTTGCTGCCCAAGGCATTTTTCTCAATGACCCCCCCCCCACATCGCTACTGGCTTCAATGAATACTTTACTGATTTGCATAAGTATACAGCTCTCTTTCCCAGTTATCCTCATTCCCCCCAACTTGACTCCCTGTCATCTGTAGATTCCATGGCCCGACTCTCCTTTCATCTAAAACTAGTAACCCTTAGTAAGGTACATCCGGCTTCTCAAGAATCTGAAGGCTGGTAGCTTTCCAGGACATGACACCCTTGAACCAAAATTTCTTAAGCTGGAGGCTGTTGCCCTTGCTCGTCCTGTTAGTGATCTGTTTAACTGGTCATTTCTTACTAATACTATCCATGTGAAATGGAAAGTACCAGTGGTAGTGCCTGTCCATAAGGGAGGTCCCACCTCTACCATCAAAAATTATCAACCTATCTTGATACATTGCCCACTTGCCAAAATTCAAGAGCATATAATTTATGACCACTTGCATGATTACCTGGACCACCTCCATCTGCTCTCAAACTCTCAGCATGGGTTCTGGAAAAACCATAGTACCCTTACAGCCCTGATTAAAGTCACCTTGGATATCTTACAGGTAATGGACCATGGCAGTGCCACTGGAGCTATATTCATTTACCTGACTAAGGCCTTTGACCTGGTCAACCACAGCCTCCTGATTCAGCAACTTCACCACCTTGGCCTTGACGCCAATACACTAACCTGGACCCAAAGTTATCTCCACGGTCACACTCAGAGAGTTAAGTGGGCAGGTTCCATATCAGACCCTAGAGCCATAACCCTTGGTGTCCCCCAAGGTTCCATCCTGGGTCCATTACTGTTCTCACTCTTCATCAATGATCTCCTGCATAACTGCGGCCGGGCCTCTGTTAATCTTTATGTGGAAGATGCTATCATTTACCATTCTTCTTCTGATGTAGGGTGGCTCATCTCTATGCTAACCTCTGCCTTTCACACTCTTGAAGACTGGTTTCTACAGAAGCAGCTTGTTCTTAATACTAAAAAAACAAAGTGTATGTTGTTCTCCAATACAGCTACACAAACCCTCCCACCACTGGTTGTATTACCATGCACTGGGGCTGTCCTTGAATTTTTCATGGCCTTCAAATACTTGGGAGTCACCTTGGATTCCTCATTTTTCCAGGACATGCATGTCACAGCCCTAAAACTGTAGACAAAAAGCTTGGTGTTCTATATCGCATTTGTCTCTTCCTCATGTTGACCTCCTGCCTCAAGATTGCGACTGTTACCCTCCTGCCACTTCTTACGTATGGTGCCCCCTTACTACTGTCAACATCCACTACCATACTCTCATCTATCACAGGTCTACCATAGGGTGGGAAGGTTTGGTTTGGGGATCAATGCTCAATATCACCACTGTGATATCCTATTTTCCATGGAATGGATCCCTTAAGAATCTAAATTACGGTATACTACTCTAAGCTTCCTATATAAGCTAGTCCACCGCTGTACTCCTCCCTGCCTTGCTGACATTATTCAACGACGACACCCACAACGTGCTCTTAGATCTGCCTCACTGCCCCTTCTCCAACTGCCAAACCCCTGGCTCACCATGGCCTGGAGATCATTTGCATTTTCTGCTGTGTCCTGCTGGAACTCGCTGCCTCCAGTTATCCTAGCCTGTGCCTCTCTCACTATGTTTTAAAGCTCATTGCTACCTCACCTTGCTCCTGTTTTTGATGACTCCTAACTCTTCAAACCTCCTCAGGCATGATCTCTTTGCACAATTCTACACTCCCTTGTACTGTGCCTTATTCAAAAATATATATAATTTACTGTTTGTTTACAGTGTTTGTCATTTTGGTGTACCATTGTTCCTTTCCTGTTATTCAACTGTAAAAACTGTTCAGTGTAGCTGTATATTTACTGGATCCCTATGCCATCTTGTTACTGATGTTTTGCACTGCCAGTGTACTGGACTTCCTGGATCACCCCTGAAAAAGGGACTGCCTTGTCTCAGTGGGCCCACCTGGTTACCAAAATTCAATAAATAAATAAATAAACTAACAAGCATTTGTCAATACCGAATGTTTGCTTGCTAGTATTGGCACTGGTAGTGCAGAAGTTAGAGAGATGCATAATAGGATGGCAGTGAAATATTGAACTAATGCCAACCCCCACCTCACTCTGCAGAGACTGACAGGTGTTTGGGGTATGCCTTTGGGTCCTTGGCCATAATGCTCATGCCATTCCACCTCATCCCACCCTGAAGACACCAACAGGTGTTGTGGTGTGCTTTGGGGTCTTTGGCCCTTACTCTCACCCCATTCCAGAAGGAAATAAGCTGAGATGGGTGCAGTATAGGAGAATGGGGTGAACGTTAGGACCGAAGACCTCAATGCACACCTCGATGCCTGTCGGTGGCTGCAGGGTTGGGGTGGGGTGGACTGACGTAAGCATTATGGCCGACAACTCTAAGTCACATCCCTGATGCTTATCAGTCTCCACAGGATGGGGCATTACAGTTGAAAACCCTAATGCCACGGGCATTTGTTGGTATTTTTGCTCTAAATTTTCAACGTGGGCTTTTTGGGACCCCACCTCATGAACAGTGGCACTATTATTTTGTTACTCAATCCCAAATGGTGATTTTGCACAGTGACTGCGCCATTCGGTGCCACAGGTGAAAAAACATTTTGGGCAGGATGTGAAACATGACAGCTGCACTGTTCATGAGGAGGTGTGAAAAAATGGCAGTGTTGAAAATCTGGACTGATAATATGAAAAATGGCTAAGTTACAAGCGTGCGTAAAAAATGTGCAATGCACGGCCATAACACAATACTTTTTTGTGATTTTTTTCACCAGATTTTCAACATGGGCTTTTTGGGACCCTGCCTCATGAACAGTAGCACTGTCATTTTGGTACTCCATCCTGAAAGTTGATTTTGCACAGTGCCCGCTCCATTCTGCACCACAGGTGCGAAAACGCATTTTAGGCAGGATGTGAAAAATGACAGCTGTACTGTTCATAAGGAGGTTTGAAAATATTGCAATGATGAAAATCTGGAGTGAAAATATTAAAAATTAGTTAAGCTACGAGTGTGCATATAAACTGTGCAATGCACGCTCATAACACAGTAATTTTTTGGAATTATTTCACCAAATTTGCAACATGGACTTTTTGGGACCCCACCTCATAAACAGTGGCACTATTGTTTCATTAATTAGTCCCAAAAGGTGATTCCGTGCAGCAACTGCAAAATCACCTTTTGGGACAGAGAAATGAAATGACAGTGACAGTGTCTATGAGGTAGGGTCCTAAGAACCCCATGTTAAAATTTTGGGGCCAAAATTCCTAAAAATGCCTGAGATATCAACCTAAGTTGAAACCCCCATTTACTCCCATTATATGGCTTACCATCATTTCCTCAGTTTGTCGGTCTCCTTTGAAGATTGCAGATGTGTTCCCAGTGCAGAGAACATGACAGCACCAGACCTCCTGAGGTAAGTATGAGAGGGTTTGGGGAGGTGGGGTGCACAAAGGGTGGTGGGGATGGGGAGGGGGCCTGGGGAGATGACAAGGGACCATTTTCTTTTTACAGTTAAAAAAAATTATATATATATATATATAAATATGCCAGGGGATGGTTTTCCTTATTTTGCAGGATAAAATAAAATAAATACCTTTAGGCACACTGGGGTGGACTCCTAGTGTACCACAAAAGTGGGGTGGGGTGGGGGCATGCTGACATAGGGCTTGGGCACCCTTATGTTGGCAAACATTACAGATGGGTTTGAGGGGGAAGGGTGCATCCAACACTGGGAGTGGGCATCCCGGTGTCAGAAACTGAATGATTTTGGCACACAGGGGTGGGCTGCCAATGTGCCACATTAATGGGGGGAAGGGGGATACATGCCAACACGGGGATTGGGCACCCTGATGTCGGCTTTCGGGGGAGTGTGTGTGTGAGGGCATTAGAAGCCACCAATGTCCAAAGTGGCTCATTTATTATTTTTATTTATTGATGTGTTTCAGCACGAAAGGCACACTGAGCAAACGGGTTGCTCGTAACTCCAGCCATACGCATTACTGTGCAGTGTAATGCACATGCCTAGTGTCTTCTCTGCTGCTGTGTGTACTCAACTCCCAGGTCGCCCCTGAAAACAGACACTTGTGTCTAGTGGGCCTTACCCGGTTACCAAAGACTAAAATAAAAAAATATAAAAAATTAAAAATAAGACTCCTACTGCACCTACAAATTATTAACCAAACTACAAAACATTAGAAGTCTGACCACCTTAGTTTGCAGAGTACCTGCCACAGTTTCAATGTGAGTGCCCTCTTTGAAAGGAACCTGTTATGCCACGACTTTGGACATTCATCTGAGTTTGTAAGTTTTCTGTCGCTATGCCATGAGTTTAAACATTCGGCTGACTTTGCAAGCGTTCTGCCGCACTTTAAGCTGTGGCTGCCTGCTGACTGCAGCCACAGACGCGTACATGACTGTTAAATGACTATATTATGTTTTACACAGCTATGCCATGAGTTTGGACATTCGACTGAGTTTCCAAATGTTCTGCCACACTTTCAGCTGTGATTGCCTGCTGACTGGAGCCGGGTGAGGGAGGAGCTACTACTGCAATGACGAAACTGACAAAACTGTCTCTCATTGCAGCAGCAGATTTCTTTCAGCTCCTTGGCTGTCTTTGAAACTGCTGTCATCGACAGCGTACTCATTGATTGGTGGCTATCGGATGAGCCCAAGAAAGCATCACCCGCATTGGCCACAACACTGATACACCTCTGAAATGTGTTACTACCACAAGATGTTTCTTGCGCATTTGCACAAGCAAACATGAAAATAGCCAGATAGGCACTGCCTTCCAATGCAGCCCACACCCACACCACAGTGTGCAGTACAGTACTGACCCCTCAATCTTCTGTACTGGAGGTCTTACCCTCTCCCACTGGTACCACTACTTTCATCCTTTTAAAATGTTTTAAGGAGATCCAAGAAGTTAACTGGGTACCCTAATGTGGAACTGATACAGGCCCGCTTGTGTTGTATGTGCTTGACAGGCATTGGTGCACTTCAGATTAAATAGAAACAATGCTCAATTAACCCTAAACCCAAAGGCCATGCAATTGCTGAAATGAATTAGCCTCAAATTAAGGTATTTGCAAATGCTGGACCAATGACCAAATGGAAAAAAAATGATTTCTAACTATTTTGCACTGCCTTCCTAGTTGCAAGGCAGGCCCTGAATGTACTCATGGTTCTGGTGCTATCAGGCCTCCCCCTACAATGCAGTGTTCCTCTTTCAAAACTAGCACCAGTCCCTCTCAACTGGCTGGTCAGTCTCTCCAATCTCTTCAGTGGTAGAGGTCTCAGGTGTCCTCCAATACTGACAGGGTCTCTCCAGACTTCAGTAGTCCTTTGGTGACCTCCTTCTTCTGCAGGGCCTACCACTCTAGGATCCAGGTCCAACATACAAAGTCCTGGCATCCAGTCCCTGGCATGTGATGATAAGTAGTGCCTAGCTGTAGCACTGACTGGCTGACATCCCAGACTGACTGCTGTCACAGTTCATTAGTAGGCAGAGCTGCATCACATCAAAGTCACTCACTCAAGCTGCAGGCTGTTTACTGTGGCTTTTGATTTGGAATAGCATGTGTTTCCTTCTTTTCTGAAGACAGGGAATCAGCTCACTGTAACACAGTTCCTCTATGGCAGATGCACAGTCTGCCACAACGCAGCTCTCAGAATCTATCAGCAGACTTTCTCCTTACCCCAGTCACATGCAGAATGATTCTGTCATTAAACAGCCCCTGATGTTCACTTTGAAAATGTCAGCTCATAACTGGTCCCTGCAGCTGTCAGTCATGTCGAGGCAGTCCTGAAGGGCTATCACTTGACAGTCCATTGGTCCCCAGAACTCACCAGTCCTCCTGCATCTCTGAGGCCTTTGCAGCTTCTCCAGGTAGTCTGACACCCTGATTGGTTGGCAACCAGGGTCAAGAGTTCAGCAAAATGGTGGAAACCATGCCATTTAGGGCTCTGGCCCCAAGTGTTTTTTTTTCAAAAGGTCTTCTGCCTTTAAAAAGTTTTCTGTTGTGCCATTTGTTTTGTGTGGTTGTACTTGTTAGTCCAGCCAGTTAGGACTGTACCTCAGGGATTTGCCACTCCATCTGGAGCACTGTTCATGCAGCTACATTTGCAGTGACAGGTACCCTTTAATGCCCGGTTGGGAGTCATGGTATTATGCTGGTGCAGGAGATGCCAAAGGAAATAATCACCACTGTGCTGCAGCAGTGCTCCTCTGGTCTTCTTTCTTTTTTTTTTTTTGGCTACTTTTAATCCCTCACCCCTTCCATCCTACTAAAGATATACCTTTTGTCAGGGATACACGTACCTTGTTCAGGCTACATGTGTCATTACATAAAAAGCAGGGAATTTTTCTCAACAGTTTTCACCCCTTGCTTCCTCTCTCCTCACTCTGACATGAGTAATGGCTTGTGGCCTTGGACTTCCAACGTACCCCCGAAGGAGGAGAAAACTCCCTGGCCCACCTGTAGGGGTCATTGTTACATTAGAATCTGCCAACAGCCTTCCCCGGCCAAGGCACACTACCTGTAGCCTGGACCACTTATAATGTGACAGACTATTTCAGCTTCTGAATTCTAGTCATCTGCACATCAGCACAAGGTGCTACCTCTGGGCCACTGGGTCAGCCCTGCCCCTTTTTTTTTAAATGAAAGTCCTTGAAGGCTGGAGAGTGAAAGGAGGGTGGCAAAAGTTTGACCAGTCTTCACAGAGCCAGTAAAGCCCCAATGCAATGGGGAAGGGGGTGTGTGGGGGGGGGTTACACATATACCACAGAGTTTATTTTGAATTAAAATAACTGTGACGTGAACAAGTTATGTATATTGTAAAGATGGACTAACTGGAATAGAACATTCTTCATATAGTTGGGCTGCCCCTGGAAAATGGTATGCCTTGGTACAGTACATATCTACAACTAAATGGGGTACTGCTAGGGTAATGTGCAGTTCTTTTAGTTTTAGAACTGGTGCACATGCTATCCCTTTTAGGAGTCAAGTGATGACATGAGTACCTATTGTAACACATTCTTTTTTGTACATTTTTGGGAGCTTAAGGTTACCTTTAGCATGTGCGAGCAGGTCTGTATCAGTTTTGGTGCCATTTGCCTCATGACAGGACTAGCAGAAAGTAGTACCAGCGTGGCCATTTCCATTTCTGTTGCCGGCCAGAGTTGCATGGCAGGGGGGCGTGCAATCTCACAAGATGTGTGGGCAACAAAGGACACATTTAGGGTTTGAGCACTGAAAGCTAAGAGTGAGAGGGAGTCAGAACTTGCATCCCTAATGGAGTGAGGACGAGGTGAGTTTTTAGTTCAGTTTAGTTATAAAAGATAGGGGAGGGATCATACCATGAGGCAAATTGCCTTGCAAAAAATTAGTGATTTGCCTCTTTATGTCTATTGTAACCATAGTCCTCCACTTTCTCAGCTACCTTTCACCCTTGTGTGATTCTCCATGACTGGCTTAAGCTAGTGAGGGAGCAGTGTAGTTGATCAGTTTTTCTAACCCAGTTGCACTCCAGACAGCAACTGGCAAGACCCTCCATTCAATACCATGGGTAGCACAATCTGATTTAAAAAAAGACTATCACATTTTATTTATTTACAGTACTGTTGCAGTTTTAGTTAGACAGAAATCAGCCACAGTGGTGTTTTCCTGGTTAAATCTGTTTTTTAAATTGTGATTTTACTCTTTTTATTTGACAATTTGTTGTATATCCACCATTTGCATTGCCTTCAGCCAGAAATGACACTTGGGAAGGGCTGCAGGTTTTTTGCTCCCATGTGGGCTAGTTAATTGTTTAAATAACTTTCAGCATTCCTTTCTGGCATTTTACAAGATCTTACTGTAAACGAGCAGCTTCCCAGCGTTCACTCTCTACTGTGTCTTTGAATCTTGGGGTATGTAAGTTTTAATGATTAATAGATGGTTGACCTTGTGTCACAGGGAATTATCTCCAGCCTTCTACACGCGATTAATGTTCTGTTTTTGCGTTCATGGACTGCTCTCTGTCAGACGTGAGCTATGTATGGCAGATAAACCAGTCCCAATAATATATTTTTTTCCCTTTTCAGTAGTTAAAGAGAAAACTCAGAGCTGGCTGTTATGTGGACCTGGCATTTCTGCAGCTATGTATTTTTTGAAAACACACAGACCTGAACATGTCATGCAGGAGTGGTTCACATAATTATATCCACTAAAATAAATGCTAATCTAATATTCCATAAACGTTCTGTAAGAGACTAGTGTCACTTCTGTTAAAGATTTATTTTTAAAGCAATTGCTATTTCAGCACTCATCGCAAGCCAAGAACTGCGGTACCTCACAATCGTCTGAGAACAGAGGTCAGAGTTAATGGAAGCCCAGCAACGAGAGTACAACATAGTGATTTATACAGTTTGAAATAAAACAATAAGGATAACATATTATTTTCATTGCAGACTCTTGCTCCACCTCTCCACAGAAATCTCTTTATAAATACTTTGTCTTCCAGTTAAACTGGTGGCACTTGTGTGGCTGTCTGACATTTGTGTCCAGCTGCTGTGTGCTGGTGATACTTCATGGTTGGTCAGATGGTTCCAATACTTTCAAGCCCACTGTTGCTATTTCTACTACATTCAGCCTGGCTGTTGTGGCTCTCAGCCACCAGAGGAATGTGTTCACCAGTGCTGTGAGCAGTGGTGGCTCTCAGCACCAGAGGTATGTCTCCACCAGTGCTGCCAGCAGTGGTGGCTCTCAGCACCAGAAGAATGCCATCACTAGTGCTACCTAACACCAGCAGTGGGGGCTCTTGGCCCCCAAGGAGTGTCTCAACTAATGCTGCCAGTAGTGGTGGCTCTTGGTCCCCAGGAGAATGTTTCCACCAGTGCTAACAGTGGCAGTGTCTCTCAGTTCAAAAGGTGATGCTTCCACCAGCACTGCTAGTGGCAGTGGGGCTCAGCCACAAAGGGATGTTTCCACAAGTACTGCCAGTAGTTGTGGCACTTGACCCCAAAGGTGGTATCTCCACCAGTGCTGCCACTGGCAGTATCTCTCAGCCCACAAGGGGATGTCTCCACAAGTACTGCCAGTAGTGGTGGCACTTGGCCCCAAGGGTGGTGTCTCCACCAGTGCTGTCACTAGCGGTGTCCCAAAGCCCACAATAATAATAATAATATTCTTTATTTTTATATCACTATTCAAAAATATCAAAGTGCTGTACAAATTTAGTCAGTAAAAACAAGTTAAAACAATAAAATATAGCTCTAAACTTCACACCAATATAGATTAAACAGTTCAGTATGTAAGATCCCCAAATGCAAGCTGAAACAAGTAGATCTTTAAGGCCATCTTGAAGCTCTCCACGATCTGGCACTCTCAAATCTGACACGGTAGAGAGTTCCACAGGGTGATGGCCATGTGTATAAAAGCTCGCGATCTCGAAGTTTTTAGCCATAACCTGGGAACCTCTAGCAATCCCTCATCAGCTGAGTGGAGTGCTCGGATGGGGCAGTAAGGATTCAGGAGCTCTTGCAGGTAGCCCGGACTCACTCTGTGTAGGGCTTTGTAGGTCAGTAAACCAACTTTGAAGGTGATCCGCCACTGTACTGGCATTCAGTGCAGCTTGCACAGCACAGGTGAGATATGACTCGAATGAGGAACCCCCATCAGCAACCTGGCCATCGCATTCTGCACTAGCTGCAAGAGGCAGATATCAACCTCTGGAATCCCCTAGGTAAAAGGAGTTACAGTAGTCCAGGCATGAGGTCACAAAGGCGTGGCTCAATGTTGGAAGGTCACTAGACAGAACAACATGCTTAAACCAGGCGATGTTTCTAAGATGGCAAAAAGAGGACTTGACTACTGCTGACACCTGAAACCACATTGTCAGGCCATTGTCAAGAATCACTCCCAGGTTTTGTAACTGCTCAGAGGACAGCAGCTGATTACCCCTGAGCCAAAGCCCAGAGGGAGACCCTGCTGCTGACTCTTCTATCCGGAGACCTGGATCCACCACCAACAATTCAGTCTTATCGGAATTCAACTTCAGCCAGCTGGTCTTCATCCAGTCCTGGTTTTCTACAAGGCAGCTGTTAAAGACCAAGACTGCACTACCCTGGTCAGGCACTAAAGACAGGTAGAGCTGGGTATCATCTGCATAACAGTGAAACCTCAGTCCATGCCATCTCACAATGTCTCCCAATGGCAGCGTATACACCGTGAGCAACACTGGGAACAGCACAGAGCCCTGTGGGACCCCAGATGGCAGAGAGAATGGGTCCAAGGAATACATCCCAGACACCACCCTCTTGGATCTGCCAGTGAGGAAAGATTGAAACCATCTGAGGACCGTCCTGGACAGGCCACAGATATCCCACAGACATTCCAGCAATTCTCTATAGTCCATGGTGTCAAAGGCTGAAGAGAGATCAAGAAGCACCAAGATGGAGCAGTGCTTCTGATCTCTTGCCATCAGGAGATCACTGAGCACCAGAACCAGAGCAGTCTCGATACTATGCCTCTTCCAAAAACCGGACTGGAGAGGATCATAGATGTCATGGATGGTAAGATGGTTCTCCAGCTGTAGTGCGACTACTTTCTCAATCATCTTCCCTACAAAGGGAAGGTTAGAGATTGGCCTGTAGTTAGCAGGACAGTTCGAGTCAAGAGAAGGTTTCTTAAGGAGGGGTGTCACCACCACCTCCTTCAGGGAGTTCAGAAACTCATCTGACCCTAAAGAGCAACAAACTATCTCTGCCAGGACAGGGATGATGATATCCACACACTCCATTATGAGGCGTGTAGGGCCCAAGTCCAAACTACAGCAAGTCAACCGCATTCTCTGGACAATCCACACAACATACACGATCTATGGCTGGTCAAAGTATGCCCAAGAAAACCGAGGAGTAGTGACCAAGCACCGACCACTGACAACCCCCATAGGATGAGCTGATTGGATCTCTGCCCTGATGTCAGCCACCTTATCAGCAAAGAATCAAGCAAACTCATCACACTTATCTTGTGAAAATGCACTTCGAATTTGCAGAAAAGTTGGATTGCACAGCCTGTCCACAGTTCGAAAGAGCTGAGCCAGTTGATTCTGAGCTGCAGCAATCTCCCTGGACAGGAACTCTGCCTTCTTATGAGTGATTGCTGATTGATAGTTCTGATAATGTTCCATCAATCTAAGGTGATTGGCATCAAGGGCAGATCTCCACCAGCACCACTCTAACTTTCGTCTGACTTGTCTCAAATCCCTCAAGATCCCATCAAATCAAGGGGACTGTGGGCGAAGAGTGAGGGGACGAACATGGAGAGGAATGATAGAGTCCAGAGCTCCCACCACGGCCTTGTTATAGGCCTGGACAAGGTTCTCTGGGTCCTCTCTTGCACCCAGAATCCTGATAGCTCTAACACTGCCAAAAGGCCATCAGAGGTCACATCCCTCAAAGGGCGGTATCTGACCATCTCCACAGGGGTAGGCCTATAGGGGGTAGCCCAGAGATTGAACCTTATAGTGTGATGATCGGACAACCCAACTGGTTCCACCACCAAGTCGGAGGTCTCCATCCCCAGGAGGAAAACTCGCTCAAGTGAGTGACCCTGAGTATGGGTTGCAGAGACAACTGCCTGTGTGAAGCCCAACAAGATCATAAGTTGGAGGACGTCCTGACCAAATTGCAAGAGTTCGTCATCAACCCAGGTGTTGAATTTGCCCAGCACCATCAACCTAGGTGACTCCAACACCATGTCGACAACAAAGTCCATGACCTCCTGTTAGAACAACTTCTCACCCCCGGGTTGACGGTAGATGAGAATGATCTTATACCCCACACCTGCAACCACAGTGCACTGAAACAATCTGGATCCCTCAACTGGCACCTCTACAAGGCCCAATTTCTGATTTAAAACAAATGGCTACACCCCCACCCGTATGGTCCGCTCTCGAGTGGTGTATCACCGAGAACCCAGCAGGAACAGCCGCCTCCAAAATGGAACCGGCATTCTCATCCAGCCAGGTCTCGGTGATGCAAGCCAGGTTTGTTGTCTTGACAAGATCAGCAATAATAGGCATTTTGTTCTTTTTTTTCAATTTTATTTTTATGCTCCACTGCCTTGGGGAACTCTTTCCAGCATCCTTGGTGGTTCCCAGATACTACCTACCACCGTGACATCCAGACCCTCTCCACTCATGCCAACCAGCACCACCTCTGATTCTGAACCCCCCAGAGGTGGGGCCGCCCTATCCACCCAGGGCGCCTATCTCAAGGTCAAAATGGCAGGTGCACGAGAGGTCCCGTGGAGAGGAAACCAGTCCGGTATTGGGAGTGTGGGCTGAGAGGCTGAGGTGCCTTTACCTATCCCCAGGAGTGGGGATTTTCTGCTTTATTCTGTGGTTCCTGTCCCTCAGAGTGTGGCTTGACAAGGCAACATTATGCTGCAACCCCGCCCCTGCATCCGGGGTGTCGCTTTGCTGGGTGCTTCCGACTGCCGCCAGAGGCTGCTCCAGGAGCGATCACTCCCCAGAACCCTCCCTGGGAAGAGAGAGCAGTCCTCCAGATGCTCGATCTCTTCCCTCCCCCAATGATCCCTGATGACCCGGGCTCGTTTCCCGAACCCGGGTCACCGGCATGGTATGAAGTGTGGCGTCCAGCGCCTCAACTCTCAGCACCACCGGGCCAGCTATAACCATCATGTTCTTAATAGACCTGGCATTGAACAACACCACTCGAGTCGGGCGAGATCGTGGGGCCGGCTGACCTACTAGCCCTATAACACTGGAGCCCTTGGGTATGGGGACCAGATATGGAGGACCACTCTCTGGAACCCATTTCACCCCAGGGCGTCTCCTGGTCTTCACTACCCCAATCCGGCCACCCAGCTGAATCCTTCCAAGAGGTTCGGGACCCCCAGCTCCCCTGCGCCTTCTACCTACTACACTTAATGCCCTGCAGCGTCCATAGACTGCCACCGGCAGTGGGGGACAACTAAAGGAACGGAGGCCCCGAAGCTTGGAGGAGGAGGAGGAGTAGCACCTGACTGGGAGAGCAACCTTCCAGCAAATCTCCACGCCAGCCAGAGACTGCTAACAAAATCAAAAATAACCAAAAAAAAAACCAAATCCACCCAATCTAATGTATAAAATCATTTCAATCAAATCACTCAATCTCACAAACATCCACACACTCCACAACCACACTCAACATAATAATCTAAAAAATTGTCTAAGTTAGCCAGTCCTTACAGCTGCATAAAGTAAACAAAGGAGATATTAGAGAACCAGTCACAGTATATCAGTCCAAGTTGGATTCTGAACCCAGAGAGCTCCCACCACTCAGGGTAAATGTCATGACAAAAATTCCACCCCAGCACTACCTCTCACGCAGTAAGGGGAGAATCAACAGTAGCTTAAAAATAGAGAAAATCAATGTGCTAGGCACTCTCATTGCCCATATGAAACCAACAATAAGGTTGAGGTAGAGGGGAGCTATTAATTTCCAGGATCGAAATTCTTAAAGGCAGGCTATCAACTAGTTGGCCCCCAATTCATCAGGTTATAGAGGGGGAGTATAAGAAAAAGGAAAATCCACTTCCACAATCCTTCAGAAATCTCCTCGCCCACAGTGGGAGAGTGAACAAGGGATAGAGATCTTTCCACCAAAAATCCTCTGCCCTAGAAGAAATTCCGTGGTCCCAGGTTCCATTCTTCACACTCCAGGTGGACCAATACTGTCCAGTACTACAGCCCCACAAGCTGACTCCCCAGCCTGCAGGGGAGAACTGACAGAAAAAGAACCCAGAGAGTGTAATAATTGGGGAGATGTACAGGCACCCCCCTGCTACATTACCAGGTGCTAGTCAGACGCCCGCAACCCACAGCTACAGATGCCCAGGTGAAGTGGCCTTCTAACCAACCCCCAAGGTGACTTAGGAGGGGCCGCAATCTCCTGCCAATCTTCCAGTGGTCAGATGCAAGCGTCTCCTGCCTGTTCCCAGGCACAGCCCCTGGGAGACCACAGAGGATCCCTCACCCAATACCACTCTCTAGCACTCTATGGAACCCCCCTCGACCCAAAGTGGAGCTCTCTCTATTCTGGGTCCAGCTCCACACAGGAATGACACAGTCCAGCTGCAGCATGTCCCGACTGCGCTCCAACACTCTCCCCACAACAGTTCATCCAGCAGTAGGCAATGACCAGTGTTAAAGGTCCAGAAGATTCAGCACCCAACTCCCGCTTCAAAAACAAAGCAGTGACCAGGCTTCTCGAATCTCCGTCTACTCCAAGCGGCACAGGTAGGAGTAATTCTCAATGATGCAGTTCTATAGTATAGACTGCTGTATGGGTTACATCTTAGTATGAGTAATGGTTTAGGCAGTCCTCAGACTCACAATTCCCACCATGCACCTAACCTTTCTTCCTCACTTGACATCACTGACTGGCCACCACTAAAAAATACCACAAAATGCATTAAAAGCACACAAATAAATGAAATTAAATAAATAAAATAAAAAAATATAAACAGCTCTAGCTACTGCTTATAGACGGTTGGTCCAGTGTGGCCACCACCTTGCCCACGAGGGGATGTCTCCACAAGTACTGCCAGCAGCAGTGGTTCTCAGCCCCAGGGATGCCTCCACCATTTCAGCCAGTGGAAGTGGCTCTTGACTTTTAAGGGGATGCCTCCACCACTGCTGCCAGTGCCAGTAGGTCTCAACCCCCAGAGGGATGTCTCCACCAGTGCTGCCAGCAGCAGTAGTTCTCGGCCCCAAGGGGATGTCTCCTGTTGCCAGATGTGGTGGCTCTCAGACGCCCACACCCCCAATGCCTCTGATGCTTGCCACTTAGATTTAGGTCTTATAATGCAAACATGTGACTAGAAGTGATTTACAAAAAACAAATGAATAGGAAAATCTCTATGTGTATCTGCTTTGCACACATACTACTTTTTTTTCCAAACTACCTCTTTGGTATGCCTGTGTATATCCAATTCCCTTACTGAGGCAATCCCACCCCACCCCACAGACACAAAGGTTTGCTTTGCACAGTATTTGAGGCATTAGAGTGATTTGGTGTGGTGTGGAAAGTTTTACAAGAAACAACCAAAGTTCAGGAGAAATGATCTCCTTACATCTTTTTCAGAATTGCCTTCCACATCTGAATGCAATAGAAACATAGAAACATAGAAGCTGATGGCAGATAAGGACTGCTTGGCCCACTTAGTCTGCCAATTTTCTTACCTAATGGTTAAGCTGCTGATCCTAGTTAACCAACAGCCTACTTCCTCCTACCCCCCACTAGAATTGCCTTATGTCTGTCTCATGCATTCTTAAATTTCCCCACTGTTTTTGACTCCACAGCCTCCACAGGAAGGCTATTCCACGCATCTACAACCTTCTCCGTGAAGAAATACCTCCTCATGTTACCTCTGAGCCGTTCCCCCCCTCTATCTTCAAATTGTGTCCCCTTGTTCTTGCACATCTCTTTTTCTGAAATATGCTACCCTTTTGGACTTTGTGGATTCCCTTGAGGTACTTAAAAGTTTTTATCATGTCCCCCCCCCTCCCTCCTTTCCTCAAGGCTATACATATTAATCCCCTTTAGTCTTTCTTCATATGTTTTCTGGAGCAGACCCTGCACCATTTTGGTTGCCCTCCTCTGGACAGCCTCCACCCTGTCTATGTCTTTGCGGAGATGGGGTCTCCAGAACTGCATGCAGTACTCCAGATGTGGTCTTACCAACTGTCTGTACACAGGGACAACAACTTCCTGTTTTCTACTGGTGATGCCTCTCTCTATGCATCCCAGTATCCCCCCAGCTCTCCTTACTGCCTTCTCACATTGCTTATCCAGCTTTAGGTCATCTGATATAACTACCCCCAGGTCCCTTTCCATTTTTGTTGTTGTCAGTATCTCACCCACCTTTGTGTACTCTTCCCCTGGGTTTTTTGTTTCCCAGGTTCATTACTTTGCACTTCTTTGCATTGAATCTAAGCTGCCATACAGTTGACCATTCCTCCAACCTTGCCAAGCCCCTTCTCATCCTTTCCACCCCACCTTGTGTATCAACCCTGTTGCAGATCATTGTGTCATCTGCAAAGAGACATACTTTTCCTTCCAGTCCTTCTGCAATGTCTTTTATAAAGACATTAAAAAAGCCAGCCCCAGTACTGAACCCTGTGGTACCCTACTAGTTACCCCCTTTCTTCACTGTGGACTCCTTTTACTATTACCCTCTGCGTCCTGTTGTCCAGCCAATGTTTTACCCAGGATACCACCCTGGGACCCACTCCCAGGCTGGCTAATTTGTTTATTAATCTTTTGTGTGGAACTGTGTCAAATGCCTTGCTAAAGTCTAGGTAGGCCATGCCCACAACCCCTCCTTGGTCTACTACTTTGGTCACCCAGTCAAAGAAATCGATTAGATTCATCTGACATGACCGTCCTGCTGTGAATTCATGCTGCCTTGGATCCTGTGCCCCACTGGCCTCTAGGTACTCAACAATTCTTCCCTTCAGAAGTGATTCCATCATTTTCCCTACCATGTTCAAGTCATTTAACTTCCTTGTGCTCCCAGGTCACACCTGGAAACATGCCTTGGCTTAGTATGTCTTTCTTGGTTAAACAATTTCCCCTTCTGTTTTCCTAGTTTACATTTAGATTGCTTTCCAATTTTGGATCCACTATGATCCAAATGAATAAGACCATCATAGAGATGGTTCCTATAGATGAAGGCACATTGATGAATACACAGAAGGAGGGAATATGTGATTGCATCTTCTGTTTTCAACCTTGGTAGATTGTGTGAAAGATCATTTTGCACCATACTATCCTGCTTAAAGCCGAACCAGGGTAAATTGTTTTGTGGTATTTTTGATAAACTGCCCATGATACTCTGCATTATTGGGGTATGTGCTGGATTGTATTTAATTTGGACAACATTTTAGACAACAGTTCCTTCAATTGATATCTTTGCTGGGACTAGCACAAGCAGTTGCCTCTGGAATGCACCAACATAGCCACAGTTTGGATGTGAGCTTCTCATCAGGACTTGACAGTGCAGTCAAGGCTAAACCCATCAGTTAGTCAGATCATCATGCAGTGTTGTTCCTCTGTGAGGCCCACTGTCTTAACACCCCTTCTGTGGAGATTGTCTGGTACCGTCAAAACATAATTTGGTGCCTCACAAATTCCTGGAGGTACTAGACATCTCGGGGATGATGCTTGCTTGTGCTCAGGAGCTGAGAAGGCCATGGAGTACTATAACACCATTCTCATGGCTGCCTTAGACTCCCTGGCACCTTATCGCATTCACCCCTTGACATCCTATCACAGGTCACCTTGCTATTGTACTGAGTTGTGTTGCTTAAAGACTATGGGACAAAAGTTGGAGCACTCTTAGAGAAGGTCCTGATCTGAGGAGGTCAGGTTGGCATTGAAACACACTATGGTGAGTATTGATGGGTAATCAACATGAAAAAGACAAAGTTCCTGTCAAGATTGATTGCTGCAGGGAGGAACTGACCAACTCAGCTCTTTTGCACCATAGACGGTTTGCTAAATCCTTGCAGTCTGTGATCTGTCAGAGCCTTTTCAGCAGATAAGTATGAAGAGTTTGGCAAATTCTTCTCTGACATGGTGTCTTACATTACAGTAGATCTGGTATCTATTCAAGTAACCTGTCATGTGCTGCCTGTGGTCTACCTTCTGGTAGTATAGATCTGCTCACCTGCAGTAAGTTTCAACTGGTCTTGGTGGATGAGGTGCTCTGAGTGATCTCTAGTTTGCATGTCACCTACTGTACACTGTAACCGGGACCAGCGTGGCTACTTCTGGGATGCAGCAACGTCCTGGGCATGGTGATCACTGAGATTGTCAGTGGTTTCTTGAAGGAGGATGTTTTTCCATCTGCTTTGAAAATGGCAGTGGCCAAACCCCTCCTAAAAAAACCTTCCTTAGACCCTGACATTCTGGCAAAATACAGACCTGTTTTTAACCTTCTCTTTTTGGGGAAGGTTATTGAGACAGCAGTGGTGGTTGACCAACTTGTGGATTACCTGGAAAGTTATAACATCTATGAACCTTTGCAGTTTCAGTCCTGCCACAGTACTGGGACTACTCTTGTCTGTATGACCCATTATCTTCTCCTAGAGAAGGATAGTGAACTCTATTCCATCTTGGTCCTTCTCAAACTCTCATTGGCATTAGACATGGTAGAAAACAGGGTGCTGTTGGATCACCCAGAGGACCTATGTGGTTATCACTGGCACTGTTTTGGGTTGCTTTGAATCCTACATAACCAGAAGAAGAGAGCAGGTTGCACTAGGAAATTTTGTCTCTGGGGCTTCTGTGCTCTACTGTGGGGGTCCCTCAAGGCTCAATCCTTGCCCCTGTGTTGTTTTCCATGTACATGTTGCCTTTGGGTGAGATCATTAGATGGTACAGAGTTGAGTTTCACTGCTCTGCAAATGATGCTCAACTATAATGGTCTTGTCCTCTGACCAAGGATCATGCACCCTTAGTGCTAGGGTGGTACCTTGGTGACATGAATGACTGTATGGCCTCAAACTGGTTATGTATTAATCCAGGGAAGATGAAAGTCATGGTGACTGAGTCAAGTTGATGGAGCTCAACAGTGATAGGAGAGGCGGTAGCCCTCCCTGTGCTGAGTGGCCAACCTCTTTTTGCAGTTGATGCAGTTAGGAATCTTGAGGTCATTTTGGACTGCAGGCTGACACTAGACCAGCAGGTGTAAGTGGTCATCTGATCTGACTTTTACCATCTTCAAAATATAGCCAGGGCCACACCACATCTGGCTCCTGCTGAACTGGCAATGATCGTCCATGCTTTCTTTACCTCTAGATTGGACTACTTTAATGCTCAATACTTAGGGTTATCTGGAGGTTTAATGTGATGCCTGCAACTGGTCCAGAATGCTGCAGCTCAACTGATGATGGGAAGTTCTCAGAGGGACAACATCATGCTGGTTCTGCGCATGCTGCACTGGTTGCCTTTATGGTGGCTCATAATCTTAAAGATATGCTTGTTACTATGCAAGGCCCTGCATGGTTTAGGACCTAACTACTTGAAAGATCTTCTGGTTTCCTACCGCCTAACCCAATCCCTTGGTTCCACTGCTGTGGGCCTACTTGTGGTCCCCTCATCCCATCTGAAACAATTGGGGGACAGAGCCTTTGGGGTTGCAGCCCCAATGGAACTCCAACCCAGGAAGTATCCACTCTGCAGGCACAGTGGAGGCCTTTAAAAGGCTACTAAAAACCTATTATTTGAGCAAGCCTTCCTGAGCTAGTACGTTTTAGCTAAATATAGAGTATTTATTGTTATGCTTTCAATATCTTTGACATGTATGGTTTGTTGTTGTATATTTTAAATCGTATTACTTGAAAAAAATGGCTGCACTGGGAATGGTGGTGCTCCTTCCAAAAAAGATAATCTTGAAAACAGGTGGGCACTCACCAATGAAAAAACACAGGGCTCCAAAGGTTTGCAACTGTGCAGTACCTCCAAATTTATTCCAAATAAATACAGTAGTATACTTAACACATTTCGGACTGTGGTCCTTTATCAAAAGCTAGTACAACTAACACCAACACAGACTTAAATACTACAATCAATTAACTCATGATATCGTCAAGATAAAACCTCCACTCTGATTGGTCAAGCAAAATGCTTCAGGTGACTTTCATTAGAAAAGATCAATTTTAAAGCAGACCTTTACAGAGCAGAAGGGATTTGAACCAACTACAGTGAGTTCAAAAAAATATGTTATTATAAAAAATGGAAAACAAAAATTAAAGAGAAATAAGAAAAAAGATAAGTGAAGGAAGGAAAAAAAGAGGGGAAAAAATAAAAAGCGGGAATAGGGAAGGGGAGGAAAGGAAAATAAAAAAGGGTAAAACGCGGGTAGGGGAAGGGGAATGGGGAGTAGGTGTGGGAGAAGAAAGGGAAAGGGGGAAGGGAATAATGAAAAAAGACAGGTACCTGTACTTATATAATACATGATAGATACAGTTACATCCCTTTATTTAATACACAAAAAAACTTAAAATTACAGACACCATTAAAAATGACTTTTTTCTCTTTTCCTCAAAAAAGGTTTAAGATCAAAATTGGTATTCAAACCTGGATACTGAGTTGCTTTCAGATTAATAATCCAAAAGGATTCTTTGATCAAAACCAAATCATTATAGTTGCCACCTCTAGGATTCAAATTAACTTTATCAATTGCTGTGAATGAGAAAGTATGTGTACTTCCTACTTCACTTTCATGGATGTGTGCTGCTGTAGCATAAGTCAGGTCTTGTTTCTGTATAGCTCTCAAATGTTCATTAACTCTTATTTTAAAATGTCTAATAGTTGTCCCTATATAGAAAGCCTTACAGCTACATGTAGCCAAATAAATGACCCCGCTCATATCACATGTAATGATCTGTCTGAGGTACTTGAAAGGAAATAGTGATATGAACAGGGATGAACTATTGAGAAAAAGGGATCCACTTTCTGTAGTAAATACACACATTAACTTCGTTAATACCTTTTCAGCACAGGCACATACAGTTCAAGAAGTTGTATATAAGAATTGGCATGTGCTTCAAAGTGACCCGGGTCTTAGACCTTACACACAAGAATTTCCAAGGATGGCATATAGGAAGACTATGACCCTAGGAGACACTTTTACACATAGTCATTTTCAAAAAGAGGAGAAAAATTACACTTGGCTCACAAGAGGTGTGTCTGGTTGTTTTCAGTGCAAAAGATGCACTGTCTGTAGTCATGTGCAGCCAGCTAAAAACTTCAGAAGTGCTAATGTAAATAAGGAATTTGAGATCAGACAGATCATTACATGTGATACAAACAGAGTAATTTATTTGACTACATGTAGCTGTAAGGCTTTCTATATAGGGAAAACTATTAGATATTTTAAAACAAGAGTTAATGAACATTTGAGAGCTATACAGAAACAAGACCTGACTTATGTTATAGCAGCACACCTCCATGAAAGTAAAGTAGGAAGTACACATACTTTCTCCTTCACAGCAATTGATAAAGTTAATTTGAATCTAGAGGTGGCAACTATAATGATTTGGTTTTGATTAGAGAATCATTTTGGATTATTAATCTGAAAGCAACTCAGTATCCAGGTTTGAATACCAATTTTGATCTTAAACCTTTTTTGAGGAAAAGGAGAAAAAAAAGTTATTTTTAAATGGTGTCTGTAGTTTTAGTTTTTTTTTGTGTATTAAATAAAGGGATGTACCTGTATCTGTCATGTGTTATGTAAGTACAGGTACCTGTCTTTTTTTCATTTAGTCCCTTCCCCTTTTCCCTTTCTTCCCCCACACATAGTCCCCATTCCCCTTCCCTTTACATTCCCCCTCCCTTTTTTCTTTTGTCCTTTTCTTTCCTCCCTTCCCTATTCCCCTTTTTTATTTTACCCCTCTTCTTTTCCTTCCTTCACTTATCTTTTTCTTATTTCTATTTTATTTTTGTTTTCCATTATTTAGAATAACTTGTTTTTTTGAACTCACTGTATTTGGTTCAAATCCCTTCTGCTCTGTATAGGTCTGCTTTGAAATTGATCTGTTCTAATGATAGTCACCTGAAGTATTTTGCTTGACCAATCAGAGCGGAGGTTTTATCTTGATGATATCATGAGTTAATTGATCGTAGTATTTAAGTCTGTGATGGTGTTAGTTGTACTAACTTTTAATAAAGGACCACAGTCTGAAATGCGTCAAGCATACTACTGTATTTATTTGGAATAAATTTGGAGGTACATTTGCAAACCTTTGTAGACCTGTGTTTTTTGGTTGGTGAGTGCCCATATTTTAAATCATGTACAGGGCCCCGAGCCCTAGGAAAAGGGCACTTTGTAAGTAAAACTGCCTTGCCTTGCCTAATTTAAGTTGTTTTCATCAAGAACTAAGTGCTCTCCCCTGTACCTGAGTATTCTTATAGTATTAATGATGTACTGCACTCTGAACAGGAGGATGCACATGTCTGCAGTTTGCTGTTTTGAGTCTTCCCTGAATCAAATGTGGAAACCTGTTCAGAAGGTTGACTCTCTGTGTATTTTACAAAGCAATTTTTAAATACTTGCAGTGCATGCACTTTTAAACAGCATAGAATTTACATTGATGTAGTGCTTTCATACACTGCATCCCACAGTGCTTTGCAAGCAATTTATTTACACAAGATAGTCAGGGACCTATCTCAGATGCCACATCTCAGTTACGGTCCTGCTTCTTCATAGGATAGCTTGATGCCTATCACTATCATTGGCACTTTGATTTTGTTATGTTATGCCTAGCTGTTCTTTACGTTATTTTCCTTTTTTCAATTTTTTCAAGTATTTGGGGTGTGGGTCTAGGGAAGGAGCAGGAAATAAGAAGGGTTTGTTGTACCAAGATAAGGAAGTCAGGCTAAACAGTACACAAAACAGTTTGTGGACATGCTGTTAGATACAGGACCATAAATTCTTAGTCAGGGGAAATGTGCATTATCATTAAGAATAATTAAGTCTATCTGCAGTAAGAGTTGCAGAAATACAGGGGTACTCAGAGGAAAATGAGGGGCTGGAGGTGCTGTTGCTCATCCTGGAAACTGGTACCGGGGCTGCTATCCATATAGGGGTGATATACAGACATCTGGCACAGAGGGAAGAGTTGGATAGGGCACTTGAGGAAGCTATCATCAGGATGGCAAGTAAGGGGGAGGTGCTGCTAGTTGGTGACATCAATCTGCCAGATGTGGATTGGAACCTTCCAACTGCAGTTTTGTCAAAGAGCAGGGACATTCATGATTCCCTACAAGAGATTTTTCTCAGGCAGCTAGTCAATGAACACAGTAGGAGTGGACTGTGCTGGACCTGTGCTTAGAAACATGGAAAGCAGTGCAGCTGTACCAGTGGGCAGTCCCTCAGGCACTAGTGATCACTGGACAGTGTGGTTTACCATTAAGATAGAAAATGAGACAAACCACACAAAGACAAGGGTACTGGACTTTAGGAGGGTGGATTTTAAAGAAATGGGAGGCTGTCTCAAAAACTGCCTCATGGTGGGGATTGACAGTAAAGAGTAGAGGCTCAGTGGTTTAAAAAAAAGGAGGGCGTAATTAAGGGAATCAGTCTCTACATGAATGAAGTGAGTAAAAGTAGAAGGAAAAAGGGTCCATTATTGTTTTGGTGAAGGAAAAAAGCATGGCATTTGGGAGGAGTTCCAAATAAAACAGAAGGAGTGAGGAAAAGTGGTGAGGGGAACAAATACATTGACAAAGTGAAGGGGATAATGAGGGTGGCATCAGGAGACTGTGCAGAAGAGGACCAGAAAAAGCAGACATCTTCAACAGGTAGTTCTGCTTAGTCTTCTTGGGGGGGGGACTACCAGGGAGCAACAGGAACAAAGGGGCTGAGATGGAAACAACTCCATTTACAGAGAAAAGAGTCCTGAAGGAACATGCAGCACTGAAGGTGGACAAAGCTATGGGGCAGGACGGGATACACCCAAGGCTACTAAAGGAACCCAGAGAGGTACCAGCTGCCCCAATGATGGTCTTATTCAGCAGCTCACTGGAAACAGGCATGGTTCCTTAGGACTGGAGGAGAGCAGATGTGGTTCCTCTACATAATAGCTGTAGCAGGGAGGAGGCTAGCAACTGCAGGCCGGCCATTCTCACCTCAGTGGTGGGGAAATTAATGGAAACTCTGTTAAAGGAAAGATTGGTAAGATATATTGCATCCAGTGGGGTGCAAGAACACAGGTAGGATGGATTCATAGTGGGAGTTCATGCCAGATGAATTTGATTGATTTCTTTGACTGGGTGATCAGGGATATAGGTCAGGGGAGGGCAGTGGATGTGGCTTATATGGACTTCAGCAAGGCCTTCAACACTGTGCCTCACAGAATACTGCTTAAGAAACTGAGCAGCCTAGGGATGGAATCTAAAGTGGTAAACTGGATTAGAACTAGTTAATGGATAAGTGATAGATGGGGGTGATTAATGGCACTCACTCTAATGATGGGAAGGTGACCAGTGGGGTGCAGCAGGGCTCAGAACTGGGACCAGTACTCTTCAATGTTTTCAAAAGTGACTTTGCAAAAGAACTGGAAAGGAAGGTATGCCTTTTTGCAGAGAACACCAATATCTGTAATTGGATGGACACTCAGGAGGGGGTAAAGAGCATGCGTAAGTGTCTTGGGAAACTCAAGGCAGTCCAGAGAGAGGCAACTGAAATGGTGCAAGGGTTACATAAAAACACCTAAGAGAAGAGGCTGAGGGATCACAACAAACCCTGGAGAGAGTCTGTTTTAGATGAAAAGGAGCACCAGAACTAGAGGGCATGTGATAAAGCTGGATGTGATGAAGTTAAGAGGGATGTGAGGAAATACTACTTCACTGAAAGAGAGGTATACTCCTGAAACAACAGTAGGGGGATTCCATAAACGTACAGACATATGTGAATATTAGTAGGCAGGATGGAGGGGATGGCAAAGACCCATTAAGATCTGTGGAGACAGATTAAGTAGGGACCATCTAGACAGACTGGGTAGGCCAAGCAGTCCTGTTCTGCCAAGAAAATCCTATGTTTCTAGGTTTCTTCTAGCAACTTGGAATGTGAATTCCTCTGTCAAAAGAAAAAAAAAGATCCTTACTTTTGCATTAAAAGAAAATATAGATATTTTATATTTACAGGAGACACAACTGGGAGATCAGGCAATTCAAAAGCTAAATATTATGACTAGGTCAAATGTTTTATTCTATAGTGAAAACTAAATGTAGAAGAATAACAATTTTGTTGAAAAAACTCTTAGATTTAAAAAAAGATACAGGAATTCAAAGATGCAATAGGAAGGATTATTATGATTGAAGGTTTACCGGTGGGTACAAGAATTACTGTTGGGGTTATAGTATACCCCATTTACTTTTTCTACTACAGTAGTCATGTAACTGAAATAACACATGGACTGATTCTGCTTAAAGCTGAAAACATAATAATTGGCTGAGATTTTAGTGGTCAAATAAATCTATTTGTAGACAAAACATTCACCATGCACCTGGACGATTATAAAATTCGTAGATGCATAAATGATCTAATAATTGAACAAGGACTTCTTAATATATGGTATCATCACAACCCAAAAATAAGAGACTACCGTATACCTTCTACTCAAAATATAACTCTACATTTTCCAAAATAGATTAGTACCAATTAATTAAAAAAGACTACTTTTCAACACGCTGTAATCTTTAATAAATAATATAATAATGTTAGACCATGCTATGGTGAAAATAACTTTTGTCTGCCTACCAGAAATAAATAGGAACTCTAAATTAAGATTTGACAATGAACTATTATGAGATCCCCAATTTATAAGTGAGATACAGCAAGCTACAACAAAGTTCTGGCTTTTTAATTTATTAGAGCAATATCAAATAATTCAGATCGGGATGCTTTAAAGTCATAATACATGGCCATATTATCTCTTATGCCTGTCACACTTTATTTTAAGTGCCAACTGCAATGTACCTGTGGGGTAGGTAATCAATAATTGCATGCAGCAGTAGTAATTACATTGTTGTTGCAAGTTTGTTGCATGTAACAGCATTGCAATTGCAAAGCAGTTACTGTGAACCATTAAAGTAAATAGAGCAAAGAAGCAACAAGAAATAAAACTAGATGCAGAAATTTATAGATTGGTATTTTTATAGTCCAGAGGGAAATGAAACATAAGAAACTGGCTATACCGAATTCATATTGTGGGAAAAGTATGTTCAAATTAAGATTAACCCTTCTCCACCAGGGAGACACGTGAGGGAAAATATTAGCCTATGCAGTCCAAAAGCAAAAAGAACAAACATAATTATATCCCTAACTAATTTGACTGGAGGTATTGTTACAGGCAAAAATATGTTGGACTCATATTTATGTACTATTTTTAAATTATATAATGTATCATTAAGCAAACCATTACTGATGGTGCATTGTCCCGGATTCTCCCTCCAGAAACAGGACAGACAACTTGCATGTTATTGTGCTCAGATTAGCAATCAATTTATTCTGTTTCACATTTCTTATTTACAGATTCCATCATAATTCCTCATTATTGTCTTTTACAAAACCCCGTGTTTTCACTGAAATACATATCAATATCTATCAGTTCATCCTTTTTATTCCTCTTCTTCTCACCTCCCCAGGTGCAAACCTGGGTGACTTCTTCTTCTCTTGTAGGAAATGGTGAAAACCAAGACCGCTTTTCTCTCCTTCTGTTGCTTCTTTTTATCCTCATGTTCCCTTATCATCCCCCCTCCCCTTCTTCTTCCTTCCCCTTTTCCCCCCCTGCCATCCACCTATGGCAGTCCATCATAGTCCACCCCGGACTCCTACTGCCATCCACCTATGACAGTCTATGCCATCCTTCCCCCATATCTGCTCCCCATATCCCTTTCTGATGGGTGGGTGGGTAGAAACAACATTTTCAGAAAAAGAGGCTATATTCCTCTGTGCTGCACCTTATATCTCCTGTATTTGGGACCTCCTACTTATACCCTCACCTATCCTCTTTCCTGCTCACCTTTTTGGCTCCTCCCCCTCCCCTCTGAAAACCTGCCCCTTACCCTATGACTCTCACTGTCCCCCCCTCTCCATCCTCCCACCCCTTTCTTTTCTGAGCAAACCAAATCTCTTTTAGGTTGGGATCCACCAGGACAACTTGGTCTGCCCCTTAATGGGCAAACTCCAATGTCCCGGATTCTCCCCCAAAAAACAGGACAGACAACTTGCATGTTGTTGTGCTCAGACTGACAATCAATTTATTCAGTTTCACATTTCCTATTTACAAATTCCATCATCATTCCTCATTATAGTCTTTTACAAAACTCTTGTTTTCACTGAAATACATATAAATATCTATCAATTCATCCTTTTTCTTCCTCTTCTTCTCGCCTCCCAAGTGAAAACCTGGGTGACTTCTTCTTCTCTTGTAGGTAACGGTGAAAACCAAGACCACTTTTCTCTCCTTCTGTTGCTTCTTTTTATCCTCATATTCCCTTATCATTTCCCCCTTCCCTCCTGTCTCCCCCCTTTTCCCCATAGCCTGTCTTCAGCTTGCATTGGATGACTGGCCTCCCCCCTCTGCTTCCTTCCCACCCTTCATTTTCCTTCCTGTCTCCTCCAGGCTTCAATAAAACCCATCATCTCTGTATTGAACATGTCTATTGCTAGGTCCAACAAATGCACCCCATCTGATCTATAAAAATCCTCTACCCACTCTTCCACCCCCCCTCAATATCACATAACCTCCCATACTCTTCACCAATGTCCCAACCCTCCTATTCATCTTTCTTCTGGCCCTGTCCACTGCCACATGGCTGAGTTCATGTCTCCAAACCCTTCTTGGTATCATGTCTGACCACGCCATGCTCACCCCAGGCCACCATTGTTTTATTTGCTCCAGATCCTGTTTGACCCACAAACAAGTGTCCACCCATGGCTTACCCCGATATCATTACCCCTGAGGTGTATGATAATTAAATCAGGGTTGGGTCACCTCTCTTTCATTTCTCTCAGGGTCAGAAGTAGTTGCACCCATCTCATCCCTTGTATTCCATGCCATGTCAGTCTACATTGTCTGACATCTTGGTAGAGCTGTTTTCCCTGGTTTTCTTGTCCGCTCTCCTCTCAGCCCAGTACATGTAGTAGTACCCGCAGATCCATACTTCCATAATACTCCCTCCACCTATTTAATTAAACAAAATATCTCTTATTATCTCATTCCTGTCTTTTTCCCTTGTTCATTTTTCTTGTTCCATTATCCTGTCCCCTTATCCCCCCCAACTCTTAATTCCATATCTGCAAAACAAACAGTAGGTGACATGTTAGTATCATTCATTCAAAGGCCGAATATATCTCTTATAACTGGACGACCACCAGCGTTCCATTTCCAACATTCTTGTCACTGGCTCCCCCTCTGCTGCCAATTTTGACACTGCTCCTATTCTAAAAGAATGGGAGGAATACCTAGCTGGATCCTCCCCAAGAAACTCCATACCTTTTTTGAGTATGGCTGTTACATGATAACTCGCCACCCTCTTCCCATCCCCATGCATAAATAATCACCCTTCCTTATTACCACACTCTGTAGTGTAGGCCCACAAAGATTTTACTGGGTGCAGGATCCAGTCAAGGTGTGCCCTGACATTCACCACATTCCCCTTTCCTTCCTGATCAGACTTGGATCTTCTAATTATGAACTGTATCGCTCTTTTTCCCCAGGTTATAGCTCCCCATTCCAAGCCCCCTTCTTCTCCTCTCCCCTCCTGCCAAGTCCCACCACTTCACTCACGCTTAAGGCCCCAGAAAACATCACAGGTAAATCATATGAAACAGCTGTGCCTCATTCTTTGACTTACTGATTGCAGGCAATATCCTCCCTAACTTGTCTAATAACTGGTCTGCTATCAGGTGCCTGATATCCTTGGTCCCTTGTTTCATCCTACTCCAACCCTGCATCATTCACCAAATAAGCACTGATTTAGTGGGAAAATCCCAGCCTCCCCCTACAAAACAGGGTACTAAATGAGAAAAAGACAAAGGTAGAAAGGTCAGTGGGGGATGCTGCTACAGAAGGTAAAGCCATCAAAAAATGGAGAGCAATGAGTGCCAATGCCCGTAGTCTGGGTAACAAGCTTCCTGAATTAGTGGCCTTGATGGAGGAGAAACATCTGGATATTGTGGCAGTCACAGAAACATGGTACACACAGAACCATGACTGGGACATAAACATACCAGGATACACTATCTACAGGAGGGACAGGGAGGGTAAAAGAGGAGGAGGAGTAGCTCTTACATAAGAGAAGGAATCAAAGCAACAGAACAAAAGGTAAACAGGAGGGAGAAGAAGCACTGTGGGTCAATTTGGAGGCAGGCAATGGCACCACAATCCGCACAGGGGTTGTATACAGACCCCCCTCTCAGGGGAGAGGAAATGGACAAGGAAATGATAGAAAGTATACTTAGAATGGCAGATAAAGGGGAGATATTGCTGATGGGTGATCTGAATACCCCAGATGTTAACTGGAGTGCAGTTGCAGCAGCCACTTCTAAGAGTGGGTTTATTCTAGATGCCCTACAGGGGGCGTGTCTTAGACAACTAGTATTGGAACCCACTCGAGAGGGAGCAATCTTAGACCTGGTCCTCTCAAATGGAGATGGAGAGAGGATCACAGATGTAGAAGTGGGTAGCCATCTGGAACTAGCGACCATCAAACAGTATGGTTCACAATAAACACAGCAATAGAGTCAAGCCATACAAAGGCAAAAGTACTGGACTTCAGGAGGCTGACTTTGCCAAAATGGGTGAGTGCCTAAGGAATGCACTAGCAAATGGGCAGGAAGGAGGGGTGGAAGAACAATGAGGAATAATAAAAACTGCCATCACAGAGGTAACAAGCCTTTGTGTGAAGCAAATAAACAAAACAAAATGATGTAAGAAACTACTATGGTTCTCAAAGGAGGTGGCAGTGAAGGTTCAAGAGAAAAAGAAAGCATTCAGAAAGTACAAGGAATCACAGAAGGAGCAGGACAGAGAATTGTATCAGTTAAAGCAAAAGGAAGCTGGGAAGGCAGTCAGAACAGCAAAGGCCCGAACTGAGGAAAAGATAGCCAACTCAGTTAAGAAGGGGGATAAAACCTTTTTAGGTACATCAGGGAGCAAAGGAAGACTAAGGAGGGATAGTGAGGCTTAATAAAGGGAGGGGTGGGCAGAGGGTGACTGTGAAAAGGCAGAGATACTAAACAAATATTTTTGCTCAGTATTTACAAATGAAGAGGGGGAGGTACCTAAAACAAACAATAGAAACACTCTGGATACAGAAGTTGATACCAACCCATTTACAGAAGAAAGGGTTCTGAAAGAACTCTTAAAACTGAAGGTGGACAAAGCAATGGGGCCTGATGGGATTCATCCCAGAATTCTAAAAGAACTAAGGGTAGAACTAGGGACACCACTGACTACCCTCTTTAACAAATCATGGGAGGATGGGGTGGTACCTGAGGACTGGAGGAGGGCAGATGTGATTCCCCTTCACAAAAGTGGGAGCAGGGCAGAAGCGGGAAACTACAGACCAGTTAGTTTAACCTCAGTGATAGGGAAAATGATGGAATCACTTCTGAAGGAAAGAATTGTCGAGTACCTAGAGGCCAGAGGGGCACAAGACCCAGTGCAGCATGGATTCACAGCAGGAAGGTCATGCCAGACGAATCTAATAGATTTCTTTGACTGGGTGACCAAAGTAGTAGATCAGGGAGGGGCTGTGGACATGGCCTACCTAGACTTTAGCAAGACATTTGACACAGTCCCACACAAAGATTAATATACAAGTTAGCCAGCCTGGGAGTGGGTCCCAAGATGATAGCCTGGGTAAAGAATTGGCTAGAGAATAGGACACAGAGGGTAATAGTAAATGGAGTACACTCTGAAGAAAGGGGGGTTACTAGTGGGGTGCTGCAGGGTTCAGTATTAGGACCGGTCCTCTTCAATGTCTTTGTAAGCAACATTGCAGAAGGACTGGAAGGAAAAGTATGTCTCTTTGCAGATGACACAAAGATCTGCAACAGAGTTGATGCACAAGGTGGGGTAGAAAGGATGAGAAGGGACTTGGCAAGGTTAGAGGAATGGTCAAATGTATGGCAGCTTAGATTTAATGCTAAGAGTGCAAGGTAATGCACCTGGGAAACAAAAACCCAGGGAAGAGTACACAATGGGGGGTGAGATACTAACTACAACAAAAATGGAAAGAGACCTGGGGGTAGTCATATCAGATGACTTAAAGGTGGGCAAGCAATGTGAGATGGCAGTAAGGAGGGCTGGGGGATACTGGGATGCACAGGGAGAGGCATCACCAGTAGAAAACAGGAAATTGTTATCCCTCTGTATAGACAGCTGGTGAGACCCCATCTGGAGTACTGTGTGCAGTTCTGGAGACTCAGTCTCTGCAAGGACATAGACAAGATGGAAGCTGTCCAGAGGAGGGCTACTAAAATGGTGCAGGGTCTGCACCAGAAGACATATGAAGAGAGACTAAAGGAGCTTAATATGTATAGCCTTGAGGAAAGGAGGGAGAGGGAGGACATGATAGAAACATTCAAGTACCTCAAGGGAATCAACAAAGTCCAAGAGGGTCGCATCTTTCAAAAAAAGAGGTGTGCAAGAACAAGGGGCACAATTTGAAGATAGAGGCGGCTCAGAGGTAATGTAATGAAGTATTTTTTTCACAGAGAGGGTTGTGGATGCATGGAACGGCCTTCCGGAGGAGGTTGTGGAGTCAAAAACAATGATTGAATTCAAGCATGCATGGGACAGCCATAAGGCAATTCTAGGGGGTGGGGGTAGAAAGAAGTAGGCTGCTGGTTAACTAGGATGTGCAGCTTATCCATTAGGTAGGGAAATGGGCAGACTAGGTGGGCCAAGCGGTCCTTATCTGCCGTCAAATTCTATGTTTCTATGTTTCTATGTTTTCAAGCTACAAACTAAGCTGACCCCTGCTAGATACACACCCATTGTGTTGTGAGCCATCCCTTTTTCCCACTGGTCTATCATAAATTTTCCTAACTGCTCCACAGTAACTGGCCCATTTACCTCCATGTGGTGTACTTCTCTGAACACTTGCAATGCCCGCCATGCCCCTTCATAGGTCCTCAAGGTCCTTGATGCCTATGAGTTGTGAAACAGCATTTTGGCTCCCTCTTGCCAACATCCCATATGTTCATTAGAATGGGCATTTTCTGTTCCTCTGCTGTCAGTGCCAGTGCCCGGAACCGATACAGCTGCAGACGGGAAAGGCTGTCAGCTAGGATGTTCCTCACCCCGTCTATGTGCCTGGCTCTGAAGGACATGTTCAATTGCAAGTCTGTCAGCACTAGTTGTCTCAGCACCCTTATGACTGTGTCTGATCTCACTCCCCTATTGTTAAGAACATCCACCACTGCCTTACTGTCACATCAGAATGTAACCTTCTGATTCTGCAATGCTTCTCCCCACACTAGGGTGCAAGCCCAAATTGGCATGATTTCCAACAATGTGATATCCTTCGTTCTCCCTTCTTTTACCCAATCTGCTGGCCATGGCTCTGAAAACCATTTTCCTCTCAAATATCCCCCCATTCCTAGTCCCTCTGCCACATCAGTATATGACTCTAAATCCGTATTATAAACCCAATCATGCTGCCAAAATGAACAGCCATTATAGCTTCTTAGAAATTCTTCCTACACCCGGAAATCTTCCTTCATCCCTTTTGTTATGTCCACCCAGTGATGTGGTCTTATTACCCCTGCTGTGGCCCTTGCTAACTGCCTTGTAAATGTCCTTCCCAGCCCAATTGCCCTGCAAATAAAATTATGATGTCCCAGTACTTGCTGTACCTGCCGTAACTGCACTTGCCTCCTGCTAGTATGTACCTGAATCAGCCCCAGCAGCCGAAACACTTCTTCTTGTGTGTCTACCTCAATCTCCAAAAACTCCATTACTTTACTGGGACCTTCAGTCTTGTCCGGTGCCAGTGGCACTCCTAGTTCACCGCATAGTTCTTGAAAACTGGCTCAGATCATCTCTGTCTCCCTGTGTCCACTGCCTACTAATAAGAAATCATCCAAATAGTGTATCACAGCCTTGTAACCCTTTTTTTGTTGGAATATCCACTGCAGACAAGTGCTAATTTTTTCAAATGTAGCACAGGCTATAGAACAAACCCATAGGCATGGCCTTGTCAAAGTAATACTGGTTTTCCACTTTGAAACCCAACAAATTCCAGTCCTCCCTCTGAACTGGCAGCACTCGAAAAGCTGATTCTATATCTGTCTTGGCCAGCCATGCATTGGGGGTTGCCCTGATAATCTGCACTGCCTCCTCCAATGTTGCATAGGTCACCCTGCTATGCTCTTCTCCTATAAAGTCATTGACTGACTCTTCTTCTGGGAATGAGAGATGGTGAATTACCCTGTGCTCCCCTTGCTGTTCTTTGGGTACTAAACCCAAAGGGGAAATTCTAAGGTTGTCCAAGGGAGGGATCGGATACGGCCCTTAAATCCTCCCTGCAGCCTTCTCTTTCTCTATTTTTCTTTTTAAAATGGCTTCTTTTCCCCTGACTGACCCCAAGTTATTTGCCTCCCTTGCCTGTCTCGGACCCCTGCACTGTAGTGGGCAACCTGTTCTAAAACCCCTTTTTATAGTTTCTGCTGTCATGCTATCTGGATAATGTCACAGGCATTTTTCCCAGACCTCTATCTTGATGAGGGTTTTAGCCACCTAGAAATGTTCTCTTTGCCATGTATCTTTCCCCACCCGATACCTACCTTCCCCTCCACTTTACACCCCTTCCTCTTCTCTTCAATATGACTGGGCCCTCTTCCCCCCATAACCCCTGCCTTTTATCCCTCTATGCCATGCCTGCCCCCTGGCCCATCCCGAAAGGGCTGGTGGACTGCACTTTGTGCACCCCCACTTGATTCCCTTGATTCCATGTTGTCCTACATCTTGCCACTGGGTTGGACCCCCCCACATCTTGGGCATGCGTGCCTGAATTGACATTGTGGCCAAGAGCAAAAGGCCCTGTTGTATCCCCAACAACACTTCTGGGGTAGCCCCCCTTTTCCCCGTCTCTCCCTCTGGAGTGGATTGATCAGTAAGATAATCTATACACAAATCTAACTGTTTTGTATCCCATCTAACAACCCCATATATCGCCATCCTTTGCCGAAATACTGTAATTTGTTATAATATATCCTCCCCATCTCCCTTTTACCTTCACCCTTCTTATGATCAGGGAATACGTGATCAATGGGATGCCCATCTCTGGCTTCTTTTCCATAACTATGGCTGAGTATGTGACAAAACCCACGAACCACCCATCCCACGTCTTTCTCTTTCTAAACTTATTCTCCTCCTTCTTGCCCAATAGTACCATAGCCACTGCCATCTTGCTCTTACCTATGCTCTCCATTTCCTCATAATTGGCTGCCACTTCTCTACTCACTAAAGCAAATATGTCCACATACTCTCCTTTCCATATTTTTTCCTTTGTGGCCTGCGGCACGTGTTCCCCTATTCTCATTCCTGGTGCTCCTATTTCCCTTGTTCCTTTTCAATCAATCAATCAATCAATCAATCAAAATCTTTATTTATCCAGGCGGGCACCATTGAACAAGGCTCATTTGCAAGGTGGACCTGGTCATGAATACATCAAAGTACAGAACAGAAGCAGGTATACAAAAAGCAATAATATACAAGGAAGAAAAAGTATATACAGTGTATACAGTATGAGTACAAAGTTGAAATAAATAAAAAATAACAGCATTATTTTACAATTGAAGAAGTTAGCAGGTGTACAATCAACCATAGGCATACAGGGGATATAAGCAGAGATCTTTTGAGTGAGGCATGTCCCACCACTTCACTCACGCTTAAGGCCCCAGCAAACATCACTAGGTAAATCATATGAAACAGCTGTGCCTCGTCCTTTGACTTACAGATTGCAGGCAATATTCCCCCCTAACTTGTCTAATAACTGGTCTGCTATCGGGAGCCTGATATCCTTGGTCCCTTGTTTCATCCTAGTCCAACCCTACATCATTCACCGAATAAACATTGATTTAGTGGGATCCTTCCACCTTTTCAAGAAAGATCACCTTCAGCTTTAACCTGCTGTTTCCATTCTCTGAGGTAGTCTGCAAACCAGCACATTGATTTATAGCCCAGGCCTAAGGTGCTTAGGGAGGAAAGAAGCAGGCTGTGATCGACTGTGTTGAATGCCTTACTAAGATCCAAGAAAACGGCACAGACATGCTTCTTGTTTTCAAGGTCTAGGAGCCAATCATTGGTCACTTTAGCTAGGGTTGTTATGGTGCTGTGCTTTGCTCTGAATCCAGACTGAACTGGGTTTAAAAGGCTTCTGGATTCTAAGTATAGCCCTAGCTGGCCACACACTATTCTTTCTAGTAATTTAGACAGGATGGGGAGGAGGGAGATTGGTCTGTAATTATTTAGATCGCAGGGGTCACCTGCTTTTAATAGAGGGATGACATGGGCTATGTTCCATTGAGGGGGGAGGCTACCCTGGGAGGTGACATGTTGAATAGGTGGGTGATTGGCACCGCAAGCACATGGTAGGCACATTTCAGATAGTATGACTCTATGAAGTCGGAGCCTGCTCCCTTCCTGGTGTCCAGTTGCAGCAGTAGGTCTTCCACCTCTTTTAGAGAGAGACAGGCAAGAGGGAGAAGGCCTCCTTGGTAGAGGGGGGCTTGTGAGTTGGTGGGCCCTGAGCTGTGTGGAGGTCATTGGCAGGAGAAGTATCAAATGCTAGCCCTGCCGTTGCAAAATGGTTATTGAGGGCTTCCAATATTTCCAATCGGTTAGAGATAATGCTGCCACCAGACTTAATTTTTGCTGGAATGGAATTACCAGGTGAGTGTCCAGACATGTCTTTTAATGTTTTCCAGAGCTTTGAAGGATTTCTTGGGGCAGAGGCTAGCTCCGAACGATAGTAGGCGGCCTTGGCTGCTCTGACCAACTTGGTGCACTTGTTACGTGCTCTCTTAAAAAGACATCAATCTGAGTCATTCTTGCTTCTTTGGGCTTTTTTCCATAAAGTATCCCTTTCTAACAGGGAAGCTTTGAGGTCAGGTGAGAAGCAACGGCAGGTGCTGCTCCTGACCCGCATCTTAACCAAGGGTGCATGCTTATTTAAAGCCTCACTTAAAATATCGTACAAAATAGTATATGCCCTGTTAACCATTTCGGCTAGGAAGAATTCCTGCCATCGCAGTGAATGTTTCAAGTCATGGACATAAGCAAACAAATAAAAGTTGCATTTGCACCTCTTGATAGAGAATTTTGCCACAAACTGTGAGTTGTGTATGGATCTAATGGTGGTGATTATACAATGATCGCTAATGTCTGAGAAAAATGTTCCGACATGAGAGAACAGGTGTGGCTTGCTAACCAAAATTACATCTGTCACCTTCTCCACCCCTTCCATAGTTTCCTTATCTGATCTGATCTCTGCCAGTGCTGTTTCCATCTACCCCAACCTACCTGTGCAGAGAGCTGCTATAATTTGTCCAATATACTCTTTGATACTATCGCCTACTGATCCTAATACACTAGCTGCAGGCCTTTCTGTTCCATGTAGCCTGATGTCACTGGGGTAGGACAGTCCGGGCTCCTGCGGTGAGGTAACTGGCTGAGGCAAGGAAGGTGGTGGAACCAATACTGCCGAAAGCTCTGACGTAGGTTATGGTGCCTGAATGGGAACTGGCTCCGGGGGAGGTACTAATGACTCTGGGGAACAGGGTTGTGGTGGTACTGGGCTGGCCGGCTGAGGAGGAGCCACTCGTGGTGGTTGCAGTCTCTTTGGACTGCGTGGCCTCCTCGACAGTCTTTTCCCATCACCCTCTTTTCCCTTTTCCACTTTCCTCTTCTCCCCCAACCTCTCAGGTTCCCCCCTTCAACCAGATGCCACATCATGTTGGCCTTCTCTGCCAACTCCACAATCGCCTTATAGGCCTCCTCTTTCAATGGCCTGTTCTTCGGTGCCATCTCTTCCACCAACGTACCTGTACAAACTGTGGAGAAAAACTGACAAGGTGCCATTATTAGTGCCAGTTCAATACAGACCTATAACAGCCATGCACCTATGTATCATAGCTATCCCCCCATACCACCTGGTAGGTCATCCGCCATCTCCAGGGGACATCTTCAGGGGCTTCCTAGGCCTGAAAGGCACCTTCTGGCAGCTATTCCCCCAATTTCAAGACACAATACCCCCTTTAAAAGCTTTCCATCCTGCTTTAAATTCCCCCCACAAACTTAACCGCCATTCTTCCCAAACTTGACACCCCCCCGTGGCCCAACCTGGGGATCCATTCTGTTCCCCTCTTGCACTGTGCCCCCCGAGGCTCATGGCCTTGTCCTTTCTTTGTGAGAGGCAGGTCCTGCTATGCGCTATGACATCACATGCCTTTCTGCCAATTGCGAGGCTTTGGGTCACCTCCCCCCTTTCTGTTAAACCTTCATAAAAAAAAGAAATTCAAAGCCCGAATATTCAATCAGCAGTCCTCTCTCCCAGCAACAAAAAACCTGAGTCCCAACGAAACTGTGGCATTTTGACTCACAGACCAGGAATGTAAAATATTTAATCTTGAGGAACATATTAAATGTAACAGCAGTTTACTGCCTTTGACCCCAACTCTAATCTGCATGTGAAAAAATACAGTAGGAAATAAAACCTTAAGCAGCTCTAAACTTTATTGTTATCTCTGAGAATGCGAGCTCTTCTGTTCGAATAAAAATGATTGTCCAAGAAATGCTTTCCCCCCCAGATGTCAACAGGGTAATCGTGACCAAAAGCATCTGGTTTCAGTGAAAAAATACTTTCTGTGCAACTAAAAGTGATTGTAAAAAAAATTCTTCCCCCTAAGATGTCAACTGAGTAACCTGCATCCCCTTGCGCGGCCCTGCCATGCGGTGTGGCATTCCCCGACCGCGTGGCTTTCTCCGCTAGGCCCTCATGCGGGCTGTATTATAGGCCCCTTCTTTTGTTAAAACAATCCCCTCTTCTCTTTTCTGTGGCCCCTGTTCCCTTTTGTGCAGCAAACAAACCCCCCTTTTAAAACGTGCTCTCTCCCCCAGTTCGGGCAATGTACTGGCCTCTACGCCTGACCCGACTCCATCTTTTGGCATGCAGCTCCATTTTATACCCACGACATCAGGAAAAGACATAAATAGTAAAAGCAAAAACTTCCAGACATGTTCCCCATTAGATTGGGATAGGTAATCACTTCACCTCATTATCCTGGAGCTTTCTGTATTGGGAAAACAGCAGCCGATGGTTCTCTGCTCTACGACCTTGAAATCCCAGGCCACATACAAAAACTCGGTCCTCCTGCCTTGGCTGCCCTCCCAAAATCTTTGAGCCATGTTTCCCCTTGCCACTCACAATGCCCACACAAAATGAGCCTCTCGCTCCCACACAACGGCCCAAGGATCTGTGAGGCTAGTCCAATGCAACTTGTTCAATGCATGCGCTCTGCTGCCCCTTATTATCTACCTTTCAGCTTTTCCTTTTAAAACATTAAATGCCCTTCATCTCACTTGTTGTCCTCTAACTTCAGATCATTTTTTTTTGTTACCTTCTGAGAAAACTCCTTGTACACAAACCTTGTAGCAGACTGGTGCCTCGAAAAACCACCAGCCCAGATCGAAAGCCAATCTGACATGCTATACTGTTGTTTTAAGACCAACAAAATTTTCAGCAAAAGAGGCTGTATTCTTCTGTGCTGCACATTATATCCCCCATATTCGGGACCTCCTATCTATACTCTCACCTATCCTCTTTCCTGCTCACTTTTTTGGATCCTCCCCACTCCTCTCTGAAATCCTACCCCTTGCCCTGTGACTCTCACTGTCCCCCCTCCCCCCTTTTCTTTTCTTTTCTTTTCTTTTCTGAGCAAACCAAATCTCATGTCGGGGGGGCACCAGAAAAACGTGGTCTGTCCCTTAAAGGGCAAATCCATTAGTTACTTATTATCTGAATGCAACACCAATGCAAAAATGTGTATAGTGGATACTGACTATATTAATACTCTATATTAAAGAAGAAAATGAAAATGCATTAAGATCTTTCACCGAATCAAAAACTCTTGGTATGGATGGTCTTGCAACTGAATCTTATAAAGCCTTTAAAAGATCTTATTCCTCTGTAGTTATTAAGTCTCATAGAGAAAATAGTGAGAGGGGCCCTTCCCTGCTTCATGTCTCGAGGCTGAAATAATTCTTATCCCTATAGAAAACAAAGATAATTTAAAACCTGAAAACTAACGCCTTATTGCATTACTCAGTAGTGACTATAACATTATTACAAATGTCATAGGAAACAGATAAATTGACTTAATAACTGTGTTTATTCACCCAGACGAAAGAAGTTTTGTTCAGGGGCATACTAGTTTCCATGGTCTTAAGACTGTTCAAAGTATTCTAAACTAGTGAAAGATGAAAAAATAAATAGGTTATTGTGCTGGAAGCAAGAAAAGCTTTGGATTTGAAAGAATGGCCATATTTATTTGCATGCCTACAATACTGGGGAATACTGGGGATTCGATGTTTCCTTCTCAAATATCCACAAATTTATAGCAAACCTATAGCTTATTGTCACATTAATTACATGGTTTCTCCTGGTTTGAGTATGTAAAATGGTATAAGGCAGTGTTGTCCCCCCTCACCACTACTTTTTATTGCAGCTCTGGAACCCCTTTTTATTAGGATTAGAGATAATGAAAACATTCATGTCATAAAACTGGACTCAGCACATCAATTTCATGTTTATGTTGATGATGTCCTGCTGTTGCTGTAAGAACAAGGATCATAAATTATGCAGCTTGTGGGAGAGATGGAGGTCTTTGAGTTTCAGGCGGTAAACTAAATAACAAAAACACATTTGCTAAGATCTTAACATATTTTACACCAGAAATGTAGAAGCTTTTTGGGAAAACTGAAGTAGTTAAAAATATTAAATTTCTGGGGAATTATAGTGTCAACTGATTTAAATAAATTAGAACAAACCTGGAGACCTGCGAAAAAACTGTTATTATGGTGTAGGATAGATACACTGAAAGCAGGGGTTTGGTTCATTTATTTTTAGTGGACGTTTAAAACTTCCATGAGTTGAAATCCGGAAATCATTCAAATTTTTTGGAAGTCAAACTACTTCTGTGATCCCACTTTTGGAATCCAGTATTCAGTTTTTTGTGATTACGGCGATCACGGAATGGCGATCACCTTTTGGGCGAGTGTACATCACTAAAAATAAATTTTGGCAATGTATACTCACAACAAATAGCAAGTGGGCACCCGAGACTTAGGATTCCTTCTTTTATGCAGGGGGCTGCACCCCCCAGGAGGGTTCCCCCCACCCTCCTACTAAAGGATTCTTAACTCCAGGGGCCTGCATATCGGGGGAGGGGTGCAAAAGTGAAAAAGAAAAAAACCCGACCCGGCGCAAAAACCGTGAGCATGCCCAGAACTGAATCCAGCACCTTCTCAACCCCAGCCTGCCACCAACCCACCATGCCACACGGCCAGCTCTGCAGACCACCACCACATTACACCCCAAAAATTCTCCCTCTCCTTCCACCCGTTGCATGGCATGGTCCATCCTCATGTCCCCCACAAACATATATACATAGCAACATCCCATCGCTATATTCACCAAACCCCCTATCCAGTTGCCCTCCCTACCAGGTAGCCCTGTGCATGGCACCATGATTGAGTCACCCTTTTTGAAAGCACTCAAATGCGGTTGCCTTGTACACGGTATACCTAGTATTCTAGGAAGGACCAATTTAAGGATGTTAATATATTAGTGGTAAACTATAATTTCTTTCAGAAAAAAAAAATCATTATTTCTGACTTCCATGCCTGTAATTTTGAAAGTCACCTAATTTTTGGTTTTACATCCGGAGGTCTGTGACTTCCTCCTCCTTTATTTTGGAAGTTTTTGCCTTATTTTTGGAAGTCAAATATTACCAAAATGGAGTTAACTGAATCCCAGACTGAAAGTGAAATCATGTCTAGATTAATCATTTGTATTTATGACTCTGGATGGTGAAAATTGTACTTTATTATTTAATGATATCAAAAGATGCTACACACAATGGAAGACTAAAGACCCACCCACAGTATATAATACCCTGAGGCAACAGAGATGACTCATCTGATAAGAACAGGAGAGTGGAGCACTGCCATTCTGTTGTAACCATTCCACCTTTGTCATCAAATGTTGTACCTGAAAAGGAAACTGAACAAAGTGTAGTGACATTGGATCCACTGTCCAGACATTAGCAGAGGACAAGAACATTGAGGGGGAAGGGAGGAACACTCAGACAGAGGAGGAAGTGGAGCCATCTTTAACAAAAAATACTCCTACGCTAGTCGAAGGGACAGGTAGTGCAAATCCCAGTTCTGAAGATGCTGTTGATCAACTGAGATGTTCTGAAAGAGCTACTGAACTTATGCATAAGCCCACCTATGACACTCCTGGTGCCTCCACTGACCTACCTATTCATGTTTTACACAGAGTAATACTGTATATATTATTTGGCAAACCAAATATAAGGGACACTAACCATCCTCCCAGGAAAAATTGTATAGGACTTTATTTAAATAAATAACATGAATAAAGCATTTATAAAAAAAACATACACCAGTGGGACCCCTGGAGACAAATATCCACTGTTTTCCACCAGAATGTAAGCTTTGTCAAGGTGCCCATCCTCAACAATGACTGTTCTTAAACACAAATTTCTTAAAGTGACGTGTGAGGACAGACATAAGAAAGCAATAAGACATGAAGGGGAGTGCATGGAACAGATTTTACTGCACAGTGACATAGTGAGACTCGAGGCCACAGGACAAGTGCCTTCAGCCCCTTGAAGTGTGGTAAAATCTATTCCATACACACCCCTGGAGTGTCTTATTGCTGTCATAAAATGGGCTCCTTTTTAACTTTTTACTTTTGGGAAAAGCATGTGTATGTGTAGAAACAATAGATTTATTTGTTTACATTTATGATAAAAGAGTCCTTCCACCCACTGCAAATGATGCCATTGATGATGTCATTGTATTATTATCTTTTTTTCTGCTTCCTGTTTTTTTTCTTCTCTATTTTCCCTCACAGTCAAGATATGGAATGTTTACCATGGAATATATAGATTCAAAATTCTGCTCAGTTCCATTGGTAGAATGTTCCTCTCCTAACATACTGTACACCCACCCAACAAATGCCTCTTCTAGAGCCAGAGACTCAATGATCTCACTGTCAGAGCAAGCAGAAGAGATTGCCCTAATGAGCAGGTAAAGATAAAAGGGGTATTTTTCACTGTCAGCAAAGAAACAGTTGTAATGAAAGCAATAAACAATATTTAATATTTCTGATATGTTTATGTGTGTAAGGAGAGTGTGATGATAGGGAAACAACATTTAATTAATTTTTTTTTATTTAAGGTAGCTTTATTTTTAGGGTATAGGTGATGTTTTTTTACAGTGTAAAGGTAGCAGCCATGTTTGTGATGGAAGATCAATTCTGGTTGTAGGGGGACAGATGGAAGATAGTTCTGGTTGTAGAAGGACTGATTTGCTCAGTGTGTGACGTGGTTTAGGACCAGGATGACTGTAAATGGAACAAATTTAATGCATGGCCACATGATATGTTTTGACCAATGAGACTTCTTTATTTTGGATGTACAAAGCAAATCCGGCTCCATTGTCACGGTGTGATAGTGCAACAAGATTTCCAGAAAAAACAAAGAACCGCACTACCATCCATGAAAATAGGTTATATTGGTGCTCCAGCCAGCAGCAACAATATCCAGATAAGGAACTGTGACCTCTACTGGTTTCATATGTAGTACGTCATCAGGAGGATATTTTCACAGATGGTGGTGTGGTTCTTTGTTTTTCCCTTTACTTTGGATGACGATTTTCTAATCAACAATAAAGTATGACATTTAACATATAAGTTTTCTTGACCTTCCTTCAAAAATATATATTAACACTAAATTACAACCTAGTGTAATACTATATTCAAGCATGATGCACCACTTTGATATAGATTTACTAGGGAGATAGCCGCACTGCTGAATTAGTGGTGTGTTTGTTTCAGCTCCACTGCCAAAGTAAAATATTTGATAGCAGTTCACTTACAAGGCATTCAAAGTCATAATCATTGTCATACCAATATGTAAGAGTGCAATCTGAGAAACCCTAGATGCAAAATGATCAGGTAGGGTCTGTGGTGATACTATAGGCAGAGAAAAATGGGCAGACTAGGTGAGTGAAGCAGTCTTTATCTGCCAGCACAATCTCTGTTTCTACTGCATGTTGATAATGTCACATTAGTGACATGCTGTTTTAATTCCACAGCAAAAAGATATTGGCCATTCACTTAAATAAGATTTGAGGATCCCAACCATACTATTTGTGTTGCCATTATATAAGCATGCTAGCCATAGAACCCAAAAAACTGCTGACAAAAAACACACAATATCCGTGGATACGATAATAACAGTTCTAGTTAAAAAAAGAAAAACTGTGAAGTTCTGGATCATTTTTTTTTTTATTTAGTTGTTTAACCAGGTATAGCACACTAAGCTGAAAGCTTTTTTACAGGAGCGACCTGGGAGCACAAGGAGGTTAAGTGACTTGCTCAGGGTCACACAGTATGCAAGTGGAAGCTGTGGGATTCAAACCCAGGTCTGGTCTGCTGAATGTCACCAGATTTGCAGCTCAGAGCCTTAGACCACTGCGTTATACTGCCCCTTTGAAGATCATATGATATACTGTATGCTGCACTCAGATCACTGCCCAGTATAGTTTTCACAGGTGTCCTGGGATGAATGGGTGAAATAATGGAAAGGTAATGTCATGTGTTGTTGGAACTGCTGCAGCCCTAGTCCTATACATTAACTAAATATCTAGTCTGAAATGTTAGATATATGCTTAAAAAACTAACTAAAAATCAAGTGTATAGACATCTAACTGTTGTGCAATTACATAGCAGGATTTGCATGCTTTTAAGACTCCCTTGTTGCTTGAGCATCAAAGGCAGACACCACTGCTAGTGGAGCCAACACACACTGCTGTGTAAGTGAGTGGACTGACAATCACCCGATCTGTGTACCAGCTGAACCGGACATGAGTTTGCATCCATTCTGGACCAGTTCTGGGTGTGGGATTCTGTTTGTACATTATGTTTTACATGAATTAGGACCTTTGTGGTCACCAGTACTGGGATGTTGCTATGTATATACGCACACGGGGCCTTGGGGATGGACCACACCATGCAACGGGCGGAAGGGGAGGGAGGGTTTGTGGGGCGTAGTGTGGAGGTAGGCTGCAGAGCTGGCTGTGTGGCATGGTGGGTTAGTGGCAGGCTGGGTTGGAAGGGTGCCAGGTTCAGTTCTGGGCATGCTCATGGTTTTTGCGCCAGGTCAGTTTTTTTTTTACTTTTGCACCCCCCCGACATGCACACCCCTGGAGTTGAGAATCCTTTAGTAGGGGGTGGGTGCAGCCCCCTGCATAAAAGAAGAAAACCTAAGTCTTGGGCGCCCACTTGCTATTCACTGTGAGTATACATTGCCAAAATTTATTTTTGGCGATGTACACTAGCCCAAAAGGGGATCGCCATTCCGTGACCACCATTATCACATGAAACTGAATACTAGATTCCAAAAGTGGGATCATGGAAGTAGTTTGACTTCTAAAAAATTTGAATGATTTCTGGATTTCAACTCATGGAAGTTTTAAACATCCACTAAAAATAAATGAACCAAACCCCTGCTTTCAGTGTATCTATCCGACACCATAATAGGTCAGTGGCTCAGTAGGTAACACACTCTCACCTCTGAGGCCGGGAGATCAGAGGGCTGTGGGTTCAGTTCCCACATCTGGCACTTGGGTTAATATCCCAGTACTGACACTGTAGTGCAGCACGAGAGGGGTGCTACACTTCTGAGGTGCCATCTTTCGGATGAGACGTTAAACCAAGGTCCCATCTGCTTGGATTGGTGGTAGTTCAGGTGGATGTTAAAGATCCTATGGCACTTATCAAAAAGAGTAGGGGAATTTCCCCTAGTGTCCTGGCCTAATTTCCCTCATTCACTAAAAATACCACCAACAGATTAATTCGGTTCAAGGTCAATTGGCATTCATCTGTATCTCCCTCCCCCGGGTTGTGCCCAAAAATAGGCAGGATTTGTCTAGTGCACTTACCCGGTCAACAAGAAATAATGACATCATTTTTTTGCAGGTCTCCAGATTTATTCTAATTTATTAAAATCAGTTAACATTATAATTCCCAGATATTTAATGTTTTTAACTACTTCAATTTTCCCAAAAAGCTTCTACATTTCTAGTTTAACATATGTTAAGAGCTTAGCAAGTGTTTTTGTTATTTAGTTTACAGCCTGAAACTCAAAGACCTCCATCTCTCCCACAAGCTGCATAATTTATGATCCTTGTTCTTACAGCAACAGCAGGACATCATCAACATAAACATGAAATTGATGTGTTGAGTCCAGTTTTATGACATGAATGTTTTTATTATCTCTAATCCTAATAAAAAGGGGTACCAGAGCTACAATAAAAAGTAGTGGTGAGAGGGGACAACACTGCCTTATACCATTCTGCATACTCAATCCAGGAGAAACCATGTAATTAATGTGACAATAAGATATAGGATTGCTATATATTTGCTGATATTTGAGAAGGAACTATCAGATCCCCAGTATTCCCCAGTATTGTAGGCATGCAAATAAATATGGCCATTGTCTTAAATCCAAAGCTTTTCTTGCCTCCAGCACAAAATTTTTTTCCATCTTTTACATAGTTTATAATACTTTAAACAGTCTTAAGACCATGGAAACTAGTATGCCCCTGAACAAAACCTTTCATCTGGGTGAATAAAGACAGTTATTAAGTCAACTTATCTATTTCCTATGACATTTGTAATAATGTTATAGTCACTATTGAGTAATGCAATAAGGCTATAGTTTTCAGGTTTTAAATCATCTTTGTTTTCTATAGGGATAAGAATTACTTCAGCCTCGAGACATGAAGCAGGGAAGGGCCTCTCTCATTATTTTCTCTATGAGACTTAATAACTATAGAGGAATAAGATCTTTTAAAGGCTTTATACGATTCAGTTGCAAGACCATCCATACCAAGAGTTTTTGCTTGGGTGAAATATCTTAATGCATTTTCATTTTCTTCTTTAATATATTAATTTATTCAGTATCCACTGTACACATTTTTGCATTGGTGTTGCATTCAAATAATAAGTAATTAATGGAGTTTGCCCTTTAAGGGGCAGACCAAGTTTTCCTGGTGGAACCACCCACAAGAGATTTGGTTTGCTCAGAAAAGAAAAGGGGGTGGGATGGGGTAGAGGAGGACAGGACAGTGAGAGTCACAGGGCAAGGGGTAGGTTTTCAGAGGGGAGTGGGGAGGATCCAAAAAGGTGATCAGGAAAGAGGATAGGTGAGGGTATAGGTAGGAGGTCCCAAATACAGGGGATATAAGGTGCAGCACAGAAGAATACAGCCTCTTTTGCTGAAAATGTAGTTGGTCTTAAATCAACAGAAGTACAGCATGTCAGATTGACTTTCAATCTGAGCTGGTGGTTTTTTGAGGCACCAGCCTGCTACAAAGTTTGTGTATATGGAGTTTTCTTAGAAGGTAAGGAAAAAAAATGATCTGAAGTTAGAGGACAACAAGTGAGATGAAGGGCATTTAATATTTTAAAAGGAAAAGCTGAAAGGTAGATAATAAGGGGCAGCAGAGTGCATGCATTGAACAAGTTGTATTGGACTAGTCTCACAGATCCTCGGGCCATTGTGTTGGAGCAAGAAGCTCGTTTTGTGTGGGCATTGTGAGTGGCAAGAAGATCCATGGCTCAAAGGTTTTGGGATGGCAGCCGAGGCAGGAGGACTGAGTTTTTGTGTGTGGCCTGGGATTTCAAGGTCGCAGAGCAGAGAACCAGCGGCTGCTGTTTTCCCAATACAGAAAGCTCCAGGATAATGAGGTGAAGTGATTACCTATCCCATTCTAGTGGGAACATGTCTGGACAATGATTACCTATCCCAATCTAGTGGGGAACATTTGTGCTCGTGGTATCATGCTATCATTTTTCATTTTAAAGTTATTTGCATTTGAATATATTTAGTACTGCTACTGAGACCGAACATTCTAAATGAGTTCCAAATGCACTATGACATACTGGAACATGAAAGATATCACTATGACATATGGGAACATGGAGATATTGATGATATCTTTAACACTTCATCAAGATATCACTTTTTATCTTGGCATTTTTCCTGACACATATGTGTGTGTGTGTGTGTGTCTCTATATATATATATACATATATTCATTGCTAAAAACTACGTTAACATATCAGTTATGTTTTTTATTAAAGTGTAAAAAGCTGGGAAATTCGACATTAGAGTTACCAACTCTTCCATCCCCCACCCTCCACACACCAATAGGCATTGGGGTGTGCCTTGGAGTCATCGGTCCTAATTTGCAGCCCATTCCATGTGTAAACAAGATGAGATGGTACAGTATAAGAGAATGGTGTGAGTTAGGCCCAGCAACTCCAGGCACGCACAATGCCTGACCAATGTAATAAGTGAAGGAATAGTGGGGTGAGAGTGTAGGGTTTGTAACCTAACATCGAATTTCCCAGCTTTATATGCTTTAATAAAAACCCTGATGCATTAATGTAGTTCTTTGCAATGAATTTCCCTTCTTTTTGAGAAAGTGAAATGTAACTGGTATGTGGTTGTGGGAGCACGGGCCCCCCAGGCCCTGTGCTCCCCTCACACACCCATTGTTGCCTTGTGATATACATAAGTGGCAGTATGGGCCCTCTGGGTTCTGTGCTCCCACTTACACATAAGTACGGACATACGGCAGCCCAATAGTCATGAAAAGTAACCCTTGTAACACTAACTTGGCAATATCTCAGTAATCGTAGCAACTATGAAAAAAATTCCTCTGCAGTTGCAGTCATGACTTTGAAACCTCCACAGGTGCTTAGTCCACCTAGGTCAAACCTAGGTCTGCTGGATGTACCAAACTCATTCACAGCTCATTACTCTAACCTCTAGGCTATACTGCCAGCCCAAAGCAGAGCAGGGGTCTCCTAGTTTTTAAAAGGACACCAACTGTGACAGTTGTATATTAGAATAGGGCCTCAGCCAATAAGTTGCCAACCTTGCTGACTGGTGGCCGAGCTTACTTTTACACCAGAGCTCTGATCTGAAAAACTAAGAGACCCCTACTCCCCTTTGGGATGTAGAAAGTGAGTAGCCATTTCAGGCAAAAAGCATATTGTAACAATTTATTGTCTTGCCAATTCTGGGGAGCAAAAGGGTGTGTACTGGGTCGATCTATTGGCAGTTATCAAACAAGAGTAGGGCAGTCTGTACATCATCATGGCCAACATTCCACCTGTCAATAAAACAGGTCCATGTAACAGGAGGCACGACCACTCCCATGCATACCCCTTATGCCTGTTTGTATGTAGAGGGTGGGGGTGGGGTTGGGTGGTAGGGGTGGTAACCATAACACCACATTTCCATGCTTTTGTCACTGTGCTATGAACCCTAACTGATTCATTAATGTAGTTTTTTTGCCATGAATTTCCCTTCTCTTTGAAAAAGTGTAATGTAATTGGTAAGTGGTATGTGTTAGTGAGATCGCAGGCCCTCTGGACCCTGTGCTCCCATCATATTGCCCATTTTTTGCATAATGGCATGTGTATGTGGGAGACTGGGCCCTCTGGGCCCTACACTCCCACTTACACATAACTACAGAGCCATACAGCAGCCCTACAGAGCAAGGAACCCTTGTAACTCTAATTTGCTAATATCTCAGCAACCGTAGCAGACAGGAAAAAAATTCCAGTGATGTTGTAATTATGACAGCGAGTACTACACACGAGATACATCAACCAGATCTCTATCACACATTGTTTACAAGATATAGGCACTGAAATACACTGAAAAGGCACCCTTGAAACCCTTGTGACACTAATTTGCCAGTATCTCCGTAACCGTAGCAAATAGGAAAAAAATTCCACTGCGGGTGTAATCTCTGATTTCCAAACTTATTTCAGCAGATTAGGACACATAAAAGTGACCTAATTTGCAGGTAACGAAAACTCCGTATCTCACTTTGTTTTTGAGATACAGGTGCCGAAAGGTGTCACGGGCACCACAATGTTATCCTTTGGGAATTTTCTCAACTTTGGAACACTGTAACTTTGATCTCTTTGAATGTTTTGGCACCAAAAGGCACATTTATGGGACATAGGGCTTGCCCCCCAGAAAATTTCAGTCCAAAAGACCCAACCATTTTGTTGCAGGGTGAAAGCAAAGATTTGCTGTTTTATAACAAAATACTTTTGCAAATTGAGAAAGTTTTGCAAAAAACAGCACAAAACTTTTGCATGTGTGAAAGTGTTGAGGCCATTTCTTTTGCAATTCGTGAAAGTACTATGGAGTTGATTTTAAAAATGACATTTCTGGGGGTTTTACCCCCCAAAAAAGATAGGGCTGGCATCCTCAGACCCTACAAGGTAAACCCAACAGTCAGTGTTTAACTAGAGGGTCCCACATTTAAATGCCAGGCATTTTTCTCTCTCACTAACTGAAAACAAGATGGTAGCAGCATGAAAGTAAAAAGGCCATCGGTGAAAGGAAAATTGTACTTACCACACTTTCGTGAGATACATATATTTTTTCCCCATTGACTATAATGGGAAATTTGTGTTTTGAATAACTTTTGAATGGCCTAACATTTTAACACCAAATCTTCAAAAGGCACATCAGTGATCCAGACTGCAACTTTCCTGAATATTGCAGACCAAATTGACAAATTGTGTGGGCTGTGGGCATGAGCAAAGAAACACGCAAAAAGTCAGTTTTTTCATGTTTTTGGCATTCTGCAGCTCTGCAACTGTACATCTGACAATACGCAACTTGCCAGATCCAGCAATCTGTGGTACCAAACCTCACTTGCAAAATTTCAAGCAAATCCATCATACAGTGGCAAGGTTATTAAGGTGCAAAATCTGAAGTTTAACATTAAAGTGCTTACTCAACCCTGTCTATAGTGCCACTACTGTGGCAAAATAATATCTATATCTACATATATATATATATATATATATATATATATATATATACACACACACACATATGCAGTGCAAATATCAATTCCTGAATATTCGACTGAATATTCAGTATTGAACGAAATATTCGATATTGTTATTAATTGTGGGCTGAAAGGCGTATTTAAAAAAAAAGTCCTCGGCCAATCACCAGTCAAAATGAAGAATCCCCTCCCTCACGAGACTCTCACCCATTCCACAGTCCCCAAATGTATCTAAAATCCTCATTTTCCTGGTGTCTGCGGACCCACCCCCCAACCTGTCAAGTAGTGGCCCCATCCCATTCCTCCCCATGCAACCTGAGTGGGCCACTGGCACAGCCCTCTGCTTACCTCCATGGCCAGCAGCCCGACTGAGCTTTCAATGAATGAGTGAGTGCTTGTACAAGCACGCACTTATTCATTGAAGCACATGCTCATTCATTGACAGATTCAGCCAGCTCTCACACTAGGTACCACTACCAGAGGATACAGGGAGTGAGGAGCTGCTCTGGTCATAGGTAGAGGCGGGATGGGGGCATTATGGATCCCTCCCAGGGTTCACAATGCCATTCCCCCATCCCACCCCCCACCAGTGATCGGAGCAGCTCCCTCCTCCCCACTGTCCCCTCTGGTAGTGGTACTAGTACAAACTGAACTTACAAGCTCAAATGGGCAGACTGGGTGAGCCATAGGCCCTTATCTGCTGACACTGTCTATGTATCTATGTATCTAGTAGTAGTGTGACAGCTGGCTGAATCCAGTGAATGAGTGCATGCTAGCACAATCACGCACTCATTCATTGAAAGCTCAGTCAGGCTGCTGGCCATGGAGATGATCAGAGGGCTGTGCCGGTGGCCCGCTCAGGGTCATGGGTTGGGGGAGTGGGGTGGGGGCACTACTTGACAGGGTGGGAAGTGGGGGGGTCCACTAGACACCAGGGAAATTAGGAAATGTTTTACATTTTTTATACATTTGTGGATAGGGTATGGGTGAGAATGTTGGTGGGGTGTGTGTGAATTCTTAATTTTGGACTGGTGATTGGCTGGGGGGAAGGGACCACTAGACACCAGGGATACATATTTATTTTAAAGCTTATCAGGAGGGTGGGGAAGGCTTTTTTTTTTTGCTTGTGTAACAACCCCATGGTAGAATACTGAATGCCAGCCAAATAGTGGAATATTCGGTATTCGGCTTTGAATATTCGGATAGCCCATTATTCGTGGTATTCAGAAAATGATATTCAGCTGTTGCACAGCCCTAATATATATATATATATATATATATATATATATATAATTGATATAAACCACTCTGAGGTGCACGGTTGCGCTCTGATATATGCACATCTTAGTAGTACATCGATCATCCAAGGTGTGCATATCAGAGCGCGACTGCACACCTCAGAGTGGTTCATCTCTCTTAGAAAATGTCAAAATTGTTTTGGAGGTGGGTAAAAGTGCAGGTGTGTGTCATACTCTGATATATGCATGGTCATGTGATGTGTTTTATACAATCAGAACACTGGATTTGAATTTGTATTTGTTGCTAATTTTATAAATATAAATATATATATATTATTTATTTAACTTTTGTTGACCAGGTAAGCATACTAGACAAGACATTTGCCTATTTTCAGGTACGACCCGGGAGAGTACAATGATATACAAGTTCATACAGAGGACAACATGATACAAGTTAGGCATTACACAGAATCAGGTAGAACCAGATGAACATAACACAAGCAGACAGTAAACACAGTTAGAATAGGAGCAAAATATATACATAGAGTCACCAAGGCTATGAACACTGCATTATACAATTCTATACAGCTCAGAGCCCCAAAAGCAGAGCCACAGTCAAAGCATTGCCTGAAACAGAGAGTAAATACGTTATATACAGAGCAAAACCCAAGCAGCCAGAATGCATCAACAGGACCTGCACAAGGGTACCAAAAGAAGGACATGTAGGTCCAGTGCAGGGGACCAAGGTTAGTTATGGCGGTTTAGGACAACCACACGCAGAGGAGAGCTTCAAGTAATTCCTCAGGGAGCTCTGAAGGCATGAGTGGGAGGGGGATGAGCAGACCTGGGTGGGAAAGGAGTTCCATACTGTGGGGCACATGAAGCAAAATCCCTGTCCCCATTTGTGTTTGAGTGGCAGGAACTTTGAGAACAGCAGGACCCAATGACCTAAGGGAGTATGAAGAAGAGGCAGCCAGTTTGAGGGGCTCAGCCTGTCCTGGGGAGGTGTCAATTCTGAGAACCTTGCCCGTGAAGCTGCCTAAGACAAAATTCATGTAGTTGGGTGGGGAGAGCCAGTCAAGTTTGTTATACAGGTAACAGTGGTGGGTGAGGCAAGGAGCAGCAAGTGCAAAGCGGCAAATGTTATTATAGGCTATGTTCCACCTAGAGAGGTGAACTTTGGAGGTGAGTGCAAACAGGATGAGTCCATAGCAGACAGAAGTGAGAAACACACCTCTGGCCAGTGCAAGGTGAGTAGCAGAAGTAAGATAGTTCTTCACTCTGTAGGCCAGACCCAATTTGCATTTGACAGCTCTGCATACATTTTGGATATGATGCCCAAGGTCAAGCTGGGGGTCAAGTGTCACCCCAAGGTATTTGATGGAGTCAGTGATTAGGACAGGAGTACCATCAATACCAGTAATACTCAGTGGGGCAGGGGAAGCCTTTATCTTGTTCAGGGACCCAAAAAGCATGGTCTGTTTTTTTAAGGTTGAGGACCAGCTTGTGGGTCATTATCCAGGACTAGATATTCCAGAAATCCTCACTCAGTTGGTGGTTGATGACCCCAATGTCATAGGAATGGGTGAGGATACCAGGTCATCTACATATCAGATAGAGCTACAGTTGGAAGAAATAGAGGGGAGATTATTGACAAAGATAGAGAAGAGAAGGGGCCCTACGACTGAACCCTGGGGGACAACAGAGGTCACAGCAGTGGTGGCCGAGAGGATCTTACTGAATTTAGTAAATTGCTGTCTGCACTGGAGGTAATTAGTGAACCATCTTAGGACAGGTGGGGACAGACCAAGGGACCAAAGCTGAGAGCAAAGTAAGACATGGTCATCCAGGTCAAAGGCCTTAGATAGGTCAATGAAGATGGTGCCTTAGAGCTTACTCTGGTCCATAGCTGCCCTAATCCCAGAGGAGACAGTGACAGTGGCGGAGGACATACTGTGCCCTTTGCAAAAGCCATGCTGTGCAGGGGACAGTAGCTCATGGGTCTGAATATACTCCGTGAGTTGCCCAGCAACAACCTTCTCCAGACGTTTACTCATAGCCGACAAGATGGCTATTGGTCAGTAGCTGTCAAGGATCTTTGGGTTGCCCTGTTTGAGAACAGGAACAATCCTCACCACCTTCCAGAGGCTGGGGATAACTCCAGAAACTAGGGACATGTTGAAGATATGGGCCACTGGGGAGGCAATATAAGAGGCACCAAGATAGAGGAGCTTAGGCTCCATGCTATCGTGGCCAGCACTAGAGTGAGGGGGAGAGACCAGAGAGAAGTCTTTACATCTCCTGTGCCATCACAGCCCTGAAGTAGAGTATTGAATGGGAGATAGGCACCGACTGTAGGGCAGAGGCTGGGACATGACTGTCACTCCCACCAGTGGAGAGTAGAGAGGTGAAGGCAGACAAATCCAAGAAGTGGGAGTTGAATGCATTGGCAATGGTTAGTGGATTCTTACAATTAGATCCATCTATGAGCATGTCAGAGACCCCACAGTTGGAGGAACCACTTACTATATTTTAATAAAAGCAGTATAGCGCAGTGGTTTAAGGCTCTAAGCTGCAAATCTGGTGACATCCAGGAGACCAGACCAGGGTTTGAATCCCACAGCCCCCACTTGCATACTGTGTGACCCTCAGCAAGTCACTTAACTTCCTTGTGCTCCCAGGTTGCACCTGTAAACAAGCTTTGGCTTAGTGTGCCTTTCCTGGTTAAAAAATGTCCCCTTTCCCTAATGTTCCTACAGAAATTCCTAGGGTCCTTAGCTGAGTTTAGTAATGCAGTTCTGCAGTATTCACTTTTGGCAGCCCTGATTGCTTTTTTGCATTCATTCCTGAGCCTCCTATATTGCTGAAATATGGCCTGGTCCATCGTGACCTTGAAGTTGGCCCAGCACTTGTCTCTAGCCCTCATGAGGGCTAGGAGGCCCCCATGCAGCCACTTAGTGGCAGTCCCCCTTACCCTTCCCCTGATAAAAGGGGCATGCTTGTCCTGCAGTGCCCTGAAGATGCTGACGAAATGGCTAACAGCAGTGAAAGAGTCCTGAGCATTTAGCACAGCAGACCAGTCCGTGAGACTCAGATCCTCATGAAAGGACCCCAGGTCAAACCTGAAGAAATCCCTTACTTGGTTGATTTTCTGAGAAATTTTCTGGGAGGAGATCTTCCATACACACTACACAGGGGTGTGGTCGGAGACTGAGTCAGGAAGGGTACCAGAGGAGCTGATCCTCTCAGGCCTACTGGATGGAACCCAGTCCAGGAGGGAGCTAGTACTGCCAATGGTAGACCCAAGTGGGCCCCTGAATAAGTTGAGACAAGGAGAGGCCAGCAAGCAGAGGTTCATACAGCTTGGTGTTTCCTCCAAGCCAGTTTAAATTAAGATCTCCCAAGATCATTATCTCATTATCCCCAGTTTTAACACCAACAGTATCAAGGAGGTAGGATAACCCCGACAGACCACCCTTGTGGGGATTGTATGTACAGATGATGTGCAGCTTCTTAGTGTTCCTGAGTAACAGGACTGTGTGAAGCAGCTCACAAGAAGACAGTAAGGGCTGTTGGTGGGATACAACAGAGAGATTTAGGTGACTCTTGTAGTAGACCAAGATACCACCCCCACGCTTTTTCCCAGGCCAATCTTGCTAATGAGATCAAAGCCAGGAAGTGCGCAGGCCGAGTCGGGGGGGGGAGGTTTCAGCCAAGTCTTGGTAGTACCAAGGATGTCAGGCTTGTAGTGAGAGACACAGGCAGAGAGTTTAGCTAGATTGGGCAGGAGGCTGTGGATGTTGAGGTGAGCTATTTTCATCCCCTTGCCTGACAGCCAGCCCACAGGAAATGAGGAGGCTTGATAAGTAGGACCAGGGTTAAGCGCAATGTCCCCAGCCAGGGCTAGTGTCACCAGGAGGAGCCAGAGAAGATGCCTTATAGGAGGAAAACCACCTCCAGCCAAAGGCTTGTGAGCAGGACACCTGACCACTATGGCAGGATACAGAAAGCACCTGAGGTCAAGACAGTAGATAGGCCAGAGGGGCTGTCTGCCACAGGCTATTAGATTGGAGAAGGTGAAGTCATGCTCCTCATGCGTTTCAAGTGTAACCCAGGGGCCCCCCCAAGGGAGGGGAGAAATCAGCAATATGTAGAGGGAGGCATACAGCAATGAGAAGGCCAATGATGAGGGCACTGATAGATGGGGAGGACTTAGCACCCTCCCTGAGGAGCTTAGGAACCCCCATGTCAAAATGGACCTGTCCCGGGGACTAACCAGGGCACTGAAGGGAGAAGATATTGTGGACAGATCAGGTAGACAGGTCAAGGCTTACCAGAAGCCAGAGCGGCTGTTTTGTCAAACACTAGGAAGGCCCTAGGAGAGAACCAAGCAGTGCTTGCCCACCAGACCCCCCTAAGCTGTCCAAGTGGGACCCAGAGGAGCACCCAATTTGTGAAGGTCTATGCTACAGATGCCACCACAACAAGTGTCAGTAGACAATCCCCCTTATGTAGGAGCACACCACCAGCTACTGGAAAGATTACCAGGTTCCGTGGTAGCAAGCCTCACTGGAGGCGAGGCTAGTAGAGATAGCTAGTAAGCACAATATATTAATAAGCTAATAGAGACATTGCCTGACTAAAGTTGCTGAGACATGATGGATAGACAGGCTGAAATTATTCAGTGGATTGCAGTCGATTCCTACCACGATTAATTGCAGTCAACTAGTCAACAGTGGTTGTAAAAAATATACTCAGCCAGGCCCACTTGGTGTAGAATAAGCTAGGCTCAAGCCTGAAACCAACTCAGGATAAAGATTACACAGTACTGAATACACCAACAAGAATATTAGCTGCAGTAAACATCTATCAGACTGTGAATATGGTCAAATAGCAGAAGTATATTTACTGGGGGCAGAGGTGTGACTCCTAGCTATACATATCCAGCAGGTTAATTAGGCACACGACTGACCACCCAGGAGTCCCACCCATGCAACAATTCAGAGTGGATAAGCACCATACGGAAGTCCATAAGCAGATGAGAGTTCTGTGTTTAGAGAGAACTAGCAGCAGCGAGTGACAGATTTCTGAGAGTTCTGTGTTTAGATAGCTTTAAGCCCCTGAATTCTACTACTGGAAGCCAATGGGGGCAGGACAGGGTAGGGGAGGGAGGGAGTATATTTAAAGGTGGCCTGGGAGGGGGAGGGGGTGGGTGAAAAAATTCTGCAGCAGAAGCAGCAGATGTGCAGGCCAGGGCTGGGTATAGGCTGTACCTGATGCTTGTGTTCAGGAGGCTGGTGGCAGCAGGCTTCTTGGCACTGAGAGAGGTGCAGAGTGGTGTCTAGGCATGCAGGAGGCAAACCGTAGATGGCAGTAGGTAGCCCAGTGGGCTACAAGGATGCCTGATGCTTGTGTCCAGGAGGCCAGTACCTGCAATTTTCTAATGGTTAATTTGAATTCCCCAGAGAAATCTGAGTGAAATTAGCAAATTCCAGTTTCATGGAATTTTCATTAAATTAAGAGGTGTGCAAGAACAAGAGGGCACAATTTGAAGATAGAGGGGGGGCGGCTCAGAGGTAATTTAAGGAAGTATTTTTTCACAGAGAGGGTTGTGGATGCATGGAATGGCCTTCCGGAGGAGGTTGTGGAGTCAAAATCAGTGGTGGAATTCAAGCATGCATGGGATAGTCATAAGGCAATTCTGGGGGGTGGGGGTAGGAAGAAGTAGGCTGCTGGTTAACTAGGATCTGCAGCTTATCCAGTAGGTAGGGAAATGGGCAGACTGGGTGGGCCAAGCAGTCCTTATCTGCCGTCAAATTCTATGTTTCTATGTTTCTATGTAAATTCCACAATTTTCACAAAGACTCATGGAATTTGACTTTAAGTACAAATGTTGTTTTGCAATTTCTGGCAGCAAGCAATTAATAAAACTGAAACATACAGTCTCCTTGTAAGGTCCAAGAACCTACAAATTTAATGGAATTGCATTCTCTAGTTTTAAAGTTTCAGGGGGTTATAGATTTGTAGTGTACAGTACTGTACATTCTTGCAAAATGCAATTTTAAAATGTTGTGAAAGTTTGACTACTTTTAAGCCAGTCCCATTTAAAGCTGTAAATATGAACTTCATCAGAAATGACCATGTGGTATAGTAGTTTAAATGTTTTAAAGCTGGTTAAATTTGCATATGTTTTAAAATTAAAGGGAAATAACCGAAATTGTAATTTTGGCAACCTGTTTGGTAGGCTATAACTCAGTCCAAGTTGATGCTAGAAATCTGGAATTATTTTATTGTATTATTTATTTATTTTAGTCTTTGGTAACTGTGTAAGGTCTATTAGGCACAAGTGCCTGTTTTCATGGGGTGACCTGGAAGCACTGGGCAGTTAAGTGACTTGTTCAGAGTCACACAGTATGCAAGGTAAGGTTGTGAAAATCAAATCAGGTCTGGTGGATATACCAAGCTCGTTCACAGCTCGTTACTCTAACCTCTAGGCTATACTGCCAGCCCATGTACCTATATAAATGTAGTGATAACTTTTGTAAAATTGTATAACATTTCAATGACTACTAGCAAAATTATACTACAATAACATAAATCTTTAATTTTGACAAAATGTTTGGCTACCTATAACCAGGGACCCTTGTTTTCCATTTTTAACGGTAACACCGGTAACAATCACGGAATCCTGCTTGGTTTGCGGATTTTGAATTCTTGTACCGGTGCCTCACGGAAATTGCATGTCACTGCACAGAATCTCTAAGATTTCAGTATTTTTTTTTTATTTTCTCTTTCTCTGTCCCCTTCTCACAGCATCAGTCTCCACTTTTCAGGCTGGGTATTCCTTAGCTTCACCCCAGGTAATGCTCAGGGCTCCTGTGGTCCTACCCCTATCCTGCCTGGGTTGTACCCTGCCAGGTGGAAAGGGAGGGAACCAGGACCCTTTCACACTCCCTTAGGGTGTATTGAGCAGCTCAGTGAGTACCTCATGGAGCCTGGTTATGAAGTCTGAGGCACCTGGGTCCCTTCTGCCAGTGGCCAATGTGGGGGGTGATCGTTCCTGGTTTTCTGGTCTCTGTCCCTGAGGGCACTGCCACTAGAAGAAGAAACCGTCTTACTACTTATGAAAATACTTCACATTTAGTACCCCATTTAGGTGAATTGGATCATTTGCAGCTTTTCTCCCACCTATTGTTTCAGTCTCTGTGACAACAAAATGTTTTCTGATAGTCTGCCTCAACAAAAAGCAAATGTTAAGTATTTAAGTGTACTTATGTTTGGCCAGTGGATTTTGAAAGCACCGTCAATGACCTACAGAAGGTAAGACCCCAGGGGCTATATGATGCTGGTGGGCAGAGTAGTGCTCAATTCACATCTGAACAAAGACATAAAACTGGGAGACACTGTTTTCATGGACACCAAGGGAAAAAAAAGCATCCACATGTCTGGTAGATGCATAAATCCATTTCAACGTCCTCCACTAATCACTTGTGGATTTTTAGGTGAAGACACTTTATTTCAAAGAAGCAAATTCAAGTATTTTTTACCCCTGGCCATTCCACTCCTTCAGGCCTGCAAGGCCCCCACCATCACTGCTGAGTGCCAACCACCATCCACTGCCTCTTACTGCTGTGCTACCAGGTAACCCAAAGTAACCCTTCATCGAGTGGGCCCCTACCCCTGTGGGTGGCTACTAGGGGAGGAGAATTGCCCTAACGAGCTTCCAATGTATCCTGGGTATGGCAGGGGTCAGAACGGACACATGTCTGGGAATTCTGGCTTATGGAGGGACCAACAGCTGTCCTTCAGTTGGGTCAGTGGGTGTTTTCCCATTTTCTGGGAAGTGTGACAGGCCACACGATGTCAAGGCACAAGCCGATGTCCGTCACGCTCCCTCCTGCAGTGAGGGCTGACATGTTGTCATGCCTATGGCCTCCACCAAGGGCCAGCAAATGCTGAGCCATGAACCCACCCTCCCTCCCAGGAGAAGGTGAGTGGTCATTGGACACTCAAGCCTTCACCCACCAGCTGGCTCTCCAACACCCAAGTCTGCTTCCTAACCCTGGTCAGCGGTGTCACAGGCAGAAATCCAATTTAGGCAGTTAAATTATAGATAGGACAAAACAAGGTAGTCCACCTTAGTGGTGATGGTTCAGATTAATTCACATCTGAATTCTAACAAGCAAAGAGACCAAGTCATTTGTAACTTGTGCATGTGGGGTGTGGGTGCTGAAGAAAGGGGATCATAGTGCTGTCACTACTGCCATCACCCCAGAGGGATGTGGACTACATTGTTGCTACTGGCATCACACCAAAGGGGTGGGGGCTATAGTGCTTCTGCCATCACCACTGGTGGATAGAGAATATAGTACTGCTGCTGTCCCACCTGAGGGATGGGGGCCACAGTGCTGATATTGCCATCACACCGGAGGAATCGTGAACATAGTACTGCTGCCATCACACCTAAAAGGTGGGGGTCACAGTGCTGCTGCCTCTGTCACACCTGAGGGATGGAGGTTGTAGTGCTTTTGCTGCTGCCATCTCACCAGAGGGATGGGGGCCTGTAGTGCTGTTGGTGCTGCCATTGTACCTGAAGGATGGGGCCGTAGTACTGCTTCCATCACACCTTAGGGATGGGGCAGTAGTGTTGCTGCTGCCATCACATCTTGTACCTAAAATAACTTTAAATTGGTACAAGGATGGAAGGATGTGTAATAGTGGAAATCAAAATTGCTAAACTGCATGTTAGCAGAGTTAAAAATTGTTAAATAAAGTACACAAAACCAAACACCGGTAAAAGCAGATTTTGGCTTAGCAGACACCGGTGACAGTACCAGTTTTTACAATGTGCAAAATGGAATATGCCTTTTCTCAATCCCGGTAAACCAGTGTCCCTACCTATAACTCAGCCCCCTTTGAAGCTTGAGACCTAAAACGTAGTGCACATACCTATGGTGTATGTTTCTCTAAATCCTGAAACCTTGAAGAAATTTGGCTGAGAAATTTTAAAATTAGATTAAAATAACTGAAAATACTGTACATTTGTATTAGATGTTTGGCCACCCATAACTCTGCCATTTAAGCCTAGGACTCTGAAAGTGTGTGCTCTCTTATAAGCCATTATTAACTGTTTACATTCCAAATTTGGTGTCAGTTGGATGTGATTTTTAAAATTAGAGTGAAATAACTGAAATTTAAAATTTGGCAAAATTCTATGGAATTTTCATGCAAATTCCATGAAATTCCACAGAATCAGAATGGTAATTCTGCAGGCATTTCACAGGCAGAATTTTATTTTTCACACAGCTCTATTAATACCACTCCTTCTATCATGTTCATCCCTCCTACTTCATAAGCAGGAATGAAAAAATTATTCTGTGGAAATGTACTAATTTTTAGGGGTTCCCTTCCTTAAATGCTGTCTAATAAGCAGTTGCTGTTCTCTTTCCCATAGGCTGATACTCCACCCTCCTGTCTCCTGCCACTCATTCTATGATTTGTTAATTTAAAAACTGATATGCTATTACTGGGCAGATTTTTAAAAGGGTTGGGCTCAGATGCAAATGCCACCCAACGGTGACAAAACCACCTGACCGGCATTTTCTTGACTCAGTTGTGCCTTTTCTTTTTCATGTGACTGTTTCTGAAATTCTGACTCATAGTAACAAAGCTAATTAAAGCTGGAAGGTGCACTAGGACCATCAAGACTGTCCCCCCTTCTACATAAGCAGTGTGCTGTGTAAACATGTACTGAATCATTGAGATTTCTCATCCACTCTACCTCACAGGTACCTTGTGATTCTTTTGACAAGCAGAATCCAGTCCAAGCTTACTGTGATGGCCAGCACTATCTTCATGTCCAGTATCTTTGCTGTAGGCTGTTCCATAGGTTGACCACTCTCTGGGAGGTGAAATGCCTCCTAACATGACCTCTGAATTTACCACCTTTTAGCTTCATGGAGTGTCCCTGCATCCTGCTGGAGAATAGCAGATCAAACATTTCCATCTGCTTCACCCTACTGATACCCTTCAGTATGCAGAAAACTGAGATTATGTCCCCCCCTCAACCTTATTTTCTTCAGGGTGGAAATGTTTTGGGGCTCCAGTGCCTCCTCATAGCATTTGTCCTCTATACCTCTTTAATTTTGGTGGCCAGTGTTACACCTTCTCTACTGCCTCAATGTATTTTTGTATTGGGGATCCCAGAATGGTACATAGTAATCCACATGGAGCCTGATCAGGGCCTTGTAAAATGGTATAATAACTTCCCCTGCTCTGCTGATCACCCTTCTTTCATTACACTCCAACATTCTTGCAGTCATTTTGACAGCAGTTGCACACTGCTTGTCCTGCTTTAGTCACTTTTCCTTCATGGCACTCAGGTCCTTTTTCTCCTACTCTGCAGCAGGAGAAGTCTGACACCATATGTAGGCCCGGCCTCTATTTCTCCTCCCCAAGTGTAGCCCCTTACATTTGGCTACACTGAAACTAAGACTTCAAAGGTCCTGAAGGTTGCCTTCACCATCAAGACAGCCCATCACTTTGTTCAGCTTAATGTCATCAGAAAACTTAATCAGTCCACTAGAATCTCTAGCTTCCATATTGTTGACGAAAATGTTGAAAAGCAGTGGCCCTGGTGCCAATCTTCACTCAGTATTGTGCTCATTAACCCCCACCCTCTGCTTTCTGCCCCCAAGTCAGTTGACAATACACCTTGTATATGCATCATGTATTCCTCACTGGTGTACTTTGATCAGAAGCTTATCATTCGCCATAGTGTCAAAGACCTTGCTGAAGTCCAAATACACTTCACCCTCCTTGGTCACCTCCTAAAAGATTTTGTTTGCATGATTTGCCTTCATAAAGCCATGCTGAGAGAGCGAGAGACTTAGTTGGATTGTCTAACATTGTTTGAATTTTGGATATATGTGCATCCAAAATGGATGAATCTCTTTGCAGCTCTTGCCCTTTTGTTTGCATACAAATATTAAAAATATAGAGCGTGATAGCTGAAAAAGTCCAGAGGTCCCTCCAGCCTTCCCAGAATTCCTTATCTGCCATAGGACCAATTGTTCAAACAGAGTTTTATTCCTCCCAGTCCACTCACTGCTCCCCTCACTACTGCTACCGATCTGAGCAACTATCAAATCCTCTACTCTGTCAGAACCATGTTTAAAACCATTTATGGTCTTGGCACCCACCACCTCTGCTGGCAGGCTGTTCTAATGCTCCATCACCATTTCCATGAAATAGAACTTCCTCACAGCCCTCTTAAATCTTCCCCCCTTGAGTTTCTCCTTGAGATATCGGGTTCTTGATTTTATACTCCTGCTAAATAGTTCCCAAAGTTCATCTTGTTTATTCCCTTTAGGAACTTGAAGGTCTCTATCATATATCTCCTCTCTCTTACCTGGTCTGTAGTGAGTACATGTTCAGTGCCTGCAGATGATCTTTGTAAGATTTGCCCTGTTGGCCCTGAATCATCTTGGTTACCCTAAGTTACATCGTCTCCAGCCTGCCCATGTCCTTCCTTAGGTCAGGATTCCAGAACTAAGCTCAGTATTCTAGATGTATTCTAGATGCGTCCACACCAGTGACCTATATAGAGGTGGTAGTACTTCCTTTTTTAACCTTTCCATTACAGTTCTGCATCTAATTAGTCTTTCTATAGGCCTTGTTACACTGACTTTTGTTTGAGGGAGTCTCAATGGTGACTCTCAGGTCCCTTTCCTTTGCCTTAGTGCTCAGTTGAATTCCTCACATCCAATACTCTGTCCTGTTTTTTTTTTCCCATAGGTGCACAATCTTGCATTGTTTGGTGTTAAATTTCAGTTGCAAGACCTTAGACCACCTCTCTAACCTTTGTAAATCTCTCTCTGCATCTTCCTGATCTCTTTGTCACTATCTACCCTACTATAGAGCTTTGTTTCATCTACAGAGACACCGTTTGTCCCAGTTGCCCTCTCCAATGTTGCTGATGAACATATTGAAGAGGACAGGACCCAGGACAGATCCCTATAGCACACCACTTGTGACCTCCCTCTCTTCCATTTTGACTCTGTTTACCACCATCCTCTGCTGTCTTTCTTTCAACCAGTTTCTTACCCAGCTAACTATGCCCCTAGGCCCAGGTCCTCCATCTTCTTCAGCAGTCTTCTGTGTGGCACTGAGTCAAAAGCCTTGCTGAAGTCAAAGGAGAGTAAATCCACAGCGTGACCCTTATCTGCTACTTTTGTTACCCAGTCAAAGAAAACTATCCCTCTCTGTCACAAATCCATGTCCTTTATTATCTTGTAGGTCTTTGCTTTCTAGGTTGTCCACAAGGTCCTATTTGATCAGTGACTCCATCAGTCTACCCACTACATAGGTAAGGCTGACAGGTCTGTAATTCCCCAGTTCCACCTTGTCCTCCCCCTTGTGTCGCGGAACTATATCTGGTACTTTTCAGTCTTTCTGAACTACTCTGTCTGAATTGAGCTATTGAATATCCCTACTAGGGGTTCAGCCACTTCTGCAGCCAATTACTTGAGCCCTAGGGCTTTATCTGGTTTTATATCACATTGCAAACAGAGTGACAAGATGGCGGATCTTTTGCATTTCTAGCAGGACTAGCAGGAGAACCCTGAAATTTGGGTCTTGGGACTTCAGCTTTACGCTAATATTTGACATTCTATAAAAATAGAAATGCTAAGCCATCTTTGCCATACCATTTTATCATAAAAATAATTTTTGACTACACTCAGAGCAGGAGCTAGCTCTAAGTAGTCTTTTTATTACCCCCCAGTCATTCACAATAGGAGAAGATGGTGAAACGGACCCTGGACTCTCCGTAAGTTGGATAACAGAGACATTGAGGAAGAGCTGGAGTATCCAGCACTAAGCCAAATACAAACCAAGGAAATGAACAATGGATGAGGGAGAATGCAGAAACAGAGAACTGAGAATTGAGGGGACAGGTGCAACACAAGTTGACTCAGGCTGGAAAAAGATGAGAGTACAGCTGAATGTGGATTGCTTTTTATTCTTTGACTTCTTTCTCAACATTTCTTTCTGCATTAACTATTAGACTTAGAATTTGCCTCGTAGAGAACACAGCTCAAGTTGGGAATGTTGTACTCCCTGTGATATTCAGCCAGTAGCGTTATCAGTGGTTGTTATCCTGTTCTACTATACTTTGAGTTTGCTGCAAGTCCTTGTACGGGTGTGTTGGATTTGGACTTTGTTTGTATACATAGGAATATTTAGATACATTTAAACATTCATTATTGATTTTAAACCTTAAATCTATATTTAGTAAATGCAGTTAGAATTTTCCCAGGCCAACAGTCATGTGAGCCATTTCACCAGACAGAGCCCATGTAATACAATAACACCACCACTATGCCCCTATATGATTGATTGTTTTAGTTTGGGTTACCGACATTTTATGTGCAGATTCACTGGGGTCTGTGGGAGCTTTAATTGTAACTGTAGCTATTGAATTCAGCGATTTGAACTACCACTTTATTGGACTCTGCTAGGGTCTCTAAGGAGCTATGCTGGTAGCATTAGATAAGTGATTCCTGCAGCTATTTAATTCGAATTCATTGATTTCCTATTGTGTGCTAGTATCATGCTGTGTTGTTCTCTCCTCGCTGCTGTTCCACGCCACGACATGTGCTGTGGATCAGCTGTTCCGTCCTTTGTGTGGCATCCCACCCTGTAACTAACCTCCATTGTTTCCTCTCCTCTTCCCTAGGCTCACAGGACCCCCCCACACAAGCTCCACTTCACCAGCAGAAGCACACAATTTGGAGCCAGTGACAGAAAGTATGGTACACAGCACTCCTATGCACAGAGGGACTGGCTGCAATTTACTGGAGGGGTGTTAGCCCGTCAATGATGCGCATTGTCTGCCCCACCCACTCACCCAAGGCCAGCCCTAGATTTTTATGGAGCGTGTGGTCATGTGACTAATCACATGATAACCCTGAATGTTTCAATGTGTTCAACTGGAAAATTATAATTCTCCCATCACTAGGCATCACTAGCAGTCCTTATCCTCCACCCTCTTCTCTGTGTCCCTCTCCACCCTCCTACCTTTACATTTGCCACTGCCCCCTAGTGTCACCCTGCACCTTTCCTTCATCTTTCAATATATCTCCTTTCTACAGGCAGCTGGTTTCAAACCTTTGACCCTCTGCACTAAAGACAGGCACCCTGCCACTGCACATCTCTTTCTCCTACATCATTTTGCAAGTTTGAACCCATTAAGTTTAATCACTGGGCTCTGTTTATTAGGTGCCCCCCCCCGAGTGAATCCCCTTACCTTACCCCTTGCCAGTACACCTCCCAGCATCATACATCCTCCTCATCTCTGTGACAATGTCTCATACTCTTCTTCTTCTTCTTCTGGCTATCCTAATAGGCTTCCACAATCATTTTGCCATGGACTGTGCTTTTTCTATGTCCACACTCCCACCACCTTTAAACACCCTCTACTTTTCCCCCCTTCTACTGCACATCCACACCCTCTTCATACTCCTGCCCCCAATCTACCTAACCCTACACCCACATTCACCTTTATTGCCCCCTCTTCCGTCATGACCATTAGAACACTCTCACTTCTCTGCATTAATCTTAATTCTTACTCTTCAGTACCTCCTGCTAAACCTTCATCCCTCCCTCCACATCAGGGGTGCTCCCGAGGAGGAAAGCAGTTGCCTTCTTGCTAAGCCCCTTAAAAAAGGCCATTATGGTTGCTCTTTCTTTGCTAGGACAATGTGGAAATAAACCCAGGTTCCCCCATAGCCTTTGCCTCACCCTCAGATTTTGCAACTGCATCAGGCCTAAAAGTGATGCTATGCAATGTTCTGAGCCTAACCAAGAAATTTGCCCTGATCAAGGCCTGGGTTGCCCATACTAACTCAGATCTCTTCATAATCACTGAGTCCTAGCTCAAAAGCACAGTCACAGACCAGCAGATCACCCTACTAAATTAAAAACTCTTTAGGGCAGATAGAGCATCTAGAGGGGGTGATGTAGTTATTTACATCAAGGACAAATATAACATCTCAGAGGTCCTTTGTATGTCAAAGTCAAAAGAATTTGAGCTAGTCTCTCTGAAATTAACTTACCATCCATGGAAAGCCTCTCAATAATTGGTTGGCCAGCGGATTGGACAGTCTCACTACTTTGAAGTTGCTAGATACGTCCTCCAAAAATAAAACAATCATTGTCGGGGACCTAAACATGTACTGGCTCTCCTCCAAACCCAACAGCCTCAAAAGTCTCAGTGATGACCTCAGCATCACTCAGATCATCACTGAACCATCCAGGCCAAACTCGGCTAACCCTGTAACTAGCTCTCTCGACATTATCCTAACCAATCATCCTCATAAAATTCTTCAGTCTGACATCTTTCACAATGACCTGAGCAATCAAGGGCTTGTGGTTTGCACCAGGGCCCACCCAAAAGTCTGTACGGTATCCAGATCTATATCAAAGCATTCCTTCCATAAATTCTGCCTTAAATACTTGGCAGACCTAAGTAATGTATACTGGCAAGGGCTTTACCTTGCCAAGTCAGTCGACGAGGCTGTACAAATATTTAATGATAAAATCACATACCTGGCTAACAAACATGCTTCTGTAGTAAAAATCAGAGCCCGTAAGTTCTCCCACCCTTCATTTATGCCAGCCCTCAAAGCAGTGCTCATCAACCGTGATAATCTTTGGTCTCATGCCAAACATACCAAATCAACTTTTGATTGGCAGACCTTCTGAACCACAAGGAATGCGTGTGTCAAACTCACACGAACCATTAAGTCAAAGTATTATATCACTACCCTAGAGCACAGAAACAGTAACACAGCTAAACTCTGGAAGGTTATGAAATCAATAGAATGCTGCCAATCTAATCCCTCCGTTCCCTCCAAAATCATCTCTAATGGTGTGGTTGTTGAGGATCGTAACCAGATCCTTCATGATCTGAACACGCACTTTGCCACTGCCAGGTTGGCATTTGACTACTCCCCTTACACCAGCCTAGCCAACACTGCCCAAGCTAATAACCCTCAGCCAGGGCCTTCTGCAATCCACTCCTTCCAGCTCCACCATGTTTCCTTTAAAGACGTCGAGGACCTTCTCTTTAAGCTGGACACTAGGAAGGCTAGTGGTGAAGATGGACTTGTTCTTTTCCTGCTTAAATTAGGTTATCACTACCTTACAGCCCCCATACTATACTTATTGAACCTCTCCATAGATATCACCTCAGTACCCACCTGTTGGAAAGCTGCACACATAATCCCTCTTTTCAAAGCAGGTGGCCCGTGCAATCTAAACAATTATAGACCAATCTCTATCCTGCCTACACTCTCTAAAATCCTCCAGAAACTAGTATACAACCAGCTCAAGCACTACCTCAAAAATTACTCCCTCCTCAGTACAGTCAGATTTTAGGCTTAATCATAGTACCATCACTGCCATTGCAAAAGTCACCAATGACTGGATTGCTGCCCATGACAAAGAAATTCACAGGCGCATCTTCCTCCACCTCAGCAAGGCATTCTACACCGTCAATCACAATCTTGTCATCTGAAGCCTTCGCAACATAGGTGCCACCAACTCCACCGCAATGTGGTTCACCAGCTACCTTCAGGTCGAGTCCAGAAAACCAAAGCAAGCGGTTTCTTCTCAACTCCCCTTTCCATTGTCAGAGGAGTTTCCCAGGACTCCATTTTAGGCCCAATCCTCTTTTCATCTATATCAATAAATTTGATGCTAACATCAGTGACTCCAAGCAGCACTTCTTTGCAGATGACACAGTTCTATACTTGTCAAAACCAACTTTGTCCAAAGTTAGTGAAGAACTGCAAGCTGCCTTCTCGCGTCACGAGCACAACCTCGTCAATCAGAAGTTGCTACTCAACTCAAAAGAATCCAAGGCCATGTTTTTCACCCCCAATAACGTCCAATCACTGACATCTCAGACAAACACCCCTATTATCACCTCCTAGGTTCAAATATCTAGGCATATGGCTGGACTTCAAACTCTCATTCAGTACCCTTATTGACTACCTTGCCAGTAAGCTAAAATTCAGACTAGGTTTCTTCTATAGAAATAGATCACTCTTTCCTCAGCAGACTAGAGTCAGGCTTATCCAGTCCACCTTCTTATCCCTACTCGACTATGGTGATCTAATATACAAAACCTCCACAGTTACCTGTTTGCACAAACTGGACATGATCTATCACTGAGCTATATGGTTCATCACTAATGCTCCACTTAAAACCCACCATTGTGATCTGTATGTGTCTGTTGGATGGATCTCCCTTGCTACCAGGTGCGTGTTGCACTCGGGCATCTGGACACTAAAAATTATTTTGAAAAAGCTCCCAGACTACTTACTTTCCCTTGTCCACATCTCTTTTTTTGGTTTAAATTTAAATTCTTTATTGTTTTACCACAAAACAGAGGACATGAAATTAAAAATCACATACATGACACATCACAGAATTTCATGTCCCACCACCATCCCATAACTCACCCTCCCTTCCCAAAATCCACCCCCCTTGGCCTCGCATAACCCACACATTGTCTCATTTAGGGGAAGCTTAATGGAAGCACTCTGGGAGTGAACAGAAACCATAACAACAGGGGAGACAAAAAAAATCATGCCATCAAGATGATGAGGACCCTGTTTGAATCAAGTATAAGGTATGCATTTTCTTCCAGATCTTCTTATACCTGGATAGAGAGCCTCGCAGGCTGGCTCTAAATTGCTCAACCCTTAAGTTAAAAAGCAATTCTTGTAGCCATTCCATGTAGGAGATTAGGTGCCCATCTAGCCAGCAGCAAAGCACCACCTTCTTAAGGGACAAGGAAATCATGGCCATATAGGGTTGCCACCTGTTAGGTTTTTTACCTGGTTATCAGGTTTTCAGGGTCCCTATCAGGTAATCCAGTTTTGCTCTGTGTTGGTCAGATTTTTGAGGCACTTTGAGTGCTCACATACTTTTGAAACAAATGGTGTCATATTATTCATTGTTTCAGCTACATGTCCAGCCTACAAACAAGTTCTGTTGTCAATATAGCCCTTTGTTTGTAAAAGCAGTCAGGCTGGGAGGTGAAAAGTATGGCCAGTAACACCATTAGCACTTACTCAACCTAATCTTTTCCACTGCATCTTAAAAGTGGCACAGCAGTACAGCAGCTCATACCTACTGTAACAGTAACAGAGCCAGTTGTTCTTCACTTTAATTTGCTGGTAAACATTTTCATCTCTAACAGAATTTAAGCATGTTTAAATGTTTTAAATTATTTTTTTTCCTCAAGAAAAAGTATGGTCACTTCTTTGGCTTTGAGATAGTAGTGTGGACATGAACAGGGAATGGAGCCAGAAAAAGATAAAAGTACACATTACAGGAAACAATTTCTTTATTATGTATTATTATATACTGTACCATGTATACTTTCAGATGAGATGTTAAATTGAGGTCCCATCTGCCTGGATTGGTGGTAGTTCAGGTGGATGTTAAAGATCCCATGGCACTTATCGAAAAGAGTAGAGGAAAGTTTTATTGAGACAAAAATCGTACAATAGTACACAAAGCAAAATACAAAACAAAACACAGGATAAGTATTATACAATCATTCAGGTAACTGCAAATCAGAGTCAGTGATCAAGGAAGAGCTTTCAAAGTTCCAAAAGTGTTGTATCTGAGTATAGAGTACGTTCATGCTCATAATTTCTTTTAAATCTTGTACAATCTTTTTTGAGCTCAAATAGGAGCAGTCCTTTGCTGTAAAGAAAACATCGCACCATCAAATATTATATTTAATACAGACAAAAACAAGGTTTAAAGCGTCCTGGTGCCATTTTGACCACTGGGAGAAAAAACCCATATACAAGATTCAAATAAGTAACCGACTAAGCAAGGGGTATCCATGCCTGTGCCAAAAGGACCACCAATTCTTAATAAAGGAACAGTCAAAAATAAATGAGGGATAGTTTCAAGTTCTGCAATACATAATAAGCGAACACATTCTATCTTGGGACTGCTTATGTTTTTGATTTGATTTACATTAATCTTTTCATGGCATGAAGCCAATGAAAATCCACATTTGGCTGGTACCCTCTTACATTTCCACAATAACAAAAGGGAAGGGAGGTGTTGACCAGGACACTTATCAAAGGGTATTGATACAGCACAAACCGACAGGAGTAATTTCTTATATAAAACTTTATGGAAATGATTTAATAACATCTGAACAGACACCTTCCATTGTTTGAGACGTAAAAACGTGTGTTTTATGTAAGTTGGTATACCATCAGTTTGTCTTAACACAGTTTAGGAATTAGTTTCCCATTGATGAAACCAAATCCTGCAAGAGTCATAAAACCAAGGTTCCCACCCCCTTTGGGAATGAATCAATAAAGGCCTAAGGTTTGCAGTAAAAAAAATACAAGAAAAAAATAACAAAGGGTTAACCATACAAACGCCACCCTCAGGGTTAGGTAAATAAGTAATATTCCTCTTTATCGGGTTTAACCTACTACCCCAAACAGCCTGAAAAAACAGGCTAAAGACAGCTGTTTATAGCTGTCATGGAATAGGGAATACATAACTCAGAAAAAGGAAAGTAGAGATCAAATAGTTTTTAATTAAGAAAACACGTTTTCTTTTTCCTATCTGCCCCCGGTTCCAGGAGGCCATCTGAAGTTTACCTTGTTGCAGTTTAACATTCCAGTTAAACAAATCTGAGTCCTGTGTCCCAAAAAAAAATTCCCAAAATGTGAATAGGACCCTCAACTAAATGTAACGGGCCAATACAGTCCAAGGGGGAGGTTGCTGAACCGACCTGAATAACCAAACATTTAGTGTAATTTAAAACAGCACCAGAGAAGTTTCCAAAAATAGAGCACTCGTGGAGAGAATGAAACACTGAGGCTGCATCAGCTACAAGAAAACAAACATCATCTGCATGTGCAATCGCCTTATAAGGCAAGCATAAGGCACAACTAGAAATAGACTGAATCTGAGAATTAGTATTCAGCCGACGGAGCAAAACATCAAGAAAAAATACATATAACAACGGGCTTAAAGGACAGCCCTGGTGAACCTCCCTTTTTATGGGGATCATGGGTCCTATCCCAACCATTTACTACAGGCACAACAGTCACCGTTCTATAGAAAGCACGAATCCAGCATACCATAACATCAGGTACATGCAGAAAACGAAGTGCTTCCCATAAAAAATCATGCTGAACCGAATCAAAAGCCGCCTTCTGAGCTACAGAAACAACAAGTCCTGAAGCCAGACCTGCATAGCCATGAGAAAATAATACTCGTAAGAGGATCAAATGATCAGAAATTCTCCTTTGAGGCACAGAACAGGATTGGGCGGGATGCAAAACCACCTCCGCTATCCTCAGCAAACGCTTCACAATAATTTTCTTTAAGAGCTTAAAGTCGGTGTTCAACATACATAAAGGTCACCAATTCTCTAGAGAATGGATATCACCTTTCTGTTTATAAATGTAAATCAAAGTACCCTTAGTAAATTCCAAAGGGAGAGATTCACATGTTAACAGAGAATTAAACACAGATGTAAGTTCTGAGGCTAAATGGTCACCCAGCACCTTATATAAGCCAGCAGGAGACCATCCGGACCAGGAGTTCTCTTTACAGGTAAGGAAGAAATAGCCAGTGTCAAATCCTGCTCCATGATAGGAGAACAAGCCTGGTCCTGACATAGCTGTGAGGAGCTGGGATATCAAGGCCACTATACAAGTCACACTGTTACCAACCATAGCAGGGAAGGGAGAAAAAAGGGCTGTAGTATACTTTGTTACAATATGACAAATCTCAGTTTGTGAGGAACATAAGGTCCCTTCTGAATTTAGAAGACACGTCATATTTTTTCGGGCGGACTGACGGAAATTATATTCAAAAGGACAAATAACATCACGTGTTTCAACAGTACAGAATTTATGTTGGTTATAAAGTTGTTGTGATTGCCGTAATTGGAAAGTCAACATATCATTCTGTAGCACTTTTCTTTGTTGAGTAAGGACTTGCCCTGTCGTGTATGCTATGGTTAATAATGACTGAAAATGTACCCTCTTCTGCAAATAGTCTAGGTATTCCCTCCTACATTTTAAACAACTGTAAGTTTTTAAAAAAGTGACCAGATCATGTTTTGTGTCTAACCACCACTGAACAGGATCTTCATAACAAATAAAAACAGATTTACGGGCTTGTATGAAGGACAGGAGGGACTGCATAAACATCGGAATCTGCAACAAAGATGTGTTGAATTTCCAAAGACCTGGACCTTTACGGGAAGAGACAACAGAACCTAAACCAACAGAAAGCAGCTTATGATCAGAAAACTCAAGAGCTTGAACTTTGGCAGAAATAATAGGTACTGTAGGAGAGGAAAACACATAATCAATACATGTGGCTAGTTTACCCTTTTGGAAGGTAGGGGTGTGTTGTGTAGTAAAGGAGAGATAAGAGTCCGTTAAGTGGGTGACTCGAACCAATTTACCCAATTCGTGGGAATCACAAAACAGTTTCTTTGTAGCAGCAAAGGAGCTCTTATCCTGAAGACTCAGGCCACAATTAAAGTCACCTGCAAACAATACCTGAAAGGAAGTGTGCAAATAAGGACGAAGCAAAGCAAATAAAGCTATGCGTTCGGTTTTGATTTGAGGGGCATAAATGTTAATCACCTGGTAAGGACAGGACCCAATAACAAAATCTATAATAAGCGCCCTACCAGGGGCTACATCAAACAATTAGCAAACGGAAGTCTGGGAAATTAATTAATATTCCCAGTCCCGAACAAGAATCCTGACCAATTGACCAAAAAGAGGGACCCAGTAACCAGTCCTGTTGTGCGTGTCGGATCTCATGTGTAGTATGAAGTCTTGTATCCTGTAATAAAATTAAACCCAAAGGCAAAAGCCTTAGAAAGGAAAAAGTCAGTCTCCTTTTAGCCATACGCTTCATACTATTTACATTAATAGTATAGCAAACAAAGTGAAACATAGCAACAAAAAAAAGGAAAACAGACAAAAAGTACATTTTACAATTTCCTTTTCCCAACCACCTTCTTCCCATTAAGTTTTACTCTGGCCTTTCGCTTCTGAGAAAGGCCAGTGTCAAGTTGCAGCTCAGGGTCAGTGGTACCATCCGGGAGAGAAGAAGCAATGGAGGAAGAGTCCGACTCACCTCCAGCGTCATCAGAAAGGGGTAGGAGAAGTTCAAAAGAATTAGATAAGGGCACTGGGGGAGGTTCCGGACCACTCACAGGAGATGGTGCAACCCGAGGGTTGTTTCTCAGTGATCTTCTACGTATAACATTTGTAAGCTCTCGGGCGGGGGCATAGTACTTGGACCTGGGACCGGGTCCAGAACAGGAAAATTAGACTGGGCAGGATAAGGAACAGGAGAAATCTCAGGCAAGGGGTCATCCGTGAAGGAAACCATCTGAGGTATGACCTCAGAGGATACAACAGGCACTGAAGCCTGCAGTAAGGGCTGGGCTGCCCTAGGGGGAGGTACAGCCAAGGTGGTCCGGAGATGGGCCTCCTGCGCCTGTGTAATAATAAAGCGTTGGTCCACACCACCATCATGAAATTCCTGATTATGTGCAGCCCATTTACAATTCTGAAAGGTATGCCCCTGTTCATCACATAGGTTACATCTACATTCATTCAAGCATATTGCCCCTCATTGGCCCAATTCCCACAGACATTGCATTTCATTTTATCACATACATTACTAAGATGTGCAGGGTCACCACACCGATAGCAAGCCTTTGGCTGACCCGGTAGAACAAGACCCCTATCTCGGCCTATGAAAAAGAGTTAGGAGATGTACAACCCCAGAATCATTGATCGAATAAGACTTTAAACTTCCAGCCACCAGTCCAAATGTTCTCGTATCCAAAATGGCTTCAGGCTGTCCTGGACGTCACAACGCTGTTTCAGCTAATACACAACATCCTCCACCTCAACTCCTCATTACGAAACAGAATAGTGATCACTTAAAGTGGGTTTAGAAAGAGAATAGCCTGAAATAGGGTCCATAATGCAGTAGTCCGCATAAATTATACTTTGACCAAAACGATCCAGTCCCTAGATGTTTGGAAACTAATGTCAAACGTGGTTTCACCAGAGATATGAATTAACATATATTTCATGGGAAAAAATTTTAAAGAATCCTTTAGCAGCGTACGTGCCACATAGACCCGATCAGGTGGCTCAGGTAACCCCGATATGCCAAGCGAACCGCATTGTGTCTCTTAGCAGCCTGGATTGGAAATTTAAAGAAAGAAGAATATGAGCGGCTCGGTCCAGAAATTATGGAGGGGGGGCTGTGGTGGTGAGGGAGCCAGAGCCTCTACAGAAATAGTAGAAAGAGGAATCTGAGGTGGAGAACCCTTCAGATAATTCAACACAGGGTTCTGTGTAAGCTCCAGTTCATGAGGGAGACACAAGGGGTCAGTGGTGATGTTTGAAGCACCTATCTTGCTTTGTAGCTCTGGAAAATCTTCAGGGCGGGGGGACCGGATTGGAGACGGACCAGACTTCCAACTTCCTGGGACAGTACCCTGGACCCAGCCAGCACCTCTCAGCGCTGATTCAACAGTCCAAGTAGGTTCTTTATTAATATTTACTGTAGATGATTCTTGTACATGTAGGGAGCTCTGTGATGAAATAGAAGCAGGTAGTGAAAAGGAAAATGAATCTGTTTGTACTGCAGGTAGCAGGGGAGTAATAACTGTAGATAAATCTTGTACTTGTGAGGAACTCTGTGATGTAATGGAAGCAGGTTGTGAAAAGGAAACCAAATCCATTTGTACTGCAGGCGGCAGGGGAGCAGGCAGTGGGGCTTCAGCTCCCGACGCACTAGTCAGGTCAGAGCCTGTCACAGCAACAGGCAGTAAAGGAGACAAGTCAGGAGAATCTTCTGGAACTTCCACCTGAGTGGAATATGCATCTGTGCTGTCAGCTCTCAGGCGTTGCATATCTCTGTGCATTTTCAGTTTTGCACTAGCAAAACGGCGCTCTGCCGCTGCAAAACGCTCCTGGATCTCTTGTGTTGTCAAACAGTGGTTTTCAGAATCAGATGAAGTAAAATCCTCCAGTAAGTCGATGGTAGGCACGGAGGTCAGCAAGTCAGTTCCATAAGAAGTAAGCAGAGGGCTAGGTATAGCAGCCTTAGTATGAGCAGCAGAACTTAAAGTCGAAGCAGGAACAGAAACAGGCAAAACATCAGTAGTTAGCATCGTTGTCTCCATTTGTTCAGAGGTAGGAGCAGAGACCAAATCTCCCACCTCCATAGCTCCCTCCTCAGAAGGCAAGGGTGCTTCCACCATCTTGGACAGAGGTTCCCCCTCTGAAGAGTAGGGGAATTTCCCTGGTGTCCTGGCCAAATTTCCCTCATTCACTAAAAATACCACCAATAGCTTAATCTGGTTCAAGGTTAGTTGGCATTCATCTGTATCCCCCTCCTCCGGGTCGTGCCTGAAAATAGGCAGGATTTGTCTAGTGCACTTACCCAGTCAACAAAAACTAAATAAAATAAAATAAAAAAATGCTATTTACAGTATTTTCCTTGTCTCCCCCCAGATCATATCTGTAAATGATATTTCTTGTATCTCTGTATGTTTATTTGGTAAATCAATGTCAATAAATAAATACATAAGTAAATGAATGACTAGGAAGAACCTGGGGAAGTAACTTTAATAGGTACAGTACAGTATCTTAACATTTTTGTTGAACTACTGCTTTAAGTGTTGTCTTTTATTAATATAAAAAATGGCCTTCTAGGAGGAACAATAACATGATGAGTCATGAAAAGGGGTGGGGATGGGTCAGAGCTTAGGATCCAGTTTTTGCCTCATCCAAAGGTGGCAACCCTATGGCCATATAAAATCTACTCTGTCAAACCACCTCACTTACAAAGTTCCCCACCAGGCAGGCTTCTGGGACAAAATGTTCAGCTATGCCAAGCAAAGGATTTGCCTTGCTTTTAATAGTGTCCCAATGGGATTTAATAGGTGGGCATTCCCAAAAAATATGTAAGAGGGTTCCCTCATCTTGATGGCACCTATTACAAGTAGGGAGGGGAGTCCTTCCTATTTTGAACAATCTGGTCAGGGTTCAGTACAAATTGTTCAGAAACTGGAATTGCAACAGTCTTAATTTGTCCTGAGAGACATATCTATAGTTGACCTGCCAGACTTCACCCCATTTTCCTTTAAGATCAGGAAAGTAGGCTGACCAGTAATGTGGAACCCCATCCAGATCTACAAAGGCTCTGTCAAATAAGGAGCATATACCTTAGGGATGGCATGCGGAAAGCTGGTAGTGAGAGCAAGTGCTTCAAAATAACCGCGAATAGTGTCCCCTTCAGTTAATAAGTCTTTTTTCTGCAGTATCAGGTGTCTTAATTGAAAGACTTTAAAAACCTGGTTATGGATTCTATTTATTCAGAATTGCTTCAACTGATCTACAGTTCCCTTCTGATAGGAGCTCCATGATCCTTATTCCTTGCACTTGAAGAAGCTAGTGTGTTGCAATAGTATGGCCACCAATTTTAAAACTGGGATTCCAAAAAGGGGTTGAGCAGTATCTTTTTTATAATTATATTTGAGAAAAGAGCATAGTTGCACATGTATTCTGACTGACATTGTTATCTGGGCGGAGGCTAACCTGTGGGAGAGGTTTTTAGGTGTGTTGTATATGAGGGCAACCGGTTAAAGGCCTGTTTCTGAAATCATTTCCAGTTCTAGGTTTAGCCATAAGGGAACGTAAGGAAAGGAGATCAGCTCTGCCTGATTAGTAAGCCACTGCAGGTATTTACATGCTTGACTTGCCTAGTAGTATAGCGCGGAATGTGGCAGCCATAGCCCCCCCCAATCTTTAGGGGATGCCATCTTGTGATATGTCATCCTTGGGGGGTTTACCCTGCCAAATGAAATCAGTAACCACAGAGTGAACTTTTTTGAACCATTTTAAGGGCAGCCATGAATTTAACATGTTGAGGGGATAGAAAAGTCTTGGTAAAATGTTCATTTTAACTAAGTTGATCTGCCCCAAAATGAAAGCGGGAGGCCTTTCCATCTGGAGAGATCTTGCTGGACAACATTATTTATTTATTTATTTACTTAAACATTTTACCAGGAAAGGCGTATTGAGCAGACTACCTCTTGATTCCAGGTGCGTCCTGGGGGGTGTTGGGGATGGGAGGATACATAAACAAATGCAAAATACAAAATTTACACAGAATGTAGTGTACTAAACAAAATCACAGCCCTGCAACCTATTGTTCTTTCACTCTGCCCAGATGTGATGATTACCACCGAGACCTGGCTGAAGCCCTACCATTTGGACACAGAAGTTTCTATACCTGGATACTCTCTCATTCGACAAGATCACCTGGGCAACAAAAAAGGGGGAGGCATTGCCATGTACATCTCCTCTATGCTCCAGTTTACCCCAGTACTTTGCCCCAAGCCCACTCAGTCCATCAACTGCTTACTAATCAAACTCGCACTCCTATACTCTATTCCTCTATACATTGATGGGTCCTACTGCACTCCCGACACATCCCTGCATGATGTGCTGGACCATCTGGGCACCCTAAAGTCAACCACCCCGAGGGGCGAGCTACATATTCTCGGGAATTTCAATTCAAACTGGCTCACAAACAACAACTCTAAACTTCGCAGCCTAGTCACTGCCCTAAACCTCACCCAGCAAATCTCTGAACCCACTCACCTAAATCACAAATCTCAGAACCATTGCCTTTTGGATTGGACACTTACCTCACACCCACATCGGATCATCGCATCTGGACTTCATCCAGATTCCGTAAGGGATCACCATATGATATATGTGGTAAGGAAAATATTCAGGCCCAAGGCACCTCCACCATGGACACTGCTCACTAGGTCATACAAAACTCTCAATCTTGAAGCTCTGCTAAGTGACCTGACACATACTGATTGGTCTTTCATCCTCCCAGGCTCCTTCCCTTGACTCGGCCCTAGAATTCTTTAAGGATACCTTCTTGCTGTATGGAACACCCATGAGCCCCTCAGAAGGACTCGGGTAAAGGGTGACCACCTGCCTTGTGTCTCTGCCAATATCCTAGATCAACTCCATGCAAGGACAAGGCATGGAAAGCATACAAGGTAACTGGCACCCAGGCGGCACTCCAGTCTTACCAGTCCCTTCATAATTCCTGCACAAGACAAATCCGCCAAGCCAAAGCAAACTACTTCAAAGTATCCTTTCACACAAACCTAAATCACCCTACAAAATTCTGGAAAATAATCAAGTCACTTTTCTCACCTCCAGTACAACCACTCACACCCACACTAAACATAGACGTTGCCATTGTCTCTGAACCAGGGGAAGTGGCATCTGTCTTTAATACCTTCTTCATGAGTTGCGCATCCTCTCTTCTAGCCTCGCTACCACACCCCTCCAAGTATGCTCCCCCTCTGAAGACTACATCCTCCCAGGCTACCGGCTTTTTTTTTTTTGCTGGGGTTACCCCAATCATTGTGCTGAAAGCCCTGCGGTCACTTAGCCCCGCCAAGGATACATGCCCTTCAGGAATTGATTCTAAAATGCTAACCTATCTGCCCCAGCTATTGCCGCCCCGCTGGCCTTTCTCTTCAATCTCTCATTCTCACTTACTGACTTACCTTCCAACTGAAAGCACACCACTGTCATCCCCCTCCCGAAAGGTGATCACCCCTCCACCCCAGGAAACTACCGCCCCATCTCCCTACTTCCCATCCTAGCCAAATTACAGGAGCATCTTGTCCTAGAAAAACTCTTCTCCTTCCTTGACTCCTCCTCTGTCTTCATGCCCTACCAGTCAGGGTTCAGGAAATCACACTCCACCATTACCTCCCTGCTAAGGCTCACTGACGCCATCCTCACTGCCATGGACAAAGGGCACACCACCTCAGCCATCTTTATTGACCTCGCAAAAGCTTTCAACACTGTCTCCCACTCGCTCCTCCTCTCCAAGCTCTCTAGTGCCAGACTCTCGGATGCTACCACTAGATAGTTTCATTCTTACCTGGTTGGTAGATCACAATCAGTAAGAATTGGACCCCACACCTCCACCCCCCTCACTGTCACTACTGGGGTCCCCCAAGGCTCAGTCCTTGGCCTGCTACTCTTCTCTATTTTTTTAAATGACCTCCCCTCAGTTTGCCCTTACACATCCATTCATTTGTATGCTGATGACACCATACTGTATGCATCAGGCCCCTTCTCCACGGAAGTGGCCTCTATACTCCTGAATGATTTCACTGCAGTACAGCACCGGTTTTGCTTCAACCAGCTCTTCCTTAACTCCAAGATAACAGTCTCCCTAACTTTTGGAATGAGACAAAGGATCTCCCGGCTCTATTCTACCCCTACTTTCCTCACCCTCGAGGGGACTCCTCTAGAGACTTGCACCTCCTTCAAATACTTCAGGGTCTGGCTTGACCAGCACCTTGACTTTTCCACTCAGATAACTCGATCCATAAGAAACTCCACCCAAAACTCGGAGCCTTGTATTGGAAGAAGGACAGCATCCCTCTGGCTACTCATAAGGAAATTGTTCAGGAGATGATCCTCCCTATACAGTACTTGACTACGGTGATATAGTCTACAGCGCTGCACCCAAGTCTGCCCTATCCAATCTTGATATGCTTTTCCACTCCTTCTGTCGCTTTGCCCTTGACTGTCCCCCATGACTCATCACTGCGACCTCTACCAGTCCCTTGATATAACGTCGCTCCAGGTTTGTATACACACCCACTGCATTAGGACCACAGCAAAATTCTGGGCAAAATCTCTTCCACCCTACCTCGAATTTGCCCTCTCAGCTCTGTCACAGCCCGCTTACTCCCTCAGGAGTGGAAACCCCCGGCTTCTCCATGTCCCATGCATGTCTACTGCCAAAGGCCAAGGAGCTCTCAAGTACCTCATGCCAAAGCTTTGGAATGCACTTCCTGCAGACATTAGGGAGTTTACAAATACTTCCCATCTAAATCACCTCCTCAAGGCACATTTCCCCTCAACTTGCATCTGTACATAGGGCCACCGAAGGCTCTTCTCTCTTTTGCCTCTGTGTTTTAATTTCCTATTGTGCAAAGTATTTTGTCTTCTCCACCATACATAGCCATGCAAATGACTATTTAGTTACTCCTGCTCTGTTGCTCCTTTCTATGTCCAGACTATTTTTCTGCATTTTGTATATATTGGCTGTACTTCGTATTTTGCCTGTCAGTCCTGTATAGTTTTTGACTACCAACTGTTTGCATATATCTGTATCAGCATATCTGGTACATTTTACTGTGACTATTATTTGTATGCTCCATGTCCCCCTTCCCCAGGACGCGTCTGGAATTGGGCGGTACCCCGCTCAGTGCACCTTCCTGGTAAAACTCTTAAATAAATAAATAAACTGGGAATGTCTTCTGAGGATGGGCTAGATGGAGTAGAATATCATCTGCATAGACTGATAATTTGAGTTCCTGGGATCCAATTGTGATACCTTGTATTTTGGAGTTAATTCTTCATTCAGTGAGAAGAGGTTCCAGATAGATGTTGAACAAGAGAGGCGATAGTGGGCAGCCTTGTCTAGTGCCCGAATGTAGAGCAAAAGAAGAAGAAAATACTCCATTGCAATACAGCTGGACCCTGGGGTTGTTGTACAGGGAAGCAGCCCATTTGATAAAAATAGGGGGAAAACCAGATTTATGCATACAACAAAATAAGAACTGCCAATCAACTCTGTTGAAGACTTCCTCTGTATCCAGGGACAATAAACCAACCAGAATATCTGAGTCCCTGGACACAGAGAAAATATGAGACAGCTTACGCAGGTGATCAGATGAAGTTTTGCCTGTCATGAATCCCACTTGGTCCCCATGGATTATTTAGGGCAGAACTCCAGCCAACCTGTTAGCAAGTAGTTTGGCTAGAATTGTAACATTGTAGTTTAGCAATGAAATAGGCCACTAACTGGTTCCCCTTTCCTCATCCTTTCTGGGCTTTTGGATAACTATTATTATGGCTTCTAATAAATTCTTGTCAATAGCTTCTGATGACAGAATCCAATTGAAGAGTTTACCAAGCCAGGGGGTTAATTGCTTTAAGAAGCTCTTGAAAAAGTTTGTGACGAACCTGTCTGGACCTGGGGCTTTGTCCAGGGGTAGGGAATTGATAACTGACAGAATCTCAGCATCATCTATGGGAGAAATGAGACCTGTTTTTTGCTCATCAGACAGAGATGGCAGAGGTACTGTATAAGTCGCATTAAACTGTTCCACGAATGAGTTGGTTTAGCATTGATTTTACAGATGGCAATGCATTGGCAACTCATATTGCTTTGTTTTTTAGTGTTTAACCAGCTAAACAGTGCTGTTTGTAAAATGTTTTTGTAACTCAATTTGTATGCATCTGCAGTCCAATCACAGTGCAATGCAAAGTTACATTTTAACTCCTAAGAAATAGTTTGTGCAGGACTTTGTGCTGGATCAAGTGACACTTATGCAACTCAATCAGAAGTGCTAGAACAACTCATTGGAGGAACAGTTTAATGTGACTTGTACTGTATGGTATCAAGATACTGTTCTAAAGTAGATTTGTCCGGATGATTAGGTATGGAACTGTAAAGCTCCAGATAGTACATTTTGAATTCCATAGCTATGTCTTTGGGATATAATTTGATAGAGTTATCAGCTAAGGAATGTATACTTTTAATAATTCTGGAAGTCTCTTGATGTTTAAGCTGAAGGGCTAGTAATCTGCTGGCCTTTTCCCCTGATCAATTTACAGTGCCCTAGTCTTTAAAACAGCATGCTCTGCCTTCTCTCTTAATAATTCATTATACTGATCTCTATATCCTACCAACTTGCTTCTAATTTCCTCATTAGTATTAGGCAAACATTTGGCTTCCAGACTGCCTGTAAGAGCCAGAAGCTCCAGAGCTTTATGTTCTTTTCTGTGTTTCCTATTAGAGGCAATGCATATAACTTCACCCCCAAGAGCACATTTTAATGCCCCCCCACTCCATGTCTATTCTCCCGTGGGAGTGTAAATTATCCTCTGTGTATTGATCTAACACCTGTGATATATTTTCTACAACTTTCACATCCTTAAGCAATTGATTATTGAGTCTCCATATCATTTCTCTAGGCAGGTTAGGGGTGAAGCTCAGATGGCACCAAACTACTGAGTGATCTGAGATTACTCCAGGATCAATCTTACAATCTAGGACCCCAGGTAGAAGTACATGACTGATTAGGAAATAATCTATTCTTGGCAATGAACCATGCACCTCAGACCTAAAAGTATTCTCTGGAACTTGGGAAGAGTATCCTCCAGGGGTCGCATAGACCTGTGTGATCCACCATGTCCCAGATTGCCCTCTGCACTGGAGATAAACCACTGTGTCTCCTGTCTGATTTATCCATATCAGGAGAGAATGGTAAATTCCAGTCCCCACCTAGAATAATGGGGAGAGTAGTAAAGGGTGCAAGGGCATTCAAAAGCTCTGTAAAAAAAAGCTGAGGAATCAACATTAGGTCCGTATATGCTACCTCTGTTCAGTCAAGAAGGCCCTTCAGTAGGATATATGGTCCTGAACGGTCTCTTATACAATGTTGGCAAACAAAGGAAGTGCTTCTAGAGAGCATAACAGCCACTCTTCTGCTTATTGTGCTATTTCCTGCTGTAAATACCTGTCCCACATATTGCCTTCTGAATAAATTAACCTCCGACTCTAGTAAGTGTGTCTCTTGTAAAAACAAGGTGTCACCTTTAAGGAGCTGTAAATGTTTCAGTATTTTGTACCTTTTGGATTTATTTCGAACCCCTCTGATGTTCCATGAAAGAGTGTTCCTTCTGTTCTCCATTCTTCAAACTCCAAAATATCCTGAAAATAATTGAGCCCCCAATTATCTGGCACCTCTGAGACTCCAAAATACCAATAACCCAGCAAACTTTCAGCTTCCCCAGACTTGTAGAACCAGGAAGGTCAAAGCTCACCCATGACCCCCCGTCCCCCCAAAACCCAAACCCTGTAAATAACACATTACAAGACACAAAATACATCCAAACTCCCATTATTCCCATCTTGATTAAGCCTGTATAAGAAAAGAATATTGACAATAACATAATCAGTGCAACCCCCCCAACATCCAACACAACAAACATATGGTGAATGACGTAACCTTCCTGCAGCAACCTCTCCTGCTCCCCCCCCCCAACAGGTAAAGGAAAGTAGTTATCGTGCCTCTCTTGGAAAAACAGAACATTCTAAGTTCCAGTCCCCCGGTAAGGATTATAAGATTGTAACCATAAAATAAGTGAAAAACTGCACCACTATAAGGCAGTGAACAATATAACCCTCATATAAAACAGTTGAGTCTTAGCATAAATATAGAAGGCTAGGTTATATAAAAGTAAACTGAATGTGGACATCCAGTCCATGCAGGTATTAATTATTTGTCCCCATACCTGAGAACAGTCTCAGGAAACAAAGCAAAGTCAGCAACACAATATAGCTCATTCCAAGAACAAAAGAGCAAAATGATGAAATGTTCTGCTCAAACAGAAAACAGTTGCAAGTCTGTAGTAGTGTCATTTAGTGAATGGTCTCCTTGTAGGAGATGTGACTGGCACAAGAGGCTGGGCTTGGCACAGCTTGGTGCTCCTCCACTGCTGCACTTAAAACTCAAGGTAGGGCTGTGTGCTCATAAGAAGGCAAGTGCAAGTCCACAAAAGATCCAAAACTGAGGATTAGTCCCAAGAAGTAGAAAGAGTCTCTCCAAGTAGGCTTAATACACACAAAAAAAAGAAAAAATGTGGCAACACCAAACAAAGTTCCATGTTGTCAGGCTCCCAACAGTTCTGTGCCTCTAAGGCCGAGACCTATGCCACCATATAGCTTACTAGAAATGACCCAACAAGTAGAGGCCCAGGAAAAAGGAAAAATATGACATTGTAGAGCTGGGTCACATCTAAGGCATCTTTTCATGACATGAGGAGAAAGTAAAGTAGGAAAGATAGTAATGGTCACATACCAAATGGTAGGAATTGAAGCTGAATTCCCCTGTGCCACTTTCAGTGGTTTTTGAAAAGCTCAGGGAAAGCCTCTTTCAGGGCATCTTCTGCTAGCTTTGAGTCCTCATGGGTGGTTCACGTACCTCTGACCAGAACTTGGAACCTCACAGGATAACCCATCTTAAATTTAATACCTACTGCAATAAGTTTGGTCACAATAGGGTGAAATGAGGCCCTTCTCTGGTGCACTGTTAAGGTAGGTTTTGTGCTACACGCAGCTTCACTCCCTCCCAAGTTACTTCCTGCAACTCTCTTACTTTAGTCAAAAAATGTTGCTTCTCCAAATAGTTGAGGAAATGAAAGATTGATATGCGAGGTGGCACACCCGGTTGAGGAATGGGGCCTAAAGCTTGGTGGGAAGGCTCCATAGTGTAAGTAAACCCAAATGGGGAAGGGCCTGAGAGCTTGGTAATAAGCTTCTGGGTGCAAAGCATTGGATCTGCACCCTCTTCTTTTTCAGGTAGGCCAATAATAATGGCATTATTCCTTTGACTGCATCCTTCTAAGTCTTTCACCTTGGATTCCAGTTTTGCAGTTCTATGTTTGGTCACTGTAATGTCTGGATCTAGTTGTTCTAACTTCCTTTCCACCGAAATGGTGCAGTTCTCCACATTTCTCATTCTTTTCTTAGTGTTCTCCAGCCCTCCGGCCATAGTTTTTAGCTCAGCTGTAATAGAACGGAGATCTTCTCTGAAAGGGTTGAATTCAGCTAGGAAACATTCCACAGTGAGTAAATTCTGGTCTGCTTGTACTGTAGTAGCTCATGTAGCAGCCTCAACCTGGGATTTATCATTTTTACTAGCCTTTTCAGGAGTTGGCGGTGGCGTATGGCGAGGTAGCGCCTCCCGCATCTCAGCTTCCATTTTTGTGCTACAAAGAATCATCTTCTTATTCAGATAGTCACAGCTGCACTTTTGAATTAAGATGCAACAGATTTTGCCCCAAAAAATCATATGAGGATCATGATTGTAGATGAAATTTGGAGCGGAGTTAGAGGGAACACTTAGAGTGAGCTGTTTCTCAGCTGGCTACATCACGTGATCCCCCTTAGCCACATCTCTCAATGTACCTACTCCCTCAGGAAATCCAAATTTTTGTATCTAGATGTCCCAAGGACTCATATGGCCTTTGGCAAAACTGCCATCTCCTATACACTACCTATCATTTGGAACAATCTACAATATACCCTAAAGCTTAGTTGCCTCACATTTATTAACGCTTTTAAAACCCTTACCAAGGTACTAGTTAAAGAAGTATGCAACTGTAGAAGGCTGCAGCCCTGGCTACCACTATTTGGCTCCCTTGTCAGTGCCCTGTCCTCTATATGCACCCCTCCCATCCTTCCACCACATATCTGTCCTTACCCTCACTTCTTCATCTTCAGTCCCATCACATAACACCCCCTCTATCCTACCTTATTCTTCCCACTCTCCCTCACCCTGCTTATCCCCCTCATCCCTCCCTATCATCGAGCCCCCATTTCCCCTTCCCCTCTTCTATTGCACACCAGCTTTGTGCAACCAGCACATCAATATTTTATACGCTTCTTGTTAATCCTGTATCTTTTTTCCCATTGTACCCACTGTACTATTTATGTATATATTCTTTGTTGCTACCTGGATCTGTTATATTTTTATGTATACCATGCTGCCACTGTCTGTACTCCTGATATTTGCCTCAGGACCTCCTTGTGCATGAGCTTGCTCAATGGAGTTTCTCCTACAATAAACTTGGAAAAAAGTTAGTTATTCTGCTGTGACCAGAAGCATATTGGCATGCTGTGAAAGAAGTGCCGTCTTTAGTTATTGTTGTTTTATTTAGCCTAAGACTGCTAGCTGTAATAATCTTGACTCATATTAATTATTAGTTATTACACCTCAAAGAACTCAGAGCACTTTATGTAAAGACTTTATGCACTATCTTTCTCCATATCCCATTAATTTGAAAAGCAGAGGAGTTTCAGTTGTATTTAACTGGTTGAGAGAGGTCTGTCTACCTTTCCTCAACTGGTAGCTTTTCAATATTTAGCATTTTTACCTAAGGAGGTTCCTCCTATAGTCGACGAACAATGGCCTAAAAACATTAAATCTCCAATAAAAGAATAAAAGGCCTATGCCATTCCCAAATTAATATTTGAATCTCCATGAGAGGAAGCATAGATGATTTGGCTACTCGAGTAAATTTATAATTCTTAGTATTTGTTTTTATTTCTATTTACTTATTTACTTTTAACTATCGGATAAGACACTGACAGCTATTTTTATAACACTAATATAAAGACTACATAGAGGCCTTTCACCAGTCTGAAAATACTATAAAGAGGGTTAAGCCAGTATATAGCATATACGAGGGCCATATATCCCATGGGGAAGCTAGTATTACTGTTATTGGTTATTTTTGTTTTATTGTTAGAGACTAAATAGAATGGGTACAGACTTTGAAGAAGCACAGCATAAAATATTATCACTTGAATCTGGGAAAAGCTGTATTGGAGTGGAAATAGGAGTGGAATTACTCACACATTATATGCACTGTATTTGCTAGTACACGTAGAGTTTGCTGAAGGCATTGGTCCATTGAAGACATTGGTGGTCATCCATGAAACTAAAGTCTTTGTGTTTCTGGTTTGAAATAATTTTTGCATGAGCATTTATCCACAGATATCCACTTACTTTTAAAAGAAATTGATCTTCACAGACTATTAACTTATAAACTCACTAGTTCATTAAACCAAAATGGACAATTTTGGACTTTTTAAACCTTGTACTTTTTATGCTTATGTGTTTTGTATTTATATTGTGTTTTCTGAAAATGCGCTTTATTTTTTTAAACTAGTAGCACCCACAAAAAAGTAAACTAGTGATAGAAGTGTATTTTTAGGGATTAGGCATTTAGGCGAGGATCACTGACCCTGATCTATAAAGGTCCTTATCTCACTGGAATAGTATTTATGTGGACTTATTAAATTAATCTGGATATTCCTATTTTAGATTACAATGATGAATACCAGAAGTGGGAAAATCATTCCCAAAAATTTGGGTAATGAAGATGGATTTACTAAAGAGAAAAACAAAGAATAAGAAACCTAATGCACGCGTGTTTCAAGGGGAACTTTGCATTGTAGCTTCAACTCCTGTGGAGAATAAGACGAGTCAAAGTTATTTAGAAATATTGAAGCTAGAGACAGACACAAATAAACAACCAGAATCAGACCTTAAAGCTGTGGGACAATTTAATACAGAACAAAGTAAAAATCACAAGGTGATTAATAATGAGAAAATTGATCTAGTTATATCAGAATCACAGAAACGAGAAAATCAGTCAGCAAATAAAAATTAAAAAAAATCAGGAGGAAATGAAAGCTGACAAAACAAAATTAAAATGGGAAAGTAGAAAAAAACAGAAAAATCAGAGAAAACAGGTGATGACGAAGTAAACAAAAATGAGGTAATTATAGATTTATTTTCTCTGATATTAAATCCCAAGTCAAATAAGTTAAGCTCTGAAAAAAGACATGGAAAGCATCTACAATAATGATCAGAAGGATTATTCACCAGAAGAAATAGTGGACCTAGTCACAAAGATAGAACCGGAAGTAAAGGAAAGTAAGCTGGAGTTTTTCAGCCCATTGAATTTGTCTGCCAACTCTTATAATTCACTAATTAAGTCCCTAGAGATGGAACTTAACAGAACCCACTAACACAATTAATATGTTATATTCTCCTAGTACAGTGTTTGAGAAGTTAGATAATGAAGTGGAACAGATTAAATCAGAATCATAAATAATTGATCAATGTCCTAATAACTTAACAAAATGTATATTAAAAACCTTGGCACATCCTATGATTGCCAATGTAGCAATCTTAGAAACTTTAAATGACATCTAAAATAGACGTGATATTTTCAGGAAGGATGTGGAAGAAAAGATAGACACGCTGACTATGAAAATAGAAAATTTGGAGAAACATTATTATTTTTTTTACTTTTTGTTTTTTTCCCCCTTCAGCCCACCAGCTGCCTCTGCTATTTCTCAGGGCCCACAGGCACCTCCCGTTCCTATCTTTCCCTAGCTCCCAGGCACCTACCTCCATGCAGCCTTGACTTCAGCCCCCCAGACAGGGTCAGGGAATGGGTGCTACCCCAAAAACGTTCTTGGTCTTGTCAGGTGGTGCTCCTCAGTGCTGCATGGGGCATGGGAACCTGGCTGCACCAGTAACCTGTCATCATCACAGAGGTGCAGAGGCCACAGTAATTTTTCTTCCCTGGATACTCCCTTAGGGATGTGGCACACAATGGCATTAAAGCATGGGTATTCTACCCACCAATGTGTGTGATGTCTCTCCCTCCCTCCCTCTTCCTTCTCCATCTAAACTGCCACCTGTGGTCACCCAGGTGGCAGTATCACAGAAGAACATGGAGCCCTCCCTTCCTGGAGGAGGAGGAGAACATCCTCTGGGGCACATCCTCTGAGACATTCAATCCTCCTCCCCCTGGCTGGCTCCCAATGACTTGAGCTTGTTCCTGAACTTGGGTCTCCAGCATCGCGAGTGGTAGCGCTACTGCTGCACTCATGAGCCAGTGGAGAAACAGATTAATAAACATAACTTATCATTCACAACAGTTAGCATTCCAGAAACTCCAAATAAACTTTCAAATAGAGAGAAATATACAGTAGATGGAAAGGAAAAGATAAAGGAAAGAAAGCTAGGAATAAAGCGAAAAAGTTGCAGAATGGAAAAAGTAGAGAGGTACAAGAAATTCTGTCTAGTAAAAAACCTCTTACCCCATTGAAGTAAGACATGCTAATAAAAAAAAGACAACAAGGAATGATATAATAAAATCTTACAGGAAAATCTAAAATTAATAGGGGCGACAGCTTGGCACAGAATCTAGGGAATATCAGTGAATCCAGTACTACACCAGAAATAATGAAGGAAGTAAACATAATAGGCTTACATAAAAAGCAGAATAAGACAGAAAGGGAGCCTAGGGTGACTAAGGAGAAAGAAATGGACCTCGCAGAAAATAATATTACAAACACGAGAATCCTCCCAGATATCCAATTAACAGGAAATGAGACAATCATATGTATTACGGGTATCTTTATAATCACAAGGAAACTATATCCTGTCTGATGGAACAAATAGTACTCCTTTTTCAAGCAGAACTAGCCATAAACAAATCAAAGGAAAATAAATTAACTTTATACAGAGATACAGAAGACATTGTCTCTCCAGCATATGTGATGGTCTCAAGCATGGGTTTCACAAAACAGATACGGTCTCAGCAAAGCAGATTAGATATATTAGGGTTGGAGATAGAAGCACCAGTAGCCTGGAGATCTATCAATAGAGTAATATTCATTACATCCCAGTTAAGGTCTACTCTTGAACAAAAAGTCTTACACTTCACTCGTCTCTTTAAAATGGAATGAAATTTTCATTCTTATCACCACTGAGAAGTGACAAATCAAAACACCACTAACATACTGTTGTTTTTCGGAATATAAAGATTATCTATGGCAAATAATAATTCCCTCACCTACTTTATTGTCCTTTTATTAGCTGGAATCTTAAACCTTACAATGAGAATGTCCCACACTCACCACCAAGTAAAAACGCTGCTCAGAAGGCTGCAGAATCATGCTGTAATTTTATTAAGGTGCCAGTAAAAATGCATGTCTTAACATGTTTCGGAAGTCTGTTCCTTTATCAAAAGACATGCAAAAGTCATAAAACAAGCATCTTATATACAAATTGATGATGTCATCATCCCTCAACATAAACTGGTGACAACACACAGTGTGAGTGTTAAATGCAAAACTATATACATACGTATATATCTATATCTATATATCTATATATATATATATATATATATATATATATATATACATATATACAGTATCTGTGCAAAAGGTTAAATTACACACATAACAATCAAACATGTTATTAGGTACAAAGTGAATTGATAAGACAAAAAGACAATTTAAGACCAGGGTTGGGGAACATTGCAGGGCCATCAAGAATGAAAATGTTTCTTATGCCACAGTTTTACATATTCAGCGGGCAGATAATAACAAGCATTTGTCAATGATGAAAGTTCACCATTGGTATTGCTATTGTACCAGGTGGGGCAGTGAGTAGGTATTTAACCAACAATGGTAACTGTAATGTGTCCTGGGTCACCACCTCCCCACTCACCTAAAGACCGAGTTCTTTGGCAGTCTGTTGCTGGCTTCTCCTGCAGGCTGCTAATCAGGCTGACACAGGCTTCTTCTACTGATCCTCCTGACCTCTGGCCCAGGACTGAACTGTGCACTGTGTCCACTGATGTTGTCCATTGACTCCATCCTCCAGTGACTCTTCAGAGCCAGCCCAGCCTGGCAGTCTCAGTGTGCTACCATCCACTGCCACTGATAGCCATTCCATTGAGTTTCAAACTTGTTGCCCATATGTTCTGCTGTATGTTCACAGCAGATCTCGCCTCTCTGCCTGACTGGTGGGATGCACATATCCCTCCATGAGTGTGGCTGACTTTTTTTTGTTTAATTTAAGACCAGTGGGTCTCGAAATGAAGTCCCTCCCCAATTTCTTCAGTGAGTGAAGATGAAGAACCATCTACTCCTCACCAGCTCTTGACTCTCAAGCCTATGGTACTGCCAGTTTAAATTTGAAACTGCCAATTGCTCTTTACACAGGGTGTGCTCTGCACTCTGATTGGACTCTGACTGGGTGGCTGCAACAGAAATCAGTGAGAAGCTTTTTGGGGGGGGGAATGGGATGCAGAGGCAACATACAACCTGGGACATTAATGTTGTGGCTGATCATCAATCATAACAATTAAAAAAAAAGTTTGTGTTTTAAGGGGAGAAGCAGATTAAGCATGGGAGTGACTTGTGTGCATGCCCTCTGGAGGCTTGCATCTGGGGCGCCTGCCCCTCTCACCCAGAATTTGCTATGGTACTGGGCATGACAGTGCCTGCATGAGTGGGTGAGCTGGTAAACTCACAGTGGATAGTAATGTTAGGCTACTTTCTGAACACCATGTACAAGTCTCAAAGCAGTTGTACAGTAAGGTAGGTTTTTTACTAAACTACTGAAATATAGAATGAAAAACTTGTGATGTGGGTGTGTTTTTATACAGACATGATACGAATGTAAGCCCTGCTGATTGGGTGAGCCAGGACCGTAGGACTAATCAAATTCAATACTATCAGGACTGAACTATGCACTTGAAGACAGTCCTTGAGGAGGAAGAACAGATTTGATACATTGGATACTGCTGTGGTGCAAGGGAGACGGGGGTCTAGGTTGCTTGCTTATGGGAGGAAGGGTGATGTCAGCCAGGCTGATCAGGACACCAAACAGCTGCTTGCTGGGCGGTGTCCTGCAGATAAAAGGAAAAAGCCATTGTATGATTGGTTCGACTTTTTATTTTCAAGTGGACAAAGTTTCCACCCAACAAGACAAAAATGGCATCACAATCAGCCTGGCTGATGATTGGTGTTGCACTGTCTTGCCCCTTGCAGACCACTCTGCATTGGATAGATAGTGTCACACCCTTCAAAAGCCATACTCATAGCAGGAAGTTCTCTGCACGTGCGTGCACGGAGAACTTAAAAAGGATCACATCTTTTCATTCAGGGCCATTAAGAGAGTGTACCCCAAATCCTAGGGTGGTGATTTAAATAACCTAATTTTACAAAGGGAATGGTTCTGGATATACACTTTGAGAGCCTGCAAACCACCTGGTTTGAATGACCATTTTGACATTTCCCTATATATTAACAGGAGAAAAGAATTGTGATTCATTCATATCAGTACATGCATCTAAAAAAAATTTGAATATAGAGGCCGGGATATTCAGAGCAGTTGCACCATGTGCAATAGGGATGCGCCTGTGCAATCACTGAAATGTGCCAAAACACGATATTCAGCAGCAGCAGATGAGCAGCATAAAATCCAATACGCAACAGTGCAATGGAAATGAATGCATGCACAACTGCAGGGGGCTTAACCATGAATATGTGGGACAGTGTGATATTCAACAGCAGGCGACGTGTGCAACAGAGGAGCAATTGGAAGTTGTGCAATAGTAGACTTGAGCCAAAATAAAAGGCAGCAACCAAGAGGAGGAAGCTTGCGCATGAGAGGAGCCTTAGTGGCAGGGAGAGGGACATAGCAGCAGGGAGTGAGGGCAACAGAAAGCAACACAGGAGTGGTCCAGAGGTGGACAGGGGTCACAGGGAGTGTGTGTGCATGTGCATGTGCGTGTATGTGTGTGTGTGTGTGTGTGTGTGATTATCAGAGGAACTGTGCATGGGTGCCACAGAGCAGGGACAGCAGAGGGGCCCAGGCAGGTCACACTGTGAGTGGCAAAGGTGGCACAGTGCCAGGGGTGCACCCAGTGCAGGGGCAGGGCCAGCAGCACACAGCTGGGGGGACTGGGTAGAGAGCTGCCTGGGGGGGAACAACAACCCTGGACATGGCCAGTGTAACCTTCCAGATAGAGGCTTTCATGAGGGGTGTGAGGAGGCAAGGTGTAGAGGTGCGGCCGTGGAAGGGCCCATCGGCGGTATGCCCTGAACAGGCTGTACCACACCCATGGCAGCTTCAAGCTGTACAGTGACACCGAGATCGTGGGCCGGTACCACCTGAACCAGGCCATTCTGAGGTGGCTCTGTGAGCTGTGCAGTAAGGAGATGCAGGCACCCACAAGGCAGAGCCATGCCCTGTTGGTGGAGACAAAGTTCATGGCCGCCATGTGCCTGCTTGCCACGGGCACCTTCCAGAGACCAACAAGGGACACAACAGGCATAACCCAGTCGGCCACATCACGCATCCTCACACAATTCCTCAGCGCACTGCTGCCACATACTGCAGAGTACATCCATTTCCCCAGCACACAGGCAGAGCGTACAGCAAACATGCGGGAGTTCCACAGGGTAGCACAGTTGGCTGCATGCTCGGAGCCATTGACTGCACCCATGCTGGCATCCACAAACCACCCGGTCCAGAGGGGGCGGCATGCATCAACCACAAGGGATACCCCTGCGTCAACTGCCAGATGGTGTGCGATGCCAGGGGCACATAATCAATGTCTGTGCCACGCACCCTGGGGGAGCACACAATGCCTTCATCTGGCACCAGTCTGCACTGTGCCACAGGTTCGAGAGGGAGGACATCCCCACTGGCCATATAGTAGGTGAGTATGCAGTGCACACCAGATGATGGGGGCAACAGGGGGTGTGTGTGGTGCAAGAGCAGGGGTGCCAAGGGATGCAGCCTGGAAGGCTGGGGGTGCAGTGACACAGATCCCCATACTAACGATACCTCACAACACACAGGTGACAGTGGGTACCCACTCCGGCCCTGGCTACTCACACCATACTGGCAGCCCTCAACCCCAGCACAGCAACAGTACAATGAGGCACACACCACAACACGGAACATCATCGAGCAGGTGTTGGGCAGCTGAAGGCCCGATTCCGTTGCCTGGACAGATCTGGCGGTGCCCTACAGTACAGCCCCTCAAAGGCCTGTGGGCTATTCCTGGCCTACTGTATCCTGCACAACATGGCCACTGACAGTGGAATAGCTGTTGAGGTTGAAGAGGGGAACAGCAGTGGGGACAATGGGGATGCCGGTCCAGCTGGAGGTGGGCAGCCACCCCCTGGGTGAAGGGATCCCCGGCTGGCCCGGGTGGTGCAGCAGCACCGGAACACCATCACAGAGGAGCACTATGGATCACACAGGTAGGTGAACTTGTCCACGAGCATGCCCCGGGTATCCAAGCATAGCTGACAGACAGGCAGAGGCAGACACCCAGCCTGGGTCAGCGACAGGGGTTTGTGAATGGGTAGGGACTTGTACACCATGGTGGAACACAGCAGGGCTGCACACAGCATACACACACATGCACACCCCCCCATCCCCTGCCCACACAGCCACATGCACCCCCACCCCACACGCCCCCCCCACACTGGACCCAACAGATTCACACCCAGAGGCAGGCACTGGGCGTGTCTCAGACACTAAGCACCATTGCACAGTGGTGGGCAGTGCTATGCTGGCATCATCATGCACATGCCACAGTGGCCAGCTGCTGGGCGGGTATGCACAGGGCCCCTGTGTGTGCAGAACTGGGTACCACACCCATGCATCACACACAGAACACCAGAGTGCACACAGGGCAGTGGCAGACAGCTGTCATGGAGGGGGTAGATTCAGTCACGCTGCACAATAGCACTGCCACCATGGACGTGTGGGCAGCCCCGCCGAAGCCTGCCAGCCAGCACAGGCTGCTCAGTAGCCTCATGGAGTTGCACAGATGGTTCCCCAGGGGTGATGCTGAGTGAATACAACTGGGTTCACGCAGGTGTCTGCAGGCCACCAAACATGCCCGCACCATGCGTGCCTGGCATGCGCACAGCCAAACCCGGCATCGACATGGCTGGGGTCACCAGACACTGGGCCCGAGGGGTGGACACTGCACTCCAAGGGGTATGCAGCAGCTGGGCACACAACCAGTCAGCCAGTGTTGCCAGGACAGTTGTCACCACAGTGGTGTGCCTATCCATGGCTGCGGTCATGTCCATCCGCTGCCAAGCTAACTCTGCCAGGAGCAGGGCATGGTCCCTGCTGTGCCGATCCTCCACCTGGTGCAGATCTGTATGGAGTGCATCCACGGCTATTATGAGCCAGACCTGCTGATCCACAGTCACCTGGAGCAGATGGCTGTGGTCATCCACGGGGTCATCTGCATGGGCACCATGCCAACCCATGGGTGAGACCTGGCCCTGCAGCGCAACACCCCATGATGGTGGGCACTGCACGGCAGTGCCATCCTGGGGAATTACCTCATGCGGTGCACCATTGCTGCCCGCTGCCACCAGCCCCCTTCAACACTATCCAGCTGCTGCCACCACCCCTCCGGCTGCTGAGCATTGGACATCACCAGCATGGCTGCATCAGCACCACCTACATCACTGCCACTGCCGCACACCAGTGCTGCCCTACTGGATGCCACAGACATGACGGGCACAGCGGCTGGTGGGCAGTCAACCATGCCAACACTGCCCGCAAAGCTGCCCTGGCAGTCGCCTGTCAAGGGTGCCCCCTGTGACACATCAGCATCACTGTCCGGGATGTACGTCACATCATCATCAGTGCTGGAGTCAGCCCCGATTTGTGTCTCAGCACACAGAACACCATGCTTGGTGTCAAGCTGGAACACAGCCAGGGTCTTGTCTGCACCCACACTACAGGCATCAGCCCGGACAGCCATGCAGGTCTGTTGGATGTCGGACCCTTGGACACCAGTGGAGGTGGATGGGCGCTCCACCTGTTTCAGGGCTGCACCCTCAGTGGACACACCCACCCCTGCTGCTCCATGCAGACACTCAGGAGCTGAAATGGAACACAGTACCATTAGTGGTGCCAACCACCCCCTGACCCCAACCCCCTGCCACCCTCACACCGCCACCACCATTCCTACCATGCAGTGATGGGCTGCCACCCATCTGGAAGCCTCTGCCAGGCACATCCTCAATGGCACAGTGCCGCATGCTGCTGGCCACCTGCTCCTCCTGCAGCATCTGGCGTGGCACAAACTGCTGTCCCCCACCTGTGGTAGAATGCCCTGCCCGGATGGTGGCCACCTTTTCCTTGATCCTCCTCCTGTCAGTGCCAACCTTCTTCTTGCATTCCTGCACAGAACGCTGGTGGCTGCCCTGCTGGTTGACTGCACGTGCCACCTCCCCCCATGCTGTCACCTGGGCCTGTGGTGTGCCCCTCTGTCCACTCAGGAGTGGCTCCCTGTCCAGGTAGGCCTTGAATAGGGCATCCAACTCTGCCCTGGTGAAGTTCGGCCTTCTCTTATGCACCCTCCCCTGCTCACGTTCGGACATGCCTGTACCTGTAGAAATAGACAGGTGTTACCATGGACTGTTCAGTGCCACACCGCCCTCGCAGCCCACTGTCCCGATGGCCCCACAGCATGACACTTACCTTCAAAGGCTACAATACCGATACATGGCCTGTGCAGTTCCATGGTGCCCTTATAGTGCAACGCATGCAAATGAGGTTATGCGCAACTACAATGGGATGCAAATGCAGTGGGTGCACCGTGGAATGGCTCATGAGCTGATTTGCATATCATGGCTGAGTATCGCGTGGCTGTGCCTTGCACACTGAAGTTGTGCATGCCCAAGTTGGAGCACAACATTGTGACATGCACAGTTGGCTCCACAGCTGACATGTATGCCAGTGACACAGCATACGCACATTGCGCAGGAGGCAGCACAGCGCCCAGCCACTATCGTGCCTGTGGTGTTTGTGAGCTATATGACCTACAGGGCACATGCACTATAATGCAGCTGGCAGAGTGCCATCATGCCCTTATTGTGCCACTGTGCCATAGTTCTCATCATGCCTCTGCACAGTAGGCCACTGTAGAGCGTTGGCGACATACCCCTACCGTGCACTATACGAGGGGTCCCAGTAGCACAGTGGTGCTCTGTGCGCAGCCAGACCCTTGACCCCATGGATGACCTCTGCCCTCAAGGCACCGTATGATCACATGGCTGCTACCCTATTGTGCCACTCGGTGCCTGCGCAATTGCGAATGGCAGCACAGCACCGCTCTAGCTCCACACGTGGTTCACGTGTGCTATTGGCCACCATTTTGATGACTGGTTAGTGAGGGACATGCCGTGCACCAGGGAACATTGTGCTCCAATATGGGGTGACCTGGAGCTCACCAACCTCGTGGCCCTTGTTCAGCCACACACTGGGGCCCTGTTTGGTCAGCTGCCCCTTCAGAGGCCATGGACAGATGTGTGGCAGGAGGTTGCGGATGGCTTGGAGGAGGCAACTGGCAGCCAGTGCACAAGGGAGCAGTGTCGCCACCACTATGGTGACCTGCAGCAGCAAGACCCAGACAGGCTGAGGCACCTGCAGGCACGGGTACAGAGGGGTGCAGTGCCATGGGCAGGAAGGTGCACATTGACCTTCACCAGTCTCATCCAACAGTCCTTGGGGCACAATAGTCACCATGCCCCATGCCTGGGGGTGGGGGTGGGTCAGTGCATGTGTTGGAAGCTGTGGGGGTGCACCATGACTGCCCTGCACCACCACAACCTGGACACACTGTGCAGCACGTCACATAGGTCGGGGGGTGGGGGCCTATGGTTCAGACAGGTGCTGATGTGTGTCTCTCCATGTCTCCCTCCTAGGCCCTGAAGACAGGTGGAGAGCATGTCTGGCATCAGCTGACCAGGGGCAGGACCACGCAGGGGGAGAGGGGCATTGGACAGCCAACACGGGTGGTGCTGCGGGGCAGCAGCGCCAAGGTGACCGGGATGCAGGTGAGTACCGTTTTCCCCTATACATATGTGCATGGTGGCTTGCCGGGGTGGGTGTGTCATGGCCCCTCTGCGCATGGCCCCTCTGGCTGTGCACCACCCGCGGTGTCCTCTGTACCATTCCATGGCCTTGCACATGTGGGCGGGTGTCGTAGGAGGGCTGTGGGTGCACTGCCATCACACTGCATTGCCATGATGCCGGACGGCCAGGGCGGTGGTGTGCAGTGCATGGGTGGTGATGGTGTGCAGTGGCTTGCATGGCTGTGGTTACACAGGTTGGCAGCTCATGTGGGCGCACCCACTGTGGATGGTTGTATGCCATCCCAGGGGCACTGGTCACTGATGCATGCCATGCACGTTGGGTGGGCTGTGTTACCCTGGCCAGGCACTCATACTGTTTCTGCTCCGTTGTCCTAGGTGGCCATCATTGGGAGGCAGTGGAGTGGGCCCTGCAGGAGCTCCTTCAGGTGGTGAGGGCCACACTTGAACTACTGCAGTGACATGACCAGAGGTCCAGGAGGAGGCACCACAGGTGCTGGAGGCAGTGGCAGAGGACCGGGCCACCAATAGGGCCTGATGGCCCGCATCTTTGCCCCCTCCCCATCTGGACTGTTCCCCATGCACCCTTGACCCCTACCATTGCCTTTCCCGCATGTCCCCTGCCCCTTTTCCCTACCCCTCCTTGTAGTATCCTACCCATACCGCTCCCCTGCTGTACGTATATGTAAATAGGTTTTGTTCCCTTGTTGTACTAATACATACATTTCTATTTACATTTGTGTCTGCCTCTGATTTGCAGCTGGTGCATGGAGCCTTGCTGCAGTGGTTCATGGCTGCTGTGTGGTGGGGCTGGGGTGAGCGTGGGTGTGCCTGGTGGTGCTCCTCCACAGGTGTAGGTGGGGGCCATGGGCTATCTATACAGGGCATGTGTGGTGTGCCCTGTGCACTGTTCACCTGTGTGATGCTGGCTGTGGTGTGTGTGGGGTTTCCTCGGACCCCCCCTGTTGGTGTGGCCATTGCCTGTGAGGCTGTGGCCATTGCCACTGCCCTACCTGCATGCACCACTGGGGTCCACGTGGTCATGTGGCTACCGCTGCCACATGCTCACCTGCCAGCATGCCTTCAGGGCAGGTTGTACCTGTCACCTTGCAGACACAGCGTCCTTGCAGCTGGTACTCTGACCCCATACCTATCGGCCTGTCGGCCCTGTTGCCACTGTAGGCAGTGCCACTGGATGCCCCCTTCATTCTGTCCATGTGGACTGGGGTGGTGCCTGTGGGCCAGTGGCTGTCACATGGGGACCCACTGCATGCGGGTGGTGGACAGGTGGCTGTGGGATGACCCAGGTCCATGCGCCTGCCATCAGTGTGTGTAGGCTCATGGGGTGCCTGCTACATGGCAGGCTCAACAGCTGCCTGGTGGCAGGCAGCCTGCGGGTTACACAGCACCTTGGGATTCACACTGGCAGTGCCTATCACACAGCTTTGATGGGATGCTTGACAGGGTACCCATGGGACCAGGTCAGAGGGGGGCTTTGGGTGTGCCCTGTGTTGCTTCCTGTTTGGTGCATGCCTCCATGCCCCATGGGAGGATGCTGTATTGCCTAGAGGGATCAGTGCTGTGGCAGGGGTTGTTTCATGGGTGTGGGCCCATTCTCTGCTTCTGTGTTCGGGGGCCTTCCTACATGTGGTGCCATCCATGGCGGACCTGGTCACATGCGGGTTCCCTCAGGTACTGGTGCTGGGTCACCCACCTTGCTGTGTCTCCACTGGGGACATGGTGGAGGGCCTTGTGTGGGTTGCGGTTGTGTTGGTGGATGGTCCCACTGCCTGCATTGGGTGGTCAAAGTGATGATGTGTTGGGTGTGCAATGCGGTCCGAGGTGACTGGATGCATAGGCATGGGGGTAGCGGACTGCCTTCATTGCCATGCACTGTTTGGTCATGCATCTGGGCTAGGTGTCTCAGATGCACTGTCCTGGGGGAGCATCATTGGTATGGGGATGTAGCATGGGTGGGACTTGGCCATCATTGTATCCTGGTCCTTGTTGGCTGGCAGATGGTCCAGGGGTGCCATGCCCAATGGCTGGGGTCTACTGGTGCGCATCTACTAGTAGTTCGCCACTGTGGTTTGAAGGTCGGTGGTCCCTTTTGCACCCGTCTGGCTGTGCTGGTCATGGGGTACTGGGTCCACCTCTAGGAGCCTTGCCCTGTTCGGGTGTGGGGGGGGGCTGGGGCTGTCTGTCCTGGTGCATGCTCCTCTGCACCTTGAGCATCCCTGGTTGCTCAGCTGATTCCGGCTTTGTCCCGGCACATCCCTAGGGGCGTTATTGTGCATCATCCCTGCTCCGTTGCACATTCCTCATTGCGCTATGGCACATCAGGGATGATATTCAGCCACATTGTGCAGGCGCACCTTGTCCTGCAGATGGTTTGAATATTGAGCCCGTTGCACTATGGCGCAGTGGATTTGCTCCTGCTCCTCTATTGCGCATCATTCTGGTGCAGTCTGAATATCTCGGCCAGAGTTTACATGTCATAGATCTCTAATACATATTTACTTATCTATTTTTTTTCAGCTGATTACTGTCTACTGCCTGTTAAAAATATTTGTTGGAGCCTATGTGACTGCAGGTCTTCGTGTAGCCACAAAACAGTTTTACACATGCAGATCTGGACTCCCTGAAGTTTTTCACATTTCACTTTGTACCTAACAACATGGTTGTAAGTAAGTAAGTTTATTAAATACAAGTGTACATTCAAAAAGACAGACACTTTTAAAATATTGCAAATTACAGCCTCTCATTTAGAAATGAATTACATTCATTTATTTGGTTGAAAACATACTTAAAATTTCATAACATTGCATGCTCCCAGGTAAAAGTGTATAGCAGCATAAGAGTATAACACATTATTGCCCTCAATAAACTTATGTAGAATGCCCTCCTTTCTCATACCAGAGATATTTTGAATCAATGGGTCAATCCATTTTGCTCTAGGGTCAGATAATATTTTACAGTATAACAATAAATGACTGGTAGATATGTAACAATTTCCATCACAGTTACACTTACATTGCTCTTTCATTTTTTCCCATGGTATCATTTGTGCTCTGTAGTGCAAGTGAAAATCAAATCTCATTCTGGCAAAATTTTTCCTATGTAGAGAGTTTTGACACCATACCACATAATCTTGATTACCGGTTTTTAATTTTATAGATTGATACAATATGAACAAAATGGAATCAGCAACCTTTGCTGCATCCCTTTGTAGTTCATTATCTGTCCATCTAATTTGTGTTTGTTCTACATAGGAGTCCACAGTATGTCCATTAATGACCTATTATCAAATAAAGAGTTCATTACACTCTTTTTTTACTGCTGTATCCAGATTATTGAACCAAGAGTCATATCTTATCCCTTCACTATAATATCTTTTTGCTTCTGTCCAACATGCATATCTTAAAACAATACTAGTTTTTTTTACTATTCTTTGCCAGAAATTCAGAGACCTAATTTTAGCTGACAGAACCAAGGACATCATACCCATCTCTGTTCTCAAATGGGCACCAGACACTGCCACTCATAGTCCAAGATTGCTTCTGATGAATAAGTTTTGGATTGGCTCTAGTGTTGACACTTTCTCTTCAGTCCCCATACCTCTGCTGTATATAACATAACCAATTTTGCTTTTGCAACATATGCTTCTTTCATTGCTTGAAAAGAATTATCAGCAAAATATTTTCCAAATCTATTCAACCCCAGTACAGATTCGCTTCCCCCTACTTTTATTATGCTCTCTATGTTCTTGCCTTTTTAATTTGTCATTTATTAATCCACATAAATAACTGTACTCTTTTACTTCTTGGAACTTAACACCATTGAGTTTCCATGGCTCTACAATGCTGGTTCAACAAGAAACATATCGACTGGCATCACAGTGCCAGGCTCCGTGTCAACCACGATTTCCAGTTGGCATCGGTGTGTGTTTTTTCATCGGGGGCTTCACTCAAACCTCACATGGGGGTTTCCATTACTGCACCCCCATACTAAAGGATTCTAACCTAGGTCAGAGTTAGTTTGGGGAGGGGGTGCAGGTCGAGGGCAGGGGTTTCCCAGTCCCAGCGACACTTCTACAGCAGCATGGTGCTGTTGTCAATATCAATGCATGTCGCTGTAGAAATGTCACTGTCCAGGGGGCATGCCAGTTTCCTTGAGCACCTTTTTTAAAAGAATTTCCCAATCCTGATTATTTTAGATTTTTAACAATTTACTTCAATGGACAGTTTTTTTAGGACCACAGTTACAATATCAATTGCTTTTTTTAAGCCAACTGATGATTTTGAGATAAGTACAATGTCATCCATGTAAGCCAGAGTACTCACTTTGGAACCATCTGTGTTAGGAGCATCTGTATCATGTTTATTCAGTTCTCTTATTATTTGAGCAATATAAATATTAAACAAAGCCGGAGCCAGTAAACAGCCTTGTTTTGCTCCTCTATTTACCAGTATTTTTTGCATAAGCTTTCCATTCCTTGTGTATCTAATACTAGAAGATGTATTTGTATGAAAAATAATAATTAGGTCCAAGAGTTTAGGATATATTCCCCAGGCTGCTAAAATTTTCCATAATGTCTCCCGGTTAACATTATCGAATGCTTTCTTTAAGTCAAGAAAGCATCCATACAGACCTTCTTTCCTTAACTTAATTTTTTATGTGCCAGATAGTCTAAAATAAAGATATTGTCTATCTCTTTTTCCTAAATCCAAATTGATTCTCGGATAAAAGACCCCTTATTTCCATCCAATCAAGAAGTCTTTCAAGTAGCACCCTTGAAATTTTTTTTGCTGTTATACAAATCAAGGAAATTGGTCTATAGTTCTCATGCTTTGATTTGTCTCCTTTTTTAGATATGGGCACAATCACTGTTATTAACCATTCCTGGGGAGTCTTGTTGTTTATTATGACATTAAGAAAGACTATAAGCAGAATTTTGGCTCACCAATCTATATTTACTTTAAAGGCTTCTGCTGGTAAACTATCTATTCCAGCTGCTTTATTATTCTTTTGATTTATTATAGGTCTCTTTATTTCTTCTATAGTCAGTGCATCCCAATTTCTATTTTGCTGTATAATCTCCATTTCTGTAACAACTGGAGTTAGATCTCTATTTGAATAATTTGCCTATTCTCCATAAAGTTGACTATAGAATTTTACCCATCTATTTGCCGGAATTATGACCTCTATGTTACTAGCTATTTTTCCCTCTCCATATGCAATTAGGGTCCAGAATTGCCTATTGTCCTTCTGTATTATTGCATCTTGTAATTTGTCCCACAAATAAGATTGATATTGTCTTTTTTTAACTCTTATAATATCTCTATATTACATTTTGGATGCTGATAGCCCCTTGAATTATAACATCCGGATATAACAACATGTTTGATTGTTATGTGTTTTTTTTAATCTTTTGTACAGATATATGTACTGTATATAGTTTTGCATTTAACACTCACACTGTGTGTTGTCACCAATTTATTCTGAGGGAGCATGATATCATCACTTCGTTTATAAGACACTTGTTTTATGAGTTTTGCATGTCCTTTGATAAAGGAGCGAACTTCTGAAACATGTTAAGATGTGCATTTTTACTAGCTCCTTAATAAAATTACAGCATGATTCCACAGCCTTCTTAGCAGCATTTTTCCTTGGTGGTGAGTGCGGGACTTTCTGATTGTCAGTTTGAACTGTTTATCCCAGCACCCAAGCCCTTTGCAACTCTTTTTATGGATTTCACAATCTTAAAACTTAATATCTGTCAAGGATATTTTTATTATATTGAGAGAGTATATAATAACAGAGAAGGAACCCAGATTGACCAATATGTAAAAACAGCAGGGATAGCTCAGATGATCTTGGATAATGTGAGAAAATTGGAACATCTAGACACCCTTATTGTGGACATCAGCGGCCTGGAAAATATTTCTGACTTTCTCTGTAGCCTGACTTAATGCTCCTTTTGAAAAGTGAGATGAATGATTCTGTGAGCTAGCTATGTATGCTGCCAACCTTCTTTCATGGAATATACAGTAGCTGACTTACTGAGTAAACTCGTAGATAATTAGTGGTATACGTTCATAATTGCATACACTGTCATTTTGTTTTAAGAAACATGGGCCACAAAGGTAGTACATTTAAATGGATATGAAGCTATCAGTTCACCAGCAATCAAAACCAAAACATTTGGAAGAGGTATCGGGGCTTTAGTTATATATATAAAAATAAGAAAAGGGATCAAGATTATTGATATTTTCAAAGTGAAAAAAAAAAATCACATCATAGTAGTATTAAAATGGGATGATCAAAATATCATCCTGACTAACGTCTATATCACCCCACAAAACATGTCACAATTCATAGACAACATTTCAACAGGAATGTGTAACTATCTTAAAAGAATTACACAAAAATGTCCTCATGCAAATTAATTACTCATGAGAGATTTTAATGCAAAGATTGCTAAGTTTGACAATATTGATCTGCTAATCTTACATGAATCTGAGCTCTATCAATAAGTGCTTTAATAGTGATAACAATACCAATGATAATGGCAAAAAAATTGCAAGGGTTTATAATGAACAATGCACTGCTCCTGTTAAATGGTAGGCTTAAGGGTGATGCTTCTGGAAACACTACTTGTTTTGCAACTAGTGTGCAAAGCACAATTGATTATATCATTTGTAACCCAGAAAGCTATTATACATATGAACCTCTTAAAACAGAAATGAGAGCAGAAATCGACCATGCCCCACTCTCATGGAAATTAAATACCGATAGAAACTACATAACTCTGGTAACTTTTTTAATCCTATATTAAAAGTTTAGCAAGCTCAACACTGGCCATTGTAATTTTTTTATCACATTTATAATGCCTCCTAAATTTGTTAATGCTTACAGGGGTGCACCTGTTGTGTGGCTAAGAAAAAGCAAACAGTTATAATACCAATGCCCCCATCCCAAAAGCTGCTTTAAAGCCTGCAATTCATTCAAATAAATTCCATTTTCTTACTTGCTTATTTACATGCTTTTAACATGTTAGATGGGTTCTTGGTCTCATCATTTGGCCAAATTATGATCAGCCTGACCACCAATGACAAGGTGACTCACTCATTGGTCAGGAAAAAGCTTCATATTTTAAAGTTTACCATGCTATTATGAGTTGAGGCACCCCTGTTTCCCCTCTATCGTATGGGGAAACTACTCTCTGCTTCATTTCTTATATAGTGTGCTTTATGCTCTGGCCAATATGAGGCTCACGGGTGACCATGGGGAGCTCACTAATTAGGTGAAAGACACAATTCTCCTTCTTGCAATGCAATATTAAAAGTTTAGCAAGCTCAACCCTGGCCAATACATAAAGATTTTATTTATCACATTTATAATGGCTCTTAAATTTTTATTGTTTACGAGGGTGTACCTGGTGTGTGACTAAGCAAAAGCAAACATTCATTATACCAATGCTCCTCCCAAAAGCTGCTTTAAAGCCTGTAATTCATTCAAATCAATTCAATTTTCTTACTTATTTATTTTCATCATGTTAACATGTTAGATGGGTTCTTGCTCTCATCATTTGGCCAAATTATGATCTGCCTGACCACCAATGACAAGGTGACCTTCTCATTGGTCAGGAAAAAGCTTCATATTTTAAATTTTAGCATGCCACTATGAGTTGAAGTCCTACTGTTTTCTGTCTATTTTATGGGGGAAGCCACTCTCTGGTTTCATTTCTTACATAGTGTGCTTTGTGCTCTGGCCAGTAAAAGGCTCACAGGTGATCATGGGTAGCTCACTAATTAGGAGAAAGCCACAATTATCCTACTTGCAATTCAATATTAAAAGTTTAGCAAGCTCAACCCTGGCCGATACATAAAGATTTAAAGAGTTTAAAGCAGCTTTCAGGGAGGAATGCCGGTATTATAACTGTTTGTTTTTGCTTGGTCTGATACAACAGGCACACCCTTGTAAACATTAAAAAATTAGAGGCATTATAAATGTGATAAAATACCTTTATGTATTGGCCAGGGTTGAGCCTACTTAGCTTCTAATATTGAATTGCAAGTAGGAGAATTGTGGCTTTCACCTCATTAGTGAGCACTCCATGATCACCTGTGAGCCTCTTACTGGCCAGAGCACAAAGCACACTATATAAGAAATGAAGACAGATAATAGTTTCCCCATAAGATAGAGAGAAAGCAGGGGGACCTCAACTCATAATGGCATGGAAGATTTTAAATATAAATAATTACTAATAATTTTTGAATAATAGCATAATCCTTGGGATGTCACTGTTCAATGTTACAGTCTATTCAGAAGGGACATGGTGGGGAGGAAGGGGTGGCATTGAATGTCAAGGAGACAGCTGAAGCAACAAAAGAACAGGATGACAATTGTGAGAGAGGATTCCTGTGTGACATGTTAGAGAAGAGGCTTGGCACTATATCAAGAATAGGAGTAATATATAGGCCTCCAAACCAGGGGGAGGAGACATACAAGCAATTGATGCAGGTAATTCAAAGGGTGTCAAAGAAAGGGGAGTTTGTACTACTGAGGGACCTTAATGTGCCTGATGTAGGATGGGGAATCCCTAAAGCAACCTCTACCAGGAGTAGGGAAGTACTTGAGACACTGCAGGGATTCCACAGGAGTGGAAAATATACTGGATGTTGTACTCACAAGCAGGGATAGTGTTGAAGATGTGGTGGTCTGAGACTGCCTGGGTACAAATGATCATAGCACAGTGACTTTCATGATACAAATAGGGAGAATAACAAATAAGAACCAGTACAAAGGTTCTGGACTTCAGGAGGGTGGACTTTGAAAGCATGAGGGAGATTTACAGAGAAGAAATGGAAGGCAAAGACCAGATAGAGGATGTAGAAGAATCGTGGAGATGTATCAAGTGCGTGGTACTAAATGCCACAGAACTATGTATAAGGCTGGTAGGAAAAAACCAAAAAGTAAGCCTCTTTGGTTTAATAGGGATTTTGTTGAGGCATTAAGGGATAGAAGGATAGCATTCAGAAAATATAAGAAAACTCAGCATGAGCTAGACAAAGTTAATTATAAGGAGAAACTGAGACAGGCAGGGAAACAGATTAGGAGTACAAAAGCAGAAACAGGGAAAGAATTGCTCAAACATGCCAAAAGAGGGGATACAACTTTTTTAGATATGTGAGGGAGAAGAGAAGAACCAGACAGGGATTGTAAAGTTAAGGGGGAAGGTGGTATAAATGTTGAGAGTGACTTGGAAAAAGCAAAGGTTCTAAATATTTATTTTTGCTATGTTTTCACAGTGGAGGTGGAAGGAAAGGGAAATGAGTTAAAGAGGAAGGGAGGAGAAAAATGTGGGATGGATCAAAGCCCAATAAGTGAGGACAGAGTAAAGAAAGAACTTGGAAAATTAAAGGTAGATAAGGCAATGGGGCTTAATGGTTTGCATCCAAGAGTTATTAGAGAGTTGAGGGATGATCTGGTATCACATCTGACAAAGTTATTTAATTTATCTCTGGATTGGGGAGGGGGTTCCAAGTAACTGGAGGACAGTGACCGTAGTACCAATTTATAAGGGGGGCTGCAGGGAGGAGGCGGGGAATTACCACCCTGTCAGCCACACATCAGTGGTAGGTAAGGTGATGGAGGTGTTAATAAAGGACAGAGTGGTAACATATCTGATGGACAATAAACTATTAGTTGAAAAGCAACATGGCTTCACTAGTGGGACACCTTGCCAGACAAATCTGATCAAATTATTTGATGGGGTAACAAAGGTTATTGATCAAGGGGGCAGTTGATGTGGCCTACCTGGACTTCAATAAGGCCTTTGAATCTGTTCTTCACTGTAGGCTAGTAAATAAGACAGAGAGCCTGGGGGGTGGGACAGACAATAATTAGATGGGTGGAAAACTGACTGAAGGATAGAAGTCAGAGGGTGGTGGTAAATGGTGTACATTCTAGGATAATGAGGGTGATGAGCAGTGTTCCTCAGGGGTCAGTACAAGGACCAATTCTTTTTAACATATATATCTGTGATATAGCTGTGGGACTTGAAGGGAAAGTGTGTGTTTTTGCGGATGATGAGAAGTTATATAATAGTGTTGACATAGCAGGAGAAGTTGAGGCCATGAGGAGAGATCTCAGCACCCAAGAGACGTGATCAGACATTTGGCAGCTGAAGTTCAATGCTAAGCAGTGTTCAGTGATGCATGTGGGGCATACAAATCCACTGGCTGAGTACTCACTGGGGAGGAGAACGTATAAAGCAAACAGAACAGGAAAGGGACCTGGGGATTATAATCTCAAATAACCTTAAGATAGAAGACCAATGTAGTAAGGCAGCAGGTAAAACTAATAGAATGATGGCATGCATAGGAAGCAGTATAACAAGCAGGAAAAGGAAGATGTTGATGTCTTTATATAAGACCATGGTCAGACTGCACCTGAAGTATAGGGTACAGTTCTGGAGGCCTCATTTAAGAAATGATATAGATGGGTAAGAGAGGGTTCAGAGAAGGGCAACAAAGATGGTGCAATGTATGCAAGAGAAGCCATATGAAACTAGATAGAGAGAATTAAATCTGTACCTGCTAGAGGTTAGAAGAGATAGAGGTGACATGATAGAGACTTTTAAGTATATGAAGGGAATAAATAAAGTGAATGAAGGTAGCTTATTCAAAAGGAAAGTAGAAGTTAAAACAAGGGGTCATACTTTAAGATTGGAAGGGGGAAGATTTAAGAGCAATGTAAGGAGATGTTATTTCACTGAGAGGGTGGAGGAACCCTGGAACAGATTACCTAAGGAGGTGGTGTGTGCAGAAATAGTGGAGGAATTCAAGAGGACATGGGACAGACACAAGGGGTTGACTGGTGGGCAGAGGAAGATATCCCTGGAAAGTGGAGACAAGTTGGGGTGGGTGGTAAATGGGCAGACTAGATGCATCAGGATGGTCCTTTTCTGCTGACACATTACAATGATACTATGAAGCTTTTTCCTGACCTATGAGTGGGTCACCTTGTCGTTGCTGGTCAGGCTGATCATAATTCAGCCAAATGATAAGACCAAGAACCCCTCTAACATGTTATAATGATGAAAATTAGCAATTAAGAAATGTAATTGATTTGGATGAATTGCTGGCTTTAAAGCAGCTTTTTTGAGGGGGCACTGGTATTATAACTATTAACTTATTTAATCTCCCCCCCATTATTATAACAGGCAAACAAAGATTATGAATTACAGGCTCAGTCATAAGGACTCAGTAAATAATATTTTATATTGACCAGAAACTAGGGAAATCTTCAAAGCATTTCATTCAAAGCATTTGAACTTTTTTAAGATCTAACTTGTTAAATGTCAGTTGCTTCTTTTGGAATGTGTATGATCTGAATGAAATTTAACTTAGTGCTTCAAATCTGCACTTTAAAGCGTTTTGAACCTCAAGGACAAACTGTTAATTTCATTGCCTTTTAGCCACCCCCCCTTGTCCTTTGGCACTAGCGCTCAGGACGGTACCCACCCCGCGATTTTCAGCCACTTTTGTTTCACAGACCCTGCATAAAGCTGCTGGCACCTGCCTTGGTCTGTGACCTACCCTTGATATCCATTCCTTGTCCTTACCTTTTGTCTACTAAATCACCCTTCCTGCTATGTATCCTTCCCCCCAAACTGTGATCCCTGCTATAACTACAGTGTTTTTCTGTCCCTCTCCTCAGGCAGAAGGAGACCAACTGGGCTAGTGCCGTGGCTCTTGCCATCCACGAGCCGCACTTCTTGCCTCCCTGGAATGGATCTAGGACCCTCCTGCCACCTGTCCTTCACAGCTTAGAGACAGGTACAGCTTCAGGACTGTACTCCGGTTCTCAGGGAAATTTTTCTGAATCTTGAACACTGGGGCCTTTTTGCTGCCGCAACCTCATTGGTTGCCAGTGCTTGTACTGGAACTCTGGTTACTGAGGCAGCTAACTTGTGGGAGCCAGTATTTTAATCAGGCTCATACTTGGACTTGTATTTTCTGCCACCTCCTCCTCACCCACCTCCAGCCTTTATTAAATACTCTACCCAGCTCCAGTGGCACTGCCCCATGACATTTTTCTCCTCCTCCTCTTCTCTTGTTTTACCCCCTTAAAGAAGTAAGACACAATCTTCTGGGACTAAGATATATAGCAGTTTTTTTCTTAACACAGCCCTATTTCTCTGCTTACCAGCCCCAGTAACTACTCTGCACATTTCTCCAAGCAGCCCTGTGTCTCTGCTTAGCAGCCCAACCTAAACTGCACTTTATTTCTGCAGCTGCCATCTCACTAGTATCTAGGAAGATGTTTTTCTTCCTGACTATGTAACTTCTTCCCAAAAAGATGTTCTCCCCTGTGCTCTACATTACCTTATGTTCCATGACTGGACTATTACTTGGCAGTGACTTTTGTGCCAGCATCCTCGCTGCTGACCAAGCTTACTTAAAATCCTTCTCTGAAACACCTATACTCAGTGACCCCACACACAAAGCCAAAGCCCTCTAGCTCTCCTCTATGGGCTCTGTCTTACTGGCCTTCCTGACTAACCATGATTGTCGTCTCCTTGGTTTGTTTCTCTACTCCCTCACTATACAGTCCCCCCACTGGCACCTCCCTACCTGCCACTTCCTCTTACTTATCCTTCTAGCTGGTGATATGTAAACAAACCCTGGACCTCTAAATGTGCATATTGACCATGCAATGCTGTCTGGTCAGGACGCTGCAGCCTCAGGGTCACACACCTGAATATATGCAGCCTACCAGCAAAGTTCTCTGAACTCAAAGCCTGGGTGTGCATCTACAATTCACATGTACTAGGTCTATCTGAAACATGGCTTAAGCCATACCACAGTGATGCCTCCTACCAACTCCCTGGCTACTCTTTGCTATGGCTTGATAGGTCTGGCAGAAAGAGGGGAGGTGGAGTTGCACTATACGTGCAAGACCATATAAATGCCACTACTATTGCCCACTCCTCCCCCTCCTCAATCAGCGAGTGGCTTTTTGCTGAAATTGTTCTGGGTGCAACAAAAGAATGGTACATAGGCTGTTGCTATAACCCTCCCTCAGGAGGGGCACTGGGACTATGTAACTTTCTGGATGGCCTTGCATCTGCCCCCTCCTCTAGGGACACCATCATACTTGGGGATTTTAGCCGCCACTCGACTGAATCCCCAGCACTGGAATTTGCTCACCAGCTAAAGTCACATCACTTGGAGCAAGTCATCTCCTCTATCACCAGATACAACCCCCCCCCTCCCTTAACCACTCCATCATCGACTGGATTGCCACCAACTGTGCAAACCTAGTCCTCCAAGCAGGCACTATGGCTGACTCAGTCAGTGACCACACTTCTATATATATTGCCTTAACTACCAAATCTCTAAGGCCCCCCCACAAATTGCTATATTTTAGGAAATTCAAAGCCCCATACTCAGACTTAGTGTTGAGGGATGCCGGGCCATAAACTGGACCTCACTTTACCAACTTCAAGATGTCTCCATGGCAGTGATGATTTTTACGGAAGCCCTCTGCAAACTCCAAGACAAATATTACCCAATCACCACCAGGAGGATTAGAGGTGGAAACTCCAGCTGGCTAACACGCAAACTTCTGGCCCAAATGAAAGTAAGGGACAAAACATGGAGAGCTTTCAAGGCGTCCCCTCCGACAATTATGGAATGCTTACAGGCAACTCTGAAAACTCCTGCAAGCAGGCAGTGAAATCACTTAAACGTAAATATTATACCAATCTGCAAAACGAGTCTTTCAGAAACCCACACAGTTTCTGGGCCTCAATAAACACCATCCTAAACCCAAAAACAAATAAACAAATAGCTGAAATTACCTCCCTCTCTGGTCCCACCACCGATCCAGGTGAGATTGCTGATACTTTCATTAAAATGTTCACTGACCTTACCTCCTACATCAGCAAAATCCCTCTCAACCTGCCCTGAAAAACCAGTCATGCCATCCTCATCAAACTAGCCCTGTTTTCTACTTAAGAGCCATTGACCATAGGATCACTGGTAAACTTCTAAAGATGCTACCCACCAAAGGTAGCCCTGGCAGTGATGGCCTGCATCCCACCTTCTTGAAAATCCTCACCCCAGCCCTAGTAAGGCCGCTGACCCACATATTTAATCTTGCCCTCTCATCATCTACCATGCCGGACTCATGGAAACATGCACATGTGGTACCTATTTTTAAGTCCGGTGATCCCACTGCCCCAGAAAACTACCATCCCATCTCCCTCCTCCCATACCTAAGCAAACTATTAGAAAAAATCATTCACCACCAACTATCTGAGTATCTAGAAAATTACAACCTCCTGAGCCCACTCCAACATGGTTTCTGCAAAAAACGCAGCATCTCCTCTACCTTGGTACTTTTCTCTAAGCATGTCCTTAGAAATATGGATAAGGGCATGGCCACAGGTGTGGTATTTGTGGACTTATCTAAACCTTTTGATCTTGTTGACCGCCACCTTCTCACTTCCACCCTGCTAAACCTAGGCTGCTCTCCTGATGCCACTGCTTGGTTCAGCAGCTACCTAGCAAATAGATCCCAGCCTGTTCTAAAAGGCAAAGCTACCTCCGCTGCACTACCCGTCCACACTGATGTACCCCAGGGCTCCATACATGGGCCCCTATTATTCTCACTTTTCATAAATGACCTTCCCATGGAGAGTATACACTATCAGGCACTCCTGTATGCTGACGACCTCGTCATCTACCATAGTGCCAGGTCCCTTGAATCTATATCCTCCACTCTCTCCACTACCTATGGAGCAACTCAAAGCTGGTTCCTCTCCAAAAAACTTCTGGTAAATGAGAAAAAAACTAAGGCCATGCTATTTGACTCCAAGCCGTACCTTGCTAAGGCTGCTAAAACTCACACTGCATTACACATAGTTACCCCTGCTGGCCCTCCTCTGGACATTGAATCCCCCTTCAAATACCTAGGAGTGACTCTAGATCCCACCCTTGGCTATAATGTCCACATTGCTATCATTATAAAGAGTGTCCACCAAAAGTTGGGGTCTGTCTACTGTGTATACCAACCTTCTGACCCCTGATGCTCACCTTGTAATTGCCCAAGGAAATCTCCTGCCCCTTCTTGACTATTACTCCCCAGTTTTCTCCTCCTCATCCTTCTCACTTCTCTTTCACCTAAATATGACATATAACTCCATCTGTCACTTTGCCCTTCAGGTACCCTCCTTCACTCACCACTGCTCTCTATATCAGTCCTTAGGCTGGCTTTCTCTACCTGGCCACTATGAATACGCCTTGGGCTGTCCAGTCGACACCTCTCTTAGGAACTCTTAAAAATCCCCATACTCCCATATTCTCACTGCCAAGGTGGAAGCTCATTCTCTCAGGGTCTCTTCCATTCCCCCCCCGGTTGTCCCCCCCGTGTAGCTACTGTTATAGGGAGCAAGGCCTTCTCTGTCTCTGCCCCCTCTCTCTGGAACAGGCTGCCACCTGCCATCAGAATGGTACCCACTCATCAGTCCTTCAAACTGAAGCTAAGTGATTGGCTCAAGTCTCAAGCCACCTGCACTTGCCTAGCTAACATCCCCATTGGTAATCCACCTTAGTGGCAAACTGCATCACCCGCCTTACCTCCCATGCACTGACTACCTAATAAACTTCTTTGGCACTTACTGGCCCTCTTTGTGGAAACATAGACTGCTGCTACTGATATCCTTCACGCAATGTTCTGTGCACCCTTGACTGGCTATACTAAGTATTGACTCGCTACACATGTAAATGATCGAGTCACCTGTAGTCAGAGATGCATTTATTTATTTATGAACCTGTTATGAACTTGTTTCTTATCTCTCTATAATACGATGTCTACATATCACTGTGTCACTTTTCCGCTGTACTCAATGTATTATATTCACCCACTGTATTTGAAACTTGTACCATTTGTCTGTAACTTGTACCTACTGTCTGTATTGTCTGCCACTGTATGGCCCGGTTCACAACTGAAAATGGTCCTTTGGATCAGCTTGCTTACCCAGTTACCAAAAACATACATAAATCAATCAATCAATCAATCTTTGATAAGATTAATGAGGCCACATAAGCATTAGTAATGGAAATTAACTTAAAATGCCTGTTTGCTTTAATACATCTAAGATTATACAGTAACAGTAATAATAACGTTCCTTAGGCATATTCTTGGTTTAACGATTCTTGTAAACAAGCTAAAAAGGAACTAAGAAGTTTAGTTAGATGTACTAAAAACACCCTTCAAAAGTTAATTGTAACCACTTTAAAGTGATTTAACTAGATTGTGCAAGACATAGCCATTACTCACACAATCTGGTGCTGTAGGTCAGCAAAATTAAATCATTGGCATTTGTAGCATTAAATCTGGTGCCTGTATTTAAGTGGAAGGGATTGTAATTTGGCACCAACAAGGTGACAAACTGATCCCTTCCACTTCCTGATTCCTCTGGCACACCCCACACAATGACACAAGGCAAGGGAGAGCACAGGGGTGAGCCTCATTTAAATCTATTGGGAATGATTTTCATTACTATTTTATGCATAATGTTGTGCCAGCTAGTGGTTAAGGAATGCCACTGCTTGACTAATATGGGCCTTGTTAGTCAAACAGTGGCCTTCTTTAATCTCCAACTGGCCATCATATGTAAAATAGTAAAGAAAATCATCCCCCATTGACTTAAATGGGGCTTGCCCCTGTGCTCTCCCTTGCTTCATGTTTTTGTGTGTGGTGTGCCAGAGGAATCAGGAAGGGGAAGGGATTGGCTTTTCACTTTGTCAGTGCCAATTACAATCCCTTCTACTTAAATACAGGTATCAAGCTGGCCCAGTGACACTGAGGGCTGAGGCACTGGGCACCTTACCTCGCGTCACGCCGGCGACCCGTGTTCGGGAATGAGCATGGGCTGCCGGGGGGAGAAGGATTGAGCATCTTCAGGACTGCTCTCCTTCTCTGGGAAGGGGAAGGGAGTTAGTAGTGCTTGTCAATTGCCTTCCCCCTAGTGGAAGCTGGGAGGTGGCTCATCAGTGCTAGAGACTGAGGGCAAGCGACTGTGGCAGGCGCTTGGTGAGGGTGTGCATGAGAGCATGCGCACTGCTGCTGCTGGCATCATTGCACATCACAGTCCTCGGGGGAAGCCATACAAAGTGGAAAATGGGAGTCCTCTGCAGGATGTCAATGGTCCCCCACCACAACGGCCTGGGAAGGCACCTCTCTGAATACTCATCCAGTCTGGTGGGTTGAGTCGCTCCTCACCCCCTGTCACAAAGGGTAAGTCATGGGGTTCAGGGGAAGGGGCCTCAAACCTGGTGTCCTTGTGGGGGGAATGTCAGAGGGGCAGCAGAGGACTCCGAGGGGGAGAAATAAGTAACTATATATATGTATATATATATATATGTATATAGCGTCGATCTGATTTTATTATTTATCTTGTGGATGTCATTATTTATTTTATTGAATTTTATAATATGCTATTTGGATGTATTTTAAAGCTTGTTCTGCACCTTGATTTTTTGAAAGGCGTAATAAAAATAAAGTTTATTATTATTATTATTATTATACATATAAAAAAAATACAGGTACCAGATTTAATGCTACAAATACCAAAGATTTTCTTTTGCCGACCTAAGGTATGATGTTGGTTAAGTGATTGCTACATTGGAAAATGTAGTTAAATCACTTTAATATGGTTAGAAAACAAGACAAAATTTTCCTGAATAATTAAAAGTCAGAGTTTCAGAAGAATAGATGGCTAGAAAAGTTTAACAGTATAGACATTATAGATCAAAAGAGCTTTTGGACTATTGTTGCTAAAGAAGTGAAAACATTCCAATCTTCTCTATCAGTATATATCCCAAAGGAAACCTGGGTAATACATTATAAATCAATTTTTACAACTCTAGGTCCTTTGGAAAGTTACAATAGGGCATTACATCTTTTGTTTGCTCCTACTACTACCCCCTTGCTCTTTTCTGTAGCAGAAATAGAAGAGTCTATATAAAATTTCACAAAAATAAAATACCAGACCCATATGCCATTCCTTGTGAGATATACAGGAAAAATTTAAATTTATGGATTCCTATCTTAACTAACTTTTTCAATACTTGTCTTATGCAAAGACTTATCCCTTCTTCTGGAAGACTAAAATGGAAGTACCCATTCATAAAAAAGGCTGTTTATGATCTTCATAATTTTCATCCGAACAGTCTATTAGATATGATGTCTAAGATATTCACAAGAATATTGTTGAATAGATTATCTGCATGGTTACAGAAAAACAAACCACTATCACAGTTTCAAGAAAGTTTTAGAAAATATATTTCTATAATTGACAACGTTTACATCCTTGTGCATTTATTAGAAAAATATGTTGACCTTAAAAAAATGAAACTTTATACCTTATTTGTAGATTTTTATTAGCCTTCAACTTAAGAAACAGAATTATTATGGAAAATTATGAGTGAATGGGGTATAGACTGTTCATTATTAATTCCAATATATCAGTTATATACAGTTACCAAAATGGTCATTAGATATTATAATGAGGGGAATGTAACAGAACTGGTTAACACTAACAGAGGGGTCAAACAAGATTGTCAATTGGCACCAATCCTTTTCTGTATCTATATATAGATGCCCTGCTACAACTAGGTGGGGAGTCCCAGATTGATTCGCCTAAAATTGTTAATAAACAATGTAAACTTCTTGCTTATGCCAATGACATCATCATCATCTCTGTTTCATGTAAAGGTCTACAGAAGAAAATAAATACATTTAAAAAGGACTGTGAGCATTATAACTAAAAATCAATCTTAAAACTAAAACTATGATTTTTGCAGCTAATATGAAAAACTTATAATTTTTATGGATATAGAAAAAACAGAATCTGTTAAGAATACACTTTTCTTGGAATCAGATTCACACCCAATGAAAAATGGAGTCAACATATCAAAGAACAAACCTCAAAGGCCAAACATGTGGCAAAGACATTACTTTGATTTAATTATATATACAGTATATATATATATATATATATATATATATATATATATATATATATATATGTATGTATATATATATATATATCTGGGATCACACTTTCAATACAGGAGTTACAGCAGGAGAGATGAAAATCAATCTTGCACTACTTTATGGTGCAGAAGTCTGGGGCATCAATTGTCCAAATAATTTAGAAATCCCACTATTATATTTTTATTAGTCTCTATTAAGAGAACCAGTGGCGACATCCACAGCAAAGGTGAGAGCTGAATTAGGCAGAATACCTTTACAAGCACAAATGGAATTTAGATTGATCATATACTTTGAAGAAGAATAATAAACATTTTAGACTGCAAATTGCCATTAGACTGTCTGTTGCAAAAAGTAACACGATTAAATCTGAATAGGAGATTTCAATGGTTAACTTCTTTAACTTATATCCCAACTAAAATTAATGTATATCACCTTGGACAGAATATCACAAAAATGTATATGTCTTCTAACTATGGGACAATTATCAAAAATAAATTATATGAAAAGGCACAAAAAAATGGACATTGATAAAATAAGAGGCCAAAAATGTGCCCCCAGTACAAAATAAATAAAATGTCACATGCTATGGAAGATTATTTGATATTACCTATTCAGCCAGAGCAAAGGAGAATTATCACACTGGTAAGATCTGAAATACTTAATTCCAAGCATTATCTCTCAAACAAAACCTTAAACCAAAACACTGTAAGTATAATAGTAGATTGCTCATGTAAAATGGGCTGTAAAGAAACACTCATTCATATAACAGTACAGTGCACTACAGTGCACTCTCTACAAAGAGGCAAGAGATAAATACCTTGGTACTTTATTAATGATCTATTCTAACTGCTTATATGATATTCTGTTTGCTATGCTTCATCCAACATTCCCTGGTATTTCAGCAGCCCCATGTCAAAGTCATAATTTTTTCCTAGTACATGATGGTCATCTAAACATTTAAAATCCACAACAAAAAGCATGGGTTGCCATGCTTCTTATGTTTGCTTGCGCACACAGTGCACAAGAAACATATTGAGATAGTTGAGCATTGCAGAGGTGTGGCAATGTTGTGGCCAATGTAGCAGTCACTTTAATGGGTGCATCCCTTGGCCACCAATTAATGCTGAAGCTGCCAATTATGGCAGTTTCAGAGCGAGCACCACACTTGAACGAAATCTAATGCTACAATCAAGGGCAGTTTTATCATTGCAGTGGCAGTCCCCCCTTCCTCCCATCCAGGCAAACAGCAGGACAACACATTTAAATGTTAGCTCCCTCCCACTGCTGCTGCCAGCCCCACACCCTCCATTCTCCATTCCCTGCTGACATCGAGGTGCTCAGTCCCCGTGTCAACATGTATCCTCCTTCCCCCCATTAATGTGGCACACTGGGAGCCCACCCCAGTGTGCCAAAAAATATTTCTTTGATGTTTCTGACACATGGATGCCCACTACCGGTTTCAGATGTGCCACCTCCCATGCCCCCATGTTCTCAGCCTACCTCGGGATTCCCAATCCCCAGGTCAGCATTGATCCCCCCCACAGTACACGGGCACACTGGGAGCCCACCCCAGTATGCCAAAATCTGTTCTATTAATAGTTCACCTGTAAAAAAGAAAACAGTCCCACGGCATCTTTTTTTAAACCTGAAAAAAAAAAAAGAAAATAGTCCCTCATTGTTTCTGCTGGACCCCCTTCCCCAACCCACACCCTTCCTCTATGTATCCCACCTCCCTGCAACCCCTCACTCATACTTACCTCCAGAAGTCAGGAGCAGCAATCTTCTGTGGACTGGGAACACATCTGCACTCTTCAAAGACCAACCAGAAACTGAAGAAATGACGGTAAGCCCTATAATGGCAGTCAATGGGGGTTTTCAACTTAGTTTGATATCTCAGCCACTTTTTGGAGTTTTGGTGCCACATTTTCAACATGGGGTTCTTGGGACCCCACCTCATGAACACTGGCACTGTCATTTTATTTGTCGGTCCCAAAATGTGATTTCGTGGTCACTAAACAGAATCACTTTTCGGGACCAGTTAACAAAATGACAGTGCCACTATTCATGAGATGGGTCCCAAAAAGTCCTTGTTGAAAGTGTGGTGAAAAAACTATAAGAAAAGACTGCATTATGAGTGTCCATTGCACAGTTTCTATGCACGCTTGTAACTTCATAAATTTTTTATATTTTCACTCCAGATTTCCAACATTGCCATTTTGTCACACCCTCTTATGAATGGTATAGCTGCCATTTTTTTGCATCCTTCCTGAAATGTGTTTGTGCACCTGTGGTGCAGAATGGCATGATCGCTGTGCAAAATCAACTTTTGGGACAGATTAAAGAAATCATAGTGCCACCGTTCATGAGGGGAAGTCCCAAAAAGTCCATGTTGAAAATTTGGTGAAAACATTCCAAAAAATGACTGTGTTACAAGTGTGCATTGCACAGTTTCTATGCACACTCGTAACTTCACCACTTTTTCATAGTCTCACTCCAGATTTTCAACTTTGCCATTTCTTTACACCTCCTCATGAACAGTACAGCTGTCATTTTTCATATCCTGCCCAAAATGTGTTTTCACACCTGTGATGCCAAATGGTACACTCACTGTGCAAAATCACCTTTTGGGATTGAGTAACGAAATGATACTGTCACTGTTCATGAGGTGGGGTCCCAAAAAGCCCATATTGAAAATCTGAAGCAAAAACACAAGCAAACACCTGGGGCATTAGGGTTTGCAACCATAATGTCCACCATATTCAGACTGACAGGCATCGGGGGTGTGACTAGGGGTCATTGGCTGTAATGCTCATGCCATTCCACCCCCAACCCCATCCTGCAGCCACTGACAGGCATTGAGGTGTGCCTTGGAGTCTTCAGCCATAATGCTCATCCCATACTGCACCCATCTCAGCTTATTTCCTTATGGAATGGGGTGAGCATAAGGGCTAAAGACCTCAAGGCACACTGCGACACCTGTTGGTGTCTGCAGGGTGGGGTGAGGTAGACTGGGTTGAGTATAGCTGAAAACCCAAAGGCACACCCCCAATGCCTGTCAGTCTCTGCAGGGTGCGGGTGGGGGTTGGTGTTACTTCAATTCTTCACTGCCATTCCTATTATGCATCTCTATAACTCCTGCACTACCAATGCCAATACCAGCAAGCAAACATTTGGCATTGACAAATGCTTGTTTTTAAGCTACATTGGTGAGACTTAATCCCTCTTTATGGAAAAAATCTGGAAGGGGTCAGATTGATTTATGTAGTTATAACTTAAGGAATAAAGTATGGGTGCCCATACACAATAAGCATGTGTCTCCATTGAGGGGTTGAGACACCAGCATATAGACCTCAAGAGCAAAGCTGTAGTGGTCCATGCTGGTATCTGAACCCTGAGATGAAAATGCAGGTTGAGTTGTGTTTGGGTGCCCATACTTTTTTAGTATAGTATATGGTTCTCCGAAGTTGTATTTTTTGAGTTATAAGTCTCACAAGGTTTCTTACCTTGTGTTCATACTGCCGTTTGTAGTCAGCAGCTCAGTCTGCCATGATGCTTGTTGGTCCCATTTCAGTGCTGAGAGATTTGTGGCAGGAGTTTATTTATTAAGGGGAAAAAATCATAAATTGTTGCGCTTCGGTAACACAGAGCTGGCTTGGCACACCATGTTAACATCATCCCTGTATACTGCTCACTAAAAACTGCTGCCATGTTTGTTTTGGTTCCTGTTTTGAAGAGCTCCATTTCATCCCATCAGGTGGTGGATAGCATGGGCCTGATGAATACTAATGACAGACTGATGAATATTAATTGTAGAACATGCGCAACAACTTTTAGAACATGCACAACATTTGCGCATCCACCGATTCCCATATATAATGAGCCCAAACCGTATACTATATCAATATTTTGGATGTCAACATGAGTGTGAAAAAAAAAAAGTAAAACGAGGACACATCATTTCTCAAGATGCTTGCTTCATTTTTCCACAGATGCAAAAATAGAGAGTACATTACCAATACTATGACACCCTCTTGAACTGATTTTCCCCAAAACTGGTGAAATATTTGTATGTTTTAATCCATAAAACCATTTCAAACCCATGTCATTTTCATAAAACCCTTTTGAAAGATATAGAATATGGTCATGAATATAGAAAAAGAAAGAACTATAGGGGTTGGCATGCTTCTTTTGGTTATATCTGCTTTCAAAGTTGCAATTTCAGAGGTGGTCAGCTCAGGATAAAAATAATTGAAACATCCCAATAAAAAAATAAAACTTGCAAGAAAGCTATTCGAACAATTGAAATGTAGAGTCAGAATGGCAAGGACTTTAACATAAAATAAACAGTGAAACCAATGACAGATATGTAGGTAACGTGCCTTGAACGATACTAGCTGCTACAATTGTGGAAGCTAATTTTCTTGCTGCCATCCTGTATATATTCTTAGCTGGCCATGACATAATAAGATAAATCATTATTCTATAATGCTTCCATATATTTAAGAATGTACTTGCACCAGAAAACAACCTTGAAAACTTTTTCGAGTGCATCAGAAAAGTGAGAATTTGAAACACCAGGGAACATCTTGAGGCCTAAGTTTGGTTCAACTGCCTTTTCTGCTTATATAAAGCATCTGTAAGTATAAGGATTACCAACTGGGGGGAGGTTGCTGGTGAGGGTTCCCAAGACTGCCAGAACTGATCAGTTGGTTTACATGCCTGAAGGGCATTAGCCAATGCTTTGCACCTAACTTCATCCTCTAACTGCAATATTAGTGCACTTTATTAATAAATTTAGAATTCTGACCTCTTGTAAATAGCTAGCTACCAATAGGCAAAATATTTTTTTTCAAGTATATGCAATGAGGGTAGCTACATTGTATTTATTACAGTATTTTGTAGTGGCTGTAATGATTTTAAATGTTATAGTCAAAGAAATGAACTTATTTACTTATTTAGCTGCCTTTAGGATTTCAAGCCCCTTCTGGACCCTTTCTATGTCTATATCAGCTTCCTTATTTCAGGAATGCTCCTGACAGCTGCCTTAATACCTATACACGGTACTATTCTTGGCTATTCAGAGAAGTAGAAGGCTTGAAGCCCATAGAACTTGCCTCCCCATTAGAGGTATATGATGCCTTATTATGTACATAGCAAGTAGGTATCCAGTCTTTTTTTTTAAACTTCTATTGTTTCTGATGCTATTACCTCACCTGGAAGTCTATTCCACAAGGGAATGTGTATAGAAGTTTCTTCTTAAATTTCTCTTAGGGTAGGTTAGTTTCAATTGCTTTATTATGGCATCTTAAATTTATATCCCTATTTGCTAGCAATAAGTCAACGCTAGCCAGTAATTCCTTATCTTTACTTATTTTGTACATAAGTAACAGGTCGCCCCTCTGTCTTCTCAACTTGAGTGAATATAGTCCTAAGGTTGACAATCTCTCCTCGTATGTCAGGTGTTCCAGTCCAGAGGTCATTTTAGTCAATCTCTGCTGCACCCTTTCCAAAAGACCTACATCCTTCCTCAAGTATGGGCTCCACAAGGGACTACAGTAATCCATGTATAGTCTAACAAAACTTCTGTATAATGGTAGAAGGCATGCTTTATGACTTGTTGTAAATGCTCTCCTAATTTCCCCAGTAATCATGTTTGCTTTATTTACCACCTCAATGCAATGATCTGTAGAGGACAGGTAATTTGTAATAAGGATTCCCAGATCTTTTTCTTTTTCAACTGTTTTTAACTGTGTATTATTTAACGTATATCTGGGTTCACTGCTTTTAGCCCCAAGATGCATAACTATGTATTTATCAGTGTTGAATTCCATTCTATTTCTACTAGCCCATTCTTCCAATCTCAGTAGATCCTGCTGTAATATTTCAGCTAGATGGTCTGTAGTCACTTCTGTACTGATTTTTGAATCATCTGCAAACTTGATACAGTTACTTCTGATATTTGTACTCATATTAGAGATAAAAAGGGAGAACAGAGCTGGCCATAGTACCGAGCCTTGTGGCAGTCCACTAGAAATCCAATCATTTTCTGATAAGTATCCTCTTATCCTAACCCTTTGGTTTCTATCGGAAAGACAGCTTTTAACCATTCTATTATTTTGATATTAATCCCAAGATGTAACATGTTGTATACAAGTACATCGTGGGGTGCTTTACCAAATGCTTTCCTAAAGTCCAAATAAATCACATCTGCAGGTTTATTGTTATCTAAGAGGTCACTTATTTTATTATAGAAGGTTAACATGTTTGTCAAACATGAGCATTGTTTCTTAAACCAATGCTGGGTATTATCAACTATACCTGTCTATCAGCTCAGTGTCCAATTTATCTCTTATAAGTGACTCCAGTACTTTCCCTAAAATCGATGTTAGGATTATAGGCCTATAATTTCCCAGTTCAGCCCTACTTCCCTTGTTGTAAACTGGGACCACAATGGTGGATCTCCAATCCTGGTGTACCTCACCTCTTTCAGGCAGGAGCCCACAGTCTTCCCATGTGTATACAGAACATAAGTAATCAATATGGACAGCAGCTTTTTTTCATCTTCCTGTGGTACCTTCCCCCTCTTGTAGCCTAACAATCTCCCCTCCCTGCTTCCTTACTATATCTGAAGAATTGTTTTTCCCACCCTTGACTCCCTCTGCAATATGCAAGTCCTTGTCTGCCTTTGCCTCCCTGACTACCCTCTTTGCTTCCCTAGTTTTATTTGGTACTCTCCCTATTCCTTCTCCCTTGTTTTTCCTTGTCCCTGGTGAAAGCCTTTTTCTTGGTCCTCACTGCTTCTCTGACCCTTTCTGAGAACCATATTGATCTCTTGTACCTGTTTTGATTTTGTAACAATTCTCATGCATGACTTTGTTGCCCTGAGAATGATCCCCTTAACTGCCCCCATTTTTCCTCCACAGCTTCAATGCTATCCATCCTGGTCAGTTTGTCTTGGACCAGTTCCCTCATCTGGTTGAAGTCTGCTTTTCTGAAATCTAGGACTTCCATTTTTGATAGAGGCATTTTGGTAATCAGGGCAAGCTTGAATCAAATGGAGGTATGGTTGCTGAACCCCAGTGGCTTCCCTACCCCCACTTCACTCACCATCTGTGAGTTAGTGAGCACCAAATAGAGAATGGACTTCTGTTTAGTGGGTTTCTTAACCAGCTGCACCAACAGGTAGTCCTGCAGTGTATCTAAAACAGGGCCTGATTTCTGGGGCCCCTGACTGCTGGAGTGTGTCAGTTGATATCCAGCAAGTTCAGATAACCCTCCACCACCACTTCCCCTTTCTTCACTCCTCTTGCCAGCTGTTTATTGAGCTCTCTGTTTCTCTTCCCTTTGTCCTGGTGCTCTACAGATCACCCCCACTTATATTTTCTTGCCTGAGGGTGCTGTGAGTGAACTCACAGGAACTCTGTTTCCAAATTGCTTCCCCTAATGTGTCCTTCCTCCACAGCGTCTATATGCTCCCTGACATATAGGGTTAGCCCACCTTGCCTTTCCCTCTATCCTGTCTAAACATTGTGTAACCTTGGAATAGAGATGTGTGAAGTGCACAAACTTTGATCCATGGAAAATTTTGTGGATTGTGCTCAGTCCGAGAAGTGCAATTCACGAAATCCACAGATTGCGGAGCTCAGGATCAAAGGCGAAGTGTGGAATTTCACTGGCGAAATTCCACACTCTGTACAGTCAGAGACTTTGCCCATGCCCACCCACAATATAAATCCCTGATGTCTAGTGGCCCCCACATGATTCCCCACACTGTTAAATGAGTGCCCCCCACCCAGATGCCCATTGCATTCACATTCCACGCACAAAGTAATACATAAAAAAAATATATATATCTTCCCTGGTGTCTAGTGGCACCCCCCCCCACTGCTGATTGCAAGCCTGCTTCTTGCCTCAATTGCCATCACCATTCAAGTCTGGTACCCACACCACCCTGACCTGGCCAACCGTATCCTCCATAATAATAAAAAATAAATAATTTAATCCCTGGTGTCTAGTGGGCCACCAACCCCCCACCCTGTCAGATAGTGGCCTCCACCCCGCAGCCCCCAAACCCAACCCCGAGCAGGCCACCGGCACAGCCCTTCACTCACCTCCATGACTGGCAGCCTGACTGAGCTCAGCGAATGAGCGTGTGCTTGTATAAGCAAGTGCTCATTCATTGACAGCTCTCGGTCATCTGCAATGGTTTCTGGGCTGTAGAGAAGGGCAGTGGGCTTCTTCAGTCACCAGTGGGGGTGGCAGGATGGGAGGAATAGAGTTGTGCACCCTTCTAGGATCCACAACACCATTCCCCTCATCCCGCCCCCCCGTGGGAGACCGGAAAAGCCCGCTTACCCTTCTTGACCCAAATAAAACAGCCACTGATGACAGGGAGCTGTCAATGAATGAGCGCATGTTTGTACAAGCATGCATTCATTCATTGAGCTTAGTCAGGCTGCTGGCCATGGAGGTGGATGGAGGGCTGTGTCGGTGGCCTGCTTGGGGTCGGGTTTGGGGAGGTGCAGGGTGCAGGCTACTACCTGACAGAGTGGGGGGTCCACTAGACACAAGGGATTAAATAATCTATTTTTTACTATTATGGAGGATACGGCCTGGCCAGGGTGAGATAGGTACCAGACTTGAACGGTCACGGCAATTGGGGGTAGGGGGCTGGCCTGCTATCGGCAGTGGAGGAGCACTAGACACCAAGGAAGATATATATATATATATGTATATATATATATATATATATATATACACATATATATATACTGTATTACTTTGGTGTGGAATGCTGATGCAATGGGCAGCAAGGTGGGGGGCACTAATTTAACAGTGTAGAGGATTGTGAGGGGGCCACTAGACACCAGGGAGGGAAGGCAGGCTGCCAGTTGGGGGGGATGCTTGCTTTGGCATTTTTTCAAGTGCAATTTGAACTTTAAAAAATCCCAAAGCAAATATGAAGCATTTGGCGAAGTTTCCACTGACAAGACAATTTCACGAAATGCTTTGGGGAGGCGGATTTTGTGAATTCGCTGAAACTTCACGCACAAAGTAAAACTTCACAACATCTCTACCTTGCACTGGCAAATCCCAGTCATTATTCTCTGTGGCTTAAGTTTCTTTAATGGCCACAAGGCCACCTTAGTGTCTGCCACCAAAGCCTGGAACTCACTGATTTTATTACCCAGAGACCTCTCAATAAGGCAGACCCCCTTCAACTAACTTCAGATCCTCTTTTATTGTTTTGTGATCCTACACCTGTATTCCTTCCTATTCTTCTTACCTTCTATTTCTCCTACTGTTTTCAGACTCTGAGAGCCTTCCCCCTTTGCCTCTTCCACTACTTTTTAAACCTCAACCTTATTTTTAACCACTTTACTGCTACCAGTCCCCAGTATGGGGGAGCACTAGCTAGATTCCACTCTCTTGCACTCTTTACCATGGTTCCCCTAGCCCGAGTGTCATCTGCAGTTAGTTTAACTGTCTAATTTAGGTGTCAAATTTCTGCCCCAACACACTGGTCCCCTCTTGTAAGGTGAAGGCCATCACTTTTGAAGATCCTCCTTTCTCAGAAGTGCCTCAGTCCCCCACAAAGTGATACTCTTTCTCCTAACACCATCCTTTTAACACCCTTTCAATTCCTTTGTCACAGCCCTCTGTACTCTGTCTTTCCCTCCCCCTACTATCCACAGGGTGGACCTCAGAAAAGGTCAGGGAGGCGAGTGTGCTTGTAATCTGTCCCCAACCTCTGGAAGTGCCACATCACTTGCTCCACAGTCTGGTTTGCCAGATCATTGGTACATAAGAGTACCAACACCCTCCACTCCCCCTTCTCCACCATCCTATTTATTCTGTCTATGTCCTGAATGGCTGATGCCCTAGATGGCACCTGACCATCTGTGTCACAGGAGAGAGCTCTTCCCTCTCTGCAACCAGCTGAACATGGAGCTCTGCAAATATCCTACAGAAGGTGCAGTAACCCTCCCTCCAGAGCAGAACCCTGAAGAAGAATGCCCCACAGTCAATGCAACTGACTTGCTCCCCATTAAATCTCATGAGTTTTTGAAGGTTGTACCCTTCTACACTGCGTATGACTGTAATATCTTTCCTTCCTACAGTCTGAAGGACTTTTGACACGTGAGTGATGTGGGGAATTTCGTCATTTTTTCTTTGATAGGGTACCTTCTTTTTGCTCCTCGGTCTCCTCAAGTGGGTTGTCAGGGCCCAGCATGGCCCAGTTTGTGATGAACAGAGGTCTTCGGTCTGTCTGGGAGGAATTTCACACTGTGCCTGTTGAGGAGATTCTCTGGGTGATTGTGAAGTTGTGTCCCACTTTCTGTTCACTGGATCCTCGGCCTACTCAGTTGTTGTTAGATTGTCGAGAGTCTACTGGACCAGTGACTGCTGAGATTCTTTGTTGTTCTGTTTTTTTATTTATTTTTATTTTGGACAGTATTGGAATTACAATCTTTTGAGTCAGAGACTCCTTTACAAATGCTCCACATCAGGTAACAAGCATTTAACAAACATTATACAAGACTGAACATCTTTTAGCAACACATTTTACAGGAAAGAGCATCATACATGTCAGCAGGAACAGGCCAGAAGGATATGAGGTGGGCATATATACAGGGAAGGAAGAGGGACAGATCTGACCTGGTTAGGCAGGATGAGGATCCCTTGTCTTGAGCAGATTGTTCTGGGGGAGGGATGGTGTTAGGAAAAAGGGCGGTGATGGGGGGTGCAGTTATGACTAGATTGGCAGAATGGACATCCTTTGTCAAGAGGTGTAAAGGTGCTAGAGGTAGAAGCAGGGGGGCTTTCTATGAGTAGAGGGTGACTGGGGGTGCATTGTACAACCAGGGAAGTGGGTTAATGACATTCACAGGTTCGGGAGGAGAGAAGATGGTCCCTGACGAGGGATTTGAAGTGGCTAATCTTGTTTTCCAGGGTGATAGCACTGGGCAGTGCATTCAACCAGGCAGGGGCTGTATAGTAGAAGGATCTCTGGCACCATGGTTGTTTTACAGTGGGGGGTAACGAGGATGGGTTTAGTGGAGCTACGGGTGGCGACTACAGTGGGAGCAGCCTGTAGGAGGGTGGAGATGCCGGGGGGGGGGTGAGCCTGATGGTTATTTTCTTGGCAAATAGGCAGGTCTGGTATTTCAATCTCTCATCAAAGTCGAGCCAGTTGAAGAGATTGTACAGGGTGCAGGTGTATACCAATTGGCCATTACCCGTGACTAGGCAACAGGTTTTGTTTAGGGAGGCCTTGATTCTGCATAGGGCAGTGCTATCTGTTGCTCCATAGACCAGGATCTCATAGTCAATGAGGGACAGGATGGAGGACGAGATTGCAAGGCAAAGGGCGTCAGGGAGGAGGCAGCTCCTGTGGTGATAGAGCAGGCCAATTCTAGTATTGACTGTGGTGCTGAGGAGGTGAATATGCTCATGGAAGTTGAATGCAGGGTCAAGGGTAACCCCAAGGTTTTTGAAAGTATTCACCTGTTCGAGGGGTTGAAGCTGGTCATTGAGGACTTGAAGCAGGATCCCTCTGAATTTGCTCTGGTTGTGTGCAAAAATCATAATATTGGTCTTTTTGTGGTTTAGGACCAACTGACTGTCAGCAAACCAGGTGGCTGCTCCACAGAAAGACTTCTGGAGGGATTTCTGCAGGGAGAGTGGGTCACTGTAGGTGGAGTAGAGAACTGCATCATCTGCATATATGAGTAGGTTCCTAGAGCAGGCTTGGGGTAGGGTGTCTAGGAACAGGCTGAACAAAATTGGCCCCAGTATGGATCCTTGGGGGACACCAGATTTGACTGCGAGGCACTTGGACAGTGTGCCATCTGTTTTGACTTGCTGGAACCTGTCAGACAGGTAGTCAGCAAACCAGGCAGTAATGTCCTGAGAGAAACCTGTGTATGAGACGGCTGACAGGAGGAGTGAGTGATTGACAGTGTCAAAAGCTTTTGACAGGTCGATGAAGACTGAGCCAACCAGGCACCCATCATCAAGGGCAGAGTGGACAGCACTGGTGAATTCTAGGACAGCGGTGGTGGTGCTGTGCCCTTGCCAGAAGCCATGTTGCTCTCTGCAAAGAAGGTTGTATTTGGAGAGGCAATCCATAAGTTGGTCTGTGACAATTTTTTCCAGGGCCTTCAACTGGGAGGGGGGAGGATGGAGATGGGGCGGTAGTTCCCAGGGGTGGCACAGCCACCATTTTTGTGGATGGGGGTGATGACTGCTGTTTTTGAAGCAGAAGGGAATTTACTAAGGCAGAGGGAGTGATTGAGAAGGCTGGTAAGAGGAGAGAGGACTTAATCCAGAACCAAGCGGAGGAGTCTGGGGTCCAGAGTGTCATTACTGTGGATCGTACTGCCTAGGGCTTTCAGGAGGTAGGGCTTAGCCTCCCAAGAGGAGAGGGCTTTGAAATGAAAAGGTGGGTGAGGGCAGAGGAGGGGTATGGGGTCAAAGAAGTTGGGAGGTAGCACACTACTGAGGTCGGAGAAGGAGGAATTAAGGATGTCGGCGATAAGCTGCTGGTCTGATGAGATTGAACCGTTGATGTTAATGTGGGAGGGGGATACAGTTTTCTCATTAAGTTCTTTCAGGCTGTCCCAGAACTTGCGGCCTGAGCCCCAGGAGGAGGTGAGGGAAGCTTTGTAGTACTCAGCTTTGACTTTTTGTAATTCCCAGGTGCACTTATTCCATGCTGCCCGGTAGTGCTGTCTATCAGAGGGCGCACCTGAGTCAAGTGCAATGTGCCAGAAGTTATCCCTGTGTCACATTTGATCAAGCAATGCCTGTAAGACCCAAGGGATGGCAGGATCTATGGCAGCATGCTTGGTGAAGGGTGCGACTAGGCCACAGGCTGAATTGAAGGACTGGATAAAATAGTTTAAAGCAAAGTCCATGTTGGGGGTGTGGCTTATGGGGGACTAGTCCCAACGGGCAAGGTGGCCTTTTAGTAGTCCCAGTTTACCTGGTTTTAACCGGCACTGGTGAAGAATTCTAGGGGCCACCTTCTTAACCTTGCAGGACCAGGTGCAGAGCACTGGTGAATGGTCACTTAGTGCATCAGGGAGCACTGTGACATCAGAGATCTTGTTGGGACGGTTGGAGAGTACAAAGTCAAGGATGTTAGAGGTTCCATTAATGGGGCTAACAAGGGTAGGGGACATGACGAGTTGGGTGAGGTCTGAAGCAGCTATGGCATCTTTGCAGGGGGCAGCTGAGTTATAGAGCCAGTTTATGCTGAAGTCATCTAGAGCTATTTGTTCAGACTTGGGGGGTAGTTGAGAGACATAATCCAGAACAGACTGAAATGCGTGTGTTTGGTTCCATGGGGGAATGTAAACAGAGGTAATAACGAGGGGAGCCCTGGCTGCAGCAGGGGCAATAGTCAGGGAGAGTGCTTAGGCACCATGGTCCAGCTGTGGGAGGGGGGAGATCCTGACTCTGCAGAGAATCCCAGATGTAGATTGCGCAGCCACCACCATGTTTCCCAAACTTGTCTGAACTGTGGATGGTGTACCCAGGTAAGGACATGGATGATTCAGGTTTTTTTCCTTTTGATAGCCAGGTCTCTACGACAGACAGGACACTAGGCTGGTGCAGGACAACCCAGCCCTGGAGATTGTCAAACTTTTTCAGGAGGCTACAGATGTTTATGGACGCAATGCGGAGTCCAGTAGCAGTGGTGTATTTTGGGTGGGGGGGCAGTGGGAGGGTCCCAGGTTAGGATGAATATTTCTGGACATCAGTAGCAGGAGAGGAAGTACTGTAGAAAGGGTTTGGCAAAATCACCTGCAACAGTGGACTACACCAGAGGCATGGGAATGGGTGGACTTAGTGGCAACAGACGGGATAGGGAGAGCTCAGAGGAGGGAATGAACAGGTAGAGAGGTGACCAAGGGGAGTTGGGACTGATGGATACTTGGGGTGGGGGTGAGGGTAGGGGGAGGGGGGATAGGGTGGCAGCAGCTGTAGAGGTGGTATGGACAAATAGAGGTGTGGTCAGGGGAGCTGCCCAAGAATAGGTAGGAGGGCTCAGCATGGGGGAGAGCAGAGTGAGGAGAAGTACATCAAGGGGGATGTATAAGGTAGGGCATTGGGCTCAGTGGGAGGTGGCCATGTCCAATAATTGCACAGCGGATAGTTTACACACAAGGTGAGGGTGGGGGGGGAAGGACACCTACCAGGAGGTAGCCCACTTAGTGCAGTGGTAGAGACATGGTCTTTGGTGCAGAGGATGCAGTGTTCAAGTCTGGAGGGGACTAAGAGGAGAGAGCTGTAGTAAGGGGAGAAGCAGGCATGGAGTTGCAAGGAGATGGGAAAAAAGTGGTGTGTGAGGAGGTACTATACTGCCTCCTAGTGGTCAGGAAAGGTAATATGTTTCGGGGAGGAGGAGAGACAGGAGAGAAGGGTGGAGCAGAGGTAGAGCAGCTGAGACAGTGAGAAAGAGGAGGATTGAGGCACAAGTCCCCCATCTAGTGGTCAAGCAAGATAACCAGGTAAGGGGAGTTTAGACACTTAGGAAAAAGCGTCACATTACCAGATGACATCAATAAATTAAGGGACCCCCCTGAGTGGGAGGGTGGCTGGGTCAGATAGGGCAGTAGATGCAAAGTGTCGATGGGCTAACACCCCCACAAGAGTTACAGCAGAAGGGAGGGCCATTTACCTTTAGGGCTCCGTGGTCTGCGCTGTCCCCAGCTTGTGTAGCTATATGTAGGCTTGAGCTGTGTGGAGGGGTTGGGATTCCCGTGGGGCCTATTAGAGGAAGCAGAATAAAGGAATTAGTTAATATGCAGCAGGAGAGAACTGGCAGGTTGACCCGCAGAACATGGGCGCTACTGCACATGCATGAGTTGGTACACTGAGTGCAAGTGTAAAATGAGAGGAACAATGAAGATCTAGGCAGGAGAAGATGCTGAGAATGCCAGCAGACCACGAGGCAGGCCTCTGGTAGTCCCAATTGCAGCACTGAGCAGTAAGACACCAGAAATAATTGTAACACACTAATTTGTGTTTTGTAGGCTGTAAACTCACTAGTTTCTAACTAGGCAGGATACAAATAGCTGCTAAAATGACAGGGCTGCACTAAAACAAGTATGGTAGACTGTTTAAGTATTAGAAGTATCACAGGGACCAGTCGCTAGCTGGAATAAGTATTAGACTGTACTGGAAGGCAAAATCACAAGCAGTAGCAAAAATAGTAAAGCAGTCAGAGCAGGAGAAAAACACTGGTTACAGAGAATCTTAAAGCTCCTCCAGGAATTAGGCAAAACCCATGGCTTGTGCAATACAAAGTCCAGAGTGAAAAACAATCAGTCTAAGTCGGAGGGCAGCTGGGCTAACACCCCCACCAGAGTTGCAGCAGAAGGGAAGGCCATTTCCCTTTAGGGTTCTACTGTCCGCACTGTCTTCAGCTTGTGTAGCTGTATGCAGGCTTGGGCTGTGTGGAGGGGATGGGTTCCTGTGGGGCCTTTAGGGCTCCATGGTCCACGCTGTCCCCAGCTTGTGTAGCTGTATTCAGGCTTGAGCTGTGCTGCGGAGGGTGTGTTTCCAACAGCCATATTAGCACTTCAGCTGTGATTTTCAGAACCCGGAAAGTCAGCTGTCAATTGCACACAAATAGAAGTAATAGAGACACCTGTGTTCATTGCTGTTTGCTGTATCTGTCTGACAACTGACCAACTGAACAGTGAGGGTGAGGGTAATTAGAAACAGTTCAAACAAGGATGCGGTAGATGATGATGGAGGGGGGTAAGTCGCAAGGGTAGTTGGAACTGAGAACCATGAGAGTGGCTTGATTCTAGCACTGCAAGCCGCTGATTGGGGAGATTGGAATGAGGACTAGGGCAGGGATAGTATAAGTGAGCGAGAGCAGGGCAGGGCATCAGCGAAAGGTACAGTGAACCTCTGAGAGTTGCAGCTGTTCAAATTGTGGGGGGAGCTAGTACAGGGATTGTACGGGGATAGTACGAACGAGGGTGGGGAAATTAAGACATACATGAGAACATGCAAACAAGGACAATGGAAAAAGCTGGTGATACAGTATACAGGAAGCAAGGGTGATGGATGATGATAGGAGGGAATGGATGGAGGAGATGACACACAGGTAACCTCACACAACCTCATGAGAATGGTTGCTGTTTTGCTGTGTGACAGAAGAAATTTAATGCTCTCATTTTGGTTGCCATTAGTTGTACTCTGACACAGTTTAACAAGCATCTAAAAGTGCAACACACTATTTTTTACTTTCAAACAATGATAGCTGTCAAAGTATTTCCACGGTCGAATAGCTATCAGCGTATATAGCGAATATTTTTTGTCAGCTAAAATAAGGGGTTATACAGTAGTTCATGGGATTTTAACAGCTTTACTGAAGGACCTGTTGGAGCTTGGAGGTGCCATATTGAGCTAGAGTCTTTCCTCTCCAGTATGGTGCAGCAGGCTGTGTGGGCAAATGTTCTCTATTGCCCAGCTACCTTTACCAGTGGAGTCCCACAGGGATCTATCTTGTCACCCGTGTTATTTACGGTGTATATGCTGCCATTGGGAGAAATGATTCATAGGTACAGTTTGCAGTTTCACTGTTATGCAGATGATATTGAGCTGTACTTATCATCTTCCCCTGGAGAGAGCAATGCAGTAGGCCTGCTAAATGATTGCCTATATGTGATTAATGACTGGATAGCTTCCATCTAGCTCAGGATGAATCTGAATAAGACTAAAGTGCTACTGGTAGACATTGGTGTGAGAGGGCCACATAATTGGGTAGGGTGTTGTCTGGATTACATTTTGGCCCTGCTCAGCTCATAGTCAGAGATAGGGACAAGAACCTAGGTTTCATCATGGACAATAAGCTGATACTGGAATATCAGGTGTCGACTGTGGTCTATGGTGGTTTTTTTCAACCTTAGAAACATGTCCTGGAGCAAGCCCTTTCATAGCCCTCAGGACCTGAAGTCACTGGTTCAGGCCTTCATGACATCCTGACTAGACTACTGTAATGCTCTTTATCTCAAGCTATCTAGAGATCTGAGTCACTGCTTGCAGCTTGTGCAGAACACTGTGCCTCGATTGATTGCCAGAGTTTCCTGCTCTGAGCATATCTTTCCTGCTTTGCGGACATTGCAGTAGCTGCCTGTGATGTGATACACCTCCTTCAAGATAAGTTTGTTAACATACAAAGCACTACATGATCTGGGTCCAGACTACCTAAAAAAGCTCCTGCGTCTGTATGCACCTGACTGCCCCCTCCATTCCTCACAGGTGGGCCTCTTGAAGGTTCCTAAATCCTACTTGAAGTTGTCTGGGGGCTGCGCTTTTGCAGTGGCAGCTCCAGTTTTCTAGAATCAGCTGCCATAAGAGTTTTGGGAGGCCCCTTCATTTCATAGTTTTAAGTGAGGGCTAAAACACATTGTAACATGGCAACATTTCTTATGGTTGAATAGAGCATTCCAATAGTTGGAAAGGCAACCTGTGATGCAAATTGAAGTGGGCATTAATCCCCTAGTAATGCCCACTTCATTTTGAAGTACTGTGAATGTCCACACTTGCATCGCCAGCCAAGCAGCAGTTCAAATAGCTACCTCCCACCCACCCGCCTCTGTGATCTCAATTGTATCGTAGCAGATCGTTATTCGCATCATTACTAGAGTGGCAATCAAGATAAAAAAAAATGTATTGTAACCTCAAAATCTCAATTGGATGACTGAATTGAGCCCCTTCAACCTAAGCCACTTTGGTCCAGTCCATTTCGATTACTTACCTCCTGGGAGCAGCAGTCCAAGTCCCGATGTGTCTGAGTCTAAAAGATTTTAAGAATTACCTGAGGATTAAAACTCATGGTATGTGGGAGATGACAAAGATAAATTTCCCCGCTGTTGTGGTTTGTAGCCATATTCACCTGTGTTTGCTTGTGATCGGCAAAGTTGGACACTTCGGTTAATATCCCAATACTGACACTGTAGTGCAGCACGAGAGGGGTGCTGCACTTCTGAGGTGCCGTCTTTCGGATGAGATGTTAAACCGAAGTCCCATCTGCCTGGATTGGTGGTAGTTCAGGTGGATGTTAAAGATCCCATGGCACTTATCGAAAAGAGTAGGGGAAATTTTTATTGACAAAGAAACTACAAACGAAAATCACATTGACAAAATAAATACAAAAGACTCATGTAACAGGAAAATCAGAATCAGTCACCCATGGTAAGCATTTCCATAAAGCAAACAATGATCCAGATGACAAACTTCTTAGTTCAGAAAAATAAACATCTTTTAAACCCTGTTCAATACTTTGGACCACCAGTAGGTGGGACATATCTTTATGCTGCAAGGTGAAAAGACAGCGAGCAGTCCATAAATGCCATTTAATAATGGTAAACAATAAGTTTAGAGTGTCAATATTCCACTTTTTCCAGGTTGCTGGAAACCTACTGTACAATAACATCTCATAAGTGACAGAAGTAAATAAAGGTTTCTTCCATCTGTTCGCTAAAAATAACCAAAAACCAGTGATATAGGAACAAAGAAAAAACAGGTGTTGTATTGCTTCATCCTGATTGACACATAAAGGTCTGGAACACAATCTTTCATTCAGCTGTTTATGCTTATGATTTGCCTTAATATTGATCCGTTCATGACAACTAAGCCAATGCAGATCCCACATCTTCTGGGGGATGCGAGGATTCCTTAACAGTGTGTATAAAGCAAGTAAGGAAGTAGGGGGACATTTGGGAAAAATTACAAGGTCTGCACAAGTGGTATCTATCAAAAAATTATAAATGTCTTTCCTATTTTGAGTCATAATCATATGGCTAGTAATCTTCCATTGTTTTAAATGGCAAAAGGTATCACGAATATAAGAAGGGGTAGAAGATACGTGTTTAACCTGTCTCAAAGTGTTAAGGTCCCAAAGATGAAACCAGGGTTGACAGGATTGAAAAAAATAAAATTCCCATCCCACATCATAATTAACTAAAAGTGGTTGAAGATTAGTCACAAAAAATAAACTATTCTAAAAAAATAATGGGTGTATCATATTAAGACCACCTTCCTTGAAAGGTAAGCAGGTAATGGAACGCTTAATAGGATTCAGCGTCTGCCTCATAAGGCTGAAAAAATATACTCAAGTTTGGTTTCCAAAACACAGGGAGGAAAAAATAAGCCAAAACAAAAAAATTGGGAGCAAGTGAGACTTTATCAAGTAAACCCTCTTTTTTTACTGAGTTTCCAGGTGTTCCAAAGAGAAACTTTGGCCCGCTTAGGTCCAGTTTAGGAGTCGGTTGAGAATGTCTAAAGGACCTGAGCCAAACAGAATGCCCAAAATCTTAATAGGGGTGTCACAAAGTGCAATACTGGAAACTATTACATCAGTGGAATACTGCTGAGATCAAGCAGTCGACAGACACACATTTCTCCAAGTTCAGGGGATGCTCCTGAAACAAGACCAAAGGACTTACAGAGATGGAGAGATCGTCTGCCGAATGAACATCAGCTACTATTAAACTCATGTCATCAGCATAGGCTAAAACAGAAAGTGGTAAGGAACAAATAGGCCTAACACTGTGCCATATTAATGGTCTTGAAGTAAGGGATCAAAAAAGAATACAAAAGGGGACTGAGTGGGCACCCTTGTCTAACACTTCTCTTTAAAGGTATCAAAGGACCCTTCCAGCCATTAACAAGAGGGATAGAAGTGGCTGTAGAATATAATAAGCATAACCAGGAGAGAGTAGTCACAGGAACCCTATAATGTCTCAAAACCTGCCATAAAAAGTCATGGCTCACCGAATCAAATGCCTGTCTTTGATCCAATGAATACAGGAGGCCTGTTAACCTATTTGAGTTGCCATGTTCCACCAATTCCCATAATAAAAGGACATGATTATATATACTTCTATCTGGAACATTACTAGATTGAGCTTCCGAAATACAAGAGGGGCCAGCTTTGCTAGACGGAGAGCAATAATTTTAGTTAAAATTTTAAAGTCCGTATTCAATAGGCTAAGTGGCCTCCAATTAGTCAGTAATTTTCTGTCTCCTTTCTTATGGATATAGAAGGTACTACCCATATTAAATTCTAATGGCAAAGTATCAGCTTTTAAAAGGAAGTTATAAACTGCGGCCAATTCCACGTTCAGCTCAATATTAAGCAATTTATAAAGCTCATTCGGAAGGTCATCCAAGCCTGGAGATATTCCAGATCACAGAGTTGTGATGACCTCAACTACTTCTCATGCCTGAATATCACAAGCAAGCATATCAGATACTGATTGTTGCACATCAGGAACAGAAATGAGACTAAGGAAGGTCAATATATCATGTAAACATGTAGGGAATGGACTGAATAAGTTTTGAGCATACTCGGCCACATAATTTTGGATAAGCCTAGAATCAGTAATTGTATGACCAGCTTCAATCACAATAGTATCAATGGTTCTACCCATAATCTGTTTAGAAAAATGTACAAATGGGCAGATCACATCATAGGCACCTTTTACACTAAAACGTTGACGTTGTTGCATTGAAGCATATTTTTTGGAGTGATATTCCATTAAAGATTTTTTCAGGGTACTAATTTGTGAAGAAAAATCCTGGCCAGTGGTATTTGAAAGGCTAAGGAGTTTTTGCAGCTGATGTCGTGTCCTATGGTATGTGAAATAACAATCTTGGTGATGGGTTTTGCTAAAGAATTTCAGTAATTTCGTCAAATCCCTCTTCGTATCTAACCACCACCACTAAGGATCATCGTAAAGAAAAAACACAGATTTTCTGTTTTGAAAAAAAGATTTAAGAAGTGTTAACAACAGAGAATTCTCCAATAAGGAAACATTAAATTTCCAAGTGCCAGGACCAAAAGTAGCAACATTCTTAGGACCAAGGAAAATGCTAAGCAAATCATGATCTGAAAATTCAGCCACCTGTACTTCAGCAGCGGAAGTCTGTAAAAAGGAGGACACAAAAAAAAACAAACTATCCAGGTAGCTAAAGAGCCTTTATGAAAGGTAGGGGTATGTGTCTAGGTGAGAGAAAGATAAGCATCCTTCAGTTTTGCAGAAAATAAAAGATTTTTGAGAAAAGTGGTATCACAAAACAATTTTGTGGTTTTTGGGACTGAGGACCTGTCCTTAGTGGACAACCCACAATTGAAATCACCACCAAAAATGACGTGCATAGAGGTGTAAAGATAGGATCGAAACACTTTCAAGAGTTCAATCCTAAGTGACTTGGTTTGTGGGGCATAAATATTGATAATCCGAAAAGGGATAGAAAGGAACCTAAAGTCTATCAATAATACTCTGCTAGGGCATAAATCTAGAATCTTAATAATAGAGACATTAGGAAGATGAAACAAAATACCCACCCCAGAACATGTCTCCTGTCCAAATGACCAATATGAGGGGCCTAAATGCCAGGATTTTTGGGCCCTAGAAATTTCAGGCAAAGAATGGAATCTAACATCTTGTAGAAGTATGAGACCGGCAGTAAGGCAAGGCAAAAATGAAAAAACTGAATCCCTCTTATGTTGTTTTTTTTATATTATTAACAGTATGTATTGCAAATGAAGTAGACATATGCACAGCAATCACCTCTGTCTACCCTTCCTTGGGGTACATTCTTTATGTTTTGTCTCGGCCTTGGCTTTCCTTTTTTGGGACCCCACATTGTCGATAGGAACTTCAGTATCTGTAGTAAGTTCAGGGTGAGAAGACTGGACAGAAGAAGAGTCAGAGTCTGTGTTTTCAGAAGTATGTCGCAGCAATTCCTATTTATTTGTCAAAGGGAGAGTCTCTACCCTTTGAGCCTTAGAGGAAGGTGAACCAAACTTTCTTGAACCCCTTGTAATTCTAGAAGGTGTAGTAAAAGTGTCAGAAGGGGAAGGTTCCATTGTTTCTAATGGAGCTGGGGGGGGGTCCCATAGAAGAGCCACCTGAAGTAGAACAGCTAGGAAGAACTGGGGAAAAAGGAGGGTAGGGGGTAGAGAAAACATAACAGGTTGTGGGACAGGCTCAGTCAAATCCTCCCCAGCAGTTACTACAGTGTCAGTGGGAACAACACTATGTGATTCAGCTGAAGTAGTAGGAGGGGGCAACTGTAGAAGTAAAAGAAGAGGGACCCTTAATGTTAGAGTGTTGAGCCACTGTAATAATAAGCCATTGCTCCTCTCCATCAGCTAAAGTAGGAGAATTGCCGGCCCGGTGGCGCTGAGGGTTGAGGCGCTGGACGCCACACCTCGTGCTGCGCCGGTGACCCGGGTTCAGGGACGGACTCGGGTGGCCGGGGGTCGGCGGGGAGAGGGAGGATCGAGCGTCCCAATGGATGCTCTCGTCCCTCAGGGGCGGGTTACCAAGAGCGCATTGCGCTCTGCATTCTCTCCATAGCCGGTGGAAGCACCGCAGTGGAGGGATGGAGGCGGCTTTACTTGTCGGAGCCAGGGAGTGGGGGGGATGTCACGGGCGCGATGAGGGTCTGCGTGCGTAAGCATGCTACCACTGGGATGTAATGTCTCTAGCGCAAGGCGTCCTAAGGGGAGTGGGGACGTAAGGGGAGAAAACCGGAAAATCCCCTCCAGCAGCCCTAAATGAAGGCCACCCTAAGTCCACCTGGACCACCTACAGGACAGACCCCACTGTGCGAGGAGAGGAGGATTGGCACTCTGGGGCAGATCCCTAAGGTAGGTACCGGGGGGACATAAGCAGATGGAAGGAGGGGGCACCGGAGGTAGGAAGGAGGAGGATAAAGATGAAAAAAAATTAAAAGTAGGAGAATTATGGGCAACCCAGGAACATTGCTGAAAAGTATGTCCCATGTCTTCACATGAAACACAGAGAGTTTCTTCAGTACACTGTAAGCCTGCATGACCAAGACCACCACAAACAGTATATTTAATAGTGTCACAAATGCTACTGAGATGAGAGGTGGAACTGCACTTATAACAGGCTTTAGGTTGTCCAGAATAGAACAAAACTCCCCAATCCCTGCCTAACAGAAAACTATTGGGTAGGTGTTGAATACCACTATCAGTAGTCCGGAGCATAACCCTAACCTTCCACCCTCCCGTCCACAAATTTTCCTAATCAAAAATAGCTTCAGGGTCAGAGAGCACTGTACATCTTTGTTTCAGCAAAACTGTAATATCATTCAAACTAACACCTTCATTTCTCAACAGAATAGTGACAGTCTTTTGTGCAGGTTTCGTTAAAGGAATTGCACTGAAAGATAACCATAAAGGGGTATTTTTCAACAGATGAAATTGGGACCAAAATTTCTCTAAACCTTTTAAGGTTTTAAAATTTATATCAAAATGGGACTCATTAGAAACATGTATTAATGTGTGGATATCATAAGCAGCAAATTTCATGGAGTCTTTAAGCAAAGTGTGCCCAACAAAAACCCTATCAGGCATTTCAGATAAACCCCCAAATACTGTAATCTGACAGCATTGTGTCTCTTAGCCTGTTGGGTGGAAACAGAAAAACAAGATGCATACGTTTTAGTAGATGTAGAAGCAAGAGAAGTTGGTCGTTCAGTCTGTTGAGGTGGTAGACCAGGGCCCTGGGGTGGTAAACTTCGGTGAAGAGGGTCAGAGTCTGAAAACGGAACTGCAGGAGAAGTGGAAACCGGTAAATTGAGAATTGGATTCTGTGTTAAGCGCAAAGCAGGCGTAAGTGTGAAGTCCAACTGGTCTTGCACAGGAGAAACAGCTGGGGCATCTGCAGGGGTAATCCGAACGGGGGAATGACCGGAGCGCCAGGTACCGACAACTGGATCCCTCTCCCACCCTGCCACAACAAGAGCAGAGTCAACTGACCAGTCTCCCTGAGGAGCAACCTCTGCAGGGGGCAAGTCAGATGCAGAGGTTCATGGAAGAAGATCGGGGGAAACAGCAAGGTTTTCAGGAGAAGTTTCAGCAGCAGGAGCAGAAGAAATCGAACAGACTGCACTGGAATGCGGAAACGTCAAGGCTGTCTTTCCGGCGTCTGACGCAACAGTCTGCAACAGTGAGTCAGAATCAGTAGGCAGCTGCAAAGCTGAGTTCTTAAGTGCTAAAAGCTCCTGTTTCTTTGTAAGATAGCGTGTTTCCTCAATTAATAGCAAAGTGTCCACATCTGTAGGTCGTAAACATTGAGTATTATGTAGAGACTCTGTAGCAGATGCTAGCTGTTGCAGTATAGGAACAGACTGGGAAGAAACAATTGTTTGCTTACTTTGATCCATCGAGGTTTCTGAGGAAGGAAATTAACTGGGAGATGCATGCAACTTAGATCCATTAGAAGAAGCTTGAGGAAGAATCGATGAGGTCTCTGGCAATCCAGAGACAGGGGAGGAGACCAACCCCTCTGCCTCCAACACCTCCATGTCCTCCACAGGAAGTCCAGAGGCAGCCATCTTGGTCCCACAGGAAAATGGGTCCCCCCTGCTCACAGGAAGCAGAGTAAGAGAATTTCCCCGGTGTCCTGGCCAAATTTCCCTCATTCACTAAAAATACCACTAACAGCTTAATCTGGTTCAAGGTCAGTTGGCATTCATCTGTATCCCCCTCCCCCGGGTCATGCCTGAAAATAGGTAGGATTTGTCTAGTGCACTTACCCGGTCAACAAAAACTAAATAAATAAATAAAAATAATGTTAATCAGCCATCCCAGAATTCAATGCATCACAAATAGCGATGAAACAACAAATTTACGAGCACATTTACCAATGTTGAAGTAGTTTTTACTAAAATCTAGTGATTCAGCATTTATTGGCATGTATTAGTGCTTGGCATTTTGTATGTTTTAGTAATTCAACAGTATCCAGCAGTCACAATATAAAACGATGTGGCATTTGTGAAAAAACAAGGGCCCACATAAAAAAAAATTGTAATTAGCAGAAATGTACATCTCTGTGTTTCTTTCACAATGCAAATGTGTGAAAAGAATTTTTGTAGCGCTTGCCATGTTACAAGTGCATTAATACACTTCAGAGTTAGGCTCTGCTAGGGAATTAATGCCCAGGTGGTTGGAAGCACTCACCCTTTGGCCTCATGCCCCAACCCCCCCAACCAGGCATTAATTCCCTAGTAGAGCCCTCCTCTGTCATATATTAATGCTTACATCTTTTCTTAAAGGTATACCTGGCTGACAATTAATGTACCTGGGGTATAATTGTACTGAAAGTTCATTTATTGTGCTACTGCATTTGTGTTTAGACACAGTGGGCCAGATATTCAAACTGCGCTATTTTGTGGAGCAAGCCCTTGCGCTGCACAAAATAGTTGTGCAGGGGTGTGGCCAGAGTGATATTCAAAGGAGCTGCACCCTTGAGCAACTCCTTTGAATATCACCCCGCCACAGCCACTGTGCATGGCACAGTGGAACTTGTGCCACCGCAAGTGGTCAGAGTGGAGCATTCAACTAGTGGTGGCACAAGTACCATTGCGCCATGTGCAAAATCTCGATATTCAAAAGGTGACATGCAAATGGGGCCATAATTCATGCAAGGCACAGGGGGGGCCATTTGCATCTGATTATGGCCCCATTTGCATGCCATTAGCATGCAGGTGCACTGATCCCCGAGGACTTGCGCCTGGCACCCTGCCAGGCAGCAGCCGTCGGGGACCGACACCCCCTGCAGCCCGATCGCGGGCAAATGAGTGTAAAATCTCCACCACCACCCCCACTGGCCCGATCGCAGACATAGCTTTAATCCCCCCCCACCAGCCCGATCGTGGGCAGCAAAGTGTCTCCCCCCCAACATATCCCTGGTGGTCCAAATCTGGACTGTCTTGTACGGTATGGGCTGCACGCCCATTGGCTCTTGCTCTGCACCAATGGGCGTGCAGCCCTACCGGGCAGTCAGTTGGCAGGTGGTGGGGCGGCAGGTGGGTGGGATGCTGCCGCCTGCCGGCTGCAGGGGGCAGCGGGTGGTGGGGCTTCGGGTAGGTGGGCGGGGACATTAGGTCACCAGGGATGTGTTGGGGTTTACACCTCCATCCCGCGAGGGATTATCGGTCCACTGGACCGCCAGGAATATATTCGAGAGGTGGGGGGGTTTACTACTCCATCCCACGATTGGGATTATCGGTCCACTGGACCACCAGGGATATATTCGGGAGGTGGGGGTGTGTTTAACTACTGCAGCCAGCGATCGGGCTTATCGGTCCACTGGACCACCAGGGATATGTTCGGGAGACACTTTGCTGCCCGAGATCGGGCTGGTGGGAGGGGAATTAAAGCTATGCCCGCAATCGGGCCAGTGGGGGTGGTGGTGGGGATTTTACACTCTTTTGCCCTCAATCGGGCTGCGGGGGCACAGGGAGTGGGTTGAGGGCCAGCCACAGGTGGCAGCTGCTGTGTTGCACCCTGCAATGCAGCAGCTCACCTGTGGGTGGCCCTCAACTTGATCCTTTTTTTTTTGGCTCAAAGTTGTGCAGGTGCAGGTTGGGGGTTGCTCCTCCACAGCTCTGCACAGCCCGGCTGAATATCGGGCTGTGCAGTTTATGCATGGTTCCTCCCCCTCCAGTTCAGCATGCATTCATTTGCATTGCGCTGTTGCTCAGCATGTTTTCAGTGGCGCAACTGCCTCCTGCTGAATATCGCAGAATGGAGCCATTTCGGACTTGAGAAGGCGCAACCCTATTGAGCATGGCGCAACCCTTTTGAATATCTGGCCCAGTATGTTTTGCATTGTGCCCGGAGCCTGTGGGATTGGACACCTAAGAAATATTTATGCTCTTCCTCCTCCTCCTCCTCTGCTGTCTGTAATGCACTGCTTCTGAAAACAGGAACAAAATGTTAAGCTGGCCCGGTGGCACTGAGGGTTGAGGTGCTGGACACCACACCTCACGTTACACTGGTGACCCGGGTTCGGATGTGAGCCCAGGTTAGCAGGAGGGGATAGGATCGAGGTCCAGAGGACTGTTCTCCTATCCTGGGGAGGGCTGTGGGTTTCCACTGCTCTACAGCAGCTCCCAGTGATGATCGGGGGCACTGCTAGAGTCAATGCAGCATAGGGGTGGAGTGCAGCGGATGTTGGCATGTTGTGCGTTTGGCGTATTGCACATCTGCACTCCAAACAGGGTGAAAATGGAGGAAAAAGGCAACACTACCATGGCAGCTTGATGGCCACTACTCCTGAACCCAGCAGGGCTGCAGCACACATCACATGCCGGTATTGGATCCCAGCCTGGCGAAGGGACTAAGGGGGGAGTCCCTCTCGAAGGTACAGCAGCATATGCCAGCTGGTGTGCTGGTGTGTGCCTCCAGGTTGCCTGGGGGAGTGGAGCGGTGGCTGGATTACAGCAGGTTAGTGGCTGCAGGAGGATAAATAAGAGTAATATAAAAAAGAAATAAAATGTCAAAGCTGGGTGCTCACTCTTCTCTCTGTTAGCATTTCCAGCACTTCAAGTATATATTAGTAGTAGAAGGAAAGTTTAGAAATACTTAGTTTCTCAGAAGATTCCAAATTCTAACTTCTCATGTTTTATTGTGAGCAACTTGTTGCTATGGGTTGATGTCATAAGATTTCAAACATGATGTTCTTTACAATACGGAAATAGTTTTTTGATTTTAACATTTGAACAAATATAAAGCAGAAACCAAACAAAAATCGATTTTCACAAAGTGATCTCCAATTAGATGACAGCAGTAAAGAGGAATCCAAACTTTAGCAAGTGTCAGATGATGATCAGCAAAACAAAGACCAAAAATATCAACAAAAGACAATAAAAACTGCAGATGGAGCAGTCCAATAACCAAGTGCTTCAAAGACAAAATTAACCCTGCAGGAACACCAAGGATAAACGAGGCTACTTCTGGTCTCCTGTCTCATGCCACACAGGAATGCTGGTCATCAGATGTTTCCAAACAGCACACAAGATTTCAGCCTTTAGCTGGCCAGATGTCAGTGAAAATATACAGCAGAAAACAGGTACTATTCAGTAACAAACATCAAAAAAAAGGTCAGTATATCTTAAAAAATAAACATAATCAGTTTAGAAGTTTTTTTAGACAAAAATAAAAAAAGGTTTCTACTGAATGTAAAATTACTAGAGTAATACAAGCTGATGATAAATGAATTGTTTACTGTAACTATTGTTTCCAAACAAGATTATCTTGCAAATCAGATGATCACCCACTAAATCCTGTCCTATATAAATATTTGTAATAAACACAATTTCTACTCACTATTATGCTGAATGAGCCAAATCACGGAATGGCCAGATGTCTTTGTCAAGGGCTTGCAATGAACCAGAAGCTATGCTGAGTTTTAAATCTAGGATTGCTTGGGTCATAGCTCTTGGTTCAATCTGCTAGAACACACTGCCTTCATCAGCCCAAAATGTCATCAAGTACTGAAGTCATGTGTGTGGCAGCTACCTTTAGAGACAGCCAATGTGACAATTGTGTGACTAGATATGGCCTTGACATAAGGAAAACCCCGAAGAACATCTTTGCTGTTTTAGCAGCTGTTTTTTTATAACGGTTTTTATTGACCTTAGCAGAATGGCAGCTTCTTAGCCCTGTCTGTGTACTGTGGCCATCTCTTACCTCCTCTAGTCGGGGGGGGGTGTTCTTATCCCCCCTCGATTGCCCAGTGTCAGGGCCAGAAGGGGAAGGACATCCTCCCGTCTGGCATACCACTTAACCTTTTGTCACTGAAATGAGGGACATGAACATTTTTGGACATTCAAAATGAGGGACACAAATCTTTAGAATGAGGGATACATCCTCGAGAATGGAGATACAAGCACAAAACACTATGGAATCCATTGGGTTTACCTGCACAACATTTATTTTTGATTGTGCATCTTAGAATATTATGAATTTCTGCTTTAAAAGTCTGAATTTACTGCACATTCTCTGGGTGGGCAAGACCCTTTCCATGGGGGATGGATGAGGGATCAGGCAGTTTTAAGGTGTAAAATGAGGGCTGTTCCGTGTACTCTGGGACAGTTGTGAGGTGTGCCATCTGGACCACGTATCCTGATCTGTTCCCTAAACTGGAGCAGCAGAGTGAGCCACAGAATGATGGGCAGGTTAAATGGAGGCCATTCTCCATGTTTTGCTCTGTTTCTCCCCTGGTCTGTGGATGTGCAATGAGTGTGATGTGTGTGCTCCTTCTCCACAGAGATGCCCCCTTGTTTGCTGTACATGGGCTCCCTTCCCACTGTGAGACTCACTTGTGGTGCAATCCAGATAGCTACATGTGGCAGTCAACAGCGAGACACGACAACCCCCACCCTGAAGGAGGAGAACAGTCCCACAGACACTCAATCCTCCCTACCCGGCCAGTCCTTGAGGGACCTGCATCCATTTCTGAACCTGAGTCACCAGCATGGTGTACGGTGTGGTGTCTAGTGCCCCAAACTGCAGTGGCACTGGGCTAGGGGATTCATCTGCTCTTAATTGATTGTCAATTATCAGAGTCTTCTCCACTTGTTTTATAAAGATTATCTTTTAGATTTCTGAAATTAGAAAGGGGGACAATCATAGCATGAAGGGAACTGTACCAATTAAGAAATGTTTCAGAACACCATTAAAAGTGCAAGCTCATGGTTGTAGGATGATAATGGTCAGCACTGAGGACCTTAAATGCCATGACATAACCTTCTGTGTGATGTTAATCCATTATTATTCGTTGAGTTTGATCTGACAGCATGCAGGAGAGATTTTTACATAATGGCTAAATGTGAAATTGCTTCAATAGATAACAACCCTGCAAATAAATCATTTTGTCATACTATAAAATATTGGTTCAGCATGAGTACATTCCTCCTGCTGCCAAACAGAGCCAACCGTCAAACTAAAAATGGTTTATGAAGTTATCAAACTTCAATAAAACAAAATTAAAATAATTTTATGCTTTTCCTGTCATCTGCATGATCATATTAGTAATGCTTTGCAAAGGTCATAGATTAACAGCACTGGAGACCAAAAATCCTGTTTATGAGTAGACGAGTATGATCTGTACAGTTATAATGCAGGTTTTTCTGTATTATTCAATCTGTGTGCCTCATCATCTTGACGTTATCAGCCTCATTATTCATTCCAGATCTTTAGGAGAAAAATGCAATGTAAATTAGTTGGTATAAAGTTTGCACATAATAGGGTAAGTAGGGTAATGTTATTTTTCTCTTCAACCATGCAGCATTGCCACAGTATACAAAGTACATATAGGGTGGGATATTCAAAGCAGTTGCGCACTGCGCAACAGTGTTGCACCTGCGCAACTGCGAACATGTGCTGGAGAGTGATATTCAATGGCAGCAACTGTGCAGCGCAAGTGGCCATGCACCAGTGCACAATGGGAATGTATGCATGCGCAAGTGCAGGGGGCATAGCCATGAATATGTGGCACAGTGCGATATTCAACACTGGACAAACGGCGCAAGCATGGAACAAATGGTAGTTGTGCGGAGCACACTTCAGCCTATAAAAACAGGGAGCAAGTAGGAGAAGGACACTTGCACCACAGGAGAGAGGGAGACAGAGAGGCAGGCCAGAAGGGGTCAAAGAGAGGGACAGAGGCAGTGAGGGTGTGAATCTGTGTGGGAGAGTGAATGTGTGTGTGAGACAGACAGGCAGGGAGGCAACAGTGTGTGTGTGTGTGTGTGCCTGTGACATGAGGCACAGGAGGAGCAGCACAGGAACCCACAGGGGTGGGTGGCAGAGGCCACAGCCAACAGGCTGCCAGCTGGGGGCAGGGCACACAAGCGTGGGCCCTGTGTAGCTGTCCACACAGCCGCACACAGCCGGGAGGGCCAGTGGAGTCAGCTGCCCAGGGGGGGACAGGACAACCGGGGACATAGCCAGTGCCATCTTCCAGATGGAGGCCATAATGAGGGGTGTTGGGAGGCAGGAAGCAGGGCGGTGTGGTCGTGAAAGGGCCCATCAGTGGTATGCCCGGAACAGGTGGTACCGTGCTCACACCACCTTTGTAAACTACACCAATACGGAGACTGTGGGCTGGTATCACCTGAACCAGGCAATTCTAAGGCAGCTCTGTGAGCTGTGCAGTGAGGAGATGCAGGCACCCACTAGACAGAGTCATGCCCTGATGGTGGAGATGAAAGTAACAGCTGTCATGTGCCTGCTCACCATGGGCACCTTCCAGAGACCAACAGGGGACACCACAGGCAAAACCCAGTCAGCCGCATCATGGCTCCTCACACAATTCCTCAATGCACTGCTGCCACACGCTGCAGAATACATACACTTCCCAAGCACACAGGCAGAGCATACAGCGAACATGCAGGAGTTCCACAGGGTCACATGTATGCCTGGCATGGTAGGGGCCATTGACTACACCCATGTTGGCATCTGCATGCCACCTGGCCTGGAGCGGTAGGCTACATCAACAGAAAGGGCTACCCCAGTATCAACTGCCAAGTGGTGTACAATGCCAGGGGGTGCATAATCAATGTCTGTGCCACACACCCTTGGGGAGCACATGATTCCTTCATCTGGCACAGCTCGGCACTGTGCCACAGGTTTGTGAGTGGTGACATCCCCACTGGACACCTAGTGAGTGAGTATGTCAAGACCAAGGGCAGCTGGGCACAACAGGGCATGGGGGGCCGCCAGGGTAGGAGCGCTGCAGGGTGCGGCTGAGAAGGATGGGTGGTGCAGCAACATAGTCCACCAGGCTAACCATATCTCTTTCCACACAGGTGACAGTGGCTACCTACACCGTCCATGGCTGCTCACCCCATACTGGCACCAATCGACCCCTGCAGAGGAGCGGTACAATGAGGCACACATCAGCCCGCGGAACATCATTGAGCGTGTGTTTGGGCTGCTGAAGGCATGATTCCATTGCCTGGACAGGTCTGGCAGTGCCCTAGAATACAGCCTCTCAAAGGCCTGCGGGCTATTCCTGGACGCTATATACTGCACAATATGACCACTGACCATGGGATAGCTGTCGAGGTCAAAGAGGGGAACAGCAGTGGGGACAATGCGGCCGCCGGGTCATGTGACGGTGGGCAACCCCCTCCGGGTGAAGGGATCCCCGGCTGACCAGAATGGCCCACCAGCACCAGGACACAATAGTGGAGGAGCACTATGGTGCATGCAGGTAGGTGGACAAGCCCCCATGTACAGGATGGCAACAGTGGCATGGCACACAGGCATGTGTGGGCATGCCCTGTGGCATTAACAGCTGGGCGGGGGGCTTGGGCAGGTGTGAGGCCGGACCACACGGCAACACGCAGCAACATGCAGCACTGCACACCCCACCTACCCACACACCCCCGCACACACCCACACACACACACATGCACACTGGCGTCCGTAGGCACGTGCCCAGGTGCTAGCTCCAGGTGTGGATCAGATGCAGAGCACTGGTGTACAGGTGCAAGCGGCGCTGTGTTGGCATCATCACGCACATGCCACACAGGCCAGTGGCTGGGCAGGTATGCACACAGCCAGTGTGTGGTGCTATCCACGGATGCCACATCCATGGCATGCACACATACACACAATGCCCATGTGCACACAGGGCAGTGGCGGTAGAATGCAGACAGGGAGGAGGGCACATCAGGACCACCACATGGTCACACAGCCACCACGGACACATGGACAGCCCTGCTGAGTCCGCCCAGCAGACCCAGGCTGCGCGACGGCCACAGGGGGTGTCTGCAACAGCCCCCCAGGGTGGTACTGTGGGAATGCAACCATGTCCTCATAGGGGTCTGCAGGCTCCCAAACAGGCCTGTACCAGGTGAGCCTGGAATTCCTACAGCGGATCCCGGTGTCGGCACTGAGGGGGTCGCATGATGCCATGACTGTGGGGTGGACAATACACTCCGCAGGGTCTGCGGCAGCCAGCTGCACCCTATGGCGGCCAGTGGAGCTAGACAGACCATGACCACAGTGGTAAGGTGATCCAGGGCTGTAGTCGTGTCCTCCTGCAGTCGATTGTTGGCATCCAGGACCTGCGTAAAGCCCCTGTCGTGCTGCTCCGCTGCCTGGCGCACCTCAGCGCGGAGTGCACGCAAACCTGCCTTGAGCAGCACCTGTTGCTCCACAGAGGCCTGCAGCAAACAGGGGTGCTCAGGCAAGGGGTCGGCACCTGGGGGTGCCTGGGCATTGCACCGACCCACAGGTGGCGTGCGACCACGCTGCCCAGCCCCCCACTCAGGTGGATGCTGCACAGCGAGGTCCCCTTTCCGCTACTCATTCACAGGTGCACCATCGGTGGGCACTGCACCCAATCCCCCAATGTTTCCAGCCATCCACCACTGCCGCCACTCTAGCTGCTGTGTGCTGGGCAGTGCCTGTGTGGCTGTACCACCACCACCACCATCTGCTGACACCATGCCGCTGTCACCCCTGGTGACACCGGGAGTGGTGACAGGCAGATGGACAACTTCCAACAGGGCACTGGCAGCGCTGCCAGGGAGGGTGATTGGTATGGGTGCTTCCTCCACAATGACACTCCTGCTGTCCAGGACAATGGTCACATTGTCATCGGTGTCAGACCCTGCCCCGATCTGTGTCTCCGCACACAGAATGCCATGGCTGGTGTCCCACTGGAACACAGCTAGGGCCTCATCCACCACCATGCCCAGGACATCCAGCCAGACAGCGGTGGTGTGCTGCAGCTGATCGGGCCCCTGCACACCGGGGGGAGGTGGATGGCTGGTCCTCCAGGGCTGGGCATGCCCCCATGGCATACATCAATGCCTCTGCCACTGCATGCTGGCCCTCCAGTGCTGAAAGGGAATACAGTCACATTAGTGCCGCTGTCACACAGGCCAGTCCCCCACCCCCGCCCCAGATGCCACTGTACCTACCATGCAGTGATGGGCTTCCACTGGTCTGGAAGCCACCACCAGGCACCCCCTCAATAGCTCTGTGCCGCATGGTGGCTGCCACCATCTCCTCCTGAGGTGTCAGCTGTGGCACTTCGGCCTGACCCCCACCTGTGGCCGCCCTTGTGGCCTGGATTGCTGCCACCTTTTTCTTGATCCTGCACCTGTCAGTGCAGACTTTCTTCTTGCACTCCTGTGCTGACCACTGGTGGCTGCCCTGCTGATTCACAGCCTCTGCCACCTCCACCCAGGCTGCAGCCCTGGCCTGTGGTGTGCCTGTCGCACCACTCAGCAGCAGTTCTCTGTTGAGGTACACCTTGAACAGGGCATCTGCCTCCACCTTTGTAAAGTTGGGCTTGCGCTTGTGTGCAGGCCCACACTCCTCGCCATCCTCATGATCGGTCATGCTGCTACCTATGGGCAATGACATGTGGTCAGTGGCTGCTGCAGCCCACACCACCTGCCCATTTCACTGTGCTGTCAGTCCCCTCAGTGGGCACAACTTACCTCAGAAGGTTGCAATACCGGTCCATGTCCTGTGAAGTCCAGCAGCACCCTTATAATGCATGCAAATGAGCAGATGCACAACTGGAATGAGATGCAAATTCCCCAGTGTGCCACGGATAGGCTGATGAGCTAATCTGCACATGCCAGCTGAATATCGAGATGTTGCAACTTGTGCAATGGACTTGTGCCGGCACAAGTCGTGGCGCAATGCTGTGATGCGCACAGTGCAACCGTCGGTGTGCATGCACACACGGCCTGTGCCTATGCCACTTGTGCAGCATATTCTTGGTGTACGATAGGTGATACGGCACTCAGCTCTGATAGGGTCTATGGCATTCAGGCACTGTGCAACCTATGGCACCCGGGCACCATTGGCCACATGGCGCTCGGGCGCCATTAGCCCCAAGGTGCCCTGGCACCATTAGCCCTATGGCACCCAGGTGCCATTAGTCCCATGGCACCCGGGCACCATAGGCTCATAGGTCATGGCACCCTTAGGCCCTGTTGTGCACCATGTGTAGTGGTCCCAATAGTGCATTCGTGCAGAGTGCAGGTGCTGACCCCTGGCCCCTGCTCTTTGCCCCTCAGGGACCTCTGCAGCATGTGCCAGTGCAGCCATGCACCTACCGTGCATCCCAGGGGATGCGCAATTGCCGAGGGCAGTGCATCTCCTAGTGAGGTGCATATCCTGAGCACGTGGAGCTCGTGCACCACAGGACGCCATTTTGATCTGCTACACGGTGATATAGCCATGCCACGCCGGAACACACCATGGACTCCCAACTGGAGCCAGATTGAGCTGGTCAATCTTGTGGCCCTGGTGGAGCCCCATGCTGGCTGGCTATTTGGTTAGCAGCCCCTCGCCAGGCCCAGGACCGAGGTCTGGCAGGAGGTGGTGGATGGGCTGGAGGAGGCCACTGGTGTGCGGCACAGTGGGGAGCAGTATCACCACCAGTACTTTGACATGGAGTGGAGGGACCCGGAGCTGCTCAGAGTGTTGCAGGCACGTGTCCGGAGGTGGGCTATGCCACAGCCAGGTAAGTGTGCACCGCCTGTGTCTGTGCCCGTTCAGTGTTCTTAGGGGCTGACAGGGCTGCATGCTATGCTGGGGGGGTGCTGGGGCCGTGTACCCTGTGGACTGTGGTGGTGTGCCCTTTGTGTGCTGTGCCACCGCACTGTGGCCGTGCTGGGCTGGGGTGCACATGGTGTTGCCATTTATTGATGTGTACATGTTTATGTTTCTGTCCTAGGCCCTGAGGACAGGAGGAAGGCTAGAGTAGCAGGCGCATCAGGTGTTCCACAGCAGGCTGCCGTGGGACCCACGGCATGGGATGCAGGCCACAGGGGAGGTGCAGCTGGGACAGCATGTGGAGCACAGCAGCGTGCATGTCGGTGCTTCATACTACATTGTTGTGCAGGGTGGGCAGCGGGGATGGGGGTGGGCCACAGCCCCCTGTGCACTGCGCTGTTGCAACTGTGTTCTGCCCATAGTATGCATGGTGCCATGCTGTGGCCATCGCATAAGTGTGTGGCTGCCGCTGGTGGGCTGTGGTGTGTCCAGCAGCCAGCTGTGCCGCTGCAGTCCTGCTGCTGTACCATGATTCCTGCCTGCCACGTTGGTGGTGGGTGGCCCATGGGTGGTGTTGGTGTCCAGTGCTTTGCATAGCTGTGGCATGCTGGGTTGGCGGTGCGTGTAAGCGCACCCACTGCAGGTGGCCAGGGTACCACCCCAGGGGTGTGTGTCACCACTGTCTGCTGCACATGGTGGGTGGGCCAGGGTGTTCTGCACATGCACTGATCCTGTGTTCCCTCCTTTGTCATAGGTGTCCAGAGAGTGCCTCATCAGGCATTCAACAGCTGCCTCCTGAGGAGGATCCTGACTGTCATGACAGCGATGCTGGAGGCCGCATGGCTGATGTGTCAGATGCTGCAGCGGAGCCAGTGCCAGGCAGTGGTGGGGCAGGGCTGTCCAGAGGGCCCATTAGGCATGCATCCCCTGTTCCTTCCCCGTCTCCCCATCCTTTGCCCTCCCCTATCCCTTTGTAAAGCTCTGACCCCTGTCCCCTTACCTCCCTTCCCTGACTTAGGCCCGAATTGTAAATAGTTTCCCCAATCCTTGTTTCCTGTATCCTTGTTTCCTGTTCATTATTACCATTTTCTGTTTGTGGTTTGCTTTTAATACAGTTTTATATGGTTACCTATCTGTGTCTGGGTCTGCTTTGTGGTTTGCGAGTGTAGCCATGCTGCAGTGGTGTGCAGGGTGGCTGTGTGGTGCGCATGTGGTGTTCAGGGGACTGTGCATGGTGGTGTTCACCCATCAGTCAGTGGCAGTGCCCTGGGGTGGCCATGGGCTGACTGTTCTGGTTATGTGACATGTGTGTTGAGTGCCGTTTGACTGGGTGTTGCTGGCTGTGGCCCAGGTGGCATGGCACATGTCATCCAGTGGGGGTGGCCAGTGGATGTCCACCCATGGCCTTTGGTGCCACCCTACCTATGTTCACCATTGTGGTGCACGTGGGTGGGGGCCGGCTGCATACCCATTCTCCTTGGGTGGTGTTCCGTTGTGGGCCAGCTGTGCCTCACTCCTGGCACCCCCATCTCCCTGGCATCAACACCTTCTTCCCCAGTGTCTTGCTCCTTGCTGTGCCTGTGGCAGGTCCAATTGTGTACTGGCACATGCACCTTGGCCCCTTGTGCATCCATTGATGTGCTATTGTGTATGTTGGGTTGCTCCCTGGTGCACCCCCGACTGAGCTCTGGCGCATCCATATGATATTCAGCCATGTTGCGCTGGCACATGCTGCCTTACACAACCCTTGAATATCACGTTCAGTGCACCTTGGCGCATTGGATTTGCACTGTGCAGGTCCTGTGCGGGCCTCTGGCACATTTCTGAATATCTGGGCCATAGTATATATAAGCAAAGTATTGTCCTACTTAAAATCCAAACATAACTAATCAGGTTAAGAAGATAACCACTCAACACATGTATATTAAATTACATAGATTGAGTAGTATGATGGTGCAATAGTGAGATGGCTGCTGCCTACTGTCTGTGTGTGCATTCCAGCATCTGAGTCTTTGACTGCTGTCCTTGAAAATATCTTTACAGTGTGAAAATGCCATGGTTTGTACTGCTTGGATTGCCATGTCAGAAATCCTGTGCAGTCCATCCATTATTTTGTGCTCACCAAGATATCTTCTCAGTTGCTTAATGTTCCATATCTTGTGCATATTGAGCTGTGAGTGGAGCAGAAATTATTGATGCTGAGAATAACTGGAGTACTGGACTGCACTGTACTTTGTGGTGCTGTGTGTTAGGCTATAAGGGGCCAAGGTCCACTGCTTTACTGGCTCTCTCTGGTTACCGAAGGATGCTCATTTATGTAGTAGAATTCCAATGCATGATCTGCTGGCACTGGGAAAGGAGGGTCGCTGGGCAGTCTTTTCCACTGCAGTAAGAATGTGAGCAACTGTATTCTAGTGGCTGCTCATTTATGCCCAATCTGCCTGTTGGTGGGAGCATACAGTCTGTATCATACCTCTCAACCTGCTAGGACCAAAATCAGAGACACTCCCCCCAAAAATCAGGCACAGAAGACCAAAATCAGGGACACTATATTTTACTCAGCGTGGAGCAGCACCATTGCATGACGTGTCCATCACATGATATGGTACTGTACATATGTAAAGTATCTTTAGTTTATGCTTTTTAAATGTCTAATTCAGTTGCATACTATCAAATCACATAATAAAACACAATCAAATATTCTGCATGTTCATGCTGTAATTTCTCTTCATTTACATACTTTGAACTTAAGTGGAACATAGGCACGTCTAAATAAATATTTTTTTAGGATCCAGTGTTAAGTTAATTTCCAGGCTTTTTAAGGACCCACTGTTATTACTTTACAGACTTAAAGGAGAATTGCACTGAATCTATAGGTTATTTTCCACAGTAGAAGCTGTTTTTTTTTTAAATATTGCTTCAAATTGTGTTATTGCTTTAGCTATCCAGGCTTTTCAGTTATCCTAGTGGGTATTTATGATTTACATGCTGCTGGTAAAAACCACTTTGGAATTGTTTGATGTAGTTTATGTCCCTGTTCTGCTCTTCTATTGTTGGCACAATGCATTTGTGTTCTGCTACTAGAACTCTGTGGCTGAGAGGGATATAAACTACATCATACAGTTCTAGCCAAAGTAACCAACGATTGGCAGATTGCCATGGATAAGAAGAACAGTACCTGTGCTGTGTTCCTGGATGTGAGTAAAGCATGTGACACAGTGGATCATGAATCATTAATCACCTCCCTTGGCTCACTAGGGCTGGATTCTCCCTCACTCAACTGGTTCAAGTGCTACCTATCAGATAGGTCACAACTGGTAAAAATGGAAATTACCTATCCACCTTAAAACCACTGCTAAGAGGTGTACATAAGAGCTCTATTCTTGGCCCCATCCTCTTTGCCATTTATATTAATAATATTGATGCCAACCTCACTCAATCCAACATTCATCTGTTTGCTGATGATACTGTATTATATGTCAGCAATCCTTCATTACATAAAGCCTGTGAACTGTTACAATCTGAATTCTCCATCCTGCAACACAATCTACTGGATAAAAGCTTCTTCTAAATGCCAAAAAACAAAAGCTATGTTCTTTGCCACAAGAGTTGCTCTGCACTACCCCATCACCCGCCACCCTACAACTATCCACCTTACTTGGAGAGAAGCTGGAATTTGTTGATAACTTCAAATACCTGAGTCTGGATTGATAACAAGCTTGACTATTCTGTCCATATTGAAGAGCTATTAAAAAACTGAGACAAAGGCTTGGTCTATTTTTAGAATAAAGCACTACCTCAACAGAGACTCGAAAAAGATTAATCCATGCATCATTCCTATCCCTCATTGACTATGCTGACTTTCTCTATGGCCATTGTTCACTCCCCCTCTTAAATAAGCTGGACACCCTATATCACAGGTCCATCAGATTTATTACTGACCTTCCCTCCAGCACCCATCACTGCTCTCTTTATAAGGCAGTTAACTGGACATCATTACAACACAGAAGAAATAGGAATGCTGCAATCTGGATATTCAAAGCTTTATCAGGCAAACTACCCACCTATATCACAGACTGTTTTACCCGAATTACTTCTAGGCCATACAACTTAAGGTTCAGCAAACTTATCATTCTAAAGGTCCCCAATGCCTGCACCCGGTTTGGGAGGGCGCTATCAGCTACTCACTAGCAGTTGCATGGAACTCACTCCAAAAACATGAAGCTAAATAGCCTCTTACCTTTATCATCCTTCAAAGATTATTCTCCACCTATTCCCAGAACTCTGCAATTGCTTTCACAAGGCCTAATACCCGACCCTACCTACCCTCACCCTTTTCCGTGTTCCACTATGCTAGTTCTACTTCTTTTCCAGTCACCTGATATACTCTCATAAAAGCCAACTAGGACCTATAATTTAAATATTATGCCTGCTATACCCATTGCCTCCTTTTCTTACAGGTTAAATGGTTTTAATGTGCCTTGTATATATGTAAATTGTTATATATTATCACTTTATGTCATTGTACTACTGTTTATGTTATTCTTGTCTATGTAATAATACTTGCACTTCTTGACCACTCAGGTCCATCTTGTAAATGAGCTACGCTCAATGATGTTCGCCTGATTAAATAAAGATTTTGATTGATTGATTGAGTTCTAAACTGACACTTAACACCAGAGTGTAAAGCAGAAACACCCACTGAGGTTCCTAAAAGGCCTGTATAGATGGAACCATGTCATGTCAATTAAAAGCAGCTACAATACTTTTCTGACCTGCAAGATAAATTTCAATAGTAATCCAAGGAAACCAGCACAGACAAATGATCCAAGAGCAAGGCAAGATTTATTCTCGTGACAAGTCCTTGTAAATACAAGACCAGCACACCATGCCTGTTACAGCAGCCATGAGTTCAACCCACTAGGGGCCCCACTATAGATTGGATTAATATAGATGGAACAATAACAGAAATGTAACTAGTACTTAAAGAACAGCTTCTATTCAGGAAAATGACTTACAGGCTTAGTGCAGTTCTCCTGAACAGAAATATACTGTATTGGAATCCAGTGTGTGTGTGTGTGTGTGTGTCTCTCTCTCTCTTTCTGTCTCTCTCTTTCTCACTCTCTCTCTCTCTTTCTCAGCTTCATTCCAGAAACTAAGCCTGTGGCATGCAGGGGGAGGGGGAGAGCTGCCACCTCCAGACTGCTATCTGCTTAGTTTAACGTGTGTTGGTGGCTGATGTATCAGTCCAGAATTCCTAGACTTGCTGATTCTTTTGGTAGCTTAAGGGTTAAACAACACATTGACATTCAAAAAATCCATGAGAGAAGCAATTAATTCATGACTGTGGGACAAGCAGTCTAAATCCGTGATGTCCCAGAGAATCTGGGACACTTGAGAAGTGTGATCTGTATGGGTACCTGTGCCAGACGATAGTCAGGGTCTCGACAGCCATTAACAAAACTCGTGGTTGGAACAGGTTAATTTTTTTTTGTTTTGGTGATCTCTGGGATTGAAATAAATTAACTGGCTCCCTTTTGGTGTGAACAGAAGGAAGCAAGAGATTATAGATGAATGTTAACCAAAGTTTACAGAGAACCAGCTGTGATTGCATTAATCAGTTGCATTTGAATCAGTGAAGTACTGGAGTGTTGGGCCCAGGACTGGGGCCTTACCATTTATACAGTAACTAAGACTTTGAGGCTCAATTTCCACATACTGTTTTAGCAACCCCTCCTGAGATGGATTTTGTTGCTGGAAGAATGGACTAGAGTGCCACATGTGGCCCTCATTCTATCTTCTGGACATGAATATAAGATAGTTTGATACTGTTTAACATTATGAAAATTATTATTTTTAGCTATTATAATGTGTAATTAGGTAAGATCAGATGGTCTGAGCTATAGCACCTCCCAGCTGAGATGGTTACTTCTGTTTTTGATCAACATTGTCAACTTGGACATGAGGTAGTTGAAGGGGGTTGGTAATTGCCGATTTTCCACTGGAGTAAGCCAGTATGGAAACCCTAGAGAAAGGTTCATGGGCATGGCAGGGATAGACTGGGTTGGGTTAGTCTTTAGTACAGTGAAGCTGAGGAAAATGGGGTGAGAACTGTAATTCCAATTAGGAGAACAAGAGTTGTATAGGACTCAATTGAAGGAGGCAGAATTAGAGAAACTAAAATGTACTGAGTCAGTTTTGGCGAATGTTAAGTCCATGGTAAATAAAAGCAGTTGTATTAAGGATCTAATTTCAGACTTTACTGCAAAGCTGTTCCTCTTCACTGAGGCATGGCTGGGGATACTGCAGACCCAGTGCCAGAGGATGGTGTCCATCTGGGATTTTTAGTTCTACATTGTCTAAGGGTGGGTCAATTGGGGTGGAGGGTGGAGTAGAGTAGCCATGCGCTATTTAGAAAATCAGAATTGCATGCTGAGCCCTCTGGGAGTAGTCATATCCTTTGAGGGATTATCTCTCCAATGTATTTTGGACGATAGCTGCTCTCTAAGAATTAGTGTGCTCTACTGGCCGTCCTGCTAAACTGCAGCATGTTGGATAAATTCAGTGAGTTTTTGAGAACTGTGAAGGTGGAGTCCTCATAGCTCCTTGTCTCAAGAGACTTTAATCTTCATGTTGATGGCACTGTGGATCTGCTGGCACAGGCCTTTCTGGATTCAATGTCAGCTTTGAATTTTAAACAGTAAGTAATTATAGCAACTCATGTGAAGTGCTATATTCTAGATTTGGTGTTTACTCATTGGATAGATGTAGGTGGTGTCATTGTTGTGCGTCATCTATGGTCAGACAATCACATGGTGCAGTTCAACATGGGAAACATAAATTTTGCATCTCATGTCACAGAGTCAGGAGGGTTAAACCCCAGGAGGTTTTAGACCAAAGCAGGTACCAGGAACACATTGATATGGCAGGGTTGCTTTAACAGCGTACCTAGGGATTGACACACTGTAGCAGTTGCGCTGTATAATAAAGCCACATACACTGTCCTTGATGAACTTGCTGCAGTACAACTTCACCCACTTTTCAAAGGAGAAGTATGCCATGGCACACAATGGACCTTTGGGAGTATGAAAGAAATAAAGGATATTGGAGGGGAAAATGAAGGCCAGTTCATTTAGACGTTGATCAGGAGAAGTTTCCTGAGTGAATATCAATGAGTTTGGGAGGCTAAATCAAAACACTAGGTGGGGATGATTAATTAATTCTGCTAAAACATATCTAGTCAGTTGTTTGAGGTGATTGAAGTATTATGTCTGAGGAGGTCTCACAGTGTCTCATGTTTAGCTCTAAGTAATGTTGAGAGGTTTTTAAAAACTTTTCCTGGTAAAGACTGTGCATGCTGAGCTGATGCTTAGGAGTCCTGATGTGTATAGGAAACCATGTGGAACAGTCTTTTTTATGCTATGGCAGAGTTTGATCAGGTGGCAACCCTGGGGCTAATGGAAGTGTTGAAAGGGATGTATCCCACTCAGGGCCCAACATTTCTATACTTTAGGTACCCCAAGATGGGCATTTTGATTGAGGAATCCTAAATCCACTTACTGCTTGCCACCTGGGATACCTAGTGTTTGTACTGGCTTCAAATGTTTTTGTTGGCAACTTTTTTTCTTTGACCTACTTCCTCCCCCATCCAGGGTGAAGAGCAGTGTGGAGTGACTGTCATATGACTATTAGGCTTTGGTGCATACAAGCTAATGAGACTGCATGTGCAGCTGCGGTCACATAATGACTTTCAGCACAGGCAGAAAAGTTACTTGCTCACTACAAGGCTTGCTCCCCATCCAATAAAGTGCGAGGCCACACCCACAGCCCTTAAGTGAGCTAATCAGAAGGTGTAAACAGGGACTCTTTGTTCCGTGTTTCCCTGTTTAGCTGCTCATGCATCAAGTTGACCCCATTCTGTGGACCCCAGTGCTAAGGACCCACGTGACAAGGACAGCACAGAGGAGTCATCCCACTGGAGTCAGCCCAATGTTTTTTTTTTTTTTTTATTTAGTTGTTTAACCAGGAGAAGCACACTAATCTGAAAACTTTTTTACAGGAGCGACCTGGGAGCACAGGGAAGTTAAGTGACTTGCTCAGGGTCACACAGAATGCATGTGGAAGCTGTGGGATTCAAACCCAGGTCTGGTCTTCTAGATGTCACCAGATTTGCAGCTCAGAGCCTTAAACCACTGTGCTATACTGCCTGCCAATGTGGCAGCATGCAGCTGGACACTCTGCTCCTCAACAGGTAGGCAGGGGAGTTGTGAGGTAAATTAGGTGACAGGCCCTAGTAGAAGGAAGCAGGGTACCAGAAAGGCTATCTGACAACTGGGAAAAGTTCCTGCTAAAGTCTAGTCATAGCCCACACATCACAAGGGAGTGAGGAAATTTAGTGCCACAACAACAACAAAAAATAAATAAAAATGTTGTGAATAGGTGAAACATTCAATCTAGGGTAAGGGTGAAAAAGAGTTAAGGTAAGCAAAAAGGTGGAAATAGGTGGAACACCACATCTAGGGTGAGGGTGAAAAAAGAGTGATTCGAATAAGCAAAACAAGCAAAGTAAACAGCTATGCTGGGAGTGGTGCAGTGCAGTGGCTGTGGGGCAGCAGTCTATAGGGATACTTTCTGGAGACTTTGGTGCTGCCCCATCTGCATGCACGTCTTTGGGCTGAGGGGGAGGTTGCTTGTCTCCAGGCTGAGTGGCCAGGATTCAGGAAGCCTCCTCCCCTACACAGGGACCACTACGTCCGCTGCTGCTGCCTCAAAGGTTGCCAGGAAGGAGGGATGGCTGGACTATGGTGGGCTCAGAAAGGGTGAGGGTCATGGTCAGGGGCACATCCCCCAGATGGTACCACTACACAACTCATACACTGCTCTGGCAGGGTGGGACTGTCCCATGGAGGCACCTGCAGTAGTGAATGGGGAGGATGTGGAGTCCTCCATAGGGGAGACCCCAAGGAGGGTGGCAGAGGACCCCAAAGGAAAAGAAAGTAGCTCCTGCTGGGGGGCTAAATACTGTAGTTAGGGGGATAGATTTGGGATCAGGGAGGGGGGAGGGAAGTTAGGTGCCTGTCTGGCACCATGGCTCGGAGAGATGGGAAGCGGATCCTGGGGGTTGCTAAGACAGCAGGATGGGAGGGAGAGATGGATGTCATTGTCCACCTTGGGACCAATGACTTGGCTAGGCGACAAGGTTAGGAGAATGCAGAAGGAATTTAGAGAACTGGAGAGGGATCTTAGGTAGGCAGCATGCTCAGTGTCCTTTTCTAAGGTGTTACCTGTCTACGATGGGGGGAGGATAGGGTACTCTGTACCAGTGATTGAAGGATTGGTGCAGAGAGAAGGGTTTCTACTACATTAGGAACTGGGATCCCACCTGGAGGGATAAAGGCTTATACAGGGGAGATGGCCTGTATCCATCCAGGAGGGGAACCACAGTCCTCAGTGGATGGTTTAAATGCTACACTGATAAGCATTTAAACTAATCAAGGGTGGTTGTGGAAGGAAACAGGGAGACAAACTGTCCACCCCTGCAAGCTGAAGTAGTCAGTAGGAAAACACTATGGGAAGGAAATCCCCAAGGATTCCTAATAACAGGAAAGCAGAATGGTAGAACTAAAGAGGGATGGGAATGAAAGCAGAGGGGATAAGGTGAATAGGTAAAGGGAAAGAAGGGGACTGGTAAGAAGGGTGGTAGAAAAATGTGGAAAGCCATGTGCACTAATGCTCGAAGTCTGGGAAATAAAATCCCAGACCTTGTGACCATTATGTCAGAGGCTGACATGGACATTGTTGCCATTACTGAGTCACAGTGCAATGAGAACCATGACTGGGGTATAGTCATACCAGGCTATACTCTGTTCAGGAAGGACAGAAAGGGTAAGAAAGGGGGAGGAGTGACTCCTTATGTAAGCAATAGCATAAAAGCTACATAGATGCAGGGAATACAGGGAGGGGTGGAGGCACTGAGGTTTACCCTAGAGACAGGGAATGGAACCGCTATTCACACTGGTGTAATCTACAGACCTCCAGCACAGGGGTGGAGATGGATAAGGTACTGGTGGAAGCCATCCAAAAGATGGTGACACGGGGAAGGTGCTGCTGGTGGGGGACTTCAATCTGCTGGATGTGGATTGGAGCATCCCAGCTGCAGCTTCAGCTAGGAGCAGGAACAACCTGAACTCCCTTCAGGGGGTGTTCCTCAGGCAAATATTATGAGATCCCACTTATAAGGAAGCAATATTGGAACTCATACTCACCAACGGAAACAGCGTTGCAGATGTCATGGTTGGTGGCCACCTGGGGACCAGCAATCACTGAACGGTGTGGTTCAATATAAGTACTGCACTACAGTCAAACCACACAATGGCAAGGGTCTTGGACTTCAGGAGAGATGATTTTACAAAGATGGGGAAATGCCTCAGGGATGCGTGGGTGGTGTGGAGGTACGGTGGGTGAAACTAAAAGGGGCCATAGGGAAGGCAACAAACCTCTGCGTCAGGCAAGTAAGCAAAAGCAAAAGGAAAATGGGACTGCTATGGTTCTTAAAAGAGGTGGTTGGGAAGGTAAGGGCAAAACTTTTAGCATTCAGAAGGTATAAGGATACACAGAGGGAGGATAGGGAGGCATGTCACAAGAAGCAGAGAGAGGCAAGGAAAGCAGTCAGAAGCACACAGGCACAAACAGTGGAGAAAACAGCCCAGGCATTAAAGAAAGGGGGTAAAACATTTCTTCAGGTATGTAAGTGAAAGAAGAAAATCCATGGGTGGTATTGTAAGGATAAGAAAGGGGGCAGAGGGGTGTGTGTGGAGGGAGAACAGGAAATGGCAGACATCCTGAGCAAATATTTTTGTTCAATGTTCATGGAGGAAGGGGAAGGTGAGGGACCATAGATAAGGGACAGAAGCATTGAAGGTAGGGAGGTGGACACTAGTCCATTTACAGAGGAGACAGTCCTGAAGGAACTCACAAATCTTAAAGTGCACAAGGCAACAGCACCAGATGGGGTACATCCAAGGATGTTGAAGGAGCCCAGAGAGGGGCTGGTTGCACCTCTAACAGTCTTGTTCAACCAATCACTGGAGATGGGAGGGGTCCTGGAGGACTTGAAGAGAGCAGATGTAGTCCCACTTCACAGCAGTGGTAGCAGAGAGGAAGCTGGCAATTACAGGCCAGTCAGCTTGACTTTGGTGGTGGGAAAATTAATGGAATCACTGTTGAAGAAGAGGATTGTGGAATATCTTGTAACCAGCAGTTTGCAGGATCTGAGGCAGCAGGGATTCACTTGGGAGGTCATGTCAAACAAATCTGATAGATTTCTTTGACTGGGTGACCAGGGAAGTAGATCAGGGTGGAGCGGTGAATGTGGCCTACCTGGATTTCAGTAAGGTCTTCTACACTGTTGCATATAGGAGACTAGTAAACCAAGCTGGGTCCCCTGGGAGTCGGTCGAAAAGTGGTTAACTAGGTAAGTAATTGGTTGAGGAATAGGCGTTAGAGGGTTGTGGTAAACAGAGTTCACTTAGAGGAAGAGAGGGTGACCAGCAGGGTGCCACAAGGATCAGTACTGGGACCAATTCTATTTAATGTCTATTAGTGACACTGCAGAGGTCTAGAATGGATGGTATGTCTTTTTCCAGATTACACTAAAATCTGCAATAGGCTAGATACTCCAGGAGGAGTGGAGAAAGTGAATAGGAATCTAAGAAAGCTGGAGGAGTGGTCAAGAGTATGGCGACTAAGTTTCAACGTGAAGAAGTGCAAAATCATGCACTTAGGAAATAGAAACCCAGGAGTAGAATACAAGATGGAGGGAGTGATACTAATGACCATTGAATGGGAAAGAGACCTGGGGGTAATCATATCTGATGACCTAAAGGTGGCCAAACAGTGTGACAAGGCTGTGGGGAAAACCAGTGGGATGCTAGGGTACACAGGGAGGGGTATCACCAGCAGAAAGAGGGAGGTGGTGATACCACTGAATAAATCATTGGTGAGACCTCACCTGGAGTACTGTGTCCAGTTCTGGAAACCACATCTCTGGAAGGACATAGAGTTGAGGCGGTTCAGAGGAAGGCAACTAAAATGGTGCAAGGTCTGCACCAGAGACCCTATCAGGAGAGACTAAAGGACCTCATATGTACATCCTGGAGAAAAGCAGGGAAGGGGGAGATATGATAGAGACTTTCAAATAAGTCCTTTTAAGGATCTGGTGAGGGCAGCAGCTACAGTAACTGTCAAATAAGATTTAAAAGTCTTTTAAATGCCTAAGGAGGAGTACACTTTGCTGTGGCAGGGAGTGTAGAAAAAAAGCAGAATCGGGGGAAAGATCAGCATGTTCTTTAAAGAATCCAGAAAGTTAGAGTCCATGTGTGGCAGTGCACAGACATGGTGCATGAAAGGAAGGGCTAGCCAAGCCTTCAGCAAATCAGTTAGATAAGTTCCAACCACACTCCACATTGAAGGACTGAAAATGACTCTCAGGGCTCTAAGAATAACACATTTTTTATTTTAAGTAAATTTGTAAGTGCAGTCAAAAGAGGTACAAACTTCCACCACAGTCCACAATAGGCTACCTGCCCTGGTGCTTCACTCAGCAGAGCTTCATCAGGGGTGTGCCTAACTACGTAATGCAGCAATTTTTATAGTGTCCTTCACTTCTGTATCCTAATGAGAGCACTACAAAAGTCCCCATTCAATAATTAATGCTGCATTTAAAACCATCGCACCGGTGCACACAAAAAAGTATTATTTAAAAACAGTAATTAATATCCAAGTCAAAACAAACTAATACATTTTAATGAACTAATTCTCAGATTTCTAAAAGTTTAATAAAATACATACTAGGTTTTCCAGATTCATGTGGTGGGACCCAAATCAAAGAATAGACTTCCAGATAAGTTAATTTCGGAAAAGAGACATGAAGGTGGATATTAGTCCCAGTCCTACTCGCTCCAATTAAAATCACAGCACTTAATGTAACTTGCACCCTGCTGTTTAGTAAACATTTTATTACCATGGATGTCCCGTTGCTGGTGACGCAAAGACTAAGTGCTTTTACAGAGGTACTTACCAAACTTTTAGTCTTAGATTGGGGCCTCCAGTTTTCAGATTTTGAGGAGATGGCGCTCCACTGGGTATCCAAGTTGGATCAAACAGCTGATGGGATTCAAACCTAAAATGTGGAGGCTCAATTTGTGTTAAATACAGGGATTTTAATTAGCTGTGTTGAATTTAATGCCAAAAAACCACTACAGTAGTTTAGTTTTGATTAGAAAAGAAGGCCCCACTTATCCAGTATATTTACTAACAGTACAAAGATATTCAATGCCCTTGATCAATTACAAGACTAGTATGTTGTTTCACAGTCCCCTCAGTAAAAGACCCTATGTTTACACCAGACTACTGGTGATGGGGGGTGCAGAAAACTAGGGAGTAGGAGCAAATGGTAGAAGCAATTTACTTCATGTGCAAGAAGCTAGTGCAATAATGTGCTCATGGGACAGGTGAATGGAAGTCGTTTCGAAAGCTTTTAAAAGCCAAAAGTTTCCAACTCAGTTGAACATGGAGAGACCAAGAATATCACTTAGTGCTTGGTACAATCAGTTAAATTGGTTGCTGTTAAATACATTCTACATCAACAATGATTGTTTGGTTAAGAGGAGACATTTTATTTTGCAGACAGAAATTGGTTATCAACTCCTCCATGGCACCCTGAACCAGCTCCAATTACCCCATATTGGTACAGTCCCTTATTTATCCCACTCATGGGGATCAATACAGCTGGTAAATGCCTTCAATAAGGAGGTGTTACACTAAAGGCAAGATGTACAGAGAGAAAAAAGGGGAGAGAGAAACAACTACATGGGTTAGTATTACATAAATCGCAACAGACGTTTTGCTAATTCATAATCTAAAGTACATTTCAAACTTGTACCTATCCTGTCATAGGCAACATTTTTAAGGGAGCTCATGTCTATAGGCAAACTTCATTTAGTCGAAACAGAAACTGATGTCAGTATGCCCAAAACAGCAGGCCAGGGTTCTGTATGTGTGTGTGTGTGGGGGTGAAGAGGTAGGAAAAGGTTAGATTCTGTAGTTTTCATTTGTGGAGAGAAGGGCGAGATTTATGCTGCTCAGGATTCATATCAGATGAATAATTAAATATCCCATTCCTCATTCAGATCTATGGGTTTAAGGCTGCCTAAGGTGAAAATCCACCAGCTGTTCCTTCTGCAGAAACCTTTTGAGCCTGTCTCGATCTCTTCTGAGCATTCTAACCCATTCAACCTCAGTGAAGCATAGATGGTTTGGATCACAGCTGTGGAGGTTTTTGGAATGTGCTCCCACTGAAGTACCCTCATTCCCTATTAGGATACTCCTTATATGCTCCTGTATTTGTTCCTTCAGGGGGCGAATGGTCCTGCCATTACATAACATGTTATAGCTGCATTGTAGGGCATAGATTACAAAGAAAGTATTGCACTTTATACATTCTCTGATTTCAGCCTTTTCACCTCCATTGTTTTTCGCTCCTTGCCCTGGGTGCTGTATCTGCACATATTGCAATAACCACACCTGAACATCCCACTAGGTTGTTTCTGAAGCCAGTTCCCCTCTTCAGCTGTATTCTTTTCAGCCCTGAATTTGCTTATGTACCAATTTGTCCATTAAGGTTTTCCTTTTTCTAACTGTGATTTTTGGAACAGGGTTAATGGCTTCTGCCAATATTTCATCATTCATAACAATGGGACTTTTGTTTTTCTAATCACTCTACCTATCTGGCCTTATAAGGGACTGTATAAGAAATGTGACTGTCTGCATTTTGGCTTCCAGAGCAGAAGTACATTTTTGGAATCAAGAGATTTTGTCTGTTTTGGTTCCTTGTTCCATCATAAATTGTTCACAATAGGTCCTCTTATAGCCCATTTGTTTCAGTCTGGCTGTCAATTCACTTTCTTGTCCATTAAAATCTTCATTTTGTGAACAATTTCTCCTCAGTCCAAGGTATTGCTGATATGAAATGGTCCGTACCAGTGGTTAAGGATGAACACTGTTTGCTCCAAGGATAGTATTCCCTGCTTTTTCCTAAAGCTCTTCTACATTACTTTTCAAATTTTAACCCTTTTAATATCAGATCCAAAAAGTCAAGTTGTTCCTTCTGTATGGTATGTGTGAATTTCAAGTTGAAATTGTTTCTATTCAGCCAGTTAATGAAGGACTTAGCCTCCTCAGTTCCTTACCATACACCTGCCACATCATCAATAAAGTGGTGCCAGCGTATGATGTGGTGTGTGTATGGATTAATCAGTATGTTATAGACAATGTCCAATTTCCAGTATCCTAGAAAAAGGTTCACAAATGATGGTGCCATAGATGCTCCCATCGCTGTTCCTAACACTTGGAGATAGAATTCTCCATTAAATTCAGAACAGTTGTGTTTCAAAATAAACATCAGTGCCTCTACTAAGAATTCTGTTAGGAACATGCCACTCTTGGAATTGTTTTCTTACAAAGAACTCATAGGTTCTCACTCTGTCCTCATATATCAAGGTATATAATGACTGTGTCAGTTCCTACCCATAAGAAATATTCCTGCCACACAAGATCCTTAAATTTATCCAGTGCATACACTGTGTCCCTAAGGTTTGACTCATGGTCCCTAACAGTCTTTTAGGAAGAAATCCACAAATTTAGACAAGTGATCGGTTGGTGATTCCATACTGGATACAACTGGATGCCGTGGGGGGGGCAGGATTGATTTTTATGTATTTTGGGTAGCATGTGTATAGTAGGGATGATTGGAAAGCTGGGTAGTTCATCCTCTGTAATACAATTCTGGTGTCTTACACATTTGAGTAATGTGAGCAATTCAGTTTAAATTTCTTGGTTGGGTCATGACTCAGTTTTTTGTAATTACTCTCCATTACTCAGCAATTTCATCACACATTTCCTGTATTGCTCTGAAAAATCCATTATGACTACATTACCCCCACACACACACTTATTGGCAGGCTTAATTACTAAATCTGCTATATTTTGGTGCTTGCTCAGTTCTTCCTTTACTTGTTTAATCTCTTTGTTCAATGCTTTAAGCTTTTCTTTATCTTCTTTGATTAAACATCTAAGAAACCTAGCTGAGTCATCTGTCAAAATATCCTCCCATTCTTCACTATTTTTGAAAGTTTCCAGGTCTCCTGCTGCAAAAAAATGTTGTAGGTGCCATATTGGTCCTTTTAAGAACAGATTCAGAAACAAATGACAAATTACCAGCAGGAGACCTGATACCTTTTATTGGACCAATATGGATGTTACAGAAAAGAACAAAAGCCTAGTTGGCCTACCCAGTCCTTCTTCATAAAGCTTCTGAAGAAGGACCGGGTAGGTTTGAAAGCTAGAGCACTTTCTTTTCTGTAACATCCATGTTGGTCCAATAAAAGGTATCAGGTCTCCTGCTGGTAATTTTGTCAGCCCTAAACCCCTTAGTGCCTTTTTCTCCTCAAAGTAACTTTCTGAAGTTGTAGTAGTGGGCTCTATGATGGCAGTTTGACAACTAAGTTGTTGACCACCATCACAGTGACAGATTTATGTCAACTGCAACTTACGGTTGACAAAAATCAGACTTGAGACCCTGGACATTTTACCACACCCCCCTGATCTTAAGGATTCCAACTCTCAGTGGGAGTTGGATAGGGGAGGGGATGCAGGACTGGGAGAGTGTGCTGGGGTCTCTGGTGGTCCATTACAGTGAAAACATTGATGTTATCGGCATCAACATTTTCACTGTAATGGTGTTGTGGACCGTGGCACATACTGTTATATTGTAAGTTACAATTAACCAGTTACTGATCAAATTCAGTATATCTGTTGTGATTTATGTAATTATACAAGAAGTATCTTTCTAAACCAATCAGAGTGCAAGAAACCCATCAGTTATTCTCCCACAAACTACACCACAACCCCCCTGAGTCGATCATTCACCTAAACCCCTCCAACAGTCGGTTAATCAATGGGTAGCTATTCCCACAGTTGGTTAATCAACCTGTAGCCATGCCTACAGTTGATTATTCACACCTAGAATACCAAAGCAAAAAGGAAACAAAATGGCATCAGAAGGACCTGCCACATCCGTTTGTTCAGAACATAGAAATAGAATATTTCAGACCCTCAGAGGAAGAAAAAGCCTCCATACTATTGTAAAAGAATGAACTATGAACAAAAAAACTAAAAGGACAGCAAAAATGTTCATACAGTAGGTATTTACACTTTAATTTTCCTGCTAAAATCTCGAGGTCACAATCTTGTCAGTAGTTTCATATCATTACCACACACAATAACAACCTACTAAGCACGTCAAATAAAGATAAACTTAGAAACAAATTAATTTCCCAAATTTTAACCCACTTCAGACACGTTGTCATAGTTCATATACAACATGTCTTTCAAATTTACCATATCACATTCTGTGAAAAGCACACCACAGCACCCCTCCCCCGCCAGAATCACAGTACACACCAGTACATTAAACACACTGTAAAGTGCAATTTCCACATATTTTAAGCTTAACAAACTTCACCTATGACTCCTTGGCTATCTGTGTCACTGACATTTGGCATTCTCCGTGGAATCAGAAATTTATTTCCTTGAATCTCCATCTCTGCCAGTCTACCCAACCCACAGGTACGCTGTGATCTCCTGCATAACTTGCTAGCAACATTCAACAACAAATGACATCCCCTCCAAACTTCACTTTACCTTCGGAATACAGTATTCTGAAATGAAAGGTTTAAAAATCATGCAGTGTTCTATATCCCTCAGCTCCATTCATAATCATGCTGCCTGCCCAACTCCTGCTGCAGAAAATACCATTCCTGAACCTGTGAGCCTGTCCCACATTATACAATGAAACTGTGGTAGGTGACATTTTTTCAGTGCACTGTTAGGAAAGTCAGCTCAGGAGGTTGTTGCAGTTGATTGTGAATTTAAAAAAAAAAAGACAAATTCCGAAGCATGTGAGCCTGTCTGACAGTGTAATAAAACTGCATTAGGTGAGATTCTTTGGTGCACTGTCATGAAGTCAGGGCAAGAGTTTACTCAGGTGCTGTGGTGCTTTTTTATGAATGGGGCGTATTTCAAAGAGTAGGTACAGGGCACAAGCTTTGGGAGAAATCTCTGTATGTGGATGTAATTTGTCTTTTTTTTTAATTCACAATCAAATCCAACTCATACAATAGTGATAACATTCAATGAGTTGGAGTATACTCACAATAATCGGCTTCTGTGGAGATTAAATGCCTCAGCTTTGCCTCAGCATTTAATCATCCACAAAAGCTGGTTATTGCTTCGTATACTCCAACTCACTGAATGTTATCATTTAACTAACTGAGGCATTTGTTTCTTTCTCCTCTTTTTTTCTCTGTGCATCTCACCATTAGATGAAGCACCCCCTTATGGAAGGCACTCACCAGCCGTACTGATCCCCATGAGCAGGATAAATAAGGTACTGCATTAATATAGGGGTGATCAGAGCTGGTTCATGGTGCCATGGAGGAGGTGGTAACCAATTTTTATCTGTCTGCAAAATAAAACGTTTTCTCTTACCAAACAATCATTGTTGATTTAGAATGTATTTAATTGCTACCTGTTTAGCTGACTTTAACCAAGTATTAAGTCAGTGTTATTCTTGGTCTCTCAAGATTTAGTCCTAGCTAGGAACTTTTGGCTTTTAAAAGCTTTCTAAATTGACTTATCTACACCCATGAACCCTTTAATCTACTAGCTTCTTGCATATGAAGTAACTTGATTCTGCCATTTGTACCTACTCCCTAATTTTCCACCCCCTTCCCCACCAGTAGTCTAGTATAAATATGGGGTCTTTTACTGAGGAGATTACGAAACAAAATACTAGTACTGGAATTGATGAGGAACGTTGAATATCCTTGTACTGTTAGTAAATACACTGGTTCAGCAGGGGCTTATTTTCTAATCAAAACTAAGCTGCCATAGTGGTTCGCTGCACTAAATTCAATACTGTTAATTACAATTTCTTGTTTTTATTTTGAATCGAACCTCCATGTTTTAGATTTAAATCCCACCAGGCACTTGACCTAACTTTGTTATCTAATTGGGAGTCATCTCCAGAAAATCTGAAAACAGGAGGTCCTGTTCCAAGACTAAAAGTTTAGTAATCACCTCTTCAAAAATGCTTAAAATCTTTGCATCATAAGCGATAGGACTTCACAATAATAAAGCTTTCACTAAACAGCAGCATGTAAGCTATGTTAAGTGCTGTGATTTTAATTGGAGCTAGTGGGACTAGGATTAATATCCACCTTCTTGTGTCTTTTCCTAAATTAACATATCTGAATGTTTATGTCCCACCACACAAACCTGGAAAAACTATTATGTATTTTACTAAACTCTCAGAAGCTATGAGAATTAACTCACTAAAATGTATTAGTCTGTTTTGATTTGGATATTAATTACCTTTTTTAAATACTTTTTTATATGCATTGGTGCGATAGTTTTAAATGCAGCATTAACCATTAAACTGTGGACTTTTTAGTGATGTTATTATGACGTAGCTGTAAGGACACAATAAAAATAGCTGCATTATGTATTTAGGCATGACCTGAAATGAAGCCTTGTTGAGCAAAGCGCTTGGGCTGGTAGCCTATTGTGGGCTGTGGTGGAAATGTATGCCTCTTTTGGCTGCACTTACGATTCTGCTTAAAATAAAAAATGCGTGATTCTTAGAGTCCTGAGAGTCATTTGTAGTCTTTCAGTGTGGAGTGTGGTTGTAACTTGTCTTATTCTTTTAAGGACCTGGTGGGAGCAGCAGCTAACAATCAAAATTACTTTAAAATCCTTTTAAGGGCCAGGAAATAGTGGCTATAAGGACAAACAAAAAGGTAGGCAGGAAAATAAATTCTGAAAAAGCCCTTCTAAGTGGTTAGCAGCAGTAAGTCTTTTTAAAGGACTTGGTTCAGACCAGTCTGGGTATCTCTGTTCAATGATGACAAAACAAAAGTGCTGAACTGAAAACATGGGGTGGCATGTAAATCTGTTTATGAATATCTATTTTTAAAACTTAAGTGTCCCACTGGGCAAGTACATTTTTTTAAATTTACTTTGGTCCCACAACAGTTCTCAGCCTTCCCACATCTAATCTCATATGCATTTAACAGCAATATATTGTGCTTAGATCATACTTAGCTGGTTTGCTTCCTCTTTGTCAAAATAGTAACTGCTTTATACTGTGCCTAACTGGTTTCACTAACTCAAACACATTGATCACTCAGCCAAGAATATTAACAATGGATATGTTGCTACTGTACACCTTGGTCTCTGCCTGCTCGAGGGTGCACTGTATGTATCTTACTCACTCACTCTCACGTACTGATAAAGGGATATGTATGTAACCCCAACAAACTTCATCATGTCAAACTATACAGCATATGTGCAAGTTGCTCATACTCCTCATTTCTTCCTACTCAAACATTGTATCAATGATTTTGTACCACTTAAGAAAACATTACTGGCCTTTGTTCAATAAGTCTGTGTACTTGAGATAAGGTTTGTTAATTTATATACCCTTAATTCATCTACTGTCTAGTAGTGACATTGAATTAAACCCTAGTCCTACCACTGCCACCCCACCCCACCCTCACTACCTCAGTTCATCACCCTGGCAGTCCACTAAGGGCCTAAAAATAGTGCGCCTCAGCATATTTATTTATTTATTTGTTTTGGATTACAATATCTTTAAACTTGAGGTTCTTTTATAGAGGTTACGCGTTGAAAGAGAAATACAATAAAATAAAATATTATGCAATATAATACAACAATTAACACCAGAATGTTACAATAACAAGAGTACAATGTTCTGACAGGCTCTAAAGGGTAGACAATAAAAATACATTTTGGAATAAGTATAAAATAGGTGAACATAGAGCAGCCAACAAAGGCCTTGTTGTTTGAGAGTGAGGGGGACAAAAAGAAATAGGAGGGGAAAGTCAGGGATTAGGAAAAAGGGCAGGAGGTGAGAGGGGTCATGGGAAAGGACTGGTGTAGGGAAGCATGAACAGTGGAGGGGGGAGAAACAAGAGAGGGGGAGGGATTGGGATGGTGGATGAGATACAGGTCTGTGTTTACAAAAGGTGGATGGTGGACAGGATATAGGTCTATGTTAACATGCAGTGGGGAGATAGGCGATGGCACTGCAGTAGCATAGAGGGAGGGGTACGGGTTACAGAGAAATAGAGCGTGGCCTTAGGCACTATTAGAAGCCTTGTCCCCAAGACAGATGAACTTACAGCCTGGATGTCACACTACCAATCTGATATGCTGGGGATCTCTGAAACCTGGCTAAAACCAACCACCCCTGAAAGTCTTTGTACAATCCAGGGGTATAAGTTTATCTGGTGTGACTGCTGTGGTACTGAAAAAGGAGGTAGCACCCTAATCTATTTTAGGTCTTATTTCAATGTCACTTCACCTAGCTTTACTCCTAAGCCTGAGTCAATGTTGGAGTACTGTCACAGTGTACTTACACTAGGTAACACTAAACCACTTCACCTCTGCTGTATTTACTTACTGCCTGTGGGTGGTATATCTTCCCACTCCTCACTAACTATATCCACTGGAGCTGTGGTAAAGAGAAATGAATCTAGTTTCTATATATGTATTATTTCGATTATACACTGACAATTTCTTGAAATCTGTACATATCAGGCTGCATAGTCTCACTTTCTTGGGGGTCCTGGACTAGCACTCTTTCTGGCACTTACACTGACAATTAGTATTATCATGTATAAAATCTTGTTACAGCAAGGTCTTAACATAAGTTTGTTGAGAATATGTTGGGAATATATCTTCAGCCAGTTGTACTTTCATCCATGTGATACACTTACTCACTTTGGGTATACATCATTTTCATCATTCTATATGCCATGTAAAGATAATTTCTGATGTTATAATTTTGGAACTCATTTTTTTTTTACTTGGTTATATGTTACATGTTACATTTTAGCATGCACATGTTTTCTCGAGGGTCATCTTATTATCTAAGGTTCTGTTCTGAACAGAGTGATGTACTGTGGCCTCTCTTGTGAAATGTGTCTTAGGGAGGTTTCCTTCACTTGACTTGTAATTTAGTGAACAGAAAATCGTAAGGGTTTTTTATCTATTAGACTGATACATGGTAACGCTCTGCCTACTGTTATCTTTTAAACAACCTTTGACCTTTAAGTTTGGTTCAGCTGAAATCACTCTGGATATTCAAACTCTCCAGTGTCACTTTAATTTTTAATCATGTAACATTTTATTATTTTTCACACATAGCACAGTATTAATAAGGAGCATATAGCAAAGCCATCTACATCAGACGGTCAGTCTAAGTACATTCAAAATAATAGCTTTCCATCCAGGTATACATCATATGTCAGTGTACATGCTTTAAGAAAAAGACAGTTTATCTTCATGCCTCTGGAATTACATCATAAATTTTAAAAACCATCTGTACCTTACAATGCCTATCAACATCTTTTATAAGCAGCCATGGACGCACCTATGAAAGTGAAAACTTAACAGGTAGCAAAACAGAATATATTATAAGGCATACCATCAGTGGAAGTAGAAAAACAAATCAAGGAATAAAAGATTATCCGAAGAGTAGCAAGTGAGATAGGAAATAGTCAGGAAGCACAGTTCACAGTGGTGGGACGCTAAAGCATGGGCTCCCCTCAGCAAGGGGGGAGAACCCTATCCTCCATCGAACCCTATCTTTAGCCAATGGGGGGGGGGTCAGTAGGGGGGTGCAGTCATGCAAATATGCGAGTGCAGGTATGCATCCCATTTATGGTGATAGCCAGCCAGTTTACCCTTGGCTGCTGCTGTGAGTCTCTCAAAGACCGCCAGCCTAGCTATAGCCACACGCCATTGTGAGATTGTGGGGGGGCGAGGGGTTCCCCCATTTTAACAAGAGATCCCTTTTCACCTCCATGACTGCAGTCAGTGCCCATGCTTTACTGTAATGGAGAAGAGTGGTCATGGGAGAGACATCCCCCAACAGCAGGGGGTAGTGTTGAAGGGTGATTTGTGTGCCTACTATCATTGAGCAGTCCTTCAGGACTTGTGTCCAAAAAGTATGTATGCCTGAGCAGGACCACAGTATGTGGAGAAGGTGGGCTGGAGAAGCTTGACATCTCCAACACGTATCTTGCGGGATGAGCTGATGGCTGAACAGGACTGCAGGGGTCCTGTGCCATCTGAGTAATATCTTAAGTTGCAATAACTGACTCCTTGAGTCCTCATATGCCATGTGAGCTGCCCTAAGACAATCTGACCATTGCTGGGGAGATATTGGGCGGGGGAAGATCCCTATCCCACGCCGCTTTGCTAGATAGTGAAGTGTCCGGCTGCATGTCCGTAAGTGTTTTATACAGGGCGCCTACTAGGCCCCTGCCACCCGATGGTCGGTGGAGGTTGTCTAAGCAGCTCCACTTAGACTGGGATACGGCCGATCTGAGGAAGGGGGTAAGGGCACTCCTTAACTGGAGAAATTTCCAAAAATCGTGGGGTGGCAGGTCATATTTGCCTCTAAGCTGTTCAAAGGACATCAGCACGTAAGGGGTAAGGTCAGGGGTAAGGGGCAACAGACTTCTAGGAAAACATAAACTGAACTTACAAGCTCAAATGGGCAGACTGGGTGGGCCATAGGCCCTTATCTGCCGACACTGTCTATGTATCTACGTATGTGTTTGGGAGGAGAAGATCCGCAACTGTGTTGATATGCCTAGAGGCCCAGAGCTTCCAAACAATCGGCTTATTGTCCACCATAATGAGAGAATTATTCCAGATCGGGGCATAGCGAAGGGGAGGGAGATACTCTGCTTTCGGAACTTTAGTTAAGGCCATCACCCTACACCAGGATTTACATGTCTCTTTCATAAGAGGTGTCAAATGGTGCCCCTGAGGTTGTTTACCAGATAGAGAATAAAGGGGGAGTCTGGGTGATAGGTCGGTTTCTAGCTGAACCCACGGGGGGGGGCAAGGGGCAAACCAAGCTGCCGCCTTAGCCACCAGAAAGGTAAGTTGATACCCTATGAACCAGGGGAGGTTCAAACTCCCTCTGGTCCAATGGGTGTGCAACTTTACGTGTCCCCATCTGGGGACTTTGCCCTCCCAAAGGAACAGTGCCACCAGCCTATCCAATGCCTGAAATGGTTTCTGAGTAAGGGGAATAGACAAGTTTGCAAGCAAATATGAAACCCTGGAGAGAATAAACATTCGAATAGCTTCGACTTTCCCTTTCAAGGTGAGGCATAATCTCCTCCACCGTTGTACTTGCGCCGCTAATGTTGCCAACATGGGGGAAAGTTAGCTGGTTCTAAGTTCTTCCACGCTGATGTAATGGTGATACCCAGATAGGGGAAACCTTGTGTTGCCCAGGTAATATATGTGCCATTCAGGCTGTGCCTGCTGCATTTCTTATTTAGTGGGGAAAGTGTAGTTTTCTTTCAATTTACCCGGAGTCCCGACAAAGAGGCAAATTCTTGCAGGATGGGCAGAACCAGAGGGACAGAAACCTGTGGGTCAGAGAGCATGAGCAGCATGTCATCTGCATACGCATTGACTAGGTAAGAGGAGCTACCTACTTTTATGCCCATGATGCTCAGAGTAGTGGTAAGCTTCCTTATTAATGGATCAAGGGCAACTAGAAAGAGTAGAGGGGAGAGGGGGCAGCCCTGCCTAGTGCCTTTATGCAGGGTAAAGGGGGGGAGATATCCTTATTAGTAAGGATTCTGGCTGCATGTTGATTGCACAGAGTCGAGACCCAAGAGCAAAAGTATGGGCCAAAACCATGCATCCGGAGGACCTGGTGGAGGTATGCCCACTCCAGCGAATCAAATGCCTTGGCAAAATCAATTGCCAAGGCAGCCATGGGAGTATCGGACTGTAGCGCCAACCATTTAAGGTTGAGGATGAGCCGTAGGTTATCCACACTGGATTTCCCCACTAGAAAACCTGTCTGTGAGGAGTGAATCAACCCGGCGAGAATTGGGGACAGCCTGGCTGCCAGCACCTTGGCCAATACCTTAGTATCCACTGGGAGGAGTGAAATGGGACTGTAGTTCACGCAGAGCAGCTCATCCGATGCTTTTTTTGGAATCAGAGTGATGAGGGCCTCTCGCATGGTGGAAGGGAGTAAGGTGTCCTCTGTGCTTCCTGGAGGCATTTAAGAGGGGGTGATTTCGCCCGTAACAGGTGATACAGCTCGATGGACATCCCGTCCAGACCTGGGGCCTTCCCTTCAGCCATATATGATATAGCCGACCGTAGCTCATCTTGGGTAATTGGGGCATCCAGAGTATGGGCCTGTTCTCACAGTAAGCACCAGTATGGCTTCTTGGCAGAAACTTTGCAGGCGCCGAGCCATTCTCCTCACCAGGCAGGGTAGTTTGGGACTGATAGAGTTCCTGATAAAATTGATACATGGTTTAGGTTGATGGCTTTGGGCGTAGTAAGCTACTTTCCTCTGTTTCGGTTTTTAAGGCCAGGATCCTAGAAGACGCCTGTTGCTTTCGGAGGTAATAGGCTAGGAGCTTCCCCTTGTCCTCCCTCCCTCCCAGAAGCAGTGCTTGGCTCGAGTTAGTTGCCACTCCACTTTCCTATTTAGCAGGATATTGATTTTATATTTTAGCCCGGTAATATCAGCTAGGAGGGGGGAGTTAAGTGGATTGGCAGTGGATAGCTTGAAATGTCTTTCCAAATTAGCAAGTTCCGCTTGGAATGCGGATATCTGTTGCCTTCGCTGTTTATTTTTAGCCACCGAATAGGAAATAATCCTCCCCCTTAAATAGGCCTTAAAGGCTTCCCACACTACCATTGTACTGGTTTCCCCTGGAGTATTGAGGGTGAAATAGGCCCGGGATTCTTCCTTCAGGAAATCCCGAAATGCTTCGTCTTGCAACAGGAGTGGGTTACACCTCCACCTAGTTGATGACGGCCCCTGCCCCGGAGGCAAAAAAGTGATTGTCACCAGGGCATGGTCCGAGATCAGTACACTACTAATGGAGGTATCTAACACCCCCGGAAGAACAACATGGTTGACCAGCCAAAAATCCAGCCTGCTATGTGTTCCATGTACATTCGAAAAGTATGTATAGTCCCGCCCAGTCGGGTGACGAAGTCTCCAGGGGTCCCCTAACCCCCATTCAGATATTAAATTAGAGATTCTAAGACTCTCGGGTGAGACTGCGGTGTGGGAAGGGATTTGTCTAGGAAGATCTCTCACCAGGTTGTGATCTCCGCCCAGCAAAATTGGAATATCAAGTTCCTCATCTGAAAGTTCTGCCAATGCCTGGCTCAAGTCAGGGTAAACGTTCCCCGTGTCTGAGTTAAATCCATAAACATTAGCTATTATAGCTTTTCCACCTGGGTATGACAGTTTAGCAATCACCCAATGTTCCTGCATATCCCTACGTTGAGCCTCCACTATCCAGGGACCCGACTTCCGTACAGGATGACAACACCCTTGGACTTCGTGGAGGCACAGCTGGCTATCACAGTGCCTACCCAAGATTTCTTCAGCCACTGGCCCGTGCAGGAGGTAAGGTGCATCTCCTGGAGTAGGGCAATGTCCACCTTCATAGAGTTTAAAAACTGTAGTACTTTGGTACGTTTTACTGGATGGTTTAACCCACGCACATTACAGGAGACGCACTCCCAGCCATGCGGTCCAGCTGCAGCTTGAGTCATTCTTTTGTGTTCCACCAGATATATATTAATAAAATCAGGTACTCACCAGTTCAGAGATAGCAGTGAAGACAGGTGAGTGAAAAGGAGGAGAGGAAGAGACAAAAAGCAAAAGGAGGGGTACCAGACTATGTGGGAGATACCCCCAGCGGCCCCCGGAAGTAGAAGTTGCTAGATAAGGAGTGATAACAAATGAAGGGTGCTCCGTCTATGGACTGTGAGGAAAGTCTAAATAGCACAAAATGAAAAAAAGAATAAGGCATTAGCTATAGAACTAAATATCGTACCAGTAACAACACTAGTTAACTAACCACAATATCAGAATTACACATTATGAAATTGCTAAAGACAACGTAACCTCAGTTATGGTGTTGGAGTAGACGCGTGCGAGGAGAAATTAACACCCCCTACAGCCACACTGCTTCAAACACCAAAATGTACAAGGGGGAAGGTTGCTCCAGATATGAGTAATCTGACTCAGCCCGCCTCCATCGGATTAGCGCTGGGACCTTCCTCCTAGAGTAGGGGTAGTCCCTTCTCTCCTGACCAGACTAAAGTAGAAGCAACATCCTCGTCAATTAAGTGTTAGGATGCCTTTATCTGGTGGCGGGGTAGGATATAGCAGATCAAGTGGCTTCCTAGCTGCCCTTGCCAATTAGGGTATCCCGAGTTCTGTGCAGGGTGGGGGGGGATAGGAGGAGAGGGGCCAAACGAAGACGACCATACAGAATGCCTGCCAGACAGGCTGGGCCATCTTGTGGTAGCATTAGAACCCACATTTGTAGCAGGCAATTACCCTTACACTGCCTCCAGTAGACGGGAGAGGGCATAGCGGAAGCTTCCCATAGGGATAGTCGCATATACACTATCGCAGGGAACAGGGCTCTCAAGGGCAAGGGTCGGGTCTTTACTAGGGCAGCATCAGACAGGAGGGAGAGTGAGGGCTACAAGACCCTCCATACTTGCCCACGACTCTTAGGGGCTATGGCGGCCCAGATCAGCCACCCAGGAAAACAGTCAAATCTGACCGGGTCGCCCATCGTCACACATTCTTAAGCAGATCTCCCTTGCTTGGTGTCGCCAAGGCTTCGGCAAAGGTTTTAAGTCCCGGTTTAAATCGGCCTTCGGTCCCTGCTTCCTCTTCTTCAGCTTCTTCCATGGCTTCCACCCAGTCCAGCGGGACTGGGTCATCCAGGTGACCCCCCAGCCGGTTCTCCGCAGGCTCCAGGCACTTTCCAACATCTGGGGTTACTCTGTCCGCTCGGGGAAATTTAGCCGGAGGGGAGTCAGTAGGGTTGTCTGGGGCTGAGGACCGGGGACTTCTAGCCCATTGACGCTGTTTTATTGGACAGGAGGAATCAAGATGGTCCGCTGGTTTGGCTGTTGTACCATCGCACGGTGTACTGGGCTTAGACTGAGTGGCCTCTTCTGCTACTGGGGCCCAAACATGTCATAGAGTGTGGGGTTCCTTACTCTGGGGACCTGTCTGTGTGCGATCAGGGTCCCTGTGAGTGGCAATACCTTTGCCCTCCGTTCCGTGTTCATTGCGGTCACGTGGATCCCATAGGCATCTGGGGGATGAAGTCCCTGATAGTAGGCCAGGATTCGGCTTCGAGGGGATTCCGCAATGAAGGACTGGTCATTCTTTGACATATGCAGCAAGGTAAGATTCCTGAATCTATATTGTATGGCATTTGCACTCAGGACTTTCTTCAGCTGACTATAGGCCTTGCATTTAGCTGCAACCTCTTGGGAGAAATCCCTATAAAATGAGATAGTGTGACCCTTCCAGGTCAGTTCTCCAGCTTCCCTCATTGCCCTAAGTAATTTCTCTTTCGTGGAGAAGCGCAGTATATATGCTATTATGGTCTGGAGATTCTTACTGCTATTCAGTCTGCCAGGGACGCAATGAGCACGCTCCACCCCTATAGGCTCTTTCAGCGTTCCCCGAGAATCTGAGGGATCCACTCTTTCAGAAATCTCTCCATGTTGGGGCCTTCTGCTCCTTCAGGCACACCAAGGATCCTGATGTGATTATGCCGACTTTTATTTTCCTGATCCTCCGCCCTGTGCCACAACTGGGCTAACTTTGCTTCATGATCCCTCAATTTGTGGAGTGTGTTCAAGTGCTGGGTTTCAAGCTCCTCCACACGCTGCTCGAGGATGTTCTGCTGGTCCTCCAAGTGGCGAACATCAGCGACATTACCAGCAAGGGATGCCCTGATTGTGTCTACCCTGCTGAGTAAAGCTTCAAACATCTTAGTGATGTTCACCAGGGCCTCCCCCACTTGCGGGTGTTCTGCTGCACTAAGGATTGCTCCGGACTCCATGCCCTCACCTGGGCTGCAGGCCTGCTCCATCTACTTAATTCGAGCTCCCAGACTACAGACAGTTGCAGTATCTATCAAGTAGAACTCTGGTCTGAAGCCAATCTCTCAAGGGTGCCCACTGCCCGCGTAGTGCCACTCGACAAATAATGGGGGGGGGAGTTGCTAGGAGCCGCCGATCCGCTGATAGCCGCACTAGGCCTCACATCGATACCACTGTACCGAAACCACGCTCTATGCACGATAAACAAGGCGTGGCCATCCCCCATGAAAACAGCTAAATAGCGCATTCCGGTAGAGAATTAGGACATGTCCCGTTAATACAAACGGATTTTCAACCCAGCATATTGGTCGGGTATTGGCAGATTTTCGCCGGGCTGGGGCAGAGCGAGCAAGTCAAGCAGCCATCTTGTCCGGGTCCAAGCCATGCCCCCTCCAGTGTCACTTTAATTATTTCTGAAGGCCTGTTTTAAACCAATGAAAATTACTCCTGTTTTTTTCTGTATGGTCTAAGCGTTACTAATATGGGATTTTCTAAATAACTCGCATTACGCTTCCGACGAAGGACTTGTTGGTCTGAAAGATAAAGCTCCTTTCTCTTTGTGTAACATCCTTGTTGGTCCAATAAAAGGTATCAAACCATTTGTTCTGGATTTGTTCTTACTAGGCCCAATACGGCATTAAACATTTTGTTTGTCTATTGTCTTAAGGGACTTTAATATTAACTGGATCACTAATTGCAATAAGACTGTGACTCAGACCCTTAGTAATCTTAATGTGAGCCAGTTAATTTCTGAACTTACCAGAAGGTCCATCAATGGCAACATGTTAACCCTTATTGACTGGATACTCACCCCCTTCCCCGCCTGGACAGGATTAAATGCTCAGGTGTGCTATCTGACGCAGTAAGTGACCACTCATCTGTCTTCTGTATATGGCATGCTAAACTGCCCAAGCCACCCCCCAGACTCATCCAGTTCTGTGACTACTCCAATTTTGAACCTGACATTTTCAGATCGGCTATGTCCCATACCAACTGGTTTCCCCATATGAGACTTCAGACACAAACTCTGTAGTAGCTTCCTTCACTTCTACCTTCATACTCCTGCAAAATAAATTTGCTCATGTAACTAACAGACTGATGAGAGGTTCCGTTACTGTATAGTTAAACTGCCCTCTCCTCTGAAAACTACTCACTAGGGACAAAAATGGCTTGAATACTAGGCTTCCTCCTCTCCCACTGACTGGGTAACATACAGGGAGTGCTGTAAGTAGTGTAAGAGCTATACAGCACAATGGGAGCTCTCATTGCAAATGGCTCATTATGTCCACTGCTCCCAACCCAAAGCTCATCTGGAAACATGTTAAAGATATGTCAGGTAAAAACAGAAATTTCTCCCCCTCAGACATGATTGTAAATGATATTACTTGTACAAATAGCATTACAATAGCCAGTGCTTTTAAAAGCTTTTTCTCAGCCCTCTCCCATTATACCAAGGCATTCCCTGACTTGTCCACATTATCGTCTCACATTGCCTCCCCACCCATTGGATGCCTTTCCCTGTACTTTGAGAGGGTTGGCACCTCTAAGGTCACATACTCCTAGAGTAAACTCCTGATGCAAAATCTGCAGGTGCAGATGGAACAGAGCCCAGACTTCTTAACCTTGTTGCCTAAGATTGCACCCCCCCCATGCCACCAAACTTACTAATCTATCCCTGTCCTTTTGTATGCTGCCTGACTGCTGGAAGACTTCAACCATAGTGCCAATCTTTAAGAAAAGAGATTATAAGCTGATCAAAATCTAAAGGCCCAATGCCATATTTCCAGTTTTAAACAAAATCCTGCAGAAAACGGTCTCCCCCAACTCACCAATTATCTCATTGGACATGATCCCCTCACTCCGCTGCAGCACAGCTTTTGCAAGGGACATTGCATTGCTAGTGCCCTGCTTTCTCTCACCAATCACATTGTCTCAGACATGGATAGTGGTAACCTCCAGGAGTGATCTTCATTGACCTGACCAAGGCTTTTGAACTTGCTGACCATTCACTGCTCTGTGACAAACTTGCCTGTTTAGGCATATCTCCCACTTCACTACCCTGGTTCAGAAATTATCTTTCAGACAGATCAGAGAGTTACATTTGAATCCTCTGTATCTGAACCTGCCCCCTCAAGGATGGGGGTCCCTCAAGGTTCTATACTGGGGCCACTTCTTTTTGCCCTTCATATGAACTGAATTAACAAATGCTTGTCCAATTGTTCTGCTATCTTATATGCAGCTGACTTGGTCCTTTACAACAGTTCTAAAGATATCAACGCTATCACCCAGCACCTCACTTCTGACCTTAGAACTGTGCATATCTGGCTGTCTCAAAATAAACTTCTTCTCAATATGACAAAAACACAATCCATGTTATTCAGGGCACCCTCAAGATTGAGACACTGCCCGGGCTCATTATCAACTGCTTACAATCATGGCTTTTCAATCTCCCTTGTCACCTCCTTCTGCTACCTTGGTGTTATCCTTAATCTCTCTCTAGATTATGCACTACAGTACATGTGCAGGGAACCTGTAAAGCTATCAACTCCATACTGGGCATCTCCTATAAAGTCAGTCACAATCTGCTCCCCAAGCTTGCATGGCCATTGCCTGAGAAATGCTCCTTCCCAAACTTCTTTTTGGTGCATCTGTCTTTACTGCAACTTCAAAAACCACTCTTCTTAGATGGGATGTGACTAATAACAATATCTGCCACTTCGTATTGGCATCCCATAGACTTGCTCGGCTGACTTCCACAATCACAGCCTTGTGAACTCTGCTTTGGGGTTTCATCAATTGTATCCAGCATAACTTCCTCTGAAATCTAGTGTGCAATGCTTACCCCCTAGAGAGAGATGTTGCAAAGTTTTAATTTGCTGGTGAATTTCTTACTTTGCCTCCATGGAGCATTCTGCAAAGCTTTACCATTACCTTCAAAATTAACAGTTTGTCTTTTTGTAACTTCACCTGGTAATTTCACTGTTAACTTCGTTTTTGGTGAAGTTTTTGAAAATGAGGCTTTTGGTAAACAACTTGTTTCAAGGTCACATGTTTCAGCTTCTGCACTCACATGGTATATATCTATATAGTGTCTCTGCCTTATTTTTATGTTTACTTGCATGCATGTGCAAGAAACATAGTGCCATCATCTGAGTTTCTGGAGGTGTGGCACCCCCCCCTTCCAATTCCCTCCGTTTGCAGGCGCGGCCACAGTTGCCCACTGCATGCTGCAGCTGTCTGACAGCACTTGAGAATGCAGTGGCTTACAGTTAAAAGGCAGAGAGCCGCTTCAGTGAGCACGATCAGATAAGGGAAGTGCTCACTGCTCTCCCCCCTCCCCCAAACAGTTTTCCAGGTGCCACACTGGGAGCTCACCCCAACATAGCAACAATGTGTTTGGCCGACTGGAGTGCCGATCCCCAGTCGGCTACACAGTCCCAAGAGATTACTGGGTGCATGGACTACTAGCGTGGTAACAGTCAGAATGTCGACGGTGCCCAATCCCCTCTGCCCACTGCCCCAAAGCTTTCCAGCTGCCATGCTGGGAGCCCACCCCAGTGTGGCAAACATCCTGTGTTAGTGTAATTGCCATGCTGGGAGCCCACCCCAGCATGGCAAACGTCCCACGTCGTAATTAAGAAAACAAACCCTGAAAACACAAAAATGGTCCCTTGTAATCTCCCTGCCCCCTCTCCCACCTGTGCCCACCATCTGTGCACCCTGCCTCCCCACACCCCCACCTCACCCCAAACTTACCTCTGGAGCTCGGCACGACGATCTTCGGTGGACCAGGAACACGTCTGCACTCTTCAAAGCTGACCGCGAACTGAGGAAATGCTGGTAAGCTGTATAATGTAATGAATAGGGTTTTTTCAACTTTGCTGCATATCTCAGGAATTCTTTTGGAATTTTGGCACCACATTTTCAACATGGGGTTTTTGTGACCCCTCCTCATGAATTCTGTCACTGTCATGGCGTTAATCGGGCCCAAAGGGTGATTATGCGGTCACTGTGTGAAATCACCTCTTGGGACAGATTAATGAAATGACAGTGCCAGTGTTCATAAGGTGGGCTCTCAAAAAGCCTATGTTAAAAATTTGGTGAAAAAATTCCTTAAAATGACTGTTTTATTAGCGTATATGCGCTTGTTCCTAATACATCGTCAGAGGGTTCGCTTAAATTTCAATATTTTCACTCTGGATTTTCAACATTGCCATCGGACCACACCTCCTTATGAGCAGTGCAGCTGTCATTTCTCACTTCACCAAATGTGTGTTTCATGCATGTAGCTCACAATGGCACAGTCGGTGTGCGAACTCAATGTATGGGACACATTAGGAAAATCACAGTCACACTGTTCATGAGCAGAGGTGTTAAAATGGCTATGTTAAAAATTTGGTGAAAAAATTCCCAAAAGTGACTGTCTTCTGAGCGTTTGTTGTGCTGATCCCTACGCACCTCATAAGTTTGCAAATTTTCAATATTTTCACTCCAGATTTTCAACATTGCCATTTTACCACACCTCCTTATGAGCAATACAGCTGTAATTTTTCACATCTCACCCAAAACATGCTTCCGCCCATGTAGTGCACAATGGCGCAGTCGGTGTGCGAAATCAATGTATGGGACACATTAAGAAAATCACAGTGACACTGTTCATGAGCAGAGGTCTTAAAATGGCTATTTTGAAAATTTGGTGAAAAAATTCCTAAAAATGACCTGTGTTACGAGTGAGCATTGCGCAGTTTCCACGCACCCACTTAAGTTCATGAATTTGTAATATTTTCAGTCCAGATTTTCACCAGTGGCATTTTTCCCCACTTCCTTATGAACAGTACAGCTGTCATTTTTCACCACATGGCCAAAATGTGTTTTCACTTTCAGCACAGAAATACGTGGTCGCTGTGGGAAATCATTGTTCAGGACAGATAAAGAAAATCACAGTGGCACTGTTCATGACCGGAGGTCCCAAAATGCCTTTGTTGACAGTCTGCTGTAAACAATTCCCAAACTAATTACATTACGGGTGCACGTTGCACAGTTTCTGCGCATGCTCGTGACTTCACCAGTTTAATATTTTCACTGCAGATTTTCAACATTGCCATTTTTTACACCTCCCCATGAACAGACAGCTGTCATTTTTCACATCCTGTTCAGAATGTGTTTTTGCACCTGTGGTGACAAATGCCGTAGTCGCTGTGCAAAAGCAGCTTTTGGCTAACAAACTGATATTGCCACTGTTCATGAGGTGGGGGTCACAAAAAACCCATGTTGAAAATTTGGAGTGAAAATACCAATGAATGCCTGAGGGGTTAGGGTTTCCGACCATAACACCCCATCCTGTAGAGAATGACAGGCATCAGGGCTGTGACTTGGGATTGTCACCTGCAATGCTCATACCATTCCACCCCCACCCACACCCTGCAGCCACTGAGAGGCATCGAGGTGTGCCTTGGACTCTTCGGCCCCAAAGTTCACCCCATTCTCCTATACCGCACCCATCTCACAATATTTTCTGATGGAATGGGGTGCGCATAAGGGCCAAAGACCCCAAGGCACACCGTGACACTTGTCGGTGTCTGCACAGTAGGGTGTGGTGAAATGGCGTGGCCGTTATGTCTGATGACCCAAAGGTACACCCCAATGCCTGTCAGTCTCTGCAGGGAGGTGATGGGGTTGGTTTCAGTTCAATACTTCACTGCCATTCCTATTATGCAGCTCTGTAACTCCTACACTACCAATGCCAATGCCAGCAATCAAATATTCGGCATTGACAAATGCTTGTTACTTTTGCATTGCTAGTCAATCAAAAAGAGGAGGAGTCTGTCTGCAACAAAGCATTTCATTAGAGATTCAGAGAATCACAGTGCATTTTTTGACTGTTTTTTTTTTTCTTTCTTGGATTATTGATTTAGTTCTTGTGAATAGTTTTATTTTTGTTAAACTTTATTTAGAATTTTTTTTGAACTTTTTTAGACAGTTTCATTTTGCCCTTTTTTCTATAATTTTCCTATCTTTCTCTTTCAATCTGTTTTTATTTTGTTTGGTGAGGTCATGGTAATATTAGTGATGGACAGAGGATGGGTTCATACCCGTGGCAGTGCCATACAGCTGTGTCACCCCCCCCAGCACCTCCTCAGCATTCTCTCCAACAGAAGGAGCAGCAGCAGAGTCCTCAGGGGAGTGCTGGTCAGCATGACCCTGACCAGCAACAGCAGCAACAGCAAAAGCAACAGCAGCCCCAAGTTCCCCCAGTTCCCCATAAGGGTCAGCAGCCAGAATCTCCTATACTAACCCCTGTGGAACCATCACTGTCACTAGCTCTTCCCAAGAAGAGGAGCCCGCCCATCATCCTCTGTTCCTTCACCACCAGCTTGTCATCACCAGTGCCATCACCTGGTCAGATCTTCCCTTGTGTAGGAGTTCTTTGAAAGTGATGAAAGTGACAACAGCATCATCACATGTAAGTTATGCAAGGTAAGGGTCAGACAAGGAATGCACTTGGGTACAGGTGGCTGGAGAATCTACCTGAAAATTTGCCATGGTGAGCAGTGGGAGGCCTGACAGAAAGAGGTGATGAGTGGTGATGGGGAGGTGGTGGTCCCTCCTCTGTACCTGCAGAGGTGATGCACAGCCAACTTCAGCGGTGTGTGAGACAGGTGCAGTGGGCAAACCCCTGGGAAGGGGCTGCACCACATGTTCCTGCACCAGCAGAAGAACCTGCAGCAGCACACAAAAGAACACCAGCCACCATCAGTGAGGAGTTGGGTAGTTTATGGGAGGAAATGGGGGACCTCCAATGTAGGGTTACCGCTATGGAGGAGATGATGAAAAGAATCCTGGCCAACCAACAGCAGTTAATAGAAGGGATGGCAGATCTGTGCCAGGGCAGTGCGGGTAGTGATGCTGGCACTTCTGGGGCTGGGGCCAGTGATGTTTAAAAAAAATAATGCCTTTCCTTTTCTATAAAACATCTATCCTTTTTTGCGAGTCTGTGCTACACTCTTACTTTTTCCTTAGAAAAAATATAAAAATGTTGAAAAAATTGAATGTACATTTCTTAACTGTTTCACTTGTCTATGTTTCTATACTGCCTGCTTTGGTTCTATCTTTCAAAAAAGATTTTTATTTCCTATCTATATTTTTTTTATGATGCTCTGTCTCCAGTTTCCATACATCACACCTTTTCTTTCTTTCTGTTTACTATCTTTTCAGAAATGTTTCTCAATTACCAGAATAAATATGTCAGGCAGCAACAGGTTTCATTTCATTTTCATTTATTCTTTGGTAACTGGGTAAAGGCACTGGACCAAAGGTCCCTTTTCAGGCCTGACCCAGACAAAAAAAAAATACAAGAATATACAAATACAATCAACAACAATATAATACCAAAAAATACAAATTACAAATTACAGTTTCAAGCAGATTTATGTAATTAATATTGTTTTAACCTTTGTTTAAAAGTTAAAACCGAGAGCAATCCTAACATCAAGTGGAAGTGAATTCCTATACAAGAGTGCTGTTATTGAAAAAGCCCTAGAACTTATTCTCAGCCAATAACTGGGGACAAAATATAGGGGGCTGTCAGCCGACCTCAGGCTGGGAAGCAATTCTCTCATTACAACAAGAACAGAAAGAGGAAAAAGGGAGCCAAAGTAAAAACATTTATACATCAGACAGCCAACAAAATATTCTATTCTGCAACTAGGGGAAAACAACCCCAACCGAGAATGAAGATTACACTGATGTATCCTATTGGAGGCTTCTAAAATAAATCTACAAATATTATTATAGGCCACAGTTAGTGCTTGCATTTCTTTTGTACCTATGTTATAATATAAACAAGAACTGTAATCAAAATATGGAAGAAGAGAACCAATAACAATTGCCAATCTAGTTGCTTGTGAGAAGAATGACTTGAATTTGTATAACACCCCTATTCTTTGATTTACTTTCTTAACCATAGACTGAATCTGAGGTGAAAAGGTCAAACTGGGATCCAATAGTGTGCCCAAATACTTAAATTGAGACACTTGTTCAAGCAGACCACCCCGAAAATCAGATATCCTCAGTTCTGGGGTGTTCACCAACATAAATTGTGTACCAAATAACATAACTTTTGTTTTAGCTGAGTTCAGAACCATAGTATTTGAAGTAAGCCAAGAACAGAAGGCACCAAAATCCTTTTCTAAGGAACAAGAAAGTTCAAACACAGAATTTGACTGAGCACAGATTACAAGATCATCTGCATAAAGCAGTGATTAACTAAACTTACAAACTCCAGGAAGCTGATTAATAAAAATAGAAAATAATAGGGGTCCCAACATGGACCCCTGAGGCACAACACAATTGGCAAGACATCAGAAACCACAGAACCTACTTGAACAAATTGACACCTGTTACTCAGATAATCACAAAACCAAGCAACAGTGACATCAGAAAACCCCAGAACTTTCAATTTTGTGCAAGCCAAGCCATGATCAATCAAATCAAAAGCCTTGGTTAGGTCCACAAACAACACTCCAGTCATCAAACCCTTCTCAAACCCACATATGACAGTGTTCGAGAACCCAACCAAGGCCGTGCCCATACCAAAATGCTTACACAACCCATGTTGTTGCCTTGACAACAAATCATGGGTAACCAAATAGGCATCAATTTGCTTAGCCACTAAATTCTCAAGTAGTTTGCTAAGGGGGTTCAGTATTGATATTGGCCGATGATCATCCATGGAAGTAGCACAGCTCTTTTTTGGAATTGGAACCACCTTAGCTTTCTTCCAGGACAGGGGAAAAACACCTGTAGCCAATGACATATTAAAAATATAACAAAGGGGATCTGTAATAAAGGGGACAGCCAATTTTAAGAAGTGGCCATCCAACCCTTTCCCGCAGTCAGTCCCTTTATTTGGGAGAGACTGCAGAAGATGAAAAACTTCATTTGATGTTACTTCCTTAAACATAAACCTGGTTCCAACTACCAAAGGAACAGAGGAAAAGGATTTAGTATTACCAGCCTGAGGAAAAAAAGATCTAAACTTAGAAAGATCTGAAAATTTAGAATTTAACAATTTTGGGCAAGCCACCAATTTCTTTGTTGTCAACATTTAATTTCTGGATGTCAGATATTGATTTAGGAGAAAGTAAAGAATTTACTTTATTTCAAAACTTCTTTGGATCTGCCCAGCTATTTTCAAAGTGAACCCTGAAAAAAGCTTTTTTTAGCATTTCTAACAGTTTGAGAGACTAAATTCCAAAGTCCACAGTACAGAGCCTTTGAAACTCTACTGGGAGATAATTTAAATTTAGTCCAAGCACTATCCCGCTCCTTAATTTCTTAATCCTGGGACCAAACCATCCAGTAGGATAACCTCTACATCGAATGGTCCACAAAGGGAAAAGGGATTCCTAAATGGGAAGAAGTTGGCTACAAAAAAAAATCTAGTGCTGTATCCACATCTGGAATACATTCAAGAAATGACCAATCAATGAACCTCAAAGAAGAATATAACAGAGAATAATCTATCATTTTAAATGATCTAGTCTGAAGCACAGAAGGAGGGGGTTTAAGACTGCAAAAATCTAGGACACAAAAGGTAGCCATGTGGTCGCTTATGGAATCTGCCAAGACACCGGAGGCCCCTCCCCTTCCCACTCTATTAGTCAAAACCCAATCCAACAGAGAATTATTCTATGAGATGGGATTGAGATGGTTAGGCACACTTATACACTGAGTCAGTCCATAAGAGAGAAGAAGAGATTTGAGCCCCATGGTGTCAATAGCCCTCCAATTCAAATTCATATCTCCAACAACAACAGAATCACTCTGCTTTAAATAAACTTCACAAACCTCCAAGAAATGTTTAAGCCATTGAAGACTACATTTAGGGGGATTATACAAACAGCCCACATTTAACTTTGTCTTTCCTCCAAGAACAAATTGCAAAACCAACCAATCAGTATCACAATCCAAATCCTCACTAGACCTTAAAAAATTAATTTCTAAATGATGCCTATAATAAATCAGGATCCCACCACTCTTTGACCTTTACGGTCTACCCTAAAACTTTTATAACCCCCAATATGACACACATTATCGGGCACCCCCAGCTTCAAACAGGTTAGTAGTACTGCCACATGGTACTGTGCTGTGTGTCACTGCCCCCAACAATGTTCTTTATGCATTTTTATTAGTTGTGTGTTAATCATAATATGCATTACTTCTGTTCTCCCATGATTTGCCTCAAGTGTCCAGATCTCAAGCACTGTAATATGCACAGCTGCCAAGCACACTATATAAATTTCTCACTTCTGGAAATTCTCTCCCAAACCAGAAATCAGTAATGCTGGTAATAAACTGCTGCCTCTGCTACTATGCTATTTAAATTGCCCTCTTGGACAGTCTGTGTTGTGATGAACTTTAGTACATGCAACTGCCAAGCACAATACATAAATCTCTCACTTCTGGAAATTCTCTCCCAAACCAGAAATCAGTAGTGCTGGTAATAAACTGCTGCTGCTGCCACTGCTACTATGCTGTTTAAATCACTCTCTCACACAACTGCCAAGCACAATATATAAATTTCTTACTTCTTGACATTTTTTAAAAGCTAAATAATACAAACTCTGGCCAGAGCCGATAGGGCTGCAGCTGAGGAATTTGGGGTAAAAATATTGTAAATTACTAAAGTTACAAGACTGTATTTTCAAAATGCAACACAGGCTCATAAATGTGTTGTTTTGTAATATTTTTACACCATATTTTCAACATTGCCTTGTTATGACCCTGCCTCAGGAAGACGGGCAGACAAAATGTTTAACTCCTGGCTTAATGGTGATTTTGCATAGGTACTGTGAAATCAACTTTCGAGACACAAAAACACATTTTGGGCAAGAGTTGAAAAATGACAGCTGTTATATTCATGAGGTGCTGTAAAGAAATGGCTAAGTTGAAAATTTGGAGCAAAAATATTGAATAGTATCGAATATAGGAGCCTGTGTTTGCAAAAATCAACGTCGGCTCATAACTTGTTGTTTTTTAATATGTTTACACTAAATTTCGAGCAGAGCCTTCTTATGACCCCACCTCATGAATAACAGCAGAGAAAAGTTTCAACTCCTGGCAGAAAAGTGATTCTGCGCAGGGACCACAAAATCGCCTTTCAAGATGTAAAAAAAATAGTTTGGACAGGATTTAAAAAATGACAGCTATCACATTTATGAGGTGCTGTAAAGATATTGCTATGTTGTAAATGTGAGGTAAAAATATTGGAAAATACCAAAGTTATGAGCCTGCATTCACAAAATGTAACATAGGCCCATCATTTTGTTGTTTTTCAATATTTTTACACCAAATTTTCAACATAGTCTTCTAATGACCCCACCACATGAGCAAGTGCAGAGAAAATTTTCAACTCCTGCCCAAAAGATGATTTCATGCAGGGACCGCAAAACTACCTTTTGGGACAGATCTACCTAATGACATTGGCATTTTTCATGAGATGGGTTCCTAAAGAAGGCATGTTGAAAATCTGAGCCAAAATTATGTAAAAATGCCCAAGTTATGTGACTAAGTTCAAAACCCCATTGAAATACATTGAACTGCATGCCTGTGTCTTCAGCTAGCAGTCCAGCTTTGAAGAGTGAATACATGTGTGTAGTCCAGAAAGGATTACAGCGTTGGACCCCTGATGGGTAAGTAAGGGCTTGAGGGGTGTAGGGTGGTGGATGCTAAGTAGGAGGGTCATTGGGGGTAAGGAACATTGATAGATCATTTTTTGTTCCAAAGGTAAAAAAAAGGAACAATGATCCCTGAACTTGACACTGGGGGACTGGGCACCCCCAGTGCCACAATTATGTATTTGGGAGGGTGTGGGGTGGTGGGTGCTAACTAACATGGATGGTTAGGTGGTGGGAGAAAAATCCAGATTTTGGGGAGAACACAATCACAACATTGGGGGACTGGACACCCCCAGTGTCATTTCTATGTACAGATGAAAAAAAGGGGCAGGGATCCCCAAACGTGACACTGGGGGACTGGGCACCCCCAGTGTCACAGTTATGTTTCTGGGGATGTGAAGGAAGGTGGGTGCTGACTGACACGGAGAGTCAGGTGGGGGGGAGAAAAATCTGGAGTTTGGGGAGAACATGATCGTGACACTGGGGGATCGGGCACCCACAGTGTCATTTCTATGTTTCTGGGGAGGAGGTGCTGAGAGGGAGGGTCTGGTGGGCAGAATTTTTATAATATATATATAAAAACATTAAGTGATACTGCACATGCACAACTGCTAACACGGACACAGTAGAGTGTGGCGGCCATTTTGGACATGACAGAGTGTGCCGTGTTCCGTCACGACCACCAGCACTCAAAAAATAGTGCAGTGCTCCACTGATACAGGCAATATGGGCAAACTGGTTCATGGACATGGAGGCAACCGTGATGCAAGTCCAACGTGTTGTTCATTTGGAAGAAATGTGGAGTCCTTTTTTCTCTCAAAGTAAAAGGTCTGCAGGGCTCTGCCCACTGCAGCCCTAAAAAGGAGCTCCTGAAGGAATTAGATCACTTCACTGTACCCCTCTGGAGGATCTGTTTGAACCTGTTCATTTGCCCCTTCCACATTTAAAGCCCCATTTATGCCAAAATGATGTACAAACTGCGAAGACATTAACAGAACTTTTCAGTACTTTGCATGGAAAAAGATGCAGTCTGTTTTTCTCTTTACTCAATAGTTTTGTGACCTACCAGCAAAGGTAAGTATTTTATTTCATTTTTTTTATGGGGGGTTGTAACTGCTTTATTTCTAACCATTTTTATGTTTGTCATGCACATGCGCATGAAGCGACCATTTTGAAATGGTATTTGGGTGCTGAGAGGTGTGGCACTGTCATCCAATGCAGAGCAGTGTTTAAGTGGTGCGACAGTGCCACACCAATTAACAGGCTGGCTGAATATGATGGAGTTTTGACTTGCTGGGCAGAGATGGCATGAACTTGAAAAGAAACAGCTGACCCAATCATGGGTCAACTCTTCCCTTTCATCTGCATTGCCCAGCAAGCAAGCTGATTCATCATATGTCTGTCTGGAATGGCTGGAATGTGAAACATGCAGGGGCTTGTGGCAGTTGTAACAGGAAACTGTCCATCAGTGTCTGTTATTGGCATCACTGCCCCCGTCAGAGTCTTTCTCACCTGACCCTCCCTCTCAGCATCTTCCCCCAAACATAACACTGACACTGGGGGGTGCCCAATCCCCCAGTGTCCCCACCTAAATAGCGAAACCCCAGTCTACAACCTACTGCTCCCAATGTGTAGTTACATCCTGTAACTGTACCACTCGACCCTCTCTCTAAGTACCCACCACCCCACTCCCCTGCCACAAACATAACACTTACACTGGGGGTGCCCAATCTCCCAGTATCACAACCTGAAATAAAGATAACCTTCCCTTGCAGTTTCTTTTTATACTGACACAGGGGGTGCCCAATTCCCCACTGTCACTGTCGCTCTCTGTTGTTGATGCCCCTGTAACTGTCCCACCCACTCGCCCCTTCCTGTCAGAATCCCCCCAACAAACTTAACACTGACACTGGGGTGCCCAGTTCCCAGTGTTGCAACCTGAAATAAAGAAAACCTTCCCTCATATTTTTTTTAAATAAGCCCTGTAAAAAGAAAAACATCCATTATTGTCTGTTGCAGCCATTACTGTCCCACCACCTGACCCTCCCACTCAGCAGCCACCTATCGCCCCACACCCCCTCAAGCCCTTACTTACCCACTGGGTGTCCAGCACCGTAATCATCTGTAGACTGCAGAGACGTCTTCACTCTTCAAATCTGGACTGCAAACTAAGGAAACAGATACTGTATGTGGTTCAATGTATTTCAATGAGGTTTTGAACTTAGTTGCATAACCTGGCCATTTTTGCATATTTTTGTCTCAAATTTTTGACATGCCTTCTTTGGGACCCCACCTCATGAACAATTGCACTGACATTAGGCAAATCTGTCCCAAAATGTGATTTTGCAGTCCTTGTGTGAAATCACCTTTTGGCTAGGAGATGAAAATTTTCTCTGTCCTTGTTCATGAGGTGTGTTATAAGAAGGCTCTGTTGAAAATTTGGTGTACAAATACTGAAAAACAAAGTCATGAGCCTATGTTGAATTTTGTGCATGCAGGCTCGTAACTTTGGAAATGTTCAATATTTTTACCCCAAATTTACAACATAGCCATTTCCTTATAGCAGCTCATGATTGTGAAAGCTGTCATTTTTCAAATCCTGGCCAAAATGTGTTTTTACAGTACATCCTGAAAGGTGATTTCATGGTCCCTGCTCAAAACCACCTTTCGGGCAGGAGTTCAACATTTTCTATGTCCATTTTCATGAGGCAGGATCATAAGAAGGCTATGTTGAAAATCTGGCAAACAAATAATAAAAAACAACAAAGTTAAGAGCTTACATTGCATTTTGTGAATGCAGGCTCTTAACTTTGGTGATTTTCAATATTTTCACCCCAAATTTTCAACATAACCATTTCTTTTTCATGAGGTGGGATCATAAAAGGCTATGTGGACAATCTGGGGCAAAAATATTAAAAAATAACAAAGTTCTGAGCCTGCACTGAAATTTACAAATGCAGGCTCCTATCTTTGGTAATACATAACCCACACAGTGCACCACAACATGTCTAGTACTCCAGGGCTTGTATACCAGTGGCAAATATCCAGCATTGACAAATGCTTATTTCTTACTGTTTTTCTGTTTTCAGGTATTATCACTAGTGTGATGAAATCATGTTGCTGCATAGGTCCAGCTTGTATCTTTTTTTGAAATTTAGCAATTTTCCCAATCACAGAAGGCAAGTATTTTTTTTTTTGGGGGGGGTAATTCTGAAAATATTGCAGATGTCAGACTGTTTTCTGTTACTGTTGCTCTAATTTCAAGTCATTTTCAGCAGGTGTCTTTTGCAATGTTGTCCTGGGGAGAAGATGGTGATGGCTTGATTGCTGGAGCAGGAAAGAGCCACACAAGAGACCTGTGAAGACAAGAAAAGATTATTTAAACCCTACTCAAGTACCCACTGTGGTGATGGCTGCATGGTATAGTCATTGTCAACTCCCCATCTTACTATACCTGCCACCTGTGAAGAAAAAAGAGAAATAATTTTGCCCCCATTTTGGTCACTGTGATGGCTGCACAGTATAGCCATTGTTGACTCCTCATCATACTATACCTTTCACCTGTGAAGAAAAAAGAGAAATTATTTTGTCTCACTTGGCCACTGTGGTAGCCACACAGTATAACCGTTTTTGACTCCCCATCTTACTATACCTTTCACCTGTGAAGAAAAAAGAGAAAGTATTTTGCCTCACTTGGCCACTGTGGTGGCAGCACAGGATAGCCATTGTTGACTCCCCATCTTACTATAGCTGTCACCTGTGAAGAAAAAAGAGAAAGTATTTTGTCTCACTTGGCCACTGTGGTTGCCACACAGTATAGCTGTTTACTCCCATAGCCCGATTTTATAAGTCCATTGTGTCAGCCACAACTTGTGGTAATGCAAGGGACTGCACCAGATGCAGGTACGGCAATCACAAATTGTACAATTTTGGAAAATTTGCCATTTGCAGCAAACATTTTGTAATTACCGCAACTTGTTGTCAGTGCCGAAAATACAGGCACAGTTGGAGGCTTTGACACATGCCTGGGATGAAGAGACAGACATGGGTGTAGGGGCAAGCCTAGATACCCCAAGGAGCACTACCCATGGACCCCGTGGGTGAATGAGTACAGATGTAGTGCAGCCCTTGTGTACTGTGCTGAAATGTCAGGTCTTTTGTACAAACATGCTGGTTTTGTGCAACACATATTCCTGATAGTGTAGCTCCCATATCCACTGGTTAGTGAGAGGCCATGGTGGTATACTAGAACTTCCCCCCTTCAACCCCTGAGCTCCCCCAGAGTAAATCAAGATGTGCCTCTGTGGTACAGTACCCCCCACTCGATCCCTGATCACCCAAAAAGAAAAACAAAGCAACCAGTCATACTCTGTGGTGATCTAGTGGTCCCCCATCTTCACCTCCCCGTCAGGCATTGCCCTACCACTCCGCAACCCCCCCCGTTTCCTGGCCCGATCCTGCAACTGATACTGGTCTCTGCTCACCACCTCAGCCGGCCACAGAATGTGCTATCAGGGAGCATGTACTGTGTATAGTATATGCACCTAGATAGCGCATTCTGTGGCCGCCCAAGGTGGTGAGCGGAGGGCAGTGCCAATCACAGGATCAAGCCAGGGAATGGGGGTGGGGTGGTAGGGAAATTCTTGTTGGGGAGGTAAGGGTTGGGGGACACTAGACCACCAGGTACAATTACCGTTTGATTTGGCATGACATCAGGGATGGAGGGGGCACTATCAGATCAGGGCTATGTTTCCCTTATAGGAAGGTGAGATTGGGGATCATGAGGGGGGGGGGGTTCAACCACTTGTACATCAGGTTCTGGGATGGCACTAGACTACCAGGGCATCTAATGACAGTATGAGCTGCATGCATATTAAATTAACAGCATGCACAACACGGCAATGGCACCCCCACAGGATGCCACAGCACTGTAGCTACTGCCCCAATGGTCCCACTGCCTCTTCTCATGCCCCTAGTGTGCCCATGCTGTCCCTTGGTCTAGGCACCCTACAGGTGTAATCCACTTAGACCACCTCCTGGCTGGTCTAAGTGGTGATCATTCCTGCATCCATGGTGGGGTTTTGAAAATCCCAAAAAAAGGGAATGTGGCAGCCCCACCATGGCACAAGCTCACTTGTGACTTGGTGCCCCAGATTGTTAGATGCAACCCTGGTGCAGGTAGACTAGGATGCAGCTGTGTCTGGCACAGACGCAAAGCTGTGTTAGAAAATCCCATTTTAACTCAAGTTGTGATGAAAATCACAACTTGTGTCAAACACCTTTGACATGTCACTTGCGTCTGTTGCACCAGACTGAAAATTGAGCCCCCTGTCTTAGTAAACCTGTCACTTCTGAAGAAAAAAAACAGGAATTATTTTACCTCACTCAGCCACTGTGGGGGCCGACAGGCCGCACAGTATAGCTGTTGTCGACTTTTAATCTTACTATGCCTGTCACCTGTGAATAAAAGAGAAATGATTTAGCCTCTCTTTGGCCACTGTGGCACACTGTGTACCTGTGAAAAAAGAAAAAAAAAGAAAAATTAAAAAAAAGAAAATCATAATGATACTTACTGTTAAATTAATGCTGCTGGCTGTGTTGTTTACTGGCTGGTGCATGCCATTGAGATGGATTAGGAAGACATCATATAATTCCTTTCTGTTTCTTGTGGGTTGTCTGGCTTTGTGACTGTCTTTGCCAGTCATCCCTGTGAACGGTGAAACCTGCAGGGAGACAAAATGAAAGAAAAAAAAAACATTTTTAAGTCTTTCTGAGTAAGGTGGAAGGCCTTTTGTCCTCTATGAGGCAGTGGACTGGAGTCACCCACCACTGAGGTTAAGGACTGTGAATAACAGTGAAAGTGACATGCCATCACAGCAAAGCTAGCCCTTACTGGAGCTGAGGTCTTGCTGCATTGATGAGCTGACAGGCTGGACAGTCGACTTGAGTATCCTGTCATACAGTTCCAGATTGGACTGCTGCAGTAGAGTTGTGATGGTACCATCCCAGTGTCAATTTTGGATTCTCTGCAAAGTGCTTTTAGCTTTTTCAAATGATGTGGACTATCCAGTCCAAATCCAGTAGATATTATCTCAGAGCAAACATTGTATTCATTTATATGAGTTTTTAAGTCAGGGAGTTTTGTAACTCATACCATACAAGTCAAACAGTATTCCTTAGTGTCAGAACAATTTTTGCATCAGTGTTGAGGTGGTGGCCCATGCTGCTTGTGGCTGTGTAGGACCCAAGCATGCCAGAGGAGTAGGAGGAGGCAGTGCTGTGTTTTGCTGGCTGGAGCAGGCATTGTCTCTAGACATCACATTCAGGTGGTGGACGCAGGTAATTGATAAGGTGCAAGGAAACAGCAGCACAACAACTGGGGATGGGGAACAGTAAAATGAAAATAACAGAACTATGAATCATAAAGTAAAGGATTCTACTGATGAGGGGAAAGGAGGGAAGCAACACATTTATTTGTATTCTTCAACCTCATCAAGGAAGCAGCCCTCACAGTCTTCCAGACTGTAGTTGTCACCAGATGGGAATTCTTTCTCCATTACTGCTTCATCCGCTTTATTGGTAGAAGACAATTTTCTAATGCTGACAACACCTTGTTCTTAATTTTCACCACTACCACCACCTTCATGCAATAGGAACATGGACATGATTGTCTTGTGTGGAATGTACCCCTCTTTCCTTTTAATAAAAGTTAGCATGCCAACATTTTTGGTAACAGATTTGTGCATCTGTCCCGTACAATGGCCCCAGTCAAACTGAATACATGTTCCACACTGACACTCGATGGTGGGCAGCTGAATTATTTCATTACAACTGAGGTCACTGCTGGCCACTCAGTGACTTTGCTGCTCCAGTATAGCAAGGACTTGTCAGTGATGGTAAGGTGCCTTGTGTCCACCAAATATGCTACCATGCATTGTGCTGCCTGCAGTCCTGCTGCCTCATCAGCCTCCTCCTCCTCCTTTTCTTCCATGTCTTCAACTCCCACCTGATCTAACATATCCCAAATGGGATTTGGCATTTTCTCTTTTAACTTGCATGTTTTCTTAGCCCATTTCCCATATGAGGTGGTGGTAGCAACCCCTGGTTTCTATGGAGTTTCACGTTGTCCCTTAGATGAATGTATCTTTATCACCTGTTCCCCATGTACCATTCTTATTAGATTGGTCAGCTTTTGGACCTGCTCATGCCCACCTTCAATTATTGATGCCAGCCCACTTTTATAGTGTGGGATGAGCATGGTTGCAATCTCAAAATCTTCAGACTGTAGAATGCTGGAAATATGTGTATTGTAGTCTAAGACATGGAGCATGTGTTCCATTAAGGCACAACTTCCACCATCACCATCTGTCTCCAGCACTTGCTGCACATTCACCAGTGTCTGCCTCAGCACACATAGTAGTGGAATGGCCTGACTGATACAGGCAGTGTCCCCACTCACTGCCTGTGTTGCATGTTTTAATTGCCTGAGAATCATGATCAGACTGTCCATTTGGCACTACTGCTCTGTTGTCAGAGACATGGATATTCCAGCACTGTCATGGCTTGTATGTAGCAGCAGATATTCAGATATGGCTTTATTCTGCTCATACAACTGCTCAATTATGTACAGTGTCATGTTCCATCTGGTTCTCACCCATGTGTGATCCACTTATGTTTTTCATTGACAGCATGGCATGCTGTTGAATACCCGGAGTGTTGCTACCACCACAATTGGGCTTACTGCAATTTTTCCCATGCCCAGAGTCAAATACTACCCCAAGTACCTGTGCCCAATGTGCTGTAATGGACAAGTAGGAGCTACCAGCTGTTTGGCCACTGGTCCACATATCCATGATCAGATGCATGTATGGTGATGCTGAATGCTTCAGGGCATGGTTTACTGTCTGTGACACTGTCCCATAAAGTTCAGGAATGGCCCATTTAGAAATGTATGTTCTTGATGGAATCTGTCACTTGGGTCAGGCATGGGCAATCAACTTCTGAAATCCAACATTGTCAACAAAAGAGAATGACAATAGATTAATTGCCAGCATTTCAGCAGTTGCTACATTTAGCTCACATACAGTAGCATGATTAGGAGTGAATTTGAGATGATGCTCAAACATGCTATGCAGCTTAGGCTGGATCTTTCTTGGGGTTGAGCTACCAAACAGCTGGACTCATTATGGCAGCATTGTTGGTGGGGTGGTATTGGAATTCTGGAGATCCATATGTGCTGCTGCTCAAATGACAGGAGTAATTTGGTAGGTTTCTGCATTAGCGTTACTGTGCTTTTTTGTCTCTGGGTGGTACTACTCAACTCACCACTGCTGCTATGCTCACTACTAGGCAAACCCACAGATACTTCCTCCTCCTCTCTGTAGTCCTCCTCACTAGCCCCTCTGTCTGCCTGATCTGTTTCCCTGTCACTTCTGTTGGAGGGACAGGGACCCCCTACACTGGCTTCCTTCTGGTGTTGATTGACAGTAACAGGTGTCTGTTCCTCAGGTGTAAGTGTTATCCACTGGTGCCTAGGTGTCTGTCCTTTTTCCCCCTACTAACTCATGCTTAACATACAGTAGCTGATAGATAGTGACTGTCTCATCAGTGGGATCATGTATATAAAAATCCCAAACTAGGGATTTTGCAACCCTTGATTTACCATGGTGGCAGGAGTGGGACAGCTGAGTGGAAGGGGTGGAAATTAGTGTTTTTTGGGATGATTTCATAACTTCAATAATATGGTGGGGACATTGGTAGTTGGATCACTGCAAACAACATCCCCTGCATCATCTGCAGCACTGCCCTTATGCTTTTTCTCTTCAAGCTCCCATAGGGGATCCAACAAATCAGCACCAGCTTCACTGCTGATATCTTCCTCCTCAGGTCCGTCTTCCTCATCATCACTGTTTCTAGGCTCTCTGACCCTCTCATCATCAGGAGTCTAAGCGTGATGCACATTTTCCAGATGTTCACCCTCAGCCAGTGACTCAAGCTCCACACTGTCAGGCTCAGCACCACTACCACCACCAGCCACAGGGATACCAGCAACGTCTTCATTGACCACTCTTCCTTGTTTACTGCTGCTTCTGTTGTCACCTCCTACATCCCCCACCAGCATGGCTGCCACGGATGTCTCAGAAATAAATTGGCTACACTAATGCCACTGAGGCCAACTACTCCTTCAGTGCTACCAGCCCTGGAGCCCATAGAATATACTGCTACAGACATATTTTTTATTAACTGCAGCACTGTTTTTCCCCACAGATTTTGAACACTTCTTTGCTGTCTCCCCAACACCTATCCCTTTAGTAGAGTAACTCTTCTTGGTCATTCTTATATGCTAATTGGAACTTGATTTGGGATGAAAACTGCAAAATGTAAAAAACAAACTGGAGTAAAAACAAGTATCAAGAGCAGCCAACACCCCCCCAGGCAATCAGGAATCAGTGTGATCTGAAAAAAGAAAACACCACAAGGATTAACACGACACACAACAGGGGTAAAAGGGTTAAACATGTTATTAATTGCCAGCAGCAGACAACACCTTCCCCTAGAGAATCAGGGATCAGCAGTGTGATCTGAAACACTACTGCTAAAAACAACCAAAAAGTTATTTTTTCCCCTTTTTTAAAAACAGAACAGGGATTAAAGTGACAGGGGTAAGGGGGTAATTTAATATTAAGTATAAAAAAGGGACAGAACATCGTTACTTTAAGAAAACTGTAACTAAAAAATAACTAAAACTGCTAGAGAAAGACATTAACGAAATACTTTACTTAAACACACCAAACTAAACCACAGAAATAAAAATGAGAAATTACTAAATACAGATAAAAAATGATGAACAACAAAGAGTGAAAAAAACCCGAAATATAACACAATTCTCCTACTTAGACAAAAAAGCTCCGGATCTTTCTGAACTGCCTTACTGTTTTCTTTTAACTAAGTAAACATTATTAACACATTTTATGGTAAAAACATAACCAATCCAAGAACCAATACAAGCAGAACATGTCAAAGTACCTATAATAAAACAATACCACAGTAAGGTTACCTCCAGAACAAGTAACAAGCCCTTAACACATAATGCAAACACAAAAAGAACATTATAAACTGGAAACCAAAAAACCTACAACACTGAAGTATGCCAAGAACAAAAACAATACTAACACTACACACAAACACATAGCCAGGAGAGCCACCAGAGACAAAACAAACATAATAATAGATTCCCAACATGGACGATCAAAAACTGTCAAGAACAATCAAAAAGAAAAAAACAACGATGAGACCCCGAAGACCCTATAATCCACTGGGTATGCCAGGTTCAAATTAAACAGTTCTATAGAAAATTGTAGGGAGGGGAACCCTCAAGCATAACAATCAAGATGCCGTTACTTGCAAATGTGTGTGAACAGATTTCCATCAAGAATGATAAACCTTGCCAGAATGCCGACGACTTGCCAACATGTGTTCCATATGCAAAGCATCAAACATAGTGACTAACCATTCTTTGTAAGTAGGAACAGTATCATCTATCCAGTGCCTCACTGCAATCTTTTTGGCTGCTGCCATAATTAAAGCCATATGAAAACACTGATGGCTCACAAGACCCTCCAGCCCCAAGCCTCAAGCAGAATAAAGGGGTAAAGGCAATTTGAAGGCCCAGCAGCGGGTCTAACGGGGTCCATATTTCTCGCCAAAAATGCTGAGTCTTTTCACGATCCCAGAAAATGTACTTGAGGGTTCCCCTACCCACCTGACACTTCTTACATAAATCAGTATACAAAAAAACTAAATTTAGCTAACTTATCTGGAGTATAATACATATTATAAAGGAGTTCTTATTCAGATAATTTAAGGCCATCAAATTTTCAAAAATTATGTGAATTTCTCCACAAAGTTAACCAAGTTGCCTGGTCCTCCAATTCCCCCCCAAAACGATGCTCAGTAAAACATATGTAGGTCCAGCTTGGCAGCAGCATGCGACTGAAGCCTCCTGTATAAATGAGAAATGACGTGTTCTTCAGCAGAATCTTGACGTAACTCATTCCATACATCTGTGGTCTGTGAAGACCATGGAGGAGGCCCCAACTTCTTATAAATAACATGACGCAGCTGCATGTACAAAAAGGCAGCCTGGTTTGTCAACCTAAAATGACTCTTGAAAGCAATAAATGACAAAAGACTACCATTCTGGACAAGAGAAGCAGGGGAGCCCAACTCCACACCAGGAAGAAAAGCATGCCCAATAGGTTTAGTGCCAATACTAAAATTTAAATTATGTTGAACTGATTGGTCCCAACCCTGAAGGATGAGCTGCCTTGCTTTACAGTACACCTACCCTCTCCTACACCACTGCTTCACAGACTGACAAAACAGAAACCACTAAGTAAATAATCACCCAAAAAATAGACAGCACAAGGCCCTCTAGAACAATTTGTGAGCAATTTGGATTCAAAAAGCTTGGTTTTGAGATGTATTTTAAAAAGTTTTTTTCTCAGACAAGCACACACTGACTTATAGCCTACTGTCTTCAGAATACTTCACTGAAGACAGCCTCCTCATGGCACATAGTTTGTTTCATAAACATGTGATCTCCAGTCCCATAGTACATTGTAAACTTCACTTCTGTGCCAAATTTTGCCAGTGAAGTCACCAACTTTGCATTTTGCAAATTTCGCCTCTGTGCCAAACTCCACTGGTGGAGTTGCCAGCTTCACATTTCATAGAGTTAACAGTTTTCCACGAATTTGGACTTTACATAGTGGATTAACTTTGTGAAATGAGGTGAATTTGTAAATTAATCTGTGGAGCAAGGTTTTACAACTTAGTACATCACTACCTGTAAGATCTGACTAAAACACTCCACTGATTATTCCCAAACCTAAAACCAGGTCAGGGGAATCCTCTTTTATCTGTGCTGCCCCTATGTTATGGAATTCCATCCAGGCTGAAATTAGACAATGTCCCACGGCTGCCTCATTCCATAGTACGTTCCATGAGCATCTACTTAAGGTTACCAAGTGCTCCTGTCATTGATTTGGTTCTACCTGTTCATGTATTGTAACCTATTTGGGTATGGAGTTATTGTGCAGTTATGTATAGTTCATTGTGTATTACTCTAGGTAATATGTTTTATTGCTATGTTTTGTGTAATCTTACACTGTCTACTATGTAGTTAGTCCTGTTCTAGTGCACTGAGCTGACAAGTTTCTACCTAAATTTTGTTAAGCCATATGTTAAGTCATGTGTATTTTGTATGTAATCTTCTAGGTCATGCTTGAAAATAGCTATTTGTTTACCTAGTGCTCTTACCTGGTCAACAAAAACTAAATAAATAAGTAAATATGGACTGAACCAGGCTCCATTTGGTTGCCTAGGGAGGTGGCAAGGACCCTTAGTCCAGTGATTTTGGAGATCGTAAACAGCTCCTTGAAAGAGGCTTGCTCTGATAGCCCTAAATAAATCTTTGGTGAGACTGCTTCTAAAGTAACCCACCTTGGATCCAGGAAATTTGATTAATTTTAGATGTGTCTCTAATCTGCCTTTGCCTGCGAAAGTAATAAAAAAGGTGGCTGGGCTACAGCTATAGAAGCATTTGAAATGTTTCAATATTTTAGATATGGTCCAATCTGGGGTCAGGAAATGATGTTGTGCAAAGACCTCCCTGGTAATGGTTGTAAAGGACCTATTACAAGGGATGGATAAATGCAAATTATTTATGCTGATTTGCCTAGATTTGTTACCTGTCTTTGATATAGTGGACTATGATGTTCCACAGAATTGCCTCCACATTGTGGCCAGGGTTTCAAAGATAGTTCTTGCCTGCCTCTGCTCCTGTTTGCTTTCGAGTATGCATGCTGAGGAAATGGAAACCTGCTCATCATCATGAGCCCCTGCCTCCCTCCTATGGAGTGGCATAGGGATTTGTGTTGGTTCCCATGCGTTTTGTATGCATCTGTGTACCTAGCTCCTCTGAGAGAGATTGCTAGGAAATTTGGCTTGGGTGTACATACATATGTGGGTGACACCCAAGCTGTATTTCTTGTTCTTTACAGACACCCATGACCCATTGCACAATGTTAATAGATGTCCATCTGAAATGTCTAAAGGGTTGAGAATGCGTTGTTCAAGGCTCAAGCCTAAAAAAATGGATGTTTGAGTTGTTCAAGACTCAAGCCTAAAAAAATGGATGTTCTTGTGACAGGGTGGGAAAAACAACTATCAAGTTTGAAGGGGCCAGTACCAGCCCCATCAATTGATGGAGACACTTTCTATTTGGTGGCGATGACATGAAACCTTGGCATTGTCTTGGATCAGTGGCTGATGTTCAATTGGCAAGTCATAGTAACTAACCAATGAGGATTCCATTATCCACAGAATATTCATAGAATATGAACATTTGTCCCTGCTTCTGATCTGACCATTGTAATTCCTGTTCTAATTGCCTCCAGACTTGATTATGATAATGCACTACACACAGGGTTGCCACTGAAACTTGTGTGCCGCCTTCAGATAGTACAAATATAATTTGGTTCTAATTATATCCAGTGAGCTCAAAGGCTGAATTAGGGCAAATAAATCATAGGAAGGAAGTGTGAGATGGGTTGGGGTACCAACAGTGCAGGATGTGCCCATCTCTCAGAAATTTGACTTTGTTTTTGGACTGCCTATGCTGAAAACCAGTCTGTACATTTTCTGGGTTAAGAGCTGAAATCTGCAGTCCACTAGCTCTCTTTAGAAAATGGGCCTTTTATTTGGAGGCATCTGATTGGCTGGTACCCATTCCACAGGGGTACATTAAGTTTCAATAGATGCCCACCAAATAAAAAGTGCCAGCCTACAATGCCCCTTCACCAATTCTACTATTCCTGTGCCCACTATGCTTCCTAATTGGCTAGAATCATAATATGAAATTCAAATTGCCACCATTTTTTCTCTTGCTTAGCGAGAGATCCTGCACCCTCCCACTGCCCAATTTAGTGCCAGCTACCACATGAACCCGCACCACACCTCCCTGGTACTCACATCTGCCTACATGAAGAAAAAAAAAAACACGAACGAAGCAATAAAAAAAAAAGCCGTTAGACTGATCAGCTTCTGACTGCGCTTTCTTCTCCTGTGTCCCGATCTCATCTGCAACTGCTCTGCCCCCACCACATGTCCTTTCATCCCCTGTCATCACACAGTGGCTTAGAAAACGTTTTTGTTTTACTTGCCGGCTTGCCACTGCTGCTCTGTCTCTGTCTTTCCCACTCACAAACACATTCCCTTCTGCTGGGCTGCGTTCACTTTCCTTGCTTCAGTTACAACAGGGATGTCGCTGACCCCGAAGACAAACTGAAGGCTTGGGCATCAGGATCACATAGCGCAGTACATTACCAGCCGTGAATATGCTGGTTGTTAACTTTAAAAGTATTCTTCATTTCTTTTGGGGCTGTATTTTTTACCTGACTGAGCGTCTCAAGACAAACTGAAGGCTTGGGCATCAGGACGGCCAGATAGCGCAGTACATTACCAGCCGTAAATATGCTGGCTGTTAACTTTAAAAAGTATTCTTCATTTCTTTATGGGCTGTATTTTTACCGGACTGGCAGGGCTTTGACATGCTCGGTCTCTGAGTCCACTGGGGTTTTACCGGACTGGCAGGGCTTTGACATGCTCGTCTTCTGAATCCACTGGGGTAAACACATTTAAATAAAAGCACAGTACAATCAAACTGCATGTTTTCTCACTCTTCAGAGGGGCCCCAAAAACCAAAAAACATCATTCTAATGTAGGGAGGAACTATTTTTTTACAAAATGACTTTAAACTATTTTTTATTAATTTTCTTTTGTTTAACTTATGTTTTTACACTGCCCATTTTCTAAGCATAATAATACCCTCGAGGGTGGGCGGTATGGGCAATGACCGTTCCAGGGGCTATAAGGCCCTCCGCCTGCGGCGTCCGGGCCTCGATTACGCCCTGGGCGGTCCGGTATTGCCCATTACCGCCACCCTCTCGGTATTATTGCTATGCAACATCTGGTCTGCAAAGACCCTGAAGACACCTGCTCTCCAGCTTTTATACACTTCAAAACCTTGCCAGACTCTAACTTCCACCAGAGCATTGTGACCCAGAATTTCAGAATCTTGTCAATTTCTTTTTTTTTTTTGTTTACTGTTTTTCTGCCCCCTTCTGTCCACCATAGTGGTTCCCTTCAGAGTACCCTAGGCTGATGATCTCCTAGTGTCTACATGGAAAAATAGAATTTGATGGCAGATAAGGACCGCTTGGCCCACCCAGTCTGCCCATTTCTCTACCTAATGGATAAGCTGCAGATCCTTGTTAACCAGCAGCCTACTTCTTCCTACCCCCACGCCCTAGAATTGCCTTATGACTGTCCCATGCATGCTTGAATTCCACCACTGTTTTTGACTCCACAACCTCCTCCGGAAGGCTGTTCCATGCATCCACAACCCTCTCTGTGAAAAAATACTTCCTTAAGTTACCTCTGAGCCACCCCCATCTTCAAATTGTGCCCCCTTGTTCTTGCACACCTCTTTTTTTGGAAGATGCTACCCTCTTGGACTTTGTTGATTCCCTTGAGGTACTTGAAAATTTCTATCATGTCCCCTCTCCCTCCTTTCCTCGAGGCTATACATATTAAGCTCTTTAAGTCTCTCTTCATATGTCTTCCGTGCAGACCCTGCACCATTTTAGTTGCCCTCCTCTGGACAGCCTATCCTGTCTATGTTCTCATGGAGATTGGGTCTCAGAACTGTACGAGTAATTCTAGATGGGTTCTGACCAACTGTCTGTACAAAGGCATAATAACTTCCTGTTTTCTACTGGTGATGCCTCTCCCTATGCATCCCAGTATCCCCCCAGCCCTCCTTGCTGCCCTCTCACATTGCTTGCCCACCTTTAGGTCATCTGATATGACTACCCCCAGGTCCCTTTCCATTTTTGTTCTTGTTAGTATCTCACCCCCCATTGTGTACTCTTCCCCTGGGTTTTTGTTTCCCAGGTGCATTACCTTCACTTCAGCATTGAATCTAAGCTGCCATACATTTGACCATTCCTCTAACCTTGCCAAGTCCCTTCTCATCCTTTCCACCCCACCTTGTGCATCAACTCTGTTGCAGATTTTGTGTCATCTGCAAAGAGACATACTTTCCTTCCAGTCCTCTGCAATGTCACTTATAAAGACATTGAAGAGGACGGTCCTAATACTGAACCCTGCGGTGCCCCACTAGTAACCCCTTTCTTCTGAGTGGACTCCATTTACTATTACTCTCTGTGTCCTATTCTCCAGCCAATTCTTTACCCAGGCTGTCATCTTGGGACCCACTCCCAGGCTGGCTAACTTGTATATTAATCTTTGTGTGGGACTGTGTCAAATGCCTTGCTAAAGTCTAGGTAGGCCATGTCCACAGCCCTCCCTGATCTACTACTTTGGTCACCCAGTCAAAGAAATCTATCAGATTCATCTGGCATGACCTTCCCGCTGTGAATCCATGCTGCCTTGGGTCCTGTGCCCCTCTGGCCTCTAGATACTCGACAATTCTTTCCTTCAGAAGTGATTCCATCATTTTCCCTATCACTGAGGTTAAACTAACAGGTCTGTAGTTTCCTGCTTCTGCCTTGCTCCCACTTTTGCTCTCCTCCAGTCCTCGGGTACCACCCCATCCTCCCATGATTTGTCTCCCTGAGTAACTCCTTGGGGGTGCCACTGGACCTACCTCCATCTTGCCTTGGCCTGCCCTCATGGGCAGGGAGGGAAGGGATCTCGGGTAATACCCCTCCCAGTCCATTAGAGCGTGCATCAGGTTGTCCTGTGGTCCCATATTGGGAGCCTGGTTATGGGATCTGGAGCAGCTGGGTCCCTTCTATGACCACTGTGGTAGGGTTTTTCCTTGTTCTGGTGCCACCCCATAGGACACCAATATGCTAGGTGGGCCAAGGGGTGGAGCACATCGCAACGTGCTATTGCTCCAGTTTCCGGCCGATGTCCTCCCACCTGCTTCATGCCATCCCGCTGCATCTCCACCCATGGTCACCCAGGTGGTGGTAGAGTGGCAGGACAGGCAACCCACCCTCCCCGGTAGAAGAGATCAGCCAGTGGGTGCTCGATCCACCTCCTCCCAGCCGGCCCTCCAGCAACCTGAGTCCATTCCCAAACCCGGGTCACTGGCATCGCAAGTGGTAGCTCTACCGCTGCACCGGTGGGACGGCTCCTGTACCTTGTCAATTTCTAATTTCCACCAGAGCATTGTGACCCAGAGCTTCAGAACCTTGTCAGTTTCTTGCTTCCACCAGAGCACTGTGACCCAGAGCTTCAGAACTCCGTCAGTTTATAGCTTCCAGATACAAGCTAGCCTCTTTGCTAAAAAACTCAAAGAGCTGTTTCTGTAATCATTTCAACTGTAATTACTATATTTACAGCAGTTTACAAATCAGGGATCCCAGCTTCATGCATATTTGTTATAACTATATATAAGCAAGGTACAGACAGAAAAAAAGAAAGAGAAAGAACGGCAAGTAAAGGTAAGAGTTGACTGTGCAGTCCAATAGAAAAGACAGAGATAGTAGGCAGAATCCTTGCTTCAAACTTTCTCTACACATCACAAATGGAACAGGGCCCAACCCTGTCACATATACCTCCCCCCTTAACAGGTACCCTGTTTTTCTTTTCTTTTCAAAACAGGTTTCCAAAACCTTCTGTTAGTCTCATCACATTATTGTTAGTTCTCTGAAGTTGTCGTGCTCCCTTTTACATCACATTACATCTTACTGTGCAGTGCACATACATATCCTATATATCATTATTTTCTTTCTTCTCTATCCTTTCTGATTTCTCAATTCCTGAACCATACCATGACATTAAATCTGCAGTGGCATTCTCTTTTCCAAGTTTATGCAACTCTTTGAATTTAAATGGCTGTAGTGGCAGGTATCACCTCGTGATCCTGGGATTTTTATCCTTTATTTGATTCAGCCACCAGAAAGGATTGTGATATGTTATAAGCACAAAGTCAGCTCCTAGCAAATAATATTTAAGGGATTCCATTGCCAACTTGGCCGCAAGGGGTTGCTTTTCAATGGTGGAGTACCTTTTCTCCCTGACATGCAACTTCCTGCTGACATATGGAATGGGATGCTCCTTCCCATCTGTATTCTGGCTAAGGACTGCACCTAGGCCTATCTCTGCTGCATCTGTTTGCAATAGAAATTGGTCTTCAAAGTCTGGGCTTTTTAAAACAGAGCCTGAACACAATACAGCCTTGATGGCCCTAAATGTTTCATCACTCTGGGGTCCATTTTACATTATTTGGATGTCTTTCCTTTGTAAGTTTAGTGACGGGAGCAGCTATTTGGGCAAAGTTGGGGATGAATCTCAGGTAATAACCAGCCAGCCCTAAAAATGACCCATGTTTCTTCATTTTAGGGACAGGGCTGTTAGCTACAGTTTCTATCTTCTTTCATAGAAATTTCTGGTTTTACCTCTCCATTTCTCAAAATATACCCCAAATATCTGCTTTCCTGCATGCCCAATGTGCATTTGGTAGGATTAATGGGCAGACCTGCATTTTTGATGGCTTGGACAACTGCTCATAGATGATCTATATGGCTTTTCCAATCTGGACTGTACACTATGACATCATCCAGGTAAGCTGCACAATAATCCAAGTGTGGGGCTAGGACTACATTAATTTACCACTGAAATGTGGCGGGCGCCTTGTGTAACACAAATGCCATGGTGGCGAACTGATAGACTCCTGTAGGTGTTGGAAATGTAGTTTTGTCCCTGGATTCTTTTGCTAGGGGAATCTGCCAGTAACCTTTGGTAACATCGAATGTACTGATGTACTTGACACTTCCCAATCTGTACACCAAGTCATTTATCCTGGGCATAGGATAGCTGTCAAATTGAGACATGTTTTCTAAAATCAAGGCAGATTCTTACCCCACTTCCTTTTTATTTGCAGTCACCACTAGTGATGCCCAAGCACTTCTTGGCTATTCTATGATACTCAGTTAATTCTTTTATTTCTATTTCCTTAATGATTTTTGCTTATACCCTCTCTGGTATCCTATATGCCTTGTGTCTAATAGGGTGAGCATAACCTGTCCCTATTACATGCTCAACACCTTTTGTACGGCTGGGTACCACAGTAAAGCTATTATTAAATGCTGTTACCAAGTTACATGTTTCTGCAATTTGCTCTGGGGTTGAGGAAACATTTATCTTTACTGCATCAGAAGTTACAGTTCGTTCTAGCCTGCCATAAATAGCTTCTTTTCAGTTTCTGGCAATACTAACAAAGCCGCCCGTGGTGTTTTTTCAACCAATTTATTTAGGAGATTAGCGTGATATATCTTAGTAGGATTTTTTTGGTCAGGGGTCTCAACCTCATAATTAACTGTGCCAGTATGTCTTAGCACTTTATATGGTCCTTGCCACTTCATTAACAGTTTGTTTTCTGCAGTGGGTAACAATAACAACACCTTTTCACCTGGCTCAAAAACATTTTCTTTAACCTCATGATCATAATACACCTTCTGTTAGTTTTGGGCCTCTTCCTGATTACTACGTGCAAGTTCAACATACTTGGCTAACTTCTTTCTCACTGCACACATATATACTGTAATAGTTTTTTTTTAGAGGGGTTATCTTCCCATGTTTCCTTTATAACATCTAGGGCCCTCCTAGGTTTTCTACCATATAGCATTTCAAATGATATAAAACCTGTTGATGCTTGTGGCACTTCTCGGTAAGCAAAAACCAAGTATGGTAGATACTGGTCCCACTCTCTTCCTTCACCTTTCACAAACATTTTTAGCATGTGTTTTAGGGTCTGATTAAAATGCTCAACAAGACCATCTGTTTGACGGTAATAAAGGGAGGTTCTTATGGTGGTAATACCAAGTAATGGGTACAGCTCCTTCAGCAAGTCAGCACCAAAATTACTACCTTGATCAGTAATAATTTCTTTATGTATACCCACTCTGCTGAAAATGTTTGCAAGCTCTGCAGCCACTTTCGGGGCAGTTACAGTGCAGATAGGCACTGCCTCTGGGTATCTAGTAGTATAGTCAAATACTACCAAAATGAATCAGATACCCCATTTACTTCTATCTAAGGGGCCAATCACATCCATTGCAATCCTTTCAAATGGTACATCTATCAAAGGTAGGGGCTGCAGGGGCACCTTGTCTGTCTTAGGCACTGGGACTACATTCTGACATTCAGAAAAAGACCTGCAGTAAGTGGCTACTGTACATTATCATGGATACCAGGCCAGTAAAACCTGCACAGCACCCTGGCAAGGGTACGATACCTCCCCGAGTGACCAACCATAGGACTTTCATGTGCTATCTGTAGCAACTAATTTTTACACTTCTTTGGGCTGACCAATTGTTCTACTTGTTCATGTGTCTGAGAATTTACATAAACTTAGTGTAGCCACCCCCTTCCCAATGTCTAGGGGCAAACACAGATATTAAACTGAGGTAGGGGGATCACACTAGAAATCTTACCAGAAACATCCCTGGGCTCAGACTGTAGACACTAGAAACATTTGAGCCTACCTGATGACCTCTTGTCTGGGTATCTTCAAGGCAACTGGACTCAAAATGGAAGAAAAAACACCCCATCACTTCAAACCTGCGCTCCTCTGTTCTTGAATGACTTCTTTCTTCAGTGAGAAGCCCCCCCCCCTTCCGACCCCAGGCCTGAGATACAGGGTCTTCTAAATAAAACTCACTGGAAAAGAAACTCATTAGAGGATTAAAAAACCTGGAAGTTATTAAATTCATCATTTCTGTTTACAAACAAAGTTGACTTCAATTGATTCCTTTATAAACCAATCACTTTATTTCTCCTGTGCCCAAATGATTTAACTGGGCAATAGGGGCTCACTTATGAATCTACTTTGAATGGCAGCTCCACGGGGCTAAACTTTTATACAGAGGTTAAAGGCAGTACACGCTCTACAAAGCAATGTTTTATACAGCTCTCTCTCTCAGCAGACCAGATCTCTCCCCAGGAACTTAGACGACCTTTCGTCCTGGACCATGAAAATCCAAAGATCCCAGTGGTACTGGTAAGTACCTAACCAAGCTTCCTTACTGGTTACACAGGGGTGGTGGTCTTTCACTCTCTTCTAACTCCTGGGGGAAGCATACAGTTTCTCCCAAACCATTCCCTGACTCTCATATTCTGGCCTTACAGGGACATGGATGGTGAAGTACCCATCAAAACCCACCACACAATACTTTCCCTATCCTCCTGTCCGGTCACTTTCGTGGTATGCCCAGCCTCCCTGAACACCAGAGCCTCTTCCGGCAACATAGTGGCACCTTCCTTCCTGATCAAGTTACCCCACTGAAGCAGAACCATGGCCTAACCAGGCCTAAAGACCTGCTCATAAAATGGAGGCCCCGGTGCCTGCCCCAGACACAGGCATGGCAGACCCACAACATACCCAGGCTGTGCTCCACTCCCCTGGCTGCTAACCATTTGAGCTGCCCTGCTACATAGAGAAACAGAAGCCCTACTACAACTCCTGGATCCCCAACAGCCCAAACACCTCTCCATCCAGCATGCTACTCTTTTAAAGGGCCATACATGATGGAACTGCTGCCCAGTTGTCTCTTCTTCACCATCCTCCTACTGCCCAATAAGTGCAAACCAGCACCGGAATATGCCTCCAGGGCACTCTGCGGCCCACTTGACTAAAGACCGGCATCCCCCAGGCCTGTCCCTCCAAACAGGCCCTAGTGGGGTTAGAGGATCCCCCAGGCCCCCTCTCCAATGGGGACCCTAGGCCACCTTGCCACACCAGGATGCAGAGGTCTGCCACAGTCTACTGCAACCCCGATGACCCAGGCCCACTAACAGCCTACCTGGGCCACCCAAATCCTGGGGCCTACATATCCTACATCTCCCACTTCCACCTACCACCCCCAGAGCCTGGGACCCCACTAATGATGGTCGCAGCTACCTGTCTCCATGCCCTCCCTCAGCTGCTCACTCAGGTAACCTGATGCATTGCTGCTGTAGAAGTCGGCCTGCTTAAAATGGGGGGGTTCCCCCACTCGGCACTGCCCTGCAGTGCCTGTTGGTCTCCTTCTCCAGTCTGAACCAACGATCCAGAAATTTCCTGTTCCAGTCTATTTATAACCCTGGAAAAACCTGCTTTCTGCTGCCATCTCATGGCGACCAGCAGGAATTATGCCCCAGAGTACCCCGAAATCCCTAAACTCTGAGGACAATAAAAGGGAGGGGGTCCCTAAAGGGAGCACAAGCATCTCAAAAGAGAGGAGGCTTACATTAGTACAGTTAGCCCATTATACTTTTTAAACACAGGTTCCCCCTCTTTTTGTTTCACCCCACCTGCTTAAAGTAACCTTGGAGAGAAACATCATTAGTTTATTAAGAAGCAAAATTACAATCAGTTATCAGTCTGGTTTCTGCATTTTCATCCATCAGTCTTTTGTTGCCACTGTTCTTTCAGGCATCTTCTTTCCTGCCAGGGTTTCTGGATCATGGAGCTAGGCTGAAACAAGTCTTGATCAAAGTTACCAAAGTGGAAACTGCACTCATCATTCAAGTTTTACTTTGGCTGTGCTCTTGTCATCACAGCTTCTGGAACTGCAGGTTTTTCTCCCTCTGTGATTAACTTAGCAAAGCCTAGAAAGTCATTTCCAATGATCACAGTTGCAGGTAACTTTGGTACCACTCCTACTTTCATTTGGTGCAACACTCCATTAAAGCTGAGAGTCAATTGAGTGGTGGGATAGTATCGAGTGTCCCCATGAATGCAGATGACCCCAGTTCCTGGCCCTCTTACTCATTTCTTTCCCAAAACTTCAGCATGAATGAGAGTATGTCTGCTTCCCGAATCTATAAATCCTTTCACAGCCTTATCTTCTGCCTTAATCTCTGTTAAATAGTTGCCCCAATTTGCTAAGGCCAAACCTGCTTCAAGATTACCCTTCTTATTTTTACTGCAGTTTCTTGCAACATGGCCTGGCTTATTGCAGTTACAACAAATAAAGTCTTTCGGTGCAGATTTGTTACCCCAACCAGACTAGAGTTCTTATCTGACATGGAGTTAGACTGGAAAAAAGAGGGTTTTAATGATCCTGGTCTATTATTTCCCTGCTGTGGTGTCGCTCTGGCCATCTGATAGTCTTCAGCCAAAGCACTGGCCAGTTTCCCCACTTTTTGGTCAGTGCTCTTTTACCCAAAGTTGCACATCTGTTGGCGGGATGATGAACTGTTCCATTGCAAATATGTTGGTAAACTGGGGGACTGATTTGCCTTCTGGTTGGAGCCATTTAATGAGAAGTTCTTTGAGTTGGGTATAAGCTTCCCAGGGACTGTCAAATGACTGGTACTTCAGGGACCAAAAGTTCTGGCTGTAGGCCTCTCCTGACATGTCATATCTTTTCAATATTTCTCTTTAGGTCATAGTATGCTGACTGAGCAGTGTCCACATTACTGCAGGTAAGTTGGGTTTTATCTGTCACATAAGGTACCAGCCATATTGCCCATTGCTGCTTTGGCCACTAGCATGCACGACCCTTTTGAACATAGTCAGGTATGCCTCAATATCATCAGAGAAGCACAGCTTTGTCAGTTTAATGTCTTTCAGTTTACCTGTGTTTTGCTGATCTGATGTATCTGTGCCAGTCCCTCCACCTAGCTTGCAAGGCAGTCAGCAATAGCTACTTGTCTTCTTTTCTCTGTGCCTCTAAACAGTGGAGCTCTTTTTCCCTCTGCATCTCTGTCTCTTTTTGTTGTATTGCCCACCATTTAAAAAACTCAGACAGACTTTCTGGTTTGGCTGCTGCCTGTTCTCCTCCCATCTCTGGTGCTGGCTGTACCGTCTCAGCTTGGACTTGTGTCTGTGCTGGCTTGGCTGCTCAGAAACATAGAAGGTGTCACAGATTAAGACCTCTTGACCCACCTAGACAGCCCTATTTTCCCTACCTACAGTGCCACCACAGACCCTACTCAGTGTCTGGTTTTCACCCCTCCTTGCCATACTTCTAAGAGACCCTTGCGTCTATCCCATGCATTCTTGAAGCCTGTAACCATTTCAGCCCCCACCACCTCCGCTGGAAAGCTGTTCCAACTATCCACCACCCTTTTCGTGAAGAAATATTTCCTCACATTTCCTCTCAGTCCCTCCCCCCTGCAGCATCATAGTATGACCCCTTGTCCTTGAGCATTTTTTTTCTTTGGAAAATGCTCCGTTCCTGTACCTTGAACATACCTGTGAGGTATTTGAATGTTTCAATCATATATCCCTCCTTTCCCTCCTTTCTTCCAGGGAGTACATATTTAATTCATATGAACATACGAAATTGCCAGCAGATACTGGCCATTCAGTCTATCTAGTCTGCTCGAGTGTGCAACACTTCATTCCATTAGACTGCAGCTACCTCCCCTCTCTCTCATATGCCCTCCCCCATCTCCCATGCCCTCCTGGTTTGTACCCTCCCCTTGAATCTATCCCACCCCCTCTTGAAGCCCCCAACACTCTGCAGTGATACGACTTCCTCTGGCAGAGTGTTCCACCCTGCCACCACCCATTCTGTGAAATAGTGCCTCCTCAGTTCCCTCTTGAACCTGCACCCTTCCAACTTCATAGAGTGCCCCCGGTTTCCCTTCCACCCTTCAGACTGAACATACACCTGGTGTCTACTCAGTTCAAACTCTTCAGGTACTTGAAAATCTCAATCATATCTCTTCTCTCCCTTCTTTCCTCCAGGGTATACATATTGAACTCTTTCAGTCTCTCCTCATATGGTCTGTCCTCCAACCCAGGATCATTCTTGTTGCCCTGTGCTGTACCCCCTCTAGTAGTTTGATGTCCCTTTTCAAGTAGGGGCACCAGAATTGCATGCAGTACTGTAGGTGCGGTCTCACCAGGGACCTGTACAGGGGCAAGATGACCTCCTCACTCCTAGAATAATCCTCCTTGCTATGCACCCTAGCATCCTGTTTGCCTTCACTGCTGCTTTCCTGCACTGAACAGAGTGGTTTATCTCCCCAGTTACCAGCACTCCCAGATCCTTCTCCTCCTTGGATTTTGTTAACAGGACACCCTCCAGCCAGTAATTGTGTCCTGGGTTCTTGCCTCCTAAATGCATCACTTTGCACTTCTTGGCATTGACACCGAGCTGCCAAGTGTGAGATCATTCCTCCAGTTTTTCCAAATCCTCCTGAAGCACTTTTGCTCCCTCCCCCCCATCTACCTTGGCACAAATATTTGTGTCATCTGTGAAGAGACTGGTCTTGCTCTTAATCCCTACTGCAATGTCAACTATGAAAATGTTAAACAGAATTGATTCCAGCACTGAGCCCTGTGGTACACCACTTGTTACTGCCCTGGATTCAGATGTCTCTCCCCCCCACTACTACCTTTTGCTGTTTACCCTGCAGCCAGTTCTTGACCCATCTGACCAGTTTCCTCCCTGCTCCCTGACTCTTCAACTTGGAGGTCATCCTACCACTTGATTTCTTAAACTTTCTTCATAGAGCTTCTGGTGCAGGCTCTGCACTGTTTTGGTTGCTCCTCTCTCTACTGCCTCCACCCTGTCTATGTCCTTTTCGAAGGTGGGGTCTCCAGAACTGGACACAGTACTCAAGGTGGGGTCTCACCAGTGATCTGTACGGGGTATTATTATCTCCCTCTTTATGCTGGTGATATACCTGCCTATGCATCCAAGCATCCCACTAGCCTTTCCCACTGCCTTGTCAGACTGTTTAGCTACCTTTGGGTCATCAGATATTATTACTCTCAGGTCCCTTTCTTGTTTTGAGACTGCCACTACTTCTTCTCCCAGTTGGTACCCTCAACCAAGAGAGTGCCCACTTGGTTGAAGTGGGGAGCTCTTTGGTCTGGAACCTTCAGAACTTACCACACTGCCATGCTGCTGGAGAGTGACAGGAAGAGCCATGAGGTGAGATTGACTGGGCCCAGCCTAGGTCTATATCCAGGTCATTCCAAACTCAAAAGTCCAGCTGACTCATGCAAATGAAATTGCAAACACTAATTCTTTGAAACATTCAATGTTCTTTTATTATAGAGCCCCAACGTTTCACCTGGCAATCAGGCTCCTTCTGGGGAACTGTAAAAGTATACAAATAATATTTTTAGTATTACATATCAAAATAATGTTTTTACAAATTTTAAATCAATACCCAACAACCAACAGTCTCATTTTTTGGTTGAGCTATTATCTCCAACTTCTCAATAATAATGAAATAGTGCCTATAATTTAATAATAAACAAATTATACTCAAAATAAAATCAAATCACTATCAAATCATTTTATGTGATAATTGTTTCACCCTACACCAGTCACCAAATTTTACTGCATGTAAATAACATTGCCTTACTTTTTAACCGAGCTCTCAGAGAGATAGTCTATGCCAGTGTGTTACTTCAAAATGAAAATCTTCTTCACTAATACTTAAAAGAAAAAGTTTAATATTTACTACTTTAACCCAGTTTCAAACTAATTCATAGTGTAGATAGTGTATTTGTTTAATTATATCTGATCAATCATCCTCCTCCTGTCTTTACTTACTGCTCACTGTCAAGTCCCAGTGACGGTCCCAGACACTGACAGCACTGTGCTTCCAACAGTCTAATCTGAGGGTGTAGCAGTGAGAGCGAGATGAGACTGGAAAGCTGTTTGCTGTCTGTGCTCCGCCTGTGCCACTGCTGTTGTAACTTACTTGAGAGGGCATGGCAGCCAGCCAGAGCTGGCTTGCAATCCATCCCATCATGAGCACAGGAACCTATGCACATCACTGTCTGCACAGCATATTTTGTCATTTGATTCCTGCGAGGGGCTGGGGAGCAGACTTGACAGGTGACAAGTTGTACTACAGACAACAGGCATGATTGAGGCTATCTATTGCTAACCTCAAGTTCTGAATAAAAACATAAAATGAGCAGCCTACAGTGTTTGTAAAGCTGATACTGTTTCCTACAGTTGTACCAGCAATCCAAAAAAGAAAAAAAATACAGTCTGTCCCCTTCCATCCCAGCCTATCACCCAGTGAAAGACACACACCACATAGTAACATACAATAACATTTATAAGCATATTTCTAATATTTCTCTTGTTCTGGCACTTGACTCAGACTTCAACCTGTATTAATTTACCAGAATAACGTAACAATGCATTATTTTTCTGTTTTCTAATGGCCTGCAACACCCACACCATGTACTTTGTTGCTACGCAAGTTTTTAAAAATGTTCCTAGAAATAAAGCCTTCTGACCATAGACTACCACTTGAAACACAGGGACTGCCATTTTTGTCTAGGCCAGTTGTCCTTGGGCTAGCATATAATTTTGAAATTTGTTGATCCCTGAAAGATATGCATAGGATTTGACTAAGTACATGTTAAACAGAAACACAGTAGCTGTAATTGAGGTAGTGGCAGAGTTATAGCAGTAGTCCATTAACAGAAGCAAATAGATTAGTTAACTAACACACATTGTGTATGTAACCTCAATCTTGGGAGGGGGCTTACCTGAACTCCTTGTTGTGCCACACCTGGAACCCTGCCTTCTGTCTTCCTGCTTGCCCCAGCCTCAGGACTGCGGCTTTGAAGAGAACTGGAGGAGCCATCAGTAAGACCAATGCACAATTGCTCAGGCAGTGTGTGCACATTCGACCAGTCTCCTGCTTGAACATGCGAGCTGACTATGTAGCTCAAGTATTTCTTCCATGCTAGCAGTGCCCACCAGCCCAGGATCTTAAAGTTGCATTGGTGGCCAGCCACAGCACATCCTCAAATGTCCTCTGGCCTCAGGGTGCACCAGTGGGCATCAGGGGTCTCGGAGACACTAGGAGCGGGAACAGAAGGGAAACAGGGATTATATGACTTTGTGTACTGTGCCTTTAAGAAATAGAGCACCTGCCAGTCACACAGAGACTGCCTGCACAGAAGGGGGAGTAGAAATTGGAGCTCCCAACAGCACCACCATAATAAAGTGCACATGTGTGCCTACCAAACTATGGGACCAGTCTAATACAAAGCAAGGCAGTACCACATAAAATAAACTTTAACATGCAGCACTGTTTACTATGAGGACAGCCACCATTTTGCCAAACCCTAACTTCACTGGTAGCCAATAAGAGGTCAGGGATTTCAGCAGCTGAGCCCCACAGAGGATTGTGGGGAATAATGCAACAGGACCCTCCCAAATGGACTGGCAGGCTGTGAGGAGCCAATCAGAGGGCATGGCAAAAAGACTGATGGACAGCACTTCCTGACCAATACGACCCAGAATGGAGGGAAAGAGGTTGCTGGGCTATTGACGTGCTGGTTGCAGACAAAAGAGATCTGAGAGGTGTTCAGACCTGCTGCTGTTAGAGAAAGCAAGAGGCCTAGCCAGGCCAAATGTGAAATGCATTTTGCGAGCAATGCAAAGGTTTTGAGCATGCTTTTTGGTTGTCTTCAAATATTTTGTGAGCCTTCTTCGGGGTCAATCAGCAAAAATCGCTTATGAACTTTCCCAAGGTTCAGCTTATCCAGAGACTGTTTCTGACTAGCCTTTGTGTGGAAGAAGTTACTGAGAGTGTGAGCCAGTGGGCTACATCTGCATAGCAAAACTGCTGAGCTGTACCAAGTGGCGACAGAGACCTACATCCTGTCCAGACTGCCTTGGAGCCAGGCAAGGGGCCTGCTAACCTTTACTGAGCGGGTGGATTGGGGAACAGGGAGCCATGGACATGTGCCTGAGTAGGAGTGTACTCTCATCCATTGGGGAGTCGACCCTGAGGTTGCTCCTGGGGTCTGGGCTCATTGAGAAGTGGGAAACTGCTGCACAGTACTCTTGGATCAAGAGAGTTGAGCCAGAAGGACTGTGCTGCTGCAACCCCATTCAAGAGAATTTGAAACTCCTGATTGCTGCTTATCTGCTGCTGTGTGCTGTTCCCTGCCTTGCCTGAACTGTTGTACCAGTGGGTCACACAAGTGCTGGCATTGCTGGCTGGGTCTTTTGTGTTTCTCTATCTTTGGGTTATAAGATTTGGGTTTTCAAGCCGTCATGTTGGAAATGTTATGTTTATGGCATTGTGCTAGCACACTGTGGCATATTGGGGGGTTAAACTGCAAGGTTGCTAACTTCCATCAAGTGAACCACTGACAGAACCCAGGCAACAAAGCTACCAGGCCTGCACCAAGACTCTAGTGAAATCCCTGGGTAACCAGAGTAATTGTCCATTGAGTCATACATAAAGCTGCAGTTTATTTCTGGTACCAATTAAAAAGTTAACCGCTCAAACAGGAGTTCCCTGTACAGTACGCCAAGCAGGGGTCACACACTGGAGGTACTGCTGAGATCTCTTGTTGAACACCTGTTCACCCCTGTTGCTTTTCAGAGATATTTGCCCTTGAGCACCCCCTGAAACTTTTGCAAAAGGTAAACTGGCTTTCTATGAAGTAGAGGACTGTTGTGTGTTCGAGGGGTTGGACCCTCAGACAGTGCTTTTGGTAAAGAATGTGGCCAAGGAGTGGGGATAAGGAGTCCTTCCTGGAAGTGTTAGAGGGTGCTCTGAAACACTGTGGGAACCTAAATATTCAGAGAGTGTTACTGTGCCTATTTATGGGTCCTTGGCGAGACCTGACTTGGAGTACTGACACCAGCACTCCCAGGTCCTATTCACTATCTGTGGATGTCACAGTGTGATTGACCTTCATCTTTTTTTCCTTTGCCCAAGCATATAAATTGTTTAATTCCTCCTGGAAATCTTTGATTTGATCACTGATCTCAACTAGATGACCTAGTTTGGTATCGTTTGCAAACTTACTTATGCACCCTCCACTTGTCACACCCCTAGACTCAGAGTCTATTTCATTTATCCTAACAACATGTGACCTATCATTCGACCATTCCTTTATCCATCTTATAAGTCAGGTGTCTAGCTTTGTTTCTTATAGGCTTTTAATGAACTCAGCATGAGAACTGTAGCAAACACCTTTGCAAAATTCAAGTAAAAGGCATTGACCAGCCTCCCTTCATCCAGGGCCCTGCTCACTTTCTCGAAGAAGTTTATCAGATCTGTCTGACACGATTTACCACTTCTGAAGCCATGCTGTTTTTTGTCCCACAAATCTATGAAGATCAGGTGTTTTTCAATAAGGTTTCTTAGTAATGCTTCCATAACTTTGCAAGCCATTAATGTGAGGCTAACCAGCCTATAGTTCTCCCTTTGTGCCCTACTACCTTTCTTAAAAACAGTCACTACAATGGCTTTCCTCCAATCGTCTTCCCAAATTTGATAATATCATCCAAATGCATCAAGCATTCTAATAAGTTCATGTCACCTACTGATCTTTCCATTAAGGCTCCATGTGATGATGGTGATTGCGGAATAGCGATTGCCATTGGGCACGTGTGCATAGCCAAAAATGAAATCCAGCGATGTGCACTCACAGTGAACTGCAAGAGGGTGCCCAAGATCTATGGTTTCTTATTTTATGCTTGGTCACCCCCTGCACCCCTACAGTATTTGATGCTTTCACTTTGACATGAACAATAGCTTTAGCAATAGTTGTTGGTCAGCAACTTGTTCCCAGGGCCCCAGAGTGCTCATCTACTGGGTTCCACTGATGTTTAAAGGTCTGGTGGTACTTGTGGATAATTTCTCTCAGATTAGCTGGTCTGTGACCTTCTGAAAGTTGCTTCCTGACTGCAACTGACATTGGATATTCCCATCCTCCCCACACCAGTAGCAATAAACATCCCCTCTATGTGCTGAGTGCTGAGGGGTTCCAGCTGGGGAGTTCAGTGGGAACCCCCTCTCCTGGGCAGGGGTTCTAGGCACTTTTAGGGCTTGGCAGTTCATGGAGTACCCCACCATTTTCTTTACCTCAGTCAGCTGATAATGGACATCCTCCAGTGAGACTGCGTTTGAGGCTCACATGTCGGTGCACGAGGTAGTTGAAACAACATTACTTGACATAGGCATGCTAGAGACTGAGTGCTCAAAGTCCCAGGGTGATGGGCTGGTTGTGCTAGGCTGGACTATCACACTTTTCAGTTCTTGAATAAATCTCTGTAGATCTGTGACCTCAAGGAAGCCCCCACTGTCCAAAACTTGGGCACTGGCAGTGGCAGCAGGTAGGGGTCCCCACGGTTTATCTTGTTCCTCCACCTCTCTAACCTCCTGCAGTAGGACTTGGTGGGAAGGGGAATGAACCAGTCTCTCGTTTAAGCATAACTTTATCAACAGTAACTATGAAAATCAGGCTGCCTTCAACACTTGTTCTAGTCATACCTTGTTCAGGTCTGTTACCTCTATCCCACCTTTGCAGTATATTTTCCGTAAAGCCTTCTCATGTCCATGTAGGTAAGCAGAGAGAGGCCCCCTGGTGCTGTCTGGTGGTCTTAAAATTCCAGTACAAGTCATCACAGGATAATGTACTCCAAAACGTACTGTCTAAGGTGAAAAGAATTCATCTGCTTGGGCCGCTGGGTCTGTAGTACACATGGACCGGATAGCATCCAAGGCTAGCCCCTTCAAGCTCTCTACCAGTCTCTTATGTTTTTCTGTCTCAGAACATTGCCATTCATGTAGTATTGTGACAACATAATCAAGTGTCATAATCATCTTCCCCAGCTGGGGTACAGACAGTGCCAGAGAAAATTCTTAAGCATCAGTAATAGTGTAAACCAGCAGGGCGAGCGAGCACAGATTCTTCAGAGGCTGCCGGGGAGGCAACAAGGTCTGCACATCTTTATGGGTTTTCCCCTCACTAGCCAGCAAAAATTCCAGATTGGTCTTGCAATCCTCCCCTCCCAGTGTTCAGGTGTTGTGAAGGAGGTTTCTGGATGACAGGACTCCTTTTGCTTATCACCACCCGGACCTTTTGAGACTCCTCAGGAGTCACTGTGGCGGGTAAATTCATTTCCTTAAGTCCTTCTCCATTTCCACAATTAGGTTCTAAATCAAGTGCCTGATTCTCCAGTCACTCTCTGAATTAGAGGGTAGAGTGTCCCTTAGTATAACGGATTTTAGGGTGCTTGTCATTAGGGTGGGAGTGCTCAAAGTGAATTGCAATTGCAGAATGTTCATTTTTTCCCCCCCAACTGTCAGGTCTGTGTTCTATAATAAAAGCACTGTTAATCTTTTGAATTTCACATGTGCGTATGCACTTAGTTTGTACCATCAAATTGAAGTGTTTACTGGTGGGAGTAGTAACTGTCTTTGTGGTCTCCAAAGAGTGGTCCAGTCCAGTATAGGGAGGTGGGTAGCTACTGCATCCAGAAGGCATTACTGAACACAAAATCTGGCCCACATTTTCTCTCTGGGTGGAGGCACCATGCTACTTATTATTTGTTCTAGAATGAACCTCTCCACCTCAGGAGAAAGAATGAACTGAAACCCCTTAAAGTGGTGAGCCCTGTACAATTACCAGGCAGGGGTGTGAACCTAGTCAGTGTGCCGGGGGGGGTCACATGTAGAGGAACACAAAGGTACCTGGATGTTAAAATATAAGAGCCTCTGTTGCTGGTTTGCTGGTTCCAATACTGTATGATGGTGAGGTATGTAAGGGTGGAGCAAGGGCAGAATACTAAGCTGCTGGTTGCTTGCACAGCTGATGCCCTTATGCTCTGGTCTGCAATGCAGAGGGCCACTGAGAGGGAGAGATCGGCAGTGGGGGAGGGGGAGTGAGGCAGCATCTCCCACCCCTCTTACCCCCCTGGAGATTGGCTGGCTTATGTGATGGCATGGGAGGTCTGCTTGCAATTAGCTGGAGTCTGGGCTCTAAACCTCCAGCTGATTTGTACCTTTTTCAGTCAACTCTGTGTGCTTGTCTTTATTTTGTTCTTCACTCTTAGCCACCCAATTGACATGCAAAGCGACTACCAGATGATTCTGACCTCCTGATCTTGGTTCTGGCTGGCAGCATGACGTTCTGCAGCAATTGACAGTGGTTGGGGGGGGGTAAGGCACCAAATTCCACCCCACTTGACCCTCTGTAGACTGGCTAGTGACTGTGATGTGGTGGCATGGGAGGTCTAATTGCAATCAGCCGGAGCCTGGGCTTTAAAGCTCCAGTTGATTCGTACCATGTTCAGCCAAACCCAGTGTCCTATGCTTTTTTTTTCACTCTGCTGCTTGATTGGTGTGTAGACAGACTAGTTAGATGGGTAAAGCAAAAATATTAATTTACTTGTACAGTACAGTTTCATTCCATTCACATTTTTAGCCCAAGTTTCACATGGTAGCGACTGTCTTCTAGTAAGGGATAAAAGAGGCAGAGTCAGTTGGGATTTTCAATTGATGGGATGTTTAGATGCTATACTAGAATTTGAACTAAGGATTATATAGGCATGAGTTAAAATCATAGAAAGCCCCTGCTTATTGCAAAACACAGCAATAAATATGGGCTATGACAGCAGTGCACTTATCACAATTATAGTCTGTAAACAAACCACAATTACGGCATTCTACCATAGTCCCAGCCCAATATTTATAGGTTTATATCATTTATCTTGTTAATATAACTTGGCCTATAAATGTGTGCTGCCCTGCTGCTGTTGTATAGCTCCTGTGGGAAAATACTTCCTGTTGCAAAACTTATGTTTTTACAAAGTAACAGACTGCACGATACACATTGGAAACTTTCCAAATCCCAAAACAACATTTATTGTGCAATATTACTGTTTTAAAGCTGTTAAATAGACTGACAGGTTAATATAAAAAAAATCAAATGCAATAACAGATGTACAGCAGAAAGCAGTTTTGGAACCAAGAAGAACATAAATAAGCACTTTAACAATAATTTTGAATAAACTTGAAAAGAAAGCAAAAGCAACAACTGGAACTTAAAGACTCGGGGATGGATTTTCAAAGGCTTTAGATTGTTGCAAGCCCCGGGTCCACCAAACATATGGCGCACCAGGCTTGTGGCACTCTAATGGGATTTTCCATTCCGTGCAACAACTGACACAAGCTAGACCATGCTTTTGTGGTCTAGCTTGCGTTGATCTTTGGGGGCTGTTTTTACGGAGCTTGCTTGCATCACAGATTTGGTGCCAGCTGCCATAAATCAGGAAAATTGTCACAACTGCGACTGACCTTCAAAAGCCAGGCACAGCTGTGGCAAAAGGGATTGAGGCGCCAGTGATTTCAAAGTGTTGTTAAGCAGGGCTTGATGCAAACCCTGCACTGCCCTTTAAAAATCTGACCCTGATCTGTAAGAAATTTAGCTGTACAAGGCTAAACGTAAACACTGTTTAAAAATTATCAAATCCAGTTTTGTAAGGCTAGGCACTGCCCCTGTGGTCTATCTTGCACAGTACATATTTGCACATATATAATTTTACTATCATATTTTAGTTTTAAGGTGTCATGTTTTGCACCTGTACTAATGGGGTGTTTTGTTTCTTTCTAAGGATGCATCCAAAAAGAATCTGAACAGCTGGGTTATCAGTCAAATGGTCTGGCAGCATCCAGGTTTCACATCTGAAAAAAGACACAACTGCAACACAAAAATGATACAGTTAGAATCTGCATCACTTTTTTTTTTTTTTACCTCAAATCAGGTCTTTTTTTCACAAAGGGATACACTTCTTGAAAACAGGTGCAGGGCTACCTTGATACAATTGGGTAGGCGCTGAGCAATCAATCAGTCAATCGATAAATCAATTTTTTGGAAAGCAAATTGAGAACAAGCTCTCTTTTACAGTTGCATCCAACACAAGGTAACAGCAAAAACAATGAAGACAACATATGTATAAATAACAATGTAAGGCACGTATAATGACAATAAAAAGTACAGCCCTGTATAAAAAGTACAGTACAATCAAGACAAGCAAGTACATTCATGTGTCATAATTTTGAAGAGGTTCTGTTTATACCGGCATAGCCTTCATTTTATCCGTGTCCTGTCTTTTTACACCCCCACTAGTTTATTATGTTCATTTGCACTCTTTTTTTTAAAAACTCAGCTTTATTGAAGAGTCTTGTTACAATCATAACAAATCCATAGGCATACATCAAGTCTATGAATAAATCCCTGCAATGGGAAATATCCTTAAATGTTTAACATACAGTCACATTCCAGATATTATGGATTACTAACAGAATAGTGCCACAATAAGTTAGACAAAGATGGCCGGGATGAATGTCTCATCACTACAGCACCATTTACAATGACATTTCTCTTAGTTTGACCTTGGAAGGTATGTTTCACATAGACTTCACCCTAGTATACTGGGTTTGCTCAAACAAAGCTATAACTAAGGAACTCATAACGAGGGCTAGGGACCTTTTCTTCTGGGTCCACTCACCTGGGTCTCACCAACATGGCCCCTGGTTATGCTGTGCAACCATGTCCCTCAACTGTGTTTCCTTATTTAATGTGTTTCTTAAGACTTTTCCTTTCACCCATCCCTGAAGCAGTGATCTCTTCCCCTCTCCCCACCAAATTTCACCAATGATATCATTCATCCCCCTCACCACTAAGCAGCCATGTTTCCCAACCCCTCTATCTATCTACATGTTTCTCCCAGCTTAATCTGAGCGTAGCAGTGATTGACTCCAACAGGAGCACTTCTTTCATTCTGTGGACCCAGTCTCCCAACCTACGGGGATCTGGTGCCAACCATTTCCCTGTAATGCTTTTTAAGGCCACTACTGACATGGTTAGCAGGACTTTCCTGGCCTCTGCAGAATGATGTGTCAAGGAAAGCAGACCTAGCACCCATTCCTCCCCTGATAGTGGGATTTGCACCTGTGTAATTGTGTGGACTATACTTTGTATCTTCTGCCAGTATGGGGAAAGTACTGGGCAATCCCAAAGAATATGCCAGTAAGTGCCTAGACCCCACCCCCTCTCCAGCATCTATTGTCTCTCAAGGATTTAAAATGTTTGGTTACCAGTGCCACTGGGGTATGGAAAAATCTTGTTAGGATTTTCCAAATCAATTCTCTCCATATCGGAGCAGATGTGGCTCTCCAGCCCCATCTCAGTCTATGGTTCCAATCTGCATTTGCACTCTTATACCTCATTATTGTATTGATTATATTGCCTTGTTTCTTTTTCCCTATCTCCTAGGACATATCTGGTCAGTATGCTCTATAGTACACAGTCTAATTTCAAAGTAGGTGTTGGTTAGGGGACAACTGGTGGCACAAATGTAACCCTCTCTCAAAATGGGACTTATATTTAGCTCTCACCAGAGCACTGCTGCTGCCTTCCCCTGCACTGTTCCTTCTCCCTGCTCCCATGCCAGACTGCAGCTGCAGGACCCAGGGCTGGACAGGACACTGACATTTGTTCTGTGGGCTTGTTCAGTGCCATTCTCTTTGTGACCAGTACACCTCCAACTCTCTTCACTCAACTGGCCCTTGGATTATCTTCAGGGTCAAGGACTCCACAACAAGGAGGCTGCTCAGTTTCAAGCAGCTCTCAAAGCTGCACAAAATACAAAATCACTCCTCCCCTGAGAGCACAAACTTTGGGGATATTCAACAGCACTCCTGTACCACGAGTTAGTAGCAGTACAAATCTTTATTTTTAGACAGGAAAAGATGGAATAAAACATCATTAGGACTGAAGTCCTGTTTGCAAGATGATCCTGTAATTGACTTAAAAATACATGTAGTTTCAATATAAAACAATTTGCAAGAGGCACATAAATACATTTCATAGACTTACATTCATTAATTTCTACACAGAATAGAACAAAGGGTGGGAACAGAGTATATACAGTAAATACACAACATTTTTCTAATATAACACTGTATTTGCCATATTTGTAAGCTAACCATTGCACATGCACCATGTTTTTAATTTATGTTTTAACTCTGCAATAAAAGACTTTGTGCTATTGTGAACTGTGTTAATAGTGCTTTTTGAGTTCCACAATGTAAAGGTAATTACAGACAAGCACATATTTCCGAACTTATTTATAGTATAATCCAGCCTCTACTTCCACCAGATGGCAGCTGGGACAGGGAGGTGTTGATCCTGAGGGCAAAACACCACACCAAGGGACAGAAACATGTTAACATAGATAATAAAGTGAAAGACTATAAAAGCAACCATGTCTGTAGTTTCTCGGGGGGTCAGAGGACACACAGCTTGGCTGGTAATGTTGGGTGTTCCTGTGTTTAGCTCTACAAAACAGATAAATTAGTACATCCTATCACATGAAACTATATCTCAGGTTTCAGCACATTAAGTCCCCATGAAACTGACATAAATTTAGAGGCTAGTTCAGCTCTGCAAAACAACTTAATTGGAAGCTGGCTCAGGACTTATATGCATGCTTTTCCCCAGGAACTGGCAGCCACTGAGATCCAAGGGCTTAGCATAATGAATAATGGTTTGTCATTATGAAATAACTTCCCAATCTGCCTGTATACAGCTTATGGCTGGGGAATGGAAACACTGTTAGTAAGACACTTCATCAAAATCATCTATTGCCCATTGGCCAACTGTTACCTGATCCTGTGAGACCAACACCTTCTTCATCACCTGGAAGACCAGTCACCAGTAATGAGACATGTAAAAGGAGGATCCGTACTGCTCAGCCTGAACCACCAGTTGCAAATCCTGTGACACAGCCTGATGGGGTCTACATCAGCTGTGATGTGGACAATCAGTTTGTATGTTCTTACATTCCTGTATTCAGGCCAGCCATACCCTTTGGCCTTACAGTACACCAACCTGTACAAGGAGAAAGCAGTATGACCAACACTGGGGCTTTAAATACAGCAGCAGCACTCTTTGTTCCTTCTGACTTTGGGTCAGAAGTCATTGATAGACCTACTGTTCTGGCGGACAACAGAGGTCACTTGGATGTAGCACCACAAGATAATAAAGTGATACCCAGACTGTCTGAACCTGCTCCTGAGCTGCAAGCAGGACCTTCCAATGACCATGTGCAAGTTATTGCAGAAGAGCCATTTGTACCTTGTCCATCTAGAAGAGAAGTCAAACAACCTGTGAAGCTCACTTATGATGCGCCTAGTGTCTCCACCAACCTTCCCATACATGTGGGGCATAAAAGAATAAACCTGCTGCCCAGTCCTTTGTTGCTTCCTCCCTAATGCTGCCCCCATGTCATGTTGGAATTGTAGACATATCAATTGAGAAAGACAGTAACATTCAAATGCACACCATGTGTTCATGTTGAATAATGCCATCTGTTGATAATTCAATGTTTTTGGTGCAGTATTAGCCACTGCTAAGCAATTTAGATCACAAATTGTAGTGAGAAAGAAATAATGTGACCTACTAAGAATTGAATCCAGGCCCCCAGAATATGGTCCTAGTGTCTTGCCTGGGTGCCTGGTAGAATGACATCTTTTAGTCAGGATGCAGGAGTATTCGATAGACTGTTCTATTGTGTTTAGCATATTTGTGTTTTTCAGGCCTTGATGAGGACACCAAGGATTTCAGCAAGGGAAGGATGTAATACCATCCTAAAAGGGGGCTTACCTTTGGCTGTTTTAAGAGCACTGCTGCTTCCTTCCCCTGCACCACTCCTTCACCCTGTTCCTGGTGCAGACAGCAACTGCAGGACATGGGGCTGGACAGAACATAGAAACATAGAAACATAGACTTTGACGGCTGATAAGGACCACTTGGCCCACCCAGTCTGCCCATTTCCCTACCTACTCGATAAGCTGCAGATTTTAGTTAACCAACAGCCTACTTCCTGCCACCCCCCACTATAATTGCCTTATGTCTGTCCCATGCATGTTTGAATTCCTTCACTGTTTTAGACCCCACAGCCTCTCCAGGAAGGCAGTTCCACGCGTCCACCACACTCCATGAAAAACAATTTCCTCACATTACCCCTGAACCGTCCCCCCTGTATCTTTAAATTGTGCCCCCTTGTTCATACACATCTCTTTTTCTGAAAGATGCTACCCTCCTGGACTTTGTTGATTCCCTTGAGGTACTTGAACATTTCTATCATGTCCCCTCCTCCTTTCATCAAGGGTATACATATTAAGCTCTCTCAGTCTCTCTTCATATGGTTTCTGATGCAGACCCTGCACCATTTTAGTTGCCTCCTCTGGACTGCTTCCATTTTGTCTATGTCCTTGCGTAGATGGGGTCTCCAAAACTGCACACAGTACTCCAGATGGGGTCTCACCAACTGTCTGTACAGAGGGATAACCACTTCCGTTTTTCTACTTGTGATGACCCTTCCTATGCATTCCAGTATCCCCCTGGCTCTCCTTACTGACTTCTCACATTGCTTACCCATCTTTAGATCATCTGGTATGACTACCCCCAGGTCCCTTTCCATTTTTGTTATTGTTAGTACCTCCCCTGCTATTGTGTACTCTTCTCCTGGGTTTTTGTTTCCCAGGTGCATTACTTTGCACTTCTTTGCATCGAATCTAAGTTGCCATATGTCTGACCATTCCTCCAACCTTGCCAAGTCCCTTCTCATCCTTTCTAACCCCCTTGTGTATCAACTCTGTTACAGATCTTTGTGTCATCTGTAAAGAGGCATACCTTTCCCTCCAGACCCTATGCAATGTCACCTATAAAGATGTTTATGAGGACTGGACCTAGTACTGAGCCCTGAGGTACTCCACTAGTGACCCCCCTTTCTTTGGAATGTGTTCCATTCACTATTACCTTCTATGTTCTGTTGTACAGCCAGTTTACTACCCATACTACCACCCTGGGACCCACTCCCAGGCTGGCTAACTTGATTATCAATCTTTTGTGTGGGACTGTGTCAAATGCCTTGCTAAAGTCTAGGTAGGCCATATCCACAGCCCCTTCCTGGTCTATTACTTTGATCACCCAGTCAAAGAAATCTATTAGATTCATCTGACATGACCTTCCCGCTGTAAATCCATGCTACCTTTGGTCCTGTGCCCCACTGGCCTCTAGGTACTCAACAATTCTTTCTTTCAGAAGTTATTCCATCATTTTCCCTACCACTGAGGTCAAACTTATAGGTCTGTAGTTTCCTGCTTCTGCCTTGCTCCCACTTTTGTGAAGAGGAATCATATCTGCCCTCCTCCAGTCCTCAGGTACCACCCCATCCTCCCATGATTTGTTAAAAAGTGTTGTCAGTGGTGTCACTAGGTCCTCCCTTAGTTCTTTTAGGATTCTGGGGTGAATCCTGTCAGGCCCCATTGCTTTGTCGACCTTGAGTTTTAGGAGTTCTTATAGGACTCTTTCTTCTGTAAATGGACTGGTGTCAACCCCCTACCCAGAGTGCTTGTATTGTCTGGTTTAGGTAACTCCTCCTCATCTTCTTTTGTGAATACTGAGCAAAAGTATTCATTCAGTAACTCTGCCTTTTCACTGTCTCCCTCTGCCCACCTCCGCTTTCCCTTATTAATCTTCACTATTCCTCCCTTAACCTTTCTATGTTCCCTAATGTACCTATAAAAGGTTTTATCCCCCTTCTTAACTGAATTGGCTATTTATTCCTTGGTTTGGGCTTTTGCTATTCTGACTGCTTTCCCCACTTCTTTCTGCTTTAATTGATACAGTTCCCTGTCGTGCTCCTTCTGTGATAGGACACTGTCATTTTTTTGTAGGCCTGTTCAGTGCCCTTCACACCCTTCACACTGTGGCCAGTGTACCAGCACCTCTTTTCACTCAACCAGACCCTGGACTGCCTTCAGCATAAGGGAGCCCACAGCAAGGAGGTTGCTTAGTTTCAAGCAGCTCTCAAAGCTGCACAATGTGCAGAATTGCTCCTCCCCCAGAAGCACAACCTTTAGGGACACTCAACAGTGGTCCTCTGCCACCAATTCAACCCCAGTCCCACTGGATGGCAGCAGGGACTAGAAGGTATTGATCCCGATGGCCAGAAGCCACACCAAGGGACAGAAAAATGTAAAAATAGAAGATAAAGTGAGCCATGTTTGTAGTTTCTCTAGCCCCTGGACTACTAAAAAGGAGATCAGAGAATACACTGGGAACATTGGGTGTTCCTGTGTTTAGCTCTGCAAAACAGCTAGATTTGTACATCCTGTTCATGTGAAACTATAGCTCAGGTTTCAGTATGTTGTGTCCCTGTGAAACTGACATTAATTTAGAGGCTAGATCAGCTCTAGCTCAGCTCTGCAAAACAGCTTAATTGCAAGCTGGCTCAGGACTTGTATGCACACTTTCCCCAGGAACTGACAGCCACTGAGAGCCAAGGGTTTAGTATAATGAGTAATGCATGAGATGCAAGCCAAGGAAATTTAATCCATTGGATTTTGGAACAGGGAGAGATATGTGCATAGAGCAGATTTGTCTGGGATACAGAAGGAAAAACAGCTGTGAGTAAAGTCAGCAGTCAGTCACAAGGTTGGAAGAAAACTGTTAAAATAATCTTTGCAAAACAACTTTTGTTTCCTCCAGGAATAACACCAAAGCTCCTGCCCTGGGCTTTGAGAGCTATCAGAACTTGTACTGACAGAGAGTCTAAGTTGCCTGAGGCTCTGAGTAGGACAGAAGGAGCAGGACAGAGAATTGTATAAGTTAAAGCAAAATGAAGCTGGGAAGGCAGTCAGAACAGCAAAGGCCCAAACTGAGGAAAAGATAGCTAACTCAGTTAAGAAGGGGGATAAAACCTTTTATAGGTACATCAGGGAGCGAAGGAAGACCAAGGGAAGGATAGTGAGGCTTAATAAAGGAGAGGGAGGGTGGGCAGAGGGAGACTGTGAAAAGGCAGAGATACTAAACAAATATTTTTGCCCAGTATTTACAAATGAAGAGGGGAAGGTACATAAAACAAACAGTAGAAACACTCTGGATACAGAAGTTGATACCAGCCCATTTACAGATGAAAGGGTTATGAAAGAACTCTTAAAACTGAAGGTGGACAAAGCAATGGGGCCTGATGGGATTCATCCCAGAATTCTAAAAGAACTAAGGGTAGAACTAGTGACACCACTGACTACCCTCTTTAACAAATCATGGGAGGATGGGTTGGTACCCGAGGACTGGAGGAGGGCAGATGTGATTCCCCTTCACAAAAGTGGGAGCAAGGCAGAAGCAGGAAACTACAAACCTGTTAGTTTAACCTCAGTGATAGGGAAATGATGGAATCACTTTTGAAGGAAGAACTGTTGAGTATCTAGAGGCCAGAGGGCAGCATGGATTCACAGTGGGAAGGTCATGCCAGGCGAATCTGATAGATTTCTTTGACTGGTTGGCCAAGTAGTAGATCAGGGAGGGACTGTGGACATGGCCTACCTAGACTTTAGCAAGGCATTTGACACAGTCCCACAAAAAGATTAATATACAAGTTAGCCAGCCTGGAGTGGGTCCCAAGCTGACAGCCTGGGTAAAGAATTGGCTGGAGAATAGGACACAGAGGTAATAGTAAATGGAGTCCACTCAGAAGAAAGGGGGTTACTAGTGGGTACCGAAGGGTTCAGTATTAGGACCAGTCCTCTTCAATGTCTTTATAAGCAACATTGCAGAGGGACTGGAAGGAAAAGTATGTCTCTTTGCAGATGACACAAAGATTTGCAACAGAGTTGATGCACAAGGTGGGGTGAAAAGAATGAGAAGGGACTTGGCAAGGTTAGAGGAATGGTCAAATGTATGGCAGCTTAGATTCAATGCTAAAAAGTGCAAGGTAATGCACCTGGGAAACAAAAACCCAGGGGAAGAGTACACAATGGGGGGTGAGATACTAACAAGAACAAAAATGGAAAGGGACCTGGGGGTAGTCATATCAGATTACCTAAAGGTGGGCAAGCAATGTGAGAGGGCAGCAAGGAGGGCTGGGAGGATACTGGGATGTATAGGAAGAGGCATCACCGGTAGAAAACAGAAAGTTATTATCCCTCTGTACAGACAGCTGGTCAGACCCCATCTGGAGTACTGTGTGCAGTTCTGGAGACCCAATCTCCGCAAAGACATAGACAGGATGGAAGCTGTCCAGAGGAGGGCAACTAAAATGGTGCAGGGTCTGCACCGGAAGACATATGAAGAGAGACTAAAGGAGCTTAATATGTATAGCCTCGAGGAAAGGAGGAGAGGGGACATGATAGAACGTTCAAGTACCTCAAGGGAATCAACAACGTCCAAGAGGGTAGCATCTTTCAAAAAAGGGTGTGCAAGAACAAGGGGGCACAATTTGAAGATGGGGGGGCTCAGAGGTAATTTAAGGAAGTATTTTTTCACAGAGAGGGTTGTGGATGCATGGAATGGCCTTCCAGAGGAGGTTGTGGAGTCAAAAACAGTGGTGGAATTCAAGCATGCATGGGTCAGTCATAAGGCCATTCTAGGGGGTTGGGGTAGGAAGAAGTAGGCTGCTGGTTAACTAGGATCTGCATCTTATCCAGTAGGTAGGGAAATGGGCAGACTGGGTGGGTCAAGCGGTCCTTATCTGCCATCAAATTCTATGTTTCTATGTTTACTCCTTGGGGGAAGGTAAAGGCAAGTGCCTTATGGGGTGAAGAGGACAGCACAGACCAACACAGCCTGCACTCCTTGCTACCTGGAAGCGTGTTGGGTCCACCACACCTGGGGCTGGATTTTCAGCACCCCTAGAATTCAGCACAGGTGCGGGGGAAAACTAGCTCAAGTGGGTCTTCATTTGTGGAGCTGCTGTTTTTCCCACAGGCAATGGATTTTCAAAGCTGGAGCTAGTTTATAACTGGCTTCACAATTTACGGCAGTTTGTGGCCATTTTTTGGTGCAGTTCTCTAAAATATTTCACCTGGTTGTACCAGGCATAACATCCCCCCTCAGCTGTGCCTGCTGCCTGTGCAAAGCACAGGTTGAAGATATGAATGTCCGCAGGTGCAGAGAAGTCATAACACAGCGGTGACTGCAGCATGGGACTTAGTCTCTGAACAGTCGAAAATTAGGCTCCTGAACCATTGCCTGCATCTGCAGTCCCGAGGGTGACCTCCTAACAGCCAGCCTGCAGAGTATGCTAAGCTCATGAGTACTGGATCAATACCCCTGCAATATTTCTGCTAACAGAATCAGATATGAGTAATTGCTGGGCATATCTGAGCAATGATTAATCAAAATCCATTTATACAACTGCAACAGTCAGGTGCAGTTAGTGTTTGTGTTGAATGACTTGTTTGGGATCCCCAACCACCAGCCCTCATTTGGTACCACAGCATTGTCCAACATCAGGCCTGCAACTGCTCATTCTGTGCACACAATTAATGGACTGCATTGGGAGCTCTCTGGTGGTACTGGTGCATCAGTAAGGGGGAAACTGTAAATACTGTGTGGGTGCTCATCAGATAGTGAAGGGATCTGGGGAGTGATCTCAAAACTGTTTCACTGTATTTAATCCATTCCAGTCCCATCCAGAGCCTGTTCCTGTCCCCCTAATAAATGTCCCTTGTGTTTAAACTGCAATTTATTGTGTTTTGCATATTGTTGTGGTTGCATGCATGCATGCATAGAGTGTATGTTGGGGGTTGTGAATAATAGTAAATGTTCCCTGTCATTAGGGTGGGGTTGCATTTATTTCCCATGGGACAGTATCCTGCCAGCCATCAGTCAAAAGGGTCCCCATAGGTGGGGTTACCACACTACTTTTTCATTTCCTCCATTACCAACCAAGCCTAGGTGCCATTCACCCAAAGGTCTTATACACAATGCCCAGGTATTATCAGGCAAGTGTTGTCACACACCTTGCCAGTGGGGTGGTTACACAAAGTTACATATTCATATATAAATGCAGAGGTTACAGATACTGTGTGTGTCATAAATCTTTATTATTTTTATAACCACAATAAAAGTTAGTACCTATAATGGAGACTGGGATGGTATTCTACATTGTGGGGCTTTATATTCAAAAGTACCTTGACTGGATGTCTTTACTAATTCTAGGAATATGTTATTGTTGTTATTAAATGTATTTAAAACAATAGATCAAGGCATTGAGCATGTCTTTTTAAAATGGCATCCAGTCAACCTGCAGAAGAAAACTTGCATTCCAGTACCTAACCTGACATATATAAAATTATTGCTGGATGAATACGGATATAATATACAACCACACTATTTACAAGTAGCAATTACCCATAGTGAAAGCTTTTTGTATTTCATACAGATCATTCAGGATTCAAAATATCCATATAATTCATAGTATTTAAATTATTTAAATGATTCAAAATGCTATATCAAACTTAGAAAAGGATTCCCTCTCCACTACAACAATTTTAGGGTAAGGACTAACAGCTTTTGAATATGAAGATGAATTCTGCTGTTGGATCTGAAATCATGTGACATATTAGTAATAAGGGTCAGCAAACTGTATGTCTCCTGGCAGATTTCCCGAAAAGATTTAGAAACCAGACATGCAAAATGCATAAATCTTGTAGTATAAAGTGAGAGCCCCTCCAAATGAGCATACATAAGGCGATGATGACTACAATATTCCCATTGAAGTACAAAAATGACAGTGTAAGTTATTAACAAAACCTAGCCATTTAAGTTGACCAGAAGGGACAGGACCATAAACAACAGGCCCATACTGAATAATGAAACAGGCATATGAGTTATCATGTTCTTCTTGGTGGGTTCTGGCAAGCAACATTTCTTCTTGTAAAATATTCCCTGCTTGCTGTGCATTTGGGAAGTTAGCTTGTTGGTACGACAACCAAATGGGTGCTGTGTTAAACATCAAAAAACATAGAACCAGCAAAATAATGATTTTTCAGCAGACATGATACATTTATTATGCCTGATCAGCAAAAGTAAATATATCACCTTAACTGAACAAAAAAGTTAGTTTGTTGAATCAATGGCTTATGTGCAAACACTGAGATTAATGACCAGAAATCTATGTACATTGTGCCCAATTTGTTAAACAGGAAATGAAACAGGAGAAGGCCAAATTAGCAATCACTGACTGACTAGGTTTTGATAGCAGTAAACTGTGATCCACAGTGTTAAAGATTTTTTATTAAGTCCACATGAATCACTCCTGCTAGCAAACTTTTCTCCGTACCAAAGTGAACTGCACTGGTAAATATTAACAAAGAAGTACTGTAACAGTGGAATTCTTTGTTCTAAACCCAGATTGGACAGGGTTGAAGATGTTAGCATAATTACAATGGCTGTTTAAAGACAAATATGTCCAGGACTTTAGAAACATAGAATTGGATTGCAGAAGGAGACCAAAGGTCCATTGAATCTGCCCTTGCTATATTATACTACTTCACCCCACTGGCCTACTGCCCTGGTGGTCTGTATCCCTCACTCCTCTACCCCACCCCTCAAACCTTTGTTGCCCCCCCTTGGGGACTATGAGTTCCCTTGCCCTGTCCCAGCCATATTTAAATCTTTTAAGGGTAGCTACCCCCACCATTTCTGCTGGCAGACTCTTCCATGGTTCAATGTTTGGGTGAATAGAGTATGGGGTTAGTAGTGCTTATATAACTGTAGTTTACTTTGGTTTTTCTCTATTTCCACCCTTGGTGGGTAAGCTGGGTAGTGAGTAGGGAATAGAAAGCCCAGCACCAAGGGTGAGTAGAGTGCTGGAGAAGGAGGAGGCAGGGGTGGATGGTGGGTGTTTCACAATGCGCTAAGTGGGGAACTGCCATGGGAGGCTGGCCTTTGTAGATGATGAGGGAGGAGCTATTCCCCCACATTGAACCTTGAGCTATAGCCCTCCTATTCAATGTTTGGGTGAATAGAGTATTGGGTTAGTAGTGCTTATGTAATTGTAGTTTACTCTGGCTTTTCTCTATTCCTGCCCTTGGTAGGTAAACTGGGTAGTGAGTAGGGAATAGAAAGCCCAAAAGAATTACTGATGAATGTTCAACAGAGTATGATTACCTCTTCCAACTCGTGGAGAGTATGACCAGTAGCACACAGGAGAGGAAAAAACCACAGATGGAGGAAACCTCTGAGGACCCATGGTTATTGACTCATCCATCCTCCCGGCAAACTAAGAGGAGATGAACCTAGGTTCTAGCAACCATAAGCTAATTTTTGAGGATGGTGAATTGCTTGGAGAGATGACAGTCCATCTTCGAATCCTATGGATGATGCCTTCTGGAAGGACAATTCTGAGGTTGAAGAGGTAGGTCTATTCTGAAGGAGCATCTAAATCCTGAGAGCAGAGTAGGTCCAGTCAAAAAAAGGGGGAATGTAGTCCAGGTTTCCAAGGTGATGATGGATGATGTCCAATAAAATTACAGAGACTAATGAGCAGGAAGAGCAGTATTTGATAAATTTATTACCAGACTTTGAATAGTGGAAAGTATGATGGGTTATGAAGTCATAAGGTAAAGGATCTAACTTTGTAGAAGGTTTAACATTCAGATTAGGGTCTGGAGATGTGGAGTTGTGCGGTGAGTGATAAGTTTCAATGTAGGCATCCATGAAGCAGATGACAGTCGGACAGAGTCTTTATGTGCCATGCAGGAGTAGCGACATGAAAGATTTTAAACCAATGAAGGAAGATTGGTATATGCAGTAGAGATGGTAACTGAACATATATGGAATACTTTGATGTTCCGTGTGAGAAATTTGAGAGTTGAGTTGGGTATTGATGTCATAATGATACTTGCATAGGACCTTGCTGGTCTGGCAGTAGAAAAAGTAGATATGATTTTTTTTTTTTGTGGCGTAATTGCCTATGACATGCTCTGAGGCAGCCAGGACTATTTTGCTTTACAGGTAATCGAGTGTCTAATTACTGTGGGAAGCCTGGAACTGGGTTTTTGAAAGAGCCTATAGACTAATATGGCAATGGGAAGTTGAGAGCGGTGTAGAATTCCAGGGGTGCCTAGCACTTTAGTCCAATATAGATATGTTGACAGGCAAAACTGGGATAGTAAGACAGCCAGATCAGTTGCGGACGGAGCCTGCTCTTGGTGAAAGTCTTCGCTGGAAGGAGCATGGGAGGTGAATCATGAGGGGATGAGCTAGAAGGACCACTGGATGGGCAGCTGACTTGATTGATGATAATATGATGAAGGAATGTAGATGATTGTATGAAGTATAGTGACACGTAGGAGCTAGAAAACAGTGGTTTAGATAAAATTCCTTTAGTAAGGCAGCTTGACAATGGAGATCCGATGATGGGAGTTCTGGGAAGGTATCTGTGAAGGTCTTAGGACATCCAATGGCTGAGGAAGTAGGAGTCGAATAATGTGATCAACAGATTCAGTGCTCGTAGAAGAAGCTATGGAAAGATAAAATGGATGATTTCAGTACTACTATGAGGTATCTTGCGGTTCCCGTTATGCGTAACATCGATGATGATCACAGAGTCATTGTATGACAGAAGGAATTAGATCAGTTTCCATGTGAAGGATATCCTGTGAGACATGGTAGATAGGGAAGCCATAGTGCTTGAATTGATGGGTTGCGTAGGGAGCATCTAGTAGAGTCGGATGAGGGATTAGATCTTTTTTATAGTCCAATCGAATGGCAATCTGGAACTGATCCTGGGGAGATGATTGGGAATTATAGATAACTCTATGATGATGTAAGGGTCTATAAGGCATGTTGTCCAAAGGATGTTTTCTAGAAGAAGATTTCCTCAGGTAAAATGAACAAGTGTTCCATCGAGTAGTGGATAGGAGTTGTTAGGGTGGCCAGGGTAGGAGTATGAGATAGATGAACAGGAGGTGTAGTTGACTTGGTAGGAATACTGGCCGGGGATAGGGTAAAATGTCCAAAAAGAGCCACACCAAACAGGATGAAGCCCTGAGCCACTAAGGCAATGAGGAGAAGGCAGCTGTCCAAGGATGGAGAGGAAAGTCCAGAGGGCATATCAGCAGACTGGGGGAAGGAGTCCTAGAAAACAACAGAGGCTAAGCCGTAGTGACATCACAGGTGCAGGAAGGAACAGGACTGGGGTCAGCAAAACAGCAAACCCAATTAGGATATAGCAAAGCCACTGCAGGTCATGAATGGTGGATCCAAGGAAGACCAGAAGCGAATCCAGATACCAAGTGCTACGAAGTTGAAGTATGAGGTCCCATGTTTGCAGAAAATGGTGAACGGTGAGTGCAGAGAACAGAAGGTGCTGGAGTGATGAGGCATGAGGTTCCCACCTCTGAAGGAGAAGTCAAACTGGTATGATAGACACGGAGGGACAACCAGCAGCATGGAAGTCCAGGAGGCAATCAAACTGAATGGAGGTAGAGACTGAACAAGCTGGTGGAGTCCAAGTTGAAAGCATAAGGAGTGCAAGGTGGGGACGAGTACGATGAGTCCATGGAAGTGCAGGATGAAGACTGGTGAGGACGGATATGGAAGGCAACTAGAGTACAGGGTTCCTGTTCCTGAAGTGAAGCAGCAACTGGATTGTTAGGTAGAGAATGCATGAAGTTGAAACAGTCGATTGCAGAAACAGGCTTCCATCCATGAAATCCGAGGTGAGGTGACCATCACTCAATGCTACCAGGCAAGGTAATATGGGGAAGACAGATGGGGAAGTGGTCCCATTCCCAAAGGGAAGCAGCAACTGGGTAGTTAGGTAGAGAATGCATAAAGTTGAAACACTGGAGGACAGACACAGGCACTCATCCCAGGTAGTCAAGGTGAGACGACCTTCACTCAAGGCCATCAGGTAGAGGATGTTGAAGGCAAATGGGGTAAAGTGGTCCTGTTCCCGAAGGGAAGCAGCAACCGGGTAAAGAATGCAATAAAGATGAAATGGTCATTTGCAGACACAGGCTTCCATCCCAGGCAATTGAAGTGAGATGACTGGCACTCGATGCCTCCAGGAAATGTAGGAGAAGAAGACAAAGGAGGTGAAGTGGTCCTGTTCCAGAAGGGAAGTGGCAACCAGATATTCTGGTAGAGAATGCATAAGTTTGAAACATGGATTGCAGATACAGGCATCCATCCCTGGTAGTCAGTGTGAGATGACCTGTAAGCGATGCCACCAGGCAGAGGTAGGCTGTTGAATGCACTTGGGGTACAGTAGGCCCATTCCTGAAGGGAAGTGACAACCAGGCATCAGGTAGAGAATGCAAAGGTTGAAACAGTCGAACGTAGACTCAGGCTCCCATCTCTGGCAGTTGAGGCAAGACAACCATGAAGTGAGGCAGCTAGGCATAGGCAGGATGTTGAAGGCACATGGAGTAAAGAGGTCCCGTTCCTGAAGGGATGTGGCAACTGGTATCAGGTAGAGAATGCATAGTATGACACAGTAGATTGCAGACATGGCTCCCATCCCTGGTAGTTAGGGCAAGCTAACCTTCACTCGATGCTGTCAGGCAGAGTTAGGGATGGAGCATGTCAGGTTTGTAAGTAGTAGGTAGTAATTCTAATGGAATCCCATCCCCAGTAGACATGGCAAGCCTACCTTCGCTCAGTACCTCAGAATGTACAAGTTAGGGATGGAGTCCGGAAAAGCTGCTGGTATGATAAGGGCAGCTGGCTGCATAGTCACAGGTAGGGAAACAAGGCAGTATGAAGGGGAATGCAGCAAGTCAGAGTGGGGAAAGCGTGAGGAGGAGGAAGGTAAAATGAATACCAGTAGAGTGGAGACAGGAAGTAATCCGGAGAGGAGCATGTTGATGGCGATGGAATGCAGTGAATGACTGAAGGCAGTGAAGGCTGTGAGGGTAATGATACAAGCATGGGTGGCAGAAGCCAGATAGGCAGGAAGGCATGATAGATCCTGTGGCCTGCAGGAATAATGCGGAGCTTAGGGAGCACCGCAAGGAGAGTGGAATAGGGAGCTGGCAGGAATGATGTGAGTAACTGGCATGCTGGTATGTGAGGAGCACCAGGGGTAAAACAAGGGACAGGAATCTCGATGCTGAGCAGGGAATAGGTGCCAGGAGCAGAATGGTAAGGGGTGCAGTTGCCAGACTAAGGGTAGAGGTAGGATAGGTCAGGATGGGAGGAGGGTGTAAGTGGAGATGGAATGCTGGTGTGAGGAGCGAAAGGCCCAAAAAGAAACCTGGAAAGCATGTGATGAGGGCAGGAAGAGGGGAAGGGGTCAGGAAGAGACACAGGGGCAGATGAGGCCCTGGGAAGAGGGGGGCAGAAGCATCGTAGAAGGAAACCAGGCTTGCAGATTTCCCAAGGTAGGCAATGAGCTACAAGCAGCAGGGAAACCAGAGAATGTGCTGAAGCTGGGGAAACCAAACTAGGAAGATGGGGAGGTGCATAGTACCCCTTAGTAGCATCCAAATGTCCCCGAATGGGGGAAATGGTGATCTGCAAAGGCAAAGCACACAGGCAAAACACGGCACAACCTAGGTAGGGAAAATGTGTGGAAACTGGGACAGGAAGCTGCAATGCCAGGGAGAGAAGGCAAAGCAAGGGTTGAAGCCCAGCAGAGTGGGAAGTGACTGAGACCCAGAGAGTAAGCAGGAACGGAGGTGCACAAAACCAGAATCAAGCTGTCATACAGTAGGTCAGGGCTGGGAACACCAAATACAAAATACAAGAAACCACCAGAACCGATATCAAGGCCAAGAACTCGTAAATGACTTAAAAAAAATAGAATTATAGGCTGTAAAAAACCAAATGACATTCAGCAATGAGAAATGTGTTGTTATGCATTTCGGAAAAAATAACTTGCATCATGGTTGCACATTAAAAGGACAAATAATAAAACCAGTAAATCAACAAAATGACTTAGGTATTATAATAGACTCGGATCTAGCATTTCATGCACATTACAATAACATCATTAATAAACAAACAGGCTAATAGGATGCATAAAAAGAAGCTTTACATCCAGAAATAGAAGATGCATTATTCCACTCTATAGGGCCTATGTCAGGCCTCATTTGGATTACTGCTCCCCCTTGTGGAATCCATACCTGAGAAGGGACGTAAATAGAATGGAGGGGGTGCAGCAGAGTGTTACCAAAATGGTGGAAGACATATCGACCATGAACTATGAACAAAGATTGGACAAATTAAAGATGTATTCCCTGGAGCAGAGAAGAATAAGAGGAGATGTACTTTTTATGCATAAATTATGTGGGGAGGAAGAGTTACTAACACTATTAAATCTATCTTATAATAAACATAATTGTAATTTAAGAAGCCACAGATATCAATTATCTCTAACATACCCAAAAAATAATAAAAGGAGATCCTTTTTTACGCAGAGAATAATAACCTTGTGGAACTCATTACCTAATTCCTTGTTTGATAATAGAGATCAAAAAATCTTTAAGCATAAACTCGATTCAATCCTGTTAAAATAAACATGGAAATTACCAGCTTGGCTGGAGACATACCAAAATGGGCCTCAGCTTTCTGTATGTCTATACCTCCTAGTATAACTCCTAGTAAGTTGAAAGCCAAAGCAGCACAGGGTGATGAAAAGACAAAACAGTCCGGAAAGCTAGGCAGCAGCAGAAGCAAAGCGGCAGCCAAACCGAAGTAAAACCAAGGCTTAGACCAGGTACATAGCCAGTAGGGAATGCAGCAGAGAGCAGTACTGGAGAAGGTAAAAGCATGAGGCCCATCGAACACACAGTGCAGGGAGAGAGAACAGAGCCAGAGCAACAGGAGGCTCACGGCAAAGTGACAGACCAGTCTGCCTGGGAACGAAAGGTCGACGAGGAAGCAGCGCAGGGCAGAAAAAAAACAACACTCACCGGCGGGAGAGACCCGCTGAGCAGCGTCATCATACAGTCCAGCTCCTCCAAGAATGGACTCATGCAGAAGGGAAAAACCAAGCAAGCACAGGGAGAGGATACCACATGGGAGGGCAGGAAAAGTGGAGCGGCTGCCTCAGACGGAAAAGTGCCAAGCAAAGGAGTCATCCAAGGAGGGAGAGGAGTGGCAATGAGGTACAGGGAAGGGGAGGCAAATGGGGGAGAAAACAAATGGGACAGCATACAGGAGGAAGGAGAGAAAAATGGTGGGCTGTTCAAGGCACATGGGGAGCAGCGCAAGTGAAATGGTGCAGATGTCCTGCAGTACACCACACAGCCTGGTGCGACCTCGGCGAGCATAGGGGAAGAAAAAGGGAGCAAGGAGCAGAAGGGAGACGGCTCAGCCCATGAGCCACACAGGATCCTAGGCACCGATGTTTTTCACAACGTGGTAAGCGGGGAACTGTCATGGGAGGCTGGCCTTTGCAGGTGATGTGGGAAGGACTATTCCCCACATTGAACCTCAGGCTATAGCCCTCCCATTCCACCACCCTCCCAGTGAAGTAGAACTTCTTCATGTTTCTCATGAATATGCCCTCCACTAACCTCCAGTCATGCCCACCAATGATTGCATCCCTAGTCTGTATGAATAGTTCATCACTGTTTATCTTGTTTATACCCCTAGGAAATGTATATGTTTCAGTCATACCCCCCACTCCTGCCTGGCCTCCAGCAAATACCCTGCACATATTTAAGGCCTCAAGCGACTTGCTGTACCAACTTTAGTCTGCTGACATCCTTCCTCAGGCAAGGGCTCTAGAACTGGGCAAAGTTCACAGCTCCATGCTCAAACCACTATAATACACTGGCTTGTTTGAAACATACAAAACCAGTAGACTTTCCTAGTCTTTGATCATGGGGGAGGGGGGAGGATATCTTACTTGTACCCACACCTTGGGAACTACAATATACTTGATTGTCAATACAAGTTAAACAGGCAAGTACTTTAACAAATTCTGATCACAGTCAAAGTGGTTGCTAATACAGTAAACTCATAAGGGATATAGAATTATTGTGTGGCTTGAATTGAAATTTACTTGCTGTAATGCTCTAATGTAGTAATGCCACACATACACAACAATAATATAAAATTAAAATTAACCTTACATACAAAACTAATTCAGAATCAGCTATTGTTGTGTTTTACACACACACACACACACACACACACACACACACACACACACACACACACACACGTACACACAGCAATACATACAGTACAGAAGATACACCCAGCACTATATACATTGCACTGACATGCACACAGCACTACAATCACAGATGCACTCAAGGCACTACACACACATACACACACATACACAGACACACACACACACAGACACAGACACACACACACACACACACACACACCACATACAATACACATTTGTGCAACAGAGCATTACATACACAAATGCACAAGAATACTGTATATGCTGGTGTGTACGTACAGAATAACTACTACACACGTATTATTACATACACAGATGTGCATTCAATACTGTATTTTAATTTCAGTTTCTAGTTTGGTGAGGGATGAATACCATTTGGCAGAGTGCATTTGCAAAATGTTCCAAGGTGCAAAGCTTCTTACAAACAGTTACAAATCAATACAATCTGATATAAAAAGTATCATAAATCTTAGAATCATGGAATGTGATAGCATCCAGTTTGCCCACTTGTTGAACTACCTACTGTATACCTGAACCTACTGCCTGTTAGAGTCTGCATCAATAAGACCTTTCACCTTATTCCATCTGTGCTTGAACCCACTCACTGTCTCAGTCCCACCATATCTGCTGGCAGGCTGTTACAAGGCTCATCTACCTATTCCGTAAAGAAATATGACCTCACATCTCTCCTGAATCTTTCTCCTACCAATTTCCAGTCATGACCTCTAGTCACATAACTAAGGTTACTAGTGAATAGATCCTCACAATTTATCTTGTTAATGCTCCTCAGGAATATGAACATCTCAGTCACATCACCCAGATCCCTTCTAGTCTCCCGGGAGTACATGTTCAGGGCCCTGCGCTGCACTCATAAATAACTGCCTTGCTGACCCTGAATCATTTTGGTTACTCTCCTTTGGCTATCTCCAGTCTGTTTTTATCCTTACTCAGGTGGGGTTCCAGAACTGGCCTTAGCAAGGACCTGTAGAGGAGCAATATCATGCCCTGCTTACTGTCAGTGCCTCTTCCTATGCACCCCAGCAATCCTAGCCACCTTATTATAGGCCTTGTCACACTGACTGGATTGTTTGAGTGAGTCACTAATGATCACTCCCAGGTCTTTTTCTTCTGATGAGACTGCCAGTGAGAAACCCCCCAACTGGTAATCTGTTCTGGTGTTCCCTTTACCCATGTGCATAACCTTGAACTTCTTTGCATTGAATTTAAGCTGCCAGACCTTGGACCACCTCTCCAACCTACCCAGATCCTCTTTCAGCTCTTTCACCCCATCTTAGTTATCCACTCTGCCACAGAACTTTGTGTCATATGGGATGGTAGCTGCACACTCGAGCAGACTCGCTATACCGTGAGGCCTGTTTCTGCTGGCAATTTCATATGTTCATATGTCATCTGCAAAGAGACACAACTTTCCCTGTATTCTTTTGCCAGTGTCAAAAAAGGATATGCTTAAGAGGACAGTCCAAGGACTGATCCATGCTGCACTCCACTCATCCACTCATGACATCCCTGTTTCCTGATGTGAGCCCATTGACCACAAATCTCTGTTTGTGGCCTCCTAGCCAGTATCCCCACCCATCTGGTTAGTTCTCCTCCTACTCTCAGATCCCATAGTTTTTTTCAGTAGTCTCATGTGTGGCACAAAATTGAAAGCTTTGTTGAAATCAAAGTAGAGTATATTGTCTGCCTGCCCCTTGTCTATAGCTTGAGCAATCTAGTCAAACAAAACAATTAAGTTAGTCTGACAGGGCCTCTCTGCCATGAATCTGTGCTGTTTGCTATTGTGAAGACAACTGCTTTTGAGATAGGCTACCAGATCCTCCTTGACTAGAGTCTTCATCAGCTTGCACATGATGGAGGTGATACTGACAGGTCTGTAGTTACTCAGCTGCTTCCTGTCCCTTCCCTTATGGAGTGGGACCATCTGAGCCATCCTCCATACCACAGAGACAACCCCAGACTGAACTGAGCTGTTGAATAGCCCCATTAGGGGTTCTGCCAGCTCTAGCGACAGTTCCTTGAGCAAAATTGGATGTAAACCATCAGGCCTCGGTGCTTTGTCAATCTTCAGTGCTGCCAGCCCCTTCCATAATTTATCAACAGTGAATTGAATTTGTTCCAGTTCCTGAATGCCTCTGTGTGAATCTTTGATTCTGCTCTCCAGCAGGGGTCCAGACCATCTGCTTCCTCTGTAAATACTGAGTAGAAGTCATTTATAACTGATGCCTTCTGCCCATCCTCCTCTATCACTTGTCCATCATTTGACAGCCTCACAATCCCTCCCTTTGTCTTCTGTTTTTCTCTGATGTAATGGAAGGAAGTTTTTTCCTACATCTCTCACTCCTTTTACAATATGCTAAGTTCAGTGGCAGACTTAGCATCTCTGACCTGGTTTGCTGGCCAAGGCACCTAGCTTCACCTGAGCTCTTTCCTTCTAAGACTGCTTGAAAGGCAGAGTAGAGAAACTTACCAGAGCAAGGGAGAAGGATTAAGACTTAGTTTGGCTAAGCAGATTTACTGTGTGGTGGTGTTTTTATTTTTTACTCACAGGGATTGCTACTGTTTGTTGCTAACATTTCATTGCTTTATTTTTTCTCTGATTCAAATTGTTGTTGCTGGTATACCTTCTTCTGCATTATTACAAAGTGTGCCTACAGGTGTGTGCTAACAGATTACTGCTGTAATCTTCTGAGTCAAATTGTCTTTTGCAAGGTATATCTTCTGTTACTGCTTTATTTTTCTCTGGAGCAAAGTGTTTCTTACAGGGTATATCTTCTCTGAAATTACTGTATTACAGGTGGAGCTTACATTTTTGTGACTTTTTTATCATTGGGCTAAGCAAAATTACTGTTTGACACTGTGTTTTATTTTATTCTTGTTTGTTGAAAAGGTTTGTTGTCTCAGAGGTGTTTCAGTCTCCTTCTCACATTGAAGGAGCTAATTGCTTTCCTCCACAGCTCTTCCAAAGGATTAGGTGTGTATGTGAAGTGGAGCTGGCAAACTGTCAGTAATTTCCAACAGAAAGAAGGGTTAAAAGTCAGGTTAGTTGATATCTTGGAGGTAGAAGACTTGGTTTGCTGGCCAAGGCACCTAGCTTCACCTGAGCTCTTTCCTTCTAAGACTGCTTGAAAGGCAGAGTAGAGAAACTTACAGAGCAAGGAGAAGGATTAAGACTTAGTTTGGCTAAGCAGATTTACTGTGTGGTGTTTTTTATTTTTACTCACAGGGATTGCTACTGTTTGTTGCTAACATTTCATTGCTTTATTTTTCTCTGATTCAAATTGTTGTTGCTGGTATACCTTCTTCTGCATTATTACAAAGGTGTGCCTACAGGTGTGTGCTAACAGATTACTGCTGTAATCTTCTGAGTCAAATTGTCTTTTGCAAGGTATATCTTCTGTTACTGCTTTATTTTTCTCTGGAGCAAAGTGTTTCTTACAGGGTATATCTTCTCTGAAATTATTACAGGTGGTGCTGTACAGGTTTTACAGTTTTATCTAACATTAGGATAAGCTTTCAGGGTTACTGCATTTGTTGTTGACTGATTGTTTCTGCTCTTACCTCCTTGTTCTTTCGTCCGTGGTTCTTCTTTTTAGGCAGGGGAAGGGCCCAGCCACCCACCCCCATCCCCAACCACCCCGCTACACTCCTTTTATAGGGTACCACAGTTGTGACATTTCCTGTGGCAGAGCAGGAAGGGGCGGATCAGTGGGGCCTCCACAAGGTGATCTCATTTACAGGGCACTAGTAATTTAACTTGTTATAACAAGTTAAACAAAGCACAATTAAACCATTACTTGCATTTTTTTCCTTCTAATTACTCTGACTAGGTTACAAACCCAGCAACTTATTTGGAATGGATTTCATTAACTGCAGGTACTGTGGAACAATTTTCAGAAGGACAGTCTTACAAGATTTAGGACACTGTCCTACATGCTGAGCCTTTGGAGATCTTAGGTCTCAGCTCCAGGCAGCATGGGCAGAGATTGCGCCTCAAATTTCATATTGAGAGGAAATACATTATAAGAACCACCCGCCATTTCCCAGCATCCAACAGAAAAACCTCGACCGCAGAGGGTAGTTGGTCCAGGAGGTTGGCAGGTGGTTAGGAGGAAGCAAATCAGGTGCCCCATCACTCTCTACTCTCCAAACATTACCTCCAAAAACCATATAAACACTACAAACAGGTATCTGCCTCTATCTCTGAAATCAAATAAAGAGGCAGAAGACACTGCAGAGCAGGACACTGTGGCACAGGAGCTAGCACAACAATACTCACCCAAATCAGGAACCAAAACTAAACAAGCACAAAGGAAATCCAAAAAACTTCTGATCATAGGAGACTCCATGATTCGAGGAGTTGATACCCATCTCCAGCCAGGGGTGATGGTCAGATGTCTCCCAGGTACATCAGCATGGAGAGACACTGACCGCATTACTAAAATTGTTCACAAAGCAGGAGAAAACATTGATGTCCTAGTACACATAGGGACTAATGATCTCGCCAGCCCGGTCAGTTGTGGAGACCAAGGAACACCTGACTAGGCTGGGTGACAAACTATCATCTATTTCAGTCGGCATCTCCTTCTCTGAGATCCTGCCAGTCTGGGAGAAGGGAGCAGATGGACGGAAGGTCGAAGAGAGGGGAGATAGGGAGCTAAACACGTGGCTCAGGACTGGTGCCAGGAAAAGGACACAGATTTGTGAGGGACTGGCAACAGTTCTGGGAGCGAAGTTCTTTAAATTTGATGGACTGCATCTGACTAAAGAGAGTCAGTGCATTGGGGCAGAAGTTTGATGTCTTTGCAGAATATTTAAACTAGCAAATGGGGAGAGGGTGCAGCACCCCATCGTCAAATGGGAAGAACACCCCTCCCCTCAGCTGTGGTCAAACAGGAATTCAGCGTGTTTGCCGTTCATTTGCATCACCAGGTAAGAAAAAGTTTGTCTCCCCATACGATGCACAGGGGTAATGCCAAACTTCACCCAACAACCAATACACACCAAAATCTGGCCAATGGAAAATCATGTACACAAATGCTCACAGCCTGGGAAATAAGATCCCAGACCTGCAGGCAATTATGTCAGAGGCTAAACTGGACATAGTAGCAATTAGTGAGGGCGTGGTTTACCAGTAACCACACTTGGGAGACTTCAGTACCTGGCTATGTATTGTTCAGAAGAGACCGAGGTGCAAAAAGGGGAGGGTGGCCCTGTATGTTAATGAAATATCAAAGCTACAGAAATTCAGAATACACATAAGGAGCCAGAAGAACTGTGGGTCACCCTGGAAACAGGAAATGGGACAGCCATAAGAACTGGGGTTGTCTACAGGCCCCCAGACCAGAGGGAGGACATAGACACATTACTGTTAGAAGATATACAAAACATGACAGCTAAAGGGAGGTTCTGATAATGGGAGACTTCAACATGCCAGATACAGATTGGTCAATACCAGCAGGAACATCTGCCAGAACTAGACTCATAGTGGATTCCCTGCAGGGAGGGCCTCAAACAACTGGTACAGCAACCCACAAGAGACAGGGCTATCCTAGATCTAGTACTGACTAACAAAGAAGGGATCACAGATCTCCAGGTAGAAGGTCACCTGGGGCCAGTGACCATCACATGGTATGGTTCAATTTGGCTACTACATCTAAATCATCCCATTCCAAAGCAAAAATATGGGACTTCAGAGGAGCTGACTTTGATAAGATGGCCAACAGAGTTAAGCTAGCCCTGGCAAAAAGAAACACAGGTGAGGAGGTACAGGCAAAGTGAGCAAGCATTAAGGATACAATACTGAAGCAACATCCCATTGTGTTAGACAGAAAAGGAAGTGCAAAGAAGAGGAAACCACTTTGGTTCTCAAATACAGTAGCAGAAAAGGTCAGAGCCAAAGGCTGGCCTTCAGAAAATATAAAGGGAACACAGCGGGATGAAGATAGGGAGGCATACCAAACTGCCCTAAGGGAAGCAGGTAAGGCAGTAAGGCAGGCAAAGTCCCAAACTGAGGAAACACTAACACGAACAGTAAAGAAGGTGACAAGACTTTCTATAGATACATTAGTGAAAGGAGAAAGTCCAGAGGGGTATTGCTAAGCTTAATGGAGAAAAGGGAGCATGTGAGGAGGAGGACCCTGTAAAGGCATCTATCCTAAATAGATACTTTTGCTCAGTATTTACTGAAGAGAAGGTAGGCAGGGCCCACAGCTCAGCATCATGGACACAGGGAGAGGGAGGTGAGCACTACTCCTTCACAAAGAAAGGGTCCTACAAGAGCTTGCTAAGCTCAGGGTGGATAAGGCAATGGGACCTGATGGCATACATCCCAGGGTACTTAAGGAGCTAAAGGAGGAACTAGCAGAGCCATTAGCAGAATTGTTTAGTGAGTCTCTGAGCACAGGAGAGGTCCCAGAAGACTGGAGAAGGGCTCATGTGATCCCACTCCACAAGAGTGGTAGCAGGGAGGAGGCGGGGAACTACAGACCGGTCAGTCTTACCTCAGTAGTGGGCAAGATTATGGAGGCACTCCTTAAGGAAAGGATAGTGCAACACCTGGAATCCATAGGCTACAGGATCCAAGACAGCATGGGTTTACAAAGGAAGGTCCTGTCAAACTAATCTCATAGATTTCTTTGACTGGGTAACCAGAGTGGTGGACCAAGGGGGAGCAGTTGATGTCGCCTACCTTGACTTCAGCAAAGCTTTTGACACTGTTCCATAGAAGATTGATAAATAAGCTAGGTAGCTCAGGTGGGTCAGAAGTTGGTCAACTGGGTGGCAAACTGGTTGACTTGGCAGAAAACAGAGAGTGGTGGTAAATGGTATACAGTCAGAAGAGATGCAAGTCTGCTGGGGTACCTCAGGGATCAGTCCTGGGGCCAGTCCTATTCAACATCTTCATTAGTGACCTCGCAGAATGGGCTAGAGGTAAGGCTTGTCTGTTTGCAGATGACACCAAGATCTGCAACAGAGTGAGATGATCCAGATGGGGTGGGCAGAATGAGAAGAGATCTGGATAAACTAGCAGAATGGTCAGAAGAGTGGCTGCTGGGATTTAATGCAAAGAAGTGCAAAATCATGCACACAGGGAAGAGAAATCCTGAAGCCACCTATAGGCTGGGAGGGGAGTTGCTAGCAGTCACAAAGGAAGAAAGAGACTTGGGCATCATCATCACTGATGACCTAAAATCATCAAAGCAGACCTCTAAAGCAGTAGGTAAGGCTGGGTGGTGTTAGGGTGTATTAGTAGGGGTATCACAAGTCGTAAGAGGGAGGTAATAATCCCTCTGTACAAGACACTGGTTAGGCCCCATCTGGAGTACTGCGTGCAGTATTGGAGGCCACACCTTCACAAGGACATTAACCAAATTGAGGTAGTCCAGAGAAGGGCAACCAAAATGGTGCAGGACTGCATCAGAAGACATATGAGGACAGATTAATGGAGCTCAATATGTATACCCTTGAGCAAAGGAGGAGAGAGGTGATATGATCGAGACATTTAAACACCTTAAGGGCATAAACAAGGTGAAAGAGTCTAACATGTTTAAATATAAGAAAATAGCAGGACAAGAGGACACAGCATGAGATTAGAGGGAGGCCGATTAAGGGGAATGTGAGAAATGCTTTTCACAGAAAGGGTGGTAGATGCATGGAATGGCTTACCACAAGAAGTGGTGGCTATGAATACAGTGCAGGGCTTCAAACAGGCATGGGATAGGCATAAGGGAGCAATACAAATGACTATGAATAGATAGGTCACTGACAGAGCAAAGGCCGATGGCACATTTATAAGGTAGAAAAAGAAATGGGCAGACTGGATGGGCCTTGCGGTCCTTATCTGCCGTCAACTTCTATGTTTCTATGTTTCTATGACCACTTCTTTGCCCCCTTCAATGTACTCTAATAGATCTCCCAGGATTCTTCCCCCTGGTTGCACTTATAGTTGTTGGAGGCCCTTTCCTTCCTCCTTACTGCCTCCCTTACCTCTCTAGAGAACCATAATGGCTTCTTGTGCTTGTTACCCTTGGTGACAGTTTTCATGCAAATCTTGTCTGCCTCAAGAACTGACTCCTTAATAACTCCCCATTGCTTCTCTACACTTCCTACTATAACTCGCCCTTGTAACTTGTTGTTAACTATATCTCTCATCTTTTTTAAAATTTGCTTCCTGAAATCCAGTACTACAGTTCTGGAAGGAGGTGTGCTGCTATACAATGCCAGCTTGAACCACAGGATTTTGTGTTCACTAGACCCCTGTGGATCCCTAACTGTCACACAGCTAATCCTCTCCATATTGGTGAGGACCACTTGGCTGGCTGTCTTGTGGGTTCAGTTACCAGCTGGACCAACAGACAGCCTTGCATGCTCTTAAGCAGTGCCTGGTTTCCAACACTGCAAGCAGCTGTGATCTTTTCTGGTTGACATGACTTCCCCTGAGGTACTGACTGTCAGTCCTCTAGAATCCCCTCCTGATGCTGAATGGGGTAATGATGATGTTCCCGATGGTGCCCACTTCCTATCCTCTGCATGTGGGGAACCTTGGTTGGGAAATCTGTACTGTCTTCAGTACGTAATAAAGTCTCAGCCTCAGACCCCCCCCCCACTCAGTTTAAATGCCTATCTACGTGGACATCAAGTTTCTTTCCAAGGACACCGATCCCCTGCCACATCAGATGGAGTCCATCCATCTTGAATAGACTCCTATCCCTGAATGTATCTCATTCTCACATGAATTGATAACCTTCCTCTTGACACCACCTTTTCAGACACCTACAAACTCGTAGATCACCTCTGCTCTTATTCAGGCCTGCCTCACACCCCATACAGGGAGGACCTCCAAAAAGGACAAAGAGCAGGTGACCAGTCTAAGCCTGACTCCTAGCCCCCAAATGTTGTTCTTCAAATCTTCCAGTCCCTTTTTGCCAGATTGTTGGTACTTAGATTTATAATCATCCCAGCATCTCCCCTTACATCCTCCACAATACTCCTAACCCTCTTCTTGTCCCGGGAGGCAGATGCCCCTGGTGTAATAACATATACATGTGTGACCCCCCAGGTCACTGTGTATGGGTGCACACCCCTGCCTGGTGACTGTACAGAGCCAATCTGTTTGAGAGGGGTGGTTTCATTCTTCCTCCTGTGGTAAGGGGTTCATCCCAGAACAAATAATAAATAGTGCAGTGCCTCTTCCCAAGTAGAATAAGTGGGCCACATGTGTGCAGTACCACCCCAGGGATGCGGTACCTACCCACCTCCCTACACTGGACTAGACCACCTCCTGAGAACCCTTAAGACAACTGTTACCTTCACCACTAAACACTTCAATTAGGTTACACAGCTGGGCATGTGCACAGAAGTAAAATTCAACAAATTAACAGTGCATTTATTTAAGAACTCAGGCCTGGAAATTGGAAGAAAATGGGGTTAGACAGTTGCAAGTCACCTTGAGCACCTCTACCCTATAGAAATGCCCCCTGGGAGCCACTGTATTGTGGGACACTACCACCCTCTCATATCCCACACAGTCTATGGGGCACCTGTCTACTCAAGGGACTCAGATAGAGGAATTATACTACACAGGGTGCGGTAAACTCATCAGCTTGTACCACCAGTAAAACTACAATTTCAAGTATGATACAATAACCAATGACTCTGGGTACCCAGAAATTACACTAGAGTCCCAGGTGTAGGCTGGTAGCTATGTTGCCCATGTTTTTTCAGTGGTGCACTTGATAAAATTAGCAAGCTTGCAATTTAACCTCCAAACAGGCCATAGTGTGCTAACACAATTCAGAGAATTACAAATCCAAACTGAAAATGCTTGATAATCAGCTTGTAACCCAAATGTTGTAACTGTAATCTGAAAGGGGAAAAGTACAGAAGATCCCAGCTAGCAATGCCAGCACTCATGTGACCCATGGATGCAACAGTTCAGTTGAAGCAGAGGACAGCTCAGAGCAATGGCATGGGCAGCCATCTTGAACAGGGCCCAGTGGCATGGTGACGAAGCACTTCAGATTCCCTCAAACGTTCTGCAGTAGCACAGCACTTCTGGCTCACACCTCTCTAGACATAACCCTTCTGGCTCTGTTACAGTATTAGTGACAGGACTACTATGCAGCAGCTTCCTGGTTCCCACATAGCCAAGACCCCAGGAGAGACCCCCATGGTCCAATTCCCCTCCAGATTGAGAGTACGAATGGAATCAGAGCACCCCATGGCTCCCTGTTTCCCAATCCACCCCACTAGGTAAGGGCTAGCAGTCCCCTTATCTTGCTCCAGAGCAACCTGGGTAGGGTGCATGTCTCTGTCTCCACTCCTCGGTACAGCTCGGCAGCTTCAGTTCGCAGTAATGCCACACAGGCTCAGACTCTCAGTGATTGCTTTCAGTGGGTGCTCGTCTGGCACAATTTCACAATTTTCACTGCAGAGGTGCCTTTCTCTGGCACAGACTTCAGACAATACTGTATAAGCCCAGGATAAGAGTCACAGGGATTTTGCAAGAGGAACCCTGGTGAGGGCTTGCAGGTTTGTTGGCCTGGTTAGGCCTCTCACTGGGTCTCACCAGCAGCAGTTCAGAACACCTCAGTGTCTCTGCCAGACTGCCAGAAGCTCATTGAGAGCCTAGAAACTTCTGTACCATTTCAGTGTCTAATTCATCAGGCCGGCTGTCAGTTCCTCTGCCTTCTGATTGGCTTCCTGAGCCTGCCATTTAGGGAGGACCCTTGATTGCATAATCTTCCCATAATTCCCCTGGCTGCTTGCTGAACATCTCAGCCCTCTGACTGGTTGGCTAGTGGGTTCACCTAGCATACAGATGGCTGTCCCATGCTTTAATGGAGCCTTGTACTCCAAAGTCCCTTATTTATTTGATTTATTTGTTCCCTTTTGTGTGCTGGTCCCCCATGATTGTAGCAGCCATTTTGGCTACTATCCATTTGGTTGTCTGGGGTTGTGGGTACAGTGAGGCTGGCATCAGGTATGCTGGCAGGGTTCATGGAGCTGGCAGCACTGGGGAGGAGCCCCTGCACCTGTTCTCCAGCTCATGTGCTGTTGGTGGCAGTGTGTGGCATGTCACAGAAGGTGCCAAACAAGGAAGACATTCAGCGTTGATGCCAAGTTCCCTCTGCCACAATCAGGGGACCTGCCTGATGAAACACACTTGCAGCCACAAAGAAAAAGGGCGCAGGAGGCACCAAAGACTTGTGTGCTGCTCAACTCTCTCTCCATGCCACACATACATGGTCAAGCAAGGGAGAGCCAGCAGCAGTGCGGGGACCTTTGGAGGGCAACAGTGGCAGTCCAGGAAAGTCCCCATCCTGAGGATAGGTTACACATATGTTAACTTAAATACTCAAAGATGTATACAGTGCAGTACAATACAATACAATACAGTACAATACATCATCTAGCTATTAAATTATTTCATGAAACCAGGATGACAGATATCAAGTATTGGGACTGAATTCATGTGCTTTAACCTGTGGCATTTTACCATGTATAATACGAAGTTCAGAGGGTGATGAATTCCACATTTGAGAACTGTAATGATTGTAAAACAAAACTGAAGACCTTTTTGTTTTGGCTTTTCTGACTGATACCTCTGAGGAGTTTTCATTCCACAAGGAGGATTTCACTGGTCTCACTATCAAATGGCTCTTTAAATAGCCAGGCACCAAACCATAAACACTCTTAACAGAAAAAAAAATAATTTTGCGCAGTTTCCTGTAGTTTGAAAGGGATAACAAGCCCAGTCTCCTATGTAACTCACAATGGTGTGTATTGTTTGGACAATCTAGTATAGAAACAACATAGAGACATAGAATTTGATGGCAGATAAGGACCACTTGGCCCACCTAGTCTGCCCATTTTCCCTAGCTGTTTCATATACTGTACTGCAGATCCTAAATGATCTGCAGCTTACCCTGTCTTTCCTATTGCTAAAGTTCCTTTATGTCTGTCCCATGCATTTTTTTATTCCCTTACCGGTTTTGTCCCTACAATCTCTGCCATGATGCTGTTCCATGGATCCACCACCCATTCTGTGAAGAAATACTTTCTCATGTTACCCCTAAGAACTACCACCTCTATTTTCATATCATGGCCCCTTGTTCTTAAACATCTTTTTTTTTTCAAGATGCTAGCCTTTACAGGCAGCTGTACAATACATCCAGTCTGTGTAACCTGTCCTTCGAAGAATAATCATAGAGCAAATTTGCATAGTCAAGAAGCATAAAAATATGGGCCTGCACAATTTTAACATGTTGCTTGGGTTTCAGACATTCTTTGTGTCTATATAATAGCTTCACTCTAACTCCTTTGTTAATTAAATTATCAACAAGATTTTTTCCCGATCCATTGGAACCCATGTAAAAGCCAAAGTATTTGTATGTATTGACTTGCTCAAGCAGAGTGCAGTCAGTTGACCAGGTATTCGAAGTTGGCTTAGAAGTAACTTCTGATTTAGAAGGAGGGACATAAAGCATTAGCTTTGTTTTCCCTGAATTTGATTTTTGTTTTGTGGAAACAAAGAACATCTAGAGTCCATTAAAGGCATCTTGCAGAATTTCCTGGACTACAGTGAGGGAGGCATCACAGGCATTAATGACTATATTATCTGCATTGAGGTGGTAATTTAAGCCCCCAAGGCAGTCCCTCAATCCCCTAAAATACATAGCAAACTGGAGGGGTCCCAGGACACAACCCTGGGATACCCTTCTTCTAATGGCTAGTCTCTGTGATACATTCCCATTTCCCACTGCACTCTGTTTGCACTCATGAAGATTGGATGAGAACCAGTTCATGGCCCCACTTCCCAAGCCCACCTTTACTAGCTTCCCTATGTAAACTGTCTGATCCATTGTGTCAAAAGCCTTGCTTGGTCAACAAAGATGGCTCTGGTAAACTAGCCAGAGTCCAATGCATTGTTGTCATCATCCAAGACTCTTAATATGGAGGATATAGTGGTGTGGCATCTACAAAAGCCTGACTAACGATAATCACAGAGGCCACCATCCTCCAAGTAACCAAGCAGTTGCTTAAATACTAATTGGTCCACCAACTTGGAAATAACCAGCAAAAGAGATATGTGAAGAAAGTTGGCCACCTGGCCAGGGCTGCACCCTTAAATATGTGGCAACCCTGGACAGCTTCCAACCTTCAGGGATATAGTCAGAAGTCATTGATCAATCAAACATATACGCAAGAGGTTTGGCAATTTGACAAACCAAATGTTTTAAAAGATGAGGTGATAAGTCATCTGGCCCACTACTCTTGTTGGTTTTTAATGCCAACATTAATTCAAGGATGTTACGGACTTGGATTTCAGAGACTACAAAGGCCTTGTCATTAATACTAGTGTCTTTACTATGTAGACTCTGAGTATTGTAGTCATTATCATCAAAAAATCTCCCCAAATGTATTAATAACTTACTAACCTCACCTGCCAAGCTTTCCTCTGATAGTCTTACCTACCCCTCCCCCCATAGACTTTTATAGTTGTACTTTTGTTGATTTACCATTTAGACCTTTAATGGAAGCCTAGAATTTCCTTGGATCTCCAATGTCTTCCATGATTTTGTTTCCAAGAAAAGTTTTTCTTAACATTTTTATGTTGGCGCGCTTGTGCAGCCAACATCTTGGGACAGTGCAGCTTTGGAGGTGCGGTTGTTGTTGGGCGAATGCAGGGCATGCACCAGTAGGTGCGTCCTGCATTCCCTAATCAGCCAGCAGCAGGGGCCAACACCCTGCCTGGCTAATGAGGTGATGAGATCAATGAAAAGGTCCACTGCAATGAGAGCAAAGCTCTCATGCAGCATGACCACAGCATGCCTTTCCCTAAGTGTAGGCAACATGGCAGCAGTGACTGCCGCTGTTGCGTGCAAACTCCCCTTCCTTTATTGTGTGCTGACAGGGGTGCTTAATCCCCATCGGCATCATGTGTGACACCCCCCTCTTTTTTTGATTGCCGAGGGGGTGCCCAATTCCCCTCAGCATCATGCGCCCCCCCTCACCAACAGTTTCTCTTTGCTGGTGGGAGAGCCCACTCCCCGTTGGCATAATGTCATCCCTCTTCCATTTCTGTAGCCCAGGGGGTGCCCAATCCCCTTTGGCTTGTGAAGCTCCCCCCTCCTTTCCTTGTTTGCCGACAGGGGTGCCCAATGCCCCGTCGGCTAACGCACCCACCCACCCACACACACAGGTGGCATGCTGGGAGCCCACCCCAGTGTGCCAAAGCACCTGTTAAATAGGAAAATGGTCCCCCAATGTTTTTTTTGCTTGTTTCACCCTGTAAAGAAGGAAAAGGTCCCTCGGACTCTTCAGGCCCCCCTCCACAACCCGCACCCACCCACTGCACACCTGCCTCCCCACCCCCCTCCATACTTACTCTGGAGTTCGGTACGATGATCTTTGGTGGACTGGGAACATGTCTGCACTCTTCAAAGCTGACTGCGAACTGAGGAAATGTCGGTAAACTGTATAATGGAATGAATAGGGTTTTTAACTTTGCTGCATATCTCGGGCATTTTTCGGAATTCTTGCACCAAATTTCCAACATGGGGTTTTTGGGACCCCTCTTCATGAATTCTATCACTGTCATGGCGTTAATCAGCCTCTAAAGGTGATTTTGCAGTCACTGTGCGAAATCACCTTTCGGGACCGATTAGCGAAAAGACAGTGGCAGTGTTCATGAGGTGGCCTCTCAAAAAGCCTATGTTACAAATTTGGTGGAAGAAATCCAAAAAATGATTGTTTTACGAGCGTGCATTGTGCAGCTGCTATGCAGGCTCATAACTTCACGAATTCGCAATATTTTCATTCCAGATTTTCAACACTGTCATTTTTGTATACATCCTTGTGAACAGTACAGCTGTCATTTTCCACATCCTGCCCGAACTGTGTTTCCGCACTTCTGGCGCACAATAGCGCGGTCACTTGGGGAAATCAGTGTTCTGGCCAGATTATGAAAATGACAGTGACACAGTTCATGAGCAGAGCTCCTAAAATGCCTATGTTGAAACTTTGGTGACGATACTCCATAAAATTACTGTGTTAGGAGCATGCGTTGGCAGATTGCATGCACGCTCATAACGTCGTGTATTTGTAATATTTTCACTCTGGATTTTCACCATTGTCATTTTTCCACACCTCTTGATGAACAGTGCAGCTGTCATTTCACATATCCAGCCCAAAGTGTGTTTTCGCACTTCCGGCGCAGAATAGCGCGGTCGCTATGCGAAACCACTTTTTGGGACAGTTTCAGGAAATAACAGTGACACTGTACATGAGTATAGGTGCTAAAATGCTTATGTTGAAAATTTGGTGCAGAACGCCCATGAAATGACTGTGTTCCAAGCGTGCATTGTACATTTCCCACGCACCCTTGCAACTTTGCAAATTTGCTATAGTTACATGCCACACACACAACACTGGCATTTTTTTACACCTCCTTATGAACTGTACAGCTGTCATTTCACATCCTGTCCATGTTCCTTCGCTGCACTACCAATGCCAGCGCGACAACATTCGGCATTGACAAATGCTTGTTTACTTCTGTTACATATCTGGTTTACACTGTAGCAGCTGTTTCTGGCCATCCTGTACCAGTCACAGTCCATCACAATTTTGAGCTTTTGGGCAATTCTTCAGGTTTTATCTTGCTCTCACTTCAGCTTTACCAAAAATGGTGAAAACTAGGCTGCAGAATTTATTTATTGATTTTATTTATTTAATTATTCAGAATACACCTTTGAGCCAGCGGTTCATTTACAGAGGTTCCACATCATATTACACAATTAGAGATACTAAGGTTCATACTAAGGTAGGATGAAGGAGTTAGTAGGTCAAAGCCCATAATGTTCCTATACTAGGCCATAGAATAAAATGATAAATCATAACCTGACATAATTAAAATGTCGAGACGATGTTTGAAAACCTCTTTAGTATTACTAGTAGCTACGTAGGATGGGAGTCGATTCCAGGGCCCAATAATTCTTACAGTGAAAAAATACTTACAATTATTATGTTTGAAGGATTTACCAGTTAACTGAAGGATATGACCTCTAGTATTGTGTACTGATTTTTTGAAAGAAAAACCTAATTCAGACATGATGTAAGGGTCATGAATGATGTCATATAGAAGGAGAAGGTCACCTCGAATACGCCTAATAGTAAGAGGCATTAATTTCAATGTATCCAACCTAGACTCATAAGATAAAAATTTGAGTCCAGAGACTCTTACAGAGGACAGTTTCTATAACAAATACAGAAGTCACTATATGAGTGAGAGCTACATACACTTGTAGTAGGAAGAATTTTACCAAAATATACATTAAAAAAAAAGAAATATATCTAAATATTCAAGCCGGGGCACAACAACTAGCAGGAAATGATTGAGGAATCTGATCCATTGTCTAGGTGCTAAGAAAGAGTGTGTGAGAATACACATTTACTCAGAGGCCAGAGGGATGAAGTGCTACAGAGAAGAAAAAGTGATGAGGAGTAGGGGGAACAGTGGAGCAGGCAGAGAGGAGAGGAGGGGAAAGGGGAATTAGAGTGAAAATAATAAAAGGTCACGGTAAAGTAGGTTAGTAAGTCTGGCAGAGTAATGTCCAGGATGAGGGGGGAGGGGGAGGCAGGAGGTAACAGAGGGGCTGTGGGGGGGGGGGTAGGAAGGGAACGCAGGAGGTAGCAGAAGAGCTATAGGGTAGTGACTAGGTTGCAGCTAAGGCAGGGGGCTATGGGAAGGATTAGGTCTCACAGTCGCAACCACTGTTGAAAGTAAGTAGGGCATGTAGGTTTGATTTAAAGGTTCCCTGCTTGAGTTCCTTTTGTGCCTCCGTATTGAGGGCAGTGAACCAGAGAGGCGCACGGTGCTCGTATGAGTGCTGGCCTTGTGCGGTCTGGTGGAAGGATACTTTTAGTGTTTGATTTTTCAAACCCCTAGTACATCTGGATGAGCTGGGTATGCTAAGGAGATCTGACACACTGGAGGGGGAGGAGGTTAATCCCCAGCATTGATTTCTTGGCAAGAAGACAGACCTGGTACTATATTCTACAACCAACTATTTTCAACTTTCCCTGATTTTAAAGGCAGATACTTGTCATATATATATTTTTTTAACTCAGGCACAAAATAGGACCATGCAGTAGCAACATCTGGAATCAAATTAAGTCTGTCCCACTGAATCCTTTCAAGATCTGCTATAAAAGCAAACCAGTCTAAACATCTGTAAGATCTTAAATGAACACATTTAGGCAGCCCTTGAGGCACTCACCTGCTTCATATGCCAGATATGATATTGTGGCCACTAAACAAGGGCCACAATGTGGGAGGGTACTGGTAAAGTGGGGGAGAGAGAAGGTATTTAACAAAAATTTGGAGATGCGGCCTGTGAAGATGGAAGTGGGGAGGGTATTTAATGGTGATGGAGCGGCTTCTTTCTTTGGTTTCTTTCTTTGTTTATATGTACTAATTCAGCTACTCCTTATTCTGGTGTTTATTTATTGCGAGGTGATACTCTGTATTGATTTTGGAATCCTAAATTGATTAAATGGTGCCTGATGTTTTTGCTGTATTTAAGCTTAAATGTTTCAATAAAAAAAAAAATGAATAAAAAAGAGTGTTGGGGTTCGGAAGAGACTACTGAGATCTACCGAGATGGGAACATGGAAGGTAATTAATAAAAAGAAACAAGGGCTGTGGTGTGGGAAGGATGGCTGAGATGGGAAAAGGGAGGGTATTGAATTTAAAAGAAATAGTTGGGATCTGATAGAAACTGCTAAGATGGGAGTTGGGGTATGAATTTTTTTCCTCCCACACCTTGGACAGCCCCCTCCATCAGGACCTCCCAGCCCCATCACCCCGATGTCCGCCAGGACTTACCATTGGCCAGTACCCCCAGGGCTTATCCTCAGTGGGGTTTGCAGGGTTCCCCAATCTGCCGCTGTGAACTGGATCCAGTAGTTCAACTAGTGAGCCCAGCTAGTTGGGTGTGGGGCCTACAAGGGTCCATGCACAATCCAGCCACTGAGTATTTTTCTGTTTTCTTGTCCCGAGGGGTGCAGCATGCAATGACACAATATTGCGTAACGTGCGTGCCCACATGCCATGTGTCAATGTCTGCCCACCCCCGTGCTCAGTCTGTAGCAGTCCCAGTGCTTTTCCTCAAGCTGACCACTAGGGGCCAGGTGCATGCCAGGCTGTGCAATCCTCCCCAGAGGAGGATGGAGCATCTGGAGGGTGATCTTCCAGATGCTCGATCCTCCTCATCCTGGCTGGCCCTCTGATGGATCAAGCTCGCTACAAACTCGGGTTGCCGGCATTACAAGCAGTAGTGCTACTGCCATGCCAGCAGGCTAGCTAGAGAATGATCTTGTTTAAAAAACAGAGGGTCCAGATCTGTGAGAGACTGCCAAGAAGGGGAGAGGGGAGGATAATGAAGCAAATAAATGACAGTTGGAGTCTGGAAGGAACTGCTGAGGTGGCAGTGGCGTGGCGAAGGTAATTAATAAAAAAATGAGGGTTGGTGTCTGAGAAGGTCTGACAAGACAGCAGCATGGAGGAAAATGTTTTATTTAAAAAACAGAGGGTTATGGTATGGGGAGGGTGGGAGGGCTACCAGATAGGATTGGGAGGTAATTATTTAATTTAAAGGCAGAATGCCCTGCTGTGATCGTGCTTGCCTCCTGAGTGTGCACTGCAACTCATTTCAGGAGTAGTTATTTAGAGATCTAACAAAAATGTGTTTATTTTTATTCATATGAAAATTGGTGACAGGGGAAGGCACACTGAGCCAAGGCTCATTTCCAGATGTGACCCAGGGGGAAGGGAACAAAGGGGGTAGCTTAGACAAACAGAGTGTTACAAAAACAGTGCAAAGTCATAGCTGACAGAGACCATAGAAAGTGCTTGATGTACAAATAACTAAAACTGACAGTTAAACATAACAACAGGAGTAAATTACTGGTAACGAGAGGGCAAACAGGACTAGGGGAAAAGAAAAGAGTCTCTGTTGGTATTTGAGTGAAGCAGGGGAGGTGGCGAAACAGAGGGAAGAGGGAAGTTGGTTCCAGAGACAAGGGAGAAAATAGGTCAAAGATGATGCTGTGATTAGTGACAATCTTACTGCACTTATTTAAACACCACACCTTCCAACTTTAAAAACTATGCTCACATCACACACAACAAAAAATAATTTCCCTACTGTGATGTGATGTATTGCTCTGATGTGTGTAATACAATTTGCAATTATAAAGCCATATCAGCATTAATGTTTGATTGCAGAATGCATATCAAACATAGTGGGGTGGCTTAAGTGACAAAGCAAGTTCTGCAGGTGTGTCACTCTTCCAGTCAATGAGGAGGCTAGAACAGAGACATGAACCAGTTGTGGTCGATCTGCCTTATGGGGATGATGCAGGTCTGGACTGGAAAGCACACTGTTTAAAGCAGTTTCACCACTCCAGTCACTTTGCTTAGTTTTGACATTTTAATGATGCTGTGCAGTCCACACACCCCCGTCTGACTCATTCTACCCTACCATTTTCCTTTCCTATTACTGGTTAAGCTGACCTGTGTGGAACAGTGCCCAACCCCTCTCCCAGCTCACCTCTGCTCATCTGATTCTGTGAACCTCTGCACCCTTTGTAAAATGTTATACAGTACCTCTCCCAGATCACCTCTGCCCACCTGATTCTGTGAACCCCTACCACCATTTGTAAAACATTGTTCAATCCTGCTCTCAGCTCACCTTTGCCTGCCCAATTGAGTGAAGTCCCACCACTGTTTGTAAACCATTGTCCAAACTTATTGTCAGCTCACCTCTGCCCACCTGACTTTGGTTCATATCTCGGTCATTTTTTTGAATTTGTGCACCAAAGTTTCAACATGGGGTTCTTGGGACCCCATCTCATGAATTCTGTCACTGTCATCTGGTTGTTCGGTCCCAAAAGGTGATTTTGCGGTCACTGCGTGGAATCACCTTTTGGGATGGATTAACAAAAAGACAGTGTCACTGTTCATGAGGCGGGCTCTCAAAAAGCCTATGATACAAATTTGGTGAAAAAATTCCCAAAAATGACTGTGTTACAAGCATGCGTTGCGCAGTTTCCATGCACACTCACAAGTTCACGAATTTGTAATATTTTCACTCCAGATTTTCAACATTGGCATTTTTTCACACCTCCTTATGAACAGCACAGCTGTCATTTTTCACATCCTGGCCAAAATGTGTTTTTGCATTTCTGGTGCAGAATAGCAGTCACTGTGGGAAATCAATGTTCTGGACAGACTAAGAAAATCACAGTGACACTGTTCATGAGCAGAGGTCCTAAAATGCCTATGTTGAAAATTTGGTGACAAAAGTCCATAAAATGACTATATTATGAGAGTGTATTGTGCAGTTTTTACGCACCCTCGTAACTTCACAAATTTGTACTATTTTCACTCCAGATTTTCAACATTGGCATTTTTCCCCACATTCTTATGAACATTACAGCTGTCATTTTTTACATCCTGGCCGAAATGGCTGTAATCCCCCTGTCACCCTGGGTTACAAGAATCCCACTTAGATCTAGTGGCAGGCAGGGAAGGCAGCTTGTGAAACACCAGTTAAATGGATTTCACGTCTCACTCTGTCCTCAGTCTCAGCTGAGCTGGAGGGATGACATCATATAGAATTCTCTCAGCAGCATAAGCCACATTGGAATGTTGCAGCTGGGAGTTAGGTTAGAATGCTGGGATTTTCAAAGTCAGTCTGTGGCAGTCTAGTGGGAGACTCAGTGGAGGGAGGAGATGCATGGCAGTTGGCAGTCCCTCATAGCCCTCAGCTCTGTAATAGAGCTACCATTGTAGAGGTTGTATGGTCTCACCCTAGAGAGAGACACATACAATACCTGCTTGAAGTGGTTGAGACCATCCCCCAGTTGTTTCAGTGCCCCATCCCTGAGAGGGATGGAGGGAACAAGATCAGCTCTTCAGGGACAATTCCCCTGGCCATGCTGAAGGAAAAGAAGCTGCCTAGAAGATTTGTGCTGAGGCACCCAGAATGTTATTTGTTTTTTCCAGAGAGAAGCCTGTGGGCACCTACAAACCTGGGTGAGTCTGCTCTGCCAGAGAGCCATGTTTCACCAAGATTGTTGTGTTAAGTGTCTGCTACTGTGGGTCAGGAAAGGATGCCAAGTACAGTACTTAAGTTTCGTGTATGGCTTGAAATGAATATGATCAGTGGGGCTGTACAGGGATGGACATAGCCACTTAAAGAGCGTTACAAGTCAGGACACTATTTTGCAGAGATAGTAGATTGTTAAATGTGACAAACATTTCTAGATAGCATTCTACAAACCAAGAGGCTCACAAGGAAAGGTGTTGATTCCAAATAAATGGCCAGGTATGAATTTGGGCACAAAAGGTGGGAGATCCCCACATCTGGAGAATCCAGATTTACCTCTACAGATTTTATTTGGGCACCTATAGCTTTCTTCCGGTCACTTGGCCAGTGTTCATAGAAAGTACCCAGACGTGGGATTGATGATGAAGATTTCCCTTATGGAGCTAGGAAGTGCTCATGGGTGGTAGAAGGAGCCACCACATAAATATCCATGCTATATGGAGAAATATCCAAGTGCTGGCTGGTGTGTCACACCAGGGAATCCGAGAGAGAGAGAGAGAGAGAGTACTAGTTTGGGCTGAGAGCCCAGTGTGTTCAGAAACTGGAGGGTAGTTGTGATGATGATGAAGAAGATGTATTCTGACCTCAATAGTTCTGTATAACCAGTGAGTGTAGCCCCTTGGGGGTCCATCCTGCTTTGTATTCCTATGTGTGTGTGTGAATAAAAGCCCCACTTTAGAATCCCACTCCTGGTTTGGACATTCACAGTTTTTGCTTCCTGTCTCTGGAGTTACTTGGGTGCCCCTGTCCAGAAGTACAAACCTAGCCCTGATGCTGAGTGAATGTTTTCTCCCCAAAGCCCAGGCTTCTCAGGTAATGGGTTATAAAATGGAGGCACCATGGCGCTAAATAAAATAACATCAACCCAGCCCCTGGTTACATGTGTTTTCGCACTTCTGGTGCAGAATAGTGCCCTCGCTGTGGGAAATCAGTGTGTGGGTCAGATTAAGAAAATCATAGTAACACTGTTCATGAGCGGAGGTCCCAAAATGCCTATACTGAAAACCTGGTACAAAAAATCCCCACAAGAATTGATGCTCATGCCATTACACCCCCACCCCCAGCCCCACCCTGTAGCCAGTGACAAGCATTGAGGTGCCCTCTGGACTCTTTGGCCCCAGAGTACACACCACTCTCCTATACTGCACCCATTTCAGCATATTTCCTTATGGAATGAGATGAGTGTAAAGCCTGAACACCCCAAGGCACACCTCGACACGTGTCAGTGTCTGCAGGGTAGGGTGAGGTGAAATGTCGTGACCGTTATGGGCAACGACCCAAAGGCACACCCCAATGCCTGTTCATCTCTGCACGGTGGGGGTGGAGTTGCATCAGTTCAATACATCACTGCCATTTCTGTACTGCATCTGTCTAACTCCTGCACTTCCACTGCTAATGCCAGCAAGCAAACATTCAGCATTGACAAATGCTTGTTTTAAGAACTGAGATCACTATTTTTTTAATTAGAGGCCAGACAGATTGGGAACAAATAATGGAAAAGGCATCATTAGTATTATTCCTGTGGCAGCCTGGCTTCCCTGTAGGTTGGCAGTTTCCAAGTAGTTTTCCCCTCACTGTTTTCCTAGAACGAGCCCCGGCACCTCTCCTGCCACCTCTCCCCCAACCAGTGCCAGCAGGAGCTTCAGAGAGGAGCTGCGGTTCTGGGTTGGAATGTGAGAGTCAGGCAGCCGGTACATGATAGTGCAGCCGAGATCATCTGAGAGTTGCTACTGGGCTCCAACTCCACTGCTGGCTGCTCTTGGTATGTATTGGCTTCTTGCTTATGTCCAGGCCCATGTCGCTGCTGGTTTAAACTGGGGCTCCATTGCAAAAGCCGCAGTGTTCAAAATGATACTCATCTGGGATGGTCAGCAAGTGCATTGATTTACCACAAATCTAATCTTGCAGGATTTATAAAAAAAAAAAAAAGCTATAGTCTTAGCATTCTTTGCACACATTTTTTTATGGATATCTTCAACAGGTCTAGTTTTGTGTGTCAGGCCCAGGACTCAGTCATTTATTTCAGAGTGCTCCTCTATGGGGTCTATTCACAAAAGCCTATGTGCTGCATATGTGCAGTGCATAGGCATGTCCATGACTACATGCTGTGCAGCGGGGTCCAGTGGAATCCCAGCACCATTCATGATAGGCACACTTATGCCTTGCACACTTGATGCCCTGGCTACCTGCACAGCTATGCACCATTGGGTGGCCTGTGGGCATGCCAGAGGGTGTGCCCACACTCAGTGCCATTCATTAAGGCATAGAGTTGGTGTGCAGTGCTGGGCGAGTGAGGCACGAGTTACACAATGGGTTGAACCTATTGTAACTGTTATGAACCCCCACCCATGACACCTGCCAACACTGGTGGGACATGGATTCCCCCCCACTGTGCTTCCTAACCCACTTAGCTGCATGGTAGGACTGGGGGGCAACTGTTTGGGCACTCACCCATACCTGCAGAACTCCGAGGACACATGCTTGCCAGAATCTCTTACTCACATGGATCAGTGGATCCACTACAGGACCCAGGCCGAGCAACCCATTAGATGCCTGCCTGCGCCCCATGATCCACCCCCCTATGCAGATGCATTCTACCCCCATGCAACTGCACACCACAGCTGTGCAGGTGCCATAGACAGATGCCCTGTGGGTGCTCTTGGTTGTGAATGCAGCATAACCTGCACCTGTCTGGGGGCATGTAGCTGCGCAGGTGTTATATGCGTATTTTAGCACCTATAACCTGCACCATTGTAAATAGAGCCCAGTATGAGTAGCAGAGTGACTAGAATCAGCATAATATGTAAGTGAGTAGGATAATACAGGAAGAGGGAATAACTTAGGAGAATAGCAGTAGTATGTTCCATCGTGCTCATTGACATTCAGATGGCAGCCTGCCAAGGAGGTAAGTGGTGGGCTGCACCAGCTGCTGTCTGTGGATGATGAACCAGTGACCGGGGTGAGGGGAGGCAGGAATCAGCAGAGGGTGGGAAGGTGGCCGCTGGCACATGACTTGGGGTGGGGTGTCCACTATACCAGAAAAAGGAGCAAAAGCAAGGGGATGAGGTGCAAAAATAGTCTTGTAGAAAAACTTCCTTTTAAGACTTTATTTCAAACATATTTCATAGCGACAGTAACCTCACTGTTTCACCCTCTGTTTTGGGCTACTTCTGGAGTTCACATATAAGCTTTAGCTAGCTTTTTCTGCACACTATATACTTGTTGTTTAAATAAACTCAAGTTCAGCATTATATGCTCTGACTGCAGGTGTCTTACAGTATTTCCTTATTTGGTTTGCTTCGGCCACTCTGGGTTCTGAAAAATTTAAGGCTGAGTCTAGAGGTTGTGCACACACTCTCTTTTAGGCTGATTGACAGAGAGTAAGAAATGAAACTTTGAAAATAGGGTGTGCTACCAGACTGTTTTGCACTCCCGATTTCCTTGTCTTTGCTCCTGTTCCAGATACAGTCATCAGGGGGTTGGCTGCACCTGAGATGAATTGATAATCTACAGTGCCATTTCCAGTGGCATTTAAAGGACTTTGGGTGCATTATACTACAAGGGAAAGGGTTATATGAGTGGTACGGTGGTGATTAGTTGGGGGGGTGTTATACCACCAGCGAAAGAGTTACAGAAGAAATTCAGGGGTGATCGGTGGTCAAGAGAGGTCATTATATGTCCCGGAATGGTTCTGTATATTCCTACAGGGGCAAAGGTGGGTAGGGGGCACTATACCGCTAGGCACTGCAAAGAGCAGTGCAGAGTCTAAGAAATATACACTTCAGCTAAAGCTTGCAGATAGATAAAATTTAGCGTGATTATATCCCAATGCAAGTGCTGACATACAATAAACCCACTGTTAGGCCCCTTGAGGTAGCTCTAATGAGCAAAGTGCAAGGGCATACATACACTGGGTTTGTTGTATGTCAGCACTTGCACTGGGGTATAGTCTCAATAAGTGCATTTTTTAAAGTGTGCACTGTTCTCCACAGTGTTAATAAGTATAGTGGTAGCTACCCTCTGCAGTAGCACCATTCATTAGCACTGTGAGCACCAGCTGTTTTTTGGTTTCACTATACTTCCAGGGACAGTTTTGTATTATTCTTACAGGGGTGATCTGGGGAGGAGAAACACTACACTACCTGGGATGGGCAGCTGCAGCACAGCTCCTTTGCCTGGGGAGTTTAGGGCATGGCCTTAGCACTGTGAAAAGATGTTTTTGTGGGTGTAAACAGCACCACTTGGGGCCGCTTAGTGCCACTGCAAACCTTTAAATATAATGCTGTGCCATCATGCATGAGGGACTACCTAATTTGCGCTGGTGCAGTGGTATGGGTAGTGCATGTGCGATTGCACTACCGGGGTTGGGCAGCACTCCAGGGGACTCTGAATATGGTCTCACCTGAAGCCTTTGCACAAACCATGTTAGCACAGGTGCTAACTTGTTAGTGCCCGTGCTAACCTTTGAATATGGGGCCCCTAGACTTTGGGTAGAGACTGTATAGGTAGTGAGCTAAGGGGCTGGGACAAAATATTAGGAATGGTTATGGGTGATGGGTGGTAATGTCTTCAGAACAGTGGTATTTGCCAAGTAGGCAATTCTTCCATGGGAGTGTGGTTGTACCAGGGTGATAATAGCTCCATAGGAAGGGGTAACAATAGGGTAGTAATGGCTCCAGAGCCATGGGGCAGGGCTAATAGTTCCAGAGAATAGGGATGCAGGGAGGGATAATAGTAATGGAACAGAAATGGTAGGGCTGAGGGGTACTAGTTCCAGGTTAGAGCAAGTGGTCATATGGGGGTCATACCACCAGAACAGTGTTGGTATGTTCAGGACAAATACCAGATTATGACTGTTACACTTTGGGTTAATAGCAGCAGAGCAGATCTAGCAATCTTTGGGTAACAGCAGCAGAGTAGCACAGCTGGGCTTTAGGAAATAACAGCAAAGCAAGATGTATGGGCTTTGGATATTGGCAGCATAGCAGGATTGTCCAGCCTTGGGTAACAGCAGCAAAGTTGGGCTAATAGGCTTTGGGTAATAGCAGGACAAGTAAGCTTTAAATAATAGCAGCACAGCAGGGCTAGTAAGATTTGATTAATAGCAGCATATCAGTACTAGTCGGCTTTTGGCGATAGCAGCAGAGCAGTGTAAGCAGGCTATGGGTAATAGCAGCAGAGCAGCTCTAGTAGGCTTTTGGTAATAGAAGTAGAACAGGGCTAGTAGACTTTAAGCAGTACAGTAGTAGCAGAGCAGGGCTAGTAAGCTTTCTGTAATAACATCACAGCAGGACTAGCAGGCTCTGGATAACAGCAGCACAGCAGGACTGGTGGGCTTTCTGTTATAGCAGAAGAGCCTGTTTGGAGGATTTAAAGGTTGACAACCAGAGGGTTCATGATGGTGGGAGTAATCTATCTATGTCCTCCATGCCCTTGTTCTCACCACATTTGTGATATAAAAACATGCAATCAAACATCACTGGCATTGACCACTGCGTGTTTGGTTCTGCTGCTACCCCTCTCATGCAGATAGCTAAACAGCTGTGCTATGCAGTCATGAAAAAAAAAAAGTCGAACTAAGCCTGAGAAACTTCCTTTCTAAACAATCAGGGATCCATTTCTTGCCAGATTTTTAAAGATGAAAACATCCTTCTCAGATATTGGGCTTTAGGACAGATGACGACCATATCCTAACTGAATAAGAGGAACAGATATTTAAAAGGAATAATCTGAAACTGTGCTGTTCTACTGTATAATCGGTAGGAGATGCAGCTCTGTGTGCTAGCAGTTAGAAAATAGAACCAATAAAGTAGGCAGTACTTTAAACATATTAGCCAACTGCTGGGAGTATATACTGTTCACTCATCCTTATCTTCTAACTTCATGGTTATATTTTTAGGCAGGTTCAAAAATAAATTGTGTGCCACTTTCCACAGTTTACGAGGATTAGAAATACTCTAATTAAAGCAAACCACTTTGGGAAATCTTGCATGTTTTGTACAGTTACTGTATGAAATGCTTTGAAGAGATGATGATCAGAGGATAGATCTGTTTCCTTATAATATTTCCAGATATGATCATTGACCAGTAGTTATTCAGTTAGACCAGCAGTAACCCACAGCAGATGAAAAATTGTGAGCTTCAATTTAGGGATGGACAGCGTCCACTCACTATGCTTTCCGTAGTCTTTGATGCAAAGTTAAAAAACTGCACATCTTATGTAGTCACTGTGTCAGTGTCAGTGGCTCAGTAGGTAGCACACTCACCTCTGAGGCTGGGAGATCAGAGGGCTGTGGGTTCAGTTCCCACATCTGGCACTTGGGTTAATATCCCAATACTGACACTGTAGTGCAGCATGAGAGGGGTGCTGCACTTCTGAGGTGCCATCTTTCAGATGAGATGTTAAACCGAGGTCCCATCTGCCTGGATTGGTGGTAGTTCAGGTGGATGTTAAAGATCCCATGGTAGTTCTCGAAAAGAGTAGGGAAATTTCTCCGGTGTCCTGGCCAAATTTCCCTCATTCACTAAAGATACCACCAACAGCTTAATCTGGTTCAAGGTTGATTGGCATTCATCTGTATCCCCCTTCCCTGGGTCGTGCCTGAAAATAGGTAGGATTTGTCTAGTGCACTTACCTGGTCAACAAAAACTAAATAAATAAATAAACTGCAGTGAAGCTGAGGGAGCTAGATGAAAATTCGTCAGTGGACTCTGTTACACTTTGCAGTGGGTATCCTAACAATAAAGTGGAGGAACGAGCATGGGGTGATGATGGTGAAGTCCTTATAGAGAAAGCACTCTTAGTGATCTGGACTTTAGAGCGTGTGTGACTGTGGGTGAGGTGATTGGCTCCCACTACCTCCTGCTCCCTTGTTCCCCACTGTGCTGTGCGGGAGGAGTGGTTTATATTTATTTGGGGGGGGTCCGGGGGACAGAGCCCTCCACTAGACATACCTAGTCATGAAACTTTCCCCTGGGAGATGTGGATGGTCAGTGATTGATGTCTCCTGTGTGGGACATCTCAGATCAGCTGCTTGCTGACCACTGTTTTGGCTCTCTGTCTCTGTGCCCGAATTGCCTGCCATGCTCTTTCCTCCTGATCTTTTGCTTCTGCTCTCATTGCCCTTGGTGAAATGTTTTCTGCCCAATTGTGGGTGATCCCTTTGCAATGTGTGCGCTGGATAGCAGGTCACATGACTGATTTATGGTGCAAAAAGACAATTACATGGTACACTGCAGCAGGAAGTTCCCATGTGAACTCATACATAGTGTGCAATTCTACAGCACTAGAAGAAAGAGCAGGAACTGCTCTTTTTATGGTCTGAAGAAAAGCAGTCATAATAGTTAGGAAAATCACAGATTGTGCAGAAAATTGCTGAGTTTGACTGCTGAGTGTGGGTAGATGTATTTTGATAAGCTTTTACTCACAGAAAATGTTTTAGCATAATACAGATAAGGGAAAAAGAGCAGACTGTATGGGCCTAGTGGTCCTTATATGTCATTAACGTCTATATTTCTATGTTTAGTATTGTATAGTGTTTTACTGGGCTTATTCTGAGTGCATCTGTGAACTGAAGTTGAGAGAAGGGAAAGGCAGCTCCCAACTTAAGTGTTAGAACTGTAGTACACAGAAATGGTGCCATGTGAAAACAGCTAAGTAAAAACAATGACCACCAAAAACAGCTAATAATAAAACAGCTCAGTCAAGTGCAGCAAGTTGTTTTCGTGGGGAGCAAGCCCCCCGGCACCCCCCTTCTGGGGGGCTTCCTCCTCCACATCCCCTTCTTAGATATACTAACTCCAGGAGGAACACACCTCGGGGAGTTGGGCAAATTTTGGTTGCTGTATTTGACTTAGCTGTTTTGAGTTAACTGTTTTCACTGGCCACTCACAGGAACAAAGATGACCGAGGACTGAAACAGGCTATTGGGGGATTTTCTTTCTTCTTTTTTTTTTTACTTTGTTTTTCTGCCCCCTTCTCTCTCCATGGTTGATCCCTCTCTCCGGTTTCCCAATGCACCCGCAGGCTACGCTGCCGAGGGAACCAGGGGTGACTCCTATAGTGCCCCACTCCAATTGTTTCTAGAGACCTGGTTAACCCCCCTCCCGGTGGGGTGGAGGTGGCCCTTACCTCCGAGTCCTCAGGGAGCATGCAACTGAAGTCCTTCCCCCTGTCCCTCCGCGGTCGTTGTTGGTGCGGGGGACCTTCACCTAGATCCGTCATGAGGTGTTTTTCCGTGTTTTTTCAAAGTCTATGTCACGATGCAAATTTCTAATGTACAACAGTGGACATAAGCAAAATTGATTCTGTGTTCAGTTTTCAAAACTGGGGCATAGCTAAGTCCAATTTTCAAAACTCTGACTTTGTTATGTCCAGTTTGCAAAGTTCAAGTATAAATGTGCCTGGACACAATTTTCAGACAGAGTGTAACCTGATCTAGCCTTTGCATCTATTTCTACCATTTTTTGAGCCCCAAACTGAATGTAAAGTACCATAAAACAGCTAGTAATTCTGCAGATAAGTCCAGCTGTTGAGAATAACTCCCACCCTATGAGTCCATCATATCTGTACTGTTGTCCTACACTGATATTGCACCGCTCTTCCAGAGCTCACTCTGCTGTTGCTTCCCTCATGTTCCTCATGACCCCCTTGAAGTTGTCTCATTGTGTTCTGAATTCTGATATCGCCAAAGTATTGATTACATTGCTGGATAGACTCTTTCACCAGTCTTCTATAAAAAATACTTTCTAATGTCCTTTCTGAATTTCTCCAATTCCTGCTTGTGTTTGTGCCCCCCGGTGGCTTCACTGTTTCTCAACTTGAACAACTCTGTGAAATCTACCCTATTGCAGTATATCCCTGTATGTATTTTCATGTTTCTGTGATGTCCCTCTTGTCATCTGGAGAGTACTTATTGAAACTCAAGATGTTCTAGTTTCTTTTCATAGGACCTACTCTACTGCCCCGGATAGTTTTTCAACCCTCTAATGAATAGTCTCTAATCTTCTCCTATCCTTCCTAAAATGTGGGCTCCAAAACTGTGTACAATATTCCAGATGAAGCTGAACCACTGATCTGTACAGTGGTAACATCACCTTTTTTTTTCCAGAAAGCTTTTTGCTCCCCTGTTACCTCTGCACCTTACTTGGCAATGGGGGAGTCATGGTGTTTCTGCTTTTCTCCCTGTTACTCGGGACCCCACATCCTGGTCGTGCATGCATGTGGAGGTGTGAATGTGCACTGCAGGTTCCGGTAACACGTCTTTCCTCCCTCCTGGCCTATGCCGGATTCCTCCCAGGTTTGGCACTGACACCTAGTCTCCACCAGGTGGAAAACCCATGTCCCTCCCTGGAGAGAAGAGCTGCCTTGTGGCTGCTTGATCCAACTCCTTAACCCTCCATGGCCAACCCCTGGTGGTCTGAGCTCACTCCTGAACCCGGGTCACCAGCGTGGTGTGAGGTGTGGCATGCAGCATCTCAACCCTCAGCACCACCAGGCTTGCCCAGATAATATCACGTTTCAAAATAAATAAAACCAGCTCTTGCATGTCGATGGGTATACAATAGCATACAAAGAAGTACAGACTCATGGATTTGTGCCAGCATTCTTTATTCATATAATTTTCACAAGGGTGAGAAATGTGGAATAATGCAAGTAACAACTCCACTAGTAGACCCATCATTTTGCATTAACTCTGAACGGTTTGTCAAGGGTGAATGCCCCCATGAAGTTATGTTATTTTGTTTTTACATCCTCATCTAAAGGGTCAGTATGTAATAATTTAATGAAGGTGGTCACTACAAGAAAAGTGCAAACAGTACATAATATAGGAAAGGCAATTTTATTTATATGGTGCCCATTCCATAGGGCTCTGGGCACCTCAAAGTCAGACAACAAAAAAATAAAATATTTCTTAAAAATTTTACAATTAAATAATAAGGCAAAATTATACATCAATGTCAGGATAAAAGCACAGCAAAAATAAATATGTCTTCAGGTATGATTTAAATAATGGTCAGGGATGGTGAGTCTCTCTCCTCCTGGGGAAAACGTTCCAGAGAATCAGGGCAACAAGGCCACATGTCCTATCATTTGAGGACTTCAAACGGGATCTGAGAATATGTAGGTGACTCTCATCTTGTGACCAAAGGGGGCAGCCAGGAGTGTAAGAGGTCAGAAGATCTTTCATGTAGCCCAGACCCAGACTGTGAAGAGCCTTGTATGTTAACAAGCACACCTTGAAGTTGATGTGCTACCACACCAGCAACCAGAGCAGAACACAGAGAACCGGCATGATATGCTCGAACCAAGAGGTCCCATCAACCAGACAGGCTGCTGCATTCTGGACCAGCTGCAAGTGATGCAACAATCTCATGGATAACCCAAGGTGAAGAGAGTTGCAGTAGTTCCATCTAGATGTAACCATGGCATGCACCAGAGTTGCCAAATCTGCTGATTCCAGAAAGGGTTTTATCTAGGAGATGTTCTGGAGATGGTAAAAACCATTATGGACAATGGCTGACACCTGATATTCTAAAGTCAGTTGGACACCACAAGGACCTCCAGATTCCTCACCCTATCTATTGCTCTGAGTGTTACGCTATCCATCTTCTTCCAAGTTGTGTACTGGGTGTGCTTTGAAACAACTGAGAAGCTGCATGGGATATACTATATTGGACTAGATATCTGTAACTAATCTCTCTCTCTTGCTTACATCTGAGAGAAGTTTTCCTCACTTTTACAGTGGTATTGCTTTGTGTTTAATTATTTTAGTTTTTAATTCAGGAAGGGGGTTTTCAAAACTGCTTGTCTTGTCAGCATCTTCAGAAAGGCTGAAATAACTGCATATTTGATTTTCCTTTGTGGCTAACAAACCACCAGGCTGTTTTGGGGCTGGAGAGGTTTACCTGTGTCTGACTTGGATGTCTGGATTTTTCTTTGTTTGATTAGCAGGGTACTTTCTCTGTCAAATTGTTGTGTAGGGTATCTTGCTGACAGGAAGGCACTCATCGTAGCGGTGGGTGAGAGCTTTAGCTGATTGTTTTGTGAGGGCCAGTTTAGGCCCAACCCCTTCCCACCCCTCACCCACCCACCCTGGAAATAGTTCCTTTATACCTGAGGTTCTGACATCATTTCCTCAAGAGTGCAAGGTGCATATCACTGTCATATCCTCTCTAGCACACTGCACTGACAATATAAGCATACACATTGTATAATATATATATTTCTATATAACCAATCACACACACGCACACACACACACACACACACACACACACACACACACAAATACAAACAAAAAAAAGTAGATAAACATGTGGGGAGTAGTGCAATGTAATGGCTGTGGGGCAGCAGTCTTCCAGGAGTCTTTCTGGAGGCTGAGATGCTGCCCTATTTGCAGACAACTATCTGCCCTGAGGGAGGAAGTTGCCCGTCTTCAGGCCACACTGGACAGTAGTAAGGAAACCTTCCCCCAGGCCACACTGGACAGTAGGAAGGGAACCTCCCCCATCCAGGGAGCACTAGCGCCACCACCACTACCTCAGAGGTTGAGAAAGCACAGCAGTTGGACCACAGTGGGCTCAGGGAGGGTGAGGATGGTGGAACAGAGGCACACCCAGTCAATTGTTCCACTCCACAATCCATACACCATTCTGGGGGAGCATAGCTCCCCTATGGATGCACCTGCAGAAAAGACTGATGACAACTGTCACAAGGGAGGCCCACAGGAAGGAGGCAGAGGACACCACAGGGAAAGGAAGCAGCTCCTGGTGGGGGACTCAATTATTAGGGGTATAGAACTGGGGGGAGCTGGGAAAACTGAAGTAAGGTGCCTGCCTGGTGCCATGACTTGGAGGGACAGGAAGTGCATCCTCAGGATCACAAGAACAGCTGCAAGGGAGTCTGAGCTGGACATAATTGTCCACCTAGGGACAAATGACTTGGCTCATCATGAGATTAAAGCAGTGCAGGAGGACATTGCAGAGTTGGGGAGGGGCCAAAGACAAGTAGCACACACAGGATCCTTCTCAGAGGTGCTGCCTGTCAAAGGCATGGGGGAGGCGAGGGTAATTAGCACCATGCAGTTCAATGAATGGTTGAAAAAATGGTGCGGAGCACAGGGGTTTGGCTTCATTGGGGACTGGGGTTCCACCTGGAGGGACACCAGCCTATACTGGCAGGATGGTCTGCATCTGTTCAGGAAGGGAACAAGTCTTTTGAGCAATCAGTTTAAATGCTTCATTGGCAAGCTTTTAAACTAGTCAAAGGGAGGCACTGACAAGCAGCAGGAAAATCCCAGCCTCTACAAAACACAGTACTAAATGAGAAAAGACCAAGGTAGAACGGTCAGTGGGGATGCTGCAACAGAAGGTAAAGCCATCAAAAATGGAGAGCAATGAGTACCAATGCCCGTCTGTCTGGGTAACAAGCTTCCTGAATTAGTGGCCTTGATGGAGGAGGAACATCTGGATATCGTGGCAGTCACAGAAACATGATACACACAAAACCATGACTGGGATGTAAACATACCAGGATACACTATCTACAGGAGGGACAGGGAGGGTAAAAGAGGAGGAAGAGTAGCTCTTTACATAAGAGAAGGAATAAAAGCAACAGAACAAAGGGTAAACAGGGAGGAGAAGAAGCACTGTGGGTGAATTTGGAGACAGGCAATGGCACCACAATCCGCACAGGGTTGTATGCAAACCCCTTCTCAGGGGAGAAATGGAAATGATAGAAAGTATACTTAGAATGGCAAAAAGGGAGATATTGCTGATGGGTGATCTGAATATGCCAGATGTTAACTGGAGTGCAGTTGCAGCTTTCACAAGAGTGGAGTTATTCTAGATGCCCTACAGGGGCATGCCTTAGACAACTAGTACTGGAGCCCACTCGAGGGAGCAATATTAGACTTGATTCTCTCAAATGGAGATGGAGAGAGGATCACAGATGTAGAAGTGGGTAGCCATCTGGAACTAGCAACCATCGAACAGTATGGTTCACAATAAACACAGCAATAGAGTCAAGCCATACAAAGACAAAGTACTGGACTTTAGGAGGGCTGACTTTGCCAAAATGGGTGAGTGCCTAAGGAATGCACTAGCAAATGGGCAGGAAGGAGGGGTGGAAGAACAATGGGGAATAATAAAAACTGCCATCACAGAGGTAACAAGCCTTTGTGTGAAGCAAATAAACAAAACAAAACGATGTAAGAAACCACTATGGTTCTCAAAGGAAGTGGCAGTGAAGGTTCAAGAGAAAAAGAAAGCATTCAGGAAGTACAAGGAATCACAGAAGGAGCAGGACAGAGAACTGTATCAGTTAAAGCAAAAGGAGGCTGGGAAGGCAGTCAGAACAGCAAAGGCCCAAACCGAGGAAAAGATAGCCAACTCAGTTAAGAAGGGGGATAAAACCTTTTATAGGTACATCAGGGAGTGAAGGAAGACCAAGGGAGGGATAGTGAGCCTTAATAAAGGGGAGGAGGGTGGGCAGAGGGAGACTGTGAAAGGCAGAGATACTAAACAAATATTTTGCTCAGTATTTACAAATGAAAGAGAGAGGTACCTAAAACAAACAATAGAAACACTCTGGATACAGAAATTGATACCAGCCATTTACAGAAGAAAGGGTTCTGAAAGAACTCTTAAAACTGAAGGTGGACAAAGCAATGGGGCCTGATGGGATTCATCCCAGAATTCTAAAAGAACTAAGGGTAGAACTAGTGACACCACTGACTACCCTTTTTAATAAATCATGAGAGGAGGGGGTGGTACCCAAGGACTGGAGGAGGGCAGATGTGATTCCCCTTCACAAAAGTGGGAGCAAAGCAGAAGCAGGAAACTACAGACCTGTTAGTTTAACCTCAGTGATAGGGAAAATGATGGAATCACTTCTGAAGGAAAGAATCATCGAGTATCTAGAGGCCAGAGGAGCACAGGACCCTAGGCAGCATGGATTCACAGCGGGAAGGTCATGCCAGACGAATCTGATAGATTTCTTTGACTGGGTGACCAAAGTAGTAGATCAGGGAAGGACTGTGGACATGGCCTACCTAGACTTTAGCAAGGCATTTGACACAGTCCCACACAAAAGATTAATATACAAGTTAGCCAGCCTGGGAGTGGGTCCCAAGATGACAGCCTGGGTAAAGAATTGGCTGGAGAATAGGACACAGAGAGTAGTAGTAAATGTAGTCCACTCAGAAGAAAGGAGGGTTACTAGTGGGGACCGCAGGGTTCAGTATTAGGACCGGTCCTCTTCAATGTCTTTATAAGCGACATTGCAGAAGGACTGGAAGGAAAAGTATGTCTCTTTGCAGATGACACAAAGATCTGCAACAGAGTTGATGCACAGGGTGGGGTGGAAAGGATGAGAAGGGACTTGCAAGGTTAGAGGAATGGTCAAATGTATGGCAGCTTAGATTCAATGCTAAGAAGTGCAAGGTAATGCACCTGGGAAACAAAAACCCAGGGGAAGAGTACACAATGGGGGTGAGATACTAACAACAACAAAAATAGAAAGGGACCTGGGGTAGGCATATCAGATGACCTAAAGGTGGGCAAGCAATGTGAGAGAGGCAGCAAGGAGGGCTGGGGATACTGGGATGCATAGGGAGAGGCATCCCAGTAGAAAACAGGAAGTTATTATCCCTCTGTACAGACAGCTGGTGAGACCCCATTTGGAGTACTGTGTGCAGTTCTGAGACCCAATCTCTGCAAAGACATAGACAGGATGGAAGCTGTCCAGGAGGGCAACTAAAATGGTGCAGGGTCTGCACGGAAGGCATATGAAGAGGGCGAAAGGAGCTTAATATGTATAGCCTCGAGGAAAGGAGGAGAGGGGGGACATGATAGAAACGTTCAAGTACCTCAAGGAATCAACAAAGTCCAAGAGGGTAGCATCTTTCAAAAAAGAGGTGTGCAAGAACAAGAGGGCACAATTTGAAGATAGAGGCGGCTCAGAGGTAATTTAAGAAGTATTTTTCACAGTGAGGGTTGTGGATACATGGAACGGCCTTCCGGAGGAGGTTGTGGAGTCAAAATCAGTGGTGGAATTCAAGCATGCATGGGACAGTCATAAGGCAATTCTAGGGGGTGGGGGTAGGAAGAAGTAGGCTGCTGGTTAACTAGGATCTGCAGCTTATCCAGTAGGTAGGGAAATGGGCAGACTGGGTGGGCCAAGCGGTCCTTATCTGCCATCAAATTCCATGTTTCTATGTTTCTATCCAAAGAAGGAAAGGCTGCACCACTACCCATTATTGCCAAAGCAGACTGACCCGGTTCTACTAGTAACACCTCAGTCTTCAGTGGGTTCATTCTGAGCCAGCTGGCTGCCATTCAATCCTGAATTTCCCTAAGGCACTCTGTCAATTCCAGGACAGCAGTATCATCGTCAGGCACACAAAACACACATAGTTGGATATCATCAGCATAGCAATGAAACCCCAAACCATAATATCAAATTATCTCCCCCAATGGCAGAATGTACATGGCAAACCACTTAGGAGCTAGAATCAACCCCTGAGGCACACCACAGTAGCACACAGCACTGCTTGAGATGGAAGTGCCAAGTGCCACCTGCTGCACCCTGCCAGATAAGCAGGATGCAAACCACCGCAACATCATACCTGTGAGTCCTATATAATGCCTCAAACGGGTCAACTGTGCCCCGTGGTCCAGATGACAGGTCAAGTAGGACAAGGATGGAATGACACCTGCTATCCCAAACCAAGAGGAGATCATGGTGCACCTTGACTAAGGCCGGCTCTGTACTATGACATTGCCGGAAATGAGACTAGAATGGCTCGAAAATGTCAAATTTCTCCAGGTGTTGTTCCAGCTAGACTGCCATCACCTTCACAATCAACTTCCCAACAAAGGGAAGGTTTGAGACAGGTTTACAGTTTGAGAGATCATCAGGGTCCAAGGATGTTTTTTTTAAGGAGGGGCTTCACCACCGCCCTTTTCAAGGCAGAAGGAAAAAATGTTTCCCTAAGTGAACACCCAACAATCTCCACAAAAATCAGACCAAGTTTACCCCAGCACTCTAAAAGAAGCCAGGTCAGCCCAGGGCAGGATGCAAACCAGAAACTACCCAGTGGACGTCATCTGCCAACACCAGCTCAAACCACTCCCACACAGACCCACAAGAGCCATTGTCCATCAGCCTCCACAGCTTAAGCTACTGACCCTGCCCCCCTCCCCAGTCCTCCCATCCTTTCCATTCGCCCCTCCCATGACCCATGATCAAAGACAGAGCACTGCTGGCCAATGAAAGACCGCTTGAGGATATCCCAGCATGAATAGAAGACAGAGCACTGCTGGCCAATGACAGACCGCTTGAGGATATCCCAGCATGAATAGAAGATACCTTATCTGGAAAGAATTGGTTAAACTCATCATATTTATGAGTCAAAAAAGCTCTACAGAACTGCAGACAGACAAGATTTAATAATCTATCCACAGTGCTGAAGAGCTGAGCAGATTGATTCTTTCTGGCACAATCACATGTGACAGGCACACCAACTTTTTCAGAGTGATTCACTCAAACTAAGAAAATTGAAGACAAGGCTCTTAGTTAATCCTGATGCAATGAAAAAAGCCCTTCAGTGGAAAACAGGAATATTTTCACTCTTGCACCAGTTGTTTCAATTCATTTTATTACTGCTGTTCCTTTTCATTACACCAAACAAAGCCACATCAATATGTATGCTCTGGAGGCTGGAACCGTGACTGGTTTTCAGAGTGATTGCCCACTGATAACGCATCATAATAAGCACTCAGTGCCAGTTTATCCTCCTCTGACTGAAACCTCCACCAACAATGCTACAACCTCCACCTCTTTGTCTTTAACCTTCGCTGATCACCCTCAAACTAGGGTGACCTATGTCGGGAAACCAAGGGAGCAGACATGGAGAAGTAATAGGGAGTTGAATACTAACCTCCATGGCTGTCTCAGCTCCCACTGCACAAGCTATCTCCATACTCAAGATGTCTAGCCCTGCCAAAATGCTCTGAGGCTCCAGATTATGAAAATACCTGTAGCTGATCATCTCCACAGGAGTGGTTAAAGGGGAGCCCTGCAAAGAAACTGCATGACATGAGGATCTAACCAAATGACCGTATCAACCTTGGCAAATACTAGTATCAAGAACCAGGTTCAAGGCATGGCCTTTGTTCACGGTACCAGAGGCTACTGCCTGTACAAAGCCCAGTGACATCATCATCTGGAGTACCTGCATTCCAAACAGAGAAGTTTCATCGTCCACCCAAGTGTTGTAGTCACCCAAAACAAGAAGCCTCAGTGACTCCACTACCAGATCGACGACAAAATTCTCTAGTTCTTGAAAGAATTTGCTCTCATAACCTGGAGGCCAGTATATGAGAATGATCTTACAACTTGTACCCAGTCCACCTTTCACTGTCACAGATTCAAACAACCTGGTCACCCATGTGAGGTATGCCATTAGTTCCAATGTGGATCTAAAAGAGATGGCTACCCCACCATCCCTGTGTTCCAGCCTAGGATAATGCACCACAGAATAACCCAGAGAAATGAGCACAGAGCCCAAGTCAACCCTCAACCAGGTCTCTGTGATACGTACAAGATCAACCAAGGAATCCGTGATGAAGGCCTCTATCATGTCTGTTTTGTTCCTTAGCAATCTGGTGTTACAAAGAAACATCTTAAGAGGAGGGGTGGAGTTGGCTGGTCCATCAGCTACTTGCTTACCAGAAATCTCAGGGGGGAACCCTTGCCTGATGAGGCTTATTCCCTAGGCATCTACTTGACTCGGCATTGCTGATCCTACCCCCCCCATCCACCATTGGAGCCAGACTATATTTTGAACAGACACCTCAAAGGACCGCTAGCCCCCTACAGCAATCAAACTGTGCTGCAGGCATGGTACAAGGGAGCTTCCCAAAGGTACACCACTCCTGTAGCTTCTCTGTGGAGTAGATGAGATGAGGCCTGGGTGATGTGCAACACATATTTAAACAATCCCACTAAAAACTAGCATAAAAAAATAAACTATTTTCTCCCACTACAATTATACCAAAAACCACCCCACTCCCATACAACAGAACCATAAAATCACACAAAATGTCCCTCCCATAACACAAATATCCTCCCCAATTCCAATACAAATTTCCAATACACCACTCAGACAAAACACACTCACTCACTCACCCAATCAGACCTATTACACTGTACAAGCAATAACTACAGTAACTTAAAGAATCATACACTCCAATCACTCAAGCTTCAAAACAGTCCATTAAGGCTTAACAAAATAAAATGCAATACACAGTCAGCAGGGGGTGTAAAACTTGTTATCAACAGCAAATTGTTAGTTCTAAAACAGTTTATGCAGGCACAAGTCACAGTGAGCAGTTAAGGTCAACATCATATAAAACTTACTTCGGGCAGGATGGATAATTCTTTAGTAGACTCCAGCCAGTCCATGGAACACGCTGTCTTGCAGCATGAGTTTCAGTCAAAAAGTTAAAGAGTAGGTTTACTCACTGTGCCAATCTAGGCCTCAGAACAGTGACCACCTGACCACCTTTCCCACCAATTGGCCACCTCATCAGACTTTATCTGCCCCAGTCTCCAAAGACTGCTCTCTCATCCTAGGTCTGTACTGCGTGCTGGATGGGAAAAAGAGAGTTGTTTCTTTCCAGGACCAATTGCAGGCCTCTTAACCCAATAAAATCCTGCTGCAATGGATGGCCAGATTCTCAGCTTCTAGTTTTGAAACCTCCATGTTAAGAACACCCATAGACCTTCTTCTGTCTGCTCCCTGGCTTTTCTCTAATTGTAAAAACACTTAGAACTGGGAAAAAGTCGAAACACTTGCGGCCCCACTAAGAATGGGGCAGCAAGGGGAAGTCCTCCAGACTACAAACCAAGATGACCCAAAAGTACTGCTGGCCCCTAAGAAAGGGCAGCAAGAGAACTCTACTAATCCATGAGTCGTCACTCAAACACTTCTTAGCTGCAGCTTAACTGCATGAAGGACATGGTTAGGTGCAGTATGCAAACTCCACGGAAAAGTTAGAAACCACTCTCCTACAGTTACAGTACTAGCCTCCTCCAGTTACTAACCTTGAGGGATTATGCATTGTCAAACCAGCACAGAAATGTCGACTTACTAGATATACTGAGAATGTGACACAAACACCCCCATAACAAAAATAAAATAAAAACCCTACCTATCTCACTAAGCAATCCCTAACTAAACTACAGTCAAACAACAGTCACTTCCTGCAGTGCAGCACTGTTTTAGACAAGAAAGTTGCTTTTAAGCACCAATAAATAAATGTAAAAAGATGGCTCGCTCAGAGTTGACTTGATGAACCACTCAGCGTGGCGACCATCTTTTAAGAGTCAGATACTAAAAATACTCCCAAACTGGAAAAAAGATATAATTACCAACATAAAATCCATTCATCATAAAGCACACGCTCATTATGCCACTATGATTAAAATCCTGAATAGCTACTCCATCCTGATAGCGTCATAATAACCTTTTTTATTTATTTGACAATTGGTAACTGGGAAAGGCACACTGAGCCGAGGCTCGTTTCCAGGTGCAACCTGAGGTGAGGGGAAGGGAGAGGAGAGGAGGAGTACAAATAGCACAACACAAAGCCTCAATTATAAGGTACAAAGTAAAGTGCATCATATTATACAGAATAACATGATAATAGGAAAATAGTGCAATGATGAGGTAACCCCATGAGTTTAGATACAGTGTAGCAAATAGGTGTAATGCAGTGACAAAAGTGCAAGTGGAGAAAAAATAAAATAAATTGAATAACTGTTGAGTACAGCCTAATACAGGCAATGGCAGTACACAGGTAAATGCAACACTGTCATAGGATGGCCTAGCAGGGGAAGGTCAGGGGAAGGGACTGACCAAAGCAAGATGGACAGGGAGGAGTTTTTGCTGGTGCTTGAAGGAGAAGGGAGAAGGGGAGATACAGAGAATGGAAGGGAATAGGTTCCAGGGGGAGGGAAGGTGATAGGGGAAGGCAGACTGCCCAGCTGAGGAATGTAGGTGTGGAAGGGAGAAGGTGTGAGTCTCTGGAGTGAAGGGAATAGGAGGCAGAGGGTATGGGACTGAGGGGAAGGGAGAAGAAAGGTATGGGGGGAGGGAAACAAACCAGTATTTGGAGATGAAGGATGCACAGTGGGCCTGGCAATGTGAGGGGGGAGATATTTAGAGAGGAGTAAAGGGAGCAGTGGTGCGTTCAAGTGGGGGATTTAGTAGCAAAACAACAAAAAGCATTAAAGAGGGTGTTCAGTCTGGGAATGGAAGAGGAGGACACGGTGATGTAGACAACATCTGCATTGTCAAGCACTGAGAGAACAATTTTGGTGACCAGCTCCTGGTGGACCTGATGAGAAAGGCAGTCCTTGTTGTGGTACAGGGCACCAAGTTTGGGTGGAGTTTGAATGACCTTGATGTGAGCGGAGAAGTCAAGCCTGCAATCCAGCCACACACTGAGGTACTTTAAGGAGCAGACCACTTCAACAGTGGTACCATCCAGTCTACAGAAGATGGGGCGGGGGGAGCCTGGCCAGTTTCTGTTGGTATCAAAGGTCATAGACACAGTTTTTTCTTTTTGCTCCTGCCCCTGCCACTCGCCCAACCTCTCCTTGGAGTCGCCAAGGGCCCCACCTACCAGCCAAGTCAGTCCCCCTCCTGCCATCTGCTGTGGATCCAGTTCTGTGCCTCTGGACAGCCCGGATGTATCCTTTGCCAGGGGGGCCCATCTCTTCCAGGAGGACTGGGAGGGGAGACTGGAGCTCCATACTGGATCTAGGGCATGGAGCTATGGGCACAGCCATGAGGGCATTCCACCAGGGCTTTGTGGCAGTGGAGGACCTGGTGACCATCATCTGGTCAGTCGGACAGCATTTTTCCATTCTGTCCCCACCCATTCCTCCACCCTATTGGTGCCTCACACCGCAGCATCTTGGCTGAATGCACCCGTGATGTGTGGTCACCCATGCTGCAAGGTGTTTCGCTATGTAGGCCAGCCACTAGGGGCTGCTTAAGGGTGGTGCTAGCTCCCCACCCCTGGGAGGAGAGCATCTCTTCGATGCTCCAAACCCTCCATGCCAGTCTCTGCTCCTGTCATCCAGGACTTGGGCACGAACCCAGGTTGCCAATGTGCCAGGTAAACTCCCTTCATCCAGCACCATGGAGCTGGCATGACACAGTTTTTTAGTGTTAACCCAGAGCTATTTGGCACTGAAACAGCACAGGACATTGTGGAAGTCTTGCTGGAGAGAGGTTTCCACACCTGAGATGGAGGGTCTGGAGGCATAGATGTCTGTGTTGTCTGCATACATGTGGATATGTGAGTTGGCCGAGGCAGAGAGAGGAGGTCATTAAGGATGATAGAAAATAGGATAGGATCCACAATGGAACCCTGTGGGACCCCAAACCAGTTCAGACCCTAAACATTTTCTATTAATGGGCCATATGCACTATGCCAATGCACTGCGTAACCTGGGCACATTGGCATAGCTAAGTCTGAATGCTGCATAGCGGGGTCCTGCAGACCCCATGCAGCATTCGTTAGGGGAGGGCACAGGACATGTACGTGCCAATCCCCAGGCCGCGTGGACAGCAGCACACTGGGGGCATGTTGGGGGGGGGCATACCCGCAATTCATGCCATTCACAAAGGTGCAGTGTGCTGGGTGCGGGGGGGGGTGCACCCTACACTGGGTAACACCCAAGGATAAGGGATACGTGCCCCTCCAGGATGCCACCACCTGCAGTGGCGCAGACATGGGGGCACTGCAGACCCCCCCCTACATGCCACCCCAGTCCATGGATCAGCATGGAGGGCTGGGGCAAGGGACGGGGTACCCTCCCACCCTGAGCTTGTGGTGCACATTGCGTTCTCCATTGTTTTCTGCACCCTGTGGGTGCAAGTGATTCAATCAGAGACCAGGTCCTGGCATCCCATTGGATGTGCACCTGGTCCGTGGAAATGTCCTCTGTGTATCTGTGTGTTGGGGGGGCCATGGACAGGTGGTGGCCGGTAGTGACTACCAGTTGGGGCGCACCTGCCCACAGGTATGGAACTCCCTGGGTGGGTAACGCACTTCTGGTGCATATTACCCACCCATATGTGCATTGGGCCCATTGTTTTTAAATATGCTTTTCGAACCATGAGAATCATGTCGCTATCTCCAGATAAATGAAATTCAAAAAAGATAAACTGTATTGTATTATGCTTTTGTCATAGTGATGTAATAAAATGACATGCATTTAACTGGCCCTGAACTCAGGTTAGGCATGCCTGCTGATGAAGCTCATTCGAGTGAAGTGTCAGGTAGGGAGGCCTTTTGTTTGGTTGTTCATGTCAAATTTATTTGCACTGTTTAAATAAAGTCAGCACTTTTTGCAAATAAAGTTACACGTGCGTCCTTAGGGTGGATCCTTCATGGAGTGTTTTCCATTTGTTGGTCTGGTTTGAGCATCTGAGGGCTGGGTTGACCCTCCTGGGTAGCAACCACTAAAGAAAAGATGGTGCTCTTCTGCCCTCTCAGCTCCTGCTGTCAACTGGTCCATTCCTATCTTTCGAGCCACCTGCAGTCAGCACAGGTTGGAGGTCCCCTGTCCTCTCCCCTTCCTATCCAGGCTGGGGTCCCACTGTTCCAAAGGGCAGAGCCTGCACTCACAGCAATGCTGAGGCTTAGGTGCTTCCCAGGAGGCAGCAAAATGACCACAGTCACTCCGCTGCTGATGTGCCACATCTTGAAAGTACACACAAACCACTAAAGAAAAGATGGCACTGTCCATCAATGATTACTGCTGCAAAAAAGTTTTTATTAAAGTGCAGTATTAGCTTACAATTTTGGTGCCATAAGTAGGACATCACATACCTCAACAAAAAGCCTGACCAGTTTCATGCATGTGCAGAACCGGTCAGGCCTTTTATTGAGGTGTGTGGTGTCCTACTTATGGCACCGGAATTGTAAGTTAATATTGCACTTTAATAAAAACTCTTTTTGCAGCAGTAATTTCAGGTGGACAGTGCCATCTTTTCTTTAGTGGTTTGTGTGTACTTTCAAGATGTGGCATGCCATCATCGGAGTGACTGTGGTCATTTTACATGAGACTAAAACTGCATGTAGTACTCCAGGAGGAACCTGATCAGGGCTTTGCAAAGTAGCAGGATTACTTTCCCTGCTTTGCTGGTTGCTCCCCCATTTGATGCACCCCAGCGAGCAGTCATCAACCTTATCCTGCTTCACCCTATTTCCTGTATGAACCTTGGGTCCATTTTCTCCGTGACTGAAGCAAAAGGAGACCTGCACATTGTGTGCAGGTCCTACCTCTGTCTTATTCTCCTCAAGTGCAGCACCTTGATTTGGCTATATTGAGTATTAGGTTCCAGATGTCCAATCTATTGCCCAGCTTGTTCAGGTCCTCCTGAAGTATGTCCTCATCCTCATGGAAGTCTTTAGTGTTATCCACAAACTTACTGTATGCAGCCTGCTGGAGACCCCAACTTCCAGATTATTGATGATGTGAAAGCGATGGCCCCAGCACTGATCCCTGAAAGACACCACTGAGTACTCCTCTCCAATCAGAGAGGTACTCATCCACCCCCACCCACTGCTTCCTGCCAGCAAGCCAGTTACCAAATCCATCTGGTTTAATTTGCACAGAAGCTTGTTAAGCACCATGGTATCAAATGCCTTTCTGAAGTCCAGATGGTCTATTGTAAGTCTCATTAATTATTCATGAACCTTGTGAGGCTCCTGACTGTCCACTGAATCGGTCATTAACCTCTTAGATATGACTGATCCAGCTGCCAGCTGACACTGTGTGGCATGTATTGCTCACACTACAAAGTTAAAACCTAAACGTAAGTAAAAAAAATGGCAACAACAAAAGTTGTTATTGCAATTAGATTTATAATCACAGTAATAACCTCAAAGACAGTCTTTTCCTTGGATTAGCCACCCATCCCCCCAACCGTCCATTAATACCTCAGAAGACTGGCTTCACAGTCATTATTGCATAACTGTATGTCCACACCCTATTCTAGTCCTCCTCCCTAGTCACCCCATTGAAGAAGGTGATGAGGCTGATATAGCATGACTTTTCCCTCCTAAAACCATGCAGAAAGAGAGGGCAAAAAACTTTGCCTCAACTGAGTGCTCCATTATTCTCTTCTTTGATAAAGGCCTTCAGGACCTTGCTCAGGACTGATGTCAGGCTGACTGACCTCTAGTTATGCAGGTCTGACCATGTCACCTTTGTGAATATTGTGACCACACTAGCCGCTTTCCAGCATGGCACCACCCCTGTCCAGAAAGACTCCTGAAGGTTTACTGCAAGTGTCATAGCAAATAGTTCATTTAGAGCCACTATAATTCTGGGATGTATTGCATCCACCCCTTTGGACTTACTGGACTTGGTCTTTACTGGGTAATCAGCAGCTAGGCAGATATGATGTACAATCTAGTGGTGCTTGGATAGTGCTTTTGTGGATCAAATTATCCTCCGTTGGATAGTACTGGCATCTGATCTAAGATATGACCAAAGATGGATTCTGAATCTATAGTTGGATAGTTGTGGATCCTAGGTTGGATCCATCAGATCCAACCTCTGATAGTTGGATCCAATGGCCAGATCCCTGGATCCAATGGTTGGATCCAACCTCAGATAGTTGGATTTGATTGCTGGATCCCTGAATCCGATGGTCGCATCCATCAGATCCAGGAAAGATCCATAGATACTGTACCTTGAATACTTACAGTGGATCCTAGCAGGTTGTATCATTGGTATGTTGTCCAAAACATCTGATGCTATTAGATATCTGACCAAAATGATGGTATCTGAGGTTATCTGACCTGGTAGGATACTATTTGAGCAACACTACCAGTGGATGTATTGTGGCTAGCCCTGCTGTTATGGGTTCTTCAAATAGACATTCTTCCCTCACCAGGGGCCCTTTGGTGAAAATTGAAGTGGCTGTCTCACTGGACCCCCACTCACCACCACCATTTTCAAGGGTGTAATCCCCTCCTTTACCTGCCTCCATCCACTAATGTGCTGAAAGAAGGCTTTGGTGTTTCTTTAGCTCCTGCTTCTATCCTGGCTTCCAGTCCTTGCTTTTCTGTCTTAATTCTAGTATTGCAATCCCTCGGTGCTGCTTTGCAATCCTCTTTCACTTGGAAGTGACCCATCTGTTTCTAGCAGTCACATACTTTCTTTTTGTTCAGACTCAGTAGCCTTAGGTTCCTGTTGAGACAAACTTGTGGACTACTATAGAGTCATCATATCCCAGGTTAAGCCAGATTTGTTATGTACAAATAATATAATGGAAAAGCAAAGTTGTTCATATCTCTGAGCATACAGTTTCAGTGCTTTGCTATTGGTCCCTTGAAGGACATATAAAATTCAGATATGACAACAGAAGAACTTTACTGGTTAGTAAACCACTCAACTGCCACTGATTATGAGGGACATCCTTTATTTTACTCCTCGTAGAAAAGGTGTTACCCACACAAAGTACAGCAAGTGCTTTAAATTCAGACTTTAAAGCAGAAATTCATTAATTCTAATATGCCAAATCATTGAAGCACAGAAACAGAGAATCTGTTGGGCAGATAAGGACCACATGGCCCACCCAGTCTGTCCCTTTTTTCCTTCCTATGCTTTCACCACAGATCATACCTGATCTCTAACTGCTCTCCCCACCCCCAAGCTTCCCAGCTAAGATTCCCTTCTGCTTACGAAATGCATGCTTGAAGCCACTAATGTTTTTGCACCCACTACCTACTCTGGAAGACTGTTCTATGGAACCACCACTTTTTCAGTGAAGACGTACATCCTCGCATCCCTCCTAAATTTCCCTCTTCCAGCTTCCTTGCATCTCCCCTTGTTTTTGTGCACCTTCTCCTCTGTAAAATACTCTCCTCTTATACCTTGTTCAACCTCTCAAAGTAGTTATAGTTCTCTATCATATTCCCCCTCTCCCTCCTCTCTTCCAATGTGTACATATTGAGATCCCTCAGTCTCATCTCATAAGGCTTCTCATGCAGCACCTGCACCATTTGTTTGCCCTCCTCTGGACAGTTTCCATCCTGTCTATCTCCTTCTTGAGATGTGGTCTCCAGAACTGGACACAGTACTTCATGTGGGGTCTCAACAACTATCTGTATAGTGGCAACATGACCTCCCTCCTTCTGCTGGTGATACCCCTCTATATGTACCCATGCATCTCACTGACCCTACCTACTGCCTTGTCACACTGCCTTACCATCTTGAGGTCATCATATGATTATTCCCAGGTCTTTTTCCTGTTTAGTAACCATTAATACCTCTCCCCCATATTATACTCTGCCTCTAGGTTTCTGTGTCATAGGTACATGATTTTACACTTTTTCACATTGAAACCTAGATGCCATACCCTTGGCCCCTCCTCAAGATTTCACAGGTCTCTGAATATTCTTTCCACCCCCTCTGGGGTGTCAACCCTATTGCAGATATTGGTGTCATCTGCAAAGGTGCATGTCTTCCCTTCCAGCTTTTCTGCAACATCACTTATAAAGACATTAAAAAGGACTGGACCCAGTACTGAGCCCTGAGGTACCCCACTGGTCATTCTTCCTGTCCTTGACTGAGTTCTGTTTGCCATCACTGTCTGTCGCTAATCCAGCAACAATTTTTATACCTAATTTACCAGTTTAGGACTCACCCCAAATTGACCTAATGAGCCTGTGGTATGGTGTTGAAGGCCTTGTGAAGTGTCAGTAGTCCATGCCCACTGCCATGTCCATGTCCACCACCCCACCCTGATCTATTTTCCTGGTCACCATGTCACAGTAATCTATCAGATTTGTCTGACATGAGCTCCCTCCACCATGAATTCATGCTGCCTCTTGTCTTGTAACATGCTGCATTCAAGATACTCCACAATCATTTATTTCAGAAGTGACTCCATTAACTTCCCAACCACTGATGTCAGACTGACTAGTCTGTCATTCCCAGTCTCCTCCCTGCTACTATTTTTATGATGTGGGACTACATCTGTCCTCCTACAGTCCTCTGGAACCACTATTGTTTCCAGTGAGTTGTTGAATAGAGCTCTCAGAGGAGCAGCTTATATCTCCCTGAGTTACCTCAGCAACCTTGGGTGTACCCCGTCCAGCCCCATAACTTTATCCACTTCTAGATTTACAAGTCCTTTCAGTACTCTCTCCTCTGTACACCAACTTGTGTCTGCCTCGGTCCCCCAAGTGTTCCTGTTGCTTTTCTGCGGTCATATAAATCATAACATCCTGATAGCAAAACTCAAAGCCCTTGGTTTCTCCCCTGCCTTCATTATCTGGCTCACTAACTACCTCTTTGGTCACAGATGGTCTGCATTGGTGGTGTCACCTCCCCCCTATTGCCTCTCTGTGGGGTGTCCCCAGGGGTCTGTTCTTGCCCCTTCCTCCTTTCCCCTCTTCATTAACTCTCTCCCATTGGAATGCCTATCCTGTAAATCACTCCTCTACGCTGACAACTTAATACTATACCAAAGTGACCCCTTCCCCTCCTCTCTATCCACCACTCTTACCGATGATTTCTGAAAGGCACATTGTTCGTTCTCCACCAACAAACTGTTGGACAATGCTGCCAAAACAAAGGCCATACTTTTCAGTTCCAAACCGAAACTCTCTGCCCTAGCTCACAGTGGTGGCTTTCTTACTGTCAAATCCCCAGATGGATCTCCCTTTGACACTGTTCCTGCCTTCAAGTATCTGGGGGTAATCCTGGACCCATCCCTAACCTACACTGACCACATTGCCTCACTGATCAGGTGCATCACCAGAAGATATGGCTCTGCTATCGCATGGTCGACCACCTCTCGTCGGAAGCTCACCTTGCTATTGCCTGTGACAACCTCCTTCCCCTCCTTGACTATGGCTGCCCGGTGTACTCCCTCACCTCCATTACCAGCCTTAATCACCTGGATACTACCTACAATCATATATGTTGCCTTGCCCTCCACACCCCTCTCCTCGCTCACCATTGCACTCTTTACCAGTCCCTTAACTGGCTCCCTCCACACACACGACGCTCCTGCCTGCTGACCTGGATGATTGTTGATACTTTGCCCAATCCCTCCTACTATGCACTATCCCTTCTTATCTGACCTAGAACCTACTGCCACAGTCTATGTCAATCTTCACACCTTCAACTAGAATGCCCTAACGTAACTACAAGGATGGGCCTAAGAGTCTTCTCTGCAGCCGGACCCTAACTATGGAATGACCTCCCCTCTTCCTTATGTTCCTTCGACCCACCTCTAAATCTAATTTCCCTGTTAAGAATACCCTTTCTGTCCACCACGACCTGTGTCTGACCACAGGCCACTAGCATGGCTTCACCTTCCTTGCTGCTCACCCTTACCCCCTCCCCCCAGTGCTCCACTCTCCTCTCCCGCTCCAAATACTATTGTTATTCCTTTTGTTGAATGATGAAGCAACCTTACCCTGTTTACCTAAATGTTATATACCTTGTTTGCCCAATTGCTGATGTACCTGGTACTGTTTGCCTTATATTTTCTCTGTTAGCTTGACCTATACTGTTATGTTCCCTGTATGGTTCACAATGCTCTCTCAATGTATTTTTTCATTGTTTGTGCCAGTTTCTGGCCCATGCTGTGCCTGAAAAAGGTCTTCGGATCAATGCACCAACTCAATTACCAAATGAATGAATGAATAAATAAATAAATCACTTGCCTACCTAAAAAAGGTCTTGTCCCCTTTAGTCACCCCTTTGACTAGTCTTTCCTTAGTTTGTACCTTTGTGCTCCTCACCACTTTTCCTGCTTCCCTCTGCTTCTCCTGGAACACTTCCCTCTGCATCTCTTTGCACCTTCTGAATGTTACCATGTTAGCCATAACCTTTTCAGCTACTTCCCTTGAGAACCATAGCTATCTCTTTTTTCTTCTGTTTTTGCTCACTTCTTTTGTGCAGAGGTTTTTTGCCTTCATTATGTCATCTCTTAATCTGGCCCACTGTTCCTCCACCCCACCCTTGCTATCCCCCCCAACTAGGTAGTCTCTGAGGCATTTACCCATTTAAAAAAAAAATCTGTCCTACTGAAGTCCAGTGCCCTTGTCATTGTGTGATTTTCTTCTGCTGCTTCCTTATGCTGAGTCACACTATACAGTCATCGCTGGTCCCCAAGTGGTCTCCCTCCTTGGTGTCTGCAATACTATCACTGTTACTGAGTACCAGATCCAGCATTGCTCCCATCACAAGTGGGCTCCCTAACTAGTTACCTGAGAAATGCCCCCTGAAGGGAGTCTAGATGTCCCTACTTCTTGCAGAGGCTGCAGCTAGGAGGCTCCAGTCTATATGCGGCAGATTGAAGTCCCCCACCAGCATCAATTCCTCTTTTTCTGTCATTGCGCTTATGGGGAAAGGGAAAGAGGAAATTGTTTAATCAGGAATGACGCACTAAGTTGAAGCTTGTTTTCAGGTGCGACCTGATAGCAAAAGAAAGTTAAGTGACTTGCTCATTGTCAAATAGTATGCAAGTGGGGGCTGAGGGATTCAAACCCAGGTCTCCAGGTTTGCAGCTCAATGCCCTAAACCACAGCGATATACTGCCTCCTTATAGCTTCCCCCAGTGCCTTATCCAGTTGTTCCCCCTGTGTTGGACATCTTTAGATCACCCCAGTGTGAATAGTGGCTCCAGTTCTTGTCTCCAGAGTGACCCACAGTACCTCCAACCCCTCCTTTCCCCCTGATTTCCTTGTGTTTCCATTGCTTTGATGCCCTCCCATACATACAGCACCACCCCTCCTCCTTTGCTCCCCACCCTGTTCTTCCTGAACTGAATATAGCCTTGTACGGTCATGTCCAAGACATGGTTACCTGTGCACCATGACTCAGTAATAGCCACAATATCCAGGTCTGCCTCTGCCATAATGGCCTCCAGGTCTGGAATTTTACTTCCAAGATTTCTTGTGTTTGTACACATGGTCTTCCACATATTATTTACATTTTGCCTACAGCTCCCCTTCTTTCTCTTTTGACCTGCCTCCATCCCCTTCTCTTTTCACAAGTTTTGTTCCCAACCCTGTTGTCTACTACCACCATGGTATTTTCTTTATCCTGTTCCCTTGGGAATTCTCATCCCCTTGGATTCTTCCTTTTTTCTCTTTTAGTCTGGGGGGCAGCTTAGGTGTCCACTTCTGCTATCCCCCCTCAGAACCCTCTTCTTTACACTATTCCTTTAACCACAGGTTGAAGCTCCTGGTGCAGAGAACCATATCCTCCACCCCATCATAGACAGGCAACACCTCAGCAAAAGCCACTGTGTGTGACACTTGCCTAAGACCCCTTTTCAGTTCTCTGAAATCTCCCTGCACAATCCTAGCCCCATCCCTAGCTACATTATTAGTCTCCAGGTGTACAATGAAATCCAGGTCCTACTGCTGCCCCACTGCCTTAGTGATCCTTAGGAGCCGCTGTCCATCCCTCCAAGCCAAGGCACCAGGTAGGCACCTTACCTCACTCTTTCCCTCCCTTCCTGTTCCCAGATCTATCCCCCTAGCAGTCAAGTTCCCACCAGAAGTTGCTTTCTCCTCTGATGGGGTCTTCTACCCTTCCACCTTAGGGCCTCCCATATGGAGGACCCCCACATCCTCCCTTGCCACTACTGTGGGTGCCTCCTCTCAGCAATCCCATCCCACCAGAGCAACAAATGAATGGCACAGGCTGGGAATGTGCCCATGACCCATCATCCACCACCCTTCCGGAGCCCACCACAGTCCATCTGGCCCTCTTTCTTCTAGGGAACTTCTGAGGCAACAGTAGTAGACTCGATGGCCCCGGATGGGATATGAGGTCCTTCAGATCCCTGCCAGCTTGGCCCAAATTCCAGTGACTTCCTCCTCCATCAACTCAAAGAGGTACATGCCTATTGGACAGCACCTCAGTCTCCAGAAAGTCTCTTTGAAAACTGCAGCCCCACAACCACTTCACTGCACCACTCCCACAATTGCTACTATGATTCACTCTCTACTTCTACTGGAATTAACTTTGTTACCTTACCCTACAGTAGATAGCATGTTTTTTGTTTTCCCTTTTTTGTTTTACTTTACCCCCTTACTTGTATCCCACCCCAAGTAGCTCTATACCTGCCTATTACCTTAGCCTTTCCCTTTGTGATTTTCCCTGTTTACGCACCTCTATCCTAGATGGGGCATTTCTCCTTTTCCCAATAGCAGTTACTCACTGTTTGTAAGGATTGTTTTTTTGCTGCAGCTACCTTCTTATTCCTCTGTCAGTACTTTCCACAGAGGTGGGAGCAAGCTGACACATACTGTACTTCACCTTACTGGGCTGGCAGAGTCCCCTGTGTGCCTGCTGTCACCTGCAGATGCCTGCCAATGCCTAAGATGCCAGTCACATCAACTGTTTCACTCCTGCTCTGTTCCACGCATGCTGTGGGACATGAGCATGATAGGATGTGCTGGAGTGGCTGCCTTATATCCTCCAGATGGGACCTCCCTCAGGTGGGACACCCTGCTGCGCCATTGATATGACCATGTCCATCATATGACTCTCCTCTCCATTTCATAATCCTCAGTCACCTGTCCTGGATCCCTCAGCCTGCTAGAGTTTAAATTAAACACTTACAAATGAGTTAGTTTATTAATGAATAGGACACTCTCTAAGCAGACTAATTGTTATAGTTTTGTTTCAATTTTTATTTCAACCTGCTCCCGATTTCAAACTCCCTTCTGAATTGAGCCTTAAAGCCCTCAATCTGCCAGAGTTTTTTTAAATCTCTGTTTATTGAAAGTATGTTTTTCATAATCACACATACAACACAAGACACTTACAACAACATAACATAAAAACAAACAATCACTGGGCATCTGGTTATATGGTATGAAACAACTATGCTATAAGTCTTCCCTTGACAATATCACTTATGGCCATTAACAGGTCAGGGTACGAGACTCGCGTGATGTACCACTCTGAGTAGCTGCATGCTTGATTGGCTCTGTGGAAGCGTGGATTAATTAGTTGTTTTTTTTTGCCTTCCTTCCTCCTCCTTTGTGGAGTTTTTTTGAAACGATGTGCAAGGATTCCTGCTACTTGTTGATTTTTTTAATTTTATTAGAAATAGAGAGACAATATGGACATGGAACCTATCAACTCGACTGTGGCCTCTGATCCCCAGAATGAGCAACCCATCTTGGTTGAGGGGCAGAAGGCTCTGAAGCAGTATTAGACAGCCAGCATGTCTCGGCAGCTGCAGCCACATTCTCCATCTCTTGAGCCTCTAACTACAGACTGCTTTTTTAAAGAAATTGGGTGTTTGAAAGAAGCCCTTTTGGAAACAGCAGCTGAAGTTTGATCCCTTTGCCCAGTGCTGGACGTGTTCTCAAGAAGGGTCAGGGATGTGGAAGCCCAGATAAGCTCTATCGAGGACTGGGTGGAGAAAATAGAGCCTGATATTGTTATTTTTAAATGAAAGACGACCTGACTCAAAGAGCGCCTAGAGGACCATGAGGGGCAAAGCTGGCACAATAACTTAGTGTTACTGGGTCATCCTGAAAGTGAAGAGGGAGCTGATATTTTTGCCTTTATGTAAACGTTATCTGCAAAATTGTTGGCCTGCCGTCATTCAGCCCAGCGTATACAATTGAATGGGCTCACCACTCTCTATGGCTACTACCTCCAACTGGAGATTGCCGATGCTTGATCATTTTCAAGATGCTCAATTATCTGGAAAAGATGTATACTCTGAACCAAGTTCAGGGGCAACAGAAGTTGTTGTGGGAAGAGCACCGTTTGCGCCTTATGCAAGATTTTCTCTGCAGGTGATCAATGGTCAGCATATCGGGATATCACTAAACAGCTCTCTGCTGCCCACATAGCATTTTCATTGCTCTACCCAGCTCAATTGCAAGTTACTATGGACTGTGGCCAAAAGCAGCTTACCTCTGCCTAACAGGCGAAGACCGAACTCCTGACCCTTTTTTCTGACCTGTTCCCAGAGGGATGGCGTGCAGGAAAATCGTTCACTTGACTTGTCTTGGACTTTCATTTTTACTTTCTTGCCTAGGAGCCCTGCTTTTTCATTTTCTCTTATATTCTTCCTTTTTTGTGTGACTTGGTTGGCCAATTATTTGGACTAGATTTCCTCAATCCTAATTAGTTTTGTTGGTGTTTGCAGTAGAACAGACTCAGACTTTATAGTTTTTACTAGCTCTCTCAGGGATTATACTGTTTCCACTTATCTTTTTTAGAGCTATCTTCAATTTTATAAATATTTTCTTGATAATAATATTTTTATTTATGGGAACTTTTGTTTTTCTTTTTTGGACACGTTAAATAATGTAATACCGCTTGCAGGTTCCCAGCACAGTGTTCATGGCGATTTACAGGATTCTCAGAACATCTTGGGTATATCATGGGACTCTCCCATAGTTTGTCCCCAAGGTGTCAATTGTTTTATTGTTCTTTGTATATTTTGATTTCCATTAATATTGGCCAGTATCAGTTATTGTTAGCAGCAGGACACCTCTGGATGAGTGTATATTTTTTTTAACCTGTTTGTTTTATTTGTATGGTAAGAGACCAGAGTTCCAGTGGTTGCTTGTATTTCCAGTCTGCTGGGACAAGGGGTCTTTACACAGTGTTCTAATTTCTTTGTTATTATGCTAGCATTTTAGTGATGTCAGGAGGCAATTGAGAGAGGATATCATATTTAGCCTGACGAGTTCTGGTTTTGAATTCTACTTTTATTAATTGGCAGGAGCACTGCTGTGTCAGGGTGTTGGATGTTTATTTCTTTTACAGGCATAGGTAATTAGCTTTCTCCTTTTATTCCCTGTCTACCAGGTCTTCCTACCACTTGCCAGCATATTATACTATTTTTAATTATTATATTGAGCACAGTTTTGGATAAAGCAGTTCACCTGAATTTGGGAACTTCACTTTTTCATTTTTTTGACTGAATCTCAGGGAGTGCCTGAGTCCTCTCACTTTATTACATTTGTGATGCTGGTGGGGGTTATTTAAGCTCCTGTTATGTTTTTTTTGTCTTTTGGCATAGCTTATAGATATAGAGGCACCCTCTCTCCACTTGCCCTCACTTTTAATAATATTTTTTTTTTCAACAGGATCATTGTTTATTATTTTACTATTACAAGAGTGATAAATCCTGTGTTTCTTGGTTATTTCTTAGGGGTGGGGAGAACTTGGGGGGGGAGGTATGGTGAGGTATAACAATGAAGAGATTTCTACCTTTCCTGGAGCTGTTCAAGAGAATACTATTGGCCTGTCTCAGACTTATACACTGGGGAGTCGGTCCTTGGGACTGGGGGATGTATTACAATATATATATATATATATATATATATATATATATATATATATATATATTTTATGGCTTCTTTAGCTGTATTTTTTGTATCTACTTTTGTGTTCCCTGTAGGGTGGATTGGGGTCTGGAAAGGTGCTCTGTATGGGGACCATTCACACATCATGCAAAGTTTTCCTTATATTCCTTGGCTTTTAGCTGACTTATATGGCTCTTTTGGTTCACTGTGTTACATGGAATGTTAGAGGGGGCAGGTCAAAACTAAAAGACATACGATACTCAAGCATTTGCAGAAGCTAGACTCCATGAGACATATTTGAGGAGGGAGGACAGTCTTCTTTTTAGCTGAGAGTAGGTGGTCCAAGTGTTTGGGGCTGGAAATAGTAATTAACGAGGAGGTGTCATACTCTTGATCACCCGCTCTACTCCATTCATTCTGACACAGGAAATATGAGGCCCAGAAGGGTGTTATGTTATAGTTCATTGGCAGTGGGATCAGTCAGAGCTTATTCTAACCTCAGTTTATTATCCTAATATAGATAATCTTACCTCTTTTTTTGCACTTGGTTACTATATTGGCACCTTTTGAAGGCCTGACGGTAATCATCGGGGGGATTGGAACCTGGTCCTTCAACCTGATCTTGACAGGTTGGGCATGTGTCACTGGGGCTTTTCTCTGGGCCAGTGGGCCCGTCAAGAATTTATGGATTCCCTTAATTGGTGGATCCATGGTGAATTTTACAGCTGATGGACAGGCAATACTCCTTTTACTTTATTCCTCATAAATCTTTTTCCTGGATTGATTATTTTTTTGTTGTCTCAGGAGGGGCTTTCTAGGTTGAAGTGATTCATCTAGTTATGATTCTTAAGAAAAAGCAGGTATGATTCTCCTCTGATTTATTACAACAAATTCTCTCTCTTGAAAAATATCACAGCCCTAATACCTATACATGTGTGGCAGCGTAGTAAGTGATTGAGCACAGTATGCTGCCTTGCTCTGTGAAAAAGCATAATTGGTACTTTTAGAACTAGAACCAATTATCTGGACCAAGACAAGAAGGCTGATTGTCTTTTGGTCTTGTGATTAAGGCAGATTTAAACTCGGAATCCTATAAAGGGGATACACCTGGTGCCTAATTTTCCTTTGGTTATTCAGTATAGACAAACTGCGTATTGTTTTTGATCTTTCTACCAAGCCTTATATACCCCAGATCATTCAAATGTAAAGGTTCAAGAAGCTTGGAGAGATTTTCCAGGACCTATAGTACCTTTACCAAGACTGGGGGGCTCCACATCAGCTCATGCTTCAGGGTTCGATTATCACAGAAAAATTTAGAGAAGCAGTACGAACCATGTCGGTGGCAAAATTCATTCTAACACAGGAAATATGAGGCCCAGAAGGGTGTTATGTTATAGTTCAGAAGCTTCAAACAGGAGCTTCGTATGGCTCTTCTAAGCTCTGAACCCTGCTCCTGTCCTCTATCCACCCACTCCTGTACTGGTTCCTCCTAGTTGCCTACCGGCTCCAACCTCTACTACTCTCATATCTGCCTGGAAATCTTGTTATTTCCTCTCTTCTAGCACTTACTCACTAGTTGTATGACTTATGACTGTTAGTAATTTGCACTTATATTTCTGTTTTGTTACTACATATAGATTCCTGCAAATGTACTGTCATTGCTGAAAATTTTGTATAAGTGTACTATGCCTGACTTCTACTTGTTCTCATGATGTTTTCTTGTATCTACTATTGTCTATGTACCCTTTGTTGTAATCTCCCGGGTCGTACCTGAAAATAGGCAGCTATGCTGTCTAGTGTACCTACCTGGTTAACAAAAACTAAATAAATAAATAAAATAAATAAATAAAATCCACTGGTCCAGATGGCTTACCCGCTTAATTAATATGTTTTATTTGGATGGGTTAATGATCCCATTAGTGTCCCTCTATAACCAACTAGTATTGGAACCCACTCGGGAAGGAGCACTCTTAGACCTGGTACTCTCAAACAGGGATGGAGAGAGGATCTCATATCTAGAAGTGGGTATCCATCTGGGAACAAGTGACCACCAAACAGTGTGGTTCATGAGAAACACAACCGCAGAGTCAAGCCATACAAAAGTGAGAGTACTGGACTTTAGGAGGGCTGACTTTGTCAAAATGGAAGAGTGCCTCAGAAAAGCACTAGAAAACAGGCAAAAAGGAGGGGTGGTGAAACAATGGGGAAACATCAAAACTGCCATCACAAAGAAACAAGCCTTTGTGTGAAGCAAATAAACAAATCAAAACGAAAGAAAAAAACACTATGGTTCTCAAAAGAGGTGGCAGGAAAGGTTAGGGAGAAAAAGATAGCATTCAGGAAGTATAGGAAACACAGAAGGAGCAGAACAGAGAAATGTACCAGTTAAAGCAGAAGGAAGCAGGGAAGGCAGTCAGAATAGCAAAGGCCCAAACCGAGGAAAAGATTGCCAACTTAGTTAAGAAAGGGGGATAAAACCTTTTATAGGTACATTAGGGAGTGAAGAAAGACCAAGGGAGGGATAGTGAGGCTTAACCCTTAGGCTGCCACCGACATAATGTCTTGTCATAAAAACCTATGCGTTCTAAATCTTCCGCCAGCCTAAGGGTTAATCAAGAGGAGGGTGGGAGGGCAGAGAGGGACAGTGAAAAATCAGGGATACTGAATGGATACTTCTCTCAGTATTCTCAAAAGAAGAGGAGGGGGAGGTACCTAATCCAAGCAATAGAAGCACTCTGGATGGGGGGGGGGGGTCGATACCAGTCCTTTTACAGAAGAAAGGGTTTTGAAAGAACTCCTAAAACTGAAGGTGGACAAAGCAATGGGGCCTGAATTCTAAAAGAACTCCCGGGTGTCAGGTGACTCAGCTATTTCAGTGAGGCCTGCTTTGATTACAACTGTTTGCAGCAAGGCATGGATAGCAGAGGCTTTGGGTGCAGTTACAGCATTCTGCTGTGCAGAGGAAATTTATTTTAAACACACTAGATGCTCTTATGAGAGCATGTTTCTGAGCCCTGCTACATTAGCAGGAAGAAGGGTTTGTAGTCCACTTATTCCTCGGTGGACTACAACTTGTTTATCTAGGGGTTGTTTTGACTTGCTTAAGGCACTAGGTGGGCCAAGCGGTCCTTATCTGCTGTCAAAGTCTATGTTTCTATGTTTCTATGTTCTATGTGTTAGCAAGGTCTCTCTGATCCTACGCTAACAGAAGTTAGGATAACTTTGATCTCTAAACCTGGCAAGGATGTGACCCTAATGGGTAATTATTGCTCTATCTCTTTGATTAATATTGATCTAAAAATCCTAGCCCATTTTTAGCCAACAGGCTTATGCTAGTTTGGTCTGAGTTGACAGGGTCAGAACAGGTTGGCTTTATGTCTGGTAGACTCTTCGGGGACCATGTATGTTAAGTTTTGCATCTTATTTCTGCATCCAGGGTGACAGGGCCTCCAGTGGCGTTGGTCTTCCTGGATGCTGAGATGGCCTTTGATAGTGTTGATTGGGATTGTTTTTAATTTTGACCAAGTATTGTATCCCTTTTGAATTTATTACTTGGGTAAAACTTCTGTACTTGAGATTGTCAACCCGAATTTTTTGTATCAGTGTTTTGTCCCCACCATTCCCCCTAGCTCGGGGGTCATGTCAAGGTTGCCCTTTATCCCCTTTGTTGTTTAATTTATATTTAGAACCTCTTTTACTGAAATTAAAATCTACCCCAAGTATTAAAGGTATTCAACTGGCTAGCCAGGAGAATAAATTGTCTGCATATGCAAATGATATCTTGCTTCATGTCATTAATCCTCAAGAATCTATTCCTGTACTACTTGTAGTTGTGGCCTTTGCCAACTACAAAGTGGAATGTTGGTAAGACTAGTGTGCTGTCACTTAACTCACAGATTACAAGGTCAATGGTGAGGGATTTGGGGCTCTCCCTGGGTGCACCGGCATGTAACGTACTTGTGGATTCAGATAGCTTCATGCTTACAGGCTCTAAACACTCTTAATGTTGATCCTTTACTTTGATTTTTTACAGGATATTAAGAAGTGGAAAGCATTACCGTTAACATTATGGGGTAGGATTAAATATACTTAGATGAATGTTTTACCCCATCATACCTATCTGTTGGCAGTTTTGAATCTTTTTCTCCCACTGACTTCTTTCATGACTCTTCATTCTTCTCTATTTACTTTCTTGTGTGAGGGTAAACTACCATGTAGTACTTTTTCTGAGTTAACTTCCCCAAAAGTGTTGGTGGACTTAGGCTACCAAATTTCTTGTTTTTATTTTTTTGTCATGCACTGCCACACATATTTGGGGTGGCATTCTTCTTATGTCCAGGATCAAGGGACTTGCATCCCAAATTGACTTGGACTGGAAAAGGCCTTATGTTGACAGGCGGGGATTGCTGTGGAGACATTGCTGTATCTCCCACTTTCCTGAGTGCCCTGGGTTTGCGACACACACTGATTATGTTCGTTCCCTTAGGGCTCATAAATTAGTGTGTAGAGTTCTGGGGATTACCCTGGAAAAGTACCTGACTCAACCAGTTTTGGATTATTTTAATTTTTTGTGTGTGGGGAGGCAGCCTTTGACTTCTCGCTTCTGGTCTGGTCTGTGTCAGAAGTCATTAAGAGACTTGATAGTTGGAGACTCCTTTCCTTCCCTTTGAGCCTGACAACAACTGCCTTATTTCATGGCTCAGGATGGTTTTTAGTACTTGTACCTTTGACACTGCATTTTAAAACATCTGGGCCCCCTGCTTGGTTGTATCAACATGGAGACACATTATCAGCCCTGGTTTCCCTGGCAGGAATTCTTCACTCCATTTCTGAACTTTATACAACATTACAGACTCTAGATCTGCAGATGCCTGAAAGTAACAGTCCTTATTGGGACTCTTTGTTATCCTTATCTTCGGATATGAATGACTACCAGAAGGTGTAGCAAGACCTTTATAAATACATCAAGCAAGAAAGACAATGGTGACAACAGTTTAAGATTTTTACACAATTTATACTGCACTCCAGGTAGGTTATACAGAATGGGATTGTCAGAATCTAATACTTGTCTATGATGTGCCTCGGATGAAGGCACCCATTATCATATTTTATGACAATGTTCCCAGATCAAACCCTTCTGGATTGCTATTAAGGACTACCTTGATCCCTTGCTGGGCATCCAAGACACCATTACTGCTGAAATTTGCATATTTGGCTTTTATAAGGATAGGGTCTTTGGTTCGAGGAAGGGGTACATAGCTTTAATCTCGGCAATTGCCAAATTAATATTATTGCACTGTTAAGCACAGGCATCTGTTCTGACTTTGGAGGAATGGCATGAAGAATTTCTTTTGGCTTTATAAACAGAACCATCAGTAGCCAACATGACTGGTCATCACTCAACTTTCCAGAAGTGGAGGACACCATTATGTACTTTGCTGACAGTCCAGAGATGACTGTAATGTGTGCCCTTTCACAGCAGTTTATCTTATTGTCTTAGTCTTTCTAACTTTTTATGTGCCTTTGTCTTCATTTTTTTACCTTTTGTATCTAGGGGTTTGGATGTGGGATGGTTTACCATATGAGTTGGGGGGGGTATAATGTGGGAGATGTGTTTGGCATTCTTGTTGCGTATTTTGTTTTTTGGTTTGATTTATTGTTCTGTCATCATTGTGAATTTTGCTTGTAATTTGATCATTTTTAATAAAGTGCTTTGAATAAAAGAAAAGGTCAGGGTACAAGTCCAGGCTAGGATTTAACATATAGAAAACTCAGTGGGCCTATATTGTTTCAAATCTAGGGACAGCATGGTTTAGCTTGCCTGTTAACTTATCCAAATCACAGACTGACCACATAATGTCTTGCCAGTTCTTCATAGTAGATATCTGACTTGTGAACCACAATTTTGCGACAGATTTTTTTGCAAGCACCAGTTCTATATTTAATAATTTTTGTGTGTTTGGCCCCCAGAACCCTTCTGGCAGATCAAGGAAAAGAACAATACAGTCCCGGAGTTGGAGTTCCTCTCCAAAAAGGCTCCTAAGGGTCAGTGTAAGCTGGTCCCAGAAGGACTGGAGAAGAGGGAAGCTCCAAAAAATGTAACCATGGGAGGCTGGTGTGGTCCCACAGCTTCACCAATAGGCCTCAGGCTTACATTTTGCCACTATTTGGGGTGTCCAGAAAAATCTTATACATGTCTTCCAGGAGAATTCCTTCCATACATGTGTAGAAGTTACCCTTGGTACTTTGGCAAGATACCTAGTCTGCCAGAGGTTTAAACAAACCTTGTAATCAGGTTAGTATTGTAAATGATTAGAACCCTCTAACCAGACTAATAGTTTTTGTATCAATTCTTATTTCATAACTGATCCTGTTTCCAATGTCTTCTTAAATTTCACTCCCAAATTTGGCACAATGAAGGCTGGCAGCATCTGAGTGAGGAAAAGTGCTTTAAACTCAGTTTCAGCATATTCTTCCAAACAGCCCCCTGATTTCAAACTTTGCATTGTACTGTGTTTCCCTCCTGAACCAAACCTTAGAGCCCACAACCTGCTAGACTTCTAAGCAAACAGGTGATTATCTCAAATGATTAGTCAAACTGCTCCTGGTTTCATCCTCTGCCTATACTTCCCTCCTGAACTGAGCCCTTGTTGGCTGGTGGCATCTGATTGATTAAACAGCATGCCAAGCTCTGTTTCAGATATTTTAAATTCCTACCCAATTTTAGATACAATGAATTTTCCCCCCTTCCTTTCTATCAGTGCCTGTGTATAATAATAAAGTGCACCAAGAAATCTTATCCTGAATGTGGAGCCCAGTAACTCCAAACAGCTCTTTTATAGTTGCAGAATTTTCAGATGCCTTCCCAATGTCTGTCCTGACTTTGCTTGGTCGGCACTTGCAGGACTGGTGAAATGAACTCAGTGCAAACTGAATCCCAGTCTTTTAAACAGAAATCCTTTCCCTGGTAGTTACTGCTGTATTCCTAAAAAGTTCGTGTCCATCATGTGGCCCTCCTTTTCCTTTTGCATTCCTTAGTTACCTCTCCTGAAACCCTTAACGTGCTGGAGTTTAAAACAAACACTTGCAAATAGGCTACTTTATTAATGAATAAGACATCCAGCCAGACTAGTAGTTTATGTTTAAGTTATTATTTCTACACTTTTCCCAGTTCCAACCTCTGCTTATACTCCCCTCCCGAACTGAGCTCTTGAAGGCTGGCTGTGTCTGAGTGAGAAAAAAGCATGCCAAACCCCATTTCAAATTATTCTTCCAAACAGCTCCCTAATTTCAACCTTTGATTTTGCTGTCCTCCCAGACTGAGCCTTAGAGCTCTCTACCTAATAGAGTTCTAGGTAAACAAGTTATTATCTTAAATGATTAGTTGAACTGCTCCCATTTTCTACTTCTACCTATACTCCCCTCCCAAACAGAGCCCTTTGTAGTTTGGCATTGTCTGATTGATTAAAAAGTGCACCAACCTCTGTTTTAGATATTTTAAAATGCCAGCCAATTTCAGATACTACTAATTTCTCCCCTGCATCTCTATTGATGCCTATGTGCTTTAGTGAAGTGTGCCAAGGAACCTTACCCTGAAAGTGGAGCCCAATAAATCCAAACAGCTCTTTTACTGTTCTGAGATTTTCAGATCCGCTCCTGATGTCTGTCCTGACTTTGCTCAGTCTGCGTTTGCAGGACTGGTGAAAAACTTGTGAAAAATTAACATTTTATAAGTAAACACAATGGTTTCCACAGTGTTCTGTGCTTGTAGAACCATATTTGAGGACGTGTCCCTTATTTAGAGGGTCAATGTGCCTCTCATTTCAATTGTAAAAGGCTGAGAGGTATGCTAATTTATAGGGTAACTTATACATTGTTACAGTATGTGATGAAAACAGCATTATAGAAACATAGAAAAGTGATGGACAGAAGAAGAGCTGAAAAGTCAATCTTGTCTGTCTCTAGATTCCCTACTTGGAGATGCTCTAGTCTATGTCCTCCCTAATAGAGTCTTATCTCTAACATCAAGCTTCATACATAGACAATATATTGCACTAGTTCCAAGCTTTAAACTTTTTTGTGATAATAACCAAATCAAAGCAATGAGTATCATAGATTTTGCTGACACTTAATGAGGTTAGGCGTTTTATGCTGTCAGCTAACAATTGTTAATGCTCAGTTATTCTGAATACCGTAGTAGTCAGATAGAAGTGCAATGAATATCTGGCCGTATTAAAAAGCCATGTATTGCAGCATATATTTTAATGTTCTGGCATGATAAATGTATTGCCTGGTATCAGAAGAGTCTGTGAGAAAGTGTGAACATTTTTCTTCCAAATGAGCACTTAAGGAACCAAAAGATTTTGTTTTAGATGCTATCTACTCATTTGTTAGAATGTGGTATGACAGGTGAGACATGTTATGTTTTTAACAAGGAATATTTGTGATCACCGCAATAAAGTCAGTACCCGTGGGTACAAGTGCACTTTGTTTGTTGATGGTGAGTAAATATTGAAACACAGCACTCGGTGCATTTTGCCAAGGTAAGATTTCTGCCAAGAGGAAGGTGATTCTGAAAATGAGCTGAGGTTTTACTGGCAGGAAAATGTCTCATTAATAGTTAGCTTCCTTACAATATTGATCATCCCTGTAGCAACTGAACTGGGTTATGCACTATTTTACTTTTAAGATTTTTCTCTACTAAATTAACATGTTCTGCTTATTTTAATGATGTCTGTCAACTGTGTGCATCCACACTATTTTTTTTGGACATTGCTCTGTGTCCAACTAGTTAAAGCAGTAGTGTATGCTACACTGAAAAATGCTGAATTATACCTTTTTATTCTATTTTAGAGTGCCCGTGTTCTCCTGTCTTGTAAAGTGCATTATTTCTTCATTCTGAATCAGTTTTATCCTTTGATTTACATTTCAAATAATTAAAAAGGTACTCTCTTGTTTAGTATAGGTAAAGCATACCCAGGTTATCATCACCATTGTCTTGTTAGGCCCCCATCACCCTTTTCACTGGAATAGCACATGTGCCAGTCTTTTAGAAATGGCTGTAGCCATATGTTTATTAAACACCATATTGCACAATTGGAGTGACATACACAACTCAGGAAGTCTCATCAGTCACCTAATAAACCTTCACACCCCTTCCCATGTAGGGTCTTACCTATGTGCAGGGTGAGAGAATGGTGTACCTCACTGAGTTGGAACTCAAACCTCAGTGAATGGGGGAGCAGGTGACCAGATGGCAAGCAACCACCCTCATCTGGTGGCACTGCACCTGCAGGCAAGCCTGATCAGTTTGGATCATGACTCCCCCCCTCCAAAATGGGACCAAGTCCTGTGGCTCCCCTGCCTTATGCTGACTAGGGAATAAGAGTCCTTTTGAGGAATTTGACTCCTTCCCCTTTTCCACTTGTACCATTGCTCTGAGAGACTCCCACATCGCTCACAGTGCGATGACTGCAACAAGTACTGCTAAACGTAATCTTAATTTATCCCTTTGGAGGAGGCAAAAAGCTTGGGGAAAACCCTCTGAGGGAAAATGTGTACTAACCTCTAGTGTGCTTACTCATTAGGGGCAAAGAGTTCCCTAGTCTAGCTGGGCCAACCCCAGTGTAGGTGGATGGGAAATCTTCATTTAGGAAAGAAGAATGAGGGGGTGCTGCAGGCCACTGTTCCTTTCAACCATTCACTGTCCTCTCCCAGACAGATGCCCCACCCTGTGGGCAACCTCAGTGGTTCCTCTCCCCTGAGTGGTGCTAGAGAACTTCTCCACCTTTGTGGGCAGAACCCTTCCTGCCTACTTGAGCCTAGGTTTCAAGGAAGGAGCCAAAGACAAGGTTTCATCTGCTGCAATGCTTAGCAGACTGTTTGTTGTCTTGTTAGACCTCCCCATAACCCCTTTCCCTGGAATAATATACATACAACACTGGCCTTGGAGACATAGTCGCACTCATATGTTTATTAGACACCATGTTGCACAATGGAGTGACATGCACAGCTCAGAAAGTCTCATCAGTCATCTTGGAAACCTCTTCACCCCTTCCTATGAAGGTTTTACCCATGTGAAGACTGAGAAAATGGTGTACCTCTCTGAGTGGAACCCAAACCTCAGTGAGTGGGGGGGGGGCAAGTAGTCAGGTAGCAAGTGACCATCCCTATCTGGTGGCACTACACCTGTAGACAAGCCCAATGATGTTGAACCATGACCCCCCCAAAAATAGGACCAAGTCCTGCAGCTCCCCTGCCTCATGCTGACCAGAGAAGAAGAGTCCTTTGGAGGAATTTGACTCCTTTCCCTTTTCCCCTTGTACCATTGTCCTGAGAGACTCCCAAGTCGCTCACAGTACAATGACTGCAACAAGTACTGCTAAACCTAACCTTAAGTTATCCCTTTGGATGAGGTATAAAACTTGGGAAAACCGTCTGAGGGAAAACTCAGCCCCAACCTCTAGCGCAGCTACCCATAAGGGATCAAAGAGTTCCCTAGTCCAGCCTGGCCAACCCAGAACACTGCTTTTATGAGGGTGGGTGGGAAATCTTCAGTTGGGAAATAAGAGTGAGGGGGGGTGCAGGCTACTGTTTCTTTTAACTGCTCACTATCCTCCACCAGATATATGCTCTGCCCTGCCCTGTAGGCAGCCCCAGTGGTTCCTCTACTATTGGTAGTGCCAGACCACATTTCCACCACTGTGGGCAGAAGCCTACCTGCCTACCTGAAGCCAGGTTTCAGGGAAGGGGCCAAAGACAAGTTGTCATCTGCTGCACTGATTAGCAGACTGTTTGTTGTCTCATTAGGACCCCGTAACTACTTTCCCTGGAATAACACATACAGCACCAGTCTTGGAGAAATGGCCACAGTCATATGTTTATTAAACACCATGTTACGCTATTGGAATGATGTGTGCAGATCTGTAAGTCTTGCAAGTCACCTTGGAAACCTTCGCACCCCTTCCCATTAAGGACTTCACCCATGTGCAGACTGAGGGAATGATGTACCTCTCTGAGTAGAACACAAACCTCAGGGAGTTGGGGAGGGGTTAAGAGGCCAGTTGGTAAGTGACCACTCTGGTCTGGTGGCAGTGTACCTGCAGGCAAGCCCAATAAGGTTGGACTGTGATGCCCCCAAAATAGGACCAGATTCTGCAGCTCCCACACCTCATGTTGGTGAGGAAAGAAGATTTCTTTAGAAGAATTTGACTCCTTCCCCTTTTCCCCTTGAACTATCACCCTAAGAGACTCCAAAGTCACCGCAGGGCAGACAACATCTGACTCTCAGGCTGCTCACTCCAGATACTCATCCAGGACCTGGTAAAATGAATCTACAGTAGCAACAAACCCCCAACCATTGTGCATCAAATGAACACCATCCTTGGCATAAAGTAACTGGTAGGATTTTGTTAATGTTGCTGTGCTACACCAGGGCTCCCCCAGTGGACTCGATGAAAGGCTGCATCCCCCTTTTAATGCATATGCACGCTCTATTCATGGCCTGAGAGTTCTGTGTATAATACCAGTGATGTCTTTGAATGATATAAGGCCAAACAATTGTGGTCCCAGGCTACAGTTCGTGAATGGATCTTAGGGTCTTCTTCATTCTAAGAAGCAAGTTGACAGCCTGACAGCCAGTTCAAATGTCCAGTGATCTTCCATGCCCGGTCTCCTTTACCAGCCTACGGAGAAATCCTTCAGTGCATGCCCCTTTGACCCAACAAATGGATTTGCGCTTTCTGTGATGAAAATGCAAGGTTCCTCTCTCAGGCTGTCATCCTGCTCTCTCTACTGCCTAGTTCATGAAAGAATGTCCGTAGATCCAAACCTGCTTGGAGCCATCAGTGAAACCTAGAAAACTGCAAGACAGTATTAAGCAAATGTTGCCTTACAAAATGCAAATCACTTGGGACTTCCACTGGTCCAATGTCTTACTCTACCCATTCATAAGCCCTTGGGAACTGGCATTTGTGGCTGTCCCTGTCATAAAGCAATGAGTAGTGAAGTCTTTGGGGGTCAAATCCACCCATTGCCTTGCTAACTGGTATGCCATGACTCAGGTGCCATCTGCATGTCACCTCTTGGCGATATGCCACTCTGGTCTTTGGTGCAATAAAATCACCTATTCACTCCTAGGCCTCAGGGTCACCCCCTTCAACAGGAGAGGTGGGACTAGGCATTGATCCTGGTCTGCTGCTGGAGCCAATTCCCTGAACCTTTGCTGCTGTGAATGAGATAAAGCATCAGCAACACAATTTTCAACACCAGGGTCATGTATAGCTTTAAAATTAATGTTAAGCAGCATGCACCCGAGGACGAAGATCCTGATGAGATCCCATGTTGTCAATCTAAAATACCACCCTTTCATTCCTTAGCTGATGACCCCACACAATGAGTACAACCACTATTGAGAAAAACTCCAGCAGAGTGACCTGCTTTGTGAGTCCCACCTCTACCCAACTTGAAGGCCACTTAGCAGCATGCCATGCACTCCTGAAGTACAGTATGTTCCAAAGCCCAGTTCTCTGGACACATATGTAATCAGTTCCAGCTCAGTTTCCGTTCCAGTTCAACTGCATTTGTGTACTGACAGGGGCCATATAGATACTCCATTAAAGTGGGTGGCAAAGGTGAGCCACTTTCCAAAGTCTTCCTTGAAGCCCTCCATCACCCCTATCTGGTGGCGGAGCTTGCAGACACCAGACTCCAGCTTTACCATTCACAGCAAAGATGTCTTCCCCATCGAGATGACCCGGCAGGCAAAGTTCAAATGCCCCACCAGCTGTTGAAGCTCTTTTAGGGTGATCTTCTTGGACACCATTGCATGACTCAGAACAGCCTTAATTGCCTGAATCTTTTCTCTGGGCAAGCAACATTTCCATGGCTCTGCATCTGTCTCGATGCCCAGGAATGGTATTACCTGGTTTGGGGTTTCAACCTTGCTGGGGCCTAATAGGACTCCATTGCTATGGCACAGATGTAGGAAGGTTTCCAGTTTCTGCCCAAAAACCAGGACTTGCAATGGGCCCTTGAATAACAAGTCATCCAGATAATGAAAGATCCCCTGTTCCCCTGCTTCTTTGGTAGTTGCCTAGTGTAAGAATGTGCTAAAGCTTTCAAACACTGTACAGGTGAATGAACACTCCATAAGCATGCCATTATTGTTGCAATACTGCCTGTCGAATTTCTTCCTCAGCAGGTCTTGGTCTGTCAGGTGGATGAGCAGCAGTCAGAATACTGACTCAGTATCTGCTTTTGCTATAAGAGCCCCTGGACCCACTATGCATATCATCTTAACTGCCCTGTTAAATTACACATATTGTACTGCTGTGTGGTGCAGAACAATGTGGTCATTCACCGAGTCTCCCTCAGGGTACAACAGGTGGTTGATGATGTGGTACTTGCTCAGGGCTTTCTTGGGCACCTGGTCAACTGGAGAGACCCACAGATTAGGAATTGTTGGGGGAGAAATAAGGAACATTAATCCTATCCAAGCCTAGTTCCTCTGAGAACTTGTCCACCTGCAATCTATCCCTAACAGACTTTAGGGTTTTGGTTTAGTAGCCTTGATAAGTGCCCTTGTATAGGATCCTAAGGCCTGCTGTGAATTCTTCTTCTAGTTGGGTGGCTTCCTCGCAGTCTGAATATTTTTCAAGCCAGGACCTAAGATGGTCCACTTTTACTGGAGTGCACATGATTGCCGTATTCAGGCCTACCTTGCTTGCTCTGAAAGGGCTGGTGCTCTCCTTGTGGAGGCTTGCCAGGTTTGCATTGGCTGAAGGAGTGCCACTGACACAGACAAAGCACTCATACTGAAACCTGAAAGGATTTCAGTTGAATATCCCTTTATTGAGCCCAAAACAACCAGGTTGTGGGTCCCATTTAGCTTCGACCTATGGGTCTGGGGCACTTTAATAGGTAGCTGACTGTCTGTATGGAGGACCCCGGCCCATGCATGATCTCAACCAGCAAGGGCATGTCCAGGATGCCACAGTTCTTTGATAGGTCATACTGCGTGCAGCACCAGAACTCCTCGTCATATTCCAGCAAGCCCCCACATTGTGCATGTGGATGATCTTATTTAGATAGTTGAACAGATCCCACTTTTCTTAGGGGCTGTCTGACAAATAGTACTGGTAAAAACTAAAAATCCACCAAACTATTGTCAAATATCCTATCAACCTAGACCCTTCTCTTGTCAGGGTCCTTCTTTGTCTTCCTGATTTCTTCTGGTTCCTTGGGCCAGTTCAATAAAGAAAACATGCCCATATATTCATGCCCTTGAATCTACTGGTGGACTTTATCAGACAAGCGTGATCCAACAGGCTGTGTTACACTGACATAATGCCCCGGGGCTGAAGACACTGCTGCCAGTACAGCCCCACTGCCTCCTGCACATGGCATTGCCTGAGTCCTGACCTCTTCTTGTTGTTGGGCCTGGACTGTCCCTCTGGACCAAACACTGACTCCATTAGCCTGTCCAGCTTCTGGTCTGAAGAAGAAGGCCTTATGGGTTCTGACAGTTTGTGAGGGGATGGGGACTGTAAGTGATCTACCCATGTCAGGTTGGTCATGTGGGACTGAGAATCCCCTACCACCACTAGGTCTGGCTCCATTTCCTTCTGGTCCAAGACCCTCTTTGCTCTTATGTTGGCTGAGGGCTGACCTGGAGGGAGAGTCATTGAGGGGCTCTTCCAAACACTTGCCTCATTATTTGTCTGAATTCCTCATCAGACAACACATTCACTTTTGTGTTTGCCTTACCTTTTTCCTGAGGTTTCTTGTCTACCTTGTTCGGGCGGGGGGGGCTACCAGGTCCTTTGTTGGATGCTTTTGCTTCTCTTTCTGGGTTTTCATTAGATGCTGGGTCCCTTCCAAACAAGTGTTCAACCATGTTCAGACTTTTTCAGCATACATGACCCTCAGCTGGGCTTTGACTGTACCATGGCTGCAGCTGCCTTTCCAGATAGTGCTGTTCTCTGTTTGCTGGGCATTCTCACACTGCAACAACTAGAATGATAAAAACTACTGCACCTGAAAGGAAAATAATGTTAATATTACTGTCATGACCAATAGCCCAGGCAGAACACAGTACATGCGCTCCGTCATTTCATACGGCTGTCAGCAGAGGTGGTGAGAGAAAGGTTGTACTGGTCACCATATTGGATACCGCATGTGGCACCAAACAGTGCAGTGGGGGGGGTGGATGGGTGGTGTGCTTGATGTGAGTGGTGGGGTGGGGATGCTCAATGGGTGACACGGGGATGGGTGCTCGGTGGGTGGGGGGGTGCCACTGAACACCAGGGAACACCTAAACACTTATGGGAATAGGTGATTGGAGGGTGGATTGTACCACATGACACCGGAGCAGCTTTAATAACACAGGAGTGGCTGATTGAATGGTGGGGTGTGCCACTAGAAACCAGAGACTGCTTTGATAATATGGGGGTGGGCCATTGGGAGGTAGGGGGTGCCACTGGACACCAGGAAGGCCATGCACATTGCAGGGATGGGATTTTGGTGTGTGTGGAGCCTCCCACCACCATGCCTGCTGTGGTGGGCGGCCACAGGAATGGTGCAAACCTGCCACTGCTTCCCATGAAAATGATCCCGTAATGGGCATGCATTTGGCCCTTAGCTCTTTGCATGCCCATTGGGCTCATTTGCATGTTGCCAGCTGAATATGATGCTGGTGCTCCTGGTGCTATCAGGTCTGGAGGGGCAGTTCCCTGCACCTCCCTATGGCAAGGCAATTTTATTTATATGGCACCCAATCCCAATGGCTCTGGGTGCCTTACAACATAAACAAACAGAATTGATTAAACAACAATAATAAGTAACAAAATGTTAAAACATTAGATCACAAAGCTTAAAGTAAAAAAAAATGAGAGCTTTAAAGAGCTTTTAAAAATGGCCAGTGAAGGGGTGCATCTCACTTCCCAGGGAAGGGTGTTCCAAAGATAGGAGCCACAACACCTAACACCCTATCACCTGAAGATTTTAACCTAGTTCTTGGGACAGTCAAGCAGTCTGCCTCCACAAACTGAAGGGCATGGCCAGAAGTGCATTTCTTCAGGAGGTCTTTCAGGTAGCCCGGACCCAGACAGTGCAGGGTCTTGTAAGTCAACAAGCACACCATGAAGTGGATGTGCCACTTAACTAGCAGTCAGTGGGAGAGTAAGGAGAACCAGTGTGATGGCATACAGCCCAAATCCATGTCAGGGCAACGCTACTCAACTTTGCTTTGTCCCAGCATGGCCCCATATTCAGTCGGATAGCGCTGGTGTGCTGTCCAACTGATTATAACATCCTCAGGGTTGGGCGCTAGGGAAAGCGCAGCACAAACCTTTGCACTACACATTTGCCCATTGCTGAGTATCTGGCCCCTGATGTCTTAAGATCAATTTTTGAAGTCTTTTTTATTGAGAATTCATCCTTGATGTTAAATATAGTCTGTTCAGTATTTAGCCTTCTTTTATTCATTATAATTATGCACATAAACATAAAAAGCAGGATCTCTGCCACTTAGATTTCATCTGTTTGGGTTGTTTGATTATATCTACAGTAACATCATAATCCTCTGCAAGTGACTTTATAATTATGTTCGTGAAACACAGACTGTGATGTCACTAGCAGGAGACCGGAAGGTCAGGTGTAGACAAACAACCAGAGCATTTACATGCTGAAGGGTAGACAATCTGTTTTTATGTTAATGTACATAATTATGATGAAAAAGAGGATGCAAAATACAGAAACAATATGAAATATAAGCTGAAATGTACCTACAATTTTTTTATTTTCAAAGTGGCCCTTTATAGGTCAGGGGCTCTTTAACAGCCAGTTAAACACAATGGATTTCATACGTAGAAAAAGTGTCAGGAATCTCTCAGGAAGTTAGTTGACCACAATCACAGAGAGGGTTAGAAGCAGGGTTCAGTGATGGGGTACTCATGGGTACTACTGTTTTAAAATAAAAGCATACATTTGATATGTGCCCTTATGCTGATCTAATATATGGTACTACCACCACTTAAAAAAAACACATTGACCACTGGTTAGAAGTATGTATCATCTCCTGGGGTTAACTTGTCGAGTGGTGGGGTGTCTTATTTTGAATCTATGAAAACAATGTCTTTCAAAATAACTTTCATGTTTACTTTTCTGGGCAAGTGAGATCCAACAGTAGCTTTATGTTTGTAGACTGCTTGTAGCTACTGTACATTTATCAATAAGGACAAAAGAAGGAATACTCTTTATTGTTAACCATATTCCAAACATTCACTAATCAGGGTCAAGATTTGTTTTATCCTTTTTAAATCCACCATATTACAAGTATTTCTGTCCTTCTCAAAAGCCTTAGAGAAATCCTGCCCCCCCCCACCATAGGCAGTGCTTACCCAACAAAGTCTCTCTGCTGAAAAAACAGAGGCTGGCAGCTCCTCACAATGGAAAGGGTATCTGAAAATGAAGAACAACTCTGATCAAAAGGTTGTACAATGCCGGTTCAACAACACTTTTGTCGACCGGCATCACAGCGATAGGATTCATGTCGACCACAAGTTGCGGTTAACATAAATCCTGATTGTCTCTCAGTCCATTTGTTCATCAGGGGGCTTCGCTCCCTGAACTCCCCATGTGGGATGCTCTGTCCCCCGCATCCCCTGTACTACTGATTATCAACTCCAAGTCAGAGTTGATTTGGGGAGGGGGTGCAGGACCAGGATACAGTGTGCCCCTGTGTCAGGTGCACCAACACAGAGACCTTCCGGCGAACTGTCAATTCTGTCGACAGGAATGTAGGTCGCTGTGTTGGTGTCACTGATCGTGGTACATACAGATCAAAAGGCTTTCTGTTATGTATCCCCAGGTAGCAGGTTTTCAAAACAAGCAAATTGTTTTGGTAGAAAACTGCCTGCAACAAATTTTGAGAGCAACCTCTAGATGTACAATATCAGAGTTACAAATCCTGGTGAGTCCCTGGAGACTCTGGACCACCATTTTTAAGTAGCATAAGGGGTCTTAAATTTCAGAAGAAAGCAAAGTACAGTGGATTCCACTTGTATGCATTTCGAATATATGCAGTTTCCGCTTTGTATGCACAATATGTACTAGTCCTGATTCCTTGCCATAGACTGCAATGCTAAAAAATGTGGTTGTATGTACTCTTTTTCAGTTGTATGCAACATTTTTAGCTTACAAGCATTGAAACTGTACCCTTTCCACACCTCATCTACCCATCCCCGTGCATCCTTGTTGCCTGGATAAGGTGCTAATTGCTGCCCTTAGCATTATTTAAGCTCACTGTAAGTCCCCTGATTCTGCTGTGAGCTTCACACTGTGTGTTGAGATGGACCTGAAGAGAAAAGCCCTCACTTTAGAAACCAAAGTTTAGCTTTTGAATAAAGCCGTTCTGGCATTTCCTGTAAAGACTTGGCATCTGAATTGGGATAGATACTCCAGTGTATACCAAAATCTTAAAAGCAGAGAGGTGATTTTAAATGAGTGGAGCAGTGGCTGCAAGAAGTCTTGTAACAGAAAGAGAGATGGTAAAGATGACAGAGTAGACGATGTTCTGTTAAGGTGGTTTACCACAGCTCGGACAGTGGGGTACCCCTGTCAGGTAACATCTTGGAGGAAAAAAGCATGCAGATTGGCATCTGGGATGGATGTAAATTTCAAACCACAGCAGCCTGGCTTTCCAGATGGAAGGAAAGAAACTGCATAGAATACTGCCACATTCATGGGGAAAAATGGAAAAGGACCAAGTCGGCTCAGATGAGTGCATTGGAACAATCCCGCTCACAGTGTTTTAAGAGTTTGCAGCACAAAACATCTTTAGTGCAGATGAAACTGAACTGCTCTTTCACGTGACGCTAGATGGCACCCTATGACCATCAGCCTCTACGGAACCTCTGTAACTATTATGGCCGTACTAAGAAATGAAACTTGCTGTTATTCAACAACTGCACAACTATGTAACCTCACTGACTGTTATTTGTAATTGTACTGTAATCTGTATTCCAAGTTCTGTCCATGTATCTTTTTATGTATGTCATGGAACCTTTGTAAATGAGTCGCTGACTCAAAGGTCTTTCTGAATATGTCAATAAATAAAAAAAAAGAAAAAAAGAAACCCCTGTTGGTCACAGAAAGGCTAAAGAGTATGTATCGGTAATGAAATGTACTAACAGCATCGGGACAGGGAAACTTCCACTGATGATAATAGACAAAAGTCAAAAGCCATGCTGTTTCTAAGGAGTAAATGTTTCTGTCCTAGCTGTCCACTATTATTCCAGCTCAAACATGTGGATGACCACAAACCTGTTCCATGACTGGCTCCATTTCATAGATAAAAAGATGTGGTTTTAGAGATGTAAGGTTGCAATCTCAGTTGACAACTGCCCAGCACATAAAGCTATACAGCTTAGAAATGTCAAACCTTTCTGCTGCCTAACTGCACAGAGCTACTACGGTCTATGGACCAGGGTTTATTAGAAATGCAAAACAGTTGCACAGAAAGTGCATTGTTAATAAAATACTGTGTAACATTGATGCAAACACTCAGGACCTGATATTTAAAAGATTACCTGGCTACAAATCTGAGTTTGCCCGAACAAACCGGGTTTTGCGTGGATGCGTAATATTGAAAAGGCCAGTTAGTGCAGGCAAACAGGGTTTATGCCTGGGCAAAGTTCAGAGTAGGGCACAATGTAAATTAAGGGGCAGGGATCTGAATATTGGCAAATTTCAATATTCAGAGTAAGTGCGCTGCTCAAGGATGTTTTGCCCAGTTCTCTTGCGTAGTGCACATACCACCGATTGAAACCCTAACTAATTCCCATGTAACCCTAGTGGTTGGTGGAAGAAGTTCAGCGGTTCCCCCGACCCCCAAAACAGTAGTTTCTGGTGTCTAGTGGTCCCCCCGCCTATCGCCATCCCGATGTACTCTGTTAAAGTCCTCTGGTGCTAGTGGACCGCCCCCCATTCATCGCTGGCCCAGTGCTTAATATAAAGCATTCCCTGGTGTCCAGTGGTCCCTCCCCCCACCCGACACCTGCCCAATGTATCACAGTAATGTTCTCTTGGGTTCAGTAGTTTCCCCATCCCAATCCCCTGTCAATAACAGATACACCATTCACTGGTGATCTAGCAGACCTCCCCCTGTCTATCCTCAATCTGCCCATCAAATACAATAGATATCTTTCCCTGGTGTCTATAGGACACTGCATCCCCCAGCCTGGCAGGTAGTGCCCCACCACCCTGCCCCTCTTCCCAAACCCGAGCCTGGGACCTGCACAGCCCCCCACTCACCACCATGGCCTGCTGCCGACTGAGCTGTCAGTGAGCATGTACTGTATACAGTACACGCTCATTCATTAACTGTCAATCAACGAGCATGTACTGTATAAAGTATGTGCTCACTGGCAGCTCAGTCAGCAGCCAGCCATGGTGGTGAGCAGAGGGCTGTGCTGGTCACTGGCTCAGGTTCAGGGGTGGGGTGGTGGGGCACTACCTGCCGGGGCAGGGAGTGGGGGGCTCACTAGACACCAGGAAAGATATCTATTGTATTTTATGGGCAGATCAGGGTTAGGCAGGGCAAGACCACTAGATCACCAGTGAATGGTGTATCCTTATTGGCAGGGGATTGGGATGGGGGAACCACTGGACCCCAGGGAACATTTCATTGATATATTGGGTGGATGTCAGGTGGGGGGAGGGACCATGGGACACCAGGGAATGTTTTATAGTATGCACTGGGCTGGTGATCGGCGGGGGGGGGGCACTTGCACCAGGGGACTTTAGCAGAGTACATTGAGATGACAAATGGCAGGGGGAGGGACCACTAGCCACCAGGGACTTATGATATGCTACATTGAGATGGAGATTGGCAGGGCCAGGGACCACTAGCCACCAGGGAATTATGATACTCTACATTGGGACAGTGACTGGTGGGGGGAGCACTGGACACCAGGGAAAATTTCTGTTTTATATCAGGCTGGCAATTGGAGGGGGGGTACCACAATGGACACCAGGGAATATCTCTATTTTATATCCGGCTGGTGATTGGTGGGGATGGGGGAACCACTTGCACCAGGGATAGCTCTCTGGGACTGGAGTACTGGGGGCAGGGCAGCATTAAATCGCCAGAGCTATCCATGCAAATGAGCCCATAATGGGCATGCAAATGGACCCTTAGTGCCTTGCATGCTCAATTGGCTCATTTGGATGGGTCCATTTCAATCTAGGAAATTTAGCATGGGTGCAAGCCATTAGACACCCTATTTTGGGAGCCATGTCTGCCCAGCGCTAAGTGGCTTAGCACTGGGCTGCAATGGCTCTTTATTCAGTGGAATAGTGCTGGTGTGCTATTGTAATGAATATAGCATTTTTGGGCACCTGGGCAAGGACAAGACGCAGTGCAAATATTTGCACTCCACTTTGACCAGTTTTGAATATCTGGCCCTAAGTTTTTTAATGACATTGCCAAAAGCATAACAATACTGGATTTAATTCACCTCCTGCATGCTGCATGGCTTGTTGTTAAGGTGGACACCATCAAAAACTGCTTCATTAAAGCCGACTTCCTGGAAGCACCAGTTAAATCAGAGGATTCAATTGCCTCAGTGCAGAAAATGCTTGCAGCTGACTTTGAAGCCACGCAGCAGTAGATAACAATGAGCCAACATCGGGGGAATTGAGTTAGTCCAAGATTTGTCAGGCTGTAATGAGGACAATTGAAATAAAAGAGGATGACAACAAAGAGCAGGCTCCGATATCAACAACCAAGGACATTTGGATAATTTTATTTATTTAGTTTTTGTTTACCAGGTAAGCACACTAGCCATAGCAATGACTATTTTCAGGCACGACCCGGGAGGGTACAGTACATCAATGCATACATAAACATTACATGACAGGTACAACATACTTTATAACAGCATATATTTCATTTCAAATATGACAAACAAAATTTTACAAAAGCATATATTTCATTACAAGTATGATCTGTATAACAATTCCACGACAGGGTAAATAGATAAAGGAACAGTGGCTATAGACAAGGTAGAAAGTATTTACAGTGTGAGAAAGGTAGTATGCAATTTGCAGTTTGATGGGAATAATAAACAGAGACATTCAGAAATAAAGATTACATAACATTTATGTTTTGAGGAAAAAAGATAGATTGTAAATGCTGTAATGTTTATTTGGGGTTGACAGTAGGGGAACAAGTAGGGGGGTATAGGAGTAAGGGAGGTGGAAGAAAAAGCAGGAAGAGGATAGGGAACAAGTCAGGAGTAGGAGTTAGGACAGACAGGAGGCAGGGAAGTGCTATTATTATAGTAGACAAAAAGCAGCGAAAGCAGGGAGACACTAGGTATGGTAGAGGTGAGAGCTAAGGGGGTTTGAAACAGCTGCATATGCAGGTGGACTCAAGATGGAAGCATAGTTTTACCTTAAAAGTTGCATCTATTCTGGCCCAGTGGCGCTGAGAGCTGAGGCACTGGATGTCTTACCTCGTACCATGCCAGCGATCCGTGTTCGGGAACGAGCACGGGTCACCGGGGGTTGGCCAGGGAGGAGAAGGATAGAGCACCTGATGGCTGCTCTCCTTCTCTGGGGGTTAACTGCAGACTCCCGCTGCAATGCTGCCACCTAGGGGAGCCCTGGTGGATGGCTCAGTAAGGTGGAGAGCAGTAAGGGCATTGGGTGGATGTTGGTAGAGATGCGGAGTAGGAGGTACATCTCAGCGTGCCTCCTAGCTCATAGCCCCTCATTGCACGCCAATGTTGGGGGAAAGGAAATCGAAAAAATGCCTCGGTCCCTCCTAGGCAACAACACCTCTCTGGGGACTCCTCTGGTCTCGTCGGGCAGACTCCACTGTGCCTGCTGGCTCTACATGCACAGACACAGTATGTTGGTTTGGAGAGGTAAGCTTGGGGGATCCCTCTCCAACCCTACTCGCGGGGGTATACCAGGGAATCTTCAAATGTGTGTGTGGAACTAAGGGGGTACCCTTGGGGCAGACCTTGACGGATTGGAAGTCCATAGACAGAGGATGTCTCAGAGAGTGGAGGGAGGAGGCAGATTAGGAGCATAAATATAAGGTTAAAAAAAAGGAAAAAAAAGTTGCATGGCTCAGGGGAGGGAGTTCCAGTATTGGGGGGCATGGCAGGCGAAAGCACTTGCACCTTTGGAGGTATAGTGCCTAGGTATGAAGATGGGGGCACTGTCAGAGGATCTCAACCTATAGGAGGGTGTTCTGATTTGGAAGTAGGCTGCAAGAGGTTTGGGTATTTGCAGCCTGACAATATTGTCTATGACAGAGCCATAGGTATAGAGCCACAGCTCGAGTGGAGGAAGCCATCCCAGCTCTTAATAAAGAAGACAGTGGTGTTTCAGCTCATGTGAGGAGGATACATAGTGACAAATGTTGTTGTACGTTACATCCCACTTCCAAAGACTTGTTTTGCGCGTGGAGGTATATGTAGCAGCCCCATAAGCAAGTGAGGGCAGTAGGATGCCACGTGCTACGACAAGCCTTGCTGAGGGAGTAAGCATGTAACTGGTACAGTATGCTATGCCAATTTTGGTGTTTACCTGCTTGCAAGTCAGTTGTATGTGTAGGTTGAAATTTAGTGATGGGACAAGTGTGACACCAAGATATTTGAAAGAGTCCACCACCTCGATAGTTAGGCCATTAGAGGAGAAAACTTTAAATTTTGGGTGGGCATGCTTGAGTTTGGTGTTTGATCTGACGAGCATGGCTTGGGTTTTGGGCTCATTTAGTATAAGTTTGTGACTAAATAACAATTTTTGGGTGAGCTGAAAGTCGAAAGAGAGTTTACTATTTATGTCTTCAATGTTTTTTGCACTGGCATATCGAACAATGTCATCTGCATATAGCAGGGACTCTGTCATATGTAGGTTGGTGGTGATATTATTTATAAAGATAGAGAAAAGCAGAGGCCCGAGAATGGATCCTTGTGGCACCCCAATGTTTATAGTGGCCTTGTCTGAGAGGGTAGAGTTGTATTTCACAGTTTGGGTCCTGTTGGATAGTTAGCTACCAAACCACTTTACAATGTTTATCGAGAAACCTAGTGATCCAAGGGAGGCTTAGAGGATGGAGTGATCCTCTAGGTTGAATGCCTTAGTCGTGTCGATGAAAATAGCCAAAGTGAGACGATCAGGATCCATAGCTACTAGTGTATCTGACATGAGTTTGAGAAGTGTGGTGGTGGTGCTATGGCCCTTGTGAAAGCCATGCTGGGCCGAGGTAACTAGATCATGTTTCTGGAGGAAATTAAATAACATACACTGGTATGTGGAAACAAAAGAACAAACTTATTTTATGTGGTTCCATGCTTTTGAATGGGGCCTAGAGTCTCTCGCTGCCAACACACAGAAACAAAGTGCTATACATTTGAAGAGCAGATGCTTACTGCTGAGCAATGAACTGTCTTTCTCGTTTCTGTAAAGTAAATCTTTGCAAACATTTTTAATTCTGTTTTTAACTTTGAAAATGTTTTTGGCCTTTTCTTTAAACACAGTACTGGAGCTTTTAACAACTTTTATCAGTTATTACAGTAAAGTAATAAAATATAGTGTAGTGTCTCAGTAATATTCACACACTACACAGTAATATTGCAAGTCAGAAAATGGCCATTTCAAATTAGTGCAATTTTGGTTGCATGCATATTTTTGGATGTGAAAGTGTGCATACAGCTGGAATTGACTGTATATCTGCAAATGTTTTGAAAATCTAATCTTTGGACTATCTAGTTTACAACTGCTAAAAGGACCTCAAGATTTTTAAGATAGGCAATACTTATGATGTTTCACTAAAGTTTGCAGAGATCTTGCATTGCATACTTAATATTTCATAAGAGACAATATACTAAAGAGGCAACTGGCAAGAAAAGTCATGCACAAGGGTCCATAAAAAGAATAGTATATATATATATATATATATTATGGATCCTACTGTATGCATTACTTTTCCTATAGTCTGCCTCTTTAGTATGCTAATTCAGAGTGCACTAAATGCTTGATGCCTTGGGGTTCAGGCTCAATACCTGGTTGAGATAATGGTTGCACAACACTGAGAAATCCAAACAGGACAAAATATATGGGTCTCTAATTTGTCAGTCTCAGCCTATACTGGATCAGATGCACAAGCTTGCTTAAAGGAAAACTACACCCTCATATCTTACAAATGTTGTTTCCATGTCAACAGACAACTCTTTTTGTGTAGCTGCTAGGAATATACATGATTGTTTTAGTTTATTTACACTGTTGATACTTGTCCCTGTAACTATCCTGGGGAGTTCAATTTTCTGGCTGTTGAAATCTCCTTGTTCCTAAGAACTGAGAACGTGATGTATCATCACCCTTTAGACTCCACATTGTGCCTGTCTGCTTAACTGGAGTTCAAAAAAACAAGTTGCAGCAAGGTGTGAAATACCACATTTACCTTCAGTTAGCTTTGCAAACCGTCTGAGTTGTAATGTAGGAATTTTACCTTTAAATTGCATTTGTGTTTTTCCAGAGAGTTTTTTCAGGATATTTGTACTTTTAGCATAGTGATACATGGTATAAATGGGTGATGTGACATCATGTTCTCATATGCTAATACAGCTCTCATGGACAATGAGAGTTCAACAACCATGAAATGGAGATCCCTTAGGAAGTTGCAGGGGATTAGCATTTATAGTGAAAACAAACTAAAGCAAACATGTATATCCCCAACAGCTACAGGAAAAGGGTTGTCTGTTGACATGGAAACAAATAACATTTACAAGATGTGAGGGTGTAGTTTTCTTTTAGAAGGACATGTATGATCTGATGAAGTCCTGTCTGCTTGGCTTGCACAAGGATTTGCACTGGCATTGAGGCTTTAGAGTGTGTGTTTTGTTTGGAGAGATGCACAAATACTAATGTTTTCAGATATGTTCTCTTACTTCTAGCATTTGCTAACCAAAAACTTTATTCTGCCTGCCTCCTCATTCCTTACACGAAGTTCATTTTTCTTCTTGGATATATGTCATTCATTAGGCATCAAGGATCCTGGCTTTTTTTTTGTTCCTCTGTATTAGCCAATTTACAGTGGATGTTGCAAATGTTAAGTGGCTTTCACCTTTACATCTTGGACATCATGTAATCCCCATTTTCACTCATTCAATTCAATCCAGGCTGATCCATTTTTGTTGGCAGTCTCACATGAGAGGCCAAGGATTGAATGGACATGTAGTTTAAACTACTCTCTCACCTCTGTGGTGGCACCTCTGTGTCAGGATTGAGGCACATTAGCTGGGTTGTGTGGGGAAGCTTGCACTGTGATCACCCATGCTGTACATTTCATGTGGATAAACAGAGGACTTCAGGTTCCAGTGCTGTCAATCCAACACCTTTCATGAGCACTAAATTGACACACAGAAAAACAAAACAAAACAAAAAAAAAGAAATTAAATTTTTTGATAAGAAAGAGAAAATAGGGACTCCACTACAGGAGTTGCCATGATTAGGGCACTGAGTTTGCATCGCTATGTATTGCATTTTATATTCATGGAACTAGAGACTCCTGAAATTATTTTTGGATGTATTTTCCTGGGTTAGCAAGAGAAAGTATTTTCTTCATTTTGCAGAATTAAGTGGACCAACACATACAATTTAATGCTTTCTTTAACATTTTCCCTATTGAAACAGGCAATTCCAAAATGTTATATAATGTTTCTATATAAATAATATATAGATATAATTCACTCATCACTGATTGCCTTCACAAACGTGGCTACTAGTTTTACTTGCTGAAAGTCTTCAGGAAGGCACTAAAAAGTAAAACTCATTTAAAATTTAAACAATAAATATTCTTTCCTGTCATGATTCCCCCCTTACACACATACATATAAAAAATGAAGTACTATTCACATTTTTAATTATTGGTGTTTCTTCTGTGGCTATGACAAATCCCCCTCCTATCCTTACCAGCTTGCCAGGGCAATCTCTGCTGTTTTCCCTGCCACATATAAAAGTTATATTTTGTAACCATATGAGGCTTTTTATAAAATAGGCAGAGAAAATCCTAGCTACTGATTGGTCAAAGCAGGCCGGCACTGCATCATTAACCTCAGCCTAATGGCCATGGAATTTTGGGTAATTTGTATGCATAAATTATGACATACATGCAGTACTTCACTCATTCCTGATTGCTATCACAAACATGGCTGCAACATTTACTCACTGACAACTTCAACAGTGCCTTAAAAAGTAAAAATCTCATACTTTTTAAGAATAAACAAAGACGTATTCTTTCATCTCATTATTTCCTCCTCACACACATAAACAAGTTAAAACAAATTAAGTACTGTTCACAGTTTTAGTTCTTGGTATTTCTTTGATGTTCATGAAAAATGAGTGTTTACTCACCCAGTAAAGATGATTGTGTTAGTTTGTATCCATGGCACTCCAGACATTACATCATGGGTTTCAGCCCACCTGATAGGCTAGAGATGCACATGTGACCCAGGATCAAATTTCGCACTATACCTTAGTCCCAGGAGTCCCTGTTCCTCAGATCAATTCGTCCATAGCTGAAATAAAGGTTAACCTAACCACCCTTCACTTTGAGCCACCTATAGAAAAGATGATAGACAATGTAGTAAAAGAAAATCACAATCCTGTTTATTACCTTTTACTACAATTCTAGAACTCAGTCACGTAGTGTAACCGACAGCACTCTACCTCACTATTGTAATAATCAACTCTAATATGAGTAACCATATAAATTATTAATGGACAGTATCAATGCAGCACTGGTTATTAAGTGATCTATAGGCCCTGTGACCACATAGTCCTATGCAATCAGCATGAAGCTTTCTGCCATGATCGTCCTGAAGGGAGGGCCATGGAGTGCCATGGATACAAACCAACACAATCACCTTTATCAGGTGAGTAAACACCCATTGTGTTATGTTTGTTATCCATGGCACTCCAGACATTACATCATGGGTTACTTTAAGTAGCAATACAGCCATTCCTTCAGGGTGGGTCAGGGCGATCAGAGTGGAAACTGTTAGGACATGCTGCAGTCAATACTTTTCTGGCAAAAATGGTTCTTTGTCTGTATAGAGACTCAAGTCTGTAATGTCTGGCAAAGGCATTGATGGAAGTCCATGTTGCCACTCTGCAAATGTCTTCTACAGATACGCAAGCTCTTTCAGCCCAAGAAGTGGCCACTGCCCTGGTTGAATGGGCCTTTATTCCCTCTAATGGAGTTAGACCGTTTGATGTGTATGCTTCCTGGATAGTCTTTTTCAGCCAGCTGGAGATGGTTGTTTTGGAGGCCGCCATACCTTGCTTGTGGCCTTGGGTTATGACAAAAAGTCTCTCAGATTTATGAATTGGTTGCTTTCTGGCAATGTGCTGTGCCAGTGCATTTCTAACATCCAGGGGATGATAGGATGGAGTATCCCTCTGTTGTGATTGTCCACAGAATGTAGGTAGCTCAACTGTTTGCTCCCTGTGAAAAGTGGAAATGATTTTTGGTTAAAATGATAGTACTGTCCTCAGGGAAACCACCACTTGGGTGAAGACGGTGTATGGCTCCCTACAGAAGAGGGTTCCTGGTTTACTAATTCTGTGAGCTGAACAGATAACCACAAGGAAACAGGTCTTTAGGCCCAACCACTAAAGCTGGGCTTCATGTGTGGGCTCAAAAGGTGGAGCCTCTAGGGATTCTAGTACCAGTGTAAGATCCCAGGGAGCCATCGGTGACCATTTGTGAGGCCAAATGGCTTCCTCTGCCATACAGAATTGGATGGCATCTGGGTGAGCCCCTGGTAGGATCTGTCCAATTTGTCCTACATCTGCTCCTATGGCCAAATGCTATACTCAGAGGGAGGAGAGGGATAACCCCTTGTCCAGACCCCATTGCAAGTACAGGAGTATCATGGACATATCAGCTTTCATTGGGTTGATATGTAACTTCTCACACCAAGTTGATAAAATGTTCCACTGCCTACCATAGGTTGATGTAGTGGATGGCTTTCTGAATTGTAAGATGGTCAAAATGACAGAGACATGGTAACCTGTGTTCAGCAATCTCTACCTCTCAGGAGCCAGTCTGACAGCATGAGTGTGCCGGGAGCCAGATGAATAACTGGACCCTGGAAGAACATGTCCTGCCAATATGGGAGGGTCCACCTGTCCAGAGTCTTGGTCACTGCTGATGCAAACCAGGCTCTTTGTGGCCAATAAGGTGCTATGAGGATGGTAAGTCTCTGAGTTAGCCACATCTTCACCAGAACTTGTGTAATCAAGGGGATTGGTGGAAAAACATAAGCACGGTCCTGATTCCCAGGCTTGTGACTGAGCATCCACTCCTAGAGCCTGCTTCTCCTTGTACCTGGAGAAGTAAGAGTTGACCTGGGTGTTCGATTTGGAAGCCATCAGGTCTATCAGGATGGGGCCCCACCTTCTTTGTGTCATCCTGAAAATGTCCAGGTGTAGTTGCCACTCCCCCGGATGAACTTGTTGCCTGCTGAGCCAGTCCACCTTGACATTCAGCTTGCCTGTCAAGTGGATGGTGTGGATGTGGGTGAGATTGGTCTGAGCCCAAAGAAACACTCTTGTTGCCACCATGATCATGGCCTTGCTTCTGGTCCTGCCTTGTTTGGCTATATAAGCCACCGTGACCCTGTTGATAGATCTCACCAAGACAGACCAATGATTATGTCCTCTTGGAATGCCCACAGGGTGTGGTACACCACCCTCATCTCCAGAATGTTGAGGGACAATTTTGATTCTGAACTTGTCTACTGAGCCTAGGCTGTGGAGTCACTCATGCATGCCCCCCAACAGGTGAGGCTGGTGTTGGTGTTCTCTGTCACCTCGTATGTCAGTTCTAGTGTGGAGCCCTTCAAGAGGTGTTGATGCTGTGTCCACCACAGCAATAACTTTCTGACTGAATCTGGCAAGTGAACTTTCATCACCAAATTGTCCTCTGATGGGAAGCCATACAGCAAGATGCAGTTCTGTAAGGGGCACATGTTCCATCTGGCACAGGGCACCAGGTCGATGCATGATACAATGCATCTGAGCACCTGGGCTGCCTGACCCATCATTGGGTGAGGGGTAGACCTGAGAGTCCTGACTAGAGTGACAACCGATCTTATCTGTTTGTGGAATGGTCTTGCCTTTCCCTTGGCTGTGTCAGTTTCTGCCCCTAGGTGTTCTATCTGCTGGGACAGTTGAAGTGAGCTCTTGGCATGACTGACTACCCAACCTGTTCTGCCTGAGCCCTCAGAACTAGCTCTGTGTCCCTCTGCAACTGTGAGCTGCTGCACATGTGTATTAGCCAGTCATCCAAGTATGGTATAATGACCACTCCTTGCTCCTGGAGATGGGCTGCAAGGACGATGGATACCTTTGTGAACACCCTGGACACTGACGCGAGGCTGAAGGGCATGGCCTGATACTGGAAGTGTTGACCCAGTACATGGAAGAGCAGAAATCAATGGTGGCTCAGTCTGATTGGAATATGGAGGTACACATCCTTTGAATCTATGGAAGTTAGGTAGTTGCTTACCCATACACTCCTCATTGTCGATCTGAGCATTTCCATCTTGAATCTCTGAAGGGTTATGAATTTGTTCAGAAATTTCAGGTCTAGGATTGGTCATAGATCTCCATTTTTCTTCAATACCAGAAAGAAAATGGAGTAAACTCCTGCACCTAGCTTGTTGGTTGGCATGGTTTGAATAGAAAATACAAAATCACACATGCCCACACAATGCAAAGCATCAAGGGCTGCATATGCAAATCACCACAGAATGTTATGCTGGTTCAACTTTAAGCAGAATTGCATGGTGCCGAAAGGCCTCTAACACAGTTTGCAAAGGGTGCTAACAGATGACATAGAGATGTGTTTCATCCTACCAGGACTCATCAGTATGCCTTGTCTGTTTGACACCCCAGTGGAATTAACCAGCTACCCTAAGACGGTCTGTCTGAGTTATGTTGTGGTGAACCCATTAAAATAAAAAAAACTATTTAAAAGACAAAGAACCTCTGTGTGTAAACACTGAGGCAAGGGTTACCCCAAAGGGCATTTGGCTGGGAAGCCAAGTTTCAAGAAAATACAAAATCACACATGCCCATACCATGCAAAGTATCATGGGCTGCATATGCAAATCACCACAGAATGTTACGCTGGTTCAACTTTAAGCATAATTGCATGGTGCCAAAAGGCCTCTCACACAGTTTGCAAAGGGTGCTAACAAGATGACATAGACATGTGTTTCATCCTACCAGGACTCATCAGTATGCCTCGTCTGTTTGACACCCCAGTGGAATGAACCAGCTACCCTAAGACGGTCTGTCTGGGTTATGTTGTGGTGAACCCATTAAAATAAAAAACTATGGTTTGAATAGCTCACTTCTGTAACAGGTCTTGTAGTACTTCCTGCACCTGATGAGCCATAGCTCTTCTTTTTGATATGGGGGACAGGACAAACCTGTTTGCGTCTGGCTTCTTTTTAAATTTATATAGCATAGCCTTGGGATACTATCTCTAGTATCCATCTACCGGAGGTGGTTTGTTGCTATTTCTGTTGAAATAAAGTCAGTCTTTGTCCCACAAGAGGATGATCCAGCTGCTAAATTGGTGCCAGATTGGTGTTGACGTTGTAGTCACTGTTGTTTAGACTTTTCTCCTCTGCCTCTGCCCCCGAAGAGGGAGTTCTTTCCTCTAAAGGCAGATCAGTTGCCCAGAGAGGAGTTTCTGTAGCTGTCATTGTTATTGTGTCCTCTGCCTCGAAAGGAATTATTTGCACTGTAGTTTTGTTTTTGGTTCTGCTGAAATCTGCTGTTTCCTCAAAACCTGCATCAGGCAGAAGGATGGTAAGTGGTTCTATGCTTGTCTTTTGCTAGGTCTTTCCCCTCCTATTTTTGCTTAAGGTACTCTTTGAGGCCTTCCCCAGAGACATGGCTTCCTTTCAATGGCAGGTTCTATAGTAGTGCTTTAGACTCCTTGTCTGCTTCCCAGAGTTTGAGCCATAAGGCCCTTCTGGCCCTGTTTATTAAGGCAGAAGCTTTGGCTTCCAATTTAAGGGTGGGTAGATAGGTAGAAAATTTTTTATTGTTCGACAAATGTCATTACAATAATAAAATCAGCATTAAAATTAGATACATATCATACAATATATTCCATAGACATAATTTCCCATTGCATTATACAAAATACAATTGTATCTAAATTATATTTCTGTTATTTGATCAATTCCTTTCAAATATCTTTCCTCACAGTTTAATGAATTTAAAAAAATGACTCAAACTTTTTAATATTCTAATATTTTTGAATTGAACAAATTTATGAAAAGCTTATCAGGGGGAAGACCGAGGGTAGTCAGAATAGAGCCCAACCAATATTTCCTCTGGTTGTTAAACTGAGGACAATGTAATACAGTATGTTTTAAATCATCCTCCACATTATTGTTACACATGCAATATAAGGTATTAACCCCATTTCTTTTTTGTCTTGGCATTATATAATTTGCAGGATATAATTCCATTTTAAATCTTGTTATAACACTTCTTTCATTCCAGTCCGACAAAATTGTTAAATATTTCTCTAATCCGCTTGATGTTTTCATAATTTTATACCACCTGAAATTTACCAAGTGCATTATTTTAATATGATCCTCTGCTTGTTCAGTGTTAGATAATCTTGATTTAATTTGAGACTTAATATAATCAATCAGAATTAAATATATTTCATACAGTAAATGATCCAAATCTATTGGAAAGAGAGTCTTTTTGATTGTAGAAATGAGTGGTGACACAAAACCTCTTCGGTTATATTCTAACTCTTCTTCCAAACACATTTGTGGCAACCAATATGTTGGTAGAAGAAATAATCTTAAAATAAATATTAGTCTTCTTTCCATAATCTGAAATTTAAGGGATTTCTTCCCCAATTCAAATCTCAAAATTTTGGCAGGTACTGATTGTGGAATCCTCACGAGATATCTATATATTTGACTTATAGTTTTTTCCTAGGTATTAACATTTGTTTCTGCCCATATTTCAGAAGCATACAAAACAGAAATCTTGATCTTAGTATTCAAGGTTCTTAATAAGCCTTCCACCGAGGCTTGTCCAAAGTTGATGTTAAATCTTTTAAAGGCCTTTATTGTTAATTTTAAGTTACTTGTTTATCTATAGGTTGAGTCTAACGACAACTCTGAGCAAAGTTAACTCCCAAGTATTCAAAGTTGTTCACTGTATCCATTTTCTTACCATCCAGAAAGATAGGAGGTTTGGACTTGCTTTTCAATCCAAAAACAACCGTATTTGCTTTATCTCTATTAATTTGAAGTTTATGCTTTTTACAAAGTTCTGAAAAATAAGTCAGTTTACGTTGCAGTCCTAATTTAGATGTTGATATTAGAACTATGTCATCCGCATTAGCAAGACAAGTCACCTCCTTATCTAAAATGGATAGTGAGTGAAATTCTGGATTATTGAGGACTTGTAATATCAGATTAATATAAAGATTAAATAATAGGGGAGCAAGTAAACAGCCTTGTCTCACTCCTAAGTTTGTTTTCATTTCATTTGTTAAATTTCCTGCCTGGTCATATCTCACCTTCAGCCATGTATTCCAGTGTAACCCCCTAGTTATTGTCAACAGGGTTGAGTAAATACTGTATGATTGTAATTTATCCCATAATAAAGTCCGACTTATTGAATCAAAGGCTGTTTTGAGGTCTACAAAACAGCAATATAATTTTGACTTTTTAATAGATCGTTATCCTCGACCCATTACTGCAAACATCCCAGTATTATTCTTGTAAAGATTTTCTGTGATGAATCTATTAAGCTAATTGGTCTGTGTATTGCAGAATGATTGACATCACCCTTTTTAAAGATCAGACAAATTTTACTTCCTGCCCAAGATTCAGGGTAAATATCAAATTGACAGGCCATGTTATATATATATGGTACAGAATGGGGAGCTACCACTCACTAACTGATCTAAACATATCTAAAAGAACTTTATCTGGTCCTGGGGTTTTATTTGAACAACTTTTTTCAATGGCATCAATAATTTCTTCTTTGGAAATGAAAAAAGGACGCGGTCCAAGAAAGGGGAATAATATCTTGCTTTCCCATTATTGATTTCATCTACAGAGAAATACAGTTTGCTAAAATGTTCTTCCCAATTTTTTGGAGTAATCATAGCTATTAGTTTATTAGCATACTGTCCAAAACCCTGTGAGACCAATAACCAGAATTGCTTGATATCTTTCTTAATAATCGTGCTTCTCAAGTTTTCCCACATTTTACTATGATATTTCCATTTTTCTCTTTCCAGTAATAATTTATAACCTGTTCTTCCTTTATTTAAAGCCTTTTTATTAATGGCATTAGGATTTTTCCTATATATACATACTTGTTTGTTAAGATATCTCCTGCCTATCTTGCAAGATGTGTTAAACCAAATAGTCTTATTCTTCTTTCCTAAAGATTTCCTAGAGAAGAAAGGTGCTAAACAGAACATCATGTCTTCCCATATTCCAAATGTTACATTGTTTTCTAAGGTGTTCATTATTTTATGTTTCAAATCTATCAAATAGTCCACATATATTAATTCATTAAATCTGGCTACTGTTTATTCATCTCATTTAATTCGACTGGAATTAACTATTTCAATTTGTGACTGGGAACTATGAATTAACCCATCCCATGGTCCTTCAAAGTCCCATCTTAAACAAATTGTCATATGTGATGATTCTGATCATGCCAAAACTGCTAAATCTTTAGCTTTATTTGCTGCTTCAAGATTTATCCAAATTAAATCTATCACCGAAGATCCATTTGCTCCAGTGTAAGTAAATTCTCCATCTACATCACCATTCATTCTCCCATTTAGCAGATTATAGTGATTCTCCTCCATTATCTGATATAATAATTTTCCTCTTCTTGTAATCACTTTATCTTTAGATTTCCTCTTTTAAATTATATTATGATTGATTATATTTATTCCTTGGATAGTGTTTGCATAGTAATTGCCAACCCTAGCATTATAATTTCCAAGGAATATGATAGGTATATTTTCAAATGCTTCCACTAGCTCTTGTACTATTTCCTTAAATGTATCCCATGTCTTGTTTATTTCTAATCTATTATGGGGGTATATGCATTAATCAAATCAATATCCATCCCTTCTATTTTTAAGTTTAGGATCAGTATCTCTTTCATCTTGTCTATTTGGGCCAAGATATTCTGAAATGTGCAAAAGGCAGGCACATGTCTGGCACAGCACAAGTCAGGTGCACCATGGAAAATCTGGTGCCATATTCAGAAGTTGTGCCACCGCAAATGCGGTAGTGCAAACTGGCTGAATATGGCAAAGATGCACCATGGTGCAAGCAGAGATGCACCAGGGCAACCATGGAAGTGCAGAGCAAACCTGCACACAAGCACAGGGGGCAGTGAAAATGCAAGAGGCCCATGGACACAGCAAAGGAAGCACAGTGCCAATGGTACAGGACCCCATCAGCCAGCAGGGCACACCAGTGTACACACTGGCACAGAGCAGGAAGGAACAATGGGCATCATAGGATGGAGCATAGCCACCAATGGAGGTACTGCACTGCACAACCAGAGCCAGTCCACGGGTGTGCGACAGAGGCATGCACCAGGACAGCACCCCAGAACACAATGTTGGGCTGGCCATCAGGGGACAGGTGGGAATAAAGGCCAATATGAGCCTGCCAATGCTGCCCCACCCACAGGCCACTGGCCAGCTGGCCATGGCCAATGCCACACTGTGCCCACCCATGGCCCTGGAGTTACCCATGCCGCAGGCCACACACCCCAACAGACAGCACCAAAGCCAGGCAGTGAATGTGCTAGGACCCAGGCAGGTGGCCACAACATCGGGACTGGGAGCACAACAGTGGACACAGATGGCCACACCCCAGTGGGCCAATGAGGCCAGCATGATAACCATGCCCATGTGCACCCTGCATGCCCCCAAAAGCCTGCCCAGACCTGATCATAGCCCCAATGGTGACCCTGAAAACACACAACACACCCACCACACCCAGGACACAGCCCCCACTACAATGGGAAACACCACTGGACACAGCAGGGAACCACAGTCAACCCACACTCACCCCCCCGCACCAACACCCTGGACCAACACCCAACCACTGCAGCATGGCTCCACATGCCACCTGCAAAGCAGACATGGACACAGGCACTTAGAAAAATAAATGCTTTATAACATGGAAACAGCAGAGAAACACAGTAACGGGGCAGGGACAGGGGAGGTAAAATGTAGGATGGGGTCAGGAAATAGGGGCTGTACAAGATGCTTGGGGATGGCAGGGGAACAGGGATAGCAAGAGAAAGGGGGCTAAACACACGGACATGTCAATGCTGTCCACGCCTGGCCGGCCCTCGGCACCACTGCTCCCTCCTCATGGCCGTGGTCACATGCTGGATGGACTGTGCCATGCAGAGTATCCTCTGGATCACAGCCAGGATCTGCATCTGGGTCCCTGCCCAAGCCCTTGGGCCCCTCCTCGCTGCCACAGAGTTGACACCTAGGGGATGGGACAAAACAGGCAATCAGTGCAATGCCCCAAGGACCCCTACCCACCCACAGTGTGCATTGGACAGTGGGGGCACACACCCCTGGAGAGACTGGAAAGGACCCTCTCATGGAGGGAAACACCAGCCATCCACACGGCACACCATGGTGGTGCACAGAGGCGCACACTGTAGTGCAGCGGCCACAGTACCACAATGAGAGGGTCACATGGTACACAGCAACAGCAGCACTGCAGCACAAATGGTGGAAGCTATGTGCACACCCACTCCACCAACAGCTGGTACATGGTGGCCAAGGGATGGTATGCAGTGGCATGCACAATGGACTGTGTGACACACACGGCTGTCAAGGCACATGAGAGAGGCGCCCATGGCTGGGCCCTATCTCCACCACTATCCCACTGTGACACTGAGAAGGAATGTGACAATGTTCACCTGCCCCATGCTGTGCAGCTGGTGCCGCCTGCTGCCCACTAGGTTGCACCACCCTGGCCACCTCCACCACTGCCCTGGCTTATCTACAGTCCTCTGGCCCTGTGGAGGGAATGAAGAGTGGTGGACATCAGTACACAGTCATGCATGTGGAGTCCCCCACCACTACACAGTCCCCTGTGCACTGGCTGTGTCCCTGTCAGGCCAGAGGACCACACCCCAGCACGACTACCTGTGCAGCAGCCAAGCCTGATGCATGGTACCCCCAGGCCGATGAAGTACCCTGCTGTGGGCCATGCTACGCAGCCATGCCAACACCACTGTACTATGTCTGAGCATAACAGAAACATGAGTACACCTCCCTGGCTGTGGCACAGAACCTCACAGGACACGGGACTGCATATGCCGCAGGTGGTCTGGTGCCCGCTGCCACAGGACCAATACCAATGCCTGCACTGCTCTGCTGTGCACCCAACACCAGTCCTCCACTCCAAGGCCTCTGCGACATGGTGCCACACCACCCCCCTGGCCTACTGGAGTGGCACCTGGCCATACAGCTGCCCCTCACAGGGCTAAACCACAGCCTCCAGGTTTATGAGCTCAACCTCTGTCCAGTTGCCTGTCCTCTTGCTCTGTCCCTGCACCATGGTCAGCAGCCAAGTTCAGGAGGAAAATGACAGTGGAACAGTGCACGTGTCTGCCACATGTGCAGGATGCACGATAGGATACACAAGGTGCAATTGCACAGCACGTGGATGCATGGACACTAAGCAGTGCAGGGCCATAGCACAGCCATGGGCATGCACAGCACACCAGGGCCTAGCGGGATCACCATGGGATCATGACATGACCCATGGGTCAGAGGTCATCACCCCTGCATGCAGTGCACAGGTGCGCAATAGAGGCAGTGATCGCATGTACGATGGCATACCAGCACCACATACACCATGCTATGGCATCATGCATACTGTGCAGGATGGGCGATAGCAAAGTGGTCAGTGCTGTGTACATGCACACTGCAGGCACATGCACCACACATGTGCACTGCGGGCATGCGCACCACACATGCATACTGCGGGCATGTGCACCACGCATGTGCAGGTATTGCACCACGGAGATGCTCCAGCACAACCCCACTATACGCTGTGCAATTAAGCAATATTGAGATGCTGCATGCAAATCACCTCATGAAAAAAACAAAACGAGGGCTCAGCACTATATACTGCAAACAACTTTAATAAATACAAAACAGCATATACAAAACACACATTATAAAAAGGCTAGTCTCACACAAGCAGAAAACAAACTGCAGGCATAGGAATGAAGAGCCAAAGTTTCAAAAGTCCCAATTCAATTGTTGCAGATCTCACAAATAAGGCGTGTATAAATATCTCTTGATGGAAACATAATAAATGCATACCCAAAATGCGACCCGAATTGCCATTGTTGGCAAGCTAGCTTGAGTGCAGGGAAAATCCATGAAAAATAACAGACTGTAAAAAAACACCAAAACTACTCGTGGTGCAACTGAAAACGCTGGGAACGCTGAAACAAAATGGCCCAAAGAGGGTAGGGTGCACTTACGTATCCACTGAAGGGCAATCTTCTTCAGAGCATCCCGTGATTCAAACACAAAGCCCCTATAGCAAATGTTTAATTGATTCAAAGCAACAGTGTAGTATGCAGATAGAATTCAGCAAGCCCCAAAGACATAACAATACACACCAGTTTTGTGTCAGCTCATTAACAACTAAATCACGTATAAAACTAGTGAGATAGCCAAAACAAGATAGTATACATAAAAGCTCAAAAAATTAGACAGTATATCATGCATACATATACTAATGAGTCTAAACAAGTGATAGAAATTCCATATTGGACCCATTATAAATGACAAACTTAGCTACCCGCATATAAGTGCAGCTATGACTTGATGCTTCTTACAATTAAAAAGGCCAAAAAAGAATCAGAAAAAGCAGGACTTGAAGTTGCTAGTTTGGAAGTCAAATTAAAAGAAAGGTTCTCTTTAGCAGAGTTTGACACACTAAAAACAAGGACAGATCAGAATGTGTCTAAATTCCAATGTGAATTAACGCAATATAAACAGAAAAAATATTCAAGGGATGAGGGAGACTACAAAGCTGGCACCATATATACATGGCAAGGTACCAGAAAGAAGGTCTTTATTAATGTTAGGCAGCAAGCATCATTTTCTGAGGATGGTATGAATATATCATCAGGCCCTGACAGTGACTTGGAGGATAATCAGAGAATGGATGGAAATAGGCATTTTTTAGATCAGGGTCAGGGTTTGAATATTCTAGAACACAGGGACAAAGAACATTTTGTTTCAGCGTTCCCAGCGTTTTCAGTTGCACCACGAGTAGTTTTGGTGTTTTTTTACAGTCTGTTATTTTTCATGGATTTTCCCTGCTCTCAAGCTAGCTTGCCAACAATGGCAATTCGGGTCGCATTTTGGGTATGCATTAATTATGTTTCCATCAAGAGATATTTATACACGCCTTATTTGTGAGATATGCAACAATTGAATTGGGACTTTTGGAACTTTGGCTCTTCATTCCTATGCCTGCAGTTTGTTTTCTGCTTGGGTGAGACTAGCCTTTTTATAATGTGTGTTTCGTATATGCTGTTTTGTATTTATTAAAGTTGTTTGCAGCATATAGTGCTGACCCCTCATTTTGTTTTTTTCCATGATATTTCTCTTCAGCTCTAGGGTATTAGTGCACTTCCCTGTTTGAGCTCCCTTCCTCCTTTGATTTCTTTGGGAGAATTCCAGTGTTTTTTCAAATCTCCTCATGAGCCAATGCATAGCACAGTGGGGAGCATTAGCATATCATTAACATTGCGCACAGGCTGATTTGCATGCCTTGCACCTTAAAAGTGCCGCGGAACAGCACAGGCCACAGCAACCATTCAGGTAAGTGACTGTCAACATGGATGAATGGCAGCCTATGCAAACACTGCAACAGAGTGCTGCATTGCAATGTGCTGACACTGATCCACTCTGCTGTTCATGTCCACAGGTGGCAGAATGTTGGGAAATGAAGGAGAGGAGTGTCAGGGACCAGCATGCAACGCAGGCCCAACTTTACAGCTGCTGAGAGCAATGCCCTCTTTGAGACCTATATGGACCAGGAGGGCCTTCTCAGTGGTGCTATAGGCATGCCACAGGAGCAAGTGGCGGGCTGGGAGGAGGTGGCCCAAAATGTCAACACCCATGGCCACCACCATCGCACCCCACATGAGTGCAAGAAGAAGGTCAGCACAGACAGCAGGCAGATCAAGGATAGGGTTGTGACCATATGGGAGTCCTGCAGGGTGACCAGAGGTGGGCCAGCAACCGTGCCACTGCTGACAGTCATGGAGGAGCTTGTGGCATCCACCATCAGCTGCATGGCAGTGGAGGGTGTGCCTGGTGGTGGGTTCCAGATGGGTGCCAGCCCCTCACTGCATGATGAGTATGACCACCCACCAGGCATGCCTAGTGTGGGCTTGATGTGCAGATGTGTCTGAGGCCATGCCCACTGCCACATGCATGTGTGGACATGGACACACATTGCTGCAGGGTGGCATGTGACAATGGTGGCATGGGGGAGGCAGGGGGCATAGAGTTTGCTGCCCCACTAACCCTCAGTTCTTGTTTTGCAGCACCACCACACCTCTACGCAGAGGACCAGGTGGTGGCCTTGGACAAGGATGCCCACCCCTCTACATCGACAGGCATCTATCACTGGGGCATGCCATGTCTCTGCATTGTTGGGCATGCAGCTGTGCTTGACATGGGGTCAGACGACCCTCTGGCTGGGCTCCTGCATGATGACAGCCTAGAGGTACTGTGTGCAGAGACCCAGCTTGGGGTGCTGTCTGACACTGATGATGACCTTACTCTGGTACTGGACAGCATAGGATCGGTGGTGCCTGACATGCCCCTTCCCACTGCACAGGCACCGGCAGGTCCCTTCGCCATGCCCGCAGCTTCACAGCCGCCCCCTCATCCCCATTGGTACAGCTGCGTGGGCACCACAGCTGTGTCTGGTGTGGGTGGCGGTGATGCTGTCATTGCAGAGGAGGCACAGGACACTGTCCAGCAGACAGTCACACAGTGGCAGCAGGATGCAGGTGATGATGGGCAGCATGTTATGGTTCCCACTGCCAGTGCGCCAGACAGCACCATGCCCCCTCTATGGCCCACTGTACAGTGTCCACCTGAGCGGGAGGCTGTGCAGCAGTGTGCCGAGGCCCCCCCCAGCTTGACAGGTGGGTCAGGAGGCCCAGGATGCTGAGAGGCTGATGGAGCACACCCAGTTACTGTGGGCATCCATGGAATACCAGGTGTTGCTTGCCGCTGAGGTGCACACAATGAGGGTAGAGGTGCGCCAGATGGCCAAGCAGCAGGACCGGGGCAATGTGAGGCTAATGGACAGGCTCACCTAGATGCAGGAGGTCACAACTGCAGCAATGGATCACATGATGAGTGCCAATGTGGCATCAATGGACTGCATGGCCAGTACCATTGCAGCTGGCTGGTGTCGATGGCAGCCACTGGGCTCGGCCATGTGTAGAGGACCCCCCCCGCAGTGCACTGTCCACCCTACAGTCCCGGCATCAGGTGACACACAGTGGATGCCTGGATCTGATGTCAGTATCCCAGACACCCCTGGGGTAGGCCTTTTTGGCTATCTTGCCACCCTCTGTGAGGACTTGGTTGAGGTCTCACACATCAACCCCTTGGGGGCATCTGACACATCCCCATGGCTGATGCAGCATGTGTCTGCTGGTCAGCCCTGGCGCAGCTGCCCACATGGATGTGGCAGTCATGGGGATTGTGCGGTTGGAGTGATGTGTCTGCTACCCTGACCTGACATCCGCTGCTGATGCCACACACACACGTGGGTGGTGTGCATGTATGTTGTGCTGCATGCCGCCTGTGTGTGTGGACCATGTTGCTGGACCAGGGTCTTCAAGGTCTTGGACACAAAAAAAAGTACTTGCGCCCCTTTTTAAAGTGAAAAACATGGACAGAAGTTCTTTGCCTCAGGTGCATAGACTATGATACAAGGACATGGGGTCCCACCATCTAGGTAACCTCTATTGGAACCATTTTGTCCAGAGCCCCTCTGACTTCCAAGCTCTGGATTAAACCACTTCCTATGGGGCTAGTATTAAAACTCTCAAAGGGATCATAGCCCTGACTTCAGTGATACTTCCCTTGGGGGATGACGTTCACTGTTTACCCAGCATTCAGTGCACTGAGCCTGGGAAGAGAGGCTGGACCACCCCTTCCCTTCCCGCCCTCCCCACGAGGTATAAAACGGTCACAGAATCAGCAGCTGCAAGACTAGGGGCTCACAGAACAGCAGCTGACATTCTCTGCACGGCAGCATACAGCACAGTAACACAGATGCTGGAGGTTTTTCTCAGAACCAAGAACTCAACTTGCTACACAGTCGGCATGGAATCAGAACAGGAAATACTATGTACATGGCAAGCCACAACAGGTAAGGCAGTTTTAACTTGCATGATGCTATCAAAGGATAGAGATTTTCACTGGTTAAGTAGTTACACTGGGTCCCAAAGCATATCTCTTACCAAGGGAAAATGCTGTCTGGCTGGGCAGGCATGGTACCTCCACCCCCTAAAACTTCCAGGTCGTACCTTTTGCACTTCCCTTGGGTCTAGCACTCCCAGACACCCAGGGCTAATGGCCCTCTACTCCCTGATGGCCTGCCAGGGCAGAGACTTCCACAGGCTTGGTTGTTACCCAGGGTCCCAAAGCACATCTCTTACCCAGGGAAAATGCTCTCTGGCAGGAGAGGCATTGCACCCACACCCCCTAAAACTTCCAGGTCCTGCTCCTTACACTTCCCTTGGCTCTAACAGTCCCACAGTCTCTGTGTTAATGTCCCTCACCTCCCTGATGGCCTGCCAGGGCAGAGACTTCCACAGGCTTGGTTGTTACCCAGGGTACAAAAGCACATTTGTTACCCAAGGAAAATGCTCTCTGGCTGGGCAGGCATCGTACCCACACCCCCTAAAACTTCCAGGTCCTGATACTTACACTTCCCTTGGCTCTAACAGTTCCACAGTCTCAGGGTTAATGCCCCTCACCTCCCTGATGGTGTGCCAGGGCAGAGACTTCCACAGGCTTGGTTGTTACCCAGGGTCCCAAAGCACATTTCTTACCCAGGGAAAATGCTCTCTGGCTGGGCAGGCATGGTACCCCCATCCCTAAAACTTCCAGGTCCTGCTCCTTACACTTCCCTTGGGTCTAGCACTCCCAGACACCCAGGGCTAATGGCCCTCACCTCCCTGATGGCCTGCCAGGGCAGAGACTTCCACAGTCTTGGTTGTCACCCAGGGTCCCAATGCATATCTCTCACCCAGGGAAAGTGCTCTCTGCCTGGGGGGAACTGCTGGCTTGTACCCTGGAGACTTCCAGAATCAGCCTGCCAGCCTCAGCATCAAGCCATGCCCAGCAGGTGCCATCACAGCCTGGCTAGGCTTCAACAAACTCCCCTTGAGTGACTATTGAGCCCGACCAGCACTATTTAGAGAAATCACAGCCAACAGCCAGCAGGGCCATCTGGTCTAAAAAGCCTGTCGGGCCATCTCGCCATAACATCTCTCAGGGACATCTGGTCCCACCAGGACCAAGGGACATCTGGTCACACTTTCTCCCAGGGACTTCAGCTCCCACTAGGATTCTACCAGGACTCAATGCTCTTAGCCTGGAGACAGCTGCTGGTATTCCCCTAAAACTATCAGGGCCTGCTGTTAACACCTCCCTTGGGTCTAGCACTTCCAGACACCCAGGGCTAATGGCCCTCACCTCCCTGATGGCCTGCCAGGGCAGAGACTTCCACAGGCTTGGTTGTTAGCCAGGGTCCCAATGCATATCTCTCACCCAGGGAAAGTGCTCTCTCCCTAGGGAGAACTGCTGGCATGCTCCCTTAAACTTCCAGGGCCTGCTGTTAACACTTCCATTGGGTCTTACAGTCCCACACTCCCAGGATTAATGTTCAGCACTACTAAAATTGTGTTCCTCTTTTACAGATGCTTCTCTGGGGATACCAAGCAAGATAGTGAGACCCTTGTGTACCTGCACAATCTGTGGTAAGAAAATTAAGCATCTACCAAGGCACCTCCAGGAAGTACTCCGCATGACACTGGGAGAGGCACGATACTTTGGGAGGCAGTCACTCCTGACCCAACCTCCTGCAGGAAAATGCTTTTACAAATGCCAACAGCCAGACTGTTTTGCTATTGTAAGAGATCTAAGTCAGCACTTTCAGAAGGCACACAAATGCACTCTGACCAGCTTTAAACCCGACCAATTATCAGAGACACCCAGACTCAATATTCTCCATCTCTGGATTTGCCACATACTCAGCTGCCTAGCCAGGCTACAGAGTCAGAGATACAGAGTCCTCAACTGCTGAGTCTCTATAGAGCTTGGCTCCAGACCTGGAGGAGGAAAGAAAGACCAAGAAACAGCAACCGCTCACCAGCAGATACTGACTAAACACTTGGAACTCCATTGACCCGCCCTTTCACTCACATCCCTGCTGGGTTCAGGGCATTCATAAGAGATACTTGGATTCCAAGGCTGAAGCCTCAGGTTTAAGCCAGGCACTATCATGTTATATAAACAGCCTCCTTCACTTCCTGAAATTCTTAGATTTGAATGGGTTTGCAGGACCCATCAAGCTGAATGTGACATGCTCATCAAGGTAATTCCTTTCTGGAGAGCTGGCCTCAGTACCTCTGCCATGAAGATGCACCATGAAATCCAGCTAAGGGACTCACAAATGCAGATACCACCAGAGACAGCATCCCTGTATAAGGACACCTCTGCTGTGAAGGAGGCAGTCATGATAATTAACAGTTTACCCAGAGCCAAGACACATAGAAACCAAGATCACTGCCTGGTTAGAAATCACCTCATCTTCAGCTTGGCCCTCCTCAATGCCCAGCGCTCTGCTGCCATCCGAAATATGTCTCTGGGTGACTTGAAGAATGCAGAGAGACTGGTCGTTGATAGTGAAGACAGAAATGTCTTAACCATTTTTCTTCACAAAACCATTGCAACACATGGACCAGCTAGACTGGTGCTAGAAGGAGAGCTATTCAAGTTACTTCAGCTCTATGCACACCACACAAGGCGACTGCTCCTCAAACTGAGACCATCAGCTACTGGACTTAATGCCCCTGTGCTCATTGAGACAGATGGATCAAACCTGACATGTTCTGCCATTGCAAAAGCAGTGAAGAAGCAGGCAGCCATACTCGGAATCAAACACTTCTCCATAACTCTGTGGCAAAAGAGTACCATAACAAATGTAAGTATGCCTCCAAACTACACAGTCAGCCTGGGTAGAATTGAAAGCCTGTCCACCTAAAGCTTCCAGGCCCAGATTCAACCACTTCCCTCAGGGCTAGAAGTCCCAAACTCACAGGAGTGATGGCCCTGACTTCCCTGATGCTCTCCCAGGGTACATACTTCCACAGGCTTGTTATTCCCTGGGTCCCAAAGCATATACCTTACCCAGAGAAAGTGTACTCAGTCTGGAAACCTGGTACCCTCACCCTCAATCTTCCAGGGCCTGCTTTTGCCACTTTCCTAAGGGCTAGGAGTCAATACTCACAAGGCTAAGGGCAATGACCTCCATGATGCCCTCCTAGGATGGGGACTTCAAAAATATTAGGTTTTACCAAGGGTCACAAAGCATATGTCTTACCCAGGGAATGTGCTTCCAATCCTGGGGATACATGCTGGCATGTCCCCTTAAAACTTCCAGGGCTAGCTGTTAACACTCCCCATGGGCCAAGCACTCCCAGACTCCCAGGGGTAATGGCCCACACCTCCCTGATGCCCTGCCAGGGTAGGGACTTCCACAGGATTAGTTTTTACCCAGGGTCCCAAAGCATATGCCTTCCCCAGGGAATGTGCTTCCAAGCCTGGGGACACATGCAGACATGCCCCCTAAAACTTCCAGGGCCAGCTGTTAACACTTCCCTTGGGCCTAGCACTCTCAGACTCCCAGGGGTAATGGCCCTCACCTCCTTGATGCCCTGCCAGGGCAGGGACTTCCACAGGCTTACTTTTTACCCAGGGTACCAAAGCCTATGTCTTACCCAGGGAAGGTGTTGTCTGAGTATGGTGGCCTGGTACCCCAACCCCCTAAAACTTCCAGATCCTGCTGTTAACACTTCCCTTGGGTCTAACACTCCCAGACACCCAGGGGGTAATGGCCCTCCCCTTCCTGATGCCCTGCCAGGACAGGTACTTCCACAGGATTAGTTGTTACCCAGGGTCCCAAAGCATAAGCCTTCCTGAGGGAATGTGCATCCAAGCCTGGGGACACCAGCAGGCATCTCCCCCTAAAACTTCAAGGGCCTGCTTTGGCCATTTCCCTATGAGCTAGCAGTCCCAAACTCACAGGGGTGATGACACAGAGCTCCATGATGCCCTCCCCAAGTTGGAGACTTCCATTTGCTTAGTTGTTAAACGTGGGCCCAAAGCATGTATCTTACTTTCTTTCTTTCCACAGTTTCACAGCATTCACCCTGAGGGTAGACATGAGCTTGCTTCACACATGAGCCACCGAGCCACAACAGTAGATGCATACTATCACCTGATGGGCAGCAAAGAGGAGAGCATCAGAGTGAGCTGACAAATATGCCAGTTAACCACAAAGGCCCCATGCACCACCATCAGCCCACATGCAGGTGCTCCATCACAGACTCTGGAGAGCAGTTCAATTACCAGGGGTGAACCAGGAAAAGGGCCATCTCTTTCACCAGGTACCTGTATTGCAACAAGAACAAGAAGGGGACTTGGCTCACAGGACATCCACAGAAGCCAAGAGATGATGGGGGCACACACTTCACCTATATGGTCCCCACATTGCCAGCAATCCTTTACTGAACAACAGCAACTGGCAATCAAATCTGCATTTGCAAGCCACCTTACACAATTCCAGATCAAGACAGCTGATGTTAGGCGCGTGCTTCAGACTGACATCTCCCTCCTGGGTGCCTTCCCTCTGTCCAGTCAAACCAAAGACTTGCCAAGGAATGTCATGCAAAGAGTATGGACTTTGATTTGTAGTCGTGCCAGAATGAAATCCAGCCAATGATTTCAGCTGTATTGCACTTAAAAAAATAAAGTGTTGAAATTATTAAATGTCAGGCTTCTTACTTCTAGGGGGCCCGCACTCCACCACACTTCCCACTGAAACCTCCAGGTCTTGGGTGAATTTCCCGCTGGGGATACCCCCAACAACCACATCAGGGACCAAGGGGTGGGACATGTGGCATGGATTTGATGAGGGAAGCTCAGCACCGGTTGTGCCTGTGCACCGGTGTCATGCTTCTGATCCATGCCATGTCCCTCACCATGTGTGTGGGTGTCTGTGTGTGTATGTGTATATGTGTGTGTGTGTGTGTGTGTGTGTGTGTGTGTGTCTGTGCGCATGCCATTGCTGTGTGTGTCTGTGTGTGTGAGCCCATGTGCCAGTGGATACGTCATATGTGTTGTGCTTCCCCATCCCTGCATGCATACCACTGTGCACATACCTGCCACTGTGTTGTGTACTGGGCTGTGTGGGCCTTGCCTGTGCGTCGGTGCACTCACCTGCCTTGTCCGTAATGTTGCCTTGTGATGGTGTCATGGTGCTGCTGTGCCTCCTGCACCATTTGAGGGTCCCTCCTGCCAAGGGGTGGCTGCCTACCACCCTCTGGCCCTTCGCCACCATTGTCCTCACTACTGTCACCCTCTTCAGCCTCAACTTTTATTCCACGGTCAGTGGCCATGTTGGGCAGGATGCAGCAGGCCAGGAATATGCCACAGGCTTTTGATGGGCTGTATTGTAAGGAACCACCTGACCCACCTAGGCAATGGAATCACATCTTTAGCATGCCAAAGACACGCTCAATGATACTGTGCATGCTGGCATGTACCTCGTTGTATCTCTCCTCCTTGGGGGACGATAGTCACCGGTAGGGGGTGAGCAGCCTTGGCCTTAGGGGGTATGCACTGTTGCCTGTGTGGAAGATGACATGGTTATCCCTGTGCTGTGCTGTGCTGCCACCCACTCCCTTTCAGCCACCACACACGCCACAGCACCCGCCCCAACTTCCCTTCCCCACCCCTTGGGCTGTGGCTCTCGGCCACCCTGGTGCATGTCCTACTCACAGACAAGGTGGCCCATGGGGATGTCTCCCCACTCAAACCTATGGCACAGCACAGAACTATGCCATATGAAGGCATCATATGCACTTCCAGGGTGTGTGGCACAGACATTGATGATGTGCCCCATGGCATCGCACACACCTGGCAGTTGATGGATGGGTATCCCTTCTGATTTATGTACACTGGGCCCTCTGGGCCAGGTGGTGTGCAGATGCCAACATGGGTGCAGTCTATTGCCCCAATCACACCTGGCATGCATGCCACCCGGTGGAAGTCCTGCATGTTTGCTGTATGCTCTGCCTGTGTGCTGGGGAAATGTATGTACTCTGAAGCATGTGGCAGCAAAGCATTGAGAAACTGGGTGAGGAGGCAGGATGTGGCCAACTGGGTGATGCCTGTGGTATCACCCATTGGTCTATGGAAGGTGCCCGGGGTGAGCAGGCACATCACAGCAATCACCTTAGTCTCCACTGACATGGCATGACTACATCTGGTGGGTGCCTGCATCTCATCACTGCACAGATCACAGAGCTCCCTCAGAAGTGCCCTGTTCAGGTAGTACCAGCCCACTATCTCTGTATCTCTGTATCACTGAAGTTCTCATACGTGATACTGGCACAGTACCACCTGTGTCAGGCATACCGCTGCTGGGCCCTTTGTTGGCCACACTGCTGTTCCTCCTGCCTCCTCACACCCCTCATTACCGTGTCCATTATAAATGGGCCTCTGTCCGTCACTCAGTTACTGGGTGTCTCCCTTGGTACCTCTCACTCTCTGTCAGTCCATCTGTCGGTCTGTGTGTGTCTCTCTCTCTCCCTCTCTGTCTGTCTCTCTCTCTCACACACACTCTCTCTCACTCCCTCTCTGTCTCTGTACACACTGTTGTGCATCTACTGTCTGTGTGTTTGTGCCTATTTTTATTGGCTCAAGTCTGCCTGGCGCAATTTGGGGTTTGCTCCAGACTTGTGCCTTGCTTACGGTTGAATATGCCAGTGCGCCACTTATTCATGGGAACACCCCCTGCACTTGTGCTGTATGCATTATGGTTGTACATTGGTGCAAAGGGATTTGCATTGTGCCACGGCTCCCTTTGAATATCGCTCAGTGGCGCATCTTCAGACTTGTGCCATGCGCAAGTGCTCTGAGTATCTTCAAATCAAATCAAATCAGCTTTATTTATATAGCGCCTTTCAGAACCAAGGTGCTGCACATAAATCATGAACATAAATAGGTTAAAACAGCATTATAGTACAACAACTATATTTAAGTAAAAGCTAAATTAAATAAATATGTTTTTAAACCAACTTTAAAACTATCGACAGTTGGGCATTCTCTCAACCAATGAGATAGAGAATTCCACAGGGTTGGTGCTGAAAAAGCAAAAGCACGTGATCCTGATGTTTTCAATCAAACCCTGGGAATCTCTAGCAATCCCTCGTTGGCGGAACGGAGAGGGCGGAGGGGGCAGTAGGGAATCAGGAGATCTTTCAGGTAGCCGGGTTCCTGGTCTTGTAGGGCTTTAAAGGTTAGTAAACCAACCTTAAAGGTGATCCGCCACCTAACAGGCAGCCAGTGCAGTTCACGGAAAATGGGTGTAATATGACTGGCCCTAGATGTCCCAGTCAACAGCCTAGCCACTGCATTCTGCACTAGCTGTAGGTGGTGGATATCAACCCCAGGTAGCCCTAGGTAAAGGGAATTGCAGTAGTCAAGACGGGTGGTGACAAAGGCATGGACTAATGTTGGAAGATGGTCTGACAGAACCAGGTGTTTCACCCGGGCGATATTCCTCAGATGGAAAAAAAGAGGTTTTGATGACAGCTGATACCTGAGATTTTAAGGTCAGCCCCTCATCAAAAATAACGTCCAGATTTCGCACCTGATCAGAGGTAGGGAGCGGCATACCACCAAGTAACAAACTTGAGGGTTGCCCAACTCCCAAACCTGCCCCCGGGTGACCTGGATCCACTACCAGTACCTCAGTCTTATCTGGATTCAGTCTTAGCCAGCTGAAACTCATCCAAAGTCTGATTTCAGCAAGGCAGTTGTTTAGCACGGAGAGTGCATCACCCTGGCCCGGGAAGAAAGGACAGATACAACTGGATATCATCTGCTTAGCAGTGAAAACCCAGATTGTATCACCTGATGATTTCTCCCAATGGTAGCATATACACTGCAAACAACATGGGAGCCAAAATGGAACCCTGCGGTACCCCACAAGGCAGGGAGTGAGTGCCAGAGGAATATATTCCAGTGGCCACTCTCTGAGACCTGCCTGTGAGGTAAGAATGAAACCACTTGAGGACTGTGCCAGACAGCCCACAATAAACCCGCAGGTGGTCCAATAGCACACCATGGTCTACAGTGTCAAATGCAGCAGAGAGATCGAGAAGGACCAGAATGGTGCATGCCTTTTGATCTCTAGCCATTAGGAGATCACTCAATACCCGGACAAGAGCAGTCTCCATGCTATGCTTCTTCCTAAAACCAGACTGGAGAGTATCATAGACATTGTGAGTCATAAGATGATCATCCAGTTGCAGCGTAACTGCCTTTTCAATAACCTTACCAACAAATGGCAGGTTAGAGATAGGCCGATAGTTAGCTAGACAATCTGGATCCAAGGAGGATTTTTTAAGGAGTGGTCGAATGACCACCTCCTTGAGGGTGTCAGGAAAGACCCCCCCTCTCCAAGGACTTCCAGACAATGTCAGCAAGGATTGGGCTGATAGCTTCTACACATTCTACTAAAAGGGGTGTAGGGCCCGGATCCAAACTACAACTAGTTGGATGCAATGTCTGGATGATCTTTACAATGTCACTGACCTCCAGTCGGCAAAAGTCTGACCAGATAGACTGAGCACATGCCACTTCCCGCCGATCACCGCAGTCCCCCAAAGGAGAGGTTAGACCGATACCAGATCTGATGTTGGCAACCTTATCTGCAAAGAACCGAACGAACTCCTCGCATCTTAGCTGAGAAAAAGCTTATTTAGGCTGGAGACAGACTGGATTGCACAGTCTGTCCACAGTCTGAAAAAGCTGAGCTGGTCAGTTCTGTGTGGCAGAAATCTCCCTGGACAGGAATTCTGCCTTCTTACAGGTGATTTCTGATTGATAGCAATCATAATGTGCCATCAACCTAAGCCTGTCAGCATCACTTCCGGACTTCCGCCAAACTATCTCCAGCCTTCGGCCAACTCGCCTCAACTCCCTCAAGGAGCCATCAAACCAGGGGCTCCTTGGACGGAGGATGAGGAGGCCGAACATGAACAGGAGCAATTTTGTCCAGAGCATCTCCACAGCCTTAATATGAAGCAGCTACAAGATCTTCTGGACTCATGCCATCACCGACAAACCGATAGATCCAGTACCCATTAGTCACTGGGGTTAACACCCTTAAAGGGCAGTACCGAACCACCTCCGTAGGGGCAGACCTATTTGGGGGGGCCCTGAAACTGAACCTTATGGTGTGATGGTCAGACCAACTGACTGGTTCCACCCCCAAATCAGTGATCTCCATACCCAAAAGAAATATCAGATCCAATGAATGACCCCCTACATGGGTCGAGGAGGTAACCACGTGTGTTAGGCCCAGCATTACCATTAGCTGGAGGAGATTTTGACCAAAATGCGAGAGTTCATCGTCGACCCAAGCATTGAAGTCACCCAGAACAATCAGTCTGGGGAACCTCAAAACTAAGTCGACGATGAAGTCTGCTATCTCCTGCAAGAACTCACCACCGTCACCTGGTGGACAGTAAATGAGGAGAATCCTGCAACCTACACCCTCTCCCAGGATATATTCAAAGGATCTGGTAGTTTCTAATGGCACATCCACAAGGCCTAGCTCAGATTTAAACATAATGGCCATGCCCCCTCCCCTACGATCCAACCTTGGACGGTGTATCACCGAGAACCCGGCTGGAACTGCCGAGGCCAGTATAGGGCCTGGATTTTTGTCCAGCCAGGTCTCAGTGATGCAAGCCAGATCAGATGATCCAACAAGATCAGCCATAATAGCTGTCTTGTTTTTTATAGATCTGGCATTGCACATCGCCGCCAAGGCAGGATGAGTTGTCAAGGAAGACCTCGGCACCTGTCCATCAACATCAGAACCCTTGGGTATGGGAACAAGACAGGGGTAACCCCTATCCTGACCCCATTTCACCCCAGGGCATCTCCTGGACCCCAAAGCCCCAATCCGCCCACCCCTTTCCAATCCCCCAACAGGCCCAGCTCTCCACCTTTGCCTATTTTTTCTAAAAATGCCCAACTTACGACACCTAAAATAGATATCAGAAGACAATGGAGGGCATTCAAAGGACGTAATTCCCTGAGCCTGGTTGGGGAACAACACCCAACCGTCGTTAAACCTCCCCAACACATTTTAATACTACAAAAAGAAAAGAAAAAAACACAAAATAATAAACAAAAACAAACCTATAAATACCAAATAAATCATTCCTTCACTCTCTCTCACGAAGGGAGGAGTCAAAACAAAACAATATTATATACAAAAAGAAAAACAAATTAACATCCAGCCCAAGATAACCCCAAAAAACAATGACTAATTCAATAATAACTAACAATTTAAAATTAACAATCTAAACTAAAAAAAACTTAAAAAAAAAATCATCTAACAAATAGTAATAAAATTGAAGTTTCAAAAGTCCAAAAAAACAGTCCCCAGAGTATCTTCCTTTTTAGGTCTTAAATGAGAACGGAATCAACTCTCACTTGATTCAATTCTTTAGTTCAAAAAATATATATATATATTTTTTTGGCCTTAGAGTCTCTCACACTCCAAAGTCATGGACCCACTCATAAATACTTTCCCCAACTATAATCCAATAATGCAGGTTGGGAAATCCAGGGTACTCTCACTACCCAGTCCGAGTTGCAAGATGGTCAGGAATATAAAAGAAAAAATGGAAAAGGCTTGCCGCAATTCACATACTGCTGTCTTCATAACAGGGCAGGATCAATCCTGAAGGAGCAAAACCAGGGTCTTTCTGTCAACCCCAGCCTACCCCGAGGCAGATGAATAGTCAAAAGGAGATACCTCCAACTGAACCATCGGAGCTGCCCTACCTAAGACAGGCAGCACACGGTAGTTCCAGGGAACTAGGCAGATGCCCTTGGCCTTGGTGTACAACAAAACTAAATGCTGTTTTTACATAAATTATAAGACCTGCACTGGGTCTACCATTTTTTCCTTTTTTAACTGCTGGTACACAGTATCCTGTAAAATCAGGGAGAACAGGTGAAGTATCATCAAGAATACAGGTTTCTTGTAAAGCTAATATATCCATAGTGGATAAAAATTTCTGAAATTCAGGATCTGCCAATTTAGGATTCAATCCCTCTACGTTCCAGGAAAGGATGATTACATCATGGTTTTCTCCTTTATTCTTCTCAGCTTTAGCCGATGCTTGTCAATTTTATTGTATATTTATCTCTTCCTTTTTTAAATTTACTTGTTTTTTGTGCCATTTTCATGTCCTTGTTTCTTTTCCACTATCCCAAAATCTATTAAATAAATACCACAAATATATAATAATGATGCATTTTTCAATACAAGATCTGCTAACCAGGATGATCTAAATATAATATCTATCTACGAGCAGTTTGGGTCTGTCCTGATTCTTTCATTTACATTTTTAGTGATATTCAAGTTCAGGGCACATTACAAAAATATGCATAATTCAGCCTTTAATTTTGCTATTGGTTGGACAGTATCTTTCTCCCATCCAAAAAGGGTTAATGTTTTATTTTCCCATTTGGATGCTTGTAAATGTTCATAGTCCAAGATCACTTTTAGGGTTGATTTTTTCTATCTAAGTCCTTTTCCAATTGAATATTTGTCAAGGGAGCTTTTTCTTCCTTTAAATCCATTACTGGCAATCTTATTCTCATTGATTTTATCCGTGAATTTAATTATACTGTTTGGACAGATGCTGGCTTTAATAATTTATTTTACATTTTTATCTACTGGTGTTGAAATCATGATAGGCATTTCCACCCTGCTAGGAAAAAATGTGTAATTTTTTTTGTTTAAAAACCTTTGAACCCTCTCTCTGTATTTCTATTTCATTCTTGTCTGGCTTTTTAAAATTGGGTTGCATCTTCTTTCCCAATTTGTTAACTGGATTTACCATTTTTTTATAAACAAACCAGCCCACTTCTTGTTTTTACCATCTTATTTCTGGCTTATAACCAGTACTATGTATCAGAGTCAAATGAAACCTAATACCGTGACTATCTAAAACAACATCAAACTCATAAATTATATTGAAACCAGTAAAATTGGTAATATTGCTTGTTTAAATTAACTATATTGACTTAATTTTCCCCTATTTATAAATATAGAATCAGATTAATGACATACTTCTCTAATCTGGCTATGATAAACAGATAAGCAAATAAGCAGATAAAAATCAGTATATCTAAATATGTAATGAAACAACAACTAAACACACACCTAAACATACATATACATAACCAAAAATCACACTTTAAAGCTATTTAAAATACAAATGATAAATAAAATCTGTGTTCCAAATTCAAGCGTTCATCTTAATGACAGTTGTTTTTTATTAATATCAAGAATAATCCAATTAATCAGTAGCTGAGTCCAAGATAATAAATAATAATTAATGATAAATTAATACTCGACAGCTAAAAGCCATCCAACATCCTGCTTATAAAATTATTGGTATATACCCCAAGCAAACTCTATATAACTATTTAATATATTCAAATCACTTTATAAGTTTATTTATAATATTAATAAAATACCAATATCCAGAAAAAGGGAACAAAGTAAATAACTTCGCTCTATTACACTTATACTCAAATCTTCCTGACCAATACAGTCCCTAATATATGTTTGGTCACTTCAGGTTTCTTCAGATCTCTTAAGGTCTCTTAAAGTCTCTTCCAGTTTAATCATCCAAAATTTTACAGGTATGACAAATGCTGGTAATATGCAGATATAAACTGAATATGCACCAGAAAACAATAAAATGTGAACTTGCAGTGGTCCAAGTTTTAGGACTCCGAAATACCAAACTTTTCTGAGTACCAAATAAATCCAAAGTTCAGAGATTTCTGAGTATCCGAGTTTCCAAGTTTCCAAGTTTTTAGACCAACTCAATTCCTCAGGCCTTTGCTAGTGAATATCAGAGCTCTGTCCAGCTTACAGCACATAGCTTTTCTACCCACAAGGCATGCGGTCAACACGGGGCTCCAATAAATATTCACTAAATCTTTATAGCAATCTGTATTTGTATTAGAAATGTGACCCCTTAAGATCGCTTTATCAACCAAAGCACCGGTCCAGATCTAATCTAGTGTCTTTGGAAAGAAAACAGAAAATCGATGGCCAAGTGAGATATTTCAAAAGAAATTTATTTAGCCCTTTTAAATAATGTTAGGGTCAAAAGCTCCAAAAGCTCAAAAAACAAAACTTGCAAGTAGCTTACTTGGAGCTGTGTTCTGCACTGCTTAGCACTACGTCGCCGTTTGTTTTCTCACTTCGTGGCCAAAAATGTATCAAAGCCACGGACACAGTAAAATGAGCCTAAAAAGGTCAAACCATAAAATATCAAGTAGTGAGTATGTGCAGTGTGAGAGTATTAAAAACACAGCCCGTGTAGAACTGAGAATGGGAGTGAAATCAATGATTCAGCCAAGTCTGCTATCTCCCAATTTAAGGGTATCCACAGCCATGTTCCCCAGGTACTTGGCTGTATCAAGAGTACATTCCAGTAGTTCAGACTCCCTGGTTTTTGGATCAGATTTCTCCAGCAACTCCTCTAGCCAGTGAATTTGTGCTCTGGTGGAGTAAACCACTGTCGTGGCAGCTCTTGCCGCCATGCCTTTGATCTCAAATAGCTTCTTGAACATATCCTCTATCTTTTTGTCTGTGGGATCCTTGAGTGAGATGGTGTGGTAGGGTAATATTGTTTTTTTGCTTAGGGTCGCTATCTGTGGGTCGATGGTCAGGGCATTGCACCAAAGTTTGACTTTTTCCTCTTGTACTAGTTACATCCTGTCTAAATTTCTTTTGTCGGACAGACAACCTGATTCTGTTGATTCCCACTCATTTGAAAATATATCATCAATGGTAGGACAGCTTGGGAAGGTGTCATTCACCCTCAGGTTTTGCTGGATCATGGGGTCAAGCTTAGATTCTGGTTTCAGTGTCTTCAGTTCAAACCACATCATGAATTTTATGGCTTTCATTAAGTCTGGTACTAGATCAAAGGAACAGAGTTTTGATTTCAGGGAAGGTGCCTCCTGTGTGATGTCCATTTCTTCCTCCTGTGACTCGATGTCCTCCTCATCACCGGAATCCTCATCCCCTCATGGAGGTGGAATGGTGTTGTTGGGGTTGTCCGGTTGGGGGAGGGTGAATCTGGCACTGCTGTAGGGTCGGGTGGTGGAGCTGGCCTTGCCTTTACAGGGATTCCAGCTTCTCCATTGCTCTGAGCATGAAATTCTGCTGGCTCTCCATCATGGCCACCGTAGCCTGTTGTGTCTGGATAAGCAGTGCCCCCAGGTTCATCCACCCTGAGGTATTAGCACTCTGGTTGTCTGAACTGGTTGTAAGGTATTGCTCCCTGGATGATTCTTCCTCATTGTGCAAACATGCCGGGCATTAAGGCCCTGAGTTGTGAGGCAACAGGGTGACACTACACAAAGTGCATTTCTTGGCTTTCACCATCTGAAAAGATGAGAGATGAACAGAATTAGTTCTGAACCCAGGTGGAACAAAAATTCCTGCTCAGTAGTGGGAATAATCAGGGCTCCCCACTGAACAGGGAATGTTATCACTCTATGATAAAATAATGTAATGCAAAATTTGTGGTTAATTTCTTTATCCGCCTGGTCCCTGGTGGCTGTGCCTCCTGTTGGATGCCCCAGCCCTGTCCTCTGCTCACAGTCTACCCTTCCAGCTGCCCCATGGCTTGCTCCTGTGGTGGGGAGGCAGGGATACCTCAACCCGTCTAACTCCAGATTCGGTGCTGGAAGGGTTACTGCCCATCATGGGGGCGGTGCCTGCGGGGACCGACCATCATTCTGTGGTGCCAGTACCCTTTTTCATCTATTATTTTGGATCCCCTAGGTGAGGCGTGCAATGACGCCTCAAGGAGCGAGCGCACACACTCCCGTACGTGCTACTCTGAGCACCTGCCTCACCTACCCCAATCTGTAGCTTTCAGTGCACCAGCCCCTAGCCTCTGCCAGGGGCCAATTGTGCACTGAACTGCTGGTGTCCCCCTTCCTGGAGAAGGAGAGCAGTCCTATGGATGCTTGATCCCCCTCCTCCCCCGCCAGCCCCCGGCGACCCGTGCTCATTCCTGAACATGGGTTGTCGGCGTAGTGCGAGGTAAGGTGTCCAGTGCCTCAGCCCTCTGTGCCAGTGGGCCAGCTAGGAAAAAAGGTTTAGCAAAAACAAAGGTGCTGCAGAGCAGCAACAGCCCAGCCACCCATACTAGGTTGTGTAGTTCTTTAAAGAGAACTACAAACATGGCCACCAAGGCAGCTGCACATGCGTGGAATGAGCATGCCTCAAAATGGTGGCGGGACAGAGTGAGAACCTAAAATAGTGTCTGCCCATGTGAGTGAAGGGTGCAGTCTGAGAAAGGCCCAGAGAATCCAGTATGGCCTCTCCAAAGGGGTTTCTTCCATTGTAGCAGGGAATCCCAGTAAAAAAAAATCTCCCACGATTCTGCTGGTTCCCTAGTGCACAGATAAGTCCAGGCATGGCTTGCTGGTTGGAGGGAGCTGTGATTATAAGGATGGGTTGTGATTGTGGGGAAGAACGCCCATGGACCACCAGGGTGCTGCATAAAGGAACCTGAAGCGGATAGGGAAAAGGAGGATAGAGTACTAATGCAAGAGTGAGCCACTACAATAGGGGCCAAATCTTTAAGCATGGAATTGGAGGATGTGTATGGTGTGCTACCCACTAAGTAGGGGTGTAGCACCAACCAGGACAGTATGCGGCGCCATGCAGTCTCTGCTTATGAGAGGAGAGTCACATTCATGAGGTGCACATGAGCTGTAAGGAGGAAAGCTGCAAAGGAGCCAGGCAGTCTCTCCTTGTTGTGAACCCAACATCCCTGGGAGTGGGCATTTAGCCCACATTGCCACACGGTCCCCACTTGGGAGAGGGGCACTATGTTTGGCAAGAGAGAGAGAGAGAGAGAGAGTGCAAAATTCAAAACCAACAATTGCATTTGTGGTACAAACACACTCACAGGGAAGACAAACCCCGAAATTTACTCTACTATAAAGGGGACAACAACCATCTCTCAAGAGACAAGCAACTCTGAGACTGAGTTTCATTAAAACTAAACAAATCCTTTCAAAATAAATAACTTCTGTAACCTGCAAGCAGCTAAGCTAAAAGCAAAAACTCTGACTAACAACAGTGTTTAAACTTTCCTCAAACATACAATCAGCTAAAATGCACTGCTAAGCTAAATAGGGCTAGGAAACATAGAAACATAGAATTTGGCGGCAGATAAGGACCGCTTGGCCCACCTAGTCTGACCATTTCAACAGCTTACGTCCTCCTACCCCCCACTAGAATTGCCTTATGTCTGTCCCACACATTCTTAAATTCTTCCACTGTTCTTGACTCCACCACCTCCTCAGGAAGGCTTTTCCATGCATCCACAGCCGTGTCTGTGAAAAAATACTTTTTAACATTACCTCTGAGCCAAACCACCCTCTATCTTCAAATTGTGCCACCTTGTTCTTGCACATCTCTTTTTCTGAAAGATGCTACCCTCTTGTACTTTGTTAATTCCCTTGAGATACTTGAAAGTTTCTATCATGTCCCCCCTCTCCTTCCTTTCCTCAAGGGTATACATATTAAGCTGCTTTAGTCTCTCCTCATATGTCTTCTGGTGCAGTCCCTGCACCATTTTGGTTGCCCTCCTCTGAACAGCCTCCACTCTGTCTATGTCTTTGCAGAGGTGGGGTCTCCAGAATTGCACACAGTACGCCAGATGGGGTCTCACCAACTGTCAGTACAGAGGGAAAACAACTTCCTGTTTTCTACTGTTGATGCCTCTCCCTATACATCCCATTATCCCCCCAGCCCTCCTTACTGCCTTCTCACATTGCTTGCCCACCTTTAAGTCATCTGATATAATTACTCCTAGGTCTCTTTTGATTTTTGTTGTTATTATCTCATCCACCATTGTATACTCTTCCCCTGGGTTTTTGTTTCCCAGATGCATTACCTTGCACTTCTTGGCATTGAATCTGAGCTGCCATATATTTGACCATTCCTCCAACCTTGCCAAGTCCTTTTTCATCCTTTCCACCCCACCTTGTGTATCAACCCTGTTGCAGATCTCTGTGTCATCTGCAAAGAGACACACCTTTCCTTCCAGGTGCTCTCCAGTGTCACTTATAAAGACATTAAAGGAACTAATCAAGGCCTAACGGGCAGAGCCAGAGGCTAATTAGACCAAACAACCTCAATAAAATAATCAATCTAACAATAATCCAATTACATGAAAACAGGATTGAAACAGTCTGCTTAAGAGCCCAGTAGCTAGCAACAGGGAGAAACTAATAAACAGGAAAACTATTTGCTGTGGTTCAAAAAGTCAATAGGCCTACCTTCAGGTAATTAGTTTTTGGACACAAAAGGGGACTCCTGGTGCGCTTGTAGCCATCTCAGATGCAAAGAAAGAACTGAGGAACAAGGACTCCTGGGACCAAGGTATACTGTGAAATTTGATCCTGGATCACATGTGCATCACTAGCCTATCAAGTGGGCTGAAACTCATGATGTAATGTCTGGAATGCCATGGATAACAAATAGCACAATCCACTTCTTATTCTTACCAGCTTGGTAGGACAATCTCTGCTGCTTACACTGCCACAGAAAAAACTGAGACTTTGGCTCTATTTAAGGTCTTCTGCTGTGTGTGGGGGTAGAGGGAGAGGGGAGACTTTTTGCCAGAAGAGTTCTACAGAAGTTTGAATTATTGTATTCTATAATAAGCAAACATTCAATCTACTGAATGTGTAGAAAGACAGATGATTTGACACAAGGGGAGGGACTGCATTTTGCAAGTTACTTATAACAAAAAAAAATATCCATTTTTTATTTAAAATGTTGCCATTTATTTGTTATTTAAATTTTGTCTCATTTTACTCATTCTATAAGTTCAATAAGACACTCCAGGGTGTGGGTTAGGCTAGATAACCCCCTATAACATTGTGCCTTACTAGGCCCCAGAGCGGGCAGTTATCTCAACCTAAGCAACACCGTGTCATGTCTTATTGCTTGTCTGTTGTGTGTGAGGGGTAAGCATTCTGCAAGAAGAATTTAGCAGAAGTTAAAATCACCGTATTTCATAAAAAAAAAAACTCTATTGAAGTGTAGAAAGCTACATGATTGACAGTTGAGAAGGAACTACCTTTTACTAATGACTTTTAACAAAAGAAAACGTGTTTAATTTAAAAGTTGGCATTTTTTGGTTATTGAAATTGTTTCTCGGTTTACCCATTTTATAAGCAAAATAAGACCCTCCAGTGTATTGATTAGGCTAGATTACCACCCTTTCAGTGGCAGTAAGTCCTTCTGCTTGTGGCATCAGCCTCACAATGTCCCTGGGCAAGCAGTTATCTCAGCCAAACTCACACCCTGTTGTGTATTATTATTGTTTGCATAATACCCCTCATTGTACTGCATAGTTTTAACCATTTCAGATTAACTACTGACAGAATGATGTCTTTCTTAACTTTGATCTTGCTGCAACCCCCCCCACCTCCCCCCCAGGATGTGTGTACACCCTTGTGCTTATCAGTCATGGAATGGGACAGGCATGGCCCAGGGAACCTCCCATGCAGAGGGATATGTTTTGCTGACTGGGAGTTTCCTTGTACTACACTATAACATGCATGCCTAGCCCCGAAGTTGTCTGGAACACACTGAGAACATACTTGTTGGTAGCCTCAGTGAAGCACAGACACTGTAAATTTTCTTAGCGTTTGTTCTGTACTGGTGATTAACATGTGAGAGTTCATTTATACACACTCTGCTGATCCAAGAATCACAATTCATCTGGGTATACTATAGGTTCTGGCTTTACATTCCTATATCTGGATTTCAGTACAATTTCCTGCTCATGTCAAAGATATATCTTCATTCCTAAGGGTTCTGAGCTACCCCCATCCCATCACCAGGCTACAAATGGCTTGGCCGCTCTCCTTCACTGCCATCTGCTGAGACACGTCAGCATTGTCTTATCTCCCACATTTCCCATTTATTCTGAATTCTCTGTAGTTAACTTGACACTCACTGTCCTTTCTCCACATGTACTTTGTATGCCACGTGAATAGGCTGATCCTCCCCGTTTCTTCATTATCCTTTCTGTACTTGTCACTGGCAATATTTCAGTCATTATTGGTATCACTAATCATCTGATTCTGATACTGTCACAGTTCCCTCACTTCCATGCCTGAGTCTGTGATCAATGCCATCTGCGTTATTATCCTAGAGGGGTTATGAGATACATGAGCAGCAGCTAAGGTGATGAGAGAAAAGACCAAGGTAAGGCAATTTGTATTTGTTCAGCTCCCTATCCAAAGCCTCAGAGGGCCTTAGAATAGTAAAAACAGTATAAAGCAATTACAAAGAATACATAAAGATAATAAACTATAACAATTATGAAGAATCAGTCTGGGTAGGCATGTGTAAGCAAATAAGACTTAAGCTGATTTTTGAAGGCTTCCACAAGGAGTAAGGAGGGGTATGGGAGAGGGAAGGGAGAAGGGAGAAGGGGTGGTAACAGAAATGGGACAAAGGTAAGAGAACAATCAAGAAGAGAAGGGATGGGGAGTGGTGAGACAGCACAGGACTTGGAGGTGAAAAAACAGTTAAAGGTAGCTGTAATTTCAGTCAGGTCAGAAATGGGAAAGCCCTCAGCTTTGTGGATGGGAGTATTAGAAGGGATGTTCAAAGTGAATGTCCTACCAGAATGTAGCAGGGGACTTATGGCTATGGAACTTTTATAGTGCAATAAGTCTTCCTGTGAGGTGGAAGATTTTAAAGTCATCTGCATGTGGTTTGGTGGGAAAGTGGTCGACTTGCATCCCACCCCACCAAACACTTTTTAACAGTGGATGCTCCAGTATTCTGAGTTCCCATTTGCTTTCCTGGCCTGCAGATTGTGGTCAGCTAACCCTGTTTATCTTTCACTTCTGGCTGCATGGCTGTCATTCTTCTAAGCATCCTACCCACTGACATCCTCTTGCTCCTCCTGGTGTCTGCCCCAACCCATGCAGCTGGTTTGGCACTGCTCACTCTGCTTCCAGGCTTTAGGCAAGCTTTGTCCTCTGTTCCTTCTATGGCCATGGCCAGCCTGCCTTCTTGAGTCACTCTGACAAATGTCCTGGCTTCTATCTGTTTCTGGCTGCCCATGATGGCTGCCTGTCCGCTGCTCCCATAATGACCTAAGTTGTACTGTTACCTGAGTTGTTGCAAACCTTGTGCCTTGTCCTGTCTTTGGCGATGTACCCTGTTGTCATTTCTTCCCTTTTCTCTTTCTGCATAGCATTCCCATTGTCTGACTTGAGTGTGCACCCTGGTCATGCTTCACCCTCCTAGATTTTTTTTCATTGGGGGGTGAGGATTTCAGTCTCTGGATTGTGGGCCCAACTAGCTACTTCATCTTAAATTCCCACTTTTCTGCCCAGGCAGTTTCCAGCTCCTCTCCTCTCCTCTCCTCTCCTCTCCCCTCTTTTCCTCTCTTTGTGGCTCAACACTCATACCCTCTTATGTCATACAGGGATTTACCCTATACAACCTATCAAACCATCATTCTAACCATATGTTCATAGTTTGGTTACTGGCACCAGTGACTACTGGACATACAACCAATAACTACTGTGTATAAGTCCAAATGCTCAGCACCCCTCAAGGGCTTTATACACTTTTGTCCCTTAATGGTGTCATATTACTTTTGTGCCTAACCCCTTAAGGGCTTGGTTCCAGTATTATCTTCTATGAACCATGCACTTAGAGGAGAGAAATGGGGAAGCCATGCCCGAAGCAACTGTTCTAATCAAGCTTTCTACTTCAGTCTTTGCAACTCTAATTTTACTTTATCAGTGAGGCCTAGGCCCTCAAACACACATCTAAGGGGGGCCCTGATGAGTGTGGACTCCATTGTCACTAAGCTGTGCCTTATGGCTCCTTCCAAGTAATCATTCAAGTTTAGTGCTCATGCACCTCAAAAGAAGGGGGAGGAGTCCTCATGAGCATGGGCTTCTCTGTCACAGAGCTGTGTCTGGAAATAATTTTGCAATGGTATCAGTCTCCTATGAGACAGAAAGAGAAGGCTGACATAGTTGACTACCAAACCAAAGTAGTGGGTCATGGTTGATAGACTGGGTGCTTATTTCTGAGTGAATGTGTCTTCTTCTTCTCTTTGGCCTTTGTAACCCTGGTGTTCCTTTGTCATTTATCTAGCCCCCTTGTGCCCCTCCAAGGGTGGGGGAGAATTCTCATGAATGTGGTCTTCTTGTTGAAGGCTGTGTTTTGCAGTCCCTTCATGAAGGTGGACCTACAGGACACAAGGCTGAAAATGTCCTTTAATATTTGGGATAGTACTGTGCTTCTCCAAGGAGGAGTTCATGAGAGTATGGACTTCTTTGTTGTAGGGCTGTGCTCCATGGCACTTTTGTAAGTGTATAAATCTTATACAAGACAGAAGGGAGATACACAATTCTTTGGACAGATCGTACCATCTAATGTAAAAGTTTATATTGCTCGGTTTTATTTAGGATGTAAAATTATTTGAATCTACATTGGCCTGCAGGAATGGTTATCTAGGATTTGGATTTTAGGGGTTTCCTCCATGTATGGGGGGTCCTTTCCTCCATGCTGAAGGTCATAAAATAATAAAATGCCACTGCTATTAATGCCTGGATGGTGCTTTCTTCATCACTAGTATGTTCCAGTACTGCTAGTAACCATTTATTCTCTTTTTTCATTTAATTCTTTACTGAGTTTTTCTTTTTTTTAAAAGAAGGAACAGTATTACATCCATAAATAACACCATTAAAGAATAACCATCATATTGTACATAAGCAATATTACTCTCCTACACAATAACATGGAAAAATAAATCAGAATCATCAACTTGTTTCTAAAAAGTTTAATCTTAACAAGATTCCATGTTAGTTCATAAACCATATACATAATTCCATAATTAAATAATCTATACCACAGTCTGGCTTTAATAATTCATTTTAGCATCTTTTTAATCATAAACGAATTCTGTTAATTTATTACGATTACACCTACCTAAAAAATGTTCCAAATAATGAAAAAAGCTTTGGGAATGGTAAAGAAGGAGAGACGTTCATAGTTCCTTTAGTGCATATTAGTTTATCTGAATTACTGGGGAAATTAGCATTAGTAGTTCCTTCCATGTAATGCAACTAAATAATAATCTTTCTTTTGATAGAGTAACCTGGAATATGTTTAACTGTTTGTTTCTATTGAAGTCATCTAATAAATTCATTTCAGTTTTCAAGAATAAATCTTTTTGTAGCCATTGAAGGTAATGCCACTACTTTGCTTCGGGATTCGTCTAATTTAAATCCAGAGAAATCATTTAACAGTAAGATTCAAGGTGAAAACAAATCATACCGCGGTATTATTTTTTTCAAATTCCCTTGTTTGTGGCTTCCCACCAGTTATTTTCTTTGGGCAGTTTCAAGCCTGTGGGCTAAGTCAGCTTTAGCAGTACACCCATGCCAGCATAAATTAGTTGATTTTCATTTCAAAGCATGCATATTGGTGGGTGCTAAGTAGGCTCATCCTAAAATTTCAGTTGAATCAACTTATTTCTGGCATAGGTATACTGTTCATTAGCAGATATCCAACATTGTTCCATTAATGAAAATTTTAGTTCTTGTTTCTATTATGTGAAGTATGGTTTTCTTACTAAAGTATGGTCATTACAAAAGTTGTTGTGGAACTCTGTTAAGCTTGTTTTACTCATTCTATTTACAGTATCCATATCTGTGTTAATTACTTTTCCAACATCCCTCCCCTTGTTACAAAGCTCTGTTACATTACTAAACATCTTCCTAATAAACTATATTCTATAAAATTTACATTAATTATTTTTTTTGTAAGGTCTGAAAAAAATATGAAACAACTGTTCAATACTAAATCTATATACTGAATTACTTAGTTTGACTGTAGTATTTTTAATACCCAATTGGATAGTTCATATTTTTGTTTTGTGATATTATTGCCATTTACAGTATATGGGCAAAAAGCCATGGTAGATTGTATCAAACTGTGCTGACCAACTTCTAATCACCGCCCCTATATGTTTAATACAGGCTATTTTTTTTTTAATTTTATTTATGTGATTTATGATAATATAGCATAACTGTTTCTCATAATGAATATCAAAGAGAGGTATGCAAACCTCCACATCACTTGTACAGAGATGACACAATAGCAGTAAATAAGATACTGAAGTCCAGGTAATGTGTGGTTTACCCACATTGTAAATAGGAGTATAGTCCAAACTGTTCAACCTGCACGTTCTTAACCCTCTCACCCCAAATTGATCCATCAGTTCTTTTAAGCCAGGTAGACAGTTCCCTTGTAATACTAGTTTGTGGAGGGAATAAAAAAAACAGGTGGAATAACTGTAACAACATTTTAAGCAGATAGTCTGATCTCAATTAAGTTGATTTAAGTACCCACAGGTTATACAAAGCATGGCAACCCATTCTGTGGGAGCAGAAGGAAGACAGGATATATTTCAGCTCATAAACTGAGAGGTGCCATATGTACCAACATATAAAATTTTACAACACTATCCTAGTAGAGGTATTTGAGAGACAGGTACAGCATAGAGCTACAAATATGGCAATTACACCAATGAACATCACACAATGACAATCCCCTTATGCAACAGCTACTAAGGATAATCCAAATAGAAACTGGATATCATAAATTGAGATAGTCCCACAATCAGTTTAACTTATAGGAACACATGAGACCCCAGGTCTATGATTGAAACATCACTACAATAAAGAAAGTAAAAGTCACCTTTCTTCATCCAAGGAGTTGGTAGTGGGGTGTAGGCTGGAAATAAGTTTTTCAGCAAATGCTGATGCCACCTTGGGGTCTACAAAGATATATGACTTACAAGAAGTCTGGCAGGGAAATTATGCCTCACCTCAAATCCGTTCTGCAGAAGCTGCGTTTTGATCAGTTGCAGTTCTTTTTTCTTTTATTATATCTGTGCCACAAGATCCGGGAAGAGAGAGAGAGGTGATGCCCTTCCCAGATTATCTTTCCTCAAGAGAAAGCTGCCTGGAGAAGTTCGATCCGGTCTTTGAGGACAGAGAGCGTGGCAATTGCTGTAAGCGGCTGTTGTGTGCTATTGTGTGGTTTAGGCTTCTGAGGGATGGTGAAAACTTTTAGAATCTGGATTCCAGCATTGAAAAGTAGGAGCTTTAAGCTGTGGAAGATCATTTTATTTACCGTAGCTTGTAGGTCCATGGGGCCAGAGTGTTTGGAGGGGAATCCAACAATTCTGATGTAAGTTTGTCTCTGTAGGTTCTCTAATGTTTCTATTTTGTTCTTAACAGAGAACAGGCAGAGAACACCAAGAGGAAGGAGCTGCTGTTAAAACTATACTTCTCTACCGGGACTAAATAACTAAAACTCTACTACTGGGACCTTCAATTTAGGGTAAAAACAAAACAAACAAAAAAGAGTTAGTGTGTTTGTCTGAATTGGCTGAAGTGAATTGTTATCTGTGCAGTTATCTAGGTGTTTGTCTCAGGTGGCCGAGGGGAGTTGTTATCTATGCAATTAACTAGGTGTGGAAAGAGCTGTAAAGTAGGGGGCGTGGCTTAGCTAGAAGGAAGCCAGGGTAAAGCCAGATTTAAAAACTGCCCTGATAGCTTCTGTCAGGATACAGGCAGAGAACACCAAGAAGAAGGAGCTGCTGTTATAACTATACTTCTCTACTGGGACTATATTGCCCTCCTTCCCTCCCCTCCACCCCAAGCCAGTTCTACTTTTATAGGCACATGATTTGACTGACAACAGGAACTCTTGTTTGGGAGCAGGAAGTGAGTGATCACAGAGCCACAAAAGATTCACTATCCTAGAAGGAAAATAGTAGCTCTCTGCCCTTCCCCATCTGCTGGAGGTCTGACTCTGAGCAAGTAAGGAGACTACTGAGAAATATAGGAACTTCATGTCTCAGAACAGGAAGATCAGGAGCTTAATGGGCACAGAGGCTGTAAGTAAGTAGGGATAAAAAAAAAATAAAAAAAAATGAATTAATAAATAAATAAAATAAAATAGAGGAAAGAGTAAGTATTCAAAACAACAGTTAAGGGGCCAGAAATAAGACATGATGGGAGTGGTGCAGTGCAGTGGCTGTGGAGCAGCAGTCTTCCAGGAGACATTCTGGAGGATATGGCGCTGTCCCATCTGCAGGCATCTCTCTGGGCTGAGGGAGGAGGTTGGTCATCTCCAGACTGAGTTGGCCAGGATTTACAAGACCTCCTTTCTCACCCAGGGACCACCAGGGCCACTGCTGTTGCCTCAGAGGTTGCCAAGAAAGAGGAGCAGTTGGACCATAGTGGGCTCAGGGAGGGTGAGGGTGGTGGAACAGAGGCACATCCCTCCAGCTATAATCTCCACAATTCATATGCCATTCTGGCAAAGTGTGGTTCCTCAATGGAGGCACCCACAGTAGAAATCAAAGAGGATGCTGGGAAGCTCCACAAAGGAGACCCACAGGAGGGTGGCATGGGACCCCACAGGGGAAGGAAACAACTCCTGGTGGGGGACTCCATTGCTAGGAGGGTAGAACTGGGGAGGAAGGGGAGAGGGAAGTAAGGTGCCTGCTTGCCTGGTATCATGGCTTGGAGGGACAGGGAGCAAATCCTCAGGATCACCGGAGTAGCTGCACAGGGAGGGAGGGAATTGGATGTTATTGTCCACCTAGGAACAAATGAGCTGGCTGAGAAAGGGATCAGAGCAGTGCAGGAAGAGTTTTTGGAGTTGGGGAGGGGTCTTAGACAAGTAGGATGCATGGTAACCTTCTCGGAGGTGCTGCCTGTCTATGGCATGGGCGAGTCTAGGGTGCTCCACACCATGAGATTTAATCATTGGTTGAAAAACTGGTGTAGAGCTCAGGGGTTTGACTTCATTGGGGACTGGGGGTCCACCTGGAGTGATGCAGGCCTATACTGGCATGATGGTCTGCATCTGTCCAGTAGGGGAACCAGGATCCTAGGTGATCGGTTTAAATGCTTCATTGGCAAGCATTTAAACTAGCCAAGGGGGGAGGCACTGGAAAGGAGCAGGGAAATCCTAGCCCCCCCAAATCAGAGTAGTAAGTGAGGTAAACACCAAGATAGAGATGTCAATAGAGAGAAGGACAGGGGAAAATGGAGAAAAAGACAAAGGCAATAAGGACAGGGATGGGGCAAAAAGGGCAAAGGTCATCAAGAAATGGAGGGTAATGAGTGCCAATGCCCATAGTCTGGGCAACAAGCTCCCTGAACTGGTGGCCTTGATGGAAGAGGAATGCCTGGATATCGTAGCAGTCGCAGAAACATGGTACACAGAGAACCATGACTAGGATGTTAACATACCAGGTCGTGCCTGAAAATAGTCATTGCTAAGGCTAGTGCACCTACCCGGTCATCAAAAACTAAATAAATAAATAATTACCAGGGTACACAACCTACGGAAGAGACAGGGAGGGGAGGGGAGAAGAGGGGGAGGAGTAGCTCTCTATGTAAGGGAATGGATAAAAACAACAGCACAGAAGAGTAAACAGGGAGGAGAGGAGGCACTGTGGGTCACCTTAGAGACTGGAAATGACACCACAATCTGCACAGGGGTTGTGTACAGACCCCCATCTCAGAGGGAAGGAATGGACAAGGATATGATAGAAGGCATCCTTAGGATGGCAGAGAAAGGGGAGATACTGTTGATGGGGGACCTGAATATGCCAGATGTTAACTGGAACACCTTTGCTGCAGCCACATCCAAGAGCAGGGCCATTCTCAATGCCCCACAGGGGGCATGCCTCAGACAGTTAATTTTGGAACCCACTCATGAAGGAACAATCTTTGACCTCATACTCTCAAATGGGCACAGTGAGAGGATCTCAGATCTAGAAGTGGGTAGCCATCTGGGAACAAGTGACCACCAAACAGTGTGGTTCATGATAAACTTGGCTACAGAGTCAAGCCATACAACAGTGAGGGTACTGGACTTCAGGAGGGCTGACTTTGGCAAGATGGGAGGGTGCCTTAGAAAAGCAGTAGCAAACAGACTAGAAGGAAGGGTGGAGCAACAATGGGGAAACATCAAAACTGCCATCACAGAGGCAACAGACCTTTGTGTGAAGCAAATAAACAAATCAAAATGAAAGAAAAAGCCGCCATGGTTCTCAAAAGAGGTGGCAGGGAAGGTTAGAGAGAAAAAGATAGCATTTAGGAAGTAAAGAAACACAGAAGGAGCAGGACAGAGAACTGTACCAGTTAAGGCAGAAGGAAGCAGGAAGGGAAGTCAGAATGGCAAAGGCCCAAACTGAGGAAAAGATAGTTGCGACCTTTCACCGGACCAGGGGCAGTAGGTTTCCCCACGGAAGGCAGGAGCCCCGCCCCAACGGACTCGAGAAAAGAAAAAAGAGACAAAAATCTAGGGGTTGAGGCCCTGGCTAATACTGGTGAGCCGGGTGGTCCTCCCTCTAGCATAGCTGTTACCAGAGCAGGAGTCCTGATAGAAAAAGATGACAAGTTTCGACCTTCCCCTGCCACTGGGAAGGTGCTAAAATGAGCGTCCTTTTATGAGGGTTTGAATTTGGGATTTTTGAGACTGAGCTGCTGATTTTCTGGTACTCCGGACATATAGCGAGTCTGAGAGTGGAGGGGAGAATCCTGGTGTGCATTCCTTCTTTGGAACTTGGTGGGTTATCTTCTCGGTGGGAACATTTTCAAAAAACAGCACTCGGGCTGATTGGCTTCCTCAGGCCACTGTCTAGGCTCCTTCAAAGGCCGATTGCTGAGAACAGCGGATTCACTCTTGCTGCGACCTTTCACCAGACCAGGGGCAGTGGGTTTCCCCATGGAAGGTGGGAGGCCCCCCCATTGGACTTGAGAAAAGAAAAAAAAAGACAAAAATCCAGGGGTTGAGGTGCCGGCTTATATTGATGAGCTGGGCGGTCCTCCCTCTAACATAGCCATTACCAGAGCAGGAGTTCTGATAGAAAAGATGGCAAGTTTCGACCTTCCCCTGCCACTGGGCATGTGCTAAATGAGCGTCCTTTTACGCGGATTTGAATTTGGGATTTTTGAGACTGAGCTGCCGATTTTCTGGGACTCCAGACATATAGCGGAGTCTGAGAGCGGAGGGAAGAATCCTGGTGTATGGTTTTCTGATGTATGGTTCTTCCCACCCACTCGACTTGTTCCCTCCTCCCGTTGAATGTACTAAGACCACACCCTCAAACCCTACCACCAGTAATTCCCTCCAATACTATCGGTTCAATAGCCAACCCTTAATTAGTCTTAGTTATCACTAAGAAGGTATTTTTGCCAGCATTTAATGCTTGGACAGTAATAGGGCTGTGCATGGAATTGTTGGCTGTTTATTATTCCGCCTTACAAGTACTTTTCTGCCTAGATGTATTAAATCATCACAGCTCATGCACCTACTCAGAATTAATCTCTCGTGTTGTGATGGCCTGAACCTTGATATAGTAGTGCCTTGTTACAAGTGCATTGGTCTAATCTGAGGCACTGTCATAACCAGATATCCTGAAATTGTTTAGTACCAAGACCTGTACTTGCCACCAAATATTGTTGTATTAATTGCTTTAAAGTTGCATTGTGATTATTAGACTGGACCTTTAGCAGGGAAAGCTAGCACAAAGTTATACTGAACCATAAAACTGTAGAGCCTTGTTACCAAAGTATAGGCATTACTGAGTTACTGTATAACCAAATATCCCTAAATCGTTTAGCACCTAGACCTGACTACTGAGTTACAGTTATAACATGACTTCCCCAATATCGTGTAGCACCTTGACCCGTGCTCACCAACAACAATCCAGGAATCATGACTATACTGTAGCTGCATTGTGAGTTCTACACAGGTCTTTAAGCAATGAAAGCTAGCACAAAGTGATAGCCTGAGTAATAACATGAGAGTAGTTTAAATTGAGCACAGGCAGTACAGTGATTCTGTTTACTTGGCACACTGTGCAGTACACCAACCTGTGCCTGACATTCATTTTATCCTTAGGTGCCTCTATATTGTTGCATGGTACCTAGGACATATCATTAAGTTAGGCCTTGTGTGGTCAGGTCCAACTTACACTCCTACAGTGACACCTGAAGACGCTGGCAATGGTGGTCTACTTCCCCTAGGCTTCCACTAGGACAAGGCTGACTGCCAGGGAATACAGCCACTAACATAAAACAAGGGGCCCCTCCCATAGGCATCTACTCCAAAGTTACCAACTTAATATTCTGATTCCAACGGTAGATATACTGGTCTTCCAATATGGACCTGGCATACTCTTTATACAACCAAGGCACCAATTTCCTTGAGTCCTGCTGGACTTATAACTCACCGGCCTCTCTGCCAAATAGGGGTGTACTCCTGGCCCTCGTATATATACTTTCTCTCCTCTGGGTGAACATGTGTTTAGGGCAAGGACTTCGCAACCCCTAGAAGCAAAATCCCAGTGACCTGGTGCCTTGTGTTCATTACTACTGGACATCTCCCACGACTAAAAATGAAAGCCTCATAGCACACAAATTGGTAAAGTGTGTGGCTTCATCTACGTGGTGATCCACGATGCACACAGAAGGCTCCACAGCCTCTTGAAACCTTCAATCAGGTAAGCGCTAGCTTGACTACTTGCTCTTCTTCTGCTTCATGGAAGAGACATTCAGCCTAACCTGGGGCCCCCTCTAGATAACTTCCTTGTCTCCACCCCACTGGATCCTAACTGGGCATCATCTAAAGGCTTAAGGATAGTGCATATGAACGTATGCAGCCTCAGACCAAAAATCTAAGAGGTCCAAGCCTGGGTTACCCTCTACAAGCCTGATGTCCTTGCAATCTCGGAGACCTGTCTTAAGGCCCATATTCAGGAACACGAGATCATGATCCTGGGGTATATTACCTTCAGACAGGACAGGGCAGGTAAAAGAGGGGGAAGGGTCCTAATCTATATGACAGACAATCTACATGTGAGTCTACTAAAGCCTGACCTTGGAAGCTGCCAGGACGGGGAGTCTATATTCATTCACCTAACCCTTGGTAATGCTAAGCATCTCACCATTGTCTGTGTTTATAACCCTCCTAAGAATGCCCAAATTGCCCTCGAGAGCATCACCAAACTGGTTGGCAGAAAATTAACCAATGAACTCCTAATAATGGGAGATTTCAACCTGAACTGGGCCACTGACCCCAATAAGGTCCTCAAGGCTGCGATCCAAGATGCAAACCTGGAACAGATCATCTCTCTACCTACCAGGCTTAATCATAAAATGGGGAACCATACTACTCTTGACTGGGCTCTGGTATCTAACTCCCTAAACATACAGAAAGTAGATATTTTGGCTGACACCATTACTGATCACTCCCCAATACTCTGTATTTGGAAGAACAGAGCACCAAAGATTCCCCCTAGGATAATCACGGTACATGACTTCTCCGATTTCATGCCTGCAAAATTTAATGACTATCTAAGTAGCCTGGATTGGAGCCTGATTAGGCACCTTCCAACTTTGGATGAGGCCCTTGCCTACTTCCAAAACTCACTCCTCAATGCGGCATCTGTCTTTGCCCCATTTAAAAAACTTTGTACAAAGGGAGGTTGCCATAAATGGATCTCCCACTCTGTGAAGTCTCAGATGAAAAAAAGGGGCAAGGCTTGGAAGAAATTCTGGCTCTCCCATTTTCCCACAGACCTGGTTGCTTACAAAACCCTAAGAAATAAAAATAAGCAAGACGTTAAACTTGCCAAAAAGGAGTATGTAACCCATTTCCAATGGTCTACACTGGGGAACCTGCAGTTTTTCAGGGTACAAATCAATAAACTGCTTAAGGGCAACTCCAAGGAGGCACAATGTCAAACTGAGGTACAAGGACAGTGTATCAGTGATTGCCAGCTTATAGCCTCAGCAATCAACCACCACTTTACCAACCTTGATGCTTACAAGGTACGGCTACCAACACACAAGCTTGTACAGACCTTTGTGGAACCCTACTGTCTGCGCAGACCTCCATTTCACCTGAGAATGGTCAAGGTGAGCTAGGTCCGGAAACTTCTGAGAGCCCTCAAACACAAAGGCTCTAGTGGCCCGGATGGAATCAGTCCAAGGCTACTTCAGGAAGGTGCACTGTCTCTGTCCAAATCTCTGACCTGGCTCATCAATAGGTCTTTACTTGAAGGGTATGTTCCATACCAGTGGAAGGCTGCCAACATGGTCCCAATTCACAATGGTGGATCTCGTGAACATATTGGCAATTACAGGCCCATCTCCTTACTGTGTACCCTCGCCAACCTGCAGGAAAGACTAGTTTATGGGCAACTGAGAGACTACCTGGAGCTCCACCAAATCCTAGCTCCTTCACAGCATGACTTTTGGGCAAACCATGGAACAGACACAGCACTCACCAAACTCACAGTTGACCTATTCAGGGCAATGGACGAAGGCATGTCGACGGGTGCTGTCTTCATAGACCTGTATAAGGCATTCGACCTTGTGGACCACAACCTTATTCTTACTAAGCTACAAGGCATTGGGCTTGATGCCCAGGCCCTAAATTGGTTCAAGAGCTACCTCTCAGGCCGCTTCCAGAGGGTCATTTGGAAAGGAGAGCTATCCACCCCCCAACCCCTCAAGGACTGTGTGCCTCAGGGCTCAATTCTTGGCCCCCTCCTGTTCTTTCTCTTCACAAATGACCTAAACTGGCACTGTGGGAATAGCTCAGTAGTTCAATATGCTGATGATACTGTCATCTACCGAGCCAGGTCCACACCACATGATCTGGGCCCTCTTCTAAAAGGGGACCTAAACACACTCGAGGCCTGGCTCTCATCAAACAGAATGATCCTCAACACAGCAAAAACTAAAGCCTTGCTGTTTGGTCCTAGATCTCTGGGCCAGGATAGGAACAATTCCCTAAAACGTTCTACCCTTGGGAACAAACGAATAGACGTAGTTGACAACATAAAATACCAAGGGCTAACTATTGACCAGGGTCTCACCTTTAAGCCCCACATTGACCAGCTTACAAGGTCAATTCACGTCAAACTTGGGATCATGTACAGGCTAACTAAACAACTAATCCCAGAGGCTAGACTAGAACTCACCACCAATGTCCTCCTACCCACATTAACCTATGGGGCCCTGGTAATCCAGGGAATGGCAAAAGGGGAGTTTAGTAGGCTCCAAGTCCTATACAACAAGGTGGCGAGGTTTGCAACAATGTGTCAAACAAGAAGCCACCCTTGCATCTCACTAGCTCAGCTGTGTTGGCCCTCTTTCAAGGCGCGTCTCCAGTATCCCCTGCTCTGCCCTGCATACAAATTGCAGAGCCTGGTGGTCCCATCAAGCCTAACAGGAATAATCATGGCTAAGCCTAACCCTCGAATGCTCAGGAACTCGGGTCAGTCCCTACTGGCAATCCCCAGAATCAAGACTCACAAGGGAGGAAATTCCTTCGCTCTCACAGCCCCTAAACTGTGGAACACTCTCCCTCCTCTAGTACAGGATGGCCCCTCGCTACCAATCTTTCACACTAGGCTCAAGCCCCATTTGTTCAGGACAAGCTCATGCCATTGCGAGGGTATAGGGTAATCATCCCTGAGCTTAATCATAACTCCCATTCCCCCTTTTTCTCACCAAAACTGACTTTAAATCATGACTTAAATCTCTCAAGTGTTGCACTTGTGATCTAAATGCACAATAATAACCTGCCTGTAACTGTTATGTTCATAATTATTCTCTACCTCTCCTACCCCTGTATTTACCTGACTGTATGTTTTGAATTGCTTCTGGATCACCTGATTGTATGTCTTGTATTGCTTCTGTTCCCTGGGTCGTCCCTGAAAAAGGGACCTTCGGGGCCCAGTGGGCCAACCCGGTCATCAAAATTCAATAAATAAATAATAGCCAACTCAGTTAAGAAAGGGGATAAAACCTTCTATAGGTACATCAGGGAACTTAGAAAGACAAAGGGAAGGATAGTGAGGCTGAATAGAATGGATGGTGGGTGGACAGAGAGGGACAATGAAAAAGCAGGGATACTGAACGAATATTTCTGCTCAGTATTCATAAAAGAGGAGAATTGGGAGGTACCTAATCCAATTAACAGATGCACTCTGGATAGGGGTGTCAATCCCAGTCCATTCACAGAAGAATGGGTTCTGAAAGAACTCCTAAAACTGAAGGCGGACAAAGCAATGTGGCCTGACGGGATTCACCCCAGAATTCTAAAAGAATTAAGGGGAGAACTAGTGACACCACTGATTACCCTTTTCAACAAATCATGGGAGGATGGTGTGGTACCTGAGGACTGGAGGAAGGCAGATGTGATTCCCCTTCTCAAAAGTGAGAGCAAGACAGAGGCAGGAAACTACAGACCTGTCAGTTTGACCTCTGAGATAGGGAAAGTGATGAATCACTTCTGAAGGAAATAATTGTTGAGTACCTAGAGGCCAGTTGGGCATAGGACCCAAGCAGCATGGGTTCACAGCGGGACGGTCATGTCAGATGAATCTAATTGATTTATTTGACTGGGTGACCAGAGTGGTAGAACAGGGAGGGGCTGTGGACATGGTCTACCTAGACTTTAGCAAGGCATTTGACACAGTCCCACACAAAAGATTAATAAACAAATTAGCCAGCCTGGAAGTGAGTCCCAGGGTGGTAGTCTGGGTAAAACATTGGCTGGACAACAGGACACAGAAGGTAATTGTAAACAGAGTCCACTCTGAAGAAAGGGGGGTTACTAGTGGGGTACCGCAGGGTTCAGTACTGGGTCCAGTCCTTTTTAATGTCTTTATAAGTGACATTGCAGAGGGACTGGATGTAAAAGTATGCCTCTTTGCAGATGACACAAAGATCTGCAACAGGGTTGATACACAAGGAGGTGTGGAAAAGATGAGAAGGGACTTTGCAAGGTTGGAGGAATGGCCAGAAGTATGGCAGCTTGGATTCAATGCAAAGAAGTGCAAAATAATGCACCTGGGAAACAAAAACCCAGGGGAAGATTACACAGTGGGGGGGGGTAGTAACAACAACAAAAATGGAAAGGGACATGGGGTAATCATATCAGATGACCTTAAAGTTGGCAAGTAATGTGAGAAGGCAGTAGGGAGGGCTGGGGGGATACTGAGATATATAGGGAGAAGCATCACCAGCATAAAACAGGAAGTTGTTATCCCTCTCTACAGACAGTTGGTGAGACCCCATCTGGAATACTGCATCCAGTTCTGGAGACCCCATCTCTGCAAGGACATAGACAGGATGGAGGCAGTCCAGAGGAGGGCAACTAAAATGGTGCAGGGTCTGCAAGAGAAGCCATATGAGGAGAGATTAAAGGAGATTAATATGTATACCCTTGAGGAAAGGAGGGGGGGGACATGACAGAAACTTTTAAATACCTCAGTGGAATCAACAAAGTCCAAGAGGGTAGCATCTTTCATAAAAAGAGATATGCAAGAATAAGGGGACACAATTTGAAGATAGACGGGGAACATCTCAGGGGCAATGTGAGAAAATATTTTTTCACAGAGAGGGTGGTAGATGCATGGAACAGCCTTCCTGAGGAGGTTGTGGGGTCTAAAACTGTAGGGGAATTCAAGAATGCATGGGACAGACATAAGGCAATTCTTGTAGGGGGTAGGAAGAAGTAGGCTGTTGGTTAACTAGGATCTGCAGCTTATCCTGTAAGTAGGGAAATTGGCAGACTACGTGGGCCAAGCGGTCCTTATCTGCCGGCAAAGTCTATGTTTCTATGTTAACAAAGTGCAGATCTCTCACAAAAACTGCGTTGCACTCTTGTTGCCTCTTCGACCCCTCCATGAGGTTCTTACTAGCCAATGCGTTTTCCTGAATACTGCGGTCATTTTCCAAGAATTTTGCCTCCACAACCACTAAACGTTTATTCGTTTTGTCCCCCATGGCCTGGATCTTTGCAAGCATCACAAGGATGTGGTTAGTAGAAAGCTCTGGAGTTGCCAAGGTAGAGACAGTAGGCCCCAATCTGGATGTTGAACTCTGAGACAATAGATAGATGTCCAGGCTCTGAGAAGTTCCCTTTGGGTCCTTTTTTGGACTCATTCTGCTGCAAAAATGTTCTGATTGTAGACGAGATGAAAGTTGTAGCTATCCAGTAAAGTAAAGATGCTATTTGCATTAGTTTAGGAACCATACCAGATGAGTTCCGTTACATTGCTGCCACCATGTTGGAGGTCAGCAGTGCCCTCCCACTCAATAAAGCCTATTTTTGATAAAATTGCCTTTGTTGGGTGGTACAAAATATCTGGGAGTTCTATTTTCTTATTATTGATGTCTACAATGGCCTATGTAATGCCATTGATCAAGACAGCCTAAAACACCAAATGTCCTTGGTATACAAAGCGCTTCCCAGTCAATTCCAGGCCTTATTTCACCAATAGACATTTAAAAAAATTTTTTTTTTTTTGATTGAACCAGATTTTTTCCCCAAGCTCCAATAATTGATTACATAAGAAATATCATTCTTGGCATGATCATCATCATCATAATTTTCTTTCTTCCCCACAAAGAGATATTTAATTTTTCCCATCTTTCAAGATTCGTCTGCATTTTTGTCAATACAAAGTAAGATATTTAAGGATTTTGTTTTTAACAACACTTAAAATCACTCCTAGTCATTTAATTTAATTTTTTTTCTGTACATTTATTTATGCTCCTCCCCGAAAGGCCCCTATATCACCGGCTTCCCCAGCTCCGTCCCCCAGAATTACCGGGGCTTGCCTTACGCCCAGTCTGGGAGCGGTGCCTGCGTAGAGCCGGTCAACATCCTGCTGCTGGCTTTTTTCTCCATTTTCTCGCCGTTTTTACCCCTAGGGCCCCAGGAGAAGTTCACATGTGTGTGGAGGCAAGCGTGCACCTTGCAGCCATGATAATGACCCTCCTCTGCCCACCCCATTGGCCTATCGCTGGCACCCTGCTTGCGCAGCCCCTTGGCCTCCACCAAGGGGCAGCCGTGAGAAAGGTATGCCATTCCACCTCCCCTGAAGAGGAGAGCTGCCTGTCAGCTGCTTCATCCAGCTCTGCCCTCCCCCCTGTGCTGACCTCGGATGACCCAGGCTCGCTCCTGAACCCGGGTCTCTGGCATGCCACGAGGTGAGACATCCAGCGCCTCAGCCCTCTGCGCCACCAGGCCAGTATTTAATTTCATTTTTAATTTGTGTACCCCAAATTGTGTCCCTGTTTCCCCAATCATAGTTGCTGAGTAAAGGCACTGCAACAATTTTTGCTGTTGTTGTTGTTGTTCAGAGTTAAACCCGATATACTCAAGACAGAAGGAATCAGATGTGATAACAAAAATGTCACCTGCATAACAGTTCAATTTTATATTCTGGTGCCCAATATTGATTCCTTTAATATACTCATTGTTCTGAATATGTAACAAAAGAGTCTCCAATGCCAAAATAAATAATATTAGGGACAAGGAGCATCCTTGTCTTACCTCATTGTGTAGTTCCAAAGGAACTGTTATCATTTCGATTAATTTATTAAGAAAGGATTTAAGTGTTTTATACAGGTTTTGGATATCAATAAGGTTTTTTTTATCTGTACCCACCATTCTAATACTGTAAATAAACAAGGCCAATAGATGATACCAAAGGCCTTGCCTCTAGAGCCACAGTCATTTTGAACCAGTTCTAGAATAGTCTGAACTTTATTAATTCCCTGTTGGATGGTTCTTCCTTTCACAAACCCAGTCTGGTCTGGGTGGATAGCTGAGGAGACAAAGACAAAACATCTGTTCACAATGGTTTTTGCAATAATTTTGTAATTTGAGTTCAGAATAGCAACTGCCCTATAATTATGTGGTGGTGAAGAGGTACTGTCTTAGTATAAAAACAACATCCACCTGTGTCAGAGACTCTGGAGTGTCTGACCTCTTAGCTATCTCCCAGACTAGCTCGATCAGCCATGGAGATAGGTTGTCTTGAAAAGCACATAACAAAATCTGTAGTTAAACCATATAATCCTGGAGATTTTCCCTTAGATAAATCCTGCGTGGCTTTTATGATTTCATATTCTTCAAATTCAGTATCATCCTTATAGTAGTTTATGGTATCTGATATCTCAAGATAGTTTAGTATCTTTGAGACATCTGCCTCTCTAGATTGTGGGTAACTTTCAGAGAAGGTCCCAAGAAACTCATCTTCTATTTTACTAGTTTTTGTTATAAATTCTCTGGCCTTATTTTTTTAATTTTGAGGATTATATGTTTATCATTTACCATATGCACTTGAAGTGTCCCAGATATGTCACTTTGATAATAATGGGATGTTTTTAATTTTGTTTTGACTTTTTTCAACTTCTTTACTTAGCAGGTTTTTTGAATTCTACTTTTTTTGTTTCCCAATCCTTCAAAAATATTGCATGTTCTGCAATTTGATTTGTCTGTCAAATTCCTGCATTTCTAGATCCAGATTTCTTTCAAATATCTTGGTATTTTTCCTACGTTTTATTTCAGAACTAATTATCTAATTACGTCCCTTATGCCCTTTACCTAAACAGAAGAGAAATACACAGTGTTTTGGAAGAAATGGCCACACGTATTTGTTTATTAAAACAATCACAGCAAGTAATAAAATAATGTACACAGCTTGGTAGTGTCAGCAAGCCTCTATTTTGGCAGTACTAACCTTCCCCGGTCTGTCCACCTACACATAGTGGACCCTACTGGGTGGACCTGCCATCCTTTAAAAAGGGGGCACCGCCTTCTGAGGGACTATGGCTTCTGAGGCCTAAGAATGGCTACAGATCTGTGTGTCACGTGCCTCTCCCCTGCCAGAGGGTGCTACACACATAGGCCAAAACCCAAGGATGCTGTTCCACAACCATCCCCTCGACTCCTCATTGTTGGGGACCTCCCCCCATTTCCCTCCTCCCTTGGTACTCTACTTGCAAGACCACCATGCTGCCACACTTGCAGGACTGTGACATCCCAAACTATATCACTACCAATATCCTGTTAGAAGAGACAAAAAACTCTGAAAAAACCTCATGGGAAAAACCAGCAAAATTCCTCCTCGATCAGTAAGCGATTCCTCTTAGTGGGATAACAGGCTTCATACATACCCTCAGCCCTGTAACCCCAGCCTTCAAGGTGGACGAGTGGGAATTTCAACTGAAGGGAGGAACAAAGAGGATGTGCTACTATGCTCCAGCCTTTTATAGCCTCTTTGTTCTACTCCTCCAGTCCAACTCTCCCCCGCCCCTGAGAAGACCTAGTGACCTAGCCCTACCCTCCCCTCCCCTTCTCCCTTACCTCTGTACTCCCCTTATCCCTTCCTGCTTTTATCCAGTAACAGAGAAGGAGGCCCACAAATAAATACACACAGGCTTCGAGGGGCCCCTTTGCCTGTTATTATCTGATTAGGTCCCTTATCCCCTTTAACAGAACAGAAGAGAAGAGACATACACAGTGTTTTGGAAGAAATAGCCACAACTGCTTGTTTTTTAAAAAAAAAAACACAAGTAATATCATGACATGTGCAGCTCAGTAGTGTCATCTACCCCAGTGGACGCTATCGGATGGACCCACCATCCTTTGAAAAGGGGGCAATGCTTCCAGGGGGACTACAGCCTAAGAGGCCTATGTGGTAGCTACAGAGTCATATGTCATGCACCCTGATCTGTCAGAGGGCACTACACATACAGGCCAAAATCCAAAGATGCTGTCCTCTGACTGGCCCCATTGGGCACCTCATTGTTGAAGGCCTTGCACACTGCCAGCTTGGAGAGGAACCTGTCTGTATAAGTGGCAGGTTTCCCCATTTCCCTCATTATACGCTACCTGTGAGACTACTGTGCCACCACAAGATAACTATCGTCATTCCCCCAAAGCAAGCCATGGCAACAAATCTCCAAAACACCCTGTATATCTGCTAAGAACCTATCCACACCTATGGTGGACAAATGCACACCATCCTTTGCATACTGTACAGATGCGGCAATGTGGTTATAGTCTCATCGTGTCACATTATCTTACCTCCTATTGACCCCATAAAGGTGTTCACTGACTGGGAGCCTTCCCAATCACTGCAGAATCCCTTGAATGCCTCCACTTCTAATGTTGCACAGTGTTTGACCAAACCAATACCACATCCAGCAAGCACTGCCACAAATAATGGAAGTTATCCTTCATCTGCCAAATCAGACTCAGTGATTTCAACAGTCCTAAGTCATTGCCATCCAAATGGATGACCAGAACCCGTGGAGGGCCTTGCTACCAGGCCTCTGCCATAACCCACAACAAAAAGTCTTTATGCTTGCTTGCTGGGTGTCCCATCGATGTACCCACTGCTTTATTGTGGATCCAGGAAGAGGTTAACACATCTTGGCATCTGCCGCACCCTTCTGGCTGACCAGTAAATAAAAGAATGCCCACATATCCATACTTGCCTTGGTTAGTGGGTGCCACCTGTCAATGAAAGAAAGACAGTTACAGCAGATGAGGATGTACATACCCTTCAAAGGCCTGTAATGATCTCCATTATCCCAGTATCTTTATCTGGTTGTTTGCCCACCCTACTGCCCTTGCATCCTTGGCTGCCCCAGTTTGAAAAGAATACATATTAAACTCCACCAGGTTCAGCCCCAAGCCTTCTTGACCTTACTAAGGGCTTAGCTGAACTGAAATGTAGGCAGAGGGGTTCTGTTTTTATGATAAAAGAATGTTCCCCTAGGTCCCAAGGCTATGTATTTCTGCACTTCTTCCCTTATGTCCCATGTGTTCCCCAAGGGTGCCTGCAGGTTTCAAAAACCCCACTTGCCAAAGGGTGGATTTTACTCTCACAGATCTGCAAAAACACCTCTTCAGTCACCACAGCCACCTCTTTAAAGGCTAAAACCACCTCTATCTCTGAGGTGCCTTATTTGGCTGCACCAGCTTGGATACCCTGAAGACACCACAGAAGACAACCAAACAGACTGTCCTAAACAGTGTTATGTCCAATCTAGGTGAACGTAATTTTTCCAACTTGCTTCAAGTGTTATCTGACCTGAAAATAACCTTTTTGCCTGGCACTGATAATTTCACATCCAGCGTACCACCAGTGTTGGGAGGAATTCCAGCAAGGTAACATTCTTTGTCATCCCAGTGTCTCACCAGCAGGGTGGCCATTGCTCAGTGCCCCATACCCCATGGAAATACACCCTAAAGCCTAAGCCCTAACGCATCCATGTAGAGCTCATTTCTTGACCGATGGTGGCCATCAGCCATATTAACAGCCCATTATTACAGTGTAAAAAGGCCATCCATACTGCCAAAGCCTTTTTCTTACCCTCCATCACCCAGAGCCCATGATGTGGTTTGCAGCAGCCTTCTCCCACCTTTGCCATTCTGCACAGAAACATTCTTCCTATTGAGATTATCTAGCATGCAAAACTGAGGTGCCCAACAACTGTTACAACTACCGTGGTGTGAGTTTGTGTGCCCCCGAACCCTTGACCAATAGGTGCCCACAAGACCTGCACTTGTCCTCTGGCAGTTGAAAAACCTGGGCCTGTGTATAGATCTGTATGCCAAGAAATGGCAGTATCATGCACAGGCCCTCCCTCCCTCCTAGCCATTGCCAATGGAAGCCTGAAGTCTGTACACACTTCCTAAAGAATGCTCAATAAATGCCTCTATTCCCCCATGCCTGCCTTCCTGATGAACATGAAATCATCCAAATAATGAACCTCTTCCATTCACCCAGCCTTGCTCATTACCACCCGTTGTAAAAATGTACTAAAGTGGCCAAGCACTGCGCCAGCTACTGTGCACCCCATGAGCATGCACTTGTTCACATAGTACTTCCCCTCAGATTTCATCCCCAATAAATCCAAGTCCCCTTCATGCACTGGCAATAGCCAGAAAGCTTGCTAAAGTCTGCCTTTGCCAGCAGTGCCCCTTTCCCGCTGCCCTTACCACTTCTGTTGTACAGTCAAACAAAGCGTTTGACACTGCTGTAAAACATGGGTCAAAGTAATCATTGACAGAATCCCCTTCTGGGTATAAAAGGTGATTTATTAATCTAACTCTTCCCCCCCCGGGGCTTTTTTGGGGACCAGCCCAGTCAGGGATACCAGCAGTAATGGTGAGGGCAGAGATGAAAAGGGACTACAAACACTCCATGATCTCAGCTCCTTGGCTAACTTCTTCCTGAGCATGTCTTGGCAATCCCTGGAAGATTTCAGGTTCTCAGTCTCATGTCACCAATGAGGGCCTGCATATAGATTCTAAAACTCCATAAAGCCCTTCTGCCAGCTCCTGAGCACCTGCCTGGTCTGGGTAATGGTACAGCCATGGCTTAATTAGATCTGCCCCTATTGGTGTTGGGAGGTAGGTTCTGCTACTTCTAAAATAGCCAGGGGGTGCCTCCACATGGCTTACACTGCATGAATGGATGCTGCTGCCTGCAGGCCATGCATTCATGCTTGAAGCTGCACTGCTCCATCTTACACAAGCTTTGGTTATAATTGTAGCAGAACCCATCCCCTGCTCCGCCACTGGCAGGAAACCCTACACTCCTCTATTTGGGGAAAGGAGTCTTGACTGAGAAACAGCTGTCAGTGTTCTGCCCCCCCATTCAATGGACCACAGCAAAGTCATGTCCAAGACCCACTCAGTGCCTGGTAGGGTTAGCCTGTTTCTGTCAATGGAACTCCATGTTGTACTCCAGCCACCCACACCTTGTCTTATTTGCTTGCATGGCCATGATCCAGCTTAATAATTCCACAATCCATGCGCTTTCTCTGGGGCAGCATGTTGGAGTGAACCTGCAAAGATGATGAATGCCACCACCGAATTCCCTCCAGGTGCAGTAGATTTGCACACATCCTCTGATCTCTACCCATTCATCCTTGTCTTTTTTTATCCTTATCCTTCTTGGGCTTTCTGGGCTGGTTAAGCAGCAAAAATATGTCTATAGACTCACTTCCCAAAATCTGCAACCTCACTTTCTCAGTCAAGTGTGACCCAATAGATTCCCCAAAGCTTATGAAGTCTGATGTGGAGGAAGTAAGCCCTGAATGGGAGCCCCACAACTGTCCGCTGGCTCCCATTACTGGTACCCCACTCCCACTGGCTAAGGGCACCAGTCCCACCAGGGGAATGGGAGATACTGGAGTGGGGGCAGCAGACTGGGATCTCTGCTTCCAGTTCTGGCATTCCACCCCATCCATGGGGAGCACCAGTAGCAATGGCTGCAGCAGGGAGCCTCCTTCACCTTAGGCATTCCACTGTAGGTATGCAACGAGCCATTTGAGCTTCTGTTTCAACACTGAATACTCATCTGCCAGCTCCACCCGGGTTGATGTACCAGTTCCCATTCTGGAAGCTTCATTGCTGTCATGAGGCTATGGGGCTGTGAGTGGGCTTCCTTTGTCAGCAACTTTCCTGCTGTCAGACATCCCCCTAGAACCTCCTGTCCTGGAGGGAGGACCCATAGGGGAAAGGGTTGGTGCCAGGCTTCTTATTGGTCCCCCTATAGTGTAAGATATGCAGGGCATTGCCTGTCCCAGCAATACCCGTTCCCTGCCCCCTGACGATCCATAGGTCCAGCCAATGTGGTGGCTCCCCTCTGCCGCTCCTGGACTTTTTTGCCACTAGCACCCCTTTAGGGCTGATCCCTTCAAATCTCCTTTCCCAGAATGCCCTCATCTGTTCTGAATTCCTTTCCCAAAAATTAGACCTACCTTGAACTATGCTGGCCAGTGCTGCTGGTGCTGTTTGCTGTGTCATGGTTGGCACTGCCTTCATAGTCATTGTCTTCTTGGCCACTGGCTGTTATGGCACTGCTGCCTACTTCTTCCCTTGCACCATGCACACCTGTAGGTGGGGTGCTGTCCCAAAACCTGTAGGTTCCCTCAATGGGACTGACACCAAAGGAGGGGTAGGCTGTGCTGAAAGCCCCTATGGCCCTTCTCCTGCTGGGTTTCCAAACTCCCTCCTTGAGTTTGGAAAATAACCCTCACACCAGGCCTTGCCCCTAGCTTGCACCAGCACCTGTAATTTCCTTTTGAACTCTGCCATATCCCTCTTCTCCATGACTGTCCTTGCATCCATCACATCTACTCACCAGCTGAAAGAAATAAACACAGACAACCTGCCCCTCTCATCTCTGTATGCTCATGGGGCTACACTGTGTAAAATATAAAATTAAGCCTGTGTTGTTATTATTGAATTTCATCCTCTTTTTATTTTTAAATTTAATTATACATCTATCTATACCTCAGACTCATGGGGGAGGTAGGGTCTTGCCATGGCAGCCTGGCTTTCCATTAATGCTCCCCCTACTCGTGGACTCCTCTATCATCACCTTCCACAATGAGCACTATTTGCCGTGATACCCAGTGGTGGCTGACATGCACATTCCTCTAGTGATATCCCCTTAGGACCCCACCGACCTGTCATCCTGAAAGCCATGTCCTTTACTTTATTATTCTTTTAATTTTAATTTTTTTAAACCTTCACTGTGTATTCCCAACATCTGTACTGATGCATACCTACTTATGTACTTTCACATCCCTGCCAAATAACCTGCCTTCTCAAAACATCCCCCCCCCCTTTTCTGTCACCCTGACAGCTCTTTTTGGTGTGTCCTGTTACATCTTTTGTCCCCACAGCAGGACAGCTCCTGGCTCTGCCTCATATAACAGGCTCCAACCTATTCCCAAAAAACTCTGATCCACACAATGCTACTGTGCCCAAAATGGGGTCCACACATGTATGCCACCACTTGTCCGCATGGTAGTGCTGTGTGCAAAATGGCAGCCCATGCATGTGTGACACCTGCATGTCTGCCATGTGCAAAATGGTGCCTGCACATACATGCTGTGCTCCCTGCTCCCACAGCAACTGCTGTGCAGAACATGATGCTTGCACTGTGGCCAACTACCAGACTGAATCATTTCACATGCTATGCCTTTTCTGTCCAATTGCTTGCCTAACATCTGAAAACAAAGCGATCTCTCATTTTCATAAATTGCTATATAGCCTAACCCACCCTGGGAAAATGAACCTCTGTGACCCTTGGTAACCTGTCTGCCATCCCCTAGGCAGCATACAAAGGTTCCTACAAGGTTGTGTAGGAGCTTAGGAGGCAGTTAGCCCACAATGCTTTATTAATAATATTTCAATGAGTTAGGTTGACTATCTAGTCAAAGCTATCTAGTCTTTTTTTTTTTTAACCCACTTTTTGTGCCCCCTTCTGCATCATGCTGGCTGCTCTCATCAGGGGCTCCAAGGCATCTGTTGGAGCTCCACCAGAGATCATGGGGGCTTCCGCATGCTGCAAGTCCCACCTCAGGCATACAGATAACCCGCAAGTGGGGTGGGAGGGCAACTCCCCCTAAACCCTGACAGACCTTGAATGCTGGGTGGACCGCTGGGCTTCTCTCCAGATCTCCAGTCTCCAGTGCCGGATCCCCATCTCCAGGGGCCAACATGGGGTGTTTTTCCATTTTTCTGGTCCCCAACCCCATTTGTACTGGCATACATGGAAGGACCCTGGAGATGAAGGCACGCTGAGACGTGCCTACGCTCTGGCCCCTCAGCCGACATCCGCTCCTCACTTGATTCTGCCATCCTGACTGCACCACTACCTGTGGTCACCCAGGTGGAGGTATTGCAGCGGGACTGCAGTCCACCCACCCAGGAGTAAAAGAGAGCAGCCCTCCAGGTGCTCAATCTTTCTCCCCCGGCCAGCCCTCCAGCAACCCAGGCTTGCTGCCTAACCCGGGTCGTTGACGTCGCAAGCAGTAGCATTACTGCTGCACCAGTGGGCTGGCTATCTAGTCTTTTTTTGAAAGCTGATTTATCTTTACCAATTACTACCTTCAAGGGCAGCACATTCCATGGGTTCAACACTCTCTGTGTAAAGAAGTACTGTCTTTTCTTTTTTGTTTTAAAACACTGTCCAGCTACTTGTAGAGGATGAACCATAGTGGATGTGATCTTTTTAATTTTACAAAGGCATTTGACAAAGTGCCACACTATGAGTTAGTTGAATCCTTGACTGATAAGGGCATACATAGAGATATAATTCAATGCATCAACTCTTGGCTGACCAACTGGAAGCAACAGGTTATTTTGAGGGGTACAACGTCTGATTGGACATCGGTGACAAGTGGAGTCCCTCAGGGCTCCGTATTAGGGCAGTGTCTCTTTAATCTATATATATCCTCCATGTCATGTACTGATGAAATCGGGCCTGCCAAGTTTGCAGACAACTCCAGAATTGGAATGCCAATACTTGATATTATCAATACCTTACAAGGGGCATTGAGTGAACTTGAACAGTGAGCAATCTCGCACAGACTAGAATTCAATATACAGAAATGCTCAGTGATGCATTTTGGCAGAAATAATACTGGCGCAGTATATCAACGGGGGGGGGGGGGGTAAGCAATTAAAGGAAGTAACCCAGGAAAGAGATTTGGGCATCACTACAACTAGTGATCTAAAATTTAACATGCATTGTCTTACCATTAAAAAGAAGGCCAATGGCATATTGTCTAACATTATGAGACATATTGCAAGCAGGGATAAGGAGGTGGTTGTTCCCTTGTATGTGTCTCAGGTTAGACCACGCCTTAAGAATTGTGCTCAGATTTGGGCACCTGGCACTAAAACTATGATAAATGCACTTGAGGGGGCTCAGCACAGAGTCACAAGATCCATAAGCAATCTCAAAGATGATAATTATAACCAAAGGCTACCCAATTAGGGATGTATTCTCTGGAATACCATAGACTGCAAGGAGATATGTGTATGGTGTTTTGTGCTCTGACCAATGATGATTTATAGAAATGTCTGGGGGACTCAGGCTGAAACAGATAGCATATGACAGTAGATCACACACATTACAGCTATGGGGTGATCATTGAGCAATAGGAGGGACACTGGTATACTCAAAGAGTGGTACCATTTTGGAATTCTTTATCATCCCATGTAGTGGGTACCAGAGATATGATTGCATTTAAGACCAAATTGGATGAATACTGCGTAGGTACTGGAATTACAGGGAACAAATATTAAACAAGGTGAGCATCATGGACAAATTATCTTCTCTGCTCTATATTCACCTATGAGACCTATGAGCATTTTCTGCACATTTAAATTCAAGCCCCACTTCATTAAAAAGGTATTCATCCTTAACAACATCATATATAAGTAATAGGTTTCCCCTTAAATGACAGTATTCCAATTACATGAGATTGAGTTCTGCTAATCTTTGATTATAGGAACATGTTTTCAGTGTATTTATTGTATTAGTTGCATGCCTTTGTATATATCCCATATCATCAGTATTCTTCCTCTTGTATAGATACAAAAAGTGTGTGGCTGAGTCTAAGTGAGGTCTTACATATGCATGGTATAGTGGGAAAATCATTTCACTATCTCTTGATGTTATGTTCCTTTTAATTGCCCACAATGTGGTATTTGCTTTAGATAGTACATCACTACACTGTGATTTACATTGGCTGCCACTGGCACTAGCTCACCGCTTCCCACTGTTTTCCAAGATGGAGTGAAACCTGCTACTATTTTTTGCAACTCTCCAGCCCTAGGAAACCCACAAACTCCCAGCACATTTATACCCTGTTAACCTTTCTCGCTCCGTCTGCACACAGCAATCAGTGTGTGTACTTTCATTCTTGGCTCGCTCCACTGCCTCATTTTATTTATGTGTTGTTTTTTAAATAAGAGCCAAACTGCCATGTTCATCTCCTGCCACTCTTAACTACTGCCAGCCATACCATGGAATTTATACAATCTGGCATCACCAAGAACCTAAACTACAATTGATGCTACGATGACTCACTGCTAAGAGCAGCACGTACCTGGGTTTTCTCTTATTTTAAGGCACCTGGGTCTCAGGTTTAACCAAGTCACAGCGACAAGAATTTCGCTGACCTCCCCTACAGTGACACATTGTCACCGACATCCTCAACACTGCCAGGTCCCAACCACCACTAAGGATTACACTAACACCTCACTGAATCTTTTATCACTCCGAAAACCCGTTCGATGCTGCGGGTGTCAACGGGTTGGTTATACTGTGGGGGATTAGCTGTAAGAGCGTTGCTGTTACAATGGTATACTTGGGTCTCAGGATGACCTGGGAACCCCACCATGCATGTAACGGTTGTATTCCAAATAGTGGGTCTCCTCAAATACCATCTTGATCCCATGCTTCCATTCCTCTGTGTAGCACACAATGCCCATTAAACCGACCTGGGTCCCCACTCTGCACCATGCCTTCCCTCTATCTACAATGCCCCCATGCCAACCATCAACCTCGTCCATCCCCTGCTGCTGGCTCCCATCAGACCCCAATTCCTGCTACCTGCTGAAGCCTCAACGGATCATTGGTGGTGGGTGGTAGCAAGGAAGCATTCATCCAATAATGGTTACAGAGAGGAAACTGTGGCACTAACAATTTCCAAACCCATTCCAATGGTAAAACTGCATTTGTCTGATATTGACTAAAGCAAGGGAACTCCACACTCATCCTGCCACTGGCTGGCTTGTGGGGGGGGGAGTCCATCCTCACCTACCCCCTACTACTCAGTTGTCAAAGTGGCAGAGTGAAACTATCTACAGTACATTTCCTGTGTGCCTCTCTTCCCCAGCAGTCCCCACAGCAGCAGCAGCAGCTTCTTGTTTCAGTTGTCCCCAGCTTAACCTCCTGTTTGCTTATCTACTACTCCTGCTGCTGCCCACTGCTGCCAATATCAACTGTCATTTTCAACTGGAGGGAGGAACGAAGAGGCTGGGCTACCATGCCCCAGCCATTTTATAACTTCTTTGCTCCTCCCCTCCAGTGCCACTCTCCTCTCCTCTGCTCCTGGGCAGACCTACTGACCTAAACCCTACCCTCCTCTTTTTTCCCTTCTCCTGTCCCCTCCCTCCCCCTTCCTGCTTCTACCTGGTAACAAGGAAATGGGTCCACATATAAACGCATGAAGGCTTCAAGGGGCCCCTTTACCTGCTCTGTATAATGGCACCCCTATGAAATGTCTTAAAGGCATCCCAAATATCAACAACTTTTTTATTTCCAACCCTATTAAATATCCAGTAGTTTCCTATGAGTTGCACTATTTCTTCTCTAAATTCTTGTGAATGGAGCAGTGTTTTATCAAATCTCCAAAACGTTAACTTAAATAAGTTCCAAGAAGGGGTGTAATACATAAAATCATTGAGTGATCTGACTGACCTATAGGAGTAATAATACAGTTATTACAACCATTGATCAACATTTTTGATACTAAAAAGAAGTCTAGTCAGGACATTGTTCTGTATTGTTTTCACAGTTCCACCAAGTCGCATCGTTAACAAAGTTGTCAAATTACTTTACAGTAACCATACTTTGCCGACAGTGATCACATTGCCGTGGCAAAGTGTCAATGGACCACAAGAGTGCCAGAGGGAAGTTACTGTTTTGCAGGGGCCTTCGCACCCTCACATCCCCCACGTGGGGGAGGCTCCTGCAGCCCTCGGAACTATAGATTCCTAACTGGGGATGTCAGGGGAGAACAGCCAAACCCGAGAGTTGATGAATCCATTTATCACTCCGACAACCCATTCGACACTGTGGGTGTCCAACGGGTTGTGTCACTCTGGGGGATTTGTTATAACAGCGTTGTTGTAACAACAGTATATGTGTTTTCACAAACAAGTAAAACTGTTTTTCTGTGGATTTTTTAATCTCCAAGCATCTGTCATGTCATGTGATTCTGACAATTCCGAGAGAGGTTTCATTGTTCTGACATCCTCAGATTTAACTGGGAAAGTCTTATCTTTTTGTGAGTTAAGCACACCATTCTAATCTCCTGTTATATCATTGAAATTTAGCTGAATAATTGCTGAACTAATTTAATGAATAAAAACCCGTAAACGTCAAAAGGACATAGATCGATTCCAGATTTCTGTCCCCTATAACAGGCCTTGAATCAATATAATGCAACCCTTTGCATCATTATGCACATTTGTCTTCTTAAAATCTGTATTTTATTGCAATTCCCCTGCTGTGTGAATTGTTCCCTGAATAAAAATTTCCCTGACCAATGTTCTTTTTAGTTTTTTTAATTTCTTTTTCTAGATGAGTTTCTTGAGCTAAAATGTATCTATCATTTTTGGCTGCATTGCTTAACATCTATACTGTTTTGATAGGAGAGTTCATTGATCCTGTGATGACCACCCCAGATCCTTCTCCTCCTCAGTCTCTGCCAGCTGCACCCCCCAGTTGATAGTTTCTCCTTGGATTTTTTGCCCCAAAATGCAGTACCTTACACTTTTTGCCATTGAACTCCAGCTACCAAGTGTCTGATCAAGTCTCCAGCTTTTTCAGATCTTCCTGCAAACTCTGCCACCCCTATCCGTCATCCACCACTGCCACGATCTTGGTGTTGTTGGCAAACAGGCTCATCCTGCTCCTGATGCCCATGGAAATGTGTGCAATAAATATCCCAAATAACACTGGTCCCAGCACCAAGCCCTGTGGAATCCCACTTGTTACTGCCCTAGGGGATAAGAGTTCCCCTTCCACCACCACCACCACCTTCTGCTGCCTTCCCTTCAGCTAGTTTTTCACCCTTCCCAGCATTTTTGCTCCTGCCCCTGTGCCTTCAAGTTTTATTCCAAGTCTCCCATGTGGCACCAAATCGAATACCTTGCTGAAGTCCACTTACAGGACATCCACTGCATGGCCCTTGTTCATCTGCCTAGTTATCCAGTCATAGTAATCTACCAGGTTGGTTTGGCAGGATCTTCTATTATACTCTCCATATTACTAAGGACATGGTCCAGGACATTATTATTTTCCCTAGTACTTACATTCACATATTGTTCAAAATTATTATGTAGACACATCTCAATGAATCTATTTTCTAACAGACTGATACCTTGCAGAGTATTCCAGTTTATTTGAGGGAAATTAAAGTCACCCATTAATATGCATTTGTTTCCCAAATTCAATACTTTCCAACGTTTCCATGAAAACTGTGTTTTCTGAATCAGTTGAATTTGGTGAATGATAACATAATCCCAGCTTTATAGTCTTGGTGCTAGTTTGTATCTTTATCCAGACTTGTTCTATGTCTATATTATCAGTACTATTGTAACTGATTTCTTATGCTCTTAAATGTGATGCTATATGTAACCCCTAGGTGGCGCTATCCCAAGGGCTACTACCCCTACCTGCTTGGCTAGTAGCAGGTTAAGAGGCTTGAGTTCTGAAACGAGTGCCTCCACCCGGAGGTCAGGATTGGTAGTGGTCAAGCTAACCTGTGCACAGCCCTCTGGGACACTGTAACTCCCCTCCTTCCCCTCTAGTGGCCTGATCACTGTACAATAATCACTTTCACAATACCCCTGGTACACCACACAAGTACCCACTCTGTTTGCACTTACCACCAGGGCTGGTTCCTCTGGCTCGACCCCGGGGACCCCCTGTAAAACAAGGTTCTGCACAGCAAATAGCAACAGTACAGTACTTTGAGCACAAACTGGAACCACAGTCAGATTACATGCAGAAAAAGTTAGATCTGATTTATTCAGGGGACTTGAACAAGGGAGGTGCAAAATCAGGTTAACTAGCTTAAAGGTTATATCACTCAAGCAGTTATGCATGCGCTTTGAATCCCCCCACACAGTCACACCTCTGGGTACCCAGGTGGTGAAGAGATGGGCTAGCCAGGACTGTTGCCCGGGTTTGGCCGGCGTTGCAGCTGGTTGGGGCCCTGTGATGGAATACACAGCATGCACAGTACACAATATTTGTAATCTGGAGCCAGAGGGCTCAGTTCGTAAAGGAAATGAAACAACAAGACAAGCAGATGACACACTCAGATTAAGCTGTTGTTTCAGGGAGCTACCCTGGTATTTATTCACGATACCCAAGACTGGACACAGGTTGGACGAAAATCGAGACTGCAGGTGGTTGATCTGGAATGCCAGGAGAAGCAGGGCCCACATGAGTCACAGAGGTGTTGTTTCTGTTCAAGCGTGGAGCAGGGGGCTGAGCCCCAGGCAGGTCTCTCGTCGATGGCTTCTCTGTGCAGTGGGTAGTCTGGCTGGGCCAGTCTGGCAAGGCCCAGACCGCATGGAGACAAATTCAGATGCAGTCTGTTTTGGGCTGGATACAGCTTCCAGCAAGCAGAACACAGTTCACACAGTGGGGAACTAACTCACAACCCACTAGCAGCTCATAGCACATTTACATGTACAGGAATTCTACCGTACCAGGCAAAGTGCTCCCTGATCACAATCGCAAAGTCTCTACACACACCAGGAGCTTAGGGGTAGTTGGAGCTCCTGACAGGCTGATCGCATTCAGCAAAATCTTTGGTCATCTTCAGGTTGAGCCTGGCCCACTTCAGTAGCTTACTTTAGTCACACAAACTTGGATTTGGGCCAAAATAATTCTCTTCTCTCCCTCTCAGGAGCAGCACACCAACATGCAGGCCAAAAACCTAGCCTTTTCAGAGTTCTCCCATGTGAATCCACTCAGGATTGCTGCTCAGAATCACTTCAGCTCCTGCTTGTTCAGCTTCCAGCTTAGATCTAACTGAAAACTGCAAGCAGCCCAGGACTTCCCCAAGATCCAAAAGATTTGGTTGGCTGATTTGACTGTCAGTCAAAGCAAGTGCTCCCCCTTCAGTTGCAAAAAAGGCACAAAAAGTTCAAACTACAGTTCCTACAGATTTTGAATTCAGACAGCTCCTGTAGCCCGGCTACATTTTAGGTCCCACCAGTACTGATTGGTCCAATTTGCAGTCTAGGACCAAGATAGTGGAGACAAACAAAACAGTCCTTGCTACAAAGAAAGCAGGTTAGACAAACTACATTATCATTATCACCCTAAATGATTTTCAGTAAATAGTTACATCTTTCAACAGAGCTCCCTCTCAGATTATTTAAGCTGCAATCAGGCAGCTCTTAAAGAGACAGTACACAGAGGCTATACAGGCTATGGTAATCACATTTAAACTGCTAAAATGCAGGACACCGGCCTGGCAGTGAGCATTTAGGCAAGCTCAAGGAAGACTTTTTGGGAACCTCCATTTGTGGGGGAGGGGGGTTACATATATAAAAGGCAACTTCCCTCTTCTTCTGTCCATCCTGACTTTGTAGAAAAGGTTGTACCCCTGAATTTCTTCAGCCCAGTCATCTTTCCTAAACCAGGTTTCTGTGATACCACATATGCTAATATTCTCTTTGTGTAGCATGTATTTTAACTCATCTGTTTTATTTTTTAGGCTTTTTTCATTTATAAGTACTGGTTTTATTTGTCTACCATTATCTATGTTGTTATCACTTTCCTTCCCCTGTATCTTGTGCTTGAATGCACTTTTGCTTATATCTGTTATACCACTTTCCTCCATTGGATCACCTCTGCCCTTTGATATTAGTTTAAATTATGTTCCATTTGTTTTTTAAACATCAAACCCAATTCTCTACTTCCCTTTCTATTCAAATGTAGTTCATCCTTACTGAAAAATATATTTATTATCAAATTTTCCCATGATCTGATACATTGTACACCCTGAAGGAGACTCCATCTACGTAACCAGTTGTTTATTCTTATAAATTTTTGATAAATTTTGAATCCTGCTCTCGGCACTGAAAGGACCTCAGCCTTCAGCAGGTCAAGGCCAAAAGGGATCTCTCCCCACTCAAACCACTAAAAGAGGTGTTCCACAGGGATCCATCCTGTGGCCTCTATTGTTTGCCATTTATATAAACAATATTGATATTGGCATCAAGGAGGCCAATATTCACCTTTTCGCTGATGATACGGTGTTGTACTTAAGCTGCCCAACTCCAGAAGCCACCTATGGAGATTTACAAACAGAATTCAACTTGTTGCAGAATCAGCTCCTGAATAAAAAACTCTTACTCAATGCCAAAAAAACCAAAGCTATGCTGTTCTCTCCATAGAAACATAGAAACATAGAATTTGACGGCAGGTAAGGACCGCTTGGCCCACCCAGTCTGCCCATTTCCCTACCTAATGGATAAGCTGCAGATCCTAGTTAACCAGCAGCCTACTTCTTCCTACCCCCACCCCCTAGAATTGCCTTATGACTGTCCCATGCATGCTTGAATTCCACCACTGTTTTTGACTCCACAACCTCCTCTGGAAGGCCGTTCCATGCATCCACAACCCTGTCTCGTGAAAAAATACTTTTAAATTACCTCTGAGCTGTCCCCCATCTTCAAATTGTGCCCTTGTTCTTGCACACTTTTTTGAAAGATGCTACCCTCTTGGACTTTGTTGATTCCCTTGAGGTACTTCAAAGTTTCTATCATGTCCCCCCTCTCCCTCCTTTCCTTGAGGCTATACATATTAAGCTCCTTTAGTCTCCCTTCATATGTCTTCCGGTGCAGACCCTGCACCATTTTAGTTGCCCTCCTCTGGACAGCTTCCATCCTGTCTATGTCTTTGCAGAGATTGGGTCTCCAGAACTGCATGCAGTACTCCAGATGGGGTCTGACCAGCTGTCTGTACAGAGGGATAATAACTTCCTGTTTTCTACTGGTGATGCCTCTCCCTATGCATCCCAGTATCCCCCCAGCCCTCCTTGCTGCCCTCTCACATTGCTTGCCCACCTTTGGGTCATCTGATATGACTACCCCCAGGTCCCTTTCCATTTTGTTGTTGTTAGTATCTCACCCTCATTGTGTACTCGTCCCTGGGTTTTGTTTCTCAGGTGCATTACCTTGCACTTCTTAGCATTGAATCTAAGCTGCCATACATTTGACCATTCCTCTAACCTTGCCAAGTCCCTTTTCATCCTTTCCACTACACCTTGTGCATCAACTCTGTTGCAGATCTTTGTGTCATCTGCAAAGAGACATACTTTTCTTCCAGTCCCTCTGCAATGTCGCTTATAAAGACATTGAAGAGGACAGTCTAATACTGAACCCTCATGGTACCCCACTAGTAACCCTCCCTCTTCAGAGTGGACTCCATTTACTATTACTCTCTGTGTCTATTCTCCAGCCAATTCTTTACACAGGCTGTCATCTTGGGACCCACTCCCAGGCTGGCTAACATATATTAATCTTTTGTGTGGAACTGTGTCAAATGCCTTGCTAAAGTCTAGGTAGGCCATGTCCACAGCCCTTCCCTGATCTACTACTTTGGTCACCCAGTCAAAGAAATCTATCAGATTCATCTGGCATGACCTTCCCACTGTTAATCCATGCTGCCTTGGGTCCTGTGCCCCTCTGGCCTCTAGAAGCTCGACAATTCTTTCCTTCAGAAGTGATTCCATCATTTTCCCTATCACTGAGATTAAACTAACAGGTCTGTAGTTTCCTGCTACTGCCTTGCTCCCACTTTTGTGAAGGGGAATCACATCTGCCCTCCTCCAGTCCTCAGGTACCACCCCATCCTCCCATGATTAGTTAAATAGGGTAGTCAGTGGTGTCACTAGTTCTACCCTTAGTTCTTTTAAAATTCTGGGATGAATCCCATCAGGCCCCATTGCTTTGTCCACCTTCAGTTTTAAGAGTTCTTTCAGAACCCTTTCTTCTGTAAATGGGCTGGTATCAACTTCTGTATCCAGAGTGTTTCTATTGTTTGTTTTAGGTACCTCCCCTTCTTCATTTGTAAATACTGAGCAAAAATATTTGTTTAGCATCTGTGCCTTTTCACAGTCACCCTCTGCCCACCCTCCCTTTATTAAGCCTCACTATCCCTCCCTTGGTCTTTCTTCGCTCCCTGATGTACCTATAAAAGGTTTTATCCTCCTTCTTAACTGAGTTGGCTATCTTTTCCTCGGTTTGGGCCTTTGCTGTTCTGACTGCCTTCCCAGCTTCCTTTTGCTTTAACTGATACAGTTCTCTGTCCTGCTCCTTCTGTGATTCCTTGTACTTCCTGAATGCTTTCTTTTTCTCTTGAACCTTCACTGCCACTTCCTTTGAGAACCATAGTGGTTTCTTCCATCATTTTGTTTTGTTTATTTGCTTTACACAAAGGTTTGTTATCTCTGTGATTGGCAGTTTTTATTATTCCCCATTGTTCTTCCACCCCTCCTTCCTGCCTATTTGCTAGTGCATTCCTTAGGCACTCACCCATTTTGGCAAAGTCAACCCTCCTAAAGTCCAATACTTTTGCCTTTGTATGGCTTGACTCTATTGCTGTGTTTATTGTGAACTATACTGTTCGATGGTCGCTAGTTCCCAGATGGCTACCTACTTCTACATCTGTGATCCTCTCTCCATCTCCATTTGAGAGAACCAGGTCTAAGATTGCTCCCTCTCGAGTGAATTCCAATACTAGTTGTCTAAGGCATGCCCCCTGTAGGGCATCTAGAATAACCCCACTCTTTGAAGTGGCTGCTGCTGCTCATTCAGCGAACCATGCTATCTCTGGCTCCTTACCTCCCATAAACACTTTACTTGGAGAGAGGTTGGAATTTGTTATGAAATTCAAGTACCTCTGGGTCTGGCTAGACCACAGACTCTCCTTTGTGGAGCATGTCGAGGATCTGCTGAAAAAGTTGAGGCAGAGGGTTGGTCTCTCTAATGCATATTCAACAGGGTGGTAGTTAGGTACAAGAGACGACTTGGGCGAATGAGCCGCCTAAGGAGGAGGGCCTTATAGCCCCTGAAAGGTCCGGTATAGCACAATACCGCCCACCCTGGAGGGTATTATTGCTCTTAGAAAATGGGCACTGTCAAAAAAATAAGTTTAATACAAAAAAGTTAAGGAAAAATTATTTTAAAGTAACTTTTGTTAGAAAATAGTTCCTCCACCTTAGAATTGTTTTCTTTAATGATGTATGTGTATTGTTAGTACTGACACTAGGGGGCACTGTAGCTATTGTTTTAAAAGCAGTATGCTCTGTGTGTTAGCCATTGCATCTTTATAGGTTGCCTCAGAACCACAGAACTGCATTTCTTTTATTTATTTTCAGATAGAGGTGCTTTTTCCCCCCCAGTTTCTCCACCTGCATTTTAGTGATTTTTTTTTAACTAGTGACTTTTGTCCTAGTGCAGTCTCCCTAAGTGTAAATTTTGGTTGCTGGTTGTCATGGTTTTCTGTCCCCCTACCCGACAGAAGCGGGACTGAAGTTCAGCAGTTCAGCTTCAGCTGCATTTGTTTTCCCTTTGTAATCTTTTTTTTTGTTTTTATCATCCATTTGTTCTTTTTCATTAATTTAATGTATGACTTCCTTATTCGTTGGTTCGTCTGGGGACTGTAGGCAAGGAGCAGTGGCGGTGGCCGGACAACCCGAGAGGGCAAAAAGTAAGCCTTGTAGCCTAAGTGTAGATTTTAATGTTTAGTACATCCTTTGTTTTCAGAAAGGCTGCAATATTTAAACAACAGGCTCTTTGGGAATTGACAGCAGCATGATAGTGGTGGGCAGACGCTGGCACTGTTGAAGAATGGAGTAGAGAGGAGGGCTATAGATTTTATTCATCAGGGAGCTACGATCAAAGGAATATTTAAACTGCATACAGAAGGTAGATTTGTCTGGTCAGGAAGTACTGTTGTGAGAGCTGTAGGATTGGCGGGTGGGCGGCAGGCAGAGGTACCGTGAGCGGGACCCAGGAGCCAGTGTGGCAGCAGTCTGTGTTTGCTGTTACAGTAATCACACTGAGGAACTGATTAAAAAAAGAACTTCGTTTGCCAAATTAAAAATGAGGACGTGGCTCAATTTAAGGCAGTCTTTTTTCTGTGTGTGTGTTAAATGAGGTAAGGCTGTCATTTTAATGACGGTTTGAGACAGGTGTTTGAATTTATTGATACAGTCTGTGACGATGAAACAGATTAGCTACGTCCCTCGTGGTTCAGTTTGCTTTTTCTCAGTGAAACCCTACTGCTTTTTTACTTTTTTACTGTGAGCCCTCCAGCCACTCATTTCTCTGTTAAACCATAGTATGGCAGACTCTGTCTCTCACTAACCGAGGAAAAAAACAACAACAAATGGCTGCTATTTTAATTTGAACATTCTACCAGTTCAATAATATTATAAGGTAATCGGGTAGCCAGAGACTGGGACTCGTTATTTTCCAGTCTCTATTGCATGATACCCGACCAGTTAGATAGTGGTGTCAGCCAATCGGAAACTAGCCTTTCTCCTAGCCATTTTCTAATTTAGAATAAACTGCCTCCTGACCAAAGATGCCACGATGCAGTTAGTTCATTCCATGGTTTCTAACCCTAATTGATTATGCCAGTTTCATTTATAGTCAGTGTAATGCCTCCTGTCCTACTAAACTGGACACTTTATACCACAGAGCCTTGAGATTCATAACTGGCTTACCTATCACCACCCACCACTATTCCTTATATGCAGTTGTGGGGTGGACCTCCCTTCAGTACAGAAGGAATAGAAATGCAGCTCTCTGGACTTACAGAGCTATTACCAACAAATTACCCCAATACATTTCTGACTGTTTGCCGTTATACGTCATAGGCAACTACACTTCTACTGAAGGTACCTAGGGCCAATACATGCTTTGGGAGAGTGGCCATAGGCTTTGTGTTGCCCTCACTCTGGAACAAACTTCAGAAATCTATGAAACTGAGTCTCCCAGTTAGTCTTATCACCTTCAAGACCTTGTATGCCAAGGCTGTTAAGGAGCTATGCAGCTGTTTCTAGCATGCTTAGCATGTTAGGGTGCCCACTGCTTACCTGCCCACTACATCTCCACCTAACCTGGCCCCTTGATTGTCTCCACCTATACCCCCCTTTTTTTCTGCTAATCCACTACCTTTCTTACCCTCAGACTCCTAACCCATATGTCCCCAGCCCATCTACTGTAGCACCCCTCCTAGAACAGCTGCAGTCCTGTACCCCTTCCCTCCATATCTGCCTCTTAAGTTTGTATATGTCCTGACCAATGATATGCCATGCTGTTTGAAAATGTTTTAATGTGCTGGCTGTTTCAGAATGTTTTAATTCCCTTTCTCATACCATTCTCCCTAACTTTGTCAACCCTATACCTGAAATACTAGTTATTGCTCTGTGTATTTTTTTTCTAGTTCTCTATAATTATGTCTATTTATTATCTGTACATAAAAGTGTTATTCTTGACCTTGTGTAACACAGGTCCACCTTGTAAATAAGCCTGCTCAATGGTGTTCACCTGGATAAATAAAGCCTTGATTGATTGATAAGGAGGTGTGAAAAGATGGCAATTTTGAAAATCTGGAGTGTAAATATTAAAAATTCTTGAAGTTATGAGCGTGCATGAAAACTGCACAATGCAAGCTTGTAATACAGTCATTTTCTGGAATTCTTTCACCAAATTTTTAACATAGGTATTTTGAGACCTCTGCTCATGAACAGTGGCACTATAATTTTCTTAATCAGGCCCAAACATTGATTTCCCACTGCGACTGCGCCATTGTGCACCAGATGTGCTAAACCATATTTCAGACAGGATGAGAAAAATGACAGCTGTACTGTTCATAAGGAGGTGTGCAAAAATGGCAATGTTGAAAATTTGAAGAAAAATATTAAAAATTCTCAAAGTTACGACTGTGCGTGGAAACTGTGTAAAGCACGCTCGTAACATAGTAATTTGGTGGAAATTTTTCACCAGATTTTCAACATAGGCATTTTGGGACCTCTGCTCATGAACAGTGTTACTGTGATTTTCTTACTCTGTCCCGAACATTGTTTTCCTACAGCGACTGTGCAATTGTGGCTGGATGTATGAAAACACATTTCAGGCAGGATGTGGAAAATGACAGCTATACTGTTCATAAGGAGGTGTGAAAAAATGGCAATGTTGAAAATCTGGCGTAAAAATATAAAAAAGTCTCGAAGTTACTAGCTTGCATGAAACTGCACCAACACATTTATGTACAGTCATTTATTGATTTTCACTAAATTTTCAACATAGGCTTTTAGGAGCCCACCTCATGAACAGTGACACAGTCATTTCATTAATCAGTCCTGAAAGGTGATTCCGTGCAGTGACCACAAAATCACCTTTCAGGATCGAATAAATGAGATGACAGTGACTGAATTCATGGAGGTGGGGTCCCAAGAACCCCATGTTGAAAAATGTGGTGCCCAAAAATTCACAAAATGGCTGAGACATGCACCAAAGTTGGAAAAACATTTATGCCATTATACAGCTTACTGGCATTTCTTCAGTTCAAGGGTCGGCTTTGAAGAGTGCAGACTTGTTCCCAGTCTACCGAAGATCATTGCACCAGGCTCCAGAGATAAGTATGGGGTGAGGGGTGTGTGAGGAGGAGGGGTACGCAGAGGTGGGTGCAGGTTGGGGGAAGGGCACCGGATACGTCAAGGGACCGTTTTCTCATTTTTCAGGTTAAAACAAAACATAAAGACAATGCGGATCAATTTTCTTATTTTGAAGGTGTGTTTTGGCACATTGGGGTGGGCACCCAGTGTGCCATCTGTATTTTGGGAGAGGGAGACCAAAGCCGACGGGGATTGGGCCCCCTGTCGGCACAGAGATGTGTCAGGGGCACATGATGCTGAGGGGGATTGGGCACCCTCTCAGCACACAAATTAAATGATAAGGAGGCCATTATGCTGATGGGGATTGGGCTCCCCCAACATCAGCTTGATTGGGACTGTGAGGCAGATGTCAACAGCTGCCGCCATATTTTATTGAAATGTTACACTAGGCAAGGCATGCCCTGCAATGAGGGGGAGGTCCCTCATTGTGTTTACTAAACCATTTCAAGTTGGTGGCATGATTTTGCACTGCTGTCATAGACAGCATGCAATCTAATTCATGCCACGGAGCCAGCCCGAAAAAGCAGTGGTGCCACTGGCCACAACATGACCGCGCCTCCAAAGCCTTCTATTCCAAGCTACCCCAATATATTGCTTGAGCGTGTGCAAGACAACATAAAAAAGGCTGGAAACCATGTACTATTACAAATAAAATACGGGCAACCATACACAATGAGCCTGTGTTTCCATCTTGGGTCACAAGGTCCATATGCTGTTATCTCAACCCCTTGATGGAAGCACAGGCTCACTGTGTATTGTCATCCATATATTATTCCTAATATTGCTCAGTGCTGATGTGAGTACTGAATGAGAATAAAGCTACAAAGTACTGTACTTAATGCAATAATTATCATTTACTATGTATCATAAGTTAGTAATGAAACATGAAAACCTGTGCACCACCTTACCGGAAGTCAGTACAATGTGTAGACCACTGAGCAGTGGTGTAATTGTGACCTAACCTCTGAGTTGAGGTCAGAGGTTGAGCAGTTGTGTTCTGCACCAGCTGTAGTTTGTAGAGTGGACATGTTGCTGGGAGGCCCTTGTAAAGTGCATTGTAATAATCAGTCCACAAGGTGAAAAATAATTAAAATAATCGTAATAAAAATGTCATGCACACTTAAAAGGAAAGTGTTAGCACAATTACTACAGAAAGACTGTGAACTGAAGAATTATAACAGCGTCCTTCCCATGTCTGCTGAACACTCCCACACTTAACTGCAAGAGTCCAAAACAGTTGAATCAAATATCTGTCTGTCTCTATCTATCTATCTATCTATATCTATCTATCTATCTATCTATCTATCTATCTATCTATCTATCTCTTTATCTACCTCTATATATGTGTGTCTTTATACATATATAATAGATAATCCATTACTGGGTGTGTGGTTGTACTCTGATACAGTATATGCACACCTTGGTGTGCTTTGTGATGCAATAGCCCGCAGACCAAGTACGTTCAACCACTCAAGGCATGCACATATCAGAACATGACCACATGCCCTGTAGTGAGTTATCTATCTTATAAAATGGCCACAAATATTGGAGGGGGACAAAAATGAGTCACTGTTTGGCACAAATAAGTGTTTCATTTACAGTAGGTGATCTAACTGATTCCACCATAACTGTGATAGATTTGAAGTTATAGCTGATAGTTATCTGATTGAGACTGCCATGATTTTTAAACAAAAGGTGATTAAAAATGCATCTGGCTGGCCCTGCCATTTTCAGAGTCTCTTACAGTTTAATCACTTTCATTTTTGTTGTTGTACTGTAGCGTGACCAAGTGGTGTTAATGACGATAAAGGACATGCTGGCAGAGGTTTAAAATAAGGCATGTTCAAACAGTATGTAAAGTCCATTTTTTTAAGTGTTTTTTTTTACTTTTATTTATAGATTTTATGAGATACATTAAGTATTACATAAAATGACCACAAAGGGTATGCAGACCCCTGAAATGAATGTACAGAAATATGTTGGATATACAGTGCCATCTCTAAGGTTATTACATACATACAGTCCCAGGAATCCAACTAACATTTAAACAAGGAGTACAGTTTGATATGATTATTAGGTAGGCCTTTTAACACTCTCACTGACTCTTTAGTGAAAGAACCACCCCACCCTATATAATATATCTCTAGCAGAACTAGAGCGCTGAGGGAGCTTAACCTTAAGCACAAGTGGTAAATTTAAGTAAAAGAAGGCCTGGGCTCAGTTATGCTGTGTGGTTAGCCTACAGTCCTAGGCAAGACAAGGCATCCTTGCCCTGTGGGTAACAGGACTAGTGAAAGGATATTCATTAAGTTCACCAACTGAATAGGTGAAATTCTCACCATCAATAACAGGTCCACTCTGCCAGCAATACTTGGGACAAAAACAACAGTTAGAGCAGCAAACACAGCGAATTATAACTTTTAATAATAACTTCTAAGCCTGTCAAAGGACAGCAGCCACTTATGTTATGCCCTTACTAATAGGAACGACCCCCCTTAATAGGTCACTCTATTGTGAGTGACTTGCACCCCAAATTAATGTTGATTATAAATTGGAGGTATAAGTTCCACAAAGCAAGGTCATCCAATAATAAAGATACAGGCAAACAGTACATCACCCTTCATCCTCATCGGAATCAGCTGGAGTAGGGTGTTTTAGTAAGCAGTCTCTCCGCAAACACAGCTGCAGATTCAGTAAGCAATAATACTTGTAAGATTATTGGGAAATATTGACTGCCTAGGGGCATAATGAGGCCTGATGTGCTGCAGGCAGAGGGCCTTATAGCCCCTGGAAGGTCCGGTATTTCCCAATAATGCCCACCCTGGAGGGTATTATTGCATTAGAAAATGGCCACTGTAGAAAAAAAAAGTTATAAAATAATGTACATAAACTTGTTTACAATCATTTTTGTAATAAAATAGTTCCTCCACCTGCATGACAATGCTTTTTTTTTTTTTGTGAAGTACCTACCCCCCCACCCATTTGTCTGTGGTAGGAGAGAAAAAAGACAAGGGCAAAGGACATTACTTATCTCTGGCGCTTGCTTCTCTGTGGTAAAGCAGAGACTGCGATATCTCCAGCACCGCTACTGTGCATGAGAACACTGGCACTGTGCATGAGAACACTGGTATTTTCTTAATTTTTCATACCGCAGATGGACGTCCATGTGCGGTATGAAAACCAAGGAAATACCGCTGTTGTCATGCTCCGTGATTGTTTCGGTGATAACACTGTTACTATGGCAGTACAGAGAGCAGCTTTTATGATTGGACTAAATAATTTAGTATGTAATGCCATTTAATGGTAAAACAGTTTTTTGTTTTTTTTACCTGGGTCGTGGGAAGAGAGCGGTCATCAACGCTGAAGACAGTACTGTTGGGAGCAGCTGTGCTTCCCGCTAAGCGACAGAAGAAAGCATGGTGGGTTTTTCAAATTTTCTAGGGTGCTTTCAGCCAATTAGAAAGCAGGCTGGGCACCTCTGGAAAATGCTACACTGTAAAGTGGCACTTGAACTGTCTCTTATTTTTAGCTGGGCATTTATTGAAAAATAAATGCCTAGCTTGGAGCCTGTCTGAGCCAATCAGCTTTTACAATTGACTCTTGCCATTTTCTAAGGGTCTATAAAGGCATGCATTTTGGACTCATGATGCACTTGTAATCGAGCAGAACAGTTAAGTTATGCATCGACCCCTTGCTGTAGTAAGTCTTTTTTAATCATCTGAAGTTCTTGTTTATGAGTTTGGGTCAACATGAATAAGTCCAGAAAGAAGTCTAGCCTGCTGCCTTCCCATTCGATGTCCCCTCATAGTCATGCTGCCTGCAGTAAGGCTATCCTGGCCTCTGGTGGAGAAAGCATGACAGTCTCAGTAAGTGGGCTCCTGGAAGGGTCCCTCATAATTTAGCTCATTGGAGAATGGTAAAGGAAGGCTTTGGTGATGGTTATTGAGGAGTCAGAAGGTAGGAGTTGTAGGTCTTTAAAAAATTCTTTCATAAGGTCAGATTGCGCTCTAAGTTGGTGTGGGAACCCAACAATATGGACATTGGCCTGGCGCTGTACATTTTCCAGGCCCTCTATTTTGTTCCTCAGGAATGCCAGGTCTCGCATGTAAGTGGTGTTTTGCTCATTGCCTGCCATTAACTGCCTGCAAGTCCAGAATTGCAGCCAAGTTACCGTCAATTTTGGTATCCGTTTTGGACAATTTGGCCTCAACAGCTGTTAACCTTTTGTTGGTTTTATTCCCTGTTGCTTGAATCTTAGTAAGCATGGCTAAGATTTGGGACATTGGGAGCTCCAGAGTCACTGCACTGCTCTGCTCTGTAGGCCCCTGATGCTTTGAGGAGCTAGTAGAGGAGAGGTAGGCATCAAGGTTCTAAGACGCATGCCTTGTGTCTTTTTTGGGGCTCATTTTAATCCACCGCAGTTCCGATGTACGATAGGTGCTTTAGCAATCAAATTTAATAAAATTATACTGTTGTTTGCCCAATATAAATTTGTCCCATGGAGCTCTTAGAATTTTGCTGCTGCCCTGGTGCTGCTCCACTGCACCCCCCCCCCCCCAATTTTTATGTTAAGCTTATTTAGGATTGTGTAAAAGAAGCTGCCAAGTGTAGAGAGAGGAGAGCGAGCAAGTTGGTGGCTTCAGAAGGGTAGACACAAGCCCGAGCTACCATTGCTATAGTAACACTCGCTCATGCTTGTGCCTACTTTTCTGAAGCCGCCGACTTGCTCGCTGTTCTCGCTCTACAGTCAGTGACTTCTTTTACACAAACCTAACAAAAGCTTTATATAAAAAATGAACTTTACATACTTTATGAACAAAACATACCTTATTTTATACCTCTGCCAGCAAGTCCTTTACTGTCATTAACACCGCTCAGTTACATTACAGTCACGTTACAGTACAACAACAAAAGTGAAAGTGATTAAACCATGACACTCTGAAAATGGCAGGATCAACCAGATAAGTTTCTATTTATTTATTTATTTATTTCATTTTGTTGACCGGGTAGGCTCACTGTGTCATGATGGACCCCTTTTTAGGGGTGACCCAGAATTAGTTACGTAGAAGCCTGTAGGGTACAGGACACATCAATGATGCAGTTCAATGATTCAAAGCAATTTTAGGGACAATACACAATATTTCCAGACATTCACAGAATTTCCAGGAGACTTACACTTTGGTGTAGCATACATAGACATTTTGTACATTCATTTGTTTAGACAGGAGGATGCTACCGGCATTGACAGTGTGTTAATTACAAGTTACTGTAGTTACAGATAACAAACATCAGACCATGTCAGCTGTATTCATATTAGTTAGCTTCCATTGTTGTGCCTTTAAAGCTGGGGCATTGCCCTTATGGGCAGGGACAGTTGCTTGGAGATAAGTTGCCCAGGTTATCCATGGCACGTACAGTGTTTTTTTGCCAGCAGGTGCTCTTTGAGCCCTTTTTTAAAAGAAACCAGTGTGCTGGCATTGTGCAGCTGGTCACACAGAAACATAGAAACATAGACTTTGACGACAGATAAGGACCGCTAGGCCCATCTAGTCTGCCCATTTCCCTACCTACAGGATAGGCCGCAGATCCTAGTTAACCAACAGCCTATATCTTCCTGCCCCCCACAAGAATTGCCTTATGTCTGTCCCATGCATTCTTGAATTCTCCCACAGTTTAGACCCCATAACTTCCTCAGGAAGGCTGTTCCATGCATCCACTACCTCTCTGTGAAATAATACTTCCTCACATTGCCCTGAACCGCCTCCTTCTATCTTTAAATTGTGTCCCCTTGTTCTTGCAAGTCTCTTTTTCTGAAAGATGCTACCCTCTTGGACTTTGTTGATTCCCTTGAGGTACTTGAAAGTTTCTATCATGTCCCCTCTCCCTTCTTTCCTCAAGGGTATACATATTAAGCTCCTTTAGTCTCTCCTCATACGGCTTCTCTTGCAGACCCTGCACCATTTTAGTTGCCCTCCTCTGACTGCCTCTATCCTGTCTATGTCCTTGTGGAGATGGGGTCTCCAGAACTGGACACAGTATTCCAGATGGGGTCTCACCAACTGTCTGTACAGAGGGATAACAACTTCCTGTTTTCTGCTGCTGATGCCTCTCCCTATACATCCCAGTAAACCCCCGGCCCTCCCCACTGCCTTCTCACATTGCTTGCTAACTTTAAGGTCATCTGATATGATTACCCCCAGGTCCCTTTCCTGTTTTGTTGTTATTACCACCTCCCCACCCATTGTGTATTCTTCCCCTGGGTTCTTGTTTCCCAGGTGCATTATTTTGCACTTTTTTGCATTGAATCCTAGCTGCCACACTTCCGACCATTCCTCCAACCTTGCCAAGTCCCTTTTCATCCTTTCCACGCCTCCTTGTGTATCAACCCTGTTGCAGATCTTTGTGTCATCTGCAAAAAGGCATATTTTTCCTTCCAGTCCCTCTGCAATGTCACTGATGAAGACATTAAAAAGGACTGGACCCAATACTGAACCCTGCGGTACCCCACTAGTAACCACCCTTTCTTCAGAGTGGACTCCATTTACAATTACCTTCTGTGTCCTGTTGTCCAGCCAATGTTTTACCCAGGCTACCACCCTGGGACCCACTCCCAGGCTGCTTAATTTGACTATTAATCTTTTGTGTGGGACTGTGTCAAATGCCTTGCTAAAGTCTAGGTAGGCCATGTCCACAGCCCCTCCCTGGTCTACTACTTTGGTCACCTAGTCAAAGAAATCTATTAGATTTGTCTGACATGACCTTCCCACTGTGAACCCATGCTACCTTGGGTTCTGTGCTCCACTGACCTCTAGGTACTCAACTATTCTTTCCTTCAGAAGTGACTCCATCACTTTCCCTACCACAGAGGTCAGACTGACAGGTCTGTAGTTTCCTGCCTCTGTCTTGGTCCCACTTTTGTGAAGGGGAATCACATCCGCCTTCCTCCAGTCCTCGGGTACCACACCATCCTCCCATGATTTATTAAAACTGGGGGAGATTATTCCAGTGGATCAGGGCTGCGTGGAAGAAGGACTTATCTCCTGCTGTCGTCCTCGCCCTGGAAACCTCTAAGAGCTTCTGTGAGGAAGTGTTTAGCAGCCTACTTGTGTGCTTGGGGATCAGCACCCTGGTAAGGCTCATCCAGAGGGGACCATTTATTAGCTTGTAGGTGGAGCACAGGACAGGGTATTGGAGTCATTGGGATAGGGATGGCCAGTTTAGAGAGTCAAGTATCTCTCAGTTGTATCATCTTGGGTAGGATTTGGATGCAAATCCAGCAATCTTGTTGTAGAATATTTGCATCCTGCCCAGTTCATTCTCAGTAAGTGACTGTATGACTGGGGCAGCATAGGTCAGCTTGGGTAGGAGTATGCTGTTTGTGATTGTTACCCTGGTTTCTGTGATGAGTTGTGAGTTCAGCCTGTAAAGTAGACCTAGCTTTTGGTATATTGCTCTGGTGATAAAGTCTACATAGCATTTGAAGGTGAAGCCTTGGTCAAGGACAAGGCCCAGGTACCTGAAGGAACTCATGCCTTCAAAGGGCATACCTGATGAGGATTGTATACTAAGCAATAGGGTTACATCCAAGCCCAGGGTTCTGGTCAATACAGCATGGCTTTTGTCTTTCTATCATTTAGCAGCAGTCTGTTGGCCAGCAACCACCTTTCTAGGGTCACAAAATCTTCCTGCAGCTGAGGCCCAAGGGCCAGTGTGCTGCCTGTTGTTCTATACAGCACAGCATTATCAGCATAGTGCATAACTGAGCTACCCCCACAGTTATTGCTGAGGTCATTTCTGAATAAGGGAAGCAGGAGAAGCCCTGAGATTGATCCTTGGGGTACACCCTCCTTAATAGGTAGTTGCTCTGATATACTGTAGATCCCTTCTACTTGACCTGTTAGGTGCGTTGAGACAGTTAGCTCTCAAACCAGGTCAGAACATGGTGGCCTAGGCCAGTGAGCTTTAACTTGCCAAACAGAAGGCTATGATCTACCAAATCAAAGACCTTTGTTAGGTTGATGAATATGGCACCAGTGGCAGTGCCATTGTTGAGGTCCTTGAGGATGCTGGTAGTGAAGTTAATTAGCACAGTGTCAGTGTCATGCTTCTGCCTGAATCCATGCTGGTTGGGTGCCATCAGCTGGTTTGTTTCCAGGTAGTCTCTTAGTTGGTTATAGATGAGTTACTCCTGTATCTTGGACAGGATACAGAGGAGTGAGATTGACCTGTAGTTTCCAATGGGTTCTTTGGGACCACCTTTTTGAATTGAAACTACATGAGCCTCTTTCCATTTGGCCAGAACAACTCCCTCTAATAAGGACATATTGATTAGCCAGGTGATAGGAGAGGCAATGGCAGGGGCAGCATCTTTTAGTAGTCTGGGAAGTAGTCCATCTGCTCCTGCAAAACCTCTGACCTTAATTTTCTTAAGTAGTGGGCGCACCTCTGACTGCGTTACCTTTCTTAAGTGGAATTACGGTTGCTGTGTTACTGGGCTGAGGGGACATGGATGGTCCGTGGCAAGGAAAGGTAAGTTAGCTTTGTTCTCTTCTAGATCAGTGTAAAAGCTGTTAAAGGCATTGGATGCCTCTTGGATGTCAGCAATGGTTTAGCCAGTGGAGATGACTGGTCCTTGTACGGATTTGCTACTACCTTTCATCAGACCGTTGATCTGTTGCCAAAAGCATTTAGGGTCAGACAGATTTGCCTACTGAATGTTTTGAATGTAATCACACTTTGCTGAGCTTGCACATTTTTTGCATTGGTTTCTCAGTGCCTGGTATGCTACCTAATCTGAGGATGTGCCAGACTTCTTGTAGGTCTTCCAGGCCTTATCCCACTTTTTCATTAGGGTCTTAAGCTCAGATGTGATCCATTTGTAAAATTGACCCTTGAACCTGAGCTTCCTGAGTGGTGCGTGTTTGTTGGCCACTGACCTGAAGCAGTTCTGGAAGTATTCCAGTGCTTCATCTATGGTTGAAAGATGCAGGATTGGGCTCCAGTGCAGTTGGTTAGGTAGAACTGGAAGGCAGTAGCTGAGAATTTAGAAAAGTCCTTGCTGTAAAGATCTGGGGTTGAATTTTTGGACATTTATTCTTCCATATGCAGAATATGGTAGAGTGATTGCTCAAGGTATCTGAGAGGGTGCCTGCTGCCTGTATGTTGAGGGGATTGGTGACAAGTACCCAATCAATAGTTGAGTGGTTGCCCATTTTTGTGTTGTGTCTTGTGGGTTCGGTGATGACCTGGGTCAGGTGCAAGTCAAACAGCAACATGTTGAAACCTTGTTCTGAGTCAGCTGCCTAGTGGAGGTTAAAGTCCCCCAGGAGGAGTAACTTGGAGGGGGCGTTATCCACCAGCATCATGATTAAGACCTCTAGAGTCATACTGGCTACTTTAGGAGGATTGTACAGTCCTCCTAGCAGCAGGGACTTGGCATTGCCAAGTGTTATTTTGACAAATATTGTTTTACAGCCAGTGCAGTCTATAGGGGGTATCGAGGCAAGAGAATCACAGAGGGTATCCCTTGTATAGATGAGTACTCTTCCCCCTTTCTTACCTTCCTTGTCTTTCCTATAGGCAGAGTAGCCTAGGAGGTCAATTTCATGTGTTAGGATGTTTGGTTTGAGCCAGATTTCAGACAGCATGAGTATGTCTGGCTTATACATGTCCACCATCTCTGGACCTCATGGATCTTAGGTCACAGGCTACATACATTCATGTGAACTATTCGTAGTCCCCTGAGGGATACCCAGTTAGGGTTGTGAGGGGAGCCAATAGTAAAGTTTACTCTGGAGGGACCATGGTTGGTTTGGAGGTCCCAGAACAGGAGAATTAGTAGAAAGAACATCAGTTATCACACTTTCTGCAAAGATTGGGTTAGGTTCCTGTTGGCGCTTGCATTGGAGTTATAGAGCATGAGGTAGCAGGCACCTTTTTGGGTTAGACCATGCATTATTATTAATGAGTCATTGACAATTGTTTCAGGGGGTAGTGCAGGTCTAGGTACATTTGGTCTAATGGCCCACATGAAGTTCAAAACCTTTGTCCTTGCCCATGAGGTAATCCATCCCCTGGATAGCAAGTATGTACATGATAACTAGGAGTGTGCTCCTGTTAGCCATGGTAGTGTGTAGAGGGGTCAGGGTCTGTTTGTCCAGAATGGTAATATTTATCATCCTATCACACATCTAGCTATTTACCAGCCTATCAGACTTCTAACTGGAGCCTCTGCTCAGGATCCTGGGTCTCCTTCCTATGTGCCTAACATTCCAAGAGTTGTTAAGCTTATATTTCTAATTAGTTGCAGCCTGATACTAAGTAGGAACTCAGCTGGGAAATGTACAATATATATGGAGTGACAATCAGGGATAGCCTGAAAAAGAAAGGCAGACAATGTACTTACACATAACCTAATATCTATAGTCTTACACAGTCAGCAGGACCTAACATCTATAGCCTTACACAGTCAGCAGAAGCTGCATCTATCACTTTACTCAGTCAGCAGAGATGGGAGCAAGTGCCGGTAACCAAAGGAGTTCAGCAAAATATTCATGACTATGAGCTTAGACACAGTTCATACAGTACGAACAGCAATGTGAATGTTTAACAGTGAGGTGACTCCTATGGATAGATAAGGGATACCAATTTTCCTGAATGGGCCGTATGGAAAAGTTGAGCATTAGGAAACAAGAACTAGTACCTACTGATCAATACAGTTAGGCGATGTTCAGAACAGTAAGCTTAGGATACAGTTATTTAGCAGGACAGAGTTGATCATGATGACAACCACAGGTAACTCACAGGATAAAAAGAATATCTCTCCACTTCAGGAATGCGACTTGAGCAGGTCCATCCTCTAGGCAGAGCTTTGTGAGCTGTATTGAATAATTAGTGGATGAGGGGCGGGAGGGTGGTGCAAAATCCACTTCCCAGCAGCTTTGTAAGAGCAGGAACAGGTCTCTGGTGCACTTTTCTTTCTTTAAGTCCCCCAAATATTTTATATTTTTGCACAAAAGTCCCATGTCGTGGGGGACGGGAGGCAGCAGGTAAGCAGGCAGACGAGAGCTGCACCTCCGACCCCTGTTGCCAAACATCTAACTTCAGGAGTGAGGACCAAGGATTTAAATGCTGGGCAATTCTAGCCATTGCAGAGCCAAAGTAAAAAAATTCAAATGTTGGCACCTTTTTTCACCAGCAGCTGTGCTGATGAAACTCACGTCTGGGACAAGAAATCTACTCCTTGGCAGCTTTGTAAAAGAATGAATGGATCTCCAGTGCACTTTTCTTTCTTCAAGTCCACCAAATATTTTCCATTTTTGTTTAAAAATTATAGCAGAATCAACCAGATAATTGTACCCAGTGTGGAACAGCTACATAGATTTACTTATGGCTATCAGTGCCAGCCTGTGTGTGCTAGGTGTGTGTGTACGTGTGTGTGTGGCAGCCTGTCTGTGCCAGGTGTGGAGTGCTCTCACTGCTGGTGAGAAGGTTCTGATGGATGGAAAGTAGTGTAGGTGTGCAGCCCTAGTGGGAGGTGTGCAGTCATTGTGGGATAGCAGTGGCACACTTTACAGCGACACCACAACAGCGAAACCCGAAAACAGACAATTACAATGACAGTCGCTGTAATGGTCTATTTTCACTAAGGTGGCTTCTCATGATGTTCTGCCTCCTCTCTGAAACAACTCTGACCTGGAGTTGATTATATTTAAAAGCAGGTGGTGCAGGGGACATAGCCCCCCACAAAAAACACTTTCTTTTGTGATGGCACAATACTGGTGTTGGTATTGTGCCGTTGCTGTGCCGGATGTCGGCAAATGTATTGTCGACCACAAGTGGTGCTTCTGTGGGATAATGCACGGTCATGTGGTGTGTCTTATCCAATCAGGGATCCCACTTTTCACTGATTTTTCCTACCCATTTTATAAATATATATTATACTGGCACAGTCATGCCAGTACAGCTAGGGTTGCCTGGCCACTTCAATGTTAAAAGGCAAATTTTGCACTTTAATAACTTTGCAACTGTACAACCGATGTACCCCAAATTTTTCATGTGCTGTTTGTGTTTCGTTCCAGTCAGTGGTGCGGTTGTGGAGCTGCAGAGTACCAAAAACTGTGTCATTTACCTTTAGGTGCAAATTCTTTGCTCATCCATATCTCTGAAAGGGGTTGGGCATCTGGTCTGAAATTGTTAAGGTATATGGGGTCTGGGCAGCAGATGTGCCTTTTGAAGATTTGGTGAAAAAATATTGATCCATTTAAAAGTTATAAAGCTTTAAAGTTTCCCATTATAGCCTATGGGAAAAAATATATGTGCCATGTGAAAGCAGTTTCTGCTTTCGCAAAAGTACTTTTTGCTACCTCAAATGGAAAGATTTGTGCTGTGCTGCCACCATCTTGTTTTCAGTTAGTGACAGAGAAAAAACACCGTAATTCAAAAAATACTGCCCCTTGGTAAACACCAACAGTTGTGTTTACCTAATCAGGGTCCGAGGAACATGATTCTGGCATTAGTTTTTTTTTTAAATAGCGGCTGGAAATATGCTTTTTTTAATCAGCCCATAGTAGTGTCACAAATTTGCAGCACTATATTTGCAAAAGTGCCACAAATTTGCAGCAGTTTTCACACAAGTAATGGCACTGTTGTGCACCAATGGATGCAAATTTGCAGCACTTTTCACAAAAACTGCTGCAAATTTGTGGCAGTACTTCAATTAAAAAAAACCACCAGCCCTGTAAATGTCCAAAATCTTTCCTGGACATTTTTTTTTTTAAATAAGCCCAGAATTGTACTCTTTGGCCCCCATTTAGGAAAACACCTATCGGTGTTTACCTATTAAAATGTTATTTTATCCTTTTATTGCCTCCAAGGGGGCCGAGGCAAGTTTTATAGATAAAAAAAGGTTTTGCCAACATCGGGGTGCCCAATTCCCATGTCGGTGGTAGAACCCCCCCCCCGCCAGTGTGGGACACTGTGGAGCCCACTCCCAGTGTGTCAAAATATACATTTTTTTTAAATGTCTCTGCCAACATCGGGGTTCCCAATCCCTGTGTCGGTGGTAGACATCCACCCCCCACCCCACCTGCCACAGTGGGACACCACTGATTCACCAATACTTCGGGGACCCAAATTCCTAATGTTTTTCATTTCCCGTCTTTGTGCACTTTGTGTTTTACAACCCTAATGTCTGCATTAATGTAGTTTTTTTGCAAAGAATTTCTCTTCTTTTTCTGATAGTGGAATTGTATTCTCATTTGCGCAGGTCCCTTTGGGACCTGTACAAAATGAGTTAAATACAATATTGGAGACAGTCCTGACCCAGTGCATGGGCCCAGCAAGGCCCTGGCACACATGCCGATACCTTGTGGGTGAGGCTGCTTGACCCACCACAGGGTGTGTCATCTGCACCAAAACACTACTATGTCACTACCCAGGCTGGGGCTGGTGATGCATGCTGCAGCACCTTCCCTGTCAGCCTTGTCCCATTAAACCAGTTCACTGAGTTCACATCTCAGCTCAGCTCACCTCACTGGCACGGTATAGCAGCGTGTTCCCCAGAGGTGCACTGGACATTCCTGCAAACAATGGTACTTAATAAATTCTTTGTTTTTTAATATTTTGACCCCAAACTTTCAACATAATCTACTTATAACCCAACCTCATAAACCTCATAGGTGAAAATCTTCAAATCCATTCTGAAACAGCATTCCATGCCACAGGTGCAAAAACACATTTCAGACAAGATGTGAAAAATTACAGCTGTACTGTTTATGAGGCGATGTTAAAAAATGGCTATGTTGAAAATTTGGAGTCAAAATATTGAAAATACTAAAGTTATGCATGTGCATACAAACATTTCAGTGGACATGCGTAACCTGGCTGCCATCTTCCTAACCCCAGCCCAACCCTCCCACTGAGCACCCAACACATCACACCCCCCTTACCCTTTACTTACCTCTGGAAGTCATACAATGTCATGTTCTGTGGACCGGGACACATCTGCACTCTTTAAAGCTGAACCGCTAACTGAGGAATACAGGTAAGTGGATTTCAATGGTGTTATGAATTTATGTTCATAACTTTGCCATTTTTTGAAATGTTTTCACCAAATGTTCCACATAGCCTTTTTGGGATCCCACTTCATGAACACTGGTGGTGAAATTTCATTATTCCATCCCAAAAGGTGATTTCATGCAGTTACCGTGAAATCACCTTCCGGGCCTGATTAACAAAAAGACAGTGACAGTGTTCATGAGATGGTATCCCAAAAAGGCCATGTTGAAAATTTGGTAAAAAAATTCCAAAAAAATGGCAAAGTTATGAACATAAGTTCAAAACACCATTGAAATACATTATACGGCACTTACCAGTATTCCTCAGTTCGCGGTTTGGCTTCGAATAGTGCAGATGTGTCCCGGTGCATAGAACATGATATCATATGACCTCCAGAAGTAAGTATAGGGTAAGAGGGGTGTGAGGAGGTGGTTGCTCAGTGGGAGGGTCAGGCTGGGGATAGGGAGACGGTGGTGATGACAAGGGACCGTTTTCTTTTTTTCAGGTTAAAAAAGGAAAAAGATGGCAGGGGCATTTTTCTTTTTCGTAGATATACACATAAATAATTCTATTTCAGGACACTGGGGGTGGGCTGTCCAGTGTTCCACACTGCTGGGGGGGACTTGAGAATGCCGACACAGGGATTTGGCACCCCGATTTTAACACCTATAATTAAAAACAACAGGCTTGGGGGGGGCATCCCACACTGGGGGTGGCATCCCAGTGTCAGATTATACAAAAATAATTATTAAACTATTTTGGGATATTGGGGGTGGGATTCCAGTATCCCACACTGCTGGGGGGTGTAAATGCCAACATGAGGATTGGGCCCCCCAATGTCAGCAGTGTAACAAAATAAGGGGCTGCACAGAGGGGAAGCATCCATCACTGGTGGTGGGCATCCCAGTGTCAGATAATAATAATAATAAGAAATAAATAACTAAATAAATAAATTAATTAATTAATTAATACTCTAACACCAGGGATTTGGACCCCTGGTATGCAGATAACAGTTTAATTAAGGCACAGCACAGTCAGGATGGTGGGGCTACAATGACAGTAGCCCCATCCCTGACCTATGAGTCATGACGGCAGCAGGGGTTGCACTATATGACACAGCTGTCATTTATTAAAGGCAGCTGTGTGGCATAGTGCAAGCTACTGCTTTCACAAAAATTCAGTTATGAATAGAAAGTTAATTTTTTTGAACTGTGCATGCTCAGAAATGGAACATTTTTATTAAAGATTTTAAAAACTACTTAACAGCTGGACCTAAAAACCACAAAAGCACATACCTTTGAGCAAGTTTTATCAAACCTGAAAGCTTCAGGTTTCAAAGTCTCCTATATTTTTTAGTTATCCAATGGCAAAAAAAAAGTTTTAAAATTTAAAAGACTTAAGACTTTTAGGGTTTTTTACACTTCTGTAACTTTGTCCCCATTGAATCGATCTATGTGAAATTTATAGCATCAAGAGATTCTGGCACAGAGGCAGTATTTTTCAAATTTCATGTAAATCGGTTGAAAGGGGGCAAAGTTATTAAGGTGCAAACATTTGAGTTTAACATAGACGTGCTTACTCAACCCATATATACAGGTGCAACTGCACCTGTACAATTATAGGGGTGCGGTTGCATCCTACAGTTAGGGTTCAATGGTCACTTCTATGTTAAACCCAAAGTTTTGAACTTTAATAACTTTGCAACTGTTTGACCAATTCACATGCAATTTTACATGCACCATTGAAGACCACAGATCTCTGGATGTGGCAAGTTTCTATTTGGTTGGTTGTGTGGGTGCAGAGATACAAAGCATCAAAAATGTATAAATTACCATTTTTGTGTAAACTCTTTGACACCGTGTTTCTCAGAAATAGTTTGGACATTTGTTCTTCAATTTTTAGGGTATATAGGGATTGGGTCACAGATATGCCTTTTGAAGGTTTGGTGAAAAAATGTTAATCCATTCAAAAGTTATTACATTTCAAAGTTTCCCATTATTTCCAATAGCAAAAGTTAGATGCAAAAGAGGATTTCTTGATTGGTATTCTCTTTCTTTTTTTTTTGAACTTGCAAACTTTTATTAAAATTCAAGAACACATTACAGTGCATGCTATTTTGTTCATAGACGGCTCCATCATACAAGATAAGTCAATGTAATGCCATCATCATATTCTTTAGGTTTTAACAACTATTTTATCTTAACAGGGTCCCTCCACTTCAGACAACAAGTTTCCAGAGAAAGTTCATCAATCAAGTAGTCTCCTCAAAGAAAGGATCTTCCTGAGTTTCACTTTTGTCATGTCTTTTCTCAAATCCATTTACCAGCAAATCAACAGTGAAATATTACACTGTGAATAAATGATTCTTTCCAAATTAATGTATGCATGTTCTTCTTTCTCTATTTGTCTTTGGAGTTAAATAAAGAACAATAAAAATAAATAAATGCATTGAACAACACAAATACAAAAAACAAAAAGACTAGATTTATTTTAATAACGTAGGTACAGATCTGTGTCAACTCATTTAGTAATTGATTACTTCTTTCCATTTCTCCTTTATAGGATAGTGTTCTCTCCTATAGGTTGTCATGCCTCCTTGAATTCAAGTAGGCCCACTGGCCTATCTTTGTTCCCTATTACAAGCCTGATGAGATTTACAGCAGCATTCATCAGGCCTGCAACAGTTGTTGTAGGGTTTGTATTCCCTCTTTTTCTTCTATATGGTCGAAATATGGTAACCATCTAGAATTACATTTTTCAGTTGAAAGTCTTAGTTTTGCTGTGGTAGCTTCTGTAATTTTAAATTGGTCAATATTCATGTACCAGTTTTGGATTGGTGGGGTATCTGGGGACAGCCAGTGCTATGTAATTACTTTAAGGGCTGCCCCTATCATGACAAAGAAAATATATTTCCCTGTGGATAAAAGCAGTCCTTCAGCGGGGGGGGGGGAGCTCCCAATACCATTTTCTCAAATTCAGCTGGATGTAATAGTTTCTCTCACCCTATCCCAGAAAACCCGTATGTGCATGCAATCCCCAAAAATATGGAAGTGTGAGCCCTTTGATCCACAAAGTCTCCAACATCTATCCAAGGGGTGAATTGCATAATGTTTGGATTGAACTGGTGTTCTAAAAAATTTGATTATTACTTTCCAATGGAATTCTCACCATGAGGGGGAGCTAGTAGTTTTATAGATTCCCTGCCATACCCCCTGCCATAGATCCTCTGAGGCCTCTGTTCCCATTTCTTCATGCCAGTGGTCTATGACCTTCTGGATTGCTAAAGCACCCATATTTTCCTGGAGAGCTCTATATATTTGTGAAATGTAGTTTCTGGTATCTCTAAGTTGACTCTTCTGCTTTGTTAATGGAATGGGTGGGGGGGCTTCTTGCACTATGGCCATAATACATGGGCCCTTCCAAGTGTAATGAGCACATTGGTAAAATCTGTAGGAGTCGCTGCCAAGTAGGTGAAATTCTTGTTGAAGCTGGGGAAAAGTTTAAGTTGGTCTTCCATCACCCATTGTGATAGATATTTCAGACCCATTAAAGCCCATCTAGTAAAGCATGGGTCCCTTTCATCTGCCAGAAATTCCGGCAGGTAGGAAAATGAAATGTATTTCCATACTGGTGTTGGGATTTCCCAGCTTTGTCTGGCCCTTAGCCAGATGGAAAAGATGTGTTTAATCCATTGGTTTTTCCACTTTTTTAAGGTTGGGTTATAAAATCTCCCACTGGAGTAGTTGTATGGGAATCGTGGAGTTGGCCCCTTCCTCTATTGCCAGCCAACCATCTCCTTTTTCTGGGGTTATCATTTTTATTATAGGAAGGAGTTCAGCTGCTATATAGTAATTTTTTAAATTGGGTAGGCCCAAACCACCCTTCTCCTTTGACTCAGTTAAGATTTCCCAACTCACTCTTGGCTTCTTACCTGCCTAGATAAACCCTGAAAGTTTTTTTTCAAATCTTTCCAATCTTTTTGGAGGATTATTAAAGAAAGTGATGTGAAAAGAAAGAGATAACGAGGCAGTATATTTAATTTAACTGTCTCTATTCTGTTAAGAAAGGTTAGGAGCAACACCCTCCATCTATTTAAATCCACCCAGATCTGTTGTTTTAGGGCTCTGTAATTGTACTGATATAGTTTGGAAAGTTTATTGCAAATCTGTATACCTAAATATTGCACCTTTTTTTTTTACCCATCCGAATGGGTTTACCTTCTTTATTGTTTCGTCCCCCTTACCCCCAATCAGCATTATCTCTGTTTTTTCTTTATTTACACAAAAGTCTGAAATTTGGCCATAGTAATCTAATAATGCAATGAATGGAGGGATAGAGACACCAGGGTCCTCCAGAAATATTAAGGCATCATCTGCGTACAGCAAAATTCTATGTTGAATGTGATGTATCGATACCCCCCCTTATATCCTTATGTTCTCTGATAGCGTGGTCCAACGGTTCAACACTGATAGCAAATAATAATGGGGATGGGGGCATCCATGTCTAGTGCCCCTTTAGATATTAAAATAATCTGAAATGGTGCCATTAACCCAAACCCTTGCCTTCGGCCTCCTATAGCACAAAGACACCCAGTCTCTAAATTTGTACCCAATTACCATTGCTTCCATAACTTTGAATAAATCTTGCCAATTCAGGCAATCAAATGCCTTTTCTGCATCACAAAAATAGCCACTCTAGGTGGTGAGTTTGTGCCACTATAGCTCATAATGTTGAGTAGCTTCCTGATGTTATCATACATATGATGGTGCTGCATAAAACCCATTTGATCAGAATGGATTAGTAATTCTATGTATGTCTATAGATGCAGTGCTATAAAAATTTTAGTGAGAATTTTAAAGTCTTGGTTAAGGAGGGCAATAGGGCTGAATAACTCACATTTGGTTTTTTCCTTATCAAGTTTGTGGATGACCGTGATTAAGGAATCTTTCCAGGAATCTGGGGAGTCTCCTCCCTCTAGGCAGCTGTTAAAAAGTCCAGCTATAATGGGTGCTATAGTTGTGTAGTGGTGTTCTCGTTCCCAAATGCAGAATTCTCTTTCATGCTTCCACCATCTTGTTTTCAGTTAGCGAGGCAGAAAAACTTAAATTGCTTAAAAAGTTGTGCTACATGGTAAACAACAGCACTTGTGTTTACCTAATTGGGGTTCAAAAAATCAGATTCTGGAGTTAGTTTTTTAAAATAAAACCCAGAAACATGTTTATTTTAATCTGTGGAATTCATCTTGTGCAAATCACAGAATTACTTTTTTGCTAAAGAAGAATCCTCTTTTTCAAATTACGAAAAGGATTCTGTTTTATCACTAAACACAATTCTTTTTCCACAATTTGTGAAAGAGGATTTTTTCATATAGCTGTTCCTTTGACACTTCATACAAAACAAATGCTTTGTAATTTTGCATGGACTGTTTTAGGGTACTAAGGGCTTGCCACACAGATGTGCCTTTTGCAGGTTTGGTGAAAATATAGAGGATAATGGATGGTCTTCACGTAATAACCATGCAATAATCACTTTGAGAGGTCGTCATGACATTGTAAACCTCGACAGCAAAGCTCGAGAGGTTTACTGTTGTCATGGCAACCTCAAGAAGTGATTGCAGCGTGGTTGTTGCCAGAAGACCATCCAATAGCTTTTATAGTGTATGGGAATCAATTTGTGTTGAATTCACAATACAGAATGTTACACAGAGTGAACATTTTGTTTTGTTATACCATTGTTATGACATAGTGAAAAGGGTATAACAACAATCTGATGTCATATCAATGATATAACAACTTTGTAAAGTGTGTGAATTTAGTTAATAATAAGCCTCTTCCATACATTACATATTGCTTTGCTCCTGAGTTTTGAAGATTTACATTGTCATTTATTTCCCATAGGATTACACTGTAATGGGAGGTGTGCACAGTTGTTTCTTTGTCACTGCGCTGTGAAGTAGTCATTTGCAATTTTGTGCTGAAATTTTCATGATGCTGAGGGCTTGCCTCACAGATATGCCTTTTGCAGGTTTGGTGAAAATATATTACTTTCCTATGGAGTTCTGTGGCTTTACATTTTGCTTAATTTCCCAAAGGATTACATTATAATGTGAGGTGTACGTAGTCATTTCTTTGTCACTACACTGTGAAGAAATGGTTTGAAATTTTGTTCTGAAATTTTCAGGGTACTGAGGCCTTGCCTCACAGATGTGCTTTTTGTAAGCATGGTGAAAATATATTAGTTTGCTCTGCAGTTGTGCCGCTCTACATTTTGCTTCATTTTCCATTGGATACTTTGGATTAAGTTATATACCATAAATCTTTGAATAGAAGCTGTAGCATCTATTAAAATTTTGTATTTTGGCCTGAGGATTGTATCTGAGATCAGCTTGTATTGAAACACCCATTTTTTAACATGTCCAGAATCTGAGCAAGCATATTGTATAAGATCTACTTCACAGTGAAATAAACATTAGCTAAGAGCATATGAAACACATTAATGATAATATTTCAAGAGATTAAAATCACAGAGAGATGATACAGCTAAACAGCAGATGGTAAGACACTTTGTCAGCACAACACAAACTGGAGGCTGGGCACGCACAAAACCAATTATTCTAGACACTGCAGCTTACGAAAGAACAATAAACATTTATTAACATTTCATCTTGGGAATGAAACAGAACAAAGTCTGCACATGCCTGATGTGTTTTGGACTTTAGCAATCCTTTATCAAAGGCCTGCTAAAGTCTGAAATGTGTCAGGTGTGTGCAGACATTGTTCTGTTTCATTCCCAGCATGGAATTTTAATAAATGTTTACTGTGTTTTTCATAGACTGCAGTGTCTAGAATAATTGATTTTGTGAATGCCCAGCCTCCAGTCTGTGTTATTCTTGCCTTTTGCCATGAGCACCACTACCGTATAGCACACCTTTTTTGTCCGAATACTTAGTCAGTACACTAGAAGTCCAATCTGAAGTGCTTTAGGTAACATGATTAGAGGCTGCAGCTTATATTCAAGGGTGAATTTTAATAAAATGTTTCACTATGGCCTGCAGCTTATATTTGAGGGTGGCTTATATTCAAGGCCAGCTTCTGATCAAAGATATACAGTATCTGTTAGAGTTAATGGGGGGGCACATATCTGATATTATCCAGGGTACCAAAGTACACCTTCTGTGGTGTGTCCCCCCCCTTTAAATACTACTTGTTCCGTAGTTTGGTTAGGGGTAAGTTATTTGTCTATTAGAGTTAAGGGGAGCATATATGTAATATTGTTCAGGGTGGCCAAGGTACAGTTTGTGTCATGTGTGCCCTCCACCAAATATTACATGTTCTGGAGTTAGGGTTAGGTTATGTGTCTGTTGGAGTTAAGGGGGGGAGCACATATCTGCTATTGTTCAAGGTGCTGAGGTGCACCTTCTGTCTTGTGTACCACCCATTAAATATTACTTGTTGTGGACTTATGGTTAGAGACAGCTATTCAAGTTACTGTTACAAAGATGTTTGTGACTTAGGGTATGAATACTACTAAGGATTGATGCATGGATGGGAACACAGTGCTCAGAGGGTCCTGCACTCCCACATACAAATATGGATATTAATAATGACTAATACATGGATGGCAGTGCAGGGTAGCACTACACTATGTAATAAATTATGTATGGATGGGAGTACAGGTACGAGAGGGCTGTGCACTCTAACATGCAAATAAATGGGCCCTGCACTCCCACATGGAAATAAGACTACAATTACTGTCAGTGAAGAATTATTGCTAGTTGGGAGTGCAAAGCCCAGAGGGCGCTGTGATCCCAGAAGCAAATAAGACTATGATTATACTTTCTCAGAAAGTAAGAAAATTCTTTGCAAAAAATTTGTTAATGCATCAGTTAGGGTTCCAGCATCAAAGGTTTGGAAATGTGGTGTTAAGGTTTCCATCCCTAACACCCCAACCAACCCCCACCCTCCACGCAGCAACAAGCACTGGGGGTGTGCCTTGGGGTTGTCAACCCTAATGCTCACCCTATTCTTCTATACTGTATCACCTCAACTTCCTTATACATGTAATGGGGTGAGTGGTAGGGCTCAAAACCACAAGGCACACCCTCCGGAGCCTGTTGGTGCGTGGAAGGTGGGGGTGGGGTGTTAGAGTTGGAAACCCTAACACCACATTTCCAAACTCTTGATGCTGGAACCCTAACTGATACATTAATGAAGATATATATATGTATGTATATGTGTATATATATATATATATATATATATATATATATATATATATATGATAGGAGCAATTGCTCCCCTATAGTTAGGGTTGAGTAGGCACTTTAATGTTAAACCTCAATTTTTGCATGTTAATAACTTTGCAACCGTTCAACAGGTTTGCATGGAATTTGCAATGTGCAGTGTTGTGTGGTAGATCTCTTGAGTTTGAAAGTTTTATTTTGGTCAGACTTACAGTTTCTGCACAGCAAAGTGCTGAAAAACAAATGTTTCGCACTTTTGACACGTTTTATGCGTATGGAGCTGCGACCACACCATGTGGTCTTTTGGTCTGAAAATTGGAACATGGAAAGAGTTTGGATCAGAGAACAATCCGGCATTGGTTTGGTTAAAAAAATATTAATCCTTTCCAAAGTTATTGAATTTTTAATTTTTGGGTTCTGAACATGCTCAGTTCACTCCAAGATTTATATGTATGTTTTGCAAAAGAGGATTGGGCTCATGGTCAAGGATTTTGTCTTCTCTTGAATGAGGATTTAAGAAAATCCTGGTCCACCAGAAACATTCCTTGGCCGTGAGCTGCCAACTTGTTTTCATTTTTCCCCCAAACAAAATGTCGGAACTTCTTAAATGGGTGCCTTTTTCTTGTAATAAGGCATGGGTTTTGTTCACAGGGTGATGCCCTCTACAAGCCACTACTTTTGGTTTGCTTCATTTTGTCCAGAAAATAACCTTTTGAAATTTAAATATTCTTTGACCATGACTCGCTAATGATCCTCTTTCGTGAGCTGACAAAATCCCAGTCTACAAGCCGATCCTCTTTCATGAGGCTGCAAAATCCTTGTCCGTCACTTTGTGACCAGATGGCCCTTCTCTCAGACGAGGATTAAGGTGACATTCAAGGATTTTGCTACCTCGCAAAAGAGGATCACTTTGCAGACTGGGATTTTATCAGCTCGCGAAAGGGAATTGGGTTTTTGAATCCTCGTTCGTGAGGTGACAAAATCGCGGTCCACAAGCTGTCAAAATCTTAGTCTGTGAGCCGATCCTCTTTTGCGAGCTACCAAAATCCTTGACCATCACTTTGTGACCAGATGGCCCTTCTTGCAGAAAAGGATTCACTCATGGTCAAGGATTCTGCTACCTAGTGAAAGAGGATCGGGTGACAGACTAGGATTTTGTCAGCTCATAAAAAAGGATTAGTTTTTTGGATCCTCTTTTGTGAGGTGACAAAATCACAGTCCGCGAGCTGTCAAAATCATAGTCTGCCACCCTATCCTCTTTTGTGAGGTAGCAAAATCATTGACCGTCACTTAGGGACCAGATGGCTAAAATCTGATGGTCAAGGATTTCTCATGGATATGATTTTGACAGCTCATGAACGGCGATTAATCTGACGGTCGAGGATTTTGCTACCTCAAGAACTAGGAATTTTTAAAAATTTAAAAAACTTCCCACTGCATTGTTAATTAACGGTTTGGTGTTTTCACTTGCATTTTTCAGGGTATTAAGGAGATGCCCTAGAGATGTGAATTGTGATATTTAGGTGTTGGAAAGCTAAGCGGTTCGATAGATACGCCATCACATAGTTGAGATTTTTTCCCATACGATACCACTGCAAAGCCCATCACGCCTTTTGGTGCCTGTATCTCAAAAACAGTTTGCGATATGGATTTTTTGTCAAAAAAATTCTTAGTCCTCCTATAGGAGGACTACATACAGAAGTAGGTTGGAAAGCCATGAATACCATGAATTGTGAATTTTTCTTCTCAACCCTAACATCTCATGTATCCACTTTAGTCACTTTAACCCTAACTGATGCATTACACAAAGTTTTTTGCAATGAAAAAAAAATGTAAATGAGTGGAATATGTGATGGTGTTTTTCTCCCCCCCCCAAAAAAAAACTGTTTTTGCAGAATTAAGACCTGAAGTTTCTTTTTCTCCTATTGTATATATATATATATATATATATATATGTATATATATTTCTTTTTTAGTCTGTTGAGCAACAGCATATTTATTTTGTTTAAATTCTCCCCCTTCCTTCTCTTTTATTTCTATGTCTATACTTCTGTACTTATTTCCTAATTAAATAGCGTGTTGGCCACTCGCTATCAAATCTATTCCTTTCAATTCCTCTTCAGGTTCTTAAGTAATGTAAAACAGCTAATTCTAAAGCCTAGTGCATTCCATGATTATGGACACAGAAAACTGGATAAATCTAGTTAGTAAAACCCTTGCCATACCCGTGTGGGAAGCTAAAAGAAATATTATGAATGTATGGCGTTTTTTCAGTGCATTCTGAAAAGTCTAGGGAAACAGGTGACACAGAGCAAGATTACAAGCTCATAATCCCATACTAATATTTTATCTTGTGTCTATCCTGCATCCCTATGGTAAAAGTATGAGCACCCTTAAGATTGTATAGTCTGGGAAAGGAAAGAAAAGAAAGGTTAACTTCCTAGTGAGCAGTATTTATGCATCTCAAACAGCACAGTAGTATTTCTGTGTACAGTTGTACATTCTGTGTTGTGAGTACATGAATTAAGGAAGTTGAAATACATTACTGTTCTTTGTGAGCCAAGTCCTGTTAGCAAGCTAGGTAACCCTGTGTCTGCATGAAGAAACCTTCTGACTCTCCAGGTGTGTCCTATAGGAGGGAGTGAGCCGCACATCATGGTCATTGTATACAAGAGCCAAACCTCCTTCTATTTAAGTGGGCGGTATCTTGCTTAATACAGCTCATATTCCATAATTATGAATAATCACTAAGATCCAATGTTTAAAATAAACATAATGGTTTATATTGATTATTCACAGGAGAATCCAATTGTATGTAAAAGGAAATTAATACTTGGAATTATATGTATAAATTCAGTATTTGTATTAATTGATAGGTGGAGTTTCAATTTGTGGGTGGGATCACAGTCCTATATCAAGGCAGAATTGATGTTGTAATTCAGATAGTCGTTGGGAGAGGACCTGTTTGGTTCTCCCAGAGAGATCTCTGAGAGGTCAGGCACAGTTTGATGTTGGTAGAATAGCTCTAATTGTTCATGCCAAACCTGTGCTTTTGTATTTGTTTCTTTACTTTGAACAAAGTGAGTCTCTAACTCTTATTATTTCAAATTTATTTTTTTTGAATAAAAATCATACCTATTCAAGGTATGTTGTACCACTTATGCTGTCTCTTGTAAAGTCTTTTCTTACACCCCACGACAAATTGGTACCAGAAGTGGGTACTCTGGTGATTCACACTAAAAGATCCCAGAAATAGATACTGGTTTTAGTATCTCTGACTTAAATTTGAGACAGCAGGTACATGGCCTATAAAATGGAGGAGCCATCTGGAGCTGTAACAAGAAGCCAGACACTCTTAACTGGGGAACCACTGTTGTCAGGACTTCCTCCTGTTGTTAGACCAAGAGTAAAACGGTATGGTCCCTGATGACATTGAGGAACTTATCGTCAGATGCAGGCCATAATATGGAGGAGCCAGAATGACCAGATAGTGTACCCCAGATGATTTACGGAGCTGTTACGCTGGTTGGCACTCAAGGCAAGTGGAGCAGGACAGACAAAGAGATCGGGAGTACCAGGAACGAGAGCAGGAATGCAGAAGACAGGACCAGAGGTGGGCAGACACCATACAATTGTTACAGACCTTAGGGGCAGGACAGGGGGCTCAAACCACTCCAAAAGACATAAAACTAACTAAAATGACACTATCAGATGATATTGAGTCCTATCTAACAACATTTGAACGGGTAGCACAAGCATGTAATTGGCCTCCAACACAATGGGTGGTTCATCTTGCCCCTTATTTAACAGGAAAAGCACAATTAGCCTATACCAACATGGACAGTGCTTCTGTTAATGACTATACAGCAGTTAAACAGGAGATTCTGAAACGTTTCGATATCAATTCAGAAACCTATAGGCAAAGATTCGATCCTTAAAACATGTGTCTCATATTCCACCTCGAGAAACATACACCAGACTCAAGACCTCTGTGGCAAGTGGATCCAACCAGAGGGGAAGACAGTGAAGGCCGTCATGGATATGTTTATCTTGGAACAATTCATACAGATTATACCCGCCAATGTACAGCTATGGATCAGGGAACATAATCCAGATAATGCAGATCTTGCCATCACGCTGGCTGAGGATTTTCTTGCCGCCAGACAGCCCCTGCGGAAAGGATTCCAAAAGACAGACAGTAACCCTGTTACTAGACCTACTACTACAACAACACCGTAAGACCTTTCTTTCCAACTAATCATAACATCGGGGTGTTAAAGAAAATATGACTGTTCCTGTTAAACAAAAAGAAACTACAATAGAATGTCATTATTGTCATGGCTTGGGACATATTGCCGGTTCTGTCTCTAAAAAGGAAGGACCCGGCCTATTTTGCTTCTATAGACTTGGGTGACTTTGTTATTCCTGTACAGGTTAATGGACAAACTGTTGATGGACTTGTAGACTCTGGCAGCAAACAAAGCCTCATTCGAGCAGATTTGGTTCATTTGACAAATCCTGTTTCCACAACAGGTATAATTTGTATTCATGGAGACATTCATCAATGTCCAACAACTGCAGTACCAATTTATAAATGGACTTATGGACACTGTTACTGTGGGGTAGTTCCCACTTTACCTGTTCCTTTTATTTTAGGTCAAGATTATGACAGATTTTCACAAATAGTATCTTCCTGTCAGAATGTAAATGTTGATAATTTAGTCGCAGTTGCTACTAGATCTCAGATTGCTACTAATCCTGAACAGAATGATTTACCTTTTCCTTCCAGGATGAAATCTTTGGGAAGTTAGGGAAAAATAGGAAAACTAAGGCAGAAAAAAGGAAAGTACAAAAACAATGGAAAAAAGAGAAAACACCTGTAGAATTGATGCCCCAACTACAGATGTACAATATAGCTCAGGAACAAAAAGAAGATACCTCTCTTACTTCTATATTTACACAAGCAGGATCAGATAATCTAACCAAAACCCTATAGTAACAAAAAGAAATATTTTGTACAGAATTTGTGTCCATCCTACCACCCAAGAACAGGTTGAGCAGTTAATAGTCCCTAAGAAATATAGGTCTGACTTATTTCTTGCTCATGATATGCCCAGTGCTGGTCATGCAGGGAGGGAAAGAACTTTAGCTAGGCTCCTACAACGGTTTTATTGGCCTGGTATCCATGATTCTGTTGCCGAATACTGTCATAGTTGCCCAGAATGTCAACAGATTAACCAGGTAACCAAAAGAGACCAAGTACCCCTCAGACCTTTACCTCTAGTTACACAGCCCTTTGAGCGAATAGCAATGGATATTGTTGGCCCCTTGACTAAAAGTTCTAAAGCAAATAAGTTCATCTTGGTTATTTGTGACTATGCCACCAAGTATCTGGAGGCTTATCCTCTCCGGACTATCACTACAGCTAAAATAGCTGAAAAGGTTCTTGATTATTGTAGCAGATTGGGAATACAAAAAGTAATATTAACAGACAGAGGAGCAAATTTTGTGCAGCTTTTCTATCAGAACTTTATAAACTGCTTGGTGTTACTGCCATATGACGACCCTTATCATCCACAAACAGATGGCCTTGTAGAAAGGTTTAATCAAACATTAAAACGCATGTTATGAAAATTTGTGGATGATGAAGGGAAATATTGGGATCATTATCTTCCACTGTTCCTATTTGCATAGCGGAGGTCCTCAGACCTCACTGATTTTCACCATTCCAGTTGTTGTATGGCCGTAATCCCGTGGACCTTTAGATGTAATAAAGGAAGCTTGGGAAGGTGATCTTTACATCAAACATGTAAATGTTTTAGAATATATGAAGGAAATACGGAAAAACTACTTTTATACACTCAACAGGCATATAAAATGCTGTAGAAGCTCAGGTAAAACAAAAACTTTGTATGATATAAAAACATGTGACAAGGTTTTAAACCAGGGATAAGGTGTTGCTTCTCTTACCATCATCCAAAAACAAGTTACTAATGAAGTGGCAAGGTCCCTACAATATTGTAGAACAAACTGGACCAGTCGCATTACAAATTGAAAACCCCAGGAAGCGTTCCCCTTACAAAATATACCATGCCAATTTGTTAAGAGTATGGCAGGAACGAGCAGAACCAAAGCCCTGTTGTTATATCTATACAGAGAGTCAGAATACTGACTTAGACTTGGCATATCAAAGATTGGAAAATGACAGGGAAAAAGACAAGACGGTGATCATTAATCTGGCTTTAACAAAAGAACAACAAAAAGATATTGATCACCTTCTTGATCAATTTTCCACAGTATTTACTACTAAACCAGGGCGTGCTGTAAATGTAACACACCAAATCAAAACCACTGCTTCACCTATAAGACAAAAAGCTTATAGATTACCTGAAAAACTTCGATCAGAGGTAAAACAAGAGATCGATAAATTATTGGCCTTAGGGATCATAGAACCTTCAGTAAGCCCATGGTCATCTCCCATGGTTATAGTCCCCAAAAAGGAAGGAGGAATTCGCCTGCTTAGACTTTAGGAAACTAAATTTGGTGTCTCAATTGATGGCTATCCTATGCCTAGGGTAGATGATATTATTGACCAAATTGGCCAAGCCCAATATATCACTACCTTAGACCTTACAAAAGGATATTGGCAGATTCCATTAGCTCTTGAATCCAAAGACAAAACTGCTTTTAGTACCCCTTATGGTTTATTCCAGTTCAAATATATGCCTTTTGGTCTACACGGAGCACCAGCAACTTTTCAACGATACATGGATCAGTTATTGGCACCACATTTACAGTATTGCTCTGCTTATTTGGATGATGTAGTTGTCCATAGTAAGGATTGGCCATCCCATCTTGTCCAGTTAAGCAAAGTTATACAAACTATAAAGTCAGCAGGGCTTACGATCAACCCTTCCAAATGTTGTATAGCTATGCAAGAAGCCAAATATCTGGGTTTCATCTTAGGCAATGGGATCATTCGACCTGAAGTGGACAAGGTCGCGGCAGTAGCAAACTGTCCTGTCCCTCAAACTAAGACAGATGTAAGATCTTTCTTGGGGCTTGCAGGATACTACCGCCGTTTCATTCCCGACTTCGCCACAATTGCTACACCTCTCACTGAGTTAACAAAGAAAACTGTACCTAATAAAATTCCATGGTCTGTGACTTGTGATAAAGCTTTTTATTCCATCAAAGCTGCTTTATGCGCATCACCCATATTACGTTCACCTGATTTTCACAACCATTTGAAGTTCACACAGATGCTTCAGATACTGGGTTGGGAGCTGTACTATGTCAAACCATCAAAGGTGAAGAACATCCATCCTTTATGTCAGCCATAAATTATTTCCAAGAGAACTCAAATATGCCACCATTGAGAAGGAATGTTTCATGCATTAAATGGGCAATTGAAGCTTTAAAGTTCTATTTATGGGGTAACCATTTTACATTAGTCACTGATCATAATCCCTTATGCTGGCTACAGAAATAAAGGATAAGAATGCCCGTATCCTTCGATGGTATTTAGCTCTGCAACCCTATTCCTTTGAGATTAAACACAGGTCTGAGCTAAGCATAAAATGCTGATTTTTGTCCAGATATGGTAATTATGGATCAATTAAACCCCAGGCAAAATGAAGTAATTAATGTACTTAAAACAGATTAATGTAGGTTGTTTAAATAACATCCTACTCGTGTTATTTAGGGTGCCCTGGTGGGCTTCTGTGAGGTGGGTGGAACTCCATCCCATTCCTATAGGAATGTGGAGATATTAACTTTTCATACAAACCAATAGCACTTGGTTTGTTTTTGAAAGGGGGTATTTGTGATGGTGTTTTCTTTCCCCACAAAAAACTGTTTTGCAGAACTAAGACCTGAAGTTTCTTTTTCTCCTATTATATATATATATATATATATATATATATATATTTTTTTCAGTCTGTTAACAACAGCATATTTATTTTGTTTAAATTCTCCCCTTCCTTCTCTTATTTCTATGTCTATACTTCTGTACTTATTTCCTAATTAAATAGCGTGTTACTATCGCTATCAAATCTATTCCTTTCAATTCCTCTTCAGGTTCTTAAGTAATGTAAAACAGCTAATTCTAAAGCCTAGTGCATTCCATGATTATGGACACAGAAAACTGATAAATCTATTTAGTAAAACCCTCATACTCGTGTGGGAAGCTAAAAGAAATATTATGAATGTATGGCGTTTTTCAGTGCATTCTGAAAAGTCTAGGGAAACAGGTGACACAGAGCAAGATAACAAGCTCATAATCCCATACTAATATTTTATCTTGTGTCTATCCTGCATCCCTATGGTAAAAGTATGAGCACCCTTAAGATTGTATAGTCTGGGAAAGGAAAAAAGAAAGGTTAACTTCCTAGTGAGCAGTATTTATGCATCTCAAACAGCACAGTAGTATTTCTGTGTACATTTGTACATTCTGTGTTGTGAGTACATGAATTAAGGAAGTTGAAATACATTACTGTTCTTTGTGAGCCAAGTTCTGTTAGCAAGCTAGGTAACCCTGTGTCTGCATGAAGAAACCTTCTGACTCTCCAGGTGTGTCCTATAGGGAGGGAGTGAGTGGCACATCATGGTCATTGTTATACAAGAGCCAAACCCCTCCTTCTATTTAAGTGGGTGGTACCTTGCTTAATACAGCTCATATTCCCATAATTAAGGAATAATCACTCAAGATCCAATGTTTAAAATAAACATAATGGTTTATATTGATTATTCATACAGGAGAATCCAATTGTATGTAAAAAGGAAATTAATACTTGGAATTATATGTATAAATTCAGTATTTGTATTAATTGATAGGTGGAGTTTCAATTTGTGGGTGGGATCACAGTCCCTATATCAAGGCAGAATTGATGTTGTAATTCAGATAGTCGTTGGGAGAGGACCTGTTTGGTTCTCCCAGAGAGATCTCTGAGAGGTCAGGCACAGTTTGATGTTGGTAGAATAGCTCTAATTGTTCATGTCAAACCTGTGCTTTTTGTATTTGTTTTCTTTACTTTGAACAAAATGAGTCTCTAACTTTTATTATTTCAAATTTATTTTTTTTTGAATAAAAATCATACCTATTCAAGGTATGTTGTACCACTTATGCTGTCTCTTGTAAAAGCCTTTTCTTACACCCCACGACGGAATACATGATTTATCTGCACAAGAGCTGTTTGACCTCATGTAACTTCATGAGTGGCGTAAGCCATGGGTGTGGTTCCCAAGGTGAAACTGCCAAGTGCAGATAAGTCATGTACTGTATTCCACAAGGTTTCCACTGCAGATCTCTTTTATGCAATAGGAATTGAATTAATTTAATTTTATTTATTTATTTTTGGGAGAGTTTGAGTTTTATTTTTTTATAAATTGAGTGGGATTATTTTCTGTATTCCTGGTCAAGCTTGGGCTGGTTTCTGTGATTATTAGGATGGTTGATGTTTAGTCAATGTCCCACATTGAGAGGGTTGTTTTTGGTATGTGGGAGGGACAGAGAGTTCTGAAATCATGATGGCTCCATTTTTCACTTAGCAAGAGTTAGAGTGAGCCATTGTGGTTTTTTTTTTTTTTGTGGTAGATTTTCTTTTTTTTTAATTTCTGTTTTTTTCTTATAGTAAATTATTTATCTGATCAGTCCTGCCATATCCGGTTGTTTATGCCATTACTGTGACTTAGTGTCTGTGGAGCAAAGGACTGAGGTGATGCAGTGTGAGAAGCAGCCTGTGTGAGAGAACATGGGGAGAAGAGAGAGCTGTCAGGTAGAATTTGGTAACTGCATATGGGGTTGGGAAGACCTGAAAGTCAGCGAAGAGATAAAAAAAGGTACTGGTTTGAAGTGTTTTATTGAAAACTGTACATATTGTTCTAGGTAAGAGCAGACTGGAGGGGTGAAGAGGTAATGCGAGGGTGAGGATCAGAAGGGACAGGAGTGCAGTGTTAAAGCAGCAGTGGGGATGGGGGAGTACCTAATTAGACACAGCTTTAGTGTTCGTTTTTACATTTTTTTATGTTGTGTTTCAATACATTTAAGAAGCTGTTCTGTGAGTCAAGTTGTGTGAGAGAGCAGTGTGGAAGGGTGAGAGCAAGTTGTAGGTGGGAGAATTAGTGGGTGGGAGGAGAGGATGGCTGCAATATGATTTAAAAAAATAGCTGAAACTAGATTCCGTTTGGGAGTGTTTTCTTGTTGGTAGCAGCTTCGTAGGACAGAAACAGGGATGTTGCAGAGAGAAATGGTTCTGTTGTACTTGGGAAGCTTTTGTGGGGACAACTGCAAATCATATAATACTGGTGGGAAAGTAGTGCTGGCTGGGGGGTTTGATTGATGGCAGGGTGTTAAATAAATGGTGTTTGACATTATGGCATTAACTTAATGGTGGTTCCACAATTCCAAAATGTATTTAACACCCATGAAAATAAGCACATTTATTTAATAGTTTATTCACTCACATATATATATATATATATATATATATTATGGTAGCATGGTAGTGCTACCATAGTTAGGGTTGAAGAGCCCTTTTAATTTTAAAGTGTTAAACTTTGCACCTTAATAACTTTGCAATCATTCAACGGATTTGTCAGAAATTTTGTAGACACAGGGCATAACCATAGATCTTGGACCATAGATCTTGGGATCTACCAAATTTTGTACCAGTCGGATATATGGTTGTGGAGTTATTAAGTGACATCCATGTGCGCATTTATGTTTTTTTGTTCATTCTTTGCTTTCGCCCACCACAGGTCACTCTGGTTTGAGGCGACTGGTCAGAAAACTTTAGGGAACATGTGGCCCATGTGTCTGATGTGCCTTTTGAAGATTTCATGAAAAAATATTGAACGGTTCAAAAGTTATTCAAAAAACAAGTTCCTATTATAAGTCAATGGAAAAAGTTAACAAAAACTTTGAAAGTGTCGCAAATGCACTTTTTACTTTCGCAAATGGCCCTAGTAGTGTCGCAAATCTGCCATCTTGTTTTCAGTTAGTGATCAGAAAAATGCTTGCCATTTAAAATTGGGATCCTCTAGGGACACAATTCTTTTTGTGTTCATCTAGTCAGACCCTGAGGATGCTAGCCATGTCTTTATTTTGGGGTTAAACACCCCAGAAATATGTTTTTCAAATTTCCAGAAAAAATAGTGTCGCAAAGTAGTGTCGCACCTGTGACACTTTTGCGAAATTTTGTGAAAAGTGTCGCAAATTACAACACTACTTTTCTAGGCTATGGCCAAAATGACAGGAGTTCTTTGCCAACCTGCTGGAAAAGAACTGTTTGCTCTTTTGGGTTCAAGTTTGGAAGGAAAGCAGCCAACATGCTGTTTCTCCTAGCAGTGGAACCCATGGCTGCTGCAATCCATCAACGTCCCCTTATAGCTGGTATTACTGAAGGTCATCCACAACCCACCACCCTTATGTACACTGATGACCTGCTGGTTATATTGAGAGATGCCCCAATGCCATTCGACCTCTTCTTACCCTATTAGAACACTTCTCTCATATCTCTGGACTCAAAATTAATCAGATAAAAACAGAGATCCTTCCACTTAATTCTAAATGTCTCCCACACATCATGTCCCACTTTGGCCTTAAATGGTCACAACACACCATAACATATCTGGGAATCAAAGTGGGTGCTGATATTGGGAAATGGTGGGACAACAACTTAGGCCCTCTACTATCTAGTTGATCTGATTTGGACCGCTGGTCTCGTCTTAACCTTACACTAGCTGGGAAAATATCGGCTTATAAAATTTCAATTGCACGTAAAATCTTCTATTTAATATCTCATATCCCCTTGTCTCTTCCTACAGTATGGATTAAAAAAATTGAAAAAACTATTGGTCATTTTTTATAGTGTAAAGCTAAACCCCGCTTGGGCAAAAATATACTAAGAGCACACTGGAAACATGGAGGATGGGGTCTCCCATGGATAGAGGGCTACAAAATAGCATACCAATGCTCACAGACCTTGAAATGGTTCAACCCACAGTCTGAAGAGTCACCCCAATGATTAACAATAGAACAAGGCTTCTGTGGATCCCCTGTTACAGCTACACTGTTGTGGCCTGGGGCCTCTAAGGAGCTTATGTTGCACCCCACCATAGGTCCCTCAGTTCAGTGCTGGTGAATCCTCCACAAAAAATTAAATGTATCAGCCCTTCCTTTACTATACACTCCCTTGTGGAATAACCCCAATGTCACCATAGGTGGTCTGCCTGTGTCTTGGTCCACTTGGCAGGGGAAAGGCATCCTATTTGTAAAGGATCTACTGGTCAAGGGCTCTATAGTGGTAGATACATTTCAACAACTACAAAGTAAATGGAAATTACACAGCTCCGAATTCTGGAAGTATTTGCAGATCAGAGATGCCTTGAAACAAAGGTTGAAACAGGCAGATACATCTAAGGACCTTTCACCCCCAGTACACTCGTGGCTTGCCCTACAGAAGGAGATGGAAGGTACAATTTACACCCTAATTAGAGATACCTTGCCTACCCCTAATCAATCTTCAAGGTACAAGTGGGAAAAGGCCTTAAAAATGTCATTGACCGAAACCCAGTGGAATCAGTGCTGGCAGGTAGGACATAAAGTGTTTGCGGACACTAGGAGCAGACTTATCCAAAATAAAATAATGCACTCCTGGTATAGAACTCCTGTAATGCTAAAGAAAATGCAAGTGCTCTCTCATGATAAATGTTGGAGATGCCATGCACATGGAGGAGATCTTTATCACATTTTATGGCTCTGCCCTTTGATTGCAGATGTTTGGAAGTCTGCCCATAGTGCAGCAAACCTAATCCTACAATGTAATATCCCTCTTAGTCCTCCCCTTATGCTGTTAGGTCTCAAATCTGAAGTCCCAAATCTCAGTCCTCACGCATTTAGATGGCTGATGCTCCTAAGCATGCAGGTGAAATGCTCTATCCTCAAAAACTGGAGATCTTCTAATATACCTAGTATAACAGAGATCTTATCTGCTCTTACATACATATTCGAATTAGATAGACGTTCTCACCTGATGACAGGGTGAATGCCTCTTTACCATTGTTGCTGGGCTCCATACATGGCTTACCTGGCCTCCAAAGCAGGTGTCGGTTGACTTGGTCTTTTGTTACCTTATAATTTTCTACTTCCTAATATGATGTACTGCATAATCAGATCATTGAACTTAGGTTTTATTTTTTGTTTCTTATCATCAGTAAGCATGCGCTGTCTATCTTTTATCTAACATAGGAGGACATTGTAAATAGTTATTACTGTTATCATTTACTGTTATTGTTAGGTTATTTGTAAGTTCTTTCTACATACGGCCCAGATATTCAAAAGAGTTGAGCCATGCGCAATGGGGTTGCGCCTGTGCAAGTCTGAAATTGCGCCATTCTGCGATATTCAGCAGGAGGCAGTTGCGCCCCCGGAAACATGCTGAGCAACAGCGCAATGATAATGAAGGCATGCGCAACTGAAGGGGGAGGAACCATGCATAGATGGCGCAGTGTGATATTCAAAGACTTGTGCCATGCACAATAGTGGAGCAAGCGGAAGTTGCACCATAGCGGAAATGAGCCAAAATAAAAAGGAGCAAGGAAGAGGCGCAAGAACGCTACAGGGAAGCCACATGTGTCAGAGGCAGAGGCAGACAGACAGGGCAGGAGGCACAAACAGGGCAGGCCAGGGAAAGGTCACTCTGAACAGCCAGGCACAGGGAAGGTGTGGGGAGCCACACAGCACAGAGGCCAGCACAGGCAGGTGTACCCGGTGCAGGGGAGGTAGCAGCCAGGACAGCGGGGGAAATACAGCAACAGCTGCCGGGGTGGTGAACACAAGCTAGGGACATGGCCAGTGCCACCTTCCACATGGAGGCCATAATGAGGGGGGTGAGAAGGCGGGTGGCAGGGGGGCATGGCCGTGGAAGGGCCCATTGGCGGTATGCCCCAACAGGCAGTACCGAGCCCGCACCAACTTTGAGCTGTACAGTGATACTGAGATTGTGGGCTGGTACCACCAGAACAGGACAATTCTGAGGTGGCTCTGACCCATGCAGATGCTTAGGATCTGTAAGGGAAAGCAAAGTCATGTTACTGCATGTCACCTACCCTGCCCCCCTAGACAGACCATGACTTACCATGCAGTGATGGGCCACCACCTGTCTGGAAGCCACCACCCGGAACACCCTTAATGGCACTTCGCTGCATGCTTCCAGCAAGTCTGTCCTCTGCTGGGGTGAGTTGTACCACCTCTGGCTATCCCCTACCTGTTGCAGCATGTGCTGCCCTGATGGCAGCAACCTTCTCCTTTACCCTCCTCCTGTCCGTGCCCATCTTCTTCTTACACTCCTGCACGGAGTGCTGGTGGCTGCCATGCAGGTTCATGGCACGTGCCACCTCCTCCCATGCAGCAGCATGGGCCTGAGGGGTTCCCCGCCATCCACTGAGCAGTGGCTGCTGATCCAGGTAGGCCTCGAACAGGGCCTTGGTTTCAGTCTTTGTAAAATTCGGCCTCCTCCTCCTCCCACCACTGTTTTCCTCCTCTCCAACAATGTGCTCAGTCATTATGTAGCCTGTAAGAATGGCAGTTGTTACCTGTGACTGTGCAGTCCCATGCATGTCCCTGAATCCACAGTCCACACTCCCAAACAGCATGCAACTCACCAATAAACTGCAGTAACCGACTATGGCCACTGTAGCACATTGTTGCACCTTTATAGCGCAATCCATGCAAATGAGGTGAGGAGCAACTTTAAGTAGATGCAAATTGCAGTGCTGCACCATTGAATGGCTGATTAGATGATTTGCATATGATGGCTGAATAGCGCGCTGTTGCACTTTGAGCAATTGTGCTAAATGTGCTGAGCCAATGGCGCAGTCCTGTGACATGCATAGTACACCTCACTGCGCATACCTGGGTTGCTGACACAGGTGTTTGCTGTGCTGATGATGTGCTGTGTGTGGTAGGCAATGCAGGGCATGGCCACCATTGTGCCAGTGGTGCTATAGCAATGGTCACTACATGGCGCTGTGGCACTGGGCCATCATAGGTGCAATGGCCCAACTGCCCGGTAGTCCACTATGATGCTGGCACACAGGCAGCCAATCACGCTACATGCATTGTCATCCGATGGCGCTGTGCGTGGCCTTGCACCAGAGACCCTTGACCCTGTGCCCAACCTTTGCCCCCTTGACACCATACATCAGGCATAGGTGCACCTCTATTGTGCTGTTCAGTAACAGCGCGAGAGAGAATGGCAGCGCTGTACTGCGCAGCATCTGCATGTGGGGAGCCATGCTGCAGAGCACCATATTTCCTACTATAGCTGCTAGAATGGTGTGCAGATGGGCAGCACCATGGATGGCTATTGAGCTGGCCAATCTGGAGGCCATTGTTGAGCCACACCATGGGCCTCTCTTCAGGGAGGCCCCCCTGGACAGGGCCAGGACCCAGGTGTGGCAGGAAGTGACCACTGCCCTGGAAGAGGCCACAGGATGGGGGCGTACTGCTGAGCAGTGCAGGCACCGCTATGGTGACCTGCGCAGGAGGGAGCCAGAGCTACTGGCCCGACTGCGGGCACATGCCAGGAGGGGCATGGTGCCACGTCCAGGTAGGGGTTCCATCAACACACTTTATCATCCATATGAGTCACAGTGTTGTATGTGTCCAGCACATAGAGGAGGGACCGTATGGGGTTGGCCGGTGGTGTTCACAGGTTGTGGGGTGGGTGGGTCTGGCTGGGTGGGAGGGCACACACATTGGGGCAGGGGGACTTTGCTTCGGGAATGTACTGATGTTATTCTCTCCTTTTTTTCCCCACAGGCCCAGATGAACTCTGCAGATTGCGGGCAGAGTGGCGGGGGGGAGGACAATGCAGCCAGGTGGGCAGAGGGCCATCAATGCCCACCTGACTGGCCCGATGAGGGTGAGTGCCATACATCCATGATTAGTATTGCATGCTGTGTGACAGGGTGGGCAGCGGGGCATGGCCACCATTCATCGACATCACTGCCATGCATGCCACTTGTTACAGTCAACACTGTCCAGTGGCAATGCATGTCTGGGTGTGCATCACTGGTGGTCCATGCATGCACTAGGTGCATGGCTGTGCCACTGCCGTTGCACCACATAGCCATGTCACTAAATGGCCACAGTGGTGCTGTGCGTGACTTGGCCGGTGGGTGTGTGCAGCATTCCGCATGGCTGTATGCACCTGGGTGGGCAGGTCCTGTGGACGTGATCACTGTGGGTGGTCACACACCATCACAGTGGTATGTCCCATGGCCAAATGCCATGCACAGTGGGCGGGCTGTATGGGGTTGTGCATTCACACCTATTGACTGTGCTCCCTTATCCTAGGTATGCACCATCTCAGGGACATTAGGGACACCTTACAGGAGCTCCTTCATCTGGCCCACGAGTCCCTAGACATATTGAGGATGTTTGACACAACGGGGGTGCTGCAGAGGCACAAAGGCAGGCGGTCCCAGAGCCAGGAACTGCGGTCAAGATGACAGTCCTTTGGTCCCTGACTTCCCCTACCCCCCCGGACCCACCCTCACAGCCCTCTTATCCCATCCCATTTGTCCACCTCTTCCCCTACCCACCCCCACCTTGTTTGTGTCCCCACCCCAAGCTTGTATATAGTTTTATTGTTGCACATAGTTCACTTTTATAGTTACAATACATTTGAATTTGATATGAATACTGTGGTGGTCTCTGATTTGCAGCAGGCTATAGGTGCTCAGCTGCAGTGGTGTGCATGGCATAAGGGGTGGTGCAGTCATGGGTATGTGTGTGTGTCCGTGTGGAGGTGACTATGGTGTTGCAGTAGATATCAGTCAGTGTCTGTGTTGTGTGTGTTGTTCCCTGTGCACTGGATGACTGTGTGCAGTGGTCCATGGTGCATGCTCTGTGTCCATGGTGCACTCATCGGCCCATCCATGGCCTGTGCAGCCAACACACATGCCTGTCTGTGACCTGCATGGTCTGCTGGCATGTCAGTGGTGGCATTCCCTGCAGGGCGGACACTGTACCCATCACTTTGCTGGGTTGCCCCTGTCACTGGTGTGGTGTATACCTGGCTCAGGTGACACTGTGGGCAACACAGTCATTGTCCCACCTCCATGCTGTGGCTTGTGTGTGTTGCAGGGGATGTGCCCCACTGTCTGCGGCTTGTGCTCCGGGTGACTACTGGTAGTGTACGGGTCCACAGTGCCTGCACAGGGTGGCTGGTACTCCAGTGCCATGGTGGACTGTGGGTTGTGTGTACATGGCTTACATGGGCCCACAATGGGGGCTTGGTTGCCCCACCACTGCATCCCTGTGTTGTTGTGCCCTTGGGTACTGTATGGGTGGGTGTCTGTCCATACCCTGTGTGGCATCCAGTGTGGTGCATGCTTCCACACACCACTGTGGGTGTCTGTGCTGGCTGTTGTGGCCAGTGGTGGGTCAGGGTGTGTCACTGGAATACTGTGCAGGGTGCTGTACCACTGGTGGTGGTGTCAAGGGCCTGCCCATCCCATGTGGGGTACCTCTTGTGCCAACGCATGGTCAGTCTCTCAGCAGTACCTCGGGGGGGACTGTGCATGGTGGCACTGTGTCTGCCATTGTTACATTGCTGTGTGATGCAACCCACTGATGGGTGCTCGTGGTGGGGCTGGCTTGCATGGTTCTGTGGTGCACAGGGTTGCATTGACACAGTGAGGGTGGTGGCATGCATGGGGTTTCCTGCAGTGGTGGTCACTGCTCATGGGGGGGTGTCTGGGGGTCACGGTGCAGGGTGTGCTGTGCACTGGGGAGGATGGTGTGGCATGGGGTGGTCTGCCCTCCTTGTGTGCCAGTCACAGCTTTCCGGTAGGTGTGATGGGGCACCATGGCCAGGCTGTGGGTTCATTGCTTGTCTCCATGGGCCAGTGGTTATTCCAGTCCTCCCCCAGTTGTGTTGTGCTTGGGGTGTGGGGGGATGATGTCTGCTCTTCTGTGTGTTCCTGTGCCCATCTGTAACATGGGTGGTGGGCCCTTACCTCCCATAATGTGCAGTTACATTGCTCTGCAGCTGGGGGGCTCCCTGGTTGTGCTATGGTGCCTCTGGACTGCTCAGCTGAACATCCCTTGTTGCGCTATGGTGCATCAGATCTGTTCAGCTTCCCCTCCCTGGTTGGGCTATGGTGCAGGTGGTGCAATATTCAGTCATCGACTGTAGGCGCAATTTGGCCTGCTCCATTTTTGAATATCGCGTCTCTTGCGCATGGGTGCAATAGACTTGTGCTTGCTCCTGCTATTGCGCACTTTTTGGGCACAGTTTGAATATCTGGGCCTCTGTGTTTTATCTATAGAAGGTATGGTTTGGAGATCTGTATTAGCAACCTGCCTCTTCAGGAATTATTTTAATCACCCTTAGTTACTTTGTGGCACCATATTCACCTATTTTTCAGATGTTCCCTCAGATTTGGCCATAGGAAGGTATGGCTACCATAATGCATGAAGCCTTGACTTATTCTGCAGTAGTTCCTCCTCGTGATTTCAGATTTTTGGCAAGAGTCAAGGTAGGTGCCTCTTGTTTTAACAGGTTCCTTGCAACTCTCCCCTTAGAACTGTGATGTAATTCAATTTAGGTATTCCCCCATATGTCAACTATGTGCTGCTGTACTGTATATAGCCAAAATTTAATGTTACTGCTGTTTTTGTGTTTTTTGTTTTTTTTGTCATGTTTTAACAAAAAATCAATAAAAAACTTTCAACAAAAAAAAAAAGAAAATAAGGTGACATGGTTACAGCATAACAGAATAGGGTGAGCGTTAGGGTTCATGTGCCCAAGACAGCCCCACCCCCACCCCCATCTGTGGGTCTGTACAGGATATGGAAGGGGATATTAAGGTTGAAAACCCTAATGTTACATTTCTCCACTTTTGTTGCTTTAACCCTAACTGATGCATTAATGCATTTTTTGCAATTTATTTCCTTACTTTTTGAGATAGTATAATAATATCTTTATTTTACTGTGGAAGTGCAGGGTCCTTTGGACCCTGTGCTCCCATCCCTCCATAGACACATAAATATCTGGGCCTTGGGCTTCCATTTATAGGATAACAGTTACAAATTACAGCATACCCTTCTTATTACCCCATCTCATGTACCCCTTAAAGAAAATGTTTAATCCCCGCCTAAATGTAATTCTGGGCAACTGCAGCGCCATTCTGTGCCACAGGTAAGAAAACACATTTTAGGCAGGATTTGAAAAATGACAGGTATGACATATATGAGGTGGGATAATAAGAAGAATATGTTGAAAATCTGGAGTAAAAATAGCTTACATTTCCAAAGTTACAAGCTGGTGTAGCAAAATTGCAACAAAATGTCACAACTTTGGAATCTTTTAATATTTTGAACCAACATTTTTAACATAGTCTTCATATGATCCCCACCTCATAAATGCTATAGGTGAAATTTTTACATTTGTGCCAAAATGCCGTTCTGTGCCTGAAGTGCGAAAACACGTTTCGGGCAGCATGTGAAAAATGACAGCTATGATGTTCATGAGGTGGTGTGAAAAAAAGGCTATATTCGAAAGCTGGAGTCAGAATATCAAGAATTATCAAAGTTAGGCATGTGCATAGAAACATTTCAACAGCTGTTTGTAACTCAAGCATTTTTTGGTATTTTTGCAGCAAATTTTCAACATGGGCTTTTTGGGATCCCACCTCTTGAATGCTGGCACTGTCATTTCATTAATCAACCCTGAAAGGTGATTTTGTGAAGCAAATGTGAAATCACCTTCTGGGGCTGATTAATGAAACAACAGTGACATTGTTCATGAGGTGGGGTCCCAAAAAGCCCATGTATAAAATTTGGTGAAAAAATACCTAAAAATGTCCAAGGTATCGCCATAAGTTCAAAATGCCATTGACAGCAATTATACAGCACTTACCTTGATTCTTCAGTTCGTGGGTTGGCTTTGAAGAGTGCAGACATGTCCTGGTCCACAGAAGATGACACCTCACAATCTCCAGTGGTAGGTATAGGCAAGGGGTGGTGTGGGGTAGTGGGTGCTCAGTGGGAGGGTCGAGATGGGGGATGGGGATGAGGGACCATTTTCTTTTTTTTAGGTTAAGAAAGACATCGGGGGACTATTTTCTGTCTTCACAGGTACACTGATAGCAATGGGACACTGTGGGAGGGCTCCTCAGTGTCCCACAATACTGGGTAGTAGGACACAACTGGGGCACTGGGAGTGGGCTCCCCACTGTCCCACACTGATGGGGGGCTGGTGCCAACATGAAGACTGAGCACCCCACTGTCAGAAAATCAGTGGTAACTGGGAGAGGCATATAATTTGATACACTGGCAGTGGGCTCCCCAGTGTCCCACACTGCTGGGGGGGTTGGGGGAGAACATATCTGGGGACACTGGGAGTGGACTCCCCAGTGTCCCACACTGGCAGCGGTTGGTGTTGTACTGCTGACATGGGGATTGGGCACCCCGTTGTCAGCACAGCTAAAGATATTTTATATTATCGTTCCTTGGCCCCTTCCCCTTAGAAGCAGTAAAAGGGGAAAAGCAGGATTTCTTCAGGTAAACACCTACAGGTGTTTACCTAAATGGGGGATAAGGAATCAAATTCTGTGGTCTGTTTGCCCCAAAAATGTACAGGGACCATTTTATGGATTAGTGCCACAAATCCACCCACTTATACTTTCATGCAACAATGGGCATTTTACAAAGGTAGTGTAAAAATGCAACACTGCCGAGGGCCAAACCCCAAAAACATATTTTCAGATACAATTTTAAACAAATAATACCAGAATCATGTTCCTTGAACTCTGATTAGGTAAACACAACTGTTGATGTTTATCTAGGGGCATTATTTAAAAAAATATTTAACTATTTTTGTCTCGCTAACTGTAAACAAGATGGCTCATGAAAAAGGATTTTTTTTCACGAAAAAGGATTTTGTTCTCATGAAAAAGGAATACTCTTGTGAGACTCAATCCTTTTTCATGAGATCAAATCCTTTGTCAAAAAAGACATCTATCGTGGAAATGGAACATTCATAAATGTCCCATTAGGATATAAAATAGAAACTAAAAATGTTAATACCTTTACAACAGATTAATATTATTGCACCACATTTTCACTGTCTGTTGTAGAAACATAGAAACTGTTGGCAGATAAAGACCATTAGGTCCATCCAGTCTGCTTGCAGGCCCTGCTACCAAAGTTCTTTCTACCCTACAAAAATCAAGCATAAATTCTACACCATCTGGCCATAAGGCGATGAGGAAAAAACTGTAAAAAGGGTGTTTTTTTCACTTTTTTTCACTAGTCGGCTCTCAGAATTCACACATCTGACCAGAACAAAACTTGCCATATCAAGAGAACTATGCAACAGGACAGTGCATACCAAATTTTGAGCAAATCCATTGATCTATTACAAAGTTATTAAAGTACAAAATTTTGAGGTTTAACATTAAACGTGCAACTCAATCCTAACTATAGAGGCATGACTGTGCCTCTATAAGATACATATCTATCTATCTATCTATCTATCTATCTATCTATCTATCTATCTATCTATCTATCTATCATAGCTGAGTGCACACTTCTATGTTAAAGACAACTTTGTGAACCCTAATAACTTTGTGACGGTTGAACAGATTTGTATGAAAGTTTGTATGCTTAATTTCAAAGGGTAGGTATCTTGCCTTGGCAAATTTGGTAAGAATTAATTCTGTGGTTTCTGAGATACAAAGTATCAAATGTCCGTAGGTGTAGGTGTATGTGTTTTTTGATGTTTCTTTGTCCAGCTGTATCTCAGAAACAGTTTTAGTTTGTGGTCTGAAATTTTTAGAGCAGAAAGTCTTTGCCTCACAGATGTGCCTTTTGGAGGTTTGGTGAAAAATATTAATCCCTACCAAAATTATTAAATTTCAAAGTTCCCATTATTTCCTATCTGAACAGTTAGGTGTTCCACACAAAAATACTTTTGTTTTTGCAGGAGCTGTTGCATTTTTGCATGGAGGGTCAAATAATGTGATTTGTTTTCACAGGAACTGTTGTATATTTGCATGGAGGATCACATTGTGCCACAGGGAGACTACTGTATTTTTATAGAGCTATCCTGTGTCTTGTGTTTCAATCAGCAAGACAAGTAAAGAAAATTCAAAAAAAGAATGGATTTTTAAAAAATAAACATCAAAACCTATCTAAACTGGACCCATTTAGTTACATTCTGATGTATGTTTTTTTTTTTATTTTGGCAACAAACACTTTTTTCTGGGTACCCAAAATCCTGGGTGCTGAGCTTAGTGAGAGGACTGTTTCTCCTGCATTCTCTGTACTGTATGAGAACAGCAGGATTTTCTTGACTTCTGTAGCCACAGCTAAAACTTGTGCTGCCAGCCTCAGCTTCATCTGTGAGCTGTTGTTTCCCTGGTGTCTAAGGGCACCCCCTCCAAAATGTGGTATGTGCAAAAATGGGTATAGCTTATTTTCGTGCATACCACATTTATGAACATGAAGTATCCACTTGTGAAATGGTTTTAGAGTGTACAAGAGCTATCTGAGCTACTTAAATTGTTCCCAGCCCATTAGCCTGAAACTCTGATGGATGCCAGATACAGCACGCCAGTTCCATCAGGAAAAAAAATCTTATTGAAATATACTTCTCTCATAATCAACATCCAGCCCAGAGATGATATTGTCAACAGTTGCTACTCATGTCCTCCCAAACAGCCTGACTTCACTGGATCTCAGTACAGTAAAAGAATAAGGATTATTTCAGGAGGGATTTGTTGCACTGGAGAGCTTTATGGCAAAAATGGCATGTGAATAAACCCATTTCACTCCTGTTTTCAGATGCGGTGAGCTAAAATAACTGCTATTGTAAGGGAAAGATAAAAGTCCACCTCTGAGACATGGATTGTTTTGGGTTAAAATGTCTATGATCTTCGGATGCCAGAGGGACTTCAATTAAATGATGTAGATTTTGAACAGGCATAGAAACATAGACTTTGACGGCAGATAAGGACCACTTGACCCACCTAGTCTGCCCATTTCCCTACCTACAGGATAAGCTGCAGATCCTAATTAACCAACAGCAGATATTGTGAATTATATTCATGCCAGAGGAAATTTATTATAAGCTAACAAGTATCATAGCAGTATTCGAGTGTCTTAAATTGCAGTCAAAGTTGACGTGATGCCTGAGAAAGAAAAGGGGGCGGGGGTTAAAGGGTCTGACAGTCTAGTCCATAAACTGGGATATGTAAAGACTTGGGATGCTGCTGTTATGAAACATTTTTTCAAGTGGAACTTTTAGAAACAGCACCAAATAAAATGTTCAAACGATACATACATTTCAGGACTTTCAAGTATCCACTGCAATCTTCACATCAGAGATAGACTCCATCTCACTCAAAACATATTCGGTTGTGAGTGACTTGTTCTTAATAATAGAGTTTGCAGACTGTAAAACTTTATGATTGCCTTTGCTCCAGCTACATTTCCTGCTTGATCTGCTTCTAAATTTAAAATATGGTATGCTTTTCCTTACTATTGTTTTAGCAGTGTCCCAAAATATTTATTTTATTAGCATGTAAAGAAGAAAACTGTCCCCAATGTCTTTTTTTACCCTGTGAAAAAGAAAATGATCTCTCATCATCCCTGCTGTCCCCTCCTCCATTGTGACCCTCCTACTGAGTACCCACCACCCCACACCCCCACCCCTACCCAACACTTACCTCTGGAGGTTGTAGGCTGTCATCTTCTGTGGACCGGGACACATCTGCAGTCTTTAAAGCTGAACTGCAAACTGAGGAATCAAGGTAAGTGGTGTATAATGTATTTCAATGGCGTTTTGAACATATGTTCATAACTTTGCCAATTTTTAGGTATTTTATTTATTTATTTAGTGATTCAGAAAAGACCTTTGAGCTCAAGCTCTTTTACAGTGGTTCCACGTCATAGATTGCAAAACAAAGTACAACAAAAGAAAGTAAAGGTACATTATAATGAATGATACAGCTTGGATTCAGAACTTACAGAATAACTCAAAACATAGGTACAAGTTAAATAACAAGAAAAACACTTTATCGGGGGAGGACAAGCAGCCACAAAGTGCCTTCTCAGTAGTTCAGAAGGACAGGGATAGCTGGCAGTGGGGTGAAGAAAGGAGGTATGAGAGAGAAGTATGTACTGTGGTGGAGGTGAAGGGTGGAGGAAGAAGGGTGATAAGGTATAGGGAGAAATGGTGAGGTGAGGGGAGGCTTAGCGAGATGACATGCTAGAGTAAAATGGTGGGGTGTGAGGGGGCATGGTCAGGCAGCGTGCATTAGTAGTGACTGTTAGGGAAACTCACAGGACTGTGAGTTGGAGGAGGGGGTGACATTTGCCAAAGGAGCATGATGCAAACTGATTGCTGGGGCAAGTCATGAGAAGGGATAGAGGGAGGGGTACCTGAGGCCTGCCTAGTGCTTGCTGGGGGGCAGACAGCAGGTGTGACTGAGATCAGGGGCAGGTGCACTTAGAGAGTGTTATTAGGTGCTGTTTGAGGCAGTTTTGAATTGTGCCAGACAATTGGTGGCCAAGAGGTGCCCAGGGAGTTCATTCATCCATAGGGGGCCTGGTAGGCAAATGCACGTTGCCCAAGTGAGGTGCGATGGAAGGGGATAGCCAAGGCCCCATTAGTCCTCCCTCTGGTGACCTGTCATGAGTTGGCCACCTTGATCAAATTGCCTATACAAGGTGGTGTTTTACCCGATGGAGCCTTCTTCCCTAGGATGAAAGTCTGGAATTTGGCCCTGTTTCTTAATGACAGACAATCTGCATGTTCATACAGAGTACAGGTGTGAGTGCCACGCTCAGCATCCAGGGTGAGTCTGCAGGCTTTGTTGAGTGCAGTCTGAACCCTCTTGAGCACTGTATTCATTGCCGCCCCATAGACCACTAGTCCATAGTCAATAGTAGATATAATTGAACTGTGGGCTGAGAGCTGGAGGGCCACCCAGGAGAGAGGTATTGCCTGTGCCTGTACAGAACACCAATCTTGGTATTGACTGTCTTGAGAAAAGAGTCAATATGGTGTGCAAATGTGAGGGTAGCACCTATTATGACCCCCAGATACTTTAACAAGTGAACTTGTTCCAGCAGCTCACTGCATGAGTTGGAGATGATGAAGGGGTGGTGCTTATTTTTGTTGTGGGGGCTGGACATAAGCATGGCCTTGGTCGTCTTCTAGTTTTGTAGCAACTTATGGCTACAGAACCAGTCCTTGAGTTTGGAGGAGTTCTGCAGCTCAGATTGTAGGGCAGCCTGAGATGTTCTACTGCTCAGGAGCACAGCATCATCTGCATATAGTATGAGTTTGTTGTCACAGGCTGTGGGAAGGTCCTTTAAGAAGAGGATGAAGAGTAGGGGCCCCAGTATTGATCTCTGGGGTACCTCTAATGATACCTCTCTTGCACTGGATAATGTTTGACCAATTTTGACACATTGATTTATCTTTTTCACCAAATTTTCAACATGTGCTTGTTGGGATCCCACCTCATGAACACTGATACTGCCATTTTGTTAATTGTCCTGGAAGATGATTTCAGAGTCACTGCAAAAAAAAAATCACCTTTCAGGACAGACTAACAAAATTTCACCACCAGTGTTCATGAGGTGGGGTCCCAAAAAGGCCATGTTGAAACTTTGGTGAAAAAATTCCTAAAAATGGCCATGTTATGAACATTCATTGAAATTATTCTACACATGTGTATAACTTTGGTAATATTTAATATTTTGAGTCAAACTTTTCAACACAGACATTTTTTCACACTACCTCATGAACAGTATAGCTATTATTTTTTACATCCTGCCCGATATGTGTTTTCACACCTGTTGTGGGGAATGCAGTTTTTGCATGGATTTTAAAATGTTCACCTATGGGATTTATGAGGTGAGGTCATAAGAAGACTACGTTCAAAATTTGGGGTCAAAATATGAAAAAATGCCAAAGATATGACCATTTGTTTCAATTTTGCTATGCCCACTCGTAACTTCAGACATTTTAAATATTTTGACCTTAGATTTTCAACTTAGCCATCTTATTACCTGACTTGATATATGTCACAGCTGTCATTTTTCAAATTCTGCCCAAAATGTGTTTTCACACCTGTGGCACAGAATGACGTTGCAGTTGTGCAGAATTATGTTTTGGCGTAGATTCAGAAATGTACTGTACTGGAGTAAATGAGGAGTGGTAATAAAATGGCTATACTGACAATTTGGTCACTGTTGCTCTATAAATGGAAGCACAAGGCCTGGAGGGCCCTGTTCTTCCACAGCCAAATACATATATGCATCTATGGAGGGATGGAGGTGTAGGGCCCAAAGAAAAACAAGGATATGATTATACTATCTGAAAAAGTAAGGAAATTCATTGCAAATTTGGTGGGCAGAGAGTGACAGTGAAAAAGCAAGGATACTGAATGAATACTTCTGTTCAGTATTCACAAAAGAGGAAGTGGGGGAGGTGCCTAATCCAATTAACAGAAACACTCTGGAGAAGGAGGTTGATCCCAGTCCTTTCACAGAAGAAAGGGTTCTGAAAGAACTCCTAAAACTGAAGGTGGACAAAGCAATGGGGCCAGATGGAATTCACCCAGAATTCTAAAAGAATTAAGCAGAGAACTAGTGACACCACTGACTACCCTTATAGCAAATCATGGGAGGATGGTGGTACCTGAGGACTGGAAGAAGGTTGATGTGGATTCCTTTCACAAAGTGGGAGCAAGACAGAGGCAGGAAACTACAGACCTGTCAGTTTGAACTCTGTGGTAGGGAAAGTGATGGAATCATTTCTGAAGGAAAGAATTGTTGAGTACCTAGAGGCCAGTGGGGCACAGGACCCAAGGCAGCATGGATTCACAGTGGGAAGGTCATGTCAGACAAATCTAATTGATTTCTTTGACTGGGTGACCAAAGTAGTAGACCAGGGAGGGGCCATGGACATGGCCTACCTAGACTTTAGCAAGGCATTTGACACAGTCCCACACAAAAGATTAGTAGTCAAATTAACCAGCCTTGGAGTGGGTCCCAGGGTGGTAGACACAGAAGGTAATTGTAAATGGAGTCCACTCTGAAGAAAGAGAGGTTACTAGTGGGGTACCGCAGGGTTCAGTACTGGGTCCAGTCCTTTTTAATGTCATTATAAGTGACATTGCAGAGAGAGACTGGAAGGAAAAGTACACTTCTTTACAGATCACACAAAGATCTGCAACAGGGTTGATACGCAAGGAGGTGTGGAAAGGTTGAGAAGGGACTTGGAAAGGTTGGAGGAATGACGAAGTATGGCAGCTTGGATTCAATGCAAAGACGATAAAAGTAATGCACCTGGGAAACAAAACCCAAGGGAAGATTACACAATGGGGAGGTAGTAACAACAACAAAAATGGAAAGGGACCTGGAGGTAATCATATCAGATGACCTTAAGGTTGGCAAGCAATGTGAGAAGGCAGTAGGGAGGGCTGGGGGGATACTGGGATGTATAGGGAGAGGCATCACCAGCAGAAAACAGGAAGTTGTTATCCTCCTGTACAGACAGTTGGTGAGACCCCATCAGGAGTACTGTGTCCAGTTCTGGAGACCCCATCTCCACAAGGACATAGACAGGATGGAGGTAGTTCAGAGGAAGGCAACTAAAATGGTGCAGGGTCCGCAAGAGAAGCCATACGAGAAGAGGCTAAAGGAACTTAACATGTATACCCTTGAGAAAAGAGGGAGAGGAGGGACATGATTGTTTAAGTACCTCAGTGGAATCAACAAAGTCCAAGAGGGTAGCATCTTTCAGAAAAAGAGATGTGCAAGAATAAGGGGACACAATTTGAAGATAGAGGGAGGATGGCTCAGGGGCAATGTGAGGAAGTATTTTTTCACAGAGAGGGTGGTGGATGCATGGAACAGCCTTCATGAGGAGGTTGTGGGGTCTAAAACTGTGGGAGAATTCAAGTATGCATGGGACAGACATAAGGCAATTTTTGTGGGGTGTAGGAAGAAATAGGCTGTTGGTTAAATAGGATCTGCAGCTTATCCTCTAGGTAGAGAAATGGGCAGACTAGGTGGGCCAAGCAGTCCTTATCTGCTGTCAAAGTCTATGTTTCTATGTTTCAAAAAACTATACTTATACTATCTGAAAATGCAAGGAAATTCATTGCAGAAAACTTCATTAATGCATCAGAGTTGTTATTAAAGTGACAAAAGTAGGGAAATGTGGCATTAGTGTTTCCAGCCCTAACTCCCCACCCTCACCCTGCAGACACTGACAGGCATTGGGGGGTGCCTTGGGGTCATCAGCTCTAATGCTCACCCCATTCTTCTATACTGTATCCATCTCAGCTTATTTACTTAAGGAATGGGGTGAGTGTTAGGGTTGATGACCCCAAGGAGCCCCGCCCCGATGTTAGGGTATTTGCAAAAAACTTTGTTAATGCATCAGTTAGGGTGAATACAACAGCAATAAAAGCAGGGAAATGAGGCATTAGGGTTTTCAACCATAACACCCTACTCCAGGGTTCCCACCTCTATCACCCCACCCCAACCCTCCATACACCAACAGGCATTGGGGTGTGCCATGGGAACATCAGGCCTAACTCTCACCCCATTGTCCTATATTATAGCATGTGTTACTTTTGGAATGGGGTTAGAATTAGGGCCTGATGACTCCATGGCACACCCTGATGCCTGGTGTGTGGAGGGAAGAGGGTGGGGGATGGGGTGGGGTGGGGGTGGGAACCCTGGGGGTGAGGCATTATGGTTGGAAACCCAAAGTCTCATTTTCCTGCTTCTGTTGCTGTGGTGTTCACCCTGACTAATGCAGAAACAAAATGTAAAATGTTTTGCAAAGAATTTCCTTCTTTTTCAGATAATATGTCCATTTGTCATGGTGGTAGCACAGGGTCCTTTGGACTCTGCGCTCCCATCCCTCCATCCAGATAGAACAACAGTATCCATATGTCATGGTGGGAGCCTCCCATCCCTTCATCGAGATAGTACAACAGTATCCATATATCACAGTGGGAGCAGATGCACAGACGTATGTAGCTGTGGAAACACAGGGGTCTCTGGCCCCTGCACTTCCACACATTAAGTTATGAGCAGGCATAGTGAAATTGCAACAAATAGTCATAACTGTGCCATCTTAACTAATTGTCACCATGACTGTTCAACATAACCTTCTTATCACCTCACTGTATATACCCAGTACAGAAAACATTAAAATACCTGTCAAAATGTAATTTCGTGGAACTGTAACGCCATTTTTGTGCAATACACTACCCGGTCAAAAGTTTTAGAACACCCCATTTTTCCAGTTTTTATTGAAGTTTACACAGGTTAATGTCTCAATGTACTCTGAAATTAAAGCATAGAACAAATAAACAATTGGAGATAAAAAAGAAATCATAGAATCATTTTGTTTAACAAAATTTAATCTAAATTTTTGACTCATCAAAGTAGCCACCTTTTGCAGATATACTGTAACCGCCGAACACACTCGTGGCATTCTTCCTACAATGGACATCAAATATTGTTCGGGAAGTTCTTCCCAACACTGTTGCAGAAGTTCCCACAAATGTGTTGCATTTGTAGGTTGCTTTGCTTTCACCCTTCTGTCCAGTTCATCCCAAACCAGCTCGATGGGGTTTAAGTCTGGAGACTGTGCTGGCCATTCCATGATTTGAAGCCTACCGTCTTGTTCTTTTCCTCAAAGGTAGTTCTGACATAGCCTGGAGGTATGTTTTGGGTCATTATCTTGCTGTAGGATGAACCCCTGACCAACTAGGTGTAGACCAAAGGGTATTGCATGGCGCTGCAAAGTGCTGTGGCAGCCCTTTTGGTTCAGGGTGCCAGTCACTCTGTGCTATTGTCCTGTAAGCCGCCTATCATGCAAGCTGTTGACCCTCAGACACTTGTCTTCTGATTCTGTTGTGGCTTTGGGTCTGCCAGACCTCTTCCTTTCAGAGTTTCCTCCAGTTTCCAAGTGCCTTTTGATGGTGTAGGAAACTGTACTCACTGACACCTTGGCTTTCTTTGCAATTTCTCTACAGCAGTTTTTGCTAAACTTTTTTTTAACCTCTAGCAGTTTACCGCTTACCTTTGTACCATTTCAGGTTATTCACTGGACTTGAATTGCTTAAATTTCAATAAAAACTGGAAAAATTGGGGGTGTTCTAAAACTTTTGACCGGTAGTGTATGTGCAGAAAAAACATTTTTGACAGGATTTGAAAAATGATAGCTGTACTATTCTTGAGGTGGTGTGTAAAAATGGAAATGTTAAAAATCTGGAGTGAAAATATGAAAAAGTGGTGGTTACAAGTGTGCATAGATATTGTACAACGCACGCTCACAACATGGTCATCTTTTTGGATTTTTTTCACTAAATTTTCTACATCAGCTTTTTGGGACATCCCCTCATGAATAGTGCAACTGTGAGTTTGTTAATCAGTCCCAAAAGTTGATTTCACACAGTGACCGTGCCATTCTGTGCCACAGCTGCGAAAACTCATTCTAGGCAAGATGTGCAAAATGACAGCTGTACTGTTCATAAAATCTGAAGTGAAAATATTAAAAATTGGCAAAGTTACAAGTGTGCATAGAAACTGCACAATGCATACTCGCAACGCTGTCATTTTGGGGAATGTTTTCACCAGATTTATAACATGGGCCTTTTGGGACCCCACCTTGTGAACAGTCTCACTGTTATTTTGCAAATTGGTCCCAAAAGATGATTCTGCACTGCGACCACAAAATCACCTTTTGAGACCAAGCAGTGAAATGTCAGTGCCAGTGTTCATGAGGTGGGGTCTCAAGAATCCCACATTGAAAATTTGATGCAAAAATTTCTAGAATTGATCAAGATATCACCATAAGTTGAAACTCCCCCTCTGACTCCTATTATATGTCTTACCTTTGATTCTTCAGTTTGTGGTTGGGCTTTGAAGAGTGCAGATGTGTTCCTGGTCCGAAGAAGATGACAGCACCTACCTCCGAAGGTAAGTATAGGGTAGGGGGTGCAGGGAGGTGGGTGTGTAGAGGCAGGGTGGGGATGGGGGATGGGGGACTGAGGAGACTATGATGGACTGTTTTCTTTATTACAGGTTTGTTAAAAAAAAGACGGACAGTTTTCTTTATTCACGGTTAAAAAAAAACAATATGGGCACAGTGGGGTGGGCTCCCAGTATGCCACATATGTTGGGGTGGTCATGATGCTGACGGGGGGATTGGGTACCTTTGCCTGCAATAAAAGTAGGCTGGGGGGAATTTGACACTGGGAGTGGGCATCCCAGTATCAGAAAGTTGTTTTTTTTTAAACTATATCTTGGCACACTGGGGTGGGCTCCCAATGTGCCATAATACTGAGGGGAGATACACACCAACATGGGGATTTGTCACCACGATGTTGGTGCAAAACATAGGAATTCAGGGAGGAGGCAGACAAATTTGATGCAGGATCCTGCACTGAAATGTTTGCAAATTTCAATGCAGGGTTCTTTATCAAAGAAAATACATCAGGGGATTTTTTTTTTCATAGGCTTTTAAATAATGTAGGGCACATTGGGATGGGCTCCCAGTGTGCCAAATAAGTGTGTGTGTCTGTGGGGGATACATACCAACACAGCTATTGGGCACCACGCGTCAGTGCCAACAAAATGGGTCTACCTTGACTCTGCAGCCGGCAGCACGAGTTCCAGCTGTGGCTGCAGAAGTCCAGAAAATATCACTTTTCTCATACAGAGAACGGCTTACAAGCTGTTCTCTGTATAAGCTGGCACCTGACAAAAAAACTTGCTTGGGTTCAGCTGAGAAAAATCAAACATCAGAATACACCTCTTTAGCTGAGTTCTGATTTTGTTTTTGCTTCTAAAATGTTCGATACTTCAGCATCCTCGCTAAACAGCAAACAAGATGGCGGATGCAACACAGTTCCATTAATCGAACCTCTATGAACTATGTGCACAATACCAGCCTTCTTTTTTTTTATTTTTTTAATTTCTCCTTTTTCTGGCAGGACCACCGGCAGCCATCCACCCTAGTCACGGCCCCCAGAGACCTCTACCACCGTCAATTGCTGCTGAGGACCCTCGGTCACCCCCGGCTTGCCCCCCGGAGGGTGGGGCCATGGGCCACCTTCGTGACCCCGGAACTGTGACTGGTCAGGGTCCCGCAGTGATGGCGGCAATGTGAGGCTCTCCAGGGAGGGCTTCATTAATCTGTGGTCCTGCCCGCCATCTTTTTCCACCTGCATTTTCTCCCGGGAGGAGGCGGGGACTTGCAATGACGCCAGCGTCCGCCCAGCCTCCTCCCCCCACATCGAGCGTCAGTTGCGTGGAACTCCTGGTCTCCACCAGGGGTCCCCAGTGCACTGATTGCTGCCCATGCCCTCCCCCCGGAGTAGGAGAGCTGTCCGTCGGATGCTCGACCCTACTCCCCCCGGCCGGCCCTCCGACTACCCGTATCCCGCTTCCAACCCGGGTCACCGCCGCAGCGGAACTCCACCGCTGCACCGATGGGCTGGCAATACCAGCCTTCTTTGTGAAACGAAGCTGGTATTTTTCACACAATGCTTGTATTGTGTGAAAAATTTACATTTTTGTGCCTGGCATATAAATTATCCCATTGGAAATAATGGGAAAATTTAAAATGTCATAACTTTTGAATGGATTAATATTTTGTCACCAAACATTCAAAAGGCACATCTATGAGGCAAAGGCTTTCTACCCTGCAAACTACATATCACTACCTAAAGCCATTTCTGAGATACAGGTGGACAAAGAAATGTAATAAAATAAAACTGGTAAATGTAGGGATTTGATATTCTTTATCTCACAAACTACTACTCTGATTCACATGACATTTTGCACATTAGGGGACTGACTCTCAGAGATTATGCATGCCAAATATTGTGCAAATCCATTGAAGGGTTGCAAAGTATTAAGGTGCAAGTGTGCAAAAAGTACTTTCATTATACATATAAATTTTTCCTCAGGAAATAACGGGAAATTAAACATTTAATAACTTTAGAACAGATTAATATTTTTTCACCAAACCTTCAAAAGGCACATCTGTGGCCCAAAAGCTTTCTACCCTGAAAATTTCTGCCCACAAAATAAAGCAATTTCTGAGATCCAGCAGTAGAAAGAAATATCAAAAAAACCCAGATGTGTTTGTTTTTTCAACACTTTATATCTCAGAAACCACTCAACAGATTCCCACATATTTTGGCAAGTCAGGAGACCTTACCCTAGAGATTAAGCATGCCAAATTTCAAGAGATTGAAAGTGTACAAATGTACACAGTTTTTCAGGAGTACCGACACAGAATGCAGTAGTAGACAACTGTGAGGACCCATAACAGTGATATTTACAGACCGCTAAGTCACGCTACATGTTGGGGCAGAGAGTAAAAGTTCAGTAGCGTTACTGAATATGACAGTGGTGGCATGAATGAGAGAGTTTCTTAATTAATTATTTATTGTAAAATAATGGCAGTATCAACCAGATATCAAAGGTCTGTGTGGGTGGGGGAGGTTGTGCAAGTGTGGGATAGGTTTTAGACAGAGAGTCACATGGTATAGAAAGTGAAATGCTTTCATTTTCTTAAGAATGATGTATGGGAACATAGAGATATCCCATGATGTATAGGAACATGGAGATATCACTATGACGTATAGGAACATGGAGATATCAGTGACATCTCCACTACCTGCCTGAGATACAACTTTTTATCAGTACATTTATACTAAGACACAGGTTGTATAAATATATATATATATATATATATATATATATATATATATATATATATACATACACACATATATATATACATATATATATATATATATATATATACATACACACACAATAGGGGTGAGTGGTAAATGAGTAAGATAAAAAAGTGTATTATCCACCACAGTGTGATATTTTTACCCTCTGCTCTCCAGTGATGATATCAGCCACTTACACACACAGTGCACACAAAAGTCACTGATATCATCACTCTAGGCAGCTTTCCCTCAGCAAGCAAGAAAAACCTGTGCTGTTACCATAGAAACAAATACAGAAGTGCAATACTTTCACCTGAAACACAGCTGCTGCTCCTAAGAAAGCATGTTTCTCCATTAAGGACTCCTTCACAAAACAGGCACAAAGTAACAAGTTACAAAGGAAAAGATAACTCTGTACTGTGTTGTTTCTCTTCCTCTAGGTCCCCACTGCAAGCAGATGCACAGAAAGTGGGCCAGAGTACTTTAATCAGACTCCAACACAGAGTAAAATGAAGCACAACAAACAAGCAACATATCATTGTGAAGAACATACTTTATAAAAATTCAACTTGTAAAACCACTAAAGATAACTTTACTTACCTTACATTATATGTTGCAAAACACAATAAACAGCAGAAGTGAAACTGCTTCTGTAACTTGAAAGTGAAACATCCACAGTTTCACTGAATGGAACCAACATGAGCAGGACAAAAATAAGTTAAAAACAGTCACACAAGCAGTACACTAAATCTGTACAAATCAAACTAAATAAAAATGCTCACAAACACAGAAATCTAAGAAAATAAAAGAAAGTTTTAATGAAACTCCATTTCCCGATGCCAATCTTAGTCACACCCACCAAGGCACAACATCCAATGAAACATAACACACAGACAACATGTAGCCAAGCACACAACAGCAACACACACATCAACCAGTCAGAATAGTACAAAACATACACCTGGCCCCAATAACAAACAAAACTCCACAGCCCAAACACCCATCCACAAACTAAATATATAAAACCCTCTCACTCATTTACCACTCACCCCATTGTATAAATCATATACATGATATGCAGATCGTGTGCTATTGAAAATATTCTCACTCCTGCATCGTGAGCTCTCACTCATGCCTTTGGCACTCGTAAGTAAGTAAAAATTGATTTATATGAGGTGCCCTTCTAAAGCTCAAGGCACATTTACAAAATTTTACATACAATTAAAATCCACAGCAATTTAAGACACCATTTACATTTCTGAAAATGCTTGTTTGAATAGAAAGGTCTTAAGAACTTTTTTAAACCCTTCTACAGTCAGGCTATTGTGTATATGGCAAGGTAGAGAATTAGACAGGGTAGGTGCCATAAAGGCAAAAGTTCTTCCACCAGATGTTTTCAGGGTTACCTTGGGAATCTCTAGCAATCCCTTGCCAGAGGATCGGAGGGAGCGGGAGAGGCAGTAAGGAGTCAGGACAACTAACAGGGCAACTAAAATGGTGCAGGGTCTGCACCGGAAGACATATGAAGAGAGACTAAAGGAGCTTAATATGTATAGCCTCGAGGAAAGGAGGGAGAGGGGGGACATGATAGAAACTTTTAAGTACCTCAAGGGAATCAACAAAGTCCAAGAGGGTAGCATCTTTCAAAAAAAGAGGTGTGCAAGAACAAGGGGGCACAATTTGAAGATAGAGGAGGGCAGCTCAGAGGTAATTTAAGGAAGTATTTTTTCACAGAGTGGGTTGTGGATGCATGGAACGGCTTTCCAGAGGAGGTCGTGGAGTCAAAAACAGTGGTGGAATTCAAGCATGCATGAGACAGTCATAAGGCAATTCTAGGGGATGGGGGTAGGAAGAAGTAGGCTGCTGGTTAACTAGGATCTGCAGCTTATCCAGTAGGCAGGGAAATGGGCAGACTGGGTGGGCCAAGCGGTCCTTATCTGCCATCAAATTCTATGTTTCTATGTTTCTAGGAGCTCTTTCAGTAGTGGGGTCCCAAGCCATGTAGGGTCTTCTAGGTCATCAGTGCAACCTTGAAAACGATCTGCTACTGTACAGGCAGCCAGTGCAATTTGTGCAGCACAGGTGTTATATGGTTGGATCTCAGGTTTCAAGTCAACAACCTAGCTGCCGCATTTTGCACCAGCTGCAAGTGGCAGATATCCACTCCCAGCAGCCCTAGATAAAGGGCATTGCAGTAATCAAGATGACTGGCAACTAAGGTGTGTACCAGGGTAGGAAGATCCTCCAATGGAACCAAGTGTTTAACCCGTACTATGTTCTTTAGATGGAGAAAGGATGATTTGACTACAGCCGACACTTGTGCCCTCAGGGTCAGGCCCTCATCAAACACAACACCAAGGTTATGCACCTGGCTGGAAGCCATAAGTGGGGTCTCCCCCAGAAATAAACCTGAGGGTTTTCCCACCCATGAACTTGACATTCTTACCCCTGGCTCCACTACCAATACCTCTGTTTTTCCTGGGTTTAACTTCAGCCAGTTGGTACTCATCCAGTTCTGTATCTCCAGCAGGCAGTAGTTAAACACTGCACTTGAATTGGACTCCTGCTCTGGCAAAAAAGACATGTAGAGTTGAGAGTCATCAGTGTAGCAATGAAAACTCAACCCATACTGTCTTATAATGTCCCCCAATGGGAGCATATACACTGCAAATAACATGGGGGACAACACCAAACCCTGTGGTACCCCACAGTGCAGGCAGTGAGTGGCCAAGGAATAAATCCTTGACACTACTCTCTGAGTCTTACCCTGCAGGAAAGATTGAAACCAACTGTGGACCACCCCTCTTAGTCCACAGAGAAACCACAGGTGTTCGAGCAATACCCCATGCTCTATGGTGTCAAATGCTGCTGAGAGATCAAGGAAAACCAAGATAGAATGGGCTTTCTGATCTCTCACCATCAGGAGATCATTCAGTACCCATACAAGAGCTGTTTCAGTGCTATGCCGCTTCCTGAAGCCAGACTAGAGAGGGTCATAGATACTGTGGCTGGTTAAATGATCCTCCGGCTGCAAAGTGACCACCTTCTCGATAACCTTCCCCAAAAAGGGGAGGTTCAAGACTGGTCTGTAGTTTTCTGGGCAGTCGGAATCAAGGGAAGGCTTTTTCAAAAGGGGGCACACCACTGCCTCCTTTAAGGGATCTGGAAAGATCCCTCTCTCCAGTGTTACCACCACTATCCCAGTAAGGATTTGGTCAATAACCTCTACACACCCCTCCAATAGGTGAGTAGTGCCTGGATCCTGACTACAGTAGGTTGGACGCAAAGCCTGGATGACCCTCACTATATCCATGACTGACGGCTGACTAAAGGTAAACCAAGTTAGTTGGGTATTAGTGCCACTCGGTTGATCAGTGCAAGACCCAATGGGAAGGCACTGGCTGATCTCATCCTTGATGGTGGACACCTTATCAGTGAAGAACATCGCAAACTTCTCACACTGAAACTGTGACAAAGCTTGACTGGCTTGAAGACAGGCTGGATTGCACAGTCTGTCTACAGTCCAGAAGAGCTGGGCTGGTCTATTCCTCGCTGTAGCAATTTCCCTGGACAAGAACTCTGCCTTCTTATGGGAAATTGCTAACTGATAGATCTTATAATGATCCAGCAGTCTAAGCCTGTCCTTCTCCAGGCAAGTTTTTCACCAGCGTCTCTTCAATCTTTGACCCTGTCTCTTCAACCCACAGATCTCCCTGGTAAACCTTGGAGCCCCTGGATGAAGGGTACAGGGATGAACACAGGAAGGAGCAATAACATCCAGGGCCCCCATAACTGCCCGATAATAGGCTAGCACTAGGGGCCCTGGGTCAGTGCTATCCATTTGCAATCCCGAGAAGTCCAGCTCCATCATTAGGCCTACTGAGGTAACTCCTCCTAAAGGACAGAACTGTACTATCTCCTTAGGGGCAGGTCTCTTTCAGGGAGCTGCGAAACTAAACCTTAGGGCGTGATGGTCAGACCAACTGATAGGCTCCACCTCCACATCAGAGACTTCCATCCCCAGATGGAATATCAAGTCCAATGAGTGTCCCCCCTCGTGAGTTGCAGAGGTAATAACCCATGTCAGGCCCAATGAATCCATCAATTGGGGGAGGTTTTGTCCAAAAAGTGTGAGTTCATCGTTGTCCCAGGCATTGAAGTCCCCCAGCATTAACCATCGGGGAGATTCCAATACCATCTCGGCGATGAAGTCCGCAACCTCCCTCAGGAATTCTCTCCCATCACCTGGTGGACGATAAATGAGAAGGATCCTGAAACCTGCACCTGCACCCGCAATACACTCAAAGGAATTTGTACCTCTAACTGGCACCTCCCTAAGGTCAAGTTCCTGTCTAAAACAGACCGCAACTCCCCCACCCCTATGGTCCACTCTCGGGTGGTGAATCACTGAAAACACGGCCAGAATCGCGGTCCCCAAGATAGGGCCCACACTTTCATCTAGCCAGGTCTCAGTGATGCAAGCCTGGTCCACAGATGCAACAAGATCCGCCACCACTGCGGTCTTGTTTCTAATGGACCTAGCATTGCTTAACACCGCCCGAAAGGGACAAGATTCCAAGGATGACTCCACCTCCTGCCTTACCAAGTCAGTGTCCTTGGGTATGGGTACAAGGCAAGGCGGACCTCGCTCCTTTAACCATTTCGCCCCATGGCATTTCCTGGTTCTGACTGTCCCTATCTGCCTCCTCTTTTCCCATCCCCCACAAGAGTTCCAGGATCTCCTATTCGTCGCACTTCTTCATCTCACAATGCAGAGAGCTCAGCAGATTTTATAAACTTCCAAAGGCAGTGCAGGATATTCAAAAGGACGGAGATCCTTCAGTCTTGAGGGGGAGTACCACCTGACTGTGTTCTTACCACCCCGGCACATATTTCAGACTCTAAAGTACTGCTATATCAATTAAAAACCCCACAAAAACCAATACTTTTATTCACCCCTTATAAACCCACCCTCTTAATAATAACCGCCCACTCCCCAAGTAATAATTAGATCAAAAGACCTAATACTAATAAAACATCTATTAACAAATTTTCTCACAGAAGTATCATTAACAATCTATAAAAGCTGTTTAGAAAAAAAAGGAAAAGAAAATAGAAAATTAAACAAATCAACAAACTATAAATAACTATATATAACTCAAACTATACATGGTCTAAATACAGTACCTCTCACCTGCATGTATTTGTTCCAACGCAATTACAAAACATAAATCAAATTTATAAACTCCGACACCATCTCTCACCTAGTGAAGGAAAACTAAAAATTATTTAACTAAAACTAGTAACTAAAACTAAAAAAAAAGAAAATACTGTTTTTATGATGATATCCAGAGCTCACTCTGCAGGAGTGAGAATATTTTCCATATCACACTCCTGCTCATCATGTATCCCCTATATATATATATATATATATATATATATATACACACACACACATATATATATATACAGTATATCTGTGTTCATATATATATATATATATATATATATATATTATAGGGGTGCAGTCGTGCCCCTATAGTTAGGGTTGAGTAGGCACTTTAATGTTAAACTCCAATTTTTGCATGTTAATAACTTTGCAGCCATTCAACGGATTTACATGAAATGTGAAATGTGCAGTCTGATATGGTAGATCAGTTGATTTGCCAAGTTGTGTTTTGGTCAGACTTACGGTTTCTGTGTAGTGAAGCACTAAACAATGCATTTTTCACTACTTTTGACACATTGTTTGCCCATTGCAATGCGACCACACCATTTGGTATTTTGGTCTGAAATGTGAAATGTAGAAAGAATTTAGGTCAAAGAACAATCCAGCATTGGTTTGGTGAAAAAATATTAATCCGTTCAAAAGTTATTTAATTTTCACTTTTTGGGTTCTGAGCATGCTCACTTCACTCCAAGATTTATATGTATGTTTTGCGAAAGAGGATTGGGCTCACGGTCAAGGATTTTGTCAGCTCACAAAAAGGGACTTAAAAAAATCCTAATCTGTGAGAAAAATTCCTTGTCCACGAGCCGCCATCTTTTTTTAATTTTTTGCCCCAAACAAAATGTTGTAGCTTCCTCCACAGTTGACTTCTTGTTGCAATAAGGAATGAGTTTTGTTCAGGGTGACGCCCTCTACAAACCTATACCTTTGGTTTGCTTCTTTTTGGCCAAAAAATGTCTGTTTCAAATTTTGAAATTCTTCTTTCACAACTCTCTTCTGATCCTCTTTCGTGAGATGATAAATTCCCAGTCTGCAAGCTGATCCCCTTTCGTGAGGCAGCAAAATCCTTGAGCATCACTTTGTGACCAGATTGTCTTTCTCGTGGATGAGGATTGACTCATGGTCAAGGATTTTGCTGCCTCACGAAAGAGGATTGGCTCACGGACTGGGATTTTATCAGCTGCGAAATGGGATTGGGTTTTTGAATCCTCTTTCATGAGCTGACAAAATCCTAGTCTGCGAGCTGTCAAAATCCCAGTCCATGAGCAATCCCCTTAAATGAGGTAGCAAAATCCTTGACCGTCACTTTGTGACCAGATGGCCCTTCTCACGGACAAGGATTGACTCATAGTCAAGGATTTTGCTGCCTCACGAAAGAGGATTGGCTTACGGACTGGGATTTTATCAGCTGCGAAAGGGGATTGGGTTTTTGAATCCCCTTTTGTGAGCTGACAAAATTGTAGTCCATGAGCTGACAAAATCCAAGTCCTTGAGCAATCCCCTTAAATGAGGTAGCAAAATCCTTGACCGTCACTTTGTGACCGGATGGCCAAAATCTGACGGTCATGGACGACAGTGGATTGAGCTCACAGTTGGGGATTTTACCACCTCACGAACTAGGATTTTAAAAACTTTGCCACTGCACTGTAAATAAACTTTTGGTCTTTTGACTTGAACTTTACAGGGTATTAAGGGGATGCTCCAGATATGTGAATTATGCTATTTAGGTGTTGAAAAGTTATTTAATTCTGTAGATATGGTATCACACAGTTTTTATTTTTCCCATAGGATAACTTTGCAGCTCCCATAGTGACTTTCAGTGCCCATATCTTGAAAACAAAATGAGGTACAGATTTTTCGCTACCTGCAGCTTAGAGAAACAAGTCTGGAAATCATAGATTACACCGGCAGTGGAATTGTTTCCCTTCTTGCTATGGTTACAGAGATATTGACAAAAATGTGTTCCAAGGGTTCCAAGGGTGCCTTTTCAGTGATTTCAGTGCCCATATCTTGTAAACACTAAAAATACCACCAACAGCTTAATCTGGTTCAAATTCAGTTGCTTACCATCTGTATCCCCCCCCACCGGTCATCCCTGAAAAAGGGACTTCTAGGCCGAGTGGGCTTACTGGGTCAAAAAAATCAAACAAATAAACAATGTGAGATACAGATTTCAGTGACTTTTCTCACATAGAGGTTACACTGTCATGATTACAATGGCACTTTAATTTTTTTCATACCTGCTACGGTTGCTGAAATATTTGCAAATTCTGTTACAGGGGTTCCTTGCCCTATACGGCTGCTGTATGGCTCTGTAGTTATGTGTAAGTGGGAGGACAGGGTCTGGAGGGCCCATGCACCCACATACACATACCATTATGCAAAAAATGGGCAATGTGAAGGAAGCGCAGGGCTCAGAGGGCCCGCACTCCCACTTACACACACCAGTTACCAGTTACATTACACTTTCTCAAATAGAAGGAAAATTCATTTCAAAAACTCTGTTAATGCATCAGTTAGGGTTAATAGCACAGTGACTAAAGTTTGGAAGTTATACCTCTCACTACCCCACCTCACTCTCTCTTCTCCACGCACCAACAGATATCAGGTGTGCTACGATCATCAGGCCCAACTCTCACCCATTATCCCATGCTGTAACATGTCAGCTTGTTTACACATGGAATGGGGTTAGAGTTGGGCCTGATGACTCTGTGACACACCTCAACATCTGTGGGTGTGTGGAGGGGGGTTGGTTGGGATGGTAGTGGTGTAACCCTAACATCACATTTTCAAACTTTTGTCACTGTGCTATTAACCCTAACTGATGCATTAAAGAAGTTTTCTTGTAATTAATCTATCTATCTATCTATCTATCTATCTATCTATCTATCTATCTATCTATCTATCTATCTATATCTATATATATATTTTATACCTGCCCAGTAGTGCAGATATAGTTAGGGTTGTGCAGCCACTTCTATGTTAAACCCCAGATTTTGCACTTTAATAACATTGCAACTGTATGTCCAATCTACCTGAAATTGTGCATGCACAATGTGGTGCCATAGATGTTGTAATCTATAAATTTTTGTTGCAGTCAGATTTTTGGTTGTGGAGCTGTGGAGCATTGAAAAGTGTGAAAAATTCTTAACTTTTTTAAATTCTTTGCTCACCTCTATGGACCGAATGGTTTATCTGACTGGTCTGATATTTTCAGTGTTTATGGGGACTGGGTCATGGAAGTGCCCTTTGAAGATTTGGTGAAATAATATTAATCCATTCAAAAGTTATGAAAGTTTACAATGTCCCATTATAGCCTATGGAAAAAAATATATGTTCAGCTTGAAAGCTTTTAAAAGCTTTCGCGCAAACAAAAAAAGTTGTTGAGCTATGCCAAAAAGCTTTTTAACTGCCACCATTTTGTTTGCAGTTAGTGACGGACAAAAATGGTTGTAGTTCATATTTGACTGGGCCTAGGAAAACACTGTCAGTGGTCTTTACCTAGTCGGAGCCCGAGCTACAGAGCATAGCCTTTATTTTGGGGTAAACTCCCCCAGAGATGCATTTTCTGAGATCGGCTCCCCAAAGTGTTGCAAAATTGCAACAGAATGGATGCAACACATTTGTAAATCATGACAGTGTCATGCCCGTTGTTTAACATTTTTTTGCAAAAGTATCACAATTTCACAACACTACTGTATCCAAAAACAGAGGAATTCTTTGTTACTTCACTGTACCTAAATGGTTGGGGCTTGTGGACTGAAATTTGCAGGGTGGTAAGCCCTGGGTCCACTATTGTACCTTTTGTTGGTTTGGTCCCAAACCATTTAACGCTTCCTTAGGTGCAGCATTCCAAATTTGAGAAATTTCCCATAGGCTAACATGGCAGTGTCCGCTTTGCATTTCGCTGCCCGTATCTCAAAAACGATTCAAGATATGGATTTTCTGCTTCAGCCTAAGCATGTGCGTAGGTTTCAAAGTGTTGATTACAACTGCAGTGGAATTTTTTTCATAGGTTTTACGGTTAGTGAGATATTGCCAAACTAATGTTCCATGGGTTCATTGTCATGTTTGTAGGCTTGTGTTATGTCCCCGTATGTATGTGTAAGTGGGAGCACTGGGTCCAGAGAGCCTGCACTCTCACATTCCCATACCACTATCTAAAAATTTTAAGCATTAGGGGATTGCAGGGCTTGAAGTGCCCAAAGTGCCATAACCACATACCAGTTACATTGCACCACATTTACAATGGTAGCATTGTAAGTTTTTTCAGTAACTTTGAGAAAGGCAACTATGGAACACACTACTGATGGATCAGTGTCAGCACAACCTTTCAGGGCCCTTATCTGGGAAGTGGGTTAGGGATGTGCTAGTGGTGTTGCAACGTACCATTACTTCACAGAATGTACCAGTAGTGTTGCAACAGTACCACTATTATCGCAAAAGTAACAGTACTGTCTCTACACTATCTCCTGTTTTGTGAAAATACCATCAGTGCTATGGCACTGCCTTTCATTATGCTAAAGTGACAGCACTGCTGCAACAATATTCTTTAGTTTCACAAAAGTATTGTATGTTAACATATGGGACATTTGTGAAAGTAATGGAATTTCATAACATTAAAGTGCCAGATGAGGCAGTTTTTTTGCATTTCATATCAAGCAAATGGGTAGCACTTTTTTGCTGAAATGTGTAGTGTAGCAAGGCCTGGAACCAGAGATGTAACTGTAAATGGGAAAATGGGGCCTGGAGGGCCCGTACGTCTACATATGTATATCATTAGGTAAAAAAATGGCACCGTAAAGTATTTCAGCGTAGGTGGGAGTGCTGGGCCTGGAGGGCCTGGGCTCCCACATACGCATACCACTGCACAAAAAAATGGGCACTGTGAAGGAAGTGCATGGCCTGGAGGGTCCGCACTCCCACAAATACCAGTTACCTTACACTTCATCAAAAAGAAGGGAAATTTATTGCAAAAAACTTCATTAATGCACCACTTTGGGTTGACAGTACACCAACAAAAGTTTGAAAATTCAGTATTAGGGTTACCAACTCCTACCATCTCATTCCCACCCCCACCTTCCTCACACCACCATTGTGCAAAAAAAAAATGGGCATTGTGAAGGAAGCGCAGGGCCCAGATGGCCCATGCTCCCACACACACATACCAGTTACAACTTACATTACACTTTGTCAAACAAAAAGGGAAATTTGTTGGGAAAAACTTTGTTAATGCATCAGTTAGGGTTGGTAGTACACTGACAAAAGTTTGAAGAGTCTGTGTTACAGTTACCATCCCCTACTACCCCATACCCACCCTCCCATCCTCCTCAGACTGCCATTGCACAAAAAAATGTGAAAGAAGCGCAGGGTCCGGAGGGCCCATGCTCCCACAAACATATACCAGTTACCACTTACATTACACTTCATCAAAAAGAAGGGACATTTATTGCAAAAAAACTTTGTTAATGTAGCAGTTAGGGTTGATAGTACACTGAGAAAAGTTTGGAAATTTGGTGTTAGGGTTACCAACCCCTACCACCCCATCCCCCCTCCACATCCTCCTCACACCAACAGGCATCGGGGTGTGCGTTGGAGTTGTTGCGCCTAAGTTTCACCCCATTCAATGTGCTAACAAGCTGAGGTGGTGCCATATAGGAGAATGACTGTGCCACTGAAGTTGCATTGGTTAGTAAGGTGTACTTGCTACAGAAGAATACTACTTAGTTTCCGACATTTGTAAACATTTGTTGTACTGTAGATGAAAGACAACTGAGACAGTAGTTATGTTGTGCAATGTTTTGATTAATATGTAATAAATCATACAAATTTTGATACATACTAAATACATGATGTCAAATATTTTCACATAAATAATACAACATTATAATTGACAGACTTTGCCAAGAACAAGAAACAAATCTGGTTGCCTCAAAAAAAAATTGTTTCTTATAAAAATAAGCATCCTCAAAAACTAAAATGTTTCTTTTATAAAAATAGACAGTGTTTTAAAAGTATTTTGAGAATTTTTGACAGACTTTGCCAAGAACAAAAAACATAAATTAAAATACCTGTTTTTTACAAATCTGGTTGTCTGAAAAAAAACCCAGATTTTTTTTATTTTAAAAATAAACAGCCTCAAAAAATAAAATTGTTTTCTTATAGAAAAAAAAAAACAGCGTTTTAAAAGTATTGTAACCCCTCACCCCTGCCTTTTTACTAAAACGACAGGTGGCATGCTGTTGGCATTGGCAGCAATACCTGGTGGGGACCTGGGTTCGGGGAGGATGAGGTTACTGGCACAAGGGACCTAGGTTTGGCTACTCTGCACAGGGGCACCCAAGTAAATCCAGCTACAGGAAGCAATAACCGTAATGTCCAGAACCAGAATTGGGATTTTTCAATGTGGCTTTATTCAAATCTAGTTGACACATGACAAAGCATAGAATGGTCCCCCAAGGGGCTACGTTCACTGTATATGCAGATAGAGACTAAAGGTGGTCCATTTGAGAATGAACACATTTTTACATTGTCTGGCTCTGGACCCACCAGGCACTCAGCCCGGACTTTGCATGTGCATGGGATACACAGCCTGACTGGCCCGGCTCCCCTGCCGGCCACTTGACTGATGGTCCATTTGAGAATGAACCCAAACTTTAACTTGGAGAGACTCCCATCACACAAGGAGTATATTTTCCCAAACTGTGGCTCCTCACACCACTTAGAGTCTGCACTCTAGAGAGATTTGTTTTCTACTTCCATGAACTCCCATCAAACAAGGAGAATATTTCCCATCCTGTGGCTCCCCACACCACATAGAGTCTGTGACTTCTAGAGAGATTTTCAAGTTGCGACCCACGTCTGGGTACCCACCTCATCACTGGCCAGGCGCATGAGGCAAGTAGCAAATCACAGAAGAAATCTGTAGAGGTGGACCTGGTCACTAAAGATGGGGGGTGTTCCCACTTCCAGCTCCCACAGCCCATACCCGGCCATTTCTCTGGACAAACATAAACTTAAACTGAAAATGTAGATTAAACGGTGGATAACCTGAAGCACCCCCTCTACAGCATTACTTGAAATCCATTAAAACTTTAGACTTTTTGACTGCTCTATTTGTTTGTCCTAGTTGAAATAGTCCTCCGAAATAGCAGTCCACATTCCAACTTCCTTTATATTTCCAAACTGATGAAACAATTGGTTTGCCCCTTCAAATGGGGCAAAACACTCACCCATTCGTTGCAGGTGCCCCACAGGCAAAGTATCACATCCTTTTACTGTTATACAAGAACAGAACTGAAAACAGGCAGCTTTTTTCCATAGTGGAAATAGGGGATTGCCCCTGGCATCCACAGAGGGACTTTTCTTCCACCCCCTTCCCCGGAGGGAGGGGGCACTGAGACCTGGACAGCAGTCTCCACCACTTTCAAAAGGTAAACAGATCCTTCCTGCTGAGAGGGAACAGGAGACTGCCTGCTTCCTGCCTAGAGGTAAACAGACAACTGGCTTTGAAACTCCCAAAGTTCTAAACTCACTCCCTGAGCTGCAGATTCCAATGTGGCTTATGTAGCTGCGACAGTTCTATGGTGATGTCATCTCTCAAGTCTCAGCTGTGACTGAGAACAGAGTGAGACAGTGTGAAACCCATTTAACTGGAGTTTCACAAGCTGCCTTCCCTGCCTACCACTAGGTCTTACTGGGATTCTAGTAACCCCGGGTAACAAGGGGGTTACACTCGCCCTTGACCAGGAAAATTATATTCCCCAGTCATTATGCACCCGGCCTTAGGCCATCCCACCCTATGTGCTACCTGCGGAGGGGGGTGATCAGGCCCCTTCCTACCATGTGCAAGCACAGGCAGGCAACACTAAGGGTATAGAGGCCTATAGCTGACATGTCAGCCTCTACACTATCCACTTACTATGGACACCTAGTGGCTCTGGTAGAACCATCCAGAGCATAGCCCTGATAGATCAGCACTGCGGCCCCTACTGCAGGTCAGGGCCACAGCCTGTCCATCCCCCCAACCCTCTAGGGAAAACCTATCTGCCTCTAACATAACATCCCAAACAAAAAGAAAAACGGGGGACCTCCTCGACCTTGGGCAACCTGCAACTACAAAACAGCACTTTAAATTCTAACACAATAAAGCACTGACGAGGAACTCTGATGAGCCCCTCCTCCTCTTCTTGTCTTCTCTTCTGTCTTCCCAGGAACACCTGTAAGAAAAGACAAAAACAAAACACACACTCCTAATCTGCATACACAGTCTACCTAAAACAACAACCCCTACCATACAGAAAAAACACTGAACAATCCCAAAAATAATTTTTTTAGAAAAAAGGTAGAAAAACACAGTATTTACATTAGAGTACAATAATGATATTGGTTACAATACACATTTGGGGGGATGGAGTGCCCTAAAAGTCCCAACTAGTGACCACAAGGCCCGAAGGCTAGTCCAATAAAGAGTCTGTCCTGGACCGGAGCCCCGTGAAACACAGTTCTAGAAGGCCAAAATCCCAAAGGGGAGAGTATTTGCGGACAGTTCACACATTTTTGAAGTCTGTAGTGTAGGGTGTGTACTGCAATGTCATAAAGATAGAAAAAGAGGGTTTTTTGGACTTACCAGCCTCTTGAAGTATAAGACTAGCCACCGACCTGCACCGCAGCCGAAGACTCTCCCTGGCAGCATTTCTTCTGATACAGCTGGGCGGACATCTTCCGGGAAACACAGGAGAGCACATCTGGAAACAGCTGGGCTGATGTCATCTCTGGAGAAGGAACCTTAGAACAGGAACAAAAAGAAAACAGCTGATCCGACGTCAGGCGATGAGCAGGAAACACCTGGGCTGGTGTCCTCTCTGGATCTGAAGTCATCTGGTGGGCCAGTAGATGTTTTCTAAACAAGACAGTACACTGTAGACTGATGAATGTGGAGCACCTGAGTGCTTGGTTATTCATATTGGCAGATCAATAAGGGCACTTCACAGTCTAGATGTGGTAGTATTGACCACCACTGCTCGGCTCTCCATTTTGTAGGCACTGGCTTAATTACTGGGAGGTCCTTGCACTGAGGCCAATAGTACCGGGGGTCAGGGGCTTGAATTATTACCCCATCTGGGTGAACATAATTCACACAGTGGGAGACTTCACGTCCCTCTCCATCCACTATTCTCACTCTGTCCATAAACAGTGTCCTGCCTGTCTTCCACTGTGTATACTTTTCATGGAACAGTCTATTCTTTACATGCTGGTTGGCCCCAGGATGCACATGTTTCATTGCTTCATCCCAGATCCAGGATTTCCTGCAGTCCTCAATCTCCTCCCAGACTCTCAGAGGAAAGGTAGGAAAGGTCATACCATAGATTTCATTGGCCTTTCTACGAACCAGTCTCTCCTCTTTACTTGCTTTGGTCAATCTGAGACCACTGGCCTGGCTTGGGGGTGGCCAGTCCTGGTTCTGCCAGCTTCGCATCCTCAACGAAATTAAAAACGGATCCCTGACTTCTTCTTCTTGTAAAGCCAGGGCAGTGGCATCACCACCTTCTTGAACACATTCCTCCGAGGCAAGATCTTGAGGTTGTGTACCCGTTCCTTTCTCACAAGGCCACATAGGTTCCCCCTCATCTTCCTCTTCACTGAGGATCTGAGCCCAGGAGTGAGCAGTCATCCTCACCCCCGAGACTATCCATTCATCACTAGGAGCGGAGGTCGACACCTCCCATTCAAATGCCTCCCGCATCTCATCTTCACCTGCGAGACTTGGGCTAGGCCCCCCTACCCAGGGGTCTATTGATGCTTTATCTGAACTTTCCTTCTGAGATCCAGCATCCAAAACTTCAACTTCAGATTCAGTCTCTAATTCTGCACTCTCTAACTTTGTGCCACACTCCCCAGAGCGACCTTCCTCCACAGGCTCCGCCTGATGCTGTGTGCTGCCCACTGCAGATTCTTGAATTTTTGTCCATGTGGGAGCCAAACGAATTGGAGGCACTTTATACAAGCCATATTTTTGTAGACATCCAGCACAGTGAGGAATCATGAAGACATCCCTTCCAGCACTCAAGCACATCTGGCATACGTGCACTGGATAATTAGGAATTGCCACATCAGGAGGGAGTTGCCCTCCATAGCACCACTTTTCAATATCTCTCAGTCTATTTACTGCTGCTGTTACTGCAACCCGGGCATGATCTGGGTAATGAGCTGGTCCTGAGGCCATAACTGCAGAAAAACAAACAAAAGTTCACTATAACTGAAAGTCCCACTTTAAATGAACACACTCTGTAGCTTTAAAATGGCTCCTCTGCTGCTGTGTTTACTTTACTACCCCACCCTGTAATGGCGGCAGCAGCACTCCTGTGCATCAACATTTAGACTCTGGGTCAAGCCACTGCGTACCCGATTTACATCAGCTACTGATAACTTTTATTCAAACTGCACAACTTGACCTGATCTGGCTGTTCACACATTTACAGGATTTTCCTTGGACTTTTCACTTGCTGGCAACATTCATTTAATTACAGTCCCTTAAAAACTTCAGGTTTCAGCACAGAATTTCCTGCTTCTACTAGTGCTGCACTTTTTTACAACCCACAGTCTCTCTCTGGCTGCAGACTTTAAACTGAGGCTACTTTCATTGCTATGCACACATTCAATGGCTTTACAGACTTGCACTTGCCAGCAGGACATCACACAATCGCTACTTGCAAAGTGACTATACAGCTGCACACACATTTTATATGGCATGTTCTGAAAATCACTGATTGAGCAGTTTTAATTGTTTACTCACTGTTATTTGTAGCAACTTGCTGCGATGGGGTAAAACGGCCTGCAGCCAGATTTTGAAGGCCTCAGAATGCAAACGGGCAGGCAGTCTGCACGATCGTAATTTTAACCACAAAATTCACTATTGATTTGCGGGTTGAGCCCGATTTAAAACTTAAAAGTCACTTTTTTAACTATTTCACAGTGCTTTGAATCCTCTCGACGCTCCTCCACTGCCAGTACACTCACTACTCTCTGTCTCCCTCTCGAATGCTGAAGCAGTCACAGAAGAGCTGGCTGAGGGGCGGGACCAATGGCAAACTGACCAACCACACGGCACCATGCAAATGAGCCTCTTCTTCCTCACGAGGGCTTCTCTCCTCACGGTGATCGTCGAGCAGTCAAATTTAAACTGTAAAATGCACCTGTTTTTTTTCTTCAACTGATTCCACGGCGGGAGCCCATTTCAACCATGTAACATTTCCATTAACTCTGCAGTCTCTAACTTTGCACAGAAAGTGTTTCCAACGTCCAGGGCATATTTTCTCTGTTGCTACCCCTAGTTTTCCACACTTTCCTTCACAGAAATTCATTTTAAAACTGACAAAAACACTGTAAACAATTTTGATGATGCAGGACAAGGGCACACTCTTTGGCTTTACAGCTCCTCGGTAAACAGTTGGCATTTTTTAAACAGCAGCACAAGATTCACAGCACACAGCAACACACTAGGGAAATTGCTTCAACTTTTTGGGCTACCGACTGCTAGATAGCCAAAACGCTAGCCCACTTGCCCAAGCACCTTCCTTCCCGAACAAATCCAAAGCGGTGCCTCCATTTTTGTAACCCCTCACCCCTGCCTTTTTACTAAAATGACAGGTGGCATGCTGTAGGTGTTGGCAGCAATACCTGGTGGGGACCTGGATTTGGGGAGGATGAGGTTACCTGGTACAAAGGGACCTAGGTTTGGCTACTCTGCACAGGGGCACCCAAGTAAATCCAACTACAGGAAGCAACAACTGCAATGTCCAGAACCAGGATTAGGATTTTTTTCAATGTGGCTTTATTCAAATCTAGTTGACACATGACAAAGCATTGAATGGTCCCCCAAGGGACTGCATTCACTGTATATGCAGATAGAGACTAAAGGCAGTCCATTTGAGAATGAACACATTTTTACATTGTCTGGCTCTGGACCCACCAGGCACTCAGCCCAGACTTTGCATGTGCATTGGATACACAGCCCGACTGGCCAGGCTCCCCTGCCGGCCACTTGACTGACGGTCCATTTGAGAATGAACCCAAACTTTAACTTGGAGAGACTCCCATCACACAAGGAGTATATTTTCCCAAGCTGTGGATCCCCCACACCACTTAGAGTCTGTGACTCCTAGAGAGATTTGTTTTCTTACTTCCATGAACTCCCATCAAACAAGGAGAATATTTCCCAACCTGTGGCTCCCCACACCACATAGAGTCTGTGACTCCTAGAGAGATTTTCAAGTTGTGACCCACGTCTGGGTACCCACCTCATCACTGGCCAGGCGCATGAGGCAAGTAGCAAATCACAGAAGAAATCCGTAGAGGTGGACCTGGTCACTAAAGATGGGGGGTGTTACCACCTCCAGCTCCCACAGCCCATACCCGGCCATTTCTCTGGACAAACATAAACTTAAACTGTGAAAATGTAGATTAAATGGTGGATGACCAGAAGCACTCCCTCTACAGCATTATTTGAAATCCATTAAAATTTTAGACTTTTTGACTGCTCTATTTGTTTGTCCTAGTTGAAATAGTCCTCTGAAATAGCAGTCCACATTCCAACTTCCTTTATATTTCCAAACTGATGAAACAATTGGTTTGCCCCTTCAAATGGGGCAAAACACTTACCCATTCGTTGCAGGTGCCCCACAGGCGAAGTATCACATCCTTTTACTGTTATACAAGAACAGAACTGAAAACAGGCAGCTTTCTTCCATAGTGGAAATAGGGGATTGCCCCTGGCATCCACAGAGGGACTTTTCTTCCACCCCCTTCCCCAGAGGGAGGGGGCACTGAGACCTGGACAGCGGTCTCCACCACTTTCAAAAGGTAAACAGAAACTCCTTCCTGCTGAGAGGGAAACAGGAGACTGCCTGCTTCCTGCCTAGAGGTAAACAGACAACTGGCTTTGAAACTCCCAAAGTTCTAAACTCACTCCCTGAGCTGCAGATTCCAATGTGGCTTATGCAGCTGCGACAGTTCTATGGTGATGTCATCTCTCAAGTCTCAGCTGTGACTGAGAACAGAGTGAGACAGTGTGAAACCCATTTAACTGGAGTTTCACAAGCTGTCTTCCCTGCCTACCACTAGGTCTTACTGGGATTCTAGTAACCCCGGGTAACAAGGGGGTTACAGTATGTTGACAATTTACTGGGAAAAAAACTTTGTTCTTCTTATTATAATAATCATTAATAATATTTCTTTACCAAAACAACAAAAAAATAAAACTATTATGTACATTATTTACATAAAACACTTGGGTAAAGCTGTTGGTGGGGTTTTCTTCAGGGCGACCAGTGTGGTTAAGTCCCTTGCTGCCCTGGAAGCTGCTGCGACACGAAGGGAACAGTACTGTCTGGAGCCATAATGATGGTGGTGCCTATGTACTCCTCCTCATGTTCTCCTGTGTCACTTCTCCAGATGATTTAGGAGATGTAGCTAGCTGCTGTTGTTGAACCTGTATGTGGTGGTCCAGTTCCTGTCTGCGGAAATCAAGTTTTTCTATCTCAAGTTTAATAAGTTGTTTCTGTTGATTTATTGTCTTTTTCTCCACCTTCAGATTTTCCTTTTCCAGTTCAAACTTTTGTTTTTCTAATTCCAAATTGGCCTTTGGCCAGTTCATTTTGATACTTGATTTCTGCAGACAGGAGCGTGACCTTCCATGACAAGATGAGAAGTGCTCTGGCCATGGCAGTCATTGGTCATGTTTCCAAAACAAACAAAAAAAAAAACAATATAAGAAGACATACTAACATACCACCATACAAAGAATGTAGCAGAATAGGCCCTATGGTCTATTGAGTCTGCTTGGGGTTCCTCCCCCACGCTTCACGCAGGGTCCACCACCCCCATCCTCTGGTTGGGTTCTGAGATGTAACTGTCCCCTTTACCTACTCCAGCCTCTCTTGAATCCATCCACAGTTTGAACAGCCACCAGCTCTGTGGGCAGAGCATTCCAGGGTTACAACTCATCATCTCCTCCCTTAGTCTTCTGCCAACCAGCCTCATTGGGTGCCTCCTGGTGGTCCCCACCTCTCTCAGCTGAAACACCCTATCCCAGCTTACCCTATTTATTCACTTAAGATATTTGAAGAACTCAATTATATCCCCTCTGTCCCTCCTTACTTCCAGGGAGTACAGGTTGAGCTTCTCGATTTTCTCCCAATAAATCTTCTCCCCAGACCCTGTATCATCTTGGTCACTCTCCTGTGGACCATCTCCAGAAGAGCAATATCCCTTTGTAAGTAAGGAGGCCAAAACTGCATGCAATATTCAAGGTGTGGTCTAACCAGCCCATTATACAGTGGAAGGAGCACCTCCCGGCTTATTGAGGTTAGCCCCCTGGCTATGCACCCCAGCATTTTATTTGCTCTGAGATATTCATTTTGGCAGCCAACACCACTCACACACATATCAGTTACATACTTTGGTAGAAGTCTGAATGTATTGATGGCGTGTATTTCAGTTAGCTATGTAGAAGTATTTAATGGTGATTCTGTGGCATATTTGATTTTGATTATTTTTGCAGGGTATTTGGTGACATAGGACCTCATTTTTTTACCAGAATAATACACATGCCTTTTAATATACAATTGCAATTACTAATGTTGTTATCTGATGTTTTCTTTTCATATTTTGTGAGCAATGACGTTATGCAAACACAACCTTGCTGTGATGTTCATTTGTTGCACTGTTTTCATCTTGTTTTATAATGTAAAGATATATTCACACTCTTAATTATCTGCTAACAAAAATTCTTACAAGTTTTTCAACTTTTGTATAAGAATGAGCTATTGTACAATGGCACTAATGCATGCCAGGGTGTGGGTTGTGTTGGGATAACATCACTTATTGGATGTTTCCTGCACTCAGTGTGTGGACTGGTGCCCAAGCAGTTAGGGCCTAGGTTATCACAGCATGACCTACACTTTGTTGTCCACTACTGCTTATGAATAACATATGTACAACCAGACACAACTTTGTATGTCTTCATATTTTGGGGTTGAGATGATGACATGAATCTGCTGATGTTTTTGCTTTGTCTGATATCCTATCATCTCACTCACTGTATCAAAAGAAAGTGTTGTTGTGTATAGTTGAATATATTTAATTCTGTACATAGCTAGCAATGATATGCACAAGGAAAAAATAGTGCAGATACAGCAAAGACAATGATTAGCGTAGAGGAGTAAGATGAAGTCAGGCTATGTGTAGGACATTTTCTGACGTGCTCTGGTTACGTACACACTGCTACATTTAGGTCAGCATATACTTAGTATATGCATGCTTCATACTATTAGCTACAAAAAAGCTGCGGTATGTATATGATGTTCAGACATAAATATATAGTATCTGTACAATACCAAATCAGTGGTATGTTGGACAAAAAGTCCAGTAGTGTATACCTGTGAAATAAATGTATATTTTAAGAAAAAGTTATTACTGTACAATTTCACACACATTCTGTGAGAGCATATTTAACTAATAGAAAGAGACTGTGTTTCTGTAGTTGACATTAAACTCTGTGAGGAACCTTTCACAATACAAGATATCATTTAGAAAATTAGCAATCACTGTAAGTTTAGAAATTGAACTTTTTACTTACGCTTTACGACCGTTTGACCTGCTTGACTGCCCGGCTGTTGTGGTTCTATAAAAACAAACTATTAGTAATATGTTGTGATGTTATGGCAGTAGCTAGTTGCATATGCTACAAGTATGAACTTTTTTTTATATAGAGGAGTACTGTTGTGGGGATAAACAATGCGTTTACAGCACAGGCTACTTTTTTGACACATATATTTTAAAACATAGAACAAGATCTATGTAGGTTGAATTATATAGCTTAGGAAATGATTTATATTGCATGCCAGTTGTTATCTGCCAGGATGAGTCTGCAGTTGGAGCACATAGAGTGATGGTCCACATTGCTGACAGAAAATGTAATCATGTACTGTTTTTGTCTAAGAATGGTAACACAAGCCTTGCAGTAGCAGGTAACGGTTAGGTATATAAGAGATACAGAATGAATACTTATAATACAGTATTAGCATATATTTAGTATCGCACTTAAGTGGTAAGACCTTAACAAGATAGTTGTGTTTGCTTCAAATGAGAGAGCTATGTCAGAGTACTCACCTGTATAGAGATAGAGGATTGTGTATGACCAGTTATGCACAACAAGGATATTGGTTGAGCATTTCTTTTTTAGCAAATGATGTATGGAGTGCCATTTGAGAGGTGTGCTGTTAACAAGTGAAGTATGTGATTGAATAATATCTTTGTGTATGACTACTCATAGACAACGGTTACCAGTTTGTTGGTAGTTACAGCTTATGACATCACAGACTAAACAGTTCGTCTTGCCTACAGAGGATGCAATTGTAAACAGTTACACAGTGTCATAAAATTATTATTGGGACACAATGTTATGTTCTATATTTATAACACTTATGAGCTACAGCAGCAAACTTACCAGTCTGAGATGTAGGAGCAGGTACATCCAGTTGCAGAGCCCCACCTTCAACCCATTGCCATTTGTTAGTGCTTTTCTTTGTGTCTTTGATGGGTCGGGGGATCACAGAGTTGGATGTGCCTGAGGAGGAGGTGCCTGATGTTCTTGGCTTGGTGGTACCACCATCATTATTTTCTGGAGCTGCATGTAAAGGACACAAAAAAACTCGACATTGTATGTATTGATTAGCAACAAGTCTTGGGACAAAAAACACATTTTTTACAGTATGTGCACAGAAATAAATTGGTTATGGAAAAAGTAAACATCAATAACTACTGAAATCACAGACAAAGTCCATGCTTCTTATTAGAGAGAAGTTCAACATTCTCAATTCATAAATAAGTATGCTGTCTCTTAGTAACTGTATAGCCTACATTTACAGATTTCCTTGTGACAATGTATGGGTTTCGAACAACATCGGGCATGATGTGTGGAAGCAACAATGATACTTGAGATGAACCAATATGCATGCATGCATATCCTTGTCCATGTCATTAGCACTGGGTATTACATACTAACTCATGTGGCTATGCACTCTGAATATGCAAACATTGTTGTGAATACTTTATGAGAACAGTAATTTATATGACATCACACAAGGATCTTGAATATTGTTATCATTCTACAGTTTTCTTATTCCTCCTTCCCCCTTCCCCTCAGTCCAGAGCCCCCATACAGCAGGACAGCTGATTGTCAATGTTGACATCAGAGACATACTGCTACGCTACTGTAGTTATTAACATTTGTTTTACATCTTACGGATAACAGACACATATGTGTTTTTAAATACTGGGAACTCTCATGAAATCAATGTGTGAATGACTCAGTTGTCTGAAACCTACTATATATATATATATATATATATATATATATATATTCTATGCAAAAAAAACTTCATTAATGCATCAGTTAGGGTTCTTCTACAGTGAAAAAAGCAAGGAAATTCGGTATTAGGGTTGAAAGCCCCCTTGGACCCCCCAGCCCACCCCCCCAACTGGCATCAGGGTGCGCATTGGGGTTGTCAGCCCTAATCCTCACCCAATCACATATGTAAAGAAGCAGAGGTATAGGAGAATGGGGTGAGAGTTAGGACTGATGACCCCAACGTGTACCCCGATGCCAGCTGGGGGGTGGGCTGGAGGGTCCAAGGGGGGCTTTCAACCCTAATACTGAATTTCCTCACTTTTTTCACTATAGAAGAACCCTAACTGATGTATTAATAAAGTTTTTTGCATAGAATTTCCTTACTTTTTAAGAAAGAATAGAAAAGTAGAAAGTTGCGCAAGTTATTGAGAGCACGGGGCCCTTTGGGCCACGCGCTCCCACCAACTTGTAAGTGTCAGGCCACATTACACACCCAATGACTAAAAAGTACATCCACAACAGCAAGGCCAGCCACCAAACAAATGTTAATCTAGTAGAACAATAAAAAACGCTGTCCACAAAACGTAAACTGTGCCACACAATATGTCCATAAAAAATATATTGTCTGACATGTAAACACCTCTATTAACATCTACAGGACATGCCATCAACACCCTCCAAATTTCAAGTAAAAATAACAAACTGTGTCCAAGACATGACATATCAAAATTTAAAATTTTCATTCGTTAGAGTGGCACAGTTCTGCACCTGTTGATATTTAACACAGACAATGACTGAAAACTACATCCATGACACTAAGGCTAGGTATCCTATCAATTTCAAGCCACCACCACAAGCAAAACGCTGTCCGCAGAATGTAAACGGTACCACGTCATATCTGAACCCAAAAAATATTTTCTGACATGTAAACACTGTAATTTTCATCCACATGACATGCTGTCAACACCCTCCAAATTTCAAGTGAAAAGACCAAACCGTGTCCGAGATATAACATTTTAACGTATGAGATTTTCATTCATCAGACTGGCACAGTTTCGCATCTGTTGACATTTAACACACACAACAACTGAAAACTACATCCAACTACATCCATGACACTAAGGCTAGGTATCCTGTCAATTTCAAGCCACCACCACAAGCAAAACACTGTCCGCAACATGTAAAGTGCATCACACAATATCTCTGCAAAATAAAATTTCTCCAACATGTAAACACCATAATTCACATCTACAGGACATGCCGTAAACACCCTTTAAATTTCAAGTAAAAAGGCCAACCGTTCCCGAGATATTCAATATGAAAGATTACTAAAATTTCCCTATCTATTCCATTATAAAAAATCTGGCCATCTTGTCCCTCCCTCGTGAGCAAAGATGGTGATCAAAGAATCCCACGATCAAAGAATTTGCAGGCTCATGAACAAAGATTTAAAAACCTTATAAATCAAAAAATTGAAGGAACTGTGGTAAACCACCACCATGGTTCGACAGAATGAGGCCCTCTGAGTAAAACCCACCCTAATTTGACTTCCTACGACATCCCTGGGTTGAGAAAATTGATTTTTTAATTGGGCCATCTCATCCCTCGCTCACGATGCATAATCGCAATCAAAGAATCTCACGATCAAAGAATTTGCAGGGTCACGATCAAAGAATTAAAATTCTTCAAATTCACAAAATATACAGAATTGTGGTAAATCACCACCATGGTTCATCAGAACGAAGCCTCCTGAGTAAAACCCACTCTCATTTGACTTCCTACAACACCCCTGGGCTGAGAAAATAGATTTTTTCATCTGGCCATCTTGTCCCCCGCTCACGATGCACGATTGCGATCAAAGAATCTGCGGTCAAAGTATTTGCACCCTCGCGATCAAAGAAATTGCTCGCTCACGAATAAAGAGTAAGGGGCAAGATGGCCAGATATAAAAATCAATTTTATCAGCCCAGGGGTGCCGTAGAGTGTTAAAAAAAGGTGGGTATTGCTCAGGGGGCTTCGTTGTGCCCCATCTGTACGAGAAAAATAATGTGCTACCTATCCCTGGTAGTCTAGTGGCCCCCATCAGAATAAAATATTAACATCCCTGGTAGTCTAGTGGCCCCCCCAATAAAATATATTACCCTATATAGGTCCCTGGTAGTCTAGTGCTCCCCACCCAAGCTTAATAACAGATTTTATTTCGGCCAAAAAGAAGCCGAGACTAGCCTACCATAAGATTGCTGCACCTAAAGTTAAGGGTGGCTTATGACTACCATACCTCAGTTTGTATTATTGGGCTTGTAACGCTGCCAAATATCTCAAGTGGCTGGATCCTGAGATTCCCACGTACATCCCCGCTTGGCTCAAAATAGAACGGGAACTGATTCGATCAGTTAAGTTAGCCCCTTCCACATTACTGTTTCTTAACATATCTTCCCTGCCGAAAAAATTAAAAGAGATTACAATAGCAACATCTATTAGAATTCATTCACAGTTATGTGGATTTTTAAAACATAAACACTGTCTAGATGCATCACAATCGATTTGGAACTCCTCTGCTTTTAAAATAGACAGTAAGATGTTATCCCCCTCATGGCTACCTAAATTGGGGGAAGGAAGGCTGTCTTCATTCCTCAAGGAAGATGGAACTTGGTTATCTATGGATGGTTTCATGTCGAAGTTTAGACTACAAAAGACGGAATATTTTAAAGTTTTGCAGCTCAGACATCTCCTTATTAAAAAATCTGAAGACGGCTATCCTTTATCCTCCAATTTCTCCTTTCAATTGGATCTGGGCCCCTTAGCTTATTCCCCTAAGGCAATTTCCAAACTATATAACACCCTATACGACTGGCATTTCCTGGATCCATTTGGACCCACAGAATTTTAGTCTGCTTCTTTCCCACATGGGACAAAGATTGGTCGGCCATATCGAGGAATTGCCACCGTTTTGTTACACAAGATAGGATGCGCTTAATGCAGTTTAATATCCTGCATAATCTTTACCACTCTCCGAAGAAATTGGCCAAATGGGGAGTAATACGTTCTAATAAATGTGTGAGGTGCTTGCAGGTGGAAGGTTCATTGTTTCATATTTTCTGGGAATGTCCTAAGATAACCCCCCTATGGGAGAGTATTAAGGGCAAGGCTGACCCCTTGCTCGGATTAACAGACCTATTTATCCTGGAGGTTTGTTTGCTGGGGGATTACTCACAGATCTCAGTTAAGAAACAGAAATATTATATTGCTTTGATTTCCATGTCAGTTAAAATGCTGGTGCTTAAGTATTGAAAAAGTACGGATGTTGTCTCTTATTCTGAATGGCTTAACGAATTTGCTAGCCAACCTTCGAGTGGAGAGGGTCATTTAGAGTCTTAACAGTAATAATTCTAAATATGAGAGGATTTGGGCCCTGGTACATACTCTATATTCTATTTAGATCTTTCTTCACATACTTGGGATCTCTGGATTGATAAACCTCAAGACTGTGCGGAGGGGTACTTTGGGGGTATTTGGGGGAGGGATGGGATCATGTATCCTGTACTTGTATTTGTGTACCTGGTTCTGATATCATGATCCTGTCTGGTGTTTTGTAGAAACTTCAATAAACATTATATTAAAAAAAAAAAAAAAACAATGTTTATTCTGATGGTGGGGGGGCACTAGACTACCAGGGATAGGTACCACATTATTTTTCTCATGCAGATGGGGCACAATGAAGCCCCCTGAGAAAAACCCACCATAATGCAACACTATAGGGCACCCCTGGGCTATAAAAAACAATTTTTAAATCTAGCCATCTCGTCCCTCACTCACGATGCTGCCTGGATGGCCACATGGATCCTCCAGTCTATATCAACAGGGGCACCACCACCACCAGCCACAGCATGGCGAGCCAGGAGACCTACAGCAAAGACAGAAAGAACACACACTGAGGGCCTGAATGTGGACAACACCCCCACCCACCAGTAATCCTACAGTATCTGAAATACAACAATAGCAGAATGCAGTACTCACCTGCCCCTGGAAGGGCACCAGGCCTGGCCCCCATGATCCTCCGAAGCCACACCTCAGTTGCATCCGCGGCCTGCTGCCTGGTATCTGGTCTTGCAAAACACAACAGACAACATCACTGGGCAGGATGCAGTGCCACGGTGCCCGCCTCACCAGCCTGTGGCCATGCAGCAGAGAGTGATGACCAGCCGTGAAGCACCCAGTGGCCAGCAGGCAGACAAAGCTATACCCAGCACCACCCCATGGCATACATGGTAAGGCAGCACAGGACAGGTACAGCTACAGCCGTGTGTACAGGATGTTGTGAGACCCATGAGGGTGCCCCGTGAGGGCCATGACACACACACACACACACCCAGCATGCACCACAAAAGGAGACAGATGATCAACACTTACCTGGTCTTGGCAGTGCACAGCTATGTGCACAGTGCCACAGATGTGCAAGCCTCTCCGGGTCCCACCTCTGGAGGTCACTATAACGATGTCTGCACTGCTCCCCTGTGCATGGCATCCCTGTATGGTGCACAAGCTGAGTAGGTATGGAGGCCCACACCTGAGCCCTGGGCTCATGGAGGTCATCCTGGCCAAACAGGTGCACCTCCACAGTCATAACCAGTGCTACTAGATGTAGCAACTCCACCTGCGACCAGTTCATGGCCCTAGGCATCTGTCTCCCTGCCCTGGGCATCATACAAGGAGTACTGACAGTGGCAAGGTGCAAACAGACAAAGCACAGTTGAGCAGTCATTATAAGCTGCATGAAGCACTGAGGCACATGCAGCACAGCGCGCACTGAGCGTGAAGCACGATAGGTCAAAGGCGATGCACCCATGCATGCGCAATGCACTCCACAACAGCGTGGCAAGGCCAGGACCTGTTCGCGTGTGCATGATGAGCGTGCAGGCATCATGTTGTGCACGGCATGCACTACGAAAAACTACTGTGCACTGTGCACAATCAATGGGCAGTTCAAGCACAGTGCAGCATGGACGGCGCATAGTGGAACACGCAGCATGATAAGGTACACAGCGCCATGGTCAGCAGGCCTGCTACAGTGCATTGAGTTAGCAGTGGTATGTTGCATCATGGGAGCTGCGCCACTGGACATGGTGACTGTGCATGTGTGACACAAGCGCATTCCATAATGCCCCTGATACATGAAAATGTGCCTACTGATACGCACATGCACCGGAGATGCACTGTACAGCCATTGGCACATCCCACAGATGCTCCATGCAAATTGAGATAAGCTGGGGGCAATTGTGTGATTCACAGAAAATGCACCCAAAAGCAGCCTCATCAACCATACATGGGCATCTCAGCTGATTAGCATCTCATTACCAGGGGCTCAGGCCTCATTTGCATGCCCTGAGCCATAAATGCTCCCAATTCAGCAGAGTAAGACCAGATCACTGAGAGGAGTCAGTGCCTAGAGGATGAGTACACAGCCATGTTTATAGGACAACAGAACACACTGGGGTGACCGACTGTGAGCGCGCACACCAGGCAATGCCCCAGTTCCCCAGATGTGGGACCAGTACAACCAAAATGTGGCACTCAAGTCCATAACATGGAATACATTGGCAGGGCAGTACAGAAGGTGCACAGGGCACCAATGGAATGTTCCCTGACATGTCCACAATGGCTGTATGTGAAGCGAGATGTACACATCCCAGCATATATGGCACAGTTCTGCTGAGCGATGATATGGTCATCAGTGTGCCTAGGCATTGCAATGTGGAACAGGGAGGGCATGTGACATGAACAGATGGGCAGTCCACTGTTCACAGGGACACAGGGGTGGTATGTATGACTGGCTGTCACTAGTTATGTGTGGTGGACGCAGCAATGTGCAACAGGTAAGTCCGAGGCACACAGCGGCACACTTGCAGGCATGATGGCACCATCGCCAAGCCACACAGTGCTGCCAGCCACACTGTGGCTGTTGCCACATGTCAGTCCCCCTCCACCATGCAGCCATTGCATGGGTGACTCCTAGGATGGATGTGTTACCACGGTGGTGGCACACATGCTGCAGAGGTACCAGGACATGCCCATGGCAGACAGCACAGTGTGCCTCATTGGGCCTGCTGCACTGTTCCCCCAGCTGTGGACTGGGTGTCATACTTGGCATGTGTAGCGTCCCCTGTGGACCACGTACCATAGTGTATGGCTACCTGTGCTAGGCTGTCCACCCATGGACCACGGCCCAGATCAACGGTGTCACAGACCATGGGGGGGGGGCGCAACAGACTGAGAGTGACATGAATGGGAACATGTGTACCCACAGGCATGACTGACACCTGGATGCTTCCCTCCACAGTAGACAGTATGATGGAGGAAGCAGGTGCCACCAACTTCACTAAGGATGAGGAGAGGGCGCTCATCAAGGCATGAGGTGTGTGCTTACAGATGACTGCTGTAATCTTCTGATTCAAATTGTCTTTTGCAAGGTATATCTTCTGTTACTGCTTTATTTTTCTCTGTAGCAAAGTGTTTCTTACAGGGTATATCTTCTGTGAAATTGTTACAGGTGGTGCTTTACAGGCTTTACAGTTTTATCTATCATTAGGATAAGCTTTCAGGGCTACTGCATTTGCTGCTGACTGATTGTTTCTGCTCTTACCGACTTGTTTCTTTTGTCCGTGGTTCTTCCTCTTTGGCAGGGGAAGGAAACAAGCAACCCAACCCCATCCACAAACATCCAATCGCTACACTCCTTTTATAGGGTAGCACAGTTGTGACAGTTTCTGTAGCAAGCAGAAAGGGGTGGATCATACATAGATACATAGACAGTGTCGGCAGATAAGGGCCTATAGCCCACCTAGTCTGCCCATTTGAGTTTGTAACTTCAGTTTATGTTTTCCTAGAACTCTGTTGCCCCTTACCCCTGACCTCCAGAATTCCTTTATGTCTATCCCATGCATTCTTAAATCCCGTGATTGTTTCAGCCCCCACCACTTCCTCAGGCAGGGTGTTCCACTTGTCCACTACCCGTTCTGCGAAGAAATTCTTCCTCACATTTCCTCTGAATCATCCTCCCTCCAACTTCATCCCATGCCCTCTAGTCCTGGAACATCTTGCACCCTTTTTCTCCCTGTAAGATACTTGTATGTTTTTATCATGTCCCCTTCTCTCCCTCCTCTCCTCCAGGGAGTACACATTCAATTCCTTCAACCTGTCCTCATAGGACTTGTGATGCAATCCATGTACTATCTTTGTTGCCCTCCTCTGAACCTTCTCTGCCTTGTCTATGTCCTTACATAGGTAAGGTCTCCAGAAATGTACATTGTACTCCAGGTGGGGTCTCACTAGTGTCTTGTATAGTGGAATAGTGGATCAGAGGGGTATCCACACAGTGACCTCATTTACAGGGGCACAAGTAACTTAACTTGTTATAACAAATTATACAAAAGCAAACAAAACACAAAATACATTTGCTTTCATTTTCCTCCTTCTAATTACTCTGACCAGGTAATAAACCCAGCAACTTATCTGGAATGGATATTATTAACTGCAGGTACTGCGGGACACTTTTAAAAAGGGCAGTTATAGAGGATTTAGGACACTGTTCTACATGCTGGACCATTGGAGATCTAAGGGCTCAGCTCCAGGTAGCATGGGCAGAGATTTCTCACCTCAAATCACATATTCAGGAGGAAATATGTTATAAGAACCACCTGCCATTTCCCCAACATTCAACAGTAGCACCTCGACCGCAGAGGGTAGTTGGTCTGGAAGGTTGGCAGGTGGTTAGGAGGGGAAAATCGGGTGCCCCATCACTCGGTGCTCTCCAACATATCACCTCCACAAACCATATCAAAACTACAAACAGGTATCTGCCTCTGTCTTTGAAATCAAACAAAGGGGCAGAGGACACTGCAGAGCAGGACACTGCTGCCCAGGATCTAGTACAACAAAACTCTGCCAAAACAGGAGCCAAAACTGAAAAAGCAAAAAGGAAATCCAAAACACTTCTGATCATAGGAGACTCCATGATTCAGGGAATTGATACCTATCTCCAGCCAGGGGTAATGGTCAGATGTCACCCACGTACATCAGCGTGGAGAGATACTGACCACTTTGCTAAAACTGTACAGGAAACAAGAGAAAACATTGATGTCCTGGTACACATAGGGACTATCTCACCAGCCAGTCAGTTGTGGAGACCAAGAAATACCTGACCAGGCTGGGTGACAAACTATCATCCATTTTGTCCAGCATCTCCTTCTCTGAGATCCTACCAGTCTGGGAGAGGGGGGCAGATGGACGGAAGGTCAGAGAAGGGGAGATGGGGAGCTAAACATGTGGCTCAAAGGCCTGGTGCCTGGAAAAAGGACACAAATTTGTAGGTAACTGGTAATAGTATTGAGGGTGAAAGTTTTTTAAATTTGATAGACTGCATCTGACTAAGGAGGGAGTTGGTACATTGGGGCAGAAGTTTGATGTCTTTGCAGAATATTTAAACTAGCAAATGGGGAGAGGGGTGCAGCACCCAATCTGTTGTATGGGAAGAACACCCCTCCCCCCCAGCTAGTCATCAAACAGGCAGCATGTTTGTAGTTCATTTGCATCACCAGGTAAGGAAAAAGGTTCAGCTCCCCATACGACGTATGAGGGAAATGCCAGACCTCGCCCAACAACCAACACACCAAAATCTGGCCAGTGTAAAATCATGTACACAAATGCTCGCAGTCTGGGAAACAAGATCTCAGACCTGCAGGCAATAATGACAGAGGCTAAACTGGACATAGTAGCCATTAGTGAGACATGGTTCACCAGTAACCACACTTGAGAGACTTCAGTACCTGGCTATGTACCGTTCAGAAGAGACCGAGGTGCAAAAAGGGGGGTTGGGGGTGGAGTGGCCCTTTATGTCCACTGAAAATATCAAAGCTGCAGAAATTCGGAATACACATAAGAAGCCAGAAGAACTGTGGGTCACCCTGGAAACAGGAAATGGGACAGCCATATGAACTGGGGTTGTCTACAGGCCTCCAGATCAGGGGGAGGACATAGACACATTACTGTTAGAAGATATAAACAAGCATTTGTCAATGCCGAATGTTTGCTTGCATGGTGCATGTGTCAGGAGTGTATTAAAGTTAAGAGCCTGTGTTAGCAAAATGCAACATAGCTTGATAACTTTATTGTTTTTTTGCCACATGTTCAACATAGCCTCTTTATGACCCCACCTCATGAGCAACGATGGAGAAAATGTTCAACTCCTGCTCGAAAGGTGGTTTAGCACAGTGACTGCGAAATCACATTTCAGGATGCTGTGAGAACACATCTGAAAAATGACAGCTGTCATATTCATTAGGTGCTGTGGAAAAATGCCCATGCAGAAAATTTGGAGTCATAACACATACAATTTGTGTTTGTTTCCATGGACAACTACCCAAGAAGAACACTTGAATTTAAGTAAGGAATGTGTTTGGGCATGGTTAGATCATCCTGTTAACATTGCATGTCTCAAACAATTACAGAAGTACAGTCCAGCAAAGTGCACCACTTTGCTGGACTGTGTTTGATGTGTGGAGGTTTGCTGCCTCGAGTGTGGTGCTAGCAAATGGCCTAGACACTTGAGACGTGGTGGAGCTTTGGGTTCAATTACAGAAGTAGAAGAGTTAGGGAACTTACTGCTCTGACAAGCCTTCCTGAAGTCCTCAAAAGCCACCAGGACAGAGAAACAGCAACGGAGGTGGCTGTAATGGACACGGACACCCGTTGCAGTCAACCCCCCCAAAACAAGAAACACCCTTCAAATCATTGCTTGCGCAAAGGTGAACAGCCTATCTTGTTGCAAAGCAGGTAGCTGAGCACAGATATATAAATTCTGCCTTATAAGCTTCACAGCCAATGTAAGATGACCCAAATGAGGATGTTCTAATGCTCTACTTATATACAGTGGCTCAGTGAGGAGCTTTACTTGAGGGTTTCATCTCCTTTGAAATTAAATGAATTTGGCTGTGTCACTTTTGTCATTTTTATGATCTCAAAGGTCTGGCTATTTGTCCCATTATAGCTTACCAGGCAAAATGTGTTTATTTTCTCTTGGACTTCCTGAGATTTTTTTGAGAATTGTTTATTGTGCATGCACATTGGATTGATAATCACAGTGCAACAACTTCTATTTCATATTCATGTTTTAAGCACACAGCATTTTGTTTCACTAAAGGATTGGTGTTATTTGTTTCCATATCGGTGCTACATGGATGTTTTTTTTGGTGTATGCAATTCCTGTGTTTTGTGCCATTTTTTTAAATACATTTTCTAGATAACTGAGAGTTGACTAGTTTAAACATTTTAGAAGGTAAAGTGTAATTGAAAGTAACATGTACTAATAAAAAGACAAGAATTTATTTTAAGTTTTCCTGACCTGTGCTGATGTGTTCCCCAGGTGGGGGTGGGGGGCATTTGCTTCCACCTATCCTAGCAAGGCTTCACCACTGCTTGAACGTATATGCTCTAGTGCAGTGATCAGAAGGATCCAGGAACTGGGACCAGTTTTTCCTTTCCTTGCACTGAACCAAGTATGTCTTTCTTTTTTTTAACAGACTCTCTCTCTCTCTCTCTGTCTCTTACACACACACACACACACATGTGTCCTTGTTTAAAGTATACAATTAATAGGTAGTTTAAACTATGGGTGCTAAACAAGTTAATGTAATTGCGAGAACGCTCTTGTCATAAAGGCTGCAGATTGCAATGCCAGAACCACAACTTTCTAGTAAGAAAAGTATGCATTACATCTAATCAGAGATGTTTCTCTTGTTTGTGAAAGGTATTCATTATATGAGTGGCACAGATCAGAGCAATCTGAGCAGACAGGAATAATCTCAAATCACAGCACTCCATCATATGCATATACATCAGTGATACCACACCTACATAATAATAATCATAATAATGTTCTCCTTCAGCCGTAACTAGACCAAACTAGTTCTCTATTAAAGTTAAGTTAATATCTAAAGACACTTATCGAAGTGCATGTACAAATATACATTATGCGGCTCCAATTAATTTGTAAATGTATAAACAAAGTCGGACACCTCATTCCTATATGAAGGAGTACAGCAAAAAAGGTTTTAGAAGTACACCTTAATATATTCATCACCAGTATACCGCTCCACTTTATTTCCTAGGAGTGCTATTAAACAAACAGAAAACCTTAATCATCCTTGTTGAGAAAAATGGTTTAACAATCGAGTATGGAGACATATAATGATTATCTAGGCCAGTGATGGGCAGCCTGTGATAACCAAAGGGCCACAGGTGTGGCCCTCAAACACCCCTGAGGGTTGCAGGACCATGTGCGACCCCCACAAGACCCCCTTTACCTTAGAATCAATCAGAAATTACAGATTTGATTGTAATAAACTTTATGAAAAGGATTGGAAACTTCATTAAAAGTTGTAAACTGCATTAAAAGTATTAGATACTGTACACAATATTAAAAAAATATTGTATTTCAATGTGACTTCTGGGTGGCCTATTTTTCTTAAGTTCAGATTAACTTCATTGAACCCGACTGCCAATTGTCATACACAGCTGCTGCAAATGAAAAAGTTAAGCAAGCATCCATTCCCCGACTTTCAAAACCCACAAACCTTATTGCTGGAAATTGGTTCTCTGACCTGCTTTCAGCCACAACTTCACCACCAAAGCTGTTTGAAACAATAAATAAATTAAATCAAACACCTGACTTTTAAAAAACACCCCACCCACAAGCTGTTGAGCTACACCCAACAATACCCAACCCCCGACTTTCATCCACTGCAGTTGTAAACAAAGAGATAGATGTCCAACTGCAAAATTAATTCACAAGTTTCTAGCGTTTAAACTTCAGTGCACATTCAGTCACAGCAAAGGTCACCATGAACACACAGGCAGTAAATTTACTAGACAGCATGTGTGTTTGCTCAGGCCATGGTGTACTATAATTAAAAGAACAAAACATTTTATTTGGACTGTCATCCACTGCAAACAGTTCCAATCCTCTGTATTCCAGCTCCTTGCAGAACTCGGCACCATTTCATAAAAATAGAAATCCAGGACAGTTAGGTAGGGGTGTGTGTGTGCGTGTGTGTGTGTGACAGATGGATGCAACAGACTGCAGACTAGGGAATCTGGAGAGAGCTTACCTGAGCAGTACCCGACCCCAGACTTTTACCAGCAGCTGTTTTAAACCAGAATAAAGTAAAACAAGCCTTCAACCCCCACCATCAATATGATTTCTTCATGCTCACTATCTCCACAGCAATCAAACACCTTGTTATCTCCCCGGAGCTTAATAAAAGTGATAGTTTCTTTGGGGGGGTGGATGCAGGGCCGCAGGTTTCCCACCACTGCCTAGGCCACTTACAGAGTTCCCTCTCAAAACCAAAAGGACTCACCAAATGCCAAACAGCAACTGTTAGTCATAAGGGGAATATCTATCACATCTCCCTCATATGACTGAGAATGTAGAAAAGAACAAAAAAGCCCCAAATTATATCGAATATAAAGTTGTACCTGGGGGGAGAAAATACCGCAAACCAGCGTTTCCCGAGATCTGAAGTTACATCCATGTCATTAGAAAGGATGAGCAGTAGTTATCAGTGCTAGCCCAACACTCCTTTCCTAATTTGGGGTTCAAATGATTTAGAACAGTAAGGGCAAGCAATCTAGCCACCTGAGAGCTCTTTAACCTTTCCAGGGACAAATCTCTCTAATGTTTAGGCAGCAGATTTTTAAGTCTTTTCAACTCTTCATGACAGAATTGACTCTTTCAACCTCGGCAACATAAAATCCGGTTCCCCAAACCTCCATTATACTCATTTCTCTAGGCCCGAATTTATATTGTCACATGACAAAATAAAAAGAGAAATAAAATTAATGTAGTAAATTTGGCAAATCCGGTGCTTATTGAGACTCCCCCAATCCCCCCAATGGTATCATACCTTCTTAAACTATAAATTGGGCATTTCAACATGTATAGTGCATCAGAAATCCTCACCAGCATTCTCATCAAAGGTCTCCTGGTTCCAGATAAAAGGACAGGTCATCTTCCAAAGACTACAGAAAGTTGCCCTGCTATTGAACAACAGGCAGTAACATTTCTTGGTTTGATATAAAATTACCGACAGTGTGTCTCTCGAGCAAACAGCTCCTTGCAAACAGCAAATTATATACTGTTTAAATTGTGGCCTTGTTAAACGGCTTACTGATTGTTTGTAACACTGTCTACTATGTTTTTGTACTTAATGATGTGGAACCTTTGTAAAAGAGCCTTGGCTCAAAGGTATTAATTCCTAGAACAACTTCAAACTTCAAACTTATTAAAAAAGTTCAAAAGTGCTAAAAAAGATTACCACTGCAAGTGAAATACTAAAATAGGAAAGCTTTCATTAGCTAATTTAGAATTGCCAGGGAATACAAAAGATTTGATAGGAAAATTGAGCAAACCTGCAAGTAAACACACAGAGAGGGGAGCGGAGCAGCGACCCAGCCGTCTTGCTGCTCCACACCAGACAGACAGCATCAACCCAGCACTTTGAAGTGTGAGAATTGAGGACTACAGAAGTTCACACAAGTGTGAAAGTGCCATTTAGAATTGGCGCCTTAGCGGAGGTGATCCAACATAACAAGATGAAAAGAAAAAAATAGCATGTATCATGCCGGGACTGGGAGGGGGCTGGATGCTGTGGGTGGCAGATGAAGGGGGCTGGGAGGCAAGAAACTCAAATAGGAGGACGGGACACAAGGCAAATGAAGTAAAAAAATATATTTATTTATTTATTTGCTTTTGGTAACCTGGTGGGTGCACTAGGCATAGGAATGCCCATTTTCTGGTACGACCCAGGAGGATACAAGAGGACATACATGAGTATACAGGTGATGCAGCACGTGAGATGTGTAATGTGGTGAGAAGGAGGAGCACATACAATCAACTGTAGATTTAGAGAAACATTCTTCAGTATGATACAGTCAGTAATACTACATGACCGAAGGTTTCCTAGGCTGTGTGAAGTATGTGTTACACCCCTGCCCTTTGGTAAAGGAAGGGTTAGGCTGTACAATGGCACAGTTAACACTTAAATGAATAACAATCCATTAACTCTCAAAGAAAAAGGAAAACAAACACACAGAATAGTGTCTGCCAATATTCAGCTGCACATCAAACATATCGCTCGGACATTCAGCAGCCGCTACATGTTTAGTAACTGCAGCCAGCTGAAGCATATTGTTTTGTATAATCATTTTACTAATGGCCCTAATTAGACCTCAAAATGTGCATCCTGTGTCTTATAGATGCAAATCTAAAAAACTTTCTCTCTGCTACTCCTCAGCAGACTGCTAGCTTGTTGCATTTACATCCAAAAGCACTGCAGATCGCACGTTAGTGCAAAAAGCCCACCCCTCCACAAAGTTACACTCAGAGAACTGTGGCAGATCCCACTGATCGAATACTGGACCAAAACTAAGTACATTTGTAACTGAAAATGGACAAACCAAACCCAGCAGTGAATAAATTAGCAGGGCAACCTGTGACAGTGTTACACAGCAAGGACAAATATGCATCAGATAACAAGTCTCCTTCAATAACATTTCCCTGCAGCTGGCCAAGAAGGCATTAGAAGATGCTGACTCAAGTTTGTCCCATGGGCTCAAACTTCCAAGTTTATTTTCCCACTGCAAAATTAGTTTTTCTTTTTACACAAGTGGGTCCTTTTTCTTTCCTGGCAAGTGCTTTGACGCTTTGTGGCTCCCTTGCAATTGTGCAACCCAAGCACTCCTCCTAGTGAGAGCTAGCAGCCAGTGAACCTGATGATTAGCCCAGTTAAAATTATGGAGCTGGACCAGGATGATTCAGCTCCTATTAACGTCCTCTGATAGTATTCATTATGGTGTGTGTGTGTGTACACATTACTCATGCAATAGCTTCAGGCTCCACTTCCTAAACACAACTGCCACAATCTAACCCCCAGGAGAACTAAAGTCTAAATTAAACTACTAACAGATCAAGGTTTCAGTAAGAACCGGCATAGTCCTTTTTCTAAAACCCAAGTTTTCTAATGCCTAGCTTCGGCACTCCTAGGTTATTTTTACTCTCTTACTTGTAGATGCTTACCAAATCAGAGAAGCAACTCTCTGTTCTCCCTTCCCCATGTATATTTCCTATAATTGAGTACCTGCAGAGAGTGAAACGGAAATGTTTAATAAGATTCCTGTTCAGTTATGCTTACTTGTCCAGGTGGGGACCAAAGTACCCAGTGACTAACAAGACAAACAGGGGTACTCACCTAACCATCTAGGACAGAAGGCTTGTACTGTATATATTATGTCATTTGTACAGCACTGGTACATTCAATCAGTACCCCCATGCCCAGCAGGCTTAGCTGGGTTTGGGTGATCTATACTGTAGTTTTGCTTATCTCTTATCAATGGATGCAACAGCTCCTCTCAATATGTATAAATAACAACAGTCAGTGACAGAGTAACAAAACCATAATAAAAACACAGATTTGCGTGATCCTTAAAGTACAACTCCTCTAGCATCTTACCACCAATGACTTTGGAAAACATACTGGGGATCTCTCTCATCTATATTTGTTGCAATGCAAAGTTAATAGGTTCTCAACAAGTCAGTCACTCCAGCACCTTTTATAGACATTAACAGTAGTGGAAACATGGAAGGGGACTCAGAGAACTCAATTTCAGGAGGGAAATGAAACCTAGTACTCCGTTCCAGGAGCAAAATGTGGAAAGACAGTATGGTTGGTCTCGTGGTTCGAGTCTACAGAATGGTGATTGGTTCCCCCACTACATTTTTTCATTTCCAGTACTAAACATTATTAATGAATGACTGTCCATGCATGCATGCAAAGTGTTGGGGGGGGTCATAATACACTCCTCTCTGCCCTTCACACATCAGTCAGCAGACTGGGATTGCTGGAGGATGACACGTCCTAACTGTCCACAAATTCCGGGGAATGGATGGAGTTCCCCATGCTACAGGCTCAGCTCACTTTTAGTCTGTGTCTCTCTCTCTCCTCGATGGGTAACGATTCTCTGGATTTCCCCACTCCACGTGATTCTAAGTGGCTTGACTCACACTGCTCAAGTTCAGTTCGTCCCTGCACACTAGCTGCTGCCCCCGCCTTCAGTCCGTGCCTCTCAACTGGTACACCGCTGGGCTAAGAACTCCGGTCCACACAGTAGAGCAGGGTGCTGGGAAGAAATGACCACATGGGGAGGGGAGTAGTGGCAAGGATTTCTGCACTGGGGAATGGGAGGGTGCAGAGAGGGAGAGTTGACTGCTGAAACAGTTGTCCTCCAAGTGAGATAAAAAAAAATAGGGTTTTCACTTTCTTCATCTTGGCAATACTGCTCAGCTGTCTGTTGGTAATGGTGATGGCAGCGTGGTGGGTGAGATGGAGAAGCAGGCATTAAATGAAATTAAAAAAATGTAACACGTAAGTAGTATAAGGGGATATAACTTGTCAAATGTTAAATTTCAGTCAATCAGAGCGCGCCACGTCATTTGACAGGTGGTTACCATGGCAACACCCCACCCCTTTCCCAACCGGAAGTCCCGCCTTCCCCGCGCCATGGCAACGCCTCACCCCCCTTCGTGGCCACAGGAAGTGACGTGCATTTTTGTCCTCGAATCCGGAAGTCCTCCCCTTTTCTACGCCGTACGTGCCTCCTTCTTCTTCCCTCCTCTCGCATCATGTGCCACAGACTCGCACCCGGGTCCCTCCACCTCTCCCTCCCCAACAGCCGGAGTGCTAGCAGCTCCTCGAACCCTCCCTCGACCCGGTTCGGCATCTAGCTTGCACCCGGGTCCCTCCCTCACATCGCAACCCAGCCACACCATCCTAATTCACACCAGAGTCTCCGTCCTCGATCCACCACTTGCACCCGAGTCCCTCTTCCTCCACCACCCTGCTCCCTCTCGCACCCCTGCTGAAACATCCTAGCTCGAACTCGAGTCCCTCTCCTCACCACACACCCCTGCTCCCTCCTCCCCCCACCCTTTTGCAGCCCTGCTCTCTCCTCCCTCTCCTCGATCCATCCACCTCTTGCACCCGAGTCCCTCTTCCTCCACACCACCCTACCCCTCCTCCGCCCCTGCCACCGTGTCCTAGCTCAAACCTCGAGTCCCCCTTCTCCATTCCCTTCCCCTCAGACTCCTGCTCCCCTCCTTCTCCTCCCCCTCCCCATCGCACCTGAGTCTTAGCACCTTCATACACCCTACTCCCTCGCTATTCATTCGCACCCCTGTCGGTCCGGGGATATAAGGACAGGATGTGTGTAAATGCATTGTGACTTGGAAATCTGTACAAGGAATGCATCATCAGGCATCTCTGTATAGATAGGTTTTATGTTTTTTGGTGATTTTTGTAATGTTTGTAATTATTTTTGTCTTGCTGCCTGTATGTTTGAAATGAAATGTCCCTGCTTTTGCTACTTATAGAAACATAGGCTTTGATGGCGAATAAGGACCCTTGCCCCCCCGTCTGCCTCTAACTATTGGAGATGCTGCAGATCCTAGTTACTGTAATCATCAGCGACTTCCTCCTACCCCCCACTATTAATTGCCTTATGTCTGTCCCATGTATTCTTGAATTCCTGTTTTTTAACCCCACAACCTCCTCAGGAAGGCCGTTCCATGCATCCACAACCCTCTCTGTGAAACAATACTTCCTCATGTTGCCCCTGAGCTGTCCCACTCTGTCTTCAAATTGTGACCCTTGTTCTTACACATCACTTTTCTGAAAAGATGCTATCCTCTTGGACTTTGCTGATTCACTTGAGGTACTTAGAAAGTTTCTATCATGCCCCCCACCTCCTCGAGGGTACACATATTAATCTCATTTAGTCAGTCTTCATATGGTTTCTGGTGCAGACCCTGCACCATTGTAGTCTCCTTCCTGACTGCATCCATCCTGTCTATGTCCTTGCGATGATGGGGTCTCCAGAACAGCAAAGCATTACCCAGATTAGGTCTCACCAACTGTCTGTACAGAGGAATGACAACTTCTTGTTTTCTACTGGTGATGCCTCTCCCTGTGCATCCCAGTATCCCCCCAGTCCTCCTTACTGCCTTCACACATTGTCTGCCTACCTTTAGGTCACCTAAATATGACTGCCCCCAGGTCCCTTTCCATTTTTGTTGTAGTTAATACCCTCCCAATTATGTACACATGCCCTGAGTTTTTGTTTCCCAGGCGCATTTCCTTGCACTTTTTGCATTGAATCTAAACTGCCATACTTTTGACAATTCCTCGAACCTTGCCAAGTCCCTTCTCATCCTTTCAATCTCCTCACCTTGTGTATCAACTCTGTTGCTGATCTTTGTCTCATCAGCAAAGAGGCATACTTTCCCTTACAGCCCCCAATGCAATATCACCTATAAAGACATTAGAGAGGATCGACCCCAGTACTGAACCTGGGGTATCCTGCTGGTATCCCCCTTTCTTTGGAGTGTAGTCCATTTACTATTACCCTCTGTATCCTTATATCCAGCCAATTTTTTATCCAGGCTACCACCCTAGGACCCACTCCCAGGCTGGCTAATTTGTTTATTAATCTTTTGTGCATGACTGGAGTCAGATACCTTGCTAAAATCTAGGTGTTCCATGTCCGCCCATGAAACATAGACTTTGGCAGGAATAAGGACCCCTTGCCCCCAGTCTGCCCATTTCCTACTTAGAGGATAAGCTGCAGATCCTATTTAACCAACAGTCTATTTCTTCCTACCCCCCACCAAAACTGCCTTATGTCTGTCCCATGCATTCTTGAATTCTCCACAGTTTTAGACCCCACAACCTCCTCAAGAAAGGCTGTTCAATGCATAGTCCCTCCTGGTCTACTACTTTGGTTACCCAGTCAAGAATTATATTAGATGAGTAGTTCTTAGACTTTGTCACAGTGCCTCCCAAATCCATGGAAAGATTTTGAGCCTCCTCCAAAACTGAAATAATCTTGGGCCTCCCAAAGTAAAATAACTGTACTTTTACAGTACACCATGAATAAATTGAAACCCCTTTGAGTACTTTGCTCACATTCAGTTCTTTGTCTTATACTGACATGGAACCTTTGAAAAGAGGTCATGTGCTCAAAGGTGTTATCTGAAAAATAAATAAAAAGAAACAAATATGATTATTCGCTTGTTAACCCCTTCCCCCACAGGCCAACCTACACTGCTGCGCTATTTTCATTCTTGAACCATTGTTGCCCTTTTGTTGCAGTACCTTCATGGGTCACACTACTTTCTCAGTTTCTCTCTACATGAAATAACCCTTCCCACATGCTTTGCCTCTCCCTACCTTCTGCTCCTAAGCAACTTTTGGGATTACTTTGCTCCTTCCTGCTATTGTTCTTAGCACTTTATGCTCAACCCTTGTATTTGGGCTGTTCTGCCATCATTATACAAACTGATCAATTACCACCACTCATTATTAGTTTACTGTTCATATTTGTTTGCACTATTGTTCACTGAGTATTTCTTGATTGTTTTGCGGTTACCTTTTGAAATGGTATTCACTCCCTCCCCTCCCCGGGTACATCGGAAATGAGCCTTGGCTCATTCACCTTCCCTTGTCACCTATCAGTAAATAAATACATAAAATTCACCTACTATTATCCTCTTTCAGTTCACTTCATCTCTTCACAAAAAATATATAAAACTCAAAATTTAAATACAGTACTTTTTCAGACTTGCTTCAGCCTCCCCTGAAAGAGGTAGGGGCCTCCCCAGGAAGGCATGCCTCACCATTTGAGCATCCCTGTATTAGATTCATCTGACATGACCTTCATTCTGTGAATCCATGCTACTCTGTGTCATGTGCCCTGCTGGCCTCTAGGTGCTCAACAATTCTTTCTTTCAGAAGTGATTCCATAATTTTCCCTAACACTGAGGTCAAACTAACAGCTCTGTAGCTTCCTGCCTCAGCCTTGCTCCCACTTTGTCAAGGGGAATCAGATCAGCCTTCCTCCAGTCCTCAGGTACCACACCATACTCCATGATTTGTTAAAAGGGTAGTCCGTTGAGTCACTAGCTCACCCCTTAATTATTTTAGAATTCTGGGGTGAATCCTATCAGGCCCATTGCCTTGACCACTTTGAGTTTTAGGAGGTCTTTAGGATCCTTTCTTCTGTGAATGGACTTGTATCACACCCTCCCAACCCATCCAGAGTGCCTATATTGTATGGGTATGGTATTGTATATATGGAAAGTGCAATTAATGACCTCCTTGAAAATGAGTTTAGCTCAATAGAAGCTCCATCTCTGTTCATAGTTTGTGAATAAAAACGTTTGATACTTGCTAATGTTGCCTATGAATGTCCAGTTAACATTCTACAGAACACTGTATGTGTGTGTAGGTGGGGGGGGCATAATTTTGAAGTACATACAGTAGTTGAAGGAAGACCCATCTAGTTCTATGAAAGGGTGTCTAGCATACAAGCAATATCAGCACAATACTCCAAAAAGCCTCCCTAAACTGAAAATAATAACCAACATTTGAATTAATGTATTTCTCATTGGTCTTTGTGAGACTGATTAAAGTTTGGTCTAAAAATTGGTCTAAAAATGAGGATATTTGTGCAAAATTGTTACTCCTTTGGGAGTATGGTTTGATACCTGAGGACTGGAGGAAGGCTGATCTGATTCCCCTTGACAAAGTGGGAGCAAGGCCGAGGCAGGAAGCTACAGAGCTGTTAGTTTGACCTCAGTGTTAGGGAAAATTATGGAATCACTTCTGAAAGAAAGAATTGTTGAGCACCTAGAGGCCAGCAGGGCACATGACACAGAGTAGCATGGATTCACAGTGTGAAGGTCATGTCAGATGAATCTAATACAGGGATGCTCAAATGGTGAGGCATGCCTTCCTGGGAGGCCCTACCTCTTTCAGGGAGGCTGAAGCAAGTCTGTAAAAGTACTGTATTTAAATTTTGAGTTTTATATATTTTTGTGAAGAGATGAAGTAGACTGAAGAGGATAATAGTAGGTGAATTTTATGTATTTATTTACTGATAGGTGACAAGGGAAGGTGAATGAGCCAAGGCTCATTTCCGATGTACCCGGGGAGGGGAAGGAGTGAATACCATTTCAAAAGGTAACCGCAAAACAATCAAGAAATACTCAGTGAACAATAGTGCAAACAAATATGAACAGTAAACTAATAATGAGTGGTGGTAATTGATCAGTTTGTATAATGATGGCAGAACAGCCCAAATACAAGGGTTGAGCATAAAAGTGCTAAGAACAATAGCAGGAAGGAGCAAAGTAATCCCAGAGAAGTTGCTTAGGAGCAGAGAAGGTGGGAGAGGCAAAGCATGTGGAAGGTTATTTTATGTAAGAGAGAAACTAGAAAGTAGTGTGACCCATGAAGGTACTGCAACAAGGAGTAACAATGGTTCAAGAATGAAAATAGCGAGCAGGTAGGTTGGCCTGTGGGGGAAGGGGCTACAATAAGGAATAATCATATTTGTTTCTTTTATTTATTTTCAGATAACACCTTTGAGCACATGACCTCTTTTTCAAAGGTTCCATGTCAGTATAAGACAAAGAACTGAATGTGAGCAAAGTACTCAAAGGGTTTCAATTTATTCATGGTGTACTCTGTAGACAGTACAGACGTTATTTACTTGGGGAGGCCCAAGATTATTTCAGTTTTTGGAGGAGGCTCAAAATCTTTCCATGGATTTGGGGAGGCTCACTGTGACAAAGTCTAAGAACTACTCATCTAATATAATTCTTTGACTGGGTAACCAAAGTAGTAGACCAGGGAGGGACTATGCATTGAACAGCCTTCTTGAGGAGGTTGTGGGGTCTAAAACTGTGGGAGAATTCAAGAATGCATGACAGACATAAGGCAGTTTTGGTGGGGTAGGAAGAAATAGACTGTTGGTTAAATAGGATCTGCAGCTATCCTCTAGGTAGGGAAATGGGCAGACTGGGGGGGCAAGGGGTCCTTATCTGCCATCAAAGTCTATGTTTCTATATGGACATGGCACACCTAGATTTTAGCAAGGTATCTGACTCAGTCATGCACAAAAGATTAATAAACAAATTAGCCAGCCTGGGAGTGGGTCCTAGGGTGGTAGCCTGGATAAAAAATTGGCTGGACATAAGGATGCAGAGGGTAATAGTAAATGGACTACACTCCAAAGAAAGGGGGATACCAGCAGGATACCCTAGGTTCAGTACTGGGGTCGATCCTCTCTAATGTCTTTATAGGTGACATTGCATTGGGGGCTGTAAGGGAAAGTATGCCTCTTTGCTGATGAGACAAAGATCAGCAACAGAGTTGATATACAAGGTGAGGAGATTGAAAGGATGAGAAGGGACTTGGCAAGGTTCGAGGAATTGTCAAAAGTATGGCAGTTTAGATTCAATGCAAAAAGTGCAAGGAAATGCGCCTGGGAAACAAAAACTCAGGGCATGTGTACATAATTGGGGGTATTAACTACAACAAAAATGGAAAGGGACCTGGGGGTAGTCATATTTAGGTGACCTAAAGGTAGGCAGACAATGTGTGAAGGCAGTAAGGAGGACTGGGGGGATACTGGGATGCACAGGGAGAGGCATCACCAGTAGAAAACAAGAAGTTGTCATTCCTCTGTACAGACAGTTGGTGAGACCCAATCTGGAGTAATGCTTGCTGTTCTGGAGACCCCATCATCACAAGGACATAGACAGGATGGATGCAGTCAGGAGGGCCACTACAATGGTGCAGGGTCTGCACCAGAAACCATATGAAGACTGACTAAATGAGATTAATATGTGTACCCTCGAGGAGGTGGGGGGGCATGATAGAAACTTTCAAGTACCTCAAGTGAATCAGCAAAGTCCAAGAGGATAGCATCTTTTTCAGAAAAAGTGATGTGTAAGAACAAGGGGTCACAATTTGAAGACAGAAGTGGGACAGCTCGGGGGCAACATGAGGAAGTATTGTTTCACAGAGAGGGTTGTGGATGCATGGAACGGCCTTCCTGAGGAGGTTGTGGGGTTAAAAACAGTGGGGAATTCAAGAATACATGGGACAGACATAAGGCAATTAATAGTGAGGGGGTAGGAGGAAGTCGGCTGATGATTACAGTAACTAGGATCTGCAGCATCTCCAATAGTTAGAGGCAGGCGTGGGGGAGAAGCGGTCCTATCTGCCATCAAAGCCTATGTTTCTATAAGTAGCAAAAGCAGGGACATTTCATTTCAAACATACAGGCAGCAAGACAAAAATAATTACAAACATTACAAAATCACCAAAAATATAAAACCTATCTCATACAGAGAGATGCCTGATGATGCATTCTTTGTACAGATTTCAAGTCACAATGCATTTACACACATCCTGTCCTTATATCCCCAGACCGACAGGGGTGCGAATGAATAGCGAGGGAGTAGGGTGTAGGAAGGTGCTAAGACTCGGGTGCGATGGGGAGGGGGAGGAGAAGGAGGGGAGCAGGAGTCTGAGGGGAAGGGAATGGAGGAGGGGGACTCGAGGTTTGAGCTAGGACACGGTGGCAGGGGCGGAGGAGGGGTAGGGTGGTGTGGAGGAAGAGGGACTCGGGTGCAAGAGGTGGATGGCTAGAGGAGAGGGAGGAGAGAGCAGGGCTGCAAAGGTGGGGGGTGGAGGAGGGAGCAGGGGTGTGTGGTGAGGAGAGGGACTCGAGTTCGAGCTAGGATGTTTCAGCAGGGGTGCGAGAGGGAGCAGGGTGGTGGAGGAAGAGGCACTCGGTGAGAAGTGGTGGTGGATCGAGGAGGAGACTCTGGTGTGAATTAGGATGGTGCGGCTGGATTGCGATGTGAGGAGGACCCGGTTGCAAGCTGGGATGCCGAACCGGGTCCGAGGGGGGGCTCGAGGACTGCTAGCACTCCGATGTTGGGGAGGGAGAGAGGTGGAGGGACTCGGGTGCTAGTCTGGCACGGATGCAGAGGAGGGAAGAAGAAGGAGGCACATACCAGTGAAAAAGGGAGAGGACTTCCGATTCGGGACAAAATGCACGTCACTTCCTGTGGCACGAAGGGGGGTGAGGCGTTGCCATGGCGCCGGGAAGGCAGGACTTCTGGTTGGAAAAGGGGTGGGGCGTTGCCATGGTAACCACCTGTCAAATGACGTGGCACACTCTGATTGGCTGAAATTTAACATTTGACAAGTTATATCCCCTTATACTACTCACGTAGCACAACATGCATGTAAAGTGCAGACATGTTTCAAGCGCTGATTGCGGGAATGGTGTATACTCTGCTGGATGTCAGTGTCACGGCAGGGCATGGAGAGCAAAGTAAAAGGTAGCATGCATGTTCCGTAGAGACACATTTCACACAGTGATTGAAGTGGACCTTTTCTTTGAAGCCAACGCCACTGCTTTCAATCTGCTGCTAGACACATTTCGCACCTCCATTGGTGCATATGGAACACACCCTGCAGATTGAGCACTTCACTGGCAGGGACAGGCACACACCTCCAGCAAGTCATATTCTCCCAAGATGTTTCTTGTGCATGTGCACAAGCAAACATAAAAACATGACAGCTAAGGGGGAGGTTCTGATAATGGGAGACTTCAACATGTCAGATACAGATTGGTGAATACTAGCAGGAACATCTGCCAGAACTAGACACATAGGGGATTCCCTGCTGGGGGGGGCCTCAAACAACTGGTATAACAACTCACAAGAGACAGGGCTATCCTAGATCTAGTTCTGACTAACAGGAAAAGGATCACAGATCTCCAGGCAGAAGGTCAGGGGGGACAGTGACCATTACATGGTATGGTTCAGTTTGGCCACTAGAACTAAATCATCCCATTCCAAGGCAAAACTATGGTACTTCAGAGGAGCTGACTTTTTTTTTTCATCATAGAACATTTTATTAAGATTTTTAATTTTTACATCACACTTCCATATTCATTTCTCTCATACATGTAGAAAGATCCTCAAGATCCATAGGCTTACAATATATGGTATGTTACAAGAGGCTAGACACATATAATCAGAATATATACATTAACATATATATATATATATATATATATACACATATATATATATATATATATATATATATATATATATACTATATCTTTCCTAATTATAGCTATTCATTTATTAATAGGGTAACTGGGGTATGTAAATAGGTCTATCTAAGAACCAGTAGGAGGAGGGTTACACAGAGGGGGAAGGGTTTTACACAATGGTGAGTTAAAATAAGAATCCCACTTTTTATGGAAGTAAACCAGTTGACCTCGATGAGCATAGGTCAGCCTTTCCAGCAGTGCTAGTTTAGCTATAGCTGAGTGCCATAATCCTATGCTTGGGCTGTTGACTTGTCTCCATTGCATTAAGAGGAGCTGCATGGCCTCTAATAGGGCCAACATGACCCACTCTCGGAGGGCCTTTGGCAATGTAGGAAGGCTAGACATATCCCCCAACAATAGTTTAGGGTCTAGGTGGAGATTCCTTATACCCAAGACAAAACAGCAATTTCGTCTAATTGCATCCCAGAAAACAGAGTTGTGGACATTCCCACAGTATGTGAAAAAGGTGGGCTCCGGGTTGTTGGCATCTCCAACAGTTGGAATGTGGCAAAAGTCCTGCCGAACACAGAAAGGCCTGAGTTCTGTACCAGCACAGCAAATTTTTTAGCTGTATTAATTGGCTTTTAGAATCTTTATACAACTTATGCACATTTTGAAGACAACAGGCCCGTGTAGTGCTAGGTATAGCTACACCCATCTTGGCCTCCCATCGGATTCTGTGGGGTCAGATTGAGAGTTTCTACCTATAGCGTCGACTTTGCCTATACAACCACGTGAGGAGGTTTCCTTATGTAGAGTGGTAAGCCACTTCCATTTATTATCTGGTCGTATTCAGGCAGAGAGGGCATAGATAAGGCTATGTATTTGGAGATACCACCAGAAATCGGTGTTTGGAAGATTAAATTTTTTCTTTAACTGGGCAAAGAATAACAGTGTACTTGAGCCAGGCATCATGAGGTCCATCACATAGCGTATGCCCTTATGCTCCCAAGCAGGCCAATTAAGAGGTTGTCCCTCTAATGTAATAAAGGTGTTGTGCCATAGCCCTGCATAAGCCAGGGGTGGGGTCCACACATTCTTGGGGGTATGGGAGACAGTCATAATGTGACACCAGGCATACCGGGAGTGACACATGAACGGAGAGGTGCCCTTTTCTGTAGGGCCACTAGGGCTCAGCAAGGATCTAAGTGGGGTTGGGGCTGCCATGTCTGTTTCAAGGTCAACCCACACTGGACAAGATGTGTTAGGTGGTGTGAACCACTTTGTTATTTGTTATTTGTGCAGCAGTACATGCTAGGTGATAGTTCTGAAACCAAGGGGCCCCAAGGCCTCCTTTAATCCAATGTGCTCTAAACTTGTTTTTCCCCCATCTACGTGCCTTCTTCTCCCATATTAGAGTGGATACTATCTTCTCAAGGGAAGCAAAAAGTTTGGGAGAAATTCGTATTGGAAGATTATTGAATAAATATAAGACCCTTGGGAGCAATAGCATTCGTACCGAAGCCACTTTACCCATCAGAGGTAAGTGCAATTTTTGCCATCGCTCCATTTCTACATTTAATTGTTTTAACAGAGGGGAAAAATTAATTGATTCAAAATTTGCCCAGTTAGAAGGTATGTAGATCCCCAAGTAGGAAAAACCTGATGGAGCCCATTTAAGTTCTGTGCCATGAAGACATTCCCGTAGGCATAGTGAATTCAAGGGGGCCAAGACAGTCTTCCATTGATTAACCTGTAGGCCTGATAATGCCACAAAGCTTTTAAGGACTGAAAGGCTATTGATAACGAATCTTGGGGACAAGATTGGGTAAGTAGCAGATCATCTCCATAAGCTGCCACATTATAGGATTTACCATGTGCCAATATACCTGTAAGCCCCTCTGTAGTGTCAAGAGCATGGAGTAGGGGGTCCAGGGCAATTAAAAGAAAGGGGATAGGGGATAGCCTTGTCAGGTGCCCCTGTATAATGGAAAGGAGGAAGAGATGGTGGAGTTAATAAAGATCTTGGCCTTTGGGGAATTATAAAGGGTCGAGGCCCATAAGCAGAATTGGGGACCAAATCCATATATATGAAGAACCTCATGGAGATAATTCCACTCTACAGAATCAAAAGCCTTTGCAAAATCAATGGCTAGGGCAGCCATAGGGGTTTTAGCTCTACTTGCCAGCCACTTCAGATTCAACAGCAATCTGGTATTGTCTGAGCCCACCTTTCCAGGCATAAAACCAACTTGGGATGGATGGATAATAGAACCAAGGATATTCTGCAATCTGGTAGCCAATATTTTAGCCAGGATCTTTGTGTCCACTGGCAGTAATGATATTGGGCGAAAATTAGAGCAATTCAGGGGGTCATCAGATTTTTTAGGTATTACTGTAATTAAAGACTACAAAACAGGTAGCCACTCAATCATTGACTGGGTACTGGTGTCCAACCCAAAAAATGTTCAATCGGCTGGCACCATGGCGGATGCTCTCAGTGACCACTCATCCATCTTCTGTGTCTGGAAAAACAGAGCGGTAAAGGTCCTGCCTAGAATACTCACTTCCCAGGACTTCTCAAAGTTCTCCCCAGAGCACTACAATACTCTCTTAGGCAACTTGGATTGGAGCCTGATAAGAAGTCTTCCTACCTTGGAGGGGGCAGTTGACTTCTTTAACAGGTCTATCATGTGGGCTGCAGACCTCCTGGCCCCTAATAAGATCTACCGGGTAAAAGGCCACTGCTACAAGTGGATTAGCCCCCCCCTTAAAGGCCCTGATGACCAGCTGAGACAAAGTCTGGAAAAAGTTCAAGGACTCGGCTCTCCAAGCTGACCAGGTTATCTATAGAGCCCTCCGAAACCAATGTAAACAGGCCACCAAACTAGCGAAAAAGGAGTATCTTAACCACCTCCAGAAAGCAAACCTCAGCAACTCTAGGACTCTCTGGTACCACATCAATGAAGTGATTAAGGGGAATAAAAAGACTACCACAGGCCCTATCACAGCTAATGGACAGGTACTACATGACGAGGAAGTAATCGCTGAGACCCTCAATACATACTTCACAAACCCTGATAAACACCAGGCAGGGTCATCGGTACCCAACAACCAGTCCGCTCCGCTGGATCCCCTTACTCTTGACCACCCACCCTTTCATTTGAGGCTGGCAAAGGTTAAAGAGGTCCTGGCCATCCTAAAACCCCTGAAAACAAGAGGTTCAGGAGGCCCGGATGGACCCAAAGCCAGATTGCTAAAAGATGGGGCCACGGCACTCGCACGGTCACTCACCTGGTTGATCAATACGTCCTTACTTGAAGGATCTGTCCCAGAGTTGTGGAAGCAGGATCATGTGGTCCCAATTCATAAGGGAGGGCCTGTAGAACCCATTGAGAACTACAGGCCTATCTCCCTGCTGTGTGCCCTGGCAAAAATACAGGAGAAACTCGTCTATGCCCAACTTAGGGAATACCTGGAGGCACACTTGCTGTTGTCCCCATCGCAACTTGGATTTAGAGCCAAACACGGAACAGACACTGCCCTAACCAAATTCTCTTCTGATGTACTCAGAAACCTAGACTCTGGATCCAATACAGGGGCGGTTTTTATAGACCTTTCCAAGGCCTTTGACCTGGTGGATCATGGACTACTACTCCAAAAACTCCACTACATAGGCCTCAATGCCGATGCCCTTAAATGGGTGGAAAGCTACCTCTCTGGTCACTCACAGAGGGTCAGGTGGCAGGAGAAATTCTCCAAACCACAGTCCCTAAAGGATGGTGTACCCCAAGTGTCTATACTTGGGCCTCTAATGTTCTCGCTGTTCGTAAATGAACTGCACAAACACTGAGGAAGTAGCAATGCTATCCAATATGCTGATGATGCTGTTATCTACAAAACCTCGGACAACCTGGATGACCTTTGCACATCTCTCCAAAAGCGTATTCACATCATGGAGAGGTGGCTCATCATGAACAAAATGGTCCTTAATACCAGCAAAACCAAAGCCATGCTGTTCGGACCAAGAGCCCTTGGACAAGATAGATCACATCTACTCCAACTCTCGTCCCTGGAGGGCAACAGGCTAGAAGTAGTCTCTTCAACAAAGTACCTTGGCCTTACCATCGACCGAGGTTTAATGTGCAAACAACATGTGGACCGAATCACGAGAGTAATCCATACAAAACTCAGATTACTGTATCCACTCAAGGAACTGTTGACCCCAGAAGCTAGGACTTCTATTGCAACTAGTGTCCTACTTCCAACACTAACATATGCTGCCCCGGTCATTCAGGGTATCGCAAAGCTGGAGTATGGTAAATTACAGATCCTGTACAACAAGGTGGCCCGCTTTGCCACCTTATCCCACTCCAGGAACCACCATTGTGAGGCATTAGCAAAGCTTAACTGGTCATCCTTCGAAGCTCACCTCAGTTACCCTGTACTCTGCCTGGCAAAGAAGATAATTAGCCCTTCGCCTCCCCCGAGTCTTGGGAGACTCCTCACAGTAAAAAGAAACCAGTGCAGCCTTAGGTCCTCGGGCCTAATGCTACTAGAGGTCTCCAAGGTCAGGACTAAGGCAGGCCAGAAATCTTTCTCTCATGCTGCCCCTTCCTTGTGGAATAAGCTCCCTTTGGAGATACGAGAAACCCCATTGTTGCTATGCTTCTGCACAAGACTCAAGACCCATCTTCTATCTACAAGCATATGCCAATGCCTCCGCACTTGACACTACAACAATGACCACAATAGTCTGCTTACCAAACTACAATCTTTAGCCCCTAACAAAGTAGCACTAACCTTTTCCTCCCCCTCTCTGATCCTCCTAATGCTCTTGAACTATGTCACTTAATGAATCTATAGTACTGTCTCACTAATGTGTATGTCAAATGGAGGATGTAATGAACAACAATTGACCAAACAGATATAGCATACCCATACAGCAACTGCTATGTGTAAACAGCCGAATACTGTATACCCATGATAACCTGTATATGCATACGTTTTCAACTGTCTATAATATCATGTACTGTTATTCCCGGGTCGCCCCTGAAAAAGGGACCTTCGGGGCCCAGTGGGCCTAAACAGTCATCAAAATTCAATAAATAAATAAATAAAGCCTCATTCATTGTGGTGGGGAAGGAGCCTGAAGAGTGGGCACATTGCAGAGCGAGTAACAAGGGGGTCACAATTTCCTGATAAAGCTCGATGGTCATTCCGTCTGGCCCTGAGGCTTTCCCTTTGGCCATGCGAAATAGGGCCTGTCATACCTAAGTCTCTGAAATAGGGCGGCCTAAAAGGTGAGCTTGCTCCTGAGATAATGAGGATATTGTGAAACCTTGGCAAAACTGATGCAGTTTATGTGAAAGCTGTTCCCTCGTGTTTATGGATTTAGATTGATATATGGTCTGATAGTAATTTTTCATGGTCTCATTAATGCTCTTCGAATAGCTAACCACGGAACCTTTGGGATTGCGGAGGGCATGTATCTTTGAAGATGCTTGCTGCTTCCGCAATTGGTAGGCAAGGAGTTTCCTCCCTTTGTCCCCTCCTTCCCAATATTGATGTTTGGCCCTAAGCAAAGTCCATTCTGCCTTATGATGTAAGAGTGAGTTTGAACAATATTCAAGTCCTGCAATATGCCTCGTCAATGAGGGGTCTCTAGTAGCAGTGGCCTGGGAGGCTTTAAAACGGCCCTCTAGGACAGTGAGTTCTGATTGTAGCAGTTCTATCTCTTTTTTTCAGGTTTTATTCCCGTTCACAGCAAAAGCAATGATGTGGCCTCTTAGAGTGGCTTTAAATGCCTCCCAGATCGTACTAGCTGAAACTTCTCCAGTCTTGTTGAAAGTAAAATATTCCCGAGTTGCTTTCTGCATCTCTTGTTTAAATTCAGGATATTTAACTAAAAGGGGGTTACATCTCCACCTTGTACCAGTGTTTCGACTTTCAGGGGCGGAGCAAGTAAGTGACACCGGTGCATGGTCTGATATAATTATATTGCCTATATCATTATTCGAGATGGCACTCAAAGCTGGCTGGTTAGCTAGCCAATAGTCAATGCGACTATAGGCATCACGCGGAGAGGAGTAGTACATGTAATCACGGCCTGATGGGTAATCACACCTCCAGACATCCACTAAGCCCCACTCTGTTATAATTTCTTGCGAAGCAGCATGTGTCTTCGTGTGGGTTTGAGCCGTAGGACAGGATTTATCCAAAAATATGTCTGGTACTAGGTTAAAATCTCCTATTATCAAGGGAATAGTGGAGTCGGACTGTGCTAGCCCAGCAATAGTTTGGCTCAAATTTGGAAAAAACTCTGCTTGGTCCACATTTGGGGCATAAAAGTTGCATACTATCAATTTGTCCAGGCCAGATTTTAGTTTAACTATTACCCATCTCCCCTGTTTGTCACAGCGAGACTCCTCCATTACCCAAGTACTCGATCTCCGAATTAAAATAACTACTTCCCCTAGATTTAGAAGATGCTGAGCTAGCATGTATAGTGCCAACTCATGATTTCTTGAGCCAAGGAATGGATTTATTGAGGAGATGTGTCTCCTGCAAAAGAGCTATTTCTGTGTGCATGGGCGCAAATGCTGAAGCACCTTGGTTCTTTTTATAGGGTGGTTAAGGCCCTTTACGTTCCATGACACTAGACGCAGACCCTGTACAATAGCTGGGGGCATAGTAATGAATATGTCAGGAACCTATGAACTTCCTTCAATATGTTCGAAAGACATAGACCCGAATACTCTATTTGAGAGTTACTACCTTAGAAAACCTACTGTGACCTGTAATCAAATATCTAGAAGATACAACACTCTGAAACACAAGAGAGATTATTAATTGTCAATGACAGCCGCAGGAAGTGTATATGCTAACAATGGTATCTAACGCCAACTAGAACTGAATACTAATAAAGACAGAAAGCCTGTGCTACTCAGGCTTAAATGCACAATGCTATAGCCAAAGTGCGATTAAAGGCTAACTGCTACAGACATTTCAGGGAAGAGGATAAACAAAAACAGTATCCTCAGCTCCACTTATGTCTGTGCTCAGGGGTTGTCAAGGAGAGTCACAACTCAAACTGGGCTTATCCGTCCTCATCCGAGGAATAATTCCCAAGGGAAAGTATAATCCTGGTGGGGAGGGCATAAACCAAATAGGGAGGGGGAGAATTAATGGCGAAAAGAAAGGGGGAGGGAATAGTAGGGAAACTACCCTAATCGAAAACATAAGGGTCACACCCTCTATAACATTTGCCCATACAGTGCAGTTCATTACTAATCTAAACATCGAACTATAAAGATTCGGCAACCCCAACATTGTTTACACTTCCCAGTTACCAGACTTAGAAGTTGGTGGTGGGGGGGGAGAGAAGATCATGGGGTGAGGGGAGGAAGACCCTTCTTCATCAGGGCGACATATCTCAGGGAGTTTCAACAGCCACAGAGCAAAGAAAACTGCTGTATCTCTGTACTATCATTAAACAAAGCAAGTGAGACATCATACAGTAAGGTATTGCAAACTGCAGTCAGTACAGTCGAAATTCAACCAGGGGATTCTCCATCATGAGTCCTTGCTTGCTGGAAGCAGCTACTAAAAAGAGGAACTTCTTTGGAAGCTACTGCTGCTGCATATGATTCAATCCCTGGTTTAAGCTAATTGGAAATGTTCACTACTTCCAAAAGAGAAGACTCTGGGATATCGACCCAGTCCATGTGATTCCCTTGACTAGGCGAGGAGGGCTCTGTTATATCTGCAAGACAATCTGAGCAGGACTCCAAAGGCTTATCTCTAGGCATCTTCGCTGGTGGAGCTGTTTTCTGCAGCTCAGGGGATAGCTGTTGGCCACTCCTAGATCGCTGTTGCTGTCTTGAAGTCGAGCTAGTGTTTCTGGGAGGAAGGAAAGTCTGACTTAGACCAGCAGCCACTGCAAGTGCAGGCATAGTGCTCACGTAGGAAGACCTCTATCTGGGGGGTTCATCGAACCAAGGACCTGGTCCCATAGCACATTGGCCTTCTGGATTCCGTGGCTGGTGATCTCGATTCCTAGTTCTGGTATCAGGGGGTTCCCATAGCCTTCTGGGGGATGAAGTTTGAAGGGGTAGGTTGGGCCAAAAGTCAGAGGCCCATCTTTCAATCTCCTCAGGAGTATCCGCTAGCAATTATCTCCTTTCTTTAGAGACCAACAGTCTGGTAAGACCCTTGAATCTATACTGAAAATTATGGGTTGACAGTACTTTCCTAATAGGGCCATAAGCTCTGCTCTTATTCGCTGTCTGCTGTGCAAAGTCTCTATATATAGAAATCAGCACTCCTTACCATCTAATTTCACCCAGATCTTGAGCAGCACTTAGAATACATTCCTTTGTAGAATATCTCAGAAAATATGCCACAATTGGCCTTGGAGCTAGTTGCTGTTTCTCTTTCCTTCCAATGATTTGATGAGCTCTTTCAGTTTCAACTGGACCTCTCCAGCGCTCACCTAGCATCTTAGGGAGTGTCTCATTGAGAACCTTTTCCATGGATGTTCCCTCAGATCCCTCGGGAACTCCAACAATTCTGAGGTTGTTACGTCTCCCCCTATTTTTCTGATCGTCTACTCTGGTAAGCAATGTTTCCAACTGTAGATCTTGCATTCGCACTCTCTGTATATTTTTTTTTTTTTATCCTACACCCCGGCATCCTTCAGGAGTGCCCACATGGATCTCCACCCTACTCCCAACCTTAACCCCTCACATCTCCCTAACTCCCTCCCTGAACGACCACCGGTAGACCTGGACCCTACCATCTCCGGGCTGATTCCACCCCCCTCGGTGGCTGCTCCTAAGTGTGAAGGGTCTTACCGTGAATTCATTGGGTCCTCCAGAGGGGTTCTTGGGTGCATCTGGGCTGGTATTTGGGATGTGGGAGGGTCCACTGGGGCCACCGTCATCTCACCGGCCCGTAGGAGGCTTTATTCCCTTGCTTTTCCCCCACCCCTGTGGAGCTCAGCTCAGCACAGTAACATAATGCCATAGCTCTTCCCTTCCCTCTGGCATGTACCATGCTGCTCAGTCAGCAACCCCCTAGCTACCGCCAGAGTCGCTCCAGTCGCTGAGCGAGCAATCCCCCCTCCCACCCCCGGGAAGAGAGCAGTCCTCCGGACACTCAATCTCTCCCCCCCGCCGACCCCCAGTGACTCCCGGCTCATTCCCAAACCCGGGTCACCGGTGTGGCATGAGGTGTGGTGTCCAGTGACTCAAGCCTCAGCTCCACCGGGCCGGCTTCTCTGTATAAGTTTAACTTGCTGCATTTCCAAAGTTTCCATCCTTTGCTCTGCTACACTGAAACGATATTGTATCACATGTACCTCTGCAGTGGTATTTCTTAGTGTAGTATAGATGGTATCAACTCGCAGCAAAACCGTCTCCAGCATAAGGGTAATATACATTAGCGATTCAGTCACTGATGGTGATTGCACACTCGTACCTTGTATGGAGAGATAGGCAAAGAAACCTCAGTTGCCAACTTATTTGGGGTTGATTGGGCTGGGAGGAATGTTGATGCAGACTCCATCTGTAGGCTGTATGGAACAAGTACACCGTGAGTCTCGAGGATTAGGCCTGCAAGTTCTGTGGCCTAGCTGAGCAGCACCACTCGCGGATAACCGGTATAATTTACCAGCTTTACAATACAGTTCTATCAGAAAAAAACACACCGGATGATTCAGAGCAGTTTCCCAAATGAGTATTTAGCAACGAAAGAAGATTTACATCCCAGGATTAGACCAACCCACCACGGGTTTTTCTTAGAGAGGAAGGAGCCCAAGAATTCTGCTGCCATTCCCTTGATGGTCAAGCCATGCTCCCAGAGGAGCTGACTTTGATAAGATGGCCAACAGAGTTAAGCTAGCCCTGGCAAGAAGAAATACAGGTGAGGGGGTACAGGCAAAGTGGGCAAGTGTTAAGGATGCAATACTTGAAGCAACATCCCATTGTGTTAGAGAGAAAAGGAAGTGCAAAAGATGAAGGAAACCACTTTGGTTCTCAAAAACAGTAGCAGAAGAGATCAGAGTCAAAAGACTAGCCTTCAGGAAATATAAGGGAACGTAGTGGGATGAAGATAGGAAGACATAGCAAACTTCCCTAAGGGAAGCAGGGAAGGCAGTAAGGCAGGCAAAGGCCCAAACAGAGGAAACACTAGCATGAACAGTAAAAGAAGGTGACAAGACTTTCTATAGATACATTAGTGAAAGGGGAAAGTCCAAAGGGGGTATTGCTAAGATCAAAGGGGATAAAGGTGTGTTTGAGGAAGATGATCATGTAAAAGCATTTATCCTAAATAGATACTTCTGCTCAGTATTTACTGAGGTGAAAGAGGGCAGAGACCCACAGCTCAGCACCATGGACAGCGGGAGGGAAGTGTGCACTAGTACATATGGTTAAAGTTCTAGGGCCTTATCCCCTGCCCCCCCCATTTTGCTGCATCAAAGCTTGTACTTTTTTCCAAATTAAGTTTAATATTCTTACTTTTCATACTTTTTGGTGGAGCTCTTGGTTCTCATCATCCCGCTGAACCATGATTAAGCCTGACCACTTCGGCAAAGTGACCACCTCCATCGGTTAGGTAAAAAGCATCACAATTTAACTTACCTTATCAGAGCTGAGGTCTCCTTGCATCCTCTATATTTTTGAAGAGGCCACTCTCTAGGCTTCATTACTTATAGTGTGCTCTGGCCAATGAAAGGCTTGCAGGTGTCTAATAGGGAGCTTGACAATTAGAAGAAGGCCACAATTCTCCTACTGTACTGACAGGTGTGCACTAGTCCCTTCACAAAAGAAAGGGTCCTACAAGAGCTCGATAAGCTCTGGGTGGACAAGACAATAGAACCTGATGGCATACATCCCAGGGTGCTAAGGGAGCTAAGGGTGGAACTAGGAGAGCCATTATCAGAACTGTTTAGTGAGTCTCTGAGCACAGGAGAGGTCCCAGAAGACTGGAAAAGGGCTCACGTGATCCCGCTCCACAAGAGTCGTAGCAGGGAGGAGGCAGGGAACTACAGACCAGTCAGTCTTACCTCAGTAGTGGGCAAGATTATGGAGGCACTCCTTAAGGAAAGGATAGTGCAACACCTGGAATCTATAGGAGCACAGGATCCAAGACAGCATGGGTTTACAACAGGAAGGTCCTGTCAAACTAATTTCATAGATTTCTTTGACTGGGTAACCAGAGTGGTGGACCCAAGGGGGAGCAGTTGATGTCTCCTACCTTGACTTCAGCAAATCTTTCGATACTATTCCACATAGAAGATTGATTAATAAGCTGGGTAGGCTTGGGTGGGTCAGAAGTCGGTCAACTGGTTGACGGCAGAAAACAGAGAGTGGTGGTAAACGGTATAGTCAGAAGAGATGCAAGTCACAAGTGGGGTGCCTCAGGGATCAGTCCTGGGGCCAATCCTCTTCAATATCTTCATCACTGACATTACAGATGGACTGGAGGGTTAAGGTTTGTCTGTTTGCAGATGACACCAAGATCTACAACAGAGTAGATGATCCAGATGAGGTGGGCAGAATGAGAAGAGATCTGGATAAACTGGCAAAATGGTCGGAAGAGTGGCAACTGGGGTCTAACACAAAGAAGTGCAAGATCATGCACATAGGGAAGAGAAACCCTGAAGCCACCTATAGGTTGGGAGGAGAGCTGCTGGCAGTCACAAGGGAAGAAAGAGACTTGGGCATCATCATCACAGATGACCTGAAATCATCCAAGGAGATCACTAAAGCAGTAAGTAAGACTAGAGGGATGATGGGGTGTATTAGTAGGAGTATCACAAGTCATAAGAGGGAGGTGATAATCCCTCTTTACAAGACACCGGTTAGGCCACATCTGGAGTACAGCATACAGTACTGGAGGCCACACCTTTACAAGGACATTAACCGAATTGAGGCAGTCCGGAGAAGGGCAACCAAAATGATGCAGGGACTGCATCAGAAAACATATGAGGACAGATTAACAGAACTCAATATGTATACCCTGGAGTAAAGGAGGGAGAGAGGTGATATGATTGAAACATTCAAACACCTTAAGAGCATTAACAAGGTGAAAGAGTCTAACATGTTTCAATATAAGAAAAATAGTAGGACAAGAGGACGCAGCATGAGATTAGAGGGAGGCCGATTGAGGGGTAATGTGAGGAAGCTCTTTTTCACAGAAAGGGTGGTGGATGCATGGAATGGCCTACCTCAGGAAGTGGTGGATATGAATACAGTGCAGGGTTTCAAACAGGCATGGGATAGGCATAAGGGAGCAATACAGATATGTATGAATAGATAGACCATTGACAGAACAAATGCCAATGGCACATTCATAAGGTAGAAAAAGAAGTGGGCGGACTGGATGAGCCTTGCGGTCCTCATGTGCCATCAACTTCTACGTTAAGTTAGGGAGTGTATGTCTGTTTGGGGTAGCTGCAGTACAGCCACTGTAGCCAAAAATGTATGTGCTGATGGATGTACATTCTTATTTCCAAACACTGAAGTGAGGTGTAGCTGTATCACTGACAAAATATCATCCTTGTTTTTGATTATATTGCCATTGCTATCTTTATGTGTTCCAAAAACCCACAGACGGCAATAGTTTGCTATTATACAGTAGCTGCCACTCCCCGCATGTAATCTATAATATTCCAAAAGAGCAAATGATACACACTGAGCAATTGTACATAGAGGGATGAATTCCAGAGTAAAAAAGTGGAATAAATACGCAGATTTAAGCTACAGGGTAACAGTAATCAGAGCATCCTGGAAGTTGTGGATACGGTAGAAAATATGAACAGGAGTAGCACTTTAATTCCAAAAGAGACGGCGAATAAAAAAACAAACAAATGTATGTCCCTTTGTGACTACGTTCTCTACATGCCTCAATAAGATCTGTGAGATCATTAATCAAAATTGGCAAATTTTAAATGTTGAGCCAATACTGTGGGAATTAGTAAGCAGGGACCCATGGATAGTTTACCATAGACCAAAGACCATAAGGAATTTGGTGGCTCCCAGCCTACTTCTGAGTCTCAGGCTGATTAGGAGCAATTGGCTTCTCTCCCCCAATGGGAACATTTAGGTGTGGGAAATGCATGTATTGCAGTTATGTGAAACAAACTAAATATTTCATTCATCCAAGTACGGGTAAGAAAATTGTGCTGAAACATTTCATTACATTTAATATGATGGGAGTGGAGTACTAATTGAATTGTAGTTGTGGAGTGTTCTATGTAGGGTGGAATGTTTGCCTGTTCAAACTGCGTATTGATGAGTACATACTGTAAGGGCACTGCAGCAGGGTGATGAAAGTTATGTAATTACAAAGCATGTAAAAAAAATCTCTAATATTATAGATGAAATTGAATTTTTTGGGATTGAGAAGGTAACCCTGGGCCTTACGGTGGGGACATGGAAAAAAATCATTGGACAAAGGGAGAGCTACTGGATATATGAACTTGGATCATGAGGAGAAGGGGGTTAAATGACTGTATTGGCTTGTCTGCATTTTTACATAAATTGTAGGCAGCTGTTTCAGCAATTTATTTATACACATGCAGTATGTCGTCTAGAAATGATGTAGGCATTAGATGTTTTTAAATGTGTATGTAATATTAGCTTTTTTCAGATTTAGTTGATTGCCCTGGGTATTAGCACCATATTTTTACACAAGTATCCATATAAGTTTGTACCTGGTAATTTCACAGATCTCCATGCTTTTTTTGGTAATTACTTACACACATTTTAGGATACTGTGTACAGATATTTAAGCACCTTTTCTGTTTGGAAATGTGCTCTGGTATGCATCTATATAATAATATGCCCCATGGTATTAGTGAAGTTTTAAGACTTTTTGGAATGTAAGTATAGATATAGGGCCCAATTCTAGAAAAGATATGCCAGAACGTAATGCAGTTGCGACAAGGGAAATGTCGCAACTCATAAATATGACAAGCAGTTGCGACATGATGGATTCTAAAAAGCGACATGTGCCAAAATGTAAGTAGATACACAAAAGCCGACATACGCCATAGTTGTGACATTCCCGCAGGTACACCAATGCATAAATGGAGATATGCCAAGAAAAGACAACAGATATGCCATGGCAGAATTCTAGAAGGTGTAGAGTGACAAGTTACACCAACCTCAAATGGCATAGAATACATCAGGTGGGGGCAGGTGTAAGTTACACAGTATAAAAGGAGCACTCCCAGGCAGGCTGCAGAGAGAGTTGCAGAGCACTGTGAATGACACAACACTGAGGGACGAGATCTACAGGACAGCAATGCCAGCATCAGCAGCTATGCTAGGTGTCCTACTATTGGAGTAGTGGGACAGGCACAGGAGGTGATGCAATGCCCAGAATCGGGGGAACAGACAGCATCTAAGACTGCATATACTTGTCAGATGCCGTGCACCATGAGTGTACGGGCCACAGAAGACATACCAGGACCTGATAGGGGAACAGTGTATAGCATGATACTGACTGCCCCAGGCCATCATCTTGGGGGTATGCGACGACCTCCGTGCAGAACTGCGGAGTGCCACCAACAGGGGGTGCCCAGTTTCTGTGAAGGTGAAAGTTACAGAAGCACTATGCTTCCTTGCCACAGAGACATTTCAGACCCCAACAGGTGACAACATTGGAATCTCACAGCCATCCATGTCCAGGTGTCTACACCAGTTCCTCAATGGAATGGTGCACCGCATGGGTGAGTACATCAGCTTCCCTCAGGATGCACGACAGCAGCAGGCAGTAATGTAGGGCTTCTATACCATTGCCCAGTTCCCCCTAGTAATGGGTGCCATGAACTGCATCCATATCACCATATGGGCACCACCAAGCTATGGGGACTTGTACGTCAACAGGAAAGGGCACCATTCTATGAGTATGCAGGTAGTGTGTGACAGCCAGTGCTGCATACTGGACGTGGTAGCCCAGTACCCTGGTTCCACGCATGATGCCTACATCTTGCACAACAGTGGCCTGCATGAGGCCTACAAGAGGGGCCAGCTCACAGGTGGATGGCTCCTAGGTAATGGAACACAGCACACAGCACCACAGCCATGCACACCATGTACACACATGGAACACAGACCATGCAGACTGACGCTGTACCATTCATTCCACAGAAGACAGTGGCTACCCACAGTTGCCATGGGTGATGACACCACTACGTCATACACGCACAGCAGCAGAGACCAGGTACAATGACATATATTGTCATACCAGGTGTGTCATCGAGCAGACCTTCGGTGTCCTGAAGGCACGATTCAGGTGCATCGACCAATAGGCAGGGACTTTACAGTATAGTCCAGAGACAGCCTGCAAAATCTTATGTGTGCTGTATACTGTACAATATTGTGGTACAGAACCGTGTGCCACCACCAGACTTGCTGGAGGAGGAGGAGGATGAAGAGGCAGAGAATGACATGCCAGCCAGATATGGCAGACAGCAGCAGAATGATGCAGCCCTGACACAGGCGGGTCGTCATGCCCAATGGGAGCTGATGGTGAGGCATGTCACCTGATGACTACCATGATACCACCTTATAGTAACATCCAAGAACTGCCAAGCAGACATGGCCAATAGCCCATCACACAGGTATGCCGCTTGGTGCAGCACACAGAATATGGTGACACTGAATGGTGGCAACAGTGCCCATGTTATGTGGCCACACCCAGCAGCACACATACACTCGGCTGTGGACATGGTATAGTGGGCTGCACCCAGAACGTAGCATGGAACAGCAGCATCACACCACCACAACAGGTAAGAGGCGACAGGTACAGCACAGGCTGTTGGCATTGGGGGGGATGGGATTTCCCTTGTAGTGTGCTGTACACCATAGCCCCAACTGTGACACAGTACGAGGTATGCCATGCAACATATCCCCAGACACCCTCTATCCCACATTGAGAAGGTCAGTCCACACCAGCCACTGAGCCCTGTAAGCAGATATGTATGGCAATATCAGATGCCATGGCACCAGCACACAGCTTCAACAGTACTGTATGTAGTCCCACAGTAGTCTGGGCCTGCAGTGACTTGGCCGAGGATGTGCGACACAACCAGTCCTGATGGCACATATCCTGGCACACAGTAGTGTAGGGAAAGGTGTAGAGATACGCAAAACACTGTGTGGCCCACACACATGTGAGGCTCACACACATGCAGCAGTGCCAGCAAACACAGACACACACACCAACAGAAGGGATACAGTGCCATGCATAGAGAGCCATACGTGCAGCAAGACACATCACACCCTGTGATGGAGTGCACGCACGATGCAGACGCTCATATGGCACGTGAACGCGTGGGAAATCATGCAGCTGAGCAGCGCTTCAGTCCCGTGCCGCACATGTGAACAGTGTGGAGAACACCAGCACATGCTTTGAGTAGTGGGAAGTAGCACACACATGGAGTACACACACGTAGCATGCCATAGCATCACGAAAAACAACCACAGAGGCCATAGGGTACACCCAAGGGCTGTAGGTGGCATTGCAATAGACAGGATGGCCAATTGAGTGGGAGGGCACCAAACTTCATCTCAGCAGAGACCTGCCAAATCATCAACCTGGTACAACAGTGGAGGACAACACTACTGCCACCAGGCTGCAGGAGGCACACCCCACAGCAGAGGGATGCTGTCTGGAGGAGGATAGCTGCATGCCTGGAGAGGATGGGTGGTGTGAGTCGCACATCCCACCAGCTGAAACACTGCTGGCAGGACCTCAAAAGACATGACCCCACCATTCTGTGGCAGCTACTGGACATGGCCAGCAGGTGGGATGTGGCAATACGCACAGGAGATAGACCTGCAGAAGATAGGTTGTATGACAAAAGTGGCCCACCATAGGCTGAGTCCAGCAACCAATGCCTGACTGTGTTCCAATGCACTGACAACTGTATACATCTCTGTTCCCACAGGTCACAAACATGCAGGACATGTGGGGTTGCAGCAGAGACTGGCAGGTCTACTGGACTGACATTGGCAAGGTAAGTGCATACTCAACACATGACAGGAACAGGGGAACAGTGTGGCCCAGCTGGCTGTGCACGAACCACACCACACTGACATGCACATGTCCCAGGGTGTGCATGTGGCAGCATGGCCATGGCATGCAGTGCCATGGTGCACACAGGTGCCATGGGATGTGGCAGTGCCATGGTGCCAGCCTGACATGTCTGGGTGTTGCACCATATGGGTGGCATGACAATGTCCACCCGCAGTGGCAGGGGCCTGTGGGATGCACAGTAGTGGTGTGTGGCTCTCACATACAGCATGCTAGATGCAACAGTTGTGGTACATAGCAATGTCTGTGCAGAGTGCTAACACTTATACATGTCCAATTGCCATGTTACAAGTGGCAGGCATGGAGGTGAACGACACAAAGTACCCCCCCCCCAGCACAGGGTACTCCTGCATTCCATGGAGGTGCAGAAATGGAGGAATGCACATGACTATGCCCTGCGTACATGGTGCCATCACAGAAGGGTGCAACCCCTGCCACCAGAGAGTGAGCAGGAAGAGGAGGAGGTGGGGAGGAGCCGGTGGAGGTGGTGGCAGATGAGGGCAGTGCTGCTGGAGGGATGGCACAGCAGGAGCAGGAGAGGCCCGCTGGTCCAGAGGATGTGCCGCAGCAGGAGGATGCAGGGATGGCCAGCCCTGAGGCCAATACACTGCTGGGCCACATTTCACCTGGACTGAATGGTGATGACACGGCAGGACTGTACTCAGGCAACAATGGCAGAGTTAGTGATGGCATAGTGGAGGCATGCATGGATGTTGCCATCGTGTGCATGCAGGTGTGTGACGCAGCATCGGATGGTGGCCTTGGTGCAGGTCAACAGGTGCCTCAGGAAGGTCCTGACCACGGCATAGGCAGTGGGACTGGGGCACAGGGCCATGGTGATGTGGCTGACATGGTGGGGGAACAGGCCCAAGCACAGCATGCCATGACCCAGCAGGATGTGTAGCATGTCTCTGTACCACCACCCCAGCTGCATAGGGGGCAGGATGAGATGCTCACGAGCCTGGTGGGTGTCATCATGCAGGATGTGGGCCACCTCTATGACTCACTGAGGATACTGCTGTCCACCCTGTATGATCAGTGAGCCCATGGACTGTGCACAGGGAAACTCTGGGCAGGCTGGTGTATGGCTGCTACCCCTGTACAGATCATGGTTGGACTCATGGGGGGGGGGGGAGTTGTGTTGCTGTGATGTGGCCTGGATGCCGGTGTTGATGGGCGGGGGTGTCTCTGGGTCACACATGTATGCATATGTTGTGGTGATGGCCCGGGGGAGGACATACCTGTACAATTGTGCCATTGCTGTGTATATTACTTGTTGGGCTGTACTGTATAGCCATTGTAAATGTGACACATGTTGCACCATTAAACGTTTCAGTTGATAGAAATACACCATGTCCCTGTGTTCATTCACTTTGATGGTACCTGTGTCATATGTGTGTGTGTGTGTGTGTGTGTGCGTGCGCGCTACCCACGTGTGGATGCAAGCATTGCCATGCATTCCAACCCACGGTGTTGGTTGTTGAGTGTTGGTGCAGGCACATGGCACAGCTGTGGTGGGTGCACAGTGCCCAGCATTGTCACGCCACAGGGTACATGCTCATGTTGTGCACACCACCAGTGTCGGCAGTGCACAGAGATGTGCTATGTTCCCAGGTCCCTCTGTTTGGCACGGTCATTGGCTGTGGGCCTGTCCAGCACCACACCACCCTGGGGCATCCCTGGCCCTGGTGGTGGCACCAGTGGCACATGGACCTGGTGCACCAGGCCACAGCCAGCCACTGGAGCTGTGCTGCCCAGTGCTGCTCACCTGCCATAGTGTCATTGTACACATGACTGGGTGCCCATGGCCGGTGTGTGGCACCTGGTGGCAACGTTGTCTACTTCATGTGCCACTGGCCTCTGCATGCTGTCTGCAGGCTGCACATTTGGTTGGCCTGTTGCTGTACTGCTTGGCGCGTGTGCTGTGTGTTTGTGCATGTGTGTGTGGCAGTGGATGGTGCAGGCCTGATGAAGTGCAATGGCCTGAGTGTAGCAGTCCTGTGGGCCGTGCAGTCCTGCACTGTTGGCAACCGTCACTGGTGTGTGGGGCCTATGTCCTATGTCTGGACTGTGCTGCAGTTGCCATTTTGTCTGTGTGCATCCATGTGTGCAGTGCCATTCCATATGGTGGACGGTCCCCTCCCATGCACACCACTATCTGTGTCCATGGCCATTAGCACGTGCTGCATGAGCCAGCTCAGGTTCCCCCCCCCCGGCATGCTGCATGTCTGTGCCACCAATACATGACAGTCCCTTCCTGTGTACCCTCTGCTGACAGCGGACAATGCATGTACCACCCCAGCGTGGCCACCATAAGCCATGGTCTATGGCATCCTGCTGTACATGTGTCCCCCATGCACCCGTCCCAACACCCACCATCAAGAATCTGCACACCTGTGACACTGTGCATGCTGCATATGCACTGTGGCTGTGATGGGTGATGTAAGCCCATTACCAGATGGACCTCCTGATTCACATTGCCTACCACCGGACCCACAATGTGGGCCCATACATGGTGTGGTTCCCTGCTGCTGGCCGTCACAGGGAACTGAAAACACAACACATAACTACACAGTGTGATGGACATTCATTTATTCATGGTGTGTCCATTCAGTGATGAGTGCACAACACACATTGCTATGAGGTGATACCCAACACACACACACACACACACACACACACACACACACACACACATATTCATCCAACCATACACCCACACCTCTGTGTCATGCACAGGGCACTCACCCACCCCATGGTGCTGGTCAGACATGCCATTTTCCCCTGCCTATCCTTCGCTACAGTACCCACCCACCCACCTTCTGTACCACTCCACTGGGTGTCCTACAACTATCTCCCATGGCCATGCTGTGATCGCACACATGTGGCAGGGGATGTCTGTTAGACTGTGGAGGCCACCTCACTGTCTGTGTGCTATGCTGTGCCCTGCTGGGCATCACCTGGCATTATGCCTTGCGACCCCTGTGTCTATCCCCACAATGGTTTTGCTGCGCCTGCACCATCCCATGCCACCATGCCTCACTGCCATGGGTGGGGTCGGATGTGCTGTACCTATGCTGTGCGTGCCCCACCCGTGTGGACTGTCCAGCTGCCTGTGTGACCTGTGTTCCCATGACCACTGTATGCATGCCATGCTGCGTGGGCACAGGGCCTGTCACAGTGGTGGTGGGCCTGTCTGGGTGTGTGGTGGTGTCGTGTGCCTGTGGTGCTGTGCCGGTGTCGGGCATTGCTCTGTTGTGCATCACAGTGGGTGCACTGTTGGGGCAGCTGTGGGCTGTGTCTGTGTCACTCATGCTCTATAGGGCATGTGCTTCCAGCTGCATGTGTGTGCCTGGCGCTGCCGCCATCACTGGGGTTGCGGTCAGGGGAGGGTGGGGCATTGGCATGGGAGCCTGTGTTTGTGTGTATGCATCCCTCTGTGCTGGAGGATCCACACTCTGCAGCTTGTGCTGCAGCTGTTGTAGTGGCTGCAGAGTGCACACTATGGCCTACATGACCGTGACCATGGTAGGTAGCATTTAGGCTCTGTTGCTGCATCAGCATGTGGTCCATGGTCATTGTGCAGTGTTCCATATATGCCGCCTGGCATTTGGCACAGAGCCGTATGCCTTGGAGCGCTTCACCAATGTTGGCCATGCACATGGTGCTGTCCCTGGTGCATGTCTACAGGCCGCTAGATATGGTGGACAGGTGTCCGTCCAGGCTATGTTGTTGATCCAGCATGGCCTGCAAGATGTCTACTAGCACCTATCTGAGGTTCCCCTGCCTGGACAGCACTGTTTGGCAATAGTCCCCCTATATAGGCTGGTAGGGACATCTGGTCCTGTAATTCCCACATGGCTTTGTCCAGCTGGTCCTCCAGTCCACGGCTACTCAAGGGAGTCACGGCCCCTACCACTGTCCCCTGTGTGATTGCTGGCACAGGTTCAGACACCTACAGACTGGGTTCAGTCCTTCTAGCCACCTCTGCTGGTGGTGTGTCTGTGTTGGCATCCTCATTGGTCCTCTGCTGTTGGCTGTGCTGGCTGGCTACACCCCTCCACACTGCTGTCCGCCTCCTTGCCCATGGGACTGTCACTGGCCTCACTGCCGTTTGGCTCCATCACAGGTCCCAATGTGTCAGCCGATGGGGTACTGTGGGCTGGGCTTCCACTGCTTGCTGGTGTGCTGCTTCCACCACTTGTTGCTGTGCCACTGTCCTGGGCTGTGTCTGCAGCTCCCTGGCTGTGTTGCTGCTGTCCACTGGGTCCTGCTCTTGTTGGGCCACTGTCACCAGTGGCTACTGCACCTGTTGGATGTACAACATGTCAGTGTGTGTTGTGCTGCCCCACCTATCGTACTGCTGCCCTGCCTGTGGCCCAGCTACAGAGTACGACTGTGGCCTGTCATGGCCTTGTGTTCAGATGCACTGCCATGTCCATCCCAGCCTAGGGACACCTGTGTCTCACCCAGTAGCAGGCCACACAGCATTGCCCCCATGCCCCCGCAGCAGGCCACAGAATTGCCCCCATGCCCCCCACAGCAGGCTACACAGCATTGCCTCATGCCCCCCCAGCAGCAGGCCACACAGCAGTGACCCTGGCCCAACGTCACATGCATTGCTCCCTGGTGTCCCTACCTGTGCCTGTTTGATGTCTGTATGGTCTGTGTCCCCACTGATTCTCTGCTGACTGAGGTGTATGGCTATCTTCCTCTCGAGGCTGGTGAGTGGCTGCTGCTGGGTGGGTCCACCCCCTGTGCCCCATACGCTGTGTCAGTTCTGTGCCAGCTTCTTTTTCATGTGCCACTTCAGTTCCTTATACTTCTTTTGTAGGTCATGCACTGTACTTCTTTGTGATGCTGCAGCATTTATCTTATGGGCAAGCTTGTCCCATGCCTTCTTTTGTTTCTCCCTCATCTTTTTTAACCCTCCACGGCTCAGGAATAGTGCATTTTGTTTGTCAGTCTCTTCCACCAACATGTCTACTTCACCATGGCTGAAGTTCTTCTTGTGCCTCTGCCTGTCTGTTGCTGTTTCTGCCATGTCTCTGTTGCCTTCTGCAGTGGTGTTTATTTGGTGTTTCTTCCACCTGTCTTGCATGTTGGCCATTTTATATTGCATATGTCGTGGTTCATGACATGCGCATTTCTGACTGGTGTATGTGTCCTGTGTTGTAGAATTTGATGCATCGTGCATGTTGTAATTGCTTTGGCATACTTTGCACATTTGTACAATTTCTTTCTGGTGTATCCGGCCTTCTAGAATCACCCCATAATGCATATTTGACCGAAATAAATTTTTACTACATTTTATTATGTATTCTATTTCAGTGAGGTTATGATCAAAGAGAAATAGATATGCATGGTCTTCTGTCATTACTAAGTTTGTTTTTAACATTGCACTTTATAGTTGCATGTTTTTAATGATTTGCATATGTGGGGGTATATAAGAGGCACTCCTGGGTATTGGAGTCAACACTGAGGAAGCTTGGGTAAGCCCAAGGGAAACATCAGTTTTCAGCGGCGTTGCCATGACATCATAGATATGCACCGGCAGTGTTTATCCACTCATTGTTAGTACTGGATTGTGAACTGCATTTTTTTATTAATAAACAGTAAGCAAACTCAATATCTGTTTGAGGTGTGGAGTTAATGCCATGGGTGCTTTGGCCATTGTTTATCTGTCATCACTAAGGGATGCACCACGTATAATTTTATTCAGAAAATTTGGTGTCACAATATAATTTTTGTGTCTGGGCCCCTCTATTTGTAAATGAGACCACATTTAAAATCACCTCCAAAACGCAAGTGGTTAGAGGTGTAGATGTATGGCTGAACTTTTTCATCAGATCTACTGTATCTTTCTTCATTTGAGGAGCATAGACATTAATATGCCTAAACTGTGTTCCCTGATATATGACATCAGTCAGCATGGCTCTACCAGGTTCTATGTCAACCAGCTTTAGTAAGGTGAAAACAGAGCACCGTAAGAGAATACCCACTCCATCACTGGTGTCTTTCCTGAAGAACCAGAAAGAAGGGCCCCAACATCAGTGATACTGCACCTGAACCATATCAATAGTGCTAGTCATTCTGGTCTCTTGAATAAGAAGAACATCAAAAAGAAGATCCTTTAGGATGGTAAAGAGGAGGTTATGCCTATTAACATTTTTAACACTATTGACATTTAAAGAAGCAAGGTGCAAAGATGGAGTCATTGATGAAGAGGAAAAAAGTCTTTATCCAACTGTCATGCTTCCCATTTTCCCCATCCTGTCCGTCACAGGTTCTGGTGACCATCTTTGATTTCTTGGGGTGTTTCTTCATGGATTTCATGGTGGAGGAATATTCTTCAGTGTCTATCAACATCTGGAGCTGATATGACCTGATCGACGAGGTTTCAGAATCTTGGCTGCCTTGGGTGGTAGTAGTAGTATCAGCTTCTTGGAGAAAAAATGACTCTGATCATAATCCAAAAACAAATGACAAACAAGACAAAGTAAAGAGTACCTGGAGGGTTTCATTCACCCTAAGAGGGAATAGAAATTGGTCCCTTAGGAGAACACAAAACAAAGTTTCCTCATTGGAGCTCACAGCTCTCTCTTCCTCAGGTGCTGAACGACTTGTGGCATGTTTCTGTGCCCATTTCAAGGCCTCTGCTGGGTGACTGAACACAAAGACTTAACTTCTGTGGACAATCTGTAAGCAGGTCAGAAACGCCATCCTGTGAAGTAGGCCAGCTCCGCACAACAAAGCAAGAAATGACATAGAATGCATCCCTACTGGTATATTAAGAGGTGTAGCACCAGTATCGTATTTTTTTTGTATGCTTCTTAAATTTTATGTCTGCAAGTTTCATGCTATATATGCTTGGAAAACTTAACAAAAACATAGTTTAAAAAGAATCTTGGCTGCCATCTGAGTCTAAACAATCAACATCCAGGATTTCAAATCTGTTTCCTAGTGGTGCTGGGGTGATAGAGGAGTCATGATTCAAAGTTTTAGAGTTGGACCTCACCTGTCTTAATGATCTCTTCCTGGTCACCAAAGTCAGATTCAGGGGAGGCATGATCTCATCTTTCTGTGGTGTCATTGCCAAGGTGTCCATAGCTAGAACATCCAAAGGCTCTTGGGATAGTGGCATTAAAGTGGGATTTGGACCTTCTGGATTAGGTTCTGAACAAAGCGTTGTAGGCGAAAGGGGATTCCTGTACTTGTGCCTGAATTGGAGGTACTGCATCAGCAGTGGGGAGGGCCTGTTCCTGATGTGCAAGATGTCTTACAGCCTCCTTATGTAGGTTTTAAAGAATGACTTTCTGTGCCTTATTCAAAATAACTTCCTGGGACAGCCTATCATCCCTATTGTGAGTGGCCCATTGACAGTTTCTGTATGAGTGTCCAATATCTTCACAGAGGTTACAGCAGAGATCACTGGTGCATTGAGAGCTGGTATGTCCAGAGGTGAGGCATACAATAGATTGCATCAGACTTTATTGCATATGTTGCTCAGATGGTTCTCCAAGCCACGTTTGAAGCAGGTTTTATGTTGACCCTGGTAGAAGCATTGGCCTCTATCTCTGCCAAAAAAGAATCTGCTAGGAAGATGCCATGGTCCGGATAAGTTGTGATGTAACTGTACTTTAAATCACCAGTTCCCTGTTCAGATCTGCTCTGTATCCATTATCGGTTCAGGATCCCACAAAATGTCACACCTTTGAGCAAGTCAATATCAAACTTCATGTACATTCATGCCTTCATTTTTAAGGAAAATAATGACAGTTCTCAGTGCAGGTTTAGTCAGATGGATAGCCTGAAAAGGTAGCCAAAGAGGAGAGTACTTTGAGGTATCGTAGTGAGACCAGAAACGGTCCAGATTGGCTACTGCCGTAAAGCTTAAGTTAAAGTAACCATCACTAGGGGTGTGAATCAGTGCAAATATTTTATGTGAAATAAAATGGAGGGACTCTTGAAGGAGGGCTCTACCCACATAAGCTCTATCCCGGGGGAGGTTAAGACCTCCATTACATAACAGTCAGATGGTATTTCTCTGTTGAGCTGGTGCAGGGATTTAGGAAAAAGCATCGGCCTTCCTGAATTGGGACCATTTGCAAGTGGAGTCTCATTGTGCCATCTTCTGGGGTGCAGTCTGTTGGGGAGGGGTATCAGCCACATCCGCTCATTCAACCCGTTCAGCCCAAGACAAAGTCCAATCATCTACAGTCATCTCGGGGTCTGGGGGGGTTAAAAAGAGGCCACTGCTACAGAGTGTCAGTGGTCTTTAACTCCAGAGTGCTGGGGAAATTACTGGTAAATTGTGACAGTCCAGTTAGGTCCTCAGAGGTGAACTCCATGGGGTGAAAGGGGGAACCAGATGGTACAGTTGGTGTGGTAGGAAAATTAGCAACGGGCTTTGAGTTAGTGCTAGGCAAGGGGGAGGCAGAGTCACCAAGCACCTTTGGCCGGGAGAAATCAACCTGCAATGGAATCTGTGATACAGCAATGTGATTATCGAAATATTCAGTCTCAGCATTAGTAGAGTGTCTGTGCATGCTTTGTAAAGAGGTTGAAGGACACGGTTCCTGTGGCATGTGAGGATGCCATTGGCCAATGACATCTCGGGTCCAGCCTGCCCTATTTAGTACCAGTACTGAAGATCAGTCTTTAGGTGAGAAGTTCGAGGATCCTATGTGTCCCCGCTTCTGTGGAGAGCCAGAGGCTTTGAGCTGGTAACAAATTCTGTTGCTCAGTGTTTGCTGAAAAGGAGGCAGATGCAGTTATGCCAAAAATGTCAGCGTTGGAGTTGAAATGGGAGGCTGTGTAAAATCTGATGTCTGCTGGGATACTGGAAGTTGACTGGGAAAATTCAGAGAAATTTGCAGTGGGTCCAGAAAGATGAACATTTGGCATTAAATAGTCTGTGCATTGTGAAGGAGTAGCCACATTTAGAACCACAGTCAAAGGAGCAGCAAGCACAGCAATGTCAGGAATGCAAGCAGGTTGCAGTGGTGTCTTTGATGCTGCTGCATCATGAATATTGGCAGGTCTCAAACTTGTGTCAACCTGAGCAGGCCCAAAACTCGGAAAGTTAGGTATCTGGTACGTGGTTAAAGTTTTTCCTTTTCATGGAGGAAAGTGGCTTCCTCCTCAGTTATCAGAGTAAGTAGGAGCTGTTTCTTCAAGTGCAAAGCCTGTTGAAGTCGAACCTCCACTGAGTGAAAATCAAAGTCCGATGGGAGTACTGAAGCCAGTGATGATACATCTGTAGTATCCATCACAGGTGTTTTCTCTGTAGTACCAGAAGAACTGATACACAAAGTTTCCAATCCATCATTAGTCCTTAAGAAAGAGGCAATGGGGAAGGGGGCTAGCTTCCCCATACCTGGACCTGCTGCTGCTGCTCAAATGTTCTTCGAATCCACAATCTTTGCTAGATGGCCAGTGTTGCCCCCTATTGCAAATAGTAGGGGAGTTTCCTATGTGTCATGGCCAACATTTCTACTGTCAATAAAACAGGTCCAAGCACCCCGGACTCACCTGGATTATAGCTTAGTGTACTTTTCCTCATCAAAAATTACAAATAAATAACAAAAAATTGTCACACACTGGTCCTCTCAGAACTCACTCTGCACCACATTACCAGTTTTTCATGACCCTTCAACCTTCTAATTTGTCACTTCAATATGCTACTGCCACCCAACTTGACTTTCACTTGTGATATCTTTAGGTTAGAATTCCACAACCAGCCACTGCTCACACAGTACAATTACCTTTCCAAAAAGGCAAATGACCCAATAATTACAGCTGGGAACTCTTTGCTTTGGACAGTTTAGTTGCCTACTTCTTTGGAAACAGATCGCAGATTTGCAAAATCCACCAGGTTATATGTACCGCTAAAAGTACAGTCATAGAGAACATGAAATATGTAAAAAAATAATATTTAATACTCCACTATATTTACATATGGTGCAGGATTATACACTCCAAAGTCTATGGGAATATAGTACACCACAGAAAGGGAAAACAAAACTTTTAAATAAGCAGATTATAGACAGAATAAAAGTAGGCAGTTTAAGCTTCCCCTCAACTGGGATCTCTTGAGTCACAGCAGAAACAATGGAGAGATACTGCAGCATCAATTCCAAAAATATGGCTAAAGTTCACAAGGAAAATACAATTTCAGAACTCTTTGTGTCAGACTGGTCCTGTCACAAGCATTGCCTCTGTTATATCACACCATGGGCATTCTTTTGATCTATGTTCTGCCCCTGCTCCTAAAAAAAATCTCAATCCTGTTTGGGCCTCAGATGCAAATTTGGCCTATTCTCTCTTGTCCTACATAGCATCTAGCTCTGCAGGGGGCATCTATCCTTTGTTTATACATAAAACACAGCCTCTTTTACACAAAAGCCCTTTATTCTCTGGCAATATCATGGGGATGTTTGCCCTCAGGCCTAGGACAGCAAAAGAGAAAGAAAATGCAATTCCAGTTTCCATATGTCTCCCTATATTAGCTTAAATATTTTACAGAGTTGTTTGAAATATGTGCAGAAATTAAAAATAAAAACTCATGTAGATCCAGATAGCTTAGATTTTCTTTAAAATAGCCCTAGATGAATTGGTAGTTCCAATTATGAAGTTATTTAATTTTTCTTTGATGTACAGAGTGGTTCACTCGTCTGGAAACATGCATTTGTTACTCCAGTATTCAAAAGTGGTGATAGGTTATTAACCTCTAGTTACAGACCAATTTCTGTTGAATCTCCACTGTCTAAGGCACTCAAAAGAATAATACACAATCAGATTATGGAACTTCTTGGTTATTAACCTCTAATCACAGACCAATTTCTCTCATTTCTCCACTGTCTAAGGCACTTGAAAGAATAATACACAATTAGATTATGGAACATCTTGAAAAATATAATCTGCAGACCGTTGAACAACAAGATTTTAGAAAAAAAACATAGTACTATTACAGCTTTAGCAGAATTTACTAATACTATACATGAGGCACTGGATAGTGGTGATTTAATTGGTAATAAATACATAGATTTATTGAAGGCTTTCGACTTGGTACATCATACATGTTTTTTCTAATTCAGTTACAGTACATCTTGGTTTAAAGATTACTTAACCAACCATGTGCAACAGATAAGAATTCAAATATTTTTTTTTAACCATTACCCATGACTTTGGGTGTTCCGCAAGGATCTATGCTTGGACCTCTGATTTTTAGTCTTTTTATGTTGGCGAGGTTGTACAGCGAACATCTTGCGGCAGTGGGGATTTGGAGGCATGGTCACTGCTGGGTGAATGCAGAGCACGCATCAGTAGGCTCATCCCTAATTCCCCAATCAGCCTGCATGCCGGCGCCACACCATGCATACTAATGTGGTGAGCACATCTAAGGAAAGGTCCACTGCAATCCGAGCAAAGCTCGTCAGACACAGTGGACCCTCCTACGTGCTCGCCACATTGTCAACAATGACAGGCGGCCGCCCGCCCAACTGCCAACTTCGGGGGTGCCCAATCCCCCTGCTGGCTTACTCTGGCTGCAAAATTTGCTGACGGGAGTCCACTCCCCGTCGGCATAAAGCAGTCCCCTATTTCTTATATGCGAGGGGCTAATCCCTTCGCTCTTGTCTCCCCTGCTTCCTTGTGTGTCCGATGGGGTGCCCAATCCCGGTCAACATAAATTAACCCCCTTTTTGTTGTGTGCCGATGAGGGTGTCCAATCCCCCGTTGGCTGAAGCAACCCCCCAAACAGTTAGGTGGCACGCTGGGAGCCCACCCCAGCGTGCCAAGTCCCCTGAAAAAAAAAAATGTTCCGCAGTGTTAGTTGTTTTTTTCCACTCTGTAACATAAAAACGGTCCCTTGTAGTCTCCCTACCCACCACCCGCACCCACCCACTGTGCACCCTGCCTCCCCACACCCCCTCACCCCATACTTACCACTGGAGTCCAGCGCGATAATCTTCAGTGGACCGGGAAAACGTCTGCACTCTTCAAAGCCGACCATGAACTGAGGAAACGCCAGTAAGCAGTATAATGGAATAAATAGGGTTTTTTCAACTTTGATGCATATCTCGGGCATTTTTGGGAATCTTGCACCAAATTTTCAACATGGGGTTTTTGGGGCCCCTCATCATGAATTCTGTTACAGTTATGATGTTAATTGGTCCCAAAAGGTGATTTCGCAGTCACTGCGCAGAATCACCTTTCAGGGCTGATTAATGCAAGGACAGTGGTAGTGTTCACGAGGTGGGCTGTCAAAAAGCCTATGTTGCAAATTTGGTGGAAAAAATTCCCAAAATGGCTGTTTTACGAGCATGCATTGCGCAGTTGCTACGCACGCTCGTAACTTCACAAATTCACAATATTTTCATGCCAGATTTTCAATATTGTCATTTTTCTACATCTCCTTGTGAACAGTACAGCTGTCATTTTTCATATCCTGGCCAAAATGTGTTTCCACACTTCCGGCGCACAATACTGTGGTCACTGCGGGAAATCAGCGTTCAGGGCAGATTATGAAAATGACCATTACACTGTTCATGAGCAGAGGTCCTACAATGCCTATGCTGAAAATTTGGTGATGATGCTCCATAACATGACTGTGTTACGAATGTGTGTTGTGCAGTTTGCACGCATGCTCGTAAGTTCACGAATTTATAATATTTTCAGTCCAGATTTTCAACATTGCCATTGTTCTGCACCTCTTTATGAACAGTGCAGCTGTCATTTTTCACATCTTGACCAAAATGTGTTTTCGCAGTTCCGGCGCAGAATAGCGCGGTCGCTGTGGAATGTCCATGTTCAAGACACATTATGGAAATGACAGTGACACTGTTCATTAGCAGAGGTCCTAAAATGCCTATGCTGAAAATTTGGGTCCATCAGTCTATAAAATTAGTTTTTTATGGTCGTTGCTCAGTTCTGCATACGACATGATTCGTGCATTTGTAGTATTTTCCTCCACATGTTCAAAATTGGCATTTTCCACATGTCCTTATGAACAGTAGAGCTGTCATTTTATATCCTGCTTTGAAATGTGTTTCTGCACATTCGGCAAGAATTGCACGGTCGCTGTTCAAAATCAGATTTTGGGGCAGTTTGAGGAAATGACAATGACACTGTTCATGAGCAGAGGTCCTAAAATTCCTATGTTGAAAATTTGGTGACGAAAGTCCAGAAAATGACTGTGCTGCAAGTGTACGTTGCGCAGTTTCCACGCAGCCTTGTAACTTCTTACATTTGCAATATTTTCATGCCACATTTACACCACTGGCATTTGTGCACACCTCCTTATCAACAGTACGGCTGCCATTTTTCACAGCCTGCCCAGAACGCGTTTCTGCAACTGTGGCACACAATGGTGTGCTCACTGTGGGAAATCACCTTTTGGGACACATTAACAAAATCACAGCACCACTGTTCATGAGGGGAGGTCCCAAAATACCTATTTTGAAAATGTGCCTAAAAACCTCCCACAAATAATTGGGTTGCGGACGTCTGCTGCGCAGTTTGTATGCATGTTCATTGCTTCACCAGTATTACATATTGCCACTCCAGATTTTCAACATTGCCATTTTTTACACCTCCTCATGAACAATACAGTTGTCATTCTCCACATACTGCCCAAAACTGTGTTTTCGTCCCTCTGTCACCAAATGCCACAGCCGCTGTGCAAAACCACCTTTCAGCTAACAAAGTGATTGTGCTGCTTTTCATGAGGTGGCCTGACAAGCAGCCCATGTTGAACATGTAGAGTAAAACTACCACTACATGCCTATAGTGTTAGGGTTTCCAACTGCAGAACCCCACCCGGTACGGACTGACAGGCATCAGGGCTGTGACTTGGGATCATCAGATGTAATGCTCATGCCATTCCACCCCCCCACACCCACCCTGCAGCCACTGACAGGCATTGGGTGTGTCTTGCACTGTTCGACCACAAACTTCTCCCCACTCCTATACTGCACCCATGTCAGCGTATTTCCTTATGGAATGGGGTAAGAATAATGCCCAAAGACCCCAAAGCACACCATGACACTTGTCAGTGTCTACAGGATAGGGTGAGGTACAATGGCATGAGCATTATACCTGATGACCCAACGGCACACCCCACTACCTGTCGCACTCTACAGGGTGGGCGTGGGGTTGGCGCCACTTCAATACTTTACTGCCATTCCTATTATGCGCCTCTAGCTCTACCACTGCCAATGCCAGTGCCAGAGTGACAACATTCGGCATTGACAAATGCTTGTTTTAATAACTTACCCAGTGTTTTAAAACAAAGATTCGATTGTACGCGGATGACACAGTAATCTTTTTCCAAAACATAGACTTAAATAACTTGACTACCATACTTCAATCTGATTTTTGTGCTGTGCATGATTGTTTCATTAATAATAAGCTGCACTTCAATTCAAAAAAAGAGAAACATTATGTTATTCCATTCTAGGCAACATGCTGGTTCCCAACAGTCTCTTTCTATAAAAACATCTGATGGTATTATTTTGGATCAAGTTACACAACATAAATATTTAGATCTGACTCTAGATAGCTGTCTTAGTTATCATCAGCACACTGACAATGTTCTAAAGTCTGTAAACCAACGATCTGGCATGCTGTATAGGAATAGATTTAACTTTACTCTAGAAGCAAAAAAAAACATTGTTCAAACTCATATTCTTTTCATTACTGACTGTGGTCTAGTCATTTACTAGTTTTCCAGTAAACCTTTGTTGCAGAGAATAGCACTGTTACTTAACAAAGCTTGGAGGTTTGCATTTGATTTACTTTTAGAATGTCATGTTTGTTGTTTATACAACACATTGAAGTGGTATACTTTGCAACAAAGAATAAATCAACAACTGGGATGTTGGGCCTGGAAGATAGTATAAATGAAAAAGTACCAGCTGAATTAAGATTATTGGTAGAAAGACAAGCATTGTCAAATGTTAAAACCCAATCTATAGATTGCTTATCTTTAAAATTACCTAAGTGTTCAAAGAAAGTTGGGCAAACAGCTTTTTATTATAGAGCTGGCCCTTTTTGGAATTATTTACCTTTATCCATGGAAACATTAGCTAATTACAAATCTTTTGTTACAGCTTTAAGAAATGTTACTGGTGTTACAGACATTTGTAATGGGCACTAATGGTGCTCTACTTTGTGGCCCGGATATTCAAAGCAGTTGCACATGGCACAACTGAGTTGCACCAGTGCAAGTGCGGACACGCACCAAGGAGCGATATTCAGCAGGAGCCAGTGTGCAGCACAAATCCCATTGGGCCCATGCACAACTATAATGAATGCAGGTGCAAGTGCAGGGGGCGTGCCCATGAATATCCAGCGCAGTGCGATATTCAACCGTGGAATCATGGCACAAGTGCGGAGCAAATCCGAGATGCGCCCAGCAGACTTGAGCCTATAAATACAGGGCGCAAGCACACAGACAGCACTTGCACCAGGTGAGAGGGAGAGAAAGAGAGAGAGAGAGAGAGAGAGAGTGACAGAAAAAATGAAAGAAGGAAGGACAGACTGAGAGAGATAGAGCAAGCGAGAGACAGACAGAGGGAGAGGGACAGAGGTGGCAGTGGAGAGGGGGACAAGGGCAGAGAGAGAGAGAGAGAGACAGGCGGGCACAGTGCCAGGTAGTGCACCACGGTGGCACACAGCCCACAGCAGTCAACCACCCAGGGGGATAGTGGACATCAGTGGCCATGGATAGTGCACCCTTCCTGATGGAGGCTGTAATGAGGGGTGTGAGGGGGGCAGGAGGAACAGCGAGATGGCCGAGGAAGGGCCTGTTGGTGGTATACCGACACAGGTAGTACTGCACCCACACCACCTTTGAGAACTACTCCAACATGGAGATTGTGGGCTGGTACTGCCTGAATAGGGCCATTCTGAGGCAGCTCTGTGAGCTGTGCAATGAGGAGATGCAGGCACCCACAAGGCCTAGCCACGCAATGTCCGTGGAAACCAAAGTGACAGCTGTCATGTGCCTGCTCACCATGGGCACCTTCCAGAGACCAACAGGGGACACCACAGGCAATAACCCAGTCAGCCACTTCACGTCTCCTCACACAGTTACTCAATGCTCTGCTGCCACATGCTTCGGAATACATCCATTTCCCCAGCACACAGGTGGAGCATACAGCAACCATGCAGGACTTCCACAGGGTAGCATGTATGCCTGGTATGCTTGGGGCCATTGACTGCACCCACATGGGCATCCACATGCTACCTGGCCCTGAGGGTGTGGCATACATCAATAGGAAGGGGAGCATGAGCATCAACTGCCAGGTGGTGTGTGATGCCATGGGGCGCATCACCAGTGTCTGTGCCACACACCCTGGGAGTGCACATTATGCATTCATCTGGCACAGCTCTGTGCTGTACCACAGGTTGGAATGTGTGGATATCCCCACAGGCCACCTAGTGGGTGAGTATGGGATGGGAAGGGCACCATGCAAAGCAGGCCATGGGAAGGGGAGGGCAGGGTGGGCATGCTGGCGAGGCATCAGGGACAGGCAAGGGGCATGGCAAAGGATGGCAGGTTGCTAACCATGTCATTATGTACACAGGAGACAGTGCCTATCCACTGAAGCCCTGGCAGCTCACCCCCTACTGGCACTCATCATCCCCAGCAGAGGAACACTACAATGAGGCACACACCAGCACAAGCAACATCATTGACCATGTATTCAGCATGTAGAAGGCACGCTTCCATTGCCTAGATAGGTCTGGTGATGCCCTACAGTACAGCCCCTCAAAAGCCTGTGGCCTATTCCTGGCCTGCTACATACTGCACAACATGGCCATTGACCATGGAATAGCTGTTGAGGCTGACAAAGGCAAAAGTAGTGGGAACGATGGAGGCAATGGGCTGGAAGGTGGTGAACAGCCCCCCCAGGGCAGCTACAATGGATGGCATGCCAACATCGGGACACCATCGCACAGGAGCACTATGGGGCACACAGGTAGGTGGGGCACAACCAATGCATGGGCCACACACACAGGTATAGCACACATGCAGGGGCATGCATGGCAATGGGCATGCACACACAGAGGTGTGGTGCAGGGGTAGGGGTGTCAGTGGCACACACCCACATGGAACAGTACACAGCAACACACACATGCACCAATGCACCCAGGTGTTGGCATGTGGTGGGGATCAGATGCATTGCACCGGTGCACAGGCACAACCAGTGCTGAACTGCCCTCATCGCACCCAAGCCACATGATCCAGTGGCTGGGAAGCACACACACAGGCAGCATGCGGCGTGACACAGAGGTGCCACACCAGTGGTATGCACACACACACGCTACCCACGTGTGCACAGGGCAGCAGCTGCAGACTGTGGTCAGGGCAGGATGCCCATCAGGACAACCGCACGGAACCATGGCCACCGTGACCAAGGGGTATGGCCGCACCGGAGCTGATGAGCAGCCACAGGCTGCTCATCAGCCACAGGGGGTGTTAGCATCAGCCCCCCAAGGGTTGAACATCAGGACCATGACTGGGTCCACACAGGGGCACGTAGGCACCCAAACAGGCCTGCCCCAGGCATGCCTGGGATGCCTACAATGGGTGGACACATTGGAGCCCGTTGTCAACAATGTGGGTGTCACCTGACACCGGGATCATGGGGTGGACAATGCACTGCATGGGGTCTGCGGTGGCCAGCCACACCCTGTGGCAGCCAGCATTGCGAAGCTGTCCATGATCACATTTGCAATGTGATCCAGAAACGCAGTCGTGGCCTCCTACATGTGCTGCATCCCTGCCGGGAGCTGCACAGTGCCCCCTCTCATGCTGCTCGGCCTGCTGGCACACCTCCATGCTCAGTGCATGCACTCCAGTGGCAAGCTGCACCTGTTGCTCTATGGACATCCGCAGCAAACGGGTGTGCTCTGCCAGTGGGTCAGCAACCTGGGGATCCTGGGCAGGATGCCAACCCTCCTGTGGTGACTGGCCATACTGCACAGACCCACTCTCAGGTGGATGCTGCACAGCGGGATCCTCATGGGGTATGTCCCTAGCTGGCACCCTGCCTGCGCGGATGCACCACCACCACCACATGACACAGCCATGGCAGTGCACACAGCTGCACCCCACAGTGGCGGCAGGCAGATGTTCCCCCGCTGTCAGGTCACTGGGCATGCTGCCTGTTTGGTGTCAGGCATGGGTGTCTCCTCCACAACATTGCCCATGTTGTCCAGGATGATGGTGATGTTGTCATTATCATCAGACCCCACTCCAATCTGTGTCTTCATGCAGAGGACACTGAGACTGGCATCCTGCAGGATCACAGCCAGGGCCTCACCCGACCCCATGCCTGGGACATCCTCCTGGGCTGTGGTATTGTGATCCAGCCTGTCAGGCCCCCTGGATCCCCATGGAGGTGGATGGCTGGCCCTCTGGGGCTGGTCCTGCATCCATGGCCATGGCTGGCACCCCATCCTCTGCACACAGGCGTGCTGATGCTGAAAGAGAAGAAAGGTGTGTTAGTGATGCAATGCCCATGTGTGCCCCCCAAACATCCACTGTATGTGTCTGGTAGCATCATATGCATGGTGTTGCGCACACATGCACAGGGCATGCATGGTGGCAGCGTGCATGCCAGCATGCCAGTGTACGCACCCTCTGTGCCACCGGCTGTGCATTGGTGACATACATACCATGCAGTGATGGGCTTCTACCCATCTGAAATCCTCCACCAGACACACCCTCCACGGTGCTGCGGTGCATGGTGACCACCACTAACTCCTCCTGTGCCCTGAGCTGTGGCGCATCTGCAGGCTCCCCTCTGGTGCCATTCCAGGAGGCATAGATGGCTGCCACCTTCTCCTTTATGCACGGCTTGTCCATGCCCACCTTCTTACAACACTCCTGCACTGACCGCTGGTGGCTGCCCTGCTGGTTCACACATGCTGCCACCTCCTTCCAGGCCCCAGCCCTGGCCTGTGGTGTGCCTGTGGCACCACTCAACAAAGGCTCCCTGTTAAGGTAGGCCTTGAACAGGGCCTCTGTCTCTACCTTAGTGAAGTTGGGCCTGTGCTTGGAGCAGGCCCACACTCCTCACCCTCCTCTCATGTGGACATTTTGCTTCCTGTGGACATGGACAGTACAGTGTGTCAGTGGCAGCAGCTCTCCATACCGTCCCTACTGCTGTGCTGGCTGCACCCAGTGTGCTGCAGCAGCATGTGCAACCTACCTCAAAAGGATGCAATACCGGTCCATGGCCTGTGCTGATCCATGGTGCTTTTATAGCGCATCACATGCAAATGAGCTTTGGCACAATGGTAATAACATGTTAATTCCCCCAGTGCACCAAGCATTGGCTGATGAGCTCATTTGCATGTGGTGGCTGAATATTGTGATTTTGCTCTGTGCACAATGAGTTTGCTCTGGAGCAAGTCACGGAGCAATGCACAGGCATGCATGGTGTGCAGGACCACAGTGCGTATGCGCCGGATGGTATACTGTCACCAATTACACACTGTGTGCAGACTGCATGATATGGGCCATGACGCATGCTGCACCATGCCTGCTATTGCTCATGTGTGCGCTGTGTGCCAGCTGACCTCTGACACCTGCTGTGACCTCTGCCCCTTGGTGACCCACACACCCATGACCCGCCTAGCCACACCCATGCCACGCATCTCTGAGACTGCACAATGGGTGGACACAGCGCATGTCCCCTCAGCCCATGCATCTGGTGCATGCTATGGCCACGTGCACCTACCGCTGCCATTCTGCTCAGTGGCTCACACCTATAGCATGGCGTAGCAGCAAGCAGGATGAGCAGCCAATTGGATGCAGGTTGACTTAGTCAACCTTGTCACCTGCGTCCAGCCCCAAGCACCCCAACTGTTTGGGCAGGTGTCACTGCAGCAGCCCCGGGTAGCTGTGTGGCAGGCCATTGCTGTCTCACTGCAGCAGTGCACAGGGGTGGCCAAGACAGGGGAGCAGTGTCACTGCCGCTATGGGGACCTGGCTCAGAGGGACCCAGAGCACCTCAGGAGGCTGGAGGTGCACATCAGGTATGAGAATGTGCCACAGCCAGGTGAGCAGGCCCATAATGCATGTGTGCACTGGTGCTGTACTGTGGTGTTGGCTAGGCTGCCTGGCATGTCCTGCAGGGCAGTGTACTGCAATTGTGTGCATCATGGGGTGGCATCGCCCTCTGCCACTTGCATTGCGATTCCACTGTGTGGGACGTGTCAGGCAGGGGCTCACCCTGAGCACAAGGGTGGGGGTGGTGGGCAGCTGCTGTGGTCGGTTACTAATGTGTACCTCTTCCTGTTCCATTCCCAGGTCCTGAGGACTGAAGAAGGGCAGCAATGGCAGGACACCAGGCTGCAGTGGCTCAGGGTGGTGGAGTGGATCCCTCACCAGTGAGGCAGCAGAGAGCAAGTAGGCACTGACATTGTCCTTGGCACTGTCCACGGGGGTGGTGGGTGTGTGGATGCTTCCATGGCTGTCTGAGCCATGTGCTGTGGCAGCTGTGTGTGTCACGCTGTGCATGGTGCTCACCACTGTGGCACAATTATTGGACACGTGTGCCAGCTGTTGGTGGGGTGGGTGTGCGCCCGGCTGCCACTGATGTTGCTATGGTGCTGCCAAAGCACTGTGCCATGTGACTGCCATGGTGCAGTCAGATGGCCACTGTGCAGTGGGGACCACTGCTGTGCACTGTTGGGTGTGCCGCATTGCTGGCAGGCATTGGCCCCCTGTGGGTGGCCTGTTCGGGCCCTTTGGGGGGGTGATCCCGCTGCCCATTGCACTCTGTGGATAGGCATGGTTCCTTGGGACGTTGCATTGACTGCCTGTCCTGTCCCTTCTCCAAGGTGTCCTGCAGTGGCACAGGAGGCCCCTCTACTGCTGGCTCCTGTGACAGTTGATCCTGATAACTTCAACGATGATGGAGGCATTGCTGCAGGTTCAGCAGATGCTGTTAACAGACAGGAGGCAGAGACATCTGCAGGGGGCGGCAGGCCATGGCCGCCACTAGTCAGGCCTTGATTTCCCCTGTTTCCCCAGATATACCTCCCCTTCAGTCCCACTTCCCACTGTACAGTCCCTGTTCCCTATCCTCCCCTCCCTCCCCTCCCTTGCTTTCTCCCTCCCCCACCCTTCTCTTGTATATAGTTGTTTACCACAATACATATCCTTTGCCATACCTGCCTGTGTCTGTGTCTGCATTGCAGGTGGTGTGAGGAGCCATGCTGCAGTGGCCTAGTGCCTATCCGTGTGGTGTGCATGTGTTGGGGCACATGTTGTGCAACTGTGGATCATTGTTGTGTGCTGCGGTGTGCCCCACTGTGGTGGTGTCCCTCCCCTCAGTCAGTGGCTGTGCCTGGGCTGCCCATGGAGCAGCTGTCAGGGATGTGTGGCAGCTGTGTGTGCTTGTCTGCATGCATGGTCCTGGATGTGGCCTGCCCTGGTCTGGCTGTGCAGGGGAGGCATGGCCTGCAGCCTGTGGGGGCCCCCTCGGTGGCCCTCTGTACACCATTGGCACCCCCTGTTGCCTACTGTCTGTGCCACTGTTGTGTTCTGGGGTGGGGGTCTGGGTGCCTGTGTGCCCCCTGCTGTGCCCAGCTGGTGGTGGCCTCCTGTGGCCTGTCACTGTGCTTCCCTGGCTCTGTCCCTGGGTCACCTCTCTGTGCCATGCCCTCTTCTGTTGCTCTGTTGCTCTGCTCCCATGGTTGCCCTGGGGCTCCTCTGTTTGCCCATGGTGCACCTCTGGTTACACCATGGTGCACCCACAGTTGCACCATGGTGCATCTATGGTTGTGCCATGGCACAACTGTGCCATATTCAGCCGGGTTGCACTGGCACAGTGCAGCCAGCTGAACCTCTGAATATGGCTCCTGTTGTACCATGGTGCATCAGATTTGCACTGTGCAGGACTTGCGCCAGCCTTTGGCGCATTTATGAATATCTGGGCTTGTGTATGAAAATGTGATTCTTGTACTATTTGTTTTATTGTCTGCACATGTAGTTTTGTATTTTATACTCGTTATTTCTACCATGACTATAGTTGCCTATGAAAATTGGCATTTATTGTCCATAGGCTCTTGTTTTAAATAAAAATGAAATTAAATAGCTATTAAAAAAATATATATATAAATAAATTGTTTTGTTAACACATACTGTATGTTACCTTGTCAACTTTAGTAAAGTTGACAACGTAACATACAGTATGTGTCAATGTAAAGTTTACATTAATAAGAAGGTGTAAGGATCCAGCCCAGGACACATGATGGTTATTCTACAGAACCTTTACAAATACATACTAATGAAATTACATATAAAGCAAAAAGGCATACCAAGGACAGAAATCTTCAAAGATCCAGCAGCAAGTTTTATGGATCTTTATGGAGCTTTCTCCCAAACTAAGATTCAGCCAGATATTTACCATATTTTTTTTAAATTAAGTTTATGCTTATCAAAAACTGTCAAGGTCATAGCTACAGGTGTCGTCATAGCTTGAAAGGCCTAATATATTTCATAAACTATGACATCAAGGCTTTTTAATGCAGTAGTTCATTTAAATGAACACTAGTACATTTCACTTTAAGAGGTAAACAACATGCAGGTGTTCAGTTAGGAAATAACTTCCTTATCTTTCTGTAACAGGAAAGAGACTGTTTTGGTTATCTATGAATGTGAAGGCTATGGGTTATGTCAATCTTGAAATTTTCCTGCATACAAGGACTTCATTATTTCATAAGGTTTTTCATAAACATGTTATGTAACAAAATCATAAGTTGGAGTACCTATTACAACATGGAAGTCTCCAGCAGCCATATTAGTCTGTTAGTTAAAAATAAGCACTTTAAAGGCAGCATTCACCATATTTACAATGGGAGAGTTTATAGTGTAACAGTTCCCCCCTTGTTGCCTTGTGGAGACAATAGTTATCAATGCAGGCAGGCCCTGAGATCCATACGACAGGGTAGCATAAGGGGTCTTACAGACCAGGCTATATAATATTGTGTTCCAGTTTGAGAAAGGCAATACTTGTCTTTTTTTCATGCTTTTCTTTTCCTCTCCCTTAGGAGATTGTCTAAGACAGCAAAATAAGGCATAGGGAAAATATACTGTAAAGTTGCACATCACCCTGGTTGTTTACAAGCTAGTACCTCATTGTATGCTACCCTACCGCTCATTATGATGACTGCACATTAACTTTACTAATTCAGACTTCAGGTTAAGCTGCATTGTGGTGGTGTCTCTATTTATAAAGGGCATAATAAAATGCAAAAGCAGAAACAGTCTGACAAAAACAAGGAGAATCCAGAACCATGTCCATACGGCCCCTAGACCAGGTATGAGATTAGCAACCTGAGACTGTACTTTAGAGATGGCATCAATTAATGTTTCTGGCTTGAATAGGAAGGTTTGATTCATGCATTCTGATGCTTGCTGAAGGTGTAAAAGCCCATCTTCTAGGTTCAGTAGGTTCCATCTCCAAAATCTCTTTCAGTAGTACAGGGTCTTTAGGCTCATATGGCACCTCAATAAAGGTAATAGGTGAAACAGCAGGATACACAGTATACACAGATAGTGGAACAGGTAAAAATGTAAAATCACATGCAGTGACTACAGTAGTGAAAGTTATAAAAACAGGCCATGGAGAGCCCCAGTCAAACGACAGTTGAGGTCAAGAATAACACAAGACCCATTAGCAATGCAGTTACTAATATTATTTATTTATTTTTGATTTTATTTAAAATTTGGTAATTGGGAAAGGCATACTGAGCATAGGCTCGTTTTCAGGTGTGATCTGGGGACAAGGTAACACAGGAAATGAACAGAGTTACAAAACAATAAAATAGCTTGCAGTTACAAGACCAAATATATTAATAAAGCTCTTATTATGTAGACTCTAATTTGTTATTCAGTATGACAATTAGCATGCAATCTTTTAATATTTCACACAGTTGAAAAGGCCTACCTATACATATAGTCATTTTATTATGCCATTCTGCACATTGGCTCTGGGTGAAACCTCTCCACAAAGAATTATAGTAAATAACAAAATCATACAGGATCTTAAGTTTAGTAAACCAGGTGTAGTCAGGTGAGTAGAGCCCCAAATTCTGGGCTGAAAACCTGGTACCAGCCTGTGTGGCATAAATGACTGGCATTCTGATTACAAATTCTAACTACTGAAGATACAGAATGGCATGAGTAAGTAATGGCTGTATAGGCCATGGCATCTATATTTAATTATGTGGAAAAGTCACTATAGTAATTAATCAGCAAGGTATGAAGAAAGTCAGGTCCCAACAGTTCAATTGGTATGAGCTCATTTAGTAGGTCAGGGATGGAAGTCTCCAACAGGGAGTGTAGGATAGCGTGTATGACACTCATGTTGAGCCTCAAAAATATTCTTTAGGTTATGTTGAAGCGGAATACAGTCATAATCGCACGGACTTAATAGTGTAGCAGCAAACCACATTCACAGCAAATAGCACCGAGAACATATCTGTAAAAACTTTGCAGTCACACCCCCCACTATAAAATAATCAAATCCAAGGAAGGATACATGTGGGGGAATGGGTGTGATTTGGGTGGGTGGGCAGAGTTTGTGGAGGAAGTCAGCATGGTTGCAACTTAGGTGGGAGGGTGAGAAAGAGGAGACAGGATAAGTTGCAGGGGTGGAACAGCTTGGGGAAGTGGGGCTTTCATTCAGTATGTGCAGGAGGGAAGGCAAGGGGAGACAGCAGCACTACAAATGAGTTAAGAAAAACAAATAAAATCACCAATGAAATGCGACATGGTGAGACCCAAACCGGGGAATGGCCATAGGCATTGCCACCATCTACAGCCTGTGGCAGTATCCGCTGAGCCACGGCAATGGAATTCTGGCAAGCAGCCATTTAGAAGGTGAAAACAGCCACAGGGATAGCTCTGTTATATTTGTGCTATACTTTCCCTGTCACTGTTTTTTACAGATGCTATTTTCTCCACGCAGTTTTGTGCTGCGCTATTATCTCTGCGCTATTGTAACCAGATACCTGTTAAAGGAGACTTCAATTCCCTATGCTAGTTTCCTGAGATTCCTGTCAGTTCTGCTTAAAGCTTGAAAGAGAGAGGCAGAGGATTTAATCAATTCTTCTCCAGTTTTTCCCTATTGGTAGAACTAATGGGCTTGATTTTCAAAATGTTTAGATTGCCGCAAGCCAAGGGTGCACCAACAATACAGCACACTGGGCTTGCAGCAGTCTAATGGAGTTTTCGTTCCCATGCAGCAATTGTTGCAAGTTAGACCAATTTTTTGTGGTCTAACTTGAGGCAATCCCAGAGGGCCATTTTATGGAGCTTGCACCAGGTATTAATTTATTTATTGAAGAGTTTTACCAGAACAACACACTGAACAATTCGTTGCTCATCTCAGGGTGTGTCCTGGGGAGGTACATTTGGCACAAGCTGGCGTAAACTGTGGAAACTGTCACAAATGTGCCTGAGATTGTAAAATCGGGCACAGTTGTGGTGACAGAGTTTGGCACATTGCCAAAGCCTAAGTGTGATTGTGCAGGGCTAGATGTAAGCCCTGCCCCACCCTTTGAAAATCTGGCCCCATACATATTATAGGATAAACTACGTAATGCCGACACTCACTGGCCCAACACCCAGAAGCCCAAGAGAAAGATCCAGACACCAAAATCCCAACAGTGGGATTTTGCCCATGGAGGACTGTTTTTACATGTTTCGCTGGCGCGCCCCCGTGTTTACTATTACTAACTCTGCCACTGGCAAAATCCCACTGTTGGGATTTGCTGTGCTGGGATCTTCATTTTGGGCTTCCAGGTGTTGGGCTAGTGAGTGTCAGCATTATGTAGTGATGCTGAATTATATAACCCCAGGCCTGCCCTCAATAGAGTCAAGAACTGTCTGCGTCTCCATCTTGACTGACACATGCGTGTAGTATCTATTGTCTCTCTGAGCTGAATTATCCTGCAATTTGTAATCACAGAGGTGACCTTTCTCCTGTCCCAGATTTGTTGCACACACTGCTTAGCTAATAAAGTAATCTGGCTCATAAGCATATTTTTATGAAAGTATAAGGTGTACTGCAGCTTGTACGCACAAATTATTTATCATCACATGATGGCCTGTCCCTAGCAAAGAGAAAGGTCTTCACAGGGGTACAGTCAGGTGTTAGGACCCATTGGCATAGTGCCAAGGGGTCTGGAAAGATCTCATGAATACCTTTTCCAACACAGATAAGCTTATGCTGTGTAACATCAACCCTATCTATTTTCCTCATCTGTGAGGTGGGAATGCAATTACTATGTAGCCCTCGTGTCATGTTAGCAGCTATAACATCAATGCTTTCTGCCTGCAAGGCCAAATAGAAGTTCTGATAAGAGTTCTTGGTAGGGTTCTGGAAGCTGTATAAAGGGTCAGGGCATGTTACAGTAAACTGATCAATGGTCAGTGTGCTCTGATTAAACTGTAAGGCTATTCTTCTGAGTGTCCCAAAATGTAGACCTCCATTCTCCCCCAGTACTGTATAGATGAATACGCAACACTTATAATCGAGCACAGACCAAAGGTGTCAAAACATCAATGTGTAACCACAGTAAGCTACCCCATGGCACCCTCAACTATGCACCCAAACTACTTTGGCCACTTTTGTGGTACCATCCCTAGCTTTGGGAATGCATGCCAGGCTCACTACTTCTAGAGATCAAAAAGGGGTGGGGGTGCACAAAAGCAATACTACACACAAAATGACCATTATACCCAGGTCCTGAGGAGAGAACTTTTGCCTAGGGCTATGCTAGGTCTGTACTTCTGGAGGGGTACCCAGTAATTCCATACAGGAAGCAGTAACAAGAATGTCCAAACCAGGTTGGGGTTCAAGAGTGTGACTTTATTACAAAGATGGTACTCTAAAGCAAAGGTGGACCCCCAAGGTTTACACATCGTGGCACAAGGCAATGCAGAACAACAAAAAGTCTGTAGCGGACAGAAACTCTAAACATCTCATATTGTATAGAACTTTGAACTCTCTTAAGTGGCAATGGCCTCAGCTCATCAGAAGCCACATGCAGCTAGGAGCACACATTGTTTGGCTTGAGGATAGCACCACGAGGCTGCAATAGGCCTCTTGGGACCCCCCCTCCCCACCAGAGGCCACACGCAGCTAGAAGCACACACTGTTCAGCCTGGGGATAGCAACATGAGTCTGCAATAGGCCTCCCGAGACCCCCTTCCCCACCAGATGCCACATGCAGCTAGGAGCACACACTGTTCGGCCTGGGGATAGCACAATGAGGCTACAATATGTAACTACCTCAGCCTCCTGCACTGCTTGTTTGTTGGGGGTGTTTGGGGGGACAGGAGCTCTGTCTTTTCTGTCCCCACGCAGCTACAGATTGTTTGTTGGCTCTCTCAGCTAGGATGCTCTACAAGGGATTTTACCCCAGAATTTGGAGAGAGCTTTAAGGGACTATTGAGTTAACTGTGCTAATTTTCTGCTGTTTTGCTATGTTCTTTATTTATTTTTTTTTATTTATTTAGTTAGTTTTTGTTGACCGGGTAAGTGCACTAGACAAATTCTGCCTATTTTCAGGCATGACCCAGGGAAGGGGGATACAGATGAATGCCAACTGACCATGAACCAGATTAAGCTGTTGGTGGTATTTTTAGTGAATGAGGGGAAATTTTGGCCAGGACGCCGGGGAGATTCCCCTACTCTTTTCGAGAAGTGCCATGGGATCTTTAACATCCACCTGAACTACCACCAGAAGAGGCAGATGGGACCTTGGTTTAACATCTCATCCGAAAGACGGCACCTCAGGAGTGCAGTACCACTCTCATGCTGCACTACAGTGTCAGTATTGGGATATTAACCCAAGTGCCTGGTGTGGGGATAGAACCCACAGCCAGCTGATCTCCTGGCCTCAGACGTGAGTGTGCTACCTGCTGAGCCACTGACACTTTAAGGCGTGTATTGCTAGTCGCTAAGTGCCCTAAGCTCTTTTCATATAACTGTGTATGTCATACTGCTTAGCCTGCTGCCTTAACTGTATAGCCTGATAATGATACAGGGTTTCTTGCTGGACCTACCTCCTCGTGGCAGCATTTACAAGCAGGGGCTCCAGTCTCATTCACCATTTGGATTCTGGCTACATACTCTTGCGCATGAGCAGTAGTGCCTGTATCCCGATAGTGTGTCAGAGAGTTGGTACATGCGCAGTAGGGACTAGAGGTCGGAAGCCTTTCTCACTGCATATTTAACTTAGAGCCTTTTTTATTACTACTTATACTACTTATAAGCCTCCCAGGATCCTCCTCCCCACCAGATGCCACACGCAGCTAGGAGCACACACTGTTTGGCCTGAGGATAGCACTGCGAGGCTGCAATAGGTAACTACCTCAGCCTCCTGTACTGCTTGTTTGTTGGGGGTGTTAACCCATCGATGCTGTGCATTGACTGCTCTGCCCACCCCAGCCGACCCTCAATTTAAGGACCATCCTAATCACGTGACTGCCTGTTGCTTATTTTGTTAAATCCCCTGTTTTCCATTTGCAGGTTATACTTCCCCCGCCCACTAGAGGGCTTTCCTTCCTCTTTGACTCCCTGCCTCTCTGGACTCTCCCTTTTCTCTACTCCCTGACACTCTTGCTCACCCCTCCTCTCTACCACTACCCTCCCAACTCTCGTAATACCTTCCGTTTGCCTCAATCCCATTTTCCCTCTCTGCCTCACCTCTTCTCGCACCTCAGCCCTTCCAGACGTGCCACCCCTCACACTGCCCTTCCCTCTTCCACCACTAGGAGTCGCTACTGAACCCTCCTTTTTTAGCCATTTGCCCACCTCATTGGTGGCACCTCGCATCATCTCCCTAGGTTCCACCTGGCAATCCATATGGTCCTCCCCTGGGTTTTGAACCTAGTACCTCCTGCACCTAAGTCCATTACCCTATCACTGCGCCACGGAGACTGCCACACTGTTGGGTGTGTCAGTATGTCCCCTATATGCCAACACTGGGTCAGTACCCTTACTAATATTATGACTGTCCATATTAGCCCTCACAGACTCACCACTCTACTACTATTGACACTTACCCTACACTACCATGGACCCTCTGGCTCCCCCTCCACTCACCCACACCTTTCGTCTAAAATCCACTTCCCCACCACCACCTCCCATCCACTCTGTCCACTCCTTCTACCCAACCCCACCCCCTCCGCTAGTCTCCCCATTGCACTGCACCCCATCTGGTCGCCCTGCCCTCTTCTCCATCTGGTCACCCCAGCCCTCCTCTCCTTGCCCATCCCCTGCTCAATCCTCACCAAGTCCTCCTATCACCCTCACCCAGCTAATTGCCAGCGTCTTATCACCCTCTTCAGGATAATCACCCTGTTACTATTAATATCAGGCAACATTCACCCCAGCTCAAGCCCTGTATCTCATAACCAGCTTAAACCACCCCAAGGGCTAGACATAGTCACAATGAATATCTGTAGTCTACCCAAAAAAAAAAAACGCAGCCCTTCAATGTTGGTTAGCGCAACACCAGCCTGACGTCCTGGCACTAATGGAAACCTGGCTGTCCAAAAAGACCCCCATCTCCATTGTCTCCTTCCCTGGCCTCTCTCTTCACAGGGAAGATAGAGTGGGAAAATGGGGTGGTGGGTGTGCCTTCTATGTACGAGTCCCTCTGCTGTGCCAAACACTACCTGCCCCCACTCTGGATCATGGAGCCCAAGCCCTCCTGCTAAGACTCACCCCTGACCCCACCAGGACCCCACTAATTATCACCGTTGCCTATGTACCACCTAGAAACCAAGCTGATGATATTCAATCACTCTCAGACTACCTCACCAGCCTACCCCACAAAGTGGAACAAATCCTTATTGGGACCTCAACATAAACTGGCTTGCCAGCTCAGCAGCCTTTGTCAAGGACACCTTTGCAGCACTTGACCTAACCCAACTGGTATCCCAACCCACTAGGTCAAACCCCTCTAATGGATCACGCACCCTGCTAGATATCCTACTAACTAACCGTCCTCATATAATCTCTGATCTGGTGGACCTTCCCAACTCTCTGGGTGACCACTCCCCACTCCTCCTCTTCTTCTGATCTTGTCAGCTACCCAAATCACAGCCCAACCCTATCTCCCCTCACCGTTTACAGCCTGGAGGCCTCGCCAAACTCAGACAACACCTGGCACACAGGGACTGGTCTCCCTTAACACAGGCCTAGAACATAGATGATACCCTAAACTATTTCACCTGCTCCTTAAGCACAGCTTGTGATATCTATGCCCCACTTACCAAAACGCTTACCAAGAAGCATAATGCACCTTGGATCACCCCTGCACTGCTGCAGCAAATAAAACAAAGACATAATCTTTGGCACAAAGCCGTTACCTCTGGCTCACAGACAGACAGGCAGGAGTACAATGCTGCACGCAACAAGTGTACTTAGACCATACGTAAAGCCAAGGCTGAGTTCTATAGGACCACCCTGGCCTCCTCCTGGGGGAGTGCACAAAAGTTTTGGGACAGCGTTAAATAACAATGGGAAATCCCCCTGTCCTAGCTTTGCATCAATAACATCACCTCCACGGATCCTCAATCCATTGCTGACAGCCTCAATTCCACCTTCTCTGACCTTAATGAAATCCTCCCAAGCAACTACTTTGACCCCGTGCTGCTTATCCCTGAGTCTGATTTTCAATGCCCTCCTTTCTACCTTAGAGTCATCACCATGCGGTAAGCCATATCTTACCTGTCTAAAGCACTAAGCAGCTCCAATTACTGTAAAGACTCCTTTGACATGAGGATCCTTCATCTGGTACTTGACACCATCCTCTCCCCACTAACGGATCTCCTTAACTGCTCTCTGTGCCTAGGACAGTTCCCAACCACCTGGAAAACAGCAGTCATAACCCCAGTCCTAAAAAGTGGAGACTACACCACACCCAATAACTACCGAACCATCTCCATCCTCTACCCACTCTCAAAAGCCCTTGAAAAAATCATGTCACATCAACTCACAGAGTACCTGCTTGCACACAACCTATTATGCAGGGAGCAACATGGCTTCAGATCTGGTCACAGCACAACCACCACCCTTACAGAATTTTCTAATTTCTTTAACTCTGCCCTGGACAAAAGACACCTCGCCAGAGCTATTTTCACTGACCTCTCTAAGGCATTCAACATGGTCTCCCAACCCCTCCTTCTGAACACACTCCAACACATCGGTGTTTCGCAAGGCCCCCTCTTCTGGTTCTCCAGCTATCTCACCACTAGATCTCAATGTGTTAAGATTAACAACACCTTCTCTATCACCTTGCCAGTCTGCTCTGGGGTACTGCAGGGCTCCATTTTAGGTCTACTGCTTTTTAACATTTATCTAAATGCCCTACCCAAATTCTGCTCCGGTAGCATGCTTCTGTATGCAGTTGACGCTGTTCTCTATGCTTCACACTCTGACCCCTCTGCACTCCAATCCTCCCTCCAAGACTCATTCAATCAAATAGAAAACTGGTTTATTGACCACAGACTGGTTGTAGACATAAAAAAAAAAAAACAAAGTCCATGCTCTTTGCACATCACCAAAACAAGTCAAAGGACACACATTTATAGATCCACTTCCGCTCACTCCTTCCACCGGCCAGGTCCAAACCTATAAATATCTGGGCATCACCTTTGATACCACCCTCTCCTTCCATGTGCACATTAACATACTCTCCTCTGCCACTAATGCCTGCATCGGCCTATTATACTGACATAAGGACTGCTTGCCACCAGAAGCCCTCCATCTGGCAGTTACCTCCTCAGTACAGTTACTTGTGGACTGTGGGCTCACCATTTACACAGCCTCCGACTCCACTGCGCTGAACAAAATACATCTGGCTATCAACAAAGCATGCCGGCTCCTCTCTGGTGCTGACAAATGAACTCATACCTGCACCCTCTACTCCCTAACCAGTATTCTCGCCCTGGAGGAAAGACTCCAATACATCTTGCCTCCTTGCCAAAAAAATCCACCTGTGTATGTCCCCCTCTAGGATTACTGCATCCCTTCTCTCGGCTGCCTCTTCTGTTGCCACTCACACTACCACCAAGAACGTTTGATTGGTAGCCATGGTTAGGACCACCTTAGCACAAACATCCTTCCCTTACAAAGCCCCCTCATGGTATAATGCACTCCCCTCTGCTATCACCTCCATACCCAAAATAGGTCCTTTTAAGGCTGACCTAGAAAAATCACATTCTGTCCACTCACAACTGTCAGTGTTCCCACTAAGCATAGCCCCAGACCCTGCTTTCTTACTAGAGGTTGTACCAGGCTAGCCTTAGATAATGTCTCTCCTGAGACAACACCCCTTAGTACCGCCTCTGTAGCCTACTGGCTCTTAGGCTAATCCAAGCAGTATCCTAACTTGTACCGGTGTTAAAACTTTGTTGACAATGCCTCCTATGAGGCTGCACCCTGTTAAAAGGATTGTAACAACGTGTTGCTACCACTACTCTTAGCTATATCCTGTATAGGAAAAATATCAATATTGTACCAATGTGAAGACTTTTCTGACAATGCTTCCCATGAGGCTGCACCTCAGTTAAAGGGCTGTCACTATGCGTTACTACCACCATACCTAGCTACCACCTGTATAGGACAATATCAATATTGGTCTGTGTGAAACTCACTGTATGACATTTTCCTGTATTCACCTTTGGGTCATAATTGCTGTTCCTGTAATAATCTGTTGATGATGCTGTTTTTGTCTTATTCCTTGATACTGTATTTACTTTTATTTGATGTGGAGCCTTTGGAAATGAGTCTATGACTTAAAGGGTTATAATTCCTATGTTATCCTAAATAAATAAATGAAACACACATTTCTTCTAGTGGTACCGGCCACAACGGAGCACACAATTTCTTCTAGAGGCACTGGCCGCAACTTAGAACATTTCCCATATGGTATAGGATTTAACATTTTGGCAATGTAGCAACTGGCCATGACGGAGCATACTAATGCTCAAAATTAGCACAACCCACACCAGGGGGTAAACTTCCTCTTCATGCATTGGCCACCATGTCCTGAATAAACAGGTGCCCTTACAGAACCTGTAGTGCTGAACTGGTCAGTCCAGATGGGGGGTTGCCCACCTTTTGCTTCCACACCCATACCCAGCCATTCTTTCAGAGTTACCCCTCAAACTTTTAGTAAAACAGTAGAACTATGCATCCTGGAATGTCTGTCACATTCAGCATTAGAAACACACTACTTCTGAGTGTAACTTAAAGTCCTGAACAATATGTCAAGTCTCTCTGGGCACTCCACGATTGTCAGCCAACTTTGACAGGCATGAGAACAGTCTCAAAACAGAACAGAACTTGGTGTATATGTCCCTTTATCAGAGTACACCCCAAAAGAAAAACAGGTACATCCCTCCTGGGATACCCAAAGTCAGATTACTCATGGTTGTACACAAGCAGACAGCTTCAATGTCCTGGATCAAAGTCAGGGGATTGCCCCTCGGATCCATTCTGCAGTTCTCCTCATCTCACTGGGGATAAAAAAAATCAGGAACTCCTGCTTCCACCACTTCTACTGGCAGGCAGATGGTTCTTAGCACTAGGGTGAGAAAACTAGGATCTCCTCGGAGCCCACACTGTAGCTCTTCACTCCTCCAACTACTCACTCTGGCTGCTGACACAGATCCAACCAACTACTAACTGAAGATTCTAAAGCTCCCCACTCATAGCTAGCTACTGTGGCTTATGCTGCTGCGAGAGTTCTAAATTACATCACCTTTCTCAACTTAGCTAAGACCAAGTAAACAAAGAGGGGAGGGTGAAAACCATTTAACCAGTTACTCACCAGTTGCCTTCCCTACCTAGCACTGACACTGATGGGATCCTAGTAACCCCAGGGGACTGGGGGGGTTACAAATGTATCTGGTGTGAAAAGTTGAAGTTAGGGTACTGAAAGGAGAAATCTAAGTTAGGTACAATTCAGGAGAAACTATGGAGGCAGTTGTTAATATCCTCTGTTATAGAGTACATTAACAAACCCCTGGTCTGTTCAGAGTCCCCCAACCATGTAATGTAGCATGAATCACCAACCATCTATTTCTACAACATCTTGGTATCGACCCCACCTTAACTGTTATTACTAGTGTTTGCTCACTATAGTTCATAGGATAGGGTAACTTGTCTTAGATCACTCCCTTCTCATTGGGCCATGGTACATCATACAAAGGTACAGAAACAGCAAAGTGTTCCACCTGCAAAAGCTTAGAATTATTATGACTAACATGAGTTATACATGTATTGCCAGAGGACAAAGTCATTATTATCATAAGTGGAATTATCTATTTTCCCTGGACAGTTAGCACCCACTTCTCAGTATAAGACAAATACAAGCAGACTTTCAATGTGCAAACCATAACAATTACTATTCATAGAACAACAGCAAAAATAAAGAAATACCAAAGTTTTCTTATTGTCTGAAATGCAAGAATTTAAAAAATTAACTATACACAAAGAGCTTTGTGTACTAAATGTTCTGTCAAAGCCTCTACTTCAATGCAAGCAGTCTGACATTTGGTTCTCAGTCAGTTCAGGTAAGGGTGGTGTCTCAACTGCATCCTTCCCATGGTCCACTTGGGATTCCCAATTAACCTGAAATGAGGGGTATTACTGCCACCTAAAGAGCTTTAATTGGTAAGTGTGAAAGCATTTGTCAAGGACTTTTTTCCTGTCATTTAGCCTAACTTTGTACACACAGGAGCTCAGCACGTCTGTATTCGCAAATGGTCCTTTCTTTTCTTTTTTTTTTTAAACTCAATTTTATTATGTGGCCAAAGCATACAAGTCCATTTATAGACAACCCATTTTAGTCATGGCTATAAGGAATGCAATTCCCATCTACCCAACCCAACTCAAAATGGTCCTTTCTACTTGTGGCATAAATTGTGTACTAGAACAGTAAATTCCAAGACCATCACCTTATCCCCTACTTTACACTTGTTCTCCCTGACTTGTCAAAGTCATCCTTCACCCTTGCGTGGGATTTTCCCAGCTACTGAGTAGCAAAGAGGTGCACTTGGCAAGGTTTTCTTGGAGCTTCAATACCCAGTCATCCAGGCCCACTCAGTCAATAGGGAGTGTGCCTAGATCAATTCAATACCTAGTCATCAAGGCTTACTCAGTCAATAGTGGGTGTGTCTAGATCAGCCCACCAACCCAGATGTGCTCAGGGAGTCTTACTTGCCTGCTGGTCATAATCTCAAAGGGGGTGTACCCTCTTGAGACAGATAGTGTGGCCTTAATGGCTATGGCTACAAGGGGTAAAAAGATGTCCCAATTTTTGCCATTTATATGTATGAATTTTGTAACATAGGGCTTGATTCTCATATGAGTTGGACTGCGGCAAGCCCCGGTTGTGCCAGACACATGGCATTTGGGGCTTGCAGTGATCCTTGACCAGCATTTTGGATTCTCAATCCCGTGCATCGTATAGAGCAAGTTAGACCAGCATTTGCTTGTCTAACTTTGTGGACCCTTTTATGGGGTTTGTGCCACATATTTGGCACAAGCCACTCTAAAAGGGGTATATTGTCACAAATGTGCATGACCTTTAAGAATCTGGTACAAGGTGCATCAAAGAGGTCTGCACAGCACAAGGTTTGAAGCAGGCCTTGTGTAAGCCCTGTGTCAAGCTCTGAGAATTGAGCCCATAGTCTTGATTTGCCCATTAGCCCTTTCCACTTGTCCAAACAACTGAGAGTATTATGCGATGTTGGATTTCTGTTTTACCCCCCAAAGCTGTCAGCATTGCTGCATCACCTTCCCAGTAAAGTGGGTACCTTGGTCTGATTCCACTAAAGCTGGCAGACTCCAGTGGGAGAAGACCTTGGTGAGTGTTCTTCCAGCAGCCAATGCTGTGTTTGACATCATTGGGAAGGCCTCCACCCACATTGAAAACAAATAAGTAACTACCAAAATGTATTTGTTTCCTTTGCTCATATTTATTAGGGGTCCTATAAAGTCAATTTAAAAAGCATTCCAGGGCTGCTATGTGTATTAAGGTCTCAACAGCGCACTATTACTAACTGGGGCTGGATTATCCTGGGCACAAATAAAACACTTATTGCAGTAGTCCTGGACATCTTTAACCATCCCTGAGTATCACCCCACATTCTTCAGCCTTTGCATTGTTTTGTCTATCCCTTGGTGCCCTCCACTGGGGAAGTCATGTACTGAATATATCAGTTGCATGCTTAAGCTGTGAGGGACTGCCCATACAGGGGTGTCCCTACTATGCAGCAGTATCTCCTAATCTGATGATAGTATGAGCTTCCTCACATTTTGGGCCAGGTGATTTGATTTTGATGCCATTTTATTTCCCTTTTCTAGGCGGTTGCCAGCCTACTTAACATCACTATGCTCCTCCTGTGACTGTACTATATCTGGATTGACTTGCCTCCCTAAAGCAGACACTGGTATCCCTGGCAGAGAGGACTGCTCAAATTGCTCACAAAATGTCCAAAGCTCCCATCATTGAGCACCCTTCTTAGCCAGGAGGTCAGCTGGGGCATTGGGGTGAGCAAATGGGGTATTCTGTGTGTTGGTGGAGACCTTATGGACTAATGGAGGCTGGGGAAGAGATAATGCTAAATGTACTATATAACAGAAGAGTGCAGCATACTTGATGGGTGAGCCATCAGAGGGGGCAAAGTTAAGGGCTATCCAAAAGGGCACGAACTCTATTAGGGCATTACAGACCCATGACGAGTCAGAGAAGAGAATTTGAGGGGGTTCTTTAGTTTTATAGAGTTTCATGGTGCAGGTGACAGTTCTAGTTCTGCATATTGGGCTTATTTGATTTGGCAGGAGCAGGCAACAGAATATTCTCCATGCTGGGGGTATATGCTGTAAAGACTGAAACTGGTACAAGGGGAGTTGTTTCCATAGTAGCAGAAGTCATTGGTGAAAATTTGGATGCAGGTGTCTCTGTTGGTGGAGTCAGTCCTGGCCTACTAGAAGAGGACCTGCGAGGAAGGTACTGCTTATGGCGGCAGTTCACAAACATGTGGGTTGCCACAGTATAGCAGGCCATAAGCAATGTTGGAAGGGGAAATAAGTGGCTTTACTGTAGTGTCTTTATCCTGTAGGAGGAGAAGCCAGTGTGTCAGCCAATAATTAGAGATATTACCATCCTTAATGCTGTCAGAATGAAGGAAGGTACAGTAGCTGGTGTATGGCTAGAATGTAGTATGAGAGTAAAGCCCCATAATGTAGGTGAAATGCTTTATGGCCCAGAAAGTAGCCAAAAGGTGCTTTTCACAGGTGCAGTACATGAGCTCAACTGGTGTTAAATGTTTAGAGGCATAGGTGATGGAACAGTGTGAGCTGTGAACATCCTCTGAAAGGACAGCTGAAATAACTGTATAAGTAGCTGCCGTTTCCAGAGGAAAGAGTTTGGAAGGGTTGGAGTTTGTCAGTGTTGGTGCAGAAGCTAAGACTTCTTTCAGGGCTTTCACTATTTGCATATGGGTAGGTGTCCAGTACCATGGTATGTCATTCTTCAGAAGGATATACAGCAGCACTACACCTTTGGCAAAATCAGGGATAAAGTTTCTGGGAGTACTTAACCAGACCTAAAAATACCGGAGTGTGGCAACACTGGTTGAGAGGGGGAGTTGGAGAAAAGTGTCTACCTTATCCTGTGGTGGTGTCCTCCCTTCAGAAGTAACTGTGAGACCTAGAAAAGAAATAGAATTTTGCATTAGCTGTGTTTTAGTTGGAATACATCTGAGTCTCACTGCCCGAAGGGTTTACAGGAGTTCCAGCAGGAGGATTCTATGCTGTTCCAAAGTTTCAGTAGCCAACAGGAGGTCATTGAAGTACCGCAAAAGAGAATCTGCAGCAGGAAAGTTAGTTAAGGCATTTTTTCATGTATACATGAAAGATCAATGGATAATTGTGAAAGACATGTGGCAAATAAGTCCATGTATACTGTTGTCCCTGAAAGGTGAAAGCAAAGTTATATTGGCATTCCGTGCTCAGGGGCAAGAACCAGAAACTGTTAGCTATGTCCAGAACCCAAAACCGCCTGTGGGTCAGTTTAAGGAGCTTCAAAACATCTGGTACAGAAGCAAACATTGGGACACATGAGGGCGTTACCTGATTCAATCATCTATAATGGATTGCTAGCCTTCATGAGCCATTGTGTTTCTGAATGGGCCATATGGGGGAATTCTTTTTGGATGAGCAAGTCTGTAAGACCACTTGCTGTATAAGGGAATCTATAGGTTGGGCCACATATGGTTCTGCCACCTGTGGGATGGAATACTGCTTCTGTTGAGGTGGATCTGGTCCTATAGCTGTTGTGGCCACTTGCATCCTCTCCCAATCAAGGCAGTGTGTGTTGAAAATGGATTGGGCACTTTGAACAATCGGCTGCAATGTACTGGCCTGAGAGTATCCAGCCATGATGGCCAGAATGTCGTATTGTACATTGTTGGGTTTAATGGCTGCCATGGCGTGAGTTTCTGGGACAACCCAGAGTCCTCCTGCATCAGACACTTGTAGGATCAATCGATTGGTTAGGTCAATAACACAACTCTGGCACACTAAAAAGTCTGAACCCAGAATGTCCTGTTCATCAGGCAATATTGTCAGAGCAAATGCCTGTATCCCATTTAACGTCCCCAATTCCATTTGCAAGGGTTTAGACAAGACTGAACTAACTTTGTTTCCTACAAAAGTTTCTAATGGCAGTGGCCTCTCTGATGAAAGTAGGAATGTGATCAGTGTACTGTATGTGTCTCTAGGACAGAGACAGCAGACCCAGTGTCTACAAGCATGTTTAGCTGGTGGCCTCCAACCAGCACTGAGACACATGGTCTACCACTATCGTGTAAAAGCAAGGAGGATACTGGGGTTGAGTACAAGACCTGTGACTGTCATTGCCCCCCCTTTGGGTTGGTGGTGGGGGTGCATATGTGTATGTGACCACCTCCAGTTGGGAGGACAGCTCCTGTACTAGTTTACGAAGGTCTTCATACATAGACGTCTCATTATGAGGAGGTTGAGATTGAGGTGGATGTGGTGGTTTGCTCTTTTCTTTTGGCAGTTTTTCCAAGTATGTCAGCAGAGAGGATGAAGGTTAGTGAACATACCCCAGTCCCTGTCCATGTTCATGCTGTCCACCACCTCTCCTACCTTGGCCCTGACCATTCCCGCTGCCTCGCCAAATCACCCTGCCAGGGTTGTATGGAGGATTGGGCAGGCTTGGTGGGGGCCACTCAATTTGGAATTGTGAACTACTTGGAGAGGAATCCTTATGTTTGGTAGGGGGACAACAGCCACCTTCATAGATTCCATCTCCCTATCCTTTTCTGCCATACGTGTTTGTTTGTTAAACTGGATAGCCTGATAAGCTCTAGTCATCATTCGCATGAAGTCTGGAAAATTGTGTTTCATGGGGTCCGTGATTACCACAGCCTGATTCCAGATTGCTGGGTGGCAATTCAACAGTAACAAGTTTTTAGGATCCTCCTTATTCAGACTATAAGCAGCCCATAGCCTATCTGCATAAACCATTGGGTGCCTGCCTGGGTCTTGTTTGGTGTTAAATGCTAAGATCATGCAGCTGGCTGAGGGGGTTAAACACTGATTGTAGTGCTCTCGTGGTATGACCAAAAGATATTTCCCCAGAACGCATACCAAATAGCCCAGTCCACAGTCACCTGCAGGACTTTAACATTATCCCTGTTGCTATGCAGTCCATACAGATCACAGTTATGTTCCACATTGGCAGTGTGCGGCATAATAGAGTCATTTGGCCCCATTTTGCCGATGTAGTTGGCCACATGGGTCAGAGTCAAAATGGGAGTTATTGGGGTTAGTGGTACGATGTCGTTGTGGTTTAGGTGCAGATTTCAAAGGGTACTGGTTGGCCCGTGTTGGGTTTGGATTACTTGATCTGGGCTCATCAGCCTGGTTCGGAGTCTTCCTCCCATCCATCCCTCTCCCTCTCTTGTTTCATTCACTTAACATTTATTTTCTGCCTTAGCGCATGTACATGGTGCAGGATCTGAAACAGAAATTGTCTGTTTGTCTTGACATGTTTGTCATCATTGCAGATCTTGTCATCATCATGATCATATCACTTGTCCAAATTCCCACTGTCAGGGTCATAGGGACAATTGTTGCCTCAGCCCTAGTCATCCCAGTTATCCATGGCTCATACCAGTAGAGCACTGATGGCTGGGCAGTGGCCCCTACAGTGGCAGTCCACCCCCTCAGGATGGACAGTTTGCTGCGGAGGATCTGCTCCATTTCCTTACACCTAGAGTGGTTGATAGGGCTACCCTTCTTAGCCTTGAGTAACCTGTCCTGTAGCATCTTATAGGCACTTGAGATATCCCTAAGTCCTTCTTAGCTTTGCAGGTAGCCTGCTGACACTCTTCTAACTCTGACCTCAATTCATTCTGATGTTAAACTGTTGTCTCATTGTTATGAGACAAACTGAAGTTAAGAATTTTCAGAGTATCATTTTCTTGGTGCAGGTCTTTAATCTCTTAATCTTTCTCAAACAATTTCTGTTTCAGATTCTGCACTGAGGTTCTCAGGTGGTCAGTGAGTCTGATTATAGCTAGACATGACACGTTTCCTTTTTCTTTCTCTCCATGGCTACTTCTTTAAATAAGTCTACTACTTATTCACAGGGGTCTGCCTGATGCATTGCATCCTGTGCAAAGCCAGTGGACCCATGGCTAACTATGTAGTTGACTACAAACTTCTCAAAATCTGTATGTACTGACATCTTGAATTACTGCCCTAATGTGTATCCTCCCCCTTGGTTTTAACAGTGTTCCCAATATTCCTCAAATATACATGTCAGTTTAAGTAGCCCTGGTCACTGTCCTTTCTCATAATAACACATAGACTAAGGAGGCTACTGTAACCCTTACTCCCACTGGGCAACATGACAGTCCATACGCTTGGCTGGAGGGCAATTACCTGACTCATTATCTAGGGAATCGGGAGGAAGGCACATAACAACATTTCTATATTTCTGAATCCCAGAGGAGATACATGGTAATGATGGATTTTACACCTTCTTAGGGGGCCCAGAAAGTCACTCAGGTCACACACAGATCGAATGTCCACAAGAAGGCATAGAGTCATGCAGTACGGCTTTATTCTGATGTGATGGTCAGTCAGAAAGGACATGGGGTCATAATGTTGCACGGACATTACTGTGGCACAACAGTGCATCAGTCAAAACAGCGAAATGAAAAAACAGTTGGTGAACACACAGACTCAAATAACAACCGCGCACACCAGAGGAAGAAATGGGAAACATTCACATTTCTTTGTTTTTTGCAAGGGCTCTGCCCTTGCACCCCCCCCCCGATATAGGGGGCTTTGCCCACCACACCCCCCTAACTAAATTAACCAACTCTGAGGGGGTGTGGCTTGAGGGGAAAATGGGAAATTCAGGAGCGGGGAACTTGGGCTCTCCAGTGCTCCAGGTGCTTGTGCCTTAGCCACCCCATGGAGTGGCTCAACCAGGTTTAGCACCTCTGTCCTCTTCAGCTTATCTCCAGTTCCTAGTCAACAACAGGAATAGCAGTAGTTTCCTACAGCTATTATACTCCTGCTGCTGTAATTCATTGTGTGCTGTAGACCATGCATTTATCCTTCTGCTGTTTCAGCAACATTATATTAACCCGGTACCATCAGAAAGTTGGTGCCCACAGGGACTTTTGCAGGTGCAGGGCAATGTACACAAAATTTACAAGCTGTAGCAAGTTACTACTAGTACAGACAATTCAAACTTTCATCCCCTCTTCTGGGCAATGGACCAGAACAAGATGTCCCAAACACTGAGCTATAGGTTTACCAGCATAAACATTTGAGAACACAGAAGCAATGGGAGAGCCAAAGCACACATTCTGAGAGCGCATAAGCAATGGGAGTCCCAAAGCAAATGGAGAGTTACCCTACTGTCATACAATCACCAAACAACAAGGAAAGCAGCACCTGACTCCCTAAATTGTGAACAGGTTTCCTCTCCTGAACTGGATCGAGATGTTCAGCTCGGCTCCATCCAAAGGCCAGATAACACTGAATTCACCACAAGATCACAAATATGAAGGCACTAAATTGCTTGTAGCAGTCTCATGTTAGTTCTAAAAAAAACACTTTGCATGTCAATGCTGTGAGGGTCCAGCTTAAGTTAAACTATCCCTCAAAAACAATTGAAGATGGCACTGTCCCTAGAATTCCAGGTGCCCAAAGCTGAAGGGCAAATATGCTTTACAGTCCTGAAGTGACAAATTCCATACACATTGTATTTCCATGACTGGAGGCTAGATCGTGCCAGACCAGTTTTGGACCACTCAAGTCTTTACAGAAGGGGAATGACCCCAGTTGTTACTTCCTGTTACCAGTCCCAAAAGCACTTTCTCAAATATTTACCCCCTCATGACATTACAGAAGAGGGCAGCTGCACAACCCATCATCCAGACCATTCAGTTTATGAACTAGGGCAAGAAAAGGAAAAGAGGGGAGCGTCCCTCTGGCAATCGGTCTGCCCACGGGCAGAGTATTGGCCAAACTCACTCAAACTCTCCACTGAACTGAATTTGACCTCAAGTCATGGGTCATGTTGCTGTGAGAGTGCCACATTCCATTTTAGAACCCTCTGCCCAGCAAAGCTGACCCGATGACTTAAATGAACCCTATAGGGTTTTCACCCTTTGTGCTGCCCAGTTCCTACCTAAACTACACTACAAAAGGGATTCTAGTAACCTGGGGGAACCTGGGTGTCACATTACAATCCCCACCTTACCACTGTTTTAACTAATGTGGGATTAGATTTGTCATCCTAAACCTCTATTCCTGGTAACCATGACTCAACCAGAACTGAACCTACACCTTCTGGCTGGCTCACCAATTTGTTACCTTGTAAGCGTTACATTAATAAGAAGGTGTAAGGATCCAGCCCAGGACAAGTAGTGGTTATTTTATAGAATCTTTATTAAGACATATTAATGAAATGATATATAAATAAAAGCATGCCAAGGGCAGAAATGTTCTAAAGATCCATCAGCAAGTTCTGTGGATCTTTTTTGAGCTCTCTCCCAAGTTAAGATTCAGGCAAATATTTATAATATTTTTCTTAATTAAGCTTATGCTTATCAAAAACTGCCAGGGTCACACTTACAGGTGTCTTCATAGCTTACATGGTCTAATTCATTTCACAAACTATGATGCCAAGCCTTTTTAATACAGTAGTTCATATAAATGAACAATAGTGCATTTCACTTTAAGTGGTAAACAACTTTCTTAACTTTCTCTAAATTCAGGAAAGAGTCTGTTTTGCTTACCTATGAATGTGAAGGCTACTGATTACATCAGTCTTGGAATTTTCCTGCATGCAAGGACTTCATTATTTCCCAAGGTTTTCTATAAACACGTTATATAACAAAATTACAAGATGGAGTACACACAGCATTACAACATGGAAGTCTACAGCAGCCATATTGTTCTGTTACTTAGGTAAAAACAAGCACTTTACAAGGCAACATTTGCCGTATTTACAATTTAACAGTTTATAGTATAACACATATGTTGCAGAATTAACATGGTCTCTACATAGGGCATTATTATGCTGCTGGAGTTGTAAACAACCTCTTTACTAAGCTTATTTCATTGTAATTGACAAACCGATATGGCTACTACAGAACTTCATTTTGTTTAGGCCTTCCATTTTGTCTTATGTCCTAAGTCTTATGAATATACCATTCTATTCTAACTTATTATTCTGTATAAGCTTAGAAGGACATGTTCTGGTGATTAACTGTTTTACAGTTACAACATAGTTGCAGTGATAGAGAAGCTCAGGAGAACACAGCTCCCTTTTTCTTCCCAGGAAGATAAGACCTCTTGAGCCTGCTAAAATAGTTACAGGTTGACAGAAGAATTTATGGTGTGACTGACTCCTTTCCTCCTACAAAAATAATAAACAAGTGAGCTATATAAGAAGGAAAGCTAGTAGCCTTTTCAGAACAAGATGGAGCAAGACAGAACAAGACCAAACAGACCAAAGAGGATAATCAGACGTCTTTGCCTTCTCTAAGCTTAGATATTACCGCATGCATGCTTATTTTCTCTGATTGTGTTTAATAATAGTTAGCCTGCTATTGGTTTAGCATGTGTATGTGCCACATTGTTATATTTTGTTAGTACAGTTGGGACTAATAAACAGACTTTCCTCAATTTACTGGACTGAGCCGATTCCTATTGGGTACCAAATCTAAAATATGACCTTTTGGGGGAAACACATAAATAAAAAAGGAGAGACCAATTACTTCAGCCTGACTCAGACTTATGGTGCACATCTCTGTCTAGCCTGCAACCTGTATGATCTGTGTTCACTCAATGGGCAATGAACCTTGATGCTCCTGTCCTGGGACTATAGATAACACCCTCCTTAATGGTTAGTTGGTACTGAATGTGCTATCTGCTGCTTCTGGATATCTCCTGGGTACCCATGCCCTGGCAATTTTTTCCCTGGCTTTATCTCTTGGGATTGCTGTGTTTGCAGGACAAAAGGTGCTGCGGCCAATTAGTTCCTTCTCCATCATGCACTTGTAGCAACTGACCACTTCTGAGGAGTTGTCGGGGAATACCATGTCGGACCCTACTCTGTTAAGATGGTAGTGAGGTTTTGAATATTGTGTCATTTCTGCATGCAGTAATCTGCAGGAGCCAATCAAGCTGAGTGGAGGGGGAAGGGACACTGTTGGCAGAGGGTGCCGGGCTGTTCATGCACCTAACACTCCACATAACGTAGGAAGTGGCATTAGAGTCCATGCTGTTAAATGGGGCCCTACCCCCCCCACACACATATTATAAATCTTAGGGCTGTGGACGGGGCTGATTTCTGATATTTGCATTTGTGTCTCTGGTATTAGTATCTGTATTTGTTTGCATACTAGTGTTTGTAAATATTTTCCTTTATATTTCAAACTTGTTTCTGTTGGTAATGATGGCACAAGACCAAGGGCTTGGTAGGTTTCAGTAAAATATTCAGAGTTATCAATGAGATATGCACTCATATTATGAACAGTAACACTTATGTGTGTCACATCAGCCTGAGACTAAGTCTAATACTACCTTATATGATGCAGCACAAATACAGACATCTAGAAGATACATTTTACAGTATTTGTATTTGTAAAATGTTCAGTATATGTGTATTTATCCCAAATAGTATTTATTTTACCCAGCCCTAGTTAATGTTATCTGTTTTCTTATCACCAGTCAGCTGCTGATTGTTCTTCTCAGTTGCTCCCTTCTGAATTAGCAGGTTTTAATACTAACCATGATGCATCAAGGTTGAACATGCAGTGAGTTGCACTATGGAGGTTCATTAACTGTTATGCAGCATACCCCTTAGTGTCAGCCCTGGGCCAGATAGCCTGATACCCAGTTTCTGAAAGCGTGTTCCCTTACTTAGCCTCTCCCATTTTCAGGATCTTTAACCTATCCCTTATGACTGGCATAATTCTGAACATCTCAAAACTGGCACATATAGTCCCTTTATACAAACAAACTCTGGCCAGAGCTGATAGGGCTGTGATGAGCTGCCAAGTGAGCAAAGTTACACATGTGTGTAGAAATTATTGAACGGCTGGGTGTAACTTGATCAATTTTTGGAGGTGTTGCACTAAATTTTAACATGGCCTTTTTGGGACCCCTCCTCATGAAGAGTGCCAGTGTCATTTTGTTCACTTGTCCCGAAAGGTGATTTCACAGAGCGACTGCGCCATTCTGTGCCACAGGTGCATGTTTCGGGCAGGATATGATAAATGACAGCTGTATGTTAAAAAGGAGGTGTGCAAAAATGGCAATGTTGAAAATGTGAAGTGAAAATATAAAAAATTGGCGAAGTTAGGTGCATGCATAGAAACTGCTCAATGCACGCTCTTATTGCAGTCATTTTGTGGAATGTTTTCACCAGATTTGCAACATGGGCTGTTTGGGACCCCATCTCATGAACAGTGCTGCTGTCATGTCATGAATCAGTCCCAAAAGGTGATTCTGTGCAGCAACCACAAAATCACTTTTTGGGAATGAGTAATGAAATGACAGTGAAAGTTTTCATGAGGTGAGGTTCCAAGAACCCCATGTTGGAAAATTTGGAGCCAAAATTCCAAAAAATGGTTGATTTATCAACATAAGTTTAAACTCTCCATTGGATGGCATTATAGCATGCTTACCTTTGATTCTTCAGTTAGCAGTTCAGCTTTGAAGAGTGCAGATGTGTCCCAGTCCAGAGGAGATAACTGCGCCGACCTCCAGAGGTACGTATGGGGTAAGGGGGGGTAAGGGGAGGTGGATGCTCAGTGAGATGGTGGGGATGGGGGAGGGGGACTGGGGCAATGATGAGGGACCGGTTTCTTTTTTACAGGGAAAAAAAACACATTGGGGGACCGTTTCCATTATTTGCAGGAAACAAAAACAAACAGACATTTAGGCACCCTGGGGTGGACTCCCATTGTGCCACACAAGTGGGGGAGAACATGCTGGGGGACTGAAACAAAACCCCAGACATTTAGGCACACTGGGGTGGGCTCCCAGTGGGCCACATGAGTGGGAGGCCACATAATGCTGACACAGGGATTGGGGACCCCGATGTCAGTGCCTAAACGAGAATGGAGGGAACAGGGAGGATAGCAGCAGTGGGAGGGTGCAAGACAGTTTTGTTTGTTGCCAGTGCTGGTGGCGGTGATGCAACTGCACATGCTCGGAACTCGCACATGCGCAGTTGCAGTGAATGGCATGTTGCCATTCACAACATGATGGTGCCAGCAGAACTGCGCATATGCATGAGTCATGCATGTGCTGTTCATGCCACGGAATACAGAAGTAGCAGCCAAAATAGTGCGACTGTTATTCCATAGCAGCCAATTGTGGCAGAGGGTTTCAAGCTCCGCTGGGCTTTCAGAAGGATACTTCCAAAAGTCCAACAGAAGGTTCCACTATTGGCCATTTTTAGACCTACTGAGTGATCCCAAAATGGCTGTAGGCTCTGCCAACAGCCCTAAAAAGGGAACCATTAACTGCTGGAGAATTGCAACACCATTGTGCTATTGTCTTTCCTCAGTAAAGTGTTAAAAAACTTGCTGCCTCCCATTCAAGTGAATATTGCCACAGACATAACCTATTATCACTTATCCAACATGGCTTCCTCCAGGGTCATAGTACCATTACTTCCCTAGCCATACTAACAAATGATATCATATTCTCCTTGGACAAACTCTCAGGTTCAGTATTAATTGATCTCATTAAAGTCTTTAACCTGATTACCCCCAATCTACTTAATTTTAAACTTGCACACTTGGATATATCCTGTACTGCCCTGAGCTAGATTAAAAATTATTTGTCAAACAGGAGACAACTAGGGAAGCTTGACTGGTTCTGTATGTCGCTTGCAGCCAAACTAGTGTCTCACACCCAAGGCTCTATTCATCACCCTTTGCATTTTTACTTTCATTAATAGTTTGCCCAGGTTAACTCTCATTGCTCTTAACTATAGCACGCTGATGATCTGCCACACTGCTGATGTGTTGACAACACTGCATATCTGCAAGTTAACTTAAACCATGACTTTAACATTGTCCAAACATGGCTCTCTGCAAATCACCTTTTCTAAATTTTGGTAAATCCCAAGCCATGTTGTTTTTAGGTCTATGTCCAAACACTGTATTTGTTTGAATGTGTAATCTGTATCCTGTCTGAATAGTGTTCTATTAGGGACAGTAAATCAATCCAAGAATCTTGGAGTAACACTGGAGTCATCCCTCGACTTCTCCCCTCATATGACTGTGGGTAGTAAATTTATTAATTCCATTCTTGGACAAGCCTGTAGAGCCAGACATATGTTGACTTCCAAATTTAATCTTGCTATTATGCAAGGCATACTTCTCAAAATTACCTATGATGTCAAATCTACTTCAATCTATGCAAAAGCAATTTATTCACATGGGCTGTAACCTACAGTTGTTCCTAGAGTCAGGCTCCCAAATGTCACAAGATGTGATGGCATTACTATGACAATGTACTCAGCAATTACAAGTCATAATGTTTGGAAACACTAGGCAATGAAGCAATTAGTAAGAGATGGCTCTATTCTTGCCAGTTTTTCACTTCTTCACTGAAGAGCCTTGCTGACATGATTAGACAAGAAGGAATCAGACACTGGGCACTTGTCTTACCTCCCACTGCCTTTTGTATTTTGATTTGGGCTTGCTCTCCCTTTCATATATGTGCTCTTTCATACTTAATTATTGCAGTGATAACATACTGCATACTTCAACCACACCTTTAGGCAAACTCCTCAGTGAATTCTTCAGCAATTACTCCCTTCAGTCCTGTGACCAGGCATTGCTTCAAGGTTCTTAAGTATCACTCCAAAATAGGTACAGTAAATATAGTCTCCTTTCTTGTTCCTACAGTATCCACTGGAACCTATTACCTCTGGATATCTAATGTGCCTCCTTTTACAGTTGCTTTAAAAAGTACATTAAAGAGCTTTTACCTGGATGGGACTTGTCGGCACCTCCTAGTTCACATACTGAGCCTTGCTTTATCTCTTTGTGCTGACCTGCATTGGATTTGGCAGCACCAACATAACAAGAAAGCAAGATGGAAATCTTGACTTACAGGAATTTCTCTTGATAGGGCAAGGGGATTCGACAGAGGAAGTGCAGTAGTTAATACAATACTGTTAATAGTAGCGTTCTTCTACTTAGTAGCTGTTTTTAGGCCCACTTTCTTGGATATGGTTTGGAAAGTTTCCTAGACCCACAGGCCAGAAGTTCATAACTTTTGTAAGTGCAATTTGGCTGCTCTTATAGATTTTAAAACACTTTTCAGATAGACAAATGTCTGCCCAGTATTTCTAGGGACACTGTGGTGATATCCCTAGATGTTCTAGGTAGACATTTTTCTGTCCAAAAAAGTGCTCTAAAATTTGAAGAAGCTGCCAAATTGCACATGCATTCAATATCAGGCCATTTTCTTCCATTTTGATAAAGTAAGTAGTTGCTAATACTTAATATATGACTTGGGATGTACATGCAAACAACCAGACAGCAAGGAAGCTTTACTCACTAGTTGTGCCAGGTTAGAATGCTGCAGTCTAGTATTCAATGAAAAAACAGTACCAATGCCAAGCATATGTAGTTCATCCACTTACTTTAATTCCAGTGAAGTGCAGAATTTCAAAGCAAACATTCACATGGTACAACAAAGCAGTGTAGGAAACAAGACTGGGTGCCTCAACCAGTTTGTGTATGTGTACTTCCTCAGGGAGGCCAGTCTCACACATTGTCAATCAATTTATACTGTAACCACTTTGAAAAGACAGGGCCTGATTCTTGTACGGTTACACCTGGCGTAACAGCACTTGCGCCAAGTAGAATGGTGCATATAGCAACTTACGCCAGCAGTTGCGACATGCGCGATTCTACAAAGTGACTTGTGACATAGTGCAGGCCACTTGCGCCAAACAGCTGTTATGCCTGCAGTTGCACCAGAAACCCCCTGTGACATGGCATTAGGGGGTTTATGGCAGCAGTCGCACCCCATTCCAGAAGGGAAGCAACAAAGTCCCCAATGTCGAGATTCTACAAGAACCCTCAGAGGAGAACCGGCAGCGTAAGTTACACCAGCTTTTAGCTGGTATAACTTATGGATGCCCCCCAGGGGTCCTGTAGACCCATTAGCAGTCCAGCAGTCATTGCACTGTTTCCCTCCCCCCATGCCCAGCATGCCCCTGTGGGTGCCCCACAGGGCTGACCACCCCCTACCCCGAATCCTACATTAATTGCCCCACAGGGCTGGCCACACCAACTGCCCCCAAATCCATCCTAGATATGCCCCACAGGGTGGCGCATGTCGACCCCCCACCCATGCCCTGACCCCGAGTCGCCAGCCGCAAATGTGGCATATACCCAGCGAAGCCCTGGTAGTCTAGTGGCCCCCCACCCAGCCGTGCCATTCCACCCAGCACCCCCCACCTGCCCCAGCTGGTGACTGGCACAGCCCACCTCTCACCTCCATTTTGTCTTAAGGTAATATGCAATCGAAAGTAAATTGGACTTCATAGGTCCATTGGTGGCCGATTGGTGGCTGAATACAAGACTGGGAGACTGAGAGCCCTTTATATTGTATGAATGGAGGCTTTGTTTGAATTAAACTGATGTCTTTGACTGGCAGGACTAATAGAAATGTAACAGTAAGCTTGCAGGTAAATTGTTAATTGAACAGTGGGTCCCCAGTTTTGATATTCATGAAGCTAGATAAGCAATATTAAGTAAGTTAGAATTCAGGAAGAGGAGTAGAGTAAAATGAAACTACATGCTTTAAGTCAAACATTCAATAACTTGTAGACAATTATAAAATGGGCTAAAGAAATCCACCATTCTGATTGGCTACTACACCATCTGAGCCATGTCCTTATCAGATGATATAGTAGCCAACCGGCACTACCCTCCACTCCTGTGCCCCACAACACCACAGAATCAGTGAGCTGTGCCAGCCAAAGACAAACACAGGCTGGCATAGCTCACATGCGACATCCCTGAGACCGAGTGCCAGTCTGCCCACCCCCACCTCTTTGATACCAAGCAACACAAGCTGTAAATAAAAGCAACAAAACATGTCAAAAGGCTTTCCCACATTTCCTATTAAAAGTCTCACCTCTCCTTCACAAAACTGTCACCGAAGTAATACATACAGCGCGTGCTTGACACGACGACTTTCAAACAAATCCTAATATAAAAAGTCACTCCCAAAGAAAAGACTCCATTTGTCCACACAATGCCACTGTGATAGTAAAAAAAAAAAGAAACCTGCAATTCGAGGTACAAACAGGAGCGTAATCTGCAAAACCTGAATGTTTTACTTTCCGAAACCCGAACAACCGGAAGCGCTGTTTATGGTGGCTCCTGAGGGACACGCTCGCTCCCAATCCACCTGATCGATCTTACAAGCAACACACTTGCTCCCCATATTCCTGTTGCTTCATGCTCTGACTGACCTTTTTAAAAAAACTAAAGAAAATAATTATTCTGTGTTTGTGCCACTGCCATGTATTGGGGGGAGGGAGACGGAGTAGCGACTCGGATAGAGCAACCTCATCAGACAAGATCGTAGATGGGGCAGCTGTCAGTGTGACTGCAAGCTCAGTCTTAAAACCCAGTACCCTCACCATTTAACAGGAAAAACATTACAAAAATGTCACAGGAGGATTTAAATCAATCTAAATCAGTAAACACAGTAACAACACTGTACTGCCAACTTAACTGTCACTTCATGGGGGACTACTTTTACTACTTGAGTTATTAAACCACGTTTTTATATTTTGTAATTTTGTATAATTTTTGTTTTTCAATAAATAATTACTTCAGGGCCCATTTTATAAGTGGAATAAGACACTCCGAGGGGGTTTATGGCTTGATAAACACTTCCCAGGTGCTAAGTCACTCGCGCAAGCGCCTAGTGCCTCATTACGCACCTGGGGCGTGCTCTTATCAAGCCATAAACCACACCTCGTCATGTCTTATTCCTTACGTATAAACATTAGTATCTTATGAAACTTGTTAATAAAAAACTAGTTAAGCTAAACCCTAATTTAGAGGCTCCAATACCGTTAGGAGTCCTTCCATTCTGATTAAAAGTAAGACATTTCCTTGAATGTAACGCAGACAGAGAACACATGAACAGATGTTTAAAAAAGAACATTTTTTTGGAGCCTATTTGAAACCTTTTCTCTTGCAGGAATAGTTCAATTTGTTAAAAGTTGTATGCATTAGATAATCCATTCAAGCTTAGCAAAGAACATGAAAATTTTGTATACCAATGATCACTGCTGTGGCTCCATAATGAGTAGTCCAATTTCAATATTGCAAGGAGATTTAATTATTTTATATTCCTTGGGTGGGATATTCAAAGCAGTTGTGCATGGAGCAACTGAGATGCACCTGCGCAAGAGCGGATATGTGCCAAAGAGCGATATTCAGCGGGAGACAATGTGCGGCGCATGTTGCAGTGCACCATTGCACAACTCTAATGAATGCATGTGCATGTGCAGGTGGCATAGCCATGAATAAGCAATGCAGTGCGATATTCAACAGCAAGCTGATGGCGCAAGCGCGGAGCAACAGGGACATTGGTGGAGCAACTTTGAGCCCATAAAAAAACAGAGCAAGCAAGGAATGGAGGCTTGCACCTCGGGGAACAGGGGTGAGAGACAGAGAGAGAGACAGAGAGAAAAAGCCAGTGGCCAGGCAGGACAGCAGCAGGGGTGCAAGACAGGCACAGAGGCAGGAGGTGCAACAGGCAGCTGGACAGGGTGTGTGACCCTGAAAGCACCTGTGTGTGTCAGCAGCTCAGTGTGTGTGTGTGTGTGTGTGTGTGTGTGTGGTATGTGTGTGAGATACCAGTGGGGGCAGTGATGGCAGCGATGGCAGCGTGAGCCTGGACAGAGGAGTAGCTGTGGGAGAACCCAGATGGGTGGGAGGCGGAGACCACCACCAGCAGGGTCCCTAACACAGATGTGCGCCTAATGCAGGGGCACATGCAGCAGCACACAGCCGGTGTTGCCTAAGGAGACAGCTGCACTGGGGGGGCAGGACAGGCCAGGCCATGGCCAGTGCAATCTTCCAGATGGAGGCAGTAATGAGGGGTGTGAGGAGGCAGGAGGCAGAACAGCGTGGCTGTGGAAGGGCCCGGTGGTGGTATGCCTGGAACAGGTGGTACCATGCCCGCACCACCTTCGAACAGTACAGTGACACCGAGATTGTGGACCGGTACTGCCTGAATCAGGCAATTCTGAGGCAGCTCTTTGAGCCGTGCAGTGATGAGATGCAGGCACCCACAAGACGGAGCCATGCCCTGTCAGTGGAGACCAAGGTCATGGCTGTCGTGTGCCTGCTCACCACGGGTACCTTCCAGAGACCAACAGGGGACACCACAGGCATAACCCAGTTGGCCGCGTCATGGCTGCTCACACAATTCCTCAACACACTGCTGCCACATGCTGTGGAATACATCCAATTCCCCAGCACACAGGCAGAGTGTACAGCGAACATGCAAGAGTTCCACAGGGTGGCACGTATGCCTGGCATGCTAGGGGCCATCGACTGCACCCACGTAGGCATCCACTCACTGGCTGGGCTGGAAGAAGTGGCCTACATCAACAGGAAGGGATACACCAGTGTCAACTGCCAGGAGGTGTGCGATGCCAGGGGGTGCATAATCAATGTCTGTGCCACACACCCTTGTGGGGCACATGACACCTTCATCTGGCACCAGTCAGCACTGTGCCACAGGTTCAAGAGTGGGGACATCCCCACCGGCCACCTAGTAGGTGAGTATGCAGCTGGAATGGGCAGCCTGGCACAACAGGGCAGGGTGTGGGGGGATGCTAGGTCAGGGGCATCAGAGGGTCTGGCTGGGTAGGCAGGGGGCAGCCACACAGACCACCATGCTAACCCCACATGTCTCCACACAGGTGACAGCGGATACCCACTCAGGCCTGGCTGCTCACCCCATACCAGCACCCGTCGACCCCAGCGCAGGAGCGATACAATGAGGCTCACGCCAGCACATGCAACATCATCGAGTGTGTGTTTGGGCTGATGAAGGCACAGTTCTGGTGCCTGCACAGGTCTGGCGGTGCCCTACAGTACAGCCTCTCGAAGGCCTGCGGCCTCTTCCTGGCCTGCTGTATGCTACACAACATGGCCACTGACCGTTGGATAGTTGTCAAGGTCGAAGAAGGGAACAGCAGTGGGGACTACATGGACACCGGGCCAGGTGGTGGTGGGCATCCCCCCTGGCTGAACAGAATGGCCCAGCAGCACCGGGACATGATTGCAGAGGAGCACTACGGTGCATGCAGGTAGGTGAACATGACCACACACATGTCCCAGGGTCCATGGCACAGTATACAGGCATGCAAGGCTGGGCCCCAAGACAGACATGGACGGAGGGCAGCGTGGACAGGCATGGGACATGACTCCGTGGAAGCACCCCATATGGCACTGTAGACCCCACCCACACACACCCACACACACACACACATGCACATGAGCACTCACACGCGCACACCCAGAAGCCGCCAATGGGCATGTGTTAGATGCTGAACACCAGTACACAGTGGTGGCCGGTGCTGTATTGGCATCATCATGTACATGCAACAATGGCCAGCAGTCAGGTGGGTGTGCACAAGGTGGGCATGTGGCATGGCCCATGGAAGGCAGGACCCTGGTATGCACACACACACGTCACACCAATGTGCACACAGGGCTGCGGCAGACAGCGGACAGGGAGGGTGGCAGATCAGGACCGCTGCACAGTCACATGGCTGCCACAGACATAGGGACAGCCCTGCAAAGACCGCACAGCAGATGTGAGGCTGTGCGATGGCCACAGGGGGTGTCACTGACAGTCCCCCAGGTGTGTTACTGTGGGAATGCGACCAGTCCCTCGCAGGTGTCTGCAGGCCCCCAAACAGGCCCACTCCAGGTGTGCCCGGAATGCCCACAGTGGATCCCTGCTTCGACACTGATGCCACACAATGCCAAGACTGAGGGGTGGATGGCCATGCACCAGGTTGGCCAGTGGTGTTAGACCAGCCATGACCGCAGCGGTAAGTGGATCCAGGGCTGCTGTCATGTCCTCCCGCATTCTTGTGGTCTCAGCCAGGAGCTGCTCATAGTCCCGGTCATGCCTCCCTGTGGACTGGTGCAGCTCTGTGTGGAGTGCATGCACCCCTACCATGACCAGCATTTGTTGCTCCACAGAGACCAGGAGCAGACAGGTGTGTTTGGTCAGGGGGCATGGGCATTGCACCAACCCGTGGGTGTTGAGTGACCCAGCTGCACAGCCCCCCATGCAGGTGGATGCTACACAGTGAGGCCCCATTGGGGCTCATCAGTCTGCGGTGCAACAGCAGCGGCCACTGCACCTGTCCCCCCCCTCGGCCCCATCCTGCTGCTACCCCTCCAGCCACTGTGTGCAGTAATGGTGCTGGGGCTGCTGTACTACCACCACCACCGCCACCCCCTTCAGCCATTGGTGCCCACAGCCATGCTGGGTATTGCATCCGGTTCATGGACAACCTCCACCAGGGCACCATCCGTGCTGCCTTGTCAGGTGCGTGGTATGGTTGCCTCCCCCTGATTGGCAACATCACTGTCCAGGATAACAGTCCCATCGTCATCGGTCCTGGACCCCCCCCGAACTGTGTCTTAGCATACTGGACACCATGGCTGGTGTCCTGCTGAAAACACTGCCAGGACCTCATCCGCAACCACACCACAGGCATCCGGTCGGACAGTGGGGATGGGCTGACTGTGGTATGGACCCCAGACACCAGTGGAGGTGGATGGACGGTCCTCAAGGTCCAGGACCGCCCCCATGGTGGTCACCCCACCCCTGCTGCTGCATGCAGGTGCTCTGGAGCCGTAAAAGAACACAGACACATTAGTGCCGCTGCCACACACCCCTGCCCCCTGGCACCCCTGCCCCCCTTCCCCAGGCACTGCTGTACCTACCATGCAGTGTGGGCTGCCCCCCCATCTGGAATCCACCACCTGGCACACCCTCAACAGCACTGCACCACATGGATGCCACCATCAGCTCCTTCTGCAGTGTCAACTGTGGCACATCAGGCTTTCCACCGCCTGTGGTGGCACATGCGGCCTGGATGGTGGCCACCTTATCCTTTATCCTCCTCTGGTCTGTGCCAACCTTTTTCTTGCACTCCTGTGCTGTCCTCTGATGGCTGCCCTGCTGGTTCACAGCCCTGGCCACTCCCTCCCATGCACCCGCCCTGTCCTGTGGGGTGCCTGTTGAACCACTGAGGAGGGGCTCCTGGTCCAGGTAGGCGTCAAAGAGGGCTTCGCTCTCTGCCCTTGTGAAGTTGGGCCTGCGCTTCCATGCAGGCCCCTGCTCCTCAACCTCCTCGTGTTCCGACATGCTTATTCCTGTGGGTTTGGACATGTGGTTAGTTATGGCTGCAACACACAACACCCTCCCAATCCACTGTCCCGACAGGCCCACAGCCTGGTGGCTTACCTCTGAAGGACGCAATACCAGTCTGGTGCCTGTGCAGTCCTATGACGCCTTTATAGCACATCACATGCAAATTAGGGGATGCGCAACTGTGATGAGATGCAAATGCCCTGATGCACTGCGGATATATTGATCAGCCCATCTGCATATTCCGGCTGAATATCACGAAGTTGTGCATGGCGCATTGGAGTTGCACATGCACAAGCCATGGCGCAACTGCATGACACGTGCAGTAGGCCTGACCCTGCGCACGTCGATGGCGCATCCTATGCACAGTGCGCCATATGCGTTACTGCACTCTGCCACTATTAGGGCATATGGCGCTCATGTGCTGTATGCCCTACGGTGCCCGTGCACCACTGGCACATGTACCGTGGGGCACACAAGCCCCTATTGTGCACCATGCATGGTGTGCCCTATCGTGCTGTCGCGCACGGTTCTCGTGCTGACCTTTGACTCCACGAGTGTTCCTTGACCTTCTGGGTGCCTGCAGCACATGCCAGTGCTGTCCCAGCTGTATGACACATCACTGGGGAATGCGCGACTGGGGTTGGCAGTGCAATGCCACGTGAGTCGTGCACCCACAGCACATGCGGCTCGTGTGCTATCGTGCACCATTTTGGATTGCCAGTTCATAATGGAGCATGCCACACCGGAGCAATGCGAGGGCACCAAATTGGAGCCAGGTTGAGCTAGTGAACCTGGTGGCACTGATGGAGCCATATGTGGGTACCCTGTATGGACAGGTGCTCCTGGACCGGCCTCGCACTGAGGTGCGGCAGGAGATGGCCAAGGGGTTAGAGGAGGCCACTGGGGCCCAGAGAAGTGGGGAACAGTGCTGCCACTGATATGGTGACCTGAGGCGGTTGGATCCTGACAGGCTGAGGTCACTGTTGGCATGCGCACGGAAGGGCGCCATGCCACATCCAGATGAGTGCACTATATCCATGTCTGCATCATGCCGGTGTTCTGTGGGGGGCTGTCACACCATGCTGTGGTGGGGGCTGTGGCTGCATGCTCTGCTGGCCATGGCAGTGCACCATGGGTGTGCTGTGCCACCACACCGCCACTGCACAGGGCCAGGGGGTATACTGTGCTGGAGGGGGGTGGGGCACGTGGGCTGTTGCTGGGTACTGATGTGTCCTTCTCACTGTCTCCCTACTAGGCCCTGAGGCTAGGCAATGAGCCAGGATGGCAGGTGCTGCTGGTGGACTTGGGCAGGTGAACGCTGGTGCACAGGCATGGGATGCTGGATGTGTGGGAGGTGCTGTCAGACAGGCTCCAGTTGCACTGCAGCATGCAGGTAGGCACTCTATCGGGTTTGCTGTTGTGCAGGGTGGGGGTGGGCCACAGTCCCCTGTGCACATGGCCATTACTGCTGTGCAACACCGGCGGGGTCCATTGCACCATGCTGTGGCTTTCGGACAAGTGTGTGGCTGCTGCAGGTGGGCTGTGGGTGCACCTGAGTTCCAGCCATGCTACTGCCATCCTGCCACCTAGCCCTGTTGCCTGGCTTCCATGGTTGTGGTGTGCCGCACGTGGGCAGTGTTGGTGTGCAGTGCTATGCGTGGCTGTGGACGGTTGGGATGGCAGCTCATGGGCACGCACGCTGTGGGCGGCTGTGTGCCATCTCAGGAGCACATGTCACCACTGTCCGCTGTGCACGGTGGGTGGGCTACGGTCGTATGGACATGCACACATACCATGTCCCCTCCTTTGTCCTAGGTATCCAATGGGTGGATGTGAACACCAGGCTGCAGGAACGGATACTGCGGGTCACCAGGCACTGGTAGGGCACTGACACCCATGGGGCCAGTTGGCCTGCACCAACTTCCCTTTCCCTGACCCCCCTCTCTTTCCCTCCCTTGTACCCTTACCCAGCCATGTCCCCTGTCCCCCTGCCTCCCTTCCCCGGCCTACCGTCTTGTTTGTGGCCTCCCCATTCCTTGCTCCCTGTTCCTGTATATCTGTATATAGTTATTGTTAATATGTTTTGATACACATTTATATTGTTAGCCATCTGTGTCTGTGTCTGCTTTGCAGCTGGCATGTGGAGCCATGCTGCAGTGGTGTGCATGGTGGCTGAGTGGTACATCTGGTGTTGGCTGGGGTATGTGCCTGGTGGTCTGTGCCCAGTGGCCGGTGTGCATGCCCTGGGGCATATGTGTGCACTCTGCTCATGTTGTGTGGCTTGTGTGTTGTGTGCTGTTGGCATGTGTGTTGTCAGCTATGGTCCAGGAGGTGTGTCCCGTGCCTTCCTGCTGGTGTTACCCGTGGCTGTTTGCCAGTGGACATTGGTGCCACACTGCCTCCATGCACCACTGTGGGGTGCATGATTGGGGGCCTGCAGCCCTGCACCTGCCACGCCTCCCTCCTGGCATCCTCTGCACCCTGGCGGTGGTCTGTCCTGCTCTTGTGGCATGCTCCCTGCTGTGTCTGTTGTCCTGTGTCTTGACCCATGCACCTCTGACTCTTGCGCAGCCCTGGTTGAACTATAACACTTGCTGACTTGCTCCCTGGCACAGCCCTGGTTGCACTATGGTGCATCCCTGTGATTTTCAGCCGTGTTGAGCTGGCACTTGCTGTCATGTGCATCCTCTGAATATCATGTTTGGTGTGCACTGGTGCAGTGTACTTGTGCTGCACAGCTGTTGCACCTGCCTCTGGCACATTTCTGAATATCCCAACCCTTATGTCCAACCACACAATAGTTCAAGAAAAATGTCATTTAGCAACCTAAAAAGTTTTTATAATTAGCAGCTCAGAACCATTAGGGAGTCCCGCTTAAAGCTTCTGGTTTATTATACTCCTTGGAGCAGTTTAAAGGAAGGTCAAATGTTGGGGTAACTAAACTAAATTGGGTAGCAGGAAAATAATAGCAGCCTTTAAATATAGTGTACCTTGTCCACAATAAACTCCATCCGATGAGAAGCAACTGAATAAGCACTTGTAATTTTCTTTGACGTTGCAGAATACAAATGCGGGAGAAATACCTCAATGTTTCTTTTAAACTTGCCATGGCTCCATTATTAGTCCAAACAGATGTTTTTTTTAATCAAAACTATCAAAATAAGGCTCTCCTGTCATGGAGTTCCTGTGTTACTCTTTTGTCTGGAGAGCAATCCAAGATTCCATTCATCCCCAGTCTCCAAGAGTTTCTAAAGCATTTCAACTCCAGCTTCAACCATTTTTGTTATCTCTATGTATGTCACAAATACCTCCATCACCTATAAGAGAACGAGAAGAGGAAACGTTCTCCACTAAGTGTTGTAAATTACAGCTGCAGGGTGAATTGGAGACCCAACCCCAGGCAACCATGGCATACCTTTTAAAGATTTATAAATGTATTTATATTCTAGGCACATGGCTTGAAATAGCCTCTGCTTTCTTTCCCAACAAGAAGGGTCTCAAAATCCAATAAACTGTCTGTTCCCCAGAACATGAAATCGCTAACGGTATGAACACTGGTGGGTGTGTTCTTTTCGGGAGCCTGCTGGTGTTTGCTCTTGTTCCTACTCGGTGAATCCCCAACAGGGGATTCTTCATCTTTCACAAACAATTCCATGTAGTGTTGTGGGACTTGAAAATCTAGTGAGACCATTGTCTCATAATTTTCCTTCATCACATCCCTGTATAGGTCCTTCTCAGCTTCAGTTAAAATGCTCCATTCTTCTTTAGAAAAAAAGACGGCAACATCTTCAAATATTATAGGTATCTTTAGCAGTTCCATTTGCACTTTGTGTTCCGGGCTAAGCTGCTCCTGCTCCATCTCTTTCAGTTTCATACCCATCCACTCATCTGGACGTACTGGCTTGGTCCTGGCATCAACAGGAATCTTCTTCGTCTCTCACACTCTCCCAGAACTGGTAATCCTGCCACTGTCTCTGAAATGCAGCAGCAGCCCCACAAAGTTTTGAATAGTTGGCCCTGGTTGTTTTTTAATTAGTATTTCTTTTTTCTTTGGTTTTGCATATTTATTTTTTATTTATTATAATTTTTTTTTGTTAAGCACTGTCTCTTTTAAAGCGGTTACACTATAAATTGATTGACAAGGTATGAGACCGGCTTCCCTGAGGAACTGCGCATATGAAAAACCAGTCAGGGCTATCAGTCTTGTGTTTCCTTCACTGCTTTGTTGTACCATGTGAGTGTTTACTATGTACATTATATGCAAATACCCTCGAATCAGTATTCACCAGTTTATATATTCAGCATGCTTGGTATTTGGCTTTGATACTGTGTTTTGCTTATGCATGCTGCAAACCACTGTTTTCACTTGTATAACCCTCTGTCCTACCCCCATGTCCTCCTATACTAGAACATATACTGTACAGAAACCAGTCCTACCCTTGAGAGAGACACATTGAGAATTGAGCATGAACCAAGAAGCAGAAGATGTACAGATGTAGTTTAGGTCTTACTAAGGTTCTTTAGGAGAATGTGACAGTGAGACACACCAGTTCAGAGCAGAGTAAGTAGAGTAAATAAGAAGAAATCTTTCTTTGGGCTTTAGCCATTTTGTTGCAGTACTGCAGGGTCTGTGAGCTCTAATAAGGCAAAATACACTTTATGGAAATATGTGCCAGGCAATACAGGATCCCTTAAGTGAGTATAAATTGATGGATCTGGTATTGCACTCAAAGGGACTGACACAGTGACTGTCTCTGAAGGTAAGTTCAGGAGTTTTTTTTCTGGATGCTTTGTTGGTGGTTGTGGGTGGCAGTTGGGTGCTACTTGGGCTTGGGAAAAGTGATTGTTTTAACTGAGAGAAACAACCGTGTTTTGGGGATTTCTGAGTGGGAAACTGCAGTAGGGTTGGGGATGGGTAGACTGTTTTGCTGGCAGAAATAACTATATATTACAATTTCAGAGATGGGGCAATAGGGTAGGGAATGAGCTTATTGTTTTGCCAACATGGACTGCCCACAAGCTGGCCCAGTGATTTGTGGACAGGACTGGAAAACAGCAAAGCCATCCCCCAGTCATGAAGGAAGGGAGGTTGATCCCCCTGGGAGCCTTACTTCAGTGTTTGGCAAAGTGATTGAGTCGACCACCATAAAAGATGCCAGCTTTTTAAAAGTATTAGAATTGCACTTATGCAGCAAAAAAAAAAGTTTTACAAGGTCATGTGCCCTTAGACAACTGCAATTTCTTTTCTACATATATGGAATTTTCAGAAAGTTTGCCCTTCTGTGACCTTTCAATATTTTATGGCAGCGTGCTCATATTTTTTTTGTCAGCTGTGCAAATATGTTCTGCCTGGTATTACCATGTCTAGCATTTCTTGCATACCTGCGTAAAAAAAGGAACATGCCACCCTTCAATAAAAAATGCTGACCCTTTGAAACTTGGGCCCATGATGTTTATGAACATAGATGATATTGGGCTGTTTTCTAGTATACAATATGGTTTTACAAAAGGTAAATCCTGTCAACCCAGCCTGATCACATTCATTAAGGAGGTAGCCATAGATGTGGACAAGAGCCAGCCAGTGGATGTACAGTAGTCTATCTGGTCTTCAACAAAGCCCTTGATACTGCACCACATGGAAGACACATGGAGAAAGTAGCACAATATGAAGTCCTCAAAACATACAGGAATTGCATAGCATATTGACTGAGCATGGGAAGCTGGGAATGGTGGTGGATGGTCGCCATTCAGAATGGAGTGGAGTAATATAGGGGTCATTGCTCTTTGCCATAGTTATTAGTGACCTAGAAGCATGCTGCTGAAGTTTGATGATGATACTAAACTGGCAAGAAGAGTAGACAGAGCAGAGGAGGGGATGTACTACAGGAGAGCCTGCACAAATTAGGGAGTAGGCTAGGGAATGAAGTCTTACAGTTATGGCAGTCAAGTTGTCTGAATATTTCTAAGTATGTTGCAATATTTCCAGTGAGATTCCCTCTGATGGCCCTATAGCAGTACTGCAGACAAGAAGAACATTTCCCTAGAGGTTTCACAAAAATTCCAGGAAATATCTGGACAATGTCTTTGGTGGTCTTTGGCTGCAACTGTAGATTTAATTTGGGAAAGTACAAGGTATTACACCTACAGGTGAGGAACTAGGTCACATATACACCCTGTTAGTATAATAGTGGACAAATAAGCAAGGAGAAGGATCTATGGACAGTTGTTGATAGTACGTGAACAGAGCAAATGTAATGTTTGGTACATGAGGAGGGGTTAAAGGGACACTGTCAACCCCCTTCGGTCTCAAAATGTCCCTAGTTTAAAAAACATATTTTATGATTGCCAACATCCTGTAAAGACTGTTGATGTAGCTGGTAGTTTGATTCTGATTATTTTTCTCTTTAAAAAAGTGAAAAACAGACTGCTCACCATACTGGTGTTACCACACAATAACAGGTTTGTTTACATTCCTTGATCAGCTCCAGCTGCATTTTGTCTGGACTTGGGAACACCCACAACACAATCTAGCCACTCATGATACAATGGGAGTTTAGGAGGCTATTTCATCATGAGAGACTGCACTGTTGGGGGTGTTTCTAATGCTCAGGAAGTATGCAGTAAGAACAGACTCAGGATTGTAAACAAAACAAGGTTGTTTATAAATATACATTAGCATGCATTTCAGTTCTACTAAACAAGGGGACAGGCAAAATAAATAGTAACATCAATGAATTTTAGAGAAGATAAGCAATTATAAAATGTGCTTTTTTAACTAGAAATAATATGATGAAAAACAGGTTGACAGTGTCTCTTTAAGCTAATCAAGGGAGGTGATCCACCCTTTGGTTAGACCATACCTAGAGTACAGCATCCAGCTTTGTTCACCACAATACTGAACAGACATTGGAGAGATTGAGAGGGTCCAACACAGAATCACTGAGCAGACTGAGAGGCAAAAGCTGTGTATTAGACATACTCAATTCTGTTCCTATTGGGCTCAGGTTTTGAAACAGAAAACAGATGTATTTGCCCAAAAGACCAGAGCAGACCAGTGTTCTAACCCAGCTCAAGACACAAAGAATGAACATGTACTCCCTGAAGGAGAGGAGGAAGAGAAGGGATATGATGTAGACATACAAGTATCTTACAGGGAGGAACAGGGTGCAGGAAAACACTATTTTTAAGTGAAAAAGATGTTCCAGGACTAGAGGGCATGGGATGAAGTTGGAGGGAGGACGATTCAGAGGAAACATGAGAAAGAATTTCTTCACAGACGGTGGTGGACAAGTGGAACACCCTGCCAGAGGAAGTGGTGGGGGCTGAAACAATCACGGGATTTAAGAATGCATGGGATAGACATAAAAGAATTCTGGAGGTTAGGGGTAAGGTGCAACAGACTTCTAGGAAAACAAACTGAACTTACAAGCTCAAATGGGCAGACTGGGTGGGCCATAGGCCCTTATCTGCCGACACTGTCTATGTATCTATGTATAATGTTGAATCTATGATGTCAGAGTGATATACTGGATGATGTGTCATAGGGACAGCTGAAGGGTCTTACGGTCTGGTAGATCCTGAAAGAGACAGTCAGGCTTGGTACTATGAACAAGCTACCATCTAAGGGTTCAGTTCTGCCCTGATTCACCAAGGTGTCTTGTGGTAACATGAAAGTATTAAAATATTATATTTTTATATACTTCATGTTTCTGCAGCTGTATCCTTTGAGATACAGCTAACTGATATATAATTGGCAAAAATGTATTTCCACCTCTGGAGAGAAGGCTACCATTGCCATATTATGTTTCTACAGTAAGGAGCTCTTAGCTGTGACAGAGAGGGATAAGTCACCTGCCATTGAACAAAGAGCACTGTATTGTATGAACAGTGTCTCTGGAGGGATTCTGACTCTGCGATACCCTGAGAACATGTCTAGGCTGAGTGGTGGCAGCTGCAGATTACTCTTGCAGGCAACATCTGAAGGGTTCAAGAAAGCTGGTAACACTGAAAGACTGAGTCTAGCAAAGATTAGTTTGCCACAAATTGGCGGAGGTGGGTGGGTGGGATGAAACAGTTTAGTCAGTATAACAGTTATCTGTCCAATCACAGAAAAGGATAGATAAATGGGAACTATACAATATAGTCTACCAGATTTTTTTTTCTGTTAAGCAAGAGTAAATAGAAAGAAGATATTGTGTTTGGAACATATAAGACATGCCAACTTCTAGGCGTTGCGCTGAGATAGAGAATTGGTCTATGAGGAGGGTCAAACATGGGTATAACTGATAGCCATCCTCCAAAAATGTGACCAGAAAAGCCATGCAAAAAGGATCAGTGGCAGCCAACATTATGAGATGTAGGCTAGTAAGAATGCAGATGAGCCAGAGCCTTTGACTGGGACAGCTGTATAAGCAGACTGGGTACAGATGTTAGAGCTGGAGCTTGCCCTGGTTAAGGAGAAGGCAGAAATTGAGATGCAAAAGGTGGAGGTGGACCTGCAAAAGATGAAGCTGGAAGCAAAGAAGTGAGAGGAGGAAGAGAGGTGGAAGGCAGAGGAGTAAGAGAAAGAGTGCCAGCATAAGATCCAGTGAGAGGAAAGGCAGTGCCAGTATGAGATCCGGATAAGAGAGATTGAGCATGCAAGAGAGAGAGAGAGAGATGGAGAGGCTGAGCCAGAGAACATTGCCACAAACTGTGAATAATGCCAAAAGGGGTTCAACCAAGGAAGTAAACCTAATTCTAAAATGTTTCCCAGATATCAGGAGGGGGATGATCCTGATTTGTTTTTAAGATCTTTCACAGAATCTGTGAGCAGTTGAAATTGGACCAAATTTCTTGGATGACTCACCTATTGCCATTGCTTACAGGCAAGACATTTGAATCTTTTGCCCGAATGGACAATGATTAGTGCATGCACTATGATAAAGTGAAAAATGTCTTGCTAAATCATTTTGAGTTAATTCTGAAGGCCTATAGGCAAAAATGTAGAGGGTTAAGAAAGGCACCAGGGGACAGCTATGCTGAAATGCGTGTGCAGCTAAGTAACTTGTTAGAATGCTGGGTAATTGATGCAGAAGCATGCTCTGTAAAATAAATAAAATATTTGTATCTTCTAGAACAGTTACTAAAAACTGTGTCCGAGGAAGTCAGAATATGGTTGTTGAATAGAACTCAGCTCTGTAAGGTAGGCAGCCAAGAAGGCTGATCAGTTTATATCCGCCTGGCCATCCTTTCCTCTCATCTTAGAGGTATTGGGGTGGGACATCAGGTGGTCTTAAGCAAATTGGGGGTGGCAGAAAGGTAACCAGCCTGTGCCTGAACCAAGAGGGAAGCTATCAGGTCTCAAAAGCACAGAGATGGATAAACACAGGTGCTATATCTGCCAGAAACTGGTGTATTTGCCTATAACTGTCTGAAAAATAGGAAAAAAGTTCAAGTGCAGCTGGAAGAGGTAGTTCCTGAAGCTCCCAGTAGTTAATAGCCTGTAGACAGATAGCAGTGCCCTCTAACTCCACTGCACACATGCATCCTGTGTGTGTAAATGAGATGATTACCCAGGGGTTGAGGGACACTAGGGCCTCCATTTCTTTGGTGAAGCAGGATTTGATTCAAGAGGAACATATTCTGCCAGGCCAGTTTTCTAAAATTAGTGGAATGATGGGTCCTGCAGTCAGAGTTAGTGCTGTGTGGGATTTTTGAATTCTGATGGAATGATGCAATTTAGTGAAATTTCAAAATTCCATTGAAATTCTACCGAATTTCGCTGAAAAAAGAATAGCAAAATTCTGCAGCAGAAAAATACAGAATGAGTTTTTCCACAACATTTCCATGGAGCATAATTCAGAGGATCTTAATATTTTCCATGGAAATGTTTGCAGAATGATTTTCCATGGAAAAAATGCTGTTCTTCAGATTAGTATTTTGCAGATCTTAATATATTCTGTGGAAATGGTTGTGGAGTGATTTTCTACAGAAAAAAATTCTGTTCTACAGAATATTATTCCATGATCCCAGCAGACAGAATTCTGCAGAAGAACCAGTGAAATTCTGGTGGACATTCTACTGGTGGAATGGTCATTCCATGCTAATTTCACTGGCAGAATTCTGCATTCCACACAGCACTAGTCTCAATGCCACTGGCCTTGATCTTTCTAAGCTGAGAAGGTGGCCATGGCATAAAAGAGGTGGAAGTTGTACCAGACCTACCCATGGATGCAATCATGGGTAATGACTTCAATAGTAGGGCCAATGTTATGTGTGTCTCTACCTGTAGCAAGGTGAGGGAACTGGCTTTTGAAGACACAGAAGGGCAGTGCATAAGGAAGCAACCCGTACCTCAGTAGCAGAAGCTGTAGCTGCAACTGAAGAATGAGCTGGGAACAGCAGTTCTGAGCCAAGCTACAGGCTAAAGAAAGCCCAGCTGTGGCAGCTCTCCCACAGCAGAGTGTGTTTTGGGGAAGGTCAGGCATGCAGATCTAAGGAGGGCTCAGCAAGCTGACCCATTCCTGCAAAAAATAAGGGAGTTAGCCACCAGCGTGGAAGGGGGCTGTCCAAGTTCTGGGAAAAGGAGTTGTACGGGGAGTATTGGCTCCTGTACCATGAGTGGGTTCCTATGGAAGGACTGCAGGTAGGGATACTCTTGCTGATAATGGTTCCTAAGGAGTATAGGAAGCAGTTTCTTGCATTAGCCCACAGCATAGCCTTTGCAGGACACCTAGGGGTCATGATACAAAAAGATGGCTGATTAATTTTTACTAGCCAGTATTTTTAATGACTTAGCAAACTACTACCAGACTTGTCCACAGTGTCAGAGGGTGGGAAAATGTGGGGACAAGGCTAAGGTGGCTTTGATTCCTCTACCTGTTATTGAAGAGCTATTTTGATGAGTTGCTGTGGACATTGTGGGGCCACTTAGCAACCCAAGTGACACTGGCAAGCGATACATATTTGTGGTTGTATATTATGCCACAGGCTACCCAGATGCAGTGCCCTTGTCCTCCATTAAGGCTGAGAAGGTGGCCAACAAACTGCTGGGGATATTTAGCTGGCTCTGTTCCCCAGGAGATTCTGTTGGACCAGGGCACCAACTTCATATTTGATCTGATGGTTAGTCTGTGGGGTAAGGCAGTTCAGGGCTTCACCATAACATCCTGCAGACTAATGGCCTGGTTAAATGATTCAATGGGTCACTTAAGACAATGTTTAGGACATTCATTGACCAGCATACAAAGGGATGGGACAAGTACCTACCTCATCTCTTGTTCACACATAGTGCAGTCCCCCAGGAGTACACAGGTTCTCGCCCTTCAAGCTCCTGTTTGGCCATAGAGCAATGTCACCCCCTTGAATTAGTAAGGGATGAATGGGAGGGTGGGCTTGCTCCCCAAGAGGAGTCTGTTGTGGAGTACGTCTTGGATTTCAGGTCATGGCTTAAGGAGCTTATGCGGTTTGCCCAGGAGCGCCTAGCCTCTGCACAACAGAGGCAGAAGACATGGTATGACCATAGGGCCAGAGCATAGGAGTAATACATTCTGCAACAGATGATGGTGGTCATCTCCATCCAGCAGAATAAATTGCAGGCAGCTTGGGTGGTCAGTAGAGTGAGTGATGTTAATTATATGGTGGAGCTACCTGACAAGAGGTGCAAACAAGGAGTTTACCATGTAAACATGATAAAACAGGATATGCTTACAGGTTTTGTTACTGTTTTTGCTTACAGATTGCTACTTCATTGTTCTCTGATTCAAATAGTTTTTGCAGGTATATTTTCTGCTAAATTGTTACAGGGTGTGCCTACAGGTTTGTTACTGTTTTGTGCTTACAGAGTACTGCTTTATTTTCTCTGACTCAAATTGTTTCTTTGCAGGGTAAAGTTTCTGGTAAATTGTAACAGGTTGTGTCTACAGGTTTTTGTTGCTGTGATGTGCTTACAGGTTTTATAGTTTACTGTTTTATTTTTCTCTGATTTAAATTGTTTTTTTGCAGGGTATGTTTTCTACTAAATTGTTACAGGGTGTGCTTACTGGTTGATACTGTTTTGTGCTTACAGATTACTAATTTATTGTTCTCCAATTCAAAGTGTTTTTTGCAAGGTATATTTTCTGTTAAATTGTACAGGTTGTCTTGCTGAAAGGAAGGAAAACACTCACTGGGGTGGTAGGTCAGATCTGTAGCTGATTTTTTCTGGAGAGCATGGGCTTGGTTCCACCCACCCTGCCCCTCACCCAACTCACTCCAAGTGCATCATTTCCTTTATACCAGGGGTTCTGACATCATTTCCTCAAAAGGGCAAAGGACATACACTTGTCATAACTTTAATATCCCAGCATGCTGGGTAGGGGGTAAATGCATGCACACATACTAACTGAAAAAGATAAAACAAAACAAAAAAAAAGTAAGGGAGAGAGACATGTGGGGAATGGTGTAATGCACTGTCTGTGGTGTGGCAGTCCTCCAGGATACATTCTGGAGGCTGTGATGCTGTCCTATTTGCAGGCACCTCTCTGGTCTGAGGGAGGTGCTTACCCATCTCCAGGATGACCTGGCAAGGATTCAGGAAACCTCCTCCCCCAGCCAGGGACCACCAGAGCCACTGCCTCAAAGATTGCCAAGAAAGAGTGCTGGTTGGACAACTGTGGGCTCAGGGAGGGTGAGACTGGTGGATCAGGGGTGCATCCCTCCAGTTGTACCTCTCCACAATTCATATGCCATTCTTGTGGAGCATGGTTCTTCTATGGAGGCACATACAGTGGAGAACAAGGAGGATACTGTGAACCTCCACAAAGGAGACCCTTAGGAGGGTGGCACTAGACCCCATAGGGGAAGGAAACAACTCCTGGTGGGGGACTCAATCATTAAGAGGGTAGAACTGGGGGAGGGAGGGGACAGGGAGGTAAGGTGGCTGCCCAGTGCCATGGCTGGGAGGGACAGGAAGCAAATCTTCAAGACCATGGAGGCAGCTACATGGAGGGAGGAGCTGGGAGCTTGACATCATTGTCCACCTAGGGACAAATTACCTGGCTGGGAATGGGATCAGAGTAGTGCAGGAGGTGTTTGTGGAGCTGGGGAAGGGCCTTAGACAAGTAGCATGCATGGTAACTTTCTCAGAGGTTCTGCCTGTCTATGGCATGGGTGAGGTTAGGGCACTCCACACCATGGGATTTAATGAATGGTTGTAAAACTGGTTCAGAGTTCAATGTTTTGGTTTCATTGGGGACTGGGGGTCCACCTGGAGGGATACAGGCCTCTACTGGTGTGATGGTCACATCTGTTTGGGAGGTGAACCAGGATCCTAGGTGATAGGTTTAAATGCTTCATTGGCAAGCATTTAAACTAGCCAAGGGGGGGCACTGAAAAGAGGCAGGGAAATCATGGACACCCCCCCACAAAAGAGAGTAATTAGTGAGGTAAACACCAAGGCAGAGAATTCAAAAGGGAGCAGGACTGGGGTTAATGGAGAAAAAGGCAATAAGGAAAGGGATGGGGCTAAAAGGTGTAAGGCTATCAAAAATGGAGGGAGATGAGGCCAATGCCTGTAGTCTGGGAAACAAGCTTTCTGAACTATTGGCCTTGATGGAAGAGGGATGCCTGGATATTGTGGCAGTTACAAAACATGGTACACAGAGAACCATGACTGGAATGTCAACATACCAGAGTACACAAGCTACAGGAGGGACAGGGAGGATAAAAAAGGAGGAGAAGGAGTAACTTTCTACATAAGGAAAGGGATCAAAGCAATAGAACTAAAGGATAAACAGGGAGGAGAGGAGGCACTGTGGGTCACCCTGGAGATAGGAAATGGCACGATAATCTGCACGGAGGTTGTATACAGCCCCATCTCATGGGGAGGAAATGGACAAGGAAATGATAGAAGGCATCCTTAGAATAGCAGAGAAAGGGGAAATATTGTTGATGGGGGACCTGAATATGCCAGATGCTAACTGGAGCACTTTTGCTGCAGCCACATCCAAGAGCAGCGTCATTCTCGATGACCTACACGGGACATGCCTCAGACAGCTAATGTTGGAACCCACTCAGGAGGGAGTAATCTTAGACCTGGTAGTCTTAAATGGGGATGGAGAGAGGATCTCAACTTTAGAAGTGGGTAGCCATCTGGGAACATGTGACTACCAAACAGTATGGTTCACAATAAATACAGTCATAGAATCAAGCCATATAAAAGCGATGGTACTGGACTTTAAGAAGGCTGACCTTGGCAAAAAGGGAGAGTGCATCAGAAAAGCATGAGCAAATGGGAAAGAAGGAGGAGTGGAGGAACAATGAGGAAAAATCAAAACTGCCATCACAGGGGCAACAAGCCTTTGTATGAAGCAAATAAACAAACCAAAATGAAGGAAAAAACACTATGGTTCTCAAAAGAGGTGGCGGTGAAGGTTAGAGAGAAAAAATAGCATTCAGGAAGTATAAGGAAACACAGAAGGAGCAGAACAGAGAACTGTACCAGTTAAAGCAGAAGGAAGTGGGGAAGGCAATCAGAATAGCAAAGTCCCAAACCAAGGAAAAGATAGCCAACTCAGTTAAGAAGGGGGATAAAACATATTAGAGGTACATTAGGGAGTGAAGAAAGACCAAGAGAGGGATAGTGAGGCTTCATAAGGGGAGGGGTGGGCAGAGGGTGACAGTGAAAAGCAGAGATACTGAACGAATACTTCTGCTCAGTATTCACAAAAGAGGAACAGGGGGAGGTACTTAAACTAATCAATAGAAGCACTCTGGACAGGGGGGGTCAACATCTGTCCAATCACAGAAGAAAGGGTCCTGAAAGAACTCTTAAAACTCAAGATGGACAAAGCAATGGGGCCTGACAGGATTCGCCCCAGAATTCTAAAAGAACTAAGTGGAGAACTAGTGACACCACTGACTACCCTTTTAAACAAATCATGGGAGGATGGTGTGGTACCTGAGGACTGGAGGAGGGAGGATGTGATTCCCCTTCACAAAAGTGTGAGCAAGGCAGAAGCAGGAAATGGCAGGCCTGTTAGTTTTACCTCAGTGGTAGGAAAAATGATGGAATCACTTCTGAAAGAAAGAATTGTTGAGTACCTAGAGGCCAGTGGGGTACAGGACCCAAGGCAGCATAAATTCACAGAGGGAAGGTCATGTCAAACAAATCTCATAGATTTCTTTGACTTGGTGACCAAAGAAGTAGATCAGAGAGGGGCTGTGGACATGGCCTACCTAGACTTTAGCAAGGCATTTGACACAGTCCCACACAAAAGTTTAATAAACAAGTTATCCGCCAGCTAGGGAGTGGGTCCCAGGGTAGTTGCCTGGGTAAAAAAAGTAACAACAGGACACAGAGGGTAATAGTAAATAGAGTATACTCCAGAGAAAGGGGGGTTACTAGTGGGGTACCACAGGGTTTAGTACTAAGACCGGTCCTCTTTAATGTCTTTATAAGTGACATTGTGGAGGGACTGGAAGGAACAGTATGCCTCTTTGCAGAGGACACAAAGATCTGCAACAGGGCTGATACACAAGGAGGGATGGAAAGGATGAGAATGGACTTGGTAAGATGGCAGCAATGGTCAAAAGTTTGGCAGCTTAGATGCAATGCAAAGATATGCAAATCAATGCACCAGGAAACAAAAATCCAGGGTAAGAGTACACAGTGGGGGCTGCATAATGAAATTAGTGAAGTTGTGTGGAATTGTTAAGGAGGTATGGAGAAACAACACAATGATTTGTAAGTAGTAAGATTTGTTTTAGTTTCTGTTCTAAGGAAGGCATACACATTATTAGGAAAATATATGGAGGTGTACATTTTAATGGAAGGAATTGGAAGCTTACAAAAGAACCCCAGAGCAAATGCCACTGATGTATGTGTTATCCCAGATGATATTGGCTAGGCAGCCAAATTTTAAAGAAAACACAATTGCACCTATCCCAATAATGCAAAGTATCAAGGGAAACATATGCAAATCCTCATGAAGGTACAGAAGGTAGCAGTACATGAAAAAGTAATGGCTGGCATATGTTCAGCCTTGGGATTATTTACACAGTTTTTGTTTTTTTTAAGAGAAACAGGGTTTTTGTCCATGAAGTGATGTAAGTTATATTTAAGCAATGTATTGATGCCAGGAAGTCAGGTGTAATGATGATGGACTGTTAGAGAAAATGTGATATTAACATTCAGAGGGGGTCGCTTTTGATAAGGGCAAGGTAGTTATGCTTGTGATAATGGGAATATTAGGAAAATATGAGGTCTACGCAGAAGTGGAATACAAATAAGCACAGTTTCATAAGTATGTGCTCAAAGTGCAGGCAAATATGATATGGAGGTTTGTTTTAGAAATAGGTAAAAATAGCGATACATGCATTTACTAGAAAGATAGATAATTACATAGATATATAGATAGAGAGACACAGACAGATAGGCAGAATACGAATGGCAGTGAAGTATTGAAGTGATGCCAACCCACCCACCCCACCCCGCAGACTTAGACAGGCATTGGGGTGTGCCTTTGCATCATTGGCCATAACACTCATGCCATTTCACCTCACCCTACCCTGCGGACACAGACAAGAGTCAAGGTGTGCCTTGGGGTTTTCAAACTTTACATTCACCCCATTCCATAACGAAATATGCTGAAATGGGTACAATGTAAGAGAATGGAGTGAACTTTGGGGATGAAGAGTCAAAGGCACACCTCGATGCCTGTCACTGGCTGCAGGGTGGGGATGGGGTGGAATGGCGTGAGCATTACTGTTGACAATCCCAAGTCACACCCCTGATGCCTGTCAGTACCTACAGTGCAGGGTGTTATGGTCAGAAACCCTAATGCCCTGGGTGTTTCTTGGTATTTTCACTCCAAGTTTTCAGCATGGACTTTTTGTGACCCCCACCACATGAACCGTGACACTATCAGGTCATTAGCTGAAAGGAGTTTTTGCACAGCGACTGTGCCATTTGGCACCACAGGTGCAAAAACACATTTTGAACAGGATGCAAAAAATGACAGCAGTACATTTCTTGTTTCAGTAACTGCTCAGCACATCTGTTGCATGACCTTCTTATTGACATTTTATATTTGCTATGCAATGTACTGCTGCTGTGGCTGTATGGCTGAGAGGGACCTGGGGTGGTGGAGGATGTTTGGATGCAAATCTGGAGATCTGGGTTTGAATCCCAAAACCCCCACAAAAAAAAAAAATTAAATCTTGTCATGAAGCAAAATCAGCACTAACTGCTAATAGAATGCTGATACCTACATTTACAGCATAGCACATACTTGAACTCTAATTGAGTGGGGTTTCTGCAAGAAAATAGCTAGAGTCTTTATTAATGATAGCATTGATGAACTGGCAGTTTCTGTGCTTTTATGGTTATGTATAGTTTGATAAAATTAAAAGTTTTAAAATTGAAACACTCCTGCTAGCTAGACCTGACACACATAGAAAACAAAAATAGTGAATTAGAGCTATTTAGTAGCTGTTGTCTTAAGGAAACCTCAGTAAGCTATCTCTCCCCTGGACTGGGAAGGGAGCAGCCTGAGAGGGCCGGGGCAGCAAGGTCAGCCCCCAGGGTGGGGACTGACCAAACGAGCAAACATGAAAGCCCGCTAGGCCTATTCTGCTGGCACTTTTGTATGTTGGTATGCTTACTACACCAACATCATGAACCATAAAACAGATGACTGCCATAACTAGGGAAGCAGTATAGCACAGTGGTTTAAGGCTCTTAATTGCAAATCTGGAGATCTGGGTTTGAATCTCACAGCCCCCACAAACAAAATTTAAATCTTGTCACAGCACAAAATCAGCACTAACTGCTAATAGAATGCTGATACCTGCATTTACAGTTTAGCAAATACTTGAAATCTAACTGAGTGGGGTTTCTGTAAGAAAACAGCTAGAGTCTTTATAAGTGATAGCATTGATGATCGGGACAGTTTCTGTGCTTTTATGGTTGTGTATAGTTTGATAAAATTAAAAGTTTTAAAATTGAAACACTCCTGCTAGCTAGATTTGACACGCATAGAAAACAAAAATAGTGAATTAGAGCTATTTAGTAGCTGTTGTCTTATAGAAACCCCAGTTAGCTAGCTCTCCTCTGGACTGGGAAAGGAGAAGCCTGAGAGGGTGGGGGAGCAGCAAGATCAGCTCCCAGGGCAGGGACTGACCAAACGAGCAGACATGAAAGCCCACTAGGCCTATTCTACTGGCATTTTTGTATGTTTGTATGTTGGTATGCTTACTACACCAATATCATGAACCATAAAACAGATGACTGTCATAACTAGGGAGGCAATATAGCACAGCGGTTTAAGGCTCTTAACTGCAAATCTGCAGAACTGGGTTTGAATCCTTCAGCCCCCACAAAAAAATAGTGAAAATCCTCTCACAGAGCAACATCAGCACTAACTGCTCATAGAATGTTGATACCTACATTTACAGTTTAGCAAATACTTGAAATCTAATTGAATGGGGTTTCTGTAAGAAAACAGCTAGAGTCTTTATTAATTATAGCATTGATGATCTGGGCAGTTTCTGTGCTTTTATGATTGTGTATAGTTTGATAAAATTTAAAGTTTTAAAATTGAAACACTCCTGCTAGCTAGACCTGACACACATAGAAAACAAAAATAGTGAATTAGAGCTATTTAGTAGCTGTTGTCTTACAAAAACCCAAATTAGCAAGCTCTCAGGTATCTGCTAAACTGTAACTGTTGATGTGTATGTGACCTAGGCAAAACTACACTTAAAATCTCACAAATAAATAAATAAAATATCAGAACAGCATTTATTTTAGTAGTATCTTCTTTCTATTCAGGTGCCCATGACACTGTGTATATATATTTATATCTTTTAACTTCAAAGCACTAAATCTATTCAAATGCAAGAAACACAAGACTTTATTCTCTTCACACAATAGTGTTAAACTTTAGATCCCAGAATGGCCAAGAAACAATTTAGACTTCACTCTTGCATGCCACTGTCACGCCCACTTCTCATGCAAACAATAATCACAGAAACCCTTTCATTTCTATGCAATGCACTCTTACATCAGAGAGACTTAAATCTTACAGAACTGCTAAAAAAATCAAATTTATCAAGATTGGATTTCTGTAAGAAAACAGCTGCTAAATAGCGCTAATTCATTATTTGTGTTTTCGGTGTGTGTCAGGTCTAGCTAGCAGTAGTAAGTGTTTTCATTTTAAAATGTTATTTCATCAAACTACACACAACAATAAAAAGCACAGAAATTGTCCCAGATCATCAATGCTGTAAATAATAAAGACTGTAGCTGTTTTCTTACAGAGCACATACTCAGTTCTCAAGTATTTGCTAAACTGTAAATGTAGGTACCATCATTCTACTAGAAGGAACTGGGAGTTAGGGCTGATTTTGCTCTGTGACATGATTTTCATTTTTTTGTTTTTTGTTTTTTGTTTTTTTTGTTATAAATGTGAAGTATCTTTTTAATAAAGTATAAAATATGCATGTGTGAGTTATTTAGTTTGGAGAATGTTTGTTTTATTATTTGAAAAAGTGTGCTACACTAAATGTGTAGTGCAGTGAACCACTGTAATATGGAATCAAATGTGTAGCTGGAATAACTGTGTGACTGTTGCCATTTATGCTCACTGGATAAGAACAGTTACACAGCTCTGCTGTTGTGAACTGATTTTAAAGCAGTGCATATTCTAAATCCTACTGCCACATTCAAAACACTATCCCCTACCTACTTGCCACATATAAACTCAATTATATTAAAAAAAATTCTAGGCACTTAACCATTATTCATTCCCCAGTCCCATTTAAAACACAGTTACACTTATATATAATACATACTTCTCAAACTTAAAAGAAAAAATACACTTTATCATCAAAGGACTGTATTTACCAAGTTTTTTATTTTATTTATTTATTGTATAATTGGATTTACAACCTTTGAGCCAGCAGCTCATTTACAAAGGTACCTCATCACAGAGAGGACACACATGGTTAACGCAATTTACAGAGTACAGTCAAGACAGATAACAGATTTTTTACATATTTACAGAATACAGACATAGTTTTACATAGGTTGCATGAACAGAAATACATAGTATTACTTACAATTGCTTGAACACATGTGTAATAAATAAACATTTCAATTAGTACCAGCAGGTACTGGCAGAGGAGAGAGGGCCCAGGGGTAGTGGGGTGGGGTGGGGCTGGTGGGTGTTCAGCCCAATGGGCCATGTCAATAGTGCCAGAAGAGCAGCAGAGTATCATTTAGTGACAGGTGCAGCAGCGGGTATTGAACAGCAGGTCTCGTAAGGCAGCTTTGAAGGGGGCAATTTTGGTGGTGTTGGAAATGGCTGCGGGAAGTGAGTTGAACCAGGTAGGGGTTCTGTAGCTGAAAGACCTCTGAGCCTGGGTGGTCCTAGTTCTGGGCACTAGTAGAGTGACCGTGACCAAAGTTCATGTGGTGGCTCTGGGTGGTGTAAATTGGATGGAGGTGGACACCCCGGGTGGGGGAGCCCAAGTAGAATCTTCTTGGTTAGCAGGCCAGTTTGGTAGAGGATGCATTAATCGAGGTTTAGGAGTTTGGCCATGTCATAGAGTTGACAGGTGTGGGTGAGTCTAGGGGCACTGGTCAGTAGCCTGCAAGTCTTATTTAGCATGAGTCTAATCTTGCTGAGAGCAGTGGAATCAGTAGCACCATATACTGGGAGGCCGTAATCAGTAAGGGACATTACTGTGGATGTGATGGCAAGCCTGAGGGCAACAGGTGGGAGGCAGTCCTTGTGCCAGTAGAGGTTGCCAAGGTGTGCGTTTGCGGTGGAAGCAAGGGCAGTAATGTGGGCATGAAAGGTGAGGGCTGAGTCAAATGTTATTCCAAGGTATTTGTACCAGTAAACTTGTCTGAGTGGTTGACAAGTGCTGGGGAAGATTTGGAGGGGACTTTTGCTGGCTTTGTTCTGGTGTTGGGCGAAGAGCATTGCCTTAGTTTTTTTGAGGTTAATTACTAGTCTGCTCTTCTTAAACGAAATTCTCAGCATCATTGAAAGAGTGCTGGAGGGAGTCTTGGAGGGAGATGAGATTTTTGTGAGCTGCATAAATCATGGCGTCATCAGCATATAGTAGAATATTGCCAGAACACGCACTAGGCAGGCCATTTAGGTACAGGCTAAAGAGTAGTGGGCCCAGGATAGAGCCCTGGGGAACCCCTGAGCAGATGGGACAGGTTTCTGAGAGCACCCCATTGTTTTTGACATGTTGGGAGTGGGCTGATAGGTAGCTCAAACACCAGGAGAGGGAGCCAGCAGAGAAACCCATATGGTTGAGGGCATTTAGTAGGAGTGAGTGGGAGACAGTGTCAAAGGCCTTAGAGAGGTCAATGAACACTGCCCCACCTAGGGAGCTGAGGTCCAGAGAGGTGTGTAGGAAGTTGGAGAACTCCATTAAAGCTGTGCCTGTACTGTGACCAGCGCAGAAGCCATGCTGTTCTGGACACAGGATGTTATATTTTGCTAGATATTCAGTGAGTTGGGTGGTCACCACTTTTTCTAAGGCTTTGGAGAGGGGGGAAGAATGGAAATTGGCCCATAGTTGCTGGGGGCGGACCAGTCACCACCTTTGTGAATAGGTGTGACTGTCACAGTTTTCCATGCTGTGGGGAATTGCCCCAGACAGAGGGATAGGTTCAGTAGATCCGTAAGTGGGAGCAGGACTTCATCCAGGACCAGCCGGAGTATTTTTGGATCCAGGAGTCGCTGCTAGGACTGGTGCCTTTTAGTGCTTTAAGCAGGAGTGTTTTGGCTTCCTGAACAGATACCTTGCATAGGTAGAACTGGGGGCACTGCAGGTCTGAGGGCGGCGGGCTGTGAGTAGGGTCAAAAAAGTTACTCGGGAGGACAGGGCTGAGATCAGTAAAGGAGGAGTTAAGGCAGTTGGCAATGTCGGTGGGGTCAGTGATGGTGGTGCCATTGACTGTAAGGTGGGCTGGGGGGGTGGAGTATGATTTCCCAGTTATTTCTTTTATATTGTCCCAGAAGTCCCAGGTGCAGCCCCATGAGGAGGTGAGCGTGGCCTGGTAGTGGTCAGCCTTGGCTTTGCAGATGGCCCATGTGCACCTGTTCTGGGCAGCATTATATGCCTGTCTTTTGGCAGCTCGACCAGTCTCAGTGGCTATATGCCAGAGGTTATCCCTGTCCCTGAGTAGCTGAAGTAGGCAGGGGTGACCCAGGGTGCATTTTGTTTTTTGGAGCGGATCATGGTGTAGGGTGCAAAAAGATCACAGGCCTTGGTAAAAGCTTGTGAGAATAGGTCAAGGGCAGCGTCAATGCTTGTCGCATGGCAGATGGGAGACCAATCAATGTGAGTGAGGAACTGCTTGAGTTTTAACAGTCCTCCTGGGTGAAGGTGCCTGTGGTGAGTGGTTTGGGCTACAGGTTTGGGGGGGTAGACCAGAGGAATAGGAGAGGGGAGTAGTCACTTAAGGAATCTGGGAGGACTTGAATAGCATGAATCTTTTGGGGGTGGTTTGAGACAATGACGTCTAGGAGGGTGCTTGTCCCTGATTTTTGGTTACATCTGGTGGGTTGTGAGACAAGAGTTGGGTCAGGTCTAATATATCGAATGTGTCTCTTATTGGTGAGGCAGTGGGACTGAGCCAGTTTACATTGAGGTCTCCTACTGGGACTTGTTGAGCCTTATGGGGAAGGGAGGAGAGATATTCGGTGAGAGATGATATTGCAGGGGTCTGGTTCCTTGGGGGGATATAGGAGACTGTGAGATAGAGGGGGCTCTTGGATGGGTCTGGGGTGAGTTTGAGGGTAAGGGCCTGGGCACCATCTACAAGCTTGGGGGCAGGGAGGGCGTGGCCTACGATGGTGTCACGAGCATAGAACGCACAACCGCCTCCACGTTTACCTACTCGATCCTCGCAATATAGGGTGTAGCCTGGGAGGGAGACAAAGGAGTCTGGGGTGGAATTAGTTAGCCAGGTTTCTACTAGGGCTAAGATGTCTGGTTGGTGTGCTATAACCCAGCACTGAAAGGCAGCGAATGTTTTAAGCAGGCTGCATACGTTCATGGAGGCAATGCGGAGTCCATTGTACTGTGCTCATGATTAAAATAATTTGAACCCCTCCCCCAAAAAAGTGCCCTCACATGAAACTGCATGTTTAACTGTAAAGACAATTAAAAATGTATTTCTAAATTCATTACTAACACCAATGCTTTCAAAGTTTTGAAACTACTAAAAAGACAAACTATATATGTGTGTGTATGTATATATATATATATATATATATATATATATTCATGGCAAAAACTCTGTTTAATGCATTAGTTAGGGTTGTTCCACAATGACAAAGTGAAAATTCAGTGTTGGGTTGAAAGCCCCCTTGCATCCCCCAGCCTGCCACCCCAACCGCCAATGGGGTGTACATTGGGGTCATCATTGCTAACTCTCACCCCATCACATGTTTAAACAAGCTGAGGTATAGGAGAATGGGGTGAGAGTTAGGACCAACAACCTCAGTGCACATCCCGTTGGTGGTTGGGGTGGCAGGGTGGGGGGGTGCAAGAGGGGCCTTCAACCCTAACACCAAATTTCCTCACTTTTGTCACTGTGGAACAACCCTAACTGATGCATTAAACTGAGTTTTTTGCCATGAATTTCCCTTCTTTTTGAGAATGAGGACTATAAATAGTGAATAGAATGTGATGTCTTGTGACATAGTAAAGGTAACTGCAATGCAAATGCAAGTGCTAATGGTTACGTACATGGTGACGCAAACATAAATGGTAATGCAAACGTTAATAGAAACGCAAGAGCAAAGTGATGACAAAGTGAACAGTGATGCAAACGGAGGTGCAAGCGCGTAAAGAAATGCAACTGGTAACGCACATGGTGATAGTACCACTATTGTAAACACAAATGTTAACTGTTACATCAACAATAATGTCAAAGGGAACAGAAATGGAAAGGCAAATGCAAGCGCGTATTGAAACACAGAGCGTAACGTGCACGGTCATGGTACCGCAATTGCAAATGGTAACGGTAAGAGCAAAAATTAAGCCAAAGAAAACAGAAATGCAAATGCAAGTGCATACAGAAATGGAAACTGTTACACGCACGGTCACTGTACCACAATTGCAAACACAAATGGTAACAGTAACAGCAACAATAACGCCAAAGGAAACAGAAATGGAAACACAAACACAAGTGCGTATGGAAATGCAAACTGTAACACGCACGATCACGGTACCGCAATTGGAAACGCAAATGGTGACGGTGATAGCAACAATAATGCCAAAGCAAACAGAAATGCAAACATAAGCAAGTATGGAAATGCAATGCATAACGTGCACGGGCATGGGAACGCAATTGGAAATGCAAATGGTAACGGTAAGAACAATGATGACACAAAACGAAAGGCAAATGCAAACGCAAATGGAAGGGTGGCTGCAAATGCAAATGGTAATGTGCATGGTGATGCAAAGTGAAACACAAACAGAAACAATACTGTAGACACAAATGGTAAGAGTAAGGCAAACGCAAGTGCAAACAGAAACGCAAAGGATAATGCACACGGTGGCATACACGGGAACGTTAATGCAAATGGGTATGGAAACGCAAGTGGAAATGCTAACTGTAACAGTAACAGAAGAGCACACTCTGTTTTTGCCAAACAGCTGCATAGAGAAACACTGTGTGTACAAAGAATGTACGCATAATAATGGGCCTCAGAGCAGAAAATGAGCTGTTGGAATACTAAATTGCTTATATGTCAGGAAGCGTGAGACATAGAAAAAAAATTTAAATTTAACATGATTCATGAGTTTCCTGGCTAGGTTTTTACTGAATGCATAGCCCATAGGGGCTACGCATTGTCACAATGAAAATTCCGTATCTCACACCGTTTCCGAGATACGAGCCCCGAAAGGAACGGCAGATGCCACCATGTTAGTCTATGGGGAAAAAACATCGACTTCGGAGTACCGTTTGTCACCAAACCACCAAAAGGCATATATGTGAGATGTTGGCTGCTTTCCCTCCAAATTTCAGCCCAAAAGACCAAACAGTTTTTTTTGCAGCAGGGTGGCAAAGAATTCCTGTCATTTTGGCCATAGCCTAGAAAAGTAGTGTCGGTATTTGCGAAAGCTTTCGCAAAATTTGCAAAAGTGTAACAGGTGTGACACTACTTTGAAACACTACTTTTCCCAAAAATTTGAAAAACATATTTCTGGGGTGTTTAACCCCAAAATAAAGACATGGCTAGCATCCTCAGGGCTCGAATAGGTAAACACAAAAAGAATTGTGTCCCTAGATGGTCCCAATTTTAAATGCCAAGCATTTCTGTGATCAGTAACTGAAAACAAGATGGCAGATTTGCGACACTACTAGGGCCATTTGCGACACTAAAAACTGCATTTGTGAAAGTGTCAAACTTTTCGTTAACTTTTCCCTTTGACTTATAATGGGAACTTGTTTTTTGAATAACTTTTGAACCGTTCAATATTTTTTCACGAAATCTTCAAAAGGCACATCGGGGATGCTCACCACATATGCCCTGAAGTTTTCGGACTGGTCACGCAAACCGTGCAACCTGTAGGTGCGAGCAAAGAATTTGCAAAAAAACATAATTGCGCACATGAATGTTGCTTAATAACTCCACAGCCGTATATCCAACCAGTACGAAAGTTGGCAGATCCCAAGATCTATGACAATGTCCCATGCCTGCCAAATTTTAGGTAAATCCATTGAAAGGTGACAAAGTTATTAAGGTGCAAATGTTCACCCTTTAACCTTAAAAGGGCTACTCAATCCTAACTTTGGTAGCACAGTATAACATATATATATATATATATATATATATATATATATATATATATATATATATATATAATATATATATCGCATATACACGCACAGTCGACAGTGAGACTCTCTCATTATCACCACCTCACTGAGTAGTGCGATTGGGATTGCCAGCCCCAACTCTCATCCCATAACATGTGTAAAGCAGCAGAAGTATAGGAGAATGGTGAGAGTTAGGACCCACAATCCCAATGCGCACCCCAATGCCGGGTTGGGGGTGGGCGGGTCCAAGGGGTTTTCAACCCTAACAGCGAATTCCTCACTTTGTCGCTGTGGAACAACCCTAACTAATGCATTAAACGGAGTTTTTGCCTCTAATTTCCCTTCTTTGAGAATGATAACGAGAATAGTGAATGTAATGAGGGAGGCGGCCCTTCGGCCCCGCACTCCCGCCTACATGATTGTTGTGGCATACTAACAGGGAAAGCAACGCAAACAGAAATGTTAACAGTGGCGCATATGGTAACACAAGCACGAATGAGAACAGAAAGGGTAACGCACATGGTGGCGACGGAATGGTCTGCCACGTGATGTTGTCACATAGTAACATGGTGCCTGCAAACAGAAATGTCAATGGGCATGGTGATGTAAAGTGAAACAGTAAGATAAACAGTACTGTAGACAGAAATGGCAAAAAATAACAGAAACGCAAGCGCAAATGAAAACGCAAAGGATAACGCACATGGTGGCACAGACATCAATGGTAAGTGAAACGGGTACGGATCTGCAAGCGGAAAGGGCAACAGTAACAGTAATGTAAGCGCACAGGCTGGTTTTCCCCAAAACCTGCATTGAGAAAGACAGTGAGTACAAATAATGTATGCAAAATAATGAGTATCGGCGCAGAAAATGAGATCTTGGAATACTAAATACATTATATCTCAGGAACCGTATGTATCGAGAAAAAAATTTAAAAGTCATATTATTTACAACTGTCCTGGCTAATTAGAATCTTAGTCCCTTTGAGGGGCTAAGAAATTTCGACGAAAGTCCGTGATTCTCGCGACCGCTTCCGTGATACACGGGTCTCTGAAAGGCTGGGCGCACGCCGTAATGTTATCCTATGGGAAAAAGAAAGTTCAGAGCGCCATAACTTTGCCTCCCTGTAATGTTTTTTCACCAAACTACTGAAAGGCACATCTGTGGGCTGTTGGCTGTCTTCCTTCCAGATTTCAGGAAAAAAGACCAAACCGTTATTTTGCAGCAGGGCTCCAAATGATTTCTGTTAAGTGTCGGGCGCCGTAATGTTATCCTATGGGAAAAACCGTCAATTTTGGAGTGCCGTAACTTTTCCGCCATGTGATATTTTTTCACCAAACTACTGAAAGGCACATCTGTGTACTGTTGGCTGTTGTCCCTCCAAATTTCAGGAAAAAAGACCAAACCATTATTTTGCAGCAGGGTGCCAAAGGATTCCTGTAATGCTTCGGGTGCCGTAATGTTATCCTATGGGAAAAACTGTCAACTTTGGAGTGCCATAACTTTGCCGCTGTGTAATATTTTTTCAATGCAACACTGAAAAGCACATCTGTGAGATGTCAGCTGTGTTCCCTCCAAATTTCAGCCCAAAACTTCCAACGGTTATTTTGCAGTGCAGTGCCAAAGAATTGCTGTCATTTTCCCACAGACTAGAAAATTACTGTCGCAATTTGCGACAGCTTTCTTAAGAATTTGCGACACTTTAAGTGAGCACGAAAGTAATTTATAGTACTTTTCCAGAAATTTGAAAACATATTTCTGGGGTGTTTTACCACAAAATAAAGACATGGCAAGCATCCTCAGGGCCCGACTAGGTGAATACAAAAAAATTAGGTTGCTAGAGGGTCCCAAATTTAAATGCCAACCATTTTTCTGATCACCAACTGAAAACAAAATGGCCGATTTGCGAAAGTAACAGGCCCATTTGCGAAAGTAAAAATGCATTTGCGAAAGTGTTGAACTTTTTGTTAACTTTTCCCATTGACTTATAATGGGAAACTGTTTTTTGAATAACTTTTGAACCGTTTAATATTTTTTCATGAAATCTTTGAAAGGCACATCGGGGACCCCGGCTGCACGTTCCCTGAAGATTTTGGGCCAGTCACACAAACCGTATGACCTGTAGGCGCGACCACAGAATTCCAGAAAAGCGTAGCAGCGCATGATCACACTTAATAACTCCGCAGCCGTATATCCAACCAATACAAAACTTGGCAGATCCCAAGGCCTATGATTCTTGATCACAAATTCCAAATTTCAGGCAAATCCATCAAACGGTTGCAAAGTTATTAAGGTGCAAATTTTGGGTTTAACATAGAAATGGCTCCCTCCTAACTAACTGTGGTAGCACTACCGTGCTACCACTATATATATATATATATATATAGAATATGGTAAACATGTATTGTTAATCCCAAAAGCTGAACTTTATGTTTTTAGTATATAAATGTTTATGAAGAACCTGTGGCTCTTTCAGCTTGAATCAGGTCTATTGCTTTCCTTGCGAGCTGTAGTTTTAGGCATGCCTTACTCTTTCCTTCTCAGGTCCCAGGTGGCTCTGATAATCATTTGTTCCGAGGGGTTTTAAGTCAATTGGAAGGCATTAAAGGAGAAGACTCCTGTATATTTCTGATTTGGATATGTCTGATGTAGTTGTTATACATTTCATCAGTTACTGTACATATGTCAATAAGAGATCAGTCATTTCTGATGTTGCAACACATATCTGGAGTCTGAGGCTCTGACACAAGGTAGTAAAGTGTCAAGAAAGTCTCCATTTACATGCAAATGGGTCACTTGTAATACAGCCCCTCCCATTCCCTGATGTCACTGCAGCAACAGTGCAGAAGAACACATAAAGGTATCAATGCTGTCTATCCTGATTTTAGTTGAAGTTTACAATGGCTTAAGACAGTTCTGTCATGCAACTCACACAGGGAGTAGTACTTGTAGCCTTACTACTGTATGTGTAGAGCAAATAATACATCTAATAGTATTTCATTCACGGGAAACAGAACATGTTATTTTGCACTGCTCATTTCTCTCTATGAGACAGTTGCAACATGTGGAGAGCAGTAGAAAGAATCAATCAATCAGACAATCAAGCAGACAATAAGTCAATTAGTATTGCACCAGGTGAACACCCTTGAGAAGATTAATTTACAAGGTAGGCCTGAGCAGTTTCCCAAAGGATCACACAAGACTGAATTCCTCCTTTGCACAAATTATACACCTCCCTTTCAGCAGCCTGAAAGTGGAGAGCTAGATCACTTACTTATAAAATGTATTGTTTTACATTTCAAATGCTCCTTAAACCTGGGTTTCTGACTGGAAATACCAAGACACAGAATGCATATGACATGGGAGGAATGAGCTAAGCAAATATAGAGCACTACAAACACTGAGACTGATTAGTTTCTTTACCTACAACAGCTGAAGTGTAGCATCTGATTTGTGAGGGACATCCTACTTCAAATGCTGGCATTACAAAGGGGGGGGGGTGCTACCACAGCTTGTCTTCAGTACCTTCAAAGTGAAGTGCTGTCGTTTTCACATCACTGTTAATGATTTATACTGGGAATGGGGGGACTTTTAAAGTCATGGACCTGAGGAGCCATCACAGTTCCCAAGGAGGTTAGGGGAACTTGTTAAGGGTTAGAGAATAAAGGACTTTAGTAGGATTTGAACTAGAGTTTCCCAGTTCTTGTGCTGTGCTTTAACCACTAGATAACCCTTCTTCCATATGCTGCAGCTGATGTTGTCCTAGTAACCTATTTCTTGTTATAGCAGAACTCTTTATTGCCTTACAGCAGCCATCTAATCACTGACTGCCTAGTTACAAAGGGAAAGGGGCATTTTTGCAAGACTGTGTCTCACTGCTGGTGTCAATCAAAACAGAGAATGCTAACACACACAGAAAAAAATACAACAGCTATATAATACCACTTAAAACTCTTGTTGTACCCAGAGTCATTTATCGGGTAAACTGTTTTTGCTAACAGAAACATTAACACAACACATACAGGCACTTCCTTATGGGAATACTGTATATACATGTCAAGTCAGTGCTGCATCACACTCATATGGTCCTAGTTCTTATTAGACCTGCACTTCAGGATGTGCACAACACTTAAAGGGTTCCTCCATTACTCAAGTGGGGAACCAAACATTGTGGGTTCTGTTTATTGGTGGAACAGCATTTAGTGCAGCACCATTATCTGTTGCACTGATGACATCATCTTCCAGCAGCATTAATAGTAAAATGGAGGACAAACACATTGATAACTTCTAGAGGCTGTATATTTTTATTTATAATCTAGATTTGGACAGCAATAGGATTGCTGGCAACTGGAGGAGGCACACAACAGTTACACATAAGGAGTTGGGAAAATATGGGTGTGAAACTATGGGAGACTTCCCCTTTAAGTATCTTCTGTTCCTCTCCACAGAATTGTTCTGTTGCTTGGTCCAGAACCCAAAGTAGTGTGTCTTGTTCCAACATGATAGACCCACCTCATGCCCCTCCCACATGAATCAAAAAAGGTGGGGTAGATCTTTAGGAGCTTCTCAGGTGGAGGAGGGGGTAGATCTTACTCCCCCCAAAAAAACTAATGCTGCCTCCCACTACTCAGGTTCCAGTTCTTGTACCGCCCATTTAAGAAAGAAAATAGTACCCTGCAACCATTGACTAACATGAAAGCATATTTATTTGAGGGTGGAAAACATTTCTTGGAGGAGGGTAAGGAAGAGGAGACTATTTATACCGTCAGTCAGTTCCACAGACAGAAAACATGACATCACTCCTTTTGTACATGCAAAATGTCTGCAGACTCTGCCTACTGCAGCCATAAAAATGGAAAGGGACATATGAGTAGTCATATCAGATGACCTAAAGGTAGGCAAGCAATGTGAGAAGGCAGTAAGAAGGGCTGGGGGATACTGGGATGCCTAGGGAGAGGCATCACCAGTAGAAAACAGGAGGTAGTTATCCCTCTGTACACACAGTTGGTGACACCCCATCTGGAGAACTACATGCAGTTCTGGAGACCCCATCTCTGCATGGACATAGACAAGATGGAGGCAGTCCAGAGGAGGGCAACTAAAATGGTGCAGGGTCTGCACCATAAGCCATACGAAGAGAGACTAAAGGAGCTTAATATGTATACCCTCGAGGAAAGGTGGGAGAAGAGGGACATTAGAGAGACTTTCAAGTACCTCAGTGGAGTCAATAAAGCCCAAGAGGGTAGCATATGTCAGAAAAAGAGATGTGCAAGAACAAGGGCACAATTTGAAGATAGCAAGGGATGGCTCAGGGGCAATGTGAGGAAATATTTTTTCACAGAGAGGGTGGTGGATGCATGGAACGGCCTATCTGAGGAGGTTGTGGGGTCAAAAACAGTGGGGGAATTCAAGAATCCATGGGACAGACATAAGGCAATTCCGGTTGGAGGTAGGAGGAAGTAGGCTGTTGGTTAATTAGGATCTGCAGCTTATCCAATAGGTAGGGAAATGGGCAGACTGGCTGGACCATGCGATCCTTATCTGCCATCAAAGTCTATGTTTCTATGTTTCTAGGCAACCCTACCATGACAGGTACAAGTTGGTCCTGGCTGTGTGCAGTTATCAAAAGAAGGGAGAAGGAGGAGAAGCAGACTTGCTGGTAGATCTCCTGGGAGAGGTTAAGGGAGAATCCTCACTGGATGGCATCACCGTCTTGGAGTGGTTGATATCAGCCCAAGCTTCCAAAATGATTTGGGTGCTGTGCACATTTTGTGAAATATTCGCTTGGAAGCTGGAGTGTACCACACTGACAGAGAACCATGTGGATACAGGGTCCCAAGCCCCACTGAGACAGCCACCCTACTGAGTCCCAGAAGGTATAAGATGAGATCAAAGAGATACTGGCTCTCTGTGCAATCCAGGAGTTTAGTAGTCCCTGGGCCTCCCCAGTGTTACTGATTGCTAAAAAGGATTGGACTACAAGGTTCTGCATCAACTATTGCAAGCTGAACAGCTGCACAGAGTTGGATGCATGCCCCATGCCCAGGACGAATGAGATCATACAGAGGTTAGGGGGAGCTCTTTATTTGTCCACCACAGATCTGACAAAGGGCTATTGACTGGTACCCCTGACTCCTGAAGCTAGAGAAAGGTTGCCCTTCATCATCCCATTTGGATTATTTGAGTTCAAGGTAATGCTATTCAGGATGAAGAATATGCCATCCACCTTTCAGCAGCTTGAGGACCACATTCTGCAAGGAGCAGGAGGTTTTGCACTGGCATACATGGATGACATTGTCATCTACAGCCAGACCTGGGAGGCTCATGTCAGGCACATGACCAAGATGTTCCACTGACTGCAGGCCACTGGGCTGACAATCAGGGTAGAAAAGTGCCAGATAGGAATGTCAGAAGTGTTATACCTTGAGCAGAGGGTTGGGAATGGGTACACCCAGCCTGAGCCACTGAAAGTTGAAGCTATCTCGGGATTGGCCACACTTATGACCAAGAGAAAAGAATGGGCTTTCCTAGGGATGGCACGGTATTACCATACTTTTGTGCTGAATTTCAGCAGCATGACCCAAACCCCTGTATGAGCTCACCAGGAAGAAGATTCCGGAAAAGGTTCAGTGGATGGAAACATGTGATACTGCATTCTGCCAGCTCAATGAGGAATTGTGTCAGGCACCTGTGCTCGGCAGACCAGACCATTCTCTTAGGTTCATTGTACATGTAGATGCATCTGATCATGGGCTAGGCATGGTTCTGAGTCAGGTTACATACTCAGAAGAGGAGCACTCAGTCATGTACCTGAACAGGAAGCTGCTGCCCAGAGAAGATGCCTATGCCACAATCAAGAAAGAGTGTCTAGGGACTATCTGGGCTTTGCAGAAGCTGCAACCTTATCTCTATGGGAGGGAGTTCTGCCTGGTTACTGATCATAACCCTCTTACATGGTTGCAAAGGACCAGTGGCCAGAACTCAAAATGATTAAGATGGAGCCTGGAGTTGCAGTCCTATAATATGGACATTAAGCACCACAGCAGGTCACAGCATGGCAATGTGGAAGGACTGTCCAGACAATACTTAGTGCCCTGTTTTTTTTCTTTAAGTTGGAAATGTGCTAGGAGAAACTAATGTGGGGTTCACCCAGAGAGGGAACTGTGGGCATAGCAGTGAGAGACAGCCAGCTCACATGAAAAGCCAACCTCATTTACTGGTGGCTAAAATATTTCTTTTTTTCTTTCTCCAGGGGAAGGGAGGGGTGACAATTTGCTATGTATACCTGTCACTGATTTTTTTTTATTTATTCCATTTTTTTCTCATGAGTATCAGTTAGAATGTAGCAGTTAAAGTGACAAAGCTGGAATTTCTGAGGTAAAAAGGCAATATTCTTATCAGATCATCTGGCTTTGATGGTAATTTACTATCTGTGCTGCCCATTATCATGACTTGACCCCTGGACAATTTATGGGCTAGCTTAGAAAGTGTCTTTTCATCTCAGTATGCTTCTAGCTAAACCAAACATTCCTGTTTGGATCTGGTCCTGGAACAGAAAACTGGTATATCTGTCCAAAAAGCCAGATCAAACTGGTTTTCCATTTCAGTTCAAGACAAAAAGAATGTTGAATCTATGATGTCAGAGATACTGGACGATGTGTTGTGGGGGGGGCAGCTGGAGTGTCTTAAGGTCTGGTAGACCATGAAAAGAGACAGTCAGGTTTGGGACTACAAACCAGCTATCATCTAAGGATTTGAGTTTATCCTGATTCACCAAATTGTCCTGTGGCAAGCCAGCCTCCCTTGCTAGAGAGAAAGAGAGTGAGAGACAGTATTTTCTGTGTGTGTTACCTGCTTTTCAAACAATTTCTTTTGATGTCTGCAGAATTACTTTCCCCTATAGTCTGTGTGTGTAGTATCCTGTATTATCTGTGTAAATACCTGGATGTATTAAAATATTATATTTTTATATACTTCATGTTTCTGCAACTCAGTCCTTTGAGATGCAACTAAGTGATTTACTTTATTTATTAATTTTTTTATTTAAATCTTGGATTAACACCTTTGAGCTAGGAGCTCCTTTACAAAGGTTCCACATCATGATACTTAGAGTACAAAACAAAAGTAGGGTAGGAAGACAAATGAGTATCAGTACAAAAGGCAGTACAGTTAATAACATGATCAATAAACTGACAGGCATTGTACAATGTATGCCTGGGCTGTGGTCTAACAAAAAACTAGAACTAAAAAAGAAATTTACTAGTACTAGAACAACTTACTATTATTGTACATTAAGAGAAGAGCAGCCCAGGGGCCTTGTCCATGAAAGTAAGAGAGATACAGAGCAGTGAGATTTGGGTGAGGAGGAAGTGAGCAGGGTGTGCATGAGTGGGGAAGGGGAAGGAGTTAGAAAGTTAGTGAAGTGGGGATCAGAGTAGGAGTTTGAGTGAGGAAGTAAGTGTGGGAGGAACAGGGAGAGGGGAGAAAACTGGGAGGTAGATTGACTGTATCAGCATGGTGTATCAGTAAGGCAGCAGTAGGTATAGGAAAAGAGGGGGGTGGATGTAGGAGCTATGGGGTTAGGGGAAGGTAAGGGGAGAGAAATTTGGTGTAGGGATGGAGGCTGAGGAGGAGGAGGAGGCCTGCGACAGCTTTAATTGAAGCAGACACAAGTGGCATTTACCACAAGGTGTTCCCGAAGCTTACATTTGAAGAAGACTAGTGTGGTAGTGTTAGAAACATCACAATGAAGTGAGTTAAACCACATGGAGGCTTTGATGGAGAATGATTGCTAACCTTGTGAAGTGTGACATCGGGGCACTTGGAAGGTGAGGTTTTCAGAGCTTCTTGTCCATTGGGGGATGAGTAAGGACTGAGGATCATCTGAACCCCCAAGGGTATAATACCAAGGGAGATTTTCTTAGCTAACAGGCAGGTTTGATAAGTGACTCTGCCCTTTAGCTGGAGCCAGTTTGCTTGTGCATAGATGTCACAGGTATGTGAGAGGTGTGCTGCTCCAGTAAGGAGTTGGCAGGGTTTGTTTAGTGCTAAAGAGATACGATGCAGAGCTGTGTCAGTGGCAGATCCAGAGATCACAAGCCCATAGTCGATGATGGAGACTACAGAGCTTTGGATTGCCAGATTGACAGCTTCAGTAGTTATAATTGACAAAACTGTATATCTGCCACTGAAGGAATGACTACCGTTACCATATTCTGTTTCTAAAGTAAGGCCTTCTCTGCTATGACAGAGAAGGCTGAGTCATCTGCCATTGAGCAAGTAGCACTGTACTGTGTCAGCAGTGTCTCTGGAGGGATTCAGACCTCACAATACCAAAAAGAACATGCCTAGGATGAGTGGTAGCAGATACTGATTACTCTAGCAGGCATCTGAAGGGTTTGAGAAAGCTAGCAACATTGACAGGCTAAGTCTGGAAAAGACCTGTTTGCCACACTAGGTAACTGGTTTGTAATAATATTGTCTAAATGTATTATATGAGGAGGTGTGACACGTACAGAATAACAGATGGGGAAGTGTGTGATATGAGAATTTAATGCACACTCGAGGTGCCCTCGTGGTTTATCAAAGCATCCCACACTGAGGGTGTGCATTAAATTCTCATATGCACACTTCCTCATTTTTTTATTTTATATAATTTGCTGGTGAGCAATTTGTTTTCCAATGAGTGCTGTGACCCACAGAGGCAGACACAAACACACACACACACACACACACTCCCTCCTATTCAATCCCCCCCACCCACACAGACACAAGTCTACTTTTTTGGGACAAACTTCAGCAGCCCATACACAACCACCCTAAATGCAGCAGGTAGTTTCAGCTTCCCAGTTCCCACTTCAGATTTCATAGCCATGCAGCAGTCCCCACCTAGTCCTGTCCTTCTCCTTTTGCCCCTTAGCTGACAACAGCAATGCAGCCTCCAGCTCCCTCAGGTCCCACAAATATTTTTTTTGTTTTTTGTTTTGTTGTAGCTGACATTGGGATTGCGCTTGCACTTACCTCTTGGTGTGGGCAAGCAGCAATGGACCACTCCCACTGGCAGCATGTGGCTCATGAAGCTGGCGAACGTAGAAACAAACAGATACTTTTTTTGTTACGTTTAATGGTGGGATAAATGGTAGGATCAACCAAATAGTTAAAAAAAAGATTACGGGAAGGCGAGGGATTTGTTGTGGTGGCTCCTCCGTAGTAAAGATACGGAACCGCCACGCTTCTTGAAATTGTTTAGCCCACCCACAAAGAGAACTAGCGCCAGTTCGGGACACTCACTTTAGACAGACGCAGCACGTGTATGCCGTAATAACTGACTGGTTATTATGGCAAATATCAACCATTTGTGTCCATTCAAAAAATTGCTCACCAGTAATTATATACTATTATTGCATGTTGTTTGGTTTTTAAGCAATGATGTGAACGTTGGTCAACACTACAGTATTTGAACCCTAACATTGAATTTTCTTTCTTTTTTGGCCATTCACAAAGTTAACATTACATTAATCCAGTTTTGTTACAGAAGAGGAAGAACAAATAAGTCTATGTTTGTACGGACTAGTGATGATAAATGGTGCAGGATAAATCTCTTAACAGTTATCTCAAAAGGAAAGACATGACTGGCTGAACCATATCACTTGACTAAGTTATAATATGTTTCTTACGGCATGGCAGACTGCAAATTAAAGTTTTTTATAAACTTCAAAACCTCGTTCAGACTTTTTCAGCCTAGATGAGGCAGTTTATAAGTACTATAGCCCTCTTCAGAGGGTGTGGTAAGATAGTACCCACCAACGGCTGCGCACAAAAAAAATGAAGCAAAAACTGCTGCAGCCAGTGACAAAGTAGTGACTTGCTATACCTCATACCTCATACCTCACACCACATCCTAGGGCATATTATCAGATCTGTCTTACCACAACTCTGTCATGAGTTATTAGTTATTTGTTTGTCATCAGCTTGCTCTGTCTAACTTTCAAGGTCATTATTACATACACTAACTTATGGGGACAGCATTTTCAGTGTTTGATGACATCACAGAAGTTTTGTGCTGCATTCATACATCTGCAGTTGAACAAAGCAAGCATAATCCTAATTTGTAAGAAATTCGTTTGTATTGTGATGTTGTATTAAATGTACAATACAATGAATTACCTTGTGGTAAACACATTTACCTCAACTTATGAGGATAAGACCTTCATAACACACTTGTATCTTTGCCACTCATACATTGTGGGTTTTCTTCTCACACATGGAGATAAATTGGGGATATGAAATGGTCTCATTCAGGATATATGAACATATGAAAATGCCAGCAAGCACAGGCCATAAAGGTCTATCAAGTCTGCTCAAGTGTGCAGCTCCCAGTCTAATCTACTGTAACTACTCCCCCACCCATATTCCATCCACCTGATATATTCTCCCTGACCGCCCACCCTTTCCTCCCCAGCCTCCCTTCAGTTTTGACCTTTCCTTTGACTCTGTTCCACCCCCTCATAATACTGGCCACAATTTTTAGCACTGCCACCTCTTCTTGCAGTTCATTTCACCTTGCTACCACTCTTTCAGTGAAATAGTGTCTCCTCATTTCCCTCTTGAATATAGCCCCCTCCAATTTCAGACTGTGCCCCCTCATGATCCCCCCCCCTTTGGTTTGAAAATATCCTCTGTACTAACCTTACTTATGCCCTTTATGTATTTGAAGGTTTCAATCATATTCCATCACTCCCTTCTATCCTGCAGGGAATACATGTTGAATTCCCTCAGTCTTCCTTCATAGGGTTTGTCATCCAGGCCCCAGATCATCTTTGTCACACTACACTGCACCCCCTCCAACAGTCTTACATCTTTCCTTAAATAGGGGCACCAGAACAGCACACAGTACTCCAAGTGTGGTCTCACCAATGACCTATACAGTGACAGGATGACTTCATCATTCCTTGAGGTGATTCCTCTGGCAATGCACATCAGCATTTTATTAGCTTTGGCAGCCTCCTTTCCGAACTGCACAGAATGTTTCATGTTCCCTATCACTAGTACCCCTTGATCCTTTACCTCCTTTGTTGTGGTTATCTGTACCCTCCTCCCACCCAGTAGTTAGCCTGAGGGTTTCTGACTCCCAAATGCATGACCTTGCACTTCTTAGCATTGAACCCCAACTGCTATTTGTCTGACCAGCACTTAAGCTTTGCCAGGTCCTCTTGGAGTTCTTGCCTTCCTTCCTCTCTGTCCACCTTCGCACAGATCTTTGTGTCATCTACGAATAGGCTGATTTTACTCTTGATCCCATTTGCTATGTCATCAATGATGATGTTAAATAACACTGGTTCCTGAACCGAGCCTTGTGGGACCCCACTGGTTACAGCTCTGGGACTTGAGAGTTCTCCCCCTACCATTACCCTCTGTTGCCTATCCTGCAGGCAGCTCCTAACCCATTCTACCAATTTCTCCTTGGCTCCCAGGTTCCTCCATTTACTGAGCATCCTTCGATGTAACACTGAGTCAAAGGCCTTGCTAAAGTCCAGATACAGGACATCCACTGCATGGCCCCTATTGAGTGCCTTTGTCACCCAATTGAAAAAGTCAATCAAGCTGGTCTGGCAAGATCTTCCCAAGACACACCCATGTTGCCTTTCATCCTGGAGACCATTCATTTCCAGAAAGGTCACTAGTCTCTCATTTAGAATGGTCTCCATCAATTTCTCTAGAACTGAGGCAAGGCTGATCAGTCGGCAGTTACCTGACTCATCCCTTAGTCCACTCTTGTGGAGTGGCACCACATGTGCCATCCTCCAGTCCTGGGACAATCATCCTGTTTCCAGAGAGGTGTTGAACAGGTCTACCAGAGGGCTTGCTAAGACCGCTGCCAACTCCCTCAGGACTCTTGGATGTGCACTGTCTGGTCCCAGTGCCTTATCCACCCACAGGGACTTTAGTCCCTCCAGAACCCTGTTCTCTGGGATTACCCCATCTGTTTCCCCCACTCCTCTCGTGCCTATTCCTCCCTTCCCCTGTGGCATAGGTCCATCCTTTTCCCTGGTGAACACCAAACTGAAGTACTCGTTAAGTGCCTCTGCCTGGTCCATTCCCTTTTCTGCCCACTCCCCTTACCTCTTGATCCTTAAAATCATGTCTTTGTAGCTCCCTTTCTCTCTAATATATGAAATCCTTTTCCCCTTCTCTGATCCCCTGTGCCAGTCTTAGCTCCCTAGAAGCCTTAGCCACCCTGACTACTCTAGTCACCTATCTCCAAAAAGAGCCACTTTGCTACCACTTAGAAGCCAGTGCAAACATGAGGGTAGCCAACCCCAGTAATGTAGTCAAGGTACAAGGACAAATGCACTGGAATAGAGAAAGATACATATGTCAAGTTATTTCAGGTGTGGCTATTTAAGTGTAAGTGTTTTGTTCTCCCTCACACCTCCCTAGAAGGCAATTTTGCTGAGGTGCTAGGAGCTTAGACATGTAGCCTGAATAAACTTTGCATTTACTGAAATAACTTGATGTATGTATTTTTCTCTACTCAAGTGTATTTATCCTTGTACCTTGAGTACTCTAGTCACCTCCCTGGATTTCTTCGAGTGCTCCTCCCTGTCTTCCTCATGCTTAGATCTCTTATACTTACTAAAGACAGCCCTCTTCTCCTTCACTTTCTCTACTACCTCCTTGCAAAGCCAGCTTGGTCTTTTGGTCCTGGCCTTCTTACTGTTGGACTTTGCACACATGTTGATGGCCTGCACCAAACCCAGCTTGATAATGGACCATTTCTGGTTAGCATCCATGTCTGTGCAGATCTTTGCAAGATGCCCCACCAGTATGTCTCTCATCCTACCAAAGTCTGCTCTTCTGACATTCATCACCTTTGTCTTGGTCCTGGCTGCCTCCTTACCTAAATTGAGGAAGAACCACACTGTGTGGTGATCACTTCCGGCCAGGGGGTCTTCCACCTCTATGTCCTGGACGTGCTCCCTGTCTGTCAACACAAGGTCCAGTATGTTACCCTCCCTGGTTGCCTCCATTACCCTCTGTATCAGGAAACTGTCTGGGAAGGACTCCAGGACGACCTGTTCCCTGGTACTAGCGGTAGCTGGAATGCTCCAATCAACCCCTGGCAGATTGAAATTCTCCACTATAACAGTATTGCCCTTACCACTGAGCCTTATAATTTGCTCCCCCAAGTCTCTGTTTGTTTCCTCATTCTGTGAGGGTGATCTGTACACTAACCCCAATCTAACCTTCCTCCCTTTTGGGCTTTGGAGCTCTACCCATAGAGCTTCAGCCCTGCCCTCCTCCCCCACCTCTCTGCTGCAATACATCACTTCCCTTACATAAATAGCCACCCCACTCCCCTTCCCCTTCTCTCTGTCCCTATGGTACAACCTGCACCCAGGGCTCACAAGGTCCCAGTCCTGGTATTGGGTGGCCCAAGTCTCTGTGATGGCTGCTATGTCTACCTCTCCTTCCACCATCAGTGCCTGCAGTTCTACTGTCTTGTTTACCAGACTCCTTGCATTCAAGATCCACTACTCCAACACTGTGTGCGCTGCTGTGTGACGTTAGGTGCAGAGAAGGGGGTTGCAAACACCGAAAACCCATGAAGAAATCCAACAGTACTCTGCACTCAAGGCATAAATGTGAGGCACACACCTGTTTCAATAATCCAGTCCAATATATATTTGGTACGTTAACATACAATTGCAGGCTTCCTCACTCATGGAGCTGTGCCCCCTCCAATACTTCCCCTGTGCTTCAACCAATGTGTGGTCTTCCTGTAGCTACCACCGTCCAGCTTGATCCCCCTTTCCCCTTTCCTCTCCTCTACTCCTTCCCTTATATGAATTCTCCTCCCTTCCCTACTGACTAGTTGGGGGGTGAGGCCTTTCAGACTCCCTCACCTGATGGCTCTGTTTTGTGCACACACTTTCACCTCTCACCTTCCCTAGTTTAAATATGTTTTTGTTGATATATATTCCCCTAGTTTATGTTTCAGGACCGCTGAACCCTCCTTACTTAAATGCAGCCTATTTGGTGCATACAGTTCCTTGTTTTCCCATGTCCTTCCCACCCCCCTCCCACCAGACCATACCCCATGGTCATACACCATTCCCCCAGCCTCTTGTTGAAATCCACAGTTCTTTGCTTTCTAACAGTGCTTGCCCTAGGGACCAGAAGAACCTCAGAGAATGCAGCTGATCTTCCTGCTTCACTGCAGACTCTGCCAACTACTCTGAACCTCTCCTGCACCTCTTCGACCCTACACCCCTCCAGGTCGTTCACATCTAGATGTACCACAATGTGAGGTTTGTTCCCAACCCTCCCCACACACACTTAGGAATAAACTTCCCCACTCTTCCTGCCATCATTCCTGGCATACATTCCACCCAAGTGTGGCTCTTCCTTACACTATTGCCTCCCCATCTCATACCCTTTAGTATTGACTCTCCCTGTATGATGACCCTCTCCTCTGTCACATGTTCACCTTCAGTGTGGCACCCATCTTTGTGTTCACAGCCCAGAGCCCCCTCACCACTTTCAATGCCCTCTTCTCCCAATGCTCTACTTGTCCCCTGCTTTACCCCCCTTCAGCCTCTTCCCCACCCCGTACTCCTCCTGCCTGGGCTATGTCCCTCTCCTCTCCTACCTCCTCCTACTTGTTCCCACTTACTCCTTTTCATGCTGACTATCCCACCTTCTGCCTTAATATCCCCCTTTCTTCTGCTACAGTCCAGTGTCCCTCCCTGCCTCCCTGCTACCCTCTTTACCTCTGCTGCTGCCCTTAACACCCATATTCTGTGTGACTTCCTCCCACTCCTCCTGTTCCCCCAGGCTTGCCAGCACTGAGAACCTGTTCTTACGACTCTGTCACCCCTTGTATTGAGTTTACCCTATTGCCCTGCCCTGTAACATCTTCTCATGCTCTGACACCGATCCCTTTCCCCCTGTTCCTTACCTCCCTTCACAATCCCTTTGGTCTTTGAGGTGTTGCTGTTTCTAGCCCAGTTGGCCTCCCTCAATATTTTACCCTTGATCCACCTAATGTGCTGTCTGGAGAAGCCATCCCCTGATCCCCAGTCCCCTGGTGCTCTCCCCAACCTTTCCAACCCCCTCTAGTCAGCTCTCTTTATGACCACATTACCTCCTTGCTAAGTTGACCAAGCTGCCATTTATTTTCTTGGGTGAGGGGGCAGGATCAGCAGGACAATAACTCAGGGTGGGGGGATGACAGACGGAATGATCGAGGGGAGTAGAGTACTAGAGGGTCTGAGGGCATTAAGGGTGGACAAGGCACCAGGTCCTGATGGCATCCACCCCAGGGTGCTGAGGGAGATGGTGGAGTTGTTGGTCAAGTCACTGGAAGACCTATTCAGTGCCTCCCTGGACACAGGATGGGTGCCTCAGGAGTGGAGGGTGGCCCATGTGGTGCTCATACACAAGAGTGGCCCCAGGGATGAGCCAGAAAATTATCGGCCTGTCAGTCTCACTTCCACTGTGGGTAAACTTATGGAAACAATACTGAAGGAGATGCCCGTGTCATTCCTCGAGGGTAATTACCTCCAGGATGGGTGGCAGCATGGGGTTGTCTCGGGAGGTCTTGTCAGACCAATCTAATAGAATATTATGACTGGGTAACAAGAGAGCTGGATATGGGTCATGCTGTAGATGTCCTGTACTTGGACTTCAGAAGGCCTTTGATTCAGTGTCTCATGGGAGGCTGGTGGGGGGGAGAAACTGACTGCTGCAGGGTTGGGGATGAAGCTGATAAACTGGATAAGGAACTGGCTGCAGGGGATGCTGCAATGGGTGGTAGTAGGGGGCTCTCGACACCTAGACCGGTGATGAGCGGTGTGCTACAGGGCTCAGTGCTGGGCCCTGTGCTGCTTGGGCTCTTTATCTCAGATATTGCACACAGAGTTGGGAGCAGGGTTATTCTGTTCACAGATGATACCAAAATGTGGGCAGTGGTGGATGGAGAGGATAGATGGAAACAACTACAAGGGGACCTAACTAAACTGGAGGTATGGTCGGAGAAGCGGCAGCTAGGATTCAATGCAAAAAAAGTGCAAGGTTATGCACTTCAGGGCAAAGAACCCAAGGAGGGACTATTGGTTGGGAGGGGTGAGGCTGGGGATCATTGAGGTAGAGAAGGACCTAGGGCTGTTGGTAACAGGAAGCATGAACAACTCTGCCAAATGCAAGACAGCAGCTGCTAAGTGGAACACGATGTTGGGCTGTATCATAAGGGGTTTCTTGTCCAGGCATAGGGAGGTGATCCTGTCCCTCTACAGGATCTTTGGTCAGGCCGCACTTGGAGTACTGTGTGCAGTACTGGTGGCGGTATCTGAAGAGGGATATTAATTTACTCTAAGGTGTGCAACAGAGGGCAACAAAAATGTTACAGGGGATGAAGGGCAAGGCCTACGAGGACAGGCTAAATGAGCTGAATATGTGCACACTTTAGGAGAGGAGGGGTAGGGATATATGATTAAAACATTCAAGTATTTAAGGGGGATAAACAAAGCTAGCACTGAATGGGATATTTAAACTGAGGAAGGGTGGGGACACAAGGGGGCATGGACTAAGACTGGAGGATGGAAGATTTAGGAAGAAGATGAAGAGGCACTACTTCATGGAGAGGGTTGTGTCTAAATGGAGCACTCTACCAGAGGGGGTGGTATCATGTAAGACAGTAGGAAGTTTTAAGAGGGCATGGGACAGAGCACGAGGGAGGGTCTGGGTTGAGGGGGCTGAGGCCATCATGGGAATGACAGATGGGGAGGGGTTGGGGCAGCTGCAATCTAGGGGGCTAGCTGCACACTCAGGCAGACATTGACAGACTGGGTAGTCTGTTTCTGCTGGCAGATTCATATGTTCATTTGAGTGGCAAAGCCATGAGTGAGTTATGAAGGCCCTGCTCCCTTACAAATAAAGATAATTGACATATTCTGAGTCAGAACATTGGCTGTCTTTTTCCACTGTTGACTGTATTATAATTACTCCTATAGATATTGTTTCTCCTGTTAGTTGTATCTGTCTTACTATGTTATGGGGTGGGCGGATACCAATTTTGAGCCATATTTCAGATCTGGATTTTATGTAAGTAATATCCAATTGGAATCAAATTTTTTCGGTTCGGATTATTAATGAACTACATACACATGACTCACTGTAATGTTTCTTTTTTATTTTCGGGAGAGAAATTATAAAAAATACATTTTTAAAATCAAAGTGAACTCATTGAAAATTGTCCAAGTTTTCCTTAATGAGCAAAAGCATGTTGGCAGTGTCTGGTGACAGATGGGACTTACGGTCTGTTATAATATCTCCTGCCACACTGAATATCCTTTCGCTGGGAACACTGATTGGGGGTGGAGTCAAATAGCATTTTGTGATCCTAGCCAGAGTAGTGAAATGGCAAGAATTTGATCTCCAAAACTGCAATGCATCAGGTGTGCTTTTTTTGGGCGCAATGTTCTCTGACAGATATGCATCCAGCTCCATGTTGCGCTACGGTATCCCATCAATTGTAGAAGCTGAAAAGAAAAAAAATTATATTAATCTGCCAGATTGTGAACTTTAGTAATCCCAAAATGAGTGTGCTAATTTACAGTCTTCAGGTAGAGCTTTATTTTGTGAGTACACCTTCCATGGATCATCTGCCTCTACTTCAGGGTCAATTACGGGGGGGGGGCAGTTGTGCTTTTGGCGGTTGCAGCTGATCATCTGTGAGTTCGTCCACAAGTTGTTTAAGAACGGCCTTTGCAAAACCTCTGCCACATTCAGTGCAAAAGAAATGAATTTTATATTGAGCATCCAGAGCTGTAGCTACAACAACCTCTTTTGTTGACTCATAGTACATCAGTCGTTTGTCCATAGACGCTAGAAGGCATTTTTCATTGATAGTAGCCCAGGGACCTTAATACTTTCAATACTGTGATATAGGATGGTATCGATCACATCAGAAATGCTGGAACTATCAGGGCTCAGTCTGCATGTTTCATTTTCAAATGGTCTCAGAAGTGTGCAAACATTTTCAGCCAATGACCACTGAGAAGAGTTGAAGATTCTGGTCTCGCATTCCGCAGCATAGACAGTCAGTACTCTACATTGTTCGAGTAGCCTCTCTAGCATGTTAAAAGTACTGTTCCACCTTTTGTAAATGATTGAGCAAGCCAGAGGTGCCAAAACTTTTTACAGATGAGCCTCGACTGATATACGTTGGAGTGATACAAAGACAACACTTAGCTTTAGCCTCAGACTCTTTGTCGACTACAAAAATATTCCATACTAGACTTTTGTTTGCCATTCTAGATGAAAGCTCTCACTCACTTCTGCATTGCGCTGAACGCTTTGCTATGTTGGTCTCTCGTCCCACCCCCAGCACAATTGTCTTCACAGTAAAGCACCACTTATAAGGGAATTTAAAAGTGATCAGGTGCATAATTAACAGGTGCTCATGTAATTAAAGTAAATAAAGGGATCTGACCTCTTAAAGGGCTACTATCCACCCAGATCGGAACTTCCAAAAATCATGGATATCCTACCGGATTGTTTTATCGGGTCAGATATCCATCCATCCCTACTATGTTACAGTATTTATGATTGTATGTCTGTTGGTCAGTATGCTGATCTTGTAATGATATTTAGGTGACTGATTCTGACTCACCTCTGAAAAAGTGGTATCTTTCCAGTGAGCATACCCAGTTACCAAAACCACATACAGTAAATAAATAAAAATGGCAAAACTTGTTCAGTTTATACCACACATTTTTGAAAGTTAACCTTTCAAATTAGCTGTCTTTCAAGTTATACATTTTTATTTGCATTTAATGCTTAGGTTAAAATGTTGCATAGTTCCACAGTGATGTCATCAAGAATGGTTTCAGCTGCTCTTCAACTGGTTAAGAAGTATAATTTGTTTAACCCATGCAATCTTGTTTGTGACATACTGTATACTGTAAGGACAACTTTATCTTGCTAGTAGTGGTCTTTGACAAAAATAGCACCATTTATGCAAAGTAATATATGTGAGAGAAAACAATGCAGGATATATAATGTATGTGGCCAGGCTCTTCATTTTTAAATGAGAATAAACAGTTTATTCTCTTAGTGTAAATTTGTCCACACATCACCGCACTCAGTTCCTTCAAGCAGCTGTCCTGAGTACTGTCCAGTTCCAAAGTTACTTGGACCAGTTGGAATGCTCTACATTCAATAATTTGTGAAAACAGCAGCATAACACTGAAAAAAGATAACAAAGTTGTTCCCTGGATTATGTTTGAAGTCATCAGTATTACAGAAACTTAAATCAATCAAACAAAACCTAAACAAATCAAACAACATTGCATAAATCAAATATGCAAGAAGGGCAGAATTTGGATAAAATTTCATCTATAGTCATTGTGGTGACACTTCACTCATGGCTTCACTTTGCTCTGCCACTTGTGAGGTCATCCAAGGCCACCACAGCTCATATGGATAACCAATTTGCCCAACACTGTCTTGTTGCATATATCCTACTTATCTAGTGAAATTTATTCTCGCTGATGTGGTATAAGTAAGCAATAAGTCATAACAGGGTGTGTAGTAAGGGATCCAGAGCCATAAAAGCCCTCAAAAATTGGTTGGATCTGACACCTCTTGCTATACTTTGTAGACCACAACTTTTAAAAGGAGGAGGAGCCCCCCCCCCAGTACCATAATCAAGAGGCCTGTTCTGTCATAACTCTTGCTAAAGTTGTGAAATACACTGACATAAGTACAACATGAATGGAAAATATGAGAAAAATCTGGATAAGTGGAAATTTTACTAAATATGATCTAGAACCTTCAATATTGCTCAGATCGGTCTACAATTTGTACCAGTTATGCACATTGAGGCTATTTATATAAAACAAGTCTCATTGTAATCATGTCTTTATAGTATAGACTAGTACATGCAATTATTGTAGGAAAATATTTCCAAAATTGCTGATTTTTCAGCTAAATTTTTGAATAGACTCCATGGCATTTCCTCGGACAAAGTAATCATTGCATTTATATTACATTATACCATATTTTTATCTTATCTTCTACAATGTTGCTGCTTTCATTAAAAAAAAACTGACTCATTTATCATGATTTATGACTGAGATATTCCATTTTATGTACCCATACCCCCAAATGGACGTGGTCACCTTCCTACCCAACAGTTGCCAGTTTTGGCAATACTGTATATGCATTTCTAGTTTGATTTTGGTATGATTTGAAATACTGTATAGGAGTTTCATTATATTAATAATCTGCCTATTTAGAGAATGCTCTTAAAGTAATAAATCTGATACTTTGTACCAAGTATTTTTAATGTGTTTTTTTTGTATTTTCTATAGGGGTTTTATGATATTAGTAATGTGCCTATTTAGGGAATGATCTTAATGTAAGCAGTTCGATGCTTTGTGCCAAGTATTGATAACATATATTTTGGTGTTTCATATTTATGACTGATCAACCATGGAGCCAGCATTCCAAGTCAGCACTAAAAGACAGTGACCAAGCACATTTGTCAGCAAGATGCAAAATGTGGCTCTTTATAAAGACTGACAGAACTTGGATATCCAGCCTTCTTGTATACAATTCAGAACCGTGATGATGATGTCACTTTCCTACTGGAAAAGGATGTGTTATGTAAAGATGAATTCCTAGCAAAGACCCTAGTAATGCATGCAAGTTGTCACAATGCATACACCAACAAAAAAAGTGTTGAACAAAGATGATGCAGAGTTTCAAAACAGGTCAGTGAGCAACCTGGTCCATCTCATGTAGTCATGCAATCTTCAATCAACAGCCTATTTGCTTAAAAGAATAAATGTTTTGTGTGTGAAAATGTGTGGGATAAGAGGGGGAACAGGAAACTGCTGATGACTGCAACTGTTGATCATGAAAACTCCATGTGGGAAAAGCCAAAGAACTCAATGACAGTACCATGTTACATAAGTTGCAAGGATTTGGGGATTAATGCCTAGATCTGATAGCACATGATTTTCAATACCATAGATTGTAGCCTGTGATGATGGTGTCCGCAACTAAGCACTTTCAAAAAGCACAACTCAATCACGGTGCCTGTGCACAGGGCTACTGGGCAGGGAGGGCGACTGGATAAGAAGGGTTGGTGAATATAGCAACAGGATGTCGCTATATATATATATATATATATACACACACACACACACGTGGGGAGGACCATGCCATGCGATGGGTGGAAGGGAAGGAGGGTTTGTGGGGTGTAATGCAGTGGTGTGCTGCCCAGCTGGCCATGTGGCATGGTGGGTTGGTGGAAGGCTAGGGTTGGGAGGGTGCTGGTTTCAGTTCTGGGTGCACACTCATTTTTGCCTCTGGTCTGGGAATTTTTTTTGTCTTTTGCACCCCCCGACATGCAGCCCCCCTGAAGTTGAGAATCCTTTAGTAGGGAGGTGCAGGGAGGAGGTGCAGGGAGCACAGCCCCCTGCAGAAAAAAAAGAAATCCAAGTCTCCGGTGCCCTTTTGCTGTGCGCCGGGAGTGTACATCACCTAAGCTGATTTTCAGCAATGTACACTCGCCCTAATGGTGATCGCCTTTCTGCGATCTACGTTATCACATGGAACCCTTCAGATCATGTCTTAATGACTATATAAATAGAGGAACAGTCATGGAAGGCACTGACATTTATGACTTAGGGTTCTGTTGGCTAATTTATCAAATTGATAGGACAATGTTTGACAATGGAAGTGTCTTCTATATCGCTAAACTTCGTGACAGGTATCGCCAGTGGTTAGACGAACATGGTGTAGATGATGCAGCATCCTACAGATCAGCAAGTCTGAAAAGTTGCCTACTGACAAACTACATTAATCCCAGTGGCTGTAGAGTAACCATAGTTCCTCAGAAAGATGCATCATCTCTTGTGCTCAGCACAGTTGAATGTTGGACAGTTTTTTCCTGAAGTCACCAAGTTAAAGCAAATTATTAAGAATCAGAATATACAGATAAAAGTGAAGATGAACCCGATGATAATCAGACTCAAATGGATACAAATATGTTCAGTTATAATGAAGCAAAATTAATAAGGTCAGAAGTGAAAGAGTTTGGCAGAGAAAAATGTCACAGGATTACATCAGCTAAAAAGTGCACATTATAAGACTAAGACACGTGGGAAACAAACCTGGATGTATCTTAGGAAGCAGCTTCAAAATGTGTGGGTACTCTCTACAATCACATGGTTTGGATGCTTACCAATGCTACTCCAGAAGTGGCAATGATAGGAGAATTCAGCTAAACACAAAACAACATGAGCGGGGACAGAATCTTGGACAAGACATGCACAGCCATTGCTGGTGTTCCAACACCAAAACATGTTGGTACTGCCCTGCACGTACTAAAGTCCACCTGGAGCAAGGAGACCATAACCATGCTAAATAGATTTGGACATAGCATTAGCTACCAAGATGCCCAACATTATATTGCTACCATGGCAGCATCTGCTGATGAGCAGGAAGCTCAAGATGGGGTTTTCATACCCATGAATCTGAAGTCAGATCAAGTCACACAGTGTGCAACTGACAACCTAGACTTCCATGAGAGTACAAAGGGTGGTACAACTATGCATAGAACATTGCATGCAATATATCAGTGTGCTGATGATGGTGAGAATCAACAGTCAATGGCTGTTAGGGTGCCCCTAGTTATAAAACACGAGTCTTGAGCCAGCCTAGTGGTGCTGAGGGCTAAGGCACTGGACACCTAACCTTGTGGCATGCTGGCAGCCTGGGTTCAGTAACAAGCCCAGGCCATCAGAGGTTGGCAACTGGGGTGGTAGAGCTGGATGGAGCTGCCAACAGGCAACTCTCCTCTACGGGGAGGTGGTAGTGGCAACCCTTGGTTAATGGGGTAGCATAGGCCTTGAAGGTGCCAGGCATTAGGGCAATGGGGTTGGTGGAAGGGGGTCATTACCAGGGCCATAAGGCACATGTGCACCTCCACACACATGCACTCCTACTCCTGGGACTCCTGGGAGAAAATGAAGGAGAAAATCACCGGCAGCAGGATGGTGACTGACTCCCCACAGGTGCCGCTCCCAGGCTGGGCATAAGGTAATCCCCAGTAATTCCAGGTGATGGGGAGTTGGGGAGTCAATCATATGGGGACTGTCAGCAAGGCATAGAAACAGTGACATGTTACAAAAAAAAATGAGTCTTCTCACACATATTTTCAAGAATTTCAAGCAGGGAAAAGCAATCTCACCCTCAAAGACTTCCAGAAGAGTCGTTCACTTCTTGGCATGGCACTAGCACCACAGCAGACCAGAGAACCACTTCATCCTGTAGACTGGCTTTGGCATGTAGTGAATATGGGTCCCACACTTTTTTTAGATGTCATAGAAAAATAAAAACATGTTACATGGTCCTCCTTTTATGAATTAGTTACCCAACAGGAGGTACAGGTGACTGTGATTGGGTATGGACCTTTCTTTCCAGAACCTCCTGTAAATCCTGATGTCGTCAAAGCATCAGTTTAGTATTGTATGAAGGTCACTCAGAAAACTGGGCAGGAATTCTGCATAATTACCTGTTATGAAGCAGTCTGTGAGATTGCTCTTGGCCTTCAGAAAATGAAGCCAGAGAAGTATGGCAAAGTCATCCTTCATACGGGTGCCTTCCACATTGCACTGAATTTCATGGGAGCAATTGGGTATTTCATGAAAGAAACTGGAATAGAGTATCTCCTTGTTGAAGCCAATATTTGCCTTAATGGAACTGCCAACAAAATCATGTCAGACAAAGACTATTATGCTATGCTAAGAGACCATAGACTAGTTCATGCTGCCATGTATGAGCTACACTAGAATGCATTTGAAAGTTGACTCATTAGTGAATATGGCAAAGATATGGAGTGCACGGCATTGCATTCAGAAAGGGTTCAAAGACTGAGAGATGCTGTTTAGGCCAAGGATGCACAAAATGCAAATGATTCATACGTTCAAACAACTAGGCTACTGGAAAAAGTAGACATGTTAATGAGCGAGTTCCATGAGGCAAAGTGCAAATCCCCAACAACAAGGCTCTGGCTTATGTACATGAACATGATTCAGATTCTGAATCACTATATCTATGCTAAGTGAGCCAAACACTGGGAGCAGCACCTGGCTGAAGCTGAGAAAATTCTTCCATTATCTTGTGGCTGCTGGTGATCAGAAATATGTTTCCTGCGTTTCACATTACCTGTCTGCTATGAAAGACCTGCCAATCACAGTGCTAGACATCACTGAAGCATTTGGATTTGACAAATTCACTGTGCGATGAACAGTTGGTAAGTTTAATGGTGTGTGGACTGATATGGCCCTTAAGCAGACATATAAAAAAGATGCCAAGACCCAACTTTTCCATGGCATAATCCGGCAGCCTGCCGCTATGGAGAAATAACTGCATTCATTACCAGCACTGACAGCAATCTCTGAACAAACCAAGGTGATAGCTCATCTTCATGGCACTGATGATCACAAACACCATGGAGACTCAGATCATACAGCACAGAAGAACAGTACAGCAATTAAAACAATGATGAATGTGGTCACTGGCAGAATGATCAATCCATTCACCTGTGATACCAGTAATCTTCTAAACATTTCTACTGGTCAAAAGGCCACATCAAATGACTTCAATGAAGCCAAGGAAAAGGGCATTGCAGCCTTAACCACAGCACAACATGGTGGTGCTGAAAAAGTTAAAACTTTAAAGCTTCAGACATTTGCAAGTAAAGCCAAAACACCCTCACATTGAGAAAGTGAAAGAGGTCTATTAAGAGGGGAGCAATGTGGTTAGGAACTTATACTTTATCCGAGAGCTGGATGACAATAAAAAGGTAGAAGCCTTCAGTCACAAATGGACAAAATATCCCTTGACTCTTTTTGAGCCATATGCTGACCTTCCCCAAGGCTATGCCATGTGCAAAGGCAACAAAGCTGATTATCTGGCTGCCCTAAAAAGTTACCTTGGTGAACTGTGTCCAGAAGAAGATAACTTGCCATCTTCAGATGAACCTACTGTACTAGTTGTTCATGCAATGGCATTTGTTCAACAATACAAAAGCCTTGATAGTCATACATTTGGTGACTTGCAAGAGAAGTATATATATATATATACACACTACTTCAAATAAAGCCAGAGAGCTGCAACTGCATTGACACTGTAGGAGACAGGTATGATGTTAGTCCATCAGTAAGTTTGACACGTGAGGAACGAGAACAATGGGAAAAGCTTCATCGCGCAAAGAGCATAGCATATGAACCTTGGGAATCCCTGCCCATCCCGTATTGGAAAGACTTCATTGCCAACCCTCAAAACAAGGCCAGCCTCCTTGATTTCTTGGGAGGTGCTTGGGTAAAGCACAACACTCAGCTACCAGAGGGATGTAGATTGATTCTTGGTAAATTGTTCAAGGACCCAGGTCATTCCATTCTTCTCTCAAAAGACGACGTGGTAGTAATTCCTGAATTGTCATGTACAAAATATGAAGAAGCAAATACAAGAATAATCTGCCATATCGCAGATTGTCTAATCACACTTGGATATCTAATAGTATTAGTGACAGCCATGGACAATGATGTGATTATAATGTGCATCTACTATACCATTTAGATGGCTGGTCTAGGAGAGCTATGGGTTCAGAAGATGGACGTGTACCTGCCATGCCATTCAGTAGCAGCTTTTCTTAGTGTTATGTGCAACACGGACGCATTACAACTCACATCAGTTGTTCTTAGTGGTTACATCTTTAGTGGCTGTGATACTACCAGCTATCCCTTCAAAAGAAGAAAGAAGCATGCTCTAAAAGTTGCCCATGAAAATGCAGCCAACCTTCGTGTATTAACAGATTATGGCAAACCTAAAGTAAGTCTAGATGTCACTGAGGAAGTAATTTCAGCAGTGCATGAGTTCTTCAAGAAATTATATTACAGAGATGAGTTCAGTGGTGACCTGAATGCACTCCAAGCTCACCTGTATGTGACAACAAAGGGTGATATATGGACTCTGCCATCAACAGAGGATGCCTTTAGACTTCACATGCTGTGCGTTCTGCACCACATAGTGGTCAGTAAAAGGGCTTATGAGTCAAATCCAGTGCTTCCCGACCCTACATTGTAGGTTTGGGAAGCACTGGAGACTGGCCTTGTTTTGAGAGTTGGCAATGAAGTCTTTCCAATAGGGGATGGGCAGGGATTCCCAAGGTATGATTTGAATCCCTAAATAAATAAAATAAAATAAAATAAAACATTGTTTGGGCAAACTCTTCAAGAAGGCAGGCTAGTCCCGCATATGATGACAAAGGAACCAAAGCCAAAAGTGCTGTGCAAACCAAATACTGCAAATGCTAAAGAAACAAATGCCAACAAGGCTGCATTTGTGCTAGGGCAAATGTCAACTGTGTTATTACATGTATGTATAATGCTGACCCCATGAAATGTAGTAGAGCTCAAATGAGTCTGACTTTGGAAGATAGTGACAGTGGCAGTGATTAAGTGACATTGAAGGTCACCTCTGTATAAGACTGGTGAAAGTCATGAACTTGATGATTAGTATAATGATGATCTTATGTAATTGAATAAGTAGCTATTACAAATGTAATACTAAACAGGAAATTCTACAGCCTTAGATCATTGACTAATACATTTTATATATTCAGTTAACTAAATCTTAATCATAATTATTTCATGAATTCTAAATTATGGTCTTTGTATTGAATTTGTAATTTTAACACTGCTTAGTGTGATGCACCCTCAGTGGTGGCTAAAAGGGGGGATGCGGCCCTGCCACAGTCACCTCACTTTTATTCAAGGGGGGGCCATGTATGTATTTCTGCCCCCCCCCCACTTTCTGATTCTTTTTTTATATATATTCACAGACCTTGCAATGTGCACTGGAGAAACTTATATTTGCACTTAACGAGCCATGGTAAAAATGTGATAACTGATGGCTACTGACTACAACAGAACTTCAGTAATGTGCTTGCCTGCCATGCAACTGGGGTACTAGAAACAGAAAATGTTCTATTGGTTGTCCCAGATACGTAGTATTTCTATGACAACTTGGGCAGAATGTACTCGTCACCATAGTAATACTGAGAAAGTCAATTAAAGAATTCTGTCCACAAGCCAATCAAAAAATGAGAGTGTAGCAGCCACTACTTTGGCTGGGAGCTCTACAAGTTGTTATGCTGTGTGTGTCTGTCGTTGGGTAAATGCATAGCATGAGCAATTCTCACCATGGTTGTCTGAGGTGAATAAAATAAGTACATTATGCTTTTATCACAATTCTGCTGTATTTTAATTAGGAATAGGGAATTCCTAATAGTGGAGCAGTGTGCTGGTTGCATAGTTTATGCCTGTGGAGAGTGGCTACATTCTGAGGCTTTAGCAGTGCTGAGGTGATGAGGAAACAAGCTCAGAAGAATGGACTTTTTTATATGGGGTTTGCAGATTTTTTTATGTAAAATATTTATTTATGCCAAACAGTCACTGCTTGAAATTTGCTATTTGAAAATATGCTGACTGACGACTTAGTTTGTCCTCGAATGCAGGCTGTGTGTTACTGTGCATGTGAGTGGCCCAGAAGTAGTTTGAGTAGTGAACAAAATCTCCTCGTATTTAAAACAAGAACTGCATTTTAATTGTTTTCCCCACTATATCTTGCTATAACAGTGGGAAGAATGATTAAAATGCAGCTATCTGTATCAGGATCATACAAAGATATTTTTATCACTATTCCAAACGATGTTTTGGTCAGTCACACTTGCACATGCCTACATGACTAGAAAGTAATTTTTTTTTAATTGCCTGGGATTTAAAATTTAACTGTTGTATGGTTAGTCTAAAACAAAGGTTCCACCATATTGCCCATGCCTAGTGACTCCTGTCAGAAGCAACTGAACCTCTGTGTTGTGGGGCTTGCACTCGAAACAGATGTTTGTCACTATGGCCCAGATCCACTCACTCCCATGTTGCCTCGATACTACTTGTAGGGGCTAAGACTGTAGCCACGCTGGGATGACCATCGTGGAGGGGGGGGCTGAGATATTGAGAGAGGAGAATCTGCATGGTATAATTTTATTATATGTTTGGTTTTCCTATTTTTAATACTATTTTTGTTAATTTCCCCCTTTGCTGTTTGGTTTCAGGTTATAGACTTACGTGGTTGCTGTAACCACTGCTTTAATTTTAGGCAGCGTGCAGGCATAGGTTTGGGGTAGCGTTAGTCAGGAGCAAGAGTGAGAAAGTGTAAGGTGGAAGTTTTTTTTTTCACAGGGTTTAATCAGTCTCTCTAGTAAATCGGTGCTCACTTTTCACGTATATGAGTTTAATTATATTTAGAGGCCTTTGTTAGTCAGTTCTCAGCTTACCACCTTTATTTTGAGCTGCTGGAAGCCAACAGGTGCTAGGAGTTATTCCAATAACTGAATCAGGATTTCAAGGAGAAGGAGAGGGAGTTTCCCCTGGAGCCTATTCTTGCTAGGGTCCGACTCGGATGGACACGGCCGTTACAGGAGGTCACCAAAGTTATGACTTTCCAGGACTGATCCTGACACAATACCCTCTGTCAGTCAAAGAGGATCACTCTGTGTTAGGAAGATAGCTGCTTTCATTTGGATTTTGCCCAATGCCCAGTGTCCAATATTTGGAATATAATTTTTTTGGCTGACTGATTTTGGCTTGTGTGTCCCAGGTGGTGAGTTTCTGGCTCTTCTGGGGGCTGTGAGAGAGCCTTCGGGGACCAGAAAATAACTTTTTTCATTTGAAGTGCCGTTTAATATCTTATTATCCTGACACATCTCAAAGTTATATGCAACACCTGTGGTTTCATGTAGGTTGTGAGAGCCTGCCTAACCAGTAATATGGTATCAACTGCAGTTACTGCAGGTGTGCTGCACTCTTGAGGTGCAGTCTTTCAGATGAGGCATTAAACTGAGGTCCCATCTACCTGTTCTGGTGATAGTTCAGGTGGATGTTAAAGATTCCATGGCACTTCTTGAAAAGAGTCGGGAAATTTTTATTAGAAAATTGGACTTCATTACAATATATGACAAAGAGTACACGAAAACCATACTGTACAGATATTTACAAAGAAGTTAGCATCCTTCTATAATCCATTTATAACACAAATGATCCTAAAACTGCTACTTCTACAGAAATTATAAAAAAAAACCCAGAAAGAATGCATCTAAATTAACACCAAGACTTAAAGTTAATCCATAGGTGTGAAACTTTTAACAAAGGATACTTAGTTAAGTCATACTTTAATAAGCTTTGTACAGCCACTTTCATATTAACAAAAACAGCACTCTGATGCAACCATTTTTGCTGTAAAACCCATACACATCTTGCTTGCCACAAATAATATCTGTTGATTAACAAAATCACATACATTGTATCCCCATTGTATTTTCTTAGTAAAAGCGGGTTATTGCTATAAATAATTTCTTGGTACTTTAAGTGCAAAAATTGCATTTCTCCTCAATCTTTCGCCTATAATTCCCATAATGTCTGAGCATAAGGGCATTCAAGAAATAAATGTACTTGAGTTTCTATAATTTGAACATAAGATTCCCTAGGGCAATATCTTAATGACAGCTGTTTCTGTTTATTGTTTCCCTTTACGTTAAGTCTTCCATAATTTCCCAGCCAAAGACAGTCCCACATATATAGGTATTCTAGGATTTACTAGTTGCTTCAAAATTGTCCCTTTCTGTTGTTCCATACAAAATGGAAACTCTACCTCACCTTTACCTTCTATTGTCAGTATATGCTGGTATTTTTTTCCTTTATCCCAAGTGGTTATACTTGTTGGAGTCAATTGCCATTATAGAGCCCATTTTAAACTTTCCATTCCATATACAGGTAGAAACTTATTTTTCTCAAACAATCTTAGTTTTTGTTGTTGCCATGGCAGGAGATTAGGGCCAAGCCAGTCCTCCAACCATGGCTTCCAACCAACGTCTCCAGGTCTAAAAAATTTCCTGAAATTATAATCATAAAAAAATACTCCAAAAAAATGCAATGGGATTGATCATCCCAACCCCTCCTTCGGCTTTAGGCCTGTAAGTGATGTTCCTCTTTACCGGGTTCAACTTTGCGCCCCATAGCCCTTGGAAAAAACACTCAAAAGTCTAGTGGAAACCTGTTTCGGAGGGGGAAAACATAACTTATGTATAGAAAGATAGGAACTAGTAATGTCTTAATCAGCCAGACTCTTTTCAGTTTCCCAATAACTTTTTGTCTCCATCCTGAAATTATTCTCTCAGCCCAAGATATACTGATCTCCCAATTCTGTATATTAGATTTTTGGGGACCAAAAACTACCCCTAATATTTTCATGGGATCAGCTGTTATTCTTATCCTACCTATCACTCCAGAAGATGGAATCGGTGTCTGGCCTAATGGAAACCCTGTACTTTTACATAAATTTATTTGAGACCCAGATAATGCTGAGTAAGTTTTAAAGACTGCTTTCACAGCAGTCTCGCCTGTTTTAATATCTAACGTTAGGACCACATTGTCTGTAATATATTAACCATTTTAGGAGTATTTGGGATTCCTAAACCAACTATCCCTTGTTTCTGTATACATAATCTAATAAATACATCCATGTAGAAGACATACAAAAGGGGACTTAATGGGCAACTCTGACGCAGACCTCTACAAACTTTGTTTTTTTTTTGCCATACCATCCGTTCACATTCGGAACAATTGATGCTTCCTTGTGTAATAATTTAATCCAGTCTAAGAATTGTTCTGTAACCCAAAACCTTCCAATACTGAGAATAAGAATTGTTGTGATAACCAATCAAAAGCTTTTTCTTGATCAACACTCATTATCCACCAACTCAGTTCTCCTACATCACCTTTATGAACTATTTCCCGCAGGATGATTACATTGTCACACTGCCTCCTGCCCTGTACAGCACAAGTTTGAGCATTGCTAATGACTGGCCTAATGGAAACCCTCTGATGCTATTTTAGAAAGCCTGCCTAACATAATTTTTGCTAAAATTTTAATATCAGTATTTAGTAAACTCAAAGGTCTGCAATTGTTTACGTCATCAGGAGACCCTTTTTTGTATATTGGTACCAATATTGCCTCTCTCATGAAGGAGACCAATTTTCTTTCCTTAACATGTAGTTAAAAAGGATGGCCAAAGCTGGAGCTAGGGATGCTTTAAACTGTTTATATAGACCTGCCTCTATTACATCTACATCTGGAGCTGATTATGTTTTTAGTTTATCAATAACTAATAAAATCTCTTCTTCTGAAATGTCTGCAGTGAGATAGTTAATATCCTCTAAAGTAGCCTGTGGTAAATTTAGGCTTTTTAATATTTAATTTGCTGGTTCAATTATAGGGTTTACCCCAAACAAATTCTGAACTGGGTCTTTACAATGTCCAAAAGACCTAATGGGGAGGAAATCTTGTCACCTGATGAATTTATTAACTCTTTAATGACTCTGGATTCTACCCTTTCTTTGCAATCTTTGTATGGATCAATACAATGTTTGTCTCCTCTCATTCTGAATCTTGCCTCTTGCCCTAAGGATTGAGCTCTGTTTTACTGTAACTTCTGTAATTTTTCTTTTACTACCTGGATTTGTGAGCCATAATCTAATGCAGAGGTTTCTGTTAATGAAATAAAGTGCTGTAAATGCATGCATGTGATATCTTCCTTTTTTCACAGGAGACTCCTGGTTTTTTGACTGAACTCCTTCCTCCTCCCTCCCTCCCGGGGAACAAAATCTCCTGCTTAAGTAAAATTCTGTCCAAAATATCCGTTTATGTTTTTTTGGCAGATAAAGACACATAAAAAGTAAATTAGTGATGAACAATGTAAGTGATAGCTTTGTACAGCTAGTTGTTGATTCTTCTCAGTATTTATTCTTAACAAAATGAAACCGATTAAATGTTTTTAAATGCTTTTTTTCTTATTTTTTATAGTATCTCTCTACTAGCAAACCAATCTCCCTACTAATTTGACCCAGATCTCCCTCTTAAGCAAGTTGGACATATCACATGTATGTAAATGCTGACTTAAATGTAAATATTCCATATCATTTTATTACTCTCTTGATTTGCTTTATTTTTAAATAGTTCTTGCCATGATTTCTTTGTATCTTCCCACCATTCAGTGAGATCCTCATAACATTCTATGACTGATAGCCGTGCCATCCAATTTTTTTCCCAAAGATTTTGGATTTTTATATCTGATAATAAAGATTCATTTAACCGCCATTTTGTTTTCCTACACCTTGGTGTGTCCTGCCATGTGACCTGAGTGCATACTGCCATGTGGTCTGAAAGTTCATAGGCACTAGTCCAGCTGGAAACCACCTTCAAAATATTTGAAACAAAAATAAAATCAATTTTTGTCCTGAGTTTACCTTTAAAAAATTTGAACCCACCTGACTTATGAATGCTCCTGTATGAATCCTTCAGGACTGCATTTGAGACAATTTGCTGTAGCACTATAGAATCACAAAAAAGTTCTGCTGTCTGTAATCTCCTATCTTGTTGGTGGAAACTACAGTTGAAATCCCCCGCACACAAAGTGAAATGAGAGGTATACAAAAAAAGGCTGAATGTCTTTGAACAGGGATGCCCTAAGTGCCTTAGTCTGTGGTGTGTATGTTGCTATGAGATGAAACCATTCCTGATGATATGAAATATCAAGTAATAAAGCACATCCTGGACAAATGTCTACTAACCCAGTAACTAGGAGATTGGGGTTGGCTAAAAGTATCCCCACCCCATCACATACCTCCACACCAGTAGACCAGAAAGAGGGACCCAAAGACCAGGCTTGCGAGGCTCTCAAAAGTTCTCCATGAGTCTTCAATCTGGTATCTATAATGTAGGTTATGTCACTAGCAGTTTCTTGAAGTGTTAACATTGTGCCAGCTTATTTCTTATCCTTTTTATGCTGTTAACATTTATTGATTCTACAGACAATTGTTCCAATATATTAGTGGAATGCCTCATGAATTAAAGTATAATGGTGTGTGAATCTTTTATCTCTGTCTAGTTCATTTTGCTATGGAGTCTGAACCTCCTCCTTCTTCTGTATCAGTGAAAGAGAGTATAGACGATGAATCAGTCCCTTCTCCCTCAGAATCCCCGTCTTCAGAAAGTAAAACTGCAGATGTGTTCCCATTCTTCCAAGATCTAGGTGTAGCTTCTTTACCTGGTCCTCCAATTTTTCTAGACACTATTTTACCCAGTCTTGATCTTTTAGTTTGTGTAACAGTTTTAAAAACCTCTTTCAGTGGGGGGGGGCATATCTATTGATACACTGCCTGCCTGCCTCCTCAGAGTCCCCCTGTGCACCAGAGGCCTTCTGCAACTCCTCATTTGAAGCTTGGACAGGGACTGTGTCTGAATAACAAACTGGATCAGAGGAAGCAGTTACAGGGTATGATCCTCTTGGACTTCTTGAGGCCCAGTCTGCTCCTGTAGGTCAACTCTTCATTCTTTAATTTGCTCTGCTACTCTTTTAGCTTGCTGTTGTTGGGCTATATTTATCAAAACTTAATGGGAGAAGTAATCCTCATGATTATGTAAGGCCCATGGACATACAGTATACCATAGGAATGGCACATTTGCTCACATTGGTTGCATCTAAACAAGTTGAGACATTTAACCAGAAGAGTGCCCAAATTCCAAATAGTAGCTGCATTTAACTGTACTACATGCAGAGCACAACTGTGTCCTTGCCCCACATTTAAAACATGATCTTGGCTGGCCTACATAAAAAATTGAGCGTCTGTCTTTCCCCAAGTAGAAAGTGCTAGGTAGGTGAACAGGACCTGTGTTGGTACTAATGAGTTTAACTCTAACCCTCCATCCCACATCCCAAATATGTTCACTGTCCACATCTGTTTAATATTTCACACCTTTGCTGCATTTTTAAACATAATGGTCATGTTTTTAACCACTGGTTTAGGCAAAAGTATTGCATGGAAAGGCACCCAAAGGGGAGTACTTTTCAGCTTACTGTACTGGGCCCAGAATCTATCCAAACTGGATACAGTTTTAAAACTAATGTCAAAATTGTTATCCCCTAGGTGTATCAGGATGAAGATTCTGATGAAAAGAATTTTAGGGACCCTTTCAACAGCAGTCTTGATATAAATATTCTGTCCGGGGACTCTGCTAGGCCTCCTTTATAGAGCAACCTGACTGCATTCCAGCATGGAGCTGGCTCTCCTCTGTCTTGAAAAAGATCTAATAGTTTCAAAATAGGATTCCTATCCCCCCTTCATCATCTAAAACTTGCTCAGGCAGACCTAGTCTGATTGGTCTCTCATTTTCTTCATGCATGCCTTGATCAAGTAATTCATTAACAATAACTGCATCACTAGTGTTATGTATAACAACAGTATCATCATCATTTTGTAATACATCAGTCTCTGGTAAAAAAAGTTAATTGGAGCTCATTTCTTTCTCAGCACTGGTGCCCATATCTGCAGAAGCTGTAGTTGTAGCAACCAACATAGCAACATATGTTAGATCCATTTTATTTGGTATCCACTGCCCATCCACCATTTGTTCCCAACCTGCACCCTCTAAGGCTCAGTTAGGGGACCAACTCTGATCTCCACTTATGTCTTTTACTGAGGAAATATTGCACTGTGCGTCTGTTCCAGCATTTCGTTTTTCCAGACCAACAGAAGCTTTACTCCAACCCAGTCTTGTTTTATTTTTGGGAAAAGAACACTCGTGACTGTGCTGTCTATTCGCGATATCACCAGACTGGGACAGCGCCCCAAACCAAGTCTCTTGTGTTGGTTACTTGCTCCTGCAGCTGTTCTTGTAGCAGACTTTTGGCACACAGCTGCACTGCTGTTTAAACTGCCAGCCTGAACATCCTTGGAATAATTCTTTTCATTAGTTCTTGTACCTGTGTCTGTTTTATAGCTTTTTCTTTGTTTAGGAGTCTCTTGTGTAACAGTGAGATTATCGCTATCCTCCGGTTTCGATACTTTCTTTTGATTCTCTTTCCCCACACATTGCATGGAGGCCTGTGCCACATTAGCACTTTGTTGACTCATAGCCAAACTGACAGTACTGCAGCGCTATTGACAGAAGCCGTCTCATCACAGTAAGCACTTAATTTTGCATCTAAACTTTTCAGTTCACTTAACAAGGATTCTTTCTTTTCCAGCATATGTTTTTTCTGTTCTGCAGTCAGTAAGCCAGACTCTGTATTTGAGACCATACCAGCTACATTAGGTCCCATCGTTCCTTCCGAAGGCTGTGAGGGATCAAACTCTAACAATTGTGCTGCAGCTAGGGCAGCATCGACAGCCTCTTGCAGTTCAGTGAAAGGAGAGGAGGCCTGCTCCCCTGCGCTCACCACATCTGTCTCCTCCTGAGGTTCATCCATACTGGCCATCCTGACACAGACGGCCAAGGGTTCTCCCCACTGGCTAGTAGGGGAATTTTCCCAGTGTCCTGGACAAATTTCCTCCCATTCACTAAAATACCACCAACAGCTTAATCTGGTTCAAGTTGTTGCCATTCATCTGTATCCCCCTTCCCCTGGGTTGTGCCTGAAAATAGGCAAGAATTTGTCTAGTGCACTTACCTGACAAACAAAAACTAAATAAATAAAAAAATATTGGGGGTAGGTTTTAAATGGGTTTCAGTTTGTATGTGTTTGTAATGTTGGTGTGTGTGTGTTTTTTCGTTATTCTTTGTGAGAGATTGTGTGTGTGAGTTCAATCTGATTATTCAAGAATAAATTCTTGCCATGACATATGTTATTTTTATGAAGTAAACACTATGTGACAACAAAAAAAGCCAGAAAAACACTGCGTGGCTCCCAACCCTAGCCATTTTATTGACATTTTTTGGGCAACCACCCACATTAAAGCTACTTGAACCACCCCATCCCTTGTTTTGATTATTTCCTTACATCATTGAAACAAAATAAAACCTTTTTGTGCATAAACGTTTTATTTACCCTTATGTCTACAAATTTTGACTGGATTCATTTGGGTGTATGGGTACACAAAACAAAATATGTCAGTCATAAATCATGATATTTGAGTCAGGTTTCTTTTAAATGAAAGCAGAAACATTGTAGAAGATAGAATTATGGTATAATGTAATATAAATGCAATGATTACTTTGCCAGAGGAAGCACCATGAAGTCTATTCAAAAATGTAGCTGTAAAATCAGCAATTTTGGAAATATTTTCCTACAATAACTGCATATACTGATCAGTACTTTAAAGAGATGCTGACAATGAGACTGGTTTTGTGTGAATAGCCTCAATGTGCATAACTGGTACAAACGGTAGACCAATCTGAGCAATAGTGAAGGTTCTAGGTCATATTTGGTATAATTTCCACTTTTCTAGATTTTTTTCATATTTTTTGTTCACATCGTACATATTTCAGTGAATTTCACAACTTGTACAAGAGTTGTGACAGAGCAGACCTCTTGATTATGGTGCTGGGTTGTCTCTTCTTTACAAAAATGGTGGCCTGCAAAGTATAACAAGAGGTGTCAGGTCCAACCCCATTCAGGAACCCTGGATCCCTGACTAGTGGGTTAATTGTCCTGAGCTGCATGCCTATGTGCCTTCAACCACCTGGCACTGCAGTTCAGGAATAGTAACCCAAACCATGCAGGGGGTTTACTACACTCATAAAATGGGTTCAATGCAAAAAAATTAAATAAATAAAGTGCAGAGCAGTGCTGTTACTATTCCTGAATGGCACATCTTTGGAACATTCAGAACCAATGCAGAAGCAGGATTTTTCCTACCTATTTCACAAACAGGTATATGCCCAGCCTAGCTTGAGATATGTAAATTATCTACATGAGTAAGGTGGTAGGAACATAACTCATGAGTGACAAAACCAGGAGTGAGATATGAAGTCCTGCTGCATCATTAGTGGCTATCAATTGAATATTTCATCAGGTCATTGCATATTTGATTAACAGAACAGATTCAACTGATTGTTTAAGGATGTTCCCTGGTGTTTCAGCAACCCCACGTCAAATTCATTATTTGTTGGCCAATACATGATGGTCGTCTAAACATTTAATATCCACAACAACAAAAAAAACAGGTTGCCATGGTTTCTTTACATGGTGAAACTTATTCTATTTTTAGGGAAAAAATCTGTAAGAGGTCAGATTGCTTTATTTAGCTATAGTATCATTGTTTTAGGTGTCAACCTGATTGTAAATGAAAAAGTGAAACAAAGGCATATTATTTGTCAAGATGTTTGCTTCCTTTTTAAAAAAAAACAAAAAAAACTAAAGAGTAAATTAGTAATTACAAATACTATGACACCATTTCGGACTAACAATCCCCAAAATGTGGAAAATAATCATACGTTTTTATGAATAAAACCACTTAAACCCCGTGTCATTTTCATATATTTGATAGAGGTATCAATATGGTTGGGAATATAGTAGGAGAAAGAAATGCAGGAGTTACCGTGCTGCTTCTGGTTATATCTGCTTTCAGAGTTGCAGTTTCACAGCTGGTCCGCTTAGGACAAAGATAATTAAAAATCCCAGTAAAAAAAAATGCCAGAAAGCTATTCAAACAGTTTAAAAGTACATACAGAATGACAAGTACATTAATATAATAGAAACAGAATAGCAAAATACAGACAGCCATGTACATAAAGGGACTTGAATGATGCTAATGGCTGCAATTGTGGGAGCTAATTTTCTCACTGCCATCCTGTATATATAGCCTTTGCTGGACATGACATAATAGGATAAACCATCATTCTACTAATGTTTCCATATATTTAAAAGTGTACTTTTGCTAAAACACAGTCTTGAAAACTTTTTTGGGTGTATCAGAAAACTGGGAATTTAAAATACCAGGGAACATCTTTGGAATTAAAATGTAATATCAGATTCAGTACAATTATGTACTGTAACTTACTTTTATCAGTGTGGGAGAGTCTCTTCTCAGCTTCAAAACTTAACTTCTGGTTAAGCCTCCATGGTGGCTGGAAACTATTTTAAATGGAATCCCAAATCCAGCACCCCTCTGTTTTCAATCATGTCCATGAAATGGAATTTCCCCCAGTTTCACTCTGGAACACCCCTACACTGATTAGCTGATTTGGCTGCCCCCTCCCCAAGTAGGCTCCTTTTCATTCAACTCTGTGTGGCCTAGTGTATGGTTGAGGCAGCAAGCAAAGTTCTGCTGTGAGTGGGCTGTTTATTCACTACAGTGATAGCTTGCTGTTTGTCTGGGTGCAGGTGGGTGTTGTGGGAAAAGTAGAGGAGATCAGCAAAGAACAGAGTTGGCCTAACATGCTTCGTAACTCCTGCTGCAGAGCCATTTTAACTCTGCATGTTAATTTGGGTAGGGACAGAAATGGACATGTTCTTGTCCTTGCTGGGAGTGTCACAGAAATGGCCTGGTGTTTATCCAGTAGGGGAGAAGGAGTTGCAAGGCCTCAAGGTAGCCCAACATATTTATTTATTTATTTAAAAATTGATAACCAGGAAAGGCACACTGAGTTGGAGCTCATTTCCAGGTGTGACCTGGGGAGCAGGTAGAAACAATTGCAATACAAAGGAAGACAAAAATATATACATAAAGGCATATGTACAAAGAATATAATATGTGAGAATATTTACAGATATAATACAAGTAAGCAGTAGCAGCCAAAATAAAGTGCAATTTTACAATAAAATTAGCCACGTACACAAGTGGAAAACACCAGATAGGGCACTGTGACACATGGGTAAATAAGCTAGTTAACACTCTGGTGCTGGGCCATGGGGAAGAAGAAGGGTAAGGAGGCTGAGGGGCAGCAGCAGGTAGCAATGGGAGTGGGTCTAAGTAATTGCTTGAGGACCAGGAAAGAGGGGGTGAGATGAATGGGTGGGGGAAGTTGATTCCAGAGGGAAGGGAGGCAATAGGAGAAAGCTGCCTGGCTGGTTGAGGAGTGTGGATAGGGAGGGTGAAGGAACGGGAATAGCTGGAGTGCAGCGAGTAAGAGGCAGGATTGGTGGGGGAAAGAAGAGAAGAGAGAGAGAGAGGATGGAGGGTACCATACCAAAATTTAGAAATAAAGGCTAGACTATGGGCTAGTCACCTTTGGAGTAGGGGAGAAATAGTGAGAGAGCAGCAGAGATGACAATGATGCATGCAAAAAGGAGAGTTGGAGGCAAATTGGCAAAGAAAATTAAAGAGAGTGTCAAATATGGAGAGGGATGAAGAGGAACTGGTACCATAGACAAAATCAATGTAATCAAATATCGGAAGAATCATTTTCATTAACAAATCACTGCAAACAGAGAGGGGAAGGCAGACTTTATTACAATATAATATACACCAAGCTTGGGGAAAAGTTTGGAGTGAATGGCATCTATATGGGTTTGGATGTCAAGATTTGAATGAAGCCAAATCCCGAGGTACTTGAGCAAGGTGATCACGTTGGGGGGGGGGGTGCTTACCGGGGTGGTGAATACTGGTGGCGTCAAGAGCCTGGACTTCTTTTGTTGGGTGCCAAAAGTCATAGAGACTGTTTTCTGGTATTAACTTGGAGTTGGTAAGCATAGAACCAGTAAACACATTACTTAGGTCTTGTTGTAGAGGGGCCAGAACATCAGGGATGAAAGGGACGGAGGTGTAGATGACAGTATCATCCACATACATGTGTATGTTAGAATTAGTGCAGAAGAAATGAAGATCATTTATACAAAGGGAGAAGAGGATTGGACCAAGGACTGATCCTTGTGGAATCCCAGCAAGGATCGATAGAGGGGGTGATGGTGCATTTCCCAACTGTACAGCCTGTAGCCTGCCCATGAGGTAGGAGCCAAATTATTCTACAGCAGGAGCAACTAAGCCTGTAGATTGCAACTTGTTTAGGAGGAGAGGGTAGGACACAGAATAAAAAGCCTTGGCATGGTCTATGGAAAATGGAGCAGTGATGAGACTCCAGTCCATCCCAGAGAGGATGAAGTCAGTGCTCTGGAATAAGGAAAAATGGTGGAGTGTTGTTTTCTGAATCCAGATTGGAAGGAGTTTCAGAGGAGGTTAGGAAATCAGCAAGCCTGAAGTAGACAATGGACTCCTGGAGCTTAGCCAGTGAGGGGAGGAGAGAAATGAGCAAATAGTTTCTAGAGGCAGAGAGGGGTCACCACCTTTGTAAAGGGACAGAACAGTTGCTAACTTCTAGGCCAGAGGGACTGTACTAGAGGAGAAGAAGAGGTTTAGAAGCTATGAGAGGGGGAGGAGGATTACTGGAGCAGAGATCCAGAGGAGCTTTGGGTCAAGGCCATTCAGGCTTGACTTAGCAAGGTTGAGGAACATTAGAGCCTGGTAGACATCCTGAGGGAAGGGGAGGGATGGTGGAAATGGTAACCTCCAAATGAAAGGGGAAGGGGCATCAGGGGCAGATGGAGAATCAGGGGAAGGGCACACATAGTGAAATATTTGCTAAAAATGACAGTGACAGAGGTGGGGTCCAAGACCGGTGAACCATCCACAATGAGGATAGGTGGAGTGTTTTGGGTATTGGGGTCAAGAAGGGTGTGGCTAACATTCCAGAATTAGGATGGAGAATTTCGAGTGGAATGGAAGTAGTTTGAAATACTCGGCTTTTACCTTTCAGACGGCCTTTGTAGCAAAGTTTCTTAGTGTTCTGTATTGTTGGAGGTTAAACTGGATTGGGAGGATTTAAAATGAGCCCATGCCCAGTCCCATCAAAGCAGCCTTGTCTCACATCCAAAGCAGGTGGCTGTTTGTGTTTGTCTGTGTCTGTAGCTAAGTTTTTTGGGATTTACAAGATTTTCTGCTTGGAGTAACTACACCATTCTTGCTCACTACATCTGTGAAGGTCTCCTGGACTGGATTTTCTGCAAAACATCACCACAAGGTATTTGCATTTTCAATTTAAAATCAACTTTTTGGAAGCTATCCCAAGCAAAACAGAAATCAAGCAACTAGGTCTGACAAACTCCAGTGACTCTGGGTCCTGCTCAATCCACATTTCTGTCTGGTTTGCTAACAAGGGATCTATTTGTGGGCTTTTAAACAACCTCTTTAAATAACAAAGGAAGCACAAGTACAAAAGGATTTCACATCCTGCATTTGTACATGAGTAGGTGTGCCCCAGGCTATCAGTGTAATGGGTGGGGTAGTGTATGCCTGCAAGGTATTGCATAGCTAAATCCTCTTGTCAATCCCCTGCCTAGCTGTGAACCTGGATGACCTCTGTCATGAGTTGAACCAATGTTGTACCAACAGTCACACCATGTCCAACAGCTGTCTGGGGGTTGCTCTCGTAACTTTTCTTGTCACACTTTGCCTTGACAAAATTACACTATCCTTATGGAATGAGGATGGCTCAAATAAATCTAGGACTGAGCACTATGATTTTACTTTCTCCAACCTTATTGTTTATAATACAAGGATACTACAAACTAATCTTTCTTCTCTACCAAAAGGGTTGTCCCTACCATTCTATCTATATGTTTAGGAAACTACGGAACAAGTCTGCATTATCCCATCCTTTTCTAAATGTGGGGCTGTGATTCCTTGTCATCATTGCCATTCTGCTATCTGGGGATATAGAGACAAATCCTGGGCCACTAGATGCTTATTTCTCAGCAGATGACATACATAGTATGTCCAAACATGGGCTGTTAATTGCACACTTGAATATAAGAAGTTTGATGTGTCACTTTGTGGAACTGGAGTCATGGGTCAAACTGTACAGTCCTGATATCCTCTGTCTCACTGAGACCTGGCTGAAACCAGCGGTTACTGACTCCCTCTGCTCCCTGCCAAATTACTCTATTATTCGAAGGGATAGGATATTGAACAAACGTGGTGGTGGAGTTGCTCTGTACTACAAAAATAATCTAACTGTCTCTCTTCTTGCTATCCCGGATGCTCAATCGGTATGTGAATACTTGCATGCTACCCTTGCTTTGGGAGCCAAGAAACTGCATGTTATCTGTGCGTATAACCCCCCAGCGGGAGGGATTGCGGGTCTAGAGTACCTGTTGCAAAATACCTCTCAGAATTTTAATCACAATGAGGTTGTCATCTTAGAGGACCTAAACTTAAACTGGCTTGGGGCAGCTCTCAGTTCTCTTCAATCTCTGACTCATAGCTACAACCTGCATCAGATGGTAACAGTGCAAACTAGAAGTCTGTCTTCATCATCACTAGGCACACTATTGGATTGGGTGCTGGTAAACTGGATTGAACACATCTCAGCCGCTGGTACTCTTGCTGATGCCTTAACTGACCATTCTCCTACTTTCTGCATCCTGTCCTTGGGGGCACCTCCATCTCCTCCACCACGTCTCATCACTCTCACAAACTTTGCTCACCTAGACCAAGAGGTGTTGCTGTATGACTCTCAGAATTGATTATCGAGATCTATCTATCACACTGTTCTCAGATGCTCTTAACCTCTTCATCACTAAATTCCTTATGGTTCAATGTAAACATGCCCCAAAGATCACCCGGAGAGTGAGGGGTAAACAAACAAGATGGCTAAACAAAGACTTGCTCAAAAGTTTGCACTTTAGAGATAAACTCTGGAAGCGCTACAAAACATCAGGCCAGCAAACAGATTTCAACGCTTACCGTACGCTACAGAATTCATGTAAAAAACAAGTCAGAGCTGCTAAGAGCAAGTACTGTAAAGACCTACTGATTAACTCTGCCAATGATCCCAGAAAATTCTGGTCACACATCAAATCCTTTCTAGGATCCTCACAGTCAACTACCCCTGGTGATATGCTGATAAATGATGTGCATTGCAATGACTCACAAACCATAGCTAATTCTTTCAACCTGCATTTCTCTGATCTCTCCCAATATTCCTCTTCCTTCAATCATTCCGCAGTGTCCTCCCACTCCTCATCAGGAAGCTGTCTGGATAAGTTGGAAGTGTTGTCTCCTGTGCCTCCTTATACTCTTCCATTCTATTTTAAGGCTGTGTCTAGAAAGGAAGTCCTGAAGCTCCTGAGATCCATCTCTGCTCATACCAGCTCTGGCTCAGACTCCCTTGAACCCCACCTCTTGAAACTTGCAACTCCCCTCATTGCATTACCACTGGCCAAAATTTATACATTATCACTTTCAGGTGGAGTGGTCTCTGACCTCTGGAAAGCTGCTCGGATCACACCTGTACTTTAAAAAGGGGATCCTAAGGTTGTCATGAACTACAGACCAATTGCCATACTCTCAGTACTGAGCAAAATCCTGGAGAAAATTGTCACAACTCAGACAACTGATTATCTACTTAAGCACAGCCTGCTCTCGGATACCCAACATGGCTTCAGGAAAGGACATAGCATGACGACTGCACTCCTTAAATTCACCACTGACACTCTTTCAAAAATGGATACTGGCAATCTGACTGGGGCTGTCTTTATTGACCTCACTAAGGCTTTTGACCTTGTTGATCACACTTTGCTTCTCTCCTCCCTTTGACACCTGCATTTCTCCTCCTCTGTTGTTGACTGGTATGAAAGCTACCTGAAAAATAGAACTCAAGTGGTGAAATTTAATTCCTCTCTATCGAGCAGTACCACCATTAACACTGGTGTACCTCAGGGCTCCATCCGAGGGCCCCTCCTATTCTCTCTTTATATAAATAACATTGGAACTGCTCTAAAATCCTGCTCTGCTATTCTATATGCTGATGATTTTGTCATCTATACAAGTTCTACTAATATAAACACTATCAACACAACCCTTTCCTCTGACTTTAACAATATCCAAAACTGGCTATATGACCACAAACTGGCTGTCAGCACTAGCAAAACTAAAGCCATGCTGCTTGGATCGGCCCCAAAGCTCCGGGCTTGCACAACAGTACTGATGGTGCAGGACTTAGAAGGTCAATTACTGGAATGTGTGACCTCTTTCAAGTACCTGGACATCCTGCTAGATCAATCTCTTGATCTTAATCTTCATGTACAGTCTGTTTGCAAAGCTGTCAACTCCAAACTGGGTGTTGCATATAAGACTAGTTATATGCTCATGCCATCGGCTAAAATGGCCATTGCGAGGGGGATTCTGTTCCCCACCCTAACCTATGGGGCTTCCTTATTTGGGGCTGCTCATAAAACTGACCTACTCAGATGGGATATTATGTATAACAACATATGTCACTATGCCTCTTCTGCTCCTCGGCTTAAACACCACTGTCAGCTTTATAATGATCTTGGTTGGCTGTCTCCATTAGCTAGTAGGAAATACTACTTTGGCTCTCTTATTGATTTGATAATTCGAAATCAAACCCCTAGGTGTCTTGCAGCTATGCTTGTTCCTCAGGACACAATCCATGGTCTACGATCAGCTGACAAATCCTTTCTGAATTTGCCGAGGTGCCGCATGAGGAAAGGAACTGTTGCATTTGAACATGCGGCTCCACAGCTGTGGAATTCCCTGCCGTTCGACATTAGACTTTCTAGCTCCCACACATGCTTTAAGAGAAAACTGCGCTCGAATCTGCTGATTGCTGATACCTGTTCCCGCTTTCACCCTACCTAATGACAGATGTCTCTGGCCATACAATAGAATTTTCTCACCTCTATATAACCCTCTTACTGCCTCAGCCTATCCTGGCTCCCTTTCCCTGCCCATATACAATCTTGCACTGCAGGCATCTCCCTTACACTTACGTACACTCATATAATCTAATTTCATGGCTTGCTCCCCTCTTCCTCACTTACTGACCTTTTCCTTAATGACACCCCCTGCTCTCAATGGTCATTTCTTCCTTTTGTATTACCTGTTTTTGTTTTTGTGTACCTTGTTTCTGTTGATATGATGTGCCACCTGAAAATTTATTGTCCAAGGTCCTCTCTATTCATTGCATAGATAGGCACCTATGAACTTATGAATGGTCTACTCTGTATGTCTCTGATATATTGTATCCACTTTAACTCATTGTATGTAAAGTGCTTTAGTTTGTATGTTCAGATATATTGTATCCTCTCTAACTCACTGTATGTAAAGCACTTATAATTTGTTATCCTGTTAAGTTTCTGCATGTCTGTACTCTCCCAGGTCGTGCCTGAAAATAGTCATTTTATGGCTAGTGCACTTACCCGGTTAACAAAAGCTAAATAAAAAATAAATAAAAATAAATGATTTGCACAGGGCTATGAGGTCAGCAGTGATTCAGGGTCATGAGCATGTTTGACCCTGGATTGTTTGAGGGGGCCATGGGAGTTCCAGACACACTTGAGAGTACTAGTGAAGAGATCAAGGGCTGTGTCGATATCAGGGGCAGAGAAGACTGGAGACCAGTCTGAGTCAGCAAGGTCATGGAGGAGGGTGCTTGTGTTAAGAGCACTGAGGGGATGATACCAGATGTATTTTGGGGCTAGGTGTAGGGGACACACCTTTCTAACACAGTAAGTGAGGCAGTGATCACTGAAGGCATCTGGAAGGATGCCAACAGCGATGATGCAGTAGGGGTGGGAGGAGAGCACCCAGTCCAAGATGGAGTGTTTTTTTAGGAATGTGAGTTGAGACTGGCCGGTTCAGTAATTAGCAGGGTTAGTTCAAAGTTTCAATACTGTGTAACATAGTCTTGGAAGTGGGGAGAGCTTATCTAGGTTGAAATCCCCAAGGAGGATGAGCTCACCAGGTGTGGCATGGGCAGCAACTGAAACTAGAAAGGAGACCAGGTAGTCAGGAGAGAGCTTAGGAGAAGAATACAACACTCTGATATAAAGTGAGGTAGTGGAGGGGAGGGTGAGTTTAGTGACTGTGAGCTCATGGGAAGTAGAGAGAGCTTCTCAGAGATTGAAAGAACAAGAGGGGGACTGTCAGATGTACAGAGTGACTCCCTGTCCACTTTTCCCTCTATCTTGGTGGAAGAGGCTGAAATCTGGTAGAGAAAGGCAGGAGTCTGGGATCTTAGAGGACAGCCACATTTCAGAGATGCACAGGATGTCAGGGGAGTATTGAACCACCCAGATTTTGAGGGCATCAAGTCTGGGGAGGAGGCTCCTGGCATTCAGGAGGAAGAAACTAAGCCTTTTTGGAATGCTAGGAGGGGTGGTGGATATAGGAGGACCCGGATTTAGTTTGACATCACCTGCAAGAAGTAGGAGTAGAAATAGGAAGGGGTGGAACAAATATGTTTTAGGCCTTTTGACAGTGTGAGTGAAGGGGAGGCAGGAGGAGGAGGTGGTAGGAAGGCATAAGTGAAAAAGGAATTCAGAATTTACCAGGCAGAATCACAGCAGTCCAGGGTGGACAGAGGGATTCAGAGATGAGGAGGGAGGAATGGAAGGAAAAAGGGGAAGAGAAGGGTGAAAGGGGTTGCTAATGAAGATGGGAAAGGGAGAAGGTGGAGATACAGAATGGGCATGGGACTTATGGGAGGGATAGGGGCAGGAAGGAGAGGAGGCCAAGGAAGAGAGGAAATATGTTTAGTATGAAAGACATGCAGGAAGTAGGAGAGAGAGTATGAGGGCGAAATAGTAGGGAAATTAGTGCTAAATACATTTAGTCTGACCTGGTAAGGAGGGGGAGGTGTGAGTGAGTGAGTAAGGAAAAAAGGGGAAGAAAGGATCCAGCCTAAAAGGTGACAGTGCAGCAGTGATCTGATTGAGTTAAGGCTGCAGTGCTATAAGGAATGAGACAATAGAGCCAGGATCAACATAGGAAACCAAATGACAGGAAGCAGTAAATTCAGTTACTACTAAGCAGGATTACCACAGCCAATAGTGACTGCTTTAATTTCAGAAACTAGCACTGTAAGACAGTAAGGTAAAGGACAATGGACATAGTGAAACAGAAGCACCGATAGAGCAAATGATAGGAGTAGGATATGTTTACCATTTGAGTTGGCAGGTGAGGAGGGAGCTTCTGAAAGGCCCTGAGTGGGTCCAATGGAAGTTATGTACCCTGAGTGGGTGAACAGGTGAGTGTGGTGGTGGTTAAAAAGCTTAAAGTCCCTGAAAGGGATCAATATAATTTAATTCCATTGAGTGGATGGGGGAGTGGTGGAAGCTGTAAGCTCATGAGCAGCATAAACAATCAGACTATAACTTTTTAAAAGAGGTGTCCTAATTGTCAAAGTGGGGACCCAAGATGAATCAAGTTATTCAAAGGAATATGGGCACCCATTGGTCTGACTGACAATCAAAATTACAGCCAGTCCAGTAGACCAGTGGGTGAAGCTGATGATGTATCTAACGTATGATAGCCTGTTGATGATATACAGTACGTCCTAATCCCTACTCCATTAAACATTGTGACAACCCCTTCTTCTAAATTCCTTTCTTCCAATCCACTGCTGGGTAGGCCTATTTTTCCTACCGGCTCCCTTTTATCTGGGATAATCAAATAAATCAGTAAAATAATTTCTGATAGAAATGGTGAACTGATAATTTCAGAAATTCTACTGGTACCCAAGGCAGGATATAGATGGATTAAAAAGCTAAAACACATACTGTAAATAACAAACTAAGACACTGGTGCTGCATGAGAACATTGAATGTATTAAGACTTGGGAAATCTTTTATGGTAACTTGGACCTGTTTGCACTGGACAGATTACACCTTAGTAGGAAGGAGAATCACCTATCGGGAAATACTTTCTATAACATACTAAATAAAAATTTAAACTAAAAATTCAGGGGAGAGGGGAATCTTCCACAACCAATAAACAGAAGTCTTGTACACCAAAAAAGAAAGAACCCATTACTCACAAAGTCATGACCACTAGAGGATGAGTACATCCCCTAGAGCTGGTATAAAGGCAATATTAATAAATGCACAGAGTATCTGATATCATAAAATAGATGAGTTGTACATATTATTGCAGAGAGAAGACATAGATTTATGTACCGCGACTGAGTCATGGTGGCAATATGAAGTCTGGGGCAAAAATATACCAGGATACAAAATCTTTACTGTAAATAGAAATGAGAAAAGAGAAGAAGGTGTGGCTATATATGTAAGAGACACATATGAAGCTTGTGAAATTCACCCCAAGTTGGAAAGCAGTGACAGAGTTGAACATGTATGGATAAATTTTCTACAGCCAGGAAATAAAAAAAATAACTATAGCAGTCTTTTAAAGGGCACCAGGTTTAAAAACAGAGGAAAACAATAAATTCCTAAGGTCCATAAAAAGTATGGAATTTAGTAGGAGGACTAGTCTACTGACTATAAACTGGATAGAACAAACCAGTACAACAGAATTTGAAAGAAACTTCACATATCTAGTCAAAAATAATAACTTCAAACAATATGTGGGTCTAAACACAAGAGGGCAAAATATTCTGGACTTAGTCTTAAGTAATGTGAATGATGATGTAAGAAACTGCGAGGTCAGAGAACCATTAGGAAACAGTGACCATAACATGGTAGAGTTTAAAATTGTTTGCGATAAGACCATAGGCAGAGGAAAACCAAAAATTAAATGCTGGAGCAGGGCAAACTATAGGGAAAAGAAGGAATATCTGGACAGGTGAGAATGGGAAAATGAACTAGAAGGACTAGAAGTACAAGAAATATGGCATATAATTATGCAATAATGCCCTCCAAGGTGTGTGTTGTGCTGGGATAACGTCACGCCTCAGGTGGTTGGGCACGAGGCCGCAGGCCGAGTGCATCCAACGACTGAGGCGTGACGTTATCCCAAACGACACACACCCTGGAAGGCATTATTGCTATTATACAATGGCTCATTGTTATACAGAATAAAAAAAATAATTTTAAAGATGTTTTTGTGTTGAAAAATAATTTTGTTTTTTAAGAGAAGATAAAACAATCAATCAGAAGCTCCATAAAATGCTCATCTACAAGTTCACTGTGAGGCTGAGACTAGACCCGTGATGTTGTACTGGGATAACATCATGGGTCCAGCCCCAGACTGACCAATCAGAGTCCAGGATTTTTCCTGCCATTGTATAATAAAAAATAAAATAGAATTCTGTACCAGGTAATATATATATACCAGAAAAAACAAAATACAATAGCAAGGGGAAAATCTCAGTATGGCTGGATAAAAAGATTAGTAGATACATAAAGAAATAAAACAGCATATAACAGGTGCAAAAAAAACCCTCAATAGATAAATGGCTCAAATTCAAAAAGTTAGCAAAGGAATGTAAATCAGCAATCAAAAGACCCCCCCAAAAAAACCAGAGGAGGTAAAAATAGCAGCAATGACAAAAGACAACAAAAAGACATTCTTCAGCTATATAAATGGTCAAAAAATGGAACAGCAAAGATAGGGCCTATCATGTCGACAATAGAGTAATACAGGACGGACAAACAATGGCCAGAACCTTCAATGGGTACTTTCTTAGCATTTTTCCAAAACAAACATCAAAATTGTAGTGTATCATATGACGGGCGCCAAGAGTACAAAGGGATTATACAATTTAATAAAGATAATATCATGGGAAAACTTAAACAACTGAAGGTAGATAAATCACTCCGACCAGATGGATTGCATCCTTGAGTATTGAGGGAATTGGCCAAGGAAATAGCAGGCCCAATATCACTGTTGTTCAAAAAAAATCACTTAGGATGGGTGAAATCCCTAAGGACTGGAGAAATACCAGTGTAACACCAATCCATAAAAAGGGAATAAAAACTGATTTTCACAATTACAGACCCATCAGTCTGACATGTATAGTTAGCAAGGTGATGGAAGAATATATTAAAGAATACTTAGAAAAACATATTAAGACAGGTGGTCTCATAGATGCATCACAACATGGCTTTACAGCCAAAAGGTCATGTCAGACTAACTTAATATGTTTTTATGAATATATTAGTAAGGCCTTGGAAGTAGGACTACCAGTTGACGTGATTTACTTGGATTTTTCCAAAGCTTTTGACTTGGTCTCCCACGTAGAATTAATAAAATGCTTGGAAGAACTCAGAGTGGCAGAAACTGTAGTTAAAAGGATTTCAGCCTGGTTAAATGACAGAAAGCAACAAGTTACTGTAAGGGGGGGGTTGTATCAGGATAGGGGAATGTGAGCAGCGGGCTCCGTTTGGGGCCCACCTTGTTTAATTTATTTGTATCTACCCTTCAGACATCCAGTAGCACATGGATGACTAAATTCGCTAATGATGGCAAAGTGGGTGCCATCATGCAGAATACTCAGTATATTTTAAAATTTCAACAAGACCTGGACAGAACTGGGGAATGGGCAGTTCAGCACAAAATGGTGTTTAATATTGAAAAGCATAGTATAATGCACTTTGGAAAAAATAACATGGGGACAAGGTATAAACTAAATGACACAGAACTCAGGAGCATAGAAAGTGAAAGGAACCTTGGTATCTATCTATCTAATGATTTAACATTGAAGTATCATACCAATGAAGTGGTTAGGAAGGCAAATTGCATGATGAGCTGTATACTAAGAAATGTGAAAAGCAGAGAAAGCTCATTTCTTATGTCACTGTATTGTTAATTTGTGAGACCACTACTGGAGTGTTGTGCCTAGTTCTGGAGCCCGTGCCATAAGAGAGATGTGGGACACCTTGAGAGAGTGCAGAGGAGGGCAACAAACAAAATAAATGGACTAAAAAACCTAACATACAAGGAAAGACTTGGAAAATTAGGACTATATACCCTTGGAAACCGTAGACTCAGGGGAGACCTATGTTTGATCTACGTGACACACAGGAATGACAACCTGTGGGAATGTCTGGGCTTAGAAAAAGGGTTATATCTAAAACAACTAGAAGCCATGGCATATCAACTGAAAGGGGATGGACCCGGGGGAAGTGGTTGGGAGCCCTTTTCACTACCCCCCCAATGACCAGATGCCACATCGCTGCTCTGATGACCCGGGGGATTTCTCTGGACCTGTTCCTCGCTGCCTGGGCTGGGCACAGATATCTGTGGGGGGACTGCTTTTCTAAGTTCCTGGGACTTGTGGAAACTACAATAAAACAAGCATTTGTCAATGCCGAACGTTCGCTTGCAGGAATTTGCAGTGGTATTTGGCACATGGACATGGCTTAAAAAAATCAGTGACAAAGAAGTACAAGCATTTGTCAGTGCCGAATGTTGCGTGCTTCTATGTGCTGTTTAGGTATTTGGAACTCATTGGAGTGCAAATATTGAAAAGTCGCCAACTTACGAGCGTGCGTAGGAACTGCGCAACACACGCCCAGAAATAGTCATTTTAGGAATTTGCCTACCAAATTTTCAACATAGTCATTTTAAGACCTCTGCTCATGAACAGTGTCACTGTGATTTTCTTAATGTGTCCCATACATTGAGTTCGCAAGACACCGACCGCGCCATTGTGCGCCATATGGGCAGAAACATTTTGGCAGGATGTGAAAATGACAGCTGTACTGCTCATAAGGAGGTGTGGTAAATGGCAATGTTGAAAATCTGGAGGAAATATTGAAAATTGGTGAACTTATGAGAGTGCAAGAGGAACTACAAAGAACGACACTGTGAAACGTAATTTTAGGAATTTTTCACCAAATTTTCAATATTGCCACTTTAAAACCTCTGCTAATGAACAGTGTCACTGTGATTTTCTTACTGTGTCCCATACATTGATTTCGTACACCGACTGCGCCATTGTGCACTACATGGGCGGAAACACGTTTTGGGCAGGATGTGAAAAATGACAGCTGTACTGCTCATAAGGAGGTGTGGTAAAATGGCAATATCTCAGTCATTTTTAGGAATTTTTCCACCAAATTTTCAAAATAGGCTTTTTCAGAGCCCACCTTATGAACACTGGCACTGTCGTTTCGTTAATCGGGCCTGAAAGGTGATTTTGCACAGTGACTGCAAAATCACCCTTCAGGTCTGAATAACACCATGACATTAACAGAATTCAAGAGGAGGGGTCCCAAAAACCCCATATTGAAAATTCGGTGCAAAAATTCCAAAAAATGCCTGAGATATGTAACAAAGTTGAAAAAAACCCATCTAGCCCATTATACAGCTTACCCGGCATTTCCTCCAGTTCAGGGGTCGGCTTTGAAGAGTGCAGGCGTGTTCCGGTCCAGCGATGATCGTCGCGCCGAGCTCCGGAGGTAAGTTGGGGTGAGGGGTGGGGAGGCAGGTGTGCAGTGGGTGGGTGCGGGTTGTGGGAAGGGGGCGGGGAGACTGCATGGGACCATTTTGCTATCCTCAGCCAGTAACCCTAGGACCTTCTGGCAAAACATTAAAAACTCAGTTGAAGGGTCAGCCCGAGCCCTGGCCTCTGACTTGCTGATTGGTGGGGTCAGTTGCAATAACCCCCTCACTATTGCCACTGCTTTTAACCGCCAGTTCTTGGTCCCGGCTGCTCCCTCCCCTAAACCCCCAGGCCCTGTGACCCTGGGTCCCTCCAATGGTTGGACCTCTAGCCAACCTTCCTTCTACCTAAAGGTTGTCTCCACCTCAGAGACCCAGAGGCTCCTTGCTAGTCTCTCCCCTCACACTGGAGCTGGGCACGACAGCCTTGAGCCTAAACTGCTGTGCCTTGGGGCATCCCCTTAGCCTGGCCTATTCCCTCACATACTCAACACGTCCTTAATCACAGAAACCAGCCTGGATGTATGGAAGGTGGCCAGGATCGTCCCTGTATTCAAACAAGGCGATCCTAAGGATCCCAATAACTACAGTACAAGTCACATTAAACTGTTCCTCAAATGAGTTGCCGTAGCATTTCTGACTGAGTTACATAAATGTTGCTGGATCCAGCACAAAGCCTTGTACAAACTTTTTCTTAAGAGTTAAAATGCAACTTTGAATTGCACTGTAACTGGACTGCAGATGCATTCCAACTGAGATGCAAAAACATTCTACAAACATTGCTCTTCAGCTGGTTAAGCATTGAAAAATAATGCAATATGAGTTGGCAATGCATTGCCAACTCAAAAAAACAATGCTAAACCAACTCATTGATGGAACAGTTTAATGTGACTTGTACTGTACCACCCTTTTGCAATCCTGTCAGCGATCAGCAAGCTACTTGAGAAAGTAGTTGCCTCCCAGCTCACTCACTACCTTCAGAGTTATGAGCTACTGTCCCAAGTACAACACAGCTTCAGAAAAGGGCACAACACCTCTACAGCCCTTGCGGTGGTCACCTCCGAGATCAGGTCTGCTATCGACCATGGTAAACTGACTGGAGCCATCTTCATTGATCTCTCAAATGCCTTTGACTGGGTTGATCACTCACCCTGCACTGCACTCTTGGTCTATGGGTTTCTCCCCCAACCCCCCACCCACGCCTGGTTCTCCAACTACCTCTCTGGGAGGCAGCAATATACTAACTTCAATAAAGACCTCTCCAAACCTTCCCAGGTGACCTGCGGAGTCCTACAGGGCTCTGTCCTTGGACCCATTCTGTTTTCCCTATTCATAAATGAGCTGCCCTCAGTCTCTGCCCATGGGCACTCCACCCTTTATGCGGATGACCTCGTCATCCTGGCCAGCACGTGTGACATCAAGGACATTAACTCCTGGTTAAACTCTGACTTTAACCACATTCATATCTGGCTTGAGGACAACAGGCTAACCATTAACTTTAAAAAGTCCCTGGCCATGCTCTTTGGCTCCTCAGCCAAGACAAAAGCATGCCAAGCTTCTCTAAATATCTCGGGAGCTGATGGTTCCCTCCTGAATGTTGCGGACGTGGTCAAGTACCTGGGGGTCACCCTTGATCTGCAACTGAACCTCACACTCCACATTCGTAATGCCTGTAAGGCCACAAACTGCAAGCTGGGCCTAGCATACAAAGCTAAAGGTTGTCTCACCATTGCCGCACGTCTTGCCATTGCTAGGGGGATCCTCCTACCCACGCTCTGTTATAGCTTGGTATCCTTTGCCCATGTTCCTAAATCCAATCTCTCCAAATGGAACACAGCATACAACAATGTAGGCCATTTTGCCCTCGCTGCTCCTTGCCTCACACACCGATGGGAGCTATACTCCCGGTTGGAGTGGCTTCCCCCGGAGTACCACTGCACCTTTGTCCTTGGCAACATCATTGACAATATTGTCAGAAATGCCACTCCTCCTACACTCGCCTCATTCCTCAAACCTGCAAACCCCACCTACCATCTAAAATCCTGTGACTCTCAAGTCCTCCTAGTTCCTAAAACCCACACCCAAATAGGAGACCAGGCCTTCGCTGTCTACGTGCCCAAGCTGTGGAACCCCCTTCCTGCTAGCGCTCACTCCACTACCTCCTACCTGTTTCAAAGCCTCCCTATGGGGCTTTCTAAAATTGCCCTCTGCCTGCCTCTGCACCTGAGTCGCTAAACTGGTCCCGACTGTCTGGGTGTGGTGACCCCAGCCTCTGCTAGCAGTTCTTCCACCTGGCAAGCTCATTGCCATCTGTCCCACCGTTTGAATACGGTGCTCCTCCCTGCCCTACCTGTCCCTGAAAAGAGTGCCTACATCTTGTAGTCCTCCTCCACGCAATCTGTTGCCCATCCTGTGTAGCTTGCCTCTCAATTACCTGTTGTTCTCAAGAGGGTACTGGTGACTTTACCTGTAGGCATTTGTTGTCCATGCCAGTACCACACAGTTATCCACCTCTTGGCATAATCTATAAGCCTGATGCTCTTGTATGTACCTAGCTAGCTTAATGTCTGTTGTTATGTACCTTTGTTATACTCCCCATGCCTGTACTTAATTGCTATTCTAGCTCTCATTCTAATCACTGTTTCTGTTGCTCTTGTATGAACCCTGTCTGCTTCATGATCATAATGTACCTCTTGATATAATGTACCTCTGTGTTCTGATGCTTTGTATGCACCCAGTCTGCCTGATGCTCTGGTATGTACAATTGTAATCCCCCCGGGTTGCACCTGAAAATAGGCACTTGGCTGTCTAGCGTGCTTACCTGGTTAACAAAATAAATAAATAAATAAATAAATAAGACAAACAAATGAGAGTACTGGATCAATCAAAGAGTGGTAACCCCATGGAATGGACTCCCTGAAGATATAGTGAATAGTGACTCAATTGATATCTTTAAAAAAAACATAGATATTTATTTAGGTTGAAGTAGTTCTCGAGTCGCCTTAGCACGAGCTATAGACCCATCATCGAACTTATGAAACTTATAATCTTCATCTATCTATTTTGGTCCTACCCCCCACCCTTATGCCTGTACTCCATGATCTCATGGTACTAGGACTACTGTTCCTGTGTCTAGCTCAAGGACAAGGAGGCATGATAAGAAGTTGGAAGGAGGTAGATTCAACAGAGAAGTACTTCTTCACAGAAAGAGTGGTGGATTCCTGGAACAGTCTTCCAGCAGAGATTATCTACTGACAAAAGGCTAGACTGGAGAACTTTATTGTACATGACTAGTGCATAGCTGGTGAGATCACTCATTCCATTACTGTCCTATTCACAGTGAATTGGGTCAGGTGATAGGTCTTATTCAACTAATATCAACTCTTTGTGCCAAGTGGCACACTTGATCATAATGAGCTTGGTGGTGATGACAATGTGTACGTTGCAGTGTCATCTTTTTTTTTTTCAAACTTTATTTTGAAAGTTCAGCAAGTACAGCACATTTTACATCTTCCGTACTGCTACTGCTGGCAGTGGAGAGCTGGATTGTGGTGCCTGTGTCAAAGGGATGAGTCTGTGAACACTTGTTAGTGCCTCCAGTGATGTAGCAGTAGGGGGTGGGAATAATAGTAGATGTTACCTATTGAACACGTGATTAATCAAATGAAGAGTTAAAGTTGATACTTGTTTAGTCCAGTTTGAGAAACATTAAACATTCAAGATTCTTAGGATCAAGTCTGAGCGATTTGGTGAGGTAATATGTATGCTTGTATGTGTTTATTTATTTCAAGCATTTCACCAGGAGAAACCTACTGAGCTAAACAGCTCACTTCCAGATGTGTCCTGGGGGAAGTGGATGAGGAGGGTGCAATCAGTTACATCAGTCATGTTACAATTATAATAATAATTATTAACTAATAATAATACAAATATGTGGTAGACTCAAAAGCAACAGATCAGCAAAGTGCAACTGGCAGCAAAATGAGGGGGGAAATAGAGAAAGGAAGTACAACAGGGAGAAGTCCAAGGGGAATAGGGGACCAGCGAAACAGGACAGAAGCTGTGAAGGGGTAATATGGTGGAAGGAGCAGTGAGACTAGCCTATGATCATTGGTAACTGCAGGAGAAAGTAGTGAACTCCCTGAGGAGATTAGAGATAGGGAAGACGGAGCATTGTGAATTGCAATGGGGAGGGGGCTCCAAAGTTTATGGAAGCAGAAAGAGAAAGCAGTTTGACCAACAGAGAATTTTTTAAGGGAAGGTTGAGTGAGCAGGTGTGAGAAATGCAAAGGGAGAAGGAGGTGGGAGGAGGGAAGAAGAGGAGGGAGCCAAGCCAGAATATGAAAATGAAGGTGGTATCCTCAGTTGTACTTGAAACATCTTTCCAAATACAAAGCTACTTTAGTTAATACAGAACAAATGTCTTGCTTGTCATGCCAGAATTGGATCATATCTTTATTCTTGCTAATCAGTGGCTCAGCTAGATTAGTCTTTATCATGTACTCAGGCTTCACTTTATACAACAGCCTTCAAAAGGTGGTGTCTTGCCATTACCTCTCCAATGAGTTTATCATTCAGACAGAGACTTGGGTGAGTAGGTGACAGTTTAGTGTGGGCATGTAATGACTTGGGCAATGTAGTTTCTTTTGTTGGGGGGAGGGGGAGGGGTTGGAGTGGTGCTTTTGAAGTAGCCCCAGTACCTGGAGCTGCATCAGTTGACTGCTCTGGCTGCAGTGGTGTCTGAATAACTTGAACAAACCACCTAATCTCACCACTTCCCATACCTGCATGTCTCTGATGCTACTGCTGTTGCTCTGCTACTACTGGCCCCTCTGTCTCTGACCATAGTGGGGCTTGGGAATGGATGTGATTGTTGGGAAGATGCCATGATCACATTTCAACTGATCAGACAAAATACTGGTTCCCAGTGTTTGAGTAGACTGTCCTGACTGATCTTTCTATCACTTTGATTTCAATATGCTTTCAGTGGATTTATGGGTCATCTGTAAAATACTCACACCCTGCAGAAGATCTCTTTGCTTTTTTCACTATGGGCCATATGCACTAATAGGCAGGTAATACATGCCGGAGGCACATGGCCCACCCACGGAGCTCTACACCTTTGGACATGTGTGCACCAGCCTACCTGTCCACAGCCCTGCCCTCCTGGCACACAGGACACTGTAGGGTGGCTGGGTGAAGAGTCGGGGACCTGGCTGGATGTCCAATTGGATGCCTGGACTGGGTCACTGAGTGGATCCCCTATGCGGCAGGGTACAAACTGGCAGTGCACCCCATGAATGACCATCAGCCAGCAGCTGTGGAAGTGAGAGGAGGGTGAAGCCGCTGGCCATCCTGTGATGCGGCACCGGAGATGGGAGCAGGGACAAGGTGGGGGGGGTCTGTTGGTGGTGCCAGGGGGAAGCACTGTACCCCACTATATGCCTAGCAGGATCAGTGGCAGGTGTGGGCTGGCAGTGTCAGTTGGGAGGGGGGCAGCATCCTTGGGCCAGGGCCCTTGTGTTGTGTGTGTGTTGGGTGGGAAGGGGCCCTGGTAGGGGCCATGCACCAATGTGTGCTGGGGCGGGTGGTGCTCGGCGGCCATAGGGGGGATCTGGCTGCACTGGTCCCGGTGGTACTGTGGGCTATCTACCACATCCAGGCAGAGACAGGATGTGTGCATGGGGCACATAGGGGACTTACAGTAGGGTCCTTCCTGACATACCCTGTGCCCTCCTCTACACCTCCACCTCCAGCACTATGCACCATTGTGTATGGTGCATAGTACTGACATGCCCCTTGCCCCCCCCCAAGCAGTGCGGTTTGTGGACTTGGGGGATTGGGTGCATTGGGGCTGCATGACCCCCTTAGTGAATCCTGTGTGGGGTGCAATGGGTGCAGAGTATCTCCACGTCTCACATACGTGGTGCGGAAGCATTCTGTATCTTTGTGCATAGGGCCCAATATGAGTAGACTGCTGGGATGGGCTTCATGAAGAACTGAGTGGTGACTATGAAATTATTTAATTTCTTCTGCCACTGCAGCATGATGAGGCTGAAGATGTCCATGCAGGGCAGCAGCAGCAGCAGGTTCTGCAGTACTATAGGGATGTTTATGCTCGGGGGGTTGGTGTGGGGCTGGTCTTTGGAGGGACACTGTCAACCGTTTTTGCAAGATATTATTTATAGCTGAAAATCCACATTTTATAATTGATTACCATCTTTAAAATTCATTGATGTTGCTAGTTGTTTTATCTTCCTCCTTTCTTAGTATAACTGAAATGCATGGTAATGGTGTAATTATACTCAACCTTGTTTTGTTTTAAATCCTTGACCAACTCTTATTGCTCACTTCCTGAACATTAGGAACACCCTAAACAGTGCAGCCTCTCATGATGCAAGAGTCTCCTCTCTTTCCATTGCATCAGGAGTGGCTAAACTGTGTGGGAGTATTTCTAAGTCCAGCAAAGATGCAGTGGAAGTTAACACTGGATTGTAAACAAATGCATTTTTGTGTGGTAACACCAGTATGGTGTAGTTGGTTTTTCACTTTTATAAAGAAAAAGTAATCAGAATAAAACTGCCAGCTACATCAGCAATCTTTATAGAATGTAAGCAATCATAAAATATGTTATTTAAACTAGGGACAATTTGAAGCCTAAGGCGGTTGACAGCGTCTCTTTAAATGTAACTGCCTTAGAAACTTGCCTTCTTGCTTTCTCTTTTTCATTATATTTTATAATTTTGCCATCTCCTCCTTTAATGGTCTCTACTCCTCAGTGTATACTCATCATCACTACTAGCTGACGGTGTAACAGAAGGCAGATTTTTAAGCTCCTCTTGTTCTATATCTTCCTCTTCTGCTTCTGTGTGTCCTTACTTGTCTTTTACTTCTTCCCCGCTCCTCTTCTTGTACCTCTTCTTCTGTCCCACTTTTTCCTAGTATGAATTATGTGTATCCCCTGTCTTTTCTCCTCCTCCTCATGTGCTCCCCTACTACCTCCTCACTTCCATGACCCTGCGCTGACAGCTCCACTTCCATATCCTCATTGGCAGTCTTCATATGCTGCATTAGTGTTGGTGCTACTGCTTGAATTTGTAGAACTGTGGGGATGGTATACCTTGCCCTTCCCCAGCCCTGCCCTGTATTCCTATGAACAACTGTAGAATTGAGGGGTTGGTATACCTTGCCCTGCCCCAGCCCTGCCCATATTCCTATGAACAACTGTACATATTACTCTGGTGACAAGATAATCACAGTGTCTGTGCTAGACACAAACTCACTGGCACCTTCCTTACATGATGATGATGGAGCAGTAGACTGGATTGAGAGGTACTGCAGCTGATGTATGATTTGGAGGTGGGAGCATCATGTGAAGTGGAAATTGTCATTGCCTATTCACAGGTATAGGTGACTGGGTGGCAGTTGTTGTTTCATAGGATTCATAGGAAGGAATATGAGTCAGACACATTAGGCATAACGACTTGCCATTGTTCAATGGAAATATGATACATAGATACATACATAGATACATAGACAGTGTCGGCAGATAAGGGCCTATGGCTCACCCAGTCTGCCCATTTAGCTTGTAAGTTCAGTTTGTTTTCCTAGAAGTCTGTTGCCCCTTACCCCTGACCTCTAGAATTCCTTTATGTCTATCCCATGCATTCTTAAATCCCGTGATTGTTTCAGCCCCACCACTTCCTCTGGCAGGGTGTTCCACTTGTCCACCACCCATTCTGTGAAGAAATTCTTTCTCATGTTTCCTCTGAATCGCCCTCCCTCCAACTTCATCCCATGCCCTCTAGTCCTGGAACATCTTTTTCACTTAAAATAGTGTTTTCCTGCACCCTGTTCCTCCCTGTAAGATACTTGTATGTCTCTATCATATCCCCTCTCTCCCTCCTCTCCTCCAGGGAGTACATGTTCAGTTCCTTCAACCTGTCTTCATAGGACTTGTGATGCAATCCATGCACCATCTTTGTTGCCCTCCTCTGAACCTTCTCTACCCTGTCTATGTCCTTACGTAGGTATGGTCTCCAGAACTGTACACTGTACTCCCCTGTCACCCATATGGGTGTCCAATGCCTTTTTGAAGGCTTCCATTGTTGAATGCATTATCACATGATTGGGTAGACTACTCCACACATTTACCACCCTCTGGTTTATCCAATCCCCTCTTTTTATTATTCTGTTCATTTCACCCTGCAATTGATAATCAGGAGATCTGTTTACCCTTTTTGTTTTTTTGTTGTTCTATGTTCCAACCGTATGCATTCCCATAAGTCAATGTCCCTGAATACCCTATAAACCAAGCAGAGGTCCCTTTTAAGACATCTACAGTATACTCTATAGTAAATAGTTCTAACTCATGCAATCTATTTTATAAGTCTGTCAGGATAGTACCTATACATCTACTGTTCATACAAGGCAGATGGGGTGGGCTTGCTTTTACAAATCCTGATGGACCTATTCTATCCTAGGTAGGAAAATTGAAAGCACTAGAAGGAAGAGGATATGGAGAATGCTTTTCTTCTAGGTTTCTTAGAGTGGGTTCATTGGCAGGGGTACTGGATGACCAGCTAAGAACTGGTACTTGGAACTTGCATGGTGGAACCTTTTCCTGCTCCTTTCTTCCCCTATGTATTTCTTCCTCATTAGTTCGTCTCCTCATAGTTTTTGCATGGTACAACAGCAGACATCCAGACACACATACACCAACAGGCCACTCTATGACACCCTCCTCCTTACCCTTACTGAGACTTGGGCCAGATTTTCAAAGGTGTCTTTTTTGCTGCAGTTCCCATGTACATCATAGATACGGTGCACCAGACGTGTGGCAAATTAATGGGATTTGCTATCTCTTGTGTCATTTAGTTCAGTCAGTTCAGTTCAGTTTTATTTGGGACCAGGAAAAGACTCCATTGAGCAAGCTTATTTACAAGGAGGTCCTTAGCTTGACAGAAGACACCAGGAGAAAGGACTGCTGTGTGACTGGACCGTAGAAGAACTTTTGTACTTGGACCTTTAATTTAGGGTAAAAAAAAAACTAACATACAAAACAAAAAAAAAAGTGTATGTTTGTCTGGGTTAACTGAACAGAATGGGTATCTGAGCAGTTATCTACGTGTAAATATCAGGTGATTGAAAGGACTTAACTGCTGTGAGGTTTAAATTACTGGTAGAAAGATCTAGTAAGTAGGGGGAGAGGCTTAGCTAGAAGGAAGCTACATTTGAAGACTGCCTTAGAAAGATTCTGCTAATAGCTTGGCAGAAGACACCAGGAGAAAGGACTGCTGTGTGACTGGACTTCTCTGCTGGGACTATATTGCCCTTCCTCCCTCCCCTCCACCCCCCGACCCAAAGCTAGTTCTATTTTTATAGGCACAGGATTTGACTGACAACAGGAACTTCCTGTTTGGGAGCAGGAAGTGAGTGATCACAGAACCACCAAAGACCTACCATCCTAGAAGGGCAAGAGTAGCTCTCTGGCCCCCTCTAGCTGCTGGAGGTCTGCCTCTGAGCAAGTAAATGGTCTACTGAGAAATATAGGATATTCTTGTCTCAGAACAGGACAATCAGGAGCTTAAAGGACACACAGGCAGAAAGTAAGGAGAAAGAGAAAAAAAAACAGAGGAAAGAGTAAGGATTGAAAACAGTTAAGGGGCCAGAAATAAGACATGATTGGAGTGGTGCAGTGCAGTGGCTGTGGAGCAGCAGTCTTCCGGGAGACGTTCTGGAGGATGGTGTTGTTGTTCCATCTGCAGGCAGCTCTCTGGGCTGAGGGAGGAGGTTGCTCATCTCCAGGCTGAGTTGACCAGGATTTGTGGGACCTCCTCTTCCATCCAGGGACCACCAGTGCCACTGCGCTGCCTCAGAGGTTGCCAAGAAAGAGGAGCAGTTGGACCACAGTGGGCTCAGGGAGGGTGAGGGTGGTGGAACAGAGGCACATCCTCCAGTTGTACCTCTCCACAATCCTATGCCATTCTGGCAAAGTGTGGTTCCTCTATGGAGGCACCTGCAGTGAGACCAAGGAGGATGCTGGGAACCTCCACAAAGGAGACCCACTAAGAGGGTGGCAGGGGACCCTGCAGAGGAAGGAAACAACTGGTGGGGGACTCCATTGTTAGGAAGGTAGAACTGGGGGAGGAAGGGGAGAGGGAGGTAAGATGCCTGCCTGGCGCCATGGCTTGGAGGGACAGGGAGCGAATCCTCAGGATTGCCAGAGCAGCTGCACAGGGGAGGGAGCTGGATGTCATTGTCCACCTAGGGACAAATGGCCTGGCTAAGAAAGGGATTAGAGAAGTGCAGGAAGAGTTTGTGGAATTGGGGAGGGGCCTTAGTCAAGTAGCACGCACAATAACCTTCTCGGAGGTGCTGCCCATCTATGGCATAGGAGAGGCTAGGGTGTTACGCACCATGGAATTCAATCAGTGGTTGAAAAACTGGTGTGGAGCTCAGGGATTTGGCTTCATTGGGGACTGGGGGTCCACCTGGAGTGATGCAAGCCTATACTGGCATGATGGGCTGCATCTGTCCGGGGGGGGAGCCAGGATCCTAGGTGATAGGTTTAAATGCTTCATTGGCAGTTTTAAACCAGCCAAGGGGAGGCACTGGAAAGGAGCAGGGAAACCTAGCCCCCAAATAATCACACAGTAGTAAAAGGGCAAACACCAACATAGAGGTGCTGATAGGGAGAAGGGCAGGGGTAAATGGAGAAAGTGACAAAGGCAAGAAGGACAGGGATGGGGCAAAAGGGAGTAAGGCCATCAGGAAATGGAGGGTAATGAGTACCAATGCCCGTAGTCTGGGCAACAAGCTCCCTGAGCTGGTGGCCTTGATGGAAGAGGGATGCCTGGATATCGTAGCAGTCACAGAAACATGGTACACAGAGAACCATGACTGGGATGTTAACATACCAGGGTACATAACCTACAGGAGAGACAGGCAGGGGAAAAGGGGGAGGAGTAGCTCTCTATGTAAAGGAAGGGATAAAAGCAACTGAATAAAAGAGTAAACAGGGAGGAGAGGAGGCACTGTGGGTCACCTTGAGACTGGAAAGGGCACCACAATCCACACAGGGTTAGGTACAGACCCCCATGTCAGGGGAGGAAATGGACAAGGATATGATAGAAGGCATTCTTAGAATGGCAGAGAAAGGGAGATACTATTGATGGGAGACCTGAATATGCCAGATGTTAACTGGAGCACATTTGCTGAAGCCACATCCAAGAGCAGGGCCATTCTTGATGCCCTACAGGTGGCAGGCATTAGACAGCTAGTTTGGAACCCACTCGTAGGGAGCAATCTTAGACCTCGTACTCTCAAATGGGGGCAGTGAGAGGATCTCAGATCTAGAAGTGGGTTGCCATCTGGGGACAAGTGACCATCAAACAGTGTGGTTCACGTTAAACTCAGCTACAGAGTCAAGCCATACAAAAGTGAGGGTACTGGACTTTAGGAGAGCTGACTTTGGCAAGATGGGAGAGTGCCTCAGAAAAGCACTGGCAAACAGGCTAGAAGGAGGTGTGGAGCAACAATGGGGAATCATCAAAACTGCCATCACAGAGGCAACAAGCCTTTGTGTGAAGCAAATAAACAAATCAAAACAAAAGAAAAAGCCACTATGGTTCTCAAAAGAGGTGGCTGTGAAAGTCAGGAAGAAAAAGATAGCATTCCGGAAGTATAAGGAAACACAGAAGGAGCAGGACAGAGAGCTATACCAGTTAAGGCAGAAGGAAGACGGGAGGGAAGTCAGAATAGCAAAGGCCCAAACTGAGGAAAAGATAGCCAACTCAGTTAAGAAGGGGGATAAAACCTTTTATAGGTACATCAGCGTGCATAGAAATACAAAGGGAGGGATAGTGAGGCTGAATAGAGTGAACAGTGGGTGGGCAGAGGGGGACAGTGAAAAAGCAGGGATACTGAACGAATATTTCTGCTCAGTATTCGCAAAAGAGGAGGGGGAAGTGCCTAATCCAATTAACAGAAGCACTCTTGATGGGGGTGTCGATCCCAGTCCTTTCACAGAAGAAAGGGTTCTGCAAGAACTCCTAAAACTGAAGGTGGACAAAGCAATGGGTCTTGATGGAATTCACCCCAGAATTCTAAAAAGAATTAAGGGAGGAACTAGTGAAACCACTGGCTACTCTTTTAATAAAACATGGGAGGATGGTGTGGTACCCGAGGACTGGAGGAAGGCGGATGATTCTCCTTCACAAAAGTGGGACCAAGACAGAGGCAGGAAACTACAGACCTGTCAGTCTGACCTCTGTGTAGGGAAAGTGATGGAGTCACTTCTGAAGGAAAGAATAGTTGAGTACCTAGAGGTCAGTGGAGCACAGGACCCAAGGCAGCATGGATTCACAGCGGAAGGTCATGTCAGACAAATCTAATAGATTTCTTTGACTGGGTGACCAAAGTAGTAGACCAGGGAGGGGCTGTGGACATGGCCTACCTAGACTTTAGCAAGGCATTTGACACAGTCTCACACAAAAGATTAATAATCAAATTAACCAGCCTGGGAGTGGGTCCCAGGGTGGTAGCCTGGGTAAAACATTGGCTGCACAACAGGACACAGAAGGTAATTGTAAATGGAGTCCACTCTGAAGAAAGAAAGGTTACTAGTGGGGCACCGTAGGTTCAGTATTGGGTCCAGTCCTTTTAATGTCTTCATCAGTGACATTGCAGAGGGACTAGAAGAAAGTATGCCTTTTGCAGATGACACAAAGATCTGCAACAGGGTTGATACACAAGGAGGCGTGAAAGGATGAAAAGGGACTTGGCAAGGTTGGAGGAATGGTCAGAAGTATGGCAGCTAGGATTCAATTCAAAGAAGTGCAAAATAATGCACCTGGAAACAAGAACCCAGGGCAAGAATACACAATGGGTGGGAGGTAGTAACAACAAAAAGGAAAGGGACCTGGGGTAATCATATCAGATGACCTTAAGGTTAGCAAGCAATGTGAGAAAGCAGTAGGAGGGCTGGGGTATACTGGGATGTATAGGGAGAGGCATCAGCAGCAGAAAACAGGAAGTTGTTATCCCTCTGTACAGACAGTTGGTGAGACCCCATCTGGAGTACTGTGTCCAGTTCTGGAGACCCCATCTCCGCAAGGACATAGACAAGATAGAGGTAGTCCAGAGGAGGGCAACTAAAATGGTGCAGGGTCTGCAAGAGAAGCCATATGAGGAGAGACTAAAGGAGCTTAATATGTATACCCTTGAGGAAAGAAGGGAGAGGGGGGACATGATAGAAACTTTTAAGTATCTCAGTGGAATCAACAAAGTCCAAGAGGTTAGCATCTTTCAGAAAAAGAGACTTGCAAAAAGAAGGGGACACAATTTAAAGATAGAAGGAGGGCGGTTCAGGGGCAATGTGAGGAAGTATTATTTCACAGAGAGGGTAGTGGATGCATGGAACAGCCTTCCTGAGGAGGTTGTGGGGTCTAAAACTGTGGGAGAATTCAAGAATGCATGGGACAGACATAAGGCAATTCTTGTGGGGGGTAGGAAGAAATAGGCTGTTGGTTAACTAGGATCTACGGCCTATTCTGTAGGTAGGGAAATGGGCAAACTAGATGGGCCAAGAGGTCCTTATCTGCTGTCAAAGTCTATGTTTCTATGTTTCTATGTCCTGGAAAGACTATATATACAAAGAGAGACATCAATAAACAGTACATTATAATAAATATACAGCAATTAAATAAGTGAGAGACAGTGATATGCAATGCAACGGAAAAAAGGAAAATACATAATAGACAAGAGGGGCAGTAAGAAATAAGACTGGCCAGGAAAATTACAAGCAGAATTTGACATGCTAAATATAAAGATGCTGCTAATGCTCAGAAGCAATTACACTTGTCGAGGCAGAGGACGCTAATGAGGAATTGAATACGGGAAATGTAACAAGGCTAGTGAGTTTAAGCACATCCTGAAAGTTATTCCAAAGGGCAGAGAGGGCATAGATTCTGGCTGCCTTCCTGTAGTGAGTGTAAATTCTAGGTATATTGAACATGATGTATGAATTTTTCCTGATAGCATAAGAACTGGTGGAGCAAAGGAAGAATTCTAAGATATATGATGGTAGCTTTTCTTATAGGGCCTTATATGACCAAAGTAGCATCTTTTTTGGTCTTCTGACTGCCAGGGAGGTCCATCTGATTTGAGAATATAGCAGGCAGTGATGAGTTTTCAAAGGGGCATTGGCAATGAAATGGATAGCTCGATGGTAGAGTACATCTAATTTATGAAGGGAGGAAAGGGGGGTCATTTGTGTAGATGAGGTCAACGTAGTTTATGAGGGGAAGAAATGTTGCTTGAACATGCCTTTTCCTGACATCAAGTGGGAAGAGGTTTTTGTTCCTGTAAAAGAATCCCAGTCTTAATTTTAGCTTTTTGCAGAGGGCCTCTATGTGTGTGGAGAAAGTAAGGTTATGGTCTAGTCAGAAGCAGAGGTATTTTAATTTTTCCGTAACCTCTAGTGATTCTCTTAACAAGGTTGTGATTGTGGGCAAGGTAGTGAGCAGACTCAGATTTTTTTCTATGGTAAAGAGCAATGAGAAACATTATCTTTGTTTTTTTAACATTTAGTAGAAGCTTGGACACTCACTAGACCACTTTCTTTTTTCTTTTTTTTTTTCATATTGAATATGCTTTATTTGTTTTTCGACAGGACAAATATATACAAACTTAGTACATAACACATCTCGCACATATAATTCTTGCAAAACCGGGGAGCACAATCAAACACTCCCTTTACACATCGAGATGCAACATGAGCCTGATGCCAGACAAGGACTAGACATACCGAATAAAGTAACATGAGTCCAGTCACCAGGTTATCTAGCAATTACAACAACAAACTGTCTTAATAATTAAAACCACCCATTATCCCCCTTCAAACCCGCCTGCCTGCCACTACACTGAGATAATTAGGAAGATTCCAACTAATGAGGAAATAGAAAAGGAAAGAAGGGACACAAACTGGCTAATTAAAGGGACCAACCGAAATGGGGAGACAAGGACTAAACACTGTATTTCTTTCACATAAAGACCCACTGTCCCAAGACCAGGAGGTTGCCGAACCTGTGATTAAATGGTTAGTAATGTGCAGAGGTGCCCAAATCTTTGGTATTTGCTAATATTTTTAGATATATTTGCTATGGAATATCCGCCTGCAGAGCGTAACAAGATTCTTGTGCCACTCTGTGTATTTAGGATCTGTTGATCCACCCAATGACGTAATATGATTTCTTAGCACAAAGGGATATTAGGGACATGTGCTTTCTCCTAGTACCTGTCAGTAGTTGCCCTACATCCCCCAAGATGCAAATTTCCGGTGAAAAGGCATCCTGCAGGCCCAGTACAGGGTCAATTTTTGAACGGATGGACTCCCAGAAAAGGGTTACTTTGGCACACTCCCAGAAAATATGTAGCAACGTACCCCTCTGAGAGCCACACCTGATACACAAATCCGAAGAAGGCTGACACATCTTATTACGCCTAACAGGCGTATAGTATAAATCGTGCAATACGTAAAATTGAAGCATTCTGTACTGATCCCATCTAATATCTTTGTACAGCCTCTTCCATATTTGGTGCCATTGGCGGGGGGTGGATGAAATGGAGGGAAGAACTGTATCCCACACATAATAAGGAGTGCCTTCAAGTTCACTGCTTCGCTTCTGAATTTCTCTGTAATAGAAGGCCAGGAGATGAGACGAAGGCCTCATAGACAAAGAGCTGAGTATAGGGCCCAACATGTATTGGTCCCAAGGACCACTACCAAAATGTTGATTAAGAGCATGGGAAATTTGGAGATATTTAAAGCAGTGGGAGAGAGGTAGGTTGTATTTAACCCTGATACCTGGGAAATCTAGTAACTTTTGGTTTTCTATTAAATCGGTCACCGTTTCCCCACAATCAGTAGGCCAAAAAGCAACGGTGATATTAGTATTCCCTATTCTAAAATTGGGATTCCTAATAAGAGGCTGGGAGGTGTCTTTAGTAAATGAAAGCCCAAGGGTTTGACTCATCTGCATGTACGCTCGGATAGAAACCATAACAGGCGTACCTAAGCATTGCTTGGGGACTTTTTTAATACGCAGATATGGGAGGCATCTAATGTCAACTCCAGCCGCATCGCAAATTGACTTTTCAATTTGTAGCCACAATGGAGGATCCTATGGGCTTTAGCCATTAAGTAGACTACAGCGGAGTTAATGGCCAGGTAGTAATGGTAAATATTGGGGACTTGTAGACCACCTCGTTCCTTAGTTCTTTGGAGCTTAGCTATCGCTCTTCGGGGAGATTTATTTTTCCAAATAAATCTAGAAATTATACTGTGCACTTGAAGAAACCAAGACTGGGGAAGGTTAAGATTAAGCATTTGGAGTTGGTATAACAGCCGAGGTAAAACATTCATTTTTATAATATTAATACGCCCCCAAAGTGAAATTGGAAGCGATACCCAGTGGTTAAGGTCTGATTTAATATTAGCAATTAAACAGTCTAGATTATACTGCTTCATTTTAACCTTTGACTGCGACAGGAAAATACCTAGATATTTGATCTTATCTCTTATCCAAGTAAGCCCAAGCTGCACAATATCTGCCTTTAGAGTGTAACAATTTAAGGGCATTACTTCTGACTTGGCCACATTTAATTTATAATTTGAGAAATCCCCAAATTCCCGTATAATATTAAAAGTGGCAGGTATGGATATGGACGGGTGGGTAATATGGAGCATGACGTCGTCGGCATATACCGATAATTTATATTGAATATGGTTAATTGTGATGCCAGAAATCACTGCAGAGTGATTAATTTTCCTGATTAATGGTTCCAGAAATAAGTTAAACAGGTAAGGAGAAAGGGGGCAACCCTGTCGCGTGCCCTGTTGAAGGAAGAAGGGTGAGGACAAGACTCCATTGCACAGTACCCTTGCAGATGGGTGTGAGTAAAGTATATGAATCCATTGAATGAATTGTTTGGGAATTCGATATCTCGGAAGCAAATCAAATAAATACTCCCAAGAAACCCGGTCAAAGGCCTTTTCTGTGTCCAGGGACACCAGGGCCGCAGGTATCACTAGACCACTTTCTGAGGTCTAGCATGTGTTAATGTTGGGGCCTCTTTGCCACAAGCAGCTGTAAAAGAGGTCCAAGTGCTGTAACTGCATCTGAGATTAGAAAATTGGGGATAGCTGTGGCATTTTGATTTGGTTCAGCTGCGACAATGCATGGGATTGACCTTTGAAAATCCAGCCCCTAGTGTCTCAGCACAGTAGCCTGGTTCACTTAGTAATCACAGGCAAAAACAAAATATGGATTTCTGTGCCTGCACCAACAACAGTCAAATTATTTGTCAAATCCTTAAATTTTCCCTGCACCTTTCCCAGTCTGTTAAACTCACCCTGACCTGCTCCTGCTGAAGGGGGAATAAGATAAAAAAATAAAAATGGTTTCCTGTGCCCCTTAAATAGCCAGCACTCAGTAAAACAAGCATTTATCAATGCTGAATGTTTGCTTGCTGGTATTAGCGTTGGAAATGCAGGAGTGAGACAGACACAGAATAGGAATGGCAGTGAAGTATTGAACTTCACACCAACCCCACCTCCATCCTGTAGAGACAGACGGGCATTGGGGTAAGTGTTTGGGTTGTCGCCCATGATGGTCATGCCATGTCACCTCACCCTATTCTGTAGATACTGACACATGTTGAGGTGTGCCTTGGGGGTGTTTGCCTTTACAGTCACCCCATTCCATAAGGACATACGCTGAAATGGGTGCAGCATTGGAGAATGGGATGAAGTCTGGGGTTGAAGACTCCAAGGTACACCTAGATGCCTGTCAGTGGCTGGAGGGGTGCGGGTGGGATGGCATGAGCAGTACAGTCAGCAATCCAAAGACATACCCCGATGTCTGTTAGTCTGTACAGGGTGGGACTTTATGGTTAGAAACCCTAATGCCCCAGGAGTTTGTTGGTATTTGCACTACAAATTTTCAACATGGCCTTTTTGTGACCCCACCTCATGAAAGCATTTGAGACCTCTTCTCATGAAGTGTGGCAGTGTGCTTTTGTCAATGTGTCCTGAACTGTGAGTTCCAACAGCAACCGTGCCATTCTGCACCACATGTACGAAAACACAGATCGGGCAGGATGTGAAGAATGACAGCTGTGCCATCCATAGGGAGGTGTGAAGAGATGGCAATGTTGAAAATCTGTAGTGGGAATATTAAAAATGCTTGTACTTCCGAGCATACGTGGCAACTGCTTAACACATGAGCGTCAGTCATTTTATGGACTTTCGTCACCAAAGTTTCAACATAGTCATTTTAGGACCTCTGCTCATGAACAGTGTCACTGTGATTTCCCACGGCAGCCATGATATTCTGTGCCAGAAGTGCAAAAATCATATTTCAGCCAGTATGTGAAAAATGACAGCTGTACTGTTCATAAGGAGGTGCGGAAAAATGGCAGTGTTGAAAATCTGGAGTGAAAATACTACAAATTTGTGACGTTACGTGCGTGCGTGGAAACTGTGCAATGCATGCTCATAACACTATCATTTTATGGACTTTTGTCACAACATTTTCAACATAGGCATTTTATGACCTCTGCTCATGAACAGTGTCACTCTGATTTTCTTAATGTGTCCCGAACACTTATTTCCCACAGCGAATGCACTATTCTGCGCCGGAAGTGTGAAAACACATTTCTGCCAAGATGTGAAAAATGACAGCTGTACTGTTCATAAGGAGGTGTGGGAAAATGGCAATGTTGAAAATCTGGAGTGAAAATATTGCAAATTCGTGAAATTACGAGAGTGTGTAGCAACTGAGTAATGCACGCTCGTAAAACAGTAATTTCTTGGATTTTTTCCACCAAATTTGCAACATAGACTTTTTGAGAGCCCACCTCATGAACACTGGCACTGTTGTTTTGTTAATCAGTCCCAAAAGGTGATTCCGCAGTGAGCGCAAAATCACCTTTCAGGACCGAATAACACCATGACAATGGCTGAATTCATGAGGAGGGGTCCCAATAACCCCATGTTGAAAATTTGGTGCCAGAATTCCCCAAAATGCCTGAGATATGCACCAAAGTTGAAAAAAAACTATTTATGCCATTATACAGCTTACCGGCATTTCTTCAGTTTGTGGTCAGCTTTGAAGAGTACAGATGTGTTCCCGGTCCACCGAAGATCGTTGCGCTGGGCTCCAGGGGTAAGTATGAGGAGAGGGGTGTGTGTGGGGAGGAAGGGTGTGCAGAGGGTGGGTGCAGGTTGGGGGACGGGGCCACCAAACTCAATGAGGGACCATTTTCTGATTTACAGAAAAAAAAAACATTGCAGGACGTTTTTTTTCTTAACAGGGACATTTGGCACACTGGGATGGGCCCCCAGTGTGCCACCTGAGTGCTTTTGTTGGGGGGGCTGTAGCCAATGGGGGATTGGGCACCCCCATTGGCATATATAGAGGAGGCAAGAGCCATGGAGGATTGGGCACCCCCCTCGGCACAAACCAACTATTTTTGGGGGGGACATTATGCTGACGGGGAGTGGGCTCCCCCATCTGCAAACTAAACTGGGAAGGGAGGACTGAAGCCAATGGGGATTGGGCCCTCCATCGGCAAACAAACACTGTTTTTTTGGGGGGGGCGCATGATGCTGAGGGGATTGGGTACCCCCTCGGCAACGGGGGCTCTGTAACATTCTTTGTGAACATGATGGCAGCTTGCCACCGCCTTCACAAACAATAATAGAGTACGCAACATTCCGTCCTGCAATGACGGGTCACTCCCTCATTGCAGTGGAATGGCTGATGCTGCAATGACGAGACAGCCCCTGATTTTTGTGGCAAAAACGTTACAACTTCGTGGCACTTTTGGAAGCCAGTGTCATCAGCACACTGTGCCTCCATTGGTCCACCAGTGCCAAGCCCCCAAATGCAGTGCCTCCGTTGGCTACCACACTGCAGCGCCTCCACAACCCGCTTCTCTCCTAAGCTGCCAAATAATGTTTCTTGTGCATGTGTGCAAGCAAGCATAAAAATATCTGTGAAATAAATCCTGTCTGCATCTTCTCAGTCTGTTAAATTCACTCTACCTGTTACTACTGCAGCAGGGCCTGCAGCTGCTTATGCAGGCTCACACTGTACACTCTTTCCTCTCCTCTCTTCTGCAGCATGCACTTGCTCAGTTGTCATCTGGTCTCCACTTCCCCAGAGGCCCACAGGCCCAGGTAGCTAGATGGTGATGGGGAAGGGGAAGTGGCAGGGTGGCAGGGACAGCAACGAGTTGAACACTCTCATACCATCCAGACACCAATCTGCTTTGCACTCCTGGAGGAGACTCAGGTACCTGACTCCATCAGGGTGGGGGGGGGAGGATGCTGAGTCAGTTATGGGAAATGGGCAGGGTGACTTGGTGGCACTCAGGGGGGGAGAGCAGGAGAATGTCAGCAAGAAGAGTGTTACTGATTGGGGACTCAATGATTAGGGGAGTAGACGGTGGTGGATTTATTTATGTATTAAGTATTCAGAATTACAACCTTTGAGCTAAAAGCTCATTTACAAAGGATCCTCATCAAAAACATGGGCAGGGGAGCACAAACAGGAATAGGTAAGACAGTGGCAGCCAAAAGGCATTGTCAGGTAAGGGGAGGAAAGGGGAGTGAAATGGTCAGATGCCTTCCTGGTTTTTCAGCCATCCAGATATAGTTAGTATAGGGAGGAGGAGGTCAGAGAAGGGGGAGGGGGAGAAGGGGGTGCTGGTACACTTGTGTACCAATAATCTGGTGAACTTGCCTGTGAGGCAGTGAAGCAAAACTTTGAGAGGCTGGTACAGTGCTGGGGGGTAACTAGTTACTTGTAACTAGTAACTGTAATCTGATTACTTTCCTAGGTATCTAGTAATAGTAATTGATTGCTTTTAAAATAAAGTAATAAGTAACTCTAATGATATTACTTTTCCATAAAAGTAACTAGTTACTGTAATATTTTCTTTTATTTATTTCATAATTCGGAAACAACCTTTGAGTACAGGGCTCTTTTACAAAGGTTTCACGTCATGTAAACATCGACATAAGATACAGACACAATAAATTAACAGACTGATGGTTACATCCTATTCTCTGTACACACAATTACCAGACAAAAGGTTTCATCCTATTCTCTGTGCTCTAAACAAGGCTGAACATAAAATGTAGCAGAGCTGCGCTATAGGGATGTGGGGGAGGCATAGGTTACAAAGTGCAACCCCATGGGGGCATTGTCTGAAATACAACTGGGGAGCGGAGAAGCAAGAGACAAATTAAAAGAAGGCAGTGAGGCAATGAGGCAGAGGGTACAGATGGCAGTGAGGAGTGGTTCTCTGGTACCAAGCTGAATGGGGAGCTGTGCAATGGCTCTGAGAGGGAGAGAGAGGGTGAAAAAAAGAGGGAGAGAGTGGGAGTGGGCGAGTTTGGAGTAGAGAAAGGGTTGACGAGGGGGGTAGAGATGTTGTAGGGGGATAGAGAGAGGGAGATAGAGGGAGAGAGAGAGAGAGAGCGAGAGAGAGAGAGAGACTGTCTTAAATAGAGAAGAAGAGTGAGTGTAGGTAGGAGAGTGAGGAGAGGGTGGGGGAGAGAGAGAGAGAGAGAGAGAGAGAGAGAATGTGGTTGTATAGAGAAGACAATACAGAGTTAAGGGAGGATGGAAGAGGAGTGGGCACAGGAGGGCCTAGCTACAGACCCCATATGGGGGGAGGGAAGCCAGGGGAGTGGGAAGACGTTTAGTTACCATATTAGTACTGCTGAATCCAGAGATAGTAGGTCCTGGAGGTGCATCGGGATAAATTAGTCTTGGCACTCAAATACTTTTCTGCTTAGAAGAAACTGCTTCAGTTCTGTTTTAAAGGTCCTAAGGTTTGCAGTTGTCAGAGAAGCTGAGGGGACCTTATTAAGCCAGAGAGGTGCTCTGTAGGAAAAGGAGCATTAACCAATAGCAGTCATGCGAAATGGGACACAGAGAGGGTGTAGCTCCTTCCTCCTGGTAGTGTACATAGAGCTCATAACCAAAATCATTTCTGAGACACATGGAGGGATTTGGCCGAGCAAAGCCTACCTCCCTAAGAGGCAGGTTTGGAAATTACATCTATTACTTAGGTTTAGCTGATTGGTCTGCTTGTAAAGTGTGCAAGTGTGTGTGTGAAATGGTCTGCACTGAGCAGGAGTTGGCAGGCCTTGTTTAAGGCTGTTTCAACCCTCCTGAGAGCTGTAGCTGTGGCAGCCCCATAGACTACCAGGCCATAGTCAACAGATAGGATGGAGCTGGAGATTGAAAGCCTGAAGGCGTTGTGAGTTAGACTTTTCCAGTGCCTATAAAGGACACCCAATTTGATATTTGGTATTAACAGTCTTTATCACTATGTCGATGTGCTGCACAAAGGAGAGGGTGTTGTCGATCGTGACTCCAAGGTACTTTTATTTATTTATTTATTGAGGATTTCGAAAGTACCTTTGAGTTAAAGACTTCTTTTCAAAGGTTCCATGTCAATACAGGCAAAACATGGTATACAGCAATGCAGAAATAGGACACAAGCAATCATGCATGATACAAGATATATGGTAATTGGCTTAACATTTAGATAATAGCAGATTCATGTATTAGATTTAATGAACAGAATACATATATAAGCTCCAAAGGAGCTAGTTCAGAGAGTTTCAGGTTGGGGGGGGGGTTAGCCAGCCAGAGGCCTCAGTCAAAGGATCGAGGGGGCAGGGCAGGGGTCAATGGCAATCACAGGGATTAGAGGACTGTGCTTGAAGAAGTGCACTTGGTCAAGCTGGTCAGAGTTGTGATTGGTGATGTTAAGCATGTGGTATTTTCTTTTTAACTGGTGGCTGGAGATGAGTATTGTTTTTTTTTATTGTTGAGCAGTAACTTTTGAGACCTGAAGCAATTCTCCAGCAGCCCGAAGGTGGATTGCAGCTCGCTCTGCAACGGCTCAATGCAGAGGTCGCTACTGAGTATTATAGCATCATCAGCGTATAAGATGACCTTACTGGTACATGCTTCCAAGAGTGTATTCAGGAAGAGACTGAACAATAGAGGACCCGTGAAGGGCCCCTGAGATACTCCCATTGATACTGCTTTGGAGTCAGACACCACTTGGCCTATTCTGACTTTCTGGGATCTGTCTGTTAAGTAGTCATTGAACCACTGGACAACATTGGGTGCCAATCTAAGGGTACGTAGTTGAATCAGTAGGAGGGGGTAGTTGACCGTATCGAAGGCTTTTGTAAGGTTGATGAAGATGGCTCCAACCAATTTACCTTCATCTAAGGCCTTGTGGGTGTGGTCGGTAAAGTCAACCAGGGCTGTGGCAGTACTGTGGTTCTTTCTGAAACCATGCTGCTGTGAGCATTGCAGATGACATTTCTGAATATATTCAGTAATTTGATCCATCAGTATCCTTTACAAGGCTTCATATAGGGGGAAGAGAATGGAGATGGGCCTGTAGTTTGTTGGGCTTGACCTATCTCCACTCTTATGGACTGGGGTTACCAGTGCCTGCTTCCAGAGTTATGGAAATGTAGCCATTATGAGGGACTTACTGAAGATTTTAGCGATGGGAACAATGAGCATGTCAATTGCTAGAGCAAACCATTTTCATGTCGATGTTATCACTACCTTGCCTTGTTTTAACCAGGACTTTTTTTACATAGACCATGGCTTCTTTGACTGTAATTCGCCTAAAGTAGAAATTGGGGTGATGGTTCTCAGTGGGAAATTTGTCTTTGACCATATCCGATGGCTTTAGATAGTCGGTCAGGAGAACTGAGCTTCAGTCAGTAAATGCAGAGTTGAACACTTCTGCTATGGTGTAGGTATCTGTTAGGGTGGAGACATTTACATTGAGCAGCGAGGGTTGTGCTTTATCGATCTTCCCAAGGAGGTCATTCAGATTATTCCAGAACTGTCTCCCATCCCCCTAGTTCTGTTCTAACTGTTCCTTGTAGCAATTAGCTTTTGCACTCCTTATGCAATGTGTACATTTATTTCTGGCAGCCCTGTAGTTCTGTAGATCATGTTTTACACCCATGGACCTTGCCCTACTCCAAAGAGTGTCTCTTTCCCTCAAGAGGTGCAGAAGTTCCCTGGTTATCCAACTGCTGTTACATCCCCCACCCCGGATTTCCTTTTCTTGACCAGGACGTATTTGTCGCAAACAATGCTGAGGTTGTCAGTGAAGTAATGTAGCACACCGTCGAGGTCCCTTATGGGTGTCCAGTCAATCTTAGAAAGTGCTTCTTTAATTGAGCATAACTTTTCTTTTCTAAGGACTCTGCCTTCAATAAAGATTAATAACTAGAATAACAGATGGGCATCCTTCTGTTTTGGTTGCTGTAATTCATCAAGGGGTTCCTGTGACTTCATAAACCTCAAGAGCGAAGCTCAAGAGGTTTATGACATCACAGGAATCCAGAGATTGTGCTGGTGTTTTCTGATATTCAGGTTTCAGTTTAAAGAAAGGCTGTTTAGCTGACTGCGTATTCGATTTATTACAACATCAGGCTAAAAAGCCTGCCTTCTGACGAGCACTGCGTGAGCACCCAGCATCTTCACCTTGCACATTGAATGCAAGTTGCCTACCATTTTTTTGACTTTTTTCACAATAAAAAGTTTAGGCAACATTTCATGGCTGTGAGGTGCCATTTTTTGTAGCCTTGCTGATATTCAGGTTTGTATATTGTAGTCACAGTGTCAAGGTATTATGAGCTGCCAGAGCTACGGGATCATGTAAACACATTGCATGACAACTGGAGCAAAGACATGCAGCCTTGCGATGTTTAGCCTAAGAAGTTTTACCTAATACTGGTTTGCCCTATGAAATCTTTGCTCTTATATGGTGGCTACAACTACAAGGTAGCCTCATTTATCACACCATTGCTTTCTACATGGTTAAAGTCCCACTGCCGGTGGGTGTCAGGGTTGTTTTTGCCAGTTGTCTCATTATGGAAAACGTTGTTAGGCTGAATGGCTCTAGTGAGGTGTGTTGCGCTGGGTGTCCTTGTACCAGTTGTCGCAGATCCAGTGTAAATCACTAGCCCCTCCAGTTTGAGAATTTCTATGATCTGTAGAAAATTAAAATGAGTATGCACATACAGCTTTCACCTTTCAGCCTTCTTACTAGGTCCTGTTAATTAGTCACCACTTAAGGACTCCTCAGCTCATTCACTTCTACTATGCCTTTTCATACCAATTGTCACCTCTTCATTTTCCAGATTCTAGTCTTACCTTACCTATTATCACTTTTTCTCCTGCAGCCTCACACCATTTTCTTTCCTCACATATATTTCTCTTATTTCCCATACCTGTTTTTTTCTCTTTTACATAATTCCTGAAGAAGACCTATGGCTGAAACATTGCTTCTAACTCAATTTTCTATTTTTGGCATGCATTTAATAATACCATTTCGTTCTATATCTGTAACATGTGCTGTGCAAATAAAAGTCAAAAAACACAACTTTTGCGTCGATTTATTATTAAATACATAATTTTGCAACATTTGGTATACAAATTATACTACTTATGCACCACTACATGGTACAGCTAAGAATCACTATAGGAACTAATGAAATTTATTTGTGGGAGCAACAGATTGGCCAGCTAATATACAATTTATAGATAGCTAGCTGCACCCCTGATTGCCATCAATTGTGGCCCTCTGTAGTAGCCATTGTGACCTCCGGGGGAATTGCAGCCAACATTTCTGTTGTATGGAGAAAGGCAAGTAGTCCATCTGCAGGCAGGGCTCAGGGACTATTTCCATTAACACCACATGCGCTGAACTGCCACAGCAGGCCGCTTGATCGTCCATCCACCTCCCACCTGCTAGGTCTATCACCATCACCCGACCCATCTCAAAGGAAATCCTCATCCAAGAGGTATGTATTGTAGTGCAACAAGTGTGTTGTGTTGTGTGACAATTTGGTTGTAAGTGACACTGTCTGACTTCAGTTGCGGCATACTGGCAGTGGCATAATAGTCATGGCAGACTTAGAATAATAACTGTGTCTCAATGGCAGTAACAAGTCAAGGTTCAGCTGTGGGAAAGAGTGTTTAAATTGTGTGTTGGGATAAACAGGTGTGTTCTGGTGCAATTTATTGTATGTGAAGTTAGGATTCAGGCAGCTGCGGGGAAATGAGAAAAGATCACCAAGGCAATGAAGAGCAGTAGATCTGCAGGATGCATGTGAATGTAAGGGGAGCTATGTGAGACTGGGATTTTATTATGGAAATTTAAAGGGGTAGTTATGGCTCTTGCAGAGTCAAGAGGAGAATACAGGCTAGATGTGGGAAAGACTGCCAAGTGCAGAAGATGCATCAGGGTGTGTGTGGCGGTGGGGTAAGGGTGGGATGTAAAGGGATAGTTGTAGCTGGCATTGTCAGGATATACAGCTGTGTGGGAAAGATCGCCAAGGGCACTGGCAGTAGATGCAGGGTATGTGTGTGTTGGAGGGTGAGTGTGGATGTTGAGGAAATGAAAAAGGTCAGGGACAGCAGTGGCTGGCAAAGTCAGGATTCAACTGTGGGAGAAAAGATTGCGAAGGGCAGCAGTAGATGCAGGGTGTGTGTTTGAGTGTTGTTTTTTTTAATAGAGCTCTTATTTATGGAAATGTAAAGTGACTGTTGTAGCTGGCAAAGTCAGATGGGTACTGCATTATAAAGTAACATATTCATTGTCTTTAGAATCAGTTGTAGTTCTTTTATACACTTCTTGGAGTTTCATGAGCACATAGCTATGTTCAATGAGTAAATACAATCATGTTATCAAAAGTAATATAAAGTAATATGCATTACAGTTACAGTTTCTAATTACTTTTTATATAAAAGTAATAAGAAATTGTAACTGATTACATTTATTTGAAAGTAAATAGTAACTGGAACTGATTACTTTTTAAAAGTAACTTACCCAGTACTGGGCAGGGGAACAGACTGAAGGTGCACTCAGATTCCCAGGCCTTTTCCAAAGTCCAGCCTGTGTGGAATAGAGGGAAATGGAACAATAGAATAAGGAAGGAGGAGAATAAGGAGTTAAATGGGTGGTTGAAGGGATTGTGTCAAGAAGTCAGTTACCACTTTGTGGGTGGCTGAGAGGCTTCTGGAACTAGAGGCTCTTTAAGAGTGATGGCCTTCACCTGACAGAAGATGGGGCCAGTGCTCTGCAGCAGAAGTTTGACCTCTCTATTAGACATTTAAACTGACTGTGGGGTGGGGGCGTGGTTTAACCATGATCCAAGATGGGCACTTAAGAACTTCACAGAGAACTACCTGGGGCATAAATCACCTCTTTTGCTCTATTCAAGAACCAGAACAGTGGGTTAAACTGAATGAAAACACTGCTTACATTCTCTGGCATCCAGCGATACCTTGCTTTGCCACCTGAATCTGAAATAGCCACAAGGAAGCACCATATCACGTAACAGATGGAGACCACATGGCTGCCACAGATGCAGACAAAATGGATTCAGCCTCGGTGAACCAAATGTTCACTGCTTTGCTGCAGCATATGGCAGAGGTGATGATTGCCTCTAATAATACAACTTTAGCAGTGTATCAAGTGGATGTTTGAATATTTCACATCCAGCGGAAACCTACAAATCAAGAATCTGCACTGGCTGAGCGCTCAGCTACAGTAAGAGACCAGACCCATGCCATAAAGGCCCTTCAAATGAATGTGGATGGTTTAGAAAATAGGAGCCACCACAACAATTTGCAGCTCCTAGTAGTACTGGAAGGTTCAGAACAAGGCACTATGGTTAATTTTCTAAAATTGGAGCTGCCCTGAATTCTAAAGCTGCCACCAGATACTCGATTCACAATCGAGCGGGTCTTTAGATCTCTCCAACCCAGGCCCAAGCCTGGTGAGAGACTGAGGTCCATCCTGGCCTACTTCCTAAACTTCGCAGAGAAGGATGCCATCCAGGCCAGAGCATGGGGGCTGGGCACTCTTGAGCGGAGGGGACATCGGCTAATGGTGTTTCAGGACTACCTGAAGGATTTATCTGACAGAAGGAAGGGGTACATGGAAGCTAGGTGTTTGCAGCACACCATGGGACTTACCTTCTCATTGAGATACCCAGCATCAGTGTGGCTCATTATTAATGGAAACCCTCTGAACTTTGACACACCTGGAGCTCAATGGATTATATTCACTGTACTTAGCAACAGTTTGACAAAAACATACAGAGGAACGCTTTTAAAAATGATAGGCAAATGACGGAGTGCAGGAATCAAACCCCCAATGCAGGGGAAGGAAGGCACATATCACAGAGCTCTGGGGTATGAATTGAGGCTTGTACTGAAGCAGGTGGGTTGCCAGCCCAGACTAAAAAACAGCAACAAAAGTCTAGGCACAACAGGCGGAATCATCCAGTGAGGACTGGGAACACTCTCTTAGACAGTAGACCTGTGTGCTCCGGTGTCCCCCAAGACTCCATTCTGGGACCCTTCCTGTTTAGTGTTTTTCTTAACAAACTCCTTCTTGTCTGCCGAGACAATGTTCTGCTGTATGCAGATGACGTTGTCATCTTCACCAGCAACCCTCACCTCAAAGCTTTGGAAAGATGGCTCCAGGAAAATTTTACAGACATCGAAAACTGGTTCTGCAAGCATAAACTCATAATGAACTACAAAAACATGAAAATAACATTGTTCTCTAATCCACAAAACATACATAGTTCCTACCCACTAACAATCACCAATGGGGTGGGCTCCCCCCTTGAACTGGTTCAACACTTTAAGTATCTGGGGTTATGACTGACAGTTCCCTGGCTTACACCAACCACATTGACAATGTCGCCAGGGCCATCAACTCACACATAGGGCTTTTTTACAGACATAAATCCTGTATGACACCAAAGGCCTTCAATTTAGCCATTCTCAGCTCTGTGGTATCACTTATAGACTATGGACTTGTCATCTATGGATCAGCCACGGATACATCCCTCCACTGCATCTTTGTAGCACTTAAAGCCTGCCAACTTCTAACAGGGTCTGCCTGTTTGACCCATACCTGTGACTTGTATGCCCAAGCCAACTGGCTCCTGTTCAAGAGCAGACTAATGTTTCAATCATGTATAATAGTGAAAAAAATGGACCTTGGAATGTTGCCCCCTGGTGTTCAGGAACTCCTCACCCTGTTCACCAACCTCTGCCACACCAGAAGTTCAGTTAATCAAGTTTTCAAAATTCCACACTGCCGTGCCTCCCAAGGTCAAAGATCTTTCACTCACCGGGACCCTCGTTGGTATAACTCACTTCACGTTGATATCTTTTCAGCACCCACGCTGGGCTCTTTTAAAAGTTTGCTTAAACAGCATCTTGTTGCCACAGTCAACTGCAACTGTTTCCACTAGGAGGCTCTAACCACTGACCCACTTCCCTGAGCCCTTTACCCCCACACCCCTACCCCTCTCTTGTCCCTTCCACACCCCTATTCTAGGCCCCACCTCTCCCTCTCCCCACATTCGTACTCCACTCAACCCTCCCCATCTCTTACACTCTACTCTCCTCACCTCTCCTCCCCTTGTCATGGACTTTGGCTGCTCCATGAGCCCCACCTGCTGTTAACCGTCTAGCTAATTTCTACTACCACTTCAGGTCACATGGGTCTCTCCCACATCCAATACCTCAATTAACCCTTAGGCTGCCAACAGAATTAGAACGTATAAGAATTTTGGACTGACATATTAGTCCGCGGCCCTGCAAGGGTTAACTCCCCATGTCTTGGCCTACTGGGTTGTAATCTCCCAATGCTATAACCCCTGATCCCACTCTCAAGATCCACCTCTACTCCATATTATCTCTCCCTCGACTTGGTGCTTCGGGCTGCAGTTCGTTAATTCTTGCTGACCTTGGGTCCTGCATTCATGATCTTCCTCTCCCCTCCATCCTGCTGTGTCTCTGTCCTACTCCCTTGTCCACATGTGATTCTTATCTTGATTTGTTATCTGTAGCATTCACTGTACATTGCCATGCATAGATAGCTTATCTACCCTTTTGTACCTTCTGTTTACTGCCTCTGAGTCACCTGTACTCCGGTACAACTATGTAGGATATTGGTTTTGTTTTGCTTATGTTACTCAGTAGACTGTCTGAATTTATCTTTCAACAGGAATGTTCCGTATGTAATTGTTTGATTGTAATATTGCTTACCCTATTGTATTGTTTTGCCCTTGTACATAATTCCTGTGATGTAGAACCTATTAAAGAGCTTTTAGCTAAAAGGTACTAATCCAAGATATTAATAAATAACTAAATAAATAAATAAATCCAGTGGAGAGAACAGGAACATGGAGCCCACCCCTGAATATTGGCCACAGCGAAGAGGAGCAGCCATCGATTACCAGCCCTTACTTTCTAAAAACAGATTTGGCCCCCTGGAATCTGAATCTCATGACCATCCTGCAGACATGGATCTAAGCAACCCGTTACCAGAGGAATCTGGAGTCCCTACAGAAGAGACAGTCTCATGGGCCACCACCATCGAGAGAAGCCTCCCACTGCAGTTTGAGGGCTTCGACTGGATAAATCAGGACTATGCAGTTCAACCACCTCTGGACCTAGTCATGCCACCCTCCAAGCTACAAGTAACTGATCCTGCCTCACTGACTACTGAAGCAAACAGCTGATGGACTAATAATAAGATGAGTGTGGTTACGATCTATTTGTGGGTGCTGTAGGGTAGAGGGCTGAAAGGATCGGGGAGGGGGGGGACAAGGGAATGAATAGATGCTAGCAAGGCCAGGAATGGCCTTGAAAACACTGGTCTAGGTGTTAATGCTCCTTCTTCCCTTCACCCATTGTTGATGGGTACTGAAGCACATGCAATGCCCGCACTCCCCTACTAGCGCCAACTTAGTTAGTGATCCAGCACCATTTGCAATTATCTGACTAGAGAGGTTCCCGGAATGCCTAAAATAAAGAAAAGTAAAGTATGCAAAAGCACACGAGAGAATAAGAAGCTATGGTACATGTTTATGTTAAACCGCTATTTTACTTGGTGTGTCACCAGAGTTGGAAGGGGGAAATTATGAAGCTTGTGGAAATTATGCGGTACAGGGAAATGCTTCCCAACTCCTGGTCCCTTTATATACATACCCCAGATATATAAACAAAGTCTTCACAACATCAGGTATAGCATCCCTCTCCCTACACATATACTGATGCGCTAACATGAAGCTGTAATGACTTTAATGCATCAGACACAAGCCAACACCCTCCAACGTTTATTTTCAAAGCTTCAATCCCGCATAACGGTGATCAATGGTGACAATGCATTATCCCTGTAATGACCCAAAACTCAACTCTCCTATGGAAGGCATAGTCTCTGCAAATTAAATTGGACCTCTGAGGGGATCCTCGGTGCCTCCACAGATAGACGGGTACCATATAATGCAATTGTGTACTGGACACCAGGGACCCAAATATACAAGCTAGCTCACAGTGTCCACTTTCTGATCCCAAAGAGGCACAAGCTGGGACATGAAAGCACGTGAGGCACTAAGCCTGGTGCAGTTCACCCCATGGTATGGAGTGAATGACTGCCCACATTAGGCTACTATGCATCCCCCCCAGGTAGGGGTATCTGAGATACCCCCCAAACTCACCGTACTAGCGTTTGGAAGTGCACAGCCCAGTGTTGGATGTGCCCTCTGGATAAAGGGGACCTAAAATCCCCTCTCATGCCTCCTAGGGGAGTCAGGTTGGCAGCAGGGAGCTCCTCGCCTCTGGCCATAAACCTGGGTTCCGTCCCTAAACAACCCACGTGGGTAGTTGTATATAGTTATTATTGGTTAGGTAATGCACTGTTTTTGTTAATGACTCCCGCCTGAGTGTTCAATAAAGAATGTTCACATGTGGTAGATAGTTCAGATGGATGGAATATAGGGGCAGGTGGCAGCACTTCAATATGCACAGTGTTAAAAGGGTAGCTACAGGTCGGTGTAGCATTATTGGCTTGCTCCTGCATGAAAGCAGTGGATCCTCATCACAGTTTAATTTACCACATATCAGATTAATTCCCCAACCCCAGATAACTGATTATGGATGTTTTGGTTTGAGAAAGTGCTTTCTCGAGTAAAGAAGATGAGGACCCGACAAGGTTTACAGCAGGAAACTAAGCTCATGAAAAATGGTCATGCATACCTAGTTAAGGACTGGGTAGGCCAGGAAATCCACGCAGGTGCCCCCTCCAGGAAATGTGGAGAAGTGATTCTCCTCCACAAAAACCTCCCCTGGACAGTAACCGCACAGTGTTCCAACACCCTAGGCAGATGGGTAATGGCACTCTGTGAAACCTACTGTAGCAGGCCCCTTAACATTTTGTAACATATACACCCCAAATCATGATGACCCTAGCTTCTTCTATGGCCTAGCCAACACGATTGATTCTATGGCCCCTCCCCAATGCCCCCTACTGTTGTATACATGGAACCCTCTGATAGAAGCACAACAGGGAAGGAAACCCACACCAGGGCCAAACAAGACCTAAAACAGCTAATGACAGACTGTGGTCTCACAGACACCTGGCACATGTTCCATCCCTGGGAGAGGGACTATACCTACCATTCAGAGGTGCACAAATCCTTATGTAGGCTGGATCTCTGGTTAACATCCCCCCACTAACCCAAAGTGCGCTGGATTCCATTATTCTACCCATGATGATCTCTGACCACGCCCCCGTGCAGCTCTACATAACCTTGGGCCCCAAAACCCCATCCTCCTCCTCCAGCTGGAGACTGGATCCCATACTTCTAAGGGACCCAGATTTTGTCTCCTGGGCACAGAGGGAGACCTCTATGAATTTTCAAGAAAACTCTGTATCTGATACCTCAGCCAGGGTGATGCGGGAGGCCGTCAAGGCCACTATAAGGGGGAAATCATGGTATATGCATAGAAGAGAGAGGGAACAGTGTCTCTTGAGCCTGGAAGCAGACATAAAGGGAGCTAAAACAGAGTACAAGGCCCAGCAATCTCTAGATCCACGCACTCAGCTGGGTAAAAAAGTCTAGGGAATTTGGTTTGAAATTAATGAGCTAATAAACAGGAAGGCCAAAAATGCTGTTCTCAGACTATGGCGTAGGTTTTGGGAGTAGGGAGATAAAGGAGGGAAGGTGCTGGCTTACCAGTTAAGAAAGCAACATGTGGACAGGCATATCCGATGTCTTCAAAACTCCCAAGGGAAAGTGAAAACAAATCCTCAGCAGATAAATGACATAATGCAATCATTCTATGCACAACTACCTGTATATACATCCTCCCATACCAAGCCCACTTCAGGGGTCCAGACCTTCCTTGACAAGCTATCCCTCCCTAAGCTTACTCCCCAGCAAACACAAAGCCTAGACTCCCCCATATCAGCAGCAAAAGTGACCAAGGCACTGCTATCCCTTAAGGTGGATAAGTCACTGGGAGGTGATGGCTTCTCGATAGACTTCTATCAGCCCCTGGCTCCACAGATAGTGCCAATGCTTGCATAGCTCTTCACTGAGGCTGAGGAATCTGGCTCAATGCCCAACACATTATGGGAGGCCATAATCACAGTAATATCCAAAAAGGGCAAAGACCCAAATCTGTTGTCCAGCTACAGACCCATCTCACTTGTTTATTTTTTGGTTTTTCCTGGCTCTTTTCCCCCTGGTATCAGAGGTTCTAGGTCTCCCTGCACCGCTCGCTGACCCCCATCCCCAGGCTTACCTCTCCTGGGCAGAGACACAGGGCAGGCACCCCCCTCCCAAGGAACTTGGCCCTCTAGCCCTGGCTTGCCCCCCAGTGCAGGGACACAGGAGAGGGACCCTTCGGCAGACCTTAGTCTGCAGCAGGAAAGGTGGTGGAGATGGGGTTCATCATTTTTTTCTGAGAGTTTTTCGCTGGGGATGGGGATGTGCAATGATGCCAGCATGTTTCCTGCCCCCCAGTATGTGGCACTAGCCATGACTGTACCCCCAGCCTCTGCCAGAGGTTCGCATAGCACTGGACACTCTTCCCCCTCCCCCCAGAGAAGAAGAGCAGTCCCTGGGATGCTCAATCCTTCTCCCCCCAGCCAGCCCTTCGACTCACGAGTCCACCTCTGAACCCGGGATGTTGGCACTGCAAGCAGATGCCTTGCAGCTGTGCCAGCGGGCTGGCTAACCCACCGTATTTATAAACACAGACAGCAGGGTCTACGCCAAGGTGTTGGCCAACAGACTCAGCCCCCTGACAGCCACACTAATACATCTCTCTCAGGTTGGCTTTATACCAGGTATGTATAGTGCAGACCATATCAGAACCCTTCTCAACCTGATGCACAAAGCAAGAAAAATGGAATCCCCAGCAGCTGTCATTGCAGTGGTTTTTAAAAATGCTTTCAATCCCCTAGAATGGTACTACATTCACATGGTACTTAGTCATCTGGACATAGGGGCCAGGTACCAGATATGGGTACAGGCATTCTACACAGACCCCTCGGCCAGGATCACCACAAATTACCTTTTATACTCCCCCTTCTAGTTAGAAAGAGGCATAAGGCAAGGATGCCCCCTCTCCCCCTTAATGTTCGTCCTGGCAATTGAGCCCCTAGTGGCAGTCATCCACCAGCATGTGGAAATCGGGGGATACAGGTGGGACATAGTGAATACCACACATTAATGTAGGCAGATCACCTTCTAATACCATGGCTGACTTACGACAATCCTTGGCACCAGTTCTATCCTTATTGGACTCCTTTGCCAGCCTATCAGGCCTAAAGGTAAATCAGTCTAAAAACTGAAATCCTACCTCTGAACCCACAGTATCAGGCTAACTTAGCCTACGAATCTGGTCTGCATTTGGCAGAAAAGGGAGTATCGTACTTGGGCATAAAAATAATACTTCAGTATGAGAAAGTGTGGGATGAGAACCTCCAACCACTCCTGCAAGCATGTAAGGTCAAGTCTGATAGATGGAAACTGTTAAATCTTACCCTAGCAGGGAACACAGCAGCCATAAAAACGGTTATGGCCCCAAAGATTTTCTGTCTTTTTACCCACATTCCCCCTACCCATAAACCAGGCCTGTTTCCAGAAATAGACAAATTAAATGGAGATTTCTTCTAGGAGGGTAAAAAATCCCGGTTCAGATGTAACAAACTGCTCACACTGGAATCTAAGAGGTTGGAATCTCCCATGGATTGAGGGATACAAAGATGCTTTCCAGGGTGCACAAACCCTACAGTGGTTCAACCCCAGTTTGAACCAGTCTCCTCATTGGGTTCATATGGAACAAACCATAGCATGGTGGCCACCACAGCCTCTGTCCTCTGCCTACCCCTGGGGAAACAATTCTCTAAACATCCCACCATACCTCCATCTATTAAACACTAGAATTAAGTCCACAAGTTAGTAGGGTCCATTCCTTTTCCCACACCCCACATGCACCTCTGAAGCAACCCCTGTATTCAAATAGACAGAAAACAAATTATATGGAATCACTGGGTGTGCAAGGGGATTCTCCTATTACAAGACATCTTGGACTCAGGGACAGGGACCATGGCCACATACTGCAAGAAAGATTGGGGCTCCCACACAATGAGCTGTGGCATTACAAGCAGATACAGGAAGCAGGTAAACCACTTCTATGCAACCCCACCTCCCTCACAGCAGGCTCAACACTCAAAAAATGTCTCGCAATCCCAAGAGGCCTATCAGGCAGGATCTACTTACACATTAGAGACACAATACCCAGCCAATCTGAAAAAGCTAGGGTTAGGTGGGAGAAGATGCTGGGCAGCCCCATCACTGAAGAGCAATGGTCTCAGGCCCGGAACAATGTACACTCTACTGTAAAAGACACCAGTAGCAGACTAATACAAAATAAAATACTCCATTGATGATACAGGACCCCCATGATTCTTAGCAAAGCTCACATAATTGATAACAATAAATGCTGGAGATGTCTAGCAGACAGGGAGGACCTCCTTCATATTCTGTGAACACGCCTAAAACTCTGGTCTTTATGGAAACAAATGTGTGATATTGGAACCAAGGTCTTGAAGAAGCAGATCCCCCCTCACTCTCACCCCTTCTGTTAGGGATAAAATCTGATACGTTGACCTTGACCTACCCTGAATTCAGATGGCTGTCCCTACTGACCATGCAGGTCAAGAGAGCTCTCTTGTGCAACTGGAGATCCACCAATATACCCGCCACCAATGGGATCCTTACATCCCTCACTAGAATAGTTGGGTTGTACAGGATCTCACACTAAACTTAACAAAATGATTCCTTATTATAAGTGCTGGGCCCCATGCATGGCCTTCATACATCCACGCACAGGAGTTGGCTAAGCACAACGCAGACCTAATACTCCATAAACCCCTGTGGGGATACCGCTGGCCCCATAAACATGGTGCCCCAAATACACACTTTTCTTTTTGATCAGGAGTATTGCAGGCCAGCTCTCACCCTTTAAACTCCATCTGCTCATCACAATGCAGGTATAACCTCAGGCAATCAGCACAGTTAACCGTTTTTGTGTTATGAACTGTTATTATTATTAATCTAGATACTGTGTGTGTTTTTTGATCTGTTCAAAGTGTTATGAGTCATGGGTGCCCCAACTACAATAGGCCTCCATGCAGGATCAGTAAAAAAAACATGAAATAATCCAACCTGCAAATACACCCACACTAAAAGAAGCATACACCATCCACCCTTAGAAATGTAAATAATGTCTTGCAGTTCTTTTCCTTACTATGTTCACCGTAGATTTCTCACAACATCTGGGGCTGGATACCCCGTAGGCCCAGTAGTGGAGGTACACCCTGCCCCAAGGTTTTTGGCATAATAAGGTAATGCGAACGATGACTATAATGTACCACTTATTTGTATACATCTTATTATTGCCATGTATTTTCCTGATTATACTCTTGAAAACAAATAAAATCATTAACAATAAACTGACTGCAGGGGAGATGGAAGCTAGGAGAATCACTGAGAAGCAAGAGCTAGTGGGGAAACTAGCTAGGGATCTCACTGAACAGGGGACTAGTAGCAGCAAGGTGGGTAATGGTAGGGTTGAAGTTCAAATTAGGATAGGGGATGAGGCCAGTGAGCGAGGGCTGGCAGAGCCTACATTCAGCATGAAAAATAAAAACAATTAGGAGATGAGGGAAAAATATAGGAAAGACTAAAGGAGAATAAGGAAGATGGAACAATCCCTCTTTACAAGACATTGGTTCAGTCCTATCTGAAGTACTGCGTGCAGTACTGGAGGCCGCACCTGCACATGGACATTAACAAAATGGAGGTAGTCCAGAGAAGGGCAACCAAAATGGTGCAAACTGTTTTCTAACATATGAGGACAGATTAACGGAGCTCAATATGTATACCCTAGAGCAAAGTAGGGAAGGAGATGATATGATCGAAACATTCAAATATCTTAAGGGCATTAACAAGGTGAAAGAGTCTAACATGTTTCAATATAAGAAAAATAGCAGGACAAGAGGACACAGCATGAGATTAGAGGGAGGCCGATTAAGGGGTAATGTGAGGAAGTTCTTTTTCACAGAAAGGGTGGTGGATACATGGAACCACCAACCTCAGGAAGTGATGTATATGAATCCAGTACAGGGCTTCAAACAGGCATGGGATAGGCATAAGGGAACAATACAGATGAGTATGAATAAATAGGCCATTGACAGAGTAAAGGCCGATAGCACATTCATAAGGTAGAAAAAGATGGGCAGACTGGATGGGTCTTGTGGTCCTTATCTGTTGTCAACTTCTATGTTTCTATGTTTCTATGAATAGGAAAATACAAGTGAAGATAAGGAGATGGAAAGGGGTCTGCCTTAATGCCAGGAATGTGGGAAAAAAATTAGTGTGCTTCAGGCAGTGGCGGCAGACATTGAAATAGATCTAACAGCCACAACTTGGGCCACAGAGAACAACAATTGGGACTTGACAGTCACAGGATACACCATGTTCAGACATAGTAGAGGAAAAGGTAAAGGAGGAGGTGCAGCCCTGTATGTCAGGGAAGGCATAGAGGCAGAGGAGGATGGAAACATCAGGGGGAGGTAATGGAGAAACAGAATAGCTGTGGGTTCAGCTCATGGCATCCTCAGGCAATAAACTACAAATGTGGGTGATCTGTAGACCTCCAGGACAGGGGTAAGAAAGAGAGATAAGGAGCTAGGGGAAGAACTGGAAAGGGGGTGGCAAAGTGGAAAGTGGTGGTAGTGGGAGATCTAAACCTGCCAGATATTGATTGGTAATTCCAATGGCCAGGAGCTCCAGCACTCTGACCCTGCTGGATATCTTGCAGGACTGTCTGTTGGTGCAGCTGCTTAAGGAACCCCCTAGGCAGGCTTCTATTCTTGATGTAGTGCTCACCAATGCAGAAGTGGTAGGAGAAGTGAGAGTAGGGAAGACACTAGGTTCAAGCGACCATAACTTTATATGTTTCGACCTGGCCCTTGGGACAAGTAAGCCCTCATCAAAAGCTGAAGTCTTAGATTTCAAAAGGGCAGACTTCAAGGAAAAACAAGAGAAGGAAGAATGGGAAGAGTATCAAATGGGAATGAGGGAGACTTAGAGTGTGATCCGAGAAAGAAAGGCAGACACAGAGCTGCATATTGCAGAGGGGGTCGGGGGTAAAAACAGTTCTTTAAATATATTAGAGAAAAAAGAAAGAAGAGATGAGGAATTGTTAGGCTAACAGAGTGAGGTAGGGTAATTGAGGAGGACGAGCATGAAGCAGCTATTCTTAATGACTGTTTCTGCTTGTGTTCACAAGGAAAGACAAAGGGCCGCTGCCAGAGAGTGGCATTAAGGCAGCTGTAAGGAGGATCCCTGAGGTGAGGCAGCAAATATTTACCAGTGAAAGGGTTTGGAAATGCTAGCAGCCCTAAAGATAGATAAGGCCCAGTGTCAGATGGGATGCATCTGAGAGTGCGCAAGGAACTGGCAACAGAACTAACTGAACCACTGGTAGGGCTATTCAATAGCTCAATTCAGACAAGGGTAGTTCTACAAGGCTAGAAGGTGGTTGACATAGTCCCACTGCATAAGGGCGTGGGCAAGGAACAACCAGGTAACTACAGACCTATCAGTATTTCCTCTATTTTGGGTAAAGTGATGGAAACACTAGTCAAAGTGGACCTCCTGAATTACCTGGAGAGTAAAGGACTCCAAGATAGTGAAGAGCATGGGTTCATGGCAGGGAGGTCTTGTCAGACCAACCTGATAATATTCTTTGCCTAGTAATGAGGGTAGTGGATAAGAGCCATGCTGTATATTTACTATACTTTTATTTCAGAAATGCTTTCATCTCAGTGCTTCACAGAACATTGCTGAAGAAGCGGGGATCTGGGTGCAGTGAAGGAGAGTTAGATAAGTGAGAAACTGATTAGAAGGGAGACAGCAGAGCGCAGTGGTTAATGGAGTCAAATCAGAAGAGAAGGAGATCACCAGTGGGGTGCCGCAAGGATTGGTCCTGGGTCCATTCCTTTTCAATATGTTCACCAGTGATATGGTAGATGGAATCCAGGGCAAAATGTGTCTCTTTGCAGATGACTCTAAGCTCTGTGACAGGGAAGACAGCGAGGAGGGGATTAGGGAGATCCAGAGAGACTTGCAAAGGCTAGAGAGGTGGTCAAAGGTTTGGCAGTTGAAATTCAATGCCAAAAAGTGGGAGGTAATGCACATAGGGAACATGAACTCCAGGACAGAGTACTGCATGGGGGGGGAATGTAAAGCTGGGCACAACCTCTGAGGAAAGAGACCTAGGGGTCATCATCAGTGACTCCCTAAAACAATTAAACCAGTGTAACAAGACCTACAGTAAGGCAAACAGGATGCTGGGATGTATAGGCAGGGATACTGAAAGCGCAGAAGGAAAGAGGTATTACTACCTCTCTATAGATCACTGGTGAGGATCCTGTATGCAGTTCTGGAGTCCTCACAAGAGAACAATCTGGACAGGGTGGAGACAGTGCAACATTGGGTGCACAAAATGAATCAGCACCAGCAGGGCAGATCTTACGAGGATCAACTCAAGTCACTGAATATGTTCTCACTGGAGGCCAGATGAGAGGGGGAGATATGACACAGACCTTCAAGTTCCTGAAAGGAATGAACAAGGTAAACTGTGAGGAACTATTTAGTATAAGTATCAGATGAAAGACACGGCATGAGTGGAAACTGATGGAGGGGATGTTCAAGAGGGAAGTGAGAAAGTTTTATTTTACAGTAAGGGTGGTGGAGCTGTGGAACAGTCTGCCAGCTGATGTGGTGGTCACCAAAACTGGCAATGGTTTCAAACACAGCTGGGACAGAGTGAAAGGCCTAGTGGTTCCTCAGGCTGATTGCGGTAGGATGGTGAGAATGGGGTGGACAGTGTTGGTTAGACCCCTGTATGGACAATAGGTCCCTGGCTTTGTTAGGGTTTATGGGCAGACTGGATGGGTGAGTGGTTTTATTGTTGGCACTGTCTATATTTGGAATTCCCTGCCCCATCATCTTAAAGTCTTAAAATCCCACAATGTTTTCAAAAAAGAGCTGCTCTCGAATCTAAAAACTTTAAACACCTGCTCTTGCTTCTGATCGCTACCCTCACCTTGTTAACTTGTCCTGCTCCCTCTTTCTGCTAAATACTGCCTCTTTGTCTTTTTTCTGTTTCAGTTTTCTGGGACACGTTCCTCCTTCCTCCCCCTCCTTAATCTATCTCACTTCCGTGTAGGTTTCCCCTACTATCATCCCCTAGATGTCCTAAATCACTTCTGCTTCTCTAATATTTTAACATGCCTGCTCCTGTTTTCATTACCCAACCTCTGAGGGCAGTTTTACCAAATCAAAGCACTTTACTCTCCTCCCCCTTTCTTGCATCCTCTGCTCAGGAAATGTCCTTGACTATCTATATAGTACCAAAGTCTAAATTGTTACCATCCTAGATTAAACTGTTGAATTGTATTGTACCGCCTGTCTTAATTTCAGCTTTTGCAGATCGTAATCTGATGTTACTTTTACTGAAAATGTATTTGTACCAAATCTTTATATCCATTGCACTTAAATCCACTACCTCTGTAACCTCCTGGAATTTCTAATAATCCTGTTTATGTGTGAATGATTTGCTTCTAATTACTGTAAATGTTTTTTTGCTCCCTGTATCTGTAATGATATTTGCTCTCTGTAATTGTACTATCCCGGATCATGGCTGAAAATAGGTATTTTTTTGTCTCCTGCACTTACCTGGTTAACAAAAACAAACAAATAAATAAATGTTTCTATGATTTCATATCTCTTTAGATAAATATTTCATGACACTTTAGATAGACATTTTGTTTGTAGACCTGGTTCATAGTTCAACTATAAATAATATCTACCTTTCAGATCACGCCCCAATATGCCTGGAGTTAGGCATTATGCAGGACCACAAAAATACACTCTGGCAGTTTAATAATTCCCTTTTGCGAGATCCAGCATTTCAAACCTTGATAAAGAAACCCATTTCGGACATACTCCAGGATAATGCTTCCCTAGAAGTTTCCCCTCAACTTCTCTGGGACACATTAAAATGAATCCTTCCGGGCTACATCATTGCCTACCCTGCCGCAAGAGAAGGCAGAGTGAGGCATGGTTGAAGAAGCACCATGAGCAGCTCAGGTTCCTTCAGCTTGCCCATATGCAGGGTGACCTCACCCTCACTCAGCAGATCTTTCAAACCCAGCAGGAGATACAAAAACTACTAATGGATAAAATGTCACAAGCATTAATATAGCTCTGTCAGAAAGACTACATGGGGGGGGGGCTCGGGCATTGAAGGTTTTGGCCTGTTGCCTTACAAAACAGAGCCAGGTGGTTTCTGTTCTTGAAATACAGGATTTACAATCTGGTATGATGACTACAACCACTTCTCAGATTCTTCGGGTCTTCTGTGAATATTACTCTGACCTTTATACAGAGTCCCCGCCACCCAACCCGGAGGTTATTAGTCACTTCCTGGAGGAGTTGCAGCTACTGACACTGGATGCCTCTCAGATACAGTCCCTACTTAGGCCTATAACCTAACAGGAGTTACTTGCCATTGTCAAAAACTTGAAAAAAGGAAAAAGGCCCAGCCCAGATGAATATGGAGTCGAGTTTTATAGGGCTACTCTAGAATTCATAAAGGACCACTTGCTGTCTGCATTCCAAGAAAGTCATGATACATACCGCAATATAGCCTAACTCATGGCGGCAAGCTGCATTATCAGCTGTCTTGAAACCTAACAAACCACCCCATTTACGTGACTCATACCATCACATATTAGTTCTCAATCAAGATTATAAAATTTACACTGGTATACTGGCACACCGTTTGGACTCCACTCTTCCCACACTAATACATCTTGACCAATCAGGTTTCATTAAATCTAGGCAAACCACGGACAATATTAAAAGAACCCTACACCTCATCAACCATGCCCATCTCAGTAAGACCCCATTGTCAATACTCAGTTTAGATGCCCAAAAGGCATTTGATAGAGTTTCTTGGCTCTTTCTGAGACATACACTAGTGAAATTTGGCTTCTCCCAAGAATTCCTTAATAATATTCAAGGTATATACACTAATCCTCAAGTGACTGTTAGGGTTAATGGATCCCATTCCCCATGGTTTCATTTGTCACGAGGTACCAGACAGGGCTGTCACCTTTCCCCATAGTTGTTTGCCCTTTATGCAGAGCTCATAGCCCAATGCCTGCGTCAATCGTTATAGCTCCAAGACTATGTGGTGGGAGATCATCTGCATAAATTGGAGTACTATTCAGATGATCTTTTGCATTATATCTCTAAGCCTGAGTCCTCATTACTGGATTTTGGAGCATTGTCTCCAAACTATTGAACAAGTCTCTGGGTATAAGAGAAATCCCCACAAAACTGAAGTCTTAACAATCAGCTCTGCCCCATCTGCACTCCTGTAGCAACGGGATCAACCGCATGTTCGATATCTGGGCATTTCCTTAACACCAGATCGACTGAATGTAGTGGCTCAAAACTACAACTCCTGTTTTATCCAGGTTAAAATGGATCTCCAAGCCTGGATGCATCTTCCCATATCCCTAATAAGCAAGGTGCAATCCGTCCAGATGAATGTCTTACCCTGGGTACTGTATATATTACAAAACATCCTATACATACCTTCCAGGGGTGAGTTTAATAGATGGGATAGAGTTATCTCTTCCTTTCTTTGGTGGGGGAAGCACCCCAGGATAGCACTGAAGACGCTACACCTACCTAAGACTAGAAGGGGCCTAGCCCTTCCATGTCTACAAAAATATGCTCTGGCAGCCCTTCTCACTCATTTGTCATATTGGTTCTGCTCTCCAACTCAGGCCCCTTCATGGGTACAGATAGAATGTACCATTTCCCCATCTCATCTTGATTATACTGCAATATTCCAACCGAATAGCCCAGATTCTACTCGAGGGGTATCCCTTTACACAGCAAATTTGCTATACCACTGGAGGGCTTATCTGAAACAACCAGAAAATTTTAGGGGAGCTAGATGGGTTGGGATCCCAGCTTTAGACCCCAGTTTACTTCTGGCAAAGCTGGATCACAGATTCAGGGGTTTGTTGAGATAAGACCTTGTCCATGCATATCATTTTTATCAAGATGGAGTTTTTAAGTCATTCTTCCAATTACAGACAAAGTTTTCCCTTACCCAGATAGACATTTACAGGTATTTACAGATGCAGCACTTTTTGGGAAGCATCCTGGGTCTTGCTATGGACCCTAGGGGGTTTCCCCCCATTTTTCAATTTTTAATCCATATCCAGCAGGAACTCTCCATAACGCATCTTATCTCTCGCTATATCAAGCCCTTTCAGACCTCCCATTCACATTAATGAATGTGGTACAAACAACATGGGAAGCAGAACTCCTAAATGAATTATCTCCGGAACACTGGCTAAAGATATGGCACAGACAATGCCAAACAACAAGCTCCTATAGTTGGCAGGAATATAGTTGGAAAGTGGTGTCTCGATATTTTCGTACCCCACTAATCACTGCCAAATTTCAAGCTTCGCGGGACTCCTCATGTTGGAGACCCTGTGGCTGTGAGGTGTCTACGCACACCCATGTCTTCTGGGCCTGTCCTATAATAACTCCATTCTGGCAGGAGGTGGAGCAGATTACAGGAGAAATATTCCTCAATTTAGGGTCCCTAACTCCAGAGATAGCAATTCTACTGCATTTCTCTTCAAATTTCAAACAACAGTAGCAACAGTAGCTCCTAAATATTCTCCTAACAGCCACCACCAAAAAAGTATTGACTAGACTATGGTTACAGCCTACTCTACCAACAATAAGTCAATGGGAAGGCACCGTTTATGACATTTATCAATTAGAAAGCCTGATGGACCATTTTCAGGATAGATTACCCCTTATAATGAATAAATGGACGATTTGGTTTCTACACATTTCAAATAGGAGACCAGACATATTACCATAGGGAACCTGGAGCCTGGTTGGGTGGGAGTGGAAACTGATTGGTCCAGTTAAAGTCCATCCTTGCAGATAACTTATAGATATAGTGGAAACTCTCCCTTGTCTTATGGGATCTTTAGATTGGGGGCCGCTCCTCTATGGGCCCCCAGGACATTTCTTTATAATGCTGGTTAAATGTGGAATACCTTCTGTATTAAGGATATGTATGTAATGCTGCTACTGTATGTTTTACTTGAAAGTGCAGATGATGGTATGTACCACTTTAAAACCTAATAAAAATTATAATTTAAAAAAATACATTTTGTTTGTTTTTTTAGCAGAATATATTGATTGTGTGCTTTGCAGTTTATGATTCCTGAGCTATGTTGCCACCAGGGTGGTGAAGAATGGTAGTTTTTCATGTATTTTTTTATCTGCATGATATATTTTTTTATATTGCTGGGCTGCATGATTTGCATATTAACATTTTGATCCTGGTAGGTTGGAGTCTCAATGAATGTACCCCAATGATGCAATTCAAGGAGGGGTAGGAGAAACCTAGACATATAGACAATGTCGGCAGAAAAAGATCATTGGTCCATCCAGTCTGCCCAGTTTTATCATACTTCACCATATGACCTCCAGTTGGGGTATACACCCTCCTCTTCCTCCCTCACTTTTCTGCCTTACAGCTACCCCCCCCCCCCCCCCGAATAACTATTATGCTTTTTACTCTGTCCCACCCATGCTTGAATCCATTAATTGTTTTTGCACCCACCCCCTCTGCTGGTAGCTTGTCCCATGGCTCAACCACTCTCTTTGTGAAGTAAAACTTTCTCTCATCCCTCCTAAATCTCCGCCCCCTGCAGCTCGCATTCATGTCTTCTGGTTTTTGACACACCATTCCTGCTAAATAGTTTCTCATAGTTTATCTTGTTTGTTCCTTTCAGGAACTTGAAGGTCTCTGTTATGTCGCCCCTCTTCTTTTTAGTCTCCAGCAAGTACATGTCCAGTGCCCTAAGCTGATACTCATTGGGTCTGCCTTGTTGGCTATGAACCCTTTTTAGTTACTCTGCATTGCACTATCTCTAACCTGTCTTTCCTCAGGTGAGGACTCCAGACTGGGTGCAGAACTCCAGATGGAGTCTCACCAGTAATGTACTGCAGTGTTACCTCTTTCCTCCTGCTGTCAAAACCTCTTCCAGTACACCCCAACATTCTGGTTGCCTTGCTGTTGGCCTTGTTACATTGGCTAGTTTGTTTTAGGGGGTCATTTATGATGACCCCTTGGTTCCGTACCTCAGAAGTAGTGGCCAGCTTAATCCCACCCGTCTAGGACTTCTTGTTTTTTTTTGTTCCCTATGTGCATCACCTTTCACATCTTGTCATTGTATTTTAGGTCTAGTATGAATTTATTGTTTAGGTGCTATGTTAATTCCGTGCCGTATGATGTGGTTTACACCAATCAAAAAGAAGAATTGTATAGAGCCTATTGATCAATTTTGTCAAACCTCAGTTTTCCTGTTCCTGTACATTTTAACAGCCTGTTCAAGATGTCTGCTTAAGAAAATTCATGGAAATCATTTATGACATCATAGTGCTTAGTAAAGCAACAGTCTGGTTTGTCACAGTCAAGACCACATAGTTGTAATGAATACATGATTGAATGAATGAATGAATTTATCTTATATTTCACAGGATAGATCTACTAGACCATAGGCCCATTTACATAGTTGTCCTGCATTATTTATTTATTTAGGCCTTGTTACATTGGATAGTTTGTTTTAGGGGGGTCATTTATGATGACTCCGGTTCCTTTCCTCTGAAGTAGTGGCCAGCTTAATCCCACCCATCCAGTACTTCTTCTTGGGGTTCTTGTTCCCTGTGTGCATCATAGGTTTTAACAGCAGGAGGAAAGAGGTAACACTACATTGCAATAGATTACTGGTGAGACTCCACCAGGAGGCAGTATGGCACAGTGGTTAAGGCTCTGAGCTGGAGACCTGGGTTTGAATCCCGCAGCCCTCACTTGCATACTATGTGACCCTGAGCAAGTTACTTAACTTCCTTGTACTCTCAGATTGCACCTATAAACAAGTTTTCAGCTTAGTGTATCTCTCCTAGTAAAAAAAAAAAGATTTGCTTTTGGTAACCGTGTATTAGACAGGATTGCCTATTTTCAGACATGACCCAGGAGATTACAAATCAAGACAAATTACAAACAACAGTATAGGGAAAAGCAGATACAATGTAGTACATAAAAGAGATCAGCAACCTTAACAGGGGAGTAGTATTACATAGCCGAAAGTGAAATGGTATAAATTGCAAAGCTTTACAGATCTAAGCTGCTAACAGAGTAAGTGACATAAGTGCAAAACACCAGTGCTGGTGGCAAAGGAAGAGGGAAAGGGACAGGGTAGGATAGAAATGCAAGGCAAGGAGAGGGATAATGCAGAAGTTAAAGGCATTTACATGCATCCAGGGATGCTAGGTAGTTGAAGAGGGCATGCTTGAAGGCAGGGTGAGAATTGGAACATCTAAGAGAAAGTGGAAGGGAGTTCCAGAATTTTGGAGCATGGAAGGAGATGGCGAGTTCACCCATTTTGGTGGAGCATTTGGGGACAGAGACCAGCACAGAAATCGTGGACCAGAGGAGATGGGAGCAGTTGGCCAGGGTGAACAAGACAGAAAGGGAGGAGGGGAGAGAAGAACAACCTATGGAATATAAATGCCGGGAAGAGGGGGATAACCAGCGGAGGTCAGAGTAATGTGTGCAACGGTGTGTGAGACGATGGGCAGATGATGCAAATCTGCAGACATTGTTAGTGGTAACACCCCACATGTGTAGGACATTTGCCTGTGCTTGAGCAAAGACTTACAGTGCATAGCACAGACCAGGGAGCAGAAGTCCTTGGGCGATGGAGATCCTTGCGACGGAGGTCAGGGTATGGCGGACACAATAAGCCAGACCAATTTTGGCTTTGATAGACTTGCAAGCCACTTTGACTTGGAGAGAGAAATTGAGCAAGGGATCCAGTGTAACTCCTAAGTATCTGAAGGAGTCAATAACTTGTACAGGAGAGCCGTTGAGACAAGAGAAACTTACAATACAATAACATAAAATAAAAAAGCATGTACAGGTCATGAGACACACTAGGATAATGCATGTCAAAAAACACATTTAATATAGTCAGTAATGTCATGAAGCATATTAAGTGCAATCACATATGAATGGTGTCCATTTACAGACAGCAATTTTAAACTGAGTCTGAGTTGGAACTGATCGTAGGTGTCGCAGATGTGTCTCAGAAGTCGATTCCAAAGAGAAGCTGTCACACATGAAAAGGACATTTTGCCATACCTTGAATGCATCCTTGTGTAACCCCCCTATAAATGGGGGTTCCCAAAAGTCTTCCTTGGGTGTGCCTAAATGCTCACTGCCAGGCTGGTGTTCTGTGTCTTTACAGGTTTAAAAGTGTCAGCATGTGAGTGCACTGTTAACCTCTGTGCCTGTCTCTTTCAGAGTCGCCTATCTTGTAATATGCAATTAATCTGGTAGGGGCCGAGTAGTTTCAGGCTTGAGTCCCACCCAGACTGCAGTAATATTGCTCCATTCTGCCACTGCTAATTGTGCAGAGGGATCCCTGCTTGAACCTATGATATTTGCTGATTATCTGTTTTAATAATAATAATGATAATGTAGTTTGTCTAACCTGTCTTCCTTTGCAGCATGGACATTTCTGTTTTGCACCACCATCTTGGTTCTGGCCTGCCAGTTTGGACCAATCAATACCTTTGGGGACCTTAAAATGGAGACTGTCCCCAGTGGTCTTGTGGGAGGGAATTTCTGTAGGAATTGTAGTTTTTACAGTTTGATACCTAAATGGACCTGGAGGGGGAGCCCTTGCTGTGACAGACAGGTGGATCAACCAAATGAACATTTTGGATCACTAGGAAGTCCTGGTGCTGCTTGCAGCAGTGTGTCAGTGTAGAGTAGGAGTTGAAAGAGTGAGGAGTTCGAGTTTTTAAAGCAGCTGCTCCTGTGTAGTGTGCAGGGGAAATTGGTGGGAAGGCTGTGTCTGGCCTGCCTGCTACCATCTTCCTAAAGTGAAGAGACTTAATCCAAGCATCGGACTTTATCCAAACTTGCGACCTTCTTCCTGAATTGTGACTAATTTCACCTGAAGAGGACCGAAGACTTGTTTTTGTGCGATCAGACTGTCAGGACTTCCAAAATGACCGCAGAGCATATGGTTTGCACAGAGACACTGTGAATTGCAACCGGACTGTCATCCAAACTGTGGTATTTATCTGCCTTTACTGTAAATGTGCTGAATGTGGAAACTCAGTTGCGATTTGGTTCTCCACTTTGCTGAATGTGTCACATTCGCTGGAAGCTGCATCCAGCAACATTATCGGACTATATCAAAATTTTTCACCTGCTCTGGGCCTCAACACCTTAGCCCTGACTGCCTCTCACACTGCAGAGTTTCGATCGATGAGAGATCCGCCTAGGGATTTGGCTCTCTGCTCGACACCAACAAACAGGAACAACACCACAGTGAATCGTGTGGGCCCTGCTTCTCCTGGCAAACCAGCACATCATCCTGAGGTCTCCATTTTGTCCATCCTGCAACCTGGTCTGGGTATTGTGAGTAGCCATCAGGGTAGCTCCCTTCAACATAGCTCAAAATCAAAGTGTGTCATCTGATTTAATTGTTTTGATTGATTTTCATGAACTGAGACCTCCGGCTCCAGGACACAAATTGTGGGTTAAGGTGCATGTTGTGTTTTCTTTTCCTAAGAGCCCCAACAACAGCTGCAATGCCGGTCTACCCTGGGCAATGCATCAGGCTAGCCTGTAGTTCCAACTGGGTACCCAGAGTGTGTGTGACTGTGATAGAGGGACTCTTAGAGGCATGCATGCTTAACCTGATTATATCAGGATTAGAATCAAGCACCAGATTACTGCCCCTCCCTTGTTCAAGCCCTCTCAATAAATCAGATCTGAATCCTTTTGCATTTAAACTGGTTGTGGTGTACCTCTGTGTAAGAAATACTGTGATACTGTTGGTTACTGTTATAAGCCTTATTTTACAGGGGGTCTCCAGGGTTAAGCCAGCCGATCCAGCCTTGGTGGTAGGTGCAACAAAGGTGGAGTCAACATTGTATCCTGGTGTTAATTGCAATTGTGTATACATTGACTGGAATAGGCCACTAGAGGGGAAAGAGGGGGGTAACAGTGTCCTGGAGGACTGTACCCATGGCAGCTATGCTACCATTGACCCTGTCCTCTGAGTGGAGGCACCCGTTTCTAAAACTCAGGCCCCTCAACCTGCACTCAGTCAAGCTAGGCAGGGGTAGTATCCCTTGGGGTAGCACCACCTAGGGGTTACACTTGGAACTTTTAAACCTTGACCAGAGATATTTCAAAGTGCATTTGGAGCATTTTGATGATTTAACAAGTCTGAAAAGTAATTGGGAACAACATGATTTATGTAATTGTGCTGAAAAATGTACCCTATTCTCTCCCTTCTTACTTTCAGGGTAGGCCATTTTAAGTAAGCTACAGTGGTGAGTTTCTCTCAGGGGATCAGCTATACAGAGCATGAATTTAACAATTATATGCCCTGTCATGGGTCAAAAGAATTGTTTTATTTGCAAATCTTTGTATTAAACAGCCATATACTCCTGCTCAGCAGACATGATAGTGGAGCATTAATCAAGAGTACAATCAGTCTGAGACAAAAACGTCAATATGCTAATTACATTTTCCTCAGGGTTAAACTGGTCACAATTCAAATTAAACAACCCAGCGACATCAAGAAGAAATCATGCAAACAAAAAAAATTGACCCCCTCACACAGCAACACTGTTCAAGAATCACAAACTGTAAAATAAATCCAACCAACAACTTTGAAAAAGCATAAATTACTTCCTACTCAAAAATCAATCCTAAAACGCCTTAGTGCACTCACATAAGAAAAACATTTTAAACACCTACAAAACAAAAAATATATTTCAGAACTGTGATTCTACACAACAACAGAAACATGCATACATACATCACTACAGGGATCAGCGTTGGGCTCTATACTCTTCTCCATCTTTCTCAATGACTTGCTATCTGTCTGCACATCTTCCTCTATTCATATGTATGCAGACGACACAGTCTTTTACACCTCTGGCCACTCCCCCACCGATGCTGCAACCAGACTTTGGAACAATTTCAAAAGCGTACAGCACTGGTTTTGCTCACATCAGCTTTTCCTAAATGCCAAGAAGAATGTCTCCATGACCATCAGCACTAGGCAGAGACTTTCAAGGCTCCGCTTCCTACCCACTTTCCACATCCTCAGTAGGATGGTCCTCGAGGACACCTCTTCATTAATATATCTGGGGGTTTGACTTGACCAACACCTCACCATCTCTGGTCATGGGGATGCCATCCTTAAAAAGCTGTGCCCCAAGTTAGGCACACTATTTAGAAACTGGAACTGCCTCCCACTTCCGACTAGGCATGAACTTGTCCAGAAGATGATCCTCCCCATCTTTGACTACTGTGACATAGTTTACAGTGCCTCACCTAAGACCCCCTAACCAGATTGGAAACCCTCTTAAACTTCTTCTGCCACTTTGCACTCGATGCTCCTACCCTCACTCATCACTGTCAACTTTACCACACTTTGGCTTTACCATCTCTTGATAACAGATGTCTCCTCCACTGTGTTAAATTCATCTCCAAATTCTGGTTTGGCTCCCTCCCTACTTATCTCAACTGTTCTCTAACAGTCCCCTCACCATCCACCCATTCACTTAGGTCCTCAGTTTCCTGTACTTTAGGTGTCCTGTGCCATACGACAACTATCAGTCAGGCAGCCTTCTCATACCGCTTCCCTAAACTGTGGAATTCCCTCCCCCAATTCACCTTTCTTCTTCCCCTTCCTCTGTCTCCTCAGCCTTATGCAATTACCTATCTGTGAACTGCAACTGCAACTGAGCAGACCATGTTGCATCTAAATGGGCTGTAATAGTTATCCTATTACCGCACTAGCGGACTTTCTGTTCACCGTGATGTAATGGAATATACATACTAACTGTAATTTCTTGATGCCTGTTACTGCTTGTTAATTGTTCTCTACTTGCTAATGTACCCTATGCATAATTGACACTGTATATTGTTTTGTTGTTTGCCTATGACTTATTTGTATGTCTTCCAATTCCCATATATTGGAAATGTATACAGTTGTGCTGATTACATTTTATTGTATGCCTTTCAACTCCCCTACACCCCAGGACACACAATGAGACAAGCAACTTGTTGTTCAGTGTGCCCTTCTTGGTAAAACTCTTAAATAAATAGATCATTGAGGGGTCACAAAGTCAACCAGGGAAAGTACAGTACTGGACTAGGTGCTGTCGAATGGTGAGATGGTTCAGGACACAGTAGTTGAGGACCCCTAGCAGGCAGTGACCCGCACATGGTGTGATTCTCCCTCAATTTGGGCAAGGAAGCAGCCAGGACCAAGATGCAGGTGGTGGACTTCAGGAGAGCAGACTTTGGAAGGATGAGTGACATCCTAGCAGGGTGCATGGCCAATATCAGCCCCGAGATGGATATGGATCAGAAATGCTCCATTATCAAACTGGGACTGGTTGAGGCCACAAACATGTGTGCTAAGACCCAGAGTAAGAAGTCTATGACCAAAAGACTTAGCTGGCTCAGCAAGGAAGTGGCAGAGAAAATGAGGGATAAGAGAGTGGCATTCCTTCAATACAAGAAATCTATGAGACAGGTAGAAAGGGAGGAGTACTCAAGGAAATCCAGGGAAGTGAACAAGATGGTCAGGGCAGCCGAGACCACAAGGGAACTAAGGCTGGCACGAGGGATTAGTGAAGAGGAAAAGGATTTCATAAGGCACATAAGAGAGAAAAGAACCTGCAGAGATGGGGTAGTCAGGATTAAGAGAGAGGGGGGATGGGCAGAAAGAGGCAAGGACCAGGCGGAGGCACTGAACAAGTACTTCTGTTCAGTGTTCAGTAGGGAAAAGGATGGTTCTATGCCACAGGGGATAACAGGAACAGCAAAAGGGGTGCAGGGTTTACTGACGGGGAAATCTCAGATGACAGGGTTTTAAAGGACCTTAAAGCCCTGTGGATGGACAAAGCTCTGAGATCAAATGGCATGTACTTGAGAGTCCTGAGAGAGTTAGAGGAGGTTTTGGATGGTCCTCTGGTGGATCTGTTCTACACCTCACTGAAGTCAGGTCATGTGCCGCAGGACTGGAGAATGATGCACATGGTGCCTCTCCACAAGAGCAAACCCAGGGATAAACTGGGTAACTACAGACCAGTCAGCCTTATGTCCATCTTAGGGATGTTAATGGAGACCATTCTAAAGGAGAGACTGGTGTACTTTCTAGAAGTGAATGGTCTCCAGAACAATAGACAGCATGAGTTTGTCTTGGGGAGATCCTGCCAAACAAACCTACTAGACTTTTTTGATTGGGTCACAAGGCACTTGACATGGGCCATTGGGTCACAAGGGCGCTTGACATGGGCCATGTGGTGGATGTCTTGTATCTGAACTTCAACAAGGCCTTTGACTTAGTTCCACATGGTAGAATGCTCAGTAAACTAGCGAACCTAGGAGTCAGTGAGAAACTGATGGAGTGGGTCAGGAGCTGGCTGCAGAACAGAGTGCAGATGGCAACCATAGTGGGTGAACTATCAAAACCCAGGCCTGTAACAAGTCCCACTGGGCTTGGTACTCAGTCCAGTGTAACTTAACATCTTTACTGGGGACATCACAGAAGGGATCAACAGTAAAATCTATCTATTAGCAGTTCACACTACCATCTGTGTGAGGGTGGATAACGAGGAGGGGAGGCAGGAGCTCAGGGAGGACCTGTTTAAGCTCAAGCATTGGTTGGCCATCTGGCAGCTGGGGTTCAGTGTTTTGAAGTGTAAGCTCATGCACCTGGGGGCCAGGAACCCTAGGACTAGCTACTGGCTGGGGGGAGTGCAGGTAGCCACTTCTGAGGAAGAAAAGGATCTGGGAATGATTGTCACAGGGGACATGAAGCACACAGCTCAATGCTGTAAAGCAGCAGCCAAGGCAAACAAAATGCTGGGGTACAACCCCAGAGATATAACCTCAAAGAGTGAGGAAGTCATTATGCCATTGTACAGGTCCCTGGTTAGACCACACTTGCAGTACTGTGTGCAGTTCTGCAGCCCATATTTAATAAGGATATCAGACTGCTGGAGGGAGTGCAGTGAAGGGCAACCAAAATGATCCAGGGCCTGGGGGACAAACCCTATGAAGAGAAACTGAATGAGCTCAACATGTACTCCATGGAGGATAGGAGGGAAATGGGGGACATAATAGGAACCTTCAAATACTTAAAACATATGAATAAGGTTAGAGCAGAGGACATGTTTAACTTAAAGGGGGAGGGATCCACAAGGAGGCACAGCCTAAAATTGGTGGGGGGAAGCATTTAGAAGGGAAATGAAGAGGCATTTTTTTCCAGAAAGGGTGGTGGCAATGAAGAACAAATTGCTGGAGGAAGTAATCTCACTGAAAACTGTGGGCACTTTTAAGAATGGGTGGAACAGGGTCAAAGGGAAGGTCAATTCTGTAGGAGGCTGGTGGGGAAGGGAAGGGAAGATAAATTCAGGAAAGAAATGGATGGGGCAGCTACAGCAGAATAAATTGTGAGCTGCATACTTGAGCAGACTTGGTAGACCACAATGGCCTGTTTTTGCTGGTGTGTTCATATCAGCAAAACATCTACTAACATTGCTCTATAGGCTAATAAAATATCTACAAACCTAGAAATAAAGGACAGCTTAAACATTCTGCTTGAATCTTAACTGCCCAGCAGTACACCTGAATGTCAACTAATCAATAGCACAGGCTACCAGGTCTGACTCAGATCACATAGCAAGAACTTGAAGCACAGCCCAAGCTTCCAGCTTAGCCTCACTGATCATATAGTAGGGTCATCCTTGAAAATATGCATTTTATGCTCTTGGAGATTATCTAATAAACACATTTTAAATAAAAAAAGTAAATTTGGGAAGTACAGGAGGTTAAAAGTTAGGAATATCTATTTATAGCAACATAATAAACCATCCCCTTGCAGTGCAACAGCACCCAACTAGTATAGCATACCAGCTGCAACCTAACCCCTGCCACATATCTAATTATGCTAATAATCTCACCTCTGTCATGACTTATTCACAGAAGACTAGTAAGTAAGCTGGATAGCTTAGGGATGGGTGGTATATAACTAGGTTGGTAGAAAGCTGGCTGGAGGGTACAAGTCAGAGAGTGGTAGTGAATGTGGGAGCTTACTTAAAAGGAAGGAGGGTGTTAAAACATGAAGGGCATAGCCTAAGGCTAAAGGGTGGAAGATATAAAGGGAATGTGAGAGGACATTTCTTCACGGAGAGGGTAGTGGAAGCCTGGAACAAACTACCAGAAAAGGTAGTGGCGGCTAATATGGTAGAGGGATTCAAGAGGGCATGGGACAGACATATGGGGTTGGAAAGTGGGATGGGGAGGGTCAGTGACAGGGTTATGGGTAAGGGGAGGGCAGGGGTAGACTCGATGGGCCAATGGGTCCTTTTCTGCAGACATGATTCTATGATTCTATTCCTTACGTAATCTATTTGCAGCATAATGAAAGCAGATACAATCTTTTCCATGGTCTCCAAATTCAAACAGTATTTATGTCTTTTTAGAGCTCTTGACAGACCTTAGTGCATGGCAGATTTAGATAGTTAGTAAATTTTAAATCCTGGTCAAGCCATTCACCAAGTTATTTTTAGGCAGAGACAAGTTCAATGTGTGATCCATCCACAGCTTCAATATTAAGTTGGTCACCCCAGTGAAATCTCATATTCTTGTTGGCTTAAACATTATATATATATATCTATATTAATTGCAAAAAACTGCGTTAATGCAAGAGTTAGGGTTCTTTTGCAGCAAAAAAAGCGAGAAAATTTGTTGTTAGGGTTTCCAACCCTAACTCCGGCTCCCCCCCAACCAACATGACTCAACCCCTCAAGCTCCCATTCCCACTGGCACACACACACACAGGCAGAAACATACACACACACACACACAGACACACAGACACACACACACACAAAACACACAACTATGGAGGCAGTACAAGGAAATACAACCAATCACACAGACCTGATCTATGCAAACACATACACAGAGTGCAACCTGTTCAGAGGAGGGTAAACAAAATGGTGCAGTGTGTGCAGCAGCAAAGATACAAGCAGAGAGACTAAACATATTTTACATTTATGGTATGTAGAATGTACAAAAGCATAGAATTTCTGGCAAAAAACTAAAATAGAGGAACAAAGTAGAGCTGTAATACAACTTCTTTGAGAAAACATGTTTATCACTTGCTATGAACAGTTAATATACATATAGATGTTGTGATATTTTGTAACAGTGTGATATAAACTAAGAACAAGTACATGTTCTCAGGACTAACCCAGAAGTTGTAGTGTAACTCACTTAGTCATAGTCTAGCTATTGCTATTCTACTTCTGAGAATTACAGTCTGTTGTGCTCTATTGGATGTATAAATTTCATTTACAAATCACAAAAGTGACCATTAGAAAATAAAGCCATTTCTGTTGGTATGGAGAATCATGCAGCACAGTTGAATGAAGGGTCTCTACCTGTCATAATAATTTTGTTGCCAGAGTAATTGCAAAAACATAGTGCTCATGCTTCAAATATTGCACAATAGTGTTTAGGGCAATGAACAGTGTACAAAATTATAAATATTGCCTTGCTGTATTCCAGTCACATGTTACGATACTACTAAAATAAAAGATTTTCCATGCACATAGAAACATTCATGTTAGAGATTGATTTGACATCAGCTAAGCAATTACTGCATAGTGACACTGCCCATTTAATATCTAATCAACAAGGTAAAGATTGTAGTTAATTAATACGTTACTTTGTGCTGATGTTAACTATAATAGTCTTACGTGTTATTAATTCTACAATTGTAGCAGTTCTCATTAGTATACAACATTGTCAGGCAGCCTGATACTTGCATTCAGAAGCCTGTGTATCATTAAATTGCATTTGACATTATGTATGAAGCAATGCTTTACTCTCTCTGCTTGCATCTTTGCTGGTGCACACCCTGCACCATTTTGTTTACCCTCCTCTGAACAGGTTGCACCCTGTGTATGTGTTTGTGTAGATCGGGTCTGTGTGATTGGTTGTATTTCCTTGTACTGCCCCCATAGTTGTGTGTTTTGTGTGTGTGTGTGTGTGCGTGTGTGTGTGTATGTTTCTGCCTGTGTGTGTGTGCCAGTGGGAATGGGGAACAGGGGAGTTGGTATGTTGGTTGGGAGAAGCTGGGTTAGGGTTGGAACTACTAACAAATTTCTTGCTTTTTGCCGCAGAAACCTAACTCTTGCATTAACACAGTTTTTTTTCAATTAATTTCCTTTTTGAGGAAAACAAATGCTGTTTCTCTTACTACACCTTAAAGTAAAAGTTACCTTACCTATGTACTATTAAATACACTATCCAATACCCATCTTGAGGCATCATCTCTGTATTACACTATCCATTCATATAATTCCAGTGCAGACAATTATAACCATTTCTAAATACTCAAGAATTCTGTATCCACTTATCTGTTCTCTGTACAACTAAAATACACAAAGCCAAATGGTCCATTTAAATACAGACATTTTTGAAGTAGATAGTAGTGCCTGCCTCACTAATGGATGCAGAAAATGTAACACTAAGCAAACCAACACTATTAGCAATTTGTACAATTCGTGCAAACTATCTCCTTGGTGTGAGACTCATGGTCACTTAACTGTTACTGATGTAATAACCTGCACCACAGTAGCCAATAACTCAATAATATACATACCTCTTCTAATAATAATAATGAGACAAATGTTCACGAAATTTAAACTCTTTATAAAAATATTTTTTCATAAAAAATATAAAATCTCTTTGAACAAAAATTTTAGTTACACTCATACATAAATAAGTAGACCAAGAACTTAAACACAGAGAATAAATAAAAAAATAAATAAATAAGACATAAAATTAAAGGTTCATAAAATAAATTAAAGTCTTACAGCACACTAAATAAATAAATGAACAACATGATAAAAGATCTTGAAAAAGATTATTAACTTTCAAAACTATTTACAAAAAAAGTATCCAGGAGTGATGCAGAGGTGCTGGCCACTTAAGCTGTGGGGACTTGGGGAGGTGACGGTGTCGAGGAAGTGGAAGCCTTGTCAGGAGTAAGTGCAGCTACGTGCCCCTCCTCTGTTGCAGCTTGTGATGGAGATGGTGGAGGGGCACCTTTAAGGAGCTCATGCTGAGGTTCTTCAGAGGGCTGATCATTCTCTAGGTGTTGCAGGTCCTGGTGCAGAAGCTGGTGAATTGCTTCTGTGGCCTCCAGCTGGTTCTCAGCCAGCCACACCATGAGACCGTGCATGGACTCAAGCGAAGCAGCAGAGGCCTCCTCCAAGTCCCTCAATGACTCGATCGCTTTGGTGAGGCCCACATTGCTCTGCTCAAGCCCACGAGTAGCAACTAATGCTGCATGCCCTACATGCCCATGACGCTGCAGCAAATCAATTATCTCATCACCTTGATGAATAATTTGGCCTGCCTGCCCTACTAAGTAGTTTAACTTTGCTGCAGAGTCATGGGCATGTTCATCAGCAGCCTCGTTGCCACTCCACACAGTCTCGAGCAGCTGGCTGAGGGTGTCACTGATCTTATTAAGAACGGCAAGTTGCCCTGCATAGACAAAGAAAAATAAATAAGAAAAAATTATGTTAGTAGATGGAACCATACTGGTCTTTTGTAAAATAGACCACTGAAACTGTCTTTTAACAATATATATAAAATTCATAGTGTACTGCAAGATATTGCATTAAAAATTAAATAAATTAGTAGGCTTAAGATAAGAGTTATCACTTTCTCCTATACACACACCTACCCTCAACATGAAATATATAGAATAATACTACACATATTGGATATACATCACATTGTCTCAAGTCAATAATACTTCTGTATTGTCAATATCCCTTAAAGTACTGTATAAATCATAATATGTCAATTATGTATAATATGTGTACAATAAAACAAATCATATCGTCTATATTGTTACAGTTGTAACACTCCACAGCACAGTACTATCATGTTGAATGACATGTGCACACTGTAACAATTCTCACAAAAGGAATAATGCATTACAGTGTGTGTGTCTCATTCTAACATAATGCCATGCCTGGGTGCATTGGGTACAAGGCCGCAGGCTGAGTGTATACAATGATACAGGCATGGTGTTATCCCAAATGACACACACCGTGGAATGCATTATTCCTATTATACAATGGCTCGTTGATATATGTAAAATAAAAAAAAACAATTTTAAAGAATATTTTTATTAGTGTGGAAAAATGTTTTTGTGTTTTCAGAGGAGATACAAAAAAAGAGCTCTAGCTCCAAAAAATCATCTACATGTTCACAGTGAAACTGAGACTAGACCTGTGGCATCATGCTGGGGTAATGCCATAGATCCAGTTCAAAGATGACCAATCACACTCCAAGATTCTTTCTTGCCATTGTATAATATGAGATATGTAATAACACCCAACAGTAAACACCTTTTAAATATATTCATGTAAAAGCACTTGAAACTAGTTCAACCACAAATGATGTCTGAAATTGGACCAGTAAGAACACCAACAACCCCCCTTAACATGTGCAAATATATCATCTATTCAAACAGTCAATACTACTGTATCACACTCTATAACCAACTGTTCTGTACCAAGAGCATTTCACTATAACTCACTGATAGTGTTACAAATGAGACATTCTTACTCAATATCTCAAATGGTAACACATACCACTTCGATAATTACCAACACTTTAGTGCTGTTGCATCTCTTAAAAACCCTTCAGATGCATGTATTCAATAATAAATACACACATTCATCAGTGTTTGACACTGTTTCACAACCTAAGTACATATCAAAGATACAAACATAAAACATATACACTAAAGTTTGCCCCCCGGAGAGGAATAAACTTTTATTACTGTGTAGCTATCCATACTACACACCATTGTGTATGTATTGAACTTCTTCAATAGACGAGATAAAACACATATGAAATGTATTAAAATCCACACAGTTTAACATTAGCCACTCAATTAACACGATGCACAACTGTAGCACATTCTCTAACCTTTGTTGTATTTATTTATATAAAACACTAATGATGGCACATAGACTCTCTATTTAAGAAAAATGTTTTAAATATACATATACAACCTACCTATTACTTTTATTCACACCTCTCCATATACACAATAGATAAGAAAAATAAAAAAATGATTACCATTACCGATATATAAAGCTAGACATGCTGAATAAGTACTGCATACTTCCACCAGATGCAATTCTATCATGTGATACTCCCATCTAAGTATTTCATAGCTCCATGCTGAGATGCATAATTGAAAATTAGACCCAACATTGTCTCTTACCACAGTATAATAAACCTGCAATGCTAAGTTACTGTGTTAAGGTACAACATTTTGAAGTGGTAATATAAAAGTAACTGCAGTCATACTATATCTAAAAAGTATCAATATTTGTACACCTCATACTAATCTTTCAATAATCAAACACAAAACATACAACAAATACTCACGTCTCCTCAGCTGAGGCTTCACCTGGACCCAGCAGGTGACAAAGGATGACCTGCTGCTGGAGATCCTGTTGTCTCCTCCACAGAGGGGCTCGATCTCAACAATTTCTATGCCCTCTGTGGAGTCTTCCCCTCCAGCAGCACCCTCTGCAGATGGTTCATCCTCAGAAAAACACAGTAAAACAAAATAAGCATTAATGTTTCAATGTCAACATCTACATAGACAAATATACATATCACAAGAATCAGTTATTCAAATTCCCTCAATGTACAGATGTGGCATACTATCTACTGTTCCACTAAATCATAGAACACACATTTGATTTACTAATTGGAATACTACATTTAATAATCTACATCTATGAGTATTTTTGAGCAATTATATTGTCTCATATTTACAAAGTGTTACAGTGTGTCACTGATAAAAATCTTCACACATGAATGTTTATAGTAATACTAAATACATACAGTACTACTTCTTCCTATATCACTTCCTGACTAAGTATACATTAGACACATAACACAGTGAAAACTTCACCATGACTACCTGTTTAAGACATAACAACTAAATAAGTAATAATCAACCAATCATACCTGACTATATAACTGCTGCTGTACAATATGCACTACCCAGGAGTGTGATGCTACCTGCCATTACAGGAATATGGCTTTATAGCCCGTGGATGGACCTCAACTGACTATGCCACCCATGCTGGAACGTATTATAGTACTTGAAAATATCTCACTTTGAACAACAATATCTGTTACTGAAAATTGTTTCTTTTAAAAACATGTCAAATATCTGTTTTCTGATACACTTCAGAAGTCCCATCACAACATGCTTTAACAACTGTACAGCATTCACTGTAAATGTTCTCACACACACACACATCTTTGTCAATTGTCTGATAGATGACCAGCTACACAACTGTTTCATTCAATTAGATGCCTCAAATATGAATACATATTCTGTAGCAGTAGACAAACTAGATATAAGCAACAAATAATACCCAATAGGGTTGGAGGCATGGGGCAATACCGAACCACCCAGGGCCATAATGAGGGCTGACACCGCAGGCACAGCTCCTTCCACCCCTAGAAGGTGCAGTATTGCCTATACCAACCACGCTGTAGAGTATTATTATGCTTAGAAAAAGGTGTGTATGGAAACATTTTTTTTAGTATTTAAGAAATCAAAAAATACTAAATAAAATTCCTAAAAATGAAGTCATAGTTGCTTTACTAATAAAGTAGTCCTTCTACTACTATACTTACTAGAAGTTGCCAGCAGATGGCATACCAGCATTTCTCAGTTGTTTTATGCTTTCTATTGTGGTATACAGCATGTCCCTCCTTTGTTGTGGGAACATCCCCCCCCCACCAAACTCAGCTTACTTCTCTTACTCATTTTTTTTTTGTCTTTCTGCTGGTGATACCTTTGTGAAACCCCCAAGTTACAGCACAACTATACTTTTCTTTCCAACAGCACAGTACTCCATGTTGACTGTAGCAGCACAAATGGCTGCTCAGGAAAATGCACATGAGACAGAGGAAAGGCCATTGGTGTTGTAAGCAGAAGCGGAATTGTGTTAACAAAAACAAAATCTCTAAATGCTTTATTGTGGCAGGACTGAAGCCACACCTAATCAGGGACAATTGACAGAAGTACTGCTCATGACGAGTACTGTTGAGAGCATGCTATGCTATAGTTAGTAAGTAAAAAGAATAAATGTGCTTTAAATATTTTTCTGGTGAAATTGTGACAAAAGTGATAGTGTGTCTGACACTTCACTATGCAGGGTGTACTTTTTTATTTGTGTGGAGATAACATCTGCTGGCAACCTACAGCACTCAGCTAGTGCATAATGTGCCCATTTCCTGCAATCATGTGATTACAACTATGGAACATACAGATTCTGTTTTCAAAAAACATGCTGCTAAAGCACTTGTATGCATGGGGTACCAGTGATGGCTTGCTTTGTTTTTCCTGCGACTATCTTTTTTTTTAATTTGCTTAGTGTGCTGCCAGTAACCATGGTGGAGGCTGGTGAACACTTTGTCTAGCAGCTGGTAATAATTTAGACACTATTGCCAGTACAGTATCTATTGCTAAGCTGCAGAAAAGATAATAGTGCCAGTTTAAATTTCAATGTGGTGCTTTTGCCCAATGAGCAAGCAGGGTGGGCTCAATAATATTTGAATCTGTGAGGAGCACTTGACATGGTGCTTCTTATTTACAGGTCATCTACTCTCACTTAATCTTGTACTCTGGCAAGGATACCAACCAATCAGATACCAGGAAATAAAAATGCACTTTCTAATGAATAGGAATACAGACAGCACTACATTATAATAACTCACCAGCAGAGTCGAGCACAAGTAGTTGCTCGACCGGAGCCCCTTGAGCTGCACCTTCCAGGAATGGCTGAAGCTGGACCAGATGGGAGGTTGCAGGTTCCACAGTTGGTCTACCTGAATAAAAAAAACACAAAAAAGATTTATACAAATAGCACCATCAGCTAGCTACCTAATAATCAACATACCCCAAAACACTTACTGTGAATCACACAATACACCACTGTTATTATGACCACTATCCTATCCACAAATATGAGGCATCTACCTTTAAAAATATTTTTTTTGCAATATGTAAACATCAAAACATTCAATACTTTTAATACTACATATACTGCAACACCAACAGAAAAGTATCATTTACAAGTTTTTAAGATTTCATGTAATGTTATTTTTTTCTAAAAAAATCATATCAACACAGGTATATTAGTAAAGTTACAGTTGCTTACCTATCATTCTTACACACCTCTGCTAAAATATGAATTGTACATAACTATCATAGTACATATCACTAACAGTTAAATAATAAATGCCAATACTCATTTAAAATATAGGAAAAAACAACCCTCTCTGTTACAAACAAATATTTGTATTACAACACTTCCAAAATTTATTTACATGTGTGATGCTGATCCCCAAACTCTGGTTTCCCTGCATCCTCCCACATAGCTAATGCTATGTCATACCACTCTTGGACACTCCGATGAATATCACCCGCCACAGACTTTGCCTTGAAAAATGTCTAGCGGGTGATCTTGCACTTCCTACAGCACTTGTCCGGAGATTTTCTAATCTTCTGCCTCCCCAAGGTGTGACTAACCTGAAAAAAATCATAAAAAACAAATTATTCTAAATCTTTCATACCACAGTGTAAATAATAGGTTGTCATATTTCTTCTCCTGTCTACAAAGGCAGGGCTTAGCCTACCAACACATACTACAAATGCAGTATTAGCAGCAGAACAGAAAGTGTACTCCTAAACCTAAGCATGAGATCCTTGGGAAAAAATGTAGTGCTTAACTAGTATTCCCCCCTCCCTACCTGACTACTGACTCACACCAACACTATATAACCTACTCACAAACACATATCACATCCCCACCCACAGGTAATCTATGCAACCACTGACTGTAGAGCACAGTTAAGCTGAACAGCAATTGCTAACACCGTACATTAATATTATTAACACCGTACTATATGACACATTGATAAGCATCACAGTACATTGATACACATTTTGGACTATTATATACAACAATACAGTAACAAACATCATTACTTCCTCTGCAGCTAAAGACAAAGAGACGTAGTATGTCATCTCACACAACAGTCTACTGAACACTTTTGTATGTGATAATATCCTTTCCAATACAACTACTTATCAGGATACACACAGGTCTCAGTACCTGTCTACACAGCAGAGCACTGCTGCCATTCCTGTGTGTAGCGATAACAGACAGTGGCTGTTCATTAGACAGTTACAATGCAGAAGTACACGTTCATACTGAGGTATATGAAGCCACAGACCTAGTACACCTCTTCTCCTGTGCATGCATTGGAACTGTCCAATGCACATCCCTACACTGTCTTATTGTGCTTATTACATGTATCTGTGCATCCTAGATGAGCGTAATTGTTTTAGATGTTCATAACGCACATCTAATGCACACCTAAGTACAGATAAGATGACTTGAAATCCTTTGACCATTTTATAATTCTGCTGTCAAAATCTCCACAAGTAGTATTCACACAAACCCCACTCTAACAAAAGAAAATATATATCTTGTCTACAGAATATAAAGCAGAATGATACAACTATTGACTACAGTATCTGAGGAACATCCAACAAATATTAAACAAATACAGCTGACCATACCGTTGTCATCTATCACATCTATACCTCTGTTGAAAAATGTGAAGGCTTATTGTCAGCAAACACCTACAGTACCTTGGCCCATGTATGGGTGAGGCTCAGGTTAGTCACACGCATGACAACTGTAGGGTTGGCATGCTCCCTCACAGCCTCAGCTAGGGCCAGCACCTCTGCGTCACTCCATGATTTCGGCATCATAGTTCTGTGAAACAGCAAAAAAAAAAAAAATTTTAACTATTGCATATTATATACTACTATTCTACATCAGCACTATTTATATTGCATTGCAATCACAATCAAATATTTGTGATAGCTGATAAACTAAGGCAACAATAACTCTGTTATTAAAAGACATACATTTACTGTCTCCCACAGATTCCAAAAGAAGCATTATCATGAAATACACATAACTGCTGCACAATCAGTTTAAAAATTTGAAAACATGCAGGCACGGAATGGCAAAAAGTAATCATACTATACAGCATTCAAAAACATTAACAGCCATAATAACATCATTTTCCAGATACTCAAAAGGGTTGCACATGCCACAACAGTGTTGCACCTTGCTCACCCCACTGAGGCACCACAGCAAAATATTCAAATGTGAATTGCATCTGCCACAAATCCCGATGCACCAGAGTACATCAGCAATGTATGCAAGCACAGCTATGTGGCATGTGCCCATGTATACTCTGCACATACCGATATTCAGCCCGGAATGTGCTGAGTCATGCATCCGCAACCCCTACTTGCAACACATAAAGTCAATTGAGAAAAAAAGGAACAACAGCCAGCTTTCGACAGGAGAGCTGCCATATTGCAGTACACAACATGACAGCTACCACCTGTGGGTGGCCACCTGAGCTCTGGCTGCACCTCCATGGTGGCACCCTCATCCCTCCTGCCCAATCACAGGGATTGCTATCTAAGAATAGAATCCTATATCCCTGCTGGTCCAGTTGGCCACTGACAGCCCAATCACATCCCTAAGTAAAACAATTAAGAATCCAATATCCCTGTTGCTCCAGTGGACCACTGTCTGCCTGATGACAGGTTTCTATAAAATAAAACACAATCCAATTTCCCTGGTGGTCCAGTGCAGTGCTGTCTGCCTGATCACGGGCTTCTGTAAAATAAAACACAATCCAATATACCTGCTGGTCCACTGGACTGCTGCCTACCAATCATGGGCTTAAGTAAAATGAAAAACAATCCAATATCCCTGGTGGTCAAGTGGGCTGCTGTCTACCTGATCATGTGCTTAAGTCAAATGATAAATAATCAAATATCCCTGGTGGTCCAGTGGACCCCTCTCCTTACCCACCCACTGAGCCCCACTGCCCCGCTCCCCCCCGGTCAGCGATGGGCGACAGCTCTCCACCCGCCTGATGCTCCACCACCTGCCGACTGACACCGTTGGTAGGGCTGTACGCCCATTGGTCCACAATATAAGCCAATCAGCATGCACCCGTAGTGTGCTACACATTTCAGATATGAAAATAGATCCATTCACATATCTGTAATGTGTAGTATGACACAGTCTGCACACCCATTGGCTCATGCTGTGGACCAATGTGTGTACAGCCATACCGATGGTATAAGTTGGTGAGCAGGGGGGCATCAGGGAGGTGGAATGTTGCCGACCACTGCTCACCAGTGGGGGGCATCAGGGTGGTGTGGCTCAGTTGGCAGGTGGGAGGGGAGGTCCACTGGAACACCAAGGATATTGGATTGTTTTTTATTTTACTTAACCCTGCAATTGGGCTGACAGTGGTCCACTGGGCCACCAAGGATATTGGGTTGTTTTTCAATTTACAGAAGCCTGTGATCACAGAGACAGTGGTCCACTGCATCACCACAGATATTTAATTGTGTTTTATTTCACAGAACCACATGATTGGGCAGACAGTGGCCCACTGGACCACCACAGATATTGGATTGTTTTTATTTTACTGAATCACGCCATCGGGCTGACAGTGATCCACTGGACCACCATGGATATTGGATACATTACTATTTTACAAATGCATGTGATCAGGCTGTGGGGAACATTGCCATGCTGCAGTGTGCATTGGTCCCCGACAGCTGCTGCCTGGCAAGGCACCAGGCACAAGTCTCCTTGAATCGGTACACCTCCATCCAAATGGTGCCATAATGACATGCAAATGGCCCCATTTGTACCTTCCATACATTATGGTGCCATTTGCATGTGCACTTTTGAATATCATGATTGCTGCACATATCGCAACAGAACTTCCACTAGTGCACCCCCGCTCCACTCTAGCCACTTGCAGTACCGCACTGCCACTGTGCCATGTGCACTGTGGGTGGGCTGGGTGCAATATTCAATGATGCTGACCCATGGCACAGCTCCGTTGAATATCGCCACATCCACACCCCTGCGCAGTCAAGTTGTGCTGTGCCCAGGCTTACGCCATAGCCTGTCGCAGTTTAAATATCTGGGCACATATGTATTAAGAATACATATGTTACAAACTCTCCATATTATCACTTATTTACACTTGCATGTTAAACAAATGATGCCTGCACTTGCTTAACATAATTTTCTATTTATCCTGTTACCAGACCCCCCAAAATAATCACCACTTACAATGTAGCATAACAAAATACATTGAATTTAGCAATGACATAAAACAAAAAAGCAAAATACTTACTAGGCAGTGGACTCTCCACATAATTAACAGATCATTATCTACCTGTGTAAATAAAAGCATAACAAATGTTAACATTTTTACAGAGACAAACATTTCACACACAGAAACATGTGATAATGTAGACTATCGGACCAGCAACAGACCTACGCTATTAGCGTGAGAGCAACTTACGCTACTGTCTTCAATGAGTTGTTGGGTTATTTTGAGTTGGTGTGCTTCAGTCCCAACAACCCCCCTAAAAAACAAACAAGGGTGTGTGGTCTGCGAAGCCCCCCCAACTCAAACAAACTAACACATCATCAACAGTAAATGCAAGCACGCACTGTATTCACAAAAGTTTAACACTACTACCACAGTACTGATCCGATACTCTCCACTATCACCAGAAATAGTATGACTCACATCAGTAATCAACATATCCTAGTAACACATAGAACACTCCATCAACAGGATATATCTCCTCATATCACAAAACATACTTTGCTTCTCACTTCATACTGAGAAACCTATGCCACATTTTCACTCATACTTGTATAATACACTCCCCAATAACAAGCCATACTAAACCATCAATAAAAAAATGTAAACAATTACAGAATCTATCACTAACAAAAGAGACACCCTGGATATCAACAAACAATTAAAAACTCATACACTTTACAACAATCACACTTTACAAATTATCATACTACCCACCTAAAAAAAACACACATTCAATATCAAGCAATAATATACATCCTACTTTTACATCAATAAGCACCATCACACTTCTTTGCTGTTAAAAACTGAGATTATGTGTTCCCCAGAGACTCACAACCTAACATACATACAGCAATGTACAGTATGTGATTAGTTATATTTTTTGACCATTTTTTGTTGGCTCTAAAAAGAGCCATTTTTTTAGCACTGTGAATGTGATGTACTTGAGAATCACCATCCTACAGGCACACAGTCACAAAACTGTAAGGATACCATGTTGAAGGTCCCCAACAAAAATGTCATTGCCAGTGTTAGAGAGATGCACACCATCTTTTAAAAAAAGCCAATACTTGTAATACATAATTTGGGGGTGATGAATAATGTGCATTCCCATAACACGTAGGAATCCAGATATTTGTATATTAACCTTCCTGCATGATCTTTCAAGTGCAGGACAGTAATCCTCACCCTTCCAGACCATGCGTTGTGTAATATCTGAATACAGGATTTTACACAATGGCAACATACTGATAAGCTGCTGTAAGTCAGACTGTGCAGCCTCTATTAAATCAATAGCCCTTTTGTAACCCAAATCATTACCGCCAAGATGGATAAGGAGTATGTCTGGTTCTGGGTGTGTCTCCAATCAATGGTATATGGTAGGCAAGAGCTGCTCCCATCTCATGCCACCCTTACCAAACCAAGACACAGAGCATCCAGGTAGCTGTAAATCATTCCCAAAATGACTACATCTACTGAACACTGCTGCCCTTCTCACCAAACTTGATGCTACTATCCATACAGTAACTGTAGATTTTTCTGCCATGCTGAGTAACCAATCTTAATAACGCAGATGTAGAAATATCACAATTGTGTCTGACTACCAAGTACTAAGAAGTGGAACCACCACAATGACTACTATTCTATTGCATCATCTAGATAAATTCAGACAAAGAATCACAAACAATAACCTTTTCACAGATTGGCTAATTTAGCATAGAGTCCTACCTATGCACATAAACTGTCTTTCTATTGGCATGATATTTATTAAACATTTTTTTGCTTTGGTGGGAGAATACTATCATCTGATTGGTACACCTCAAAACTTGCCAGTAACACAAATTTTGATTGGTCTAAGTGACTAGTCATAATGTTCTGGCAAACTCTTACTGAGCCAGCTGTTTGAGTGGTGAGTGGAACCATTTCCTACTACTTGACAGAAATAGTAAACAACTGTAATCAATAGTACTATACTAATTTGATTGCACATGTCTCAGAACCTGTTTAATTTAATAATACAGTATTTGCACTAAGAACTACTGTGACTTAATTACCTAAGTTAAATATATTTATTAGTCTCTCTCTCCATAACAAGTGCAAAACCAGTACCTGGTAAAGCTAGGCAACACACAATATGATTCCAAGTCAGCATTCCACAACAATTTAAACACACACAAATGTAACAACAAACTGCCACTCTTATTAGATAAGTCAGCAATTGTCACAAACTAAAGTAGCACTGAGTAAAAATACATCTCCTTAGCACACTATCAACTTGTACACATCAGCCAGTCTGAGATACCCAAAAAATCCTGCAAAACAGTTAATAACAAAGACTGTTTGGAACCACAAGAAACATCCCAAGAACAATAAGTAACTATTAGAAAAGAATCACAGTACTTTGACTGACTAAATTACAAAATGCATAAAACATACAACTTTTCAAAAAATGGTGATTTTTTGTCACTTATACAAATCACACTGTTAAATACCAATTTTCATTAGTTTTCCAAAAAGTATCCATTGGTGACACAGATATATTAAAACTTGCATGTATTGCTAAACTGTGTCTCAGTTTCCCAGGCCATGCTGCCATAAATAGTTCAAAATAACTGTTAAGTCCACGAATGACCTAGCCAAACTAAACAGTCCCTCCCAATATCAGTGATAAAAAAACACACACAGTAGTTCCTAACTTCCCCAAACACAGGTAAATAACTTTTTAAAACTTTTAAAACCATTTGCATCAAACTTATTACATATTTCTCAGAAGTACTTACTTTTTTAGTTATGTGCTGTCTCCTTCTCGATCACTCGATCTAAAATGGCACCCAGAGTGTTATTCTTCAATTCTATTGGTTCAGAAAGCTCACATGACTAACCTAGCCATTTCTTTGTTCACGAGTGTACAATTTCTTTGACTGCGACTCGCATTGATCGCCAACATCGATCGCGACCATGCAAAATCTTTAATTGCGAGACTAGCGCGATCTTTGGCTGTTAAAAGTCTTCTACACTAAAAAAAAATACTACCTTGACTTTTTTTAAGCAGAACCGACCCTAATAACATTACACAAATTAATAAACAACCAGAAAACTATTTTTATATCATTTTAACAATTTTTGAAATAATTCCCGCACTTTTTACAATCTTTGACCGCGAGCATGCAAATTCTTAAACCACGACTCAGTTTGACCACGAGGATTAACCACAAGCTTACTACATCTTTGATCACGAGAATAATGTGAGACTTTGACGGACATCGCATCTGACTGTCTAAACCTAATTTTTTGAAAAACATCCAAGCAAGATAAAGCCTCCTAGCATATTAATAGTCCATAACTAAAAGAATAATGTTTTTTTTGTTTTGTATCCATTTTCAGATAATCACAGCATCCTTATCATATTTGATCGCAACCGTGCAAAATCTTAAACTGCGACTTGCTTTGACCGCGAAAATACACCACGAGCTTACAAATTCTTTGACCATGAGAATAACGCGAGACTTTTACATTAAACGTCTCTTGCAGTGCAAACCCAATAATTAACTACACCAAAACACTACAGAAACCCTCTTAGCATTTAAATGAGCCACAACTAACAAAAAATACTTGTCTTATTTGTTTTATTAACATTTAATGTGCTTCCCGTGTTTTTTTATGATCTTTGACCGCGAGCATGCAAAATCTTTGATCGCCAATCAGTTTGATCGTGAACTTGAACTGTGACTTTACAAATTCTTAGGTCATGAAGAAAACCACATGACTGTACTAAAAAAGCAGTAACAGCTGTAAGAAGTCAACTATTTACATACTGTGCCACCACACAATGGTCACATATGTCTATTAACAGTTCACAAGTTCTGCATGTCATTAAACCAAAATAAACAAGCTTCAACACTAATATCATACAATTTATGTGTTCTTTGTTCGTGAGACTGCAAATTCTTTGTTCGCAACCATCTTTGACCATGAGGATCATTCGCGAGTTGACAAATTCTTTGTTCATGACAAAAAATACAAATTCACCAATTTTAACTTATGCAGCTTTGTATACATGCACTGTAAGACCCGATCATCATTATACTCATGTTATAATTCCATCCCAATTCTCAATAAAATATACCATTGTTCATCACAGTTCACTGACACAAAGGAAAGCAGTGCGCAACTTAATTTAAGAAACTGCCATCATACTTTGCTTCAAACTGAGATGCATTTTTCTTTTTACATATACAGCAGACCAATTGCATCTCAGACACAGAACAGTAGCATGACAGTAGTGCATCAATGTGTGCGCCGCTTATTGAGGAATAACTGGGTCATTGCTGGATATTTCAGAAAAGACTGACTGGTCGTAGCACTGTTTTTGTTTTACAGTAATCTTTGTGTGCTGTTTCTTGGGCTGCTATCGGGGTCCTTAGATTGTGGACTACAGGTTAGTGGTGCACGGCAATGACTGGTGAGAGAGCTGCAGACCAGGTATGCATGCTCACATGTGTGCTGCGCTACACTAGCCACATTCTGTGTGATTGTAACATTTTAAATTTTTTTGTTTTGAAAAGGAACTGTTAGTGCATAGAAATTAAATAAAAACTGTCAGCTATTTTATTTTACCATGCTCCAGCAGTCGCAGTCAGGTCAATGGCATGGCGATCGCTAACCTTAGCAGTGATTCAAGATGGCAGGTTCAATGTTTTTGTTTTAGGGGTCAGTTTGATTTGGGAGGGGACGTGGGTGGCTGACACCATTTGCGTTGGTTATCATAGGATTCACCACAGCAGAAAGATGCCAGCCAGCCAATTACACTACAACCTTTGGGTTGCATTTTTATGTACATGGTATAATCTTCTTTATCAACCTTTGTCCATATGACAAGTAGCTGTAATATTAACTGCATAGTACTATGCATACAATACTCAAAAAATTCATTATGACAGAATGTTAAGTATACCAGATGTTTTATTATTAGCACAACACTATATATTGATTTCCAAACAAACAATTTCTGATTAACTATCATGAACCTACTGTTATTTACTACTAAATATATGTTTTCTCACTTTTCTTAGGTGACTTTAGCAACAAACATATTAAAGAAATACTTCATCAACTTCATCATGGCCTTCTGTCGTAACACCAGAGAAGACAGAGAAAGTGCAAGCTGTACTAGTTGTTCACTATCATGCCATGTAAGAACAAAAGGTAAAGGTTCTAAACAGAAGCATCAGAAACTGTCTTCTCTCCACATTACACAGATAAAAAAATCATACACAACTAAAGAGACAGAAACCATCCTCTAAGAAAACTACCACAAGTAGCCTTCCTAGAGAAACATTAGAATCACTAAGTCCAGCACTGTCATCACCTAAGCATACGCATGTGAGACAGAAAAAAAAAAGCTAGGCGTAGTACCTCTCCTAGTGCTCGACACAGTAAGATAATGTTTTTCAAAAAAGTAGTCCATAGAGCTTGAATTGAATGTGTGATCTCAAAATAGTGAGACGCAGCAGTAATAAACTACTTTCTAAGCTATCATTGATGAAACTCTGCTTAAGAGCAAGATGGTTTGTCAATGTGGCTCTAGCAATACGTTCCAAACTTTGGACTGACATGATGTGAGCCATTGACAAATTGACTACAAAGATTGAAGAGATGAGAAACACTATCTTATCTTTTGAGCACTTAAACACAGACAATATTTCTCTTGTGTTTCAAGGAGACTGGCTTCATTCAGAGTACTCAGAAGCATTCTTCTGGGAAGAGACATACCATGCACACAGTGGAGACATTACATTAACATTAGATAAGTATGGAAAACTACTAAATATCTTACCTCTATCCCATGAAGCCATCCATTCAAACAATGACAATGCAGCTGAAGATATTGAAAGCAACAAAAAATCTTCAGCAAAAACATGGCCATGTGACAGAACATGTAACATTAGAGAGGAATCTATTATATCAATAAAAACTTTCCTCTCAAGAATTCTTAACACAAAGAGATCAGAATGACACACACTGCTCCATAACATTGACAAGTGTGAGATCCATCCTCACAAAGGGCTAATGAGTCACTCTCTCACATGCTTACGATCCATGAACTGCAACAGCACATTTCATCACTTTCGTATGCTAGCTGTCCATAACTCTGGCATCCGCAAATTTGTGTAAAGGTTGTATCACATCAGATCTCTCATTTGAGACTACATGCAATCCCAAGCATTGCTCGATGATGGAGATGTTGAAAGACTTAGTGAGTTAATCAGAAACTTGCAAAGAACTCAAAGATTGAGGTCTACTGCTACTGTTTCTGAAGAAGCAAGTACTCCTCAGACATCTCTGGTTAAAGAAGAACAACTCCTATGACAATTTGGTTGTGAATTTGCTAAATTTGAATTAAGAAAAACAGAGAAATTTGACACAATATGTGTATCATGTGAATGATTGTTCTACAAGCACCTATATGTGAAAGTAGACCTGCAAAACATCCCATCTTGGAATGAAATGTGGGGACGTCTACATGCATACCTTTTACTAAAGTCTGACTTTGAAGAACTCACAATTGTGTTACTCTGTTCCTACTGTCATAACAAAATCAAGAGTGATAGTTTAACTCCACGGTCAGTACTCAATAAGATGGAAGTACAACTAACACCTAATGAGATAACAGTGCTGAAATTGTTTGAAAGGATTCTCATTCAAACCATGAAGCCATTTCAAACAATCATCAGGCTGAATACAAGGACACAAGACCTACCAAACAAAGAACTTGTACGTTTCCTTCAGGCTCTATTGTTCACCTGCCTTTACCTTTGCAAGACAAATGTAAATACTATTTCATAGACAATAGTGTAGTCATCTTGGTAAATGTGTGCCAACAAAGTCAAAACAATATGGCAAGAGATAGTCAATGTAGACAATGTAAAGAACGCTTTGAGATATCTAAAAGAGCACAATCCTTTCTATACTGAAATTGACATTGACACATTTACAACACTCTCCTCAGATATTGCCACAGACAACTCTGACAAGGCAATACTTCAGAAGGTTGACATGGCAAGTGCACAGAATGCATATGTGCAATTTATGATACATCCATTGCATGGCAAAGACCCAGTAAGGGATAACATAGATTTATATCAAATGAAACAAGTGGAGGGCAATCCTGTTAGTATATGGGAGGCCACCCTAGAAGCTCGTTGTTTCCCTGATCTGTTCCCACATGGTACAGGAGGCCGATTAGATGAACGAGAAGCATGAAAGTACCAGGAGCTGAGTATAGGACCTCACTTAATACTACATATGGATGGCAAGTTTTGAAGAAACATTGCATACCTCTTCCACCCTTCTTTGGAAAGTGAACTTAAGTGTCCTATCTGCTAGTATTGCTCGCACATTGAGACTTGGGACAGAATTTAGCAATATGACAGCTGCACAGTTGCTACACAAGTTGTAGACCAAAGATGAAACACTGCAAGTCAATCTTTCTTCCATCTTGTCTAGCATGCATGGTACCAATGAATATTGGCAAAGACGTCACTCTGAGGTAATGTGCATGCTGAGAGAATCTGGGCCAGCAACATGGTTTGTGACACTCAGTTGTGCAGAATATTATTGGGATGATCTGCTCAATATACTAAGATGGACAAACTCTGATGTTGAGAACACCCAAACAATGACTCTAAATGTGCTCTGTTCACTTGATCCAGTAACCGTTTCACGTTACTTCTACACCACCGGTTTCAGAGTATTTTGAAATTCATACTGTCTAAGACAAATCCTCCCCTCAGTATTGTTGAGCACTACTTCTGGAGGGTTGAGTACCAAGCCTGTGGAGCACCACACATTCATATGTTGCTGTGGATTAAAGATGCCCCACGAATTGGGGACAATGAAATATCTGACATTCTAAGCTTCATCTTGAAGTATGTCACTTGTCAGATACCAGACAAGTATGATAGCACAACACTGTGGAATCTGGTCCAGAAATTCCAATGACACCTCTGTGGTAAATACTGCCATAGGAAAGTGAAAAACAAAGGCCAGTGGCATACTCACTGCCATTTTGGATTTCCAAGACGAGATTGCCTAGCTGCTTCACTTAATGATCAACAAAGTCAACAAAGTGAGTCTATGAACTACCTCACACAGAAGCAGAAGTCTATATCAATGACTATAGTCCTTCCCTTCTGTTGATGTGGCAAGCAAACATTGATGCCCAGTTTGTAGCAGACAACTCAATGGCTCTTGTCAGGTATGTAACATCATGCATTACTAAACATGAGCAAACCATCCTCCAAGAAATGTGGGAAGAGCTGTCAGACTGTGATAGATCAATGTCTTCCAGACTTTGGTCACTAGGGCTTAAGACTCTATCACACCGTGAGTGCGGAGCCTATGAAACAAGTGACCGCCTTACAGCTGTATATCTATATGGCAAATCAGAGTCCATACATTTCTTAAATGTAAATCACAAGCAGAACAGGCACTGTGTTCTTAAGAGCCATGAAGAGATTGAGGAGTTGGCTGCCACAGCACCAACATCCACATCTATTCTTAAGAGCAACTTAATTGACAACTACTATCCACAGCGCCACAGTGCTATGGATGATCTCTGTCTCTTTGAGGTTGCTCAATGGTATGACTACAAGTGGGGTGTTACTTCAGACCCAGAAAAAAGGAATATATAAAGTAACTGGCTTTGATGGCTCACTTGTCAAAAAATGCAAACCATGGCTAATTGACCACTGCAAACTGTCGTTGAATACAACAGAAAGCAAAGAACATTATTACTTTGCTCTATTGTTTCTATTCAAACCTTGGAGATCAGAATCTGAATTAAAAGGACTGTCTGACTCATATGAACAAGAGCTTGTACAAACATATCATACCTTCCAGAGTCATGTCTCTGAGACATACATTCAGAGACTTGAAATGGAAAAGCAACAGATAGATAACATTAAGAAAGTCTTAGATGATGACACACCTGTCACATCACAGGAAATGGTTGATGTTGAAGGAGAAGGCACACTTTGGTGCTCCTCTTCCTCCTAATGACCCAGCTGTGCTGATGTCAGAGGTTGAGGGCACAATGCAACAAAGCATGTACTTCTCAGAATCAGCTGGCAACATTGTCGACAAGTTAAACTCACATCAAACAGTTGTGTATCACTCTATTATGTACACAGTTAAACATGCAATCCAGCATTACGAAAAGCATTGCCTCTGCGAAGAACAAACACCATTCAGGATTTTTGTAAGTGGTGCTGCTGGGACTGGGAAAAGTTTCTTGATCAAAGCCATAAGCAAAGGAGTGTGTGACCGTACCAGAACACCAACATCTGTTATTGTTGCAGCTCCTACAGGTTTGGTAGCTTATAACATTGGTGGTATCACACTCCATAGGTTATTCATGTTGCCAGTTGAGCATGGAAAGAGTGGTGATTACAGGAAATTGTCATATGATGTTGCCAATGAACTCAGGTCAATGTTTGACAAAACGCATTTGGTCATAATTGATGAGATAAGCATGGTCTCAAATGTTCTACTCACATTCATCCACCTACGCCTACAGGAGATACTTGGAACCAAAGATAATGTTCCATTTGGTGGAAAGAACATCCTTGTTCTTGGAGATCTTCTTCAGCAAGCCCCGGTAAATGGTAAGCATGTTTTCTGCAGTCTTTCCATTGACGAGGCAAAGAAAACTATTGGATGCATTGGTGGAGTTAATCTATGGGAATTTTTCTCATATGTTGAACTCTCTCAGAACATGAAACAACAAGGTGACATGTCTTACAAAGCATTACTTGATGAAGCACATATTGGTGCGCTCACACCCACCCACGTTGAGATGCTAAGACAGTGCATTATCACAAGAAATAATAGTCCTATCCAGGATGCTTGTAATATGTTTACACATGTTCAGAAAACTGGACTACATGTTGTATGTCTATTCCCAAGGCCAACACAGTGTGCACAGTTCAATGACATCATGATGAACAGAGAACAGCAGCCTATAGTCACCGTGCCATGTATAGACACAATAGATGGCATTACTCTATCACGAACACTATTATCAAGAATGGCAGATCATCTGAAAGAGCTGACAAATGATGTGTCACAAACAGCTGGTCTTGAAGCTTTACTACCACTGTATAGAAATGCACGTGGCATGCTCCGTAGAAATATTGATGTCGATCAAGGTCTCATAAATGGAGCCATGGGATATATCCAAGACTTCCTGTACAATGTACAAGGTACAGCTCTGGAGTTTGTAGTTGTGAAATTTTACAACTGTGAAACACCTCAGCCAATAAACAGAGTCACAGTTAAGTTTGAACTTGTGAAGGACATATATGTCACAAGGAAACAGTTTCCATTGTGTGCTGCTTATGCAGTCTCCATACACAAGTCACAAGGCCTCAGCCTTGATAGTGCCATAATTGATATAGGCACTGATATATTCAAGGATGGCATGTCTTATGTCGCACTGTATCATGTAAGACAATTATCTGGAGTATACATAGTCAAACGTGCAGAAAGCAAAATACGTGCTGACACAAAATGCATAGTTGAGTACAACAGATTACATACATTGTACCAACCAAATGCTCCTTTACTACCAGTTCCCAGATATGCATCTGTCACACCAATCACAATCGATGAAGGACACAAATTGAAAAGGCAGCGTACTAAAACTCCACAGTTATCACCTGAGTACTGCACAAAGCAGCAATCTCTGAAGAAACTTCTTGCATCCCCCCTGCAAAAAAATGTATTGGAGTCAACACACTGCCAACATTTGACAACAATACAGGAGTCAACTGTTATGCAAATGCAACTATGCAAGCACTCCTCCACATCCCTGAGTTTGCTACTGTGTTAAACTGTTGCCCATCAACACCTCTCTCAGAGGCATTAAAGAGAGTCATAAGAGGTACTCAAGATGAGTTACCCAGTTTACAAAGCTTGACTCCTCTAAGGCTAACTCTTTGGTCAATATGCAGGGCAATCTATGTTGGCTAATAATGCACAACAAGATGTCACAGAGTTCATGCTGGGAATAATAAACAGTTTAGCAGATACTGGCATAGATCTGCATCAACACTTCATGGTTGACTATGTGTCCAAGTACACATGTTTGTCATGTGGACACAAAGAATCACAAACAACCCAGGATATGCTGTGGCTCTCTGTCTATGTCCCTGAACAGAGAACTGTGAAATTTTCGCAAGTTATTTGCTAATGCAGAAACTGGTTGGCTGTGCTGAAGATGTGGGCATTCTTGTGTATGCTCTCTGAAAGTTACATATTCAAGCTCATACATTATTATTGTACTGCAGCACTTAAACTCTCAAGGCATGAAAGTCACAATGCCAATTTCTCACTTCATTGCTGGAAGAACTATGTTCTCAGGTGCTCAGTCTGACACACATGCAATTATCTTCCATCACGGCCTATCCATTCACTCTGGACACTATGTCACGTGGTGAAGATTCAGAAAGGGATGGGTAGAGTGTAATGATACAGTATGCACCCTAAGGGAGAGGCTCCCAAGAAATCTAAAGGATGCATATGTCATAATACTCCGCTGCACCAGTGCTGCACAACGTATGGAAAAGTAATGCTAACCAATCACAACATGTCACAAAACCAGTCTCTCTGCAAAAATAAAATTTCATCTGCATATCCCACCCAGATGTTTTGTTCTCAAACACCAAGATACATACACATTAACTTCACATACTTCATCAAACACTACTAGTGTCTGATGACACCCATAGTGACCAACCTGTTCTACTTATTGCACAAAATAACCACAGCCTATGCTTATGTGCCACATTTCTCTAGCATTGAACACACATTACACAACAGTACAGCAATGCATCTACCTATGGTACAGAAATATCTGTGTGTCGAACTGCTACCATCATAATTTGGATGCAAAACAATACTGTTTTCACCATAAATCACAATCAATTACCAAAATCATTGTATTGTGATATTCACCATTTGCAACTTCCATATACTAACAACAAAAACTGCATTATTACTGTTTAAGTAGAGCTGAAGGTATTGAGCTGTAATCAATAGCCAGTCAGTTAGTCATGTTTTTGCAGATGCCTTACTCAGCGTCATATACCATAGCACATATTATTGTGTACTCACTTGTATCACAGTACTATCTTACATGGCAATCACAAACAAATTAACCTATGTAAACAGTTGTCAGAGATGCAACAACTTTTCTCAACATATTCAGTTGAGAATACTACTTGTTTCAACAACCGACATCAGGTAAAGTTCACACTCCTTTTCCTGTTGCTGCCTACATTACTGACCTTTACTATGATACTTAATAATTTGACTTCTGCCAAATCCAAGCAGACTCGAGGGCATTGGATATTACTCAGCATCAGTTATTAAGTTATGTGTTGGTAAATATAGCTATCACAGCCACATTGAGAGTAGCACTGTCTACACCACAGTGCCATCTCCACTATTATGAGTAAATTGTTGAAAACAATATGATAGAATTTGCTATCACTCTAATTGCACTCTGAAGACTGAATATGCCATTATATCCCACTGGTCTATGACTTACCTCACTGGATATGACGAATTATTGAAAATGAATGCGACTCAGACTTGTATATATGTATATAATACTGAGATTCAATATGAATGTACATAAGTTCAATCAAATTATAAATGTCCATTTTTTTTGTTTCCTACCCACTGTTCCAAATTAAACATTTTTGAGCACTTAATGGTATTGCATTACATTAAGTGCTACTATTTACATAAGGAATATCTCATAAAAGAGATCTAAACATGTGGTTCTCTGGCCTACTGCCACAGTATACTTAATCTCTATACATCTCTGCAAAAGTATACACATCATAAGTTATTATTAAATACTAACAATGATTGTCTATTTCTGCTATACAATGAAAATAATTGGTCTGCTCTTGCTGTAACAGGATTGTCCATATATTTGGAGGTTGGATGAGGAATTTTTTCCCAGTTCAACAAATAATACTTCTAAAAACTCATTTATTACCAGTTTTGCCAACAATATTGACATAGCTACCATCACCACAACCTAAAGTGGAAAAAATGTGGCACATGTCTGTGATACTTTAATTTCTTTGTAAGTAGTTAACATAAAAACATCTAACTTACAAAAAATAACTACAATTTTAACATAACTAGTGCCAAAAAATATTGACCTAGCACTAATTGGATACAATGGTACCCAAATCACACATAAAAAATAACCACGCATGTAACTGGCACAAAATAGAACAATAGTCAAACATTGATCTTCATTATGTAAGTGTAATTTTTTGACTAAACGCTATTCCTCAAATGTTAATAATTTCCATAAACTATTACACCACTACATCAATCTACAAATGTACTGAAATTGTAGGAAAATGTTATTATGCTAGCATGTCCACAGATAATGTTTCTTACTTTATCATGTGAACATGCACTGAAATATAAAATACCATAAAAAAATAACTCAGTTAGTAAATGTAAATATTCTAGCTAGTTGTATATCACCACTTAATTACTCAAAAAGCATATATTTAATTATTAATAATAACTGGTCACAATTCCCCTCAATGTACTTACACATTGATATTTTCCATAACAACCAGCTGATTCTTATCACATTCATAAACCATTTCACTCAATGTATGCTGCTGCCTCATTTGCAAACATTATATATATGACCAGAACCAAACAGTCTCAGAAACTGCTGGACCAAAACTGCTGTTCTGTTATTATTAAAAATTAAACAAGGTGAGGATGTTTGATATGATAATTAAATGCACACCCTCATTGTGTCATACTTTCACAAACCCCAAAGGCACACTGTAGCATCCCACAGCTCAGGCGTGCATCCTAATTCTCATATCAAAACCTTCCCCATCCATTATTCTCTACTTTATTACTATCCATTTTTGTAAAAATAGAACTGCTAAGTCAGAGCAATAATCAAGTGCTGCTGGCACACACATAACTAATATTACTTAGCAATAAATTTTGAAAAGGAAAAATACTTGTCAAAAAATATTATCTAGCATAAACACCCAAAGAACTATTCAAATTGTTTCAATTTATACTGCTTAACATAGAGTGCCAACAAAACAATACACAGAGAAAGCAAAGACTATATCTCAGCTCAAGCTAATGGTTAGAAATAAAATACATCCTAAGAAACAATAACAGAAATAACTAACAAACTGTTTTTTGCCCATCCTAAGAACAACCAATCAATTCGGACATATATATATATATATATATATATATATATATAAAATATTTAAATAATAAACTAATGTCAAAACTACTTCTATGTCTCCTGAGTTTTATTTTCATGTTCTTACTGTTATCTGTTTCCAGTATTGATTACAATGTTTTCTATGGCACTGTTACTGCACAGTATTCAGAATCCAGACTAAGCAGAACACTAGCACCACCACCTCCTACAAATGGTCAGCAAGGGGTGGTAGAGGGGACAGATCTCACATAGACCTAAGTAAGTGTCTCATGGTATACATCTCAAATAAGTGCAAAGACCCCACCTCTCATATCCACAGCCAACTGACAACTAAGTACAGTATTAGCACTACTGCACAGATACTCTCAAAAGTTACTTTCTGAGCATGCCTCCAGTAACACTACTACTGCATTCAGTCAGCAACTGGCCATAAACGTGACAGATACACTGTACCAGTTACCAAACAGCAACAGGTGTAGAGACATGCAGGGTGAGCTAGCACAGACATCTTGCTATTTTACTGTCCCCCCCACACCCCACCATACCAACCCACCCTTCACCTCCCCCCACCCATCTCCAGTCATCAACTGGCACAAGCCACCTGTCACGTCCACAACCAACTACCAACTAATTGCAGTATTACCACTACAGCACAGACAAACTCAAAAATTAATCTCTGACAGCACCTACAGTAGTACTAATACTGCACTTAGCATCTGCCCATGGACGTAACACTTACAGTGTCCCACTTACCAACTCAAGACACATGGACTGAGCTGCAGGGTGTCCTGCCACAGCACACTGCACAAGTAACAGGTGGATGAACAATAGACTACCATAAACTCATGATCTGAAATGTTTATTATTGTCCAATTCGAACATGGACAGGGTGGGCAATAGACTACTACCAGGAACTCATGACGTGAAATGTCTATTATTGTTCAGTGCAAACATGGACAGGATGGAGTACTAGAGCACCACAGAACTGGAAATAAAATGAATGTTCATATTTAACAGTTCAAGTACAGCAGGATGGGAACAGTAGACTACCAGGAAGTCATTATTTGAAATATTTCATTACTGTCCAGTTCAAACGAGGACTGGGGGGGCAATAGACTACTACCAGGAGCTCATAATGTGAAATGTTTATTATTGTCCAGTTTGAACATCGACAGGGTGAAGCACTAGAGTACCACAGAACTGGCAATAAAATTAATATTCATATTTAACAGTTCAAGTACAGCGGGGAAAGGAACAGTACACCACCAGCAACTCATTATTTTTAAATGTTTTATTATTGTCCAGTTTGAATGTGCATGGGGGGGAATAGACTACTACCAGGAACTCATGATGTAAAATGCTTATTATTGTCCAGTTTGAACATGGACAGTGTGGAGCACTAGAGTACCACAAACTAGCAATAAGACACATGAACTGACATGCAGATTGCCATACCACACCATACCGGAGTGGTGTCAGGAGGAGGAGCAATACACTACCAGGAACTCATAACTAGAAATGTTTTATTATTGTACACTTCAAACATGCATGGGGGGACAATAGACTACTACCATGGACTCGTGATGTGAAATGTTTATTATTGCTTACTTCGAACGTGGACAAGCTGGAGCACTAGAGTGCCACACAACTGGCAATAAAATGAACGTTCAAATTCAACAGTTCAAGTACAGGAGGAGATGTGAACAACGAACTACCAGGAACTCATGATTTCAAATGTTTTATTATTGCCCAGTTTGAACGTGTACACAGGGCGGCAATAGACTACTACCAGGATCTTATGATTTCAAATACTTATAATTCACCACACCGATGACCCAGGTTCAGGTACGGACTCAGGTCATCAGGTCTCGGCAGGGGGAAGGAGGATTGAGCATGCCAGCAGATGCTGTCCTCCTTCGGGCTGGGTTACCAGTGGTGCTGTATACACCCGACATCCCTGGGGGCTGATGGGAGCACTGGCTCTCACAGGGCACTGGCAGCTTCAAAAGGGTTGGACTCAAGTAGGGGAAGACATTGTCAAGTACTTGGCAGGTGTGCATCACCACACACTTGCCCAAGCCGACATCCTCAGGGGAAGGAGGTATGGAAAAGCACAAAAAGAGGAAAAAACATCTCCCAAGACTTCTAGATGATGTCCATCATTGCCTACTTCACCACCCACTGACTAATAAGGGGCAGACTCCACTGTGCACAGCTCAATCACTCAGGCATAGACAACGGTTAAGAAGGCTTCCCTTCTTGTCCCACCCGGGGCCATCATCCAGGCCGTCAATGGACCCCAAGGATTGGCAAGTGTGTGGCACTCTAAGAGCAAACTCCGGGGTAGTCGGTATGGTTGGGAGGCAGTGCACCTTGGTGGCCTGAATAAGTGGAGGTTAGCAGATAGTAGAGGCTCTGAGAAATAGAAACTAAAAAAAAAAAATTTATAATTGTCCAGTTCAAACGTGGAGAAGATGGAGCACTAGAGTAACACAGAACTGGCAATAAAATGAATTTTCATATTTAACACTTCAAGTACAGGAGGGATAGGAACAGTAGACCACCACAAACTCATGATTTGAAATGTTTTATTATTGTCCACTTCGAACTTCGACAGGGCAGGCAACAGACTACCACAGAAGTGCCAATAAAATGAATTTCATGTTTTACAATTCAAGTACACACGAAGAGGGTAACAGTAAAGTACCTGGAAATCGGACATAGAACTCTTCCACAAACCACCAAAATACACATCTGTAGCATATTGCCTTTCTTCCCTTCAAATATCAACACAAAACACCAAACTGTTCCCAATATGTTCAATATAAACATTACTAAAATTTCCCTATCTATTCCATTATAAAAAATCTGCCCATCTGGTCCCTATCTCGCGATCAAAGATGACAATCGAAGAATCTCACGACCAAAGAATTTGCACCATCACAATCCAAGAATTTTCAGGCTCACGAACAAAGATTTTAAAACCATATAAATCAAAAAATTTAAGGAATTGCGGTAAACCACCACCATGGTTTGACAGAACGATGCCCCCGGACTAAAATCCACTCTCATTTGACTTCCGACGACACCCCTGGGCTAAGAAAATTGATTTTTTTATTGGGCCATCTCGTCCCTCACTCATGGTGCATGATCATGATCAAAGAATCTTACGAACAAGAAATTTGCAGCCTCACGATCAAAGAATTTGCAGACTCACGAACAAAGAATCAAAAATATTATAAATCAAAGAATTGAAGGAATTGCGATAAACCACCACCATGGTTCGACAGAACAAAGCCCCCTGAGTAAAAACCCACCCTCATTTCACTTCCTAGAACATCCTTGGGCTTAGAAAATTGATTTTTAAATTGGGCCATCTCGTCCCTCTCTCACGATGCACGATCGCAATCAAAGAATCTCACTGTCAAAGAATTTGCAGGCTTGCGATCAAAGATCGTTAGTGAGCCACAAATTAAGATTTTAAAAGCTTATAACTCTATTTTTTGACTGATTTGACTGGAACCAAAGCCATGGCTTGATAGATCAGGGTCCCCTGAGTAAAATCCATTGAAGTTTTACTTCAGAAGTGACCCCTGAGCCAAGATATTTGTGTTTGTGTGATTGGAAAACTGAAAACAAGATGGCGGACCTCGCGGTCAAAGAATTTTGAAAATTCCTCAGGAACAAAGATTCTTGAACTGTGAGGCTGCAAATTCTTTCATCGCCAGGCGAGACCAGATGGCCAGAACCCCCATTCTTTGATCACAAGATATACATATAAATTTTCCCATTGACTTATAATGGGAACTTAAAAGTGCCATAACTTTTGAATACCTTAATATATTTTCACCAAACAAAAAGCAGCATATTCTGCCACCAAAGCTCTTTCAAACAAGCCACCTTGCAGAGTGGCACACCACACAACAGCCATGCAGGACCACATTAAGAATGGTAAAAGGTGCCTTCAAAAATGGATAATTTTGCATTTTTCAGCGCTTTTGTACACAAAGACCAGCACTCCAACACAAACATAATTTGGCAAATCAAGATATCTAGTGTGCCTCAACAAGTGTACCAAATTTCAGGCAAATCCATTGAACAGGTCCAAAGTTATTAATGTCCAAACTTTTGACTTTAGTATGTAAATAGCCACTCAACCTTAACTATAGTGGCACATCACATCACTATAATATATATATATATATATATATATATATATATATTAATATGGGGAAATTAAGGCAGGAAATTCTCAAGTGGCATTTGTGGGAGATAAAACCAGGTTTGGACATGGAAGGTAGGTGGGAGATCATAAAGAGGGGGTTACAGGAGGCCACCAGGACCTGTGCAAGAGTGAAGCATAAGGGTGGTAGGTCTCATAAACCATGCTGGTGGATGAAGGAGGTCCAGGAGGTGGTAAGGGAGAAGAAGGCTGCCTACAGTAGGTACAAACAAATGAGAGGAGAGAGGGATAGAGAGAACTATCAACTTGCAACCAGGAAAGTCACCAGAGTAGTGAGGGGGCAAAGGCCTGGAAAGAGCAGAGGCTGGTGCAAGGGATATGGGGTGGGGAAAAGGGGTTCTTTAGGTATACTGGTGAGTGGAGGAAGGTCAAGGGTCAGCTCAGTAGATTGAGGACAGCTGGGGGGTGGGTGGAAGGGGCTGGAGAGCAGGTGGAGGTACTGAATGAGTACTTTACCTCAGTGTTCACTAGGGAAGAGGCTGGGGAACTTACAAAAAAGGGGTTGAAGGACACAGAAGGCACAGCAGCCCTGACTATTGGGGTATCTGCTGAAGAACAAGCTGCTGGGAGAGGCAGGCCAGGGGTGAGCTATCAGGCTGATTCTGCTGAATGGGGGGGCAGATGCTGATATTTCTATCAGTCAGGTGTGGGAAGCTCTCCAGTTCCTAAAAAAGGATAAATCTCCAGGGCTTGATGCTATTCATCCCAGAGTACTGAGGGAGTTGGTGGATGTTTTGGTTGCACCATTGGTGGATCTCTTTAACCTGTCGCTCCAGAAAGGGAGGGTGCCAGAGGATTGGAAGCAGGCACATGTTGTGCCCATCCATAAAGGGGGATCAAGAGAAGAGCCAGGAAACTATAGACCCGTCAGTTTGACGTCGGTGGTGGGGAAGGTAATGGAGAGCATACTTAAGGAAAGACTGGGAGGTTTCTTGGAGGAGATGGGTTACCCGGATGACCGTCAGCATGGGTTTGTGCCAGGTAGATCATGTCAAACAAACCTTGCAGAGTTCTATGAGTGAGTGACATCAGCACTTAACAGGGGGAGACCAGTGGATGTACTGTTCCCTGACTTCAGCAAGACATTTGATTCAGTCCCTCACATTGGCCTAAGGGAGAAGCTGGGGGGATGGGGGTAGGCCCATTGATGATTAGGTGGATTTGAAATTGACTTTCAGGTCACATTCAGTGGGTAGTGGTCAGAGAGGAGGTCTCATCTCCTAGGGAAGTCATAAGTGGGGTCCCACAGAGATCAGTCCTGAGGCCACTCCTGTTTAATGCCTACATCTCCGATATCAGAGAAGGTATCGGGTGTGAAATGAGTCTCTTTGCGGATGACTCTAAGTTGGGGGCAGTGATGGAGGGGAGGAGGGGAGATTGGCCTTACAAGAGGACCTGGATACTCTGGATAGGTGGTCCTGCACCTGGAAATTTAAATGTATCTCCTCCAAGTGCAAGGTGCTACACTTAGGGTGGGAAAACCCCAACTATGTGTACACCCTGGGGGGATGAGTTCCAGGCCATAGCAGGGGAAAGAGTCCTAGGAGTCTTGGTGGATGTTAACATGAATAATTCAGAGCAGTGCAAGAGGGCTGCGGTCAGGGCAAATAGGATGTTGGGATGAATTGCTAAGGGGATTAACTCAAGGAACAGGAAGGTGATTTTGCCACTGTGCAACAGCTTAGTTAGACCACATCTTGTGTACTGTGTGCAGTTCTGGAGGTCACACCTAAGGAGGGACATCCAACTCCTGGAAAGGGTTCAGAGGAGAGCAACCAGAATGATCCAGGGCCTGGGGTATATGACATATGAGGAAAGACTAGGGAAGCACAATCTTTTCTTGCTGGAGGAGAGGAGGGACTGGGGGCACATGACTGAGGTCTTCAAGTACCTCAGGGAAGTAAATAAGGTAAGCCGAGATAGGATCTTTCGACTGAAGGAGGATGGAATCCCCAGAGGACACAGTTGGAAGATTGAGGGTGGTAGAATTAGGGAGGAAAGGAGGAGGAGGTACGTCACCGAAAGAGTGGTGGAACCATGGAATGCGCTGCCTGGGGAGCTGGTACAGGCAGCTGCGGTGGAGGGATTCAAGTGAGGGTGGGACAGGTATAGGCAAGGGGTGAAGCAGAGGCTGGTTTTCCTGGGAGGGCAGGACTGGGGGATGGAGTAACAGTGGAAGGAGACAGATAGAGGGCTATGGTACTCAATCAGGGTGCTGAAGTATGAGCAGACTTGATAGACCTATAGGTCTACTCTGCTGGCATCTAGTATGTTAGTATGTTAGTATAGTGGCACGGTAGTGCCACTATAGTTAGGGTTGAGTACCCCATTTAAGGTTAAATCTCAAACTTTGCACCTTAATAACTCTGACACCATACAATGTATTTACCTGAAATTTTGCATGCACAGTTTGGTACCATAGATCTCTGGATCTGCCAAGTTGTGTTACGGTCAGATGTACAGTTGCAGAGCTACAACGCACCAAAAACCACATAAATAACAGATTTTTGCTCGTTTCTTTGCTCGCACCTACAGCCTGCATGGTTTGTGCAATCGGTCCAAAAACATCGGGGAACATGCACCCAGGGTCCCCGATGTGCCTTTCAAAGATTTTGTGAAAAAATATTAAACGGTTCAAAAGTTATTAAAAACAAACTGAATCCCATTATAGTCTAACAAACTCTACGACACTGTCGCAAATGCAGTTTTTACTGTTGCAAATGACCCTTATACTTTCGTGATTCAGCCATTTTTTTTTTCAGTTGGTGGTCAGAAAAATGCTTTGAATTTAATTTTTTGACCCTTTAAGGACACAATTCTTGTTGTGTTTACCTAGCCGAGTCCTGAGGATGCTAGCCATGTCTTTTTTTGGGGGTATAACACCCCAGAAATATGTTTTAAAAATTTTTGTAAAAAAGTAGTGTCATAAAATACTTCCTCAAATGTGACACTTTCGTGATTTTTTTGCAAAAGTGTTATGATTTGCGACAGTACTTTGAGACACTATGGCCAAAACAACAGGAAATCTTTGCCACCCTGCTGCAAAACAACAGTTTGGTCTTTTAGGCTGAAATGTGCAGGAAAGAAAGCCAACATCACACAGATGTGCCTATTGGTGGTTTGATGCCAACACATGAAAAGGCTGCAAAGTTATGGCACTCCGAAGTTGACAATTTTTCCCATTGGATAACATTACCGCGTCTGCCGCACCTTTCAGGTCCCGTATCTTGAAAACGGCTCAAGTTACGGACATTTCATCTCAAAATTTCTTAGTTCCCCACTGGGGGGGCTAAGTGCAAAACTAGCCTGGAAAGTCATAAATAATATGAGATTTTAATTTTTTTTCTACATTGTACGGTTCCTGAGATATAAACAATTTAGTATTCCAAGTGCTCATTTCCCTGTCCGAGGGTCACTGTTATTCCCACATTCTTTGTATTCACTGCGCATCTGGATGCACCTCTTTCGAACACAAAGCATGTGCGTTTGTGTTACTGTTACCGTTAGTGTTTGTGTTTATGTTTCTGCTTGCGTTTCCATTACTGTTTGCGTTAGTGTTTCCATTTGCATTACTGTTTCTTTTTGCATCACTGTTGGCGTTACCATTTGTGTTTGCGTTACCGTTTGTGTTTCCATTACCATTTTTGTTAGTATTTCCATTTGCGTCATCGTGTGCATCACCGTTTGCGTTTGCATTTGCCTAACCATTTGTGTTTTCATTACTGTTTGCGCTACCATTTCCGTTTGCATTTCCATTAACATTAGCATTTGCATTGGCACTTGCATTTCCATTGTCACTTGCATTACTGTTTCCTTGTGCATCACCATTGTCGTTACTGTTTGCATTTGCGTTTGTGTTACCGTTACCGTTTGCATTGCCATTACCATATGTGTTAACATTTGTGTTTGCATTTACGTTTGCACTTGCATTTCCATTACCATTTGCATTACCGTTTCTGTTTGCATCACTATGTGAGTTAAAATTTGCATTTGTATTTGGGCTTGCATTTGCGTTTCTGTTTGCGTTACCTTTACAGTTTGTGTTTTCATTGCCATTTGCGTTACCATCTGTGTTTGGTTTCATGTTTGCACTAGCATTTCTATTACCATTTTCATTACCGTTTCTGTTTGCTTTTGCACTTGTGTTTACATTACTGTTTGCGTTACTGTTTCCTTTTGTGTCACCATTGGTGTTACCATTTCCACTTGTGTTTGCATTACTGTTACTGTTTGCATTTTCATTACCATGTGCGTGTGTGTTTCCATTACTGTTACTGTTCTTGTTACTGTTACTGTTACCGCTTGAGTTTGTATTACTGTTACCATTTGCATTTCCATTTTCGTTAGCATTTCCGTTTATGTCACCTTGTGCGTTACAATTTGCATTTGTGTTTTTTTGCTTGCATTGGCGTTTCCATTTACATTACTTTTTCCTTTGGCATCACCATTGTTGTTGCTGTTACCATTTGCGTTACCATTACCGTTTGTGTTTTCATTACCGTTTGCATTACGACTTGCGTTTCTGTTACATTAGCATTTGCATTTGTGCTTGCATTTCTGTTGTCACTTGCGTTACTGTTTCCTTGTGCATCGCTGTTGCTGTTACTGTTTGCATACCATACTGTATGTTCTCTGACACTGTCTTACTGTTCCCTTGCCTCCTGTACAAACTGGATATATATCTTGAAGCTGTCTTACTGTATCCCTATGTAAATTGATTGGTTTTACTCAACCCTGGGTTGCCCCTGAAAAAGGGATCTCTGGTCTCAGAGGGCTTACCTGGTAAACAAAATCTAAATAAATAAATAAATAAATTTACATTTCCGTTTGCGTTACCATTACTGTTTGTGTTTCCATTACCATTTGTGTTTCCATTAGTGTTTAAGTTTATGTTTGAGCTTGCTTTTCTGTTACCATTTGCGTTATCATTTCCGTTTGTGTCACTGTGTGCGTTACCATTTACGTTTGTGTTACCGTTAGCGTTGCTGTTTCCTTGTGTGTAACCGTTGGCATTACCAATACCATTTGCATTTCTGGTACCGTTTTCATTAGCGTTTTCATTTGTATCACCATGTGCATTACCATTTGCATTTGTATTTGTGCTTACATTTGTATTTTCATTTGTGTTACCATTACCATTTGCATTTTCATTGCAATTTGCGTTACCATCTGTGTTTGTGTTCACGTTTTCACTTGTGTTTCCGCTACCATTTGCATTACTGTTTGCATTTGCTTTTGCACTTGCGTTTGCTTACCGTTTGCGTTACTGTTTCCTTTTGCATCACCATTGGCGTTGCCATTTCCACTTGCATTTGCGTTACCATTATTGTTTTAATTTTTGTTACCATTTGCATGTGCATTTCCGTTACTGTTACTGTTCTCATTATTGTTAGAATTAACATTCCGATTATTTATTTATTAGCATTTGGTAACCAGGTAAGTGCACTAGGCAAAGAAAACCTGCCTATTTTCAGGCACAATCCAGGAGAGTACAAATTGTGTATACACTATTGACAACAGTAAGGTACACCAACGACAACAGAAGGAACATAATGAATAACTGTAGGTACAATAATACGGCAGTAGAGATCACAACAAATTATTATAAGCAGGGATAATAGTAAGAGCTAATACAAGTTAGAGTCATAAACAATTAAGCCATAATATGCTAATAACAGTTGAGTAGCAAGCTGGGAAAAAATACATAACAGCAATGCTCAGGAATACAATAGAGATTTGTTATTTCCATTGCTGTTACCATTACTGTTAGTGTTACCATTACTGTTAGAGTTATTATGCACAAATGGGAAGCATGTTGGGAGCTCGGGGCCCAAAGAGCACTGTGCTCTTACCACAACATACCATTCACTATTTATAGTGCATATTCTCAAAAAGAAGGGAAATTCATGGCAACAAACTCCGTTTAATGCATCAGTTAGGGCTGTACCACAGCGATAAAAGTGAGGAAATTTGGTGTTAGGTTTTCCATCCCTTGCACCCCACACCCTCCCCGCCCCCACCAACAGGCATTGGGGTGTGCACTGGGGTCATCGGGCCTAACTCTCACCCCATTATCCTATACTGCACCACCTCAGCTTATTTACCCATGGAATGGAATGAGAGTTAGGGCCGATGACCCCAACACCCTCCCAATGCCTGTTGGTGGGGGCGAGGTTGGCATGGGATGCAAGGGGTGACAAACCTAACACCGAATTTCCTCACTTTTGTCACTGTGGAGCAACCCTAAATGATGCATTAAACAAAGTTTTTTGCCATAAATATATATATATATATATATGTATACATTTTATAAAATGGGAAAGAAAACAGATATCAAGTGGTTGATTGAAACATATCACATGACCGTGCGTATATCACAGCATGACTGCACAACTGCACTTTTACCCCCCTAAAAAACAATTTTGCCATTTTATAAGATAGATAACCCACTCTACAGTATGCAGTTGCACTCTGATATATGTACACCTTGGGTGGTTGATGCACTCAGCCACACACAAAGAGCGTCTCGTATATCAGAAGTCTTGACTTCCTAGAGTGAGTTATCCATACATATATGGGCGTCGTATGTCAGAGCATGACCACACACCTAAGAGTGGTCATCTATCTTATAAAATGGCAAAATTGTTCTGGAGGGGGTAAAAGTGTAGGTGTGTGATCACGCTCTGATATAAGCATGGTTATGTGATGTGTTTTATACAATCAGAACATTGGATTTTGGATAATGATATCATCCCCACTATATATATATATATATATATATATATATATATATACACATACATATATATATATACACACACATACATATACACACACACACACACACACACACACATATATATTCATTGCAAAAAACTTTGTTCATGCATTAGTTAAGGTTGAAGCAACCAACAGGTGATGGGGTGTGCCTTGGGGTCAGTGGGCTAACTCTCACCCTATTCCACATGTAACAAAGCTTACATGATACAGTATAGGAGAATGGGGTGAGAGTTAGGAACAGTGACCCCAAGGCACACCCAATCACCTATTGGTCTGTGTTGGGTGGGGGCAGGGTAGGGTAGTAGAGTGTAGGGGGTGTTAGGGTGTCAACCCTAATGCCTCATTTCCCAACTTTTGTCACTTCAGCCCTAACTGATGCATTAATTACATTTTTTGCAATGAATTTCCTTACTTTTTGAGAAAGTGTAATGAGCTGTCATCTCCATGTGGGAGCGCAGGGCCCTCCTGGCCCTGCACTCCAATTATTGCATAACAGATGGCCCAGCAGTCCTATTACTGCATAATGTTAACCATATGTGGGTTTGCAATGCCCACCACCTACCTATAATTATAAAGACATAGAGCAGGCCTAGACACATTCCGACTAACCCCTGTACTGCAAATGTTGCAATATGTCAGTAACCATAGCAACCTTTGAAAATATTCCATTGCAGTTGTAATAATGGACTGATAAACTGCACACGTGCTTAGTACACAAAGGTGTACTAATCAGCGTTTACCAAGAAATCTGTATCTCTAAGTGTTTTCAAGATATAGGCATCAAAAGGCGCCGAGTTCACCACAATGTTATCCTATGGGAAATTTCTCAACTTCAGAATGACATAACTGTGTGACTGATGTAAATTTTTACACCAAACCAGCATAACTCACATCTCTGGGCACCCACTTTGCACCCTGCAAATTTCAAGTCAAAAGTGCTAACCGTTTCTTTGCAGTGAACTGGCAAAGAAACAGCAACCTTTAAAAATCCCTTTTCTTGAGCTGTCAAAATCCCTTTTCACGAGCCGAATCCCTTTTTACGATGTGACAAAATCCCTCTTTGCAAGTCAATCCTTGTTCACGAGAAAGGGCCATCTGGTTCTGATCTTACAAACAAGGATATTAACAGTTCACAAAAAGGGATTGGCTCATGAAAAGGGATTTTGACAGCTTATGAAAAGGGATTTAAAAATCCAATACCTTTTCACAACTGGTCAAAATCCCTTTTTGTGAGCCGATCCCTTTTTGAGAGCTGTCAAAATCCCTTTTTGCAAGCCAAATCCCTTTTCGTGATGTGACAAAATCCCTCTTCGCAAGCCAATCCTTGTTCACGAGAAAGGGCCATCTGGTCCCGATCTTACAAACAAGGATTTTTACAGCTCACAAAAAGGGATTAGCTCATGAAAAGGGATTTTGACAGCTCACGAAAAGGGATTTTGACAGCTCATGAAAAGGGTTTTAAAAAGCCAATCCCTTTTCACGAGCTGTCAAAATCCCTTTTCGCGGGCCGATCCATTTTCTTGAGGTGACAAAATCCCTGTTCAAGAGCCAATCCTTGTTCTTGAGATAGGGCCATCTTCCTGATCTCAAAAACAAGGATTTTGACAGCTTGCGAACAAGGATCAGCTCACGAACAGGGATTTTGACACCTCACCAACAAGGATCGGAAGCGAGTGACGGACAAGGATTTTGTAAATAAAAAACAGAAATTTTTTATAAAAGTGAACAAAATCAAAGCCATGGGTTTGTAGAGGGCGTCTCTCTGAACCAAACCCATACTTCAGTTGTCACAGAATACATCCGAGGGGTAAGTTGCAACGTTTTCTTTTTAGCCAAAATTGAAAACAAGATGGCGGCTCGCAAAGAGGGACTTCTTTCCTCATGAACAGGGATTTTATAAATCCCTCTTTTTGAGGTGACAAAATCCTTGTTCGTCAAGCTAATTCTTCTTCGCAAAATAGACATCTATTCCAAAGACTGAATTAAGCATGCTCAGAACCCAAAAATGTAAAATTTAATAACCGTGGAACAGATTAATATGTTTTCACCAAACCAATACTGGATTATTCTCTGGAGCAACCTCTTTCTACCCTGAAAATTTCAGATCATAATTCCAAACCATATGGCTGCAGTGCAATGGGCAACAATCAGCAAAAATAGGCAAAAAAAAGAGAAAAACACACTTTTTCACTATGCGCTGTGCAAAAACTGCAAATCCAATCAAAACTAAACTTCACTTGTCCAGAGATCTATCCCATGGGACAGGGCATACCAAGGTTCATGCAAATCCATTGAACGGTTACAAAGTTATTAAAGTGAAATTTGGGGTTTAACATTAAACTGCTTACTCAACCCCGCACCCTATAATATATATATATATATATATATATATATATATATATATATATATACAACACACACACACATATACCTATAGACTCTGTGGCTTCAAATTGGAGGCGGCTTCTATTGATAATCTTTTTTTCCTGTGTGGCTTTTATTTGAGGGCTGCTTCAAAATGGTGAAATACGGTATATATTTTTATTTATTTATGATCAAATTGTTTTTTGTTAGCCATTCTTGAAGACTTCTAAAGTCTTTTTGAGGTTTCTTCAAAATCCCTAAAGTGTTGCAGGCTGTCATTAAAATTAGAGTATTATCAGTGTACACTTTTACTTTTGATGATACAGACATGTTTTGCAAACTATCTATAAATATGATGAACAACAGGGAACCTAAATTGGACTCTTGTGGTACACCCTACCATGCCCCCATTGTGCTTGAGTGAACTCCATTAATACTGACCACTTATGAACAACCCCCTAAGACAGGAGCTCAACCACTTAAAAGCATCAGGACTCATTCCCACACTTGTCATTTTTGGGGCAATAGCTGGTGGTCCACAGTGTCAAAGTCAAAGTTTATTGCAGGAGTAACTCCATTGAGCAGGCTCATTGACAAGGAGGTCCTAAGAGTATAAATCAGGAACATATAAATATAAAAGGCAATGGAGAGTACATACAATTGTGGTACATAACACATACAATCATGGTACATAATAACAGAGTACAGGGATTCATTTTATATACATAAAATATATACAAATATTTACAAAGCAAACCTTGAGTTAGCAAGCTGCCTGAGGATGACACCAGATGAATCATGGCTAATACTAACTGCAGCTGCATATGTCTTTCTATTTACTTCTGGTTAAAACTTTAAAGAATTTGACAAAAATGAGACTGATAAGTTTAAGTACAGACTGGAGTTGGTTTCAAACTGAAGGGAGGATGTAGGAGATAGCACATTTTCCAAAGGATGTACGAGACCTAGGAATATCTAGGAGGATGAGGTCCAATTTCCTGAGGGAGTATGCACAGTGGGAAGTATGAACGAGGGAGGATATGTATCCCTAGAGCTTATTCAGAAGGATTTTAAGCATCCATATACCAGAGTGGATCAGGCATCTGGTAGAGTGACATCAAGCCAACAGCGGCATATTGGTCACAGTGGTGGGTTCGATAAGGTGCATTGGTTATGAACCATAGGGCTCAATGAAAGAAGACATCCATTTTATGTAGATTGAATGCAGAGGTAGTGTATATTAGGTCACCATAATCAAGTAGTGGCTGGAAGGTGACCTGGACAAGTCTAGTCCTAAACTCGGTCGGTAATGAGGACTTCTTTCTGAAGAAGTTGGCCAAGCAATTGGTTAAGTTCACAAACACTGCTCCCATAAACTGTTTCTTTTGAGACCTAGGGAGGCAGTGTTTGTGAAGTTAGACATGACCATTGTGGTGGAATGGATGGGTCTGAAGCCAGACTGCTGACTGGAGAGCAGATTATAGTCTGATAGATAAGAACAAAATTGTTTACAGTATGTTTTTTTTTTCCCAAAATACTTGATAACAACAGTAACAAGGCAATTGGTCTATAATTACTGGCCACACTATCATCTCCTTTGTGAATGGAGATAATCTTGCCAACTTCCGTACATCTAGAAAATTGCCACTATACCAACTACAGTTCAGGAGTTTGGTCAATGGATTGGCAATTGCTTCAGTAGCCTCCCTCAGCAGTCTGGCTTCTATCTTGTCTACTCCCCCAGCTTTGTTTATGCTAAGAGTTTGCAATTGTTTCTTAACATCTTTTGCATGACTCACTGTAAGTCTAGACAAATGCCTGCTAGTCTCATTGATTCCACTCTCTCTTTCATTTTCTTGCTCTTGATTAGGGTCACAGTCCCAAACTGGCTGATGCACATTAGTAAAAAATAAATTCTGTGCATAAGCCATGTCTTTAGGGTCCATTACTGTTTTGCTCTAGATTCAGGAAACACAAAGACTAGTATTCACCGGAGATTCCAATTGCCTGACCAGTTTCCAAAAATCTCCTGGATTGTTTGTTGTCTGAAATATAAATTTATAATTCTGGTCTTTTGACTGTTTTTCCATTTGCTTACATTCCAGTCAGTATCCCAGTCAGGACAGTGGTGGCAGTATAGGGTAGTGGTTAGGAGCACTGAGCTGCAAACCTGGTGAACTGAGTTTGAATCCCACAGCCACCACTCACAGTATGTGTGACTATAAGCAAGTCACTTAACTTCCCTGTGTCCCCAGGACATACTTAGAAATAAGGTTTGACTTAATGTGTCTTTTCTGACCAAAAATTGTTAAATAAATAAAGTTGGTTTTCTTAGCTTTATTCCATGAACAATCCCTGATTCAAATAACCTTCACAGTTTTATCACTAATCCATGGCATATTTCATTTTTTCTCTAACATGAGAGATTGGTGCATACATGATTGTGTGATGGTTAATACCAGTGTCAGTGACTCTGTAGGTAACATGCTTGCTTCTGTGGCCAGAAGGTCCAGTGGCCATGGGTTTTAGCCCCACATCAGGCACTTGGGGTAATAACCATAACTGACACCATAGTACAGTATGACGGGGAGTGCTGCACTGTTGAGGTGCCATTCTTCGAACAAGACATTAAAACAAGATCCCTTCTGCACATCTCTGGTCGCTGTCCAGGTAGAAGTTAAAGATCACAGGTGACACTTATTGAAGAAGAGTAGGAGGCTTTCTGCAGTGTCATGGCTAACATTCCCTCAGTCAGTAAAATAGGTCCATGCAACCTAGTCCCAGGATACACCTGGAAACAAACTATCACAGCCTAGTCTTTACTGTAGCTTGGTCAAAAATGTCAAATAAATAAGTAAAGCAGTCTTAAATGTGAATGCACAAAATGTAAAACAAGATTTGGCTGTTTTTTTTTTTTTTTAGCAGGCCTTAGTGTATCCTCTGTCTCAGTGCTATAACTGTATTTATACGAGGAGCACACACATCCAATGCCAGTTTAACAGATTTGTTGTGTACAGTGCCCACTGTGACAGATTTGATGCAACAGCACTGTTTTTGACTGATGATCCCTATATCATACCCAGTGGTTCAAGTCTGAACAACACCAAGTCATTACAGTACCATTATTCTCCCCCACCAAACTCATTTACAGTCCTGCCATATCAGAAGATATTTTTCGTTTTCTAATGGGCCAGGTTGGCAACCAGCCCTCTCATATAGTTGAGGAAAGAGGGAAAGTTGTTTTTATATTCCTTGATGGTCCAGGTAGTGCACCAGACCCATCAAGTAGGTTAGGGGAGGGAGACAGATTTTTTTAATTCCTTGATGGGCCAGGTTGTGCACTGTGTTTGGTAGGTTGTTGGGGAGTGGGGGACAGATTCTTTATTTTTATTCTTCACCTCATCAGTTTGGACCTCAAACTCATTAGATTCTTGGGGGGGGTGAGGAGGGACAGTTTTTCTTGACATTTCAGGTTTGGCAGTAGATCTGCCATGTTGTTGGGGTGGGGGACACATTTTTTTATTCTCTGATGGGCCGGAATGGGCCCTGGACTCATGGTTTTGGGCCAGATTTTTTTTAATTTCCTGACAGACCAGGCTGGGCACTGGACATGTCAAATAGTTGTCAGAAGAGGCTTGATTTTTCTGTTTTCTTTAGGTAATTGAGGGACGGGTGCCAAATTCTTTTTATTTCCTGATGGCCGGGTTGGACACTGGACCAGTCAGGTAGTTGGGTGAGGGGGCTTGATGTTTTTAATTTCCTTCAAGTAGTTGAGGGACTGGCCCAGATTGATTTTTATTCCCTGATTGGCCAAGTTGGGCACTGAACCAATCAGGTAGTTGAGAGAGAGGGTCAGATTTTTTTATTGCCTGATGAGCTGGGCTGGACAACAGAAATTCTATTCTAGTTCACAGTCCATGTGTCACTACAGCTCCTGTGCTTTGTAAAACAGTTTGGGATACAGTTACTGTACCCTCCCCAGAGGCCAGTGAAAACCCCTCTCCAGCCCCACAGCCCAGCTACTTTAATCACAATGTCACTGCCATTGGCAGCCCTTCCCATAACCATGATCAGTAGTCCTCCCTTGATATGCCATTCAGTAGCCCTCCCTCAGATTCTAGTCAGTAACCATCCCCCACAGCTCATTTGGTAGCCTTCTCTCCTATAGCTCAGTCTGTATTCCCCCACAGCCCAGTCATTAGTGCTCCCCATCCCAGTTGGTAGCCTACCAACCTCCACTGTCCAGTTGGCAGTCCATATTACCCCCGTTGCCCAGTCAGTAGCCTTCTCCACCATTACAGGCCAGTCAGTAGCCTTCCCCATCATTTTTGCCAAATGTGTAGCCCTCCCCACCACTGTAGCTCAGTCTATAGCTCTCCCTATTCCCATATGAAGAAACAAAGAAGCCACTATACCCACTGAGTGGTTGGCAGCTCAGTTCAGCAGCAATATCATCTCTATCTTTATTTATTTATTGAAATGTTTCACCAGGAAAGGCACACTGAGCAAAAAGATGCTCGTCTCACAGTGCAACTTGGGGGGGTTACAGAGGAGAGCAGATGAGAACATTGATACATAGAATTTGATATAAATTGGAACAAGAAGTAGGTGTAACCTTGCATACATTGCACATGGGATTTCGTTACGCAGTGGTACATGGAGTGAGAGTAATTTTGTACAAGCATTAACAACAACATAAGGGTAAGCTGGGTTACATTTGAGGGGGGAAGCTACATCAAAAGTGAAACAACATGGATTAGGATTACACAATGCTATGTTGCCAGCTATGGTAGGACATGGAATTAGGTTATGACCTGGATTATGTTACACAATACAATATTGACAGTCACTAATCTACGGAATATGTTAAACAGAGAGACAAGGCAGAGAGACAAGGCTAGAAATGCAGTAGAGGTAAGTGCGGAAGTTGGTGGATATATGCCAGCATTTAAGCCGCAGCTACAGCCGCTGGTCTCCACGCCTACTCCTTTCTTCCTGCAGTGCTTCACCTAGCAACAACACAGTTTGTAGTCCTCTCCACCAACACAAGCCAGTTGATAGCCCACACCACCATCACAGTCCAGTCAGTAGCCTTTTGTACCCCCATAATCAAATCTGTAGCCTTCCCCACTCCTGTAGCCCAGTAGGCGGCCATCCTCATCAGTGCATGAAAACAAGCAAACAGCCACTTTACCTGCCTGGCCGTCTGACAGCTCAGCCCTGTCACAAGACTGTTCACTCTCTCCACGCCTACTCCTTTCTTCCTGCAGCCGTACCTTACCTAACAACAGCACAGTTTGTAGTCTTCCCCAACCCACAGGCCAGTCAGGAGTCCTTCCCCACCTCACAGTCCAGTTAATACCCCTCCCTAACCCCACAACTGAGTCAGAATTAGCCCTCTCTAGCACCATCACCCAGCCAAATCCCATTTGGTAGCCCTCCTCAGCCCCATAGGTCAACGAATAGCATTTTTCTCCTCCACAGAGGTATGTAAAGAGACCTCTAAAGTCCTACAGCACAACCACTTTAATCAGACAGTTCCTGCCAGCAGTAGCCATTTTAATCACCATGGGCTAGTCAGTAGTCTTATCCACATATTCCAGTCAGTAGCCCTCCCTCAACAGCTCAGTTGTTAACATTCTCCCTCCACAGCACAGGAACTACATCCTGCACATCCAAGCTAGTAATCTTAACCAATCTTATTGGTAGCCTGCCCACCTTCACAGTCCAGTCGTAGCCATCCCCACCACTACAGCCCAGTCAAAAGCCTTCCCCACCCCCCACAGCCCAGTGGATAGCCCTCCTTGCCACCACGGTCCACTTAGGCTGTTGGTAACCTTCCCCATCACCATAGCCCTATCAGTAGCCATCCACACTACCACAGCCCCTCTTATCCCAGTGTCTGTATTATTCTTGGCATGCAGCAACACCGGCACTATTGGATGGGTGCACATTTTTGTAAGAGAGATTATATTTCTTTGTTTTCATTTACTTACCTCCCTCCTCCCCTTAAGAATTGGCTGGTTATGCTCTGCAGGACCTGATCCACCTGCCTGACTAGCCATAGTAGTTGTGCACCAGCTCCATCTACTGCTCTGGAAAAATGTCAATGTTAAACTACGCAAATACATGGAAATGCAAATCTGCACTTAATGACAGATATAGATAGCTTCATTCTATACATGCCAGAATAATAGAGGCTATGGTTACTCACCAGGCTCCTCCTCTTGAGAGAGACATTTGTCCAGAGCAGGAGATAGAGCTGGTGCACAAATCCATAGATGGCCAGTCAGTTAGTAACTTCAGAGCCTGCAGAGCATAAACACTCAGTTCTTCAAGGGTGTAAATAAATTACTGGTACTTGCCTTCAGACTCCCTCTGGTCCTTCAGTTGTCCAGCAAGTTGAATGCTACCCAGTAAAGGGGCCCCTGGTGCCTCCAGCAGAGCACATTTCCATATAGAAGTGGGAACATGGCAGAGGGTGGTGGAACTACTGTACTGTGGTACAGTTGGGTAGGGGAGGACTTCTGGGAGTCATCACATGACACATCATGGGCTTTTCTTCTTGTTCTGGAATCACTCCTCCCTTGTACACACACATGCCTCAGCAGTCGTGGGAGCGATATCCAACTATTACACATGCACCCCACAGCCTGGCAGCTCTGCAAACAAGCAAACACACATAGTTAAGCACATGAGTACTGTATATCAACCAAAGATATTGCCACCTCTTTCTTGGGACTAGTCAGTAGGGGTTGATGAGTACTGGAGAGTTGACACCCTCTCTGTGAGCTCTTCACTTCCATGAAATGCTGAACTCCATATAGTCCCATTATGAGAAAACCAGTTAAGGTATGGAAATAGAGAGCTGTTGCAATGTCCTAGGCCTTGCCACAAAGCTCAGTTTTTTATAACAATGTACAGTGTGATACTGTATGTTTGTACACTATCTTAAAATTTCTTGCACACGTCTTTTAAATGTAAACTTTGATTTTAGTTTCCAAAGTGTGCTAGCCAGTATTAGTCAGTATCTGAGCGGAAAGCATACATTACTTTAAATTTTAATTAGCTGTTATATCAGTTTGGACAACATGTATTTACTGTACAGTGGTGTGAATGAAGAATTAGTTTTATGGCAATTCTTTTTACACTTCAGCTCAACTTAATTTTCTGCTCCTCATGGCTCCTTAGGGTTGGAAGCCTTATTTTTCTTGTTAGTTCTCATTTCAGCATAATTTCTAAAATACTCCACAATAAGTTTAGGTTCCCTTTTGTTCCTCAGGCTCAGGAGGTTTTCCATAAAAACCAGAACTGAAATTCTTTGTGTAAAGTACAGTAAAGCAATGAAACGATGTTCTCAAGGATTTGTTCAAAAGCAATCAGACAAGCTTGGTTAGTGAGGGGAATCAGCATTAGGTGTTTACTCACCTGGTAAAGGTGATTGTATTAGTTAATATCCATGGCACTCCATTCCTTACATCATGGGTTTTAGCCCACCTGATAGGCTACTTGATACACATGTGACCCAGGGTCAAATTTCGCAGATCTGCCTAGGTCCCAGGAGCCTGTGCTCTCCAGTTAGATGCTTCCACAGCTGACAAAATAGTCATAACAACCCTTAACATAAAACCACAGGAAACGGCAGAATACCCACAGGCAGAAATATCATTATTTTAGTTTAATAACCTATTGATACAATTCTAACTTCAGTCACCTAATGTGGCTAACATTCTCTTCAATCATAGAATCTGTCGATGATTCATCATTGTTCCCAGTCTGATCAGGTTACCCAGTGAACGCTCATCAGGGCGGGTTGAGGAGTGGCATGGATATAAACTAACACAATCACCTTTACCAGGTGAGTAAACACCCATTGTGTTGTATTTATATCCATGGCACTCCAGTCCTTGCATCATGGGTTGAGTAAGTAGCAGTGTATGCCCATTTAGGGAGGGCCAGTGTGATCAGTACGGGAACCTGTGGGACAAGCTGCTGACAATATCTTAGCTCCAAAGGACACCCTCTGTCTGTATAAAGTCTCAAGTCTGTAATGTCTTGCAAAGGTATCAATGGTAGACTATGTTGCTGTTCGGCAGATGTCCTCATTGGAAATACTGGACCTTTCTGCTCAAGAAGTGGCCACCGCCCTTGATGAATGGGCTTTAATTCCCTGTGGTGGACTGAGGCTCTTTGACTTGTAGACCTCCTGAACTGTCCTTTTTAACTAACTAGCAATTGTTATTTTTGATGTGGCCATATCTTGCTTGTGACCTTGAACAATGACAAACAGTCTTTTGGTTTTCTGTATTGTCTGCATTCTTGAAATGTAGGTGGCCAGTGTGGCCTTCACATCCAGTTTATGTGAGAGTCTAGCCTCTCCCTCTGGTGCATCCCCATAAAGTGTTGGTAACTCAATAGTCTGATGAATGTGAAAGTTGGTGGTGACCTTTGGGCTGAAGGCTGGCACCGTTCTTAGGGATACCCCCCCGTGGTGAACACAGTATAGGGCTCCTTGCAGGATAAAGCCCCCAGCTCACTGATACTCTGAGTAGAACATATTGCCATGAAATACAAGTTTTGAGACCTGTTCAGTACAGCTGTGCATCCTGGAGTGGCTCAAAAGGGGGGGCAGTGAGGGAGTCAAGGACCAATGTGAGATTCCAAGGTGCAATTTGTGATCTTTTGTGGGGGCAGATGGTTTCTGCACCTTGAGAAACCTGAGTGCATCTGGGTGTGAACCACATAGGGATTGCCCAATCTGGCTCATGGCCATGCCTATGGCAGAAAGTTGCACTTGGAGAAAGGCCGGTGACATACCCTTGTCCTGGCCTTGTTGGAGGCACAGCAGAATGAGGGCCATATCTGCCTTTTCTGGATCAATTTCCCTGGACCTACTCCAGGATGAGAAAATATTCCACTGTCTGCTGCATCTGGACATGGTCGACAATTTCCTTGATTGTAAGATGGTTGCGATACCCAAATTATGGTACCCGGCCTTTAACAGTCTCTGCCTTTAAAGAACCAGGCCATGAGCTTGAGCTTCCTTGGTTTTGGGTGTATTACTGGGCCCTGAATCAGAATGCTGTATTTGGGAGGAAGGTGCCATGTGTCTAGCACCATTTCTACTGTTATTGCAAAACAGGCCCTTTTTGGCCAGTAGGGGGCAATCAGTATGACGAGTCTCCTTGAGCATCGTATTTTGACAAGTGCCTGTGGAATCAATGGGATTGTTTTTCCTCCTCTACCTCTAATTCTGAATCTCTATCTGGGTGATTCTCCTCTAAAGGATGAGGAGGAGTCAGAGGAGAATGATGAGTGGTAGGTATTATTGTATCCTCTGCTGTGAAAGTAATTGTTATTGCTATTGATGCTTTGTTTTCGATTCTGAAATCTGTTGTTTCAAAATTTCCTCCATTCGGATGGTAAGTAGGTTGTTCTCTTTTTGTCCTTATCAAGGTCTTTACCCTCCTTCTTTTGGTTCAGGTATTCCTGAAGGCCCTCTCTGAAAATGTGTTTGCCTTTTAGAAGCAGATTTTGCAAGCGAGTCTTGGACTTGTTGTCCACCTCCCATAGCTTGAGCCATAACAACTTTCTGGCTCTGTTAGCTAAGGTGGACACCCTTGCATTGAGTTTGAAAGCATCAATTACCATGTCTTCCATGTACTTAGCTGTGTCCAGTGTACATTCCAGGAGCTCTGTTTCCCTTGCTTTTGGATCCGCTTTATCTAGCAATTCTTCTAGCCACAGGATCTGAGATCTGGCAGTGTATACAGCTGTTGTGGCCACCCTAGCCACCAAACCTGTCATTTTTAAAGTGCTTTTTGAGCATGTTCTCTACTTTTTTATCCATTGGGCCCTTGAGAGCAATTGTGTCATAGGGTAGGACCATTTTCTTCCTCAAAGCTGCGATCTGTGGATCAATGGTGGGTGCGGTGCACCACAATTTCACCTTGTCCTCCTGAAAGGGATACATGCAATCTATACTCCTCTTTTCTGAGAGTCTCCAAGGTTCTTGGGACTCCCATTCTTTAACAAAGATGTCCTCTGTAGCGGGGCATATAGGGAATGTATCCTTAAAGGTTTATCTTTGTTGGATCATTAGATCCAACTTGGATTCCAGTTGAGGGGGAGGCAGTTCAAACTCCACAGTGGTCTTGATGTCCTTCACAAGGCCTGGCATCAAGTTATAAGGGCATAACTTTGAGGTGAGGGAAGGGGTTTCTGATTCCATGGGTTCTGTCTCCTCCTCCTCCTCCTCCTCCTCAGAATCAATTCTGGAGTCATCATCTCTGCCCTGACCCCCAAAGGGTTAGTCAGGCTGACGAATGGGGGTTTTGCAATTACCTCCAGTGCCACCTATGGGCTATGGAGGACTGGGTTCTGGCTGTGGATCGGGTCCAGTGGTGCCTGTTGGTTTGATCTTGGCTATAGTTTCTAGCTTTTCCATTATTTTCAGCATAAAGATTTGCTGACTCTCCATCATTGCCACTGTTGTTTGATGTATCTGCCACAGTAACGTGGTCGGATCTCACAACCAGTTGGAGATGTTAGCACCAGGAATGCTTGGTTCCAGAGACAGAGGTTGCTCCAGTGAGGATTCTTCCTCCTCATGTTGGCAGGCTGGGCATTGAGTCCCCGAGTTGTGGGGCATCAGTGTAGTGTTGCACATGTTGCATTTCTTGGCCTTAACCATCTGGGGAGGAGGGAGAAGACATGAGTAGTATCTGAGCCATGGAGACAAATAATAATAATTCTACTAGCTCCCAATGTGCGAAATATGACTGGGGTAACAAGCAACATTGCCACTGCAATAGCTGTAGGCTGACAAAAAATAACACTAATGCTTAGTAATGGGGCACTGGTAGTCAGGTTAAATGTTTGGAACTTATACCCATTAGCCTGCCCCAACAGCTGTGCACCAGGGGTTGAAGGTAACCATATTCTCCCTTCTCACATCTTGTAGTGATGGGAAGATCTTATTCTTTCCAAACAGATAGTCCCCTAGTCATTTAAGTAATTATATACGTTTATTTCTCATTCCCTTACTTTAAAGTTAATATGTATATTCCACTGTCTGACTCTTTTTATACAGTGGAGTAGATTTATTTATTTATTTTATTTATTCACTCTCGGATTACAATACTTTTGAGTGCAAGGTGCTCATTTACAAGGGTTCCATGTCAGAGGGGAAGGGTGAAACAAACATACAAATGCAGTAAGACAAATACAGGTTTCAAAACAACAGTAATAGTATATACAAAAATCAAAGAAAACTTTGGCGATGGGAGTATACCGAGGAAGAAGGGGGCACTGGAAGGGAAGTTGGAAATAAGCAGCCATCTGGCCTTGTTGGAAGCATGGGGTAGCAGGAGTGGTTAAGATTCCAGGAGGGTGGGGTGGCAGGGGTGGGGGTTAAGAGGGGGTGGTGGAGGGAGGGGAGAGAGGAGGGAGGAGGGAGAGGAGAAAAACAGAGAGGTAGAAGGCAGTGTCAGGGTAAAGTGTAGAAGAAGGGGTTGAGATGAAGTAATTCGAAGTGCAGTAGGCTTCAGGTGAAGCAGTCACAGGAACTGCTAGCTGTGAGATGCTGATGAAGCTCATGCTTGAAAGGACCTAGTTTTGATTTGGATGTGATTTCTTTAGGAAGTGCATTGAATACAAGTGGTGTTCTGTATGCAAAGGAGCACTGCCTTTGAGATGTCCGGCATCTATGAATTTGAAGTAATTGGTGGGTTGAGCCATGGGTGTTCTGGGAGCTGCAGTGAGGGCTAAGGGGGTCAATGGTCTCGGGAGGTAAGATGCCTAAGAGAGCTTTTTTGGCTATTAGATACATTTGGTACTGTATCCTTCCATTTAGTTGTAGCCATCTGGCAGCAGCATACAAGTCACATGTATGGGTGAGGCGTGTTGCACCTGTGAGAAGCTGGCACGCCTTATTTAAGGCAACAGATATACAACGGAGTGAGGAGGTGGTATCAGCACCATATATAACCATGCCATAGTCAACAGTTGGTAGAACAAAGCTGGTAATTGCAGTTCTCAGGGCATCAGGCATTAAATAGTGTTTATGTCGGTGGAGGAGACCAATCTAACAATTAACAGCATGGGCGACATTATCAATGTGCTATGCAAAAGAGAGCGAGCAGTCCAAGGTTACACCCAGATACTTGAACTGTTGGATTTGTTCGAGAGTTACTCTCATACTGTTTCTGATGGTGAGGGGTTGAGAGTTGTGTTTACTGCGAGGGCCACTGAACAACATGACCTTTGTTTTGTTGTAATTCAAGATCAATTTGTGACAGTTAAACCAGTCTTCTACTTCTGTGAAATTAAGTTGCAGTTAATGTTCCAGCTTCAGAGGGTCTGGGTCACCTGTAAAGATGATTGCATCATCCACATACAGGAGGATCCTTTGGTGGCAGCCTGAGGAAGGTTATTAAGAAAGATACTGAAAAGTAATGGTCCAAGAATTGAGCCTAGCAGTACTCCTGAGCGAATCAGATGCTTGTCAGAGGTAACATTTGAAATGTTCACATGCTGGGAGCGATCACCCAAATAACTTTTGAATCAATATAGCATGTCAGTGAAGAGACCAGAGGAAGTTAGTTGCCTGAGAAGAAGAGCATGGTGAACAGTGTCAAAGGCCTTCGATAAGTTTATAAAGGCAGCCCCCATGAGGTGAGCTTTGTCAAGTGATTGGTGGATAAAATCTGTGAATTCTAAAAGTGCCATAGTGGTGCTGTGCCCTTTTCGGAATCCATGTTGCTGTGGGCACTGGATAGAGTATTTCTTGAGGTAGTCCATTAATTGATCAGCTACGATGCACTCAAGTGCCTTAGATATTGGTGGGAGGATTGATATGGGTCTATAATTTGTATGTACTGCACGGTCCCCACTTTTGTACATGGGACTAACTATAGCAACCTTCAAAATTTGTGGGAACGGTGCCAGGGTCAGAGAGAGATTGAGAGTCTTAGTAATGGGTGCAAGCAGTTCGTTGATTGTGAGGGCAAGTATTTTAAGATCCAACAAGTCTCCACTGTTTCTAGCCTTCCCTAGTACTTTACTTATGTATTTCCATGCCATTTGTAGTGACACCTTCCTAAAGTAGAAAGGGGAGAGGCTGAGTTTCTCTGTTCTGAAGTGGAGGTGGCGACATCAAAGAAATCCAGAGGGAGGACGCTACTCTGATTGGTGAAGGCATTATTAAAAACATTTGCAAATGGTGGAAGGGTCCAAGGTAGGGGTACCATCAACAATTAGCATTGAAGGTGAGGTTTTAGGGGCTTTGCCAGTAATATCTTTAATATTATTCCAGAGACTCTTACCGTCCCCCCAGGAGCTAGCATACGCTTCCCTATGGAACTTAACTTTCCCCAGGTGGATTGCCCTTGTGCCTTCATTCCTGACCTTTTTATATTCATGCACATCTGCATGTCTGCTCATTGTTTTTGCTCGGTGCCAGAGGTGGTCCCTATGTTTCATCCTGGTGATGAGCTTGGTGGTTATCCATGGGTTAATGGTGCCCTGAACTTTCATCTTCCTGTAGGGAGCGTGAATGTCACAGGCAGTATTGAAATACTTAATGAATTGGTCCAATGCAAGGCTGATGTCATCGGCTGAGTCAAGGAATGACCAATCCAACATACTCAGGTGCTGTTTGAGGGGCTCAAGATGACTACGTTTCAGCACCCTACAGTACATTGTATGAGGAGGGGGCATTTGAAATGTATTAGTCCAGTTGCAAGAAATTGGGGAGTGGTCACTTAATGTGTCAGGATGGACTATTACATTGGAAATATGATCAGGACGGTTAGAGAGGATCACATCAAGAAGTGTGCTAGTCCCTGTTTTATAGTTGGTCCTTGTTGGGGAGGAGACAAGTTGGGTGAAATGGAGCACAGTGATAGCATCCTTGGCTGGGTTAGCATCAGATGAAAGCCTATTGACATTAAGATCACCAAGGATTATGGTTTTAGAGCCAAGTTTCAGGTTACGGATGTAGTTCAAGATGCTGTGGGTGCCAGTCAGTCAACTGATTATTGTGCTGTGCATAATATACTGTTGAGCCCTGTTCTACAGGAACAGGAAGAGGGTGAGTAGTTCTTCTAGGATTTGGCAGAGAACTACTACTTGCTATGTACTTAATATTTCCTGCCTAAAAGACCTGGGCACTAATGTGCACTTACTGATCTTTTTATTTAAAGCTCTATTGCTGTTTTGAACACCTTTCAGGGGTTTTCAGCTCCTTGACTTGCTGCATGACCCCCGGTCCACTTTCGGGTCATGGGATCGAATATAATCTTGGCCTGCAGTGAGCAGGGTGAGTACGTGGAGACACGCACAGAGACACATGCATCTGTGCGTATCTGCTGTGTCCTCTGGGGCAGCAAGGGAAAGGGGACACCTGTCTAGGCCCTCAGCTAAGTAAGTACTGATTTATCTAAGTGTTTCTCCAAGTAACATGAATCATAAATGAAGGAACAAAATAATGTATGTGCCTCATGTCAGATGTTTGGCAGGGGTGCTCAGATTGTGGATTTTGTTTGTGACGGATGTCTGTTACTTCAGACACCACAGCATGCAATAGTTTTACTACAGTCAACAAGAGCAGTTAGCCCCGATCTTGAGGCTCTTGAAAACTACATTGATTTGATGGCAAATCAATTCACACCCCCAGTTGCACCTAAGCACCCAAATATGACCCACATTGTTGATCAGAATTCTCACAGTCTTGTGACACCTTTTATAACCGATATGACTGAAGCGGATAACTGGTCATTAGTCACTAATAATAAAACTAAATCAAGGGAAGGCCAAATATTTAACAGTGGAGCTATAGTACCCCTATTCAACAACTATGAGGCTCTCATACAAGAGGATGAAGCCATCCCACCCATAGAGAACACCAGTAATGAAATAAGGAATAAGCCTGTAGTCGGTTCCCATGCCAAAGTCTCCAACACTAAGGGCAGTAAAACTAAGAGCTCAGCCACTCTTAACCCCAAAGCTTCAAATCATAATATAGGAAGTAAAGTCAGCACAATCAAGGAACCAGGGATAAAACCCCCCAGTGAGATAACTAACCCCACATCAAATAATAGACAAATCTTTGTGCTAGGGGATTCTATTATTAAGCATATTGATCATGCAGTTTGCAATCCAGACAAAATTAACCAGACATGTTCCAGTCTGAGAGAGGCAAGAGTAGCTGATATTATTACTATGGCCAAAAAGGTACTTGAGGGAGCAGGTGAAAACCCACTGTTTTTTATACACGTGGGAACCAATGACAAACAGAACCAGCCTTGAGGATCTGAAACAGGACTTTGTTGCCCTAAACAATTTTCTGGCTGAAAAGGACTGTCTTGTCTGTTTCTCAGAGATCTTATCAGTCCCTAGAGCCACTAGTTCAATCGTCAATAAAATCAAGGCTCTGAATGACTGGCTCAGGACACAACAGGGAATCTTATGCCTAACTCACTGGGAAATGAATTTTTTCAAAAATCCCCCCTTTTTTGCTGCATGGGGTCATTACTGCGAAAGGCAGAATGTTGTGCGGTAGAATCGCATTGCGCGATTTCACAAAATCTTTTTTTCTGTGGGAGGCTCTGCCCCCACACCCCCTGTTATGGGGGGCTGCAACCCTCAGATCCCCCACTAAGGATTCTAACTCTGGCAGGGTCCAACACTGAGAGTGCACAGGTCCGAGGTTAGCGCATAATGCCATTCGCTATTAAGCGTATGACATTATGACCCGGTACGGTTTTTTGCAGGGATGCTTTGCACTTGAGCAGAAGGGGAAGTATTCTACTGGGAAAACGCATCACAGTAGCTATAGATAAACTTTTAAACTAGCTTCTAAGGGAAGAAAGGGTATATTCCCAGTTCTCTAAAAAAGTTCTACATTACTTAATGCTAAATCATGTGAGGTTTTATCTTTGAATGCCAGATCATTAAATCTGGTTAAAATAGCCAAACTTGATGCTGAATGTAACATGGTTAACTATGGCCTAATGTCCATAACTGAAACTTGGTGGGACCCTAACTCCGCATGGATTAAAGAGATCCCTGGCTATAAGCTCTTTCATAGAGATCGTCAGGATCAAATCGGAGGAAGTGTTTGCCTCTATGTTCAGGGCGATATTGCTTCCTTTCAACTCCACCATTCCAATGAAATAGAAACTTTTTGGGTAAAAATTCAAATCAAGGGATGACCCCAGCTGCTGGTTGATACTTGTTATATGCCCCCTTCAGCAAATCATGATTACACCTCATTGTTAATTAAAGACATTGCAACTATGGCTAATAAAGGTAACATCTTGGGGATTTTAATATGCCCTGTATAAATTAGAATTCCTTATCTAGTAGCAATCAAAGTAAAAGGGATTTGGTATCACTTATAGTTGCTTTAGGACTCAAACAGGTTATTACAGAGCCAACACGAGGGGTAATATATTGGACTTAATAATAACCAATGTAGGAGGTAATATATCAAATATTGGCATCAGGGACCCATTGGGTAACAGTGATCATTATTTGATCCTGTTTATATTAACTTTTGATTGCTAGCTTTCCCTAAGTCACTCTCAGTTTAAAAAAATATGACAATGCTGATTTTAATAGCATCAATGAACACTTAAACAAAGTCCCATGAGAAAAATGTTTTACCACCTCTTTCTCTTGAGGAAGCATGGAGGTACTTGAAATCTATGATTCTCAACCTTGAAGAAACATTTGTACTCACAATCAAGAAATACAATAAAAAGGGAAAGATTTCACTGTGGCTAAATGGAACTATAAAAAAAACAAATTAAACTCAAACAAAGGTTATTTTCATTACTAAAAAAGTGTAAGGGTAATAATAAAGAGCAAACCTTACTTAAATATAAAAAAGCAGCAAAAGATTTAAAACACTCTATCCTACAGTCCAAAAGGAATCTGAAATTCTGATTAGCTCATTCCAAGATAGCCATAAATCTTTGTTCTCCTACCTAAATAACCAAAAAGGGAACAGCAGACAAATGGGTCCACTCATAGTTAATAATTCTATTATATCTTCTGACAAAGAAATTGCAGATGCTTTTAATAATCAGTTCTGCTTGGTCTTTTCTAAAAAAGAAGTATCTAAGCTATGCCATGATACTGCCTGTATTCATACTAATTATATAATTTCAGAGGCTGATACACTTCAGGTTTTGCATTCACAAAAAAAAAACATCAAGTCCGGGACCGGATAATCTCAACCCTAGGTTCCTATTGGAGACCACTGATGCCTTAGCTTATCCCCTAACATTTATCTTTAACAAGTCCCTTCAGGAAAGCCTAATCCCACAAGATTGGCTAAATGCCACAGTTACACCCATTTTTTAAAAAAGGCAATCCTTCTAAACCTGAAAACTACCATCCTATTAATTTAGCTTTGGTTATGTGCAAGTTAATGGAGAAAATTATTAAAGATCTTTTGGAAAAAGAAATAATTTCTATGAACATCATAAATTATACTCAGCATGGGTTCAAACAGGGGTAGTCCTGTACCACTAATTTAGTGTCCTTTTATAACTACATAAGTGAAGGACTAGATTCAGGATGCCCTATGGATAGAATCCTGCTCGATTACAGTAGGACATTTGATAGGGTGTCTCATGGTAAGCGTATAGATAAACTATTAAAATCTAGGCTTCTCTCTTATCCTGGTCAAGTGGGTTAACTGCTGGCTGTCTGACAGACAACAAGAAGTCATAATAAATGGTATTTTGTCTGAAGTGGGAAGAGTGACCAGTGGGGTGCCGCAGGGCTCGGTCCTCGGGCCTACCCTGTTTAATGTATTCATCAGCGACATGCAGATAAGCCCAGATAATCTGCTTTCAAAATTTGCCTATGATACTAAATTGGGTGGAAAGGCTGACACTGTTACCAATAGGTCCATACTTTCTAGTAATCTAAAAATCATTGAACACTGGGCCCATTCCAACGGTATGACTCTAAACCCAGATAAATGCACTGTGTTGCACCTGGGTAAAAAAAAAACAACTACAGACCTACTTTTTAAGTGATACCCCCTCAAAGTAGCTGTTAATGACCGTGATTATGGGGTAATTGTCAACAACAAACTTTCCTCATCTGACCAATGCATTAAGGTAGCCAAAACCTCTAATGTACTGCTTATACACATTAGTCGTATATTTGTCACCAGGATGGAGGAATGTATTATCCCTCTACATAGGACCCATGTTAGGCCCTACTTCGACTATGGGTCTCCTTTTTGGAGCCCCTATCTGGGTAAGGATGTTGATAGGTTTTAGAGAATTCAGAAAAGGGCAACCAAACTGGTTCCCCAGTTGGCCACCAGTAACTATCATGACAGATTGCAAGCAACAAAGCTCCACTCTCTACAAACTAGAAGAAGTAGAGGTGACCTCCTCTTCTTGTACAAAATACACAAATCGCCAGATATGATGCAACAGTGTGGACTAAAATTTTCCCAGAGAAAGATTGTTCCCCAGCTTCACAACAAACAGATTGATATAGCTAAATAAAGAACTAATAAGAGATTAAATTACTTTACCATACAAGCCCCTAGATTATGGAACAGACTTCCACAAGATCTGGTAGATAGTAAGTCCCTTTCCACCTTCAAAAAAGGTTTGGATACATGAATAGAATTTAACCAACTTTGGGTATAAATTCCCACCAAAGTGGGGCAATCTCGATGGGCTACTGCCTTTTTTTGTCCCTATACACCAAGTAATCCAAGTAAACCAAGTAAACATAGGCAGCCAAAATCATTAGTGCTTTGTTATGTGCATTGAGTAGAACTTGTATTGCTAGTACTTGTGTGGTGCATCCAAGGTCTGTTGAGGGTAAGGTATGTGCCTTTACGTAAGATTAACATAAGCCAGGTGATCCCCCCAAGTAACAAGGAGAGACTGTCTGGGGAGTGACACAACACATAGCTGCTTGGCCATCCCGATGACCAGACCTCCTTAAGATGGCCGCCGATGTTTGCGCATGTGCGGCTTCCTCCACTTAACTTAAAATGGCAGAGGGCATGGTCGCACATGCGAGCGAGTAAGAAGAGAGCAAGATGGTGGAAAAAAACATTTTGGTGGCTAGGAGGGAGGCTGAACTGAAAGATGGCACCAGGGGGTGGAGAACTGGACTAGCGATGTGGAGGCCCCTATGCTCGGCCTCTGGGGCAAGTGTAGCTGAACCCCATCATACAAACACCGGGTCTGGCTAAGTACAGAATGTTAAATAATGCACTGGCCTGATCCTTGGAATTATGTTGACTTTCTGTAATCCCGTGTTAGAATCAAGTAGTAAGGGGGAAATCCCCATCTGGTCAACCTGATCCTTTATTAAACTGATCTCGATCGTCCGCTTGTGAGGGGCAGAGGAGAATGTGGCTGGAGGTTAAAAACAGAGGCTCTGTGGTCCCACATGGAAGTGGGATTAGGAGCGGGGCCTAGGGGAAAACTGCCAGCACTGTCCCCACTTGGGAGGGGGCAGAGAGTGACAAATCAGGATGGGCCTGGAGCAGATATGAACTCTGCGGAGCTCCGGGCATCCTCTTGTGCCAAATCTAGAACTATTGGTAGATTTGAACTCCACTGAAAACAACTCTTGAGATTCTCCAGAACATTACTTTCTTGATCATGAAGTAGAAAATACAAGCGACCCATACAGAAATGTGTGTGTGTGTGTGGGTGTGACGGGGGGTGGGGGACACCAGGCCACAGTACTGCAAACAGGGCAAATTGCCCAGTAATCAAACTGCCAAGAATGCAGAAATAACACAGATACTGCTAGATTTCTCCTACCGGAACACAGAGCAGCCTATGTCAGGGCACTAGATGCAGATTTTACAACTTCTGACCCAAGAGAAGCCTTTTACCCCACCATGCTAGTATATAGTATTATAAAAAAATTTATTTTTTTTAAATGTTAATATACTGCTGTTTCATCTATAGAGATATCACCCTGTGGTTCAGAACTAAATATAGCACTTACCTTGTAAATATTAGATCTGGATCACGCAGGGACTCCTGATGTGCTACAGCCTTCTCAGATGCACAAAAAGAACTGGAAAACAGGGGCTCCTGGGACCTAGGTAGATCCATGAAATTTGAACCTGGGTCACATGTGCATCGTGTAACCTATCAGGTGGGCTAAAACCCATGATGTAAGGACTGAAGTGCCATGGATATAAACACACACAATCTGCAGATATGTTATTCCTAACTGTTGTTTGATTTTTGTTTCTTACTGAAAGTATTATTTCTGAAGAAAATACCTGTTTGATCAGCTTTCTTCAGTTTTGAAATTGTAGACAGCTGGAATGCAGTTTTTAACAACTTAGACAAAGAAATTGCAGAGCATCTTGGTGGTACTTTGAGCCTTTTTAGTACATGTGGTGGATAAGTGCCTCATTGCTCCCAACCCCAATGCAGACAGCAGGGTCAGGAGCAGAGAAGAGCCCCCGACTGCTGACAAGAGTGCAGTTGCTCCCTAATCTCAGTGCCTTCTAGAGTACACATGTAGGTGGCAGCAAATGTACTGCAGTGTGTCCCAGAGCGACTGCAGAAGTCACCTACAGACTTCTTGTGTGCCCTAGTAAAGTCTGAAGATGTCATTCATGTTTTAATATTACTTACAGGCAGAATTGATTAGTATTGACTGCATAGCATCATTAGAAAGGTAATGTTGTGTTGAAAAACTTTGCCACTGACACTTTGTGTGTATCACGTTTACTTTAGGAGTTATTCACATTTTGTTTATGACATGGTGTGTATGGCAGGCATTTTGTCCATCAAAAACCATCTAAGCACTTTGAAGAAAATACACATTATTGGTATCTCAGCCAGTATAAAACAAAAACCGAATTGAGCACAATTGATTGCATACCACCATTGGAAAGGCAGTTTTGTGTGGAACAACTCTGCTGCTGATGTGTTGTGTGTATCATGTATACTTTATGAGTTATATGCATTTGTTTATGGTATGGTGTGTATGGTTCAGATTCGTCCCTCAAACCTCACCAACGCACCTTGACTAAAATGTGGAAAAAGTATGTTTAATACTACAGAAATAGCTGTTTTGGTTTTTTTTACAGACAAATTATTAAAACTACATCTAATGTCTGGATGCTTAATTTGGTGTTAATGTGTTGCATATTTCCCAACAAAAAAAGGCTTATGGTGCATTTTTTAGTGTAAATATTATTTTTTGCTGTTTTGACCAGCATAAAAAAAAACTAAATTACCTATTATAACTTGCATACCAGCATTGGAAAGGTAACTATGCTGAACAAGTTTGCCCCTTGTACTTTGTGTCTAGCGCTTATGGTTTTTGTGCTATTAGCATTTGTTTGTGGCATGCTGATTATGGCTTGATTTTGCTTAGAAAGACCCAGGGGTCACTGTTAACAATATACAGGAGACAAGTGCTGCAACTTCAGAGAGCTCCTGTGGAGGCAATGAGTTATACTAAGACAGGCAGTGGCATCTGGAGAAGAGTGACAGCTGTGAGCTCAATTGTTTCCAAATCCCAGGGCAGGCAATAAGATTGGGAGCAGAAGAGAGCCACTGAGGGCAGTAATGAGTGCCATTACTCCATAGCAGGCAGTGGGATCAGGAGGGGTAAAGAGCTGCCAATGGTGGCCAAGAGCACTGTTGATCACCAACCCCAGGGCCAGGAGTGAAGTTGGGAGTGGAGAAGAGCTATCAGTGTCAGGTGAGAGCATCATTGCTCCCTGGCTCCAGGTCAGGCAGCAGGGTTGGGAGGGGAGAAGAGTTGCCGATCGTGATCAAGAGCACTATGGTTCCCTAACCCCAGGGCAGTCAGTGGCATCTAGATTGAAGAAGAGATACCAATGACAGCCAAGAGCACTGTCATGGCAGCTGAGAACATCATTGCTCTCCATATCCAGGGCAGACAGTGGCCACAAAACAGGAGAAGAGCCACTGATGGCAGCCAAGAGCACTGTTGCTCCCTGACCCCAGAGTAAGTAGTGGGGTTAGGAGTGAAGACATGTCCTCGACAGTAGCTGAGCATTCTGTTGCTCTCTGACACCAAGACAGATAAGCTTTTATGCCAGCAGTGCGGTGGTGGAAGGGGGGCACTGGAACACTGTTCCGAGATCCACCTATGACAGCCGAGAGTACCATTACTTCCTTATGCCAGAGCAGGCAGCAGGGTTAGGAAGGGAGAAGTGCCACTGTTGGTGGCCAATATTGATGCTGCTCCCCAACCCCAGGGTATACAGTGAGGTTGGGAGTGGAGAAGAGCCATCAGTGGCTGTTGAGAGTATAGTTGCTTCCCGGTTCCAGGACAGGCTCAGGGTTGGGAGAGAAGAAGAGCTGCTGATCATGACCGAGAGCACTGTTGCTTCTTGACCCCGGGGCAGGCAATGGGGTCTGGAGTAGAGCAGAATCACTAATGATGGCCAAGAACATCATTGCTTCCCAGCTCCAGGACAAGCAGACAGGCTGGGAATGAAAAAGCACTGCCAGTTGTGACTGAGAGCATCATTGCTCCCTGACCCCATGGCAGGCAATGGGGTCTGGAGTGGAGAAGAGACACCGATGGCAGCCAAAAGCACTGTTGCTTCCTGACTGCAGGGCAGACAGGAGTTTGGGATTGGAGAAGAGGCTCCGATGGCATCCAAGAGTGTCATTGCTCCCAACACCATGGCAGACAGTGGGGTTGGTAGTGGAGAAGAGCCACTGATAGAGGCAGAGAACACTGTTGCTCCCTGACCACAGGCAGGCAGTGGGGTCAGGAGTGGAGGAGAGCTGCCAATAGCAGACAAGCTTGCTGTTTCTCCCTGACCACAGGGAAGAGCAGCTTTCATGCCAGTGGTGCAGTGTTGGAAGGGGGATGCAGGACACAGTTTCAAGAGTAGAAAAAAATCTTGAGCATGTCAGCTGCATGTTCCACAGAGACATGCAGCTCACTCATACAGCCCATGTGCACACATATCAGTGACACCTAATAGAAACTTTACAGATCATAGGGGTCAGCAGCAACAACCAACAGCATGGGCCAAGTCTTCATCATTGACAGTCTTTAAACTGATCATGTACTGCCTCCAAGTGAACTGCTATGGCAAAACTCAAAATTACTTCCTGACTTTGATCCCAATAGGAACTGACCTGCTACTCAGACCAGCCCTAATAAAAATCATTTTCTCAAGATGAGAATTTTTCCTGGAAGACCCTCCCCCCCAATGACATATGTAGGGGAGGTCCCTGTGGCAAGTAATGGAAGGGAAGCACTTGACTCTGGGAGGAGGGTAGGCATTAGGAGGCCCTCCAAACAAGTTATCTGTGGAGAGATTCAAATCTAAGTCTCCAGATTAATAGAACCCCATCCTGGGAAGCTCCAATAGATTGGATCAAATCACAGTAGTACAGAAGGGGTTGAAAGTAAAGCCACTGGTTCACATTGGTCTTTTGAGTGCAGTAGTTTCAGAGCTGCAGTAAAACTTCACTCTGTTTGTTAAGTTAAATGCACCATTTCTATGTGCTGTACTACATTTTGAGTTCTGGTTCTGGTTTTAATTTGCCCAACCAGTGAGAACCAGAACAGACCAACCACAAACCACTATATAGGATAAGGATGGGGTGCAAAGGTGACTGAGGAGGCAAGTGGAGTCCATGAGACCCACTTTGGCCACCTGGATAAGATGGCTGCGCTCACACCTGATGCATAATGTGGTCTGTGAATGCTTCACCTAACACATAACCTGGAGTAATCCCTGCCCTTCTCTCCCCCCTGCCACCCTAGTTCCACTCCCCCACCACCTTAGCCTCATCCCCCCTACCCCTACTCCCGTTCCCCCTTCTACCTCAGTTCCTCCCCTTCCCCCTGTTTCTAACCCCGTCCTCCCCAACTCATCCCATCCTCCTCTGCCTCCCTCTAGCCCACCCCAGCTGCATCGCCCCTCACTGTCCCCCTGGACTTAGCTTGCTCTGGCCGCACTCTGCCCACCTCTCTCTCTCTCTCTCTCTCTCACCTCTTCTACTTATCCCTCCTTTCTCACCCACTCCCCAAGGACTCCAACTTGCGTCAGTCAAAAGCCTCTAATCTCCTGGTACCCCCTCCCCTTCCCTCCTACCTACCTCCTTGCTTAACCCTAGACAAATCCGCATGCTGGCAGCTAGTAAGAACACCCATGCTACCTAGAATTTGCCTACCTCTAGATGTATCTTGAAACTTCTTAAACACTGTGCCACACCTCTGGGTGCTGTCATCTTCACCTTGGCACTTACGGAACCGAAATAACCAATGTATCTATATTTATATTAGTTGTATAACTTCCTTGTACCCACTTGTAACCCCCACCCTCTGTGTGGGTGCTGATGTCATCTTCCCCGTGGCACTTACAGGACCAAAATAACCAATATATCTATGTTTATATTAGTTGTATAACATCCTTGTATCCACCTGTAACCCCCACTCTCTGTGTTACCGGACTAGTATATGCTGCCACATATGATACTACCTGTATTCAAATGTTTGTACTGTGCTCAATGACATGGAATCTTTGTAAACGAGCCTATTTGGCTAAAAGGTATTAATCTGAATCTGAAACAAATAAATAAATAAAATGATAAGCTTTCTAAAGGGTTTTTAGCCATCTTGACCGAATAACAAGTAACAAATTATTAATATTTTAGGGTACGGAGTATGAATACCCACTTAGTAGTTGCCTAAAGGTGCTCACACACTCTTAGTGTGTATCTACGACTTTACATGTTTAATAGTAAACATCAAGCCAAAATAATACTTTCCTTCATCATTCAGCTATAGAATGTCCCCATAAAGTATTTATTCTTTAAGCAATTAAGGGTAAATACATTAGTAGATCTCAATGAGCTTGCAATTAGCACCATACAGATGCCTAGACACTGCATGCCACCATAGTATGCAGTTTTAAGTATGATGTACTGGGATGATGATAATTATAAGAGGGCTGTCAACCCCACAGATCAGTCAACGAAGTTCAGAATTGATTGTTTATGTTTTAAGGGCTTAGTCACTGCAACCAACTTAAAAGTATATTGCTTCACAAATGACCAATGTAAATCAGCTGGGATAGACAGTGATAGCTAAAACAAGCCCCCCCCCCCAAAAAAAAATCAATTTCAATTTGCTTAGTAAGGCTGACTGTGCCTCTGAAAGCAAACTGATTTGTGATCTTTGGACTTACTATGGCAACCAGGAAAGAAAATGTTAAGTGACCAAAAAAAAAATCAAATTTATTCTCATTTTTCATTTTTATTGTGCATGAATTCCTTTAGGCAGAAGCCCATTTTCAAAGGTTCCTGAGTCAAGAAACAAATACAAAAAGCTGTATATAAGAGGGCTGAACATGTTAGAAACAATTGCTGTTCATTAGTGTAGCCAATTAAGTATGCAAATGATCTTCAAAACATTGCACAGATTTACATCCTAAAAATTGTTCTGAAGAAGCAATAAGCATTCTATTATCTAATAAGCCTAATTAAAATTGAGTTCAGACCAAAAACTGTCATCCTTAAATGGGAGTTGCAATGTTCCATAAGTGCTGTTTTTTGTGTGTGTATTTATTCTCAGTAGATTGAAATTTACAAAGTAATCCTAGGGATAAAAGGACAGAAATTACCCCTTTTCCTATCAAACAGGTATAATATTTTTTATTTTATTTATATAACCCCCCCCCGTGGGGGCTTATCTCAATTTCCCCTCAGAGGCCGCTCAGTGTCTCCCAATTTCCCGTTTTGGCCATGGCCTTTCTGGTGTATGTCCCAGTCCCTTAGTGACTCTAGTTCCTCTGTCTCGCCCCTGCATGGATTAGCAGATGAAATGGGGCCGGAGGAGTGAAGTCGCAGACCCGCCGCTCTGTGTTTGCTCTTCTGTGCAAGCCGGTGGTCCGCACATGCACAGCAGTGCATGTTTGTTTTCTCGCTACTGTGGCAGACATCAGAATGCCTCTCCGATGTCTGGGTTCCCAGTGCTTAGCAGGTTAGGGGCAGAATAAATGGAGGAGGCATAAGAGAAGCCTCCAATAAATGTTTTAATTTTTTTTTTAACTTAGTATGCTTTATCCTTCCGACAAACCCCCCCTTCAGCCTCCACACCCTGTGAGAGGACCCCCGGCATCCTCCGCTGCTGTGCCCCCTGGATTACCCCCAGGGTGGAGCCCCCCAGAGCCACGGCCCCCTTTTAACTCAGGGGGTGCCAGGTAACAGATGCAGTAGGGACTCAAGGCTGCCACTGGTGGGAGATATCATTCATTTGTCAGAGGATTTTTTCCTTTTTGTTGCCGGTGGGGAGTGGGTCAAACAGAGGCTGTGACACACCCAAATCATGTGTCTGACTCACCCCCCCTAGTGAATCACTAGCTGGTGCTCCGGTAACAGTGTATCCTGTGGTCATCCGGGAACACCGAACAGGAGTCACACTATCCCCCCCCCAAGAGTGGAGATCGTGAGATGGCCGCTCAATCCACCCCCACCTCAGCTGACCCTCGAGCATCCTGAGCTCATTCTCAAACCCAGGGAGCCTGCATTGCAGCAGTAAATCTTCCCGCTGCACTGGCAAGCCGGCCTAAATGTTTTAATTTTAGAGCGCCTATTAGTGCAAGCATTCGGCCTCATAATATTAAATGAGGCATTGATGAATATTAATAAGTGCCTGCCTTGTGACTATGTGTATCGGCAGCAGCGACAGGCTGGGGGAAAGTTATATGTTTATATTGGTGCAATGGTGTAACAGGGCAGAGGAGAACCTAACAGACAGTGGGACATATGTTAAATAAAAATGTTTATTCTGGCTGCACCAGGACGCTAAAGTTGGGACATGTATTGAACTGTCTTTAAACTGTTTGGCCAGCAGCCATGCATGTAGCGTCTGACCTTATTGCAGCCAATTGGAGGGCCAGGATTTTTGCCAAGGAATTTGAGACTGTAAAGAGGACTTATAGGGGAAAAAGCTGGGGAAATTCTTGACACACTTTTATAGGACCAATCAGGTGTTGAGGGAGCCTGTTGCATATTAATTGTTGAGTGAGACAAGTGTTTCAGTCAATCAGGAGCTGCCAAAAGCTCCCCAGACCAAAGCTACTTTTGATTCTGGACTCATTTCGGTGGGAGCCACTCCAGAGGGATGGGGGGGGGCTCCAGCCCTTTGGCAGAAGGATGTGGCTATAAGACTGGGAAAGGGCCTGCCTGGGAGTTGCCAGTTACCTGTTCCCCAGGGTCTGCATTTTGCCTTCCCACATTTTGGAGGAACTTTGTTCAAGAAATCCTGTTTTGCAACTTCAGTTGTAAGGATCTTGAAACAACCAGCTGTGATAGAACTGCAAGTATCTGCAAACTCAGCGGTGAGAGTTTTGCCTAAAAGGTTCCTGAGGAAAGTCGATTGTGGATTTTAAGTGAGATGGAGATCTTCTTGGGGCAGATTAGTCACTCCAGCCAGTAGGGGCTTAAGTTCTGTCTGTTACCTTGCATTAACTCAGCATCACAAACAAAGGGGTGGACGTTTGTCTGAAGGAATGACCATGGATTGTGCTGTTTATGGAAAAATGGTTGGGAGACTTGTCTAAATCTCTGTCCAGTAATGTTATGAGTGAGAAGAGTGATTGTGAAGATGTGAAGAGCATCTTGTTCAATGGTGGGGAGACTTCCCTCAATCTCCATCTGGTAATGCTAGAAGTGAGACGAGAGACTCTCTTCAGCTTCAGTGAGCACCTGCACAGTGTGGAAAATGGTGTCCAATATTATGCGACTGTTCAAGTAAAGGTGTGTTTTTCCAATGACAGGTTCAGGGTCCTTGGAGGAATCCACTGTATATACATGAGTCTCACTGAGACTGTTGTCTCTGGTAAAAGTCTAGAGACTGTGTCCTGATGGAAAGGGCCACAGCTGCTATGCTGGCAGTGTGTCTAAAGATGCCAATAGTATCCAGATGTGTCTAAACTTCCAGAGAGAGGAGGAAGAAAGGAAAAGTCATCTATCTACGTCAGCGTTGGGAATCAGCTTGTTAGTGTCACCAGCTAGGCACTGCCATTGCGCCTCTCCCTGTGGAGGCATGGGGGTCTGAGGCATGCCAGCCCAGGTCCCAGTGCTAGCCTGTGTTCCAGATTGTGACTTCAGCCTATCTAGAGTTTCGTCTGCTAGAGGAGCTGAGAGGGATGCCAGCCTTCGAAAGCTGCAAGATCCTGCTGCAAAAGGAAGTCCATTCTGCAAGGCACTTGCTGCATGTCTCAAGCTTCTCAAGTTCTAGAGTTCTGTTGACCCAGCTACCCCAGTTCGACAGTCCAAATGCCACCTGAGACTGTTTGCAGAACCGTGACTAAAAGCAAGGATTGTTCTGCACCTGCGGAGAACTGTAAAAAGTATTTGCCAAGTTCAGTGATGAAATCAAATTGCTGCAAAAAGTTTGGGTTTTGCCTGAGTAAAATAAAGTATCACGTTCTGCCCAAAAGCTAATAGATACACAGAAAATGTAACATTTGATTTAAGCCAAGCGTGCCAATGCTGGCCAACCAGCTGCATTGTACAGGCCTGCAACAGTTAGTACTCGATACCCAGAGGCAGGATTGTGGGGTCCTTATCTGGACTGGGGACTGGTACCAGCTGGGAGTTTGTGTAATTATAACAATATAAACAGCTAGTCAGTCAGACAGCTAATTCTGTCCATCAGAGGGTTGGGGGTGGCTTGCACTAAAAAGGTGTTTTGAATTAAAGAATGCAAAAATTATTATTTAGTGTTTGCTGATTTCAATTACTAGATGCCAATTGCCAGATGCAATTGTTGTTTAACCTCTGCCTCCAATTCCCCATTCCTAACCCTCCCCTGGTGAATAAAGCGTTGGTTAACTGCTTTTATTTGTGAGCATATTATTTGTACCCCACGTGAGCATATTATTAGCTCAAATCATAAATTGCAAGTTATTGAAATTGTGGTTTATGGGATATGGTAATCCATGTATGGGGTAACTATATGGGGTAGTGGGTAGGTACAACATCCCAGGGGGTTGTACCACTAAAACCTGACCCACTTAAAATGTACTCTAGGTAGAGGCACTGCACTATTTATTGTCATCTTGGGAAAGAACCCCCTTTAAAATCAGGAATAGAACCCAGGCCCCTCAACCTGGTTTGTGGTCACCCAGGCAGGGCTAGTAGCCCATGGGGTACAGCATTACCTGGGTTACATTTATTTATTTATTTCAAAAGGTTTACCAGGATAGACATACTGAAATGGTAAGAGCTTGTTTCTGGATGTGTTCTGGGGAAGGAGATCAAACAAGTAAAATATAGGAGAAAATAGTATAAAGTACAATTAGAAAAAATAAATTATAATACGTAGATACAGTAAGTGAACAGCCAATTACAACACAATAGAAGTTCCATAGAGATTAGGACTATGTTTGTACTCTCATCACCACTCCCCTGGGTCACACCTGGAAATGAGACTTGGCTTAGTGTGCTTTTTCCGTAATAACACTGTAATAACATAGCAGCTAGTTGCAGCCAAGGAGGGTAGTACAGGGCCTGGCCTTACAGCTGAAATAGTGCAAAGTGTAACACAGGGGACATCAGGAGCATTTGCAGATGTGAAGTCATGAAGGAGGGTTTTGTGAGAATAGAGGGAAGAGATAGAGAGAAAAAGTAGGAGGCAGAGAAGACCAGAGCTTAGGGAATCTGAACAAGATGGCAGCTTGACCTGTAGAGGATTTTACATGGGAGGGGAACAAAGAGTGAAAGCCAGAGTTGTGGAGGCAACACCCAGGAGTAGGGTGACAGGAGAGAAGGGAGGTAATTTAATGTGAGAAGGAGCCATGTCAGAATTTGGAGATAAAGGAGGCACAGTGAGAGAGGCACCTAGCATTGAGAGAAGAGAGAGAAGGGGTGTAGAGGTGGATATGTTGGGGATAGTCCAGAGCAAAATGGCAGGAGTGAAAGAGGGAGTCCAGTCTGGTCAGTGTGGACTTAGGAACAGCACTGTACACCATGTCACTATAATCTTTGATGATCATCTTCTAGATGATTTCTCCGTGAGCAGAACATAGAAATATAGAAACATAGACTTTGACGGCAGATAAGGACTGCTTGGCCCGCCTAGTCTGCCCATTTCCCCTACCTACAGGATAAGCTGTAGATCCTAGTTAATCAACAGCCTATTTCTTCCTACCCCCCTCAAAAATTGCCTTATCACTGTCCCATGCATTCTTGAATTCTGTCACAGTTTTAGACCCCACAACCCTCTCACGAAGGCTGTTCCATATATCAACGGCCCTCTCTGTGAAAAAATACTTCATTATATTGCTCCTGAACTGCCCCCCCATCTTCAAATTGTGTCCCCTTGTTCTTGCACATCTCTTTTTCTGAAAGCTGCTACCCTCTTGGACTTTGTTGATTCCACTGAGCTACTTAAAAGTTTCTATCATGCACTCCCTCTCCCTCCTTTCCTCAAGGGTATACATATTAAGCTTCTTTAGTCTCTCCTCATATGGCTTCCTTTGCAGAACCTGCACCATTTTAGTTGCCCTCCTCTGGACTGCCGCTATCCTGTCTATGTCCTTGCGGAGATGGGGTCTCCAGAACTGAACACAGTACTCCAGATGGGGTCTCACCAACTGTCTGTATAGAAGGATAACAACTTCCTGTTTTCTGTTGGTGATGCCTCTCCCTATACATCCCAGTATCCCCCCAGCCCTCCCTACTGCCTTATCACATTGCTTGCTAACCTTAAGGTCATCTGATATGATTACCCCAGGTCCCTTTCCATTTTTGTTGTTGTTACTACCTCCCCCCCATTGTGTAATCTTCCCCTGGGTTTTTGTTTCCCAGGTGCATTATTTTGCACTTCTTTGCATTGAATCCAAGCTGCCATACTTCTGACCATTCCTCCAACCTTGCCAAGACCCTTCTCATCCTTTCCACCTCCTTGTGTATCAACCCTTTTGCAGATCTTTGTGTCATCTGCAAAGAGGCATACTTTTCCTTCCAGTCCTTCTGCATTGTCACTTATAAAGACATTAAAAAGGACTGGACCCAGTACTGAACCCTGCGGTACCCCACTAGTAACCACTCTTTCTTCAGAGTGGACTCCATTTACAATTACCTTCTGTGTCCTGTTGTCCAGCCAATGTTTTTACCCATGCTACCACCTTGGGACCCACTCCCAGGCTGGTTAATTTGACTATTAATCTTTTGTGTGGGACTGTGTCAAATGCCTTGCTAAAGTCTAGGTAGTCCATGTCCACAGCCCCTCCCTGGTCTACTATTTTGGTCACCCAATCAAAGAAATCAATTAGATTCATCTGACATGACCTTCCCACTGTGAACCCACGCTGCCTTGGGTCCTGTGCCACACTGGTCTCTAGGTACTCAACAATTCTTTCCTTCAGAAGTGATTCCATCACTTTCCCTACCACAGAGGTCAAACTGACAGGTCTGTAGTTTCCTGCCTCTATCATGGTCCCACTTTTGTGAAGGGGAATCACATCCACCTTCCTCCAGTCCTCATGTACCACACCATCCTCCCACGATTTGTTAAAAAGGGTAGTCAGTGGTTTCACTAGTTCTCCCCTTAATTCTTTTAGAATTCTGGGGTGAATTCCATCAGGCCCCATTGCTTTGTCCACCTTCAGTTTTAGGAAATTTTTTCAGAACTCTTTTTTCTGTGAAAGGACTGGGATAGACCCCCTTATTCAGAGTGCTTCTGTTAACTGGATTAGGCACCTCCCCCTCCTCTTTTGTGAATACTGAGCAGAAGTATTCATTCAGTATTCCTGCTTTTTCACTGTCCCTCTCTGCCCACACACCATCCATTCTATTCAGCCTCACTATCCCTCCCTTTGTCTTTCTACGCTCCCTGATGTACCTATAAAAGGTTTTATCCCCCTTCTTAACAGAGTTGGCTATCTTTTCCTCAGTTTGGGCCTTTGCTATTCTGACTTCCCTTCCTGCTTCCTTCTGCCTTAACTGGTACAGCTCTCTGTCCTGCTCCTTCTGTGTTTCCTTAAACTTCCTGAATGCTGCCTTTTGCTCCCTGACCTTCCCCGCCACCTCTTTTGAGAACCATAGTGGCTTTTTCTTTCATTTTGATTTGTTTATTTTCTTCACACAAAGGCTAGTTGCCTCTGTGATGGTAGTTTTGATGTTTCCTCATTGTTGCTCCACCCCTCCTTCTAGCCTGTTTGCTAGTGCTTTTCTAAGGCACTCTCCCATCTTGCCAAAGTCAGTCCTCCTGAAGTTCAGTACCCTCACTTTTGTATGGTTTGACTCTGTAGCTGAGTTTATCGTGAACCACACTGTTTGGTGGTCACTTGTTCCCAGATGGCTACCCACTTCTAGATCTGAGATCCTCTCACTGTCCCCATTTGAGAGTATGAGGTCTAAGATTGCTCCCTCATGAGTGGGTTCCAACACTAGCTGTCTGAGGCATGCCATCTGTAGGGCATTGAGAATGGCTCTGCTCTTGGATGTGGCTACAGCAAAGGTGCTCCAGTTAACATCTGGCATATTCAGGTCTCCCATCAATAGTATCTCCCCTTTCTCTGCCATCCTAAGGATGCCTTCTATCATATCCTTGTCTATTCCCTCCCCCTGACATGGGGTCTGTATACAACCCCTGTGCAGACTGTGGTGCCATTTCCAGTCTGTAAGTGGGTTACAAGCTTTGTTTCTATAGAGAGTGCCAAGTTTAGGGTGAGCCTTCTGGTGAATGGCATCCACATGCAGAGAGAAATCTAGATGACTGCCCAACCAAACACCAAGGAATTTACAGGAGTGGACATCCTCAATCAAATCCCCATAAACAGTATGGAAATAGGGAAAAGGGGAGCCTGGCTAGCCTCTGCCTGGTGCCATAGGTCATAGGGACCATTTTCTTGTCACTGGGGGACAATTGATACGTTCAAAACCAAAGTTGAATGTTGAACAAATCTGATTGGAGCTGAGCAGCCAGGTCAAGGATGGAGAAGCCAGAGATGAAAAGCACAGTATCATTTGTGTACATATGGAAGGCTGCAGAAGTACAGGCACTAGGGAGGTTATTCAGGAAGCTGGAGAAAAGGATTTGACCAATGACAATTTGTCAGGGAACACCAGATCAGATAGGGAGATAGGGCAAGATGGTGTCTCTGATGTGGACAGCTTGGGACCTGCTCTCAAGGTAAGAATGGAACAAGGTGACTGAGTGTTCTGAAAGCCCCACACTTTTAGTCTCATCTAGGAGAAGGGGGTGTGCAACTTTGTCAAAGGACTTAGCCAGCTCAACAAAGATCGTAGAGGTAATCAGGTCTTGATCCATTTTGGTAAGGATGGAGTCAGTTAGCCAAAGAAGAAAGGTGGTGGTGGTGGAATGGGTCTTCTGAAAGCCAGGCTGAAAAGGGTTGAAGAAGGAGGAGGATTCAAGAAAGTGAGAGAGCTGAGAGAGGATAAAGTGTTCTTGGGGCTTTGGTAGAGTAGGAAGAAGAGGAATTGCATGATAGCTCCCAGGAGAGGAGGGGTCATCCACTTTTGGGGGGATAACTGTTTTTGCTTCCAAGAATCAGGGACAGCAGCAGGGAGAAAGAGAGATCAAGGTTAGATGTGAAGGGAGCAGCAATTTGGGGTCAGTAGGGTGGATTCTAAAGTGCACATGTTTGGAGTCATGGCTTTATTTTTTCAAAGCCAAGTTTTAATACTATATAGTGCTCGTTTTAAAAAATAACTTACATTGGCCAGCTCAGTGAAAATCAGTTTGTTTTTTGCATGAAAACTGTATGCCTTGAAAAAAAAAAAAACTTGCACATGAATCGGCTTACTAGTGCTCTGGCACCATATTAATTTCGTGGCACGCAGGATGAGCGGACTGTATTAGTTGAGGTCGAGACACTCGATATATGTTTTTTTATAAAAAATATCAACTTGCTATTATTACATAGATATTTAGATACATGGACAATGATGTCACATAACGGCCTTTTGACCCACTTACTACCTTACCTAACTACTCTACTCTGGCCCAAGTGGCCACCCATCCTTTTGTTTCTCCCGCCCCCATTCTAACTAACCCCATATGCCTGTCCCATCCAAACTTGAAGCTGTTCACTGATTTGGCATGTACCACTTCCTACGGCAACTTGTTCCACTTGTCAACCACTCTTTCCGTGAAAAAGTACTTATGGACATCCCTTTTGAATCTTCCTCCTGTGAGTTTGACTGAGTTCTACTTTCTCCTGTGAGTTTGACTGAGTTCTACTTCACCCCTGTAGTTGAAAACAAGGAGAAAAGTATATTTTCTCAAGGGTGTACATGTTCAAGTCCTGCTACCTCATGTTCAAGTCCTTCTACCTCAGATATGTCTTGCTTCCAAGTCCATGTACTATCATGGTTGCCCTGTGCTGTACTGCTACAGCCTCGTCATGGTTTCTTCACAGGCATGGACTCCAGTATCTTGCACACTATTCCAGCTGTATTCACACCAGTGACCTGTACAATGGGAAGATCATCACTTCCCAACTTCTGCTGCTTATCCCCCTCTCTGTACAACCAGCATACTGTTTGCATTGCCTACAGCTCTATTACAATGTGCCTTTGTTTTTAAGCTCTCTGATATCATGACTCCAAGGTCTTTTTTCTCTGTGGTGCTTTATAGCACCCCCCCCAATTCATATTTATTTATTTGAAAGTTGGTAGCCAGGAGAGGCACATTGAGCCAAGGTTCATTTTGAGGTGTAAGCCGGGGGAAGGGAACAAAGGATAAACAGCAGTACAGTGAACTATAACAAGACAGTGTAACTACATTTGGTAGGATAAGTTGGTACAACAACAAATAAATACAAACATGGGTTGGCACAGAGAATAAAGTGTAGCCATAGTGTAACCACCCACCAACCACTTGTTTAACTAGTAAGCACACCTTCCATATTTTTCTGTCTAGGGGAAAGAGAGGGGTGGGGGCACAAAGCATATGCATTAACAGAACAAAATGACCAATACTAAACCCAGGTCCTGAGGAGAGAACTTTTGCTAGGGGCTATGTTAGGTCTGAACTTCTGGAGGGGTACCTAGTAATTCCACACAGGAAGCAATAACAAGATTGTCCATACCAGGTTGGGGTTCTAGAGTGTGGCTTTATTCCAAAGTTGGTACACAAAAGCAAAGGTGGACCCCCAAGGGTTTACACTTTGTGGCACTAGGCAATGCAGAACAACATCTGTAACCGATAGAAACTCTAAACTTCCCATATTGTATAGGACTTCAAACCCTTTTCAGTGGCAAAGCCTCTGCTGAAAAACACATCTCTTCTAGTGGCACTGGCCACAATGAAGCACACAAATTCTTCTAGTGGCACTGGCCACAACTTAGAACATTTCCCATATGGCATAGGATTTAAAGCTTTAGCAATGTGGCAAGTGACCATGATGGAGCACACTGGTGCTCAAGATTAGCACAACCCACACCAGGGGGTAAACTTTCTCTTCAGGCATTGGCCACCATGTCCTGGATAAGCAGGCACCCTTACAAAACCTGTACTGCTGAACTGGTCACTCCAAATAGGGGATTACCCACCTTTTGCTTCCACAGTCCATACTCAGCCATTCTTTCAGAGTTACACCTCAACATTTAGCTAACAGTAGAATTAGGCATCTTGGAATAACTCTCACATTCAGCCTTAGGAACACACTACTTCAGAGTGCAAATTAAAGTTCTGTACAATGTACTAAGTCTCACCGGGGACTCCACGAGTGTCAGCCAACTTTAGAAAAGGCATGAGAACAGTCTCAAACTGAACAGAATTTGGTGTCTGAATCCCTTTAACAGTGCACGCTCCAACAGAAAAAGGCAGGTACATTCCTCCCAGGAAACCAAAGTCAGATTACTCACAGTTGTCAACAAAAGGCAGTTTCAACTGTCCTGGATCAAATCAGGGGATTGCCCCTTGAATCCATTCTGCAGTCACTCCTCATCTCACCGGGGATGAGGAGTAAATCAGGAACTCCTGCTAGATGGTCTCCATCACTTCTACAAGGCAAGTAGATGGTTCTCAGCAATAGGGTAAGATAAAAAAGTAGGCTCTCTTCAGAGCCCACACTGCAGCTCTTTACTCCTCCAACTGCTCACACTGGCTGCTGACACAGAACTCACTGAAAATTCTAAAACTCCCCACTCACAGCTAGCTACCATGGCTTATGCTGCTGCGAGAGTTCTAAATGACATCACCTCTCTCCTCTCAGCTGAGACCAAGTGAACAGAGAGGGAGCAAGTGAAAATCCATTTAGTTAGTTATTCACCAGCTGCCTTCCCTACCTAGCACTGACACTGATGGGATTCTAGTAACCCCAGGGGACCGGGGGGTTACAATAGCTCAATAAGCTATGCCTAAATAAGTGCAATGGTAAAGTGGCAGCAATACGTGGCATTCAAATATGAATACTAACAACAGACGAGAGACCTGAAGGATGAGCTTGTGCCTGGTCTCGTGCTATACTGCACTCTTGGGTTCCTTTTCCCAATGTGCATCACTTTACATTTTTTTGCATTGAAGCCCAGCTGCCAGATCTTTGACCAACTCTAAAGTTTGCCCAGATCCTCCCTGAGTTCCCTTATTCCTTCCTCCAAGTCCACCCTTGCACAGATCTTGCCCTTGATGCCTTCCCCTATGTGAAACAAAGAATATGTTGAAAAGGACAAGGACCAGCACTGACCCCTGAGGTATTCCACTTGTTATATCTTAACCTCTGAAAACTCTCCATCAACTACTACCCTTTGTGTTTTCCCCTCAGCCAGTTCTGCCCCCAAGTTGCCAGTTTTTCTGCCAAGAATATTTACTGGCAACATCGGTGATTTAGTATCTGCAGCCTATTCGATAGTCTGAGCTGTAGACACCCACAGCCCAGAGTATGAGGTAAGGAGAGTCTGTCTCAGTGGGCCTTAGGGCAGGACCTTAGTGCAGCCCCTGTCATAAGCGGGCATAAGGAATAGGCTGTTGTCCATCAGCTTTTGGCCCACTAGTGGATGCACATTCCAGTTGGTAGAGCAATTCCAGATACATAGCCAGAACCTTTGTGAGTAGAGAGAACATCTGAAACTATGAGTTAGTCTTGTATGCAGCACACATCTGAAAGTTGAACCTGTCTGAGCCATACCAGTGTGGAAATGAACTGTACCTGAAGTGGAATTGTATAAAAGATCAGCTCTATCTTTTTCAAGTATGAAAGGTCTTGCTTTTATAATTGTATAGAGACTGATGGAACAGTTGGACTGTAGCTAGTGCCCATGTACCCTTCAATTCCCACACTTATAGTTTCCGAGGGGGGTAGAATTCCTGCATGCATCGAACCACCCCAACTGGATGCACTGTAGTAAAGGACCATGACCATGGAGAGTATTTAGACACCCAAACCCAGGCTGACCCCCTGGAAGTATGGGGACATATCCAGTGAGGGCACCAGTATGGCTCCATGATAGCTGATGGGCCAGGACATGACAAACTCACTTTAGGGTAGCATTTCTTCACCCAGTGATTAACAGGGTTGTGGAGCAGGTTACCAGAGATGATAAGAGCCGACATGCTGGGTTTGAAAACTACAAGTTGGCTGGATAGATACTTGGATGAGAAAGGCATTTCAGGTAGCTGCTGCTAAGTGTAACAATCCCCTAAATACAGTAGGGGAGGTGGTTGTTACCAAATATGACAAGTAGGGGAATGGTGCCCTGACATCATTCTCTATTGGGCAAGCTGGTACGGAAAGAACTTCAGGTAGTACATAGATAGGATGCCCTCAAAGCATCAGGGAGCTAGAGGAGGAGGAGGAGGAGGAGGAGCTGAGGTTGGAAGGAGCTCTGGAAGTGGAAGTAAGGTGCCAGTAAGCTGGAAGGTAGTACTGATACTTCAGGTGACCTTGTTGAGGAGGCATTTCAAAGGGTGCTGGCGAGGGGCTAACTGGGACACCCAGTATGTGGGTGCCAGTTAGAGAAAAGCTGCAGACACAGCTGTCAGGGAGCTGGGGTGTCAGGGGTGTTACTGTATTGCTTGTCAGGGGTGGGCACACACCATGTCCACCAAGTAGCTGGCTGTAGAACTTGAGCCACAGGAATCCCCTAAGGCATTCTCCCACATGGAAGCATGGGTGCTTGTCATTCTTAGAACTGAGGAAATGGCTAGAGATCCTGGGTGCCTCACTTAGAATGTTGGATGCTGTCAAGAAAGAGATCCCCAGAAGCCACAAGGAGGGGCTACAGGCACTTGAGATGTGCCCCATGCCACTAGGAAGAGAGGGTGAGAATCCTGTGGGTTTGCTTATAGTTTGATAGTTTAGCGTGACTACTGGGAATGTGTGGGAACCCCAGAGGGTATCCCATCAAGCTACATCTCCAGATGGCTTTTGGACTGAAGGCAGAGTCCCCCAAGAAGTCATCTTGGACATCCTGCTGGAGGGTGACCGAGGACACCTGCATCCTAAAACCATCTGGCAGCTGAGGAACTGGTGAAGCAGGTACCACTTACAGACAGCAGGAGACAGGTAGACATATATCCATGAAGTGAGAGGGGATGGGGAGTCCCAGAATAATAGTAGGGGCATCCATGGCCTAGCCGCATAAAAGCCATCCCAGTGGGGTGAGTCATAGGGTGTGACCAACTAACTCTGGTACCCTGTAGCCAACAACATTAGAAACATAGAAACATAGACAATGATGGCAGAAAAAAAAATGATGGTCCATCCAGTCTGCCCATGGTTCCCTATTTAACCATGGGACCTATTGTCCACACAGAGTTCTAGCCCTCTCTATCCATCCCCCTATTCCCCTCCCTGTTATTGTCACCCTGATTAACCACAATAGCCATCACTCTGTCCCAACCGTGCTTGAAACCGTTAAAGGGACACTGTCACTTTTGTTGACTATTTCTTAAAGTGCTAAAACATGGTGCCTTTTGCCACCTAAATGTACATTGATGACATATATGGTCAATGAGTGACATAAACTATGATAAGGTGGAGGACTGCCTTCAGGGTTGGATTATTGACCTACAAAGCTCTACATCGCTGGGTAGCGGGCTATCTGCAAGATCTCCTGGCCTCTTGGTGGTCCCCAGGGCTAGGTTACAGCTCTCAGGAGATTGTGCTTTCTCCATGGTCACACCAGCCCTGTTGAATATGCTTCTGTGATATCTGAGAGAGGCCCCCTCAGTGGAAACCTTTAAGAGGGGGTCAAGACATTCCTGTTTAACCAAGCATTTGAGTTGACATAAGAAGATGCTGAGGTGTGTGTTTTGCTGATCATCATGGCATGTTATTTATGTATAGTGTGATTTTAATTAAGTATAAGCTCTGTAATGTGTTGTTATTGAATGTTTTATTGTTATATTTGTTTTATATATTGTACAGAGCTTCGATCCTCTGGGGAAGGGTGCTTTATAAATAAATTATCGATCTAGCTCTCTTTCTATCTGTCTGTCTATCTATCTGTCTATCTATCTATCTATCTATCTAATCTATCTATCAATGCCCTGGATGAGGGCAAGCATCACCTAGGGAACTCCAGGGCTTGATTTTCAAATGGTGATGCAGGTCTTGCATCAGGCCCTGTGTCGCACCTGGTTTTTGGTGCAGCTGCACCTAAGTCCTTTAATGCAACTGCACCCGATTTCAGTACATCAAGCACAGTTGTGACAGTTTCCTCAGTTTACAGCAGCTTGCACCAAAAATTTGGCACAAGCTTCGTAAAAAAGGTCTAGCAAAACCTGGAGTTAGACCAGGAAAGCTGAATTCTAGCATGGCATTGAATGCTGGGATTGAAAATACCGATTGCCAGCTGGAAGAATGCCAAAGTCCCATGTGCCAAACGATTGGCACACCAGGGGAATGCGGCATTCTCAGGGCTTAAAAAATTGAGGTCCCTGTGTCTAGAGGTATTGTATGCAGTATAACTGCTCACTGGGAGCCCCTTGTACCCAGTAATACAGGTGGCATACCAACACATCTTGTGCAACATTGTGCCTGTGGATTCCCTAACCCCTCTACTCCTAAATCTGGCTTCTCTGCCATTTTGCTCATTGAAACTATCTGCATACATGGCCATTGCTCACTTCATATTATAGTATGCCAATAAAGCACCTAATATTGTAAGGGGGCACTTACAACTTGCAGTGGCAGTCAACATTGTCTCACTGAGCATTGCCCGTACCCATTCCTGGAGGGCAGTGGGGAGGAGACCAGGTGGCAAGAGTGGTTACACAATAGTCAGTTCTTCCCACTTGGGTAACAATGGCATACTGCTTTGCACCCATGGAAGAGCCTGACTCAGGTAGAGGTGACCATGGATCAGTTAGTGTTGACAGGATGGGAGACCTGCTGACACCCAGAGGCAAGGGGGGGCAGGCATTATCATGGAGGATTCCAGTGATAAGAGACCCTATTGCTAAAGGTGTGGACACCAGAGATGTAGCTAGCTTTTTTGACAGGGAGAAAAGACTGATAAAAGTCTTTTTTTTCCCTAGTAAATACCAAACAAACAGGCCAGGGGTCTGGGGGCCGGCTAGGCCCCCCAGAAGCTATCAGGTTTTAGATACATTCTGGTGCATTATGAGGGTCATTTTGACACTATTTGGCTGCTTTTAAAGCCTTCTTTGACTTGTTAAAAATAACCAATATTCCTAATAAAATAACTAGCTTTTTATTTTCTTTAGAAAATTAGAATTAAAAAAAGTGGAATTGACATGGCGAAACCATTATCTACTCTTTATCTTCCTCCTCTGCATCCCTTGGCTTTTTCCTCCTGTTTTTTCCTCATGTATTCCACATGTATCAGTAATGCACGCAATACAGATCATGACAAAACTCAGCTGCTGCCAGATGCTAATCACTATTGTGACTCACAAAAGTCAGAAATACTTAGATTTCCATGACACAGACATGTATAGTATGGTGCCCACATACAGTATGCCACGGTTCTGCATGACATGTAAAAAGGAAGAGCTACAACACCAGGCCACACACCAGGATGTCAGTGACAGATCCACACCCCAGCCCACTGAGAGACATAGAGAGACAGTAGTATCTCATACCGACAGAGCAAGGACTACGATGCACAGCTAACAATCTTATCTACAGCACACCTCCCGCTGGAACAGGTTTACTCCTATAAATACCTGGGCCTTACTTTTGATCCCAACCTCACATCAGTAATCTGTCCTCTGCCGTAAATATACGCACAGGACTTCTGTATCAGCACAGAGCCTGCCTACCACCTGAGGCCCTAAATATTGCCATTGCCTCCTCTGTTCTCTCACTTGTAGACTATGGATTAACAGTCTACTCAGCTGCAGACCCCACCTCCCTAAATAGAATCCACCTAGCCATCAACAAAGCCTGTAGGCTCCTCACTGGAGTAGATAAATGTACCCATAGTTGCACAGTGTATGCCCTAGCAAACATTCTGACCATAGATGAAAGAGTCCGTTATCAAACATGTCTCCTCACAAAAAAAAACCCAACTAGGCCTCACCCCAACTGGTGTTTCTGCCTCCCTCCTTACTGCGCAGATCACTATAAACATGCGCTTGGCAGGTAAACTAATGTGGGCTGTTCCCAGAGTCGCAACCTCCTTAGCACAAAGGTCATTCTCATACAAAGCGCCACTATGGTATAATGAACTCCCTCAGGCCATTACCTCTATCTCCAGACTAGGACCCTTCAAGATAACCCTCAAAAACCACTTACTCTCCACCCATCACTCCCAATGCTCCGGCTAATAAGGGAATCTGCCTAAAAATGGCAAGAACTATAGGCTAAGGTCACTGTATCTTCAGCTGGTATCATTGTATTGACTACATGTTTTGGACAATGTTGGTATTCCAACAGATCACGCCACATAAAGGCACTGAAGTGTTATCCTCTCCCTGCTTGTACTGCTCAGTAAAATGCACAAACTCCTCTCAAGACCTGTATAACTACCAAACTGTATAGGATTATCTGAACTGTTTCACACTGTATAGGACTAACTGTACTGCACTGTTGAAACCCTGTTTTTTGTCTTTTGTACACTGAATGTTATTGACCTGTATTGTACTCTGACATGGAGCCCTTGTAAATGAGTCCATGACTCAAAGGTTGAAAATCTGATTCCTTAAATAAATAAACACAGCAACCTACTACTTAACTTCATTGTCTGACTTCTGGCTGGCAGGCTCAGACATACAGTAAATAAACAAACAGTTCTTCAGCTTGCTCTGTTGGTGCTGGCTTTCTGGCTTTTCCAGGAAGAAATACACCCTAGTACCTAAATTCTTTCCTTTACTTGCTCCAACTTAAAACTGCCAGCAGCAAGGTGAGGGACTGAGCCATCTGCCGTGGCTCATTAAAGTACTCAGATCCCTTTATCACAGCCCAAGGCCTATGTCAAAGTCAATGGTCAGGTGTCAGAAATTTTTTCACTCTCTAGAGGTACCTGCTAGGGTTACCCCCTTTCTTCTTTATTATGTGTGCTATATTTAGAGCCTCTGGCCCAAGCTATCAAAGCCCAACCAAATATCCATGTGCCTCTCCTAGGGGATAGACATCAAATTCTAGCCCTATATGCAGACAATCCTCTTACTTACCTGGAGAACCCAGGAATCTCCCTTACCACTCTCTGGCAGACTCTCACTCACTGATTTTGGTTGCCTGACTGGTTAGAAACTGAACACATGCAAGACTGAAGTGTTGCAGATCCACTATGTACTAGTCAACTTGCTAGACAACATTTTCACTTCCGATGAGATCTCCCTGCCCTTGCCTATTTGGGAGTATCTATCCCAATTAACCTAAACCAGCTCTCCTTTTAATACTTAAAGTGCTTTTAGCCAACCCACCCACCCCAACAGAATAGCTAACTTCCAACCCCTTACCATTGACAGACACTATGTTTCATTTCTGGCAGAGATTCTGCACCAACAGTGGCCTCAGACTGACCACATTTTTAGTCACACCATTTACGTGCAAGTCCTCCTTTCTCCTGGCAACCCTGGACACCACGTATTCACAGTTGGAGAGAATGATCTGGTCATTCTGTCACAAATCATAGGTCAGTCCATACTTTCCTGGCCTGAATGTCAAACTGCTTTTTCTGAACACCATAGGGATTGAGCCATGGGCCACGGCTTACCTTCAGTGAGTCATCATTGGCCAGACATCTTCCCTTCTCTGCAAACTTCTCTAAGCTGAGACTCTGTGCCACCTGGCTGCAGCCCTCTCCCCAGCACTGCTCACTGCGACCCTCACCGCAGCCTCACATCTTCCATGGCCATGCACTCACACACCCTGAAGCATTCCTCATGACTCCCCATGCTCCCACCAGAACAAGCAACTCACAGCACTTGGATAATTACATCAGCAGTGCACGCTAAGAGCTTCAGGATGGGCACGGGCCACAAAAGAGAAGTCACTGGTTCACGTTCCATTCCCTCCTCACAACACCTTCAGTTTGTTCACATATTCATGAGGGCAGAAGGGGGTGCCATTGCTCACATTTGAGTGATCGTCTGCTGCTGAGTATGAAGTGCGGGAAAAAGGACTCTGGCCCTCATCCATGACCTGACCAATATGGACTAAAAAAAAAGCTCAGAGCTTCAAAAGTTCCACTCAGAGAGCTCAGAACATCTGAGGGAGTGGGGAACCTGACCCCTCCATAATCTACACCACTGGTGGACATGGTGGTAAGTAAGAAGGGTAAGGGGATGGGGGTGGTAAGACGCCTGCTTGGACACTCAGCATCTGAGATTGAGTACATGGAGGATAGCAGAGGAGGAGGGAAAAAAGCAGGGAGTGCTGGTACAACTTGGTACCAACAGTTTGGTGAATCGGCCTGTGGACACCGTGAAGAGGGACCTTCAGAGGTGGGGATAGCTGACTGAAGAAGCACTCAGCTTCCTTAGCCTTTTCTGAGGTCATTCCTGTCTGAGGTGCAGACAACTGGCAGACTAGAGTAAGGGACATAGAGATTGAGGAATTCAATGGGTGGTTGAAGTGGTGGTGTCAGGAACGGGGTACCACTTTATAGGGGATTTGGGGGATTCTGTGACAGAAGGCTATTCAAAGGTGATGGCCTTCACCTGACAAGAGAGGGGACTAGTGCATTAGGGCAGATGTTTGACATCTACATTAGCAGATGGTTAAACTAGCTGCGGGGGAGGCTGGAGTTGGCGATTCCACTGTGTAGGATGGAAACAGTGAGGAGCCTAGACAGGACTTCCTCAGGGATGGGGGCGAGGTGTTCAGGGAAAAATAGATGGGTGGAATGAGTCCAGAGGACTGGTTAGGGTAGACACAATAAATATTAAGGACAGGGAAACATGAGACACCTAAGTAATTAGAGAAGGGTAATGGGGGAGAGCAAGTGAGAACCAACAGAGGTCTGGGAGCATGTTGGAAGGTGGTATGCCTCAATGCCAGGAGTCTGGGTACTAAGATTAGTGAGCTCCAGGCTTTGATGGCAGACTCTATGCTGGATCTGGTGGCAATTACAGAAACTTGGGCCAGTGTGAACAATGACTGGGACATAGTGATAGAGGAAGGAGAAGAGGTGGAGGGATGGATAGCTATTCAGAGAGGGGAATGAAGCAGTAGAGGATGCTACCATTGGAGGAAGTAGAATAACTGTGAGTTCACCTCACAGAGTTGTCAAGTAGGAAGACTTGGATAGTGTGGCAAAGGGGCAGTTTGCAACAGTGGGAGATCTCAACCTGCCAGACATTGACTGGGACATCCCCGTGACCAGGAGCATCAGAAGCCAGGCCCTGCTTGATATTTTGCAGGACTGCATGTTGATACAACAGATCAAGTATCCCACTAGACAGTCAGCCATTTTAGATGTGGTGCTCATCATCTTGGAAAAAGTACTGTAGGTGGAGCACATATCAGGAAACCACTGGGGTCCAGCAACCACAATACTTTATAGTTAGAAGTGGCCCTTGGCACCTGTAAGCCCTCATCTAAGGCTAATGTGCTAGATGCCTGAAGGGTGGATTTCAACTATTATGTGGGAATAGTGCTGGACAGGTTAACTGGAATAGACAGCATCGGGGGAATGGATGAAAGACTGGGAGTTATTAAAGGAGCCATTCTCGAGGCAGCAAAAACATGCACAAGAACAGTCATCACGTTATCAAGAGAAGCATGTATAAGAGACCAGTTTGGTTCTCTGAAGGGGTCAGGGGGCAGTGAGGGCTAAAAAGAGGGCCTTTATAAGGCACAAAGAAAAATTCTGGGATAAAGAATGGGACAAGTACCAGAAGAAACCTAGAGAGGCCAAGAGGGCAGCCAGGATCACAATGGCAGATAACGAGCTGCATATTGTAGAGGAAATCAAGGGAGGGGAAAAAGAGTTCTTTAACTATATAACAGAAAAAAGAAATACTAAGCTAATGGAGGGGAGCAGGGTAATAGAGGAGAATGGTCAGAAAGCAACTGTGCTAAGCAACAAAGTCTGCTCAATATTCATTAGGAAGAAGAGTAGGCCCTGGCCAGAGAGTGGAAAAAGGCAGCAGATAGAGGGGTATCAGAAATGAAACTGCAGAAATTTACTGGTGAAAGAGTCAAAAAAGGGGCTAGCAGCCCTGAAGGTAAATAAGGCCCTGGGGTCAGATGCAATGCATCCAAGGGTGCTAAAGGAACTAGTATGGATGTTATCTGAACCCCTGTGCCACATGAAAAGCTGCGGAAGAAGATGGGGGACTCTGAGAACAGCTAAGGAAATAGTAAGGTGGGTAGGAAGTTGGTTGGAGGGGAGGCAGCACAGAGTTGTGGTAAATGGGGTTAGATCAGAAGAAAGAGGGGTCACTAGTGGAGTACCACAGAGATCTGTTCCAGGCCAAGTCCTCTTCAATATGTTCATCAGCAACGTGTGAGAGGGAATCCAGAGCAGGTTGTGTCTATTTGCAGATAATAATAAACTATGTGGTAGGGTCGACTATGTGAAGGGGATAGGACAGTCATGGAGAGATCTGCAATGGCTGGAAAATTAATTTACAGTTTGGTGGCTGAAAGTCAATGTCAAAAAGTGCAAAGTTATGCACTCTGGGAACAAAAACTCCAGAAGATTATTGTGGGGGTGCTGGAAACAACATCTGAGGAAAGGAACCTAGGAGTCATCATAAGTGACTCCTTAAACAAACCAGTCAATATAACAGGCCTTCAGCAAGGCTAATAGAATTCTGGGGTGCACAGGGCGAGGGTTTGACAGTAAAAGGCAAAAGGTACTGCTACCATTGTGTAGGTCACTGGTGAGGCCACACTTGAAGTACTGTGCCAAGTTCTGGTGTCCCCACCTAAAAAAGGAAATGGATAAGCTAAAGCAGGTACAACGTAAGATGACCAAGATGATTCAGGGCTAGGAGGGCAGATCCTATAAGGATCAACTAAAGGCACTGAACATGTATTCACTCCAAACCAGTAGAGCAAGAGGGATATGATAGAGACCTTTAAGTTCCTGAAAGGAATTAACAAGGTGAACTGTAAGGAGCTATTTACCAGGAAAAGAGAAGATGGGACAAGGGATCACAAGTAGAGGTTAATGAGGAGGGTTTAATAAGGATGTGAAGAAGTTCTATTTTACACAAAGTGTGGTTAAGCCATGGAATGGTCTGCTGACAGAGGTAGAGGATGCCAAAACCATATATGACTTCAAGCATAGCTGGGACGAAGTCAAGGGTGTATTAGCTACTCAGTAGGAAATTGGGGTGGAAACATGGATAACAAAAGTGGGAATAGTTTAGGAGAAGACCCCACAGAGGCAATAGATGCTGTGGTATGATAGGTAATATGGGCAGACTGGATGGACCATCAGTCTTTTTTTGCTGTCATTGTCTGTCTTTCTCTGTTTCTATGACGACTTCAGTGATTTGAATGACCAAAATGGATAAATTTTGGAGGGTCTTTTGGCTGACAAATTTTGCACACACAGTAGACCATATGTTGGTCACTGAGGCATCAAGGAGAGTACCTGCATCCATAGTATGATGGGGTGAGAGGAGAGTACCCAGTTAAGGAGGAGTGGTTTATAGTATTATGATTAAGCTGGGTGGGGTCAGAGATTTGCTGAGAAACGTGGTACAGTAGGTAACTAAGGCATGTGAACTTGTTTTAAAAATCTGTAACCCCTCTGAGACAACTCACTGGGGAAAGTGAGGCTTGCTCAGCTCTCATTTAAATAGTTCAGCCATCAGCTGCCTACCATGCCCTCCAGTGGTTCTCTATCAGTTTGTGAATGCTGTATTGATGCTGTTGAGGATATTACCTTGATTAAGTACAGTAACCTCTATTACTCTCTCCTAAAGGGGGCTAACCTTTGGCTTCCTCTCAAACACCATGGCCACCTTCCCCTGCACTACTTAACTTTGGTTTTGGTACTGACTGCAGCAGAGGTACGGAAGCGGAACAGGACACTGATATTTGTTCTGTGGGTTTGTTCATTACCTTTCACACTCCACCCATCAAGCCACTGTCTCTCTTTGCTCACCTGGCCCTTGTGGACTGTGCAGAGGGGCCACAGAGTCAATCCAGAATCAGTAGCCCTTCACTTCATACAGTTGGACCATAGGCACCAGTAGCACACGCCTCCCAAAAACTTAACTCACCCGGACCCCTAGTCTACCCTCAGGGTCAGGGAACCCACAGAAAGGGGGTTGCTCATTTTCAAGTAGCCCTCAAAGCTGTTCAAAGTCTGAATAACTGCAACAACAAAATTGCTCTTGCCATGGCAGCAAGTACTCCGGAGACACTCCCCAGCACTTCATTGCCACCAATTCACTCACCCCAGTCCCACTGGATGACAGCAGTGACTGGGAGGTATTAATCCTGATAGCCAGAAGCTGTACCAGGGGGCAGAGATATGTTTAAAATAAAATGCAAAGCAAAAGACTACTATAGCAGTAATGTTTGTAGTTTTTCTGGCACTGGTCTGTTGGAAAGGAGTCAGAGGACACAGCCTGCCTGTGAACTTTGGATAATCTTGTGCTTAGCTTTGCAGGGCCAACAAGCCACAGAGCAGCTAAGGATTTAGTACATCCCGTCTCTGTGAAACTTAAATCAATCTGTAGGTTAGTTTAGCTCTGCAAGAAGCTACCAGTAAATTGCAAACTGACCGAGATTCAAGATGACTTATATGCATGCTTTTCCCCAGTAATGTACAGCCACAGAGATCAAAGGGTTTAGCATAATGAATAATGCATGAGATACCAGACAGTGATACTTGATCCCTGGATTTCTGCACAGTGGACAGACATGTGACACAGGGCAGATTAATCTAGGAGAGAGAAGGAGAAAGACCTGTGAGAGAATTAGCAGTCTGTCAACAGGTTGAAAGAAAACTGTTTACAGAATCTTTGCAAAAAGACTTCATTCCCTTCAGGAACATCACCAAAGTGCCTGATGGGCTTTGTAAGCAGTCAGATTTCTGACAGATAGCCTAAGTCACCTGAGGCTCTAAGTGATTGCCTACCCCTTCGAGGCGGGCAAAAGCAGGTCCCCATATGCGGTGAAGTGGACACTGGAGACCAGCACGGCCTGCACCCCTCACCATCCAGAAGTGCATTGGGTCCACAGCACCTGTTCCAATGCCTGCATCTGAAATCATGTGGGAGACTTATTCATTTGAAAATTGGTTACTGGGAAAGGCACACTGATATAAGGCTAATTTCCATGTGCGACCTAGAGGAGAGTGTTCAGGAGAAATAGTGAGCACAACACAGCCACACTTTTGGTACAAAATAAAGTGCAGACACATTACAATAGCAAATGGTTCAGAGTTACAAACTTTGTACAAGACTTAGTACACAGTAAACTGCAGCTACAGTACAGTACGGCACACCTAAACAGGTGCAAAAGTGCTGTATTAAGGTACATAACACAAGAATTGTAGTACACTAGAGATATGATAGGTGGGGTGAGTGCCTTCCTCTTGTGCCACCTGTACCACCAGGGAGTGCCACCTGTGGGAAACAGGTGCGGTTGGGGGATGGGAGGAGTTTGAGCTGATACCCAAAAGAGCCAGGAGAGGTGGAATGGCAGACAGAAGAGAGAAGCAGGTTTCGGAATGTGTGAAGTCAAATAAAAGAAAGCAGATTGCCCAGCGGAGGAGTGGGGATGTGGAGTGGAGAAAGTTCAATGGTCCCTAGAGTGGAAGGAACATGGAGCAGGGAGGACTGGAGATAGGAGTGAGGAGAGGTAAAAGGAATGGGAACCAAACCAGTATTTGGAGATGAGGGAAGGACAGTGTGACTGGCGATGTGAAGGCAAGGGAAGGATGGATCGGGAGGAGTAGAGGGAGCAGTGGTGTGTGTGTGTGTGGGGGGTTGGGAGATGGCCCAACAGAGCCAGCTTGCATAGTCTGCTAAAGTCATGAATGCTAGGTCCATTTCTCTTCAGTTCTTCTGATAGACACCAGACAAAAGTAATTGCTGGACGTTTCTGCACAATTGTTATACACTTCCCATTTGTAGAACTGTAACAGCCAGGAACGACTAGCATTTGTGTGACTAATTTGTTTGTGATACCCAAATAACAGCCTTCTATTGAGACAGCACTGTGTCCAACATCAGGCCTGCAATTGCCCACTGTGTGCACACAATTAACAGACTGTTTTAGGAGCTTCCAAGGGCTTTAGGGGTACTGGTGATCCAGTAGAGGGCAACAGTAAATACTGTGCATATACTCACCAGAGGGTAGTGGGATTTGAGGGAAGTAATCTCTGAACTATTGTTTTATTGCATTTAATCCTTTCCTTCCCCCATCCAGAGCCTGTTCCTATCCCCTAATAAATATACATTGTTTTTGAATTGCAGTTTATTGAGTTCTGCATATTACTGTGTTTGCTTGTTTTGCATAGTTAGACTAAAATTTGAGGGGTTTGTGCAATCACAAACGTTCCCTGTCATGAGGGTAGGGGTTAAACTCATTTCCTGTGGGATAGCACCCTTGCAGCCACCTGTCAGAAGGATCCTCATATGGAGGTACCACACCACTTTTTTATTACCTCCAGTACCAGCCGAGCCCAGGTGCCATTCACCCAAAGGCCTTATATACCATGCCCATGTAACATCAGACAGATGTCTCACACCTCACAGGAAGGGGTGATTAAAATTGTATAGAAGGCTTAGGTCTCCTCTTAATCTTCTGTTTTAAAGACTGCAAAAAACAAGTTCAAAGTTATAGGAATGGGTAGGATTGAACAAGGAGGACTGAGGTAGCTGGTAGTAGAATGTGACTGACTGTGCAACTTGTTTTTACTTTAGCTTACACACTTCGTGTCCCTGCTACAGGGACTGCTATGCTGTGAGGGTGCTGTAAAGATGCAGGAACCCTCAAGCAAGGGTTCCAACCTGTCAAGACATTGTAAGGATGAGGTCCTTCCCCCAGAACAAAGGAACGTTAAGGAGGAAGGCCAAAAAAGAACAAGTGATACAAAGGAATACTTCCTAGGGAAAGGAGAAATGCAGCCGGAATGAAAGACAATGGAAAACAAATCAGGTCTTGGTGCAAAAGTACTGACTATCAGCTGCTGTATACTTTGAAACCCAATACAGGGGAAATCATTGAGAAATGGGCTATCACACTATCCCTCTAATAGGATAACCATGTGAGGTGCTGCCAAACATTCAGAGGAGGCTAAAGGGTCCATTCCCCCTCTTTAAGAGGAAGCCTACCCAAAAGGCATGATATGAGGAGAGTAGCAAATGCTGAACAGAGATCACCCAGTCGCAGCAATGCAAGAGCCTATCCTTGGATGAAAACTAAAGGAAAGAAGAACAGAGAGAGATCAGGTGATTTGTAAACAAATGCAGAGAGGATTAGTTCAAGAGGTGTTGGTAGGTTGCTCTGCATGATCAAAGAGACCCCATAAAAAGGGTCACCCTCACGAAGCAGAATCCATAAATACAAGTGCAGACTGTGCCACTAAGGCCCTGTCTAACCATTTATCATGTTTTAAACCATTTTAACTTGGTTAAAATGGTTTAAAGGTGATATATCCAGATTGTAGCATGGTAAAACTGCTACAATCCATGTTAAAAAACTGTGTTAAAACCCGGCTTGGAGCAAGCTTTTAGCATGGTTTTTGACCAACACGGTTCCTTTAAACCATGTTAACAGCAGTGTGGATACATACCATGCTGTAACCATACCATACGAAGTTTAAGACAACATCCACCGCAGTTCCACAGCTTTTGTAGGCTGCCAAAAAGGAAAAGAAGTAACTTACATCTTTGAGCTCACAATGAGCTCCAGAAACAAATGCTGCAATTTTTTCACAATTCGGCTTCCACGCCTGATCACGAGTATCCTGGCATGCACTGCAGCAGCCACAGTGCTTTGTGGTACTGCTGCAATCACACCTGGGAACTTGAGCGGGTAAACATGATGTGGGAGCCCAAATGTGGACCCATGCTCAAGCACGGAAAGTAAAGCGTTTTTTAAAACGCTTTAAAAAATTGATTGCCATTGTGGACAGAGCCTGAGTCAATCTGCATGGCTAAAGGGGCCCCCATGGTGAGAACCCTACCCACAAGATTCTGAGCAGGGGGGAGGATGCCAAGAGGGCTGCTGAGTTGATCTGCATGGCCAGAAGGATCTCCCCACTTGGCAAGAACTCTACCCTACAGGAGCAGGCTTCAGTGATAGCAGGAGCACATCAGGCCTCCTGATCTATGAGACCAGGAGGGCCCATAAAAGGCAGGGGGGCACAGAATAAAAAGGTTGACAAGCTAATAGCTAATGGGCAAAGCCCAGAGTTAAAATAAAGGGATGGAAGGCAGAACAGCAAATTTAAGCCAGGTCTAAGCAAAACCACACAAGAAAATATTAGAAGCTAGGCTGGCTGAGCAACAAAGGAACTAGAAACAACAACAATAGGCCAGTGACTATGGTATTAGGGTGAGAAAGTGGTGTGTGGATTCCAGGAAATGGAAACTGTAGACCAGTAAGTGAGAAGGCAGCAGGGGAGAATTAAGAGGCAACAAACCAAAACAGCAAACTAACAAATCTCAAAAGATCAAGGAAGGACAGATAACCATGGCCAGACAGCCCCCACCCAATGAGGCAACAGAAGACCGCAGGAGGCAGTGGAGGAGCAGTAAGGACAGGAGCCCGCAAAACAGCAGTGCACAAGAGATGTGATTATTAGGGAAGCAGGAGCAACTGGCACAAAACTGAAGACACACATGGCACAACATGCACAGTAAGACGTAGACAGAAACACAAGGAACAAGCAGGGATGTGGCTTAGTGACTGCAGAAGTATGAGCATGGCAGGAGAAAGAAGCAGCCACACAGTAGAACAAGAACTGAAGTGTCCAAAAAGATGCTTCAGCATGCAGTTTAAATACTGATATGAATGGGCATGGTGAGTGTTGCCTGCTGTCCCTCTAAATCATGGACACAGCCTTTCCATTCCATTGCCAAATCTTTGATCATAACCCATGACCTACAATCTAATCATTTTAATTACACTTTCCTATATTTAAAAGTCTATGCCTATGGATCAGTGGGTGGGAGCTACTAGCCACACCCCCTTTTCTGAGCTATTTAAGCCAGCTTCCCCCAGCCTCATTAAGCACTGTTTCTTTGGTGCAGCCAGAGGCTCTGCTGGGACTCTGCCCTCCTTTCTCCTTGTGTTTGTCTTCTGCTTTTACTTTGTGTTTTTAGGTTTTCTGTTTAGTTTGTGCCTTCTGCTGCTTTCTAGGTCAGTGCATATTTTGTTTTTCTATCTTTCCTGGCTGCAGCTTGTGCTTTCTTCTTTCTCTCAGTTAGGTACTCCTGCTGCACTTCTGTCCTCATGTAACTCATGTATTTCTTTCTGTTTTGATTCTTGGTGTGCATCCTAGTTTCCACAATATATCCTACCTATGTCATTCTGCTATTCAGCTTGTGCTAGCTAAGTCTTTCCCATTTTGCTCTTCTTACCAGGCCACCTGCAAACCTCCTCTCAGTTCCACTGCATTCCTCCACAATTGCTTTAACCTGGCTCCCCAGCAAAGAGGTTGCTCCGATTTCTGCTCTGTCATTTTAGTTAGTTTTACTCAGCCAGTCTACTTCAGCATTTACCACCTGAGTCTTACTGTGTATATAGCTTCCAGCCTTTCCTGGTGAGGCTGGGTTTTATGTCTTAGTGTGACTTTGATGTGCATTCAAATTTCAGTACTTTTTAGTCATTGTGTTTTCCATCAGTATCAGTCATTCCATTCAGCAGTCATTATTCAATTAGACTCTTGCCCTCGAAGTTCACCCTTGCTCCCCTTGAAGTCCACATCTTGAGGGTGAGTCCCTTGTCTCAGGCGGGGGTCCTTCTCTGTAGCCGCTTATCTCCTGCAGTGCCTCCTAGCAGTCCCAATGGTTGGTAAGGTCTCCATACTCTGGGGGGAAGTTTAGCTGTGCAGAGCTTCAGTCAGCAGCATCTCAAGCTTTAGTATTTAAGACTTCAGTTGTCAAAAGGTGGAGCCCTAAGCCCACAGGAGTCCATTTAGCTGTGCAGACCATGCTAGCAGGACCGCTGAAAGCTATTCTGCTTGCATCTGCCTAAGATCCACCTAGTCTCATTCTGTATCCCCTTCTTTTAGTTTCCATTTAAGGTTAGACCTCCTCACGTCCCTAGGCTGGGTGCTAGCCTTTCAACAGTTGTTATTATCCTCATTCCATGCTTTGAAATGTGGGCCTTCTTCTCGAGGAACATCCTTTAGCTGCAGAGATTGACTTGCAGCACCACACAGTGTTATCCTGTTAGAGGGGCAGAAAGAGTTATTCCTCCCAAAACTTCCACTGCATTTCAAACTCCAAGTTATCATGCAGATCTGCCCCAGTAAAGGTTCCTATGCCAGAAGAGATGGCAGCTGAGGTCATGGATCTCCAGAGATTTCCAACACAGTTTTTTTCCCCTCTTGAGTGCTGAAGGCCATAATGTAGTATATGTATTTAAGTATAGTGCTTACCCTAGTTGTAGGTTTTCAGCTGTGAGTTGGGGTTGAATGGTGGCTTTATAATAATTCAATCCTGCCGTTTCCTCTTTCCACAATAAAACAAGAGTCCTGGACTTCAGGAGGGGCTTATTTCAAGAAAATGGGAGAATGCTTCAGGGAAGCCCTAGCGGGGACAGGAAAACTGGGTGGAGCAGAGGAACAGTGGGCAAAAATAAAGGAAGGCATTGAGAAGGCAACAAACCTCTGTGTCAGGCAGGTTAAAAAGGGCAAGAGAAAAAAGAGACCACTATGGTTCTCTGTGGAAGTAGTGGAGAAAGTAAAGGCAAAGACGCTGGCATTTAGAAGGTACAAGCTGACACAGAAGGAAGAGTACAGAAAGAGTTATCAGTAGAAACAAAGGGAGGCAGGGAAAGCAGTCAGGAGCGCAAAGGCACAAATGGAGGAGAATATTGCCAAGTCAGTAAAAAAGGAAGGGGGATAAAACCCTCTTTAGGTATATAAGTGAAAAGAGGAAGAACAAGGGAGGGATAGTAAGGCTAAAAGAAGAAGGAGGAGGGGGTTGTGTGGAAAAAGACCAGAAAAAAGTAAGCATATTGAGCAAGTACTTTTGTTCAGTATTTATGAAGGAAATGGTAGGTGACAGGCCACAGATAGGGGAAAAGGGCATCAAAAGAAGGGAGGTGGACACTTTTACGGAGAAGAGTGTCCTCAAGGAACTAGCAGTATAGCGCAGTGGTTTAAGGCTCTGAGCTCCAAATCTGGAGACCTGGGTCTGAATCTCACAGCCCAAACTTGTATATTATGTGACCCTGAACAAGTCACTTAACTTCACTGTGCTCCCAGGTCGCACCTGTAAACAAGTTTTCAGCTTAGTGTATTACTCCTGGTAAAACAATTGGAAAAAAAAAAAAGAAAGGAAAAAAAAAACCTAAAAGTAAGAAAGGCAATGGGGCCAGATGGGTTACAACCTAGGATACTGAGGGAGCTTAAGAAGAGCTGACTGCACCTCTGACAGCCCTGTTCAACCTATCACTAGATACGGGGGAAGTTCAAGGGGACTGGAGGAGGGTGGATGTGTTACCACTTCACAAAAGTGGGAATTGGGAGGAGGCAGAAAACTACAGACCTGTCAGCCTGACTTCGGTTGTGGGCAAAGTAATGGGAACACTACTGAAGGAAAGGACTGGGGAATACTTTGTGACCATGGATTACAGGACCCGAGGCTGCATGGATTCACAGGGGGGAGATCTTGCCAAACAAACCTGATCAAGTTATTTTAGTGGGTGACCAAGGAAGTGGATCAGGGCAGGGCTGGGGATGCTGTCTACCTGGATTTCAGTATGACCTTTGACACCGTTCCACACAGAAGATTGGTAAAGAAGCTGGATGGCCTGGGAGTGGGTTCAAAAGTAGTGAAGTTGATTAAGAAACAGGAGTCAGAAGGTGGTGGTAAATGGGGTTCACTCTGAAGAAGGCATGGTAACTAGTGGGGTGCCACAGAGGTCAGTATTAAAACAAAAAAAACTCAGACTGTGCTCAATGTGCGAGGGGTGCACTTACAAATGGGCAGCTACCTGAGATTACAGCAAACAATTCGAAATATTGTAGCACTCCTCTGAACTGCACAGAAAAACCACAGGACAACGAAATTTAAACAACTAATGTTGTATTGCATAAATCCACCTTGTGAGAGCCCCTAGCGCCTCGGCTTAGTGCCCTCAAGGGGGCGTTTTACATCCTGGTTATCAGTGCACATTTAAATACATACAAAACTATGACATCACATTAGAAAAAAACAATCCCTGTTAATTAAAAAAAACTATCATTACAAAGCTTATGTGTGTGTTCTAATGTTTCATTTCACTCATTTTACACATCATATGCATCACACCATTAATAAGAGTAATAAACAAAAATAGATCTCTCTTTTTTGCTGGAGCAGTGGTACAATATAGAGTACTAAGTTATTTCTCTTGTTGACTTCTATATTTGGCTATAATACTTATTAATTATATTCCATTAATATATAAACAGGTTCTCCACAGTTGGGATACACTGGAGTCAATATTCATTTACAGGGTAAATAAGGAGCCACCAGAAGACAACTTTTCCATTCACAGAAAATTCAGAATTTTACTTACTACCTAGTCTCAAGATATCACAGGAAAAGTGAGAAAGAGAGAGTTGGTTTGTTTATGAGGTCTGTCCAGGACCTTTGCATTCGAAACATGATGCATGAGCTCACGCTGGCCATCTGTACCGGAAAGTTTTTTACACAAGTACCTGAAACAAAAAAAATGTATTTTTTAGTACAAAGCAATATATTATAAAAAAACACATTTTACACACCACTATGTAATGATTCCTAGCTATAGTACATTCAGTTCATTTCCTATGCTTTCAGAAAAGGTTTTAAGTCCCATCTTTCATTGAAACCTATGGGATTCACTGTTTCAGCTCTAAATATCCAAGAACTCTCCTCTTGTAATAACAAATTAGATCTGTCCCCCACCTCTTGGAGGACATTTTATTTGTTCTATCCCCATAAATCTGAAACCTGCAAGATCAGATTGATGCTCATGAAAAACATGTCTCCCTACTGGTGTATCCAATTTCTTATTTAAAATAGATTGTACATGCTCTTGTATTCCTTCTTTTAGTGGCCTCACTGTCTTACCTATATAATGCCTGTTACAACTACACCAAAGAATATATACTAGAAATGTTGTGGAACATGAAATAAAATTCTGTATTTCAATTTGTGTGTCATTTGGTAGTGTCAATTCATTACCAGTGACCATGTATTGGCACATATTACATCTCTTGCATTTGTGGTTGCCCACTGGTTTACTTGGTAGCCATGTGTTCGTATGTGTTTTTGGTTTTTGAAAAACTGGCTTCTAACTAGTTTCTCTTTTAGATTTGTAGTCCTTCTAAAAGTGACCCTAGGTGTTTCTGGTAGTATTTCTTTTAGCATTTGGTCTCCTTTTAGGATATCCCAACATCTCCAGACAACATTTCCCATTTGCCCAGATACTTTATTATGTTCTAATGAACATGTGATTTTCTCATTGTTTGTGTCTGACACAGCACATTTAGTTTTACAATTCAAAAAATCTGCCTGTTTCTTATTCTGTACCTTACTCAGAGCATCATTCAATACTTCAGTTGTATAACCCCTCTCTTTAAATTTTTTCAGTAATCTATCAGCTTGTTTATTGAACTCTAGATCATCAGTACAATTTCTCCGAATTCTAACTAACTGTCCATATGGAATTGCTTTTTTGAGCTATATGGATGACAACTGTCATTTCTTAACAGTGAATTATAAGTTTGCTTTCTAAAGCCTTTTGTGCTTATTCTACCTGTCACCCTATCACTCATTAATGTAATATCCAGAAAATGTATCAATGTTTTATGCATTGCTGAGGTGAATTTAAGATTTAATATGTTAGTATTTAGCTAATCTATAAAATCTCCAGCTTCTTCCATATTTCCTGCCCAAATGCATAGACATTCATCGAATTTTCACCCCCCATTTGATGATATGTGGAAAGTGCGGATTTACATTTTGGTTTAACAGGTGTTCTTGTTCCCACAGCCCCATATAAAGATTTGCATATGATGGGGCCATAGAGGCCACCATAGCTGTACCACAAATCTGAGCATAAATCTCATTATTAAATTCAAATTTGCTGTGATTACGTTCAAATTCTAAGGTTTTTACCAAAAATGCCACAGGTGCACCTGTCTCATTTTAGTCATGTTCCAGAAAGTACTTAGATGCCTTGACTCTATCTATATGACGAATAGAGGTATACAGGACCTCTACATCAATACGTATCCACAGATATGCTGGTTCCCATTCCACACATCCAAACATTTGTATGGTGTCACCTGTATCACTTAAGTATGAAGGCAAGGTTTTCATGCTATACTGGAGAAACAGGTCAATAAACTCACTTAAATGCTCAATCACTGAGCCTACCCCTGAAACAGTCAGTCTCCCTGGAGGGTCTAGCAAATCTGTATGTACCTTTGGTAAGCAGTACAGAGTGGGACTCACTAGAAAATCATGGTAAAGGCACTTAAATTCATTATTATCTATACTCCCATTCTGTACTGCCTGATCCAATAATCCACACAACTCTCTTCTGTACTGTAGGATAGGATTGCTCTTTAACTTCTTATAATTATTAACATCAAATAGCAGCTTTTCAGCCATTCCCTTGTATTTATCACGACTCATTAAAACAATATTCCCACCCTTATCAGCATTTTTAATGATAATCTTGGGCTCACTGACAATTGTTTCAGTGCTGCTCTTTCTGCATATGTTTAGTTTTTAACTTCATTCTTTTTGTCAGACTTATCCAGCAATTCCCTTACCTTAAATAATACAGTGTTCTCAAAGACATTTATGCTCTTATTAAATGTCAGAGGAATAAAGTCCAATTTGCATCTGAATAAGGTATCTCTCATTACTGTAAATTCCATTGCTCTTATTTCTGGCAGACTATTGCCCTGATCCCTGGTTTCCAAGATAGGTTCCAAGAGTTCATCTACAGTAGATTAGTTTTGACGGCACTGACTGACAGCAGTTCTTCACTTACTTCTCCTTGTTCTCTCATCACCAATTCATCTGTCAAAATTATGTCCAAACTTTCATCCAATCCTAACTCTTGTTGTGTTAATGCTTCAACATAACCCATATTAGCTGTTCCTGGATTATTATGATTTGCAAAAAAAAAAAGCTTTTAAGTTTCATTTTTCAAAATAATTTAAGTAAATCTATGAAAATCTGAAAACGATCTATAGGTGGCGATGGGACAACATTCAGTCCTTTACTCAAGAGAGAATATTGTTTAAAGCAAAATCACTTAAATTCATTATTTGTAATTTGGTTTTCTGGACATCCTCAGTACATATGTCTTGTTTCCTGAACTTTCTTCCCCTTCTTGTTCGCCTTCTAGTACTACATCTGTTAGTATAGTCTCTTTGTCCATGAAAGGTTGTACTATAGTATTTGAAGCCAAGTCTATAGTAACAGTTTGACTGTTCTTCTTTCTTGTAACCTTATCTGTTACTTTACTTTTGTCTTGGCTTCTATTTTAGCTCCTATTTTTATTCCTGTTGCTGAAGCTTCTCTCCTTTGATCTCCCTCTACTTCTTGACCTGTTATCTCTCTGAACTGTATAAAGACTCCCTTAATTATTATCCCCCAGCGTCCTGTAAAAGTTTGGCCTGCTTTCGGTCAATTACTTCATTTTCATGCTTCTTTATTTTATGTTTCAAATTTTTATCAAACTGAACAAAATCCTTGTGGCTTCTGTAACCTGCAATTTTTAATTTAGCTGCTTTTAATTCGGTTTCTAAATCTTTGTAATTCTCAGTGTCCTCTTCTATTACCAACTGTATATATGGCAACGAAGCAGTTTCTGAGATCCTTAGCCAGGCATCCTTTCTTTTAAAATTTTCCAAACTGCAGGAGAGTAATTTCATAACCCTCAGACCTCATGGTGCTTGCTTTCTTTCTTGATATGTCTCTAAAGACGTTATGTTGTAACTAACATTTATTTCCTTTATCAGCAAGCATTCTAATTTAAGAAAAGAAGCGTTGATGTTACCTTCAGTATTTGTAGCCTTAAACTTTACTCCTCCATTTGTACCACCTTCCAAATTACTGTGTAGTTTTTGTTTTCGCTCAACCAATGGTGCTGTATTTCCCAAGCAAAAGCTTTCGTCTTCTACTTGTATGCCACTAGTTCCGGGTCACGTCTCAGACATCGCCAAGCAAGTGCCAAATAAGTACAAGATGATTTATGCTTTCCTCAGCAAAGTTCACGCATTTCTGCTTTAGAACTCACAGTGTTTTCAGCTTCTTCAAGCTTTAAGCTCCCTGCTTTTTGGCTCCTTTAGTTAACCATCAGTGATTTACTAGATGGCAAATTCAAGTTCAACTTCAAACTCCAAATCACGGAGACCATATGAAATGAGAGACATGCAAAACTCAGCTCTCACATAAGAATGGTGGTATGTAGTTTCTGAAGCAATTCATCCTCTAAAGTGATACTCAACAGTTCACAGTCAAAAGCAATTGTCAATGCGAACAGAACAAAAGAAAACTCAGACTGCACTCAATGTTCAAGGAGTGCACTTACAAACAGGCAGCTACCCGAGATTACAGCAAACAATTCAAAATATTGTAGCGCTCCTCTGAACTGCACAGAAAAATCACAGGACAATGGAATTTAAACAACTAATGTTGTATTGTATAAATCCACCTTGTGAGAGTCCCTAGTGCCTCAGCTTAGTGCCTTCAAGGGGGTGTTTTACATCCTGGTTATCAGTGCACATTTAAATATATACAAAACTATGACATCATATTAGAAAAAACAATCACCTGTTAATTAAAAAGATTATCATTACAAAACTTATGTGTGTGTGTTCTAATGTTTCATTTCACTCATTTTACACATCATATGCATCACACCATTAGTAAGAGTAATAAACAAAAACAGATCTCTCTTTTGTTTTGTTTGCGTTAGTGAGGCTTTAGCATGGGGCTAAGCCATTTGCCCGGTGCTAAGATTTGCCATATTCAAATGTGACATGCTAATGAGCCTACTTAAGTAGTCTCTGGGCAAACATCCAGATTAGCATTTCATTATGCCCTGATTTGCATGCAGTTTGCCTAACGTTACTGCAGGGTTCCACAGCTCCACCTGTAGGTCAGTCTAGAAGTACAAGGGCTGGCCAGGTCTGACTGCAGCTGCACCTGTAGGTCAGTCTAACAGCACATGATGGTTGCTGCAGGCTATATTTATGCAGTACAGCATAACATTGTGTACCCCAGGGGACAACACAGCAGAGACACAGGCGGTGGTGGTGATGCATTCAACTGTCACATTGTAGGGCATGCTACAGTGCACAGCAGACACCACAGTAGCAAGGGGCCAGTAGTGTGAGGCACACAGCAATGCCTATGGTGTGTAGGGTAGTGAACCACTGCACTGTACACAGTGACAAGCCCACCTTACTGTTACACTGTTGTGTGACCCACAGATGCTGCACTTCTGGCATGGGATGCTCATAGTGACATAGATATGACTGGCTGTGTGTGCTGTGATGTATGAACAGCTGTGCGGTATGTGACTGGGGGGGCATGTACGATCGGACAGGCACACTGGTATTGGGGTATTCCCAATACTGGCCCATGTCCACTGCATGTTGTGTCCCAGCCTTGTGGCTGCACCCAGTCTATGGTGAGGCCTGGCCACCTGTACACCCTCCCCTCAGTACCCACCATGCCCACAGTGCTACATGTGTGTGCTGGCATCTGTTGGTCACCACAAATGTATGGTCTGCAGGTGTGTGCTGCATGGCCACACTACCATGATGGCCCCCGGGGGCCAGGTCACCACATACTGCCTGGCATGGCTGGGACTGGTGGCAGCAGTTGGCAACATTGTGGTGCCATCAGTGAGTAGCATGTTTCCTCTATGTCTGGTATTTTCTCTGTGTCATAGTTATATGTTAGGGTCACGCAAGGCCATGCTAAAGTTGCGCTAATGCCACACAAGGCCACAATGTCATGCAAAGCTGTTTGCCCAGAGTTAAGACCAGCTTTTCCTGGGAGGTAATTTGTGCCACCCGAAGGGTCACGCTAAGTTGTGCTAAACACCTTAGCATGGTGCCAGTCACTGAATATCCTATAGTGCTTGTAGTCATGTTCAGTTTGCCCCTTGCATATAATTATGGTTTGCTCAGCGCTAATGCGGTTTGTGTGCGCTATTTAGCCTTTTGAATGTAGCAGACCAGTACTAATCCCATGCTAAACCCATGCAAACAGTTTGTGCACCATGCAAAGGCTTTGACTATCTTGGCCCTGGAGTCATAATTTTAGACGGCCTCAAATCTACTAAGCAATGCAACAAAGCTATTGGGAAAGCTAATATGATGTTGAGTTGTACTGGGAAGGGGTTAAGCAGAAGGAGAAAAGAGATCATTTTACCCCTGTATAAATCCCTGCTGCAGCCACATGTGCAGTATGTGTACAATTTTGGAATCCCAACCAAAAGAAGGGCATAGGCAAACTGGAATTGGTGCAGATGATGGTGACTAAGATGACACATGGGTAACAAGGTTAGGCCCTATGTGCAGAGACTGGTCTAAGAAGGATGTCAGAGTATTTTTTCACAGAGCGGGTGGTAGAAAAGTGGAACAGATTACCCACTGAGGTGGTCAATTGAATACACTGAGGGGATTCAAAGTTTCTCTTCATCCAGAAGTTACTCCATGTTGTGCTCACTTCCTCCAAGTGGCTCCCTACCCTTGCATCTCTCTCATCCTTGCCTATATTGTTAAAAACTAAGGCCAGTCTTAAATTTCCCTGTTGCCTTCATGTGCATACCAAGATAAATTGCTCTCATTTGCTACTTTCTTTAAGAAACATTACTCCATCCCACACTCTTCAACTTGCATTTTCCAGTCAAAGTACCGTGGGATCAAGTCCCCCTTAATGACTGTGTCCCCCTTGATGGTAGGCTTTTCCATTTTATCCAGCAAGGATTTCTTATAAACTTTGTCAATACCAAGCGATCTGCAGCATACTCCCAGTATTAATGCTTTTCCTTGTTTGTTTCATTTCTGCCTTAACTCATATGGAATCACTCTCACTACCAAAGGCTCTTATTCCCTCTGCTTCCATAGCCTTGATTGATTTAAAGCACTACTTAAAACACACTCAGTCGCTAATGCACAAAGCAGCGACAATGCCAAACAAGCATAGATTATAAAAACAAGCTGCATCATACTGTTTCACTAAAACACTGAAACTGAAGATGTTCCACAAAACAAGCATTAATTATCCACTCTTACATTTTCAAGAGCAATTATTTTGTTTAATTAATGCACACGTTTTCAAAATAAACGTGTCTAAAGGCCATTTAAAAAATATGCTGTTCATTATCTCAGCAACAGTAAGGTCCAGCATGTTTAACAGAATGACATCTGAGGGAAAATTAAAACCACAAGTGTCAAATCCTGGATGTGTAATTTATGCAGATTCCAATTAATTTTCCTAATGTCTTATGACTTCAGTTGAAACATTTGAGCATTTCCTACAGTATGTACTCCCATACCTCTCAATCGCTTGCCTCCTGAATCAGGGACAAGGCTTAAAGGAGAAGTCCACCCAGAATATGCAAAAACATATGTTATGTAGAGTGTTTTGGTATGTATGTTAAGTCCTAGTGTGTCCTTCCCTCTGTCTGCTATTAGGAGTTTTCCTAAATTAGCCTGCTAGCTGTATGGTAGTTTTATGACCCCGGGGATCTCCATCACAAATAGGTTGATTGGCTTTCTTTCTCCTATGATGCACCCTGGTTCATGTGACAGTGATGTAGCTATGCCCCTAGATTTAGCAGGTCTGTCACAGCTCAGTCACAAAGATAATACTTCTTTCAGAGAAGACGTCACATTGCTACATTTTGGGTGAATGTAATCATTATTATTTTTTGATATTAGTACCTTGTCCTGCTATGTTACAACCTATAAGGTGATGTTCAATTTTTGCTACTTAGTACTGCTGCAAAAACTGAAAGTGACTGAGAGGAACAGAGTAAACAGTGACATGATTCACACACACTCACACACACAGCAGAGCAGAGCAGGACAAGATACTTATATCAAAAAATAATAATGATTACACCCATCCAAAATCTAGCAGTTTGTCTTCTCTGGAAGAAGTATTTTCTCTGTGGCTGAGCTATGACAGACCCTGTAACAAGACACTGGCTTACTGCAGGGGCAATTAGACATCACACCAAAGGGCACTCTGGGAAGACTAGAGGCCATAAAAGAAACCAGAATGGCAACCTCCAAGGGCAATAAAACAGTTAGGGAAAGTTAGAAAAAAACATCTCTCACAGCCAGAGGAAAAGAAAATGCTGGGAACTGGTTATAACACAGAAAAAAAGAGTACTACATATCTTTTTCTGATTTTAACATGGAGTTTTCCTTTAAAGAAATCAGGGTCAAAGACCCCAAATCAAGGACACATCTTAAGAATTGATACTATTCATTCAGAATGCTGGCAGAATAAGATGATTTGTGTTGAGATACATTTTCTGAAGAAGAACAAGTCTGAATCTTTAATGTTTGACATTATTTTGTGAGTTTAATCCCCACTCTTCCATCACAAAAACACAAATTTTATGAGGAACAGAGGAAAATTTTGAGGCAAAATCAGGCACATCCCTGAAAATTAGGGACAGTTGAGAGGTATGTGTACTCCTATAAACATGTTTTGTACTTTGCAGTTTATACTATTTATTTTTAGGCAGGGGCTCTGCAAGTTAAGTTTCTGTTATGCTGTTTGAATAATAATTGTTTTTTTTTAAAGTTGGTCAGATGTGTTATGGTAAATGAAATCAGTGACCGTCACATGATAGCATATACCCCTGCACAGAAGACATGATAGGGATGCATTTGATCGAGAGCACAGTTAGTCGTGGCCATAAAGGTCAATATGCTAATTGCATATCCTCAGGGTCAGAAAGGTCACAATACAAATCCAACAACCCAGCAATATCAAAAATAAATCATGCAGATTTAAAAACACATAACCCCCCCACACACACTAAACAGTAAAGCAAATCAATCCAACATCTTTGAAAAAAACACATTTTTCCTACTCAAAAATCCAAACTCCCAAAGCCTTAGTGCTTCTCACAAAAGAAAAGACATTCTGAACAGCTGATAAAAACAAGTGCATTGGTGGGTCAGCTGTAGACTTCTTGTCTGCTATGTGGGAGGCCTGGGTTTGATTCTCGGCCAATGCATTCAAATGTTTGGCTGGCAGTATAGCCTTGGGGTTAGAGTAATAAGCTGTGAATAAGACTGATACATCCAGCAGACCTGGGCTCAACTCTTCCATCCTCCACTAGCATACTGTGTGACACTGAGCAAGGCACTTAACCTCCCCAGTGCTCCTGGGTTGCCCCTGTAAACAGGCCTTTGTGCCTAATTGGCCTTAAGTGGTTACAAATATAACCCCCCTACAAATGGGGGTTCCTGAAAAGTCTTCCTTAGGCTTGCCTAAATGCTCACTGCCAGGCCAGTGTCCTGCATTTTAGCAGTTTAAATGTATTGCCAGAGAGTGTCTGTATAGCCTCTGTGTACTGTCTCTTTAAGAGCCACCTGGCTTGTAGTCATAATTAATCTGAGAGGGAGCTCTGTCAGAAGATGTACTTGTTTGCTGATCATTTGTTAGAGTAGTGATAATATTGCAGTTTGTTCTAACCTGCTTTCTTTGCAGCATGGACAGTTCTGTTTGTTTCCATCATCTTGGTCCTGGACTGCAAAATGGGCCAATCTGTACATTTGGGGCTCTAAAATGGAGCCTGCCTACAGGGGCTTGGTGGGGCCAAAACTTGTAGGAATTGTAGTTTTGGGCTTTTGGTGCCTAAAATAACCTGGAGGGGGGAGCCCTTGTTGTGACTGACAGACAGATCAGCCAACTGAACCTTTTGGATCTTGGGGAAAGTCCCACACTGCTTGAAGTTTCAGTTAGATCTAAGTTGGGAAGTGAAGAAGTAACAGCTCGAGATTGTTCAAGCAGCAATCCATAGTGGATTCGTGTGGGAGAACTGTGGAGAGGACTGAGTTTGGCCAGCATGCCTGCCTGCTGTTCCTGAGAGGGAACTTGTGTTTTTTTTTTTTTTTGGACTGAATCCGAACTTGGAGAGCGAATTTAGCCACTGAATTGTGACTAGGCTTTAACCTGAAGAAGACTGAAGATTTGCAGAATGCAATCGGCCTATTAGGACTTCCAACTACCTCTGAACTCTCGGATTGTGCAGAGACTCTGTAATTGCGACCGAAGAGCCATTTGCCTGGTACAGTGGAATTTCCTTACATGTGAATGTGCTGTGTGCTTATAGTGGGTCGTGATTTGGTTCCCCACTGTGTGTCTGAACTGCATTTTGCTTGCTGGAGGCTGTATCCAGCTCCACAGATTTAATCCATATCCATTTCCGTTTGTCTGGGCCCTGCTACACTGGCCCAGCCAGAATACCTGCTACGCAGAGAAAGTCATCGACGAGAGACCAGCCTGGGGATCAGCCCCCTGCTCAATGGCTTGAACAGGAATGACACCTCGGTGATTCGTGTGGGCTCTGCTTCTCCAGGCACTCCAGCTCAACAGTCTGCAGTCTCGATTTCATCCTGCCTGTGTCCAGTATTGGGTATTGTGAGTAAACATCAGGGTAGCTCCCTGCAGCAACAGCTAAACCTAAAAGTGTTGTCATCTGATTGTCTTGTTGCCTTTTCTTTCCCAGCTAAGCCCATCGTTTTCCTATCTGGGTACCCAGAGTGTGTGACTGTGTAGGTACACTGAGCTGCATGCATAACTGTCTGATTAATATAACTTTTAAGCAATCAACCTGATTACGCCCCTCCCTTGTTCAAGTCCCCTGAATAAATCAGATTTAACTTTGTTTACATTTAACCTGACTTTGGTTCCAGTTTGTGCCAAGAGTATTGTACTGTTGTTATTTGCTGTGCTTAACCTTGTTTTACAGGGAGTCCCCAGGGTCAAGTTAGAGGAACCAGCCCTAGTGGTAAGTGCAAACAGTGTGGATAATTGCCTGGTGAATAAGGGTCATTGTGAATGTGATTATTGTGTACTGTTCAGGCCACTAGAAGGAGAAAAGTGGGGTTACAGTGTCCCGGAGGGCTGTGCCCAGGTCAGCTTGACCACTACCAACCCTGACCTCTGGGTGGAGGCACACATATCAGAATCTAGGCCCCTTAACCTGCAACTACCCAAGCAGACAGGGGTAGTAGCCCATGGGACAGAGCCACCTAGGGGTTACACGAAAAATAAACAAAAAAACTTAAAAATGCATTTCAAAACTATGATTCTACAGAAACATGTACACATCAACAAAACATGTACAAACATTGCTCTAAAGGCAAATAAAATATCCAGTTACCTATCTGGCATACAAAAAGAAATACAGGACAGCTCTTGCACCCTGCTTGAACCTAGTTAGCTGATCTGCAGTGCACCTGAGTGAGGTCACATTACACCCAACCAGCAGCTTAGGCTTCCAGGTCTGACTCTGATCTAATTGAAAGTACAGGAAGCACAGCCCAGGCTTCTAACTTAGTTTCACAGATCGCATGGGAAGTGCAGTAAGTTAAAATCAGGAATATCTACCTAAAGCAACAGGACCATCTATAACCATGCAAAAATAACTCACTTGTTGAAGTACTTCAGTAAACCTCAGTTTAAATCCAGAGGATGGGATATTAATTCTTGAGGATCTCAACATGCCAGCATTAGCTGGAGTACTATGGAAGGCAGGTCAGCTGTTGCAAGGGATTTCATTGAGAAAATAAATGGTCTAAACCTAGAGCAACATGTACTGTTCAATACAAGAGAAAACAACATACTAGATATTTTATTAAAATAACTTAAGTGGGACTTCTGGTGATGTCATGGATGGGGTAGAACCTTAGGGAGACTGCTCCCTCCACGCCAAGGCAGATACATTCTCCTTACAGCCAGAAAATGGCAAACCTTTACCTGAAAATGGCAGCAAAAGAAAAAGGAGAGCATTGGGGCTTACAATCGGGACCCAAATTATCAAACTCAAACAAGGATGGCTTTAGATTTCGAATCTTAGCAGATGACTGCAGCCGCAGCACCTAGTCGGCCAGTGAACAAGGCTGAGGCTACGACACAGATACAAAGGAAGCGGCTTAGCAGACGGTGATTCAATAAAATAATCGCCGAATCCACACATCTAGAGTGGAGCCCAAAGCAGAATTCACCACACTTAGAAAGAAGCTTTCACGATTTGAAAACAGACTGTAAAGTCACACAAAGGTGAGGATATTGGACTTCAGGAGGGATGACTTTTTCAAAAAGGGGGAGTGCCTCAGAAAAGCACTAGCAAATGGGCAAGAAGGTGGGGTGGAGGAACAATGGGGAAAAATCAAAGCTGCCATCACAGAGGCAACAAACCTTTGTGTGAAGCAAATAAAACAAAACGAAGGAAAAAACCACTATGATTCTCAAAAGAGGTGGCGGGGAAGGTTAGGGAGAAAAAGATAGCATTCAGGAAGTATAAGGAAACACAGAAGGAGCAGGACAGAGAACTGTACCAGGTAAAGCAGAAGGAAACGGGGAAGGCAGTCAGAATAGCAAAGGCCCAAACTGAGGAAAAGATAGCCAACTCAGTCAAGAAGGGGGATAAAACCTTTTACAGGTACATTAGTGAGCGAAGAAAGACCAGGGGAGGGACAGTGAGGCTTAATAAAGGAGAGGGAGGGTAGGTAGAGGGTAACAGTGACAAAGTAGAGATACTGAAAGTATATTTCTGCTCAGTATTCACAAAAGAAGAGGAGGGAGAGGTACCTAAACTAAATAATAGAAGCACACTGGATAACAGAGTCAATACCAGTCCATTCAGGGAAGAAAAGGTCCTGAAAGAACTCCTAAAACTGAAGGTGGACAAAGCAACGGGGCCTGACAGGATTCACCTCAGAATTCTAAAAGAACTAAGGGGAGAACTAGTGGCACCACTGACTACCCTTTTTAACAGCTCATTGGAGGAGGGTGTGGTACCTAAGAATCAGAGGAAGGCGGATGTGATTCCCCTTCACAAAAGTGGGAGCAAGGCAGAGGCAGGAAACCATAGACCTGTTAGTTTGACCTCAATCATAGGGAAAATGATGGAATCACTTCTGAAAGAGAAAACTGTTGAGTACCTAGAGACCAGCGGGGCACAGGGCCCAAGGCAGCATTGATTCACAGTGGGAAGGTCATGTCAGACAAATCTAATAGATTTCTTTGACTGGGTGACCAAAGTAGCAGACCAGGGAGGGGCTGTGGACGTGGCTTACCTAGACTTTAGCAAGGCATTTGACACAGTCCCACACAAAAGATTAATAAACAAGTTAGCCAGCCTGGGAGTGGGTCCAAGAGTGGCAACCTGGGTAAAAAATTGTCTGGACAACAGGACAAAGAGGGTAATAGTAAACGGTGTTCACTCCAAAGAAAGGGGGAGTTACTAGCGGGGTACCGCAGGGTTCAGTACTGGGACCAGTCCTCTTTAATGTCTTTATAGGTGACATTGCAGAGGGACTGGAAGGAAAAGTATGTCTCTTTATTTATTTATTTATTTATTTTATTTATTAATGTTTAGAAATTACAACCCTTTGAGTCAGGGACTCTTTTGCAAAGGCTCCATGTCAGACATCAGTTACAGGAAGGTGTAAGAAAGTACAAGCATAACATAAAAGACTTAAGATACAGTGGTTACCCTCATTTCATACAGGGTTATAATAATAAAGTTATACAAGAGACAAAGACAAAGCACATTTCCATAACCCTATTGGGTCATTGGTCTTCAAGGGGGGCAGAAAAGAGTGCAATGCAGGGGATAGTGTCAGGAATGAGAAGAGATGTGCAGGGCCTACATGTGGTAGGTTTGAGTACCATGTCCAACGGGTTCTTCGGGGTTAGGGGGGAGCACGAAGGCAGTCACAATTAAAGGAGGTGAGTAACAGCTGTCATAGTTCAGACTTAAAGAGTTCCAGCCTAGGGGTATCCAGTAAAGTGGTAGGAAGGGCATTCATCCAAAATGGGGCTGGCTCTATAGCTAAAGGATCTTTGCCCAGTAGTGGTTCTAAAAAGAGGGATGTGTGAAAGCAGCATTACTGGAATGTCTAGTGATTCTCTTTCTATGGGCTGGAGTTAGTAAGGCTGACACACGAGCAGGGACAAGTCCGAGGGATATTTTCTTGGCAAGAAGGCAGGTGTGGTAGCGGAGACACCCCTCGAGGTTTAAGCAGGAGGTTCTCCAGTAGAGATCACAAGTATAGTATGTGTATATCTGTCACACCCTGCTGATAGGCAGCGGGCTTTGTTTAGGGCCGTTCTGATTTTAGTTAGGGCGGTATTGGAGGCTGACCCATAAATTATTAGACTGTAGTCAAACAGCGGGAGAACAGAGCTGGATACAGCCAGCATTAATGCAGTTTGCGAGAGACAGGAGCAGAGGCAAAAAAGAAGTCCAATTCTGATGTTCACAGCTCTGCAGGTGACAGAGATGTGCTCACAAAAGGAGAGAGCCCAGTCAAGGGTGATCCCTAAGTATTTAAAGCAGGGGACAGTTTCAAGGGGGGTAGAGTTAGTGTTGAGAATGCGGGGGGGGTAGAACCTGTTTTTGTTCTGCTGGTGCGCAAAAAGCATCACCTTGTTTTTTTAAAGTTAAGAACCAGTTTATGACTGGCGACCCAAGGCTCAATTTCAGTGAAATGCTTCTACAAATTATGTTGCAGTGGGGGGGATCCTGATGCCTGCAAAAAATGACAGCATCATCTGCATAGAGAAGGAGTTCTCCAGAGCAGGCCCAGTGGAGAGACTTAAGAAATAGGCGAAATAGTAAAGGCCCAAGGATTGAACCCTGGGGTACTCCAAACTTGACTGGGAGGGAGGACAATGGTGTGAGGTTAACTTTTACCTGTTGGGATCGGCCAGAGAGGTAGCTGGAGAACCAGGAAGTAGCTTCCTGGGATAGACCAAGAGAGAGCTTTGTGTTAATCTGAGGGTGTGATTAACAGTATCAAAGGCCTTTGTCAGGTCAACATAGACAGACACAACTAAGAGCCCTTGATCAAGTGCATCATGAATGAAGGAGGTATATTCCAGTATGGCAGTTGTGGTGCTATGGGCCTTCCTGAAACCGTGTTGTTGGGGACATAATAGGCTATGCATGTCAAATACTTGGATAGTTGGTCAGCAACGATATTCTCTGAGCCTTCTTGAAACCGTGTTGCTGGGGACATAATAGGCTGTGTGTGTCAAGGAACTTGGATAGTTGGTCAGCAACAATATTCTCCAACGCTTTTGACAGGGGTGGCAGTATGAAGATCGGCCTATAGTTACTCAGTAAGGTTCTATCACCACTTTAAAAAATTGGGGTTACCATGTCTTGTTTCCATTGGGATGGAAATTGGCCTAGGCAGAGGGGCATGTTCAGAATTTTGGTGAGAGAGGTTAGAACAGATTCCAGGGATTATTTGAGGAGACTGAGATCTAGAATGTCTGCAGTATGTCTTGACTTTCCTAGAGCCTTGGAAAGGTATTTCCTGGCTGAGTTCTGGGAGACAGATTTAAAGCAAAAGGGGGGACCCCTGCAGGAGGTGGGGAAAAGGCTGGAGAGGGGGTAGAAGGTATGGAGAAGTAATCGGGTGGGAGTACACTGTCAAGGTTGGTGAATGCAGTGTTTAATGCACTAGTTATAAACTCCAGGTCCTTTGTGGTAGTGCCATGAACTTGCAGGTGTGAAGGAGAGGAGGAGAGGGATTTACCATTAAGTCTGTTAAGGGCCTCCCAGAATTTGCGTCCATGTCCCTATGTGGTGGTGAGAGTAGCCTGATAGTAGGCAGCTTTCGCTTGCCTTATTTCTCGGGTGCAGGCATTCCTAGCTGCTTGGTAGTTTTGCCTGTCAGCTGCTTGGCCAGAGTCAAGAGCTTTATGCCACAGGTTGTCACAGTACAGTATGTGGTGTATGAGGGGCTGTGTGATCCAGGGAGAGACATGGTTTTTAAACATTTTCTTAACTGGGGGGGGGGCAAAGATGTCACAGGCCATATTGAAGGAGGAAATGAAGAAAGCTAAGGCATTGTCCAAAGAGGTTGTGTAGTCAAGGGGGGACCAATCTAGATTCGATAAGTAATTCTTGAAATGTTCCAGGGATCCTCTTTTTAGGCGACGTTGGTAGGAGACTCTAGGGGGGATGGTTTCAGGTGGTTTGACCAACTGCAGATGATAGGGAATGGTCACTAAGTGAGTCTGGTAGTACCTGGACATCAATGAGGCGATTGGGGTGGTTTGTCAGGATGAGGTCAATGAGCGTCCGGTTTCTGTTAGAGTGGTTAAGCCATGTGCATATCTAGACCATTTGCATGACATTTAATGCTGCAATAGCATTCCTGTATTGAGCTGCTTTGGGGGCAAGCCAATTAGTATTAAAATCCCCTAGGGCAATAACTTCGGAGTTTGGTGGAAGTTGTGAGATGATATCTAGGATGGAGGAGAAGGCTGGTTTTTGTTGCCTGGGGGGGATGTAGACAGTCAGTAAGTAAATAGTTTTACCTGGTTTCCCTATTGTCAGTTTTAGTGTTAGTGATTGAGCCCCATGCGAGGGCTCAGGGGTGCTTTCTACATGACCTATTAGGTTGTTCTGAAGGTAGGAGGCACACCCACCACCCCTTTTACTAGCTCTATTGACACAGTAAAGGGTGCAACCTTCCAGACTGACTGTGGAGTCAGGGGACTGCCAGGTCTCTACCACTGCCAGGACATTCGGACTGTGATGAACTATCCACACTTGCAGGGGTGTGTGTTTTTTTGTAAGCTACAGATATTGATGGATGCTAACCTCAGTCCACAGGCATGTGTTTGGTTTGCTGCGATTCGGTGGGGGTAGGACCTGGGTTGGGATGGACACTGCCTGAGAGGAGCAGTAGTAGGCAGACAAATCTGTAGAGGGTTAATTTGGGCAGTCTTCTTTTGGCTGGTAGGTGGTAGTTTAGGGGTGGGCAGATAGGAGATTTAACAGGGATGGAGTGAATAAAGGAGAGCATGTCAGTAGCTCAGGGGAGCGGAGGAACGATCATTAATGTTAGGTCTGGGTACACAGTGATGTTGCAGTTAGGGAGGACACCAGAGGTAGAGCTAGTACAGGAGCGCATATACAGCATTGTGTGTGATGGTGTATCGCAATGAGGGTTGTGATGTATAGGGACAGGAATGTAAAGTAGTGAGTGAAGGAGTATAATTAGTGGATACTTATTACAATGATGTAGGATGGACTTCCTAGAGGGGTGTGTAGGCTTCTGGCGAGGGTTGAAACGCTGATTTCGAATAACAGAGAGGTGTTTTTGTAAGAGAGCGGCCACTAGTGGTGGTAAATGATAATCTGCAATGGGCAAATCGGGCTGATTGGTTTTCGGTCAACATGTGGCTCAAGGTTATAAAAGTACAAGTTCACCAAGGGTGGTGGTGTGGGAGGTGAGGCGGGGCCTCCAGCTCTGCCAAACAATAGCTGCAGGCCACTGCATGTTCTCAAATGGCCCATCTTGTACCTGCTAAGCTTGTGGGGGGGGGTTCTCAGTCAGGAGCTCGTGGGAGGGCGTCCTTCTCTGTCCTCATGACCACCAGCAAAGCTGCAGAAAGAGGAAGAAACAACAGATTAAGTACAGGTAAGGTTGGAGGAGGAGCTGTGAGTGTGGGTGGGGGCTGCAGAAGGAGAGAGTATCCCGATATTGCAGGGAAGCATTCCAGCTACACAACTACAAGCTACACAGATTTTTAAAGTTGCTAAAATGTTCCGGTCACAGAGGTAAGCAAATTAAATCTAATGTGCACAGCAGAAAGGCTGGGAAGTGCTTATGGCCGTGGTAGCAAGTTAATTAAGGTACCTACAAGAAAATCCCTTAAACAGTCCGGCTAGATAAAATAAAATTAAGGTGCTAAGTAAAGGCAGCTCAAACTCATTTATGGCTGGCACACATTTTTAAGTTGAAATAAACTATCAGCTGTGTTCTGCCGATCAGTAATTCATCAGGGTCCACTAAATGTAATTTTTAAATGCTGGAGCCAAAAAGTCCAGCTCTGCCAAACAATAGCTGCAGGCCACTGTGTATTCTCAAATGGCCTGTCTTGTACCTGCTAAGCTTGCGGGGGGGAGGGGTTTGCAGTCAGGAGCTTGTGGGAGGGCATCCTTCTATGCCATCATGACCACTGGTAAAGCTGCTAAGCTTGCGGGGGGGGGGTTGCAGTCAGGAGCTCGTGGAAGGGCGTCACAAAGATCTGCAACAGGGTTGGTACACAAGGGGGTGGAAAGGATGAGAAGGGACTTGGCTAGGTTGGAGGAATGGTCAGAAGAATGGCAGCTTAGATTCAGTGCAAAGAAGTGCAGAGTAATGCACCTGGGAAACAAAAACCCAGTGGAAAAGTACACAATGGGGGGTATTAAAGACAACAAAAATGGAAAGGGACCTGGGGGTAGTCATATCAGATGACCTTAAGGTAGGCAAGCAATGTGAGAAGGCAGGAAGGAGGGCTGGGGGGATACTGGGATGTATAGGGAGAGGCATCACAATAGAAAACAGGAAGTTGTTTTTCCCTCTGTACAGACAGTTGGTGAGACCCCATCTGGAGTACTGCATGCAGTTCTGGAGACCCCACCTCCACAAAGACATAAACAGGATGGAGGCAGTTCAGAGGAGGGCAACTGAAATGGTGCAGGGTCTGCACCAGAAGCCATATGAAGAGAGACTAAAAGAGCTTAATATGTATACCCTTGATGAAAGGAGGGAGAAGGGGGACAAGATAGAAACTTTCAAGTACCTCAAGGGAATCAACAAAGTTCAAGAGGGTAGCATATTTCAGAAAAAGAGATGTGCAAGAACAAGGGGGCAGAATTTGGAGATAGAGAGGGGACGACTCAGGGGCAACGTGAGGAAGTATTTTTTCACGGACAGGGTGGTGGACACATGGAACAGCCTTCCTGAGGTGGTCGTGGGGTCAAGGGGGGATTTAAGAATGCATGGGACAGACATAAGGCAATTCTAGTGAGAGGTAGGAGGAAGTAGGCTGTTGGTAAAACTAGAATTTGCAGCTTATCCACTAGGTAGGGAAATGTGCAGACTGGGTGGGCCAAGCGGTCCTTATCTGCCGTCAAAGTCTATGTTTCTGTTTCTATGTTTCTGCACACACAATAACTGGCATCATCATGCACCTCACCACACACTCACCACCACCCACAAGGTAAAGAACAGAGTCAGGCAGGGAAAGACACTTCCAGCCTCCACCCTGTGATCAACTGGAGCCCGGTACTTCTGGAAGTTTTCATACAGTGTTAAGTTAGCCAGGAGCACATCTAGGATTTCTTTGGGGAGGGGCTACACAAATGTAAGGGGCTTAGGAAACAGAAAACTTTATGACATTTTTAATTTTAAAAGTATTGCGTTTAACATGCTATGCCCAAACAATAACATATTTTTTTTTATAACATTCTCCTTTCATCAGGCCAGGGTAAACAGTATACAGTCATGATACTATACTACCCGTTTCTGTATAGGATGATCTATACACCCCAGGAATGCTTATTTTAACCTTTCAAATTATGTATTTTATTAAGGTATTTTGTACCACACATGCTCCAAAGCTTTGCTTTTAGGATGAAAGGACATCCTTTCCCACCTTCTGCATCTCTTTTATCAACACCTAGCTCCTGTGCCATGCTGCGGCTACTAAAAATGCAATTAACCTTCTCTCACTCAGCCCCTTCCTATTCTCGCTCACACAAACCTCAACCCTGGTACAGGGATACCAAACTAAACTATCTCATCATAACTCTGTTACTTCTATCATCTGGTGACATTAAACCCAACCCAGGCCCTTCCCCTTCAAACTCTTCAGAGCTCCCTCATGGGCTAAAACTTCTCCACCTCAATACAAGAAGCCTCCTACCCAAAATTGACCTGATCCATCCCCTCACCGTAAACCTCACCCCTGACATAATTATCCTTACAGAATCCTGGCTAAATCCTAAAATACCAGACAGCATCATCTCCATTCCTGGCTCCTCACTCTCATGACAAGACCACACAGGTAGAGGCAGAGGATTGGCTATGTACTTCTCCTTGCCAGTCCAATGCACTACCGTTCTAGCTGCATTCCTTCCTACAGCCTACGAGGCATTCATAGTAAGGCTGTCCCTGCCATTCTCAGTCCCTGTCTTTGTGTCAGAGGTATACTGCCACCCCGGCCTCCCCACATCCACAGTCACTGATCTCATAACTGCTATTGTATCCCATAGCTCCACAGGAGAACGCTATATAATGGGTGATTTCAACCAAAATTGGCTGTAAACTGCCATAAATAATGCCTGGAATGACATAGCCGCTCATAACTTAACACAATTGATTCATGGACCTACCTGACTAAATTTTAAAACACTAAATTATTCTCTCATTGATTGGGCCCTCACACCGAATCATCTCAGCAGGCATCCTCCCTGATGCCATAAGCGACCATCATATGATTTACATGGTTCATAAAGTCCACCGGCCCAAGGCACCACACAAAATACTATTAACCAGGTCTTATAAATCCCTGGACCTCCCCCCTCCCATGACCTGGCCTCCATAGATTGGTCTCCCATCTCTTCAGCAACCTCTGTTGATGTAGCTCTGGACTATTTACAAGAAAATTCCTCCAAACCTGGAACCAACATGCCCCACTTAAGCACTCCAGAGTTTGTGGACATCACCTTCCCTGGATCACACCTGAATTACTGGATTGCCCACATGCTCTTGACCAAGCCTGGAAGTTTCATAAAGCTTCAAAGCAACCTAATGATTTCCAAATCTATTGGTCACTTTGTCACTCTTGTACCAAGGCCATCAGGCTTGATAAGGCAGAATATTTCCAATCAACCTTTCAATCAAACATAAATCACCCTTCCAAATTCTGGAAGGTTGTACACACTCTATTCTCCACCCCCCAGCAGACCCCCAACCCCTCTCCTCAGTTCAAACAATTCTATAATATCTGACACCCCAGCGATCGCCTCTGAATTCAATTCCTACTTTACCTCCAGCACCTCTGCCATTCTATCCTCACTCCATTTTCCTCTTCCACTACCCCCTAACTCTAATAATAATGTTTTCTCTAAACAAGCCTCCTTCTCCACAGTATCTCCCTCTGCCATTCTGGAAGCTTGCCTTGCTTTAAGCCCCTCCAAGGGCAGCTTGCCTGATGGGCTAGAGCCTAAGCTACTCTACCTATCTGTCCATGTAATACCCTCCCCTCTGTCTGCCCTTCTAAATCTCTCCTTCTCTTCAGCTTCTGTCCCAACCACCTGGAAGCATGCTATTGTTCTTCCACTCCCTAAGAGTGATGATTCTTCCTCTCCCAGTGACTACAGACCTTATCTCTTCTCCCTATCCTTGCTAAATTACAAGAGCATATGGAACACTCACAGCTCTCTTCTTACCTCACTGACTCCTGCTTCTTCACTCCTTTCCATTCTGGTTTCTGAAAGGACCACTCTACCATTATTTATCTACTTAGGCTCACCAACTCCATCTTCTCAAGGATAGTTCATGGCCTAATCACTACTGCTATTTTTGTCAGCTTCGCTAAGGCTTTCAACAGTCTCCCAACCCCTCTTTCCAAAGAATCTCTCTTCAGTAGGGCTATTGGACTCAACAACAAAATGGTTCAGGGCCTAACTTGTAGGTAGGACCCAATCAGTTAGAACTGCAGACCCTTTATCCATTCCTTTCCCCATTAACACTGGTGTGCCCCAGGGCTCAAGGTTAGGACCTCTCCTATTCTCTATATTCCTAAATGACCTTCCTGCAGTCTGCACTTTAACCTCCATCCACATATATGCAGATGACACTGTCCTGTATACCTCTGGCCATTCTCCACAGATGTAGCATCCAGACTCCAGCTTGACTTTGATAAGGTTCGGCACTGGCTATGCTCACAACAGTTCTTTCTAAATGCCAAGAAGACTGCCTCCATGTCCTTTGGCAGAAGGCAGAGACGCTCTCAGCTCCCCTCCCCTCCCTACCATCTTTCCTCACCCTTGATGGGACAACCCTTGAGGATACCTCCTCCTTTGGATACCTTGGGCTTTGGTTTGACCAACATCTTAACTTTTTTGGACATGTGGACCCCATCCTGAAAAAACTGTACCCCAAGTTAGGTGCACTGTACAGGAACCACGGTTGCATACCACTATCGGCTAGGTGTGTACTTGTCCAGAAAATGATACTCCCAATTTTTGACTACAGTGACATAGTCTACAGTGCTGCTCCCAAGACTTCCCTAACCAGATTGGACACCCTTTTTGACTCCTTCTGCCTCTTTGCCTTGGACCCCCCCACCACTCACCACTGTGATCTCTACAAATATCTTGCATTCCCCTCTCTCGAAAACAGGCAGCTTTCTCATTGTGCTAAATTTATCTCCACATTCTGGTTTGGTTCTCTTCCCTCTTACCTCTCCTCTTCTATATCCATCCCTCTGCCTCCCATGCACTCCCTGAGATCCTATGACACCAGGACCATGGTAGTCCCTCACCGATCAACCTCTGTTTGACAGGCAGGTTTCTCTCAACACTTCCCTAAACTGTGAAATTCTCTCCCCACAACACATTAGACACTCCTCTTCCCCTTTGTCCATCTCGACATCTCTACATAACTCTGTTTCTCATACTTGCAATTGTGTTTAAAGCTACACCCTTCTCCACCTCCATGCTAGTCCACACTATTGTCACACTATTGTCACACTATTGTCTCCTGACTCACAATCTGATCTCTCACTCCCTAAAAGCAGTTGAATCAACTCTGTGTATAACAGTAAATGCTTAAGCACTACTAATGTTTAGCTCATATGTTATGTAATGTTTATTTAAGTATGTATCCTAGTAAAATGTCTAGTAAGTTGCTACTCCCACTCCCTTTTCCCTAATGCAGTATGGACTTTCTGCATATATCTGTTATTGTTAAGCACTTTAAATTTATCCTTATGTGTTTGTTCTATGTAGTGAATAACTAAGTATGTATGCTAAGAAAAATGTTAAATATGTTTGTTACTCCCAGTCCCTTTCCCCCCAGGATGCACTTGGAAATGAGCAAATTGTTGCTCAGTGAGCCTTTCCTGGTGAAACTTTTCAATAAATTAATAAAAAATAAGGGTGGGACTGTATGGATGGTGTTGGCTGGCATGGTCCATTTAGAAGAGCTGGGGACCTCTACATTTGCCAGCAATGGCAGCTATGGGTCTATGGATAGTTATCTCAGAGTATGGTCAGCAGTGGTATCAAGGATACGTACAGAGCTGAGTGATTGGGAGTGGAGAGGGAACAGCTATGGTGAGGCTGGGAAAAAACTCGCCACCTGCAGAGCAACTCCTGTATATCTCTTAGCTTTTGGTCACTGAAATGTTGGATACAGACACTCAAAATGTAAGGAAATGTAGGGAAAGTACAGAGTTGAGAGATTTGAAGGAGAGAGGGAGCAGCTACAGTATGGTGAGGATGGGGTAAAACCCACCAGCTGCAGAGCAGACCCTGTATGACTTGGATACAGACACTCAAAATGTAGAGAAATGATGGCCGCTGGTCTTAATAATATGGGACAAATTTTCAGTTAGAGACACATTCAGAAAACTGGAAGCTAGTGACTTAACAGCATCTACTCTTGATCACACCCTGGACACTAACTGAAAGTCGTAACAGTAGAATGATAATGACTCACATTGAGCATTTTGTGGGATCCCCTTCTTGAACTGCAAGTTAACTGCAGCTCTTAATGAGGTGTTAATCACACCAAGCCATCTGAAACACTGAGAGAGATTAGCACAAGGACTACAGCCTGCTAAAGTATGGACATTTCTAACTTCATAAACAGCCATGGAAAACTGCACTAGTAAAGATGGACAAGTAGAGGGTTAGCTGCACTAGCCCTGGTCAATTTGCACTAAGTTTTGGACCAGTAAAACAATGTTAAAATCAAACCCTGGATAAAGAGGTGGTGGAGTGACTTCCAAAACTGATAGAGCAGACACTAATGGAAAATAGTAACCCAGATACCAGTAGATCAATGATATGGGATACCTTGAAGGCTGTGATCAGGGGAAAGCTGATAGCAGTAGGGGCAGCAAGGAAGAAGGAAAGACTAACAAAGCAAAAATATCTGGAAGAGCAGATTAAAGATCTGGAAACACAACAACAAATACAATTAGACAGAGCAAGGGGGAAAGAAATAACCAAACTTAAAAGTGACCTCAACAAATTATTGGAATACAAAATAGAACAACAAATGGCATTTCTCACACAAAAATACTATGAAGAAGGACATACGGTTATGAAATTACTGGCATACAGGCTTAGGGCCAATAGGGCTAGGGCACAAATCACAAGAATCAAACATCCAGACACTGGGGAACAGGTACAAACAGTAGAAAAAGTAATGGACTCATTTAAAGGGTACCATAAAACTCTTTTTAGCCCTAAACTAGAGACTCCACAAGTGGAAATAAATGTGTTTCTAGAACAGTTGAAATGGCTGTCTATCAGAAATATTCACATTGGGGAGAGGGACAAGATAGGGGTGCCTGCTATCCCCTCTCTTGTTTGCCCTGTACCTGGAGCCACTGGCACAATGGTTCAGGCATGACTCATGGATAAAAGGGGTGTTAGTAGGACATAAAGAACATAAAGAAGCCCTGTATGAGGACAACATACTGATGTACTTGACGGAACCTGAAACCTCGATACCCAGAATGATAAACATGGTTTCAGAATTTTCAAACATTTCTGGATATACCCTAAATACTAGTAAAACAGAAATACTTAAGCTACACTATAACCCCCCAATACCGATAAGAACTACATACCCAATGAGAGGGGCCATGCCAAAACTGAAATATCTGGGGATTAGCCTGAGAAATACACCTAAAACTGTATATGTAGACAACTTAAAGCCACTACTCAAGCAACTTAGAGAGGGATATCAAAAAGTGGGGGACACTCCCAATCCCAACAAGTGACAGAATTCAGACAATAACTATGAATATACTGCCAAGACTATTATATGTCTTCCGATGTGTACCCCTAGATATGAAGAAGGTGAAGTTGCAGGATATACAACAGATGATATACAAATTTATTTGAGGAGGAACGAAACCAAGAGTAAGGAGTAGCATCTTTACTACAAGAAAGAAAAGGGGAGGTAGGGCACTACCTAATGTCATGGATTACTGGTTCACAACTCAGCTGAGATGGGCCATACAATGAGGCAACCCAAGAGTAGACGCATAATGGAGAGAGCTGGAGGAGTTGGGAGGAGGAGATACAACCTTAGAAGAGAAGGTATTTAACATAAATCTGGCAACAGGATTGGAAAAAAGAGGACAATATAGCAGTAAGAGTGACTGCAGAAGCACTTCAAAGATGGCAAAGATATGAGGTGGTTAGGGAAGGTAGATGGAAATACACATGGTGGATGCAAAACAGGGAATATACACCAGGACAAATAGATCAGTGGTATGGCCACCAAAAACTTAGAGGATGTAAATCCCCAGTTGATATTATGAGAGGAGAGACACTATTGATATTCGAGGAAGGAAAGCTTAGGTTCAGGTGGAAAGATTCGGATAAACTCAGGTACTATCAGATGAAAGGTTATATACAAACACAACAAAATGATGGGGGATCTCACATACCATACTGGATGGAGAGGTGACACTAGACCAGCTGGACAATAAACAAGATTCGAAGGGTGTGATCATGCTCATCTATCCGTTTTTACTGGCACATAAAGGTTTGGAAGCTACACACATTGTAAGGAAATGGGAAACTGGGACAGGAGTCCACCTTTCAGAGCTGGAGTTGAATAGGATATGGGAAGGGGGGTTTAAGGTGACATCAACTCCAATCTGGAGAGAATTTCAAAGGAAAATTACAACCAGATATTTTATTACACCACACATGAATGTAGAATGGGGAGAAGGAGGGGACTCGGGTGCTGTGTGGGGAAAAGAGAGCTATACACAAACATACAGTATATTCATATCTTCTATTTCTGTCTCAAACTACAGGAATTCCTAGGGGAAATAAAGAGTAAGCTGCAAGAAATATTTCAAGTACAGGGAGAGTTACATATTCAGCACTGTATATGGGGCCTACCTCCCATAGAAGTGAAAGGGCCCAACACTAAATACCTTTGGAAGATATGTGTGGCAGCACTGGGGAAAACAATTACCAAAAATGGCTCGACTCAGACCCCCCAACCCTGGCTGAGTGGAAGAGTGTGGTAGATAATATCCAGAGAAGGGGAAGGCTGATGTATCTAGTGCCTAGTGCAAGATAAAACTGAGAAGTTTGGAGAAAGGTGGACAAGATGGGTCCTGGAGGTAGGATGACCACCAGAATTTAACATATACGAGGAAAGGGGGGAATGGGAGAGGGGAAGGAAGGGAGGACAGATCCATAAGACATGTAAGACATTGGACTCATGAGTGAATAAAGCATATAAGATGGGAAATCCAAGTAGACTCACCCAGGAGCCTTAATAGAGTAACATGTATAGAAAGTAGAGATTCACAAAGTTTCATGACTCTGTATAGTTGGTTAATTAACTTTATGTCGATACTTATTTAGTTGGTAGGAGATAATGATTTATTACAGTGAGAACAAGGAGAGGAGAATGAGAGGGTAAGAAAGTAAAACATGAACTGTTAAGAAATGTGCTTTTTTATGCGTGTACATGAAATGAAAAGTAATAATAATGACTATATGAATGTATCATGAAAATGTTTTAAAATAAAGTAAATATAAAAAAAAAGAGATCGAATAATAAATTGCAGAATGTGGGAACCATGGTGCGGTAGTGATTATGACATGGCGTTATTTAAGGTGATGATGGAGAACTGTAGAGTGAGGAGCAACACTAAAATTAAGTGTTATAACAAAACAGATTATCAAGGGATGAGGGAGGAACTAAGGTGCTGGATGTGGAGGCAGTTCATCAGTAAAAATCATAATGTGATGTGGGAAATTTATTTATTTTTTTTACTTCTACTTTCTCCCCCCCCCCCCGGCTCCTGGTTGACTGTACATGCCAACCGTCCTCCCAGTCTGCACCCCTGATATCAGGCCGACTGCACAGTTCTGGGCACCTTACAATAAAATTGAGATCAAGTTATTGGATAATGTTCAGCGAAGAGCTACAAGAATGGTGACAGATATAAGGGGACTGGAATACACAGAGAGGCTAGAGAGTCTTGGGTTGTTTACCTTGGAATACTGAAGACCTAGAGGTGATATGTGCCTGGTATTTAGGGCTTTTAACAATGATGAGTTGTGGGATTGCTTGGGTTTTGAGTTCAGAGATATACACAGAAATACAAGAGCCCATATACTCCAGAGTGGCATCCCTCTGGAATAGCTTTCCAATTGAGAATGTAGGCTGTAGGACCACAGAAGAGTTTAAGATTAAGTTGCACGAACATTGCATCAGAAACAAAGTAGGAGGCTATACCCTTTGATAAAAGGGTGAGCAAAACAAGGGCAACATTGCCTGCAACGCTGTGTACAACCTATGATACCTATGATACTTGCAGTACAACCACATCCAACTAGTGCAGTTTATCAACTGCAACCTAATCCCTGATACATATCTAATTTACATTAATGCCCTAAAGTCAACCATTGAAAGTCACAGCACCAAATTATAATATTACTACACTGCTAAAACACTAAATTACTGAACATTTTAAAAGTGGAATGAGGCAATTCCAGTAGGGGATATGTCAATGGACCTCATGGTGATTGAAATTCTCATCCTTTGGGCTCGGGACTCCAACCCACCACCCAGCAAATTAATATAGAATAATCTCCCCCACCTCCATCATGCCTTATTCCTTACATATTTCAAATGTAAAGGTTTTATGGCTATTCTCCAGTGAAGAGAAACTATAAGTTAAAAGCAAAACCAGGGACTATGTGGGTGAAAGAAGTTGGGCAAGGAGGCAATATAGCACAGTGGTTTAAGGCTTTTAGCTGCAAACCTGGATACCTGGGTTTGAATCCCACAGCCCCCACTTGCATACTGTGTGACCCTGAGCAAGTCACTTAACTTCCTTGTGCTCCCAGGCCGCACCTGTAAACAAGCTTCAGCTTAGAGTGTCTCTCCTGGTTAAAAAAAAAAAAAGTCAGTTGAGAAAAAACTACAATAGTCTAAAGCAATTCACAAAATAGATGGAGGCAAAATTAGTCCTGCTAGAAATGCACTGTAAGGTATGGAGTCCTAAAACCCTCAGATTGTTTCCCAACAGTTAAAGGTGGGACTGTAATAATTCTAACTAGAACTGCAGTTCTTGAAGAAAATGGTAGATGCAGGAACTGTATACAGTACATGCCAAGACTGTCCACAAGTCTTTTCATCTTCAGAATCATAGATTGTGAGTTTCAGATTCCAAAGAAGAAACTGATAAACAACAGAGTTCTTAAATAATGTGTTTGGGGCCATATAGCCTACAAGTTAGCGCACTGTCTTGAGAACTGAAGATCGCAGACACAAGCCTCACTAGTGCCAAATACTCACTATATTACCCTGGACAAGTTACTTAATCTCTCAGCGTTCTAGTCAGCCCAGCTGCAGAAATGCATAGAGACTAGACCACAGTAAAAATGAAGTGCTTCTTCTTAGCTAGCCTATACTGGGGAAGGAAGGAAGGAAGGAAGGAAGAGAGAGAGAGAGAGGGAGGGAGGAAGGAGAGAGAAAGAAAGAAAGAAAAAGAAAGAAAGAAAGAAAGAAAGAAAGAAAGAAAGAAAGAAAGAAAGAAAGATAGATGTGTGGCCTTAGAAACATATAAGATCATAAGGAAGGGAAGCAAAAACTGGAAAACTGAAGAAATGGAATGCAATTACCCTGGCAAGGATTGGACTAAGAAAATGGGGAAGGTTAGACTACATTTTTCATAAAATGGGGGAACTTAAGAAGGAGGTAAAAAAACAAAAGATGACAAGAATGAATCTCCTGAAAAAGGAAGGAATTTAGTCTTGTATAGCACCATTCATACACACTGTATCTCAAATTGCATTACAAGCAATGAAGCCTTGAGCAACCGTAAGGCACACAAAAGAAAGTATTTCTGATACCTCAAGACACAATTTGAAAGTAAACACAATTCAGCTTGTATTTATCTTTCCTTCAATGAGTAACTTTTCCTGTGAACAGGACCTTTTTTTCATGGAAGCCCATTTTAATTGGTAATCCAGTATGAGAAGACCACCCTAACCACACAGCAATTAACTTTGCCGTGCAAGAGATGGGGAAAAGCCCCTCATTCCTTGTGTGAGCATGTAACAATGGCAATCAAGCTGTTTTTTCACAGCCCCCCTCTCCACCCACCTCCCTTTTGCAGGAACAGTATGGCCCCAAATAGTCTCCCATGTCAACCTGAGAGAATTTAAAGCTCTGCAATTAATTTTCAGGGCCCTACAGGCCCAAATAGGGATTGCACCATTCCCATGTTATGTAACACTGTCAGGCTCCTAACACAGATTTAGTAGATTCAGTCACTGTGTTCCTAACCAACCCACCCCACAGTGATTACTCCACTAACAAGTTAATTATATTTGTAACTTTCCTGGTTTTCTGAGGTAGTTGTTCTTCCCTGGTGGTTCAGTGGTTGCAAAGAAGCATAAATGCATCTTACCCCCTCCCCCCATGCAGCCATACAATGCAGGCTGGCCCTTGCCCATACTTGTGTAAGTTGGCAAATCATGGGCATGCCTTACCTTCTCATGCAAGTAACTCATGTTGCTTGCATGTGGTGGTGGTGGTGGTGGTGGGGGGTTATTAGGGATTGCTTTTTATTAAAGGGTTGGTGCACCTTAAAAATCGGGCCTCCGAGTTCCAGAGCTCTGTCTGCTCATTCTCCTTGTCACCATTTGAATTCAAAATCCTCAGCATGTGGCAGATTGTCATCATCATTATCATCTTCATCATCAGTTTCCCATCACTAGATAATGAAAACATAAACACAAGGATTATCACAACATGTATAGACAAGAAGTAGAAGCAAAGGAAGGCAAAGGATAGCTTCAGTTTTCATACAAATATACTTAGTAATAATGAATAAAATTTGATTTTTCATTTATATTTTATTTGGTTTACCGGATAAGGTAGGCAGTGTCAATAACCCATGGTCAGCTATATTTTAAGGTAGGAAAAATTAAAAACAATTTCTAAGGTGAAACATTAAATGTAATGATTTGCAGTTGTTACAGTAATTCAGCTGTGAACAAAAAATATAGATTAACTGGATAAGCAACAATTACACATTGAGCAGACAGTATGATTTAATATGAGATGAAGCAACACTGATAAAAAAGATCAATCAAATATTCAGTCCCCCCCCACACACATTTAGTATCACTAATCCAGTCTCCTCCATTCTAACACTGACTCCTGGGGCTAAATTTAAACACCCATCAGCCTCAACATGAACTATTTCCTGGGGAAGAAGCATCAAAGACGTCAGATAAAGAAGAAGAATCAGTAGGAGAAATAACTCGCACTCGGGATCAAAGTGAAATGTCTAAACAACTAAAACGAAAGAACTCTGAAGAAACTTCTAATGATGACTAAGCAAAAGGAACATACTGAATCAAACAGTGACAATGAACCAGTGGAACAAAATACAGAAGGACAAGCTTCGGATAATCTGAAAGATACTGGACCACATATCACTATATCAAGCAATAACAAATCAAAACAAGGTGAAAAGGAAACACATCACGATTCATCTGGATATAAATAAGAACCTCCACCTTGGGCCAAAATCATATTACAGAAGTTACATGTAGTAAAAGAGAAAAAGGTTTGAATAGAAAAACTTGTCACTAAAATTGACAACATAAAAAACATCCATAAACAACTTGGAAATGACAGGTATACAGACAATGGACAAACTCAATGAAACAGAAAATGTATCAACTCCACTAAAGAAGAATCTGTGCTGTTAAAGAAACAAACTGCACAGCAAGACGGTATCCAGTGATGACAGTGACTGTAAATGAGCGACTGTCAAAACAGTGACTCATTTACAGCACTATCCTTTTGGGCTACCTGTAAGTGTAGTGATCAAATGCAACCGCTACTGTAGGGATGGCGACTGGAAGGGGAAGAATAGGGAGGAGAAGGGGAGGGATAAGGAAGAGGGGTTGTGTGGGGTAATGTGCCTGCTACAGCCAAGCTAGCCATGTGGTATTGTGGTGAGGGTGGCTAGCATTGGAGCAGCAGGTACTGGGTTCAGGGCTGGGGGAAATTTTTTGTTCTGCTGTACTGTTTATTTTTACAATTCAGCATCTCTCCCCCTCCCTGACATGCACCTCCCTGGAGTTTGTTATAATTAAGCAGGTAAGCAGGAGGATGCGGGGGTGGGGCAGGGGCGCAGCTCCCCTTATAAACACTAAGTTCACTTACTTGATGTTTCTTTGCCCGTAAGTGTATATCGTTGATTTGCTTTTCGGCTAGATACACTTGCCCTAACAGCTTTTTTGAGAGGAGTAAAGTTGTGAATATAAATCAAGGAACGCCTCCACAGTATCCATGGGATGTGTCACCACTCGACCTGTTGACAGATGGAAGGAACCTGCATGCTTAGCAGTTTGCTGAACTTTAGTTCTGAAGCTAATAACCTACCCACCTTCTCACCTGTCTCCCAATGTTTGTCGGTTGTTTTCATCATTGCTTTTTGGGGCTGCCATTGAGTATAGGAAGTTTATTCTGTATTTTAGCTGATGCATATCCCAATGCAGTGAAGTAAAAAGTGTTGGAAGTGCATTACAGTTGTTTTCTTTCTGCTTGAGAACCTGTTCCAGCTCCTTGAGTTCTTTGTTATGTTGCATTTTGACGTGCTGCATAACTGATTCTTCCCCTAAAATATGCTTGGAGTGTGTCCCATATTAGTGTTCTGGAGACCTCAGGAGATTCATTTAGAAACATAGAAACATAGAATTTGATGGCAGATAAGGACCGCTTGGCCCACCCAGTCTGCCCATTTCCCTGCCTACTGGATAAGTTGCAGATCCTAGTTAACCAGCAGCCTACTTCTTCCTACCCCCACCCCCTAGAATTGCCTTATGACTGTCCCATGCATGCTTGAATTCCACCATTGTTTTTGACTCCACGACCTCCTCCGGAAGGCTGTTCCATGCATCCACAACCCTCTGTGAAAAAATACTTCCTTAAATTACCTCTGAGCCGCCTCTATCTTCAAATTGTGCCTTGTTCTTGCACACTCTTTTTTTGAAAGATGCTACCCTCTTGGACTTTGTTGATTCCTTGAGGTACAGGCAGTTTCTATCATGTCCCCCCTCCCTCCTTTCCTCGAGGCTATACATATTAAGCTCCTTAAGTCTCTCTTCATATGTCTTCTGGTGCAGACCCTGCACCATTTTAATGCCCTCCTCTGGACAGCTTCCATCCTGTCTATGTCTTTGAAGACTGGGTCTCAGAACTGCCGCAGTACTCAGATGGGGTCTGACCAGCTGTCTGTACAGAGGATAATAACTTCCTGTTTTCTACTGGTAATACCTCTCCCTATGCATCCCAGTATCCCCCAGCCCTCCTTGCTGCCCTCTCACATTGCTTGCCCACCTTTAGGTCATCTGATATGACTACCCCCAGGTCCCTTTCCATTTTGTTGTTGTTAGTATCTCACCCCCATTGTGTACTCTTCCCCTGGGTTTTTGTTTCCCAGGTGCATTACCTTGCACTTCTTAGCATTGAATCTAAGCTGCCATACATTTGACCATTCCTCTAACCTTGCCAAGTCCCTTTTCATCCTTTCCACCCCACCTCGTGCATCAACTCTGTTGCAGATCTTTGTGTCATCTGCAAAGAGGAACATACTTTCCTTCCAGTACCTCTGCAATGTAAACATAAAGACATTGAAGAGACCGTCTAATACTGAACCCTGCGGTACCCCACTAGTAACCCCCCTTTCTTCAGAGTGGACTCCATTTACTATTACTCTCTGTGTCCTATTCTCCAGCTAATTTTTTACCCAGGCTGTCATCTTGGGACCCACTCCCAGGCTAGCTAACTTGTATATTAATCTTTTGTGTGGGACTGTGTCAAATGCCTTGCTAAAGTCTAGGCAGGCCATGTCCACAGCCCCTCCCTGATCTACTACTTTGGTCACCCAGTCAAAGAAATCTATCAGATTTGTCTGGCATGACCTTCCTGCTGTGAATCCATGCTGCCTTGGGTCCTGTGCCCCTCTGGCCTCTAGATACTCAACAATTCTTTCCTTCAGAAGTGATTCCATCATTTTCCCTACCACTGAGGTTAAACTAACAGGTCTGTAGTTTCCTGCTTCTGCCTTGCTCCCACTTTTGTGAAGGGGAATCACACCTGCCCTCCTCCAGTCCTCGGGTACCATCCCATCCTCCCATGATTTGTTTAAGAGGCTAGTCAGTGGTGTCACTAATTCTACCCTTAGTTCTTTTAGAATTCTGGGATGAATCCCATCAGGACCCATTGCTTTGTCCACCTTCAGTTTTAAGAGTTCTTTCAGAACCCTTTCTTCTGTAAATGGGCTGATATCAACTTCTGTATCCAGAGTGTTTCTACTGTTTGTTTTAGGTACCTCACCCTCTTCCTTTGTAAATACTGAGCAAAAATATTTGTTTAGTATCTCTGCCTTTCACAGTCACCCTCTGCCCACCCCCTTTATTAAGCCTCACTATCCCTCCCTTGGTCTTCTTTCGCTCCTGATATACCTATAAAGATTTTATCCCCCTTCTTAACTGAGGTTGGCTGTCTTTTCCTTGGTTTGGGCCTTTGCTGTTCTGACTGCCTTCCCAGCTTCCTTTGCTTTAACTGATACAGTTCTCTGTCCTGCTCCTTCTGTGATTCCTTGTACTTCCTGAAAGCTTTCTTTTTCTCTTGAACCTTCACTGCCACTTCCTTTGAGAACCATAGTGGTTTCTTACATCGTTTAGTTTTGTTTGTTTGCTTCACACAAAGGCTTGTTACCTCTGTGATGGCAGTTTTTATTATTCCCATTGTTCTTCCACCCCTCCTTCCTGCCCATTTGCTAGTGTATTCCTTAGGCACTCACCCATTTTGGCAAAGTCAACCCTCCTAAAGTCCAGTACCTTTGCCTTTGTATGGCTTGACTCTATTGCTGTGTTTATTGTGAACTATACTGTTCTATGGTCGCTAGTTCCCAGATGGCTACCCACTTCTACATCTGTGATCCTCTCTTCATCTCCATTTGAGAGAACCAGATCTAAGATTGCTCCCTCTTGAGTGGGCTCCAATACTAGTTGTCTAAGGCATGCCCCCTGTAGGGCATCTAGAATAACCCCACTCTTTGAAGTGGCTGCTGCAACTGCACTCCAGCTAACATCTGGCATATTCAGATCGCCCATCAGCAATATCTCCCCTTTTTCTGCCATACTAAGTATACTTTCTATCATTTCCTTGTCCATTTCCTCCCCCTGAGAAGGGGATCTGTATACAACCCCTGTGTGGATTGTGGTGCCATTGCCGGTCTCCAAATTTACCCACAGTGCTTCTTCTCCTCCCTGCTTTCTCTTTTGTTCTGTTGCTTTGATTCCTTCCCTTATGTAAAGAGCTCCTCCTCCTCCTCTTTTACCCTCTCTGTCCCTCTTGTAGATAGTGTATCCTGGTATGTTTACATCCCAGTCATGGTTTTGTGCGAACCATGTTTCTGTGACTGCCATGATATCCAGATGTTCCTCCTCCGTCAAGGCCACTAATTCAGGAAGCTTGTTACTCAGACTACGGGCATTGGTACTCATTGCTTTCCATTTTTGGTGGCTTTACCTTCTGTTGCAGCATCCCCACTGACCTTTCTACCTCGGTCTTTTTCTCATTTAGTACCCTGTTTTGTAGGGAGAGGCTGGGATTTTCCTGCTGCTTATCAGTGCCTCCCCCCTTGACTAGTTTAAAAGCTTGCCAATGAAGCATTTAAACCGATTGCTCAAAAGACTTGTTCCCTTCCTGGACAGATGCAGACCATCCTGCCAGTATAGGCTGGTGTCCCTTCAGGTGAAACCCCAGTCCTCAATGAAGCCAAACCCCTGTGCTCCACACCAATTTTTCAACCATTCATTAAACTGCATGGTGCAAAGTACCCTTGCCTCACTCATGCCATTGACAGGCAGCACCTCTGAGAAGGATACTGTGTGTGCTACTTGTCTTAGGCCCCTCTCCAGTTCTACAAAGTCCTTCTGCACTGCTCTAATCTCATGTTGAGCCAAGTCATTTGTCCCTAGATGGACAATGACATCCAGCTCAGACTCCTGTGCAGCTGTTCTCATGATCCTGAGGATGCGCTTCCTGTTCCTCCAAGCCATGGCACCAGGCAGGCACCTTACTTCAGTTTTCCCTGCTCCCCCCAGTTCTATCCCCCTAATAATTGAGTCCCTCACCAGGAGCTGCTTCCTTTCCTTGTGGTGTCCTCTGCCTCCATCCTGTGGGCCTCCCTTGTGACAGGTGTCCTCAGCCTCCTTAATCTCCTCTGTGGGTGCATCCATAGGGGAGCTGTGCTCCCCCAGAATGGTGTATGGATTGTGGAGTGGAACAACTGACTGGGTGTGCCTCTGTTCCACCATCCTCACCCTCCCTTAGCCCACTGTGGTCCAACTGCTGTGCTTTCTTTGCAACCTCTGAGGTAGTGGTGGTGGCTCTGGTGCTCCCTGGATGGGGGAGGTTCCCTTTCTACCATCCAGTCTGGTCTGGGGGAAGGTTCCCTTACTGCTGTCCAGTGTGGCCTGAAGACAGGCAAATTCCTCCCTCAGGGCAGAGAGTTGTCTGCAAATAGGGCAGCATCTCAGCCTCCAGAAAGACTCCCGGAAGACTGCTGCCCCACAGCCATTACATTGCACTACTCCCCACATGATTATGTACTTTTTGTGTGTGTGTGTGTGTGTGTGTGTGTGTGTTTTGTGTGTGTGATTGGTTTGTTATATAGAAATATATATATTATACAATGTGTATGCTTATATTTTCAGTGCTGTGTGCTAGAGAGGATATGACATTGATATGCACCTTGCACTCTTGAAATGATGTCAGAACCCCAGGTATAAAGGAACTATTTCCAGGGGTGGGTGAGGTGAGGGGTGGGAAGGGGTTGGGCCTAACTGTGCCCTCACAAAACAATCAGCTAAGAGCTCGGACCCACCGCTGCAATGAGTGCCTTCCTGTCAGCAAGATACCATACACAACAATTTGACAGAGAAAATCCCCTGCTAATCAAACAGAGAAAAATCCAGACATCCAAGTCAGACACAGGTAAACCTCCCCAGCCCCAAAACAGCCTGGTGGTTTGTGCTCTGAAAGCAGTCAGCCCCAAAATAAGTCAGCTGTGCTTTAAACTCTTCCTGCACTGAAAATCTTAAGAATTGTAACAAGAGTATCTTTTCCTGATAATTCTAAGTTCCTTATTTCACCTTTCAGTTAGAAGTAGCCTCCACCTGCAGAATATCTGCTACAAACCAAAGACAATTGTAAGGTTCACCTCCCTCTGTTGTGAGCACAACTCGCTTTCTTGCAAATCCTATGTTCAGTATTGCAGCTTCCAGCAAGAGGTAGTTTGACTTGAAAAATATTAGTTGTTGAGAAAAAGGCTATCTCTTGTGACAGTCATTTCTTGAAGGTGTCTTGGGCTAGCAGAAAGGTGTCTAGGTGCCAGCGAGGAGAGGCTGGCAAGCCCAACCCAATGCCAGTGTGAGGTGCACACAGGCATGATCAAAGATAATAATCAGACTAATGGAGGCAGACTGTACTTCATGCATCCACTGTGTTGGCACAAGAAATAAATCAATTCTTCTACTGACATTGTGCGGGGCAGAGTCAAAGGTGAAGTCTCAGCCTACAGGATAGAGGCTTCTCCAGGAGTCAGTTAGCTTGTATTCACTAGCTAGTGCCTGCAGTGTTTTCTGAATAGTTGTGAGGGCTATGCTATGCTCTCTCAGCCTATCTAGTAGGGGTCCCAGACTTCATTGAAGTTCCATCCCAATAGTAATCTGTTACCTGACTTGTACAAAGATGCCAGATCCTGTTTTAATTCAGGACAACAGGTACCTGAGTCATTATTTGGGCTGTGAATGTTGCCCATCAAGATAGTCTCAGCATTCATTAGAGCTCTTACTAGCACCCAGCTGCCTTCTTTGGAATGGGCTTCCTTAAGGATTTGGGCTTTTACATGTTTGTGGAAAAGGACGGCTACTTCTATGGCTTTTGTGGAATATGAGCTTCCTGACAAGAGCGCTACCCACCTTTTAATGAGATCTTGGGATTCATCTGTCAGTGTGTTTCTTGGACAAGAGCTATATCACACTTCTCCTTCCTTAGATGTGTAAGCACTTGTTTCCTTTTTATGGGGGAGTTTAGGTCCCGAACATTCCAGGAAATAAATTTGAATAGATGAGTCCCCATTATTGTTGAGACAGCTATTGGAATATTTTTTCCAGAAGTTGTAAGATGCTATGGTGGGCCATTTTCAGTGAGTTCCAAAGAAATGCTGGCCGATCACATGATGCGCTCCTACTAGGCAGATGCATGGCATTCCCGTTCCCACCTCAACAAATTAAAAATAGATCTTTTATCTAGTTCAAAGCTACTGCCAATTACATTAAAACAACTCTACAGCCTTAAACAGCTCTCAAGACCCATCCGGTCACCTACTTGTGCAGAAGCAGCGGGCCGATCGAGGACAAATGGAGGCAGAGATGAAGCAGGACCTTCAGTCATGGACACCACCTCTAACCCCAGATAAACAGTCTAAAAGGGCCAAGACAAAGAGTGCTACCACTGGTAAAGGATCTCAGCCTGCCATCACAGCAGCTCCCCTCTCTGAAGACAAATTCTTGACCGAAATGGCACCACTTAAGATGGCTTTTACAGAGTTTGCTTGGAATGTCAAGTCCTCTAAATCAGATCTTAAGGACACAAATAAAGCACTGGTGGATGTCTCAGCCTGCACCACATTGCTAGAAGGCTGGAAAATCCACACGGAGCCTGAATTATCCTCCCTCAGAGAAAAGCTCTCCAAACTAGAGTTAAAATTGGAAGATCTGGAAGGCTGAAACAGGCGCAACAACCTGGTGATTTTCAGCCTTCCAGAGGAGGCAGAGGGCCACTCTCCTGTTCTCTTTGCTCAAAAATTACTGTCTAAAATAGCGGGCCCTCCACCACACTCAGGGAGCTACATAGTCGAGCGAGCCCATAGATCATTACAGCCCAGACCACCTCCTGGTTCAAAACCAAGGCCCTTCGTTCTACGCCTGATGAGCTATCTAGATTGATAGCATGTTTTAATAGCAATTAAGGACTTAAAAGAAATAAAATGGAAAGACTCATCCTTACATATTTCCCAGGACCTGCCAGCCACCACCCGGCAAAAGTGGGCCGAATATCACCCCTCTATCACCAAATTAATTGCAGCTGGTCTCAAATTTAGAATGCTGTATCCAGCAAGGCTATCAGTTCTGCACCAGGGCTCCTGCAAAACCTTTGAGAGGGCTGAGTGAGCGGTGAGGGATCTTGCGACTTTGTTCTCAGACCTCTTCATCCAGCATTGATGAGGCTCCTACCCTATTACCTGAAGTGTTTAAAAATCAAGTACTGGGGTTTAAAAAGCAACAATTTGTAGACTGAGCTGTTTCTCTACTTAATCCTGCTCCCCACAGTTGCCTAAAGTCTGGGAAGCTTAAATCCGTAGACCTCTCCTGGTCCCTGGCCCAGCTTCTTATGTCTACGCTCATGGACCCATTTCCTCATGTAACGTAAAGGACAGCCAGAGCATCAGAGCACTGAGTAATGAGCTGACAGCATGGAGGGTCTATTCATCCCCTTCTTTGGCAATAAGTTGTTGTCTGGCACAAGAAAAACTCCTCATTCCAGCTCTCTGGGCTTGTGTTTTGTTCTTGCCATTCTGTCTTACCTTGGTTTTTTTTCCTGCACCACCTCAAGAGTGCGAGTGGCTTGTCTTCCTTGACAGTGTGCATATTCGCGAGGAAGCCACGTGATCTTGCGAGCATCTGCAACTCCTTACTAACTGCGATTGCCTTCACACGCAAGTTACTGGTAATTTTTGCCTTATACTTGAGTAGCTACGGAGGTTATACTGAGAACTTATTCTGTTTATCAGTCTGCTTCATACTAGGATCCAGACTTACTATTGTTTAACTTTCACCTCTGAGTTATTTTTTTTCCCCACAGGGTACAATCTACTATAAACCAGCCATGCGATGGCCTGACTCATGAGCAGCTGTTTAATCAACAATGACCTAAAATTTTACTTTTGCTTTCCCAGATATACCCCTTTTACCGGACCTTTGGTGACTGTTTAACAAGATTTGAACTGGGTGGCTATCCTTAAGTTACCAGGGTTTCTTTTTTTCTTTTCTTTTTTCTTTCAGTTCTTGGCCCAAATCCATCAACCTGATGGTAAGTTTTTGGTTTTGTATATGAATGCTTGTATGGGCTTTGTTTATGTACCACAATTGGACCATTAGACATAGCTAATTATCTGATAAATCAGTTAGTTAATAGTTATACTATAGCTGATGATTACTACAGGTTAATGTTTGCATCTTACATTTTGCACACAGTTTTAATTTTGAACAAAATCTAAGTTTATTGGCTACAGTTTGATCCATTCCTCTAAAATATTACTGTAGGAATTAAGGAGTTAGCTCTAGTTGGGGTGGGGGTGGGGTGGGGGTGCTTTGGCTGTGCATTTGTTGAGGTAACAGTCACAAGCTGAAATTGGGTATGGAACTTCACTACCATTGTCTTGGTATGGGATCCTTTGGATCTTCAGATGCTATTTTACCTTGTGGGGTTCAAATGGTACTGGTCAATGGCTGAGATTTATCCTTTTGAGTACTTTCTTTTGGGGCAAAACTTGGATGGGTTAGGTTAAACCTGTTCTCTAGGGATTTTGTGTCTTTGAAAAGGGACTTGGAGGGGGGAAAGGGTTTAGGGTCATGGGGATGTCTGCCACTGTTGTAGAGGTTTTTTTATCCTAACACTGTACATTTTAGTTCAACTGAGCTTTAGTTTGTTATGGGATACCCATTTACATCACATCACTCACTATGGCTGGTTATAAATACTGTTCCTGGAACATAAAAGGTGCCCAGACTCCTGCTAAAAGATTTAAGGTTCTTCTTCACCTCAAGCACCTGCAAACTGGATATAGCCTTTTTACAAGAGACATATCTCTTGCCTAGCCAAGTCCATTATTTAAGTAGAAACTGGGTGGGTCAAGTATTTGGCTCCAGTCTGGACTCTCGGAAAAGGGAGGTCACCATTATCATAGCTCGTTGGATACCATTTTGACTCCTACAAGAAACTGCTGATCCTGGAGGTTGTTTTGTTATCCTATGAGTCCTTCTGGGCCATTCTGAAGTAATACTGGGGTCCATTTATGGACCCAATATGGATGACCTGGAGTTTTTTGCTACCTTGATGACCACATTGAGTACCTGGTCCACTCTTCCAATAATTTTGGGGGGTGACTGAAACCAGGTCCTATCCAATAGTTTAGATAGATCAAGTCAGACCAGGCAATGTCTGTCACCAAGTCAAAAAGCTATCCATGAGCTGATGCAAACTCTTGGTCTCACCAACCCTTGGAGAATTATACACCCCAATAGTAAATAATTCTCCTTTCATTCCCTTCCTCACCACTCCTTCTCCCATATAGATTACTTCCTTATGTCTGTAGACCTTCTCCCAGGGGTGTATCTAGCCTATCACTCTCCTAAGGTTATCTCATATCACCAAATTGCTCTTCTTCATCTGGACCTCTCTCCCAATACCCAAAGAGATAGAGTCTGGAAGCATAACAACCAAATCTGGAAGTCAGAGGACCATATTCAACACCTCTAGGCTTTAATTACTAACTTCATGGAGTATAATGCCTCTTCCAAGTATAAAAAAATGCTTCTTATGGGGCTCCCTAAAATGTGCACTATGGGGCGAACTAATTGCAGTGTGAACAAATGCAAAATACAAAGAGGAGCCCGCTTCTCTATTTTAGACCAAACAACAGATGGAGAATTTCACCTTTCCCCTTCTTCTTCTATAGAAGACTGGGAAAAGGTAGAATCTCTTCATGCTCAATATAATCAATTAATTGTGGAAAAGGAAGAGTTCCTCATGCTTCGCTCCAAAGTATCTTACTTTGATCAGGGGGAAAGATCCAGCAGACTGCTAGCTCTTGGCCTACATGCCCAGATAGCAGACAAAATTGTCTCCTCTGTTTACTCAGCCTCTGGATCTCTTCTCACTTCTCTGGATATAGTTGAAGCCTTTAGGCAGTTTTATGACCAGCTATACACCCCACCTGCATCTTCTCTCACCCCCCAACTACTGGAAGCCTACCTTCAGGACATTAATCTCCCCATCCTATCCGAACATCAAATTGCTAGTTTAAAAGCTCCCATCACTCTGGCAGAAGTTTGTACCGCTATTGATTCACTTTCTCCTGACAAATCACCTGGACCAGATGGTTGTCAACTAATTTTTACAAAACATTTAAAGATTTGTTAGCTCCTACCCTTTTAGACACCTTTCATTATATCTTTAAAGAATGCTTAGCTGAACTCTCATTCACCTTAGCAACCATTGTTGTCCTCCCAAAGCCAGGTAAAAATCTCTTATTTATTTCCAACTACAGACCTATCTCCTTAATTAATGCAGACCTTAAAATTCTAGTTAAACCTTTCTTCTAGACTAAGCCTAGTTTGGGACTCACTGCTAGATGAAGAACAGGTGGGTTTCATTAAGGGCAGGCTTCCTTCTGACCACCTAAGGAACTTAGTACACCTTTTTTCTGCAACTAGAGACTCTGCCACACCTGCTGCATTGGTTTTGCTAGATGTAGAAAAAACTTTCAATAGAGTGTCCTGGGAATACCTCTTTTTATTATCCAAATACCATATCCCACCAGAATGTGTACAATAGGTCAAAATTATACACATTTCCTTCTGCACAAGTTCAATGCAGTGGGGTTCTCTCTACCCCTTCCCACTTTCTCAAGGTATCCAACAAGACTGCCCCTTATCTCATTACCTTTTTAACCTATTTCTTGAACCCCTTATCAGGAAACTTAAACACTTTCTCCACATAAGAGCTATACTGTATAACAGCAGGTAACTCCGAGTACAAAATTTCTGCTTATGCAGATGACATACTCCTACGCATTTCCTTCCTGGCTCAGTCACTCTCCACTGTTCTCCAGATTATCTCCCAGTTTGGGTCCATCTCGAACTATAAATTAAATCTGGACAAAACCGAATTCTTCCCCCTTAACAAGTACACTATGAGAGCCAATTTTGCTCACATGGGTCTACAATAGAGATGTTGCGAAATTTAATTTTACCAGTGAAATGTAGGCAAAATCAAAAATTTTGCCACATGAAATATTTCATGTAATTACAATGTTGTTGCCAAATTTCACTGGCAAATATCATCTTAGATTTCACCTTGTGTTTCTGTTCGACGAAATCCTGTGAAATCCAGCAAAATTGGGCTCTTCAGAATGACCTACTCTCTGCAGATCACACAGGTGACTGTATACAGGCAGGAAGTGAGGGATTAATTTCCTTTTTGTGTAACTGGAGACTTGTAGGAAGCAGGCAGACAGCAACAGAGAGAGTTTTTGGGTCAGCTTAGCAGTGTGTTATATTGTGTGTGTTTTGTACAATTTTTTTTGGTCCTAAGTTAACATATATTTTGATTGTGTTTGTTGATAACTTATGCTAGATGTCTGTACAGTGTGTGTGCGTGTGTGTGTGTGTGTGTGTGTGTGTGTGTAAGACTTCCTTTCTCCCTTTCTAGGAAACCATTTGTTTTAAATGATTGAAGGGAAAAATAAGGGCAAGGGGACTGGTGGGAAGGCACCCACTGTTCACCTGGACAGGTGGTTATTTAGGGACAGGGTAGCTGAGGTAGAGGACCCCTCCCAGGCCCATCAAGAGCTGGTAGTCACCACTCCCTGGCAGTGGCAGCAGCAGCAGGAGCCCATTGCCTCCACCTATCAGCAGCAGTGTGAGGATGATGTGGTCCCCCTCCACATCCACCACCACCCAGCAGCAGAATGCTCCTATATTACCCCACTTCCCCATGACCAGCAGCAGGAGCATGTGGCCCCTGGACAGCAGCCAGCACAGTGTATTAATGTCCCCCAGCAGGAGCATGTGCCCCCCACCTCCCCCCAGCATAAAGGGTCTGCTGTGTGGTGTTTTTTCACCATAAGCAACACTGACAGCAGTGTAGTTATCTGCAAGTTATGCAGCAGATCTGTGTGAAGGGGCAAGCAAGGGGGCCATTTTGGAACTGGTGGTCAAAGGAGCCAGCTGCAGCACCACTACACTGCAGAGTGGCTCCAGAAGTAAAGGGAGTTAGCAAAAGCAGCAGGAGGCAGTGTGGCCCAAGGAGAAGTGGGCCAGCAAGAGGAAGGTACCAGGGCTCAGCAACAACAGCCCAGTAGGCGCAGGCAGTGCCAGTGAAATCAGCAGCAGGCAGCAGCAGCACCCCCATCCACCTCACCCCACAGGCAGCAGTGGTGACATGTTCATGCTGGACGTCAGCATGGACAGCCTGCATCAGCCCCAGCTAGTCCTCCTCCTGTGAGCCAAGAAGACCTGGCAGCAGTGTGGTGAGAGGTAACATCTCTGCACCAAGAGTTTGATGAGTTCTGCCAGGAGGTCAAGGGGGACTTAAGGAAAGTGTTGGAGGACCAACATAAAGTTGGTGGAGCTTTGTTGTGGCAGTGGTGATGGCAGGGTGGAATTGGGGCCTGGTGCAGGCACCTTGTAATGACATAGTCTGGGGACTATAATGTGCTTGCATGTGAGGCAGACAATGTGTACAGCACCAGAATTTTATTTTGTTTTTCCTGTCCTTAACACTATCACTCTTCCCTCATTTGCACCTCAAAATTTTTTTAAAAAATTACTAAATATATATATATATATATATCTATATATATATAGTCTTCTTCCTCTTTCTATATCCTCTTGTTTCTTTTTCTTGTCCAGTGTTCCTGTGTGTTTTGTGTTTTGTATGCTCCCTCTCTTTCCCCTCTCAGACATTAATACCCTGTCAAATAGTACCCTGCATATCCCCATCATGAATGTTGCTGTCAGTCAGTCAGTCTGTATGTTACCTATAATAAACAGCGTATCTTTCTTCTTTTTTTATGTTAATCCTTCTCCTATCCACAAATGTCAAGTATTGTAATTTGTTTGTGTGAACAAACTTTTTCCCCCAAACCTATGTAAAAGGCATATGGTTTTACTGTCCATTAATTTGTTCTGTGTGTTTTTATAATACGTTTGTATCTCTGTTTCTGTATTCTGTATTTTATCTTATTTTATTGGAATGCACCTTGACACTTGAAAGGCGCAATATAAATAAAAATATTATTATTATTATTATTAACGTTGTGGCAGTTCTTTTTGCTGTATGCAGCTGCAGCATAAGTTTGAATATGTACACAACATAGAAACCTAAATAAGAAGAATCACTTTTATTGTGAAGTTAAACATAGATATGTTTTTTGTGCTTAGCAACAGTCCCCTGGCCCCGGGCTTAGTTGTTACAAATGTTCACTTGGTATCCCTCCCCTCCACTCATGATGTTTTCTTTAGTGCCCCGCCACCACCCAGACATTAAATAGCTGTTTTAGGGCCTGTTTGCCAAATATTTCTGCCTGAAACTCACTGCTGCTGGTGCCAAACAGGGCCTACAAGTCCAGAAATGTTTACCAAAAAATGTTATGTAAAACTGAGACTGAAATCTGCTGTCAATCCTGATGTTTTACGGTGCCCCACCAGCAACCAGACATTAAAATGCTGTTTTAGACACTGTTCACAATTGCTTTTCAGTCACATCTTGTTTCTGCTAGTGCAGCACAGGCAGTAAATGTCCAGAAATGTTTCCTGGAAAATGGTAGATTAAATTGAGACAGAAGTATGGTCTCAGTCATGATATTTTATGGCACCCAAACCACCACCCGGACCAAATGATTGTCTCTAGTCCACTGTTTACAATTGACTTAATGCCACAACTTTGTTTCTGAAAGTGCAGAACAAGCAATGCATGTCCAGAAATGTTTCCCAAAAAAATGCACAGTACATTTAGACAGAAATCAGGTGTCAGACATGTAGGTACATGGTTCACATCCACCATGAGGACCCAAATGTGCTGTTTTCTGCACTGTTTAAAGCAGCAGTACTACAAAATCAGGAAGTGACCAATTAAAATTCTGTTTTTTGGCTGTAAGCATGCAGCCAAAGTTCCAGTTTCCATACCTGTGAATGTTTTTTTTCCAGTCGTCTTTTGTTTTTTAGATATTTGCAATTTGAAGAGTTGTAGAGCTACAACAAATATGGCAGCTGACTAATTTCAGCTGCGCTTTTTCTTCAGAACTCTTCACATCTTTTGACAACAGCAGAGGGACCCTCTGCTGACCATTCCCGATGTCCCTGCAAGTCATGTAGATGTGCAGTTGGCAGCAGAGGGAGTTCCAGTGCAACATGCTCAGTGGCAGAAATGTAAACAAAAGCAGAGAATAACACAGTAAATTACTTGGTGATAGTAGAATGCCAGCGAGAATGAGTACCAGATATGTCATTAACAAGGCACAGGGAACAAACTGTCAAAAAAGCGCAATTTTTTTTTTCATAGTACTGCTGCTTTAAATGCTTTTCAGGCCTAACCATGATACTGCCACTGCCCGAAATGCAACAGCCAGTTCACCACGATGAGGAAAATAAATCCTCCTGCAAAATGATCCTGCGACTTCAACTTGTACTTATTTCATCCTGCTGCTGCTTTCTCAGTTGATTGAGAACTATGGAATTATCATTTCATAATGATAATGCCCTGGTTATCTCTGTTATCTCTGTGGTTTTAAGTCACTGTGGACTGAATGACATTTGAGTGCTGCTGCTGTTGCCTGTAGCTGCTGCCTGCTGCTCTGACTAGTTGCCACAAGAAGTAATGCATTGTCTGCTTCATAGAGATCCTCTTTACATAGTCAATCGATGCTGCTGCTGCACACATAAGTATCTGTATTGATTTTTTCCGGTGCAAGAGAAGGTGGATGGTGGGTTGATATTGGGACATCATGACTCGAGTTCTTAAATGTTTAAGCAATAATGCCTGACATGGTGTGTGTCATGCTGGGATAACATCACGCCTCAGGTGGTTGGGCATGAGGCCGCAGGCTGAGTGTGCCCAGTAACAGAGGCGTGACGTTATCCCAAACGACATGAACACTGGAGAGCATTATTGCTATTGGCTCATTGTTATACAGAATAAAAAATAATTTTAAAGATGTTTTTGTGTGGAAAAATATTTTTGTTTTTTAAGAGAAGATGAAACAATCAAGCAAATGCAAATCAAGCAAATGGTCATATATAGGTTCCCAGTGAGGCTGAGACTAGACCCGTGATGTTGTGCTAGGATAACATCACAGGTCCAGCACAAGACTAGCCAATCAGAGTCCAGGATTTTTTCATGCCATTGTATAATTAAGCAATAAGGCACGACACGGTGTGGTATATCATAGGATATCATCACGCCTTGGGTGGTTGGGCACGAGGCCGCAGTGACGATATCCCATGATATACCACACCCTGGAGTGACTTATTGCTATTATGAACTGAGTTTTGAGTTTAAAAAAAAATAAATATATAAAAGAAACAGGTTTTAAAACATTTTATGAACGTGTTTTTGGGTGGTGTAGGAGCACATTTTGAAAAAAATAGTTCTCAGACAGTAGCGAGCAAGTAGGCAGGTGGCGCCGGAACTCTTTCTAAGCCGTGATGATGTAGTCCGATATCATCATGGCTTCAAAGAGCTCTCAGCCAATCAGATTCCTCTATCTACGCTCCTCAGTTCATAATTGTACTTATTTTATATTTATCTAGTGTGTTGAGGAGTTCATCATCACGGCGACATGCATGACAGCCCAGGATTGGGATACAGGATGTTGGAATGCACCACATTTCACATTGCACAAGGACATGGTAAGTACTGAATTTGTCATTACTGGGAGGGATAGGTGACTGCAGCTTGGATATCTAAGTCAGATTGTAATTATATTATTTTTTTTCCTTTTTCAACACATGCAGGAATTCAAGAGCTGTTAACTTCAGGTGCACTGCTGCTGCTGCTGTTCAATATGTGTGCAATTCATTAACTGGTGCTAAGTATTTCTTAATTTGTGATGGTATTTCGTGGGTGGGTGGTGGAGGAGGTGGTTGAGGCCAGGTTGGTTTAGGGTTGGTGAAGGTGGTTAAGTTTTAAGTTTGTGGTTACTGCAGGACAGAGATGTTAGACTTTGACAGTAACTATCTTCTATATGGGTCTGTCAATATTCAGGATTTCCACTGCTGGGGTGTGTCTGTTACTTTCCTCCCAATCTGGCTGCTGGCTGTGCACATCAGACACAGTTTGTTCATGTCAAGTGTTCCAGTTTAACAGCCATTCCTTGGTGTAAGTGTAGCTTCATGTAATGATAGTGGTGGTGGTGGGGGGTCACCCAGTTGTAACAATGCTCAAAATGTCTTCTTCATTTTTTATTATTGCCAGCCACATACAAAGTACTTTGATTGGAATGGTGGCTTACTTTTCTGGTGGTCATTGCTGATGCAACCCATCTCTGTATGGCATTGGTGACTAAATAGATGTCTTCCATCCTGGTGTGTGGACGCTGAATCAAGGTGCTGCACCTGCGAGGTGTGGGCCACTGCTGGCAACTAAAAACATACGTTTTTTTTGTGGAAGACTGCTAGAGGAGGTGGAGGAGTAACTTAGCTGGACTCAGAGGCAGCATACTTGTCTGAGACTGCTGTTCATGCTGGAGCATGCATCTGTCAATATCATATATTTTCAGTGGTTGCTGGTATTTCTTGGCAGTACGATAGTGATGCATGACAAGGAGACGGTTTACACAATGGTTCATTTTATACATGGGGATGGGGTATTCATTGATTTCTGAGTAACATAGTACTGGCTGTGCACTTTCCGACTCAGTTGTTATTGTCGTATATACAGTGGTGGCACACTCAGTAGACACTTATTCATGGTGTCTTGGAGGAGGTATATGTGGAAATGGTGAAGATGTTCAGTACTGGTATTTGTCGCATGATGGGGCCATTGTGTGTTGCTGAAAGGATGACATATTCATTCCAGTTAGCATAGCAGGGGCCAATAAATTTTCAAAAATGAAATGAAGTAAACATTGTGACTAGGTTGGGTAATCAAATTAAATGGTTTAACTGGATGTGTAACACAGAACAATCAGCAAAATAAAATTTAAAATGCATAACAATAACATAAAATAAAACAGCATATTCAGTGGAAATGCGAGTGGTGATGCTGGTGGTGGCTGTGGGGGTGGGGCAGAACACCTTTAGCCTTCTTCCAATGACACATCATCCATGAAACAGCCCTCACAGTCTTCAAGACTGGAGTCATCACCAGGTGGAAATTCAGTTGTCATTGCTGCTTCATCTATCTCCTGCTAGTAGAGGTCTTACCACTGTGGACGTCTTCGTAGTCATCATTGTCCCTGAGACACGGTTCTTGGGGCAACACCATCAAAATAATTGTGTTATGTAGAATGTGAGCCTCATTCATTTTTATAAATGTTAGGATGGACACATTCTTCGGTGACAAATTTGTCCTATGGTCATGCATAATGGCCCCAGCAGAACTGAACACCCGTCATTCCACACTGACACTGGATGATGGGCAGCTGAGGCATTTAAAAGCAACAGATGCCAGTGCAGGCCAGTCACTCACTTTGCTGCTCCAGTACACCAATGGCTCATCAGTGATGCCAAGATGCTTGGTGTCTCCCATATAGGCATCCACCATACGTTGTGCTGCCTTGAGTCCTGCTGCCTCATCATGCTCCTCCTCCTTGTCTTCAATTTCTTCAATGCCCACCTGGTACAGAGCATCCCAAATGGGATTACCTGCCATGCTGTGCTATGACTTTGACATTTTGTCCGATTTGGTGGCCTCTGATGATTTACTGGTGATGGTGGTAGCAACACCTGGTATATCTATGCGTGCCCTTTGTGTCTCTGCATTTTTTATCTGTGCCCCATGTAGCCATCTGACAGGGTAACTGGTCAATTTGTCCACTCGCATATGACCCCCTTCAATCATGGCAGGCAAGCCACGTTTGTACCATAGATCCAGCATGGTAGCATTACCAAACTCATTAGACTGCATAACACCACATATATGTGCATTGCTGTCCAGTATATGGAGCATGTGACCCATTACATGAACAGAACTGTGATCATCACTTGCCTCCATCTGGTGACGGACATTTACCAGTGTCTGCCTCAGCACACGTATAAAGGGTATTGACTGACTTATACAGGCAGTGTCCGCACTCACAGCCTGTGTTGCATGCTCAAATGGACCCAGAATGTATATAATGCCATCCATTTGTCACCACTGCTCCATTGTTAGGGTGATGGACACTCCTGCACTGTCCTGGGTGGTGTGCAGCAGTAGGTAATCTGAAACAGCATTATACTGCTCCTAAAACCGGTCCAGCATGTACAGTGTGGAGTTCCACCTGGTAACAACATCAAGCTTTATACAGTGCTGAGGCAAATGGCTAGTGTGCTGCAGCTCACGCTGATGGTCACGGGCCTTTGCAGAATGGGCAAAGTGCACACAGATGTCTCTGGCGACAGACATAGTTTCCTTTATTTCATCGTGGTTCAGAAATTGCTGCACAACTAGATTGAGGCAGTGTGCCAGGCTGGGATCTCTGAAAAAATCACTGTCAGTAATGCACTTAACCACAATGGAGACATTATCACTGGCAATAAACCCCGCTGTGAGTGAGTGTGTGTTGAGCCACTCATCAATCTGATTTAGCAGCATATTCAGCATTTTCTCAGCAGTGTGAGACCCTGTAATACTTTGCATAGTTATGGTTGTATTCTGACAAATACCAGGTGTGTTGCTACCACCACAGTTTTACTTTATGCAGCTTTTGCCAGGGCCCAAATCAACAACCACCCCAGGTACCTGTGCCCAGTGTGCTGTTATGCACAGATATGAACTGCCCACTGTTTGCCCACTTGTCCACATATCCATGCTAAGGCAGATATATTTTGAGGCAGAATGCTTCATGGCATGTAGAATGGACTGTGAAACTCTGCTGTAGAGTTTGAGCATGGCACATTTGGAGAAATATGTTTGTGATGGCACCTGCCATTTGGGACAGGCAAAACGGTGGAATTCTGGATTCTCCTCAAAGAAGAAGGACAACAGGTCGATGGTGAGCACTTCAGTTGTGGCAGCATTCAGCTCACGTGCAGCAGTATGATTGGGGGGGTACTTTGAGTGCCACTCAAACACACTCTTCAATGTGGGCTGCATCTTTGGAATGGGTCAACAAAAATGCTTTACTTGTGCCACCAATGTTGTTCTTGCTGGTGTACCAGGTGACTCTTTGGGCCTGGGATGTGCAACATGTATGAAATTGGTTAGTTTGCTGGATTTGGTGCATGGTGGTGTACTTTTATAACTCAAGAGAGTGGCAGCTCCACTGCTATTATGCCCACTGATTGAGAGACAAAATGATTCCTCACACTCTTCCTCCACTGACCCACTCAGCCCTCCCTCCTCCTGTTCTATTGCACTACTGTCACTAACATTAAGCTTAAAAAGGGAGGTCCTGCCAACAGCTCTGGTATCTTTCAGGTGTTGGTTCCAGAACAATGGGTGCTTGTTTTTCAAGTGGGCATGCTGGCCACTGGTGCCTATGTGGCTGCCCTTTTTTCCACGACTTACACATGCTTGACACAGCTGACATATCGCCACAGTGTCATCAGCTGCATCAAGCATGAAAAAATCCCAAACTAGGGACTTTGCACCTCTAGATTTGACATGACACTGAGACTTGGGCAGCAGAGCCGAAGGTGTGGAAGTTTTTGCTTTTTGTGCCACTTGCATGATATCTACCATGTTACATTTGGGAAGTGGGGTGACTGGACTCCTTGTTGTAGGCTTGCTGATATCCTCACCCTCAGTCTTGTCATCTAAATGGGCTACATCATCACCCTTCATCTTTTTCACTTCTGGCTCCTACAGGAGATCCAACACCTCTTCATCATCTGTACCAAAACATTTTATATCCTCCTCTTCACCCCTATCACTGTCTACTGCCATACACACTTTTCCCTTCTCTGGGATCTCCTCACTGTGGGGGGGGGCTGACATTCCTTATGTCTTTCTCCAGGAGAAGCAGACTGAAGCTGGACACTGTCACCCTCACCACCATCAGCTGCTCCTTGAGCAGGAACAACAGTTACACTGACAACTTTTTCGACCTCCTCCTGGACCTCTGTGCCTCCACTGGTGTGAGTGTCTCCCTTATTCCCAGTATCATCCCCAAAAAGCATACTAGCTACAGATTGGGCAGAAAAAAAATTAGTCACAGACCTGAAACCACTTTTAACTTTGATTTTGCTGCTACTGGCTGCCACAGAAGCAGCAGAGACCACAGAGGTGTCAGGAGGTCTAAACCTCACTCTCAGGTTCTTGGCAATATTGGGAATGCAAGGAATCACAAACACATTGCATAAGAGTAATACACTTGTTTATTACTGCCAAAAAGGATAATTACACTTGCCCTAAGTAGTTCTTACCAATACAAACTGAGAACCAATGCTAAGCATTCCCTATACCTTGAGAATTCTCTGTGTCTCTTGGGGTCTCCAAGGTAGAAGACATAATGTCTCACATTATATACCTATGATAATTACTATGGTTACTGTAAGATTGAGACATTTCTAGTTACAGAGATGAGCCCTATTGACTAAATTAGAGGTAGCTCCACGGTCCAAGATAACATTATACGATTTTGTAGTAGTCATCACGTTGTGAAACAAAAGAGTACAGATCTTACATAAATCATTGTAGTAGTACAAATCACCAAAAGGTGGCAATGCTGACTTATATATATAAAATCATTACAAGGATACAGGTGTCCTAACATCTTGTAAGCAAGAAATACATATGTGTATTAGAAAGCAAAGTGTATAACAATAATATGCATACATATCCTGACATCTACTCTTATACGGTAGATGTCCTTAGCCCTATATTTTAGTATACATATACCTAAGTGCTGGCTGTCTACAGTGTACCTCTGGGGTACCAATAAAGGTGCAGGGACCTTGTGTAATGGAGGGCACTGATTCAGAAATAGGTTTACTTTTTCCAACAGACTTCTTTGAGCCACCTCCCACCCTAGCACCTTTACCTGAAGTTGAACATCTCTTGGCAGACATATTTATATGTTTGTTTCATTTAGCTTCCTCAGTCTGGAACTATATCATTATGTGTTTTCATTAAATAATAATAATAATTTTATTTTTATGGTGCATTTCAAATGCCAAGGCACTGTACAATTTGAAATCAAAAAACAAATCTTAATAAACAATCATAAAATCAGACATTGTCATATCATCATTAATCAATTAATCATTCAGTGTATGCCTGGTGCCACAGAAAAGTCTTTAGGGCTAGCTTGAAACCCTCCACAGTTGTGCATTCCCGTAACTAAGTATAAATAAGTGTGATTTAACTACTGTCTGTAACCACCTTATGCTTGAACAACCTATGTAATCAAAAGTTTTTCTCCACTGTATTTTACCTTGTATTGTTATCCCGGGTCTCCCCTGAAAAAGGGACCTTCGGGGCTCACTGGGCCTACCTGGTCACCAAAATTTAATAAATAAATAAATAAATAATAACACCCGCAGTGCTATCTACAAGGGCAAATGGAAATCAGAACAGGTAGCTGCACTGTCGTGTATATAATTACCTACAACTGCTACTGTAGCCTATTTGAGTGCAAAAACAAGATTTTATTTTTTCAATTACAAAAGCACGAGTTAAGTAACATGGGGTAACAGGAGGACGGAAGTAAGAGACTTTCAATACAAAACAACAGAGAACACCACCTCAACAAGGTTCTGCAGTAAATCTGAAAAGGATACTTAAGTAATTCTTAATCAAATGTCAGTTTTTAAATGGAATGATTATTACACAACTTTATGATAACCGGGTAGGTGCTGGTAGGTTCACAAAAACTAAACTAAACTAACTGCACAGAACACCTCTTGGTCAAAATACGAACTACAGTCCAGATAAGTGGTATCTGGATAAGGTGAGTACTACAATGTGTTAGGACTTACTAAATACAGTTTTGGCTTACAGATGTATCAGATGGAAAGGACAACAAGATCTGAAATGAACAAAGTCACCTCCAAAACTCATGCAGGGAACATCACTATCTAGTTGACAACTATGTGGTTTTTCATATAGTAGCCTAGTCCAGGTAATAAACAACAGTGGTGTAACAGGGAGGAAAGGGTTAATATGGTAAACAAATTCAATGGAAAAACAGAAATGCTGCAATGCAGAGGCTAGATCACAATTTTAATTTCTGTGAACAATTCAATAATGCAGTGTACCTGGATATGGACAAGTCAAGTGGTCAATGTACACGAATACTTTCAATAAAAAATAAATCACAAAAGTGATTAAGCAAAGGGAAACAGGAACAGAACTGTTCAGTCAGAATATAGTAACTGTTCAGATAAAGTTGCCCCAAAAAGGGTCAATATGTAAGAAAAATATAACAAACAAGTAGCACACAAACAAAAAGTATTAAGACTTAAATGAAATTACGGAAACTCAATCACAACTTGTGAGAAATATGTCAAATATTAGGAACTAGCCTGCTCCACTTTCAAATACACACACACAGATACACCACACAGTCGACCCTCCCCCACTCAACTCCCTCACACACACAGACACAGAGAAAACTGAAAACATTAAGTTTAACTAAGTATTCTCCAAAGATACAAAAAAATGTCCACTAGCAGCACTAGGAACTAAACTTGAGATTTTGGGAGCAATTAACGCTCAAAAATCACAAATAAAAAGGTTTTTGAAGAGTTTATTGGCTGTGATGCACCAGACTGAACTGCTGTCTGACTCAACAGATAATATACTGTGCAGCAAACAGCCTGCACACGACATTTCAGCTATCTACCCACAATGCACTGCAATTTCACTTGTGAAATTGGAAAACACAGGCGAAATTCTGGATAATGGTGAAATTTCACCTTCCGTGAAAATGAAATTGGCAAAATTGGGCAAAATTTCACATTTACATGAAAGCAGAATGGGAGGCGAAATTATGTTTTGCCTAGGTGAAAAATTTTGCGTAATGCGGGAACTACGCGAAATATTTCACTAGGCGAAATTTTCCAGTTTCACACATCTCTAGTCTACGATGGTGCACAGACAAGCTAAAATACCTTGGCATTAATCTACATCCCTCTTCCCACATTATGAAAAAGATCAGTCTGGATGCCATTGTTAACACACTCAAGGACTACCTTAAGTGCTGGTCCAAACTTTCCCTATCATCGTGGGGTCGTATGAATATAATTAAGATGAATGTACTTCCACGCATCTTATGTCCTCTACAGATGTTTAATTGGATCCTCCCTTAATCTTCGTTCTCACACCTAGATAAAACCATTAGTGCCTTTCTATGGCTCAGGAAAAAAGTCAGACGAAATTATCTCAAACTTACTCATCAAAAAATAGATGGTGGGCTCCAAACACCTAACTTTTACCTATATTATTTAGCCATTCATCTAGCCAGAATCAGATTCCATCTGCTTCCCACAAACCCTATTCAGAACTCTTCTTACTGCCCCCTTTGGGTAGAAATCAAACACACACTTTGCTCAATGCATGCTATCGATTCCAAAACTCTCCTCTTCATTCTCAAAAAGAACCTTCCTAGACCCTTTCAAGATTCACTTCTAGGCTCCTTGCTTCACACACAATCCCAGTTGAACTCTTTTCTCAAAATGAACATTTATAGGGACATGGCCAAACCTCTTTTCTATAACCCTAACCTTTTAATTTCTGGTAAAACTATAAAACCTCACACTTTCTGGCCAAACATGGGGGTAAACAAAGTCGAGGACCTGGTTATGGACCAAAAAATCATGTCCTTTCAGGTAGCCAGTTCCCGTCTCCACTGGTCCACTACTCAGATTTTCAAAACCTTCCAGATCTCCCATATGTTGCTACAACATTTTGGCTCCGGCATTTGGCCTAAATCTTTCATGACCACCCTTTCTACATATCTCATCTCTATCCCAAATACTCATCTAATTTCATACACATACACATTTTTATTAACCACATTGGTGGCTTTGGAGGGCCGAAGGTTCTATTGGTGGGATAATACTCTCCCATTAACCACTCCCTCCAGGCCATGGTCTAAAATCTGGAAGCACTTGTATAAATACATCAAGTGGGACAGATATAGATGCATGCAATTTCAGATTAATCACAATTTGTATTTTACCCCAGTCAAGCTTCACCAAATGGATAAGTTATCCTCTAGCTAATGTCCCAAATGTCAAACGGCACTGGGCGATTTGCTTCATATGTTGTGGTCTTGTGAAAAAGTTTATCCCTTCTGGTTAGACATCCAGCAGTGTCTCAACCCTCTAATGGCCTTATCAGGTAATTTTACACCTGAGATATGCATTTTAGGTGATTATATTCAGTTGAGAGGCTGTACTTAAAGGGCCCACATGTCTCTAGTTTCTGCCTGTGCTAAGAAAGTTATTTTGAGACATTGGCTAGACATGACTATACCTAATTACGTAGAATGGTATAAAGAAGTTATGTTTACTCTACAAGCAGAGCATATCATTGCAGGTACTACAAACAGGACAATCAAATATAAGCAAATTTGGAATCCACTTTACACCCTTATATCAACCTATTAATCTCATTTTCTTATGCACACTGTCTAGGGGATAACTCCCTTTTTCCTTTCGCTGCCTTCAGTCTGGGATCTAACGTTTTTGTTTTACAATATGACCTATTACTTATATTCAGTGGCAGACAGAGGCGGTGGGGAGGGGTGGCAGGGTGTACAGACAACTTAATATAGACACTGGGTGGGAGGGTGTACAGTCAACTTAATATAGACACTACCTTCTTAGTTGTATACATCTCCTTAATGTATGCAAAATGTTATTGTATCTCATTTATATCTTTAGATTTTGCTTCTCTGCAGTATATATGTTGTCTGTAGAATGTTGTTGCATTTGTTTGTTAAATAATAATAAAGTTTACTTAATTAAAAAAAGAAATAAATGCTGGCCAAGTGGAGCATGCTAGGGACTGTTTGGTATGAACAGTGGTTCGCCCCATGGGGTTCTGTTTCTTGATTCTTTAGATTTCAACGTGGATGATACTCCAGGGGAGTCCAGGTACACAAGTGCATTGCAAGATGCAGAAAAGAGCTCAGGGAGGTGAAACCCTGAGGTAAGTTGAAACACAACATCAAAGATACTAACCTGGTAGTATTTGACAAATTCCTAATATATACAGTCTTAGAACTGCAATTTAGTAATACAGTGATTAACAAAGAAATCAATACAGACCTAACCAGGAGGAGACTAATAGTGTGTTTGCCTAGGGGAAAGTCTCCTATTCTACCCCAAATGGCTACTGTTAGACTAGCTTAACTAGCAGGAAAACCTCAGCCAAGCTCTGTGATCTCCCCTCAGGCTGGGAGAAAGGAATGCTTGTCTGAAAATACTTTATGAATTGAGGGGGTTTAGTGGGAGGGAGAGAAAGAGGTTCTGCTTAAGATCATTTATAATGGGAAGTCTTACTTTTTACTTAGTATAAGTGTTATCATGCTCATAGTGGTGGGGGAATGGCTGATTTGCAAGCAGCATAAAATTGTGGGCAACCCTTTACGTGTGCAGGGGGCATGTGATAGTGGCATAACTGTATGATAGGGATGGATGGACTGGTCCACTCAAAATCACCCTCCAATTTAATATAGTTTGATAGACTCAGGTAGATACATACTTTTCAGCTGGAGTCCTTTAGCCGGTCCACCTCTCTTCCTCCAGTCACTTCAGTGGTTATTTATTTTATGTTTTGTTTCTGTTCCTCTTTGCAATGACAAAAATGCCCCATAAATAAAAAAAAGCTTGTTTTTTTTATGCCAAGCTAGCATGCCACCACTACTTACTAATGTTCCTCTTGCTCTGTCACAGCTATACCAGGGAGCAGTCGGCAGAGCAAGTAAGAAGTTGGAGGCTGGTAGGAATGTTTTAGTATGCTGATGCTGGTCTGCATGCCTGGAGGTCAAGCAGGAGGGTGTGGGCGAGAAAGCATTGTGGACACGGGTTTAGAAAAAGTGCAGGCAGATAATCAACTGAGAGTGTGGGCAGGTGGTCAAGTGAGCAACTGTGGTGTATGCTAATGCTAAGATGGGCACACTGGCCCGTAAGTATGGGTGCAACAATTTAAAACTGAGTGAGTGTTTCAAGCAGGCAGTTGGATTGGTGGACAACCAAGTCGGAGAAGACAGACAGCATCAGGTCTGTAGTTTTAATTTTGCATTTAAACAATAACATGCAAGACTGCAAGGGAAATATGGTGGAACTGGGGAGGGACGGGGGGTATCAGAATGATACTGTTTGGCCAAATGGATCTGTGTTCCACAATAACTGTTACCCATAAACATACCTGTCAAGCCTCCCAGAATTAGGAGGGAGCAGGGATGTTCATCATTTTGACCCTTGGAATTTCTTTGCCCCTCATCCTCTTCACAGTGGATAAGGTGTTGCTTCTGCCCAAAGTGCTGTAAATTCAGGCTTTAAAACAGCAAAATAATTGTAATATTGTACATTAAAATGTAGAGTAAAAATTAAACAGACACAAATACATGTACTGATAAATTTCTAAAGCAATCTGAACTTGCATTTTCAAGCTTAATGATGTGTCCTATTTTTTATCACATTTTTGATTACCAGGCTCTTGAATTTCATTGTCAAAAGATTAATAGGTATGGTTGGCATTGACAAGGGTCTGTCTACTAGAACATAGAAGTGTGGGTGTAAGAGCAACTTGATTTAAGGGGGTGCATGTGGGACTTTGCATAGATTTATGTTGCTCCCATCATCTAAGCCCCATCCCCAACAAATTTTATGATATAATTTCAACTACTGTAATTGTATCTGCATTAGATTGTATATTTATGCCTTGCCTTTTTGCTATGATTGCTATGCTTTACCAGTATATGCATTTTCTCCTGTGTGCCCCTCCCCTGGGCAGCACCACTAAATTAGCCTTGCCATTTTCCTTTGTAGTCACCAAGTTTTGAAATAAATTGCTGTGCTCTATTTGAATGAATAAACCAAGACCTTCTATAACATGTTTTTTTATTATTATGCATTTTGAGAAGAAAAAATGGGAGGATGGTGTGGCAAAGAAGAGTTAAAATAGGTTCTGGCATAAAACTTTTATTTCCCTAGGTACTTTACTGGTGGGAGGGGGCTGTCAGCATAGTTTGAGAAAGGAGACAGCGCATTGCTTATACTAGGATGGGGGCATTTCAGCAGATGGGGTAGACATGTATACTGAGACACAAGGGTGTCTGCTGATGTGGGTAAGGAGGTTTTTATAGTGGGACAAGGATATTTCTGCATAAAGGAGTCAGGGATATACATATAAGGGCAGGGTAGGTGTCAGTACTACTACATGGAAGGGACTGGGTTTGCATACTGAGTTATTCTGGGTAAAGGAAATGTGTTTAACCAGTGAGAGTGTCAGCAGATCAGAGGGATGTATGTTTTGTGATGAGGATGGAATCCCTTGGTCAGTCAGTAAATTCATGAACGTTGAGCACAAGGGGCATCTCTTTGGCAGAGAAAATGTGAGACTGAGCAAAACAAATGGGCAGAATGCAGTTAGACTCACAGACCAACACACTCAGGTTAACAAAATATTTTCTATTTTTCAGGGCATTTAGTAATTGCATTCAGGTATTAACATTCATTTCCTAAAGGTTCTGATTAGAATCAGAACTAATAAGAAATTGTCAGGATTTTGGCCTGGATACTGATCCTGATAATAAGGGTCAGAACCTTTTTATGTCCTCCATCCCTACTGTGTGGGTTTGATATCTAAGGTGAGTTGTCATGGCATCCAGCCTTGGGGGTCATGTGCCCAGTCTCTTCTTCACAGCAGTACAGCTATCTGCGAGAGTGCTTCCTGCACTGCTCTGATATACTGTGCATAATAGCTAACCCTTGGTGCATTTTTTATTATTATATGTACCTTCTCTGTCTTCCCAGGGGTATTTATAAGCACGTTTATTGTCTGCCCACTATCACCTGTAAAGCTGCCTGGAGGTATGCCAATGTTCCATATGCAATTCCGCCTTTTGTTTATACTAGTGAGAGGTGTGCTCACTTCTGCTGCACTGCTCAGTCAAGCCCGCAATTGAGCTCCCTGGGCAAGAGCTGCAAAATGGTTGCTCTAAGGGAGTCAATGTGTAATGTGCAGGTTCAGTTGCTATATTTGCACCTTATGCCTCCATGGCTGTTTTCTCAATGCAGCCATCTGGCTTGTTGGGAACATATGCTTTGTATGGCTGATAGCTACATGTTTATAATTACAGCCCCAGGCATCCACACCAACTTCAATTCGGCCAGGGAATTGGATACACGGTGGCCAGGGCTGTATGGGAGGGCATGGTGTTTCATGGGAGGTCCACCACAAGTGCACCTGAAAGAAAAGGTCCCCTGTGTTCTGATTTGATTTGGCCCATGCAGGCACATCTGTACACAGCTGTTGAAAGTTTGACAGGCCATGGAGGCTGATAGCAGATCTAGATATGTGCTTCCCAATTGACCCCAAAAAGAGAAAGAACCCTCTCATTTAAAGTAACAGGATCCTTAGCACAATTCACATCTCGTGCAGTTGTCATTTGCTGGTGTGATCAAGTATGGATCTCTTTGGAGGTGTCAGGGGTATCTGGATACAGCTGCATCATGCTTTGAGTTTGCACCACCTAGTGACCCAGGGAGTTTTTGGCAAAATGTTAAAAGGGTAATATGGGAGGGGAGAGCAGAAGGAAGGTTAAGCATGTATAAAGTGCAGCGATCTGGCAGAAATGGATCCTCACAAGAGTGTAATCTATTAAGAAGGGAGAGTGTCAGAGAGGATTAATGCAGGTAATAGGATGTGAAAGTGTTCATCTGGAACAGCTCCAGCTAATGCTGGGGTGGGGGTGGTGAGGTGTCAGGGTAGCCAGCACAAGGAATCTGTGATCTGGTTAATGCAGAAGGGTAGGAGTGTGTTAGCCATAAAATGGGTGGGAAACAAATGAAAAACAAAAACTGCATGTAAGCAGACCAGGTCATTACAACTGCTGTTGATGAGCTTATGCGGGAGTACAGATGAAAGGATCAGTTTCTTGCACTCACAACTGGCCCTCACATTGGATTTCTAACAAGGACCTACAGGGAGGTGGGGGGGGATCAGGGTGAAACTGCCTGCTGGTGATTTAGCCTACTGTGTTTGCATCCACCAACTGGCCCCGATTGTTGAGATCAAACAAAAAGAGTGAGTCTTCCCAAGCTCAGGGAATTATGAGCAATTTAAGGCTGTCCTGGTAAATACACCTCTGAGCATCTTTGTAATCTTTCCCTTTCTTTCACCCTCCCACAAGAGCCTCCATTCTCTTATCAATTTGGTATGAATAGGAGGTAAGGATTATAAGGAGGTGGCAGCTCAGTTGAGTTGGATGTATGGGGAGAGTGTGCTCAGTTGTTAATGTATAGCAGCTGATTTCCCTGTGAATGAAGGCATCTTTGCAAATTTACTATGGTGACAATTTACTGTTTGCACTCAGATTTAAAAGTTTGGATTTAAAAAATTACACACACACACACATGCACACGCACACATTTTGCTACACAGCTTTGGGGCACATTCTGTGGAGCAGATATTGATAGTGAGAGAATGGCAAGATACTTTTCTTTCCAGAGGTGGTTTACATGGTCATGAGGGAGTCTCCGCGGCAGTCTCCCTTATGAATATCCAGCCACCCTGACTGTAGTTTTCAAGGTTTGGAAGGTGGAAAAACCTCTGAGCTGTTACACAAATTGCGGGGGCAGCTGTAATCCCATGGAAACCTTAGTGCCAACCCACTAGGAGTGTTCATTGCCACTTGGACTAACACATCGGCAAGCCTACCACACAAATTTCCTCCCTGTGCCCCAGCTGCTAGGTGCCCAAAAAAGCAAGGAAGGGGAGGAAAATGGGAACTGAATGGGGGCATATCTAGGTAATCTTGAAGCAAGAAAATGCACCATGGGGGTATTTAGAAAAGGGGGAGAGTACACCTGTCACAAAATACATACACCTTTTTCTACTCACGTACAATTTACCAACAACTAGTGTTTACACATAAATTGTACATCAGTTTCCAGTCTCAGTTCACATTTTTGACATTCAGGTGTTCTGTGTAGAATTCTGACTTAATGTGTGTCAGTTGGTGGAGCCAGTAGTTCGTAGTCCCATTTGACTTGGGCTACTTCAGTCCTGGATGTAGCAGTGACTGCTCAATGTTGAGAGCCCAGTGTTGCTCCTTTGGGGGTAGTTATCTGGTTCTGATGAGGTAAAAGTTTTGTCAAGACTGATCTGTTTGGTGGAGAATCCATGGCAGAAGAGGAATTTGCTGAGGCTCTGGAACCATGACTCTTGCTACAGTACTACAAGTCCTTAGAGGGGTATGTGTTTGCTGTCCCAAATGCCCTGCAGCAGTTTTCTAATGTTGACTTCTTTGGTTCTGCTTTGGTTCTGCCACTGGTCCAGAGGAACAAAGTAGTGAATGTCATTGGAGAGTAGGGGGAGGTATACTGTACATCTGAAATTGCTCTGTGGATTCTCTGCTCATGTTGGTCTTGTAGGTTGCCTTGGCGTTTGTTGGTGTGGGATTTTTCTGTCTACCCCTTATACAATGGACAAAATCAGAAACTTCAGTGGGTTAAGTGAAATCATGAAATACACAGTTCCTCTCAATTTTAAAAGTTGGAGAGGCCATTCTGCATCATACCCAGATCTGCTACAGAGTGTCTCACTTCAGTAAAAGCTGATCTTTTTTTATTAAGCTTTGCCAAATAAGCCTAGTATATGGAGATTAGGTGGCCATACTATATTAAGGAACACTATTCTCCCTAACTAGATGCAGCAGACTTTTCTTAGTGGAGGAGAGAAGAAAGAGAGCAAGGAGGAGTCTGGGTTTGTGCCCTGCTTTTGGCTAGGATGCCAGGGAATTGGTGGGCTCATTGTATTTTAAGGGCAGTTCTGGAGATGGAAAAGTTCCAATAGAAAATGCTGAAGAAAGTCATTGACATTTCTTCCCTCTGCCCCCTCTGAGACTCCTATAATTCACAAGTTATCCCATCTACTTCAACACTCAAGGTCATTCAGTTTGTCCAATAAAAGAGCAATTTCCAACTTCAGAATGTGCAGTTCTATGCCTGTCTTGCTGTCCTGGATGTCTAAATGTTGGAGTGTGTCCCTTCTGCATCAAACACCCTCATTGTTAGGACTCCATTCTGTTTTTAAGAGACAATATAGAATCCTTAACCTCAGAGACTTCTTGCAATTTTTTTTCAAACACTTCCTTAATCATCAGGTCTACTGTAGCTGCAGTAATCTCACTCTCAAGAGTCTTGCTTGCTGTCCAGCCAGCCAAAACTGGAGTGCTTTTTTAAAAGTCATTTTGAGAGGAAAAACTAGTCTGGACCCCTTGATCTTGATATTTTTTGTTTCAGGGGAATGAATAAAAATGAAATCTGAAGATAGTTTTCAGTTCACAGTGCTTTCAAAATTTTGAATTTTTTTTAAATAATAGCCCGAGGATGAGACCCAATGGTCTAAGTGGTAGTCTCTTCAACAGCCAAATCAGAAGTCATGGGTATCATTTTCAAGGTCTAGCACAAACCGACAGGCCCTATTAAGCAGCATCCATAATCTGGGACAGTGCACTATCATTTACCAAGCCACCCAATTCATAAACAACAAGACCATAGACAATAATGCTTGTGATAATGCTCTGCACCAGTTGTTTCTTAACCTCAGGTAGAAAGTTTCCCCTGTGCCAATGGAAGAATCCATGTCTTGAGTTTACTGCCTTAAAAACATAATTTATGTGATCTGCAAATGTCAGGGCACTGTCCAGGATAAAGCTTAGGTACTTAAACATTTTCACTTGTTCAAGTGTGACTCCAGGTGAAGAGGAAATGCTTAAGCCAGCAGAGATGTCAGGCATTTTGCAGTTACAGAGCAGCATGAATTTCATCTTCCTCTTATTTATTACAAGGAGGTTTGAAGAGAACCATTCCTGAATGGAGGTAAAGTCTTTTTACAGCCTCCCTGCAAACTATCCAAGCTCTTGCCTCTTGAAATAATGACAGTATTGTCTGCATATAGAAATGTATTGGTTGATATACAGGCCATGTGTAGGTTGTTTATGAGTAGACAGAATAGTAGAGGCCCAAGAATAGACCCTTGGGGGACCTGTACATTGACTGACCTGTTATCAGATAGTATATTCCAGAATTTTACAGCTTGTGATCTATAGAACCAGCAGACTATATCATCAGAGAGGATCATGGCATAATCCTCACGTCAAATGCCTTAGCGATATCTATGAATATAGATCCAGCCAGTTCGCCATGGTCAAGCACATAGTGTATTGCATCTGTAAACTCCTGGGGTGCAGTCATGGTGCTGAAGTTCTTCCTGAACCCATCCTTCTTTTTGGCCTAGAGTTCCTGCTGGCTGAGAAGAGATGGAATTGCCCCCGTTGGGGAGGGAATGACTATAGCCTGTTTCCAAGTATCAGGGGTGGAGGCTAAGAAGAAGAAGAAGTTGAAGACAGAGGTAACAGGTAGGACAGTGACATGGGTGGAGAGATGCAGAAATTTGATGTAGAGGTCATCAGGGCTTACACCCTTGTGGGGGTTTAGAGCCAAGAGGGCTTTAAGGGATGCAGTGGAAGAGACAGGAAAGAACAGGAAGGGATGGCATGGGGTGGTGGGGGGGAGGAAAGAAGAGAACAGGCATGGGAGGTGAAGAAGGAGTTGAAAGCTGAGGCACTAGAAGAGGGGTCAGAGACAGGAATGTCACCGACCTTGAGGACAGGTGAGGGACTAGGGTGCAGAGACAGAAGAAGGAGTGGATAACCTTCCAGAACTTGAAAGGAGAATTGTGCATCCCATGATGGCTCTCCTCCTTTTGGGGGGGGTACAGCATGATCTGCTGCTTGATCACCACCTAGTGGAAGCTGTGTGAAATTGCAGCAGTCACTTTCCTTGTTGGCCAGGTGCAGGTCGCTGAGGTGAACTGTCTTCATGCAGTACCTGTGCACCATAGCATGCATGCCAGCCTGGGAAAAAAACACTTTCAGGAGAAAACTACTTGAGTGAGGCAGGATGATTGCATGTGTGCCACACCACTGACCCATGGTGGTACAAAGGTGGAAGGTAAGTTTTGGGGTGGGTGGGTGATGGGGCTTGGGGCAAAATTCTGGAAGGGGGCCACCCAGATGCATGTCAGAGAACAGAATAAAAAAGAAATATTGGAGGACAAAATCTGTGTTGCTGGCTGTAGTGATGGGTGACCAGTTGGAAGCCACAGGGTCAGCATGGAGGGAGGACAAGTCAAGCAACCTAAAGAACCTAGTCTGAATGAACTGGGAGTGGGGACTTTGGGACAATGACTCTTGCAAGCACAGTAGATCATAAGGTGGTCACAGCGGACATTGGGGACGGTACCAAGAATTAGCCAAGAGACATCTCAGGAGCCCAATTAACTTTCATTAAATATTTTTTTTTCAAACTCACAAATTGTAGTGAGAAAGAAATTCTGTAATGTGGACTAGCAGGACTTGAACCCAGGACTCTGGAACACCATTCTGTTGCTTTACCCACTGAGCTACAGTTCTCTGGTATTCGATATCCTGCAACTAGGAACAATTGAGGTGATAATTAGATGATTTTTTTGCGCAGTATTAATCAATGTTTAGCAATTGAATCACAAATTGTAGTGACAAATTCAAAACTCAGATTCAGTTCCAAAGGGAAATGTGATCACTTTGGAGTAAACAGGAGACAAGGAATGCAAAGTTTATTTATTTTATTTATTTATTTAAAATTTGGTAACCGGGATAGGCACACTGAGCTGAGGCTCATTTCCAGGTGCAACATGGGGAAAGAGAAACACATGATAAAACATTTATACGATAATTCCCCCAAAAATACACAGTATACAAATCCACAATTAGGAAAATAAGACGTGATGAGCCGAGTCTGAGCAGACGTGTTCCGAGCTGCTCCTAGGCCCCGAAACAAATTTAAGCTTTAAAAGTCTCCAGTACTGGTAAGTGGCGAGTTAAAACACCGGGTACCAGTTGTGGTGGTGCAGCGGGCTTGATCGGGAGTTAAATCACGAAGGAGAGGGCTGCAAGGAAGCGGTGGTGACTGCGCAGACAGCACGATTACTGCAGAAGTAAAGGGCCATCTCGCAGCATCAGTATGGAAGTGGAGGCTACGGAGCCTCTTGTGGCGAGAATACCGCTAGCTAAAAGGCCTAAGCCCCTATCCCCTGACCGGAATGAGCAAGATGGGGATTCTGATAAGGAAGGGGATGTTGTTAAGGCTTCTGATGATATTCAGGAAACTAAAAAGCTGCTACAAGGGCTGGTGCTTAATTTTGCAGAGGTGAAGCCTGCATTACACTCATTAGCACAACGAATGGGGGATGCAGAAGCAAGGATTTCCTCCCAGGAAAGGAAGGTTTCCACAATGGATCAGGAGCTAGTGGCCATGAGAAAACAAGTTAAAAAGCTAGAAGAGAGGATGGATGACCAAGAGTCCAGAAGCCGGAGGAATAACCTGATATTGTCAGGGCTTCCAGACAGGGCTGAAGGGTCGGACTGCATTTCCTTTTTGCAAGATTTATTGTTTAAGTTGTTGGGCCCTACTCCTTTCGGGGAAGCTTACAATTTGGAGAGAGACCACAGGGCTCTAAGAGAGAGATCCCCCCTCTGGGTGCAAGGCCACGGGTGATAATTATGCGATTCCTGAATTATAAAGAAAAGTCCCATGTGCTGGCTACTGCAAGACAGAAGAAGACACTTCAATGGAATGGTGCGTTGCTGTGGGTGTTCCAGGACCAGATACCAATGGTTAGGGAGAAGCAGAAGGAGTACTCTGAGATCAAGAAGAAGCTTTATATCACAGGAATTAAATTCTGTTTACAATACCCTGCCACTTTGATGGTATGGCTTCAGACTGGGGAGAAGAGATACTTGACTGTGAGAGATGCCCTGGAGGGCCTGCGCGTGGAACTTCCAGAGCTATTCAAAGCGCCGACTTGAATCTCAGGCTGAAAAGGAAGAGGTGGGATAGAACTGAGGACTGGGACTGTGGAGAATGAAGGGATATGGCAAACTTATCCTGATGTTCAGGGTTTTCATTATGAATGATTTATAAGATAGTTTGAATTGTTTAAGACCTACTTGTTTTGTTACTGTGGGCCAACCTTGGGGGGGGGCTAATTGAGAGCTTCAGGGTTTGAGGCAGGTGGGAGTGTGATAGATGTGAGGAGGATTGGTAGGGACTAGAAGATAGGGTAATATGTGGTGGGAAGTTGAGGGGTCTTGTTGGGTTTAGCATACAGTTCTAAATGTTAAGTGGACCCCCCACTGAGAGATTAAGTTAAGCGGGGAAGAGTGAGACCGGAGGAGTGATAGACAACAGACGAAGAAAGGGAGATGGGACCCTTATCCTAGGAAGGGTGTTGAAGCTAGTACGGGGTAGAAAGAATTGTTTGGGGATTTGTCGGTAGATGGTAATGTGTTGAAGGGATACGCAGTTTAGTTGAGATATAGGGATTGAGGAGCTAGCTGGAGGGGTTGATTTATAGTATCGGTTGAAGCCCCAGGGAAGAAAGTTAAACATATTTGTTTAGGAGATATGGGGTAGATTTGGTGCCCAGAGGGAGAGGTGTAGATAGGGAGGGGAAGGTTGGAGTAAGAAGGAAAGTGGGATACAGGAGGAGAAGTAAATATGTTTTAGTTATTTTTAGATAGGGGCTGGGTACTTGGAGATGCTTTGATAATTGGAGGGGCGGAGGAGGGGCGTGGAAAGAGGTTCATCCATAAATCGAGATTTGAAAGGAGGGCGATCTCAGGATCGGGGGCAAGGGGGTTGGGGGTGGGTTTATGGAGATAGGAAGGAGAGACTCCACTATAGAGAAAAAGGGGGTAGCAGACCAAGAGCATGTGCAAAATGAAGGCTTGATTATAATAAGTTTCAGATTTCAGAATGGCAGGGGTTAAAATTCTTTCATGGAACACTAAGGGTCTTAGGGGTTAGCGGAAAAGAATAGTAATCCTTAGACATATTGAACCGCTGGGGGCCCAAATTGTTGCCCTGCAAGAAACCCACTTATTAACAGAGGAGGGGAGGAGGTGAGTTGTCTCAAGCGATTGTGGATGGGTTAGGTTTTTGGGGTGGGTAAGGAAAAGGCATCAGGGGATGTGGTGATTTTAATAAAGAAATCTTGTTTGTACAAGGTGGAGCATGTAATTGTTAGGGAGGATGGCAGAGGGGAATATCTTTCTGGTACCTTGTCTGGTAAAGCATTAACAGTGGCCTCTATTTATGGCCCAACCCCCCCGACCCTGATTTCCTTGCTTCACTAGAGAGGGATATGGCTGTGTTGTCTCAACACTCCCTTATTTTGGCAGGGGACTGGAACACTTGTTTTAATAATTTGGAGGACAGGATTCCACTGTCTAGAGGGCCTCTGTCTAGGGCTCAGATTGCCCTGAATAGATTAATGGAGGCTATGGCTTTAGTAGACCCGATCAGGACTTGCTCTATGGGGGACAACAATATAACGTTTTACTCGGCGGCCCACAAGAGTCAATCTCATATTGACTTCTTTTTGGTAAATGGGGAGGCACTTAGGGAGGTTAAGGAAGTGACTACTGAGGATAGAGTTTTTTCGGATCACTCCCCTATTCACTTGAGATGGGAGCTGGTTCCTATCCCTCCTAGACTGCATAGATGGAGATTTAATGATTCTTTATTAATGGTGGCTTCAGTTCAGGGAAAATTAGAGGAAGCCCTCCTGGAGATTATCCAGCAACAGTTACCCACACTACAGAACAAAAAGTTAGAGTGGCCAACTTGTAAGGTGCTGTACGCAGGGGTAGTGCAGGGCCTCGCAGTGCAAAGAAATAGACTGCAAAGGGCAAAGGAGGAATTTATTATGGGGGCTATCGAATCGTTGTCTCCATTGGAAGGGTCCTCTGTGGAAATTGACGCAGAACTTAAAAATTTGAGAGGGGAAATGGAGGATATCCTGAATGGAAAAGTGGAATTTTGGTTGGAAAAGATCAAGGCTAAGTATTTAATGCAGGGAGATATACCTGGGTGATTTTTAGCAGCAAAGGTTAAGGAATGGGAAGCTAATAGAATGATTACTTCTATGCAATATGCTGGACAACGGTTAACAGACCCCCAGGAAATGCGAATGCTTTTGCGTCTTATTTTAAAGAAATCTATCAAGCAAAGCATGGGGCCACTGAGGAGGAAATTAGAACATTTCTGGAGGGAGTGCCACTTCTAGTCTTAGACCCCATACGGGCTAGCAAGTTAGAGGCCCCTATAATGGAGATAATGGAGGTGGTCAAATCTTTGCCCCATGGTAAAACCCTGGGACCAGATGGGCTTACGGCCAAGTTTTATCAGGTGCATATACAGACGATACTTCCTATACTCCAAGAACTTTTTAATACCATAATGTGAGAAGGGGTGTGTCATGCTCCATTGTACCAGGCATATATCACACTTGTTCCCAAACCAGATAAGCCTAGGGATATATCAGGCAATTATAGACCTATAGCTCTGATGAATCAAGATATTAAAATTCTTACTAGAATTCTAGCTAATAGAATATTGAGCATTTCTCCAGCTTTAATTAGTCATGAACAAGTGGGCTTTATGCCAGGGAAGGGTGCACATGATGCCCTTAGGAAGCTACACCATATACTTAGCTATGTACCAGACTATCAACTACCCCTAGCTCTGATATCCTTAGACACAGAAAAGGCCTTTGACAGGGTCTCCCATCCCTTTCTCTTTGCTACAATGGAAAAGATGGGTTTTCCAGAGGACCTGATTAGAGGTATCAAAAATCTGTATGCAGCTCCAACAGCTAGAGTATTGTGCAATGGTTATGTTTCCCAAGAGATTCGTTTAGAAAATGGGACCCGTCAAGGATGTTCCCTCTCACCGATTTTATTTAACATATATTTGGAACCTCTGCTGAAAGCTATTAATATTGATGCACAAATAAAGGGGATTAACATTGTGGGGTGGCAGCTAAAATTTTCAGTTTTTGCTGACGATATACTTCTCCACTCACAGGACCCGGCAACAAGTTTAAAAAAACCCAATAGATTTAATGAAGAAATACTTTAAAGTTGCGAATTATAAACTAAATTTGGCTAAGACCCAGATTATGCCTTTGACACCCTATGTATGTAAATCAAATTTTGCACCATTACAGATACAATGGAAGGTGGATAAGCTGAAATATCTGGGTGTCTGGATTACACCTACTATTGAAGAGGGTGCTGCATTAAATATGGAGGGGGTACTGTTAGCGATTAGGGGGGATATGGTAAGATGGAATAAGCTCCCTTTGAATTTTACAGCTAGATTGGGTCTTATCAAGATGAATTTATTACCTTTATTACCCAGGTTACTGTATCCAGTATATTTAGCCTCATATTGCATTCCTGTAAAATGGTTTAATAGAAGTAAGAAGCTCCTTTCAGAATTTTTATGGAATGCTAAACCTCCTAGGAAAAAGCATAGCATTTTGTGTCTACCATATGTAATGGGAGGGATTAAATTGCCTAATCTCCATGTATATTATGTGGCGGAACAGTTGGGGCTCATGATTCGGTGAAGTAGTAGTTTAGAAGGGAAGTCCTATGTACCAACTTGGTTACAAATTGAGAGGCAAATGTTAAAGGACTCTGGACTCTTGTCAGAGGCATTTTTATTTGCTAACATAGAAAGGGGCCCTAAAAAGATATCCTGGAATCCAACTGTGAAATCAGCAGGAGCCTGGTGGTCATTCCTTACTCCTGTCCAGAGAAGGAACCAAATGAAGGCTAGAGACCAACCTGTGTTGGGCAATCCTAATTTACTAATTGGAGATCAAGTAATTACTAAAAAGTGGGCGGCGCAGTCAATAGGCCTGAAGATAAGGGATGTGATCCAGGGTAATAGAGTGGTCCTTCCAGCTGGATCTGAAGGAATATCATTTTTTAGAAGACTGCAAATCACACACATGTTAGAAGGGGTGGGGAAAAGGTTAGGGGATTTTACGGATAGTTTCTTCACCTGGGATAACTTGAAGGATGTTGATCTATTGTCTAAAGTTTTGTCACAAGTATATAAAGTGCTCTTGGATCATTTTAGTCCGAACTCTCCTGTAAAAGTGGCATATTGGGTCAGGACGATGGCCCCTGGGACTCTGAACTGGGATAATATATGGAAGAGTATGAAGAGTATACAATATTTTATTGTCTCTAATATGTATTTTAACCCTGTAAAATTATGTGATAGACACCTCAGACAGACAGACCTGTGCTTTAGATGTGAATCCGAAACAGGGGATCTTCTACATGTGTCGTGGGAGTGCAGTAAAATTGCACCCCTCTGGGCTGAAATCAAACAGCGTATGGACCCACTGATGGATTATTCAGAATTTATAACCCCAGAGATCTGTATCCTAGGTGATTTTTCACAGGTTTCAGGCAGTACACCGAAATATCACCTTTCTTTAATGACAGCGATTGTCAAATCCTTTGTATTGCAACATTGGAAAGATGATCAGGTGTATACATATGATCAGTGGGTGAGAAATCTTATTGGGGCTTTGGGTAAAATACTGAGGTATCTTGCCTCAGAGGGTAAGAAAGGGTTATATGCTAAAAGATGGTCAAAAGTGGATGCGATTTACTCACTACAGAGTAATATTGCTCAGACCCAGGCCTGTCTGTCGAGATGTGATTAGCCAGAGAAAGCTATGCTGGATTATGTTGTAGAGATGTTTAGAATGATTTTGGTTTGAGTGGTAAGATAAGCCGTTACTGTGGAAGGGTTACAGTGTATGCATAAATAATTAGTTGGATGCTCTTGGTCTGCAAAGATAGGTGATAGGATGGGGACTCTCTCTCTCTCTCTTTCCAGGGGACACAGCAAGGAGATACCACCTTGAGGGGTTATACTCAAGGAAGAGTTCATGATTTGATGCCCTCATGGGAGAAAGATGAGATGGGTTAGAGGGGTTATTTTTCCCTTGATCAAATTTACTTACTGACCCTGTTACTCCAAGACAAAAATGCTGTACATGTATAAGAAAATGTTGGAGGGTGGTTCCCTGCGCTGTGTATGTATATATGAGTTTGTATATAGTTCTCACAGTCAGTTTGGGACTGTGTACCCTGGCTTTGCCAGGTATATGTGTGTTTGTCTAAGTTTTGGAAAATAATAAAGAGGATTTTAAAAAAAAACAATTAGGAAAATAACACATTTGTACTATTATTGAAAGAAACATACACAGTGTGCAAATCCAAGACTTAGGAAAATAAAAGCAATACATGATTATTTGCAAAAAGAATAAAACAAGAAAGGAAACAGACCACTAGAAATGTATTGGTAAGCTCTAACCCATTTTGGGAGATTAACTTTAACCAGCACCAAGGCAAGGAGGAGAAAGAAGAGGAAACAAAGTAAGCTATGAAATACTGGACATGGAGGGGGGCAGCTCAGATAGCGGGGGAAATTGGTAAACACTGTGAATACTGTAGGGCAGGGAGAAGTCTTAGGAGTCTTTTAAAAGAAGAGATTAAGGGGGATAGGCAAAGGTCAGAGGGGGCTTGTTCCACAGAAGGGGAAAATGATAGGAGAAGTCAGATGGGCCAACAGCAGAATGGGGGTGAGGAATAGTGAAAGTATGTGGGTCTCTGTGGTGAAGGGAATACATTAAAATGTTTGTTTCAGAGAGGTGGGAGTAGAGGTTGGGGAGAGCATCCCAAATCAATACACCTGAACAGCAGGATCTGAGGACAGTATAATATATGTCGATGCATAAGCATTCACATTCACCAGGACGGCACGACCGATGGGCGTTTGGTGATACCGTTTTATTATTTTGTCTGTATTGTCTGTAATGAATATGCAGTGAATCACTATATGTCCCTGTTAAATGCTTGCTTGATGCTAGTACTGTTTCGTGAATGGGAATTCATTTTGAGCATGTGAAGTTGCAGAGGTTGGTGGCTATTGCTTGCTCTGTGAGTTATTGGTCATGCTGCTGCTTTTGTTTCCAGATACAGTACTGAAAATGTTTGGATGCACAGAATAACATTTTTTGCATTTTATTAAATCTGTTGGAGGCTACGGTCCATTTTTTAACTGTGCATTGGTGCTTACCCGACTCTCCCAGTGGAGTCTCTGTGTTTCTAGCAGGATCATGTATACTAATCACTTTGTCACCTGGCTTTCATTTTGTGTTTAGCATTTATTTTAAGCACACTATATTTTGGTTTTGAAAATCACAACATTTTAAATTTCCAACCATGCTAACAAAATACCCAACCACATAGTAAACATGCACTAGAAGTGAAGGCCCCCATATTCAGACACAAGCCCCCCAAAATAGTGTGCAGTCATCAGGGACACATATTCATAAAGCAGAGCAGCAAGCATGAATATCAGGCTGAGGGAGCACTGTGCAAAGTGCATCAGCATGGCACTCCACAGCCCCTTGTTGGCAAGAGACATCCAGGAGCAAAGGGTGATAGCTCATCCCAAATGGAGTAGCACCTTTCTTCCTGGTAGTTATGTTCAGAGGCCTGCATGCTAATGACCACATATGGCATGCCAGGTACTAATGGTCAATTTGCATGCCATTATATGGCTATTAACAACGTTACACAATAACTCCATTTATGTCTATGCATGTAGGCATTGTGCAGAGTTTCTACCATTGTCCTCACCTTCACCCAATCACTATACACTAATAAATAAATCCCCGGTAGTTTAGTGGTATTCCTAAATCACCCAAATGCCTGTTATGGAATGAATTCACACTGGTAGTCAAGTGGTATTGACTTCATTCCTTGATCCCTGCTGTGAAAAGAAATTATCCTAGTAGTCCAATGGTACCTCTCCCAATCTGGCCCCCAATGTGAAAAGAAAGCTTCCTGTAAGTCTAGTGATAGTAGAAGAATAAGAAGAATCAGCATTTATATAGCACTTTTCATACACAGTGTATCCCAAAGCACGTTACATGTAATTCTAGACTGGTAGTTAAGTGACTGAATGTGTAGTGGCAGCCATATTGCACATCAACACCCACACACAGTCTGGATAATTGCATGAACCAGTTTATGGGAAGGGGAATGTTGGCCAGGACAGATGGGAATGTCCCCTTGGGTTCTTTTACTTTCATCTGGACACCCATCAGCACAACACCAGGATGGATAGAAGGGACCTCGGTTTAACATCTCATCCAAAGGATGAGCACACTCCTGCAGTACAGCACCCCCCTAATACTGCAATCAGATGCCAGTGTTTTAGGTGCAAGTCCAATCCCAGTGTGGGATGAGAACTCACAACCTTCTGGTCCAGAGGCAGATGTGCTACTATGAGCCATGCTGACTCCTTCTGCCCTGATCTCTTTTGTGAAATAATTTACATCTCATCCCTTCCCTGGTCTACCCACTCAGCACTCACCACCCTCCACCCCTTGTCTAGTACCTAAATCACCCTAGAAAGCCTGTGGAAATCACTGGCAGAATGGTGGATAATGACTTGCACAGATCCTCCTCTCTCAACCTCAGCCAGCCACCATCAGAATTACAGGTACTGAGTGCACAGGTGCAGTGTTTCTACTGAAGGATCAGTTTGGATACCAAATAATGGGGTTGTCTAGGATCTATAATCTCTTATTTCACTTACCACAATAAATGCCTGTCATTTGCTATCCAACTTGGTTTGCATTTTTCTGTGCACAGTTTTATATATTTGTGTCCCTGTCCTACACTACTGTTGCAAGTCAAGTTTTGTAGATGTTTTATATTTGCTACTGTTGGATTCTAAGAAAATAAAGACTTGCTTGTTGATATTATCTGTGCAATAATTATAAACAGGATCTTCTTTTTAGAACAACTATAGGTAATTACAGTATACTTGGCAAACATTTATAATACTCGAGGCACTACCATTAACAGTACACAGTGTTTAAGCAAGCTAGAGCTGGGTGTATCAGAAAAACATGGAATTTCACAGACATCAGATTTAACATAGCACCTTTTATTCCTGAAGAAATTAGAGTATACATACAACATTCATGTTTCGTTTTCCCTTGGGACTTTCATTTACATGTACCGTACTTGTGTTTTGACTGACATTTCATGTGATACTGTATCATATTTAAAGTTCCTTTTCTAGCAATGCTTTAATGTCTCTTGTACTACAGAAGAATGAACCGAAGTGAAAGTTCACATTTAAAAATTGTACTTTAAAGATATGCAGGCTCTGCATATCATCTGTCAGCTATTATTGGTTAGACCTTCATTACTAATGTAACCTGGGTGCCGTGTACCTGTAGGCTACTACCCCACCTGATGACCACAATACAGGTTGAGGAGCTTGGGCTGTGTTCTGATGGTGACTGAGGGGGTTCTTTTCCATAGAAAAAATAAATAGTGTGGTTCCTCCACCCAGAGTAATTTATAGTGGGAAAGATATTCAGCTATGCAACCCTATGGGATGCTGTAACTACCCACCTCCCCTTATAGTCACCCCACACATGATTTACCATAAACCAAAACAATATTTCAATATACTTGCAATTATTGACTTAAGCTAATAATATGCACAATAGTAATATGCTCACAAAACATTTGTAAAAAGATGAATTTATTTTTGCAAAGGGGTAGGGTTAGGAAAAGGAAAGATGGATCTAGAGTTTAGGCAACATTTTATCAGTCGTATTTGGTAAACACTATTATTTGCTTTGTATTCAAGCAAAAAAAACTCATAGCATGTATATCAGAGAAGGTAATCAGTGTTAGCCCACTGAATCTGACATTACTACCCCCCCCAAATGGTACCAGTTTAACCCCTAAGAGTCCTGTCTGGGTACCCAGGGTCTAGTTCCAGGCCTGTATATTGGAGGTGGTTGGCTGGCATCGGTGCAATTGTGTTAAACAATTTTAATTAAATGTAAATCCTCCTCTAGAATGATGGCAAACAACTATTTAGCAGACTTGAACACTTCGGGCTTGATGGCCAAACATCAGAACTCTTAGTAGCAACTACTGTATTTATAGTTTACCCAGATGTGGAGCAAGCCCTGAATTACTCGTGGATTTGCAGATCAGCCCTTTGCTCTTGCAGCTGATGATCCTCAGACTGTGGGTCTGGGGTAGTCGAAATTAATAGAAACTTGAACACTTAACAAGCTGAGACAAGCAGCAGGTACATTGCAGCTTGGGACCTCATCTCTGCAGCTTGACAGCTAAAGGGGAGGTTCTGATAATGGGAGACTTCAACATGCCAGATACAGATTGGTCAATACCAGCAGAAACATCCACCAGAACTAGACACATAGTGGATTCCCTGCCGGGGCTCAAACGACTTGTACAACAACCTGCAAAAGACAGGGCTATCCTAGATCTAGTACTGTCTAATGGGGAAAGGATCACAGATCTCCAAGTAGAAGATCATCTGGGGGCCAGTGACCATCACATGGTATGGTTCAATTTGGCCACTAGAACTAAATCATCCCATTCCAAGGCAAAAATATGGGACTTCAGAAGAGCTGACTTTGATAAGATGGCCAACAGAGTTAAGCTAGCCCTGGTAAAAAGAAATTCGGGTGAGGGGGGTACAGGCAAAATGGGCAAGCATTAAGGATGCAATACTTGAAGCAACATCCCATTATGTTAGGGAGAAAAGCAAGAGCAAAAGAAGTAGAAAACCATGTTGGTTCTCAAAAACAGTAACAGCAAAGGTCAGAGCCAAAAGGCTGGCCTTCAGGAAATATAAGGGCATGGAACAGGACAAAGAAAGGGAGGCATACCAAACTTCCCTAAGGGAAGCAGGGAAGGCAGTAAGGCAGGCAAAGGTCCAAACTGAGGAAACACTAGCATGAACAGTAAAAGAAGGGAACAAGACTTTCTATAGATACATTAGTGAAAGGAGAAAGTCCAGAGGGAGTACTGCTAAAATCAAAGGGGATAAGGGGGAGCGTGTGGAGGAGGACCAAGGAAAAGCATCTATCCTAAATAGATACTTCTGCTCAGTATGTACTGAGAAGAAGGTAGGGCAGGGCCAACATCTCAGCACCATGGACATAGGGGGGAGGGAGGTGTGCACAAGTCCCTTCACAAAAGAAAGGGTCCTACAACAGCTCGCTAAGCTCAGGATGGACAAGGCAATGGGACCTGATGACATACATTCCAGAACACTAAAGAAGCTAAGGGTGGAACTAGCAGAGACATTATCAGAATTGTTTAGTGAGTCTCTGAGCACAGGAAAGGTCCCAGAAGGCTGGAGAATAGCTCATGTAATGCCACTCCATAAGAGTGGTAGCAGGGAGAAGGCAGGGAACTACAGACCGGTCAGTCTTACCTCAGTAGTGGGCAAGATTATGGAGGCACTCCTTAATGAAAGGATAGTGCAACACCTGGAATCCATAGGAACACAGGATCCAAGACAGCATGGGTTTACAGCAGGAAGGTCCTGTCAAACTATTCTCATAGGTTTCTTTGACTGGGTAACCAGAGTGGTGGACCAAGGGGGGTGCAGTTGATGTCACCTACCTTGACTTCAGCAAAGCTTTCAATACTGTTCCACACAGAAGATTGATTAATAAGCTGGATAGGCTTGGGGTGGGTCAGAGGTTGGTCAACTGGGTGGCAAATTGTTTAGGGGCAGAAAACAGAGAGTGATAGTAAATGGTATACAGTCAGAAGAGATGCAAGTCACAAGTGGGGTACCTCAGGGGATCAGTCCTGGGGCCAGTCGTCTTCAATATCTTCATCAGTGACATTGCAGATGGACTGGAGGGTAAGGTTTGTCTGTTTGCAGATGACGCCAGGATCTGCAACAGAGTAGATGATTCAGATGGGGTGGACAGAATTAGAGGAGATCTGGATAAACTGGCAAAATGGTCGGAGGAGTGGCAACTTGGGTTTAACACAAAGAAGTGCAAGATCATGCACATAGGGAAGAGAAACCCTGAAGACACCTATAGGTTGGGAGGGGAGTTGCTGGCAATCACAAGGGAAGAAAGAGACTTGGACATCATCATCATCACAGATGACCTGAAATCATCCAAGCAGACCACTACAGCAGTAGGTAAGGCTAGAGGGATGCTAGGGTGTATTAGTAGGGGTATCACAAGTTGTGAGAGGGAGGTAATAATCCCTCTTTACAAAACACTGGTTGGCCCCATCTGGAGTACTGTGTGCAGCACTGGAGGACGCACCTGCACGATGACATTAACAAAATGGAGGCAGTCCAGAGATGGGCAACCAAAATGGTGCAGGGACTGCATCAGAAAACATACGAGGACAGATTAACAGAGCTCAAGTATGCATACCTTAGAGCAAAGGAGGGAGAGAGGTGATATAATCGAAACATTCAAACATTTTAAGGGCATTAACAAGGTGAAAGTGTTTAACATGTTTCAGTATAAGAAAATTAGCAAGACAAGAGGACACAGCACGAGATTAGAGGGAGGACAATTAAGGGGTAATGTGAGGACGTTTTTTTCACAGAAAGGATGGTGTATGTATGGAACAGCCTACCTCAGGAAGTGGTATATATGAATACAGTGCAGGGCTTCAAACAGGCATGGGATAGGCATAAGGGAGCAATGCAGACGAGTATGAATAGATAGGTAATTGACAGAGTACAGGCCTATGGCACATTTATGAGGTAGAAAAAATGGGCAAACTGGATGGGCCTTACGGTCCTTATCTGCCATCAACTTCTTATGTTTCTATGTTTCTGTGATCCCTCAGCCTGACCTTGGATGGCTGTCTCTCTTTTTCCCAGTACCTTAAGTCACTCCAGGTGAAATAGGACACAGTCTCTGGGTTTTCCACCGGATGTTAGCAGAAACACAGTCTTTCAGCCTCAGGTGTTTTAAATTTAGACATGATGCAGGCGATGGGAAACATCTTTTTGTTTTGCAGACACAGCTTGAACAGAAAACCGATCTTTTCATCACACAGGTGCAGACTTGAACATAAGAGAGAATCTTCTCACTTTACAGATGCAGACTTAAACAGAAACATAGAAACATAGACTTTGACGGCAGATAAGGACCGTTTGGCCCACCCAATCTGCCCTTTTCCCTACCTATTGGATAAGCTGCATATTCTAGTTAACCAACAGCCTACTTCCTCCCACCACCCACTATAATTGCCTTATATCTGTTCCATGCATGTTTGAATTCCCCCACTGTTTTAGACCCCACAACCTCCCCAGGAAGGCAGCTCATGCGTCCACCACTCTCTCCGTGAAAAAATAAATTCCTCACATTTCTCCTGAGCCTTCCCTCCTCTATTTTTAAATTGTGCCCCCTTGTTCTTGCACATCTCTTTTTCTGAAAGATGCTACCCTCCTGGACTTTGTTGATTCCCTTGAGGTACTTGAACATTTCTATCATGTCCCCCCGTCCCTCCTTTCATCAAGGGTATACATATTAAGCTCTCTCAGTCTCTCTTCATATGGTTTCTGATGCAGACCCTGCACCATTTTAGTTGCCTTCCTCTGGACTGCCTCCATCCTGTCTATGTCCATGCAGAGATGGGGTCTCAAAAACTGCACACAGTACTCCAGATGGGGTCTCACCAACTGTCTTTACAGAGGGATAACCACTTCCCCTTTTCTACTTGTGATGCCTGTCCTTATGCATCCCAGTATCCCCCCGGCTCTCCTTACTGACTTGTCACATTTCTTGCCCACCTTTAGGTCATCTGATATGACTACTCCCAGGTCCCTTTCCATTATTGTTGTTGTTACTACCTCCCCTGCCATTGTATACTCTTCTCCTGGGTTTTTGTTTATCTAGTGCAATACTTTGCACTTCTTTGCATTAAATCTAAGTTGCCATACGTCTGACCATTCCTCCAACCTTGCCAAGTCCCTCTTCATCCTTTCCACCCCACCTTGTGCATCACATCTGTTACAGATCTTTGTGTCATCTGCAAAGAGGCATACCTTTCCCTCCAGACCCTCTGCAATGTCACCTATAACGATGTTAAAGAGGACTGGATCCAGTACTGAACCCTGAGGTACTCCACTAGAAACCCCCCTTTCTTCGGAGTGAGTTCCATTCACTATTACCTTCTGTGTTCTGCTGTGCAGCCAGTTTGCTAACCAGGCTACCACCCTGGGACCCACTCCCAGGCTGGCTAACTTGATTAATAATCTTTTGTGCGGGACTGTGTCAAATGCCTTGCTAAAGTCTAGGTAGGCCGTATCCACAGCCCCTCCCTGGTCTATTACTTTGGTCACCCAGTCAAAGAAATCAATTAGATTCATCTGACGTGTCTTTCCTGCTGTGAATCCATGCTGCCTTGGGGCCTGGACCCTGCTGGCCTCTATGTACTCTCAGTTCTTTCTTTCGGAAGTGATTCCATCATTTTTCCTACCACTGGGGTCAAACTAACAGGTCTGTAGTTTCCTGCCTCTGCTTTGCTCCCACATTTGTGAAGGAGAATCACATCTGCTCTTCTCCAGTTCTCAGGTACCACCTCATCCTCCCATAATTTGTTAAAAAGGGTGGTCATTGGTGTCACTAGGTTCCCCTTAGTTCTTTTAGGATTCTGGGGTGAATCCCATCAGGGGCCCATTGCTTTGTCCACCTTGAGTTTTAGGAGTTCTTTCAGGACTCTTTCTTCTGTACATGGACTGCTGTCAACCCCCCTACCCAGAGTGCTTCTATTGTTTGGTTTAGGTAACTCCTCCTCTTCTTCTTTTGTGAATACTGAGCAAAAGTATTCATTCAGTATCTCTGCTTTTTCACTGTCTCCCTCTGACCACCTTCCCTCTCCTTTGTTAATCTTCATTATCCCTCCCTTAACCTTTCTATGCTCCATAATGTACATATAAAATATTTTATCCCCCTTCTTAACTGAGTTGGTTATTTTTTCCTTGGTTTGGGCTTTTGCTATTCTGACTGCCTTCCCCACTTCTTTCTGCTTTAACTGATCCAGTTCCCTGTCGTGCTCCTTCTGTGATTCCTTATACTTTTTGAATACTGCCTTTTTCCCCTTAACCTTCACTGCCACCTCTTTTGAGAACCATAGTGGTTTTTTACTCTGCTTTGTTTTCTTTATTTGTTTCACACAAAGGCTTGTTGCCTCCGTGATGGCAGTTTTGAGCAAATCTCACTTGGAACAACTCAGATGTAACAGAAGAACAAATCTTCTCCGTGCAAGTTCAGGCTTACACAGAAGAACAAATCTCACTTCACTTTCCCGCCACAGAAAACAACAGACAGGCTTTCCTTGTATAAACATGGTTCCAACGAACCTCCGAGCAGGCCTCCATAATTTCTTCAGGCATCCATGGCCAGTTTGCCTTCCCTTGAGAAGTTCCCAGCTGATGGCTTTAACACTGGTCAGCAAATAACACTTTCATTTTGTAGACACACTCCTCCATCCATTTGAAGGCAAGGCAGGGCAACGTAAAGCACCTCCTGGGCTAGTGGCCCCACTAGCCCTACGGGCAGCTTTCCTTTCCCTGAAGATCACAGAAGGCTTCCTCTTCTTTAGGAACCCCCTCAAACCTCTGTCCAGATTCTGGACAGCAAATCTTCTCTTTAATTATGGAACAACTCCTTACAGACTCATGAAGGCAAACATAGTCTTGGGGCTGGTGGCTGGATAAGCCCCCAGGTAAGTCTCCTTCATTTCTTTAAGCAACATCCTTTCACTTTCTGATGCAAGGGCCAGGGCCGCCTCCCTCAGGAGGGGCTGCAGCCGAGCTGAACTGAACAGTCTCTGTCCTTTGGATTTCAGGGAATCAGAGCAGCATCCTATTTTTCAAAGCAAACTGTCCATTTAAAAATTAATCTTCATCAGACTCCTTCAATGCCTGATGGTTTTTTTGTTTGGACACAAAACAATTGCCTTTACCTGCCCCGATAAATTCTTTGGCAACCCCCTCTAGGTTAGCTAACTTTATGGCAGCAAAGCTTGGTGGTTCCTTGCAACCTTGACATTGATTTTGAGGGTTTTGTTTTATTTTTGATTAAGTTCAGGTCTCAGATTTTCCCTTTGCTTTTTTTTCAGGGAACAGTCTGTTACCTTTCACTGGATTCACACCACGAGGATGACCAGCAGCTTAGTCAGGTCTGTAGCAAGCTGATAAAACAGCTCCTCTGTTTGTTCATCCTCGGGGGTTGAAACCACTTGCTGCACTGCTTATCTGGCTAGATTCAGGGCTATTTTTCCCTCTTTCTCTCTCTCCCTCTCAGGGACTGAGAGAAAGAGAGAGAGAGAGAGAGAAAGAGAGAGAGAGAGCCAAAACCTTTCACTGTTGATCACAATGCTCATGAGGGAACTGACTCTTTCCTCTCTAGCCAAGTTAAGACAGTGTCCCATTGATCTACACATCTGTCAGTACAGGAACTCAACACCTGATAGGTCAAACGAAAAGGTGCCAAGACACAATACAGTTTTTTTCCCATAACTCTTAGAGCTGTCAGATGATGCTATCCCTGAACACTGATTGGCTGCTAGCAGGGTCAGGGGTCACTCCAAGATGGTGGCACCACAGCCTCTGATTTATTCAGTGTTAACTTTAAAGTCTCCTTACCAGAAACACACACCTGTTTACAAACTAACAGTTCCTCAGGTTGATAGATACTCTTTTTCCCTGTTATCCAGTGCTTCGGTGCTACGATGGATGTTATCTGATAAGCAGTGACACTGTTGGAACCTCCGATATAAATCCTCACCCTTCAGGCACTGAGACAGAAGCAAGAACTGAAGATTTTTTTTCTGTTAAATGCACAGTACACATTTATTTTATTTATTTATTTAGTTTTTGTTAACCGGGTAGGTGCACTAGCCATAAAATGACTATTTTCAGGCACGACCTGGGAGAGTACAACAAAAAGAGAACAGGTGAACAACAGCAACATGGGTACAATAATACAAACAGATGAACAGTACAGCAGTGCTACAAAAATACAATGGGTAGAAACAACATAAAATAATGGTAAGCATTATACAGATAATGGCAGTAAGATATATAATAAGTGCAGAGACCACGGACCTGACCTGTGGAGTGAAAGGGTTAATAAGATAGTAAGGTTATACAGAGAGAAATGTGAGGAATGTTCAAACATAACAAGAAAGACTGACAGAAGGAAGGTCAAGGGTGGTAATTGGCAAAACAACAGTGGATGGTCAGCAACAAGGTTCAAGAAGGAAGAGAGCTAGTAGTCAAGAAGTTATTAACACAGAGAAGGAAAAATATGGGGAGGGGAAGAGGAGACAGTCTTGGAGCTGGATTAGAGCAGGGGCGACATTACTGGTAAGTCTCAGGAGCTTCAGGTTGGGTCAAAGCATGTACAAGCATCAGCTAAGGATAGGTAATGATGATATTCACTTTTAAATCCAAAGTGAGACTGGGACAGCTGGAGATTGAGCGGAAGAACATTTCATAGCCTGGGAGCAGAGAACTGGAAGGCCTGTGTGCCTTTAGTCGTCCGACATCTCGGAACATAGAGCAAGGATTTGTCAGCTGATCGCAGGCCATGGGAGGATGGTTGAGGGACAAGCAACACCACCAGCTGGGATGAGTTTTTCCAGATGATCGAGTCCATTAATGATCCAAGGTAGTATTATCTACTGGCAGAGGGTGAGAGCCAATTCAGATCCTTATAAAGAAGACAGTGATGTTTGAGTCGTGGCGACGAAGAGGCAAATCGGCATATATTGTTATAAGTTGCGTCCCATTTTAGTAGGAAGGTTTTATGGGCAGTGGTAAGAATAGAGGCACCATAAGTAAGGGTTGGGAGCAGAATAGCTCGGGCAATTGCTAATTTGGCTGAGGGTGTAAGCATGTAGCTCGTTTTGTAAGCTACTCCCAGTTTCGAGTTTACAGCTTTGCACAAGGACTGAATGTGAAGATTAAAATCCAGGGACTGGTCCAGCAGGATCCAAAGGTACTTGAAGGAAGTAACATTTTCAAGTGGAAATCCTCCTGGGTGAAGAATCTCCAGCAAACTAGAACAGGTCTTAATCTCCGGTGTGGAACCTAGGTGCATGGCTTTCGGTTTCTTTTCATTTAGTACAAGCTTACGGTCTACAAGCCAGTCTAAGACCTTATTGAAATCTGAAGTAAGTGATGTGTTTATGCAGGCAATACTAGAAGAACTAGTATAGATGATCATGTCATCAGTGTAGAGAATAGCTGAGCAGGATTCCAGGACATCAGCTGCATTGTTGATAAAAATTGAGAACAAAAGGGGCCCAAGGATAGAGCCGTGGGGGACCCCAAGGTTGATAGTAGATGTGTTGGACAGGGAGAAGTTAAATTTGACAGCTTGGGACCTGTTTGACAGGTAGCTACAGAACCAGTCCACAACAGGGGTAGAGAAGTGGAATTTATGGAGATTGGAGAGAAGCAGGGGATGGTCTACAAGGTCAAAAGCCTTAGTGAGGTCAATGAAGATGGCATCTGTGAGTTTTCCAGAATCCATGTTGGACAGAATATCAGTAGTTAGTTGAAGAAGAGCTGTGGTGGTGCTATGACCTTTTCTGAAACCATGCTGGGTGTCTGGGAGGAGATTGTAGTGTGTAAGCTAGTCAGTGGTCTGTGATGCAACTATTTTCTCTAGGATCTTGCTAAGGACAGAGAGAGTTACTATAGGTCTGTAATTGGCCATGTCCTTTGGGTCACCTTTTTTAAAGACAGGCGTTACTCTTGCAGATTTCCATAGGTCCGGCATGGTGCTATGGATAAGGGATAAAGTGTAGATTCTGGCAATTGGAGAGGCAATGAGTGGAGCAGCCAGCTTAAGAAGACGAGTTTTCCAATGAGTCAGAACCAGAGCTGGTATTGGCAGATATGGATCTCAGTAATTTCAAAACTTCCACTCTTGATATAGCCTTGAAATAGAATGGTGGCACTGGAGAAGCATCATACGATAGGGCAGTATGGTTGTCTGAAGGTAGCTTGGTAGGTAGATTGGAGTGCTATCCACTAGGTTGTAAAGCCAAGGTATAGTGTGACAGATCAGAGAAAAGATTGTTAAAACTGTTTGAGATGGTCCTAGGGTCATTACAATGTGCCCTATTTATGATCATTTCATGAGGAGTGACCGACTGCGAGGTACCCAGAAATGTTTTGACATGGGCCCAGAATTTCTTCGGGTCGCAGGCTGAGCTTTGTAGAAGGTCCTTGTAGTATTTGCTTTTAGCAGTTCTAACTTGTCTCTTACATCTCTTCCTTAGTTCACGATAGACAATAAGATCTGAATGTAGGCCAGTTTGTTTGTAGTGAATCCAGATCTTGTCCCTCTTGTGCAGATTAGTAAGGAGGTCTTTATGCAGCCACCTCTTCTGTGTTCCTCTGACCCTCCTAGTACTCTTGGGGGCATGTTTATATTGAATGGTAAGAAATTCATTTATGAATATCTGTAGAGCAACCTCCACATCCTTTGTTTGATAGATACCTGTCCAGTCAATACTGGAGACATCATAGTGAAATGCATCCTGGTCAATATGAGCTAGATTTGTAAACATGATTAGTCTTGATGGAGGAGATGGAGGCGCAACCATAGATAGAATACAAAAAGTGGGTGAGTGGCCGGCTCGCTGGTGCAGTGTTGGGATTTCCGCTTGTGACGCCGGCGACCCGGGTTTGGGAATGGACCTGGATCGTCAGATGGCTGGCCGGGGGAGAAGGATAGAGTGTCCTATGGACTGCTCTCCTTCTCCAGGGAGAGGGTGGGGGAAGCGTTCCGCACACTGAGGACTCCTGGCGGAGGCCGGGAGATCTCAGGCATCTGGCAAGTACAGTTCTGGAAAGCGCGGCAGACACTTGCGTCATTGCATGTCCCCGCCTCTGTAACAAAAAAAAATAGGTGGAAAATGGAGGCGGGCAGGACCACCGTGTGCATGAAGCCCTCCCCGGAGGACCTCACTACATCACCGTCGCTGCGGGTCCCCGACCAGACATTAACTCCGTGGTCACGAAAGTGGCCATGGCCCCGCCCTCTGGGGGGATAAGCCGGGGGTGACTGAGAGTCCTCGGCAGCCATAAGCAGTGGTGGAGGTCTCTGGGGGCTGTGACTAGGGGTGATAGAACAACGGGGTCCTGCCAGGGTATAAAAAAGACAAAATAAAAAAAAAAAGTGGGTGAGTGGTCTGTTAGTGCATCTGCAAGGATTCCTGCTTTTGATACATGTTCCATATGGTTAAGCATCACCCAGTCTAGGAATGTACCCATTTGATGGGATGACGTGGCTCTAGTTGCTTCAGAGATCAACTGGTGAAAATTATAACTAAGCGTGAGTGACTGCAAGGATATTTGAGCTGACCCTAACCAACTGAGGTTGAGATCACCTAGAATGACAGCCTCATTATGATTTACAGTCTGGGAGGTGATGTCAAGGAGTTCTTGAAGACCTACTATTCACCTTGCAGGGAGATTATAGACACAGATAATATGAAGCTTCTTTTCCCCCCAATACAATAGCTGCCTATATGAATTCACACACTGCGGGAGAGGCAGATGCTGGGACAATAGAGATGTTGAGGTGGTTTTTGAAGAATAGGGCAACTCCACCTCCACGCTTGGATGAGGATCTATCCCACCAGAATAGGGAATAGTTAGGCAAAGAGCATATTCATCAGGTATACCAGATTTTAGCCAAGTTTCTGTGAGACAGAGTACATCAGGATTGTAGAGTTTCACCCAGGCCTCGAGTTCCGCATGGTGACAGGTAAGACTTCTGATACCGATATGAGCAATTAATAATCCTTTCTTGGACATGTCAGATAACTCATTTGGGGAAAAGAAACAGGTAGGTGGACCTGGATTTAGTTTGACATCCCCAGATAACAGAATAATGATCATGGCTAGGAACCAAAGCCTTGCAGTGGCAGGGTAGGGCGAAAGCACATCTCCATGGAAACTTTCTCCAGGCATGTAGATGGTAATAGATGCTGCCTCTAACAAGGAGGATAGGGTTAGGCTGAAGATCAGGCTTTGTCTCTGCAATCAAGTTAGAGAAACTATAGTTGCAGTAAGCCTCTGAGGAGTCTTTTGTCATTTGGTTACATGGGAGAGCCCATGTGGCAGTATCTAGGTTGAGTAAAAGGACAAATGACAAGAGTGCCCATAGCAGACTATACTTCACCATAGGTCACTAATTGACTTGGGTCAGAAGGCTAGTAGTATACTGAGACAGAGGATTAGCTCTTAGGGATAAAGAGATAGTGTGTGTAAAATTAAGACAGCCAAGGGTGTCCGTGTTACACCCTTTTTAACCCTTGGCTGAAATTAAAGATAGAGCAAAAACAACAAAGTGTTTCCCGCTAGCATAGCAATTATTTAGAAGAAGTGGATCAGAGAAGCAGAAAGTTAAGCCCCGAAAAGGTTAATTAGGAAAGCAGAACCGCCGGAGGCTCTACTTGTGGTAAAGATTACAGTGAGGAAATGAAGACCTATTCAAGATATGTTAGAAGGCACCCCTAGTGGCGGAATTTTATAAGGAACCAATGGGAGACTAAACAGACAGCAGTAATGTTTGTCAAAAGTCAATGCAGAGCAGAGGGCGCTGAAGCCCAGAGACTGATAATCTGACAGAGAAAAGGCAGGGCCAAACAGTGGCTGAGCAGAGAGCAGCAGTCCAATTAGAGGAGGGTGGCAGCAGGTGGCCGCCTATCAAACCCGTACAGTGCTACCCTGGAGCAGCTGGGACACTTAACTGGATTTGAAGGTGTCCTGTTCATCAGGAGGATGGAGATCTGGGCAGCTGGCAGGATTAGCCGTGCCACTCACTGGGAGTCCGATCAGGTGCAGTGGATCTATTTTAAGATATAAAATGTAAGTTAAGATAGGATGTTATTAGCTAGGGCAGGGGGTATCAAGGCAACTTGGAAATTACTTGGGGTAGCAAGGGAGGAAGCTCAGGTATGGAACTGCACAGTAGATAGCAGAGCAGGTGCTAAGTAAAGCTGACAGCCAAGCAGTTGGTGAAAATAGGAAGATGTCTTTAAAGGGAAGACAGGACAAGTGTTAGGCCCAATAGCTGCACTCTGTATCTTTAAGAGGAGTTGCAATATTACTGAGAGGGGAAGGTGAGCATTGCTAGGGGTGGTGCCGAGGGAGGAGGGAGAGTAATAAAGCCTGGAGGTGGGAGATGGGAGGGGTGGAGTAAAAATTCAAGCAGCAAGGAGACAGAAGGACAGAAAGTGAAAGAGAATATGAATTATTTGCAGGGCATAGCTTACAACTGTGGCCCAAATGGAATCTGGTCTAAACAGAATAAACTGTATTGCTTTAAACTTAATTTCTGATCCAGGGTACCTTACCACTGACTCTTAAAACAGAGAGAGCTGTAATATTTTACAATCTACAAACCTGCAGCCTAAATGAGCTTGCACTTCAAACTACCCTTGGAATGCAAAATTGCTGTAAACAGGTTTAGGTTCACGTTTAAGTTACGATTTACAAGACAATTTGGAGAGACTTAACAAGTACCACAATCAGAATATAACATTAGCTTAAGGTCCAGAGGAAACAGCAGTAGTAAAAAATTAAAGAACTGCAGCAGCCTGTCAGCTGGCAGTGTCGATGGTTCTGGACAGTCCAGTTTCTGCAGCGTACCTTTGGTCTGGTGATCGGCGGACAGTACAGCGAAGAAAGCAGCCAGCAGACAGAAGGGGTCCGCCCGGCTGCTTGAAGCAGCAGAGGCACCCGTGTCAAGGGTGAAGCTTTGGTCTGGTGATCGGTGGGCAGTACAGTGAGGAAGGCAGCCAGTGGACAGAAGGAGTCCGCCCAGCTGCTTGCAGCAGCAGAGGCACCTGTGTCAAGGGTGAAGCTTCGGTCTGGTGATCGGTGGGCAGTACAGCGAGGAAGGCAGCTGGTGGACAGAAGGAGTCTGCCCGGCTGCTTACAGCAGCAGAGGCCTCCGTGTCAAGGGTGAAGCTTTGGTCTGGTGATCGGCGGGCAGTGCAGCGAGGAAGGCAGCTGGTGGACAGAAGGGGTCTGCCTGGCTGCTTGAGCAGAGGCACCCGTGTCAAGAGTGAAGCTTCTGTTTGGTGATCGGTGGGCAGTACAGCAAGGAAGGCAGCTGGAGGACAGAAGGGGTCTGCCCAAGGTGCATTTACCTCTAGGAATGCTCCTCTACCCCTCTCCATCAGCAGTTCTAGGGCCAGAGGGAACAAAGAATGAAGGAGGGTACAGTCCAAGCCTAAGCAGACAGTATAAGTATGTCCCCCAAAATGGGGGGAAGAGTTACACTAAATATTCAGTTTGACCCTAAGCCCCCAGTGCCCATTCCACCACTGGACCCTACTGAAATTAGATGTGACATCTCAGCTGGGATATGCTGTGTAAATACTGTCCATTGTAAAATATGGATAAAAGCAGGTCCCTGCCAAAAATGAAATATGTAAGTATCCTGGGTGAATCCTGTACATTGAACAAACTGAAAATGAGAGGTTGTATCTCAGCTGGGCTATTCTGTGGAATACATTGTAAGAAAACAAACAAAACAAAAACATTGTTAATGAATCTATATATTTATGTTAATAATTGTTTGCCTTTCCTTTTTCCCCCTCCACTTCCCTCTTCACTGGAAGCAGTGTGGTCTAACGATTAGAGCACTGTTAGGAACTGGAAAGTTTCAGATGCAAGTCTTGCTAGCGATAAATATTCAGTGTGCAACCCTAAATAAAAATCACTTAACTTCCCAGTCTGCCCAACTGCAAAAAATGGGTAAAAGCAGAATCCCACTGGAAATGGGATGTTTGTCACATATCAGCTGCATGATCCTGGATAAATACATTGTAAAAATAAGTAAAAGAGGGATTCCACTAGAAAAGAGATTTTGCATCTCAGTTAGGCCATTCTTGGTAAAAACTTAAGAAATAAAACAGCTGGCAGTCACTGATTTTTCCTGCCCCCCCCCAAAAAAAAAGAAGTTTGGGAATGAGGAGTGTTCCACAGGTTTAAACCCTGCTAGAGCCAAATACTGTGTGACCCTAAGCAAGTTACTGAAAATGAGATGTTGCATCTAAGCTGGCCAGTCCTGTGTAAATACACTGTAAAAATGAGTAAACACAGGACCCTACTGGAATCAATATGTTTCATCCTAGCCGGGCTTTCCGTAGTAAATAAATTGTACAACACAGAAAAAACTATATTGCTGGGAGTTCAGTTACTAGGCATAACAATGTATTTCATACAATGTGCAAGCAAACATTAAGGCACTCACTCCTAATGCTTGTCTTTGTTGTGTTTCAGCCTGAATATGAATTATAACTCTGTGCTTGTCTCCTCACATACACAGCTGGAATGGAGTTTAGTAATTAACAATGTCTGCTCTGGGAGGCACTGCTGCTGAAATGCTTCCTACTCAAGTTGCATTTAAACCTACGCACAAGCCTCAGCCAAACTAATTTGGGTTGACTGGCTGCAACATGGAATTAATAATTCTGTTGTCTGTAAACCTACACAAAAGACCCACCAGTGATATCAGCAATGAATCACTTAGATTGAATGCATCACTAGTCTTTAGTAATTACAGGAAAGAGTACACGTGACTACAAGAGGTCAGATTTTCAAAAGTGGAAAAATTGTGCATGTGCAGAAGAAAAGTAAAAAGAGAGGGGTTTCTTGTACAACTATAAGTTTTTGACATGTGCTCAATTTTTAGGAAAAAAGTAGCCTTTTTGCAATCTTTTCCCCAGTTAACGTCAGCTTGCCCATCGTGTTTTTTTGGGTTAGCTGAGAAAAAATGCTATGCCTGGTATTACCATGATCCAGAAGCAAATGATTTGATACCTTTTAATGGACCAACATAGATGTAACAACAAGAACAAAGTGCTCTAGCTTTCGGACCAACCAGTCCTTCTTCAGAAGCTCATGACAGTTGTTTAGAAAATACAATACTTATAACAGCTAGATAATGCAGAGAAAAACAGAAAAAAATCCCCATTGGTTTAAAATACTCATTTAAAAAAACCAGAAGATGATGTCAGAGAAGTTTAACAGTACAATACTGCCCTCAGTCCGAATGAACCTTGGGTTCAGATGTGCTTGGTGCAACACACATGCAAAGAATCCTACTGCACATAAATTTAATTGACATAAGATAACACTGCTGAAGCAAATAACTCCCAAATCAGCCATGAGTGTCACAGTCAGTATAAGGATGTGATTACTGAAAGGCAACCCCACCCAGCTTAAAGACAAACTAAGATAGTTATAGAGCTCATGAAATTACAATGTATGCATTAAAGACAAGAATTACCAGTAAAGTTGTCTAAAAACATCAGTGCACACTGTGTGATAAAACATAGCTGGACATGCCACCCAGCTGTATTCTCAAGCAAATAAAAGGCCCAAGAAATTACAAAACCTCAGGACTATATAAATGATAATTTAAATATAAATTGATAATATTAGTGTTAAAAACTCTAGTCGAGGAACCTCAAGGAATTCAGACCATGCAGCCTGATATGTACTGATGTCAATATATACTGAGAATGTAGCAACTTCATGTACCACAAGTGTCAAGGGAATCTGAAAAAGAGATAAAAATGTAATTTATCTCCTCCTGTTCATACAAACAATACAACCTAACCCACCCCACATCACAATAATGTGGGTGGGGGAGATACATAGCTTAAACGAGATGTTGTCTCTCTCTCTCTCTCCCCCTCCTTTTCTCTCTCTCTCCACACACACACACACACACACACACACACACACTCAATCTCTCTCCTAGTGAACCTATATAAACTTCAGTCACTGTAATAGTTCCCCAAAGGAATACAACTTGTCATGAAATCCTGAGTAAATTACTACAATATTAGCCTAATGTAAAAGATATGTGCAGGACCCCCAAGCAAATGAGATCACACATCCCAATATGTACAGAGTTACAAAAATTATATATAACAGTATAAGATAACACTCCTGTATGTACACTAGCAGGCTGGGTAATCTGAATATGGTGCAATGGAATCAATCCCCCCCCCCCCCCCCCCACAGGCAAAGATAAAAAGTAAGGAGAAATTCTTTATGTGTGTGAAATAAAAATAGTAACACATTATAACTCCATATAGCTAAATAGAGACTTACCTCAAAGTGACAGCAAGTCCCACATCTGTTATATCACATACCTCCAACACATACCCACACACATACATACACACCATCCACATCTCACACACGCTGAAGTCCTATAATATGTCAGTTTGAAGAAGAAAAGGTCTGTGGATGTTAGTTTCTGTAGTGTCCCATAAAGCCAATATCCAAGTTCATCCATCTGCTACCATATTGAGATGTAAAATAAGTTTAATCTCAAAGCTCGTCTCTGTTGTGTGTTTTTGAGATTTCCTTTTAAGACCATTACTGACATATCTGAGACTGATGGTCAGGCTGGGAGATGATACCCCACTGGTTTTCAGTCTTCCTTGCTGTAATAGTATGTGTGTGAGTTCATCCCTAGTGCGGAGCTGTTGGCGTGTCTCTCCTACATAACCTGTTTGTGGACATCTTTGCACTGAATGAAATAAACAACATGTCGTGACATGCATGTATAACTCCATGCACCTGGAATTGTCTGTTTTGTGATGTAACCACACAGTCTAGAGGTAGAAATGAGCCCACAAGTCTTGCAGGGGCGTCGATTGCAGGGTCGTGTGCCATTGTGTGACATGGTATTCTGTTCCGCTGAAAGTTTGCTCCTAATAATTAGGCTGGATAAATTTGGCGGTTGTTTAAAAGATAGTAGTGGGAGTTCCTTAAAAATACAATTAAGGGTGTCATCCTCACTAAATATACTAAATACTTAATATTTAAACATTCATGGTATTACCATGAACATAATTTTGTCTGCAGCTGTAGGAAAAAGCAAAATGCAGTTTCTGTCCTTAAAATGCTGAAGATTACATTCTCGTGGGTGCAGCATATTTTTTTCATCCTTCAGAACAAATTTTATTTTCACACTCCACATTGTTCTCAAGTACCTTTTAAAGTTTATTTTCAAACTCTAGATTGTTCTTTTGTACCTTGCAGAGTTTATATTTTAAAAATGCCACACTTGTTCACGAGTCTTGTCATTCTTTCTGTTTTAGGTAGTCTGGGAGTCTCTTTTTTTATGTTGGCTTGCATGTGCACAAGCACATCTTGTGGCTGTAGCACATTTCAGAGGTGTGTCAGTGTTGTTGCCAATGCAGGGAATGCTTTAGTGGGTGTGTCCCTCAGCTACCAATTAGCGAGCAAGCTGCCAATGGCAGCAGTTTCAAAGAGAGCAACGGAGCTGAAAGAAATCTGCCACTCCAATGAGGTGCAGTTTTCTCATTGAAGTGCCAGATGACAAGACTCCGTTATGTGCCTTTCCTGGTGAAACATTTCAATAAATATTGTGGCTCCTGCCATCTACCACACAATCTCCAGAAAGCCGACTTTAGGGGTGCCCAATCCCCATGTTGGCATGCCCCCTCCTGTTCAATCAATGGGGGTGCCTAATTGTTCACATCATGTCCTCCCCACTTTGTTTTCTGATGTGGCTGCCCAATCCCTGTTGACTTCAGTCCCCCCCCACTCCAAACTCATGTGGCACACTGGGAGCCCACCCCAGTGTGGCCAAAAGTATTTTTTTAAACCTGTAAATAAAGAAAACCTTCCCCAATGTCCATTTTGTTTTGTCCCTGTGAAAAAGAAAACAGTTCCTAGTTATCCCACTGCCTCCCTCCCCCAACCCACATCCACCCTCTGTGCACCCCACCTCCCCACACCCCCCTCACCCCAAACTTTGCTCTGGAGGTCCAGTGCTGAGATCTTCAGTGGAGCGGGACACGTCTGAACTCTTCAAAAGCAGACCGCAAAGTGAAGAAAATCACGATAAGCTTTATGATGGCATGAATGAGGGTTTCAACTTAGGTGGATAACTCAGTCATTTATTTTGAAATGTTGGCTCCCAATTTTCAATATGGGGTTCTTGGGAGCCCACCTCATGAACATATTAGTGTCATTTTGTTACTCTGTCCCAAATGGTGATTTCACGGTCACTGCACAGAAGCACCTTTTGCAACTGATTAATGAAATGACAGTGCCACTATTCATGAGGTGGGATCCCAAAAAACCCATGTCGCAAATTTGGTGAAAAAATTCCAAAATATGACTACGTTACAAGCATGCATTGTGCAGGTTGCACGCACGCTCATAACATTGCCAATTTTTTATAGTTTCACTCCAGATTTTCAACATTGCCATTTTTTTACATCTCCTTATGAACAGTACTGCTGTCATATTTTACACCCTGCCCAAAATGTGTTTTCACACCTGTGCTGCACAATGCTTCAATCGCTGTGAGAAATCAACTTTTGGAACAGATTAATAAAATCACAGTGCCACTTTTCATGAGGGGAGGTACCAAAATGCCTATGCTGAAAATCTGGTAAAAAAAAACAACAAAAAAATGATTGCTTTACAGGTGTTCATTGCACAGTTTCTACCCATGCTCATGACTTCACCAGTTTTTCATATTTTCAATCTAGATTTTCAAAATTGCCATTTTATATACCTCCTCATGAAAAGTACATCTGTCATTTTTCACATCCTGCCCCAAATGTGTTTTTGCACCTGTGGCACCAAATGGCACAGTTGCTGTGCAAAATCACCTTTCGGCTAATGAACTGATAGTGCCACTGTTTATGAGGTGGGGTCACAAAAAGGCCATGTTGAAAATTTGGAGAGAAAATGCCAACAAACACCCAAGGCATTAGGGTTTTCAACCATAATGCCCCATCCTGTAGAGACAGACAGGCGTCAAGGGTATGACTTGGGATCATCGACTGTAATGCTCATGTCATTCCACCCCCACCCCCACCTTGTAGCCAGTGACAGGCATTGAGGTGTGCCTTGGACTCTTCAACCCCAAAGTTCACCCCATTCTCCTCTACTGCACCCATCTCAGCATATTTCCTTATGGAATGGGGGTGAGTGTAAGGCCCGAAAACCCCAAGACACACCGCAACATCTGTCAGTGTCTGTAGGGTGGGGGTGAGGTGAAATGGCATGAGTGTTATGGCTGATGACTAGAACGCACACCCCCAATGCCTGTCAGTCTCTGCAGGGTGGGGGTGGGGTGGGGTTGGTGTCACTTCAGTGCTTCACTGCTATTCCTCTTATGCATCTCTCTAACTCCTACACTACCAAAGCCAATGCCAGCAAGCAAGCATTCAGCATTGACAAATGCTTGTTTTGCTTCAGTGATTGTTTCGCACCACTGTTTTTCTCTAGTTCCAGCATTAGTGCCCCCTCTGTGACCAATCCATTTTGAAGACACCAGTGCATTGCACAAGTAAGGCCATTTATTGATCATTTAACCTTCTAGAGTGCTGTGTCCCCTCATCTATCACAACCTTCTCTACAGTAGCTCCAGTGTAATGTGTCATACTGTGGAAGTACGGCATGGGATAATAATGTCGCAAGACATTATGCCACATGGCAAAATTGTGCTGCCAATACAGCGCGATTTCTGCCATGCGGCATAACTCTTTTTTTTTGCAGGAGGCCCCACCCCCTAAACCACCCCTAATAAAGATTCTCAACTCGGGGGGGGGTTCAACTCAGGGAGTGCACAAAATTTAAAAAAATAAAAGTTACTGGGACCAGTAATCATACCTGGTCCCAGACGCAGCACCTGGATTCCTGGCTGCAGTGGCTCAGTCTGTTGAGCCATGGCAGCTGCTTGACAGAAGCCCATCCCAGTAGAGGTCTTATCCTCTGCCTGGGATGTTTCAAGTGGTCCAATACCATGTACAGCAGTATTTGTGGTATTGCTCCACTCGCTGAAACCTACAATGCTGTGAAGGTTTAGCCATAATGTCATATGCTATTAAGCGTGTGACATTATGACCCGATAGGTTGAATATAGTCTTATGGGTAAATTTGATCACTATTGAACAGAAAGAGGTTGCCCACTAGCTGCAGTTGCAGATGATTAAAATATACAAGTGCAAGCAAAAGAACCTTGCAACCCTTCCACAATGCAGCAAATAAGGAGCCTCTTGACAAAGCTCCTGTGATAGGGGTGAAATGCTGTTTGGCTTTTTTTCGGGGGTGGCTCTGAGATTGTTTTATCTATTTTGTTTGAAGTATGCTAGAAAATGGAAAAATAAATTTAAAAGTATTGGGCATTTACACTTCTGTGCATTAGGCTCCTTATTTGCTACACTGGTGGAGGGTTGTGAGGTCCTTTTCCTTGCATTAATATGATCACCCAGTAAAGTATCATTTTAGTTCATGTCAAAATCTTTGCACTTTTACTCACTAAAAAAAATAAGTGCATGACATCTCACAGCGTTTAAGTTTTTTGTTATTTTAACACTTTTTTCCATTTATTATTGTTGCTAAATGTCTGCCTAAATACACGTAACTATTTACCATCTCTGTGTCCCCGTAGATCTCCTAAGAAAATGTTGGACTTCTAGCACCACATATAAGAATTTTTATTTTATCAATGTTTATTCTTACCTGTTGTGCATATAAGAATTTTTCTTTCATCAGTGTTTATTCTTATTTGTTGTGCACCTCTCAAATCAAATCTTACTGCTGACTACATTTGTAAATATCACACTTTATCTCCCACTGCCAGCAGGTCTTGGTGGTGGTAATATTGACCATCTGTGCTCCGTCCCCCCCACCTTGTTGGGGATCATGCTGCAATGCAGTGGGATCTGGATCTGTGTATATTTTCCTGTTGGTCTTTGGTCCACAAAACCCTTCTTCTGAGGACACTGGCATGAGGGACTAAAGTCCAGGCTGTAGACATGCTGGCACACATCTCAGCCAAGTGCCTAATGGTGTCCTCCCCTCCTCACACCATGAGTCCCACACAACCACCCGTCCATTCACAGGTGGTGGTAATGGGGTTGTGTGCAGCCCCACCCTCTCTGAGGAGGACAGCGTTCCATAGGATGCTCAAACATCTTCCTCCTCCCAGCAGGCCCCCGATGACCCAGGCTCATTCCTGAACCCAGGTCACCAGCTTCTTGGGTAGTGGTGCATGTTTGCAAATACAATAGAATTATATACTTGTAATAGCTTATTGTTGATTCTAATTATATTTTGAGAATCCTGAATTATCTGCCATGCCACACTTTCAAATGGCCCTTTAAAATCTATAAATGCAGTAAAACATTTTCCTCTTTTTGAGATAATAGCTTTTAACCAAATGATTAAGAGTAAAACAATGGTCTACCTTTAAATGGCCGTGGTGAAATCCTGCCTGCTATGGGTAACACATTGTCATATATGAATTATGGAAACACCCTTTATAAATAGTGACACATAATTTTGTGCAATGCTGTCTATGTATGAGTAATATGTCTAACATGGTGCAATTATCGATTACTTATTTTTAATATATATTGATGCATTTCTGTTTTTTATGTATACTCTGTGGTGTATTTTGTGAAATGCGATACCCTATGTGATTTTTATGTATTTTTGTAGTGCAGTAAAACTTGAACTTAAATTTGGGTAACAATTTCCTTCTTCTCCATCTACACCTTTAATCTGTGTAAGATTATTTCAGCAAAAGTCTTAGCTATACAGTTAATCAGATATATCAGTCTGTAATTGCTTGTGTCATTTGACCTGCCCCTTTTTAAATAATCAAGACTATCAAGTTGCCTTTCCATGAATGAGGAATCAAATTTTGTTCAATGCATTTATTAAAAACAATAGCTAACAAATGACTCTACCATTCTTTTTCTACTTTAAATTCAAATGGAAGAATTCCATGGGGGCTTTATTTGCCTTGAATGTATCTATAGAATTTGCAATCTCATCTGGACTAATATTTAAAGGATTCTCTCCATATTAGTTACCTGTTCTAATTACAAGGTATTTTCTGTTATTATAGAATCATTAAATATATTCTTGTAATATTTGATCTATAACAGTTTTTTTCCCTCCTTGTGTATATTTTAGTCTGTATGTAACTATTGCTGCTGGACTATGTTATCTTGCCGACCACTGCTATCCTCCTTGGGACTCGCAAAAAAATGAGATGCTGCATCTCATGGGGTTAACCTGGTTGAAGTAATTTCAACTAAATAAATAAATGAATATCTCATTCCTTTTACTGGTGGAAATTAATATAAAGGGGATGAAGAACTCAAAGATTTCATTACATTTTTCAGGTACTATAGTCATGTCATGAAAATTAAAAATCAAGTTTTGCTCTACTTCCAATCACCTCTCCATTTATAACATCTGCCACTTTTTCCTATAAAACACCATGCCATCAAATTCAATTCTTTTCATATGATGCATCGTTAAAGGAGATTGATAACATTTTTATTCAGGTCTTGTTTCACAATTTGTTTGATACTATTTTGGTAAGCTGAACTGAGAAGTGGTCACTTGTTGTTCTCAGGCTTTCTCTTAAACAGTCATAAGTATTCAGATCCCATGGGGAGCAAATAATGAGATCTGTGACAGAAATGGGAAGGAAGGAGTTAATGGTGGATTCTGTAGGGGGCCCCCTTTTTTAGCAGTCTGGAAAAAAAATCACAAGCTGAAATTCCACAAGCTGGAATTCTCACTGTCCTCCCTAGCTGCTAGGTAAGACCTGGGTCATAAATCTGAGTGGACCTATCCACACACAGACTCACAGTTTAAAGGGATTGATTCACTCAAATATAAACTTAAGGTTAAAAGGAAATATAATTGGTCACTGATAGGTGTTCAGTCTGATTGGGACAATTACACACATACATGGTAGATGGTTGGTGCATTCAAATGGGGAATAGAAATTATCTATTCTCAAGAGAGTATATAAGATGCTGAATGACAGTGAGGGTTGTTGTTGGTTACTCTTTGGGAGTTGAAGTAAGAACTAAGCTTAGGGGCCTACCCTTCTAGCTATGTCCATGGAAGCTGGCAGTTAGCATAGGGTCCAGTGTTCTCTTGAAAGGACAGGGAAGGATAAGTTCAATACTAGCATATTGCAGTAATAGTCTTTTTCTTTCATCATCTGTTATTTAAAAACATCTCTTCACTTTTCCTGTATCAGTGTTATTCTCTTGTATTGTAAATAGATATCCTGTACTGCTCTGTTCACTTTTTGTTAAGTAAAAAGCTATTTATTTACTCAACAGTTGTGATTTAATTTTTCTAAAGTAATACATGGTTTCCACTGGCTGAGGTAAACTATGTTTAGCATACGCGACCCGAGAGTGATACACTACCAGACTATTATTTGTGCAATTGCACATTTAATTACCCAAATTTGTAAACTTGAAGGTTGGCACTGGATGACTCCAGCTGGTGGCACTGAATACCCGAGGACAGACACCTCTCTAAAAGCTCTTCCAGCCCAGAGAGAGAGAGAGAGAGAGGGTGGGTTGTCACAATTGGTTGGCAGTGGTGGGGTGATGATAGTGAACTGTTTAGCACACTGAGATACAGAGTTTGCCAGTGGAACATTTACCTTAGCAGTTGCAAAACAGGATATATAAGAGAATACACTTGAACTTTTTTCTTTTCCTACTTAGCATGGTATAGTGTAGGGTTAGAGAATGAGCTCCATGGAGTTTGACTCACTTACTGTGCAACAGCTTTGCAAAAAGCACCAGGAAAAGGGGGTTCATCTTGAAGGTCTAAAACACAAGAAAAAGGCAGACCTCATAGCTGCCCTAGTGGCACATGACCAGAAGCAGACAGTCTCTGGGAGTGAGGCAGGAACTGTTGTAGCAGACCCCCTAAATCAGCTTGATGCACTGTGACTGCAGCTGTTGCTGCAAGACAAGGCCCTGGAGGTGAAAAGACTGGATGCTGAAGCAGAAACAAGAAGGTTGGGATCAGAGAAAGAACTGGAAGAAAAGATACTGGCAGACAGAGAGAAAGAACGTGAAGAAAGAGAGAAGGAATGACAGCATGAGCTCCAGAGACAACAGAACGAGAAGGAGATGATGACCCTGCACAGCCAGCAAACTGTGAGTAATGGTGGAGTGAGTTCTCCTCATGAAGCCAAAATTAATTCTAAATTGTTCCCTCTGTTTAGAGAGGGAGATGACCTTGATCTATTTTTAAGGTAATTTGAGACAGTATGTGAGCAATTCCAATTGACTACGGCTTCATGGTCAGCTTATCTCACACCCTTACTTACGGGAAGGGCTTTGCTTGCATTTTCTAAAATGAGTAATGGAGACTATTCTGATTATGACAAGGTTAAAAAGTATTGTTGAAAAGTTTTGAATTAACTCCTGAGGCTTATAGAAGGAAATTTAGGGAGTTAAAGAAAAGTCCAGAAGACAGTTATGTAGAACTGCAGGTTCAACTGTGTACTTACCTTGATAGGTGGGTGGAGGGGGCTAAAGCAGACACTGCTGAACTAATCAAAGATGTGTCAGTGAGGGAAAAATTTCTTAAAATTGTACCTGAGGATATGCACGTATGGCTCCCAGACAGGGCATCCACCTCCTCAAAAAAGGTGGCAGCAAGCGCTGACATGTACATGCCTAGCCGGCCATTAGCACAGCATAAATCTCATGGTGGGGGGGCAGCACATGGTTATAAGGGATCCCATGGGGGGCAGCCCAAAGGAAACCAGCCTTCACCTGAGTCCAAAGCAGAACCCTCTGGTTCTAAAGGGACTCAAGAGACCAGACCCAAGAAATGTCATATTTGCAATTAAGTGGGGCACTTGAGATATAACTCCCCTCAGAAAAGGATTAAGGGGCAGAGGCATGGGGGAGGGAGTGATCAAAACAGCAATAGTTTGTTTGTGGGGTGTGCCCAGCCTGAAGAACCACTCTCCTCTGATGAGAATATGCATCCCATTGTAGTTAATGGAACAGTAACACAGGGACTGAGGGACACAGGTGCTCACATCTCCCTGGTGAGGCAGGATCTCCTCTGGGCAGAGCAGATGTTGCCTGGGAAATACTCCAGGGTCTGGAGATTCACAGGGCCAGCAGTCCAAATACTGATGGCAAGAGTCTTCCTGAGCTGGGAAGAGGACTATGGAGAAAAGTAGGTGGGGGTCGTAGAGGACCTACTTGTCAATGTGATTGTGGGGAAAGATTTTTGATCATAGGAAAAAACTGGTGTGTGTGTGTGCTGCAACTTGTAATCAGGCAAAGAGGCAAGCTTCTGAGGAGGAAGAGGGAGTGACACAAGGTAGTCCAGCCCCTCCCTCAGCAGCTGAGGAAGTGGTTAGCACAGGCAAGGAGCTGGCTAGAAGCAACAGTCCTGAACCCCAGTCACTAATAGAGGAGCCCATAGGACTTCCTTCTGAAGGGGAGCTTGGAAGGGTCAGACAAGGGCAGCTGAGCGCTGCACAGCGAACTGACCCTACCTTGCAAAAACTGATGGAAATAGCTAATAGGGCTGAGGGTCCTCAGGGTTGGTAAAGAGTCATTTTACTGGGACAATGGGCTGCTGTACAGAGAATGTACAACAGAGGACGGGCTAGATAGTGAGGTGCTCCAGCAGCTGGTAGTCCCTAAGGTTCACCATCAGCAGCTTTTGGCCCTTGCCTTTTTCAGGTCACTTGTGGATGAGGCACACGAAAAAGTGGCTGACCAGCAATTTCTTCTGGCCTGGTATTTGCAAGGATGTGGCAAATTATTGCAGGACTTGTCCACAGTTCCAGTGGGTGGGGAAAATGGGGGACAAGGCCAAGGCAGCTTTGTTGGCCCTGCCCATTATTGATGAACCCTTCAAGAGGATAGCTTTGGACATAGTGGGGCTACTGAGCACCCCAAGTCACACTGGCAAGTGGTATATCCTGGTAGTTGTTGACTATGTCACAAGATACCCAGAGGCATTGGCCCTATCATCCTCCGAGATGGAACCAGTGGCAGATGCACTGTTGGGAATATTTAGCTAGGTGGGCTTTCCCCAAGAGATACTGTCAGATTGGGGTGCCAATTTCATGCCAGCGTTAATGAGTAGTTTTTGGGAGAAATGTGGGGTAAAGCAGCACAAAACCTCCCCATACCATCCCCAAGCTAACGGTCTGGTGGAGCAATTCAATTAAACCCTTAAGACCATGCTAAGGACTTTTGCAGACTAGCCTAAGAGGGACAGGGACAAATATTTGTCTCAGCTCCTATTTGCATACAGGGAAATCCTACAGAAGTCCACAGGGTTCCCAATTTTTGAGCTCCTGTTTGGTCATAGGGTGCGGGGCCCCCTAGATTTGACTCAGGTTGAATGGGAGGGTGACCATGCCTCCCAAGGGAAGTCTGTTTTGGAGTATGTCATGAACTTCAGGACCCACATTAAGGAGCTCATGGGGCTTGCTCAGGAGCACTTGGCCACTGCAGAACAGCAGCAGAAAGTCTGGTATGACCGCAAGGCCAGAGCCAGAGAAGATAAGGTGGGACAGCAAGTGATGGTACTCATCCCTGTCCATCAGAATAAATTACAGGCAGCATGGGAGGGGCCATTCTCCATTGTCCAAAAGGTTAGTGATGTCAATTACATGACAGAGCTACCGAACAGGAGTTGCAGGAGAAGGTGTACCATGTTAACATGCTGAAGCTCTACTATGACAGGGAGGAATTGGTCCTTGCTGTATGCAGTGCCCCCCCAGAGAAGGAAACTGAGATGGAGCCACTGGTGGACCTGCTCAGGGAGGCCTGGATTGCATCCCATGTGGACAACCTTACTCTCTCTGAACAGCTGATGCCCACCCAGGTGCAAGAAATGTGGGGTGTGCTAAGAGAATTTGAGGACATGTTCACAGGGAAACTAGGGTAAACCATGAAGACAGAGCACCATGTGGATACAGGGACCCAGAATCCCCTGAAACAGTCTCCCTACAGGGTACCTGAGCATGTTAAGTAGACCATGAAATAGGAGCTCAAGAAAATGGTGGAACTTAGAGTAATCCAAGAATCTAGTAGCCCCTGGGCATCACCCGTGATATTGATCCACAAAAGGGATGGCACCACATGATTCTGCTTTGACTACCAGAGGCTTAATAGCTGCACAGAGTCTGATGCCTATCCCATGCTCAGAACAGATGAGACCCTGGAGTGACTGGGGGAGCCAAGTATCTGACCACAATAGACCTAAAAAAGGGTTACTGGCAGGTACCTCTGACCCCTGTGACCAGGGATAGATCAGCTTTTGTCACTCCATTTGGTTCATACCAATTCAAGGTAATGTCATTTGGAATGAAGAATGCACCTGTAACTTTTCAACGGCTTGTGGATCGCATTCTGTCTGGGGTGGGTGAGTTTGCATTGGCATAAATGGATGATATAGCCATATATAGCCAGACCTGAGATAAGCACATCAAGAATGTATGGGATGTGTTCCACAGGCTGAAGAATGCAGGTCTGACAGTCAAGGTGGAAAAATGTCAGACAGGTATGGCAGAAGTGTCCTGCCTTGGGTGGGTAGTGGACACATCGTCCAAAGCCTACCAAGGTTGATGCCATTCTGACCTGGCCTACTTCTACCACCAAGAAACAGGTAACAGCATTTCTGGGGACAGCAGGGTACTACCTGAGATTTGTTCCTTGCTATAGTGATTTGGCTAAACCCCTGACAGACCTAACCAAGAAGGGAAAGCCAGATAAGATGCAGTGGTCAGAAGGCTGTGACATCGCTTTTCAGGAGCTAAAGAAGGCCTTAAGCAGCCCAGCTGTATTGGCCAGCCCCAATTACAGTCTAAAGTTTATGGTCCATGTGGATGCCTCAGATCATGGGCTGCGGGCTGTGCTGAGTCAGGTTACCCAGCAGGGGGAGGAGCACCCAGTTGTGTACCTTAGCCGGAGGCTTTTGCCCAAAGAGGAGGCAGATGCCACAATCAAGAAGGAATGCTTGGGAATAGTGTGGGCCCTTCAGAAGCTTCAGCCTTACCTATATGGGAGAGAATTTACTGTGGTCACAGATTATAATCCCCTGATATGGCTTCAGAAGTCAAGCGTGTTGGAGTTTGGTACAGCAGGCATACAACATGACCATCCAGCATCGCAGTGGCAAACAAAATGCAAATTCAGATGGGCTATCCAGACAGGGCTAATGACATGGCTGGATACTTTGGGCATTTCCCAGCAGTTGCATGAATGGCTGCATCACTTGGGGTGGCCCAAGGAACATGCCTTCATCATCTGGGGGGGATGTGACAGAAATGGGAAGGAAGGAGTTAATGGTGGATTCTGTAGGTAGCTTATATTTTTAGCAGTCTGGAAAAAAAATCACAAACTGAAATTCCACAAGCTGGAATTCTCACTGTCCTCCCTAGCTACTAGATAAGACCTAGGTCATAAATATGAGTAGATCTGTCCACACACAGACTCACAGTTTAAAGGTATTGGTTCACTCAAATATAAACTTACGGTTAAAAGGGAATATAATTGGTCACTGATAGGTGTTCAGTCTGATTGGGACAATTAAATACATACATGGTAGATGGTGCATTCAAATGGGGAATTGGAAATACCTAGTCTCAAGAGAGTATATACGATGCTGAAAGACAGTGAATTGTTTGTTGTTGGTTACTCTTTGGGAGCTGATGGAAGAACTAAGCTTGAGGACCTACACTTCTAGCTTTGTCCGTGGGAGCTGGCAATTAGCATAGGGTCCAGGACAGGGAAGGGTAAGTTCAATACTAGCATTTTGCAGTAATAGCCTTTTTCTTTTGTCATCTGTTATTTAAAAACATTTGTTTACTTTTCCTGTATTAGTGTTATTCTCTTGTGTTGTAAATAGATATCCTGTACTGCCCTGTTCACTTTCTGTTAAGTAAAAAGGTATTTATTTACTCAACAGTTGTGACTGTGACGTAATTGTTCTAAGGTAATGAATGGTTTCCACTGGCTGAGGTAAACTCTGTTTATCATCCACCACCTTAGAGACACACACTACCAGACTTTGATTTGTGCAATTGCACGGTTAATTACCCAAGTTTGTAAACTTGAAGGTTGGTGCTGGATGACTCCAGCTGGTGGCAGTGAATACCCAAGGACAGACACCTCTTCAAAAGTTGTTCCAGGCTAGAGAGAAAAGTGGGTTGTCACAAGATCTACTACACTTTCTCCAACTGATAAAAAATATATAACATTTCATGGTTTATCTCCAGATTCAGTTTAGCACAAAAATATTATTTTTTCCAGCAAATAAATGAGTATTTCCCTATTCTTATTCATGACTGGATCCACCACTTCCTTTATCCTATGTTCATATATGTCACAACTGATTATGTGGTTAAATAAATGCGTGCATCCCCACTCAGAAATTTGGATCCCCCATTCAGAGTAAATCTACTTCATCATATCTAATTATTATCTTGTATATTTCCTCCTCAATTATTTGCTTATTTCTTCTGTGTAATTATTTGATTTCTATGAAGGAATATAAATGTTTCCTATTATCACTGGTTACCAAACAGATTTTATGATCTGTACAGCTTAGAATTTAAGTTAACTCCACTTTGGCAAGAAGATTTATAACTGAGTAAACTTACTATATCTACTGGCCAAGTAATCTGATTATCAGAGTTTCCTCTAAGAATTCCCTATAAACCTTATCTTCCAGCTTCCTAACCAAACCTGCAATGTTCTGGCTTAGAATTCTAGTATATTCTCAATGCTACTTGTCACTGAACTCTTTAGTAAAAATCTTCTTAGCAGGGTCTGCTTCTTTTAGTCACACAGCTTCCCTTACCTTCAAGGAGTTAAATCTATCATGGTCAGTGCCACACCCCATCCTCTCTCTTCCCTTAGTATATTTGAAACAAATAGTAGATTATTAATGTAGAATGTAGCTGGTTACTCATTCACATGGAACATAATTTCCTCAGTCACTCTCTCTCTTCTTCTGTTTTTGCAGATCATTCATATCTACAATAGAGGATCCCAGGACATCTAATTTCTTAGATGCTCTTATTATCTCCCCCACTAAAGAAATATACATTATTGCAAAATCCACCTGTCCTTCTCCACTGTATCCAAGTTTCCTATATGCCTATAGTACACCTTTATACCTTAGCCTTATTCCAACAAAATTACTCAAGCGATAGTATAGTGAGTGAAGTAGTGTCTTATTATTTTATTATTTCCTCTTAACTAATCCATGACTAGACAGAATTATTAGAGCTTCCTTCCCAAATCTCCTCTTATTCTCTATTTTAGAATCCCATGTTGGATTCATAATAGCATTTCATGCATTGTTAGCAGCTCCTCCTTTGTCTTTTCTATTCAATGTACCCAGTTTGGGGGGTCAATAAAATTGGGGATATTATCAAATCCCCTAATTCATTCAGTTCTTCAAACTTGCACCAAATTGCTTTTTGCATATTCAAGAGCTTTCAAAACAACCTACACTGGGAGATCCAGTCTATTATTATCTCTAAATACATAAACTGTTTTTTTATTTATTTAAACATTTGATAACCTGGAATGGCACACTGAGCCAAGGCTCATTTCCAAGTGAGACCCGGGGAAGGGTGGGGGGAAGGGATAGAAAGCAAAAAATACATAATAGATACATGAGATAAATATACAGTTGCATAAGTTATAAATCGAAGTACTGTACATTCAGGTGGACTATATACAAATAGTATCATACAGTTCTGAGGATTAGGTTACTATCCACAAAAAACATTTGGCATTAGACTGGGCCTATGAGTGGCTAGGAGCAGGTGCAGGTGAGGAGTGGAAGTTGTTGGATTTGGTATTTGAAGCAGGTGTGAGAGGATGAGTTTCTTAAGAGAGGTGGAAGCTGGTACCATAAAGAGAGAGTCTAGGTGAAGGTGGATTTGCTAGTGGATGTGGAAGGTTTAGGGAGGAAGAAAGAATGGGAGTCCAGTGAGTGCAGTGAGTATGGGGAAATGGCAGCTGGTGTTAGGCTCTTTGCCAGGTAAGGGGAGAGCAGATCAAACCAGAATTTGAATATGAAGGAGATGGGGTGACTGAAGCGATGATGGGATAGGGATGGTATCCTGATGGAAGACGGGAGAGTGCAGTGGTTGGTTGTGAGAGGAGAATTTGTGGCAAGGCTTCAGAAAGTGTAGAGGAAGGAGCTGAGCCTGGATAATGAGGAGGAGAGGGCAGTGCCATTTATTTATTTATTTATTTTATTTATTTAGTTTTTGTTGACCGGGTAAGTGCACTAGACAAATCCTGCCTATTTTCAGGCACGACCTGGGGGAAGGGGATACAGATGAATGCCAACTGACCTTGAACCAGATTAAGCTGTTGGTGGTATTTTCAGTGAATGAGGGAAATTTGGCCAGGACACCAGGGAAATTCCTCTACTTCCTGCTTCCTGTGAGCAGGGGGGACCCATTTTCTGGTGGGACCAAGATGGCGGAGGAGGACGTCTGCTTGGTGGGAGAGCTGGCCTCTGCTCCCACAGTGTGCAATGTGGAGGCTGACCCTTTGAATACTCAAGATATGGATTCTGATATGGAGTTTCACGATGCAGTGGTTCTTTGGGAGGATACAGAAGTTGATTTAAGAAAAAAAAATTCTCAAAGGACTGGGAGAAAGGAAATGCTTGAAAAGGAATCTTTGGATGCAAGGTTCAAATCCAGCTTGGAACCTGACGACATGGATGCACTTAATACCTGCAATATTGCTCTCCCTGAAACCGAGGTGTTTAAAACTGAGAAAAATACAGGACTGCACTTAAAAGAAAGCTCCGTGGAGCATGGTGAGTCTTTGCAACAATTTTTTATTATTTCGGAAGCCGCTACTGAAACAGACAACCGGCTTTTACAATCTGCTTTACCCACTTTAAAAAATGTACAGCAAAGTGATTCCCTCTCGCTACACAATCAGTGTGTTACGGGAGTAAGGGAGAAGCAAGCAGTTGAGCACTCTATGGACTTTGCAATTCGGTGTTCAGCCGCTCAGCCTGAGTTGTTAACTCTGCAGCAGGTAGAATCGGGACTTGACAGCTGCAGCGTTGCTCCTAATAATAATATGGCTGACTCGGTTCAGTCGGAGTCCTGGCAGGGCGAGACCACTCTCTTTATAGCCCAGCAGCTACGTGAAGTTCCTGAAGTAAAATTGACTGTTAGTAAAGCTGCTAACAGTACTATAGAGGTTAGTGAGTGCATTCAGCCCGCTATAGTCTCGACTGCCCTAACAATTGAAAAGCCGAAAACAGAGTCCCCAAAGGAAGTACAACAGACTTTGTCTGCATCAGAGCCAAAGCAGTCTGAGTCTGCATGGTTAGACAAATCAGATGGATTCATTTTTAAAAAGCATGGGGCTCAGCATAATGTAGTTTATCAGTCCTCAGCTGTTTCCCAAACTGGAGTTACTGAATTCTTCTTTCCCAAAAAAAAAAGAAATACCTCTTATAAAATCTGGTCTACAAACACATAATGTTTCAGAGCTCTGGTCCCCTGATAAAGCACTCAAAGGAGCAGGTTGAAGCAAAATGCAGCAGGCATATGGAAGCCTGATCCTACTTGGGACTCTGATTATACCCTCTCACAGCATTCACCAGAGTGGAAACCGGACTTACAACAGCAAAAGCTGGAGCAAGATTTGCAGGACAATAAAACTGTTTAGAGGTAGAAAAACTTCCACTGAGAGCTACATCCCTGGAGTCACAGATATCTTTACCTTCCTCGTTGAATACAGATTTGGTAAACACTCTGCAGGAGCCTATTGCTTCTTCTCACACGCCTCTCCAACGGAACCGTCCTCAGAAACCACTTATGTCTGAATTATTTTCTAACACTAAAAAGAAGCAGCACCTCACCAGAATGCGTTCGTATTCGTTATAAAGGGGTTTGGAGGATCGACCAGATAGACACTACGTGGGGAAAACCTTATTAAAAGAGTCCTTGCATTTTACCCCAAAAGATGTGTATGCATTTATTAATATCTCTGGAGAGGATAATTTTGACATCAGTTTTAGGACACCACATGCATTGACTTATTCTGGGATAGGTACAACCAGGTTAAATTCTCTCCTCTATGGACCCCCTTCTTAGTGATTCCTTTAACTAAACCCTGATAAAACATGTTACGGTCATGTTTAGAAACGAGGGGTTCATGTGGAAGATATATCATTTGGTTGTCCTTATGTGGAAATTTTAGTGGGCCGGAACCTATCCTAGATTCTGAACAGTTTTGGACGGGAGGATGGAAATACAAAACTAAACTGAGGCAATCTGAGACAGGGGTAGTCCATATTCCCAATTCCTTTCTATTAGGAAAAGACAGAGGGGTTTGTTTTTATAGTGGACAACCCCGGGCTTGCTATAGATGTGGGGCTAAAACACACCTCTCAAGTGTTTGTGACCAACCACGTTATGACAACTGTGGGGAGGTTGGACACACAACTATGTATTGTCACAATCAGCTCAAATGTGAGCTTTGTGAAGAATCTGGCCACTCTTTTCGGGTTTGCCCTTGGCTGCAAAAATAAAACATCCTGTATAAATTCAGAGCTTTTAATTCAGCAAGCTCAGGATGCTGCACATTTCCTCCTAGCTCACAACCCCTCTACCTGTTTCTTCTTCTCAAACCAAAGTTCAGACCCTTGGTGTAGTACCCGCATTGACAAATCCTTAGGAATAGCAGACAAGGTGGAACAAACTGTTTTGTTATGGAAGTCATTAAAAATCAAGTATGGGCCCACCTGAGCTTTTGGATTTCCCTGTGTGTTACTCTGAGGTTTCGTGGAGACTTCTGAGGAAGCATCTAAGGCTTTAAATATTAGGCCTTCACTACCCCAACGCAGATCATCTAGGCATTTGCATCCCAAACCCCCTACTCCTCCCATAGAGACTAGCAACTCTTATGCTGCATTGTTTACTCCTTGGGAGATACAGAGATGGAATTAGGAGATTCAGACTCCCAAAATCTTCCACTGATCTCAGCCAGTGGATAACTATAAAGAAAAGAAAAAAAGAAAAAATGATAAAGTAGTTTTTTTATAAAGCTTAATGCAGTGGTCATGGGGCTCTTTGAACACTCATAGTTTGCTTAATATAGTTAAGAGGCAAGCCTTTTTCACTATATAAAAACCAAAATTTATCAGTATGTTTTTACAGGAAACCTGGATGTACTCAGCAGAACAACTCACTACTTTCAAACGGGATTGGGTGTGGGGCCCTTCCTATTGGTCCTTTGGAACTGATACAGCAGATGGTATTGGGATTTTATTCAATACTTATTCCTTTAAACTTCATAATTTAGTAGATCTTATTCCAGGGAAAGTCTTGATATTAGATGGGAAATGGCATGATATATGCTATCGATTTATTAACATCTACAATCCACAGACAAAAGCTGGTAGAGTTTCTTGTTTAAAAGCTGTTCAACCCTACTTGGTGACATCAGTTAAGATGCTTTGGGGAGGCGACTTTAATTGCACAATTTCTGACTCACCTAATCAGAAGAAAAAGAAAATTTATTGTGATTCTCACATGCTAGCTAATATAGTTAAAATAGCAGGTTTATTTAACTGTATCTCCTTTCCTCTCAAGGGCCAAGGTATTCATTTACAAAGGGAAATTGTTTTCCTAATAGACTACATGTTTGTCTCTCATAAAGTACAACTGGATTCCTTTAAGATGATCCACTGTGAATTTTCTGATCATTTATTACTTTCTTGTAGTTCATTATCTACAGGTTCCCTGAACGTAGGCAGCTCAGGTGGAAACTGAATAACACTATGTTAGATATACCATATATACAGTCCGGGTGAAACATATTCTAGCAGCCAGGTTGTCAGTGGCTTTTTTTATAAGGATTTAGGAGATTGGTGGTTAACAACTAAGTTCGAATTATGTAATTGGTTTAAAAGGCAAGGGGCAAAACAAAAATTTTAAGTTTTGAGATATTTGTCCCTTAGGCAACAACTACAGAAACTTATGACAATTGCTTATGTCTCTACTTAGACTATTCAGACCAAATTAGTAAAATAAAGGAGGAAATGAGGAATTTCCAATATGATAGAGCAAAAACCCTACAGGCTATTTTTTCCAATAGCATAAACAAATCCCCCATTGGGGACCCTTTTGAAACCTGTAAAAATCTGAAGGCTTCTTCTAATATTGATTCTTTGCAAAAACCTGATGGCTCTTTGGCCACCACGGTTGCTCAGCTCAGAGAAACAATTATTGGGCATTTTCGAACTCTAGACCCCTCTCTTATTACAGAGGCAGAAATGCTTTCATATCTTAAAACATCTAAGCCCCCCAGGTTAGCAGAAATCTCAACATTATTGGATCCAATTACACAAGAAGAAATAATAAAAGTAATTAGGAATTTGAAATTAAACATTTCACCGGGTAAGAATGGCCTTTCGAATAATCTGTATAAAGTTTTTTCAAAGGAATTGAGTCAATGCTTGTATATTTTATTCCAGTATTTTATGGAAACTGCTGTTTTCTTTCCCTCTTTTTCTGAGGGATTGCTGATTTACTTATTCAAATCTGGAGACAGACAAAATATTAAAATTGGCGACCAATTACCCTCTTAAATTCAGATTATAAAATCTTCACCAGTATTTTGAATAATCGGTTAAAAATTACGCCAGATGGGTAATTTCTCCTTACCAGTTTAGTGGGATACCTAATAGGCAAATTCAGACAGCCTTAATGATCATACAGAAGTTATTGAACATCTTTCTGAAGTGGAGTCACGAATTGTATGATGGTCGCTGATTTGGAAAAGGCTTTTGATAGGGTATATTTGCCTTTTTATTTCTAACGTTAATACATTATGGAGTTCCATTGCATATTGTTAATATAATTAAAAATTATATGAACATAATATTGTGTTCCCTTCGTGCAAGGTCAGACGGCAAAATGTTTTCATTTACATACTGGAGTTCGTCAAGGTTGCCCTCTTAGCCCCCTACTATATCTTTTCTTTGGATCCCCTACTACAAAATTAACTACTGTTCCATTGTGGCCAGGTATTTCTGATAGATGCGGTTAAGGACAAACATCTTCTGCACAGGCCTATGCAGATGATTTGATTGTATATTTCTCAGATCATTCATATGTGCACATTTTTTTGACCGCATTTGAGGCTTTTTCGAAAGTTTCGAATGCAAAAATAAATGTGCACAAAACAAAAGGTTTATTTATCAGAGCAACAGGTCATAAGGAAGTGGTGCAGGGTGGTATCCATTTTTCCAGAACTCCCCTTAAAGTTTTGGGCATACATTTTGGCCCCCAGAACATACCAGTTGAAAATTGGGATATAGCCCTACAAACAGTGGAGAATAAAGTCAATAGATGGAAAAAGTGGAAATTGTCCAAACTGAAATGCATACATGTTATCAAACAGTTTCTTTTACCATGTGTTCAGTATGTAGCTATGATTTTTCCGCTCCCAGTGCATCTAGAAACTAAACTGTATGGTTTATTCTTTCAAATGGTTTGGGGTAATAGATTAAACCCCATTAAAAGAAGCTATACATATTAAGTAAAAAACAAGGAGGTCTTGGGATGGTGGATCCAGTGATTTTTGCTCTCTTTATTCATTATGTGTTCAGTGAAAAGTGGCTTACGATTAGAAGCAGGGAGTGGGGATAAATGGATTTCAGATCATTGGACAAATACTTTAGGAATTGGCTTTCTTTGGCTCCAAAATAAATCCTCACATTTATATTCCACAGTATTTTAGACCAGCTGCACAAAATTATATAAATGGAAAATAGAGAAAGAGACAATTCTGAGTAATAGCATGAAAGAATTTTATCAGGTGGTAATGGCAAATTTACTTCCTTTAGAGCCAAGTTTTAAGAATTGCCCTTCTTCTTTGAATCCTAAAGTATTGGCCCAACTTAACTGTCGGATTGCCTCAAATGCAATGGAAACACAGTGGCTAATATTCTATGGCCGTTTAAATGTTAGGGGTAATGCCAAGTACAAAGCCATTGAAGAAAGGAAGTGTCCTTACTTGGATTGTATAAATACTGAGGAATCGATGGAGCATTTTCCTTTACACTGTTCCTATGCAAAGGGTTTGTGGTTTATTTGGTGGCACTTTGGGGTTTTAAGTGGCTGAATTTTCTTACATATCAAATCTTGGTTTTAGGGTTTATCCAGCGACTCTTTCTGATTTTCATGAAGAAACACTGTCATTATTTTTGGATGTTTACGTTATTATTTATGGCAGGCAAGGTGTCAGTGGGTAATATATCAAAGAAAATGCCTTATTTTTGTTTTAGTATTTTGGTTTCACAGGAACTCTCGAGGATTTACGCTCAGGATGCTCGAAGGACAGTACAGACTCAGTTACTAAAAATGTGGAAAGGGTTTTTTCATTTTATTAAGTTCAAATAATGTATAAAAATAATCTGATAATTACTCTGATTATTGTATAAGTTTGTTAGATTAAGTTTTTGGTTCTTACTTTGTATAATTGATTACACTGAGTTGTTCTAATTATGTTTAATAATACAATAAAAACTCCCCTACTCTTTCTGAGAAGTGCCATGGGATCTTTAACATCCACCTGAACTACCACCAATCCAGGCAGATGGGACTTCGGTTTAACGTCTCATCCGAAAGACGGCACCTCAGAAGTGCAGCACCCCTCTCATGCTGCATTACAGTGTCAGTACTGGAATATTAACCCAAGTGCCAGATGTGGGAACTGAACCCACAGCCCTCTGATCTCCCGGCCTCAGAGGTGAGTGTGCTACCTACTGAGCCACTGACACTGCCATACATTATGTCAGCATAGTCAAAGATGGAAGTGATAATTTTTGTCAATAATATGCATCTAACGGGTGGTGGGAGGGCATCACGATTTCTGTATAGTAGGCCTAGCTTAGGGCAGAGCTTTGATGTGATGGCATCAATGTGATTTGAGAAGTTTAACTGGGGGTCGAGCCATACTCCTAGATATTTGTACACAGAGACAGTGTTTAGTGGGATCCCATCCAGGGAGGCGATAGCAAGTGGACAGGATATTCTCATAAGTTTTTGAGCAGACCGAAAAATCATGGAATCAGTTTTGCATGAGTTTATTTTGAGATGGTTTGTATGAAACCAAGACTGCATGTTGTGATAATTGTGTTGCAGTCATGATTGAACATCACTTAGAACTGGGCCAGATGTGAAAAGGATAGTGTTGTCCATGTACATGTGAATAAGGGATCTTATCTAAGAAAGAAAGAGCAATCCCACAGGAAATGGACAAAGTCTTTCACATGCAAAAGCCACCTCTCCGATGTGCAGATGATGTAGGAACAATCTCCAATATAGAGTAAACAAGGTGAGGGCGCTTCAAAAAAGATATCTGTAGACAGTCTTTCTTGTTTTCTCAAATTCCTCTATTTTATTAGTTTAAAATGTGGCAATCCTCAACATTTCAGCAAGTGTCTTGGCTTTATCAAGAGATGCCCTCATGAAAAAATATATAAATACATAAAATTAAAAGGACTGTCTACACCCTCATTAATACCATCTTATAATGCTTTTAAATAAATACCCACTGATGCCACTTACTACATAAAGTCTCAGTCGTATACTATCACTTTCTTTCACATTAGCATGGATTCCAGATCCTATAGAACAAATACATATATACATAATGTATACATATTTACTTAATCTAACATATCTATCCTATATCAATAATAAGAGATGGAACCCTACACCAAAACACCAAATTGTGATGGACAGTGTTACAACTTCCCCAATAGGTACTAGTTAATACCTGCAAATTTCACTGTGTTGTAAAAAATAACATGTGCCATTAAGATATGGCTTCATTCGATTTATAAAGCTTCATCATATGCCTCTTCACATGTCTTTTCAAGCTAGAGTGCAAATAATAATATTTTTTCATAAGGGCATCTCTTGATAAAGCCAAGACACTTGGTGAAACGTTGAGGATTGCCACATTTTAAACTAATAAAAAGAAGAATTTGAGAAAACAAGAAAGACTGTCTACAGATGTCTTTTTTGAAGCGCCCTCACCTTGTTTACTCTATATTAATGAGGGATCTTGAACAGACAGATGGGAAGTTGTTAATAAATACAGAGAACAGAATGGGGCCTAGAATTAAGCCCTGGGGGATGTTGACTGGTATAGGGAGAGAGTGGAAGTAGAGTCGCAGTCCTGACTGACTGGACCCTATTTTCAAGGTATGAACCGAACCACTGAATTGCAGGAGGAGGAGAGTCTGGCTTCCTTGAGTTTATCAAGGAGCATGGGGTGGGAAACAGAATTGAAGGCCTTTGCCAGATCAATGAAGATTGCAGCAGTTAGTTGGCCCTGGTCAGCAGCAGACTGGATATGTCCAGTAACACGAAGGAAGGAGGATATGGTGCAGTGGTGCTGTCTGAATCCAGACTGATATGGACTAAATTAAGACTCTCCTCTATGAGCTCCATTTCTTACTCCATGTGTATGTCAACAAGATTTCACAATGAGTGGTTATCTTCTTGGCTCTCTTTATGGATTACTATTGTTGTAATTATTGATTCCTCTCCTGTGATCCCAGTCTTGTCATTTATTGAATAATTTTATTTTGCTCTTTTTCTTTAAATTGTTAAGATGTATTTTACCCATTAGATTTAACATCTCCATATAAGAATCACTTTTCTTACTACCACTCCTATCAAAAGGTTAGTAGCATAACCCTCTGCTATAATCCCACCCATAAAATTATCACCATCAACTTCTATGAAACAAGCTGTATTCTCAGTCTCTATGTTTTTTTCCTTTTGCTTTTCCACTTTCGGTCTTTTTATGTTCCCTTTTAGTATTTTTCATCTTAACCTTCTTTTTCATTCCTTTTTTCTTGAAAACAGTCACTGAATCTCAACCTGTTATGTCTATAGCTGCTTTTTCAACACGTTTCTTTCTGCACCCTATGTACTGTGCTTCTGTAAGTTATCTTTGTTCTGCAGAGCAGGAAAATGTTTTTCAGTTTTTGGCTGTGGGTAGTCTGCCACAGCCACATTTTTTCCCATGATTTTCCTTACCTGTTTCAAGTACAGTGTTGTTAAATATGTTAAAGTGATGTTGGGAGGGCACTGCTGAGCTACGATTTGAACACACGTGTGTCTGGAAAGCCATTGTTAAAAGGCTGACATTATGTGTAAAACTCAATTTAAAATGCAATTGGAGTTTTAAAAGAAAAAATGTTGTCTGGTCTGTTTGTTTTGGATGGAGTCCTCAGTGAATCCTGTGGGAGCATTGTTCTCCCAAAAGCCTCAGGGAGAGGTGTTCCAGCCCAAGTGCCTGCTGGCTTTCTTGGAGCAGCTGGAGCAAGAAGCTGTCCTGCAATAGTGATGTGCTCAGAAGGGAGCATGAAGCCCAAAAGCACCAGCTAAACTGACTCTCACTTTTATACAAGCCTTCCTAACTGAGTTTCAAGCCAAGGTTACGCTTGCAAGTTCTCATACAGTATTGAAAGTTCACTGACAGAAATACCTTCTTGCTGCTCATCTACAGAGAAGTGGGTTGAGAGCACAGAAAAAGCTATTGCATACAATGAGACAGAGATCAACATAATCTCTGCAAGAACCTTAACCCTGGAGAAGGCTGCAAACTCGGCACTACATGACCAGCTGGCCCAGGCATCAAGACTGGAATGCCTGGACAATAACATGTTGAAAAATAATCTGAGGCTCATTGGCTTTCCAGGAACTGTTCCTAACACCAATTTAAAAGAAATGGTTCAAGATGCACTTTCTGTTGTTTTTTGTTTTTCAATTGAGTCCTCCCTCACGTTGGAGTCTGTATTTTGTCCTCCCCTATGTCAAGCAAAGTAGTCAGCCACTGAACTACAAAAGCCAGAAGCAAGGTATATTATATTGACCTTTCATACTTTGGCAGAAAGAAATAAGTTGCTCCAATTGGCAAGACAAAAAAGCAATGCATGTATGAATGATGCAGAATTCATTTATATCCAGAATTCAGTCTACAAACAAACACAGAGTAAAATATTCTTAGCTATCCTCTCAGAGTTCAAGAATGCTGGGGGACTAGCTTTTTTTTTTCAATTCAAAGTTTATTATAAGTTTTGCATACAAAGAATAGATCTGCACAATACATGAGATACAAAGTTTATACATGACATTCTGGAAGTTCCATTCTCCCTCCCTCCTCCCTCCCCCCGGCAAAATTCCTGTACAGAAAAGAATCTCTAGAATCTCTGGAGCTGCTGATAAAACTAAAGTATACTGGAACTTCACCTCACTCACCCTGAAGTAAATCAACAAATTATGTAGTCTTAGATGCAATCATTTTCATATTTCACTCTACAAAAAAATTAATGACTTAAGTTAAACTGAAATGTAACTGAAGAGTTAACTAAGTTGAAAAATTGAGGTAATTTACATTAGAATGTGGAAGTTTTATCTGGCAATTAGCTTAAGATATATATGGAAATAATTGGGATACTAATTAGTATGTATTTGAATTCACTACAGGCAGCAGGTTGAGTGAAGCATCAATGTGGAACATTGTAAGTTAAGACAGTATTTGAAAGTAGTGTAGAAAAGGTCAGCAGTATTATTTCCTTGAGTTAACTTGATATTTAGAACACACTAGAAATGAAGTAATACTTATATTATGTTTTTTGGTTTTTATGATTAATTATACAATGGCAAGAAAGAATGCTGGGCTGTGATTGGTCAGTCTGGGGCTGACCAGGGATGTTATCCCAGCATAACATCCCGACTCTAGTCCCAGCACTCTACTGACCGCATTAAGTGGTAAAAAACACTGCACAGACATTCGTCCAATTGTATTCACTGCTTTTCGTTCTGAACAAAAATCTGAATTTCCACTTCTCCACAAAACTGCAAATTCCAAGTCCCACAACAGGAAAAAAAAGGCACAAACCAACGTAACAACCGTGGCACTTCTCCCCAAATTCCCAAAATATCTTCTTATTTAAAAAAAAAAGACGTTAGAGTTGCGTTCACAGAAGTAGCACACTGATGGACTGAACCAGCAAGCGAGCCTTTCAACGGTCACTGCGTCCCTTTCTCCATAATGCTCGCTCGCTCTTCAACTCAATTTTTTATAGGTACTCTCTTTTTTTAACTCAGCACGTAAACAGAAACAGTAAAATCATTTACCTACCAGTTACTTTTCACGGCACTGACACCGAGAGGGCAGCAGCAGCGCTAATGGGAGGTTGCAACGGTGCTTGCTCTTCGGGGCAAAATATCACAACTTTAAAAATCTCCCCATACAAAACTCTACCAGGACAACCTGAAGTACAACACACTGGATAGGAAGAAGGGACCAATGTAAATGAAGTGAAAGCACACGTACTGTAAGACAACCAAGCAGATACAGAACTACAGAAAAAATCCAATCCCCCACACAGCTCCACCTATAGGATAAACAGGGAAAAGGAACTTCTTTGTAGATAAATATTCTTCCACACAAAAAAAAAGTGAAAAAACTCTAAAACATATTTCTTTTTCTTTTTATTCTTTTATTTAAAGGTTAGCCATTGTATAATAGGAATAATGCCCTCCAGGGTGGGTGTTATGCTGGGATAACATCCCGCCTTGGGTGTTGGACGCCCTCGGCCGTTGGCCTCGGGCCCAACCACCCAAGGTGGGATGTTATCCCAGCATAACACCCACCCTGTCGGGCATTATTCCTTTATTTTCAGCTCAGTAGTGGAAGGAGTCGAATCTGACAATATTTAAAATTACAAGAATGATCCTGATAATAAGGTGATAATCTATTTTACACATGGAATAATAATATAATGTCTCTTCTGCAATATAAATTTTATTTAACAAACATTTAATGAAAAAAACATTTTTTGTAGAGTGAAATATGAAAATGATTGTATTTATATATTTTTTACTTTAGAAACCAATTCCTGATGAAGGGTATTTTACCAGAAATGTAGAAAGCTGGGAACGTTGATTTGGATGTACCATTATTAAACAATTAACTAAAAAGTCTAAGACTACGTAGTTTGTTGATTTACTTCAGGGTGAGTGGGTTGAAGTTCCAGTACACTTTTGTATTGTTTGAGCGTAAGACTATACTGGTTATCATCCTCTCCCCATTACAGCTACTGATACATATTTGTATCTAAATTTCCCTTTTTTTATGGTTTTGGCTGTACTGGAAAGTCTTTCGAAAGAGCTGCTTACAAAACCAACCTCAGACAGGCTATAGGGACTGAAGACATTGTAAAGGGCCAGGGCTAGCTGTTTTAGCTGCAGCTCACTTACAGGTTCAGTTCTGGGGAAAAGTTCAGCATTTTGATGACCCTGATGCAGCTTGAGTCTTTGAAAATAACATTAAGATACCTGAGGACATAGATTCTGGCTTTGAGGAGGAGCAGTTGGAGATAAGTAAGTACCTTCTCATACAAACAGTTGGACTGCGATTCTATCACCTGCAAAGCAGTTCTTTGTAATGAGTTTCTTTCTGATTTAATTTTGACTATGGAACTATGCAAGGGTTTACTATATAGTTTACGTGCTTGTATGTAGATAAACTTGTGTGTTACCTTTTTGTTGGGATGATTAATTTTGGAGCACATTTGCATTCCATTGTGTAAATATAAAAGCACTTGTAACTAAAGTTATTTATTTCAACCCCCTAAAAATTAAAAAAATGCGTATTTTAGTGCTCTGTTTAGTTCCATTTCATTATTTTGGTATATTAAATATTTCAAATTACACAATGGCAAGAAAAAATCCTGGACTCTGATTGGTCAGTCTTGAGCTGGACCCGTGATGTTATCCCAGTACAACATCACGGGTCTAGTCTCAGAGCACAACCTCATGGTATTGATTTGGATGATGAGCTAGATAACCTCTTTTTTTGCATCTCCTCTTAAGAAACAAAAATATTTTTCCACACTAAAAAACATTCTTTAAAATAATTTTTTTATTTTATATATAACAATGAGCCATTCTATAATAGCAATAATGCCCTCCAGTGTGTGTGACATTTGGGATGACGTCACGCCTCAGTTGTTGGATACACTCGGCCTGTGGCCTAGTGCCCAACCACCTGAGGCATGACGTTATCCCAACACAACACACACCCTGTCGGGCATTATTGCTTAAATGTTTTCCTGTAATGTGAAATTAACTATAATCTGAAATTTTCTCTATGAATAAAAATAAAGTATAAAAAAACTATGAAAAGCTGTTCCAATAGCAAAATTCTTGTAACGTGTTGACTAACTATATATATAACAATATAGTTGCTAAAAAATTTTACATGCTTAAGCTCTCCCACTCCAGCACAATTATCCAAATTAATTGTAATATTCTCCGTTATGGCTTATGACATTATCACCTTCCGAGACAGCAGTATTATTCACTTCTCCTCCCTACTCCTCTCATCATTCATAGATGGTGGTGAATCATCATTCACAGAGGGAAAGTGCTAAAACACTCATAAATTCTCATATAATAGATGGCACTTCCATAGATATCCTAGCTACAGCAGTTCTTTATATAACTGTTTACCTAAATTATCATAAGAGAGGGGTAGAGTTTTGGGGATGCTTTGTCATTCCTCATCTCATCATCATTAAAACCTTCTTAGTAATCTTTCCACTTCTGGTGGCCAGCATTTTTCCTTTCCTTTCCTAGTATGTCATAACCTTCCTAACAGTAAATACCAGGGGCGTGGCTTCAATTCAGTAGTCATAAAATCAAAAGTCTACTTACTCAAGTAGTATAGTTTGCTGGCAGATGCATGAAAATGTAAATATAGATGGTGATGCTCTAAAATCAAATCATAGGGGAGTTACGCAATGTGCTCAGAATGAGAGGCAATGTCCCTAAAGGCTCTGGAGACCATTTCAACAAATGTGGCTTAAATTCAGCAAAAACTTTATTTTTTGTTTTCTCAAATATAGATTTCATTAGCAGAATACCATGGGCACCTTTTGCCAAAATCTAGCAATGCTGACTGAAGTGGAAACAGACCTTATAGATGTGGAAACAGGTCTGTGGACACCACTGATCCCCCCTTCCTCTGAAGCACTCAAGTGGTATAAACCGACCTCACTGTTGGAATTGTCCCCCAGAGGCTACTGAAAAATAAAGTACATCAGACAAGTTGAAGAGACTTTTCACTTAAATGGCAGCTGTCAAGGTGACCCTGTTTGATATGGCAATAGACTTTAAAGCATATGAACCTGCCCTGAAGTTACTGACAAGGAGGATCACTGACACTGGAGCCAGGATCAGTTTAACCAAAGGCAAGCAGGGGAGGGATGACATCCTGATAGTGAAGATCAGAAAGAAAGGGAATAAACTAGAAGGCCATATCTAGGACCAGGAAGGGCTCCATAAGAGGAACAACTTGGTCCTGGTAGGGATCCCAGAAAAACGTGAGGTTTGTCCAAAAACCTGTCACAAGAGACAACAGGATCACCTGAAACAGGAACATAGTACAAGGCTGAAAGAGTCCACTGCTCAGTGAAAGAGAAGCCCCTCTGGGCAGACCAAGAGCAATTATTTAGCGGTGTCTCAGCTACCAGGATAAAGCCTATATTCAAACCCAGGCAAGAAAGCAAGAAGCCATCTCCGAGAAAGGCACCAATTTCATATTTTTAGTGATGTCCCCCAGTAGTTCATGACAAGCAGCTTGCATACAAACAGATCAAAAGGCCTCTACATGCAGCACAGATTAAATTTAAGATGCTGCACACTGCCCACCTTCTGAAGATCACAGTGCAGGGGACCCATGAGTTTGCAAGCACCGAAATACCACAGAAAGAACTGCACAAACTACTCCCAGTTGTATTCACTTAATCTCAGCTCAGCTCAGCAATCATGAAAAGAATATTCAATGTGGGAATCAACTCAAATAAATATAATATGAACTCCTCTGAATTTTAAATGTAAAGAAAGTGAGTGACAGCTACTGTACCTACTACCCCCGTATGTTAAATGCTGGACTTTTCTCTGTTTGAGAATGGGGGAATAATTTTGAATGGTTTGAGAATGGAGGCAGAGGTATACCAGACACTTTGAATGTGAGGGGCTTACAGCCACATGGTGAGGCCAAGATTGTGTCATGAACATTAACACCCAGCACTAGCTTTTTTACCCTAGAGAAACAGCTCCATGCCTCTACTTCTCCTAATCAGAGACCTACTATACTGCACAGCTGCAACACTGATAGTTTGTCAATGTCTGCCAAACAGATTGACATCTTGCCAGATGTGAAGACCATGCCCAGAATACACTTACCTGCTTCCAAGTGGATCAAGCCATAACGTGCACCTTTTCCTCATTCCTGTCCAGGATTCACATGAATGTGCACAGATTCACAAAACTGAACCTTCACACTGTCTCAGACAGTGATGAAATGCACTTCCTGCTATGCAGGGACTCCTCACATGCACCATGGTGATCGCAGCAACTATGGTCAGATCAATGTGGCATAGGACACAGAAGTGACTAACTAGCACAGTGTGGTGCAGGCAGCAAAATAAATGAAGGACTCTAAACTTTTGGTCTAAATAACAGGACTACTAATGAATCCCTCTAAGAGGGATATGTGCATGCTGTACATTCCCAAAACAAGAGATCCATAAGTATGCCAGGGGCCTGACTTACCTGGGGAAGGAGGACACACCAAGGGATTTAGAGGCTGTGAGCTCCACAATGAGGTTTTGTGGGAGAGAGCTTTTCTCCTCCAGCATGTAACAGCCAGTCAACCATTGTGGGCTTAGTACAGTAGGTCACAGCATGCCATAACAGCACTCCAAAAAGCAGAGAGAGAGAGAGAGAGAGAGAGAGAGAGAGAGAGTGTTGTGTAAAGGGGCAGAGTGGGTGGGTGAGTACAAGCAGCACTCGGATTCTATGTTGGATCATACACTTCTGTTGTCCCAAGATGACTCATGAAGATGAGGGGGTCTCCCTCATGCAGACGCTCATGGACCATTGCTGTGGGCTTCACCTTCGCCTACTACTATTAACATTGCTGTAGTGTCTGGAAGAAGCTGTGAGCATCCGTTAGCCCTGTGGTTAGTACTATTGTTCTGCTTGATGTGTTTAGAAATGTTTTGAGTTCTTAGCTATGTTTCCTTAGGTTATTACTACAACTACACTGTTTGCACCCACTGCACCAGTGGGTGCATTCATTGGAATATTCAGCTCCATGTGGATTCTTCTGGTCATCCTTCAGTCACTACAGAAGTGCCCCCCATACATCATTTGAACACAGTCCGTGCAAATAGGAGGGAGGTGGCTATGTGGACTCACTCTTGTGGAAGGGTTGTATGCACTAATCCAAAAAGGTACAGAGTAAGGATCCCCTCAGCTTTTTGATAATAGAAGAATGGAGTCTTTTGCACAAAGTTCCACAAACATCTCTTTTATTGTGGTTTTATTCTGCCCTGCCATTTCAGTTCTGCAAACAAATCTTTTTCAAAGGGCTTCTTGATTTCTAAAAAGAATATACATATTTCCATTATTGTTAAGTAATTCATCATTTGTTTGCATTTTATACATATTTATTCACAAAAAAAGCACAGAACCTGACTTCCCTATTGTTATTAACTGTATTCCTGGATTCATATATATAAATATATATATATATATATATATATGTATATATTTATATATATCTACGCTCACACACTTCTGTATTATTTCAGGATGCTCAATAGCATTCATTACTCATAATGAGTCATTTTTAACTAAAAATAGAAATAATAAAAAAATGGTAAATAAAAGCGCATACACTTATATGGGGTATCCCCTGCCTAGGCCTGTGAACCCCTTTAGCTGAGAGTGGTCTACATACCTCAAAGTTTCTCTTTTCATATAATGGTTCCTTTATTTCATGGAATCTTTCTATAAAATCATCCCCTCGTGGTCGTTTTCTGAAAAAAATCACATACAGACTTACTGGTTTCTTTTTCTTACTCCTTATACATATATTGTCATTCTTTATTAAATCATATCTTTTTTTTACCTGGTCTACCAGCTTTCATTGTTTATTTGTGTAGCAGCACATTTTGACTCTATTTTCATTCACTGTTGCAGTGCTGTCATGTTAAAAAGAAAATGTTTCTTTGTTTAAAAAGTCAATTTAGTCTTTACTTCAATATAGTGCTCTAGTTACTACATAGTGTGTTATTCAAACACACTTACCTCCAACGTTGCCTTTAATTGTTTATTCTATGTCTGTTGCTGCCTTGGTAATCAAATGTTTCAAACGTTCTGTTAAAAAAGTACATTTATCCTGGTGTTACTAACATTGCCGTTTAGAAGCTGTCTTAAGTTAAGCAGGTGCTGCTGAGAACTGCAATACTTAAAGAGTTTTTACCTGTATTAATGAAAAAAGATATTCCTGCTGCCTAATGGCATCTTGGCGTTTTCAGCACAAGTGAGGGCCTAGTACCACTTCCTTCCTCTTGAGCCCACTCATGTATGTCAGCAGTGATGTCGTTGGTGACATCGTCACTCATGTTCTCGCATGATGAGGTGCGAGATGTCCAGTTGCTAAGCAACTGCCAACAGCTTCCATGCTGCTGCTTACATGAGCGGGCTCATACTGCGGTTGCGCTTGCTGTTTGCATTTAAATTAGGCAATGTTTTATATTCCTTAATATTATCTGGCCCTTAGTTTTGGAGTCTGTCCGCTCCCTCATGCTTCATGGAGAACATTCAATGCTGTTGCATCACTATGTTTTATTCTTAACAGTGTTCACAATTCATTTTTATATAATGGCATTGGGGGGAGAGAAGAGCATAAGGCTGATAGTGGTGGGTAAGAGGCATTGGTCTCCAGGGGGCAATGTTATTCATTCTCAGTTTATTTAAAATGCCCAACTTATTGATTCCAGCTTATTGTAAATGGGGTTTCATTTAAAAAGTTACCTGGTTTACTCTCTGGGGCTATGTGTTATATCCTGCTTCTATTTTTAACATTGCTTGCCTATTTGCCAACTGTTTGAATATGTTGTACAGTGAAAATTAATGTAACTGCTTACTGTTGTAGTAAATGGTGAATTTATATAAATTCTTATTGCCAACAGGCTTGCCAGTTAATGTCAGTATTCATTCCCACATTTCTGTCTAAAGTGTTAAGTGCACAGATACAGTTAATCTTGCATCTATTTTATTCTGATAATTGCCTCCTCCTTCTGATGGTGCTACTATTTCCAGCCTCCAAAAATGGAGTGCTGCCCCTGTATGTCCTGCTTAATAGAAGTGCATAGCCACCTGTGAAGACTCGTCTTTCCTTATAATATCTCCCTTATGTTCCTGTATTCTTACTTTGAGTTGTCTGGTTGTTTGCCCTATGTACTGTACATTTTGCCACAGGGGCAAAGTAACATAAATTACCCCTTCGGAAGTACACACAATGGGTTGCTTGATTTCATGTCTTTGACCTGTATTAGGGTCTTGGAACATGTTCTTTTTGGATGTATGTCCACAGACAGACCATCTTGAACAGGGTACCATCCCTGGTTGAAGTGGGCCTAGAAGAAGTTGCCTATCTGCCTTGGGTAGTGCAAACCATGATCAGACCATCTTGTCCTTAATAGTGGCTACCTATTTTACTGCTACTATGGGTTTTGTATTTAGGGCTACATTATCCTGATTCCCTTGACTTACTAAATACCAATATTTGTTTAGAGTTCTTTTGATATCATAGAAACATAGAAACATAGACTTTGACAGCAGATAAGGACCAATTGGCCCAACCAGTCTGCCCATTTCCCTACCTATTGGATAAGCTGCAGATTCTAGTTAACCAACAGCCTACTTCCTGCAACCCCCCACTATAATTGCCTTATGTCTGTCCCATGCATGTTTGAATTCCCCCACTGTTTTAGACCCCAAAACCTCTCCAGGAAGGCGGTTCCATGTGTCCACCACTCTCTCCGTGAAAAAGAATTTCCTCACATTATCCCTGAGCCATTCCCCCTCTAACTTTAAATTGTGCCACCTTGTTCTTACACATCTCTTTTTCTGAAAGATGCTGCCCTCCTGGACTTTGTTGACTCCCTTGAGGTACTTAAAAGTTTCTATCATGTCCTCCCTGTTCTTCCTTTCATCAAGGGTATACATATTAAGCTCTCTCAGTCTCTCTTCATGTGGTTTCTGATGTAGACCCTGCACCATTTTAGTTGGCCTCCTCTGGACTACTTCCATCCTGTCTATGTCCTTGCGTAGATGAGGTCTCCAAAAATGCACGCAGTACTCCAGATGAGGTCTCACCAACTGTCTGTATACAGGGATAACCACTTCCCTTTTTCTACTTGTGATGCCCCTCCCTATGCATCCCAGTATCCCCCTGGCTCTCCTTACTGACTTCTCACATTGCTTACCCACCTTTAGGTCATCTGATATAACTACACCTAGATCCCTTTCCATTATTGTAGTCATTAGTACCTCCTCTGCTATTGTGTACTTTTCTCCTGGATTTTTATTTCCCAGGTGCATTACTTTGCACTTCTTTGCATTGAATCTAAGTTGCCATATGTCTGACCATTCCTCCAACCTTGCCAAGTCCCTTCTCATACTTTCTACCCCTCCTGTGTATCAACTCTGTTACAGATCTTTGTGTCATCCACAAAGAGGCATACCTTTCCTTCCAGACCCTCTGCAATGTCACCTATAAAGACGTTAAAGAGGACTGGACCCAGTACTGAGCCCTGAGGTACTCCACTAGTAACCCCCCTTTCTTCAGAATGTGTTCCATTCACTATTACCTTCTGTGTCCTGTTGTGCAGCCAGTTTGCTACCCAGGCTACCACCCTGGGACCCACTCCCAGGCTGGCTAACCTGATTATTAATCTTTGTGTGGGACTGTGTCAAATGCCTTGCTAAAGTCTAGGTAGGCCATATCCACAGCCCCTCCCTGGTCTATTACTTTGGTCACCCAGTCAAAGAAATCGATTAGATCTGTCTGACATGACCTTCCTGCTGTGAATCCATGCTGCTTTGGGTCCTGTGCCCCCTGGCCTCTAGGTGCTCAACAATTCTTTCTTTCAGAAGTGATTCCATCATTTTCCCCACCACTGAGGTCAAACTAACAGGTCTGTAGATTCCTGCTTCTGCCTTGCTCCCACTTTTGTGAAGGGGAATCACATCTGCCCTCCTCCAGTCCTCAGGTACCACCCCATCTTCCCATGATTTGTTACAAAGTGTGGTTAGCGGTGTCACTAGGTCCTACCTTAGCTCTTTTAGGATTCTAGGGTGAATCCTGTCAGGCCCCATTGCTTTGTCCACCTTGAATTTTAGAAGTTCTTTCAGGACTCTTTCTTCTGTAAATGGACTGGTGTCAACCCAAACTCTATTGTATTTGCCAATTGTTGGAGCATGTGGCTCCTGTATGTAACCCCAACTGTTGAAGCATGTGGCTCCTGTATGTAACCAAATCTGTTGGAGCATGTGGCTCCTGTAAGTGACCCAACTGTTGGAGCTAGTAGCTCCTGTATGTAATTGTTTTGTCCCTGTGGATACCCTGTAACTCTCCTGGGTTGCTCCTGAAAATAGGCACGTTGCTGTCTAGTGTGCTTACCTGGTTAACAAAAGCAAATAAATAAAATAAATAAACCCCACTATCCAGAGTGCTTCTACTGTTTGGTTTAGGCAACTCCTTCTCTTCTTCTTTTGTGAATACTGAGCAAAAGCATTCATTCAGTATCTCTGCCTTTTCACTGTCTTCCTCTGCCCACCTCCCCTTCTCCTTTATTAATCTTCACTATCCATCCCTTAACCTTTCTATGCTCCCTAATGTACCTATAAAAGGTTTTATCCCCCTTCTTAACTGAGTTGGCTATCTTTTCCTCGGTTTGGGCCTTTGCTTTTCTGACTGTCTTCCCCACTTCTTTCTGCTTTAATTGATACAGTTCCTATCGTGCTCCGTCCTGTGATTCCTTATACTTTTTGAATGCAGCCTTTTCTCCATAACCTTCCTGACACCTCTTTTGAGAGCCATAGTGGTTTTTATTCCACTTTGTTTTCTTTATTTGTTTCACACAGGCTTGTTGCCTCCATGGTGGCAGTTTTGATTTTTTCCATTGTTCTTCCACCCTCTTTTCTGGCCATTTGCTAATGCATTCCTCAGGTATTCACCCATTATGCCAAAGTCAGCCCTTCTAAAGTCCAGTATCCTTGTCTTTGTATGGCTTGTCTCCATGGTTGTGTTTATTGTGAAACACACTGTGCAGTGGTTGCTTGTTCCCAGATGTCTACTGACTTCTAAGTTTGTGATCCTCTCTCATTTGAGAGTACCAGGTCTAATATTGCTCCCTCCAGTGGGTTCCACCACTAGCTGCTAAGGCATGCTCCTGTAGGGCATTGAGAAGACCCTGCTCTTGGATGTGGCTGCAGTCCATGTCACCCAGTTAACATCTGGCATATTCAGGTCCCCCATCAACAGTATCTCCCCTTTTTCAGCCATTTTGAGAATGCCCTCTATCATTTTCTTGTCCATTTCCTCCCCTTGAGATGGGGTCTGTATACAACCCCTGTGCAGATTGTGATGCCATTCCCTGTCTCCAAGGTGACCCAGAGTTCCTCTTGTCCTCCCCCTTTACTTTTTAGTTCTGTAGCTTTGATCCCTTCCCTTATGTACAGAGCTACTCCACCTCCTCTTTTACCCTCCCTGTCCCTTCTGTAGATTGTGTACCCTGGTATGTTGACATCCCAGTCATGGTTCTCCATGTACCATGTTTCTGTGACTGCCACAATATCCAAGTGTTCCTCTTCCATCAGGGCTACTAGCTCTGGAAGCTTGTTTCCCAGACTACAGGCATTGGTACTCATTGCCTTCCATTTAATGTTGGCTTTATCCTTTTTTACCCCATCCCTGCTCTTATTGCCCTTGTCCATTTTCCATTTTCCCTGTCCTGCCCTCTGTCAAACTCTGTACCTCAGTGTTTACCCTACTACCTGCCATGTTTTGTGGGGGGAGGCTTGAACTTTCCTGTTTCCTATCAGCACCTCCCCCCTTGGCTAGTTCAAAAGCTTGCCAAGGAAGCCTTTAAACTGTCACCTAGGAGCGTGTTTCCCTTACTGGACAGATGCAGACCATCATGCCAGTATAGACCTTCATCTCTCCAGGTGGACCCCCAGTCCCTAATGAAGCCAAAGCCCTGTGCTCTGTACCAGTTTTGCAACCATTGCAGCACCTCTGAGAAGGTTACCGTGCTTGCTACCTGTCTGAGGCCCCTCCCCAACTCCACAAATTCATCCTGCACTGCACTGATCTCATGCCTAGCTAGGTTATTTGTCCCAAGGTGGACAATGATATCATTAAAATGGTTTCTGTATTGGGTGGCAAATATCACCCTTTCTTACTTTTGTCTGTGCCTGTGGTTGCAAGAGCCCATTTCTGTCCTGGCTTTTTGTTTTGTTTTCTGCTTCTTTAAGAGTGTTCCTATGATATCCGCTTTCCAAGAACCTGATGATAATCTCTTGTTTATGTTTTTCATATTCCTCATCTGTGGTGCAGTTTCTGCATACTCTTAATAATTGAGTATGGGATGCCTTTTTTTTAGCTTTGGTGTATGGTAACTGTTACCATGCAATATTGTATTTCTATCTGTAGGTTTTCGATAGAGACTAGTGACTAAGCTGTCAGTTTCCATCCTTATTATTAGATCTAGATATGGTGTCTGGTACTATTCATTCTGCATGACAAATTTGAGATTTGGATTGCAGTTGTTCAAATATTCAAAGAACTCAGCAAGTTCTACTTCTGTTCCTGACCATAAACAAACTATATCATCAATGTACCTGTACCATGTTATGATCTTGTTATGAAATCTATTAGCCTCTGGTTCTAATATATGCTGTTTTTCAAATTTGTGCATATAAGAAATTAGCATATGCGTGGGCCAATAAAATCACAATAAAAGAGATGTATGTGGAACTTTGTGCAAAAGACTCCATTCTTCTATTGTTAAGAAGCTGAGGGGATCCTTACTATGTACTTTTTGGATACTGACTTTTCGCACCTCAAGGAGCCCATTGCGACTAAGCAACATCCCATTTCTCATGGACATTTGTGCAACATTGCATGCACTATTGCCCGTGGAATGGTTAGTAATATGTACGGTATGATCACATGAAACATAAAAGGGGCATAAAGCAAAGAGAAAATGAGTCAGACATGAAGGCATTTAAAAAGGGTGGGTGGGTACCTTAATTGCCTTTCTCAAGGAAACCCACATTAAAATGGACCAGAGGACTCTCCAGGGAAGAGAATGGGTAGGGTAGGTCTTTGTGGCAGGGGACTGTAATAAAAAAGGGGTTACCACTATTCTTATACACAGGAACCTTCAAAATGAACAAACAAATTATAGCTCCAGAGGGGAGATGCACTATTGTTAAGAGCTTACTAGAAAGCAAGTAATTTATTCTTGCCTCTATCTGTGGTCCCAGCTCCCAATAAGGACAATTCACTCTTGTGCACATCTTTCCTTATAGAGCTAGCCAAATTCACCCACACACCTCTGATTATAGCTGGAGACTGGAATTTAGTCCAAGACTTAGCAATAGACAGAACAGGCTCAACCCAAATGAATTTATCAACCCGTCAATGAGCCAGTCTACAACAAGATACACTAGGCCTTATAGAACCCTGGCAGCTGCTACACCCAGACGCTAGTGAGTACACATTCACCTCACCAGTTCACAAAATCTCCTGTAGACTCAACTTCCATCTCATAAACTCTGAATTGCTAACTGGGGTCATAAGCTGCAGAATCCTCCCCAGAGTATTCTCAGACCACTGTCCAGTGCAATTAAACATCCAGCCAGAGGACAACACAGACAGGAATAAGGGCTGGAGGATAAATAATAACCTTTTAAAGGACCTCACTTATCTGGAGAAAATTAGGGAGTGCACCACATTATTTCTTTAAAGAGAATCTGCACTTAATAGATAAGAAGGCACACCTCTGGAGAGTCTTCAAATGCATGCTCAAAGAAGAATTGGTTAAACTGGTAATCAGGAAAAAGAAAAAAGAGGCAAAGTACACATGCTTATTACAGGACATCAGAAACAGGGAAAGACAAATATCCGCCTCCACCCAGGAGGAAGACTGGCTCTAGCTTAATGCAGCCAGAGCCTTATATGGGGAGATTTTTAAGAGAGCAGGCCATACATGACATATTCAGGCCAAAATGAGATATGTGCACCAGGGAGATAAAGCATGCAAAGGCTGGGTTTGCATATGCTCACTAGTGTTGAATCTGGGTGCTTGCAAATGGGATTAGCAGTCCCCAAACAAGGCAGTGACCAAAAAGCAAAGAATTCTACAGCATTCCCCACTCTTGGAAGTAACTGACTGCTAAAGGCACAAAATTAAAGTGCTCCTGAAGATCCAGTCTGAGTAATTCATTTTGCTGTGCAGATATAGAAAACAGTCAAACTTCCTCATAAGTGCAAGTGGACGCCAACAGTCCAGGTGCTCCGGCCCTTCTCTCTGGATGAAGCTTCATCTGGGAACGGGTACCTGGAGTCCAAATCTGCCTTAAATACCAACAGAGGTCAGGTCATCCTGTCTCTAAAGTTTAGGGTCTTTGCAGAAGAAAAAGATCTCCAGGAATTGTGGTACAAGGTGGGATTCGAACTCAAGTTCACCAACATGCATAAAGTGACAAATAAAAAACAGAATGATTCACATACTCCCTAGAAAGCTTTAATTCACTTCCATAGGCAGCTAAGTGCAAATGTGCCACCATCTGCACATATTCTGCAATACAAAGCCTCTATTTGATCCAGCTCAACCACTAAGAGGCAACCGTCATTTTAAAATTTAACACTGCACCCTCTCTCCAACCTTTTTACCATTCCGTTGAACTACCAGCTGCACCACCAAGGCAACTAGAAACCTGGGACTCCCAGAAGCATGTTATTCTTTCTCTAATGCACATATTGGTGCTGCACAGATAATTATATTTTATTTAAAGAAATAGAAAAGAGAAAAAAATAAGTGCCTTAGCTGAGATTAGAACCTAAGTGCTGTACAGATAGTTACATTTTCCTTCACAAGGGTGCAGTGTGCAGTTGTCTTGGTGGTGCAGCTGGTTGTGCAACAGAACAGTGGCTCTTATTTCTTTCTCTGTTCTGTTTGTTTAGGTTTTGTGTGTGTGCACACCACACCCATATAATTATCTGTGCAGCACCAGGTTGTGCATAAAAGAAAGAGTAAGATGTTCCCAGGAGTCCCAGGTTTCCAGTTGCCTTGGTGGTGCAGCTAGTAGCACAATGGAATGGTATTCTAGGCAGCCCGGGTCCAAATCCCAGCTAAGACACTTGTTTCCCTCTTCTGTTTCTTTGGACCTCATTTTTTCATGTCAACCCACATCTCCCAAAACAGTGCATGATTCCGTCAGGTCTTGACATGCATGTTAACCCCTTATGTGGGAATGCTTCCCAGCCCACTACACGGTGTCATCTGTATGGCAGAACACTGTGCAGTTGTTAACCAGGGTAAGAGTGGTGGTGCACGACAGCACCAGCCCCCATCCTCTTGATGCCCATCTGGCTCCTTGAGCTCACCCTCAAACTCAAATCACCAGCATGGGAACACAACATGGTCAATAGCTGACCCTACACACAGTGTTTCTTCATAACTAATTCCTACACCACTCTGATGTAGCAGGACTGCCAGGAGGAGACACCTGCAGTAGTGATCAGGGAGAAAGTGGGGACCCTCAATAGTGGGGACCCCAAGGAGGATGGTAGATGACCCTAGAGGAGGAGAATGTGACATCTGGTGGGGGACTTGATTGTGAGGGGTATAGTTTTGGGAATAGGAAAGGAGGGGGAGAGGCAAATTAGGTGGTTATGCGGTGCTACGGCCCAGAAGCATGGGAAGCAGATCCTGAGGATCACTAAGGCAGCAGCATGGGAGGGAGAGCTGGATGTCACTGTCCACCTGGGGACTAATGACCTAGCTAGGGATGGGGCTCAGACAGTGCATGGGGAGTTTAGGGAGCTGGGGGTGGTCTTAGACAGGTAGCTCACTCAGTGGCTTTTGCTGAGCTGCTGCCTGTTTATGACAGGGGAGGAAAAGGATCTCCACACCAGGAGCTCCAGCTCATGGCTGAAGGAATGTTACAGAGAGGAGGAGTTCAGCTACATTGGGGACTGGAGACCCCCCCCCCGGGAGGATAAGGGCCTATACAGGGGTGATGGCCTGCATCCATCTGGGAGGGGAACTGCAATCCTCAGTGGAAGGTTTAATTGTTATTTCAATAAACATTTACACTAGTTGAGAGGGGTGGTGGAAGGAATTGTGGAGGCAGAGATTGCCCCCAACAGGCTAAAATAGAGATTATAAAAAACTGAAGGGGAGAGGAATCCCCCAGGGTGCAAATTAATAAAGGAAGCAGGATAGTACAGACAAAGAGGGAAGGGAATGGAAGCATTAAAAAGAGAGTGGGGAAGGAGTGAGGCAATAAGGAAAAAAGGGGGAGGGCAACAAGGAGAGTGGAAACAAAATCTGGAAGGTAATCTGAGTGGATGCTGGAAGTCCAGGAAATAAGATTCCTGACCTAGAGGCCATCATGGGTGAGGCCAACCAGGATACTGTGGCCATTACTCAGTCATGGTGCACTGAAAACCATGACTGAGGCATGGCCATACCACGCTATACTTTGCTCAGGAAGACCGAGTGGGAAGGAAAGGAGGTGGTGTAGTGCTTTATGTGAATGAAAGCATAAAAGCAATGAAGAGACAGGGAATACATGGGGAGGAAGGGGTCCCATGGATCACCCTGGAGATGGGGAATGGAGCCACTATTCCCTCTGGAGTGATCTACAGGCTTCCAGCACAGGGGAAGAATTAGATAAAGCTTTGGTGGCAATCCACTGGCAAGATGGCAGCTAAGGGGGATGTGCTGCTGGTGGGGGACTTCAACCTGCCTGATTTAGAATGGAGCCTTCCAGCAGCAGCTTCAGCTAGAAGAAGGGACATCCTAGACTCTCTGCAGGGGGAGTTCCTCAAGCAACTAGTCAGTGAACCCACTCATGATGGGGCAATACTGGACCTGGTAATCTCTAATAAGGTCAGTATTACAGATGTCATGGGAGGCCACCTGGGGACCAGTAATTAATGTATGGTGTGGTTCAATATAAGGACAGCTGCAGTATCGAACCACACAAGGGTGAGGGTTCTGGACTTCAGGAGAACAGATTTTATAATGAAGGGTGAATGTCTTAGTGATGACCTGGTGGGTAGGATGGCCTGGGTGGTGAGGAGGAACAGTTAACAAAACTAAAAGAGTGCACAGTAAAGGCAACAAACCTCTGCATCGAACATGAGAGCAAAGGCAAGAAGAAAAAGAGACCACTATAGTTCTTGAAAGAGGAGGCTGAAAAGGTAACGTCTAAAAGGGTAGCATTCAGAAGGTATAAGGAGATGCAAAGGAAGGAGGATTGGGAGGTGTATCAGAGGAAACAGAGGGAAGAAGGGAAAGCAGCAAAGAATGCAAAGGCATAAACTGAAGAGAGAATAGCCAAGGGGGAAATGAAAGGGGACTTGACATTTTTTAAGTATGTAAGTGAATAGAAGAAGGACAGAGGTGAGATTGTAAGGTTTAAAAGGGAAGGATGGGGTCTGTGCAGAGAGGGACCAGGAAAAATCAGACATCCTGAACAAGTACTTTTGTTCAGTGTTCACAGAGGAAGGAGAAGGGGAGGGGCCACAAAATAGTAACAGAAGCTTTGGAGGGAGGGAGGTGGACAGTTGTCCTTTTTTGGAGGAGAGAGTCCTGCACAGACTTGCTAATCTGAAGGTGGACAAAGCAATGGGGCCAGATTGGGTGTATTCAAGTATACTGAGGGAGCTCAAGGAGATACTGGTTGCCTCTCTGACAGGCCTATTTAACAGCTCACTGGGAACAAGAGGAAGCTGGCAATAACAGGCATGTGAGCCTGACATTGAATCACTGCTGAAGGAAAGGATTGTGGAATATCTTGAATCCACTGGTTACAGAACCCGAGGCAACATAAGTTTACAGGGCGGAAGGTACTGTCAAACAAATCTGAGATTTCTTTGACTGTGTGACAAACTACTTAGATCAAGGTGGAGTGGTTGACATGGCCTACCTAAATTTCAGTAAGGCGTTTGACACTGTTCCACATAGGAGAGTAGTAAGTAAGCTGAGTAGCTTAGGAGTGGGTCCAAAGGTGGTAAACTGAATAAGAAATTGGTTAGGGGAGAGATGACGGAGGGTGATGTTAACTAAGTTCACTTAGAGGAAGGGAGAGTGAGAGCGGGATGCCTCAGGGATCAGCGCTGGGACTGGTCCTCTTTAATGTCTTCTTAAGTGGCATTGCAGAGGATCTGGAAGGGAAGGTCTGCCTCTTTGTGGATGACATGAAAACCTGCAGTAGGGTAGACACTCTGGGGTGGTAGAAAGGATGAGCAGAGACCTGAGAAAACTAGAGGAGTGGTCAATGGTATGGCAGCTGGGTTTTCAAAAAGTGCAAAATAATAAACTTAGAGCACAGAAACCCAGGGGTTGAGTACAAAATGGGGTGGAGTGGTATTGATGACTACCAAGCAGGAAAGAGACCTGGGGGTAATCATATCGGATGACTTACAGGTGGCCAGGTAGTTTGACAAGGCTGTCAGGAGGGTTAGTGGGATGCTGGGGTTCATAGAGATGGGTATCACCAGCAGAAAGAGGAAGGTGATGTTGCCTCTGTACAGATAGCTGGTAAGACACCATCTAGAGTACTGTGTCTAGTTCTGGAGACCATGTCTCTGGAAAGATGCAAACACAGTAGAGGCAGTCCAGAGGTGGGCAACGAAAATGGTGCAGAGTCTGCATCAAAAGCCCTAGGAGGAGTGTTAAATTACCTTAATATAAACACCCTGGAAGAGAGGAGGGAGATGGGAGATATAATAGAGTCTTTTTAAATATCTCATGGGGTTAAATGAGGTACTGGGAAAATATTTTCAGAAGAAAAGGTGCTCAAGAGCCAGCGGACATGCTGTGAAGCTGCAGGGGAGTAGAGTCAGGAGAAACAAGAGGAAGTACTTCTTCACAGAAAGAGTGGTGGATTCCTGGAACAGCCTTTTAGTGGAGGTGGTGGGGTAAAAACAGTGGTGAGGTCAATGATTGCATGGGATAGCTTTAAGAGAATCATTTTGGAAAGGAAGGGGGGGAAGGAGAAAGAGCTGTAGATCAAGTATGGTCTGTGGTAATAATATACAGTAGGTAGGGGAAAATGGGCAGACTGGGTGGGCCAAGTGGTCCTTATCAGTCTTCAAATTCTATGTTTCTTTTTTTTTTTTACTTTGACCTCAAATTTTCAGTATAGTGTTTTTATGCCCTTCCTTCTGAACAAGATAAGTGTGAATAATAAAATATTGGCCAAAATGTCATTTTGTTTTGCTCCACAAGTGCAAAATGTTTTTTCCAGGATTTGAAAAATGTTGTGTTCAACAGGTATGGTGAAAAATGGCTATGTTGAAAATTTGTGGTCAAAAGATTGAAAATTACCAAAGCTGTGAGTGAGCATTGAAAAATGTCAATGTACCATCATAACTTTTTTTTTTTTATATTTTGACCCACATTTTTAAAATAGTCTTTGTATGGTCCTGCCCCATGAACCTGGTAGGTGAAAATTTTCAAATTCCACTCAAAAGGTGATTTTCCATGCTGACTGTGAAATCAACTTTTGGGTCACATTTCCAAAATCTCAACTACCCATTTCATGAGCTGAGGTGCCAAAGGGGCCGTGTAAAATTTGGGGGGAAATATTAAAAAATGCCCAAGTTATAAGTAAGAGTTCAAAATGCATTTAAAATAGATTAACCACCCTTACCTTATTTGTTTTTTATTTGTATTTTATTCTTTGTAACTGGGTAAGGCCCACTAGGTACAAGTGCCTGTTTTTAGAGGCAACTCTGGATTTCCAGAGTTCCCAGTCACCATTGTAGGAGGAGGATGTATTTTTTGCTGAATGTGGATCTACAGTGATAGATCTTCTCTAAGTGAATGGGGAGCGTGACAGGGTTTGGGGTGGTGGGAGCAGAGTGGGGACAGCATGGGATCCAGAAGCACAAAAAACATTGATGGATGGTTGTTCCATTTCAGGATTAAAAAAAAAAAAAAAGATACTGTTTTTCTTTTACAGGTACAACACAGGGGATTGGACACCCCAGTGTTAGCTTGATGTTTTGGTGACACCTGTGATGGGCACCACAGTGTTGCAGAGGGGGGTCTGAGCAGGCATGGTTGATTGGGCACTCCAGTGTTGGGTATACATGTGTGGGCCGGGGGGATACTATAATGGACAGAGGAGTTTTAACTGGCACTAAGGAATGGGCACCCCAGTGTTGGATATGGTGCACTGATCATTCTTTTTTCCATATAGCTTTTTAACCCTAGGGGTGCTGGCCACTCCATCCCCACCTCCCTCAGACTGACTGCCACCTCCCCCAGATCTACTTCGGTGCAGATCCCTTACAGATTGCCCTCATGGAGAGGCCAGATGAGGGGAAGGCCATCCATCTCCACTACAGAGTACACATCCAGAAGGTGCCGAGGAGACCAGGTGGTGGTAGGGATCTGGAGAGGGGCATGGTATGCCAGCCAACCCTCGGATCACATTTTCTACTTTTCTTCCTGTGCAAGTTGAGGCAATGTGGGTTGCACATGTGCGTGGAGGCACACATGCACCCAGGAATCTGCAACTCTCCTCCCACCCATGAAAAACTCCTCTGCTGCTTGAATGTCAGCACTGCCTAAGGCCTCTACCTGGTGGCAGCCAAATGTTAAGCAGAAAGCCACCTGATCTAGGAGAGGCGAGCTCCCTGATGACTGCTTCATCCACTCCTGGCCCTCTCCCACACTGACCTCTGGTAATCCGAGCTTGTTGACAAACACAGGTTACGGACATGGCTTGAGGTAAGGGACTCACAAGTGCCACAGTCCTCTGTGCCACTGGGCTGGTTGCATTGATCATTCTTTAGCTAGCTCTGGGGATTAAGTAGCCTGGTGTCCAGTTCTAGCCTATTATAAACAATGCCCCATTTTTCACACTTAACACAATGCAAGAACACAAGAAAGTTTCACGATGCTTCATTCAGTGAGGGTGGAGCTATGCACTGATTTGTAGCCTCACCCTTGCTGAGCAAACACATTTGGGTGTGAAACAGATGCTGCTTATAGTGTCAGGTATCCATTTGGTTTGATGCCTGCAGCCCTGCCATCTCAGATATGCACGCAATGCAGTGGATGCGGGGCAGCTGTATTCAGGCAGATCTTCTGGATGCTGAGGTGCTGCCCTATCTGCAGGCATCTCTCTGGACTGTGGGATGAGGTAGCCAAACTCAGAGCAGAGGTAAACTAGGTCAAGAGTACCTTCACCCCTTCATTCAGAGACCACCCAGTCCAACACCGCTACCTCAAAGGATGCCAAGAACGAGGAGCACTTGGACAACAGTGGGCTTGAGGAGGGTTAGGACAGTCAGGCAGAGGCACATCTTAAATCCTATTCCACTCCAAAACTCATATGCTGCACTGGCAAATGGTGACAAACAGACAGAGGCACCTGAAGAAGTGGAAGGAAAGGATGTGGAGGTCAACTGAGGAGATGACCTCAGTGAGGGGAACAGTGGACCCCAGAAGAGGAAGACGTGAGTCCTGGTGGAGGACTCTATCATACAGGGATCAAGCTAGGAACATGTGAGGAGGAGGACAGAGAGGTGAGGTGCCTACCAGGTGCCACGGTGTGGAAGGATAGGAGGAAGATCCTGGGGATCACCAGGAAGGCAAGATGGGATTGAGAGCAAGATGTCATTATCCACCTGGGAACCAATGACCTGTCAAATGGGGAGATTAAGGAAGTTCAGGAGGAGTTCAGAAAATTGGGGAAGGATCTCAAGCAAGTAGCTATATCCGTCACCTTCTTGGAAGCACTACCTATGAGAGGAATGGGAGAGCGTAGGGATGCATACACCAGGAACTTTAACACATGTTTGAAGAACTGGTGCTGTGAGGAAGGGTTCAGATTCATTGGTGACTGGGGACCCACCTGGAGGGATGGGGGCTTGTTAAAGCCTGACAACCTGCATCCATCCTGGAGGGAAATCCAAGCACTCAATGAAAAGTTTAAATGCTTCGTGGACAAGCGTTTAAACTTGCCGGGGGGGGGGGGGTCGTAGGTCAGCAAGGAGGGTGCCTAATTGCCCAAACCCCATAGCTAGCAGTGGAACCAGAGAACAGAAAGAGGAGATATCACTAAAAAGCAGTGTGCAAAAGATGGAGATAGGCACCCAAGGGGTAGATAGGTAGAAAAATGACAAAATACAATGGAAGGGCAAACAGCAGGGAGAATCAGGGATAAAAGACTGCCAGGAAGGGGACTGGTACAGAACTACAAAACAGACCAGGGAGGTCACATCATGGAAAGCCATGTGTGCTAATGCCAGGAGCCTTAGCAACAAGATGGAGAATCTGGAGGCTACCATGGTGCAGTCAGACCTGGACATTGTGGCCATCACAGAGACCTGGTGTAATGATAACCATGACTGAGAAATGGTCAAACCAGGCTACAACATATTCAGAAGAGATAGGGCAGGCAGGAAGAAAGGAGGGGTGGCACTTTATGTAAAAGATGGCATAAAGGCCACAGAGATCCAGGAGGAACAAAATGGGGGGGGGGGTACTGTGGGTTAAGCTGGAAAGGAAAATTGAGTCAGCCATCTACAGAGGGGCAGTCTACAGACCACCAGCCCAGGAGGAAGAGACAGATAGGGAGTTAATGCTAGCTATTCAAAGGATAGCAGACAAGGGGGAGGTGGTGATGGTTGGAGACTTCAATAGTCCAGATGTAGGCTGGAGCCTCCCAGCATCAGCATCAACTAGGAGCAGATTTATCCTGGACTCCCTTCAGGGTGCCTTCCTTAAGCAACTGGTCATGGAACCAACTTTGCAGAAGGCAATACTGGATCTTGTGCTCACAAACAGAGACCCTGTGATAGGGGTAACAGTCGGGGAGCACCTGGGGAACAGTGACCACCGGTATCTGTAGTTTGAAATCACAGAAGGAGCAGAATCAAACTGCACAAAACATGTATCCTGGATTTTAGGAGGGCAGATTTTGGGAAAATGGGGACATGCTTGAAAAAGGCACTAACAGGATTGTAAAGGGAATTGGGGATAGAGGAACAGTGGGTAATGTTTAAAACATGGATTACAAGATCAGCACAATTATGTGTTAAGCAGGTTAGCAGGGGAGAAAGAAAGAGGAGGCCATTATGGTTCTCCAAGGAGGTAGTGGAGAAAGTGAAAGCCAAAAAGATTGCATGCAGGCAATACAAAAAGACACAGGCAGAAGAGGATAGAGAGAAGTACCAGGAGAAGCAACGGGAGTCAGGGAGGTCAGTAAGGGAAGCCAAAGCTCAGACAGAAGAGTGCTTTGCAAAATCAGTGGTTAGAGGGGATAAAACCTTTTACAGGTATATAAGTGAAAAAAGAAAGGTGAAGGGAAGGATAGTGAGACTGAAGGGGGAGGATGGGGGCAGAGTGGAGGATGGCAACAGAAAAGCCGACATGCTGAACAGATATTTCTGCTCAGTCTTTACTGAGGAAGGGCAGGGTAATGGGCCTGAAGGTAACACAAGGGGTGGGAAAGGCATGGAAATGGGCACAAATCCCTTTACACAGGAAAGGGTCCTAAAGGAATTGGAAGGAATAAGAGTTGATAAAGCAATGGGGCCAGATGGGGTGCACCCTAGCATCCTAAAGGAACTAAGAGAGGTGGTGGCTAAACCTTTGGCAATCCTGTTTAGCCAGTCTCTGGAAACAGGGGAGGCACCCAAAGACTGGAGGACAGCAGATGTAGTCCCCTCATACAAAAGTGGGAACAAAGAGGAAGTGGGAACTACAAGCCAGCCAGACTGACCTCATTAGTGGGAAGATCATGGAAGCACTACTGAAGGAGAGATTGGTGGAACATCTGGTTGCCAGTAAACTACAGGACCCAAGGCAGCATGGTTTCACTGGGGGAAGGTCATGCCAGACAAACCTCATTTAATTTTTCGACTGGGTGACAAGGGAGGTGGAACAGGAGAGGGCAGTGGATGTGGCCTATCTGGGCTTCAGCAAGGCCTTTGACACTGCCGCATAGATGGCTGTTAAACAAACTGGGGAATATGGGAGTGGGCAGGACAGTAGTTCAGTGGGTTGGTAATTGGCTGGGTGGCAGAAGACAGAGGGTGGTAGTACAGTAAATGGCTGTCACACCACAAAGGGAAGAGTGACCAATGGAGTGCTACAGGGATCAGTGTTGGGACCGGTCCTATTCAACATCTTCATCGGTGACATTGTGCAGGACCTAGGGGGCAGAATTTCCCATTCACTGATGACACAAAGCTCTGTAACAGAGTGGATGTGCCAGAGGGAGTAGACAGAATGAGGAGGGACCTGCAGAAGCTTGAAAATGGTCAAGGATTTTGCAGTTGAAATTTAATGCAAAAAAAGTGCAAAATAATGCATATGGGGTACAAAAACCCTGGAACAACATATCAGTTTTGGGGTAAGGATATAGCATGCACCAAGCAGGAAAGGGATTTTGGGATTATCATCTCTGATGACCTTAAGGTAGGGATACAGTGTGACAAGGCAGCAGGTAAAACAAATAGGATGCTGGGATGCATAGGCAGGGGCAACAGGAGCAGGAAAGGGAGGTCATAATTCCACTCTACAAGACACTAGTGAGGCCCCACCTGGAGTATAGTGTCCAGTTCTGGAGACCTTACCTATGTAAGGACATAGACAGGGTAGAGAAGGTTCAGAGGAGAGCAACAGAGATGGTACAAGGATTGCATCACAAGTCCTATGAGGACAGGCTGAAGGACTTTTTTTAAGTAGTAAGTTTTTATTTTGCAAGTATGTATAAAGAAACGTCAATTTTGTTACATTCATTGAGCCTGATTCTAGAAGGTTGGCGCAAGTCGCCGCTAAACGTGACTTGCGTCAATTGCCAATGAGACATTGACCCTGTGCCCTACTCTAGAAGGGGCAGGGTCTCCACATCTAAGTCATATGACTTATGACATGCGGCCAGGTACACCAAACAGAGGGCGCACCTGGCGAGCATGTCGCAAGCCGCAACAGCTCCACTGCAGGTCACAAGTGCCCCCCCATGCCCAGCAAGCCACATTAGGTGCCCTGAAGGGCTGTACACACCAACTACCCCCGACACTTACAGTATTTGCCCCACAGGGCTGCTCACACCCCCAGCCCCCCGAAGTGTCCATAATGTGCCCTGCAGGGCTGCCCACATCCTCATCCCCCCGACACCTCCATTGCGATATGCCTCACAGAGCAGCACAGTCAACTCCCCCACCCATGCCCCAACCCGAGTCACCAATGCAAATGCAGCTTATACCCTGTCCAGCCTTGGTAGTCTAGTGGCCCCCTACCCAGCCATGCCAGTCAACCCAGCAGCTACTGTAAAGATACACTCAGAAATAAATTTCTGAGTGCGTCTTTACAGTTGTACTACATAACTCAGTCAGCGGTTGGCCGTGGAGGTGAGATGTGGGCTGTGCCAGTCACCAGCTGGGGATGGGTGGGGGGTTACTGGCTGGACAGGCATGGCTGAATGGGAGCCACTAGACTACCAGGGCTGGACAGGGTATATGCTGCATTGCGGTGGTGACTCGGGGTCATGACATGGGTGGGGGTTGACTGCACTGCCCTGTGGGCATATCGTAATGAGGTGTCGGGGCGGGGGTGTGTGGGCAGCCCTGCGTGGCACATTATCAACACTTTGAGGGCAGGGGGTGGGAAGTCCTGCAGGGCACATTATGTACACTTAGGGGGGTGGAGTGTGGGCAGCCCTGCGTGGCACCCACTGAGGTATGCTGGGCATGGGGGGGAAGGCAACTGTGGAATGACTTGCTGGACTGCAGGTGGGTGTTCAGGACCCCCAGGGTGCATCCGTAAGTTAAAACTTATGTTGCCAATTCTCCTCCTGGGGTTCTTGTAGAATCCCGACATTGGGGACTTTGTTGCTGCCCTTCTGGAATGGGGCGCAACAGCTGCCGTAAACCCCCTAGCATCATGTCGCAGGGGGTTTATGGCGCAACTGACGGTGTAACAGTTGTTCAGTGCAAGTGGCCTGCGCCATGTCGCAGGCCATATTTTAGAATCACGCATGTCACAGCTGTCGGTGTAAGTTGCTACATGCGCCATTCTACTTGGCACAAGTGCTGTTATGCCAGGCATAACTGTACTAGAATCAGGGCCTAGTCTATTAAAATCAGTTCATTCTCTACATTATAATACATTAGAGAAAATTAAAAACTTCCGTTCATTATTATAAATTCTAACATCTAAAGTACAGGTTTTATAAATACACACTTCTATACTGGGGTACTCTAAATTACATACCAATTAATCCATTCTTATCTTAATCAAATATTCCATTTTAATACATGTGCTATTCTATGTACAAAACTTACAAGAGACAACACCTTATTTGTTCTATTACAATTCAGCACCTGTTTAAGATGGTCATTCATATCCAGCGCTTCACCATTTTGGAGGCTTTGATTAATATATTTTTCTCTTATGTTATTGAATCTTTTACACTCAAAAGTCAGGTGTATATTAGAAGTAAGGCACTATTACAACCTGGGCAAACTTCCATTGAATAGTATCCTCTGCTCCCTTCCCCTATCTTTCAAATTCACTAAACCTTAATCTGGTTACTGCTTTTCGATGCTTTTGATTTTCGCATTTTAACAAATAAGTCTCCATTTGAAAGTCTTTTTTATTCTTTTCAATGGGAAATTGTTCCATGCGTCCCTCATTTTTTGTAAAATCAGCCTGAATTGATATATCTTCTATTCTTTGTAAATCTTCCTGCACAAATTCAAATAAATTTTTCAAACCTTCTGTGTGCCCCAGGATGTAATTATAATTCATCCCAACTTGATTTCATTCTTGATTTAATTTATTAAGTCAATTTATGTCAGAAATGTCATCTCCTTTGACTGTATGCACCCAGCATTTATAGATCAAACTTTCTCTAGGTGCTGTAGTAATTTTTTTCCAATATGCTATATTTCATTTTACTACTGTAGCTTGGATTGATAATGTTCCCATTTCTGTTCTAGTTCCATCACCTGATGCTCCCATTGGTACTCACAACAGATTTTTCAGATATTTATTCTGAATTATTTCTAGGGTTCCATGATTACACACAAGTCCCCACACTTCCGTACCATATAATATTTGAGCATTCACTTTAGCTTTCAGACAGCTATATTGGGCAATAAATGAATTTCCTCCCATTCTATTTGCAAAGTGTTTAATTGCATTTAATGTTTTTAAGGCATTCTCATTGAATTTTTCTATCTGTTTTTTTCTATTTTAGATTTTCACAAAAAACAACACCTAAGTAGCAAAACTCATTAACTTCCTCAGTCTCTAAGTTCATAATTCTCCATTTATGTTTATTGTTATTTCCAAATACTACTGTTTTTGTCTTGTCTTGATTCAGCTTCATATGTAATTTATTTAACGTTTCTACTATAGATGTAATTGCCCTCCTCAAACAAAGAGGTATCTGAAATATTATTACCGCATCATCAATCAATCAATCAAATTTTATTTAACCAGGCGTGGACACCATTGAGCAAGCTCATTGTCAAGGTGGTCCTGGACATAATACAGAACAGGGGTAACAGTGTAAGGGAGGCAGGGGGATGACATAGAACATTAGGTGGGATAATTAGGCCTATATATATGTTATTCACATATGATACATAAAAGTGAAGTCATAACTGGTATGCCAGTACATACAAAATACAGTTGTAGGATTATACAGGCCTGTACAAAAATAGCACACATAGGATGCATAAATGCAAAGTCGAAACTAGTATACCAATTGATACATAACTAACATTGATATCAAGTCTTAATTAGAGTTCCAGAGACAACATATAGTACATTGGTATTCATAAGTAACAATCAGCTATACAAAGGAAACAGGCATAAAGAAGAGGTGATCGCAGTTGTACCAGATGCGGAAGCGATACAGAGGGCTACAGGTGCCCGGTAGAATATGAACATGTACATAGAGTGGGTGGGGGGAGGGAGAGGGCAGGGGAAGGGGAGAGAGAGATTAAGAAATGCTATACACCCCACAGTAAGAGAAAGAAGGGATGGTAGCAGGTGTAACAGCTGCAGGAGCGATACAAGGGGCTGCAGGTGCCCGGTTACTTAAAACAGTTACAGGTTTCTTTAAGGTATTTGGTTAGAAGAACTTTGAGAGTGAAAGGACTGGGAAGGGTTGAGAGTTTAAGTATACTTTGCATGGTGTTCCATAAGGACGGGAGGGAGAAATTGATGTAGCCACGCCATGGATTGTTTTTACTCTAGCCACCTGAGAGCAGAGTAAGAAAAAATGTCTCAATCCGTAAGATCCCTTGGCAAGCTCAAAGAAGTTCAAAATGTAAGCAGGGAGTTTGTCGGACAAGGCTCTGGGGAACCAGAGGAGAGCATTCCTTTTCCTCCTTGTAGAGAGAGATGACCAGCCCAGCTCTTGGTACAATAAGCAATGGTGGGTGCGAGCAGGCAAGTTTAATATAAACCTTATGGCCCGGTGGAAGAGTGTGCCAAGTTTGCTGAGTGCCGCAGAAGGGCAATGGATTTAGAAAAAGTCAACATAGTCCAATAAGGGTAGAAATGTAGATTGCACTAATCTCTTTCTAGCCTCTAGGGTAAGTAGATGCTTAATACGGTAAAACATGCCTAGTCGCTGCCTTAATTTTTTTGAAACCTTGTTGAGGTGACACAGGAGGTTGAGTTTGTTATCCAGCCAGAACCCTAGGTATTTGAAGGTATCTACTATTTCAAGTGGTTCATCCAATAACATTAGAATCATATGTTTTTGTGTTGGCCCTGGTGCTGCCTTAGGTGAGAGGATCATGGCTTTGTTTTTTTTTTTTGCATTGAGTAGGAGCTTATGTTTGATAAGGCTATGCTGGAGGGAGATGAAGTCTTGCTGTAGGTCCTCGAATGCTGAATCCAAGGATGAGCTAGAAGTGTAGAGGACAGTGTCATCTGCAAATATATGCACATTAGCTGTAGACAGATGTGCATTAAGGTTATTAATATAGATTGCAAACAGGATCGGACCCAGGTTGGATCCTTGGGGGACACCTCGAGGAAGTGTTTCTAATGGGGAGAACTCGCCAGCCACTTTAACCCATTGAAATCTGTTGGTAAGGTAACAGATGAACCATTTAATGGCAGCCTTATCAAGGCCAATATTGCACAGCTCGTTGAGCATAATCTCATGGTCCACGGTATCAAATGCCTTACTCAGGTCAAGGAAGAGTGAATACACATACTTTTTAGAGTCAAGGGCAATCATCTATGTATAATAATATTTGCACATCTGTATCATCTATTTTTGGTGCAAAGGTGTCCACTTCTTTCAGGTTTTTCACTATCTTATCAATATATAAATTAAAAAGAGTTGGTGCCAAGATACATCATTGTTGTACTCCACGTTTCACATCTATTTTTTCACTCATATCACCTTCTTTATTATATCTTATGACCAAACTGTTCTCTTGATGTATTAACATAATCAGTGGTGGGCGAAGTGGCTGAAATTCGCCCCATGAAGTGATTCACGGAGTAATGCAGAATCTGTAAAGTACTCCGCAATGTGAAGCAGAGTACTTTGTGTCATGATGAGGAACACAAAGTCCATTGAAACCAATGACTTTGCGTTATTCCGCCTTCTCCAAACCACTTCTTCACCAATTTTAAGGTGAAGTACATTGAAATCAATGTACTTCGCATCACTTCACCTTGTTATTGAGCTCCAAGGCGAATTTTGCAGTGCTTCATGAGATTACAGGTCACATGAGCTCTAGATTGTTCTGCACAGCCTCAGTTCTGTGTAGTGTGTGTGTAGTGGAAGATGGAGACAGTTTCATCTCAGAGCTCTGCAATTCATATTCTCTAAAAACTGTTAAAAAAGCCTTTTTGAGCCATTTGTTTTGCTCAAAATTTAGTACATCGAATGTAGGAAACCCTCCTGTGCTTATATCATCAAGTGTTTATTGTTTGTGTGTGGATTTTGAATGTTAATTTAGAACAGTCAGTCTATGTACTCTGAAGTGTGCTTTGGGGGAGGGGCATATCTGTGGTGTAAAACAGAGTAACTGGGAGAAAAAGGCAGTCTTTCTGTTTTGGTTATATTTTTTCTTGTATAACTTTGTTAACATACACACACTAATACTTTCAGTAATTCTTGACATTTTGTTGCAATTGTTGTGGTGCAGCAGTGTATAATTTCAGTTTGTTTAAAACATTTGGTTATATTACTAAAGGTTTTCAATTTGCTACGCATTATTTGCAGTGTGTGAGTGTGTGTGTGTGTGTGCGCGCGCGATACATGCCATTAAATCAGACACCTTTTATATTGCCACAGAGTAACTGCAGCAGTGTGAACCTGCTGTCCATAGCACCTGCATGAATTTTTTATACCGCTTTGTGGTATCTTTACTGGTAGTGGACTGTTACTGCTGTGCACTACCCCCCCCCCCAACTGGCAAAAGGTATTCTTTTCCAGATGTGGATTTGTGACTTGTGAGCACTGGTTAGGTGGTGTTGTGCCTTTGCATCTGCATCTCTTGAGTGTGCAGCACAATCTTAATCAGTCGGTGCATTTGCAGTACACCATTAATTCTGGAAGACTTTGTGCAACCCCTAGGTGGCACTATTTCAAAGGCTACTACTCCTGCCTGCTTGGCTAGTAGCAGGTTAATGGGCCTGAGTTCTGAAACAGGTGCCTCCACCCAGAGGTCAGGGATGGTAGTGGTTGAACTAGCCTGGGCACAACCCTCCGGGACACTGTAACCCCCCTCTTTCCCTGCTAGTGGCCAAGACAGTACACAATAATCACTTTCACAATAATCTTGATATGCTTTGCAAGTACCCACACAGTTTACACTTACCACCAGGGCTGGTTTCTCCAGTTCAGCTCTGGGGCCCCCCTGTAAAACAAGGTTAGACAGATCAAATGGTAACGGTACAATATTTCGAGCACAGACTGGAACCACAGTCTGGTTGAATGCAGAAACAAGTAGATCTGATCTTTTCAGGGGATTTGAACAAGGAACGGGGGTAAGCAGGTTAATTAGCTTAATTGCTCAATCAATCACACAGCTGTGCATGCAGTCAGAGTCCCTAACACAGTCACACTCTCTGGGTACTCAGGTGGAAGAAAGTGGGCTAGCCAGGACCATTGCCTGGGGTAGGTTGGCGTTGCAGCTGGTCGAGGCCCTGTGATAGAAAAAACAACTTGCACAACACACTATTTGTAATCTGGAGCCAGACGGCTCAGTTCATGAAGGAAAAGAAACAACAAAGAAATCAGATGACACACTTAAATTAAACTGTAGTCACAGGGAGCTGTCCTGGTGGTTACTCACGATACCCAAGACTGGACACAGGAGGAATGAAAATTGAGACAGCAGGTAAACTTTCTGGAGTGCCAGGAGAAGCAGGGCCCACACAATTCGCTGAGGCGTTGTTCCTGTTCAAGCATGGAGTAGGGGGCTGATCCGTGGGCAGATCTCTCGTTGATGGTGCTCCTCTGTGCAGTAGGGTAGTCTGGCAGGGCCCTCGTGACAAGGCCCAGCTGCATGAGCTAACTGCTGATTCAGTCTGTTTGAGCGGGCTACAGTTTTCAGCAAGCAGAATGCAGTCCGCAACATGGGGACCCAAATCATGACCCCCTTTCAGTACACAGTAAATTTATATGCAAGGAAAATTTTACTGTACTAGGCAAAATGTTTCCCAGTCATGATCGCAGAGCCTCTGCTCAGGCCAGGAGCTCAGAAGTAGCTGGAGTTCCTAACAGGCCGATCGTACGCAGCAAAAATCTTCGGTCTTTAGCAGGTTGAGCCTGGATACACTTCAGTGGTTTAATTCGGTCTCACCACCTTGGATTTAGTCCGAATAAAATTCTCTCTTCCCCTCAGGGCAACAGGCAGATTTGCAGACCTCAACTCAGGCCTTCCCACAGTTCTCCCTCTCGAAAACTATGCAGATGCTTGCTTGACTATCACAAGCTGCTCCACTCTCAGCTTCCAATTTAGAACTGCCTAAACAGCAGGCGGCTTCAGGATTTTCTTCAGATCCAAAAGGTTCAGTTGGCTGATTTGACTGTCAGTCAAAGGAACAGCTCCCCCTTCAGATGCAAAAAGGAGCCAACAGTCCAAAACTACAATTCCCAAGCCTTCTACTCCACATGACTCATATCAGCAGGCTCCATTTTAGAGTCCCCAAGCACTGATTGGTCAAATTCAGCAGTTCGGGACCAAAATGATGGAGATAGGCAGAAACCCCTCACTGCAAAGAAAGCAAGTTAGAACAAACCACAATATATTTATCACTTTAAATGATTCTCAACAAATAGTTACATCTGTCAACAGAGTTCCCTCTGCACAATTAACAATGGCAGAAATGGAGTGATTACCTGGCAGTGTGAGCGGGACTCAAGCATGACAACACTCGGCCCCCCAACAGATTATCTATTTCTGCAAACTAGGCAGATCTTAAAGCAACAGTACATAGAGATTACACAGGCACTCTTTGGCAATAACACTTAAACGGCTATAGCACCGAACACCAACCTGGCAGCGAGCATTTAGACAAGCTCATGGAAGACTTTTTGGGAACCCCATTTGTAGGGGGTTACATTTGCATTTCTTACTATGCTCTCATTTCATTTTGTCAGCATTGGGGAATTTTCTGGACACAAGACAGTAGCATCTTGGGGATGCACATTAATTCTGGTGACTGTGTGTGACCATTCCACACATGACGGATTGCATCATTATATCTGGGAGACTGCATTTTTGTTACCCTCTCATTTCACTTAATCAGCACTGGGGAGTTTTCTGGACACAAGAGAGTAGCATTTTGGGGATGCACATTAATTCTGGTGACTGTGTGTGACCACTGCGCGCATGACTGAGTGCACCATTAATTCTGGGAGACTTTGCATTTCCTGTTACACTCTCATTTCACTTTGTCAGCAGGGGGGGATTTTCTGGACACAGGACAGTAGCATTTTGGGGATGCACATTAATTCTGGTGACTGTGTGTGACCACTGCGCGCATGACTGAGTGCACCATTAATTCTGGGAGACTTTGCATTTCCTGTTACACTCTCATTTCACTTTGTCAGCAGGGGGGAATTTTCTGGACACAGGACAGTAGCATTTTGGGGATGCACATTAATTCTGGTGACTGTGTGTGACCACTGCATGCATGACTGAGTGTGCCATTAATTCTTGGAGACTTTGCATTTTTTGTTGTGCTCTCATTTTACTTTGTCAGCACTGGGGAATTTTCTGGACACAGGACAGTAGCATTTTGGGGATGCACATTAATTCTAGTAACTGTGTGTGTGAGGGGCTGCCAGTATTGCTGTCACTTCACCTTGCTTTGTGTTAAGGGGGAATGACAATATGAAGTAACAATTACAAGGCAAAGTGAGCCTTTTGTATTGGCCACTCCTCATAGAGGAGTGACAATGTGAAGTGTCCACATTGAGGGCACTTCACCTGCGAAATTTAAATTTGCTGCATCTGTAAACATAATAATATTTAATAACTTGGTGTCCATTCTTAAGTCATTTAACATTTTCCAGAGTGTTAATCTATTAACCTTATCAAACACAGATTTAATATCAATGAATGAGGTATAGATCTTTCTTTTCTTAACTCCTATATACTTGTCCAGAATATACTGTATTTGAGCGTAAATATCTGATCAATGGTGGAAAGTCTTTTGCAAAAACCAGCTTGAAACTGTAAGAGAATATCATTATTTTCCATCCTTATTAATATTCTATTTAGGATTAACCTTGAGAAAATCTTTTGATTAATATTTAACAATCTATTGGTCTATAATTTTGTGGAAGTGAAGTTAAACCTTTTTTTATGAATCGGAACTATTACCCCATATTCCAATCTTTGGGGAGTGTCATATATTTTATTATATCTTTGTATATTTTAGCAATAGTTCTGCCTACAATCTACGTCCACTTGATATAGTTCAGCATTTATATTATCTATTCCTGCTGCTTTATTTTTTATTTTTTGATACATAGATACATAGACAGTGCCGGCAGATAAGGGCCTATGGCCCACCCAGTCTGCCCATTTGAGCTTGTAAGTTCAGGTTATGTTTTCCTAGAAGTCTGTTGTCCCTTACCCCTGACCTCCAGAATTCCTTTATGTCTATCCCATGCATTCTTATATCCTGTGATTGTTTCAGCCCCCACCACTTCCTCAGGCAGGGTGTTCCACTTGTCCACCACCTGTTCTGTGAAGAAATTCTTCCTCATGTTTCCTCTGAATCATTCTCCCTCCAAGCGTCATCCCATGCCCTCTAGTCCTAGAACATCTTTTTACGCAAAAATAGTGTATTACTGCCCTGTTCCTCCCTGTAAGATACTTGTATGTCTCTATCATATCCTCTCTCCCTTCTCTCCTCCAGGAGTACATGTTCAGTTCCTTCAACCTGTCTTCATAGGACTTGTGATGCAATCCATGCATCATCTTTGTTGCCCTCCTCTGAACCTTCTCTACCCTGTCTATGTCCTTGATTAGGTATGGTCTCCAGAACTGTACACTATGCTCCAGGTGGGGCCTCACTAGTGTCTTGTATAGGAATTATGATCTCCCTTTCCTGCTGGTGATGCCCTACCTATACATCCCAGCATCCTATTTGCTTTACCTGCTGCCTTGTCACACTGTTTCCCTACCTTGAGGTCATCAGAGATGATAACCCCAAGATCCCTTTCCTGCTTGGTGCATGCTATATCCTCATCCCCCAACTGATACATTGTGCCAAGGTTTTTGTACCCCATATGCATATCTACTTCCTTGCATTGAATTTCAACTGCCAAATCCTGACCATTCTTCAAGTTTCTGCAGGTCCTTCTCATTCTGTCTACACCCTCTGGTGTGTCTACTCTGTTACAGAGCTTTGTGTCATCAGTGAACAGTGAAATTCTGCCTTCTAGGTCCTGCACAATGTCACTGATGAAGATGTTGAACAGGACGGTCCCAGCACTGATCGCTGTGGTACCCCACTGGTCACTCTTCCCTCCTTGGGTGACAGCCATTTACCACCACCCTCTGTGTCCTGCCACCCAGCCAGTTACCTACCCACCACACTGCCTTCCTGCCCACACCCATATTCCCCAGTTTGTGTAATAGTCTTCTGTGTAGCACAGTGTCAAGGCCCTTGCTGAAGTCCAGATAGCCATGTCCACTGCCCTCCCTGATCCACCTCCTAGTCACCCAGTCAAAAAATTCAATGAGGTTGGTCTGACATGGCCTCCCCTGGTGAAACCATGCTGCCTTGGGTCCTGTGGCCATTGACAGCCAGATGTTCACCAATCTCTCCTTCAGCAATTGCTTCCATGATCTTCCCCACTACCGAGGTGAGGCTGACTGGTCTGTAGTTCCTCTGCTTCCTCTTTGTTCTCACTTTGTATAAGAGGACTATATGTGCTGTCCTCCAGTCTTTGGGTACCTCCTGTTTCCAGTGATCGGCTAAACAGGATAGCCAGAGTTCAGCCACCACCTCTCTTAGTTCTTTAAGGACCTGTGGTGCACCCCATCTGGCCCCATTGCTTTATCAACTTTTATTACTTCCAGTTCCTTCAGGACCCTTTTCTCGTGTAAAAGGGACTTGTGTCCATTTCTGCCCATTCTCACCCTTGTACTCCCTTGGACCCATTACCCTCCTCTTTCTCAGTAAAGACTGAGCAGAAATACCTGTTCAATATGTCAGCTTTACTGTTGTCATCCTCCACTCGGCCCCATCCTCCCCTTCATTCTCACTATCCCTCCCTTTGTCTTTCTTTTTCCTTATGTACCTGTAAAGGTTTTGTCCCTCTACCCACTGATTTTGCAATGTGTTCTTCTGTCTGAGCTTTGGCTTCCCTTACTGACCTCCCTGCCTCCCTTTGTTTCTCCTGGTACTTCTCCCTATCCCTTCTGCCTGTGTCTTTTGTATTGCCTGAATGCAATCTTTTTTGGCTTTCACTTTCTTTGCTACCTCTTTGGAAAACCATAATGGTCTCCTCTTCCTTTTCCTCTTGCTAACCTGCTAATGCATAATTCTGTTGTTCTTGTAATCCCATTTTAAATACTGCCCACTGTTCCTCAACCCCTGATTTCTGTCCCATTCCCCTTAATGCCTTTTCAGTATCTCCCCATTTTCCCAAAGTCTGCCCCCTAAAATCCAGGATACGTGTTTTGTGTGGTTTGGTTCTGCTCTTTCTGTGATTTCAAACCACAATGACTGGTGGTCACTGTTTCCCAGGTGCTCCCCCACTGTTACCCCCATCACAATGTCCCTGTTTGTGAGCACAAGGTCCAGTATTGCCTTCGGCCAAGTTGGTTCCATGACCAGTTGTGTGAGGAAGGCACCCTGAAGGGAGTCCAGGATAAATCTGCTCCTAGTTGATGCTGCTGCTGGGATGCTCCTGTCCACGTCTGGAATATTGAAGTCTCCAACCAGTACTACCTCACCCTTGTCTGCCATCCTTTGGATGGCTAGCATCAGCTCCCTATCTGTTTCTTCCTCCTGGGCTGGTGGTCTATAGACCACACCTGTGCGGATGGCTGTCCCCATTTTCCTTTCCAGCTTAACCCACAGCATCTCTCCCCCATTTTGTTCCTCCTGGATCTCTGTGGCCCTTATGCCATTTTTCACATACAGTGCCACTCCTCCTCCCTTCCTGCCTGCTCTGTCTCTTCTGAATATGTTGTAGCCACGTATGGCCATCTCCCAGTTGTGGTTATCATTACACCAGGTTTCAGTGATGGCCACAATGTCCAGGTCTGACTGCACCATGACAGCCTCCAGATCTTCTATCTTGTTGCTAAGACTCCTTCCACTTGAAAACATGGCTTTCCATGATTTGACCTCCCTAGACTGTTTTGCCGTTCTACTCCAGCCCCTTCCTTGGTTGTCCTTTATCCCTGGTTCTCCTTGCTGTCTGCCCTTCTGCTGAATTTTGCCCCTTTTCTGCCTATCCACCTCTTGGGCACTAATCTCCATCTTTTGCACACTGCTTTGCAGAGATAGCCACTCCTCTGGTTCACTGGTTCCACTGCTAGCTGTGGGGGGTGAGCAAGTTGGTACCCTCCTTGCTAGCCTGCCACCCCCCCTTGCTAGTTTAAATGCTTGTCAATGTAGCATTTAAACTTATCATTGGCATTTTGGCTTTGTATTGCAATCATTGCTTCTTCTTTTGTAATTTCTATCCAGTTTGAGTTATCAGTATTGTCTATAAGAATAAGTTCATCTTTTAAGAACCTATTTTTGTTGTCAAAAATTAACGTATAATGTTGTCTCCATATTTCCTGGTGTATAACTGCCATCACAATATATCTTATATCATCAATTCCGTAAGCCACTAATTTCCAAAAATCATCACCATTCTTTTCTTGTATGGCAGTTTGTAATTTGCCCCATAGGTTATAGTTCTATTTTTATTTTTAGCAGAACTTTGTATTCCGCCTTTACATTTCTTAAGGCTTTTCGATGTTCCACTTTATTCAATTTAGTTATTCTTCTGCCAATTTGGTGTATTAATTTTTTCATTTTGATATATTCTCCATCATATCAATTAGCTCCAGAAAATACTCTGTTACTCCTGTCTCTTTTTCTGGCATCTTTCTAGCTCCTTAGATATTGTTTCCTCTAGTAGCTGGTACTCAGTAAACAGGTTCTCTTTTTGTCTATCTGATAACTCTGAATTCAAGTTAATTCTTAGTGTTGTTATACATTTCTGTTTTAGTCCATCTATTTCTTCTGAGTTAATATAACCTTTCAAGTTTTCCATATTCACTTTGTTCCATTGAATTCTCTTATTTCTTCTTATCTCCATATTCTGATTTATCCAACATCTTTTGTACACACTTTCCTTAGGAATTTCAACAGGACATTGTAAATAGACCTGAATAGGCATATGATCACTATCACAATTATTAATAATTTCCATTTTTTTAATCTTTTTATATGAATATACATCAACAATTACTCAATCCAATAAACTCATTCCACTTGGGTAAACAAATGTACACAATCTGGTTTTGTCACCACTGCATCTTCCATTTAAGATGCATAAATTAAATTTACATAGTTCTGTTAGGAAAGTATTTTATTTATTTATTTTGTTTATTTAGTTTTTGTTGACCGGGTAAGTGCACTAGACAAATCCTGCCTATTTTCAGGCACGACCCGGGGGAGGAGGATACAGATGAATGCCAACTGACCTTGAGCCAGATTAAGCTATTTGTGGTATTTTAAGTGAAATCCTGTCCTACTGCTGAAGGACTTGACTATATACTCCCTTGAGGAGAGAACGGAGAGAGGGGATATGATAGATACATACAAGTACCTTATGGGGAGGAACAGGGTGCAGAAAAACACTGTTTTCCAGTGAAAAAGATGTTCTGGGACTAGGGGGCATGGGATGAAGTTGAAGGGAAGGTGATTCAGATGAAATCTGATGAAGTATTTCTTCACTGAAAGGGTGCTGGACAAGTGGAACATCCTGCCTGAGGAAGTGGTGGGGGCTGAAACAATCATGGGATTTAAGAATGCATGGGATAGACATAAGGGAATCCAACAGGTCGGGGTAAGGGGCAACAAACATGTAGAAAAACTTAAAGTGATCATACAAGCTCAAATGGGCAGACTGGGTGGGCCATAGGACCTTATCTGCCAACAGTATCTATGTATCTATATATCAAACAACTGCATGCATTCATAAAAGTGGTCATAAAAAAAACAGTTATCTTAAGAATATTCCGTTTTTAAACTGAGCATGCATGAGGTTTTTATTGTTAATTTCTCAGAAACAGAGTGAGTTAGGGTCATAAAAAGTAAAAGAGCAAACACCTTGGGTAAAACTCTGCAAAACCTGCAAGTTTCAGGAAATCAACCTAGTTGTTTAGTTATTGGTCATCATAAAAATGTCTTAATTTTGGCCAGTTTAACATTAGCTGTACCTCTATAACTTTGCCTCCACTGAATCAATTGTGATACACTATTTTCAGGATCCAGAGATCCTGGCACCAGGTCTGTGACTGCCAAATTACAAGTAAAATTGGTTGAATGAGGACAGAGCTATTAAATTAGGATTTAACATAGAATTGCTTACTAAATGCTAATATTCAGGCACTACCATGCTTGTTTAAAAGATAGAGAGATAGATTAGATACTGTAGATAGATAGATAGATAGATAGATAGATAGATAGATAGATAGATAGATAGATAGATGGATGGATGTGTATGTGTAAATATCACACATTTTCTAAACATTAGGCTTAATCAGATCTTGGAAGCTATTTTATACTGATATACTAAAATGCCAGCAGAGCAGGCCCCATGGTCTATTGAGACTGTTCAAGAATCAGTACCCATTTTGGGCACCATTGCTACCTTCCCTGCCTCCTCCGTGGAACTGCCATCCCCTGACTGAAGTTCCCCTCCAGTTTTGGCATTACTCGGTTTCACCCTTCCCCTATACCTATCCCATCCTCGCTTGAACCCCTCCATAGTATCCACATCCACCAGTTCTGCAGGCAATGCATTCCAGGGTTCCACCACCCTCTCAGTGAAGTAACACCTCCTTGTCTCTCCCCTGAGTCTCCCACCAACCAGCCTCCATTTGTGCACCCTGGTGGCCCCCAACTCCCTCTAGCATCCTATCTAGGCTTACCCTATTTACTCCCTTAAGGTGCTTGAAGACCTCGGTCATATCCCCTCTGTCCCTCTTCTCCTCCTGGGAGTACAGGTTAAGCTCCTCGAGACTCTCCCCATAGAACCTCCATCCTAGACCCTGTGTCATTCTGGTTGCCTTACTTTTGACCCTCTCCAGGAGTGCAATGTTCTTTTTTAAGTAGGGATACCAAAACTGCACACAGTAACCAGGCAGTTATACAAAGGGAAAAGCACATCTTGGCTTTTTGAGGTTATCCCCCTGGCGATGCACCCCAGCATTTTATTTGCTTTGGCACAGCCCTCCTACAATGCTCAGAGTTGTTCATTTTGGCATCCACAACCACACCAAGATCCTTCTCCCCACTTGAAGCCTGCAGTGTTTCCCCTCCCAAGGTGTACACATGAGCTGGGTTCCTAAACCCCAGGTGGAGAACCCTGCAGTTCCTGGTATTAAATTTCAGTTTCCAGGTATATGGCATCTCTCCAGAGTCTCCAGGTTCCTCTGTACAGCTACTTTACCCTCCTCCCCATCCACCACCACCCCAGCTTTAATTTGTCATCAAAGAGGCTCATCTTGCTCCTGATACCTTTCCCCATGTCTGAAATGTAAGCATTAAACAGGAGTGTGCCCAGCACCCATCCCTTTGGGACAGTGCTAATGACCCCCTAGGAGATGATACCTCCTCCCCAAATTCAATAAAATTGTTTCTATAGGAGACCATGCAAATGCAGTTACTGTTTCCCATTAATACATTTTCCATTATGCAACAATAATGTCTAACTATGACAGAGTCACCCAAGTAATTCCTTCACAATCTAGTTGCCTTTTGATTTTAAAAGAGCCCTTTCTTGAAAGTCTTCTCCTATAAAGGGTAAAAAATATTGAAACAAGTTGTGCAGTTTCAGTCGCTCTATCTTCCACTTGTTCCAGGTTACATCAAACCTGTTTTCTGTATTGCTGGATGAAAAGCGTTTGGCAGACAAGTTTCCATATTGAAGCACTGCATGAATTGCAGGTTCAGAAGTTTGTTATCTAAGTTCCCTTACCTTTTTTTGTGAACATCCATATACTGTATAAAAGTTCTGCTAGAACATGATTCCTGTAAATAGTATACCTTAAGCTTAGTCCAATTATTAAATACAGTAGCATGGTACAGATAAACTACACATTACTATCTTTAATAGAATATTTAAAAAACGAACTGTGGAGCCCCATAGAACTTGAAAATATTATATCTATTTAAAAATATCGCTATCACTATCGCTGGAGTTCTACTGCTCCCACAGATCTTTAATAGTGACCAAAACCAACCTTTTACATTTTTACAGCTTAAACAACCTAGTAGTCTGACTAAATATTCAAAGGCAACAATCAAAACTTACCTTGCTTAATGCTGAGCAGATTCTGTAACTGATTATACCACCTTAAACAGACTTAGGAGAACTGGGGTGTCCAGTCACTGTTGTGATGCCTGTTTTTTGTCAGTGTTTGCTCAGCAGGCCTTACTACTTACCTAGTTATTTTCAGGACAAAATGGAGCCCTCTGTGTTTCAGCTGTTTTAAAAATGCGAGACCAATGCCATCCTGTCAGACCGGCAGTAGCGCTATCACTTGAGATGCTGGTAACCCATGTTTGGGAGCGAACCCCTGTTACTAGAGGGTCATCCAGAAGAGGAGGGGAGTATCCCAGTGGAAACTCATCTTCTCAGTGGAGGGAGGGCTGCCTCTCTTGCTGGCTGATACCAAGAGAAGGCACAGTTTGGGGGTGAGAAAGGGAGAGATGAGCTGCCACATGGCGCGACGGGATGTCACAGTGCCCTGTGTGCACATGCCCATCATTGAGCCCGGTCCGGTGGCTCTGTGGGGGAGGGAGCACAAAGAGAAAAACACCAGCAGCATGCAGGATGAGGCAACACTGGTCCTCAAGGGTCCCAACACACCAACTATCCGCCCACCTCTATCCCCTCACCCCACCTGCAAGGGGGAAGTCTGAGGTAATGGAGGATTGAGATAAGTGGCAGAGAAGGTACAGATGGGGCTGAGAGGAGGGGAAAATAGCTAAATGAAAGGCCAGCACATTTCAATTCTCTGTTAGCTGTAGCTTGTCCTTGCTATTTCAGTATTTATAGAAGCATATACATGTTTGATTACAAACTACACATTTGTTCACAGCTACCTACAATCATTTAGCCTATTTCCTCTTGTTAGTTTGAGTGCTTCTTGCTCTGGCTTTAGATGTAAGTGTTGTGTGCAGAAAAACAGCGTGATTTCAATTAATGGTCCTCTCGCCATCTAATTTAAAAAAGCTTGCAAATCTGAATTTTCTTTAAGAGGGGCTTTACATTTTAAAATAAAGTACACCAAAAAGGCCCTTTTTCCACCTAGAACTCACAACTGATCTTTGATCTTTTAAATTACCTGCTGACACTGTTTATAAGTACTAGCTGCTAGCCATGTGAAAAATTATAAGCACCATTTAGGATTTTACCTGTCTGGTTTTAGACTAGATAATCCCTTTTTTAGGGTCCTTATCTGGTCGTCCAGTTTTGCTTTAATTGTAGATTGGTGTTTGTGCCATTTTGACTGCTCACATACTCCTAAAACTGATTGTATCAAATCATTCACTGTTTAGACTGTATGTTCAGGTTACAAAGAAGCTCTGATGTTGTACAGACCTTTGTTTATAAAATTGATCAGTTTGTGAGGTATAAACTATGGCTATTATGACTATTAGCAGTAAATCAACCTAATCTTCCAGTCTGCATTTAAGAATTTTTTTTGACTGCTGTGACAGGAAACCATTTTATACTGTTATGCTCTACTGTGTTCCTTTTTGGTTTTCCAATATTCTGCTGAGGAAAAGGAAACACAATGCAGACCTGAGGGTATCATAGACACAGTTAATTAATTTATCAAACATTGATCACAGTGGATCAGAATACATCACTGACAAAAAAAAAAAAAAGAAAATGGGAGGGTGTTTAACCGAGGTTAGAGCAATGAGCTGTGAACTAGCTTGGCACATCCAGCAGACCTGGGTTTGACTCCCACAGCCTCCACTTACATACTGTATGACCCTGAGCAAGTCGCTTAACATCCCTGTGCTTTCAGGTCACCCCTGTAAATGAGCCTTGTGCCTGTAAGCCTTACCTGGTTACCAAAGAATAAAAAATAGAAATAAAGGTAGTAGTGTAAAAATGGTTTTCTATCACTTTTAAAGTCTTCTTCGACATCACAAATGGCTTTGCAGGAGGAGAGATTTACTCATCAGTCACAAAAATGGGGTGGAGCCAGGGGCAGAGCTTGGGGTGTAGTCTTTAGTATCTGATTTTCACCTTATCCAAAGATGGAAACCCTAGCACCACTCACCATTTAAAAAAAAACTGCCACATTAAGTCTAAGACAGAGGGACTATTACATGTAATACAAAATACAGAGTACTTTTCTGCTTCAGTTGGTTTCATACAAAATGAATCAAGTGTGTCATTCTCCTACAGTATTTTGTACTTTTATTTTTTTATTTTATTTAGTTTTTGTTGATCGGGTAAGTGCACTAGACAAATTCTGCCTATTTTCAGGCACGGCCCAGGGGAGGGGGATACAGATGAATGCCAACTGACCTTGAAGCAGATTAAGCTGTTAGTAGTAATTCTGTGAATGGGGGAAATTTGGCCAGGGCACTGGGGAAATTCCCCTACTGAGCTGTTGGGGGAACCTCTGGCTTGAGAACATGGCCACTTCCACTGAACCTTTGGAGGAGATGGATGTCTCTAGGGTGGGGGAGCAAGCCTCCTCTCCTGCCTATGTTACCTTAGAGGCTCAGTGCAATGTAGCACTTGATTCTGAAATACATAGTACAGGAGTTCAAACTCCAGAAGTTTTTTTATCAACTGAGGACTTAAGCCATGTTGGTGTTATGCCGTTACCTGGAGGAGAGGAGTTTTTCCCAATTTCAGCAGCAGCAGAGACTCCCTTGCTTCAACAATTGGCAAGGGAGAGAACTCAGCATTTGGAGATAGAACACGAGCTGAGGGATCATATTTCTAAACTGCAAGCAGGAACTCCTTCAGTCACTCCCTTGGCAGGGCCGGATGACAGCATCGTGACACAGTAGCATTAAAGGCTCTGGCCCAGATGGGGCTGGGTGAGTCACTCTCCAAGAATTTTTCTCCCTCTGTAACTCTTGATTTAGACAGTGAGCTGGCTGGCATTTTGTCCGCTTCTCTAGGCAGGTGCCTATAGCCAAAAGTTGATTTGCCTCCTGTAATCTTGGAAACTGGACCCAAGGAGAAGTCCCCTCAGTGCCAGTCTGTTCAGGCTGAAAACGGCCCTTTTTTCATTTTTCCTCCTATGCAGGAGCCTCTATCCAGGGATTCTGGGTTTGTATTGAAACCCTTGCCTGCTGGGTGCTCCTCTCTGGTGCCTCCCTTTCCCAACCCAATTGCTGTGAATTACCAGTGTGTTCCAAATGTAAAGGAGGGTGCAACAGTTTTTTTCTTTTTCTAAAGGGAGCAGCTTAGCTGTTGGGGCAAAAGAAGATATGATGGGGTGCAGAACTGCTGTGACTCTTGCTAAAAGACACATTTCTTTGACCCCTGTTCCTGATTCTGTGAAAAGCTTAGCTACTGCTAGCACTCACAAAGTTTTAGCAGGGAAAACAACTGCAGCTGTGCTACAAACTGCCTTTGCTTTGAAAGAAGTGGTACTTCCCTCGACAGATTCTTGGTCCCCTCAAAAGGCTCTCAGCGAGGCAGGTTGGAAGGTTCCTCCTAAAGGTATTTGGATTCCTGACCCTGGATGGGATCCCAAATTAAATTTCTCTCAGACTTCTCCAGTGTGGTGTCCTGGTGGCATCTCTATTTCACCCCCTGATTCTCAGATTATATTGGAAGTGTCTTTGGATGTAAAGGCTTCAGATTTGGGGGAGGGTTCTTGCCCCCGCCCCTGCCCAGGGGTATCAGCCTGGAGTAATTTCTGCTATAATGGCACCTACTAACCAGGAGGTTGGTAAGGACAGTGCTGGTGGTTTGGATGATGCCCCCCAAGAGCCCCCCAAGCTCAGAAACCTCTTCTGTCTGACTTATTTGCTAAAATTAAAAAAGAGGCTGCACCCCAAAGGAATGTGGTGTGAATTCATTATAAAGGGGGTCTTGAGCACAGGCCAGACAGACATTATGTGGGAAAAACCCTGTTGAAGGATTCCCTCCATTTTTCCCCTTAGGAGGTCTTTGCCTTCATTAACATTAGTGGAGAGGACAAGTATGATATTAGCTTTCACACCCATTATGCCCTGGACCTCTTTTGGGAGAGGTATAATCAGGTAAAATTTTAACCCATGTGGACCCCTTTTTCAGTTATCCTCGTAACTAAACCCTTGATTAAATTTGTGATGGTTATTTCCGGAATGAAGGGGTCCACGTGGATGATATTACCTACTGGCTCTCCCAGAAATGTGATGTTTTAAGTGATCCTGAGGCAATTTTGGACTCTGAACTGTTCTGGGCAGGCAGTTGGAAATCTAAGATTAAATTGTGGCAGTCTGATTCTGGGATTTCTCATGTTCCCAACTCCTTTATGCTAGGTAGGGACCGAGGTGTGTGCTTTTATGCTGGTCAGCCCAGGGCCTGCTACAAATGTGGTTCCAGAACCCACATCTTCAGCTCCTGCAACAAACTACGTTGTGACAATTGTGGCGATATAGGGCATATCACCTTGCAATGTGCCTCACATACTAAATGTGATCTATGCGATGAGATCAGCCATGTCTTTTGTGAATGCCCCTGTGCAGCCAAGAATAAGACCTCATGTATGAGTCCAGACCTGTTGATTCAACATGCGAAGGAGCTGGTGCCCTGTTCCATCCCAGAACTAAAAGACCCCCTACCCCCCCCTTCCTTCTGGATCCCATCCTCTGGCTTCTGTCCCCCCTCACTACTGGTCTTCCCTTAGTAGTAATTGATCCTTCTTCCCTCCTCCTTCTGGGGCAGAGGCAGCTGGGATAGGGTCTCTGGTTCCAGTTTGTTACAGGGATCCTGACCCTGAAGGGTCTTCTGCTGAGGGCCTTGCTCCTCTTCTTAGACGGTCTGCTAGGATCTCGAAACCCAGACCATTATCCCCCCAGGGCTCCACTGAATCTGTCAATCCCTTTGAGGTTTTGGCCACAGAGGATGGCACCTCAGATATGGACCAGGCAGAGCCAGTTGTTCCGCTGCCTGTTGCCCTCCATACTCCTTACACTCCTGAATTGGGTTGGTTACGGGGGGGGGGGGGACAGAAAAAAATAGCTTAAGCTGCTATCCCATTGAAGGTAGGATCAGTAAATATTCGCAGTTTATTAAAACCCTTAAAACGTCAGGCAGTTTTTGATTTCTTACATGTTTCAGAATTTGATATTTGTTATGTGAGGGAAACGTAGATGTTTTCCGAGGACCAGCTTAGATCTTGTCAGGGGGAGTGGGTGTGGGGCCCTTCATATTGGTCCTTTGGGACAGATTCTGCTGATGGGGTAGGGATTTCATTTAATGGGTATCAGTTTTCATTAACTAAACTGATAGATGTAAGTCCTCGAAGGTGCTTGATTTTGGATGGTGTATGGCACAATGTGTATTTTCATTTTATTAATATTTATGGGCCTCAATTGAAGGCAGAGAGGGTTTCTCTACTCAAATCTATTCAACCATATTTGGTTACTTCATCTATAATCATTTTTGGTAGAGATTTTAATTGTCCTTATGGGAAAGGTGGGGGTCCTTCTTCAAAAAAGTGTATTGTGATACTAATGCCCTTGTTCAGGATATAAATTCAACTGATTTAGTTGATTGCAGTATTCTCTGAAAATCTGGGCCTAGCTTCACTTATATGAGGCATAAATATTATACCACCATTGACCATATTTTTGTGTCTCAAAATTTGCCACATTTCTCCTTTCATATTCAGCCTATCGAGTTTTTGGACCATTTAATGTTGTCTATTAAATTAGTTTGCCACCTGGATAAGCCTGCCCGATCTATTTGTTGGAAGCTTAACACCTCTGTGCTGAATGACCCTCTGGTACAGTCAGGGATCCGGGGGCTGATTGCTGCTCGGATTTCTGTTAGTTTCCTCTATTCTAATATTGGGGAATGGTGGACGAACACTTAGGCCGATTTCAAATCTTGGTTCCAGAAGTTTGGTACAAACTCAGTGAATACCAAATTTCTGAAATATTTGTCCTTACGAAAGCAATTGTTTAAATTATTTACATTGGCTAATACCACTAAATTTGATTATTCCCTCCAAATTTATAATTTAACAAAATACATTTTGGTTTACCAATATGATAGGGCACATTCCGTACAGGCCATACTATAGTCTGGAACCCAAAAATACCCTATAGGGGACCCTTTTTTGGCTTGCAAAAATTTAAAACATACTGTTTTTATGGACTCCCTAGAGACCCTTAATGGGCAGGTTGTCCAATCTACTGAGGGGAATCGTGATACTATAGTGTCTTTTGTTCATTCTCATTGTCCCTTAACCCCACCTTTGGATGAATCCATCCAATTATATTTGGACTCTGCTGACATACATAGCATTTCTATTGAGATTCCTGCTAATCAAGACCATATAAGCTCGGTAGACATCAAACAGGTGATTGGAACTCAGAAAAATGGTGTCTCTCCTGGAATGGATGGGTTGCCATTTGAATTTTATAAAACCTTTGCCCAAAAACTCTGTTTATGTTTAGCTTTGGTTTTTGATTATTTTTTTATGACTCGGAAAATACACCTTGCCTTTTTGACAGGTTTATTGATATTTCTATTTAAGTCCAGGAATAAATCTTGTCTCCAAAATTGGAGGCCTGTCACTATTTTAAACTCCGATTATAAGATCTTGGCACAAATTCTTAGTAATCAATTAAAAGTTTATGCCTCATTGGCTGTATCTCCATATCAGTTTTGTGGGTTACCCTTTCAGAAAATTCAACAGGCCCTTATGGTTATAAGGGATCTGATTGAGTTTTTATCACTCAATGGCAGGTCAGCGTTTAACCGAGTGTACTCGCCCTTTTTGCTGGGGGCCCTTAGAGCTTATAAGATTCCTGATTTTTTAATTTTCCAAATCCAATTATTATATTCTTCTTCTTTTGTGCACCCAGTCATTCAGGGTCAAATTACTGAGGGGTTTTCTGTCCCCACTGGGGTACGACAAGGGTGCCCTCTTAGTCCTCTTTTATATATTTTCTCCTTGGATCCCCTTCTCAGAAAATTGGCCCTTTCCCCCTTGTGGTCAGGAATCACAGAGCCAGGTTCAGAGAGGGAGTTACGAGTACAGGCCTATGCAGATGATGTCTGCTGTTTTTTTTCAGATACTACCCATTTATCATTTATATTACAGGAGTTTTCAGAGTATTCTTCACTTTCAAATTCAAAACTAAATGTTACTAAAAGTAGGGGTTTGTTTTTGGGTACCGGTTCTCCACCCCCCAGTTGTGTGGAGGGCTTTTTCTTCTCCGCTGACCCCTTAAAGATTTTGGGGATCATTTTTGGCCCCCAAAATTTGCCACTACTTAATCAGGAGGTGAGGTTGCAGAAAGGTGAAACCAAAGTGGGGCATTGGAAACATTGGAAATTGTTTAAATTAAAACGTGTTACAATCATTAAGCAATTTTTAGTTCCTGTTCTACTTTATGTAGCAATGATTTATCCTCCTCCTGGACACCTGGAGGTAAACTTATATAGTCTTTTTTTCAAGATGCTCTGGGGTAATAGGTTTAACCCCATTAAAAGGTGCTTTACTTATCTATCCAGAGAAAAAGGGGGTTTTGGGATGCTTGATCCTATTGTTTTTTTCCAGACGTTATTCATCTCCTAGACTGTAAAAAGTGGGCTAGTCCTTTCCCAAGACCCCAACAATCACTGGACTCATAATATTTTATCACGTTATTTGATGGCTTGGGGAGTTACTCCTCCCCGTTTATCAATACATCTTCATATGCCCAATTTTTTTCTTCCAGTGGTTACTAAATTATATAAATGGGGGATATCTAAACAACTTATTAGTCAAAATTCAGGTCAAAAACTTTGTAGTGCTGTTATGGCCTATGTCTCCCCTACCAACCCCACTTTCAAGAACTGTTCTCCTCAGAATAACCATTTGACATTGGCCCAACTTTTTAACCCTAGGATCCCCCCCTCTAGATGGGAACACCTATGGCTTTCAGTTTATGGGAAAATAAATGTTCAGGGAAATGCTAAACATAAGGCTTTGGAGAAACAGAATTGTCCTTACATGGATTGAATCAATTTAGAGGACGCTACAGAACATTACTTATTTCCTTGCTCTTTTGTTAAACCCTTATGGGCTCACTTAGCACATTCTTGGAATATGCTGTGGCTGACTAATATGACATATGATTTTTTAATACTAGGACAATATGAGCACTTAGGTGTTCAATATCATTGTAATACATTGGCTGTTTTCTTAAGTTACCTAAAGTATTATTTGTGGCAAAGTAGGTATCAATGGGTTCTCTATCAAAGGGTGATGCCATTTGATACAGTTCGAGTTATGGTCTCTCAGGCCATGACCAAACTTTATAGTTCAGATGTGGTATCTCATTCTGCTTTAAAAGTGATTATGTGGTGGAAGGGGTTTAATATCTTTATTAAATATAAATAAAGAGGTGAGTGGTAGTTAATCAGGTATTAAGTAGCTATTGTGGTCCTACCCTCTTAAAAGCATGTAATAGTTTTTGTTCCCCTCTCTCCTTGATTTCTCTCGAAATGGTTATGTATTCGTGTGATATGAACACTGTGTATGTTTCTATTCTTTATGTATTATTTTGTAAATTAGTGTGATGTAACATTTATGATCCTTATTTTGTTTTGATGTTATTATAATAAAAAATTCCCCTACTCTTTTTGAGAAGTGCAATGGGATCTTTAACATCCACCTGAACTACCACCAGAACAGGTTGAAGGGACTTTGGTTTAATGTCTCAATCTAAATACTTCGCCACTGACTTTTTTTGGTCATATAAAACAACTCCCCCCAACTTTCTAGTTCAGTCTTCTCACTTCTCTTTTACCCTTTTCTCCTCCAAGCCACTCCAAACCACTCTACTCCTGCTGCCAGTCCTTACAGGCCACTACTCCTCCATCACATCTCAGGCACCCTTCATGTTAACTCTGATTACAGCCTTGGACACAACTTACTCAGGGCTGTAATAAATAGAAATACAAAGAGCTATGCTCCTCTATTTGCAAGCATAAGCACAATTAGCATGATAAAAATCAAGGATACATCTAAATGCAAAGATGACATGCCTGTCAGTTATCATATACAGTCAAGCATGTAGTCAAACCACTTGGTGGACAATCACTAGTGCTTCACAGGAGTACTGTAAAATACTTCAAAATCCTCAGACCCTCAAGTCACAAGCTCACATCCTGGTCTCAACCCAAGTTTTCATTAAATTGTCAATGCTTTCAGATTTTGAGCATAATTATGGTTGTACTTCCAGTGAAAAAGAAAGACTTATCTTATGCTCCACTGGAGAGGTACACTGAAGAGTTTGTATCCATGGTGGTGCCTGTCAGTGTTTTTTTTTTGGGGAGGGGGTTTGAAACTGCACATCTGCAGCAACTTCCTCTACTGTTTATGTTCTACCCTCAACAGCTGCAATGATTGCCTTTTGGTAACACTGGAACTACAAGTGCTACTATCAGCAATAGTGTCACAAGATTTCTAACTATGAAATGATGCATATATATGTTCCATTTCACAGTGCCTTGTTTTATGACATTGCCACTGTATAACAGATAGCTTGTTTTGATGGTGGTTTTCAAAAGTTGTTCTGTACATGTAGCCATGCAATATAACTTTTTAAAACACATCCGCACAGCTTTTTGTGATTAACTCTGCCCACCTAATCTACTCACACATTTACTCAGTAGTTTTACAAGCCTGAAAGGAATCATTGCACTCCACACGGGAGGCTACTTCTCCCCAGCTGTCTCACTTTAACGTCACAGCTGCACACCTTATAGAAATCCCCCACAACTCTACCACAAATAAAATAAAAAAACACAAACATTATGGCAATTTTAGTGTAATGATCATGTGTGTACTCCTTACTTGCCACCTCCTAAAATGAATCACCTCACAAACTTCTCTTGTAACTTTTTGCATGTTTAAAAACTTTTGAATTAGCTAACTGTATTATATAAAATGAAAATTATATACTTAGGGTGCGTGGCTAACCTGTATCTGTAATGGTGTTTTAATCTAAAAGCTTCACAACTCCAGAGCCAAGAACCAGACCAAAGTCCTTGTATGGCTGAACCCCATTCATCAAATCATTCTCCAACTGCTACGGGAAGTTCTTAGCTAGCTCCCAACTGAAATTTGGAGGACTACCAGGCAGCTAAATGCTTCAGTACTTCGGCCAACTAAATTCTACAAGGCCACATGGTGCACACAGCTCAGGGGGAGGATGAACCCTCCATTAGGGAGAAGTTTTCCTCGATCATCAATAGCATCGATGCTTTAATGCTAGCATCCAACATGACTTCAGTGTCTATTCAGCAACTCGATGCCAGAATCGATCGCACAGAATTACAGTACTAGGCTCAAGAAGACCTCTTTCAAAACCAAGGCACTACTCTAAGAGATCACGCTGCACAAATCCAGCACATGCAGGACAAATTAGAAGATTTTGAAAATAGGAGCCACTGCAGCAACTTGCAGCTCCTTGGCTTTCCGGAAGGCAGTGAGAGAAGGCATATGCTACCATTTCTTCAGCAGGTGCTTCCAGAAATGCTTAAACTTCCCCCAAATACCAGGATAACAACTGAAGGGGTGCATCATTCTCTACAACCCTGACCTGAACAGGGAGATAGGCCTCAGCCTATAATTTGCCCGAATCCTCAACTTTGCCAAAAAAGCAGCTATTCAGGCTAGAGCTAGGGAGCTGGGTCAGCTTCGCTGGAGAGACCACAAAATCATGATATTTCAAGATTACTCTGCTGAGCAAGCTTCCAAACATAAGGCTTTTGCAGAAATCCACAGAGCACTTCACACTTTGCAGGTCCCTTTTTCTCTATGTTATCCTGCCATCCTTCAGATTATGATCATTGGCATACCACACCAATGTAATACTCCTGAAACCACCTTAGGATTCATACAAGAAAGATGGCCTGAAGTACAGGTTCCTCCAACTAATCAGCTCTTGAGTGCAGCCCAGAGCAGTGTGCTACAGGAAAAGAGAGACATCGCTACGGACATCAGCCCGAAATCTCCTAACCCCACCTCTAAGGTCCTGGAACCTCGAAATCTGAAAATCTGGAAAAGACCACCAAAAACTCCACACTCCAAAAGAGATCACCCTCAGGACTGAAGACATTCATCGGAGAAGCAGGGTCAGACCTCCCAACTCCATCACACTGAAGACACCATCTATACCAGCCCATATGTTGCTCAAAATCATTATTCTTTATTGCGGGACCTCCAGGACTCAGACTCCCATGAAGAGATGGACATGAATTCTGTCTCCACTGACTTAGCAACATGCGAGGGGAACTCCCGACTCATGGACCTCTCTTACGGATGTGATGTTCCCACTGCAAGACCTGGACTGGCACATCGAGGCTCCTCGCTCGGAACCAGGCCGCAGCCCAGACACTTGTCCTGTTGATCAACACCCACTCTCTTTAGAAACACAGCCGGGCTGATGGACATTTTAGTCAGATAAGTACAATTGGATCTATGTTGGAAGGTATCGGGTTCGTAGAGCTTGGGACATTTAGATACCCTTGATAAGTATTTAAGTGAGGTTTTTTTTTCTTGGCCTACCCTCCTGCAGCTAAACCACCTGTTGGTTTGATTATCCCTACCCCATTTGTGTTTCCCCAACTGTTTTGCTTAGTGTTAATGTCACTACTCGATTCCTATTATGAGCTTAATGCTAATGTTGTTTTATTGTTCATCTGCAACTGCCTCTTACATCTCCAGGGACATATTTTAATGGGGTATTTCCCTGATGTGAGTTGCACTGGTGAGTAGGAGCTAATCGAAACCTGCCCCCGTAAGAAAAAGGTAATTTTACATATTAAGTTAACGTAAACCCATAAGAGCCTAAGGCTCCACTCTCTGGTCCTCACAGTGGCCACAGTTGGACTTCCCTTACCCTGCATTTAAGGGTAACGTCAGTCGAAAGTCCCCTGTTTGGCTCTGGACCATGGCTCTACAAAAATTCAGTTCTAAAATACCATCTATTCACCCTTTGCTCCAGCTATTTTCGGTATACTTATTGGACAAATAGGGAGAATTCTCCATTGCTCCCAGTTCAAGTTTCTCTATGCCTCATAGAAGAGATTGGGCATACCATTGGCCAGGGACCCAGCTGGTTAAGGCCCTTCTCCATTCTCAGCGGTGCTTTTGCTTTGCTTTTGTTAAATACAGTTTTAGGTTATGTGTGTACAGGTATTTGTATTTTTCATGTCTCTGTATAAGTGTATACTGATAACTGCTTAGATAGTCTGATAGAAGCCACCTCGAGTGTGCACTCTTGGCCCTCTACTGCCCCCTACCGGTCTAGAGAGAGAGAGTAACTTTCTCTCTCTCACCCGGAGGATGCCCCGGGCCTCCTATGTCCAGCTAGCCCGCTGACAACAGCCTTATCTAACAAGCCTAGTACCTCCCAATAGCAGAATGGCTGACATAGCATTCCATACCTGGAATATTAGAGAGTTGAATCCCCCGAATAAAAGGAAGAAAGTTCTGACCCACTTAAAATGTCTACATTCAAAAATTGCTTTCCTACAAGAGACCAAACTTACTGGGGCTGACTACACCTATATGAAGAAGGACTGGGTGGGTCAGCAGGTTCACTCTAATGCTCCCTCCAGGAAACATGGAGTCCTCATTCTTTTACATAAATCTCTTCCATGGACTCTCACTAAGGCACTTTCTGGCCCGAATGGTAGGTGGGTAATGGCGACATTCTGTACTCCCATGGGCCCGATTACCCTCTGCAACCTGTATGCCCCCAATTTGGATGCCCCACAATTTTTTCATAACCTGGCAAAGGAGTTATTGGAATTTAACCCCTCTGGCTGCCCCCTTCTCTTGGGTGGTGATTTTAATCTTACACTGAGCCCCCTCCCTTGACAGGTCCAATGGAGGCAAGGAATCCCATCTCAGAAGCAGGAAAGCTATACAACAGCTAATCTCAGATCACGGACTTACAGACATTTGGAGACTTTTTCACCCCAGAGTCAGAGATTGTACTTTTCACTCGGCCCCACATGCCTCGCATAGTAGGTTGGCTTTTTGGCTCAGCTCACCTACTCTCACTGCAAAAGCCCTTGATGTCTCCAGTCTCCCACAAATCATATCAGACCATGCACCAGTCCAGCTCATGATTCAATGGGACCCCATAGCCCCCCCAACAAAACACTGGAGACTAGATCCCTTGTTAATAAGGGACCCCAATTTTGTCCCCTGGGCTCAAAATGAGGCCTTTTTTATGGCTGAAAACCTTACGTCAGACACCTCAACTAGTAACACCTGGGAGGCCTTTAAGGCCTCTATGAGGGGCAGCATTATGGGATATGCAGCTGCCAAGTGTAAGGAACGGGAACATCAGTTAGCCCTTGACAGGTCCAATGGAGGCAAAGAATCCCATCTCAGAAGCAGGAAAGCTATGCAACAGCTAATCTCAGATCATGGATTTACAGACATTTGGAGACTTTTTCACCCCAGAGTCAGAGATTATACTTTTCACTCGGCCCCACATGCCTCGCATAGTAGGTTGGATTTTTGGCTCAGCTCACCTACTCTCACTGCAAAAACCCTTGATGTCTCCAATCTCCCACAAATCATATCAGACCACGCCCCAGTCCAGCTCATGATTCAATGGGACCCCATAGCCCCCCCACCAAAACACTGGAGACTAGATCCCTTGTTAATAAGGGACCCCGATTTTGTTCCTTGGGCTCAAAATGAGGCCTCTTTTTTTATGGATGAAAACCTTACGTCAGACACCTCAGCTAGTAACACCTGGGAGGCCTTTAAGGCCTCTATGAGGGGCAGCATTATGGGATATGCAGCTGCCCAGCATAGGGAACAGGAACATCAGTTAGCTGCCCTTAGGCAGAAATTAGCAGCTGCTGAAGTTACTTTTAAGGCCATGTCTTCTCCCTTTATCCATTCTCCATTGGGTAAAACTATTCTAGCCCTAAGATTCGCCATTAATCAACTTCTTAACAGGAAAACGGAAGTGGCTATTCTTTGTCTGTGCCATACCTTCTGGGAGGGAAGGGATAAAGTGGGCAAAGTGCTGGCTTACCAACTACATAAGCAACAAGCGAGTAGGTACGTCTCTAACCTGAAAGACGAACGAGGAACACTGGGCATGTCCCCAGAAGCCATTAACACCATCATGGCCTCCTTCTATAGATCCCTTTACTCCTCCTCACACCCAGAACCAAATAAGGATACCCAGTCTTTCCTGGACCCCTTGCAATTGCCCACATTGAACTCTCAACAAAAACATCTTCTTGAACTTCCTATTTCCCGTACTGAGGTAAACTCAACCATTCAAGGTCTAAAACTGGGGAAGTCTCCTGGCAGTGATGGCTATACAGCAGACTTTTACCAGGCACTCACCCCCACTATCTCTCCACTTTTAACTGAGGTCTTTCAAGAGATAGAGGTCAAAGGTACTCTCCCCCCTTCCATGCAAGAGGCTACCATTGTAGTCATCCCAAAAAAGGGCAAAGACAGTACAAACCCAGGAAGTTATCACCTAATTTCACTTATTAACATTGATAGCAAACTTTATGCCAAAATTCTGGCAACTAGACTTGGCCCTATGCTCCCTGACCTCATGCTCCCTTCACAAGTGGGCTTTATCCCAGGCCGACACAGTTCAGACCTTTGCAGATGCTTATGGGTCTCATGCAGCTTTCTAGGTCTCTTCCCAACCCAGCAGCTGCTGTAGCAGTGGATTTCGAGAAAGCTTTCGACTCAGTCAAATGGGACTATCTATACTTAGTCCTAGCACATTTTGGGTTGAGGGCTAAATTTCTCTCAAGGATATAAGCCTTATATGATTCTCCAACAGCCAGAGTCAATACAAACTCTGTCTTGTCACCTCCATTCCAATTGGGATGAGGAACAAAATATGGCTGTCCCCTTTCTCCCCTTCTATTTGTCTTGGCGGTGGAACCATTGGCCTCTGCTATACGTTCACATTCGAACATCACAGGTCTTACAGTCAGACATACCACATACACAACCTTGATGTATGCCGATGACCTCCTCCTTTGCCTGGCAGATGCTCTGGGTTCCATACACCCCATGCTGCAACTCTTAGAGATTTTTACTCTTCATTCAGGCCTAAAGCTTAATCAGAACAAGACCAAATTGCTTCCCCTTAATACCCTCTGCACTCAACAAATGGCGTCCTCAGCTGGCCTCCTCTGGGCACCCAAATAGATTACTGGCTGGGAAAATTGCAGCAATAAAAATGGTCTCAGCACCTAAGCTTTTCTATTTACTTACATAGATACATAGATACATAGACAGTGTCGGCAGATAAGGGCCTATGGCCCACCCAGTCTGCCCATTTGAGCTTGTAAGTTCAGTTTGTTTTCCTAGAAGTCTGTTGCCCCTTACCCCTGACCTCCAGAATTCCTTTATGTCTATCCCATGCATTCTTAAATCCCGTGATTGTTTCAGCCCCCACCACTTCCTCTGGCAGGGTGTTCCACTTGTCCACCACCCGTTCTGTGAAGAAATTCTTTCTCATGTTTCCTCCAACTTCATCCCATGCCCTCTAGTCCTGGAACATCTTTTTCACTTAAAAATAGTGTTTTCCTGCACCCTGTTCCTCCCTGTAAGATACTTGTATGTCTCTATCATATCCCTCTCCCTCCTCTCCTCCAGGAGTACATGTTCAGTTCCTTCAACCTGTCTTCATAGGACTTGTGATGCAATCCTGCACCATCTTTGTTGCCCTCCTCTGAACATTCTCTACCCTGTCTATGTCCTTACGTAGGTATGGTCTCCAGAACTGTACACTGTACTCAGATGGGGCCTCACTAGTGTCTTGTATAGCGGAATTATGACCTCCCTTTTCCTGCTGGTGATGCCCTGCCTATACATCCCAGCATCCTATTTGCTTTACCTGCTGCCTTGTCACACTGTTTCCCTACCTTGAGGGTCATCAGAGATGACAACCCCAAGATCCCTTTCCTGCTTGGTGCATGCTATATCTCACCCCCAACTGATATATTGTGCCAGGGTTTTGTGCCCCATATGCATTATCTTGCACTTCTTTCATTGAATTTCAACTGCCAAACCCCTGACCATTCTTCAAGTTTCTGCAGGTCACGTCTCATTCTGTCTACACCTCTGGTGTGTCTACTCTGTTACAGAGCTTTGTGTCATTAGCAAACAGTGAAATTCTGCCTTCTAGGTCCTCGCAATGTCACTGATGAAGACGTTGAATAGGACCGGTCCCAGCACTGATCCCTGTGGTACCCCACTGGTCACTCTTCCCTCTGTGGAGTGACAGCCATTTACCACCACCCTCTGTGTCCTGCCACCCAGCCAGTTACCTACCCACCACACTACTGTCCTGCCCACACCCATATTCCCCAATTTGTGTAATAGTCTTCTATGTGGCACAGTGTCAAAGGCCTTGCTGAAGTCCAGATAGGCCATGTCCACTGCCCTCTCCTGATTCACCTTCCTAGTCACCCAGTCAAAAAATTCAACGAGGTTGGTCTGACATGACCTCCCCCTGGTGAAACCATGCTGCCTTGGGTCCTGTAGTCCATTGACAACTAGATGTTCCACCAATCTCTCCTTCAGTAGTGCTTCCATGATCTTCCCACTACCGAGGTGAGGCTGACTGGTCTGTAGTTCCCTGCTTCCCTTTGTTTCCACTTTTGTATAAGGGGACTACATCTGCTGTCCTCCAGTCTTTGGGTTTCCCCCTGTTTCAGTGATCGGCTAAACAGGATAGCCAGAGGTTCCCACCACCTCTCTTAGTTCTTTAAGGACCCTGGGGTGCACCCATCTGGCCCCATGCTTTATCAACTCTTATTACTTCCAGTTCCTTCAGGACCCTTTCCGTGTAAAGGGACTTGTGTACATTTCTGCACCATTCTCACCCCTTGTACTCCTTTCAGACACATTACCCTCCTCTTCCTCAGTAAAGACTGAGCAGAAATACCTGTTCAATATGTCAGCTTTACTGTTGTCATCCTCCGCGTCCCCCATCCTCCCCCTTCAGTCTCACTATCCCTCCCTTTGTCTTTATTTTTCACTTATGTACCTGTAAAGGTTTTGTCCCTCTACCCACTGATTTTGCAATGTGTTCTTCTGTCTGAGCTTTGGCTTCCCTTACTGACCTCCTGCCTCCCTTTGCTTCTCCTGGTACTTCTCCTATCCCTTCTGCCTGTGTCTTTCTGTATTGCCTGAATGCAATCTTTTGGCTTTCACTTTCTTTACCTCTTTGGAAAACCATAATGGTCTCCTCTTCCTTTTCCTCTTGCTAACCTGCTAATGCATAATTCTGTTGTTCTTGTAATTCCCATTTTAAATACTGCCCACTGTTCCTCAACCCCTGATTCCTGTCCCATTCCCCTTAATGCCTTTTCTAAGTATCTCCCCATTTTCCCAAAGTCTGCCCCCTAAAATCCAGGATACGTGTTTTGTGTGGTTTGGTTCTGCTCTTTCTGTGATTTCAAACCACAATGACTGGTGGTCACTGTTTCCCAGGTACTCCCCACTGTTACCCCTATCACACTGTCCCTGTTTTAGAGCTAAGGTCAGTATTGCCTTCTGCCGAGTTGGTTCCATGACCAGTTGCTTGAGGAAGGCACCCTGAAGGAGTCCAGGATAAATCTGCTCCTAGTTGATGCTGCTGCTGGGATGCTCCAGTCCACGTCTGGAATATTGAAGTCTCCAACCAGTACTACCTCACCCTTGTCTGCCATCCTTTGGATGGCTAGCATCAACTTCCTATCTGTTTCTTACTCCTGGGCTGGTGGTCTATAGACCACACCTGTGCGGATAGGCTGTCCATTTCCTTTCCAGCTTAACCCACAGTATCTCTCCCCATTTTGTTCCTCCTGGATCTCTGTGGCCCTTATGTCATTTTTCACATACAGTGCCACTCCTCAGCCCTTCCTGCCTGCTCTGTCTCTTCTGAATATGTTGTAGCCACGTATGGCCATCTCCCAGTCGTGGTTATCATTACACCAGGTTTCAGTGATGGCCACAATGTCCAGGTCTGACTGTACCATGACAGCCTCCAGATCTTCCATCTTGTTGCTAAGGCTCCTGGCCTTATGCATATCCCTGTTCCCCTTCCCAAATGCTGGTACATGCCCATTGATAACCTGATTGGAATTTCCTCTGGGATGGTTCCAAACCCAGATTTAATCATTCCAAGCTCAGGGCTCCCTGGGAACAAGGAGGCCGGAATCTGCCCTGGGTTGAAGGATACCATAGAGCCTGTCTTTTAGCTCAAACTATTAAATGGTTCCACCTCCCCACCTCCACAATGACTCCAAATTGAATTAGATGTGACAGAAACTGTATATCACTCTTCATTACTGATGTCTGACTCCACTAACAAATATAAACCCAACAATAAATTGAACCTAGGTGAATCTTTATCCACAGTACAGGCCTCCAGAATTAACTGGTTTGACACCTACCGGAAACTGAAAATGGACCCCCTCCCACTCTCTTATATTCCTCTGTGGCAAAATCCCACCATCAAGATAGGAGAAGTATGGGTATACTGGAAGAGTTGGGCTAATTTAGGTATTAACAAACTCAGAGACCTAATAGACCCATACCATAATGTTCTCCATACCTTTCGGTCCCTACAGAGCTTATGGGACATCCCCCCGTCGGACTTCTGGAGATACCTCCAACTCAAAGAAGAAGTGCACCACTGCTTAAGTCTTCCCAAGACATCCAATATGCCCTCAGCTCTTCATTCCTGGCTCCCTAAACCCAAAGGGTCTTGCAGGTCGAATATATGCTCTAATTAGGGACACTTCCCCCTCTCAATCTGAAGCATCCAAGCAAAAATGGGAGGCAATGCTATGATTTCTTATCTCCTCTCAGGCCTGGGAGCAGACCTGGAAGAATACACATAGCTGGTTCAGGGATGCTAGGTCTCGACACCTCCAAAATAAAATTGCTCATTCATGGTACAAAACCCCTGTGGTTCTCCACAAAGCCAAATATCTAGAGTCAGACCTTTGTTGGCGATGTAAGGGGTCTTGAGAGGATTTGCTTCATGTACTGTGGTCCTGCCCATGGATCCAATCCCTATGGCAAGAAATACAGAAGTTAGCCTCCTCTGTACAGTTGTCCACTACAGAGGAGGGAAAGGATCTGGGGTGCTTATTACAGGAAAGATGAACCACTCATCACTGTGTAGGAAAGCAGCAGCCAAAGCTAACAAGATGCTGGATGTATAGCAAGAAGAATCACCTCCAGACGTATAAGGACATCCTGCCACTGTACAGATCATTGGTGAGGACACACCTTGAGTACTGCATGCAGTACTGGTGCCCCTACCTGAAGAAAGATGTCAAATTGTTAGAAGGGGTTCAATGCAGGACAACCAAGAAGATCATTGGCTTGGAGGACAAACCCTATCAGGAGAGGATGAGGGTACTCAGCATGTACTCCCTTCAAGATTGGAGGGATATGGGGGAACATGATAGAAACCTTCAAATATATGAAGGGCATAAATAAGGTTGGTTCTGGTGGCATTCCTAAGCGGAGAGTAGGGAGGGACAGTAGGGAACACAGTCTGGGGCTGGAGGGAGGTCATTTCAGGAGGGAAATGAGAAGGTATTACTTTACAGAAAGAGTGGTGACAGGGTGGAACACTCTGCTAGAGGAGGTGGTGTCCTTAACATTGGTAGGTGGTTTTAAGAGGGGGTGGGACACGGCAAAGGAGAAGGTGGTGTCGGCAAGCAGGGGCTTGACTACAGAAGAGTGGGTAGGGGAGGGAAGGGCAACTATAGTATAATGGCTGCTAGATGCACACTCATGCAGACTTAATAGACCATATGGACTGCATCTGCTGGCATTTTTTGTATGTTCATATGAATAGGCCCCATACAGTCTAATGAGATTCCCAAGTTCAGCCTTGTTTATAGTCTTTAGGTACTTGAAGGTTTCTATTATGCCACTCCACTCTCTTCTCTCCTTAAACAAGTGCAGGCTCTCCAGGAAATGTAGCTGATAGAATTCATGCTATACATTTCCTTTGGTAACATTCAATAACATGAGTGTAGTTGTATATAACCTACCCAAAAGAGTTATCCCTTTCTTTTTTATGTAACAGAAAATAAAATGAACAGAACAGATGATGCACCAGTTTCACTGAAACTGTAAAACACATTTCCTTTTCTATATTTTAACAATGTACTTAAAATAGTGTAAAAGTCCAGGTACACATTTTAGTGTAGACTAAACCTGAAACTAAATTATGATGATAACCGTTTAAACATCTTTCATTCTGTTTGTTATAGATTCCATGTTAGCGGCTCATGTTTTGTTTCCATTACAACCTTCTTTAACTTTAGATGTACATTTAGCAGGGACAATAGAATGGAATAGCACCTGTTTCCAAGGAATAATACTTGTATGTGTACACGTGTGTGTGTGTGTGTGTGTGTGTGTGTACACATGCGTGCATGTGTGTATATACACATGCACAAGGAGGTTTGGCAAAGGAACATGTGAATTTTAAATTAAGAACTGGACTGATTACAGAAACATAAACATGACTGTCCTTGAAAGACAGTAACATGAAAGAGAGACAATAGCCGCAGACTTCCTGGGAATGCCTTCCTAGATGGATGTCAATGTGTTTTAGTCTAGACTACTTCCCTACAATGTTCCTGAAGTGGGTTTCAGAACAAGAATATTTTTAAGCCATTTTGGGAACTTATCCAAAGTAAACTGGAACTTTTTAGAATAAACAGTTTCCGATATGACATGCACCTCTGATGAGTAAAATGTTGTTTCATGCTAATTTAGGCTTTGAAATCAAGCTGTACTACCATACACATGAAAAAGTGTGAGACTGCAAGCACTTTGTAGATGAAAAGTCTCTGAACATGTCCCTGAAACCTCTTTTTGAGAAAATTAAGAAAGAATGCATGACAGAGTGAATGTTTTACTGGGACAGAGTCACGCCTTAGGTGGTTGGGCATGAGGCCAATGCTGAGTGCATCCAATACCTGAGAAATGATGTACAGTAATCCCAGCACAACACATACTCCTGGAGTGCATTATTGTGACTATACAATGGCTCCCTTGTTACAAAAAAAGAAAATGGTTGAAAAATCTGTTTAAATTACTTTTTTTTTCCACTTTTTGTAAGGGAAGGAATAACTGTTGGAAAAAGTCCACAATTTCTGTGTTGTCCAAGAAGTGGTGCTGTTGTTGGTATTTTAAGTGCCTTTGAGTTTCTGTGCCCCACTATGTCTCTGTCATTTTCTCTGTCTCTGTGCTTCTCTCTCTCTTTCACCCTCCCCACTATGACACTGACTGATTTGATTACTTCAAGCACCCCCTGAGGAAGACCTTTACTGGTCGAAACATTGGTGTTGTTTTCAGAGCTCTTTCAAACTGGATTAAATCTTTGCAAACAATTTTTGCATCCTGATATTATTCCCATGAGTGCAGCTCATTTTTTCATATATTCAAATGCGTGTTTGGGTGTTTCTTTTTCATGGCAACAATGATTTAAAATGGTAAGTGAAGCATATTGTTACACAAGTGCTCACTGTCTTTATGGTAGCTTGCCAGTGGGGAGTACGAGGAGATGGGAAGGGAATGTCATGAAGCCAATCTTACTGATCACTTTTACATAACTGAAGTGTGGCTTTATACACACACACACACACACACACACACACACACAATGTGTTTATAGCAGCTTTCCAGTAGTGACTGCAAGAGGACCAGGGGGACTTCCTTGAAGCTAATTGTACTGATGGCTTTGTATGAGGGAGGGACTGCTAGGTGTTGAAGCTGATCTGATGGCTGTCAGGTAGATTATTTCTTTTCATTTAGAAAACAAAAAAAAGAATCTATGCAGTGAGGTGTGCAAATACAATAGGGGACTGATGAGAACACTGATTGTGGAAATGTGTGAGGGTTCCAGGTTTGATTTTTGCTGATTAGCTGTCACAGGAGGGAGGGATTTACATTTTTAAAAGTTTGAAATGTACTGGCAAAATCCACTGTGACCATGCGAGGAGTTGACAACTTGAACATGGCATGTGCAATGATTTTTTTACTACTGTGATTTGGCCGTGTATGCGCTGGGACTAGATCTATAATATGCTGTGATAACATCAAGGGTCTAGCACCTGACTGACCAGTCAGAGCCCAGGCATTTTTCTTGCCACAGTATAACTGAACATTGTTTAGACAACAAGATTTGTTCACCTTATTCAAATGCAGATGTCAAGATAAACCAAAACCACCATATTCACATAAAGCACATGGGGCACCAATATGCATAGCTAAACAAATTACAGCACTAATATGTCTTGACTTCAGCCTGATTTAAAAAAAATGTGAAAGTGTATTCCATTTATGGAATGCTTTAAAGAAGAACTGTGCTGAACCTGCATGTCATTTTCCCTGTAGAAGTTGATTTTAAATACTACTGTAGTTCCAGTTTGGTTACTGCTCCATCTATGCAATCCTATTTTTTAATTATCCTATTACGTGTTTCTGATTTACACACAGTGGCAAGTGCCAATTTTAAAACTGTGTGTTATACTTATAGTATATCCTTGTTCATCTCTTTTATTGTTGTCACAATGCACCAGTGTTTTGCTATAGGTCTCGTCTGCTGAAGGGGACATAAACTACACCATGCTGGTCTAATGCGGTAGTTACCATCAGTGTGTGAATCTGAAACAACCAGTGAGGTTACTAAAAGGCTTTTATAGATGCAACAATCAAGAATAGAAACTGTACTAAACAAAACAAACAAGTTCTACTGGGAAAAATACTTATAGGCTCAGTGCAGTTCTCTACTACTATTTCAGACACTGTGGCCTGGATATTCAAACTGCGCCAGGCTGTGGTGCAAGTCTGGTCACAGCGCAACTTGGCTGGGCAGGGGCGTTGACTGGGTGATATTCAGCGGAGCTGCGCCATGGCACAGCATCATTGAATATCGCACCCTGGAGTGGAACAGTGGGATGCGCTAGCGCAAGTTCCGTTGCACTAGGTGCAGCAACCACGATATTCAAAAGTGCACATGCAAATGGACCCATAATGCTTGCAAGGCACAAATGGGGCCATTTGCATGCCATTATGGCCCCATTTGCATTCAGGTGCACTGATCCCAGGTGACTTGCACCTGGCGCCCTGCCAGGCAGCAGCCATCAGGGACCAACGCCTCCTGCACAGTGCGGCAATGTATACCCCACAGCCCGATCATGGACATTTGTAAAATAAAAGTGATACCTATATTCCTGGTGGTCCAGTGGACCACTGTCAGCCCGATCATGGGCATGTCTTAAATAAACTAAAGTCCTATATCCCTGGTGGTCCAGTGAACTGCTGTCAGTCCGATCGCAGGCTTAAATATAAATAAAATAGATTCCTATATCCCTGGTGGTCCAGTGGACCTCTCACAGCCCGATTGCGGGCTGAATGTAAAATTAAACAAGTCCAATATCCCTGGTGGTCGAGTGGATTTGGGGGGGTGGCTCAGAGGTAATTTAAGGAAGTATTTTTTCACAGACAGGGTTGTGGATGCATGGAACGGCCTTCCAGAGGAGGTTGAGGAGTCAAAATCAGTGGTGGAATTCAAGCATGCATGGGACAGTCATAAGGCCATTCTAGGGGGTGGCGGTAGGAAGAAGTAGGCTGCTGGTTAACTAGGATCTGCAGCTTATCCAGTAGGTAGGGAAATGGGCAGACTGGGTGGGCCAAGCGGTCCTTATCTGCCGTCAAATTCTATGTTTCTATGATTGCAGGCTTAAATATAAATAAAATAGATTCCTATATCCCTGGTGGTCCAGTGGACCGCTCACAGCCTGATCACGGATTAGGTATAAATAAAGAAGTCCAATATCCCTGGTGGTCCAGTGGACCCCCATCCCCACCCGTCTACTGTGCCCCACCACCCTGCTTCCCCCCGGTCTGTGGTGGGCAGCAGCACCCCAACCGCCTACCACCCCACCGCCCACTGACTGACACCATAGGTAGGGCTGTACGCCCATTGGTCCACAGCGTGAGCCAATTGATGTGCAGTGCCGTACTAGACATTTCAGATATGTGAATGGATCCATTCACATATCTGAATGTGTGGGTGGCGGCACGGGCTGCACACCCATTGGCTCATGCTATGGACCAATGGGCATACAGCCCTACCTATGGTGTCAGCCGGCAGGCGGGCAGCAAGCGCTGGGTGTGTTGTTGCCCGCCACTGACCGGGGCAGAGCGCAGGGGCTCAGTGGAGGGTGGGAGGGGGATCCGCTGGATCACCAGGGATATTACTTAATTTTATTATACAACTGCCCATGATCGGGCTGACAGCGGTCCACTGGACCACCAGGGATATAGGACTTTCTTCATTTATACCTAAGCCCGAGATCGGTTTGCGAGTGGTCCACTGGACCACCAGGGATATTGGACTTGTTTAATTTTACATTCAGCCCATCATCGGGCTGCAAGCAGTCTACTGGACCACCAGGGATAATGGACTTCATATTGTTATTGCAAATGCCCACAATCAGGCTGACAGCAGTCCACTGGACCACCAGGGATGTAGGATTTTATTTCATTTTACAAATGCCCGCCATCAGGCTGACAGTGGTCCACTGGAAATGCCTGCAATCGGGCTGACAGCAGTCCACTGGACCACCAGGGATATAGGACCTCTTTTATTTCAATTGCAGCCTGCAATCAGGCTGCAAGCGGTCCACTGGACCACCAGGGATTTTGGAGGCTCATTTTTCTATGTATGCCTGCGATCGGGCATGGGGTGTGCTGCCAGGTGCAGCTAGAGCTCGGTTGACCACCCACAGGGGGCAGGTGCCATGTTGCAAGCTGCAATGTGGCAGCTCACCTGTGGGTGGTCAGCAACATCATTCACCACGGCTCACCTGTGTACAGGCCAAGTAGGGTTGCACATGGACATGGACTCAGCACATCCGGGCTGAATATCGGGATTCAGGTATGCATGGGCACACTCCCACCTGCGCCGCATACACTACTGATGCATTCCGGCGCATTGGGATTTGTACCAAGCACAATCCCCGTTTGAATATCACGCCGAGGCGCATCAGTGGGTTGCGCATGGCACAACACTGTTGCACCATGCACAACCCTTTTGAATATCTGGGCCTATTTATTTGCAGAGGAATCACCTCTTGCAGTAAAAAAAGGCACTTTCTAGTCCCAAATGGTTTAATAAATTCAGATGGTGTCTGTGAGGGTTGTGGATAGGCTTTTCTCAACAAATACTGCTTGGAAAATATAATCTGGTAAATAACAAACAAAACAAATAACATGCACATTTCAAACACCAGGACAGTTTTGGTTGGCCTATGGGTGCTACAGTACCTGGGAAATTTGGTTTTGCAGCCGACTTGGGTTTCTTGCTTTGGAGCGGTTTGTGTTGTGGCATTAAAGTGCTCAGCTCCTGGGCACTATACAGCATGGAAGTACCCCTGCTAGCTGATCACAGAGGAACATTGGCACAAATCTATGCTTTACTCTCACCTCTCAGCCTCAAGCTCCTGTGATTTCCTTGACTAATGATTCTTCCCTCATGGCTGTTTTTACTGTTTTTCATCCTCCTCCTCCTTTGCTCCTTTCTTGACAAAGGTATCTGAGTACCTCTAACTACTCTAAGTCTGCTCCCTTCCCCATATCTCCTCCTTCCCTTCCCACCTTGACCATTCCTCCAATGTTTTGTTTTTTTCCTGTGATGTACTGTATTATACTGGCTTAGTGAATCATTTATAATTTGCTGACCATTCTATGTAACATGTCTTGTTTGTTTGTACATTGATGATGTGCAACCTTTGTAAAAGAGCCGTTGGCTCAAAGGTAATAATTCCTGGAACAATAAACTAAACTAAACTAAACTTATTTAGTTTGTGGTAACCAGGTAGGCAGCAAAGTGCCTGTTTTCAGGTGCTGACCTTGGCTGAACAGAGCTTACAACAAGAAATATTACATTTATTACAAGTTTGTGACAAACAGTATCATTTAAAACAGTTACAGTTATGGTTCAAGATACACATGCAAGACCAAAAGAGATCAATAACAAGTAAGTAAATAATTGCAGTGCCTAAGGAGGGCCAGTTTAAAGGAACCCTGAGAGTCTGAACACTTCAATAGAGGAGAAGGCAGCTCAAGAATCTAAGAGCAGATACTTTGAAGGCCACTAGTCCCATATTAGTAGAGCACCTTGGTTCAGTAAAGGTCAAGGCATCACAGGAGCAAAGGTTGTAGGGTTTATCAGGATTGTAACATGGGGTATTAACTTGAAGGGTTTCCAGAGCTATAAAGTGTATCAAAGAAGCATCCATAACAAAGCTGTGCCTAGCAGAGAGGCAAGGTCAATTCATGGAGGAGTAGAATGTGCAGTGGTGGGTGAAGTGAGGAGTGCCCAGCACAAAGTGAACCATATTATTATAGGCTGCGTCCCACTTGGTTAAGGAGGATTTAGTGAATTTAGGTAAACTGGGACCCAATACAGAAGGCTGGGGGGAAGGATGTCATTCAAATGACAAGTCTAGCTTCTAATGTAAGACTTGGCTTTGAAGAAAATACCTAGAGTATCCTCTTTCAGCTTAGTGCCACTGGGGCAAGCATAGAAAAGGACCTAAGACTATGCAAGGATTCAAACAAAGAAGACTGATGTAAATGTAAGTTTTGTTTTAGAAACAGAAAATTAGAGCTGTAGTAAGTATAACAAAAGTTGGATTTGGACAATTTATTTTGGATATAAGACCTAAAACCATGTTAAATGTGATATACTTCTCACTGCATGGTAAGTTAATCTCATGTGACTAATCAGGGCCAGTGGCTCAGTGGTTAGCACACTCATTGTTAAGTCCAGAAGATCAGAAATTTGTGGGCTCTAGCCCCACACCAGGGACTGTGCTGTAGGTAATACAAAAGGAACTGCCACCCGATATTATTAAAGCCAGATGCTAAAAATATGCAGGAAAACATGCTTTATGCTTGCAGTTTGTGGCAAAATGCACAGGTGAGATGCAGAAACACTATACCAACAACCCAACCTGGGCACCATATACCCTTGGAAGCAGCTACTCATAACTGTGTACTGAACTTGGAGTAATACCCATAACTGACATGGTAGTGCAGTATTAGGGCATGCTGCAATTTTGAGGTACTGTCCTTTGGATGAGATGTTAAACTGAGGTTCCTTCTGTTCCTCTCTAGTCACTGTACAAATGGCTGTTAAAGATCCTGTGGCACTTATGGAAGAAGAGTGAGGGCATTTCCATAGTGTCATGGTCAACATACTTTCTGTCCATAAAGCAGATTCATAGAACCCACTCCCCAGGATGCACCTTGAAATGATACACTATACTGTAGCTGAAGGTACCTTTCCAGGTCAAACATTTCAAATTAAACAAAGAAATAAACACAGTGCTTGATTCAGCTTTTCCAGGTGCAAAATATTTATTTGTCTACTTCCTATATCAGTATTCAAGAAGTGGAATTTTGAAATATTCAACATTAGCTAAAAGAATGTGAAACAAGTTTGAGACATATTACAGTGTGATTTTCTAAATGTGGGAAGACATGAATGCAGGCTTGCATGCCCCAGTATGTTATGGAGAGAGGAATGCTGAAAGAGAAAGTGTGAGCTAGGTGGATCAAACAAGTCTTAAAAATAGAAAATGCAATTTTAATTACTGAATGTGCATGGTTATCAAAACTAAGGCCACTGTCCAGGAAAACTTCACAGGTATTTATGCCAGCTGTAAGAGATAAATGAAAAGAACCAAATGAAAGTAAAAAGAGTGGAAACTTTTGAACTGTTGGTGAAAACAAACTAATCTGGGATGTTTTTCAAGTCTTGGTTTCAAAGGACAAAGATAAACAATAAGTGTGGCGAGCTAGCCACTACCAGTCATATTGGCATACATATTTTGTTATATTTTTATCTGATTTTGTGTATGTGTAAATGCCACACAAGAATGCCAGTGTTAATGAAAGGGTCCCATAGAGAGAGAGAGAGAGAGACTGGATGTTTCAAATATTTGACCTTCCTCTGTGACTTGAGGGGGAAGCTTGTTGGGCAGTAAGCCAAATCACTTCAAGGGCTGCTCAACAAAGATGTGCCAGAAAACCATCACCTGTCATAAACCTTTGTATTTCAATGGCAGGATGCTTCGGAAACCAGGTTTTGGGATATAGCCCTTCTTGACAAGCTGGTGTAAACTGTCTTACCAGTAAGGCAGTAGGACATCAAAAGGGCAGCCAGGAAATTAGGTTGAGGAAATAGATATAATAATTCCCTTAAAGTTTGGAAGTGCAAGAGTGACATCTATTGCCCCACCCAAAACAAAAGGCAAGGCCACCAGCTGACAAAGAGTCGCATCACAGAATGGGGGGGGGGGCATCACCATTTAAGGACCTCCAACCAGAAGCTCAGTGCATTTGTCACAGCATTTTGGCTTTTTGGCATTTCATTTTGGATCCTTTTCTGACACTCAAGAAGCAAGATTGCTACAGAAAGGACTTCAGTTCACTATAACCTTAAGGTAGAATTAGATAAAAGTATAGTGCATTTTTCTGGTACATGTTCACTTTGTATTTGTGTTATTTTGTGACCAAATTGATAAAACCTTTTAGTTGTAAATGTATGGTAGTTATTTAAGTAGTTAGCAAATACTTTTTTTTTTAAAGAAAACCTGCCTGAGCTAGATTTTTTATATTGTGTGTGAATTGTGGGACAGTTATTAAGAATCTGTGATCAAACTGTTATTGCTAAAGGGGTACCACCATAAGCAACCAATCAAGCAAGGATCTGTAAGGAAAATCTGGGTAAAGTTAGGGAGAATATGAAAGTCTCAGGAAGGAGTCTGTGGGGATTAGAACCAGGTTATTGCAGTCTGGTGGTAGAAGAAAAAATCAGGGTCACAAAACTACCCCAAAGAGATCATGATGCCTGGATGTTCCCCCTTTGTGCAACAACCCAGAAGGGTTCTCATTTGGCTACAAGGCTTGAGACTGGTTTTGCACCTTTATCCAGAGAGTAAAGAGGGAACCCTGTGGCCCTGTGGTGGGTGTTCAGTTGTGACGTTGATAAGCATTCTAGAAGGACATGGGGAGGGTATTCCTGTTTTCCCCCTCCCTGTCACAGATTGCACTTGGTGTGCACACTGTGAGCTCAGTGGACCTGACCCTCAGAAGAAGGTTCAACACAAATCTGATACGCAGCGGTGGGATCCAAGAGATACGCAGCGGTGGGATCCAAGAGATCTGGCAGCATAGTGTTGTGACTCAAGAGATATTGATGGCACAGGCATAACAGTTGGATTTGAGGTCAGTGTATCAGACTGACAAACTGAAAACAATCCACACACAACCAAGGCAGAGATTTGGAAAAAATAATTTGGTTACAGTACAAAGTTCCCTACCTGTTTTCTTTTTTTTTTTTTTTTTTGTTAAGCTAGTTTAGTAGCAGTCAGGGAAGAAGATGGCTTCCAACTACAGTGAGTACATTGCAGACTACCTAAGGCAGTTGTGTCAGGAAAGAGGGGTCCAGTATGAGGGCTGAACCAAAAAGAACCTTGTGGAGGCTCTTATGGCAGCTGATGAGCAAGCAGTTGCCCCGAATCTTGAGTCATAGCAAGTGACTGAAAAGGACCAGACATTGGTCATAGGGGTGCCAGAGGACATCATAGTGTCCAGTCCTAGGGAGGAGGACAGCAAAACCAGAGGGAACCCAGAGCCATGGTGACAGGGGAAGGTAACCACAGAGATGGCGCTAGAAGGGATTAGGCTACAGTTTGAGCTGAGGAAATTGAGCTGGAGCAGACAAAGCTTGAAGCCCGGCAGGAAAGAGAGCAGAAGAGGTTCGAACTGGAGATGCAGCAATGGCAGTGCCAGAGAGAGCCTGAGGAAAAGGAGAAGGAAAAGCAACTTCAGAGAAAGGCAGAGGAAAAATAAAGGCAGTGCCAGAGGGAGTTTGAACTGGAGAAGCTAAGACTCCAATGACCAGTGCCAGAGGAGGTAAGTTGCAGGGATGAACCTGAAACTCCAGTGCTGGGGTATAAGTTAAACTCCAAATTAATAGTTGAATTTAAAGAGGGGGAGGATATGGATTCATTTTTGAATTCATTTGAAGAGGTCTGTATCCAGGCCAAGGTACCCAGGGAGATCTGTAGCTTCCAGCTATCCCCACTACTTACTGGTAAGGGGCATGAGGTGTTAGGCCAAATGGACAATCAGGACAGTAACAATTATGAGAAACCTAAAACTACTTTGCTTAAAAAGTATGAACTGACTCCTGAGGCCTGCAGGGTTAAGTTCTGTAAACTCTGAAAAGCCCTGGCATGAGATTTGAGGGGGTGAAAGCAAACTCTGGAGAAAATTGAGGAGGTTGTACTTTTAGAGCAGTTCTTTTGGGCTTGCCCAGCAGAGTTGAAAACCTGGCTAGAGGACTGAGATCCAAAAACAGTGCAGCAGGCTGCTGAGCTTTCAGACTGCTATGCCAGGAGTAGGCCTGCTCAAGGAAGTGGGGCAAGTGTATCAGGGCCAAAAGGGAAAAGCATGCCTTCAGGCAGCTAAAACCTTCACAGCCTCTGTAGAAAGGGGGAAGCCCCAGGTTACCAAGAAGGGATGTCTTAGAAAAAAATAATGATGAATGTTGGTTTTGTTAACAGCCAGGGCATCTTGCTAGACAGTGGCCTAAAAAGGTAGAGTGGGCAAAGTGGCCCTTAAAAAGAGTTGGGTTGTTTGTGTACCTCTGAAAGTATGCCTGTAAACATGAGGGAGCACATGCACCTGGTTACTGTAAATGTGGTGCAGACCCATGGTTTAAGGGACACAGGGGTGTCTCTTACCTTAGTAAAAGAGGATTTGGTTGAGCCTGAACAGCTTATACCTAATCAGTTTGTAACTGTAAAGAGATTCACTAGGGAGGAGAAAACTCTGCCACTTGCTAGTGTTCTCTTGTACTGGGGTGAGACAGGAGAGACGGTGCAAAAAGTGGCAGTAGCAGACAACCTCACCCTGAATGTGCTAGTAGGGAACAATCTCCAGAAGGGGTGGTGTGTGCTGTTACCCACAGTCAGATGGCAAAGGCTGACTATAGTTCCCTGAACCCCATAGAAGCTCCTGTGGAAAAAAATGGGAGACTGATTCCCCAGCCTGTGTCTCCTGACATGGAGAGTAGTGAAACAGAGGTAGAACTTCCCCAAGTAGCAGTTCATAAAACAGCTACAGAAGGTTACTCTGAGCAGGGAAGGGTAACATTTGGTCAGAAGGTTATGGATGGCAGTGACCCTGAATGCCCTGATGCTAGAGCTATGGACCCTAGTTTTGGAACTGAAGGGGACATGTCCCAGACCTTGGGAAAATGTGAAGACTTTGCAGCTGCTCAAAGAACTGACCCTTGTTTGGAGAGGCTGAGGGTTTGTGCAGAATCTGATGGGACACACAGAGGTGACATAAGACATAGGGTATTTTGGGACAGTGGACTGTTGTATACATAGGACATGAGGACAGAGGGAGGGATGATGGGTAGGCAGCTTGTCATTCCTCAGGTGTACCATGAGAGGTTGCTCAAGAGCTCTCATGATATACCCATGCCCAGACATCTGGACATCACACACACCATGCAACAATTGGCTCAGAATTTCTATTGGCTCAACTTCACTCAGCAGGTGAAGGAATATTGCAGGTCTTGTCACTGGTGCCAACAAATAGGAAAGGCAGATAGTAAAACCAAAGCTGCCCTAATTGCCTTGCCCATTGTGGAGAAGCCATTCCAGAGGGTAGGAATGGATATTGTGGGACCTTTGAGTACCCCAAGCTCCTCTATGCAAAAGTTTATACTGATGGTGGTCGATTATGCCACCCAATACGAAGATGCAATCACCCTCTCCTCACTTAGGACAGACAAAGTGGCAGATGCCTTGCTAGGGATTTTCTCCCATGTTGGGTTTCCACAAGAGGTTATCACTGATCAAGAGGGTAACTTCATGTCAGACCTGATGAAGTGTTTGTGGGAGAAGTGCTGGGTGGTGCAGAGATGCACAACACCTTATCACCCACAAGCCAATGGGCTCGTGGAAAGGTTTAATGGTACCCTAAAATCAATGTTCCAAGCATTTGGTGAAGTGCACAGGAGAGACTGGGAAAAATACCTTCCCCACCTGTTGTTCACATACAGGGAGGTGCCCCAAGAGTCGACAGAGTCCTCCCTCTTCAAACTCTTTTATGGACATGGTGTGCATGGGTGCCTAGACTTGATCCAGGAAGACTGGGAAGGCAAGCACGCCACCCAGGGAACTCCCATAGTGGAGTATATCCTGAAGTTTAGGGAGAAGCTGAAGGAGGAGTTTATGGAGCAGCCCAAAGCAACCTGCTAGCTGACCAATAGAAATAAAATGTTTAATACGACTGTGGAGCCAGAGCTTGCTCATATAGTGTAGGTCAGGAAGTTATGGTCCTAATTCCAGTTCAGAAGGACAAGCTGCAGGCTGAGTGGGCGGGACCGTATCAGGTAGTCTGACAGGTAAATGATGTGAACTATATTGTTGAACTGCCTGAGAGGAGACATACCCATAGGATGTACCATGTCAACATGATGCAGTCATATGCAAATAGGGCCAACATGGTATTTGCAGTGTGTAGTCCTGAGGGGGGATGGATGAAGAAGACCCCCTACTGGACTTGCTAGAGGAAAGCAAGCAGAAGTCATCTGTGAAGGCAATCAAACTGTCACCCCAGTTAATCCCAGAATAGTCCCAGGAAGTGAATGAGGTTTTAAGGGACTTTGCACCTTTGTTTATGAACCCCCCTTAGCAACACACAATGCAAGCGCCCATATAGCAGATAGCCTACCAGGAGTCTGAGGCCATCGTAAAGGACATTAAAAGGGAGGTGGAGAAAATGCTGGATTTAGGGATAATCTAGAAATCCCACAATCCCTGGGCCTCACCTGTAGTCCTCTTTCTGAAGCCGTATGGCTCTACTTGTTTTTGTGTGGACTATCGTGGACTCAACACAGTCACGAAGTCTGATGCCCACCCAATGCCACAGACAGATGAACTACTGGACAAGTTGAGAGGGGCGACATACCTTATCACAACTGATTTGAAGGTAGGGTACTGGCAGGTGGAGTTAACTGCCAGAGCTAGAGAACGTTCAGCCTTCATCACTCCAATATGATTATTTGAGCTCTAGGTAATGCCTTTTGGAATGAAGAATGCCCCTGCCACCTTCCAAAGGTTGCTCAACTAGGTGTTACATGGTACTGAAGAGTATGCAGTGGCTTATCTGAATTATATTGCCATCTTCAGTACCAGATGGAAGGAACACCTGTCCCACCTGAAGGATGTGTTGGGCATGATACAGAGGGCAGGGCTCACTGTTAAGGCTGAAAAATGCTAGGTGGCTATGGCAGAGGTGGCATACCTAGGACATGAAGTGGAGCGGGGCAAGCTTCATCCTAATCAAGCAAAGATTGAGGCAATAGAGGCTTGGCCTTCACCTGAAACCCAGAAGCAGGTTTGGAGTTTCCTAGGGACCACAGGGTACTATCAAAAGTTTGTACCAAATTACAGTACCCTGGCAGCTCCCCTGTCTGGCCAGTTAAAGAAAAGAAAGCCCAAAAAGGTAGACTGGGAGCCAGACTGTGAATGAGCCTTTGAATGGCTAAAGGAGGCACTGTGCAGTGCCCCTGTGTTGGCCAGTCCAGATTACTCTAAGCAATTTGTAGTCCAGACAGGTGCCTCAGATGAGGGGATTGGAGCAGTCCTCAGTCAGACATCTAATCAGGGAAAAGACCACCCAATCATATACCTGAGCAAAAAGTTATTTCCCTGGGAGTAGGTTTACTCCATGCTGGAAAAGGAGTGCCTTGCACTGGCATGGGCCCTGTAGAAATTAAAGCCGTATCTATATGGGAGGCACTTAGAGGTACGGACCGATCATAACCCATTGGTGTGGGTAATTCAGATGGGTAAAACAAATATTCATCTCTTAAGGTGGGGGTTGCCCTTCAGACCTACGACATGACAATTTGCCACAGGGTCAAATTGGTCAATGCCAATGCAGATGTCCTACGTCACCTGTTAGGACAGTAACAGAATTTGTAAAAACCTTACCTTGCAGTAGGGGGAGTGTTCCCACAAATTCAGTCTAGGAGGGAGGGATGTGGTGAGCTAGCCACTGCCAGTCATATTGGCAGACATATTTTGTTATATTTTTATGTGATTTTGTGTATGTGTAAATGCCACAAGAATGCCAGTGTTAATGAAAGGGTCACAGAGAGAGAGAGAGAGAGAGAGAGAGAGACTGTATTTTTCAAATATTTTACCATCCTCTGTGACCTGAAGGGGAAACTTGCTGGGCAGGAAGCCAAATTACTTCAAGGGCTGCTCAACGAGGATGTGCCAGAAAACCATCACTTATTGTAAACTCTGGCACTTCAAAGGCAGGATGTTTGGGAAACCAGGTTTTTGGAAATAGCCCTTCTTGGCAAGCTGGTGTAAACTGTCTTAACAGTAAGGCAGTTGGATATCAAAAGGGCAGCCAGAAAGTTGGGTTGGGGAACTAGATATAATAATTCCCTCAAAGTTTGGAAGAGCAGGAGTAAGATTTACTGGTCTGCCTAAAAAAGACAAGGCCACCAGCTGACAAATGGGCAATGTCATAGACTGGGGGGGGGGGCTATTTAAGGACCTTCAACCAGAAGCTCAGTGCATTTGTCACAGCACTTTGACTTTTTGGCATTTCATTTTGGGCCCTCTTCTGACACACAAGAAGCAAGACTGCTACAGAAAGGACTGAAACCTTTGGAAAACCATTTATTTTTTTCTGGACTTCAATTCACTATGAACTTAAGGTAGAATTAGATAAAAGTATAGTGAATTTTTCTGGTACATTGGGTTCACCACAACATAAGCCAGACAGACCATCTTAGGGTAGCTGGTTTATTCCACTGGGGTGTCAAACAGATTAGGCACACTGATGAGTTCTGGTAGGATGAAATACGTTTCTGTGTCTTCTGTTGGCACCCTTTGCAAACTGTGAGAGAGGCCTTTCGGCACCATGCATTTCTGCTTAAAGATGAACCAGCATAATATTCTGTGGTGATTTGCATATGCAGCCCATGATGCTTTGCATTATGGGAGGCATGTGTGATTTTGTATTTTTCTGGTACATTTCCACTTTTTATTTGTGTTATCCTGTGACCAAATTGATAAAACCTTTTAGTTGTAAATGTACTGTAAGATAGTTATTTAAATATTTAGTAAAAAAAAAAAAATTTTTTTAAAGAAAACCTGCCTGAATGAGATTTTTTTTATTGTGTGTGAATTGTGGGACAGTTATTAATAATCTGTGATCAAACTGTTAAAGGTTTACCACCATAAGTATCCAACCACACAAGGATCTGTAAGGAAAATCTAGGTTAAGATAGGGAGAATACGTAATTCTCAGGAAAGAGTCTGTGGGGATTTGAACCAGGTTATTGCATGTCCTGTAGGAGAAGACAAAATCAGGGTCACATGGCTACCTCAAAGAGAGTGTGATGCCTGGATAGTCCCCCTTTGTGTAACAACCAAGAAGGGTTCATATTTGGTTACAAGACTCGAGACTAGTATTGTACCCTGATCCAGAGTTTAAAGAGGGACACCCTGGGACCTCATGGTGGGTGTTCAGTTGTGTAGCCAGTGAGCACTCTGGAAGGTCACGAGTAGGGTAGTCCTGTTTTCCCCCTCCCTGTCATGGACTGCACGTAGGGCAGGGCACTGCTAGCTCAGTGGACTTCACCCTCAGGAGTGGGTTCATGACAATAACTTCTACTTCATAGCTTAATTTTAAGTTGTTCACACTTGGTAAATATGATGTGTGAAAACTGATCTAACATTACATAAGGGCATCATTTAAAAGTCTTTGAGTTTCCCATCACCTAGTGCTGTGCCCTTACATAGGAATAGCTTCCTATTACAAGAGTTTTTTTATTATATCAAATTTCAAACACACACACACACACATTGAGAAAGAGAGAGAATAAATGATGAAAAAGTTTAGTATGTAAGGAAATAATTCCATTGAGGAGTTGAACAAGCCATAAAGCCATGAGCCTGAAGGGAGAGTGGTCTTTATGAGGTTGTTCAAGCCTGAGATGGTATTATTTCAAGAGTATGCCAGAATTTGCTATCTTTTATATATAGAGTGCTTTAGGATGGACATATCTTGTTGTGTATCATGTTTTACTATAGTGTTTTCGGGGGGGAAGGGTGGCTGTTTCATGTGTTAAGGGGCTTGTTACATATATTATTGCAGTGGTTTGTAGTGTGTTGGGTAGTAATGTGTTTATAACAATGTGCTATGTATACCTTTTACTGTATTTTGTCTTATTTAGTTCTTTCTGCATGGGTATCAGTTTGAATTTAGCAGCTGAAACATAAAATTATAGAAACATGGAAGTCGTTGGCAGATAAAGACCTCCTGGCCCACCTAGTCTGCCCTATTTTCCCTACCTACAGTGCCATTGCAGACCCTACACAGTCTCTGGTTTGCATCCCCCCTTGCCTTACTTCCAAGATTCCCTTGTGTTTGTCCCATGCATTCTTGACTCCTGTAACTGTTTTAGCCCCCACCACCTCCACTGGGAGGCTGTTCCAAGCAACCACCACCCTTTCCTTGAAGAAGCACTTCCTCACATTTCCTCTCAGCCTCCACCCTTCCAGCTTCATAGTGTGATCCTTTGTCCTCCAGCAACTCTTTCTCTGGAAAATGCCCCCTTTCTGTACCTTGTTTATACCTGTGAGGTATTTTAATGTTTCTATCATATCCCCCTTTTCCTCCTTTCTTATAGGGAGTACATATTTAATTCCTTATGCCTTTCTTAATAGGGCTGAAGGAATTAAATATGTACTCCCTGAAGCTGAAGAGACAAAGCTGGCATTCCTGAAACTGGCTCTGAGGGCAATTACCATCTCAGCGGTCCTGTATCATGGCAGGACCCATGGGCAATTTAAGGGAGAACGTCAAAGGGGAAAGTGTCTCTCATGTCAGGAAGCTCCTAGCTAAACAGATACCTCTATCTCTCCTGGGCTAGACAGGACTTGGGTCAAAAAGAGCTGTATTTGCATATACAAAGCCTCAAAGTTCAGATCAGACTGATTTCCAAGACGGCCCAGCTCAAAACACAGAGAATTGTATTCGAAATGATATCATAGGACATGTATGGCCAGGTAGGGAGAGAGTGATTTTGGAAAACCTTGTTAACCCGAGTTTGGGGAGAGCAAGTCAGTCAGATTTGGGACCTTGAACAGCTACCATCTAAGGTATGAGTCTGCTCTGATTCACCATGGTGTCTTGTGTGGTAAGTTACTCTACCTTACAAACATACGAAATTTGCCAGCAGATAAAGGCCTAGAGGTCTATCAAGTCTGCTCGAATGTGCAGCTAGCACCCCTTATTCTGCAGCTGCCCCTCCCTTCCACCCTTCCCCTACATTAACCCTCCCCCTTGTCCTGTCCCATCCTCATTTGAAGCAGTCCACTGTTCTACTGCATACCACTTCAGCAGGTAACGCATTCCACCCAGCCACCACCCTCTCTGTAAAAAAGTGTCTCCTCATCTCCCTCCTGAACCTTCCTCGCCCAGTCTTATATCATGGCCCCTGGTGGCCCTCCCCTTCCTTACTTTGAACAGCCCCTCTGTACTCATCTTATTTATTCTTTTCATGTATTTAAAGGTTTCAATCATGTCACCCCTGTCTCTCCTCTCCTCCAGTGAGTACATGTTCAACTCCTTCAACCTCCTCTCGTATGATAAGTCCCCCAGCCCCTTGATCATCTTTGTCACTCTGCACTGCACCCCCTCCAGTAACTTAATGTCCCTCTTCAGATACAGATGCCAGTACTGTATGCAGTACTCCAGGTGTGGTCTAACTAATGACCTGTACAGTGGCAGAATCACCTACTCCCTCCTCAAGGATATACCCCTTGCAATACAACCCAGCATTTTGTTGGCCTTTGCAGCTGCCTTCCTACATTGTGCTGAGTTGTTCATTGACCCTGTAATGAGGACACCCAGATCCTTCTCCTCCTCCTCTGTCTGGGCTAGCTGCACTCCCCCTAGCTGGTAACTCCTCCTTGGGTTCTTCATCCCAAAATGCAGTACCTTGCACTTTTTGGCATTAAAGTCTAGTTGCCAGGTGTCTGACCAGGTTTCAAGCTTTACCAGATCATCCTGCAACCTCTGCCATCCCCCTAGGTCATCCACCACTGCGCCTACCTTGGTAACATCAGCAAACAGACTGATCTTGCTCTTGATGTCCCATGATATGTCTGCAGTGAATATCCCAAACAACACTGGTCCCAACACTGAGCCCTGTGGAACACCGCTCATCACTGCCCTTGGGTATGAGAGCTCCCCACCCAGCACCACCCTCTGTTGCCTTCCCTGCAGCCAGTTTCCTACCCATCTCACCAGCTTTGCACCCGCCCCTGTGCCTACTAACTTCCTTCCCAGCCTTCCATGTGGCACTGAGTCAAATGCCTTACTGAAGTCCAGATACAGGACATCCACTGCATGGCCCCTGTCCAGTTACCTAGTTACCCAGTCATAGAACTTGACCAGGTTGGTTTGGCAGGATCTGCCACATATGAAGCCATGCTTTCTGCTGTCCTGTAGTCCTTTGGCCTCTAGGAGGGCTGCCAGCCTCTCCTTCAGGATAGTCTCTATTAGCTTACCCACGATGGATGTGAGGCTCACTGGTCTGTAGTTTCCCGGTTCATCCTTGGGGCCACTCTTGTTAAATAGGGAAGAGAGAAAGATAGGTTTTCTGTATGTGCGCTACTATTCAAAACATTTTCTTTTTCATTTCTATATAATTGCTGTTCCCCATAGTCTTTGTGTGGTATCCTGTATTCTATGTGTAAATATGTTGAAGTATTAAAATATAGTTGTTTATATACTTCATGTTTCTGTGGCTGAGTCCTTTGATGTACAGCTAATTAATTTATAACTGACAAAACCTGTGTTTCCACCTCTGAAGAGAAAGCTACTGTTAGGTGTTCTCAGCTGTGACAGAGAGATGGGTCATTTGCCCATGGGCAAGGAGTGCTGTACTGTGTGAGCAGTGGCTCTGGAAAGATTCAGACCTAGAGATATCCAGAGAGAACATCTATGCTGAGTGGTGGTGGCCATTGAGTACCCTTAACATATAGAAACATAGAATCTGACAGCAGATAAGGACAGCTTGGCCTACCCAGTCTGCCCATTTCCCTACCTAATGGATAAACTGCAGATCCTAGTTAACCAGCAGCCTACTTCTTCCTACCCCCATGCCCTAGAACTGCCTTATGACTGTCCCATGCATGTTTGAATTCAACCACTGTTTTTGACTCCACAACCTCCTCCAGAAGGCCGTTCCATGCATCCACAACCCTCTCTGTGAAAAAATACTTCCTTCAATTACATCTGAGCCGCACCCCCATCTTCAAATTGTGCCCCCTTGTTCTTGCACATCTCTTTTTTTGAAAGATGCTACCCTCTTGGACTTTGTTGATTCCCTTGGAGGTACTTGAAGTTTCTATCATGCCCCCTCTCCTCCTTTCCTCGAGGCTATACATATTAAGCTCCTTAAGTCTCTCTTCATATGTCTTCTGGTGCAGACCCTGCACCATTTTAGTTGCCCTCCTCTGGACAGCTTCCATCCTGTCTATGTCTTTGCGGAGATTGGGTCTCCAGAACTGCACGCAGTACTCCAGATGGGGTCTCACCAGCTGTCTGTACAGAGGGATAATAACTTCCTGTTTTCTACTGGTGATGCCTCTCCCTATGCATCCCAGTATCCCCCCAACCCTCCTTGCTGCCCTCTCACATTGCTTGCCCACCTTTAGGTCATCTGATATGACTACCCCAGGTCCCTTTCCATTTTTGTTGTTGTTAGTATCTCACCCCCCGTTGTGTACTCTTCCCCTGGGTTTTTGTTTCCCAGGTGCATTACCTTGCACTTCTTAGCATTGAATCTAAGCTGCCATACATTTGACCATTCCTCTAACCTTGCCAAGTCCCTTCTCATCCTTTCCACCCCACCTTGTTCATCAACTCTGTTGCAGATCTTTGTGTCATCTGCAAAGAGACATACTTTTCCTTCCAGTCCCTCTGTAATGTCGCTTATAAAGACATTGAAGAGGATCAGTCCTAATACTGAACCCTGCGGTACCCCACTAGTAACCCCCCTTTCTTCAGAGTGGACTCCATTTACTATTACTGTCTGTGTCCTATTCTCCAGCCAAATCTTTACCCAGGCTGTCATATTGGGACCCACTCCCAGGCTGGCTAACTTGTATATTAATCTTCTGTGTGGGACTGTGTCAATTGCCTTGCTAAAGTCTAGGTAGGCCATGTCCGCAGCTCCTCCCTGATCTACTACTTTGGTCACCCAGTCAAAGAAATCTATCAGATTCTTCTGGCATGACCTTCCCACAATGAATCCATGCTGCCTTGGGTCCTGTGTCCCTCTGGCCTCTAGATACTCGACAATTCTTTCCTTCAGAAGTGATTCCATCATTTTCCCCTATCACTGAGGTTAAACTAACAGGTCTGTAGTTTCCTGCTTCTGCCTTGCTCCCACTTTTGTGAAGGAGAATCACATCTGCCCTCCTCCAGTCCTCGGAGACCACCCCATCCTCCCATGATTTGTTAAAGAGGGTAGTCAGTGGTGTCGTTAGTTCTACCCTTAGTTCTTTTAGAATTCTGGGATGAATCCCATCAGGCCCCATTGCTTTGTTCACATTCAGTTTCAAGAGTTATTTCAGAACCCTTTCTTCTGTAAATGGGCTGGTATCAACTTCTGTATCCAGAGTGTTTCTATTGTTTGTTTTAGATACCTCCCCCTCTTCATTTGTAAATACTGAGCAAAAATATTTGTTTAGAATCTCTGCCTTTTCACAGTCACCCTCTCCCCCCCCTCTATTAAGCCTCACTATCCCTCCCTTGGTCTTCCTTCGCTCCCTGATGTACCTATAAAAGGTTTTATCCCCCTCTTAACTGAGTTGGCTGTCTTTTCCTCGGTTTGGGCCTTTGCTGTTCTGGCTGCCTTCCCAGCTTCCTTTTGCTTTAACTGATACAGTTCTCTGTCCTGCTCCTTCTGTGATTCCTTGTACTTCCTGAATGCTTTCTTTTTCTCTTGAACCTTCACTGCCACTTCCTTTGAGAACCATAGTGGTTTCTTACATCGTTTTGTTTTATTTGCTTCACACAAAGGCTTGTTACCTCTGTGATGGCAGTTTTTATTATTCCCCATTGTTCTTCCACCCTCCTTCCTGCCCATTTGCTAGTGCATTCCTTAGGCCTCACCCATTTAGCAAAGTCAGCCCTCCTAAAGTCCAGTACTTTTGCCTTTGTATGGCTTGACTCTATTGCTGTGTTTATTGTGAACCATACTGTTTGATGGTCACTAGTTCCCAGATGGCTACCCACTTCTACATCTGTGATCCTCTCTCTATCTCCATTTGAAAGAACCAGGTCTAAGATTGCTCCCTCTCAAGTGGGTTCCAATAATAGTCGTCTAAGGCATGCTCCCTGTAGGGCATCTAGAATAACCCCACTCTTCCAAGTGGCTGCTGCAACTGCACTCCAGTTAACATCTGGCATATTCAGATCACCCATCAGCAATATCTCCCCTTTTTCTGCAATTCTAAGTATACTTTCTATCATTTCCTTGTCCATTTCCTCCCCCTGAGAGGGGGGTCTGTATACAGCCCGTGTGCGGATTGTGGTGCCATTGCCTGTCTCCAAATTGATCCACAGTGCTTCTTCTCCTCCCTGTTTACCTTTTTGTTCTGTTGGTTTGATTCCTTCCCTTATGTAAAGAGCTACTCCTCCTCCTCTTTTACCCTCCCTATGCCTTCCGTAGATAGTGTATCCTGGTATGTTTACATCCCAGTCATGGTTTTGTGTGTACCATGTTTCTATGACTGCCATGATATCCAGATGTTCCTCCTCCATCAAGGCCACTAATTCAGGAAGCTTGTTACCCAGACTACAGGCATTGGTACTCATTGCTCTCCATTTTTTGATGGCTTTACCTTCTGTTGCAGCACCCCCCACTGTCCTTTCAACCTCGGTCTTTTTCTCATTTAGTACCCTGTTTTGTAGGGAGAGGCTGGGATTTTCCTGCTGCTTATCAGTGCCTCTCCCCTTGACTAGTTTAAAAGCTTGCCAATGAAGCATTTAAACTGATTCCTCAAAAGACTTGTTCCCTTCCTGGACAGATGCAGACCATCCTGCCAGTGTAGGCTGGTGTCCCTCCAGGTGGAACCCCAGTCCCCAATGAAGCCAAACCCCTGTGCTCCATGCCATGTTTTCAACCATTCATTAAACTGCATGGTGCAAAGTACCCTCGCCTCACCCATGCCATTGACAGGCAGCACATCTGAGAAGGATACTGTGTGTACTATTTGTCTTAGGCCCCTCCCCAACTCTACAAAGACCTCCTGCACTGCTCTAATCTCATGATGAGCCAAGTCATTTGTCCCTAGGTGGACAATGACATCCAGCTCAGACTCCCGTGCAGCTGTTCTCATGATTCTGAGGATGCGCTTCCTGTCCCTTCAAGCCATGGCACCAGTCAGGCACCTTACTTCAGTTTTCCCTGCTCCCCCCAGTTCTATCCCCCTAATAATTGAGTCCCCACCAGGAGCTGCTTCCCTTTCCTGTGGTGTCCTCTGCCTCCTTCCTGTGGGCCTCCCTTGTGACAGTTGTCTTCAGCCTCCTTAGTCTCCTCTGTGGGTGCATCCATAGGGGAACTACGCTCCCTCAGAATGGTGTATGGATTGTGGAGTGGAACAACTGACTGGGTGTGCCTCTGTTCCACTATCTTCACCCTCCCTGAGCCCACTGTGGTCCAACTGCTGTGCTTTCTTCACAACCTCTGAGGTAGTGGTGGTGGCTCTGGTGCTCCCTGGATGGGGGAGGTTCCTTTACTACTGTCCAGTGTGGCCTGAAGATGGGCAACTTCCTCCCTCAGAGCAGAGAGTTGTCTGCAAATAGGGCAGCATCTCAGCCTCCAGAAAGACTCCTGGAAGACTGCTGCCCCACAGCCATTACATTGCACTACTCCCCACATGTTTATCTACTTTTTTTTGTATGTGTGTGTGATTGGTTTGTTATATAGAAATATATATATTATGCAATATGTATGCTTATATTGTCAGTGCAGTGTGCTACAGAGGATATGACAGTGATATTCACCTTACAATCTTGAGGAAATGATGTCAGAACCTCAGGTATAAAGGAACTATTTCCAGGGATTGGTGGGGTGAGGGGGTGGTCAGGGGTTGGGCCTAAACTGTGCCCTCACAAAACAATCAGCTAAAAGCTCTGACCCCCCACTATGATGAGTGCCTTCCTGTCAGTAAGATGCCCTACACAACAATTTGACAGAGAAAATAGCCTGCTAATCAAACAGAGAAAAATCCAGACATCCAAGTCAGACATCTAAAGGATTTAAGAAAGCTAGTAACAGTCACAGGCTGAGTCGGGAAGAAATCAGTTTGCCAGAGTGTTATTAATGTGTAATAACACATTAATATAGTATATCTAGGTGGGGTGTGTGTGTGTGTGTGTGTGTGTGTGTGTGTGTATATATATATATACATTTACACACACACAAATATATATATATATCTCTGTATAGTATGTGTGTGAGTATATATATATATATATATATATATATGTTTGTGTGTGTGTGTTAGGTATTAATGTGTAATTAATGTGTTAATAACAAATTAGTACAGTGTAATTAGCTAACTGGCATCATAATATGTTAAGTGTCAGTAACAGTGTCAGTAGCTCAGTAGGTAGCACACTCGTCTCTGAAGCTGGGAGATCAGAGGGCTGTGGGTTCAGCTCCTGCATCTGGCACTTGGGTTACTATCCCAGTACTGACACTGTAGTGCAGCATGAAAGGGGTGCTGTCCGTCTTTCAGATGAGATGTTAAACCGAGGTCCCATCTGCCTGGATTGGTGGTAGTTCAAGTGGATGTTAAAGATCCCATGGCACTTATTGAAAAAGAGTAGGGGAATTTCTCTGGTGTCCTGGCCAAATTTCCCTCATTCACTAAAAATACCACCAACAGCTTAATCTGGTTGAGGGTCAGTTGGCATTCATCTGTATCCCCCTCCCCCGGGTTGTGTCTGAAAATAGGCGGGATTTGTCTAGTGCACTTACCCGGTCAACAAAAACTAAATAAAATAATTGCCTATCATCATATATAGGGAAATGTATGATGTTTTTTTCAATGGGGACAAGGCCCAATCATGCATTATATATCTGTATAAGTTATATGCCATGGCCCGACTGAGAATATCATTGACATTCTTCCTGACTGCAGTTTGATCTTTGACATCATGTGTGGTGTAGCCAAGAGTGATGCGAAAGGTCAAACTTCACGAGGGGAGAATATCAATGATATTCTTAGTCATGAGCCATGACATATTTGATTTATGCAAGGCTGTTTGTTTTTAGAGTCTTTGCTGTTTTTATTTCTAGTCAGTTTGCATTTTATAGCTTAATTCAGAATGACTGAGTGGAAAGCGAGTGGTTGATTTCATCACTACCCTTGCTGATGCTGACATAGTGATGTGATGTCACCACATCAGTGCATTTTGCAATGTGAAGCACAAGACAGCCAGTGCAGGTGATGCAGTTTATGTGTTGAGTGGGTAGTAGTAAAATTTATTTATACAGTATGGCACCATTAGGACAGTTTACACCCTGTTTGCAAGGTGTACCAGTGCAGTAAACAAATAAATACAAATTTCCACACAATACAATAGTACTGGCATTACATATTTAGTTATACAATCAATAATTTAAACACACAACACTTAGCAAAATGTTAGTAAATCGTTACAACAAATTATATTTATTTATTGAATTTTGATGACCGAGTAGGCCCACTGGGCCCCGGAGGTCCCTTTTTCAGGGGTGAATAATTAACAAAAACTACACTTAAACTACAACAAGCCACAGGTAGTATTTTAGTACTATTGCACTATCAATTACACATACATGTAAAACTAAAATGCTGTCTAGCCTTTATTTTAAAACTAGATTTGGAAAGATCCAGATTTCTTAAATTGGGGGGCAATGTATTCCTGGTGCTGGCTACACTAAATTCAAAGGTTATCTTACCAGATTTATTAAAGGTCCTAGACTGTATCAAATCCCTAGCCCTGTGTTTCCTTAAGTTTAAACAGTGTTTAGGTCTTTGCATTTTCACTACTAGGTTTTGAGGTAATTTATTTCTAAACATACTCCAGGCAAGATTTACCCAGATATTTCTACACTTTAACTCAAGTGGTTGCCAACCCAGCTTTTTGTACATGATACAATGGTGAGTAGTATAACTACACCTCAAAACAAATCTTCCCAGTCTATTGTACAGGTCATCCAGTTTTCCCAGTTACTGCCGACTTGAATGTCTATAAATGTGATTTCCATAATCAACAAGCAGAAGGATTAATTGATTAGCTATCATAAGACGTACAGTTTTAGTTGTACTTAATGAGAACCTTCTTGCTGCCCCCTGTATAGGTATTTGCTCTTTTTACTAAATCTGTAATAGGACAGTCAAAACTTAAATTCTGATCAAAATAAATTCCCAAGTATTTGTGACAGTTTGAGTCAAACATTTATATGAAAACACGAGTCCTTTAATCTAGATTGCCTGGATCCAAATAACATTGTTTGTCTTTTTTTGTTATTAATGATCAAACCCAGTGAAGTGAAGCATTCTTGCACTGCTAAAAAGTCCTGCTGTAGTTTAGTTTCCACTTTGCTGGGGCTGCCCCCTCAACCACCAGCATGGTGTCATCTGCATTTAAGCAGATAGAATCAATCAATCAGTTTTTATTTTTATAGCGCCTTTCAAAGCCAAGGCACTGCACAAAATATAAATACAGTAAAACTATAATAAAAACATTTAAAATCAACTAATTCAAGTCATTTGGTTAATCTGGGAAGGCCAAAGAGAAAAGGTATGTTTTCAGCATAGATTTAAGCATATCAATGGTCAGGCAGTCTCTTAACCAATGAGGTAGAGAATTCCACAGGGTCAGTGCTACAAAGAAAAAAGCACGGGCTCCAATTGTTCATAGAAACATAGAAGTTGACGGCAGATAAGGACCGCAAGGCCCATCCAGTCTGCCCATTTCTTTTTCTACCTTATAAATGTGCCATCGGCCTTTGCTATGTCAGTGACCTATCTATTCATAGTCATTTGTATTGCTCCCTTATGCCTATCCCATGCCTGTTTGAAGCCCTGCACTGTATTCATAGCCCTACTTCTTGTGGTAAGCCATTCCATGCATCTACCACCCTTTCTGTGAAAAATAATTTCCTCACATTCCCCTTAATTGGCCTCCCTCTAATCTCATGCTGTGTCCTCTTGTCCTGCTATTTTCTTATATTTAAACATGTTAGACTCTTTCACCTTGTTTATGCCCTTAAGGTGTTTAAATGTCTGATCATATCACCTCTCTCCCTCCTTTGCTCAGGGTATACCATTTGAGCTCCGTTAATCTGTCCTCATATGTCTTCTGACAGTCCCACCACCATTTTGGTGCCCTTCTCTGGACTGCCTCAATTTGGTTAATGTCCTTGTGAAGGTGTATGTCTCAATACTGCACGCAGTACTCCAGATGAGGCCCTAACCAATATCTTGTACAGAGGGATTATTACCTCCCTCTTACGACTTGTGATACCCCTACTAATACACCCTAACACCCCTAGCCTTACCTACTGCTTTAGAGGTCTGCTTGGATGATTTCAGGTCATCAGTGATGATGATGCCCAAGTCTCTTTCTTCCTTTGTGACTGCTAGCAACTCCCTCCCAGCCTATAAGTGGCTTCAGGGTTTCTCTTCCCTATGTGCATGATTTTGCACTTCTTTGCATTAAATCCCAGTTGCCACTCTTCTGACCATTCTGCTAGTTTATCCAGATCTCTTCTCATTCTGCCCACCCCATCTGGATCATCTACTCTGTTGCAGATCTTGGTGTCATCTGCAAACAGACAAGCCTTACCCTCTAGTCCATCTGCTAGGTCACTAATGAAGATGTTGAATAGGACTGCCCAGGACTGATCCCTGAGGTACCCCACTTGTGACTTGCATCTCTTCTGACTGTATACCATTTACCACCACTCTCTGTTTTCTGCCAGTCAACCAGTTTGCCACCCAGTTGACCAACTTCTGAGTTCTTAGACGGACCCTGAGAATCTCCGGCAATCCCTCATCAGTGGATTGGAGAGGGTGAGTGGGGGAGTAGGGAGTTACAAGATCTTTTAGGTAGTCAGGTCTCTGTTCATGTAGGGCTTTACAGGTAAGCAAGCCTACCTTATAGGTGATCCACCACTGTACTGGCAGCCAGTGCAGTTCACACAGAACAGGTGTCATATGACTGGACCTAGAAGTACCAGTCAGTAACCTGGCTGCAGTGTTCTGCACTAGCTGTGAGCAACAGATATCTTAGGTAGAGGGCATTGCAGTAGTCAAGATGGGTAGTAATGAAGGCGTGGACCAATGCTGGAAGGTCGCCTGGGGTAATCAGGTGTTTCACCTGGGCTATGTTCCTCAGATGGTAAAATGAGGACTTGACAACAGCTGACACCTGATACTTCAAAGTCAAGCCATCATCAAGAACAATGCCCAGGTTATGTACCCAATGAGATGTGGTGAGCTGGACACCATTAAGCCAAAGATCTGACCCGTGTCCAGCACCAACACCCACCCTCAGACAGTCTGGTTCCACAACCAGCACTTCAGTCTTATCTGGATTTAACCTCAGCCAACTCAAACTCATCCAGTGTTTAATCTCAGAAAGGCAGTTATTTAGCACGGAGACAGCATCGACCTGTCCAGGCACAAAGGACATATACAGCTGGGTATCATATGCATAGCAGTGAAAACTCAAGCCTGATGATATCTCCTAAGGGCAGCATATATACTGTGAACAACATGGGCACCAGTATGGAACCCTGCGGTACCCCACAGGACAGGGAGAGGGCAGCATAGGAATACATTCCAGTGACCACCCTCTGAGACTTACCTGTCAGGAAAGATTGAAACCATTTGAGGACTGTACCTGACAGTCCACAAAGGGACCACAGGGTTTCTAAAGCACCTTATGGTCCATAGTATCAAAAGCTGCTGAGAGATTGAGAAGGACCAAGATGGTATGAGCCTTTCAATCTCTCACCATCAGGAGGTCATTTAATACCTGGACAAGAGCTGTCTCCATGCTATGCTTCTTCCTAAAACCAGATTGGAGAGCTTCATAGACATTGTGAGTTACCAAATGATTGTCAAGTTGCAATGCAACCACCTTCTCAATAACCTTCCCCACAAAGGGAAGGTTAGAGACAGGTCAGTAGTTATCTGGATCGACGGGATCCAAGGAGGTATTTTTAAGGAGTGATTGAATGACTGCCTCCTTCAAGGGATCCAGAAAGGTTCCCCTCTCCAAGGATCTCCATACAATTTCAGCTAGGATCGGACAGATAACATCAACATATCCCAGTAAAAGTGAGGTTGGGCCCGGATCCAAACTACAACAGGTTGGGTGCAAAATCTGGACAATCTTCACAATGTCCATGAATTCTGGTCAGCTGAAGTCTGTCCAGACAGACCAGGCACTCACCACTCCCCATCGACCGCCACAGCCCCTCTTGGAAAGAGCCGGGCTGATTCTGGACCTGATACTGGCAACCTTATCTGCGAAGAATCAAGCTAGCTCATCACACTTAGTTTGTGAAAAAGCTTTTCCAGACTGTGGACAGATTGGATTGCACAATCTGTCCACAGTATGAAAGAGCTGAGCAGGTCGGTTGTGCACAGCAGAAATCTCCCTGGACAGAAACTCTACCTTCTTATGGGTGATTTCAGATTGATAGCTATTATAATATTCCATCAATCTAAGCCTGTCAGCATCCAGGCCAGATTTCCACCATGCTCTCTCCAGCCTTCGACCACCTAGCCTCAACTCCTTCAAGGACCCATCATACCAAGGGGACCTTGGGTGAAGAGTGAGTGGTTGAACACGAACAGGAGTAATCAAGTCCTGGGCATACCCCACTGCCTTATTATAGGCTAGAACAAGATCTCCAGGACTTGTGCTTTCCCCCAACAATCCCAATAGGTCGAGTACCACCGATAGACCATCAGGGGTAATGCCCCTCAAAGGGCAGTACCGGACCATCTCCAAAAGGGTAGGTCCATTTGGGGGAGCCCCAAAACTGAACCTTATGGTGTGATGGTCAGACCAACTAACTGGTTCCATCCCCAAATCAGTGATCTCCATCCCCAGTAGGAACAACAGATCCAACGAGTGACCTCCTATATGGGTAGAGGAGGTAACAACCTGTGTAAGGCCCAGTGTTATCATTAGCTGGAGGAGATTTTGGCCAAACTGTGAGAGTTCGTCATCGACCCAGGCATTAAAATCCCCCAGAATTATCCATCTGGGGAACTCTAACTCCATGTTGGCAACGAAGTCTGCAATCTCCTGCAAGAATAAATCCTCATCACCTGGTGGATGGTAAATGAGGAGTATCCTGCAACCTATACCCTCACACACTACACATTTAAAGAATCTGGTAGTTCCCACTGGTACATCCATAAGGCTCAGTTCGGTCTTAAAAAAGATGGCTACACCCCCTCCCCTATGATCCAACCTCGAGCGGTGTATCTCCAAAAACCCAGCTGGAACAGCAGAAGCCAATACTGGGCTTGCATTTTCAGCCAGCCAGATTTTGGTGATGCACGCCAGGTCCACCATTTTAACAAGATCAGCTATAATAGCCTTGTTTTTGATGGACCTAGCATTACATAACACAGCCGGATTGGATGGGATGCTGGGAAAGACCTTGACACCTGTCCAGCATCTATTTCTGGACCCTTGGGTATGGGAACAAGGCAGGGATTAGAAAAGTGCCTCACAAAATCCGGAAGATAATTAATATAAACAATAAATAACAATGGTCCCAGGATTGACCCGGGGGCACACCACGGGTTACTGGCAAAATGTCAGACTGAAATCCATTTACTGTTACTACCTGTGTTCTTTGATTTAAATATGAACTAAACCACTGGCAAGATTCATTTGTTAAATCAATATTTCTTAGTTTCCTCATCAAGATACTGTGGTCCACCAAATAAAATGCTTTTGACAGGTCCACATACACCGCACCAGTGAACCTCGCCATCCCCAAGGGGGTAGCCACTAAATCCAAGAAGCCCACTAGCACAATGGCTGTGGACCTGCCTCTTGTTGTGATCAGTTTGGTCAAAAGGAAGAGCTCATTGGTGTTAAGTGGAAGCAGTGAGAGCCAGCTGGAGATTAGCCAGTTGGAAGTCGGGGCTAGGGATGGAACTATTGGATGGCAGTAATATATCTTTCAGAAGTGTGTGAGGGCATTGCATAGTACAAATTGTGCTGGGATGGTTTCAAACCAGAGTTTAAAAAAAATGCTGATCTTCTCAGTGTGAATGCTGGCTTCGCACTGAGAGGTTCAGAGTTGGAGCTGGTGCACGAGTCAGCTTGGAGCAGTGAAAGTCAAAGTGAGCAGCTAGAGCTGCCAACTCCAACCAATCCCTACCTACAGTGGGGATACATTCTGGCATGGGGGACCTAGACAGAGTATAAATGTGATATCCTCACTCTAGGTCTAACTACCCTCTAGATATTGCAAATATTTTACAGAATTTATCCTTACTAGTATTGCATAAATATATATGTTCATTATCATAAATGGCATTTATGCACTAGTTAGGGTTCAGCTTAATGACACAAAAGCAGAGAAATGTAGCATTAGGATTTCCAACCCTAACCCCCCTTTCCTCAAGCAACAAAAGGACAAGACCACAAAAATAACCATAGACCGCCATCATCAGGTAAGACAAACAACATATAACTGTTTCCAGATGACACACATGCAACAGCACTGATACATTATCTTCATGGATTTGTATCTGTGGCTGCAAATGCTTCTACAGCCAGAAGTGTGTGTGTGTGTGTGTGTGTGTGTGTGTGTGTGTGTGTGTGTGTGTGTGTGCGTGTCTTGCAGTGTGCATAAGTACTTGTGGCTGCAGAAGTGCTGACCCCACAGGGGCATGGGCTTCTGCAGATAGAAGGTGTGTTGCAATTTGAGCATCATGGATTTCTATATGCAGTACCACAACTGTGATATCATGCTCTCCTAGTAAATTACATACAAAAATGGATGGGGGTCAGTGTTTCACTCAATTGCTTTACACCTGCTCTACGTGCATTACTTTTCTTGAGCTTCAGTCTCATGGTTTATGTAGTAGCCCACACCTTGTTGTGTAAAAAAAAAGTCTGATACACTTATCCCCATCCAATATCAGATAGATAGATAGATAGATAGATAGATAGATAGATAGATAGATAGATAGATAGATAGATGGATGGATGCAATAGGGGTGGACACAATATTTGTTAAATAAATTAATTAATTTCCACTAATGTTAAATAAACACAGATTTATTCTAGAAGAAGAAGAATCAGCATTTATATAGTGTGTTTCATACACAGTGTATCCCAAAGCACTTTACAAGTAATGCTAGACTGGTAGTGAAGTGACTGAATATGTAGTAGCGGCCATATTACACATCAACACCCACACACAGCCTGGATAATTGCATGAACCAGTTTATGGGAAGGGGAATGTTGACCAGGACACCGGGAATGTCCCCTACTCTTTGTGAAGAGTGCCCTGGGTTCTTTTATTTCCACCTGGACACCCACCAGGACAACACCAGGATGGGTAGAAGGGACCTCAGTTTAACGTCTCATCTGAAGGGTGGCACACCCCAGCAGTACAGCACCTCCCCCCAATACTGCGCTCGGATGCCAGCATTTTACCTGCAAGTTCAATCCTGGTGTGGGATGAGGACCTTCTGGTCCAGAGGTGGATGTGCTACCAACTGAGCCATGCTGACACCTATCAATCATCTCCCCTCTTACCTGCACTACTTGTTTTCCCACTACATACTTTCACTTTCATACACATAGCCCCCAATCCCCAATCCGCAGCCAGCCAGCATCACATGTTGAGTTACAAAGAGCCCAACAATACCAAACAACAGAAAAAACATTATTTCCACATTTGAAAAAAAAACGAACAGCCTGACTTTCCTCTTTGTTCATGTGTGCTCCACCCCCCCACCTGCACAGCCACCCACCCAACCCCTCCAGGTCTCCCAAGTCTCAGTTACTTGTATCATGGTGAACTGCATGTCTTCTTGTTTCTCCTCATCCACCAGTTCCCTAGCCCACCAATGATCCAAACATTAGGGGGAAAAAAAGTATTTTTATGTTTTTCAAAACAATTAACAGTTGAGCGTCACTATTTCTTCAGGACTGCTTTAGTCCCTCATCTGCTACTGCTACTGCCAAGCTTGACTAGACACATCCTGGACCCAACTCTCGGCAAACAAGTACACCAGCAGGAAAAGGCAAGCTCAACTAGACAAACATTATTTTTATTAAAATAAAGCACACACAGGCTGAACGTACAGTGGCTATAACTTGCTCTCATTAAGTGAGACAATAAAGCCACCCTTTTCCTCAAACTGTTTGGCCCTCCCACATGCCAAAAGGGGCCAGCCACAAGGTGTGCTTTCATCATTAGAACATCCCATCCCTCGTTACAATGCTGGGTACCCTAGCAATCAGCCCTACAGTGTTTATTCACACAAGACAGAACACACAAAGTCCTATTTATTTAAAAAAAAACACAAAGAAACTGTATAAAAAGAAGTACAAACCCCACAAAGAAATTGTATCCCTATTGCATATATGGAAAATGCAGTGGGGAACTTGTTACATTAATGATTTATGTGCACTCAAGCAGTTTGACATTGGACACCCCCCATGTGGCTTATGCTACTTGTGAGGTAACCCAAGGTCAAACTGTTCTTGTACACATAAATCATTTATTTAACTCATCCCCATTGGACTTCCTGCAGGTAAATGTGAACATGTTCAGCAAACATAAGGAAGTTGGAAAAAAAATTACTTTTCTATACTTTATTTTACTAAGCATTTCAAGACAGTATGCCCCAAGAGTGAAAAGGGACCATGTTGTAGGATAACTCCATATCAGAGACTTGAGAAAAAGCACCATCAACACTGTGCATGTAACAGTGGACACCAGATAATGTTGCACATGTAGCTGTGGACACCATGATGCTGCACATGTAACAATGGACACCACACAAATGTTTACGTTAAAAAAGAAAACATCACTTGGATCTCTCACTCAGTGATGTCCTGCAGCACTTTTAAGACACCATCCCAAAAGAAAATCCCCCATTCAAAAAAAACTGTATGCTTTTGCTGACATTTTTGGGAACATGTAATTTGCTGGGACACCACAGTTACACACGCCACATAACACTTTGAGTGAACTAAACATTTCATGTAAATTTTAAAAAAACAGGGTGAAAATGTCTTCATTGACAAAATATGACACCAGATGCAGTTTTCAAAATATTTTTATGGAAGAACAGCTAAAATAAAGTCTGAAATGATACATAAATGGAGTAATAGTAATAGATTGATACACCTGCCTGCTGTGTCTAAGCATTGCCACCTGCATTTCCCCCCACTTTAACACCATGGAATGTTGTTCCTTAGATATTATGCATTGGTATGAATTTTTGCATTTACAGTGTCTCTTTTTCTTGTAAATGACACCTTCTCCCTGGGTTATGCTGTACAAAATGGAGAAGACCCTACTTCTGCAAAATTATATCTGAGATTTCTAAAATCATCTTAACATAAGTGAGTTATCTTATTATATGGGTTTTGCATTATAGGGAATAGCAGCATCTCCATTTTGTTTTCTTTCATTAGGTTCTGGATCACACTCAAGCGATATGGTCCAGAGAAATCAAAAATCAGAATCTAATATACTGAATGAAGAGTCCTGATGACTTGTTTTTAACAATATCTGTATTGTTTCTTGATGTGGGTTATTTTATGTATTTAGGTGTCTATACAATGCAGTGTAATTAGCCACAGTTGCAAGTTTACACAAGGATAGCACTTTAATGCTTTACTAGCACTGTATGTTTTGCACTGTTGTTGTCAGCAAGTTTGTAACTGCTTAGGTAGTAAATCTGGTGCTAAGCACTGTCATTTTAAGAAATGGTTGCTATATAAGCAACTTCCATCTCTGTGGCTCGTACACCTTGACAAAGCATTGAGGTACAAGGCATGAAACACTGGTGGATTGTTATGGGGGTTCCGGGTACAGTATGTACAAATAAAGCCTTTTTACACTGATCTTAGTGGTGTAATATTTTTAAAGTGATTATTTGGCGCTGGATTTTCTGGTATTGCTGGAGTGCCTGTGCTTTGCTCGTTACACAAATACTCACAGAGAGTGACCCTATTTCTGCCTACACAGTCCACTCTGGGACCCAGCTGGGGCTTCCGAATGGCCAACCTGTACACCGGACCTATTAGTGAATACAGCCTTTAATTTGTGAAGTAATGTTTTGCTGCACTAATATACTTCTTTATCTGCTGGAATAAATATCCTGCTGCCTGCCTGGGACGCCTTATAAATTAGATGTCATATGTCAAGGAGCTACATCCTTTTTGAGCAAACATTAATAAATAACTATATAAATACCAACTAAAAGTATCCCAGGGCTTTCGAGAATGTATCACAAAGGATTATTACTAATAAATCTGGTAAGAGAAAATTCAGATTAATGACTACTATTAAAATCAATGGATACGTTGCTCAGTTCCAATTCTGATACTCCTTAAAGGGGAACAAAAACATTGTTATATTCTCAGTTCATAATTGCTTAAGTCATATTCTTTTCTTTACAGTTCTCTCTTGTTTTTGTTTTCTACCTCCTTGATCTTTAAAACCAGATGTGTGGGGGTGTGGCTTGACCACCAAAGGAATGGCAACATACTGTAACTCTTGGGCTCCATCCTCGCTGACTAAAACCCTTGGCAGGTCGGTCTAATCCCAGGATGTAAGTCATCTTTTGTTACTAAATACTTGTCTGGGGAACTGCCCTGGATTGTCCGTTGTGTTTTTCCTGACTGAACTGTGCTGTGAAGCTACTAAATCTCACCGGCTATCCACGAGCAGAGTGGCTCAGCTAGGCCACAGAAATTGCAAGCCTAATCCTCGAGACGTACAGAGTGTTTGACCCACACACCCCACTGATGGAGTCCGCAGCAATATTCCTACCAGACCAATCAACCCCGAATGAGCTGGCGACTGAGGTTTCTCTGCCCATAATTTCTCCAATATAAGATACGAGTGTGCAACCGCCATCAGTGACTGAATTGCTAACGTATATCACCCGAATGTTAGAGACATTTTGATGCGAGTTGATACCATCGGTACAGCACTTGCAAATACTGCTACTACAGAGGTACATGTAATACAAGATCAATTAAATGTGGCAGAGCAAAAGGTGGAAACTTTGGAAATACAACAAGCTAAACTAGCACAGAGAGTGAGAATGCAAGATCTAAAATTGGAAGCACTGCTTGCCAGAGTGGAAGGCCAAGAAAATAGGGGAAGACGCAACCTCTGAATTATTGGAGTTCCCAAGGGAGTTGAGGGAACAACCATGGAGAAGTTTCTCAATAAGACGCTCCCCGAGATGCTAGGCAAGCGCTGGAGAGGCCCAGTTGAAATCGAAAGAGCTCATCAGATTATTGGAAGGAAAGAGAATCAGCAATTAACCCCAAGACCAATAGTGGCTTATCTTCTGAGATATTCTACAAAGGAAAGCATTCTAAGTGCTGCTTGGGACGTAGGTGAAATTCGATGGCAAGGAGCACTGATTTTTATATACAGAGATTTTGCACAGGAGACAGCGAATAAGCACAGGGCCTATGGCCCTATCAAGAAGATACTGTCAGCCCATAATTTTCAATACAGATGTAAAGGTCTTACCAGACTGTTGGTTTCTAAGGAAGGGAGAGAACTGTTAGTGGATGCTCCTGAGGAGATTGAGAGATGGGCATCTAAGATTTGGCCCAACTTACCCCTTTGGACTTCATCCCCCAGAAGGCTATGGGAACCCTTGGACACCAGAGCTAGGAACCATAATCACCTGCAACAGACTGAAGAGGACTGATGGGCTATGGGACCAGGTCCTTGGCTCGATGAGCCCCCCAGCGAGAGGTCTACCTACACGAACATTAGGCCTACGCCTACAGTGACTGATGGTCTGAGCAAGGCCTTTCTCCCTCCTAGAAACACCAGCTTAATTTCAAGGCAGCGACAGAGATCTAGGAGCGGTCAGCAGCTTTCCCCTGAACTGCAGAAAACAGCCCCAACTGCAAAAATGCCTAGAGATGAGCCTTTGGAGTCCTGTTCAGATTGCTTTGTGGATTTAACAGAGCCCTCCTCACCTAATCATGGGTACCACATGGACTGGGCTGATATCCCAGAATCTTCTCTGTTGGAAGTGGTGGACATTTCTAGTCAGGTTAAACCAGGGATTAAATCATATGCAGCAGCGGTAACTTCAGAAGAAGTTCCAGTCCTTAGTAACAGCTTCCAACAAGCAAGAATCGAGATGAAGAATCCACTGGCTGAACCCTGACTGTACTGACTACAGTTTGCAATATGCTACTGTATGAAATCTCTCTTGCTTGGCCTAATGATAACATAGAGGCATGACAAAGATTCCCCTTCTCTGTGATTGCTGATACTCTCTGCGATATAGTGTCCAGATGAAGAAGGGTCTCCACCCCCTCCCCTCCCATGTTCCTCCTTCCCTCCCCTTCCTCCCCCCCTCCCTATACCACCACCTTCTAAGCCTGGTCTAGGTCTGGGAAGTATAAATAATGCTGGAAGTTGCTGAATTTTTACAGTCTAATGTTTTAATTAGTAATGAAACTGCACTGTATGGGCAAATGCTCCAGTGGGCCCTATGTTCTCGATTACAGCAGTTCCCTACCACTCCCTCCTCTTTTTCCTTTTCAATATTAACTCCCCCACCTCCCCTTTTATTTGGTCTATACCCCCCTCCCAGGGATTATACTTTCCCTTAGGATTATTCCTCGGATGAGGGCGGATAAGCCCAGTTGGGTTGTGACTCTCATTGATAACCCCTGAGCACAGGCGTAGGTGGAGCTGAGGATACAGTTCTTGTTTATCCTCTTCCTGAAAACATCTGTAGCAGTTAGTGTTTAATCGCTTTTTGACTAGAGAATAGTGTACTTAAGCCTGAGTAGTACAAGCTTTCTGTTGTTACTAGTAGTCAGTTCTAGTTGGGTAAGATACTATTGTTAGCATATACACTTTCTGTGGCTATTATTGTCATTCAATAATCTCTCTTGTATCTCAGGGCATAGAATCCTCTAGGTATTTGAGAACAGGTTACAGTAGATCTCTTAGATAGTAGCTCCCAAACAGGGTATTGAAGGTCTATTCCTTTAGAACATATTGAAGGAAGCTCAGAGGTTTCTGCCATACTCAGTACTATGTCTCCAGATATTGTACAGGGCCTACATCTAGTGTCATGGAACGTAAAGGGCCTTGACCACCCAGTCAAAAGAACCAAAATGCTTCAGCATTTACATTCCATGGACACAGACATTGCTCTTTTGCAGGAGACACATCTCCTTAATAAATCCACTCCTTGGCTCAAGAAATCATGGGTTGGCACTGTACATGCTAGCTCAGCATCTTCCAAATCAAGGAGAGTAGCTATATTAATTCAGAGATCGAGCAATTGGATAATGGAAGAGTCTTGTGCTGATAAACAGGGGAGGTGGGTAATAGTTAAATTAAAATCAGGCCTGGACAGATTGATAATATGCAATCTTTATGCTCAAAATGTGGACCAAGTGGAGTGTTTTCCAAATTTGAGCCAAACTATTGCTGTGCTAGCACAATCTGACTCCACTATTCCTTCGATAATAGGAGGAGATTTTAACTTAGTACCAGACATATTCTTGGATAAATCTTGTGCTACCCCCCAAATCTACACGAAGGCACATGCAGCCCTGCAGGAAATTATAGCAGAGTGGGGCCCAGTGGACGTCTGGAGGCGTGATCATCCATCAGGCCATGATTATACATACTACTCCTCTCTGCATGACACCTATAGTTGCATTGACTATTGGTTAGCTGACCAGCCAGCCTTGAGTGCTATCTCGAACAGTAGCATAGGCAATATAATCATATCAGACCACGCACCTGTGTCACTTACTTATACCACCCCTAAGAGTCAAAATGCTGGTACAAGATGGAGATGTAACCCCCTCTTAGTCAAGGATCCTGAATTCCAACAAGAAATGCAGAAAGCAGTTCTGGAATTTTTTACTTTTAATAAGGTTGGAGAAATCTCAGCAGGCATAGTCTGGGAAGCATTTAAGGCCACTGTCAGAGGCCACATTATCACCTTTGCTGCAAACTGGAATAGAACCCAGAAAAAAGAGATAACGATGCTGCAATCAGAACTCACTGACCTGGAGAGTCGTTTTAAAGCCTCTCAGACCATTGCTTATAAGGACCCCTCACATATCGAATGGACTTTGTTTAGGGCTAAACATTGATATTGGGAAGGAGGAAATAAAGGGGGGAAGCTCCTTGCCTACCAATTGCAGAAGCAGCAAGCATCCTCAAAAATACATGCCATCCGCACCCCCACAGGCTCCGTAGTTAGTGACTTGAAGAGCATTAATTAGACCATGAAAAATTATTACTAGACCATATACCAATCCAAATCCATAGATACAAGGGAACAGCTCTCAAATAAACTGCGTCAGTTTTGTAAACATTTTACAATACCCTAATTAACTCAGGAACAAGTTGACCTTTTAACCTGCCCTCTATCAGAGACTGAGGTGAGACAGGCCCTATTTCACATGGCCAAGGGGAAAGCCCCAGGACCAGATGGAATGACCATCGAGCTATATCAAGCCCTGGACCAGGAAATTGTGAATCCCTTGTTGCTTGCTCTGCAATGTGCCCATTCTTCAGGCTCCCTTCCCACCACAATGAATGAGGCTTTAATTACAGTATTATCTAAGAAATCTGATGATTCCCTGAATTGTTCTAATTTTCGCTCTATATCATTATTGCCGGTGGACACAAAGATCCTGGCTAAAATATTAGCTACTAGATTGCAGAATATCCTGGGTTCAATTATCCATCCATCCCAAGTTGGTTTTATGCCTGGAAAGGTGGGTTCAGACAATGCTAGATTGTTATTGAAGTTAAAGTGGCTGGCAAATAGAGTTAAAATCCCTATGGCTGCCCTAGCGGTTGATTTCACAAAGGTTTTTGATTCCATATAATGGAATTACCTCCACGAGGTCCTTCATATACATGGATTTGGTCCCCAGTTCTGCTCATGGGTCTCAACCCTCTATAATTCTCCAAAGGCCAAGATTCTCACTAATTCCACCATTTCTTCCTCCTTTCTATTATATAGGGGCACCCGACAAGGCTGCCCCATTCACCTCCTTCTTTTTCTAATTGCCCTAGACCTTCTACTTCATGCTTTTGATAATACGGAAGGGCTTACAGGCATACCAGCACACGGCAAATCCTATATTGTAGCAGCCTATGCAGATGATCTGCTACATACCCTATCTCAACCCCAAGATTCGTTACCGATAGCTCTCTCAGTTCTTAAAAACTTTGCGGCTCTATCAGGCCTGCAGGTCAATCAACAAAAGACTGTACTGGCCCCACTGAACTCACTTTGCTCACGGGAATGCCTTCATGGCACAGAACTTAAATGGGCTCCGCAGGGTTTTTCCAATCTGAGGATCTATATACCTTCTAATTGGGCAAATTTTGAATCAGCTAACTTTTCCCCTCTGCTAAAACAACTAAATGCAGAAATGGAAAGATGGAAAAAACTACATTTATCTTTGATGGGTAGAGTGGCTGCAGTGCGAATGCTATTACTTCCGAGGGTACTGTATTTATTTAATAATCTTACAATACAAATATCTCCCAAACTCTTTGTTTCCTTGAGAAGATGGTCTCTAATCTAATATGAGAGAAAAAGGCACATAGATGGGGGAAAAACAAACTTAGGGCTCATTGGAATAAAGGAGACCTTGGAGCCCCTTGGTTTCTGAACTATCATCTAGCATGTACTGCGGCACAAATAACAAAGTGGTTTGTACTGCCCAATACACCTTGTCCAGTGTGGGTTGGCCTTGAAATAGACATGGCAACCCCAATCCCACTTAGGTCCTTGCTGAGCTTTAGTGATGCTACAGGAAAGGGCCTATCTCTGGTTATACATCATTCCCAATATACCTGGCATTGCATTATGACCCTCTCCCATACCCCTAAGAATGCGTGGGCCCCACCCCTGGCATATACAGAGCTATGGCGCAACACCTTTATAACATTAGAGGGACAACCTCTTAACTGGCCTGTTTGGGAAAAAAAGGGTATTCTTTTTGTGAAAGACCTCATGATGCCTGGCATGAATACATTATTATCCTTTGCCCAGTTAAAGGATAAATTTAATCTTTTAAATACTGACTTCTGGTGATATCTGCAAATACGCAGCCTTGTCTATGCCCTTTCTGCCCAAATAAGACCAGATAATAAATGGAAGTGGCTTACCACTCTACATAAGGAAACTTCCTCACATGGTCATATAGGTAAATTCTAAGCTACAGGTAGAGACTCTCAATCAGACCCCACAGAGCATTGCAGAACCCAATGGGAGACTGAGATGGGGTAACTATACCTAGCACTGCATAGGCTAAATGTCTTCAAAACATACATAAACTGTATAAAAATTCCAAAAGCCAACTAATACAGTTAAAAATATTGCTGTGCTGGTACAAAACTCCGGCCATCCTATGTTCGGCAAAACTAATGCCACGCTCCAACTGTTGGAGATGCCAACAACCTGGAGCCCACCTTTTTCACACATTGTGGGAATGTCCACAACTCTCTGTTTTCTGGGATGCAATTAAATGAGATTGTTGCTTAGTGTTAGGCATAAGGAACCTCCAGTTAGATCCTAAACTTTTGCTGGGAGATATGTCTAGCCTTCCTATACTGCCAAAGACCCTCCAAGAGTGGGTCATGGTGGCCCTATTAGAGGCCAAATGGCTCCTTTTAATGCAGTGGAGACAGGTTAACAGCCCAAATATAAGACATTGGCATGCAGCTATAGCCAAACTAGCACTATTGGAAAGGTTGACCTATGTTCATCAGGGTCAAATGGTTCACTTCCATGAAAAATGGGATTCTTATCTTAACTCACCATTGTGCAAAGCCCCTCCCCCTCTCTGTATAGCTCTCCCACCACCAGCCCTTAGGTAGACTGCTTTACATATCCTAGTTGCCTATTAATAAATGAGTAGCTACAAATAAGGATAGGCTGTATTTATATATGAATGGATATGTACAAATTATATGTGTCTAGCCTCTTGTAATATAATGTATACTGTAAGAATTTGGACCACGAGGATCCTCCTACACGTATGAGAGAAATGAATATGGAAGTGCAATGCAAAAACTGGAAAATCTTAGTAAAATCTTCCATGATAAAAAAAAATAAATAAAACCAGATGTGTACCGTATGTACTCTCTCTAAAGTGCCATAATAAATGGTCCAGTCAGTGATATCATTAGTTAACATCATTTTAAATGTTCTAAGTAGTGACATCATCGATTGCAGTTAGTTAGTATCTCCTGGTGCTGATACTTCTACAGGTATGGGCTTTAACTTCAATGTGAATTGAGCACCTTGAGGTACTTCTCCATTTTCACTAATGTAGCTGCCCATGCCAGTAGTAGTGTAAACATCAGGGACCACAAAATGATTCCAAATGATGATGTCAGAGCATGGAGCATTTACAATAGAGCAACAGGGGCATTACATGTACACCTGTTTTCAAGACCAGGGAGATAGAAAGAGAAAGAGAGATACAGAGCAAGAACATGGGGAAAAAATATGTACTGGAATGCTGCAGTGTTTCTCTTCCCCTATAAGAAACAGAATTGCAATATTTTAACTTGGGGGAACAGTGCATGAGTAATTATAAACTTTCTTGTCTTCATTTGCAGTTACAATGTTTTATACCCTGTAATGGACACAAAGTTTAATGTTTGTATCTTTGACAATATTAATGATATATTTCCCAGATATCACCCCAGTGTCAAACTGCATGCAGATATATTATAATACAGAGTAAGTTATCTGCAGTTTACTGTTTTGTATTCATAACATGCTAGATACCAACGTAACCTTAATTGTCACTCTCATAAAGCATCATCTATTTCACTAACTCATTAAAACTCAGTAGCATCTAACAGAACCTATTTAGTTGTAGTGCCTCCACAGTAAATCACATTGACATATGAATCACATTTTAATGCAACTTACAAGGAAATAAGGAATATTATTTGTAACCAAAAAATAAGTGTTCCATGTGCTGATCTCCGGGGAACATTATCATTAATATGGGCTGGATTTGAAAAACAGTTCAATACTTTTCTAACTTCTGATCTGTAGTAATAGTTAAGTGATGCAGATTTGAATTTTGCAAGACCTTTTGGTTAAATCAGTGCTTTGCTGTTTCAATATAGCAATTAGGAACAACAAACTAGTCAAATCACATGCCTTGCCTAAGTCCATAAATAGTGCACCCATGACCCATATCTATTCTTTGTCAGCAGCACGTCATTTAAGAACCTCACCAGTGCCATTGAAGAACTGCACCCTGTCCTGAAACCAACTTAAAACTTTGAAATTTAAGAGTACCTACTGATCTAATCAAACAGTTTCTTTAAAAATCCCTTATTGTATTTCTGCTAAATTAGAGAGAGGTTGTAGAGCAATGAAAAAAGAATGGAAGACTAAGCAATTTTAATTAGTTGCAGAAGTAGTCCATCAAATCATCCCCTTTGTGATATCCATACCTACAAAACAATCATAATCCTCTCCTCTCTTCAAAATAAAATACGACTTGTTAGTCTTACAGAAATATCCCTTGTTCTACCAAATCCCCGTTTTATTAGCCAATCTTTGTCAAAGACACTGACAAAGGCAATTCTCATATTCTCACCAACTTGATAAACATCCTTCCTATCCCACAGCTTATTTTTTCACTTACAGTGCAATATTTCACATTTGAAAGAGCTACTAAGTTGCAGTACTATGTTAAAAAGAATGCTATAACAAGTTACATGGTATGATACTTAAGTGATAAAATATGGCAGGGTGTGTACTGATGTGGGATAAGAGTATGCTCCAGGTACTTTGTGAGGTATGAGGCATCACAAAGTGACTTCAGCTTCCTAAGAAGTATAATTTTCTGGCATCAACACACAATCTGGCTTGTGTTATTGTGATTATGAAATAGATCCAAATTTAGCAATAAGTAAAATACTAATTTGGGTTTACAAAATAGTTATTATTGTAATGCTATAATGTGTCTTCACACCTCAGAGAAAATAGTCCCTCTAACATCCCATTAAATAGAATTCACTCAGAATGTATGGATATCGTGGAATTAAATAATTCAAAAATGCTGCACAATTTCCCTAGCATAACAGTGACTCTACACTAGAGTTTCTGTCCCACATACACAATTTTTAAGAAATTTGTAAATTTTGCATTTGAAAATATTTTAAGTATTTTGTGAATTCCACTATGTGCAAAGTTCTCAAGTCAAAGGAAAAGAACTCCAAGTTGTGATAATTTTCTTTGCTTTTTCATAGGACATAAAGTTTATGTTAACCACCGAACAATATCTTCAAGCTACAGAAAACATAATCCTCAAGCTGTGGGAAAACATTCTCCAGTCATGGAAAAACTAAGTGAACTGTCAGTTTCACCAAAAAAGGAATTTCACAAAATTGATATTAATTTTATAAAAATTACTGAATGCTAAATTTCACACATCTGTACCCTCTCCCCCATATATGGTGGTAGCCATTCAAAAGTTGACCATTAGTGTGGTATACTGTACGGTGCATTAGAATGGTAGCCATTGAATAACAGGTATTGTGCTACTGTGTATACCATGCTAACAGTCAACTTTTACATGATCACCACTGTACACACACTCAACAGAAGGCCAAATATGAACCTATGATTTTAAGTTTGTTTGTGACAGGTAATACAAAAAAATAAGTTAGCAAATACCCAATGTTTCCCTTTTCATTAAACAATGACTAAGAAGTTGAGCATTAAGTTTGACCATTGGTTAAGGATTTTACTCAACAAATGTGTAATCCTTGCTATCTAGCCATTAGTTAAGATGTTTTCCCGTATGCATTAGTTAAGAAATGAGACTTTGAAAAATACTGTAGTTTTGGATTAATTGAATTTTGTAACTTTATAATTCGGCTTGAGAGTTATTTGTCTATATGATTTAGAAACTTTCTCAGTTATTAATTACTTCAGAGTTTAACTTAGAACTATTAGCAGTTACTAGCTCCCAGCATACAGGAGATGCAGTTTTTGGGACAAGCAGTATATGGGATCCTTGATAGGATGCTAGGAGAGAGAATTATCCAAATAGTTTGTTTTTTGTGTGCAACTCTTCAAACCACGCACACACTCTTAAGCCTCATTCCCAAAGCAAAGCATTATGAATATGCAAATCTTTGTGCATGTCAGGTTGACATGGCTTCACCAGAACAGACATTGCCTATTAAACAGGCTTCCACATCTGATTCAGTATTGGCTGAGAAAGGCCACACCTGTTTCATCCTCTTTGGGACACCTCAGTATTTTATAGTCATAATTTCAACCAGACAACAGATTAGAACTATGCAAATGCATCACAAGAATTCAAAAAAGCCCAGCCCACTGGGTCTCCTCCAACACACAAACCCAGCCCACTGGGTCTCCTGCTTTACCCAAGCCCAGCCTTCTGGGTCACCTCCTGCACAAAAGCACAGCCACCTGGGTCCCTTCCAGTACCAAAACTCAGCCCGTTGTAACCCCTCCTTTCCCCAATCTCAGCCCACTAAGTCCCCTCCTGCCCTCAAGCCCAAGCTGCAGGGTTCTCCTCCTGCACCCATGCTCAGCCTGCCAGGTCTCTCGTCTATCCCCATGCCAAGCCCAGTGGATCCTCCCTGTACCCAAGCACAGCTCAGTGGTGCCTCTTTGTACCAAAACTCAGTCCAATTGATTCTTTCCAGTACCCAAGCCCAGACTAGTTGCTCTCCCCTATCTTGGCATTGTGGAATAGGTGGTTTTAGCTGCCCTGGCCAAGATATGATCAGTCATACTGTAGTCTGGTTGACTCATCTGGGTCCTCTGACTCTGGTCCTCTTCAGGGTCTTCTGACTTTGGTCCTCTTCTAGTGAGTGGATTGTCCTCCCTGCAAACTTTAAATCAAAATACCTCCTACTTTATTTCTACTTTCATCCTGTACCCTATTACATCTATGCTACCCTGTCTGTACTGCCACTACTGACACTTCTGTGATTCTAAAATACTTTCCCCTTTATTTGCACAGTTCTGATTGGACTTTGACCTCTGCCTATCAGATAAATATATCTTTATTTACTGTCTGTCTTATCTGTACTATTTTTCCCTAAGGACTATAGATCCCTTGTGACTCCTGTGTAACCTTTGATTTAGAAGTCCTTCCCACCCATTCTCCAGAATCAGGATCTACACTTGGGTTACCTCACCTGGACCAGTAAGTACCCATGATTTAGTTACCTGATTGTTTAGTGGGTGGTTTGGGCCATAATGGTGAGTCTGCATCCGTTATAGCAGAAGTCCACTGAGGGGGTGGTTGCCATGAAGCTAGCCTCATAATGAGAGACGATTGAGAGGTACTGGATCAGCCCCCCAGATCTGGCCTCCCTGTAGCTTGACCCCAACACCTTGCAGCTGAACCCCCACCCCTCCCTGCAGCTGGACCTCCACAGCCAAAAACTACCTGTGTGCTCACAGCACCTTCTCTATGTGACAGCACTTTTTCCATGAATGGCATAGCAGTTCTAAGGGGTAAAATGAAGGAAGTCCCTCATAATGATGGACAGTTGAGAAGTATGCAACTATCCCCCAACATCTGGCTACCTTGTAGCTGCCCACCTATAGCCAAAGACTAGCTGTGTGCTCACAGCACCATCTCTGGGAGGCAGCATCTTTTCCAGTGAGGGACACAGCAATGCTGAGAGGCAAAATGAGGAAAGCCCCTTGTTAAGACAGACAGTTAAGAGGTATGGGACCAGCCCCATCTGTCTCCCTGCAGCTGGATGCCCCACTCCTCCCTGCAGCTGGATTCCACAGCTGAAGACTGTTTATTTAGTTTTTATTAACCAGGTGGGTGCACTAGACAATCAAATGCCTATTTTCAGGCATGATGACCTAAGAACTGTGTGCTCTCTGGTCCCATTCTGCAAGTTAGAGAGAGGGCCGGGGATGCAGAATAACACACTCACCCCCCCAGAGGCAGCACATCTTGTCATCACAAGAGGGTGGTATGCTTTATGTGCATCAAGAGGGGGCACTGCCCACAGAACTAGACTAGAAAGGCTAGAATGGCAACATGCCTCTGCGCTGCCCAGTGCTAGTACATAAAGCGCACCACCATATTGTGGATATCAGAATCCTTAAGCGGCCACATAGACATACTGCAAACAATATGCAGCCAGCAAGTCGAGGGTTGATGGCACTTAAATCTCTTTAAACTGTTTCTTTTTTTTTAACTAACACAAGCATCATCATGTTGGAGGCTTCCAGAATATTCTGAGATAGTGCCGGGTACCATAGTGACTGACATTAGACATGATTGGTCAGGCACATACAATTGCTGTTTGTAATGGGACCTTATGTTCAGGCTAGCAAATTCTGCTATTAAATGGAAATTACTGGAGCTAGTTGCCCAGTTCAGGGGTGAGTGTAGCATGAGGTACACACTGGGGTGGGAAGGTATTTGGGGGGGCATGGGAGCTTGAGGCCTATGGGAGGATTCTAAATCCATGGCTGAGGAGATCAGTAGCCAGCTGCAAGTGCTGGAGAGGCACCAGGGCTCAGAAGGATGAGCTTCTGACCCCTTGGGGGTGCTTGGGAGCATACTTCCATGGTTGAGGAGGGAGGCCTTAGGAGCCTGAGGCCAGGGCTGAGGGGGAGAGCATGGGAACTACAGACTAGTGATGTAGGTTGAACTCAGGACCATAATGCCATAGCTTGAGGTTGGCTCAGAAGCCTGCTGCTATGGTTGGGGGTCAGAAGCTAGAGGCCATGGTAATGGAGCATGCAGCTAGGCATGGGTGCTTTCAGGAGCATGATGACATAGCTGAGGGACAGCTCAAGGAGCATGCTGCCATGGCTGAGGGGATTCTGGAGCCTGCCGCCATATCTAGTAGAAGAGGGGGTTAGGCACTATAGTCAACGAGGGGTACCATGACTGGGGGTGCTCAGGAGTCACTCTATGGGAAGTGGGAAGTGGGAGCAGCCCTCCATATGGTGGTGGGGGGTGTAGGCTCCTTTTTGGGAGGGGATTGAAGTGTCCGACATGTGATAATGGTGGGGGAAGGGGGTTCTGCATGCCCTTGTATAGGGATGGAGAGTGCAGGCCACTTTCTGGGGACGGGTGGGTGCTGGTCCAGAATTAGTGGGTGAGGGTGAGGTCAGAAGTAGTGGGTGGGGCGAGGCCAGAAGTAATGGGGTGGTTGGGGACAAGGGCCAGAAGTGGAAAGCACCAGAAGTAGGAGTGAAAGCCAGAATTGGGGAGGTGAAGGGCAGAAGCGGTGTGGGGGGTGGGGCCAGGAGTCATGGGGGATGAGTGCCCAGAGTGGTGGTGGGGTGAATGCCAGAAGTGGTGGGGGTGATGAGGGCCAGGAGCAGGGGGGCAAGAGGGTGAGGTGAGAGCCACAATAGAGTTGGGGCTGAGAGTCAGAAGTGAGATGATGAGGAAGAGGGCCAAATGTGAGACGGTTTGGGGGGTGAGGGCTATACGTGAGAATGGGAGGGGGAGATGGCTGTAATTTGACTGAGAGGCCCATTATTAATCATCAGAGCTGTGATAAGGGGGTCAGGACCATGATCCTGGTGTCTGGCTAGGATACTGTGACCAAGAGAGTGAGCAAGGTGTTGATACCGGGATTTGGGAAAAGTTTCAGGGCTGTGATACTGGGGTTCAGGAAGGGGTTGGGTCTATAATGCTGGGGTCAGAATGCTGTTCAGGGTGTGATGTTTTGATTGAAAGAGTTATCCAGTGGTGTGAGACTGGGGTTGGTAGGGAGGTCAGAGTGTGACTGGAATTAAAAGGAAGTCATGGTGGGATACAGGGCTTTGGGGGAAGAGGTTGGTGTGTTGGAGCAAAGATTTTAGCCTGGTGACCCAGACTTATCCCATAGTCACCACATCCTTATTGTGCAAGTTGCTGGGGGATGGAGGAATTAGGGCAGAACTGTGAGCCAGCCAGGTTAGGCTCCCTTTATTGCTACTTTACTTAACTAACTTTGTGACAATTTGTGTGGGGTGATTAGATGGAGGCAGGCAGTCTGGCTAAGTGGTTACAATACGCTGTGAGAAGGAAAACCTAGGTTTGAAACTCTCAACCACCACAAGCTCCTGGAGGGGGATGCAAGCAGATTGTTTGACTTTGGGATCAGAGCACAGAACTGTGAATCTGGAGACCAAAGTTTGAATCCCTCAACCATAAAGTGGGAGGACTAGGCTGGCCTAAAGGTCAGAGTACAGAGTTGTGATCCCGGAAACACAGTTTAAAGGGGACATCCCACACTGTCCCCCTAACTAAGTGCTTGTTTCATTTTTATTACGTTGCTGTTGTGAAACTGTAATTGATGTCTAGCTGATCCTTCCATCTCTGACCCTACATTTTAAACTGGCTGCCATTGCATCGGCATCCCAAAATCCTCCATGGCTGATGACAGCAGCAGGTGGCAGTTGTGGAAGACTGAAATACCTTTGGCATTATTAATCTCCATTTTGTCAGTTGCTAGTCCTGCTGTACTTGAAAAGCTAAGTAGAGGACATCAGTGAGGGAGGCAGGCCACACTTGCATTGTGACTTTGAGAAGTGAGTGTCCCTCTTTAAATCCCTCAACTGCCGCTTACTTACTGTGTGCGGGGGGGGGGCAGAATGGACACAAGCATGAAGTTAATTTGACCTTTACTATTATTGGTCTACACAAAATTTTTTTTAATCTAATAATTTTTTTTTCTCCTCCCAAGTCCTCGGCTGGCTACTCCTTTGGGCTGCCTAGGTCCCCACCCCGCCGCCATGTCCCTTCACCATCCGCCACCCTATTATTGCCACAACCCAAGTAATCCAATGAATCCCTTCACTGGAAGGGTCCCTGCCCTGTGGAGGGGAACACCCTTCTCCCAAGAAGGGGAACTGAGAGAGGAGAGGAGAGTTGCCAAAAGGGCATTCCAACCATATCCTGGGTGCGGTAGGTGTTGGCACAGACACTTCCAGGCTTCGTTGCAAGCGGGGACCCAGCCACCATCATCTGGTCTACTGAGAGACTAGTTTTCCCATTTTCTCCTCAGCCCCCCCTCCGAAGTAGTCTGACTGTGACAGCATCTTGGGGATGGGGGTGTTCAATGGCATGTCGAGGCCACACACTGCCAAGAACACCAACCACTAGCCGCCACCAGGAGCCATCAAACATCAGTCCAGTACCAGCCCACCACCCTAGGAGGGAAGCGTCCAATGGACACTGTAAAATCCCTCCCTGCCAGAGTCCACTCATGACGTATGGCACGAGGCATGAACCCTAGTTGCCAGCATGCCAAATGAACACCCATTGCTCAGTGCCACAGAGCCGGCCATAATAATTTTAATGTAGTTTAAATACGGTCTTGAGGAGGGATAGGGAGGTAGGGGGGTGGTTTATCCTGGGACGGATGGTAGGAGGATTTTGACATGTTAGAGCTACACCTGTTCATGGACCTTATGGCCTTACCAAGATATGTTTTTTTTCTTTCTTTTGTGGGGGGGATTGATTTTTTTTGTATATTTTATGGACACTCAATTGTGTGATTGTTTGTCAATGTTCTTTTATGTATAAACATAATAAAGATTAGCTAATTGAAAAAAATATATGGTCTTTGTACATTTGTGTCCTTTTAATTTATTATTTTCCTTTTCAGGGCTTCAGGCACCTCTCATGGTCCCTTTTGAGCATTTCACTGATTCGACATGGTCAGGTAAGAGGCATTGCTGCTTTTTTCTTTTCTCAATTCTGTTTTTCTCCCAGGGCTTTCTGGCTGAAACCTCCTTCCGCCTCAGGCAGTTCAACCTCCTAACCCTCGAGGGTCCTCTCAACAAATCTCTTGGGACTCAAAAGGCTACTCATATCACATTGCTCTTTTGCCCTCACAAGGCAGGGTCCACCATCAGCTTCTCAATGGTTGTATGCCACTTCATTCAGTTGCCTATGGCCAAGGTGAAACCTGGAAGTGCCTTCAGAAGTCAGCAGAGGAAGTCTGAGGATGGATGTGGGGGGAAGACATGGTTTCATTTGCCAAGCCAGTGCCATTGTTTCCCCTTAGATCCCTGCCACCGATAACATGTTGGTGTCACTAGATGCTGGCAAGCCAGATGTTCTGACGCACGTGCACTCCCCTCCCCAGCACTACCTGTGTGTATTTTCTGGCTTGGGCCACCAGTGGTCACCAAGGTGATGGTAAATCAGCAGGACATGGAGCCCTCCCTCTCTGCAGGAGGATACCATCTGATGGGCAATGAAATCCTCCCCTGGCTTGCCCTGGCTCATTCCTAAACCTGAGTCATTGGCATCATGAGCTGTAGCGCTACTGCTGTTCAGATATTCCCACTGAGACATTACTGCTTTTTTTTACGGAATTTCTGTTTGTCCCCACCTGGTTCTTAGCTGGCTTCAAGCCTCATCTCTGGATCTTGGGTTGCCCCAACCCCATCACCCTGCCTTCTCCTAGGACTTACTTCTTCTCCTGGGTAGTCTCACAGTATCCTCTCCTGATGATGGAGGCTTTCAGGCTGGACCATGTCCCTCAGAAACCTCTGTTTGTTTTGCCAGGAGGTTTCACCAGGTTGGCGGGTGCAGAGTCTGCGAGCCACCCAGGGCAGTCACTGGATGGTTTGTGGTGCAGGTTTGCTGTTGGCAGTGGACCAAGAGAATACGACCGAGGAGTGGTCACTAAGTGAGTTGGGAAGTACACTAATATCGAGCACCCTCTGGGGGCAGTTGGTAATGGTGATATCCAGGAGGGTGCTGGAGTCAGTAGAGGGATTGAATCTAGTTAAGGTGGTGACAAGCTGGGACATGTCAACGGTGGCAAAGGTATCTTTGGTTTGGAAGGCCGTGTCAGAGAGCCAGTTGATATTCAGGTCACCAATAATTATCTGGGCCATTTTGGGTGGTAGGCCAGAGAGGTAGTCAGCAAGTGCCTGAATGGCAAGGTCTTGCTTTCTGGGGGGGGAATATAGGCAACAGTGAGAAAAAGTGGGCTCTTACCAGGGTTGGGGAGACTTTTAGTGTGAGGGCTTGCACCCCGTTATCAAGCTTGAGTGGTGGAAGTGCATGTCCAAGGAGGGAGTCACGCAAATAGACAGCACAACCACCTCCTTGCATACCCACCTGATCTTCCCTGAAAAGGGTGTAACCAGGGAGGGAGGAGGAAGAAGAAGGAGTCAGGGGCGGATTTGGATAACCAGGTTTCGATGAGTGCGACAATGTCTGGTTGGTGTTGAGTAACCCAGCATTGGAATGCAGCAGCCTTCTTAAGGAGCTGCAACTATTCATAGAAGCTATGCGGGGAGTCTTTGAGCCTGGGCAGGCTTGTTCATAAGGTTGGGCATGGGGCCAGGGTTTGGGTGAATGTTACCTGATAGAAGCAACAGGAGGGTGATTAGGCACACCAAAGCATGGTAGTGATTGTGGCATCTCCCCTTGCAACTGGACACGGGGCCGGGTGCTGGGGTGCAAGGGGTGAGTAGAGTACGAAGGGTGGGAAAGGCATTGAGGAGAAGAGACCAAGGTATGGGTGGGAAGTAAGAGGTAGCAGGGGTAGAAATGTGGGGGGGTACCGAGGGTGGAAGGTGATTGAGCATCGGGGGGGGGGTCTGGTAGAGGTGTTGCAGATAATAGACAGCATACTGTGTGTGTGTAAGTAAAGTAAAGTGAAATTTTATTTATATGAGGTGCCCTTCCAAAGCTCAGGGTGCCTTAACAGTATACATTACAAAAATCTTTCAGCAATACACATAAAAACAGATAAAAATCTTCACAATCACTCAATGAGTCCCCGCAAATGCTTAGTTGTATAAGTATGTTTTTAAGGATTTTAAAATCCTTCCATAGTCAGGCTTTCTTGTATCTGGTGAGGAAGAGAATTCCACAGGGTAGGTGCCATAAAGGCAAAAGATCTTCCACCCGATGTTTTCAGGGATACCCTGGGAACCTCCAGCAATCCCTCATCAGAGGATCGGAGTGAGTGGAAGGGGCAGTAAGAATACAGGAGTTCTTTCAGGTATTGGGGTCCCTGCTCATGTAGGGCCTTATAGGTCAGCAATGCAACCTTGAAGGGGATTCATCACTGTATCGGCAGCCAGTGTAGTTCACGCAGCACAGGTGTTATATGACTGGATCTAGGGGTTCCACTCAACAACCTGTGTGTGTGTGTGTGTGTGTGTGTGTGTGTGTGTGTGTGTGTGTGTGTGTGTGTCCAAAAAATATGAAAACAAACATTTAAATAGACATAGTTATATTAATCTATTAAATAGAACCATGCTAATATATAAAGGCACATTAAAAATAGTTTTTAACAAGTATACGACATGTTCATGTGCTATAACTGAGACAAGAAAAAGGCAATTGCAGTTTAAACTGTGCAGTGGACTATGAAACTAAGGAACGCATTGACTCCATCATTACATGTGTTAACTGAAATAAGTCTGACCTCATATGCCTGCCTTTCTTGTGTATTTCTGAGGTCTCCTTTGAGAACCAGTACAGAGAGATCAGAGAAGGAGTGATCAGATTGGCAGAAATGATGTCACACTGGTGTCCCAAGTTTTAAAGAGGGACTCAGACTGCCAACAATACAAACACAGTTGGTATGTGTGGAACACAACTGCACAACATTCTAAAAAATGTTTTAAATACAGGCCATTCCACTCTTTATTATTAATATAGAAACACAGAAAATGATGACATAAAAAGGCCCAGCTACCTATCCAGTCAGTCCACCTTAGTGAACTGCCTTATGTAGGCCCTAATGCCTGCCTATCTTACCGTTACCCATTATTTTTCTTTAGTCTTTTGGTAACTGGGTAAGGCCCACTAGGCTCACTTGCCTATTTTTAGGGGTGACCTTAGAGCATTGGGGAGGTTAAGTGACTTGCTCAGAGTCACACAGTATGCAAGTGGAGGTTGTGGGAATCAAACCCTGGTCTGCTCGACATACCAAGCTCATTCACAGCTCATTACTCTAACCTGTAGGCTATACTGCCATTACCCTCTAACCAGGATAATGTGCCTGTCCCATGTTACTTTGTACCCACCCTACTCTTTTGGCCATCGCCACCTCCACTGGTAGCCTTTTCCACTTGTCCACAACCCATTCAGTGATGAAGTGCTTGCAGACACCCCTCCTGAATTTTTTCCAAGCCAGCTTCATTGAATTCCACTTTGTGCCTGTATTCTTGCTTAGGACTAATACAGGTATTTCTTTACAAGTCACCTTGTTTTTCTCTGTGCAGTATCTGTATGTTTCTATCGTATGGTCCCTCTCCCTTCTAGTTTCCAGAGTATACATGTTGAGGTCCTGCAGTCTCTCCTCATGTGTCTTTTCTCCCATGCCCTGGATCATTTTGGTTGTCATTCACTGTACTGACTCCAACCTCTCACAATCCTTAAGTAGGTATGGGTTCCAGAACCTTGCCGTGTACTCTAAATGTGGGTGCATGAATGATCTGCATAGTGGAAGGATCACCTCCTGGCTTCTGCTGCTGCTTCCCCTCCCTATGCATCCCAGTATCATGTTTGTGTTCCCTACTGCCTTGTTGCACTGTGTTGTGGATTTCAGATTTTCTGATATTATTACCCTGAGGTTTCCTTCTTTTGCTGTGCTTTCCAGTATCATTTACCCCATTTCATATTGCGCTTTTGGGTTCTATTCTTATTAAAATTGCATTAAAGTTCAGCTGTCATATCTTGGACCATCCATTGCTCAAGCCTACTTCACTAAAAATAACACCTACAAGCTTAATCTGGTTCAAGGTCAGTTGGCATTCATCTGTATCCCCCTTCCCTGGGTCATGCCTGAAAATAGGCAGGATTTATCTAGTGCACGTAGCCAGTCAACACAAACTAGATTAATAAATAAATACTTAGCTCTTTCATTTAGTACCCTAACCCATCCTCAGTGATCACCCTTCCACAGATCTCAGTGCCATACATGAAGAGGCAGATCTTGTCCTGTATGTCCACCCCTAAATCACTGATGAATTTGCTAAAGAAGACGGATCCCAGGACTGAGCTCTACTGGACCCTCTCATACCTCTTTGAAGGAAAACAGTCAGCATTAACAGCCCTGTTACCAATTTGCACTTTATGGGCAAAATAAAAAAAATTAACTCACTCTATACTAAGTTGTTTTTGATTGTATTTGGTTGATCCTGCTGAATATCAGAGACAGACTGCAGCTGCGGGAGATTCTCTAGAGATTGTTACTGTTAGAGGTTTAAAAGGCTCCCATCAGCTGTTCTCCAGTAACGTTGTCCTCTGGGCCATGTACAATCACATCAGACTGCACACAACACCAAGAAGACAGCATTATTTGCTAACAGTTTACCAGAACCTTTATCCCTGCCTCTCTATGTGCTCTGTTTCATACCATCTGGAGAGAGTATGCAAGCAGTTATCTGTATTCAGTCTCAGCAGTGCAACAGCCTGGTGTGTCAGGGGCTAAGTTCTCAATTTATCAGTGTTTGTAGATATGTAAATTTGTTGCAATCCCTTGGAAATGTGGCCAGATTCTGGTGCCCCCAAGAAAACACAAATACACTGTTCTCACCCATTTCCCGTACCCACTCCCAGATCCTGGACCCCCCCACCTCCATGTATCGTAATACCAAACACTCTGTGGGTAGAACCTGAAATCAACTTTTTCAAACATGGAAAGGAATGTTTAGTGGCATTATATAGTTCACTCATGAAAGAAAATTAGCTGTTAATCAAAAGAAAATATTTGGCTACGTTGAGTGACTACCTGTGCCTGAGCAGTGTCTTGCAGTAAAAACCTGATCATGACATTCTCTGACATGGATATTCTGATCATCATTCATTGAGACTACTTCTGGGGTGGGTGCATTGGAAGCACAATGACCTTAAAATAGACAGAGAATGTGTCTACTTCGATCAGGAGTTTTCAGATCTTCTAAACAAAAAGCGAATACAATTTGTGATATTTGTGAGTTTGTTTGTTTATTTTTATACTGAATAACCAGTGAGCAAAATATGCCCATTTTAACTAGAGACCAGTTATAAAACATCTACAAAATACATAGTACAATACAAACAAAATTACAAAAATTGTACAGCACAGTATACAAAATCAATTAAAACATTGACATTCAGCTTCCAGTAACATTAGTTTTTGGAGTACACCTTTAAAAGATGAAATGTTAGCAGACAACATGATCATTTGAGGCAAATCATTATACAATTTTACAGCATGAAATTGAAAAGAGTTCTGTGCCATTGTTGTTTGAAAAAAAATGGAATCTGAAATTTATAACCTACCTGAGACCTAGTTGGAATTATATTAATCAGTCTGGGAAAGAGCTCAGCAATTATAACAGGTAAATATCCCAAATGTAATTTATGAAGAAAAATTAAAGCACGCAATCTAAATCTGTCAGAAAATGACAAACACCCAAAATAACTATGTAAATAACAATGATGTGTCCTTTTGTTCTGTCTAGTGACAAAGCGTATAATATTATGATAAGAAGTTTTAAGCTTTACAAGTATTCTATCTGTAGAAAAATAATATATAATCAATCCATAATCCATTATTGAAAACAAAAAACTATGTGCAAGTATTGCCCTTGTTTCATAGGTTAAGTGTCTATTTAATTGATACAACATTCCCAATCCTTGGTGTATTTTACTAATTAATTTTGTGATATGTAACTCAAATGATAAATGTGAGTCTATAAGTCGTCCCAAATATTTTATATCAGTAACTTTCTCAGTCGTATTGCCATAATCGTCACACAGTGACAAGTCAAGTATAACATTGGTCCTAGGATTTTTAAAGACTCTTTTGTTTTATTTGAATTTAGGATTAATTTGTGCCTAATAAACTATTCATGCATTAAACTAAAATCCTTTTGTAAGTATTGTTCTACCCTTTGACATGATTCTCCTTGATATACTAAAACCGTGTCATCCACATATAGAATAAGTTCAGAGTTATTACAAGCATTATGCAGTGAATTTATAAAAAGTGAGAACAGCAGGGGTCCCAAAATGTGGAGCCTGGGGAGCCCCATAATCCAATTTACCCTCAACAGATAAAACATCTTTTATCAAAGTTTTCTGCACCCTCCCAACTAGATAATCTTTCATCCAAAAAATCACCTCACCAGAAAATTAACTTTAATTAAGCTTATCAATAATTCTCTGTGGTCAACAAGATTGAATGCCTTGGTGAGGTCCACAAATTCTGAGGCCACTATTTTACCCTCATTAAGGGCTCTAAGGACCTGGCTTGTGAACCTCACCAAGGCAGTCTCAGTATTGTGTCCTGATCAAAATCCATGTTGAGAAGAAGACCATAACCTATATTAATCTAAGTCAGGGTTTCTCAAATGGTGAGGCCAGCCTCCCTTGGGAGGCCCCAGCCTGTTCCAGGGGAGGCTCAAGCAAGTCTGAAAAAAATACTGTATTTAAATTTTGAGTTTTAGATATTTTATGTGAAGGGATACAGCAAACTGAAAAAAAGGTGATAGCAGGTAAATTAATGTTATTTATTTACAAATTGGTGACTAGAAAAGGCACACTGAGCCAAGGCTCATTTCAGGTGTACCTAGGAAAATGTAGGTAGTGAATACAATTCAAAAGGTAACTGCAAAACAGTCAAGCAATACAAAATGAGCAATACTGCAAACAAATAGGAACAATGAACAAATAATAAGTGGTAACAATTGATGAATTAGCCTGGTAGCAGAACAGCAGAAATGCAAGGGTCAAGCAGAGAAATACTGGGAGCAAGAGCAGGAAGGAGCAAAAGGATCCCTGAGACAGAGGGGGTGAGGCAGAGGTGGGTAGGACAGTTATTTCTGATAGAGTGGAAACCAAGAAAGCAGTCTGACCCATCAAGGTATTGCAGCAAGCAATATAGTTTGAAAGTCAAAACAGCAGAGCAAGCAGGTTGTCCTGGGGATGGGGTTACACATGGTGGTTTTGGTGGTGGTGGTGGTGGGGGGGTTACAATAAGCTGAATATAATGAGAGCCAACTATTCAATGGAGTTTCACTTTATTCCTGGTGTACTGTGCAAAGTATGCTATCTTTCTATGGGGAGGCCCACGATTATTTTAGTATCTGGGGGAGGCTCAAGATCTTTTCCATGGTTTTGGGGAGGCTCACTATGGCAAAGTCTGAGAACTAATGATCTAAGTGTTCCGTGATCTGGTCTGAAACAATCCTTTCTAGTAGTTTGAATAGAGGAGTCAACAATGTGCTAGGTCTATAGTTATTGACATTCGGCATACTACCAGTTTTAAATATTGGTCTTACTATACCACATTTCCATTTAGAGGGAAACACATTATTACAAAGGGAAAAATTAAAAAATTAGACAACTGTGGGGCCAATACTATACCAGCTTTTTTCAAAATCCTAAAGTCAGTCCCATCAATACCAATACTTGGTCTTGGATCCATCTTAGAAATATAAGACAATGTCTCATTAGAAGATAATAACCAAAACTAGAATGTTGGAATTCCTATACATTTTATTTTGGCCCTTTCCTCAGCCAAATCCTCGTTCAGTTCAATATTTAAAACCTGCCCTGAAGGTCTGTACCTATCAAGATTAAAAAAAAATGTGAATTAAACCCATTAGCAACCTTAACTGGTTCACTTACTAGTTGTCCATTAACCTCAACTGAAATATTATCTGGTTTCTTTACTTTACCCATTAAACAATTTAAGGTTTTCCAAATGGCTTTAGAGTTACCATTCTCAGAAATTAATTTCCTCTTATAATAGCCACATTTTGTTTTTCTTACTTCTGACTTACATATATTATGTAGTTTCTTGTAGTCTTGCTGTTACTCTAATGTTTTATACTTCCTAAATCTATACCAGATCTTATTTCTTACTTTCATGAGCTTAACCAATTATGCATTTAACCACAGTTTATTTTCTGTTTTGATTCTAACAACTTTCATTGGTAGTAATTTATCACAAATGTTAATAAAGTGGCAACAGAATTTCTCAAAAGTCATGCCTATATCCTCAATGACATCCAAAAATGACCAGTCAATTAACTCTATCTTATCAGAGAATGACTGCAAATGGAAATCATTTACTCTGTGATACTTAATAACCCTAGGGGACTCTTTACAGTCCTTCACTGACCACCCACAGTAAACCACACAGTGGTCACTCAGACTGTCTGCTTTAACTCCTGAAGTAACACATGGCCAGGAATGTAAGTAATGGCACAATCAATTATTGACTCATAACTAGTTTGATAATTGTATCGAGTTGTATCAGCTATTAACTGACACATCCCTATACCAGATACCAAATTTCTAACATCAATAGCTTGCGATGAAGTCCAGTCTAAATTAAAATCTCTTACAGAGATATTTTTAAACAAGGGTAAGAAAAAACAGACTAAAATATGGCTTAATCTTCAATTTACCTCACAAGTTATTCGACAAAAAATCCCTTTCGATCCTAAACTTGTTTTGTTAGGTATCTCCCCCTCTAACTATGTTACCCTATCTCACGCCCATTTTAGATGGCTGAATATACTTTTCCTTTTGGTTAACCGTCTTATCCATATGAACTGGAAATCTGCTATAATACATGGTGCGCCCTTATTACCGCTAAAAAGCGGCAAAATTATGTCTCGATAATCCCATCGCTATGACGTAAATGGTTATAAACCTCTCTTGAGTACGTCATAGCGATGGGATTACAAATGGACCCCATCTGCACATGCGTGTACCTGTGATCTCGCGCACCGACAGTATTCCTGAAACCAGTGCAGTGGCCAGAAAATGACCCAGAACATCTGCAGTGGGGCTAAAAGTAAGCCATATTAGTTTGTTTTGGCAGTTAATTGGGACCATACACTATAAAATATAATGTATGGTCCCTCTATCGTTAACCGGTTTGGTTAACCGTCTCGAGGTTGCCATGGTGACATAAACCTCTTGAGCTTTGCTCTCGAGGTTTACATGGTCACCCTGGCAACCTCTCGACGGTTAACAAACCTGTTAATGATAGAGGACCATACATTATCCTCTATATTATACCAACTCTTTCAGACATTTTCCAAAATCTCTCTCACTGTGCTTCACTGGACCAATTATCTAATGTCATTCCTGACCGACTTTTTATGTATAATAGTTGTTAGCAGGATTATCACAGATTTATGAACACTTATGGTAGTCCTTAGACCTCAATAAAATGCTATATGGACATTCACACTAATTCTTTATATACATCAATTATATTTGTTCACCCTCTCTGGTGTCTCTTGTTTTTCTCTTCCTTTTTCTCTTTTCCCTTTCTATTACTTTTTTACTTATTCTTGATGTTCTTACTTTCCATTTAACACAGTCTTCCTTATTACATTCTCCTCTATTATAACGATATACTGAATCATTACTAGTAGCACATTATTTTCTAACTATGGTGCTTATACAGATATTGCTAAATGTTCCGGGACTCTTTAGACTATGCACCCAATTTATAAACCTGTTCACTTATTGTATTTAACGTGACTAATGCAGTTTCATGTGGTGATGTAATCTTATGTCTGGATCGCTATTTTCTTTCTTGTTATTATAAACTTCAATAAAAAGATTAAATGAAAAAAATATAACTTAATGATTCAGCAAGACTTAAAATATTTACAGATGAAGGTGTACCATTATTCAACATACTCAGGGAGGCAGTGCCCTTATTTCACAAACTAGCCCTGGAATGCTCAGATCTTGACATGAAAGGACTGAAAAATGATTTAACACTAACAGCATCTCAGAGAGTGGGTTGCCCAAAACATGTTAACACTGTAGCAGTCATAATCCCACAACATCTAAAGGCAGATATCCAGAGGCTTCTGGAAGGAGAAATTCATGGTCAGGGTCAGTCAGAATGATGTGCAGTAGTGAGCTCCTCTTCTCATGCACCAGACACTTCAATAAGCTCAGTGAGACTTCCAAAATGTGTTTTCTTTAGAGTGGCCATTAATACGGTTATTGCAAGGCTTGCTCTATATCCTGCTGTTCACAGCATGCTTTGAAAATTTCATGTGCTTCATGTAAAGTCCCAGTTTAAAAGTGGGGCTCTTCTTTTTGTTCATTGTTAATTACTGAGCCAGATTTTTTACCAGGGGACTTACAATAAATTTAAGGGATGTTTCTATAAAATGCAAAATGGTCACTTTGGGGTCAAACAGTTAACTTGCTTTAAACTGTTCTGTGCATATCAGAGTAAACTTGCACAGATGGTTCCTTCTTTGCATAGTGTATAAGAGCTTTGGTTTTACAATTGCACACCTACTTGAAGGTAAGATGTGCTGCATTTGCATTTTTGCATTTCAGGGGGAGGGGAGCGGGTGCTGTTCAGCGACTGGGTAGTCTTAGCCACAGCCATGTTCCCAGCAAATATGATAAAGAAGCTCTCTCAGGAGCCACAGTGCCTGACTGGAGAGTTGCTACTGGTTTATGCTTTCTATTAGTTTCCGATGATTTTGAATGCAGAGATACAGGGCACCAGTTCAAACTTGATAGCCAGAAGGTGACTTGCTAGCAGAAGATCAGTTGGCGCCAAACACACCTTGATTCTTTTGGCACCTGGATGTAGGCATGCGGGGGAAAAAAAATTCTGCCTGCAGAATTTTGATTGGAAGTTGGACTTTCGTTTCCGCAAAAATTGGAAATAATTTTGCCAACTTTCATGGAAATTCCACTGAAAAACTGTGAAATAAATGTAAGACCTGTGGTTTATGTATAAACAGTGGGGAAAAAATCTGCAGAACTGATCACTGTTAGTGTTTGGATCTGCAGCTTTTCCCCTCACAGTTTAATTCATTAACTCTCCCCCCACCACCAGTTGCTGGCCCCTGGTGTCTTGTTCCCCCCCACTGATTGTTAGCCCGATATCGCCCCTCCATATAAAAAATATTCCCTGGTGGCTAGTAGCGCCCCACCCGCTGATCGCCAGCTCCATATAAAAAACATTTCAGTGTCCATCCAGTCCCCTCACCCATCCACTGATTGCCCCTGCATACCAACAATAAAATACCCTTACTCTCTGGTTTCTAGTGGCCCCCCCACCTGCTGTTCGCCGGCCCCATAGAAAAACAAAATGTTAGTGTCAAGCAGACAGTCCCCCTCCTGCCAATTACCCGTCCATATAAAAAATATTAATATTGTGTCCTCATTACCTGGTGTCTTGTGAAGCCCCCCACCCTGGCAGGTAAACCATCACCATCCCCACTCACCCCCATCCCAACCCTGAGTAGGCGACCAGCACAGCCCTCCTCTCTTCTCTGTGGCTGGCCACCTACTGGGTTGAATGAATTAGCGCACACTTTTGGGAGCAGGTGGGAGGGCACTAGGCACCAGGGAATGAGTGTATTTTATTTTTGATATGGAGGGGTAATTGGTGTGTGGGGGGACTGGATGGACACAAAACAATTGTTATAAAGGGCTGGCGATCTGTGAGTGGGGGGACCACTAACCACCAGGGAATGAGCATATTATTTTTTATATGTAGGGGAGATATGGGGCCAGCCATCAGTGGGGGGGCACAAGAAACCAGGTGCTGCCAGGGGCCAGCGATTGGCAGGGGGGCTCTATATCACTTAATAATACTTTACACTGTGGATGGAATAAATTCCTCAATTTAATAATAATAATAAAATTTATTTGATTAAGTACCTTTCAAATTTCAAAGTACTGTACAGTATTCATAAAAACAAAACACGTACAAATTCATGCAACATAAAATCAGAACAATACAGGAAATGCCTTCCCCCATAAAAAAGTCTTAAGTGCCTGCTTAAAACTCCCCACCGTCCTGCACTCCTGGAGCTGACGGGGCAGAGAATTCCAGAGGGTAGGTGCTGCAAACCCAAAGGCACGTACACCAGATGACTTTAAATTAACCCTTGGAATCTCCAGCAACCCCTCATCAGCCGAACGGAGCAGTTGTAAAGGGGTGTTAGGAACCAAGAGCTCTTTCAAGTAATCGGGACCCGATCCGTGTAGGGCTTTGTAAGTCAATAGACCTACTTTAAAGGTGATCTGCCACTGTATTGGCAGCCAGTGCAGAGCATGCAGCACAGGGGTAATGTGTGATCTTTTAGATGCCCCTGTTAACAAACATGCTGCGGTGCTCTGCACTAGCTGTAAGCAGTGGATATCAACCCCAGGAAGCCCTAGGTAAAGGGAGTTGCAATAATCAAGGTGTGATGTCACAAGGGCATGGACCAAAACAGGCAGGTCGCTGGATGGAACAGGGTGCCTAATCCTGGCAATGTTCTAAGATGGAAAAAGGCCAGCTTGACAACTGCCGATACCTGATGTCAAAGAGTCAGACCATCGTCAAGCACCACTCCCAGGTTACACACCTGTTCAGTGGTGAAAATCTGGACCTCCCCCAGGACTAAACCAGAAGGGAGCCCAGTCCTCAACCCCTCTACCCTATGACCCAGATCCACAACCAAAACCTCAGTCTTTCCTGGGTTCATCTTTAGATCACTGGAATTCATCCAATCTTGGATTTTTGCGAGGCAGCTGTTCAGTACCAAGACAGCACCAACCTGGTCAGGTGCAAAAGACAGGTAGAGCTGGGTATCATCGGCATAGCAATGAAACCTCAGCCCCGTACTGTCTTACAATGTCTCCGAGGGGTAGCATGTATACTGCGAATAACATGGGGGACAGCACCAAACCCTAAGGTACCCTGCAAGGCAGAGAGAAAGCCCCAGATGAAAACAAACCCGAGACTACTCTCTGCATTCTCCCAGTGAGGAAAGATGAAAACCATCTGAGAACTGTACCAGACAGCCCACAGATGAACCTCAGGTGTTTGAGTAGAACCCCATGATCCACAGTATCAAAAGCTGATGACAGATCCAGGAGAACTAAGATAGAAAGGTGTCTCCTCTCTCTTGCCATCAGGAGATCATTGAGCGCCTGAACCAGAGCAGTCTTGGTAATATGCCTCTTACGAAAACCCGATTGGAGAGATTTGTATAAATTATGGATGGTTAAATGGTTATCCAGTTGAGCAGTCACAACTTTCTCAATAACCTTTCCCACTAAAGGGAGGCTAGAGATAGGCCTGTAGTTTGCTAGGTTCTCCGGGTCTAAAGAAGCTTTTTCAGAAGATGGATCACTACCCTTTCCTTCAGGGAGCTAGGAAACTCACCCATGTCTAGAGAGCACCGGACAATCCGAGCTAAGACCGGGCCAATGATCTCACTATAACCCAAAATCAGGGAAGTAGGACCCAAGTCTAAACTACAGCATGTGGGATGCATCTCCTGGACAATCCTCATAATGTCTATGGAATCTGGCAGGTCAAAGGTACTCCAGGAAACTCCGGGCTCTGTGACAGAGCACCTATCAACAGCAACCCCTTAGAGTGAAGTTGGTGGCACTCCCTCCTGATGTTTTCCACCTTATTCGAAAAGAATTTAAAATATTATTATGCAGTTCAGCCCAAAGATTCCACAGAAAACAGTGAAAATCCATGGAAAATGGACAGAAGTTCCCGATCTCCAAAGGCGAAAGTTCCGCCAAGGCAGAATTTGTAACTTTCACTCATGCCTACCTGGATGCCAATTTATTGTGCTAGTCACTGGAACATGCACTGGGCTTTCTCTCTCCCTTTATTATGAACATTAGAGAACTCATTGTATACTATAAATTAACTAGCAGATTAGACCCTGCTGTGGGACAAAGCATATGGCTGGGTTGGCTGTACTCAGTGAGAGGTGTAGGTGACTGCAGTAGCTTGTTTGGACAGGTCATAAAGGTGGTAGTATTGGGGCTTGCCACTTTCCTTCAGCATTCATAAACTGGCTCTGGCAACATGCTGATATGGTGCAGTTCAAACTGAGGTTTTTGGCTGATGGTCTGGACACCTGCATTTTGTAATCTTGCTCAGGTGCTGAAAGCAGGGTTTATACCCAGAGTGCTAAGCATGGAGGTATCGGTGTCTCTGTACAGTAAGTTGGACAAAATACTTTAGGGGAATTTCTGTGACTTTCATTTACAGAGGGAGGCACAATATAGTATTCATAATTTGATGTGGGATGTGGTTTGTCCTACCACAGGCTCTGGGCGTAGCATGCCTTGCTCTGATTCTGTTTAATGGCATTTTAGAGTAGCCTGTGGGAATCAAGGGGTGAAGGTTGCTTGGGTTTTCATTGCAGTTTCTGCCGCAAAGTTAGTGGCCATTTTCTGACTCAGCATCTGCGGGTCAGGTTTGCACAAGACTGCAAGCACTTAAGAAGTTTATGCACCATCTGCACTGGCAAAAGGTGCATGGAAGTAGTTTTCTTAAAATCATTACATAGATGCATAAATACATAGAGACTGATGACAGATAAGGGCCTTTGGCCCATGTAGTCTGCCCAATTGAGCATGTAATTTTGCCTCTTCAAGCTTCTCTTGAATTGGGTTGTCCCCTTCTCCCAACTGCTAGGATCCCCTGATGCCTATCCCATGCATTCTGGACACTGTACTTCAGGTGTGGCCTCACTAATGTCTTGTACAGTGGAATTATGACCTCCCTTTTCCTGCTTGTGATGCCCCTGCCTATGCATCCTAGCATCCTATTTGCTTTACCTGCCGCCTTGTCACACTGACTCCCTCCCTTTTGGTCATCAGAGATGATAACCCCTAGGTCCCTTTCCTGCTTGGAGCATGCTATATCCACCCCATCCCCCAGCTGATATGTTGAAGAAGTAAGTGCTTCTGCTAGGATTACTGTTTGTTCACAGTTTGCGATGGATTGTTATTCTACTTCCGCTATTTTTTTGTCCATTGTCTGTTAAGGTACAATTGTTGTTCAAATTTTCTCATGTTATTTTGTTCTGATTCATTTTAAGGTTTTGTTGACTTGTGAAATACTACTCTGGATATTAATGGGCGCTATGCACTAATGGTGTGGAGTGGCAACGTGCAAGTATTTGGGGTGCATAGCCACTCTGCATTCTCTGCACCCCCACATGGCATGCTCGACAAGGGGGCATGCAGACCCACTGCACCCAATCCCCCTTGTCCATGGACAGCTCCATGCAGGAGGCTTTCCTGAGGCATGCCAGCACTATGCGGGATTCACTAACCCACGTAGTGTTGGCTGCATGGGTGTGGTGGGTGGTGCAGGGTATGCCAGCATAGACCCTGCCATAGCCCACTGCGTGCGCCCACGGACTCAAGCTGTCAGTTGCTGGGGGACCAGGATAGGACACAACATGCTGCCCCTGACTGCTGGGCAGCAAGAGGTGGCAGGGGCAGCTGGATGGGCAAGCATCCAGTGAGTCCGGGTGTGGCGGCACTGGTACAGGATATTGCTGTGTGGGTCCGGGTGCCTGCAATCAGCATGTACGGCTCCAGACCCATGCCACCTTCTGTGTGGGATCCACTACGGGTCCCGGGGGGGCATCACCTTGGATACCTGCCTGGGATGATAACTCCTCCCCCGGCTACCATGCGAAGTCCTGCGCACCAGGGGTGAGGAACTATGGACAGGTGGCTAGCATTGGTGATTGCAGGCATGGGTGCACCTCTCCATGGGGTGCAGAGGCACAGGTAGGGTATGTGAGTTTTCTGTGTTCCCATGCCCACTTTGTGCATAGTGCCCAATAATTATTATTAGAGTTTATAGACCAGGTGAGTACACTAGTCACAGTTTCGCCAGTTTGCAGGTATGATCCAGGAGGTTACAAGACAATCAGTAAAACAACAAACAGGGTACAAATACAATGACACAGTAAGGACTCATGCAGCAAATTAACAAATATTACAGTGCATATTGTAGAACAGAAATATTAAAAAACAAATATAAAGATATAGAAATTCATGAAATTTCAAGAGTTGGCCAGAAGAACTAGTAAGCTACAGGCCAGCTTGGGTGCATAGATAACAAAAACTGGGAAAGCAGAGAAAATATATAACCAACTAGCACATTTTGCCTAGAAAGGAAAAAGTGCATAGACTAGTTCAGTTTAGACCATGCTGATGAACAGCCTGAGGGTGTGTGACACCCAACACAAATCAGGTGCAGGTACAGCTACAGCTGGCCTTAAAGTGAGTCCACAGAGACTTTTTAAATTGAAGGTGGGAGGAGGAGCTACCAATTGCTAATGGCAGAGAGTTCTAAAGTTTGGTTGCAGTAGCATTAAAGGTCTTGTTCCCCATGAGGGTGGATGTTTTGGGGACAGTGAGAAAGGATTTTTCATTGGATCTCAGGGGGCAGGACAGGTGGGAGGGATTGAGCAGGGCTGCAATGGAAGCAGGGGTGCCAGTCCTAACTAGTCTGTGAAGAAGCCTAGAACAAAGTTACAACTATTTACAGCTGTCAACTAGCTTATGCAGCTGTAGGGGACACAGTGATGGGTTGCTCGGTTTATTGAAAGGGCAAATCTACAACTGTTATTGTAAGTGGTCTCTAACTTGGAAAGCAGTAATTTGGATGCTTTTGTGACGGATATAAGACCATACCTGAGGAAGGGAAGGAATATTGCCCTGGCAAGAGCTAATTAAGCAATAAGGCATGACAGTGTGTGTTAATGTCCTGGCCAAATTTCCCTCATTCACTAAAAAAAAAAAAATACCACCAACAGCTTAATCTGGTTCAAGGTCAGTTGGCATTCATCTGTATCCCCTTCCCCAGGTCATGCCTGAAAATAGGCAGGATTTGTCTAGTGCACTTACCCGATCAACAAAACTAACTAAATAAATAAATAATGTGTGTAATAACGTCACTCCTGGGGTGGGTTGAAGCACGAGGCAAAGCCAGTGTTTCCACTACCCAGAAGTAACGTTATTACATACTCATCATGGACCTCGGACACTGACCAATGAGAACAGCAGGCTGGCACCTTACCTCCATTGTAAATCCTCTGATAATCACAGCAAAAGGTGCCAGCCAGCCGCATCTCTTAAAAATCATCCGACCCGGGAAATTCAAACTGGAGATCCGCCATGTGGAAATGCTCGCTAACCGGCGGTCTCCGATTCCCATGACATCCTATTCAGCAAAGCACATCGCGTAACACAACCCCCAAAGTGGATCTGCACTTAAAAAAAAAAATATAACATGCCTGAGTATATATTCCCCATAACCACTGAAACTGCACCCACCTCACCTCAGTGTCTGCTCCGGCGCTGTCTGCCTTCCATCCTGCCATAAGACTCCCACTGCATCTCTCAGTTCACTCATCACTGTGTCCGGTCCACTCAGTCTCTGCCCTCATTAGTTTACCAGGCTACCTCACTCCTCCATATTAAAAAAAATGTATTTAAAAAACAAATAAAAAACACAACTCGGTCACTTCCTGCTTGCACCAGAAACCCAATCTGAAAGAACACGCTGTGCTGTGTGACCGTGGTCACTTTCTGCTTGCACCAGAAACCCAACCCAAAACACACACTGTGCTGTGCGACCACGGTGAGGCGGCAATCACATAGTCATTCTCGCAGGCGGGCTCATCAGCTCCAGTCTCTGCAGCAAGCAGTTTGAATTTAGTGCTCATATGAATCAGTTAGGGACTGAATCAGCTAGGGACTATTTTCTTTTGTGCAATATTTCTTAATAAAATGCATTTTTTTACCCAGGAAAAAATAAAATAATTTCAGCTTAAATCTATACCAAGACGTCATGGTATAATCGCAATAAGCCACTTGGGGGTGTGGGTTATAGGGGGATTTACCATGGCTGTTGAGGACTTACCCACTTGGCTGCACCTCGTGGGCAAACCACGCTAGCCATGGTAAATACCCTGATAACCCACACACCCTCGTGGCTTATTGCTTAAATAACACACTCCCTGGAGTGCCTTATTGCTATTATACAATGGCTTGGTGTGTTATGTAAAAAAAAGAAAGTAAAAAATACTTATTTTATCCATTTTTCATTTGATTGTTTGCGAGTGTAGGTGTACGTTTTAAAAAAAAAGATCAAAATATGTCTTCTACCACAAGGTGGAGCTGTTGTTAGAATAATGTTGCTTACTGAGTCCCCAAAGGTTTTTATGTTTGCTTGCTTGCATGTGCAAGAAACATAGTGCCATCATCGAAGTTTTCGGAGGTGTGTCAACCCTCTTCCAATTCAGTCAGTGTGTTTGCAGACACGGCCACAGTTCTCCAATGCCTGCTGGAGCTGTCTATGACAGCTCCAAAATGCAGAGGCATACAATTGAAAGGGGGAGCTACGCTTCAGTAAGCAGCGATCAGATATCGCCTGCTCATGCACGCTCCCCTTACACACACACACACACACACACACACACACACATATGCTGCTGCTGCTGCTCCCCCAAGCACGCACTGTATAGCCGACGGGGTGCTAATCACCCATCGCTCTGCGCGCCCAAACACAATTCATATGCCACGCTGGGTGCCCACCCCAGCGTGGCTACATTGTATAGCTGACAGGGTGCCTAACCTCTGGTCAGTTCCACTGTGTCTCCCCCGAGTACAGGGGTGCCATGCTGGGAGCCCACCCCAGAGTGGCAACAGATGCCATGGCTGACAGGGTGCCCAATCCCCGTTGGCTCCATGCTCCCCAGCCATCCTTCTGATAAGCTGGAGCCCACCCAGCGTGGCAAATGTCCTCGTCGTCTTTTTAAAACAAATAAAACCTGTAAAGAAAAAAATGGTCCCTCGCAGTCTCCCTGCCCCCTCACAACCTGCACGCACCCACTGTGCACCTTGCCTCCCCACACCCTCCCACCCCATACTTACCTCCGGAGTCCGGCGCGATGATCTTCGGTGGACCGGGAACACATCTGCACTCTTCAAAGCCGATCGCGAACTAAGGAAATGCCGGTAAGCTGTATAATGGGATAGACAGGGGTTTTTAACTTTGTTGCATATCTCAGGCATTTTTTGGAATTTTTGCACCAAATTTTCAACATGGGGTTTTAGGACCCTCCTCATGAATTCCTGCACTGTCATGATACATTGGTTCAAGGGTGATTTCACAGCCACTGCACGAAATCACCTTTCCGGAATGATTAATGAAACGACACTGCCAGCGTTCATAAGGTGGGCTCTCAAAAAGCTTATTTTGAAAATTTGGTGGAAAAATTCCTTAAAATGACTGTTTTACGAGCGCGCGTTTCGTGGTTCCTACGCATGTTCATAAGTTCGCGAATTTTCAATATTTTCACTCCATATTTTCAGCATTGCTATTTTACCACACCTCCTTATGAGCAGTACAGCTGTCATTTTTCACATCTCACCCAAAATGTGTTTCCGCCCATGTAGTGCACAATGGCGCAGTCGGTGAGCAAAATCAATGTACGGGACACATTAAGAAAATCACAGTGACCCTGTTCATGAGCAGAGGTCTTAAAATGGCTATATTGAAAATTTTCTGAAAAAAATCCTAAAAATGACTGTTTTACGAGCGTGCATTGCAGAGTTCCTACGCAATCTCGTAAGTTCACAAATTTTAAATATTTTCACTCCAGATTTTCAACATTGCTATTTTACCACACCTCCTTATGAACAGTACAGTTGTCATTTTTCACATCTTGCCCACAACGTGTTTCTGCCCATGTAGCGCACAATGGCGCAGTCGGTGTGCGAAATCAATGTATGGGACACGTTAAGAAAGTCACAGTGACACTGGTCATGAGCAGAGGTGTTAAAATGGCAATGTTGAAAATTTGGTGAAAACATTCCCAAAAATGACTGTTTTTTGAGTGCATGTTGTGCAGTTCCTCGCGCTGCAAGTTGCAATTTGTAATATTGCACACCAGATTTTCAACAGTGCCATTTTACCGCACTTCCTTATGAGCAGTACAGCTACCATTTTCACATCTCACCCAAAATGTGTTTCCGCATGAGCGCACAATGGTACAGTCGGTGTGCAAAAACAATGTTTGGGACAGATTAAGAAAATCACAGTGACACTGGTCATGAGCAGAGGTCTTAAATGGCAATGTTGAAAAATCCTGAGACAAACTCCATAAAATGACTGTGTTACGAGTGAGCATTGCACAGTTTCCACACACCCTCGTAAGTTCATGAATTTGTAATATTTTCAGTCCAGATTTTCACCAGTGGTGTTTTTCCACACCTCCTTATGAACAGTACAGCAGTCATTTTCCACAACATGGCCGAAATGTGTTTTCACACTTTCAGCACAGAAATGCATGGTTGCTGTGGGAAATCATTGTTCGTGACAAATAAAGAAAATCACACTGACACTGTTCATGATCGGAGGTCCCAAAATGCCTGTGTTAACAATCTGCTGTAAAAAAATTCCCAAACTAGTTACATTACGAGTGTGCGTTGCACAGTTTCTATGCACACTCGTGACTTCACCAGATTTTTTAAGATTTTCACAGCAGATTTTCAACATGCCATTTTACACCTCCCATGAACAGTACCGCTGTCATTTTTCACATCCTATTCGGGATGTGTTTTTGCACCTGAGGAGCCAAGTGCTATAGTCGCTGTGCAAAAGCAGTTTTCGGCTAACAAACTTATATTGCCACTGTTCATGAGGTAGGGGTCACAAAAAAAAATGTTGAAAATTTGGAGTGAAAATACCAACGAATGCCTGAGGCGTTAGGGTTTCCTACCATAATGCCCCACCCTGTAGAGAATGACAGGCATCAGAGGTGTGACTTGGGATTCTTGCCTGTCATGCTCATACCATTCCACCCCCACCCACACCCTGCAGCCAGTGAGAGGCATCAAGGTGTGCCTCGGACTCTTTGGACCCAAACTTCACCCCATTCTCCTATACCACACCCATCTCACCATATTTCCTGATGGAATGGGGTGTGCATAAGGGCCAAAGACCCCAAGGCACACCGTGACACTTGTCAGTGTCTGCAGGGTAGGGTGTGGTGAAATGGCGTGGTCGTTATGCCTGACAACCCAAAGGCACACCCCAATGCCTGTCACTCTCTGCAGGGTGGTGGAGGGGTTGGCTTCAGTTCAATACTTTGCTACCTTTCCTATTATGCAGCTCTGTAACTTCTACACTACCAATGCCAATGCCAGCAAGCAAACATTCGGCATTGACAAATGCTTTTTTCTTTTGTTATGCTGTGTGGTATGCCTGGCTTGATCAGTTTCCCCTTTGCCCTTTTCAGCCATTGGTTTACATGTACTGTGTTAGTGAACGATGAATGAAGGGTCCAGTTTTTGTACTGTTTTCTCCATTTTTAAACTTAGTCCATTTGTTTTCCTACATTTACATAGCTGTGCTGTGGGAGTTAACGTGGGCATACGCTGACACACTCTTGGAGGCATCTGGGAGAGGTAAGAGCCATTTCCATTACTTTTTGTTTGATATTTCATCAAAAATATATTTTTTTAAGTTAAAAATGATGTTGGGTAAATGGGCGGCTGAGTGCGAGAGTCCCTGAAGTGCCATGTTCTTGTCAATGCGGGTGTCAATGACAGAGGGAAATGGAGCAGGAGTTGTAGGTACGACTTGTTTTAAACAGCTGCAGGCAGTCTTGATTCTTGAGTACATATTCAAACTAAGAAAAATAGACAGGGTTTGTGTTTGGGGCCAGTGTGTGCTGTGTTAGATGGGAGGTTTTACTGTATGTTGCAAATGCACATGGGAGGGTGGGCTTTAGTTCATTTACAGCTTTGTCTGGGAGCAGCAGTAACTTCTGGAGGGGACATGATAACACAGGTGTCATACGGTCATGTGTGTGCCCGGACTTCATACAGTGATGTTATTGTGTAATAACATCACTGTTCCAGGCACACACTGACCAATCAAAGTCCAGGAAATTTTCTTACCATTGTATATTCAGGCATAAGGCACAAGACCATTCTTAACCTGATATGCCAGACCAAACTTGACATTAACAGTCTTACAAACATTGTAGATATGGAGGGAGAAATCTGGGTGCAGATTGAGTATAACACCAAGCTATTTCCACCTTCAGAGGGGGTTCCATCTGCGTACCTGATGGATGGCAGGTGGGACAGCTTGTATGTCTGGCAGGTGAACCTAAAAGCATGGTTTGAGTCTTTTTAGCTTGCAGTTTGTGGAAGTCCTGTTCGGTGGGATCTGATGAGATTTATGTTCTTTGTACTATAAAGGAGCACCAGGTAATCAGCATATACAATGTGGTGCTACACGTAGTGATAATGGTAGAAAGGCTGTCTATAAACTGTGTAAAGAAAATCAGCCAGAGAATTGAGCACTGGGGGACCCCAAGTTTAATGGGGACTGGATCAGAGATGGAGCCATTGAACTTGACAACTTGCCATCAATTAGACAAGTAGTACCTGAACCAGGTGACAACAAGCATGGACAGTCCCATGCCATGCAGTTTAGAACACAAGAGACAATGGTTGACCAAATCAAAGGCCTTGGACAAATCAATGAAAATGCCTCCAGTGAGCTGACCCTGGTCTATGGCAGATTTAATGCTGCTGACCACAGTAGTGAAAACAGTGGTGATATTATGGTCTTTGCAGAAACCATGTTACTCATGCATTAAGATGTTGTGAGTATAGAGGTGTTCAGTGAATTGGTCAGCCACAACATGCTCAAGTACTTGTTGAGGGCAGGGTGATAATTTTCAGGACACCTTGTGTCTCCAGCCTTTGGGACAGGGACAACCCTAGCAAGCTTCCAACTGTCTGAAACAGTGTCAGGCACAAGTAAGAGGTTAAAGATGTGTTTGACCACAGGGGCTATTATGGGAGCACCAGTTCTCAGCAGTTTAGGTTCAAGATCATCATACAGTACATTACTGGGATATCTAGGGTACACTTGCTCTCGATTAAGTTTCAAGGGGCAATTGGGAAATGTACTCTTTCAGATTAATATGGGTATACTTTAAACATTAGTTCCCTGAATGTTCAAGGTTTAAATTCAGTAATTAAAAGAACTAAGATACTGACCCAACTGAATAAACTCCAGTGTGATATAGGCTATACCCAAGAAACCAGCCTATTGGAGGAGGAACAAAAAAAACACCCATTAAAGTGCTCCTGAGTAAGCACGGTTGTCGCAGTGTCACATCCCTCAGGAAACAGAGCAGAGACACCAAAGAAAAATATTCCCCTTGAGATCCTCTGCTCAGAGGCCACAGAAAATGGTTGCCTTGTACTGTCCGGCATTGGATTTGGTTATCAGATGTACTTGCTTAATATTTATTCCCCAAGCCAGGAAACCCCTGCCTGTTTTAGAGTATTTGGGAAGCTGCTGTCTCTTCTTGAGGGCATAATTTTCTTTGGGGGGCTTTAATTACATTATTCACCCACAAATGGATAGGTTATCAGGGAATACCTCCACAAACAGATGTGCAGTGCAGTTAAAGCAAGGGTGGATGATCTGGTAATGGTACACATCTGTAGGGAACTCCATCCCAAACAGCAGGATTATACTTTTTACTCCAGTGTTTACAAATCATAGATACATAGATACATAGACATATTATCACAAGATTATTTTCTGAGTAATCTGGTTGACCTATACAGATATAAATCATGTAATATGCATCCTAAAGTTAACTCCAATCATGCAATAATCACTCTGAAACTGGAATTATGGAACTGGAAATGGATGACCTTCTGTCATCTGAACTCTTCCCTCCTTAATGACCCAAGTTTTAAACAGAAGGTGGCAAACATGATAGAGAGGTATTTAGTTGGCCATAGAGGGTCAGATACTAAAATGAAGTGGCAGTGGGATGCTCTTAAGGTTAACCTATGTGGAGTGATCATTGTCTGTGCCTCTGCAAAGAAAAATGATCAAATGAAATTCAGACTAAGCTGGAAGAAAAGTTGAGGGACCTAGAAAAGACACATGAAGACAATCCCACAGTAGAAATAGAGCATGTCTGTAACCAGTTCAGGCAGAAATTACAGGAAATATTAGACAGGAAAACAGCTAGAAGCTCCAACACACGCATCAGTTGTACTTCAAACATGGTAGTAGAATAGGCAGATAGTTGGCATTTAGGCTGAGAAACACAAGCAGACGTGTTAAGAAGGTTAAACATCCTATGGGAAAGGCTGCAGCAGGAATCACTCCACAGAACTATGCAACCAATAATACCCAACAGGGTTTGTGGTATTAGGCAATACTGTACCTCCCAGGGGCATAATGAGCCCTCACACCACAGGCGGAGGGCCATATAGCCCCTGGAAGGTCTGGCATTGCCCATACTGCCCACCTGAGAGGGTATTAATATTGTTCTTAGAAACTGGTCTAGTAAGTGAAAAAAAACACAAAGTTTTAAGTTTGCAATGCAGAAATGTAAATTTATTAACATTTTTCTAACATTTTAATGGGGAAAGAGAAAAATGTAGTCTGTTTTTGGGAGGGGTGGAAACATTTATTAAAATGCAAAAATCAAGCAGTTGCACATTACGTAAATGGTGAGTGGTCAACATAACAAACTTGAGGTCACTACTTGATGTTAAGTGATGAAGTTTTGAGGGGGAATTAAATATGCAGTTCTGAGGCTTGAAGTACTTGCTAGTTCCTGCAGGTGGCATTGAAGAACTGGTTCCTGGCTTCTCTGTTATACTTTCTTGCTTGATTTCCTGATGTTTCTTTTCTTCTTTTACTTCCTGTTTGATTTGTTGTGGGTGCCCATCCCCTAGGATCAAGCTCCAGGCTCATTTGTCATTTGTGAACGCTATTCAGTAATTTGATTGACTCTTTTGAGTGGTGTCCTGTAACTGTTGTAATCTCACAGTTTGACAGTCCTGCATTTGAAAAGATCTGCACCACTGTTAAATGTATGCTGTGATTGGTATAGTGAATGGGGAGTTCAGCTTCTGCACTTAACTTGGGCATCCTGGCTTCAAGGTAATTTTTGCCCATAAAGTCTGAAGTGTACCAGCAGGGTTCAGTGTCTAGGAAAGCTTGTGGTAGATGTCTTGGGAGCAAGTAAAATGATGAAGCATTGGGAGGAATTTGGTGGACATATTTTTCAAATGAATTTTCTGGGCAGAATCTGCTCTTCAAACATGAGTTCTCCATTATTTTCTTTATTTTGCTCGGAGGGATTCATATTAAGGGATTCTTATGTGTTTTTTTTTGTCTCCTCATAATGTGACAATGTCACATATTTGGCTCCGGATTTTTAAAAAAAAAAAAACAATTCTCTTGTTAGTTGCCTCAGTCCTTCCTGACTGTGCCTAGCCATGTAAAGCTGGATGTCAGGTTCTGACTTTTTTGACCAAACCATGAATGGTTTTGGTAGACATCACAGTGCAGTTGCTTAGTTTGTGTAGGCAGTCTTTTTTTATGGCAGGGTGTTGAGCAAAAGTGTCTATGTTCTTTTCTTAGTTTTTTAAGCACTGCACGCAGGACATTGTTTGACGGCTTGAATGCTGGGTCACCTATTATGGTAGTGTGTTGGTCTATCCCCAAGGTGTTGATCTGGTGGTTTATCCCTGCATAGTACTGTGAGACTGAGCACTGCTCTCCTGTGCTTGTGTGGGCCTCCAATTTCAGCTGGCCCGGTGGTGCTGAGGGTTGAGGCACTGGACGCCTTACCTTGTGGCATGCCAGCAACCTGGGTTCGGGAGTGAGCTTGGGTTGCCGGAGGTCAGCAGTGGGGGGGGGAGCTAGATTGAGCTGCTGACAGGCTGACAGGCAGGCTGTCCGGGGAGGGGAAGGGATGTGGTACCCCTTGGCCAATGGTGACCCCTAGTGGAGGCTGGGAGTGTCATGGGCTGGAGGGGGCCAGGGTGTTAGGTCATGGGGTGGGGAAAAGGAGTCATAACCTGGGCCATAGGGTGCATGCATGCCTCCACGTGCATGTGCTCCTTCTCCTGGGGCTCCTGGGCAATAACTGGAGGGAGAAAAGTGCCAGCAGCAGCAGGATGAGGACTGACTCCTCCACAGGATCTGCTCCTGGGCTGGGTACAAGGTTAGCACCGACTATTCTGGGGATGGGGCTGGGGGGGGCAGTTGGAATGGGGTGGCCGATCGGAGGAGAAAAATAAAGATGTGATAGAAAAAGTGTAATTTTTACATTCTATGGTGATGTTATTGTGTTGTGCCCACTCAGAGAAAACTGAAATGCCCTGTTGTGCAGGTTTTTTTTGGAGGGGAGATATTAATTTTTTGGTTTTCATTTTCAGTCATGTTTAGCTGTCTGTGCGAAAGAGATACTAATCTTTCACTTACTGTCCATTTTTTTTATACTTGTGTTTTTTAAGAAGTTCCTGAACTGACTTTCTTTCAGGAAAAAGGTTGCTGACAATTTACTCCAGGTCCACACTGAAGTGAACTGGCAGGTACAGTAATCAGACATTTCTTCCTTTCTTTTCTTTTTGTGGCTTAAAGAAAATAAATGACTGCTAGTAAGCAATGTGAATAATGCTTCTGAGGTGTGCACAGGATATGGGTAATCAGGTTTGCAAGGCTGTACCAGGTTGGCATTCCTTTCAGCCAGTGAGAGAGCTTGAAATCTCAAGTCCATTTTCTAATGCCTCTAATTCAAAGAATTTTGTGCATCTGTCTATAACACACCAACCGAGATGGATAGACAACAGAAAATGACAACAGGAATTTTTTAGCAAGGGTGGATCTGCCAGCTTTATTGGAGGAACAACAAACAGAAGTGGAATGTCCCATTACTCTGGAGGAGCTGGAACTGGTCATTAATGATCTGAAGCATGGCAAGTTACCAGGGCCAGATGGCTTCAACACAGATTTTTACAAAACCTTCTGGCCTCTTGGTAAAAATTTTAGTATGAGTATTTCATGAGTGGTGAAGGAAACTTCCCAGAATCCTGGCATACAACATTCATATCAGTAATCCTGAAGCTGGGTAAAGTGGCAGACCAATGTGATTCTTACTGCCCAATATCACTATTGTACATAGATATGAAAATATTTACTAAAATATTGGTCTTGAGAGTTAACCCTATTATGACCAAATTAATTCATTTAGATAAAGTTGGATATATCCCATATAGACATTTAGCAGATAACATTAGAAGATGTCCTAATATCACGAAGGAAGGAGGCTAGTCTAAACACCCCCAAAATAGCCATAACTATTAACTCAGAAAAACATTTGCTAGGCTGCATTGGAATTTTCTATACACCACTCTAGTCTACGCTGGTAAAATTTTGAGGACAAATTTTTTTATACTGGATACAGGAACTGTGTACCAAACCAGTGGCATAAGTAAAAGTCAATGGAACTGAATCAGAGATATTCATAATTTTCAGGGGAACAAGGTAGGGATGTCCCCTCTCCCCAGTTTTATTTTAACTAAGTAGAGAACCCCTGGAAGCCATGGTATTTTTAAACTCAATGTTAGAGAAGACACTAAGGTAGGAGGGGTGGACAACTGAATATCTCTTTATGCCAACAACACCATGTTGTATTTGAATAATTCAATGGTTACTTTTCCAGCTTTGGTCTGGCTACTGGCAGAATATAGGATGGCCCTAGGTTTTAAAATTAATGTAAATTAAGATAGAGGTGATATTAGTTAGTGGAGTGCTGACTCTGAAACTCAGAAAGCTGACCCCTTATAAATGGATTACAACACCTATGAAGTATATAGGCACCCAAATTCCAGTGAATTTAAAAATCTTTATGCAGTGAATTATGGAAAACTGATACCAGAAGTGCTGGAAGACATAAAGAGATGGAAAGTCTTGCCCTTGTCTTTAATGGGGAGAATTGAAGCCATTAGAATGAATGTTCTTCCCCAGTTCCTGTTTCTTTTTTATGTTTTACCACTTGAGATTAAGGGGCTGGACTGGAAAAAAAAACACTATATGCAATGTCATAGGATGGTCCAGTTACTTCCCTGGATAGAATATAAAAAGAAGGATTAGAACATGGGTGGTTGGAAATTGAAAGGGTTACAAACCAGGAGGTAAATCCATCATGGTTATTTACAAGTTCCCCCATCATGGAGTCTCTTATAAGGTGTACTAATCCCTGCATCTGGCAATTGTGTCATAACTGGGGCTGGGGAATAAAATTACTAAATTCACAAAACTGGTAACCTGTGATCGCTTTCACCCACCAAGATTGGATACTAACATAGTAACATACTAATTTCCAGCAGATTAGGCCTTATGGTCTATTGAGTCTGCTCAAACCTCAGATCCCAAGTTGGGTACTGAGGTCCTCCCCCTTGTGTTCCAGAAACCCCTATCATCCATCTCCACCCCAACCCGGGCCAGGCCATCATCTGATACATCTGCTTTCTGAGTCTGTCCCACCCTATCTTGAAGCCCTCTACTGTGGATCTCTGAACCAGCTCACCAGGCAGCACATTCCAAGGATCCACCACCCTCTTAGTGAAAAACCTTCTCTTTTCCCCACTCACCCTTCCACCTTTCAACTTCAAACCATGCCCTCTGGTGATACCTCCCTGCTTTAGTCTAAAGATCCCCTCTGTGTTTACCCTATTTATTCCCTTGAGGTACTTGAAGACCTCAATCATGTACCTCCTGTCTCTCATCTCATCTCTCTCTCTCTCTCCTCTCCTCTCCTCTCCTCTCCTCTTCTCCAATGAAAACAGGTAGAGCTCCTCAAGTCTGTCCTCATACGTCAAATGCCTTAGTCCTCATATCATCTTAGTTGCTGTCCTCTGTACCCTCCTCAGGAGCTGTATGTCCCTCTTCAAGTGTGGCCTCCAGTACTGCACACAGTATTCAAGGTGTGGTCTAACCAATCCATTGTACAGTGGCAGAATCACTTCCCTGCTCCTAGAGGAGATCCCCCTTACGATGCATCCCAACATCCTGTTTGCTTTGCTAGCCACTCTCCTGCACTGCTTGGAGTTATTCATACATGCATCTACCATGAGTCCTAGGTCTTTTTCCCCTGTTGAGACCTTCAGTGCCTCCCCTCCCAGGGTGTAACTGTGTTTAGAGTTTCCCCATCCAAGATGTAACACCTTGCACTTGGTGATACTGAAATTTAATTTCCATGCATGAGCCCACCTTTCCATGGTGTCCAGGTCCCACTGCAGGGCCAACCTCCCCTCTTCCCCCTCAACTACTGCTCCCATCTTGGAGTCATCAGCAAAGAGACTCATTTCACACCCTATACCCTCCCTGATGTCTGAAATGTATGCATTAAACAGGATTGGACCCAGAACCGAGCCCTGCAGTACCCCACTACCAACCTCTCTAGGGTTCGAGAGCTCCCCACTGATCACTACTCTATGAGTGCATCCAGCTAGCCAGTTTTCAATCCATCTGACCATCATAGGGTCTACTCCCAACCCCGTCAGTTTCTCCACCAGACCATTGTGGGGGACAGAGTTGGACACCTTGCTGAAGCCCAAGAATAATGCATCCACAGGCTTTCCCCTGTCCAGTTCTGATGTTACCCATTCATAGAACTCCACAAGATTGGTTTGACATGATCTACCTGGCACAAACCCATGTTGCTGACTATCCAGATCTCCCACCTCCTCCAAATACACCTCTGATCGATCCTTTAGTATACTCTCCATTAATTTTCCCACCATCGAGGTCAAACTGTTAAGCCTATAGTTACATGGTACTTCCCTCAACTCCCTTTTATGGATTGGCACCACACGTGCCTCTCGCCAATCCTTAGGTACCCTCCCTGTCTCAAGCGACCTGTTGAAGAGCTCCACCGGGGTGCAGCCAGTATGTCCGCTGGATACTGGATACCTACAATGGAGCAGAATGGATCGACAATGGTAACCCTTGAAGTGTACGCATGAGGAAGGGCACCATCCGTTATGGCAACACCTTCCTCATGCAATCCAGACATGGCGACCAACAGATAGGTGACTGGATGAGGGGGTGGGTGAACTAGGCACAGAATGTTGCTATATGTACGCGTGTGGGGGGTGGGTGCAAGCACAGTGAGCATGGGCTGGGAGGGAGTGAAGAGGATGTAGGGGTGGAGCTGTGGTTGTCGGTCAAGCTGCATCATGGCATTGGGGGCTGGGCAATGGCTGGGGTGGCTGAGGTACTGCGTTTGGGTCTGGGCACTTATTTTTACTACTCACCCCCCAATGGCCACGCCTGGGCTGAGAATCACTTAGATGGGGAGTGCGGGGTGGGAGAGCACAGTCCCCCACCCCAGAAAGTAGTAAAAATATGTCCTGGTGTCATTGTGCTGGTGCACCAGAGTTGTCAGAGTGCCAGAAATGTGTTCAGCACTCTGACTGAGCGATAATGGTGATTGCCTTTAGGCGTTTGCTGTTATCACATAATTCTGTCTACAACAGTTTTCCCAATTTGTGCAAGGAGGAACTTTTAAATCTTGAAATCAAGTTGAAAGAGAGTTTAAAGTTAGAAATAATGATTCTTACAGATACCCCTGGGTGGTTTCCTTTTTTTAAGAACAGGTTCCCATCTACAGAAATTGCAGGCTGACCCACCCCCATTATTAGCCTATATAGAAAACACTGGGGAAGGAAAAGCTTCCTGGAAACATGCATCCAGTGCAATGCAACTTTGTTCTCAGGGTAGGGAGATTGCACAGACTATTACTCAGGCAGCTTGAGTGAAAGGACCAGGGATACAACTCGCCCAATGTGACTGGGCCGTGTTTGGGAGTTTTTTTTTAGAACATCAGCATCAAATAATTGGAGATAATTCCATTGAAAGGTGGTAACCAGATCTTTCTTAACATGTGACAGGACTAAACATTATGTGCCAGGTCAAGGAGCTCAGAGTTGGACAAACTGTGGGTTGATAGGAAATCCATACTATATTTTTTGGGATTGCAAAATCTTGCAATCATTCTGGAATGCACTGGTTTCTAAATTTCACAATTAGGGCTGGGATTCATTCCTCAGTTTGAACATTTAATTTTTGGAAAGATACCAGCACAGTTTCCTAGAAATACTAAAAAATCCTTTTGTGGGATTCTGATTACTGCCTCCTGTAAAGCCATTAGCAAATGTTGACTCACTTCTGAATGTCCTGATCAGGCATTTGCGAGTACTGAAATACCTGACCCGGAATGGTACTCACAGGTACCTGTAGACTACCCCAAATTACCCTAAAAATGCCCTAATTAAAAACAGGTAGTTGGTTCGGGTCAGGTAGGTATCACCTGAATCTACTACCCTATTACCCTACCCTGACCATAACAAAAATGTGAAAGACTGCTTTTGATTGTAGGCTGTATATTATTACACTGTTTGTTAGGTGCCCCAAGCCCTGCCATTTATGAGGCAGGTATGAGAGGCACAGCTGCTCTGATTGAGCCTGCTGCTGCTGTTTCCAAAAATTATACTCATGACAGGCATTGATGAGGTAGGTACGAGAGGCGCAGCTGCTCTGAGTGAATGCAAATTTAAATAATGGTGCCAACATTGTCAGAAAAATGATAATCATGCCTGTTTGTCCATTAACTATCTGTGGCAGGATTTATGTGACAAGAACAATTGCAACTGCTGAGAGAGATGTCTTAGCAATGTTAAGTTACCAAATTTGGCAGTAAGCCACTCCACATAGGATTTGCTATTTGTTTTGTACACAAACTAGTCATCATTTTATATAAGCAGTAAGGCATGACATGGTATTGGTTGTACTAGGTTTACCCCACGGTCAGGGGCATTGTAAGGCATGAGGTGAAGCCGAGTGTCTTTAACCCCTGACTGTGGGGTAAGCCTAGTACAACCAATGTCCCTGTAATGCATTATTGCTATATAAAATGAGCCCATTGGCAACTTTTAGTAAACAAACACTCTAAAAGTTTTAAAAGTCACAAAAAATATAATAAAATGTTGTTAAATAATGTCAAATAGTCCCTCCACAGATGTTTTTCACCTGTCAGTCATTTGTCTTTCTACACATTCAGTAGACTGTGTGATTGTTTAGCATGGAATAGAAGAATTCAAAGCTCTGCATTATTCCAGTAGTGGCATACTCCCTTCCCACACACACACACACACACACACACACGGAATGGTAACATGGAACATATGAATTCAACATTTTTCAGAGTTCCACTGGCATATACACAAACACACACACAGACCTCAAGTGGAACCAGAACCTCAATTTTATCTGTTGCAGGGTAAGGAGCAGGGAGTTCTCTGGCAAACTAGTAGAGACAGGATCAGGGTTTTTCATGGTCATTAAAGAAACACCTGCAATGGAAACTGAATAGTACTTGATTTCGTAAATGTATGTATTGTGTAAGGAGGGGCTCATCAGTATAAATAACATTACATTATTTACTTACTTTGTTTAGTTTAATGGACTTTTATTTTTAGGGCCAAGGTGAAGGCTTTTATGCATGGGTAAAGCTGGCAGCCATATTTGTGGTGGAAATTAGTAAGTGGCTTATGAATTCTGCACATTAGTTGCATCAGTTGGCAGATACTTGTTTTTAGCCACTGGTTGTCCTCTCTTAAGGCAAAGGCTATAACCACATCTCAGCCAATCAGGACAAAGGGGTTTCCTTGTCCATTTTATATTATTTAGTATCACTGTTTGCAGGCTGTTGTTCATGTTCAGGGTCAGAAGCACATACGTCAGTATTTGTGGCAATTGTGAAATTGTAAGCATTTATTCTGATAAATGTAAGCCATTCCACAGTTAGAGGACTTAGCAGTGTTCTTTGGTCAGTGACTATTCCTCCAGCTGCACTAAACATGCATTCTCAATATACGCTTGATAGTGGACAGCTGAGGTATGTTATTACAAGATTTGCTAGATCTGGCCATATTTTTCTCTTTTCTTCCAATACAGTAATGGGTCTTCATCCATACCAATCACAGTACGGTCTGCAAAATACTCCTGGATCATAGTGCTGTGTGAGATGATTACCAGCCTGGCAGATGAACCAGCTGCACTCTCTTTACAGCATAATATTCCATGTTGTTGCAGGCAGCTCGGAATTGATTTGCCTTTCTGACCCTGAACATAGCATGCCCGAGAAGTAGCTCTAGATGTCCTGTCCCTCACTGATGACACTGGTGATCATGAAGAATTTATAGATGTGCTCTATAGATGTACAGAGGTACTATTGTCTGTGGCAGAGGCACACTCTGATGGTTTGGCAGAGTTTGACTGCTGTACATCACTTAATGGTGTTGGTGGGGCAATGTCACATTTGGTTGGCAGAAGATCTCTCCAATAGTCAATGTCTTCCCCTGCAGAAAGCATGGCTTCAATGTTCCTCTTAAAGTGGCAATCTAGCAATGAAATCAGCACATACTGTAGGTGTCAGTCTTAAACATGGCATTTATTCTCTGATAAGTCGACAGTCGGAGACTCAAGTCATCTGTCTGTATAACAGCGTGGTGTCTTCTTTTGATGGAAAATCTTTCTTTATGTCATCAAGGAAAATGTGAAGAAATCTTATTTGAGGAAGAATTTGACTCAGAGTTCCACTGTCCGCACTGACATGTTGTGTGGCATCCTCAAATGGCTCCAGTAAGGTGACCAAAGATTCAAGTAGACTCCAAGTGCAGAAACTGAGCTTGATGCCCACTTTACCTGTTTCACCTTGCATGGTATAGTCATGTACAGCTTTTTTTCCATTCAAGGAGCCTTTTCAACACGTATAATGTTGAATTCTAGTGGGTTGCAACTTACTGCTTTAATGTATGCAGTGATAAGTTGTTTGACCTCTGCAGCCCCTTCAGGAGTTTTTGTGCCTTCACAGAATGACTGAAATGCCCACATATTTTCCTAGCAAGACCTAACAGGCTTTCAACATTCCTATTTCCATTTAAGAAATTATGGATGAGAAGATTTAAACAACATGCAAAACAAGCAATGTGTTGGTAAAGTAGGTGCCATCTTTATCAGGTTTGACCAAGTTGGCACCATTATCTGACACTATGAACCCTGGAGATAAGTAATACAGAGTAAGCAATTCCTAGAATTGTTTTTCAAGCTCCTGCAAAATATTCAAGCAGTGTGAATTTCCTCAAAAGTGGTGACACATAATATAGCCTGCTTCCTACTGCTTATGGTAGAGTGGTGATTTTTACTTTCTGACTGAAAACTTGCCCAATGAGCTGTAACAGTCATGTAGTCAATTATTTTGGTTTCTGGTCCATATATTTGTAAATATGTGAAACTGCTTCAATCTGAGAATTTCAACTGCTTAATGACTTCAGTACACATCAATTCATACAACTGTGGAACAGCCTTTTTTGACAAATATGTTTGACAGGGAACGATGTGCTGTGGTTCAATCTGCTTCATGAACTTGAGGAAACCTTTTTGGGCAACAAGAGCAAAAAGGAGTTGGCAGTCGGCGAACAACTGTGCAATGGCTCAATTTAAAAGCTCGCTTGTTGGATATTGGTGGGTACATTTTGATGTCCTCTCAACACTTTCTTTTAATATTAGTTGATGAGATCTTTTTAATTCTTGGAGGAATGTATTTTTCATGTGTTTTTCATGTAGAGTACTAGTTCAGGATTTTCCCACACTTGATGGTGTCAGAAAACAATCTATGTTTGTCTGGGAAGACTGCAAGGAAACATCAAGTGATTCAATGTCACTTACTGCTTCCATTTCTTGTCAGTATGGTCACCACCATCACCACTTCCACTACTATCCACACTGCCCCTTGCCCGGCACCACTCAGTTGGGTGTTTTGCCTTTGTATGTCGCATCATTACTGATGTTCCAAAATTTGTTGGATTACCACTATGGTTGATGCTCATTTTGCACAGACTGCATGCAGCTCAAGAGTTGTCTGCAGGGTCAATGTGAAATAAATTCCACACTAAGGATTTACCTTTTTTTGTTTGTGCCATGGTGTGTGGCACTATTCCTTGTACAGGGAAAGGACCTGGAGGAAACCCTAAACTGCTGTTTCCTTGTTGAGATAAATTGTTCTCATTCATACTTATCTTCTTATTCTTACATTTAGCTTATGATTTCTTTTCTGCATTTGCCTCTCATGCCTTACAGTGGCATCCTAACCTACCACCTCATTGAAACTAGTACAAACCTCATCGCCACAAGATTCAAAAGAACTGGAAGTGGCATCATCGTTATGTGGGACATAGTCTGGGCTGTCCCATTCCCAGTCCCCACTATCACCACCATCTCTATCAGTATTCGCTGCCTCAGCATCTGAGCTTATATTTGAGGAGGCTGCCTCCTTGCATGCTGCTTCAGGGGGCACAATTTGAAGACAGAGGGGGGATGGCTCAGGGGTAACTTAAGGAAGTATTTTTTCATGAAGAGGGTGGTAGACACATGGAATGGCCTTACTGAGGAGGTCGTGGGGTCAAAAACAGTGGGGGATTTCAAGAATGCATGGGACAGACATAAGATAATTCTGGTGGGCGTTAGGAAGAAGTAGGCTGTTGGTTAACTTGGATCTGCAGCTTATCCAGTAGGTAGGGAAATGGGCAGACTGGGTGGGCCAAATGGTCCTTTTCTGCCATCAAAGTCTGTTTTTCTATGTTTCAGCAGCTGGAAGTCTCCTGGCACATGTGGCGAAACATTCAGTACCTCTACATGTAACTCAGGTCGGTTCTTTCTGAAGCTCTACTATCGTTTCATTGCTAACATTCTTTTTTGGTTCAGGAGATTAAGTGCCAGTGCTGGTGATGTTATTATTATTGTTGCTATGTTCTTCATTAGTGCTATGATTCATATTGTCCATATCATTATCAGTGGCATGTGTAGCAGCACTGTGCTTCCTTTTAGTAAACTAAGACTGGGAACTACGAGGCATAGTAGACACAGCCGTGAAAGGATATTACTTCACTAACTGCTGGACAGACAGTGTAGCTATGTCATAGCAATAAATGACAGGGCTCAGGTGCACCTAACTAACAGCAAAAATAATGTCTGTAGCTGTATTGGTCCTAGTACACTAAGGTGAACAAAATAGGTGATTTGATACCTTTTAATGGACCAACAAAGATTTCCAGAAAAAACTTTAAGCTTTTGAACTTACATAATTCTTCATCAGAAAGGTTATGGAAAGTCTGATAAAAAACACTTTAGTTTAATTGAACACATGAATGCCCCAGTTATAGAGAAGTCATAAGCTGGAATGTACAGCTTGAGATAAGGAGGAACCCCCTCTGAGATGTAACAGTGTGAAGGCCATGCAGCTGAACAAAATTCATAAAACATCCAATGCTGAAGGCTAGAGAAAGTAGGTATTATGAGTGTGTGTAAGGTGTGTGTGTGTGTGTGTGTGTGTGTGTGTGCATGTGTGTGCAAGCCCTTGATGGAATAGAGACATGCTGCAATACATAAATGATGGCACTGTGTAAATCTGTTACTGTCTGTAACTATGTGTACATATGTCAGTATTATTAGTGAATATACAAGTTTGCACTGTTTAAACATATTTTCTCTAAAACCTAGTGTGTATATATATATATATATATATATAGATATAATATGATATGTGAACATATAAACTGTTACCTAATGCAAGACCACCTAGTAAATAAGACTCTGTAGCCCTAATGGTGTCACTGTGCCAACCTATGCCTGTATAAAAAACAAAATTTAATATAACTACAAATCATTTTTAATAACTATAAATAAATGGTTCTTCCTAATCTACAGTATATGAATGTGTATTGATAGGTTGTTCCTTACTGTTGGGTGTGGATTCCATGTTTTTTTTTTATTTGCACATGCAGATCTGTTATTTAGCAGTAAAAGATGTTATTTTTTATACAGGCATACATTGACAAGTGACACCATTAGGGCCACGGAGTCCTATTTACTAGGGGGTCTTCCTTTAGGTTACAGTTTTGATGTCCACATAGAACATTTAATATGTTCACAGATTTTTAGATGAGGCATGTTTAAACAATGCACGCTTGTATATTGACTAACAGTATTGACATAAGTACATATAGTTACAGACAGTAACAGTTTTACACAGCTCCAGCATTTAAAATGCAGTTACAGTGTATCTCTATTCCATCAAGGGCTTGCACGCATGCACGCACCACACACACACACACACACACACACACACACACACACACACACACGCACACATCAGGTTTCTTAGAATTCATCACTGGATGGTTTATGAGCCTTGCATGTATTTAGCAGTATTATATTGATTATACAGGCTTACATTGGCACAGTGACATCATTAGGGCTACAGAGACCTGTTTACTAGATAGTCTAGTAAAAGGTAACAGTTTGCATGTTCACATATCATATTTTATATATACACTAAGAGAATTTGCTTTCTCCTACTATGCCCCAAAATTTCTGGAACTCTCTACCACTTAACCTCAGACATTCCAAATCCCACTCTGCCTTCAAGAAAACCCTCTCCTATTACCTTGCCTCCCTTGATACATGTAAACGGAAGTAAGCTGTTGGTTAACTAGGATCTGCAGCTTATCTGTTAAGTAGGAAAATGGGCAGACTAGGTGGGCCAAGTGGTCCTTATCTGCCGTCAAATTCTATGTTTCTATGTTTCTAATGTTCTTAGCCTCATTATTCAAGAAATCACCCCTGTCCTGCACTTATAACTCCGAGCCTACTCAACCCCTCCCAATACTCTCTCTTTATAAGCTACAGATAAGCACTTAGGTTTCTCTGTTTCAGTCTGAATATCTGCCTCCTAGCTGGACTTAGCTTACTGCTCCTTCTTGCTTGTACCTTCTATCCCCTACTGTACCTTTATTGCCTGTTTTGTTACCTCTTATACCATTTGATATATACCATCCACCTATGTGCTATGTAACCTGCACCTCTGTAAATCTGTTTAACTCCAATTGTACTGCAATGTATGTGTATTTGTTAACCACTGTATTTTTGACTTGTACTCTCCCAGGTTGTGCCTGAAAATAGGCAGTTTGCCTAGTGCGCTTACCCAGTTACCAAAAGTTAATAAATAAATAAAAATAAATAAGTTTTAGAGAAAAGATGTTTAAACAGTGCAAGCTTTTATATTCACTAATAATATTGACATATGTACACAGTCACAGACAGTAACACATTACCAGCATTTAAAATGTATTGCAGCAAATCTCTGTTCCATCAAGGGCTTGCACGCGCACACACACACACACACACACACACACACACACACACACACACACACACACACACACACACACACACACTCACTCACTCGTAATACCTTCAGTTTCTCTAGCCTTCAAGACTGGATGTTGAATTTTGTACAGCTGCATGACCTTCACACTGCTACATCTCCAAGGAGGTTCCTCCTTATCTCGAGCTGTGCATCCCAGCTTATGACTTTTTTATAACTGAGGCACTCATGTGTAGATTTAAACTGAGGATTTTTATTTTTATTTTTTTGTACCAAGATTGCCATAACCTTTCTGATGAAGAACTATGTAAGATCGAAAGCTTAAAGTTTTTTCTGGAAATCTTTGTTTGTCAAATAGGTATCAAATCACCTATTTTGTGCATCTAACACAGTGTAATATAGCTGTAAAAGGCTTTCACTATGCTGTAGAGACAGTGTAACTATGTCACAGTAATGAATGGGCTCAGGGTGGAGAACCTAATAAACTGTGTGATACAGCTGTAAAAGGCTTTCACTATGCCTCACAGATAGACAGTGTAGCTATGTCACAGTAATACAATGACACGGGCTCAGGGACACCTAAAAAACAGTGTCATACAGCCATAAAAGGCTTTCACTATGCTGCATAGACAGACAGTCTAGCTATGTCATAGTAATAAAATGACAGGGGATCAGGGACACCTAAAAAACAGTGTCATATAGCCATAAAAGGCTTTCACTATGCTGCACAGACAGACAGTCTAGCTATGTGACAGTAATAAATAGGCTCAGGGAAACCTATCAAACAGTGTGATACAGCCATAAAAGGCTTTCACTGTGCTGCACAGAGAGAGTGTAGATATGTCACAGTAATAAATGGGCTCCGGGGCACCAGACAAACAGTGTGATACAGCCGTAACAGGCTTTCACTGTGCTGCACAGACAGTGTAGTTGTGTCACAGTAATAAAAGGGCTCCGGGGCACCTAACAAACAGTGTGATACAGCCATAAAAGGCTTTCACTGTGCTGCACAGCGAGGTAGTGTAGCTATGTTGCAGTAAAAAATGGGATTGGGGCACCCGACCAACAGTGTGATACAGCCTTAAAAGGCTTTCATTATGCTGCACAGACAGACAGTGTAGCTATGTCACAGTAATAAATGGGCTCAGGGCACCTAACAAACAGTGTGATACAGCTGAAAAAGGCTTTCACTGTGCTGCACAGAGAGACAGTGTAGCTATGTCACAGTAATAAATGGCCTCAGGGTTACCTAACAAACAATGTGATGCAGCCATAAAAGGCATTCACTATGCTGCACAGACAGACAGTGTAGTTATGTCACAGCAATAAAAAGACAGGGGCTCAGGGGCACCTAGCAAACAATGTACACTTTACTTTCAAGCCAGTTACCCAGTACCTGCTGTTTTTGTCTATGTCTTTTCCCCCACCTTGCTTCTCTATTCTCTCCCCAGTCCCCAACACCACCTCCTTTCTCAGTCCCCACTATTTCTCCCTGACCCTTTTCTCTTTGTAGTGTAGGTTAATTAACTAGTTAAAAAACAACACTTTTTGTTTTCCAACTTTTTCATCTTTATATCTTTTCCCCCATCTTCCTTCTCTGTTCTCTCCCAAGTCCCATGCACCACCTCCATGACTGAGGCTGGCATGACTCCCCTCCCCCGGTAGAGATCCTTTGAGTTTCTCAGTCCCCCACTATTTCTCCCTGTCCCTTTGCTCCTTGACAAAGTGTAGGTTAAGTAAAACAAAAAATAAAAGTTTTTATTGTCTTTTTCGATCAACAAGTCAGTGACTTGTGCTGCAGAGTGAGCACCCACACAGAGCTGCTTCTAGGCACCACAACGCACACAAACAGACTGTTGCTGGTTGGATTCCATTCAGCAGACTGAGCACAGACACCACTGACCAATCAGGTGTCAGCCCGGTATCATGTGCTTCCATTTTGATGCAGGTTTGTGAAGGACACTACAGGCTGCCCTTAATGCTTATTTCCAAGTCCTTTACCCGTTACTCATATCAAATTATCTGACCCTAGAATTATACTGTTATGTCAGATAGGGTAGAACATTACCTGAACTACCCTACCTGGCCAAAAATATGCAATACCTGCACTATCCAACCCAGATACCCAGTGGGTAGCCCAAGCCTAGTCCTGATATAACAGACTGTGTATCTATTTTGAAATCAATTCATTGGATGGAATGAATTATAGCTGATTTGCAATTACAGAGCAAGAAATTTCAGGTCACAAAGCTTCCATTTACATCACTTCTTGAGGACCTCAAGGGTAGGTCAGTATTATTCTAGATGGCTAATGGATAAAGTATTTGGCTTTAGATTCTCAAGTTTGGTTTCCAGTGTTAATACAATAGACAATACACAAGAAATATTGACACAGGTTGACTAGTTTAGGTTCTTTATTGTTTGTTATATGTTTGGTTTGAAATGAAAAAAAAAATGTGAAAAACTCAGGAAAACTTGAATGGATACTGTGTCTGACTACTATATTATGCATGGTAGTTTTGGACCTCCCATAATTGCATGGTAAATCTTTTTTTTTATTTGCTTTTTGTGGAAGAACAATCTGGTTATCTGTGTGCTACTATGCATGCTTTTCTTATATGGTATTATATCCAACTATCTATGCATGAATGTTGAATAGAAATTTCAGAAACTAAACTTTCTTTTGTCTGCTGTCACTATAAAACAGAGCACACTATCTATGAAAAATTCTTCATTAAGTCATTGACTAAATTGTGCATGACAAAATATAAACTATCACTTTCTAAGCGTGAGTGTGTGTGTGTGTGTGTGTGTGTGTGTGTGTGTGTGTGTGGTTGTACAGTATTTGTCTAAGTCATCTTCCATGACTCATGGATACCTTGGCTTATGGCCATGAAGGATATTGCAGTACAGGTGAGCTTTGGAAACAGAATAATGTACAATGAGTGGTGAGTTATGGAAAAAATACATGCACGAAGCAGGGCACTGCCAAGCACATTAACTGAGTAAATTGCCTCATTGAGCTGCATTATCATCTTTATATAATGCTAATGGAAAAAACTGCTCTGTGTTAAATCACATTTCGCTCCAACAGTAGGATTTAAAATTAAAAAAGAACAATCTGCTGCTTTACATCAACTTAGCAGGACTCACCTTTTCAGGTTTTATTTAAGTGCTGCCGTTAGGATTACTTCATCACAATTATTTCACCAGATAACCTTGGACTTTGGGCCCTGATCAGTGATGAGATATTTTATGTTGCACCAGACGTCATGCTAGTTGGAGGTTTTACTTTAAATTATAGGAACATGAACAATGAGTATTGCAAGAGGCACTTTCTCAGCGCATTCATTTTATATAGGGAACACAAAGGTACACACACATACCTGCCTGTGTAGCTCACTAGATGAATCTTACTTAATGTAGTGAGTAAGCATAAAGCATTCATTAGCATTGCTCTAGAGCATAGGTAGTTAGGTAGCTTTTTTTATTCTTTTGGTAACCAGGTAAGGTCCATGAGGACAAAGGACTCTATTCAAGGGTGACCCTGGAGCACTGGGGAAGTTGAGTCAGTGACTTGCTCAGGGTCACACAGTATGCAAGTGGAAGCTGTGGAAATCAAACCCAGATCTCTTGAATGTACCACAAAGTTCTACGCAGAGGGGGGAAGGGCATGGTACTACCGGTGCTGGGCCAGTGCTCAGTAAAGGGGCAGTCAGCCCCTAAGCAGCACAGGAGACAGTCCAAAACTGCTGAGCACTTGGATAAGCAAAACGAAGTCAGATTCAAAAATGCTGATCTGTTACAAATTTATTGCTGATAGCTTTAACAACACTCATAGCTCCAATAATACAGACAGCCACAGCAGATGTCAAAAGACAAATATCTTGCACAGTGCACAGATGTAGATTGAAATCTCAACTGCAACTATGCAAACCAGGCTGTAGCCATAAGCCCCGACACTTCAGCTCTATCAGAGTCATCGTCAGAGGGTGTGACATCACTCACTCAAATACTGGGCTGGAGTGACATCACAGAGGAACACCTAATTGTTTTTTGCAGTGGTATATCAAACATAACACCATGGGTGCAATGAAGGTGGCAATTCTCAGAGTGCATACAGAAGATAACAATAGTGATACAGTAGTACCAAAACACAAAATTTCTTCAGAAAGTTAGTGCTACCCTAAATACATGAACTTACACAGTATTTTGCAAAGTGCAAAAAAAAAATCAGGATCAGTGTATACAGTGTAGAGAACTGCTAACACACAGTGACTCAGTTCAGCAAAAAGACAGAAATAACTCTGTTATAGTCACGTGATCACTCTTTGAATTTCCAATGTTGCTCCTAATGTATTAACCTCAGGGGGATCCACATGGTCTCAGAAACCAAGCTGCATACAGCTTTAGGACAAATAGAAGCTAAAGGAGGGGAAGACAAAAAGAGAGAAATATTAAAATCAAAGTTATTACAGGCCAACAAGGACAAAGAGATTTGTTGCTAGCACATTCATAAATACACAGCGCGCTTATAAGCCAATGGTATTGATGTGATCTTAGTTGCAATGCACATTAAGACCAGCAGTTCTGACACTGTGTAGTTTGTAGATCCATGTGCTTTTCTTTCTAAGTGTGAGGTTCATTCTGACACGGCCTCCTTCCCCCAAAGCAGTGGACCTACTCTCTCTAAACCCCCAAATTTGAGGTCTAGCATTGGACTCGTGTCTTAGGGTCAATGTATATTGTGGGAATTACTGGATGGTCAATTTTCAAAAATGTTTTACCCTATTTGATATGCCCAATCCACATATTCATGTATTTTCTTTTTTAAATGGGGAGTCAGGTTGCATGCTAATTTTCAACAAAACCTTGTGTCTCCTAATTGTCTTTTAATTTCATTCATAGTGTCCATGGTGTTTAAGACTGTGATCCTACTCCCCTTCCCCACCCATTATCTGTGGGTTTGACAATTATCAGTTTTGTTTTCCCTTAGGTCACTAAGTTTATTTTTATTTATTTAATTATTTCATTATTCAGAAAAAAACTTTGAGTGAAAGCACTTTTGCAAAGGTTCCATGTCAAATACATGGCATATACAGTACTACAGAAGGGGAGTTTCCCCCTCTCCAGTTCACACTTCATGGGAAGGAGTGTACACAATAAGAACAACTCAGGGAACATTTAAACAAACAGTGAAATTGTAATGCAAACAGAGAGACATAATGCTGAATATAAGTACAGAATAACAAGTAACCAGCTACTGAAGCTACTGCCAAAAACCTTAAACAGAGTATGACTATGAGCTTACAGGGAACACAAAGACAAGGACCTCAGCAGCCCATAGTACAGGCTTTGTTCTGGTAGCAGGGATGGGGACTGAAAATAGCCGACTTGGGGGGGATGGCTATAAGGGAAGGGGGAGTCAGCTAGTGCCAGGCATGTCCTCCAGTAGGACAGTAAGTGTTAAAACAGAGCAGAGTGCAAGCCTGTAGAGAAGAGATCCAAGCCAGGCCCACCTAATTGCAGGGGCAGTTAGTGTGGAGGGCTGGTGAGGAAACTCTGCCCATTGCCGAGGCCAACTATGACAGCTGCAATGTGGGGCAGATGAGGGAAGGGGCCGGGGTATCAACACTTGCACATATTAGGAGATGGGTAGAGAGGGACTGGTAGTACACCATCTATCTGCAACAACAGTGCCATCCTTTCCTCTTTTGTACAGTTCTGATTCTAAGGATTCTGAGTTTCAGTGTATTGTAACTCATTCACATTCCGCTCACATACTTTTAGGAATGTCAGTGCTGCTGCACCACGATGTGGACAGTGTTTAGATTTGCTTTTAAATTCAAACTTCCAAAAGAGTCGGCTTACCTCCCTGAACACGTAAATGCAGGCAGAAAAAATGTAATGCCCAATGTATAATAGAGGACAGGAATGTAATGTTAACACAACAGTAGAAAAGAGCTCAAAATACAGGACAAGTAGTGTAGACATCCCATACGGGATTGGGGGATGTGCTATGACACATTTACAATAGCTGTCACACAGACAGTACAACTGGGGAAAACATAGTCATTACTGTGTATTTCCCCCTGCTTTGTGGAGAGTGGCTGTCAGGGAGTGGAGCAGTGAATGCAGTTTAGTATTTCCCGACCACCCCAGATGCTGGCATATGTATGTGGAGAGGACACAGTGTCAGCACAGAGGGGGCCTGGGAGGGGCTATCTACATGCTCATGGGTAGTATGGGCAGCACCATTGCGTGCATGACCATTTGGTGTTTGTGCCTGTGGTGTCCAACCCCTACCTTAGCTGCATGGTGTAGTGGCAGGGGACACTGGCAGCAGACAATGTCCTACTTTTCCAGTTGTGTGCAGGGTTCTAAAACTTAGAAAGCTCAGCATATACTGCCCATGTGGTGTCCTCAGGCACAAGGGTCTTAACACAACTGTACCCTGCTGCTGCAACTCAGACTGACTAATTGCCAGATCTGTCTCTGCTACCTCCCTCAGGGCCATAATCTGCTCCCTTATGGCCTGGTTGACCTTGGCACAGCTGCCCCTGATAGCATAGGTGACCGCTGCATGCTGTTGGGCATCAGCCTGAGGATGTGGCACATCTGAACTGTGAAAGCCTTCTGTGCTGCTATTACAGACTGTAGAAGGCACCTGTCCTTCACCAAGTCAACCACCGGTGCAGCAGGTAGTGAATGTTGGTAATGGGACCTTTGTGCCACAGCAGCCTGTTGTGCAGTGTAGGCTGCATGTTGGTTTGGGAGGGGCAGTGTGCCATCACGGCTGGTCATGGTCAGGATGCTGTGGCTCTACAGTCATGTGCATGGGATTGTTTGGGGGGAGGGTGTTGTCTGATCATCTGAGGTGCAGTATCCTTGGACTATACAATGTCTGGAATGGGCCGTGTCATTTCTTGTGAGATGGGCCACTGTGTAATGGTGTATTGTCACAGCATGGAGGTGATATAAATGGCCTGTTGCCCATGATAAGTGTCTCATCACTGTCATAGCCCTCCACTGGCACATCACATTCTTGCAGGCAGACATCCCCTAGGTCTGTGAAATGAAACAGCATCTCAGAGCATGGCTCTGTTGCAGATCTTACTGAAGGCATTACACTGGGTACTGTCCTGAAGCCAGCTGCTAATGTCCCAGGTTAATTCTCATAACTGGAGGTGTCCACACCTTCAAAGAAATGAATATGCAAGCACGGGAATTTTCATACTATTCAGTATTGTCAAACAGCATGTGTCAAGTGTGGCACCAATGTGCACAATGGATATAAAATGCAGCACTCAGCATAGTACCCTCACTTGAATGAAAGACACCTGTGACAGACAGGCATGAACAACTCCACACCACTGTGCAGGACATGTTACAGTGTCACTCATTGTACACCTCCAAATAGGATAGGGAGTGTGTACACTCATATGGTTGCATTTTGCTATTAGATGTGTCCACAACACCAGATATACGCTTGGTGACCTCACATTGTATTGAGGTTGCCAATAGCTCCTCATCTAGTGTGAGGAGTAGTACAGTTGTTGGGTCCCCACTGGTGCCCTGCTGTCTGCGGTGAAGAGCACCTACCCTTTCTTTTTTGTGGACAGATATTCCACTCACCCTCTTCTTGTTCTCTGCCATGCTGTGGTAAAATCCACCCTCAGTGTTTACTGCCTCTACCAGCTCCCCCCGGGCCCTCTCTTGCACTGCTGTTGGAGCTTTATTATTGCCAAGCACTGTCTCTTGTGTCACATACTTCCTTGCCAACACAACCAGCTTCTTGGCCATGTACTTGGGTCTCTGTCTTCTCTCAGCCATCTGGTATGTAAAGTCACCTAGGATGGGGAAGAACACACAGTGCATATAGTGCGAAGAACTGTTTGTGCTGTGGAAGTGTAACTGAAGTCACAGTAATGTTGAGCAAACACAATTTTCAAGGCCTGTAATTGCTGCTAATCCCTCATAGACCATAGTGCAACAGAGGACAGCAGTTCAATGTCTGGGGCAGTGTGGTTGAGCAGTGGCAGGCAGTGTGTGAATTGAGATTTATGGAAGAGCAGTAGCAACAAGCCCTGGCAGAGCTGGTCACAGCAAGGGAGGGCCTGCTGTTTGGTCCCATCACATCAACCAGGGTGATGGAGATCCCAGACCCAGCAGGACTGAGGTGTGGGAGTCAGTGTGCTGAAGACTGAGCCAATATGAACAAGGGTAGTTTGTGTCAATGTGCAATGCCACCATGGTGCGATGACCTCTGCAGATGAGAAGAGGAGTGGCTGGCACAGCTATGAGAAAGAGTGGCCATTGGTGAAGGCAGAACTGCAGTGTGGCAGAACTACATTCTGTCAGTCTGATAACCTCGGTGGAGGGATGTCTTTCCTATCTTCTTTTTCCTACTGAAATCTGTTGTGCAACAGTATCTTCATATACTATACTTCACCTTTTTCCACCCCCTGCCATAGGTTGGTCACCTATGTCAGTCATTTCTATCTCTCACTACTACTTTTATTTCTAATTTACATATTTCCATCACTCACCAAGAACTTCCCAAAATAATGCACCAGGCTAAGGCCAGCTGGCAAGAATGAAATAAAGTGCATTTATGGCATTTAATGCCAAAAGATATAAAGTGCCTTTAAGTATATAAGGTGCTGATTAAATAAAGTGCATTTGTTTTTAAATAAAGTGCATAGAAAAATAAAATGCATTTTGCGCATATAATGAGTTTAAAGTGCTGCAGTGCTTAATTCAGTTTATAAGCTAAGGTACCAGAGAAATAAATGAATAAAGGAATGTTTGAAATGTTAGTTAAATAGAAAGAGATATCCACTAGGATAGGTGGAATATGAGTGTTACAGAGCAGCATAATGTCTATATTGTTTGTATTATTTTGCTGCCTCTCCATTGTTAAAGCAGTAGTACTACCTGTGACACTTGGACAGCTGGTTCTGATCACTGTATCTTTTTTTGTAATACAAAAATGGGTTATGGACTGTCTCTCTTGAGAAATGCTGAAACAGCATGTGAGATCACACACACACACCTACACACACACACACACACACACACACAGGTTTTAGATACAATATGTTACCTGGAAGGCCTGAAGCTAATTACAGACTTTAACTAAGTTAATTATAGCTGTAGTTGCTAAGAGGGAAAATCAAAAACTTTTATAACGCTTAGAGGAAGAAGAGCAGGGTATGACGTTTTAGTGCGAAGTCATAAAAGATGCTTTGAAGTCCTAGAAAGGGTAAACTGATCATAGATCAAGGAGAGTCATTTGAAGAACATTAGTTATGCTGAGGTTGCAGAATTTAATACTTGGAAAAGTCATCCTGTTTTTATATAGATACAGTATATTTTTTTATATATATAGTCTGACAGGGGAAGCTAGGTGACCTCATGCAAGAGGTGGGCAAAGCCAGCTGTTAGACAATGTTCTGTTTTATTTCAGAGGCACTTTTATTTAGACTCTGACAAAGAAACATCTGTGAGCACTTTAAGCAGGTATTTAGAGAGAGAGACAAGGCTAAGTACTGTAGTAGGAATTGCACTGTTAAAACCTGTTTTGTTTAATAGATTTGTATGTCTTGTGATATAATAGTTCTGTATTTTATGTGTTACATATTTTTATCTATTTTTAGAGCCTACTTGGTCTGTCTTTGATTTCTTTCCTTTTACAAGTGGAGTATATGTGGTTAAAGCAGACACTGTACATAAGCTTGAATGATGATACCAAACTGGAAAAAGGTAAGCATTTTAAATCTGAGGTCTTTTATTACAGTTTTTAAGGGATCATTTCTGTAAACCTAGTTAGGTGCCAATAGGCAAAGATATCTGGCCCCCTGAAGACAGAATTATCTGAACCTGTATATTGGGTATGCTAACAAGAGGTTCACAGTTTGAATCCCTCCAAGACTTGAGACCAAAGGTTGATTCGAATCTACAAAAACAGACAAGAGGGTTACCGTGTTCTGTTAACTGTTGACAAGAATACGCTCAGAGGTTGGCACTTTGGGAGTAGAGGGCTGATCTGCTTAGTGGGTTTGTGACACTACTTATCCAGGAAGAGATCAATTTCCATTTTCTGTAGAGCTACAGAAAATATGGCGCCTACCTGTCTGCCTATTTTTTACTGCTGCTGTCAACATGGCGGAAGGCAGAAATGTAAACAAAAATAAAGGATAACTGAGCAAATTATGGAGTGATAGTACAATGTCAGCGGGAAAGAGTACCAGGGACATACTCAGCAGAGCTCAGGGAATAACGTGTCGAAAAAGTACAATTTTTATTTACACACTACTGCTGCTTTAAATAGCTGCCAAAGAAATCCTGCATCGAAGCAGGAACTGTTAAGACTGAGTGGCAAACTTTTACTTTCCCTTTCAGCTTCCCCACTTCCCTGAGTATGCAGTGTGCTCTGAAAAGCGAGCACTTGAAAATAAAAAGGAATTATGCTGTCCCTGGACATAAAAGCTACAGCCCAGTATAAAAAGAAATACAAAGGGGCTTACCAAAGCTATGCAGTGCCCCAAAGCAGAGTGACTAGATAATTATAATCTAGTAGTCTGCCGCTCTGCTACAACATAGAAAACAAATGATTTTAAGAGACAGGAACGTCCCTATGTATGTGGAAATTATATACAGTTGAAGTAGCCCTCAGAATAAGGAGAGAGCTGCAAGATAAACTGAACACAATAAATAAATTAAACAAATTAAAGAATAAAGAGACACTGCAGGTCTCTAAAGGAGCCCCATTATGTATACAGCCCTGAGATATAAATTAAAGGGCTAGTGTCCATATACTATAACAATACAGCACATGTATAAATGAAATAAATGTTAGCACTATTTGCATATATAGAAAATAAGGTGCTGACCTGTTAGCAAGACCTCAGAAAAGGGGATTTCCTATAGGAGGAAAGCATCCCCTAGAGGGTTATATTTAAGCTAAAACCCCATTATGTAATAGAGGAGAAGTTTCCCTATTTAGGGACCATTCTAGAACTAATTGGATGTTATGGGAGGGACTTTCCCATAAGTGGGAGGGCCATATAAGCCCTCCTCAGACACCAAGAGTCTTATTAGCTGCATAGGCAGTCTCACTTACCTGAAGGAAGATAAGCAGAAGGACCTATGCCTGAACATGAATTTATCTCTAACATGAGGAAAACTGATGAATTGCTTTGAGATACTTGATGTGAGGTGAAATAGCCTTGAGCTATTGTTTATTTTCTTGTTCTGTTTGAAATGTTTAATTTCCACTTATATATAAAATAAAATACACTGTGGATGTGTTGTACCCTATTACTGTGTCCATTGTTATTTTTATACCCACGTACCTGTGACATGCAGGTAGGTGGCAGTGCTACAAAAGCAAAAAGAAAACAAGCACTCATCACCTGAATAGTGCCACAAATGCAGTATATTACTCAGATATCATCTTTTTGAAACACCAGACTGCTACAAAATTTAAAATGCACCCACCCCTCGAGTGGGAGCTGCCTGATTCATTTTGCAAAATATGCTTTATCAAATGCAGTGGGTGCAGGGTAGTGAGGACATTTTATGCAGACAGATTAATGTAACAGTACAGTTCTCAAAATCGACCTCTCTTAACTGTGACCAGAAAAAAGTGACAATTAGTGCAGTGTGAAAAAAATGTACTTGCATGTATATAAAAAATCAAAATAAGTTACAAACAACTTAGTTTCAGACTTATCATTTTCAGTGATTGTCACTTTATTTGGTCATATAGAGGTCCAGTATAGAGGAGTACAGTGTACAGTTCTGGAGACTTTACCTACGTAAGGACATAGACAGGGTAGAGAAGGTTCAGAGGAGAGCAACAAAGATGGTACATGGATTGCATCACAAGTCTTATGAGGATAGGTTGAAGGAACTGAATATGTACTCCCTGCAGGAGAGGAGGGAGAGAGGGGACATGATAGAGACTACAAGTATCTTACAGGGAGGAACAGGGTGCAAGAATACACTATTTTTAAGTGAAAAAGGTGGTCCAGGACTAGAGGGCATGGGATGAAGTTGGAGGGAGGACAATTCAGAGGAAATGTGAGGAAGAATTTCTTCACAGAATGGGTGGTGGACAAGTGGAACACCCTCCCTGAGGAAGTGGTGGGGGCTGAAACAATCACGGGATTTAAGAATGCATGAGATAGACATAAAGGAATTCTGGAGGTCAGGGGTATGGGGCAACAGAGTTCTAGGAAAACGTAAACTGAAGTTACAAACTCAAATGGACAGACTAGGTGAGCCATAGGCCCTTATCTGCTGACACTGTCTATGTATCTATATATTTTGAAAATTGCACTGTCACTTTAATCAGCATAACATGATCTCACTACCTAGCACCCCCTGCCTTTTATAAAGGTATTTTTTTTGTTTGCTTTTCTAGTTCGGTTGTTTAACTGTCTACACCTGTTTCCCCATGCAGCTTTTCCTTTGAGTTGCTCAGGTGTCAGTGCTGCAGGTGCACATTGTTGGGCAGCTTGATATGAATTGTCGTGTCATATGGTAAACAGTATATGGTATGTGTGTGCATGACAAACACAGTATACAGACACACCAGAGACAGCAACAGTGCATGACTCTGCACACCCTGCATGCATGACCTGGATCAGCCTGTGATGTGTATATTGGGAGTCTACACGCTGTACTGGTTTGCCATGTTAATCACAGTACTGGCATAGTGCTGGACACAGCTGTAGTGTTCTGTGCTGTGTTCCTCCACATGGGTGATATTACTCCCAGTTGTACTGTACGTTTTGTCCACAGTGTTTTTCTGTTGGTCAATGCCACTACATGCAGTTCAAGTTATCACTTCCTTGTACAACATATTCAAGTTCATATTAGTGGATCAGGCATACAACACAGCTCAGAGGAGCAGCAGGGTTATTAATTATGGGCTGTTGTCTGTGTTCCTTTCAACGGTTCACCCATGATGGTATGAAAATCATGTTGCCGACACTGATTACGGTGAAGCAACATGGCTCTCGGGCATTACAGTGCCAGACATTACATCTCCCACGAGTTATAGCACCAATGTGCTCTCACAGGAAAAAGTCAACTTTTGAAAGGGGGATTCTCCCACTGCAACACCCAAAACAAAATATAACCTCTTCCCAGATGGGCATGCCCTGGAGAGGGTAGAAATTGTGTGGTCACAAAGGATGAGGGGCGATCTAAAATCAAGATTGCCCCTGTAACTGTTGCCCCTGTTGCAGCACCCTAATTGCAGTGCCAACTATTCAGTTGCAATGCTAATGGTATACCCCTTTCAACAAGCACAGGTTGCTGTGTTTTTTTTTTTTATTCTTTGGTAACTGAGTAAGGCTCAGTAGGCACAAGTGCCTGTTTTCAGAGGGTGAGCTGGGAGCACTGGGGAGGTTACATGAGTTGCTTAGAGTCACACAGTATGCAAGTGGAGGTTGTGGGAATCAAACCAAGGTCTCCTGGATGAACCAAGCTCATTCACAGTTGTTACTCTAACCTCTAGGCTATACTGCCAGCCCCTCTAGGCTATACTGCCAGTATGTTATTGGTGCCACTGGGCTGCAGAACAGGCTAAACCTCTAGTAGGTCTGTGTAATAGCTCAGACCAGACAGGTAGTTCTGAAAGACTAGAGGGTAGTGGATGTAGACCTGTTACTTGTGGGAGGGGACAAGGAGCAGCTGGGGAATTACAGACCTGTCAGCCTTGCCTCTACACTGGGTACCTTGATGGAGTCAATGATCAAAGCGGACCTTGTGGACTACCTAGTGAGCAAATAGCATGGATTTGTGGCAGGGCAGTCTTGTCAGATGTATCTTTGAATTTTCTTTGACTGTAAAAAAGGCAGTAGGTAAGGGCCATGTTGTGGATTTACTCTACTTCGATTTCAGCAAGATTTTTGACTTGGTGCCACACAGAAGATTGCTGAAGAAGCTGGAAGACATGGGCGTAGCTAGGGACATAGTTAGTTGGATAGGAAACTGGTTGAAGGAGGCAGCAGAGGACTGTAGAAAACGGTCAAATCAGAAGAGACAGAGAGCACAAGTGGGGTTGGCATTCCACAGGGTTCTGTCCTGGGTCCTGTCCTCTTCAATATTTTCATCAGTTACATTGGAGAGGGCATCTGGGTCAAGTTTTGTCTCTTCACAGATAACATGAAGCTGTGTGGTAGGGTAGCTAGCTACAAAAGTAGAGAAATGGTCTAAGGTTTGTCAGCTGAAATTAAATGCCAAAAAATGCAAGCTTATGCACCTAGGGAAATAAAACCAGCACAGAGTACTGGATGGGATGGGAGGGGTTAAACTGAGCACTATGGCAGAGGAAAGAGACCTTAGAGTTATCATTAGTGACTCCCTCAAACAATCAAGCCAGTGTAACAAGGAATATATAGTGAGACTAATAGCTGCTGGAGTGTGTCAGAAGGGTTATTGACAGCTGGAAAAAGGAGGTTGTACTATCTCTATATGGGTCACTGGTGAGGCTGCACCTGGAGTACTATGCTCAGTTCTGGAGTTCTCACCTAAGGAAAACAGAGACAGGCTAGAGATGATGCAACATAGGGTGACCAAGATGAGATCACCTCAAAGCACTGAACATGTACTCAGTGAAGACCAAGTGAGAGAGGAGGGATATACTAGAGACTTGTGTACCTGAAGAAAATGCACAAGGTGAACTGTGGGGAACTATTTAGCAAGAGTACAGAGTCAAGAATGCAAGATAATGAGTGAAAACTGGTGGGGGAAGGTTTAAGAGGGATGTGAGGAAGTTCTATTTTACAGAAAGGGTGGTGGAGCCACGGAACAGTCTGCCATCAGTGGTGGCGGGCATTAAGACTGTAAATAGTTTCAAACATGGCTGGGACAGAGTGAAGGGTTTTGGGTTGCTTAGGTGGGTAGCAGTAGGGAAGGGAGTAGGGAGGCGGACTGGGAAGGATGAAACTCTGTGTGGACAATAGGTCTTGAGAAAGACTGGACACTCCAGGCAGACAAGTTGACATTTGATCTTTTGTTGCCATCATTGTCTGTGTTTCTATGTTTGTGGTGCTACGTTGCTGGTCTCCAGCACCAGCTCAGCACTGCTTTCTTTTAAAAAGTGTAGTTTTATGCTGTTTAAAAAAAAATTAAAAATACTTTCCTGATTGTTCAGTGTTTCAGTGTGTGGTACTCATCTCCAGGAGGCAATATAGCGCAGTGGGTTAAGACTCAGAGCTGCAGATCTGAAGACCTGAGTTTGAATCCCACAGCCGCCTAGGTGCATACTGTGTGATCCTGAGCAAGTCACTTAATTTCCTTGTGCTCCCAGGTTGCATCTGGAAACAAGCTTTGATTTAGTGTGCTGCTCCTGGTTAAACAATGTTCCCTTTCCCCTTCCCCTTCCAGAACAGTGCTCTGGAGGGTTCTGACCCATTTGCAGGCCAATATCAGGGTTAAGGATACAGCTGGAGGTAGCAAGGATGGAGGCATCCAAGCTGCTTCTCCAATTCAGCTGGAGCTCACCCCCCACTCCAACTTCCACAGATGCTTGCTGGCATGGGGGGAGGATGGAGAGTGATGGGGAGGGGGAGGGCCCCAGAGAGGAGGGCCATCCAGAAGGAGGCTGCCCTAGAAAGCTCATACTGATTGCAAACTGCTTTGCTCCCATAGGAAGGGATCAGAAACCAAGTTCCACTAGGGAAGACTCACAGTCTGTTGGTGGTAAAGCAGGACAACTCAGTGGCTCCCAAGACCCAAAAAATCAGGAAGTTACTGGCTGTCAGGGAAGCTATGATCTGGGGAGTGGAAAAGATGGTGGGAAATGGGTCATCTAGGTGGGGCACAGTTAAGTGTCTTCCAGGTGCTTCAACTAGCAGGGATTTGAGCCATATAGGAAAGATGGTGGAGAGGGAACAGTAAGGGGTGAATGTTCCAGTTCATCTTGGCACCAACAGTCTGGCCAGTTAGTCTGTGGAGGATGTGAAATGGAGTTTACAGGGGTTGGCGGACAGAGTGGCAGCACACTTGGCCTCTCTGTACTTCTTTATGATGCTCCCTGTTTGGGGCAAAGGGGGGAGGGAAGACAGAAAAAGAAGGCAAGAAATTGAAGAGTTTAATAAATGGCTTAAGGAATGGTGTTGGGAGAAGGGGTATCATTTTTAAGATGACTGGGGAGACTTTTAGGATAGGAGGCTTTTTTGGTGGGACTGACTCCATTTGGTGAGGGTGGGGACCAGAGCACTTGAGCAAAAGTTAGATGTTTTTCTCCGACGTTTAAACTAACTGCAGGGGAGACTAGCACTGGGGGATCCATACTAACAAAGGCCGGAAGAGGGATTCTTACTAGTCCTCCTCCTTGCCTGTGGATTATCAAAAATCAGGCTTAGATTGATAGACTGACAGTAAGTATGCGCACAAAGGGTGTTGCAAACCAAATACGCCTAGGAAACAACGGGAGAGATTTTCCACTGAAGAACAGGAAACACTCATTACATAACTGGAAAGGGGGCTGTATTAATGCCAGGAGCCTAGGCAATAAAACTGGTGAGCTGCAGGCGATAATAGTGGAATCCAAACTAGATATCATGGCCATCACAGAAACTTGGGCTACTGATAAAAATGACTTTCACCTAACTGTATCTGGATACATACTACTGAGAATGGACAGGGGAATAGAGAGGGGGGCAGTGTAGCCATCTATGTCAGAGACAGTACTGAGGTATCAGAGGATGGAAATATTAGGTGCAGCTCAGGAAAGACTGAGTCTCTGTGGGTTCAGCTCACAGTGGCGTCTGGGAAGAGGCTACTCCTGGGTTATGCTATAGCCCTACAGGCCAAGGAGAGGTAGAGGATAGGGAGCTAAGCAAAAAAGTTAGACGGGAAAAAGCAAAGGGAGATGATGTGATAGTGGGGGACTTTAACTTATCCAGTGCAGACTGGGATACTCTGGTGTCCAGGTGCAAGAGAAATCAAGCTTTTCTTGATGCCTTTCAAGATTGCTTAATAGCGCAACTTGTAAGGGAACCCACAAGAGAGGACACTATCCTTGAAGTAATGCACACTAAGACAGTTGAAGTTAAACCAGCAGTAGTTAGGGAGCTGCTTGCAAACAGTGACCACAGCACTGGTGGTCAGTGGTTTGGTTTGAAGTTGCCCTTAAACCTGAGAAAATGCAATCTAATGTAGTGGCCTGGGATTTTAAAAGGGCTGACTTCAACAAACTCAGAAGGATGGTTCAAGATAGTTTAAAGGGAGTGAACAAGGGGGTGGAAGTTGAGGAGAGATGGAGGATAATTAAAGAGGCCATTCTTCAGGATTCAGTGCTTTGTCTGAGGAAAGTAACCAAAAGAAATAGATGAAAGAAACCACTTTGGCTTTCAGGGAGGTGCTGGGAAGTAGTAAGGGCCAAAAGGATGGCCATTCACAAATACAAAAAGAGACAGGGGGTGCAGAAATGAAGTATACCTCCAAAAGTTCAGGGAGGCAAAAAAGGTTATAAGAGAGGTGAAGGAGACACAGAGCTGTAATTAGCTAAGGGGATCATGTGCAGAGAAAAGCATTTTCTTTAGATATATAAGTTACAAATAAGGAGGGTGTGAGTAGCTAGGCTGAAGAGTGGGTGCTGTGTGATAAAGGATGATGAGTAAAAGGCTGCAGTCCTCAATGACTACTTTTGCTCCATTTTCACTAGGGAGGTTAGAGGTCTACTACTTGAGAGTGGTATCAAAGTGGCTGCAAAAGGGATCCAGGAGCTGGGGAGGACAGCATTTACTGGAGATAGAGTACGGAAGGGGCTAGCAGTCCTCAGGACAGACAAGGTCCAGGGCCTGGATAACATCCACCTGAGGGTACTCAAGAAGCTAATAAATGAATTGTCTGAACCTCTGGCATGCCTTTTCAATAGCTCGTTTCAAACAGTAGTTGCTGTAGGGGACAGGAGGGTGGTGGACACGGTTTCACTTTATTAAGGAGGGGACAGGGAACATGCAGGAAACTACAGACCCATCAGTCTCACCTTTATTGTTGGAAAGCTGATGGAGTCACTAACTCAAAGTAGATCTTGTGGACTATCTGGAGGGCAATGGGCTCCAGGATAGTAAACGGCATAGTTTTGTGCCAGGGAGTTCTGTCAGACAAATATAGTAGTCTTTTTTGATTGGGTTACAAAGGAATTGAATAAAAGCCATGCCATGGATTTACAATATTTTTACTCCAGCAGGGGTTTAGATTCTGTACCTCACAGACGCCTGTTGTAGAAGCTAGTGGACCTTGGCATGACTAGCGATATATTCAGATGGGTGGATAATTGGCTAAAAGGGACATGGAAGTGGGTAGTGGCAAACAGTATCAAATCAGTAGAGAGTGGGGTACTGCAGGGGTCTATCCTGGGTCAGGTCCTCTTCAACATGTTCATCAGTGACATTGGAGAAGGGATCCAGGGAAGCCTAGGTCTCCTTGAAGATGACTCAAAGCTCTGTGGAAGTGTGGAAAGCACTGAAGGAATTAAGGAGCTACAGGAGGACCTACAGAGTCTTGAAAGATTGTTGAAGGTCTGGCAGTTGAATTTAAGGCTAAAAAATGCAAGGTAATGCACCTAGGGAAAAAGAACCCCAGGACAGAATACTGTATGGGTGAGGTACAACTCAGTACTAAAGCAGTGGAATGTGACCTCGGAGTCATTATTAGCAACACACTTAAGCAGACTAGACCAGACAGGGCCTGCAGTAAGGCTAACAGGATGCTGGGATGTATAAAGAGGGGTGTTGGCAGTAGGATGGTGATGATACTTCCCCTCTACAGATCCCTGGTGAGACCACATCTGGAGTACTGTGTCCAGTTTGGAGCCCACACCTTAGAAAAGACAAAGATAGGCTAGAAGCTGTACAATGCAAGGTAACAAAAATGATTCAGGGTCAGCAGGAGAAGCCCTGTTAGGAATGACTGGAGGCACTGAATATGTATTTGTTGGAGGCTAGAAGGGAGATGGGGGATATGTCACTGTCCGCTGGCACTTTTCTTCTTCATTGTGTCACCCCTTCTCCAATGCCCCATTTCTCCCTACCCTAATACTTTGTATGCTCTGTCTAGTTTGTTCTACTGCTCCTGTATATTCTCTAAATGCATTACTTATCCTTTGTTTTGAACTGACAATGGGTAAATATTTAATAGGCTGCTACTGTCTGCTAATTAATTTTCTATGTAAATTGAATTGTACCTTTGTCCATCTTGACAATGATTGTAAGATACTGAGTTTGTAAGATGCTGAATGTATTTTTTACTGTTATTTCCTCTGTATATTCTACTCTGTGCCACATGTTGAGGCACAGGTTGTGCATGAAAATGGTCCCCTGGGATCAGTGTACCTATTCAGTTACCAAAGACTTCAATAAATAAAAGCATTATTTATTTAGTTAGCTTTTGTTAACCAGGTAGGTGCCATAGCCAAAAAATGACTATTTTCAGGCATGATACAGGAGGTTACAAGGATAACAAGAAGTACAGGGATTACAGGATTACAGAATTACAGGGATTCAGAATAAAACAGCAAAAATATGGTTACAATATATACATAGTAAAATATCATGAGAACAATGATGTGCAAATACAGGCAAGACAAGGGCAAAGATCAAGCACCAACATATACAGTTCAGGTAGTAACAACCAATCTGGAAATAAAGTGCCATGATAGAAAAAGCAAAAACACAAGTGCAAATAAGGTAACTATAGGGAAGGTAATACAGGAGTGAGAAGGAGCTTAGGGGGTAACAAAAGTGAAAGAGCAAGAGTAGCAATCAAGGAGGGTAAAAACACAAGCAGGAGACCTGTCTGATAAGGAAGGAGCAACACTTGGTTTTAAACTGGGCATGGCTGGGTGTCTGACGAACTTCCAGAGGAAGTGAGTGTCACAAGCGCACTCTGGGGATCAGGCCCTCTGCTCCCACAGTGCCCAATCTTGAAGTGCAATATGTGAACAGGAGACAAACAGGGACACACTCCTGTCTGTTTTGGGTCTGAACAACTACCAGACTAGAGTCCTGGGGTCAAATACGGACCCTTTTTCACTAGCACACCCAGGTAACAGGTCCAAATATCACACTCTCTTCGGGGAAAGCAGTGCAATACTTAACTCAGTGGGCACAATCTCCCTTATGACTCAATTGAGACCTAGGTATTTTCTTATGTTGCTGCATATGGTGCCACACTATAAGCACTTTAACAGTTCTATCAGAATTATCAACACTGTCCCAGCATTCACACTCAAAATGAGAAACTGGCTCAGGCAGGATTTCAAGGAAAATAGAGTTTACTAAAAATTAAAGATAGTAATGAAAATACAAAACACAGAACATGTAACATTAATGGTACAGTCATAAAAATAAATGGACAAGTATAAACAAACTGCCTTATACTGAGTAACTGATCCTACCCCAGTTTCAGTTGGTAAATGGTGCTGAAATTACCTAATTTTGGTAGAAGTGCTTCTTAAGAGTCCTAAACACAATTGTGTCTTGAAAGTCCAAACACAAGTATGCAATGTTCCCTCAGCAACCTGACAATATCAAAGGAGAGAGGGTCCCACCCAGATTGTGAGGTCACAGCTCTGTGGTGATGCTGGCTGTGAGGTCACTCTCATCTCTGCATACCGAATTAGTTACAGGCCACTGCATCCTGCTAAACATTCCAATTTAAAAAAAATATATTCTTCCTAATTAGTGAGCAGTGTGCTTTATGACAGGTCAGAATTACCCCTTTGATCTTCAGAAGAACATTCTGAAATACACATCTTTTAGTTGTGAGGATTTTCACAGGTCTCTATCAGAACTTGTTTTCCTCCTGATAGGTCGTAAAATGCAATATGTTATAATAGGTTTCCTAGGTTCAAAGCAGTGGCTAGTTTTACAACCTGTTATATCAGCTAACACAGGCTTTGACAGACAGGTGTCAAAAGGAAGCTTTTAATTAGTTTATCCACTGGGTCAGAGATAGGGCAGACCCTTCTTTTCTGTCTGTTCAAATCCTGTGTTCCATGATGCTTTGCTACTTGGCCTGTTTTCCTAAGCAGAAGTCTAAAACATATATTTATACCAAAATTATATGCTCCTAACTAGTAGATGGTTATCCCGTTACATTCCTCCCTCCTAGACTGATCTTGGGGAATCTATTTCTAGGTGTGGGATGAGTTCCCCAAATTCAGTTCACTGTTCTAACTGTCAGGATAACCCATTTGCATTTCCTGCCCCTGCCCTGTGAGTGAGTCATGTCGTAAGCCTGCAAAGCAATGCTCCATCTTAAAAAGCCTACCATTTGTTTTACCTATCTGTGCCAGCCAAATCAGGGGGTTATGATCTGCCTGTACCTCCAAATGTTGCCCATATAGGTATGGCTCTATTTCTTACTGAGGTACACTATTGGGTAATCTTTCCCTTGGTTAAGAAGTCTGGCTAAGTACTGCCCCAATACTCACATCTGAGGCATCTGTCTGGACTACAAATGGTTTACTGTAGTCTGGACTGGCTAACACAGGAGCACTGCACAGTTCCTCCTTAGCCGTATAAAGGCTCGTTCACAGGCTGGTTCCCATTGTAACTTTTTAGGCATTCTTTTCTTCAGCAGGTCAGATAAGGGAGCTGCCAAGGCACTGTAGTTTGATATAAATTTTCTACAGTACCCTGTGGTCCCTAGAAAACTCTGAACCTGCTTCTGTGTTTCAGGTCTGGGCCATGCCTCTGTTGCCTCAGTCTTTGCTTGATTAGGATGGAGCTGTCCCTGCCCTACTACATGCCCTAGGTATGCCACCTCAGCCATGGCCACCTGGCACTTTTCAGCTTTTACAGTGAGCCCGGCACTCTGTATCCTGCTCAACATGTCACTAAGGTGGGACCAGTGTTCCTTCCAACTGGCAGTAAAGATGGCAATATCATCGAGGTACACCATGGTGTACTTTTCAGTACCATGTAACACCTGGTTCACCAACTTTTGCAAGGCTGCAGGGGCGTTCTTCATTCTGAAAGGCATACCTTCAATTCAAATAACCCTATCAGAGTGATGAAGGCTGACATCTCCCTAGCTCTGGCAGTTAACTCCACCAGCCAATACCCTTTTGTCAGGTCAGTAGTGGTAAGGTATGTCGCCCATCCCAACTTGTCCTGTAGTTTGTCCTTCCATGGCATTTGGTGGATGTCTGACTTCGTGACTGCAATGAGCCCATGACAGTCCACACAAAAACGAGTATAGCCTTCTGGTTTTGGAACGAGGACTACGGGTGAGGCCCAGGAGCTGTGGGATTTCTGGATTACCCTTAAATGCAACATTTCCTCCACCTCCCTCCCTCCTAATGTCCTTTTGGATGGCCTCTGATTCCCAATATGTTGTCTGCCTTATGGGCTCTTGCATCTCCATATCTACATTGTGTGTCACTAAGGGGGTTAACCAGGCTTGGCATTAAACAATGAGGCAAGTCTGCTAAAACCTCCCTTACTTCCTGGATCTGGTTTGGGTCAACTGGGGTGACATTTTGATTGCCTCCACAGAGGACTCCCACTTGCTCTCTTCCACCAAGTCCAGAAGGGGGTCTTCCTCATCCGTTCCCTCCTTAGGACTACATACCGCTAAGACCACATCAGCCCTATTTGAATAAGGCTTCATCATGTTGACATGGTACATCCTTTGGGTATGTCTCCTGTCAGGCAGTTCTATAATGAAATTTATGTCATTCACATGTCTGACTACTTTGTATGGTCTTGCCCACTTGGTCTGCAGCTTATCTTTCAGGACTGGGATTAGGACCATGACCGTCTGACCCACACTGTACAACTGAGGTCTGGCTCAGTGGTCATACCATATCTTTTGCTTCTGCTGGGCTGCTGCCAGGTTGCTCTGGGCTGTTCCCATAAGCTCCTTCCACTTCCCTAAATTTAGGGACATAATCCACTATGGGAGTTCCCTGAGTGGCATGCTTGCCTTCCCAGTCCTCCTGGATCAAGTCTAGGGGCCCACACATCCTGCGTTCATATAACAGTTTGAAGGGGGAAAACCCTGTTGACTCTTGGGGCACCTCGCTGTATGCAAACAACAGGTGGGTAAGGTATTTATCCCAGTCCCTCCCATGCTGTTCAGCAAATTCTTGGAGGATCAATTTAAGGATACCATTAAACCTTTCTACAAGCCCATTGGCTTGTGGGTGATAAGGTGACATTTGTCTCTGCACCACCCCCACACTTCTCCTACAAACACTTCATCAGGTCCAACATGAACGATCCCCCTCAACTGGTGATAACCTCCTGTGGGAACCCAACACTGGAAAAAATCACTAGCAAGACATCTGCCACTTTGTCCTAAATGAGGATAGGATGACTGCCTCTAGGTACCAGGTGGCATTATCCCCTGCTGTTAGGATAAACCTCTTCCCGGAGAAGCTGGGGGTATTCAAAGACCCCACAATATCCATTCCTACCCTCTGCAATGGCTTCCCCAGTATGGGTAAGGGAATTAGGGCAGCTTGGGTTTTACTACATGCCTTCCCTATTTCTTGGCACCGGTGACAAGACCTGCAGTATTTCTTCACCTGCTGGGTGAATTTGGGCCAGTAGAAATTCTGGGCCAGTCACTGCATAGTGCGTGCAATTCCCAGATGTCCAGACATGGGGATATTGTGAGCAATCTTGAGCAACCACTCATGGTACCCTGGGGAATGACAAGCTGCCTGCCCATCTCCCCTCCCTCTGTCCTTACGTCTTGTGTATACAGCAGTCCATTGTCCCAGTACTCTCTATGTCTCCCATCACCTCCCGGTGTCCTGTCAGATTCTACCCATGACCTCAGCCTGCCTAAACTAGGGTCATTTTTCTGAGCAGATGCAAAATCTTTACACATTCCCAAGGCATGGGACAGGTCTCCTTCAGTTACTAAACTAGGGACCCTAGTTCTCTGACAACTGGCTACCCCTCCCTCCTCAGAGTAACCTTCTGAAGCTTTTCTGTTAACTGCTACTTGTGGAATTTCTACCCCCCCTTCACTATTCTCCATATCAGGAAATAGACTGGGGAACCAGCCTCCCAGTGTTTTCCGCAGGGGCTTCTATGGGGTCCAGGGTAACACAATTTGTCTTTGCCACCTGACTGCAGGTAACTGAACACACCACCCCCTTTTGGAGATTGTTTCCCTTAATCACATCCAGGGACAGATTTTCTGCCACTGCAACTTTTTGCACAGTCTCTCCTGTTTTACCCCAGTCCAGGAGAACACTAGCAAGTGGCAGAGTTTTCTCCTCCCCAGTGAATCCCCATAATGTAACAAACTGATTGGCTATAAGCTGTTCAGGCTCAACCAAATCACCTTTTACCAAAATAGGGACGCCCCCATGTCCCTTAGACCATAGGTCTGTATCCTATTCACAGTAACTGGGTGTATGAGCTCCCTCACGTTTACTGGCATACTTTCAGGGATACACAAAAAAAACACCTCTTTCCTAGCACCATTTTGTGCACTCTTTGCCTTTGTAGGATACTGTCTTGCAATATGTCTTGCAGTGTCAGTGGTTCAGTAGGTAGCACACTCACCTCTGAAGCCGGGAGATCAGAGGGCTGAAGGGTTCAGGTCCCACATCTGGCACTTGGGTTAATATCCCGGTACTGACACTGTAGTGCAGCATGAGAGGGGTGCTGCACTTCTGAGGTGCCTTCTTTCCGATGAGATGTTAAACTGAGGTCCCATCTGCCTGGATTGGTGGTAGTTCAGGTGGATGTTAAAGATCCCATGGCACTTATCGAAAAGAGTAGGGGAATTTTATTAAACAAAGTAAACAGAACATCAGGCACAAAGAAGCAATAAAAAAAGCATAACAAAAAATCTGTACATCATACAATAGGTATATATACAGTATACATCAATGAGAAAGTAAAAAAAATGTACAGAAATGGATATAGTTGTAGTACAGCCTAACAGCAAACATTGGCAACTAGTGCAAAAAATCTACATGTTTCCACAAAAAATGAAAGCGTTGTAATGGAAGCTGTTTATGCTCCCACTCCATAAAATTCAACAAAGCAGTTTCTATGTGTTGTATAATAGTAAGTGGAAAGGTTGGAAGTTGCTGTAAGACATATTGACAGTGGGCCTGCCACATATAGTATTTACACATAGCAAAAATCACTCTAAGAGTACTAGGATGAAATCTAGTCCAAGGACCAGAGAAGTCACCCAATATCAATATCTGATATGTGATTCTACTAAGAAATGGCCACTTCCACTTATTGGCTAATGTTTTCCAAAATAAAAGAGCATCTTTGCAATCAAAAAAAAAATGTGACATAGTTTCCTCTATTTGGACGCAAGAAGGTTTAGGGCAATATCGTTCCTGAGAGGATTTGTGTTTTAAATTTCCCCGTACCTGTAATCTTCCATGGCAACAAAGCCAGGTAACATCCCACATGTGCAGTGGGATTCGTTTATCTCGAAGGATTAACAAAGCATAGTCCATACGGGAAGGACAGACTGGAAACTGTAACACCGGTTTCATAATATTTACAAAAGTAGTATATAGTTGTTTTCTGGAGAGTGTTAAAATGGATGCTTTACTGAGTTTCCAAAACTGTATTTTACAGAAACTATCCACGGCATAAGATGGGAAACAAGAAACACGGGAATGTGTAGGCTGGAGTGCGTCCCAGTTAACCATTATAGAACTCAGGGCATTGCTGTTCCAGGTATCACAAATATGGGACATGTATCGTATGCTGTGGAAAAGGCGAAAAAGGAAAAAGGAAAGAAAAAAAGGCTATAGGATGAATCATACTAAGCCCTCCCTGATGTACTGGCAAGTAGGTGATGTCCCATTTAGCTGGATTGAGGCGACTGCCCCATATCATCTGGAAGAATACACTAAATATTCTTGTTTCTAAGTGCCTAGGAGGGGCATATACATAACTAAGAAGTAAAAAAATAGGAAGTATAAATTTTTTTACTACTAATGCTCTCTTCCTCTTCCCCAATTTCCATGATTTCCTTAGTCTTACCTTATACTCCCCAATACAAAGGCATTTTTCCCAGTTATATACTGCTACATCTGAGACATTAAACCATACCCCCAAAATTCATTGGGGAGAAGTACAAGTTCGAATACCACCAACTTCAGAAACAACTGTAGACTCAGGATCTAAAGGGAAGGAGACACTCTTCTGAAGATTAAGGGTGCCCCCTGAAATCAAAGAGAATGTCTAAAAGACTCGAACTGCCAGGCCTCCAGAATCTTTGTTATGGGCAAATAAAACAATGTCATCTGCATATGCAGTGATCTTCACTTGGGGTAAAGTAGGGTTGGGCGCCAAACCTATAATTTGAGAGTCCCATCTAATTTGTCGAACAATTGGATCTAAAGCAAAAGTATATAATAACAGACTGAACGGACAGTCTTGATAGATCCCAACCATCTGGAGTAGAGTATCACCCACAAAACCATTAATCACAGGAGTAAAGCAGGCTAGGGAAAATATACAGGTAAGCCATTGGAGGAAGATATCTGGGATACCATACATCTCCATGACCTGAAATAAATAGGAATGTTGTACTGAATCAAATGCTTTTTCCTGATCCAGCGAGAGAACAAAACCCGCAATAATATTATTTTGTTCAGCCTCAAAAATCTCTCTCAGGAGAAATAAATTAGTATGTATCGATCGTCCCGGAATAGCACAAGATTCGGCAGGGTCAATAAGATCAGGTGCGATATGTTGCAAACGTGTGCTAAGGATTCTAGTCAGGATTTTAAAGTCCATGTTAAGAAGATGGAGAGGTCTCCAATTTTGTAAAGAGTCTCCTTTTTATATATAAATTTTAGAAAGGATATGCCAAAGTCAGGAATCTCATCGGTGTTTTGTAGAACATAATTGTAAACTTGGGTCAGTACTTCCAGTAAATCATCCCGGAATGTTTTGTAAAACTCTTGTGTAAGGCCATCAGGACCCAGGGCTACCTTCAGCTTAAGGTGGGAAATGGCACAAGCCACTTTCTCCTGAGTAATGAGGGCGACGAGATCCGCAGTATGGTGTACAGAAAGTTCTGGGACCGGAGCCGAAAAAACTGTGGACAGGTCAGGTGGTTTGGAAGGCAAGGTGCAAAACTGTCATTGTAAATGGGAGTTAACAATGAAGAGCATACCAGAAATATTATAAACAATATTACCCTTTTGATCAGAAAGTCAGTGCATAACCGTAGCCTGAATCCTGTCCTTGTAAGCAGAAAACAGATTTGCAGAGGGGGAAACCGAAGTACCCACTCTCATAAAAAAATCGAAGGTACGGGCACTGTCGTACTGATGTGCAAACATGTGACGTTTGATAGTGGTAATTTGGGAGGAATAATCAATAGGGGAGAAAACAGAAAGAGACATCAATTTATATAGTTGATTCCTGTAAGTTAAGTATGTAATATAATTATCTCGAACCACACGTTTCCCCACAGTCTGGAAAAACAGACGTAAATCCAGTTTAGTATCTTTCCACCATGCCCAGATAGAGTCATAACAGCAAAGAACTGAAATCCGTGCCTGAAAGAGGGTGAAAACTTGTGCTTGGACAGAATGATGGGAGAACAGAGAATTGTTCAGCTTCCATTGCGTCGATGTTGAGGAAAGAGGCATTGGGGCTGTATCTAGTGAAAAGATACTAGTCAGCAAATGGTGATCTGAAAGCTCTGTGGGGCAAAGTGAAACCTGATGTGGGACACAATATCGAGAAGAAAAAAAAACAATGAATACGTGTGTGATAAATAGATCTTTAATACGTGTATCCAGCATCAGTTTTCAGGGAGCGATATGCATCAGTTAAACCGGCATCTGTTACCAAAGTGGACAAAGCAAGGGAATCACAATAAATTTTTTTTCCTGCTGTCGTCCTGCAGGAGACATCGATAAAGCAGTTAAAGTCTCCACCCCAAATAACATATTTCCTTGTACATAAATAGGGTTTAATGAGGTCCAGTAAATGAATACGAGCAGCTTTGGTCTGTGGGCCATAAAGATTGGTAAGATGGAAGGAAGGGCCTTGAAAGGTACAATCAAGAATCAGTGCCCTGCCAGGACAGACATCTATAATGCGTGAAATGGAAAAGGCTATGGAAAAAAAACATGATAGCCACCCCATCAGCCAAATCTTTCCCAAAAGTCCAATATGAAGAGCCCTTAATCCAACCCCGTTTAAGCTGTTGAACCTCAAAAAGAGATGTTAGGCGAGTTTCTTGTAACAGGATAACATCTATGGGGAGAGAGGCAGCAAGGTGAAAAAAAAACATCCGTCTTTGTAGCTTTTCAAGCTACAAACATTGAATGAGGCTATTCTGATAGTAGCCAGAACAACGGATCACTCAGCCACTCCCATCTGTGATAGTCATATTTTTACGTTTCTTATTCTCCTTTTTTGTTCTAGAGAGTCTCTTACGGGAAACATCAGGAGGCCTTGAAACAGTGAGTTCCATGTCTGATGGTAAGACAGAGGCATCTGAATCACCATCAGAGTCTTCTCTCCCACCCTTTAAACATTCAAAAGGATTGGAGAGAGAAACTTCAGGAGCTCTTAAGGTTTTGCGAGTAGTTGCCCTGGTGACTCATCTGCTAAGTTGAAAACCTTCTGGATCCACAAGGGAAGTGTCAGTAGCCAGAAGGGGAGTAGGGTGCGGGGCAGAGACTACAACATCTGAAGCAAAGGAAACAGTCTCCATAGCAATAGGTGGTTCCAATAGTGTCTGTGGCTTTATCGTCACCACTGGAGGAGTTTGGAGGGGAAGGGGCAAGGAGACATCTGTGGTATTGGACACATTGAGCTGAGCAGTAGACCATTCTTGGGCTTTATCCTGTGCTTTCTGAACTAGGACATCAGGATTCCATCCCTCATTATGGTTCTTGCTGGCCCAGGGACATTGATGGTATGCATGTCCCTTTTCATCACATAAATTGCACTGAAAACATTATCACAGGAAACACTAGGGTGCCCATACCCACCACATAAACTACATTTCAGCAAATCACAAGTGCTACTTAGATGTGTGTGAGCACCACATTTGTAGCAGGCTCTAGGCTGACCCCGTAAAAGCAGACACCCCTATCTTTGCCCAAGAAAAAACTGTTAGGTAGGTGTATCACTTCTGAATTAACCTGAAAGAGTTTCACATGAAACTTCCAACCTCCCGTCCATAGCCCCTCCTCGTCTACAATGGCTTCAAGGGAGACAATAATGTACACCTGTTTTGCAACCAATGGTAGATGTCACTGATACTGACACCCTCATTTCTGAATATAATAGTGACAGTGTGAACTGCTGGCTTAGTTAGAGGAATAACATAGAAAGGAGTCCAAAGGGGGTATTCTTCAATGTGGCATATTTATGCCAAAATCTATCTAAACCACTATTGTTCCTGAAACTGATGTCAAAGGTTTCCTTCCCTGAGATATGAGTCAAGGCATAAATGTCTGAGGCCTGGAAATGCATGGCACCTTTCAATAGGGTCCGAGCCACATAGTAATGATCAGGGAATTCAGAAAGGCCTCCTTTATAGCACAGATGAACTGCGTTATGTCTAGGGGCCTGTTCTAGTTTATTTTTAAACAAATCTGACAGGATAAGCCCTCTGCCAGGAGCTGGATTGGGATCTAAGGGGGGGGTCAAGGCTGGGGTCACATTCGAGGGGCCTTCCCCAGGGTCATCCAAAATAGGTGAGATCGGTTGAACTGATCCTAAAAGGGGTGAGAACGCACTGGGAACAGAATCAGAGGTCTGCCCATGAACTGAGGTGTGGATAATAGGTTGTGCAGAGGAATGCCTGGTGGGAAGGGAGGAGGAAGGGCAGGACGTATGTAACAGGGAAGAAGGGAAAGGGGAGATATTAGGCTGGAGAGAAGTGGAAACTAGTGGTTCCCGGGATAGGGCAGCAACAGGAGCTTCTCCAGCTAATGGCTCCATATTGGAGCTTTGTGTAATATTAACTGCAGTATCAATATCATTAGCATCCACAATATCCCCCCAAGCAGCCCCAGAAGCAACAGGCTTAATTGAAACAGCAGTGTCCTTATCCAGGCTAGTGTCTTTTATAACAGGTACCTCATTGGAGCTCTTGTCGAGAGGTGCAGGCCTGGTGGGGGAATATAAGACTCCGTGCTTGTCCGTGTCCCACAATGGATCCAGAGTCTAGGATCCCGAAACAGTTTTCATCCATCCCGGGTGTGTTAGAGCTTCCGTGGCAGTCCAGGCGGGGTCTAAAACGTCCGGGGCAGTCTGAAGACCAAAACGAGAGCAAATTAAGGAGGCGGTGGAAGAAGGAGCCGACGTAGCAGTGGAAGTTCTCCGCGGGTGTAGTGGATCCAAAAATATCAAGTCAGTTTCCCCCAAATGCGACTCCTGCAGCCACGGTGACTCTCCTGAGTCCTACACTGGATGTAGCAGGAGGATCACCAAGTGTTGCACTCCGAAAAGCTGGCACATTAAGTTCCGCAGCAGTAACCTGTAATTTAGGTGAGGAAACACTCAAAGGCTCTGCAGACATCAACTCAGAAGGCGCAGTATTAACAGAAGGCTTCTCCACAGGGAAAGATGTGTCCGATATGTCGCCAGAAGGGTAAGACGTCCCTCTGTGCAATAACAGATCAGGGGCTGCCTCAGTCAGCAGTGTAGTGGTAGAGGATAGGACCTCACTGGTGCAGAGCTGAACACCAACTGAGCTCTCCATAGCTGTGACCAGAGTTCCCCCTACTGACAAGAGTAGGGGACATTTTTATTGAAAACAAAAATTGTACAAACAAGCCAACATAAAATGCATCAATAAGAAATATACAGGAAAACCAAAAAGAAAAAGAAAGCAAAATTAGGAAAAGGAAATGGAAAAACAACAAAAATACTGCATAAGTCCTTCAAGTTATAGCTGAGTCAGTATTTGTGATCCATGGAAGGGCTGTCCACAGGCCAAAAGAGACGATGCCGAATACAAAGTCCTTTCATGGTTGTATATTTTCTTTAAGTCCGCTACTATCTTCCCTTCAAGTTCCGAATAAGAACAAAACTTTTGTTTCAAGGTAAACATACATCTTGACATCCAAATGTTCCATTTAATGACAAGAAATACAAGGTTCAAAGTGTCTCTATGCCATCGAGACCAGTGAGAGGGAAAAACACCATACATAACATTGTGATATGTTACTGTAGAGAATATAGGAACATCCCAGGAGTCGGCCAAGTAAGGCCAACAATTCGCAATATAAGAGCAATCAAAAAACAAATGTGAAATAGTCTCCGGGGTAGCAATACAGAGAGGTCTAGAGCAAAATCGATCCTGAGACTGTTTATGTTTATGGTTTGCTTTCACATTTATCCGTTCGTGACAAGATAACCAGTGGAAGTCCCACATGTGGCCCGGGATCCTAGAACATCGCAACAGGACTAGAAGCGAGGGTAGGTAACTGTCCGGACATTTTGGAAAAGGGGCTTGCACCTTACAAACAGAGGACAAAAGCGTCTTGTACAGTGCCTTGTGTGGATTCATAATAAGAGTCTGAGGCGACACTTGCCATTGTTTTAAACGGAGAAACATATGCTTAATGTACACCGGGACATCCCCATGTTGTCGCAACACACCCAAAGAATTATGTTCCCACATATGAAACCAATACCTACAGGAGTCGTAAAACCACGCTTCCCACCCTCTCTGGGTGTTAACCAGCAAAGGCTGCAGGTTGGCCAAAAGAAAAATGCTAGTAAAGAAAAGCAACGGATTAATCATCTGGACACCGCCTTCAAAAGTAGGCAAGTAAGTAATATTCCTCTTAATCGGATTCAACCGACTGCCCCAAAGGGCTTGAAAAAATAAGCTGAATACCATTGTTTCCAGCTGTTTTGGGATGGGGAATACATAACTTAAATACAAGAACAGAGGGAGAAGATAAGTTTTAATCAGAAAACTTGTTTTCTTCCCAATCTGACCCTTGTTCCAAGAGGTCACCATGCTCGGCCCTGTTTCAACTTCTCTTCCCAGTTAAAGGAATCAGAATCTCTCGTCCCAAAATAAACACCTAATATCTAATTTGGCCTTCTATCACACGAAAAGACCAATGTTATCTAAAGAGATGGAGGATGAACCCAACCAAATCCCTATACTCTTACCAAAGTTTATACTTGCTCCAGAGAATGCACCAAAAGAGGAACATTCCTGGAGAGAGACAAGCGCCGAAGCCTCGTCAGCTACAAGGAAACACACATCGTCAGCATATGCAATCACCGTGAACGGCGATAGCAGTGCCGAACATGAGATGGCACAGATCTAGGGGTGGGCATTAAGACGTCGGAGCAACACATCCAGAAAAAAAACATATAATAGAGGGCTCAGTGGGCAACCTTGGCGGACTCCCCGTTTCACCGGGATCATCGGGCCCGCCCAACCATTAATCAGCAGAACAACAGTCGCCGTCTTATAAAGTGTTTGAATCCAGCGAATCATCTTATCAGGAATGCAGGAAATGCAATACGCTCCATAGAAAATCATGATTAACGGAGTCAAGGCAGCCTTTTGGTCTAATCAAACAATAAGCCCGGAAACAGAGTCCGATAAACCATGCGAAAATAGTTCACGGAGAAGAATCAAGTGTTCAGAAATTCTCCTGTTAGGTAGAGAACAGGATTGGGCTGGTGAATAACTATTTCAGCTAACCCTAGCAAACGTTGAGCGATGAGTTTCGTCAATATCTTAAAATCTGTATTTAACATGCAGAGGGGGCGCCAGTTGTCAAGGGACTGAATGTCACCTTTCCGTTTATATTCATAAATCAAAGTGCCCTTAGTAAACTCCAAGGGGATATGTTCAGAGGCAAGAAGGGAGGCAAACACAGAGGTCAATTCCGGAAGGAGGTGTTCCCCCAAAAATTTATACAAGGCAGTAGGAAGGCTCGTCCGGACCAGGGGTCCGAATGAAGGCAAGGAAGAGATAGCTAACCGAATTTCCTTTTCCGTGAAGGGTTGACATGCAATTTCTGCACTCTGCAAGGAGGGAAGGAACATCAAGGGCACCTGCACAGTTGTCCCAGGTCCACTGACACAGTAGGTAGAGGAGAAAACAATGCAGTCATATGGTCAACAATTTGACATAAGTCCGAATGGGAGGTACAAAGATCTCCATTTAAATTGATAAGACATGACATTGATTTATGGGCAATCTGATGATAATTAGATTCAAGCGGGCAAACAACTTCCGGGTATCTTTCACAGCATAACTATGTTGGTGGTACAGTTGTTCATGACTGTTTAGACTGGAAATCCAACATGTCCTTCCCGACTAATTGTATTTGTTGCACAAGATCCTGCCCGTCAAGTATGCTAGTGACAGTAAAGACTGAAAATGAGCTCTCTTCCGTAAATATACAAGATAATCAGACCTGCTTTTTGTATGACTATAGGATTTCAACAATCCAGTTAGAGTACGTTTCGTATCCATCCACCACTGAATTGGATCATCATAAATGGTGTATACTGACTTACGGGCATGAATAAATGACAAAAGGGTTTGCTGAAATGATGGTACCTGTAATAAGGATACATTAAATTTCCAGAAACCCGGCCCTTTACCACAACTGTCAGGAGATCCAAAACTAACAGAAAGCAGCTTATGGTCAGAAAAGGCTACCGCCTGTACTACAGCCAAAGTAACTTCCAAAATACTTGATGTAAAAACAAAATCAATGCGGGTGGCCAGCCTACCCTTCTGAAATGTGGGAGTATGCTGTTTCGTGAAAGAAAAATAAGAGTCCGTCAAATGGGCAGTACAAATCATGCGTCCCAGTACAAGTGAGTCACAATAGTTTTTTAGTAGTAGCAAAGGAACTCTTATCCTGAAGACTAAGGCCACAGTTAAAGTCACCAGAAAATAAAATCCTGAAAGAAGAATGTAAATAAGGACGAATTAAATCAAAAAGAGCTATCCGCTCAGTTTTCGGTTGGGGGGCATAGACATTCACCACCCGATATGGGCATTGCCCGAGCAAAAAATCCAAAATCAAAGCCTACCAGGGGCCAAATCAAACAGCTTCAAAAGTCTAAACTCGGGAATATTAATTAGAATGCCAAGACCAGAGCAGGAGTCTTGGCCTATAGACCAAAAAGAAGGACCCATAAGCCAGTCTCGTTGAGCCAGTCGGATCTCCTGCACAGTATGGAATCTCGTATCCTGTAAAAAAAAAATCCCAAATGGCAAAAGCCTCAAAAAAGAAAACACCAGCCGTCTCTTGTCCACACGCTTTCAGACTATTTACATTGACAGTATGGCAGGTAAATTGTGACATGGCAGCACACAAATGAGGTAACCAGCACTATCAAGTCTTTTCTTTCCAGCTACCTTAGTCCCTTTTCAGCCTAACCTTGGCCTTCCGTTTTTGTGAAAGGCCTGTGCTAGATGAATTTCAGAATCATCAAGACCATCAGGGAGGGAAGAAGCGATAGAGGAAGAGTCAGATTCACCACCTGCATCGTCGATATCGACTGAAGCACCTCAAATGCATTCGATAGTGCATAGGAAGGAGCTGGCGAGGCTCTCGAGGGGACGATAAGGTGGAACCAGATCGTAATGACCATGACACATTACTTTGGCAGGTTCACGAGGGAGGCATAGCATTAGAGCCGTGTCCTGCACCACATCCTCTAGCTCCATAGGACATGCTGAGATTGGTGCCTTCCCATGGGGTGGAACCTTTTAGCTGACAAAGGTACAGTACTACAGGAGGCTTCAAACCAAAGCTTTAGGGAGGGGAGTCACCTCATGGAGGGGGCTTCCAATGTGGTGCGAAGGCGAGCTTTCTGAGCTTGAGTAATTACAAAACGTTGATCCACACCACCATCATGTGTTACCTTAGTATGTGCCACCCAGGGACATGATTGAAATGTGTGGCCCATCTTGCCACAAAGATTACACCTGCAGTCATTCAGACAATGCATACCCACATGACCCATTTCACCACAGTTATTACATTTAATCTTATCACACACACTGCTCAGATGTGAGGGATCCCCGCATCTATAACACGCTTTGGGTTGGCCAAGGTAAAACAGAACTCCTCTATCCCGACCTAAAAAAAAGGAATTTGGTAAGTGCACTGGTCCAGATTCAGAAACATTCAACATTACTTTAAATTTCCAACCCCCTGTCCATATGTTTTCAGAGTCTAAGATTGCCTCTGGCTGACCTTGTAAAGTACAACGCTGTTTTAACCAACAAACAATATTAGAGACATCTACTCCCTCATTGCGAAACATAACAGTAACTATCTTGAAAGCTGGTTTTGAGAGGGGTATAGCTTGAAATGGGGTCCAAAGAGCAGTGTTACACAAGACATGATATTTCGACCAAAAACGGTCAAGACCACGAGATGTCTGAAAACTAATGTCAAAAGTTAGTTCCCTGAGACATGTATCAGGGCATATATTTGTGTGCAAAAACTTCAATGAATCCTTCAACAGTGTTCTGCCACATACACATGGTCAGGGGTCCAGCTCACACCCTATAGGAAAGCCGGACAGCATTGTGATGCTTAGCTGCCAGAACCGGAAATTTAAAGAAAGAAGAGAAGGACCTCACTGGTCCAGTTCAAGGAAAAGGAGGTCGAACAGTGGCAGAGGTCCCTTCAGCCATAGGGTCTGAACCGGAGAGAGTCTGTGTAGCAGGGACCTTGTTAAGGTCCAGGACTGGATTCTGAGTCAAACGGAGCTCTACAGGAAGGTCCAAAGGGTCTTTCACATTTTGGGAAATCTGTTCTCCCTCATCCATTATCATATCTTGCACAGGTTGAGGGGATCATATAGGGGACGGCCCCGAGACCCAAGAACCTGCCTAGGGGTCTTGCACCCATCCTGCCGCCCGAAGCGCCGCATCTACTGACCATGTAGGGGCAACAGTAGGGTTTACCTGAACAGGAGAAGTCTGAGAAGTCGACAAATCAGCCTGGGATACAGAGGGCGGGCTCGCCACTGAAAAAGTACTCACGGGTTCCTCCACCACGAAGGAATGTCCAGAGACAGCTTCAACAGACGTCTGGCAAAGCTCCTTCTCAGAGACTCAAGGCAAGTCTGCAGAGTCCTTAACAAAAGTGCCCACTGGAGCCATAGGCACACCTTCATGCTGCACACTCCATAGATCCTGCTGCAAGCCCAGCTCAGCGGACATACGACAGCGGTCCGCCTCCAACAAACAGTCGTGCGGCACAAGCACTGCCAGACTCGAAGGTTCCGAGGCAAAGGAAGTGTGCTTCACTTTCGGTCCCCGTGAACACTCAGGCCGAATCAGACCAACCTCGTCGAAACAAACCATCGTCGGAACAACAGGCACCTCCTGCAAATCATCTCCCAACACCGAAGATACAGGTAAAACATTCCGATAAGTTGTCGTGGTCTCCTCAGAGACAGAGAACAGTAGTCGAGACCAGGTCTCCTGTCTCCACAGCTCCAGCAACTGCAGGCAGCAGAGCGTCCTCCATCTTGGACAGGGAATCCCCTCTGACAGAGTAGGGGAATTTCCCCGGTGTCCTGGCCAAATTTCCCTCATTCACTAAAAATACCACCAACAGCTTAATCTGGTTCAAGGTCAGTTGGCACTCATCTGCATTCTGCACCCCTGGGTCGTGCCTGAAAATAGGCAGGATTTGTCTAGTGCACTTACCCAGTCAACAAAAACTAAATAAATAAATATGCCCAGGTTATTTGCAAGACAACCATTTCTTTTATCAGGCATATCGTTTCTTTGTATCCTAGGGTTGCCCACTTTCTGGGGAGGCAGTGAGGGTTTTAGCTGCTCTGAAGGTGCGCTTTCCCTTTCTGCACTATCATGCCTGCACCACTCCCTTTCAGAGCAGACCTGCTCCTAGCAAAGCGGTCCAAGAGCTTGGCAGCCTCCTGCACTGTTTTTCGATCTCAGTCCTCTAGCCAGGTTTTCAGCTCTGCTGGGCAAGCACAAAAGAACTGCTTCAAAAGTACAACATCCTCAATTTTCTCTACAGAGTCTGCTTTTATCAGTTCCTACCAATGTTTCAAAATCTGATGTTGTTTTGTGGCTAGTTCCTTGTAGCGCATGTCACGGCTTCTCCTGAGCTTATGGAACTTAACTCTGTATGCTTCAGCTGTCAAGTCATACTTTTTTAACAATACAGCTTTAAGTTTGCCATAATCATTACTGTCCTGATTGTCCATTTGACCCAATGTGTCACGATCTGTACCGGTAAGCTGCAGGGATAGCTGGAAACTCCAGGACTCTCTGGGAATTTTTGTCTGAATGCATACCTTTTCAAATGAATTTAAAAAGGCATCCATATCTTCCTCCTCTTTAAATTCAGCTATCAATTTAGAATTTAATTTGTAACCCAGTCCCGGAGGTCCAGGTTCACCCATGCCACTTACCTGCTCTGGCACTGGTCTTTGGAGTTGTAGATTCTCCAGTTCAAATTTCCTCTGGTGCTCTCTCTGCTCTTGCTTGGCCTCTCTCTGAAGCTGTCACTCTCCTTCCTCTCGCTTAGCCTCTTGCTGCTCTCGCATCTCCTCTCTCTCCATCTCTAGCTTCATCTGTTCAAACTCTCTTTGCTGCTGGGCTTCAAACCTTTTCTGCTTGAATTCCAGCTCCATTCTCCTCAACTTTATCTGCAGCCTGATCCCTTCTGGCTCCAGCATGGTGGTGACCCTCACCTGGTGCCGTGGCTCTCAGTTCACACTGGTCTCGCTGCCCTCCTCCCTGGGACTGGACACTTCGATAGACTGGCACCACCATGTCCTAGGTCTGGTAACAGAAATATAGAAACATAGACTTTGACAGCAGATAAGGACTGCTTGACCCACCTAGTCTGCCCATTTCCCTAACTACTGGATAAGCTGCAGATCCTAGTTAACCAACAGCCAATTTCTTCCTACACCCCACAAGAACTGCCTTATGTCTGTCCCATGCATTCTTGAATTCTCCCACAGTTTTAGACCCCGCAACCTCCTCAGGAAGGTGGTTCTATGTGTCCACCACCCTCTCTGTGAAAACATATTTCCTCACACTGCCCCGAACTGTCACCCCTCTATCTTCAAATTGTGTTCCCTTGTTCTTGCACATCTCTTTTTCTGAAAGATGCTACCCTATTGGACTTTGTTGATTCCACTAAGGTACTTAAAAGTTTCTATCATGTCCCCCCCTCTCCCTTCTTTCCTCAAGAGTGTACATATTAAGCTCCTTTAGTCTCTCCTCATAAGGCTTCTCTTGCAGACCCTGAACCATTTTAGTTGCCCTCCACTACACTGCCTCTATCCTGTCTATGTCCTTGCAGAGATGGGGGCTCCAGAACTGGACGCAGTACTCCAGATGAGGTCTCACCAGCTGTCTGTACAGAGGGATAACAACTTCCTGTTTTCTGCTGGTGATGCCTTTCCCTATACATCCTGGAATAACCCCAGCAGTTCCTACTGCCTTCTCACATTGCTTGCTAACCTTAAAGTCATCTGATATGATTACCTCCAGGTCCCTTTCCATTTTTGTTCTTGTTGCTACCTCCCCCCAACATTGTGTACTCTTCTCCTGGGTTTTTGTTTCCCAGGTGCATTATTTTGCACTTCTTTGCATTGAATCCAAGCTGCCATACTTCGGACCATTCCTCCAACCTTGCCAAGTCCCTTCTCATCCTTTTCACCCCTCCTTGTGTATCAACCCTGTTGCTGATCTTTGTGTCATCTGCAAAGAGGCATACTTTTCCTTCCAGTCCTTCTGCAATGCCACTTATAAAGACATTAAAAAGGACTGGACCCAGTACTGAACTCTGCGTTGCCCCACTAGTAACCCCCCTTTCTTCAGAGTGGACTCTGTTTACTATTACCTTCTGTGTCCTGTTTTCCAGCCAATGTTTTACCCAGGCTACCACCCTGGAACCCACTCCCAGGCTGGCTAATTTGTTTATTAATCTTCTGTGTGAGACTGTGTCAAATGCCTTGCTAAAGTCTAGGTAGGCCATGTCCATAGCCCATTCCTGGACTACTACTTTGGTCTCCTAGTCAAAGAAATCAATTAGATTCATCTGACATGACCTTCCCACTGTGAATCCATGCTGTCTTTGGTCCTGTGCCACACTGGCCTCTAGGTACTCAACAATTCTTTCTTTCAGAAGTGATTACATCATTTTCCCAACTACAGAGGTCAAACTGACAGGTCTGTAGTTTCCTGCCTCTGTCTTGCTTCCACTTTTGTTAAGGGGAATCACATCCACCCTCCTCCAGTAGTCAGGTACCACACCATCCTCCCATGATTTGTTAAAAAGGGTAGTCAGTGGTGTCACTTGTTCTCCCCTTAATTCTTTTAGAATTCTGGGGTGAATCCCGTCAGGCCCCATTGCTTTGTCCACCTTTAGTTTTAGTAGTTCTTTCAGAACCCTTTCTTCTGTGAAAGGACTGGTATCACCCCCTCATCCAGAGTACTTCTGTTAATTGGATTAGGTACCTCCCCCTCCTCCTTTTTGTTAATACTGAGCAGAAGTATTCATTCAGTATCCTTGCTTTTTCACTGTCCCTCTCTGCCCACCCACCGTCCATTCTATTCTGTCTCACTATCCCTCCCTTTGTGTTTCTATGCTCCCTAATGTACCTATAAAAGGTTTTATCCCCCTTCTTAACCGAATTGGCTAGCCTTTCCTCGGTTAGGGCCTTTGCTATTCTGACTGCCTTCCCTCTTCCTTCTGCTTTAGCTGGTACAGTTCTCTGTCCTGCTCCTTCCATGTTTCCTTTTACTTCCTAAATCCTATCTTATTCTCCCAAACCTTTCCTGCCACCTCTTTTGAGAACCATAGTGGCTTTTTCTTTCATTTTGATTTTTTTTATTTGCTTCACACAAAGGCTTGTTGCCTCTGTGATGGCAGTTTTGATGTTTCTCCTTTGTTGCCCCACCCCTCCTTCTTGCCTGTTTGCTAGTGCTTTTCCAAGGCGCTCTTTCATTTTGACAAAGTCAGCCCTCCTGAAGTCCAGTACCCTTACTTTTGTATGGCTTGAATCTGCAGCTGAGTTTATTGTGAACCACACTGTTTGGTGGTCACTTGTTCCCAGATGGCTATGCACTTCTACATCTGAGATCCTCTCACTGTACCCATTTGAGAGTATGAGGTCTAAGATTGCTCCCTCCTGAGTGGGTTCCAACACTAGCTGTCTGAAGCATGCCCCCGTAGGGCATCGAGAATGGCCCTACTTTTAGATGTGGCTGCAGCAAAGGTGCTCTAGTTAACATCTGGCATATTCACTTCGCCCATCAACAATATCTCCCCTTTCTCTGCTATCCGAAGGATGCCTTCTTTCATATCCTCGTACATTCCCTCCTCCTGAGATGGGGGTCTGTATACAACCCCTGTGCAGATTGTGGTGCCATTTCCAGTCTCTAAGATGACCCACAGTGCCTCCTCTCCTCTGTTTACTCTTTTGTTCCATTGCTTTTATCCCTTCCCTTATATAGACAGCTACTCCTCCTCCTCCTCTTCTACCCCCCCATCTCTCCTGTAGGTTGTGTACCCTGGTATGTTAACATCCCAGTCATTGTTCTCTGTGTACCATGTTTCTATGACTGAAGCAATATCCAGGCACCCCTCATCCATCAAGGCTACCAGTTCAGGGAGCTTATTGCCCAGACTACGGGCATTGATACTCTTTACCCTCCATTTCTTGATGGCCTTATCCCTTTTTGCTCCATCCCTGTTCTTACTGCCTTTGTCATTTTCTCCATTTACCCCTGCCCTTCTCCCTATTGACATCTCTATCTTGGTGTTTACCTTACTAACTACCTGATTTTTTTGGGGGGCTAGGATTTCCCAGCTCCTTTCCAGTACCTCCCCCTTGGCTAGTTTAAATGCTTGCCAGTGAAGCATTTAAATCTATCACCTAGGATCCTGGGTTCCCTCCTTAAGAGATGCAGACAATTGCGCCAGTATAGGCCTGTATCAATCCAGGTGGACCACCAGTCCCCAATGAAGCCAAACCCCTGAGCTCTGCACCAGTTTTCAACCACTGATTGAATCCCATGGTGTGGAACACTCTAGCCTCACCCATGCCATAGACAGGCAGCACCTCTGAGAAGGTTACTGTGCGTGCTACTTGTCTAAGGCCCCTCCTCAACTCCACAAACTCATCCTGCACTCTTCTGATCCCTTTCCTAGCCAGGTCATTTGTCCCTAGGTGGATAATGACATCTAGCTCCCTCCCCCATGTAGCTGCTCCCGCTATCCTAAGGATTTGCTCCCTGTCCCTCCAAGCCATGGTGCTTGGCAGGCACCTTACCTCCCTCTCCCCTCCCTCCCCCAGTTCTACCCTCCTAACAATGGAGTCCCCCACCAGAAGTTATTTCCTTCCCCTGTGGGGTCCCATGCCACCCTCCTATGGGTCTCCTTTGTGGAGGTTCCCAACATCCTCCTTGTTCTCCACTGTGGGTGCCTCTATAGAGGAACCACACTCTGCCAGAGTGGCATATGAATTGTGGAGAGGTACAACTGGAGAGATGCACCTCTGTTCCACCACCCTCACCCTCCCTAAGCCCACTGTGGTCCAACCACTCCTCTTTCTTGGCAACCTCTGAGGCAGCAGCAGTGGCCCTGGTGATCCCTGGGGTGAAAGGAGGTCCCTCAAATCCTGGTCAACTCAGCCTGGAGATGAGCAGCCTCCTCTCTCAGCTGAAAGATGTGCCTGCAGATGGGTTAACACCACATCCTCCAGAATGTCTCCTGGAAGACTGCTGCTCCACAGCCACTGCACTGCACCGCTCCCATCATGTCTTATTTCTGGTCCCTTAACTGTTATTTTGAATACTTACTCTTTCCTCTGTTTATTTATTTATTTTTTCACATATATAATTTTTTTTCTCCCTACTTATCTACTGCCTCCTTGCCCTTAAAGCTCCTGATCTTCCTGTTCTGAGACAGGAAGTTCCTATATTTCTCAGTAGCCTCCTTACTTGTTCAGAGTCAGACCTCCAGCAGCTAGCGGGGATGGACAGCTACTCTTTTCCTTCTAGGATAGTGAGTCTTTTGTGGCTCTGTGATCACTCCCTTCCTGCTCCCAAACAGGAAGTTCCTGTTGTTAGTCAAATCCTGTGCCTATAAAAGTATAACTGGCTAAGGGTGGGGGGTGGAGGGGAGGGAAGGAGGGCAATGTAGTCAAAATAGAGAAGTATATGTCTAACAGTACCTCCTTCCTCTTGCTGTTCTCTGCCTGTTCACTGCCAGAAACTATCAAGGGCAGTTTTTAAATCCTAAACACCTGGCTTCCTTCTGGTTAAGCCACTTCCCCTAATGTACAGCTCCTCCTACACCTAGATAACTGCACAGATAACAGTTCACTTCAGCCAACTCAGACAAGCACCTAGATAACTGTACAGATAACAATTCACTTCAGTCAACTTAGACACACACACTAACTCTCTTTTTTGTTTGTTTGTTTTTACCCTAAATTGAAGGTCCCAGTAGTAGAGTTCTAGTTCTTTAGTCCCAGTAGAGGTATATTTTTAACAGCACCTCCTTCCTCTTGCTGTTCTCGGCCTGGTCTCTGCCAGAAGCTATCTAGGGACATTTTTAAATCCTAAACACCTGGCTTCCTTCTGGTTAAGCCACCCCCCCAATTTACAGCTCCTTCTACACCTAGATAACTGCACAGATAACAATTCACTTCAGCCAACTTAGACAAACACACTAACTCTTTTTTTATTTGTTTTTACCCTAAATTGAAGGTCCCAGTAGTAGAGTTCTAGTTCTTTAGTCCCAGTAGAGAAGTATATTTCTAACAGCACCTCCTTCCTCTTGCTGTTCTCTGCCTGTTCTCACTGCCTGTTCTCATGAACTGTGACTCGAGGTCTTGGGGAGTCACTTGTACATCAGCTGCCACAAGAGCCTCCACAAGGTGCTGTTTGTTTTGCTCCACGCAAAGGACTCTTCTCTCCTTTCACAACTACCTTAGGTATTCCGCAGTGTACTCGCTGTAGGCGGAAGTCATATTCTTCCCTAATCTACGGCTACACTAGCTTGCACCTGAAAAAAAATAGAACAGGTGTGGAACTTTGAATGTAACCAAAATTAAATATTTCTCTTTTTTTTTAAATCACTGCCATGTTTTGTGTGTGAACTGTCACAGTTTATCAATCTGACACACTGAACTGTTAAGGCTCATATCACCAAATAATTTCACAGTATGCAAACAAATATTTTTGATTGCAGCGCTGCAAAGTAAATCTTTTATATTGCACCCTGCCAACCAGATCTGTCACAAATGCACTCCGGGGGTCAGGCCCTCTGCTCCCACAGTGCCCAACCTCAAAGTGCAATATGTGAACAGGAGACAAACAGGGACATCTTCCTGTCTGTTTTGGATCTGGGCAACTATCAGTCTCGAGCCCTGGAGTCAAATATGAACCCCTTTTTTGCTAGCACACCCAGATAACAGGTCCAAATATCACATCATCTTCAGGGAAAGCAATGCAATACTTAACCCAATGGCCACACAGCCTGGCTCACAATCCCCCTTATGACTCAATCAAGATCTAGGTATTTTCTTACCTTGCTGCATATGGTGCCACACTATAAGCACTTTAACAGTTCTGTCACAATTATCTACACTGTCCCAGCATTCACACTCAAAATGAGAAACTGTCTCAGGCAGGATTTCATGGAAAATAGAGTTTATTAAAATTAAAAATAGTAAATAAAATACAGAACACAGCACATGTAACATTAAGTGTATAGTCATAAAAATAAATGGACAAGTATAAACAAACCACCTTATACTGAGTAACTGATCCTACCTCAGTTTCAGTTGGTAACTAGTGGTGCTGAAATTTCCTAATTTTGGTAGAAGTGCTTCTTAAGAGTCCAGAACACAAGTGTTTCTTGAAAGTCCACACACAAGTATGCAATGTTCCTTCAGCAACTTGACAATATCGGGGGGGAGAGTACAACCCAGCTTGTGAAGTCACAGCTCTGTGGCAATGCTAGCTGAGAGGTCACTTACATTCCTGCATACTGAATTAGTCACAGGCCACTGCACACTGTTAAAAATTCAATTAAAAAATATATTCTTCCTAATTAGTGAGCAGCATGCTTTATGACAGGTCAGAATTGCCCCTTTGATCTTCAGAAGAACATCCTGAAAGACACTTATTTTAGTTATGAGGATCTTCACAGGTCTCTGTCAGCATGTGCTTTCCTCTTGATAGGTCATAAAATGCAATATTTTATAACAGGTTTCCTAGGTTCAAAGCAGTACCTGTTATATCAGGTAACACAGGCTTTGACAGGCAGGTTTCAAAAGGAAGCCTTTAATTAATTTATCCACTGGGTCAGGAATAGGGCAGATCTTTCTTTTCTCTCTGTTTGAATCCTGTGCTCCATGATGCTTTGCTGCTTGGCCTGTTTTCCGAAGCTGAAGTCTAAAATATATATTTATACCAAAATTATATGCTCCTACCTAGTAAATAGTTATCCTGTTACAGTGAGTTTCAAAGATCTGGCACAGGGACATGCAGTAGGGACCTGTCAGCTGATCAAAGGGCTTGGGAGAAGAGCTGAGGGAATAGTAGGGAGGCTAGAGAGACAGGGATGCCAGCTGTAATGATACAGTCAGTCAGGAAGGCAAGAGCAAGGAGCCGGTGGGAGAAAGAGGATGGCCAGTTAAAGTCCGCATAGAGCTGAAAATGGTGTTTCAAATGTGGGGAGGCAGTGGCATACTTACAGATACTGTTGTAGGTCATGTTCCACTTGTTAAGTAAGGTCTTTGATGCATTTAGGTAAGTGATGGCTTTGTAGGAGAGTGCCAGAAGTAACATGCCACCAGCGATAGCCAAGTATCTCAGAGGGATTGAGCACGTGACTGGTTTTATATGCAACACCAATTTTGCTGTTGTGAGACTTACAGGTAGTCAGAATGTGCTGATCAAAGTTAAGGTTTTCATCAAGTAGGACTCCAAGGTATTTGAACAAACTTACTGAATCTAGAACAGAGCCATCCCCACAGGGTATTTTAAACAGGACACGGGTAGATTTTAATTTAGCAGCGGAACCAAAGAGCATTGACTGAGTTTTTCAGACATTGAGTATTAGCTTATGACTAGACGGCCAGGACTGAATGGCGCTAAAGGCAGAACAGTGAGTTTGGTTAACCTGGTGTATATACTTGGAGCTATAGTACAGAACAAGGCCATAAGCATATAGGATGGATGAGCAGTCAGGGATGCTTATCATGATCCTGTTAATAAATATTGAGAAGAGAAGTGGGCCTAGTATGGACCCCTGAGGGACACATAGATTTTTTTATCACCACTGTATTTGTTGCCCTGCTGCAGTGTGTCCGGCGTGGGGCATCCAGCTGCCGGCTTTGCCCACCCAGAGATCTGGCTGACTCTAACTGCACCTAGAAGGATCTGGGATGGCCATCTTGCCATCCTGCTGGAGGGCCACCCTATGCCTCTCCCAGCCAGAACAGCCCCAGAATCCACCCCGACGGGACTCCTCACAAGTCTCCAGGCAGCACAGAGTACAGCCATCAGGCTGCACGGTCACATCCAGACCATTTTCCTTCATGTTTCAGTTCCCATTGGAGCATGGCATGCAGTGATGTCCAGGCACAACGTGCCAACATCCACTGTGCTCTACCACACTGTCACCAATGCTGGTAGTACCTACAGGTGTCCCAGAGGCTGCTACAGCATGGTGAATGTCCCTAGCCCACCCCAGGACTCAGAGATCAGTCTGCGGATGCTCAATCCTAGACCTCCCCTGCCAACCCCCAATGACCTGGGCTCATTCCTGAACCCAGGTTGCCAACATGGTTTGAGGTGTGGCATCCAGTGCCTCAACCCTCAGCACCACTGGGCCAGCCTGACACCTAGATTAATAGATGTTTGATCAGACAAGGCTTAGTTAAAGTTCATGACCTGAGCTCTAGTAGATAAATAGCTACTAAACCAAGCTATTAGTGGTGGGAGAAACCACGGGATAAAAGATTGTCAAGGAGAGGGGATGGTCCACAAGGTCAAATGCCTTGGTAAGGTCAATGAAGGCTGAACTGGTAAGAAGGCCCAAATCCATGGCACATAGGTCATCATTTGTGAGATGGAGAAGAGCAGTCGATGTACTGTGCCCTTTATGAAAACCATGTTCATTTGGTGACAGGAGATTATGCTTGGATAAGTAGTCACTGACTTCGGTGGCTACTAACTTTTCAAGTATTTTACTCAGTACTGATAGTATAGCTATGGGTTGGTAGTTGGCGATGTCTTTTTGTCCCCTTTTTTAAAGATCGGGGTGACTTTTGTGATTTTCCAAATGTCTGAGATATGGCCATGACAAAGGGAGAGGGTTAGGATTTTGTACAAAGGTAGGGCAATAAAGGGTACCGCCAGCTTTAAGAGTTTAGGTTATAGGCAATCAGAGCCAACCCTGGTATTGTGCAAGATGGAGTTTAGTAGTTTAAGCACCTCAGCTTTAGAGATGGCCTTGAAATAGAAGGGTGGGTGCAGGGCTGGAGAGGTGGAGGGAGTAGGTTGAAGGGTAGGTGGCTTGGTAGACTGCAAACAGGATGTGAAGTCAGACAGGTCTGAGAAATGTTTATTAAAGGAGTTTGTGATCATTGCCAGATCATTACAATGGATGCCATTAATGATCATATAGTTCATGGAGGATGGTCACGTGATGCAGAGCTCGAGTTAGCTGCTTCTTCCTGGAGCTCTGACCACCCGACCAATATTTACGTCTTATAAAGTAATTTTCAGCAATTTCAGACATCGCTACTACTCTACCTGTGTTTATCGTGAAGACTTCTCCTGACTGGTCGCATCTGATGGAAGTGGAAATGAGGAAAGCCCTGCCAAGGCACACGCCACCGGTTACTCTGGAGAAGGCCCGAAAAAATCTAGGGGCCTCAGCCACACACTAATCTAGCTCCATTCCGCAGACACCGATCGACTCTGAACCGCCACCTTAGCCAGTTTTTATGAATTCTGAACTTTCAAGGTTGAAATGAAAGAGCTTGCAGGAGAAGTTAAAAGTATTACGCGTGCCCTGGAGGATTTAACGCCATAAACTATGGACAATGAAGCCCGTATACGATCAGTGGAGCAAAGGAATGAGAAAATAGAGCTGGATTTAGCTGTCATGAGACAACGTATCTCTAAATTAGAAGGCAAGGTCGAGGACCTGGAAGGTCGTAGCCATCGAAACAACGTTGTAATCATTGGCTTACCAGAGAAGGAGGAAGGGGGTGATCCCATTAAGTTTGCTAAAAGACTAGTGGAAAAGATTGCCGGTCCCTCACCCTTTGGGCATGTCTATACAATAGAAAGAGCCCATCGAGCCCTAAGAGCGTCACCTCCAGCTAGAGCCCCTCCACGCACCTTCATTCTCTGCTTTTTAAATTATCTGGAACGCCAGCATTTCTTATTAAAAATAAAAGAATTAAAGGAATTACGATGGGAGGGTGCCACACTGAGAGTGGTGCAAGATCTGCCACTGTCCATACGGCAGAAAAGAGTGACCTATCACCTGATTATCACCAAACTAATTGCAGCTGATATTAGGTTCAGGATGGGCTATCCTGCTCGTTTTCAGGTGCTGGTAGCTGGATCTTGGCGCGGATATGAGAGCTATGAATCCACCTCTGAAGCCCTTCAACTTGCCTTTCCTAATTTGTTTAAAACACCCTGAACTATGCTGAAGCTGAAGTCCCTCAGTATACCTCTACAACGAGGCAGGATTAGGTCTGTTAAAAGGTGTTTCAGTGTATATCGTGCTCTATAAAATAATTGGCAGGATGCTGGTTCAAGTTCCCACCAAATAGCGCTTCTTCTGGACCTTACCCATGTTTGACTCTTATTTTCACTCTTACTTTTACTCGCATGGGAGAAACCGGTTGGTTTTGGTCAAAGTATCTCCCCCCCCAGCTTACCGATGGACAGTCTTCTGGCTTCAAAGTTTGCCTGCTTTCTTTTGCCTTTTCTAATTTTGGCAGGGCATACTGAATCTCAATAAAAGAGACTCCCGAGTTGCTAATTTATGCGGGCTGCTGTACGGAGAAGTGACACAATTTTCTACCGCTAGGTGGAGACAGAGACCGTTAGATGATCTCGATCACTGTTCAAGACACTGTACTGAATCTGTTATTTTAATATCGAGTTCAAGGGAACACGATGAAAGTCCACTTTTTATATCCCGCTTCTCTGGCAGGATGCAATAAGCCATTTGTTTAAGTAGTGCTGCTCTTTGGGGGCTTCTGTTTTAAGTTTGGCAACATTGGGAAACGATTCCTTGCAAGCAATAGAAATATGGTTCTGTTAATGCGTGAGCCAAGTTCTAAAAAACTTAGTAGTGTTGTTAAAGTTGTTAAAAGCTGTCATTTGGGGCTTTGTATATGCTGATGAACGAGGGCAATTTCAGTGGGAATCTCTCCTTCCCCCTCCTTTATTAAGTGTTATTTCAACAGAAACATTTTATAGATAATAGTGATTAATGTGTAGTATTTTCCCATGACTCAGGATAATAGGGGGTGTGTATAGCTGACTTTGGAAGGTTGGGTGGAAAGGGATGGAAGTGGTAAACTCGGTGTACTGCAGGCATGCTCATTGATAGATCGGGAGGGATGAGGGTGGAGGGGAATAGGGGTTTATGGGCTAGTTATGGTTGTATGGGGTTTTTTGGTTTTGGGAAGTCTGAAATTGGCGGGGTTGCACAGCACACGTAGCAGTTCTGGCAAATGAAGATGGGATTGGTTATAAAGATTTTAGTTATTTTAAAGCCTCTTATTCTCTAAACAATGGCTAGGAATATTAACTTTGTGAGTTGGAATGTTAATGGTCTTCGCCATAAATCGAAGCAATATAAGATCTTAAAACACCTAGGGTATGTGAAAGCTGATGTGATATTTCTGCAGGAGACCCATCTACTTAATAGTGAGAGCAACCAATTAAGGAGACTCCAAATAAGCCAGGTTTTCACCTCGGAAGGTACTACCCAAAGCAGAGGGGTGATGGTCATGATTCGTAGGTCAGTTCCTTTTAAACCGACTCAAATTTTTCAAGATAACCTAGGGAGATACATTTTTATTAGGGGCACATTACACACATTGGAGATTGTCCTGGGATCAATCTATGGCCCCAATGTTGACACCCCAGGATTTTTTGTTCAGATTATGGAAGTACTCTCACCTAATCTTAATTTACCTATTGTAATAGGAGGGGATTTAAATTTGGTAATGGATCCGTCTACTGATAGATCAGGTTTTGTTAGAAAGGGATTATCTCCTGCCCAAAAAGCGGTTAGAGAGATGATGGACCAATTGGGCCTCTGTGATGTGTGGAGGATCCTCCACCTGAATGCCCGCGAATTTACTTTTACCTCACAGGTACATACTACCATATCCAGAATTGATTATGTCCTCATCTCAAATACTTTCTTACCGGGCGTTTTGAAGGCGGCAATATCCTCCGGGCCACCGTCGGACCATGCAGTAGTAACATATTTACTCGCTTTCTCATCTCTGCCTAAATTAGGGGGTAGATGGAAAATTAATAACCAGTTATTAAAGGACCCCAAAATGGTTAAACTTATATCCTCTCAGATAACGGAATTCATCTCCTTCAATCATAATTCTACCATTCGGCCAGATATGGAGTGGGGGGCACTCAAGGCCTGCTTGCGTGGGACTCTGATAGGGCTTGCTTCCCGGATAAAGAAAGAGAAGCTGAAATGTATCTCGGATTTACTCACCCAGATTCGAGAAAAAGAATCTGGACTCTCTGCCTCATCATCAGATGAATATCGGCAGGAGCTAACTCTGTTACGTGACTCCTATCTCAGGATCCTAGGTGAGCAGGCTGAGTGGGCGATCATCAAAACAGGAGCAGTATATACTGATCAAGGGGAAAAGCTGACCGATATTAGCTAGGCGTGGTAAAGCAATTAGATTCTAACAGATTAGTGTCGGCCATTCGTTCCTTGGAAGACGGCTCTATTAAAACTACTCCTAAGGATATCCTGGGAGAATTCAGAAGGTACTTTGAAGGGATTTATGCAGCCATGAGTGACCCACCATCTGTAGGGAAGATTAGCTCCTTTTTAAGTGGGCTGAACCTGCCCTCTTTGCATGAGCTTAATCAGGCCCGGCTGACGGTGCCTATCACAGAGAGTAAAATAGACCGGGTCATTAAGTCTGTCCCCTCTGATAAAACACCAGGCCCTGACGGTTTCTCCACCAATTTTTACAAAATCTTCTCTAAAGAGTTAATCCCTTCATTGTTGAGATTGTTTCAATGTATTTTAAGCGGAACCGCTACGGATGTTTCCCTGTTTGAGGCCTTAATTGTACTTCTGCCCAAGCCAGACAAACCCCCGGAATTAGTGTCTAGTTACAGACCCATTTCACTTCTTAATCAGGATATTAAAATCCTCACCAAACTACTAGCAGATCGGATTAATGGGGTTCTTTCAGGACTCATAGGGGCTGAACAGGTGGGATTTATGAAGGGAAGATCCTCAACTGATCATTTGAGGACCTTGGCACATATCTTCTCATCCTCCAGGGAAATGGATCATCCCATGGTATTGGTTTCACTGGACGCTGAGAAGGCCTTTGATAGGGTTTATTGGAATTACCTATATATGGTTATGGAAGCCTTCGGCGTTTCCCAACAGTTCTGTGCTTGGGTCAATTCTATTTATAGTTTTCCATCCGCAAGAATTAATTGTAATGGTGCAATTTCGGAACCCTTTAAACTTTTTGTTGGCACCAGACAAGGCTGCCCACTATCCCCGCTCCTTTTTAATTTATACATTGAACCGCTTATCAGGCAGATCGTACAAAAACAAGAGACACAGGGCATTCAGGTATGGGGGCACACTTCTAAAGTGCTTGCCTACGCTGATGACCTACTGCTGCAGATTTCTCACCTGTCTTCCTCCTTTCCTGCCCTACTTGAAATTATCCAGAAGTTTAGTGCTGTTGCTAATTATAAACTCAATACTGGAAAAACAGTGTTTTTTCCTTTGAATTATAAGACGTATGCACATGATATTACCTCCTTTGGGCTTGCCTGGAATGCAAATGCAATTAAATATTTAGGCCTTACTTTAACAAGATCCCCTACTCGCATGGTACAGTTAAATCTGGATTCATTACTGAATGGTATTGAGGTTGACCTTAAAAGATGGGCGCTGCTTCCATTGTCAATTTGGGGAAAAATCAATTTAGTAAAAATGAAAGTCTTTCCCCGTCTGTTCTATCCTATAAACATGTTGAATAGTTGGCTCCCACTAAAGTGGTTCAAAAAAGTCCACGGCATAATTACCGGCTTTATTTGGAGTTATAAGAAACCCAGACTGGCATACCATGAATTAGTCGCTCCCAAATCGATTGGTGGCCTGATACTTCCCCATATTGGTCTGTACTACTGGGCCAGTCATGTTAACAAATATCTCAGGTGGTTAACATTGATTATCATGAAACTAGTAAATATGTCCCCTTATGGTTAACAGTGGAGATATCTCGTATATTAGAACCAGGGCTCACACCTAGGGCCCTGTTGTACTGTGCTCCAAACTCTCTACCCACATCTCTTTGCAACTCTCCTATTGAGATATCTATTAAAGTCCATTCGCAACTATGTACCTTTTTAAAATATTGTCATAATGAAGACCCAGCTCAACCACTAATAGGAAATCCCAACCTCCTAATAGATGGCAAACCTATTAGGGGTAACTGGCTACCATTGTTAGGGGAGGCATTGATCAAAGACTTTCTATCGCTCGAGGGTAAATGGTTAACATCAACTGATATTTTGAACAAATTTCAGATCCCGCAGGTTAATGTTTTTAAAGTTTTTCAATGCCGCCATTTGTTGATTAATAAACTGGGCATGATCCCCCTTACGGTCACAGTTCTGGATTTCTGTGGCACACTAGAGCCACTGGTGGGAAAAGCTCATGCAGTTTCTGCCATGTATAGTATATTTCTTAGTTGGATATACCCCCGAAATCTTGCTCTGGAACAGTACTGGTCTCAGCTCCTTCCAGAGCACAATTTCGATTGGGCTTGCATCCGGAAAGCGTGCCATAAATTTCTGTTGCAAGACAGACTTAGACTAATGCAATTTAAATTATTGCATAACATTTATTACTTCCCTTCAAAATTAACTAGACTAGGTATCGTGTCCTCCTCTGCCTGTTACAGATGTCAACAGGATATTGGGGGCCTACTTCATATTTTCTGGTACTGCCCCAAAATAGTTCCACTGTGGGAGAGAATTAAGCACAAACTAGACCCTCTTCTGGGGCTGGACAACCTATTTACGGCCGAGATATGCGTCTTAGGGGACTTTGTTGCTATTGGTGTCCGTAACAGGAGGTATCACATTTGTCTGATATCCGCTGCTGTTAAAAAAGTGGTTTTAAGGCATTGGAAAGACACATTAGATATCACATATGGCGAGTGGTTACAAGAACTCCTTGCTAACCTTAGAACAGAAAGGACTATAGCTAGTCTTCAGAACAATCTGCCCAAATTCAGCTGGATTTGGGGTCCCCTATACTCACTATATTCCTTACCGGATCAAGTATGACAACTGTATTAATATGGTCAATAGGATAGACTTTATGTGTGCTGTGCTCGGGGTGGTTGGTGGGAGGAAGAACTTGGGGAGTAGTGGGGGATGGGGGTGGAATACATCTGGAATGAGGTATATGTCAATGTCTGATGTTTTTTTTCCTTCTGCTTGTGTGCTGATGGATGTATTCCTGTAATCAAAAAATTCTCAATAAAAGGTGAATAGCAAAAACATATAGTTTATGGAGAGAGTTTGATTGGATCCTAAAAAGAGTTTTATATGGGCCCAGAATTTCCTGGAGTAACCAGCTGCATCTATTAGGAGTCCTGTGTGGTTTGAGCTTTTAGCTAGTCTGATTTGTCTTTTGCATGCATTCTTCTGAGACCTGTAGGTGTTATAGTCAGCCTATAGGCCAGATTTTTTAAAGCGCCTCCCAACTCTTGACCCTACCATGGATAGTAGCCAGAAAATCTTTATGGAGCCATCTTGTGAGTTTGCCATGTAACCTTCGAGTGACAACAGGTGTGTGCTTACCCTGTAGTGCAGTAAATTGGGTAAGAAAGTAGTTAAGTGCAGCTTGGCTGTCATGGGTCTGGTAGAGGTAGGACCAATAAATAGATGACACATCGAGCAGGACATTTGCTTGGTTCAGGTTGGCATAATTCCTAAAGATAATGTATCACAGTGGCCATTGGGAGGCTACAGAGTGATTCCACACACAGTAGATAGGGGAGTGGTCAGATATGTCATAAGGTAAGGTACCAGCAGCCATGATTCTGTCAACACAGTCAATTAGGGTACAGGATGTAAAATTAGGGGTTACCCTAGTGGGCATGGTTATAACTTAATGCAAGTTGTGACTTAGCACCATGGAAAGGAGGGAGTTATGACTGTGACCAGACCAGTTGAGATTTGTGTTGCCAAGTATCAGTAACTCATTTCAACCAGTGGTATTAACAGAGTGTTCGATCAGGTTGGAGAGGCCAGACAGGCCACTGTGGGGTGGGTTGTAAAAACAGACTATGTGTAGCTTCTTTGCACCCATAAGGAGGAGGGCATGAAGGGATTCACAAGTGGAGATTGGGGGGGATTGGGTTAGTTAGATGTTTAGATGAGTTTTATAGAACAAAGCAACCCCCCCCCATTTTGGAGGTAGTCTATCATTCCTGATGAGATTGTAATTGTTGATGGAGCATACAGAGTCAGGGATAGTAGGCTTAAGCCATGTCTCTGAGAGGCAAAAGATATCAGGGTTGTGGAGAGTGACCCAAGCCTCGAGTTCAGTGAAGTTATGTAGCAGACTCCTGGTGTTTAGATGGGCTAAGTGGAGTCCTTTCAGCTTAGACCAATCCACATTAAGGCATGCCTGTTGAGCTGAGGGACCCAGGTTCAGTTCAACATCGCCTGATAACAAGATAGCAATAATCAAGAGGTACCAGAGCTTCTGATGGATATAGGGTGTGACAAGGAAAAAGTCAGGATGGAGATGTTGCTCCAAGTAAGAAGCTAGTAGATATATGAGGAAGCGTGGACAGACCAAGGGTGTGAGGCCCTGGCTATCAGTAGAGCCAACAAGCAAGTTGGAAAAGCTGAAATCATGAGTTGAGAAAAGCTGATGTTTGCAGACATAGGAGCATGGGGAGAAAGATAGCCAAGCGAGGGCAATTAGAAGCATGCTAACAGACAGAGACAGCAGGACTGGTCAAGCCATGATGGTACACAATAAAAGTGGTCATTTTACTTTGTTAGGTTAAAAGTGAAGAATTTACTTAGTTAGCAGGCTAAGAAGGGCTTGACATGCAGAGAAAGAGTTTCAGGAAAGGTCCCATACAAAACTACAGAAGAGGCAGGGATCCAGTTATTAGATGCCCCCAGTGGTCGATGAGTATAAGGAGCAAATGGTGAAACAGGCTGTTAGTCACCTGATTAAAAAGACTATAAAGTAAATGCTCAGATAGGGTGGGGGTGGGTGGGAAGCCGGCATGAGCGCTGGTGGAGAAACACCTTGAGCTGTTGTGAGCTGTAAGTGTTCTCACAGAGTCATTTCAGTCTGACTGTACCTGAGTCCTGCTTCGAACCACCAGTGTGGTTCGGTCGGCTGGCGGCTTTTAATCTGAGGAGGAACAAGTCATCTGGGTGGTCTCCTGAAGTACCAGGACTACAGGGGAACAAGAGTGGCCAGTCGGCAGCACTGCAGAACCCACCAGGGGTTCAGGGCATGCCCGAGGTGGGTGGGAAGAGCCTGTGGATGAGAGGAGGGGAGAGGGGTTAAGAAGGGAAACAGCAGTAGAGCAGGGCTATAGTGAGCAAAAGAACAGGCAGGCATAGGAGGTAATGGACAAGTAGATAGGAGTGGCAGGAAGAGAAATTAGAGACACAGTGGGGGAGTCAGAGAAATAAGTTTAGCAGGGATTTATAAAACAGGAGAAGAGAAAAAGTAAATGGGCACAGAACACAGCAGAAGCTAAACAATAACACTAACAGCAACTTAAATCATAGAGGTTAATGAAATTGAGTTAAAATAAACTTTAAATTGCAGTTAAATATATGCTATAAAAGTAGCCTAAAAGCAGATATACAAAATTGGTCAGTAAAATAGCCGTAGTTTAAACAAGACTCCAGCTGTGGCGCCCGCCAACAGCTGAGCTGTGAGAAAAGGCATCAAATATTTAAAAGTTCAGAGCTTGAGCTTCAGCTGTATGTGAGCTGTGAGCGTTCTCATAGAGTCACTTCAGTCCAGCTGTACCTGAGTCCTGCTTCAAACCACCAACATGGTTTGGTCAACTGGCGGCTTTCAATCTGAAGAGGAACGTTTTGTCCAGGTGGTCTCCTGAAGTGCCAGGACTGCAGGGGAGCATGAGCAGCCAGGCAGCAGCACTGGGGAAGCTGCCAGGGGTTTCAAGTCATGTCTGAGGCAGGTGGGGAAGAGCATGAGTCATGCTTCAAACCACTAGCATTGTTCTGTTGGTTGGCAGCTTTCAATGTGAGGAGGAACTGGTCGTCTGGGCAGTCTTCTGAAGTACCAGGACCACAGGGGAGCAAGAGCAGCTGGGTGGCAGCACCGAAGAAGCCACCTGGGGTTCACATCACACCCGAGGTGAGTGGGAAAGAGCCTGAGGCCTGCTTCAAACCACCAGTGTGGTTCCTTCGGCTGGCAGCTTTCAATTTGAGGAGGAATTGGTCATCTGAGCAGTCTCCTGAAGTACCAGGAGCACAGGGGAGCAAGAGTGGTGAGGCAGCAGCACCGGAGAGGCCACCAGGGATTCAAGTCTCACCCAAGGTGGGCAGGGAAGAGCCTGAGTCCTGCTTCGAACCACCAGTGTGGTTTGATCAGCTAGTGGCTTTTGATCTGAGGAGGAACTGGTTATCCGGACGGTCTCCTGAAGTACCAGTACCGCAGGGGAGCAAGAGTGGTCAGGCAGCAGCACTGAAGAAGCTTCCAGGGGTTCACATCACACCCAAGGCAGGTGGAAAAGAGCCTGAGTCCTGCTTTGAACCACTAGCATGGTTCAGTAGGCTGGTGACTTTTGATCTTTGGAGGAACTGATTGTCCGGGCATGTCCTGAGGTCTCCTGAAGTACCAGGACCGCAGAGGAGCAAAATTGGCTGGGTGACAGCAACAGAGAAGCTGCCAGAGGTTCGTGTTATGCCCAAGGTGGGCGAGGGAGAGCCTGAGTCCTGCTTCAAACAACCAGCATGCTTTGGTTGGCTGGCGGCTTTCGATCTGAGGAGGAACAGGTTGTCCAGGCAATCTCCTGAAATACCAGGACCACAGGGGAGCAAGAGTGGCCATGCAGCAGCAATGAAGAAGCTGCCGGGGGTTCATGTTGTGCCCTCAGTGGGCGGGGAAGAGCCTGAGTACTGCTTCAAACCACCAGCGTGGTTTGATCGGCTGGCAGCTTTCAATCCGAGGAGGAACTGGTTGTCCGGGCAGTCTCCTGACATACCAGGGCCACATGGGAGGAAGAACAGCTGGGAGGCAGCACCAGAGAAGCTGCTGGGGGTTCAAGTTGTGCCCAAGGTGGGCGGGGAAGAGCTTGAGTCCTGCTTCAAACCACCAGCATGGTTTGTTCAGCTGGTGGCTTTCGATCCAAGGTGGAAGTGATCACCTGAGTGGTGTCCTGAAGTAACAGGACCACAGGGGAGAAAGAGCAGCCTGGCAGCAGCACCAGACAGGGCAACAGATGTTCAAATCACACCTGAGATGGGTGGGGAAGATCCTGAGTCCTGCTTCAAACCACCAGCGTGGTTTGGTCAGCTGGCAGCTTTCGATCTGAGGAGGAACTGGTCATCTGGGCAGTCTCCTGAAGTACCAGGACTGCAGGGGAGCAAGTGCGGCCAGGCAGCAGCACTGAAGAAGCTTCCAGGGGTTCACATTGCACCCAAGGCAGGTGGAGAAGAGCCTGAGTCCTGCTTTGAACCACTAGCATGGTTCAGTAGGCTGGTGACTTTCAATCTGAGGAGGAACTGGTTGTCTGGGCAGTATCCTGAAGTACCAGGGCCACAGAAGAGCAAGATCAGCTGGGTAACAGCAACAGAGAAGCTGCTGGAGGTTCCAGTTATGCCCGAGGTGGGTGGGGAAGAGCCTGAGTCCTGCATCAATACCAAGACCGCAAGGGAGCAAGAGCGGCCAGGCAGCAGCAATGAAGAAGCTGCCGGGGGTTCAAGTTGTGCCCTTGGTGGGCGGGGAAGAGCCTGAGTACTGCTTCAAAGCACCAGCATGGTTTGGTCAGCTGGCAGCTTTCAATCTGAGGAGGAACTGGTTGTCCGGGTGGTCTCCTGAAATACCAGAGCCACATGGGAGGAAGAGCAGCTGGAAGGCAGCACCACAGAAGCTGCTGGGGGTTCAAGTTGCACCCAAGGTGGGTGTGGAAGAGCTTGAGTCCTGCTTCAAACCACCAGTGTGGTTCGTTCAGCTGGTGGCTTTTGATCCGAGGAGGAATTGATTGCCTGGGCAGTGTCCTGAAATAACAGGACCACATGGGGGCAAGAGCAGGCAGGCAGCAGCACCAGAGAAGCCACCAAGGGTTCAAGTCACACCCGAGGCAGTGGGGAAGAGCCTGAGTCCTGCTTTGAACCTCCAGCATGGTTTGGTCAGCTGGCAGCTATCGATGCAAGGAGAAACTGGTCATCTGGGTGGTCTCCTCAAGGACCAGGACCACAGGAGAGGAAGAGCGACTGGGCAGCAGCACCAGACAAGGCAGCAGATGTTCAAATCGCACCTGAGGTGGGTGGGAAAGAGCCTGAGTCCTTTCTTTGAACCACCAGCATGATTTGGTCAGCTGGTGGCTTTTGATCCGAGGAGGAACTGGTCATCTTGGCAGTCTTCTGAAGTACCAGAACCACAGAAGAGCAAGAGCGGCTGGGCAGCAGCACTGAAGAAACCACTGGGGGTTCAAGCCATGCTTGAGGTGAGTGGGGAAGAGCCTGAGTCCTGCTTCGAACCACCACCGTGGTTTGGTCGGCTGGTGACTTTCAATCCGAGGAGGAACTGGTCATCCTGGTGGTCTCCTGAAAGGAATAAACAAGGTGGACTCCAGGGAACTGTTTATATAAGGAACACCTGTTCAACAACGAGAGGGCATAACTGGAAACTGACAGGGGGAAGTTCAGGAGGTACGTGAGAATGTATTACTTTACGGAAAGGATAGTGGAACCGAGGAATAGCCTGCCAGCTAAGGAGGGGGCAGCTAGAACTGTGGGTGGTTTCAAACATGCTTGGGATAGAATGAAGGTGATAGTCATCACAGGGAGGGCCAAGGATGTGGAAGGAACAGGATAACAGCTGGGGAGGGTAAAACCCTGATTGATGCCAGGTCACGGCATTATGATGGGACCCGTGGGCAGATTGAATGGACCATTGGTCTTTTTCTCCCACTGGATTACATTCTCTACCTTATCCTTGCATAAATTGTCTATTGATTATAACTTAGTATATGATGGTTAGCTTTTTCTGCTATGTAATTATTTTTCTGATTATTATTCATTGCCCTCCTCTACCCCCTCCACCCAAAGACGCATCTGGTAAAGAGCTTTTATCAGCTTTGTATGTCTTTCCTGGTGAAATATTTGCAATAAATAAGTAAATAAACAGTATAACTTTTTTTAACAAGAAGTGCCCATGCCAAACAAAGCTGTCTGCCCTCATTTGTTCATTCAATTGCTCCTATGCCTAGTGCCTCTGGTATTCTGCAGCACTTTGTCCTCATTTCTATGGCAGGGCTCCTTGGTTTCTGTGGCAGCATTTTTGGATTTCTGCAGCATGATTTATTCATTTCTGTGGCTGAATGCAGTCTAGTCATTGGTTAACATATGATATGATGTCATTGATGACATCACATGCTGAGCATTGAGGAGGGGCTTCATGATAAAATGAGATAGGGAAGGAAGCTGGACACTATTAAGAAAACTGTATATTTGAATGAAAATTCACCAAGAACAATTAATTCTGTGGCACTACATATATTCTGCTGTATGATGAAAATTGTGCAGAAAATTCCATGGCTGCAGAATGCAGAATTCCAGGGGCCCTGCCTATGTCTCTCTCTTTCACACACTCACTCAATCAGCAGCCCCCACCAACTAGCTGCCTAACTCAGTCTCTATGAATATGTTAAACTAAATAAGTCACCCACTGTGAAAAAACAAACTGACTCCACCAAGATAATAAAATTGCTACTCTGGAACAAATGTAAAACATGAAAAACTGACATTGCTCTAACGATTGTGCATATGCTTCTTGCTTTACATCATGCTCACCTCTCTTTTGATCTTCATGTGCACCAGATTCCAACCTAGTCCATACTTGTTAAGTAAAAATATGAATACATAGATATAAAGGCAATATGCTGGCCCGGTGGTGCTGAGGGTTGAGGCACTGGATGCCACACCTCGCACCACGCCGGCGATCCGGGTTCAGGAACGGACCCGGGCCACCGGGGGCTGGCAGGGGGAAGGAAGGATCGAGCGTCCTGTGACAGCTCTCCTTCCTTCAGGGCGGGTGAGGGGTACATGCGGCGCTACAGTGACACCCAGTGGAAGCTGGGTGTCTGACTGTAGTGAGTGCATCTGACAGGGGGGAGAACCGGCAGACGTCTGCACGTAAGTGCGCGGACGTCATTGCATGCCCGGCTCTCCAGTGGGCCATAATATACAAGCAAAAGTAGGGGATCTCCACCTCTATGAAGCCCTCCCCGGGCTTCCTTGACCTATGTGGCCGATCCCCCAACTAGTTAAAAGGATCCGTGGGCTGGTATATGGGGTGCCAGTTCCACGGCCCCACCCTCTGGGGGGAAAGCCAGGGGTGACCGGGGGATCACGGTCAGCATAGGGGGGAAGACCGGGGGCCGTGACCAGGGCAGATACCTGGTGGTAGGTGTCCCACAAAAAAAAAAAAGATATAAAGGCAATATAAAAACATAGGGATCTTACTGTTAATCATGGGGGAAGAGATAGAAGGCAAAGCAATCGCAAACAGAGCACAATTCACCACCAATTCACTGCATGATTAGCTGTAGCTCCCAAATGACATAAACAAGTTGAAGGATTATTTAAAGTAATTTTTGAACAGTTTTTATCATTTTTTGTTGTATTGTTTGATATTTCTCTTATTATTACTTTTTTTTTCAAATAATGCTCTCAGTCTGCTAGGAATTTAGTCACATTGCCTATTTTGACTGAACACTATGCCAATGAATATTATTATACAATGAGGTCCAAGAATCCTTAAACCTGACTGGCTGACTGGCACCTTTCAAGCATGGTAAATCCTAGCATTACCCATGCAAAAAGTGCCAGTCAGCCGAATCTGCAAGCCTCACTTTCTGAAATTCATCTGAGACACCATACAAGGGTAAACAATTCTCGCCAATTCTAGAAGACCATTAAAAACTTTCAGTGAATGTCAAACCCTGATTTTCCAAAATTTTTTGAGGTCAATGGGGTTGAGGTCCCTTTGAGTGCTAAGGTGGTAGATGGGTTTAATGATTTTTTTACAACAATAGGCCGGAACTTCAAGAATCTTTGGCAGTAAAAAGTAAGGCTACATCAGGTAAATTAAACGTGGATGATACTATGTGTAAGAATGATACTTACTCAAAGTCATTTGAATTTTTTCCCATTGAAGCCTATGAGGTGATTGAAGCCTTGAGTAAGATAGATGTACATAAGGCTGGAGGAGATGATGGCATACCCAGTTTGATGCTACAGTTTGCTGCCCCAATAATTGCTTATCCCTTAACTGAATTGTACAATATGTCACTGTCCCAATCCAAGTTTCCAAGCATGTGGAAAATTGCAAAGGTGGTACCTGTTTATAAATCAGGAGGAAGGAAAAAATTGAATAATTATAGACCTATTTCTCTCTTGCCCATAACTGCAAAGACTTTTGAGGGTCTTGTTGTAAAACAGGTCTCAAATTATTTTGAGCAAAATAAAATCTTAAATAAACACCATTTGGGCTTTAGAGCTTCCCATGGTACCGCCTCTGCACTTTTACAGGTCATTGGCTCTTTATCTGGAAGCCTGGACAGGAGGTTATCAGTGGGCACCATCTATGTGGACCTTTCTAAGGCATTTGACACTTTAAACCATGATATCCACCTGTCCAGGCTTCAGTTCACTGGCCTATCTGACTGGGCTGTGAATTGGTTTAGATCATATTTAATTGATAGAGGACAGTTTGTAGTGATTAATCAGTGGAAATCAAATACTTCCACAATACAAACAGGTGTTCAGCAGGGTTCATTATTGGGACCACTGTTGTATAATGTATATGTTAATTCTATAAAATTCTCTAATTCTGAAATAAAATTCAACTTATATGCTGACGATACAATAATTTATTTATCAGGACATAAACTGGACCTGATTGAAAGTAATTTACAAATGGCATTTGATGAACTTCAAAATTTCTTGGTTTCATCAAAATTAATTTTGAACCCAAAGAAATCCCAAATAATGTACTTTCAAAGAATAAATATGTAATGATCAATCTGAGGGGCTTATGAAGATAACAACATATGATGACCAAAGTTTAGAACAAGTAGATTGTTACAAATATTTGGGTGTTTATTTTGATTGTTCCTTAAAATGGGACAACATATAGAATATTCAATAAAAACAATAGATGTCTTTGGGCATTGTATAGGATCAGACATTGTACAACAAAGGAAATTAGAAATCATTTAGTAAATACAACAGTACTTCCATTATTAGATTATGGAGATTTGGTATATATGGGGGCTAATTTAACATCTTTAGGGAGATTAGATACAGTATATAATAAAATGGCACAATATTTTACTATGGCCCCAAGAAGGACCCATAGGGAGGACCTTTATAAAGCACTATCATGGTTCAAATTAGAAGATAGAAGATCTTTGCATGTGCTGTTGTATATGGAAAAATGTTTTTCTGACAAAGTCCCAGAATATATAAAAGATGGCTTGCAAGTAAGAAATATAAAATCTAGCCTCCAAGCAGCAAGAGGAATAGAATACTTGCCACTTAAATATAATATGAAAATAGGAAGAGGACATTTTTTTCATTAAGGTCCAATCCTATGGAACATATTACCAGTTGAGATTAGAACCTATGATGGTAAAAGAAGGACTAGACAAATTAAGAACTGGTTTAATTCAAGGAAGTTAAAGGTATCTCAAAAATAAAATTAATAAAGTATACTTGAGGGGTGGTTAAGTATGAGTGTGTGCAATATTGTAGTTTTGTCTTTCTTTTTCCCTACATATATTCTATTATTGTTTAGTTGAGATGTTAAGGATTTGTTGTAATGTGTTAGTTTTTATTTAACTAATATTGAATGATTGTATTGTAGTGATGTTCTTAGTTATATGTGTTAGAACTTTATTATGTCGTAGTTTTATTTACTTAATACTGATTGTCTGTATTGTTATAATGTTGTTTTTAGTTACATGTGTTAGTACTTTATTGTTGTAAGGTATTTTAATGGATCTCGCTGGAAATGAGTTTCAACTCAGTCAAGTAACCAATTCATTAATTATAATGAATAACATTTTTTACTACTACTACACCAAACATTAAAGCTTAAAACCACCATGCTTAAACCTCGCTAACCACCATCTCCCACAACTCCAGTACAACACTCAAAATAAAGTATATGAACTCTGGAAATATTGGCAAAATTCAGAATGAGCCAGAATAACTTCCCAAACACTTGAGCAAGCCACATATGAGACAAAACAATTTTTTTTTACAAATTTTTCCCTGTAACCGCTTCCATGGGGCTCACCTGTGAAACATTTTTCAATCTCATTTCACTCTGTTGCCAACCTGGGTTGCCATGTTCCCCAGTCCATTAAAACTGCTGAAACTGATCACTTCAGTGAGAACTTCCCTTATAAAGAAAAACAAAAATATGTTGTCTAAGAAGGCCATTCAACAGAAGTGCTTCTTTTACAGCACTGAGCATGGCGATTCACACTGGAACAACTCTCTGTGTAATACTGATGCAGTCTTATCATGCTGACTCAGCCTCACTTATTGAGCCATTTATTACTTGCAGGCTTTCTGGTAAAAGAAAAAAAAAATCACAACTCCCAGGCTGTCTCTGTAGAAAAGTAAACATGACAGCATTGTAAGGCAAGGCAAGGCAAATTTTATTTATCTGGTGCCCAATCCTGGAGGCTCTGGGCACCATACAATCAGAATACAACAATTAAAAGATAATAAAATGGTCATGTGATGCGCTTGAGGGAGTAAGCAGCTTGTAGTAGCAGCTCTGCGGATCCATGCTAAAAATATCTAATTACTCACTCAAATAAGGGCGTCTGGCTATCTAAATTCGAGTGACTATCACAGGGCATGACTAAAATGAACTAATATGGAGCTACAGAAATATGAAACTCAGAGTGAGTCAGATGAAGAAAGTGAATCGACAGCGAGAGGCCTAGAACCAAAAAGGCCCCGTAGAAGTGATTCTCCTGAAGCAAGCCTAGAATTCTCAGCTGCAGGTCAATTACAAGAGGATGTTTCGGTGATCAAAGCAGCACTATTCTCCCTCATTGCAGATTTCAGGGAATGGAAATCATCCATAAATGGCTTAACAACCAGGGTTACCGATGCAGAAGCATGCATCTCCTCTATAGAAGATAGGATGGAAAAAGTCCAGATGGAAAACACAGCCTTAAAAAGAACTGTCAAGAAGATGGAAGATAAATTGGATGATCTAGAGGGCAGGTCTAGGCACAGCAGCCTAGTGCTTTTGGGCCTCCCAGAAGGGGAGGAAGGCACAAACACTGTAAGTTTCGTTCAGAAGCTGTGTACTAGAGTGGCGGGTCCATCACATAACGGCCCTACTTATGTGATAGAATGGGCCCATAGGGCAGTCAGGCTGAAACCTACGGTGGAGCAGTTACCTCGTCCTATCATATTCAAAGTTTTGAATTATTTGGATAGAGATCACATATTAAAAGCAGCGAGAAGTGCAGAAAAGATAATCTGGGAGGGTAAACAGTTACGTCTGATCCCAGATCTTACCTTCAGGGTGCGTCAAGAAAGGGCAGCTTATAAACCAATCCAAGACAAATTATGAGCAGCAAAGATTAAGCACAGAATGCTGTTTCCAGCTCATCTGGAAGTTTCCTTACCTAATGGAAATCAGAGGTATGAATCGGGGGTGCAAGCACTGGAGAATTTAAAGCTGAGATTGCCTGATCTATTTAACAAGGAGGGGTGAGCGCCCCGTTGAATACATAAGTGGTTACAGGAACTTTGAGGATACTGCAGAACTCAAGAGATGCCTCGAGGGAGTGCTCCTTACTTTGTGTGCTGCTTAGAATACCTAGGGGTGGACTCTTTCGTCATCGACTGTATTTGAGACTGTCAATGTTTTATTTAATTTAGCACAGAAAGAGGCTATAGATTTAATTTTTGGATGCAGCTGGGACTTAATCTTAATTTAACTTGTACCAGTTCATTGCAACCTCCAGTGTTGGAATCAAGGTGATGGCAACATAGAACGTTTCTAGAAGATGTCATTTTAGTTTTCATCCACGTTTAATTCAAGAGACTCTCTACGAAGTCCATGCTTTTGTTTTATATAGATATAAGCTTTATAGATGGGTATTCTCATTGTTTTGCTATTGGGAGTGGTGTAAGAATCTTTGGAAATGAATCTTAACACTCTGTTCTATAACATAAGCATAATTAAGCCTTAGTATATTTAGCACGATATTCAAATTGAATCATAATGTTTCTGGGGAGCAATGGAGTCTACTGTGGAGCCAGGAAGCTTTGTTATGACTGGGGTGCTGTCTCGGGGAGTGAGATTCAGGCCCTCTGGTTAAGGAGACAAATCATAAGTTCCAGTATTCAATTTTTTTCCTAAAGCAGAATTAATGCTACAGTTAAGTTTTTTTGTTTTGTTTTTTAAAAAGAGAAAAAATGTGTTTGGAAATGGCTGGGATTTAATTCTACATATTTGGTATGGTCGCTTAGCACCCTCTAGTAGTGTATATGAACTGTCAACCAAGACGATCACTATGATAGTCATGCTCTGGAATTGGATAGCAGCAAACTATATCGATGGGCAAGTGTTGCCGTACGTTAAAGCGATTAGGATCTGTTGTTAGGCTGCGAACTATAACAGATAGCTATATGACATAGCATGGGCTAGTGGCAGTTAAATTAGATAGATAAAGGAGGGAATCCATTCGGGGTTTAGATATGGGGGAATCAGGGAAGGTGAGTGAAAATTGGTTTATTGGATGACATATATATGTTAAAGGAGATTTAAATCCAGGTTTATATAGAGGATCATATTTCATTCCGTTATTGTGTACAGGGGGGTAATAGGGGAAGGACTTATAACCTGGCAGTAGCATGATCCACGGAGTGGCTCCCAAAGTGCATGATGGCCATAACATGTAGGAGCAGGCATTTGGCCTGGGAAGAAGGGGTTGGGGAGATAGAAGGAGGGTGGGCGGGTTTGTTATGTGGGGGGAATAGTAGTAGAGGGAGAGAGGGACTGCACATAAAAGGTTATAAGGGATACAGAGGACAAACTGTGTTGGGTGGGACACAAAAAATGAAGATAACTGCTACAGCAAAGCTATGGGAAACTGGAACATAATGTCATGGAATATCAAAGGAGGGAAGGACAATACGAAGAAATATAACATCTTAAGGCATCTTAGTAGATATAAGCCACATATAGTCCTGCTACAGGAAATGCACATTACTACAGACTGTGTTTCAACCTTGCAGAAACTATGGGTGGTCCAGGTCTTTGGTGTGGGTAATAGTTCCCAACGAGGAGGGGTTGCAATATTTGTTAACAAGAATGTTCCCTTTCAGGAAAAGGCAACATGGAAGGATCTGGATGGGAGATTCATTATAATTCTAGGGCTCTTGGCAGGGGTAGACATTTTGCTGGGATCTATATATGGGCCAAATGGGGATTCCCCCTCATTCTTCCTTCCCTTAGTGGATATTATTGCATCTGCCCCCAATGTACCGTGTTTGTTGGGAGGAGACTGGAATTTAGTCTACTCTAATGACTTGGACAGGTCATTCTGTAAAAGAGTGGCTATATCGCCTGCTCAGAGGGCTTTGAGGGAATTTATGGAGGACTCTGGTTTAATTGACCCATGGAGAATTATTCATCCACAGGAGATAGATTACACATACTATTCTCCACCACACAAAACATACTCCCAAATAGATTATTTCCTCATAAGTAAAACGTCTCTACAGGGTATTGAAGAAGTAAGTATATATCCCAGAGTATTATCAGATCATTCCTTGATTTGGGTAAAATTGAAATTTCAAAATTATCCAAAGGTCTCCAAATCATGGTTTCTTAATAACCAGCTTTTAGGGGAGGAGGGAATAGTAATCATATGAGGACTTTTATTAGAGATTCCTGGAATAATAACTGGGAGTTGGTGGAGAACAAAGATATACTTTGGGGGGGCAATGAAATCGATATGGAGAGGAGAGGAGAGTTAATTCGAATAGCTTCCATGAGGAAGCATAAGATTTTGGTGCAAGTAGAAAAATGGCTTGCCAGAATAAAATTTATAGAGTCTCATTTGCACCAGGCAATAGACGAGTCCATCTGGGAGGAACTTCATGCTTTAAGAGCAAAATATGCTGCATACTTGCTTAATCATATGCTGAAGGTGGCTATAAAATGGAAAGCTACATATATAGGACAAGGGGAAAAATCAGGGAAATTGTTGGCTCAAAGAATAAAGAAACAGAAGGAAACCAACTGGGTAGTTAACTTAAAGGATGGGGTTACAGGGAAGTTAAACACTAATCCGGTGGATATAGCAAATAACTTCAGAATGTACTATTCAAATTTATATATGGCTCCTCCCCTAGTATCAGATTATTCTTTACATTCAGAGAAGTTCTTGCGAGATATTAATCTCCCGCAGATCACGTTAACTCAGCAAATGGAACTTAAAGGCGAAATTTCTATACAAGAGATTGAGGAAGCTATAGATAGATTACCTATAGACAAGGCTCCCGGACCTGATGGCTATTCAGCATTATTTTATAAGACCTTTAAGGAAGAACTTAGCCCATGTCTGAGAATGTTGTATACCTATTTATTCTCCTCCCCTATTAGAGAGCTAGCATTGTTGGAGGCGAGAATTGTAGTACTGCCTAAGTCGGGGAAAGATTTAACTAGACCATAAAACTACAGACCAATCTCATTATTAAATATCGATATAAAGATATTGGCAAGCATATTAGCATTTCAGCTCAAAAAGGTCTGGGCAGATCTTATTGGACCTGAGCAAGTGAGATTTGTCTCTGGTAGACATTCAAGTGATCATTTCAGAAAAATATGGCACCTGCTTTCTGCGTCGGGGGACACCAACACAGATAAGGTCTTGGTGTCCCTCGATGCAGAAAAAGCATTTGATAGAGTGAGCTGGAGATTTTTATTCGACTTGCTGCCTAGGTATGGACTACCTTCCGAGTATATCACATGGGTTAAGGTTCTGTACACAATTCCCTCAGCGAGAATCTTTTGTAATGGGATAGCCTCGGACAGCTTTAGACTCACAAGGGGCACTAGGCAGGGTTGTCCCTTATCTCCTATGCTATTTAATTTGTATATCTAGCCTTTGGCTAGAAAAATTAATACTGTAAAGGAGATAAGGGGTATATCTATAGGAGAAGAAGAATTTAAAATGTCAATGTTTGCGGACGACATCCTCTTGCATCTCTCTAGTTGGCAAGTGTCCTTAACAGAAGTGTTGAAGATAATAGAACAGGTTAGTATTCTGTCCGGATACAAGTTAAACCATAATAAATTATTAGTTCTCTCACTGAATTCAACTTGCTCTAGAAGAGATGTAGAGGAGCTGGGACTGGGGTGGGCATCCAAATCAATTACCTTTTTAGGAACGGAGATTGCCCCAGAGGTTAATACCTTGAAATTACTAAACATTGACCCTGTGATTAAACGGATGCAACAAGATTTAAAAAGGTGGCAAGGATTACCACTCTCTCTTTGGGGTTGAGCCAGCTTGATTAAAATGGTAATATTTCCTAGGATTATGTACCCTCTTACTATGTTGAACATATTCCTCCCCAAAGCATGGTTTAAAAAAGGAAGATTCTATTTGGTCAACTTTTTTTGTGGAAGGGTAAAAAACCTAGAAGAGCAGTAGGTAAGTTAACTATGGAACGGAAAAAGGGAGGGTTGGGTATACCACACTTATTTCTTTATTATCTAGCTTTTCAGGGTAGCAACTATCTTAAGTGGCTGACACCCCTAGAGAACAAGGAATCACAATGGGCATGGCTTAAGATAGAAAGAGTTAGAGCCCAGGAACATTACCTATCAACTAAGGCATTACTGTATCTCCCCCCAGAAAAAACTACCTACGTCTTGGCAAGATACTCCTATAATATGGTCAGCGAGAGCACATGCCCAGTGGTGTGCATTATATAACGTTAATAAGAGACGGGACCTTGGACAGCCAGTATGTTATAATGGTAATATGCAAATAGGGAATAAACCTATTTCTTCAAGTTTTTGGTATGAACTTAAAGATGTAGCGGTGTCGGATCTCATATCAGATAACAAATTTGATTCCCCTAGTCAGGTCCAACAAAAATTGGGTATGAAATCCTTACCTGGATTTAAGTATCTACAGCTTAAAAAGTGTATCCAGTCAAAGCTAGGCGTTCCACCCTGGTCCTCGAAGATGACGGAAATATTAGGGCAAATGTTTCATTTAGCAAGTCAACCTAAAGATATTTCTAATATTTATAAATTTTTATTGGCAAGACTTTGGCAGAGTTACCCCTCGATAGCATTCTATTGGAAGTACTCAGTAGGTATTTTGTATGATTCTGAAACATGGGAACAGGTCTGGAAGTCTAATTATAGATGGTTAAAACAGGACAGACTAAGGTTACTTCATTTTAATATTCTACATAATTTATTTTATACACCCACAAAACTTAAATTAATGGGTAAGATTCAAGAGGACGTATGCCATAGGTGTTCACAAGATCAAGAAACTCTAAATCATATGCTATGGTTTTGCCCAATAATTCAGGTCTTTTGGCAGCAAGTAATTAACTTTGTAGATCCATTATTTAAAAGGGAATGCCATTTTGACATAGAGACCTGTATATTGGGTAACCTTTCAGCCATACCATCCCAAACATACAAATACTACTTTGCTCTCATTTCAGCAGTATCATTGCTTCTTATTCTTAGCCACTGGATTAAGGATACTGTGCCATCTCTTAGGGAATGGGTTCAAGAAATCTATACAGCATTTTATGCAGAAAAATTGATTGCTAAGCAATTCTGCAATATAGTTAAATTTAAGGAGAGATGGAAACAATTTACGGAATTTATGGCTGGGAGGTTCAAGTCATCTGACAGAGAGTAATATTCCAGTCTTTAAGCAAAGCAGGACAGTGACAAGGGAAAAGTAAATATTCTTCATAAGTAGAGGTGTCCAAGATATCACTATGTAGTGCAGGGGATATGCAGTCTGGTATTAGGGGTGGGAGGAAGGGGGAGGAGAAAATTGTGGTGAATCACTTGAGATGTTTTTGAGGGGGTGGATGGGAGGGTATATAGGGAAGTGGGAGGGAGGGAGGAGAGGTAACTATTCAATGCAATAAGTTAAATGCCAGGGAAAGGTTTTTTTATGTATGGCATTGTATGGGTTTTCTTTTGTGTTTCTTTTGTTTTTTTCTCACGGTAATGTATTTGTGGAAAAACTCAATAAAGTATATTATTAAAAAAAAATCCACTACCAAAAAAAAAAGATAATAAAATAGCATATAATAATACTTAAAGCACAATAATGAAGGGTTAAATATCTACTAAAATATACTAAAACCCTATAGTTCTAAAAGGCTGACTTTTATCGTACTACCAGACTGTGTCCAGGAATGCCTAGCTAAATAGATGAGTCTTAAGGTGGGCTTTATAAACCTCAACTGAAGGGGCCTCCCTTACTGATGAAGGCAGTGAATTCCACTGGATGGGACCCGTAACAGTAAAAGCTCTGTCATCAGCAGTTTTTAACCTCATCCTGGTAATTGCCAAGAGGCCCCTAGAGGAGGATCGATGGAGCGGACCAAGACAGCAGATGATAGAAGGTCCAACAGGTAGCCAGGGCCCAGTCCATGTAGGGCCTTTAAGGTGAGCAAGCTCACCTTGAAAAGTACCCTCCTCTGAACAGGCAGCCAGTGTAGTTCATGCAGCACTGGTGTGACGTGACAGAATTTAGACTGTCCCATCAACAATCTGGCAGCTACATTCTGCACCAGCTGCAGTTGGTGGAGGGTACCCCCCCCAAGACCCCGAGGTAGAGTGCATTACAGTAGTCAAGCCTAGATGTCATGAAAGCATGCACCAAAGTGGGGAGGTCCAGGGGTGGAACCAGGTGTTTGATCCTGGCAATATTCCTAAGATGGAAGAAACTTGATCGGACAACGGACAACACCTGATATTCAAATGACAATCTGCTGTCCAGGAACACACCAAGATCATGCACCCTACAGGAGGCCTTCAATGGGACAGACCCCAGAACTAATCCTGTATCTGCCCCAGAGGCCATCCCCTCATGCTTCCTGTTCAACTCCACCACTAGTACCTCTGTCTTGTCAGGGTTCAGTCACAACCAGCTGGAGGCCATCCAGTCATTGATCTCTGACAGGCAGTTGTTAAGTACCTCAGCTGCATTGGATGTCCCAGGGGCAAAGCATAAATACAGCTGGGTATCATCGGTATAACAATGAAACTCCAAGCAGTACTTCCTAATGATCCCAAACAAGGGTAGCATGTACATGGCAAACACCACTGGGGACAAGACCGAACCCTGAGGTACCCGACAAGACAGAAGGCTAGGGGAGGAGGAGAAATTCCCCATCACCATCCTTTGCCTCCAGTTTGTGAGATAGGACTCAATCCAGCGGATGACAGTGCTGGTGAGTCCACAGAATTCCCTCAGGCGGTTGAGCAACACACAATGGTCTACCGTGTCAAAGGCTGAAGAGAGATCGAGGAGAATGAGAATTGTCCCCTTTCCTTGGTCTCTTGCTCTGAGGAGATCATTGTGCACCTGAACTAATGCAGTTTCCATATAGTGCCTGGCACAAAATCCAGACTTGAGCAGCTTGTAGATATCAAATGCCATGAAGTGTTCTCCCAGCTGATGAGCCACAGTCTTCTCAACAACCTTACCCAAAAATGGTAGGTTGGAGACAGGTCGGTAATTTGCCTTGATGTCAGAGTCTAACGATGGTTTCTTCAGAAGGGTCTCACCAGTGCCTCCTTCAAGTCATCTGGGAAGACCTCCTCTGACAAAGAACACTGCACAATCAAGACGAACTCCAGGCCAACAGCGTCAACACATCCCATTAAGAAATGAGTCAGCACTGGGTCCAGTTCACAATATGTGTAATTCAACCTCAAGGCCACCTCTATGACATCGGTCACCTCCACTGGTTTAAACTGCTACCAACCAACTGGAGTGCTATGTAGACAATCCAGGTGATCACTGTTAGCCATACTATGGCTCACTGGCAGAATTCCCTGCCTGATGGCAGACATCCTGTCTGAGAAGAACCAAGCAAACTCATTGCACAAAGCCTCAGAAAATGCCTTTTTTGGCTGTAGACAGGCAGGATGTAATAACCTGTCCACAGTCCAAAAAAGCATAGCTGGTCAGTTCTTCCCAGTGCAGTCTCCCTGGACAGAAACACTGCCTTCTGATGGTCGATTGCCACCTGGTACACACCATAGTGTGTGTGCAGGGCCAGTTTGTCCACCTCCAGTCTAGTCCTCCGCCAGCAGCACTCTAACCTCCAACCCTTCATCTTCAATGCCTTGAGCTCCCCGTCAAACCACGGGGACCTCAAATGAGAAGACCTAGGTCGTACACGGACCAGTACAAGCGAGTCGAGTGCCCCAGCCATCATCCTATTATAGGCGATGACTGCTTCACCCACTACCCCCCCTGCAAGCACTGCCCACACTAGATAGGTCAACTACCTCCAGAAAACCTTCGGGAGTCAAACCCCTCAATGGGCAGTAGCTTACCATCTCTTCAGAGGGAGAGATCTTGGGAAGGGGGCCCTGAGCAGGAATTCCACCTTACAATGATCGGACCAACTGACCCAATCAGTCTTGAGGTTGTCAATCTCAAGCCCCAGCAAGAAGACCAAGTCCAATATGTGACCACCCCAGTGAGTCACGGTACCAACTGCTTGTGACAGGCTCAGAGATGACATCATCTGGAGGAAGTGATAACCCAACCTAGATGATTCGTTGCTAGCCCTATGTGAGTGCAACTAGGAGCTCGGTGTGAGTGCAACTAGGAGCTCAGCAGCACTTTGCTGTGTGTGTGTGTGTGTGTGTGTGTGTGTGTGTGTGTGTTTGTGTGTTTGGAGTTCAGCAGCATGTAGCAACTCTTTTTTTCTCACGTAGTAATAAATTAAATAAAAATAGTTGAACATTAAAAAAAATATTTTTCTTTATTTTTTTCCCCCACAAAAATAAACAGGGCCATTGTGTAATCACAATAAACCACTCCAGGGTGTGGGTTATACTGGGATTTACCCACACCTGGCGAGGTTTGGTTACTTGGCCTGCAGCCTCATGACCAAACCATGCCAGGCATGGGTAAGTCCAGCATGACCCACAACCTGTCATGATTTATTGCTTAGCCAGTCCCTGTAGCTTGACTATATTTACACAGTATTGTATTTTGCACAATGCCCTTCATATATTTAATCTTATCTATTATTTCCCTTGCTCTGTTTATTTCCCTGTACTACTGCCTGGCTATATGTATTACACCCAGTTTTCTTGTTATTTGTATACTATTGTGATGACCTCCTATGTTGTAATCTCCTGGGTCATGACTGAAAACAGGCAAATGATTTGTCCAGCGTGTCTTCTTGGTGAATAAAAAAACTAACTAAATAAATGTTACTGGAGCCCCATTTCATAAGTGCAATAAGACACTATGGGTTGTTGGTTGTGGGAATTTTACCACACTTCCAGGGGCTGAATGTACTCCGCCTGCTTCTTCATGCCTTAATACACTGTAGGGTGTGCGGTAAATTTACCACATCCACTGCATCATCTTGTCTTATTGCATACATGGCAGAACTACAAACCTGTCTTTAGTTAGTTGACAATGTCCTGAGGTCTTGATTTACAGTTGCCACCTTGATTTTGTTTGTTTCAGTAAACTGTTGGAAAATGCTGAACCTGCCCTCGCTCTAATTGTTCATAAAAACAGAAACTGACGGTAGATAAGGGCCACCTGACCCACCTAGTCTGCCTATTTTTGCTTAATTTTTTTGTTGCAGACCCATATTGATCTACCGTGTTGTCTCTTCTCCTCCTTTCCTAACCTCTACGATGCCCTTGTGCCTGTCCCAGGCAATTTTGAGCCCCCCTCCACACACACACACACACACACACACACACACTGTTTGGTACTAGTGATTGTTTCCTAATAGATTTTGTTAATTTCTTCAAGAATGTCCTGATCTTTTTACTGTGATGCTGGGAGACATACAGTATGCTGAATCAAAGATCTCAAACTGTATAAACAGTAAAATCTTCATTTGCAAAATGCTGCAGGTTGCTTTTCCTGCTGGCAGATAGCTGTTGCTTTGTAGCTGAGGCTGATTTCTTGCTGGTGTTCAATTTGCCATCCAATCAGTTTAAGTTACGGAAGCCTACTTTTTCTTCGGTTTACTTAAAATTTTATTCTGGTTAACTACCTCACCATTATCCTGTCTACTTTAATAAAACATGAGTAGTAAACATTCTTTTTAAATTTTCCGAGCTTAGCTTGATCTATAACAGCAGACCGAGCAACAAGTTTGGATCACCATGCATCTCTATACAACATAATTGAATGTGCAGTGCTTGCATATATGCTGCCAGCATAGAGGAAACCCCTTATTAACAGAATGTCTGGTAGGAATGCAGTTCTCCTGTTTTCCTAACATTTTTGTAACCAACCAAACACAAGCCACCAACATACTAATTAGACATGATCAAATACTCAGTTAACACTTCCAGATACATAGTCTTTGATGTGCAAAGCTGTTGCTGGGTTTCAGTGCTCCTTGCCAAAGTACATGGATCAGAAAGAGAAAGCTAGGCACGTATCTCTTTTTTCAGTGAGCTCCCATATACTTGAATATTTCACAGTTTCCTTTATTATAATTTGTAGTGCAAAACATCAAACAGTCAAGGCAAACAATGCTCCCCCTGCTAATGTCCAATGTTTTGCACAGTAACTGCACTTTTACATGGATTCAAATGCATGGAGATCATTGAGAAAAATGTTGAGGCCTGCTTTTTTTTCTCTCTTTTTCATTTTCTACTTGGGCCAGAGTAGGTAATATAAGGAATAGTATATGGGCGACTACACACAACGAGCCTGTGTTTCCATGGAGTTGTTGAGATAACTGCGTATGAACCTCAACAGTGAAGCCTGACAGATCCATGCTGTTATCTCACCTCAAGATGAAGCACAGGCTGAGTTTTGTACAATCGCCCATATTTTATTGATTATAGTATATGGTTTCAGACCTTTTGTTATGAGTTTGTTACCCTTGTGAGTGGAGCACTGCTGTGAAAGTGGAGGCAGCAGTCACGTGCATGAAAGGGGGACAAAATTGTCTGTGAGTGCGAGTGAGCAGAGCAGAGAAGCTGAAAGGGAAAGAGTCAAGTCAAGCCAAAGTTTATTTGCAGGAACAAATAACTCCATTGAGCAGGCTCATCTACAAGGTGGTCCTAAGACAAGTAACATGCAATGCACGTACAATATATATATATATATATATATATATATATATATAAAAGGAACAGGGACACTTCCCAAAATGAGGGAAAATATTTACATAGAATAACAAATTATAAAATGTAGGACACTGTGGCTTATCATATTGGGAATTACATATTAAACATTGGAAAAAATACTGGCAGACAGGTAGCACAGTTTGCAATAGGCAGGATTACAACATCTAGTGGCAAAAAGAAGAGATGAGAAGCATGGGTTGTGAGCCATGGATATTCAAGAACTGAGAAAGGGAGAAGTCGGCCATGAATGGCAGGGAAAGAAGTGGAGAAGGTAGGTAGATGTGGTCAAGACAGTTAGCAGTGAAAAGGTAAATAAGGGTGGTCAGGGAAGTTCAGAGTGGGGGAGGCAAGAAAAGTAGCGGTCAAGCTCATGGAGGGCGAAAGCATGGAATGGCTGGTAAGTTGGGAGGGATGGGGGATGGGGAGATGGGGAGAGGGTAACTGAGTAAGGGTGAGTGTAGAGGGAGGGGACCTTGAGAAGAGTGAGGTCACTCATACAGAGACAAGAAAGCAATGTTAAACAATCTGTCAGTGGCAAGCTTAGAGGTCAGCGGCATGTACATGAGTGACGTAGTTTGCTAGCAAGTAGATTTTTGAAGCTGCTCAGGGGATTAGTTGTTGCAGTTTAAAGCTAGACTGGGCTTTGTTCCAATCAGCTGGTAGAGCATGGCTTATAACCAAACTCCAAAATGGGAACGGGTGCTAGGGACATCCAACATAACATAGGTGGTACTACGTAATGTGTATGAGGAGGTAGTGCACCAGAAAAGAGTAGTTATATATGGGGGAGCTTTAACAAAAGGGCTTTGTATAGTCAGGTGAGGGAGTGAGAGAGAGCCATCTGGTAGTTAAGGAGGTCCAACCTAGGGAGGCATATAGGTCACAGTGGTGTGTGTGACGATGGGCATTTGAAATTAATCATATTGCTCTATGGTATAGTGTGTTCAATTGGTGTAGCAGGGAGTCTGAGCAACTGCCATAAAGAATATCCATGTAGCGAAGGAGATTTATGAAGATTGTCTGGATCATTTGAAGCCTGGCATCATTGGTAAAAAGGGATTTATTCCTATAAAAGAAGCCAAGTCTTTGCCGTAGTTGCTTCACAACAGAGGTGATATGGGCAGAGAATGTTAGATGCTGGCGTAAGTCACAGCGTAAGTATTTAAATTTGGTAGCTACCTTGAGACTGTCTTCAAGGAGGGTCTTTATGGAGGCAGGGATGCTAGCTCACTTTGAGCAGCAGATTGATGATCGGAATGGGAGTACATAACCTTTGTTTTGTTTTTTTTTTTACATTTAAAAGAAGTTTAGACTGTGCAAGGCTGAGCTGTAGGAGATCAAATTCTGAATTGGAGCTCCATGTGGGCTTCAGCTGTCTAGGGTTTGGATATATATATTACCGTGTCATCCTCATATAGGTGTAGTTTTGCTTTATTAATGTTTCCGATGGTGTTGATGACTAACAAACACAGGAGAGGGCCAAGGATTGAGGCTTGTGGCACTTCTCTCAAAAGAGGAAGAAGTCGGGAGAGGGAACCACCTGCTTTCACCTGTTGCATTCTACTTGTCAGGTAGCTGTTGAACCATGACAGTGCGGGACCAGAGATGCCATGCCAGAATAGTGTATTCAGGAGTAAAGCATGATCAACTGTTGAATGCTTTGCTGCAGTCCAAATAAACAAATCCTGTGACTTGTTTCTTGTCCTTGGCCATAAGCCAGTCATTTGCAACCTAGGCTAAGGCTGATATGGTGCTGTGGGCTGGTCTAAAGCCAGACTGGGATGGATTTATTAGGGTGTTTTTGTTGAGGCAGTCTCTTATTTGGACATTTACCAACTTCTGGAATAGCTTAGAGAGCAAGGGAAGGATGGATATGGGGTGGTAGTTATTAGAAACATTAAAACATAGACGTTTATGGCAGATAAGGACTGCTTAGCCCACCTAGTATGCCCATTTCCCTACCTATTGGATGAGCTGCAGAGCCTAGTTAACCAACAGCATACTTCTTCCTACCCCCCACCAGAATTGCCTTATGTCTGTTCCATGCATTCTTGAATTCTCTCACTGTTTTTGACCTCACAAACTCCTCAGGAAGGCTGTTCCATTGTGTCCACCACCCTCGCTGTGAAAAAATACTTCCTCACATTGCCTCTGAGCCATACCCCCTTTATCTTAAAATTGTGTCCCCTTGCTGTTGCACATCTCTTTTTCAGAAAGATGCTACCCTCTTGGCCTTTGTTGATTTCCTTGAGATACTTGAAAGTTTCTATGTCACCCCCTCTCTCCTTTCCTCAGGGTATACATATTAAGCTCCTTTAATCTCTCTTCGTATTGCTTCTGTTGCAGACTCTGCACCATTTTAGTTGCCCTCCTCTGGATTGCCTCCATCCTATCTATGTCCTTGCAGAGATGGGGTCTCCAGAACTGCACACAGTACTCCAGATGGGTTTCACCAACTGTCTGTATAGAGGGATAACAACTTCCTGTTTTCTACTGGTGATGCCTCTCCCAATACATCCCAGCATCCCCCCAGCCATCCTTACTGCCTTCTCACATTGCTCACTTAACTTTAGGTCATCTGATATGACTACCCCCAGGTCCCTTTCCATTTTTGTTGATGCTAATACCCCTCCTCCCATTGTGTACTCTTCCCCTGGGTTTTTGTTTCCCAGGTGCATTACTTTGCACTTCTTCGCACTGAATCTAAGCTGCCATACTTTTGACCATTCCTCCAACCTTGCCAAGTCCCTTCTCATCCTTTCCACCCCCCATTGTGTATCAACCCTGTTGCAGATCTTTGTGTCATCTGCAAAGAGGCATACTTTTCCTTCCAGTCCCTCTGCAACATCACTTATAAAGACATTAAAAAGGACCGGACCCAGTACTGAACCGTGTGGTACCCCGCTAGCTACCCCACTTTCTTCAGAGTGGACTGTTTACTCTTACCTTCTGCGTCCTGTTGTCCAGCCAATATTTTTACCCAGGCTACCACCCTGGGACCCTCTCCCAGGCTGGCTAACTTGTTTATTAATCTTTTTTGTGGGACTGTGTCAAATGCCTTGCAAAAGTCTAGGTAGGCCATGCCCACAGCCCCTCCCTGGTCTACTACTTTGGTCATCCAGTCAAAGAAATCTATTAGATTCATCTGACATGACCTTCCCACTGTGAATCCATGCTGCTTTGGGTCCTGTGCCCCGCTGACCTCTAGGTATTCAACAAGTCTTTCTTTCAGAAGTGATTCCATCATTTTCCCTACCACTGAGGTCAAGCTAACAGGTCTGTAGTTTCCTGCCTCTACTTTGCTCCCACTTTTGTGAAGGTGAATTACATTCGCCCCTCCTCCAGTCCTTAGGTACCACACCATCCTCCCATGATTTATTAAAAAGTATAGTTAGTGGTGTTACTAGTTCTCCATAGTGCTTCTTTTGTTTGGTTTAGGTACCTCCCCTCTTCTTCTTTTGTGAATACTGAGCAAAAGTATTCATTCAGAATCCCTGCTTTTTCACTGTCCCTCTCCGCCCACTGACCATCCCCTTTATTAAGCCTCACTATCCCTTCCTTTGTCTTCACTGTCTAATGTTATCCCCCTTCCTAACTGAGTTGGCTATCTGATCCTCGGTTTGGGCCTTTGCTATTCTGACTGCATTCCCACCTCTTCTGCTTTAACTGGTACAGTTCTCTGTCCTGCTCCTTCTGTTTCCTTATACTTCCTGAATGCTATCTTTTCTTTTTCTCCCTAAACTTCTCCACCACCTCTTTCGAAAACCATAGTGCTTATTTTCTCTTGTTTTGATTTGTTCATTTCCTTCACACAAAAGCGTGTTGCCTCTGTGATGGCAGTTTTGATGTTTCCCCATTGTTCCTCCACCCCTTCTTCTTGCCTGTTTGCTAGTGCTTTTCTGTGGCACTCTCTCATTTTGACAAAGTCAGCACTCCTAAAGTCCAGTACCCTCACTTTTGTATGGCTTAACTCTGCAGCTGTGTTAATCGTGAACCATACTGTTTGGTGGTCACTTGTTCTCAGATGTCTACCCAGTTCTAGACAGATAGATGGATAGATACTTTATTTGTATAGCACTCCTTTCCAAGGACTTGGAGTGCTTCACAATCAGTACAATACAACGTTTTATAAGTATACAAAAATACAATTAAAATCAACACTAATATCCAATCAGACATGATAATAAATAAAACTAATCAATTGCAGTAAACTCAATTATTTAAAAATTAAAAGCCTGGTTAAATAAATACATTTTTAAATCTTTTTTGAAAGTATACACTGAGGGTGCCTCCCGTAACTGTTTAGGTAATAGATCCCACAGGGTAGGTGCAGCCATCGAGAAAGCTGGATCACCCGAGTGGCGCAACCTCACCCTAGGAATATCCAGGAGACAACCCTCGGTGGAACGGAGAGCTCGGGATTGGGGAGAAGCACAAGGAGCTCTTGCAAGTAGACTGGTCACCCTTCATGTAGGGCTTTATAGGTCAGTAACCCGACCTTGAAGGCAATCCTCCACCTAACCAGCAGCCAGTGCAGTTCACGGAGGACTGGTGTGATATGATCATACTTACGCTCACCCATCAATAATCTTGCCAGTGCATTCTGCACCAGCTGCAGTTGGCACAGGTTACCTCCAGATAGCCCTAGGTACAGGGCATTGCAGTAGTCCAGTCTGGACATCACAAAAGCATGTACTAGTGAGGCTAGGTCCTTGGGGGTGGGGGGTAACAGGTTCCGAATCAGGGCAATGTTCCTGAGATGATAAAATCCATTCTTAACAACAGCTGACACCTGAGCATCAAGTGTCAAGCCGCTGTCAAGGATCACACCCAGATTCTTCACCCGTTCAAATGGGGTCAGCAGCACCCCCACAGTACAAGACTAGGTGGTCTCCACAAGCCCCTATCCCCCATGATGATCCAGATCCACCAGCATCACCTCTGTCTTGCCTGGGTTGAGTCTCAGCCAGTTATGAGACATCCAAGTCTGGATCTCAGATAGGCAGCTGTTAAATACAGAGTCCACCATCTGATTACTTGGTGCATAGGACTGGTATAGCTGGGTATCATCTGCATAGCAGTGAAAACCCAGCCCATATCACCTGATAATGTCTCCCAATGGCAGCATGTATGCTGTGAACAGTAAAGGCGACAAGACCAATCTCTGCGGAACACCACAGGTAAGAGACTTCAGGCTGAAATTCTCTCTCCATCCCCATTTGAGAGTACCAGGTCTAAGACTGCTCCTTCCTGAGTGGGTTCCAACATTAGCTGTCTAAGGCATGCCCCCTGTAGGGCATCGAGAATGACCCTGCTCTTGGATGTGGCTGCAGCAAAGGTGCTCCAGTTAACATCTGGCATATTCGGGTCACCCATCAACAATATCTCCCCTTTTTCTGCCATCCAAAGGATGACTTCTATCATTTCCCTGTCCATTTCCTCCCCCTGAGATGGGGGTCTGTATACATTCCCTGCGTGGATTGTGGTGCCATTTCTGGTCTCCAGGGTGACTCACAGTGTCTCCTCTCCTCCCTGTTTGCTCTGTAGTTCCACTGCTTTGATCCCTTCTCTTATGTAGAGAGCTACTCCTCCTCCTCTTCTACCTTCCCTGTCCCTCCTGTAGATTGTGTACCCTGGTATGCTGACATTCCTATCATGGTTCTCTGTGTATCATGTTTCTGTAACTGCCACAATATCCAGGTGTCCCTCTTTCATCAAGGCCACCAGTTCAGGGAGCTTGTTACCTAGACTGTGGGCATTGGTACTCATTACCCGCCATTTTTTGATGGCCTTACCCCTTTTTACCCCATCCCCATTCCTACTACCTTTGCCTTTTTCTCCATTTACCCCTGCCCTTCTCCCTATTGACTATTCAGGTCTATAGGATCACCTGTCTTAAATAATGGGAATACCTGGGCAATTTTCCATGGCTCAGGCACAGTGCTAGAACTGATGGACATATTAAACAGGTGCAAGATGTGGGATGTTAGGTACCTGAAGCCAGCTTTAATGAAGTATGGTCCTATTCTGTCAGCACCAGCACCTTTGTTACATATAGTTGGAGTAGAAGGTCTTCTACTTCTTTGACCTGGAAGGGAGTAAAGGAGAACATGTTGTTGGTTGGTGGTGGGGAATGTTTGGGTAAGTTGGATATTAGGGTGGCTACTTTTGAGGTATCAAATGCAAGGCCTGCGGTGGAGAAGTGGTCGTTAAAGCTATGTAGTATGTCAGACTTATCGGAAAGGGTCTGAATCTTTGAGTTGTGTGCATTTGTTGCAGGTTTTATGCCAGTCGACATTTAAATCACCAAAGATGATGATTCCTTTTTGTGTTGAGTCAGATATGTTGCGCAAGTGATTTAGGATTTCCAGACCCCCAGAAGGTGTGCGGTAGCGACCTACTACCGTTAAAGTTTCTATGGGGGGATAAGGAGAGGTTTATCAGAATGGATTTGAATTCCTTTGGTATGGTAGCAGGGGGAATATCGGAAACAGTAAATTTGTTTTTGTCGTAGCTAGCTATGCCCCCTTCCCTGATTGTTCTATCACTACAATAGATGTTATAGGAGGGGAGGGGAGGGATACTGCTGTGTCAGGGGTGGATTTTTTCAGCCATGTTTCATACAGTAAATACATAGATGTTGTCAGCAGATAAGGGCCTTGTGGCCCATCCAGTCTACCCTATCCCTCTTTCTAATGCTTAAGGTACCTTAGATGCTACAACCCCCCCTTCACCCTAGCTTGATAATTTCCATAAGCCTATCCCAAGCAGTCTTGAATCCCTGAACTGTGGCCACCCCCACCACTTCCTGGGAGAGACTGTTCCATCTCTCCACCACCCTTTCAGTGAAGTATAATTTCCACAAGTTCCCTTTAAGTTTTCCCCCTTTTAGTCTTATGCTGTACACCCTTGTTCTGCTATTTCCATTCATGTGAAACATGTTCCCCTCTGGTACCCTGTTGATCCCCTTTAGATATTTGAAGGTCTCTATCATGTCCCCCCCTTTCTTTCCTTTCTTCCAGGGAGTACATATTAAGAGCTCTGAGTCTATCCTCATATGACTTATGCTGCATCCCTGACACCATTTTTGTCACCCTCCTCTGTACTGTCTCCATCCTGTCTATGTCTTTTTGGAGGTGGGACCTCCAAAACTGAACACAGTACTCCAGAAGAGACCTTACTAGGGAGTTGTACAACGGTTCCACTACTTCCCTTCTTCTACTTGTTATACCTCTCCCTATGCACACTAGCATTCTATCAGCCTTTTTGACTGCTTTGTCACACTGTTTAACCACTCTGAGGTGATCTTCTATGACTACCCCTAGATCAGTTTTCTAGCCTCTTCAGAACCCTCCTCATTTTTTCTATACTTTTCTGTGTATCTTCCCTGTTACATAGCTTTGTACCATCCACAAACAGGCTAACCCTCCATTCTAGACCCTTTGCAATATCACTTATGAATACATTGAATAGCACTGGTCCCAGCACTGATCCCTGGGGGTACACCACTTGTTACCTGTCCCTGTGAGCTAACCCCATTTACCACCACCCTATGTGTTCTGTTACTCAACTGGTTTCTAACCCACATGACCACATCTGTCCCCACCCCAAGATTTGCCAGCTTGTGTGTTAGTCTCCTGTGTGGGACTGTGTCAAATGCCTTCCTGAAGTCCAGATAGGCCACATCTACCACTCGGCCCTAGTATTTCCTTTGTCATCCACTCAAAGAAATCAATTAAGCTGATCTGACATGACCTTCCTGACGTGAATCCATGCTGCCTTGGGTCAAGCAGCCCTCTTGTCTCTAGGTAGTCCATCAGCCTTTCCTTTAGTAGGGTTTCCATAATTTTACCTACTATCGAAGTCAAACTGACTGGGCAGTAGTTTTCTGACTCATCCTTGCTATCACTTTTGTGCAGGGGTATCAATTGTGCCCTCCTCCACTCCTCTGGAACCACGCCTGTTTCCAGTGATCCATTGAACAGCTTAGCCAGAGGTTTAGTCAGTTCCTCCCAGAGGCCCTTTAGGATCCTTGGCTGTATCCCATTGGGCCCCATAGTTTGATCCACCCTAAGCTGTTCTAGTGCTCTTTTTACTCTGTCCTCTGAAAAAGGTCTAATGTCCACCCCTTCCCCCTGTTTACCCTTCTCCATTAATGGGGACCATCCCCATTGCTTCTTCCGTGAATACAGAGCAGAAGTATTTGTTGAGGATGGTCACCTTGTCAGTATCTTTCTCCACTACCCTGCCTCCCTCTTCCCTAAGTCTCATAATCCCTCCCCATCTTCCTCCTCTTGCTAGTATACCTAAAGAATGCCTTCCCTCCTTCCTTCACTGATTTGGCTAGCTTTTCCTTGGTTTTGGCCTTTGCTGCCCTTACTGCCTTGTTTGCTTCCCTTCATTTTTCCAAGTATTCCTGCCTGTCCTCCCTGCTTTGTGTTGCCTTGTGCCTCAGAAATGCCATCTTTTTTCCTCTTACTAGCTCTGCTACTCCTCTCAAGAACTAAAGTGGTTTCCTCTTTCTTTTGCTCTTGCTGCAGGGCCTGGCACAATGGTTTGCTACCAGGTACAGGGCTTCCCTTATCTTATCCCACTGTTCCACTACTTCCCTTATGTCATCATATCCCTGCATAGCCTTCCTGAATTTATCCTTCATCTTACCAAAGTCTGTCCTCCTGAAATCCAGGATTCTAGTCCTTGTGTGGCTAGCCTCCTGTGACATCCTTATGGTGAACCCCACAGCTCAAAGGTCACTAGCTCTAGGCTGTCTCCCACTGTGACTTCCTTTATCCTGTCCCCATTGATTAGGACAAGATCCAGAATTGCATTCTCCCTTGTAGGCTTCCACATTAGCTGAGTGAGACCTGCCCCTTGCAGGGATTGCAGAAATCTCTTACTCCTGGCTGAGGCTGCCACCAGGATGCTCCAGTCCACATCTGGAAAGTTGAAGTTACCCATAAGCAGCAATTCACCCTTTATTGCCATGTTGTCTATAGTCTCCAGCAGTTCTCTGTCTGCATCCTCTGCCTGCCCATGGGGCCTGTATGTCACTCTTGTTCTAAGTACTGTTCCCTTCCCCACATCCAGGGTTACTCACAACACCTCTACTTTTCCCTCCTTGTCCTGTGGGACTGTCACTTTTATCCCTTCCCTGACATACATTTCCACCCCTCCCCCCTTCTTGCCTTCCCTGTCCCATCTGTGCAGCGTGTACCCTGGAATGGCTACCTCCTAGGCATGGTTGCTATTGCACCATATCTCTTTGACTGCCATGATATCCAGGTCCTCGGAGGCCATTAATGCCACAAGTTCTGGGATTTTGTTACCCAGACTGCAAGCATTGGTGCACATAGTCTTCCAATTACAGCCTCCCCCTCTGCTATAACTTCAGTACCATTCCCCCTATTCTGTGTCTGTCCCTCCTGTACTTTACACGAGGTCCCTCCTTTTTTACCTATGGCCACTCCTTGCTCATGGCCATGCCTATTTACTTCAGTCCGATGTTGGGGGGGGGTTCCCTTCCATTCTCTGATCCCCTTACCTTCATTAAGACTAGGATGTCCAAGTGAATGTGAGATGCAAACACAGCTGATGAATGTGCACAACAGCATCTTATGAAAGTGCACAACTTTGAACATGCTTAATAGGACTGCCACCTCTGAAAGAGGCAAAAAACTGGATACTAAACTACACTCTAACTCTACCCCTAGTCCCACCCCCTTTCCATAACTGGCTGTGCATTGCTTCCCCTCAAAAGCCTTTGTTAGATCAGTGAAGATTTTAATGGAACAGTAAAAGACAACACCTGAAGCAGCAGTTCAACAAAAATGTTAACATGCTCTACAGGTTAAATTTGGTTTTCTTGGTTCTTCCTATTTATTTATTTATTCACTGAAATTATTTTGCCAGGTAAACATGCAGGGATAAAGGAAATCTCATTTACAGATATCATTGGGGTGGGGGTGGGGCAGGGAAATACTGTTTATTTATTTAACAAATCGGGAAAGACCTTTGAGCCAAAGGCTATTTTACAGAGATTCCACATCAAATCACAAGAATAACAAATTAGAATGGTTTCAGTAAGTGGTACAACATGAGGAAAGTAATTACATAAACAAAAGGATAATATGGCAAGATAAATATTGTGTCAAGTGCAGCCAGTGGCATTGTCTGAAGAGGGGTGGAAGGGATTACAAGGAGAAAAGGATAGGGAGCGAATTTGGGGGGTGGAAGGAGCAAAATAAGAGCAAGGAGGGAGCTGCCACAATGTAGTCTATGAAGGAAAAGACCCATGGGGGGTGGTAGAGGGAGAGAACAAGGTGATGAAACAGAGTGGAGGAAGGGGGAGTGGGAGTGGAGGGGTAGAGGAAGGGGGATGAGGTAGGATGAAAAGAGGGCAGGGATGGGGATGGGAAAGGGATGAAGGAAGTGCTGTATGTGGAATAGTGCAGCAACAGGGTAGGGCTATACAGGGGCGAGTGGTAAAAGAGGGAGGTCCCAGTGCATTTAGCTGTCTGCAAAAATTAGGTATAGCATTCACAAGATGCTCAGGAAACCAGGAATAATTAATAGTATACAATTATATATGATAAACAAATTGCTTGCTTCCCATAATGTGCACTTTATATTTTTCCTGGATCCAGTTCATTTTCATGTCCACAATACTATTCTGAAGCCAAAAGTGAGCATACTTTTTACTGGAAGAAACAACAATTTAATAAAAAAATAATTAAAACGTTTCATAATACTTATATTCTTTTAGTGATGAAAAACTTTACCAGCAAATAAAAGTGGAAGATAACCGAATCTTTTACTATTACGAATAGTAGGGTCAGCCTTTTTGCCCAGCTTTGCTGCTGTTCTGCTTTTGAGATGCAGAGTGGGAAAGATTAGATTAAGTATCTGGTAATGGTCTTAATGGCCATGCTTTACACTTCCCAGGTTGACTGCTTTTACAAAAAAGGGCTATATTGACAACAACACTTGTTTGTAACCTGGAATTGAAGCTGAAACAATAAATGATATGACAAAATCTGTTTCTAAGGTATGTGAGCACTCAAAATGGCTCAAAAACATGACTATCACTAAACAAAACTGGATTACTTGATAGGGTCGCTGACAAACTTATCACCAAATAAAAAGCCTGGTACGTGGCAACCCAATATATTCACAACAATTTTTTTTTTGGGGTGGGGTGCACCCAACTCCTTGGTTAGGACTCAGCTAGAACAGAATACATATTAAACATATAGCACAGACCAGACAGATAAATTACTGGATAAAAGTGCTCCTATGACCCTCTGAGACAATATTATCAGACTGTATTGAAGAAAAAAAATGTTTATTCAAAGAAACTATACAGAATTATGGTTAACTAATATATATATATATATATATATTGACTGCATATAATATTGCTCATATCAAAACTTTGGCAGATTGTGGCATAAAGATAAATTACTCCTATACAACATTTATCACTAAATTAATAAAAAAAAAGATGAAAAAGATGATCTGAACCTAATTACTAAACTTAGGCCCTGTCCACACTACACCACCAAAACAATGTAACGGTTCCAACCCATTACAGACGGTAACCGGTACTGTGTATCCACACTGCCAGTGAACCATCCCAGTAAAGGCTTGCGACTGTCACAGCCCATCCACACTGTGGGTGCCCTGTGACCGTTACGGTCAGTGCCCTATCCCATGATGCAGTGCGTGCTGCACTATGGGCACTGGTGGGACTACAGGCTCACGCGTCCACACTACAGCCAGTAACCATACAGAGGCAGTACCGGTTCCATAACTGTTGTTGAAACCACCTCGTAGGTGGTTTTGACAACGGTTATGAAAATGCCACCTGTAACATTACAGGTATAAATGGAAACCATTGCGATAACTGTTTGGACCCCTTATAACGTTACGGAGGGCTGATATCGGTGTAGTGTGGACAGGGCCTTAAGGTTTCCAAGTAAATAATATCAAGGAGCATTCTTTAAAATGTGGAAACTTTGTAAAGGAGTCTTTGACTCAAAGGTATTTTAATCTGATATCTACAATAAATAAATAAATAAAATGTTGTCAGAACTCAATGCAGAATCCAGAGTACAGAGACATACTGATTCTGTGCAGATTTGAGGCATTTCCCAGCAATGTCATTAATTTTAGATACAGGAAGGAAAACGCCATAACATCAGACTGTAACTGTGGCCTACTGAAAACTGAGAATCTGTTGCATGTTGTTTTGTGGTGCCCTTGGTATAATCAAATTCAAAATAAATTTCTGAGTAAAATAATAGGAACATTATATGTACTGGTTAGATTTCTACTGGATTTTCATTGTAATGCTGAAAATATGGACATACCGGAGAAACTTACAATTTTTCTTCTGGAAGTTATAAAAATTAAAAGACAGCATGTTCAGCCAACTAATACTTTATAATCATACATTCTATATTTTAGCACAAAACAAGTGTACAATGTGACTAACTCTTTTTTTTATTTTAAAGTTGTATAAGACTTCTCAATCTCTTAACAGAATATAGGGACTACAGGTAACAAAAACTTTGTAAGGGGTGCAGGTAGCCAGACCCGAACCTTACAGTGACCTGTTTAAACTCAAAAAGAATAGCATGTCTATTCTTGGATGAGTTAGCTAAAGTTTTGGACACACTGGTCACTTGCTTTTACAAAAGATTTCTGGTGAGACACTTAGTTTTGCCGAATTTATCCTTTCATCCATCCTCATTGATAAAGTCTGTTTAAGAACCTATTTAATTCCTAACATGTATACAGAAGTATGTGGAAGAACTGTTAAAATATAGAATAATGCATGAGGAAGTGTGGTTTATGAGGATTTTATGCCCACCCGAGGTGTGCGATGTCCAGGGGTTTATATGGGCATCACACCAAGGGTCAATACATCATCCATTAAACCTCACTTCTTCATGTTTTAATTTTTATCTTTACTGTTTTTTTGTGTGAGAACCAGAAGAGGAAGAGGGAGTATGTAGCAAGTGACAGGGATGTGAAGTAAACTTACTGGTGGAGTAAGGGTTCTGTCAGCTGTGCTACATGCCTGCATTCTGTCTCTGATCCCCTAAATTGTTCAGTCAGGGGCAGGTCATTAGAGGCCATTGGGTCCCTTTTTAAGAGCCCCCTTTTTTTTTTTATTTTAAGTAAAGATTCCAATTCCTCAGTGGCGGTGGTGCCCCCTGAAGCCGCATCAGAGAGAGAGAGAGAGAGAGAGAGAGTGAGAGAGCTAGAAGAAGAGGAGCCATTGAGTAGCAAGGCCCCAGATGTCCTGTGCCTGCCTACAAGAAAGAGTCCCTCCTTCTGCCAGAACCTCTCCCCTCCTGATCCAGTTTCCCTGAAGTCCAGTCAGGGTGGTGAGTCTGCAGTTTGTTAAACAGCTTAGCACCATGGAGAGGGGCAGGCCCAAGTACCGAGAAGGCTGTGTTTTGCGCTGGCGGTTTCCCTGAGGGAGTGCAAGGGAATGGCCAGCACGAGGATAGACTGCTGGACAAGTGTGCAAGTATATTACAGTCTATTTTTAGAAAGGTGGTTAACGTGACTCAGTTATTCACATGTGTGAATAACAGAGTTTTTTAAAGTGTGCCAGTGGTTGATAATAGGCACTAACCAGTAAAGACTGAATCTTTTAGCACCATGGTAATTCCAATTACGCTTTGCTCAGTTGTAAAGTTATGAAGCTAATTATGCCAAACTCACACTCTGCGAATATGTTTTAAATGTAAAATCTTTCTTTTTTATTTTTGTGACTGTTTTCCTTTCTATTGTTATTATATGTAATGGCCAGATAGCCAATCAAAATAGTTAAAAGCAATGTTTTTGAGTGGGCTGCTTTCCATACATAATATGTCCTAACCATATACTAAATGGATATTGTGGGCACTGCACAGATGTAATCAAAATTTTTAATTCTGGAGGAGTTTGCTCACTCTTTTTTTCATAATCCTTTTTTCCCTTGGGATTTCCTTGGCAGGGCTGCTCGGTCCTGTCCCCACCCCTCCCAACTGGCCACTGCCTCGCCCAGCACCTATTCTACCCAAAATCCCCATGGATTCCCCCCCCATGGGGGGGCCCTCCTCCCCTCACCCAGAGCATAATCCAGTAGTGTGTTGGTGGTTTTGGGTGGCAATGCGGATTAGGATGGAGTGGGTGGGACTTCATGGAGCCCAGTCTGTCCATTCTTTTCCCTTTTCTTGGCTGCCTGACCCATGGCAACTCATAGGCATGCATGCATGGAGGTGCGTGCATGTCACAGAGCCTCAGCCCCCTCTTTACACTGGTGCTCAGACACCGTACTGTCTCTCAGTCCTCTACCTGGGGAAGTCAAGGGCCGAGCTGCCTCCCCTCCCCCCAGGAGAGAAAAGCAATCCTCCAGCTGCTCAATCCTCTCCCTTCCCTGCTGACCCCCAGCGACCCAAGCTCATTACCAAAATCTGGTCACCAGCATCACACCACCGGGCCGGCTAGGAGTTGCTCAGATTTATTTAGCTAATCTGAAATAAGTGCCTCAATAATGATTGGATAGTTTGGAATTGTTTATCAAGATATGACCAGTATACCTCACTATCCTCTTATTACCCTCTCCAGAGCAAATACTACAGTATGTGCCTAAAACTGCAATAATACACTATCTCTGAGCATCCTTTGATAGATTAGAATCACAGATATGGATAATTAATTTTGGATATGGCAGACACTATCTTGGAAACTTTTTCTCAGAGAAGATCTACCCCATATGAAAATACAAACTTACCAGCAGATAAAGGCCTTATGGACTATCCAGTCTGCTCTAGTACACAGTTCCCAGTGTGTTTACAGATGGAACTACCCTCCTCCCCATTTCCCTCATGACCTCCCTCAACTATCTCCTACCCTTCCCCTCTCCCCCCTCTGCTTGCAGCTTTTCCCTTCACCCTGTCCCATCCCCTGTTGAAACTGTCCACTGTTTTTAGGGATACCACCTCCTCTGGCAGCTCATTCTACTTGGCCACTACCGTGTCTGTGAAAAGTGCATACTGATCTCCCTTCTGAACCTACCCACCACCAGCTTTAGGCTGTGCCCTCTAGTGGTCTTGTTCCTATTAAGGCTGAAGTGGCTTATAGTGCTCACCATGTTTATACCTGTAACCTCCCCCCCAAAGTGGTGGGGTTTACCTTAAGTTATCTCCCTGGGCACCCATTCACCCTCCATCTGGCCATGCTCCAGTTCTGTGTTCTGCCTACTTGAAATCTGGGCTGACATCCAGCAAAGAGTGTAAATCCTTGAGCTGGGCTGCATTTTCTGGGACAGGTGTAATGGCAGATGGAAACAGTGTGAGGGATGAGAATACCATGGCGGACAGGAATACCATCACTTCTGTGACTTACAGGAGATTCTGGCAATGGAAGCATGGAAAAATATATGACTGATGGCTGGAGTGTGGCACACAGGACCTGCCAAGATATCCTAGACTCATTAGGGTAACAAACTGTGAATGAGCTTGGTACATCTACTGGACCTGGGTTTGATTCCTGCAATCTCCATTTGCATACTGTGTGACTGACTACCTCCGCCTGCATACTGTGTAACATCCACCTGACCTGGGTTTGATTCCCACAGCCTCCACTTGCATAATGTGTGACACATGCAACAGTTGGAGGTGATTGTTTATATTTTAAAGGGGTGCTGGGTGTTAATCCCGCCAAAGAAATTAATTACCCAAAGTGGTCTTCAGAGTGACAGTTTGTTTTATCTTGCCTTTAGTCACAGCACTGGTGGTATTCCTGTGTGCCATGGTATTCTCGTCCACCATACTGTTTCTGTCAGCCATGATACCTATCACAAAAACTGCAGATGCTCCAATCCATGTAAACTAATGCTGTATCCACATTTCCTGCACAAATATGTGAGCTGGCACCATCATGCTGTAGCTGTAAGAAGCTCAGCGCTTGTATATAGTGTGTATAGCCTGTACTGGGTCCAAGTAGTCCAGAGCTCATGACTGGTCAGGGAATGCTCCTTTTAACTCCACTTTTGCACTCGATACCAGTGCAGAGGAAGCAAATGCTAAAGATAGGTAAATGTAATTCACTGTCCTACGCAGTCAGTATAGTGCTATGCTTGTGCAACTATGTTAGTTTGGTTTTGGCCATTTGCAATCTCTATTCCAGAGGAATTACCAACCTGTAGGGGTACAAAAGGCGAGGAACCCTTGGAGAGGGTTTATCCCCTAGAGGTGCCATGGGACGATTCCCGTGGCTAGAAGTACCTTAGGAATCCCCCTAAGAAGAGAAGTGCTGCTGCTGGAGGAGGAGGAGGAGGAGGGGAGGATGGTGGGGCAAAGAAAAAAATGCTTCACAATGAGGCTGAGAGGAACTGCTTATATAGCTCAGGAAGTAGGAGTGGCTGGCTGCTTGGCCACCAAACTCCCAGGAAAAGCCTTTCCAATTCACTGTCTTACATAGCCAGTACAGTGTTATGCTTGTGCAACTGTGTTACTTTGGTTTTGGCCATTCGCACTCTCTATTCCAGAGGAATTACCACCCTGTTAGGGATATGAGAGGCAAGGAACCCTCAGAGAGGGTTCCACCCCTAGAGGTGCCACGAGATTATTCCCGTGGCTAAAGGTACCTTAGGAATCCCCAAAAGAAATGTAGTACAAGCATCCCAAAAGAATGAGGCAACATGAAGCATATGCGCAAGCAGTAACTGTGATGTAGGGGCAGTAACTGTTACATAGTAGTAGAGAAGCATAGACAGTTTAATAATGTAATGAGATGCTCAATTTGATAACATAATGAAATGCCCAGGAGTGCGTAGAATGAAACAGGTTTGTGTTGAGAATGAGGGGATCCCCTATGGAGAGGGGGAACAGCAGGGACACCATCCACCTCCATCCAACAGCGGAACCTACCTAAAGAAACTAGGGGACACTACTATGCTAACTAACTGTTATGACCTGAGGCAATGGAGGAGAGAGAAAAAAACTCTATGAGGAGGAAATCTCTGGGGATCCAAGGCTAGGTAGCCTTCCCTCCAGGCTTGGGATATTTTATTTAATGAAGGCTCTGCAGCTGCAATTTGGAAAACCCAATTAAGGGGAGGTAGAAAATATTCCAATTTGGTGGAAGGCTCTCACTCTAACCCTCTAGTGGGACCACCGGATGAAAAACACTTTTAACGCACTCTGCAGTATGCTGCAGCATGCTGCAGCAGACCTACTGAATAAAGCAATATAATTTCAATTGTAATTAGTATCCTTTGTCATGCAAGAAACTGTGGCATTCACTTCATCCTTGCAGTGTCACATTTTCCTGAATGACAAAGGGGACTAACTACCATTGAAATTACATTGCTTTATTCAGTAGGTCTTGTGCAGCATTCTGCAGAGTGCTGTAAAATGCTGCAGAATTGCGTTTCATCCTGGGGGACACCACTGTATGTATGTACTGTATGTATTTAAAAGACAAAGAACCTCTGTGCGCAAACACTGAGGCAAGGGTTACCCCAAAGGGCATTTGTACTGTATGTACGTTTACTTTCTGCCATCCTGCAGCCATCTTGTTACTTTGACCTTTGCTCTTAGCCAATCGGAATGCAAAAAATCCTGAAGGGGGTCCTTATCAATGGTTTCTGGGAGCTGGCTCCTGGCCGCCCTTCTGATCCCGCTCTTCGGACACTGAAGCAAGGTTCAGCCGCTGAGCTTTTTCCTCCAGAGTTGACGGAAACATTTCCCGATTGGTGCGCCTTTTTGCTGGTGACTCCCAATTGGCCTGGCAGGTAGCGCAAGGCTTCCGATTGGTGTGCCTGAAAGCCAGCTCTCTGGACTGCTATTTCTTTACCTAAAACTTTTGTTCTAGGCTCCTGGACTTACTTGAATTTTTCTGTCTATGATGACCTGTTAACTGAACTAAATAGCTGAATTTACTGTGATTGCTAGCTCCTTTGGTGAATTTATTTACTGTAGATCTCAATATTTTAATATTCTAACTGCATTGAAATTGTGTTATCAGCCATTACGGCACATAGTGCCTTATTTCTTTAAACTGCTGACTGCTTTCCTTTTCTACCCTTCTGCCTGCCTCTCCTTTGCTCATACATTCTTTTTCACCACTCTCTCAGACCTCAGTCCCCCTCCTGCTGTGTCTTTCATACCTGCTCTTGACTCCAAACATCCCCCTTACCTAAGCTGAAACCTAACTGTCTCACTGATATATCTACTTCTTTGTCCCTCTGAAACCCCTCCCTACCTTACTCCAAATTGCTAATTTCTGTCTTTGTCCTGACCTAAGCACCCCCTGCTGATGGTCTGCCGCCAGTCTCCTGCCCTCTCTAGTTTCTTTTGTGTTTTCTCCCCTATATTTTTCACTGATCTTTCCTTTTCTCCCTCATAGACCATACCGCACTACGAGTGGTGCCCTTGGACATGGTGGCACCTTCCAGACATTTACCTGGCTGCCACCATCACCTCTGAAACTGCTGGCTCTTGGCCGCCCTCATGGTCCCGCTCTCTGGACCCTGAAGCAAGGTACAGCCACTGAGCTTTTTCCTCCAGAGTCGATGGTGGCGTTTTCCAATTGGTGTGCCTTTTTGCTGGTGACTTTGATTGGCCTGGCGGGTAGCACAAGGCTTCCAATTGGTGCGCCTGAAAGCCAGCTCTCTAGACTGCTATTTCTTTGCCTAAAAACTTTTGTTCTTGGCTCCTGGACTCACTTGAATTTTCTTCCTGCCCCCCCCACCTCCACCCAGGCCTCCTATTAAATACTCTACTTGTCCCCACCCACCTTGTCTCACTCGAACCCTACTTGCTCTCTCACTTCTTTCTCCCCTGCCCGCCACCACGTGGCATATTTTTTGACCAGATCGTAGGTGCACTACGTTGCGTTTGTATTTTTCACTCCTTCTCTTGACCTACTCCACCAATGTTTAAACTGTAACCCAGGAACTTCCAGTATTATCTTTTTTTTTCCTAATTTCTCATCTTGTACTTGCCCACCTCTTTTTACTAAATGAAGCCTCCAAAATACTGTCCTTTGCCAATAGTATGCTTCACTGCTGCCTGTCTCAATTTGTGCTTAGTATTATCCAGGCTATCTAAACCCCCTCTGGCTGTCTAACTTATCTATTTTTCCCCTTTTTTCTCTCGCCTTGCAGTTTTTCCCTCAGCCTCTCTCAGGCACCCGAAACTCTAATTCGGTCTTCCTAATCATAGAAACATAGAAACATAGACTTTGACGGCAGATAAGGACCGCTAGGCCCATCTAGTCTGCCCATTTCCCTACCTACAGGATAGGCCACAGATCCTATTTAACCAACAGCCTATATCTTCCTGCCCCCCACAAGAATTGCCTTATGTCTGTCCCATGCATTCTTGAATTCTCCCACAGTTTTAGACTCCACAACTCCCTCAGTAAGGCTGTTCCATGCATCCACTACCCTCTTTGTGAAATAATACTTCCTCACATTGCCCCTGAACCGCCCTCCTTCTATCTTTAAATTGTGTCCCCTTGTTCTTGCATGTCTCTTTTTCTGAAAGATGCTACCCTCTTGGACTTTGTTGATTCCCTTGAGGTACTTGAAAGTTTCTATCATGTCCCCCCCTCTCCCTTCTTTCCTCAAGGGTATACATATTAAGCTCCTTTAGTCTCTCCTCATACGGCTTCTCTTGCAGACCCTGCACCATTTTAGTTGCCCTCCTCTGGACTGCCTCTATCCTGTCTATGTCCTTGCAGAGATGGGGTCTCCAGAACTGGACACAGTATTCCAGATGGGGTCTCACCAACTGTCTGTACAGAGGGATAACAACTTCCTGTTTTCTGCTGCTGATGCCTCTCCCTATGCATCCCAGTATACCCCCGGACCTCCTTACTGCCGTCTCACATTGCTTGCTAACCTTAAGGTCATCTGATATGATTACCCCCAGGTCCCTTTCCTGTTTTGTTGTTGTTACTACCTCCCCACCCATTGTGTATTCTTCCCCTGGGTTCTTGTTTCCGAGGTGCATTATTTTGCACTTTTTTGCATTGAATCCTAGCTGCCATACGTCTGACCATTCCTCCAACCTTGCCAAGTCCCTTTTCATCCTTTCCATGCCTCCTTGAGTATCAACCCTGTTGCAGATCTTTGTGTCATCTGCAAAAAGGCATACTTTTCCTTCCAGTCCCTCTGCAATGCCACTGATGAAGACATTAAAAAGGACTGGACCCAATACTGAACCCTGAGGTACCCCACTAGTAACCGCCCTTTCTTCAGAGTGGACTCCATTTACAATTACCTTCTGTGTCCTGTTGTCCAGCCAATGTTTTATCCAGGCTACCACCCTGGGACCCACTCCCAGGCTGGTTAATTTGACTAATAATCTTTTGTGTGGGACTGTGTCAAATGCCTTGCTAAAGTCTAGGTAGGCCATGTCCACAGCCCCTCCCTGGTCTACTACTTTGGTCACCCAGTCAAAGAAATCTATTAGATTCGTCTGACATGACCTTCCCACTGTGAACCCATGCTGCCTTGGATCCTGTGCTCCACTGACCTCTAGATACTCAACTATTCTTTCCTTCAGAAGTGACTCCATCACTTTCCCTACCACAGAGGTCAGACTGACAGGTCTGTAGTTTCCTGCCTCTGTCTTGGTCCCACTTTTGTGAAGGGGAATCACATCCGCCTTCCTCCAGTCCTCGGTACCACACCATCCTCCCATGATTTATTAAAAGAGTAGCCAGTGGTTTCACTAGTTCCTTCCTTAATTCTTTTAGAATTCTGGGGTGAATTCCATCAGGACCCATTGCTTTGTCCACCTTCAGTTTTAGGAGTTCTTGCAGAACCCTTTCTTCTGTGAAAGGACTGGGATTGACCCCCCTATCAAGAGTGCTTCTGTTAATTGGATTAGGCACTTCCTCCTCTTTTGTGAATACTGAGCAGAAATATTCATTCAGTATTCCTGCTTTTTCACTGTCCCCCTCTGCCCACCCACCATTTATTCTATTCAGCCTCACTATCCCTCCCTTTGTCTTTCTACGCTCGCTGATGTACCTATAAAAGGTTTTATCCCCCTTCTTAACTGAGTTGGCTATCTTTTCCTCAGTTTGGGCCTTTGCGATTCTGACTTCCCTCCCTGCTTCTTTCTGCCTTAACTGGTACAGCTTTCTGTCCTGCTCCTTCTGTGTTTCCTTATACTTCTGGAATGCTATCTTTTTCTTCTTGACTTTCACAGCCACCTCTCTTGAGAACCATAGTGGCTTTTTCTTTCGTTTTGATTTGTTTATTTGCTTCACACAAAAGCTTGTTGCCTCTGTGATGGCAGTTTTGATAATTTCCATTGTTGCTCCACACCTCCTTCTAGCCTGTTTGCTAGTGCTTTTCTGAGGCACTCTCCCATCCTGCCAAAGTCATCCCTCCTAAAGTCCAGTACCTCACTTTTGTATGGCTTGACTCTGTAGCTGAGTTTAACGTGAACCACACTGTTTGATGGTCACTTGTCCCCAGATGGCAACCCACTTCTAGATCTGAGATCCTCTCACTGCCCCCATTTGAGAGTATGAGGTCTAAGATTGCCCCTCACGAAGTGGGTTCCAAACTAGCTGTCTAATGCCTGCCACCTGTAGGGCATCAAGAATGGCCCTGCTCTTGGATGTCGCTGCAGCAAATGTGCTCCAGTTAACATCTGGCATATTCAGGTCTCCCATCAACAGTATCTCCCCTTTCTCTGCCATTCTAAGAATGCCTTCCATCATATCCTTGTCCATTCCTTCCCCCTGACATGGGGGTCTGTACACAACCCCTGTGCGGATTGTGGTGCCCTTTCCAGTCTCCAAGGTGACCCACAGTGCCTCCTCTCCTCCCTGTTTACTCTTTTGTTCAGTTGCTTTTATCCCTTCCTTTACATAGAGAGCTACTCCTCCCCCTCTTCTCCCCTGCCTGTCTCTCCTGTAGGTTATGTACCCTGGTATGTTAACATCCCAGTCATGGTTCTCTGTGACCATGTTTCTGTGACTGCTACGATATCCAGGCATCCCTCTTCCATTAAGGCCACCAGCTCAGGAGCTTGTTGCCCAGACTACGGGCATTGGTACTCATTACCCTCCATTTCCTGATGGCCTTACCCCTTTTGCCCCATCTCTGTCCTTCTTGCCTTTGTCACTTTCTCCATTTACCTTGCCATTCTCCCTATCGACACCTCCATGTTGGTGTTTGCCACACTTACTACGTGATTGTTTGGGGGCTAGGATTTTCCTGCTCCTTTCCAGTGCCTCCCTTGGCTAGTTTAAAAGCTTGCCAATGAAGCATTTAAACCTATCACCTAGGATCCTGGTTCCCCTCCCGGACAGATGCAGCCCATCATGCCAGTATAGGCTTGCATCACTCCAGGTGGAACCCCAGTCCCCAATGAAGCCAAATTCCTGAGCTCCACACCAGTTTTTCAACCACTGATTGAATCCCATGGTACGTAACACCCTAGCCTCCCCTATGCCATAGATGGGTAGCACCTCCGAGAAGGTTACCGTGTGTGCTACTTGACTAAGGCCCCTCCCCAATTCCACAAACTCTTCCTGCACTTCTCTAATCCCTTTCTTAGCCAGGTCATTTGTCCCTAAGTGGACAATGACATCTAGCTCCCTCCCCTGTGCAGCTGCTCCAGCAATCCTGAGGATTCGCTCCCTGTCCCTCCAAACCATGGCGCCAGGCAGGCACCTTACCTCCCTCTCCCCTTCCTTGCCCAGTTCTACCTTCCTAACAATGGAGTCCCCCACCAGGAGTTGTTTCCTTCCCCTGCAGGGTCCCCTGCCACCCTCCTGTGGGTCTCCTTTGTGGAGGTTCCCAGCATCCTCCTTGGTCTCCACTGTAGGTGCCTCCATAGAGGAACCACACTTTGCCAGAATGGCATAGGAATTGTGGAGAGGTACAACTGGAGGGATGTGCCTCTGTTCCACCACCCTCACCCTCCCTGAGCCCACTGTGGTCCAACCGCTCCTCTTTCTTGGCAACCTCTGAGGTAACAGCAGTGGCACTGGTGGTCCCTGGATGGTAGAGGAGGTCCCACAAATCCTGGCCAACTCAGCCTGGAGATGAGCAACCTCCTCCCTCAGCCCAGAGAGGTGCCTGCAGATGGGACAACACCGCATCCGCCAGAACATCTCCCGGAAGACTGCTGCTCCACAGCCACCGCACTGCACCACTCCAATCATGTCTTATTTCTGGCCCCTTAACTGTTTGCAATCCTTACTCTTTTCCTCTGTTTTTTCTTCTCTCTCCTTACTTTCTGCCTGTGTGCCCTTCAAGATCCTGATTGTCCTGTTCTGAGACAAGAATATCCTATATTTCTCAGTAGACCGCTTACTTGTTCAGAGGCAGACCTCCATCAGCTAGAGGGGCGGAGAGCTATTCTTGCCCTTCTAGGATGATGGGTCCTTGGTGGTTCTGTGATCATTCACTTCCTGCCCCTAAACAGGAAGTTCCTGTTGTCAGTCAAATCCTGTGCCTATAAACATAGAAACATAGAATTTGATGGCAGATAAGGACCGCTTGGCCCACCCAGTCTGCCCATTTCCCTACCTACTGGATAAGCTGCAGATCCTAGTTAACCAGCAGCCTACTTCTTTCTACCCCCACCCCCCAGAATTGCCTTATGACTATCCCATGCATGCTTGAATTCCACCACTGATTTTGACTCCACAACCTCCTCCGGAAGGCCATTCCATACATCCACAACCCTCTCTGTGAAAAATATCCTTAAATTACCTCTGAGCCGCCCCCTCTATCTTCAAATTGTGCCCTCTTGTTCTTGCACACTCTTTTTTGAAAGATGCTACCCTCTTGGACTTTGTTGATTCCCTTGAGGTACTTGAAAGTTTCTATCATGTTCCCCTCTCCTCCTTTCCTCGAGGCTGCTACATATAAGCTCCTTAAGTCTCTCTTCATATGTCCTCCGTGCAGACTCTGCACCATTTTAGTGCCCTCCTCTGGACAGCTTCCATCCTGTCTATGTCTTTGCGGAGATTGGGTCTCCAGAACTGCACACAGTACTCCAGATGGGGTCTCACCAGCTGTCTGTACAGAGGGATAATAACTTCCTGTTTCTACTGGTGATGCCTCTCCCTATGCATCCCAGTATCCCCAACCCCTCCTTGCTGCCTTCTCACATTGCTTGCCCACCTTTAGGTCATCTGATATGACTACCCCCAGGTCCCTTTCCATTTTTGTTGTTGTTAGTATCTCACCCCCCATTGTGTACTCTTCCCCTGGGTTTTTGTTTCCCATAAAAATAGAACTAGCTTTGGGTGGGGGGTGGAGGGAAGGGAAGAAGGGCAATATAGTCCCAGTAGAGAAGTTCAGTCACACAGCAGTCCTTTCTCCTGGAGTCTTCTGCCAAGCTATTAGCAGAATCTTTCTAAGGCAGTCTTTAAATGTAGCTTCCTTCTAGCTAAGCCACTCCCCCTACTTGCCAGATCTTTCTACAAGTAATTCAAACCTCACAACAGTTAAGTCCTTTCAGTCACCTGAGATTTACACCTAGATGACTTTTCAGTTACCCATTCAGTTCAGTTAACCCAAACACACACTTTTTTTTGTTTTGTTTTGTATGTTAGTTTTTTTACCCTAAATTAAAGGTCTAAATACAAAAGTTCTTCTAATTTAGTCCCAGCAGAGAAGTTTGGTCACACAGCAGTCATTTCTCCTGGAGTCTTCTGCCAAGCTATCCTTGGGATTATTGACTGCTTTCAGCTATTCAAACTCTAACTGCCTATAAGTTTCTATTTTTCCCTTTTTCAGCTTGCTGTTTCTCCCCTCAGCCCCTTGCAGGCACCTACACTCTAATCCGACTACCAAACCCTGGAATAAGAGAATGCTCTCTGTTATATCTCTCTCCCCCTCACTAAGCTCAGATTCTCCTTTAGTCCCTCACTCTATTTGAGCTACTAGCTTGAGGCCTGAAAAATGAATAATCAGTCACTGCTATTTCTCCTCATAGGCATTCTGCCTCTGTTTCACCAATCAATTATTGAGGTCCCTCATGCTGAATCCGTTCTCCCACACTATCAACAAAATGACTTTACTTTTTCAAATCTTCTAGTGGGACCTGCATTTCACTGTGATCCCACACCGTTACTTTCAAACAAGGCATGGATCCATTTGAGTACCTAGGCACACAAATGCAGCTCCCTATGAGCTCGTGTCCTATCACCTTTCCTGCATCCCAAGCTCTGGTACCTCCTCTTACTGGCTATTCTGCTCTCTGGGGATATACAACCAAACCCAGGGCCCTCAACTCCTACAGCTGCTCCTATTCCAAATGCTAAAGGTCTACTTATTACACATCATAATATTAGGAGCCTTGAACGGAACTTTGTTGAACTCAAATCTTGGACTGCACTCTATAAGCCAGATATAATAAGCTTCACTGAAACTTGGCTGAAGCCATCCACCCCTGACTCTCTGTGCTCCCTACCATCTTATAGTCTTCTGAGAAATGATTGGCCAGCTCCAAAAAGGGGGGGTGGCACAGCTATATATTTCAAGTCTCACCTCCAGCTCTCTATAATTAGCTCATCTGCCTTAGACTGCTGTGAGGCCCTTCATGTCCTCCTCACCCTAGGCAGAATGAAGATGTATATTGTCTGTGCTTACAATCCCCCTACCCATGGCCTAAAAAGACCGGATGAGCTGCTCGACCAAACTGCTTCTCACTCAGGAAATAGTAAAGTTCTTCTACTAGATGACATCAACATAAACTGGCTGGGAGGCTCACAAATGACAGCCCTGACTAAACTACAAAGTACAACCTGCATCAGCTTATCTATTTACCCACTAGAACCACTCCTCAATCAAATACCAGTACCTTGCTGGACTGGATTATGACAAACCACCCTGAGAACATCGTTGACATTGACATCCTACCTGATACCATCACTGACCACTCCCCCCACCTTCTGTGTCTGGGATAAAGGCAGCCCTGAACCTATGAAGCTTCATTTCATTACTTTCTGTAATTATGCAAATTTTGACCCTCAGGCCTTTTTGTTTGACGTCGCTTGCACTGACTGGTCCTCTCTCTATAGCTCATCAGATGCTCAGTCTGCCTTAGACATTTTTTTGACCAAATTCCTTGCACTACTGGAAAACTACAGTCATCTTGTGACTAGATGGGCAAGAAATAGGCAGACCCACTGGCTGAAATCAGACATTCTCTCTAAATTACGATTGAAGGGCAAAGGCTGGTTTCAGTAAAATAAATCTGGTCTACTAGAAAATTTTCATACCTACAGAGCACTGAGAAATGCCTGTAAGAAAGAAATCAAGCAATCGAAAAGCTCCTACTGCAAGGCTCTATTAACAGACTCCCAGGGGGACCCAAAAAAATTTGGTCCCATATTAAGTTCTTCCTGGATTCAAACCAGTCTGCTACTCCTAATGACATGTCTATAAAAGGTATCCACTGTAACAATCCCCTCACTATTGCTAGCTTCTTTAGCACGCAATTTACTGACCTTACTCAATACACCTCCACTTTTCCTACCCAATCAAATACTGTCATACAAGCAAACTCCACCGGGCACATCTTCCACTTCAAGTCTGCCAGAGAAATTAGGTTCTTGGACTTCTACTAAACATCTCAGAGTATGCAGCTGTGGGGTCTAATAACTTGGAACCTAAGCTTCTAAAATTAGCTGCCCCACACATAGCTGCTCCCCTAGCTAAGATTATTATTCTCTCTATGTGTCAAAGCTCTGTCCCGGATATCTGGAAGATGGCCAGAGTTACCCCTGTACTTAATAAAGGTGACCTGCTTGACCCAACAAATTACAGACCCATTGCCATCCTATCTGCATTCAGCAAAATTCTTGAGAAACTAGTTGCCATCCAAACTACTGACTTTCTTCTGAAACATTACCTCTTAACTGACGCTCAACATGGCTTCCACAAGGGACACAGTACCACTACTGCCCTGTTCAAACTCATGTCTGACACTCTAGTGGCCATGGACTCTGGCTGGCTCACTTGGGCCATTTTCATTGACATGACCAAGGCATTTGATCTTGTTGACATTCCATCCTCACTGCCACTCTCGACTCTCTAGGCTTCTCATCAAATGTTGTGAACTGGTTTAATAGTTATTTGACTGATAGGTCTCAATATGTGAAATTTAACTCCACCCTCTCTGACAAGGTTACCATCAATATTGGTGTACCCCAAGGGTCTATCTTAGGTTCTCTGCTTTTCTCAATTTTTATCAATAGCATCACCTCTAATCTCCTTAAAACTTTCTCACTACTATATGAGGATGACATTGTACTGTATACCAGTTCCAATAGTATTGAGGACATAAACTCTCGACTCTCTTGTTACTTTCAGCTTATCCAACAGTGGCTTGCAAATCACAAACTTATTCTAAATAAATCAAAGACCCAAGCTATGTTATTTGGCTCCAGTCTCAAACTCAAACACTCCCAGGCACACTTTAATGTCTCCTCTCCTGATGGCACATTTGTTGGTGTGAACTCCTTCAAATATCTAGGGGTCATTCTTGACCCATCTCTGAGTTTTGACTTCCACATTCAAGCTACCTTTAAGCAGGTAAACTCCAAACTTGGTATCGCCTACCGTACTTGCTATGCGCTCACCCCCTCAGCCAGGCTTGCTATTGCCTGTGGGCTATTACTTCACTCTCTCACCTATGGGGTTGCCACATATGCTTCAGCCTGCAACTCAAGTCTACGAAAGTGGGATGTTACCTGTAATAATATTTGTTGCTTCGCATCTTGCTCTCCCCGGCTGAAATATCACTGTCTTCTCTACTCAGATCTGGGATGGCTTCCTCCCCAAGAACTAAGGTCTTATGCACTTGGATTCATTACTGATAACATCATCAGATCTCGCTCACCTAAACCCCTGGCCAGTCTCCTTCTCTACCAGAAAACAAACTATGCTTTGCACTCTGCGGACCATGTCCCTGTTCTTATTCCAAGACATCACACTTCAAAAGGTGGTCGTGCTTTGCCTGTCATGCACCCCTTTTCTGGAACACACTCCTTTTAACCCTGCATCAAACTGCATCCCACATCTCTTTTAAGAGAGAATTACACCATTATCTCTTCTCCTGCTATGTATGCTCCTGTTGCAAACTGCCCTAGCCCTAATTCTCTAATCCCACCCCTCTCTCTGTTGTCCCTGGGAGCCTGGGGTCCACTCCAACAGGGAGCACTTTTTCAATCTCACTTCCTAACTTTTTTGTATTCTTCCATTTACTTTTCCCTTTCTGGGAAATTTTTCTGTTGTGCCTTCTCTTCTCAAACTGCACAGCCTTTCTCTTTCATCACCAACTGAACCTTACTGGGTAACCTGTACTTTACTACACCATATCTATTCCCCCCCAACTATTGCCTCCTCCTCTTTCCACCTTCACTCTATCTCCCCATTCACCTAACTCCACCTGGCTACTACTTGCTCTCACAGCACTTTATTCCTCATTGTTTGTATACTGCTCAGTCACTTTAAAAATTACCTGATTGTTATTTCTTACATGTAAACTTAAATGCTGTAATGCTTTTGTCATATTTACTGCTATTTAATTGCTCAATCATTTACATGTAACTTTTATTATGTACAAATATGTTAGAAACATAGAAACATAGAAACATAGACTTTGACAGCAGATAAGGACCACTTGGCCCATCTAGTCTTCCCATTTCCCTACCTACAGGATAGGCTGCAGATCCTAGTTAACCAACAGCCTATTTCTTCCTACCCCCCACAAGAAGTGCCTTATGTCTGTCCCATGCATTCTTGAATTCTCCCACAGTTTTAGACCCCACAACCTCCTCAGGAAGGCTGTTCCATGCATCCACTACCCTCTCTGTGAAATAATACTTCCTCACATTGCCCCTGAACCACCCCCTTCTATCTTTAAATTATGTCCCCTTGTTCTTGCATGTCTCTTTTTCTGAAAGATGCTACCCTCTTGGACTTTGTTGATTCCACTGAGGTACTTAAAAGTTTCTATCATGTCCCCCCTCTCCCTTCTTTCCTCAAGGGTATACATATTAAGCTCCTTTAGTCTCTCCTCATACGGCTTCTCTTGCAGACCCTGCACCATTTTAGTTGCCCTCCTCTGGACTGCCTCTATCCTGTCTATGTCCTTGCGAGAAGGGGTCTCCAGAACTGGACGAGTACTCTAGATGGGGTCTCACCAACTGTCTGTACAGAGGATAACAACTTCCTGTTTTCTGCTGCTGATGCCTCTCCCTATACATCCCAGTATACCCCCAGCCCTCCCTACTGCCTTCTCACATTGCTTGCTAACCTTAAGGTTATCTGATATGATTACCCCCAGGTCCCTTTCCTTTTTGTTGTTGTTACTACCTCCCACCCATTGTGTATTCTTTCCTGGATTCTTGTTTCCCAGATGCATTATTTTGCACTTCTTTGCATTGAATCCTAGCTGCCATACTTCTGACCATTCCTCCAACCTTGCCAAGTCCCTTTTCATCCTTTCCGCCTCCTTGTGTATCAACCCTGTTGCAGATCTTTGTGTCATCTGCAAAAGCATCGTTCCTTCAGTCCCTCTGCAATGTCACTGATGAAGACATTAAAAGGACTGGACCCAATACTGAACCCTCAAGGTACCCACTAGTACCCTCTTTCTTCAGAGTGGACTCATTTACAATTACCTTCTGTGTCCTGTTGTGAAGCCAATGTTTTACCCAGGCTACCACCCTGGGACCCACTCCCAGGCTGGTTAATTTGACTATTAATCTTTGTGTGGGACTGTGTCAAATACCTTGCTAAAGTCTAGGTAGACCATGTCCACAGCCCCTCCCTGGTCTACTACTTTGGTCACCCAGTCAAAGAAATCTATTAGATTCGTCTGACATGACCTTCCCACTGTGAACCCATGCTGCCTTGGGTCCTGTGCCCCACTGGCCTCTAGGTACTCAACTATTCTTTCCTTCTCTTGAAGTTTGTCTCTGTACCCTTCCTGGTCATGCCTGAAAATAGTCTTTTTGGTTAGTACACCCACCTGGTAAACAAAAACTAAATAAAATAAAAATAAAATAGAGGACTGTGTGTTTGACGCCCTTTTAAAGCCAATCGGAGAGCCAGAACTATCATTGACAGCCTCCTTATTGAATCAGATTACAAGTTTGTGAGTTCTTTAGTGAAGGAAGGAGTTTTGAATGGTTGAGTTGCTAGAGGCTATCAAGGAGAGAGGGAATGTCTTTGTGTATCTCTGGGCTCGCTGTTTGGGCGTATTCATCAGGTAAAGGGCCCATTCAGCCTGAACTGCACCTGAGACTGAAAACTGAACTTCTGAGCCTAATCTGCCAGCTTGGTGTCTTAAAATATCTGCAAAGTGAGAACTCAGAGTGAGTTGATAAAACCTGTTTTTAGATGTTGCATGCAGAGCCCAGATCAAGGTGTTTGTAAAGACTGTGTCTGCAGAATTTGTCTTATGCCTAAACTGCCAAAGGAGGAGACTGGAGCTCAGTTTTTCAGCACTGCTGCCAGAGACTGCAACCTGCTGTTTGGGTAAGCTGTGTACCCTACCTGAGAATGTATCAGAAACAGAACTGCTTATGTGGTGTGCATGTCCTGAGAAGTTTCAGAGACTGTTACCTGCATCCAAACTGTGTTTCTTCACTAGACCAGATTGGGGAATCAGCCACAAGAGAAACAGACTGCATCAGTTGGCAGCCTACAAAGATGATGACTGGGCATGTTATTGTGTTCTGCTGGCCCTGGTCCCTGAATGCTGGTCCTTGCTCCAGATGCTAGAAGGCTCCAATTTGCAACTGAAACTATGTGCCAGAGGTTCCGAATCCTGCTCCAGAAGAAAACAGCCTGACCCCATTTTCCAGCCTGAGGTGCTACGGTACAGTGAGTAGTTTCAGGACTTGCCCCTGCAACCAATCTCAAGTTATTTTGCTGCCAATTTGTCTAGCTTCCAGTTTGCAGTTACACTGTTGTGCAGGCCATTGGGCCTGGGAATTACAATTACCTGTATGCCTAAAAGTTCAGCCTTTAAATTTGTTACATGAATACAAGAGTAAATCAAATTATTTGTTTCAGTGCACCAACACCAGCTAACCAAATGCAACACACCAAGCCTGCAACGGTTCAAGTCTGGGTACCCAGTGAAGCTACTGGGACTGTCCTTTTGGGCTTTTAATAGTCATTTCAAATGTCTTGCCAATCAAAACAAAATGCAAGCACAAAGCTTTTAATTTGTGTTCCTCTTACCCTATTGTTATTTCTCCTAATAAATAAGATTTGTTGTTTGCTAAGCACTGTCCATGAGCATATCATTATTGAGTGCCAGTTTACTGTGCTTAGTTATAAAGTGCATTGCTATTGCTAAGAACCATTTCCTTCAGGTATACAGGGCATGCTGCAGTAGTCCGAACCTTGTTGGTAAGTGTAATCCTGGTGAGTGTATTATTAGCTATCACCAATAATTGTTCTACTGAATGCAAGGTAACTCATTATATGGTAATCCAAGTGTGGGACCATTGGTTGGGGCAGTGGGTGGGTAGGTACAGCATCCCAGAGGGTTGTACTAGCTTGTCATCAGACCCACTTAAAATCTACTCTGGGTGGAGGCACCATGCAAAATAATTTTACTACTGGTAATGAGCCCCTTTTGTCATCAAAACCAGGACCCAGGACCCTCAACCTGTATTGTGGGCAGCAGGCAGGGGTAGTAGACCATTGGTACATGGTGCTCGGGTTTCATACCCTTCAGGTACTTGAAGGTCTCAGTCATGTTCACCCTCTACATTCTTTCCTCAAGAGATTACATTTTGAGCCCCCTAAGCCTCTCCTCATAGGTGTTGTTCAGCTGGCCCTGGATAATTTTTGGTTGCCCTCCCCTTGACAGTTTCCAGCAAATTGATATCCTTCCCATAAAGATATCCACTGGCTAGTTGAATATCCAGCAGACTGTACATAGTGCGGTTAATGCAGTATTATGATATATCCTAATCTATTACTCTAATACCAATCCTTACTTGTTTAACTTTGCTGCTGCCTTTTCTCTTTTATCTCTATGGCCTGATCCACAAAGATCCAGAGATGTGCAAAAAAGTTGCATAAATCGGCAATGTTGGTCTGCACTGTATAACTCCTATACTCATCTCCCAATTCATAAAGGTGGTGAATTGAACTGACAGGTGCACAAAGGTTGTGCAAGTCATAGAGTAGGTACAGGCTATAATTATGTGGATCAAAAGACACTCCCATAGAATGTCTTTTGACCCTACAACACAAGTAGACAGAATGTCTCATGCGTACCAATGAGGAAACACTACTTGAGAATATGAAGCACAATAGCCTTTCAGTGGATGGCCTTAGCAAATGGTACCACCAGTTGTCCCACAACAGAGGGGTAGGTGTTTGCAGGAGATGGCTATCACTGCCATGAAGATGCACCACAATCACTGGACCATGTTTGGTATAGGAGCATTAAGGGGAACACCAGCCCATAAGCATTTATTGTGGGAGTGAATACAGGATACCTTCAGTGCAGACAGTTCCCAGGAAATGGTAATTGTGCTCTGTAGTGCACGGTGATACAAATCTCAGGACAGCTAGTCCCAAACAATAGAAACCCAGATCCAGTAAGGGGCTTGCACACCAAACGAATGAACAGGCAGTCAGAATATATGCTCACATGATATTTTATTTTAAAAGCCTAATGCCAACTTGTGGAGATTTTCTGTTGCAAATATAATACAGTATATATAGTAATTCTGCTAGTGATAATATAATAGATAAATCACAACAGACTATGCCCATTCAACTTTTGGGAGCCTAGGATGATAGCCCAAACTGCTTATTCACAAAAGTTGAATGGGCAGTCTGTGTGGGATTTGTCTATTATATTATCACTAGCACATTTGCCAGTATTATATTTACAACAGGAAGGCTCTTCAGGTTGGTATTTGGCTTTCAAAATAAAGCATCCAGTGAGCACTCCTGTGAGCATATATTCTGAATGCCTGTCCATCCTTTCGGTGTGCAGTCTCTTTACTTTCAATGCAGCCGGTACCGCCTCCCTCAGCATCATCATGGCGACTAAGCACAGTTGGTGTGACCTTTGTTAGTCCCAGCTGGGCACAGGTGGAGGTTGAGATGGGGATTCCTCAGACTGGACTCTAGTGGTGGACGTAGTGGTGGATACAATGGGATGGACATCTTGGATAGTAAGCAATGCTATATATGTGTACCAGAACAACAATCAATATCTGAAAAGTGAACAACTGACCTTCTTCAGCTGTTCTTACTCAACTCCCTCCACAGATGTGCCATCAGCTCTACCAGAACAGCATCCATTTAAAACATAGAAACTTGGTTCCCTGAGTCTTACAATCCTGACACCGGTTGCCCGAAACATGGTTGCCTGACATCAGGATTTTGCCCACGGCAGAGTTTGTTCTTTTAATTAAGGGGTGTGTGTGGGGTGAAGCCCCCTGTATTGGGGGGTGCAGGGGGTGAAGCCCCCCAAAACATGTAAAAAGGTTTGCCACGGGTAGAAATCCCGATGTCAGGCACTCGTGTTTCAGGCACCCGACATCAGGATTGTGAAACTCGGGTGACTGAGTTTCTGTATTTCATAATATATCCACCAGAACAGGATGAAAATAGGGATGATCTCCAGAATGACCCAGTCCCAGATACAGAGGTGGGGCCTAGTGGTGTTCCCAATACCAGGCAGAACAGTAAGTATCAACTGACTTTCTTCATTGTGCTATGGGTCTGTGCTGCAACATGTGTGGGATTGGGTGTCCTGTTGTTTTTCTGCATTTTGGCTCTTTAACTGCAGGCACCAGACTTGGTTCACAAGTTTAGTGATTTGAGCCCTTCCAGTTGTAGTTTGTTAGAAGGGATAGGAAGTCAGAAACTCCCCCTCCCCCAAAGACTGAGGTAGAGAGTAAGGAGAACCTGAGGGAAGAGGAATACCACAGGGTATAAATTAATAAAGGCAGCAGGGTAGTAGAGATAAAGGGGGAAAGGAACAGTAGCATTAAAAAGAGAGGGGTAAGAAAGGAGGACACAAAGGAAAAAAGGTGGGTAACAAACAGATTAGAAACAAACTGGAAGGCCATGTGTGTGAATGCTAGAAGTCTGGGAAATAAGATTCTGTACCTAGAGGCCATCATGGCAGAGGCCGGCCTGGATCTTGTGGCCATTATTGAGTCATGGTGCACTGAACACCATGACTGGGACATGGCATGACCATACCAGGAAGGACTGAGTGTTAAGGAAAGGAGGGGGTGTGCTGCAGAGAAGCTATAAAACAAAGTTCCCTTACAGCTGTACTTCAAAGACTGTTCAGTTGCTGATTTAAGACTGCTGACTAGAGAACTACATAAAAAAGAAAAACATAATTGAATACTTTAAGAAGTATGGTAACACGCACCCCTGCCAACACGGCATTGTTTAGATAAAAATGTGTAAAAAGATGATCATTCCACTACCTGAAATCACAATGCTGGTGGTGGTGGTGGTGGGGGGACAGTTCCTTTCCTACATGACAGCTCAAATTACAATCAGTGGATATGCTCAGTGTAAACAGCAAAGGCATTTTGTTTTATTCTTAAAGGACACCTAAACCCTCTTTTTTCACACATTTTTAGAACAACAGTATCTTGAGGCTTGAGGTCATGAGCATTTGTTTCATGGACTTTGGGTTTCACTGGGCTAAGGAGTATAGGCCCCTATATTCAGAGCTGGCCATGTGTGGCCTGTGGCAGTTTGTGCATAGCTTGTCTGGGGGGCAATATTCAGACAATTAGCTCCCTGCAACTAGAGTGTGCAAACTGTCTAAATGTGGGGCCATGTCAGTGCAGTGCATAGTGACTATGTGCTATGCCAACACAGGCCAAGACTGAATATGGCTGACAGGGAGTGTAATGAAAGTAGCGTGGATCAACTGGGTTAGTGGCAGGGCTCCTTTGCGCTATATTTAGCCCCAACATGCTAATAACCCCTTTGGGCATGGGAGGAGCTATGGCCCATATGCATGCCCACTATGGGCCCATTAATATCTGTGCATGACCCCCCCCCATTGTGTAGCTGTCTTATATATTCCTTGTGGTCTAGTGGCCCCCCATCCCCCCAATTGGCCTGTCCTGTAGCTGTCTCATATTCCTGGTGGTGTAGTGGTTCCTGTACTCCTGACTGACTGTCCTGTTGCTGTCTTGAATATTCCTGGTAGTCTAGTGGTCCCCCATCCCCTGATCACCTGTCCTGTAGCTGTATCGAATATACCTGGTGGTGCAGTGGTTCCTGCACACCCATTTGACTGTCCTGTAGTTGTCTTGAAAATTCCTGGTAGCCTAGTTGTCCCACACCCCCCAATAAGGGCATCTGATCCTCTGTCAACTCACCTGCTAAGGACCATCCTCCCCACACATCCCTCCCTCAAGTCACCTATGCTGAAGTGCAGGTATAGTGACAGAGACCTGCACAGTCCTCTGCTCACCACCTTGGCCAGCCACCATCTGATTGTCAGTGAGCAATCATGAGTACAGTAGAAACAGGTGTTTGTACAATACTCGAGATTGCTCAGAGACTGCCACATGGCAACCAGTTGTGGTGAGCAGAGGGCTGTGCCAGTCATCACTATTGCTGCAATTTGCTTTATGTGACATGGGCTGGGGGGAGTGCCTGAGAGGATGAATCAGGAGGGGGGTCAAATGCTCTTATTGGGGGGTCCACTAGACCACCAAGAATATACCAGACAGCTACAAGATGGGTGATCTAGATACTTTCGTAATGTATTTTCCAGGACAGATCAGCTTACATGCAACATCCTCTTTTCAGTAGGGTTCTGCTGTAGGATCCTGCTTTTACAGTTTTAAGATATATTTACACAGGATAACCCAGCTGAGTTGTGATATCTTGTTTGCACTGGGGTTCTGTTTGACCCAGGTTTTACTCTGTATTTACTCAGGATAGTACAGCAGAGATGCACAATCTTTTTTTTTTCAGTGGAGTCCTCCTTTTACCCATTTTTATAATGCATTTACCCAGGATAGCCCAAGTGAGAGGCAATTTCTCATTTTCAGTGGAATCCAGCTTTTACTATGTATTTTTCCAGGACAGAACAGTATAGTGGACTTATTTATTTAATTAACATATTTAATGTGGCAAAGCAGTAGCGCATGTTTAAATGTCTTCTCCATGAAGGATTAGTAACTTAATAACCTGGCAGTGATAACTGTGTTCTCGTCTTGAAGTTGGTACTTTTTGTTCGTGTGATGGCTAGATCTCCAAGTCTTCTGTTGAGGTTGCAAGGTAACATGTGCAACGCCTGCTGCAGTGATAGCTGACTGTACTCAAGAGAAGTAGTATATAGTCAGGTGTTTGAAGGGTAGCTGTAGTGGGATTTTTTTTTGCTTTAGTTTTGACCATTTTTTTAAAGAAAATAAATAGTAGTTATTTTGATGGTGATATTGGTTGTTTGTAACAAGTCAAAAGAGGCTTTAAAAGTAGACAAAACATGTCAAAATGACCCTCAAAATGTTCTAGAATGCATCTAAAACCTGATAGCTTCTGGGGGCTTAGGATGCCCCCAGACCCCTAGCCTGTAATGTGTGTGCATGGGTGGGGGTGGGGACATGGTAGTTCATGGACACCCCGCATTTCAAAATTTAGCACTACACCACTGCCTACTGGTCAAAATTGAGTTCATAACGAGACTATATTGGTCCAACAAAGATTCAAATTACTTTTCTCTCTCTCTCTTTGACTCCTGAATGTGTGTGTGTGTGTGTGTGTGAACAATGATTTACTGCTGTCTGTAGAGTTTGTTATTCCTTTCATGACTGATCTAAGACTGAATGATAAACTGAGTTCCACCATTCCTCCTGTCTCTCTCTCTCTCTCTCTTTCTCTCTCCCTCACAGGACACTGAAACACCCTTTTTACACATTTTTATCTAAACAGTGCCTTGTTGGTCAAAACTGAATTTGTAATGAGACTGCATTGCTCCAGCAGAGATTCAAATTATACTTCTCTCTCCCTCTCCCAAGTGTGTGTGTGTGCCATTGTGTGTGTGTGTTTATGAGTGTATGTCACTGCACAATGATTTACTGCTGTCTGTATGGTTTGTGAACCATTTCAGGACTAATCTAAGACTGAATGATAAACAGAGCATGTGCCACCACCATTCCTCCTCCTCCCTCTCCCTGTCTCTCAAAATAAGACTTACACAGGGAAATACTGAAAGGCGAAGCTGACCAAATGTGATAATTTACTTGACTTTTTTAGTCAGGTTAAACTTTTAAATTATGTCCCAGCCTTTTTCAAATAAAGCTTACTATGTGCATGGAATGGAGGCTGTTGCCTTGGATAACAAAAGTATACATTTCTGAAATCACTGACTGCAACCTACAGAATATGTATGTAATGTTCATTGCTGCTGGGCTTGATGGAGTTCACAGTACTATATGGCACAGATATTTAATTTGTTTTGTTTTTAGTTTCATTTGATCCTCAAGTCCATATCTCCTTACCCTTCCCCCAACAACCACCACACACATTTATATCCAAACTTGCTCTGTAAACCAACAGCGAAAGCGCAAACTATAACAGCTGTGTGCCTTATCCATTTGAATAACATAACCTGTCATATATAGAAATGTAGCCCTCCCTCTCCCATGTCTAGGGGTCTGGATGGCATATATCTATGGGGAAGGGGTGCTCCCAGCAGTAGAAACACTTCCAATGGCCATGTTACCCAGGCCCAGATGTCACATACAGGGTCCCTTTTCCTCGCTGGTGCTGGATGAAAACAACATGTTAATGAATATTAAACAGTTCCTTTCAATAATGGAATGTCCACACAGAACATAAAGAAACAACAGGGATTCCAGATTCATTAAACATATTCACACATAGCTCCTGTGAGAATCAGTTAATTTGTGGGGAACACATTAAGTTTTCACATGGCTGGTATGGCCATAATAGCAGCTTTTGGCCTGACCGAGGAGGTCACACAGTCTTTAAGGTAACATTAATTCGGGACCGCTATGGTCACAAAAGTTTCAAGGCAGCTCAAGTCCCAAAACAGTTCAGAATGCCTAACAGCCCATTGTTCATCACTAGCACCCAAACTCTCAATGACCCCCATCTCTCTCTCTCTTTCTTTCTCTCTTCACACTGGCTCAGCAGGTCCCCCTTGGAACTTGCAATCCTTGTGGCTTGGGGATTTATTTTATTTTTTATTTTACAATTGTTGGCCAGAAAAGACACACTAAGCTGAGGCTTGTTTCCAGGTGCATCCTGGGAGCACAGGAAGTTAAGTGACTTGCTCAGGGTCACACAGTATGCAAGTGGTGGCTGTGGGATTCAAACCCAGTTCTCTGGGTTTGCAGCTCAGTGCTCTTAACCACTATGCTATATTGCCTCCCATGCAGGTTCCCTCATGAGCCCTGTATCCTTTCCCAGAACTGACAGCAGCTGTCCCTGAATTGAGAAGGGGACACATCCTGGGGACTCAAGACAACTTGCTCTCTGAAAACTACACTCCCAGCTGCATTCTTGCCATGGATCCCTACACGAAGTGGTGCAGGTTGCCAAGACTCTGTGACTTGTGGCTGCTGGCTACACTTTTGACTTTAGCTGCCCTCCAGGATAATGCTCAGCTTGTGGCTACTGGCTCCCACTTCTTCCTTTGTGTCCCCCCAAGTGCCACTGGTTGAGGGCTGGAGCGGGCAATCACCCCGGCTTGGCCCCACTCAGTCTCACTCCCTCACCACTCACCCTTCTGACTAGAACTTCACCTGCTACCTAAACTGTTGGGCCTTATCCCCTAATGCACCTGTAGTGACCTCCCAACCTGCAGGAGTCTCCAACCGAGTGATGAGAAGAATTAACCCATTCCCCTACAGGGCTGAAATAGGCCACAAAAAAACAACAGAGAGGCAAATAGACTAGTAGTCTCCCAAAGGGGGGAGAGGTTGCATAAACAGAAACTGATGGCAGATAATGACTGCTGGGCCCATCTAGTCTGCCCATTTTTAATTAGGGTCACATTTGCTGCACTAGCAACTTGCCCTACAGCACTGTCTCTTCCAGTCCCCTCTTTCCTCCTAGGATTTCTTTGTACCTATCCCAGGCATTTTTGAATATCACCACTTGTTTCACCTCCACTGCCTCCCATGGAAGGCTGTTCCAGGAATCCACCACCCTTTCTGTGAAGAAGTATTTTCTCACATCTCTCCTGAATCTACCTCTGTCCAGCTTCATATCATGACTCCTTGTTCTACAGCACCATTTTCTCTAAAACAAATCTCCGTCCTGTACCTTATTAACCCTCAAGAGGTATTTAAAAGTCTCCATAATATCCCAACTCTCTCTCTCTCTCTCTTTCTCTCCTCTCCTTCAGGGTGTACATATTGTACTTTTTCAGTCTCTCCTAATAGGGCTTCTGATGCAAACCTTGCACCATTTTGACAGCCCTCACCTCTCTTCTTGCTGCTTTCTCCTTTTTCCAATTGTTTCTCCTTCCATACCTTTCTCCCTTGACTGCTCCTTCCCCCACTTTTTCCTTTGCTAACCCTCTGCATCCTTGAATAATATGCATCCTTGTGGGATTCTTTCCCCTTGGGGTCTCCCTACTCTCTATCTCAGCTTGTGGTGGCCCACTTTCTGCCTCCCCTTTTTCTTCCATCACCCCCTTGGCTACTTTAAATGTTCATCAAAGTAACATTTGAATTGTCCACTGAGGACAGTGTTTGCCTCCTGGATGAAAGCAGGCCATCACCTCAGTATAGGTTCTTATCCTTCTAGGATGGCCTGCATTCCCCAAGGTAGACATGCCTCTCCTCCCTGCACCTTTCCTGCTATCATTATTTAAGGCCTTGGTGCAGAGCTCCCTCTCCTTCCACATATACACTCGCCACTTGCATTTTAAACACATGGGAAACACAGGATCAACCAGATAAATGATTTTCCTTTGCCAAAAATGAAATTTACACATGGAGCTGACTACAGCAATTCATCTTTACTTTTAAGTCCATGAAACCCCTTATCAAGTAAATGTATTAGCAGCCATAGTGGCTCTGACCAGAGTTTGTTTGCTTGTGACTGTCAGTACCTCCCCCATCTTATACACAACCAGGGTTTCCCATCTGCATGACTGAACTTTTTGGCATTGAAACCAAGCTTCCATGTCCCCTTCCTGCTTTCCACTATCATGCAGATTTTTGTGTCACCCACAGAGGTGCACTGTCTAGCTCTAAGCCTGAACAGGCTGAAGTGTGGCTTCCCTGGTCCCGGCTGATCAGTGCCAGGTCAGCTGCTCCAGCTTTGACTGCAAACTTGAACTTCCACCAAACCCTGAGCAGGCTGAAACATGGCTTCAGGCTGTCCGCCGCATCCATACACCCTTAACCCAAATGGGCCAAAGCGCAGCTCCACTGGTCCTAGCTGATCAGTGCCAGGTCAGTTGCTCCTGCCTTGACATAGAAACATAGAAACATAGAAGTTGACGGCAGATAAGGACCGCAAGGCCCATCCAGTCTGCCCATTTCTTTTTCTACCTTATAAATGTGCCATCGGCCTTTGCTCTGTCAGTGACCTATCTATTCATAGTCATTTGTATTGCTCCCTTATGCCTATCCCATGCCTGTTTGAAGCCCTGCACTGTATTCATAGCCACCACTTCTTGTGGTAAGCTATTCCATCTACCACCCTTTCTGTGAAAAGAATTTCCTCACATTCCCCTTAATCGGCCTCCTCTAATCTCATGCTGTGTCCTCTTGTCCTGCAATTTTTCTTATATTTAAACATGTTAGACTCTTTCACCTTGTTTATGCCCTTAAGGTGTTTAAATGTCTCGATCATATCACCTCTCTCCCTCCTTTGCTCAAGGGTATACATATTGAGCTCCGTTAATCTGTCCTCATGTCTTCTGATGCAGTCCCTGCCATTTTGGTTGCCCTTCTCTGGACTGCCTCAATTTGGTTAATGTCCCTTGTGAAGGTGTGGCCTCCAATACTGCACGCAGTACTCCAGATGGGGCCTAACCAATGTCTTGTACAGAGGGATTATTACCTCCTCTTACGACTTGTGATACCCCTACTAATACACCCTAACACCCCCCTAGCCTTACTCTACTGCTTTAGAGGTCTGTTGATGATTTTAGGTCATCAGTGATGATGATGCCCAAGTCTCTTTCTTCCTTTGTGACTGCTGTAACTCCCTCCCAGCCTATAAGTGGCTTCAGGTTTCTCTTCCCTATGTGCATGATTTTGCACTTCTTTGCATTAAATCCCAGTTGCCACTCTTCTGACCATTTGCTAGTTTATCCAGATCTCTTCTCATTCTGCCCACCCCATCTGGATCATCTACTCTGTTGCAGATCTTGGTGTCATCTGCAAACAGACAAGCCTTACCCTCTAGTCCATCTGCGAGGTCACTAATGAAGATGTTGAATAGGACTGGCCCCAGGACTGATCCCTGAGGTACCCCACTTGTGACTTGCATCTCTTCTGACTGTATACCATTTACCACCACTCTCTGTTTTCTGCCAGTCAACCAGTTTGCCACCCAGTTGACCAACTTCTGACCCACCCCGAGCCTACCTAGCTTATTTATCAATCTTCTATGTGGAACAGTGTCAAAAGCTTTGCTGAAGTCAAGGTAGGCGACATCAACTGCTCCCCCTTGGTCCACCACTCTGGTTACCCAGTCAAAGAAATCTATGAGATTAGTTTGACAGGACCTTCCTTTGTAAACCCATGCTGTCTTGGATCCTGTGCCCCTATGGATTCCAGGTGTTGCACTGTCCTTTCCTTAAGGAGTGCCTCCATAATCTTGCCCACTACTGAGGTAAGACTGACTGGTCTGTAGTTCCCGCCTCCTCCCTGCTACCACTCTTGTGGAGCGGGATCACATGAGCCCTTCTCCAGTCTTCTGGGACCTCTCCTGTGCTCAGAGACTCACTAAACAATTCTGCTAATGGCTCTGCTAGTTCCTCCTTTAGCTCCTTAAGTACCCTGGGATGTATGCCATCAGGTCCCATTGCCTTATCCACCCTGAGCTTAGCAAGCTCTTGTAGGACCCTTTCTTTTGTGAAGGGAGTAGTGCTCACCTCCTCCCCTGTGTCCATGATGCTGAGCTGTGGGCCCTGCCTACCTTCTCTTTAGTAAATACTGAGCAAAAGTATCTATTTAGGATAGATGCCTTTACAGGGTCCTCCTCCTCATACTCCCTTTCTCCATTAAGCTTAGTACTACCCTCTGGACTTTCTCCTTTCACTAATGTATCTATAGAAAGTCTTGTCACCTTCTTTTACTGTTCGTGCTAGTGTTTCCTCAGTTTGGGACTTTGCCTGCCTTACTGCCTTACCTGCTTCCCTTAGGGCAGTTTGGTATGCCTCCCTATCTTCATCCCGCTGTGTTCCCTTATATTTTTCTGAAGGCCAGCCTTTTGGCTCTGACCTTTTCTGCTACTGTATTTGAGAACCAAAGTGGTTTCCTTCTTCTTTTGCACTTCCTTTGCACTTGACTGCAACCATGAGCTCCCACTGAAGCCCTGAGTGGGCTGAAACATAGCTCCAGGCCATCTGCTGCATCTACAAGCCCTAAGCCCGAATGGGCCAAAGCACAGCTCTGCTGGTCCTGTCTGATCAGTGCCAAGTCAGCCGCTCCTGCCTCGACTGCGACCTTGAACTTCTACCAAAGCCCTGAGTGGGCTGAAAGATGGCTCTGGGCCATCTGCCACATCCACAAGCCCTAAGCCCAAACAGGCCAAAATGTGGCTCCATTGGTCCTGGCTGATCAGTGCTGGGTTGGCCACTCTGCCTCGATTGCAACCTTGAACCTCCACCAAGCCCTGAGCAGGCTGAAACACGGCTCAGGCTGTCCACTGCATCCACAAGCCCTAAGCCTGAATGGGCAAAAGTGCAGCTCCGCTGGTCCCTGCTGATAGGTACTGGGTCAGCTGCTCCTGCCTCGACTGCAACCTTGAAATTCCAATAAACTCCTGCGCAGGCTGAAACATGGCTCTGGGCTATCTGCTACATCCACAAGCCCTAAGCCAGAATGGACCGAAGAGTGGCTTTACTGGTCCCAGCTGATCAGTGCCAGGTCGGCTGCTCCTGCCTCGACCTCAACCTTGAACTTTCACCGAAGCCTTGAACAGGCTGAAACATGGCTCCAGGCTGTCCACCACATCCACAAGGTATGGTCTCTTGTCCAGGAGCATTCAACTTGAAAGCAGGTCATTTGATGTGCTCCCAGATGGTGCTGCTGACTTCTCATTGGTGGACTTGTACACTGCCTTTATTTTGTAATCTGGAGCTCTCAGAGCTGATTTCTATAGATGCTGCTTCTCTAAAATTTGTCCCATACCACCTCCCCCAACCCCAACCTCTGCTAAATGTTCCTGCCTTGAGTTAAATCTCTACCCCCAGTTCTCCTATTGGTTCTTCAGTTTTTAAGTGTCTAGCATAGCCTACCCATTCCCTTCCAGCTGCTCCAGCTCTTTCTCTCTGAATGGCTCTGGCACTGATCCTGTTATATCAATAACTGGTATTCCACATATCGCATATAAGCAGACCGACCATCAATTGTTATTCATGCCCTACTTTTTTCCTCCTCATCATACCGCCATACCTACTGGGTCATGGCGCTTATTATTTCCATTATGTTATTATCACTCTCAAGCACTCGCTTTATTATTTACATTATATTACTATCACTCTCAAGCACTCATTACGGCCCTTATGGCACACCAAGAACATATCAAATACACATCTCTACCCCACTCTTCACCCCCAAGCACTGCACCGCTAGCCTTCAAATACATTTCCCTACCCATATCTCACCCCATCCCCCCATACCCTTCCTACTACTTCCCTCCCATGTCAATTAGAGCACTGTCCATAATCTCAATGAACCTTAATTATTGTGCCTTCACCCCATCACCAAAGTCCTTATTTCTGCCATCAAAACTCAGACGGTGTCAAAGAAAGACAGTCCTTACAGCCTGCAAGTGCTTCTTAAAGAAGCTACTACTTCTGATCCTCCTCTGCTCGATTAATGTGGAACTAAACCCTGGTCCAACATCTTTTGACTCCCCAACCAACTTCGCTACTGCCCCAGGACTTAAGATGGTGTTAATTAACATCCTTAGCTTGTCCAAGAAATTTGACCAGCTCCTAGTCTTGGCTGCACATACCACACCAGACTTCATTATAATCACAGAATCATGGCGTAAAAAATTCGACACTGACCAGCAGATATCCATTCCTGGCTATAATCTGTATAGGGCTGATGGGGTACCAGAGGGGGTGGGGTGGTCATATACTCCAAAGACAAGAACAACATTAGTGACATCCATTGTAAGTCTAAACCCAAGGAATATTAAATGGTATCCCTGGTTCTTCACCTCCCCTTCATGGAAAGCATCTCTATTATTGACTGCTACAGCCCCCCACTGGTGGTACTGACATACTTACAACCTTAAATGAATTGGTTACTTCGGTTGAAAATGAAATCATTATTCTTGGGATTTAAACATGAACTGGCTTTACCTCTAAATCAACCGGCCTCAGATCTCTATGTGATGGGCTAGGCCTATCCCAGGTTGTTAATGAACCTGCAGAGATAAATAATGCAAGCAACACCAATAGTATTCTCCTCAATGGTATACTAACTACTTACCCACCCAAAATTCTGCACTCTGCCATCTACCACAATTATATGAGTGACCACAGGATCGTGCTTTGTACACAAGCTCAGGTCATGATTCACAAACAGACCAAGCTTATAACAAAATGATCATTCTGTAAGTTCAACCCAGCAAACTACCTGGCAGATTTGGGTAACATACAGTTGCAAAACCTATATCTAGCCAAATCGTTTGATGAGGCTGTCACTATACTGAATAACAATCTAACAATCTCTCCACTTTGGTCAATAGGCATGCTCTATTCATAAACTCTAGAGGGCGCAAAACCACCCATCCATGGTTTACTCCAGATCTCAAATCAGTGCTCATACACCATGATAAACTCTGGTCACAGGCCAGCTAAACCAAGAACCCATCCGACTGGCAGGCCTTCCTAGCAGCAAGGAATGCATGTGTTAATCGCATATGGGCTGCCAAGACTCATTACTATATCACTACCTTAGAACAGGCCAATAGTAATGCATACACAATTTGGAGGACCCTGAATGCAGTTGAAGGATGTCAGGGTGCCCCCTCCATCCCGGCCAAGTTACATGTCAATGGTAAGATAACTGAGAACAACAAACAAATCCTTGAAGAGCTGAACTCGCACTTTGCTACCGCCGGACTGGCCTTCGAATCCTCACCATATGCTAGCCTTGTGAATAGTGCTCAGCATAGGGTTATTCCTGAATCCCCTGTTTCACCCTGCCCATTCCAACTTCAGCAGGTCTCTTTCAAAGAAGTCGAAGACATGGTCATTAAACTGGACACCAAGAAAAGTGGTGGTGATGACGAGCTGAAACCATTCTTCCTAAAGCTGGGCTACTATCACTTCACAGCCCACATACTTCATATCTTTAATCTCTCTATAGACACAGCCACAGTACTTTCATGCTGGAAATCTGCACATGTCCTTCCCTTGTTTAAATCAGGTGACCCATTGATTTAAATAACTACAGGATCCATATCTATCTTGCCTGTCCTTTCCAACATCTTTAAGAAACTGATTCACTCTCAAATGAAACACCACTTTGAGACATTCTCCTCATAATTTGGCTCAATCCAGCTTCTGTCCCAACCATAGTACCATATCTGCCCTTGCCAAAGTTACAAATGACTAGATTACAACCCTGGACTCCAAGAAGAGCACTAGTGCAGTCTTTCTAGACCTAAGTAAGGTGTTAGATACTTTCAATCACAACCTAGTTACCAGTAGCCTTATTACTTGAACTTGAAAAAAAACTTGAACACCTTCCCTCAGTTCCTCAGCTAAGTCTCTTATGAAGACATTGAAGAGGACCAGTCCTAGTACTGATCCCTGTTGCACCCTCTCATCACTCTCCATCCCTGACTGTCTGCCATTTACCAGTACCCTCTACTTTCTAGCCTTCAATCAGTTTGATACCCAGTTTACCACTTTCTCACCAATCCCCAGGCTGCTTAGTTCTTTACTAGCCTCCTGTGTGGCACAGTGTCAAAAGGCTTGCTGAAGTGTGAATAGGCCCCATGCACTGCTCTCCCCAGAGCCACCTCTCTAGTCTCCCAAAGAAATTTATGAAATTTTGTTTGGCATGACCTCCCCCCTCCCATGAAACTATACTGCCAGTTGTCCTGCTGGACATATGCCTCTAGGTACTCCATCAGTCTCTTCTTCAGCAGGGTCACCATTAATTTCCCTACCACTGATGTGAGACTGACTGGCCTGTAGTTGCTAGCCTCCTCCTTGCTGCTGCTCTTGTATAGAGGGACTACATTGGCTCTCTTCCAGTCCTCTGGAACTAACCCCATCTCTAATGAGGTGCTGAATAGAGTTGTCAGAGGGGTGCTCCACCATGCTCAATTCCTTCAGAACCCTTGGGAGAATGTCACCTGGTTCCATTGACTTGTTCTCCTTTAGGGTTTCCAGTTCCTTCCAGGCTCTCTCCTCTGAAAATGGACTTGTGTCCACTCCCCCCCCCGTGCCTGTTAATACATGTTGGTCTGCCCCTTTCACCCTCACTATGAAAACTGAGCAGAAATGCTCATTTACAATTTTAACTTTTTCCAGATCCTCTCCTGCACAGTCCCCCCAACCCTCTGAAGTCTCAATATCCCAACCCTAGCTTGCCTCTTTTCACTCACATACCTGAAGAAAGTCTTATCCCCTTTTTTGACCTCCTTGAAGATTCTCTTCTCTATTTGTGCCTTAGCTGCCCTCACCCTTCTTCCTGCCTCCCTTTGCTTTTCCAGATATACCTCTCTATCCACCTTCATCTGGATCTCCTTGTACTTCTAAATGCTGTGTGTTCTCCTTTACCACCTCAACCACCTCCTTTGAGAACCTCCTTCTTCCCTATCTTCTTTCAAACTGCATGCCTTTGCTTTAGCTATTCCTCCTTGACCATTTTCCACTGGGATTCCCTCCCCAGCCATCCCCTTTGAAGTATTCACCGAGGTAGTCACCTATTTCTTTACAATCCGCCCTCCAGAAGTCCGGGACCCTTGTCTTGGTTGTGTTTTTTCTATTGCCAAATCTGTAAGCCAAACCTCACAGTATGGTGACTGCTTTTTACCCAGGGGACTACCCACTGCGACATCTGCAATGCTATCTCTCTTTGTAAATACAAGGTCCATGCACTGCTCTATCTCTAGTGGGTTCCATAACCAGCTGCCTGAGAAATATCACCTATGGGGAGTCGAAGATTGCCCTGCTTCCTGTTGCTGCTATGGCAAGAATGCTCCAATCTACATGTGACAGATTACAGTCTCCCATAATCAATACTGTACCCTAATTTGGCATTCTGCCAGTGGTTTCTGCCCAAAACTTGTCTAACTCCTCATCCTGTGTTGGTGGTCTGTACACCACCTCCATTTGGATAAAAGTCCTGGATCCTGTCTCTAAGCTGACCTATATTCCCTTTAGCCATTCCTTATCCCCCCACCTTTTTGATCCTGTATCTCTGTGGCCTTTATACCATCCCTCATATATAAAACAACCCCACCCCAACTTTCTTCCCTGTTCTGTCCTTCTGAAACATGGTGTACCCTAGTATGGCCACTACCCAGCTATGGTTGTCAGTGCGTCATGACTCCTTAATGGCCATCAGATCCAGCTCTGCCTCCATAATGACTGCTTCAAGGTCAGACATTTTATTTCCTATTCTCCTTGTGTTGTCACACATGGCTCTCCACTATTTTATCCCTCCCTTCCCTATTCTGCCTTCCCTTTCTATTTCAAACCTTCACCAGTCCTGAATCCCCAGTCCTGTCCTCCCCTTTCGACTATCCCCCTGCCTACTTTCCTTAACCTCTCACTCAACTTTAGTTCCTCTTCCTGATTCACCCATCCTGTCCTCCCATTTGTCCTTGCATCCCTCTACCCCTTGGCATTTATTTCCCCTGGGCTTCTCCTCTCTACTGCCTATTCTTTGGGAGGAGACAATCTCCCTCCCTCAGTTTTCTGCCTCCCCCTCAGTTAGGTTAAACAGTAATCAAAGTACCATTGAAACCTTCCACCAGGACCACTGCTCCCCTTCTGGATGGATGGAGGCCATCTCTTTTGTACAGGTCTCTATCCCCAGGTAGGACCCCAGTCACTGATGTAGCTGAAACATAGCAGCAATTCACATATGTGGTCTTCAACATAGATTTCTTAAATTAACTGAACTGTAGCACTGAAAAGTATCAATTTTTTTAAATATTTTATTGATATTTGTACACAGAATAAGACCTCATACATATTACATCTTGAAAACAAAAAGCATGTAGACATAACCGATCCTACCCCTTCGCCCTAGAGAATAGAGTATCACCATTAAGAGAGTAATCTAATCATCAACCAGAATAATAGTAGCACAAAAGGGACTCACATCTTGTTTAGATGTTTCAGGTGGTTTAAATTAGCAGAAGGATGTAACAAAGGAGGCAAGATTTTCTCCTGTTTGCTTCCATGAGCCCCCAGGTCATCAACATCATGAACCTCATTCCATAGTTTTCTATAGTCTGATTCATGTAACATATACCACCATTTATTCATATTAAATTTAGTAATTTATTGGGCATTCCGGTGTTCAAGAATAAGTCTTTTAGTTACCATGGTTCCTAAAACCGGCACCTTTTTTTATACCTCTCTGTGTTTATGTTAGTTGTATCATTACATATCATCAGCTTAAAATCAGAAGGGATTGGCTTTTTTAATATGGATATTAAGAATTTAGACGTTTGATTCCATCAATCTTGGATGAAAGGGCATTCCCAAAAACAGTGATGTAGGTTTTGTTCTAACACACATTAATGCCAACATAATTTATCACTACCTTTGGTTATATTATTAATTACTACTGAAGTACAATAGGCTTGACCTAGAATTTTTTGTTCTGTATGACTCTGTTTTTTGCATAAATATGGTGTTTTAGCGATGCTCATTCTAAATAAGTTCCATTGCTGACTGGTAATGCTATTAGTTAATTCTTTATACCATCTATTATTGAGGTTTTCCAAGGATCTTTTTCTTCCGAATTATGAACTTGGTATACAATCTTTGAAGCAGCTTTTTGTTATCTTGGTTCAAAAAGGTCTTATGGTTCCTTAAGATAGAATTCAAGTTTGTATGTACTGTATGTTTAAATTGAATGTTCTAAGAAGAATGCTAAACTTTTGCTTTAAAGTTAGATGTACTAAAAAGTTAGCATTACTGAATGATAGCATTAATTGTTTAAATTGAGTGCAGGAACAAAAAACTAATTCCCTTATTAATCGGTACCAACATTGGATATTAGACTTGTTTAGTTTATTAAAGTTGCCTTTTACCCCTTCCAGACAAATAATATTACTACTCCAAATATTGAGCACAGCCCAAGGAAAATAACTCCTTTGAGAAAATGTTAAAACCCCTTCTGATCACTGGGGCCATAAAACTGAACAATGCAGGTAAATCTCTCATGTTTTTATGAGAATCAGTTATAAGTGATTTAATAGTTATTTTATCATTGCTAAAAACAGATTTTTGCTTGAAGTTAGACCCAGTCTTGTTCTGGATTGCCCACTCCCAAACAGTTTTAAACTGATAACTTAAATTCTATATTTCCAGGTCTGGGCAGCCATACCCTCCAAAGTTTCTTGACATAGTTAATAATTTCCAAGCTATTTGTGGCTTGCCTCCTTTGCACAATAATTTTGCAAAGACTCTTCTGATATCAGTGAACCAGGCATTTGAAGGTAACGCAATTACTGCTGTAAATGAAACACAGCAAGGAAGGACCATAATCTTTATAAAAACATTATTAATTGCTTTGTTATTCTTTTCAGAGTATATTAAATCATTTTGATTCTAAGATAAAACAGGGAATAGTCAACCTGCATCTTTTCATTTCCCACTAACTGCCCCCTCTTCCTTATTTTCTTTCCCCTTATTTTTCACCTTTTTTCTTTCTATCTTCTTAACTTCCCTTCTGTAACCTTATCCCCTATACCTCCCTTCCAATTTGGATTTTCAGGCCTACATAACACATGTTGGTGTTTTGTAAATTATTACTTTTTCATTTTACTTTTTAGCACTTTGCAATTTCATTTAGAGCTTGTAATTGATTGTTAGCTTTTACACTAAATTGTATAGCAGCATACAAATTTTAAAAGTTGTAGCACTTAAATTGGCAGATCACTATTTTTTAAATGTACCACATGATACAGCTTTAACCAATCAGTATAAAAGGCTGTGTCAGATTTCTAAACTCCTTACTTGACAAAGTTGGAGAAACAATTGGGGGTACTTAGTCTGTGTCTTCCTTTCTGTAAGCTGGTGTGCTTACCTTTAAATAAAGGTCCTTTTTTTGGCAGCATACTTATGTCCTGAATTTTTAGATCAAGAGTATTTTTTTTTTACTACTTTTCTACCAGTACCACTGGAAATGCACCTAGCACCAGCCTGTGGACACATAACAGGACACACCAGGGACTGCACTCATGCAAATGGACAGTGGACAGTGATCCTCTGGAAGGACAATCAGGGACAGTGTCTGCACTCTGTGGAAATAGAAGAAAAAGATCACATTCCATCTACTCTGAGGTGCAGCAGATGGAATGGCAGAAGCTGTGTCATGCAAGGACTGACCATAATGTGCTGCTTCAAATACACAGCCATGTTGGTGCCACTAGTGGTGGGCCAATACCTTATTCTGAATATTCAGCCAAATATTTGTATTCTACTCCCCAAATATTCAGAATTTGGGATTCATATTCATTATTTTTTTGTTCCTATGGGGGGAAAAAAGTAAAAAACAGCCCTCTACCCTCCTACCCAGCTCAACTGTTTAAAGATCCCTAAACCTCATCCCCCACCTACCCTCTACCCCACAGCACCCACAATTTAATGTTTAAAAAAATGATCCCATGATGGACGACTGGCACATCACGCCTGCCTTCCCAGCTGGCCACCATCTCTTGTAGCGCTTTTGCACTTTTGTTTTTTAAGTAGGTCATAGTAAAGAAATAAAATAATGCCCCCACCTCAGCAGCAGCACCCAACTCCCAACCCCCTTCCCCCAGGCACCCATATTTGCTTATTGTGAAGACTCCCAGGTGCAGGAAGGTGACTGACATAACCCACCCTACTTCACAGCCATCCACTGCCTTGTGAATGAAAGCACTCCCACAGTTGCTCACATAGTAAAACAGCTAATCATGTTTCCAGTCCACATCAGTCATCTTGAAGTCACCTATTAGCAGCACCTCCCTTCCTTGTCCTTTTTATCTCATCCCCCTTCCCCAGTTCTCTATCAACTTCCTCTTTCTTGAATGGGGGACTTCATACCACCCCTGTCCTGACGTTTGTCCCTCTTCTGTCACTACCTGCACCACTTCCTTTGGATCACTGGTTTTGTTCCCCAAGCACCTGGTGTTCATGCACATAGCCCACAAGGTCATCTGCTTCCTCCATCATTCTGAACCCAGCCCCTTCCCCTTTCCCTTGACCTTTTCTCCAATTCTGCCTTTGTCTCCCTCCTCCCACCTCCTTGCTGGATCTCCTTCAGCCCCTCTCTTATAAACGTGTCCTGCCCTCCCCTGTCTCTGCATTTTTCATGCCTTATTGTTCCTTCAGTGTTTTTTTTTTTAAATATTTTTAAATCTGTTTGTATCTATCAGTTGGTGGGGTACCCCTGGTGAATATGCCTTTAAGAATTGGATGTATAAATTGTGAGCATTAGAGGGTATCCACGTCTCTTGACAAAGCAATTCTTGCCAAACATCGGGACATTGGTGAGGAGTTAGTTTGCCATTTTACACCTGATGCTGACTTCAATAAACTTGGAAGAATTTCTTATTTTCCTGGTGTGAGTGTGTGTTATTTTTTATGTTTCCCTCCCCGTTCCCTTGACCTTTTTTCCAGTTCTGCCCATCTCCCTCTTCCCACTTCCTTTCTGTAACTTATGCAGCCCCTCTCCTGCAATTTGTCCAGCCCTCCCTGTCTCCACATTTGTCATGCCTAATTGTTCCTTCAGCATTTTTTAGTATGAGGAGGTCACCCTGGCTCCATCAGTCAAGTAGATGCACCAGTCTACATCTTATCTGTCCCCTCTCTGCTAGCTGAAGGTGGCTCAATGGGCTTTTTAAACCTGTGCTTTGTTTAGAGAGGTGAAGGTCATCCTACATTAATAACCTTCTATCCCTTCAAGAGTGTTCCCAATCTATCAGGTGCATGCTGCTTGTTTTGTATCACTTCTTCAGCCATGCACTGAAGTGAATGATTAGAAAACTCCTCCCTCCTCCTGCCCCAGACTGGCAGGACCTCAAAAGAAGACAATGAGGCTGCTGCCACTTTTACCCTTCACCTAGCTTTCTAAAGATATTGTTAACTTCCTTTAGGTCAGGCATCTGCAAGATGTATCATTAGTCCAGAGATGGACAGTGACATTAGGGTCATCTTCCTTCCCACTCCCCTGACAGTTCTTTCTACCCTGCTTTCATCCCTCCCAACTGGAATCTCCAAAAGGAACCTAACCATTCTGTCCCCCCTGCTACCCTGCTCTGACCCCCTTCTGTCCCACTTTTATAATAGAGTCCCCTAACACGGGCACTTCCCTAACCCTCTCTTTCCCTTTGGACTCTGATTAAGTACCTTGTGTCCTCAGAGGAACATACCAGTTCTCCAGGGTGACTGCAAGTTTTATTTATTTATTCTAATGTATTTTAATGTATTTATTCATTTAAAAGTTGGTGACTGTGAAAGACACACTGAGCTGGATCTTGTTTCCAGGTGTGTCTCAGGGGAGGGTATACAGCAGGGAGTGATACAGCATTAAGTAACAAAAACAGATGCATATGCATGAACAATAAAAGCACAGTACAAGTAATTAATTCCAAAGAAAGTACAAAACAATGTAAAAAGCATCCAAAGTTCATTAATTATGGAGATAGCCAGAGTAAGTGCTAAGGTAGCATGCCATCCACATGTGACAAGATATTTGTAACAGGATCATGGTGGCATAAAATTCTAATTATAGAGTACATTGTGTTTAAAGCTATATAATAGAGTAAGAAGCAAAATAGGAAAAATAATGGGTGGGGGGTTAATAGGACATGCATTTTTGTAATGTGAAAAGTTTTCTTCTGCTTGGTTCTGGACTCATTACTGGGGAGATAGGACCAACTGAATTGCACTGGGGTGTGAATCTGTTTGCTGTTACCACTTCAAGGCCCCTACTTGCATGGACCCTTCTTCCCCCACTCCCTTGCCAATTACATTACACTCAACAGTCTGAGACTCAGGTGTCAACTGGGGAAGAGGATCAGTGGCTGTCTACACTAATGACTACTGGGGCCTGCTCTGGAGAAGGCTAGTGTACCCCCCAAAAGGTGGTGCTTATTTGTTGAACCACTGGAGACTTCAGGATTGGCTACCTGTGGTGTGCCTTTGACCTCAGACTGGAACTCTTATTGGAGGCCACTTGAAGAAAATTTGAGGGTGCAGTATCCTTTGCATCATTACACTGATGAAAGGGTGCCTGCAGACCTGAAAAGGATCAAATAGATCATTGCTGACATCATTGAAGCAAACCAGATTACAACTACAACTGGCTAACTGTAAAACAAATAAAGTAATGCAGCATTCAACTAAAGGAACTGGTGAAAGCAGTAACAGGCACTGTGAAAAGAAGCAAACAACATGAATGTTGCCATCTTGATGACCCATGACCCCAGTGCTCAGCCAACTGGAATCTGTGAGGTCCTGTAAGAAACCAAAGGCACTCTAGCAGCAGAGTGGCAGAGTGCTCTGTGCCCTTTCTGCACCTATCTGGGGTCTAGAACTGTGACTGGTGGATTTGTTAGCCAGTCTGAAGATGGAGTATCTCTATGTGCTGTGCTGGAACCTTCCTACTGGCAAGGAATGGTTTCAGTCAGTTCTGCTTGGGCATTTGTATGGGAAAGAAGTGCTGAGGAAGGTATTGAGGGCCTAACTGGCCTTAGGGCCAGAAGTCACTGGATGTTCCTGCTTAAGGTTGCTAGGGTTCACTCTGAAGTGTTTGTTGTTGCAGGTGAATCCTGCTAAATCTGAGCAAGAACTGATGTGCCTTCTGAAAAATAACTACTGTTATCAGAGGTAAGGAATATGCCATTTCTACCTTGTCTGGTGTGACCAAGAGAACGTGTGCTCAAGAGCTAGTCTCATGGTACCTGGTACCCTAGACCTCATGTGCACCCAAAGGGTGAGGTGGGGAGCCCTCTGATCGCACCTTACCCCAGAAATTGACACACTGTGATGCTGCTGGTGAGCAGCAAGACAGATACCATAAGCGCGTGACCAGGTCCAAGCACTGGCCTGCAGTTAATCCATCTGTTGCTGTCTTCACAAGATTATCAGTGCCAGCCTGCACAAGAGGCTAGCTCTGAGGACTGCTCCATGACCCTGCTACAGCTGCTGCTAGTCTAACAACTGATGCCAGAGTTCTACAACCCACATTTCATTTGGATTACAAATTCGTTGAAATCAAGTTCTCTGTTGGAATTCCAATTTTTTAATTTAAAGTGCTAATCAAAAATTCAGTTGAGTGGGGTTTCTAAATGGCAAGCGTGCATCTTTACTTAAATGAACCAATGCAAGATCCTGGGCAGTTTGTCATTAAGCCTGCATGAGTTAGACACCTGAGTACCCAGTAAGTTAATTAAACTGCAGTTATCATATAGTAAACAAGTGAACTTCTAAAAGTATGTGTGGTGCTGTGGGGTACAGCTAATAAGGGTAGTTGGGAGGCTAGCAGTATTCTAGGCTGCAAGGGCTATTATATGTTGGAGCCAGAAGGACCGAGCTGTCTCCAATTAGAGGCCTGATGGTACAGAGAGATTGCTTGAAAGGACCATTTACAGTAGACTGAAAAGAGTTTTGGGCTGACAGTAGTTACAAAGTGTTTACTTACAAATTGTTAAGTTGTTGCCATAATGCCTAACCTCCTTTTCCTTTACAGGACCTGAACCATCCATTAATAGACCTGCTGTTAGTTTCTGGATTACTGTGCGTTACCATATTATTTAACTGTGGTATAGAGCACATTTTTGCAAAGGTTGAGGTGTGGGTACTTGTTCTTCGGGAGGTGTCTCCTATGGAATGGGGAGATTGGTTGTATTGCATCCCAGAGGGCAGTATAGTAGTTGTTACCTGGCCCACTATTTCTTTCTCTGGGTGGAGGTATTTTGTTTAGGTGGTGGGTGTTTTTATCAGACAATGTGTGTCAAGGAGCCAGAGTCCACCATATGTCTTATTACTCGACCAGTTTCTTGAGCTCCATCCATGTGTTGTCCTACCAGTCTCAGCAGCTTCTTTGCACCAGTGTATGGAGATGGGGAATGACAAGTGCAGAGCCAGGGACAAATGTTTGAGAGGGGTTATGGAATAAAGAAGAGTCAGATCAGGAGCAGAATATGGAGATGCCATGCAAGGAGATAAACCCTGTAGAGGGGTCCTCCCTGCTTGGTACCAATCTTGAGGGCTTCTGAGACATCATCAGGCCAGGTAGCCAAAGGTCTAGCTAAGACAGCTGCCCCCTTTGGATAATTTTATGTAATGCCACATTGCTGAGGAACAAGGCAGTGGTGATTGTGGAGTTCATTACAGATTTCTTGGCTGACCTGCATTGCATTAAGGCCCAGTGCTGGAGTCAGCTATCCTTCCATGTTACTCCATGGTGCACTGCCCAAGGTGAAGGCATGGGTGTGGTTATTTGTTTTAGACATGACCTGAATCATGCAGCAAACCTACTGAGAGATACTGGGTCCTTTGAATGTGTGGCTGTTTAAGGTAAGGTGGTGTGGGGATGCATAATAATTGTGAAGAATGTCTGCTACAGTAATTTGCTATCCACTTGTACGCCTCTAATAATTTTAATTTCAGTAAAAATATTTTATTTTGTCTAAAAACTTTCAGACTGATTATTTTATTGTTTATCTTGTATTGACTTTTTATGATTTTGTTGCTAAAGCATTACCTGTTTGTGGCAGTCAGTTTTCACTGACTTGTGACCATCTGAAGGCTGAAAATATTATGAATTGTTTGGAACCAAATGTTTTCCTGTGTGGAGTGTGACTGGAGGCCAGCAGTAGCTTTATATATCCATGGGGATCCTGCAGGTTAATTTTGCTTTTCAAGGACTTGGTTGTTGGACCTCTCCATCTGCAGTTTTATTGTCTTTTGTCTGTATTTTTGGTCTTTGTTTTGCTGATCACCATCTGGTACTTGCTGAAGCTTGGATTCCTCTCTACTGCTGTCATCTAATTGGAGATCATAACTTTCTGAAGTCAATTTTTGTTTGCCTTCTGTTTATATTTGTTAAAATTTTAAAACTGTGCTGCAAAGAAACATCCAATGTATCATATATGCAATCTTATGACATCAGTCCATAGCAACCATTTGTTCACAATAAAACAAAAAGTCAGACAGAATTTGAAACCTTCTAGAAAGCTAAGTTTTATCCTTTCCTTCTGTTATTGAGATTGTATTTCTGTAATCATTATAACACATTTCTTTTTTCTTTGTCATATGAATCAATGTAAGATTTAACTTTTTAATTATATTCAGAAGGGCAAAAGTTTGCAGTGTGGCTTGATAAGCTTTAAACTCTGTTAAATTAGGGTACAGCAATAAAGGGTTACACTGTAACCTGCTCGAGTGACATAAGCAGTGTGGTGGGGAGGGATAGTTAAATATCCAGCATTTGGTAATTAACAGGACTTTAGTGAGAGAAGGCAGGAAGGGTGAGAGCTGGCCGCAAGTTCATGAAGCCAAAGAATTTGCTTCAGCTATAGTATGGTGTACTGCTTCTTGTCAGAAATCAGCTAGACAGACTGTGTAAAGCCAGTTTCCAGTCTGTTGATTTAATTTTTTTAACTTATTTAAGGTACTAGAGAGGTGGGGAAAACTGGTTAATATGAAAAGTCTAGGGGTTCTCACAAGGATCAATATACTGTAAGAATGAGGATTAGCAGAGAACAAGTCAGTTGCAGGGACTGTGGCACTCTTCTCTTGTGTTATGTGCTAGAGGAGGGGTCACTGCAATTTCTGCAGGACCTTTCTGAGCTCCACGTCAGCTGGTAGCAGAGAGGAAAAGATAACTCTCTTACAGCACCTGTTCAGTAGTAGATCCCCACACCCCGGAGGCCTACTGATTCAGGAGGTACAGAATGGTGGGGAAGAAGAAGGGTAAAGGTAGTATGGGCAGCCAAATGGAGGTCAACCAACCTCCCATCCCAACAGCAAATCACTTTGCACCCCTGGAGGAGACTCAGGTATCCTATTCCACAGGGGGAGGGAGGACTCTGTGTCAGTCAGAGGAAGTGAAATTGATTACCTAGTGTCACCCAGGGATGAAGGTAAGAAGAAGGCATCTAGGAGAGTCTTAGTGGTTGGGGATTCTTTGTTCAGGGGAGTAGAGAAGGTGGTGGGTGGGGGATGATTGAGTGCCTTCCTGGGGCATCAGTCATCCAGGACAGAGACAGAACAGGCAGGATAGTAGAGAGGGAGGGGGGATCTGGGTGGTGGTACACTTAGGTACCAACTATCTGGTGAGCCAGCCTGTAGAGTAAGTGAAGTGGAACTGTCAGAGGGTGGTGGACAGATTACAGGCACACTCGGCCTGCCTCACCTTCTATGAGGTCCTCCCTGTGTGGAGTAGCGGGGAATTAGAGTAAGGCTCAAAGAGGTAGAGGAAATTAATGGGTAGTTAAAAAAGGATGGTGTCAGGATAAAGGGTACCCAACTGCAGGGGAGGAGGGGGACTTCTGGGACAGGAGATGCTTCAAAGGTAGTGGCATTCACCTGACAAGAGAGGGGATCAGCACACAGAAGCAGAAATTTGTCATCTACATTAGACAGTTAAGCTGACTGCAGGGGGCACTGAGGTTAGAGAACCACAGTAAAGGAGTGAGGCAGGAACCTAGTTAGTGTTTCTCTATACTGGGAACTAATAGCAGTAAGGTGGGTAAAAATAAGGTTGAGGTTCAAAAAGAAATAATGGAAGAGGCAAAGGGGAATAGCTCTAAGGGTCTGAAAGCAATAAGAAAGATAAGATGGCAAGGAGAATAAGGAATGCATGTGAAGGATCAAAACAGCAAAAGGATTAGAGCTAGTTGGAAGAGTGTCTGCCTTAATGCCAGGGAGTCTGGGTAATAAAAGTAGTGAGCTCCAGGCATTGGTGGCAGACACTGAGGTGGACCTTTACCCATCAAAGAAATTTGGGCTAAAAAGAATGATTGGGACTTGTCAGTTGCAGGTAGCACAATATTTAGACTGGATAGATGGATAGGCAAGAGAGGGCATAGCCCTATATTTCAAAGAGGGCATAGAGGCTGTGGAAGATGCACACATCCAGGAAAGCAAAGGAGAAACAGAGTCACTGTGGGTTCACCTCATGACACCTTCAGGCAAGAAAATACAGGTGAGTGTAATCTATAGACCACCAGGTCAAGGGGAGGACAGACATAAGGAGCTCAAGGAAGAACTGGCAAGCGGATTGATGAAGGGAGAGGTGATGATTGTGGATGATCTGAAACTGACAGATATTGACCAGAACATTCCAGTGGCCATGCACACCATAAGTGAGGCCCGGTTAGATACATTGCAGGATTGCCTGCTTGTGCAGCTGGTTAAGGAACCCACTAGACAGGTGGGCATTCTCAGCTTGATGCTCACCAACTCAGATGGTGGGTGGGATGAGGATATGTAAGCCACTGGGGTCCAGTAACCATAACTCCATTTGATTAGGGCTTGCCTTTGGGACCAGAATGCTCCTATCAAAAATTGAAGTTCTAGATTTCAGAACAGCAGACTTCAACCTGATGAAGGAGATAGTTTGAGACAAATTAACCAGGGTGGACAGCATCAAAGGTGTAGAGGAAAGATGGGGGGTAATCAAGGGAGCCATTCTCTAGGCAACAAAATCATGCACACGAAATGTTACAAAAGGAAGCAGATACAAGAGACCAGTATGGTTCTCAGAAAGGGTTAGATAATTAGTGAAGGCCAAAAATGGCTTTCACCAGGTACAAGGAAAAGCAGGGAGAAGAGGAATGGGGAGAGTGTCAAACAAAAAATAGGAAAGCAAAGAAGACGATCAATGAGGCAAAAGTAGACATGGAGCTGCGTATTGCTGAGGGGGGTCAAGGGTGGGGAAAAACAATTCTTCAGATATTCAGTATTAAGGAAAAAATGAAGAAGGGGTAGTGTAAGGCTACAAGGCAGGAGGGTACTAGTGGAAGATGAATAAAAGCAACAATTCTTAATGGTTACTTCTGCTGTGTCTTCAAAAGGAAGACAGCAGGACCCTGCCTGAAAGTGGTATTAATGCAGCTGTCAGGGCATTCCTGAAATGAGACAGATAGTATTTACCAGAGAAAGGGTCCTGAAGGACCTTGAAAACCTATAGGTACTGTAAATAAATACCCAGGACTGGATGGGATGCACATAAGTGTGCTCAAGGAATTGGCTGTAGAACTGGCTGAACCCCTAGAAGTGCTCTTCAATAGCTCAGTTCAGACAGGGGTAGTTCTAAAAGACTGGATGGTAGTGGACATAGTCCCACTACACAAGTAGGGCAAGAAGCAACCTGGGAATTACAGACCTGTCAGCCTTACCTTTGTAGTGGGTAAACTGATGGAGTCACTGATCAAAGAGGACCTTGTGGACTACCTAGAGAGCAGTGGTCTACAGGATAGCAAATAACGTGTTTATGGCTGGGAGACCTTGTCAGACCAACCTGATAGTTTTTGTTGGCAGGGTAACAAAGGTAGTAAATAAGGGCCATGCTGTGGATTTACTCTAATTCGATTTCAGCAAGACTTTCCACTTGGTGCTACACAGAAGACTGCTGAAGTAGCTGGAGCAGCTGGCTGTAGCTAGGGACATAGATAGGAAACTGGTTGAAGGAGACACAGTAAAGGTAGTGGTAAACAAGGTGAAATCAGAAGAGAGGGAGGTCATGAATGGGGTGCTGCATGGATTTGTCCTGGGTCCTGTTCTCTTCAATATGTTCAGCAATGTCAGTATAGCCTAGAGGTGCTGATGGAGAAGGGAGAGGAGTGCTGAGCTGCTGCACACTGTTCTATTGTGGAGAAGTGGAGAAAGCAGGAACTATACAAGGCATGTTTTAATGTTGAAAAGGTATGTCACTGTTGCCTCAACCACAATTATCTAAATTTTGTATAACTCTTTCCAGGACATCTTGAAGCAGCTTGTTCTTTCTGTTTGTCTCCTCTGCCATTGCTTTCTTCCCTGTAGGAACAAGGAGTCCAGCCAGCGGTAGAGCCTGCTCTCCCGGGAGATGGCAAGGAGTCCTGTGGAGGACCCTCAGCAAAGATGACCCACAGTGGGAAAATAGACTACTCTTACCCAAAGGAATTTGTTAACACACCTTAGCCATTCTCCTTTGCATACACGGGCAAATTAATTTTCTACAAATTGGAAAGAAAAACGGGAGACTGGAAGAATTGAACTGATCAGAAAAAAACACGGAACATTAAAGAACTCTAAAAACCTCTGGTTTAGCCAAATTAGCATTTTATTGTATTTTAAACTCTTGCTGAAGTTGTGTGCATTGCATTTTACTTAACATCTCTGAGCATCTGTGTTTTGCTCCTGGGATTTCTTTTTTTCTCTTCTTTTTCTGTCTCAGCTGTACTCCCCCTTCTTGGGTCTGCTGCATGGGTGTCCTGGTGCCAAGGAGTTTGGAACCTGTTGTTTCAATTGTTCCCATTTTGTTGTCACTTTTGGAGTGGTTTTCCTCTCTGTTTTTTGTCTTGTTTTTATTTTTTTATTTTTTACTATTTATATTATTTTAAATATAGCAGCTTAAAATTAGCACTTTTGGGTCAAGGACCAGTGACTCAGTGGATCATAAAGCACATGCACTGTCATTCCCACTGGTAGCATCACCATTTTGAAAGAGCAAGAGTCAGACGCGAAGACAAGAGGAAGAACTTGTGGTAGCTGAGGTTGTTTGTCTCGAACAAGTCTTCTGAAATGTCTATAGCCTGGCATACCAGCAAATTTGGCTCTAGTCTCTCAAACCTTACATTTTTTCTGCTGGTTTGAAGAAGCTGAGCTTTCTTAGAGAGACCAGTTTTCTTCCATGACCAGACCTCCTGAACAACAGTCAACTTCCAGAGTGGCTGGAACAACATTTGTTGAAACAATAGGCATTTGGAACATGGCATAAGCCAATTTCAGAGCCTTTTTTCTCTCTCCTTCTGTCTCTTGGTTTTTGTAGGATTAATGATTACATTATTAAACAGAAATCAATAACTATTATAAAATGTACTTCCTTCACTGAATATAAGTTACGCAGGGACTTGCTTTCTTCCTGCCATGTACTACTATGTGCTGCTATTTGTTAGATATGTTGTGATATTGTGATTTTTTCTCTTCTTATTATAAATTGTGCATATATCTGATAACACATTTTTTTCCTTACTCCTCAAAGTGACATATTTGTATTTACTGAACAGACTGTATTGGAGCTGGCTCATTCAGACACAGACTTAAAATTAAAAATAGAAGGATATATCGACAAGACCCACCTGAGTACCACATTGGATTACTCAGACTTATTGAGAGACTGTTTCTGGTATCCTTCACTGGCCATAACAGAACATTTGTGAGCTTAAAACTACTTTGCCTAGAATAAACCAACTGGCCTATTCAAGCAAGAACAATATTAGGAATCAAATCCATTCAACTTGTTGTGAAAGGTATATTTGCTGCTATATCAGCATCACCTTACAGGACTGGTAAATCAGAGTAAAGTAAAACAGAATTCTTTCTGATATTTTATCATCAATGTTTAAAAGGAACTTATGTGTTGTTTTTATTACTAAATTAACTAGCCAGTCAAGAGGTATAATAAGTATATAATTAGTTTAAGGCAAGGCCCAATACTGTTATGTGGTTGGTTACCATCTGCCTTTGGGAGAAAAGTTATAGCTTGGTTGGGAATACACCTTAATTGTGTTATGGTTAATACTAGATTACAGAGGAGAGAGCAAGGTGATTGCTGCCTCTGTATAATGAAACAATATTAGAAAATGTCAAGAAAAAACAAAAAATCTAAAGATCAAAAAAATATGCAATCTAAAATGACTGATCACTTAATAAAATGTAAATATGTCAAGTAAGGGTATAACATCTACCCCCAAAGTGAGAATTAATAACTCACTTCCTTTATTGAGTATAAATCAACATTCTGATAATAGTCTAGAAAAATCTTCCCATCTCATTTTTGAGGATAATCAAAGTGTTACCAGGATCAATGAACCTAATAGCAAATCACGTGAGATCCTAGAAGGGAATAGCTTTCTGTCCCTTACCTCAGGATTGTATTTGTAATGGAAAATCCTTAAGTCATTCACAGATTAATAAAGGAGATTGTGTGTTTCTAATTTCAGGGACTCAAATTAAAAATGCAGCCAAGGAATTGCAGCAAACAATTGATGGTATCACATTGACTGAGTCTAGATATGAACAAATAAATGATCAAGGTAATTCTCAGGGGTCAATTGAGATAAATGTGCTAAAATATCAAGTACATCAACCTCTTATACTTCTACTTTTTAAGTGATGACTTGGTAGTATTATTTAAAAAATCACCCTACAGCAAATATAATAATTCTTGAACAAATGGTGGTTCTTAAAATGAACTTGAAACTGCAGGCGGACATAGCAATAAATGGGGCTAGATTGATTGACATAATTAGGAAATTAGACAAAATGTATCCACCTAAGGAATCGGAATCCATATCTTTACAAGTATCTTTATTGACCTCTGAAAAATTTAATTGTAACTGTTTTTTATGAATTTTTTATGAATTTTATACGTAACAAAAGACATTTTTGTCTGCAGTTTGCTGCATTATATATGTATGTTTGATTATGTATTGTCTGTATGCAATATATGTGGGTCGCACCTGTAAAAGGAACTTGTTTCCAGTGTGCTTACCCGTTAAGCGAATAAACAAACAAACAAACAAACAAATTAAGACCTGATTTTAGTATGATTACTATTCCTGAAACTCCTAAAAAGAAAAGAAGCAAACAGAAAAAGGGGAAAGAATCTAAGAGCCTTACTGATCTTGGAACAACAAAGAAAGGGAAAAAGAGATTGGTTACAGCAGCCTCAGATAAAATGTTAAAAATATAGGGGGCTATTCACAAAAAGACATGCATTAGGTCCATATTGGGGTGTGCAGCTCTGCACCTGTGGGATTACCATGTGAAGAGGCTGCATTCACAAACTCAGGCCCCTGCCCATCTCCCATATGCGGCCCCACCCTCTGGCGAGCAGGTCCATGGGGGGGTGGCAGGTGGGCGTGGAGGAGTGGATCTGGGTGGGTAGCCAATTGGCTGCCCAGGCAGGGACCCACAGTGGATCTTTGCACCAACAGGCAAAATGTTGTCAGCCAGCATGCAGAGCATTAACCATGCTGATGTAGGGGGTACCCTGTACACCCAACTCAAGTCCTCCTGGTGTGCCCTGATGGCAGGGTCAACATTGTTGGGGGGCCTTTGACCACCCCCGTGTCCACCATATCTGGCTGCAGCTTCCCTAGGGAGCACATAACCGGCCCTGGTGGTTTATGACTGCCTGCCAGATGCGGAGCTGGCAGCCCCAATGCACAGCACTCTACAGTGTTGTGAATGTGCAGAGTGCTGGCTTGACCCACACAACCACCCCCAGGCCCACCCCCATGTGGAGTTCCATGATTGGCCAGAGAATCGGGTGCATAGGGGGTGCAACAGTGTCCTGCATGGGGCAGAGGAGGTGTAGTGAGCATGGCAGCTGCAGGTGACTATGCCTTAGTTAGAGGTGCATAGTCACAAAATTATTTTGTGAATAAGGCCCATATTGACTGTCATGGCAACAAAACTAATCTCAATTCCAGCAGATAAAGGTTCTGATTGTGTGGATCTATTAAATACTATTCCCCTTTATGATAACAAATTTAGTAATTATCCTCAAAATTAGAGCAAGAGATTGAGCTGTTAAAGTGACAGTGCATTCAAAATCCATATTCTCAATTACCTAATGAACCTGAACTATGTATGGATTCCAATCTGTCTCAGCCTTGTCTTATGGACTGTAATAAAACTAATGTTGTAATTACTGAGTGGAGCAGAGCTCAAAACAAGACTCTAAACAAGCTGCCCATTCAAGTAATTATTTTCCCTCATTAAGGTTCACAGTCTTAAGGTATTGGCCTAATCTGAGTGATGAAAATTGAACATATATTTGGTTAACATCATTGCTCGAGACATGGACCTTGATATCTCAGAAAATGATATAGTGGAAGTAAGAAGAAGTCACGATGGATGGCTATATACATACAGACTTTTTGATTCCTCTAAAACTGCCAGTTATGCATGGTATAACGGAGAAAGGTTCCAAGATAAAGATATTTTGTGACCTATCCCAATAGACACCAATTTAATAAATCTCAAAGAGTTGATCATGGTACTCTCAAAACTCCAATAACATTAACCCTGTCTGGCATGGAAAAACTACCAGAGAAAATAATTACAATCTACAGGGTACGTTATGTAACTTGTTTAGTAATTGTTTAAAGATTAAGCTAGGGAAGAAAAGTGTTATGGATGTCCAAAGGAGGAGAATACCTCACAAATAGACATTTTAGTAAAAAAAGAGATTGCTCAGAATCTGATGTTCAAAAGTATTTTGCTGGATGTACTAGGTTTTTATCTAGTGGAAATTCATGCAATCAGGGAAAGTCAGTTCCACTTAAAGGTAGAACTGATCAAAATGTGACAATACAGCTATCAAATAGATTTGAAGCACTGGTCCAATATATAGATTGACTTAGTATACAAGAGAGCAGTGGACCTTAAGAAAGATTGAAAACAAATGATGATATGCTCTTTATTTCCTGGAATGTTGATGGGATTGAGAACAAGTTTCCTGATCAAGGCTGGATTTATTTTATTACTAAAGCGGAGGTGATATGCTGTCAGGGATCCTGGCATGAGGATGAGAAACAAATACTGTAACTCTCAATGGTTATGAAATGATACATTCAGTAGCTGTAGAGGCATAAATATGAAAGACTGTCAGGGGGACTAATTACATATCTCAAAATAGGTAGTTTTAAATCAACAAGTCAGTTATATACTGACTGAAATTTCATTATTATTCTGCTTAAAACACTCAAGGATATTTTAATATTAGTTAACTGTTATATTCCCCCTGAAACTTCAAAATTTTCCTCTAAGGACACATGGAAACCTTTTGAAAAATATCCTTCATGCCATTACTAATAAATATCCTTAGGTTGATATCTTGGTCATGGGCAACATGAATACAAAGATAGGCACTTTTGACTGATAATACCTTTTTGGCCCATACTAATATCCTTCCCAACATTCCCTTTAGAAACACTATAGACTAAAAAGTTAATAAAGCAAGCTCTTCTCTAATTGAGTTAGCCCAATTGTATAACCTTTTCCATTAAATGGTGGGCTAGAAGGTGACCTTTCAGGAATTGTACTCATATTAATGTTAAAGGATCATCCTTATTGATTACACTCTCTGGACAGGATCTATTAGAATACCAACCTATTTGGTCATTCCAATTAGATCGAGAGTGATCACTCACCTATTCTTTTAAGAGGACTATCAACAACAAATTCCATTAGTCAATTGATAGGCCCTTATTAAAAATGTTGAATTTTGCAATATTGAAATAAGGTCCAATAAAAGGATACTATGGGACTGGGCCTTAAGCAACATACTGAAACATTATTCAATCCAACTTTGAACAGGAACTTCTGTGAACCTTGAGAAACTCTACAAACCATGAGCTATGGCAATTCTTTTCAATCTATTAGAAATAATCAAGATTCAGTTCTATAAGCAGGTCTCCATTAATCCTTAAAAAAATATTGCAATTCACGGTTTGATAAAGAATACATGAGGTATAAAGCTTCTCTTACTGCAAAAGATTAGAAAAGTAAGAACATCTAAAGATCGAGCATATTATAAAAAATTTAATCAAGAAAGAAAAACTAAAATGATTTTGCAAACTTAAAAACTTAAACTCAGCAGACCCAATAAAAGGCAGTAAAAAATAAAGACAATAAAGCATTCTGGTCACTTGTAGTGAGAGGAACAAATAATAATAAAGGTAAAATTAATTCTTATATAACAGAAAATCAATGAATTTAATATTTTTCTAATATTTTGTATGATCCAAAGTGCCAAAATATCTCCTCTACTCAAGTACATAACTGCAGTGAATATGATTTATTTACCTGCTCTAAAATATATTTTGCAATTACGTCTTTGAAAATAAATAAAGCACCAGGACAGGACCAAGTACCTGCAGAAATATATTTATGTAAGGCCTCCACTGGCCCCGTCCTGTGGAATTCATTTCCATAATCTGGAAAAGGGAGGCCCCTTCAGTTGAGGTATTTAAGGCCTGCCTCAAGGCCTTCCTGTTTATACAGACGTTCTCTGATTTTGCCATGTAAAATCCTTTGCCTGACCGCTATGCAGATTGTTCCTGACTTTTGTTTTTCTTTTTAGCTAACTGTAGTTTAAATGATTTATTATTTTGATATTTATGATTTTATTGTGTTGTATTATCGTACTGTAATTGATGCTGTGTTTTACTATTGTATGGCACACAGAGCCTCTGGGATTGGGCATCTTTTTAAATAAAATTGCCTTGCTTCATTTTGGGCAAATGTATTTGTAATCCTGTTTAATAATTATATTAGACAGAATTTTATTCCTGAATTCTGGAAAGGTGCTGTAATAGCACCAATACACAAACAAATTCTAGTCAGAGGCACTATGGCTGCTAATACATTAACTTGATAAGGGTGTTTCATGGCCTTAAATGTAAAGATGAATTGATGTAGTCATCTCTGTGTGTAAATATAGTGTTTGCTAAAGGTAAATCATTTATCTGGTTGATCCTGTGTTTCCCATGTGTTTAAAATGCAGTGGTGAGTGCATGTTGCATTATATTTGGAAGGAGAGGGAGTTATGCACCAAGGTATTTGAGTAATGGTAGAAGGAATGGTGCTGGAAGGAGAGGTCTACACTAGGGACTGTGGGACAACCTGGAAGGATAAGAACCTATATCCAGGTGATGGCCTTCTTTCATCCAGGAGGCAAACACAGTCCTCAGCAGACAATTCAAATGTTACTTCTATGGACAATTAATGTAGCCGAGGGGGGTGATGGAAGAAATATGGGAGGCAGAAAGTGGGCCACCACAAGCTGAACTAGAGAGTAAGGAGATCCCAAGGGGAGAGAGTCCCACCAGGATGCAAGTTATTCAAGGAAGCAGAGGGTTAGCAAAGGAAGAAGGGAGACAACAGCAGTCAAAGGAGAAAGGTGTGGAAGGGGAACAGTTGGAAAAAGGAGAAAGCAGCAAGATGAGAGGTGAGGACTGTCAAAATGGTGCAAGGTATTTATCAGAAGCTCTATGAGGAGAGACTGAAAGAGTTCAATATGTACACCCTGTTGGAGAGCTGGGGGAAAGTGGGGCTATTATGGAGACCTTCAAAATATCTCTTGGGGGTTAATAAGGTACAGTAGGGAGATATGTTTTAGAGAAAAAGCTGCTGTAGAACAAGGGGTCTTGATATGAAGCTGGAAGGAGGTAAATATGAGGAAGTACTTCTTCACAGAAAGGGTGGTGGATTCCTGGAACAGCTTTCCATGGGAGGCAGTGGGGGTGAAGCCAGTGGTGGGTTGCCAAAATGCCTGGAACAGACACAGAGGAATCCTAGGAGGAAGGAGTTGGGTGGAAGATATAGTGCTATACAGCAAGTTGGGTCTGCAGCAAAAGTAATCATAATTTAAAATAGGCAGATTAGATGGGCCCAGTGGTCATTATAAACCATCAGTTTCAATGTTTATGTAACATCCCCCTTTGGGAGATTATTCTATTCAGCCCTCCCTAGGTTTTTGTGGCCTAATTTGGCCCAGTAGCAAAAAGGGTTAATTCTTCTCAGCACTTGGGTGGAACCTCGCACGGGTCGGGCGATCACTACTGGTGATTGGGGAGATGAAGCCCCTCAATTTAGGTGGGAGGGAAAGTTCCAGTCGGAAAAGTGAGCGGCGAGGGGTGAGAATGAGTCAGGGCTAGGTGGGGTTGATTGCCCACTATGGCCCCGGGCCAGTGGCACTTGTGGGGGACACAGAAGAAGAAGCTGGAGCCAGTAGCAACAAGCTGCATAATATCTTGAAAGGCAGCTACAGTGGAGAAGGGAGCCAGCAGCTGCAGGTCGCTGAGTGCCCTGGCAGCCTGCACTGATTAGTGTAGGGTCCCGTAGACAAGAATATGGCAGGGAGTGTAGTGTCTAGACAGCAAGCTGATTTGGAGCTCCGCGGGATGTGTCCTCCTTCTCAGTCTGGGGACAATTGCTGCCAGTCTTGGGAAATGATGCAGCGGTCATGAGGGAACCCACAAATCCCCAAGCCATGAGGATTGCATGTTCCGAGGGGGACCTGTTGAGACAGTATAGGGAGAGAGAGAGAGAGAGCGAGAGATGGGGATCATTGAGAGTTTGGGTGCCTGTGAACAATAATTGGCTGTTAGGCACTGTGAACTTTTCTTTGACTTGTGCTGCCTTAATGCTTTTGTTGCCATAGCGGGTCCCAAGTTAATGCTGCCCTAAAGACTGTGCAACCTCCTCAGTCCAGGTAAAACCTGCTATTATGATCATACTGGCCATGTGAAAGCTGAGTGTGTTTTCCACTAATTAGCTGATGCTCCCCAGAGCTACTCTTTATGCCTGAATATATTTAATGAATCTGGGATCCCTGCTGTTTCTTCAAGCTCCATGTGGACATTCTGTTATTGAAAGGAGCTATTTAATATGCATTAACTTGTTGTTTTCATGCAGCACCAGCGAGGAAAAGGGACCATGTGTGTGACATCTGGGCCTGGGTAACATGGCCACTGGAAGTGTTAATGCTGCTGTGGGTGCCTCCTTCCCACAGGCATATTCCATCTATACCCATAGACACAGAAAGGGAGGGCTACATTTCTATGTATGACATGTTATGTGATTCAAATGGATAAGGCACACAGCTGTTACAGTTTTGCACTCACACTGAGATACAAATATATATGTGCTGGTTGTTGGGGGAGGGTGAGGAGATGTAGGCTTGAGGATCAAACAAAAAACAAAAAAATTAAATACCTGTGCCATATAGTACTATGCACTCCATCAAGCTCAGCTGTAATGAACATTACATACATATTCTGTAGGTTACAGTCAGTGATTTCAGAAATACATATTTTTTATCCAAGCAATCAGCCTCCATTCCATGCACATAGAAAGCTTTGTAAATAATTGGGAAATGATTTAAAAGTTTAAGTTGACAGAAAAGTCAAGTAAGTTAGCACATTTGGTCAGCTTCACTTTCAGCATTTCCCAATATAAATCTAGCTCCGAGAGAGAGAGAGAGAGAGAGAGAAGAGAGAGAGAAAGAGACAGATAGAAGAGGAATGGTGGAGCATGGTTGCCCATCCACTATTCTCTATGTACAGTGATACACTCACACACACACACACACACACACACACACACACACACACACACACACACATATACACACACACACACACATACACACACACACACACACACACACACACACTTGGGAGACAGAGACAGAGAGAGAAATGTAATTTAGAAGTGTAGGGTCTTCAAGTAACTACAATTTCCAAAACCCCCAACAGGCCAGGGCCTGAAGCTATCAGGTTTTAGATGCATTCTGGTGCATTTGAGGTAATTTTGACACTACTTGGCTCCTCTTAAAGCCTTCTTTGACTTGTTACAACCAACCGATGTCACTATCAAAATAACTACATTTTATTTTCTTAAAAAAAATTGTCAAACTAAAGTAAACAATCCCACTCCAGCCATTCTTCAAACACCCAATAATATACCACTTCTCTTGAGTACAGGCAGATATCACTGCAGCAGGCACTGCATTTGTTACCTTGCAACCTGAACAGCAGACTCTGCCCCACCCAACAGTGCACCACACAGTCAGACATACAAGGCAATGAGAAGGGCACACAGAACACCAGCCTGGAAGTGCATGTGTCTGTCACATAGCAGACATTTACACAGACCATCCATGCCAGAGAATGGAACTGATACACAGGACCCACTAGAGGGTCTCTCAAGGCTCAACAATGACACAGTATGTATACCAGGTCATGACTGCTTTATCAGCATGTACCCTGAACTGAGACATTTGGAGCAGGGAGGGCAAGGCTCAGCAGGGACAGCTGCATGAAATATAGGGCATATACGCTTATGTGCTAGCTACACATTCGAGCAGACTTGATAGACCTGTAGGCCTTTATCTGCTGGCAAATTTCATATGTTCATATGTTCATATACAGTGACATCACAGCCCACAGACTTGACATACAGCAAGGGTTCCACAACCTGTGTGAGACCTCAGACAATGCCATTACCATAACTGTCACTGATCTACAGCAGGATGATATTTCCCATTCATATCCAATATATGGCGGCCAACCCCAATCCCCATATGTTATACACTGGAACCACAACACCATCAAGCACTCCGGCACAACTCACACATGACAGCCAACCTGCAGGGGTGCACAGCCAACTGTAACAGATGACTTAATGCCAAGCACATTCTGTGCCATGTAGACAGCCCAGTCACATGGCAAGGATGGGGTAATGCAGGTGGTAGGCTCATCCCACCCAAAACACCCACTCAGAAGTCATCCTAGACACCAAAGTCAAACAACAATTACCTAAAGCTTCATTCAAATGCAGCACAGACTTTAGTGCTGAAAATTGCCATCACCATCAGATGCGTGGACTTTACTTCATGGGTTCCATGTTCGTTCACAGTGAGGGGATGGGAGGCTAGTGGCAAGGGGCAAGCTGGGGGGGGAAGAGATCACTCAATCACTGGATGCAGCCCAGCCCAGCACCTCACCATCAGACAAGACCATCCAAGACAAACAAAACTATTAATACAAAACAGCACACTTATCTCAGTGCTCCTTTTATGATAAATTCAGGCTGGTTATTAATTCATATTGTTTTGTTGGCACCGACCGTCTAATTCACTTAGTCCTGGCCAAGTCCTGATTACCAGTTTGTTAGACTTAATCTCTCACAGACTCACATGGTGTGACTGGTCACTGCTCCCCACTGCATTCTGCATAGTACCAGCAGCAGCTCCAGTCACACAGGTACAATTAGCTGCTTGCTGGGTTAGAGGATTTATGCAGGACATTCCCTAGATTGCAGATCTATCTTTACATGAAAAAAGTACGAACTTCAAGATGAGAACAAAGGTATCACTGCCAGGTTATAAAGTTACTAGTCCTTCATGGAGAAACATTTAAACATGCACTGCTGCTTTGCCACATTAAATAAGTTAATTAAATAAATAAGGCCACTATTCTGCTATATCATTGAAAAATGCATAGTAAAAGTTGGACCCCACTGAATATGAGAAATTGCCTCTGACATGGGCTATTCTGGCTAAATGTATTATAAAAATGGGTAAAAGGAGGACTCCACTGAAAAAAAAGATCTTGAATCTCCACTGTACTATCCTAGGTAAATACAGTGTAAAAACTTGGTCAAACAGAACCCCACTACAAACAAGACATCACAACTCCAGCCTCATTCACTGCTTCACTAGCCACATTTTTCAATACATCACTGGAAAGTGGCATAGTACCGGAAGACTGGAAAAGAGCCATCGTGGTACCCTTACGCAAGAGTGGAAGCAAGGAGGAGGCGGGAAACTACCACCCAGACAGCCTCACCTCAATTGTGGGGAAAATTATGGAATTGTTACTGAAGGAAAGGATAATGGCATATCTAGAATCCAGTGTAAAGTTAGACACTAGGCAGCATGGCTTCACAGCTGGACGATCAAGTCAAACAAACATGATTGACTTCTTTAACTGGGTAACAAAAATGGTTGACCAAGGTGAGGCTGTTGATGTGGTATATCTGGTTTCCACAAAACCTTTACTTCTGTCTCCCCACAGGAGGCTCATCAACAATTTAGGCGGATAGAGGGTAGGTCATAAAATTGTAAACTGAGTACAATGACTGGGAGAGAACCCAGAATGTAATGGAGAATGGCTCCCAGTCACGAGAGGAAAAGTAACCAGTGGATTTCCACAGGGATCTGTGCTTGGTCCAGTCATCTTCAAAATATTCATCAGCGACATTGCAGATGGATTGGTAGGAAGCTGTGCTTGTTTGCAGATGACACCAAACTCTGCAACAGGGTAGACACACAGAATGGGTACTCAGCAATATAATCAGATCTAAATAAATTGGAGGACTGGTCAACAACATAGCAGTTGAAGTTCAATGCCAAGAAATGCGAGGTTATGCATCTGAGGAAAAATAATCCAGGTAAGGTGTACACATTAGGAGGTGAACAATTATCGGTTATAATCTTAGACAGAAACCTTGGGGTCATGATTTCCAATGATCTGAAGCTTTGGAGACAGTGTGAGAGGGTGGTACAAAAAGCCAACAGCATCCTTGGATGCATAGGCAGGGGTATTACAAGCAGAAGATGAGAAGTGATACTCACACTGTACAAATCTCTGGTGAGGCCACACCTGGAATACTGCAACCAGTTTTGGAGGCCTCACCTAAGAAAGGACATAGAACGGTTTGAAACAGTGCAGAGAAGAGCCACTAAAATGGTTTGAGGCCTCAATCAGGAACTCTATGAGATGAGGCTTAGAGAATTAAATATGTGTTCCCCGGAACAGAGAAGAAATAGGGGAGACATGATTGAAACGTTAAAATTCCTCAAAGGAATTAACTCAGTGCTGGATCAGAGCCTATTTAAAGAAAGAAAGGAAAATAGAACTAGAGGTCACATAATGAACCTAACAGGAGGGAAATTTAGGATTAACATTAGGAAATTCTTCTTCACTAAGAGGGTGGTGGAACCTTGGAACACGCTGCCACAAGAAGTTGTAGAGGCAAAAATGGAATTCAAGCTTTCTTTGCATAGACATTTCAGTAACCAGAAACAAAAAATCCACTAGAGAGGGGGTATTCATTCATACAGGTAGACTAGATGGACCACGCGGTCCCCATCTGCTGACACATTCTTGTGTTCTTATTCAGAAGTAGAAAACTGCACCAACTTGGAGTACAGGGACAAAGCAACATAAATTCAGCACAGAATCCCGCACTCACCACCACCATGTAGAAATGAATGCTACTCACAACATCTCTGTTAATGTGCAATCTTTAATGAGGTACCAGTGCAGGACACACAACATCATGCACCTTGATAAAGTTTTGGACTAAAATCCTTTTCAAAAGACATGTCTTTTGAAACAGGATTTTGGTCTGAAACGCATCAAGGTATGTGGTGTGTATATGATGTGGTGTGGTGTGGTATGTCCTGCACTGACACCTCAATAAAGATTGCACTTTAACCAAGATGTTGTGAGCAGCATTCTTTTCTATATGGTGGTGGTGAGTGCGGGATTCTGTGCTGAACTTATACCACAACTCACCTGTGCTATCCTGTGTAAATATATTGCAAAACTGTAAAAGCAGAGCACTACAGCAGAATCCTACTGAAAAGCAAATGTTGCATGTAAGCTGATGTCTCCTGGAAAAATACATTGCAAAAACATCCAGATCATCCATCTTGTAGCTGTCTGGTATATTCTTGGTGGACTAGTGGGGTATACCGATGGTGCAGCAACGCAAATACCACGAAGACTATCACAGTGACATTTCTGGCAGTTCTCTGTGTTGGTCTCCATGTATTCAGACACTGCTGTCGCTGGGGTGTTTGCCCCTCCCTGAACTAACTCCGACTGGAGTTAGTAATCTCTAGTGTGAGGGGTGAAAGGAGCAGAACACTTGTTCCCCCAGTGACAGCACAACACCATTTGACGGTGTTGTGCTATCGCTGTGCTCTGCCAACGGTCGACAAATTCTTGTCACCACTCACTTAGTGGAACCAACTAGTGGTCCCTCCAAAAGGGCATCTGACCCTCCCAACTCACCCTCTCAGGCACTTCACCAGCCCTGGTCACATAATGCAAACTACAGCAACAGTGATAACTGACACAGCCTACTGCTCACCACCTTAACTGATGTGGGGGGAGACCACTAGACTACCAGGTATATTCAAGAGAGCTACAGGATGATCGATTGAGGGCACAGGAACCTGAGTAGGAGTGTGCAGACAGTTCTTATTTAAATGAGACTCCCCCCGATCCAGCCTTCACTCCAGAATGCAAATAAAAAAGGGCTCAGCTGTAGGAGTCAGGTTTCAAGTACTTATTTATTTATTTTACCTTTATTTTACAATTGTTTTGGCCAGGAAAGACACAATGAGCTGAAACTCATTTCCTGGTCATCCTGGGAGCACTATGAAGTTAAGTGACTTGCTCAGCTCAGGGTCACACAGTATACAAATGGTGGCTGTGGCATTCAAACCCACGTCTCCAGCTTTTTCCAGGAGTCCCTTTATGAGAGCATAAAACTGTAGCCATGATTCTTTACATAACATCCCTTCTATGTTTTAAATTTCCACACACGCAACACACACAACCCTCCCATCACTGTATTTTGTTTTCTACACAAAGGCACAGTTTTGCAGGACTTCATTATATCCAGTCCCACTACAGCAACAGTGATAACTGGCATGGTCCTCTGCTCACCACCTCAACTGGTTTCCATCTGATGGTCTCTGAGCAATTGTAAGTATTATACAAACACCTGCTTCTACTGTACTCATGATCACTCATTGACAATCAGACAGTGGCAGGCCAAGGTGGTGTGCAGAGGACTGTGTAGGTTGCTGTCACTATTTCTGTACTTCATTTTAGGTGACTTGAGTGGGAAGGGTGAGGGGTTGTTGGGAGGTGGGTCCTGAGTAGGTGAGTTGACAGAGGATCAGATGTCCCTACAGCAGAACTCTACTAAAAAACAGATGTTGCATGCAAGCTGATCTCTCCTGGAAAAATACATTATAAAAGCATCCAGATCACCCATCTTGTAGTTATCTGGTATATTCTTGGTTGGCTAGTTGTTTCTCCAATAAGGGCATCTGACCCCCTCCCAACTCACCCTCTGAGGCACCTCACCAGCCCTGGTCATATAATGCAAACTACAGCAACAGTGATAACTGGCACAGCCCTCTGCTCACCACCTCAACTGGTTTCCATCTGATGGTCTCTGAACAATCACAAGTATGGTATTGTACAAACACCTGCTTCTACTGTGCTCATGACCACTCACTGACAATCAGATGGTGACAGGCCAAGGTGGCATGCAGAGGGTTGTGCAGGTTGCTGTCACTATTTCTGTACTTTGGCTTATGTGACTTGAGCAGGAAGGGGGGTTGTGGGTAGGAGGGTCCTGAGTAAGTGGGTTGACAGAGGATCAGGTGTCCTTATGGGTGGGTGGAATCCACTAGACTACCAGGAATATTCAAGAGAGCTACAGGACAGTTGATTGAGGTGCAGAAACCTGAGTAAGGGTGTGCAGACAGTTCTTATTTAGATCAGGCTCTGCCTCCCAGATCCAGCCCTCACTCCAGAACTCAGATAAATAAGGACTCAGCTGCAGGAGTCAGGTTTCAATTCCTTTTTTATTTATTTCACCTTTATTTTACAATTTTTTGAGGCCAGGAAAGACACATTAAGCTGAAACACATTTCCAGGTCATCCTGGGAGCACTATAAAGTTAAGTGACTTGCTCAACTCAGGGTCACACAGTATACAGATGGTGGCTGTGGGATTCAAACCCATGTCTCCAGGTTTCTCCAGGAATTCTTTAATGATGGCATAAAAACTGTAGCCAGGAATTCGTTTACATAACATCTCTCTTAGGTTTTATATTTCACATACACACACAGACCTACATCACCACCACTGTATGTTTTTCTATACAAGGTACAGTTCTTGCAGGACTTCATTATACCCAGTCCCTAGAAGGCCAGTACTTTGATGCTCATCCATAACTAAAACTGTTGAATTTGTTGTAACCTGGGGATTATTTTTTGTCAAAACTTTTATTTTCAGTAAACACTTTTTTCTAAGTTGGTGTGTTATTCATCATTCTGTGACTTGATGAGTCAGGTCAATCCATGCGTATCAAAGATGGAAGATATCCATCAGAGTCAGGCAATAAAATCTGTGAAGCAATTTGGCAGAAAGCTATAAAACAAAGTTCCATTTCGCCTCTGGTTCATTGTCAAGTTGCTGATTTAACAGTGCTGATTGAAGAACTATATACAAAAAAAAAATACAGCCTTGCCAACGTGGCATTGTTTAGATAAAATATGTAAAAGAGGGTTTAGGTGACCTTTAAGCTGCCTGTGCTGTTTAAAGTGAGACAATCCACTGATTGAAATTTGATCTGGCATGAGAATGCTACATGTAAGAAAGAACTCTTTCTCCCCACTCCCCAAGTGAAGTGATTTCAGGTAGTGGAAGGATCATGGTTCAACTCCAACCTTGTGCTTTGGAAGGAGTCTGAAGTCCCTTTATCAAAGTATGTAACACTAAAATGTCTGCAGGGTTCCACCCACATAGCCATAAAAAAATTTAGCTGATCCCACCATGTTGAGGCCTATAAGCCTTTTAGATGTAATGTCCAAGATATTTACTAAAGTTATTCTTGAGGAACTAAGACAACAAACAATGCAATTTAGCAGTGTCAGTGGCTCAATGGGTACCACTCACCTCTGAGGCCGGAGATCAGAGGGCTGTGGGTTCAGTTCCCACATCTGGCACTAGGTTAATATCCCAGTACTGACACTGTAGTGCAGCATGAGAGGGGTGTGCACTTCTGAGGTGTCGTCTTTTGGATGAGACATTAAACCGAAGTCCCATCTGCCTGGATTGGTGGTAGTTCAGGTGGATGTTAAAGATCCCATGGCACTTATCGAAAAGAGTAGGGGAATTTTTTATTTGAGAAATCAAAAACAAAATACAAAAGAATCCATAATCATAAGAAAACAGAAAAATCACAGCATTAAACAGAAAACATAAACAACAGGAATAAACTTTTTCCATTTTGAAAAGGTAAGAGAAAAGGAAGAGGGAGAGAGGAGAAGAGAGAAAAAACAACTTTCCATATAATTGTTAATGAATACAAAAAGGAAACTGAAAAAAGAGAAACCTTACCCTACCCAAGTAATATTTTCCCATAATTTCCTAAAGACATCTTTCTGTAAAGTATGTTTTCATATTCATAAATATTATCCAATTCTTGTTGAATGTGAAAAAAAACCTCTTGCATCGAAACAGGTTTACCTTGTAAAGTCCTAAGGCATCTTGCTTGCCAAATAGACCATTTGATACATACCAACAGGATATGAACAGTACTGCAGGCCTATTTTCCCAGGAAGATGGAATTTGCCCTAAAATCAAAATATCATAGCAAATTACTGAAAGTACAGGTTCTCCCCATAAATCAGCTAAAAGGAAAATACATTTTTAACATGTACACAATCAAAAAAGATGCTGCATTGTCTCCACAACCCCAGCACAAGATAGCTCTGTACATCTTCTTTCTTCCAAACATTTATGTTTGTGGTTGCCTTTCACTTGTAATTTTGATGTCCACAAAGCCAAGCAAAGTCTTTCATTTTCAAAGAATCCTTTGATTCAACATACTTCTAACAATAAATCAGTATCTATGAGGTGAAACTTGAAAAATGGATCTTCATGATACCATGTATTCACAATTGACTTGTAAAGGCCTTTCTCCCTTTCCCTTTACACCCTATTAAATCTATTTTCCAAAGTCTAACAAAAAAAAATGTAGATTGGGCAAAGCTAGGGAGATTACGTTCTACTGGATGCCACTTCCCTTTACCCCATGCCTGAAAGAAGGAAATACCCCAAAGCTGCATACACATTTCCCCAATCCCTGCTATCTGGGAAATTAGTGGAAGAATAGACTATAAAAAAATGTGCAGATAAGTAAACCAAGGGCTGTAACATGTTTAGACCCCCTTCTCTCTCTGCTCTATATGTATGACATCTTCTCACAAGATTTAGCCTGCTTCCTCATAAAAGAGAAAAAAAACAAACTCATAATCTTGGTATGCATATTTCTAGGTAAAGGAAGTACATGAGAAATGTATAAAAAGATAGGTGCTATGTAAGCTCTTAATAAGTACACCCTCTTTTTCCTTGACATCTTCCAAGAAAGCCATGTTTGTACCTTTGTGTGTGCCTTGTCATATACCTCAGACCAATTGTTGAGTTCTGATTCTGTGGTACCAAAGTACATGCCTGGTATTTTCACCTGACCTTTAGTCATAGAAATAGAAAAATCATTAAGCTCTCTGCTATTTCCTAATCTCAAACCAATACTTTTTGTCATGTTAAGTTTTATGCCAGTAGTATCATAACCATCCTGTAACATTGATAAAATCCTTTCCCCTGATTCCCTATCAGCTACTGCAAAAACACAGTCATCCGCATATGCCAAAACTTTTGGGAAAACATAACCATCCTTATTAACAATAGCTGATATATCCCTAGCATTCCTAATCCTTCATAAAAAGGGGTCCAAACCAAAAACATACAGGAGAGGGCTTAAAGGACACCCCTGCTTTATACGATTTTTTAAATATAGTGGGACACCAAAAAACATTAACCAAAGGTATTACCTACGCTTCATCATGTAAAGTTTGTATTAATTCAATAAAACCTAAAGGGATCCCATAATGAGCCACAATTTCCCAAAGATATGCATGCTGAATGGAGTCAAAAGCTGTTTCTTGATCTATAGATAATAAATAACCATTTAATAATTTCATAGCTTTGATCCATAATTTCCCTTAGAAACATTAAATTTTGGACTATATTTCTGCCAGGATTGCACAAGACTGATCCTGAGTTATCAGCGTTTGAGCTACTTTTGCTAATCTTTTAGTGATAATTCTTGCCAGTATTTTATAATCTGAATTTAGTAAAGTCAAGGTCTCAGTTTTTAATTCACAAGGGTCACCTTTTTTAAAGACAAAACACAATACCTAACTGCATCGAAGGAGCTAAACATTTTTCCTCCCAAATAGCATTATATAGTACTTCTAAACAAGTAACATCAAATCTGATAGGCTTTATAAACATCATTAAGGTTCCATCGCGACCAAGAGTGGTTTAGTAGAAAGATGCCCAATTGCTTCTTGAATTTCAGCTCTGGAGATGGGAGTAGACAGCAATTCCTCTCTAAACTAGATAAACCTGGCACTACAACATCAGAAACACAATCCATCCGATCCTTTTGACCTCTCTGAAAAGTATCTAACATATGCTGTTATACCAAAAGCATTATGTCCTGATTATGTGTCTTTAAAACCCCTTGTTTATCTTTAAGACCCACAGAGGAACACTTAGTGTCTTTTCCTCATATGGGTTAACCTCCTGTTTTGTACTGTGTGTTCTATATTTCTGTTGAGTAGCTAATTTCACCACTGAGTTGTGTAAATATTGCACCATTAAATCTTTAACTTCTTATTTTCCTCTATTTCCTCCTGAATTGAAGTTTTAAATATTTAGCCTATGTCCTAAATAAATAATATATTTATTTTTAGCAGACATGAGGTGTATGATCCGTACCATCCCTGCAAGTCCTTTTCAAGTCCTCCCACCATTTGATAGGGCTATCATATAAAAATTCATATCCATTTTCATCAAAAAAGTTGCTTTATATATTGCTCAACCACAACATCCTGAAGTCTAGAGGTATTCATTTTCCAGCATCCCTTCCTACCTTCAATCTCTGATAGCCCCCTAATGTCAAGATTACTCCTAAATGAGACAAAGGTCTCTAAAGATGTCACCTGTACCCTATGACATGTGAGTCTTGTGGACACCAACCAGAAATCTGTCCTAGTGGATAGCTTCCCTTTAAAAAAGTATGCGTGGGTACCTGTTTCAGAATGTCATAAACATCTGAAATATCATTCTTCTTTATAATGGTTAACAACATGTTAGTGTCACAAAAAACTTTCTGTGTCACCTTCCCCAATCTCTAGAAGAGAGACCACAATTAAAATCCCTCCCATAGAATCAATTTAGATGTGTGGAGATGGGTTCTATCTGTCGAAATAGAACCGATCTCCTGCTTTGTCTGGGGTGCATAAATGTTGATAAGATGAAAGACTTCATTCTGAAGAATCACATCCAAGACCATAGCTCTCCCAGGCTGTATCTCATAAACATGCAGGACTCGAACATTACCTTTAAAAAGTATACCTAGCCCCGAACACATCTCTTCCCCTATGGACCAGAATGAGACACCCCACCTCCAATCCTTTTGAGCACACTGAATATCTTGTAAAGAGTGCAATCTAGTGTCTTGTACAACAAAAACCTGCTCTTTCTTCATACTAAGACTTAAAAAGGTGTTTTGCCTCCTTTCAGTGTTAAGAATGCTGTTAACATTGTTTGTACAGAAAGAAAGAGAAGAAACCATAGCCATTTTTAATAGAAAAAAAAAAAAAAACCCAAAAGGAAAAAAAAACCTTATCTTCTTTTCTTCCTTTTTTTTGTCTTACGTCTGTCCAAAAGAGTCTAAAACTGCATCAGCCTGAGAAGATGCCACAGAGGAGAGATCAGACTCTCCGCCATCCTCTTCAGCTCCCTCCTCAAACAATAAGGCATAAGAATTCTGAATAGGTGTTTCCTCCACTATCTCTTTCTGTATAGAAACCACCTTTTCCTGTTTACCTGCTTTAGACCTTGTTACCCGATGGAACTCTGACTTCCCCTGCACTAAAGGGGGGGCATAACTCCACCTTCAGCCTCTAACAGGGTTAAATCTTCTGCATCTACTACCCCTTCTTCTACATTGATAGATTCAGTAACATTTGACTCATTCTGTAAAACTTGCTCGACCAAATGACTACCATTATCCACAGTCTGTAGCACCACTGACTCAACCATCCTAGAAACTCCATGAGCTACCAGGGTTTTATCAGGGAGTGTTGTCAGTAGTTCCATAAATTTCATTTTTTTTTCTGTGCTGTTGCTACATACAAATCTTGCTCAGCCCGAACTGTACTATCTGCACTATTGTGAGAAGCCCATGTGCATGTACGAAAGGAATGACCCTGCTCCTCACACAAATTGCATCTCAGGGGTTGTCGACAACGTGCCCCTATATGCCCCAGGTCCCCACATAAACCACATTTCTGTTCGTCGCATGCATTACTCAGATGTCCCACCTCACCACATTTAAAGCAGGCCCTTGACTGACCAGGGTAAAAAAACTACCCCCCTATCTCGACCCAAGAAAAAACAGTTGGAAAGGTGCTTAGTCTGACCATTTACTAACTGCAGAATCACTTGATATTTCCATTCCCCTGTCCACAATTGTTCCTCATCTAAGATGGGTTCTGGAAAACCTTTAATCATACAGTGCTTTTGTAGCCAATAGGTAATGTCAGCAACATTCACCCCTCATTTCTAAACAGGACAGTAATTTTTTTTGTTAAAGGTTTTGTCAAGGGTATCGCTAAAAAAGGCCTCCACAAAGGTGAGAGCTTCATTAAGCGATATTGTTTCCAAAAATGTTCCAACCCAGCAGGATGCTTAAAACTGATGTCAAACATTACATCCCCAGGTACATGTATTAAAGCATAGATCTCATATCGTAATATTTCATTATTTCTTTCAATAAAACTTTACCCACAAATTTCTATCTGGAATAGAATCCTTATCACCCCTATACTTTAACCTAACCGCATTTCGTCTTTCAGCTGGTTCCATCAAACGACCCTATCAGTTGGAAACAATTGTTCTGCAACTTTTCCATGCCATATTTTTCCTGCATCAGTAACCAAGTAGCCAGATTAGTAACATCCATAGGGATAGTTCCTTGTTCCCTTACAATAGCTTCAGTCCCAATTCCAGCTGGTAAACCAGAGGAACCATCTGACTCCTGCTCCCTAATGGTTTGTAATAAGGGGTGAAGTTCATTTTGTAAGGGCAGTATTACCTCTTCAGTAGGGGAGAGTTGACCCAGATGAATCAAGGAGACTGAGTCCAACCCATGAGGAGAGATAGAAGAGAGAGGGGGGTTACTAAACCAGCTGGTGAGACAGCAGGAGAGTCATTGTTAATATTGGACTCCCACCCATTACCTGCAGCATTTTGCTTCCAATCTGCAGCTATCAGGGCTTTTGAAACCCAATCTTCAGAGTGGTGACTGTCTGATACCTGGATACTCTCCTGACAAGTCTCAACCACTCCTTTCTGCTGCAAACCTGCATCATTGTCCCCATTGTTAATTCCCCTACTTGAAACCTCCAAATCAGTCCCTTTAGAAAAGCAAGGAGCTGGTACCTCAACAACAGGAGAGAAACTCCCTGAAAGTGCAGGTCTGAGATATCGAAGCAGTCATTACCCTCTCCCCTACCTCTTTTAATGTTATCACCCCAGATTCAGCCGTGGAAAGGCCAAAGACTTGAATTTCTGCAGGATTACTAGAAGAGCTCTCCAGAAAGGCCTTCTGTTCCCCAACTACCATCATTCCCTCATCGTCTGCACCACCGATCCTTCCAGCCATATGCAATTCCATTTCCTGTTTCCTCGTCTCCATGCTCCGATGTTCCTTCACTGAAAAAAGCCACTGCTTTGCTTCCTCACAACAACATTCTGCTTCCAAAACGTGGTGCTCCAAAACTTGAACTGAGACATCCTCAACCTGTTCAGTGACCGTGCAATTGGAAAAAGGTACAAAAACTCTTTCTGTAGTAGTTTCTGCCAAGTCGTTATCAAGCTCCATATCATTCTTTGCCAAAAAGCTCACTATAGCATCTCCAAAGATTTTTAATTTCCTCGGGAGCCAAGGAAGACCCCTCCTCGGCCTCCGCAATCCTCCTAGCTCAAAGCTCTGGGCGCCACTGATCAGTAAGGCTCTGATCAACCACACAGCACCCTCTGCCTCAAACAGAGTAGGGGAATTTCCCTGGTGTCCTGGCCAAATTTCCCTCATTCACTAAAAAAATACCACCAACAGCTTAATCTGGTTCATGGTCAGTTGGCATTCATCTGTATCCCCCTCCCTCGGGTCATGCCTGAAAATAGGCAGGATCTGTCTAGTGCACTTACCCAGTCAACAAAAATGAAATAAATAAAATAAATAAACAAATAGATACAACTGGTGGATTAGGCCAGTACCAGGTGGGATTCAAGAAAGGTTATACAACAACTGAGAACTGCTATGTACTAAACCACTTGATAGAAAAATATGTCATTCTAAGACACTAGAAATTATATGCAGCCTTTATAGACCTCATGTCAGCTTTTGATATGGTCTCTAGAAACATTCTTTGGGGATCTATGATTTCTCAATGTATCAATCCTAATTTGGTAAATATTATAAGTAATCTATATCAAGGTACTTGGGCTAGAGTCAGATATGGCTCTAATGCCTTGCTGTCTAAAACTATACCCATTAATAGGGGTGAACGCCAAGGCTGCATGATGTCAACCATGCTGTTCTGTCTGTATATGGAACAAATGATAAAAGACATAGCAAAGTCAAAATCTAATTTACCAAAGATATTGGACTTTATTTGTCCAATTTTAGCATACATTGTTGACATCATTTTGCAGGCATCAACAAACAAAACTTAATCTTTTAGAACACAATGCAAATAATTTAAAATTAAAACTAGCCTATCAAAATACAAATTGTAATTTTAGAAAAGGAAAACAATGGAAGATGGAACACTGGCCCAATTGAAATACCCACTACTGATGTATGTACTTATTCGGTTATTTGCTGTGAATCTACAGGTACTTGGACTTATCATATAAATAAAATTACTACTTCTGGAAAAACAGCTAAAGCTCCAGGAAACTTTAATTATCTATATGGTGGCTTATCAGTTAAGCTGCTTTTAAAGGCAGTAAGAATGAAATATCTATCACAGATGTTGTATGGAGTGGAAATATTGGATTACAAAATAGATAGAAATTAATGACCCCAATATTCAAATTACTATGGAAAATGATGGCCTGGGATACTCATACCCTGTGGTCTACCTAAGTGCTGAATTAGGCTTGGAGCACATTAGTTCAATCATAGTCTCAAGATAAATCAATTTTTGGTTATATCTGACTAGGCTAGATTCAGGAAGATTAGCAAAGAGGTGTCTTGAAAAGAAGAAAAAAATGGTCTAAAATGGGATGCAAAAAATCTAAATGGCTAGACACTCTAATATAATAACTGGTCAGTAATTTTTTCTATGCACTGAACCAATTACAATTTGCCATTTTAACCCATGGGTTATAATGGCAAGCACATGCCCAGTCAGTCAAAAACAGCCACTCCCTTATTGGCTCTTCACCTGCTCCTGGATGAGCTAATCGCATTTGAAAACATGGTGGCTCCTTTCCCCCATGCAGTGAGGAGCCACCAGACTGAGAGTATTCATCGTGTTTTGGGGATTTTTTTGTACAGAAGCAGTTAGTTCTTCCAGTTTAAATAAAAAGTATATATACATCTGGTTGATCCCAGCAGCTGCAGCAGACAAGAACTGCTTCCGGGGAACCACTCCAGTCTTGATGACTGTGGTAAGCAGTGATACTGAGTGCACTCTAAACTGCCAACTATTCTAAAAGAAAGCAAGTTAAAATAAAAAATATATAAAAGCAGCTATACCAAAAATAAATAAATCCTAAAGCAGTGGAAAAAAATCTCTCAGAAATTGTGTGTGTGTGTGTGTTTGTGTGTTTGTGTGTGTGTGTGTATGAAACATCTAGTAAATAATGACCAGCAATTATAAATAATAAAAGATGGGAAAGTGTGTCCTACTTGAATGTAATGGTTGCCCTTGGTGTGGGATGCTTTAATAAACCCCTACATTCCCGTTAAGCACACTTCCCATCCATTATTGTATATGTTATTAATAAAGAAATATGAATGTCAGGCACTACCAAAGTACCTTGATAGTGGAATTAGCCTGAGTTTACAATATTAGCAAATAAATAAAAGATAAAGTAAAAAAAAAATACTGGATAAAGAATGATTTGCAAATTATAGAAAATTCTAGAGTTTCCCCTTGGTACTCTAAGAACAATTGTCTTTTTGGATATAGGCATTATCTTAATGTCTTAAAGATTTAATACTTAGGAAAATATATATAGCTATAAATTCAAAATTTTACAAGGTAATGTACTATTAGTTAAGCATAAAAAATCATTACCTGGTGACCAGAATTGCTTCTGCACACAACAAGGCAGAGAAGATTTCCTTCATGTTCTATAGCATTGCTTATGGTATAACAAAACTCTGATTTATTGGCTCACTCCTTTCCTGGATTATAATTCTTATAATCTGGATAAGACATCCATAACTATTATCTTATTTCATACTGAGGCTGAGGACACCATTAGAAGACTGGCTAACTGTTTTATAGCTATTTCTTTTATTTCACTTTATCTTTTTCTTGAAATTTGAGTATATAAGAAAGCACACAATTTATACAATAGAAAACTATCCTCCATGTAAGGTATAAAATATCACTTAACAAAACACAGTATTTAGGGTAAACATATTGAGAAGCCTTATATACATGTATTGATAACAAAACACAAACCTAGACAGGATGTAAGTGGAGAGCAGAAGGTTACAATCAACAGGGTATTATAGGATCAGAAATAGCAACTATGTATGAAATGCATGCTAGGGCAGAGCTATGGCAAGACATTCAGTAAATTGCAAAAGTGATAAATGTGGTAATATGAACAATGTTCAGTAATGAAGAGGTGAAGATAAGAGAAAGTGTGCAAATAAAAAAGAGAAAAAGAATGGAAGAAGGAAGGAGAGGTGAAAACAGGAAAGAAGAGAAAAAAGAGGAGAAATCTGTGCACAAAAGTTTAGAGAAAACCTAATCTGAGAGCAAAATAAGAAGGAGAGCTAAATATCCCTAAGAATTAGGGTCTAGAAGAACTAGGTTCATGTATTTGAAGTAATCCTGCCAACGTCTCTCATATACAGTGAGTCGATTATGAGTAACATGAGATAATGGGTCTAGAGAGGCATACTGAGAGGAGCTTTGAAGAACATCTGAAAGAGAAGGCACCAGAGTTGATTTTCATTTAATAAGAAACAGACATGGCACCAGAAGAGAAAGTATGTCTAGTCATCTAAAATGTGCATGTGAGAGGAAAGAGCTATTGGGGATAAGGATGCCTAGAAGGAATAGCTTGAGGTCAAAAGGTAGTTTTTGTCCTGTTACTCTGGAGGCAAGTAAACAGACTTTATGCTAGAGCTTATTAATGGGAGCGCAAGACCACAAGATATGAAGCAGATCCCCGTTGGCCAAATTGCAGTGCCAGCAATTATTATTATTTAATAGGCCCATTCATTGAAGCGCAGAGGGGGTTCTATAACAAAGATGGAGGATTTCAGTTTGTATTAAAGAACTACGGGCATCATTAAAGGTATTATGTGTAATATGCCAACAATTACTCCATTGTGCGTCTGAAATATTGTAGTTAAGAAGAGTACTCCATTTATTTTTGGCCTGTATAGACTGATCAGCTAGATTATCAATAATGTCTTTGTAAATGGAGCTATTTAATTTTACTGATAAATTAGTCTAGTAAGCGATGTATGGGTTTAGAAAGTATGCCTATACACTAAACTAGAGAGAGTTATAAACTGCCAATTTGTAAAACTTCAGAAGTCCCATTTAGGAAGTTTCCATGTGACCTACAAGTCTCAGAATGATCTAAGAGTGAGTGAATTCTGGTCCAAGATATCCCTGAGAAAGAAAATGCCTTTGTTCCTCCATGTATGACAGAAAATTGGGTGATCTTTGAGCATTGGATTGCCTCATAAGGGGGCATAAAACCAGGGTGTTGGATTAGATTTCAGGAATTTGAGGGTTAGTTTCCAATAAAGAACAGACAATGATATAGTCGGGTGAGATTTTAGTTTAGAGGAAATGGGATTAAAAATGAAGGAAGTGGGAACTCCTCTCAGGCACAATGAGGATTCCATTGCTACCCATAGTGGTGAGTGAGGGGAGAGTTTCTGAAACCATTTAATGGTTTGGGCCATTCGGAAAACCCAAAGGTAGCCTTTGAACCAGGGGAGTCGAATCCCCTTTTCAATGTGATCAAGTTTGTTGCTATTAAATCTCAGTGGTTCCCCATCCCAGATAACGTTACCTATTAATTTATCAATTTTAGCAAAAAAGGAGGATGGTAAGACTAAAGGAATATTGGCAAAGAGGTAAAGAATCTTGGGAGAAATGGACATCTTAATGGTTGCAATTTTCTTCATGAAAGAGAGATTAAGAAGTTTCCATCTGTCCAGAATTGTTCTGATGTTATCAAATAAGGGGTTAAATTTAATGTCCCATATCTTCCCTAAGTTACTAGTAATTTTGATTCCTTGATATGTTATACCCTGTTTTAACCAGCAAAATCCAAGATGTATGTTCATAAAGGCTTTACAGTGGTCGATAAGAGGCATAGTTTGTGATTTGCCATAATTCAAAGCAAGGCCAGAAATTTTAGTAAAATTATTAAGCAAAACAACCAACAGGGGACCAGACTCATTCAGGTTTTTGAGTAAGATTAAGAGGTCATCCCTGTAGGAGAGAGAGAACCATATCTTGAATTGCTGACAGGTATGCCCATAATGCCAGACGATTGACGTAAACAAGAAGTCAGGGGTTCCATGGCTAAAATAAACAGGGAAGGTGACAGGAGACAGCCTTGTCTAGTTCCCCTTGCTAGACAAAAGTAAGAGGAAAGGGTGGAATTAGTAAGTACTTTAGCAACAGGGGAGTTATATAATAGCTTGATCCAGGAGCAAAAGGTATCAGAAAGACCAAGATAACACTTGATGAAGGTACTCCCAGTTTAAGGAATCAAAAGCCTTCTCGAAATCAATAGCTATGGCTGCAGCTGGTGTCTTGAGGGATTTGGCTTTGTGAATTAAATTAAATAAGGAATGTAGGTGATCAGAACCAGATCTATGTTTAATAAAACCAGCTTACAAACAATAAGTTAGCTTGGGAATCAAGGATTCAAGTTGAAAAGTTAGTACTTTAGCAGATATCTTCCATCCCATCACAAAGCACATCTTCTTGACCTGGAAGGACACTACTTCTTCATTCAGCTGTGAGCTGTGTGAGAATTCTATATTGCACTTGATATCTGCAACAACGCACTTTTGCTCAATTCTGTGGGAGGTGAAACTAACTACCCTTGGTAAATGCTTTTTATTTACATATTTATTTAGTGTTTAACCAAGAAGGGCTTGCAAACTCTCTTTATCTTGTGTGTAACTTCAGAAGGATTTAAATACTATATTTGGGTAGACCCTTGGAGGTAGCTAGATTGTCTACTAGGATTTTCTGACAGTTAAACTATTTTTAAATTTACAGGTGGCTGAGGAGTTGAAAAATGAGTTTGCAAACTCTACTTATCTTGGAAGTAACTTCACAAGTGTTTGAATACTGCATTTTGGTTGTCCCTTGGGGGTAGCTGGATTGACTACTAGGATTTTGGGACAGAAACTATTTTTAAATCATTTACTGGTGCGTAGGAGTTTGTGATAGTTAAACTATTTTAAAATAAGTTACTGTGGTTAAGGAGTTGTCATAGCAAAACCTGCAGTGTGAATTGAAACACATACAGCCTCAGGGCAGTAAATTCTTGCCTCATTGTTTCAGACCACAAAGTGTTGGATTGGAACAGAAAAGGTTGCATCACAGCCATTGTCAACAAATTGCCCTGGCTGGAGATATCCAGACTAGATCAGATTACTATAAGTTACTGGTGGCTGCAATATTTAGAGACACAAAGCACATCTTCTTGACCTGGAAGGACACTATTTCTTTATTCAGCTGTGAGCTGTGTGAGAAATTCTATTCACTTGCAAATTCTATATTGCACTTTGTGCTCACAACAGAGGAGGTGAACTTACAATTGTCTTTGGTTTGTAGCAGATATTCTGCAGGTGGAGCTACTTCTAACTGAAAGGTGAAATAAGGAACTTAAAGTGTGAGGAAAAGACAGTCTTTCAAGCAACAGAGGAGGTGGATCTAGCTTTACGTTTGTTACAATTCTTAAGATTTTCAGTGCAGGAAGAGTTTAAAGCACAGCTGACTTATTTTGAGGCTGACTGCTTTCAGAGCACAAACCACCAGACTGTTTTGGGGCTGGGGAGGTTTACCTGTGTCTGACTTGGATGTCTGGATTTTTCTCTGTTTGATTAGCAGGGTATTTTCTCTGTCAAATTGTTGTGTAGGGCATCTTGCTGACAGGAAGGCACTCATCGCAGTGGTGGGTCTGAGCTTTTAGCTGATTGTTTTGTGAGGGGCACAGTTTGGCCTAACCCTTCCCCCTCACCCACCACAACTGAAATAGTTCCTTTTATACCTGGGGTTCTGACATCATTTCCTCAAGAGTGTAATTTACATATCACTGTCATATCCTCTCTAGCACACTGCACTGACAATATAAGCATACACATTGTATAATATATATATTTCTATATAACAAGCCAATCACACACACACACACACACACACACACACAAAGTAGATAAACATGTGGGGAGTAGTGCAATGTAATGGCTGTGGGGCAGCAGTCTTCGGGAGTCTTTCTGGAGGCTGAGATGCTGCCCTATTTGCAGACAACTCTCTTCCCTGAGGGAGGAAGTTGCCCGTCCAGGCCACACTGGACAGTAGTAAGGAACCTTCCCAGGCCACACTGGATGGTAGGAAGAGAACCTCCCCATCCAGGGAGCACCAGAGCCACCACCACTACCTAGAGGTTGCGAAGAAAGCACAGCAGTTGGACCACAGTGGGCTCAGGAGGGTGAGGATGGTGGAACAGAGGCACACCAGTCAGTTGTTCCACTCCACAATCCAAACACCATTCTGGGGGAGCATAGTTCCCCTATGGATGCACCCGTGGAGGAGACTAAGGAGGCTGAGGACAACTGTCACAAGGGAGGCCCACAGGAAGGAGGAAGAGGACACCACAAGGAAAGGAAACAGCTCCTGGTGGGGGACTCAGTTATTAGGGGGATATAACTGGGGGGAGCAGGGAAAACTGAAGTAAGGTGCCTGCCTGGTGCCATGGCTTGGAGGGACAGGAGCGCATCCTCAGGATCATGAGAACAGCTGCATGGGAGTCTGAGCTGGATGTCATTGTCACCTAGGAACAAATGACTTGGCTCATCATGAGATTAGAGCAGTGCAGAAGGACTTTGTAGAGATTGGGAGGGCCTTAGACCAAGTAGCACACACAGTATCCTTCTCTGAGGTGCTGCCTGTCAGTGGCATGAGTGAGGCGAGGTACTTTGCACCATGCAGTTTAATGAATGGTTGAAAAATGGTGTGGAGCACAGGGTTTGGCTTCATTGGGACTGGGGTTCCACCTGGAGGGACACCAGCCTGTACTGGCAGGATGGTCTGCATCTGTCAGGAAGGAACAAGTCTTTTGAGCAATCAGTTTAAATGCTTCACTGGCAGCTTTTAAATTAGTCAAGGGGGGAGGCACTGATAAGCTGCAGGAAAATCCCAGCCTCTCCCTACAAAACAGGGTACTAAATGAGAAAAAGACCGAGGTAGAAAGGTCAGTGGGGGATGCTGCAAAAGAAGGTAAAGCCATAAAAAAATGGAGAGCAATGAGTACCAATGCCCGTAGTCTGAGTAACAAGCTTCCTGAATTAGTGGCCTTGATGGAGGAGGAACATCTGGATATCATGGCAGTCACAGAAACATGGTACACACAAAACCATGACTGGGATATAAACATACCAGGATACACTATCTGCAGGAGGGACAGGGAGGGTAAAAGAGGAGGAGGAGTAGCTCTTTACATAGAGAAGAATCAAAGCAACAGAACAAAAGGGAAAACAGGGAGGAGAAGAAGCACTGTGGGTAAATTTGGAGACCAGCAATGGCACCACAATCCACACAGGGTTTATGCAGACCCCTTCTCAGGGGAGGAAATGGACAAGAAATGATAGAAAGTATACTTAGAATGGCAGAAAAAGGGAGATATTGCTGATGGGTGATCTGAATATGCCAGATGTTAACTGGAGTGCAGTTGCAGCAGCCACTTGAAGAGTGAGGTTATTCTAGATGCCCTACAGGGCATGCCTTAGACAACTAGTATTGGAGTCCACTCAAGAGGGAGCAATCTTAGACCTGGGAATAATACCAAGAAAGGCAGGGGACTTTAATAACCTCAGCTTAATTCTAAGATAACAGGATGAAGTATAAGGATAAAGCTAAACACCAGAACTTATTTATAAACATTAGTAGTAACAGTTTAAGATATACCAACTCGAAATAATAGTAAATTAAAGAACCATATACAAGATGCCAGTATAGCCTAGACATAGAGTAAGAAATTCAGGGAGATAGGTGGATTGCAAATGAGCAAATATAGAAGGAAAGTAGATCATTACCACATTAGAGTGACTCTGAGTATACTTTGCACTGCAACAGAATAAGTACATAATAATTACAATATTGAGGAAAGAAGAAGAAGAGGTCAATTTAAGCCCTTCGCCCTGAGCCAAATGCAAATTGGGATTATGTGGAGAGTATAGGCTTCAGTGATAACTGTAGACAGAAGAGGTAGTTATAGTAAAGATCAGCTCTGATTACTCGAAAATCACCTAAATGGGTGTTATATGGGGTGACTAGGTCTAGAAGAGTAGGCCCAGTGAGCCCCAAAAGAGGAGGGACCACACAGCAGTGTATTTCTATAATATCTGTAGGCTTCAACTAAAATAAGGAGCATAAGGAAGATGTAGATTGACAATCCTTCGCAACAGTACACCATACATAGCCCATCTCATTGAGTGCTAATGATAGTTCCATATTGTAAACAGGAGGTAGTAAGAATAATGGAGTGTAGGGAAGGAGACAGATTAAATGTAGTCGCCAATAATACTTAAGAACTTGTCATCAGAAGAGAAGGGTAAGTTACCTTGTAATATATAGTAATTCACATATGAAAAAAAGAAATAATCAGGATGCATACCGATTAAACATATGTAACTGAATAGCCAAAAGACTATAAACCTGATGCACTGCTAAACTGGAGAGTAAAAGGCTAGACACAGACAGCCTGTTTAGTGAGGTAATGTATAAGATCTAACACTAAAATAATGGGTTAGAAAAGCATTGCTGATATACCAAAGTTCCCTTGAAGACCTTTAAGCTGCTCGTTTAAACACTGCAACAAAAAGTAAATTGATTGTGCCGCGATGTACAGCCTTTGCTTTCTACACCCACTGGGAGCGAAAGCAACCAGGTAGCATAGACCGTAGAGCAGGCGGCTAGGCAGAAAAAGTGTACTGGCACTCCCTTTAAGTATCCTGGAAACAAAACTACGAAGATATAGCAACTGTGACCATTTTACTGACCATATAAGCTCATGACACCTTAGATTTATTAGCAGGATTGTGACTATTGATGTTCTTGCTTTTGGTCTTTGCCCTATGTTTCTTTTTGGGCAGCTCTAAAGATTTGAGGGGGGAACTTGCAACAACTTCTGCCCATGAAGTATTGGCAGAAATACGTCCCTGAGGCACAGGGTCCAAATTATAGGGATGTTCGTCTGAAATTTGCTGGAAAAGATCCTCCTGCGAGGAGTGCATGTCATCCTCCAACAGAGCAAACTTATTGCTCAAGGGAATAGAGGGGTTGATTTGAAGGTGAGAGGCTGCAGCTTGGGGTGTTTGGGGTGAAACCTCGCTAGAACAGCATGAAAGTTTTGAAGAATAATGCCCCGACAGAAGCTACTCTTGCAGCTGTGTTGATTGCCTTAGGGTCAAATCAGTTGCGGTGTTGCTGCTTGGTGCTGCAAGTTCTGCAACACTTTCTCCATGTTCATGTACCTTGTCATCCACCCTCCGTGCGGATACCAAAGCTGTGTTCAGGTTGCCAATTGCTGCTGAACCTCCCAGGGTAAGATTGCAGAGAGAGACCTCCAGATAGTTGGCTAAGGTGTCAGGGGTTTCAAAATCCTTGAAAGAAGAGCCTGAGAAAAGGCATAGTGCTACGGGGTAACGTATAGCAAATGTAATGCTTATTTGGTGGAGGATTTGTTTAAGTGGATTGTAGGCCTTCCTTCTGATGGTTAAATCTTTTGAAAAGTCTCAGTAGATGGAAATATTATACTCTTGTCACTGAAGTTTCCCCATTTCTCTGGCTTGTTTCAGTATTAATTCTGTGTGGGAATAGTTTAAGAAGCGAGCAATGATAGGCCTTAGTCGCTGGTCTGATGTTGGCCTGGGACCCAGAGTGCGGTGAGACCACTCAATGATTAACATTAGGTCAGGAGGCAGTTTAAGCATTGCAGGCTGCACATGTAACAAAAGCGCAGTAGTGTCTCCTAATTCTACACCTTCAGAAGCCAAAAACGTAAATTGTTGCAACAATTACGATTTTCAATATTGTCAATTTTGGCTTGTAGGGTTTAATAGATCGATCTTTGATTCGGACAGTAGCCTGGAAGTCATGAATAGTAGTGGTGTTACAGGCCATTGCTTTCTCATTAAATGCAATTTTCTGGCTAAAAGTTTCAAGAGTGGTTGCATTCTGTTGGGTGGAGTTTTTAGATCATTAATCTCAGCCATCAGTTTAGAAAACATTACTTCCATTATAGCAAGTGAGCTTTGCTGTACTTGGAGATCTGCCATAATGCTCAAGGATGAGGCCTAGTATGCTGTACAATGTAGAATAACTGAATGTAAGTAGATGATGGATCAAAATGACTTACAAACTGTGTCAGGCAGTAAGATTACGCGATGGTCACAGGAGTTGGTACCAAAGAGGTCTGTGAAGGCTGGATGAGGTTAGATTGCAGTCATTCTTGCAGAGATTCTGAACTATAGAAACATAGAAACATAGAAGTTGTGCAGATAAGGACCGCCAAGGCCCATCCAGTCTGCCCATTTCTTTCTACCTTATAAATGTGCCATCGACCTTTGCTCTATCAGTGACCTATCTATTCATAGTCATTTGTATTGCTCCCTTATGCCTATCCCATGCCTGTTTGAAGCCCTGCACTGTATTCATAGCCACCACTTCTTGTGGTAAGCTATTCCATGCATCTACCACCCTTTCTGTGAAAAGAATTTCCTCCACATTCCCCATAATCGGCCTCCCTCTAATCTCATGCTGTGTCCTCTTGTCCTGCTATTTTTCTTATATTTAAACATATTAGACTCTTTCACCTTGTTTATGCCCTTAAGGTGTTTAAATGTCTCGATCATATCACCTCTCTCCCTCCTTTGCTCAAGGGTATACATATTGAGCTCCGTTAATCTGTCCTCATATGTCTTCTGATGCAGTCCCTGCACCATTTTGGTTGCCCTTCTGGACTGCCTCAATTTGGTTAATGTCCTTGTGAAGGTGTGGCCTCCAATACTGCGCAGTACTCCAGATGGGGCTTAACTAATGTCTTATACAGAGGATTATTACCTCCTCTACGACTTGTGATACCCTACTAATACACCCTAACACCCCCCTAGCCTTACCTACTGCTTTAGAGGTCTGCTTTGATGATTTTAGGTCATCAGTGATGATGATGCCCAAGTCTCTTTCTTCCTTTGTGACTGCTAGCAACTCCCCTCCCAGCCTATAAGTGGCTTCAGGGTTTCTCTTCCCTATGTGCATGATTTTGCACTTCTTTGCATTAAATCCCAGTTGCCACTCTTCTGACCATTTTGCTAGTTTATCCAGATCTCTTCTCATTCTGCCACCCCATCTGGATCATCTACTCTGTTGCAGATCTTGGTGTCATCTGCAAACAGACAAGCCTACCCTCTAGTCCATCTGCGAGGTCACTAATGAAGATGTTGAATAGGACTGGCCCCGGACTGATCCTGAGAGTACCCCACTTGTGACTTGCATCTCTTCTGACTGTATACCATTTACCACCACTCTGTTTTCTGCCAGTCAACCAGTTTGCCACCCAGTTGACCAACTTCTGACCCACCCGAGCCTACCTAGCTTATTTATCAATCTTCTATGTGGAACAGTGTCAAAAGCTTTGCTGAAGTCAAGGTAGGCGACATCAACTGCTCCCCTTGGTCCACCACTCTGGTTACCCAGTCAAAGAAATCTATGAGATTAGTTTGACAGGACCTTCCTTTGTAAACCCATGCTGTCTTGGATCCTGTGCCCTATGGATTCCAGGTGTTGCACTATCCTTTCCTTAAGGAGTGCCTCCATAATCTTGCCCACTACTGAGGTAAGACTGACTGGTCTGTAGTTCCCCGCCTCCTCCCTGCCACTCTTGTGGAGCGGGATCACATAACCCTTCTCCAGTCTTCTGGGACCTCTCCTGTGCTCAGAGACTCACTAAACAATTCTGCTAATGGCTCTGCTAGTTCCTCCTTAGCTCCTTAAGTACCCTGGGATGATGCCATCAGGTCCCATTGCTTATCCACCTGAGCTTAGCAAGCTCTTGTAGGACCCTTTCTTTGTGAGGAGTAGTGCTCACCTCCCTCCCCTGTGTCCATGATGCTGAGCTGTGGGCCCTGCCCTACCTTCTCTTCAGTAAATAATGAGCAAAAGTAGCTATTTAGGATAGATGCCTTTACAGGGTCCTCCTCTCACATGCTCCCTTTTTCTCCATTAAGCTTAGCAATACCCCCTCTGGACTTTCTCCTTTCACTAATGTATCTATAGAAAGTCTTGTCACCTTCTTTTACTGTTCATGCTAGTGTTTCCTCAGTTTGGGACTTTGCCTGCCTTACTGCCTTACCTGCTTCCTTAGGGCAGTTTGGTATGCCTCCCTATCTTCATCCCGCTGTGTTCCTTATATTTCCTGAAGGCCAGCCTTTTGGCTCTGACCTTTTCTGCTACTGTATTGAGAACCAAAGTGGTTTCCTTCTTCTTTTGCACTTCCTTTTCTGTCTAACACAATGGGATGTTGCTTCAAGTATTGTATCCTTAATGCTTGCCCACTTTGCCTGTACCTCCTCACCTGTGTTTCTTTTGCCAGGGCTAGCTTAACTCTGTTGGCCATCTTATCAAAGTCAGCTCCTCTGAAGTCCCATATTTTTGCCTTGGAATGGGATGATTTAGATGTAGTAGCCAAATTGAACCATACCATGTGATGGTCACTGGCCCCAGGTGACCTTCTACCTGGAGATCTGTGATCCCTTCTTTGTTAGTCAGTACTAGATCTAGGATAGCCCTGTCTCTTGTGGATTGCTGTACCAGTTGTTTGAGGCCCTCTGCAGGGAATCCACTATGAGTCTAGTTCTGACAGATGTTCCTGCTGGTATTGACCAATCTGTATCTGGCATGTTGAAGTCTCCCATTATCAGAACCTCCCCTTTAGCTGTCATGTTTTGTATATCTTCTAACAGTAATGTGTCTGTGTCCTCCCTCTGGTCTGGGGGCCTGTAGACAACCCCAGTTCTTATGGCTGTCCCATTTCCTGTTTCCTGTTTCCTATGTTGCCATCTTCTGCCTGGTCAGGCCACGCCCCCCCCCTCGCTATTTCTAAAATGAGGAAAAAAGAAACGTTCTTCAGATGATTAAATGTTAGTGCATTCTAAGCAAGAGATTATTTCAACTGCCTATCTATCTTTTAAAACTTATCTTCATTTTAAAGTTTATGTATGTATTTATTCTTGTGTGTTGTCTATGTAAAATTACAAATGTCTTACTTGTATAAATTTATGTTTTTGTATAGATTGTAATGACTTTTAAGTTGAATGAATAAACTATTGATTATGGCAAGGCAAAGCAAAGTTTATTTAAAAAGATGCCCAATCCCGGAGGCTCTGGGCGTCATACAAATAAAATTACACATTTAAACAAGATCAATAAAAGCGAGAGAAAATTATTTAAACATAAAAATAATTAACCCATATAAAACATTCCCCATAAATAAAACTAACCATCAAATTACTAGTAGCTGCAATTGCAACTCTAAATCGACAGCTTAATCCAAAAGGCCTGGCCAAATAGGAGGGCTTTCAGGTGGGCTTTGAATACCTTCAACGTGGGGACCTCCTTGACCCCAAGGCAGTGAATTCCACTGGATGAGGATGGCGACACTAACGCCTGCCACCAGCTGATTACAACCTCATCCTGGGAATCACCAGGGTCCCCCACAGGAGGAACAGAGATGTGAACAGAGAGCCAGTACAGGAAGATCTAACAGATAACCAGGGCTCTGACCATGTAGGCCTTATAGGTGAGAAGACCCACCTTAAAGAGGATCTTCCACCTGACTGGCAGCCAGTGCAGCTTGCACAACACAGTGTAATATGACAGAACTTTGGCTGCCCAGTAAGCAATCGGCGATCATGTTCTGCACTTGCTGCAGTCTGTGGAGAGATCGCCTCGACCCCTCAGCAGAGCACATTACAGTAGTCAAGCCTTGATTTAACTAAGGCATGTATCAAAGTGGGAGGTCCAGAGGCAGAACAAGGGGCTTTCTCCGCATCATTTCTGAGGTGGAAAAACAGGATCAGATGGTGGAAGATATCTGCACCTCCATCGTCGTACTCCTATCCAGAATGACACCAAGATTTTGCACCCTAGAGAAGGCCTTCAATGGAATAGATCCCAGAACAAGTCCAGTCTCTGAACCAGAGGCCATCCTATCATGCACTCTGTTCGACTCCACCACCAATACCTCCATCTTATTGGGGTTCAGTCACAACCAACTAGAGGCCATCCAATCATTGATCTCAGCAAGGCAGCTATTTAGCACATATACCACGTTGGATGTTCCTGGGGCAAAGGATAAGTATAGCTGGGTATCATCCTTGTACAATGAAAGCCAAGCCATGCTTCCTAATGATCCTCCTAGGGTCAGCATATACACTGCAAACAACATTGGGGCTAATACTGACCCCTGAGGTACTCTACAAGATAGGGGGCTAGGGGTTGAGGAGAAATTCCCCAACACAACCTGTTGCCTCCTGTTGGTTAAAAAAGACTCAAATCAGCTGATGACAGTGTTGGTGAGTCCGCAGAGTTCTCTGAGGTGGTCAGGCAACACACAATGGTCCACAGTGTCAAATGCTAAAGAGAGATCAAGAAGAACAAAAATTGTCCTCTCTCTCCTCTAGCTCTAGGGTTTCTGTGCTATGCTCACCTGAAACCCCGACTGGAAATGCTCAGTACAACTCATGGGTCACAAGGTGCTCCTCCAACTGACGCTCACTCCTTCTCCACAATCTTCACCAGAAAGGGAAGATTGGCGATAGGTCGGTAATCTGTCCAACCTCCGGGTCCAAAGATGGTTTCTGTAAAGTGGTCTCCCAATGCCTCCTTCAAGGCATCAGGAAGAGACCCCTTCAGACAAGGAACACTGGACAATCAGAGCAAGCAGGCGTCAATGCATCTCATCAAAGCGAATCTACACTAAATCCAGTTGGCAAAGGTGTGCTTCAGATTGGTTGCCACCTCAATGACCTCACTTACCCCTACTGGTCTAATCTCCTACCAACCGGGCAGGTGGATTCAGAACACTTCGGGTGACCACTGCCAACTATGACATTGCTGACTGGAGGAATTCCCTGCTGGATACTGGACACTCTGTCCGAGAAGAACCGAGCAAACTCTTCACATTCAGCATTAGAAAAAACCTTCTTCAGCTGTAGACTGCCTGGACAAAGTAGCCTGTCCACAGTCCAAAAAAGTACAGCTGGTCGGTTTTTCCTGGCAGCAATCTCCCTGGACAGGAACACTGCCTTCTTACAGTTGATTGCCCCCTGGTATGCATTATAATGCACACACAGAGTCAGTTTGTCCTTTCCAGGTTGGACCTCCTCCAGCAGCGCTCCAACCTCCGACCCTTTCTCTTCATCTCCTGAGTTCCCCATCAAACCATGGGGACCTCAGGTGGGAAGATCTGAGTAGTACACAGACAGGTGCAAGAGTCAATGCATGGAAACAAGCCACAGCCATTTCTCTTCCCAAGGAGGGACCTCCTCCCCATCAAACTATCGGCCTATATATCTGCTCCCCATCCTAGCCAAAATTCAAGAGCACCTTGTTCTATCCCAGCTACACCACTATCTAGATACAATCTCCTTTTTCACCTCCTACCAAGCCGGTTTCAGAAAAAATCACTCCACCACCACCACCCTCCTTCGCCTCACAAACTCCATCCTTACAGGCATGGACAAAGGGGAAGTAACCACAGCAATATTTATAGACCTGAAAAAAGCTTTTGACATGGTCTGTCATCCCCTGTTGCTGGCTAAACTTGCCCAAACTGGTCTGTCTGTGGTAGCAAAAAACTGGTTCCATTCATACCTATCGGGTAGGTCTCAATCAGTCCGTAGTTGAACGGCTCGATCTACCCCTCTCCCCATCACCAGTGGTGTCCCCCAAGGGTCTGTACTCGGCCCACTGCTATTCTCAATCTTCCTTAACGATTTGTCTGCTGTCTGCACACAAACTGCCATCCATATGTACGCAGACGATACGGTGTTGTTCGCCTCTGGCCCATCCGCAACCGCCGTGACAGCTTGTCTACAGAAGGACTTCAACTCCATCCAACGCTGGTTCTTCGGGAACCAACTATTCTTAAACACAAAAAAAACAGTCTCTCTCACTTTCGGCTCCCGGGCCAAACTAACCCGGCTTACTGAATCACCCACATTCTACACTTTGGACAGATCTCCGCTTGAGGCCTGCTCCACATATCACTATCTCGGCGTCTGGCTAGATCAGTACCTTGACTTCTCATCGCACATAGACAGTCTGCACAAAAAACTGCATCCCATGCTGGGAGCTCTCCATCGTAACAATGTATTGCATCCCTCTACCAACCAGACTAGCTATTGTCCAAAAAATGATCCTCCCAACTATAGACTATGGCGATGTTGTCTACGGTGCCACCCCCAAACGTCCTTAGCCAGGCTTTACCCCCTATACAACTCATTCTGCCGGTTCACCTTGGACCGTTCTCCCAATACCCATCACTGTGATCTATACCAGTCCCTTGACCTCCCATCACTCCGACGATTGCTCCACGGTGCTAGAATCGCTGCTAAGTTCTGGTTGCATATGCTCCCTTTCTACCTATCATCATCCGTAACCGCCCTTTCCCCACCTACCTACGACCTCAGGAATATTGACTCCAGGCTCCTGCACATTCCACACAGATCCACCAGATCCAGCCAGGCAGCTTTCAGTTTCAGGTTACCCAAATTATGGAACTCACTGGCAGCTGACATCAGACACACCACAAGTACTCCCCAACGGAATGCCCTTCTCAAATCACATTTCGCTACCAATGCTCATGCTTTCCCCTCGTTGAATTCCTGCACAACTCCTATCCATTCTATCAGCTACTAGCACCAGACTGGGCTCCGTTCTCAGTCTTCACCTAGTGCTATTAAATACTAATACTGAACCTACTCTATTGTGAATTGTATGAATGCCTTACCCATTTTGTATGTAACAATTTCTCACTATGTATTGTTGTTTCTTCTATACTACTGTACCACTGTCTGTAATAATCTTCACACTATGTATGAACTGTTTCGTCTTATTACTGCACCTATGTAACCCCCTACCCCCAGGGCGCATCTGGAATCGAGTGGTACTCCACTCAGCATGCCTTCCTGGTAAATCTCTTAAATAAATAAATAAATGATGTCAGGTAGCACTCTATTATAAGAGCCCACCATGGCACCAACACCTCCGATGCATGCATTACCCACACCAGATAGACTGGCTGCCACCAATAAGCCCTCCGGGGTCAATCCCCGCAAAGGACGACAGCTCATCATCTTTGTAAGGGGAGGGCACTTGGTGGGAGCCCCGTACATGAACTGCACCATGCAGTGATCAGACCATACCACCCAATCAATCTTGAGATCATTTATCTCAAGCCCCAGTGAAAACACCAGGTCCAACGTGGGTCACCTGGTGTGTCGCAGCAGAAACAGCTTGTGACAGGCCCAGCGAACATAGTCTGGAGGAGGTCATAGCCAAGCTGAGAAGATTCATTGTCAGCCCAAACATTGAAATCCCCCAAGACAACGCACCTGAGGCTTCAATATTTGCCGGCCAAATTAATTGACAATCTCCAGGGGCAGTAAAATAAGAATAATTCTGCAGCCTGTGCCCGGACCACCGCGAACTGCCATACATTCAAAAGAACCCAGGGTTCCCACTGGGTGCATGGTGGAGCCCAAGTTGGATCTAAAACAAATGGCTACCCCGCCGGCCCTATGTTCCTCTCTGGGGCAGTGCTCCATAGTATACCCAGAGGTTATGTTCATCAACAATATTGGGGAGGGCATTAAGGGCAAGTTGTGTCTCTTCACAGATGAAATGAAGCTCTGCAGCAGGATAGATAGTGATGAAGGGACCCAGAAGATGCAGAGGGATCTATAAAGGCTAGAGAGGTGATCTAAGGTTTGCAGTTGAGATGCAGTATCAAAAAGCAATGATGTAAATTAATCCACCGGCAGACTTATTTTCATAGTAGTCTCTTATTTCATTATAGTTTTCTGCATGGCCACTGTATTTCTACATCCCAAATGTTTTTGCCAATTACTTTTGGCTTTGTCAGGGGAAAGTGGTCCTGTATTTGAAAAATATATACAGAAACTAGGGCTGTGCAAATACCATTTTCTGAATACTCAGCTGGATATTCAGTATTTGACAGGCAAATATTCAGGTATTCGGTATTTGACTGTTTAAAGAAAAATAAATAACCCTCTCTGCTTGCCAAAAAGAAAGTAAAATCATGAAACCCCCATCCTCCACCCTCTATTAAAAGTACAAATACTCCCCCCAAATAGACACCATTTTTTTAATTATTATTTAAGTGGATCCCACACTGGGCAATCAGCTCAACCCACCCAACTTAACATCCAGCCACCTTCTTAATGTAAAGTGCTCTTAGTGCTTAATAAAATATCATTTAAGTCCCCCCTCCCCCCCACACAGCGCCCTACCCTTTTCCTCCCACCCACCAACACCCAGCCACTCAATTCAACCCAATTGAGAAGAGACTGGCTCAACCCTCCCTTCCTCCAGGGCCAACTGCTTTTTCGCGAATGCTTGTGCACGTGTTATAGTAAAAACAGGCTGCAGGCATGCAAGCATTTTCATTCATGAGAAGGCAGATGGCCATGGAGCAGGAAGAGTTGAGCCAGTCACCTTTTCAATTTACATTCAAGTATTTGGTGACTAGGTCCTAGTGGCTGGGAGACAAGGATCTGATGCTGTGCAGGAGGCAGGAGGAATTTAAATTATATTTTTTAAGCGCTATGAATGCTTTACATTAAGAAGGTGGCTGGCCATGGGGGGGGGTTGCTTTGGTCTCAACACGGGATCTACTTATGATTAAAAAAAAAAATTTGCAAGTGTTGAGAGGGGGATGAAGGTTGTAGTGTGCTTTAATAGATGGTGGGGAGGGGTTACATGATTATTTTCTTTACCTGCTTGGGCTTGGGAGAGGGGCAGTTTCTTTTTTTTGCAGGTTTGTGAATAGTTTCCTGAATATGAATAGTCTGCTATTTGGGAAGGGCTGCCGAATATTTGGAAGCCCTACTATTCATGGTATTCGGGAAATAATATTTGGCCCCTGCCTAGCCCTGACAAAAAAATATAATTTTCATACTTAATCTGTTGTATCACAACTTAAGTGCACTTTCATAGTATTGCAAATCCTTTGCACCGTTACTTTAACATCTATTGAATGTACCAGTTTTCATGATTCAAAATTGTATCTAATGGATGGAAGCCACTCCTGCCAGAGCAGTGCTATATCTGGCCAGGTAGTGAAACTCTGAGCTTTTGAATCACTACTGAATGATGTTCATTGGCTGGATCTCCCCTGCCACAGCCGGACATCATTGACACAGTCAAGTGCCTAATCGGTAGGTAACTTCCACAGTGTGTAAGGAGCTACAACCAACTGGAATTGAAAACTTTCTATCAGGTTTGCAAAACTTAAAAAAAACAGCAACATTATAATCACATTTCGGGCTCCCTGCAAATACATAACTATCAGCAGCCTAAAACAATTAGATGTCAGTAGCTGTCATTGGAAGTTCCGTGGTAACAAAAAATCACTGGACAGTCATCCTATGTGAGTTCTGGTGACCCAATTAAATAAAAAATAATCTAGACCATAAACTTACAACAATGGAACTCAGTCCGTTTCTTCATTCATAGCAATACTGGGATCCAATGCTTCCAACCTGTTAGTCCAATACGCCTCCCTTAGTAGTAGTTTTCTGTCCTAATCCTCTCCACTATCTGATTTAACACTTTCTCTATTGCAAAAAATCTTAGTGCTGTATCTGATGGTTTGCTGCCATAAAATGGCATGCTACACTTGAAGTTTCATCCCTCCTTCTAATCACTGATTTGTGTTCAGAAACTCTAAGATGTAGTTCTTTGGATGCCTGTCCCACATAATATTTATCACAGGGCCATCTTATCCCATGGATTACATACTGTATGTGATACTGCATGTATTCACTTCTCTAATCCATATTTTCTCATGGCTAGAAGGGTGATTGAAATCTTTCATTTTTGTGTACTGTTACACTGAATACAGTGTGCACACAAATATTTACCAGGTGGGATGGGTCCAAAACTGAACCCCATTTCTTTTTCTTTCTTTCCACAAAATTAGAATGCACTAACCTATCCTTTATGATGCTGCCTTTTTTTTTGCTACTGTTAACAGAGGTGTGATGAAAGCCTGTTTCCCTATACATGTCGACTTTAATAATGGGTTCTCAGAATTCCTGTTCTGTTGTATCAATGATCATTCTTGTTATACCATATTTACCTTTTTTTGTGCTTCCTCTAAAATCTTATGTTTATATCTTCTTTGTTTAAACATTCATGTGAGTTCAGTAGCTGCTTCTGATAATCAATTGTGCTTGAACAATCTCATTTGAGCCGCAGATATTGGCCATGTGGAAAATTTTCAATTAATTTCCTAGGGTGTGCACAACCGAATTCTAGAAAACTGTTCTTATCTGTAGGTTTCCTGTAAACTCTTACCCCTAATTTGTCCTGATCTTTACAAATTTCTAAGTCCAAAAATGGTAAACTCTGACCATTGTATTGTCATGAAAACTGAATACTTTGATTGACAGCATTGAGATAGACATGAAATTCCAATAGCTCCTCAATGGTTCCTTGCCATAAAAGAACAAATCATCTATGTATCACTTATAAAGTAATATTTTACATAGATATGGATTCCTGGGGCTAGATTCACAGAACTTTGCCCCTGCACAAACCTGGTTTTGCGCAAGCAAACTGGGTTTTGTGCAGAGCTGGGATTCACAAAAGCTGGTTTGAGCGCTCAAACTTTGATTGCACAGGTGCTAGTGGGACCCCACCCCATGATCGCCAATCACCAGCCCGATCACAGCTACAATTTTATTAATACCTTCCCTGGTGGCTAGTGGTCCCCTCCTGTGATTGCCGACTGCTGGCCTGATTAAAAAAAATGCAGTCTCCCTGGTGCTAGTGTCCCCCTCCCCCCGTGATCACCAATCACAGTTATAGTGCAAGAATGTCCCTGGTTCTAGTGGTCACTCCTCCCCACTGATCGCTGTTCCAATCACATATGTGACTTTAATAATATCTTCCATGGTGGCTAGTGGTCCCTCCACCCTCCAGATCCCATGCCCAATCAATACATACAATATTTTCTTGGTGTTAGTGCCCCCCCTACCCAGGGCCGGTGTTAGGACTTTGGGGGCCCCAGCAACCCATCTCTGGGCTCTCGATGGGCCCCGCATCCTCCTCCTCCCGGGACCCTTCCCCATTCCCCTCCACAAACCCCCAGTAATCTTTGTACATCAATCCAACTACTGCATGATTTTTCAGACACAATCTGACCTGGAGACACTAGAAGTATTACTTTTCTAACAGATAGTTAATAGAATAAATTGCAAAAATTTGCTCCTCTCCAGCAGCTGCAATATTTGTTTTACCTCTGCTGTTCTGCTCTCTACCTTTCCAGACTCCCATCTCCTGTACTTATGCTGCAGACACGGACCTGTGGGGGACAGAAATTTTCAAGTTGAGTTGGAGGAGGTGCGATAAACAGCCACGGACCTATTGGAGCCCTGTGATTGGTTCCAGCACAGGACCTCCTCCCACGTCAGCACGCTCTGTGCAGCACAACAGAGGACCATGGGGAACATGAAACCTCCCTGGGGAAAGAACTGAAGGCAGGATGGTATGGACCGCATGTAGTCTGGCTCTCGGGAAATCGGGCCCACTTTTCTGCCAGGTACTAATAATGCTGCTCAGCTATGGGATGCTGTGGTGATCCAGGCAGGGACTGGGGTGGGACAGACAAAAGTATGCTGCTTTGGTGCCGCCATGAGACCAGCTATGACCCGCTACATTTGGGGAATTTATGACGCGATTCGGCGGATGCCTAACGCCGGCCCTGCCCCTACCTAATCCCAGTCCATAGTGTGACAAGCCCCACTATGGTGATTGCTGACTCAAGTATGAAAAATAAGATTCCCTGGTGTCTAATGGTCCTTCCACCCACCTGATCACCTGCCTAACAATGCCAGCATATTCCCAGGTGTCCAGTGTAATCCTCTTCCCATCCCAATCCCCTGTATAGTACATGAAAACATTTCCCTGGTGGTCTAGTGAACCTCCCCTTTCTATCCCCAATCCCCTGTATAGTGAAAAAACATCTTTCACTGGTATCTAGCAACCCCTGCCACCTGACCAGAAAGAGGGAGGACTTTGACAATGTCCTGCTAAAATGGGAGCAGTACTGCAATTTTGCATGCAGGACAATGGAAAGAATGGGGTTGAATGATTGAACTGAAATTAAAGCCTTTCTTAAAAAACATTAAGAGTGTATTCATATTGAATAATGGGCTCTTTATGGTTCAGGTTGACGTTCTAATGATTTTTCAGGGTTTCCTGACTGCTTTCAGCTTGTAATTATGCTGTGTTTAAAAGAATGTTTAAGCAATTGAATTATAACTGCTTGCAGGTGAAGTCTGTGATTATGATTTATTTAAAAGAATTTTTAAGCAATTGAATTACACAAAAAATGAAATATTTTTTAAATAATCCTATTAGTGTTTCTTATTCACTTTTACAGATCTGTTGTTGACAGCCATCTTTTGGTAATGTGGCTCTTCAGAAGATCTCAATTTGTGAAAAATAATTATGCACTATACATCTTTCATACACTTAGTGATGTTTAGTCTGGTGTCATTTTAATGATTAAATTAAAATATTTCCCTTAGTGCCTGGTTATACACCATTATGGCACATATCCTAGTTATAAGGATTGTATAAAGTACTGTACAGTAGTTTATATCCACGCCTCTTTATTTAGCGCTGTGGGCTGTACCGTACTTATTAGCGCCCAAATGAATCTGCGCAAGTGCCTTTCATGTAGTTACAGCACATTGAAGAATTACCCCTGAATAGCAGGTACTTAAGGGTACTTAATGGTGATCGCGATCATTAGCACTCTGTTGCGATTATTGAAGAAATACCCTTCATGCAGCCTGTAACTCGAGCCCTCATCCAGCTTGTCATTAACTCCTCCCTTCTTTTTTCTCCCTTATTTTCTGTTTCCCTAGGGATCTATGTCAGCATACCTGCTGCATCCCTGTAATGGTGTGCAGAGTTCTGATCTGCCCCCACCAAAATTGAACACAGGTACGGACCACAGATGGAGCCCTTCTCAGCAGCCCAGCTGCTGCTACTTTTTCAAATTTGGCACCCTTTTTGCTGAGGGAAAGTGACCGAGATGCAGTTAACTTTAAACCTGAGCTCTGCACTAAACTGCAATTTTTCTCCCACTAAGCCCACCCTGACCCCAACCTCAATTAAATATGTGGTACCTCCACCCTGCCGGACTCTGATTTGGACAAGGCAGGTCATACAGACAGCTGGCAGTAACTCTGAAAAAAAGATAGCATTGTTAGTCAAATTTCTCCTAGGCAGCAGTCCTTTCTTATGTAAATGAAACTAACTAATAATTCTTCTCAGTCAGTGCTACTCCCATCGTTCACTGCTATCCCAGCCCTACTGTGCTAGCTACTTTTACAATTTATCAGCTTGTCCCTACATTACTGGTCACTAGGGACCCTCATCAGTGGAGTATTGAAGTCTTTTATTTTTCCGGATCAGAACAACCATCTTTTTTTTTACAGAGGACAGTGCCTGCTGTGGCTGCTATTAAGAGCGAGTATTTTGGGACAGACAGTCTTTTCTTTTCAGGATCTGAACAACACTTTGTTTTATTTAAATTGATGTGCACTCAGAAATAAAATAAATACTTAAATGATGACATTAAATTGCGTGTGCAACAGTTTCTAATTTCGCTCCAGTAATTATTAGTGATCGGTTTATTTTAGCGCTTTTCAATTTCAGCTAAAAGAGCGAAAAATAAACTGAACGCAAAATGTTTCCTACTCTACAGTATTTTGTGTATATGCTATCTTTTTAACTCTTTGCTTTAATATTTAAACTGTTGTTGAGAACTGTCACTCATTACATAGATGATGGACTGTCTCTTTAAATGGGTACTTTAAATTTTGGTATCCATTACTGTGACACCATCCTTTGAAAAGTGAGCAATCATGAAATGTGTTAGAAAACTCCACAGTAAGTGATGGGGCTCGAGCCTATACTCAAGCCAAACATTGTTCTCCTATTCATACTGAATTTTGGGATGGACTTTGGATTCTACAAATGCTTTTTGTGAGTTCAGAACTCTTTTTAAAACTTCACATCTGTGATGAACAAAAGTGTACTTTTGCACTAAACTGAATTGTGTTGTGTTCCATGCTTGTTTAAGGGAAGACAAGTGTACTGACCCTATGCCTTTGGCAAGTGCCAGCCTACTCACAAATACTGCATATGTCCATTACTGTAAAGCTACTAAGGCAGTGATCCTCAGACTGTGGCTCTAGAGTCTCAAGTGACTTTTCAGCTTATCACCTGTGGCTCTTCCCAGTAAGCGATGCAAATAGTTCCATCCTCTTCAGCATTACCCAATCAGGATGCGTTATAATACCACTGCATTGTACACCATAATCATTATTTATAAGTTTATTGCAAATTTTCATGCAAGCTGTACCCTTTCAGACTGTGCAAATGTTTAATAATGTTTAGTAAATGAAAATAAATGTCTACTAAATGAAATAATGTTCTTTACGCTGTGTGTGTTTGCTAGAATTTACTAGTAGGTGTATGTTGTGGCTCCTTGGCTAACGCTGACTGCTTATGTGGCTCCAGAGCCAGTTAGGACTGAGTGGCACTGTTATAAGGTAATGTTAGAAGAGAATTCAAAGAAAGTTTTGGAAATCTGTTTTTTTTTTAAATTGGTTCCCTCTTAAAGAGGGGCATATGTGACAGGGTTGAATAAGCCCCTATTCCATTTGTTATACAGAAAGAGTTAAAAGCAAGGATCCATGCTGTTCTCTCCTTTTCTGTCTCTTGTCTGTCTGTGCAGTCACATTTTCTTGTGAGACCCAGGAACTGATCACTCTGATAGTCTCATGATCCCCCCGCTATCTCTCTGCCTTCACTTGCTGTTTCTATCTTTTCTGACACCTTGTTTATCTGTGTTTATAAAAATATATGTGGATCTTTATGTGAAACTGGGTTCTCTGGTTTTAAAATGTATTAAGTTATTTTGTTGAAATGATTGCAAAAAGCTTTTTGGAACTCAGGGGGTTAATCTTAAGATGCAGTTTGACCTCCACAAGCTAATCTGCAGAGTTGTCAATAGGAGATTAGTTATGGGACACAAATGTTCTATTTTGTTGCACCATCAAGGAAAGAAACTGGCAAGAACTCTGATACATTTTGTAAGAAACTGAATGTCTCTTAATGTGCTGAGGATGCAGAAGTTAATTGCCAAGAAATGACATTGTATATAAAGAGCGCAATCTTCTGTTTGAGATAGAGAGAGAGAGATATTGAGAGTTTCAGATTTAGAGATACTCTGAGATGAAGGACTTTGTTTTGTTTGAACTGCCTGTATATTACCTATCCTGCACAATTTTATTTTTCATTTTATTGCTATTGAAAAATAATAAAACGCTTACTTGCAAACTACTCCTGCTTTTCCTATGCTTCTTCACCTTCACCCTGAATAAGGGTACATTGCTTTATCCATTTGAAATTGGAGCTGTCTGCAGATTCCAGCTCCACTCATGGTGTTAGGGGCAACTACAGAGCAAAGAAGCAAAAGGGCCCCATTACTCAAATCTGATCTTGGTACCATGTGCCCATGAGGAATAGGGGAAAAATACATTGTTCAGTTCCTTGATCCTAGTGGCAGCAAGGGAGAAGGGAGGGCAACATAGAGAAACTACAGATGCTCTGTGACACTGATACAAAAGAACATATGGTATAAAAATGCTATATGTGCTAATGGGTATTTTATGCTCACTGGAAAGGAAGTAGGGCCCAACAAAATATTTTACAGGGAGCACTTACAGTCATAGGCACAGCCCTGCATTAAGGTTTATGATATGGCCCTTTCAGTGGCCCTTGCTCCTTATTGTATATGCCTAAATGCCTCCTGCTAAAGCTTCCTTTGGTATGATGAGGAGATGTGCCATTTGAAGGCCAAAGGGCAAATGGTGGTGCATTCTTGGAGGAGGCCTCGCTCAGTCAAGGATAGACGTACCTTAAGAACTCTTTATAAAAGCTGGTGGGTTTCAGCCAAGACCAAGACAGCTGCCTAAGGAATCAGCTATCTACCTCAGGTCTCTGTCAAATATTTAAAAATCTTTTAAAACCATTTTTTGGGTGAAAACTTAAGTACATTTTGTTGGCATTTGTTCTTTGGTAACGAAACATGTCATTTTCATCTGTCTCCACTTGAGTGTTCCTATCCTAATTTTTTTAAAACTGTGCCTTGTCATGGCCAGGGAAGTGGCAAGTGTGATGGCTCTGAGCATGGGTCTGCCATTTGACCCTACAATCAAGTCCATTTTTGAAAAGATCCTGACAGAAGTTAGTGGAGGAAGCAATCCATTACCACCCAGATACTGAAATGGATAATTTGAACCTGTGGGTATTTAACACCTAAAGTATGCTGCAGCTACTGGATCTCTAAGGGAACAAGAGGGACGTGGAGCTCTACCTCATGAAATCTAAAACTGCCCTCCTGTGGGACAAGCTCGATGACATGAGATATAGGAGGTGCAGGAATAACCTCTGAATCATTGGATGTTCTCTCCTTTTCTGTCTCTTGTCTGTCTGTTTGTGCAGTCAGAGAAAAGTAGTGTGAGGACTTTGTACAGCACCTTCTGTGTGAAGACTTTGCCCTGAAGAACTGTCCACTCGAATTTCAGAGGGCACACTGCACCCTGGTCCTCAGCTGAAGACAGGCAAAAAACCCAGGCCAGTTCTGACACTCTTTCTGCAGTTCTCCACAAAAGAGAAGTTGTTAAAAATGGCATGTGAAAAGGGTACACTCCCCTAGCATGGTAACTTTGTGTCCCTACATCAAGATTACTCTGCCTGCTCACAAAGAAGACAGCAGCATTTACAGGTATCGGGCATTCCCTACAGACATTGGGGTTTTGGTACAGGATACCTTATCCTGCTACTTTTAAAATGAAAAGAAACGGGGTATACCATGACTTCAAAACCCTATAGAAGCCTCAGCCTTCACCCGGAGGACCTAGATCATGGCTAGATCCCCATCTATGCATAGTAACAAACCCCTGCAGCCCAACATGACTCAAGAGCACAGGCTTCAGAGGCCCAGCTGAGGGACACCTTGTCTTAATCTCTCGCCCATTCCAATAGTACTGCACACCTGGACCAGTGGCAGAGGAAAAGGAACAAAAGGAAAAAGGTGACAACCAGTTATCCATGGGGCACAACAGCAGCCATCCATCCTCACAAATAGAAGCCAGAGGTCCAGGGCATCAAATAATGACTCCTTGGCCACGGACTCCCCTCCTGAAAGGTCTACCCTTCCAAAACACATGCATGACTACACTAGTGATCTACCACCTGTTTTCCTCACCACAACTGCCAGACTTCAGCAGCTTCAACATCAGCACCCTACACTGGTATCATGGGCTGAAGTGGCCCAAAGACAGTGCAACCACATACTGATGTCGTGCAGCATGGATAAGCATGATCCATAAAATCACAGACTTTTGGTATATGACCTTTTACACCTCTAAGCCTAAATGAATAGTTGATGCAGGGTAAGCACTGGTACACAGTAATCACTGAGGTTCACTAAGGTGTTAACGAGCAGAAAAGGCGTTTGGCAATAGTTAGCTTCTGTGACTTACAAATAATATATCAGCTTACCATCACTAGCTATATACTTGTTTAGCCTATTTTTGAAATTACTTTTTGTCCTAGTAATTATAGTATGAACAGGTAAGCTGTTCCACAGATTATACATTGCATAAAGAAGAATTTTCTTTTGTTAATCTGGAATTTTCTAGGATGAAGGTATAGAGGATGGCCTCTAGTTACTGAATTTATATCTCTGTATTCTGTACTTAATTCACACAACAAGTATGGGTTTTGTATGATATCATACATCAGTAAGATGTCCTCCCTTTTCCTACGTTCTTCCTGAGAATAGATATTTAGATTTTGTGGCCTATCACAATACTTCATATCTTTCAAATTTGGCCCAATGGACCCTCCTCAGCTGCTCACCTGGTTCCCTGAATTGGGTCCCTGCCAAGGGAGACTGCATCCTCGAGCAGCACCTTCGCTGTAAGCGGCGCCCAACGGCTGCAACTTCGGCTGCTGTGCCGGCCCAATGGACCATCCTCGACCACTCACCTGGTTCCCTGAATCAGATCCCTGCCATGGGAAGACTGCCTCCTCGAGCAGCACCTTCGCTGTAAGTGGTGCCCAACAGCTGAAACTTGGGCCACTGTGCCGGCCCAGTGGAGCCACCTCGACTGCTCACCTGGTTCCCTGAATCAGATTGCTGCCAAGGGAGACTGCCTCCTTGAGTGGCACCTTCATCATAAGAGGTGCCTGACGGCCATAACTTCGGCCTCTGTGCCGGCCCAATAGGAGTAGTATGCCGTCTGGAGCACACGGGGGTCAAGGACCATGTTATTGAATCCACTGTGGCTTGTGATGCAATGCACCCCTTCCTCCTCCCGTCTCCATTCCATCTGCTCTATTTCATTGTAGCAGATACATTCCAGGGGTACTTCAGTGTCACTGCAGCCCCCATATTCACACCTGTGGATTGAGCAAACATACTGTGAGTGACTGTGTCAGACACGTGCTGTTGTTTATGCTACTGCGCTCACCTGTGTCCACACTATCAATAGGTGAATTCAATGTTTGGTAACTGTCGCATTATTTACATGGACACTCCTCTGTGTCTCAGGCAGGTCTGACTGCATGATTGCTGTTGGCCAGTGTCAGTGCTGCGCACATCACCATGACTCCTGTCATATTTTCCTGGGGATATTATCTGAGGGGTGGAAACGTGTTTGACCAACACACCTTGCATATATGGCAACAGTGATGTGCTTGACAATGGGGCAGGTTGGGCACAGGACATGTTGCTGTTGAAACATGGTGTGGCACATTGCACGTGTTGTTACATGCCATGTGAACCATGCCTGGTCACTGTTCCATGGTCAGTCCTGGCCTACAGGCGTGGGCATTTGCAACACACACATCACCCTGGTGTGCGGACACACAACACACATCCATGGCCTGCGTGGTTGTGGGACATGTCACAGTTCATGCAGGTACTATGCTGGCATGTAGGCCAGTGTTGTCATTGTTCATGGTATACATGTGGCCACATGATGGCCAGATGTCACCATACCAGTGTCATTGACACTGATGTTCATGGTGCAAGTGGCAACACACACAGCCACTGTCCCAGGGCATGACTACTGTGGGATGTCATTTGAGTCCTGGTACAGTCATCACTGTACACGTTGCCAATGGATGTGGCAGGCAGTACAGGTGTGGCACATGCCAGCATGCCGCAATGACTCTGGAACAGCCCTGTGCTGTGTCAGGTTGCATGTGCATGTGCATGTCACACAGGGCCACTTTATGTGGCCCCGAGCATGACACAACACATGCAGCAGAGTATGTCTGGCAGTGTGGGCTTACAGCCATTGGCAACTGCTCAGGTATGGCATTCATGGTGGCATAAACACAGTGACCGTACAATGTAGTGACACTGGCATATCCCATGTGATACTGTAGTCCCCATCCAACACACTGTGCAGGTGCCAATGGCTGCATGCTGCCTGTATAGCCTGTGCGTTGCATGTAGGCTTCCACCTTGTTTGCTGCCGTGCACTTCTGTGGCTTGGGAACAGATGCAGTCAGCTTAGTGACTGCACGCGGTGAAGTACCATGACACATACAGTTAGTATGCCACTCTCTACATCAGGACCTGTGTTCATGACCCACCCCTGTTCAGCACAGGTGTGACCTCTGTCAGTCCCACCATGTATGTTGTCCCCACCAGTACTCAGTATGTGCCTCCTGATGTGGTCGGTTTGCTTACCGATGGCTGTGACCAATACAGATTTTGTTGGGCATGGGATAGAATTGGCAGCCCTGGTTGAATGCATGTTGTTACACAGGCTCATACAATACCTTTGTAACATCAGATGTTGTGACATTTATGTCTGTGTGTGTGTTGAGATATGTTGCCTGTCAGTACTGACTGTGCACACCTTGCCTTACAGCTTGCATGTCATCGTGGGCAGTGACAGTAGCCGGCGCGCCCTCTACTTGGCGGATCCAGTGATGCTGAGACACACTATGAGGGGAGCATTAAGACGCAGAGCCTTGGACACTGTGGTGTGACAGTACCATCCAGAGTAAGTGTTATTAACCTATGCTGCACTGTGTATCTTTGTTAATTGACTGTATTAGCTTTGGGGGCGGTGTGGCCACCAGACACAGAACAGGGTTGCTACAGTGTCCATAGTCAGTGCTGTGTTTGCAGGCTGCCAACAGTGTTGGTGTGCTGGCTGTGTGCCGTGTACAGCACGGGGTGGTGTTTGTCACTGTCATGTCTGTCTGGCCTACCAGTCTGGCGCTGTGGCTTTCACAGTTCCCGTGAATGTCATAACCTCAGAAAGGCCTGACATGTGCATGCATGGGCGTCCAATGTTTGCAGCATGTAGCCCGGGGGGGTGGGCGAGCACCGCTGTGTGTCCGGAGGGTGGAGGGGGGTGTGTGCCATGCCCCTGCGCTTGCTGATAATTGTCACAGGACCTGTGTGTAGGATGATGCTGCGGTGAACTGAGAGGCCCTGTGAGCCGGTGGACTGATGGAGCAGCAAAGATGAGGAACCATGTTCATGGAAGAAAAAGCAGCAGGTGCAGCAGCCATCAGAAATGGCTGGTGGTATGCAGACCCAGTTCTCTTACAGTGGCACAGTTACATAAGGGGGGGTGTAGGGCACTGTGCCTGTTGCAGTTGAGTTGGTTCATGGGTGGTAGGGGTTGGTTGTATATTTCCTGTGTTACCTTTGTAACAGACTCTGTATAACTGACACTGTCAGTAAACCCTATTTTTGTATACCCTCTGTGGTCATTGACTCACCCATGACTGTATGTGTGGGGCAGGGGCAGATAGGGCCATGGATGGTGTTGGTCTGGTCTTTGGCGGCAGACACCTTTGCGGCTGTGTGTGAGTAACCAGTTGGGACTTGGCCGTCTTTCAAGTATGTGTGGCCATGTCATGGGTTGGTGTTGGGGGGCATGCATGCTTGCACACCTGCGGAAATAAGTGGCGCATCTGTGTATTGGGCAAGTGTGCTGGTCTGTGGGTGGTGCAATGGCAGTGTACACCATCAGGGGTCGACATGACACTATGTCATGTTATTGTGTGTCTGTAAGGGTGGCGGTGAAATCTAGTGTCATGCATGTCAGTGTTACACACCTGTATAACACCAGCTCACACCTCTGTGCCATTGTCAGGCATGGTCACCCATGTGGACATAGTCCATCTAGGCCAGAGTGTACTTGTTTGGTCACGGCACAATGCATAGCACATGGTTGCATTGTGGGTCTGTGCCATGGGACTGGCACTGTCCAGTTGCCACTGTATGTGCCTCCTCTGTCTTTGTAGTGTGTCTGTGCCCGACAGCACCACCTGTCACAATGACGGTCCACATGTGGGCCCCATAGAAACATAAAAACATATACTTTAACAGCACATGAAGACCACTTGGCCCACCCAGTCCGCTCATTTCCCTACCTATTGGATAAGTTGCAGATCCTAGTTAACCAGCAACCTACTTTCTCCCACCTCCCACTAGAATTGTTTTATGTCTGTCCCATGCATTCTTGACTTCCCTCACTGTTTTTGCCCAGCCAACCTCCTCAGGAAGGCCGTTCCATGCATTCACCACCACTTCCATGAAAAATATTTCCTCACATTGCCCCTAAGCCATCCCTCCTCTATCTTCAAATTGTGCCCCCTTGTTCATGCACATCTCTTTTCTGAACGATGCTACCCTCTTGGACTTTGTCGACCCCTTGAGGTACTTAAATGTTTCTCTCATGTCCCCCTTCTCCCTTCTTTCCTTGAGGGTGTGCATATTAAGCTCCTTTAGTCTCTCTTTGTTTGGCTTATGGTGCAGACCCTGCAAAATTTTAGTTGACCTCCGCTGGACTGCCTCCAACCTGTCTATGTCCTTACAGAGATGTGGTCTCCAGAACTGCACAAAGTATTCCAGATGGGGTCTCACCAACTCTCTGTACAGAGGGATAACAACTTCCTGTTTCCTACTGGTGATGGCTCTCCCTATGCATCCCAGTATCCCCCAGCCCTCCTTTCTGCCTTCTCACATTGCTTGCCTACCTTTGAGTCATCTGATATGACCACCCCAGGTCCCTTTTCTATTTTTGTTGTCGTTAGTACCTCCCACATTGTGTACTCTTCCCCTGGGTTTTGTTTCCCAGGTGCATTGCTTTGCACTTCTTTGCATTGAATCCAAGCTGCCATACTTTCACGACCATTCCACCAACCTTGCCAAGTCCCTTCTCATCCTTTCCACTCCATCTTGTGTATCAACTCTGTTGCAGATCTTTGTATCATCTGCAAACAGGCATACTTTCCCTTCCAGTCCCTCTGCAATGTCACCTATAAAGACATTAAAGAGGACCATTCCCAGTACTGAACCCTGCGGTACCCCACTAGTAACTCCCCTTTCTTCAGAGTGGACTCCATTTATTATTAGCCTCTGCTTCCTGTTGTCCAGCCAATGTTTTACCCAGACTACAACCCTGGGACCCACTCGCAGGCTGGCTAACTTGTTTATTAATCTTTTGTGTGGGACTGTGTCAAATGCCTTGCTAAAGTCTAGCTAGGCCATGTCCAGAGTCCCTCCCTGGTGTACTACTTTGGTCACCCAGTCAAAGAAATTGATTAGATTCATCTGATATGACCTTCCCAGTGTGAATCCATGCTGCCTTGGGACCTGTGCTCTACTGGCCTCTAGGTACTCAACAATTATTTCCTTCAGAAGTGATTCCATTATTTTCCCTACCACTGAGGTCAAACTAACAGGTCTGTAGTTTTCTGCCGCTGTCTTGCTTTCACATTTGTGAAGGGGAATCACATCTGCCCTCCTCCAGTCCTCAGGTACCACACCATGCTCCCATGATTTGTTAAAATGGGTAGTTAGTGGTGTCATTAGTTCTCCCCTTAGTTCTTTCAGAATTCTGGGTTAAATCCTGTCAGGCCCTATTGTTTTGTCCACCTTCAGTTTTAGGTGTTCTTACAGGATCCTTTCTTCTGTGAATGAACTGATATCAACCCCCCCTATCCAGAGTGCTTCTATTCTTTGGTTTAGGTACCTCCCCCTTCTCTTCTTTTGTAAATACTGAGCAGAAGTGTTTGTTCAGTATCCCTGCTTTTTCACTGTCACCCTCTACCCACCCCTTCCCTTTATTAAGCATCACTATTCTTCTCTAGGTCTTTATTCACTCTCTAATGTACAAATAAAAGGTTTTATCCCCTTCTTAATGGAGTTGGCTATCTTTTGCTCAATTTGGGCCTTTGCTATTTTGACTGCCTTCCCCACTTCCTTCTGCTTTAACTGGTACAGTTCTCTGTCCTGCTCATTCTGTGTTTCCTGATACTTCCTGAATGCTACATTTTTCTCCCTAACCTTCCCCATCACCTTTTTTGAGAATCATGGTGTTTTTTTCCTTCATTTTGTTTTGTTGATTTGCTTCACAAAGACTTGTTGCCTCAGTGATGGCTGTTTGATTTTTCCCATTGTTCCTCCACCTCCTTCTTGCCCATTTGCTAGTGCTTTTCTAGGCACTCTCATTTCTCAAAGTCAGCCCTCCTAAAGTCCAATACTCTTGCTTTTGTATGGCTTGACTCTATGGCTGTGTTTATTGTGAACCACACTGTTTGGTGGCCACTTGTTCACAGTTGGCTACCCACTTCTGAATCCAAGATCCTCTCTCTGTCCCTGTTTGAGAGTACCAGGTCTAAGAATGCTTCCTCCTGAGTGGGTTCCAACACTAGCTGTCTGAGGCATGCCCCTGTAGGACATCGAGAATGACCCTGCTCTTGAATGTGGCTACAGCAAAGTGCTCCAGTTAACATATGGCATATTCCGGTCCCCCATCAACAATATCTCCCCTTTTTCTGCCATTCTAAGGATGCCTTCATTCCTTGGTCCATTGCCTCCCCTGAGATATGGGTCTGTATGTGATGCCATTTCCTGCCTCCAGGGTGACGCATACAGTGCCTCCTCTCCTCCCTGTTTACCCTTTAGTTCCATTGCTTTGATCCCTTTCCTTACATAGAGAGCTACTCCTCCTCCTCTTTTACCCTCCCTGTCCCTCCTGTAAATTGCGTAGCCTGGTATGTTGACATCCCAGTCATGGTTCTCTGTGTACCATGTTTCTGTGACTGCCACGATATCCAGGCGTCCCTCTCCCATCAAGGCCACTAGTTCAGGGATCTTGTTACCCAGTCTATGGGCATTGGTACTCATCACCCTCCATTTTTTGATTGCCTTAACCTTTTTAGCCCCATCCCTGTCCTTACTGCCTTTGCCTTTTTCTCCATTTACCCCGTCCTGCTCCCTATTGACTGCTCTACCTCTATGTGTGTTTGTCTAAGTACATGGCACCCTGTGGTGCCATTGTTGGGACTGGTCCTGGGGTCCTACACTGTCCTGCCCTACTCTCATATGGCAGTGGACACATTGGGGGGTCACATCATTGACATTGTCTGTGCCTCTGTGTTTGGGATGGTTGTTGTGGTCCAGCTGCTATGGGGACTTATGAACCCCACACACCCTTGTTCATGGGGGACACATGGTCAGTGGTGTGTCAGGTGCACATCATGCTGTGATGACTGTGTGCTGTGTATTGTGGGCCCTTCCCCCCTCTGTCCCTGTGCCTATTATTGCCATGTCCTATGGCATGTATACACATTCAGGTTGTCTGTGTGTGCTATTTGGTATGAGCACATACCACCCTACATGACACAGTCCACTGTGTCTGGACATCACGGCCTGCTCGACAGTACAGCACTGTTACATTGGGACAGCATATGCATTCACATGTCATGGGCAGTAACAATCCATGGCACACACAGACGTACATTGGGCCATTGTGGTGATTGTTCAGGTCATGTCGCATGGTGCAAGTCACTGTGATTCCCTGTAGCCAACACGCATATAGCTCCTGTGTGTGTGTACCCACCACACCCCTATTGGGCATTGGGTACCTTGTTGCACCTGGGTTATGCCACTTATCGTCCTACATACACCTTACATGTATTCCTGGTCTATTATACTGTGATACTGCTGTATTTTGCACTAACTTATAGCTTTAGGCAACTCTTCATATAAGAATGAGTGCCAGGAATGCTTTTCTTGCTGCTAATATATGCCAATGTTTACATCCTTTATAGGATTATATCATGCATGTTTATTATACCTCACTATAATGCATTATATTTGTCCTTTACATGTATTTCATATATAATCTACCTAATCACTGAACCATCCTGATGCTCTTGAACTATGTTACCTAATGAATCCACAGTACTGTCTCGCTAATATGTAGGACAAAAGGAGAATGTAATGAAATAACAACTTACCAACTAGATATATGAAACCCATATAACTACTGCTATGTGTAAACAGCCGAATACTGTATACCCATGATAACCTGTATATGCTATGTTCAACTGTTTATAATATCATGTACTGTTATTCCCGGTCACTCCTGAAAAGTGGACCTTCGGGCTCCAGTGGGCCCAAATTCGCCTTCAAAATTCAATAAATAAATAAATAAATAAGATGACACTTATAGATCGTCAGGGATTACTGTATGCATTATATTCTTATATTCTCATATAATCATATGTAGTGTGTTTTACACGTCATCAAATATGCCACATGGTAGTGGCCAGTCAGCACTTTTGCTTTATGCTGAGAGAGGCAAATCCTTGTCTCACATTATACTCATTAGTAATTCTGTCTCCTAAGTAATTATCCAATGGACAATGTCTTATACGACCTTGCTTATAATATAGAATCAACACATTTTGTTTCTCATATCTGTAACTATGAGGTATTCTCTGTTGCTATGATGTTATCTGTTGCATATAACCTTGTGTAACCCAGCTCCTCATGAAGATCCAGGAAATACTGGAGATTTTGTACATTCTTCAGGAGACTGGTGGGAATCCCATCTCCCTTGTGATTTGCTCTGTCACATGCTTGGTGTAAGTATTGTAATAAATCATCATTATTACTCCTGCTTGTATAGATGTTTCTTTGGCCAACATTGTAGACATACAAGAATCAGTATTATTTACCCCAGAACTGGTTTCGGGGAACAACCTGAGCATGGTCCCTATTCTGTTGCTGTACGTGACCTGGCAGATTAACGTGTGGTGGGCTGCTTGCCTTCCACATGGTGCCATGGTGCTGCACAATGCGCCCCTATCCCCCACTAACGGTGCAACGTGCATGCTCCCACAGTTCCCACTGCACACTCTGGCATCAGTCCAGCATGGCCTCACAACCTATGGACAGTATGTTTGCCAGTGTCATGTTCATGGTATTGTGCCTCAGAATGCCTTGCCTGTGGTGGAACACATTGCTGCCTGCCTTTCCCTGACACAGTGTGCACACAACATGCAGTGGGTCATGTGTTCCCCTGCATGCCCTGTGTCTTTCTGTTCTGCGATTAGGCCATTATGTCCAGTTTGCATGGTGGTTAACCGTTATGGTTTCCCAGGCTGGTCAATATGCTGCCAGGACATGGGACATCATGCTGCTTCAGGGGTTGGCACTGTGTATGTGTGTTTACATGGGGGGGACAGGGTCAGGACATCACTGGCCATGCTGGGACTCCACTGTTTGTCTCATTGCAGTCATCCGCTGTTGGGGGGGTGGCCCTATCACTCCTGCACACTACTGCAGTGCCTCTGCGGATTTCTGGGGTGGGGGGATGCATGTTTCGGATGCATCCCCTTTCAGGTCATGCATCCCACTTGCATGTCCTGTGCTTCTCTGTGGAGGGGGGTGTCTGGGTTGCCGAGTGAGTGGCTTTTACACAGTGCCTCCTCATCAGTACTGGACAACCATTGTGTGCCTACCTGTGGTTTACACTCAGCGGGAGGGGACTTTGTGCCTGCACAGTGTACTTTTGCAGTCTATATGTGTACTGGTAGTGGTTGTTTGCACCACTGCCCTGGTGTTACTGTTCAATTCACAGCCCTGCCTACTTCTTTGAAGTGCTGTACCTGTGTTTATCATTGTTGTGTGTTTGGTTGCTGGTGTGCCTTGCTTACCAGTCATGGTTTCTGAGACGCCGGTTGCTTCCATATGGTGGCGGCCAGTCATTTTCATCCTCACCATCTGTTGTGTGCTCAGAAGCACTGCTGGTGTCCATGGCATATGGGTCATCCTGGTAGGGGTCCATGTTGTCCTCTGGATCGACATTGTGGGCATTGGACTGTTCATTTTCACTGTTCATGTTGCTTTGACTGTCGTCTTGCATGGATTATTCAGATGTGCTGGCGGCCATCTGTGTTTCCCTGCCATGACATGTACACCTGTCCCTTAGCTGCTGTAAAAAATCTACTTTGTGTGGAGCTCCTTTCACATCTTTTTTTTCATGGATTTCTTTCCATTTTCTGTGTTTTAGCCACTTTGGGTGTGTTTCAGGACCTGTACTACATGTCTGCTATATGGGGATTCATGCTGCATGAATTTTGCTTCCAAGATCACTACATCACTTTAATGTATCTTTCCCACATGTGACCTGCCTGATATGCTGTTCTAAGTTCAGTTCCCTGCATGCTAGCAAGAATTTGTTACCTGATTTTGTTTCAGCCTTATCTTCCACCCAGTAGATATCACCATAATTCAGTTCCTCCAATACCACATCACCCATGTCACAAGTGACTTTAATTCACTAATAATTGCTAGATTGGTGTCCTTCTCTGAAAAAGGTGGCCTATAACATAATCCAATCATTTTGCTACCAGAATTATTTCTAGTAATCTTCAACCAAATTTTCTCTAATATGTTGTACTGGATGGATTTGATTTTATCTGATATGTTTGTGGCAGTTATACTGTCAGACACATATTTTGCTATTTCACCATTCCTCTTTTCTTCCCTATCTCACCTAAATAAATGGTATCCATTGATAATCTCACCCCATGTATCATTTTCTGACCATCAGGTTTCAGCTACAAGTACTATATCAATATTTTATTCACTCTTTAACCTGGCCTCAGATTCTTCCTTGTTTTTAAGCTTCCATTACATAGTAGGCAATTAAGAGTGCCATTGCCTGTTTTTACCATTTGAGGATTTGTCTGTGACAGTGTTATGTGTTTTTGAGTCTCCTTTACCTTTAGTTATTATTTTTTTGTTGATCTCAACAGATTTTTTTTTTGTGGCTTTCCCTATATTTGTACCCCCATCCCCCTTCGCTATTAGTTTAAAATAACCTTTGCCAAGTGTTCATTAAAGAGGTTACCCAACACATAGGAACCCTTTTTGTTGAGATGCAAGCCATCCTTAATGAAAAGGTTGCTAGAATTGCTCAATAAGCCCCATGAATCAATAAATAGATATCCTCATTCAGACACCAAATTTTCAGTCTTGTATTTATTGTTATTATTATTATTTTTTCCATGGACCTCATGAATGGGTAGCAGACCAGATATTAAAACTGAGCCCTCTATTTTATTATAACTTTACCCACGTCAGTTAGTTCCTGTCACATGTCCTTTTCATGGTCAGTCCTCACATTGTCTATTCCCACATGTATTGCCACCACATGATTATCTTCACACTTCTTCACTATTTTATAGACTCTGTTTTTGATATTAGCTATTTTGGCACCTGGGAAGCATGAAAGCATTGTACTGGTTTTGTCTGGCTTTCATATGGTGGAGTCACAGTATCTAATAATAGAGTCTCCTAGGACAATGGTCTGCCTTATATTAGCTAATTGCCCGCTTTCTGCACTTGTGTGTCCATTAGAGGAAGTAATATTTTCTTGGATAAGTGGTGCAGATCTGTTTGCTAAAGGTAGATCATTATTTCTAATTGTGTTAGCTCTTGTACTTTTCTTGGAGGTTTTGTTATATCTGACCATACTCCAGTCAGTGTCATCTGTTACACTTAAATCCTCCTTCCCTCTTTTACTCTAGTTTTTCTGTGTGATAATCAAATGAGTAGCCCCATCCTCATCCCTTGTCCGCTTGTTTTGACCGTTGTTTTGGTGTGCGCCTTTAAGCACTTCAGTTTATTTTTCCAATGTCTTCACAAAGCATTCAATTTTGTTTATTTCTAATGCATTTTAGATCTCTCAATGATGTGCTAAGTTTCAGCTGCAATTCTTGAAAGGCTTTACACTTATTGCATGAGTACTATTTCATACTGACCTGGGCAAGTTTTTTTCCGAATACATTTGATACTTAGTACATTGTATTATAGAGCCTTCCTTGCGTAAAATATTTAAAATGTCACCACTTGGATCCATGACTGTTTGTATAACTGGGATACCTGGTTCACAACAGATGGAAATTATCTTCTTTCTGTTACCTGCTGAGGTATCTGGCCTCCTTCCCAACTTTCCCAGCTGATGTCTACTTTCCTTTGTCAAGTGTTGCCTCTGCTCAAGATCGCTGACACTTGCTGAGGCTGAGTGTTTTCTAGGGCTGCAACCGGAAGTACAGTATACGGGCTTCCTGCTTCTGGTGCTGTTGCCAAACTACAGAAATGTTTTAGAATAACCTTTTAAAGGCTTAAAAGCATTGCTTTATGCTCCAAAAGTTGTTCTGAACAAGTAAAGTGCCATCAGTGGTTCTAAAACGTCTGTTTACTGCAGGACTCAAAATGAATCTTACAGCCTGATCATCCAGTCATCTAATATCCCAGCCACCCCCAGACTGGCAGACACAGCCCAGAGTGAGCAAAGACAAACACACTTTTTTGTTGTTGTTTGTTTTTAATCTTTATTTCTCCAGAACAGTAGCAACACAGAGAGCAAAATCTTGTGAATTTCTGTCTCGGAGGGGAGGTGGGGGGTGGATTTCAGTCTTGGGGGATAATATCCATCCTACGGTGTTCTTCAGGATATAGCTTTTATTTTCAGCCAACACCGAGGCTGAGTGTTTTATATAGCTGAAATTGAAAGTATTACTGGCTTCCTGCTTCCTGCTTTGGCACTGCCGTGCTGCAAAATGTTTATAGCCTTTTTAAGGCTTAAAATGCCAACTCTGTGCTCCAAAAGAACAGGTAAAATGCCCTCAGTGGTCCTAAAATGTCTGTTTACTGCATAACTCAAAACAAACCTTACAGCCTGATCACCCAGTCCTCCAATGTCCCAGCCACTCCCACACTGGCAGACAAAGCCCAGAGTGAGCCCAGACAAGCAACACCTTTTTTGTTTTGTTTTTTATTTTTATTTCGATAGTACAGTAAGAGAGAGAGAGAGAGAGAGAGAGAGAGAGCTAAAACTTAGGATTTCTGTCTTGGGGGAATAATATGTGTTCCAGGGAGTTCTTCAGGAGTACAGCTTTTCTTTTTTCAGCTGACACTTGCTGAGGTTGAGTACATTAAGGGGCTGAAATTGGGAGTGTACTGGCTTCCTACTTCTGGTTTCAGTGTGCTGCCAAGTTACAAAATGTTTTAAAATAGCCTTTTAAGGCTTAAAACACTTTGTGCCCCAAAAGTTGTTCTGTACAGATAAAATGCCCTCAGTGGTCCTAAAACGTCCATTTACTGCAGGACTCAGAATGAACCATACAGCCTGATCACACAGTCCTCCAGTGTCCAAGCCATACCCACACTGGCAGACAGAGCCCAGGGTGAGCCCAGAGAAGCACCCTTTTTGCTGTTTCTTTTGTTCATTTTATGTTGCATTTTAGCTTTTTTTCTACTGCACAATAGAGAGTCAGAGATCTCAAACTTGTTGATTTCTGTCTTGGGGGAATAATATCTGTTCTAGAGAGTTCTTCAGGAATATAGCTTTTCATTTATCTGCCTGAATGTAATGTGATTATTGTCAGTTAGTGTAAACACTCTCTTCCTGCTTGAGCTGCCTTGCGGTATGGCTCTCCTCACTCCTCCACCTCCCCCAAGAGCAGGGAGGGTCCTTAATGTGGGTGAGCAGGGTAATCAATACTTACAGGAGTTTCTCTCTTCCCACAGCTGGAGGTAACTTGAACATTCACATATGGCGTCTTTACACTCCCTTTCCCTGTATAGCCTCTCTGGTAAACATCCCACCCCCTATTTTCACAACCATATGAGGTAGTGATCCAGTGACAGGGCAGGGGAAAAGTCAAGTCTACCAGACCAGTTAACCTCTGTTCTGTCAGGGCAGGGTGCAATGCCTCCAGCCTCTCAGACAATTGCAAATGGAAAGTCCCCATGACATGATAACTGATGCTCCACAAGCTCTACAGAGACATAATAGTAGCTTCTTTAATCTCTGGATGCACCCCTTCTTTTATGATATGTAAGTTGCTGGTTAGTCACTCTCCCTCCACTCACTGCATGGTCCTCTGGTAGAATTCCACCTGGAGCATCCCTTCCTTCAAACTCCCCTTCACAATCATTTGACATAGTGATCCAGCAACTTTAGCAAGTTCTAGCCAGAGCCAATAGGGCTCTCAAAAGCTACCAAATGACCAAAGGTATTTTCTTGTTGGTGCCATATAGTGCTGTTTAATCACAATCATCAAAAACTGGCATGCTGCTAATTCAGTCCTCTTGAATTTATTTAGTCAGAGTACATTGTGGTGTGTGTGTGCTTGTGCACATTGGAATGAGATAGCTAACACAGGCTGCAAACTGCACTGTCTGTAATCTGACACTGTAGTCTGACTTTCAAAGGTTCAGTAATGGCATGCTGCTAATTCAGTCCTCTTGAATTTAGTCAGAGTACATGCTGTTGTGTGTGTGTGTGTGCGTGTGTGCCCACCCATAGGAATGAGATAGCTAACACAGGCTGCTAACTGCTCTGCCTGTAATCTGGCACTGTAGTTTGACTTTCAGAGGTTCAGTAAATTCCAGACAAGATATAATGAGTTAACCCCTAGGTTGCTGAAAGAAATAGAATAAATCTATTAGACTGAGCTGGACAGATAGAAACATAGAAACATAGACTTTGACGGCAGATAGGGACCGCTAGGCCCATCTAGTCTGCCCATTTCCCTACCTACAGGATAGGCTAGATCCTATTTAACCAACAGCCTATATCTTTCCTGCCCCACAAGAATTGCTCTATGTCTGTCCCATGCATTCTTGAATTCTCCCACAGTTTTAGACTCCATTAACTCCTCAGGAAGGCTGTTCCATGCATCCACTACCCTCTCTGTGAATAATACTTCCTCACATTGCCCCTGAACCCCCTCCTTCTATCTTTAAATTGTGTCCCCTTGTTCTTGCAAGTCTCTTTTCTGAAAGATGCTACCCTCTTGGACTTTGTTGATTCCTTGAGGTACTTGAAAGTTTCTATCATGTCCGCCCTCTCCTTCTTTCCTCAAGGGTATACATATTAAGCTCTTTAGTCTCTCCTCATACGGCTTCTTGCAGACCCTGCACCATTTTAGTTGCCCTCCTCTGGACTGCCTCTATCCTGTCTATGTCCTTGCAGAGATGGGGTCTCCAGAACTGGAAACAGTATTCCAGATGGGGTCTCACCAACTGTCTGTACAGAGGAATAACAACTTCCTGTTTTCTGCTGCTGATGCCTCTCCCTATACATCCCAGTATACCCCGGCCCTCCCTACTGCCTTCTCACATTGCTTGCTAACCTTAAGGTCATCTGATATGATTACCCCAGGTCCCTTTCCTGTTTTGTTGTTGTTACTACCTCCCCACCCATTGTGTATTCTTCCCTGGTTCTTGTTTCCCAGGTGCATTATTTGCACTTTTTGCATTGAATCCTAGCTGCCATACGTCAGACCATTCCTCCAACCTCGCCAAGTCCCTTTTCATCCTTTCCACGCCTCCTTGTGTATCAACCCTGTTGCAGATCTTTGTGTCATCTGCAAAAAGGCATACTTTTCCTTCCAGTCCCTCTGCAATGTCACTGATGAAGACATTAAAAAGGACTGGACCCAATACTGAACCCTGCGGTACCCCACTAGTAACCGCCCTTTCTTCAGAGTGGACTCCATTTACAATTACCTTCTGTGTCCTGTTGTTCAGCCAATGTTTTACCCAGGCTACCACCCTGGGACCCACTCCCAGGCTGGTTAATTTGACTAATAATCTTTTGTGTGGGACTGTGTCAAATGCCTTGCTAAAGTCTAGGTAGGCCATGTCCACAGCCCCTCCCTGGTCTACTACTTTGGTCACCCAGTCAAAGAAATCTATTAGATTCGTCTGACATGACCTTCCCGGTGTGAACCCATGCTGCCTTGGATCCTGTGCTCCACTGACCTTTAGGTACTCAACTATTCTTTCCTTCAGAAGTGACTCCATCACTTTCCCTACCACAGAGGTCAGACTGACAGGTCTGTAGTTTCCTGCCTCTGTCTTGGTTCCACTTTTGTGAAGGGAATCACATCCGCCTTCCTCCAGTCCTTGGGTACCACACCATCCTCCCATGATTTATTAAAAAGAGTAGCCAGTGGTTTCACTAGTTCCTTCCTTAATTCTTTTAGAATTCTGGGGTGAATTCCATCAGGACCCATTGCTTTGTCCACCTTCAGTTTTAGGAGTTCTTGCAGAACCCTTTCTTCTGTGAAAGGACTGGGATCGAACCCCCTATCAAGAGTGCTTCTGTTAATTGGATTAGGCACTTCCCCCTCCTCTTTTGAGAATACTGAGCAGAAATATTCATTCAGTATTCCTGCTTTTTCACTGTCCCCCTCTGCCCACCCACTGTTTATTCTATTCAGCCTCACTATCCCTCCCTTTGTCTTTCTACGCTCGCTGATGTACCTATAAAAGGTTTTATCCCCCTTCTTAACTGAGTTGGCTATCTTTTCCTCAGTTTGGGCTTTTGCTGTTCTGACTTCCCTCCCTGCTTCTTTCTGCCTTAACTGGTACAGCTCTCTGTCCTGCTCCTTCTGTGTTTCCTTATACTTCTGGAATGCTATCTTTTTCTTCCTGACTTTCACAGCCACCTCTTTTGAGAACCATAGTGGCTTTTTCTTTCATTTTGATTTGTTTATTTGCTTCACACAAAGGCTTGTTGCCTCTGTGATGGCAGTTTTGATAATTCCCATTGTTGCTCCACACCTCCTTCTAGCCTGTTTGCTAGTGCTTTTCTGAGGCACTCTCCCATCTTGCCAAAATCAGCCCTCCTAAAGTCCAGTACCCTCACTTTTGTATGGCCTGACTCTGTAGCTAAGTTTAACGTGAACCACACTGTTTGATGGTCACTTGTCACCAGATGGCAACCCACTTCTAGATCTGAGATCCTCTCACTGCCCCCGTTTGAGAGTACAAGGTCTAAGATTGCTCCCTCATGAGTGGGTTCCGAAACTAGCTGTCTAATGCCTGCCACCTGTAGGGCATCAAGAATGGCCCTGCTCTTGGATGTCGCTGCAGCAAATGTGCTCCAGTTAACATCTGGCATATTCAGGTCTCCCATCAACAGTATCTCCCCTTTCTCTGCCATTCTAAGAATGCCTTCCATCATATCCTTGTCCATTCCTTTCCCTGACATGGGGATCTGTACACAACCCCTGTGCAGATTGTGGTGCCCTTTCCAGTCTCCAAGGTGACCCACAGTGCCTCCTCTCCTCCCTGTTTACTCTTTTGTTCAGTTGCTTTTATCCCTTCCTTTACATGAGAGCTACTCCTCCCCTCCTCTCTCTGCCTGTCTCTCCTGTAGGTTATGTACCCTGGTATGTTAACATCCCAGTCATGGTTCTCTGTGTACCATGTTTCTGTGACTGCTACGATATCCAGGCATCCTCTTCCATTAAGGCCACCAGCTCAGGAGCTTGTTGCCCAGACTACGGGCATTGGTACTCATTACCCTCCATTTCCTGATGGCCTTACCCCTTTGCCCCATCCCTGTCCTTCTTGCCTTTGTCACTTTCTCCATTTACCCTGCCCTTCCCTATCGACACCTCCATGTTGGTGTTTGCCACACTTACTACGTGATTGTTTGGGGGCTAGGATTTTCTCCTCCTTTCCAATGCCTCCCCTTGGCTAGTTTAAAAGCTTGCCAATTAAGCATTTAAACCTATCACCTAGGATCCTGGTTCCTCTCCTGGACAGATGCAGCCCATCATGCCAGTATAGGCTTGCATCACTCCAGGTGGACCCCCAGTCCCCAATGAAGCCAAATCCCTGAGCTCCACACCAGTTTTTCAACCACTGATTGAATCCTATGGTACGGAACACGTAGCCTCTCTATGCTATAGATGGGTAGCACCTCCGAGAAGGTTACGCGGCATGCTACTTGGACTAAGGCCCCTCCCCAATTCCACAAACTTTCCTGCACTTCAACCTTTCTTAGCCAGGTCATTTGTCCCTAAGTGGACAATGACATCCAGCTACCTCCCTGTGCAGCTGCTCTGGCAATCCTGAGGATTCGCCTCTGTCCTCAAGCCATGGCGCCAGGCAGGCACCTTACCTCCTCTCCTTCCTTGCCCAGTTCTACCTTCCTAACAGGAGTCCCCACCAGGAGTTGTTTCTTCCCTGCAGGGTCCCCTGCCACCCTCCTGTGGGTCTCCTTTGTGGAGGTTCCCAGCATCCTCCTTGGTCTCCACTGTAGGTGCCTCCATAGAGGAACCACACTTTGCCAGAATGGCATAGGAATTGTGGAGAGGTACAACTGGAGGGATGTGCCTCTGTTCCACCACCCTCACCCTCCCTGAGCCCACAGTGGTCCAACCGCTCCTCTTTCTTGGCAACCTCTGAGGCAATGGCATGATGATAGAAACAGCAGTTTAAAAACTGTACCTGAACTCCCACCCCCTATTCCCTTTACTCTGCTTCCCTCCACCTTTCTCCCTCTCCTTGCCCTCCTTCCATTAACTGAACCACTGCCTCCTGATTACCCACTTGTAAACTCCCTCTCTCCCTGCCTCAGCTATCATTTTTAGCTCCCTAATGGCTGCATGCCTCTTACAGTGCATTGTACCTAGATTACTGACTAATTGTATATACTACTACTAGCTATATATACTGTAAATACAGTTGTTAGTTACTCTGCTTATTCACATTGTAAATGCTCTGTTTATTTGTACAATTTATCTGCAATGTACTGTAAATACTCTGTATATTTCTCCTATCTTCACCCCCAGGACACATCTGAAATGAGCTGCTGTTCAGCACAGTATGTCTTTCCTGGTGAAACATTGAAATAAATAAATATAAATAAATAATGGATATGGGGAAGGTAAAAGAAGGGGTCTGTGATGGGATTTCTAACCATAAGAAATTCAAATTCCTGTTGATTATCTATGCCTTCAGCTCCTTTCTCACAGAGGTTATTAAAGCCTAGTCTACTTTTTTTTTTGCATTATTTCTTTTTTCCACCCTACGTACCCAGGATCCACCTCTCCTTGGGGCAGCCAAGGTCTCCAACATCCTTCTACTGCTCCTCCCCCTGGAGCCCACCTCACCTCATATTGCAGCCTGACCCCCAAGGTAGCCTGGTATAACCCTTTGCTGGCTGGGTCCCCCCCTCCGAGATGGAAGGCACCGGTGGGGGATACCCAGCACACTCTTTCTCTCAGCCTGAGGGCACTGCCGAGGTAGGTGGAACTTCAATGGGAGGCCCTTAAGAGGTACCAATAGGCCATCCACCATCATCTGGCTGTTTTTCCATTTTCTTGCTTTCTCCCTCTGTTGCGACTCTCATGCAATGCTCCCAGTCTCCACTGGGGGCCGCTGCAGAGAGAAGCAGATCCCAGTACCCACCCCAGGATAGGAGAGCAGTCCTACAGATGCTCAATCTTGTCCTTCCCCTGCCGACCCCCAGCATCCCGAGTCCGTTCCAGAACCCAGGTCGCCGGCGTGGTTTGAGGTAAGGTACCAGCACCTCAGCCCTCTGCGCCACCAGGCCAACAGTCTACTTTTTTAATGCTTGTAGTTGATTGCTGTTTTGGCAGATCACTGCCCAACATTTAAATCTGAATCTAACTAATGGATGTGTGACATGCACTGACAAACTGTCACTAGCGCACTGCTGTCAAATGACTTTACAGGAAGGGGTTTAAATGATATGTCAAATAGATGGCCAGTGTAAGCCGTGCCCCCTAACAAAGAAGCAGTATGCCTCAGGGCATCTTTGACTTTATCTGAATTAACTGTACACATTTTGTGAATAAATCTCTCCATGCAATTCATAACTGGTAGTGTGCCTGTCTTTTTACCTCTCAACCTGCTACAAGGTATGGCTCCAGCTGTTCACTATCACCCTTGCACATGAACAATGGCAACTATCATGTCCTGGACCTGTTGAGCATAACTCTGCTATTTCTGTTGGATAGGGCCCTGAGATATGACCTAGCACAAAGCAGTACAGTAGTAAATGCCCCTTCTTCAGATGCAGCGAGGACAGAAGTACTCCCTTCCAGCCATGTACAAGTTGAACAATGTGAAAACTGAAATAAGTTCTGCTACATTGCTCCCTGTTTGAGGGTCCAAAGGGGCACAAGGACAGGCCCTGTGCCAGTGAAGACCGGCTAACAGTATCCAGGATGCATGTCTCAGGCTCTTGCCTGAATCCAGTTAGTTACCTAAACACACTCCTGAAGCTGGAGGAGGGGGTTAATGGTTGGTTCTGCTCAGACACCTAGCCTGGGTGAACAGTCTGAAGAGGTGCAGGGGCAGGCAACTGGTAAACTCTTCTACTCAGCAATGATCATAGAGGCTGGCCTGCCTGCACCTCCACACAACAAACCTGGTGAACCTTACCCTCCACCCTCCTTCATGGTCCTCAGTTTCAGTTATCACGTGTCTCCATATGAAAAGCCTAGGGAGGCTTTACATTGTGTCCCCTCTGATATCTTTATCTTCTCTGTACCTTAATACTGTCATGAGATCATTGATGACTATCACTACAGTTAATTTAACCACCCTAACCATCTCTCTCTCTACTCCCCAGGTTTAGCTATAACAGGTACCACCAAAGATTACTGTACAATCACCTTCTCATAACCCAAGGAGAGACAGTGTTATTGACTGAGGTACACTTAGGGTTTGCAAGCTCATGAGACTGATAGCAGCCATTGGGATGCCATGTGATCTTCCTGTAGGCCATCTGTGAGCCTCTCTATAAGGTAGTTTAAATGTTCCGTGTTACTGAGCTATGGACTGATGTTACCAGTTTAATGTTCTTCATTATTGTATAGTTCATATCCCATTTGGAAATATATGCAATTACCTCTGGAGATAGGTATTATTTTCTGAACTCCTATTATTGGAATTTAAAACTGATGTGCTCTGGGAGGACAAGGGCTCCATAGGTGAGCCTGCTTCCCCCCAAGCTTATGGCTTAGCCCTAACATTGGAGTATGCAGCCCCATCAAAATGGCTGTGTATATGGACTCTCTGTAGTACTCTGTACTCCATAATTCAGCTAAATTGCCTTTCTGAAGGATCCCTCCCACCACTTCATTAGTACCTCCAAGATTGGAGGAATTCTCACGATGGATATACACCACCTTACAGTAATCCTTGGTTTCTGTGCCTTAAGTGCATTCGTTTGCACTTTTTTGCATTGAAATACAACTGCAATACCCTTGACCACTCCTCCAGTTTTCTCAGATCTCTGCTCATAGTTTCCACTCCCCCACAGAGAGTTCACTCTATTGCAGATGTTAGTGTTATTTTCAAAGAGGCAACCCTTCCCTTTCAGCTCCTCTGCAATATCACTTATAAAGGCATTAAAGATGACCAGTCCCAGCTCTGATCCCTGATGCACTCTGCTGGTCACCCTCCCTTCCTGGGATGAACTCCATTTACCACCACCCTCTGTCACTATCCTCAAACCAATTTTATCCAGTTTACCACCTTTGTACCCACTCCTAAGCAGCCCAGCATGCTTACTAGTCTCCTATATGGAGCAGTGTAGAAAATCTTACTGAAATCTAGGTAGGCCATATCCACTGCTCCACCCTGATCTAATTCCTTTGTCACTCAGTCAAAGAAATCTATCAGATTTGTTTGACATGACATTCCCCCTGTCATCCCATGCTGCCTTGGGTCTTGTAACCCATTGAATTCAAGATGTTCCACAATACTTTCCTTCAGTAGTGATTCCATTAACTTTCTCACCACCAGTGTCTGGATGACTGGCCTATAATTGTCAGCCTTCTCTGCTGTCACTTTTGTGAAGTGGGACTACATCTGCCCTCCTCCAGGCCTCCAGAACCACTCACGTTTCCAGTGAGCTGTTAACTAGGACTGTCAGAGCTGCAGCCAGCACCTCCTGAGCTCCTCAGTACAGTTGGATGTACCCTGTATGGCCTCATTGCTTTGTCCACCTTCAGATTGAAGAGTCCTTCAGGACTCTCTCCTGGAAAAAGAACTAGATTGTCTATCTCCTCCCTTCAAAGCTTCAGTTACTTTTTTGTGGATCCTCCAATTCTCTTTCCTCTGTGAACACTGAACAAATGTATTTGCTTAGGATGTCTGCCTTTTCTTGGTCCTTCCCCCTTTCCCTTTCTTCCCTTTTTAACCTTACTGTCTCACCCCGGTCTTCGTCTTTTCACCTATATACTTAAAAAAATGTCTTGTCCTCTTCTGTTGCCTCCTGGGCTATTCTCTCCCCAGTATGTGCCTTTGTGCTCCTTACTGCAGTCCCTGCTTCCCCTGTTTCCTCTGATACACCTCCGTGTCCTCCTGCCTCTGCATTGCCTTATACCTTCTGAATGCTACCCTTTTAGCCTTTACCTTTTCAGCCACCTCTTTCAAGAACCACAGTCATCTATTTTTCATCTCATTTAAAATGAGAGCTTTGTGATATTGCCTGCCCCAAGAGTCCCAGTTGGAGACCCTTTTGTTGGGAAATGACTATAGTCCTAATAAAGACCTGACCTCCTTCTGTCCAAAATAAGTTCTGCAGCTGTCTGAACTGTATGTGCCTGGAGATAGATTGGTTGTGGGGGTTAACAGTGTCTGAGACCTACTTATTGACAGATTGTGAGGTCAGTGCATTGCCCCACAAAGGCAAGGACAACACTGCATGGCTTTAGATAGTTCAGCCTAGTAGACCCTTGGAGGAACTTGTGCCCACAGGAAGAGACTTCACATTCCATTCCCCACCACATAACATGAGTAGCTGTTTGGACATCTTCTGATATTGGACCATGCTTGCATCAGCCCTATATTGTTAATAGGTCCAACGCTCCCCAAGTGTAACAGATAAAGGATGGACACCTACCTCCTCTCCCAAAATGAATTTCCCAGCTGGCTCACAAAACAGATATAGGAATTCTTCTCTCTTAACAACTCTCTGGACATTACTAAGGAAGTCCTGTGGGACACCTTCAAGGCCTACATGAGAATATGCATAATCAGTTTTGCCATCCGCAGAAGTTCACAAAGCTGCAGGATCTGGAAGTAACCCTAAAACAGAAAGATGCAGAATACAACAAACTCTCCAACACTCACCCCAACTACACAGGCAAATGCTGCAGTTACAGTTCAAAACAAACTCTGTAACACACAATGCAGCAAAAAGAGCTATAGCAAGGGTGGCACATAGATACTGTGAGTTGGGTGAAAAGGCTGGAAGACTCCTTGCTTAGCATATTAAAATGCAGCAGGGCATTAACCACATTGGATCCATTTACTTCCCCTCTGGATGGGTGGTCATCCAGACTGCTGATACAACCAAAGCCTTTGAGAGCTTCTATGTGGTCTTACATACCTCACGAAGAGGACAGGAACAAGTGAAAATGCAGGACTTCCTTGCTGGAGTGGCCCTACCCAAAATCTCTGACCAGCACGTGGAAACACTAGACACTTTAATAACCAATACAGAGCATAGGATGATTGTTAAAGTGCTGCCCAAGAAGAAAACAACGGGTCCAGATGGAATTCTGGAAAAACAGATACAACACGCTCACAAGACTGAACTGAGTGGGTGCTAACCAAACAAACTCAGTGCAGAAAAACTCAGACAGCAGGGGCCTGATGAAGCAACGCTTATGACCCAAAGCACCTGGGTATTCCTGCTGAGGTTCTTATGGCTGAATAAAATACCAGATGGCTTTTTCACAAACTATTGAGTGAGTAAGTTGATTTTAGTTTTGTATGAGTACTCGTTTCTTGTGTTTTCCCAGATGGAATTCCAGCTGAGTTCTACAGTAACAGGCATTTATGGCTCAAACTGATAGCCACCTCCTAACCATGATACAGGAGTCATTCACTAAAAAGACACTGCCACAGTCAAATGACTGATACCCTCATAACTTTACTGCCAAAGGCGGGGAAGGATAACCAATTAGTGGTGAATGTTTAACCTATTTCCCTGTTGAATGCAGATTTTAAGATCTTGGCCAAGATTCTGGCAGTGAGGTTGGGAAACCTGATCCAAGGCCTTATTGATAGGAATCAATAGGGTTCATCAAAGGCAGAATGGCAAAGGACATCAGGGCTACTTTGAATGTTATCTGGTCTGACTGAAATAGCAACATCCCCAGCCTTCCAGCAGAAAAAGACACTGAAAAGATTTTGACTTAGTGGAGTGGGACTATCTTTTTCAACCATGAGAATTTATGGTCTTTAGCGATGTTCAATTGGTTAAAGACCCTATACTCATCCACAGCTATCCTGGTAACAAATGACCTCATTTCATCCTCATTTCACCTCAAGAGAGGAACCCAGGCAAGGTTGCCTTTCTCCCACTACTGTTCCTCATTGCTCTGGAGCCCCTTCTATGTAAACTCAGACAAATCCAAGTGATAGAGGGAATCAAATGTGGACTAGCCAGGTTAAAACATTAAGCGTTTGCTGACAACCTCCTGCTTACCATCTCAAATCCCTCTACATTCTTTTTCCTGTTGCCCTTACTATACTGAATTATGTTAAAACCTTGTCAGGACACAAGGTTAGGTGGCAAACTGAGGTCCTCCTGCTGAATAGAGTCAAACTACAAATATAGATTCAACAGTGGTACAAGATTAAGTACCTGGGGATATTTTATCTGTAAACATCAAGACCCTGGTTGATCTTAGTATTAAAGGTGATAGGAAACAGTTTTTAAACCTCTAGATGCCCTCTAGTTGTTCTTTCTTTGGTTACCCACTATTCTGATATGTTTTTGACCTTTTTTGTTAAATTAATAATCTGATTGTGTTGCCTTTAAAACTACCCTGAATCCCCCCTGTGCTCAGCAGTTGCTGCTCTCTGTTTTCAAACTGTCTGAACATTCTATGACATCAGAAACACCCATTCCAGGCCATTCAGATGGATAGCATGTAATGGAACATTGTGATGTCAAAAAATGTCTTAGAAATATGAAAATAAAGAACAATAGCTCTATAGCTGGTGAGGAGAGTGAAATTCAATGTACATCTGAAGGCAACCCAAAGCTAGATTATTTATTTACCAAAAATCATCAAAGCACGACAGAATACATAACTGACATGGAAAGGAAGATGGAAGGGAGTTAACTTGTAAAATAATTTCCTATCTCCTTTAACCGCTGCTATAGCCCTGAAAGCAGCATTCAAAAGATGGAAAAAGCTCAAATTGATGTTTAGGTGCAAAAGACCTGTATATAAAATGATGGTGTTCCCCCAGATCTTATTGCTCCTGAATAACCTTCCAGTGCCTATCCCCCAAAATAAGCTCCAGAGGTTTGAAAAGCTGTTTGCATCCTTTTTTGGGGAAGGGCAAAGACCCCATTTTAACCTTCAAAAACTCAGAACGCCAGGGACACAGGGAGGATGGGCTCAACCATGTATCTGGACTTATATCAGGTGGCATGGATTAGGCACAACATCTACTGATTGGATGCAGTACCAGACAGGGCCCCGGTGTGGCTAGACCTTGAGCAGGAACTAGGGCTAGGGCCACCATGGTTGCTTAGAGACAAACCTCAAACAGGCTCCCATCTGCTCCAGGCACCCTCAATGACTTCCTTTGATAGTCAAACCTAACAAACATTAGTTACTGTAAGCACCACAAATGGAACCTTTTAGTTTAGGGAAGTGGGTTCCATGTGAGCATACCCATACCTCATTATAGATCAGTCATATTTGGACTGGCTTCACTGGTATAAAGGGATCTACAAAGTAGGACATCTGATGGTTCATACGACCCATTCCTTGGACTTCTTCCAAATTATAGCCTCCAAATTTGCCCCTCCCCATGCAGACTTCTGGTGTTACCTTCAGCTTTGAAGTGTGCTTCAAAAGAGCGCTGTCCAGGGCCGGGATGACAAGACAGATACCCTACCACAGCTCATTGACAGCTGTTTGAGCTACCTGCTCTGCATTAAGGGCAGAACATATAAATATCTCCTCAAACCATGTACCCTAGATCTGCAGAAATGTAGAACAGCATGGGAAGCTGAGCTGCAGACACCCATCACATCAGAGACTTGTGAGCTGATGCTGAGAAGTGTACCCTTAGACTCAGGATGTGTTACCAGCTGATACAGAAAAAAATCCTCCACCACTGGTACTGCACCCCAGCTGCACTCAGATAGATGAGTCTCATGTCCATTGACACATGCTGAAGATGTCACCTGGGCAGAGGGAAGCTGTCCCATATCTTCTGGTCATGACCCTCTCTTAGGCACTACTGTCACTAAATTTGACATTTCTGTCAAGAGGTCACAGGAACAGAAATTCAGCCTGACCGTATATTCTGGCTGCTGGGATGCCTGTTTGATAACAACCACCTCACCTGTAGTGTTGTGCAAGATTGAAAAATTTCACCCTGCGAAATATTTTGCAGAATTCATGCATTTCGCAAAATATTTTGCAGGGCAAAATGCGAAATCTTCTAATTAACAAACAGAAAAGAAAAATACTTGAGATATAATAAGTGATAGCTAACTGCATCTGAAAATTACTATCAATACCAAGCAGTACACTAGCTCTTTAGGGATGGTGTGGAGAAGGGTACCATTTTGTGGGGTCTGGGGAACTTCTGGCCAGGAGGCTATTCAAGGGTGATGGACTCCACCTGATAAGAAAAGGGAACAGTGCACTGGGGCAGAAGTTTGATATCTATATCGAACAGCTAAACTGAATATAGGGAATATTGAGGCTAGAACAACCATGGTGATAGGAGAAAAGAATGGGAACCTAGCTAGTACTTCCCTATATCTGAGGGCTTATAGCAGCACAGCTGTTAAAATATGTTTTTGTCCAAGCTGGGCTAGGGGAAAGGGCAATAGAGAAGGGGAACATAAAGTGTGCACTCACAAGAAAAAGATAAGAAACTTAGAAGACCAGGGAAAAATAACAGAGAAAGACAGGTAAATAGGAAAAAGGGTTTGGGTGTTAGATGAGAGGGGATGTGCCTTAATGCCAGGAGCCTGGGTAATGAAATCAATGAGCTCCAGGCCATGATGGCAGACACTGAGATTGAAATAGACCTTATAGGTATCAACAGAACTTGGGCCTCAGAGAATAATGACTGGGACCTGACAGTCCCTAAGTACCACAATGTTCAGGAGGGATAGCGGAAAGGTAGAGGGAGGCATATCCCTGTATGTCCAGGATGGCATTGAGTGGAAAAGGGTGCATCAGGGGTAGTACAGTAATGGGGAGATGGAGTCACTGTAGGTACAACTCACAGAAGAAACTATGATTGGGGTGATCAGGGCAAGAGGAAAGAGGAACAGGAGCTCAGGGAAGAACTAGAAGGGGAGGCAATGGAAACAGTAGTAGTGGGTAATCTGAACCTGTCAGATATTAATTAGAATGTTTCAGTGGGCAGGAGCACCAGAAGTCAAGCCTTGCTGGATACATGCCAGAACTGTCTATTGGTACAGCTAGTTAAGAACCCACCAGGCAAGCTGCCATTCTCAATTTGTTGCTCATCAAATCAGAGGTGATAGTAGTTGTGAAATTAGAGGAGCCACTAGGGAAGAGGAACCACAACAGCATTTTGTTCAAACTAGCCCTTGGGACTGGAAAAACTGACAGCCGAGGTCCTTAATTTCAGAATGGTGGACTTCAGCAGGTTGAGGAAGTTCGTCTGGGACAAGTTAGTTGGGGTAGACAGCATCGGAGGTGTGGAAAGAGAGATGGTGTCAATAAAGGGGGTCATACTCGAGGCATCTAAGTTATTTATGAGAATGGTAAACAAAAGTAACAACAGACCATTATGGTTCTCAATAGGGATCAGGGAAGCAGTGAGGGCCAAACAAAAAGACCTTCACCAAGTACAAAGAAAAGATTGTGTGTCGTGGGGGGGGAGGTATGGAGAATACATATCGAGAAAAAAAGAAGCAAGGAGGGTGGTTAGGGAGGCAAGAGGAGACACTAAGCTGCATATCATGGAGAGACTCAAGAGTGGAGAAAAATAATTATTTCAGTATATTGGGGGGGGGGGGGAAAAAAGGACAGTGAATTATTAGGCTATCTGAGGGTGGCAGAGTGATAGAGGACATGCAAAAGCTGTTGTCCATAATGACTACCTTTGCTCTGTCTTCACAAGAGAAGGCAGTGGGCCCTTGCTAGAGAATAGTAGCAAAGCAGCCACAAAGAAGTCCTGGACAGAAGGTATGCTAGCCAGGATTTATGTGCAAAAGGGTCCGAAGAGGCTAGCAGCCCTAAAGATACATAAGGCCCAGGGACCGGATGGGATGCAGCTGTAAGGCAGCTTTCCCCAGTATGGCCTAGCTGTAACCTCATACTCGCTTCAGGACACAGTTCAGTCAAATAAATAGTCTGCATTGTGTTTTAAAGTCATAGGAGACCAATCAACCATTTAGACTTGAGGACGTGGGCAATTAATGACAGTAGTATTCTTAATGTCCTTTACAGTGAAAAACACAGGAAGTTCAAATTAGCATTTTTTTTGCAGAACATAATACATTTACAGTTTATGCAGCTCACTTCAGCAATCCTGATGTAATCCAGTGTAGTACACCTTTCACTATATTTCCAGTACTTACGAAGCATTCTAAATAAACACCAAAGTCAAAGTTTTTACAGACTGCTCATGATGAGGCAGGTATAATTAACAGCGAAGTAAAATCCTTCCTGACTGTTGATCACCCTACCCGTCCCACTATATATTGTTTGCCAAAGCTCCATAAAAGTTTAATTAATCTACCAGGTCAGCCCATTATGTCTGGGATAGGGTCCATTAGGGAGCTGCTCTCTCAATACGTAGATCCATTTTTAAAGCCCTTTGTTTCAAGTCTTAGGTCTTATGTGAAAGATATTACCCAGGCTCTTTCCATCCTAAATGATATTTTGGTGGAACTTGATGAGCTGCTTGTTATGTTGGATGTAAAATAACTTTACATAAGTATACCCCATGAAGGAGGTTTACAGGCTCTGGAATATTATTTGAATAGACTTCTGAGCTATAGCACTCCACCAATTGAATTTCTGTTACAGTTAGGTAGATTTGTACTGGAGAAAAGTGCTTTTACTTTTCTGGACAATTTTTTTTACAAATTAATGGCACAGGCATGGGTGACGCTTTTGCACTGAGTTTTACTAATCTTTATTTAGGAAGAAGGAAAGAGCAGGTTTTATATGATGAATGTTCTAATCCATGTCTTAATAAAATGTCATTGTAGAAGTTACATAGATGATTATTTCATGGTTTGGTTGGGAACCTTGCAGGAATTGATATGCTTTGTTAATTACCTAGAGGGTCAAACCCTTGTTTAAAATTTACTGTTAATACAAGTCAAACAAATATTTCATTTTTGGATATACAGAATGTATCATTAAGGGAGTTGATAATAACATTGAGACAGATTTGTATCAGAAGCCAACAGATTGTAACATGGTCCTGCTAGCAAGTTCATGTCACCCCCCCCATTTAATTAGGGGTATCCCAACAGGGCAATTCATCAGAGATTACACAAATTGTAGCACTGAGCATGCCTTTGTATGCAATGCTGAACTGCTGAGTAAAGATATGAAGCAAGGCTGCAGTTGGGAAGTGATTATTAGGGCCAGACAGAGGGTGGTGGACACACAAAGGGAAGCTATACTGAGGGAAAATTATATTTGGAGTATGGACACAAACAATACTGTATAGTGTCCAGGCAAATGCAATCAGTAATATTACTAAGAAGAATTGGAATGTACTACATGCAGAACTGATGAGAAATTCCATATGAATTTCCCTGAATGGTGCATCATTGCCCTCAGAATTTGGCAGACAGTGTACCACATACAGTAGCATGCAGCAGAAACCTTTGACATCTTTGTGGTTATCCATTTTACCCCAAGTTGTTACAAATGTCAAATATGTAAATATTGTTCTGTGATTGCAAATACGCCCACTTTAACAGTTCCAGCTACAATGGCGAGTGTGCTACAGCATTACTAGATTGTTAATTGTTATTTTATGGGTAAGTTATTTATCTGGGCACATGTTAGTGTGGTGCCTATTATGTTGGCTGCACAAACATATATTAAAAGAAAAAGTGGGGATCATATGTGAGCCATCATGAACAGAACTTAAAATATGCTACAGCAGCTCATATTATTAATTTGAGTGACACAACACAGCATAGTTGGATCTTTGTGGGGACTGAAAAAGTAGAATGGGGGCTTGTGGGAGGGATATGGATCTGGTTCATGCAAGGAGAGAGTCTTTCTGGATTTTAAACTCTACGCTAAGTCCACATGGCTTTAAATGATGGAACTGCATTGTTACCATTTATTCAATTAACTGCCTTTCTGGTATATCTATTACCAGGAAGTTCAGTTACAGCTTTTTTTACAATATATGTAGCAAAGTGAATTCTGATTATGTATTTGCAGTTTTTAACTCTGTGTAAATATTTACTTTTTCTATGTTTTGGATGTTTATATTTGTCGTTAGTGGTTTGAGCACTGATAAATTGAATACATGTGGCTTGGTTTATATAGCTATCACTTTAAGAAAATTTCTGTATATAAGGGGATTCAAACTTGGGGCCATAGTAACATCTTGAAAAATTGCACAAGCACAAAACCTTGAGGTGTTTTCCTGTGCTTGCCTTTTATCGTCATTCAGGTGGAACATTGAATTAAGGTCTGGACACAAGATCTATTTATGCCTAGCTGAAATCTTATCTTCAGCGTGTGTGAGTGCCATATTTTTTTATTTTTCTGGAAGACTCATAGTCCCCAAGGGGGCAGCAAGGGTTTGATGGGTGGAAGGGTTGAGAGGGGATACAGCACACTAGGGCAGTCAGTGGGTGTGGTGAAGTTTGTATACCAAGGGCAGACGATGGATCTTTGATCTCCTTCTGCCATCGAATTCTATGTTTCTAAAATTGATAATACACAGTAGTTTTAATTCCCCAGTGATACAGATCACAATTCAGTAAGGAAAGCAAGCCTATATAGATGGATCTTCAAGTCCCCCTTAAATTGATCCTCTGAGGGGGCCTCCCTCAGATGATGATGAAAGGAATTCAAGAAAGGCTACCACTGCATGGCAGTGTTCCCATATTGTTTTAAACAAAATCTGTGGACCACAAGAAGGCCTCACTTACTGGAGTAGAGGGTTCAACCAGGAGCATATGGATAAAGGAGCTCTTTCAAGTAGTCTGGTGCAAATTGCGCAGGGTTTTGTATGTTAGCAACCCTATCTTGAAGGAGATGTGCCAACTCACTGGCAGCCAGTGCAATGTCTGCAACATTGGGGTGATATGCTCAGAATGGGGCGGTTCAGCAACAGACCTGGTGACAGCATTCTGCGCTAGCTGCAAGCAGAACATTAGACTTATGGATAGCCTGAGGTACAGAGTGTTACAACAATCCAGTCTAGATGTAACAAATGGGTGCACTAATGTCAACAGTTCCCCAGGTTCCAGATAGGATTTGATCTGTGTGATGTTTCTGAGTTGGAAAAAGCCACCCCAGCACACCGTGGACACTTGCTGTTCTAGTTTCAGCTTGCAGTCAAAGATGATGCCTTCATTTCTAACCCTATCCACAAAGCTTGAGATGGGTGGTGCCAAGATTTAACTCTGCCAAACCTCCTCCCCATCCATCTAATCATCTTCTGAGAGCCCTACTCCACCAGTAATACTTCTGCTTTATCTGGATTAAGCCTCAAACAGCTGGAGGTCATCCAGTTGTTGATGTCAGACAACTGTTCAGCATATTGCCCACACTTGTCTCTCCAGTGCAAATTAATTTATTATTAATTTAACACTTCAGAAAATACCTCTTGAGCTTGGAACTCATTTACAAAGGTTCCCATCAAGAGACAAAACAGCTGACATTGGCACAGTTTACATGGATACGTTACAGGTTTCTAACAGTTGGATATAAGCTAGACAAGACCACGTTACTAAGTAATAGAGGTTACTAGTATTTGCTAAAGAGGTACACATAAGCTGCCTTGCAGCAGGCTTTGTCACATTAAAATTGGGTAATGTTACATTATTATAGGTTGTTTGTAAAGAAGGAAAGGGAGGGGTGTGGGTATGGGAGAGTAAAAGGTGGGAGGAGAAATTAAGGGAAGGTAAGTGTGAGGTTAGGGCAAGGTTAGGGTTGTGAGGCTGTTAGGAAGGGGAGAGGAATGAGAGGGGGAAAGTGCAGCAATAGAATCCCAGGAAAGGACTGTAATTCTTGGAGCTCACAACAGGCAGTGGCAGGGACAGGTAGGAGCAGATTGTAGGACTGAGAGCTACTACATGAGGAAGTTTATCAATTAGAAGTGGTAAGAGGGTCTTGTGTACCATAGGGTGAGTGAGTGCCTTTTAGAAAGGTGGCAGTGCCAGCTTAGAGTTTACATTCACAAGTTCTAGTGCTAACTAGGAGTTGCTTCAGGTTATAATTGAAGGTTGAGAAGTTCTTGGCACTGTTTACTTCCACTGGGAGCTCATTTCGCCAGAGGGGAGCCTTGTAAGCAAACAAGTGCTGACCAAGTGATGTTCCCATGAACGGGATGCGAAAGTGTTCCTCCTGAGTGGCTCTTGTGTTATGGATTGATGAGAGAGAGAGAGAGAGAGAGATAGTCAGATAGACCCTAGCCACCCTCCCCTATCCTCTCAGACTTATCTGCCTTTATAGGGAGGTGCTAGGTCAGGATTGGCAGTCGATACCTGCAGTCAACTTGTGGTGATTTGTCATTCCTGACCAGTTCAAATGAGAGTAAGGAAAGACAATAACATGATTAACCCTAGTAAGGGGAACATCCTAGGGATGGGGCAGGCTGTATAAAGTGAGGGTAAGCTGGAAGAGAGGAAGGAGGTCAAGTAGGGGGCATGGGAAGGGTAGCAGGATGCAAAAACTGTAGGGCAGCTATCTTTTAGGGGTCACATGGTAAGCAAGGGAATGCCTGGTGCAGGCAACTTAAGCAGCTTGAGGAGAAGATTAGGTGGTTAGAGGTAGAGATAAGAAGAGGAGGAACAGAGGGTGGTACAATCCAGGACTGGGGGCATATGGGAATGCCTCAGAGGACTGCAGGCAAACAAGGTCAAGGGGCGAGGGAAGGGGTAAGTGGATTAATATTGCCACGTCAGGAACCACTGAATACAGATGAATGGGGATTGAGAAGGATAGGGAACATGGGCAGGAATGGCCCTACAGCAGGTAGCAAATGTGGGCCGCTCAATAGTATGCCAGGGAGAACTCAGAGCAGGGGGGGAGGTGTCAAGCAACAGGTTCTCAGTGCTTGCTACACTGGAGGAGAGGAATTAGGAGGACCTTGTAGACAAGGCTGGTCAGGAAGAGATTACTCATAGCCCAGAGGGCACTGGTAGGGTGCCTGAAGGGGGCAGGGCTTCAATGGGTAAGGATAAGGGTGCAGGAGTTAGGAGATTGAACATGGGGACAGTAGCTAAGGAGAGGGAGATGGGGAGTTATGAGGAGATTAGGGAAGGGATGCATCAAGGGAGGGGTCAGGTGGAGCCCAGTGCAGAGGGAAGTTGAAATCAGGAGAAAATGGTGAAGGGGAGGGCAGGCCAGAGACAGGGGTGGAAGGGGAAACAGCTGCGATGCATTTGGGAACAGAAGACCTAGCAGAGAGGGATAAGGGTTGGATAAGGTGAGCAAAACAAGGAAACGAGAGTGGGATCCTAGTGCTAGGGGATTCAGTTCTGAAGGGGATCAGATGGGGGAGCAAGGCGGAGAAGCATAGTCGAATATGGGTGGAGGCCATACCAGGCATGACAGCAGAAAGGGTGGGTCAATCAGTCCTGAAGTATACCAGGAGAGGTAGGGAGAAGCCTCACATAGTTCTACATTTGGGAACCAATGACCTGGTAGGTCATACGGGTTGGTGTAGTCCAGGGAGATTTGAGGAGCTGGGGCTGATTTGTGAAGAGGCAGGAAGATCAGTGACCTTCTTGAGGTGCTTCCAGAACCCAGGTTGAGCACAGCGAGGAAGCTGAGGATAGAGGAATTTAACACATTGCTAAGGGAGAGGTGTCCATCCAAAGGGTATGGGCTGGTGGGAAGGTGGGAAAGGACATGGGAGGACAAGGATCTCTATGCCAATGACAGACTTTACTTAAGTGGGGAAGGAAAGAAAGTCTTGAAACAGAAATTGGAGGAATACTTAGCAAACAATGAGAAGGTAGTTAGGGGGTGGGAAGTGGGCAGGAGTCCGACAGGATCTTCAGTCAGGGAAGCCTAACAAGCTTAACCCCCGTGATAGCAGCAGGGGACTTAGGGAGAGGTCAGGAGGGGGTGCAAAAAAGGGAGAGCAAGTAGGAAGAAGGGCAAAGGAATTGAGGTTGAGGGTAGTAACCTTGAACACTAGGAGTCTAGGGAGCAAAACAGCAGAGCTACAGGCTCTCATGGTGGGTGGGGAGGTGGATATGGCGGCCATAGCCAAGACATGGGCCAACCATTACCATGACTGGGACCTGGCAGTACCAGGGTATAGGATATTTCAGAGGGACAGGGTAAAAAGAAAGGGAGGGGGGTGGCACTGTATGTGAGAGAAGGTTTGAAGTGTGTCAGGGAGGAAGGCAATACAGAGTCATTATGGATGCAGCTTCAGGACTCCAAAAATAGGACCCTGAGGATGGGAGGGGTGTACAGGCCACCATCTCAGACTGAGGAGTTAGACAGGGAACTAGAAGGGAAAATCAGAAGGACCTGTGGAAGGGGCAACACAGTGATTGTGGGGGACTTCAACCTGCCAGGAGTAGATTGGGGCACCCCAGCCACCACAAATAGGAGGGAGGAGGTACTTCTGGATGCCTTTCAGGACAGCTTTCTATTGCAGATGGTCAATGAGCCAACCAGGTTAAGGAATACCCTTGATCTAGTACTGGCAAATGAGGAATTTGTGAGGGGGCTGAGGGTGGAGTAGCCACTGGCAGGGAGTGACAACCAGTCAGTGTGGTGCAGATTAAACATGGGGAAGGAGGGAGTAGGATCAGGAACAAGGGTGTTAGACTTCAGAAGGGCTGACTTTGGGAGGATGAGGAAAAGAGTACAGGTGTATCTGGCCAGGATCAGTCCAGATGTGAACACTAATCAGAAGTGGGAGGTTATTAAACGGGGAGGTAGCTGCAACATGAACAAGGGTCCAGAGTAAGAGGGCTAGGGCCAAGAAGCCTAGCTAGGTGAGCAGGGGTGTCATGGAGAAAGTAAGAAAGAAAAGAGCCACCTTTAGATGGTACAAAAGAATAGAGAGAGGGGAGGACAGAGAGGTTTATCTGAAGGAGTCAAGGGAGGCAACAAGGGCAGTCAGGGCAGCCAAGGCATCCTGGGAACACGGGCTAGCACAAGGCATTAAATATGGAAATAAGGACTTCTTCAGGTACATCAGAAGAAAAGGTGCTGCAAGGATCAAATAGCAAGGATAAAATGGGATGGGGTGGGTGGATAAAGGGGCAGAAAAGGCAGAAGCATTAAACAAGTACTTCTGCTCAGTATTTACGAAAGAGAAAGGGGGAGCAATACCCAAGGGAGTTGGTTCTCACTGGTTACTAGTGATGTCATAGTCTGTGTGGTCTCAGTGTTTCTGTAGTGGGAGGAACAGAACTGACCTTTTTTTTCCTCCAGACAATTGCTGCTCCACACATTACCCCACTGCCAGGTGGAAAATCTTCTAATTAGAAAACAGAAAAGAAAAAATACTTGTGATATAAAAAGTTATAGTTGACTACATCTGAAAGTTACAATTAATTGTCAGCAGTTTCCAGGTAGTACACTTGCTCTTTAAGCCACCCATTAAACTCTTCTTCTCATTCATCCTTAGTCTATCCTTCTTCCCCTCCCTGCCCCACACAGGGAGGACCAGGAGACTGAGTGTGCCATCAATCTGTCCCTCAATCTGTGAAAGGTCCGCTTTATCCTCTTCACCAACTGATTCACTAGATCATTGGTATCCTGGTGTACCAGCATCCCCAGCTTCCCCTCCCTTTCTGCCATCCTCCCTATCAGGTCTAAATCCTAGATGGCTGATGTACCAGGAAGGCATCTGATCATGGCTCCTAGCCAACTCCCCTAATCATTGAGTCCCAGACCACTAAGACTTTCCTGGTAGATTTGCTCCTGTTCATTTCCCGGAGTGCCATCACTTGACCCTTTCCTCTGACTGACTCAAAGTACCCCCTCCCCCCTGTGGAGTCATGTACCTGAACCTGCTGTCTGGATAGTGTTGGGCTGTACAACCTCCCTGTGACTAACCCTGCCACCCTTCCTCTTCCCTCCACTCTCTGCCTCCCTGGACCAGTGGACCTCTGGGGGTCTGGATGGAGAGCTCAAGCTGAAGTGGTGACATAGATGATATATTTCTTCTGCTGCTGCCATCAGCTGAGCATGGAGTTCTGCCAAAGTCCTGCAGATGTGCAGTGGCCCCAACTCCAGAGCATATCCCTAGAGAAAAGCACCCCACATCTGCCACAGTGTCATGGGGACAGCAAGAGTGAAAGGATCACCATAAGAAGGAGGGGAAAAGGGAGACATGGGAATAAATGGAGACATGGTAAGAACACCCGAATAACCAGAAGAGCCTCCCTTCTCCATAATTTAAATCACATGAGGAGAACCCCAGTGGAGGAATGCCAGCAGGATGGGTGGCATCATCATCAGCACTGGTGGCTGGGAGGCATTTTAAACATACTAACAATTGTAAACATTTTACCATGTGAGCGGGGGGGGGGCAATGGTGTGCTGCAGCTCAGTCAACAGGGCTACCACCTGGACCACCATTAGAGTTGCCCCTGTGTGGTGCAAGACAGGCCCAGTGGTACATGTCCCAGAGTTTGGGACAAACATTCATGGGCTCACAATAGTTGTGGCTCAGCGATATGCTAAATGAAGCATAGAAAACTATTATATATATGTTTCTACTGCATTACCTGTGTCTAGGTATTTAATGGTATGTGTGCAGTGTCTAATTGTAGCATATGGTGTGTATTGGTCAACACAGCATTGGCACACCTAACTACACCCCCATAGGCTTTTGCAGATATGTGATGATGGGAACAGTGATGCTGATTGTGCATTGTGTACCAGTACAAGTTTATATTTGCTGTACACTGTGTTACTTCTGTCCCCCAATGGCATACTTTTTGAGCCACCAAACTGCATGCCCTTGGCCTGTCTCATGTTGTGGATTGGCATCTGCATACATGAATATTGTGTAGTTTTGTGAATTTCAATGTGGAGAGGTGAGCCACCATGCAGTGCGGATATGTGAGCACTTTCCTTCTGCACAGCATTAAGTATTCACTGTGTACTGGCACGGCAGTATCTTTGACTTACACAACTTTGTAAAGGAAGAGCCTAAACACTTCAACTACATGGCTCTGTAAGCATCCATAGCCCATGAGGACTCAAGTCCCATGTCTGTATTTTGCCTTTTGGCTGAACTGACCATATCTGACCAGGATGTACATGCCTGGTTTAGACTGCAGATGCAGAAAGTGTCCTGTGACATGACAAGTTATATTGGACAAATGAGGGCATTGGATTTGGAGCATATCAACATCACGCAGTTGAAATATTTCAAAAATAACTATTTTAGGTACTACAGCATGAATATAAAATGTACCAAAGTTAATCCTGTTGGTACATTACTTCTTTTGTTACATTATGTTATATTTATAGTATGTTTCAGATGCCAAACTGTTCTGTTCTTTATGGGGAACACAGGAATACAAGTAGTAAAATGTCAATATCCATCCCCTGCATCTCTCCCACGCTACACAAATATCCATCCTTTATGTCTCTCCCACGCTTCTTTCATATTTCTATTTTAACTGTCGCAAACCATCACTACTTTTCTCCTATTGTGGCTTTCTCACTCAAGTCTCTCACACAGTGCTGCTGTGACAGTCTTGCATCATCATTCCAAGAGACTCGCTCACATCACGTCTCTCATGCAAGTCACAGATGAAATATCTCTCAGGAACTTGGACACTGTTTTTACAAGGCTGTCAACATACTAGACATAAAAATGCAACTCCCAGGCCAGCAGTCTTACATTATCAACAATTTAATAAGTTTAAACTGTAAAACTGCTTTAAGGATTCTAAACAGCACACACATGCGAATCTAAGACAAAGACACCACCATCACTTGTGTTGCTCCTCTGCTTCTTCTGGGGGCAAAAGTATAAAAAATGTAACATATATTCTCTGATTGAAAGTGACAGTAACCTCCTTTGAATAACTTCCTGTATTCTAAAAAAACTTCATAAGAACCAGAATAGTGTTATATTTACAGTACATGCATATCCTTGTTTACATGTTTACTTTATACAAAGTATACAAAGCATTAACTAAACCCTAGTCTAAAGACCTCATGGAGGTAATCTCCACTGATTTGCGCTCTATCAGATAATCACAGAAAACAGCATCAGAATGCAGAGAGAGAGAGAGAGAGAGAGAGTGAGTAAAAATGACTTAATATTTATTTAAAAATGTTCTCATTAAGATAGCCTAATGAAATGAAACATTTTTTCTTTTGTTATACTTTTTTTATTACATTTTCAGTAGTATTTTATTACATTTTCAGTTAGCATTTTATAACATTTTCAGTTAGTATACAGTCAGAATGAAGTGGAAGACAACACAATGAAAAGAAAAACCAGAACTCAACCAAGAGCATATGGATAAAGGATTTTAATAAATTAAAGGGAAAGTCCCTTGACCTATTTTCTGTATACCTGTGTAGTTTGTAGATATGCACAATGATTTCCTCTCTTGCATCTCCCTAATTTCATCCAAATTTAAATATAAACGAGGTTGCTGCACCCTGTTTTGCTCTGGTGTGAAAACCTGTTTGTCTTCATTGCAGAGGTCATGAGCCTATTCATGCAAGGCATCATGGGAGTTGATGATGTGTACCTGCACAAGACAGCAAAAGTCATACTCTTCAGTGCTGTTACATGTCTTGTGAAGCCTCTGTTTTCTCTAAAAACATTTCTTTTTCTAACTCAGATACATATTAAACTACAGAAAACAGCAGGGCACTTACTATGCTTTGAAAAGTTTCATGGCCAGCATAAGTGAAGAACATAGGGACTGCAGAGGACTGCAACAGCACTGATGAAAACAGCATAATTACTGCAGGCTTTAGCACTAAAACATCGCACAATTCTAGGATGACTTACATGAGTTGGGTCATGATCTTTGCAATGGAGTCAAGCAGGTTTTCACATCAGGGCAGAACAGAGCGAAGCAACCTCATTTATATTTAAAGTAGGATGAAATTAGGGAGATGCAAGAGAAGGAATCATGTTCAAGCCAACAAACTACACAGATGTATAGGAAATAGGTTGAGGGGACTTTCCCTTTAAGGAATAAATAAAAAAATGCCAGTGATAGTTCATTCTAGTTCTTACAACAATAATCCAGTTAGTCTGCCAAATACTTCAGTGTACTTAAACACTTAAAAATTCAAACATTAATAGAAAAATCATAATGAAATGGATAGGCCATCATGAATTCAGCGCCCTGTTTAAAATTAAATAAAACAAAATCATTGTTGTCTACATAGGCAAAGCAGGGTACACAAAGTCTATCCATCATCTTTAATTTCTGTGGACTTGACTGAAGTGATGGCTACAAGATCAGAGTTTGAGTTGGAGGTTCATTTATCCTGGGTGTCAATCATGTCTAGTTTAGTATGAAATCTAAGGAGCTAAGCCAGCTGTTTGAAATATAAAAAAGTGTACCTGTCCCTTTAACACAACATAGCCCTTGCCTTGGTTGAGTTAAAAAACAAACAAACTCCCAACCTGATTTTGATGATTTCATTGCAGAATGGGAACAACCATCTTCTTTGTTGGGTTCTGCAACAATAAGTCTGTACTTATTTAAATTATTTCTATCTGCACTGATGTAAGTTAGAATCTAATCAGCTGAAGGGACAAAGTGACCTTCCTGAAAATAAAAGGAAGATTTTTATCAGAAGACAGACCAGCTGTATCTGAGCGCAATTTCCATCTCCTTGTCCTGTAAACAACAGGACCCCCTGGTCAGTTAATGGGAGAACTTCAAAGCAGAGAAGTCTCTTTCATGTCAGGAAACTATCTTGGGTACTCAGATGATTCCATGTAGAGTAGACAGCAAGTTAAACAATGAGAGGTGTCTCTGAGTACACAAAATCCATGGGTCCACTATTTCATTTAGAGGGGTTGTCCTGAGAGAACAAAGCAGTGGTCCTGGAAATGATGTCAACAAGCAGTGCTGACAAAGGTGGGTGGAGCCAGGCTTGCAAGCAGGCTTAACAGTCTATGCTGGGACCTCATATATACACCATCTAAGCACTGGAGTCTCCCATGGCTCACTAAGGTATCCTGTATGGTAAGAATCTTTCTACTCTGCTAGAGTTAAGAAGCTATAGGGATGTTTTTCTGTTTGCTCCTTCTGCTGTATAATTTCAGTAGTAACCCTGTAATTCCCATAGTCTTGTGTATGTCTGATATACTGTAGAATGGGTAAATATTGTGAAGTCATAAACATTATTTTTATATACATAATTCTTGCATCTGTGACTGAATCTTTGTGGGGGTAGATAACTTCTGGTATTGATAAATCCATTATCTGTCTTCGAAGAGAGAAGACGGCCAAGATTACTATAGTCTAAGAAGTAAAGTGTTTTCTCAAGAGTGGGTGACAAGGGAAGGCCATGTTTCCTTAGCCAAGAGGAGCACTGTACTGTGTGGGCAGTGGCTCTGGAGGGATATGGACTAAGAAAGTCCCCAGGTAAGAGAATCCCTTCTAAGTGGTGGCAGTTATTGAGGTACCCTTACAGGTGTTGAGGGTTGAGAAATTTGACAGCATGTTGCAAACTGAGTCATAAGTAAGGACAGGTTGTGAGAGCATCATAGGTATAATTGGGCTAAATATAAGATTTCTGTATGCTGAAACAGAGAGCCCCCTGTGAATGCACAAGCCACAGCACAAGTTTCCTTTTGGAACTGGAACTAAAGCTGTTGCTTTTTGATTTGAATAGTTCCCTGTTGATCATCAGGTTCATTTTTCTGAAACACTTTTTGATGGCACTCAAAAGTCATTACCATTAAAGGGGGATTCTAGGGTGGAAAAAAAAATGCTTCAGTTGGCATCTTTGACCACATATTGGGCTATATTTTCAGTTACTCATGTCCATTTTTCAGTTGAGTGCAGAATTCCGCCCCAGAAGTTAGACCACAAAAAGTTGGTCTAACGCCTGGGACAGAATTCTGCTGTTACATCTGAAAAATGGACGCGAGTCCTGCACTTGTGGCAGAAATTGTCATAAACCACAGGAATTGTCGCAAATGTGTCCAGATGTCTATAAATGGGATGCAGACATCTGGACGCATCTGCTTGGATACAACATGCATCTGAAATATGGATGTGAGTGCTGCACTCACCCCTTTGAAAATCCCGCCCAAGCGTGTGTGATCAGATATTCAGCATCAAGTGATGTTGAGAAATCAACTCAACAGATATTTCTGTAATGTAATTGCTTTTTAATATTTTCAATTGTATATAATAATTACATTTATATTCTCGTGCTGGCCCACTGGCACAGCAGTAGCGGTACCACTGATGATGCTGGTGACCTGAGTTCAGTAGTGAGCTCGGGCCATTGGAGGGCCAGCTAAGGGGAGGATGACCAAGCATCTGGAAAAAACACACTCCTCATCTGGGGGGGGGATTGCAGAGCCCAGTGTATGCCTGGTCCCTAGTGACAACAAGGGGAAGACACCTAGGCCTGTCGCAGGGTGTGTAGGGATTTGAGCAGATGCTGATATATGGCACACAGGTGCACGGGTCATGCATCATGGTGCCATTGAATGTCGTGTTCATCAGGGGAAGAACAAGGGAAACAGGGACCTCAGTGGCAGGATGATGCAAGGACCCTCACAGGGCCCCCCCCACCCGACTAGCTGGGTTCACCAGTCCAACTACTGGATCCAGTCTAAGGTGGAGGATTGTGGGACTCCACTGATCCCACCCGGGGTGGGCAAGCTCTAGAGTTACTGGCTGACAGTAAGTCCCAGTGGACGTCAGGGTGACAGGGCTGTGGGGTCCTGCAGATGGGGGCCATACAAGGTGAAGGATTAAAAAGCATAAAGTAAAAAAATATATAATAACAGTCTGTCTGACTACAGCTAATGATACAGCTTTAATATTCTACATATTTGTGCCTGAATTATTGGTCATTTCTTTAAAGTGATTTTTTTAGTTTTCTGTAAAATAGTGATAGCTGACATCAAAAGAACACAAGTCTTATAAAATTAAAAAGACAAAAAAAATCAGGACATTCTGTTCTTTATTTGCATAGACATTGCAGGAAAACAAGCTCTTTGCCCTTCAGTCTTCATCTGTTCCTGCTGCGTTTCCTGCTTTAAAGTCATAATCCTTTGCTGTGACATCACAGCCTGTTGCCACAGTAAATACGTGGATTTCACAAGCAGAGCAGCTGGAATAAGTAACAGTCTAACGGGCTAAAAGCCTGTAGTATTGCAAAATGTCTTCAGTAATATAAAACTGAATGTCCAGAAATTCAAATTAGGAGGAATGTTGTGTAACCGATTATCTATTCATGTCAACTGTGATTTTTTTTTCTGAAAATGAGAAAATCACTTTAAATTCTTTAATACAGTATCTGTTTAGCCACTTTGTTTCTGCTTTTAGAAGCAGTACATTAAGGAGATTACAAGTGTAGCCCTCCCCTCCCCACTGTCTAGGGGCCTGGTGGAAAAAAGTGGAGGGGGCACCACTTAGCAGCAGAACCACATCCAGAAGAAAAATAAAGTTGTCACATACCTGGGAGCAGATCATGGGTACAACAGGCGGTCACTAAGTGCAGCCAGAAAATGGGGTGCCGGCAGCAGAAGTCCCAAGCTGTAGGAGCAAGATGGTCACTGGCAAGCAAGCGTCACAATTCATGAAAAACAGCAGAAGGCCACACTGAACTAAAATTTAACAATAACAATTTAATTTGTTGCAGATCAAAACAGAATCACACAGCTCCAGGGAGCTGGTGGCATGGCTTGAGCAGGGAGAAGAAAAACTTCTGTGGCACAGAGCCATGGCACTAATTTTGTGGCCGAATAGGCCATGATGCTGGAGCCTCACACAGCAGAGGGGCTCAGTACTAAACATTCTGGTAGCAGCAAAACCACAGGCCAATTTCTTCTCCCTTCTTGGCCTCCTAAAACAACAGCTCAACATAAGGCCTACCACACTTCATCCCACATGTTTGCAGTGGCAAAACACAGGCTGCAGCACTTCCAATACCCTCACCGTCCATCCTGCTACATACTTGTGGCCTATTGTACCAGGGCCCCCAGCATCCCCATGCATCCCAGATGTGGGTTATCCAAGGGACGCACCGGGTACCACAATCACTCCCTGTATGCTGTCTCACTGGTGCGGAATGTCACAAGGGTACGGGGAGGTGGGCTGCCACCACTGCACTCCCCACAACACTGGCTACTCCCACTGCACCGTCCCCCCCACACTTGACTCCAAACTATTCAGAACTTCCAGGAACTGGGCCCAAATTCCCACCCCGGTGCCTCTGTGCACATAAGTAGGCTCCTAATAACTTCCCAGGCTGCGCTTCCAACGATGTGCTCAGTCTCAGACACTCCACAGATCCCTGGACCATCCTCACTCCCTTCTGAGCAGACTCACATACACCGAGCCACAAAGCCCATAAATAGGCCAAGGGCTGGTGCCCCAGACCAACTGGATGTTCTGTTCACTCTTTCTCCCATCAGCCTCCCTGCATAGTCCAACACTGCCCACTATATACCCCAGAGAGGACTGGCTTCACTTGACCAGCGTGCAGGCCAGCCCCTATACCCAAAAATGAAAACCTGGGAGGAGAAGATCATTATAGTAAGCATCCCCAAAAGGGATTGCTTACACTCTCCCCTGTTTTAAACCATTCACCTCCTGGTGAACTGGGCAACTGGCTACCACCAAACTTGGAAAAGGGACAGGATATGCATTCTCTCCTGCCCCTTCATGGGGAAAAACCAGCTGCAAAGCTTGACAAAGGGACACAAAGCCCAAACCCCAAAATGCAGTGCTGCTACCAAGTTGAGGACCCAGCATCATACCTCTCAACTGTCCCTGATTTTCAGGGACGTCCCTGATTTTGCCTCAAAATTTTACTTTGTCCCTCCTAAAAATTGTGTTTTCATGACCAAACAGCAGGGGTTATAAGCATAAAATAATGTCAAACATTAAAGTTACAGACTTGTTCTTCCTTAGAAAATGCATTTTACACTAAGCCCTTTATTCTACTGGCTTCCTGAGTGGATATCTCCAATTTTAAAGAAGTGTCCCTGATTTTGGTCCTTTGTCCCTGATTTTATTAAGCCTTGCCCCTGATTTACAAGGCAGGAGGTTGAGAGGTATGCCCAGCATACAATTAGTTACTAAAACCCCAAAACCACAAAGCCCCCCAAAATTAATACAACAGCAACAACAGGAACAGAATATAAGAAATGCTTCGGGGCAATTTAATAAATGTTTTCTTTTTTCCCCCTTTAACTCCAGACTCACATCCACAATCAAAGCCCTCACATCTGCAATCAGATCCCCCACCCCCCCCACACACACACACAAGCTACACATAACCTACTCCACACAGGCAAGCATTCAACATCCAAACACACAGCTCACTCACCATACTCCTCCCCATTTTACTAAAACTATGCAGCACATTAGCTCAGCGTCCATAAAAGTGGCAAAGTCCAAAGGGGCTCAGTTTCAGAAGAGTCCCAGGGCATGAAACCATCTTTTCAATTATCCAACTAACATCTTGAAAACTGTTTCCCTCTATTAAAGCATGAACAACAAATATAACAAGAACTACAACATAACAGATGGAGAAATGGAAATGTCGCGCCTATTTTAAAAGTCCCTCAAACAGTCTGGGGTGTCCAAATGACAGTCCTGAGCATATCAGAAAAAACTGATTAGTCCAAAATAACTGGCAACCTTTCACAGGCTGGGTCCTCTAACATGAGGGGTGGGGAGAGGTAATAAAATTGCAGGTCAGGCTTGGTTGTTTCAGCTCCAAAAGAATCAGTGGAGACAAAATACTTGGTGCACCTTCCCATGACATCCTGAGTGCTTAAATAGAGTGAGTCCAGTCTAGACTGTGGAGTTGCAGAGTGACACAGCCTTAGTATTGGTGGAAGCTGCAAGGGGTCCAGTTTGTCGATTCCTCAACTGAAGCTTGTCCACTGCTCCTCTAAACACCCAGTAGGACCTCTTCTCCTCAATCACATCCCATTTTTGTTCTGGCATGTACAGATACTCCTCCTTGGAATACTCTGCTCAGATCCTCCTGCGGACCCACCTCTCAGCTTGAGACCACTCCGGGATGCTATGTATACTGGTACAGGGGGCCATTTCTTCTTCCAACCACACCCCAGAGTGATATCTTACATTAATGGGGTCATCAGGCAACAGTCCATCCATCTTTTCCCAGAGAAAAATACACAACTGGGGCAACCTGGGGGTGTTATCAGGCAACGAAAGCTGTGGGCATCAATACGGCTGGGGAATCACCTGCTCAATGTCCTGGCCCTGGAATGCCAAAGGTGTGGTCAGCTTTCCAGGTGGCAACACGGGGGGGTCTTAATGGTCAGAGCCACTAGGGCTAGATTTCTCCATCTTTCCATCAGAAGACTTGTTTTCCATAGCAGAAATGTCATGACCTGTGAATCTGAATGCCCTGGTGGGTGTGAAAGCAGGCCCTGACTCCCTGGGCCCCATGGAGTCAGCAGATTTTCCGGATTTCCCATGCCCTCTCCCTCTGATATGTGGAGGTTCAGGTGCCTTCATTGGAGAAGGACTGGGCAGACATCTATGTCCACTCTCCACCTGGGTGTCCTTCTCCTCCTCCTCAGGCCTAACTTCAGGCACAGATGGCTCCAAGGGCACAGTAGCCAATTTCACTTCATCCCAGTTCTCCAAACTGCCAATGGATAAAATGGTGGTGGTCCCAGGGGATATAAACAGTGCTCACGGCCAAGAAGACAAGTATGGTAGCACTGTATACACTAGTGTTGCTCAGACAGTGCCACCATGGATCTGCCAGTGATACGGCAGATGGTGGCACTATTCGAGCAGGATCCATCTCGGGATCCGGCCGAGTACTGAGATCGGATCCTTGGTTGGATCCTGCGTTATTTGGCACAGGATCCAGGGATCTGCAATCAGATCCCAGTGCCAGATCCCTGGATCCAACCATCGAATAATGCAGGATCTGACCAGGGATCCGATAGTTGTATCCAGGGACAGACAGGGGTGGTATCCGGCAGATTCACTGTCCTGCCACAAAGGGCAGGTATTTGGTGGATCTGGATTGCTGCCAATCCATCTGCTCACCACTAGTATACACATTGGCCAGAGGAAACACTACTCAAGCACACAAGGAGCACAGGGCAACTGGACCACTTCTATCCCCTGTTAGCTACACCTCACACATCTATCCAGAGGTGCCCCTGTCCTGCATTGCTCCATGGCCAAGATAAAAGTGATGCTGGCACCATAGCTAATGGATCACTGTCTGTAGGATTCCTGCCATTTTGTCCAATGTCTGAAGCATCTAACACTTCCACACTCTCAAACCCAGTATCTGCCTCAGCCAATCAGCAGCAACCACTGAGTCATGAGCACAGGATCACCTTAATTGTCCCCACTATGGCACCAAGGGGAAAAAAGGCACAAAACTCCAGGCAAAATGGCGCAGTCCAGGAATGATATACAAACTAAAAAACAGGCCTCAATTCACACAGACACTGCAACTGCCCACAAAACTTAAGGTAATGTCCTGCATGCCCAGATTTTTTCATCCTGGACAAGCCCCCATATTGTAGCCCTCCCCTCCCCACTGTCTAGGGGCCTGGTGGAAAAAAGGGGAAGGACACCACTTAGTAGCAGAACCACATCCAGAAGAAAAACAAAGTTGCCACATACCTGGGCACAGATCATGGGTCCAACAGGTGATTGCTGAGTGCAGCCAGAAAATAGGGTGTTGGCAGCAGAAGTCCCAAGCTGTAGGGGCAAGATGGTCACTGGCAAGCAAGCATTACAGTTCAAGAAAAATAGCAGGAGGCCACACTGAAGTAAAATTCAGCAATAACAATTTACTGTATTACAGGCCAAAACAGAATCACACAGCTCCAGTGAGCTGGGGGCATGGTGTGAGCAGGGAGAACACAAACTTTTGAGGCACAGAGCCACAGCACAAGTCTTGTGGCTGAGTAGGCCATGATGCTGGATCCTTGCAGAGCCGAGGAGCTCAGTACAGAATGTTTTGGTAGCAGCAAAACCACAGGCTGGTCTCTTGTCACTTCTCAGCCTCCTAAAACAACAGTTCGACATAAGGCCTACTGCACTTCCTCTCACATGTTCATGGTGGCAAAACACAGGCTGCAGCACTTCCAATCCCCTCACCACCCATCCTGATACTTAGGACCTACTGTATCTGGGCGCCCAACATCCCTGTGCATCCCAAACATGGGCGATACAAGGGATGCACTGAGCATCATCAGTTGCTCCCTGCAGGCTGTCTTCACTGGTGAGGAGTGCCACACAGCAACAGGGAAGTAGACTGCCACCACCACACTCCCCGCAATGCAGGCAGCCACCACTGTGCAGCCCCCTCGGCACCAGGCTTCAAACTATTTGAACTTCCAGAAACTGGGCCCAAATTCCCACCTCAGTGCTGAGGTACACATAGGTGGGCTTGTAATAACTCCTCAGGCTGTAGCTCCCAATGACAGGCTCAGTTCCAGGCACACCACAGATCCCTGGACCACCCTCTCTCCCCTCTGAGTGGACTCACATAAACCAAGCTACAATACCCAAAAATTAGCTGGGGTCAGTGCCCCGGCCCAACTGGATGTTCTGTTCTCTCTTTATCCTGCCAGCCACCCAGCACAGTCCAAAACTGCCCACTATATACCCCAATGAGGACTAGGTCCGCCTGACCAGTGGGTGCTATACCGAAAGATGGAAAACTTGGAGGAGAGGATCACTATAGTTCACATCTCCAAAAAGGGATGCTTACATGAGGGTTGGGCAGCTACAGCTCCCCTCCCCCTTTCATATAGTAGCTAGCAGAGACAGCTAAATGAGAGGGGCCTGTGACCAGTGAAAGCAGAGTCACGTATGCCCCAGCTTCATTTTGATTCTACCTTTAGAACAGTATAATAGGGAGATTACAAGGGTCGAGCAGCTACAGCTTCCTTCCCCCTTTCACTTAGCAGCTAGCTGAGAAGTAAATGGGAGTGGCCTGTGACCTGTGAAAGCAGAGTCAGGTGTGCCCCAGCTCCATTTTGATTCTGCTTTTTGAAGTAGTACATTATGAAGATTACAAGGGTTGAACAGCTACAGCTCCCCCTAGCCCCCTTTCACTTAGCAACTAGCTGAGAGCGTTAAATGGGAGTGGTATGTGACCTGTTAAAGCAGAATCAGGTGTGCCCCAGCTGTGCTTTAAGCCTTTCTCTGCTAGCGGTCCCCTGCTCTGTGGCCCCCCACATGAAGGACCAGCTTGCAAAGGACATCAGCGTCTGCCCACTAGAGTCAGACCAATGAGGCAGCCAGCAGCCAAATTCTCTGCTCCCCTGCTGACCCAATATGGTGCAAGTGTCACCCTTAAGAACAGATTCTGTAATGTCAACTGACTTCTGCCAGCCAGGGAGTCAGCCATCAGCCAGGACCCCTGCTCATTCTATCCCCGGGTACACTAGTATTGTTTGGGTGGGTTACATTGTGGTGGGGAGTTGATTTGTTCAGTTGTTTGGGGGGTTTCTTTGTGGTGAGGAGTTAATTCCTTCAGTTGTTTAAGGGGTTGCATTGTGGTGGTGAGTTAATTCTTTGAGTCCTACATTACCTTGCTTGTAAAAAAAAAATTGGGGGAGAGAAAAAAAAAACATATGTATTTCTTGGTTTTCTCATACCTGTATCTGTGGTATAGCCAGAGTACCTGATAATTCCAGGGTCATATTTGTGCTTACTTGACTCATACACTGTCACTGTATCAGGATGTGCACAAGAGAGTAACTTACATGCCTTTATATTGTGCAAAAGCTGGTTGGTAGCAGATACACACTATCTGGGCATGCATTATGATCTAAACTAAGTTTATTTTAAATTAAGTTTTTCTCTCACTGATACAGTTCTTTCTAAGATGGGGTTCGGAAAGGAAGGTGCTCAGTTGTGGGGACTGTGGAGAACTCTTCTCCAGGGATGTGCTTTGGAGGATGGAGGGCACTGCCCCATCTGCAGGACTATAGCAGAGTGCCATGCTCATCTGGTAGCAGTGAGGGTAGATATATCTCAGCTGCTCACTTAGCTCAGCAGAAGCTCCCCCCCACACCCCCACTACCCCAGAGACTCACTGTCCATGGGGATGGAGAGTGGTGAGGCACAGGTGTGGCGGGGGGAGAGGATTAGCCATAAGTAGGTTATCTAACCCAGTACCATCCAGGACAATAAATTATTTCACACCCCTGGAGGAGGTTCGGGCACCTGACTCCGCCACGGGGGACTCCGGGTCAGTCAAAGGGAAAGGGCAGGACAAGGTGATGGCCCCCAATGGGACAAAGGTGCCAGGAAGGTCCTAGTGGTTGGTGACTCAATGATTGGATGGGTAGAAAAGGTGATGGAGGAGGGAGTTGGATGGGAGGGGGATGGTCCAATGCCTGCCTGGAGCATCAGCCATCTGGGATTTAGACAGAATAAGGAGGATGGTGGAGAGGGAGTAGGGGGAGCTGGGTGTGCTGGTACATCTGGCTACCAATGATCTGGCTAACCAGTTGATGGAGACAGTGAAGCATAACTTCCGTAGACTGGGGGAAAGATTGGTGGCACAATCAGCCTCCCTGGACTTTTCTGAAGTCCTCCCTGTTTGGGGCAGGGAGGGGAGGCAGGATAGGATAAGGAGTGCTGAAACAGATGAGTTTAACAGTGGGCTTATGGGGTAGTGTTGAGACGTGGGGTACCAATTGGTATGAGACTGGAGGGACTTCTGGGACAGGAGACTCTTTAAGGGTGACAGACTTCACCTGATGAGAGAGTGGGGCATTGCTCTGGGGCACAAGTTTGATGTCTATAGCACATATTTAAACTGACTGTGAGGGAGTCTGGATCTAGAGGAACCATGATGGATGGTGAGCAGAAGAGGATCCTAGATAGTACCCACGCACAGCCGGGGGACTGTAGCAACAAAGAGGGTAGTAGTGTTTACAGGACCAAGGGGATGGGCAATAATGAGGGGAAAACAAAAAGCAAAAGCACCAACAAGGGCAGGAGAAAACATGGAAACAGAAGGAAAGTAGCAAAGTTAGAGCAGGGCTCAGATGAACGGATTTATGCCTTAACAACAGGAGCCCAAGTAATAAACTTAGTGAGCTCAAGGCTCTAATGGCAGGCATTGAGGTGGACCTAGTGGCCATCACAAACATGTGGGCCAGAGATAATAATGAAAAAGAGATGATGGTCCCTGGGTATTCACTGTTCAGCCAGGATAAAGAAACTGGTGGAGGGGGAGGATTTGCCTTTTTTGTCAAGGAGGGCATTAAGGTAGTAGAAGATGGGTGCATTAGGGGTAGCAATGAGGAGGCTGAGTCAGTATTGGTGCAACTCATGGCAGCCTCAGGCAGGGAAAGTACGCTTTGGGGTGATCTATAGGCCTCCATGGCAAGGGGAAGAAAGGGGCAGAGAACTCAGAGAGGAACTTGAATGAGGGGTATCAAAGGGGGAAGTAGTGTTGGTAGGAGATCTGAACCTGCCAGACATTGGGATGTCCCTGTGGCAAACAGCTCCAGGAGTCAGGCCTTGCTGGATGCCTTCCAAGACTGTCTACTGGTGCAGCTCATTAAGGAACCCCCAAGCAGACCACAATCCTTGATGTGGTGCTCACCAACTCAGAGGTGGTGGGAACTGTGGGAGTAGTGGAGCTGCTGGGGACCAGCAACCATAACCCTGGTTTGAACTGGCCTTCAGGGCCAGCAAGCCGCAATCGAGAACTGAAGTCCTTGACTTTAGAAGAGTAGACTTTGATAGAAGCTGTTCAGGGATATGTTTGTAGGGGTAGAGGACATAGGTGGGGATGGAGGAGAGATGGGGGTAATTATGGGGGCCATCATCGAGGCACCTAAGGTATGCATAAGAACAGTAACAAAAAAACAGGTTTATGAGACTACTATGGTTCTCAGCAAGGGTCAGGAAAGTGGTATGAACCAAAAAGAAGGCAGTAGGTAGAATGGGAGGATTATATACTGAAAAACAGGGAGGCAAAGAGTGCCATTAGGGAGGCAAAAGCAGCCACACAGAACTGTGTATTGCAGAGGTGGTCATGAACTGAGAAAAACAGTTTTTCAGATATATTAGTGAAAAAAGGAAAAAAGGTGAGAGAATCATAAGGCCAGTTAAGGGGGCTAGGGTTACAGAGGAGGATGGGCAAAAAGCCGCTGTCCTGAATAATTACTTTTGCTCAGTTTTCACAGAGGAGGATGGCTGGTCTGTGCCAGTAAGTGGAGTCAAAGCACCCACTAAGTGAGTCCCGGAAATGAGACAGCCATTACTCAGGAAAGGGTCCTGGATGGGCTGGCTGCTTTAAGATAGATAAGGCCCCAGGACCAGATGGGTTGTACGAGGATACTCAGTGAATTAGCAGTGCAGCTGGCTGAACCACTGGCTGGCTTGTTCAACAGTTTGCTTAGGTCTGGGAAAGTTCCAAGGGATTGGAAGGTGGCAGATGTTGTATCGCTTCATGGGGGGGGCTGGGCAAGGAGCAACCAGGAAACAACATCTTGTCAGTCTAACCTCTATCATAGGGAAGCTGACGGAGTCACTGATCAAAGAGGACCTCATAGACTACCTGGAGAGCAATTGACTGGAAAATTTGATGCAGCATTAGGTAAACTAAAACCCATTATTATTGGTGAGTTTTAAAATAAACATACTTTGATTATTGTGTATTACAGCTAAGCTGGCAAAAATATTTTTCCATACATAATGTACCTTGTTATTATCATATGTTTCTTGGTGTTGACTCTGATTTTTTTGTGTACCCTGTGCCCGCCTAGGGGGAGGGTGAAAAGTATGCTTTCTCTGTCCTTCTCTCTCGGTGAGGCTGTTCCAGTTTTAAACCTACCCACTAGTAGGTTTGTTACCACAGTATGCTTGGCTCAAATAAGAAAGGGGTCCATTCCTGCACAGACAACAGGAGCCATTAGTTTGCATACAGGGCCTCTTTTTAATTTCAGGATACATCTGCAAAGACCTTAAAGATGATGTGGAAATTTATTTAACATTTTGGTAACAGGGAAAGGCACACTGAGCCAATGCATGTTTCCATGTGTGACTCTAGAGAGGGGGAAGGAGAGTACAGACTTGAAGAGTGATTACAAACATCCAGATTGCTTATATAATATATATTGGCTGTCGAGGCAAGGTGAAAATAAGTGGGGTTATCCCACTTGACCTACCAACAGCACAATACCTAGCTTTAAAATAAAGAACAGTACAAGAGTTCTTTAAGTGGCTGCAATAGTTGTGACCCGGGCACCATGTACTAATGGGCTACTACCCCTGGCTAATAACCACAATACAGGTTGATGGGTCTGGGCTCTTGTTCTGATGAAACAAAGGGGTTCATTACTATAAGATGGAAAATTAGTGTAGTGTCTCCACCCAGAGTGAAAGGATAAGTGGGTCAGATGGCAAGCCAGTACAACCCCCTGGGATGTTGTACCTTCCCACTTCCCCACCTAGTGGTCCCACACATGGATTAACATACTGGCCAGAGTGATGTTAAACATCACTTCCTCAGAGGCTGTCAAGAAAGAGGAGCAGTTGGACCACAGTGGTCTCAGGGAGGGTGAGGGTGGAGGAACAGAGTCACATCTGTCCAGTTGTGCCTTTTCACAATTCATTCACCATTCTGGTGGAGCATGGTTCCTATATCGAGGCATCCACAGTGGAGACCAAGGAGGATGCTGGGAACGTCCACAAGGGAGACCTGCAGGAGGGTGGCACTGGACCCCACAGGGAAAGGAAACAACTCCTGGTGGGGGACTCAATCATTAGGGGAGTAGAACTGGGGGAGGGAAGGGAGAGGGCAATAAGGTGCCTGCCCGGTGCCATGGCTTGGAGGGACAGGAAGTGAATCCTCAGGATCATGGAAGCAGTTGCCATGGGGAGGGAGCTGGATGTTATTGTCCACATAGGGACAAATGACCTGACTGGGAACAGGGTCAGAGCTATTCAGCAGGAGTTTGTGGAGTTGGGGAGGGGCACTAGACAAGTGGCATGCATGGTAACTTTCTTGGAAGTGCTACCTGTCTATGGCATGGATGAGGCTAGGGTACTCTGCACCATGGGATTCAATGACTGATTGAAAAACTGGTGCGGAGCTCAGGGATTTGGCTTCATTGGGGACTGGGGGTCTACCTGGAGGGATACAGGCATATACTGGTATGATGGTCTGCATCTGTCTGGGAGGGGAACCAGGATCCTAGGTGATAGGTTTAAATGCTTCATTGGCGAGCATTTAAACTAGCCAAAGGGGGGCACTAAAGAGAAGCAGGGAAATCCCAGCCCCCCCCACAAAACAAGGTAGTTAACAAAGTAGACACAAAGGTAGAGAAGTCAATAGGGAGCAGGAGAGGAGTAAAACCAAAAAAAGGCAAAGGCAGCAAGGACAGGGGTTGGCCTTAAAGGGATAATGCCATCAAAAAAATTGAGAGTGATCAGTACTAATGCCCATAGTCTGGGTAACAAGCTCCCTGAACTAATGGTCTTGATGGAAGAGGGATGCCTGGATATCATGGCAGTCACAGAAACAATGTACACAGAGAACCATAATTGTGATGTCAACATACCAGGGTACACAATCTACTGTAGAGACAGGGAGGGTAAAAGAGAAGGAGGAGTAGCTCTCTACTTAAGGTAAGGAATCAAAGCAACAGAACTAAAGGGTAAACAGGGAGAGGAGGAGGCACTGTGGGTCACCCTGGAGACAGGAAATGGCACCAAAATCTGCACAGGGGTTGTTTACAGACCCCCATGTCGGGGGAAGCAATGGACAAAGAAATGATTGAAGGAATCCTTAGAATGGCAGAAAAAGGAGAGATATTGTTGATGGGGGACCCGAATATGTTAGATGGTAACTGGAGCACCTTTACTGCAGCCACATCCAAGAGCAGGGTCATTCTTGATGCCCTACAGGGGGCATGCCTCAGACAGCTAGTGTTAGAACCCACTCTGGAGGAAGCAATCTTAGACCTGGTACTCTCAAATGGGGATGGAGAGAGGATCTCAGATTTAGAAGTGAGTAGCCATCTGGGAACAAGCGACCACCAGACAGTGTGGTTCACAATAATTCAGCTGTTGAGTCAAGTCATACAAAAGCAAGGGTGTTGGACGTTAGGAGGGCTGACTGGCAAAATGGGAGAGTGCCTCAGAAAAGCACTAGCAGACAAGCAAGAAGGAGGGGTGTGGAAAAATCAAAACTGCCATCAGAGAGACAACGAGCCTTTGTGTAAAGCAAATCAACAAAACAAAGGAAAAAGCCTCTATGGTTCTCAAAAGAGGTGGCAGGAAAGGTTAAGGAGAAAAGGATACCATTCAGGAAATACAAGGAAACACAAAAGCAGCAGGACAGATAACTATATCAGTTAAAGCAGAAGGAGGCAGGGGAATTAAGTCAGAATAGCAAAGTCCCAAATTTAGAAAAAGATAGACAACTCTGTTAAGAAGTGGGATAAAACCTTTTATAGGTACATTACAGAGTGAAGAAAGACCAAGGGAGGGATACTGAGGCTTAATAAAGGGGAGGGAATGTGAGCAGAGGGTTACAGCGACAAAGCAGGGAAACTGAATGAATACTTCTGCTCAGTATTCACAAAAGAAGAGGAGGGGGAGGTACCTAAACCAAACAATAGAAACACTCTGGATGGGTGTCGATACCAGTCCATTCACAGAAGAAAGAGTTCTGAAAGAACTCTTAAAACTGAAAGTGGATGAGCCGGCCCAGTAGCACTGAGGGTTGAGGCACTGGATGCCATGCTTCACACCACGCTGGTGACCTGGGTTCAGGAACAAGCCTGGGTCATTGGGGGTCAGCAGGAGTGGAGAAGGATCGAGCGTCCGAAGGACTGCTCTCCTCCGGAGAGGGGGGCAGGATGCCTCGGTGGCCTAGTGGCCTCTAGCAGTGGCTGGGGGCGAAGGCAGGCCATAGGCAGACTGGGGGATGTGCTGTGGCAAATGCCGGGAAGGGGTGTGTGTGGTAGCGTGCGTGCTCCTGTCCCTTAGTGTCATTGCACGCCACAGACATCCAAGGGGGAGAAAACAGAAAAATATGGGCATCAGTCATGGTGGCTTGATGGCCGTCTCCACAGGGGACTCGCTTGGTGATGAGGGTGCGTGGGCTCTACTGGATCCGGTCCTGGTGTGATAGTGCGAGGGGAGCTCTCCACCCTCCCCACCGGGGGAGCAAGCCATGGGGGTATGCCGCGGGCGAGAATATGGAGCCAGGGGTCCTTGGGATGGTGGCCGGAAACCTCAGGAGGATGCCTGGAAGTGTGAGGTAAGCAGACTGGTGGCCAGGGAAAAAAGTACCAACAAAAAAAAACAAACTGAAAGTGGACAAAGCAATGGGGTCTGATGGTATTCACCCAAGAATTCTAAAAGAACTAAGGCTAGAACTAGTGACACCACTGACTACCATTTTTAAAAAAATCATGGGAAGATGGGGTGGTCTGAGGACTGGAGGAGAGCATTGTGATTCCACTTCACAAAAGAGGGAGCAAGGCAGAGGCAGGAAACTACAGACCTGTTTGTTTGATCTCAGTGGTAGGTAAAATGATGGAATCACTTCTGAAATATAGAATTGTTGAGTACCTAGAGGTTGGCGGGACACATGACCCAAGGCAGCATGGATTCACAGTGGGAAGGTCGTGTCAGACCAATCTAATTGATTTATTTGACTGGGTGACCAAAGTAGTAGACCAGGGAAGGGCTGTGGACATGGCCTACCTAGACTTTAGCAAGGCATTTGACACAGTCCCACACAAAATATCAATATACAAGTTAGCCAGCTTTGGAGTGGGTCCCAAGGTGGTAACCTAGGTAAAAAATTGGCTGGACAACAGGATGCAGAGCGTAATAGTAAATGGAGTCCACTCTGAAGAAGGGGGGGTTACTAGCGGGTACCGCAAGGTTCAGTATTGGGACCAGTCCTCTTTATTGTCTTTATAAGTGACATTGTGGAGGGACTGGAAGGAAAAATATATCTCTTTGCAGATGACACAAAGATCTGCAACATGGTCGATACACAAGGTGGGGTGGAAAGGATGAGAAGGGACTTGGCAAGGTTAGAGGAATGGTCAAATGTATGGCAGCTTAGATTCAATGCAAAGAAGTGCAACGTAATGCACCTGAGAAACAAAAACCCAGGGGAAGAGTACACAATGGAGGGTGAGATACTAACATCAACAAAAATGGAAAGAGACCTGGGGGTAGTCATATCAGATGTCCTAAAGGTGGGAAAGCAATGTGAGAAGGCAGTAAGGAGGGCTGTGGGGATACTGGGATGCATAGGGAGAGTCATCAGCAGTAGAACACAGGAATTTGTTATCCCTCTGTACAGACAGTTGGTGAGACCCCATCTGGAGTACTGTGTGCAGTTATGGAGACCCCATCTCCGCAAGCACATAGACAGGCTGGAGGCTGTCCAGAGGAGGGCAACTAAAATGGTGCAGGGTCTGCACCAGAAGATGTATGAAGAGAGACTAAAGGAGCTTAATATGTATACCCTCAAGGAAGGGGGGGCCATGATAGAAGCTGTCAAGTACCTTAAGGGAATCAACAAAGTCCAAGAGGGTAGCATCTTTCGGAAAAAGAAATGTACAAGAACAAGGGGGCACAATTTGAAGATAGAGGGGGGATGGCTCAGAGGTAATGTGAGGAAGCATTTTTTCATGGAGAGGGTTGTGGATACATGGAACGGCCTTCCTGAGGAGGTCGTGGAGTCAAAAACAGTGGGGGAATTCAAGAATGCAAGGGACAGACATAAGACAATTCTAGTAGTAGGGTAGGAGGAAGTAGGCTGTTGGTTAACTAGGATCTGCAGCTTATCCATTAGGTAGGGAAATGGGCAGACTAGGTGGGCCAAGTGGTCCTTATCTGCTGTCAAATTCTATGTTTCTATACAGTAGTTCAAATAGCATAAAATCATACAATTCATGGCTATAGCTAATAATATGCTCACACTAGCTGCACTTACCAAACTGGTTCTGGCTATTGCTTAAAGCCCCAGTCACCTGTGGAGAAAAGCAAGTATTAACAGCAATACCCTTTAAGATTAGACACAATAAGACTGCACCCAGTAATGATATGCTTATGGAGAGTGTTAAAATAACCATAATCACCTTTTGGCCCGGAGTTAAGAATTTCACCTACTTGTTCGTAAAGTGGGGTCTGAAAAAGGCCATGTTAAATATTTTGAGGAAAAATATTAAAATATAAAAAAATGATCAAGTTATGAGTACAAGTTCAAAATGCAGTGAAATACATTGACGGCTTAGCTGATTTCCTCAGTTCCCAGTCTGGCATTGAAGAGTGAAGATGTATCTCTGGTCCAAAGAGGATGATGGCATTGGACCATCATTAGGTAAGTAAGGGGTAGTGTGTGTAGGGTGGTGGGTGCTGAATGGGAGTGTCGGGTGAGGAGAGGATTACCGCATTGGACCCTCCGTAGGTAAGTAAGGGGTAGGGGGTGTAGGGTGGTGAAATCTGAATGAGAGTGTCGGGTGGGAGAGGGTAATGGTGGCAGCAGCAACAGATATCGAGGGACCATTTTCTTCTTTACAGGGATTTGTAAAAAATTAAAGAGTATTAGGGATGTTTTTCTTTTTTTTTTTATTTGAGGTACCAACACTGGAGACTGGGCACCCCAATGTCGTTATCATGTTTGGTGACACAGGTGATGGACTCCTAGATGCACATGCCCAGAATCATGGCATCACCATCTCAGTGTACTGTACTTACTCATGGAATGGGGTGAGCATTAGGATTGGCAACCCCAAGGCACACCCCACACCTGTTGCTGCCTGCAGGGTGGGGATGGGGTGTTAGGGTTAGAAACCCTAATACCACATTTCCCTACTTTTGGTGCTTTAACCCTATCTAGTGCATTAACAAAGTTTTTTGCATTGAATTTCCTTACTTTTTGAGATTGTACTTTTTCTGTAATTAGTTTTTATAAACGATAAGTATTTTTCTGTCATTAGTTTTTATAAACGCATGAGTTACTATAAAAAAACAACTTTTGACCATATTCAGTGGAAGTTGTGGGATTCAAACCCAGATGTCTAGGTTCATAGCCTAGAGCCTTAGCCACTGCACTGTATTGCCTCCTTTGATATCACTGTGTCAATGTTCTGTTATCAAAAGTCATGACAATTCCAAACCAAAACTGCCAATAATACTGTATGTTCCTGTTTCTCTATATTGACAAAAGTCTTTTTTTAATTTGCATATTTCTAAGCTGTTAACGTGTCTGGAACTTTTTCAATTCATATGAAGACAAAATCAATGTTCTAATGCCTATTTTAAAATATGTTAAAAAAATACTATTTTTCTTTGATAGCCCTAATGTTTAACATGGTGACTTGTAGCCCATGGGCTCAATATTCAAAACTTTGCCCGGGGGAAAAAATTAGCACTGCCCAACAGGCAAATTAGCCCACAGTCAGTGGCACGCAATATTCAAGGGACTAGCTCGAGGCAAAAGCTGCTGAATATAGCGGGCAAATGAAGGTGGGCAAACATGGCTGTGAATGCAGTGCAAAGATAGCCCAGCAAAGAAAATCACTCTGAATATAACAACTGGGCAGAGCAAACAGCAACAGCAGACCAGTGTACACACAGGTGGAGTCAGGCAAAGGTGAAGTACGTGGCCACTGTAGGTGCAAGAAAAGAAGTCTTGCAAAATAACTGCAAACAACGTTGCAGGCCAAATACTGTAGAACAGTGCTAGGGTCCAGACAGGTTTGCCCTGGGAAAACATGTTTGCCCAGGGCAAACACATTAGCCAGGGGCAAAAGTTGCCATACTCAACACAGATATGTAAATTAGCCTACTTAGGCATTCTGAGGGCAAACAGCCACATTAGCATGTCATTATGGTCTGATTTGCATGCATTTCCATGTGCAGACTGCCCAGGCTATTTCAGAGTGCACACAGCACCACCTGTATGTCAGACTGTAACTACAGGTTGGTAGCTGCAGGCTAGGTTTGCTCACAGCACCACCTGTATGTCAGACTGGATCAACAGGTTGGTAGTTGCAGGCTCAGTTTGTACACAGCAGCACAGACTATTGTGCCTCAGGGGACTAGCACCACAGACACAGGTGGTTGTGCTGCATGCCATAGACATGTAGCTGTTCCTGCTACTGTGTTTATCATACGCTACAGTACAAAAGGTAGCTGTATTGTGGGGGACACATCAAAGCAGACCATGTTACATGTAGCATTGAATGCTGCTGTCCACACATAGACAGGCCAATCTAGCAGGTATGTACTTACAGTGGGCACGCAGTCATACTGTCCTGTGACCCACAAATGCTGTGCCAATGGTAAGGAATTCTCACAGTGCCACACACATGGCTGGCTGTGTGTGATGGCGTGCATGTACAGCTGTGGGGCATGTGCCCGGGGGGGCAGGCACATACCATCATACAGGCTCACTGATGGCAGGGGCATTCCCATCATTGGACCATGTTTACTGTGTGGATGATCCTAGTTGTGTGGTACCACCTACTATGTGGTGCATCCCCGGCACCTGTACACCCTCCCCTCAGTGCAGCTTGTCTGTGCTGTATTATGGTGGTGTACCCCATATGGAGGGATTGGGTGTGTGTGCTGCATGTACCCACTGACAGGGTGTCAACTTGGTACTAGTCCACCCTAAACTGCCTGGCAGGGTTAAGACTGGTGCCAGATGATGGTGTCATGGCCACTGCCAGGATAACACGTTAGGACTCATGGCTGGTACCATTAGTTTGCAGCATATCTCCTCCTTGGCATATGGTGTGGCTCAGGGTGGTTTTCTGCCCCTTCTTCTGCCCAGTGATTGCAGCCATCAGGTGCACCATGATACTGTTGTTGCATAGAGCCCTGTTGCCTGTTGCTGCTGTGTTCACACCCCCCCCATCCTTGTTTTGCCCTGAGTTAAGACAACCTTTTTCTGGGTGGTAACTTGCACCAAGCTAAGTATCATGCAAATGCACTTAGCTCGACACTAATGCGCTGAATATAGCATAGTGCCTGTATTCATGTACTTGCCCCCTCTCTTTGCCCAGTACATACATTATCACTTTGCGCGATGCTATTCCAGTTTGCCCACGCTATTTGGTCTTTTGGCAGTAGAGGACCTGGCAGAAATAGGCAACCAGCACAAACGGTTTCCAGCGCATTGCAAAGTTTTTGAATATCTGGCCCCATGTTTCAAAACAATTCACATCTTCACTCTGTCAGTATCCAAAAAGTAAACCAAAAAGAAATTGTAAACTGTGGTTTTGAACAGACCAAGCTTCCCAAACAGAGATAGGTTGCAGTTTTCACCCAGTTTTGGTCTGAAATTTTCAGGGTAGAAAGTGTATGCCACAGAATGGTGCCTTTCATTGGTTTGGTGAAAAATATCAATCTATTCCCAAGTCAAAAGCATGTGACATTTTGGTTCTGAGCATGCTCAGTAGGGTATCAAATGTCTAGCCAAAAGACCCTACTAAGCATGCGCAGAACTGAGATTTCAAATCCTTATAACTTTGGAACAGATAAATATTTCTTCATCAACCTTGTGAAAGGCACATCTGTTGGTCAAGAACCTTCCTTCCCTGAATATTTCAGAACAAAACTCCAAACCATCTGGGTGCCAGACAATGACAAAGAAAAGGAAAAAATATGATTTGTTTTGCTTTTTCCAGTATACAGTTCTTGGAATCTACACATCCAACTGGAATGAAACTTGGCAAGTCAAGAGAACCACCCTCTAATACTGCACATGCAAAATGTTGTGCAAATCCTTCAAATTGTTGCAAAGGTTTGACACAGAAACCCTTGCTCAATCCTAGCTATAGTGGCACTATCGTGCCATTATAATATATTCTGTATATACTGTAGATACAGAGTAAATCTTGCCAGGATGAAACACAACTCTACAGCATTCTGCAGTAGAGTTACTGCAGAAAACAATGCAATATCAATGGGATTTAACCCCTTAGTCATGCAGGAAACTGAGACACTGCACTTCATCCTGGTGAGCTTCACTGTACACTGTATATAAATATATTAATAGTTTCTTCCCTGTTCAATGGAATTGCACTACATTTTGCATGCACAGTCTGGGGGGGGGGGCAAGGTGTTTTAATTTGCCAAGTTTTGTTCCAGTCAGAAGTGAGGATTCCAAGATCCAGATACTGCATTTTTAGGAAAAATTGTTGGGTTTTTTTTTGTTTGTTTATTTTGTCATTACCTACAGCCCAGACAGTTTGGAATTTTGTACTGAAATTTTCAGGGTAGAAAGGGTATGCTACAGAATAATGCCTTTCATTGGCCTAATGAAAAAATATAAATCCATTCCCAAATTTTAAGTATCTGAAATTTTGGTTCTGAACATGCTCAGTAGAATATTAAATATCTATCCAAGTGACCCTACTGAGCATGCTCAGAACCAAAATTTCAAATCCTTATAACTTGGCAATGGATTAATATTTCTGCACAAAACTAGTGAAAGGCACATTTGTGGGCCAAGCCCTTTCTACCCTGAAAATTTCAGACCAAATAACCATCAGGGCACTACATGATAAAAAAAAACAACAAAAAATGACAATTTTTGAAACTTTTTTTGCTATCTAGATCTCAGAATCTGCACATGTGGCCAGAAGCAAACTTGGAAAGTCAAGATATCTACCCTCTGAGACCGTGCATGCCACATTTCATGCAACTCCATTGAATATTTGCAAAAATATTAAAGTGCGAAGATGGTGTCTCACAAAAAAAGGATTTTTTTCCTCACAAAAAAGGATTGGCCCCTCACAACAAAGAATCCTTTTTTGTGAGACCAAATTCTTTTGTCATTCCAGGAAGAAATCCACAAGAATGAACTGAACATGCTCAGCACTCAAAACTTTAAAATTAAATAACTTTGGAACAGATTAATATTTTTTTACCAAACCAGTGAAAAGCACTTCTTTGAGGCAAGCCCTTTCCACCCTGAAAATGTCAGACCAAAATTCCAAACTGTTTGGGCACAGTAAGATGACAAAAAAGCACACACAAAAAAAACAGTGATTTTTAACATTTTAGCACTATGCGCAGCTCAGAATCCACAAATCCGATCAAAACGAAAGTAGGTACATCAAGAGAGCTACCGCACAAGACTGCACATGCAAACTTTCATGTAAATCCATTGAATGGTTGCAAAGTTATTAAAGTACAAAGTTTGAGGTTTAACATAGAAACCCCTGCTCAGCCTTAACTGGCACTATAGTTAGGGTTGAGTAAGCACTTTAATGTTAAACCTCAAATTTTGTACCTTAACAACTTTATCACCATATGATGGATTTGCCTGAAATTTTGCATGCACAGTCTGGCACCATAGCTCTCTGGATCTGGCAAGTTGTGTTATGGTTGGATATACGTTTGCGGAGCTGCAGAATGCAAAACAAACACAAAAAAATGGACTTTTTCAGCGTTTTTTTTGTCCGCGCCCACAGCCTGCACAATTTATTTGTTTGGTCTGAAATCTTCAGAGAAGATGCGGTCTGAGTCATTGATGTGCCTTTTGAAGATTTGGTGTAAACATATTAAACCGTTCAAAAGTTATTCAAAAAACCACATTTTCCATTATAGTCAATGAGGAAAAAATATGTGTCTCACGAAAGTGTCGCAAGTACAGTTTCCCTTTTGCAAATGGACCTTTTACTTTCATGCTGTCGCCATCTTGTTTTCATTTAATGAGAGAGAAAAATGCCTGGAGTTTAAATTTGGGACCATCTTGGTAAACACTGACTGTTGGGTTTACCTAGTCAGGTCCTGAGGATGCCAGCCCTATCATTTTTGGGCGGTAAAACCCCCTAGAAATACCATTTTTAAAATCAGCTCCACAGTACTATTGCAAATCATGGGAAAAACTGCCATGACACTTTCGTAAATGCAAAAGTTTCGTGCTGTTTGTTGCGAAACTTTCGCAATTTGCGAAATAACTTTGCCCAAAATATTGCAAATCTTTGCCATCCCCCTGAAGCAAAACGGTTGGGGCTTTTGGGCTCAAATTTGCAGGATGGCAAGCCCTGGTACCATAGATGTGCCTTTTCATGGTTTCATGCCAAAACATTCAACTGGCCCAAAGTTACAGTATTCCGAAGTTGTGAAATTTCCCATTTGGCACCCGTATCTTGAAAACAAAGCAAGATATGGAGTTTTTGCTACCCACAGCTCAGATCACCTCAGAAACAAGTTTGGAAATCATAGATTACACCAGCAGTGGAATTGTTTTCCCACTTGCTATGGTTACGGAGATCAAATCAAATCAAATCATCTTTATTTCTAAAGTGCCTTTCAAAACCAAGGCCGCTGTACAAAAGGATCACACATACATATAAATTAAGACAATCATAAATTAATCAACCATAACTAGGATACGCTAAATGAAATAAATATGTCTTTAACTCCATTTTAAATTTCTCAATGGTTGGACATTCTCTCAACCAACGAGGTAGATAATTCCACAGGGTTGGTGCTGAAAAGGCAAAAGCACGAGATCCTGATGTTTTTAATCGAACCCTGGGAATCTCCAGCAATCCCTCATTGGTGGAGTGGAGAGGATGGAGGGGGCAATAGGGTACCAAGAGATCTTTCAGGTAGCCAGGTCCCTGATCATGTAGGGCTTTAAAGGTTAGTAAACCAACCTTATAGGTGATCCACCACCTAACAGGCAGCCAGTGCAGTTCACGGAGCACAGGTGTAATATGGCTGGATCTAGAGATCCTAGTCAAAAGTCTGGCCACCACATTCTGCACCAGCTGCAGGCGGCAGATATCAACCCCAGATAGCCCTAGGTAGAGGGAATTACAGTAATCAAGATGGGTAGTGATAAAGGCATGGACCAATGTTGGTAGATCACCCAGTGGAACCAGGTGTTTCACCCGGGCGATATTCCTCAGATGATAAAAAGAGGATTTGACTATGGCTGATACCTGAGATTTTAAGGTCAAGCCATCATCAAAAATAACGTCCAGGTTCCGTACCCGATCAGAGGTAGTGAGCGACATACCACCGAGAAATAAGTACAATGGTTGTCCAGCCCTCAAACCAACCACCGGATGACCTGGGTCCACTGCCAACACCTCAGTCTTATCAGGATTCAGTCTCAGCCAGCTAGAACTCATCCATAATCTGATTTCAGCAAGGCAATTATTTAGCACGGAGCGAGCATCATCTTGCCTGGGCAGAAAGGAGAAATACAGCTGAGTATCATCTGCATAGCAGTGAAAATCCAGACTGTATCACCTGATGATATCCCCAATGGCAGCATATACACTGCAAACAACATGGGTGCTAGAATGGAACCCTGCGGTACCCCACAAGACAGGGAGTGACTGCCAGAGGAATAAATTCCAGTGGTAACTCTCTGAAACCTGTCTGTGAGGTAAGACTGAAACCATTTGAGGACTGTTCCAGACAGCCCACAATAAATCCGCAGGTGCTCCAACAGCACACTATGGTCTACAGTGTCAAATGCTGCAGAGAGATAGAGAAGGACCAAGATGGTACATGCCTTTCGATCTCTAGCCATTAGGAGATCATTCAACACCCGGACAAGGGCAGTCTCCATGCTATGCTTCTTCCCAAAAACAGATTGGAGAGCATCATAGACATTGTGAGTTTTAAGATGATCATCCAATTGTAACGCAACCATCTTTTCAATAACCTTACCAACAAAAGGCAGGTTAGAGATAGGCCGGTAGTTAGCTAGACAATCTGGATCCAAGGAGGGTTTTTTAAAGAGTGGTCGAACTACCGCCTCCTTGAGGGGATCAGGAAAGATCCCCCTCTCCAAGGATTTCCAGACAATATCAGCAAGGATCGGGCAGATAACTTCTACACATCCTACTAAAAGGGTTGTAGGACCCAGATCCAAACTACAACTGGTTGGTCGCAATGTTTGGATGATCTTCACAATGTCAGTGAACTCCAGCTGGCAAAAATCTGACTAGACAGACCGGGTGCATAACACTTCCCGTCAACAACTGCAATCCCTCAAAGGAGAGGTCGGACCAATACCAGACCTGATGCTGGCAACCTTATCTGCGAAAAATCGAGTGAACTCCTTGTATCTTAGCTGAGAAAAGGCTTCTCTGGGCTGGAGACAGATTGGATTGCACAATCTGTCAACAGTCCAGAAAAGCTGAGCCGGTCGATTTTGTGAAGCAGAAATCTCCCTGGACAGAAATTCTGCCTTCTTACGGGTGATTTCTGATTGATAGCCATCAAAATGTGCCATCAACCTAAGCCTGTCAGCATCATTACTGGACCTCCACCAGGCTCTCTCCAACCTTTGACCAACTCTCCTTAACTCCTTCAAGGAGCCATCAAACCAAGGGCTCCTTAAATGGAGGATGAGAGGCCAAACACGAACAGGAGCAATCTTGTCCAGAGCATCTCCCATAGCCTTATTATAGGCTAATACGAGATCATCTGGACTCATGCATTCACCAGACAAGCTCGATAGATCCAATACCACCATTAGGTCACTGGGATTAATACCCCTTAAAGGGCAGTACTGAACCATCTCCGTAGGGGCAGACCTATTAGGGGGAGCCCTGAAACTGAACCTTATGGTGTGATGGTCAGACCAGCTGACTGGTTCCACCCCAAATCAGCAATCTCCATACCCAGAAGAAAGATCAGATCCAATGAATGACCTTTTACATGGGTTGAGGAGGTAACTACCTGTGTTAGGCCCAGCGACATCATCAACTGGAGGAGATTTTGACCAAAATATGAAAGTTCATCATCAACCCAGGCATTAAAGTCCCCCAGAATTAACAATCTGAGGGACAGCAATACCAGGTCACGATGAAGTCTGCTATCTCCTGCAGGAATTCTCCACCATCTCCTGGTGGACAGTAGATGAGGAGGATTCCACAACCTACACCCTCACCCAAGATATATTCAAAGGATCTGGTACTTCCCAATGGCACATCCACGAGGCTCAGCTCAGTCTTAAACATAATGGCTATACCCCTGCCCCTACGATCCAACCTTGAATGGTGTATCACCGAGAACCCGGCTGGTGTTGCGGAAGCCAATATAGGGCCTGGATTTTTATCCAACCAGGTCTCAGTGATGCAAGCCAGATCAGTTGACCCAACAAGATCAGCTATAATAGCTGTCTTGTTTTTAATAGATCTGGCATTGCATAACACTGCCAAGGTTGGATGAGCTGTCTGGGAAGACCTCAGATCCTGCCTACTAAAATCTGAACCCTTGGGTATGGGGACAAGACAAGAATTACCTCTATCTTGGCTCCATTTTGTCCCAGGGCGTCTCCTGGATCCCACCACCCCAATCCACCCTCCCCCCTCCTGTCCCCCACTAGACTCAGCTCTCCACCTTCTTTTACATTTCCTCAAAATGCCCAAAGCACAACACCTAAAATAGGTGTCAGACGATAGTGGTGGACATACGAAGGGACACAGTTCCCTGAGTCTGGTGGGGGAATAATGCCCAACCATCACTAAATCACCCCAACACATTATAATAAATAATACAAAAACAACATACAATAAACAAAAATCAAATACAAGCAAATAATACGTAATCAAACACTTATATAAAAATAAAATGGGGCATTAATATATACATAAATCCTAATTGTCCAGCATTTCCCAGATATAGGCAGCTTAAAAACTATTTCCTTTAAAATAGTTAGTTAAAACAATCCAAAATAAATCTTATAAATCAAACAAAACAAAAAGAAACTCCATTAAGTGTCCATTCTAAAGAGAGTTCAAGTCCCAAAAAAATAGAAATAAATAGATAGACTTACATAAATAATAATAAATACAATACATTTTCAACCCCTGGTACTCTCACTACCCTGGGAATCAAATACATATAGTAAAATAAATGATAAAAATTCCCAGGCACTCACACTACCTGGAAAAAATAATAATAATTTGGGCACTCTCACTGCCCAAACAACAATAAAATAATTCAAACAAAAAATAAAAAAAAAAATCAAACAGCAGGAAATGTTCTTTCCAAGAAAATGTCTTAATGAGTTAATTCTTCTTTAAACTCAACAATCCATGGTCCCAAATCCTAATAAAATTAAGCTCCAAATCTTCAAAATTGAGTCAGCAGTCAGTCCGATGATTTAATCAGCCTTTAAATTCCATTCCAAGGGTTCTCTGGAAAGACCAAGAGTGTGCAAGCCTCACCAAAAAGTAAAGGGATATCCCATTCCTCCCCTCTACATCACCCAAACTAATCAAATTTCCCACCACCTGTGACTCACAACTACAGACGCCTTAAGGGTAAACAATAAAGTATACCCCCAGGGCAACTTAGGAGACCTCCAAATCCTCCTCTGGCACCCCAGAGGCAGGCGAGGCAACTCCCGTTCGGTCAGAGGCAGTACAATGGGAAAAACAGCCCAAGATGTAGGGAGGAAGGATTCCCCACCCAGCACCACTCAATGACCCCCAGCACCCCTAAACTCCAAGGAGCAGCAACTGAAGATCACCGCAAGAATACTTGGTAGTTCAAACCATTCACAAACATCTCCTGTCAGTACTCTCTCAGACGCTTCACAATCACTGCTACTCAAGACCGCCGACTCCACGGAGATTTCTAAGCTTCAAACCGAGCAGTCACACATAAATGGTTTAATTTCACAATAATGCGAAGAAAGCACTCTCACCACACCGCTGCTTGCACACAGATGTAGTCCTCATAAATGTAGTCCTCTAATCCAATAATTCACTCGAATTAACAGCAGTTTTTAATCATAAGCCAGTCTTTCGAATTCAGGCAGGCAGCAGCTCCAGCAACAACTCCACAAATCACGAATCTTAAATCGGGATTTGGGATATAATAAACAAAAAGTTAAAATACATGCAGTTTCCAGCTGTTTCCACAGCCGTAGCAACAATGATGACTAAAACTCCTGTATATCAGGGAGAACAGCCAACCTGAACTACAGATCCGAAAAAATGCTCAGAAGTACTAATCTAACTCACTAAAACAGCCCTAACTAAACTAAAATTGCTAACTAAGGGATAATAAACAAAAAACGCACTTGAAATAAGAAATGAGAAAAAATGAAACAAACGAAAACACAACTTCCAAGCTCAAGCCTCAGGCAGCTCACACACTGCCGCCATCTTGGATGTCCGCACCACCTGCACCATAGCGCAACTAGGGAGGGGAAGCTGAGCAGCTTTAGTGTCACAAGGGTTCCAAGGGTGCCTTTTCAGCGTATTTCAGTGCTCATATTTTGTAATCAATGCAAGATACAAATTTTGTTGATTTATCTTGTGCGAAGTACTCACTGTCATGATTACAACGGCACTGGAATTTTTTTCCTAGCCGCTACGATCACTGAGATGTTAGCAAACTAGTGTTACAAGGGTTCCTTGCCCTGTAGGGCTGTTGTATAGATCCGTAGTTGTGTGTAAGGGGGAGCACAGGGACTGGAGGGCCCATGCTCCCACAGATGCATACCATTACACAACGAATGGGCAAAATGAAGGGAACGCAGGGCCTGAAGGGGCCTGTGCTCCCATTAACCAGTTACATTACACTTTCTCAAAAAGAAGGGAAATTCATGGCAAAAAACTCCATTGATGCATCAGTTAGGGTTCATAGCACACCAACAAAAGCATGGAAATGTGCTGTTTGGGTTACCACCCCTACCAACCCACCCCTCCCCCTCCACACACCAACAGGCATTGGGGTGTGCATTGGGGTTGTTGTGCCTAACTCTCACCCCATTCTCCTATACTGTACCACCTTAACTTGTTTACGCATGAAATGGGGTGAGAGGCTGACAGCCCCAATGCACACCTCAATGCCTGTTGGTGTGTGGAGGGTGGGGGGTGGTAGGGGTGGTAACCCTAACACCACATTTCCATGCTTTTGTCGGTGTGCTGTGAACCCTAACTGATGCATTAATGGAGTTTTTGCCATAAAGAATATATATATATATACCGTGCTACCTTAGTTAGGGTTGAGGAGCCATTTCTATGTTAAACCCCCAAATTTTGCACCTTAATAACTTTGCAACCGTTTGACGGATTCGCCTGAAATTTGGAATACACAATCAAGAACCATAGGCCTGGGTAGCTGCCAAGCTTCGTACTGGTCAGATACACAGCTGTGGCGTTATTAAGCGTGATTTGCGCGCGTGTTTACGCTTTTTCTGGATTTCTACGGTCGTGCGTACAGGTCGCACGGTTTGCACAACTGGCCCGAAATCTTCAGGGAACGTGTGGCCAGGATCCCCGATGTGCCTGTCAAAGATTTGGTGAAAAAATATTAAACGGTTCAAAAGTTATTCCAAAAACAATTTCCCATTATAAGTCAATGGGAAAAGTTAACAAAAAGTTCAACACTTTCGCAAATGCATTTTTACTTTCGTAAATGGGCCTGTTACTTTTGCAAATCCGCCATTTTTTTTTCAGTTGGTGATCAAAAAAATGCTTGGCATTTAAATTTGGGACCCTTTAACAACCTAATTCTTTTTGTATTCACCTAGTCGGACCCTGAGGATGCTAGCCATGTCTTTATTTTGGGGTAAAACACCCCAGAAATATGTTTTTCAAATTTCTGGAAAAAGTACTTTCACTAGAGTCACGTGATGCGCCTGGAGGAACAGCAGCTGCTTTGAGACTCTCCCCGCTCCGGTGTTACAATCTACGTTATTTTTCACATTCTAGCTCAGTTTACTAAACTAAACCCACTCTAATAGCAGCGATCTATTGCAATTAATGCCTTTCGGCGGTCGGGCACAAGATGGAAGAAACCCGCGGGAGCTCGGTAGCAATACAAGCGCAGTTCGTCCCAGCAGACCCTCAGGATGAATTAACCCCTACTCGGTTTCTGGTGAACTCTCAACAATAAAGGAAGCCCTTTTCAAATTAATAGAAGATGTAGCAGAATTCAAACCTGACTAACGCAGCTTGCTCGAAGAGTCACTGATGCCCGAAGCCAATTCGTGGCAGCTGGAAAGAAGCACTGACAAACTCGGCCCAGCCATGGTCGAGTGCAAGAGAGCGGTGGCTAAATTAGAGGATCGTCTCGACGATCTCGAGGGAAGGAATCGCCGCAACAATTTGGTCCTTTTAGGGCTTCCAGAAGGTGAGGAAGGCCCGAATACAATTCTGTTCTTGCAGAAGTTTCTAAAGAAAACAGTCGGGCCCTCGCCTAATGGGCCGGAATACATCATCGAAAGGGGCCATCGGGCCTTAAGGGCAAAATCACCTTCATCAGACCCCCCCAGGCCTCTAATTTTCAAGCTCCTCAATTTCCTTGATCGGGAGCATATCTTGAAAGAGGTGAGGAAATTGCCTGCAATTTTATGGGAGGGCAAGAAGCTTTGGGTGGTTCCTGATTTAACGCTGAAAATACGCCTGGCAAGGGCCAACTTCCGACCCATTACATCCAAACTGTGGGCCGCAGGAGTCAAACACCGCATGTTGTACCCGGCTAGGCTGGAGATCTCGTTCAAGGATGGCCCAAAGCGATTTGACACACCGGAGGAGTCTTTAAAACACCTTAACAAGATGATGCCTGACTTATTCCCAAAAGGGTGACTAGATCTGCAGTCGGGACATTTTTCTTTCTCTGCTTTCTACTCTCAAGGACTATAGAAAGACTGCTATCACTTTAGTGTGCTAGAGCGGCACTTGATGTAGCTATATCTGGACTTTTTCTATGGACATTTAATTGTTCACGAACTGGGGGAATATATATTTTATATGGAGGGATGTCATGATTGGAAAGAGGGGTAGCCCTAATAATATGTTTTATACTCGCTTGATAGGGCTGGCAACCGATGTATTTATGTGCGAGTTACTGCACGCCTCAGTTCCTTTTTCTCTTCAGTTAATATCCAGGACTTCTGGAGGTAGTTTAATTTAAGGCTAGTCTCAGCATGAGATTTGTATTGTCTGGATACCTGCGGTATGGGTAATACTCGTTTTGATATAATAACTTGATAACATATCAACCGGATATGTAGAGGGGACTCTCAATGTTTCTTCCTAAAGAACTGCTATATGAAGTTCTGGGTCCCTCAAGTTTACTCTCTGTAATTTAGGGTACTCATTCGGTGTATTATGAGTGGTTGTCAGCTTTTCTTGCCCCTCAATGAGATATACTCTGATACCTATTATCTACGAGTGTAAACTGCATTACAGGGTGGATCTATTGTTTTTTCTTTTAAGGTTACCGTTATTGCACTTTTAGGGGGGCAATACTTTAGTCAGGGATTTATATACTTCTGTCCATGTTTTCGGGAATGTGATACTTATTCTCATTTGGCCACGGGGGGGGAGGGGCTCGTACTTCAGAGCACGTCATGGTCCGGTGGTTCTGAGTCGACCATGGGCGGGAGGTTGGTGTAGGGAGGTTGGGATGGGGTAAGGAAGTTTCTAATGGGTGTCTTTTTTTAAGGTTGGGGTATGTGGGGGATATTAGGGTGGGTGCAGGCAGCTTCCAAATGATCCTATTTTTATTTGTTGAATTACCATATGGTTAGCAACCTGAATATCATTTCCTGGAATATAAAAGGGGGGAAGGATAATAAGAAAAAATACGTTATTTTAAATCATTTGGCACATCTGGATCCATCAATTGTTTTTCTTCAAGAAACTCATATGCCCCAAGAGCAGCTCCATCACTTTAAGAAAAGGTGGGTAGGTCAGGTTTTTGGAGCAGGGATCTCCTCTAGCAAAAGAGGGGTAGCCATTTTGGTGGCAAAAGGAATCCCCTTTTTTCCTACAGAGATCCTCTCTGACCCTGATGGTAGATATGTTACAGTCTCAGGGAAGCTGGGGGGAGTTAACATAGTACTGGGGTCTATTTATGGCCCGAATCAGGAGTCACCCTCCTTCTTCACCCAGCTGGCTGTGTTAATTGCTCCCCTTGCAGATAGTCCTGTTATTTTAGGAGGAGACTGGAATCAGGTACAGTCCAACCGTATTGATCGTTTGTGGTGCAGAGCTGCAGGCCTGTCTCCATCCCAGAGGGCGCTGGCAGAGTTAACCTCCTCCTTGGGTCTAATTGATCCGTGGAGAATGATTAATCCCACCGCCAAAGAATTCACTTTCTACTCTCCCCTGTTCACAGAAGCTATTCTCGGATTGATTTTTTCCTGATTAGCTACCAGGTTCTTTCCTTTATTTACGAAGTCACTATAGAGAGTCGGGTAATCTCAGATCACTCACCCATTGGTTTTCGATGTCGTCCACTGTCTGCTCCACTTAGATCTTATTCATGGTCTTTAAATGTTTCTTTATTGAAGGATCCCAAATTGCTAGGTCATTTTTGCTCCTTTATGTCCTTTGCAATTACATCTAATTGGGGCTCTATCAATGCGGTGGACCAGACGTGGTCGGCCCTAAAGGCCGTATGGAGAGGCGAGCTAATTAGGCTAGCACGAGTTCATAAAAAGAAAAGGACACGCCTTCTATCCAACTGTTTAGAGAGAATTAAAGTTCTAGAGCTTATGGGAGCAGATGTGAGATCTACTGGTCATGATCAAGAATTAGCTACACTCAGGGCCTGGTACACAGGCACGTTACGGGAAGGGGTTGAGAATCGAGCCTCTAAACTAAAGGCCTTATATATAGGACAAGGTAGTAAAGCTGGAAAAATTCTAGCGTGGCAGTTGAAACAGAGAGCAACAGCCAAGAGTGTGGCAGGGCTGAAACACCCTGAGACTAATAATACAGTTTCCGATCCAGAGGGCATACTAGGAATCTTTTTTGACTTTTATAAAAACTTATACTCTAATATGCCCCCTTCTTCGGACAGGAACACTAAGATAAGGGAGTTTTTTGGGAAGGGTTCCTTTCCCTTCACTCTCGGAAGAGAGTAGTCAGAGGCTAGTAGCTCCTTTCTCTCAAAAAGAGATTGTCGAAGCTATTGATGCTCTAAAGATAGATAAAGCCCCGGGGCCGGATGGATTTACAGCCCTTTTCTTTAAGTCGTTCAAAGATCTTTTGATACCGTTACTACAGCAACTTTTTGTTTTTTGGCAGGAGCACGGGATTAAAGACCCATCCCTTTTGAAGTAGAATTATTTTACTACCTAAACCGGTAAACCATTAGATCTGGTGGGTAACTACAGGCCAATCTCGCTATTGAACATCGATGTTAAAATTTATGCCAAGATTTTGGCCACCCGTATCAAATCCTCGTGGTTAGACCTAGTGAGTCCGGAACAGGTTGGTTTCATGGCGGGTCGTTCGTCAGGGGACCATTTCAGAAAATTGTTTTATATAATTTCTGCATCCTCGAGCCCAGATATGGAAGCATCTCTGGTGTCTTTGGATGCAGAAAAAGCTTTTGATAGGGTGGAGTGGAATTTTATGTTTCAGGTATCATCTAAATTTGGTTTTCAGAGAAATTTTGGACTTTATTCGGGTTCTTTATACATGTCCCTCAGCAAGGATTCAATGCAACAATTTGATCTCAGCTGTTTTTCCCTATCATGGGCACACGTCAGGGATGTCCCTCTCCCCTACCTGTTTAATTTGTATTTGGAACCTTTAATCAGGGCCATTAATAATGACAAACAAGTTCAAGGAATCTGCATAGGGAGGTCGGAGTATAAGCTATCAACTTTTGCTGATGATATACTCCTACATCTTCGCAATACTCGGAAATCACTTCCCCGTTTGTTTCAAATTATTTCGGATTTTAGTAAAATTTCGGAATATATAATTTGAACAAAAGCAAAACTATGGTCTACTCGCTTTCCCCCTTTCTGCAACAAAGTTGGTGCGCATCCTTGGGCCTACAATGGCAGCCTAAGTCCCTGCAGTACTTAGGAATTCAAATTTCTAAGGACTTAACTGATCTGGTAGACTTAAATTTTAAACCTTTATTTGGGTCGGTTAAGGAGAACCTGGAAAGGTGATCAAAGCTTCCATTATCCTTCTGGGGGAGAATAAATACAATCAAGATGATGATCCTACCAAAAATCTTTTACCCCCTGTATAACCTTAACTTATACCTTCCCAGGTCCTTCTTTAACCCGATCTACAAATACTGTACGGATTTTTTATGGAAGGGGAAACCTCCTTGTAGGGCCTATAGGAAACTCACCCATTCAAAGATGGTAGGGGGTTTACAACTCCCGGATTTCTATATTTACTATTTGGCCAGCCATGTTGCCAGGGCAGCCTTATGGGTGACAGGCGGGGGAGTAGCTTCGGAGGGGCTTAAGCTTGATTGGTCGTTAGCACATAGTGTTAATCTAGACCTTGAAGCCTGCCTGTACATTCCGTGGTCTAAAGTTCCTGCCAAAGTAAGAGATTCCCCGGTGGGGTGGGATATAAAGGCCCTTCACCAGCTATACTCATTTCTGAGTATCCCATATGCAAAAGATGTAATGCAGCCCATCTTAAAGAACCCTAACCTTTGGTCGGAAACAGTTGATAAAGAGATGTGTAGGCAACTTCCCCTTTAAACCAAAGATAGCTGATTTCACTTCAGAAGGCTCAGTTATTTCGGCCTCTGTATTGGCGGAGGGGCTCAAGGTGGAACCCAACGATCGATTACGATTGTATCAGATCCATAGATGCATTAGTTCCCTCCTAAAGGGCAGCAAAGGATCGGATGAAGCTGGGAAGTTTCTAAGGAAAATGAGGGACTTGACGTTATCTGGTAAACCAGTCTCTAAATTATATAAAGCAATTATAGCCAAGAGAGATGCTAACATCTCCCCAATACCCTATTACTGGGAGGCGAATCTCTCGCTGGGTTGGTCTGAGGAAGACTGGCGTAAGGTTTGGTTGGACCTGTATGTATATGTCAAACAAGATAGATTAAGGGGTCTACAATTTAACCTTCTGCATAATCTTTACCTCTCCCCGGCTAAACTCTCCTGAATATATAACCTTAGTTCCCCAGAGTGCATGATGTGTGGCAGCCCTGTTAGTACTACTTATCACAAATTATGGGAATGTCCTCAAGCAGTTAAACTTTGGGAGTCAGTGAAGCTATGGATGGGCCCCTATGTTAACATTTCGGACTACCTTAATGCCGATGTGTGCATTTTTGATAAGTTTTCTCACATACCTACGGTAGCCCAGAAGTACCAAGTGGCCCTGGTGGCTTTGGTGACGAAGCTCCTCCTTCTCCGTTACTGGCATACTGATAGATCTCCTTCCCATAAGGAATGGTGGGATGAGTTTCTTGGTGCTTTAAATGCGGAGAGGACTGTAGCAAATTTTTTCAATTCAAGTAAAAAATTTAATAAGTACTGGGGTAACTTTTCGAGGAGTTTGAAGGTTAAATATGGTTATTAGAGGGGTAGGATTCCTCCCCTCTTTTGGGCATGTTATTTATCCTAACATGTGTAACCAATTTTCCTCTCTCTTATATTTATATCTGGGACCATTCTGGACAAAAAGGTATATTCTCTCTCCCCCTCTGGAGACACTTAGGTCGAACGTTTTTTTTTTTAAGGTCTAAGCAATTTAAAACTGCTTTGGTTATCTAATGTACAGGTTGCTAACGTACTCTGGTCTATATTATCAGGTTCTCCCTCTCCTGCTTCTGTTTTAAAAGGAATGCTGCCTGCGGGTCGGGGTTGGGAAGGGTGGGTTGGTCTGGGAGGGTCTGGGAGGGTATCCCCTTTTTTGCTTATCAATGTGTGACAACCTATGATAATCTACAGTATGTAAGCTTGTAAAGGGGTCACAGCCCTTTGGGTGGGGGTTATCTATTGTATTGTTATTTGTTATAAAATAAAGTTATTTGCAAAAAAAAAAAAGTACTTTCACTAATTACTTTCATGCTCACAAAAGTGTTGCAAATTTTTGCAAAAGCTTTCGCAAATTGCGACAGTAATTTTCTAGTCTGTGGGAAAATGACAGCAATTCTTTGGCACTGCACTGCAAAAGAATGGTTGGGAGTTTTGGGCTAAAATTTGGAGGGAACGCAGCTGACATCTAACAGATGTGCCTTTCAGTGTTGTATTGAAAATATATTACACGGTGGCAAAGTTACGGCACTCCAAATTTGATGGTTTTTCCCATAGGATAACATTACGGCGCCCGACGCATTACAAGAATCCTTTGGCACCCTGCTGCAAAATAACAGTTTGGTCTTTTTTCCTGAAATTTGGAGGGAATACAGCCAACAGCCAACAGATGTGTCTTTCAGTGGTTCAGTGAAAAAATATTACAGGGAAGCAAAGTTATGGTGCTCCGAACTTCTCTTTTTTTCCCATAGGATAACATTACTGCATTCACCGTGCCTTTCAGGGCCCGTAGCTCGGAAAAGGTGCGAGATACGGACTTTTTGTCAAAAAAATACATAGCCAGGACAGTCATAAATCATATGACTTTTAAATTTTTTTTCTACGTTGCACGGTTCCTGAGATATAACCTCTGTAGTATTCCAAGTCCTCATTTTCTGCTCCGATACCCATTATTATGCATACATTCTTTGTACTCACTGTCTTTCTTTATGCAGCTTTTGGGGAAAACCAGCCGGTGCACCTACATTACTGTTACCATTGCCCTTTCCACTTGTGCTTCCATGACCGTTTCACTTACCGTTGATGTCTACGCCACCATGTGCGTTATCCTTTGCGTTTTCATTTGCGCTTGCGTTTCTGTTATTTTTTGCCATTTATGTCTACAATACTGTTTCTCTTTCTGTTTTACTTTGCGTCACCATGCCCATTGACATTTCCGTTTGCAGGCACCATGTTACTATGTGACAACACATCACGTGGCAGAACATTCCCGTCTTCGCCACCGTGTGCGTTACCCTTTCTGTTCTCATTCGCACTTGCATTACCATGTGCGCCACTGTTAGCGCTTCTGTTTGTGTTGCTGTTCCTGTTACTGTGCCACAAGACATCACGTGGCAGGAGGGCCCCGCGCTCCCGCCGCTGCATTACATTTACTATTTCTTGTTATCATTCTCAAAAAGAAGGGAAATTAGAAGCAAAAAACTCTGTTTAATGCATTAGTTAGGGTTGTTCCACAGTGACAAAAGTGAGGAAATTCGCTGTTAGGGTTGAAAACCCTAACTCCGAATTCACCCCCCCAGCACCACACACACACAGACACACACACATGCAAGTATGGGGGAGGACCAAGTCAACACAACCAATGACAGACATCCAGCAGCAGGTGACAGAAATAACAAACAATTGTCTAAATGTACTACAAGACATCCCCACCCACCTGACCAGGTACTGCATGCTCAGTGGAGATCAACAGCAAAACTGAGGCCATGTACACCAAACGTACACATCCCTGATTGCAGCTGCACACTACGTGCCACACTTAGTAGTTGCATGGCCTTACCTACCAATGCCCCACACCAGACCTGGGCCACCTGAGCAATAGAGTTGAGCAAAACCAAGGAGTTGTACAGGTATAATATCTCTGATTATAACAAGGGTTTGAGAAATGCAGCTTTCTAATTGACTGTAAACATTGTAACAGCCTTATGTTTAGTTTTTATTAAGATACATGTAGAACCTAACCATATGATGAACATGGTTTAATGTTGTTTAAAAAAACAGTTTTATTATGATAGCAATAAGCCACTCCCAGGTATTATGTTAATGGTCAGTTTATCACTGTCTAGCGACATGTGGCACTCGGCTATGCCTCATTCAACATTAAACCCTACAGGGTGATTAACAGACCATTTAACATAACTGTTGATCATGCCTTATTGCTTAATTGTCTTTATGAGCAGATACTCTCCTCTGCTAGCACTGCAGCAGCTTTGCAACACAGTGTCCCACCCAGTTACACCATACACTGTCTAGTTACTGGAGAATGGCTGTGAATATGAACTCATGAAGATGAACAGTGTAACTTGATCATTACAGTCATCAAAACCTTTGTGTGATTATAACTGACAGAGTCAGTGATAGAGAATAACCCCTGCTGTCCTAGTACACTTATCCCATTGAGAGTTAAATCAATACTAAAAGGCATTCCGTTAATATCTACACTATACATACTTGATTCCTGTTGTACCACAATTAACATAGTTATCACTTTGATAGCACCAGTGATAGAAGTGTGGCAAACCCAAACACTAGGCATACAGCCTAAGTATGAAACAACTGTTAAAAAGATTACACTGTGTCCATAAGTGGCATAGATCACTCATTGCAACAATAGTAAATGTATCACTATTTGAATAAGTTAGTCATCACAGATGCAATGAGATTGTCTTTCTCAGATACAACATACTCAGTAAGTGCCTACAGGAAAATCTATCCTATAGACATCTCCGATACAGGTACGTCATTGTTGGCTCAGTAGTGCTATGATATTTAGAAGTTGCTTGGCCTGATCCATGCAATTACACTGTTTCTTAAAGAATACTTACTGCATCTTTAGTATTGAAACACACTGAAGGTCTATGTATGTACATCAGCAGTACACCTTCATCAGTAAGAATGCATCTGATACTGGCAGTACGAATTTCACAGCATTGAAGAGGCAATGCTTTTCCATACGCTTACATCAGTCTCTATCTTGAGTAAACAGTTGCAGTAAATGTACTACTATGTAAATCACATACTAAATGTAACACTACTTTTATCTTGAGCATGCTAGTGTCTTGTAGTTAATTTATGTGCTTCTCTTAATTAATGTATACTACTAGCGCTAAATCCTTTCTACAACTGTCATCATGCACCTTCAGCATTTATATTGACTAACGGCACAGTACCAGTTGTGGTGTGGTGTGAGGCATCGGTGGTAAGGCCATGCAACTACTAAGTGTGGTACGCTGCATGCAGCTGCAATCAGGGATGTGTACGCTTGTGTACATGGCCTCAGTTTTGCTGTTGATCTCCACTGAGCATGCAGTACCTGGTCAGGTGGGTGGGGATGTCTTGTAGTACATTTAGACAATTGTTTGTTATTTCTGTCACCTGCTGCTGGATGTCTGTCATTGGTTGTGTTGACTTGGTCCTCCCCCATACTTGCATGTGTGTGTGTCTATGTGTGTGTGGTGCTTGGGGGGGGTGAATTCGGAGTTAGGATTTTCAACCCTAACAGCGAATTTCCTCACTTTTGTCGCTGTGGAACAACCCTAACTAATGCATTAAACAGAGTTTTTTGCCTCTAATATACTGTATATATATATATACACACACACACACACACACACACACACACATATATATCTGTATATCTATCCATAGTGAGAATCTGAATACATTCTCAACATGTTCATTGTCAATGACTTGTACTGCATTTGATGGCTACTACTAATTTAATTAAAAGTTTGTCATCTTCAGTTCTTAATGGGATATTATTTGCAGAAAATACAACTATCATAACATTACAAAGCTGCAAAACAAAGGAGCAGAATAGTGTGATTAATGCAGAAGGATGGGGGAAATTTGCTTTTGCCCAAATGGTTTAGAATTGGTAGCTGTGGAGGGGGGATGTCGAGGTATGGCATGTTTTTCTTCTTCTAAGTAGGGGTCAGAGATGAATGAGGAGTGAGGTAGGGGTGAATGATGCAGGGAGCTGGATTGTTTTTTTCTGTATAGTGGAGGTTCATGGAGGGATGGGAGAGTACTTAAAAAAAAAAGACTGAGTTCCGGAGTTGCGTACCTGTGGGGGGAGGTAGGGATTGGACTGGTGAGGGGAAACAGTGAGAGACCTTTGTTTTCAACCAAGCAAGGATAGAGTCCTTGAGACAGAGTCCTGGCTGGGGAAGTGGAGACTGGGATGAATTGAGAGAGAGAGAGAGAAAAGGAGGGAAGAGATATGCACTATGTTCATGACATGGGGATGCTAGAACCCAGAGGGCTCACTCCAAAGATGCTATGCACCACAACCTCATGAGTCCAACAGGACTCTCTGTAAAAGTGCTGTCAGCCATGGCAGTTACAACCCCATTAGGGCTCTCTCCAAAGTAATTTCCAGCTGTGGTGAATCTGAACCCAGCATGGGTCTCTCCAAAGGTTCTGCTGGCTGCAGCAGGTCTGGCCCAGTAGGGATCTCTGCAAAATATCACCAGCAACTGCAGTTCTGAGCCCAGTAGGGCTCTTTGCAAGGGTGACACAGGTCACTCTGATTCTGAGCCCAGCAGGGCTGTCTCCAAAGGTGCTGCCAGTCATGGCAGTTCTGAGTCTAACCAGGCTCTCTGCTAAGGTGCCGCAGTCTGCAGTGCTTTGAGCCAACTAGGGCACTATGTAATGATGCCACTTGCTGCAGCTGTTCCAGGCACAGCAAGGCTCTCTTCACAGGTGCCACTGGGTGCTGTGGTTCTGAGTCCAGCACGGCTCTCTGCAAGGTTGACACAGGTCACTGCGGTTCTGAGCCCAGCAGGGCTGTCTTCAAAGGTGCTGCCAACCATGGCAGTTCTGAGCCTAACCAGACTCTCTGATAAGGTGCCACAGTCTGCAGTGGTTGGGTTCTGAGCCCAGTAGGGCACTAGGGGTTCAGGGATGGACAGGGAGAGGACTTATGTTCTTTTTTTAAAAAGCAATGAAGGAGTCCCAGAAACAGAGTATTGGTTAGGGGATGGGATAGATCTAGCAAGGGCAAACAGTGAGATACCCTTTTTATTTTTATTAACTAGAGTCCCAACAGAGAGGTGGGTTCTGGCACTGAGAAGTAAGGAAAGGATTATTAACATTTTGACTTTGATTCACCTAATAACAGTTCATCAAGCTGCTAAATTGCAGATACTAAACTTCACTTAGGTATCATGTTACACAACATGCAGTTTTGATTCATAGTACTCTAGCAGGACTAGTGTATGGAAAGAATAACTTTACTTTTTACTTATAAAACATAATGATAAAAATAAGTCTACAATGAAAATAAAGAATTAGGAATTTAACCAGTAGATCTCCTTCTAGGATAAAGAATACAAAAAAGTACCCTTAAGTCCTCTGATACGGAGCCCTTGTTTACAGCTACAGGAGCGGAGCCTGCAGCCTGACTCACTGGCTCCATAGAAACATAGAACCATAGACTTTGATGGCAGATAAAGACTGCTTGGCCCACCAAGTCTGCCCATTTTATTATCTATTGGATAAGCTGTAGAGCCTAGTTAACCAATAGCCTACTTCATCTTACCCCCCCACTATAATTGCCTTATGTCTGTCCCATACATTCTTGAATTTCCCCTCTGTTTTTGACCCCACAACCTCCTCAGGAAGGTTCCATGTGTCCACCACCCTCTCTGTGAAAAAATACTTCTTCACATTGCCCCTGAACCATCCCCTCTATCTTCAAACTGTGCCCCCTTGTTCTTGCACATCACTTCTTCTGAAAGATGCTACCCTCTTGGACTTTGTTGATTCCCTTGAGGTACTTGAAAGTTTCTATCATGTCCCCCCCCCTTTCTGCGAGCGTATACATATTAAACTTCTTTAGTCTCTCTTCATATGGTTTCTGGTGCAGACCATGCACCATTTTAGTTGTCCTCCTCTGGACTGCCTACATCCTGTCTATGTCCTTGTGGAGATGGGGTCTCCAGAACTGCATGCAGTACTCCAAATGGGGTGTCACCAACTGTCTGTACAGATGGATGACAAATTACTGTTTTCTACTGGTGATGCCTCTCCCTATGCATTCCAGTATTCCCCCAGTCCTCATTACTGCCTTGTCACATTATCTGCCTACTTTTAGGTCATCTGCTATGAATACCCCCAGGTCCCTTACCATTTTTGTAGTTGTCTCTGGGTTTTTGTTTCCCAGGTGCATTATTTTGCACTTATTTGCACTGAATTTAAGTTGCCATACTTTTGACCATTCCTCCAACCTTGCCAAGTCCCTTCTCATCCTTTCCACCCCACCTTGTATATCAACCTTGTTGCAGATCTTTGTGTCATCTGCAAAGAAACATACTTTTCCTTCCAGTCCCTCCACAATGTCACTTATAAAGACATTAAAGAGGACCGTCCCCAATACTAAACCCTATGGTACCCCACTAGTAACCCCCCTTTTTTTGGAGTGGACTCCATTTACTATTACCCTCTGTGTCCTGTTGTTCAGTCAATTTTTAACCTGGCTACCACCCTGGGAACCACTCCCAGGCTGGTTAACTTGTTTATTAATCTTTTGTGTGGGACTGTGTCAAATGCCTTGCTAAAGCCTTGATAGGCCATGCCCACAGCCTCTTCCTGGTCTACTACTTTGGTCACTCAATCAAAGAAATGTATTAGATTTGTTTGACATGACCTTCCTACTGTGAATCCATGCTGCCTTGGGTCCTGTGCCCTGCTGGTCACTACAATTCTTTATTTCAGAAGTGATTTCTTCATTTTCCCTACCACTGAGATCAAACTAGCAGGTCTGTAGTTTCCTGCCACTGCCTTGCTCCCACTTTTGTGAAGGGGAATCACATCCACCTTCCTCTAGGCCTTAGGTACCACACCATCCTCCCATGATTTGTTAAAAAGGGTAGCCGGTGGTGTCACTAGTTCTCCCCTTAGTTCTTTCAGAATTCTGGGGTGAATCCCATCAGGGCCCATTATCTTGTCCACCTTCAGTTTTAGGAATTCTTTCAGGACCCTTTCTTCTGTGAATAGACTGGTATCGACCCCCTATCCAGAGTGCTTCTATTGTTTGGTTTAGGTATGCATCCCCTCCTCTTCTTTTGTGAATACTGAACAAATGTATTTCTTCAGTATCCCTGCCTTTTCACTGTCATCCTCTGCCCACTCCCCTTCCCTTTATTAAGCCTCACTATCCCTTCCTTGATCTTTCTTCACTCACTAATGTACCTATAAAAGGTTTTATCCCCCCTTCTTAACTGAGTTGGCTATTTTTTCCTTGGTTTGTGCCTTTGCTATTCTGACTGCCTTCCCCGCTTCCTTCTGCTTTAACTGATATAGTTCTCTTTTTCTGCTCCTTCTGAGATTGCTTATACATTCTGAATGTTATTTTGTCTCCCTAACCTTCCCCGCCACCTCTTTTGAGAACCATAGTGTTTTTTTCCTTCATTTTATTTTATTTGCTTCACACAAACGCGTGTTGCCTCTGTGATGGCAGTTTTGATTTTGCCCCATTGTTCCTCCAACCCTCCTTCCTGCCCTTTTGTTAGTGTATTCCTTAGGAATTCTCTCATTCTGTCAAAGTCAGCCCTCCAAAAGTCCAGTGCCCTTGCTTTTGTATGGCTTGACTCAATAGTTGTGTTTATTGTGAACCACACTGTCTAGTGGTCGTTTGTTACCAGATGGCTACCCACTTCTAAATCCGAGATCCTCTCACCATCCCCGTTTGAGAGTACCAAGTCTAAGACTGCTCCTTCCCTAGTGGATTCCAACACTAACTGTCTGAGGCATGCCCCCTGTAGGGCATCAAGAATGACTCTCCTCTTAGCTGCGGCTGCAAAAAATGTGCTCCAGTTAACATCTGGCATCTTCAGGCCCCCCATCAACAATATCTCCCCTTTTTCTGTCATTCTAAGGATATCTTCTAACATTTCCTTGCTTATGTGCCCCCCTGAGATGGTGGTTAATATACAACCCCTGTGCAGATTATGGTGCCATTTCCTGTCTCCAAGGTGATCCATAGTGCCTCTTCTCCTTCCCGTTTACCCTTTAGTTTCATTGCTTTGATCCCTTCCCTTATGTAGAGAGCTATTCCTCCCCCTCTTTTATCCTCTCTATCCCCCCTGTAGATTGTGCACCCTGGTATGTTGACATCCCAATTATGGTTCTCTGTCTACCAAGTTTCTGTGACTGCCACATTATCCAGGTGTCCCACTTGAATCAAGGCCACTAGTTCAGGAAGCTTGTTATCCAGACTACGGGCATTGGTACTCATTGCCTTCCATTTTGTGATGGCCTTACCACTTTGAGCCCCATCCCTGTACTTCCTGCCTTTGCCTTTTTCTCCACTTACCCCTGCCCTCTATTGACCCCTCTACCTTGGTGTTAACCTCGCTAAGTACCCTGTTTTGTGGGGGGAGGCTGGGAATTCCCTGCTCCTTTTCAGTATTCTCACCTTGGCTATTTTAAAAGCTTGCCAAGAAAGCATTTAAACCTATCACCTAGGATCCTGGTTCCCCTCTCGAACAGATACAGACCATCATGCCAGTATAGGCCTCTATCCCACCAGGTGGACCCCCAGTCCCCAATGAAGCCAAAATCCTGTGCTTTGCACCAGTTTTTCAATCATTCATTGAATCCCAGGTTGTGGAGTACCCTAGCCTCACCCATAGTGATTAGTTTAGGTCTAGTGAGGGATTGTGAGTGAGTAAGCTATTGTAGTGCATTTCTGTTCAGTTAGCAGCAGTCTCATTTAATGTCTCCATAGCTTTAGAGTTCATTCCAAAAGTTATTTTGGCCCAAACAAAATGAAGTGGGTGAAGCAGGAGTAAACAGACAAATGTGTTCTACCTTTTTTGTCTGCCTGGCTGTTTGGTCCCATTGTTTGGAGGATTACATTCTTGGATCCTGGCGAGGAGTCCATTTCTGCATCGGAACTGGTGTCAGAGGAGTGGCACTGGATCCATGTTAGAGCGTGTTGGAGTGTGTGCAGTCAGGACTGAGTTTACATCTGGACTGCTTTGCTTGTCCCGGAACTGCTTCTGGGGGACTCCAGGGCTATTGTGAGATCTAAAAGGCCTTTAAGTGGAGCTCGTTATCGTTCTGATTCTTCTTTGGATTTGTTGCTGGTTCTAGTATTGGAGGGGTTGTTCTCTCTCCCTTGCTGGTGTTCCCGTGGGATTCAGGGTCAGGGTTTGCTGGAAGGCTGACCCTGAACCTGTTATCCCTAAGCTCTCTGGGGATTCAGCTGGTGGGCTGTGTTTAAGGAGAGCTGAGGTATCGAATTATTTGTGATACAGGAGAGAGGAGGACCGTCCTGGAGCATCATGGGCTCAGCCCGTTGCAATCAGATCTGGAGGCTTAGAAGGCTGAAGTTTCCTGTGCCTGAATCGATCTGGAGGCCCTGGAGGCTTAATCTGAACTCAGCTGGACGATTGGACTACAACCTGGCTTGACTTTCTCTTCATTTATTCATTGTTTTGGCCATATTATTATTACTGTTATGGGCAGAGAGAGAGCCTAAAACTGGAAATTTGGACAGTGAGAGTGTCAAAAGTTTTATATCATTTAATGATTTTATCCTAACTATTGTGAGAGATAGTGTCTGGAAAAAAAAATTATCTGCTTTATTTTTTACCTTTTGGGGAGGTGGGAGCTCCCTAGAAAGAGATAAATTGCTGCTTCTGGATCATCTTATCTTGCTGCTACCTGGAAAACTTTGTGCTCTATTTTATATAGCTGTCTCTATTGTTGTGGGGGGGGGGCTTGTATTTGTTATTGACTGCGGTGTGTTTGGAAGTTTATATATTATTTGACTTGGGTATTTGTTTTAGAAATGTGTTTGCCATGTATGTTGACTATTAGGCATTATTCCCCCTCCAGGCTGAGGGATCTTCACCCTTTTTATTGCTCCCCTCCATCCCCAGATGTGTATAGATGGTGAAGGGCATTGGGGATGGCAAGGAGGGTAAGGGTGGGGACTCGGCCAGTCGGGGGAATTGAGAAGAGTGGGCGGATTGGGATCGTAGGGACAAGGAGATGCCCTGGGGCGAAATGGGTCCAGGAAAGGGGTTCTCCCTATCTGGTTCCCATACCCAAGGGCTCTGCTTATTGCAGACAGGAAACTCAGTCTTCCTTGGCTACTCATCAGACTCGGGTAGTGTTATGCAATTCCAGGTCCATTAAAAACAAGACCGCCATAGTTGGGGATCTTGTTAATTCAACTGACCTGGCTTCCATCACCGAGACCTGATTGGATGAAAATGCTGGTCCTGTTCTGGCTGCAGCAGTTCCACCCAGGTACTCGGTGATACCCAGCTTGAGGACCGTTCGTAGGAGTGGGGGTGTGGCCCTTTGTTTTAAATCATAACTGAACCTGATGGAAGTTTCAGTGGGAGCTACCAACTCCTTTGAATCTATCGTGGGTGAGTGTGTGGGGTGCAGGATTTTTTTTGTTTACCGTCCACCAGGAGACGGGAATGTTTTCCTGCAGGAAGTCACGGACTTCATTGTTGACCTGACATTGGTACCCCACAGATGGCTGATCCTGGGGGATTTCAATGCCTGGGTCAACGATGAACTCTCATAGTTTGGACAAGACTTCCTCCAGTTAATAAGTTCACTGGGCCTCACACAGGTTGTTTCCTCCTCGACCCACATTGGTGGTCATTCATTGGACTTGGTGTTTCTCCTGGAGATGGAGATATCCGACTTGGTGGTGGAACCAGTCAGGTGGTCTGACCATCATACCATCAGTTTCAGTTTTGAGGCCCCCACTAAGAGGCCTGCCCCTATGGAGATGGTCCAGTACTGCACTTTGAAGGGTGTATCCCCCCTGATGGTCTGATGGCAGCACTGGACCTATCAGGTATGCCAAGTGAATGCTTGGATCCAGGGGATCTTGTACTAGCTTATAATAAAGCAGTAACAGAGGCAATGGATTCCATTGCTCCTGTTCATGTTCGTCCACTCTCCCCTCACCCCAGGTCTCCTTGGTTTGATGAGACTCTGAAGGAGTTGAGGAGAGTTGGACAAAAGCTAGATAGGCGATGGTGGAGGTCTGGCCTGGCATGTGACAGGCTTAGTTTGATGGACCATTATGTGGTCTATCAATCAACAATTTCCCATAAGAAGGCAGAATTCCCTGTTCAGGGAAATTGCTACCGTGTGGAATTGACCAGCTCAGCTTTTCTGCACCATGGACAGACTGTGCAATCCACTCTGTCTTCAGCCCAGAAATACTTTTTCTCAAGAGCAGTGTGAGGAGATTGCTTGATTCTTCATGGATAAGGTTGCCACGATCAGGTCCGACATCTGCCTGACCCTTTCTCAAGGGAATAACAGTGGTTGGCAGGAGGTGTCAGACTCCCAGTTTGTGTGGTGTGACTTTGGCTGGCCCACAACCAGTGATATTGCAATGGTTATCCAGTCAATATGTCCTACCAACTGTAGTTTGGATCCAGGCCCCACGCACTTGCTTGTTGGCTGCGTTGATGTTATCAGGCCGGTCCTTGCTGAGATAGTCTGGTTATCCTTGGAGAGGGGAATCTTTCCAAACTCCCTCAAGGAGGTCATGGTTCGGACCCTACTTAAGAAGTCCTCGTTGGATCCCGACTGTCTAGCAAACTACAGGCTGGTCTGTAACCTTCCCTTTTTGGGTAAGGTTATTGAGAAGGTGGTGGCATTACAGCTGGAGGACTATTTGACCAGCCACAGTATCTATGACTCTCTCCAGTCCAGTTTCAGGAAGAGACATAGTACCGAGATGGTTCTTATTCGGGTACTAAATGACCTCCTGATAGTGAGAGATCGAAGGACTCATTCCATCCTGGTCCTTCTCAATCTCTCTGCAGCATTTGATACTGTGGACTATGGTGTGCTGTTGGATTGCTTGCAGCTTATCTGTGGACTCCCAGGAGTTGTCCTCAGATGGTTTTGATCTTTCCTCTTGGGTAGGACTCAGAGAGTGGTGTCTGGGGGTTGTACCTCAGCTCCATTCCCCCTATCCTGTGAGGTGCCACAGGGATCCATTTTTGTGCCCATGTTGTTTGCAGTGTATATGCTGCTGTTGGGAGCGATTATTAGATGGTATGGCTTGAGTTTTCACTGCTATGTGGATGATACTCAGCTATATATGTCTTTTGTGCCTGAACAAGATGATGCTGTCTCAGTGCTAAACAGCTGTCTGGCAGAAATTCAGGCCTGGATGAATGTGAGCTGGCTAAGGTTGAACCCTAAAAAACTGAGGTGTTGGTAGTGGACCAGGGTCATCGTAAGGTAGTTATGTTGGCAGGTTCTCCTTCGGGTCTATGGCTCGGAGGTGTCCAGCTAGCTACCTCAGACCAGGTGCGGAACCTGGGCATTATGTTTGATGACTGTTTGACCCTAAAGTTACAGGTGTCAGCACTTGTTAAAACTTCTTTTTACCATCTGAAAAATATTGCCCGGGTGAAACACCTGGTTCCTCCCGATGATCTTCCAACGTTGGTTCACGCCTTCATTACCTCCCGCCTTGACTACTGCAATGCCCTAAACCTAGGGCTACCAGGGGGTTGATATCTGCCGCTTGCAGCTGGTGCAGAACATGGCAGCCAGGCTGTCGACTGGTTCAAGAACCAGTCATATAACGCCTATGCTCCGCGGTCTGCACTGGCTGCTGATACAGTGACGGATCACCTTCAAGGTTGCTTTGTTAACCTATAAGGCCCTACATGACCAGGGACCAGATTACCTGAAAGATCTCCTCTGTCCCTACTGTCCCCTCCATCCTCTCCGATCCACCAATGAGGGATTGCTAGAGATTCCCTTGGTTCGTTTGCAAGCATCTGGAGCAAAGGCATTTAGTTTTGCTGCCACATCCCTGTGGAATTCTCTACCTCATCAGGTACGAGATTGCCTAACCATCCAGAGTTTTAAGAATGCCTTGAAAACTCATCTTTTTGGTTTGGCATTTGGGGATTAGTGCTGCTGCTATTATGCTGCTATCATACTGCATTCTGTTGTAATTTATATGTTTTGTTTTATAATAATTTATTTTATTTTATAGATTTTATTGTACAAGCGCCTTGGTTTTAGAAAGGCGCCTTTTTATAAATAAAGTTGATTTGATTTGATTTGATTTGATGCCATAGACAGATGGCACCTCTGAGAAGGTTACAGTGTGTGCCACTTTGCAAAGGCCCCTCCCCAACTCCACAAAATCCTCCTGCACAGCTCTGATATCATTCCCAGCTAGGTCATTTGTCTGTAGGTGGACAATGACATCCAGCTCCCTCTCCCGTGCAGCTGCTCCCACAGTCTTGCGGATTCGCTTCCTGTCCCTCCAGGCAGGCACCTTACAGTAGTAGCCACAGACATTGCCAGCTATTTCCAGATATTTCACAAAATTTCTACAGAGTTTCTCTCTGCTGCCCCTACTGTAGAAATGGAGAAAGCATTAGATGTATTTGGAAATATCACAGAAATTTCGGGAAATAGCTGCAGTGTCGGTGGCTGCTACTGTACCTCCCTCTCCCCTCCCTCCCCCAGTTCTATCCCCCTAATAATTGAGTCCCCCACCAGGAGTTGCTTCCTTCTCTTCTGGGATCCCATGCCATCCTCCTGTGGGTCTCCTTTGTGGAGGTTCCTAGTATCTTCCTTGGTCTCCACTGTGGGTGCCTCCTAGAGGAACAATGCTCCACCAGAAAGGCATATGAATTGTGGAGAGGTACAACTGGAGGTGTGCGCCTCTGTTCCACCACCCTCACCCTCCCTGAGTCCACCGTAGTCAATCCACTCCTTTTTCTTGGCAACCTCTGAGGCAGCAGCTGCGGCCCTGGTGGCCCCTGGGTGGGGGAAGAGATTTCCCAATCCCCTGCCAGATCCTGGGTGGGGGAGGAGGTTTCCCTACTCCTTGCCAAATTTGCCTAGAAACAGACAACCTCCTCCCTCAGAGCAGAGAGGTGTCTGCAAATAGGTTAGCATTGCAGCTTCCAGAATACTGCCATCCCACAGCGAGTGCATTGTACCACTTCCCACATGTCTCTCTCCCTTCCTGTTGAAATTGTGTATGCTTTTTTTTTTTGCTATTAGTAAACCTCACTTCCACTTAGTAGTGTATCCCTTTTCCAAAGGACTATGTACTAGGACCCACCCAAGGCTTTTTACAATAGCAATCACAAGAAGATATCCTCCCAGCTTATACAACAGTGACTTGTTGCCTTCTGTGGCACACCCCATCTTGTTTTGTGTCTGAACAGGAAGTTGTCACACCTTCCTACCTAACCCCATAAAGCTACGTTAGCCTGGGGAGGGTGGGAATGGGGAAGAATAAAGTTTGGCTAATCCACCTGTTCTGTGCTGTGAGGACAATCAGAGCAATCCAGTTTTAATCTTCTGAGGCTATGTCTGGCTTTAATACAGAACTCAACTGACTGCAGGAATGAAAGAACCCACCAGTGAAAACTTAAATGTTTGTTGTAAAAAGGCACCAAAATACTATCAAGCTACAAATAAGGCACAAGATTCACAGAAAAAGAAAAAAAATCTGCAGTATTTTAATTCTTCTGTATATAAAGTAGCAATCTACAAAGCGAACAGCAGTATTGCAAACCCCTTCTTGATTCAAACAAGCAAAAAAACAGTGACAAATTAAAAGTAAGGCACACTTCCCTCAGAAATTAAGCAAGACTGTACCTTCCTCCAGTTTCCTAGTTCATAGTTCAAGATTGTGCATCCTTTCCAGCTGCAAGTTCAGTTTTGCAAAAGCAACCTTTACCTTCAAAAGATAAGGCCATCCGAACAACTGATTTGGAGTTGCAGCACGATCATTCCGCAACTGTAAAACACTTTGCTAACACCCCCCCCGCAGGTGCACTAGTTTTATTGCCATCACCCACCATACTCAAGACGACTACTGGAGTTGAGTACACATGCATGAGCAGTTTCACATGCAAGACTTCACTTCCACAGTCACGGTGAACTCGAGCATGTGCACTGAGCTCATGGCGGAACAGTCTGCCATGGTCAGGATGGCTGCTGGAGCTCAGTGCGCATGCACAACTTCACCACAACTCCGGAAGTGAAGTTGCACATATGCAACTGCTCATGCAGGTGTACTGAGCTCTGGTGGCCATTTTGGGCATGGCAGGCTGTCCTGCTGAGAGCTCAGTGAGCGCAGCCATGTCGGCTCTGACCAGACTTTGTTTGTGTTCTGTATTCTGTAGATGCTATGCAAATAACATCAGTGAGGTTATCAGCTAGGTGACAGTTTTGGTTACAGTCATGTTATTCTTATCAAAGGATGGCACAGTAGTAAGATAGCCAGTTGCTGACTTTGGAGCAGGTACTACATTAGCACAAAGAAGCAGCCCACAGCTAATCTACCCAGTTTCTTAAAGCAGAAGTCTTGGCTTTGAGATGTGGAAGTGATGGTTTGGTGACTCCAAAATATAAACACAGTGAAAGGCCAAGAATAGCAACATTATCACAGACTACTGAATTACGTTATACAACAAACAAAAGTGATGCTAGGGACCAGGTGCTCACAATTAAGATTCTTATGCTAGAAACCAACATAAGTCAAGTACTCACCATCTGCAGAGTGATGTCAAAGAAGCTGAACTATATTATAAAATGTGCAATATTGCAGCATTTGTTAGAGTGACCAAACTGTACAAACACAGCACCTAACATGTTCTGGATCACATGATTCTTTTTCAAAGGCATAACCCTGGGAGCAGAGCAGTCTTAAATGCAGAATATTTAGAGAAACAGACTATTTTCAGACAGTGGCTCACTCAGGATAAACTGCTAAAAAGACCAGCATGAGGGGATGGATCCATATTGTCTCCCCAAGGAGCAGACAGCTCTTGATTGAGCCTGTGACAAATTGACAGGGACTGCTGGGTCTAGCTAATAAAAGAGGACAGCAATTTGTCTTGTTTGGTCAGAGGAAGCCATGACTGGGGAGAGGATATCTGAAGAAACAAAGACTATTTTCAGACAGTGGCTCACCCAGGATAAACTGCTAAAAAGATCATTGTGAGGGGATAGAGCTGGGTCATCTCTCCAGGGAGCGGGCAGCTCTTGATGGAACCTGTGACAAACTGACAGGAAGTACTGGGTTTGGCTAATAAAAAAGGTCAGGAATTAATCTTTTTTAGTCTGAGGGAGCCACAACTGGCAAGATGAGGGAGAAGAATATTTAAAGAAACAGAGACTATTTAGGGGTAGTGACTCACCTAAGATAAAGTGCTAAAAAGATCAGGGTGAGGGGATGGAGTCAGGAGTTAGTCTTTTTTTTTTTTTGGTTGGCAAAAGCCACAACTGGCGAGGAGAGGGAGAAGGGGTATTTCTTTTGAAATAAGAGTTAGGGTAGGCAGGAGAGGGAGAAACAGGCAAGAGAGCCAAGTTATTTCATGATCAGGAAGGAGTGAGTTTTTTGGCAGCAGACTTTTTTTAAATTTATTTTTGTAGCCCCTCTCTGCCACCATCCTAGAGAAGGCTATTACCCCTGCCATGCAGGCCTGATCATGGTTAAGGGGCCTAGGTTCCTATAAGCTGTTACACGGGGATTCTTTCCCAAGATATAAAACAAAATGGCAGCGCCTCCACCCACAGTATCTTTACTGAGTGTCATCAAGGCACAAGCCAGGAAGCATAGGGAAAACCAGGAGCAGTTGTAAAATTCCATAAAACTGTTTATTTGTACTCACAGTAACAAAACATAAAGCTGTTCAGAATAACTACTGTATGTACAGAAGCAAAAAATAAATATTTCTTGTAAAAATCTCTCTTGCTCTTCCAAAACAAAAAAATTCTCTGCAATTGCAGCTTAGCTATTTTATAAGGCTTTTCAACCCCCATCCTTAGCAAGCATCCTGTCTTTGCAAAACATTCTGTTCTTGTCAATTTCGGGCAGAATCTGCTAGAACAGTGAGCTTCATGAAGTCCCCACAGCAGCTGCAAAAGGCTGAGACATTTGTATTCAAGTAACCTCTACTTTTCTACAGTCATCTCAAATCATAAATATATATATATACATTTCAACAGTAACACCATATTTTCTAAACGAAAGTGATCTCATTATCAGTTTCAATTCCATATATTGATTTGCACATATTCTTATATTACCAGATCTAGATATGCAAGGGAGAAAAACAGACAGCAAGAGAAAACTGAGAGACAGTGAGAGGCAATGAATTGTGAGACTGTTCCAGTTGATCAAGTCTGAAGTCTCACAGGAAAATTTGGTTGTGCAACCAGACAGAGAAGAGAGAAAAGGAAAGAATACAGATCCTTGCACTTAAATACTTTCTGCAAAACAAATGGGACAGGGTCCTATTCTACCCTGTCACATATACCCCCCTCTTTAAGAGGGAACCTGTTTTATTAAACAGGTTTCCAAAACTTTCTATTCTTTACTAACATTTTTCTACTTTCAGAAATTAAGCACATATGCATCCATTTTTTTTACAGTACAGCAAAAAGTACAGTTCAAACCCATACATTAGTTGTTTTTTTTTAACCACCAGAACCCTCAACTCCTGATTCATCCTTGAGTCCCTATGACTCAATCTTTTATCTTGGCACGTGACTGAGTTATAATTTGTCTAATTTATTTATTTATTTGCTTTTGTTGACCAGGTGGGTAAACTAGACATAGAAATGCCTATTTTCAGGTACGACCCGGGAGGATACAAATGACATACAAAACATCAGTGTAACGCAGCACACATAAACCATACAGTAAATAGTTAGACAGAAAAGTACAAAACATCTCAAACATTAAATAGACTATGAAAGTACATAAGCAAGCAAAGTAGGTTGTATAGAAACATGGATAACAGGATCATAGAGAAGAAATGAGATAAGTGCAACTCAGGTCAGGAGATTCCTGTAGATCCTTAGCCAGTAGCTAGTTGGCAAGTCCAAGCTAGTGCAGTGACTGGGGGAGGCAGAGGGGAAGGGGTAGAGTAGGAGAGGATAGATTGGAGAGAAGTAGCAGGCAGTGTGCAAATAGGAAAGGGCAGGCTGAGCTGGGTATTGGTTTATGGTGGCTGGAAGCAGGTGCAGGGACTTGCTGTGAGTAGGTATTGACGGTGGAGCTTCTTAAAACAGGTGTGCGTTGGAGCACGATGAATAACTAGCGGGATAGTATTCCAGTATTTAGGAGCAGCATGGGAGAAAGCTCGTGTACCCATTAAGGTCCTACTTCTAGGGATGTATAGAGGTGTCTGGTCAAGTGACCGGAGACCATAGAAAGGGGTTTGAGGGCGTAGTAGCAGGGCAAGAGAATTAGGAAGGCCTTCTCGTATTGTACCATCAATCAAGGAGCCATAAGATTGGAGGCGATGGGCCACAGGACTAGGCCATTCAAGGTCCGCATAAAGCAGACAGTGATGTTTGAGCCGAGGAGAGGCAGACGCATAACAGCAGATGTTATTATATGTGGTGTCCCATGTATGGAGGGAGGTCTTTGTAGCACCAAGATAGACGACAGAGCCATAAGCCAAGGATGGGAGAAGAAGGCCTTGTGCCACAGCAAGCCTAGCTGATGGGTAAAGGGCATAATTAATCGTTATGCTCTCGATCTTTGCATTGACTGATTTGCAAGTCATGGTAATGTGGAGATCAAAGTCCAAGGAGTCATCAAGAAGAATGCCAAGGTATCTAAAAGATGAGGTGTTTACTAACTGGGAATTATCGGAACAAGATATTTTGAAGGAGTTCTGATTAGCTTTTAGTTTGGCTGGAGAGCCAAAGAGCATTGCCTGAGTTTTTGCTTCATTGAGAATGAGACGATTTGCAGTAATCCAGGATTGAATGTTTTGGAACTCTTTGGATAGAGAGTTTGTTAAGTCCAGTACATTTTTAGAGCTATGGTAGAGTACAAGGTCATCAGCATAGAGCAAGGTAGAGCAAGTAGATACTTGTTGAGGGAGGTCATTCACAAAAATCGAGAAAAGCAGTGGACCAAGTATGGATCCCTGTGGGACACCAGTTTGTACGTACGATAGGTCAGATAGGGCAGAGTTAAAAGCAACAGCCTGCTGTCGATTTGATAGATAACTCCGAAACCAGTTCACTGGTTCCACTGAAAAACCCAAGGAGGTAAGCTTCGTAAGTAGGAGGGTGTGGTCAACAAGGTCAAAAGCCTTGGTGAGATCAATGAAGGTGGTACCAGTCAGGAGACCACAGTCCATGGCTGTGTAAATATCATTTGTGAGTGTCAGAAGGGCAGTGGAGGTACTATGACCTTTGCGAAATCCATGCTGGGATCCAGAGAGGAGGTTGTGTTTATGGAGATATTCAATAGTTTGCATAGCAACTAGTTTTTTGAGAATTTTACTGAGCACCGAGAGAATGGCAATAGGTCAGTAGTTGGCCATCTCTTTAGGATCACCTTTCTTTAGAATTGGTGTTATCCTGGCTATCTTCCAAACGTTCCGAACTACAACATGACATAGTGACAAGTTAAAAATATTTGCATAATATAATTTGCATAATAACTCGTGATTTTATGTACTTTACCACTGTTGGAATCTGGATATAACTAAGTGCCTTACCATTGAGTCACCTTGATTAATTTTCTTTCCATGTTGACATTCTGCCATGTTGTTTCTGTATTATCCTGTACTACTCTGTATTCACTATGTTGTACTCTCCTGGGTCATTCCTGAAAATAGGCATATTACTTGTCTAGTGTACTGACCCAGTAAACAAAAGCTAAATAAATATCTTGACAGAAAATCAGCATTGCTATTCTCTTTACCAGATTTGTGAATCACAGTGAATTTAAATGGCTGCCATGCCAGGTACCACCTTGTGATTCTGGAAGTTTTATCTTTCATCTGATAAAGCTAACAGAGAGGATTGTGATCAGTTACAAGAACAAATTCAGTTCCAAGTAAATAAAATTTGAGGGACTCCATGGACTACTTTGCTGCTAAACACTCCTTTTCGATAACAGAGTACCTTTTCTCTCTGTCAAGCAATTTCCTACTTACAGAATAGGATGTTCTTTTCCATCTATATTTTGACTTAGGATAGCACCTAGGCCTACCTCAGATGCATCTGTATGTAGCACAAATTGTTTCTCAAAGTCTGGGCTTCTTAAAACAGGTGCTGAACATAATGCAGACTTTATGGCTTGAAAAGCTTCATCACACTCTGGAGTCCATTTCACATTATTTGGGTACTGTTTCTTTGTGAGTTCAGTGAGGGGAGTAGCTAATTCAGCAAAGTTGGGAACAAATCTCCGATAATACCCAGCCAGCCATAAAAATGACCTGACATGTTTCTTTGATTTTGGTATAGGACTGTTAGCTACAGCTTCTATTTTAGAAATCTCTAGTTTAACTTCTCCATTTCCCAACACATAGCCCAAATATCTGGTTTCCCGCATGTCCAATGCACATTTAGTAGGATTAATTGTCAGACCTGCATTTCTGATAGCTTGGATAACTGCTCATAGGTGTTCCAGATGACTTTTCCAGTCTGGACTGTACACTATGACATCATCCAGGCACACAGCACAATAACCAGTGTGAGGGGATAGAATTACATCCATGTACCGCTGGAATTAGCTGGCACACCATGTAAACCAAAGGGCATGGTGGTGAACTGATAGAATCCTATAGGGGTGGCAAATGTCATTTTATCCCTCGATTCTTTAGCTAAAGGTATTTGCTAGTAACCCTTGGCATACCTCTCAACCTCCTGGTGCATAAATCAGGGACACTGCTTAAAAAAATCAGGGACAGAGGACTAAAATCTGGGACACATCTTCAAAATTAGAGATATCCACCCAGAAAGCTGGTAGAAAATGAAGCTTAGTACAAAATGCATTTTCTAAAGAAGAACACGTCTTTAACTTTAATGCTTGACATTATTTTGTGCTTACAATCCCCACTGTTTAGCCACGGAAACACAAATTTTAGGAGGGACAGAGTAAAATTTTGAGGCAAAATCAGGGACATCTCTGAAAATCAGGGACAGTTGAGAGGTATGACCCTTGGTGAGATCGAGGGTGGGTACTGATATACTTTGCACTCCCCAGTCTGTCCACCAAATCATCTATTCTGGGCATAGGATAACTGTCAAATTCTGACGCTTAAGTTTCCTGAAATAAAGGCAGATTTGAACACCCCTTCTTTTTCGTTTACAATTACCATGGGAGATGACCAAGCACTCCTTGACTCCCCTATGATACCCAATTCTTTCATTTTTTGTATTTCCTTAACCACATCAGCTTTTAACCACTCTGGCAACCTGTATGACTTTTACCTAATAGGATGAGCATTCTTTGTTACTATTACGTGCTCAACCCTTTTTGCTCAGCCTGGTACCATGGTAAAAGTACTGCTACATGTCTTTAGCACATTATGAATGTCTGCAGCTTGTTCTGAGGTTAAGGAAACATTCACCTTTACAGCATCAGCACTTACAGTTTGTTCCAGTCTATCATAAGCTACATCAGTATCTTCCTTATCAGTTTCTGGTAAAACTAGCAAAGCAGCTTTTGGCATTTTTTCAACCCATTTCTTAAGGAGGTTAGCATGATATATCTTGGAAGGATTTTTCTTGTCAGGGTTCTCAGTCTCATAGTTAACAGTGCCAGTACATCTAAGAACCTTATATGGCCCGTTCCACTTCATTAACAACTTATTTTCTGTTGTGGGTAACAGTAGCAAAACCCTTTTACCTGGCTCGAAAACTTTTTTTTTACCCCATGGTCATAATATACCTTCTGCTGGTTTTGAGCCTCTTCCTGCTTACGATGGGCAATTTCAACATATTTTGCCAGCTTCTTTGTTAGAGCACACATAGAAGAAGATATGGTTTGTTTCTGAGTGGGGTTATCTTCCCACGTTTCTTTTATCACATCCAGTGGCCCTCTTGGCTGCCTACCATACAACATTTCAAATGATGAAAACCCTGTTGATGCCTGTGGCACTTCTCTGTAAGCAAAATGTAGGTAAGGCAAGTATTGGTCCCAATCTTTCCCTTCCCTTTTTACAAACCATTTTAACATGCATTTGAGGGTTTGGTTAAAATGCTCAACAAGACCATCTGTCTGAAGGTGAAAGGGGAAGGTTCTTATGGCAGTGATACCTAGCAGTCTGTACAGCTCCTTAAGTAGTGCAGCACCAAAATTACTACCCTGATCAGTAATAATTTCTTTCAGTATGCCCGCTCTACTGAAAATTTTGGCTAGCTCTGCTGCAACTTTTGGGGCTGTAACAGTATGGATTGGAACTGCTTCTGGGTATCCTGTAGCATAGTCACATACTACCAGGATAGATTTATTGCCTTTTTACTTTTGTCTAAAGGACCATCCACATCCATTGCAATTCTCTCAAAAGGCACATCTATTAAGGGTAGGGGCACCAGGGGTATCTTGTCTTTTCTAGTGACAGGGGTTACTTTCTGACACTCAGCACAGGAATTACAGTAGGTAAAAACATCTTCATGAATTCCAGGCCAGTAAAAGCTATACAGTAATCTGGCAAGGGTGCGATCCCTCCCTGAGTGACCAGCCCTAGGACTATCATGTGCTATCTGTAATAACTCTGTACTATACTTCTGTGGTATAACCAGTTGTTCTGTCTGTTCCTGTGTCTGAGGTTTAACTCAAACTCTGTACAGTAGCCCATTACATTTTTTTAAACATTGGTCCACCCTGTTTTGGTTTCACCCCCAGCTGCTAAAAATAACCCTGGAGAGAAACATCATTAGCTTATTCTGAAAGAAAATCACAATCAGTTATCAATTTAGTTTCAGGATGGTCACATTTTAACCCTTAATGTCCATCAGTCATTTGTTGCCACAGTTTCTTCAGGCTTCGTCTTTCTTTCCTGGATTTCTGGATCTTGGAGCTGTGCTCAAACAAGTCCGAATCAAAATCACTGAAAGAAGAAGTGTCCCCACTGTCTGAAATGTTCTTTGCCTGAGCTCTTGCCACCACTGCTGCTGAAACATCAGGATTTACTCCCTCTTTGATCAATTCAGTAAATCCTGGAAAGTCATTTCCAATAATCACAGGTACAGGTAACTTAGGTACTACCCCCACTTTCATGTGGTGCGACACATCCTTAATGGTCAGAGTCACTTGGGTGATGGGATAGCATCAAGTGTTCCCTTTGGATGCAGATGACAACAGTACCTGGTCCTTTTGCACAGTGTTTTCCTAGAACTTTAACATGCACAAGGGTCTGTCTGCTTCCCGAATCAATGAGTCCCTTCACAGTCTTATTCCCCACCTTCACATGTGTTAGGTACTTGTCCCAGTTTGCCAATGACAAATCTGCTCCAGTGCCACTCTCCTTACTATGGCAGTTTCTTGCAAACTGGCCTGGCTTATTACAGTTATAGCAGATATCAATCAATCAATCAAGTCTTTATTTAACCAGGCGTTCATCATTGAGCAGAAGCTCATTTGCAAGATGGACCTGAGTGGAGCATGAACAATTGTATATACAGGTCAACACAGGTATTTACAAGGCAATACAGATAATACTCTTTACAGAGAGGAAGAAAAAAGTTTATATGTACATAGAATTATACAGATATTGTACAGATTACATGGTATTTACATACATAGAAGTGTCTATAGGAAGAAAAGCAGGTTATCTAAGGTTGCAGGAGGAAGTAACGGAAGAAAAAAAATAAAAATAAAAATATACACCAGGTAGAGGTGAAGGTAGGGGGGAAGGGAGGGAGGTAAGGGAAGAAAGGCTAGGAGGGCACGGTGCACAGAGAGGAGTTGGTAAAATGTGATGTAGAGAAGGTGGATGGAGAAAAGAAGTATGTGTGTGCCCCGGGATTGAATGCTATAAAGTACGGGGCATGGTAGGATGTCACAACCCAGGGTAATGAGCTCCTATCCAAAGTTGGGAAAAGAAGAATAAGGGGATGGATGGGCCTAGTGTTGATAAGACAGGGGGATAAGAGAGAGAACAATTAGGCTGGTGAGGAGCAAGCTGGGGGGTCAGTACTTAAAATTGGGTCTAGGCGTGGCTATATACCATTGCAGACACCGGTACTGGGTCTGAGTGGGTGAAGCAGTTACATACTTCTCTGATTGTATGAAAATAAAGCGTCTTGAAGGCATTTATACCGATTAGAGTGCTTAATTTGAGGTTTTCTTGTAGATCGTTCCATAAGGTAGGTATACAGAAATGGCTGCCCTACCCGAAGCAAGTTTGGCTGGTATTACAAAGTGTAATAGCTGAGTAACTTCTTAGCATTGTTTCCAATTATACTCGGGGAAGACAGCAGGAGATATAGTAAGGCAGCTTATTAGAGATGGCTCTATCGGTCCAGAGAGCAACGTTTCTGTGGCGCCTGAACTTTAGTGATGTCCACCCCACTGCCGCATATAGGGTGCAGTGATGTGTGTCGAAGGGGAGTCCCATTATAAACCTCTGTGCTTGATGGTAGAGTGTGTCTAGTTTAGCCATGTGAGAGTTGGGGCATTGGCTGTAGAGGAAATCAACGTAATCAACCAATGATAGGAAAATGGATTGGACCAGTTGTTTCTTGGCATCTCTGGTGAGAAATTGGTTGATTCTAAAAAACAGTCCAAGCCTTTGCCGAAGTCGTTTTAGCAAGTCCTCGACATGTTCAATGAAGGAGAGTCTTTGGTCTATCCAAACTCCCAGATACTTGAATTTTGTAACAAATTCTAGTTTTTTGACACAGATTTGTTACCCCCACCAGAGTTCTTATCAGAGTTAGAGTGTAAATGGGAAAAAGAGTTTCTTACCGGTGCTTGGCTGTTAACTCACTGCTGTGGCTTCTGTCTGGCCATTTGGTAGTCCTCAGCCAAAGAAACAGCCTTTTCCCCACTCTCTGGTTGGTGTTCCTTTACCCACAGCTGCACATCTGAAGGCAAGATGTTGATGAATTGCTCCATGGCAAATGTGTCAATGATCTGTGGGACTGTTTAGCTTTCTGATTGAATCCACTTCATCAGGAGTTCTTGGAGTTGGGTGAAGGTTTCTCAAGGATTGTCAACTGAGTTGTACCTCAGAGATTGAAATCTCTGCCTGTAGGTCTCTCTGGAGATGTCGTACCTTTTCAGGATTTCATATTTCACCAGGTCATAGTTTTCTGACTGTGCAGTGTCCATACCACTGTAGGCAAGCTGGGCATTCCCTGTCAGGTAGGATACCAGTCTGATTGTCCATTGCTGCTTTGGCCACTGGCAGACTGTGGCAACTCTTTCAAAGGTTATGAGGTATGCCTCAATATCATCTGAGGGACACAACTTAGTAAGTTTAATGGCCTTTAAGTTGCTTGCATTTTGTTGCTCATCTGGATCTGTGCTGGATCCTTTGCCTTTAATAGCTTGTTAGGCATCCAGCCATCGCTGCTCCCATTGCTGCATCTCTTCTCTCATCTGTTGCTTCTGTCACTGCATCTCTTCTCTCCTCTCCACTTCTAACTGTTGAATTTCTTTTTCTCTCTGTATCTCAGTCTCTTTTTGTTGTATAGCCCACCATTTAAAAAAGTCCATCAGGCTTTCAGGTTGTCATTGCCCGTTCATTTTCCATAACTTGTGCTGGCTGTACAATCTCAGACTGGACTTCTGCTGCAGAATACATACCTTCCTCTGTGCTTCCTTGGTACTAGGTCCAGTTCCCATGCACAAATCTCCTGTCTTAGAGTATACACGGCTTAAATCCCACTTCTAACACCATATGTCATCGAGGCACAGGTCAGGAAGCATAGGGAAAACCAGAAGCAGTTGTAAAATTCCATAAAACTGTTTATTTGTAGTTGCAGTAACATAAAAAACATAAACCTGTTCAGAATAACTATGTACAGAAGCTAAAAATACATATTTCTTGTAAAAATATCTCCCTTTCTTCTAAAACAAAAAACCTCGCCCTACAATTGCAGCTTAGCTATTTTATAAGGCTTTTCAACCCCCATCCTTAGCAAGCATCCTGTCTTTGCAAAACATTCTGTTTTTGTCCATTTCGGGCAGGATCTGCTAGAACAGTGAGCTTCCTGAAGTCCCCACAGCAACTTTAAAAGGCTGAGACATTTGTACTCAAGTAGCCTCTACTTTTCTACAGTCATCTCAGATCATAAATATGTATATAAATGTGTGTGTGTGTATATATATATATATATATGCATTTCAACAGTAACACCATATTTTCTAAACAAAAGTGATCCCATTGTCAGTTTAATTTCCATATATTGATTTGTACATATTCTTCTATTACCAGATCTAGATACGCAAGGGAGAAAAACAGACAGCAAGAGAAAACTGAGAGACAGTGAGAGGCAAAGATTTGTGAGACTGTTCGGGTTGATCAAGTCCAAAGTCTCACAGGAAAATATGGTTGCTCAACCAGACAGAGAAGAGAGAGAAAAGGAAAGAATACAGATCCTTGCATTTAAATACTTTCTGCAAAACAAATGGGACAGAGTTCTACTCTACCCTGTCACACTGAGTCTGATCTCTACCAGTACAACCCCCTGGGATGTTGTACTAACCCACCTCCCCATACAGTCACGCCAGACAATGGATACCACAGACCAAATCTCCACATTTAAACAGTTGACATTCTACATTTTAGTTAAGCAGATGCATACTGAAATTAGGCTCTTGAGTAGGCTCTTTTCTGAAACAGTAACATCATAATTTATTTATGTGGGGAGGGATAGGATGGGGAAGATGGAATCAAGGTCAAGCAAACATTTTAATTAGATTTTGCATTTAAAGATTTACATTCTCAAAACAATCATTTTCCCTTTTTGATTCAAAGTCCACAATTTTGATTAGTGCAGCCACCAAACTACCTAACTATCTAACTCTCTATCTAACCAGTGTCAGTGGCTCAGTAGGTAGCACACTCACCTCTGAGGCTGGGAGATCAGAGGGCCATGGGTTCAGTTCCCACACCTGGCACTTGGGTTAATATTCCAGAACTGACACTATAGTGCATCATGAGAGGGGTGCTGCACTTCTGAGGTGCCGTCTTCCGGATGAGATGTTAAACCGAGGTCCCATCTTCCTGGATTGGTGGTAGTTCAGGTGGATGTTAAATATCCCATGGCACTTATCGAAAAGAGTAGGGGAATTTCCCCGGTGTAATGGACAAATTGCCCTCATTCACTAAAAAAATACCACCAACAGCTTAATCTGGTTCAAGGTCAGTTGGCATTCATCTATATCCCCCTTCCCCAGGTTGTGCCTGAAAATAGGCAGGATTTGTCTAGAGCACTCACCCGGTCAACAAAAAATAAATAAATAAATAAACTGCTGCAGTTATCACCAAGCCCAGACCCCAACTGGTACCAGTTTAGAATGACATCCAAATTCTGCCCTTGGGTACCCAGATCTTAAGTTGCAGGCCTGAGGTGCAGCTGGTTGCCCAGCATTGGCATGCTTACTTGAATTAAACAAACTTTTACCATGCTTCCTTTTGCTTACTTTAAATGCTTCCTATGTCAGTGGGCATACTTGAACTATATACATTCCCCCAGATGCAGGGCAATTCCTGCTTTTACTCATGGTTCTGCTAAATCAGTCCTTGTGTGGCACATATGACTGAGGTCCTGGGGATTGATGGATCAGTAGATGCAGAACCAGGCTTCGATGCTTGAACACATGGAGAAGCGAAAAGGATGCTGCAGCTTGAATCCTCAACTTAATTGAAGGCCTTGCAGCTGGTCCCCTTTGGCCTATTGAGGCCCATTGCAAAGCACATGTGCAGGGCCCACCGACTACAGAGGACCCAGATCTGGGGTAGCCCCATGGCCTGGATCCCTCACAAGTCAGAGTGCCTTAGCACTTTATAAACTCATGATCCCTTGCAGCCAACAGGCCCCACTTGATGGTGGTTTGTGATTTCCCCTCCTGGCCCTGGGTTTAGGATGGAAGAGTAGGTCATCTTTTCTTTTCTCTCAATCACCTACATTGTGTAGCCAAAGCAGTCTCTATTTTTCCTGACATTCAGACTCTGGCAGCACTACAGAATCCAAAACTCCAGTTTCCTACAACAGTCTCTTTTCTCAGCTGTATTTCAGGAGCAGACAGCAGGTACCCCTGCAGATAACACCTGCCCATCTTTCTGCTTTCATAGTCTCTCAACTTTAACACAGTGATCACTTTTGCTCTGGCTCACACACAATTCCAAAAACTCTCAGCAGTATATCAAGGAAAGTCTCTTTCCTCACCGTGCAGGTGCAGAATGAAACAGAAGGGGTTTTCTCTTCAACCTTTTCAAAACCTGATTCCAATCCAGCTTCCAGTAGCCATTTCCCAATGCTACAACCAGTCCTCAGACTTGGTATCCTCTCCCCTTTTCTCTGTAGACTCTGTGTCTTCTCTGTGGTCAGACAGGAACCCTTTCTCTTTCTCACTATTTCTTCACACAAATCTATAATCACTTGGAGTCTCACTGACGTGGTGCAGACAAAATAGAAGGGTCTTTCTCCTCATCCTCTTCACTCTAAAACCAGTCCTTTTCCATAATACGAATCTGGTAAACCATTGCTCTGATGTCTTTCACCACTTTGGTGCAACTGTCTACCACAGCAGCCTGTAGCATGATCCTGAGTTTTCTCTTTTCTCTCAGCAAAGCTGCCTGAAGAGTCTTTTCTTTCACTCTTTAAATGGAAAAAGGCATGACCAGCCCTGGGGGACAGATTGCTGGCAGTCCTCAGGCAGGCACTTTCCCAGTCTTGCAGCCCCATTCTCTCACTGGGGGCTGGAGCTCCCCTCCCTGTGGAGGGGCTCCCACTGGACTGACCCATAATCCAAAAGTTCTTAACTTTTGGGAGCTTTCTGGCTACTCCCCATTGGCTGGAGGCATTGCCTTTCTCAGAAATTGATATGTGTGAGGCTCCCTCGACACCTCATTGGTTACCCAAAAGGGCACCTAGATTTTCCCCAGTATTTTTCCCCCTAGAGTCCTTTTATAAGCCCCATAATCCTCCTGGTGAATGCTGACCCTTTGATTGGTTGAGTTGTGGTCACATGGCTGCTATCATGGCTGCTGAGTAAACACCTTATAGGCAGTCTCACTATAATCCCACCTTTAGAATGTTCCTGCACTGAAACAGTTTACTTTATTTAATTTGATGCCCCACAGATATGTAGTGGTCCCTGTGCCCTGTCTAGTGACTGCACTATTTATCACTTTCTTTTTGCACTTGTGTTGTTGCCATTATGGACTGTCCCCCAGGCAGCCACATATAGTCCCATTACAGTCCAAACAATATATCACTTGCACGTCCTGCTGCTGTCACTTTAAGCACTTTTACTTTTCATTTACCCCTACATTTTGTAGCACCCCTTTCCTCTTTTAACCCCTGAGATGAGTTTTAATTTATTCTTTTCCCTCTGCCTGTCGCTAGTACTATTTACTTTGCCCCAGTGCTAGACATGCCATAGCTCATCATTATTCATGAGTTGCCTCATCAATATTCATGAGGTGGCTCCTGATTCCTTGAGTGCAATTGGTACTCAGAAAAATGATCCTCCTTACTTCTCTGTTGCTTCTCCGGCCCTGCCAAGGTCTCTGGTCCCCATCTTGCTTGCCGGAGGGACTGGGACCACTAGAGAGGCAGCTGAAACAGCTGCCGAATGGCCAAAATGAATGCACACTTGAGCATTCATGGAGCATGATAATGCACACGAAGGTGTAAAACCAACCGGTGGCTCCATGCTAAAGCTCCTCTGGCCATTCTGAAAAAAAAATTCATGTGCCGGAGGGAGGACCAGAACACCACAAGGGGCCAGCCAGGACCAGGGAAAACCACAGTGGTAAACAGGGCCAAAACAGGAGCAACCTCAGGGCTAACAAGTAAGCCACCAACAGGAAAGTTACATTTTATATGGCGCTAGTGGGTCTGAGATGGAGAACTGGTGGGGGAGCAAGAAAGAGCAAGACAGACAAAGAAGCACTGGTTGAGATGTGGGAAGAGAGCAGACTGATTAATGCATTCTACCGATAATGTGATTCAACTCCACTACCTGCGAGGCAAGCATTACTGCAATTATGTGATGCATTCGGTGTTCGGTCCCGCCCTTTCAGGGCCTCATTATGTCTTTCCTCCTACGTCAGCATAGCTTTCGCTATGCAGGTGTCCCTTCCCTGCTGTTAACAGAGCATCACTGTCATGTTCTTCTGTTCCAAAAATCTCCACCTTACAGGAGTGGTAAACTGGGCTGGTCAATTCACTCAGCAAAATTAGTTAATTAACAAGTTTATCCAGGATAGTAAGCTTAAGCTGAGACTTGCTCTTACACAGATGAATCCTAGGCTAAGATTGCACATGCATTCAAAAACAGGTTCCACATCACACATCACAATACAATAATAAAGGGGCACCTGTGAGGAAACAGCATGTGACGTTACATGCTGTTCCAAGATGGTCAGGTGAAAGAGAAAAGAAGCACTGTCAGCATCCTACTGCCTTTCACTATGAAGTTTTTAAAGTCGGTCCCAAATGTCAATGTGTTCTTTCTTTCCTTTTTTTTAGTATTTTACTTGCTAAGCTTTCTTGAAAAATAATGACCTCGGTAAAACCATCTCAAGTCAAGACTAAGCTGACATGCCAAGAAACGAAGCTAAGTATTTCTCTTTAATTTCAGAACTCTAATAGAGAAGAGAATTACATGGTTTAGCATACAAGTCAGCATTTTCTAACTATCTAAGTAATTTTCAAGAATGTAAGAAGAATATTTTCACCTGAGCTTCATATACCGGTCTTTGTCTTGTTTCAGGGTAATTACTTCCCATTTGAAAGTAGCGCTTCACATTATGAGCCTCTCTGGTTTTTGAAAGTTTCCCTGAATGGAATGCTGATATTACGACACACCAGGGAAGGAAGCTGGGTATTTCTGCTTTGAATTTGCTGCTTGGGGATATAAACCTTATAAAACACAGTGTTTGCAATCATCTGAATTGCTTGAGTAAGCGAGAAGAAAATGTTTTAATGTTGCTACTCAAGTGTGGTATGATAATCTGTGAATCACCATATTAATGCATTTCTGTAGGAAAGGCAGTATAAGCAGTATAAGCAGCAAAAGCAGAGAATAAGTTTTTCTTACCAAGGTCTGTAAGTTTACTGAGTGTGAAGGGGAGAAATGTTACTGTAATGCTTAAAACTATTCCATCATCTAAAGAGGTGGTAAAGTGTTTTTTTTGACAAGCATAAAGCTTCTTCTGAACTTAATTATACTTATAGAACTCGCCTCTTGGACAAAGAATTCTATTATAAAGAAGTGGAAAACGATCAGTTTTATTCCAAAGTAATGAGGGGTTGTAAAAGGAAACCATTGGCTCTATATAATACATCAGTAAAAAGACTTAGAGCTGCTTGCCCCCCCCCAAAATGTCTCCAAAAAAAGAACGAAATGGGTGAGGCATCAGATCATGGGCAAACGCATATGAAAAAACATTTAACAAAAAACAGTGAATCTCAAAAAAATATGGAAACAGGCATTGTTCATAAAGAAGCTAGTGACACAGATGCAAATAATTCAGTTGATAGATCGGAGATCAAAGTAGAGAGACAAGCTGATGAAAAGAAAGGAAATGAGCAAACCATTTTAGACACTATGAAAGAGATAAAAGAAGATATTGTAAAAACTCTGAGTGAAATGAAGGATTCTATAAAACAAATAACAATATCAGTAGCTGATTTAGCCACTAAAATGGACACTTTGTCCATCACTTCTGTTGATATGCAAGAAAGGATATAAAAATTGGAGGATGATAATGCCCCGTTGCAAAAAACACAAACTCTTCATGAAAAACAGCTGCATGCTCTTACAAGCAAGCTGGCTGAACAAGAAGATTGTGCCAGAAGAGGGAATTTGCACTTATGTAGGATACCAGAGGGAGCTGAAGGAACACAAGTACAAGAACTGCTTTCATTTTTTGAGAAGTTTCTAACAGAAGCTGTTGGCAGATCTTACCCAGAAAATAACATCTCCTTGGATAGAGCACATAGAGCAGGAAATAGATTCTCGGTAACAAATATGGGTTTGACACAGACAATTTTTGTAAAACCACATAATTTCCAACATCGGGAAGAGATATTGTCTTAGCCAGAATGGAGAAGGGGCTTAAGGTGGGGGACATCCATTTCCATGTATATCCAGATTTATCATTTGAAACAACAGCTAAAAGAAAATTATTTAATCCACTAAAAGCAAAGCTGTATGCAAGAGGAATCAGAGTCTCTATGTTATATCCAGCAAGACTCGGGTTTGTTATTAATGGTAAACTGCAGACCTTTGAAGATCCATTAGAAGCTGAAGAAGCATATGAAAATGATTACTCTGAAACTACACAGAAAAATGCATATGCTCATTCACCAAGACCAACTCCTTATCCAGAACAAGCACAGAGATCTAATACTGAACAAGATTCAGTTTAGATATAAGGAAGCAGAATGGTTGAATGATTAGAGGTCCCTTTTTTTTTTTGGCTTTTGTTTGTCGCCTCTCTTCTCCCCCCTAGTAGCCTAGTAATGTTTAGATATGTATAGGGTTGAATGGATTAATATGGGAACATGGAGAAATAGATAGAAATAGGTAGAAAGGGTTGAAAAATGCATAAATTTCATTTTATATTTACCCTCCTTTTTATCTAGCATTAAGGATAGTGGCATGGCCCCTCCTTTTTAGGCATAGAGGTGAATTAAAGGAAGGAAAGGAAAAGAAACGGAAAGGAGTAGAAAGAAAAAGGAAAGGAGAATGGAGGGAGAAGGGAAGGGGAAGAGGAACAAAAAGAGAATGAAAAGAGAAAAAGTATGTAGAAAGTGTCTGTAGAAAGGGGATCAACTTTAGATATGCTATTATTGTTTTCTCTTTTATAGGCAGGGATGCCATTGACAGTGCTTCCATAATAGATGGCACTACTAGCCATCTACAAAAATATTACAGGGAGGGGGGATTACTTGTTTCTCCCAATAGAGGGAGCTAGGGGGGTTTGTGGGTTAATAGATATAATAATAAAAAAAATGGCATTAATTGGAATTGATTCACAAAAAATGGAAAAACAGAACAAAATTATATACAATTATAAACTTAGCATGTGAGGGTCCAAAAGAGGGAAATTAAAGTATCTTTCTGGGAAATGTATATGTGTAAATATCAGTTAGCTTGAGAATTGCATCCTGGAATGTAAGGGGGCTTAAATCTAGAACTAAAATATGTAAAGTTATTAAATATCTAGAGATTCATAAAATAAATTGTCTTTATTTACAGGAGACACACTTTAATATACAAGAATCAGTGTGGTTTGCTAAGAAATGGGGACCTGGATACTTTTCACTATATAGGAACAATTCAAGGGGAGTAGCTATTTTGTTTAAAAAAGCCACTATAAAGCCAATCATAATGAAAACTAATGTCCATCATTGTTGTAATGTATGTCTTGATGTTCCCCATAATTTGTATTTCTCTGATGTGGAACCTTTGTAAAAAAGCCAAGGCTCAAAGGTATTTGTAATCCTAGACTTGATAAATAAATAAATAAAATTATATAGATCAAATTGGTCGTATGGTAATCATAGAATTCCAATTACTTAATTACAATTTCACATTGGCTTCTTTGTATGCGCCAAATGAAAACTCACCAGGTTTTTTCAATGAATTTTTTTTTTACAATTAACCACTCTCTCTCCACCTTATATTGTTGCAGGCGATTTTAACATGACACTTTATAAAAAAGATAGAACTTCAGATGTAGCTTCTAAGTTTAAGTCATCCATCAGAGTAGCTGAAAACTTCCAGGCAGGCTTGAATTTGACAGATCCATGGTTGTTTCTGAATCCTGATAAAAAAAGTTGTTTTCTATTATTCTCAGGTCTATAGGACATATTCAAGAATAGACTATTTTTTATGTTCAGAAGATCTATTGTATATGACAGAAAGAAATTGACTACCCTGAAATACATATTTCGGACCATTCACCATGCTTATTTTCTTTAAAATAAGAAGGTCTTTATTATTCCTATAATTGGCGAATGGATATATCCTTGTTACAAAATAATGAATGTGTTGTAGTAATGAATAGGAAAATGGTAGAATTTTTTTGATATAATGATAAGGGAGAAACAACTATGGATACTTTGTGGGAGTCTTTTAAAACCTGGGCAACAGCTTCAATTCAGCAAATGGAGAAAAAATGAAGGAAGCAAGGTATAGACAACAAACATTATTGAGCAACAAATTAAAGATTTACAAATTCTACATAGTCACAATCCGGATCCTCAATTTTTTAAGGCTTTGACACAAAAGGAAATTGAATATAATAAAATATTATCTGAGCAAGCAGAAAAATTGATATTACAAACCAGAACTAATTATTATATATATTCTGATAAACCATTAAAATTGCTATCTTGGCAACTTAATAAACAAAAAGAACAAAATGCAATTCATATAATACAAAAAGAAGACAGTACATTAACAAGAGAGCCAAAAGAGATTAATACACAATTTTTGAGTATTACAATAAACTATATCAATCACAATTAGATTCAGATTTTGCAAAAGTGAAAGAGTATACAGAAACTATACCATTACAAACAATACTCGAACATTTTAAACACATATTGAATACTGAATTGAAATTAAAGGAGATAATAGCTGCTATTAAACTGTTACCAAAGAATAAAACACCGAGACCTGATGGAATACCCATAGACTTTTATAAGAAATATCTAGACCTTATCTCACCTATATTGTTAAAATTGTTTAACTCATTCACTAAAGCTCGGTCAATTCCACATTCTTTTAATGATGCTACAATTCATCTGATACATAAAAAAGGAAAAGATCCACAGAAAACCCAGTCATATTGACCAATATCTCTACTTAATGTAGATTATAAAATATTCACAAAAATACTGGCGACCAGATTACAAATAGTTATGAAATATTTAGTTCAAAATGATCAAAACGGTTTTATAAAAGGTCATAAAATTAATGATAATATTCAGAGAAGCATTAATATAATAGATATGAGTGCCAGCTCAAGGGTTTATTTAGTATCAACCGACGCAGAAAAGCCATTTGATAAAATGGAATGGAACTTTATGTTCCAGACGCTAGAAAAAATAAAACTTGGTCAGAGCTTTGTTGACTGGATTAAACTAATATATCATTCACCGAAAGCTAGAGTAAAACAAATAAAATTCTTTCAGAGAATTTTTTACTAACAAGGGGAACGCATCAGGGATGCCCTTTGTCCCCTTTAATTTTTGCACTAGTTATGGAACCATTAGCATGTTTAGTTAGAAATAATCAAGATATTAAGGGTATTGTTTGTACAAATATAGAACATAAGATTAGTTTGTATGCTGATGATTCCTTGTTTTATTTACCGGACGTTCAAAAGTCATGGGAAATATTGGACAAAATCATGGAATCCTTTGGTCAGGTATCTGGTTACACAGTTAATTGGCAAAAATCGTATCTCATTTCATCTAAACAAGGGAGTAAAGACAACTTTTTAGCTTTCCATAAATGTAATGTTAAACAGAATATTTCATATTTAGGGATAAATATCTCCTGTGATTTAAATCAAATCAATCAACAGAATTATGACCTTTTGTTACTAAATATGGAAAATGAATTAAAAAGATGGAATACTCTACCATTAACAAATCTTGGTCGCATTAATGTTATAAAAATGAAAGTTTTGCCGAAATTCTTATACTTATTCTAGAATATTCCATTACATCTTCCAGAAATTTACTTCTCAAAGATTAGGAAGATAATAACTAGATTTATATGGTTAAATAAGCACCCGAGAGTTGCATATAATACATTAACAAAGTCTAAATCTCAAGGGGGTATGGCACTCCCTGACTTTTATAAATGTTATATAGCTACTCAATGCTCAATAATCTGGCTATGGATGAAAGATCCTGAAGGATCAATTGCTACTAAAATGGAACAAGAATCTTGCAAGATTAAGCTCATAAACACTTTATTCATTCCTGATAACAAGCATATTAAAGAAGTAACTAAAAAATACATAAAGAATCAAACTACAGTTACTGCAATTAATGCATGGTATAATGCACATAAAATAATTAAATATAAGATAAAGATATCACAAAATAGACCAATATATGGTAACCCATCACATGATATGTTTATAAGTGATAATACTTATAAAAAATGGTCTGAAAAAAATTCAACACACTTTCATCAGTTGTTTAATAAAGATAAAATGAAAATGTTTAATCAATTAAAGCAAGAATATCAATTAAAGGAAGGAAATTTCTTTCAATATTTACAGCTTAAAACTTACTTGAAACATATAAATGGTTCATATACATTATCTGATAATTCACCTCTTTTTGATATGCTTCACAGTACGTTAAGTAATAGGAAATTAATAGCTGCAACTTATGGAATATTAAATAATTATACAGATGGTCACATGAAGAAATTGAAAAATAAATGGCAGCAAAAGTTAGGGATTAATATAACTGATACGTTATGGTTAGATATTCTAAAAATCTCCATTCATTAATATAAAAACATCTAAAATGCAGCAGATACAATATAATACAATTCATAGAGTTTATTTCACCCCATCAAAATTACATGCAATTAATTCTATAATCAGTCCTAGTTGTCCATAGTGCGATGTACATCAGGTACTCTAATACATTTAATTCATGCATGTCCTAATCTGTCAAATTTTTGGCCAGAATTTTTTAAATGTTTAAATAAATGTAGCAAACAGAGGCCCAGATATTCAAAAGGGATGAGCCATGCGCAACAGAGATGCGCCAGTGCAAGTACAAAAATGCTCCATTGTGCGATATTCAGTGGGAGGCAGCTGTGCCTCACAAGTTGCAATGCACAAGGGCACAATGGTAATGAATGCATGCACAACCGTAGGGGGAGGAACCATGAATAAAAGGCGCAGTGCAATATTCAACAGCATGCGCCATGCACAACAGGGGAGCTAGCAGAAGTTGCACAACAGTGGGAATGATCGAAAATAAAAAGGAACAAGAGAGAGGCACAAGAATGCTACAGGGAAGCCAGAGGTGGGAGCGAGGTGACAGTGACAGAAAAGAGGGTAGCACTGAGTGGGACTGGGCAGGAGCAGGACAGAGCACACCTGGAAACAACCAGGAACAGGACAGGAGTGGGGAGCCTGTGCTACTGTGCAGGAGTGACAGGGAAGTGCCACAGTGGACTGAGGGCAGTGGCAGTAGGCAGGACAGCAAAGGCCGGAGGCATACCCAGAGCAGGGGGAGCATCACAAAGGACAGCGGGGGGAATGATAACAGCTGCCGGGGGAACACCAGCCAGGACATGGCCAGTGCCACCTTCCAGATGGAGGCAGTAATGAGGGGTGAGAAGGCAGGCAGCAGAGGGCGTGACATGGAAGGCTCTTGCTGAGCCGCCCCAACAGGCGGTACCGAGCCTGCACCACCTTCGAGCACTACCCTGACACAGAGATTGTGGGCCAGTACCGCCTGAACCGGGTGATCCTGAGGTGGCTCTGTGAGCTGTCCAGTGATGAGATGCAGGCACCCACACGATGAAGCCATGCTCTGTCAGTGGAGACAAAGGTAACAGCTGTCATGTGCCTGCTCACCATGGGCACCTTCCAGAGACCAACAGGGGACACAACAGGCATAACCCAGTCAGCCACATCATGCCTACTCACATAATTCCTCAGCGCACTGCTGCCACAAGCTGCGGAGTACATCTATTTCCCCAGCACACAGGCGGAGCACACAGCACACATACAAGAGTTCCACAGGGTAGCACATATGCCTGGCATGCTCGGGGCCATTGACTGCACCCATGTGGCCTTCCGCATGCCACCTGGCCCAGACGGTGTATCATACATTAACTGGAAGGGGTTTGCCAGCATTAACTGCCAGGTGGTGTGCGATGCCAGGGGGAGCATAACCAATGTCTGTGCCACGCATCCTGGGGGAGCACATGATGCCTTCATCTGGCACTAGTCTGCACTGTGCCACAGGTTTGAGAGTGGAGACATCCCCACTGGCCACCTAGTGGGTGAGTATGCACATCAAGCAGGACAACATGAGCAGCTGTGGGGGGGCGTGCATAGTCAGAGGTGTCACGGGTACCAGCCTTGATGGCCCATGGCAGGGCAATGCAGACCACCATACTAATGTCCACCCTCTACACATAGGTGACAGTGGCTACCCACTCTGTCCCAGGCTGCTCACACCATACTGGCGCCCCGTGACCCCATCACAGCAACGGTACAATAAGGCATATGCCACCACACGTAATGTCATCGAACGGGTGTTCAGGATGCTGAAGGCACGTTTCCAGTGCCTGGATATGTCTGGTGGTGCCCTACAGTACAACCCCTGGAAGGCCTGCGGGCTATTCCTGGCCTGTTGCATCCTGCACAACATGGCCAATGACTGTGGGATAGCTGCAGAGGTTGAAGAGGGGGACAGCAATGGGGACGATGAGGACACCGGTCCAGACGGTGATGGGCAGCCACCCCCGGGTGAAGGGACCCCCACCTGAGCTGGATGGTGCAACTGCACCGGGACACCATCACAGAGGAACACTTTGGCCAACACAGGTAGGTCACGGGGCCATGAGCAACCACCAATGGCAAGGGCACAACCCACAGACAGGCATGGACGAACCCCAGGGGTGGATGGCAGCAAGGGAATGGCTCTGAGCGTGGAACTGCACATGTCATCAGGAATGGGCAAGGCCACACACGAGATGCGCTCACACACACACACACACACACACACACACACCCCACAAGACATGCACAAGGGGTAGAAGGCACGCCAACCTCGACTGCAACCCCTAGCCACACACAGGTCCACACATAACCACATCCAGTGGCCATCACTGCGCATGTCTCAGACGCTGGGCACCATTGCACACTGGCGGACAGCACAACGCAGGCATCATCATGCACATGCCACAGTGGCCAGAAGCCGGGAGCGTGTGCACATGGATCATGTGTATGCAGGGCCGGGTACCCCACCTGTGCATTGCACGTTGCACAACACACTGCACACAGGGCAGCAGCAGACAGTGGCCATGGTGGGAGACAGGTCAGTCATGCGGCACAGTGCCACGGCCACCACAGATGCGTGGGCAGCCCCGCCGAGACCTGTCAGCCATGCAAGGCTGACCATTGGCCTCATGGAGTGGCACTGATAGTCCCCCAGGAGTGACACTGTGGGAATGTGACTGTGTTCACGCAGGGGTCTGCAGCTCACCGAACATGCCATGCCAGGCGTGCTCGGTATGCCCACAGCCAAACCTGGTGTCAACATGGAAGGTGTCGCACAACACAGGGAAGGGGGGTGGATGTGATACTGTGTGGTGTCTGTGGCGCATGGGCAATGAACTGGGTGCCCAATGTGGCCATGACAGCAGTGAATGCAAGTGTCTGCCTGTCAATGGCAGCGGTCACATCCTCCCTCTGCTGGGCCATCTCTGCCAGAAGCAGACCGTGGTCTCTGCTGTGCCACTCCTCTGCCTGGTGCAGAACCACACTGAGTGCATCCACAGCCATCACAAGCCGCAACTGCTGATCCACTGAAGCCTGGAGTAGGCAGCTGTGCTCATCAAAGAGGTCATCTGCCAGATTGGCATGCTGTCCTTCATGGTGTTTCTGGCCATGCTGGGCAGCACCCCTTGATGATGGGCACTGCACACCAGAGCCATGCTGGGGCACATCCGCACGGGGTGCACTGATGCTGCCCCCAACACTGTCCCCCTGTCCCTATTGGCCAACTGCTGGCACTGCCTCTCCAGCCGCCGATCGCCACGGCTCACTGGAGCCGCCACAGCAGCTGCAACAGCCCCACTGGCCTGGATGCACACCAGTGCTGCCCCACTGGGGCATATAGGCACAGGCTGGGACTGTGATGTCACGCAGGCCTCCATGGCGGAACCACCTATGGCTATGCCCGTGCCGTTTCCTGCTGTGGGACCATCCTGCAGCCCACACATACCACTGTCCAGGATGTGCAATCCATCATCATCGGTGCCTGATCTGGCACCAGTCTGTGTCCCAGCATGCTGGAATCTGTGGCCGCTGTCATGTTGGGACACAGGCAAGACCTCGTCCACACCAGCACCACCATCTTCAGTCCGGACAGACAGGCAGGCAGGTATGCAGTGGTCCTGACCCTTGGACACCTGTGGAGGTGGATGGGCACTCCTCCATGTCCAGGGCATCGCCCATGGTGGACACACCCACCACCACCACTGACCCATATAGATGCTCAGCAGCTGTAAGGGAATACAGTGGCGTAAATATCTCTACCCTACCCTGTGGCATTCCCCCCACCTCCCACACAATGACAGCACAGGACCTACCATGCAGTGACAGGCTGCCAGCCATCTAGAATCCACCACCTGGAACACCCTCTATGGCACAATGCCGCATGCTGCCAGCCACCCGCTCCTCCTGTGGCATCAGGTGTGGCACATCCGGCTGTCCATCACCGGTTGCAGCACATGCTGCCTTGATGGCAGCCACCTTGTCAATCCTCCTCCTGTCCATGCCAACCTTCTTTACATTCCTGCACAGACTGCTGGTGGCTGTCATGCTGGTTCACAGCATGCGCAACCTCACCTGATGCCACAGCACGGGTCTGTGGTGTTCCCTGCTGTCCGCTGAGCAGCGGTTCCCTGTCGAGGTAGGCCTCGAACAGGGCATCTGATTCTGCCTAGGTGAAGTTGGGCCTCCTCCTTCTCCAATGTCCCTGTTCCTCCTCTTCCTCATGTTCAGTCATTATAGAGCCTGTGGGAATGACAGGTGTTACCTTTGATTGTGCAGTCCCATGCATCTCCCACACACCACAGTCCACACTTCCAAACAGCATGCAACCCACTACAATAGACTGCACTACTGAACTATGTCCTCTGCAGCCCCAATGTCACATTTATATAGTGCAAGGCATGCAAATGAGGTGAGGCACAACTTTAAGCAGATGCTAATGCAGTGGCTGTGCCATGGAATTGCTGATGAGCTCATTTGCATATGCTGGCTGAATATCGTGCTGTTGCATCTTGCGCAATTGTGTCGAGCATGCTCTGGCAAAGGTGCAGCTCTGTGACGTGTGCAGTAGGCACTGCACGGTGCATGCCCGGGGTGCTGACGCTCACGCCTGCCACACTGATGATGTGCTGAGTGCGGGAGGCAGTGCAGGGCATGGCCACCACTGTGCCAGTGGCGCTAGTGCACTGTTCACGCATGTGGCACTTGTGCCCTGGAGTGCCGTAGGTGCCTTGGTGCCACAGCATGGTATGCCGCCACTGCAGGGCGTCACACACAGGCAACCTACCATGCTACACACTGGGAGTCCCAATAGCACTGTGGCGGTCAGTGCACGACAGACTCTTGGCCTTGTGGTCGACTTTTGCCCCCTAGGCACCATGTGTCTGCGTGGGTGCACCCCTATTGTGCTGTTCGGTGACAGCATGATGGGAAATGGCAGAGCTGTACCACGCAGCATCTGCACGTGGGGGACGTGCACTATAGAGCACCATTTTGTGATCCTGGCTACACGAATGATGGCACGCAGGAGAGCAGCAATGTGGAGCCCCCTAGAACTGGCCAATCTTGTGGCCATTGTTAAGCCCCATTCTGGGGCCCTGTTTGGGAAAGACCCTTTAGAAAGGCCCAGAAGTGCTGTGTGGGAGGAGGTGGCAGAGGCATTGGAGGAGGCCACCAGGATCACCTGCAGCACAGAACAGTGTTGCCACTGCTATGGGGACCTCCAGCGGAGGGACCCAGATAGGCTGGCTTAGCTACGGGCACATGCCAGGCAAGGCACAGTGCCATGGCTAGGTAGGTGCTCCATCCATACATTGGTAGCATCCGTCCATCCGGGTATCACGGTGTACATGTGTCCACCATGCAGGGGGGTTGGGGTCATCCAGTGTGGGTGGTGGTGGCGGTGGTGGGGTTGCGGCATGGCTGGGCTGTGTGGGATTGCACACACGGGGGGGGCCTTTGCTACTGGTTTGTACTGATGTTCCCCTCTCCATGTTTGCACCCTAGACCCTGAGAAGAGACGCTGTGCCTGTGAGGCACGGGAACAGTGGGATCGTGATGCTGCCTGGCAGCAGGGATGAGGTGGAGGGCCCATAGTGCAGCAGCACCCGGCTGTTGCAGATGCAGGTGAGTGCCTTTCTTCCAGGAACTTCTGTGCATGCTGTGTTGAGGGTTCGGTGGCGGGGCATGGCCATCAGTCCTTGACACCACCGACGTGCATGCCACATGGTACACTCAGCACTGTCCCATGGCACTGCATATGTGGGTGTATGTCGCTGGTGGTCCATGTGTGCACCAGGTACATGGCTGTAACATTGCCTTTGCACTGCATAGCTATATCACTGTACGGCCACAGTGGTGCCGTGCGGGACTTGAGCAGTGGGTGTGCGCAGAGGTCCACATGGCTGTGTGCACCTAGGTAGGCAGGTCTTGTGGGCCTGGTCACTGTGGGTGGTCGCACACCATCACAGGGGCATGGCCCATTGCTGTATGCCATGCACAATGGGTGGGCTGCAAGGGTATGGACAGTCACACGTATTGACTCTGCTCCCTTGTCCTAGGTGGACTTCACTGGATAGCCTTGGAAAGAGGCATGCAGGAGCCGCTGCAGCTTGCGAGGGTGTCCCTTATGATCCTTGAGCACCTGGAGCGGGACGGGGTCCGAAGGAGAAGAACCCATAGGTGCCACAGGAGTGGAGAGTGGGGCAGGCACTAGGCTGTCCATGCCCTCTGACTAAACTAACCCCCCTGGACCCACCCTCACACCCCTTCTTCCATCTCCCATTTGTTCACCCCTGCCCCATGCCCTCCCCCACCTGGTTTGTGGCCCTTCCCTGCCTTGTAAATACTTTTACATAGTTTTTTATTACCTCATTTAAATACATGCATTTTGTTATGACAACTGTGGTGGTCTCTGATTTGCAGCGGGCTACAGGTGCTCAGCTGCAGTGGTCTGCATGGCATCGGGGCGGTGCAGGCATGGGTGTGTGTGTGTGTGTGTGTGTGTCTGGCAGGGAACCGCCTATGGTGTGGGCCGGGGACTCGTCACTGTCTGTGGTTTGTGTGTTGTTCTCTGTGCACTGGATGCCTGTGTGCAGTGGCCCATGGTGCATGCACTGTGTCCATGGTACCCCTGTTAGACTGTCCATGGCCTGTGCAGCTGACACCCTTGCATGTCTGTGCTATGCACGGTCTGCTGGCATGTCAGTGGTGGCTGTCCATGCTGGACAACCCCTGTACCTGGCACAATGTCGGATTGCCTCCAGTCACCGGTATGGTGCATATCTGCCTCGGGTGGCACTGTGGCCTCCGCTGTTGTTGTCCCCCCTCCATGCTGTTGCTTGTGTCTGTTGCAGGAGATGTGCTCCAATGTCTGTCACTTGTGCTCCGGCCGCATGCTGGTGGCGTACGGATCCATAGTGTATGTGCAGGGTGGCTGGTACACCTGTGCCATGGAGGGGTGCTAGCCATGGATACATGGCTGCTGTGGCCACATGCCAGTGGGTTTGTTGCCCCGCTACTGTGTCCCTGTGTTGGTGTGCCCTTGGGTATGAGTGGGTGTTTGTCCGTGCACTGTGTTGCATCCTGTGTGGTGCATGCTTCCATGAACCACTGTGGGCATCTGTGCTGGCTGTTGGAGCCAGTGCTGGTACAGGGTGTGTCCTTGGGAGGGTGTGCAAGGTGCTGTACCGCTTGTGGTGGGGCCCAGGGCAGGCTCTGTCGCATGCGGGGTACCTCATGTGCCGACGCAGGGTCAGTCTCTCAGCTGTACCTCAGGGGGGCTGTGCAGGGCAGCACTGTGTCTGCAGTTGTTGCATCAGTGGCTGCTGCTGCCTGCTGCCGGGTGCTCGCGGTGGGGCTGTCTTGCATGGCTCCATGATGCACAGGGGTGAAATTGTCACAGTGGGGGTGGTGGCATGCATGGGGTTTCATGCACTGTTGGGTGCTGCTCCTTGGCAGGGTGTCTGGGGATTGCTGTGCAGGGTGTGTTCTGCATTGGTGGGATGGTGTAGCATGGGGTGGCTGGACCTCCTTGTGTTCCAGTCAGAGCTTGCCAGGGAGTGTGCTGGGGCACCATGCCCCAGCTGTGGGATTGTTGCTGGTGTCCATGGGCTGGTGGTTCTTCCAGCTCTCCTCAGGTTGTGTGGTTCATGGGGTGTGAGGGACGATGTCTGTTCTGCTGCGTGCTCCTCTGACCATATCTTCCATGGGTGGTGGACCCCTGCATCCTGTCTCTGCACATCCCTGGTTGTGCTGATGCACTGCTACCCTGCTTCACTGTGCTTCCATGGTTGTGCTACTGCACATCAGACCTGTACCACTGTGCATCCCTGGTTGTGCCATGGCACAGTTGGCGCAATATTCAGTTGTGTGGCGCAGGCGCATCTTAGCCTGTGCAGTGTTTGAATATTGCACGTTTTGCGCATAGACATACTGAACTTGCGCCTGCTCCTGCTATTGCACTACTTTGTTGCACAGTTTGAATATCTGGGCCAGAATGTGTAATTTACACCAATGGCAACTTTAATGCTAGTATTTAATTTTGAAGGAACTTCAGTAAACTATTTAAGAATATTCTATGCAGCTGCAATGATTATTGCGTGGAAATGTATCCTATTTAAGTGGAAAGATTCCAGCCCCCCATGGTATATACATGGATTAATTTTATGAAGGATGCAATGGCATTGGAATACATATATTATATGAGAAATGATACGAAAGATATATTTGATTTAATATGGCTCCCTTTCAGGATACAATAAACTTATGTAAGATTTAGTAAGCGAATAGGAATAAATTGTCAATTAGTCTGTAACTTTTGGACCCTAAGAGAGGTAGGAAGGTATGTCATATGATGAGGGGGATTCAGCAAGTTCCATATCTGTGCCATTTGTGGAAGATTCTAGCTGACATTCCCTTACTGAGTCATACCTAAATTAAAAAAAAATACAATAATAAAATTTTAACAATCACGAAAAGATTCTAACATTAAATAATTAATTGCTGAGGGTCAGCTGAGACTAGAGGCAAGCTTGTAAGTATCCCTTGGCAAGATCTTTAATATAGCCCTTGTGAGGAAAACATGCAATTATAAAAATCCTCTTTTGTAGAGATTGCCATAGCAATATAAACATGTTTTCCCAGTGGTGTGCAGAAAACCCATAATTTCTTCCAATGTTTCTTATACTCCAATAGATATTGTTCAACTGTTGTTAACAAAATAAATCTGTATCTTTTGTCTTCCAAATCAAAGAGGAAGAGGCTTGAGGATCCTTGCTGTTAAGGAATTAAAAGATTTGATGAGTTTTTTCCCCCTCCCTTTTCTCTTCCAGTGCCACCTGGTCTGTCTGGTGAGCAAGGCCTGGCAACATTGCAACCCCAGCTCTTGAGCCAGCAGGAATCACTGTGGTGCTCAGGGCCTGAGTGTATCAAGGACCAGCATTTAAGTGGCTCTCTGTTTTCTCTCATGTGTGACCCCAGAATCTCCAACATCGATGACATGCAACTCCACAGAGAAACCCATATGCATGCAGCATCAGTGATGGGGAAGAAAGCATCCTTATCCATGATCGACAGTCACTGCAGCAGTAAACTGTGCTACCAACCCCACCCAACAGGAACAGAAATGGGCAGTAATAAAGGAGAGACTGATGAAGGCCACTAGTGAGTGTGCCAAAATTAGAAGTAAGAAAACTAAAGCCAAAAAGTCCAGCTGGTTCAAAAAGCAGGTGCCAAAATCTGCAGGTGAAAAGGGGTAACCTTCCAGAAGTACAAACATACTTCAAAGGAACAGGATAGGGTGATGTACTCTGTCAAGTTGTAAGAGGTGAGCAGAGCACTTGGAGTGGAAAAAGACAAAAAAGAAGTGAAGCTAGCACAGGGGGAAAAGGGGGACTTTTTTCAATATATAAGAGAAAAGAAACACCAAGGATGAAATAGTACGATTAAAAAAGGAGGGTGGTTTAGCAGTGGGTAGTGAAGAAAAAGCAGAGGTACTTAAAAAGTACTTCTGTTCAGTCTTCACTAGCGAGAAGGACAGGCCAATACCACAGGGGAACAGGTGGTGGGTGCAGTCTCAGACGACATCATTCATGCTGATGGGATAGTAAAGGACTTAAGGGCCCTAAAGGTGTATAAATCCCCAGAACCAGATGGTGTGCATCCAATTGTCCTAAATGGAACCAGCAGAGACCCTGGTGGGCCCCTGACAGACCAGTTTAACACCTTGTGGGAGTCAGGGATCATACCCTAGGATTGGAAAACAGCACATGTGGTGCCTCTCCACAAAAGTGGGCCAATGGATGAATCAGGAAACTGCAGGCTGGTCAGCCTAACCTCAATAGTGGGCAAATTGATGGGCCCAGATATTCAAAAGGGTTGCACCATGCGCAACAGGGTTGCGCGTACGCAACTCCAAAAATGCGCCATTCTGCGATATTCAGAAGGGGCCAGTTGCGCCACCGAAAACACGCTGAGCAACAGCGCAATGGAAATGAAGGCATGCGCAACCGAAGGGGGCGGGTCCATGCATAAAGTGCGCAATGCGATATCTGAACACTTGCGCAATGCGCAAGAGTGGCTCAGCCGGAGGATGCGCAGTACCGGATGTGAGCCAAAATAAAAAGGCTCAAGGGAGCGGCGCAAGAACTCTAGCAGGCCGCAAACCGGGGGAGAGAGACAGAGAGAGAGAGAGACAGAGACAGGAGCAGGAAGGACAGAGAGGGACAGTGGGTTCTGGAGGACAGAGAGGCCAGTGGGGGGTGCCCGGTGCAGTGGAAGCAGCAGTGGGGGCAGTGGGGTAACACAGGAACAGCAGCTGGGGGCAGGAGCCAGGAGATGGACAGTGTCAGCTTCCACATGGAAGCTGTAATGAGAGGTGAGACAGCATGCTGCAGGGGATGTGGCCGCGGAGGGGCCCGTAGGCGGTACGCCCCCGACAGGTGGTATCGTGCCGCATCAGCTACGAGCTGTACACAGATGTCGAGACTGTGGCCCGGTACCGCCTGAACAGGGCAATACTGAGATGGCTCAGTGAGCTGTGCAGTGATGTGATGCAGGCACCCTCACGCGAGTCATGCTCTGTCCGTGGAGACCAAGGTGACAGCCTGCATGTGCCTGCTCGCCACGGGCACCTTCCAGAGGCCGACAGGTGACACCACAGGCATTACGCGGTCGGCCCGTCACGCATCCTCACCCAATTCCTCAGCACACTGCTGCCTCATGCTCGCGGAGTACATCCATTCCCCAGCACCGCGGCAGGCGTACAACAAACATGCAGGAGTTCACAGGGTAGCACATATGCCTGGCGTGCTAGGGGCCATAGACTGCACCCATGTGGCCATTCGCCGCCACCTGGCCCCGACGACGACTTATCGCAACTCGAAGGAGCTCCGAGTGTCAACTGCCAGGTGGTGTGTGATGCCACTGGGCGCATCATCAATGTCTGTGCCACACCCTCGGCGGAGCACATGATGCCTTCCATATGGCACCAATCTGCACTGTGCCATCGATTCGAGTGGGAACATCCCACGGGTCATCTAGTGGGTGAGTACACATGTATGGAATGCAAACTCTGTGCAAGGGTGGAATGACACAGGTGCCATGGTAGTGGCACACAAGGATATGGGCAATATGGACCTGACCTGACACTGATCTCCACTATCTCCACACAGGTGACTGTGGATACCACTCTGTCCCTGGCTGCTCACACCATACCGCGCCCACGATCCCAGCGCAGCACGGTTTTCACGAGGCACACGCCGCAACATGGAACATCATAGAGCTGGTGTTTGGGATACTCAAGGCACGCTTCCGATGCCTGGACACCTCCGGCGGAGCCCTACAGTACAGCCCCCAGAAGGCCTGTGGGATATTCCTGGCCTGTTGCATCCTGCACAACATGGCCAAAGACCATGGGATAGCCGTACAGGTCCAAGAGGGGGACAGCGATGGGGACGCCAGTGGCGCCGGTGATGTGGGTGATGAGCCGCCCCCCCTAGGATGGAGGGACCCCCGACTGACACGGCAGGCCCAGCTGCACCGGGACACCATTGCAGAAGAGCACTATGCACAACACAGGTAAGTCAAGGGACATGTGCAGGCAACACTGTCTATCGCCAAACCACAGGCACACAGGGAACACACCGTGCATGAAGGTCAGGGGAGTTGAAGGGTCCAGGCATACCAACACACCATCAGAGAGGGGTGAGCACTCATATGGACACACACACACCAGGCAGCATACAGGGGCAGCAGCACAGCACTGCGGAAATGACACGCCAACACACAGCACCACCAACCACCCTCACCACCTGGACTGTCCACGTACGTGTGTCAGGACCTGGGCAACCTTGCACCTTGGTGTACAGTGCAATGCAGGCATCATCATCCACACGCACCTGTGGACAGCAGTTTGGAGAGTGTGCAGGTGGTCCGTGTGTCAACTTGGTGAGCAGAGCACCCAGCAGTGCACTGCCCACCATGACACACATTGCACACAGGGCAGCACCAGACAGGGCCTGCATTGGGAGACAGCTCATGCAGGGAGCACTGTCCCACGGCCACCATGGATGCATGGGCGGCCCTGCCATGGCCTAGCAGCACTGGCAGGCTGTGCAGGGGCCACATCGGGTGGTGCTAGTGCACCACCAGGGGTCCCAGTGCGCGACCGTGACCTTGCCCGCACAGGGGTCTGCATCCCGCCAAACAAACTTGCACCAGGGGTGCTCGGGATGCCCACAGCAGAACCCAGCATCGACAGGCCTGGTGTCGCATGGCGGCAGGAATGGGGAGTGAATGCGCATGTGGGGTGCATGGTACAGGGTCACCAGACAGTGTGGTCCAATGCGGTCGCCACAGAGAGCACTGCCTGGGTCAGCCTGTCGATGGCAGCGGTCACATCCGTCCACATATGGACCATCTCGGCCCGGTCCGAGCACACTCCCTGCTATGCCGCTCCCACGGACACAGTCAGTGCCTCCACGGACCTTACAACCCGCCCCTGTGGCTGTGCCGACTCCTGCAGCAGGCGGTGCGGCGTCAAGGTTTCTGTGCCCCAATGGCATCGTGACCCCCAGGGTGTGGATGGTCCTGGTGCAGCACCCCTTGAGGAGTGGCCGCTGTTCGCCAGGACCAGGTATAGGGCGGATCTAAGGCGGTGGACAAATGCCACTGCTTGACGCTGTCCCCAGGCCTGGTGTGCAACTGCTGCTGCCGCCCCTCAACTGCTGAGCCCCCAGGTCCACCTGTTCCACCCTGTGCTGTCAACAGTGCCAGACACCTGCTCAGCCACCGATGCTGCCCACCGGTGCTGACAGGCCCAACCCGTGACTGTGCCAGCATGCTGGTACACAGGTGTGGAGCAGGATGGGCCAGGGACGCGTGCTGGCCTGCCATGTGTCCTCGTGGGACACACACCTATCACTGGCCATTGCAGGCCTGCTATCATCAATAGTGCCGGTGCGTGCCACTGCCATAGGCACAGCATGCTGGCACACCTGCATGCCAGACTGCTGTGACACAGGCTGTGCACCCCCTGCATCCGTATCACTGCCGGCGGAGTTGTTGGGCCAGCCGGCCTGCTGCTGCAGTGTCTGCAGGCTGCTGGTGGAGGTGGATGGTCCCTCCTCCTGGTCCAGCAGGTCTGCCTCACTGTCAGCACCCACCACCACCGTCTCCTGCAGACGAACAGGATCTGAAACAGAAAGAGAGTACATGTGAGTGCATGTGAACAACAGCCCCCCCCACACAACATCACCATGTCATACCGTGCAGTGATGGGCTTCCACCTGTCTGGAATCCTCCACCTGGAACACCACAATGGCACTCGGCTGCATGGCGCGACCAGTGTCTCCTCGGTCGAGGTCAGCTGCAACACCACTGGTGGTCCCCACCAGTGGCAGCACGTACCACCCTGAAGGCTGCCACCTTCTCCTTCAGCCTCCTGCGGTCAGTCCCCATCTTTTTGCGGCATTCCTGCATGGAGCGCTGGTGGCTTCCGTGCAGGTTGATGGCCAGAGCTACCCCCTCCCATGCAGCTGCACGCTGCTGAGGGGTGCCCCTCCGCCCACTCAAAAGCGGCTCATCCTCCAGGTAGGCCTGGAAGAGGGCCTCAATCTCTGCTGTGGTGAAGTTCGGCCTCCTCCTACGCCCGCCGTCCACAGCCTCAGCCTGGTTCTCGTCAGTCATGGTGATCTGTATGGGTGGAAGTGGACACCTGTCACTGTGCAGTCCACAGCATTTCCCCATGAGCATAGCTGCAGGCCGGGGGGGGCAGAAGCCCCTTTCCTCTCCGCATGGCAGATACTGATGGAAGGGTGCCCTCTGCCCTTCCTAAGTGCCCTCATCATGCTCAGCCCCTCAACCTATGACATCCTCCAGCACCCCTGCCCATGAGCATTGTCCTGAGCATCACACAGCATGTAACTCACCTCTCCCTGCAACAACCAAATCTGGCCGCCACAACCCAGTGTCGCATTTTTATAAGCATAACATGCAAATGAGGTGTGGCATAACTGTAATAAACATGCTAATCGCCACTGCGCCTTTGCATGGCTGATTGACCTGATTGCATATGTCGGCTGAATATCGGCGTGTTGCATGGCGCGGCAAGGGAAGGTCGGCTGAGCCGATGGCGCATGTTTGTGGCTGTGTGCTACACTGCATTGTGCATGCCCAGACAGGTTACGCATGCGTCGATCACGCTCCAGACCTGCTGAGCGCGATAGGCGATTCTGGCCATGGCCACCATTGTGCCAGTGGCGCTACAGCACTGGGCACTATATGGCGCTGTGGCACTTCTGCGCGATAGTCCACTAGTCCACTGTGGCACTGGTGCTCTGCTTAGCAGTCGTGCAGGATGCCTATACATCCTATGGCGCTGTGCGTAGCCTTGCGTCATTGCCGTGACCTTGTGTATGCCCTCTGACCCCTGCCGCTGTGGGCATGCCTTGTGTACGTCCCTATTGCGCTGTCTGGTTACAGTACCATGTAAAGTGACGGCACTGTGCGAACAGCGCGATTGGAGCCTGTGCTGGTCTATTGCGCAACAACTCCACGTGGGGTCACAGTGCAGCGGGGCGCCATATTGCCTGCTGTAAAGTTGGTGCCATGGCCAGGAGGAGGGCGGTGTCCTGGAGCCCAGTTGAAGTGGCCAACCTGGTGGCCCTAGTGTAGCCCCACTGTGAGGCACTATATGGTGAGGCCCCCCTGACCGGACCTCGGACTCATGTGTGGCAGCAAGTGGCCACTGACCTGGTGGGGGTCACTGGCCGGGGCCGGTCTGCTGAGCAGTGCCAGCACCGGTACAGTGATCTCCGCCGGAGGGACCCGGACCTATTGACGCGGCTGCATTCCCGTGCCAGGCAGGGCCTGGTGCCTAGGCCACGTGAGTGTACCATCTATTCACCTATATTCTCTGTAGGGGTGTGTGTGTGTGCCTGGGTGGCTGTGCATTGGTGTGTCAGTGTGTGCAGCTGTGCGATGGATGGTTATGGCTGTGTGGGCAGGCAGTCTCACTGGGGCAGGGGGCACTCTGCTTTTGAGTCACACTGATGTTTGTCTCACCATATGTCTCCCACAGGCCGGCTGGTGAGGACACTGGACAACAGTGATGTGGGCCATGCCAGGGCCCCAGTACCACAGGCTGTCGGGCCACAGCAGCAGCATCAGCAGCATCAGCATCAGCAGCAGCAGCAGCAGCAGCAGCAGCGGCAGACGGAGCTGCTGGAGGAGTGTGAGTATCATTACGTCATGGATGCTATTGCATGCTGGGGGGGCAGGACCACAAACCATGCTGGACACAACCAAAGGGGAGGTCATAGTTCCACTATACAAAACACTAGTGAGTCCACACACTGGAGTACAGTGTACAGTTCCGGAGACCATACCTGTGTATGGACAGGGACTGGGTGGAGAGGGTTCACAGGAGGGTGACATGGATGGTGCATGGATTGCATCACAAGTCCTATGCAGACAGGTTGACGGAACTGAACATGTACTCCCTGGAGGGGAGGAGGGTGTGGGGATATGATGGGGACATACAAGTATTGTACAGGGGGGAACAGAATGCAGGAAAACAATATTTGTAAGCGTAAAGAATGTTCCAGGACTAGAGGGCATGGGATGCAGTTGGAGGGGGCTCGTTTAAGAGGAACATGAGAAAGTGTTGGTGGACGAGTGGAACACCCTGCCACAGGATGTGGTGGGGGCTGACTTGGTCACGGGATATATGTATGCGTGGGTTAGCCATGAGGGACTTCTGGAGGTCAGGGGTGAGGGGGAACGGACTTATAGGACAAGAGGGTGATCGTACAAGGCCAAATGGCCAGACTGGGTGTCCCATAGGCCCTTATCTGCCGACACTGTCTATGTATCCATGTATGTAGGCATGACACAGGTGACCTGCATCACAGTGCAGCATCACGACACGTCTGTGTATGCATCACAGGTGGTCCCGGCATGCACTGGGCACATAGCTGTGTAACTGGCATCGCACCACGTTGCCACATCACATGACAGCCTAGTTTGTACTGTGATTGACGTGGGCAGTGTGTGTGGGCGGTGGTGCGCATGGCTGGTGCCGCCTGTTTGTGATGGCCATGTGCATGTTCACTGTGGGTGGGTGCATGCCATCACAGGTGCAAGACATTGGGTTAGATGGGTTGCAGGTTGGGTGGTGTTCAGGGTTGTGGTCAGTCTCAGCCATTGACTGTGTTCCCATTTTCCTAAGCCTCGGTGTGCTGCACGCATGGCGCAAGATCTCGGCGCCTGACCCAGGTGGTGGTGGACAACTGTGAGCTCCTGCAGGCCCTACAGTGCCAGGGGCGCGGCAGCAGGCACAGGAGGGCGCCAGCAGGGGAGGAGCAGGAGCCAGCTGGGCCGTAGCCCAAATTTCAGTTCTACTTCACCCATCCCTTTCACCCTGCCTTCCCTCTCCAAGTTTTTATTCCCTCCCCCTTGAACACCCCTGCCTTTTACCCGTCCCCCCAACTTGTACATAGTTCTACGTTTATTGTTAACTGTTTTTTTTGAAATATACATTTCTATTTTGGTACAACTGCTGTGTTGGTGTCTGCTTTGCAACTGGCTCTGGGTGCTCCGTTGCAGGGGTGTACATGCCATCTGGGCTGCTATGGTCCTGGGTATCTGTGTGTGTGTGTGTGTGTGTGTGTCCATGGGGAGGTATCAGCAGCATAGCATTGCCTTTCTGTTGCTCTTGCCATCTGCTGCCACCCACTGCTGGGTGCACAGGGTGGGTCTGGCTGGTATGCTTCTCTGCAGCATGGGGTTGACGTGTGGCACGGGGGGTGCATGGTGTTTCCTGCAGTGCCTGTCTGCACATGGCCCGGTGTCTTGGGGGCACGGTGCACTGTGCTGTGTCTGAGGACTGATGTGCACTGTGGTTGTCAACCCTGGGTGTGGCACTCTCTGCCTGCCAGTGGTTGTGCTAGGGTGTCATGGCTCTGCTATGCTTTAGTTGGCTTGTCCCCATGGGCACGTGGATCTTCGTCCCACCCCCAGTGATGCTGTGCTTGGGGTGTGCCAGTGTGGTGTGGGTTCTGCAGTGAGTTCCTGTGCCCATGTGTGGCATGATGGCGGTGGGCCCCAGCCTGCCTCCCTGGCTGTGCAGTTCCATTGCTCTGGGGGCTGTGCTTGCGCTATGGCAGCTCTGCAATGCTCAGCTGAGCTTCCATGGTTGCCATAGCGCAGCATTTTGGCTCAGCCTCTCCTTCCTGGTTGCGCAATGGCGCAGTATGTGCGATATTGAGACGTTGGTTGCTTGCGCAATTCGCTCTGCTCCATGTTTGAATATCGCACCTGTTGCGCATTTGCGCAACTGGTTTGCGATTGCTCCTACTGTTGCGCCAGTTTTCAGCGCAGTTTGAATATCCAGGCCATGGAGTCTATCCTGAAAGAGAGATTGTTGAGCTTTCTGGAGGATAATGGGCCCCAGGACATGGAGCAGTATGAGTGTGTGTTGGGGAGGTCCTGCTAGACAGACCTGATTGGCTTCTTTGACTGGGTCACTAGGACAGTGGAGAAGAGCCAAGCAGCTGATACCCTGTACCTGGATTTCAGCAAGGCCTTGAACTCTGTATCTCACATGAGACTGTCCAGGAGGCTGGAAGACTTAGGGGTGGAGGCTAAGCTGGTTGGATGGGTCAGAACTTAGCTTCAGGACAGAAGCCAAAAGGTGGTAGTGGGGGAGGAATTCTTAGGAGCTAGGCCTGTGACCGATGGAGTCCCACAGGGCCCTGTGCTTGGCCTGGTGTTAACATATTCATAAGTGACATCGCGGTTGGGATTAGGGGTAACATATGCCTGTTCACAGACAACACAAAGTTCTGTGGGAGGGTAAACACCAAGGAAGGGAAACAGGAACTCAGGGAAGACGTTGCTAGGCTACAGAAGTGATATGGCATTTGGCAAGTGGGGTTCAATGCAAAAAAGTGTACAGTTATGCACTTGGGGGTGAAAAACCCAGGAACCAAATACTGGTTGGGTGGTGTGCAGGTAACCAACTCAGAGAAGGAAAAGGACCTGGGTGTAATTATCAACAGTGACTTGAAACAATTGGCATAATGCAGGAAGGCTGCAGCCAAAGCAAATCAGATGCTGGGCTGCATAGGCAGGGGAATCGCCAGTAGGAAGGTGGAGGTAATTTTGCTGCTGTATAGATCTCTAGCGAAACCGCACTCAGAGTATAGTGCGCAGTATTGGTGCCCTTATCTCAAGAAGGATATCAACTTGCTGGAAATGGTTCATAGAAGGCCAGCCAAGATAATCCAAGGCCAGCAAGACAACAATTATGAGGAGTGGTTCAGGAGGCTAAACATGTACTCTCTTGAGGACAGAAGGGAGAGGATAGAAATTATTGTGATCTTCAAGTACCTTAAGATTATAAACAGGGTGAGCACCAAAGGCCTCTTCAGCCTTAGTGGAAACAAAATCACCAAGGGCAACAGCCTGAAGCTGGTGGGGAGTAAGTTTAGAAGGGAGATGAGGAGGTACTTTTTCACCAAGAGGGTGGTGGCTAAGTGGAATGAGTTTCCAGAGGAGGTGGTATGCCTAACAACAGTGGGCAGTTTCAAGAGAGGTTGAGATAGGGTGAGGGGGAAGTTGCAAGTGGAGGGAAGGGACGGGTGAGAGGTATTTGACAGAGCAGGGTCAAAGGGGATATGAGAGGCAGTTCCCTTTGTAAACACAGTGCAAACTGCATATTGAGGCAGACTAGATAGGCTGTAAGGTCTTTATCTGCTGGTACATTCATATGTTTGTATGAATGCTATGCAACTAGCAGTACTCTCAGCTGGCCACTGGCTGTTTTAGCTGAATTCTGTTTAAAAAAAAGGGGGGGAGGGATTTTGTAAATGTTGTCCCATCTTTGCCCCCTCATGCTACATACTCCTGCAGAATATAGGGTCTGAGTGTTCTGTGTGCAGAATATAGGCTCCGTGTTTTCTCCCACATCCCACCCAGCCACTGGGCAACTAACAATGGAGCCAGATTCCAAACTGAAGCCACCATGCCACACAGCAACTCTGGCTTTACAACTACAGAATGCACATCAATGTGTCACATCAGAACCACAGATTTAGCACAAAACAAAAGCTATAACTATGGATATCTCTCTCTCTATTGAGCCTAATGTGTTTGCAATTGTGAGGGGGTCTATTGTTTGGCAGTGGAGGGGGTTATTTATGTGAAGTTAGTGGGTCTGGGATGGAAAACTGGTGTGGAGCGGGGAAGCGCAAGAGACAGATAGAAAAGCATGATAGAGATGGGGGAGAGAGAGACAGCAGACTGATGCATGCAGATGATGTGCTTCAACTCCAATGCCCATGGAGGAAGCATTACTGCAATTATGTTATGTGTTCTGTCCTCTTTCCTCCTTCGTCAGCCACACATCAGTATAGCTCTCACTATGCAGCTGTAAAATGCAAAGAAAAACACACATACTGTACCATGCCTTATTTTTATTATTACTGCCCATGACTGCAGTCAGTACTCCACTAAAATCTACTTATTCAAATGTAGTACTTTGACAATTAGCTGCGTGTTACAAACTTAAAAACATCAGGAGTGAATCAAAAAAGGGCACCACATAATCAACACATGCAGAAAATGTATTGTAAAAAGGACATATTTATTTATTTATTTATTTATTTATTTTTATCAATCAATCAAAATCTTTATTTATCCAGGTGGTCATCGTTGAGCAATGCTCATTTGCAAGATGGACCTGGGTGGAACATATTCACATATTTATACAAGGCCACACAAGAATTTACATTCAGGTGAAAATAGGTACAAGTATAATACAGGGCATAAATAAGATAAGACAGCACATAAGTTAATACAAGCTTGGAATAGTATGGGCAAGGTACAAGGTGCAGAAGGCATATACATACACAAAAGTAACTTCAAGCAGCAAGGAGAGCAGGATTGACTAATATAGTGGAAGGAATACACTTAGGGCAGCAAAAAGGATTGAGGAGAGGGGAGGGGAGGGAGAGGAAGGATTGGGAGGGTAGCAAGTATAGAACAGAGTTGGGGAAGGAAGTAGTGTTAGGGTAGAGGAAGGGAATGAAGTAGTACACTGGGGACACAGGAAAGAGAAGGGAAGAGGCTGGACGGTTGTCTCGACCAGAGGGTGAGGAAAGTTCATACCTGAAGAAGAGAGACTGGGAGAGAAGTTGGGATGTAGCGTCAATAAGGCAGGGGATCTAGGAGATAGGACAACTATATCTAGCGGGGAGGCAAAGCAAAGTGACGGTGGCTTACGGGCGGGTCCGTACAGGGAAGGGTTCCAGGGCAGACACTGGTACAGATCCTGGATGCATAAAGCAGTTGCACTCTTCTTTGATTGTGCGGGAATATAATATCTTGAATGCAGTCAGACAGACAAGAGTGCTCAGTTTGAGAGTTTTGGGCAGATTGTTCCATGAGGTAGGCAGCACAAAGTTTATGGCTGCTCTTCCAAAGTGAGATTTTGCCTTAGGCACTTTAAGTGTGATACATGAGTAGCTTCTTAGCACATAATTCCCTATTTCACTTAGGGATAGACAGCAGGAGGTATAGTGAGGCAGTTTTTTTGAGATTTCTCTAAAGGTCCAGAGTGCAGCATTTCTGTGATGCCTAAACTTGAGGGAGGTCCACCCCATGGCCGTATACAGTGCACAGTGATGTGTGGCAAAAGGAAGTCCAGTGATAAACCTCAGGGTTCTGTGGTAAAGCATGTCCAGTTTTGCCAAGTAGGAGCTAGGACACTGGCTATAGAGGAAATCCACATAATCAACCAGCGATGGAAAAGTTGATTGGACCAACCATAGCTTGGCATCTCTGGTAAGAAATCGGTTGATTCTAAAGAAAAATCCTAACCTTTGTCAGAGTTTTTTTTTAGCAAGTCCTCAATTTGTTTGATGAAGGAAAGTCTGTGGTCTATCCATACTCCCAGATACTTAAATTTTGTAACAAATTCTAATTTTTCTCCTAGGATTGTGGTAATTTGGGGAACTGACCCACAGGATGTCGGATTTGCTGCATGGATAAATGGGGAGAAGAGTATCGCTTTTGTTTTTTTAGCGTTGAGAAGTAACTTTTTATGAACTAGTTGGCTTTGCAAAAGATTGAATTCAGATTGGAGGTCATTGCAGGCAGCTTCAGGCATTGGTCGACTTACATATAGGACTGTATCATCTATGAACAGAAGAATGCTGATGGCATTTTTAATGTGGCTGTCGATATTGTTAACGTAGATTGCAAATAGAAGGGGACCCAATATAGATCTCTGAGGCACCCCTCTTTGGAGAGGTTTAAGAGGAGACAGGTCTCCCTCAGCTTCAACTCACTGGAGGCACCCTAAAAGACAGTCAGTAAACCAGCACAGGGAGGAGGAGTCCACACCTATAGTTCATAAGGAGGAAAGGAGAAGGCTATGGTCGATGGTGTCAAAGGCCTTGCTTAGATCCAGGAAAACAGCACAGATAAAGTTTCTGTAATCAAGATCATGCTGCCAATCATTGGTTACTTTAGTAAGGGCCATGATAGTGCTATGTTGAGCTCTGAATCCTGACTGCATAGGATTTAATAAATCCATTATTTCAAGGTAAGATCTTTAGCTGCGCATTTACAATTTTCTCCAGAAGTTTGGACAAAACTGGGAGGAGAGAAATTGGCCTATACTTGTTGAGATCGTAGAGGTTGCCTGATTTGAACAGCAAGATGACATGTGCTGTCTTCCACACTTGTGGCAAAATACCCTGAGACAAGGATAAATTAAAAAGGTGGGTGATAGGGATGGCTAGGACATGATGGGCAATCTTTATGAAGTATGGGTTTAAAATGTTGGCACCAGCACATTTTCTGATTTCCAGCTGTAGCAAGAGGTCCTCAACCTCTTTTAGTGAAGCAGGTTGAAGTGTAAAAAGTGAGGAAGTGGCCAAGGATTCAGAAAAGTTGTTGTCTGCCTGGGAGCATAGCACGCATGCTGGGGAATTGTCAAACGCCAGGCCTGCAGTTGCAAAATGGTAATTAAAAGAATCTAAGATTTCCATCCTTTTGCTGATAGTTGCGTGGCCAGAGATAATCTTGGTCACAAGGCAATTTCCTGGGGAGTCACTCAACAGGTCCTTAACAGTGTTCCAGAATTTAGTTGGGCTCTTGGCAGCAGAGTCGAGTTCAGAGTGGAAAAAAGTAGCCTTTGATTCTCTAATTGTTTTTGTGCATAAGTTTCGCATCATCTTGAACTGACTCCAGTCATTAGGAGTGTTCAGTCTGCGTGCTTTTTTCCAAAGCTTGTCCATTTCTTTTTTTTTTCAATTCAAAATATATTAGGGTTTTAACTATACAGAGAACAGAACCGACAAATGAAAAAAGCAAAAGAAAACAAACATTAATTCAGAACAATGTATCGGAAATGTTCCCCTTTCCACCCAACCTACACCAACCCTTCCCTAACCCAACCACCACCCGACACAACACAATAAGTACCAGATGAGACGTAGGGTTAAACATATGCTGGTATAGGGGAATTAAATAGAATAAAGAGTGTGAAGGGGGTCCCAGATGCATCTATACTTCTTCAACCTATTATTAAGGCTGGCTGTGGCCTTCTCAGTTCTAAGATTTGCAAGGAGTTCCTGAAGCCACTCAGAATAGAAGATGTCCAAGTCATCCTTCCAGTGACACAATATCACCTTCTTGACAGACATGGAGATAAGGACCATGTGATATCTGCAATTCAGTATCACTACCTCGGAGAAGTCACCTAGTACATATATCTCTGGGGTAAACAAGTCATCCAACCCCAGCAGGGGGTCCATTTTTTGTTGGATGGTAAACCAGAGCATTAAAGTCTTGGGACAAAACCAAAAAATATGGAACTGGGAACCTTCTTCTTGTTGACACCGGACGCAAGTAGGGGATGGAAGAAGACCAAATTTAAATAACCTTTGTGGAGAATAATATAAGTTATGTAAAATATGAAACTGAGTGATATGCAGCCTATCCTGGGTAATATACCTGTGGCAACTGTGCCATATAGCTGGCCAATCTAAATCACGAGTGGGAAATGTTGCAGACCAGTATGCTAATGAAGCAAAACAGCCTTGGTAGGCCCAGTTGTACAAAATCCCATAGATCTTGGATACAACATGTGGGGTGCATACTAAGGGCTGCAGCTCTAGAATAAAGGAAATGTTAGCCCATTGAGGGGGAGTTAAACCAAGCACCTTCAGAATTAGATGTCTTAGTTGAAAGACTTTGAAGCTATTAAAAGGCAGAATATTAAATTTACTGATAATCTCAGTAGTGGAGAGCCAAGAGCCTTCATCAGATATAAGACGAGAAAGTATGCCATTCCCCATGTGTGGTAACCAAGAGGAATGAAGCATTTTGTTATCAATCTTAAGCTTGGGGTTGCCCCATATGGATTGTGCTAAGTCTTGAGTATGGTTATACTTAAGAAAGGAGCACAACTGCATATGAACCCTGAGATGGCTATGGGGTAGATTTTAATTTGGGAGGGATAACCTTGGGATTAATATGTAGAAGATTTATTAGTGACATACCACAGACTGAGAAAAGGGCCAGCTCAATTCTAAGCCAGTGGAGTAATAAATGTTGAGCACATATCTCCTCAGGGGGAAGTATCCATTAAAGATATTTAGAGGCTTGGCTGGCCCAGTAATATACAATTAAATGTGGTAAATGTAACCCCCCTTTAACCTTGGGGGCAGCAAGTTTGTAATAAGCTAATCTGGGTTGCTTGTTGGACCAGATGAATTTGGTAATGATACTGTGAATATTCCGGAACCAAGTTAAAGGTAACCATATATCAAGTAAATGAAGGGGATAGAAAAGCTGAGGGAAAACATTCAATTTAACTATGTTAATCCTGCCCCACAGAGAAAGCGGGAGTTTAGACCACCTCTCAAGGTATCCACTGATAGTTTTTGCTACCGAATCCAAATTTAGTTTCTGGGTAAGTATTGGGCTCCGTGATATCACTATACCAAGATACCGGAATGAATCCTGTTTCAGGACCCAGTGTGGTAATAGAGCTTTTAAGAGGCTTATAATTAAGAGGGAATACAACCGTTTTATCCAGATTTAACTTATAATTGGACATTTGGCTGTACTTCTTAATTAGGGAAAGCACGGGGGAATTGATGCCGTCTGGTCTGATATTTGTAAAAGAAGATCATCCTCATAAGCAGAGACTGTAATTTCATGAAGCTTGTCCCTTTCTAAGAGCATAGATCTGATTTCAGGGGAGAACCATTTACAGGTTTTATTCCTTGCTTGAACTTCAGTCAAGGGAGAATGCTTCTTGAGGGCCCCCGACAGGATGTCATGGAAGATATTGTAAGCAGGGTTAACCGTTTTGGCCAGATAAAAATCCTGCCAGCACAGGGAGTGCTTAAGCTCATTAAGATAAGCAAATATGTCGAAGTTACATCTGGATCTCTTCATAGAGAACTTTGAAGTGGGTGATGGTTTGTTGACTGATCTTACTCCTGCAATAAAGCAATGGTCGCTGATGTCTGGGAAGAAAGCACCAACATGAGAAAAAAGATGGGGTTTACTCACCATGGACACATCCAGTAGGGTACTTTTACTGGGGTTCTTTATATTAGGGCACGTTGGGTCAATGATAAGTTGGGTCAGCCCATGGGCATCACAGAAGGATGCAAGTGGGGCTGATGCATTGGAGAGCCAGTCAAGGTTAAAGTCTCCGAGGATAATGGTTTCTGGCAGACCTTGTCCCAACCTGTCTCTTAGGTATGACAGAAGCTGCAAACCAGTAGAAGGAGGCCTGTAACATCCTATTACACAAAGTACGCTAGCCTGTGTGATCTCCACTTTGAGTATTAGACATTCAAATTCATTAGCGACAGATGACGAGGCAATGCAGGAAACCACAAATTTGTCTTTGACATAGATAGCCACCCCTCCTCCTCTAGTTTGCCTGTCAGCTCTGAACAGGGCATAGTTGGGGATGTTTACTTCCCTATCAGGGGTGGCAGGTCTGAGCCAGGATTCAGAAATCACTAGTACATCGGGAGAGGTATGATTCACCCAAACTTGGATCAAAGTGTGCTTTTTTAGCAGGCTGCATATGTTAATATGCAGGAAGCTCATGCCTTTTAGTCTTGATAGGTCTGATGGTGAAGCAATGGCTTCTGGTGGGTCAGTGTTAAGTTCTACATTGCCTGACCACAACAGTAGGATAAGTAGTATTTTCCTAAGTGCGCCGAATGTAAGCTTAAGACTCCTAGTTTTTTCTTGTCTACCAGATTTGGTGCCTTTGGAATGTGAGACATTACCATCATGGGTGAAGTAGCCTGTGACAGCGACAACTAATACTCCAACTGCGAAGTGCATGGGGGGGTAAGTAGTCTGCATGGCAGGGGGCAGGCCTTGTGGTGGAGGCATGGTACATGTACTGCTAGAATGAGTAATCCAAGTATAGGGCTGCAGATATGAATACTTGAACTCATAAAGGCAAATAAGGGATTGGTTACCAGATGCCGTATGGCACAAGGTGGGATTGTAATCCATGCATGGTGGCAGCTCGGATGGCAGATATAGGCCAGCTGGTACCACAAATAGAAGAGGCAATAAGAGGAGCCATATAAATCCCCACGTGATGGAATCTAGTGGTAAAGTAAGGCACTCAAGTAGCCCAGTGATCAATAAGGCTGCTAAGTTGTTGCTTGCAAGCAACTGAGTCTAGAGGGTTAAAGTTCTAAGGCCAAGGCAAGATTCCATGCTTTGTAGAGGTTATTTGCTAGGGAATGTAAACCCAAGAGGAGTCAGCTTACTTAGGCAAGGCACAGCCTTACGAGTTTGGACCCCATAGACTGGACAGACAAGAAGAGATGAGGAGCTGTATCTTATTGGAAGGGCACAGAACCAGGGGGCGTGGAGTAAAAGTGGTCGGGAAGCTAGTGTATTTAACAATAAGTGGAGGTGGGGGAAGGGGTGGGCAAAAAAGTTGCAGCAGTTGACGTACCTTTGAGAGATGAGAGTCCAGGGCTGTGGTCTCGAGCAGTGGCTGAGTTAGTGAGTTAGCGCCAACCGCCCGGTGGCTAGGAGTCCCGCGGCTTAGGTGCAGGGAGCCTGGAGAAGTGTTCCTCAGCTGGGGGAGAGAAGGAGAGCGAGGATTAATAACAGGCCATGGACAATAGGGCAGACAGAGCTGTAGGGTGTCCAATTTTGTAGCACAAAAGGGAATGTGGATTACTTTGGTGAACAAAAGTCTGGGGCCAGTGAAAATGAGCAGAGAAGGGTTGTAAACACAGATTTCGTCCTACTAGTCTCAAACTTAACCCTTATACATACCATGTGTACTAGTGGCAAACATTTAAACAATTTTCTTTCTACAACAAGCACTTAGAATTGACTTTTTTAGCAGTAGAAACTGGCTTTTTGCCAAGGACCAATGGGAGCATGGCCTGAAAAGGCACTTGCGATCCAGTTGGTTGCGGCAGTTGCCATACCTTTGAGAGCTGAGAGTCTGGGGTTGTGGTCTCGAGCAGCGGCTGAGGTAGCGCCGGCCACCTGGTGGCTGGGAGTCCTGCGGCTTAGGTGCAGGGAGCCTGGAGAAGTGTTCCTCGGCTTTAAGAGCCAAGAGTCCAGGGCTGTGGTCTCGAGCAGTGGCTGAGGTAGGGCCAGCCACTCCCAGTGGCCGGGAGTCCCGCAGCTTAAGTGCAGGGAGCCTGGGACCAGGAGAAGCTCCATTGAGCAAGTTCATTTTCAAGGAGGTCCTGGACAGGCAGGATTATACAGACTGACAGTTTACAACAAATAAGTTTACAGAGTCATTCTAACTACATAGAGAGCATGGTACAATAAGTGCAACATTCAGAGGAGAACAACACAGGTAGCAGTACATTACACATACAGTCAGTTACATATTTGTTAGACAAGGCTAGGGTCTTAGGAAAGAAGGTTTAGAAGGGGAAAAAGGGGTTGAGTTAAGGAGAGGAGGTGAAGAAGATGGATAGAGTCAAGGCTAGGAGTGACAGCTGCAGTTTTCTTGGATAGCTTTGTCTTAGAGAGATTTGAAGGACCCTATACAGATGGTAGAGACTAGCTTAGACAAGCACTGAAAGTTATTACATAGAGAAGGGAGGAAGTGTCTGATAGCGACTTCACCATAATTCAAAGTGACCCTAGGTGTCTCCGAATGAAGGCAGGAATGCATCCTCAGTGAGTAGGTACTGGAGGACTGGTTAAATAGGTCAGTAATGTAATGAGGGAGTTTGCAGATGATGGCTCTGTATATCCATAGCAGAGCATTTTTTAGTCTTCAGTTGGAAAGCAAGGACCAACCAATTTTCATTTCAATTGCCATTCTCAAGTGGGATACAACGAAACACTTCTGTGCAGGCTGACTCAAATTTGTTTTTTTAACTTTCTGATTATAATCTCACTTCCCATCTGCACTTTTAAATGCCCACTCCCAGCATGTCCTAGGTGCACGCTCAGAAAGGGAAGATTTAGTTTAATAAGCTGCTGCTCATAGCAGTGCTCTGCTTGGGAGTGGATTAATTTTATTTAATATTCCTTGAGTTTTATGTTTTTTTAACATACCCCCTTGGAGTGGGTCATTTAGATCTCAGGTTGGGAGTCTTTAATTATTTAAATATGCTCACCACCAGACTGGAGTAGCTTTGCTCAGAGGTGGCATCATTTTTTTGCTGTTGTTTAGTTTTGTTACTGATCTTGCTTATAGAGGGGTTCAGTAAGGGAGGGCTTTCTTTATTTTACCTTCTTACTCGCACCGGGACACCAAGCACAGGAGGGCTTTGACTATTTTATTTGCCCACTTACAGGGGAACACCATGCTCAGTAGGGGCTTGTTTAAGCAATGTTATGAAATGGGTAGAAAAAATGCTGGCTTCTGATTGGCTAAGAGGTACTTTCAGCAGGGCATTATCTTAGCACAACAGCCTGTATGAAAGTAGCTCAACATGAATATGTTTAAAAAATACATCCAATTTACTAAAAAGGACTCATTTCATAATGTCAATAAGGCACTACAGGAGGTGCGTTATTGTGGGGTAATGGCCCTTCTAGGGTGGTGGAAGCTCTTGGTTTTGCCTCATGCTTCAACCCACTCAAGGTGGGCTGTTATATCACCATAACAAATCCACTACCATGCCTTTTTGCTTAAAGGCATGACAAGGGTGCATTAAGGTGGGATAATGACCCACCTCGGTTGGGTTGAAGCATGAGGGTAATCCGAATGCTTCCACCACCCGAGAAGGGCCATTAGCCCACCATAACACACTCTCTGGAGTGCCTTACTGTGATTATGAAATGGGTACATTTTAGTAAATTGGATGTATTTTTTAAATATATTTTTCCTGAGATACTTTCAGCTGGGCTGTTGTGCTGGGCTAGCAACCTGGCTGAAAGTACATCTTGGCCAATCAGGAGTCACCATTTTTTCTACAGCTTTCATAATTTTTTTAAATAAAATGGCATGAAAAAACTCTAGAAATTTTATTGGCTGAGAGGCATCACCTGACCATACATTAAATCTAAAATAAAGTATGAGGTGGTGTGTGTAACGAGAAGTTTACACACACACACGAGGTGATAGATGCTCATAAACCCTGAGAGAGAAGCTCGAGGGGTTTATGTTAGCATCTAACACTGAGGGAGTGTGTAAACTTTGAATTTAAACACTACCCTATATTTTATTTTATATAATTGCTGGGTTTCCCTTTTTTGCCTCAGCAATTATATAAAATAAAGATGTTCCAATGTGACCACAATTCAGCTTAGTTTTAGTCCTGTGCAGTAATTCAATGTGCAGCATTTTTAAAATGTTTTCCTTTTTTGCTAACCAGGAGCCATAAACTGCACCCGCTCTGTTTCATAATCAATAAATCAATCAATATCTTTATTTATCCAGGCGGGCACCAATGAGCAAGCTCATTTACAAGGTGGACCTGCGGTCCTACAGTAATAATACAGAAAGACAAGTTACAATAGTACAAACAGTAAAAATAGCTGCTATTATAGTAAAAATGCACATTCACAGGTAATATATATTGAACATAGAACTACAAGGAGTCATGGATAATGAACTTGTGCTGGATCCAAGCCCAAAAACTGTGCATTTTGTAGTGGGAAATGTTAGGGAGAGGGTAGGCATACCGGATAGAAGATATCAAGCGCATAATGTAGGGAGAGGTGGGGAATGGGACGCAAGTGAAGAGGACCCAATTGTTAGAGCAGAGTGAGGGATTGGGAGGGCAGAGGGCCGTATGAAAGTTGACAAAGCAATTTTTGCCCCAAAACGCGGTGACATATGGAGGAGAAAAGCTGCCATTGTACTAAGTGCAAGAGGAAGAATATAGTAGCAGGGGAATAACTGGGAGGGTCCTGGAGGTTGGGGCAGAGGGAGATGTTGGATGGACGAGGGACTGAATATTTTTTAGGGCAAAAGACGATAATTATCCCTAAGTGCAGTAGCATGTGCTGGAATCAGGCTGCAGCTGTTCAGAGTGTCAAAGAATAAGATATGGGAGTTCAGCAATAAATCCTGTGGATCTGTTGGTGGGCATGCTAGAGGCAGAGGCACACATTTCAGCTGGGGGGCCACCTTTTGTGGACCACCGTTTGAGGGGGGGAGGTTAGTTAGTGTCTAGGAAAACAGTTGCAAATTTCCGTAATGCCATCACAGTAAAGCCTTTTGAACAAAAGGATACTTACTGGGGTTTTCAGCTTAAGTATTTTTTGGGTTTATTCCATATTGATGGGAGTGCAAATCCAAAGGTGGCTCTCCCGACTCATGTGAGTGCCCTGGGTATAGTTAGCAGGAGATGTGAGCAGCTTCTAAGGGAATAATTCCTGGGCACAATTGGAGACAGACAGTTGATGTTGTATTGAGGGAGTTTGCCACTGAGAGCTCTAAGTGTCCAGTGTGCTGCATTAAAGTTGCGCCTATAGTGAAGTGAGGTACAGCCCGTGACGGCATATAGTGCGCAATGATGGATAGAGAAGGGGAGGGCAGTGATGAAGTGTATAACTCTGTGGTAGAGCGTATCCAATTTTCCAAGATATGAAGCCACACAGCTACTGTATATGAAGTCTGCATAGTCAATTAAGGACAGGAACGTGTCTTGGACTAGTCGTTTCTTTGCGTCTGCTGTAAGAAGTCTTCTTATCCTGTAAAAAAGACCAAGTCTTTGCCTCAAGTTTTTCAACAAGTCTTCCAGGAGGTCAGTGAAGGAGAGTTTAGAGTCAATCCAGACCGCAAGATATCTGAATTTCGGAAAGTACTCTAAGCACTCTCCCAGCATAGTGGTTATTGGGGGGAAGGGGTCAATAGTGCTTGTGTAATTTGCAGGGGCAAAATAATATGGTTTTAGTTTTCTTATCATTTAATGAGTTTTTTATTGATTAATTGGAGTTGCAGGAGGTTGAAATCTTTTTGTAGGTTAGTACAAGCTTCTTTTGGTGTGCGATGACTCAGGTACAGCACTGTGTCATCTGCGAATAAGTGAATGCTTGCATCCTTGATTCCCTCATCAATGTTGTTGATATACACTGCGAAGAGGAGGGGACCTAATATGGATCTCTGAGGGACATCTCTTTGCAAGGGTTTTAGGGCAGATAGTTTGCCATCCGTTTTCACCTGCTGGTATCTGTCTGTCAGATATTCAGAGAACCAGTTTAGAGAAGCAGCATCCAATCCTATTGTTTTTAGCGAGTTGAGGAGCATGTCATGGTCGACTGTGTCGAATGCTTTGCTGAGGTCAAGAAACACAGCACATACTGGCTTTTTATGCTCCAACTCCAGTTGCCAGTTGTTGGTTACTTTAGCTAATGCCGAGACTGTACTGTGGTTGGCTCTGAATCCGGATTGAAGGGAGTTTAGTAATTTTTCTCTGTCGATGAAGGATCTTAGTTGGCCATTTACTATTTTTTCCAGTAGCTTCGGGAGTGTGGGTAGGAAAGAAATTGGCCTATAGTTATTAAGGTCGCAAGGATCTCCAGATTTAAAAAGCGGGATAATGTGTGCGATCTTCCATATTTGAGGGAGGGTACCTTGTGTTAGGGACAGGTTGAATAAATGAGTAATAGGCACTGTCAATACGTTGCATGTTATCTTTCCGAAGTATGGTTCAAGTGCATCTGCGCCAGCACTTTTCTTAGTATCCAGGTGGAGAATTAAGTCTTCCACTTCCTTGAGGGAAACCAGTAAGAATGAGAAATGTTGACTAATGGAGCCAACATTTGGTGGGGTCATGCCAAGCTGGGTGCACAGGCTACATGCAAGCGAGTTATCGAAGGCTAAGCCTGCTGTGGTGAAGTGCGTGTTGAATGCCTGCAGTATCTCTTTTTTTGTCATTGATTACTGTATTGTGAGAGGTAATTTTTGTAGGGAGCATATTTTGTGATGTGGCTTCCACCAGTTATCTGATTGTGGCCCAGAATTTGGAGGGACAATTGGCTGCAGTATCTAGTTCTGCTTGGTAATAGCAGGCTTTAGCTTCCCTAATCAGTTTGGTGCAGCAATTTCTGGCTGTTCTAAAGAGGCGCCAATCTTCCTCTTTTTGGGATTTGTGGGCAGTTTTCCAGAGTTTATCTCAGGACAGTAGTGCAGCCTTGAAATCTTGAGTGAACCAAAGGCATTTCCTAGCCTTTATGCATATTTTTGACAGAGGCGCATGTAGATTCATGGCGTAGGTAATGATTTCATGTAGTATAGAATATGCAGTTTCCACTGTTTTAGCAAGGTAAAAACTCTGCCACAAAGGGGAGTTTTTTAGGTTAAGTAGGTATGCCTTTGGGTCAAATGACCTGGTTGGCCTTTTGGTGGAGAATTTGGCCATAGTTGGCACTTTGTTGGCTGCCCAAACTCCAGCTATTAGGCAATGGTCACTAATATCCACGACAAAGGTTCCAACGTGGGAGAAGGAATGGGGTTTATTCACAAGCAGGACATCCAGAAGGGTACTTTTGGCTGTATTCTTTTTGTTGATATGGATGGGTTCTTCGTTGAGTAGGGTAAAACCAAGGGAGTCGCAGAAAGATTTAAGCAGGTGACTGGCTTCTGACAGCCAATCATAGTTTAGATCCCCGAGGATAATTGTTTCCAGGGGGCTATTGTCCAAGATAGTTATAAGATAGGACAAGAGCTGAGTACCAGCAGATGGTGGTCTATAGCATCCTATGACTCGGAGTGCTAACGATGGGGATAGGTCGATTTTTATGTCCAGGCCCTCAAATCCCACTACCAGTGAGTTAGAATTAAGTGTTGATGCCACAAATCCATCTTTGATGTAGATGGCGACCCCACCTCCTCTGAATTGCCTATCACATCTAAAGATCTGGCAGTTAGGTATATTAATCACGCTATTTGGCATAGAGGGCCGAAGCCAGGATTCTGAGATAACAAGCACACCTGGCATTGTATGGGCGGTCCAAGCCTGGGTAAGGGTGAATTTTTTCAGCAGGCTGCACATGTCAATGTGCATAAAACTAAAACCTTTAAGAGACAGTGATTCAGAAGGGGAGGTAAGTTTATTTATGGGCCCTTCATTAAGCTCGACATTACCAGAGCAGAGTAAGAGGAGGAGTAGCAATTTTTTTCAGGGATTCAAGTGTAAGGCAATAAGATTGAGGCTTTTTCCGGCTTGGCATGGAGGAGGAACCGGGGTGCCAAGCTTTGTTTTTTTAATCTATGCAAGCCTAAGGACACTGAGGCTAATACTCTGGCTGTGTAATGCCAGTGGGAGTAACTCAAATTAATTAGAGATAAGGAAGGAGGCATAGACAAACTTGCAATAGTTGCTCTTCGAGGAAGGTAGTCCACCTGGATCAGTTGGCAAGGAGCCTTGGCATAACATGTGATGTGTAGAGTCAGATTGGGCAAGCAGTCTTCAGGATGAGGATGTGGTGTAACCCCGGTCTCAAATTTTCCAGATAATAAGCCAGTAAGGGGTATAATACACAGTGCAGTCAGGAGGAGGAATTGCCATGAAGCTGACATAATTGCAGTTGTTGGGTAAATGAGGGAATTTTGATAACAAGGGTAGCTCACTGGCTGCTGGCTGCAGGATTCCCCTGGTGGAACCCTGGCAGTAACAAATTGTTTTAGTAAGAAAGAGAAGGCAGGAAATTCATTAGAGATGGGAGTGAGCGGTGCTAATGGGTCTATATAATAGCACACAGGAGGGGGGATGAGCGGGTGGGTGAAAAATTGCGGCTTTGCAGTACCTTTCAAGCGGTGGAGTCTGATGAGGAGGTCTTGGGCTGCAGCTTCCGAAGCACTGACCGCCCGGTGTCCGTGGTCCACATGGTGGGCATCTGGGCTGGGATCCCTAGCGGGTTCTCAGCTAGAGAAAGGAGAGAGGAGCTCAAATTAATAGTGAGGCAACACAAAGGCTAGCAGTCTGAGTGAAAACAGCTGAATTAGCAACTGAAAAGCCTGCGATTTTCTTGGCACCTTGCAGTCTGGAGAGAGCTACAAAGTCACGAAGGGGCTGTAACGCTTGGTTGCCGGGAACATTTTTAGACAATAAACACAGTTTTTTTGCAAATCAGTCACAATTCAGTAATTTGTAGTACAATTTTCAAGTGAAACAGTGCCTTAGCAAGACTGGATATGCTAGTCTGCAAGACAGGATATGCTAGTCAGCAATACGCAAACCTAAAGTACCAAAATGGTATGCCTCAGCAAGACAGAATGAGATAAAGCTGCTAGAAGGCTTAGTTGCAAAAAGGGAAAGGGAGGAATTGCAGTTGTTGACAGTAAGTAACCAATAAATTGAAACATCAGATAGGAGTGGGTGAAGACTGTGTGCATTTAAAGAAGGCCTGGGAGGGGGAGGGGGGTGGGACGAAAAATCAAGGTTAAGTTTGCACAGCTAGCACTGAATCAGTGCACATACAGTTGGAGAGAAACTGCAGCGGGGGGGAATGGTAAGTTACTTTACACAGGCCGAGCAGAACAGGCTAAATTAAAATATATAAATTAGAAGCCGAGTACAGGGATGCAGGCTTACATTAAGCCACACGTCTCAGGTGCTCCTGTCTCAGGTGAGTGAGACCAGCCAATCAGGGAGCTCTACATAGGAGTGGAGCCAATAGCGCTACCCTGAGAAGGCGCTGAAATTGAAAACAGCAAATTGCAAGTGATGATCCGGTTAAGTGTTCACACAGCCCAGAGAAATAGTGGCAATTTTTCAAGCATTGTACCTTATCTATCTCTTTGGGGGGTAGGTGGATCAGGCTTCTTGCACCGTAGAAGTGCTATGGCTGGATCGTGACCGCTGCCCGAGGGGGCAAGTGGCACCTGTAAGGAAGGAGACAACAAATTAAATAGGAGCAGATGGGGGGGTGTCTAAACAGATTCACACAAAGAAAGCTGTGCACCAACTTGAAGGACAAGTCAGGGGGCAGTCTCAGACAGAGGCAAGGTGCCGGCTAATTTGGAATCCAAAACAAGCACAAAAGAACAGACTGATGGGGGAAGGCAGGAGGGACAGAACAGAGACAGAGGAGGACAGGGGACAAAGGAAGATGATTAAGAATGAAAGTCAAGGGTAGGAGCCTTAGGCTCAAGACAAAAGCTACACAGATTTTACAATTTACTGAATTTTCTGACTAATTCCATAGCAGTAAGCATGTAAACCCAGTACAGTCTTAAATGGGATTAAAAAAATATATTAACAAAGTCAGTAAAACTTTTTTTTACAAACTCAGTTCAAGGCAGTATACAGAGTGAAAGCTTAATTGGGGAAAAAATCAAGGGGAAGTTTGCAGAGCTACCACTGAATCAGTGCACATACAGTTGGAGAGAAACTGCAGCGGGGGGGGGGGGAATGGTAAGTTACTTTACACAGGCCGAGCAGAACAGGCTAAATTAAAATATATGAATTAGAAACTGAGTACAGGGATGCAGGCTTACATTAAGCCACATGTCTTGGGTGCTCCTGTCTCAGGTGAGTGAGGCCAGCCAATCAGGGAGCTCTACACAGAAGTGGAGCCAATAGCGCTACCCTGAGAAGGCGCTGAAATTGAAAACAGCAAATTGCAAGTGATGATCTGGTTCAGCATTCACACAGCCCAGAGAAATCATGCAATTTTTAAAGTGTCGTATCTTATCTATCTCTTTGGAGGGTAAGCGGATTAGGCTCCTTGCACCCTAGAGGTGCTATGGCTGGATCATGACCGCTGCCCGAGGGGGCAAGTGGCACCTATAAGGAAGGAGACAGCAGATTAAATAGGAGCAGATGGGGGTGTGTGCCTAAACAGAGGCACACAAAGACAGCTGAGCACCAACTTGAAAGACAAGTCAGGTGGCAGTCTCAGACAGAGGCAAGGTGCCGGCTAACTCAGGAATCCAAAACAAGCACAAAGGAATAGACTGATGGGGGATGGCAGGAGGGACAGAACAGAGACAGAGGAGGACAGGGGGACAAAGGAAGATGATAAAGAATGAAAGTCAAGGGCAGGAGCCTTAGACTCAAGACAGAGGCTACACAGATTTTACAATTCACTGAATTTTCTAACTATGTCCATAGCAGTAAGCATGTAAACCCAGTACAGTTTTAAATAGGATTAAAAAAATATATATTAACAAAGCCAGTAAAACTTTTTTAAAAACTCAGTTCAAGGCAGTGTACAGAGTGAAAGCCTAACTGAGGAAAAAATCAAGGGGAAGTTTGCAGAGCAAGCACTGAATTAGTGCACATACAGTTGGAAAGAAATTGCAGCGTGGGGGTGGTAAGTTACTTTACTCAGGCTGAGCAGAACAGGCTAAATTGAAATATATAAATTAGAAGCCGAGTACAGAGATGCAGGCTTACATTAAGCCACACGTCTCGGGTGCTTCTGTCTCAGGTGAGTGAGACCAGCCAATCAGGGAGCTCTACACAGGCATGGAGCCAATAGTGCTACCCTGAGAAGGCGCTGAAATTGAAAACAGCAAATTGCAAGTGATGATCCGGTTCAGCGTTCACACAGTCCAGAGAAATCATGGCAATTTTTAAAGCATTGTACCTTATCTATCTCTTTGGGGGGGTAGGTGAATCAGGTTCCTTGCACCGTAGAGGTACTATGGCTGGATTATGACCGCTGCACGAGGGGGCAAGTGGCACATTATCTATCTCTTTGGGGGGTAGATGGATCAGGTTCCTTGCACCGTAGAGGTGCTATGGCTGGATCGTGACTGCTGCCTGAGGGCAACTGTTGAAGTAAGTTTATAAAAATAACTTACCGCCCAGCTCTTCTGGTGGTTAGGAGCAGTAGAGTGGCAGTGTACATATGTGCAGAGCAAGGGAAACCGTGCGCATGTTTGCTGTTGTAAATATTCCCTTATAATGGCAAATTATGCCATGGTTTCCCTATGGGAAAAAGGGGAAGGCAGTTATTATATCTCTATAAATACATGATCAGGTGCCAAGTTTCATTTCCTCCACAAAAAACCTACTTAGAGCCATTACTGCACCCCTGGGGCAGGTATTAAAATCCTATTATGCACACCCTGTCATGGCTTCTTACTTATTTTAACACACCAACTTCGAGTGAGTCAATGCAAGCCCAGAACAGGCTTCTTCATTTATTTAATATGCCCACTTCCTGACTGTAGGATCTTTGCTTGGAGTGGGTTTATGTTGGGAGGGGTGCAGTGGCAAGGAAAGGGCTTTAATTAAGCAATAATGCATGAGAGTGTTGTGAGATTTACACATGCCTTGGGTGTGGTATGGCATGAGGCCACAGGCCGAGTGCTGTAAACCACCCAAAGCATGTGCAAATCTCACAACACACCCCCTCAAGTGCATTACAGTCCACTCCACTTATACTGCCCACACTTAAAGCAGGCAATCTGTTACAATGGGCAAATCAGTGAAACCATTTGCCATTTCTAATTGAGGCCCAGTGTATAATTGTTGTTTATAATGATCCTGGCCCGCCTGCTATTATGGGAAGATTATCCCTGACTCTGCCAGGTGCTGACAGTGTTCACACCTAATTAGCAGTTAGCTTAAGCATTTCAATATGTTAAAAAAAAAACTGCTAGATGCCATTAACTGTTAGTCCCTGAACTGAAGGCCCCTAATGAAAATGACAAAAATCACACTGCTAGATGCTGTTAATGACACAGTACCTGTTCCATTTGGTCTTTCCATGTGGGAATTCCTGCTGCTCTGTCAAGGAGTGAAATGTGACAGCTCCGAATTGGGAAATTCTGCGTGAAAGTGAGTTAATGTTGACTCAGGCTGAAGCACCCCCTTCCATTAGCAGATTATTGAACAACTTCCAAATCGAGGAGTGAAAAAGTTCAGGCTGAAACAAAGAAAGTGTCCAAGAGTTGAGATGGAATTAGGCTCTTGGACACTTTCTTTGTTTCAGTAGCACTGCCTTCTGCAATAGGGATGCCAGGTTTCTGCAATATTATAAGACATTATGCAGCATTTCCATAGGCTGTAATACACCGACTTACATAAATCATGTGAGTCACCTAAAAAGTGCGGACTGCTAGAGGTGGCGGCTATGCTAGTTCTTATAAATGGTTATGCCATCTGTCTTCTATCCAGGCAAATAACATTATGACAAATGTGCCCATTATAAGCGGTAAGCACTGTAATGCTATTATAAAATGAAATAAAGTAAAACAAAGTTTTTAAATTCACAAATATAACTTTTTGTTATTTATTCTACAAAACACAAGTTTTTGTTCTTCCACCTATGATGAAATAGTCCTAATTTGCCTCATGGGGATCTGTGATGTGTATGATTTTTCTGGCCACACAGCATGTAAATACCATCAGATCAGTGGCCAAATGCCAACACAGGGCTTTCAGGACCACTAGTTCACTAAACACTTCGGTTTAACTTCTGGTCCGATCTGCCAAGCCAAAGCATAAGCTGTTTTGCAGCTCTTCCACAGCAGCATCAGCACACAAATTAATGTTGGTGTCAGAAATTTCTTCCCTTACTCCTTCTGAGTGCCAGGCTGCATAGCTGTACGGAGGGAGGAGTTGTCCATGAGTCATCAGCAGTGCTGCTATTGACAGTGGCCAAAACAGGACTTTCAGGATTGCTGATGCACTAAACAGTCCTGTTTCACTGCTGGAGCTTGTATCACAGATTTCTACGGTGGAAACAAACATGCCAGCATGGTATCACTCCCTTGTTGATTACATGGTGCCAGCTGTTGTAGTTCACCATTGTTTGGTCCCAGCAAGTAACTTCCCGATCTACCAAGTCACAGCATTAGCTGTTTAACAGGTTTTGAATGGCAGCACCAGCACACTGTGACACAAAGTTGGTGTCTGAAATGTTTTTCTGGGTTTCACTGTTATTTGAAGAAGGGGCTGCCAGTGATGTCGGCTGACTCACCAGGATGAGGGAGGGTGGGTTCATTGATGGCTCACCTGCTCAGCTGTACACTTCTTGATGGTGGCATTTTTAAATTTGGGATGTATTGTTGCAGTTCTATGCTGTCAGTCAGTAGAGTTTCCAGGCAGTTGTTACTGCATTCTGACAGAGCCACTGAGGAGCATTGCGATTGGGGCTCCCGGTGCGAAAACTCCTCCTGAATGCCATCAGAAACCCACCATGCAGCTAGTTCCCATTTTAAAATATGTTTTGGCTCTGTGTATATCTTTATTGATGTTGGAGTATTTGTGCAGAGCAAACTGCTGTGTTGGAGCGGGACCAGCTACTTGAAAAACAAATGGTGGTTTTCCTGGTTTTGAATGTTTGGTCACATAATATCTATTTGACTAGGTGTTATGTGGTCAAAAGTGGTCAGTTGGGACTTTGCCTGTGTGTTTGTAATGAGATTTACACATGGCTAAAGCTCCAGTCTGATCAATCAGCTTACAGCATGTTTCTTAGCCATTTTATAATTTTAAATAATCACTTGGAGCGGGTCAGTGTGAGCCTAAGATTGGCATCTTTAATTATTTAATATGCCCCTAACCAGGGTTGTTTAGCTAAGACGTGGGACACCCAGCAAAGAACAGGCTTTTTTTTAACAATCCCACTTATAATAAGGCTTAGCCCATAAGGGTTTTCTCAATTAAACCTGCCCAATCACAGCAGAACACCAAGCTTAGGAGGTATTTCACTATTATACCTGCCCGCCAGCAGCGACACACCAAGCTCAGAAGGGGCTCTTTTTTGTTTGTTTGCTTGTTTTTTGTTGTTGTTGTTGATGTAACTGCTTGGGGCATATCAATGCAAGCCCAGGACAGGCTTATTTAATTATTTTTTTTATCTTACTTTTTCTTGGACATGGTCCCCAGTCGACTATCCCTCCACTCCTACTTTCAGATGCTGTCTGCCCACACTGACCTCAGGCCACCACCTTGAACTTCCCCCATGACTTACCACCCATGGCAGGGAGGTGAGAGACCACCTAATCCCCTGCCAGGTATGGATCCAGAACAGGTGGAATGGCATGTGCCAGCAGATGCTATCAAGTCACGTGACCTGGAGCCATTATTTTTCCACATTTTCACCCCATTTTGTGGGTGTGTGGTGTGCAATGACACCAGTGATGGTGTTCATGCATGCTCCCATGTGCACCCACATCAGGCATCTGCCACATCCCCCATCCCCATTCATGTGGCACCATGCCATCGAGCCTCACCCTCCACCAGGGGTCAGGCATGCACTGGCCACAGCACTCCCCCCTCCCCAAAGATGGAAATCAGTCTATCAGATACTCAATCCATCTCCTCCCTGCTGATCCACGGTGACCCGTGCTCATTCCCGAACATGGATTGCCGGCAAGGCGTGAGATGTGGCATCTAATGTCTCAACCCTCAGCATCACTGGGCTGGTGCTTGTTTAATTATTTAATATGCCCACTCCCTCAGTGGAGGGGTTTTGCTCAGAGTGGGATTCAGTGCTGGAGGAGCGCAAGGACAAGAAAAAGTTTTTTTTTTTTTAAATGTCTTACTAGTTTCTTTCTTTCCTAGCTGAAATAAGTAAAATTTTGCTTTCTTCAATGGATTATGACTTTATTCTAGGAGGTGACTAGAATGTTACAGAATATTCTAATATTGATGGAAACTCAAATACTAAGCATAACAATTCAGGGGACATTAAAGCCTTAAGGGAATTCACAGAATGTTTCAACATAAGTGATCCATGGAGAACACAACACCCTTCAGAACAGCAATTTTCCTTTTACTCCCTACCTCATAAAGCATTTTCAAGATTGGATTACTTTTTAATTAATAAGTTGCAGACTCAGAAATTACACCTAGCATCCTTTCAGACCATTCGTTAGTTAAGCTTACTTTAAAATTATCCCCTTCTACTCACCACCAAATCTTCAATATGGAGACTAAACAATCAACTTTTAAAATATACTTATATATGAGAATATATTAAAAAAGAAGTAAGTTGCTTTTGGACCCAGAATATAGACTCAGTAAACAATATTGATGTTATTTGGGTTGCTTTTAAATGTTTTATACATGGACTATTCAAATGCTTTACATCTAAATGTAAAAATTAAACAGCCACAAAATGTAATGATACACTAAAGGCAATAGAAAAAAATGATTCCAGGGACTTTATCTCTAAATGATCAAAACTTAATGGCCTTACCAAATTTGAGGATACCTATTCTGATTTATCAAGAGATAGCAGAGAATACAACATTTTAAAAACTAATGCCTCATACTCAGATCAAGGGGAAAGACCATCTAGATTACTTGAGCAAAGGCTTAAAATATTAGATATGAATAGATATATTATCACAATAACATCTTAAAATGACGGTGCAGTTAAAACACTCCCTAAAAATATTGTTGCCGGATTCAAATTATATTATAAAAAATTACATAACCTGCCTACTGAATCAGTGTCCAAGTCAGTTTTTCATGAATATCTAAGTCAATTTAATTGCCCCACTTTAACTTCCTCTAATAATATAGATTTGACCTTGTATATTTCTAGTCAAGAAATAACGGAGGTAATTAATTCACTAAAACCAGACAATTCTCCCGGTCCAGATGAACTAGCAACTAATTTTTATAAAACATTTAAAGAATATCTAGTTCCCTTATTAGAGGTCTTCTTTAGCTCCATTTTAGAAAAAGGTATCTTGGACTATTCTCTTCTAGAACCTATTATCTTTCTTATACTGAAACCTGGCAAACCAAAGATAAAGTTACTAGTTACAGACCTATTTCCTTAATAAACAATGATATCGGAATTCTAGCAACTATATTAGCTAGAAGAATCAAACTATTCTGGGGTTTACTAAACATTTGATCAAGCTGAATTTATGTCAGGTAGATCTCTGGCTGTCCACATTAGAAAACTAACACATATTTTCTCTGCATCTAGGGAGATTGGCTCTCCTGCGGTGCTGGTCTCCCTGGATGCAGAGAAAGCTTTTGACAGAGTTAATATTACTTTCTTGTTTGAGACTTTGTGAAAATTTGGCTTTCCCCCTTAATTTATTAATTGGCTAAAAATACTTTATTCAAGGCCCACAGCTAAACTCTTTATTGATGAAATTACTTCATCCTTTATTGAGCTAAAATATGGTATGAGGCAAGGGTGTCCCCTTTCTCCGGTTCTCTTCAATTTTTATTTAGAACCCCTTATTTCATTAATCATAATCCAAATATCAAAGGTATTAAAATAGATTCACATATTCTCACTTTATCAGCTTACATGGATAATGTATTATTACATGTTATGAATCCATCTCTTTCAATCCCTGCTATTCTATCTACCATTTCTAAATTCAGCCGATTTCCTCATTATAGCATGAATAAAGCTAAAACTGTGGTTATGCCCCTTAATAATAAAGTTAATAAAGACAAGATTATTAAACTCAGGTTAGCTGGGATGAAGTTGGAGGGAGGACGATTCAGAGGAAACATGAGAAAGAATTTCTTCACAGAACGGGTGGTGGACAAGTGGAACACCCTACCAGAGGAAGTGGTGGGGGCTGAAACAATCATGGGATTTAAGAATGCATGGGATAGACATAAAGGAATTCTAGAGGTCAGGGGTAAGGGGCAACAGACTTCTAGGAAAACAAACTGAACTTACAAGCTCAAATGGGCAGACTGGGTGGGCCATAGGCCCTTATCCGCCGGCACTGTCTATGTATCTATGTATCTATGTATCTATGTAGCTTGGTCTCCTGAAAACCTAAAGTATTTATGTTTGTATTTGTCATAGGATCAAACTAAGATGTCAAACTTAAATTTTTCTAATTTGTTATTAAACATTAAACAAGATTTTAGACAGGCGGTCAAAACTACCTTTATCTTTGTTAGGTCATAGTATCACAATTAAAATGAATGTTTTTCCAAGGATTAGTTTCCCTTTAAATACTTTGACAATTATGTTACCCATGTCTTGGTTTAAAAACATATGCTCATTGATAACTAAATGTATATGGCTCAATAACCCTTGTGGAATAGCATACGACAAACCCATCCTTCCTAAACAACAGGATGCTTTTAAATTACCCAATTTTAGATTATATTGCTTGTCAAGTCATTTAAATAAATATCTTAGGTGATATCAATTAAATAACAATTCAAATACCTACTGTCCAATATGGCTAGATATTGAGAAAGGTTTGTTGCAAAAGCATGGTAGCTCCTTTAATTAAATATTTTATATGACTTTAAAGCTCTTCCTAGCCTCCTCAAAAAATCAACTATAGGGACCTTATACAAATTTCATGATCAATTATCTAAAAATCTGCAGATATCTTGTCAAAAGATATAAATCAACCTTTACTGTATAATGGTAATTTTAAACTCGATAAAAAACCTGTAAATGAAAGATGGTTACCAGAACTTAAAGATTGGAAGGTGATATATGTATTAGATAATGGTACAGTACCTTAAGGCTTCTTGAAGATATTAGGTCTAATTTAAAAACTGACAAAGGATGCTTCTATAGACCTTTTAATCTTAAAATGCTTCTTTCATCATATTTTGGTAATACACCTAGTGCAAGGATAACAGTCTATTACTGAATAATATTTTAAATCTGCTCAATAAACCCCATTCAATTTTAAAAATCTATCACTACCTTCTATCAAGATTGGCTTCATCAACAACACTGGTATTTAAAAGTTGGATTGTTAAACTAAATAGTTTAAATTCAGACTGGTTAAAAGTTTGGAAGGACTTGCACAAGTTCACTGAAAATCACAAGTTCAAATTAATACAAATCAAAATATTACATAGTGGGTGCCATCCCGGTGGTGCTGAGGGTTGAGGTGCTGGATGCCACACCTTGCACCACTCCGGTGACCCAGGTTCGGGAATGAGCATGGGTTGCTGGGGGTTGGCTGGGGCAGAGAAGGATAGAACACCCAACGGCAGCTCTCCTTCTCTGGGGGGTTACTGCAGGCTTCTGCTGCAATGCTACCACCTAGGGGAGCCCGAGTGGATAGCGCGGTAGGTGGAGAAGCAGCAAGTGGATTGGGTGGACATCAGCAGAGGGGCACAGCAGGAGGTATGTCTCAGCATGCCTCCTAGCTCACAGCCCCTCATTGCATGCCAATGACAGGGGAAAAGAAAAAAAAAACAGAAAAACACCTTGGTCCCTTCTAGGCGAAGACACCTCCCTAGAACTTCTCAGAACTCATCAAGGCAGACTCTGCTGTGTCAGATCCACACACACATATAGCATGCTGGTTTGGAGAGGTAAGCATGGGGGTTCCCTCTCCACCCCTACCTGGAAGGTATACCAGGGACATTCAAGGGAGTGTGTATGGATGAGGCACTTTAGGGGCAGACCACAGTGGGGATTGGAGGGTCCACTGAGGCTGTCTGAGAGAGTGAAGGAAGGAGTTGGATTAGGCGGATAAACACAGGGTTAAAAAAAATATTACATAATACATACTATACACCCTTCAAATTACATCAATTTGGACTCAGAGTCCCTGGCAGGACTGCTTTCCCTGGATGCAGAGAAGGCATTTGATAGAATAAACTGGCAGTTTCTGTCCTTAACTATGTACCAATTCGGCTTCCCACAGAAATTTATCCAGTGGGTTTCCTCTTTATATCAGCACAGACAGGCCCACATTTACTGTAATGGAGTGTTTTCTGGACCATTTCCCCTTATCATCTGGCACCAGGCAAGGTTGCCATCTCTCCCCCTTACTGTTTAATATTTACCTAGAGCCCTTATTATCCAGGTTAAGGGATCATGGAGAGGTTAGGTGTATTCAGGTGGGCATCCAGGAGTTCAAACTCTCGGCTTATGCTGAAGATATTCTGCTGCACCTGGTACACCCATATCAAACTTTTACCATAGTATTTTCATTGGTATCAGAGTTTGGGGAGGTGTCTAACTACAAGGTTAATTTAGGAAAGACCATGGTCTTGCCACTCAACCATAGTCTCACCAAGAGGGGAAATAGCATCTCTAGGGGTACAGTAGAATCCCCATCACATCAAGTACTTGGGGCTTATGTTAGCCAGAAAGGAAACTTTGATGAAGAAGTTGAATTTCAAACCACTCCTAATTACTATTCAGCAGGAATTAAACAGGTGGCAATCTCTTCCAATATCACTTCGGGGAAGAATCAATATTGTTAAAATGAATCTACTACCTAGGCTGTTCTATCCCCTTAGCATGCTTACCTTTGGATCCCCCTAGCCTGGTTCAAGAAGATACATGCAATCATCTCCTCTTTTATCTGGCTAGGAAAGTGGCCCAGGCATGCCTATAGCAACTGGCAGCCTCAACTTTAAGTGGGGGACTGAAGTTACACCATTTTAATTTGTTTTTCTGGGCCAATCAGGCAGCGAGATAGCTGAGATGGCTTACTCCCCAAGTGGAGATTGCTGCTAGATACTATGTTCTGGCTTGTTTGCTGCTGGAGAGAAGTATGATATCAGAAGCAAGGATTTCCCCAGAGGCTATGCTGTATATTGCTGCAAACTCTGTTCTGGCTTCCCTGGCTAACTCCCCAATTGCTCTAGCCATCAGAGTGCATGCCCAATTGTGCACCTTCCTGTGATACAAACACACCAGAGACCCTAGACAGCCTGTGATAGGAAATCCCAACCTTGAACTTAGGTGTGACTCTATCTCACCAACATGCCTACCTAGTCTTAGTGAGTCCAGGGTGGTAGACTTTTTCCTGGAGGGGAGATGTTTGGACTCGAGGGAGATTATGCTCCATTTAAGACTGGAGCAGACCCAGATTTTCAAAGTTTTTCAATTGTGCCATCTTTTGGTGCACCTCTCACTGGATTTGATGGTGGGCCCAGAATATTGGGAAAGCTTTGATCTGTTGATGAAACTAAGTGGCCAGCCACTGTATACACTCTTGAGGGGTAACACCTTGGACACTCATGGTGTTGTTCTTAGGGCTTGGTCAGCACACTTCCCTGACCTTGCAGAAAGATGGAAGGGTATTTGGAAAGCCACTTACATGGATATTTTGCAAGATGGATTGAGGCTTACCCAGTATCAGATCTTAAATGATATGTACTGGACCCATATCAAATCTCAGAAAGTGGGTAGATTTCCTGATAACTTATGCAATAGATGTCAACAGGAGGAAGATTCTCTTAAACATATCTTTTGGGATTGCCCAAAGATCAAAAAATTGTGGGTTCAGAGCAAAGATAGGGCCAACCCTTTGTTAGATATAAAGGGCTTATTCACCCCAGAGATATGCCCCTTAGGTGATTTCTCCCAGTTCTCAATGAGGATTCATAGGAACCATATGGCACTCCTATCTCTAATTCTGAAGAAACTTGTTCTATGCCACTGGGTGGATGGGTAGGCCATATCATACCTAGAATGGTTAAAAGAGCTCCTTTTAATCTCAGGGTTGAGCAAATGAGGGCCAATTTTGGGGCTTGATGTCCAAATACAAGAGTCTATGGGATGGCTTCCATAATCTCTATTTGCTCCAACTGGGGGGAGCCCAAGACAGTAATAGGGTTGGTCCTTAATGTCCCAGCAATGTGGTTTTCAGTTGCTTCTCTAACTCATGGGAATGGATAGCTTTCTCAGGCTTTGGTATGGTGTAATTGTATATTCCTCTCTGAGTTCTTTTAGTACTGCATATTGGAGGCCAAGCTGGGGGGGATTAGAGAGGCGGGGGGACTGGCTTGTGATGGTGGTTAATTTGTATACTTCCTGTTGTATTTGTACCATGTCAAGGCCTGTAATGTTGAAAAACATGATAAACTTGAATTAAAAAAAATGCATCAAGTTGGTCTATTATCTTCTGCAACTTGTTTTAGATGTAATTCAGAGGAAGGTTCACTTTCTCACATCCTGTGTTGTCCTTTAGCTGCTTCCTTCTGGTCTGTAATTAAATCTAGACCGGGTAACAGTTTGTATCTTACCAATTATTTTTCGTTTTAGGTTTATACTATTATTGGTAACCTGAGTGGCATTCCTACGAAGGAAGCAACATTCTATATTTCTATGACTGCATTAACAACTAAAAAGGTTATAATAAACCAATGGAAGGATTGTCAGATTCCTTCCTTATTGGAGAAGAGAAATTTTATCTAACCTTCAAAATGAAAAATTCATAGCTAGGATGAAGCATAACCTAGAAAGCTTTACTAACAAATGGGAGAAATAATACAATATGATTATTAACCTAGAAATCTCTAGCACCCAAAATCCCTATGTCAAGTTAAGTGATACCTTTATAAATTCTTTGTATCTATTATGTAGTATTTAATTACTCTAGTTTTGTTATATATTTAATGTTATATACTGTGATTTTTCTAAAGTCTTTGCTTCCTGATTCCTTTATATATTGTATATTAATTCATTAAGGTCTCTGATTCTTTTAATTTGGTACTTGTAATGATGGTATGGGTTTTTCGGGTTGGTGGAGGGTCTGCAATCTTTGGGATTATTGTTTGATATGTTTCCAGTTTCATTGAACAATATTATCTTGTCATTTTAATGGAGTTTCTTCTAATGTGGAAAATTCAACAAAGAATATAAAATGAAATAAAAAATTAAATGCCGCCTTGGAGCAAGTCAATGCGAGCCCAAGATTAGATGCTTTAATTATTTAATATGCCCTCAATCAGATAGTCTTAGTTAAAATGTAAATTCTTGCTTGCAGCAATGCACCCAGCTAGGAATGTTTTTTTTTAACAAGGCCTAACAAGCTCACTTGCAGTGGGGCTCTGCTGAGGAGGGCTTTCTCAGTTTTACCTACTCGCTTCCAGCAGGACACCAAGCCCAGAACGGACTTGTTTTTTTAACATACCTGCTTGGAATGGGTTAGAACAAGCCCAGGACAGGCTTCTTTAAATTTTTAATATGCCCACTTCCTGACTGAAAGGGTTTTGCTGAGAGCAGGTTTCAGTGTGGAGGTACAGGGGCAAAGAAAGGGCTTTGTTTTGTTTTCTAAATCATATCCACCTGGGGTGGGTCAATGCAAGGCCAGGATGGGCATCTTTATTTAATATGCCCTGCCTATACTGACTTAACTAAGATGTAAATTCTTGCTGTCAGTGGAATAGCCAGCCAAGAATGGGCTATTTTTTCCAACAATCCTGCTTATAGTTGGGGTTCGGCACATGAGGGCTTTCTCAGTTTTACCTGTCCACTCACAGTGGGACACCTAGGCCAGGAGAGCTTTCACTATTATACCTGCCTGCTCACAGTGGGACACCAAGCCCAGAATAGGCTTTTTTTAACATACCTGTTTGAAGCAGATCAATGTGAGTCCAGGTGTTGCTTCTTTAATTATTTAATATGACTGCTCCTTGACTGGAGGGGCTTCACTCGGAGTGGGCTTCAGTGCTTGGGGGCAGGATGGTGATGCAAGGGTAAAGAAAGTTTTTTTTTAATTCTCATTTGATGCAGGTGAATGCACTCCCAGGACAGACATCTGTAGTTATTTAATCTGCCCTCATCCAGTGTGGCTTCGCTGAGATGTAAATTCCTGCTTGAAGCAGGACATCCAGCCAGGAATAGGCTTTGCTTTTTTAACATACCTGCTTGGAGCTGGTCAGTTTGAGCCCAGTATGGGTTTCTTTAGTTTTTTTAAATGCCTGCTGTGTGACTTGTGGGGCTTTGCTCAAGCAGGTTTCAGTAGGTATCAGTGCCTTAGTGGGGCAGGGGAAAGGATGTCTGCTGACAGGCGAGTGGATGTGACCCTAGGAGGGGTCTTTCCCACACCAAGCAATGCTCAGCCCTGGAAGGCTTTCTCAGTTTACCTGCCTGCTCACAACAGGACACCCAACTCAGAAAGGTTTTCACAATTATACCTCCCCACTTGCAACAGGGATATCAAGCCCAGACAAACACTTGGAGTGGGTCAGTGCAGTCCCAGGAGGGGTGACTTTAATTATTTAATATGTTCACTTCCTGACTGGAGGGCCCAGGAGGGCTTTCTCAGTTTCACATGCCCACTCACAGTGGGAGATCCAGGCCAAGAGGGCTTTCACTATTATACCTGTCCACTCACAGAGGGACACCAAGCCCAGAGAAGGCTTTTTTTTATTAACATACCTCTTTGGAGCAGGTCAATGTGAGCCTAGGATAGGCTTCTTTAATTATTTAATATACCAACTCCCTAACTGGAAGAGCTTTGCTTGGAATGGGTTTCAGTGTTGGGGTGAGAGGGTGGTGCAGGGGCAAGTAAAAGCTTCTTTAATTCTTTAATATGACTTCAGCCAGAATGCCTTAGCTAAGATGTAAATTCCCTCTTGCAGTGGAAAACCCAGCCAAGAATGGGCTTTTTTTTGTTTTGTTTTGTTTTTTTTGTTTACGTAATCTGGCTTGTAGCAGGGCTAAGCACAAGAGGGCTTAATCAATTTTATCTGCACACTTGCAGCACAATACCCAGCCCAGAATGGCTTTCACTATTATACCTGCCCACTCGTAACGGAACACAAAGCCCAGAAGAGGCCTTTTCTTTTAACAAACTTGTTTAGAGCAAGTCAGAATGAGCCCAGGATGGGTTTCTTTAATAATTTAATATGCATACTCCCTGGCAGCGGGACTTTGTTCAGAGTGGGTTTCAGTGCTGGGCTGCGAGGATGGTGTAGGGGCATGGAAAGACTTTTCTTTTAAATATCCACTTGGAGTAGGTGAATGCAAGCCCAGGATGGACTTCTTTAATTATTTAATATGCCCTCACCAAGAATGGCTTAGCTAAGATGTACAGTCTCACTTGCAGTGGGACACCTGCTTTTTTTTTAATAACAATCCCATTTATAGGGGGATCAGACCAAGAGGGCTTTCTCAACTTTACCTGCCTGCTTGCAGTGAGACACCCAGCTCAGGAAGACTTTCAGTATTATATCTACCCATGCACAACAAAGGGACACCAAGCCCACAAGAAGCTTGTTTTTGTTTTTTTTACATGTCTACTTGGAGAAGGTCAATGTGAGCCCTGGACATGCTTCTTTATTTATTTAATATGCTCATTCCCTGACTGGAGGGGCTTTGCTTGGAGCAGGTTTTAGAACTGGGGGGAGTGGGAAGTGCAAGGGCAAGGAAAGTTGTTTTTTTTAAAATACTCACTTAGAGCAGATCAGTGCAAGCCCAGGATGGACTTCTTTAATTATTTAATATGTCCTCACACAGAATGACTTAGCTAAGATGTAAATTCCCACTTGTAGCAGGACACCAAGCCAAGAATGGGCTTATTTTTTATAACAATCACACTTGCAGCAGGGCTCTGCATAGCAGGACTTTTTCATCTTTACCTTCCTAATCACAGTGGAACACCCAGCCTAGGAATGCTTTCACTATTATACCAGCCTGCTTGCAGCAGTGGGATGCCAAGCACAAAAGGGGCTCTTTTTAACATACCTACTTGGAGTGGGTCAGTGTGCGCCCAGGATCGGATCCTTACTTATCTAATATGTCAATGCCATGGCTGGAGGGTCTTTTCTCAGAGTGAGTTGCAGTGATGGGGGGCACAAGGGCAAGGAAAGGGATTTCTGTGGGAATACCTGCATGGAGCAGGTGAATACGAGCCCAGGATAGGCTTCAGCTCCTGGAATGGCTTAGTGAAGATATAAATTCCTGCTTGCCGTGGGACACCCAGTCAAGAATGGGCTTTGTTTTTCTTCATTAATCCTACTTATAGCAAAGCTTAGCCAGGAGGGCTTTCTCAATGGTACCAGCCCACTCACAGTGGGGCATCCAGCTTAGGAGGGAACATGTATTTAAAAAAATCTTAAAAAACAGTATGAGGAATGAAAATGGTGATGACAGTGATGTGCTCATAATAGAGCATGGTAGGAGAGGGAGCATGCCCCCACTCGCGTTGCTCAGTTAGTTGGTGGGCAGCATTCTGTCGAAAAAATGAGACAACTGATGTCTGGTAGGAGTGGCTGGCTCCTTTCACCTAATGCAGTTTCTGCCCACTAAGCAGTGAGTAGTGTCATGACCTGAGTACCTGTTCATTGGTCTGTCACTGGTGAGTCCATTGCAACATGAGCTGCAATGGGCTCAGTAGTGACACATCTCTGACATGTCATTCTTCTGAAAAAAATGTTTGCTGTGCACACATGCGCATGTGCACGTGCACACACACACACACACACACACAAAAATGACAGCCTAGAGGCAATGAAAGTAAAGATCCTCAACCTTTGTAAAAGTGCATTAGGTTATAAAATTAGATGACAAGGTATTTTGTCAGCGCATAGATACCAAAGCAAAGAATATGCTGGTATTATTTGCATTAATCTGTATGGCACAGAGATATGAAGAGAGCTTATTAAAGCAAGCCACAATTTCAGTCCACTGGGTGTTACACTGGATAATACAATGGAATCATTAATCAAAAGACATACATTTCCAAAAAGATGGAAACAAAAGAAGGAGCAGGAACAAAACACAAATAAAACATCAAAGTCAAATAGTACACATAAATATGAGAAATAATAGAAAGGGTGGAGGTGTGGCCCTTTTTATTAAAGAAAACTTGAGCTTTCTGGATATTACAGCTAAAATAAAAAACTGATACTACCTATAAATCTGTCTGGGTGAGGCTTCAGGGAAATGTCACTAAATCACTTGTTATTGGATGTATATATCACCCTCCAAATAGCACAATGGAAATAACAAAACAAATAATGTCAGAGATTGTTACAGCAGAAGGAAATGGAGATATAGTTATAATGGGGATTTCAATATTATTGGAATATACTGGACAAATGTTTCTAAATCAAAGTTAGGGACTGAGCTTATTAAGGTCTGTAGTGAGTTAAATTTAATACAACATGTTCAGCAACCAATAAGAGGAAAGGAAATATTGGATTTGGTGTTAGCAACGTTGAATATTAATATAAAAGACTGTTATATAGACTCCCCCTTGGCAACTAGTGATCATAACTCAATTGGCTTTACTGTAGATTACACATATATACCTAGAAATAGTTGTACATCAATATTTCTCATGAAAAAAGTGGATAAAAAGGGTATCGAGATGGATTTTAAGAAAATAGCATGGAATAATGTTTTGAAGGATAAATCAGTAGAAGACATGTGGCGGATTATAAAAAATACCATTTTGAAAGTAGTTTCAGATAATATTCCACAAATTAAAAAATCTGTTAAATATAAAAAACATATTGGTTAAATTATAATATTAGAAGAGTAATCAAAAAGAAGCCTAGGTTATGTAAAAATATCAAAAGAATGGTAATGTTAACACATATGAGTCCTTTAAACACATACAAAACAAGTGCAAAATAAAGATTAGACAAGCTAAAAGGAATATGGAAATAAAGCTGGCAAATGAAGCAAATACATCAAATTCCAAACAGTTCTACTCATATGTTAATTCTTTGAAGCACCATCAGAACAAGATTGGTCCAATATTAGGAGGAGGATGAATAATATCTGAAAGCAAACAAATGGCTGAAGTGTTTAATGATTTCTATTGCAATGTATATGATAAGGGCCCAGACTTACATCAAACTGTAAATATAAAATCAGATGAAAAAAATAATTTTCAGGAAATCACTGAAGAAGAAATTGAGAAAAAAAATCAACACATTGAGGGCAGAATCTTCTCCGGGACCAGATAAAATATCTGCTGGAATTCTTAAAATGATATCCAAATACATCTCATCCCCCTTAAAAATGTTGTATAATAATTCTTATATGCAATCCAAGGTACCTGCTGACTGGAAAGTATCTCATGTTATACCCATTTATAAAAAGGGGCACGTGAACTTGTGGAAAATTACTGTCCAATTAGTTTAACAAGTGTTATTGGAAAGATCATGGAGAGTATAATTAAAGATAGAATATTAGAAAAAAATAATAATGAAGATTATGATCAGCATGGATTTGTTGGGGTAGAGGGTGTACATCAAATGTGTTAGTCTTTTATGAACATATAAGTGTACATTTGGATAATAATATATCATGTGATGTGTTGTTTTTTGGATTTCTCTAAAGCTTTTGATCATGTACCACACTGGGCCATTGTTGAAAAAATGAAAAAAATTGGTATCCCTACTTTAACGGTTGAGTGGATAATAGATTGGCTGTCTAAGACAGCACAGTGTGTTACAGTAAATGGGCACTTGTCTGGAGTGGCATCTTTTACGAGTGGAGTGCCCCAGGGCTTTGACCTGGGTCCTACACTTTTCAATGTTTTTACATCTAATATTTCTCATAAACTAAATAGTACAGTTGCAAAGTATGCAGTTGATTTAAGTTGGGTGGCCCTTGTACCAATAATGTGGATGGGACAATACATCAACAAGATCTGAATACTATACATCTTTGGACCCAAAAATGGAATATGAAATTAAACATGGAGAAGTTTAAGGTACTTCATTTGGGAAAACAAAATAACAAAACGGATTATTTCTTGGATGATATTTTACTTAGTCAAATGGCTAGTGAAAAGGATTTGGGTATATACATAAGTGATAACCTGGCTACATGGATGCAAGTTATGGAAACTACTAATAGGGCAAGCAGGGTATTGTGGTCTATAGAGAAGAATATTGTATCTCGATCTAGTAAAGTTCTTGTCCCCTTATATAGGGCATACAGTATGTCCATCCCCATCTTGAGTATTCATTTCAGATTTGGAACCGTTACAAAGTATCTGAAAGAAAAAAGATGGAACAGGTACAGCGTCGTTTCACAGAAATAATTAATGGTCATATTAATATGACATATACAGAAAGATTACACTCATTGGGACTCATGTCTTTGGAAGTACAAAGGGCTTGTGGGGACATTTTGTACTTGTATGATGTTCTTCAAGACCCTAAATTAATGTGTGACCTGGATATAAGTTTTAAAGAAAATAATATGGAACTTAGGGGACATCCATTACAAATTAAAGGAAAGAGGTTCCGGAAAAATACAAGAAAATACTACTATACTGTTAGGGTGGTAAATTTGTGGAACTCCTTACCTTTGAATGTCATAATAGCAGAAACAGAAAGTATATTTAAAAACAGGTTAGATAAATATATTCTGGATGTTGCCGATTTAAGTTATTACAGATGATGATGGAACTCAAATGGGCTTCGGCCTTTTTGCACCTAATTCCACCTTAGTATGAACCTTAGTAGTATGAACATAAAACAACAGTAATAGTGCAAAATGTGCTACAGAAAAAAACAAATAAAATTACAGAGTATATAAAACTAGCAGAGACAGTACATTCACTAGTAGAAGCGGGGGGGGGGCAAATTTCATTAGTGTCAATGGCCACTTTTAAAAAAATGCTTCACTGTGACATATAGGAGCACCTTACTTGTTATGCATTAATGTTGTAAATTTAGATGATGCAGATTTCATTGTAATTAATTCCTATGTATTTCCAGTAAATGCTATGCAACATAATTATAACCCATTTGATCAGTTAAATGTGATGTTGCAAAACATCATGGCCAGTTTTTCAGAGAGAATACTGCTTTTTAGTAGGTGACTTTACTGTTAAAATTTGAACAAGACAGAAGTATATGACAATTATTAGCACCTGGATGATATTTTTAATATTCAAATACTGCATGTAACTACATGGATGGTACAGTTAATAGCCCTGAAAAAAAAAACTTATGCTGAGAATGAGTGATAACCTGTTGAGAGTTGTAAACGACAGAGCTTCTGGGGACATGGAGGGTAACTTTATCTTTCCTATGAAAACAAGTGGTACATTACTAGATTTTTGCATCATAGATGTCTTTAGTTTTAACAAAATCTCCAGCTTAGTTATTAAAAAATGAGTGATAGTAGCCGGCCTGGTGGTGCTGAGAGTTGAGGAGCTGGACGCCTCACCTCGCACCATGCCAGCAACCTATGTGAGTGAGCAGGGGTTGTCATGGGTTGGAGGGGGGAAATGGAGTGAGCTTCCGATGGACTGCTTTCCATCTCTGGGGCGGGGGAGGAACCATGGTCACTGCATGTCAGACCCCTAGCAGAGGCTGGGGGTTGGCAGCATGATGCCATGACTGCAAGGGGCTGGGAACATGGCAGACACTTGATGCAGAGCACATGGGAGCCTGCGTGACCATGTTGCAGGCGTCATTGCATGCTATGCCCATAAAGGGGAGAGAATCAGAAAAAAACAATTGGCATCCTTGGTCATGGTGGCTTGATGGCCGTCCTACAGGCGCACTAGCTTCAGGGGGCATCGCTGGAACTAGATCTGGACCTGGTGGGTGAGGGGGGGCTCTCTGCTACCCCACCATGAGGGGCAAGCTGCAGGGAAAAAGGCAAGGACCTCATAAGAAGCTGGGGGACTGACTGGATGGTGGCCGGATACGAGTGGGATGCACTGAAGAAAGGTGCAGACCAAGGAGCCAGTAGAAAGATGTAAGCAAAAAAAAAAGTGTGATAGTGTTCATTTTCCTCTCGTTATAGCCCTGAAATGTTATTGTGTTATGCAAAGTGCTCTAGACAAACAAAGTCTAAAACTGTAGAAAATTATATGTTCATTCATAACATGAAGATAATTAAATAGGGAATGTTTTCTGGAGATATTGTTAAAAATTATCTAGAGGAAAATGCCTGAGTAACAGTGGTTAACCATGATGTAATCACCTCAAACAATTGCCAGGACAACCAAGTAAACCTTAAGAGCGCAGCTCAAGAGGTTTACAGTTGTCATGGCAACTGTGCGAGGTGATTATGTCCATGGTTAACCACCATTACTCAGGCATTGTATTTTATAGTGTATGGAAAAAATAGACACTTTGAGGGGAAAAATAAAATGTTTTCATCATGTGTTTGTTTTTCTGCTTGGATATGAATGCCTCCTGGTTTGAAAGTTGAGCAACTGAAGTGCTGAAATTAGCTATTGTGATCTATACTGCAGTGGGTCTATAACTGCTTGAATGGACTGTGTGTATTTTTTATGAATGTTCAAGCAGCGGATCACTTTTCCTTTCCAAGAATTTTGACAGGTGGTGACATTCTATCCTGTAATCCCATCATTATTCCATTCCAGCAGTGCTATGTATTATTCAGCAGTTTGGCAAATTTTCTAACTACAAGTTTAACTTAGATAAGAGGGTAGTGATGCCTCAAAACTCTAGAGTATTTAAGACAGAGGTTATGGCTCTACATCTAACCTGGGCCATGTGGTTTAAATATCTAGGTATTATTCTTGTCCAAACCCTGGCCCAACTTATCAAATTGAATTTGGATGACCTCTTGACCATGATTAAACAGGATTTGGACCATTGGCTTTCCCTCTATTTATCTCTCCAAGAGAGAGTCAGTGTTATTAAGATGAAAGTTCTCCCCCATTTGTTTTAATCTTTACCTATGTTAAATGTGGTGCTTCCCCTAAAATGGTTTAAAAAAGTTCACTCTCTCATCTCTACCTTTCTCTGGAGAGGTAAGCCACCGAGGCACTCCTATACCTGCTTAAGTACCCTGAAACAACATGGTGGCCTTAAACTACCTAATCTCTTTCTGCATTATTTGGCTGCGCATATAGCTAAATATACAAAATTGCTGGTGCCTTCTTACTCAGCAGAGGACTATAACTATATACCAATATGGCTCTGAATTGAAAGATTTCTTATTGTGGAGTCAACTCTTTCCCCTGACAGTTAGCTTTTCATACCCCCTAAATTATTGCCACCGATACTTCAAAATTCAGTTATACTTACATTCTTGAGAGCTCATACTCAACTTTGCAGAGCTCTCCATTATGATAATTTAAAGGATATTTCCTAACCAGTATGTTAAAACCCCAATTTCAAAGTCGGAAGCCAAATGGTGACTCCGGTGAGATTTCCCCAGTTCGAAAAGGAAGTAGTTAGGAATTTTGTTTCTCATGGCAGGCTTAGTACTAGTCAAGACCTACTGGGTAAACTTCAGCTGCCACCTTGGGATATTTTCAAAGTGTATCAGATCAGACACATCTTGAGTAGTTGATTTGGAGTGCAGTCTTGGACCACTGATCTAGGAGATTTGCTCGGTATGTTTCAGTCCCTGGTCTGGCAGCCTCACTCCATTTCACAAATTACCTCCATTCTGCTACCTAAACTCTTCCCAGATCTTACAGGACAGTCACAATACTAGTCCTCTGCTCTTCTGACTAATGATTTTGATTGGGACCATATTTGGACAGATCTTTATATACTGTATATATACTGCTAACGACAGACTTTGCTTTACTCAATTTTATATTTTGCACAATATTTATTACACTCCTGCTAAACTGGCAGCAATGGGTAAGGCTGTCTCCCCCTTTGTAATAGGTGTGGGCAGGGCACTGGTGCTTTGCTTCATAGTTCATGGAAATGCCCTAAGGTCGCTCCTCTCTGGGAACAGATTAGTCAGAAAGTAGACCCCCTTCTAGGTCTAGAGGACTTATTTATCCCTGAAATTTGCTTAGTTGGGGATTATTCATGGGTAGCAATTAAAGAAAGGAGATATTTTATGTCCCTCATATCACTGTCAGGGAAACAGATAGTAATGATTGCATCATTGGAAGGATAACCTTCCCATCCCATATTTCTGAATGGCTGAATGAACTCCTAGCTAACCTCCATCTGGAAAAGATGATAGCTAGCCTTTGCGGTCAGTTGATTGGGTATATTAAAAAATGGAGTAAACTCAATGCTTTGTTTTCACTCCCTTCTGGTACCTAGGTACCACCATGTGTTATTATAGTATTCTCTTAACTCTGTTTAACCCCAAATTACCTATTGTATGAATCCATGTTAATTTTTGTTTTAAAAGGACCTTTGTGTTATATCTTTTGGATTCTCTGGTGGGAGATTTTTTTGGGGGGGACTTCTGGATGGAAGGAAGGGGTGGGATATTAACAGCATATTACTGTACATTTGTTCCTGTTTTCTATTTTGTTGCTGTCGTTGAAATTCAATAAAATGTGTTAAATCTAAAAAAAATCCCATCATGACATAGTTAAGTAAGGTTTACAGCATACTGATGTCATAACAATGGGATTATCGGGTAATAAACTGATTGAAAACAGGGGTTAATAGACACTGTTCATACATTATATGGAAGATTTGGTGAATGAAAAAAAAAAAATTTCTATTAATCCTGTATGAACACTGTGGACAATTAATATATTTTGAAGTAATACCTCAAGTTATAATAATGTAACTGTTTAACCACTTGAAGCATTACTGCCAATACCCAGGCAGATGGAAAAAGTTCAAAATAAGAGAGTAAATAAGTAGTTTCACAATGTGTGTTGTAAGATGACAACGATTAGAGAATAGAGGAGGGAGAGGGGAGACTTGGGGGAGTGTTTGGTATCCTGCATCTGGAAGGGTGGGGGGTCGCTGGTGGACAACGACAGCAATGGGTAGGGTGGTAGGCTGCAACAACTGTGGTGCACCAATCTTTCTAAAAATTGCCTGGAGTGTGGGAGGATGTTTAGTGTGCAACCACATAGAAAAACTTAGAAAGGAGATTGAGGGTCTGCAGGAGGAACTAAGACAGGCAAGGCAGATTGGGGGTGGGTTTAGCCCAATACTGGAGGGAGGGAGAAGGGGAGATGAGGGAGGGCGATTTAAGCCAACAGTGGTGAGGAGAGGGGCAGAAGAAGGGAAGCAGAGACAAAGGGGCCCAGGCCAGGAAGAACAATTGCCGGGAAAATCAGGTCAGGAGCCAAAAGACAAATGGAAGGAGGAGATAGGGACTTGTGAGGGGAGGCGAAGAAGTGGCAAAAGACATGGAGTGGAAAGGAGAGAACAGGTTATTATGAAGAGAGAAGGAGCTGGCATTTGTGAAGGGCCTTCAGAAAATAGTTGTGCACTGCTAGAGAGGAAGAAGGTGGAGGAGGGAAATTATGAAATTAGAGGAGTAATTGATAAATGCCTGGACCAAATTGGAGCGGAGGAAGTTCTGCTGGGAGAATTGCAAATAGGGGTAAAAGGGAAATAATGTGCAGGAGGAAGAAGAGGACCTGGAAATGAGAGAGGAGATGAATGGAAGCAAGCAGGGAGTAAGAAGGGTGGAATCTTAGTGCTGGGGGACTCAATACTAAGAGGAGTTAGGTGGGGTAGCAAGAGGGAGAGGCATAGTCACATTTGGGTGGAGGCCATGCCAGGAATGACAGCAGAATGGGTGGGACAATCTGTTCTGAAATATGCTAGAAGGGGTAGGGACAAGCCTCATTTAATTATACATCTTGGGACAAACGACCTGGCTGACAAGACAGTAGATACAGTCCAGAGGAGGTTTGAGGAACTAGCACAATTATGTGAGGGGCAGGAAGATCAGTAACTTTTGCAGAAATAGCACCCTGTGCCAAAGGCAAGCACAACAAGAAAGCTGAGAATAGAGAATTCAACGGATGGCTAAGAACCTGGTGTTGTGCTAAAAGGTATGGGCTGTTGGGGGTGGGAGGGACCTGGGAGGACAGTAGTCTCTATGCAAGGACAGACTACACTTGAGTGAGGAGGGAAAGAAAGTGTTGAAACAGAGGATGGAGAGTACATAGAGGAAGTTGGGAATTTAAACTAGGAGTGGGGGGTGGCAGTTATGGAAGAGATATGCAGAGACCACAGGTTGGGAAACCATATGAGCTTACCCCCCATAACAGTGACAAAGGACAAATGGCAAGTACTGTTGGTGATGCTAGGAAAGGAGGGCAGGATGGGAGGGGGAAAAGGGTGGAAGGTGGTTACCCTTAATGCTAGGAGCCTTGGGAGGAAAACTGCAGAGTTACAGGTTCTCATGGCAGAGGGAGAGGTGGACATTGCAGCCATCACGGAAACATGGGCCACCCAATACAATGACTGGGACCTGTCTGTACCAGGGTACAGGTTATTTCGTAGGGACAGGGTGATTGGGAAAGGTGGGGGGGGTGGCACTATATGTGAAGGAAGGACTGAAGTGTGTAAGGGAGGAAGAGAAGAGGGTAGTATGGAGTCACTTTGGATGCAAATCCAGGATTCCAAGAATAGGATTCTTAGAATGGGAGTGGTGTACAGGCCACCATCTCAGACGGAGGAGTTAGACAGGGAACTAGTGGGACAGATCAGGAGGACCTGCGAGAAGGGGTAGTGTGGTGATTGGGGGACTTCAACATGCCAGGAGTGGACTGGAGCACCCAACAACCAGGAACAGAAGGGAGCAGGTACTGCTGGATGCCTTCCAGGACAGCTTCCTGCTGCAAATGGTCAGTGAACCAACCAGGTTAGGAAATACCCTTGACCTTGTGCTGGCAAATGGGGACTTTGTGAGAGAACTTACGGTGGAGGAACCGCTGTCAGGGAGTGACCACCGCTCAGTATGGCTCACACTGGATATGGGCAAGGAAGGAGTGGAATCTGGCACAATAGTGCTGGACTTCAGTAGGGCCGACTTTGGGAGGATGGGGGAAGTGGTAAAAGGGTACCTGGCCAGAATTCAATCTAGTATGGACACTAAGCAGAGGTGGGAGCTCATAAAGCTGGGGATAGTGGAGGCAACCAAAACCTGCTGCAAAGCCCAGAGCAAGAAGGCTAGGGCTAAGAAACCGATCTGGTTGAGCAAGGAGGTCATGGAAAAGGTAAGGAGGAAAAGAGCTGCCTTTAGGAAGTACAAGAAAACAGGGAGGGGGAGGACAGGAAGGAGTACTTGACAGAATCGAAGGAGGTGACAAGGGCAGTAAGGGGAGCCAAAGCATCTACGGAACTCAGGCTGGCACAAGGCATTAAGAAGGGGGACAAGGACTTCTTTAAGTACATCAGGGAGAAAAGGAGCTGTAAGGACCACATAGTAAGGATTAGGAAGGAGGGGGTTGGGTGGAAGCAGGGTGCGATAAGGCGGAAGCACTAAATGAGTACTTCTGCTCAGTATTTACTAAAGAGAAGAGGGGGGGTGACACCCAAGGTGGGAGAAATGGCAGAAGCAGGGGGAAGTGGTGACAGATGGGGAAATCATGGAGAGCAGAGTTCGAGAGGGTTTGAAGGCACTGAGGGTGGACAAGGCGCCAGGCCCAGATGGCATCCACCCCAGGGTACTGAAGGAGCTGGCAGAGGTCCTTGCAGGACCTTTGGCAGACCTATTTAATGCCTCACTACATTCGGGGTGTGTACCTCACGACTGGAGGATGGCTCATGTGGTGCCCCTCCACAAGAGTGGCTCCAAGGATGAACCGGGAAACTACAGACCAGTGAGCCTCACATCCATCGTGGGTAAGCTAATGGAGACTATCCTGAAGGAGAGGCTGGTGGCCCTCCTAGAGGCCAAAGGACTACAGGACAGCAGACAGCATGGCTTCATATGTGGCAGATCCTGCCAAACCAACCTGGTCAAGTTTTATGACTGGGTAACTAGGTAACTGGACAGGGGCCATGCAGTGGATGTCCTGTATCTGGACTTCAGTAAGGCATTTGACTCAGTGCCACATGGAAGGCTGGGAAGGAAGTTAGTAGGCACAGGGGCAGGTGCAAAGCTGGTGAGATGGGTAGGAAACTGGCTGCAGGGAAGGCAACAGAGGGTGGTGGTGGGTGGGGGAGCTCTCTCACACCCAAGGGCAGTGATGAGCGGTGTTCCACAGGGCTCGGTGTTGGGACCAGTGTTGTTTGGGATATTCATTGCAGACATATCATGGGACATCAAGAGCAAGATCAGTCTGTTTGCTAATGATACCAAGGTAGGAGCGGTGGTGGATGACCTAGGGGATGGCAGGGGTTGCAGGATGATCTGGCAAAGCTTGAAACCTGGTCAGACACCTGGCAAATGGGCTTTAATGCCAAAAAGTGCAAGGTGCTGCATTTTGGGATGAAGAACCCAAGGAGGAGTTACCAGCTAGGGGAGTGCAGCTAGCCCAGACAGAGGAGGAGAAGGATCTGGGTGTGCTCATTACAGGGTCAATGAACAACTCGGCACAATGTAGGAAGGCAGCTGCAAAGGCCAACAAAATGCTGGGTTGTATTGCAAGGGGTATATCCTCGAGGAGGGAGGAGGTGATTCTGCCACTGTATAGGTCATTAGTTAGACCACACCTGGAGTACTGAGTGAAGTACTGGCGTCCGTATCTGAAGAGGGACATTAAGTTACTGGAGGGGGTGCAGCGCAGAGCAAAGATGATCAAGGGGCTGGGGGACTTATCATACAAGAGGAGGTTGAAGGAGTTGAACATGTACTCACTGGAGGAGAGGAGAGACAGGGGTGACATGATTGAAACCTTTAAATACATGAAAGGAATAAACAAGACGGTACAGAGAGGCTGTTCAAAGTAAGGGAGGGAAGGGCCACCAGGGGCCATGATATGAGACTGGAGCGAGGAAGGTTCAGGAGGGAGATGAGGAGACACTTTTTTACAGAGAGGGTGGTGGCTGGGTGGAATGCGTTACCTGCTGAAGTGGTATGCAGTAGAACAGTGGACTGCTTCAAACGAGGATCGGACAGGACAAGGGGGAGGGTTAAAGAAGGGGAAGGGTGGAAGGGAGGGGCAGCTGCAGAATAAGGGGTGCTAGCTGCACATTCGAGCAGACTTGATAGACCTCTAAGCCTTTATCTGCTGGCAAATTTCGTACGTTCGTATGTTCGTATGATTGTGCATAGGATAAGAAAAAAGTTCCAGAAAAATGGAGATGGCAATTATTGTAGAGCATTGGTTTCAATCAGGAAAGACTACAAAGCTATGTTAAAAATAAAGAAAATGGGTTACAATAATGATCTATGGTCACAGTTACAGGAAGCAAATACATAAAAAGATAATAAGGTGTTCTGGAAATTGATAGTCTTTGGGACAACATCTTTGTATAGAAACCCCATGTCAGTAATAGGCAGCATAGGAACATTTTTTTAGAGAAATATACAGTGTATAGTAACAATACTTCAAATAACACACAGGAGGGTGACAATAGTGTTGAATTAAAACAGTAAAGAACTTTAGTAACTGTGATGGCTTTGTAATAAGTAAACATGAAGTCATGAAAGTCATCTTGGCTCAGAAAACAAATAATGCCCCAGGTTATGGTGGCACCCCAGTGAAATCTATTTAACATCCCCAGAAATATGGGCTAACGGTTTGATTCCCCTATTCAATAGAATTTAAACCTATTTTAGACTACTTAATAGAGGGATCAAAACTCATTACAGTCCCACTCTTTAAAAGGGGTGACCCCCAGGGACCCACTGAATTATAGGCCCATAATGTTTCTTTGCACAAGCTTTACCATCTTTTCTCATATAATACCAATGAATTTGGAAAACTGTGAAGAAAGCCAAAGCATAATTTCAGAATTCCAATGTGTTTTTTGGAAAAGGAAAGGGACTACCGATAACATATTCATGTTAAGCTACCTAATAAATAAATATGTTATTGAGAAACGCAACAAAATTGTATCTCGCATTCCTGGACTTACACAGTACATTTGATAATGTACAGTAGCTAGAGAAATTCTATGGGAGATGTTACAGAAATTAAAAATAGACAACCATTTCTTAAAACTAATCCAATTAATACAGTTTGACAATAGAGCTTATGTAGGAGTGGGAAAAGATGGGAAACTGTTTTCAGAAATTAAAATACAGAAAGGGATGAAACATGCCTGCCTTTTGGTCCCATTTTTATTTAATATAGTATGTATTTGGACTCACTAATAAAATCAATGAATGGGATAGACATTTTTTGACCTATGGTTGATAACATCAGGGTCCAAATGTTATGTTGTGTGAACAGTTTAGTAGTGATTTTCCAAACTCCACTGGTCTTAAAGAGGGTCCTTGCATTTACGGTTGACCATCTAAATAGGTTAAATCTTAAGATTAATGCTAAAAAAACAGTCTAAAATCATGGCCCTGAGCAAGAAAACAATAAAAGATGTTGGCTGGCAGATAGGAGCTGTATTGTTTGAATTTACTAAAGATTGCAGATATCTTGGGGTCTTGTTAGAAAATTGAGGCAGAGGGGGTCCCCACATAGATGAATTGAAGAAAGAAATCAATACAGTCAACCAAAGGTGCAATCTTTGAAGAAAACAATTCATGTTAAAATAGTCAGATCTTATACGGGAGTGAGATTTGGGTGTTCTTATGCAGAAAGGTGGAAATAAAGAACCTGGAGGTAGCACAAAGCGAATTTATCAGAAATACACTTTTGTTACCATATGATACATCAACTGCCCTCATGCTGGTAGAAACCAATACAGTCTCATTCGAGTGCAAGATCCACATAAGGGCAATCAAGTAGTGGAAAAACTTGATATACCTAGGGACAGAAAGTATTTTAAAAACTATTTGAGAGGAATCAGGAGTTATAAAAAATAAGAACTGGTTCCAGAAGATGACTGTTATGGTAACCTGGCTAGGTCTTTCCAGTACTGTATTTAGGATCCTCTTAGTATTAATAATGTAGAGCTTTATGCTAGTGATGGCAAACACAGAATCTGTGAGAATTTGTTCAAGCAATTTATGCCAAATTATAGGATATACCTGGTTTAATACTATACAGAAAATATCAAATGTATACCAAAAATGAATTATATCTAACATTTTGTGAAAAAGAGAAACACAGGGCAGCACTATGTAGACTGAAAGTTGGAATCTTAGAAGGGGCTGAGCACTTTACAGAAGTGGGAAGATCAATAATAGAAATATATACTGTAAATGCAACCCAGACATAAAACTAACAACACAACGCCTACTGTTTGATTGTAATTTATTAAGTGGATAAAGAAAAATGTGGCAGGAACCATTAAGGATAAGCAGCTATGTACATAACAAATGAAATATGGCTATCAAATACTTGCTTTTCTCTGATCTTTAACTAACAACTTTTGCAGTATCAAGTTTTGCATACTGCGCAATATGTAAACTTTTTTATTATCAGTAATTTTTAATCAAAATGGTGAAAGCAGAAATGAGTTGCACTTGGATTGTTATTATGGTGGCCAATGTACACAAATATTTATATATGTAAATATGGATATGTATGTGTATGAGTTCTGTTTAATAGAAGTCTTGTTTTGTATGCTATGATATACTGTGTTTGTTGATATATATGATTTTTATGCAAATAAACTTGAACTTGAACTTAAACTCTGGTATAGGTGAGACGCACTGCATGGGGTGAGGATATGTTTAGCCCTGTAGGCCATACCAAGTTTATTATTAACTGCCTTGCACACACTGGGGATGTGCTGAGAGAAATCATGCGGGGGATCAAGGATAACTCCAAGATATTTGAAGGAGTAGACTGTATCAATGGGAGAGCCATTGGCATCAGATATAGTGAGGGAATCAGGACATGATCTAATTTTAGCCCCGGATCCAAAGAGCATAGATTGCATCCTATTTAGATTAAGGATTAACCTATTAATTGTGAGCCAGGATTGGATTTTGCAGAAGTCAGCATTCAATTGGGAGTTAATGACCTTGATGTCTTGGGAGCTAGATAGTAATACCAAGTCATCAGCATAAACATAGAAACATAGAAATTGATAGCAGATAAGGATCACTAGGCCCATCCAGTCTGCCTATATACCCTACCATTATTAGTGGCCACTGACCCTTTTTGGTCCTTGGTTTTAGCCTCTCCTTCTGACCTCTAGAGTTCTCTTATACCTATCCCATGCATAAAGCCCCAAACTTTGCTTGCCCCCACCATCTCCTAAGGCAGGCTATTCCATGCATCCATCACCCTTCCTCACATTTCCCTTTATCCTGTCCCCCTCCTAGAATTTAAACAACAAAAGGGCATAAAGGGTGAAACTACTGTGTGCAGGTACCCAGAGAAGGTCATTTATAAACTGGAAGAATAAAATGGTTTCCAAGATAGTGCCCTGAGGGAAACCAACTTCGACAGCCGTAAGCTCTGACAGCATACTGTTGTATTTGACCATTTATGTCTACCCTGCACATATTTAGCTAACCAAGCTACTGCATGTTCAGACAGCCCAAAATAACATAGCATGGAGCATTGAAGTTTATGGTAAACTAAACTGAAAGCTTTAGTGAGATCTAGGAGGATTGCTCTAGTAAGCTTGCTATGAACCATAGTAACCTTAACCTCAGAGGTGACCTTAGCAAGGGCAGTAGAGGTGCTATGTTCCCTCCAGAAACCATGCTGTGTTGGGGACAGAAGGTCACATTTGTAGAGGTACTCAGTTTATTGGGTTGTTACAACTTTCTCTCGAAGTTTACTGATGGCATACAGGGGAGCTATATAGTTTTCAGCACATTTCATGCCCCCTTGCTTAAATATTGGGACACCCCTTGAATTATGCTGGTAAGCAGGGATACTTTAACAATATGGGAGATGGATAAGGCCAGGAAAGGGGCACCTAATCGAATAAGCTTTGGCTCTATATTATTGTGGCCAGTACTGGTATGAGGGGAGAGACTAGCCTGGTGTCTGCCATTCTCACCTATAGTCACAGTTTTATGGCAAAGGAGGGAGTGGGGTGAAGCACCAGAAAAAGACACAGGCTCATCCTGTGAATTAGGGCCAGAAAGCAGAGGTAATGGCAGACAGTTTGGAGAACTATGTATTAAATGCATTTGTAATTGTATTAAGGTTATTTCAATTAACCCAACCAATAAAAGCATGTCATTAGTTTGAGATTTGACTGAATCACTAACTACACTTTTAATCTTGTGGCAGAAACTTCTGGTATTGCTGGCAGAGGCCAGTAAGGTGGATCTACAGAGTTCACTCTTGGTTGCACGTATCACTTTTTTTAGATGCCTATTCTCAAGAAAGTTGGACAATGCTTGGGTAGAGTTAAATTTAGCCTAGCACTGTCCCTAGATTTGAAAAGAGATAGCAGGTCCGAGACCGGCATGGTGGAGCTGAGGGTTGAGGCGCTGGATGCCTTACCTCATGCCACGCCAGTGACCTGGGTTCGGGAGCAAGCTCGGGCTGCTGGGGGTCAGCAGAGGAGGGAGTGGATCAAGCATTCTATGGATTGCTCTCCTCTCCTCTCCTGGGGTGGGTCTGCGTACAGTATCCGGCATAAGTCTGACACCTAGTGGCGGCTGGGTGTCAGCATGTCTGGCCTGGTAGAATGGGGTGGTAGGTGGGGCAGCCAGCATGTGCACTGTGTGCAGACATCTGCGCAGGAAGCCCTTGTCAGCATTGCATGCCCTGCCTCCAACAGAACATGGAAAAAAGGGGAGTGCCAAGCTGTTGCTGCTTGATAGCCATCCGTGATGTCCTGTGCCTCTCTGAGGGACCACCATGAGTGGATCAGTTGTGTGGTGGGCGAGTTGCTCAACCCCTGCTACCCCCACCATGGGTGGTAAGCCATGGGGTAATCGGTGGTTGCCCTCAGTAGGAGACAGCACAGGTTGGATGGCAGCCAGATCACAGGGGATGCAAGGACAATGAGGCCGTCTGGGACCCCCCTGGGAGAAAAAAGTAATACAAAAAAAAAAAAAGATAGCAGGTCCTGGTGGAGCCATTTGGTGACAGTGCCCCTGACTCGCCTTTTGAATAGTGAGGCATGCTTAGCCTGCAGGAAGGAGAACATAGTTAGGAAATTAGGGCAACTGAGGCATCCACAGCAGACAATGCAGTAGACCAATCAGAGAGTGCAAGGTCACTATGAAAGGAACCAAGGTGTAGCTTACATAAGTCTCTAAGGATTATAACCTAAGGGGGGATTCTAGGTGATGTGACTCTCCAAAAACAGTAAGTAGGGATAGGATTATAAATGGCATCTGGGCAAGTCCCAGACAGTGGAATCCTCTCAGCCCTATTTGTCAGGATCTAACAAAAGAGGGTATACTGATCCCCGGAAGTGGAGAATCTGGTAGGATCAGTGATAAGCTGCTACAGACCAAGCCCAGCAAGCAGGGATTCATACTGCTTAGCATTTCTCCCAGTCCACTTTAGGTTAAAGTCACCCCTAATAAACAACTAATTTGAGCCAGCCTTTTTACTAATATTATCCATGAGATGATTTAGGCCATTACATCTTTCACTAGGAGGGTTATAGGTACAAATCAGATGGATTTTCTCAGTATTACCCAGAAGGAGTAACGTGTGCAGGAACTCACAGGCTGTGGGGTACAAATGCTGTATAAGGAGAACGTTTAGGTGGCTTTTATAATATAACAGCAGGCCACCCTCACATTTGTTGCCCCAGACTGTCATGGCTGATAAGACCAAAACTGGGAAGGACAGTCAGTGTCTGGGATCGAGGGTTTAATCCAAGTCTCTGGCAGTCCAATATTATTAAGATGATAATGAGGTACCCAGGCAGTAAGTTCAGCTAGATTAGGTAAGAGAATTTTGACATGTCAGTGGGCTATTTTAAAGCATTTTGCATTTACCAGACAGATAAGCCTGCATACTGGAGGGCCGCAGGACTAGGGGTTGGTTCAGTGTCCCCTGCCAGAATGATATGCAGTGTAGACAGCCAGCAGGGATGCATCAGAACCACCCAGCCAGAATGGATCTACGGGTGGCATAAATTGCACTTAACAAAATGGCTATGTATTAAAATTATCTAATTCCTAAGATGCCAGGTTGGTTGGTGATGCCTTTCATGAGCAGCAATAAGGCTGGAGAATGTGTAGTCTATTAAAGGGTGTTGTCGAGCACAGTTCAGAAAGCATAGGGAAAACCCAGGAGCAGTTGCAAAATTCACCAAAACTTTATTTATAGAAGCAGTAATACAAAAAAATAAACTTGTTCATAATAACTATGTACAGAAGCAAAATAAAATCTTTTGTGTAATCTCTCTCATTGCAGTAGAAGCTTAGCCTTTTCATAACTCTTTTTCAACCCCCATCCTTCTCAAGCATCCTGTTTTTGCAAAATGTTCTGTTCTTGTAAATATCAGGCATGATGTTTCTGATGCCCCTTTTGCAAAAAGGCCTCAAGCATTTGCACTTAAGTAACCTCTAGTTTTCTACAATTAATATACATTTCAACAGTAATACTATATTTTCCAAACAAAAGTGATCCCATTATCAGTTTCATTTCCATACAGTGATCTGCACTTATTTGTTATATTACCTAATATGGATATGCAAGGGAGGAAAAACAGACAGCAAGAAAAAACTGAGAGACAGAGAGAGACAAAGAATTGCGAGACTGTTCAGGTTGATGAAGTCTGAAATCTCACAGGAAAATCTGATTGTGCAACCAGATAGAGAAGAGACAGAAAAGGAAAGAATACGTCCTTGCAATTTAAACACTTTCTCCAAAACAAGTGGGACAGGGTCCTATTATACCCTGTCACATATACCCCCCTCCTTAAGAGGGAACCTGTTTTATTAGACAGGTTTCCAAAATATTCTATTCTCTAATAACATCAGAAATAAAGCACATGTACATTTATTTTTTTTAACAGCACAGCAAACAGCACAGTTCAAACTCATACATTTGTTTTTGTTTTTTTCCAACCTTCAGAACCCTCAATTCCTGAGCTATATCTTGACAGAAAATCAGCATTGCTATTCTCTTTACCAGATTTGTGTATAACAGTGAATTTAAATGGCTGCAGTGCCAGGTATCACCTTGTGGTTCTCAAATTTTTATCTTTCATCTGGTTAAGCCAACAGAGAGGATTGTGATCTGTTACAAGAACAAATTCAGTTCCCAGTAAATAAAATTTAAGGGACTCCATGGACCACTTTGCTGCTAAACATTCCTTTTCGATAACAGAGTACCTTTTCTCTCTGTCATGCAACTTCCTACTTAAGTACAGAATAGGATGTTCTGTTCCATCTACATTTTGACTTAGGACAGCACCTAGGCCAGCTCAGATGCATCTGTTTGTAACAGAAATGGTTTCTCAAAGTCTGGGCTTCTTAAAACAGGTGCTGAACATAATGCAACCTTTATAGCTTGAAAAGCTTCCTCACACTCTGAGGTCCATTTCACATTATTCGGTTAATGTTTTTTCGTAAGTTCAGTGAGGGGAGTAGCTAACTCTGCAAAGTTGCAAACACATCTCCGATAATAACCAGGAAGCCCTAACAATAACCTGACATGTTTCTTTGTTTTAGGTACAGGGCTGTTAGCTACAGCTTCTATTTTAGAAACATCTGGCTTAACTTCTCCATTTCCCAACACATAGCCCAAATATCTGGTTTCCTGCATGCCCAATGCACATTTGATAGGATTAATAGTCAGACTTGCATCTTTGATAGCTTGGATAACTGCTCATAAGTGTTTCAAGTGGCTTTTCCAGTCTGGACTGTACACTACAATATCATCCAGGTACGCAGCACAATAACCAGTGTGAGGGGAATAAAATTACATCCATGTACTGCTGGAATGTAGCTGGCGCACCGTGTAAACTAAATGGCATGGTGGTGAACTGATAGAATCCTATAGGGGTGGCAAATGCAGTTTTATCCCTGGATTCTTTAGCTAAAGGTATTTGCCAGTAACCCTTGGTGAGATCGAGGGTACTGATATACTTTACACTTCCCAGTCTGTCCACCAAATCATCTGTTATGGGCATAGGATAACTACCGAATTCTGACACTTGATTAAGTTTCCTGAAATCAAGGCAGATTCTAACACCCCCTTCTTTTTTGTTTACAATTATCATGGGAGATGACAAACTTCCTAGACTCCTCTATGATACCCAATTCTTTCAGTTTTTGTATTTCCTTAACCACATCAGCTTAACTGCTCTGGCAACCTGTATGTTTTTTGCCCAATAGGACAAGCATCCTTTGTCACTATCACATGCTCAACCCCTTTTGCTCAGCCTGGTACATAGATACATAGACATAGATACATAGATACATAGATACATAGATACATAGACAGTGTCAGCAGATAAGGGCCTATGGCCCACCCAGTCTGCCCATTTGAGCTTGTAAGTTCAGTTTGTTTTCCTAGAAGTCTGTTGCCCCTTACCCCTGACCTCCAGAATTCCTTTATGTCTATTCCATGCATTCTTAAATCCCGTGATTGTTTCAGCCCCCACCACTTCCGCTGGCAGGGTGTTCCACTTGTCCACCACCTGTTCTGTGAAGAAATTCTTCCTCATGTTTCCTCTGAACTGTCCTCCCTCCAACTTCATCCCATGCCCTCTAGTCCTGGAACAGATTTTTCGCTTAAAAATAGTGTATTCCTGCACCCTGTTCCTCCCTGTAAGATACTTGTATGTCTCTATCATATCCCCTCTCTCCCTCCTCTCCTCCAGGGAGTACATGTTTAGTTCCTTCAACCTGTCTTCATAGGACTTGTGATGCAATCCATGCACCATCTTTGTTGCCCTCCTCTGAACCTTCTCTACCCTTTCTATGTCCTCGTAGGTATGGTCTCCAGAACTGTACACTGTACTCCAGGTGGGGCTTCACTAGTGTCTTGTATAGTGGAATTATGACCTCCTTTTCCTGCTGGTGATGCCTGCCTATACATCCCAGCATCCTATTTGCTTTACCTGCTGCCTTGTCAAACTGTTTCCTACCTTGAGGTCATCAGAGATGATAACCCCAATATCCCTTTCCTGCTTGGTGCATGCTATATCCTCACCCCCAACTGATATATTGTGCCAGGGTTTTGTGCCCCATATGCATTATCTTGCACTTCCTTGCATTGAATTTCAACTGCCAAACCCCTGACCATTCTTCAAGTTTCTGCAGGTCCTTTCTCATTCTGTCTACACCCTCTGGTGTGTCTACTCTGTTACAGAGCTTTGTGTCATCAGCGAACAGTGAAATTCTGCCTTCTAGGTTCTGGCAATGTCACTGATGAAGATGTTGAATAGGACCGGTCCCAGCACTGATCCCTGAGGTACCCTACTGGTCACTTTTCCTCTGTGGAGTGACAGCCATTTACCACCACCCTCTGTGTCCTGCCACCCAGCCAGTTACCTACCCACCACACTACTGTCCTGCCCACACCCATATTCCCCAGTTTGTGTAATAGTCTTCTATGTGGCACAGAGTCAAAGGCCTTGCTGAAGTCCAGATAGGCCATGTCCACTACCCTCCCTGATTCACCTCCTAGTCACCCAGTCAAAAATTCAACGAGGTTGGTCTGACATGACCTCCCTGGTGAAGCCATGCTGCCTTGGGTCCTGTAGTCCATTGACAACCAGATGTTCCACCAATCTCTCTTCAGTAGTGCTTCCATGATCTTCCCCACTACCGGAGGTGAGGCTGACTGGTCTGTAGTTCCCTGCTTCCTCTTTGTTCTCACTTTTGTATAAGGGGACTACATCTGTCCTCCAGTCTTTGGGTACCTCCTGTTTCCAGTGATCGGCTAAACAGGATAGCCAGAGGTTCAGCCACCACCTCTCTTATTTCTTTAAGGACCCTGGGTGCACCCCATCTGGCCTCATTGCTTTATCAACTCTTGTTACTTCCAGTTCCTTCAGGACCCTTTCTCGTAAAGGGACTTGTGTCCATTTCTGCACCATTCTCACCCTTGTACTCCCTTCAGACCCATTACCTCTCTCTTCCTCAGTAAAGACTGAGCAGAAATACCTGTTCAATATGTCAGCTTTACTGTTGTCATCCTCCACGCTGCCCCATCCTCCCCTTCAGTCTCACTATCCTCCCTTTGTCTTTTCTTTTTTCACTTATGTACCTGTAAAGGTTTTGTCCCCTCTACCCACTGATTTTGCAATGTGTTCTTCTGTCTGAGCTTTGGCTTCCCTTACTGAACTCCCTGCCTCCCTTTGCTTCTCCTGGTACTTCTCCCTATCCCCTTCTGCCTGTGTCTTTTTGTATTGCCTGTACAATGGTAAAAGTACTGTTAAATGTTTTTAGCACATTACTGTTATGTGTAGTGCAGCTTTAAGAAATGTTAGACAGTACATTTTTAAGAAATCTACTTCCTGTGAGTCTTCCTGTGTGTGTGTTGAGAACAGTTCTCTTTGTATCTGTGCTGAATAGAAGTAAACAGAGAAAGCCTGGATTTCAGTGTGATGTGTTTTCTTATTGCCCAGGCCCTGATGTGTTTAAGGTACTTATTTTCAGCCACCAAATACAAAAATTGGCAACATGGATGGTGAAAATTTTCATAACTCCAGCTTACTAAATTGCACCATTTTGTGACTTTCTGCATTGGAGGCAAGTAAGCAGTTTGGAACTGTACAGTATTATGGATCCTTCAGCCAGCTTTGAGATTTTTACAGGAATGGACTGGGATACATGGTCCAGATGGTTTGATCAGTGGTTATTACTTAATCCTGCCATACAACCAGCAAATGATCAGCTACAGGGTGAGCTTATTTGAGCTGCTTTTTGTTCTTTCTTGGGGAGTGAAACCTTCAAACTTTTATGCAGTCTGTGTGCACCAGACCAGCCGGAGGATTTGTCATATCAAGAGCTAAAGACAAAATTCAATGCACAATACAGTTTAACAACTTTCCCAAGGGCTGAACATTATAAATTCTAGTTACAACCAGAAACCAGGTCTGTCATTACAATCTTATTTGTCTGAGATCAAACGCTTAACCCTCACATGTGAGCAGAGCAGGGAGCATCTTGAATCTAATTTAGCTGATAAGTTTGTTATGGGGTTGAATAATGAACATCGTTTTCAGCAGTTACATTCTGTAAGTGTCAAGAAGTCTACTGAGGAACTTTTACAGTTGGCACAAATGTGTGAGGCTGCAGAAAATGAAGCACATGCTAAGATGAACACTAAAAATGAAGTACAAGTAACTGCAGTAAACTCCAAATTTAAACAGCTCAAACCTAAGTCTAAGCCACTGTTTTCAAAGAAAAATGCAACCACTCCACCCAAAATGCACGACCAGTACAAATGTGCATAGTGTGGGTCTTCTCAGCATAGCAGGGGACCAGTGCAAATTCAGAGAAGTTCAGTGTCATACATGTAAACATCAGGGTCATATTGCTAAGGTTTGCAGAAGCAGGAGAACTGCAGTGATCAGTTCAGAGAGCACTGACAGTGAAGTGGTTCCTATTGCAACACAAATGCAGACTAAAGATGTTCCTTCTTTCTATGTGTTACTTCAATTGCCCCAACTGAGGCATCAGTTGCGTTTAATGGTAGACTCTGCTTCCCCAGTTACTTTTATTAACCATAAAACATGGTCTGATCTAGATAAGCCACCACTGTCTCCTTGTAATAAGTTGCTGCATGCATTTGAAGGGCAACCAATTCAGCCACTGGGCTCCGTTTATCACTTTATTATGTAGAACTGATTTTCCCAAGACTGGTACACCTTTAACTTTTCTAGTTTCAAAATAGGGTGTCAACATTTTGGGCAGAGATGCTCAGGTTCTTCTAAACATTCATATTGATCCAGCAGATTTTGGCCTACTTGCTGCTGTCCAGGTACCACAAAGCAGTAACCCGCCCAAGCTTGGGGAGATTTTAGACATTTATCCAGAGCTGTTGGAAGGTCTGGGATGTTGCACAACAGCTAAAGCAAAGCTAGTTACAAAGCCTAATGCAGTCCCTAAGTTTTGTAAACCATGGAAACTTCCTTTTGCCTTAAAATCAGTAGTTGGGGCAGAATTGGACATACTGGAAAAAGCAGGTGTGCTGGAAAAGGTTTCAAGTTCAGATTGGGCCACTCCAACTGTTGTGGTATCTAAACCAGGTGGTAAGGTTCGAACATGTGGCGATTTTAAGGTGACACTCAGTCCAGTACTTAGCACAGATGTATTTCCTTTACCCTTACCAGAGGAACTTTTTCACAGACTGAATGGTGGTGTGGGGTTCTCTAAACTGAACCTCACTGATGCATACCTTCAAGTGTAGTTGGATACAGACTCTCAGAAATTGGTAGTGATTATTACACACCAAGGACTGGACAAGTACAAATGGTTATGTTTTGGCCTTAGTTCTGCACTGGCTATTTTTCAAAAAGTGATTGAGCAAACAGTGGGTGATATACACCAGGTTTTGCATGTTATTTGAATGACATCATTGTCACAGGCAAGACAGAAGCAGAGCATTTACTTAATTTACAAAATACTTTAGAGTGATTGCAACAGAGTGGATTCAGACTCAGGAGAGAAAAATGCCAATTTTGTCAACCAAGTGTCATGTACTTGGGTAAAACTATTAACAAAGATGGAATTCATCCCAATGATGAAAAGGTGGAAGCCATTGCGCACATGCCTGAACTGCAGGATATTTCAGAGTTGTGCTCATTCTTGGGTATGGTGCGTTACTATGACCATTTCATACCTGGCTAGCCACTAAATGTGCTATCCTAAATGAACTGTTACATAAGGGTACTCCATGGAAGTGGACCAAGAGCCACAGTAAAACAGTTCAAGCCATCAAGCTCTCTCTAACTGATGTGAATAATTTAACTCATTATGACCCTAACTTACCTATCACATTGGCCTGTGATGCTAGTCCTGTGAGTATAGGAGATAACCTTTTCCATACAGATCCAGAAGGAGTGGAGAAGCTGATAGCCCATGCTTCATGCAAACTCACTGCAGCTGAAAGGAATTATGCCCAGTTTTAGAGAGAGGCATTAGCAATTGTGTTTGGAGTCCTGAAATTCCACCAGTACTTGCTAGGTTGCAAGTTTCACCTGAAGATGGATCAAAAGCCACTAGTGACAATTTTCAGTCCAGAAAATGGAATTACAGAAACAGTCACTAGCCTACTTCAACAATGGGCATTAATTTTGTCTGCCTATAATTTTGAGGTCACATACCAACCAACTGACCAGCATGGAAGTGCAGATGCCTTGTCGAAGTTATCAATATCCAGAGAAATGGAGTTCGATGTGGGACTTAAAGAGGAGCCATTAGTACGCCAGGTGGGGCCAGATAGTTTTCCAGTGCAATTCAAAGATATGGAGGACCATACTGTTGTGTGTGCAATGGAGCTACAACAGTTAGATCAGCTTCCAGTACTAGCCAAGGACATTGCAAAAGTGACTAGTCAAGATGTAATTTTGAAAGAAGTGTATCAGGATACACTTGAGGGCTGGCCAGAAGGCACTACTTGTTCGACTGCACCACAACCCTACTATACAGAGAGACAGCAGTTGTGCATTGTGGAGGGGGTGTCTTCTGTGGGGATTGCATGTCATAGTACCCCAATGTTATCACTCAAATGTGTTGACTCTTTGCTGGCCATCCAGGCATTGCTAAAATGAAATCCCTAGCCAGACTTCACATATGGTGGACTTCCATTGACAGAAACATATACCAGGTTGTGCAAAGATGTGAAGGTTGTGCTGTATTGATGGGAAATCTATCAAGAGTTCCATTTCACCATTGGGAATGACCTGAAAAAAACTGGCAAAGATTGCATATTGATTTCGCAGGACCTTATTTAAATTCCATGTGGTTACTCTTAACTGTTGCTTATAGTAAATGGCCAGAAATTCATCAAATGTCTTTTCCAACTACTGAGACTACCATTAAAGTGCTGAAATCTATCTTTGCTATCCATGGTTTTCCACAAGTGATTGTCTTGGATAATGGACCACAGTTCACGTCTGACGAATTCCAAGCATTTTGCCAGCAATGTGGTAGCCACCATATTTTCTCTCCTCCCTACCATCCAAGTTCAACTGGTGAAGTGGAACGCCTGGTTCAGACTTTTAAAAAGAGTATGGACAAAGCTAATCCAACTACACCAATGACAATACTAATAGCCCTTTCAGACTTTCTTGCTACGTATCGAACAACAACATATTGTGTCACGGGAATATCTCTTGCAGAATTGTTGTTTGGATGTCAGATTCAAACTCAATTGGACCTTCTTCACCCTCTAGGCTATTGGTCAGTAACTGAAATGCTTCCTAAGACCAGATCCTTCAAACTTAATGATCTCATGTGGGTCAGGATGTATGCAGGCCTGAAGAGATGGATAGAAGGCATGGTAGAAAAAAAAGTTTGGAAATATTGTCTAAAGTGTTCTACTGACTAACCAGAGGAAAGTGAAAAAACATGTGGACCAATTACATACCAGAATTGAGACAGAACAAAAAGAGATAACCAGCGTTGGGGTAGTTATCCAGCATTATTTCTTCCAGAATAAGAACAGGAAGAGATAATGGAACCACAGCATTTGTGATAAGATGTGGCTGATGCTAATCAGATTCCAGAGCAACAGCCTCCAGTCCTGCTATGTCAGTTAGGATGTATGAGACATCCACCAAAGAGAATGGACTTGTAGAGATATAGCCTAATGACATAGACTAACTAAAGGGACATTGCAGTAATAACTTTAATAGTTTCATATTACTTCTGAATTATTGACTTAAATACTTTATAGCTAAGTCAGGAGGGATTGTTATGTGTACTGCAGCTTTAAGAAATGTTAGACGGTATAGCTTTAAGACATCTTCTTCCTGTGTATTGATAACAGTTTTCCCCTTGTATCTGTGCTGAATAGAAGTAAACAGAGAAGGCTTAGATTTCAGTGTGATGTGTTTTCTTATTAGCAAGACCCTGATGTGTTTAAGGTGCTTATTTTCGGCCCCCAAATACAACAATTATGAATGTCTGCAGTTTGTTCTGAGGTTAGGGAAACACTCACCTTTACAACATCAGCATCTACAGTTTGTTCCAGTCTATCATAAGCCTCATCAATATCTTCCTTATCAGTTTCTGGTAAAACCAGCAAAGCAGCTTTTGCCATTTTTTCAACCCATTTCTTAAGGAGGTTAGCATGTTATATCTTAGTAAGATTTTTTCTGCCAGGTGTCTCGGTCTCATAGCTAACAATGCCAGTATATCTAAGAACTTTATAAGGTCCTTGCCACTTCATTAACAACTTATTTTCTGTTGTGGATAACAGTAGCAAAACATTTTCACCTGGCTCGAAAACTTTTTCTTTTACCCCATAGTCATAATATACCTTCTGCTGGTTTTGAGCCTCTTCCTGATTACTATGGGCAATTTCAGCATATTTTGCCAGCTTCTTTCTTAGAGCACACACGTAAGAAGATATAGATTGTTTCTGAGTGAGTTATCTTCCCACGTTTCTTTTATCACATCCAGTGGCCCTCTTGGCTGCCTACCATGCAGCATTTCAAATGGCGCAAAGCCTGTTGATGCCTGTGGTACTTCTCTGTAAGCAAAACGTAGGTAAAGCAAGTATTGGTCCCAATCTTTCCCTTCCCCTATTACAAACCTTTTCAACATGTGTTTTAGGGTTTGGTTAAAATGCTTAGCAAAACCATCTGTGTGAGGGTGATAGGGGGAGGTTCTTATGGCAGTGATACCCTGATTACTAATAATTTCTTAAGGTATGCCCACTCTACTGAAACTTTTGGCAAGCTCTGCTGCAACTTTTGTGGCTGTAACAGTATGCACTGGAACTGCTTCTGGGTATCGAGTAGCATAGTCGCATACTATCAGGATAAATCTATTACCCTTTTTACTTTTGTCTAAAGAACCAACCACATCCATTGCAATGCTCTCAGTGGGGACATCTATTAAGGGTAGGGGCACCAGAGGTACCTTGTCTTTTCTTGTGACTGGGGCTTCTTTCTGACACTCAGCACAGGAATTACAATAGGTAGCAACATCTTCATAAATTCCAGGCCAGTAAAATCTATACAGCAATCTGGCAAGGGTGCAATCCCTCCCTGAGTGACCAGCCAAAAGACTATCATGTGCTATCTGTTAGAATTCTGTTCTATACTTCTGTGGTATAACCAGTTGTTCTGTCTGTTCCTGTGTCTGAGGTTTAACCCAAACTCTGTACAGTAACCATTACATTTTTTAAACATTGATCCACCCTGTTTTGGTTTCATGCCCAGCTGCTTAAAATAACCCTGGAGAGAAACATTGTTAGCTTGTTCTGAAAGATATCACAATCAGTTATCAATTTAGTTTCAGCATGTTCACGTTTTAACCCTTTATGTCCATCAGTCATTTGTTTCCACAGTTTTTTCAGGCTTTGTCTTTCTTTCCTGGATTTCTGGATCTTGAAGCTGTGCTCAAACAAGTCCAAATCAAAGTCTTTGAAAGGAAAAGTGTCTCCACTGTCTGAAATTTTCTTTGTCTGAGCTCTTGTCACCACAGCTGCTGAAACATCAGGATTTATTCCCTCTTTGATCAGCTCTGTAAATCCTGGAAAGTCATTTCCAATAATCACAGTTTCAGGTAACTCAGGTACTACCCCCACTTTCGTTTGGTGTGACACACCCTTAATGGTCAAGGTCACTTGGGTGGTGGGATAGTATCAAGTGTTCCCATGGATGCAGATGACGCCAGTACCTGGTCCCTTTGCACAGTGTTTTCCCAGCACTTTAACATGCACTAGGGTCCGTCTGCTTCCCAAATCAATGAGTCCCTTCACAGACTTATTCCCCACCTTCACATCTGCTAAGTACTTGCCCCATTTTTCCAAGGACAAATCTGCTCCAGTGCCACTCTCTTTATTATGGCAGTTTTTTGCAAAATGGCCTGGCTTATTACAGTTATAGCAGATAGTGTCTTTTGGCACAGATTTGTTACCCCCACCAGAGTTCTTATCAGGATTGGAATTTAAATGGCTAAAACAGTGTCTTACCAGTGCTTGGCTGTTACCTCACTGTTGTGGCATCTGTAACTTTTTTCAACCCCCATCCTTAGCAAGCATCCTGTTTTTGCAAAATGTCTGTTCTTGCAAATATCAGGCAGGATGTTTCTGAGGCCCCTTTTGCAAAAAGACCTCAAACATTTGCACTCAAGCAACCTCTAGTTTTCTACAATTACACAATATGAACTGAAAAAAGCACCCATCACACGGACTATAAAGGACACCATATCAGGTGTTAACGTTTATTAGTACAAAAGTGGCACACCAGCCGGTGATTGGTTTGGTGAGTATGGCTTGGTTGAAAGGAAACATTTAATTATACTTTACCAGTGCTTGACTGAGAACATTCTTTAGTGGGATAATTGTCTCCTTCGCCTTGCTGCATTACTATTTAGGTATATAATCACCTTTTTATTGAACATGATGTTTTGTCATTACATGAATGAGAGTATTTATTAGTAACCTAATTATTTAATTAATACATTTGCACATGTGTTTGGTGTATAAATATGGACAAAGGAGGGTAATTGAATTACTCTGAAGAAGCCCTGCAGTATGTTGGGTGAAACATAAGGATTATTCTGCTTTAGCCCCAGCCTTTCATTCTGGTTGGTGCGCCACTTTTGTACTAATAAACTTTAACACCTGATATGGTGTCCTTTTTAGTCCATGTGATGGGTGCTTTTTTCAGTTTTTATTGTGTCATTTCATATATTTAGCATCATCACTTATACTGGTGCTCCTTTAGTTTTTCTTTTCCGTGTTTTATACAATTAATATACAAGTGACCATCAAACAGTGTGGTTCACATTAAACTCAGCTACAGAGTCAAGCCATACAAAAGTGAGGGTACTGGACTTTAGGAGGGCTGACTTTGGCAAGATGGGAGAGTGCCTCAGAAAAGCACTAGCAAACAGGCTAGAAGGAGGTGTGGAGCAACAATGGGGAATCATCAAAACTGCCATCACAGAGGCAACAAGCCTTTGTGTGAAGCAAATAAACAAATCAAAATGAAAGAAAAAGCCACTATGGTTCTCAAAAGAGGTGGCTGTGAAAGTCAGGAAGAAAAAGATAGCATTATGGAAGTATAAGGAAACACAGAAGGAGCAGGACAGAGAGCTGTACCAGTTAAGGCAGAAGGAAGCAGGGAGGGAAGTCAGAATAGCAAAGGCCCAAACTGAGGAAAAGATAGCCAACTCAGTTAAGAAGGGGGATAAAACCTTTTATAGGTACATCAGCGAGCGTAGAAAGACAAAGGGAGGGATAGTGAGGCTGAATAGAATGAACGGTGGGTGGGCAGAGGGGGACAGTGAAAAGCAGGATACTGAAAGAATATTTCACTCAGTATTCACAAAAGAGGAGGGGAAGTGCCTAATCCAATTAACAGAAACACTCTTGATAGGGGTCGATCCCAGTCCTTTCACAGAAGAAAGGGTTCTGCAAGAACCCCTAAACTGAAGGTGGACAAAGCAATGGGTCCTGATGGAATTCACCCCAGAATTCTAAAAGAATTAAGAGGAACTAGTGAAACCACTGGCTACTCTTTTTAGTAAATCATGGGAGGATGGTGTGGTACCCGAGGACTGGAGGAAGGCGGATGTGATTCCCCTTCACAAAAGTGGGACCAAGACAGAGGCAGGAAACTACAGACCTGTCAGTCTGACCTCTGTGGTAGGGAAAGTGATGGAGTCACTGCTGAAGGAAAGAATAGTTGAGTACCTAGAGGCCAGTGGAGCACAGGACCCAAGGCAGCATGGGTTCACAGTGGGAAGGTCATGTCAGACGAATCTAATAGATTATTTTGACTGGGTGATGAAAGTAGTAGACCAGGGAGGGGCTGTGGACATGGCCTACCTAGACTTTAGCAAGGCATTTGACACAGTCCCACACAAAAGATGAATAGTCAAATTAACCAGACTGGGAGTGGGTCCCAGAGTGGTAGCCTGGGTAAAACACTGGCTGCATAACAGGACACAGAAGGTAATTGTAAATGGAGTCCACTCTGAAGAAAGAGGGGTTACTAGTGGGGTACCACAGGGTTCAGTATTGGGTCCAGTCCTTTTTAATGTCTTCATCAGTGACATTGCAGAGGGACTGGAAGGAAAAGTATGTATTTTTGCAGATGACACAAAGATCTGCAACAGAGATGATACACAAGGAGGCATGGAAAGGATGAAAAGGGACTTGGCAAGGTTGGAGGAATGGTCAGAAGTATGGCAGCTAGGATTCAATGCAAAGAAGTGCAAAATAATGCACCTGGGAAACAAGAACCCAGGGAAGAATACACAATGGGTGGGGAGGTAGTAACAACAACAAAAAGGAAAGGGACCTGGGGTAATCATATCAGATGACCTTAAGGTTAGCAAGCAATGTAAGAAGGCAGTAGGAGGGCTGGGGTATACTGGGATGTATAGGGAGAGGCATCAGCAGCAGAAAACAGGAAGTTGTTATCCCTCTGTACAGACAGTTGGTGAGACCCATCTGAGTACTGTGTCCAGTTCTGGAGACCCCATCTCTGCAAGGACATAGACAGGATAGAGGTAGTCTAGAGGAGGCAACTAAAATGGTGCAGGGTCTGCAAGAGAAGCCATATGGGGAGACTAAAGGAGCTTAATATGTATGCCCTTGAGGAAAGAAGGGAGAGGGGGGACATGATAGAAACTTTTAAGTACCTCAGTGGAATCAACAAAGTCCAAGAGGGTAGCATCTTTCAAAAAAGAGACTTGCAAGAACAAGGGGACACAATTTAAAGATAGAAGGAGGGCGGTTCAGGGGCAATGTGAGGAAGTATTATTTCACAGAGAGGGTAGTGGATGCATGGAACAGCCTTCCTGAGGAGGTTGTGGAGTCTAAAACTGTGGGACAATTCAAGAATGCATGGGACAGACATAAGGCAATTCTTGGGGGGGTAGGAAGAAATAGGCTGTTGGTTAACTAGGATCTGTGGCCTCTCCTGTTGGTAGGGAAATGGGCAGACTAGATGGGCCTAGCGGTCCTTATCTGCCATCAAAGTCTCTGTTTCTATGTTTCTATTTCAGCAGTAATGCTATATTTTCCAAACAAAAGTGATCCCATTATCAGTTTTATTTCCATACACTGATTTGCACATATTTGTTATATCAGCTAATATATTTATTGTATATGCAAGGGAGGAAAAACAGACAGCAAGAGAAAACTGAGAGACAGAGAGAGGCAAAGAATTGAGAGACTGTTCTGGTTGAACAAGTCCAAGGTATCACAGGAAAATTTAGTTGTACAACCAGATGGAGAAGAGACAGAAAAGGAAACAATACATCCTTGCATTTAAACACTTTCTCCAAAACAAATGGGACAGGGTCCTATTCTTCCCTGTCACAAAGGGACATGCGGAGGAGGACCAAGAAGAACAGTGGGTGCAGGGAGGTAAACAAAAGCAGCCTGCAGAACAAACATGATCACAGTAATATCAGTAATAAAATGCATATTAAAACTCTGGCAACACAGGTCTGCAAGGTAACATGCTATTGGACAGTACTAATGCATACTGTAGTCTACCTAATTTAGGGGATAGCACTGATGTAGCACATTAATGCCGGTACATAAGGTCAAACAGTGGAGATCATTTAGACTAGGTACATTACCCTTACAAACAATCAGACCTCTACAGGTAGTAAGCTCAACCTTATATACAAGTGCCCTGGCTGGTTCCAGCATATAACACACCAGGAGTGAAACAGCTCTTCCACTGAGGGACCATAACAGAATTTACAATGCAGTTTGGTTTACATCCGACAGCATAACCTGCCCTATTCTGTCTTTTGTGACTGAATCTAGACTTAACTCAGAAGCTATTTCATCCATAGGTTCTGGAGCATCTGAATCTCAAAACTATGCTCTATCGAATACCAAATGATCAGGTATGTTCACATCTGGGTAACCAAAGTCTCCTTCCTAATTAGAACTTGCACTGACTTTTTCTTTCTCAGGTGCTTAAGGGTGTCTAAACTCCCAACATGACTTGCAGAGGTATAGTTTTGTTTGACTGAAAGGCTTTTCCCCAACTGTTGGAATCCCAACTTCACATTCCTGATCCACAGTTTCCCGACATTGAAATTTTGCCTGCGGTGGAGTTTGTTATATTAATTAAGGAGGTATGAGGGGCAAAGCGCCCTGAAACATGAAATAAACTCCACCACTGGTGAAATTTCAATGTCAGGAAACAATGGGTTGGGAATGTGGTGTTGGGATTCTGAAAGATGGGGAAAAGAGTTACGGTGCAGGAAGTTGCTATCTCTGATCCTTCTTCTTTGTGACCTCTACTGACTGTTCCTTTCATGATGATTGGAGTGAGAGCTCCATGGCAGCAGAGGAGAGATGAGCATGTGGCATCTCATGTTTGGGTGGTGGGATCCACAAGAAGCTGAACTGTTGTTGCTGTGCAGGTCATTCATACTGTGGAGTCATTTGGACACTGTTGTGCCACTGCTAAACTTCTGAATGAATGTTTTTTGAGGTGGAGCAGATGATGTTGGTAAGCTGCTGCTGTGACTGATACCAATCTGAGTGCACTTTTTACAGGGAACACACATTGCTGACTTTCTTTCTTAATTGAAGTTACTCTCTCCTGAATCACTGAACTGTGGTGTATTCAAATGTCCAAATACTAGCTCAATGAGAATTTTTTTATTTATTTATTTGGTTTAGAATGGTGTGCTGGGCTTCCAAAATTATCTAGCTTGAGTGGTTAACTGTTTGATTGTGCAGGCAAGCAAGGAGGAAAGTAAGTTATTGTGTTGCTACTGTGTTGGCTATTTGAAAAAAAAACACTTGATATACTTCTTACACTGTAGCAAAATGAGTACTAAACCTTAAGATACAAAGGAGATTAAAGAGTGTTTCTTGAAGACTAGGAATAATCAGAACACAAACAAAGAAACTGCCCTAGAAATCCCACCAGACACTGGTAAATACAAAACAAAAAGATAGACAGCCAAGCTATGATCCTCTCGGTGGGCACATATGGAAATCAAACTGTAAAAAAAAAAAAAAACATATGGATCCCAAAAGGGGCAAAGTTGTTTAGGCAGTATAACCAGTTCAAGTGAATTAATGAGTGAACTTTAATATGGCTCCCAGGAGTTCAGTGCAAAAAGAAATTGATCAGGTTCCTTCTGATCAAAAAGTAGCCATATCTCAAATAAAATGGCAATCCCACAGAGTGAAAATACTCCAAAGTGGGGCTTATTAATTATGCAAAACAAAAAACATAAAGGAAAATCCTGAAAAATCCTCACATATGGATACCAGGGTGAGGTCTAATTTAAATTCTGAAACCCAAGTGAAATCAGCTGGTGGCTTGGAGAAATCAGTAATGTCAGATCTTCCTGAAACAGTAATACCACCTTTTCAAGAAACTGACATTTTTCAGGATTCAGGTGAGTACCATGATAGTATAACTGAGGTGGGAGAGAAAAAGAGTGTTAAAAAAACAAATGGACAACATCATTTTCATAAGTTAAAATCACTGCATTTTCCTGTTGGTTTTCCTTTACATTTAAAGTTGAGAGCAACAAAGCTGACTTTGCTACTAAAGGAGCAACTAAGCAAACAAGGGAAGAAGCTAATATAAAATTAACTAACAATGCCTCTACCTCTAATGTAGCCCCTGAAAATAGGGCTTGAATGGATTGCCATCCCAGTGATAATCATGCAGCAGTGGCTTCAGAGTAGGGGGAAGCAGTCAGTACATTGAATGTTTCTGAAAAGATGCTAACATAATTAATAGTCTCACCATCTCCAGTTTCTACAGTAAGAACTATTAAGCAGCAACCAAAATCACAAAGGGAACAATTCTGACTTCAACAAGAGTTAAAACAAGCATCCCAAGTGATTAATCCAAAACCTCACGTCATTTGATGGCACTTGCTATTTACTTTGAACCTATTAGCACTAACATTGTATATATGGTCTGTGTAGCTGTATTTGCTCTAGTTTAACTAGCACTATTTATCGAACATGCTGTACAATCTACATGTCTCATACTGTTTGCATTTGTCCTACTGCCTACCTCTTCCTTGTGCTGCGTCACATTGTACTGGTCATGTGTTTCACTTGTATTCTCCCGGGTTGTGCCTGAAAATAGGCATTGCTATGTCTAGCACACCCTCCCGGTAACCAAAAGCAAAATAAAATCCAGATTTTAACACTATACTGAATGAAATAAGAGCAGGGTTTAAAGGCCAAAACCTACAATTTGATGAAATATCTCAAAAAGGGTATGTGCCCCTTAGGGCAACACCAACACAGTGAACTACAATCCTGTCAGCAAAATCAACACTTTGCAGACAGGTCACTGTGTTGGTGTGCCTGAGACAGGGGTACACTGTCTCCTGGTCCTGCACCCCTGCCACAAAGTAACTCTGACTGGAGTTTAGAATCGTAAAGTTGGGGGGGTGGAGGGCAGAGCCCCCTGATAAAAAAAAGGATCGGGAGACAAACAGGAATCATGACAACCACAACTTGTGGTCAACATGATTCCTGTTGGCTAGATGCCGGTTGACAAAAGGGTTGTTGAACTGGCATCATAGATCCCTCAAAAATATCTATGATAAGATCACAAATCAAGGTTATATATAGTAAAATAACAGAACTCGAAACAAAAATATCTGATGTGGAGGATTTTTTACCACACCTGGAAACAAAAAGAAATAATTCCCTGAAGGAGCTTAAAAAGTTACAAGCAAAAGTAGATGATACAGACTGGAGTGCTCGGCATAACAACTTGAAGTTCCAGAACATGCCAGAATGGGTGGAAGGTAACAGTATTAGGATAATTCATTGAGAAATGGCTGTTACAAGAATTGAGAAAATACCTTAATATAGACAGAATCAAAATCAAAAGAGCTCATGGGACTACAGCTTGGATACTTCAAATCAAGAAGAAATACCCAAGAAAAATCTACATAACTTTTTTATATTACCAGGACAGGGAAGAGGTTTTAAAATTGACAAGAAAGAAAGGCCTTTATTTGCGAAATAAGGAAGTTAGTCTTTCCAGGTATGGGTCCAAACATTTACAAAAATAAGTGTATCTTTAACCTTTTAAAAGCATCAGTTTGGAACCATAAAGTACATTTCAACACATGATTCTGAATATTTTGAAAATATACTATAAAGGCAAACAAGCAACCTTTACTAACCTATTGGAAGCCGAAGAATTTGTTCATGAAATTATAGGAGTAGAGATGCCTGAGCAAGAACCATCTGCAAAAAAGCTGAAACAGACCCCCTCCACACACACACACACACACACACACACACACACACACACACACACACACACACACTAATACTGGGGGTCAATAAGAAGAAAGCAACCAACAAGAAACAGACACTTTGCAAAATCATCACACTAAGGAGCAACAAACAAGCATTTGGGTTCAAATTCATCCAGAGCCACATACAAATGAGCATTCATCTTTGTAGGAAGACACTGCACACACAATTGGGGGGATAGTCGATTACCTGTTTCAGACAAAAATGAACATTCTAAAAGGGACTAAATAGGGACTTATGGAATTTAATGGAATGTGATAGAATTGGTGTTATGGAAAATCTCTCTCTTTGTTACTTTTTATTGTTGTTTCAGCAAGGGGTGAAGGAGCAATAATAAATGACGGCCCTTTAAAAGAGGGAGAGAGGGGAGATAGATAAAGGGAGGACAGTGTTCTTTGGGAGTAGATATACCGTAAAACTAGAAATGTCACTGACAAATAATTTTCACTATTTTCACTGATGCAGTAATTTGTGCTAAAATCAATTTGCGCTAATTAGCACTATTAGCACTTTTTTCATTATAGTGAATGTGGCACTGATGCCTTGGCACTAAATTAAATGTGAACAATTATAGTTGCATTTGGGTTTGTGCTAAAATTATTTAAAAAATAATTAACATAAATGTGGTGGTGGTGTTGTGAGCTTTTTATTGGAGGGGGATATGTTACAGGTACAGAGAGTTGACATTTGAGGTATGTTATCAGCACAGTACTGCTGTCCACTGAATTTTCTGCTCTGATTTGTACTGCACTGATAGCACATTCTCTGAGTTGTCATAGATCCTATAAAAACTGATATCAAACTCACAAACAGACAATAGTGATAATAATCCATACAGATTTCAAGATACTGTATACCTAAACTAAGTGTTAATCAGCAAGCATGATTAAATAATCAAATGTCATATTTGGAAACTGAAAGAGCAATTAAACAAGTAAACCCAGGTAAAGCATCTGGTATTGATGGTTATATCACTGATTTTTAATACATTCAAAAAAATGCTTCATTCCACAGCTTTTGAAATTATTTAATACCTTCAAGAGTATACTTCCTCTTTCCTTGGGTGAAGCCTTTATATTAGAGATATCTAAGAAAGGAAAGGATCCCAAGAAATGTGCTTCATATTGCCCAGTTTTACTTCAAAATACTGATTATAAAATCTTTACAAAAATGTTATCTGTAAGTCTTGAACAGATTTTGCCTTCATTAATACTCTAATCAGATGGGCCTCATTAAGGGAAGGGGGGCATAATAATATTAGAAATGCCCTGAATCTTGTACACTTAGCCAAGGTTCACAGTGGCATAGTGGCGTCTCTGTACACAGAGTAAGCATTTGATAGGGTTGCATGGCAGTATCTTATTCACATTTTACATGTTGCAAATTTGTGAAACTTTTATTTTATGGATCAACTCAATATGTCACACCCCTAGGGCTCAGATCCCAACCAATTCCACTGTTTCACCAGTATTTCTACTTCAGAGAGGAACTAGACAGGGGTGTACCCTCCCACCACTTTATTTACCTTGGTAGTAGAACCCCTGGTTAATGTCATAAGAAAATCTACAGAAATTAAAGGGGTTGAATATGGAAATAAGAATTTTAAAATCTCCTTATTTGCAGATGATGTGGTATTATACTTAGGGGAACCAGATAAAGTTCCTGAGCTGATTTTACAAATGGTAAAAATACAGAGAACAATCTGGTTATTTAGTAAAATGTAAAAAGTCTGAACTACTCCCCATTCATCCAGCTACAACTATGATTACACAAAATAATTTTCTAGTATCAACAAAAACAATAGCCTTGGGAATTCAATTAATGAAAAATATTCACAAACCTGTTAACTTAAATTTGGACCCATTGGTAAGTGCAAGTGCAATTGGTCAGGATCAAAACCATTGGAAAGGCTTACTGCATACACTTATGGATAGAGTACAGGTAACTAAAATGAATGTTTTGCCTAGATTACTGTATGTTTTTCAATCCATTCCTATCTATATGAAGGGAGATAGTCATTGAAATACATAAATTAATAACCAAATTTCTATATTTGTTTGTTTCCTTTATTTGTTCAGTCTTTGACCATTACAAAAATAGATAAAAAATACATTTATACAAACATAGACATTACATTTACATTGGAGACAAAATGTCTACAATTTAAAAATAGTGCTTTGTGTACATTTAAAGTGCAGAATGTAAGAAGTCCATTTCTAAACTCCCTTCCCTTTTTAAGGGTTTAGCTATTCTAATGTTTTCTCAAGTTTTATAATATTTCATCTTTATTAATGCAATATTCTTTAAATAAGAAGCAACTTGATTTATTATATGCTCATCATGAGTTGTAAACATAATATCCATGAATAACATATAATCCTTAGTCTGGATTGAGTTCCAGACAGGCATCAACTAGTGATTTATCTGTTTATTGTCCCATCAGCAATTAAACATTACATGCTTCAAATCTTTTGGTTCAGAGCAGGAACAACTGCAGAATCTTTCCTCCAGACTCAATTTTTTGAATAATGAGCTTCCAATATTTTACTATGAAACAGGCCAAAATGATATTTTATATATAGCTTTCTTTTATCCTGTTCTGTAATAACATCCAAATAATATCTGTATTCACGATTCAAACCTTGTACTGCCAACCAATGTGAAATTTTTAACTTAGATACTGTTATCAAATAATTTTCTCTATGCAAATGTATAACTTTATTTGAAATGTACTTAACATATTGTAAGCTAATTTGTATCCCATTGTGTTTATATTGATTTAACATGTCCAACTCATATTTGTTTAATAAAGCCTTGATGTTTTTTAATCAGTCTGATTGTCTACAGTTTCTTTTCAGTTGCTTTTCCCCCATTCATATTTTGCTTCAAGGCATAATGAGGGCAATCTATTTTTATCCTTTTTAATTAATTTTATCCAATATGCCAATTTCCTGATATCCATTATGGCACTTAGGGAAACCATCCTTAATTCTGCTCTTACTAAAGCATTTGGGGCAGAGGGTCTGAGACCAATTGCATTTTTATAAAGTTTGTTTAATGGAGTTTTGATAGTATCACATTTATCTTAATTCCAGACTTCACTCTGGAACTAATTTCTATAGGAAAACAAAAAGCCAAGGCTAAAGAAGGAAAAAATAGATAGCACCCCATAATAGACTGGGTCTTAAACTCCTGGATATAGAATATTATACAATGGCACTTTTAAATCCAGTAATCTGATTGGCTGACTGGCACCATTCTAGCATAACCCATGCAAAAGGTGCCAGTCAAGCACATCTGCAATCACCCTCTTTTTAAATCAATCCAAACCCCGAACATCAAAGCAGTTAAACCGCCAATCTCCACTAAACTGTGACCAGTAATATATTACTTAACACAGAGGGGCAGTTTAACTGCTTTGATGTTTGGGGCTGAATTGATTTGAAAAAGGTTGATGTCCTAGTTGTTACTTAATTCTCCCACTTCAACCGGGGGGGGATTGATCTACTACCTTGCACTGCTGTTTCTGTTTATTGTGTCTGTTTCTTTTCACTGTGGCACTCAAGACTTGAAACAGTGAACAAGCCAGCAACATGTCTCAAATTTCCCCTGCCCAGTTTTGGTGGTGTGCTTTTGTTATTATTGCTGAGGCTCCAATGTACAAGTGAGTTTCCTCTGTTTGCAAAACCGCCACCTCCCCACCTGGGCTTCCCACCAACCCCTTGCCCCTGCCTGATGATGCCACTCCTTGCTGGTTCCTCCAATCCTCAATCCAATGTAGTGATGCAGCAAATTAAAAATTCACCAGCAAAGTGAACGCAAAGTGGGCACTTTGCATTATCATTCCACTATGCAGAGAGGCCAGTGTGAAAGCCTCACTTTGCCTTGTAATTATGACCTCGCATTGTCATTCTGCCTTAGCAAGAAGTAAGCTGAAGTTCCAGCAATATAGGCATCCCCCCACACATCACATGGCTTACAGTACTGTAAGTCACATGCTTTAGCCAGGCAGGAAGGAAGGAAGTGACTCATGCAAGCAGATACTTTCACTTTTTCCTGTGTAGAGGGAGAGAGAGGAGGCAGTTTGTCATAGTGGGAGCAGAGAGAGATTATTTTATTATAAAATTAAAACCCCAACAGCTTTTTTGAAAGCTATTTTGTTGACTGTTTAGTGATTTTTGTACTCTTGTTGTAGGCAGTTAATTTTTTCATTCTGTGATTTCTTTGTTTTTTACTTTTACAAGTTTTTGTTTGTCTGTGTGTATATGTGTGTGTGTGTGACTCTGTGTGTGTGTGTGTGTGTGTATGTGTGGGCACCTGTGTTGTGTGTGTGAGTGTTTTGTCAACTGTCTTGACTCATCATCATTGCGCAGATAGATGGAAGGAGGGAGGTCATGTCTGGGGCTGTGCCGGGGCAGTGGGACTGTGTCCCCATGGCAGCATGGTTGGCAGGGAAGGAGTGCACACCCTTGGTGGGAGGCATGGCTGGGTGCTGTTGGGCCATTCTAAAATCTTGGGTCCCCTCCCCCCGGAAGCAGCAGCAGCAGAAGCACCACTACCACCACTGCCACCACATCCTCCCCCCAAAAGCAGCAGCAGTAGCACCACCACCATCACCACCAGCAGCAGCAGCTCCAGCAGCACTGCCTCCACAGCAGGATGTGCTGGAGATTGACCACTGCCATGTCCAGGCTGCTAGTGCATCTGGCCCTCCTCTGCCTGGTCTCCCCCGCAGCTCCCCAGTTTTAGAGTTTTTTGACTGTGTGGGGGGGACAGCAGCCTGGTATGTTGCTGCATCTGTGGTGTAGAGGTGCACTGTGGCCCCCGGAGGACACACCTGGGGACTGAGGGCCAGTGCACTCACATGATAAATCTCCGCAAGGTGGAGTGGCAGTCTGCCACAGAATGGGACAGTCATCCACCTGCTGGCCCTTCTGTGGCAGTGGCAGAGGGTGCTGCTCTGCATCACTGCAGCAGCAAGAGGAGGGCCACCGCAGCAGCTGCTCCAGCACCACCCCACCACCCTCACCAGAAGCTGTACCACCACCAGTGGACCCCACAGTGCCTGTTACTCATGCTGACCTTGCTGTGCTGTGGTCTGCAGTGGAAGAAAACAATGAGAGGGTGAGTGCTGTCCAGCAGCAGTTGGAGCACATAGAGCGACACCAACTGCAGATTGTGTCAATGCTTCATCTGCTGTTGGATCATCAGGGGATCCCACATTAGCTTTCTTTTCAAGACACCTCCCCCCAGCTGTGTTATACTTATAAACTAAGTTAAGAATGTATACCCTCCCTGACATATTTCTGGTGCCTCAGTAATATTTACTTTCTGTTGTGGAGTGGTTGTGGAAAAGCAGGACTGAACAGTGCAAGTATAATATGCTAAATTGCATGTGTGCACTGTGCAGTCAGTGTTCTTTCCTGTGTGTGCAGATCAGACACTGTCCAGCTTTGTGCAAACATATATATGGTGTGACTTGTTGCAGTATGTAAAGAATAAAGATAAGAATATATAACATATATTTTATTTGGGGCCATCGTCATCAGCGGACTAAGTGATGTGATATTTTTATCAGAGGTCTCTGGCCAGATTGCACCTTAGTCACATTCACACAGTGCACACATGACTTTTAGGAGATCATATAGCAACTAAAAATCCTGAATTTCAACAGACCATACCCAAGAGACATGAAGTATTGGTGATGGTGAGGCACCCAAAATATTTGACGGACAGTGTACAGACATTATAAAGTCAGAAAATATATAAGGTCCAGTTCGCTCACTGCCAAATGCCAACACACTGTGCTACCACAGTTCTTCTTTTCATTTTTTGTTCTGGAATAAATGATGTCTTTGTAGTTTAGAGTGGCAGTGTCAGTTTTTTAGCAAGTTGATGTACACCACAACACAACATGGTGCCAGTGGTTGTGCAGTGTGGTGGCAGTGGACTGCAGGACATGTTATATATTTTAACTTTAAAATGTCTGTACACCATATCATATTTTGGGTGCCTCAGCAATATTTAATGTCTGTTGGGTATGGTATGTTGAAAAGCATTATTTTTTTGTGCTATTATCTCCACAAACTCATGTGTGCACTGTGAATGACTGAGATGCACAGTGGCCCGAGACCTCTGAAAAAATATCATATCACTTACTCCACTGATGATGATGATGGTAACAATAAAATATACATTATATATTATCTTTATTCTTTACATACTGCAACGAGCCACACCATATATATGTTTGAGCAAAACTGGACAGTGTCTGGTCTGCACACACAGGAAAGAACACTTACTGCACACATACAGTTTAGCACAGTGTACTTGCACTGCTCAGTCCTGCTTTTGGACAAACACTTCATGACAGAAAGTAAACATTACTGAGGCTCCAAAAATATTTCATTTTTGAAACAGACATTAATTTATAATTTATGACATTATGTGCTCACACACAGTCACCAGAATTTTTGTGCATCTCCAAAATGCAACTGTCTTGTGTTCAGAAAATTCCCCAGTGCTGACAAAGTGAAATGGAAGCATTACACCAAATGCAAAGTGTCCCAGAATTAATGACACACTGAGTCATGCGTGCAGTATTCACACACAGTCCCCACAAGTTTTGTGCATCCCAAAAATGCAACTGTCTTGTGTCCAAAAACTTCACCAGTGTTGACAAAGTGAAATGGGAGCCTTACACCAAATGCAAAGTGTCCCAGAATTAATGATGCACTCAGTCATGCACGCAGTGCTCACACACAGTCCCCAGAAGTTTTGTGCATCCCCAAAATGCAACTGTTTTGTATTCAGAAAATTCCTCAGTGCTGATGAAGTGAAGTGAAATGGAAGTGCTACAAGAAATGCTGCTGCTGTTGCAATTACATGCTGCTGTGTATTGACCTTACTATGATGATGATGTGAATGTGATGATGCCCAGTGTCTTGCCAAACCATAAGAAGGAGGGATAATATGAATGACTATTCAGTGTACTGGGTCCATCACTAATGATAACATTGAGATAACTGTTGGTTTCCCAAAGTGTGCTGCGATCACCTCAACAGGAAGGGTGCTCTTTGTTTGTACACCAATAGTAGCCTTGGTGGGTTGATATATATATATATATATATATATATATATATATTTTGTTGGGTGGGTTAACACAAATATACATGTACTCATTGTATTGTTTGCTTTCACAGGTAACATACTGTTGGTGTGCACATTCCCATGCTTGAGAAATTGTGGCATTGGAATTGGAAATGGAATACTCTCGAGGCAATGAAGGTAAGTATTTTTTTGGGGGGTTATCATATTTGCAAGTAGCTCTAATTAATGGTTTTTTGCTTGGTTACTTCTTCACAGATTTTATCTGCATCCTTTTCCAGTCCAGCTATGATGGCCATGGTCATCATCGATTCATACGACCTTTACTTGTTGCATGTCTGCCAGCCAGCCCGGTAGGGGGTATGATGTTGAAGGTCTTTGGATAAGGCAACTATGACACAACAAAGCATCTGAAAGTTTCCTAAAAAAAAGAAATGAAGGACTTATTACAACTTGATTGCAGCAGTAACACATTATATTTAAGCCATGGCTGTTCCACTATGGGTATATGGATTAACACAGATAGCAAGCTGTAAAGCCACAAGAACACCAAATCATCAGAACACAATTAAATTTAGTACCAGGTTGTAAGAAATACCCTGTGTCAGTGTCCCTGCATCTTAACTCAAGTTACATTCTAAAACCACATCTTGTCAAGTCAGACAACCTGGATCAAACTTTTTTCAACACTGGAATGACTGCAGCTGTAAACTTGGAATACAGTGCATGAACCATAATATGTTGGGCAAATATTTTGTGACGTATATGCCACCAACTTTACAAATCATCAGTCAGATATTTTGCACTCTTCTGAAAAAAAAAGGAACAGATTAAATAAAATTTATATACTTACCAGTATGGAAATGGATATCCCATAGGTTGCTGTACACACTGTTGATGCAGACCTTCAGCGAAGAAGAGTTGTTTGTTAACCTGTAAAAACACTAAATAAGTTTACCGTATTTGTTTGACCATTGCAGCTCTGAAAAGCAACAGCAAACAAAACACACAGTTATAGGAAGTTGAATAGCATGAAAAACATTAGTACACATACTCACTATAGTATTCATTGTATGAAACCTTGTGCCTGTGGCTGATGGATGTGGTTTCTTGTTCGACTCCCTCTGCCTTGGCATGGTCAAGGCATGTAATGGAAAACATTGTCAGAATGGTGATGGTGGGTGGTGGTGGTCATAGCTTAGACACATGATGACATTCCTTCTCACATCTTCCTGCATCTGGTGGTGGTTGCAGTGGCTAACAGCAGTCTTATGGTGGTGGTCCGGGGGGGGCACACGCTGACATTCCCTGTGGTGGCAGTGGCTAACAGCAGTTTCATGATGGTGGTCACAGTGACATTCCTCTGACATACTCAACATTCTGAAGGGGAACATCAGGAAATGGCTACCCCTTCTCCTCATATTCAGTTCTTGCCTTTCCCCCTCTCTTCTCCACCTGCCCTTCTGGGTCACCAGTGTGTATAACCTAACCCCACACTTTTAACTCCAGCAGCACTTGTGTACTACCTCAAGCCTACTCCTGGTACACTCATGCACTATAAATGGTTCTATCGTGTTATTACTGTTTTGCACATTTATATGTTCTTTTGTATGATTTTGGACATATATTGTAATTTACCCAATGTTCCATTACTGTTTATTGTACAATACATTGTGTTCCAGGTGTTGCAATATCTTACAATGTTGTATTGTTTGTACTACCCACATATTATTGTAACTGATCATCCTTCACAATCTTATGTAACCCCTCCCCTCCCAGGTCACACTGTGAGATGAGCAACTTGTTGTTCAGTGTGCCCTCCTGGTGAAACATTTCAATACATAAATTAATAAATAAATAAATGCACTATGGAGGTAGTGGCAAACAGTAGTCTTATGGTGGTGGTACAGGGGCCAGGATATATTGTGCTCTGTGTTACAAATGTGACGTGATAGTGACATAAGGAATTTGAGTCAGTCTGAGTGGGACACCGATTTAACTTTATCAAAAAGAAAACATGTATGATACAACAAATGTGACAGTCTTTTAACCACTTAAGTTAAAAGCTACCAACATTAATCTCATCATAATCCTCATAAAGAAAACTGCCTTCACAGTCTTCTATGTCTGAAATCTGACCCCTGGGAAATTCTTTCTCCACTGTGTCATCATCCATGTCAGTGGTGGGCTGTTTCATGCTGCCACTGCCAGTGCTGCCAGGATGGTCCATTTCTACATCAGCAAAACCATGACAAGGCTGGGGTACGAATACTGAGGTTGCAGTCTGAGCTGGTATGTGCCTCTCATTCATTTTTATGAATGTCAGCAAACTGACATTTATAGGACAGAGGTTTGTATGATGATCTCAAACTATTGCACCTGCTGAGCTGAATACCCTCTCGACACTTACACTGGAGGCTGGGCGTGTCAGGTACTTTAGTGCCACTGTGGTCAGCTCTGGCCATTAACTGACCTTTCCACTCCAGTATAAAAGAGGATCATCAGTTATTTACAGATGACTGTTTTCAGACAAATATGACTCAACCATTTGCTGTGCTGCACTAAGTCTAGTGGTTGATGCATCAACCTGTTCTCCGGAATCATTTATGTCACAAATCCCCACTTGGGACAAAGCCTCAAAAAGTGGGTTAATGCCAACTGGTTTTGAAGACAGACCACCTGGAACTGCAGTTTCCTTCCCCTTACAGGAGGATATGCTTGATACTACTCCAGGTTCACCTTCAGCCTGATTATGCTGCTGAGGTTTGCTGACCTTGGCATGTGACTTCTGTGCCCCATGAACCAAACACTCCAGTTGCCCACCGACATTTTCTACCTGTTCAGGCCCACCCACCAGTACTGAGGCAATTCCACATTTGTATCGTGGGTCCAACATTGTTGCTATTGCAAAGTTGTCACTATGCGAATGCTCAAGATGTGATGATTCTGGTCGAATATTGTCAGCATGTGTTTCAACAACACACTGCTAGCTCTGTCTCCGGCATCATCAAGGCTTTGTTGTACATTTACCAATGTCTGCCTCAGCACCTGTAGCGGTGGGATTGATTGGCTAATGGAGTCAGACTCACCACTCAGTGCATGTGTGGCATGTTCAAAAGGCCTCAAAATAGTTATTACAGAGTCCATGAGGTGCCACTGTTCAGTCATCATAGACATGGAGGCCCCAGAACTGTCACAGCTAGTGTACATGACAAGATATTCTGAGATGGCTTTGTACTGTTCATACAACATCTCTGCCATGTATAAAGTGGAGTTCCACTGGGTGACAACTTCCAGCTTCAAGCGGTGCTGCGGGAGGCAGTTTCAGATTCTGCAACTGCCAAAGCTGGTCACAGGCCTTTGCAGAGCATGAAAAGTGAGAACAGATATGGCATGCGACTGTCAGCGTTTCTTTTATATCAGGGTGATACAGAAACTCTGGAACCACAAGATTTAAGCAGTGGGCCATGCATGGAACCCAAACAAAGTCACCATTTGTGATGCATTTAACCACATTTGACCCACTGTCACTTGCTATGAACCCAGCTGTCAGGGACAGGGGGTTCAGCCACTTGTCAGTTTTGGTCAGTACCAAGTTCAGCATGTTTTCACCAGTGTGTGAACAAGTCACACTGTGCATAGCAATTGCTGCATGCTGTCGAATTTCTGGACTATTGCTACCATGACACTACACCTTACTACACTGATTATTCACACCACTAACAGCACAAACAACACCTGGCACCTGCGCCCAATGTGCAGTTATACACAGATATGAACTCCCCACTGTTTTGCCACTTGTCCACATATCCACACTTAAATAGATGAATGGAGAGGAGGATTGTTGAAGGGCATGTCTTACACAGTCAGACACAGTACGGTACAACTCAGGGACAGCATGGGTAGAAAAATATGTCCTGGATGGGACTTTATATTTTGGACAGGCACATGCTGCAAACTGCCAGAACCCAGAATTCTTCATGAAGGAGAAGGGCAAAAGATCAATTGCTAACATTTCAGCTAGAGCAGCATTAAGTTCACGTGCCACTGTATGATTGGGTGGGTACTTCAGCTTATGCACAGAAACACTGTAATGTGGGCTGACTTAAACATTTTATATATGGTGTGATGACAAATGGTTCTGCCCTGCGAATGGCATTGTCAGGGGGTGGACTGTGGATGTGTGATGAAGACGGTTGCACAGGTGTTGAAAAATCCACAAATGAAGTTATTTTCCCAGATTTACAAACAGGGGTTGATGTACCACTTGAACTAGACATACTGCCTTCACCACCTTGACCACTGCTACTCTCACCACCACTGGACAAGATTTATAAATCATTATGCTCCTCCACCTCATCATGCCTAGAGTAATCCTCTGCTGTTATTTCATCACTACTGCACGCATTTAATTTCCTACATGATCTTACAGTCATGGAAGGGGATAACATGCTCATTATGGTTGATGACGAGGGTGAACACCCCACTGTGGTATTAGCTGCCATCTTGTGCTGGGTCCACAGTGTCATGTGCCTGTTGTTAAGATGTATATGCTGTCCTCCTGTGCCCAGATGGCTCCCCTATTCACCTCGCCTCACACACGCATGGCAAACCTGGCAGACTGCAACTGACTCATCATTTGCATCTTGCATAAAAATATCCCAAACAAGGGATTGAGATCCTCAATTTTTACCATGTCCCTAATGCTGCTTATTGGACTCCGTAATTTTTAAGCACTGAAGTGGGGTGTGTGCTACATGATTTTTCAGGCCACACACACTTGGACTGCAACTAACCACCATGACTACCTATCATTATTACTGAGTTGTCAACATCATCATCATCATCATCGTCAACTGAAACTGGTGGTAAATCAAAATCTTTTATGGGGGGGTAATGCAAACAGACCCAGACACAGCCACCTTGAATTTATTTTTGTCTGGTTCCCAACAGGGGTCACTGACATCATCATATTCATCAACATCCACATCCACATCTTCTGCTTGGATGCTGCTGGCATGTGGACTACATGTTGCAACCACAGCAACATCAGCATCATCAGATTCATTATCAACACCACCATCACCTGATATTTTTTCACCGCACTGTGAATCATTGCATGGCAAATGCGTGACCTGAACCACGGTAGAAGAAATGTGACATTGTGTATTATCATCGCCATGGTGATCAGAATCCTCATGTTCAGTTACCAATGGGATTGGGATGTTACTGGGGAGTATGACATCATCTGAACTGTTACTCACTGGCACTGCTTTACACTAAACTATATTTTTGGACATGGTCAAATGGTCAGAAGTGGAACTTCAGGCAGCAATACTCATACCACCAGTAACTGCACTAAGAACACCAGCTGGGGCAACATCATCTCCTCCAACTATGAGTGAAGCTACCGATTGTGCTGTAAAAAACATTGAAGGAAAAATACCTTTCCTCACATCAGCAATGCACTTCTGTGACTGCATACTACCACACCCACAGACAATCTTACCAATGGCAGCAGTGCCATGGTGAGAAATAGCTTTGCTTGCACATCTATTTGTGGGCATTTTGGGGGATCAATAAGAATATTCTAAACAAATTTAAATTTTAGAACATTTACTCTGGGCCACTGAATGTGAAGCCAAAAAAAACAACAAGAGATACAGACACAAAGTAACAAGTTCAACAACACCTTAACTAACCAGTGGTGCTCAAGTCACAATCCAATCTGGAACAGAATACCTTTTGTCAGTGGAGGGGAGCACTGTGACTGCAGATTACAGTAACAGTGCTAAACCAAGATACTACAATACAAAATCACACAGGTGCAGTAGATAGCAGGTTCACACTGCTGCAATTACACTGTGACAAAATAAAGGGTGTATTATTTGATAACACACATGCACACTCACACACTTTGTCTAAACAAATTGAAAACTTCAGTAATATATCACATATTTTAAACAACCTGAAATTATGCACTGCTGTACCAGGTCCACAACACAATCAGCAAAAAAATGTCAACAGTTACTGAAAATATTACTGTGTGTACATTAACACAGTTATACAAGAAAAATATAACCAAAAAAACAAAGAACTCCCTATTTCCCCAACTTTAAATCTACCTACACCACAAATACGCCCCTTCCCCAAGCACACTTCCACTGTCTGTCAGTACACAGACTGAATGTTAGTACATTCAAAATCCACACACAAACAATAAACACTCAATGATATGAGCACAGGAGGGTTTCCTACAATTGATGCACTAAAGTTGGGCAAAAAAACTCAAAAAGGCTTTTTTAACAGATTTTAGAGGGTTTGAATTGCTGAGAGCTCTCAGAGAAAACTGTCTCCTACAGCTACCTACACATTACCCTGAACTGAGGCTGTGCAGAACAATTTAGAGCCCATGTGACCTACAATCCCATAAATCACCACAAAATTCTCCTTTGGAGTGCACCAATAAGGCAAAGTGATGAGAAGTACATTGATTTCAATCTATTTCACCTTAAAATTAATGGAGTAGTGGTCTGGGGAAGGTGGAATAAAAGCAAAGTCATTGCTTTCAATGGACTTTGCATTCCTCTTTATGATGCAAAGTAGTCCACTTCACATTGCAGAGTACTTTGCAGATTCTGTCTTATTCTGCGAATCACTTTGTAGAGCGAATTGGGGCCACTTCACCCACCACTTATCCCACCATGGACTGCAGTGGCAGTGGGAGGGAGCTGAAGCAGTGGGAGATTAGCTGATGATCTGGCTTCCAGCAATCAAATCTCAGAGGTACTGAAATAATGTGAGGACACACGTGGCAATGGCATCCCTCATTCAGTCTGCACACACTAATACTATAGCTGCCTCATGCATCCCACAACCTGAGGAGGAGCTTACTGAGGCAGAGGAAGAGCTTTGCTTTCCTCTCTAATATTGTTATACTATCCCCGAAGAAAATGCAACCCAGCAGGAATGACCAAATGCTTTCAGCTCTCTCATTACAGGACTGCAGCAAAGTAGGATGGCCAGACTTTCTTATTATGTGAGCAGCTACATGATGTTGTGTGTGTATGGGGGGTATACAGCAGATCATTTCTATTTTCATGATGGTTATGTATTTTGCAACTCAGGTACTTTGGACTTTTTTTGCATAAGAAGAAATTGTAAAAACTCATTTAAAATGAAAGCAAAGTCTATTTCTTAATTTTATTCTTACAAAAAGTGAAGGGCCATTGTATAATCACAATGAACCACTCCTGGGTGTGGGTTATGCTGGGATTTACCAACTTCTGGCATTGTTTGGTCACTCAGCCTGCAGTCTCATGACCAAACCACACCAGGCATAGGTAAATCCCAGCTGCCACCTCCAACATATTATCGAGAATATGCCAAAATCCCAATACATGACAGTAAAAAGAAATTGTTGCAGTAAGGAAGATTGTGACAAAAAGAATAGAGGACTAAGAGCCAGGTTCCAAAGTAGGAGCCATAAACCAGTGTCTCAACAAAGCAGAGTAGGCTGTAGGTTTAATGGACCAAAGTGATTTGCTCATCCCTAAAGAGATGAATTTGAAGACAGGTTGGGGCATGAATTTTGTCGGCACCTATAACAGGAAGACCTGCAGCCATTAGGTAGAGTATATTACAACATTGGGGAATAGTGGGTTCAGATCCAGTATTTGAACAAGAGGGCTCCACTCCTCCCAGATTTAGCTATAAACAAGGTAGAAATTTGTCAGACCTCCTTACACATAGCTACCAACCACTTAATGAAACCCCTAGGACTTGGTTACTGCAGCTACCCATGGGAAATCATAGATGTGGACATTGCAAATATTGCACAGTGATGGAAAAGACTACTACCTTCACTAGCAAAATGCAACAAAAATGTTTAAAATTCGAAATTTTATTTCTTGTCACTCCACATGTGTTGTGTACCTTGCATGGTGTTGTTACAGTAGTTTCTATGTAGGAAAAATGACACCAAATTGGAAAAGCGCTACCAGAATGGCACCAGTCAACTGAATGCTACTCTGGGTAGCTCTACCATGGACAGTGAGAGGGTATTTACAGCACTTGCAGTAAGCACTCCCCAGGTCACTGTCCATGGTGCTGTCAAGGAACAAAGGCAGCAGAACTGGCCAAGCTGCTCCAGTGGCATAGAGGGCTGGGGCATAGAGCAGCTTGGACAGGCAGTAGTGGAAACCAGGGTTCTAATCCTGGTCTGCTAGGATTTTTGTGTATCGTGATTTTGTTTGGTTTTTTTTTACACGGGGCTGTGGAAACAGTATTCCATGGCCCAACAAATTTCAACTTGCCTCATGATCCACTCCCCCCCAGAATAAGAATCTAATAGTAGGGGGTGCAGGGGAGCAAACCCCCCCACAACAGGGTGTGTGGAGGTGGAGCTCCCCTGCAAAAAACCCCCTAAACTGATGGCATTATTGCTGCACAGTTCTTGACCACGCCATTGTTGTCAGTGATGTTCCGACTCCTTGCCAGGAAAAAAAGCAGACTTTTAAAACTGAGATTTGGAGGACATGCAAGGGCTATAATTAAATGAAGATGTTGCAAATGCTTTGGCCGCACACAGTAGAGCAGCCCCATTGAAAGAAAAACATGAATTTAAATTTAGTGGCATAAAAAATGACCATTGGGAAAAGAGGTGGAGATTTGGATGCCCTATTATTGGAAAGAGAGTCAATGTGGATTTTTCATTTGGAAGGGTACTACCCACTGGGCCTAAATTGCTGACTGGATGTGATGAAATTCATCAGAAAAAGGAGAAGAAAACCCTAATTGGGAGTGGGCATTTTGGATAGTGGTACAGCTGAGTCATAAACTGTATCAATGCAATTTGGTTTTAATGTAAATATGCACCACAGTGATATGTTTGTAAAACTGCTCTAATATTTAATGGATTTCTCTCTCTCCCTTTCTCTCTCTTTCTTGTTAGGTTCCATTACAGGAGATTCACTAAGTTTTGAGTGAACTGAAGTCAGCCGTAGGGGGCAGCAGGTATTAAACTCTGATTTGACTGGTGGAACCCAATGGAACTTCTCTGTTTGTAAAGTAATAAGCTTCATTAGTAATATACATGAAATTATTGTATGTTTATAAGAAACTAAATACCTGAAGCTATTACAATTTGCTGTTACTGTTTTAAAATATCATTAAAATAACACCTGTCCTTATGGTCAATACCTTTTATTAATAGGTGTATTAAGAATACTGCTCTGCACCTTTAAGGTATATTTGTCACTGGATTGGCTGATTGGAATTTAAAAGTCACAATACCTGCTCTGAGCAGCATCCCTTGAGAAAGCCTATGGGTGAAATCTGGTCAGGAGTTCTACTGCTACCACATTTGTTGTTGCAATAATTTGTATGCACTGTTTGCACATTAAATTATTTTTTGGTACTGGAACCTGGTGCCACTGTATATGATTGTTGACTCAGGAACGTGGGACTATTTTGTTTGTGTAAGAAAACATTTTAAAAACTCATTTAAAATTAAAACAAAAGTCTATTTCTTAATTGTTTTTCTTACAAAAAATGAAGGGGTACATTGTATAATCACAATAAACCACTCCAGGGTGTGTGTTATGCTGGGATTTACCCACTTCTGGTGTGGTTTGGTCACTCGGCCACCACACCAGGTGTGCGTAGATCCCAGCATGACCCACACCCTGTTGTGGTTTATTGCTTAAATATAATTGGGTGGCAATACTGGTGCTCTTGAAATAATTGATAAGTAAAGAACCCCCAACATGGGCGTACATGGAAACCCAACAGGTGCCATATGGGCAGTTGAAAACTGTATTGTTTCAGAATGTCAAGAGAGAAAAACTAATTCATGAAGAAAATATCTTCTTAAAAAGTACCTTAATAGTTTGGAGCAAGGCACATAAAAGATTAGGGCAAAGATGGCTTATAAATAAACTTTTACATCAGTGAGTAAAAATAATTTTCACTTAATATTTGAACAAAACTACTTTCAGTTATGGAGAAACCAAGGGACTGAGGTAACTGGTGACTTTTATATAGAAGATAATTTAAAATCTTTCCAACAGTTAGAGGATCAGTTCATTTGGCAAGAAAGCTGTTTTACAGTATCTGCAGCTGAGAACAGTCCTTACAAAAATAGTATAACAGAACCAGGTGATTCAACTGGGAAATAAATTATATGATATTCTTTCAATAGCACCACCTACAGTAGATCAAAATGAATAAAAAAATTTGTCAGCAACATAGAAACATAGAATTTGATGGCAGATAAGGACTGCTTGGCCCACCTAGTATGCCCATTTCTCTACCTGATGGATAAGCTGCAGATTCTAGTTAATCAACAGCTTACTTCCTCCAACCCCCCACTAGAATTGCCTTATGCCTGTCCCATGCATTCTTGAATTCTCCCACTGTTCCTGACTCCACAACCTCCTCACAAAGGCTGTTCCATGCATCCACAACCCTCTGTGTGAAAAATACTTTCTAACATTACCTCTGAGCCGTCCCCCCTCTATCTTCAAATTGTGCCCCATTGTTCTTGCACATCTCTTCTTCTGAAAGATGCTACCCTCTTGTACTTTGTTAATTCCCTTGAGATACTTAAAAGTTTCTATCATGTTCTCCCTCTCCCTCCTTTCCTCAAGGGTATACCTATTAAACTGCTTTAGTATCTCCTTGCATGTCTTCTGGTGCAGACCCTGCACCATTTTGGTTGCCCTCCTCTGAACAGCCTCCACTCTGTCTATGTCATTGCGGAGCTGGGGTCTCCAGAATTGTGTGCACTACTCCAAATGGGGTCTTACCAACTGTCTGTACAGAGGGATAACAACTTCCTGTTTTCTACAGTTGATGCCTCTCCCTATGCATCCCAGTATCCCCCAGCCCTCCTTACTGCCTTCTCACATTGCTCGCCCACCTTTAGATCATCTGATATAATTACTCCTAGGTCTCTCTCAATTTTTTTGTTGCTGTTATTAACTCACCCCCCCTACTGTGTACTCTTCCCCTGGGTTTTTTTTTACCCAGATGCATTACCTTACACTTCTTTGCACTGAATCTGAGCTGCCACATATTGGACCATTCCTCCAATCATGCCAAGTCCCTTTTCATCCTTTCTGCCCCACCTTGTGTATCAACCCTGTTGCAGATCTTTGTGTCATCTGCAAAGAGACATACCTTTCCTTCCAGGTGCTCTCCAATATCACTTATAAAGACATTAAAGAAGACTGGTCCTAGTACTGAACCCTGTGGTACCCCACTAGTTACCCTCCTTTTTTCACTGTGGACTCTGTTTACTATTACCCTTTGCGTCCTGTTGTCCAGGCAGTTTTCTATCCAGGCTACCACCTTGGGACCCACTCCAAGGCTGGCTAACTTGTATATTAATCTTTTGTGTGAGACTGTGTCAAATGCCTTGCTAAAATCTAGGTAGGCCATATCCATAGCCCCTCCCTGGTCTACTACTTTGGTCACCCAGTCAAAGAAATCTATTAGGTTTGTCTGACATTACCTTCCTGCTGTGAAACCATGCTGCCTTGGGTTCTGTGCCCCACTGGCCTCTAGGTACTTAACAATTCTTTCCTTTAGAAGTGATTCCATCATTTTCCCTACCACTGAGGTCAAACTAACTGGTCTGTAGTTTCCTGCCTCTGCCCTGCTCCCACTTTGGGAAGTGAAATCCCATTTGCCCTCCTCCAGTCCTCATGTACCACCCCATTCTCCCATGATTTGTTAAAGAGAGTAGTCAGTGGTGTTACTAGTTCTTCCCTTAGTTCTTTTAGAATTATGGGGTGAATACCATTGATAACATATTGATTGCACTACAGAGGGCACAATATATGTCATACAATGTCCCTGTGACATGCTATATGTCGGGCAGACAAGTCATATGCTAAAAACCAGATTCCAAGAACATAAAGGAGATATCAGAAGAAGGAATGAGAGCTCCCCAGTTGCCGCACACTTTATGCAAGCTGGACATAGTGGACCCTTCCTAAGATTTTGGGGGCTAGAGAAAGTTTACATACCAGAAAGAGGGGGCAACTATAGAGACTTATTACTCAGTGCTGAAATGCGCTGGATTTTTTACATGAAAACTCTGGAGCCCCATATAGGCATGAACATAGAAACTAATTGTGGGCATGCAGTTGAAATAACAGGCAAAAAATACAAAGAAAAAATATAAGACACATTAGAATAGCATGGACACAGTCAGAATAACAAACATATAAGAACAGTGTGAAACCACAGAGGTGACTTGCATATGAAAAATATTTTAAAAAAAGACCTAAATGTAACATACTTTAAGAAACAGATTTCAAGGAACTGCTACAATCATAACACCTTGTTCACAAAAAAAGTGAGCACAAAGCATATTTTATGTAAATAAGGAAAAATCAAATTAAGTTGACCTCCTTCCACTGTATCATTTTATGTATGAAAGAAATATTGCAATTATATATTCTAACTAAATAAGCAAAAGGTACGAGAAGAATGGAATATATTACAGCTAGAAAGCAAATTGTGACTTTAGCTATGCAAACATTTCTTTGTGTTCAGTTTTTTCAAAGACTTTGTATGATGAATGTTGTGTTTTCTTTGGATTTCAGTAATGAAAGGTCAAATCAAGTTGACTTCTCTGTATAGTGCCTAAGTATGCCTAAGTATGCATGAAAGAATTACAAATTGTAAATGACAACTAGAAGCTAAGAAAAGCACAAGTTATAACAAAAATGAATATATGTATAACTAAGAAGCAGATTGTAATTTGAAAGGTCAAGATGGAGTGACCTCCCTGCCATGCACCAGCATACAACATGAAAAGGATGTTGTAATATTACACACCACTAAAGACTCAAGATGAGCAAAAGTTAGAAAGAAACTGAAAAATTCTTAATGAAAAGCATCATTATATAGCCTTATTTATTATTTTGTATAACAGTAAACAGAACACATGACAAAACTGAACCATTTCCACAATAATCAGCTCTCCCACTCCACTAAGTTTTCCAAAAAAGCCATGGCGCTATAGATGTTTCTCCTCTCACATCTACGATTGAATGTATTCTAAACAAACCGATAAAAAACACATAAAAGCGATTGAATGAACAGGAAACTATCAGTTTCCTGTTTTGTGCTGTAAACAGGTCATGTTATTGGTTGCTTGGCAACCGTTGAGGGACCTCTGATCAGCACAAAACAGGCAAGAGGATAAGAGGCAGCACCTGCAGGAAGTAGGGCAAGTCCCAGATTGCAGAATCACATTGAAGGAATACAGGAACATGAGCACTAAGGAGGAGGTAAGAGAGACAACCTTTTAAACTAAAAGACTTAACTTATAAAAAATTAAGCATGCAACTATGAAAAATTTAACTAGGGTTAAAACATGACCACATTTGTTGTCTCCCTGCAGCCAAAAGAAAAAAAATCACAAACAGTGAGGGCCAACCTCCATGTTACTCAAAGTATTCCAGCAGGTAGGCTGCTTCATTTGTTAATGGGGTGTCAAGCTTCAATAGCTGTAGAAACAAGAGAAACCTAGTTCCCACACATTCCATCACAGTGATATGCATTGCTTTATGTCTTATTTCAGAAAAAGTGCATGAGCACTATAGACTAGAAAAAGAGAAAAAGAAAGAAAAGTTTTAAAAAAAGTAGACCAAGCGATGAAAGTATACTAATAATTGGTATGTGATTGTGCTAAAAACTTTAACAAAAGACTGTTTAAAAAGAAAAATAACAGAAATACTAAAGTACAATTGTTTTGTTTGAAAACAGAATGAAATAAGAAAAAGAATTAAAAACCCACGAACAAGATCCATGCAGGAGTGAAAAGTAGGGGAAATTAAATAAAAAGATTGCATTTTATATCATATTGTGTGAAGCCTATGATTCCAAAGGGCCCCCTGAACAAATTTTCTTTGAAGTAGCTGAATCCTATCAGGCCCCATTGCCTTGTCCACCCTCAGTTTCAAGAGTTCTTTCAAAACCCTTTCAGAGTTTCTCTCTTGTTTGATTTAGGTAACTCCCCCTCCTCTTCTATTGTGAATACCAAGCAGAAATATTCATTAAGTATCCCTGCTTTTTCACTGTAACCATCTGCCCAAATTCCCTCCCCTTTATTAAGACTCTGTATCCCTCCTTTGGTCTTTCTTCACTCCCTAATGCACCTATAAAAGGTTTTATCCCCCTTCATAACAGAATTGGCTATCTTTTCCTGAGTTTGTGCCTTTGCTATTCTGACTGCCTTCCCTGCCTCCTTCTGCTTTAACTGATAAAGTTCTCTGTAATGCTCCTTCTGTTTCCTTATATTTCCTGAATGCTATCCTTTTCTCCTTAACCTTCCCTTCTACCTCTTTTGAGAACCATAGTGTTTTTTTCCTTTGTTTTGTTTTTTTGATTTGCTTCACACAAAGGCTTGTTGCCTCTGTGATAGCTATTTTGATTATTCCCCATTGTTCCTCCACCACTCCTTCTTGCCTGTTTGATCATGCTCTTCTGAGGCACTCTCTCATTTTACCAAAGTCAGCCTTCCTAAAGTCCAATACTCGTGTTTTTGAATGGCTTGACTCTATGGCTGTGTTTATTGTGAACCACACTGTTTGGTGGTCACTTGTTCCCAGATGGCTACCCACTTCTAAATCTGAGATCCTTTCTCCTTCCCCATTTGAGAGTACAAGGTCTAAGATTGCTCCCTTCTGAGTGGGTTCCAATACTAGCTGTCTGAGGCATGCCCTCTGTAGGGCATCAAGAGTGACCTTGCTCTTGGATGTGCCTTCAGCAAAGGTACTCCAGTTAACGTCTGGCATATTCAGATCCCCCCATCAACAATAGCTCTCCTTTTTCTGCCATTTTAAGGATGACTTCTTTCATTTCCTTGTCCATTTCCTCTCCCTTAGATGGGGGTCAGTACATAACCCCCATGCGGATTGTGGTGCCATTTCCTGTCTCCAGGGTGACCCATAGTGACTCATCAACTTCCTGTTTACTCTTTAGTTCTGTTGCTTTAATCCCTTCCCTTATTTAGAGAGCTCCTCCTCCTCCCCTTTTACCCACCCTGTCCCTCCTGTAGACTGTGTATCCTGATATGTTGATGTCCCAGTCATGGTTCTCTGTGTACCATGTTTCAGTGACTGCCACAATATCCAGGCATCCCTCTTCTATCAAGGCCACTAGTTCAGGGAACTTGTTACACAGACTGTGGGCATTGGTACTCATCACCTTCCATTTTTTTATGGCCTTACCCCTTTTAGCCCCATCCCTGTTCTTACTACCTTTTTTGCATTTACCCCCATCCTGTTATCTACTGACTTTTCTACCTTGGTGTTTACCTCTCAAACTACTGTGTATTGTGGGGGGAGGCTGGGATTTCCCTGCTCCTTTTCTGTGCCCCCCTTGGATAGTTTAAATGCTTGCCAAGGAAGCATTTAAACCTATCTCCTAGGATCCTGGTTCCCCCAGACAGATGCAGACCATCACGCCAGTATAGGCCTGCATCCCTCCAGGTGGCTCCCCAGTCCCAATGAAGCCAAAACCCTGAGCTCCACACTAGTTTTTCAACCATTCATTGAATCCTACGTTGCAGAATACCCTAGCATCATCCTTACCATAGACAGGCAGCATCTCCAAGAAGCTTACCATGCATGCTACTTGTCTAAGGCCCCTCTCCAACTCTACAAACTCCTCTTGCACCACTCTGATCCCATACACAGCCAGGTCATTTATCCCTTGGTAGACAATGATATTCAACTCCCTCCCTCATGCAGCTGCTCCTGTGATCCAGAAGATTCACTTCCTGTCCCTCCAAGCCATGGCACCAGGCAGGCACCTTACCTACCTATCCACTTCCTCCCCCACTTCTACCCCCTAATGATTGAGTCCCCCAACAGGAGTTGTTTCCTTAACCTGTGGGTCTCATGCCACCCTCCTCTGGGTCTCCTTTGTGGAGTTTCCTAGCATCCTGCTTGGTCTCCACTGCAGGTGCCTCCATAGAGGAACCACTCTTTGCCAGAACAGTATATGAATTGTGGAGAGGTACAACTGGAGGAATGCACCTCTGTTCCACCACCCTCTCCCTCCCTGAGCCCACCTTGGTCCAACTGCTCCTCTTTCTTGGCAACCTCTGAGATAGCGGTGGTAGCCCTGGTGGTCCTTTGGTGGGGAAAGAAGTTTCATGAATCCTAGCCAGGCCAGCCTGGAGACAGGAAACCTTCTCCCACAGACCAGAGAGGTGCCTGCAAACAGGGCAGCATCACAGCCTTCAGAATGTCTCCTGGAACACTGCTGCCCCACAGCCATTGCACTACACCATGCCCATCTTGATTTATTTTGTTTCCCCCTCTCCTGTTGCTTTGTATGCTTACTGTCTCCTCCCTCTATGTATTTTTACACTTACTTTCCTGCTGCCTATGTGCCCTTACAACTCTCACCCTTCCTGTTCTGGCACAGGAACTTCCTGTAGTCTTTAGTAGTCTCCTTCTCCCATGCTTGGATTCAGACCTCCAGCAGCTGAGGGGGAGTTATTTTGTTTTTAGGTTCTTTCAAGGTTGATGAAACTAATGTGTCTCAGTGATCCTTCCCTTCCTACTGCAAAACAGGAAGTTCCTGTTGTCAGCAAATCCAACAAATCCAGTGGCTATAAAAGTAGAACTGGCTTAGGGTGGGTGGGTGAAGAGGTGGGAAGGAGGGCAATTAGTAAAAAAACTGTAGTTCTAGACTACTGTTTCTTGCTATCAAAGCAAAGTTCTCCTCTGTGTGAATCTGTATTTGGAGACACCTGCTTTTGTACTCCTAAGCTCCTAAGCCACACCCCCAATTAGATTCACCCTCTGCTCCTGACTCAGTAAATTAGGCTGATACAGCCCCTTTCCTTAGAGAAACATAAAGTGACTTTCCTCTTTTTTTTTACTTAAATGAGAGCCCCTTCTTCTAATAAGGTATCTGTTTGCTTAATCCAAACAGGCACTGACTCCTGCTGAGATAACAGTGATTTATCAGTAATAAAGCTGTAGTTCTAGACTGCTGTTTCTTGCTCTGAAAGCAAAGTTCTCCTCTGTCAAAAACAGCAGGAACATTTTAAATCAAAAATCAGGAGAGTTAATAAAATAAAAAGTAGTTGGGAGGAAGAACTCCAAATTACAAATTTTCTAAGGAAAAAAGGATTTTACTAAAATCATCATTTATACTTTCAATAAACAATAAATTCAATCAAATTCAAGTTTACATTACTCATAGAATATACAACACCCCTTACTTATTAGATATATTTAATGCAATATTTCTCCGTTCTGTCATAAAGGCTTTCATGAGGTGGCTACACTACCAATGTTATAGTTCTTTGCCTTAAATTGTTGATGTTTTTTGTGAATAAAATCTTCTTTACTATAAATAAGGTATTGGAATAATATCTTCCTTACTATTAGTAAAGTACTGAATATAAATTTAGTTTCTGAGCAAGAAATTTTTGTCTTACGAATCTTATTCTGCCAGCCTTTGCCTCGAGGAAATAAGTTAATTTTATTAAATATGGCCTTTATCAATGCCAAAAGATGTATGACACATAATTGGAAAAATCCAACTGAGTCAACATGGGTATTAATGTGTGAATTGTTGTTAGTGTGTATACTTATAGAAAGAATCGATTATCACAATGTAAAACATTTCAAGAAATACTGGGACACATGGAACCCTTTGCAGAAATGTATTGACAATGTGACATAAGATGTAAAACATTAATGTATCTGTATTCTGAAACATAGTTTTATGATAAGATGTTTTTTAGATCATGGGTCATGTGTGATTATTTATGTTGAATAGGAATTCCAGTATGACATGAAATATTTATACTTAAATGTTTCTACAATGAGTATGAAGTATATATGAATAGTTAATGTAATTCCTATGTATTCATATTGTTTTCTTTGTTTTTTCTTCTCATGATGTTTACAAATATGGTTCAATTAATAAAATGATATCTTTAAAAAGAGAATTTATCCTGATGAAGTGGTCAGCTTGGACCATGAAATACAGAGTGGCTGTTTGCCAAACAACCTGTGTCAGCTTTGTTTTTTCCATAATATTATTTATTATTTTTTACAAATGATAATTTATAACATCGTAGACCATACATTTAAACAACTATGAAACTTAAAACAAACTAGAGAGAATAAAATACAAATATTTTGTAAATCTGAGTGATTCAATACAATGGAATAAGAGTAAAGAAACTAACACATTGGCTAACCAGTAATTTATTGGTTTGTAGAACAAATTATATACCTGGAGAATTACTAATTAAATGAATTATTTGAACTTAGTGTTTGTTATAGTGACCGTTATAACTGTCTGACAGAGATTTCCTACTATATATTCCAAAAGGGAGACCATATTCTGTCTAGAAACTCTAGTTTATCAGTTAGAGAGTAACAAATTCTTCCATTTTTAAATAAAAGGACCATCTAGATGTACCATTCATTAAAAGTGGGTATTGAGTTACTTTTCCAATTCTGCAGAATAAGTCATTTGATGTTAATTTTTTTAATTTTGCTAATGGCTGCATATGAGATCAAAGTTTTTTGACATTAGTCTAAATTCAACAACTCTGGGAATAGTCATAGAATAAAGCTCAGCGGTGATGGTGGTATGCTACATCCTGTTACTTTGTTACAGATGTCTAAAATTTCTTTCCAGATATTTTTAATCTTAGGGCAGTCACACAGAAAGAGGAGAGGGCACAACATAAAGCTACCAGTAAGATATCAGAGGTGAAAGGAAAGAATTATGAGGAAAGATTGGCTGTCCTGGGTATGTATACACTGAAATATAGAAGACTCAGAGGAAACGTGTATGGTCTACTGAGCACTCCATACTGAGGGACTGTGGGAAAAACTAGGATTTACATTTAGGGTACTAAACTACAATATGAGAATTCACCCATTACAATTGGCCATAGAAAGGTATTCTACAGTACTACTAAAAGCAAGCACTAGTTCAGTGTTACAGTGGTGCCAAAATGGAACCATCTACCAGTGGAAGTAGTCGCTAGCAAAACCATGAATGAGTTTAAAAGAAAACTAGACAATTACTTCAGGGTGAGAAATACTGTATAAAGGGATACAGCTAGCAAATCAAGTGGCAAGCAAAATGGACTTCGGTCTTCGCTGCTTTGTAACAACCTATGAAACTTATATGAGCAAGGCAGCAAGCAGCAAACTAGCAGCTTTTGAAGAAATATCAGGACTTAAAGTAAACTGGGGCAAAATGCAAGTACTGCATAATAATATCTCAACAACAACTATGTGTCATCTGGTACATATTCTTGATAAATCCTGGCATAAACCTAATATTACTTATCTATGCTTACAGGTTTCCACTGATCTCAAGGAAATTATGTACCTCAACTATAAGCCATTGATAAAGGAGATCGAATTAGATTTATCTAGATGGGGGAAACTTAATCTGTCCCTTTGGAAGAAAGTAAACTCAATCAAAATGAACACTGTGCCTCGACTTTTTTATCTATTTCAAAACCTACCAATTTTAGTGGGGAAAAAATACTTAAGTGGCTTGACAGGATTAGAAGGAATTTTCTCTGGCAAGGAAAACCACCTAGGTTGGGAATCTCCAAACTAAGGGTGCCATGTATCTTAGGGGGTTTCACAATGTCCTAGTGGGAGTGATATGAGTTGGCATTTGTACTTAAACATGCATTAAAATATCGTGAAAATTCATACACGAGTTCTAATGGGGAACCACAACCTCTATGGCTAAGTATTGAGAAGGATGTTCTTGCTCCATACCCCCTTTTTGACCATCTATATATCCATCAAAATGCAATGCTGGCAGAAAATCTGTATATTCAAGGCTCAATATTGACATTAAAAAAAGTTAATGGCATAATTAACCCTAAACAGGCTGCTCTGGACTTAATGCTTATTTTGTGTACCCTCGATTGACAAATGGGAAAAAGGGATGTTCTAATACAGAGTGGTAGAGATTACGTATCACTAGGCTTGCCCACTTAGTAGACATGAAGAGTAGAGTTTTACTCTCCTTTTAGGATCTTAGGGATAGGTACACAATTCAGGGATGCCAGTTTCATTTCTATTTACAACTAAGGGAGACACTCAGGAAATTTAATATTCTAAATGCTGATTATACTCTGTCGATTTGTGAGGAATGAGACCAATTGATACATATGTCAGTGCTTAGGAAAAGGGGCAGGAATCATTTATAAAATTCTGATCAGTAATTTAACATCTACCTGTTTGACTATAAAAGCCAAAAAGAATTGGGAAGAGGAGGTGAACCTCAGCATACCGGATGAGGAATGGGACACAATGTGAGAATTAGCCAGTAAGAATTACAATGAACTGCAAGGTAGGTTAATTCAGTTTAAAATTTTGCATGGTTATTATCACAGTCCAGAAAAACTGAATACAGTGGGATATTTAAATAATGCTAATTGCTGGAGATGTAACCATCCACATTGGACAGACCATCTAGAGGGACAGCCTTGCTCTTTACATTAGTAATAGGCTCTCTTCTGCTTCAATCAGCTCCCCCTCTATCCCTAATGTGTTTGAGTTTGTAGCAGCTAAAGTTAATCTTTCCTGAAATGAATCTGCAGTATTAACATGACTAGATGCTATAGACCACCTAAAGGTAGTACACATCACCTGTGGCACCTCTCAAATGCTGTAAGTTCCCACTCCAAAGAAACCTTGATACTTGGTGACTTGAATATGGATTGGCTATCTTATAAATTTGGTAAATTAAAAAAAAATCTGTTATGATCCTGGCTTTGGTCAACTTGTAACCGAACCCACAAGGCTAAACTCAAACTATCCTATAACTTCCACTGTTCTTGACTTCATTTTTATGAACAGACCTCATAAATTCATACATACAACTGTTTTTTTTCGTGATATTAGTAATCACAATGCTATTGTTTGTGTCAGGGTGATAAAAAAAGACCTGGATCCCAACACAAATTCATTTTAGAAAGACACTTTGCCTGGTTCTGCAATTTAAATATCCTAAAAAGATATGACTGCTGTTGCTTGGCAACAATTCTATCTTGCCTCTACAGTACATGAGGGCAGCAGAGATGTTCAATAACTTGCTCATGGTAGTTATACATAGATGTGCTGCATTGGTTAAGTGAAGGGATAAAAAAAAGCAAACTGTCCATGGTTTAATAGGGAATTGTAAAAGGCACTCAGGGATAAGGATTCTCACTGGGCCATGGCAAGGCACACAAAATTTGTTGCAGATTGGGTCATTGTCTGTCAAAAATGAAATTCCTGCACCAAGCTTATCAGAGGGACCAAAACTAATTATTATTTAACATGACTGGAAGATAAATTGAGTGCCTATACATTTTGGAAAGCAGTAAAATCTGTAAAGGGACTGTCGACTACTTCCTTCTTGCCCAAATAAATCTTGGTTGGTGACAAATGGATCACTGAGAAGTCATCTGTATTGGGGTAATTAAGCACTCTTTTTGTCTCAGTTGGAATAGCTTTCAGCAACTCCCCAGCCACATAGGGACATGTGGGGAGTGATGCAATGCACTGGCTGTGGGGCAGCAGTTTTCCGGGAGACATTCTGGAAACTGCGTTGCTGTCCTATTTGCAGGCAACTATCAGCTCTGAGGGAGGAGATTGCACATCTCCATGCTGAACTGGCAAGGACTAAGGAGGCCTCCCCCACTCAAAGAGCACCACTGCCACAACCACTGCCTCAGAGGTTGCCAAGTATGAACAGCAGTTGGACCACAGTGGGTTCTGGGAGGGTGTGGGTGGTGGAACAGAGGTGAAGCCTCCTAGTTGTACCTCTACACAAATCATACACCAGTATGGCACAGCAAGGTTCCTCTATGATGGCACCCTCAGTGGAGACCAAGAAGAATGCTAAGGACATCCACAAGGGAGACCCACAAAAGGGTGGCAAGGGACACCACAGGGGAAGGAAACAGCTTCTGATAAGGGACTCAGTTGTTAGGGGGGTAGAACTGGGGAAGGAACAGGAGAGGTAAGTAAGGTGCCTGCCTGGTGCCATGGCTTGGAAGGACAAGAAGCAAATCCTCAGGATTGCTGAAGCAGCATCACAGGAGAGGGAACTAGATATCATTGTCCACCTTGGGACAAATGACCTAGCTAGGCATGGAATCAGTGCAGTCCAGGATGAATTTGTGGAGTTGGGGAGGGGCCTCAGACAGGTAGCAAGCATGGTTACCTTCTCAGAGGTGCTGCCAGTCCATGGCAAGGTGAGGCTAGGGTACTGCACACCATGCTGTTTAATGAATGGTTGCAAAACTGGTGCAGAGCACAGGGCTTTGGCTTCATTGAGGACTGGTGTACACCTAGAGAGATGAAGGTCTATACAGGCATTATGGTCTGCATCTGTCCATGAAGGGAACCAAGCTCCTAAGTGACAGGTTTAAATGCTTCCTTGGCAAGCTTTTAAACTAGCCAAGGGAGGAGGTGCTGATAAGAGGCAGAAAATTTCAAGCCTCCCCCCCAAAAACATGGCAGGTTGTAAGGTAAACACTGAGGTACAGAGCTCAGTGGAGGGCAGAACAGGGGTAAATGGAAAAATAGACAAGGGCAATAAGAGCAGGGATGGGGAAAAAAGGATAAAGCCAACATTAAATGGAAGGCAATGAGTACCAATGCCTGGGAAAACAAGCTTCCTGAGCTAGTAGCCCTGATGGAAAATGAACAATTGGATATTGTGGCAGTCACAGAAACATGGTAAACAGAGAACCATGACTGGGATGTCAGCATACCGGGGTACACAGTCTACAGAAGGGACAGGGAGGGTAAAAGAGGAGGTAGAGTAGCTCTATACATAAGGGAAGGGATCAAAGCTACAGAACTAAAAAGTAAAGTGGGAAGACAAGAGACACTCTGGGTCACCTTGGAGACAGGGAATGGCATTACAGTCTGCACAGGGGTTGTATACAGACCCCCATCTCAAGGGGGGGAAATAGACAAGAAAATGATAGAGGACATTCTCAAAATGGCTTAAAAAGGGGAAGTACTGTTGATGGGGGACCTGAATATGCCAGATGTTAACTGGATGACATGTACTGCAGCCACATCTAAGAGCAGGGTCATTCTCGATGCCCTGCAGGGGGCAGGTCTTAGATAGCTAGTGTTGGAACCCACTCAGGAGGGAGCAATACTAGACCTGGTACTCGCAAATGGAGAGAGGATTACAGATTTAGAAGTCAGTACACATCTGGGAACAAGTGACCACTGCACAGTGTGCTTCTCAATAAGCACAACCATGGAGACAAACCATACAAGAACAAGGATACTGGACTATAGAAGGTCTGACTTTGGCAAAATGGGTGGATACCTGAGGAATGCACTAGCAAATGGACAAAAAGGAGGGGTGGCAGAACAATGGAGAAAAATCAAAACTGCTATCATAGAAGCAACAAGCCTTTGTGTGAAACAAATAAAGAAAACAAAGCAAAGTAAAAAACCACTAAGGTTTTCAAAAGAGGTGGCAGGGAAGGTTAAGGAGAAAAAGGCTACATTCAAAAAGTGTAAGGAATCAGAGAAGGAGCACAACAGGGAACGGTATCAATTAAAGCAGAAAGCAATGAGGAAGGCAGTCAGAATAGCAAAGGCCCAAACCGAGTAAAATATAGCCAACTCAGTTAAGAAGGTGGCTAAAACCTTTTATAGGTACATTAGGGAGCATAGAAAGGTTAAGGAAGGGATAGAGAAGAGTAATAAAGGAGAGGGGAGGTAGGCAGAGGGAGACAGTGAAAAGGCAGAGATACCGCATGAATACTTTTGCTAAGTATTCACAAAAAAAGATGAGGAGAAGTTACCTAAACCAGACAATAGAAGCATTCTGGATAGGGGGTGTTGACACCAGTCCATTTACAGAAGAAAGAGTCCTGAAAGAACTCCTAAACTCAAGGTGGACAAAGCAATGGGGCAAGATGGGATTCACCCCAGAATCCTAAAAGAACTAAGGGAGGACCTAGTGACACCACTGCCCACACTTTTTAACAAATCATGGGAGGGTGGGGTGGTACCTGAGGACTGGAGGAGGGCAGATGTGATTCCCCTTCACTAAAGTGGGAGCAAGGCAGAAGCAGGAAACTACAGATCTGTAAGTTTGACCTCAGTGGTAGGGAAAATTATGTAATCACTTCTGAAAGAATTGTTGAGTATCTAGAGGCCATTGGGGCACAGGACCCAAAGCAGCATGGATTTACAGCAGGAAGGTCATATCAGACAAATCTAATTGATTTCTTTGACTGGGTGACCAAAGTAATTAGACCAGGGAGGGGTTGTGGATATGGCCTACCTAGACTTTAGCAAGGCATCTGACACAGTCCCACACAAAAGGTTAATAATTAAGTTAGCCAGCCTGGTAGTGGGTTCCAGGGTGGTAGCCTGGGTAGCAAACTGGCTGCACAACAGGACACAGAAGGTAATAGTGAATGAAACACATTCTGAAGAAAGGGGGGTTACTAGTGGAGTACCCCAGGGCTCAGTACTGGGTCCAGTCCTCTTTAACATCTTTATAGGTGACATTGCAGAGGATCTGGAGGGAAAGGTATGCCTCTTTGCAGATGACACAAAGATCTGTAACAGAATTGATACACAAGGGGGGGTAGAAAGGAAGAGAAAGGACTTAGCAAGGTTGGAGGAATGGTCACACATATGGCAACTTAGATTCAATGCAAAGAAGTGCAAAGTAATGCACCTGGGAAACAAAAACCCAGGAGAAGAGTAGACAGTAGCAGGAGAGGTACTAACAACAACAAAAATGGAAAGGAACTTGGGGGGTAGTCATATCAAATGACCTAAAGGTGGATAAGCAATGTGAGAAGTCAGTAAGGAGAGCCGGGGGATACTGGGATGCATAAGAAGGGGCATCACAAGTTGAAAAAGGGAATCCCTCTGTACAGACAGTTGGTGAGACCCCATCTGGAATACTGTGTGCAGTTTTGGAGACCCCATCTATACAAGGACATAGACAGAAGGGAAGCAGTCCAGAGGAGGGCAACTAAAATGGTGCAGGGTCTGCATCAGAAACCATATGAAGAGAGACTGAGAGAGCTTAATATGTATACCCTTGATGAAAGGAGGGATGGAGGGGACATGATAGAAACTTTCAAGTACCTCAAGGGAATTAACAAAGTCTAGGAGGGTAGCATCTTTCAGAAAAAGAGATGTGTAAGAACAAGGGGGCACAATTTAAAGATAGAGGGGAGACAGCTCAGGGTAATGTAAGGAAATTTCTTCATGGAGAGAGTGGTGGATGCATGGAACTGCCTTCCTGGGGAGGTTGTTGGGTCTAAAACAGTGGGGAATTCAAACATGCATGGGACAGACACAAGGCAATTGTAGTGGGGGGTTGCAGGAAATCTGCAGCTTATCCAATAGGAAAGGAAATGGGCAGACTGGGTGGGCCAAGTGGTCCTTATCTGCCGACAAAGTCTATGTTTCTATCCTATCCCCCCCAATCTGGTTCCCATTAGAAACATTGGCAACATGATTTGGTTTATTCCTGTAAATTCTAATAAGTCACCTACAAACTGGTGAACAGCTCCTCCTTGGTCTTGACACCAATAAAAAAAATGCTGGTGCCGGTACTGATGGCCTAGACCAACTCTTCTTTAAAACTGGATACCCTCACCTCACAGTCCCTCTCACCTTTTAAACTTCTCACTATCAAGCAATGAACTTTCCATAAAATTGCACATATTATCACACTCTTCAAATTTGGAGCAGGGATGCAGCAAAATTTTATTTTGCTGGCAAAAATCTGGCAAAATCAGGAAATTGCCCTGTGAAATATTTTGTAAAATTCACACATTTTGCTGGAATTTCACTTGTGCAAAATGCAGAAATTCTTTTGAGTACACAGCTGCTATAAAAAAATTAAAAAAAGTGTTTCCCCCTCCCATCCATGCCAATATTATAATCTTTATCCCCAGCCAAGACCCCACATCCCTGGTGTCCAGTAGTCCCACCCCCTGGCCGATTGCAGGCCCACAATATGAAGAATCTCCCCCAATTGAGATTCAGCCCTGTCCACCATCCATAATTTGAAATAAAAATAAATTTCCCTGGTGTCTAGTGGCCCCACCCACCTAGCTGATCGCTGGCCAAATGAAGAATGACTCCCTTCCCCGAGATTCACACCCATCCCCCCATTGTCCATAACAATTGATGCTGCCTGGTGTCTAGTGGAACCTCCCCCCCCCACTGTGTTCAGTAGTAATCCCACTCCAACCTGTACCTCCCCATCTAAGATCCCACAGCAGGCCACTGGTACAGCCCTTCAATCATCTCCATGGCCTGCAGACTGACTGAGCTTTTTTACAAATGAGCCTCAGTGAACCATTTCAATGAATGAGCACGTGTGCACTCATTCATTGAAAGGGCTCACTCGGGCTCATTTGTAAATGAGCTCAGTCAGGCTGCCATCCATGGAGATGAGTGAGGCTGTGCCGTGGCCCAATGTGGGTCCAAGGTGGGGGTGCTGGGGTGGAGGGATTGCTACCAGACAGGGTGGGGTGGGGATCCACTAGACAGAGAAAGATTGTCTTTTTTAATGACATTATGATGGCTGATGTTGACCCCAGTGGGCAGCAGTGGCACTTTTTATGAACAAGGGGGACGGGTGTGAATCTCGGGGGAGGGCAGTCATTCTTCAATTGGTCAGCAATCGGCCAGGGGTGTGGGGCCACTAGCCATCAGGGAAATTTATTTTTATTTCAAATTATGGATAGGGATGGGGCTGAATCTCAGTGGGGGGGGGATTCTTCATATTGTGGGTTAGCAAACAATAAATTATAATCTCTACTATTCATGTATTGTTGAAACTCAGTTAGTTCCTGTGTATTTCCTCTCCAAATTAGTAATACAGTATATCATCAAAGTATCTTTTCCAAAACATGATTATATCCTTAAAAACATATCCTGTTGCTGTTTCACCTAGAACATGTGTATTTTCAAAATCATGCATAAAGGCATTGGTGTAACCTGGGGCCATAGTGCTGCCCATCGCTGTACCTCTAACTTGTTGATAGACCTGATTTTCAAATGTTAAATAGTTTTTATTTAAAACTATCTCAGCCAGATCTTGTAGGACTCGAGTCTTCGGTTTTTGGTCATGTGGTCTAGTGTCTAACAGTTTTTCCATGCTTTCTATTCCTCTTGCATATGGTATAGATGTGTACAAGTCCTTTACATCAATTGTGACATGTAAGATATCATCTGGTACCCCTACAATGTTTAAATGTTGTATTAGTTGTAATACCTGAGTGGTGTCTTTGATATAAGTTGGAATTTGTTCCACCAAGGGTTGCAAAAAATAGTTAATAAATTTAGATAAAGGCTGTAAGATAGAGACAATGCCAGACATGATTGGTCTGCCTGGAGGATTTTCCAACTGTTTATGAATCTTAGGAAAGGCATAAAATAGAGCTATCCTTGGGCATCTGTTCTCCATAGCCTCTACTTCCCATCTTCAACAGTAAGTAATCCCATTGTCTCCATTTCAAATAATGTTATTCTAATCTGCTCTGATATAGCATTGAGTGGATCACATTCCAGTCTTTTATAATTGACTGGTACATCTAATAGATCTAGACACATCTGTCTGTAATCTTCTCGATTCTGAATTACTACTGACCTACCTTTGTCTGCTGGTTTGATTATTGTTGAGGTATCATTTTCTAGAGATAATAAAGCTTTCCTTTCTCTTTTAGACAAATTAGACCATTGATGTCTATTATTGGATTTCAAAACCTGATGCATTTCCTTGTCTATAGTCTCTATATAATTCTCAACTGCATAATTTTGTCCTACTGCTGGCATGTATTTAGATTTAATGCCCATAGCCCTTTTTAGTTCTTTTTGTTCTGGATTCTTCTCCATCATTCCAGCAAACTGAACATGCAGTCTCAACTTCCTATAAAATTTCTGCATATCAGCTTGTATTTGAAACTTATCTATTTCTTTTGTGATGGAGAATGATAGACCCAATGTCAATACCTTAATTTCTTCTGTTATCAAACGACGCTGGCTTAGGTTAAAAACTACTGTTTTCCTTCTCTTTGATTTTTTCGAGGACCCTTGCCTCTTCCTTGTCCACTTTGATCTTCTATTTCTCTGACTTCTATACCATGTTCCTTTCAACTGAGATCGTATCTGTCCAAAGACCCTTGTCCTGAATCTTGACTGTGTCTGTCTATCTGCATAGTTATTGTTACTGACTGGGGTTCTGGGATATCTTCCTCTAAAAGGTCCTTTTACTTGTTGTACTTCCAGTCTACTGCTGTTTTTAGTATAACTCCAAGAGCTATCAGAACTAGAGTCTTTAGTTGGAGAAAACTTTTTAATTTTTTTTTTGTATGTATATACCGTTATTGTTCTTGTAATCTGCTGTATCTCTGTAAAATTTCCTAATTTTAGTTTCTCTTGAACTTTTTTCATATTCTTTAAGTTTATTGTTTAGGTCCTCTAACCATTCATTTAACTCCTCCACTGTAATCTGAGTTTTTAAATTGTTCTGATGTTCCTGGATGTCTTCAGCCAGTTTATTTTTAGTCCTCAGAACTGCTTCAATTACCGCATACATAAAATCTACACTACATTGTGTTCTAATCCCATCACATTTATTAGTTAAAATGTCATCATTTATCCCCAGATTTGGTTCTATGGCAACTCTCAGTCCTCTTAGAAAACTATTTCCATCTAACTCAAAATGATGTAACAATCTCTCCTTCATTTATCCTTAAGTAAAAGATACAAATGCGGTTAACTTAATTATAATGAAAAGAAAATGGTTGAAGTAGCTATGGTCCCATCTATCATTTTCAGTAATTCTGAAAATTGCTGGGAGTGTTAAATAGGGCTAGTTAGCATAATACTATTTAAGTGTTACAACACAATCAAAATCAGGTATTTTAACCACACACCTTTTAGCATCTCAAGCTGATATAATTGTGTTACCTTTTACTATTAGCAGCAGTTTTGCAGCTAGTGGGGAATGTTAGATGGGGCTATTTAGTAAAATAATATTATAAAGTGCTAAAAATGCACTTGGAATTGTGTTATTTACTATACACCTTTTTAAACATTTTATGCAGCTTCTATATATTTTTCTGAGAACAGTGGATGGACTGATTAATTCAGTCACTTCCATAACGAGTCAGTATACATTTAAAAACTGTGCATATCCCTTTAAAAGACTTTCCAGCAGAGTTAATTATCCTTGCAATGCTGAAATATGTCAGGGAGAAGAGTCACTGGTCACCATGACGACCACATTGCTTTGGCAATGAATGATGGCACAAGCTTTGGTGTCATGTGACTTCTCTCCCTGACATAAAGAGGCCTAGTCAGCCAAGCAGCCAGTGCTGCCAGTCTGCCTTCAGAACTCCATTGAGTAAGTCAGAGATTTTTTTCTCTAATACTTATACTTAGAAATGCACTTGGTCATAGGATTTATTTAGTTAACAGCAGAAGGATTATTAAATCAGCGAATTAAAAGTTTTAGACTATGAAGTGAATTGTATTATTTAGTAACATTTTGAGGTGAATGTTTATCTGATGAGCTAAAAAGGAAAACTAGGGGAAACAAATGAAGCTTTGCATGTAACTACATCAGATGCCAGAAGCACATGGCACTAGAGAACTGATTTAGGTTTGTTTTGTGCACACATTGTTTAAATAAGTTAAATCTGAACTTCAAAGGAAATGAAAGAACATTATTACATTAATTACTAAGCTTTTAAGAAACTTGAGTAGAGGTGGATTGAAATAAAAAAAATGGGTTGGTTTATGAACACATGATTTAACACTTATGTAGGTAAATAAAAAAGTACTAGGTTTTTTGTTCTCAACCCCCCCCCCAGCTTTCCCTGGTGCACATTGCCTAACAGACATGAGGCATGAAGAAAACGTGTTAAAAAGCAAAGTACCATGTATAAAAAGGTGAATATTTAGAATTGAGTGCATGAACATATTAGAAATACTGCATAATGTGTGCAAATAACTTTAAAGAAGCACTTAAATTAACAATTGATGTTCTTTATTATAACTTCTTCTTTTCCTCTTTCTGTCCCCTTTTATTTATATATTTATTTAATTATCAGTTAAATGGTTGAAGAAAAATATCTGAAATCAAAAGCAGAATAAATAAAAAGGTGAATATTGAGAACTTAAACTATAAATGATAAAGTAGCATTGTGTGGGGTAATTTGGAGTATGTAGTATCTGACCTAAGTGTTTTATTTATTTTTAAAGTGAACACATACAGGAGGCCCTCCTTAAGGAGGCTTGGTAGATGTTTGGCTTTTGCTGACATTGTTAAAAAGTAAGGCAATTAATTTTTCATGCAGTTATATTGGTGGAATCTAGTTGGGCAAAATGTGTAAGAATTTTATGACTGTTAATGAATGTAAAGGATAACCAGGTGGTTAAAATATAATTTTGGTTTTAATATTGCTTTAATAATTACAATAGAAGATGGTACACCCAGTCATTTTTGACTAGCATGGTCTAATATGGAAATATATTAAAAATTGAAAATTAAAAAATTGAATATTATTTTCAAATGTGAAATATAGTAAATATTTGTTTATAAATCTTTTTACAGTTCTCCAGCAGAAGCCTAATACTAGGCGAAACATTGAGACTTTATAAATAAAAATAACAAACTTTAAAAAGACTTTGTGTGTAGTAGCATTCATTGCTTGAGCAGGCCAGAATTTTGTTGTTGGATTTGAATGTACTGGAAACTTGGCAAGCTCCAACAGATACCTTACTGAATCATTTGTACAAGACTGGTGATTTCTCTGGGCACACAAACTTTTTGCACTAGTTAGGGTTGAAGCAACAAAAGTAGGGAAATGTGAAGTTAGGGTTTCCAACCCTAACACCCCACCCCCACCCTGTAGGCAGCAACAGGTGTGGGGTGTGCCTTGGGGTTGTCAACCCTAATGCTCAACCCATTCCATGAGTAAATAAGCTGGGTACTGTGTATCAGAACGGGGTGAGCGTTAGGGCTGACAACCCCAAGGCACACCCCACATCTGTTGCTGACTGCAGCGTGGGGGTGGGGTGTTGGGTTTGGAAACCCTAAGACCATATTTCCCTACTTTTGTCCCTTCAACCCTAATTAGTGCATTAACAAAGTTTTTGCAAAGAATTTCTGTACTGTGAGATAAGAAACTTCATTGTGGAAGGGTGTTTTTTAAAAGAACTCCAATGGCATGCATTCAAAATACTCGAGACAGAGGACCACTCAAGAGCAGAAACTGCCAAATGTCTAGCTTTAAATTAATAAAGTGACAACAGGGAATGGTGAATAAATTAATTTATTAATGGTTTTGACTGGCAGTATGTTAGTGCCTTTCAATACTCGCCAGGCTGAAGAAAGAACTGGCAATGTGATATCTTTATTTCTTTTAACATAAATTCAGTGGATAACAATACGCAACACTGATCAGCTCCAACTACCTGAGAAAACAAATAATATCTAATATGAATAATACACTTATGTTACAGATTAAGCAACTAGAAATGGCTAAACATTATGATTTAATAACCAATGTTCAAAAAACTAAACATCAATGTTTTCTTTTATTTTACAAAAATATTTATTGATTGTACTGTCATCAAAAAACTAATACAGTAATTCACAAAAGTATTAACACCACAGGTGTACATTAAAGAGACAGAACAAAGTAATCATTTGGTAAAGATGCAGTAGGAAAAGTTAACAAAAACAAAAAAAAGTTGGGTTGTACAACTTGGAAATTGTAAAACATATTTATCTTTTCTGTTATAAAACCAGAAATACCCTGTTTCCTACCATCAGCTATCACTGAGAAAAAAAGATCTGTCAGGAGTCTAGCAGCTTAAGCTACTGTTTTCCAGGTCAGCACTGTAATAAAATACACAACAGTGCACATGTGCATCTCTTTATTTTTGGACAGAGTGGATTTGTACAGTTTATAAGATCAGGATTTTGGATGAAATTTGGAAAACACCATGTTCAAATACTGGAAAACATTAGAAACCAGATTTTTTTTTCATGTTCAGACAACTGAGGTGTATGAGCTGGTGTATGAGCTGTGCTCATACACCACATTTACATGTTGGTATCAGTCTAACTATGATCTTTTTTTTTGAGTTTTCAGGAAGTTGAAACTAACAGAGGCATGTGTAAATTGTTATATGAGCATAATTGTTGCTTTGCTGTCTAAAATAATAATGATAATGAAAAGCTCACTCATCTGATGTCCAAATATATTTTTGACAGATTACATACCTTTTGTAAAATACATACACAGAATATAATTGTTAACAAATCGCTTACAGCCAGTCATGTAGTGTTGAGGGTTGAGGCACTGGATGCCACACCTTGCACCATGCTGGTGACCTGGGTTCAGTAGCGGACTCAGGCCACCAGGGCTGGCAGGGGAGAGGGAGGATTGAGCGTCCGATGACTGCTCTCCTCTCTCTGGGGTGGGTAGTGGGGCTTGCATCACCCTGCAGCAGTGACTGGTGTAAGCCGGCCACACTACAGTGGCATGCCAAAGTGGGGGGAGAGTGTGGTGGGCATCAGCACTACGTGCTCAGGACATCATTGCGTGTCAGGCTCTCCACAGAGAGAAAAAAAGTGGAAAATGCAGAAGGTGATCTTCACAGCTGATGGCCGTGCCTTGCACCCCCAGAGAGACCTGAGAAGGGCATGTACCCAGTGGGTGTGACAGCGATAAAGGCTGGCCTACTGGGGAGCGGGTTCGTTGGCCCACATGCACAACTGGGTCTGGGGGTGTAGGGCTGGTGGCTGTAGATCGTGGGGCCACTCTGCTGAAGGAGGAAAAACAGAAGTAAGATAAAAAAAAAATGGCTTACCATGTCAACAGCAGGACTGCCTCTGAAAAAATAAACTTGTATAAAGTTAAACAACAGGAATACTGTATTGCTTACTCTCTAGATTTAGCTATCTCAAGTAGAAGTGACCTCTTTTTTGTAAGTGTTCAGGAAGTAACAAGATTCATTTAAGGAGACAATGGTAATACTGCTTAGTGCTTACCTTGGTGAAGACAGATAGTTACCACAGACACTGAAACCATTCAACTCTACTGCTGCTACTTATATTCACTATGTTTACCATGTTAATATACCTTTTCTGCCTTGGAGGATAATTTAATGCTGCTAAATGCATTCACTGTAAACCTTCTGGAATGTGTTACATTAAATACTGTTTTCTCAATATACTGCTTCTCTCAGTGTGCTGATGAGGCACAGTGTTTTTTGTGATAGACATTTAACATTTGTGCTTGCACTACCGACTTGACAAAAGAGAGAAAGAGAGAGAGATGCAGCAAAGAAAGTTGTCCTGCAGGTGACAGACTCACTCAGGAAACAGCTTAGATTCTGACAGGCTGAAGTTTTATGTATTTATTTATGGAGCAGGCTGTTGTTGTTGTGATGAGTGGGTGAGTGAAACAGTACCTGAGCAGACCAACGGAGCCAAGCATTTGTGACTTATCAGTCAGGAGAGTTAGATAGAAAGAGTACTAGTCACAGCTAAAACAGTCCCAAACAGAGTGCAACAAGGTGTATGCAAGAGACATTATGCAGACAATTGCTTTAGTTTAGTTTGGCTAAGATTTTACTGCAGCCAAAAAAAAGCATTTTTGTTTCAGGAAAAATGATCTTTTTCATCACTCGTGACATGAAAAAAGAATATTTTTTCATATCACACGATAAGAGAAAAGATTTTTAATGTTAAAAAACTGATTTTAAGGGCATTTCTCTAACAGTTAACTGCAAAATCTAGCTAAGGGGGTCTTGATAATCAACTACACGTGTTGGTTCCTCTCAGGAATTACATTTTTGTGGGTTTCCAAATTTAAATGTTATGGACAAGGAGACAACAAGATGGTGCAAATGAAACAATGATTGTTTTCCCCTCATGAAAAAATATTGGCCACATATGAAAAAATAATTCCTTTTTCATTTCATATAGCTATCTTGAAGTGCTTACTGAGCATGCTCAGAACCAATAAAAAAAATTCAAAATCAATTAACTTTAGAACAGATAAATATGTTTCCACCAAACAAGGAAAGGGCATGTATGTGGCCCAGTCTCTTTCTACCCTGAAAAGTTCAGCCCCAAATTCCAAACTGTCTGGGTGGTAGCCAAATTCAAAAAAATCCCTTCCAAGACAAAGGGAAAAAAATAAAAAATTAACTTTTTCCACTATCCACATCTCAAAAGCTGAACATCTGACAGGAACGAAGTTTGGCACATCAAGAGGTCTTCTCCATGAGACTGCATGTGCAAACTTTCATACAAATCTGTTGAATGGTTGCAAAGTTATTGAAGTGCAAAATGTCAGTTTAACATAGAAACTCAAGTTCAACCTTATCTATAGTGGCACTACTGTGCCACTACAATTATATATTATATTATATTATATTATATTATATTATATTATATTATATTATATTATATTATATCTCTGTATGCATTTCAATTTTCCTTGTGCTTCATATGTATAATCCTGCTGCCTGTTGTTTCCAGTCATAAATCTGTGTTGTCTTCTTGCATCTTTTCAGTTAAGCAATAATGCATGACAGGGTGTGTGTCTTGCTGAGATAATGTTATGACTTGGGTGGTTGGGCATGAGGCCACAGGTCGAGTGCACCCAACACCCAAGCAGTGATGTTATTCCACATAGGTATGCAAACACACAGTAGTGAGTTATTGCTATTATAGAATGGCTTAAATGTAAAAGAAAAGAAAAGATTACACATTTTAACTACTTTTGAGTTTTTAATGATTGTTCTAAGTGTAGGTGTACATATATAAAAATAAATGCTTAGCTGCTTCTTTTGGCCAGTAGGTGTCTCTCTGTGTGAGCTTAGTATGTGTGTGTGCTGTCATGTTTCCCACCCCCCAATCTGTTTTGGTCTCTGTGTCTCTCTTTGGTGATTGTTTACCAGGAGACTGAAACTGAAAAGAGGATTGCTCCTTGTTTTGTTCTGGGACAGTAAAGTTTAAAAGGAATCCGTCTGCCCACCAGAATGCTAAACAACCAGCCGATCTGTAAGTACAGCACACTCTGTGGAACATGCACTGTTTAAAGATCATGGATGCGTCTGGCAGTTTCAATTTATTTTTCTTCTGAGGAGAGCACAGACCCATCACCCCAATGTCCACTGAGACTTACCTGATGGCCACCATCCCCTAGGACTTGTCCTCTGTTGGGGTCTGTGGGGTGGCCCAAGTTCTATCACAAAACAGACCCAGTTCAGGCTGCTGTACCCAACTAGTGAGGTGCGTAGCCTGTGGGTGCTTCTCTTCAACCTGCCACCGGACTGTTTTTCTGGTTTTCATCCCCGCGGAGGTGTGACATGCAGTGACATAATGATGCATGCCATGCACTCCCATGTAATGTACAATGACAGCTGCCATGCCTCCCAACCTTCCAAGGACCAGGCAAGCATTGGGCTCTGTGCACCCTTCCCCTGGAAGAGGAGGAGAGTAGTCCTGTGGATGCTCGATCCTCTTCCGGCCCCTGGCCAGACCTCTGATACATTGGATTCACTTCTAAACCCAGGGCATTGGTTTCACAAGCAGTAGTGCTATCACTGCAATGGCAGGCAGGCATTTCATTTGATTTTGAAAGGTCTCTTGGAACAGTTGGTCATATTTAGTCTAGTACTGGGAGACCACAAACTGAATGGTGAAACTGCTGGTTTGCAACAGCACTCTGCATGTTTAAAATAAGCATGTGCTATGTCCTTGACTGCCAACATACCATTGAAGTAATGGCTTCACTTTTCATTTTAAGAGAGAAACAAATGCAGGAATGGAAACTTTGGGTGGTGGGGAATGGGAGTAGAAGGGAATTAATGTGGCTAGTGCAAGGGATTAGTGTGCCAAGCCTCCAGTGATACATAGCATGTGTACAACATGTAAAATAGTCATGTGTGTGCCATGACTAGATACAGTGATGTTGAGCTGGGATAACATCACTGTTTCTAGTGCTCAGTGACTAATCAGACTGCTTAAAATCTTCTCTATCATTGTATAATATTTTATTACAATGAATGATCTTGTATCCTGTTCATCCTGTTGTATCTTAAGTGTTTCTTTTGAATTGGCTTTGTATGCTGTCCTACCCATCATAGGTCATTTGTCACTTGGTGTAAATAGCATAACCTTAGTTCTTGATGAATTAAGCAACAATTTATTTCTGAGTAGGTTGAATGGCCAGCTGTGAAAAGCAGCCTGTAGATCAGATTTAACCATGATTAAAAACATTTAAACCTGGTTTCTTTATTTACACTATGGGGGTAGCAAAGTGGAATTACTGTAGTCACTGTATACAGGAACTGCATGTGGACGGGTGTGGGTGAAAATAACACAGACAACAGCAATCACAGTGCAACACACCTCAGTGTGGCTTTATTTTTCTTAAAAGTCAGGACAAAAATAAACTAAAATAAAAAAACAATTGTTATGAATACAGCACTACAGCTTGTAGTACTGCCCACAGAGTGGACCAATATCAAGGCTTTAGATCCACCTTCCTCTGTGCTCTGTTGGACCATACATACAGTAGACTGGTACAGGTCCTCCTGGTTCCTCTCCCAAGGTTGATCTGCAATGTCTGTATTAGAGAAGAAAAGTCTTTGTATTAGAATAGGGTGGATCAGGTAACCAGACTGGTTTATACAAAAGCCCCTCCTTCATCACAGTTCCTCAGATCAGCCTTGGGAGAGGAACCAGGAGGGCCTGTGTCAGGTTTTGCATGGTCTCAAAGATATTCACAGAGGAAGATGGATCTCAGCATTGAAAGACATGCACTCTGTGGCCAGTGCTAAAAGGTATTAACCACTGAAGCTCTAGTTGAGCTATTTTTTTATTTTATTTTATTATTTTTATCCTGACTTTTAAGAAAATAAAGCCACACTGTGGTGTGTTGCACCATATTGCTGTTGTCTGTGTTATCCTTACCCACACAATTCACACTACACTTGGGACTGTGGATTGATATTAGTTTGCCATTTGCCAGATATATTGGTATCCTTCACAAAAAACTTAGCTTGAGGCTAGGTTTGTATTTTAGGGGAAACAGCTGATTTCAAGCTAACACTCAGACAATTCTGGCACAAGCAACTTTTATGCCATTCTTGGACTACGGACATATAATATACAGCATATTGGGTGCCCACTTACAATCTTGTTATGTTAGACATGTGATTTCACAAGGCTGTACACTCTATGTCTGGTCTTAGCACTAGAAAGCATCATTTCACCCTCTTTTCTGCCCTAGACTAAATTGCTTCATCAGCAAGAGCCAGTATCAAACAAACTGACACACGGACAGATGTAGTGAAAAGATGTGAGCAATCTCAGAGAGGGTATTCCTGTCCTTCAGTGTTTAGCTATAAGAATCTTAACAACAGATGCATCCCTCCTTGGGATGGGGAGGGCATCTGGAGGGACGAAGAGTGAATAAAGAGACAGGAGCACAAAAACCTGTTAAAACTCAGAGCTGTGTTCCCATCCATAATGTCTTTCTTCCCCAAGTTTTTTTATTCTGTTTCCCTTCAGTCACTCATCCCATGGAACTCTCTCAAATGTCAACTTGGCTTCACCCACTCTGCCCGAGACCCCCCCACCCTGAGTCCCTTCCCAGAGCTCCGGTACCATACTCCAACTTGCTAGAGAACCCCTGGCTTGTACACCCCAGGGTGGGGCCACCTCCACTGCTGCAGTGCTCCTTGAATCCAATTTTTGCAGGCATGAGCTGCAGTCTGGAGGATTGGGACCCAGATGGGTGGGGTGCGATGGTGGGCATGGGGCCTTGGTGCATCATTGCAGTCCCAGGATTGGGGTGTTTCTTTTTTTGTGGTGATTCCCTTACCTCCAGATGGTGAGCATGGATGTGCAATGATGTCCAGGTGGTTGTGTGCATGTTCACGTGTGCGCCCCACCAACATCTGCCACATCCTGCCTCCCCATGCTGAGAGGGTTGTGATCTCAGTGCCTCCCAGCCACCACTGTGAGGCACAGTGTTACCAACCCCTGCATCCCTCCCTTCACCAGATAAGGTGAGCTGTCTGCAGATGCTCAAACCTTCTCCTCTCCTTCCAAAACAAAAAAAAGCAAAAAGGAAATCCAAAAAACTTCTGATCATAGGAGACTCCATGATTCGAGGAGTTGATACCTATCTCCAGCCAGGGGTAATGGTCAGATGTCTCCCAGGTACATCAGCATGGAGAGACACTGACCACATTGCTAAAATTGTTCAGGAAGTGGGAGAAAACATTGACATCCTAGTACACATAGGGACTAATGATCTCACCAGCTGGTCAGTTGTGGAGACCAAGGAACACCTGACCAGGCTGGGTGACAAACTATCATCCATTTCATCTGGCATCTCCTTCTCTGAGATCCTGCCAGTCTGGGAGAGTGGGGGCAGATGGATGGAAGGTCAGAGAAGGGGAGATGGGGAGCTAAACATGTGGCTCAAGGGCTGGTGCCAGGAAAAAGGGCTCAAATTTGTAGGGATTTGACAACAGTTTTGGGAGTGAAAGTTCTTTAAATTTGATGAACTGCATCAGACTAAAGAGGGGGTCAGTGCATTGGGGCAGAAGTTTGATGTCTTTCCTGAATAGTTAAACTAGCAAATGAAGAGAGGGGTGCAGCACCTCATATGTTGAATGGGAATAACACCCCTCCCCCCTCAGTTAGTGATCAAACAGGAGTTCAGCATGTTTGCTGGCCCCATGTTTGCTGTTCATTTGCATAACCAGGTAAGGAAAAAGGTCTGGCTCCCCCATACAATGCACAGGGGAAGCAACTAGCACACCAAAATCTGACCAATGGAAAATCATGTATACAAATGCTCACAGTCTAGGAAAGAAGATCCCAGACCTGCAGGCAATAATGACAGAGGCTAAACTGGACATAGTAGCAAATAGCGAAATGTGGTTTACCAGTAACCACACTTGGAAGACTTCAGTACCTGGCTATGTACTGTTCAGAAGAGACCGAAGTGCAAAAAGTTGGGGGTGTGGAGTGGTGCTGTACATCAATGAAAATATCAAAGCTACAGAAATTCAGAATACACATAAGGAGCCAAAAGAACTATGGGTCACCCTGGAAACAGGAAATGGGACAGTCATACAAACTGGGGTTGCCTACAGGCCCCCAGACCAGGAAGAAGACAAAGCACATTATTGTTAAAAGATATACAACACATGACAGCTAAAGGGGAGGTTCTGATAATGGGAGACTTCAACATGCCAGATTCAGATTGGTCAGTACCAGCAGGAACATCTGCCAGAACTAGACACATGGTGGATTCCCTGCAGGGGGAGGGCCTCAAACAACTGGTACAAAACCCCACAAGAGACAGGGCTATCCTAGATCTTGTACTGACTAACAGGAAAAGGATCAGAGACCTCCAGGTAGAAGGCCACCTGGGGGCCAGTGACCATCACATGGTATGGTTCAATTTGGCCACTAGAACTAAATCATCCCATTCCAAGGCAAAACGATGGGGCTTCAGAGGAGCTGACTTTAGTGAGATGGCCAATCGAGTTAAGTTAGCCCTGGCAAAAAGAAGTACAGGTGAGTGGGTACATGCAAAGTGGGCAAGCATTAAGGATACAATATTTGATGCAACATCCCATTGTGTTATAGAGAAAAGGAAGTGCAAAAGAAGAAGGAAACCACTTTGGTTCTCAAAAACAGTAGCAGAAAATGTCAGAGCCACAAGGCTGGCCTTCAGGAAATATAAGGGAACACAGCGGGATGAAGATAGGGAGGCATATCAAACTTCCCTAAGGGAAGCAGGGAAGGCAGTAATGCAGGCAAAGTCCCAAACTGAGGAAACACTAACACAAACAGTAAAAGAAGGTAACAAGACTTTCTATAGATACATTAATGAAAGGAGAAAGTCCAGAGGGGGTATTGCTAAGATCAAAGGAGATAAGGGGGCATGTGAGGAGGAGGACCATGTAAAAGCATCTATCCTAAATAAATTCTTCTGCTCAGTATTTATGAAGAGAAGGCAGGGCAGGACACACAGCTCACCACCATGGACACAGGGTGGAGGGAGCTGTGCACTAGTCCCTTCACAAAAGAAAGGGTCCTACAAGAGCTCAATAAGCTCAGGGTGGACAAGGCAATAGGACCTGATGGCATACATCCCAGGGTACTAAAGGAGCTAAGGGTGGAACTAGCAGAGCCATTATCAGAACTGTTTAGTGAGTCTCTGAGCACAGGAGAGGTCCCAGAAGACTGGAGAAGGGCTCATGTGATCCTGCTTCACAACAGTGGTAGCAGGGAGGAGACAGGGAACTACAGACCAGTCAGTCTTACCTCAGAGGTGGGCAAGATTATGGAGGCACTCCTTAAGAAAAGGATAGTGCAACACCTGGAATCCATAGGAGCACAGGATCCAAGACAGCATGGGTTTACAAAAGGAAGGCCCTGTCAAACTAATCTCATAGATTTCTTTGACTGGGTAACCAGAGTGGTGGACCAAGGGGGAGCAGTTGATGTTGCCTACCTTGACTTCAGCAAAGCGTTCGATACTGTTCCACATAGGAGATTGATTAATAAGCTGGGTAGGCTCAGGGTAGGCCAGAATTTGGTCAACTGGGTGGAAAACTGGTTGACGGGCAGAAAAAAGAGAGTGGTGGCAAATGGTACACAGTCAGAAGAGATGCAAGTCACAAGTGGAGTACCTCAGGGATTAGTCCTGGGGCCAGTCCTCTTCAATATCTTCATCAGTGATGTTGCAGATGGACTGGAGGGTAAGGTTTGTCTGTTTACAGATCGCACCAAGATCTGCAACAGAGTAGATGATCCAGATGGGGTGGGCAGAATGAGAAGAGATCTGGATAAACTAGCAAAATGGTTGGAAGAGTGGCAATGGGGATTTAATGCAAAGAAGTGCAAGATCATGCACATAGGGAAGAGAAACCCTGAAGCCACCAATAGGCTGGGAGGGGAGTTGCTGGCAGTCACAAAGGAAGAAAGAGACTTGGGCATCATCATCACCGATGACCTGAAATCATCCAAGCAGACCACTAAAGCAGTAGGTAAGGCTAGGGGGATGTTGGGGTGTATTAGTAGGGGTATCAGAAGTTGGAAGAGGGAGGTAATAATCCCTCTTTACAAGACATTGGTTAGGCCCCATCTGGATAACTGCATGCAGTACTGGAGGCCACACCTTCACAAGGACATTAACCAAATTGAGGAAGTCCAGAGAAGGGCAACCAAAATGGTGCTGGGACTGCATCAGAAAACATATGAGGACAGATTAACTGAGCTCAATATGTATACCCTAGAGCAAAGGAGGGAGAGAGGTGATATAATCGAAACATTCAAACACCTTAAGGGCATTAACAAGGTGAAAGAGTTTAACATGTTCCAATATAAGAAAAATAGCAGGACAAAAGGTCACAGCATGAGATTAGAGGGGAGGCTGTTTAAGGGGTAATGTGAGGAAGTTCTTTTTCACAGAAAGGGTGATGGATGCATAGAATGGTCTACCTCAGGAAGTGGTGGATACGAATACAGTGTAAGGCTTCAAACAGGCATGGGATAGGCATAAGGGAGCAATACAGATGAGTATGAATACATAGGCCATTAACAGAGCAAAGGCCGATGACACATTTATAAGGTAGAAAAAGAAATGTGCAGACTGGACGGGTCCTTGCGGTCCTTATCTGCTGTCAACTTCTATGCTTCTGTGTTTCTACTCCTGATTCCCCAAGCTTTACTCCTGAACTTAGGTCACCAGTGTGGTGTGAGATGTGGCGTCCAGTACCTCAGCCCTCAGTGCCACTGGGTTGGCTCCTTCTCTACTCAATTACAGGACCAAATAATACTGATAAAGACAGACAATACAGCTACCATGCATTACATAAACAACCAAGGAGGTACCAGGTCATCAAAACTCTGAACAGAGTAAGTGAAGCTGTGGAACCTGGCATACACACTGAATGTAAGCTTATCTGCAGTGCACCTAGCTGGTAAGTAGAATGCACTGGCAGACTCAGCAGGATGGGCCATGTTACGCACACGTGGTTTCTGCACCAAGAAGTATTTAATTCAGCATTCCAGAGGTGGGATATCAATCAATCAATCAATCAAAGTTTTTATTTATCCAGGTGGTCACCGTTGAGCAAAGCTCATTTGAAAGGTGGACCTGGTTAGAACATGTATACATAGCTAAAACATTCTACACAGTGGTAGTGCATTTACAATATGGGCAAGGCCCTGGGATAAAGTGACATATGGGTAAAAATACAGATAATACAAGTATAGGTAACACAAAGCAAGGGTTCATATGAAAGAGGAATACCATCAGCACAGCAAATATGAGGTACAGTACACATGTATGCGTTGAGCAATGGCTATCGCAGCAGGCCAGGTGAGGATTACGATAACACAGTGGGTAGGGGAGCAGAATTTAGGGGTGTAGAAAGGGGGTGTGTAATGCTGGCACAGTGACTGGGTGTTACTGCTAGAGTAAGAACATCAAGAATGTATCTCTCACTATAATGTACGTGGAGCTCCAGCTAAAAAAGGGAGGCCGTAAGGGAGGGAGATTTATATTCAATGTTAGAAACAGAGAAGATACTGCAGGAATGGTGAAAGCAAGACAATGGATTTACCAGAGGTGGATCTGTTCGTCTCTTGGGTGAAGAGAAAACTACAAACAACCCCAGTTCTGATGAAGACCTTTGGTGGGAACTGTTCCATGGGAAGTTCTAACCCTTCCATGGAGGAACAAGTAGTAGTAGTAAATCTTAATTGTACAGTATGACACGTTATGTCACCACAAGGTACATAAAATACTTAAAAACACTGTAGAGCAAATTATGTCATTACATAGTACAGTAAAATTCTTTCACTGTGCAAACTATACATACTTCGATGAATATTGCACCATTGTCATAACTTTTTAAATTGACATTTACTAGCTTTTATAAATCATATTATTTGAAATAATTAATTTTCTTACTTCTGTTTATGGTTCACTGCATAAATCAAGGCACTAACATCCAGGATATTATTTATCAGTATTATAATTATCTAATATGTAATACATAGTTCAATTGATTCCCAGAGGACTTCTGTGTTCTTTATTTTCTAGATGAAGTTTCTGAATATCTACCACCTTTAAAAATGAAATGATATTTTCAAGTAGTTTAACCAAGTTACAGTTTAATAATTGATCCATCAAATTCTGTGGATCCTGATTAGTCTGGTTCACTATGTCCTTCAGAAATCTCTCTCTCTATGTTTTTGTATAACGGAGAAATAATTGATAAGTGGGTGATGTCATCTTCTCCCTTACAGCAGTAACATCTGCCACTGTAGCTCAGATCTCTTTTGTTTGTCATATATTTCAAACATTCACTTTTATGGTACTCAGACCTAAATTTGGTATATATTTTTCTGTGGGAGGGATGTTTGATAAGTAACAGATATTTTTTTTAATTTAACATCCTGCTTATTTTTAGCCAGACATCTACTTATTTTATATTTAGAGCATTTTTCCAGCTTGGACTAATGGAGTTTGCCCCTTTTAGAGGGCAGACCAGGTTGTCCTGGTGCACCCCTGCTCCCAGGATTAAGATGGTTGTGCTCAGAAGGGGAGGGGGAGGAAGGGGAGGAGCTAAGGGGAGCAGAACAATGGACAGACTAACAGGAAGGGGAAGGGAGATGGAGGTACTTAAGGGACAGCACAAGGGGACCTCAGCCACTTTTGCTGGAGTTTTTGGATATACATCAACTGCAGCATGCTGGATTGGCAATTTACTTGAGGTTTGATCACCAGAAAGGAGAGGTAAGGGAGCAGCAATTGCATTTCAGGACATGATGTGAAATGTTTTGTAAAAAAAAAAAAAAAGTATAAAAAAATGGTATATACGACAGGAAGATGAACTATGTTACAGTAAATAGCTGAACTAGCATAGGGGCCCTGAGTAGCGAGGGGACCCAGAGTGTGGAGGAGAGAGCGACCAGGACCTCGCTGGGCCACGACACTGCGTGAGGGGGGTTGGGGTAAAGCCTCTGCTGATTTTGAATGCTTGGTGGTTTTGTGGTGGCCTGGTTAGGCATGGAAGAGCCCCTGAGATAGGAAAAAGCGAGCGTGAGTTGGGGACCGCATGGCGTGATGCCACACGCCGTGTGGGAAAGGGTGAAAAAGCCTTACAGGGTTGCTGAGTCTTGTGGCTGTTTGTTTCCCCCTCTGAGGCTGCCTGGTAGGAATAGGAGGCTGAGATTAGGCCTCTGAAGCTAGTGGGAGTGAGCGCGAGTTGGAACCACATGGCGTGACGTCACACGCCGTGAGGGGGACTTAAAAAAAAAAAGAGGAAACAAAGAAAACCCCCCATTGTTCCGGTTCCCTATGGGCTGGTAGCTGTGTTTGTGGTTAGGTATGTTTTAGGACCAGATAGCCATTGCACAAGTGGGGTAGTTGGTCTAGGGATGAGCAGTGGATGCTGGAAACCAGTTTGCATATTCTCTGAGCAGCCCTGCGTCCTGAGAGAAGGACCAACTGATTGAGAAGGCAGAGAAACACTACTTGTGGTGAACAGCTTGTCTAGTCTCAATATTAAAAAAAAAAAAAAATTGTTGGTCTTGTTGTTTGCCTAGAGGTTGAATAGGAGGCCTGGAAGAGGCCCTGGGCGGGACTGAGTGGCATGTCGTCGCACGCCATGGGGGGGTTGCCAGGAAGCACTGGCCTGGTTCAAGATATGGTGACTTGGTGGCCATTTCATGTTGCCCATCGAGAAGAGAAGGCCCAGAAGGGTCCCGGAAGGGGGGAACAAGTGCGACCTGGGACCACGTGGTGCGATGCCATGCTCCATATGTGCTAGCGACAGCTAGTAGCATAGGAGGCAGGACATCATGCTGATAGTCCAGGGTTTTTGACCCTGAAGGACAACATTACAGTGTCAGTGGCTCAGTAGGTAGCACACTCACCTCTGAGGCCGGGAGATCAGAGGGCTGTGGGTTCAGTTCCCACATCTGGCACTTGGGTTAATATCCCAGTACTGACACTGTAATGCAGCATGAGAGGGGTGTTGCATTTCTGAGGTGCCGTCTTTCGGATGAGACATTAAACCGAGGTCCCATCTGCCTGGATTGGTAGTTCAGGTGGATGTTAAAGATCCCATGGCACTTATCGAAAAGAGTAGGGGAATTTCCCTGGTGTCCTGGCCAAATTTCCCTCATTCACTAAAAATACCACCAACAGCTTAATCTGGTTCAAGGTCAGTTGGCATTCATCTGTATCCCCCTCCCCCGGGTCGTGCCTGAAAATAGGCAGGATTTGTCTAGTGCACTTACCCGGTCAACAAAAGCTAAATAAATAAATTTTGGGGGGTTTTGTTTGAGTAAGGCCATCTTATTTTGCTCAAGTATGGATAATAGGCCTGGGAAAAGGCCCAGAAGCAAGGAAAAGCGAGCGTGACATGGGACCACGTGGCGTGACGTCACACGCCGCAGGGGGGTTTCCAGGTTAACTGTTTCTGGTTGCTCAGGCTGTTTCTCATGGTTGGTGGCCTTTTGAGGCATACTGGGGAGAGCAAGGTGCCTGGGTGGGGCCTGGGGCAGGAGGAGAGAGACTGTGACCCGGGACCGCATGGGAGCAGTGCATGCACTTTCGGTGGGGCTGTTTACGGGGTTTTTTGGCTTTCCCCCCTTTTTGTTTTAGGATTGGGGGTTGGGAGAGAGCAGAGGAGGGCAGAGATGCGGACCGCGTGGTGCGACCAAGTCCTGTGGTGGGGATGCTAACTGGGGGGGCGCCTGGGTCAGCCTGGGCAGGCAAGGCAGACAGCAGGGCACAGCAAGTGGGGACTTGCAGTGAACGAAGAAGGGAGCCCTGAGGGGTCACAAATGAGTGACAAAGAATGGCAAGAAGCGGGTCAAGAGCGAATGGGGGAATGGGCTGATGGCCCAAACTGCGGAGCAGTGGGGTGGGGGGCACAGCTGGAAGTAACAAGCTCTCTGGATGGTACAGTCATACAATTAACCTTGTTTTTCTCTCATAGTTGTTTTCTCAGGGTAAAGAGAAGAAGGACAATGGCACCAAAGAAGAGCAGGCCATCAAAAGAGGAGGCTTACAAGGCAATAATGGAATTGGCGGAAAAAGCAAACAGGTTGTGGGAGCTGGTGAAGGGAGGGGAACCAGGGAGACCCGGGGAAAAGAGAAAGGCGGCCACAGAAAAAGGCGGCAAGGGAAAACGTCCAGCCAGAGGGCCGCGTGGCACTGGGAAGGCATCACTGGTGGTAGCAGGGCCAGCCAAGATGGTGGATCCATTACCCCTGCAGCCTACGGTCACTGTGCCACCGGGCCCCCACCCAAATCAGGGTGGCATCTCCCTGGTTGAACCCAGTCACAATGCCCAGAATGGTTTTCTCCCTCCACAAAACCCAGCAACCCACCCCACTCTGCAGCCACCAGGAGAAGCAAGAGAGACCTTGGAAGACTCCAGGCAGGACGGCCCGGGCAAGGTCACAGGTAATACATCCAGTGCAGTGGGGGCCAGTATAAAAGAATATATAGGGCAAATTGTAACGGCATTAGGAGCAGGTGGTATAGGGCAGATGGAATCAGCACTGGCAGAGTTCAAGAGGGAGAAAGAAGGGACAGAAAAGGGGGAACAGGGAGTGGAGAAAAAGGGAAAAGGGACAAGAGAGATAGGCACTCCTGGAATGAGGATAGGTGAGCATGTGCCACTGACCATGAAAGAAAAAATTTGGAAAGGAGAATATGTAGACATATTCGCCCTGGAGAGCTGCGAGGCCACTGCCAAGTATGAGGAAGCTGAGGGCATAGGGAAGAGTGAGATGGCAGCGGCTATAGTGCTTTTAGGGAAGAAAGAGGAAGATAAGTTCACAAAAGGGAAGACTTGGGATAGATGGTTCCTAGGTTTCTCTACTTTTTCAGCCATTATCATGGAAAAAAGGCTGGAATTAGGCATCCCACTCATTGCCTATTCCCTGATAATCCGGAAGGCAAAGGCAAAGAGTGGGATGGGGTGGTTATACTATGACGAATCCTTTAGACAGAGAATGTCAACATTTGGGGACGTGAGATGGGACACCAAACAGATAGATTTATGGACGGATTATGTCACTTATCAGTCCACACCCGAAGGGGAATGGAACAAGAAGGGTTTTGGGACCCAGAGATGCTGCTGGACTTATAACAGAGCCTTTAGTTCCTGGCCTCAATGTCAGTTTCGACATGCATGCTCAAGGTGTGGGGGAGGTCACTCAGCAAGCAAATGTAGAATGGCATGGGGGCAAGGGGCACAAGGATATGGGGGGCAAGGCACAGGCCAACATTTTTCTCGAGAGGGTCAAAGTTTTAAAGGCCAGACCTGGAGTAGAGGAGGACAGGGGAAGGGGAACATGAATAGGGGGGAACAGAACAGATGAAGGACGAGAGGGCAGTCAGGAAGCAGTAGATAGGAAACAGGGGAAGGGTGGGGGACAAGGTAAGGCACGTTTTAGGATGGCCAGAACTCCAATAAAATATGAGGTATAGGCAAGTTACATGGACAAATATCCAGACTCAAGGGTATGGAATATGATTTTGCAAGGTTTTAGCTCGGGTTTTTCATTACAGTTTAGGGACCTAGGTGAGCCATGGAGGCCAGCAACCTAGGGTCAGTAAAAGGGAAAGAGGAGGTGCTGAGACAAAAGATAGAGAAGGAAGTAGCAGCAGGCAGAGTCGAGGGCCCATTTCAGAAACCCCCATTGCAGAGCATGCAGGTCTCACCATTGGGTCTGGTACCCAAGAAACAGGAAGGGGAATACAGGGTGATCCACCACCTGTCCTATCCAGAAGGAGAGTCGGTAAATGATTTTATTAGAGAGGAGCACACTAGGGTGACTTCTGCGACACTGGAAGATGCGATCCAGATGACCCGAGCCACAGAGGAGGCATGGATGGCTAAAATGGACATTGAATCTACTTTCAGACTGCTTCAGGTCAGGAGGGAGGATTGGGATTTATTGGGGTTCAAAAGCGGGGGAAGATACTATTTTGACAAAGCAATGCCGATGGGCTGTTCCACAGCATGTGCGACATTTGAGGCCTTCAGCACCTGCCTGCAGTGGATATTTCAAGAAAAGACAGGTTACAGGAGGGTCATACATTATCTGGATGATTTCCTATTCATCAGAAGAGGGAAAAGGGAGACACAAAAGATGCTGGATAAGTTCCAGGAGTTGTGTCAGGAGTTGGGGGTGCCACTAACCCCGGAAAAGACAGAGGAGCCCAGCAGGGTTATAGAATTTCTGGGAATTGAGATTGACGCCCTGAACAGTGTATTCAGACTACCGGATAAGAAAGTCAATAAGTTGAATGAATTAATACAATTGCACACTACCAGGAGACGGGTACAGCTAAAGCTGGTGCAGCAAGTACTGGGGCATTTGAACTTCGCCTGCAGGGCCACTGGGCCAGGGAGGGTATTCACAAAGAGGTTAGCCAGGGCCACAGCAGGGGTCACCTGACCTCATCACTGGGTAGACTTGACTGTGGGGGTTAAGGAGGATTTTAAGATTTGGGAAGAATTCTTGAGAGAGTACAACGGGTGCTCATTCTGGCAGGAGGAATGGCTATACAACACAGATCTTGATCTATACACAGATGCGGCTGGTGGGATAGGCATGGGAGGGTACATGGGAGGAAAATGGTTTGCAGAACCCTGGCCAGCCTTTTGGGTGCAAGAGGGGAAAGTGAGAGACATTACATTGCTTGAGATCCATGCCCATATGGGCGTGTACTTTAGTCTGGGAAGAGGGTGCTGGATCAAAAGTAACTTTTTGGTGTGACAATAGAGCAGTGGTAGATGTGTTGAACAACAAGGGAGCCAGATCGGACACAGTCATGCAGGTATTACGACGTTTAGTTTTAAGGGCATTACAACTGAACATGTCATTTAGAGTGCAACTCATAGAAGGGGTATACAACATTCTGGCTGACAGCCTTTCCCGTCTGCAGCTGGACCATTTTCGGAGGCTGGTGCCAGCAGCGGAAGAATTAAAAACACCCATACCAACGAACATCTGGGACATTGGCAGGAAGGAGCAGAAGTGTTTTTTCGTAGCTCATGGGTGCCTCGGACTCTGAGGGCCTACGACAGGGCCTGGCGAGTGTTGAAACATTCAGGGCAGAGCACCGGATGGAGGTAAGTAGGCAACTCACAGAGGAACAGTTGGGAATGTTCACAGTGGAACAGTGGTGAAAAGGCACAGCCCACACCACGATGGGAGTTTACTTGGCAGGGATTGGTCTTATCTGCAGTCTAAAAGGGTGGGGGGACCCAACTAAAACATTGCTCATCAGAAGAATGATGCAAGGATGGAGCAGGTTAAGACAAGGACCAGCAGATAGCAGGAGGCCGATAGGGGAACAATGGCTTATAAAGCTAAAGGGGGTGCTCCCAATAATATGCAGATCACGGAACGAGGCCCAGCTGTTTCACACAATTTATGTGATAATGTTTGCAGGTGCCATGAGAGTGAGTGAGGTAGTGGGCCACGGGAAGGAGGATGGGGAAGGGGGGCTAGACTGGAGGACATAACCTGGGGAGTGACGGAGATACAGATCAGGATCAGGAGATCTAAGACAGATCAAGGGGGAAAAGGTTGCATGGTGACACTAAAAAGTCAAGCAGAGGGCGCAATAGCTCAGTGAAGGCTCTGTGGGTTTTCGCTGCAGCGCAGGGAAACAAGACAGGAAAATTATTTGTGCATGGGGATGGGAGAAGGGTGACTGGCTACCAAGTCACGGCATTACTGAAGAAGGGCCTGCAGTTCTTAGGAGAAGACCCAGCTAATTATTCTTTCCATTCCCTGTGGATTGGGACCGCCTCACAGTGGGCGGTGGCAGGCGAGGCAGTGAACACGATATTGGAAAAGGGACGCTGGTGATCGGCCAGTTATAAAAGGTACATTAGAGCACTGAAATAACTACAAAAAAAAAAGGGGGACAACACGACGATGTGCATGTATAGAGGGATACATAATATAGACATAAGATGATGGTCTGGCCCCAGGCGGGGACCACAGCGATGGGGGAGCAAGGAAAGGGGACAGACAGGGATGGGGACGTACAAAGGGGGAAAAAATAGGGGAGCGACATATTGAGCTTGTATAGTAATGCTTGTGCTTACACCCTATAGGTAGAGGGAGGATCTCAGAAATATGGATCTGCGGCCATTCCTACATCTATTGGGCCAGAAAGAGAGCAGAGAAGAAGGCTGGGGGAAAGCAACTATACCAAGATGTGAGAAGGTGTAGGTTGTTCTGGCATGGCATACAGGGGATAAGGGGGCCTCAGCTGCTTCCCACGTTAACAGAAATCGGAGAACGCTGCCCAGACCAGACCTAATCATTATACATTTTGGGGGCAACGACCTGGCAAACAGGCCTTGGGTGGACACATATTTACAAATTAAAAAAGATTTAAGAACTATACAACAGTGGTGGCCGCAAGCGGGCATCGCTTGGTCAGATATTATACCAAGGAGAGTGTGGAGGCAAGAGCACAGCCACAGAGTGGTAGAAAGGGCCAGGAGGAAGATGAATAGGAGGTCTGGGACATTGGTAAGACAGATGGGAGGTCAGGTGATACTAAGGGGGTAGAAGAATGGGTAGATGAATTTTACAGGTCAGACGGGGTACACCTGTCGGACGTAGCTATAGACATGTTCAATATGGAAATGATGGGATTTATAGAAGAATGGAGGGGACAGACAAACAATGGATAAATTAAAAAAAAAGAGAGAGAAAAGAGAGGGGGTTGATTGTAACAGATATAAATGGAAAGGAGTTCCCCTGAAGTAAGGATGAAAGTTACCCTAGTTAAGGGAGGAAGCCAGCCATCCAACATAAGCTGGAGACTGGCTAGTGGGGAAAAGAGGGGGTGGAGGGGAGGGGGGAAGCAAAAAGGAATAACACAAGAAGAGAAGGAAGATTAAGGAAAAGCGGTCTTGGTTTTCACAGTTACCTAATGGAAAAGGAGAAGAAGAAGGCACCCAGGTCTTCACCTGGGGGAAGAATAATCAGAGATTGATATATTGAATGGAATAAATAAATTGTTGGAAATATGATAATAAAGGAATTGGAATGGAATATGGAATTATGAATTGAAATAAATTAATTGCCAATCTGAGCACAACAACAAATAATGGTGTCTGTCTTTTGTGGGGGGAAGAGAGCGGAATCTGGGACAATGGAGTTTGCCCCTTTTAGAGGGCAGACCAGGTTATCCTGGTGCACCCCTGCTCCCAGGATTAAGATGGTTGTGCTCAGAAGGGGAGGGGGGAGGAGGGGAGGAGCTAAGGGGAGCAGAACAATGGACAGACTAACAGGAAGGGGAGGGGATTTGGAGGTACTTAAGGGACAACACAAGGGGACCTCAGCCACTTTTGCTGGAGTTTTTGGATACCTCCCACCCACCCTGTCAAAGAGGAGCAAGTAAGGAGGACAGTCGAGAAGGGACTGTACGGGGTCTGTGATGGTGCGGAGGAAAGCACATCCAGGCTGGACAAGAGATGGGACTGCCAAAGGTGGATGGCAAGTAAGGATATGGTCAAAGACCGCCAAAGGTGGATGGCAGATGATAACATGGGTAAGGACTGCCAAATGGTGGATGGCAAGTAAGGATATGTTAAAGGACTGCCAAAGGTGGATGGCAGGTGATAACATGGCTAAGGACTGTGGGGAGAAAAGGGGGGGTGGAGGGGAAGGGGGAGGAAAAAGGAATAACACAAGAAGAGAAGGAAGATGAAGGAAAAGCGGTCTTAGTTTTCACCGTTACCTAACGGAAAAGGAGAAGAAGAAGGCACCCAGGTCTTCACCTGGGGGAAGAATAATCAGAGATTGATATATTGGATGGAATAAACAAATCATTGGAAATATGATAATAAAGGAATTGGAATGGAATATGGAATTATGAATTGAAATAAATTAATTGCCAATCTGAGCACAGCAACAAATAATGGTGTCTGTCTTTTGTCAGGGAAGAGGGGGGAAGCCAGGACAATGAGATATATCTCTAATTCTTTTTTTTTTTTTTACTATTAGTTGGAGTTCACCAAATGATCTTCTCAGTCTATCAGGGATACACTGTAACAGGCAATAAAGTTTTATCCAGTTCTCCACTATTTTGATCACAGGAAAGGTAAAATGGTTGTTTTAATATTTTAATTCTTCTTCCAAACAATTTTGTGGTAATCTTAATTCCTGCATGTTGTACATCTGCCAGTATAAAATAATTATTTCTTGAATAAGACTTTCCAAAGGGAGCTGTCTCAACTCTGCCTAGGCAAAAACTGAAGGGGTGCATTGTGGCAGTCCCATTAGTTTTTTATAGTATGCATTCAAAAATGTTTCAACATTGGCATTATAATTAGTTCCCCATATTTTGCACCATATAATAATTGTGCGCTAATTTTAGCACTGATGACGTTTAAAGTGCTTTTGACTGAGCTCCCTCCATACTTATAGGAGAAACTTAATAATGCCGATAGACATTTTTTTTGATGTAATCTCAAATTCTTTAATATGTTTATCCCTGGATAAATTACTTGTCATAGTTACTCACAAATAGAAAAACTGTTTTACATGCTGCATTCTTGATTTCCTTAACCTGAGTGTATATTTTTCTTATTATCTTTCCCAAATGCCATTAACTTGGTTTTCTCAAAATGTATATTTAATGAAGAATTAATACATTTTTGCTGGAAATCAGTCAACATTCTTTTCATCCTCAGTAGACTAGTTGAGATAAGAACAATATCATTGGCGAATGCTAAATAAGGGCATTGTCTTTCATTAATCTTTGGCATACGATACTCTGATTGATATAACTTAATCAAAATTTGAAGAAGGAAAAGATTAAAAAGGACTGGGGATAAGGCACATCCTTGTCTTACCCCCCTGTTGCCCTGGAATTTTTGGGCTTTATCGCCCTTTAGAATTATATCTTACTTGTATTTGGGAATTATTATAAAGTGTAATTAATAGACCTAACTTTGCTTTATCCATTCCAGTTTTGTCCAAGGTATTCCATAGCTGTTGTCTGTTAATGCTATCAAAGGCAACTAGCTTTAAGGTTGATGAATAGATAAAAAAAGTTTTTGGCCCTTGATCTTTGAGTACTTATAAATCAGATGTGACAGAATAAAGGAATAATGCCCGACAGGGTGGGTGTTATGCTGGGATAACATTCCACCTTGGGTGGTTGGGCCCGAACATCGTGACGTGATCAACACCCAAGGCGGGATGTTATCCCAGCATAACACCCACCCTGGAGGCATTATCTTATTATACAATGGCTCGCTACTGTAAAAAAAATGAAAAGATAAAAACTATATTTAAAAAGTTGATTTTTGCTGTTTATTTCATGTGTAGGTGTACTTATTAAAAAATAGTGCTGTTTTACTGTTGTGACCAGTGGGTGGAGCTGCTGTTAATGTCTTTTATATCTGACTAAGCTGCTGGTTTTGTACTTCCCACAATAACGTCCTTGTTTGTTATTTTTGCCCACAGTGCGTCGGTTTTTAATATTGCTTCATCTGTGTTTCGGATCTTTCCGCGGCGTAGTAGTTTGCGCTGTTTTCGGCTGTCCGACTGGTGCCAGGAGGATGTGCTGGGATAAATGAGCGTCGGGACTTGGTGGGAGGAATTTTATTTGAAATAAAACTATGTCAACAAATTCGTTTCAAGTGCGGCGTGAGCGGAGAGCCTCGTGGTGGCAGTTTGAATAAGCGTTACTCTAGTTCACTCGCTCGCACTCTCAGATCCATGTTATCGTTTTTTTAAATAATATTTTGTTTGTGTGTAGTGGGGTGGCCCATTTATCGTTGTTTTAGGAAAATTGAATGTTGTGTCACTGGTGAGCTGGGCCGGGACAGCCGATTTCAAGCAGCACACGGGTTACTGAAGCTGCTGGTAGACAAGGTTGCGGAGCGTTTGTTTTTAAATTATTGATGCAGTCCTGTCTGTACTGGGACTACAGTTGGGATGTTATGCTGGGATAACATCCCGGCTCCAGTCCCAGTTTGACCAATCACAGTCCAGGAAATTTCCTTGCCATTGTATAATATAACATTAATCAATAGTTGAATGTTGATTCATAAAGCCAGGCTGGACTTTGCCTATTAGGCTGTTTACATTGATCCATTCCAGAATTCAGTTATTTAGGATTCTAGTAAAAATGTTTTAATTTGTATCAGTTAGGCTAATAGGTCTATAACATACAGGGTCTTGTTTGTTTCTTTTTTTTTTGAATATTGATACTACTATTGCTTCAGCCCTTACAGAAATATAAGTGTGCTGCACTCATGCAGAATCCATGCCACATGCTTAATTATGCAATGTTTACAAGTGGTCTGCGTACATTAAGTGAACCTAAGCATGCCAGGCCTATAAAGCAAATCAGGTTCACATGCTGCAAGCTTGACATGTGTGCAGCAGGTAAGCTGGTGTGAACATCTTCTAAAAATCACATCAGCTTGGTGCATTGCACTCTTGACATGAGTGTAGCAGTTAAGCTGGTGTGAACATCATTTAAAAATCACATCAGGTTCACATGTTGCATGCATATATGCAGCAACTAAGCTGGTGCAAATCTCATCTAAAAACACATCTGTGTCTATTGCTCATACTACTACTGCTAGCAATTAGTGCCATTACAATACATTTGTCATTGATTTCGCATTAATTTTAGGTAAACTCAATTAGTCTGATACTTTTACAAGTTGTTTAATGGCTTTTGATTTTTGTTTGCTTGCTGCATTAAATGCATAGGATATAGTCAACCAACATCCCCATTCCAGATGTGTGAATGGGGGTCTCTGTGTTGTGAAGCCTGACCTTTTTGTTTTGGGCTGTGCAAATCCCCTTATGCATATTTAATGTTTCTCCATGACTGTTTTGGCTCACTTACTTTCCTTTTGTTATTCTGTATGGATCATATGTACTATGGCCATGTTCAGCACTCTTTGCGCTGAGTTGGGTCTTGGAATCATGCACTATACCTCACATTTTGTTACTGAAATGAGGGACATGAATACTCAAAATATGGGACAATGATGGACATTAACCCTCACAATGATCAGGCCACATCTTGAATATGGAGATACAGTACCTCAGAACACAGTGGAAACTATTGTATTTACTTGTACCGATATTAGCACCCAAGAATGAACTTAGAAACATAGATTTTGATGGCAGATAAGGACCGCTTGGCACACCCAGTCTGCCCATTCCTACTTAATGGATAAGCTGCAGATCCTAGTTAACCAGCAGCCTACTTCTTCCTTACCCCCACCCCACCCCTAGAATTGCCTTATGACTGTCCCATGCATGCTTGAATTCCACCACTGTTGACTCCCACAACCTCCCTCGGAAGGCCATTCCATGCATCCACAACCCTCTGTGAAAAATACTTCCTTAAATTACCTCTGAGCTGCCCCTTCCATCTTCAAATTGTGCCTCCTTGTTCTTGCACACTCTTTTTTGAAAGATGCTACCTTCTTGGACTTTGTTGATTCCCATGAGGATACTTGAAAGTTTCTCGTGTCCCCTCCCTCGTTTCCTCAGGGCTATACATATTCAGCTCTTAAGTCTCTCTTCATATGTTTTCGGTGCAGACCCTGCACCATTTTGGTTGCCCTCCTCTGGACAGCCTCCATCCTGTCTATGTCTTTCCGGAGATTGGTCTCCAGAACTGCACGAGTACTCCAGATGGGGTCTCACCAACTGTCTGTACAGAGGGATAATAACTTCCTGTTTTCTACTGGTGATGCCTCTCCATGCATCCCAGTATCCCCCAACCCTCCTTGCTGCCCCTCTGATTGCTTGCCCACCTTTAGGTCATCTGATATGACTACCCCCAGGTCCCTTACCATTTTGTTAGTTGTTAGTATCTCACCCCCATTGTGTACTCTTCCCCTGGGTTTTGTTTCCCAGGTGCATTACCTTGCACTTCTTAGCATTGAATCTAAGCTGCCACACATTTGACCATTCCTCTAACCTAGCAAGTCCCTCTCATCCTTTCCACCCCACCTTGTGCATCAACTCTGTTGCCGATCTTTGTGTCATCTGCAAAGAGACATATTTTCCTTCCAGTCCCTCTGCAATGTCGCTATAAAGACATTGAAGAGGGCCGTCCACACTGAACTTATGTACCCCACTAGTAACTCTTTCTTCAGGAGGGACCCATTTACTATTACTCTCTGTGTCCTATTCTCAGCCAATTCTTTACCCAGGCTGTCATCTTGGGACCCACTCCCAGGCTGGCTAACTTGTATATTAATCTTTTGTGTGGGACTGTGTCAAATGCCTTGCTAAAGTCTAGGTAGACCAGTACCACAGGCCCTCCCTGATCTACTACTCTGGTCACCCAGTCAAAGAAATCTATCAGATTTGTCTGGCATGACCTTCCTGCTGTGAATCCATGCTGCCTTGGGTCCTAAGCCCCTCTGGCCTCTAGATACTCAACAATTCTTTCCTTCAGAAGTGATTCCATCATTTTCCTACCACTGAGGTTAAACTAACAGGTCTGTAGTTTTCTGTCTGCCTGCTCCCACTTTTGTGAAGGGGAATCACATCTGCCCTTCTCCAGTCCCTCGGTACCACCCCATCCTCCCATGATTTGTTAAAGAGGGTAGTCAGTGGTGTCACTAGTTCTACCCTTAGTTCTTTTAGAATTCTGGGATGAATCCCATCAGGCCCCATTGCTTTGTCCACCTTCAGTTTTAAGAGTTCTTTCAGAACCCTTTCTTCTGTAAATGGGCTGGTATCAACTTCTGTATCCAGAGTGTTTCTACTGTTTGTTTTAGGTACCTCCCCCCACTTCCTTTGTAAATACTGAGCAAAAATATTTGTTTAGTATCTCTGCCTTTTCACAGTCACCCTCTGCCCACCCTCCCTCCTCTTTATTAAGCCTCACTAACCCTCCCTTGGTCTTCCTTCGCTCCCTGATGTACCTATAAAAGGTTTTATCCCCCTTCTTAACTGAGTTGGCTATCTTTTCCTCGGTTTGGGCCTTTGCTGTTCTGACTGCCTTCCCAGCTTCCTTTTGCTTTAACTGATACAGTTCTCTGTCCTGCTCCTTCTGTGATCTTTCTACCATAAAGCAGGGGTGCCATTTAGATAGGGCAGAGAGAGGCAGTTGCCCCCCCACATTTGTGCATAGGTTGTTCTTATGGTGTAGCAATAATGGCATTAAATTTGGAGTTAATATTTTGCACAGTAAGTGCCCCCTAGCCTGTGTGTGCTCACGCTGAAGGTGCACTCCTAACTTGACTGTGTCTGTATTCTGTTGTCCACTCTCTCCACCTATTAGCAGCAGTGCCATCACATGTGACATGGAGGAGCTTCCAGCCAAGCAAGAGCACAAGAGTCACGTGAGTGTAACACTGTCTTTCCCACCACAGAGTAGACAGGCTACACACTACAGCTTGGAGGAGTCGGTGAGCACTGAACTGTCAATAGCAGTGTTGTGGTGACATATTTTTGTTGGTCTACTCTGAGTCTCCATCTCCCCTGGTTGCTGAAGGGGCAGAAGGTGAGTTAGAAGCTAACTCAAGAGTAGGCTACCTACTTACTCTACTAGGCTCGTGACCCAAAAAAACAGCACAGGCCCCCTGCAGCAGCAAGCTTTGCTTAGCTGCAGTGGTGACAGTGGTGTGGGCTGCTTCACAGGCCTTGATCAGTGCAGTGCAGCAGCAGCCATGTCAGCAGCCAAGTGAGAAACAAGTAACACAGTTTGGGTGGGCATGGTTGATGAGGTGACTTGGTCATGGACCATGTTGGGGATCTGGGATGATCAGCTCTAGCATCGAGCTTCTTGCAGAGGAATGGAGGAGGAACAGACTGAAAACTGGGCTAGTAGCACACTGGGACAGGCCACAGGTTCTGGCCAGATGGCTGGGTAAGTAAAAGTATCAAATGCTAGCTTTACCCCGTCCCTCTGGAACTCTCAGGGGTAACATGAAGAAGTATTTTTTCACAGAAAGGGTGGTGGATGCATGGGACAGCCTCTCAGCCTCTCAGCTGAAGTGGTGGGAGTAAAAAGGGTAGGGAAATTCAAGAATGCATGGCATAGTCACAAAGGAACCCTAGCAATAGGAAAGAGAGGGTAAAAGCCAGAGATGAAGAAGGATCTGCAGTACTGCAGTAGGTAGGGAAATGGGTAGACTAGCTGGGCCAAGCAGTTGTTATCTGCCATCAGTTTCTATGATTCTATTTGTATGATTTTTTTGTTTTATTTTTACCTTTAGTACCTTACAATTTCTCAGCTTTATATTTTTGAATCCATCATGTAGTAAAATATAATAATAGAAAGACATGTTCTACAAACAAATACTGTGAGCTCCCTGTTGTAAAAAATATAAATAACAGAATGAGTGCCCCTTATATAACCAAAAAAAATTGGTTGTAGAAATAAATATCTCTAAGTTTTTATTCCATCAACCTAAATGCGTTTATATTGAGTAATGAGAAAGTCAGTCAGCAAACAATGTTCTTAACTTATCTACTGTTCCTCATAAGGCAAAGTTCCTAAAGTTTATAATGTATTCTTGCTTTCTTCTTTATTCTAGAAGGTAGCAAATTCAGGTCCCAGATGGAAGTAAAAATTATCCCTCTATAGTTTGACCAGATAACCGAAGTCTCGAGTATATAGCAGTTCCACGTTGTCCAGCTCAAGAAAGGTTTCCTAAGAGTATGCAAAACAGGAAGGTTAAGCATTTACTAGGACACTGAAATGACTCTTAAGTACCTGAAAGCTGAAGACACCTTAAACCATATTTATTTAATTTTAAAGAGTAAAAGAAACAAATTCTCCTTCACAGGGAAGTAAAAACTTATACTGAATTTGTGCAAGGAGCTGGGCTACTCACTCCTATGAGGAATATATGCAAAAGAACCACATTAGGTCAGGTTAATGTTTGCTGAAAGTTTTACAGACAGGTAAAGAGCCCAGGGGCCAGATTTTCAAAATTCCAAAGCAAGCTGTGACAATGGCAGCTTGCCCCAAATGCTGGTCCATCCAGGACCCTGCTCCCAATTTTACATGGGTCATGGCCTGGCACCTAAGTCCTGTTGCTTGCAGCAACAGAATGGGTGCACCAAATCAATTAGCACACAGAAGAAATTCTGCAAGCACTGTGGGATGGTGTGTGATGCTGTGCCCTCACATGGGCCATGCTGGTGCCTCCTCCCAAGGCCATGCCTGATGTGCCCATCAGTGGCACTACCTTGACCCAACACCCCTCTCCCTGCCCCGACTGTCCTTAACAGAATACTTCCTGGTGCTCTAGTGGCCCCCCACCCTGGCATGTAGTGCCCACAACCCTGTACCCCCACAATCCATACCCCAGATTCAGTGCCCGGCACAGCCTTCCACACAGCACCACATCCAGTCACTGAATGAACTGTCAGTGTACGTACTGTATAAAGTACATGCACTGGCAGTTCATTCAGTGGCTGGTCATGGAGGTATGCAGAGGGCTGTGCCTGTCACCAAATCTGAAGTAAGGATTGGGGGGTGCGGGGTTTTGGGCACTATATGCTGAAGTGGGGGTTGGGGCCACTAGAACACCAGGGAGGAAAAGTTCAAGGACCATCATTGTTGGGGTGCAATGGGGCAGGGAAGGGGTACCACTGGATCATGAGGGTACATACGGGATGGACAGTGTTGGGGTGCAACTGGTCAGTGGGGGTACTAGATTACCAGGGATCAACAAATGGGGATGGATCAGAGCAGGCCACACAGTGGCACATACTAGACGACCCTCCCAGGAGATGTCTACATTGTGTTAGACCAGCCCTTAGCTGGTCTAATGGTACTTAGCACTTTGCTCCTGGAGAGGGCTTTGAAATTTGGGACTTCGGGGCTGTGGTGGTCAGGGTCTGCCACAAGCACCCTAGTGCCATGCTGTAGCCACTTTCATGGTGCAAGGCTAGTGCCAGCACACTTTGTTGCAAGCAGCCTGCAGATTGATGCAGGTTGTCTTTTAAAATCACTCAGGGTGCCACCCTTGGCGCAAGGTGCCTGTTACGTCATACTTATTAGATGCAAGCTCCTTGCGTCATTCTCAAGCCTTTGAAAATCTGGCCCCAAATCTTAACAGTGACCACCCCAGTATCTGACATTTTGTCCATGCATGTGCTTTCTCGAGGATACTGTTGCGGTATCTCACAGCAATTTTATAAGTAGGTTTTTAAAGTGGCGAGTGCTCAATACAAAATTTATGTTCACAAATTCATGTGAAAATACATGACAGTGACACCACATAATGAAACCATATTGATATTCAAAACATAGAAATGGAGAGGTAGATGAGGATGGGGGTAGGGATGTTGGGTAGGAGAGGCAGCAGGAAAAATTCTGTCATAACAATGATTTCCTTACAAAATAATCCAAGGAGATTTTAAATAGCCATTTTGACTGAGTTGCTCTGGCACTGGCAACTCACATTATGTGGTGCAAAGGTACAAATGTAGATGGTATCTCCCTTAGTGTTTAATAAATTGCTAATCCTTTTAACATACAGTAGTTCACATATAAGTAGCAAATGACAACTCTAACTTATTGTGATCTTACATATGCAGAAGGAGATTGCAAGCAAGACAAAAATGGGCTAAATTGAAAGATATCATTGAGCCCTGGGAAGGGGAGTTAGCTCTTAATTTATGTTGCCAAAATGACTCCCTTCTCAAGAGAGAATTTTCAAGACCCCCCATGGTCTAACACTGCTTAAAAAGCTGATACTGGCCGGCTCTGTGGCGCTGAGGGTTGAGGCACTGGATGCCACACCTCGCACCATGCCGGTGGCCCGGGTTTGGGAAAGAGCTCCGTACATCAGGGGTTGGCAGGGATGGGGAAGGATTGAGCATCCCATGGACTGCTTTCCTTCCCTGGGGAGGAGGGATTCCACTTACCGGTGCACTGATGACCTCTAATGGAGGCTGGAGACATTACAGTGCATGGCCGCAAAATGCAGGGGGATTGAAGCTGCGGCAGACATCTTTCGGGGATGCATGGGTGCGTGCGTCTGCTGAGCTAGACATCATTGCACATCTGCGCTTTGGGGAGAAAAAGGAAATACCCTGCCCTCAGGGATAGGCGACGGCATCACCTCCCATCAACCACACTCCATCAGGCTGGACTACCTCCAGCCTGGCCCGAATTGTAGATAGAGTGCCCTAGGGGGATAGGGCATCCCTTCCTTGGGGGCTCACAGCCAGGGGGGTAGCCAGGCTGGTGCCAGGACATGGGGGAGTTTCAGGCCAGTAGGTAGAGTTGGGGGTAAGTTGGATGCCTGAGAGAGTTCCCTGAAGAGGCAGTGAAGAAAATAAAGGGAAAAAAAAAAGCTGATACTGTACTTACAGCATTATTCCAAACAGAAAAATGGGATGCAGAAAGTCCCACATCAATTTTAGACTCTTTAATTTCGGTGAACACATATGCACAACTTACACCTGTCTAACTGAATAGGGCTAAAATAGAATTACTAAATCTGGCCTTTTCCAGTAAACAAAATGCTACTGTAGCATAATTTCTAAAGCTTTGTGGGATAATTAAATGGCTCCTCTGAGCCATCGATCATCTGTCTGGTTCACCTCTATAGAGAACAAAATGGCGAATGCAAAGGAGTAGAATGACGATGTTATAAAGTCAACAACATGGTCACATGATTAAGAAGCCCATGAAAATGTAAAAGATTATTTCTTTAAATAGTATTTGATAAAGATTTAAGTATTATGTTTGATAACAGCAAAATATTTCAATAATATTTAAAAGCATTTTCTTCCCAACCAAATCTATTATTAGTACTACTAATTAAAATTGTTTATAGAAATTCACTCTCCTCTTTCTTCTAAAAATACAAAATACTCAGTCTGTGAATTGAATGTCTCGCTGAATCTTCCTTTTATCCCCTTATCCTCTTCTATAAGTCAAAGCTTCCAGCTCAAGGTTCCGACTCTGAGTTCAAATTCCAGTACTCTCCTCTGCTGACCAACTGGCTTCCACAGGTGATCCTACAATTCACCTAGACCATCAGGACCCAGTCTGGCAACCCTGTACATCAGGTGGATTCAGATCCAGTTCCTCACCATACCAGAGGATGGCTTCTGGGCAGAATCCAGGTAGCTAAATCTAAGGAATGAGGAAAGAAAAAATAAATATTGGTTTGTTCAAGATAGCAACCTTGCATGTCTCAATTACCAAGATTCATAAACACCCTTGAAAACTCAACATAAATGACATACCAATTATAACATTTTTTGAAGATTTGAACTATAAAATGTCACCACTGCATGTAGTATGCCTCACAGTGGAACCTTCTTAGCCACCACTGTGGTAGAATGAGTCCTATAACCAGGGTGGAGGGATGCCTTTCCTATCTTCTTCTTTTTCCTACTGAAATCAGTTGCACAACAGCATCTACCTATATAATATACTTTACCTTTTTTCCACCCCTGGTGTAGGTTGCCACCTACGTCAGTCTTTTCTATCTCTCACTAAACTTTTTCCTTACTACTTTAATTTCTAATTTCCATATTTCCATTTCTCATCAAGAACTCCCAAAATAATGCACCAGGCTAAGGACAGCTTGCAAGAATGAATTAAGGTGCATTTATGGCAATAAATGCCAAAGATATAAAGTGCCTTTAAGTATATAAGGTGCTGGTTAAATAAAGTGCATAGGGCCTGATTCTAGAAGGGGTGGTGCTGGTTGAAGCAAAATGCAACTTGCGCCACCCACAATTGCGACAATGACACTGCACCCTATTCTAGAAGGGGCAGTGTCTCTGCAGCTAAGACCTGTGACTTGCGACATGCAGCCAGGTATGCCAAACTGTGGGCACACCAACTGCCACCTTCTGCCCAGCTTGCCACAAGGGAGCCCTGCAGGGCTGCCCACCCCTTACCCCCAAAGCACCCATAGGTAGTTGCCCCACAGGGTGGCACTGCCATCCCCCCCCAACCATGTCCCAACCCCCAAGTCACCACCCATCCTGATAGTCTAGTGCTCCCCCAATCTGTATATAATAAAGTAAGAAATCCAATGCCTTGGTAGTCTAGCGCCCTCCCCCAATCTGAATAAAATAAAGTAAGAACTCCAATGCCCTGGTAGTCTAGTGGCCCTCCACCTAGCCATGCCAGTCCACCCAGCACCCACCCCACCCATCTCAAGCTGGTGACTGGCACAGCCCACCTCTCACCTCCACAGCCAGCCACTGACTGGTGCTGTAGGCGCTGGAAATGCGTGCTCAGGTGAATTTCTGAGTCGTCTTTCCAGTAAGCGCTCCAAGCACTCAGTCAGTGCTCATGAAGTGAAAGGTGGGCTGTGCTGATCACTGGCTGAGGATGAGTGAAATGCTGGTGAACTGACATGCTGGGTGAAGGCCACTAAACTACCAGGGAATGAGGTTCTTCACTGTTACTACAGATCCAGGGGTGCTAGACTACCAGGGCATTGGAGTTCTTAATGTATTTTTATACTGATGGGGGCACTAGACTACCAGGGAATTGTGTTCTTAATTTATTATATACTGATGGGGGGGCCACTTGACTACCAGGGAATTGGAGTTCTTACTTTACACCTCTTGGGGCGGGGGCACTAGACTACCAGGGATATGGAGACTTGTATATCATTTATGATGCTGGGAGGCACTGGACTTCCAGGGCTTGACACAGTAATTGCTGCATTTGCAGTGGGTAACTCGGGGAGGGGCATGGGGGCATGACAGTGCCATCCTGCGGAGCTTCTGCCAGCAGGTGTTTCGGGGGCTGAGAGTATGAGTAGCCCTGTGGGGCCCCACTGGGGTTTGCTGGGCATGGAGGGAGGGAAACCATGCACTGACTGCTGTACAGCCCATGGGCCTACATGACCCCTGGGGATGTCTGTAAGTTATACCAGTTACATGCTGGTGTAACTTACATTGACGGTTCTCCTCCAGGGGTTCTTGTAGAATCCCGACATGTGGACTTTGTGGCTACCCTTCTAGAATGGGGTGCAATTGCAGAGGGTTTATGTGGCATGACTGCTGTTTGGCGCAAGTGGCCTGCGACATGTCACAGGCCACTTTGTAGAATCACGCATGTCGCAACTGCTGGTGTAAGTTGCTAAATGCGCCATTCTACTTGGCGCAACTGCTGTTACACCAGGCATTACCCTTTTAGAATCTGGCCCATAGAGTGCATTTTGTGCCATATTATGAGTTTAAAGTGCTACAGTGCTTAATTAAGTTAATGCTTATGCCATTTTTATATATATGGTGCAGAAATGTTTAGAAATGTTTACAATAGCAGTTAAATACAAATAATGTCCACTCTGATAGGTGAAATATAAGTATTATGTCTCCCCTTGTTTAAATTATTTTGCTGCCACTCCATTGTTATGTAGAATGTTATGCCAAATATATTTTGCATTGAAAAAGCAACTGTTTGAACCGAGCGGCAAACTTTAAGTTTTACTTTTGCTGCCGCTCGGTATCTGTGTAAATAATTACTGATGTCCCTGTATTATTAGGACTCCTGGTGGCTGGCTTTGTATAAAATATGCTGTAGAAATGTGCCAGCTAGCCATGGAGCAGTCCATGGCATATGTACAGCCAGTCCAGGCTGCTAGAGAGGCAGGCTTCCCTGAATAATCTGTGCACTCTGAAAAGCGAGCGCTTGAAAATAAAAAGGGACTATGCTGTCCCTGAACATAAAAGTTACAGGCCATTATAAAAATAAATAAAAAGGGGCTTACCAAAGCTGGGCAGAGCCCCAAAGCAGAGCGGCTAGATAATGATTGTCTAGCAGTCTGCTGCTTTGCTACAACATAGAAAACAAAATAATTTAAAGGGACAGGAACGTCCCTATGTACTGTATGTGGAAATACTATACAGCTGAAGTAGCCCTCTGAATAGGAGAGGCTGCAAGATAAACTAAACACAATAAAGAAATTAAACAAATTAGAGAATAAAGAGACACTACAGATCTCTAAAGGAGCCCCATTATGTATAGAGCAATGAGATTCAAATTAAAGGGCTAGTGTCCATATACTATAACAATACAGCACATGTATAAATAAAATAAATGTTTGCACTGTTTGCATATATAGAAATAAGGTGCTGACCTGCTAGCAGGACCTCAGGAATGGGATTTCCTGTAGAGAGACTTCACATAGGTAAAACCTCATTATGTAATAGAGGAGTTTCCCTATTTAGGAACCATTCTAGAACTAATTGGATGTTATGGGAGGGACTTTTCTGTAAGTGGGAGGGCTATATAAGCCCTCCTCAAACACCAAGATTCAGATTAGCTGCATAGCCAGTCTCACATACCTGAAAGAAGGTAAGCAGTAGGACCTGTGCCTGAAAAGGAATTTATCTCTAACAACAGGAAAGCTGACAAATTGTTTTGACATACCTGATGTAAAGTGAAATAGCCTTGAGCTTTCGTTTATTTTCTTGCTCTGTTTGAACTGTTTTATTTCTATTTGTTTATTTTTTTCCTACTTTTGTATAAAACACACTGCGGGTGAGCTGTACTATATTACTGTGTCCAGTGTTATCTTTATACTCACATCCCTGCAACAACAATCTTCTTTCTTACTCAGTACTATGGCCACTGAACCTTGATCTTCTAACAGAAAGGGACTGTGGCAGCTAAGGCCCTGTACATATCAGGCTAGTTAAAATGTTTTAAGGTGCTTAAAACATTTTAACTAATCTAAGCTCTAGCGCAATCCGCATTTAACCGAGTTTCAAAGTGTGTTAAGAAACGTACTTAAACCTGCTGCGAGCTAGTCTCAAGTCCATTTTAAAAACGGTTTGAAGGAGGAAAGTGTGTTACCTTGTGGTGTGGACAGGCATGCGATTTTTCCATCTATTACAGTGCCAACATAACCGTGCTAAAATCGCGGAGGATTACCGGGTTTAAAAACATTCCTCACTGCTGATGCAAACGGGAGTTTACCGTGTTACAATCGAAGTTCGAACTTGGTGAACAATAATGTGGACGGGCTGCTGTGGTGAGTTTTAAAACGTTTTGAAACCGTTATTTAAAATGGTACAAATCTTCAGTTGTAATGTGTACAGGGCCTACGATTCAATGCAAAGAACTGCAGAGTGTGGCAACTAAGATTCAGTTTGAAGAAGTACAAAATCATGCAATTAGGGCACAGAAACCTGGGAGCAGAGTACATTTATTTATTTATTTAAATGTTGGTAACCGGGAGGGCCCGCTGAGACCTTGATGTCCCTTTTTCAGGGACAGCCTGGGGTTAGTTACATGTAACTAGGGAAAAAGAAAATCAATGCTTTGATATATACAATACAGCAAAATATACATAGTGTATAGGTATCTACATCAACAGTATAGAGTATAATACAACATTTACAACAAAGTGTACACATCTTTGTTAGAAATGGACATTCACATTTATCAAATCACATAGACAAGTGCAAGAACCGGTACTTAATTATCAATCTTGCTGTCCCTACATCTCTTTTGACTGAGTTCCCTAAACATTGTCACCCTTAGCAGAATCCCATTGGTAGGCATTAGCTAGGACAGCGGCACTGAGACCCAGGGCTTAGGTGTAACTTTAGTCCTTTCTTGAAACCTGCAAGAGAGGTGCTATCCTATAACTCTTTTGGGGGATCATTCCAGAGTTTGGGTAGGGCTACCATGTACATGATGGGGGGAGATGTACTGATAACCACAAAACAGGAACGGGACCTGGAGTAATCATATCTGATAACCTAAAAGTGGTGAAACATTGTGACAAGGCAGTGGGGAGAGCCAGTGGAATGCTGGGGTGCATAAGGAGGGGTATCAGATTCACCAGCATAAAGAAGAAAGTGGTAATATTGCTGCACAAATCACTAGTGAGAACTCATATGGAGTACTATGACCAGTTCTGGAGGCTACATCTCCAGAAGGACATAGAGTAAAGGCAGTCCAGAGAAGGGCAATCAAAATGGTTCTGGGTCTGCACTAAAAGACCTATGCAGAGAGGAGAGGAGAGAGAGGAGGAATATGATAGATACTTTCAAATACCTCATGGGTATAAATAAATTATAAGAGGGAAGCATTTATTTAAGAAAAAAAAGGTGTTCAAGAACAAGGGGTCATGATATGAGGCTGGAGGGGGGTAGATTCAGGAGTAATGTGATGAAGTATTTTTTCACAGAAAGGGTGGTGGATATATTGAACAGCCTCTCAGTGGAGATGGTGGAAGCATAAACTGTAATGAAATTCAAAAATGCATGGGATAGTCATAGGGGAACACTAGTAATAGGAAAAGGAAGGGTAACGCCAGACATCAAGTAGGGTCTGCGGTATTACTATAGGTAAGGAAGATGGGCAGACTAGGTCGGCCAAGTGGTCCTTATCGGCTATCAATTCTATGTTTCTATGAGGGAAACAGTGCCTCCATGGGATCTAAATTTGGTTCTCTTAAAATTAATTAATCCCCTTTTGTGCCCCTGTTCTCTGTGGAGCTCAGCTTTTTGCCTTGAAAGATAGTGTTCATAGTAGCCATCATTTTTGTAAGACAGTACTCCCAGATTTACAGGCATTCTCATATATTATGGGATTTATGCTCACACAATGGGACACAGGAAGGAAAATGGCATTTGTGCCATTCTACTGGGAAAAGCAACCTGATTCTAAAATGACTAATTATGATTCTAAAATGACTAACTATTGCTTTTCCCAGTTTTAAAATGGCTGCCAAGATTGCTCATTCATACCAAGAGAGTTAAAAAGAGCTTCTTATTGGACCAGCACCTTGTGACTCCCTCAGATCCATCAGGCACATTTGCCTAATTAAAAATCATGCCCAGGCTGTCTTTTATCAGGTGCTATAAATGTGCCAGCATTTTGTGACTGTGGTCCTTAAATCTGCAGGTCCACAATAGCAAGAAGCAGTGTTCTGGTCTAGTCCTCCAATGGTTTTACTCACTGTGCAGTTTGATTTGTATAATGCAGGGCAGGTGATGAGCGATGCATGGCAGAGCAGCAGCCAGCAACACAAGAGGGTGCAGATCTGAAGTGAAAGAGGAGACAGAGCCTTATTTCCTTTCAGAACCAACAGGGAGCTACACAACAAAGCCGATGAGCCATGAGGTTACTATTTTCAGGACTTTAATGCTCTGGCCACTTTGGACATCATGAGGCTTTTTTTGGTGGGGGTCATGTAAACCATACAGAAAAGAAATGTAGACTTAAAAAATACCCAGCAAAACACTGATTGATGGGCCTCATGATGGTGGTGGTGGGGTTAACTGGGCCAATATTCCAAACATAAGAACATTACACAGGAGTTAAAAAAAGTTCTAACGCTGTGGCTACATGGTATTATGTTGTGGCAGGTGGTTCCAAGTAATAATACTATTAAATGTTGCGGTTTGGGCATATTAAATTAACATGAGTAAACAGCTGACATTGTGGACCCTGCAATATAAGCAAATTCAATTGACCTAATGGCCTTTTTCTGCTGGCTTCATCATACATTCATATGCTTATACAGATAAGGAGAAACTACACAGCCTATGTGAGAAAAGGGCGTTGGTTTTATGTGCAAAAGACAGAATAGCCAAGAACTGAAAACACAAAATTGTTTGTCACTCATGGTGAAGTAGGGAAAGGTAAACCAGCAGCTACAAAGGCAGTCTCTCATTGTATTGTCTCTATATACAGTTCTGATATGAGAAGAGAATCAAAGTGTCACCTAATGGTTTAAGGGCACATTCCACTTGAGCTATGTCTGCAACTGTGACAACATTAAAGGGGATACTTTTGCACAAAGTGTGTATGGCAGCTGCTTGGGCCATGGTACACACCTATACTTCTCATTACCATCTAGGCATCCAAACTAGAAGGGATGCCAAACTTGGAACTTCTGTTCTTCAGAAAATGTTTCCTAATGAGGTTCTAAACTCTGCCTCCCAAGGTACTATTTGGAGTTTGCAATCTGTATGACATCATCAATATGTACACCCTCATTGTTAGAAGAAAAAATACTTACTATAGTTATACTGTTTCTTCTAGAGGGTGTATTAGTGAATCAAACAGCCCCCATCTCCCCTTCTGGAACTTCAGTACAAATGTTGTTTTTTTTGGAACAAATCAAATCAAGTATTTTTCAAAAATGTGTCTATTGCTTAAACATTTGTACAATTTGAAACTTTGCAGTTTATACCATTTATCATACAGTGATTATAATTATTTTATTGCATTTACATTCTGTAAGAATTCATAGAATAGGTTAGTTGAGTGATCACTGATCTCTTCTGGTCTTTAACTATAAATTTGTCATTAGAACACTAAGGGGAGCATGACCACAGTGCCAAGTTTGTTGTTATACTTTTTATTCAAAGTTTTTAAGGTAAGAGAGGGGGAAATTATTTAACCAGGAAAAGCACAGTAAGCCACAGCTCATTTCCAGGTGCAACCTGGGAGTACAAGGAAGTTAAGTGACTTGCTCAGGGTCACACAGTATGCAAGTGGGGGTTGATAGGATACAGATCCAGGTCTCCAGGTATGCAGCTCAGTGCCCTTAACCACTACACTACACTGCCTCCAAAGTAAGAGAGATAGCTCACAGGTAGTCAGATTACAGCCTTTAGCAATACATGTATAGTAGAGGGTCACATAATCATTGCATAAAACTCTTGCAAGTCTCAAAAATTCGCAGTGATCTATAAAACATACATTAATCACAACAGAAATAAAAAATAATGAGACACTTGCTTTTTGGTTATCATGACAGGGCAGTAGCTGGGCTCATGTCTCCACTATGCAACATTAAAGAAATGACAGGCAATAACTATATACAGTAACAGAGTAAGTGCTGTCTACAAGGGACGAACAAGGACCAAACCTGCTCACAATGGACATGTACAGTGGAGTCAGCCGCGATGAAGCATAGTAACTTGCACTAATGACATGTCACAAAATCCTGTGTGATAAAAGGGCTTAATTGCCTTTGACATACAATGGCCCCTGCAGTAAACTGCAGCATTCAATGATAAACAAACAATCCAAAAATACCAGCGCACACCAACCTCCCCCAACAACATAGCATATTTAAACTGTCCACTGCCAAAATTGGCTATATTTAATTTTAGCTCCATGTAATGAGAGGGTCCTCTTAGTTTCAGACTGGAATTCCAATGTGAGTAAGTCAAACCACCAACCCATGGTTTAGTTCTGACTCTAACTTTCCAACTTTCAATTGCCTCAAGGGCTAATGTACCTAACTGGCTCCTTCTATGCACTGAGCTCCCATCAAGGAATTTACACAGGTGTTCAAAGGAAGCATGCTAGAAGGAGCACCACAGACTCCCAAAACTCAAACAAATCCAAAAATAGCATGCTCAAACCTTTTATGTTGCTTCACACACTAGAATTCACATTTCTACTAAGGGGTGCTGCTGGGTTGTGGCATATAACAAACAATCCAAAAATACCAGAGCACACCAACCCCCCACCAACATAGCATATTTAAACTTTCCACTGCCAAAATTGGCTATATTTACTTTTAGCTCCATGTAAGGAGAGGGTCCTCTTTGTTTCAGACTGTAATTCCAATGTGAGTAAGCCAAACCACCAACGTCATGGTGGGACCCAAGGTTTAGTCCCTACTCTAACTTTTCAACTTTCAAATGCCTCAAGGGCTAATGTGCCTAATTGGCTCCTTTTATGCACTGTGCTCCCATCAAGGAATTTACACAGGTGTTCAGAGGGAGAATGCTAAATAGAGCACTACAGACTCCCAAAACTCAAACTGCAGCACCCCTTAGTAGAAATGTGAATTCTAGTGTGTGAAGCAACATAAAAGGTTTGAGCATGCAATTTTTGGATTTATTTGAGCATTCCATGACATTCTGCAACATTTCTGCATTGCATCCTGGCTGTCACATCTGTAAGTATGTGGTGATGTATTTTTAGAGTGTGAATGGGGAGGGGTCTCACTGAGATCCAAAATTGATTGCCTGATTGAGTTAATCCTATCCCTACTCTAGGGAAAGGGGGAATTGTCCAAGAAGGCTGTACCCCTTCTTGATTGGTTTGGTGAAAATAGGTGTTTAAGCTGGACTCAACTTTGTTGTGCCTTTCCACAGAGTTTGACACCATGTGAGACATGCACTCATAGATGGTCAGATGGGCCATAGGTGAAAGTAATCCATTAATGGGTAGAATTTTTGTGGTGCACCACCTATATGCCAGCAAACATTTTGCCTCTATACTGGCATGTATCACCAGGTCATACTGACATTTCAGTAAGTGCAAAGCATATTGTATTGACCCCAAGAGAAGGATTCCAGGTGACAGGAGGACATGTGCCTTAAGGATCATTCTCAGAATGGAACATATACCTGGCCGATAGTTTTTTAGGGTTGGCCATGATCACTGAATGTGAAAGAGGTCTCCTTGAGGCTTATCACATCTCCCAGCACTTATCCATAGGAATGAGGTGAGCAGAATATAATACTGCTGGAGTGTGGTACTAGCGGTGTAGCACATTATTCTATAGGATCCTACTATGGGAGTCTCTAATAGGATCACGAGTTACTCTCCAGTAGACCTGCCAATCATCATCTATGTCTTGGGCCAGGGCTGCCAATCTGAACCCTTTTGCTTGAGTTGTGTGGTCAGGTATATGGTCCTGGATTAGGCAGTGGATGGTGCCAGCCCACCCATTCAACTTAGACATCCAAGAGAAAGTGGGTGCAGCTGCATATGAGTCTGTGCCTTCCTGAGCTGGTTCAGTGGTGAGGACACAGCACTACCCAGCTGGAGATATCTCCAGAATTCTGATCTGTGTAGGCTGTATCTGGTCTGAAGGCCTTGAAAGAAGACCAGGGTAATAATACAGGGGAGGAGGAGGAGATCTACCGGGGTTGAATGCCTTTGGATTTCCAATGTTAAACTAAGGATAACTAAGGAAAGGTAAAGGAGCAAAAGAGCATAACTGCTAATAAGAGCTCCTATCTTTTACCCATAAAAACATAAGGTGTTATTTGACAACAAGAAAGTATCGAGATTTTTTTTTTAAAGTTTGTTTGCTTTCAGAGATAATCACAGATGTGGGGGAATTAAGTTCCATGGCCTACTGACCCTTTGAGAAAAAAGTAGGCCCTTTTAGTAGTTACAAACTCTTATCTTTCTAATTGCAGTAGGTGTCCCCTGGTATTAATGTTTATCTGTTTGAATTCCAGTCCTGTTTCTGACATGATCTGTTGATCCTTAATTACCTCTCTGGTGAACCGAAGGTCGCCTCTCATCCTTCTTCTTTCCAGAGACATTAGCCCAAATTTTTTTGTCATCAAATGAAAGAGACTGGCATCCCTGTATGTATTTTGTGACTTTTCTTTGAATATTTTCCATCTGGGCAATATCTCTTTTTTTATAGGGGGGACCATAGTTGGGATGAAAAGTCCAGTAGAGGATGAATACAGGCCCTATATAGAGGCAGAATAACTGTTTGATCTCTTGAATTAATGTTGTGCCTAATAGACTACCACACCCTATTTGCTTTGTTTATGTTTTCTGTAATTTGTTTATTGAAGGAAAAGTCACTAGTAATTATAATACCTAAATAATTTTCCTCTTGTGACTTGTTTTAGTGTATGACTGGTGAGCCTTTGGTTTTACTTTGGGTTATTGATGCCAAAATGTATTATGTTGCACTTGTTTAAACTGAATGACATCCCCCAATGTTTGACCAGTTGTACACTTTGTCTAGGTTGCTTTGCAGACAGCTAATTTCATCAAGTGTACTGCAAGGGCCCCCAATCTTGCAGTCATCTGCATGTTTGATAACCCAGCAGTCCAGATTTGATGATAAATTAGCAACAAAAATCTTAAAAATTAGGGGGACAATACTGAACCTTGGGGAACTCCACTATATACTGGTTTCCAGTTTGACAAGTAACCATCAATAATTACGCTCTGTAGGTGATCAAGTAACCAGTTAAGGATCCAAGTGATGTAACAGAGTTACATATTTGTAGCAATAAGTTTGTTTATAAGGGCCCAGTGTGGTACAGAGTCAAAAGTTTTTTGAAATCTAAGTATATCACATCACACAGAATTTTTTATCAAGATTTAAACTTATGTTTTCATAAAAACTAATTGAGTTAGTAGTACAGGAACGTCCTTTAATGAAACCATGCTGGGTAGGATCAAAACTGCCAAGAGCTAAAGATAGTCTGTCTTTGATGATATCTTCCATCAGCTTACAAATAATGGGGGCAACACCAGTGGGTCTATAGTTATCCCTATCACCCCTATCTCCTTTTTTAAAAGGGGCACCACATTCGCCCTCCTCCAGTCGGTAGGTACTTACCCAGTCTGTATGCTATTATCAAATATAAATTTTAATGGGAGGGCTAGGAGTTTTTTCATGATTCTGCTTATGTCACCAGTGATTCTGTCAGGTCCAGGAGAGGAACCAGCTTTAATATTATTGAGTTTTTCATTAATTTCTTTGATGGAGAATTCCACTTCTTTTGAGTTTGGGATCATTGGTAACTTTATTGCCGTATGAGGGGCGTTGACAACTCTGCAAAAATGATCATTTAGAGAGTTTGCCATGTCTGTAGGATTATTAATAGTAAGATTATTGATTGATAATGGACATACTGTACATTTATATTTTTTTTAATGAATTTATGTAACAGAAAAAGATTTTATTTTTTCCTTTTGATGCATGGGCTGTTAAAGTCTGTTCAGCTAATTTTTTGTGGTCCTAATTTCCTGTTTACATTTTCTTTGAATTTTTTTAGGGCCTTCAAATGGGTAGACAATTTATTAATCTGACATTTTTTAAAGATTCTTTTCTTTAGTATGGCCCAGTGGTGCTAAGGGTTGAAGCACTGGATGCCACACTTCACACCACACTGGTGACTCAAGTTCGGGATTGAACCTGGGCCATCAGGGATCAGATGGCGGGAGGGTGCAGAGCAGGGTCAAAGTGTCACAGGGTAGCTCTCCTCTCCAGAGAGGGAAGTGAGGGTTCCCTGGCTCTTGGCTGACACCCGGTGGAGGCTAGGTGGCAGCGCCAGGCCACAAGGGAGCTCTGGTATCAGGCCTGGTGGTTGGAAGGGGCCATTACTGGAGTTGTGGTGTGCATGTGTGTCTTCACGTGCATGTGTGACCACGTTCCGGGGTCCTGGGGTAACGGCGAGAAAATCACAAATACCAAGTGTTCCTGTTGCCATGAAAGGCACAGGAGGCAATGGGGAAGCAAAAAGCTATATGGAAAAAGAAAAAAAAAAGATTCTTTTTTTTATGAGTTTTGTTATTTTTTTCAATAGCCATTTAGGTTTTAATTGTGAGTTGCTATGTTTTGTGAGAAAGTGGGCATCCATTGATTTGTCATTTATAAAATCTTGTATTTCAAGGTCAACCACTTATTTTCAGCTGAATTAACTTTAAAGGCCAGGTACCAATCAATTTGTGACAGGGATTCATCTATTGATTTCACATCCGCCCTGTTAGAAGTATAAATTTTAGTTGTTGATTTAGATTTTGAGTGGTTAATAACGAAATTAAATTGATCAGAATTATGCTTGCTGTTACCCAGTGGAGTAGATACATAGCACTTTGTGAAATTAAGGTTTTCAGAGCCGAGTATGATATCCAGAATATTACTGCCCCTAGTGGGGTTATTGACATATTGCTTCATGGACAGTTCTTTGCATAATTCAAGAAAATGTCTTGATTGTACATGGTTTGCATTTTTTGTTAACCCAGTTAATGTCTTCAAAATTTAGGTCACCCATGAAGATGACCTCTCATAAGTCAGTAGCAGTTTTCAGTTCCTTCATTATTTCTTCTGTTATGGATTAATGAGAGTTTGGGGATGGTAACATAAACCCAAGAAAAATCTGCCAAAGGAACCCTTATCAATTTTTGTTCATATGGTTTCTGTCTGGGTGGAGGACTTACTTTTATTGGAAACCTCACTAGAGTGAAGACACGTGTTTATATATAGAGCAACCCCACCCCCTTTTCTTTCATTTCCACAAAGCTGAAATAAATCATATTCTGGAATATTCCCAGTTGAAATGCTGCCCCCACCTTATTGCAGTGGTTTCCTAGTGTTGATGGCAGGTTGTCTGTTTTTGAAGAGCCTAGAGGTTGAGTTTGGCATGAGTCCTAACATCAACTTTTTTCCTTGTAGGCAAGTCTGGAATTGTGTCCTGAGGTGGAGGGGGAGCCACCTGGTCCCATTGTAGAGGGAGCATGTATGGGTCAGATGGTCGGCTCCCAGGACCAAGCATCGGGCCTTATTGAAGAGTGTTTTCACCCTTTTTAGGGCTGTATCAGAGCCAGCCCCATAGATCACAAAGCTGTAATTAATGGTCAACAAAACCGAACAACAAGTAACAAGTTTTAAGGCGTACAGGAGCATTGAGTGCCTGTGTCGGTAAAGAACACTTAGTTTTGTGTTTGCCATTTTGACAACTTGGTCGATATGCAACAAGAAAGTGAGGGTGTCATCCAGGTGTATCCCAAGGTATTTAAAGGTGCTGACTTGCTCCAAGATATCTCCTTTGTGGTTCTTTATTAGGAGCAGTCCATATTTCTTCTTGCTCTGTGGAACTGTGAAGAGCATGCTTTTTACCTTCTTATAGTTGAGCAATAGTTTATTAAGTGTGAACCATGATTCCAGCAGACAGAAGTTTGCTTGCAGTTCTGAGGTGATAGAGGACTGATTACTGCCGGGTACTGAGATAATGGCATTGTCAGCGTAGAGCACAATGTGTGCCAGGCAGGCAGAGGGTAGGGAGTTAATGAAGAGGCTGAACAGGAGTGGCCACAGAATTGATCCTTGGGGACACCAAGGTTCACCTCCCTAGGTTCTGAGAGTTTGCCATTTATTTTCACTCTTCGTGTCCTGTGTGTGAGGTAGCTGCCAAACCGCACCATTGTGTCAGTGGATAGGCCTGTGGATAGTAGACAGTTTAGGAGTAGTTGATGGTTAACAGTATGAAAAGCCTTTGTGAGGTCTATAAATATAGATCACACTGCCAGGCCATTATCTATGGCATTGTACAGTAGATCTGAGAGGTGTAATCATCCAAGGTGGTAATTGTGGAGTGATTTTTATGGAATCCATGTTTCTGTGCACAGAGACGGTTGTGCTTTTCCAGGTGTTCTGTGAGTTGATAGGAGACCACTCACTCCAGGGCTTTGGGGAGTTGGGGGAGGATAGATATGGGCCTATAATTGGCCAGGTTGGGTCTATCTCCAACTTTAAAGATGGGGGAGACCAGCGCTGCCTTTCATCTGTCTGGGAACACAGACATTCTTAGTGAGGCATTAAATGCCTTAGTGAGTGGAGTAGTGAGCTCATTTAGAGTTAGGGTGACCAACCTTATGTCACCTAGGTTACTCCCCATCCTAGTCTTCCCTAGGACTGGTTTGACATATTTCAGGGTCTCAGCCCTTGTGATCAGCCTGAAGTAGAAAGAAAGAGTGATGTTGTTTGGGGGAAGGAAGGAATCATGATGGGTGGCTGACTGGGAGGTGTGAGGTAGTCCTTAGATAGCATGCTACTAAGGTCAGTGAAGGCAAGGTTAAATGCATCTACAATGTCACTGGGTTCCTGAAGTGTACTGGCTGAAGCTCTGATTAGGTCAGGTGGAGCTCTGGATGGAGGCCTTCCCTGTGAGCAATTTCACAGAATTCCAGATCTCCCTGCCATTGCTCCAATTCTTGCTAAGTAGGTTGATATAGTATGATGCTTTGTCTGATTGGATGAGCTTCATACATTTGTTCCTGGCTGCATTGTAGGTGACGATGTCAGTCTGTGAACCAGTTGCCTTAGCCTTATGCTGCAGGTTGTCCCTGTGTTGCATAAGCTCTAGGTGGGAGCCCAAGAGCCACGGGTTAGTGGACCCTCTTACTTTTTTGGTCTTATATGGGTCGAAGTTGTCACAGGCCTTAGTGGAGGTCTTAAGAAAGTATTCCAATGCTTGGTTCCAGTCCTTTCTCTGTCAAGTGGTGACCAGTCTATCAGCATCAGGTATTGCTTGAAGGCATCAAGTTGACCAGTTCTCAGTGATTGATTTCTTGAGACTTGGAGTGTGCATTTAGTGAACTTGTTAGTCCAGGTGCAAATAACCAGGGATTGGTCACTGAGGGAGTCTAGTAGGATTGAAGCTTCAGAGATATGATCAGGGCAAGTGGTGAGAAGCCAGTCAATAAGGGTTCTGGTGCCCATTCGGTAGTTATGCCTGGTGGTTTGTGTGACCATTTGTGTGAGATATAGATCTGATATTTGGTCCCTTACAGCTGATGTTTCTTTGGACTTCCAGTTAATGTTAAACACCCCAACTATGTGATGTTCCCATTTTTTCTTAGACTGCTCTTGATGGCTGATAAACTGCTCAAGGCAAGTGGTGTGTTTGGCAGGGGGTATGTAGACAGTAGAGAGTAGCAGGACCTTGTTTTGTTGGCCTGTGGTGAACTTAATGTCCAAAATTTGTGCTTCCTTGGATTGCAGGCTGCTAGGCAGTATTTGTTCTTAATATCACTTTTGAGATAAACTATACAGTACCCCCCCCCCCGCACGCTTGGTCAGACGGTCCTGGTAGAATGTTGTGCAGCCTTCCAAAGCTACTGTTAAATTGAGTGTAAAGTTCCAGTCTAACAAATGTCTACACTAGTTCAGGGAGGTGGGGGAAAGGTCAGTGCTTACTCTCCATTTGGCAAGGCATTCTGAGTGCTGCTTTCTTCTGCTGCAGAAGATACGGAGGAGGCCAGAGGGACCACCAATGTCACCACTGAGGCCAGCAACTGGTGTTTGGGAGTAGAAGCTGCTGAGATTCTGTTGATTCAGTGAGGCAGGTTGCTGGCCATCTGGTTCTGTGGTTTTAATGACATCTGCAGAGGGAGGTGTGGCCAGGAGATGTGTATTCCTGTTTAAGACCAGCGGGCTGGAAAGTCCTTCTTCTCCATCATCTGAGGCCTTGCTGTAGCTGTGGCTCTGCAACCTCACCTGTTGTTGCAATGTGTCCCTACAAGAACGCCCTCAGTTACAGCTCTGCCATTTGTTTTTTGGCAGCTGCATCCAGGCCTCCTCTTCCTCATGTTCAGCAGGCATGGGGTCCCAAGAAGCAGAGAGAGAAGAGTTCATCTCTGTCTGTGTTGGGGTAAGGCCTTCTTCCACTGAGACTGGGGATTAGTAGTGCCACAGCTGTAGGCCAGTTGGTCCTGATATAGTCCATTACCACCTCAGGGGTATTAAAGGTCATGGGGACACTAGTACACACCAAATGGAGCAGAGATAGGCATCCCAGGGTTAATGGAACTCTGGCTCTGTGGAGGACCAGGATGGGCTTCTGTGAACACCCAGTACCAGGTGATGAGGTCTTTGGAATAGTCTTGAAAGTCCATCATCTGGTATCCTTGCCAAGCCATACTGCCAAGTTCCCACACTCTTCTCAGGATGTCCTGTTTAACTGGGAAGCAGAGGAAGTGGGCAGTGATAGGTTGCTGGCATTGCAAGAACAAGGGGACACAATTTGAAGATAGAAGGGGGGATAGCTCAGGGGCAATGTGAGGAAGTATTTTTTTCACAGAGAGAGTGGTGAAGGTTTCGAACAGCCTTCCTGAGGAAGTTGTGGGGTCTAAAACTGTGGGAGAATTCAAGAATGCATGGGAAAGACATAAGGCAATTCTTGTGGGGGGGAGGTAGGAAGAAATAGACTGTTGGTTAACTAGGATCTGCAGCTTATCCTATAGGTAGGGAAATGAGCAGACTAGGTGGGCCAAGCAGTCCTTATCTGCCATCAAAGTCTATGTTTCTATGCTTCTCCTTGTTTGGGTTAGGGAGTCAGAGACCTGTGGGCCCACTCAATAACAAACTTGGGGTTACTGGGTAATTTCAGCAACTATGGGAGGGCATGGCAGAGAAAAGCAATTGTCACCCAACTCTATCTTTTCAGGAAAGCCAATGAACCAAAACTTATTTCATTAGCCTGTGATCTCTAGATTGTTAATCTTCTCTTGCAATGTCTGTAACTGCTTTTCTTTTTCTCTGAACAGGGCCCTCAAGTTGTGGCAGGAGGTTTCATTTGTTGGTACCTTCTGTCCTGTAGCATGGTTCGGGTTTCCGGCTGGTTGATATTTTTTTATTTTGAAGGAAGCCTAATTTAATTATTTTCATTCTAATAGAAGCTGGGAGACCACCAACCCCACCTTATCAACTGGGAGGACCACCATCATGGTTGCGATGTTATCACCACATCCAGTGTGGAGCTGAGGACAGGAAGCAGAATCACAATTGTCTGTTCATAATGTAAGTGAGACTCAGTAAAGTTTGGTATCAAACTTGAAGAAGGAGACTTCAGCTTTCAAATATTTGCATCAGAAAAGTAAAAGTATGTCAGGAAATGTCCAGATGACTAGCAATTAGGGACTGATGGATAGGAGAGTCTGATTTATGTGGCCATCTTGTTCAAGGGCTAACCATGCCCCCTTTCCACACTGCAGAGTTTGAATTTTAATATTCTAAATTTCTGTCACCAGGGCAATACTCAAGGGTGAGATGTTGCAATTTGTATGACTCACTGATACACCATCTAAAAAACATCATTACTATAGTTAGTATTTTTTCTTTTTAGTTGCAAATGGTTGGGATGCTTCATTGATTTTGTAACTCTGGAATAATCTGGCAGTCCATTTGGACTCTTCAGTCCTTAAAGAATAATTTTCTGGTGGCCAGCCCGGTGGTACTGAGGGCGGAGATGCTGGACGCCACACCTCATGCCATGCTGGCGACCCAGGTTTGGGAGTGAGCTCAGGCGCCATGGGTCGGCAGGGAGAAAAGGGGATCAAGCATCCCCAGGATGGCTCTCCTTTCCTGGGGGGAGGGTGCTGGGGGTGTCCAGTATCCCACTGGCCCCAGGTGGAGATCAGGGGTACTGCAGGATCCTGGACTAGCAATGAGGGGGAGCATGGCAGACACCGGTGGGGTTGCTGTGCACCTTGGCATCACCACATGTCACATTCGGGGGATTGAGGAAGCATCCGAAAACCCCCTGGGGACCAGATAGGTGATGGCATCCCAGTGCCTTGACCACCACATGCCCAACACTGGGCCTGTTCCTCTGCCCCTTGATCTCCTTGTGGGTTTGGGTTGGGGGCCCGTGGGGAGCACTAACACCTTTGATGGAGCAGATGGTCACAGTGGGCAGTAGAGCGGCAGGTGAGTGGACTGTCTAAAAGAGTTTTGGTCCTCGGGAGACATAAATGGATTCAAAAAAAAAATATATAATTTCCTGCTTAATATATTTTTTACAAATGCACTGTTTTGAAACAGAGTGTTTTTGTGTTGGAAAAAATTAGCAGATTGAATCCATTTTATGCATTTTGGAGGGAGAGTGATTAGGAACATTTTCCCATAGGCCTGCTTTCATCTGAACTGAGCATGCATCTGTCTGTGCAATCAAAGAGACATCTTGTTGGAGTCAGACATGCTTTTAGCTTGTCTCTGGATGAATTGATTTGCCTTTCATCAGAAAACCAGCAATATTAACATTTTTAGGCCTTGCACACACATCCTTTTTTTTAAATTGTTTAACCAAGTGAGACACACTAAGCTGAAAGCTTGTTTATAAGTACAACCTGGGAGCACAGGGAAGTTAAGTGACTTGCTCAGGGTTACACAGTATACAAGTGGGGGCTGTGGGATTCAAACCCAGGTCTCCAGATTTGCAGCTCAGAGCCTTAAACCACTGCACTATACTTCCTCCATATCTGCACATTTTTGTAGCAGAAAGGTAAGCCTCTGCTGCTGCTCAATATTGTTACAATTTTTTCCTGTTGTTCTTTTGATATTATTTTTGAAGGACATTAACCCATAATTCATTTGATAACAGACATGCCAGCAGTGAGTACTAACTCCGATATGCCATAGCATTTTTCTCCATACAGAAAATGAATGTATTGTAATAGGTTTTAGTTTAGTAGCTGAGGCAAGTGCCATCAGCCTATAACTTTTCAGTTTTAGTTAAATCCTTAGTGCCAGTAAATGACACCTCACAAGTGGATTAGCATATTTTATTCTTACTCTGTGTGGTGAACAATGAACATCATAGTGCCTTTATAATAATATTTTTAGCTATAAATTCAGTTTATTACTAAGAAATCTTTAGTGCTAACAGTGAGGGCCAACTCAACTGGCATAGCACATTATTTGTTTTGCATTTGATTGTAAATGAAGTGCATCATAGCTCTTAAGAGTAAGGACAGCAGAACTGAATTTAGTTTCTCACCCAAAAAAAAAAAATTGTGCTAGCAGTGAGTGTCATATCTCAAGTGGCATAGCATGCAATTGTTCTCATCAAATTGCATAAACATAATTCCTGTGGCTAGGGATATTAACCCTGAACTCAGTTTCCTACTGAGAAATCTCAGGTGCTAGCAGTGAGTGCCAACTATCAATTGATGAAGGGTATAACTGTTATACAGCAAAGTGTGTGTGTCATAGTTCTGAGGCAAGGGTCATAACCCAAAATTCAGTTTCTCACAGAAAAATGTTTTATTACTTTTTGTTCCTCCAAAACAATTAATTGGCCTGGGCTTCATCATGAATTGAAAGAACAGTCTGTTTCACTCTTTGTGCTGTCTTACAGTTCATTGCTTTGAATTGTACTAAATTTAAAATGACAACATGCCACATGGCCATGGTACAGTGCTGAAAACCAAAACATTACTCCTGACCATAGCAAATTGACCTTTTCCATGAAAACACTAGAGCTTACAATTTGGTAAATCTACTGTTGTCGGATATTATCAGGAAGATTAATTTGCTTCAATTAGAGGTGTGTGCTTTTCATTAGCAGGTAATAGTGGTGCAAGCATTTGTGATAGGCAGCAACTGGCACAGTTTAGGCACTGAGGCTTGTCTTGTCATGCTGTTGGACTCCAAAATTATGGATGCATATGTGCAGGGTATTTTATAGTCATATGATATCACCAAAGTTCAGAGTGCCAGGAAAGAAATACCAGGGAGTATGACCTGCATGATGTCAGATTATGGTCATAGCACTGTCAAAGATGACTCTGAGGACAACATTTGCATGAGTCTATGGATTTAGTGGTGGATAATAATGAGCAGAAACAGTCTAAAGTTCAGGCGCTACTCTGAAAGCCACATTTGTAAACAAACTGCTCCACTACACAGTTTTTAAATCAAAATATATGATTTATTCCAAGCTGGAATATAATTCTTTCACTGCCTCACACTGCCCCAGTGCTACGGCTTCTAGCCTTCCTCAGGAACCCCCCGAGGAAGACTAGAAGCCGAAAGAACTGAGTCAGTGTGAGGTGGTGAAAGAATTATATTTTAGCTTGTAATAGATCATTTATTTTGATTTAAAAACTGTATTGGAACATTTTTTTCTATAAACATGGCTTTCAGAGTAGCGCCTGAATTTTAGAATGTTTGTGCATCTCTATGGGTTTGCAACCCTTCAGTGAGTGCACCACTCCATTTCATGAGCACAGGTAAAAGTTTCTGGACTGGTAATAATGAGCACCAGGATCTTTACTGGGTACCTAAGGCTGCAAAGAAAATTTCCTGAGAAGGAAAAGGTCCAGCAGGTGGACGTTTATCTAAGAGAGAATTAGATACTGCAGATGTTTGGGTTGCTCCAGCTGATGCCATTATACTGCATAGTACACGCCAGAGGATTCCAGCTCAATGTGTGACCTTGAGAAAGAAACTGCTACTTGCTCTGATGTCACAGTCTAAGAGGGAAGGGCCTCTCAAAAGACCAGTGTAATGTTATAGTGTGGATGCTCAAATCACTTATGTGGGACTGTTTGTAACTCCAGAAAGATGAGAGAATTACTGTCACTGAAACAGAATTTGTTGGGAGATGGTTTCTGTATAGTCTGTCTCCACAGACCCTAACTGGTCTCCAGTGACCTTCCATCCCTCCTCCCTGCCTATTTACTAATATTCCTCTATGTCAATCCCATTGTAACAACTTTTGTATATGTTTTTGTTCTTTTATGTTTAATTTTTATTATCAGCTAGTCCTCTGTAATATTTCAGATAAGATAAAACTGTATGGTGAATATAAGGTTGTTTACTACTGAAGCACAGACCTGAGGCAGACAGCTGGGAGTCATTTGGCCAAACAATATAATTCCTGTCAACTAAAGAGTACTTACACTTCAAAGAAGTGAATTGCATTCATAATATTATGCTCTGTTTTGAGTGTAAACAAAGTCAGAGCAGGGGAGATGGACCCCCCCATAGGCTTTACCAGATGGGAAGACAAAAGGCTGGACATTGCAATGCACAAAACCAGGGTCAGGAGTACAAATCCAGTTTGGACCAGTTTTCCAGATAGGAAGGTTTCCAGGAGACACCGAGCATGTCAAATCTATGTTAGTGCAACATATCTGATGATGCATCATGGAGGGCTGGCAGCTGAAGGTTTTTGAAGACTTGCCAGACCTTAACAAGTTTGTTTTGGGACTTCAAGCAGTTGCCATCTAAGGCTCAAGTGTGCCCTGATTCACTAAGATCCTGTGTGGTAAGAAATATCTATACTATGTTAGTCTTATGACGCTATAGCAATAGTTTTTATATTTGTTTCTGCTGCTGTGTGCAGACCATTTCCTTTTTAATTTCTGCAGTAACCCTATAATTCCCATGGTCTTTGTGTATTGTGATATCCTGTAGATTGTGTAAATATTGTGAAGTAGTAAATATTATTTTATATACGTCATGCCTCTGTGACTGAATCTTTTGGGAAATAAGTAACTGTTGATTTTTACAAATCCATGAGCCACCGCTGAAGAGGGAGCAAACTTCTACAGTTATTATAGTCAAAGAAGTGAAGTGTTGTCTCAGGAGTGAGCAACTGGAGAAGGTTGTGCCCATAGCTAAGGGAATTCTGTACTGAGTGAGCAGTGACGATGGTGGAATTTGGACTGAGAAAGTCTCAAGGTAAGAAAATCACTTCTGAGTGGTGGCAGCTACTAAAGTTCCCTTACTGGTGTGAAGGGCTGAGAAAATTGGCAACCTGTTGCAGACTGCATCCTGAGTGTGGACAGGTTGTGAGAAACTGGTGGTGTGGATTTGAAAGGGACTGTCAATAACCTAGCTAACTATTCAGTCACAGAACAGGATATTACATAAGGGAACACAGAGTACACAACTATGGTTGTTATTATTTTTAGCAAGAATAGTTAGAGAGAAGACATTAAGTCTGGATCATATGGAAGGCTCACCTTGCTAAACTTGCAAGAGTTATGCAAAAGAAGAAGGATAGATAATAAGGAAAGCCAATGAAAGGTGGAACTCATACAAATCCTTGAGGGTAGTGACCAGGGATGTGCCCTAAAAGTGGTCATTGCTAACAGAAGGCAAGAGACAGAGGCTGGAGAGCACAAAGTGTGCCAGAGCAGGGAACTGAGGCAGATTTGTAGGTACAGAGGTTGAACCTGAAGCTTGCCTGATTCAAGCAAAGGTTCAGACAGAGCAACAGAAGATGAAGCTGGAAACAGAGGCGTGAGAGAAGGAGAAGGAGAAGGAGAAGTGAAATGTTGATGCAGAGAAGTGAAAGGCTGAGGAATGAGAGAAAGAACACCAGCATAAGATATAAATGAAAGAATATGAGCATGTAAGAGAGAGGGAAATTCTGCACCAGAGGACAACACCAAATACTGTGAAGAATGGCATGAGGAGCTTGACCCAGAAAGCCAAAACTAATTCTAAAATCTTTCCTGGATATCACGAGGGGGTGATCTTGATTTGTTTTTAAGATCTTTTGATAGCATTTTTGGGCAATTTGAACTGGGCAGGGTTTCTTGGATACCTTATCTATTGCCACAGTTTACAAGCAAGGCACTAGAAGCTTTAGCTAGAATGGATAATGAGGACTGCATGGACTATGATTAAGTGAAAAACCCTCACTAAAGCATTTTATGTTAACTCTTGATGCCTAAAGGTAAAACTTTAGAAGGTTAAGAAATGCACCGGGAGATAACTATGCTTAAATGTGTGTGCAGCTAAGTAATTTGTTAAGAACATGGGACAAGGGTGCAACAGCTTTCTCTGTAGAGGAAATAAAAGATTTAGTTCTTCTGGAACAGTTACTAAAAAGTGTACCTGAGGAAATGAGAAAATTATTGTTGGACAGAACACTGAACTATGTGAGGAAAACAGCAGAGAGGGCTGATCAGTTCGTATATAGCCAACCATCCTCTCATCAAAAAGGTAATGTGGAGACACATCAGGTGGCTTCAGGGAAGCCCCAGGGGTGCAACCTATAGGTAGCCAGCCTGAGCATGGCCCAAAAGGTAAGCCAAGTGGTTTCAGAGGTAAACAGCAGGTGAAAACAGATGCTACCTCTGCCAGAAACTGGGGCATTTGTTACATGATTGCCTGAAAAAATATGGGAAAAGGTGTGAGTGCTGCTCAAGAGGGGAAGCTTGGGAAACTCCCAGCAGTTAGTGGCCTGTACACAGAATGTAGTGCCATCTTATACCACTGTACACATGCCTCTATGTTTGAAAATGTGATGGTGACCCAGGGATTTAGGGACACATGGATCTACAATTCTATTGTGAAGCAGGATTTGATTCAGGAGGAACAGATCTTGCCTGGCCAGCTTTCTAGAATTAGAGGAGTAATGGGTTCTGTGGTCTCAGTGCCAATGGCCTGAGTCTTTCTAAGCTAGGAAGGCTGACAAGGCATACAGGATTCGGGTGTTGTACCAGATCTGCCAGTGCATGTAATCATGGGTAATGACTTTGATAGCAGGTCCACTATTATGTCAACTAAAGAAATTTTTCAGACTGCACTCAAAAAGAGGGGGGGGGGGTCACAACAAAAGGGGTGGCAGACCCAAAATTACAGCAGATACAGACTCAGTCATGCTCCAAAATGCAAGAACCACACAAAACTCCACAGATTAAACTCAGTAGTTGATTTTAATCCACTGTGTGGGAGCCCCTAGTGCCTCGGCAAAAATGCCTTCCAGGGGTGTTTACATCCTGGTATTCATCAGGTCTTGCATATATACTACAAAGTAATGACATCATAGAAAAAAGTGACCAATCACCTATATACAATAATAATCACAAAAAAAAAACATAAAATTTAAAGACATTTGATGTCACAACTTAATGTTGTGTTATCCATTAACCATACATTACTTATACATTTCAGGACACAAAAGCTGAACATCTGCTCTCTAGTCATAATAAGTATAATGTAAAGAAAGCAGTTAAATACTTAATTCATGGAAGCATTAGACCTTTCTCTTTTTTGTTTTAGCAAAATAATCAGTTTTAAGGATCTCCTTAAAGGGATACACTACAACTGTAATTGCTATATTTACATTGAAAAAAATGCATCACATTCATTTTAAATTCACTAATTTCACTCACAGCCTATTTGCAAAGAGACAGAAGAGGTAGATAGAGTGTATGCAGCCATATGAACTGGAAATAATTCTTACTCGAGGCCGTCTATTCCAGAAAACAGAGAAGTGTAAATACCTGAAAGAATAATAAAAAAGAAGAGAAAAAATACATTTATAAAAATTCTACGTATTATACAGGCTAACAGTACATTTCCTTAGTTCATTTCTGTTTTAACAAGCCCTATAATTGTTCCTAGGGAGAAAAAGTTAACACAGTAGTTTTGCTAAAACTGTATAAACAAGCATTTGTCAATGCCGAACGTTCGCTTGCAGGTATTTGCAGTGGTGTTTGACACGTATGGTGCTTTACCCTAATGCCCAGTGTGATTGCTGGTATTTGCACAATAAATTTTCAGCATGACCTTTTTGTTACCCCCATTGTGCGCTACATAGGCGGAAACACGTTTTGGGCAGGATGTGAAAAATGACAGCTGTACTGCTCGTAAGGAAGTGTGGTAAAATGGCAATGTTGAAAATCTGGAGCGGAAATATTGAAAATTCGCAAACCTATGAGCGTGCGTGGGAACTGTGCAACGCACACTCATAAAACAGTCATTGTTAGGAGAATTTTTTCACCAAATTTTCAACATTGGCATTTGAAAACCTCTGCTAATGAACAGTGTCACTGTGATTGTCTTACTGTGTCCCATACATTGAGTTTGCACACCGACTGCGCCATTGTGCACTACATGGGCGGAAACACATTTTGGGCAGGATGTGAAAAATGACAGCTGTACTGCTCATGGGGAGGTGTGGTAAAATGGCAATGCTGAAAATCTGGAGTGCAAATATTGAAAATCAAGAACGCATTTGAAGCAAGGAACTGCATAACGACGCTGTAAAACAGTCATTTTAGGAATTTTTTCACCAAATTTTCAACATAGCTATTTTAAGACCTCTGCTCATGAACAGTGTCACTGTGATTTTCTTACTGTGTCCCACACATTGATTTCACACACTGACTGTGCCATTGTGTGCTACATGGGCGGAAACACATTTTGGGTGAGATGTGAAAAATGACAGCTGTACTACTCATAAGAAGGTGTGGTAAAATGGCAATGTGGAAAATCTGGAGTGGAAATATTGAAAATTCACAAACCTACGAGCGTGCATAGGAACTGCGCAACACACGCTCATAAAACAGTCATTTTTAGGAATTTTTTCACCAAATTTTCAACATAGCCATTTTAAGACCTCTGCTAATGAACAGTGTCACTGTGATTTTCTTAATATGTCCCATACATTGATTTCACACACCGACTGCGCCATTGTGTGCTACATGGGCGGAAACATGTTTTGGGCAGGATGTGAAAAATGACAGCTGTACTGCTCATAAGAAGGTGTGGTAAAATGGCAATGTGGAAAATCTGGAGTGGAAATATTGAAAATTCACAAACCTACGAGAGTGCATAGGAACTGCGCAACACACGCTCGTAAAACAGTCATTTTTAGGAATTTTTTCACCAAATTTTCAAAATAGCCATTTTAAGACCTCTGCTAATGAACAGTGTCACCATGATTTTCTTAATGTGTCCCATACATTGATTTCACACCGACTGCGCCATTGTGCACTACATCAGCGGAAACATGTTTTGGGCAGGATGTGAAAAATGACAGCTGTACTGCTCATAAGGAGGTGTGGTAAAATGGCAATGTTGAAAATCTGGAGTGAAAATATTGAAAATTCGTGAACTTACGAGCCTGCGTGGAACTGCACTGCTTGCCGCTTGTAAAACTGTCATTTTGGAATTTTTGCAAATTTTTCAACATGGGGTTTTGGAACCCCTTCTCATGAATATTGTCACTGTCATGATGTTATTCAGGCCCGAAGGGTGATTTCACGCAGTGACTGCTCACTGACTTCGAAATCACCCTTTGGGCCCGAATAACACCATGACAGTAAAAACATTCATGAGAAGGGGTCCCAAAAACCCCATGTTGAAAATCTGGTGCAAAAATTCCAAAAAATGCCTGAGATATGCAATAAAGTTGAAACCCCCCTATCTAGCCCATTATACAGTTTACCGGCATTTCCTCAGTTCGCGGTCGGCTTTGAAGAGTGCAGACATGTTCCCGGTCCACCAAAGATTGTCGCGCCGAGCTCTGGAGGTAAGTATGGGGTGAGGGGGGTGTGGGGAGGCAGGGTGCACAGTGAGTGGGCGCGGGTTGTGGAGGGGGGGAGACTGCGTGGGACCGTTTTTACTTTACAGGTTTTTTTTTTTCATTGACGAAGAGGGACATTTGCCACACTGGAGTGGGCTCCCAGCATGGCACAAGGATGGCTGAGGGGGCCAAGGAACCGACGGGGGATTGGGTACCCCCCCGTCGGCAAACAATGGGGGACATTTGCTACGCTGGAGTGGGCTTCCAGTGTGGCAGAAGATGGCTGGGGGGGCCGAGGAGCCGACCGGGGATTGTGCACCCCATCTGCTGACAACGTGGGATGTCTGCCATGCTGGGGTGGGCTCCCAGCGTGGCAGAAGATGGCTGGAGGGGCCGATGATCCGACGGGGGATGGGGCACCCCCATCAGCAAACAACGCGGGACCTTTGCCACACTGGGGTGGGCTCCCAGCATGGCACCAAAGCTTTGTGGGGGCGGTGTGACACCGGGGGGTGGCGTGACATGCTATGTATGACAGCGGTGGTTTTCTTTGAAGCAGAAGACCACTGCTGTCATACACAGCTCCCACACCCATTGGTGCAGGACTGCCACACCTGCTCAATGGAGCAGTGGATTGCAAGGGAGAGGCACACCTCCAAAGTGTGCTACTCTCCCAAAACGTTCCTTGAGCATGCACACAAGTGAACGTAAAAAGGGTATGAAAAAGAGATAGGATTAATTTTATACACACTTCCTTTAATTTCTGACATATTCTGCAGGTGCTTTTAAAGAGACATTCTTTTTATCACCTCCTATATTTCAGAAATGGTTTAAGGTCCCATCTCTCATTAAACTCAAATGGCCTTACAGTGTCTGCCTTAAAAATCCAGGCACTCTCTTTTTGGAGCAGTAGGTTTGATCTGTCTCCCCCTCTAGGGGGGCATTTCACATGTTCTATTCCCATAAATGTGAAGCTGCTTGCATCAGAATTATGTGTGTAAAGGAAATGTCTACTTCTGTTGTGTCTGTTTTATTATTGATTGAATGAACATGTTCCTGCATGCGTCCCTTTAATGGCCTTACAGTTTTGCCTATATAATATATGTTACAGCTACACCATAAAATATAGACTAGAAATGTAGTGGTGCAAGTGACAAAGTCCTGTATAGTGATTTGGACCCCATTAGGTAATGTTAACTCTTTGCCAGTATTCATATACTGGCACACATTGCACCATTTACATCTATGGTTGCTTACTGGTTTTGTTGGCAACCAAGTACCTACTGGTGAATCTCACTTATAGAACTGACTATGTACAAGTTTGTCCTGTAGATCTGAGGTTCTTCTAAAGGTAATCCTTGAAGTATCTGGTAATATTTCTCTCAGGTTTGAGTCAGCTCTTAGTAAGTCCCAGCAGGTCCAAACCATGCTGCCTATTTCCCCTGAAGCTGCATTATAGTCCAAGGAACATGTGATTTTATCTTCTACTTTCCTATCTTTGTTTTTCTTAACTAGTAGCTCTTTCTGTGTTTTGCCTTCCACTTCCTCCAGAGCTTCTGTCAGTACATTTTTTGGATAGCCCCTTTCCATAAAACTTTTCATTAGTTCTTCTGCCTGAGACTGGAATTCTATATTATCTGTTCAGTTTCTTCTGATTCTTAGGAACTGCCCATAAGGGATACTTGAACTTTGCTGGGTGTGAGTTATCATTCCATAGAAGGGAATTAAGTTGAATCTGTGAAGTTTTTAGTAGTTCTTGCATTTTGGAGTGCGACTGAGTCTGTATCTATCCAATATTGTGTCACTACCCAAAGCACGGCAAGGGAACTCACTCTTGAGGACACAGAGGAGACAGTGCACAAGGAAGCAATCCTTACCTCAGTATCAGGAGAAGTTGTAGCTGAAGAATAAGCTGAAGGCAACAGTTCCAAGCTGAAGCTACAGACAGAGGACAACCCAGCCATGAGTGGCTCTCCCACATCAGAGTGTTTTTTTGGGAAGGTCTAGCATGCAGAGGTAGGGATAGCTCAGCAAGCTGACTCATCCCTATAAAAATTAAGGGATATAGCCACCAGGATGGAACGTCACTTTCAGGGTTTGAAGAAAAGGGATTTATACCCGGAGAATAGGCTCCTGTACCATATGTGAGTTTCCAAAGAAGGACTGGATGAAGGGGTACTCTGGCAGATAGTAGTTCTCAGGGAGTGTAGGAAGCAGCATCTGGCCTTAGCCCATGACATACTCTTTTCTGGACACTTGGGGGGGTCAACCTTACAAAAAGTTGACTAACAATTTTTACTGGTCCAGTATTTTTAAAGATGCAGCAAATTACTGTCAGACTTGTCTGTTGTGCCAGAAGGTGGAAAGGTTTGGGACAAGGCTAAAATGGCTTTGATTCCTCTGCCTATTATTGAAGAGACATTTAGGTGAGTTGCCATGGACATTGTGTGGCCACTCATTACTCCAAGTTGCATTCACAAGTGGTACATTTCGGTGGCCTTGGATTATGCCACAAGGTTCCCAGAGACAGTACCATTGTCCTCCATCTAGGCTGAGAAAGTGGTTGATGAACTGCTGGGGATATTTAGCTGCATGGATTTTCCCCAGGAGATTCTGTCACATCAGGACACCAACTTCATGTTAGAACCCATGACTAGTCTTTGGGAGAAGTGTGGATTGAGGCAGCTCAGGGCTTGCCCATGCCATCCTCTGACTAACAGTCTGGTTGAGCAATTCAAAGCATCTCTTTAGACCATGTTTAGAGCATCTGCTGACCAGCATGAAAGAGAGTGAGACAAATACTTACCCCATTTCTTATTTGCATACAGGGCATTCCCCCAGGAGTTCACAAGGTTCTCACTCTTTCAGTTTCAGTTTGAGCTCCAGTTTGGCTATAGGTTAAGGAGTCCTCTTGATTTGAGAAGGGATGAAGGGATGAATAGGAGGATGAGCTTGCTCCTGAAGGGAATCAGGTCAGGGCTCAAGGAGCTCTTGGGGTTTGTCTGGGAGCATCAAGCCACTGCACAACAGAGGCAGAAGAAGTGGTATGACCATGAGGCCAGAGCCTGGGAATATGAAGTTTAGCAAAAGGTGATGGTACTTATCCCCTTCTGACAGAATAAATTACAGACAGCTTGGTTGGGGCCTTACTCGATGATCAGGAGGGTGAATGATGTAAATTACATGGTGGAGTTATCAGATAGGAGGTGCAAAAAGTGAGTCTACCACATAAACAAGATGATGCCCTACCATGACCGGGATGAGATGGCCCTGGCTCTGTGCAGTTGGATCTCCTAGGAAAGGTTAGGTCCTTGGTGGAGATACTTCCAAGGGAGAAGCTAGAGCAACTTCATGCTGCACTGCTGTGGTGGAGCAATGACAGCAGGTCTGATCAAATGTGCTTTATGAGGGTAGAACAGGTATGCAACCATTACCTCATTTGTGAGTCATTGAAACTGAAAATAAACTGCTTTATTAGAGCTCCAACTTTACCCTTTGCTCAGCTTTTCTAGACTTCCTGTTTTGCAAGTTTTAAGTTTGACTGGGTTTCCAAGTGTCGAAGCTCTGAGTGCATCCCCTTCCTGAGAGGAGTTTGAGGAGGCAGGAGCCCTGGGAGTAGCTGGACTCAATAATACCTGCGGAGGATGAATGGCTTCTTCTATAATGGAAAATAACCCTCTCATCGCGCTTTAAATAACTTTGCTCTTGATTCTTGGAAGTTGGGAAGAGAACAATTCACTGAAGAATACAGATTTTCAGATTGAAAAGTTGGTCTATGCCAACTGACCAACCTGCCTGTCTGCCTGTCTCAGTAGATATAAATGAACTTTGTTAAAATACAGTTTAGTTACTCTCTCCCTTGAACATGTTTCTAGCTCTGACTAGCCCTTACCTTATGAACTCATGAATTTAATATTGAAAAATGTGTAGTATGTGCTATATTTATTTGTATATTTTATATTTTCACTGCTCTTTTTTCATAAAACACTGCATAAAACGTTTGGTTCTGGTCTGTACACAAGCGTATATTTTTACATGGATTTTATTATGCTATTCAATATTTTATTGAACTAATGAATCATTTAAATGTTGGTGTCCATAGATAACTTTAGATAACTGGATAATGGTTTTGTTTTTTTCTCTTTTTTTTCCACATTGACCAACTAACTTAGTCCTTAGGACTTAAAAAACTGTTAATTCCTGGATTACTCTGGTTGTTTATTAATCAGTTTATTCTCCATATTCTGATTGCCGAAACAACTCAGGTGCCAAAATAACTCAGCACAGTCTTGATTTAATAGTTTGATTGAGTTTCTGATTGATTCTCCATGGACGTTGAAATTACCTCGTGGTTCTTGTGAATTTAATACCTAATACCTCATAGCTAATTGCTTGATTGACCTCAATTAATTATAATTGACTATCAATATAAGGAAGAGCATGAGTAAATAACTTTAGGATTTAGTTGGTGCCTGTATACTAAGAAGGCAACTGTCGGCAAAAAGAGCTCAAGAAGCGAGTGGTCAGCACAGCATTTCCTGTAAAGTTTCTGAGTATCTTGTTATAGAAAAGTTGACGGTACTGCGGTAATTCGCAACCGCGGGAAAAATTACCGCCATACACTGCGGTACAGCAGTAAAAACTTCATGTTATTCAGTGGGATTTTACCGCAGTACCACAGTAAATCATGGTGATTTTTACCACGGTACCGCGGGAATTACCGCGGTACCATCAACTTTTCTGTAATAACCACCGTAGGTTGTTTAGTTGCTTTTAAATCCAAGAGTAATAGTTAGTAGCTGTTGTTCCACTTGTATTAGTGTTCTTAGAGAGGGAAAGAAAAAGGAGACACTGCATTGAATGGTATGTACTCATATCCATAATCACAGTGAGACTAATGAAGTACATATAAATATAAAAGAACTTTTGATTTATCAAGTATAATTATAATTTTCCCAGGAGTATATCAGCTGTAGAGAAGCAACTTAAGAATGCTAGGAGCCTGAGTTTTAAAGTACAAGTGTTTGAAAATTGTTTGGGCTTTGAAATATGGCAGCTACAAACCAAGTAATTTAGAGTATAATATTGTAAAAAGCTGTAAGATATAATTTCTATACAGCAAATAGAGGTAACAAAATATAAGGCTTTATTTGGTTAACTGGAAATCTAAAACTTTTGGCTTAAGTTAAATAATTACAGACTGCAACTTGACTATAATTATTATAAATATAAGTACAGTTATTATATAACAACATTAGCCTTTATAAAGACAATAAATAATTAACTGACGATATGCATTAAATTTGCGTTAAACTGTGCCAAGGTTGAATCTGAATTATTTTAGCATAGAAAGATACAGAAAAACAGTGAATTAAGAATGTTGGAACTTAAGAAGTATTTCAATAATTTAGAATGACTCAGAACAAATAATAATAATCTAGGAAGTGTTTGATATCTATGGCGTTCCTATTATCCTGGCAATTTTAATTTGTTCCCCACAGGAATATTTAATGGACCATTTAAGGACCATTTTAAGAACATTAAGGACATTCCAGATCTTGATATTTTGTTAGTGCAACTTAGGATCACCAGAGCAGTTACTCATCAATAACATTGAGGTGGGCAATATATTCTGTAACTTTGGTGACCATTCTTACAGCAGAGATTTTTTTAGTGAGGATTTGACCAAGGTGTATACTAACTGGATACCATTAGTACTGATTGATTGAAATACATTTCTATAGTTGTTGACTGCCTAATTTGTTCTCTGGTTGTTTTCTATTGTTGTTTTTTCTGTTCTTTTTTTTTCCTGCTGTTTTCCTTTTCTATTACCTTTTCTCATTGTGTCTCATTGTGTATTACAAACCTTACTAGTGTGTGTAAATTGCTGAGACTTGTAAAAACCAAAATGGGAACAAGAAGTAAAAATTCCTCTCCACATCAATCATTGCAAATTCATAAGAAAGGTAAAGGGGGAAGAAAACAAGGCAAATGCAAAAACAGAGGGAAATAAGAATAACTTGAGGAATAAGGGGAAAAATAAGGGCATAAGGGATGAAGTAATAGTCAAAGCTCAAGGACCAGGTCAAACTTTAATTACTAAGCATTTAGTGAACATAGTTGATAGTTCAGTGGAACTTTCTTCAACTCCAAAAATTCTTCCTTCAGTAAATTCCTTGGTTAAGGACAATTCAGTCATACTTCTTGATGAGGGGAGTAAAGTGGGGGGTAAGACTGATGGAAAACCTCCTAATTCTAGTACATAAAGTTTGGAACAACCATGTAGAGTGTTACTATTGCAGAAGATATTTTAACAACATCTGCAATTGAATGTACACCCAGTTTATGTTTCAGTCTGGAGGTCACAGTAACCTCAGAACCTGTGTTAGATGAAGTTATGACTGAGCAGTCCTGCTTTGAGCCGTGATATGTGAGTTTAACTTATTTTGATGAGTCCAATATTAGGATGAAGGGACCTCTGTGATCTAAAATTAATGAGATAAGAACTGCTCTGGAGAGAACAATAATAGGGTTAAAAGGAATTGATAATAGGGAAAATGTTTAAGAGAATTAGGTGGGCAACACATTTTGCAGTCACACTTTTTGGCTCAGGAATTGGTTAATCATTTAAAAAATTCCCATTTAGCCATCATAATAATAATGAAACAATTAATCATTTTAAAAAAATGAGCCTGAGTCTCTTAGAGGAAAAGTAGCAATTAATGTATTTAGACTTGAACATATTTTGATGCTTCAAAAAAGACAGGAATATAAAGAAAGAGATGTGTCTCTCTCCATAGCACATAATCTAATTGAATTAGAAACTGCTGGGATTGCAGGGAAAGCTGTCCCCAGCATATTAGATGAACCCTTAAAAAAACCCAGGACATCCATATTGGAGGTAACATCACCCAATATTCCCAAGAAAATAAAGAAAAATAAGCATAAAACAAAAAAGAACAGAAAAATTAACAAACAAGTAAACAATAATGGGAATACCAAGAATAATAGTACAAAGGGTAAAAAAAAAAAGTCAGCATCAAAAAAGTGTAAAGAGCAAAAACTCAGAAGTTTCCTCTGGCACAAAGGCTCTGGTGGACATACCTGTCGAGTCAGTTATTGATAAGCCTGCAGATATACCAGTGCAGATGTCTACTATACTGATATCTAATAAAGTAAATGATATAAGACAAGCAAATTATGCTGATTCTGATAAATTGGTAGACAAACAAGCTCTGATTTTCCTGAGGGGAGTTGCTAGGGGTTATACTGAGAATACCCATGTATTAATGAAATTAGATCAGCTTATATGTACTGAAAGTTTGAGACTGGAGCTACTTCCAGATGACATTATTGATGCTTTTAGGATAACAGATTTTACTTCTGATTAGGTGAGCCTTCTGATATTTAAAAGTGAAAGAGTGGCTCAAAATGTTTGGAGGAATTGTAGTCATTTGGAAAATTATTCTCTTTCTATTGACCACCCTATATCTACTGCAATATTAATTCATCATGGCCTACTAACAGAATCAGATTTTATTATTTCACTGGCATATGTCCATTCATTATATGATCTAATTGATTTGGAGCATGGGCTAAATTCTGACCCTGATATTGTACTTTCCATCTTTGGCATGACGCATTTAAGTAGAGAATCATCTGTTGAACTTAAAACCATACTGTACATCTTATCAGAAATGTTCTTCTTTTGGAATTGTATGATGATGATATAGTCTCTATACAGAAAACATTTTGAAGCCAGTTTGATAGAGAACAAATTGATTTAGTCCTTACTAGTAGACAATTGGTAGACAATAGTCTTTATGCAAGTGCCAAACTAGATACACTTGGTATTTTTATCATTGATTTTAATGTGGACTTGGATAGGGGCTTATTAACACAGAAAAATAGCTCCTAACCAAGCAACACAGACAAAATAATGTATGATCTTGAAATTTCTAATAGGTATCAGATCCTTGCTGAAGAAAGTAATTAACTGACCACTACTGATAAAAATATGGAACAAATTATATTGATTGATGAGGGTAATTGTAGTAAACCTAACATTAGTAGTAATTGTTTTCTTGAATTATATAAAAGGACATATTATTTTCTATCCTGGAACATTGCAGGCCTTAGTGCTAATTTTGTGGATTCAGAGCTTATATCCTTTCTTAATAGAATCAATATTCTTCCACTCCAGGAATCATGGCACAATAAGGAAAATATTGGGCATATTCAGTTAAATATCTCCTGCTATAAAAATCAATAGAAAGGGTAGATTGGTTGGTGGTTTAGTTACTTACATTAGGATTTCAGATAAGATAAGAATCATAAAAACTATAATCAAGCAAAATTCTATTTTAATTATGCTAATAGTTTGTGAAGAAACTATTATCTTGGGTAATGTATATAATCCCCCAATGAATTTGAAACAATACAGTGAAATTTTGATTCAAAATCTCTTGATGGACATTAAGATAATAGCTAAGGGTACAACATATAATGATATACTAATAATGGAGGACTTTAACATTAGATATGGTAAAACATGTAATAAAGACTCAAATGAGCAAATATTACGAGCTTTAAATATTCCACAGAGGGTGACAACAGACTTAAAAAATACTGACAAACATAAACAGCTTGAAACTTTATTGGAATCATTACAACTTGTTGTATTACATGGGAGACTTCCCTCTGACTCAATGAGGAAATCAACCTACATTAGAATTAGGGGTCCATCCATCATTGATTATCTACTTATTTCTATTCATGTATTCTATAAATACATGGGCCAGATATTCAAAACGTTGCACCGGGCCAAAAATGTTTGCACAGGTTTAGCGTGGGATTAGCGCGGGTCTGCTATATTCAAAAGGCCAAATAGCGTGGGCAAACTGCATTATCACCGTGCAAAATCATAATGTATGCAAGGGGAAAACTGACATGAATACAGGTGCAATGCTATATTCAGTGACTAGTGACGTGCAAAGTGGTTTTGTGTGACTTAGCGTGACACTTATAGCAGTGCAAATTACCGCCCAGGAAAATCTTGTCTTAACCCTGGGCAATCAGCTTTGCTTGACAATATGGCTTTGCGCAGTGTTTGCACAGGTTTTGCGTGACCCTAACAAATAAATATGAAACATAGACAAAGCCAAACATAGAGGAAGCATGCTGCTAACTGATGGCATCACAATGATGCCATCATCTGCCACCAGTCCCAGCCATGCCAGGTGGTAAGTGGTGACCCTGCCACCAGTGGACAGCATGGCAGGTGTGTCCACAGCACACACCTGCGGACCACAATTCTGTGGACACCAACAGATGCTAGCACACATGCAGCACTGTGGGCATGGAGGATGTTGAGGGGAGAGTGTATGGGTGGCCAGGCTGTGCCACAGATGAGGTGTGGCCACAAGGCTGGGACACATCATACAGTGCACATGGGCCACTATTGGGAATACCCCAACACCAGTGTGCCTTTTGGATAATATATGCCCTCCAGGCACATACTACACAGCTGTACAACTGCCACAGCACACAAAGCTGGACATGTATATGTCACTGTGAGCATTCCATGCCAGAGGTGCAGCATCTGTGGGTCACACAACAGTGTAACAGTAATGTCCACTGTCAGCAAACACCTGCAGGTTGAGCCTCTCACTGTGTATAGTGCAGTCATCATCACTGCCCTACACACCATAGGCATTGCTGTGTCCACACAATACTGGTCCCCTTGCTACTGTTGTGTCTGCTGTGCACCGTAGCATGCCCTACAATGTGACAGTTGCATGCAGCACCACCACCATCTGTGCCTATGCTGTGTTGTCCCAGTATAGCTGGTGGCAGCAGCACATGTAGAAGTAGTGTTCAACACTGTATAATATTTCCCATGCTGTTTGTGCAGTGCTAACACGTTTGCGTGGGTTTAGCGCAGGGCTAAACAGTTAGCCTGGTGCAAACTGCATGCAAATCGGGGCATAATGAGATGCTAATCTGGATGTTTGCCCACAGACTATCTAAGTAGGCTAATTTGCATGTCACTTTTGAATATGGCAAAGTTTAGCACCGGGCAAACGTGTTTGCACTGGGCTAACGGTTTAGCACTGCACTAAACCCACGCAAACGTGTTAGCGCTGCGCAAACAGTTCGGGGACTATTTTACAGTTTTGCACACTGTACTTTCACATATGCTGCTGCCTGCAGCTGTACTGGGTCCACACATTTGCTGACATGCACATTGGACACCTCTACCTACCTTCACATCGCTGTGCACTGTGTTGCTATTGTGGTTTGCACTTTCTGGTTGCCATATTCAGAGCTCTCTTATTCCAGGGCTAAGTTTGCCCTGCACTCCCAGCCCATTTTGCCTGGCCTCATTTCCATGCTATATTCAGAAGCTGTTTGCCCAGGGCTATTCCTTTTGAATATGGCTTGTTTTGTGCTCTGGGCTATGTTTGCCCACTGGGCAGTGCTAATTTAGCCCTGGGGCAAAGTTTTGAATTTCTGGCCCATAGATCTTAAAGTGCTAGAAAGAACTGGAGTGACCACCACCCATTGGTCACATTTAGGAAATTTAATTGTGAAATTGCCCCCCCAAAGGAGCATATGGAAATCATAAATGGCAGAATTAAATGGGCACAATTAAATGACACACAGATAAACCAAATAAGTGAGAATTTTATAAATACTGTTATGGACAGTGTATCTGAGGAACTGGATCTAGCTTTGATTTATAATTCTGTCATTGTCCAGTATAATTTTTGTGAGAAACTATTTAATAACAGTAAAAAAACATCTAACAGAGGGAACGCTAATAAAAAAATTCTTTAAAAATTGGTTTCACAAAAATTGTATGAATGAAAAAAAGTTAGCTAGACTTACCCGATTTGTAAAAAAAAAAAAAATCATACTAGATTAAATTTGAAGAATATTAACAAGAGTAGGAAACCATATAAATAATATGTAAATAACCAAATAAAGTTGTGCCAAGAGGAGCTTTGGAATCTAAGGCTGCATGCTACTGAGGAAAAAAAATGATAAAAAAAAATACTGGACATTAGTAGCCACTGGAACAAATAACTATAAAAGCTAACATGACATATATATTTAGCACCAGATATTTGGATTAAACATTATTCTTCGGTGTTCTATGATGAATCTATTTCTATACAAATAGGTATCTCAGAGATAAGTGATTCATTTACATGGTTTACGTATACTAAAGTTAGAATAGCAATAGAAAGTTTTAAGTGTAACAAAGCTCCTGGTCTGGATAAAATACCCACTGATTTGATACTTACCAACATTGACTGGTGGGTTCCAGTTTTAGTTTCTTTTTTTAATAAATCAATAATGTATGCTTACATTCCTGACTCATGGTTGGGCTGCCATGTTCTTCCCATACACAAAAAGGTTCTTATAAGGATCTGTCAAACTATATACCTATTAATTTACTTGATACAGTTTCAAAAATCTTTGCAAAAGGTTTGTTGAATAGGTTAACAGACTGGTCAGAGCATACAAAAATAATATCTGAACTACAAGCAGGGTTCAGAAAAGATTCTGGAATGATAACTCAAATATTTTTATTAAACCATTTAATTGAAAAATACATTAACATAAAGAAGCAGCCCCTTTTTGTTGCATTGGTTGACTTTAAGTTAGCTTTCAATACTATTTTGCGTTCTTTTTTGTAGTAAAAAATGTTGAAACTGGGTATTGATCAAGATCTTATAATACTTATCAAGAGGCTTTATACATGTACATTGGGCACAAATTAAATACACTAAAACTGGCTTATTAACAGAGAAAATTAACACTAATGTTGGAGTTAGACAGGGTTGTGTGTTGCACCGACCCTGTTTAATATCTATGTTAATGATATAATTAATGATTTATATAACTTTCAGTTTCACATGGCCAAAATGAACAATAAATCGGTACTGGTTCTTACATATGCAGATGACCGTGCAATAATGTCCACCAGTAGACTAGGTCTTCAGAGATCACTAAATAAATTGGATGAATTAAGTAAAACCCATAATCTTAAGCCAAATCTGAATAAAACAAAAATTATGGTGTTTGGAGATAACAAGAAGTATAGATTCCTCACAGTGGCAGAAAACAAATGTGAATTTGTTAAAGAATTTCCCTACTTAGGAATATTATTTTCAAAGAAAGGCAAATGGAATAAACATATTGTTTGGACCTGCCAGAAGCTTCAAAATTCAGTAAAATTACTAAAGAGGTTTAACATATTATATGATGGTAAAACTGTTATTTTCATGATTAAATCTATTAATGCAAAAATTATTCCACAAGCTGCTTATGCAGTAGAAATATGGGGGACTGAAAAATCTGATAAAATAGAGACCATTCTTATTCAAACATATAAACAGTTATTAAGGCGTTCCTCTAGCTCATCAAACGTGCTGGTCAGAACACAGATTGGACAAATAAGTTTTGGTCATCTTGCTCAAGAATGTCTGGTGACCAATTGGATAAAATTACAGACTAAAAAAAAGGAGATTTTATTAGCAAATAGCCCAGAGGACAAAATTTTACTATCTGCTTATACTAGGACTGGTTGGTTAAACAGTGTATACGATACACTAAAACTGTATAACCTTTCTTATTTAAAACAATGGCGAGATCAAAAGATTTCTCTGAGTATTACATATACCAAATATGTTAAGAAAATTATTCACCAACATGCCAAGGAAGCAGATCTGGAAATATTAAAAAGCTAAAAGTCGGCCAGCCCAGTGGCACTGTGGGCTGAGGCACTGGTACCTTACCTTGTGCTACACTGGTGACCCGTGTTCGGGAATGAGCATGGACTACCAGGAGTCAGCAGAGGAGAAAGAGAAGGATTGAGCATCCAATGGACTGCTCTCCTTTTCCAAGGAAGGGGGGTCCTCAGTTGTCAGATTCAACTGCCCGCAGATGGAGGCTGGGGGACAGGGCGCCGCACTTCAGTACAGGGAGGAGTTGGGGCAGATGCTTAGAGGGAGCGCATGTGGATGCATACATGCTCTCCTCCACCAGTATCATTGCATGACCCAGCTCCTGGGAGAACACCAGGAAAAAGCTATGCCATGGCACAATAGTGGAGGGTGCCTTGTAGGCTCTGCTTCTGATCAGCCATGGTGTTGGCCCTTTGGATCTGGACTCTGGTGGGGGTTGAGGAACCCCACCAGCCCCACTAGTGGGGCAAGCCCTGGGAGTTCAGCTCAGCACCAGATGGCAGATGCTGGGGGATGGGGCTGGGAGAGCCCTCCAGAGGTTAGCCGGCATAGAAGGAGAAAATACTAACAAAAAAAACAGCTAAACGTCTCCAGTTGGCTGGTGAAAAACACTGTTGAACACTCGTTAAAATATTTTCTTGTAGCTGCTCAGATTCCTCAATATATATATCTACTTGCACAGTATAGGTTTGGAAATTTTACCGAGCAATGTACTCGAGGCTAGATATAAAAAGTCACCGCATCAATTGATATTATGTCACTGTTCCCTAAAAGAACTTGAGTATCTGGAACACATTATTTTGAGATGTCCCTGGTATACCAAATCAAGGGAAAAGTACTTAAATGAGATAATGGGTTCCATATTATCATCTAGATTCCTTTTGGGTCTAATTTTTAATTATAAAATTGTTAATATTTTAACTAAACTTGCACTTTTTTTTTGACAGAAATAACAAAAATAAGAACCAGGTGTGTTGCATGTTTTACTGAGAACAGTAGTTAGATTAATTGTGGATTAGAAATTAAGTTATCTCAAAACTATCTGAGGCAACCAAATTGTTTTTGTGAAATATATTTGTATAATGACTGATGCTAGTTTTTGACTGACACTTATCAATAGATTGTAGAGATATTTGTCACATGTACTCAAAAAAATGAAATTGAGATGTGCAATATGATATGTCTATATAGATATATTGTTAATGTAAACCTATACAGCTATTGTAAAACTAGTTTTATATTTCTGTATGTGTCTAAATTTTTATGAAATTCCTTTTCTATAATGGCAATTTTAAGCAGCTGCATAAATTTATTGAATTGAATTGAATAGGAGAGGTTAAGGGAGAGGTTAAGACAGCCACCCTACAGAGCCTCAGAAGGAGTAATAAATGCCACAGAGGGGGAGATCAAGGAGAACCTAGCTCTCTGGATGATCCATGAGTAGTCCCTGGGCCTCCCCAGTGGCATAGAGCCCCAAAAAGGACAAGACCATGAGGTTCTGCACTGTCTACCACAAGCTCAACAGCTCACAGAGTCAGACTCATACCCTATGCCCTGGCTGGATGAGGTCCTGGAGTGGTTAGGTGAAGCTGTTTACCTATCCACCATAAACCTGACAAAGGACTATTGTCAGGTACCCCTGACCCTTGAAGCCAGAAAGAGGTTGATCTTTGTCACCCCATTTGGATTATTTGTGTTCATAGTAATGTCATTCTGGATGAAGAACATGCTAGCCACCTTTTGATGGCTTGTGGACCACATTCTGAATGGGGCAGCAGACTTTGTTGTGGTGTACATGGATGACATCGCCATCTATAACCAAACTTGAGAGGATCACATCAGGCATGTGACCAAGATGTTCTGCCAATTGCAGGCCACTCGGCTGACAATAAATGTGGAAAAGTGCCAGATATGAAATGGCAGAAGTATTATACTTTGGGCACAGGGTGGGCACTGGGTACATCTGGCCAGAGCCAGTGAAAATTAAGGCCATTCAGGGATGGGCCTCACCCATAACTAAGAAAGATTCAAGGCTTCCTTGGGACAGCAGGATACTACTGTAAGTTTCTGCCAAATTTCAGCAGCTTTGCCAAAACCAAACTCTGTCCGATCTCACCAGGAAGAACATGCAGGACAAGGTTCAGTGGATGGAAACTTGCAATGCTGCATTCTGCCATCTGAAAGAGGCATTGTGTCGGGTATCCGTGCTTGTCAGTTCAGACTATTCTCCAAGGTTAACTGTGCACATAGATGCACCTGGTGATGGGCAAGGCCAGGTTCTGAGTCAGGTTACACACTCAGAAGAGGAGCACCCAGTCATGTACCTGAGCAGAAAGCTGCTGACCAGAGAGGATGCCTACACCACACTTGAGAAGGGGTTTCTAGGTATTGTCTGGGCTTTGCAGAATCTGCAACCTTATTTGTATGCGAGTGAGTTCACCCATGTAATTGATCATGACCCTCTCATATGGTTGCATAGGACCAGTGGAAAGAACCCCAAATTGCTTAGGTAAGGCTTGATGCTGCAGTCCTCTAATCTGGATAATAGGCACCACAGTGGATTGCAACATGGCACCAAGGACCATTTATCTAGACAATAGCTAGTGCCCCTTTTTAGGTAGGAAAGGTAGTATGAGAAATTCTGTGGAGTTCACCCAGAGACTGAACCTAGGGCATAGCAGGTGGACGCAGCCAGATCACATGAAAAATTAAAATCCTTTAGTGATGCTGAAGAATTTGTTTTTCATTTACCAGGGTGGGGGGAGAGGGGGATGTAACAACTTCTGTCTATTTTGTTCTGTTTTTGTGTTTAATTTTTATCAGCTAGACCTCTGTAATATTTCAGCTAAGATAAAACTGTATGGTGAATCTAAAGTTGTGTGAAACTGGAACCCAAGCCTAAGGCAGTCAGCTAGGGGGTAGTTAGGTCAAACAATAGAGTTCCTGTCAGCTAAAGGGTACTTACACTTCAAAGAAGTGAATTACCTTCATAATCAAGGGTTCTGTTTTGAGTGTGAACAAAGCTAGATTAGAGAAGACAACCCCCCCCCCATGGATGTTACCAGATCGGAAGACACAAGGATGGACATTGCAAGCCACAAAACCAAGGTCTGGAGTACAAATACAGTTTGGACAAGTTTTCCAGATGGGATGTTTTCCTAGGAGACAAAGGACATGTTGCATTTGTGATGTTACTGTGACATATTTGATGATGCATCATGGAAGACTGGCAGCTGAAGGTTTCTGAGGACTTGCCAGACCCTATCAAGTTAGTTAGGTATGGGACCTCAAGCAGTTAACGTCCAAGACTTGAGTCTGCCCTGATTGACTAAGATCCTGTGCGGTAAGAAGATGCTCTGTTAGTTTTAAGAAAGTATAGAAACATTTTGTTCTATTTGTTTCTGCTGTTGTGTGCAAACCAGTTTCTTTTTCATTTCTGTAGTAACCCAATAATTCCCATACTCTTAGTGTATTGGATATCCTGAAGATTGTGTAAATGTTGTGAACTAGTAAATACTATGTTTATATATTACATGCTTCTGTTACTAAATCTCTTAGGGAACAGGTAAATTGTGAATCCACAATCTGACTGAAGAGGCAACAGACACCTAAAGTTACCATAATCTAAGAAATGAAGTGTTGTCTCAGGAGTGAGTGACTGGGGAAGTCTGTGCCCATAGCTAAGGGAACACTGTACTGTGTGAGCAGTGGCTCAGCTGGGATTTGGACCAAGAAAGTCCCCAGGTGAGAGAATAATTTATAAGTGGTGGCAGCTACTAAAGTGCCCTTACAGATGTGGAGGCCTGAGAAAATTTGCAACCTGTTGCGTGCTGTGTCCTGAGTGTAGACAGGTTGTGACACCCATGCATGCTTGAAGTCCCCTACTGTTTTTGCTTGTGCCACTTCTGCTAGAAGTCTGTTCCAGATGTCCACCACTCTCTCAGTGAAGTAACACTTCATCACACACCCCCAACACCTTCATTGTATGCCATCTAATCTTGGTGTTTTTTCTAATTTGAAAGAGACTCCCCTCCTGCATCCTGTTAATCCCCTTGATGTACTTGTAGGTCTCCATCTTGCTTCCTCTCTCTCTTCTCTCATAAAGGATGTACATGTTGAGATCCTTTACTCTTATCAGAGGGCTTTTGATGCAAATTCTGCACCATTTTAGTTGCCCTTCTCTGGACTGCTTCCACCCTACCTATGTCCTTTCTGAGATGTGATATCCAGAACTGGACACAGTACTCCACCTAGAGTCTCACAAGCAAGTGATACAGTGGCAACATCACCTCCATCCTTCTGCTTGAGATACCTTTCCCAATGAATCCCTCCATTCCAGTGGCCCTAACCACTGATTTGTCACACTGCCTTGCCACTTTGAAGTCATCAGCTACAATAACCCCAAGGTCCTTTTTTCCACTAGGTGACAGTAATTACCTCCCCCCATCCTATACTCATCTTCTGGGTTCCTATAACCTAGTTGCATGATTTTACACTTATTGGCATTGAATCCCAACTGGCACATTCGTGGCCACTCTTCAAGTTTTCCAGGGTCCCTACGCATTCTCTCCACCTCTTCCTGAGTGTCTACCTTATTACACATTTTGGTATCATCTTCAAAAATGTATACCTTCCCTACTGGTTCTTCTGTAATGTCTCTTATGAAGACATTGCGGTCACTCTTCCAACTTTAGAGTGAATGTCTTTAAAAAACACTTTCTGTCATCTATCCATTAACCAGTTCCTTAACCAGTTTATCACTTTGGATCCCACTCCTAGGCTACTTAATTCCTTCATCAGTCTTCTGTGTGACACAGTTTTTAAGGCCTTGCTAAAGTCAAATTTGTCTGGCATGATCCCCCTGCCCTCATGAATCCATGCTGCCTTTGGTCTTATAGCCCATTGGATTGCAGATACTCTACAAATGTTTCCTTTAGCAGTGATTCCATTAATGTCCTCACCACTGATATGAGACTGACCATCTTATAGTTGCTAGCCTTCTCCCTGCTGCTGTTCTTATGGAGAGGTACCATGTCTCCTCCAGTCCTCTGGAACCTCACCTGTTTCCAGTGAGCTGTTGGATCAGGCCATTTGTGGGACAGCTAGCACTTCCCTGAGTTCCTTTAGTACCTTTTAGTTTGTCCCTGCTGGTCGCATAGCCTTGTCCACTTTCAAAGCTGCAAGTCCCTTCAGGACTCTCTCCTCTGAAAATAGACTTCCTCCCCCTTTGTTCTTGCTGCAGTGTCTTGATCCACACCCCCCTCTACTGCGAAAACGAAGCAGAAGTACCTGTTCAGGGTGTCTACTTTTTTTTGATCGTCCCCTGCAGTCTCCACCTACCATTCTTCTTATCCTCACTATCTATTCCCATGCTTCCTCTTCTCACTTATGTACCTGAAGAAAGTCTTATCCCCTTTAGCTATCCCTTTAGCTATCCTTACCTCTGCCTGTGCCTTTGATCACCTCACTGCCTATCCTGCTTTCCTCTGTTTTATTTGGTGTACCTCCCTGTCTTCCTCTTTCTGCTTTTCCTCATACTGTCTGAATGCCACCCTTTCTTCCCTTTCCACCTTGGTCATCTTAGCAACACATAGATGCATAGAGATTGTTGGCAGATAAGGACCGCTAGGCCAATCTAGTCTGCCTGTAAGCCCTATACTTGTATGCTGTCACTGGCCCTAAGTGATCAATGCCTTTTCATCACTCCTTCCCCACCAAATGTTCCCTTGTGCCTGTCCCAGGCATGGTTAAACCCCTCCACTGTGCTTGTCCTATCACCTCTTGTGGCAGACTGTTCCAAGCATCCACCACCCTCTCTGTGTAGAAAAACTTCCTCATGTTACCTCTTAATCTATCCCCCTCCAATTTCATATTATGTCCCCTTGTTCTGATATCTTTTATACATTGGGAAAGATCCCCCACTTGCACCTTATTTATGTCCTTGAGGTACTTGAAAGTTTCTATTATGTCCCCCCTTCTCTCGTCTCCTCCAGCGAGTATATATTGAGATCTCTTAGTCTCTCGTCATATGTTTTGTGATGCAAGCCTTGCACCATCTTTGTCGCCCTTCTCTGGATAGCCTTCACCTTGTCTATGTCCTTGTGCATGTGTGGTCTCCAGTACTGCATGCAGTACTCCAGGTAAGGCCTTACTAGTGTTTTATACAAGGGCATCACCACCTCCCGTCTCCTGCTAGTGATGCCTCTGCACCCCAGCATGCCTCTGGCCCTCCCTGCAGCCTTTTTGCACTGCTATGATACCTTAAGGTCATCAGATATAATAACCCCTGAGTCCCTTTCTTCTTTGGTGACAGTCAGCACCTCTCTCCCCATTCTGTAGCTCTCCCCAGGGTTCCCCCTATACAAGTGCATTATCTTGCACTTTTTTTGCATTGAACCTCAGTTGCCACATTTCCGACCATCTAACAAGCTTCTCCATGTCCCTCTTCATTTTCTGCACCCCTTCTGGAGTATCCACTCTGTTGCAGACCTTGGTGTAATTTGCAATTATGCAGACCTTTCCTTCCAGCCCTTCTGCAATGTCACTAATAAAGATATTGAACAAGACTGGTCCCAATACTGATCCATGTGGTACTCTGCTGGTCACCTCTTTCTCCCCAAATTGGATCCCATTTATCACCATTCTCTGTCTTCTGTCCATCAGCCAGTTTCTAACCCAATGTATCACCTTATGCTCCTTGCCCAGACTACTCATCTTGTTAGCCAGCCTTCTGTGTTGGACGGTATTGCAGGCTTTGCTGAAATCTAGGTAGACGATGTCTACCACCCTTCTCTGATTCACTTCCTTAGTCACCCAATCATAAAAATCTATCAGATTTGTTTAACAAGACCTTCCTGCTGTGGATCCATGTTGCCTCAGATCCTGGGCACCACTGGATTCCAGGTGTGCCACTATCCTTTCTTTCAGCAGTGTCTCCATGATCTTCCCCACCACTGAGGTAAGGCTGACTGGCCTGTAGTTCCTTGCTTCCTCCCTACTGCAACTTTTGTGCAGTCCAACTACATGCGTCCTCCTCCAGTCCTCTGGAACCATGCCTGTTTTGAGTGACTCTGTGAACAGGGCAGCCAGAGGCATTGCTAGTTCTCTTCTCAGCTCCCTTAATATTCTCAGGTGTATGTGGTCTGGTCCCATGGCTTTATCCACATTCAGCTTTGTAAATTCCTCCAGAACTCTCTCCACTGTGAATGGACTGGTGTCCACTTCTCCCCTCCCCCATTGCCTCTGCTCCCCAGCTGTGGTCCTTGACCTTCTTCTTCCTTAGTGAATACTGAACAGAAGTATTTGCTCAGTATTTCTGCTTTGTCTAGATCCCCCTCCTTACACTCTCCCTCCTCCCCTTTGAGGCTCACAATCCCTCCCCCCAGTTTTTTCTTCCATCACCAGTGTACCTAATGTATAGAATGTCATGTCCCCTTTTTTCACAGTCTGTGCTAAATCCTCCTCTATCTGTGCCTTGGCTCTCCTAACAGCTTTCCCTGCTTCCCTTAGACATGCAATGTGCATCTCCCTGTCCTCCTCACTTTTGGTCCCCTTATACTTCCTGAAACTTGCTCTTTTAGCCCTTACTTTGTCTGCTGCATCTTTAGAGGACCATAGTAGTTTTCATCTTCTTTTCCCTTTGGCCACTATCCTAATGCATTGGGTAGTTACCTCCACTATGGCTCATTTCAGTTTCCCTCACTTTTCCTCCACTCTCTCCATTACCTCTCCCTTCTCCAGGGCTGCTCTTAAACATCTACTCATTTCATGGAAATCTAATACTTTTGTCCTTGTGTGGATTAATTGAGTCATCTCCATGCCAAACCACACCATGTGGTGAATCACTGGATCCCAGATGCCCTTCAAACTTGACTCCTTCAACTGTTTCCATTGGTCCATGCCAAGTCCAGAATTGATTTATCTCTGGTTGGCTCATGTACCAGCTGTCTGAGTCCAACCCCCTACAGGGATTCCAGGATGGACGTGCTTCTGACTGAAGCAGCTGCCTGGGTGGTTCAATCTACATCCGGCATATTGAAATCCCCCATCAGCAGGATTTCACCTTTAGCTGCCATGTTGTGAATTTCCTCCACTAGTACCCTGTCCACTTCCTCCCTCTGTAGATTACCCCAGTACATATTGCTGTGCCATTCCCTGGTTCAAGGGTGACCCATATGCCCTCAACTTCCCCCTGTCTTCCCTGTACTTCTGTAACATTTATGCCTTCTCTGATGTACAGGGCTACCCCCCTTCCTTTTTATTTTCCCTGTCTCTTCTGAACAGTGTATAGCCCTGTACATTGATGTCCCAGCTGTGATTAGCAGAGTACCACGTCTCTGTTATTGTTGCTATGTCTAGGTCTGTATCTATCATCAAGGCTTCTTGGTCTGGAAACTTATTTCCCAGACTGCAGCATTTTTGAGCATGACCTTCCATGTTTTACACCCTGCCCTCCTTCTGTTCTTGTTCCCTCTCCCTTGCCTCTTCTCACCAACTTGGTTTTCTTGTACAAGTGCTCATGCCCCCCTTTATCCCCCTTTATACACACTTCACTTGCCTGCTCCTCACTGACTACTTCAGTTGCTCCTGTTGTCAACTTGTGTTTTTGCATGTTACCATGGGGAAGTGTTCTTAAGCCACCTGTCCCTCCTGGCACCCTCTCTGACCAGTTTAAATGCTCTCTACTGAAGCCTTTCAACTTCTCACCAAGGAGTGAAGTCCCCTTCATGGACAGACACAGACCATCCTCCTTATACAAGCTCACATCTGCCCAGGTGGGGCCCCAGTCCCCTATGAAGTCCAATCCTTCCCATCCACATCAGTCCTTCAACCAGATGTTGAAGGCTTGGATGTGGAGTGCCTTAGCTTTCCCTGTGCCTTGGACAGGTAGCACCTCTGAGAATGAGATGGAACATGCTACCTGTTTCAGTGGGTAAGTAGCTACAAAACATGAAAGTTCCTTGGCACAGATGGACAGCATTTGAATTTCAGAATCTAGAACCATACTATCAGAATGAGGACCAGAAGGCAGCTGAGGGACACAAAGTAGCCAAAAATACTATGTTTGTGAGGTGCTGTGGGTGTGGAGCATCTGGGAGAGCAGAAAAAAATGTTGACTCTTGAAACTGCCATATTATTGTGTCATATATATATATATATATATATTTTTCTTTTTTTATTTAGTTGTTTAACCAGGTATAGCACACTAAGCTGAAAGCTTTTTTACAGGAGCGACCTGGGGTATATAATTCATTGCAACAAACTGCAGTAATGCAACAGTTAGGGTTCAGCTTAACACCACAAAGGTAGAGAAATGAGGTGCTAGGGTTTCCAACCCCCCAGGCAGCAAGGACAAGATGACACAAGCAACCACAGACAACAATTATCAGGTTAGACAAACAACATGCAGCGGTTTCTATATTGCACAAAAGACATCTGTCATCGGGATCCAGCACGTCTGCGGCCACAGAGGCACATACACATACACACTGCAAGACATACACATACACTTGGGGCTACAGATGCTATAGAGATTCACAATAGTCAAATGACAGAGATTCCCAGGGTTCACTTAAAAACTTCAGGGGCAAGATCTTTTAGTTTTATGCCCCCGACCTTGTGGAATTCTCTACCTCATCAGGTATGAAATTGCCCGACTGTCCAGAGCTTTAAAGGAGCTTTAAAAAACTACCTTTTTAACAAAGCTTTTAATGACTGTTAATTATTTAATCTTAATCTTGTTTTAAATTTTGTTTTAAATATTTATTGTTTATGTAATTTGTAAAGGCGCCTTGGTTTAAGAAAGGCGCCTTAAATAAATAAAGATTGATTGATTGATTGATACTTCTTTCTACAAAAGCACAGGCCCCTGCAGAGCCAGTGCTTCTGCAATCACCGATACCCATGCATAGTGCAAGACACACACACACACACACACACACACACACACACACACACTTCCTGCTGCAGAAGCACAGGCCTTGTGGGACCTCAATTTGGTGGAACATCTGGTTGTCAATGGACTACAGGACCCAAGGCAGCATGGTTTCACCAGGGGGAGGTCATGTCAGACCAACCTCATTGAATTTTTTGACTGGGTGACTAGGGAGGTGGATCAGGAGGGCAGTGGACATGGCCTATCTGGGCTTCAGCAAGGCCTTTGACACTGTGCCACATAGAAGACTATTACACAAACTGGGGAATATGGGTGTGGGCAGGACAGTAGTGTGGTGGGTAGGTAACTGGCTGGGTGGCAGGACACAGAGGGTGGTGGTAAATGGCTGTCACTCCACAGAGGGAAGAGTGACCAGTGGGATACCACAGGGATCAGTGCTGGGACCAGTCCTATTCAACATCTTCATCAGTGACATTGCACAGGACCTAGAAGGCAGAATTTCACTGTTTGCTGATGACACAAAGCTCTGTAACAGAGTAGACACACCAGAGGGTGTAGACAGAATGAGAAGCGACCTGTAGAAACTTGAAGAATGGTCAGGGGTTTGGCAGTTGAAATTCAATGCAAAGAAGTGCAAGATAATGCATATGGGGCACAAAAACCCTGGCACAATATATCAGTTGGGGGTGAGGATATAGCATGCACCAAGCAGGAAAGGGATCTTGGGGTTGTCATCTTTGATGACCTCAAGGTAGGAAACAGTGTGACAAGGCAGCAGATAAAGCAAATAGGATGCTGGGATGTATAGGCAGGGGCATCACCAGCAGGAAAAGGGAGGTCATAATTCTGCTATACAAGACACTAGTGAGGCCCCACCTGGAGTACAGTGTACAGTTCTGGAGACCATACCTCACGTAAGGACATAGACAGGGTAGAGAAGGTGCAGAGGGGCAACAAAATGGTGCATGGATTGCATCACAAGTCCTATGAAGACAGGTTGAAGGAACTGAACATGTACTCCCTGGAGGAGAGGAGGAGAGGGATATGATAGAGACATATAAGTATCTTACAGGAGGAACCGGGCAGGAAAACACTATTTTAAGTGAAAAGATGTTCCAGGACAAGAGGGCATGGGATGAAGTTGGAGGGAGGACAATTCAGAGGAAACATGAGAAAGAATTTCTTCACAGAATGGGTGGTGGACAAGTGGAACACCCTGCCAGAGGAAGTGGTGGGGGCTGAAACAATCACGGGATTTAAGAATGCATGGGATAGACATAAAGGAATTCTGGAGGTCGGGGTAAGGGGCAACAGACTTCTAGGAAAACAAACTGAACTTACAAGCTCAAATGGGCAGACTGGGTGGGCCATAGGCCCTTATCTGCTGATACTGTCTATGTATCTATGTATCTATGTAATTTTTCAGCTGCAAATAGAAATCCACAAAACTCAAATGACAACACTACTTCTGTATGCAGAAGCATAGGCCCATGCAGAGCCAGCACTTTTACAGCCACAGATACATATGCATAGTGTAAGACATATACACCCACTTCTGGCTATAGATACATGAGAGAATGATATGATAGGAATAGGGCACTGGAACTATGAAGAATCTTTGAAATCTACATTTATTTATTTAAACTTTGGTAACTGGGTAGGCCCACTGGAACCTTGCGGTCCCTTATTCAGGGGTGATCTGGGTTTAGTTACGTGTACCTAGAGGGAGGGAAAAAAATAATGCAAATGGAAATATGTAGAGTACAACAAGGCTTTACAAAGGAAGCATGAACAAACATTGCGGTACAGAAACTGATATGACCAATACTCCAGACTTTTGTTAGGTACATACAGTTGACAGTTGAAAAGTCTATATAAGTGCGAGGGACAGTTCTACCCCCAGACTGACCCATCCATCCGTGTCCCACTGTTCTTTAGCAGGGGAATCACCTTGCGTTTGATCTTCTGGCAGTGTCCTAAGTGAGGCAGCTGCACTGAGGCCCCTTTCCTAGGTGTGTTTTTTAGCCCCTTCTTGAAGCCCTTGGTGGTGGGGCTGTCTTGTATCTCTCTCTGAATCTCGTTCCAGAGTTTGGGGAGGGCAACCCTAAGCAGCTGTTGACCCAGGGATGATATAGCTCTGGAGATTTCTAATAGTATCTGATTGGTGGATCTGAGCTCTCATCTCACAGTCTTAGGGATGAGCAGGTCTCGCAGCTCGAGAGGGGCCCTGAGTTGCTGCAGCTTATAGGCCATGCGTAGGGAGGGATATGCTAGTCTTGCCTTCAGGGATGGCCATTTCAGGGCCTGAAGCACCTTGCACTGGTGTTCCATTCTGTTCACCCTGGCAGTGAAATGGCCGACCCTGTGGTAAAGTGAGCTCAGTCACTGTCTTTCCATAGCGCTCAGCGACTGGAGCAGGGTTGCTCCATAGAAGAGGGTGGGGAGAATAGTCCCATTCCCTACTGCCTTCCTGGTTTCCTTGGTCAGAAAGGGGTTCAGTCTGTAGAGGAGGCCCAGTTTTTGGTCTACCACCTTTGTGAGGTGGTCGATGTGCCTCCTGAATGAGACTTCCTGGTCAATGTCCATTCCCAGGCATAGCATGCTATCCACAACTTCTATTCCTACTCCATCCCTGGTGGAGAGTGATAGGTGGTTGGATCTCTTTTGGCCCAGTCATTTTGGGCCAAAGAGCATGGCTTTAATCTTTTTTGCTATTCAGGACCATCCTGTTAATCTGACATCAGGATTCAAAGGCTGCAAGGTCCTGACTCAGCTCCTGATTTAAGGACCCCGTATCCTCTCCTGTCCTATACAGCACTGTGTCAGCATAGAGTGTGATTTTTGTCCCTCCACAGTGCTAGGGGAGGTTGTTAGTGAACAGGGAGAATAGCAGGGGGCCCAAAATTGACCCCTGTGGGACACCTGTGGGTATTGGGTGCTCATCTGATGTGGCGCCTTTCCACCATACCATTTGTGTCCTGTGGCTGAAACATAAACATAGAAACATAGACTGTGACGGCAGATAAGGACCACTTGGCCCACCTAGTCTGCCCATTTTCCTACCTAACAGATAAGCTGCAGATCCTAATTAACCAACAGCTTACTTCCTCCTACCCCCCCCACTAGGACTGCCTTATGTCTGTCCCATGCATTCTTGAATTTCCCCACAGTTCTTGACTCCACGACCTCCTCAGGGAGGCTGTTCCATGCATCCACAACCCTCTCTGTGAAAAAATACCTTCACATTACGCCTGAGCTCGTCCCTCTATCTTCAAATTGTGCCCCTTGTTCTTGCACATCTCTTTTCTGAAAGATGCCACCCTCTTGGACTTTGTTGATTCCCTTGAGGTACTTAAAGTTTCTATCATGTCCCTCTCTCCCTCCTTTCCTCAAGGGTAGACATATTAAGCTCCTTTAGTCTTTCTTCAGTATGTCTTCTGGTGCAGACCCTGCACCATTTTGATTACCCTCCTCTGACAGCCTCCGCTCTGTCTATGTCTTTCACGGAGATGGGGTCTCCAGAACTGCACACAGTACTCCAAATGGGGTCTCACCAACTGTCTGTACAGAGGGATAACAACTTCCTGTTTTCTACTATTGATGCCTCTCCCTATGCATCCCAGTATCCCCCCAGCCTTCCTTACTGCCTTCCCACATTGCTTGCCCACCTTAAGGTCATCTGATATAATTACCCCCAAGTACCTTTCCATTTTTACTGTTGTCAGTATCTCACCCCCCATTGCATACTCTTGCCCTGGGTTTTTGTTTCCCAGGTGCATTACTTTGCACTTCTTTGCATTGAATCTGAGCTGCCATACATTTGACCATTCCTCCAACCTTGCCAAGTCCCTTCTCATCCTTTCCACTCCATCTGGTGTATCAACCCTGTCGCAGATCTTTGTGTCATCTGCAAAGAGACATATTTTTCCTTCCAGTTCCTCTGCAATGTCAATTATGAAGACATTAAAAAGGACCGGTCCTAGTACTGAACCCTGCGGTACCCCTCTAGTAACCCTCCTTTCTTCACTGTGGACTCCATTTACTACTACCCTTTGCGTCCTGTTGTCCAGCCAATTTTTATCCAGGCTACCACCTTGGGACCCACTCCAAGGCTGGCTAACTTGTGTATTAATCTTTGTGTGGGACTGTATCAAATGCCTTGCTAAAATCTAGGTAAGCCATGTCCACAGCCCTCCCTGGTCTACTACTTTGGTCACCCAGTCAAAGAAATCTATTAGATTCGTCTGACATGACCTTCCCATCATGAATCCATGCGGCCTTGGGTCCTGTGCCCCACTGGCCTCTAGGTACTCAACAATTCTTTCCTTCAGAAGTGATTCCATCATTTTACCTACCACTGAGGTCAAACTAACTGGTCTATAGTTTCCTACCTCTGTCCTGCTCCCACTTTTGTGAAGAGGAATCACATCTGTCCTCCTCCAGTCCTCAGGTACCACCCCATCCTCCCATGATTTGTTAAAGAGAGTAGTCAGCGGTGTCATTAGTTCTACCCTTAGTTCTTTCAGAATTCTTGGGTGAATCCCATCAGGCCCCATTGCTTTGTCCACCTTCAATTTTATTAGTTCTTTCAGAACCCTTTCTTCTGTAAATGGACTGGTATTGACCCCCGTCTTCACAGTGTTTCTCTTGTTTGGTTTAGGTACCTCTCCCTCTTCTTCCTTTGTGAATTCTGAGCAGGAATATTCGTTCAGTATCCCTGCTTTTTCATTGTCACCCTCTACCCACATTCCCTCCCCTTTATTAAGCCTCAGTATGCCTCCTTTGGTCTTTCTTTGTTCCCTAATGTACCTATAAAAGGTCTTATCCCCCTTCTTAACAGAGTTGGCTATCCTTTCTTCGGTTTGGGCCTTTGCTATTCTGACTGCCTTTCCAGCCTCTTTCTGCTTTAACTTATAAAGTTCTTTGTCCTTCTCCTTCTGTGTTTCCTTATATTTCCTGAATGCTATCCTTTTCTTCTTAACCTTCCCTGCCACCTCTTTTGAGAACCATAGCATTTTTTTCTTCATTGTGTTTTGTTGATTTGCTTTACACAAAGGCTTGTTGCCTCTGTTTTGGCTGTTTTGATTACTCCCCATTGTTCCTCCACCCCTCCTTCTTGCCTGTTTGCTAGTGCTTTTCTGAGGCACTCTCTCATTTTCCCAAAGTCAGCCCTCCTAAAGTCCAATACTCTTGCTTTTGTATGGCTTGATTGTATGGCTGTGTTTATCGTGAACCACACTGTTTGGTGGTCGTTTGTTCCCAGATGGCTACCCACTTCTAAATCTGAGATTCTTTCTCCATCCCCATTTGAGAGTACCAGGTCTAAGATTGCTCCCTCCCGAGTTGGTTCCAATACTAGCTGTCTGAGGCATGCCCCCTGTAGGGCATCAAGAATGACCCTGCTCTTGGACGTGCCTGCAGCAAAGGTGCTCCAGTTAACATCTGGCATATTCAGGTCCCCATCAACAATATCTCCCCTTTTTCTGCCATTCTAAGGAAGCCTTCTATCATTTCCTTGTCCATTCCCTCCCCCTGAGATGGGGGTCTGTATACAACCCCCATGCAGATTGTGGTGCCATTTCCTGTCTCCAGGGTGACCCAGAGTGTCTCATCTGCTCCATGTTTACTCTTTAGTTCTGTTGCTTTGATCCCTTCCTTTACATAGAGAGCTAATCCTCCTCCTCTTTTACCCTCCCTGTCCCTCCTGTAGATTGTGTATCCTGGTATGTTGACATCCCAGTCATGGTTCTCTGTGTACCATGTTTCTGTGACTGCCACAATATCCAGGCAACCATCTTCCATCAAGGCCACTAGTTCAAGGAGCTTGTTACACAGACTATGGGCATTGGTACTCATCACCCTCCACTTTTTGATGGCCTTACTCCTTTTAGCCCCATTCCTGTCCTTACTGCCTTTGCCTTTTTCTACATTTACTTCTGTCCTGCTCCCTAATGACTTCTCTGCCTTGGTGTTTACCTCACTAATTACTGTTGTTTGTGGGGGGAGGCTGGAATTTCCCTGCTCCTTTTCAGTGCCTCCCCCCTTGGCTAGTTTAAATGCTTGTCAATGAAGCATTTAAACCTTTCACCTAGGATCCTGGTTCCCCCCTGGACAGATTCAGAACATCGTACCAGTATAGGTATGCATCCCTCCAGGTGGCTCCCCAGTCCCCAATGAAGCCAAAACCCTGAGCTCCACACCAGTTTTTCAACCATTCATTGAATTCCCTGGTGAGGGGAACCCTAGCATCACCCTTGCCATAGACAGGCAGCACCTTCGAGAAGGTTACTGTATGCACTACTTGTCTAAGGCCCCTCCCCAACTCTACAAACTCCTCTTGCACTGCTCTGATCCCATTCCTAGCCAGATCATTTGTCCCTAGGTGGACAATGACATCCAGCTGCCTCCCTCATGCAGCTGCTCCCACAATCCTGAGGATTTGCTTCCTGTCCCTCCAACCCATGGCACCAGGCAGGCACCTTACCTCCCTCTCCCCTTCCTCCCCCAATGATTGAGTCCCCCACCAGGAGTTGTTTCCTTCCCCTGTTGGGTCTCATGCCACCCTCCTGTGGGTCTCCTTTGTGAAGGTTCCCAGCATCCTCCTTGGTCTCCACTGCAGGTGCCTCCATAGAGGAACCACTATCCACCAGAAGAGTGAATGAATTGTGGAGTGGTACAGCTGGAGGGATGCAACTCTGTTCCACCACCCTCTCCCTCCCTGAGCCCACCCTGGTCCAGCCTCTCCTCTTTCTTGGCAACCACTGAGGTAGTGGCATTGGCCCTGGTGGTCCCTGGGTGGGGGAGGAGGTTTCACGACTCCTAGCCAGGTCAGCCTGGAGACGGGCAACTTCCTCCCTCAGACTAGAGAGATGCCTGCAAATAGGTAGTCTGAGGTAGTTTGTGAACCATTGCAGGGCTGTTGTGTCCAGACCCAGCCCCTAAGCCATTCCAGGAGTAGCTGGTGGTCAACCAGGTCAAAAGCCTTGGTGAGGTCAATGAAGACCACGCCTAACATTTTGTTCTGGTCCAAGGCTTCATACACATTAGTGGTGAAGCTTATTAGGGCTGTATCAGTCCCATATTTTTTTCTAAACCCGTGTTGCTGGTGGGCCTGCAGGTTGTGCAGTTCCAGATAATGGCCTACCTGTTGGTAGATCACCTTCTCCAGCAGCTTGCTTAGGGTACTTGGAATGGAGATGGGCCTAAAGTCTTCCAAATCTTCGTGCAGCCCACGTTTTGGGATTGGGGTCACCAGTCCAACATTCCACATAGCAGGTAGCTTCCCTTCTGTCAGGGACCTATTAAAGAGCTGAGCTATAGGTCCTGCAATAGCAGGGGATCCTATTTTCAGCAGCTTGGGTTCCAGGTTGTTGTGCTTTGCTGCGCCGTCTAGTTTCAGGCCTCTGAACAACTTCAGGACTTCCCCAGCTGATACCGGCTTAAGGTGGAATTTGGGGCCCTGATGCAGGGCCTTTGGGTGCCCTTGGCCCCCCTGATGGGGATTCCCTGGGTGTGTTTGATAGCCCGAGTCTTTGCTGGGATTGCCCATTCTAAACCTTTCCAAGTCTAGAAAAAAGTTGTTGAAGGCATTGGCCGTGTCTGTGGGGCGGAGAGTTGTATCCTGTTTGCTTTGATAGGCCTGACCACCTTACTCTTGTGCCCCTTGAGCAGAGAGTTAAGGTGTCCCCAGAACTTTTTTGGGTCTGCCAGGTTTTTGGATTGCATCATATGCAGGTAACTCTTTTTTTCATTTTTGAGTTCCCTTTTGCAGCTATTTCTGACTTCACAGTATCGCACCCAGTCCAGTTGCAGGTTAGACTGCTTGTATTTCCCCCATAATTTGTTTCTCTGTCCTTCAGCTTCCTCTTGAGGGGCCGGGTTAAGTCACCTGGCATCCTGACCTTTGACCTCGATCATCTTCCTGGGTGCATGCTTGTTGGCTACAGACATAAAATGTCTGGTGAAGCCTTCAAGGGCTCCATCTATAGAGGTGGTATCAAGGGCCTGGGCCTAGTCTACTTCCGAGAGGGCTTGGAGGAAGGCACCTTCGTTTAGTGCCACATAATTTCTAGTCCAGAATGTTCTAGGGGGTTGCTTGTGGAAGTTTTTCCTCCACACCAGAAAGGTAGATGTACGGTTGCTTAGCGAGTCAGCACATGTTCCTACCAACTTTGCCCTTTCAGGATTAGTCACTAATATCCAGTCTAGTGTGGTATGATTCCTAGACTTGTGTTTGATACATGTGGACTTGTGCATCAGCTATGTGAGATTTGCTCCCAGGAGGCTGTTTTTGACCTCCCTGGCTAGCTTATCGCCCTAGTTTAGATTGAAGTCACCAAGTATTATCTTTTCACAGCTGGGCATGGTGGGCACAGTGTTTTGTCAGTGTTCTCAGGGCTTCCATAGTCCTCTTTGGGGTGTTGTAGGTGCACCCTACAAGTAGTGGCTTGTGGTCCCTGATGAGAAATTTGACAAATAGTACTTCACACTCATCACCTTCAAGGTCCGTACAGGAGACCATGGTTGCATTGATATGAGACCTAACATATATCAGGACCCCCCCACACTTCTTCCCCTTTCTATCCTTTCTAAATGTTTGAAAGCCTGGCACTTCAGCCTCATGGGGGAGGACATGCAACTTCAGCCAGGTTTCGGAGATGCATATTATGTCACAGGGGTACTTGGGGAAGTAGTTGCATTACAAGTGGGAATGATATGAATAGGGCACCTCTGTAATAATTAATAGAAGATGAGAAAATTGTGTTGATTTAGAGCTAAGTGACTCCTCAGTTAATATATTAGGTACACTGCAGAGCAGGGGGGTTGTTCATGGAACTTAAGAACATCTGTGTGTGGAATATAAGAATACCAATGTGGCATGCAAGTGAAGGTCACATTAGTGAGGGGATAGATCAACAAGGGAGGGGTTGGTGGTAGGAGGAAAGTGAATGTTTCAGGGGGCAGGAGGACCATAGACAAACAAGGATGGGAAGAAGGATTGCAATGTGTGTGGGGTGGCTATTTGGATGAACACATTTTGGAAGCTAGGATGATGTCTAATATTTCACTGGCTGAGGGGACTGGAGGCAGAGGTGCAATGGCTAGGAAGGGAAATAGTGAGGATTGGGGGGAAGTGAGGTAACTGGAACAGGATGACCACCTCCTCAGGGAACCAGGAGTACAGAACCAATGGAAAGGAAGAGAATAGGGAACAGTAAGAAATTACAGAGGGCCAGAAGAAGGGGAAATCTCAGGGCAGCAGGAAGGATGTGATGAATAGCAATATTTTGGGGTCAGGCAATAGGTTTGCTATGCTGGTTTCAGTGGAGGATGAGGAGGGAGGGACTCTCCAGGAGAGGGCAGGTGTAAGCAGGGGGTACAGAAAGCACAGGGGGAAACTGTCAGTCAAAGGAGGGGGACAGGGATATGGGGAGTAAGGGGATGGGGAAGGAGTAAAAAAGAGGGCAAAGGGGATAAGGCAGAGGAGGGAGAAGGAAAGAAGGGGCCCAGTGAGGTAGTGAATGAAGGTGATAATGCAGGGAGAGCATTTGGAGAGGGGGGCAAGTCAGATAAGGTAGGCAATAAGGGAGGGGCAAGACTAGAGTAGAGCCTGAGAGCATAGCAGAGGGGACAGATTGAGTCACAAATAGGCAGCTTAGGATGTTTTTTCAGAGCAGGTGCAAGGAGAATAGGATAGGGATTGGGCACAAAAGTAAGAAGGGGTGGGGTCTTAGTGCTGGGAGACTCAATACTAAAAGGGATCAGATGGGGAAGTAAAGGGGAGCAGTATAGTAGCTTATGGGTACAATCCATACCTGGATTGACAGTGGGTAGGGCAGGACTGTCTATTCTTAAGTATGCGAGGAGAGGAAGGGAGAAATCGCATGTCATGGTGCACTTGGGTACGAATAATTTGGGGGGCAGTATGGTTGATTTGCTAAGGGAGAAGCTCGAGGAGCTGGAGAAGTGTCAGGAGGCAGGGAGATCAGTGGCCTTCTCAGAAGTGCTGCCAGTACCCAGAGCAAGTATGGCGAGGAAAGGAAGGATAGAGGAGTTCAGCACTTGGCTGGGAGCGTGGTGTTGAACCAAAGGGTACGGGCTAGTGGGAGGCTGGGGCAGTATCTGGAATAATAGTGGATTGTTCACAGGGGACAGGTTACATTTGAGTAAGTAGGGTCCTGTACTAGCCCGCTGCATACTAATGGGATTCCTTTGTTTGTCCTCCCTATATAGGCCCTGAAGCAGCCTGCTCCCCTCAGAACTCAGCCCAGCAGAGACTGAAATCGGGGATTGCCAGAGCCTGTAAGAGGTAAAGTGTCCTGCACTACAGCCTGACTGTTGTGAGGCACTTCCCACCCTCCCAGGGTCAGCGCTCCATATATTGCTGCTGGCAGGTCACGTGATGTGACACACCCTCCTTTTTACTAAAGTGTCCACTTTCCCATTTGCAGGTTATAGGCACCAGCCACTAGGGGTCACTGCACTTTCCACTCTAGCTCCTCTCTCCTCTCTATATCCCTCCTAGCTACTGCTTCACAGCTGTCCCACAAGAGGTCACTGCAGTTCCCTTGGATTCCTTCTACTACCTACTTTCTGCACTCATCCTTCAGCCTATCTCTAAGGAGCTGCTAGTATCAAACCTGGTACCCTTCTCTCTACATTCTACTGACTATCCTCTGAGCCAATGAACCAGGCCAACAACTTCCTCTATTTTTATGCTCTTAACCATACCTCACTCCCTCCTGCCCAGATTTAAAAAATTGGCCCTGTCTACACTCTGTCCCTGAGCTGTGTTCAAACCCAGTACCCTTGCAGTCAGAGTCAGCTGCTCTACTTCTGCACCACAGTGCCTACCAACTTTATTACTACTTTCTAAGCCTCTTAATCACTTACCTACCCAATCTGCCAAAATATAAGTTTACCTCTTCTTCCTGCTCCCTTGCAGGATTTGAACCCTACACCCTTGTTGCCAAAGTCCACAGTTCCACCACTCACCTAGAACACCTGCATATTTTTACTGCAGGATTTCATAACTATAAAGAACGCACTAACCCTGTGACACAACTAAAGTGTCATCTAAGTGCTTCTACAAACCTGAACCCAACTCCCTGCTGCTACAGCCACTAGTCTAGCTCTCTCCTATTACCCTGATCAAGACTTGAACCTGGTACTATATACACTTCAGGCACATACACTACCACCACACCATAGCAGCAACTAGACTCTGGGGTGATCTCTCACTACTATCTCCCCTCTTTCATCCTAGTCCCCCCATTCTTTCCTCACTTCAGCTCCACCAGCCTTCCCAACTATGCACATGCATCCCCTGCTCGCCAGTCTATCTCTTCTCCTCCTCCTCCCTTTGCCTTCCACATACCCTACTGTCCCTATGAACCCTCAGCCTCACTACTCCAGTGTTCCTACCCACCTCCTGTCCCTCCTCCTCCTTTACCACTGCTCCTACCTCCCTCCTCCTCCACACATCCCATATGCTCCTCTCCACCTCACCCCGCTTCCAGACATCACCTGTCCTCCCCCCACAGCCCCCTTGCACTTCTGATCACTCAGGCCTTCTCTGCCTGTGCTACCCTACCCACTCCTTGTGCAACCAAACCCCATTCCTTATTCTATCGCTCTCAGCGTAAACTCTCCATCTGCCTTCCTCTGACCAGAGCACTTCTCCTCCTTCTACTCCTAACAGGGAACATACACCCCAACCCAGGCCCTGCCCCCTCCCATCCACCCACTCAGCCCACTGGTCTTCGAGTAGCCTCCATGAACATATGCAGCCTGCTGAAGAAATTTGACACCCTACAGTGCTGGGCCTTGGCTCACCAACCAGACATCATAGCCCTGGTTGAAACCTGGCTGTCCAAATCAACTCCGGACTCATTTGTCTCCCTCCCAGGCTATACCTTATACCGGGAGGACCGAGTAGGAAAACGAGGGGGAGGCTGTGCAATCTACACCAGGGACACAATACCTGGACATGCACTCCCCAACCCTGCCCTCATAAATGGGGCCCAGGCCCTTACCCTCAGACTCACCCCAGACCCCTCTAGAGCTCTCTATCTCACCACAGCCTCAGTTCCCCAAAGAACCAGCACCCAGCCCTGATATCTTTAATGGACTACCTGGCCACCCTCCACCATAAGGCAGAACAAATCCTAGTGGGGGACCTTAATGTAAATTGGCTCAGCACCTCCTCATCCACCACCAGAGACTCATTTTCCACCCAAGATCTGACACAACTTGTCACCCAGCCCACAAGACTTAACCCTAAGAGTGATACCAGCACCCTGCTGGATGTTATCATAACTAACCGACCCCATAAAATCCAAAACATCCAGGTCCTCCCAGACTCCCTGAGTGACCACTCCCCTATCCTATTCCACTGGGTAGCCCCCAATCCCAAACCCAAAGCCCAGACCACCCTCCACAGGTGCCTCCACCCTGGTGAGCTGAAGAAACTTAAGGCACTCCTCACCCAGATAGACTGGTCCCCCATTCAGCAGACAACCAACATTGATACTGCCCTCACCTTTTTCACTCACACCTTCAACATGGCCTGTGATCTCTTTGCACCCTTAACCAAAACCGGTCCAAAAACAGGAGCGCACCCTGGGTTGGCCAGCCCTCCTACAATTACTTAGAAACCGGATAACCTCTGGCACCTTGCCACTGAAACAGGTCGTCTGTCTGATAGGCAAGCATACAATGCAGCCCAAATAAATGCTCATGGGCCATCAGGAAAGCCAAGTCAGACCATTACCAGGCCTCCTTACCTCCTCCTGGGGCTCAGCCCGACCTTCTGGGATAATATTAAGCAACTCAATGGTAAAGCTTGCTCCCCTGCCCCATCCAGCTCACTAGAAATGGCACAACCTCCACCGAGCCTGCCACAATAGCTAACTGGTTCAACACCACTTTCACTGACCTTAGCTCAGTCCTCCCTAGTAATTTCTTTGACCCTCCCCCCAGCCAAACTCCCCCTGTCCTCCAGCACCCCAGCTTCCTCCTGCGAAAGATTTCCACCCAGGAAGCCAGACCTATCCTAATCAAAGCTCTCAATGGCAACAATCCCGGCAGTGACTCACTGGACCCAAGCATCCTCAGGCTGGTGCTAGATGAAGTCCTTGCACCTCTCACAAGCCTAATTAACCAGTCACTCTGCCTGGGACAATTCCCCACAGCTTGGAAAACAGCCATTATCACACCTATTCATAAAGGAGGCGACAAGTCATCGGCCAACAACTACCGGCCAATCTCCATCCTCCCTCCCCTCTCTAAAGCCCTGGAGAAAGTGGTGGCCATTCAAATCACTGATTATCTGGCTAAGCATAACATCTTATGCCCAGAGCAACATGGCTTCCATGCGGGTCACAGTACCAGCACTGCCCTTATTGAATTCTCCAACTTCCTACACTCCTCCTTGGATACCAGCTCCTAGCTGGTGCAGTGTTCATTGACCTCTCAAAGGCTTTCGACACTGTCTCCCATCCACTGCTGCTGAATGCACTCTGCCTCACTGGTCTCTTGGCTGGCCCCCTGGCATGGTGTGCTAGCTATCCTGACACTCGATCCCAGTGTGTCAAGATTAATAGCACACTCTCCGATACCCATCCCATTCTCTCTGGGGTCCCCCAAGGCTCCATCCTGGGCCCCCATCTCTTCTCGCTGTATCTGAACACCCTGCCCAGTGCATGCTCTGGCAAAATTTGCTGTATGCAGACGACGCTGTCCTTTTGCCACCCACCGTAATCCCATCTCCCTACAGGACTCCCTACAGCAGTCTTTCAACAGTGCGAGGCTTGGTTTAAGGAGCTAGACTCGTCATCAATCTTAAGAAAACCAAAACTATGCTGTTTCACCCCCAAACAAAGCTAGCAACCACCCACTCTATATCCTTCAAGCACCAACCAACCACTGGAACAAGTCTGCTCCTACAAATACCTTGGGGTTACCTTGATTCAGCCCTCACATTTCCACCACATCGGCGCTAACATCCGCCACAACACCACGGCTTGGCATCCTATTCCGCCCATAAAACCCTGCCTTCCCCAAATGCTCTCCGGCTAGCTGTTACATCGTCCGTTCTAGTCCCTTGTAGACTATGGTTTACCAGCATACTGTGCCGCCGACACCACTGCACTCAACAAAATTCACCTAACCCTGAATAAAGCTGCAGATTGATTACTGGTGCCCCCAGGCTCACACACACCTGTCAGCTATATGTCGATGCTAACCTGCTTACCCTGGATGAACGGCTCCGATACCAGACCTGTCTCCTCACCAAACAAACCCTACTCGGGCTCTCCCCCCCTGGGGTAACGGCATCCATCCATCAGAGCCCTCCCACCATTGCAACACGGTCTTCCTACAAGACCACTCTAAAGGTCCCCAGAACAAGAACCAGCCATGGCCAGAGGTCCTTCAGCTATAGAGCCCCAACCTGGTTTAGCTCTCTCCCTGCCACCATCACCAATGCCATCACCATCTCCACATTCAAAACCACACTTCAGAACCACATCTTCAGCACTCATAACTGCTCCTGTCTCTGAACATAGCCTCCACCTCTTTTTTCTCTTGACAATGCCCCCCGGACAGCTCTCCACCCAACCATCCCCTCCACCACTTCCCTGTACACCATGCCTAGGTTTAACCTGGCCAGTGCCAGCTGTTTCAATGTTTATCTACCAGAATGCTCACTTGATACCGACTTGTGTAATACCTGTTATCAATTACATGTACCCTGTACCCAATTGTATTTGTCTGACCACAATGTGACGTGGCACCTCTGGTGAATGCCTATTGATTTTTTGCAAATCTTTGCTATGTAACCGAAACGCAATGTATGTCTTTATGTGACGTAGTACCTTTGGAAATGAGCCTCTGGCTCAAAGGTTGTAAACTGATTCTTAAATAAATAAATAAATAAATAAAGATGGGGCAGGGGGCATTAGAACAGAGGCTGAAGGAATACATAGCAACGAAGGTGGATTTAAACTAGGTGGGGGGGAGGCAAGTGGGCAGCAGGAATACAGGGTCTCCTGAGAGAGGAATCTGACAAGCCCACCCCCCCCAAATGAGCAGGGATGGAAACAGGGAAGGGTCACATGGGAGGATAAGAATGATGGGAAACAGGTTAAAAAGGGATAGGAACAATGTGGAGGGTTGTCTACCTGAATGCAAGAAGACTGAGGAACAAATCCACTAAACTACAGGCTCTCTTGGCAGTGGGGGTGGTGGACATTGTGGCCATCACTGAAACATAGGTCACCCAATACCAGGACCGGGACCTGATGATTCCAGCGTATAAGATATACAGAAAGGACAAGAACAAGGGGAAGGGAGGAGGGGTGACAATTTATGTGAGGGAGGAGATTAGGTGTGCAAGGGAAGATGGGGAGGAGGGTAGAACAGAGGCATTATGGATGCAGTTCAACGATTCAAAAAATAGGACACTTAGAATGGGAGTGGTGTATAGGCCACCGGCTCAAATGGAGGACTTGGACAGAGAATTAGCAGAGCAGATTAGGAGGGTCTGTGGGAAGGGCAACACCTTGATCATGGGGGATTTCAATCAACCAGTAGTGGATTGGAGCACCCCAGCCACCTCCAGAGCAAGGGAGCAGGTCCTCCTGGATGCATTCCAGGACAGCTTCCTAACGCAGATGACTAGCGAGCCAACTAGGTTGGGGAAAAACTCTGGATCTAGTACTAACCAATGGAGAAGCTATAAGAGAGCTGTGGGTGGAAGCCCCCGCAGGTGGGAAGTGACCACTCAGTGTGGTTCATGCTCAACATAGGCAAGGAAGCTGTAGGCACAGAAACCAGGGTGGTTGACTTCAGACATGTTGATTTTGACACGATGGGGGACATTTTGGAAAGTCATCTGGCAGGAATTCATTCATGATTGGATCCAAATCAAAAATGAGAAATCATCAAACTGGGGATTTTGGAGGCTATGAGGTCCTGTACCAAAACACAGAGCAAGAAGGGAAGGGCCAAGAAACCAAGCTGGTTGAATAGAGAGGTCTTGGAAGGGGCCAGGGCAAACAAAAGCAGCATTCAGGAGGTTCAGGAAATCAGGGAAGGGGAGGACAGGGTAAAATATGTGAAGAAGTCCAGAGAGGTAACCAGAATAGTCAGGGTGGCCAAGGCTTCCAGAGAGCTGATGCTGGCACAGTGCATCAAGGATGGGAAAAAGGACTTCTTCAGGAACATAAGGGAGAGAAGGAGCTGAAAGGACCAGATCTAGCAGGTTAGAAAGGACTGGGGGTGGGTCGAGAAAGTGGAGGAGCAGACAGAAGCACTAAATGAGTACTTCTGTATTTACAAACAAGAAGGCTGGGCAGCTACCTCAGGGGATGGGGAAGGTGTGCAAGGGGAGAAGGGGTGACAGATGAAGTAATCACAGAGGGCAGGATATTAGAAGAACTAAAGGCACTGAGGATGGATAAGGCACCAGGTTCAAGCAGCATTCACCCCAGGGTGCTGAAAGAACTGGCAGAGGTCTTGGAGGGGCCACTGGTGAATCTGCTCAATACCTCCTTTGATACAGGAGATGTACCACAGGACTGGAGGATGGCTCACATGGTGCCAACCCACAAAAGCAGCCCAAAGGATGAACCAGGCAATTACAGACCAGTAAGCCTCACATCCACTGTGGGGAAACTCATAGAGATAATCCTGAAGCAGAGGCTGGTGACCTTTCTGAAAGTCAATGACTCCGAAATGATCAGCAGCATGGATTCATCTCAGGAAAATCCTGCCAGACCAACCTAATTGAGTATTATGACTGGGTGATGAGGGTGCTGGACAAGGGCCATGCAGTGGATGTCCTATATTTGGACTTCAGCAAGGCTTTTGATTTGGTGCCACATGAGCAGTTGGGGAGAAAGTTTAAATGCGTGGGGCTGGGGACAAAGTTGGTGAACTGGATCATGAACTGGCTAAATGGGAGGCAGCGCAGGGTGGTGGTGCTAGGGACTCTCATCTCCAAGGGCTGTGAACAGAAGGGTAACACAGGGCTCGGTTCTGGGCCCGGTGCTGTTTGGGATTTTCATATCGGATATCTCACATGGCATCAGGAGTAAGATCAGTCTGTTCACTGATGATACCAAGATGGGGGCAGTGGTGAACAACAGAGTAGGGTGGCAGGGGCTAAAGGAAGACCTGACTAAACTGAAGGAGTGGTCAGAAACATGGCAGTTGGGGTTCAGTGCTAAGAAGTACAGGGTACTGCACTTCAGAGCAGGGAACCCGGGGAGGAGCTATCATTTGGGAGGGGTTCAGTTAGAAACCCCACAAGGAGGAAAAGGATCTAGGGGTGGTTATAACAGAGAATATGAACGACACAGCACAGTGCAGGAAGGTGGCAGCTAAAGCCAACAGGATGCTGGGCTGTATTGTGAGAGGAATCTCCTGCAGGAGTAGGGAGATGATCCTGCCTCTGTACAGGTCACTGGTCAGGCCACACCTAGAGTACTGCATGCAGTACTGGTGCCCATACCTGAAAAAGGATGTCAGATTACTGCAAGGGGTACAGTGCAGAGCAACAAAAATGATACAAGGATTGGAGGACAAACCCTGTGAGGAAAGGCTGCATGAGTTAAATATGTACTCCTTGGAGGACATGAGAGATCAGGGGGATATGATTTGAGGCCTTTAAGTACCTGACAGGGATAAACAAGACAGGTACAGAAGGGGTATTTTAAGTTGAGGAAGGGGAGAGACATGAGAGGACATGATCTCAGATTGGAGGGGAAGGAAATACAAGAGGGAGATGAGAAGGCATTTTTTTTCTCAGAGAGGTTGTGGCTAAGTGGAACACTCTGCCCAAGGAGGTGGTGTCCTATAAGGTGATGGGCAGTTTTAAAAGGGGATGGGATAGGGTGAGGGGGGATTAAATGTGAGGAGGGGAGTGTGTAGCAGCTTCAATGTAGGGGTACTAGCTGTACATTCAAGCAGACTTGATAGACCATGGGGCCTGTTTCCACTGGTAGATTTGTATGTTCGTATACAAATCCATATTACCCAAATTATAACACAGAAGCACATGTCATTGTAGGGAAAGCTCTTCTGCAGCTACAGATACACATGCATACTGCAAAACATATACACCCACATCTACAGTCACACTAAGTTTCTACTGTAATCAGCATTGATAGAGTAATGTTTTTTTTAAAGTGTCTCGTGCCCTATACATATTTTCAAAGGTACCACATTAGTGCCACTGCATTTGTGTCATTTGGAAACAGTTTTATGTTGTTGTCTTACCTGATGATACCTGCCTGTGATTGTTTGTGTGGTCTTGTCCTTTTGCTGCTTGGGGGCAGTTTGGGTTGAAACCCTAATCCCACATTTCCCTACTTATGTAAAATTAATTCGAATCCTAATGGGTGAATTAACGCTGTTTTTTTGCAGTGAATTTTTGGGAGCACTTTTAGCCTGAGATTCGATGGGCAACTACACCACTCCCCCATCAGGCTTAAAAGATCACTCATCCTGAGGCTCTTCAGGATTCATTTCTTGTTGCAGCTGGAGGTGCTGCTCTTCTCTGCTATAACCCACTTCTCCACTCTACCCTTCGGCCCACCGCTTCTCCATCTCCCGTCCTTGCAGTCACCTCTGGCTGCAGCCTCGCTCTTTCATTCATTTTGATCTGTCCAGAAATTTTACCCCATTCTGATTTTATCCTAGATCTTGCCTGACTGGTTTTACTGTTTCATACATTTGTGTTTGGCACTCAGTACTATCAGACAACCTTCTTGATTGGCAGCATTCTGTCACTGCTTCTGCCTTGTCTTCCTTGCCTAGCTGCCATTTCTGTCCATCTCTGCTCCCCTGTTCTCTCACCCACCCATCGTCCTATACCCGATCTCCTCCTCAGGATGGGGGGACGTCTGCTCGCTCTGAAGGGTGGACATGCCCTGGACCTGCCAACTCGATTAGCGTCTGGCACCGTCTCCTCCTCGCTCTGCTTTCCTGGTGCTTTGGGCATCTTTGCTCCATCCCTTCACCTCACTTAATTCTCCTATTACCAGAGCTGCCTGCTTTAGCTCCCAGGATGGCCTCCCTGGGCTACGCCTCACCATTTTCTTCCACAACCACTGACTCTCTGTAAGCAGCTTCCACCACAGTCCGGGTGGGGAAGGCAGCAGGCTCCTCCACACAGGATGCCTTTCTCACGTGCACACGGGGGTTGTTCATCTTGCTATACTGGGGACTATGTGCATGCTTCTTCCCTCTTACCATCTGTCTGTTCGTGATGCCATTGTCAGGCTTTTGGAGTGGTTCTGTTGCCTCTTGTACCTGTTCTGGCAGTTGCCCTTTATTCATGACAAAAAAAAAGAGTGTTAATGCAGCTTTAGTCAGTTTTCCTTCTGCTCATGTTTGATCCATTTTCAGCCTTTCTCTTCTGCTCGTTCTTTCTTTCTTTCTTTTATATGGATTTTCTCTCCACCTGAGACACGCAGGCTCTGACCCCCTCTCAGAGTGCTTCTCCAACCTGTGTATTTTTGTTTTTCTTTCCCTATCCTGCTCTTCTTGGGTCCTACACTACCCCATACTTCATCTAGATTCCTATCTCACCTCCCACATCATTGCTCAGGGCATGCCAGGTAACGCTCTCTCAATTTTGCCATTCCTATGTCTACTACTCTGGGGCAGTCATCACAGATTCACTCCACTCATGACTTCACTCCTCTTCATCTATCCCTGCTACCTCGATTTGACCCTATTTCCACCCAAGCGACATGCCTTTCTGTCCATTGCCCTTTGCTATGGGCTGACTGGAGACTCTCCACTATCGTTTAAGTTCCATTTCGGTTCCGAACCTACCTCCTTTCAGGGAGCCTACTTAATCACGTCTCTCTATTCATTTCAGGATCTACCTCCTTTCAAGAAGTCTTCTTTATCACATTGCTCTATTGGGCATACCACTGTCATCCGAGTTCAATTTCAAGTTCATTTTTGAGTTTCTTCCTATCTCCTTTTCTTCAGGCTTCTTGTATGGAACTGCCGCAATCCTGAGGCAGTCATCATTATCTGTGTTCATCATCCTGTCTTCTCGTGTGTGCATCTGAGTATCCTTGCTACTCTGACTTCTACATGGATCTACACCCTCCCATCACCTGCTCGAGCATACCCACCTCTTGGGTCCCTGCTGCCTCATGTTCCATCTTCGACCTGTGCTTTCTTCTGGGGTTTTCCCCTATCTCATCATCCTTCCTACTCATCTCCTTCTCTCTAGTGAATCCTTCTCTTAAACAACATAATGTCCTTAAATCAAACATTGTCAGCCTGGAGGGAAGGTGACCTAGGCTTTGGATCCCCAGAAGTTTCCTCCTCAAAGGGGGTTTTTCCTCTCCTCCATGCCAATGTTCATAATATTAGTTAGGGTTAGTACTTTCTTAGGTTAATTAGTTAGGTTCCACTGTTGGATGGAGGCAGATGGTGGCCCCAGCTTTCTCCGCTCTCCGTAGGAAGTCTGCCCTTACCATCTTCTCAGAATTCATTCATTCATGATCCTTGCTTCTTTGATGTTCGACACCTGGCTTGGTATTATTTTTGGGCTTTTTCCTAAGCTACCTTTAGCCAATGCAATCATTCCCGCGGCACCTGTAGGGGGAACCCTCCTCTAGGTTCCTTGTGTCACACCCCTACAGGGTAGTATATAAGTCACAAAAGTAAATCAAGTTACACAAGCATCATCCTGTCTCATCTAGTTGCATAAGAACATTGAATGGGAGGGCTTTAAACCTGAAGTTCGATGGGTGGAGCAACTATGTCACTCCCCCATCAGTCTTAAAAGGTCACTCATCTTGGGGCTCACCAGGATTTGTTTCTTGTTGCCCACCATCCACCCCTCCTCCTCCAGTGGCCCACCTCTCTTACCCAAGGCCTTCCTCCTAAGCTATCTTTAGCTGACGCAATCATTCCCATGGCACCTGTAAGGGGGGGCCCTCCTCTAGTGGTCCTTGCATCGTACCCCTACAGGGTGGTATATCCCATGGAGAGAGGTGGAAAACCACAAAAGTAAATCAAGTTACACAAGCATCATCTCATCTCATCTAGTTGCGTAAGCACATTGAACTTTCTTTTTCAGAAAATTAATAAACTCAAATTACAGCAGTACTTTGGCCTGCAGAAGCACTGGCCCCCTGCAGCCAGAGATACACATGCATACTGCAAGACATACAGTACATAGCTTCTCCTGGCAGGGACCTGTGCTTCTGCAGATGCAGATAGAAATCCAAGATGCCCAAAGTATAAACCACTTTTGGATGCAAAAGCACAATTCTTGTCATGCATTATATGGGTGTGTGGGAACATCACAATAACATCCTGATCCCTCGTGGCGAAGTTCAAAAACATTAGCTCTGCCCTTGCTAAGCTGGAAGAAATAACATCAGCAACTCAAGCATACAGTAAATTGATACAAGGGAGGTAGCTGGGAGCTGAACTGGAACTACCACCCAGGCAGTTTCACATCTGTGGTGGGGAAGGTAATGGAGGCATAAATCAAGGAGATGGTGGTGAATTACCTGGAGGAATATGGCTTGCAGGACCACAGACAGCAAGGTCTCGCCAAGGGGAAATTATGACAGACCAACCTAACTGAATTCTTTGATTGGGTGACTCAGGTAATCGACTAGGGTGGGGCAGTGGACATGGTCTATCTGGACTTTAGCAAGGCCTTCGACACCGTCCCTCATGGGAGGCTGGTGAGCAAGATGGAAAGCATGGAGTTAGGAGGGAAAATAGCAGGCTGGGTGGAGGTCTGGCTATCAGGGAGAACTCAGAGGGTAGTGCTTAACGGGGTGTACTTCGAGATGGCAAGAGTGAGGAGTGGAGTGTCTCAGGGATCAGTTTTAGGTCTGCTCCTCATCAAGATCGACATCAGTGATATTACAAACATATGAACATATGAAATTGCCAGCAGATACAGGCCATTTGGTCTATCTAGTCTGCTCGAGTGTGTAGCACTTCAGTCCATTAAACTGCAGCTGCCCCCCTTCCTCATATTCCCCATCACCCGCCTCCCCCCAGTTTTGCACCCTCCCCTTGAATCTGTCCCACACCCTCTCGAAGCCCCCAACACTCTGCAGCAACGCAACTTCCTCTGGCAGACCGTTCCACCCTGCCACCACCCTTTCAGTGAAATAGTGCCTCCTCAGTTCCCTCTTGAACCTGTCCCCTCCCTACTTCATAGAGTGTCTCCTGGTTTCCCTTCTTCCCTTCAGATTGAACATACACCTGGTGTCTACTCTGTTCAAACCCTTCAGGTACTTTCCTCCTGGGTATACATATTGAGCTCTCTCAGTCTCTCCTCATATGGTCTGTCCCCCAACTCCAGGATCATTTTTGTTGCCCTGCACTGTACCCACTCCAGTAGTTTGATGTCCCTTTTCAAGTAGGTGCACCAGAATCGCATGCAGTACTCTAGGTGCAGTCTCACCAGGGACCTGTACAGGGGCAAGATGACCTCCCTCTCCTAGAAGTAATCTCCCTTGGTATGCACCATAGCATCCTGTTGCCTTCACTGCTGCTGGTTCATTGCCCTAGTTATCAGCACTCCCAGATCCTTCTCCTCCTTGGATTTTGTTAACAGGACACCCTCCAGCCAGTAATTGTGTCCTGGGTTCTTGCCTCCTAAATTCATCACTTTGCACTTCCTGTTATTGAATCCAAGCTGCCAAGTGTGAGACCATTCCTCCAGTTTTTCCAAATCCTCCTGAAGTACTTTTGCTCCCTCCCCCCATCTACCTCAGCACAAATCTTTGAGTCATCTGCAAAGAGACTGATCTTACTCTTAATCCCTACTGCAATGTCGGCTATGAAAATGTTAAACAGAACTGGTCCCAGCACCAAGCCATGTGGTACACCACTTGTTACTGCCCTGGGTTCAGATGCCTCCCCTACCACTGCTACCTTCTGTGTCTACCATGCAGCCAGTTCTCTACCCATCTGACCAGTTTCATCTTGGCTCCCAGACTCTTCAACTTGCAGGTCAGCCTATCGTGTGACACCGAGTCAAAGGCCTTGCTGAAATCCAAGTAGAGGACATCTACCACATGTCCCCTGTCAGGCGCCTTGTAACCCAATCATAAAAATCAACCAAGTTTGTCTGGCAGGCTCTGCCTGAGACAAACCTGTGCTGCCTGTTGTCCTGGAGATTGTTATCCTCAAGAAATTGCTCCAGTTTTTCCTTGAGGATTGTCTCCATCATTTTTTCCACAATTGCAGTAAGGCTCACCAGTCAGTAGTTCCCCGGTTCATCCTTGAGCCCACTCTTATGGAGAGGTGCCACATGTGCTTCCCTCCCATCCCAGGGCATGCACCCCAAGTTCAGAGATGTATTGAACAGGTCTGCCAATGATTCTGCCAGGACCTCTGCCAACTCGCTTAGCACCCTGGGATGGACTCCGTCTAGGACAGGTGCCTTGTCCAACTTTAGGGACTTAAGATCCTCCCTCACACTTTCCACCATGATTTCCCCATCTGTGGTTGTTTCTCCCCCACCCTCTCCTACCTCAATCTTCCTCTCAGGTACAGGCCCATCCCTCTCTTTGGTGTAGATTGAACAGAAGTATTCATTAAGTACTTCTGCCTGCTCAGCCCCCTTTTCTACCCACTCACTTCCCCTCCTGATCCTAACAATTTGATCCTTGCTGTTCCTCTTCTCTCTGATATATCTGAAGAAATCATTTTCTCCTTTATTCCCTGCACTAACCTCCGTTCCCCAGCCACCTTTGTTACCCTTACCACTCCGGTCACTTCTCTGGATTTCTTCACATATTCTTCTCTGTCTTCTGCCCTGTTGGATCTCTTGTAGATCCAAAATGCATTCCTCTTTTCCCTCACCTTCTCCACAACCTCTCTACTCATCCAACTTGTTTCTTGGTCCTGGCTTTCTTGCTCTGGCTCTTGATACAAGTATTAGTGACTTCAGCCAGTCCTGCCTTGATGACTGCCCATTTTTGTTCTGTGTCCATTTCTGGGTGGATGCTTGCCATATGACTTTCCAGTAAGTGTCCCATCCTGCCAAAGTCCTCCCTTTTGATGTCCATGACCCTAGTTTTTGTAGTGGCTGCTTCTCTACCCAGATTGAGTGAGAACCACACTGTGCTGTGGTCACTGCTTGCCAGAGGTTCCTCCACCCTTACATCCCTGACCTGTTCCCCATCTTCCAGTACCAGGTCTAGTATATTCCCCTTCCTTGTTGGCTCCATTACCCTCTGGGTAAGGAAGCCATCCTGGAATGCTTCCAGGAGGATCTGCTTCCTGGTGCAAATGGTTGCTGGGATGCTCCAATCCACCCCTGGTAGATTAAAGTCCCAACCACCACTGTGCTCCTTTTGCCACTATGCCTCCTTATCTGTTTCCCCAGTTCGCTGTCAATGTCCTTTTTTTTGGGCCAGATGTCTATAAATAACCCCCAGACAAATCTTGGTCCCTTTCTGGCAATGCAGTTGCAGCCAGATTACTTCCGACCTGCCCTCCTCCCCTTCCTCCCTATCATATCTGATCCCTTCCCTTACATAAATGACAACCTCTCAAGCCTTCCCTTTATCTCTATCCCTCCAGAATAGTTTGTACCCTGGGGTGGTTGGGTCAGGCATGGTGTCTGGTTGCCCATGTCTCAGTAATGGTAGCCATGTCCACCTCTCCCTCTGCCATCAATGCCTGCAACTCTGCCAACTGTTCCCCAGGTTCCTAGTATTTATTGAAACCATTCTCCAAGCTGCTTCTATCCTTTCTGCTTCCTTACCCTTCATTCCAACCTCTATTTCACCTAAGGTCATATCTATCCCTGTGCTGGGGGGAGGTCCATGGGACTCCCCACTCCTGGTGATTCCCAGCTCCAATGCCCCCCCAACTAGTTTAAATTATACTGCTCATTGATGAAATCCCCCAGTTTCTGCTTCAACACCTGTGACCCTGCCCTGCTGAGGTGCAACCTATCCCTTGCATAAAGATCTGTGTTATCCCATGTGCTACCAAAGTCCTCCACCAATCCATACCCCTTGGTCCCACACCATTCCCTTAGCCACTTGTTGAAGTCACTGATTCTTCTCTTCCTCTCTGTACTAGCCCTTGGCATTGGCAGAACTTCTGAGAAGGCTACCGTTGTTCTCTCTTTGCTGCATAGTTTTCTCACTTCTCTGAAGCTGTCTTGTACCTCCTATATCCTTCTTCCTTCCAGATCATTCGTTCCCAGATGCACCACAATGTGTGACTTCCCCCCCCACCTTCCTCACATATCTGCCCTTATGCTGCCCCACTCTACTCGCTGTCATGCCTCGCATGCATTCTACCCGGATGTTACTTTTTCTGGCACTCCTTCCCCACATCTTATACCCTTAAATATAGAATCCCCCAAAATTATGACTCTCTGATGCTTATCCTGCTCACCCTCTTGTTGCCTTCCACTCCCTTGCCCCACAACTTGTGAGGCCCTCTCATCCCCCCTGTCTCGCCTCCCCTTTGCCTCCCCTAACCTTTGCCCTGTCCTCTCCCCCTTCGCAAATATGACAGGGCTACTGATCTCCACCTCCAAACTATTTTCCATCTGTGGAACCTTCCCTTTGCACTCACTTGTTGCTCCATCCACCATACTACCACTTCCTCTGCTATTACATCCCCGTGTCTTCCCTGAAATGTGGCCCTCCCCCACATGGACTCCCCTCCTCTCCCTATCCTTAGCCTTCCCTGGGCTGCCTGTCATTTTCCCCGCCCTCCTGTCTCCTTGCTCCTTCCTTTCCTCTGGAGAGACTGCATCACCATCACCTCACTGCCCCCCCGCCACTGTGTCTTCTTGGTGTACTGCCTACTGCCTCCTCACTGTGTACCTTTTCCCCTGTAGCTTCCTCTCCCAGCTCCTTCACTGTAACTTCCCTCTTCTCTGTTTCCTGGTCTTCCGGACTAGCCAACACTGAGAATCTGTTTTCAGTGCTAATCTCCTTTCCTTGAATGAGTCCAGTCCCCCTTCCCACAAGCTGATGTCTTTGCTCTGACCCAGTCTTAGTCATGCCCCTGTGCCTCACCCTCCTCCAGTCATCGTTTCCTTCCCTTGGCTGCACCCGCTTGTGTGGCCCTCCTGCTGTCCCACCTAATTCCCCCTTATTTTTGATTGTTTTGAGCTCGTTTTGATGCCTCGTTAGTTTCCCCTCCTGGCTGTGTCCCCCCCCATTCTGTCTCCTCCATGCCTCCATGCCTCCAGTTCCCTCCTCAACCTCCCTATTTCCTGCCTGAGCTGGCCCACCTGCCAACACCCCCTACACCCCCTTGCCTTCCAAGCCACTCCCAGGGTTATGGCTGCTCCACATCCTTGGCAACATACAACCCTTCCCATCTCCTTCCCTATTTGACTGCCCCTGCACATCCTCTCCTCCCTTAACCTGGTCCTACTCCACTCCATGGAACCCTTCCCCTACTTTGGACTCCCGATGTCTGTAAAGGAAATATGTGGCCCTCCCAGTAAGGATTTTCCCTGTCTGCCAGCATAGCCCACTGCCTGCTATCCTCCCTACTGATGCCCTGCAGATGCTACTCAAGATGCTACACTCTTGCCTCATGGCAGTCATGCATTGGGTTTGCTTGTTTCCCTTAAAATATAATTGGATCCCAGCCCTGCTATTGGCTGGTCTGAGTCACGTGACCACCCCTCCCCCTCCTGTGTATTTCCCAACCTCTCCCTCCTTCAGCTAAATGTCTGCCCTTCCCCAGCCAAGACAAAATCATTTGTTTTGCAAATACACTGTTTAAATCACACAGCACACATTGCCATCTCATTAAATGCTACCTCAATCCTAAAAGAAAACAAATGGCACAGAGAAAGTACTCATTCCTGCTTCCCTCTGCTGAGTTTCAACTTCACATATTCTGGAGGGTTTGAGAGGGAGAATGTGCCTATTTGCCAATGATACAAAAATCTGCAATAGGGTGGACACCCCAGAGGGGCTGGAAAACATTAGGAGGAACCTCAAGAGGAGTGGGATGGGAAATGTTAGCTGAAATTTAATGCCAAGAAGTGAGCTATGATGCACCTAAGGAGGAAAAAACACAAGCGGGGTACACGCGCTGGGGGGTGAAAGAATCAGAACAGGAAAGGGATCTGGGGATCATAGTCTCCTCAGACCTTAAGGTAAGTTTCCAGTGTAGTAGAGCAGTGGGAAGGGCCAATGGAATGCTGGTATGCATAGGCAGGGGCATTACTAGCAGTAGGAGGGAGGTTGTATTGACCCTCTACAAAGCCATGGTGAGGCCGAGGTTAGAGTACGGGGTTCAGTTCTGGAGACCACACCTCCACAAGAATATAGATGCATTGGAGAGGGTTCAGAGAAGGGCAACAAAGATGATACAGGGTATGCAGGGGAAGGCATATGAGCAGAGGTGTAAGGAGCTGAATCTGTACACACTGAAAACAAGGAGGGAAAGGGGGGACATGATTGAAACTTTAAAATATGTAATGGGGCTCAATAAAGTAGGTGAAGGAGGTCTGCTAAGGAGGAAGGAAGGAGCCAGAACTAGAGGGCACAGCCTCAGATTGTAAGGAAATAGGTTTGGGGCAATGTGAGGGGGTACTTCTTCACAGAGAGGGTTGTGGAGCCCTGGAACAGACTGCCAGATGGAGCGGTGGGGGCTAAGACAGTTGAGGAATTTAAGAGGGCATGGGACAAGCATATGGGACTGAGTACTGGGGGAGGGTGGGGGCTGGTGGGGAGGAATGAATGTGAAAGAGGAGCATTGGGCAGACTAAATGGGCCAGAAGGGTCCTTTTCTGCTGTCAAATTTCTATGATTCTATGATTATACAGAGATAGAGCAAGGCTTAATGGATGTTACAAGCCACGTTGACATGCACAATGTGGCCCTCCTTCATCTGAATCAGAAGGAGAGAACCACTGTTGCAAAACTTGACAATCCTGAATACAGATCTCACTGGATAACGTACGAGTTTATGGTCTTCCAGAGCATGGAAACTGGTGAGACGTCTGAGTATATGGTTTCGCTCCTCAAAGAAGTCTTGTGCTTACCAGCAGTTGCAGTCCTTGAGAGCTGGAGTGGGCACACTGAGCCTTGACTCCAAAGCCCAAAATGGCTGAGTCTTGGTCCCGCTCCATAGTGATGAACAGGGCCACTGGAAATTGCAGAGATTTTTTGTAAAAATTGTGGGGAAATTGTGGGAGTTCTACTATACACCTCAAATGCTTCACAATAAATCTTTCACTATTTTCTGCAGCATGTATTAGCCAGCATAAACTGCAAAATGAATACACTGCCACTTGAATATGTTTTAAACATGACAAAAAGCTTATGTTCCTAAAATGAATACTAAACTGATAGATGTGTTGCCTATCTTCCAAAATTTAAAAACATCTGCCTCATATAGTGCTAAATAGATTCTGTTTAGTGAGCCACAGCGAATCAATAATACATTAATTCAGAATCAACAAGTTTTGTCTGTTTCTGTAAGTAGAATAATGAAGCTTGATCAATAACTATTTACAGTGCCCTGTCAACTATTCACCTACTTTGGTGCAAGAAATAATAAGCAAATAAAGTGGTGAATAATTGAGTTTTAGTAAAATGTTGTTAAAGTGTTTAATAGTCTTAATTTGCACTGTAGGTTCTGTACACTGCTTTTGAAATTGTATATCAAAATATTAAATTTGGGGGTTATTGGGGCTGGCAGTATAGAGTAACAAACTGTGAATAAGCTGGTTACATCCAGCAGACCTGGTTTGATTCCTACAACCTCCTCTTGAATATTGTGTTACTCTGAGCAAGGCACTTAACCACCCTAGTGTTTCTGGGTCACTATATACTATATATATATATATATAAATATACACACAAACACTGAAATTTTACTGCATCGTTCAGTAGTCAGGGTACCCTGTAATTTACCTTTTAAACATAAATGTTCAGATACATTACAGTATATGTGTTTTTATAAGCTTGTTTTCAGACTTTAGTCATGTTTTTATTGTAGTCTTTGCATGTGAGTATCTAGTTTGTATATTGCTAAGCAAGGGATCACTTTTACCAACTAGCTCATTCAAGTTTATAATCAGCAGGGCCATCCAAAATCCTTAGATGTTTGAATCAAAACTAGTCTGAATGAAAGTATGTTCACAAGGAAAAACATGTCCTGCCACTTACAAAAAGGCTTCATAGTTAGCAACCCATTTAGGTGAATGGGATAATTTGCACCTTTTCTCCAACCTGCTATTTCATTCTCTGTGGCAACAAAACGTTTTCTGTTAGACTGCTGCTTTATCACAATTAAAATGTTGTTTGTGTACTTATGCTTGGCCAGTGGATTTTGAAACCAAACCAGGCTTTCAAAAGAAATCAGTGTCACATAAAACCCTTACCCCCACCTTGTACTGCATTGTTTTGGCCAAACCCAAGTCTGCATACAAAATTGTCAATATAATTGAAAGTGTTTTATTGAATCTGTTAACACTTTTTACACAGTTTAAAGTAAAAACTAAGAAATTTCAAGAAATTGCAGATCATGTCAGTTTTTGCAGAGAAAAGTGAAAATTGTGGATTCCGCAAAAAAATTGTGGGTGCAATTATCCAGTGCCCCTGGTGATTAAGTTTTTAGATTACAGAAGTAAAATGCTAGTGTAGCAAAAAGCATGGGAGATTGTTTTTGGTGATTAAAGGCTTCATTTGGAGCACACACCCCCATCAGATGGAGCAGCTTCACAAAATACTAGAGGTAGTAAAAGCCCTGAAAGAAAAAAGAGTGAAGGTTCAGTTGTTTGCTTCTGCCTAAATCAAGGTTTTCGAGGAGTCAATGTTTCTGGAATTTAGAGAAGGTAGCAGAAATGACCAGAAAGTATGGCAAACCTGTGAATAACACCACAGCTGAGTTTGATGTCACAGTGTTGGAGAGAGAACTGCAAAGCCATAGATGAACGACACCACTGTAGAGCAACTAGGGCCAGAAGAGACAGGTGACTTCAACAGCTGCAGCCTGGAAAGAATTATGGCAATGAGAAAGACATGGTGGACAACAGAATCAAGGCTGAGTGGACACTCAGGACTGAAAACATTTACAGCATGCTCTAGGGATTTGCAGCTACTATTTCAGTGATCCTGACACAGGGATATAGACTTCCGCCCAGATATTCAAACTGCGCCAGGCTGTGGCACAAGTCTGGGCGCAGCTCAACTTGGCTGCACTGGGGCGTGAACTGGGTGATATTCAATGAAGCTGCACCATGGCTCAGCACCATTGAATTTTGCACCCTGGCCACCCACAGTGCACATGGCACAGTGGCACTGCACCAGCACCAGTGGCCAGAGTGGAGCATGGGGATGCGCTAGCGCAAGGTCCATTGTGCTAGGCACAACAACCGCGATATTCAAAAGTTGACATGCAAATGGGGCCATAATGTATGCAAGGCTCAAATGGGGCCATTTGCATGTCATTATGGCCCCATTTGAATGCAGGTGCACCGCTCCCCAACAACTTTTGCCTGGCGCCCTGCCAGGCAGCAGCTGTCGGGGACCGACGCCCCCTGCAGCATGCCAATGTTCCCCACAGCCCAGTCATGGACATTAGTACAATAAATAAAAACCCCAATATCCCTGGTGGTCCAGTGGACCGCTGTCTGCCTGATCACGAGCTGATGTAAAAAATAAATGACAACTCCTATATCCCTGGTGGTCCAGCAGACCGCTGTCTGCCCGATCGCAAGCTGATGTGATAAAGAAATGACAACTCCTATATCCCTGGTGGTCCAGTGGACTGATGTCTGCCTGATCGTGGGCTTAAGTGAAAGAATACTGACTCCTATATCCCTGGTGGTCCAGTGGACCCCCCCTCCCCACCTGCCCACTGATTGCCACTGCCCCGCTCCCTCCCAGTCAGTGGCAGGCGGCGGTACCCCACCTGCCTGCTGCCCTGCCACCTGCCAGCTGACACCGTCAGTATGGCTGCTATGCCCGATGGTCCACAGCATGAGCCAATGGGCGTTTTTGCCATAAGATTCCAGATATGTGAATGGATCCATTCACATATCTGAATGTGTAGTAGTGTACGCTCATTGGCTCACGCTGAGGACATATGGGCATACAGCGCTACCGATGGTGCCAGTCAGCAGGCAGTGGAGCGGCAGGCGGGTGGGGTGCTGCTGACCTGGGGGGGAGCAGGGTGGTGGGGATCAGTGGGTGGATGGGGAGGAGGGGTCTGCTGGACCACCAGGAATATGGGAAAGGGTATTCTTTTACTTAAGCCAGCGATCGGGCAGATATCAGTCCACTGGACCACCAGGGATATAGGAGTTGTCATTTATTTATCACATCAGCTCGCGATCAGGCAGCCAGCAATCCACTTGACCATCTGGGCTATAGGAGTTGTCATTTATCTATCACATCAGCTCGCAATTGGGCAGACAGCGGTCCACTGGACCACCGGGCATATTGGATTCTATTTTTTCATACCAATGCCCGCTATTGGGCATGGGGGGAGTGCCACCATGGAGGTGCAGACGGAGCTCAGGTGGCCATCCACAGGTGGCAGCTAATGTGTTAACCCTGAATAAGGCAGCTCACCTGTGGGTGGCCGGCTGTTGCTCCTTTTTGGGGATGAACTTTTTGAAGCGCAAGTAGGGGTTGCACACGCATGGCTCAGCACATCCTGGGATGAATATCAGGATGTGCAGAGTATTCATGGGCACGCCCCCCCTGACCTGCGCCTGCATACATTACTGATGTGCTCTAGCACATCGGGATTTGTGCCAGGTGCAATTTCTATTTGAATATTGCGCTGGGGCGCATCAGTGGATTGTGCATGGTGCAACATTGTTGCACCATGAGCAACCCATTTGAATATCTGGCCCTTCATGTTTTCAGTTCCTGCTCATTTGTTGTGCCAGTGACTCTCTTTAGCATCAGTGTGTCACTGAGGGGACTTCTCAAACACACCTGGAGACATGGTACTACTTTTTCTGTCTCTGCAGGGTAGCATCAGCTTTTATTTTTATATAGACTTGTATTGCAGCCAGTGAGCAACTGACTACTAACCATGCTGCACTCATGCCAGTGTGCTTACTCTGATGCTGAAACCTCCCAGAGAAAGTTAAACTTTAACAATGTGTTTCCCTCACTGTGCCAGAACAAATTGCTTTTTACTCTTCAGGTTATGCAATGTGGACTGAGGGAGAGCTGCTAAGTATTCTGACTAAAGTTTTACTATGTGTTGGTAAACTACTGGGTCTTCTGGGGCAGGGGTGTTCATTTCCAGGGAAGTGGAGCTGGTTTGGTACTCAGTTAATACGCACCTTCTGTGTGACAGCTTGGGTGTGGTGGGGGTTCTCCAACCTAGGGGTTGGGGTCCTGGAGAATGCAAAGCAATTTCTATTGTGGCCTCACAGATGGTGTCCTTTTGCCTTCCAATCAGCATGTTACCTTCATAGCCTTAATCATAAAGGGAAGCCGTATCTACTACACAATTATAAGTAATAGCAAGGAATACAAGATAGCCTTGGGACAGTGAGTAGCTGGCTGTGATGAGTGACAAAGGTCCTTAAGGTCACCATCTCCCTCTGCATCCCTAAATGTGGGGCACTTGTGTTTATTTCCCCTTTCTAGTTCATGAATCAATGAGTCAATGGTTGCACTCTGGGGATCCTTGGTTGGGTGGAGAGCACCAGCATTACTTAAGTAGGCTTCGATGCCCAGAAACTAACCTAAAATGTTAACGAGAATCACCTATTCTGTATCTTACAAATGTCTGTTGGTAATGGCAACAGTGGACTGTGATGCTTTAGTGGAGCAGTCAAACAGGGAAACAGGGAGAGACCACATCCTCAGCATGGTCCAACAGGTACTACTGCTATAAAACCTTCGCAGAGGGGCATGACCCCACAAGGCCTCCCCTTTGTCAGAGTACATGGAAACAGTTACTAAATTATTCATAGTTATCTTGTCCTGTTGACATGGTTCAGTGTTCTAAAGGTTATTAAGTTTTGTCTGCATACATACTATTAGATGTTCCTCAACATTCAGGTAAAACCATGAGGGGGAAGGTGTGCATAAGGAGTGGTATGCAAGGTCATGACTTGTGATCACACAATAATTTCCCATAAAGTTAAGGGGATAAACCATCCAGTACAGAGGACCAGGCTCCTGCAAAAGTTAAACAAACATAGGGCTATGGTGGCCTTTCTCCAGGACACTCTCCAGATCCAGGGGGAGTATGGAAAACTGGCTCACTTCTAGATGGGGTCTTGTTACTCTGCCTCATATAAGCAACACCCCTATAGGTGAGGGGTGGCAATTCTGGTATGTAGGGATGTCTTGCTAATGATAACCTCCACCACTTTGCACTCTAATTGTCACCATGTTAACATCGGTGGGAAGTACAGGGACACCCCTATACATACTGTGAACATCTATGCCCCAAATCTGAAACAGGAGAGAGGATTTTTTTTAAAGTCTGTCCGTCAAGCATTGCCCTTAGATCTGCACATACAATTTGGGCAAGATGGAGTGAATTCCCATGAACAGTCCCTTGGTGGGGCTTCCATTATCTGTCCTGGAACTGAGTTGGTCCACATGCCCTATTCAGTATCTGGGTCTCCTTCACTGGACTTGCAACCATTGCTTTCTCAGTTTCGCAGTGTCAGTGGCTCAGTAGGTAGCACACTCGCCTCTGAGGCCAGGAGATCAGAGGGCTGTGGGTTCAGTTCCCACATCTGGCACTTGGGTTAATATCCCAGAACTGACACTGTAGTGCAGCATGAGATGGGTGCTGCACTTCTGAGGTGCCGTCTTTCGGATGAGACGTTAAACCGAGGTCCCATCTGCCTGGATTGGTGGTAGTTCAGGTGGATGTTAAAGATCCCATGGCACTTATCGAAAAGAGTAGGGTAAATTGCTTTTATTGAAATAAAGCATGGAAAAAAAACACATCAAGAAAACAGCAGCAAAAGCACAAAAGCTTATACAAATCAACAAAGGTACTGAACAAAAGCAAGTGATACACAGTTATCTTTTAACAAAAAGCATAAAAGAAAAGAAAGTAATCCGTTATTTAAATTTTATCATATGCTGAAACCCCTTCCACCAGATTTGAACTTTTCTAGTCCATAAATCTGAGCATCTTTTAGATATACTTTATTTAATTCCAACAACATAGTGGCTGAAGCTCAAAAAGTTGGCTTTTTGATACAAAACCCACTGGCATCTAACTTGCCATAAACAAAATCTAAGACATGCTAAGAAAATGTGTACAGTTGAAGTATGAAATGTAGCAAGACATGGGGTAAAGATCCCAATACTAACAATTCATAAGAAATATGTTTCAACCATGGAAGTGCCAGATAGTTGCCAAATACACCCATAGTTTAGAGGCAAAGAACAATGAATAAAAAATGTTCCATTGTTTCTTCTTGTGCGTTACACTCTAAATAAGGACAAAACCTTTCTTCTTTCATTTTATACTTAGCTGTCCCTCTAACTTGTAACCGACCATACATTATCAACCATTGCGCCTCCCACATGTAAGGTAAACGGGGTTATTTAATTGTGCTAACACCAGATGGGTCATAGTACTGGGCAGTTTTTAAATGCGGGGAATGAGGATAGATTTGAGAAATAATAGTGGAATATAGTTTTGTTGGAGAATTAATAATTTGTGATTTGGACAATTGCCACATATATATACTTCCGAACAAGCGGTTTAAAGAAAAGAGGAGTAGAAAAGGAAATATTAGGTTTTGGAGCCAATCCAATCCATTTCGATGAATACTTGGATAGTAAGAATTTCAACCAGCTAAATTCTGGAATATTGGGGTTAAAGTACAGTTCCAAAAGAAAAGCAAGAAAAAGGGAAGAACAGAAACCACAGGATCTACCATCCCAACCCTCCTTGACTTTATCCAGGTAAGTATAATACCTTTTAATGGGATTAACCTATTTCCCAAAAAACTGAAAACTAATACTGTACAGTTTCACTTCCAGGTTAGTTGGGACAGGGTACAGAAATGCCAAATATTGTAGGCAAGGTAACAGGAATTGTTTAAAAATCTGAACTCTCTTTAGTTTCGAGAATTTATAATGTTTCCACCTCTGAACTTTATTATCCATTTTATTTAAAACTGCAAGCCAATTCTGCTCAGGTAAATTTTGGGAACCAACAGAACCCCTAAAATGGAAATAGGTGTTGTAGTGAATGAAATAGTTCTGTGCACAAAGGGGTTAATGTATTCGCCTCCTATTAACAACCCTTTAGATTTTGAAAATTAATTTTGGCGCTTGACAAGGTCGCATACCTGTGAAATAACTTAAAGAAAACTTCCAGCTGGCCTTGTTGTTTAAAAAATAAACAGATGTCATCCAGAAAAACTTGTACATTTCTAAAGGAGTCAGAAAAGGAATGTTTGGACCCTCCCAACCAGAAACCAACTGTAAATGTCTAATAAGGGGTTCTAAGGAGCAAATATATAATAAGGGCTCAGTGGACAGCCCTGCCTGACACCAGCTTTTAGCGATCCAACCTTCCCAATTTTCCCTTTAATAACTGGACAGATTATTGAATTAGAATATAAATTTTGTAAAATTGTAAGAATCTCAGGGCATTCCTAAAAAGGCCAAGGTTTGGAAAAGGAATGAATGACTAACCCTATCAAAGGCTTTTTCTAAGTCTAATGATAGTAGAATACCAGTTTGTTTGCTGTGATGTAATATTTCAATAAAATTCTAATATAACAAAGTACCAATGTATTCGGTCTTTGAGAAACACCACAGAACTGAACTGAGAAATCACTAGAGTAGCCCAAGATTGAAGTCTGTTATTAAGCAGCATCGCAAAGATTTTATAGTCAGAATTTAACAATGTGATAGGTCTCCAGTTTTGATCTCACTTCTATCTCCTGTTTTTAAAGATATAAACTTGTAACCCTTTTGTGAATGCAGGATAGATCTGTCCTCCAGAAAGAAAGGAATTAAAAACACCAACTAAACAGGGAACCAGCTCATTTGCAAAAGTTTTATAAAAGGCATTAGATAACCCATCTACCCCAGGAGACACATTAGCTTAAGTTTAGAAATAACATCCACAATTTCTTGTAAAGAAAAGGGTTCAGAAGAACAGCTGCCATTGAGGCATCAATGACAGGGCTCTGTAACACCTTTCAGAAAATCCTGAAAGACGTCAGTTTGTAAGTCTATATGAGGACCTAAATTTGGAAATATCGGAATATAATATGACTTATATCCGAAGGGTCAGTATAATACTGTGAATTACTGACTAAACAATCTAGTGTAGAATTATCTCGCACGGTTTTACACAAACTATAGGGGTCCCAATCACTGTTTTGGACGCAGTAGTTGTTAATTAAGGCTTGCAGGATCTGGCTCTCATCATATTGAAACTTCCTCATCTGTAATTTAACATGCTTAATTAAAGGAGATAAATCTTCTGAAGAAGTGTTAGCTCTAGTTAATAGAGACTGTAATTTTGAACGTAATGTGAGGTAATGAAGAAAATTATCGTTTGGGTTTTTGTCCATAAGTTCTAAACCAATCCATGCAGTCTAGTTTAGTTTCTTCCCACCAGATCCCTAAGTCCGAATATAAACATTGCACCGATAGGCGGCAGTTAGAATTTGAACTATAGAATGTTTGACAAAGTCATTTTGTAATGATGAGGTATTTAGTCGCCATCTACTTTTGTAGGGCTTATAATTTACTGGATTTCTATTGCAATTTTAAGTAGGAGATGGTCTGAAAATTCAAAAGGCTGTCTAGAAAACTGTGAAATATATATATTTTGGAGGTGAAAAGGTAATCAATACAGGTACCAGTCTTCCTTTACAAAATGTATTTTTAGGGGTTTGATTCTAAGTATTGCAGACTCTGAGGTCTGCCTCTCTAATAACAGATTGTAAAAAGTTAGCATCACAATACATTTTTTCCACTAGATCTCCTGTCAGTAAGAGAACAGTTGAAATCCCACCCCACAGTACTGGCCTGGTAGTGAGCAGAAAAGGTTGTATAGTTTTCATACACTTTATTCTGGCTGTTTTACCTGTGGATTATAAATATTAATAAGTCTATATAGGACAGATTCAAGAAAACAGTCCACAATCAAAACCCTCCCTGGAATGCAGTCTATTAATTTATGAAGTTTAAACTGAAGGTGGAAAAAGAATACCAATGCTCACAGCTTTATCCTGACCAAATGACTAATATGAAGGCCCTAAGGCCAATCCTTTTAAAGGCAGTAACATGTTCTTTAGAGAACATCCACGCTTTCTTGTAAAAAGCAAACAGTAATTCTAGAATTATGCAACATATGAAAAATAGCCTTCGCTTAGCTCCATTTAAAATGCTATGAACATTCAAAGAAGCCACAGAAACCCATATGAGTACCAAAAAAGAAGGAATTTATTTTATTTTTTCTTCTTTTCTTTTCTTTTCCTTATAAGAACCTTGGGAGGGTTCCATGGGGTCTTGGGTAGAGATTTGGGAATCTGAATCCACAACATCCATTGCTGTATCCCCCCAAGAAGAAAGAAGAGAGAAAGGATTAGAAGTTTCCACTGAATCTGTAACTGCATCAGGTACTGATTTCACATTCCTCATGGACCTTCTAGGAGGCAGAGAGAGAGGGTTAATTTTGGGGGTTCACGCCTGATCTAAAGTTTAGCAATACCACCGATTTCACACTTGGGACAGCAGAGGTCCTGCAAAGCAGAACTATTAGGCTGTACAGGCCTTGACAATGATGAAGAGGGAGGGGAGAACTAAATTCATTGTCACAGGAGTTACAGGTTTTCTGACATCAAGAGGGGTTCCCCAGGAAAAGTGGGAGGCGTAATGAGAGAGTAGGTCTTCCTGTGCTTTCTGTAAAACTGTTCAGTACAATTCCCTGATACTTTGTTTTTGCAGCCCACGGACAGGTGTTGAATGTGTGAGAACTACCCTCACATAAATCACATTTCGTTAGAACATTGAATCAGTGAATGCCCAATTTCCCACAATTGTCACATCTAGGACTATCACAAACACTAGACAAATGCGTCCGTGAGCCACATTTATAGCAGGCCCTTGGCTGACCACTATAAAAGCAAATACCTCTATCACGGCCTAGTAAGAAGGAGTTTGGGATATGCATAAAACCATGTTCATTGTGTCGTAATTTGACCTTATATTTCCATCCGCCTGTCCAAAAGCCCTCTGAGTCTAAAATAGGCTCTGATCCCCTGTACATCACATTTATTGGACAACCAATATGTAATATCATCCACTGACACCCCTTCATTGTGGAACATTACTGTAACAAACTTGATGGCTGGTTGAGAGAGGAATAATCACAAACGGGCACCAAAGGGAGAGAACTTTACCTGAGAATACCTAATCCAAAATAATTCTAACAAGGCAGTGATCTAAAACTGACATCATAATTATCCTCTCCTGAAATATTGATGATGGCAAACACATCTCTAGGAGAAAAATGCAAGGATTCCTTAATTAAATGTCTCCCAACATAGTTTCTATTAGGCCTTTCAGCCATGCCCCTGTATATCTAATGGCACCGCATTCCGCCTGGGAGCGGATTCACGTTGTTTTTGCAAATAAGTCAGATAATAAAGGTCTTTTATCAGATACAGCATTATGAGACTCTACAGAAACAGGACTAACAGTATCATTAGAGACATTAAGAACCAAATCCCTAGAGTCTGAGCCCCTTTTTAGCAGATTGAACAGGCTTTTCTGGGTTCCACTTAGGGAATGAGAGTTTATGTCAAATGAAGAATCCCAGGTTAAGTCAGCAGCCCATTCTCCTGAAGGAGTTTGTTTCACCCTGCTGCCATTAAAGCTGAAGCAGGAGTCCAGTCACTCTCATGTGTAGAAGAGGAAGTCAAAATATCAGAGTTAGGCATAATGGGCTGAGGAACAGAACTTTTAACCTGCTGCAAAGATGTAGAAGCATTCCCCATATTTCGGTCACCAAAAGAAAAAACAGTTGCTTCCTCCTGTTCATTTGGCTGTTTTTGATAAATAATCTGAGCAGTGGAAGAAGAAAAAACAAACCCTGCTTGTTTAGTCAGTGTTGGAGCAGTTCCCACCACATACTTTTCCTGGTTTCAGTTTCTTTGTTTATCTTGCTGCAGTCCATTTTCCCCACTTCCAACAAATCCCCAAACTATTGGAAACAAGTGGCGCTTCAGTGCTAGGCAGGAGACCCCAACTGACCTGTTTTTGTGCTGGAGCAGAAAGATTTCGATCTTTAGAACTGCCATTGCTCCTGCAAACAGCAGAAACACCATTCTCCAGCTGAATCCTTCCGTGTTCAGTAGCATGACATCATCCACAGGCAGTGCAGGTCTTAAAGGGCAACACCATCTATAGGTTTTGTACAAGAAAGTAGCTGAACAGACTTTAAAGGCAGCATTTTTACTTTTTCAGGCTCTGTAGGGCTTACAGGAACTTTTGAATCCTCAGAAGATAAGGCATCCAGAAATAATTCTGCATCTTCTAGCTCTGCTGAAGGAAAATTAACCTTGTAGAATCCTTGTCTATGGTCTCTTCACATCTGCAGACTGAACTTGCTGTAGCTCCTCTACAGCGCCCATCTTGAAAGCTGACTCAGCACTCCTGCTGGCGGCCATGCACCATCAGAGTAGGGAATTTCCTGGTGTCCTGGCCAAATTTCCCTCAATCACTAAAAATACCACCAACAGCTTAATCTGGTTCAAGGTCAGTTGGCATTCATCTGTATCCCCCTCCCCCGGGTCGTGCCTGAAAATAGGCAGGATTTGTCTAGTGCACTTACCTGGTCAACAAAAACTAAATAAATAAATAAAAGCAGATACAGCTTGATGGAAACATCTTCAGCTTTCTCTCTGAGGTAAAATGCAAGTGATACAGATGATATTTCTTCCTAAGGTGTTGTATGTTATTTATTATCTCCCCTTTAAAATAGTTAACTCTTGGTGGAAGCAATTTGTAACCATTTTCTCACAATTTTATTGGGAGGGTAGGAAGCCTTGCCTTTTGGCCTTGCATTTAATGGCCACATATACTAAAGGGGGCTTTTGATCCCCATGGCTCAAGGGCTACTATATTGTGGTTGGTTTGGACAAGATTTGGATGTGGCTGCATTCTGAAAAGCTCAGCTCTTCTGTGCGTTGGCTTGAGTTGGAGTGGGAACTGGTAGGCTCTGTTTCCCCTAAATGTGTGCTTTTGAATCCTTTGAGATTCACTAGGCATCTCCCCACCCAGGAATATGTCCTTCATGTCTGGAAGGGTGCATGTTTATGTTTAGGAGTTGGATGGGAAATTCAGGTCTCTATGGACCAACCCCGGGTAAGCATTGGGAGTACCACTATTAACTGCCCACTGTAGTGGGGGGGGTGCAGAGGGTGGGTGACTTGTTTTTGGTGGATTCTAGATGCCTCATGTCTTTTGGGGAGTTACAACAGTGGTATTCCTTACCTATCTCACACAAGATACCTTCAGTTGTGGCATTTATTACAGTCGAAGATGAGGAGGTCCCTAACTCTGCCTCTGAGCCTCTGTGGGTAAAGGTGTCTGGCAGGTTAGAAAGTGCTCAGGGGCTACTGATCCCTCCTAAACTGGGGAGGATTTATAAGGTATTATTGGAGGAATTTACCCCAGATTTGCATCAAGTGCATCAGAGGTGGGAGTGCCTGTTAGGTGGTTCCACTATGCTGCAGCGACAGGAATGTCAGCGACCTCCCCTAAAGTGACACATGGTCACCGACATCCCTGATGTCACCGTCTCTGGTCCCCAACTGGAGAATGCACCAACACCTGATCGGTGTGCATGTGGGGAGCATTGTTGTTACAACAGTATACCCTGTTGGGTTACTCCCTCTCTGAAGAGGAGTGGAGTCAGGTTTGGGCAAATGCATATGGAGACTGTAGGGACACCACAGTTCACCTGATGCAGCTAAAAACATTACTTCTGTGGTATCAGACTCCTTCTACTTTGTACACTATGGATTTGGCGCAGCACCCTCAGTGCTGGCATTGTGATGCTGCTAGAGGCACCATAACCCATTTACTTTGGGACTGCCATAGAATAACAACTTGGTGGACTGCTGTTTTGGCTACTATGGAAGATGTGTTGGTGTTCAGGATTCCGCCGGATGTTTCACTTTTTGGTATTGGTTAATACTTGGAAACTTCCATCTGTTACCATATCACAGTGAGCTTGGTTCATGGTGACAATTACAGAGGCTAAGCACCTTCTATTATGTAGATGGCACTCGGCAAAGATTCCTAAGCATGATGAGTGGATAGAGGGAATGTTTCGCCTCGCAAGCTTCGAGAGGCTATCTTGTATTGCTGCTGGGAAATATGGGAAGTTTCCGTAAATTTGGCAAGATTTCTTGTCTTATTGTGGTGCCTCTCTCAGCCAGAGTCAGTTACTTATATTTCCCTGCACATAAACTGGGTTACCTGGGACTAGAGCCCTTAGTGGACTCTGGTCTTGGTCCGATAGGTGTATGTGGGGTTGTCTGGGTGCAGCCTCTCCTTCTCCTTCTCCTGCCTTTATCCCCTTTCTCAGTGGCAGCAGCATATGTAATTTTATTATAGTTAAGCATATTCCACTGTATTATGGAATACTTTAATTTCTGTTATGGTATTTGTATGTCATTGTGGGTATTTATATGAATTGGAGTTATCTCACTATAGTTATGATTTTAGTGTTCTCTCAATACTATATTTATAACAGTAGATGTTTCATCCATTTTTTGTATTACTGCATATTGATGTGATGTTTATTGCTTAAATTGTTTAGATTGTATATCCAAGGAGTGGATTCACTCCAGCCCAATTGTAGTTATATTGTTTGTGGTTGCTTTCACCCTCCTATTTGCTTTGTGCATAGAACCCCTGGCACTGGCAGTGAGATTCAATGAGGATATTAGGAGAGTGCTGGTGGGACAGAACATAAAATCTTAATGTATGGCTGTGACTCTTTTTTTTTAATCTTTTTATTGAGTATTAATTTCATAAACATGTACATTACAACATAAAGCTATACCACAGTCAAACTAAGGTACATTTGAGCTCCTTCCATATTAAAAATCTTTTCCTCAAACATACTCAGACAGAGGGAAGAGTGACCAGTGGGGTACCATAGGGATCAGTGCTGGGACCGGTCCTATTCAATATCATCATCAGTGACATTGCGCAGGACCTAGAAGGCAGAATTTCACTGTTCGTTGATGACACAAAGCTCTGTAACAGAGTAGACACACCAGAGGGTGTAGACAGAATGAGAAGGGACCTGCAGAAACTTGAAGAATGGTCAGGGGGTTTGGCAGTTGAAATTCAATGCAAGGAAGTACAAGATAATGCATATGGGGCACAAAACCTGGCACAATATATCAGTTGGGGGTGAGGATATAGCATGCACCAAGCAGGAAAGGATCTTGGGGTTATCATCTCTGATGACCTCAAGGCAGGGAAACAGTGTGACAAGGCAGCAGGTAAAGCAAATAGGATGCTGGGATGCATAGGCAGGGCATCACCAGCAGGAAAAGGGAGGTCAATCCACTATACAAGACACTAGTGAGGCCCCACCTGGAGTACACTGTACAGTTCTATGAGACCTTACCTATGTAAGGACATAGACAGGGTACATGAGGTTCAGAGGAGGGCAACAAAGATGGTGCATGGATTGCATCACAAGTCCTATGAGGACAGGTTGAAGGAACTGAACGTGTACTCCCTGGAGGAGAGGAGGGAGAGAGGGGATATGATAGAGACATACAAGTTTCTTACAGGGAGGAACAGGGTGCAGGAATACACTATTTTTAAGCGAAAAAGATGTTCCAGGACTAGAGGGCATTGGATGAAGTTGGAGGGAGGACAATTCAGAGGAAACGTGAGGAAGAATTTCTTCACAGAACTGGTGGTGGACAAGTGGAACACCCTGCCAGAGGAAGTGGTGGGGGCTGAAACAATCACGGGATTTAAGAATGCATGGGATAGACATAAAGGAATTCTGGAGGTCGGGGTAAGGGGAAACAGATTTCTAGGAAAACAAAAAGTGAGCTTACAAGCTCAAATGGGCAGACTGGGTGGGCCATAGTCCCTTATCTGCCGACACTGTCTATGTATCTATGTATCTATGTATCTATGTATACTCATGCTAGATTACAATAAACTCATAAGTATGATATGCAATTCATATCAGTAGACGTTTGGTAAACCAAAACTAGTAGAAATATCTAAACAAACAAAATCAATGCTGGATATAAAAAACTGTGCCTTGCCATGTATTTCATTTTCCAAAATAAAGATTGGGATGATTCATCAAGGCAGTACCATAAAAGTGTTACATAACTCATTATAAAAGCTGAGACTTTCTGGCAACGCTAAATAACAGTGCTCATCTGAAGCAAGGCTGTTTGTTGGTGGGAACAAGTCTATGAATGCACCCCATAGCCTTTCAAATAAGTCTCTCCTCTCCTTAAGTTCATATGTCACTCTTTCCAATGGCAAAGTTTTAGTCACCAGCTCGAGCCACAGGTCTGTTGTTGGTGTCTGGTAAGAAACCCAGGTGTTCTGAATGCATTTACAAACCAATACTAACAAGACTCCTGCTCCTGTTCCTCTTCTTCCTGCTCATCTTCTCCCCCTCTGCCTCTCTATTTCATTACACTCCTAATCAGCAAACAGGAAATCACTTGTGTACTTATCATGATTACCCCACTCCCTTTTTCCCTCTATATCACTTCCTCTCTCTTCCCTCCTCAATCTCCCTGCCCCTAGGCTACTCTGCTTAGAAAATGCTGTGTTTGCTACTACAGCTCTGCACTGCTGCATCCTATTTGTTCTTGAATTTTGTATTCCATGTTGTACCATGCTTTTGTACTCATGTATTTGTACTCTGTGTTGCCAGTGCTCACCTATGTATTATACTACCACATTGTTATTCTGTGAATATGTACTCCATGTTATACCATGCTATTGTACCCTAGCATTTTGTACTCTATAAATTACCAGCTTTCACTTATGTATTTGTACTGTCTTCCAACTCCCTTTCCCCTGGGTCACTCCTGGAAATGAGCCTCAGGTCAGTGTGCCTCTTGAGGTTAACAACTTTAAGTAAATAAATAAATAAATAAATAACATCGAATTACCCTTGGGTATGGGCCCCAGCCTCCATCCTCCAAGGTGTCCGTTCCCAGCAGCATAGACAGATGTGTCTCCTAAACTGGCACACTAGCTCTGTGCTCAGTTTGTGCTCTGATTGCCTCCCAGAATGACTGCAAGGCGGGGCATCCCCAGTAATAATGAATGTATATTTCCCTTGACTGCTGCATCTCTCATAGATTGGCAAGATCCCAGGGAAAAACTTACATACCACCACTGGGGAAGATACAAGTGATGAATAAATTTAAACTGTACCTGCTTATACTTATTGTATCACAGAAGTCCCATATGGGATTTGTATATAATGGCCCAGTTTTCACCCGTGATCTCAGGTCCCACGTCCCAGGTCCCGATCCCCCAGGCCATGCATACTTATGGATTGATTCAGCATGGTCTTCTGCAAGTGTAAATACAGACTCTTTATACAACTGTTCAAAGTAGTCTGCAATTCCCCTAGGGCTTATTTCAAACTAGTAGGACTGCCCTGGCTTGTGGATTTTTAGTACCACCCTGCTGGCTGGCTGTCTGCGCAGCTGCCAACCAAGGAGGCACCGTGCTCTATTTCCAGATTCAAAGAAGTGTTGTCTGGAGTATTGGAGGGCCCCCTGCACTTTGGCATCTAGTAGCCTATTAAGTTGCCCCTGCACACTTCTAGTTACCTATTAACCTCCTCATTGAGAACTATTCTGTGATCTGCTTCTAGATCATATAGTCTACATTCTAAGTCCAGTTATTCTTTAATCTTTGCCTTTTTAAGGCTGCATGCAAAACTAATGGCTCAACTCATAAAGACCACTTTGAGGCCATCCCACCATGCAGCCTCTGAAAGCTGTCCCCTGGGACTCAATGCCTGATATTCCACCACAATGTTGGGCTAGGAAAGACACAATAAATCAAGAATTGTTTTCATGTGTGTCCTGGGGGCACAGAGAAGTTAAATGACTTGCTCATGGTACACACAGACAGATATAGAACACAGATATATATATATTTTGTCAGTCGTATTTGAGCATCTGTGGTGCCAATGGTGATGTACCCCATATCTGCCCATAATGCAGATCCCCCACCACAACCCCAATTCCATACCCCCAGGTTAACCTGCACAGGTTTTATGGCCAGTGGCTAGCCACATGTGGTGGGGCTTTCCTGGGGGGCTAGGAGACAGACTGAGATCCCCAATCCTGACAGGTTGATCTGGTCTTCTGGATGCCAGTAGGAGCCCATACCTCTCAACTGTCCCTGATTTGGCCTCAAAATCTTCCTCTGTCCTTCGTAATATTTGTGTTTTTGTGACAGAACAATGGGGATTAGAAGCACAAAATAATGCCAAGCATTAAAGTTACAGACTTGTTTTCCTTCAGAAAATGCATCTTAACACACATCCCTTTATTCTATCAGCTTTCTGAGTGTGTAGTACCAGTTTTTAATATGTGTCCCTGATTTGGGGTCTTTGTCCCTGATTTTTTTAAGCCTTGTCCCTGATTTATGAGGCAAGAGGTTGAGAGGTATGTGTAAGGAGCCTGAGTCAGCAGATGTCATGCCGTATGGCTCAAAGGGTTTTTCTGTCTTGGGCTTCCCTAGGGAAGTGGACATGCAATGACAACAGCATGTCCACCATGCGCACTGCCACACATGGTGTGTAGACATCCATCTCTTCCCTTCCCCATGTCTTGTGATTTCTGGCTCCCTCACCTCCAGTCACCACTAGAGGTCAGTCAATTGCCAGGTGCCATAGCCCATCCTCCCTGGAAGAGGTCAGGCCATTGGATGCTCTACCTCCAGAGGAGTGCCGTGAATGTTGGTGCAGGGTGGTGCAGCTATCAGGGTGGCTAACCCATTGCATGAGTACAAATCCAAAAGATAGCACACTCTGGCAAAGAATTCACAGACAGCAGCACACTGGGGGCAATAATGTAGTTTTTGCTGATTCAACACAAAATAGCCTCACAGGTGCCTCACAGTCAGAAGTGAATTCAAAAGTTCAATGCAATATTTCATTGAAAGAACGCTGCCCTCTTGTCCTATGTCACAAATTTTTACCCCAGTGCTTCAACTCAATAAATAGCCTTCATCAGGGGGTGTTCCTAAACCCTGGTCATCAGCATCACAAGCAGTAGTGCTACTGCTGCACCAGTAAGCTGGCATACATTAGGGATGCACAAATATAAAAGAGGCAAAGTAAGGAAATTAAAACCATAAAGAGTTAAAATCTCATGAGTCTTGGCAAAATGGTGGTTTGGTGTTCCTTGTGGGTTTCAACCCTTATGCCCACCCCACTCTTCAAGTCCCTAGCCTCATGACCCAGGGACAGCTACATGTCTAAGTCTGTACCACATAGGTCTACTGCTTGAAGCTAGTCAATTATGGCTTACAGTATGGGCCCACTAAATCAATCATCAGTTTCTTCACATGGCCCTCTGCAAAGCAGGAGATCACATATAACTTTCTTTGCATATGGCACTGTGGTCCCTGCATGATGGAGGAGAACAAGATCATTCACAACTTTCTTCAGTCAGGGCCAGAGGCTAGGGGCTGGAGGAGGGGGCCGCATTTTGGTTGAAAACCACGGGGAGCATTACACCACCAATTTTGTGAAGGCTCATGAGACTTTAATCCCTAATGTTTTTCTTTTTCTTACTTTGTTTTATGTTTTTGCAATCCAAATGTATGCATTAATGTAGATGTTTGTAATTAATTACCTTACATTTTTGACAAAATGAGTCTTGACGTGTTTTGGGCCCTGCATGAAGCAAGATATTAAAAGCCCTTTAGATTCTGCTCAAATCAGGAGATAAGTTGTTGTTTTTTTCCATCCTTTTTGTGCCACTGGCACCCCTAGCCCTGTGAATAGGCTTGCCTATCCTCGGTGACCTGAACCCTTGCCTGGGGAAGCCCCCCCCCCGGAGTGGGGCCACTGAAGCGGAACTGTGGTAGCTGGAGGGTTGGGCACCTAGGTGGCTCGTATGTGGGGGCCGGCAATTTTTTTATTTTTTTTGTACTGTCTCCTGGAGCTGGGAACATGCAATCACACCAGTGGGAAGGTGTCCATCACAGCTCTGCCCCATGTTATGGCATGACACCCTGTCCCTCAGCATCCGCCAGGGGGCAACTGATGCCAGCACTAGGAAACCCTCCTTCCCCGGAGAAGGAGAGCAGTCCTCTGGACCCGCGATCCTTTTCCTCCCATGCCAACCCCCAGCAGCCCATGCCCATTCCCGAACACGGGTTGCTGGCGTGGCGCGAGGTGTGGTGTCCAGTGCCTCAACCCTCAGTGCAACCAGGCCGGCTAGGAGATAAGTTCCAATTGACTTCATGCAGGACCGCTTGTGCCCTGAGCAAAACAGGATGCAAATGGCCCTTCAGACCCTGTGCAAATCTATATAATCAAAGTAAAGCCCTAATTTGCTTCCCAGTCTGGGCCCTACTTAAAACAGGAGCTTACTCCTAACTTCATTTGTGCAGGGTCCTACAGGTTATACTGTTTCGTGATCGTTTTTTTTTTTTGCTTTACTATTTTTACCTAATTTTTTTCTGTCTCGTGCTTTATTACTCCTTCCATCACAGACCCTTTGGGTGTTAAATTTCAAATCATCCCCCAAATGGGTGTTTGCTCTGTATGCTTCTGTAATCACAATCACTGATTTCAGAAGGAAATTGAAAGTTGACATCTATAGCATTCATGAGGGTTCAAGTAAAAAAAGCTGTCAATGGAAACAATTTTGTAAAATAGTCAAACACCAAAAAGGTAGACTAAAACAAAAGAACATTGAAATGAATATGTCCATTATGGGCCCATTGATTTCATTTTTTTTTTCATTTTTAACTCATAATGAAAAAAATATATTTTTAACCTAATTTTTTCTGTCAAGATCTTCTTTAGCCCCACCCTTAACAAAAACCATTGGATCCAACTTTTAAATACCCACCAAATGGGTGTTTGTGGTGGGCCCCATTTGTTTGAATTAAATTTCTGGTTGGACAAGCAGTGCTTCAGGGCACATTGAAGAGTCAGTACTGAGGGACTGAAGTGCTGTGATGATAGACAAAGATGAGTGCCAGTGGGGGTCAGAAAGGGAAGGAAATCATTTTTAAACAGTTTCCAAGGGAAGGGGGATATTGATCATGGGACTGAGCACCCATCATCAGTAATTATGTGTATCTGTGTGTGGGGGGAGGGGTTGCAGTGATCCGATGGGGAGAGCAGCAGTTGGATTGGTATCTGCCATTAGCAACTGCAGTTCCAGTGGCTGGAGGATTTCCATGAGTGGACCTTGATGGTTTGCAATAAGGGCAAAAAAACTGCAATTAACCAATGGGCTCATATATATTGTATGACAGTTTATTTTCTTTTGATAGGATATAAACATTTGCTTTTGCCAGTCCACCAGTGCAGCGGTAGAGCTACCGCTTGTGACACTGAATGCCCAGGTTTGTGAATGAGCCCGGAGTATCTATTGGCTGGCTGGTGGGAGGTTGGATGAGCATCCTAAGGACAGCTCTCCACCTCCATGGGGCAGGGTTGGTGGCACCCGGCAATTGAGTAACACCTGGTGGAGGCTGTGTATACCAAGCCAGGATCACGCCACAGAGGAGATAGCAGTGGCAGATGCCTGCAGCACATGCATGGGCGCACACATGCCAACACGCTAATGCCATTGCATGTCTGCACATTGAGGAATGACAGAAGGGATAAACCCTGTGTGGCAGCACAGTATGATGGCCTCTGATCCTTCATTGAATGATGCAGCAGCCAGATCCAGGACTGAAACATGGTGGATCTTGGTCTCCCCCTTCAGGAGCCCCACTGTAGGGGGTAAGCTGCAGGTCTTAGTTCTGGGGCAGCTGTTATGGGATGCCAGTAATGGACATGGGGCACTGAGTCAGTGAATATCCCTGCCTTCAGCACAGAGATAAAAATGAATTGAAAAAAAAATGTGTTTTTGTTATTATCGGTTTGTGATGTTGCACTAAAGTTATTTATGTTCAAGTTCCACCAGAGCTGCAGAAGATTGCCTGTTGGGCACATAAGCACTCATGCTGACAGTCCAGCTGATTGACAGCTAGTATGTTGACATCAGTATGACATCACATGCTTTGTCGGTATTTAAGGGACAGTAGTTAAACCAGGTATCTGCCCCCTGACAAAGCTGCAACTGAGCAAAGCACTAGGGCACCTGGACTGTGGCAGCAGGTTATGTAGTTGGTACACATGTAGCAATTCTAGCTGTCTGTAGCATTTTGCACATAAAATCCTGTTTTGGTGAAGACAACACAACTTGGTATTCTGATGCCTTTCGTTCAAACTGTTGATCATTGGAGCACTGTTCTTCATTGTCAGTTATCTGGTTTGAATCTGGAGCTAGCAACCCCTGGCATACACCCTACGTTGCTGAAGTATAAGCATACCTTGAGGGAGGAGGACAGGAAGGCATATGCTGAGAAATCTCAGAAGGCTGGTAGAGAGGTAAAGGTGGCCAAAGCCGAGAAGGAGCTTAGGCTGGTGCAGGGGATTAAGGAAGGTGAAAAGGATTTCTTCTGGCACATCAGGGAGAGAAAAAGCAGAAGGGATGGGATAGTTAGAATTAAGAAGGGGGAGGCAGGGCAGAAAAAGGGGTGGAGCAAGAAGAGACTTTAAATGAGTACTTTTGTTCAGTCTTCACCAAAGAAGAGGACAGTCCTATGCCACAGGGCAAGAAATAGGGGAACCTAGTGGGGAGAAAGGAGGACAAGGGGGAGACTGAGGTAGACCAAGTCTTAAGGGGTCTAAGGGAACTGAGAGCAAACAAGGCACTGGGCCTAGATGGGGTGCACTCTAGGGTCCTGAGGGAGCTAGCAGGGGTATTGGCGACCCCTTTGACAGACCTATTTAACACCTTGCTGGATAAAGAGAGTGTGCCACAGGACTGGAGGACAGGTCTTGTGGCACCTCTCCACAAAAGTGGATCCAGGGATGAGCCAGGTAATTACAGGCTGGTTAGCCCAACTTCCATTGTAGGTAAGTTGATGGAGACTACTAAAATAAAGGCTGGTGTCCTTCCTTGAAGAGAATGGTCTCCAGGATAATATGCATCATGGGTTTGTCCATGGAGGTCTTGTAAAGCCAACTATATAGACTTATTTGCTTGGGTTACTAGATCCCTGGACATGGGCCAAGCAGTGGAGGTGCTGTACCTGAATTTCAGCAAGGCGTTCAATTCAGTACCATATGGAAGGCTAATCAGCAAACTGGGAGACCTGGGAGTGGGGGACAAAATGCTTGGGTGGGTCACAAGCTTGCTAAGGGACAGGATCCAGACAGTGGTGGTTGGGGGAGAATTGTCCAAACCTGGACCTGTAACTAGCGGGGTTACACAGGGCTCAGTACTCGTTCCTGTGCTGTTCAACATATTTATTAGTGACATTGCAGAAGTAGTCAAAAGTAAGATCTGCCTTTTTGCTGATGCTACTAAGCTCTGTGAGAGGGTGGATACAGAGAGGGGAGACAGGACTTAAGGGAGGATCTGGCTAGGCTGGAGAAGTGGTCAGGCATCTGGCAGCTGGGTTTTAATGCGAAAAAGTGTAAAGTAATTCAAATGGGAGCCAGAAACCCAAAGACTTAATACTGGCTGGGGAGAGTACAGGTGACAGTATATGAAGAGGAAAAGGACCTGGGGGCAATGGTCAGGTGTGATATGAAACACACAGCTCAGTGCTGAAAGGCAGCAGCCAAAGCAAATAAAATGCTGGGCTGTATTGCAAGAGGAATCACCTCTAGTAGGGAGGAGGTTATACTGCCACTGTACAGATTGTTGGTGAGACCACACCTGGAGTACTTTGTTCCATTCTGGATCCCTTACCTTAAGAAGGATATCAAGCTACTGGAAGGGTTCCAGTGTAGGGCAACCAAAATGATTCAGGGCATGGGGAACAGAATGTATGAAGAGAGGCTGAGAGAGCTGAACATGTACTCACTGGAGGACAGAAGGGAGAGAGAGGGGGGATAGGATTGAGACATTCAAGTACCTAAAGGGCATAAATAAGTTTGGTACTAAAGACATCTTTAAGTTAAGGAAGGAGGGTACAACAAAGGGGGACAGCCTGAAACCAGGTGATAGATTCAGGAAGGAAATGAGGAGGCACTTTTTCACTGAAAGGTTGGTGAAGGGGTGGAATGAATTACTGGAGCAGGTGGTGGTGGTGAAGACAGTGGCCAGTTTCAATGGGGTGTGGGACAAGTTGAAGAAGATTAGGACACGGGAAGACTCCAGGAGGAGTGAGGGGGGCAGCTCCAGGTAATTAGCTGGGCTGTGCACTCAAGTAGACTAGATAGACCTTTGTGGCTTTTTTCTGCTGGCAAATTTGTATGTTCATATGGTGGAAAGCGAGGACCCCCACCTGTTCTTCTTTTTTTTTTTTACAAAAAAAAAATAAAATGTGTGATGGTAGGGGAGGAGAATAGCATATGGTGCTAGAAGGTGGGACAGGGTGAAGGGATTTCCTGACATGGGAAGGGAGATTTATATAGATAAACTTTTCTTCCGTTTTACAAGTTACTTGACCACTAGTGGTTATGTAAGCAATAACAATAGAAGTTCTGGTTTTGTGAAAATTCGGTTATTCTCCTACCTCCAGCCGCCACAAATCTCTCAGCTCCCAGAACCACAGCTACCAGCCTGCAGGGATAAGGAATGTTGGCCCCTGACCGGGCGCACTCCCCTGCTTGGTAGTGCAGCACGTTTCCTATCTCCAGCTGCCGCCACCCACCTCTCAGCTCCCACAACTGCTGCTGCCAGCCCACAGGGATAAGGAACATCAGTCCTTGACCGGAAGTGCTCACCTGCTTGGCAGTGTGGCACGGCTTCTACCTCCAGCTGCCACCCACCTCTCAGCTTCCAGAACCACAGCTGCCAGCTCACAGGGATAAGGAACAGTGGCCCTTGACCAGGCATTCTCACCTGCTTGGCAGTGCTGTACGGCTCCTACCTCCAGCCACCACCTGCCTCTCAGCTCCCAGAACCACAGCTATCAGCCTGCAGGGATAAGGTACGGTCCATTTCAGAACTCGGCTTCTTCAAATACAGCTGCCTTTCTTGCTGCTTTGCCAGATTGGTTGCCTGCCCATGCGACAATTGCTGATTGGCTCCCTACACTGAAGACAGACAATTGTAATAGCAGCGCTGAATGCAGCATCTCCTATCTGTTTTCCTGGGACATTCTGACACTTGTTTTCAACTACAGCTTTTTTAGTTTTCAACTACAGCTTTTTTACCTACTGCTGATTTTTAGTAATGTGTATATAGAGCATATTTAACTGTTCCTGTAGCTTTTTGCTTGCAATTTGAATGTTTTGATGTGATGTACAATATGGGATTGTAGGCCTGCCTTTGCTACTGCCTCTGCTAACTATAATTTATGTTTCTTACTTGGACCCCTATCTTCTTCTCCCTCTCAGCACCAAATTTCTTGTTTCTCACTCTGCTCTCTTACTACCTTCTCCGTACCTCCTGCTTAGCAATTCTCCATTTTTCTTTTCTACATGGCTCCTTTGCTGCATACTAAGTCACACCCACTACCTATTTTCTCTTCCTGCTAACAAATTTCCTCCACCCCCCAAAGCTATTCTCCTGCAGTTCCACTTAAATGAGCCAGGATAGCCATCCCACCAATTTGGCCCTGGCGCCACATCCTGCCGCTCTGCTACCCTTCTTACTTTGGTGTCTGGTGACTTCTTTGCCCACTGATTCCCTCCTGATATCTAACACCCCCTCTTTCCATCTTCCCCTTTAGGAATATCAGCCCTTGACCAGGCTTGGTGGTGTGGCACAGCTCCTACCTCCAGCTGCTGCCCACCTCTCAGCTCCCAGAACAGCAGCTGCCAGCCCACAGGGATAAGGTACGATCTATTTTAGAGCTCAGCTCCTTCAAATCCAACATGCCTTTCTTGCTGCTTTGCCCAATTGGTTGCTTGCCCAAACAACCCTTGCTGATTGGCTCCTTACACTGAAGACAGACAATCGTATTAGCAGCGCTGAATCCAGCTTCTTCTATCTGTTTTCCTGGGACTTTCTAACACTTGTTTTCAACTACAGCTTTTTTTAGTTTTCAACTACAGCTTTTTTACCTACTGCTGATTTTTCTCCCACCCTCCTACCCCCTCCCCCAGCACTCTTTAAATCCATCTTCCTTTACAGAGTGCACCTCCCTTCTCTCTCCTGATACATCTGTGCAGACTGAAGGCTGTAACCCTCTCTTAAAGGTACACTCTTATAACAATTTGCGCCAATCCAGCCCAAGGAAAACCTCTAATTTTTTTGGTGTTCTTCAAGCAGTACAGCCCTCTCTTACACTGATAAATCATGCAGCCCCCCTGCTCACTGTCTCTTCCTAATAGTATTAGCTACTTTTCTGCTGCCCACCTCACTATTTAATACTTCTAGTAATAAGAAAAGGGATAAAATACCATCATATAGAGATGGCTCCCCAACTCAGCATCTGCCCTGTTCCCTCAATATTTGCTGGCTGCCTGCACATGCACAAGCTGATCTCATCTCTCTCAGGTGCCAGCAACCCCATCCCTCCCCCAATCATCAAAATGTTCCCGGTATTGAGTAAATATGAAAAGAGATCCTCTGCTTGGCATCATCACTCACAATCATTTAAATACCTTAAGCTACAGGCAACCAGGTGATTTGGTTGCTGCTGTTACTATCTGGCAACATTCATCCCAACCCTGGCCCCAAATCCATGGATGCTAATCCCTTGGTGAAGTCAGACACTATCATTATTGCCTCTATTAATACATATATGCAACCTTCTGTAAAAATTCGACTCATTGCAAACATTGGTAGCACAGCATAACCCCGATGTCCTGTTAGTGGTTGAGACTTGGCTCACGCCGAGGACCACCAACAGTGAAATCCAACTTACAGGCTATTTCTCCTTCTGACTAATTAGACTGGGCAAGAGGGGTGGTGGTTGTATCATTTATATTAAGAACCACCTGCAAGGTAGGGTCCTGCCACACATAAAAACTGGGAAAAATGTGCAAATACTATCAGTGAAATTAATTACTGGAACACAAGGCAAGGGTTTAACCCTTATCTCGATTTACATCCCACCTAAGGAACAAGCTGAGGGATTTAAAGTGCTTCATGAATACCTAGCAGACCTCCACATAAGCTCCGAGGTACTAGTCCTGGGGGACTTTTAACATAAATTGGCTGTCCCCTGCCACTGCTTCCTATAGAGGCACCATTTTTGCAATAAACATTCACCCACATGCACTAACTATTGAACTCGGACCAGCGCCTTACTAGACTGGCTGCTAACAAACCACCCTGAGTGAACTACCCGTATAGTCGTACTCCCAGATTCTACAAGTGACCACTCTTCCATCCTCTGCTCTTGGACTAATAAATCTCTGAAACTCTCAGCGAATGTAATTATGTCCTGTATGCTAAAAAAAGGCCAACTAGGATACCTAAAAGAACACCTTAAGGGGCAGAATTGGTTCACTATCTTTTCTGCTGTGGACATTGATGCCACATTGGAACACTTTATCAATATTTTTCATGCCACCTGAGATATCTTTGCCTCTATTACCAAAATAAAGGTCAAAGGATCTCATGCCCATGGATAACCCCACCTCTCATAGACCAATTACATGCTAGAGATCATCTTTAGCACAAAGCAAAAAGTATGGGATTGCCCACTGACCTCCAAAACTACAGAACGGCTCAGAATAAATGTACCCAAGCCATTCACCAGGCAAAGGCCAACTACTTTATGACTGTGCTAAACAATTCCTGGGGTGATAGCTGCAAATTCTGGCAAAATATAGAAGCACTTACTGGAATACCAAACAAAATGTCACCGACCATGTTGAATTTAGATGGGACCATTACATGGATCAAAAGACCATTGCCAGTGCATTCAACAAAGCATTCACTGACCTCAGCAGGGTGCTCCCCCCGACTTCCTTAACCCAACCAGTGATGACTTACGTAATATACCAAGAACCCCATCCTAAACCCCAATCCCACTATTCTACCTCAGGGTAATTTCGATAGCAGAGGCAAAATAATACCTATCGAAAATGCTAGGCAAAACTAGGCACAGTGGTGACAGTCTTGACTGGAAGCTAATTTCCCTAACCCTAGACAAACTTTTGTTTCCCATGACAAGATTACTTAACCTCTCCCTTATTTCTGGAAAATTTTCTAAACTGTGGAAAGCCGTAGTAGTAGCCCCTGTTTACAAAAGCAGTGAAAGGACAATCCACACAAATTACTAGCCAATTTCAATACTTCCACCTATCTCTAAGGCTCTTGAGAGGGTTGTCTATGATCAGCTCATAGACCATCTCAACAAATACCAGTTGTAATGCCAACAGCAACATGATTTTAGAAAACAACACAGCACTACAACTGCACTGATTTAGTTTACAGGGTATATTCATGAGGCCCTTGATCATGGGCACTTAGTGGGTGCTACCTTCACAGACCTCAGTAAGGCCTTTGATACAATCAACTATGAACTTCTTCTGACTCTGTTAGGTGCCACAGGTATATTATCAGACTCACTGAGCTGGTTCAGGAGCTACCTTTCTGGGTGTGAACAAAAGGTAAAAATCAGCAAGACACTTTCAGATAGCCAACGCGTGACTACTGAAATTCCCCAAGGTTCCATTTTGGGCCCATTGCTGTTTAGTCGCTTCCTAAATCAGCTTTCCCTATCATGTCAAAGTAGAATCCTCCTTTACGTGGATGATGCTGTTCTATTCACTAGCCACCCTGACCCCACTACCTTGGAACAACAATTGCAATACAATTTCAAAAACATCGAAGACTGGTACTGTAATGCAAGGTTACTGTGCTATTTGCCTGAACTCACAGTAGACACAAGTCACACACACTAACTATAAGAAACAAACAAAATGAAATTCTTGAGATGGTCCATAACTTTAAATAACTTGGCGTCACCTTGGACAGTTCTGTCTCTTATTCTATTCATGTTGACTTGGTCGACAGGACTGCAAATAGGAAACTTGGTCAGCTGCACAGACATAGGCACTGCCTAACTGAAGCAGCTCTTTAACTCATTATAACTAGCTCAGTCTTCCTGTAATAGACTTTGGCCTTGTTATATACAGTCTGGCCTCAGACACTACCTTAAAACGGATTGCCATCACCCTGAATAAAGCCTGCAGATTAGCCCTAGGCACTCTACACCTAACTCACACCTGTTATCTTTATTCTCACTCAGGCTGGCTTGATCTGGAAAAAAGAATTCATTATCAGGTATGTCTCCTAGCCAAAAAAGCTATCCTTGGCCTGGCACCACCTGGTACTCATTTCATGTTCTGCCCAGCAGAAACAACTAGACTGACTAAAACAACTAATAGCAATCCCTATAAGGCCCCTTTCCACCGTACTTTGCAAGGCCAGAGATCTTTTGGATTCCAGGCTCCACTCTAGCTAAACTCCCTCCCAAAGGCTCAACTTGCTGAACCCAAATTTGGTCCTTTTAAATCAAAAACCTGCTCTCTTCTCAGAAGTCAAATGCATTGCACCTGCTTCCCATAACCTGCCACCACTCCCCAGGCTTTCTGTCCTGATGAACATAGCATTTCTTTCTCCCCTGACTTGCTACTTATTCTTTACCCTTTCTCTCCCCCACCCTTCCTCTAACAATCACCTGTCTTCCCCCCGCTCCACCCTCCTTTTTGCCCTACCCCTAATCAAATAACTTCCCTCCTCATTCCTCCCTAACTCCTCTCCTCCCAAAGGACAAAGTTTACTGGCCTAGCTGGTTTCCTGCACTGAACCTACACTCTTTTTATTCTTACTGTATATCATGTCCACCTTTATGATCCTTATTTTATTACCTTATCTGATTTTTATGATTCTACTATATTCATACTTTGTAAAACTAGTTAATTCTCATGTTAGCTCCACCCTGATTATTTGTCAGTTGTGTTTTACCTATCTGAATTTATGTTTTATGAAGTGGAACTTCTGTAAATGAGATACTAGCTCAAAGACTGTAATCCAAGACTTTAATAAATAAATAAATACATTCTTGGAACGTTCAATTTTTGCACTGTGCATGTGCAGCAATTGAACTTTTTTTGTTAATAACTTTAAAAGTAAAGTGTATTTTTGAAAACTAGCCAGCAAAGAATCATCCTTAGCTCAAACTCCAACAAACCTGTCAGCTTCAACTTTCAAATCCCAACCGTTTCTTGGCTATCCAGGTGCAAAAATGGTCATAATGTTGGAGTTTTACTGTATGTATTTGCAGTCTTCTAGAACTTCTCAACTACTGAACTGATCACTACAAAATCTACTGCAAGGACACTCCTTCTATGGGGAGGGAGTGTAGCCAGCTCCACCAACATACTGCCATCTGGGTGACTACAGATGGAAAGTCAGTCAGAGCCACTAGTGAGCGGAAGGATGTCAGCTGGTGCCACACCTCACACATTCAGCTACTTGCATGCTTGTGCACCCTAGCTGCCAGTGCCCTAGGGCAATGAGGACTGAAAAGAGGAAAGGCCTTGATTGGTGGAATGGTGCTGGACTCTCACAGGCCCTGCACCTAGCTACCTAGGCACCATACTTGTTGAGCAGCTGGAGTTGGGAGAGCCCTGATCGCCCACTAGAGAGAGAAAGCTCTGGGGGAAAAAGGAAGTGATGTAAGTCCTAGGAGATGCCTGGTGGGTGACTGAGCTAGTGCAGCAGAGCAGAAGGGTGCAGCCAGAGAGAAGGGGAAAACTTGATGAAGCTAGGCATGAAGCATAGAACTTTGCAAAGTGTGCATTTTCTCAACTTTGTACCAGCTTTGCTAGCAATTCACTTCATCTCTAGATTCTCCCAGTCTTTACAACTCTGCGTGATGAAGTTTTTTCTTCTTAAAAATAGCCCATGTGATAACTTACCCACCATCCACTGAGCATGTGCACCCACCAGCAACATCACAAACAGTATTATCGGTCACTCCCTCCACATCTCCCACCCTTGAGCATCCATAGATTCAATAATCCCTCCCCCCCCCATCCTGGTGATGGCTGGCCAAGTTGGCATGTCTGCCTGGCAAATAATAGTGAATAGCAAATGTAGTGCACAGCCTCTCAAAATGTATCTCAGAGCGCATTTACAAAATAACACTTAGGCATTCTTGAGGCGGGTAGCCCTTATCTCCACCTTGATAATTTAGGCTCAGAATGGCCAAAAATGGCCATGTTATAAGTAAAAGTCAAAAAAAGCATTTGTCAATGCTGAATGTTTGTTTGCTGGCATTGGCAGTGAAGGTGCAGGAGTTAGATGGATACAATATAGGAATGGCAGTGAAGTATTGAAATGACACCAACTCCACCGTCACTCTGCAGAGAAGGACAGGCATTGGGGTGTGCCTTTGAGTCATCGCCCATGACGGTCATGACATTTTACCTCACTCTACCCTTCAGACACTGACAAGTGTCGAGGTGTGCCTTGGGGTGTTTGGGCTTTACATTTACCTCATTCCATAAGGAAATACACTGAAATGGGTGCCGTATAGGAAAGCGGGGTGAACTCTGGGGGTAAAGGGTCCAAGGCGCAACTCGATGCCTGTCAATGGCTGCAGGGTGGAGGGGGTGAAATGGCATGAACATTACTGTCGACAATCCCAAGTCACACCTCTGATGCCTGTCAGTCCCTACAGGATAGGGTATTATGCCCTCGGAGGTTCTTGCTATTTTTACTTCAAGTTTTCCACGTGGGTTTTTTGTGACCGCACCGCATGAACAGTGACACTATCAGTTCATTACGGGAAAGGTGATTTTGCAGAGCTACTGTGCCATTTGGCACCACAGGTACAAAAACACATTTCAAACAGGATGTGAAAAGTGCAGGTGTACTGTTCATGAGGAGGTGTAAAAAATGGCATTGTTGAAAATCTGAAGTGAAATATACAAAAAATGATTTAGTCACGAGTGTGCGTAGAAACTGCGCAACAAAATGTAAGTAGTTTGGGGACTTTTTACAGCAGATTTTCAATATAGGTATTTTGGGACCTCCACTCATGAACAGTGTCACTGTGATTTTCGTAATCTGGCCTAAACACTAATTTCCCACAGTGACCGCGCAATTCTGCACCGGAAGTACGAAAATACATTTCAGCCAGAGTGTGAAAAATGATAGCTATACTGTTCATAAGGAGGTGTGGAAAAATGTCAATGTTGAAAATCTGGACTGAAAATATTACAAATTCGTTAACTTAGGAGGGTGCATAGAAATTGCGCAATGTACGCTCGTAACAGAGTCATTTTATCGACCTTTGTCACCAAATTTTCAACACAGCCATTTTAACACTTCTGCTCATGACCAGTGTCACTGTGGTTTTCTTAATGTGTCCCGAACATTGATTTTGCACACTGACCACGCTAATGTGCGCTACATGAGTGCAAACACATTTTGGGAGAGATATGAAAAATGACAGCTAGACTGTTCATAAGGAAGTGTGGTACAAATGGCAATGTGGAAAATCTGGAGTGAAAATATAAAAAATTCTCAGAGTTACCAGCATGCATAGGAACTGCACAATGGACCCTCATAGAACAGTCATTTTGGGGAATTTTTCCACCAAATTTTCAACATAGGGTTTTGGGGGTCTACCTCATGAACTGTGACACTGTCATTTTGTTACTCAGTCCCAAAAGGTGGTTCCATGCAGTGACCACAAAATCACGTTTTGGGACCGAATAACAAAATGACAGTGACTGAGTTCATGAGGTGGGGCCCCAAGAACCCTATGTTGAAAATTTGGTGAAATAATTCCCAAGAAATGGCAGAGAAATGCACCAAAGTTGAAAAAAAACATTTATGCCATTATAGTGCTTACTGGCATTTCTTCAGTTCGCAGTAGGCTTTGAAGAGTGCAGACTTGTTCCCAGTCCACTGAAGATCATCGTGCCAGCCTCCGGAGGTAAGTATGGGGTTGGGGGTGTGTGAGGAGGTGGGTGCACAGAGGGTGGGTGCAGGTTGGGGAAGGGAGGGAGGTGAGACAGTCAACAAGGGGCATTTTATTTTGTTTTTCATGTGTTTTTTACACTGCAAGACTTTTGCCATGCTGGGTTGGGCTCCCAGCATGACAGCTAGAGAGTATTTTTGGGAGGGACAGTGGAGCCGACAGGGGATTGGGCACCCCCATCAGCCATACAGACTTCTACCATGCTGGGGTGGGCTCCCAGTGTGGCACATGGAAGTCTGGTTTTGGGGGGGTACAGGGGAGCTGACGGGGGTTAGGTACCCCGTCAGCTATATGGACTTTGCCACGCTGGGGTGGGCTCCCAGCGTGGCACATGGAAGTCTGCCTGGGAAGTGAAGCCGATGGCAGATTGGGCACCCCCATAGGCCATACAGTGTGTGCCGGGGAGCACATGAGCACACTGGGGTGGGCTCCCAATGTGCTACTTTGGTGTTTGTTGGGGGGGGGAATATGGCCATATGGTGTGCGCGCATGGGGGGAGCGCATGAACATGCTGGGGTGGGCTCCCAGTGTGCTACTTCAGTGTTTGTTGAGGGAGGAGTAGACAACAATTGATCTGTCTAGGACAGCTGTACAGATGCAGTGCAGAGTGTAGGCACTTTGCATACTGCCGACGGCAGTATGTAAATTGCCTGCCGACAGCAGTATGCAAATTGCCTACACGTTACCACTGCTGATTAGAGCAGTTTTTCGCTTTCAACTGTATGCCACTGCATCTGAATGGCTGTCATAGACAGCTCCGACATTCATTGGCATGGTGCAGTCGTGCCTGCAAAAGGGTGCAGGGCATTGGAAGTGGGGGAGACACACCTACGAAAACTCATATGGTGGCACTATGTTTCTTGCACATGCGGGCAAGCAAACATAAAAATGCAGAAGCATGCTAAGGCTGTCAGCAGACTCAAACAGAGCATTAAATATTGTATGTTGAGCAGTATTAAAAGGTTTAAATGAATTTTTGAATGCATTAGGTCTTCACTGATAGAACTTTTTTTGAAGGGCCTACATGGTCCACTAGGTCCTGTGCACCTTGTACAAAGTTAGCTAGAATTCAGATTATGTTTTACACAGAGTCCAAAGGGTACTATACAAAGCAAGGTAGGACTCATCTCCTGATTAGGGCCCTGTGTGAAGCAAATTTAGACTTACCTCATTTTTAATGATGATGGATTCATGCAGGACTGTCAGGCCCTGTGCGTTCCACTTTATGTGCGGCACACGGGCCCTACCTGAAGCAAGTTAGGTCTTACAGCAGCTTCTTCAGTCCCTGCATAAAGCAGGTTAAGACTTATTTTCTAAAACAGCAAGAAAATTGATTGCAAAAAATACATTAATACATATCTTAGGGTTGCATAATCACAAAGCAGAAACCTTGCTTTCTAAAAAAGTGAGCAAATTCATTGTAAAAAAAAAAATACGTTACTCCATACTTTAGGGTTACAAAAAACACAAAACGGACAAAGAAAGGAGATGACAAAAATTAGGGGTTAAAGTCTCATGAGTATTGTCACATCAGTGGTGGTCCTTGGGGTTTTCAACACTAGTGCCCACCCTCCTCCCCAGCCCCTAGCCTCATGACCAAGGAAAAGCTATGGTTCCAGGGCATGTAGTTACTGTGTGAAGAAAGTAAGGAATAACCTTTTGCTCTGCTCACTGCCCACAGGGCCCTACACAAAGAAAGTTACAAATTATCTTGATCTCCTGCAGGCCCAGTGCAAGAAAAATTATGAATGATCTTGATCTCTTGCTTCATGCAGGGCCTGCAGAATGCTGCTCAAAGAAAGCAGTGAATGATTTTCTGCTTTGAGCAGGGCTACAAAGAAAGTTATGAATGACATCCTACTTCATGTCGGGCATGCATGAAAATGTGTATGACTGATTCCGTGTCCCTATATGGAGAACCACAGTTGTGTAGAGTTATTGTACATTCAAGCACTGCTAAGGGTTGGCAGCTCATACTGAACAGGCCACTGACCTTCAGCAGAACAAACTGTACTTTGGGGATATTGAAAAGGTCTTAATTTTTGTCATCTCCTTTCTTTGTCCGTTTTGTGTTTTTTGTAACCCTAAAGTATGGAGTAACGTATTTTTTTTTACAATGAATTTGCTCACTTTTTTAGAAAGCCAGGTTTCTGCTTTGTGATTATGCAACCCTAAGATATGTATAGGGTCTTGTGGTGGGAATGTGGAGCTGTTGCTAGCCCAACGAGAAATGTTCTGAAATTTTTAATTGAATGCAATGCCTTTTCTTTGGCTGAATGATAAATTGAAAATTGCTTCCTTCCTCTAAAATTGTTGGGTATTACAGATTCTGCAGGTTCAATCACATATAAAATTGAAATGGAGTGACTGTATTTGTTGAAGTGCACCTTAAAATATGGCTGCACTGTACGATAATTTAAGTACTAACCCATCTCTTTTCTCTTTTTGTTTACAGATTCAACCTATGACAGCAACTACAAATCAATTATCAGAATACATGAGATATGAAAATGAAATGTCTGCACTGTGTTCGCTTTATTCGCTGTACATCTATGTTGTGCCTGCACTTTTTATTTTGTAACCACATTCTTTTAAGTGCTGATAATAAACTGAGGATACAAGGGGGCAGTACCATCCCTTGAGAAAGTGCAGACACACAAACATCGGGGTGACTATTCTCCACTTACACTATTTTCCACATGCCTGCAAATAAAATTGTGTGGCAATAAAACCCCAGTAAAGTGCTGCGTGCATAGTTTTCTTGTTTTTGCTAATAAATTAGTCCATTACTCGCTTAACTTATCATGTAAAAATGAACTGAAGATGTAAGTCTCCTCCCTAAAAGGATGACTAAAAAAAGAAACACATGGTTGCTATTAAAATTAAATCTGCATTGTAATTACCATAACTGGTGTATTACTAACTGAACTCAACTCACTGTAATGTCCTTTTTTAACAGTGAGATATTCTATGTGCTGGTTTTTAAATTGCTTTAAATGATTGTAATGACCTTTTAAGTTGGACAATTAAGATTATTGTAACATCGCAATTGATACTTTACAAAATACTGGGCAACTATTGGCTTAAATAGGACATCTGACAACAAACTAGGGGGATTAATTCCCCAGTAATGCCCGCTAATGCAGTATTGAGGGAAACCACATAGAAATCAGCATCAGATGATAGCTAAAGGCAATAATGCCCACAACTGTAGTACCTGTAAGAGCCACATTCAAATCCTCATCCCCAGTAATGCTCGCTTGCTATTCGGACCATGCCTAAGAAGTGAAACCTGTCAGCTGTTGCCATAACAGCGAGGTGAGCCCACTGAGCACGATTTACTGATGTTAAATTTACTGACATTTGTAACACTCTGAGTGCATCTAGAAACACAGTGATATTTTTCCTGGTGAGTCCCTACACTACCTTTCTATGCACTCTGCATCCTTTGCTTTGGTGCTTGTACATTTCTTGCAGTTTGCTGTCACCCTGCTGTCTTTTTCGCTCAGCGTACCTTGCAATCAGTGTCCCTTCAGTCAGTCAATTTCTCCTATGATTGTTCACCCACAATGCAGCAGTGCTGACCTATATGAATTTGATGAACAAACAGAGGCAATTGTGGTGGAAAGATCCAGTTTTATCATGACAAGTACAAATGCTTTTCCTTAAAAAGCTGAAATCTGCATAATGCAGACTGAAAATCCGTTTAATTTGTGAAGTCATGATATTAATGAATGTATAGTCTGCAGCGTGCACACACACACACACACACACACACAAGTAGCACTGTATGACTTACGAAATAACATCATCTTCCTTTTCAAAACTGGAAACGTGGAAAAACTCAGCAACTGTTTTTTTTTTTTATTACTGTATCTGTGTAACATCATAAACTTTTTAAACAATGCTTGCCATGTTACAAGTGCATTAAGCCACTCGAAAGGCGGCTTCTACTAGGGAATTAAAGCATGGTTGGGTGGTTGGAGCATTCCGCCTTCGGCCTCGTGCGCCACCCCCACCCTCACCCCAACCATGCATTAATTCCCTAGTAGAAGCCTCCTTTCTCATGGCTTAATGCTTACATAATGATGATGATGACAAATAATTAGAGATACTGAGATCATTTGTTGGCATTTCAGGTTGCCAAGAACAGCAGGAGTACTAAAAATACCCGGATACAAACTATGGTGCTATGTAGCCATGAAACACCCACTAGCCATGTATATGATATTTTCAAAAGAAATAGTTTCATTCTAGTTATGGAAGTTTAAAAACCAAATGTTCAGGTTGCCAGCAAGTTCTAAGAAATGCACACATAGATGACTCACTGGTAAATAGCCCACGTTTCCGCCCTCCAGACATTACCAGCATGGATAGTACTAGTGACTCAAACCCACATTTGCCAAATCAGTTTGTAGGATGGCAAGCACTTTAGACCATGGGACTTGAAAAACAAATTGGACTGGAAACCTTTGAGGGAGGCCTGAGGTAGATGATATCAAGACAAAATGGGCCCTACATTCAAAGATTAATGGCGGTGCTAACCTGGGTTTGTGCCAGTGCTCTAGGTGGGGCCATATTCAGAGGCCCATGGAGCACTTCCCAAACTTGGCAGTGGTATCTCCCTAACCATGCCACTGTGTCTATGCAAATGAGGAGAGTCCTCATGCATAATGGTGCAGCGGTACACTCATCGGTTTGCGGTGGTAGTGGCACTTAACAGCCCCCAGAGCAGCACTGTTTACCTCTACCAAAAACCATGTTTTATCACAGTGCTAAGGTCATACTCTACTGCAGCCACACACCTCTGTACCTAATAGTAACCCCATCACCCACTGATGCAGTGAGAAGGTGCACTGCTAGTCTAGTGTACTCTCTACCCCCAATCACCCATGCTATAGTTATCATTGCTATAACTAGTAGTCTAGTAGACTCCACACCCCAGTCACCCATGGTGCTATGTATTATCTTCTCCCTGACATCTAGTGCACCCCCCAAATGACTGTCAACCCCCCACCTGGTTACCTGCATAGGACCCCTGCCCTGCACCCCCGACTCAAATCACCCTTTATCAGTAAGAAAGGTATAGAGTGGTAGCTGGCGCAATCTTCTGTCCATCTCTTTGGCCAGCTGCCATCTGATGGCCACAGAGTATGATCACAATCTATGATAGGATGGACACACAGGAGGAACTGGAGCAAATGCATGGGGATCATGGGAAACCTGGGGAATGGTTAAGATCCATAGCAGTTTGTTTTCAATGCCATGAAGTGCAAAATCATGCACACTGGCATAGGAGCCCAGGATCTGTGTATAGGATGGGGAAGGTATTGATAGTCACTAAACAGGAAAGGGGCCTTGGAGTTATATATGAAGACTCCCAAAGTGGCACAACAGTGTGACAAAGCAGTGGATAGGGATAGTGGGATGCTGGGGTACATTGGGAGGGGTATCTCCTGCAGAAGGTGGGAAGTGGTTTTGTCATTGCATCACTCACAGATGAGACCCCAACTGGAGTATTGTGTACAGTTTTTGAAGGCTGCACCTCAGAAAGGACATAGACAAGGTAAAGGCAATTCAGAGGAGGGCAGCTAAAATGGTGCAGGGTTTGCACAAGAAGTCCTATGAGGAGAGACTGAGGGATCTCAACACGTCTACCCTGGAAGAGAGGTGAGCAAGAGGTGACATGATAGAGACCTACAAGTACTACAGAGCGGTGGTTAGGATGCAGGAGTGGTGTCTCTTTTAAATGAGTAAGACCACCAGGACCAGGAGGCATGCAATAAAGCAGGGATGGTAAGGTATAAAAGAGATGTGAGGAAATACTTCTTCACTGAAAGGGAGACAGATGCCTGGAACAGATTACCAGTGGAAGTGGTGGAGGTAGAAACAGTGGGAGAATTCAAGCATACATGGGATAAACATAAGGGTGTATCAGAACACAGGCAGAGAGAAGAGAGAGTCACTGGAGACCAGTTAGGGTGTGGGGTGACAGATTAGTCAGGGAACATCTAGGCAGACTGAGTGGGCCAAGTGGTCCTTTTCTGCTGACAAATTCTGTGTTTCCACTCATTGTGCCCCATAGTTCTGTTTGAAGTCCAAACCATCCAGTCCGTAACCTATTACAAAATGGTCAGCCACGGTACAATGAGTTAAGTCCGGGTAGACCATATCCACTGCCTTAGTGCCTTACCTACAGGATCATAGAAGTTCATAAGGTTTGTAACACATGATCTATCTTGTCTAAACTGGTGCTGTTTGTTGCCAATTATATTATTATCACAGAACCTGATATCTTTGCTTATAGATTATATTTTATTGATTTTCAAATAAATACCTATACCATAAGAACAGAAACATTCTGCTCATAAAAGAATATATGTATAATATATATCCATATATGTATATATATATATATATATATATATATATATATGTATATGAAAATTAGTCCATAATGGCGGAGCTGTTATACACTCATTTACAGAACTATATTTCTAGTTTCTCTTTGACAATTGTTTTGTAGTAACTTGCATAACACTAAGGTCAGCCTAATCTGGCTATAACTGCCTACATTAGATTCAACTCTATTTTTACCAAGTTTGCTTATGCATGCACAAGAAATGTTTTGTTGCACTAAACGGCATTTCAGAGGTGTGTCACTGTTGAGCCCATTCCAGCGCAAACTGGAAGGGGCTTGCAATCCTGACCAATGGCCATGCATTGTGGTTGTGGCATCACTCAGTGCATGCTGGGCAGAATTTTCATGTAACTGAAAGGGCCAAAGCTGCTCTTGTCTGAGGGGGGCTTCGGTCCTTTCATTTGCATGAAGCCAGTGAGCAAGCAGTTGATTGGATTTCAGCACTGTTTAGTCTGTCCCTCAGCTCCAGAATGGGTCATCTATCTACCTGTCTGTCTGTCTATCTGTCTTTCTGTGTATTTGTTTATTAAGCTGTCTGGGGTACCCACCCCTGGTATCATCTCTTTCTCCCCCAACCCTCCAGGTAGCTCACCTGCCCACCCTTTCCAGTCTTACATATTTTTAATATGTATGTGGTTTGGGGTGCCCACCCCCAGTACCATTTCTCTCAGCCCCTTTCCTCTCCAGGTCACCTTCTCCTGTTTCCTATGAGTCTGACACTGGGGTGCCCAATCCCACCATTAGAATAGCCCTAAAATAAAGAAAACCATCCCTAAATGTTCTTTTTTACCTGTAAAATAGAAAATGGCCCCTTGCCAATCTGCCCCCACAAACCCACCCCACCCATCCCACCCTGATCTCCCACTCAGCACTCACAACCCACACACACCCACAGCCTCACTCATCCTCACTCACCTGAACATATCCCAAGGCAAAGATCTACTCTTTGATCAAAGACACATCTTGCTGCTGGAACCACCAATTGCAATATGAGAAACTAAGGTAAGTGTGGTTTATTGTATTTCAATAAGGTTTTGAACTCTGATGGATAACCTTGTCATTTTTGTGTATTTTGGCCCACATTTTCAATATGGCCTTTTTGGGACCCCACCTCATGACTAATGGCAATGGAATTATGCAGATCAGGCCAAAAAGTTGATTTTGTGGTTGTATTGTGAAATCACCTTTTGGGTGGGATTTGAACATTTTCCCCATCCTTGTTCATAAGGTGCATTCATAAGAAGGCTATGTTGAAAACTGTGGTCAAAATATGTAAAAATGACAATGTTATGCACATACGCTGAAATTTTTCGTCTCTCACTTATAACTTTGGTAATTTAAATTATCTTGACCCCAAATTTTCAACATAGCCATTTTTTATATCCACTCATGAACATGATAGCTATCCTTTTTCAAATCCTGGCCAAAATGTGTGTTCGCACCTGTGGCATGGAATGACGTTTTGGTGTCACAGAGTGATGTTTTGGTGCGGATCTGAAAATCTACACCTACTGGGTTCATAAGGTGGGGTAATAAGAAGGCTGTGCCAGAAATTTGGTGTACAAATATGGTAAAATGTCTAGCTAATGATTGAATGTTGCAGTATTTCAATGTTCACTCATAACTTTGCTAATATTCAATATTTTGACCCCAAATTTTCAACATATCCATTTTTCCACACCACCTCATAAATATGACAGGTCATTTTTTAAATCCTGGATAAGAGGTGTTTTCACATCTGTGGTACAAAGTGAAATTTCTGCCAATATATTATCAATACTACATGTCATGTTTACAAGACAAATCACAAAATGAGTATCTTGAACAGTTGGGGTTCAAGCAAAAAAAAAATGTTTAACAAGCTTTGTGTGTAGTGTCAGTCTTCACCCCAGTGGCCATGCTTTGTGATCCCATGATGGTAAGTTAATTTCGGGGGTGAGCTCAGTGACCCAGCTGGATGGGGGAATGGCATTGTTATGTGACACCCCTCCCAGCCAGGCTTTTCCCTTGGTGCAGGGCATTTGCATCTGTGCAGAATCAGTACTGAACATCTGCATAGCACATACCTGCAAGGAAACATTCAGCATTGCCAAATGCTTGTTATGGACAGGTACCACTATGGTATCCCATCATTTGTTTGGCATGTCTCCTTTCTTTAAAGATGTGTCAAACAATTCTGTTATTGAGTCACTTAGTTCTATTGCTCATTCCCATAGTACTCTTGGGTGCAGCTTATTTTGACCAGTGGATTTATTTGATATAACCCCTTCAGTAATATTATCACCTGGTCTCTACTGAAATGAAAAAAGTGTTCATCACTTGCTGCCATGATTGTGTTCGTGTTTCCTAAATTCCACTGAAAACTGATCAAAAGAAATTACTATGACTTTCTGTCTCCTTATTTTTGTTAGTCATATTATTCCCATCCTTTAGTGAGCCAACAGTCCTTCCAAACACTTCTTTGTTTCATATATACAAATACAATTCTTTATAGTTATTTTTGGCATTTATAGCTATTTTCTCTTCCATCCTTGATGTTCCCTTCCTTATTTCTTTCTTACCTTTCCCCTGCATTTATACATTTTAACAGTATGGTTGTTCATCTCATTTCCCTGTATAGCCTTTTTCTGTTGAATAATCTTTCGGTGTGCTTTGCTCACTATGTTGGTATTTTCCCCCTATCGGTTGTACATTTTTTGTTGGAAATTTAATATATTTCCTACCCAGTTCTGTTATTTTAAATTTAAAAATGTTCCACTGGGTTTCCACATCTTTATTGTGTTGTGACCCTTTCCACTTCTGTTTTTCTAACTTTTTCCTCGTTTCACTAAATTTTGCCCTGCTAAGGTTGTAACACGTTGTGGATTGTGATTACTAAAAGTTTGCCTCAGCTTGAATTCTTTTATATTATGGTTGCTGGTTCCTAAGGTTTCTCATGTCGGGCAGTTTTATTACTGTGGGCCGGATTCACAACAGGTTGTGGCAAGCTGCAACTATGTCAGCTTGCAGCAACAGCTCCTGCGTCCTGGACTCTGCACCCACTTCAGTATCGGACAGAGTCCAGGAGCTTGCATCCTGCAGCTTGTGGCAATGGTCCAGGGAAGGGTGCAGCTCTCCATAATGACGCAAGTCGCTGGATGGGCGGGTGGCAGATGCACCCATAGAAGTGGGCTCTGGTGCCCCCCCCACCCACAGTAAACATCAAAAAATCAGGTTAGAAGCCCTTATGGGCTATCTGAACACCCCCTCCCCAACCCTGATACCCAGTTCCTGTACCCTGCACCCACATCCCATCCTATCCCCACCTTTACAACACACCCGCAACATGAACCATATATCTCTGGTGATCCAGTGGCCCCCCACCCAACAGTGTTAGCCCAACCAGCTCCTCCCCACTAATACCCCACTGGCAACTGGCACAGCCTACTTCTCTTCACCACGGCCAGCCACTGACTGAGTTGTCTATGGAGCACGTACAGTTAATATACGCACTCAGTGAATGACAGCTGCTGTCACTCATGGAGCACATATATTAATTATACTTACTCCATAGACAGCTCAGTTGGTGACTGGCTGTGGTGGTGAGAGGTGGGCTGTGCCAGTCACTGATGGGGTATTGATGGGAAGGTGGGTGGGGCTCGCACTGTCGAGTGGGGGGAGGGCTGCCACTGGATCACCAGGGATATATGGGACATGTTGCAGGTGTGTTGATTTACTGATCTGGTATAAAATGCTAAATTCCATGAAATTCTTTTTTTTTTTACCCAGTGTGTAGGTAGTCCAAATTCTATAATTTTACTGGGGTCTCTGGTAAAAACTGAAAACCAGTGGCCTTGCCTATTAACTATAAAATATTCCACTTCCTCCTTTAATGTCAATAAATATTCATTTCCTCATTGGGCATTTTTATCCTTGAATATTTCTGGTATTAGTTACAAGCTTGTTTATTCTTCTTTTTTTGAATTTCCTTATAGATTTTGACATAGGTAGTACTCCAAGAAACATGGTGGACAAAATAAGTTTAGTTTCCAGGGTTATTCTGTTTTTCCTATCACCTGGGATAACAAATGCCAATTGTGGCAGACAAGTTGAAGGTCTACTTATGGCAGTTAAGATGAATTGAAGCCCTAATCCACAACTACACTCTTGGTCTCCTCCCTCTCTTCCTTTCCATGTATTAATTAGTGACCACATTATTTTGTTCTTGTTGTCTCACTCTGCTTATCATATCTTCTGTACATTGCTCTGTAATGGAGTCCTATAATAAAAATGTATTTTATCTTTGTATTATACTGCAATGAGGAATTTATTCTGCATTATACTGTATATTTATGTTTATTCTGTATTGTACTGTATCTGAATTTTGTAATCCCTTTGTTGTATTTGTACCCCCTGTGCCCGGGTCGCACCTTGAAATTAGCTTCTACTTAGTGTGTCTTTCCTGGTTACCAAATTTTAAATAGATGAAATAAATAAACAAAAATCTTACAATTAAAAAGAAAAAAAATGGATTTCTAACAAGCGGAATCTTCTTGTAGTATGAATCAGTTCAAGTTATGGGCCCAATTCACAAAAGCGTGGGATCTACATGTTATTATGAACTGGCAATCATAAATGGAGGAAGCTGATTGGCCGAGAGGTTTTGGAAGCCGTGATGATATCGGGCTACATCATCACGGCTTCAGAAAACCTCCAACAGCCTCCTCACCATCACGGAAAGTTTCTCTGTGTGTCACAGTCCCAAGTGACTGAGACCTCTAGTCGGCTTAAACCAAACCCCATCCATCTTCCCACAGCATCCACTCTCCAAACAGAAGAAATTTTCATTCTCACCCGGCTCCGCTTGAAGCACCAGCTACTACAGTACAGAAACAGCCCCTCACGCCATTACATTTTCCCCACAGCATGCTGCCCTCGACGAATGGCAGTTCACATACATCTCTGAACTGCTCCTTCACAATCTCCCAGCAAGATAACGACTTTTAAGGTGCTGCAGCTACATTTACTGTCTCTCAAAGTGCTGACATTACCATGGCAGTCACATGAAGTATTTTTCATGCCGGGTTTGGGAGATGAGACAACAGAATACACAGGGAGATGTCCCTACACTACACTACCTCCTACCAGCTCCTACAATAGCGCCACCTCCTGATGGAAACCCTAATAGAACTATTTTCTGAAACAGTACTCCTACACTACCTCTTACAAAGCTTTTTTAAATATTTGGGAGGTTTTTTGCTAATTTTTTATTTACAACAATTTTGTAATCCAGTTCATAATAGCAATAAGTCACTCCAGGGTGTGGTATATCATGGGATATTGTCACTTCTCGGATGGTTGGATGCACTCAGCCTGCGGCCTCATGCCCAACCACCCGAGGCATGATGATATCTAATAATATAACACACCCTGTTGTGCCTTATTGCTTAATTATCACATACAGAACCTGGGCAGCTCCGCATTCCAGGATAGGCATGCACCAGTCAGTATTAACCATTTCTGACCATTTCAAGCAATGAACATGATGCCAAGCAGGACACCTTGTATTGGGCATCACTGACAGATGGCACACAAATTTCTCAAGCGCAAGGAATGTTGAGTCTTGCAATGTGACATCTTTCCCAAGGTCTGTGAAAGCATCAAGGAACTCCACTCTCAGAGGTCACATCAAATACCTTTCTCTTTCCCTTCCCATAGAAGGCACTTGTAGAATCACATCCTGTGAACGTATAGAGTCCAATAAGGAAGGTACTTACCTTCATGCCTAGAGCTGAAGTAACTTTCTGCAAATCAATAATGCAGCTTTGATTCCCAACACCAGTAAAGAAATACAAATTGACTGGCAATTGTGACTTCAGATTGGTGCCTACAACTGCTGCATCTGTATCTGGACTCCTAATTATCACATTCTGGTAGTCTTTGGCAGCATGTTTCACATGAAGAAATATACGCGTGTCACATTCTTCATGGCCACATCTTAATTTACTAACAGCACTGAATGTCACTGATCCCTCTTGCAGAGCCAGGCAGTGACATTCCTTTCCATGAACTATTTAGAGTGATGTCCTTGGCTACAGCTCGCAAATCTGCATCCCTCCACATGGTGTACAAGAATTTCTGAAGTGCTTCCTTACTGTTACCATCAGAAAGAAACTTCTTCCACTGACTTGTGGTTTTCTGCTTCTTTCCGTAGATTTGTATAGTTTGTGAGCCACCAGATGCTCGGTGGGGCTGTTCCACATTTTGTATACTCACATTGGATACTTATCTGTGACAAAGTCCAAGTGAGTACACTTGTACTTTGTTGAAAGCTTAACCACGTACACTAAAATAGTGTCTGCAAGCACACCAAATGTTGAAGGAACATCACACAGTGCTTGGATGACAGCCATTCCACCAAAGATTATTGCACCATTCTCTGGAAAGATCCATGACTGGTCATCGACAAATATTTTGTTGAACGACCAGACAGCGAAACCAGCAGATCGACTGCTTTTTGTGGTCAGCTACCAGTTCCAAAACAAACAGAATGTTTCTTTGGGGGACTTTGCCCCCCCGAATCCCCCACGCAGGGGGCTGTGCCCCCCACACTCCTCCACTAAGAATTATCAACTCCAAGTCGGAGCTGCTGTGGGTGTCCTGGCTACCTCTCATGGCTCTCAAATGCAGCAGAATGTCATTGGCCACTCTCCTTCTTCCCTTTCACCATGTCCCATTTATGCACCCCATCCCAGTCTCTTCCATACTTAGAAGCAAAGGAAAGAAGCACTCACTCATTGCTGTTTATGACCTACTGGGTCAGCAAACCACAAGGCAAAGTTTGAGGGGGGGAAAAAAAGAAGCGACTCACAAACAAGGTTAATGCAAGTCAAACAAGAACATTTATTGTCCCCTACGGCATTCCTCCGTAAGGCATAATAAATGTTCTTGTTTGACTTGCATTAACTTTGTTTGTGAGTCACTGCCTGTCTTTTTTTTCCTCGCTCTTTGCATTAGCACTGCTGTCCTCGCTGCGAGTATCCAGATCTGGGGTCCATCCAAGAGACGGAAATTCCAAATGTGACCATTTCAATCTCCCACTATCTCCCAGCAGCCGTAAAATGTTGCTTGTTTGTGTACACCGACTGATTGATTTCAGCAGAGGCCAACAGTGCTTTTAGGACAGTAAGGTAAATTAAATTCTAGACAGTGGGTGGGGGTGTTACCTGACAGCAAGAGGAAAGTTTGGTTAATGGGCAGAAAAAGAATAGTTTGTGTACATACAGAACATCAGAAAAACAAGAGGGTTTTTGAAATACAGTATCCTAACCTTTCCTTTTTTATATGACCAGCTAAGTGTGTTTGGGGAGCTGGGGTTGTTAACAAAATAACTTGGTTGAACTTGCTTTCACTGTGATGTTATTAATTTATGTAAGCTAGCGGGCGTGTAGAATTTTTTAAGATCCTGCGATTTAAGCTGCTGCTAGTCCGGCTGCACAATGCAGCAGTCAAACATCAGAGTCAGTGACATGACCTTTCATAGCCTGGCATGTGCTGACTCCCACCTAAAATAAAAAAAAGGCATGTCAAACCAACAGTGGCTTCGCCATTAAAATGGCAGCAGGTAAACATGCAGTGAGACAATCGCTTGGTATTTAAGATTCATTTATTAGTTAAACATGACTAATCATTTCCTATCTCTTTTAAAACAATGTTACATTTTAAGCAGATTTTCATTATTTAATGTGTTTTTTTAACCTTGCAGAGTTATTCCATTTTATTTCCCTAAATGCCAAAATGTTATGTTCATCTTTAACAGAAATTAATTTGAAAAGGTGACAGACATGTCATGCTTTGCCTTGTGATGAAAAGAGGAAACAAAATGGATTTTTGTCACAGAAATGGGGCATTTTCACAGACTGTAATTCAAAGTAGACATGAAGAGATGCACGGGTGGCCGGGAACTAAGATCGCGATCACAAACCAAGACATAAATACAAATAATCTCCCTTCGCCTGATCCTGAGATTTACTGTGCACCCTTTACATTTTACTATTGTGCCCTTGTAAGGCTGCACAGTTTAATAGGACAGACTTGTACATTGATATACAGAAAACTTTGTACCAAGTCGAGAAGGTGCCAGTTCTGATTGGACCTGTGTATTTTTTTTATTTTTATTTTTAAATGGTAGAGCCACGGAGCCTTCATCTAAGTAAATTTGCTTGCACCACCCTTCCCCCTCATTTACTGAACAGGATCACGGAGCTTGGAGGCTAGATTATAAATGCTCTCTGTTTTGTTTCAAATGTTTTCTTTTTGCTTTACACAGACCCCATGTTTTATTTTATTTAAAATTATTAATACTTTAATATTAATATTATAATACTGTTTGGTGTAAGTGCAAATGAGAAGAGATGAGCTTATTTTTATCATTTGTCTATAGTTCACACACTCCCTTTCACTTTTCCGTTTTGTACTGTTAATACTAGTCTAATAAATTTCAAGGAATTTAAATCATCCATTGTTCTGTGCCTTTTTATTTTGTTGTGTGCCAGTTTGATCATGTAAAATGTGCTGAATTATTAAAAAAAATGACAATGTCCAAATGGGAAGAAACCGGCTACATGCAGGACCTGGACCTGTTACTTGCATCAGTTGTTAACTGTCTCTTTGAAAGCTGCTACGTGCAGCAATTGTTTGTCTCTTTCAAAACTGCTACATGCTACATGCAGAAATTGTGAAATGTCTCTTTGAAAGCTACTACATGCTACATGCAGCAATTGTGAACTGCCCTTTGAAAGCTTCTACATGCAGCAACTGTGAATTGTCTCTTTGAAAGCTGCTACATGCGGCAATTGTTAACTGTCTGTATGTAAGCCCCTTTGTGGATCTCTGGGGCTTGGTTCTGCTACTGAAGGCAACAAAAAGGATTTAAATTTTAACAGAAGCCTTAATGGCTCTACAGTGCTTGAGCCTGCTACAGGCAGAACATTGAAAAAAAAAATCGAACCTCCTTGCTGGGTTCGAACCCCTTACAGGTACAGTAGTTATGTTTATTTATTTAGTTTTTGTTGACCAGGTAAGTGCACTAGACAATTCCTGCCTATTTTCAGGCATGACCCTGTGGAGGTGGATGCAGATGAATTCCAACAGAACTTGAACCAGATTAAGCTGTTTGTGGTATTTCTAGTGAATGAGGGAAATTTGGCCAGGACACTGGGGAAATTCCCCTAGTCTTTTCTATAAGTGCCATGGGATCTTTAACATCCACCCAACTACCACCAATCCAGGCAGATGGGACCTTGGTTTAATGTCTCATCCGAAAGATGGCACCTCAGAAGTGCAGCACCCCTCTCATGCTGCACTACAGTGTCAGTACTGGGATATTAACCCAAGTGCCAGATGTGAGAACTGAACCCACAGACCTTTGATCTCCTGGCCTCAGAGGCAAGTTTAACTGCAAGTGCTGGGCCTGGAAGGGCCTGTGTTCCCACAAACACATACCATTATGCAAAAATGTTGAGTCTGTTACACCTTAATTTTTATTCAGATAAAATATGTTCTGAGCTACTTCTTACTGGTGGGAGGGGACTGTAATTTAAAAAAGGTAGATTTATCCAAGATATTTTTTATGTAAATAAGTTCTTAATGATGAGCGATTATTAGTTATTCAAATATCCAATCAGATTGATTAGTAAAAATATGAAATCTTAATACCTGAAAAGGATCTACTAAAGATAATTTTTTATTTAATTTGTTAACTGTGTAAGAACACAAGGGCAGCAAATTCCCATTTTCATGGGGGACCCAAAAATTACAGTTACAAAAGGTACAATACAAATAGGTACAATACATACAACATCCACAGTAAGGCAACCCTAAAAAATAACTTTTTGAATGGCTTTTAAATCTGTAAATTAGTTTTATTGTTTAGCATTTAAGAATGAACTACGGATGTGTACTGATTGATGCTCACTGATACTTTTCAGCATAACACACAAAACTCCTGACTGTACTTGGCTGGTTCATTTATACAGACTTTTTTGGCTTTTTTTTTGTTTGTTTTGCTAGTCTGCTTATGTTTGTGACTTGTCTACATGAACCAATGTGACAACCATGATATATTAAACTTAAGTTTACATACACATAAAGATATATGGAACATAATGAACTGCTTATGGTGTGTGTGTGTGTGTGTGTGTGTATGTTTTCCGAGCATTATTATTTATAAACGGTATTTATTATGTGTCATGCATTACCCATTCATCATCGCTTGAAAAGATGTGAAAGTGGTATCAAGCACAACTGGCACTTTAATTGCATCTTGTCACTGTATAAATAAAACAATTAAAACAAAGAAGACACACACCCAGTTTGTGAAAAGGTTTTATTTGCAGCTGAATAATTTTCTTGTGTGCAATCACACTACAGGTACCCTCATGTAGTTTCTGTAACAAAAGCATTTCACAATAGGTTATTCTAATTTATCCATACTGCTTGCATCACAAATGTAATTATTCATCACCAGAAACAAATGAAGTGAAATTAACACAGACTATGTTAACAAAAGTGACAAATAGATCGATCAGCAGATTATTTGAATATATACATAGCAAAACAAATATGTGTGTGTCCGTGTGTTTTATCTACCTATCTATCTATCTACCTATCTACCTACCTATCTATCTTGCAACAATGTGTCAAATGTTTTACCAGGAATACTGATCTAAATCCATCAAGAAGCTAAACAAATCACTTCACCCCAAGAGCTTTGGGCTCATGTCTTTATGTCCTGGCTTTCCCCCTAAATGGGTTTATTCCCTTGTACTCCACACTTAGCAGTTTATTTTTCAAGTTAATAAAGGATGAAAGCCAAGGGTTAATGTTGCAATATACTAAGAAAATGTCAAATATGAAGAAGAAAACAAAAAAAGGTGTAAAAATATGGTGAATAGTGTGAAAATTATGTGCCGCAGAATTGCCGCAGAAATAGCCGTCCACCACCGCAGAACTTCTGCGGCATATGGAAACCTGCCACAGAACTTTGCTCCAAAGTGCCGCAGAAAAATCGGGGCCCTGCTTGTGACATGGCTATTTACTGTATTCTAAGATGCACAATGTCCCAGTTTGTTTAGTATGGAGATTACCTGAGATGATCCTGTCAAGTGTTGCATTGTCAATCCAAGGAAAAGGGATTTAGGTGTCTGTTTTCAACCCTTGGATGCAAGGTAAACAATTTCTTGGTAAAGTGATATTAGTTTAAGGTCCACATCATCTAGGGTATTTTCAATTACTGCACCTGCTTACTGGAATACACTTCCTAAATGAATTAGGCTTGTTCCATCTCTTTCAATTTTTAAATCTCAATTGAAGTCTTATTCGTTATTGAAATCTGTATGTAATTGTAACTTGTGAACTGAGCCCTTTTCTGTCTGTTTGTATAAGTATTGTTATTTTGTTGTTTGTCCAGGTTGGGCCTGAAAAGGGACTTTTGGTCCAGAGCCCTTACCTGATTACCAAAGAATAAAGGAAATGAAATGAAATGAAATCTGGATGATCAACATAGCTAGCTAGTGTTGGTGCCTCTGATGCTCCAATAATCTAGGCCATCAAATTATAAAGTTCAACTGGCATGACAGCTTTTGCAACATCAACAGTGAAATCAATTGATGTTAGTGGCCAGGAACAACTCATTTCAGGACTGTCATTTAATGTGCTCTTGATGATCAATGCAGCATTGTACAGAATTCTAGTTAAATGCACATAAGGAGATGGTGTACTTACTTTTGATGATCTATGAGAAGGCAGATCAGCTTGTGGTTGAGGACGAATTTGCTCCTCTTCACTCTGAGTTGTCTCTGTAGTATCCATTTCTGTTTCTGTCTTTGATTTTTTTTGTAAAACTTTATTTTTCCATTTTGCAGAGAATATATCATTTTTAGGTTTACAGAAGGTAATTTATCATTTCCATACATTTGATCATATTATTGATCAGACACAACTTTACAGTGTCAGGTTAATAATATGGCACTTATATTTTGGAGAATACATAAGTTACATGGATCAGAAAGCAAAAGTACATATGAAACCAAAAATATGTATGAAACCAAGCAGAAATTCACACCCACTTGGGTTTCAGCAGTCACTGAAAATTCCTTATCTCTCATCTCCCCAGCCTATTAAAACATAGGGAACCAATCCTGGGTCACTGCCCATTCTAGTTGACCCCACATTTTTAAGTACTTGTACTTCTGATTTCTCAGTTTGTACTGGAGTCATTCCATCTTCATACAGTCCATTAGGGAGTTTAACCAATAGGCAATTGTAGGGACCTCACTAGGCATCCAATACATCAAAATGCATCTAAGTGCTACCACAACCCCAACTCTATGGAGTCCCCCCTGTGGCCAGATTTGACTTCTATGCCCCAGGGGAGTCTCAAGAGATTCTCTACAGGGTCTAATCCCAGGGGATACCCCACCACACTTGTCAATATATCCAGTGTACCTCCCCAAAAAGTCTGAATTCTTGGACAGTTTCATATCTTATGGAAGAAAGAGCCTGAGTAAATATGGCATCTACGGAACAGGTCCGAGGCTTGTGAATCTATTCTCTTAGCCAATTCCGGGGTAAAATAGGATCAAGCAAACACATTGTATTGGATTATCTGGAGTTTGTTATTAACTGAACACTTCAACAGGTTCTTCATAATCTGCACCCAATCCCCCGTGTTAACTCATCTGACAGGAGGTCTTGTTCCCATTTTGCTCTTAAATTACCCATAGGGCCCTGAATAGCCCCCATCAGTAACCTGTAACAGCTCCTTAGAGGCTTAAAAGTATCATCATCCTTCCTTCCTTCCTATAAATAGTTCTTCTAAAGGGGGACCGTATTAGCCTTGGGCCCCCGAGCTGCCTAGATCAAATTTCTCCCTGAAGCCTAACCCACAAAAAGTATTGTGAAACACCCAAGTTAAAACTTCTGGCCAGTGTCTTAAAGGGAATTGCCTCCTCATCTTGCCACAGTTGGGCCACTTCATATAGGCCCTGTTTTCCCATTTCTTAAGAAATTGGTAGTCCTGCCCACACTTGGCAGGGTCACCCTTCAATAGGGCAGTAAGTTTCAAGTCTGGTGAGAGAGAGGTGGGATGATGAAGCATCTTATGAGCCTCTCTCCATGACCTAAGAGTTGTATTTGAACAGGAATTTGGTAATTTATCAGTCCCACCATCATAAAGGTATCTGACCATATTATAATAATATAATGATCTTCTCCCTCCATCTTCAAACTCCAACCATCCCGGGCATGCTGACTTATCTTGTATTAAATCTTGGATTTGAGCCAACTGCACTGCAATGTAATAGCGCTTAACACTGGGCAGCCCTAGGCCCCCTCTATCGGCAGGGAGCCATAGAATTTCTTTTTTATTCTTGCCCTGTTCCCCTGCCAGAGGAGCTGGGTAATAGCTCCTTCTATTGATCTAATATGTTTGTTGGGTATACCTATTGGAAGTGGCTGAAACATGTATAAAAACTGTGGGAGAACACTCATTTTAACAAGGTTTACCCATCCCAGTAAGGCAATGCACCGCTCCTTTATTTTTTGTATCACTGGGAGGTGATTGGATTTGGCCATGAGGGACATTTTAGACACCAATTGTATCCCTAGGCACTTAATTGAGGTGGAGGGTGGATCATCACATCCCCTAGGGATAGAGAATTTTTGGTCTTTCCCATCGGCATCCATTCACATTTGGACCAATTTATCTTGTGTCCAGATAGTGGACCATATGTTTGAAAGATTTTAAGCAATATTGGCATTGCCTTAGTTGGATTCTTAACAAAGAGCAGAATATCATCTGCAAACAGTGATATTGCATTCTTTTCACCTCTCCAGATTAGACCTTCAATCTGTTCCTCACCTCTAATTGCCTCCACTAGCACTTCAATTGTAAGGATATAGATCAGGGCAGGAAGAGGGCATCCCTGTCTTGTTCCTCGGGTTAGGGCAAATGGAGTCAAAATTGTATTGTTTGTTAAGATTTGGGCTTTAGGATTCCTATACAGAGCCTGGATCCAGCCCATAATCCCCTCTCCAAACCCAAATTTACGCAGAACTGCCAACATGAATGGCCATTCTACCCGATCAAAGGCTTTTTCTGCATCAAGGGCCAGAAGATCTTCCTCTCCCCCACCCTTCCATTTGTGCATAATATTAAGAGTTCCTCTCAGATTATGTTTTGCCTGCCTGCCCTTCACAAAACCCCCCAATCCACGTGTATCAATTTTGGCAGATGCTTTTCCAGTCTAGCTGCAATTACTTTTGCTATAACTTTAATATCTGAATTGAGTAAGGATACTGGGCTTTAAGAGCTGCATTTGTTGGGATCCTTACCTGGTTTGGGTGGTACCGTGATTGTGGCTAATGTAAGAGAGGGAGGGAGCTCCCCCGAACCCAGCAAATCCACAACCATCCGGAACATCAGAGGGCCTATTAAATCCCACATCCGCTTATAGAATTCTACCGGAATTCCATCAGGTTTGGGTGCCTTGCCCCGTTAGCTTCCATACACTCTTTTATCTCATCAATGGAGAGTGATGAGTCTGTGGTCACTGACTCTTGGGGGTCCAGAGAGGGTAACAGGATATTTTCTAAAAATGCGTTCACATTGCCCCCATAGGAAATTCTGAAGTATAGAGGGAGGAGTAAAATAATTTAGAAGTATTATTAATTTCTTGCTGGTTATAGGTAATATTCCCTGGTATGTTTTTAATTGAGAGGATCGACTTTTCTGCTCTTCTACCTTTAATCAAACTAGCAAGCCACTTCTTTCCCTTATCCCCATCAAAATAGTTTTGTGACTTAGTATTAAACTACATTCTATTCTCAAAGAAGACAACTGTGATAACTGACCCTTAAGGCTTCGTAATTCTCCAGAGGTGCGAGGTGACTGACTTCTCATATTTTCCCCCTCTAGGCTCTTGATTTTATTCTCTAAGTTAACTTCTTCTCTAGTCACTTTTTTATTCTTGAAGGCTGCATATGAAACAGTTCCCCTCTAATAAAGATCTTAAAGCATTCCCAGACATTAGTAACACTAGTATCCTCCAGGTGGTTAAATTCTATAACTTTGTCTATTTTATCCCTAATCTGTGCAATATATTGGGGATCCAGCAACTAGGCCAGATGCATGCGCCATTGAGTTTCTACTTTTTGACTTTCCAGTAAAGAAATGATTGCTTTCAATGGGGCATGATCATATATGACCAACTGGCCATATAAGGCCTCCTTGACATCACCCAAAAGCTCAAGAGGGAGGAATAGGTAGTCCAATCTAGTGTAAACCCATAGGCATGGGAGTAGAATGAATATTCCCTCTCCCCGGGTGCCTGTGTCTCCAGGCCTTCTGTAATGCTCTGCTCTGTATTAGGGTCCTAAGGACTGCTGATATCCTAGAAAGAGGTCCAGATTTTCCCTTTGAATGGTCCCAGTTCAGATCTAGGTAGGTATTAAAGTCACCTGCCAATACTATTTTGTCGAGGTAAGGTCCCAATGTAACCCCAGTTGGGTAAAAAAATCCGGGAGTCAAAGTTTGGTCCATATATATCAAGCCTAGGGTAAGCTTTAGGACCCCACCTCCACCTCAGTCAGGACACTACCTACCCTGAGGGTCAGAGAGGGTAGAAATTACTCTATGAGGGATCCCGGGGAATCCAAATGGCCTCTACTCTAGCCTTAGACATAAAGGGGATACCAAAAAAGAGCCCCCCCCATGAGTCCGCTAACTTGGAGGCTTCTTGTTTATCCATATGAATTTCTTGTAAAAAAATGATATTCCTCTTTAACTTTTTAATAGTTGTCCAGACTTTTTTCCATTTTACCACTGTTTTAAGGCCATTTACATTCCATGACAAAAAGCTTAACTGATCCATAAGATTTCCATACTGATACTATACAAATCCTTCTGTTTAATATCTGTAGCAACATTTTGAATTCTAGATGCAGCAAAAAAGAGATACCAAATAAACCCCAGGGTATCCCTCCCGGTAACCAAATTGTTATAACAGTATTGAACTTTCACCTCTCCAATTGGAGAGGCCATAACCCCCGATAAACTTCTCTTTTTTTAACCCTCCCCTTTCCTTCCTTCCTTGTTTCCCCGTGCTGTACAGTCCTCTAACCTTCGTGGATTGAGCTTTTTTAATCCATCAAACATTTTTATTATCAATTATTTGGTAATGTAAGAGAGGACCCACCAGGTACCCCCATTAACTCTCCCTCCCCATCCTGCATACCTTCCCCCTGTCCAGCATCAGAGAGTATCTGAACCCAAAAGAGTACAGGATAAAGGATAAAATCTGGAGTTGCTAAACTCAACAAAGATCAGCAAAAGACTGGGAAATCACCTCGTGGTAAGGGAAAGACAGACAAAATGCCCCCCTTCCTTTCCTTACTGTTAGTAAGCATTTCTGTTAGATCTCTCTCTGAGTCAGCTCCCCCCATCTGAGTTGCTAAAGTGGGAGAATTGACCCAGGGATAGGCTCAGACCAGATTAAAGCTAGCACTGCTCCAACACCAATGTACTAATACTAAGACAGAGACCCATGATGTATCTGGAGCCATCCCCATCCCCTCCTGTCCTCCCCTCCAGGACTTCTGGAGAAAAGGAAGAGACTAATGCACAATTCAGATCCTAAGTGTATAAAGGTGTTCTCTTCTCACTGTGGCATACCATTATTCAATGTACACCTCTTCCTAAACAGGTCTAGTGTGCTTAAATATAAACAACAAATCCTTCTGTCTGTCAGCCTGACTGAATAAGAAAGAGTCTAGTGAATTCTTTGATTTCTCAATCTTTTTAAGACACAGACAAACATCCCTTTTTACTAGACCTATGCCTGAATTGCTTAGGGGCCCAGTCACAGTCTATAAAGCCATTCAGGGATTTTATCTTCCATCCATACTCATCCCTTCACAAGCCCGATAGGACCCGCTGTAAAGCATTAGGTACCAGCGACAAGTATGGGCCACAGTCTAACTTTTTCTGTCCTTTAAAGGTCCATTACTCTGCTGCTCAGCTTCCAAGAGGAATCACTGGTCAGGTCAAGATCCAATGGGTATTGCAGACCTTCTCTTCGCCCCAGCCCTTATAGACCACCCCCCGGTGTTGCGGAATGAAGATAGCGTTCAGTGTGATGAAAAATCAGCTAACTTGTAGCTGAGCCCCTTCGGTTTAACAAAGTCTCATATCCTGGACATAGGATCACTCACTGTCTTACTAAAACATCTGCTTTTAGATACTTTAGATGCCTCCTGGCCTATTCTCCTCCTCCTCCAGCTCCCCTACAAACAGCAAGGCTGACACTGCCGATGTAAAGGAAAGCACTGTTTTCCTTTTGGGCTGTACAATCAGATGAGCTGGGTAAATGAGGGAGAACTAGTAATTTAGTGCATGCAATCTTCTCTTCACTTCGGCAAATTGCCTGTTTGCTGCTATTGTAATTGATAGGAATAATCAGGAAAGATGCTCACCCAATTTTGTTGTACTTCAAAGGACTTTGTTTCCTGCCCATTCTCCAGTACTTTCTGTCAGTCTTGATACCTAAGGAATTTTACTAGTACATGGCGAGGTCTCTGTTCTGGGGGGGGGGGGTTAGCCCCCGGCAACCTGTGTGAATGTTGGATCTCTAATTTTGTTTCAGGTGGGAGGTTCAAGGCCCATGTCAGCCACGTTCGGATATATGTAACACAGTCAAATCCCTCCACAGATTCAGGTAGGCCCACTATTCTTATATTGCAACGCCTTTCTCTATTCTCATGGTTATCAATGTTTTGTTTCAATTATTCAATTTCTTTTAATGCTTTTTGCAGATCAATGTGCATCACGTTACTGGCATCTTGCTGAGAGCTCACTCGGGCCTCCATTTCTTCTATGTGCAGTTTGTGGGCATCCACCATCTCAGAAATTACATTAACAATTTTCTGTAAATGTTGTAGTTGGGAGGTTACATTTTCAAAGCCCATTTCCATGCGGGTCCCCAGATTATGTTTCAAATCCTGTATCAAACTCTCGATAGATCGATAGTGCTCTGCCATTGCCTGTTCAGGTTCCATTTCCCTCTGAAGGTATGCACTGCCAGCAGAGGCCTCAGGCAAGTTCTGGTGATCTGTTATTGCAGGAGAATGAGACAGGTCCCTGCCTGCCACCTGAGCTTTAGACTTATTAAATGAGAGTTTTACCTGCTTTTTCAAAGGTTTGGAGATGTTAGACATCTGATCTTCTTAAAGAGTAAGAATATTTGATCTAAGAACTAGTAACTACTGCAGGATGGAGGGGATATCTGCTGGATTAGACCAGAGCTCTAGATTAGACCTCCATGTTGCTCTGTAGCTAGGCCATGCCCCCTCCTGTCTTTGATTGATAAGGAAGTATATCAGTAAGCATACTTATTGACACAGAGTCAACAAACACCATCTCACTAATATTCTAATATTCCTGCAGTGTGGTGTATGAAAGGTGAGCTGAGAGTAGTCATGTTTCAGGCAATATTTCAGTCTGTCAACTCTGCAACACAAACCCATGCATACTTTCTAAAAACTGGGTTCTCCACAGGGACGTTAATTGTAGCTGTATGGCATGAGTTTTGCTACTGTGTTTTAAGTCTAGATTTTACTATTGTATTCAAGACTTACTACAAACTTAAAGGTCAGATAATTGCTGTGATGTTTAAATTTTCAATTGTATCTACCATGATTATGTCTAAATGATTATGAAAATGTCTGCTTACAGTATACGATGTATCATTTACCTGTAATTTGAAGCATCAAGATCTTCATGCTTTTTTTACAAGCTCAATGAAAATCTGGGTAAGTCTTGTCTTCTGCAACACCTTCGGGTCCACAATGAGTCTCTGGTGCATGACAGTGGCACAACAAATCTTGTAGGCTTTGCTGTACATCTCTTCAGCACAAGTAGACTTATCCTTATCTGATGATTTTGTCAAAAATCTTGTGTAGTCTCTGTAACATGTTTTATGATCCCCGATGTCCACTGGCATACAATGCTGTCCTTTTATGTGACTGGCAATGCTCTGATCCTCTTTGAACTCTGCAGCTCTTTTTAACATTCCTGCATCTACAGTTTCTGCCTGGACTACTTGATCATTCTGGTGTTTATGGGCCACAGTGAAGTAATGGTCCCTTTTCTTGCATATGATGCAGATGGCAAGAAAATCAGGTCCAGAATCACAGACAGAGGGGCCAGATCCTGACCAAAGTTTCATCCTGGGGCTAGGAAAAGGTGTGGAACTGGTGCTAGAAGATATTGACTATCCATCATCCTGTTTCCCCTGTAATATTTACTGCTGAGCACATCATTTTCTTGCACTACCTATGCACTTTTTGTCTATAAAACACCTATAGCAGGTGAGACGAAACCCTGCATCACTGGGGATGTAATCAAATTCTTTTGACAGGTGCGGTTGAAACGATTCAGCAATGTATCAATCATCACAATGCAAGTCCAACCATGCTTGAGCACATTCACGGTATTTATCCACCCTGACACATGTAAATGGTTGAGTGGATTCCTTCTTGATGGAGTCTAGATGCATATAACAATGCAAACCAGTTCTAAAACTGGATTTTTTGTGAATGATTGGCAAGGACTTTCCTGGTCTTTGTCACCATCCTTGAGCATTGCCATATTGGTTCTGCATGAATACATGCATTGACTGGTCAAATCCAAAGCCTCCAAGCTTTACTACTGTCTCTTTTTATGTGCTGCAAGTGGCAGGCTCAATACTGGGTTAACTTTGCAATACTTGCACACTGGATGCTGAAAAGTAAACAAAAAAAAAAAAACAAGAGTTAGGAGACAACACTGAATTCATGAAAAAAGCTCACCTTGCAGAGATGGAATTAACGTCACTTCCTGAAAATCTACATGGTTAACAATCTGATGGCTGTGCTTGCAATATCCCATAAATATTAAGTGTTGTTGCTAGGAAACTGTGGTGGCTGCTAGGGACAAATACCTTTTATTGCATTCCTATCCTGTCTTCTTTTTGTTTGAAATTAAATGTAACATCATTTGAGACATCAAAATCTCCTGGTAAGATGATTGTGTAAAGACTTTATGTGTTAATTTTTATGGCTGTGGGCCGAGCCTACAGCCATCTTGATATCTGTAGCTGGAAAATGGAGCATCATGGAACACGTTTTGGACTTTTCAATGTATCCTTCCATGCCAATTGAAATAAAATACTCCTTTCTTTCTGTTAAGAATGTTGGAGACATAACTCCAAGTTGCTCATCAGATGCCATTAGGAAACTGAAACAGCCTGTTAAATATTTGTTAAATATTGGTTGCCAATTAAACTGGAGATTTGTTTACCCCGTTCAGAATGCAACAACTTGCACATTTAAATACTTATAATTTAAACAGCTTCTTCCTACTAATTTCACTTGGGAATGTATTGTCTTTCAAGAAATATTCATACCTCATAAATGTCATCCCTTTCCCAGCAAATCTATAATTGACACTGTTTTTTAACCTCTAAAGACACTATCTGATAAGTACTGTCTCTGACATATGCCAGATCTTCAGTGAACTACCCACACTAAATATATTGAAATCAGCAGGCATTTTCTACTATGTTTTTTGGGAAAAAATATATTGAGCTACAGTAAACACACACACATACACACACACACACACACACACACACACACACACTGTACACATGGTCCTCATGGCCACAATATTCAAAATAAATACTGCATTTTAATATGTTATAAAACAAGAAACTGTTTGTTTATGTCAGTGAACACAGTGAAGTTCAGTTTAGAGTAGATTTCCTTTAAATATTTCTTATCCTATATTTTGTATCCTGGACAAACACACACACACACACACACACACACACACACACACACACACACACACACATGCTCTATACATCATCTTCATGGCCACAGCATTCAAAATAAATACTGCATTCTAATTTGTTATAAAACAATAAAGATACTGTTTATGTCAGTGAACACAGTGAAGTTCAGTTTATAGTAGATTTCTTTTAAATATTTCTTATCCTATATATTTTGTGTCCTGGATAGCACAGGGGAGATGTTACATTTCATTGTCATAGATATCTTTATTTACACATTTTTGCACTGTATTTACTCAGGCTGTCCCAGATTAGATGCATATCTTATTTTCAGTGGGGTCATGATTTTACCATTTTGATAATGTATTTCATCAGGGTAGCCTAGTCCAGGGTCCCCATATTCAAAGGAGATGTGCGGCACATCCCAGCAGAAAAGGGAGATGTGCCACACAACTCCAACAATGCATCACAGCATGATATTCAAATGTGCAGGATGCACCAGCTACAAGGGAATGGGCCAGGGTGCATATAAATGGTATGCCATGCAAGTCAAGGGTGTGTTCCCATGCATATGCTGTGCTGCAGCATACTCAGTGAGAATGCATCCCTTGCAGCCCAGAGCAGTGCGGCCCAGAGTTAGACCATGAATAGCTGGCCTAACCCAGCCAGCTACCCACAGGCAGGCTACAGAAGTGCACCCAGGTGCACAGCAGCCTGGCAGCTCTGGTGGACTAGAGGTACCCCCTCCCATCCCTGATTGATATAACTCCATCCCTAAAGAAATTGCAACAGAGGAAACCATGGTCCATATCCATAGCATAGAGGACTCCCACCCACCACCTTGGTACATAGACACCCACGATCCCCCCATATCCAACCTGTTGCAGAGACTGGCACTGCCCTCCACACCCTGCCATGGCCAGTGGCCAACTGCACTGGACCCAGGCTGAGGACTTGTACTCCAGAATGACCCAAGTGGCTGTACCATGCATTGGGGCACTACACAAGCTGTGGACCCTGCAGTGTATGCAGCCATGTGTATGTCCCTGGCAAAGCATAAAAAGGAAATGACATACCTCCAATGCATGCCTTGTCAATGCTGTATCTTCCTGCTGTCATACGCCACTGCAGGCCCACACTTTCCCCCATTCCCCTGTGTAACATGCCACCTTCTGGATTGCTGAGGTATCCTGGGTGCTATGGGGTGTGGTATCCTGCAATGCCATTTGCAGTGTACCTTCCAGGCTATGGATAGTGCATCCACAGTTCCCTGATTGTAGAAATGAGTGGGAGGTTGGCTGCAACATACCTGTTCTGGGACCTGTGTGAGTGGGTACAGCATCAGCTGTCACCTGCACTGAGCAGTGCAATGACACCAGGATGATGGATCTGCATGTGAGCGCCTGAGGTGTATGGCCACTGGGCATTATTGCCCACACACAGCTCGTGCCTATGTATGACACATTCCAGCATCCTACTGCCAGTGCTCTGCCACCTGAGAATAAGATGCCATTTCTTCTGTGAACTATCCAGGCTAAATATATAGCAATCAGAAGGCATATTCTAGGAAAATACATTGTAAAAATGTGTAAAAGGAAGACCATACTGAAAATGCCTCTCAGCAAATCTACATTGTGCAAATTCATTAGAAATAATGGGTAAAAGCATCCCAAAAGATCTCCACAGCCATATCGGCTCTGATCAGAGTTTGTTTACAATGCTGCTGCTAAGGAAAATATGCTGTTTGTCATGAAAACACATGCTACTATGAATATTTAGGAAGAAATTAATTTAAAATAGCATGCATTTATCATCAAAATACTTTGCATGGAGTTAAAATGGAACATACTTATAGCTATAATGAACCGTATTGCTGATGATAGATAAATTGGGGGGTGGGTAATGTTTTGTCCCATCAATTTTACCAAAATAGAGATGTGGCTGTTTATTGTACATTATCTGTCTGCATGATCAAAGAGGAATATTTTGGAACTATACTTGGAAATTAAGCCAGGCAGAAGGTTTCATAGCCTATAATGTCTGACTCCCCTAATCAAGGGGTGTATTTCCCTACCTTTGTAGTAAATATTCATCTAGCTTTCTTTTAAAAGTACATACAGAATCTGAATCAACAATCTCAAACGGAAGTTTATTCCATATACCCACAATTCAGTGACTAAAAAAACTGCCTACTCTTGTTATTATGTGGATAAATCAGTTTGATTTGTTTATTATGACTCCTAAGATTAAAGTTACAATCTGAGTAACATATACCCAGTTCTTTTAACATTCCTATATCATTGGAAATTTTAGACATATAAAGCAAGTCCCCTCTCATTCGTCTCTTTTCCAAACTATTCAGATCCAAAGACTGCAGTCTATTGTCATAAAGCACATCAGTCATTCCCCTTATCATCCTAGTCGCTCTTCGTTGAACTCTCTCAATGGCATTTACATCCTTCCTTAAATAGGGAGTCCATAAAGGGCTACAATAATCCAAATGTGGTTGCATCAAAGCTCTATACAAGGGCATACTACATGCTTTATGTCTTGATACAAATGATCTCTGGATCATACTAATTATTCTTTTTGTTTTTGCTACTGTTTCTTTGCAATGGGCTGAGAAGGTAAAGTCCTTATTAATCAGAATACCCAGATCCTTTTCCTGGGTGACTGATTTTAAAACTTGATTATTGAGATAATATTTTTCCTGTGTATTCTTAACTCCCAGATGCAGGATGATGCATTTGTTTACATTAAATTGCATTTTATTTTGATCCACCCATCTTTGTAATTGTATCAAGTCATCCTGTAGACCAATCACCTTTTGCCTATTCCCTACATCGGCACACAGTTTAGAATCATTAGAAAATTTAATGCAATAGTTCTTTAATGTTTCATTCGTATCAGAAACAAATAAATTGAACAGAACTGGCCCCAGGACAGATCCCTTGGGCACGCCACTGCCGACTGATCTCTTGTCAGAAAGATAACCTCTCAGTCTGACTTTCTGGGTTCTATTATACAACCAATTTCTTACCCAATTAACAATGTATTTATTAATACCCAATTTTACCATTTTGTTTATTAAAAGAGAATGTTGGACTTTATTGAATGCTGTTTGGTAATCCAGGTAGACAATATCCACTGGAAAACCATTGTCCAACATATCACTAACCCTGTTATAGAATATAAGCAAATTTGACAAACAAGATCTATTTTTCTTAAATCCATGTTGGGTATTATCTTTTATATCTTTATTTTCTAGATCCCTTTCTAATCAATCCTTTAATAAGGACTCAAACATCTTTCTCAGAATCGAGGTAAGGCTTATCAGCCTGTAATTCTGTACATCAGACTTATCCCCTCTTTTTGTAGATTGGTACCACCTCAGCCTCTCTCCAATCCCCAGGGACCTCCCCAGATAATAAGGACATAGCAAATAGTTTATGCAAAGGCTCCACCAGCCAGTCCTTTATCTCTTTTAAAATTTTGGGATGGAGTTTATCCGGTCCAGCAGATTTAGAAATGTCAAGTCTATTCAGCTTTTCTATTATTTCACTTTTTGTCATTATGTCAGGACAATAATTAACTGTATTTATATGGTCCTGACACAATGTGGGTGTAGTTGTCCTGTGATACACATTACAGAAGTATTTATTAAAAGCCTTGGCCATTTGTTGTGGGTCCCTTAGGTCCTCGTCCTGTATTTTAATAGGGCCCACCTCTCTACTGTTGGCTCTATTATTAATATAGGCAAAGAGAGCTTTACCATTATCCTTTGAACGTGCAAATTTAAATTCAAGAGCAGCTTTTTGTTTTCTTATTGCTCTTTTTGTATTTCTTAACTGTTTTTTATAGATATATATGTTATGTGGACTATTTTCCCTCTTCATGGCTCGATATGCTTGTTTCTTCTTAATACTTTATGTATTTTATTTGTATACTAGATTGGTACTTTCCCCACTTCATTATAATACTTTTTTTAAAGGGACAAAATTGTTTTCAAGTTTTAATATGTACTCCTTAATTTTTACCCATAATTTTTCCACTGTGTCGACATCAGAATTCCAGTTCCAGTGGTTCAACTTATTTCTTATTTTATTGAAGTCTGCTTTTTGGTAGTCTCTAACTTGTGTCCTGCCATTTAATTTGGCTGTTGCATTACAATACTTAAAAAAAATGGTGTTATGATCAGAGAAGATTAATGGTTTCTAATGCAGTCACATTAACAGCATTGCTCGTTAATACCAGTACTTAACCAATACTTGGTTAGCCTAGTTGGGCCATCTACTTATTGTATCAATCCATTTTCATAACATAAGTTCAATAATTCCTGCTTCTGACTATTTATAACTGTACCTAGGTTCCATTCTATACCAGGGGTGTTAAAGTCACCCATCAGCAAAACATCCTTATCAGATATTTGTTTTGTGATGGAACAGATCAGTTAATTGTTACCCAAACTGTTGATATTTGGTGGTCTATATACAACTCCCAGTCTCAGTTGTTTACTACCCAAGAGATAGAGATCTATCCATAATACATCACATAGATTTGAAGTATAATTTGTATCAATCTGCTTACATTCTATACCTTCTTTAACAAATATTGCTACCCCACCACCCTTTTTTGGTTCCTGTCATATCAAAACAATGTATACCCCTTTATGTAAGTATTACTAGTATCTTTATTAGACCACCAGGTCTCTGTGATTGCAGCCAGGTCTACCTTGTTCTCCATCAAAATACACTCCAAATCAATCATTTTAATGGAGTTCAAACTTCTTGCATTCAACAGTAAGCAAGTCAGCCCTTCCTTACTTCTCTTGTATTTCCTAGGTAATGAAGATATCATTCTGCATCCTGATCCAGGCTCATCCCAACACCCCTCATCTACGTGTTTTTTTGAGACTGCTTCATAAAATCTAATTTCCAACTTTCTTGTCCCCTTTTATTTAAGTGTAAACCATCCTGGCAATAAAGGTCTGGTCTGTCAATAAATTCTTCATAATGAGTTAAGCACTTAATATCATTTTCACAACACCATTTCCTCAGCCAATTATTGTATTGCTTTATTTTAAGTGCTTTTGGTGTATAATACGCACTAGACAGGCAAGACTTCTGGGCTCTATAAACAATTTCATGCATAATTCAAAGATAAATGCAAGGATTTTTTTGTGCATTTTAAACATATCTTCCACCATGTATCATGTATAAGCTTCATGATGATTTTACTAATCATTTCAATACATTTTTGTATATATATATTTTAATCATTTTGAGCCATCTTGGGTCCAAATTAGGCAAATACTGTTGAAACTATAGCCACAAATTCTTTAATGGGTATGGTGTCAAAATTGGTTGACAGCCAGGTAACTTTGGATGTGCCATGACAGAAAACTGCAGGGTTTCTTGCGGAGAATTTTTAACACTAGGTCTATCAAGTTATTAGCTACATAACATTGCATAGAATAAAAAGTGCCCCTCTTGCTGGAATGAAACAACACAAAAATGGGCCTCACCATATGGCTTAATCTGTGATTGATCAGGTCTGATCTAATTATATTCCTTAGACCAGAATCAGAGCATCTGCCCATTCAAGTAGTGTTGAAATTTCCCTTTTCTGACTCAAATGAAGTAGAACACTCCTCTGGATCTGGATGTATCCATTACAGCTATAATTTTTCTGTCAGTTTTGATTTAATACTAGACTTGCCTGTTATCACAGATTCAAGAACTAAAAGACTAAATGTAGTCGAAAAATGAAAAGTAGCAGTATTCTTCCTAATTGCTAGTAGTAACTCACACTTGATCCCTTTTTCATGCAATCCGTTCAAACTTTATGATAAAACTAGAACTTATTTTAATCTGAGATATCGTCAGCATAAAAATAAACTGAATACATATACAGTATCTGGAATGTTAGGACAAATAAAAACAGAAAACCTACTCTAAACAAACTTAGGAAAGTATGTAAAAGTATTTTAATGATGAAGTGTTGAACTTAGGAATCATAGATGGAACTCAAAAATTCAGTTCTTGAGAAAGACTGTAAAACATTCTGGTCCCTTGTAGCAAAGATACATAAACAATATTCTACACTAACTGGTACTGCAATTCAACCTAATTTCTGGATGAGTTATTTTCTGGACATGTTCTGCAGTATAGACATGCAGAGGCTCAGCTCTCTGGAGTAGATGTCTGGATTGACAAAAAGTCTTTCAACTCTAGGCTTATTCCACTTTTTGTTTCAGATGATGATCTCTACGGTATCTGGTAAAAGCATATAGGAATTACTGCATGGTAAAAACTGTGCTGAGAAAATAGTGTGAGTGAAAACAGCTACTAGGAAATTATAGCATGGGCATTACAGCGCTATACATGTAACTCTTTTCAGTCAGGCCAAGCAGTCTAAGGTTTCCATTGTGTACTGGGGGACCATGCTGGCTGTGTGGCTTAGCAGATAGAGTGACAGGATGTGAATGGCTGGAACACCTGACTGACCCGGGTTCAAGTCTTCCTCCTTTGTTGTACTTTTTTTTGTGCAGGTTGGTGCATTTTCAAGGATGTTTATATATATATTTCATGGGACATGTGGGAGGTGAAGCCCCTCATATGGGGGTGCAGGGGACAAAGACCCCCACATAAAATTGTCATTGCCCACCCACCTATCTGAATTTCTCCCCTTCTGAGTTCCTCACCTTCTGATCCAAATTCCTTTCCCCCTCATCCAAGTTCTGTGCCTCCTCATCTGATTTCTGAGCCCCCTTGTCTGAGTTTTGTGCCCCTCATCTGATTTCCATGCCCCCAGGTTTGGTGCTATCTGTAGCACTCATTGTTTTTCCTGAGCACTATCCTGTGTGTTTCCCTGGATGTTTTTTGACTGCACTGTGTTGCAGATGCCCTTTTGACCCAGACCCATACCTACCAGGTGGTCCTGGTGCAATAAACAACAATGCCCCTGGCCCAAATGTAATTCATTCTAGTCTCTATAAATACAAACTGGACTGGTGGTTTCCACTTCTGAAATTTCACTATAATACCTATAGTCACTCATGCCTTTTTAACCCTTCCTGGTCTATGAAAAACCTTCACCTCAAGCACACTAAGAGTTCCTTCTTGGATCCCACTATATAGCTTTCTATAAGTTCATAGCCACTACTTAAAACATGGTGTATGTCCTAAGTGTTAAGTGTCCTAATTATGGAAGCAGGATAGCATAATGGTTAAGGGCACTGAGCTGCAAACCTGGAGACCTGAGATTGAATCCCATCAGCCCCCAGATGCATACTGTGTGACCCTGAGCTTTTGCTCCAAGGTCGCATCTGGAAACAAGCTCTAACTTAGTGTGCCTTTCTGGTTTAACAATTTCCCCTTTCCCTTCTTAAAAAACGTTGTCAGAATTCTGTTGCTGAGAATTATTCATTTAGTAAATATTTTCTTCAATGAATTGTTTGTCTATCAAGAAGCACCACCATCCCAGTGCAAACATTTGGGCTAAATATGAGTAACATACTGGAAAAGGCCCAGAAATACTTTATAACCCCATAGGTCTACCCTGGAACAATACTTTGCTTTACACCTTACTTATAAATATATTTTTGTTACAGACAGAAAATTGCATTTCCTATTCATTGACTTTAAAGCAACTATTGATAGTATTATTAAGAAACTCCTCTGGAGTTACTTAATAGATTTGTAGTCGGCCTTCATGATATTTTGTACAATGCAATCCCACTCCAAATGGCTACTCAAAAGTGCCTGTGATCTTCACTTCTTTTAAACTTCCTTATTCATTTTTTTTCTCACTCCATGATATTAAAGGTTGCGACCTGGTATCAAATGTCAGCTGAGATGTATACCCCATGGCTGAGTATCTACTCTAACAGCTGAATCATTATCTTGCTTATTTGAGCTGCTGTCTACACTACTGTACTTTGTTATACAAGACTTCTCTCAAGCTTCTCAGTATTTACTTTTATGTAGAATGCAGACACCTAGAGACTCACTGGTGGTCACTGGGGATTTTGCTAATGGAGAGTGCCACACCTCCATCAAGTATCAACCAAATCAGAATGTAATGAGCTCTACCACTGCCATTTATTAAGTTTCAGTCACATTTCTTGTAAGGTCCTATATTGTCTAAGGGTGCTACTGCTAAGTAGCTTATGTCAGAAAATCAACATAATTCATTGCACTCTTTCCCCAAATAATTTCTCATAAAAGATGGCAATCCTTTAAATTGTTTTACTTTTTTACTCTCTTTGTTCTCACTCCATCATTTTCAAAGGGTTTTTCTTGGTACTGGATGTTAGCTGAGATGTAAATAAGCCCAATCTGTGATGTTAAGAAGCCCAGTCAGCAAAGACCAGGTGTATCCCATGGAAGGGGACTTATCCTAACATTTAATCATTATTGTACTTAAGTGTGATGAATTATTTACTGCTGTTCTCTGTTTTGTATGTGAGTATCTTTCTGAGCTTCTCAATATTCTCTTTTATATAGAGTGCAGACACCTACAGTGGTCAGTAATGAGCTAGCTAATGGAGAGGCCAATACCTTTCCCAGTTATTAAACAAATCAGGATGTACCAAACTCTACCTGCTTATTCACCACATTTCAGTCAAATATCTTAGAAGTTTCTGTATTTTCTAGGGGTGCTACTGGTGTGTGGCATACATCAGAAAATCAACAGAATTCTGGGCACTCCCCAACCCTCAAATCACTGCTAAAAAGAGAATGCAGTTCTTTAAGTATGTTTTACTTTTTTCTCACTGCTTGATTTTCAGAAGGGGTTCTTAATATCAGATGTCAGCTGAGATATGAATTAAAGCCAACCACCAATGACAAGGTGAACCACATGGCTCAGCACCTACTCTAACAATTTAATTTTTATCTCACTTATCTGAGCTGGAATCTTCACTGCTATTCTTTGTTTTTTTATTTAAGACTCCTTTAAGCTTCCTGATGTTCACTTTTATATAGAGAGCAGACATATAGAAACTCAAAGGTGATTTTATAAACTAAATCATACATTACAGTCAGACTTTAGTGAAATGCATGAATTAATAACTGCAAGCTTTCAAATGTTGAATACTACTTAAACAAAACTTTATTTAGTGCAAATAAAATCCATAGCTAACTACAGAGCCTGCTGATTACAGCCCTAACAACTGGAGTAAGTGCGGTATTCTAAGTATCTTAGAATATGGCATGCACTTGTTTGGGACTGAGATTTCCAGGCAGCATCTGTCACACATCATCATGATTGCCCTCAACGTCCATCAGATCTTTTTTACTGCTCTTTTCAGATAGGCATTCCCCTCTTACCCCTGGCAACAAATTTCCTCAGTTACATCCTCATCTTTAGGTGCTGGAAGTACTGTGAGGGTTGGCTGGAGCTCACTCTGTCTACATTCTTCATCTAGAATCACACCTGCCAAGTCAACTGCTGTCACCCTGCTTCCGCTATTTGATGCTGAACAGTGAGTGCTGCTATTTGACATATGTGGTGGTGATGACCTTTGCATTTCTTTCTCCTCAACCTGGCAATGAGCACCTTTTCCATAACCTTTCCCACCTCTATCCTTTCCTTGAGCCCCACTTATCATAAATCACTAGTGTTCACAACAAATAAATGAAGCATGCACTGAGGTACACGGCAAGATTTTTGTTTTACAACCTATATAAATAACATATTTGTTTTACAGCCCTACATAAATAACTTACTGTTGTCTTGCACAGTCAAAAAATAGTTTTTTTCTCTGTGATATTTCAGATTTCTTGCTTTGCAAAAAGAATTGTGCTACACTGCCAATGTACTGAGTTTCACAACAGCACTGTGGTTTCATGGCCTTAAATAACTGACTGCAGTCTCGCACAGCAAAATAAAATTTCCTCCTTTAATATTATTGATTTCTTACTTGAAAAATGGTTATGTTGTGTTGATTAAGCACTGAGCTGCACAACAGGACTGTTTCTTTAAAACCTTACACAAATGGATTAAATAACTAGTTGCTGTCTCACATAGTCATAAACTTATTTTTTATATATATATTTCAGATTTTTATTTGCAAAAAAATCAGATCACTTTCACAATCCCAGATATGGCCACTTACAATAAGTGTTCAGTGCCGGGACCGTATAAACAAAAAACTGCAATGGTAAAACAATGACAGTTTAGAACAATACATAAAATAACACTAAATCTGGGATCGCCTCTCCCCTTTTCCATCAGATTCATCTCAGATACAGTACACTGCCCTGCACTCTATGCACAGTTAAACCAATCAAATATCTGCTAAAATGTTTTATTTTAAAATGAAGGTGTTTACAATGCCTTCTATGAAGTCTCAGCACTCAAACTGAACAATCATTTCTGCACGATTATTTTTTCAACCTCAATAAGACTGATTTTGTTTAGCACACAGAGCACAGCTTTTTCTTCTTATCCTAACACTGTAGAAATGCACACTGTAGATGTGGTTGGGGTTGAATGTGCAGGAGCATTTGCCACCCTATGGGAAGGAAATCAGTCATATGATCTGCTCTTTGATGAACACTTAGGCCCAGATATTCAAAGGGATGCACCTGGCGCAACCCCGCATTGCACCCCGGCGGGATATTCAAATGGCTGCCAGGTGCAGTGCAAGTCCCGATGTGTGGGGGCGCAATGTTATCCTAAGTGGCGCAGATGCAGGGGGCATGCCCATGCATATGCGACACATCCCGATATTCAGCCCGGGATGTGCAGTGCATATGCTGGTATAATCCTGCATTATGCCACACAGGGGGGCTCAAAGTTGAGCCCTGGAAAAGCAGGAGCAATTCCCAGCCACCCTCAGGTGGGCTGCTGAATTGCACTGCGCAACACAGCAGCCGCCAGCTGTGAGTGGCCTCCCGCCCACCCAGAACACCATCACTGGGCACACATTCCCCCTGGTGGTCCAGTGGACCCCTCAACCCACCCTGTTAGCACAATCGCAGGCTGTTGTAAACACAGAGATATCCCTGGTGGTCTAGTCGTAACCCCACCTTTGCCCGATCACAGGCTGCTGTGAAAAGAAAGAGTTACGTGGTAGTCCAGTGGTACCCCCCTCCCCACTCACCCACCAACAGAGGGTCCCCCACCACCCAGCAACCCCTCCTGTCATCGATCAGTGGGCAGCAGCACCCTGCCCACATGCCACCTGGCCGCCTGCTGAATGACAGCGGCAGTACAATCTGTGCACCTATTGGTCCTGCCTGGACCAATGGGCATCTGAACCCTACTGTACTACACAAATCCGATATGTGAATGAATGGAATGCATTCATTCACATATCAGGCCTATGTAGTACAGTATGGTCTGCATGCCCGATTGTATGCAGAGGACCGCAAGACAGCACAGATCACCTTGTATGCTGTCATTCGGCAGGCAATCAGGCAGCATGCAGGTGGAGGGCTGCTGAGCACCTATGACGGGGGGTGCTGGGTGGTGGAGGACCTCTGTGGGTGGGTGGAGAGGGGTACCACTGGACCACCAGGTAACTCTTTCTTTTCACAGCAACCCATGGTCAGGTGAAGGCGGGGTTACTGCTAGACCACCAGGGTTTCTCTACTAATACAACAGCCCATGATTGTGTGAAGGTGGGGGTTACTGCTAGACCATCAGGGAGTGGTATGTCATGTACAGATGCCCACTATTGGGTGTACGGGAGTGGGGCTGCATTAGCACAACAGGGTGTCGATCTCCGATGGCTGCAGCTTGGCAGGGCACAAGGCACAATTCATCGGGGATCAGTGCATCGCATTCAAATGGGGCCATAATGACATGCAAATGGACCCATTTGCACCTTGCATGCATTATGGCCTCATTTGCATGCCCCAGGTTGAATATCACTGGTGATGCGCCTAGCACAACTGCACTTGCGCTGGCGCATCCCCCTGCTCTGTTTCTGTGTCTTGCACTGGCACAGTGACACTGTGCCATGTGCAGTGTGTGTACCCTCCGAGCCATATTCAATGGTGCTGGGCCATGGTGCAACATAGTTGAATATCACCTGGTCCATGCCCTGGTGCAGCCCTGTTGCACTGTATCCAGGCTTGAGCCACTGCCTGGCACAGTCTGAATATCCGGGCCCTAGTGAAATATGATGGACATCAATGATGATATTTTAGCATCCTAGAGAATACTTAAAATCCTAATTCTCTTTACTTCATAAAGAAAAGCATGCAACAAATGCATGATTCTATGCAGTCTTTCTGTGATTACTGAGCAAGAGAGACAGCTAGAAAACATGTGACAATGTACCTAGACTGTTTGCTTCCACAGTTAGAACTGAAATACAAACACATCAGGTCATCTCCATTTAACATAGTGGTGCTTTCGCACATCCATCCATCCTGGACTATAATATTGATAATAATTCATTCACTTATTAAAAAAATTCCTTCTGTCTTGCATGTGTTCTGGTATGCAACTTACTAAGGGGAACAAGCATCTGGTCTTAATCAGACTAGCCATGAGTAAAAAGATTAGCTTACTTGATTCATCTTTACCATGGAGAAGGCATGGTGTTGGGGGATTCAACCAAACCTAAATACTCAGGTAAACAAATGTAGACAGAGAACTGTTAAACTAATTGTTTAGTTCAATGCTAATGTTATAATCAATACTGTTGCTTTATTGAAATATATATTAGCTGGTGATTATATTATCTACTTAATTTTATTCTATGTTTTTCTCTTTATTTTTGTTTTAAAAAATCAATGAACTGTTTATTGGAAAAAAGCCTTTGTCCCCTTGCTTTCCCATTCTCTGACATGTGTCACAAGTGTGGCACTACTCAGCCACACCTTTATAGACACCAGGCCAATAGAAGTTTTGTATCAACCTCTGCTTGGTCCATGAAGGTCAAACAAGTATAAGAACAGGATTGATACTTTTAATAAGTATGAATTAGTAGCTGATTGCTTCAATGTCTTTTCATGTACACTTTGATGGGCATAACTTATTTATGTTACCGTATTGCTCAGCCTTGCTACAGAATTATTAATTATCCAATTGTTTAGTTCAATGCAAGTGGTAAAATACCTCTGCTTTATTGAATGTGTGTTAGCCATGTTTGTAGTATGTATTTACTTTTATAATCTTTTCTTTTCTTTCAAAATCAAATTTTTTAATGGTAAAAATGCTTTTGTCCCCTTGCTTTCCCACTCTCTGGCATGTGTCACAAGTGTGACAGTACTCAGCCACATCTATATGGACACCAGTACAATAGAAATTTTATATCAACCTTTGCTTGGTCTGCTTCACCCCACAATCCATATCCCACAAGTGGAATTTTGTGTGGAATGCTGAGTAGCTGTTGCCTATTGTCCTTAGGTACTATACTTGGTACATCAGACAGTCAGAAAGCATGGGCCCATAGAATCTGTCTCCCTGAAAGGAGGGTATATTTCACTTTTATGTGTCTAATAAGTAAGTGTCCAATCTCTTTTTAAACACCTCAAATGTGTCTGCCTCTATAACAGTGACAGGAAGTCTATTCCACTGAGAGATAATTCTCCGTGTGTAGAAGTTTCTCTTAGGATTTTGCCTTGGATAGGTTAGTACCAGTTGGTAATTATGGCATTTGAAATTAATGTCCCTGTTTGCAGGCACTAAGTCTAGACTTGCCATCAAGTCTTTATTATTGCTGTTTTTTTACATACTACCAGTTGTTTGCACACCTGCCAAATTTTGACTCCTTGAGCTGCAAACTAGGGCAGGATCTGGAGAGTATTTGGTCCAGAGGAGACCATACTTATGTTATTAAAGCATAAGAGTTATTGTATCAGAATAATTACATTTTGGAAGGTGGATTCTGTCTGCACATGCATCCACATGGCAAATGGCTAGGGGCGGCTTACATAATTTTAGTTATGAGCAATGCAGATGTTTATAATTCTGACCTTGCAGGACAGAGACTGGCTCATTTATTTTATTTATATTTTATTCTTTGGTAACCAGGCAAGGCCCACTAGGCACAGGTGCCTGTTTTGGGGGGGTGACCTGGGGACGCTGCAATGGTTGAGTGACTTGTGCAGTGTTGCACAGTATGCAGGTGGAGGTTGCAGGGTTCAGGCCCATGTCTGCTGAGTGTCCCAGGCTCATTCACAGCTCATTGCTCTAGCCTTAGGGCTATACTAGAATCCGTATCATTACGATCAGTTTGTCTGTGCATTAAATGTATAGAATATACATTTAACAGAAATGATATGTAAGAGCCTGGCCACCCTCCTGTATCAAGAAATATTGAATGGCATCTCATTCAGGAGAGTGCCCACCTTACACCATGGTGACCAGTACTGCACCAACACCAGTCACCTTTGCGTCATGGATCAGGGGCAATGAGAATCACAGGCACCATAACACCACACCCTGGGACACCATACCAATACATCACACACACAAACTAGTTTGCCCATACCGGAGCTTGGACTAAGCGTACTAGCATTTTATTATTTAGCTGCAAGAGGATACACAGTTCTCTGTGCATTTTTCTGTCCATTACTTTTTTCCAGGTGTTTTGCTTATCGTTCTCACCCCATCCAACATAATTTTGCAGCCTTATTGGCTCTGACCAGATTTTGTTTTACTTTACCATGAAGAGCACATGAAGCATAGTGGATGGACTTTGCCCCTCAGTAGAGGTCATAGAAACCATTAAAACTTAAACTAACTTTATAAGAAATGTGTTTAACATTCTGGCTATTTACTCTTCATTTTAAAGGCAAGTAACATGTAAATGTTTGGCATAGGCTATTTGAGAATATTTAAAATGGTGGGTGAGCCAGGTTTCAAAATTCATACACCTAAACTCTTTCTTTTGCATTTGTTTGAACGACATAAAATTAAATGATTTATTTTTCCATTCTCAAAAATAAACCTCTCATCAGAAATTTCACTTCTTTACAGAGCAGAAATTAACTGCCTCTCCATGATCCTCTCTGGCCACTAACTATAGGGCCCCAAATCAGGCTATACTGAAATAGTTTTCTCTCTCAGCATTCCTCAGATGGGAAGAATACCCCTTCCTCCTCAGCTAGGGAGTTCAGCATGTTTGCAGTTCATTTGCATCACCAGGTAAGAAAAAAGGTCCGGCTCCCCATATGATGCACAGGGGAAATGCCGACCTCACCCAACAACTAACACATCAAAATCTGGCCAATGGAAAATCATGTTCACAAATGCTCACAGTCTGGGAAACAAGATCCCAGACCTGCAGGCAATAATGACAGAGGCTAAACTGGACATAGTAGCAATTAGCGAGATTTGGTTTACCAGTAACCACACTTGGGAGACTTCAGTACCTGGCTATGTACCGTTCAGAAGAGACTGAGGTGCAAAAAGGGGGGGGGGGCTGGAAATTCAGAATACACATAAGGAGCCAGAAGAACTGTGGACACCCTGGAAACAGGAAATGGGACAGCCATAAGAACTGGGGGTTGTCTATGGGCCCCCAGACCAGGGGGAAGCAATAGACACATTACTGTTAGAAGATATGCAAAACATAATAGGTAAAGAGAAGGTTCTGATAATAGGAGACTTCAACATGCCAGATACAGATTGGTCAATACCAGCAGGAACATCTGCCAGAACTAGACACATGGTGGATTCCCTGTGGGGGAAGGCCTCAAACAACTGGTACAACAACCCACAAGAGACAGGGCTATCCTAGATCTAGTACTGACTAACAGGGAAAGGATCACAGATCTCCAGGTAGAAGGTCACCTGGGGGCCAGTGACCATCACATGGTATGGTTCAATTTGACCAATAGAACTAAATCATCCCATTCCAAGGCAAAAATATGGGACTTCAGAGGAGCAAACTTTGATAAAATGGCCAACAGAGTTAAGCTAGCCCTGGCAAAAAGGAACACAGGTGAGGAGGTACAGGCAAATTGGGCAAGCATTAAGGATGCAATACTTAAAGCAACATCCTATTGTGTTAGAGAGAAAAGGAAGTGCAAAAGAAGAAGAAAATCACTTTGGTTCTCAAAATCAGTAGCAGAAAAGGTCAGAGACAAACGGCTGGCCTTCAGGAAATATAAGAGAACACAGAGGGATGAAGATAGGGAGGCATACCAAACTTCTCTAAGGGAAGCAGGGATGGCAGTAAGGCAGGCAAAGGCCCAAACAGAGGAAACACTAGCACAGACAGTAAAATATGGTGACAAGACTTTCTAAAGATACATTAGTGAAAGGAGAAAGTCCAGAGTGGGTATTGCTAAGATCAAAGGAGATAAGGGGGCTTGCGAGGAGGAGGACCATGTAAAAGCATCTATCCTAAATAGATGCTTCTGCTAAGTATTTACAGAAGAGAAGGTAAGGTAGGGCCCACAGCCCAGCACCATGGACACAGGGGGGAGGGAGGTGTGCACTTGTCCCTTCACAAAGGAAGGGTCCTACAAGAGCTCAATAAGCTCAGGGTGGACAAGGCAATGGGACCTGATGGCATACATCCCAGGGTACTGAAGGAGCTAAGGGTGGAACTAGCAGAGCCATTATCGGAACTGTTTAGTGAGTCTCTGAGCACAGGAGAGGTCCCAGGAGACTGGAGAAGGGCTCATGTGATCCTACTCCACAAGAGTGGTAGCAGGGAGGAGGCAGGGAACTACAGACCAGTCAGTCTTACATCAGTAGTGGATAAGATTATGGAGGCACTCCTTAAGGAAAGGATAGTGCAACACCTGGAATCCATAGGAGCACAGGATCCAAGACAGCATGGATTTACAAAAGGAAGGTCCTGTCAAACTAATCTCAAAGATTTCTTTGACTGAGTAACCAGAGTGGTGGACCAAGGGGGAGCAGTTGATGTCACCTGCCTTAACTTCAGCAAGGCTTTCAATACTGTTCCACATAGAAGATTGATTATTAAGCTGGGCAGACTTGGGGTGGGTCAGAAGTTGGTCAACTGGGTGGCAAACTGGTTGATGGGCAGAAAACAGAGAGTGGTGGTAAACAGTATGCAGTCAGAAGAGATACAAGTCACAGGTGGAATACCTCAGGGATCAGTCCTGGGGTCAGTCCTCTTCAATATCTTCATCAGTGACATTGCAGGTGGATTGGAGGGTAAGGTTTGTCTGCCTGCAGATGACACCAAGATCTGAAACAGAGTTGATGATCCAGATGGGGTGGGCAGAATGAGAAGAGATCTGGATAAACTAGCAAAATGGTCAGAAGAGTGGCAACTGGGGTTTAATGCAAAGAAGTGCAAAATGGTGCACATAGGGAAGAGAACCCCTGAAGCCACCAATATGCTGAGAGGGGAGTGGCTGGCAGTCACAAGGGAAGAAAAAGACTTGGGCATCATCATCACCGATGACCTGAAATCATCTAAGCAGACCATTAAAGCAGTAGGTAAGGCTAGGGGGATGTTAGCAGGGGTATCACTAATCACAAGAGAGAGGTAATAATCCCTCTTTATAAGACACTGGTTAGGCTCCATTTGGAGTGCTGCATGCAGTACTGGAGGCCACACCTTCACAAGGACATTAACCACGTCACGTGATGCCCTCGAGGGAGTAAGCAGCACGATAGAGCAGCTCCGCGTCATTGTGCACAAAATTCTATGTATTTCCACCAAAAACTAGCATTTTAAACTCAACTCAAAGGAAGATCCTACCATATAAAGTCAAAAAGTTCACAGCAATGGAATCGCTGAATGATCTGATTTGCAGTAACATGGAAGAAGAATCCAAAAAGGATGTTGGGGGTCTAGAGGCAAAAAGGCCCCTTAGGAGTTCCTCATTGATGGAGAGAGTGGAGACTCTTATTTCAGATCAAATTCAAGAAGATGTTTCCATGATAAAGACAGCCTTATTCTCACTTATTATGGAATTTAGAGAGTGGAAATCCTCTTTATCAGGGCTGATAATCAAAGTATCCGACGCGGAAGCCCATATGTCTTCTACAGAAGATAGAATGGAGAAAGTAGAGAAAGAAAATGTAATTTTAATAAAATCCCTAATAAAAATGGAAGACAAGGTAGATGACCTAGAAGGCAGATCTAGGCGTAACAGCCTTGTGCTGTTAGGCCTTCCCGAAGGAGAAGAAGGGACAAACACAGTCAGCTTTATTCAGAAACTGTGCACCCATACTGCAGGCCCTTTGCCTAATGGCCCTATAAACGTGCTGGAAAGGGCCCACAGGTCTATTAGACTGAAACCTGCAGTGGACCAAGCCCCTCGTCCGATTATCTTCAAAGTGCTCAATTACTTGGATACAGATCATATTTTGAGAGCAGCAAGAGGTGCAGAAAAGATAATCTGGGAAGGCAAACATTTTACGGCTAGTCCCTGACCTCACATACAACGTACGCCAAAAGAGAGCTGCCTACAGAACCATTCAAGCCAAGCTGTGGGCAGTGAATATTAAGCATAGAATGTTATTCCCTGCACGGTTAGAAGTCTCCTTTCCTGCTGGGAGCCAAAGATATGAATCTGCCTTGCAGGCTTCAGAAAACCTTAAAAAAAAGGCTACCAGAGCTATTTGGCAAAGAGGGGTGAAGTCTCCTGGAAGTTACAACGAGGGTCTGGAAATAATGATTCTTTGTAAAGTACTCTTACAATTTGATAGAATCTGCTGGGTACATAGATAGACTCACTGAGATGGTTTGTCCGGGTTTTTTGAAGAGACTAGGAGAAAAGTTCAATGTGGCAGAGTGGAAACAACACAATCTTACAAAGTGCTGTTTTGGATCTGATTAACGACTTTATTTTACAGAGAGATTCTTTAAAATTGCTCCTGCTGCTTTTTTATGAAGGTGTAGGCATGCCATCTAGTGGCACAATTTAATTTAGCTTTATCGCAAGGCAACAGTGTAAAAATGATATTAATCACATAATTATTTTAGGGCAAGGTACAGAGTTGCCCCCTCAATTTGTTTTGGTGCTTTTGGAGTTCTACAATCTTTGGTGCATTTTAGATTAATTTTACTGTTTAAATGTGTAAGCCAGCATGACTTTGGGTTACTGATTAAAGGTTATAGAGATGTTCTACAGTAAACTCATAAGAGTTGATCTAATAGAGATAGAAATGGAAGGTCAGGTATGTCAGACAAATATTTGTAGACTTCAATTAAAGGGAAACCGGAAGGATGATATAATTAATATGTGTTGGAGGGGGGTAATATGAGTAGTTAAAGTAATGTTGGATTGTAAACGACTTCAGTGCTCCTCCTATCTGACTATCCAACATAGGGGGCTGAAACGGGGTATATTAACACACTAAAAGGTGGGAACTTAAGCTTTTGGTTTTTCTTTATATTGATAGTGTGCACAAGTTCGTGGTTGCTGCACCAAGAGGGCTTTGCGGCAAAAATGTTTAGAAGTAGGCATTCAGCCTGCGGAGAGGGGGGATTAAGTCAGGTTAAAGGGGGGGAGTGCATTACAGACTTAGATAGAGGGGGAAGGGGGAACTTAGACAGGTCTTTCTAATTAAAAGGGTGCTAGAAAGAAGGATTAAGATAGGTAGGACACTGGAAATGAAGGTCAAAGATGTGCAAGCACAATGAGAAGTTGGAATATAATGTCTTGGAATATTAAAGGTAGCAAGGATAGTTCTAAAAGGTTTACTATTTTAAGACATCTTAATAATTATCAACCACATATAGTTATGCTGCAAGAGACCCACATTACTACTGATCAGCTATCAAATCTACAGAAGCTTTGGGTGGGCCAGGTTTTTGGAACAGGCATAAGTCCCAGATGGGGGGGGGTAGCCATTCTTATTAGGAAAAATATACCATTTCAAGAATCAAAATCTTGGTGTGACCCGGACGGATGATACTTCCTGGTACAAGGGAAACTTGCAGGGGTGGAGATACTATTGGGATCAATTTACGGACCTAATGTGGATTCTCCTTCATTTTTCTTGCCCCTAGCATCCATCATTGCTTCTATCCCCAACATTCCTTGTTTACTGGGGTTGGAACTTGATTCATTCAAATGATATTGATAGGGCCTATAATAAGAGAGCCACATTATCACCTGCACAGAGAGCATTGAGAGAAATGCTGAAGGACTCCGGATTAATTGATCCATGGAGAATTCATAATCCTCAAGTGATAGATTATACCTATTACTCCCCCCCTCACAAAGTATATTCTCACATAGACTACTTTCTCCTTAGCACAGGAGCTTTGCAAGGAGTTGAGGAAGTGGGTATACATCCCAGAGTCTTGTCAGACTATTCTCCAATTTGGATTAAATTGATGTTTCAGAATTATCAAAAAGCCTCAAAGTCATGGTCCATAAATAATCAACTTTTAGTAGAGGAAGAAATAGTGAATCACATGAGAGCATTCATTACAGATTCATGGAATAGGAATCAGGATTCGATAGAGGCGAAAGACGTATTGTGGGGGACTATGAAGTCAGTATGGAGAGGTGAGCTTATTAGATTAGCTACTATAAGAAAACATAAACAAGATAAGCAGGTAGATGAATGGTTAACTAGAATGAGGGTGATTGAAACTCAGTTAAACCAATCTACAGACAAACCTAAGTGGGAAGAACTTCATACATTAAGAGCCAAATATACAGCTTATTCCTTAAATCTTACCTTGAAATCAGCATCAAAATGGAAAGTTACCTATATAGGGCAAACATAAAAATCAGGGAAATTACTTGCTTAAAGAGTAAAAAAACAAAAGGAAGCTACCTGGATATCCTGTCTGCAAGATGACACCACAGGGAGAATAATTTCGGACCCTGAAGGTATTGTTAATGAGTTTCGAAAATATTATACAGAATTATATACAGCCCCAGATTTAGACCCTGAATTTGGTAAACATTTAGAGAGCTTCCTATTTGATGTAGAATTACCTAAACTTACAGTAGCTCAACAATTAGAGCTTAAAAAGGAAGTCACTACACAGGGAATTAAGGAGGCCATAGAAAGACTATCCTTAGACAGAGCACCTGGGCCTAATGGTTTTTCTGTATTATTTTACAAAACTTTTATAGAGGAGCTTGCTCCTTATTTGAAAACCTTGTTTAATCATTTATATAAGTCTACTATCAAGGAGTTACCATTACTAGAAGCTAGAATCGTGGTATTACCCAACCCAGGAAAAGATACAACCAAGCCCAAGAATTTTAGACCGATATCACTGTTAAATGTGGATATAAAGTTATTGGCAAGTATACTAGCTTATCGTCTTAAGAAGGTATGGACTAACCTCATAGGGCAAGATCAGATAGGTTTTGTTTCCGGGAGATATTCAAGTGATCATTTTAGAAAGATCTGTCACTTGTGTTCTGCTTCTGGGGATGCCAACATTGATAAGATCTTGGTATCCCTAGACGCGGAAAAAGCATTTGACAGGGTTAGTTGGGGACACATGTTTGACATCCTACCTAGATACAGATTACCTATAGAATTTATACAATGGATAAAAATTCTATATACATCTCCTTTAGCAAGAATTTCATGCAATGGGGCTACTTCTAGTAATTTTAGACTAACAAGAGGAACCAGACAAGGTTGCCCCTTGTCCCCCATGCTATTCAATCCATGTATTGAACCCTTAGCTAGGAAAATTAATGGGGCAAAGGGAATAAAAGGTATTAGGATAGGGGAAGAGGATTATAAAACGTCAATGTTTGTGGATGACATCCTCCTACATTTATCTGATTGGCAAGCTTCCTTTAAAGAGGTGCTGAAAATAATAGAGAATTTTAGTTTACTGTTGGGGTATAAATTGAATTATAATAAAACTGCAGTTCTCCCCTTGAATTCAGCTTGTACCAGGAGTGAGGTAGAAGAGATAGGCCTGAAACTGACATCCAAATCAATTACGTTCCTAGGAATAGAAATTGCATCGGATATTAATACATTGAAAGCGTTAAACATAGATTCGGTTATTAAACAGATGCAACTGGCTCTAAAGAGGTTGCAAAATTTACCTTTATCCATATGGGGAAGAGCCAACTTAATTAAGATGGTGATTTTCCCTAGATTAATGTATCCTCTTTCTATGCTAAATATCCTCCTCACTAGAGCATGGTTTAAAAAGTTGATTCTATTTGGACAGCTTTCCTGTGGAAAGAGAAAAGACCTAGATGTGCTTTAAGTAAACTGACAGGGGTGAAAGAAAAAGGGGTGTTGGGCATCCCACATTTATTTCTATACTATTTGGCTTTCCAGAGCTGCAAATACCTGCTGTACAGTGGTTGACACCACAAGAGTGCGTAGAGCCACAGGTAGATTAGCTTAAAATAGAAAAGGTTAAGGTCCAGGAGTATCTTTCATCAACAAAGGCTCTACTATTCACCCCATATAAAAAATTGCCTAAATCCTGGCATGATAGCCCTATAGCATGGTCAGTGAGTGCTCATACCCAATTATGCACATTATTTAAACTGCACAATAGACAGGATTTGGGATAACCGCTGTGCTATAATTTGAACTTACAAATAGGGAACAGGCCCATTTCTTCCTCATTCTGTAGTGAGTTGCAAGGGGTAGCTTTAAAAGACTTGATTTCAAGTACTGCAATAGATTCCCCCATAAAAATCCAACATAAAATGGGCTTAAAGAGTCTGCCTGTTTTCAAATGCCTGCAAATTAAGAAGTGTATTCAGGCTAGTCTAGGATCTCCATCTTGGTCATACCAGACTGAGGAGTTTTTAGGGTCATTATTTCAATACACTGTCCAATCCAGAGCTATCTCTCAAATTTACAAATTCTTATTGGACAAACTTTGGCTGAATATTCCTTCAATAGCAGTTTATTGGGAATATGCAGCAGATATTTCATATGAATCAGACATATGGGAACAAATTTGGAGAAATAATTATAGATTCTTAAAGCAGGATAGATTGCGACTTATAAGATTTAATATACTGCATGACATGTATTATACACCATTAAAACTTCATTTAATGGGTAAAGTACAAAATGGTCTATGTCCAAGGTGTCATCAAGATCTTGGTACTTTAAAACATATGATATGGACTTGCCCCATAATATATAATTTTTGGCAACAAATTATAACATTTTCGGAACCTCTGTTTCAAGGATCATGTAGTTTTAATATAGAAACCTGTGTATTGGGTAACCTTTTAGCCATACCGTCCTTAAAATACAAACATAATTTTGCTCTTATCTCTACAGTTACATTACTTCTTATTATGAGATATTGGATTAAAGACATATCACCACCTTTTAGAGAATGGATTCAAGAGATCCATACAGCCTTTTATGCAGAAAGGCTGATAGCCTCACCATTTCATAATACACCCAATTTTAATACGAGATGGGAGCAATTTACAATATTTATGGCTGGGAGGTTAAAAAATCCTGTTGGTCATTAACATTCCAACTGTTTAGGAAAGTAGAAATGAAGCAAGGAGCAAGTTGATATGTTTTATTATACAGTGTCCTGTTGGGAATCTAAATAGAGGTTAAGAAGCATCCTTATTAAAGTGAAAGACACAGAGAATGGGGAAGTGGAGGGGGGGGGGTCCATGACTGTGACTTATTACAATGTAATGGTTGAAGTTAATGGGGAGGGAAATGTTTAAGGGTTAGAGGGAAGGATAGGGGAAGGGGGGAGTTTTTAAAGCAGAACGTCAGATGCAAAATGATGATACAGGGAATGTTTTGTATTGTAATGTTTGTTTTTGTAAAAATCTCAATAAAGCATATTATATGAAAAAAAAAACAAGGACATTAACCAAACTGAGGCAGTCCAGAGAAGAGCAACCAAAATGGTGTAGGGACTGCATCAGAAAACATGAGGGCAGATTAACAGAGCTCAATATGTATACCCTAGAGCAAAGGAGGGAAGGAGGGAGGTGATATGATTGAAACATTCAAACACCTTCAGGGCATTAACGAGGTGAAAGAGTCTAACGTGTTTCAATATAAGAAAAATAGCAGGACAAGAGGACACAGCATGAGATTAGAGGGAGGCCAATTAAGGGGTAATTTGAGGAAGTTCTTTTTCACAGAAAGAGTGGTTGTTGCATGGAATGGTCTATCTCAGGAAGTGGTGGATATGAATACAGTGCAGGGCTTCAAACAGGAATGGGCTAGGCACAGGGAGCAAAACAGATGAGTATGAATAGATAGGCCATTGACAGAGCAAAGGCCAATGGCACATTAATAAGGTAGAAAAAGAAATGGGCAGACTGGATGGGCCTTGCGGTCCTTATCTGCCATCAACTTCTAAGTTTCTATGTTTCTTTAGCTTTTCTAGCCACTGACTATAGGGTCCCAATGCAGTCTATACTGAACTGGTTCTCTCTCTCAGCCCTTTCATTAACACTCCATACTTTCAAGCAGGCCTTCAGCTAACCTGTCAAAACGCTGCCTATCTCTGGCTTACAGGGTTAACCTACCCTGTATCTTCAGTCACAATATCTTTCAGAGCTTCACTTCAGCTATATTCTGTAGGGTTTACCTCTCCCTCCCTATAGCTTCCAGCAAAAACCCCTTTCACACTGAGGCATGGTGTTTGCATCATCTGCTTCAGCCTGCAGCTGGCCTCAGTTCTCCTGTTAAGGGCTGACTGCAAGTTTGCAGGTCTCCCTGCACTGTAGACATAAAGGCCATCTCCAAAAAAGCATACTGCCAAATCCTGATTTGACTCCCACTAGAGTGCTAACAAAATCCCCTTAGGTCCTGAAAAAGTGATAGGGAAGGGCACAGGATAACCCTACCCTATCACATAAGGCAATCCTACACTATCACATAGGAGGCAGAATAGGTCAGTGAGTTAAGGCTCTGAGCTACTGATCTGGAGACCTGGGTTTGAATCCCACAGCCACCTAGGTGCATACTGTGTAATCCTGAGCAAGTGTCTCATAGGTCTCATAGGTAAATACAGAGTCATATAGACGTTAGTCCTTTTGCTCGCCATTTAGTTAGTAACCCCGGATATTGTATTTGAATAGAAAGCTATCCAATCTGTTTTTAAATGTGTTCACAGTATCACTAACTACTACTTCCAAGGGTAATCTATTCCAAATATTGGTGGCCCTCAGCGTGAGCCAGGATTTTCCTTCTATTCGTTTTTGGACATTCAACAAAAAGTTGTAGTGGGTGAGATCTGGTATTATATATAGGTTCCCTGTATTTCAAGCCAAGTAGTTCCCATAAATCTGGATTGATAGTTGCTTTATATATTAAACACATATCTCCCCTTAAGCGTCTATATTCCAAGGAGTACAGACCTAAAGTGTTTAACCTTGTTGTGTAATCTAAGCCTTTGACGTCTTGTATATATCTGGTGGCTCTCCTTTGGACTCTCTCGAGTGCCACTATTTCAGTCTTACCCATGGGTGACCAGAACTGAGCACAGTAATCCAGGTGAGGCCTCACCAAGGATGTATACAGGGGCAGGAGAACATCTCTACTTCTTGATGTGATATGCTTGTTGATACAGTGTAGAATACTGCTCGATTTTTTAATAACTGCATTACAGTGCGTCTTAAATGATAGGTCTTTCATAATCATAATTCCCAAGTCACTCTGTTGATCGACAATACTAAGTATTTTACCACCAAGTATATAGGGTAACTGCTTGTTTGCCTTCCCAAAATGCATAACACAACACTTGTCTATATTAAACGTTAGTTTTTTCTCTACTGCCCAAAGTTCCAGTGTATCCAATGCCTCTTGTAGTGCTATAGCATCGTTTTGGTTATTAATTGGAAATCCAACCCTGGTGTCATCAGCAAACTTAGAAACCCAAACCCCATTATTGACCTTCAATGAGGCAATGTATGTATTGAATAAACAAGGCCCCAAGACAGATCCCTGGGGAATCCCGCTCGTCACTTCGGCCCATGCTGAGTTGGCCCCATTTATGTTGACTGATTGTTTCCTAGAGGTAAGCAACACATCCACCCATTTTGTTATTGTTCCTGGTAGGCCATGCAATATTAATGCATCGATGAGCTCACCATGAGGGACCTTATCAAAGGCCTTTGAGAAGTCGAGATATACCACATCCACAGGCTGCCCCTCTCCCAATGCCCTGCTGACCCTTCCATAAAATTCCAGGAGGTTGGTCTGGCAGGACCTTCCAGTGGTGAAACCATGCTGGATGGGGTCTACCAAGTCAGTCTCCTTGATGTGTTCCATAATATACTCTTTTAGGATACCTTTAAATATTTTTTCCAGGACTGACATCAGACTAATGGGTCTGTAGTTGGATACGTCATGTTTATTCCCCTTCTTATATATGGGAACCACACTTGCCTGTCTCCAAGCCTCCAAAACCATCCCCTTTCTCAGTGAGATTTGAAAGATTACTGTCAGGTGTCCTGCCAAAAGGTCTGCCAGTTCTTTAATTATTCTTGGATGAATTCCATTCGGACCTTGGGATTTATTTTGATCGATATTAAGTAGCCTTTTGAGTATATCTTCACTAGTTATCAGTGATTCTATGTTTAGTATAGTAGGCAGATGTTCCAGTTTAGGGGGAGGATTTATTGTTGAATACAGATAAAAAGAAGTCATTGTATAACTAGGCTGTGTGGGACTGGTCCATAATTGTTTTACCCTCATTTGTGGGTAATGGGCCAATAGGTCTGTAAGTTCCCTTTTTGTTATTAATATATGCGTAAAATGATTTATAATTATCCTGGACTTTTGTTGCTAATTTTAATTCAAATTTTGATTTAGCTTCTTTAATACATTTTTTGGACTCTTTTAATAGGGCTTTGTAAGTATTCCACCATGTGTTACTTCCTGATTTTTTGGCCTTGTAAAAAGCTCTATTTTTTTTTTCTTTATCAAAAGTCGTATTGATTTAGACATCCATTTGGGTTTACTTTTATTGGTGACATATGTTTTCTTTATTAAAGGGGTGAAGGTTTGAGTGGCAAGAGTTATTTTACCCACAAAGAGATCCCACATAGACTCGAGTGTTTTGTTCTGGAAGTCCTCAACCCAATTCCATTTTTTAGAAATAATCTCATGCTAGTAAAGTCAGCTTGATTGTAGTTAAATTTGCTAGTCCTACTTTCATTATTATCGGATAATATGTCAAGGGAAAAATAAACCATGGAATGGTCACTGGATCCGAGAGGAGCTATAACTTTACAGGATGATATAATGTTCTCTAAGTTACTTAATACTAGGTCAAGTATGTGGTTGTTCCTGGTATTTGAATTAACCCATTGGTTCATCCCTGATAGTAAACATGTTTCCAAATATCGTGATTCTGTAATACTACTTGTCTGTAGGGTTGTCCAGTTAATACCTGGTAGATTGAAATATCCAACTACTATATTGTTTTTTGTTCCACCTATAGTATTCACAAAATCTAGGAGTTGTTCCTCCTGACCTGTTGTTATGGATGGGGCTCTATATATTACTCAATGTTGATGGCATGGTGGCAGAGAATATTTGACCCATAGAACTTCAATTTTGTCCCATTTGGATGTATCAATTTCTTCGGAATCTATTTTGTCAGAAATATATAAGGTCACTCCCCCGCCCTTTTGGTCCTTCCTATCCTTATGGTACAAATTAAAACCATTTATTTGTTTATCCCAAGAATCATTTGGGTTCCACCAGGTCTCGGTTATGGCACATAATCTGATGTTTAATTGTTCTAGGGTTAATTTTAATTCATCCATTTTATTATTTAAGCTGCTAGCGTTTAAAGAAAGGAAATTATATGGGGTACATTCATGTGTATCTTTATTTAGAAGTGAAGCAATTGGCCTCCCCTTCCCCCATGCCAAGTTTAAATTTACTTCTAAAGTATGTCTAAGATGGTGGACAAAAATTCATTCCCCTCTTCTGTTTAGATGAAGTCCATCCTGTGCGTATAACTATGGGTCCCTGAATTTAGTCCCGTGTTCAAGAAAGGTATGACCCTCTCTAATACACCATCTTTTCAGCCATCCATTTAGCTGTGATATATCATTATTTACCACACGTGTTGCCCTAGGTATTGGTAAGATCCCAGAGATAATAAGGTCGCATCCATCCCTTGTAAGGGTCCTTCCTACCTCCTCAAACTCTCTCTGAATTTCTAGGAGCCTTCTTTTACCCGCGTCATTTGATCCCACATGTAGTAGCACCAGAGGTTGATGGGTATTTTCTCTCAGGCCTGGGAGGAGATTTTTAATGTCTTTTATGCCTGCTCCAGGGAGTGCACTTACTGTGGTTGTTAGTTTACGATTTTTACAAATAATGTGGTCTGTGTATTTCAGCATGGAGTCACCCATAACCAAGATGTCTCTTAAATTGGTCTCTTCATTTCCTGTTAGGTTGTTATCAGTTGTGTGTTTGTTCTTTTCTATTGGTGTGTGTGGTAGTGATTTATTATTGTGCATATTTGTGGATGAGTGAGGGGATTTTGTAGTATTTATTCCTTTGTTAGGTGGAATATTCTGTAATGAGCATGGTTTTCCTGGTGTGGGGGTCACCTTTTGCAGATGTATTGCATTCTGCGTTTTGATTAAAGATGGAGAACCTGTTTGGTGTTAAGATATTTGAGGAACCTCCTATGTTCCTTCTACCCTTTTTCCTGTTTTTATTAGTAATGTTTGTTACGAGACTCCAGTCCTCCTCAATCGCATGTGTTTCATTCTGGTGGCTAAAATCACATGACAATATTGTTGCATCCACAGCAGAATCAATATATTGTTCCAGATTACTAATATAAATCTGTACTTGAACCCTTTGTTTTAACACCTGTATTTCGGTTTGTAGAATATCAATGAGTTTGCATTTGTCACAGATAAATCCATCACTGGGCTCATCCTCAGTTGACATTAAACATCTAGTACACAGCCTCATTTTTAACACACTGAGTTACTATACCTTATAAGAAAGTTTAGAGTCCAGAATCCCTGCTATCCCAGACGGACACAGCAGACACGCGCAGACGCGTGTCTCTGTGCGCGTCTCCGCGCGCTTCACAGGCGCACTTCACCTGCCTGCCGTGCTCGCCCTGCTCACTGCAGTGCAAGTTTTATGTGTTGTACATGACCCGGAAGTGTTCAAAAGGTCACGGGGCACTCACGACATTTTTTAAGTGAAATAAAGCTTAAAATTGATCCACTCAGCATCTACCACTCATTCATGGCACAGGCAAAGGGTTTTCAGGAGTTTACAGATAAAATAACAGTTTAAATGCAGCCTTTGTAGTTTTGGGTGATGCCTCCAAAAACTACAGGCTCTCTTCCTGTTTCCTGTTGCACAGGACAGGGCTCCACAGCAACTTAGCACAAACAAACAGAGCAATTAAAAGTAAATCCTTTCCCCCAAACACTGTAAAGCAACCCAGAGGTGTTGCTACATGAAGTGCCTCAGATTTAGCGATTTCACTCACTGCAGTGTGAGTTTTATGTGTTGTACTTGACCCGGACATGTTCAAAAGGTCACGGGGCACTCACAACGTTTTTTAAGTGATATAAAGCTTAAAATTGATCCACTCAGCATCTACCACTCATTCGTGGCACAGGCAAAGGGTTTTCAGGAGTTTACAGATAAAATAACAGTTTAAATGCAGCCTTTGCAGTTTTGGGTGCTGCCTCCAAAAACTACAGGCTCTCTTCCTGTTTCCTGTTGCACAGGACAGGGCTCCACCACAACTCAGCACAAACAAACACAGCAATTAAAAGTAAATCCTTTCCCCCAAACACTGCAGAGCAAACCCAGAGGTGTTGTTACATGAAGTGCCTCAGATTTAGCGATTTCACTCGCTGCAGTGCCAGTTTTATGTGTTGTACATGACCCGGAAGTGTTCAAAAGGTCATGGGGCACTCATGACATTTTTTAAGTGAAATAAAGCTTAAAATTGATCCACTCAGCATCTACCATTCATTCATGGCACAGGCAAAGGGTTTTCAGGAGTTTACAGATAAAATAACAGTTTAAATGCAGCCTTTGTAGTTTTGGGTGCTGCCTCCAAAAAATACAGGCTCTCTTCCTGTTTCCTGTTGCACAGGACAGGGCTCCACAGCAACTTAGCACAAACAAACACAGCAATTAAAAGTAAATCCTTTCCCCAAATACTACAAAAACAACCCAGAGGTGTTGCTACATGAATGCCTCAGATTTAGTGATTTTACTCGCTGCAGTGTAGTTTTATGTGTTGTACTTGACCCGGAAGTGTTCAAAAGGTCACGGGGCACTCCCAACATTTTTTAAGTGAAATAAAGCTTAAAATTGATCCACTCAGCATCTACCACTCATTCATGGCACAGGCAAAGGGTTTTCAGGAGTTTACAAATAAAATAACAGTTTAAATGCAGCCTTTGTAGTTTTGGGTGCTGCCGCCAAAAACTACAGGCTCTCTTCCTGTTTCCTGTTGCACAGGACAGGGCTCCACAGCAACTTAGCACAAACAAACACAGCAATTAAAAGTAAATCCTTTCCCCCAAACACTGTAAAGCAACCCAGAGGTGTTACTACGTGAAGTGCCTCAGATTTAGCGATTTCACTTACTGCAGTGCGAGTTTTATGTGTTGTACATGACCCGGAAGTGTTCAAAAGGTCATGGGGTACTCACAATGTTTTTAAGTGAAATAAAGCTTAAAATTGATCCACTCAGCATCTACCACTCATTCATGGCACAGGCAAAGGGTTTTCAGGAGTTTACAGATAAAATAACAGTTTAAATGCAGCCTTTGTAGTTTTGGGTGCTGCTTCCAAAAACTACAGGCTCTCTTCCTGTTTCCTGTTGCACAGGACAGGGCTCCACAGCAACTTAGCACAAACAAACACAGCAATTAAAAGCAATTAACTTCCTTGTGCTCCCAGGCCACATCTGGAAACAAGTTTTGGCTTAGTGTACTACTCCTGGTTAAACAATGTTCCCTTAAACATAAGGCATCACCTTTTGAAGCTGAGATGCTGCGAGATGTGTTTACACATATACAGACTGTGAGCTACTGGGTCGCAAAAGCACAGCAGACTAGTCAAACATAATCTTCTGCTACTCCTTCTGTTAAACACATACTGATGTCCTCTATGTTTCTTTCTTGGTACAGGGACGTTTTAAATCATCTCCCTTATGGGGCTTCCAGGTTTTGTCCTCCAACTCCTAATTAGTATGCCTATTTATTTATTTCAAAAGTTTTACCAGGAAAGACATTCTAAGCTGATAACTGCTCTTTTCCAGATGTGTCCTAGGACTGAGAGTAAGGGCGACAGTTCAAGAGGAGGAACAAATAAATAGTAATTAACATCATTACAACAATAGAAGTCATATATAGGAAAATGGCATATCAAAAGATCATAAAATAAACTTTGTAAGGCAAATCATTACAACAAGTACATGAAGTAGATAAAAACTTACCTTTGATAGGCAGAGGAAATTACTCAATACAGGTATAGTGAGGGGAGGTGGGGAGCAAAATGGCAAGGGTGATATGAGTTGAGAGGAGGCATCATGAGATAGAGGACCATGGACTGTTGTGCGTGGAAACAGAAAAAGTCATTAAGAAGATATCTAAGTGAGACGGCAGAAGAAGCAGAGTGGATTGACGGGAGAAGGGTGGTCCTGAGTTTAGGAAATTGATATGAGAAGGCAGCTTAAGCAACATAGAATTCCTACTGTAGATGGAACAGAAAGAAATATAGAAACATAGAATTTAAAGGCAGATAAAGACCGCTTGACTCACCTAGTCTGCCCATTTCCCTACCTAATGGATAAGCTGAACATCCTAGTTAACCAACAGCATACTTCCTCCTAACCCCCACTAGAATTGCTTTATGTCTATCCCATACATTCTTGAATTTCCCCACTGTTTTGACTCTACAACCTCCTCAGGAAGTCAGTTCCCTGCATCTACAACCCTCTCTGTGAAGAAATACTTCCTCACGTTACCTCTGAGCCATCCCCCCTCTATCTTCAAATTGTGCCCCCTTGTTCTTGCACATCTCTTTTTCTGAAAGATGCTACCCTTTTGGACTTAATTGATTCACTTGAGGTATTTGAAAGTTTCTATCATGTCCCCCCTCTCCCTCCTTTCCTTGAGGCTATACATTGTAAGCTCCTTTAGTCTTTCTTCTTATGTCTTCTGGTGCAGACCCTGCACCATTTTGGTTGCCCTCCTCTTGACAGCCTCCACCCTGTCTATGTCTTTGTGGAGATGGGGTCTCCAGAACTGTACACAGTACTCCAGATGTGGTCTTACCAACTGTCTGTACAGACGGCCAACAACTTCTTGTTTTCTACTGGTGATGCCTTTTCCTATGCATCCCAGTATCCCCCCAGCCCTACTTACTGCCTTCTCATATTGCTGGCCTGCCTTTAGGACATCTGATATGACTACCCCCAGGTCCCTTTCCATTTTTGTTCTTGTCAGTATCGCACCCCCCATTGTGTACTCTTCCCCTGGGTTTTTGTTTCCCAGGTGCATTACTTTGCACTTCTTTGCATTGAATATAAGCTGCCATATATTTAACCATTCCTCTGACCTTGCCAAGTCCCTTTTTATTCTTTCCACCCAACCTTGCATATCAACCCTTTTACAGATCTTTGTGTCATCTGCAAAGAGACATACTTTTCCCTCCAGTCCCTCTGCAATGTCACTTATAAAGAGATTAAAAAGGACCGGCCCAAGTACTGAACCCTGTGGTACCCCACTAGTAACCCCCCTTTCTTCACTGTGTATTCCATTTACTATTACCCGAGGTGTCCTGTTGTTCAGACAGTGTTTTACCCAGGCTATCACCCTGGGACCCACTCCCAGGCTGGCTAATTTGTTTATTAATCTTTTGTGCTGGACTGTGTCAAATGCCTTGCTAAAGTCTAGGTAGGCCATGTCTACAGCCCCTCCCTGGTCTACTACTTTGGTCACCCAGTCAAAGAAATCAATTAGATTTATCTGACATGACCTTCCTGCTGTGAATTCATGCTACCTTGGGTCCTGTGCCTCACTGGCCTCCAGGTACTCAACAATTCTTTCCTTCCGAAGTGATTCCATCATTTCCCCTACCACTGAAGTCAAACTGACAGGTATGTAGTTTCCTGCCTCTGTCTTGCTCCCACTTTTGTGAAGGGGGATCACATCCACTTTCATCCAGTCCTCAGGTACCATACTGTGCTCCCGTGATTTATTAAAAAGTGTAGTCAGTGGTGTTACTAGTTCTTCCCTTAGTTCTTTTAGAATTCTGGGATGAATCTCATCAGGCCCATTGCTTTATCCACCTTCAGTTTTAAGAGTTCTTTCAGAACCCTGTCCTTTGTGAAAGGACTAATATCAACCCCCCTATCCAGAGTGCTTCTATTGACTGGATTAGGTATCTCCCCCAGATTTTCCACTGTGAATACTGAGCAGAAGTATTCATCCAGTATCCCTGCTTTTTCACTGTCGCTCTCTGCCCAACCACCTTTCTCTTTATTCAGCCTCAGTATCCCCGCCTTAGTTTTTCTTTGCTCCCTAATGTACCTATAAAAGGTTTTATCCCCCTTCTTAACCAAGTTGGCTATCTTTTCCTTGGTTTAGGCCTTTGCTATTAGGACTGCCTTCCCCGCTTCCTTCTGCTTTAACTGGTATAGTTCTCTGTCCTGCTCCTTCTGTGCTTCTTTATACTTCCTGAATGCGATTTTTTTCTCCCTAACCTTCCCCGCCACTTCTTTGGAGAACCATAGTGTTTTTTCTTTTGTTTTGATTTGTTTATTTGCTTCACAAAAATGCTTGTTGCCTCTGTGATGGAGGTTTTGATGTTTCCCCATTGTTGCTCCACCCCACCTTCTTGCCTGTTTGCTAGTGCTTTTCTGAAGCACTCTCCCATTTTGACAAAATCAGCCCTCCTGAAACCCAGTACCTTCACTTTTGTATGGCTTGACTCTACAGCTAAGTTTATCGTGAACCACACTGTTTGGTGGCCTCTTGTTCCCCGATGGCTACCCACTTCATGATCAGAGATCCTCTCTCTGTCCTCATTTGAGAGTACCAGATCTAAGATTGCTCCCTCCTGAGTGGGTTATAAAACTAGCTGTCTGAGGCATGCCCCCTGTAGGACATTGAGAATGGCCCTGCTCTTGGATGTGACTGCAACAAAGGTGCGCTAGTTAACATCTGGCATATTCAGGTCCCCCATCAGCAATATCTCCCCTTTCTCTGCCATTCTAAGGATGCCTTCTATCATTTCCTTGTCCATTTCCTCCCCTGCTGCTGATTGTGTTGCCATTTTCAGTCTCCATGGTAACCCACAGTGTCTCCTCTCCTCCCTGTTTACCCTTTAGTTCTATTGCTTTGATCCATTCCCTTACATAGAGAGCTACTCCTCCTTCTCTTCTTCCCTCCTTGTCCCTCCTGTAGATTGTGTACCCTGGTATGTTGACATCCCAGTCATGGTTCTCTGTGTACCATGTTTCTGTGGCTGCCACAATATCCAGGCATCCCTCTTCTATCAAGGCCACCATTTTGAGGAGCTTTTTACCTACACTGCAGGCATTGGTACTCATTACCCTCCATTTTTTATGGCTTTATTTCTTTTTGCATCATCCCTGGCCTTACCACCTTTGTCTTTTTCTTCATTTACCCCTGCCCTTCCCCCTATCGACTGCTCTATCTTGGTGTTTACCTCACTAACTACCCTGATTTTTTGGGGGTCTAGGATTTCCCTTCTCCTTTTCAGTGACTCCCCCCTTGCCTGGTTTAAATGCTTGCCAATGAAGCATTTAAACCAATCACCTACAAACAAACAAACAAACAATTCCCCCCTTCCCCACCTAGGATCCTGATTCACCTCCTGGATAGGTGCAGAACTATGCCCTCTAGAAACAATCAATTATAACTCTGTCCCTCCACCCTGGGGAGTGCCTTCCTTCCTTTCAGACACATATTTAACAGAGGTTAAGTAACAGGTCTAGCCACAAATGACTGCAAATATCTCCCAGCTAAAGTTCCTCCCTGACAAATTAAAATGAAACTAAGAAAAGTCAACCCCAAAAACAGAATCAATACTAGTTACTTACACCGGTCCAAAAAGTAATAATTCATTTCAGTGTAATCTAGAAAATAAACCTCCTTGATTTAAGGAAGCTCTGGCTGCTTTCTTTCTTTCTCTCTCTGTCTCAGCAGCACAAGAATGGGAAACATTGCTGTGGAGAGGGTAAGAGGAATGTGGGGGAGAGGACAGCAGGGAGGTAAAGTAGGAGGGAAGGGAAGCAAACCAAAATTTGGATATAAAGGACATACAACAGGAATAGTGCCTGGCATCAAGAGAGGGGAGGGAATAGGCAGAGCAGAATGAGTAGTGGTGAGTAAAGGGGGACAGTCTAAGGCAAAATGACAAAACACGAAAGAGGGCGTCTAGTCTGACAAAGGAGAATTTGGGCACTCCACTGTAAACTATGTTACCATACACACAAATAGATATAATCATCTTTAAAACAATCTTTTGCTGGCAGGAAGTGTGGTACTCACTTTGTTCCTGTACAGTACACCAAGCATTGGGTGGAGGTTATGGGGTATGGCATCAGTGTACACCAAGAAATTAAGATGTTGATCCAGCCATACCCAAAGTTCTTAAGGAGGATACATCTACAATCACAGCATCATCAAGAGTGTGGAATAAGGAGAGGGAGGTGAGTCTCTGGCACCAAATCCTCTGGTGCCAATAGTCATGGAAGCTGTTTTTTTGGCATTGAGGGACAGTTTGTAGACTGGAGCCAGCACTGAATATTGTCAAAATCCAGCTGTAGCTAGGAAGTAAGATAATAGGAAGAGGAGCTAGATGTAAGGATGGAGTCAGTGAGCCAGAGAAGGGAGGTGGAAGGGGAGTGGGATTTCCTAAAACTAGACTAGAAAGGGATGAAGAAGGAGGAGGAGTCAAAGAAGGATGGGAGCTCAGAAAGAACAAGGTATTCCAGTAACTAAGCCTGAGTGGTAATGAGAGAGATAGGATGGTAGTTATTAATAGGAGAAGGATGATTGTAATCTGCTTCCAGGCTTCAGGGACATTGGCAGAGGAAAAAGAAAGATTGAAGAAAAGGGTAATATGCAGAGCAATGGCAGGTGCTGAGAGAAGCAGAAGCTTATGACTGAGACCATCAGGGCTACCTTCAGCAATATTATCTTCTTTAGTAATGATTAAAAGGAAAACTACTTAAAAATAAAAAATATTCAAAGATTTGCAAAGTGGAGTGGAGAAACATGTACTGCACTGTGTGCTTGCCCGGCTGCACAAAGATGCTACATTCAATGGAAAAAAGCACCGGTGCTATTCGACTGAATATAGGGCCCAACCTGCCCTAACATGGCTCCTAAAATTGGGCACCACAGTGGCTTGCACCCGTACTAAATTTCTGATATTTAAACGGACGAATGCAAATGAACCCACTGGGCATGCAAGACACTAAGGGGCCATTTACATGCCCATTATGTGCTTATTTGCATGGGGGTGAGGCTGGATTGCATGGCACTGCCCCCATTGTCTGATCCCAGAAAGCTAGCCCTGGTGCTAATGGTCCCCCACCCACTGATTGCTGGTCTATTCTTTAAATGAAAGGCCCAATGTGTAAATAATTATTCCCTGATGTCGACTGGTTCCTCCCCCCACACGCACCCATGTCAGATGTGTAAATAATTATTCCCTGATGTCCAGTGGTCTCTCCCCTCACTCAGTCCCCATACTGAGTAAAGCCCCCCCAGCTTGTCAATTCAACCCTCCCACTGCAGTCACCAGCCCACTACTGCCATGAAGCATGCCACATGCAAGTAAGTCCCCCTCACAATAAAGCCCTGGCCCTGTTCCCAAACAATGATCCAGTCCCCCTCCATAGTCCATCTCTTGGTGGTGGTTAGTGGACCCCTCCCCCCTGCAGAACTGACAAACCACCCCCCCAGGCCCCTGTATCTACCTATTGGTTCTTGGGTCAGTGGACAGCAAGCAACACAGCCCTCCACACACCAGCTTGGCTGCCCACCATCTGGCAGGATCAGGGAGCTCGCAGAAGCTAGGGAATGGTGAAGCCCCACCATGGCACAAGCTCCCATGCAACCTGGCACAGGAGCACTTTTGCTGCAAGGGTGATGCAGGGTGGCTTGGGTGCAAGGCATCCCAATTTCAATGCAGCCTGCATTCAAAAATTGAGATTGCTGCAAAGTTTGATTCAAGGTGCCACTTGCGTCATACCCACTTAGCGCAGGCACCTTATGTCAAACTTCACCTTTTGAATATTGGGCCCTGGATTTGTGAGATGTTAGGTACAGAGCCCTCTAGTTTTGTGTCATCTGCATAGTTATTAGTCCAGTTTTTGATATTTTTAAACTGCCTAACGGCAGCCTCAGAATCTACCACCTAAATGCCCGGAGCCTGCTACACAAAATGGACCACCTAAGAGCTTGGGTGTCATTAAACTCCCTTGACATCCTCTGCATGTCTGAGTCCTGGCTGTCCTCTAAAGTCCCTAACTCTGCTATTGATCTTCCAGGGTTTGCTTTGTTCAGATAGGACAGAGGTAAAAGGGGTAGAGGTGTGGTAGCCTATCCATGGGATATCCTCCCCTCCTCAATCATATTCCAGCAATCTACCCATTCCTCCCATGAGCCTTTATTCTTCAAATTGTCCTTACCATCGACCACCCCTACCTTCATTGGAGTTTTCTACTTCTCCCCCAAAGCCCAGCCCCAAGTCATAATCTCCACCCTTGTGTCGCTTGTCTGTCAGACCCAAAAGGGAGAGTTACTACTCCTAGAAAACTTTAATGTGAACTGGCTCTCAGCCCCAGCCAGATCCATCAAATTTGAAACTGAAGCCCTAAACCTTGTTCAACTCCTCTTAGAACTGACTAGACTAAATCTCCACTCCTTAAACCACTCCTTGATCAACTGGATACTTACAACATGCCAACAGAAATACTCCTCTGATCGTACCCTCCCCGATGCCTTCAGCGACCACCGCATGATCTACTGTTGCAAAGCATCCCATCACCTTCACCCCTTCCCTTATGTACCTGTGTTTTCATGCACTTAAATCCCTAAATAATAGAAACCTTCTATCTGACCTATATCTGGCTGACTAGTCAGGCATTTTGATTCCACCAATTCTCTAAGCCATTTTCAGTCAAGTTTCAGATGTACATATTCCACCTCCTCCTTGCTACTTCACCTCACTGATCATATCCAGTCCACCATGGACAAAGGGCACCTCACCTTGGTGATTTTTGTCAATATCACTGAGACACTTGACTCAGTCTCTCACAACCTCCTCCTTAGCAGCTTGGCTGGCCTAGGTCTCTCCCTCACCTCTCTAGGCTGGTTCATGTCCTACCTCACTGGTTGAAACCAGTACATTCAAATAGGTCTGGTTAAATTCATCATCCTCCCCATCCTCTCTGGTGTCCCTCAAGGCTCTATCCTGGATCCCACCCTTTTTTCTATCTTTGCCAATGACCTCCCCTCCATCTGTTCACAAACTCTCACTCATATGTATGCCAATGACATGTCCATCTTTGCCTCTGAGTCTTCTCTTACCACCATCCAGACATCCCTGCAGGAGAACTTTGTCAAAGCCTTAGAGTGGTTTGAGGCCAATGAACTGAGGTGCAACACCAAAAAAAAAAAAATCACCATAACCTTTGGTTCCCCACAGTGACTGGCCAAACTACCATCCATCCTCACTTTCTAAACCCTAGATAGCACACAAATAGACACCGTCCACTCCTTCAAGTACTTGGGGGTCTGGCTGGATCCCAAGTTTGATTACTCTGAACATATCAGCTTCAACCACACCAAACTCTGGGCCAAGTTGGAGGCCTTATATAGAATCAAGGACTGACTCTCACCACTGATCCACAAAGAACTAGTTACTAAGCTTATTCTCCCCACCTTTGACTATGCTGGTGTTGTATACAGTTCAGCCCCAATCATCCCTCACCAGACTTAACCCCTCTCTACAATGTGTTCTGTCACTTTGCCACCAGCCTCTCTTTCCTAACCCATCACTGTTCCCTGTACTCCATGATCATACTCCCTACCCTGGCCACTCACTGCATTGCACACTGTGCCACATATGTTGGCAAGTTTTGGTTCACTGCCCTCCCCCCATCTATCTGCCTTCCTTTCCCCCTTATTGGGCTATGGCCTCAGATCACGTGATTATCTCTCCTTCAGTCTCCCAATTCTGCACTCCCAGCCTGGCATGGTGGCTTTCTCCTACAGACTACCAGCTTTGTGGAACCAACCCCCAATCCATCCACCTTGCTGCAACTCAGACCTCACTAAAGCACCAGCAAAGTCATCCCCCATCTCCCTGCAGCTGCTCCCCAGCCCTCCTTGAACATGCCTCTTACCCCTACCCCTTCCCCCTCTCCCTTGTAATCCCCCATTTACTCCCTTTTCCACTTTCACACTTCCCACTTCATCCCAGATACTGACCCTTCTCCCCCTAGTCACAGTCACCCCTCACTAGTCTATCTTTCTACTCCTCCATTTTTACCACTATTCTCCCCAGTCATTGGAGTCTATTGCATAAATTGGCACCTTGATGGCCCCAGTCTCACTCTTTACCCTAATTTGCACTTGTGTCCACTGAATTTGTTGTTGCACTAAGCGCTACTCAACTGTAATTTTTTTTTTATTTACTCTCTCCTGTTTTGGGAACTCCTATATCTATGTTGTTGGGTTATTGTACTGTATTGTTATCAAGAACATGTACATCCCATTCCCCTTTCCCTGGGTCATAACTGGTAAAGAGCCTCAGCTCAGTGTGCCTTTCCTGGTTACCAAAGTTTTAAATAAATAAATGTTGGACACAAAGACATGAAAAAGGATGGAACTAAGAACAAAACCCTGTGGAACCCCACTCATGACATCATTCAGATTTGATAGGTGACTTTGTATGTCTACTCTTTGCATTCTGTTGTCTAACCATGATATTATCCAGTTTATGATATATGTATTAATGCTGTAGTTGTTTAGTTTTTTTCAACAATTTCCCATTGTTGGACAGTATCAAAAAGCTTTTGCAAAGTCAAGATAAATGCAATCAACTAGTTTATGCTTATCCAGAGAATCAGATACCTTCTATTAAAAAGTTATGAAGTTGGTAGTACGTGATCTTCCAATAGTGAAACCATGTTGTACTAAGACAACATGATCTGTATTTATGAGATGTTCCAGTATTTTGTCTTTTAAGATAGGATCTAGTAGTTTCCCAGGAATGGAAATAAGACAAATAGGTTGATAATTTTTAAAATCAAATTTATTTCCCATTATATGTATAAGAATAACATTAGCCAACTTCAATCCAAAGGTACTTCACCTGTGTTTATTGATGTTTGAAAAAGATCTTCATGAGATATGCAATGTATTTTTAATTATTTTGAGTATGTGTGATGCTATTCCATCCAGACCAGCTGACCTTTGCTTTTTTTTAAATTATCTCCTCCTCAGCTATATTTGTTGGCAGTGGTGTATTAACATTGCGTGTTTCAGTTGTATTTGTATGTTTGTTTTTGTTTGTAAATACTGAGCAAAAATGTTGGTTGAGTGCATTTGCTATTTTAACAGGGCTGATAAATTGTTTGCCCTCAACTATGAGGGGACATAGTCAGAAAAAAAACGCTCTCAAGTCTGGTGGTACCTGTGGTAAAATGGAATCACAAACAGCAGAAAACCATGGTGCTCTTCCTCCCTCATAAAAGGATATGACTAATATGGGCCTCCCTTGTTTAGATATCGATGTGTGGGATTTACCCATACTACTTAAATAATATTCTAAACATAACATTCCATAATTATCAGCTAGGATCTTAGCCCAGAAACCTCCTCCATGTACTGTCAGTACAAACACCCTTTGGTGAGAAGGCCCCCATAGCTGCACTGGCAACCTAAAACTCACTTTCTAACTTTATCAAAGAAGTTAGCAACCTATGGTCCTTGGAATAAGTCTTGTTTTGCCATGTATGTACTGCATGTGATTGTTAGCTACCAATTACCCTATCAACCTCCACATGCCTTAGCCTACTGCACCCCAGTTAAGCCCGAGCTTGCTTTATTCTTCTGTATTTACTGTAACATTTTTAATCTATTAAATTGTCTAACAATACATTGAAAATTATATGGAATTATGTTTTGTGTTTAAAGTATGTATTAATCATTAATGTTGTATTTTTTTCTCAGCCTGTATCTAACTACATATCAATTGTGCTGCTGTAACAGCCTCTGAGAACTCTCTTAAAAAGTACAGTAGCTATTTTAACTAAATAGAGCCATCCTTTTATGAGTAAATAAATAAAATAAGGCTTCCTGATAATATCAACAGAGTGAATAGGATGATATAATTTTCTTTGTTTTCCCATGAAATGGTTTTTCTTTCATAATTTAGTATTTTCATCCGTCAAACTTAGCACTACTTAAATATGAGATCTGGTTCATTCAGTCCCCCAGGGAACTAAAATAAACAATTAAAAGAATGTATTCCACAGCATCTGTGGTGGTATTACTATAATAGGAAGTCTTTTGCCCAGTGCCATCCAGATGTCTTCCTCAAAAAGCTGTTCCAGCACTGTGTAAAGTGGTTCCCAACATCACTTTCCATAAGAACTAAAGATATCCCTCCATAGACCATACAATGTTGTCATGTATACTCACACTGGTGGAGACAGCAATGTGTATTGCCTGCATCCAACATTTCATATATTGAGAAAATTAATTTCTGTGTGATATAAAAATCTGAAGCTCTGGCAGTATTTTGGGAAGGAAATGTTCTTGTTTTATTAACAAAACCTTTTAAAAGCCCACTGAGAAGACACGTTTATAACTTCTCCCTCTGCTATCATGTTACCAGGCTCACTGTACCTCTTTCATATTAAAATACTGGTTAGGTTTCTTTCCCTCTTACCTCTCCTCTCCTCTTTCCTCTCACAACTGTCTCCTGCTTCCTGTTTACTCCATTCAAGGGACCATAACACTTTTGTCACCCCTCACCCCTGGTCCTCTGCTGGGCAATCTGCTTTCTTCTATCAACTTTCTTCACTCTGGAACCAACTTCCCTCCTTCCTCTGACTCTCCCCATTCCCTGGTTCTCTCAGGCACCAGTTGAAACTCCAGCCCCTCTTCACCTATTCCTGTTACCTTCCCTTCTGACACCCCTCCCCCTGGGCCAAGCTGCAATCATCCTGATAAGCAGCCAATTGGGTCCCCACTCCTGCCTTATTTCACTGTTACACAACTGAAGTCTTCTTCTTCCATTATGAGTTCAGGCAACAACTCACCTTTCAGATCAATCACCTGTTGTACATAGTGTACTTGTTCACCTTGTATTGCTGCCACTTCTGAATGTACACTTGGCAGGAGTTCCTTCTGAGCTGTACTGCACTTTATTCCCTGTACATATCTATGTATATATATTCAAGACAAAAAGCTGTGTTTATTGCATCAGTTAGGGTTCAAGTGACAAAAGTGTGGAAATGAAATGCTAGGGTTGAGCACCTAACCCCCCTACCCATCCTCCACAGACTGACAGATGCCGGGGTGTGCCATGGGGTTGTGTAGCCCAACTCTCACCCCATTCTATGTGTAAGCAGGTTGACATACTACAGTAAAGGAAAATGGGGTGATAGTTAGGCCTCACAACCCCATGGCACACCCCAGCATCTGTCAGTCTGTAGAGGATGGGTGAGTGGGAGGGTTAGGTGCTCAACCCTAACATTTAATTTCTTCACTTTTGTAGCTTTAACCCTAACAGATGCATTAAACACAGTTTTTTTTCATGAGTGTCCTTACTTTTTTAAAAAGTGTAATACAACTAGTAAAAAAATGTTTACTGCATAACAATGTCAATTTTGGAATGCTGTAACTTTGCCACCCTGTAATATTTTTTCACTGAAATACTGAAAGGCACAACTGTGAGATGTTGGCTACGTTCCCTTCAAATTTCAGCCCAAAAGACCAAACCGTTCTTTTGCAGCTGGGTGGCAAACAATTGCTGTCATTTTCCTACAGCCTGGAAAAGTACTGTCGAACTTTGCGAAAGCTTTCGAAAATTCATGCAACACTGTTGCAAATGCAAAAGTACTTTGCAAAAGCACTTTTTCCAGAAATTTGAAAAATATATTTCTGTGGTGTTTTACCCCAAAATAAAGACATGCCTAGCATCCTCAGGGTCTGACTAGGTGAATACAAAAGAATTAGGTTGCTAGAGGGTCCCAAATTTAAATGCCAAACATTTTCTGATGACCAACTGAAAACAAAATGGCAGATTTGTGACAGTAAAAGGGCCATTGCAAAAGTAAAACTGCATTGCGACACTGTCAAACTTTTGTTAACTTTCCATTGACTTATAATGGAAATTGATTTTGAATAACTTTTGAACTGTTCAATATTTTTCACAGAAATCTTCAAAAGGCTGTGAGGGACCCGGCATGTTCCCTGAGTTTCGGACTAGTCGTGCAAACTGTGTGACCTGTAGAGATGAGCAAAGAATTCCAAAAAAGCAAAAATGCGCACGCAGATCACACTTAATAACTTTGTAGCCGTATATCCAAACAGTACGAAAGTTGGCAGATCATGTATTCCAAATTACAGGCAAATCTGTTGAACAGTTGCAAAGTTATTAAGGTGCAACATTTTAGGTTTAACATGTAAATGGCTCCTCAACCCTAACTATGGTAGCACTGCCGTGCTACCATAATATATATATATATATATTTTTTTTATTCTAATTTTGTACAAACTTTTTATCAAATGTTATTTGACAGTTTTACCTTTATACATTATACTGCTGTTCTTCCTTAGTTCTCCTCCCCAGGGTCACACCTGGAAATGAGCTTCGACTTAGTGTGCCTCTCCCAGTTAACAGTTTTCAAACAAATAAATAAGTTCAGTAGCAGTCTTATTTTGTTTGAGGCAGTTAAGGTTTCCTAAACAGTTGCACCTTATGCTCAATAACAACAACAACAAGGAGTTCTCTTGGATTTCTTCATTATTGGCATATAGCATCCTAAGTGTGCAGGACTCCTTAAAACTTTTAAGCTGCACCTGCAATACCAGTTAGTACCTAATTTCACCCAAAATCGAAGCAATTACCACCTCCAGCAGCTGCATACAAATGATGCTTTGTTTAGACCTTAAAAACAGCACAGAACAGGGAATGATTTGTGATTGAAGAAAAATGCACATACTGTATATCTAAAAATTGCATATAGTGGCGCCAGCAAGGATGCAATGCGGTAATGCTGCAGTACTGTACAGTATATCACAAAATGCTGCTGTATACTGCACAGAACAATATAATTTTATAGCAATTAAGCCCTTTTGTCATGCAGTATTTTGCGACATGTCACTTACTGCAAGTTATTGCATTGCATTGTGGCTGGCTCCACATCCAAATGGCATACAGGAAGAATTAACTGAGCCACTCTCACAATGTCCTCAGTTCCAGCAAGTTGTAATCCTTGGTGTCACTGTTTTTAAATGCTTTACTTTTAGATTGTTGTCTGCGGAGTTCTTAAAGGGGCACAGTCAACCCTTTTTGCATCATATTATTTCTAGTTGAAACTCCACATTTTATGATTGCATACCTTCTCTTAAACTCATTAAAGTTGTTGACTGTTTGATTTGCTTCCTTTTTTAGTAGAACTGAAATGTACTGGAATGGTATGATTATACCCAACCTTGATTTGCTCCGAATCCTTGATCTACTCATATTGCATACATACTGAACATTAGGAACACCTCCTAACAAAACAGATACTTATGATGCAATAGGCTCCTCTCCACCTACAGCGTCATGAGCAGCAAGACTGTGTTAGGAACATTCCCAAGTCCATAAAAGATGCAATGGGAGTTGATCAAAAAATGGAAATGAACACAGATTTGTGTGGTAACACCAATATGGTGGATTGTCTGTTTTTTTTAAAGAAAAAGGAATCAGAATTAAACTTCCAGCTACAACTGCAGTCTCTACAGAATGTGACCAATCATAATTTGTGTTTGTTAAACTGGAGATACTTTGAGACCTAAAGGGGTTGACAGTGTCCCTTAAGAGGGTCAGAAGATGATGTTGTACAGAAGTGCTGTGCATGTGTGTACCTCTACAGGTTCTTTCATCTGCATGCTCTAGTTGTCAACTGGTGAGTTGCATGATTACAGGCAACTGCAAAGTGATAACCTTTACTGTTCACAGTGGTTCTCCCCTCAAGATACCAAATAACCATCCTGTGTACATGGTGCGCAAAATACACAGGCAAAAATACCACACAAAATCCTCCTAACCCATTCCTACCCCTCCTTTGATTTGCAACCACATCTTCATGATATTGCCAAGACTGACTAGACCCCACTTGTTGCTTGTTTTTCTATTGACGCAGCTCTCCAGTTGTTCATTGATAAGTTCCTTCACATTTGGAATCATCACTCCCCCTTGCGTAAAACCAGAATCCATGGAAATCACCTACCCTGGGTAACCCCTGAACTCCTGTCCTGTCAAAGAGCCTGGGACACTGCTTGGCGCAAACACAAGAAAACCAACTGCCCTAGGGATCTCCAATGATACAGGGAACTACGAAATGAGTGTACCAAAGCTATTCATCTGGCCAAAGTTGAACACTACCAGGCTACCTTCCAAGCTAACACAAATAATCCTTCTAAATTTTGGAAAGCTGTTCAGTCCCTCTTTTCCCCTGCCACCAAGACCCCCACTCCTACCCTTAAGCAGAATCTCTCAGTCCTCTCTGAACCTATGGCTGTGGCTGAATGCTTTAATTCCCATTTCACATCCTGTGCCTCAGTGCTCCAAGTGGCTCACCTGATGCCCATTAAGCTTTCCTTTTGCCTCCCCCCTTGGTGGACACCTGCCCTCCTGCTCTCTCCCCTACTTTCCTTGCAGCTTCATCCTTGTCACCTAGTCCATCTCCTCTCACCATCCCTGGCTTCCACCCCACATACCCAAACAGCCACCAGCCCCTTCTCTGTACCTCTCTCTGCTCCCTCATCTGATACTCTCTTCACTGCTTGCTCATCCTTTACCTCTTCTTCTTCTCCCACATCTACTCTACTGATGCATTTCAAGCCCTTTTGTCCATTAACCTTGCCAAAGGCTCCACTTCTGATGGTCTTGACCCTAAGCTCCTCTTTCTGTCTGCTCCTGCTATCACCTATCCTATCTCCCTCTTGCCAAACCTCTCCTTTGTCTCTACCACCGTCACTTCAGCATGGAAACATGCAACTGTTCTACCTCTCCCCAGAGGTGGTGACCTCTCCTCCCCTAGCAATTACCACCCTATCTCTCTCCTTCCAATACTAGCAAAGCTCCAGGAATACATAGTCCTGGAACAACTCTCCTTCTATCTTGTTGACTCCTCCTTTCTCACTCCATTCCAATCTGGCTTTAGAAAACACCACCCCACCACCACATCCCTGCTATAACTGACTGACTCTATCTCTACAGGTATGGAAAATGGCCTCATAACATCTGCAATATTTATTGACCTGGCCAAGGCCTTCGATACTGTCTCACACCCTCATCTCCAGTCTTGCCTCAGGTCAGCTGGCCTCTCTCCTAATGCCACGGACTGGTTCAAGTCTTATCTGTCAGGCAGATCACAGTCTGTCTGTATGGCAGATGCTACCTCCACCTCCCTTCCCATTACCATGGGAGTCCCCCAGGGATCTGTACTTGGGCCATTCCTTTTTTCTATCTTCTCAATGATCTCCCCCTGATTTGTACATCGACTAACATACACATGTATGCTGATGACACCTTACTGTACACACAGGTAAATCAGTCTTTGATGTCACCTCCAGGCACCAGGTGGATTTCAACAATGTCCAACTCTGGCTTAGAGATCACCACCTTTTCCTAAACTCAAAAAAAAAACAGTCTCTGTGACTTGCGGCACTAGGCAGAGGTTGGTAAGGCTCACCTCCCTGCCCACCTTCCATACCATTGAAGAGACAGTATTAGATGACACCTCCTCCTCCTTCTGCTACCTCAGAGTTTGGCTAGATAGGCACCTAACTTTCTCGGTCCACATCGACAGCACTCAGAAAAAAATCCGGCCCAAACTAGGGGCCCTTTACCACAATAGCAGAAGTATCCCACTTTCGGCTAGGTGTAAGTTGGTACAAAAAATGATATTGCCAATCTTCGACTACTATGACATAGTATACAGTGCTGTCCCTCAATCCTTCTTATCCAGGTTGGATCCTCTTTTTAACTGCTTCTGTCAGTTTGCCTTAGATGGCCCTGCTCTGACCTACCACTGCTCACTCTACTGCTCTCAAAAATTGTCCCACCCTTGCCAACAGGAGAACCCTGCACACTGCCAAATTTACCTCAATATTCTGGCTAGGGTTCCTCCCCTCATACCTCTCTTCCTCCCTATCTGTCCCTCGTCCCTCCAATAACTCTCTCAGATCTGGTGATGCACGGTCTCTGAATATACCTTACAGAAGCACTACATCAGGCCAAATGGCCTTCTCTCACTGACCTCCTAAACTTTGGAACCAACTACAGACCCAAATATGCCACTCCTCCTCAGGCAGTGCTCTCTCTACATCCCTAACTAAGTACCTAGTGACAAACTGTAACTCCACCTAAGTCTCACTGGGTTCCAGTCTCAGCTGCTGGTCTATACCTCCCTCTTCCTCCAGCTGGGCCAAATAATTTGCTGGTCTATACCTCCCCCTTCCTCCAGCTGAGCCAAATAATTTATCGCCCTTATTTTACCCCTCCTGAAACCAGCACTTATCTGCACTACTCCTGTACCACCACCCTTCCCTTATGATCTAATCCTGCCCTTTCTGCCTAACCCCCTCTATTTCTACAGTCTGAAAATGGTGATACTCATGGTGGTTGTAATCTTGCATTTCTGTTTTATGTACATATAACTGTTTCCTGATTCTATGTATACTGCTTGTATAATGTATGTACTCCCACTTCCCTTCCCCAGGACATACCGTGAGACCAGCCTTTTATTGCTCAGTGTAATTTTCCTGGTAAAACTTTTCAATAAATAAATAAATATATGACGAGATACAGTGGAGCCTGTCAGGGTGCAGCTCAGTGTCTCAGGTTACTGCAAGATGAAAGGAATTAACAGGCACTGAAAGTGCCACGTTTCCTGCAGTCTGGCAGGCTCCACCATATGAGGGAATCTGACACTGACCACCACTGTATGCACAGAGCAGCTCTGGTAGCCTGAGAGGGAGGATTCTTATGAGCTCAGAAAATAAAGAGAGATGTTTCACAAATGCATACTGTACATTTCCAAGGTAACCTTCTTCTGTAGCATACCCTGGGATAGGGAGCATTCTAAATGTGATTTTCTGTCCCAATCATATCAGCTGTACTTTAAGGCAACATTTCTATACTATTTTTTTAAGCTCATGCAGAAGCAGCACTCCTTTTTTTTCTAACATTAATATAGTGGACCATTGTTTTGTTTTTTTCTGCCATCATTGTTTATGTTTCTATTTTTCTATAGCACAGCCCAAAGTGAAACTAGTTTACTTTCTAACTACATAGAAGAATCAGAGACCAATCTCCAGAGTGCTAGGGAGCCACAAAAAAAGATGGGTAAACACGATGTGGATCTCTATAACATGTAAATCCTATGCAGACTGGGCAATCCATAATGCAGGTGGGTGTGACTACCTTGAGCTAGAGTGTGCAGAGAGGTGTCTAGTGGGCAGGGGCCAGCTCCATAGAAACATATTTACACCCAAAGAACACCTCTTGATCCTACCATATAAGGAGATGTATGCCTCTCTTAAAGTTATGTGGGCATGGGTATAGTGAATAGTGAATGCATGCATGGCACTAAGCATACCATGTCTGGAACCCAGGTGCTTGCAGAACAGGAGTTGTTCCAAAGTATCACATTCCAGGATCCATTACATAAGGTGTAAAACTCGAACACCCATCATAATGGCCATACAGAATCCTAGAATAGCAGTCATGGCATGCGATAGTGGCCACCAATCCCAAACTGCATGTTGGTGTAGCTACAATGGTGTGCACTTATGACAGAACAGATGGTGTTGGGACATTCCACCTGCTAGTGCAGCTCATAGTACCCAAAATAATGACAGAATTAAGAAAGCCACTAACAAGGGAGGTGTGCTTTGGCCTAAATAGACATTAAAGTGAGAAAGCAGGAGGAGCCGGTACCAGCCAGATACTGGGTGCCCTCAAACTCTGGCTACAGAACTGATAAATAAAAAAGTAGGCTTTACCTGTGTAAAGATTAGTGTAGTTCCTTTACTCAAGAAATCCACACAGATACAAGTAATAAGTAGCAACACATATAAAATGTAATGTCCTCTGTAAGTAGCAGGACGCCATGCATGTGCACTCAGTTTCCCCTCACAGAGGAATCACCAGACATGTTAATGCAAGAAGAAAACACTTTCTCAAAGGTTCCTGGTACACCAAAATAGTATCAGCTCCACATGGCACCAGGGAACACAAATTAATGTATGTCACCCAGCCATTCAGGTCCAGATTTTAGCCTGTACCACAGCATCATCACCTGCATGTGTGACTGCAGCGTACAGTGCAAGAGTAGACTAATGTTTCATACACAGCTAAGGAGGTTGTGCTGTTACTGCCATGGTATATGTGTCATGCATCAGGAAGCATAGAAAAACCAAGAGCAATTTCGAAATTTGCAAATAGCATTTTATTTTTCTCAATTACGGCAAAATGAAAAATAAAAATTATTCAGTATAACTATTTACAAAGGCCATACAAAGGCTGTACAAACAGAGAAAACTAAGTCCTTCTGAGGGTATCTCTTAATTTCAAGTTTCAGTCTCAGTCTCTCACTCTCCTTGTCTCTCTAGCAAAAACATTGCTGCTGTTTTTATAAGTCTTTGTCTGGGAACTCTTTAAGAGAGCCTGCTTCTCACAGAATGTTCTTGTAAGTTTACAGAATGTTCATCGGCTTTGTTTCTTGCAGGTGCAGCAAAAAGAACATACTAACCCAGAACTGACCTCTTATTTACAATTCTGCAAAGGTTTAAAAACTGCATCTCAGGTTAACCCCTTGAGTTCCACATGGCTTTGCAGTCATTTCAACATACGAATATATGAACATATGAAATTTGCCAGTAAATAAAGGCCTAGAAGTCTATCAAGTCTGCTCAAATGTGCAGCTAGCACCCCTTATTCTTCAACTGCCCCCCTCCAACATTCCCCTCCATTGACCCTCCCCTTGCCCTGTCCCAGCCCCTTTTGAAGCAATCCACTGTTCTACTGCATACCACTTCTGCCGGTAATGCATTCCACCTAGCTACCACCCTCTCTGTAAAAAAGTGTCTCCTCATCTCGCTCCTGAACCTTCCTCCCTCCAGTCTCATATCATGTCCCTGGGTGTCCCTCCCCTCCCTTACTTTGAACAGCCCCTCTGTACCTGTCATTTTTATTTCTTTCATGTACTTAAAGGTTTCAGTCATGTCCCCCATCCCTTCTCTCCTCCAGCGAGTACACGTTCAACTCCCTCAGCCTCCTCTCATAAGATAAGCCCCCCAGCCTCTTGATCATCTTTTTTGCCCTGTGCTGCACCCCCTCCAGTAACTTAATGTTCCCTCTTCAGATACGGGTGCCAGTACTGCATGCAGTACTCCAGGTGTGGTCTAACTAATGACCTATACAGAGGCAGAATCACCTTTTCCCTCCTCAAGGATATACCCCTTGCAATGCAACCCAACATTTTGTTGGCCTTTGCAGCTGCCTTTCTACATTGTGCTGAGTTGTTCATTGACCCTCTAATGAGCACCCCCAGATCCTTCTCCTCCTCTGTCTAGGCTAGCTGCACTCCCCCCTGCTGGTAAATCCTCCTTCGGTTCTTCACCCCAAAATGCAGCACCTTGTACTTTTTGGCATTAAACCCCAGTTGCCAGGTGTATGACCAGGTTTCCAGCTTTGCCAGATCATCCTGCAAACCCTGCCATTCCCCTAGGTCATCCACTACTGCTCCCATCTTAGTATCATCAGCAAACAGACTGATCATGCTCTTATTGTCCAATGATATGTCTGCAATGAATATCCCAAACAGCACTGGTCCAAACACCAAGTCCTGTGGAACACTGCTTATCACTACCTTTGGAGATGAGAGCTCCCCAACCACCATCTCACTCTATTGCATTCCCTGAAGCCAGTTCCCTACCCATCTCGCTAGCGTTGCACCTGCCCCATGCCTTCTAACTTACTTCCCAGCCTCCCATGTGGCACCAAGTTGAACTCCTTACTGAAGTCCAGATACAGGACATCCACTGCATGGCCCCTGTCCAATTGCCTAGTTACCCAGTCAAAGAACTCCACCAGGTTGGTTGAGCAGGATCTTCCACATATGAAGCCATACCGTCTGCTCTCCTGTAGTTCTTTGGCCCCCAGAAGGACCACCAGCCTCTCCTTCAGGATAGTCTACATCAGCTTACCCATGATGTATATGAGGCTCACCAGTCTGTAGTTCCCCGGTTCATCCTTGGGGCCACTCTTGTGGAGGGACACCACATGAGCCATCCTCCAATCCTGAGGTACACACCCTGAGTGTACTGAGGCACTAAGTAGGTCTTCCAAAGGTCCCATGAGGACCTCTGCCAGCTCCTTCACTAACCTGGGGTGGATGTCATCTGGGCCTGGTGCCTTGTCCACCCTCAGTGCCTTCAAAACCTCCAGAACTCTGCCCTCCATGATTTCCCTGTTTGTCACCCCCGCTGTTTCAATCAATCAATCAATCAATCAATCAAATCTTTATTTATTCAGGTGAGCATCATTGAGCAAGGCTCATTTACAAGATGGACCTGATAAGGTCAAGGTTCAGCAGTTGGTACACAACAGATACATCAATACACTTATATATACAGTTATACATACAGGAAAAAAAACACTTATAAACACAGTGATGCACAGTAAGATTCACATGATAATGTGGGTTATAGGAAAGTTATACTAATAAATACAGTATATACATATCCCAGTTGAGGAGCCATGGCATACGCACAGCATAATGTAATGCTAGGATGGTGGGAAGCATTACTGAGGTGCCATAAGAAGGGGTGGCTGCCTGGGAGGGAGAACTGAAGAACAAAAAATATGCCATATGTGGTGGATTTCTGGGAGGGGGGATTGTGAAATGACAAGACTAGCTCTAGTGGTAGCAGTTGCATTTCTCTGTGAAGAAATCTATGCAACGCTGTTTAAAGGATGTTATAGGTATAAGATTGGACAGCTTTAGGGATTTTTGTAGGGTATTCCATGCCATAGCTAGAGAATAGCTGATTGCCGCCCTCCCTAGCCAGGTGTTGAATTTAGGCATTTTGAACAGGATAATGTTGTTGCTTCTTAGGGCATAGGAACTAGGAATGGTCTGGGTGAAGCAGTCCAGAATATAATTTGGAAGTTTTTTTGACAACGCTCTGTAGGTCCATAATGCTGCATTTCTGTTCCTTCTGAGATGTAGGGAAACCCATCCAACTGCAGCATAGAGAAAGCAATGATGAGTGTTAGATGGCAGATCTGTTATGAATCTTATTGCTCTGTGGTACAGGGTATCCAGCTTGTGTAGGTAGGAGATGGGGCAGTGACTATAAATGAAGTCTACATAGTCAACAACTGAGAGAAAAGTGGCCTGGACTAACCTCATCATTGGGTCTCTGGTTAGGAAGGGTTTTAATCTATAGAATAGGCCAAGCCTTTGGCAAAGCTTTTTTAGCAGTTCTTCTATATGATGTGTGAAGTCGAGTCTACTGTCAATCCACACACCTAGATATTTGAATTTTTCTACATACTCCAGATTTTCTCCAAGGATAGTGCATAGCTGGGGGAGAATGATTGGTGAGGAGGTGCTGGTGGAGCTTTGATTGGAGAACAGCATTGCTTTGGTTTTCTTTGTGTTTAAAAGAAGCCTTTTCTCAAGTAGCTGATATTGTAGCAAGGAGAATTCTGTTTGTAAAATTTCACGGGCAACTACAGATGATGGGTTGCTGACATACAAAACAGTGTCATCAGCAAAGAGGTGTACAAAGGCTTTGGTGAGGTTTGAGTCAATATTATTTATGTAGATGGCAAAAAGGATAGGACCCAGGATAGAACCTTGGGGGACTCCTCTTAGCAATGGTTTTAATGGGGATAAATCACCTTCAGCTTTTACCTGCTGTGACCTGCTGGTGAGATAACACCTGAACCACTTAAGGGAGGGTGGATCTAGGCCAATGGAATACAAGGATGATAGTAGTAGCTCGTGGTCCATAGTGTCGAATGCCTTGCTTAGGTCAAGAAATACTGCACAGACATTATTCTTTTTATCTAGTTCGGTTTGCCAGTCATTTGTGACTTTGGCCAGTGCAGTGATAGTGCTATGCCTGGCCCTGAATCCACATTGAGCTGGATTCAAGAGGTTAGCATCATCAAGATATTCTCTTAACTGGGTAATCACTAATTTCTCTAGCATCTTGGATAGCACTGGTAGAATGGAAATGGGCCTGTAGTTATTAAGATCCATAGGGTCCCCTGATTTTAGAAGGGGAACCACTTGGGCTGTCTTCCACATTGTGGGAATAGAACCAGAGATTAGAGATAGGTTAAAGAGATGTGTTAGAGGAACTGCAAGTACATGAGATGCAATCTTTAGAAAGTAGGGGTCAAGAGAGTCTGCCCCTGCACGTTTTTTGATATCCAGCTGCCATAGTACATCCTCTACTTGCTTCAACAGGACAGGTTTGAAGAAGAAGGAAGAGTCAGCTCTCTGAGCACCAGTGTACTGGGAGCTTAATTGTGCATGCAGCAGGTTAGCTGGAGAGGTGTCAAAGGTAAGGCCAGCAGTTGTGAAGTGGTTATTGAAAGCATCCAGGATTTCCATTTTGCCAGAGATAGGGCCATTATTGTGGTGTAATGAGTTGGTAGAGGGTGCTAGAATCCTGCCCAACAATACCCTTGATGGTACCTCAGAACCTAGCAGGATTGTGATAGGAGGAGTCAAGCTCAGCCAAGTAGAGGCAGCCTTTGCATCCTAACTTTCTTGGTGCATCTATTCCTGGCTTTCCTAAATATCATCCAGTCATTTGGGTTCTTGGTTTTCTTGCCATCTTCTAGAGTTTGTCTCTCTCCAGCAGTGCAGATTTGAGGTCAGCTGAAAACCAACGACAGGATTTTTTTTATTCGGATACTAGTGATTGGGGCATGGGTGTTAAGGGCACTTACTATTATGCTATTTAGCACCTGCTGTGCTTTTTCCACAAAGTGAGCAAGATAAAACTCTTGCCAGCTTGGAGAATGAGCTAGATCATACAGGTATCCTTCAATATTGATGTTTTCTTGGATCTCCTCATTAGGAATTTTGCAGGGGTTGTTGTTTTGCTAGAAGATCTTACTCCTGTGATGGGGCAGTGATCACTGATATCACTGAAGAGCACTCCAGCATGTATGAATAGATGGGGTTTATTCACTAGCATGATATCAAATAGTGTGCTGTTATTTCTATTCTTTGCGTTTATTCTTGTTAGCTCATTTATTAGTTGTGTGAACCCATGTGTACCACAGAATGATACCAGAGGTGCAGCTGCCCTGGAAAGCCAATTTAAATTCAGGTCACCTAGTATAATGACTTCTTCAGAGTTGGGCTTGAGCAGATTCCCCAGGTGGGATAAGAGCTTGAGGTCAGCAGAGGGGGGCCTGTAGCAGCCAACTAGCTGGAAAGCTGCTGTATTGGGGAGAGATACTTTTAGGGAAAGGCATTCGAATTCCTTGGGCATAGAGGTTGCAGTAAAGCAGGATACAGGTATACCGGACTTTGCATATATAGCTACTCCACCACCCCTTGTTTGGCGATCCTCTCTGAATAACTGATAGTTGGGTAGGTTAACATCCCTATCTGCTGTGGTGGGTTTGAGCCATGTCTCAGATACCATGAGAAAGTCTGGCAAGGTATGGGCAACCCAGGCTTGTATCAGCGTAATTTTTTTCAACAGACTGCATACATTAATATGCAAAAAACTGAGGCCTTTAATTGAGGTTAGGTCTGCTGGATAGGTAATACACTCAGGGGGGCTTGGGTTGATTTCCACATTTCCAAAACAAAGCAATAGAAAGAATAGGAGTTTCATGAGGGCTGCAAGAGATAGGAAGAGGGGGCTGTCCTTGGTCCTCCTTCTCTTACTCTGTTGCCACTCTTTTGGGGTGCTCCATGTGGGGTTATAAGATTGTGTCGAGACACCAAGTAGCAGTTTGGTGGTCAGGCGTAGGGGGGAGGAGCTGTATATCCAGTAGTGGAGCCTTGATTGAAATACATATATGGTGGTTTGTGTCTCTTTTGGGGTTACCCACGAAATCGATGCAGCAATGGTAGGGCATATGTGAGGGTCTGGCGTTAAACAATGAGAATGAGACAGAGAGACTGGGCGGATGGATCACCATATTTTGAGTGGTATGGACATCCTCTTTGAGGAACCCCATGCATGACAGGGAAAGAAATATCAGGAATAAGCTCCCCATTGTGAGAGAGGTATTGTTAGTTAGCTACCGGGAGAACAGTGAAATTGCTGATTAGTTGGATCAGCAGGACGGTGAAACAGTTTATTGGTTAGAGTAATGCTGAGGGCCGGAGAAGAGATTTTGGTGGGAAGATGCCTATAAAAGTAACACACAAGAGGGGGAAAGGGCAGGTGGGCAAAAATTTCTCCCTCGCTGTCCCTCCCGGCCTCATGGTTTCCTGTGTCGGCTAAGGTGCCGCCGACCGCCTGCTAGTGGAGTGAAGCCCTGGCGCTCAGCTGGGTACTGTGGGGCAGGGATAGCAGGCTGGAGAGAGACAGAGGAAGGTGCAATAATTAAATAGAGGCAGAAACAAGTGTTCCTGCTCTTCACAGTGACTAAATCTGCACAACAAAAGGCTGTGGGGGGGGGGGGCTGTGGCGCCTTAGCGTCTGGCCAGCTTTAGAATTACAAAAAGACTTGTAATCATGGAAAAACAAGGATTCAAACAGTTTCCCCTTACAATTACATTTGCAAGTAAAACAGCTCTTTTGGGATTTCTTACACAAAACAAAGAAGGAATTGTGGCACCTTAGCGTCTGGCCCACGTAGGATTACAAAAAGATTTGTAATCACAGTAAAAACAGGAATTCAGCAGTTTCCCCTCACAGTTACAGTTGCAAGCAAAACAGCTCTTTTGAGGATTTTTTACACAAGGCAAGGAAGAAATTCTCAAGTCCAAGACAGTTTTTGGCAATGCAAGATTCAGTCAATGCATCTCAATGGGGCAGGAGAACCAATCAGCTGCTGTGCCTAGAGTAGCGCTCGCTTACCGATTGGCTGCGGCTTTCCCGAGTCCTCCCTCGCTGTCCCTCCCAGCCTCATGGTTCCCTGTGTCGGCTAAGGTGCTGCCAACCGCTCACTGGCAGAGTGAAGCCCCGGCGCTCAGCTGGGTGCTGTGGGGCAGGGATGGCAGGCTGGGAGCTGTTTCTGCCATTCCTCTCCCCTTGGGTATCACCCCCCCCCTTCTCCTTGGTAAATACCAAGCAGAAGTAATCATTTAGCACCTCTGCCTTATCGCACCCTGCTTCCACCCAACCCTCCTGCTTCTTAATCCTTAATATGTGGTCCTTACAGTTCCTTTTCACCCTGATGTACTGAAAGAAATTCTTAGATACATAGATACATAGACAGTGTCAGCAGATAAGGGCCTATGGCCCACCCAGTCTGCCCATTTCAGCTTGTAAGTTCAGTTTATGTTTACCTAGAAGTCTGTTGTCTCTTACCCCTGACCTCCAGAATTCCTCTATATCTATCCCATGCATTCTTAAATCCTGTGCTTATTTCAGCCCTCTGCCCATGCCCTCTAGTCCTGGAACATCTTTTTTGCTTAAAAATAGTGTATTCCTGCACCCTGTTCCTCCCTGTAAGATACTTGTATGTCTCTATCATATCCCCTCTCTCCCTCCTCTCCTCCAGGGAGTACATGTTCAGTTCCTTCAACCTGTCCTCATAGGACTTGTGATGCAATCCATGCACCATCTTTGTTGCCCTCCTCTGAACCTTCTCTACCCTGTCTATGTCCTTATGTAGGTAAGGTCTCCAGAACTGTACACTGTACTTCAGGTGGGGTCTCACTAGTGTCTTGTATAGTGGAATTATGACCTCCCTTTTCCTGCTGGTGATGCCCCCTGCCTATGCATCCCAGCATCCTATTTGCTTTACCTGCTGCCATGTCACACTTTTTCCCTACCTTGAGGTCATCAGAGATGATAACCCCAAGATCCCTTTCCTGCTTGGTGCATGCTATATCCTCACCCCCCAAATGATATATTGTGCCAGGGTTTTTGTGCCCCATATGCATTATCTTGCACTTCTTTGCATTGAATTCCAACTGCCAAACCCCTGACCATTCTTCAAGTTTCTGCAGGTCCCTTCTCATTCTGTCTACACCCTCTGGTGTGTCTACTCTGTTACAGAGCTTTGTGTCATCAGCAAACAGTGAAATTCTGCCTTCTAGGTCCTGCGCAAAGTCACTGATGAAGATGTTGAATAGGACCGGTCCCAGCACTGATCCCTGTGGTACCCCACTGGTCACTCTTCCCTCCTTGGAGTGACAGCCATTTACCACCACCCTCTGTGTCCTGCCACCCAGCCAGTTACCTACCACCACACTACTGTCCTGCCCACACCCATATTCCCCAGTTTGTGTAATAGTCTTCTATGTGGCACAGTGTCAAAGGCCTTGCTGAAGTCCAGATAGGCCATGTCAGTGCCCTCCTGATCCACCACCCTAGTCACCCAGTCAAAAATTAAACGAGGTTGGTCTGACATGACCTCCCCCTGGTGAAACCATGCTGCCTTGGGTCCTGTAGTCCATTGACAACCAGATGTTCCACCAATCTCTCCTTCAGTAGTGCTTCCATTATCTTCCCCACTACCGAGGTGAGGCTGACTGGTCTGTAGTTCCCCGCTTCCTCTTTGTTCCCACTTTTGTACAAGGGGACCACATCTGCTGTCCTCCAGTCTTTGGGTACCTCCCCTGTTTCCAGTGATCGGCTAAACAGGATAGCCAGAGGTTCAGCCACCACCTCTCTTAGTTTTTTTTAAGGACCCTGGGGTGCACCCTATCTGGCCCCATTGCTTTATCAACTCTTATTACTTCCAGTTCCTTCAGGACCCTTTCTCGTGTAACGGGACTTGTGTCCATTTCAGCACCATTCTCACCCCTTGAACTCCCTTCAGACCCATTACCCTCCTCTTCCTCAGTAAAGACTGAGCAGAAATACCTGTTCAATATGTCAGCTTTACTGTTGTCATCCTACACGCAGCCCCCATCCTCCCCCTTCAGTCTCACTATCCCTCCCTTTGCCTTTCTTTTTTCACTTATGTACCTGTAAAAGGCTTTGTCCCCTCTACCCACTGATTTTGCAATGTGTTCTTCTGTGTGAGCTTTGGCTTCCCTTACTGACCTCCCTGCCTCCCCTTTGCTTCTCCTGGTACTTCTCCCTATCCCCTTCTGCCTGTGTCTTTTTGTATTGCCTGAATGCAATCTTTTTGGCTTTCACTTTCTTTGCTACCTCTTTGGAAAACCATAATGGTCTCCTCTTCCATTTCCTCTTGCTAACCTGCTTAATGCATAATTCTGTTGCTCTTGTAATCCCCATTTTAAATACTGCCCACTGTTCCTCAGCCCCTGATTCCTGCCCCATTCCCCTTAATGCCTCTTTCAAGTATCTCCCCATTTTCCCAAAGTCTGCCCCCCTAAAATCCAGGATACATGTTTTGTTTGGTTTGGTTCTGCTCTTTCTGTGATTTCAAACCACAATGACTGGTGGTCACTGTTCCCCAGGTGCTCCCCCACTGTTACCCCCATCACACTGTCCCTGTTTGTAAGCACAAGGTCCAGTATTGCCGTCTGCCGAGTTGGTTCCATGACCAGTTGCTTGAGGAAGGAACCCTGAAGGGAGTCCAGGATAAATCTGCTCCTAGTTGATGCTGCTGCTGCTGGGATGCTCCAGTCCACGTCTGGAATATTGAAGTCTGCAACAAGTACTACCTCACCCTTGTCTGCCATCATTTGAATGGCTAGCATCAGCTTCCTATCTGTTTCTTCCTCCTGGGCTGGTGGTCTATAGACCACACCTGTGTGGATGGCTGGCCCCATTTTCCTTTCCAGCTTAACCCACAGTATCTCTCCCCCAATTTGTTCCTCCTGGATCTCTGTGGCCCTTATGTCATTTTTCACTTACAATGCCACTCCTCCTCCCTTCCTGCCCGCCCTGTCCCTTCTGAATATGTTGTAGCCAGGTATGGCCATCTCCCAGTTGTGGTTATCATTACACCAGGTTTCAGTGATGACCACAATGTCCAGGTCTGACTGCACTATGACAGCCTCCAAATCTTCCATCATGTTGCTAAGGCCCCTGGCATTTGCACCCATGGCTTTCCATGATTAGACCTTCCTAGACTGTTTCGCTATTCTACTTCAGCCTCTTCCTTGGTTGTCCTTTATCCCTGGTTCTCCTTGCTCTTTTCCCTCTTCTTAAAGCCTTGTGCCAGCCTGAGCTCTGTAGATGTCTTGGCTCCCCTTACTGCCCTCGTCACCTCCTTCGATTCCTTCAAGTACTCCTCCCTGTTCTCCCCACTCCCTGCTTTCTTGTACCTCCTGAAGGCAGGTCTTTTCCTCCTTACCTTTTCCATGACCTCCTTGATCACCTAGCTCAGTTTCTTAGCCCTAACTTTCTTGCTGTGGGCCTTGCTGCAGGTTCTGGTTGCCTTCACTATCCCCAGCTTTATGAGCTTCCACCTGTGGTTAGTACCCATACTAGGCTGAATTATGGCCTGGTACCCTTTTACCACTTCTCCCATCCTCCCAAAGTCAGCTGTCCCGAAGTCCAGCACTCCTGTGCCAGATTCCACTCCTTCCTTGCCCATATTCATTGTGAGCCATACTGAGTGGTGGTCACTTCCTGACAGCGGTTCTTCCACCCTAATTTCCCTCACAAACTCCCCATTTATCAGTACAAGGTCAAGGATATTCCCTGACCTAGTTGGTTCACTGACCATTTGCATCAGGAAGCTGTCCTGGAAGGCATCCAGCAGTACCTGCTCCCTTCTATTCCTGGTTGTTGGGGTACTACAGTCCACTCCTGGCATGTTGAAGTCCCCCACAATCACCACAATACCCTTCTCGCAGGTCCTCCTGATCTGTCTGCTAGTTCCCTGTCTAACTCCCCCATCTGAGAGGGCAGCCTGTATACCACTCCCAATCTGACAGTCCTATTCTTGGAATCCTGGATTTGCATCCAAAGTGACTCCTCCCCTTCCTCCCTTACACACTTCAGTTCTTCCTTCACATATAGTGCCACCTCCCCTCCTTTCCCAATCACCCTGTTCCTACGAAATAACCTGTACCCTGGTACAGACAGGTCCCAGTCATTGTATTGGGTGGCTCATGTTTCTGTGATGGCTGCAATGTCCACCTCTCCCTCTGCCATGAGCACCTGTAACTGCAGTTTTCCTCCCAAGGCTCCTAGCATTAAGGGTGACCACCTTCCACCCTTCCCCCCTCCCATCCTGCCCTCCTTTACAAGCATCATCCATAGTAGAAACATAGAAACATAGAATTTGATGGCAGATAAGGACCGCTTGGCCCACCCAGTCTGCCCATTTCCCTACCTGATGGATAAGCTGCAGATCCTAGTTAACCAGCAGCCTACTTCTTCCTACCCCCACCCCTAGAATTGCCTTATGACTGTCCCATGCATGCTTGAATTCCACCACTGTTTTTGACTCCACAACCTCCTCTGGAAGGCTGTTCCATGCATCCACAACCCTCTCTGTGAAAAAATACTTCCTTAAATTACCTCTGAGCTGCCCCTTCTATCTTCAAATTGTGCCCCCTTGTTCTTGCACACCTCTTTTTTTGAAAGATGCTACCCTCTTGGACTTTGTTGATTCCCTTGAGGTACTTGAAAGTTTCTATCATGTCCCCCCTCTCCCTCCTTTCCTCGAGGCCATACATATTAAGCTCCTTAAGTCTCACTTCATATGTCTTCCGGTGCAGACCCTGCACCATTTTAGTTGCCCTCCTCTGGACAGCTTCCATCCTGTCTATGTCTTTGCGGAGATTGGGTCTCCAGAACTGCACGCAGTACTCCAGATGTGGTCTCACCAGCTGTCTGTACAGAGGGATAATAACTTCTTGTTTTCTGCTGGTGATGCCTCTCCCTGCATCCCAGTATCCCCCAGCCCTCCTTGCTGCCCTCTCACATTGCTTGCCCACCTTTAGGTCATCTGATATGACTACCCCAGGTCCCTTTCCATTTTTGTTGTTGTTAGTATCTCACCCCCCATTGTGTACTCTTCCCCTGGGTTTTTGTTTCCAAGGTGCATTACCTTGCACTTCTTAGCATTGAATCTAAGCTGCCATACATTTGACCATTCCTCTAACCTTGCCAAGTCCCTTCTCATCCTTTCCACCCCACCTTGTGCATCAACTCTGTTGCAGATCTTTGTGTCATCTGCAAAGAGACATACTTTCCTTCCAGTCCCTCTGCAATGTAGCTTATAAAGACATTGAAGAGGACCGCTAATACTGAACCCTGTGGTACCCACTGCTAACCCCCCTTTTTTCAGAGTGGACTCCATTTACTATTACTCTCTGTGTCCTATTTTCCAGCCAATTCTTTACCCAGGCTGTCATCTTGGGACCCACTCCCAAGCTGGCTAACTTGTATATTAATCTTTTGTGTGGGACTGTGTCAAATGCCTTGCTAGAGTCTAGGTAGGCCATGTCCACAGCCCTCCTGATCTACTACTTTGGTCACCCAGTCAAAGAAATCTATCAGATTTGTCTGGCATGACCTTCCGCTGTGAATCCATACTGCCTTGGGTCCTGTGCCCCTCTGGCCTCTAGATCACGCAACAATTCTTTCCTTCAGAAGTGATTCCATCATTTTCCCTACCACTGAGGTTAAACTAACAGGTCTGTAGTTTCCTGCTTCTGCCTTGCTCCACTTTTGTGAAGGGAATCACATCTGCCCTCCTTCAGTCCTCAGGTACCACCCCATCCTCCCATGATTTGTTAAAGAGGGTAGTCAGTGGTGTCACTAGTTCTATCCTTAGTTGTTTTAGAATTCTGGGATGAATCCCATCAGGCCCCATTGCTTTGTCCACCTTCAGTTTTAAGAGCTCTTTCAGAACTCTTTCTTCTGTAAATGGGCTGGTATCAACTTCTGTATCCAGAGTGTTTCTACTGTTTGTTTTAGGTACCTCCCTCTTCCTTTGTAAATACTGAGCAAAAATATTTGTTTAGTATCTCTGCCTTTTCACATTCACCCTCTGCCCACCCCCTCCCCTTTATTAAGCCTCACTATCCCTCCCTTGGTCTTCCTTTGCTCCCTGATGTACCTATAAAAGGTTTTATCCCCCTTCTTAACTGAGTTGGCTATCTTTTCCTCGGTTTGGGCCTTTGCTGTTCTGACTGCCTTTCCAGCTTCCTTTTGCTTTAACTGATACAGTTCTCTGTCCTGTTCCTTCTGTGATTCCTTGTACTTCCTGAATGCTTTCTTTTTCTCTTGAACCTTCACTGCCACTTCCTTTGAGAACCATAGTGGTTTCTTACCTAGTTTCATTTTGTTTATTTGCTTTACACAAAGGCTTGTTACCTCTATGATTGCAGTTTTTATTATTCCCCATTGTTCTTCCACCCCTCCTTCCTGCCCATTTGCTAGTGCATTCCTTAGGCACTCCCCCATTTTGGCCAAGTCAGCCCTCCTAAAATCCAGTACCTTTGTCTTTGTATGGCTTGATTCTATTGTTGTGTTTATTGTGAACCATACTGTTCGATGGTCACTAGTTCCCAGATGGCTACCCACTTCTACATCTGTGATCCTCTCTTCATCTCCATTTGAGAGAACCAGGTCTAAGATTGCTCCCTCTCGAGTGGGCTCCAATACTAGTTGTCTAAGGCATGCCCCCTGTAGGGCATCCAGAATAACCCCACTCTTAGAAGTGGCTGCTGCAACTGCACTCCAGTTAACATCTGGCATATTCAGATCACCCATCAGCAATATCTCCCCTTTATCTGCCATTCTAAGTATACTTTCTATCATTTCCTTGTCCATTCCTCCCCTGAGAGAGGTCTGTATACAACCCCTGTGCGGATTGTGGTGCCATTGCCTGCCTCCAAATTGACCCACAGTGCTTCTTCTCCTCCCTGTTTACTCTTTTGTTCTGTTGCTTTGATTTCTTCTCTTATGTAGAGAGCTACTCCTCCTCCTCTTTTACCCTCCCTGTCCCCCTGTCCCTCCTGTAGATAGTGTATCCTGGTATGTTTACTTCCCAGTCATGGTTCTGTGTGTACCATGTTTCTGTGACTGCCACAATATCCAGATCTTCCTCCTTGCCTAGTACTTGCCATTTGTCCTTTGTCACTGTTATGGGGGGTAAGCTCATATGGTTTCCCAACCTATGGTCTCTGTATGTCTCTTGCCCACTTGCCAGCCCCGCTCCTAGTTTAAATTCCCAACTTCCTCTATATACTCCTTCATCCTCTGTTTCAACACTTTCTTTCCCTCCCAACTCAAGTGTAGTCTGTCCTCGGTATAGACACTACTGCATCCCAGGTCCCTCCCCACCCCACCACACCAGCCCATACCCTTTAGCATGACACCAGGCTCTTAGCCATCTGTTAAATCCCTCTATTCTCAGCTTTCTTGTTGTGCTTGCCTTGGGCACTGGAAGTATCTCTGAAAAAGTTACTAATCTTTCTGCCCCCTCACATAATTGTCCTAGTTCCTCAAACCTCCTCTCGACTATATCTACCGTCTTGTCAGCCAGGTCATTGGTCCCAAGATGTATAATTAAATGATGCTTGTTCTTACCCCTTCTAGCATATTTCAGAACAGATTATCACACCCTTTCTGCCTTCATTCCTGGCATGGCCTCCACCCAGATGAGACTATTCCTCTTCCCTTTGCTATCCCGCCTGACTCTTCCTAGTATTGAGTCCCCTGCACTATGATTCCACCCCTCTTACTCCCTGCTTGCTTCCATTCCTCTCCAGCTCTCATTCCCAGCTCCTCTTCTTCTTCCAGCACAGTATTTCCCCCTTCTGCCCCTGTTGTAATTCCCCCAGCAGAACTTCCCCTGCTCCAGTTTGGTCCAGGCATTTATCTACTACTCCTCCAATTTCATCACCTCCCTCCTCCTCCTTCCCCTCTAGCACTGAAAAACAATTTTCTGAAGACCCTTCACCAATGGCCACTTCCTCTCTTGTCATAGTAACCTGTTCCATCCTTTTCACTCCATGACTGTTGCAAATTCTCCTCCTCCCCTCACAAGTCCCTATCACCTCCTTCCATTTGTCTTTTGTCTCCCAACCTGGTTTCCCCAGAGACCGTTCTTCCTGGCCTGACAGTATAACTATATACAATTTTAAACAAAGGGATCCCAGTATCACATACAGTTTCACACAGAGATTCCCATATATTTTTTTTATAACTGTAGATATGCATGGGGGAAGAAAAGACAGAAATGGCAAGGGAAGGCAGAGAGATAGCAAAAGGCGGAGAACTGCGAAACTGTCCGAGTGATCAGCTCCTAGGTCTCACAAGAAAATTTGGTTGTGCAACCAGACAGACAAGAGACAGAGAGGGAGAGGCTAGAATAGATCCTTGAATTTAACTCTTTCTGCATAACAAATGGGGCAGGGCCTTATTTAGCCCTGTCACAATATGCATACTATTGACCTTCTTGACATCCGCACATAATTACACATAGACTGTGTAGCACACGGAGCATGTATTGTATGGTAAACAGTGATGGACAGAAAAAACATTAACACCAAGAAAGAGAAAATCACAGACAGGACAGCCCAGTATAGGTTTCACACTGCAGTAGTCAGAGTATTAGACATGACATTGATATACATCCAGAAATATTTATTGAAATGGAGGGACAAGTGTCAAGTGGGGTATGAAGCAAACTGGAAAGGGACAGCAGGGAAACCATGTCAGCTGTGGTGTCACTCCACTGAAGCTGCTGCCACCTGTAACTTTAGGCTCAGGGTCTACACATGGTGGCTGTTGTTATCAATCTGAAACAGCAAAAGGAAGCAGATGTTTTGACATGCCACAAGCTACTGTGCCCTGAGGTCATTCTACAGACCATACACACATAGTAATAAGAGATGAACCAAAATGACAAACTCACCATGTGACCAATGACCTCCCATTCCTAACCAGATTGGCTGCAGTACACAACCCATTCACTAGTGTTGGTTAAATATGGTGAAAGTGGTTTGCCATCATCCACAAAAGGCCTGTGATAGCCACCAACACCCTAGCCTACCATGGCCATCTCACAGAGTCACATGAGCAGCCCTATACTGATGTCTTGTGAAAATATAACATATGGGAGGGCCAAAGCTTGTCCAGCAGAGCCTAACTGAGCCACACAATGCACACATACAGTACACAACACTGAGACAAGGTATTATGGTATAGAACACATCCCTCCAACACTGGTGTACATTGGAGCTGTATACCTAGTCATCTGGACCCCTGTATGGGACAAAGAAGTGCTTAGGACACTTGTATACTGTTGTCTTCCACCTGCTGCTATGTTCCCAACATACTGTGAAAGGGCACACATCCATGTCATGCTTGGTGCATCACACGTATGGAGCCATGGAATGTCAGCCAAACAGGACAGATATCAAAGCTCACTACACGTCCAGTTCAACACATCAGGACACAGTTGTCTGCAGATCACACCATGTGATGCACAAAATACAAACCTGGCTCCTGTCACACACTACACTGCAGAAATGCATGACCTACAATACAGCGGCCAACAGATACTGAGCAATAGCATAACACACAGGCCCCTGCCCATTGTAAACACAAATGAAACAAAGTCAACTAAATAATACACATGTGACAAGCCTGTAACATTTTTATTTGGCACATACTTTCTGTACAGTATTTCATCAGCTGGGTAGTTATGATGATTGTCCTAGGCCTGGTGCTATGCTATTTTGTTCTCAGCCCACAAAAATATGACAACATGACAGTGTATCGGATAGCATATTTTGCAGTGCACACAACAAATAGCTACACTATAATAACTGGGGAGCATTTTCTTCCATAGGAAACCTGAGTTATAATTCACTGTTATAACCCAAGGGTTATAACGGCAAACACGTGTCTGGGTTTCCTTGCTCCACGCATGTGCCTGCCTCTGCTCTCACAGCACACTGACACTTGCCCACAGTTGATTCTGCCACCATTACTCAGTAGTAAGTAAATGTAAAACAAAAACAACTTACCTCTCAGCAGTCCAGTTTGACTACTCTTTTAAATTTTTTTTAAAAAAAGATGAAAACAAAAGGTTGCGGCAGACCACTGACTGCCTTTTATTGGGACCAGACTGCGGCTGTTTATTTTATACAATTGCTGTGGCGAGAAAACGCTCCCCAGCAATTATGTAAAATAAAAGATGTGTGTTTAATTCTAGTTTTTACACACACCCCCTTCGGTGTTGGATGCTTAAATAAACCTCTTGAGGTGTGTGTAAAAACTCATTAAACACACAGCCCCATGCATTATTCTATATGTAATGGACATACTGTACTGTATAGCACACAGATCATGACTACTGAAAATGATGACCCACATTGGCCCACAAGCAGCTGAGGGCATATGTATAGTGTGCCCTAGCATTGCACAGATATAAATTACTGGCAGCATGGTGCTGTCCTCCACCATGAGTGGTGATGTCCAGTGAGGTCCAACACAAGATTTGGCACCTCATGTAAGGTGACCTGAGCCTCTCCATGTTCACACTGAAAACAATGGTAGATTGTTAATGTCAGGCATGGCTAGCGATTTTTATACAGTGCAATCAGTTGTGGAAATGGGGGAAGGAACTCACAGAAACTCAGCTCTAGGGTGAGATTAAAAGACTAACAGTTCTAGGAGCAAAATGGAGAAAGCACTGCTCCTATGTAAAATGCACCTCCAAATGCATACGACTGACTAAATAAAATGTAAAAATGCAACATATAATCAGGAAACATATCCCCAGGCCCCTGTCAGGTATGCAAGACCCTATAGTAAAGGTGATGGATGCTCCCAGTGATTTGTTTCCACAGTTTGGCAATACACCTTATGTTACTGCTGTACGTACCCTATGAAACTTGAACCTCTAGCTGGGGTGATCTCTACCAGGTATACCAATGCTTCACTGGACTAAAGAAGCCCAGAATGAGGCAGTATAGTGGGGTGATGTCCTTAGCAGTTGCCCTTTCCATCTTGGACTACACACTGCATGGTAGCAGTAGCAGCGGTCTTCATGTGCAGTCACGGACTTGGTGTCAGTACCTGTGCACAGTATTATACCCTAGCAACCATGTGCATGGGGTCACTGTGTGCCAGGGACTGACGTCTTCTTTACATGTTTATATTTGGCTGTAGTGGCATAAGCATCCTTCTGTGGGGGCCCTCCTGTGGTGATTATCTTTGTAGCAGCACATATGGGTTGTTTGGATCATCATATGCTACATTCATGGCAATTTTATTGATACATGTGTGCTGCACTGCCATTCACTTGTGTCTGTGTTTTCACTGGTGTGTGTGTGTGTGTGTGTGTGTGTCTGTAGTGTGCATGGTCTGATTGCCCAACCTATTAGGCCTGATTGTACATGGTGTGGAGGTTCATAACACATGTGGTGGGTGCTGTCTCTGTGTGTCATTACATAATAGAGTTCGTGTCTGGTGTTGGATTCTCTGCTGTGTACTGTGTAAAAGTTTAGTTATATGCTAAGCATGTTTATGTTTTACCCTTCTCAACTGCATACTGTGAGGCCCTGTATTCCCCATGTAAAAAATGCCTGTCTCACACTGGATTGACAGTGGTATGAGCACAATATTCATATGCCCTAGCATTCGCCTGGCCACTGGTGTGCAGGCATGAAGGGCTGTGTAATCTCCTCTTTATTTCCACACTGTGTTTGAAGTATTCTGTTGGTATTCTTCTGGTCATCTTAAGTAACTTTCTTGCAAAAGTGCCTATGCACAGTTTCAATGTGGACGCATAAGCCTCCCAGAACATTTGTGGATCAAGACCATGATATGATACTTTCAGATGTGAAAACCAAACAAAAATGAGGTTTCTGTGCTCTTTAGTGACATAAACATGTTATCTAAGAGACTTGCCTATGTTATGGTTGAATGAAAAGCAACATGATCTGTTGTTCTGTTGTGTGGCTGGGATAATTTCTCATTAATTTTATTGGTGTAATTTGTTCCCACATAGTTTATATCATTAAAGGATTACTGCATCATGCACTGGAAAACAAGTATAAATCAAATTAAACATAGTTTGACATTTATTGTAGTCTTTGTTTACCAGACGACTGGTATAAAATACAGTAATGAAAATGCATCTGAATGTATAACCAGATAGTACTCCATGTTGACACTTGTAGCTGCAGTAACCTACACTACTGCATGCATCATTTGTCTTCAAACATAATGCAATAATTTTAAAACAATGTTTAGGTGTTTCCTGTCATTTAGTTGCCTGGACAAACATTTAAAAATTATACAATATAATTCAGTATGGACATCTCGATAGGTGATCTGGTTTACTACAAACAGAGTAATGGGACAGCTCCTGATAAATCATATTTTTAAACTGATATGATTTACTGAGCATAAATAGTGAGTCTGCTGGAATGCCAATGTAAACAAGTACATGGCAACATGTTGTGCATATAGGCAGATTGGTGACCGTCTTAAAATGCTTGTTTACTCAAACAATGAGAAGAAAGGCATTACATTACAAATGACAAATGTGATGCATTTCACAGTGGGAACACAAAACCAGGAAACAATGCACCCCCAAAGTGAACTGACAACAGAGCAACTAGGAAACAACATCTATTTCAGCCATTACATTTCTTATGAGATGGGGACAGGCAGATCAACTTAAAAAAAATAGACATATTTAGACACAATTCAACTTGTATTTCATATATACTACAATATTAAGAAGATACTTGATTACTACTAGAACATTATGGGGATACAATGTTATAAGCACTGCCCATGGGGTGGACTACTGTAGTGGACCATAATCTGGCCTGTTAATACCTGTAATTCATATGTTTCTATGTTTAGATTTCTCCTCCCCATCATTTAGTACTGAGGAAATTTGCATGCACACAGAGGGCAGGACTTTCAACAGGATCTGTCTGAGATCTGTCCACTGCTAGGTTGGGTGTAGTAATAATCAGGGAAAAATAGGGCAAACTAGATGGGTCTACTACCAGTCCTTTACTGCTGACAAATTCTACATTTCTATGTTCAAAAAGGAACCTGGTTCAAACTCTTAGACCAAATTTTGCATAGAAAAGGCACAATTGCTGCAAACGACTGTCATAAATCACATTTGTGTTAACTTCTTAGATCTAATTATGACTTTCTGTCACAGATGGATGCATCCTATGTGGTATTTAGAACTGGAAATTTATATAGTCAGGTTATTTACTCTGCCACTCAGAATGGATTGAGTGACTCACAAGACCAAAAGTGGAGAAATTAGGTGTCAACATCTGTATTGCATCTACCATTGATACGGGTTATGTTACTATTAAATTTGTCAGCTACACTCTGTGAGTGATACAATCTGTGGGGTGAGGTGAGTCCCCTGGAGTCCATACAGTATTCTCTGTGTTTGGGGTTTCACATGTTAACAACATCAATAGACATGACTGAATTCATATAACAAATAGGTAAAGGATAAACATGGAATCACGTGAAAAATACAAATCTCATCACATTCTACATCTCATTTCTTTGTTGAATTCCATCACTAGCCTCTGTGTATCCACACTAGCCATTGCCCATCCTTGGTCTTTAGTGTTGTTATGCACAGATCCACAGATATTGTAGAGTACAGAGTTGAGCATGTGGCTAAAGATTAGCTGCTGCCCCTTTAACTAGGAACAGTAATGGGCAGCCAGCTATGGTCACATGTTATGCTAATTATTGTCCAGCAGGGGCTAGGGAAGGGCAAATTCCTTGGTCCTCTGGTCAGTCTAAGATGTTCCCTGTGCTGATGAGATGTGCCTGCTTAAGCTCCTGAATAAACCTTATCCTGTTCATTATGCATCCAACTCAATTCATTTGGTACCTACTGACTCCAGCAGCAGAAGCACCAGATGGGAAGGCAGTATACCAGAGAACGTAAGAGGTCCTTTAGTGGCAGACCAGAATGCCACACATGGTGGAGAATGCGGCTCTTCTTCTTCTGTCCAGACCCCCATCTCGCTTATCTGCATCATTGGGTACCCCAAATTCATTGTCCTAGTATGCCTGCACAGCTTACATGTTGCTTGCACCATAGCCTTAGCTTCAATAAAAAAAACACAATGACATCTCTTACTTGGGCAGCAGCCTGTAGCCCTTCTCTAACATTGTAGGCTGTAAAAGAAAAAAAATGTGTGCTGCATATTACAAGGCTGCTAACTGAATGAACTGTAAATTACAATCATGCCAGCCTGAGCACCAGGGTGCTGTGGACTGCCTGTTCATTAACTCTTAAACCAGAGGCATATGGCTTTGTTATTATAACTCGAGGTGCCTTCCAATACACAGACATTTGTTTTGCCAATTCTGTCTGAAAAAAAGTATTCCATGCTTCTAAACCTTGAAGAGAACAATAAATCTCTCAACACAAATACTTTGGATAGCCTGGGAGTCACTCAGCCAAGCCAAAGTCTGCCATTTATCTTTTGAACAGATGGCAGCATAGCCATCTTGCATTCTTTCTGCTGCTCTGACATAAGCCACTGCTTGCAACTGCAAAATGGTGGAGAAAGACTTTGCCATTTTGGGAATGCACAGGAGGGATTCTAAGATGGCCGCACACTAGGTGGCTGTGGAGGACTCTCAAAAGCAGGAGCAGTGAGAAGCTTTACAATTTTTTTAGCTAAGGTATGCCACCATTACCTTGTTAGGTTTTATACTCACTGCTCTTTCCAGACTTTCTTGTGCCATCTGGTTCCCAGTGTTCTCCCCTCCTCTTGTTTGTTTCCCTGCAGCTGAATCATAGTGGAGTCCCAGTGGTGGGCAGGGAGCTCTGGAGACTGCGGTGGCCAAGCTGCCCTGTGGAGGGTTGTGTAGGTGAAGAACACCCCGGAGTCTACAGTTGCAGTTCAGATAGTATCTGGGTGAATCAGTGCTTTTGAATGAGTCTTTTATGCTTCTGTGCTTCTATGTGTCAAGACTCCATTAAGGCTACATTATTGCTGTAGTGACTGATGCTGAGAACTCAGAATTGGATTGTTTTAAAAAAGAGAGTTGGTTTATATCTTTATCAGCTTTGGGACAAACAATTTAAAGCATTATTTCACTAATCACAATAGTAATAACAGCACTTAGTAAAATTCCTGTTGCAGGTAGAATTTGGGAATGTTTTTAAATTTTATTTGTATTTAATTTAATTTTATTTATTAGTTTGTGACTGTTTAAAAACTTTTATTTTAATTTTTTGCTCCGCTGGGCCCATGTAACTTGTCTACATTTAGCTTGCATGTGTGATTTTGGCATTAGGACTCCCTGAGTGTGTTTGGACTGGCATTGCTTAAAGCATTGCTCTGAATTTTGAGAATTGCCGAAAAGGTTTTTTAACACCTTATTCAATCTTCAGCAGTATTTTGTGTGTTTACCTGTTAGCCATTTGCTTTGCTGCCTTTGCTTTGCTGCCTTGTTGCCTTGCTGCTTAGTTGCTTAGTCACACCCTCTTATATTGAGTGCGGTGCATTTGGTGCTTGGAGGCCCAGTTTCACTGCTTGATACTGGGCAGTTATATATTGAGTTCTGCTATTCATTTGAAATTCTATCCTAAAGAGCTGAAATTTGGTCTGAGTTTTGAGGATAACATACATAAGAAATACCTAGAGCCGTCTGCTACACTTTGATCTGAAGACGCAGAAGTAAGACTAGTTTGTTTGTTCGTTTGATTCTGCCCCTCTGTTTTATTTCTTCTCTTTTTAATAAATGAGCTAGTGAATGAGCAGGCAAGAGAGGCAGTTTATTTTGGATAACAGTTCTGGATTTTTATAAATAGTGACTTGCACTTTGTATATAGAGTTGTGCATAGTATTATGTTTTATTCCAGAGCGGTTGCTTTAATAATTTAATGGCTAATTATTTTGAGGTATTTTAAGTTAAAGCATAAGTAAAGTATAAGTTAAAATATTCCTACTTGGGAGGGTTGTTGCCTATATTGTAAATGCTATTACCTTACACAGCGGGTGGGTCAAGGAGTATTGTCAATTGGGCTATTAGGCTGTTGTCAATTGGGCTAGTGAGTGTTTTTTTTCCCCTTCCCTTCCTTTAGTGGTGACCTAGAAAATTTGGATAATTTCTTCATTTCTTTCATCAATATTGAGCAAAATTTACTTTTCATGAAACACCTAAGGATCAAACTTATCAAATTAATCGAGACGACATAAGAGGAGTAAAATCTGCACTGGCTGAATGGGACAGGTGGAAATGTAATAATTTTTCTCAGCTTGGAACTCGGTTCTAATATACCACTGGAGGAACTTATGAATTTTTGAAACCTCGCAGCAAATTGATCAGTGCAAAAATGAAGAAAGCTTGTTGATATTTTTTGAACTAACGGCTCTAAACTACTGTGGTCTAATGGACAAATAGATTAATTGCTTTTGCTGCTGCTATTTTGCCGATGCTCTGCTGTTATTTTTTTTGGAATTGTTCCATACTATCTGCACTGTTGAGTGATTGCTGTACTAATTACTGAAGTATTGCTTAAATTATTTATATTATTCTTTTTTTGTTGATCAATATCCCAGCTACCACTCACAGTAAAAAAAGGGGCCTTGTCAATAGTACATTAAACATATCAGATAGAGAGTATCAGAGTGATATGGTTACTAGTGGGAGGGCCTGAAGTTAAGAATAAAGGCCCATTATCATTAAAACTACTCGCAATGAAAGAGCTGGGCAAAAAACAGAACTGAGTGCAGAAAAAGAACAGACTAATGAAAAAGAACAATAGATATAAGATAGACCAATTGGTTATTGGAAAGAAAGAAATAATACAATTATGGTGCCATTGAGAATAATGGAAACATCTGAAATTTCTTTAGCCCTTTAGCTCCCCAGTTAGTTCCTAGTCCTTTTAAGGGAAAAAAAGTGACTACAAATGTTGGAGATAAGGATGACAAAATAGTAAATATGATGCTGTTAGATAGACAAGTGATAAAAACAGCAGGTACTAATCACCATGAACTTAATAAAGGACAACATGCGGATGCAAAGATTGACTTTTCACAAATTTTTCACAATTTATCAGTGTTGGACTCAGAAGTAAAGAGCTTGAGACAAACATTGAATTTTGAAAATGAAATTAGTAAATGTAATGAAAACAGTGTAACTATAGTTCATAAATCCTCTGATGAAATTATGGAAAGGCCTTTGCCCCATGTTGAGAACAGCAGCCATAGCAGAGTAACTGAGACAAGCCAAAATCAAATTCTTGGGGAGAACAATAATTGTGGGGATCTAAGAAAAGTGAGGTTTCAGGATGACTTAAGAGAGTTACCTTCTAGAAATAATAGTACAAACTCATGGACAATGAGTCCAGAGAGACATGATATCTCAGATATTAAGGATATTGAGGGAATTTTCAGGGATCTATTAATAGCATTAAGGGATCCAATTAATTCTAATGTTCTGCTGTTTAAGCAGTTATTGGAAATTAAACAGGATGTTTCATTTATTATAGTGGTTTGTTTAGAGAATAGAATTAAATTGCACCTAATTGAAAGGGATATTGCAATCAGAAATTCTAGAACATGCATTTTGAGTAAAGAATTAGAGTTACAGCAAAGCAATCATGGTAATATACAACAGGACTCCAATGAGGCTGGGAATTTATCTTTTAATAAAGATGAGAGTAAACTGAATTGCACTTTGAAGTCTACAGCAAATGAAGAGGTAACATTTGTGGAATTCCCCCTGGTTGATCAAAGTAATCAAAGTTCCCAACTCAAATGTATTATGCTCCCAGCTAAGGAACAAAGGGAAAGTAGTATTTGTAGAGAATTAACTCGAAACCACCAACATCTCTACAAAAAGGAGAAATACAGGAATTTGCTAATAACATACAGAAGGAAAGTATTGTAGTTAGTAATTTTAGGAGACACGTGGATGTTAACATCTTAAAAATAAAGAAGAAAGATAATACAACAGACATTGTTGATGCTATGGACACTCCACACCCACTTCAGAAAAAAAAAGATATTAATAAAAAGAATAAAAAGAAACTGATAAATTAAGTTTCAGTGGATGAGAGAGAGGATATTATACCCACTCAATCCAGATCTAAATTGAGGCATATCGCTAAACAACAAAGAATAAAGGGGAAAAAACCCCAGATGAGTAGGAAGATCAAGAAGTGTGAGTTTAAAGGTACAAACATATTAGAAAAACAGAATATTGGTGGGAAACAGAAGCCAAAAACCATAGGAAATCAGAAACAAAAATATGAATAGACTGATTTGGTGGTATCTGAGAATAGTAGTATTTATAATGATTGACTTGATGAGGAGCGGGAGCCAGAATTTGTAAATACTGGGTGCCTTAAAAGTAATGATAATATGACTAGCCAGAATGACCATTTTGATTTTTTCTTAACAAAAACATTAGACTCTGATATTGTGCTATCTCCTTTTGGGGTAGCTTGCCTTCCAAATGAAATGTATGAAATGCTGTTGGAAACTCTAACAGCATTATTGTCTTCCATATTGAATGGCTGCAGAATTTTAAAAGATTTGATTTGCATTATCAGGCCAATAAAGGGAACTGAGTTGGTCTTTGTAGTAACTGACCAATTCTATATTTTAGAACCTATAGCACTTTAGGCTAGAAATTTAGAAGGCATGGGTATTGTGGTGGGGGGAGTTACCACTCTTTGGGATCTTTTCCCGGAATTTTACATAAATCAAAATCTACCTGGTACATGAAAAATTGACTCTGTAATTTCAGTCTTTGGGCTGAAGCAATTACCAAATGAAACTAAATTTAATTTAAGGGGTAAATTGATTGATTTTTCTTAATGTCTGTCTTGACACACAAATAAGCAGCTGTTATGTAAGGAAGACAGTCAGGCAGGAGTTTGATGAACAAAACTTGTTTCATGTAAATCAGGATTCTATAATTCAGGAAATAATGAAGAAGCAGAGTATCTTGGATGAATTAGGAATTCATTTTTGTATTGAAAATGAGGAGAGATGTGGTTCTGATGAAATAAGAAAAACACAAATGAATTCCAAAAAATAGGAAATATTGGTTGAAACATCGAATAAGTTTGAAACTCTTGCTTCTTTGGAGCAATGACAGTATAAATACAATTGTTTGGGGAGGGCATGGGGACACAATAATAGTGAAGAGGTCACAAGTAACTATATCAATAAGGGAATTGTAGGAATATTACTCCAGGATAAAGACTTACTTAAAATTTTATCTTGGAATTCCTCTGGGCTAGGGAAAAAAATAGGAGATCCTGAAGTGAGTAAATATTTGAATCAATTTCATATCATTGACATTCAGGAAACTTGGGGGTTGGGTAATCAGTATCTAAGCAGTTGCACTGCATATTGTAAGAATGCAAAGAAAAACAAACATTTTGGGAGAAGTATTGGGGGTTTAGATACTTTTATTAGACTTAATATCTCTACAGAAGAAGTCAGTACTTCTAGTTGCAGCATATTCACAGTGAAGATAACAGGGAGGATAAAAAAACAAACATGGTACATAATTAATGTCTATTCCCACCCTGTTGGAAGCGACTATGTGGATCCTAATTATCTGATTATACTAGAAGAACTGATTGGTAACATTCAAATAGATTTCCAATGGGAAATATAGTCATATTAGGTGATTTTAATGCAAAACTTGGAGCCTTGCAAGGCTGCACAGATGACATGGGAGAAGCCCTTTCTGTTTACTCCCATACAAGATTAAAACTGATAAGGAATTCTAAAGATAAAGTTAGCAATAAAAGAGGCATAGCCTTGCATAGGATAATGTGTAAAAATAATATGCTGCTTCTGAATGGAAGGTTACCCTCTGATTTTGAAGGTGAATATTCATTCATGGGTGGCAATGGGTCATCTTTAATTGAATACATTTGGATTAATCTTCATTTGAGTAATACATGCTCAACTTTACAATTTGTTTCTAGAGTGGAAAGCCAACACAGGGCTTTGGAACTAGAAGTTTGGATGGAATATTTTACTTTGGATAAAGGCGGCAGGGTCCTTCCTGTTGAATTAAGAAGAAGGGGTATTGAATGGAGGGTAATTGAGGGACAAAATCTTGTGGCCTTACTTGAGAGTAAAGGGATATTGTTAAATCTATCCATATTGGCTGAATAGCCACCTGGTCCTAACATGATTTCTGAATTTTATTCTATCATAAATATGGTTGCTTATATAATTACTAAGGATGTAGTTATAAAGGAGAGATATGGACAAAACTGGTATAATAATGAATGTAAAAATGCTAGAAAATTGTTAAAAAAAAGGTTTAGAATATTAAAACAGCATCCAGATAAAAGCAATAATAAATTAATGAATAAGGCAAGGAAGGAATATAGAGGGATTTTAATTAAGAACAAGCAGGAGTATTTCAGACAATTATGGATGGAACTCCATTAAGCAGTTCTTAAAAAGGGTAATAAAACCTTCTGGAGGATTGTCAGCTCTGGAATGAGATATCACACTCAAATTGAGACTTATATTGAACCAGAAATATGGGTTAAATATTTTAAGCAATTGTTCTACAGGGATGACCCAGATTACCTTTCTGGATTGGAAGAATATAGATATGTAGGAAGAATGCAACATTCTGATTCTGAGATCACTTTTAGTGAATTGATGGAGGCTTTAGATTCCTTTAGCAAAAGAAAGGCTCTGGGCACTGATGGGGTACCACTTGATGTAATAATAATTTTTACATAATCTTTACAATTACATTTGGAGAACAGGAGATATACCCAAAACCTGGAAATTAAATATCATTGTACCAGTATATAAGAAAGGTGACAGGACGGACCCTGGATACTATAGGCCCATCACCCTTTTGGATACTTTAGGAAAGGTATTTACCGGAATTTTAAATAATAGATTGATGACATGGGTAGAGGTAAATAGTATAGTGGATGAAGCACAGGCTGGATTCCGGAAAAAATCATTCAACAATTGATCAATCCTTTATTTTGGTACACTTAATTCATAAATATAAAATAGTTAAAAATCAAAGATTGTTTTACACTTTTATAGATCTCAAGGCAGCCTTTGACAAGGTTAATAGACCTTTATTATGGGATAGATTTTATAAGCTAGGGATTGAGCAGCCTTTGCTAGAAATGATCAGACTTATGCACCAATATAATTATACCAGTATCAGGTATGGAAATTCAGGGAAATTGAGTACCTGGTTTACAAATAATATAGGGATGAAATAGGGTTGTACAATGGTCCCATTATTATTCAATCTTTATTTTACTACAGTACTGAGAAAAATGTATAATTCTGATTTTCATTTACCAAAAATTGGAGCAAGGGTAATATCATATCTAGCTTATGCGGATGATGTCGCATTGATTTCACTTAGTCATTTGGGCATGTGTAGGGGCATTGAAAAATTCTATTTGGAATGCAAAAAAGCTGGCCTGCAGGTCAATTATGATAAAACCAAGGTTCTTGTTTTGGGGGGAAATAAGAAAGGATATGATTATTACATGAATAACCATAAGCTCGAAGTGGTAAGAGAATTTTGTTATCTTGGACTCACAGTTAGTTATAATGGAACATGGGGAGCTCATCTGAAAAGTGTAAAAATTAAGGCCAAAAGTTTCCTTCCAGTTTTGTTGTCTTTCTCCCATAAATATGGGGGAAGATCACTAGAGGGAAACTTAAGAGTTGTAAGAGCAAAACTTAAAAGCCAGATATTTTATGGTGCTAAACTTTGGGGAAGGGATCTCAAGGGGACTTTGGATTCCAGTTTAAATAAATTTTATAAAAAAATAATGGGACTTCCCAATAATGCTCCTTCAGCTGTGGTTAGGGCAGAGATTGGGCAGCTATCAGTTGAATGCTCCTGTGCACAGAGGCAAATTAATTATTGGCTCAGGACTTTTAGGATGCCCTCGGATAGACTTCCCAGTCTGTGCTTAGAGGAAGCGTTTCTATATACACATTCTAATATAACTTTTCCATGTATGAATGTCCTTCAGGATCTTATAAAACCATATGGGCTGTTACATATTATTGCAGATTGCCTAAGATATCCTTTTGATTGTATTAAAACAATGGTAAATGATAGAGTCAAGGATATATTTGCTCAAAAAGATTTAGAGGCCTGTCAGCTATCTAAAGCCTGTATGTGGCTATCAAAAATAAGAGAGAACACAAGTTTGAGCAAAACCTTCATATTTTGCCAAATCCAAAGCAAAGAATACTTTTGACAAGGTTTCGCTTTGAGGTATTTAAAAGTAATATAAAAAAAGGACAATATGTAGGGAAAAAAAATAAGGATTTTGTATGCAAATGTGGATTTGGAGAAGACAATCTGTTGCATTTAGTACTTTTATGTCCACTGTATGAGAAATATAGGACTTCTTTACTAGGAAATATACTGAGCCAACAGCAGTATCAGCCTATGCACCTACTGATTTACTTATTTACAATATGTGACCCTAAGATATTAGTCCCAGTGGTCTCCCTCCTTAAGATAATTGGGCAAAGACAGGAACATTTAAATTAAAACTTGGGGTGTCTAAAATGAAATTTTATTTCCTGATAATGTAAGCTAAATTAATATGCTTATAATATATGAGGTAGCACTGTGACATTGTTATTTTTTCCTAATATGAACTTGTGTTCAGTTAAAGTTGTGAATATGATGTCTTTTAAGATTCTTATGTAATAGTTTATATTTGTGGAATGAACATATTTTAATGTTTGTAATGGTCTTATGATTGATCAATAAATATTACCTACCTACAACTACAAAACAGGAAGCAACCTTCCCCCCTGTTGGCAGCCATATTGGGAATGTCCAATTAGCCAAGAAGCCTATGCTACAGGTCCAGCAGCCATCTTTGTGAGGAGCAAAAGCTTGTTCAAAACGACCTCACTCCATGGAAAGTAATGTCGACCATGTTTTTGAGGGGCACCCATTGAAATGAATGGACACTGCAACAAACAGCTGCATCTTGCAAAAGAAAAGTTTATTTCAATAACAGACAACACCAAACTAGAGTGGAAGTTGTTTATTCAGATGTCCATTGATGAAAACTGCTTATACATAACTGTACCATTGTCTACAAAAAAAAGATTTTCTCTTGACAATTTATTTCTTCCAAAACATCCCATTCTGTACAGGACAACCATTCCTACTCATTCCTATGACCTTTGTTCAGTGTCACGCAGCTCCTTTCTAACCATGAATTCCGAGGACACTGCAAGCTCTGGGGCTCCACCTTAACCTGCCTCGAGAGCATGGGGTCTCAAAATTGAAACTATTCTGCACAACATCCAGTCATCCATCTCAGCCCACAGGATACCCACTATGCAGGCCATTCCGGATGAGCTCACCTATATTAAAGCTATTTCCCCACACTCAATGGTCCACTTCAGCTTGTAGCCAGTACCTTTTTCAGCACTACCTCACGGAGATGCTGTCAACTGACTCGAGCAATTTCAGGCCTGGATCTCCTTCAATGGTTAGACGGATCCCTTGCAAATTTCCAATGACATGCACTTACTCCTGAGAGGGATGGCCATCCTGTGGTTTAATGCCCTTCCAGACTAGACAAGAGGGACACTGCCACTCTGTATTCCACCTTCAATGACCATTTCTTACAAGTTCAATAACCCTGGTTCTTAGAACAGCAACTATATGAGTGCACTATGCAACCCTCTGAATCATTGGAAGCATTTATAGTGGACACTGAATCATGATGCAAACGTCAACAAAAATCAGAAAAAGACCAGATTACAGCATTTGTCTGGGGACTGCCTCCACAATTTTGTGCATAGGTTATCCAGCAAATGACAACCACCTGAATGGACACGATCCAAGCAGCACGGTTAGCCCAAGAGTTCAGAACCCACAGTCCTCACAACTGACTGCACTTGCTACTTGCGTCCAACAGCAAAAATAATGATTGACAAGCTCATTTCAACTGTCAACAGCTTACATTCCATCACTGCAGCTTCCCCTGCAACTCCTGTTAATGCCCTATAGCCACCTCCACAGTGACATGAGCCACCTACATCTTCATGGAAGCCACTGACCTGTGAGTGGTGCAGGTTCGGGGTCACACTGCTGTGTTCTGCCGCAAACTGAAAAACTTTCATAGAAATCAAGACAGCCAAAGGCATCCACCACAGCGCAATCAGCAATATGCTAGCAACTATTCACAGGACCAGGGAAATGAGCACTGCCCAACAAACTAGGGGCTCTTGTTAGGCAGGAAAATGAAGCAACTGACTGCCCCACTGACTCACATAATGCAAACAAATGGTGCCCCCAGCTGCTAAGTCAGGCACAATCTTGCCTAAAGGAGCCAACGTTCCTGTTATCAGATCACCCCTCATTGCAAACTACGTCCCTGTCACTGTTGGCAATTAGTCCATGCATGCCTTAGTCAACTCCTAAGCAGAAATCTCTGTGATCCAAAGCAGTATCCTAGACAATCCAGCTATTCACCATGTACCCATTGTTGCCCCAGCTGACCTAAAATACATCATCACTACAAGCACTGCTATAGTACCTATCAGGCATGGTCCACCTCAGGCTCCACTTTGGCTCACAGCAAGCTACTGTAAAATTCTACTTAGTGCCTGAACTTCAACCAGACGTGATCCTTGGACTGGACTTTCTCAAGGTGCACAAAGCCATATTGGACTTTGCCTCAAACAAACTGTCACTAGATTCCCGGAGGCAACTCACAGCTATAAACTCAGTCACTGTACCTCCTAAGTCAGAGATGATTTTGATTGCCAAGATTTGAGGTGACCCCCTTCCCCAAGGTGTTGTTGGCATTGTCACGGGATCCCCAGCTTTGCACTCCTCAGGTCTCCTTCCAGGGAACACCCTGTCTGCTGTTCATGGCAGTCCAGCATTCCAAAAGTGCTGCAACTTCACGGATGAACCAGTGGTCATCTCCAAGGGTGCCAGTATCGGAAAGTTTGTTTGTCTGTCTTCAGGGGATCAGCTTCAGCTTCTACCCAAACCTCAGCCTGGTTCCATTAAGAGTCATGCTGTCAGTACCATCACAACCACCCCCACTCCACAAGGAATTCACATGCTCTTCAGTCAGCATCTCTCTGCCTCAAAACTTCCAGCCTGTCCAACAGAGAAACAGCAAGTTCTGGAGTTTCTAGAAACCTACTTAGATGTCTTTGTCAGCTCTGATAATAAGCTCAGACACTGCGATACCCTGCAACACACCACTGAGGTGCAGCAAAACCAAAGGCCAATTAGTCAGAGAGCCGACAAAGTGGGACACAAATAAAAGCAAATCCTAGAGAACTTAATCACAAACATGCTTGAACAGGTCATTATTGAGGAATTCACAAGTCCCTGGGGTGCACCTTGATTACTGGTAGTCAAGAAGGACAAAGGCTATTGGTTTGTGGTGGACTACAGAAAGCTCAACACCCTCACAGTGCACGATGCCCAGCCCTTACCTACCACAGAGGACACCTTAGAGAGCCTTGGTGTGGCCAGGCCAGCTTATTTCACCACCCTAGATCTCCAGAGTGGACTCTACCAAGACACTATTGATCCAGCTTCATGCCCATACACAGCCTGGCACTGCCACTTGGGACTTTTCCAGTTCAAATGTCTGACTATGGGACTTCAGAACATTCCAGCCACTTTCCAATGCATCAAGAAATTGGTGTTACATGGACTGTCTTGGAAATCTTGCCTAGTGTACCTTGATGATGTTATCATCTTCAGCAGAACTTTTCAAGAACACCTCCAGCATCTCAAAGAGGTGTTCAAACACCTCAGGCAAGCCAACCTCAAACTCCATCTAGAGAAATGTTGCCTCACTCAGCATCAAATCCATTACCTGGGACATGTGATCAGTTTGCATGGCATCTCACCAGACCCAGATAAGCTTTCTGCAGTTAAAGACTATCCAGAACCTACAAACCTCAAGGACCTTAGTACTTTCCTGGGATTGTCTGGCTACTACAGAAAATTAATTTGCAACTATGCTAACATTACAGCTCCATTGTACGCTATCACAAAAAAGGGATATGACTACATATGGACTTACAAATGCAAAGAGGCCTTTGAAACCTTGAAAGACAAACTTATTTATTCCCCAGTATTGGCCTATCCCTGCTTTGACCGGCCATTCAGGTTTTACACAGATGCTAGTTCCTTTGCAGTGGGTGCTGTGCTGTGTCAAATCCAAGATGGAACAGAATGAGTTGTTTCCTATGCAGTGCACTCTCTTTCTGCAGCTGAAAAAAACTACGACATCACAGAAAAAGAATGCCTAGCCATGATCTTTGCTGTAAAGAAGTTTGACTGCTACCTTCACTACTCCTCCTTCACAGCTATCATAGATCACTTGGCACTCAGATTGTTGTTCAAAATGAAGGAACCAGTAGGAAGGTTCACCTGGTGGGTTGCCATACTGCAAGGCTACAATTTTGAAATCCAATACCGACCAGATCGAGTTCACTCCAATGTCAGTGCAGCAAGCCAGAGATGGTATCCCTCCGTAACAGCTTCTCCTGATGAAGAAGCCTGCTAACAAGCTCTTCTCTTCTACTGCACAGATGAGCTCCCCGTGGACACTCCTACAGCAGCTTAAATCACCTGCTGCTCCTAAATGCTTCTACAGAGAGAGAGAAGCACCAATCCTCACCTATTGCAAGCAGCTGAAGAGTTTCTTACAATCTCTAGCACTGAGATCTCCCTGGCCATGACTAAACTTCAAAAAGAACTGATCCTCAGTTTACAGACATCATCACTTATCTCAAGTCTGGAACTTTACCGCAACAAAAGAAACACCACCAGGAGGTACAGTTCTTTGCAGCACAGTATTTTCTCAATGACAGAGTGCTTTTTGCCATTTGGACCAAGGAAGGCAAGGGTCATCACGCAGACAGAACTCGTGTACAGATAGTTGTGCCAGCCTTTCTAGCCTCTGAAGTTCTTCAAGCCACTCATGCCTCTCCACTTTGTGGAGGTCATATGGGCATCCACAGAACTCTTGAAAAGACAAGGTTCCACTTCTTCTGGTCTCACATAAACAAGGACATTGTCCATTTTGTCAAATCCTGCCAGCCCTGTTCCCAAAGAAAGCCTCCCGCCAAACCAACCAAGGCACACATCATTCCAATGCCTGTAGCCACAGAACCCTTCCAAAGAGTCAGCACAGATATTCTTGGCCCCCTGGCTACCTATCCTGACTCCGGCGGCAAGTACATTCTTGTATTTGTGGACTATCTAACTAAATATTTGGAACTAATCCCATTAAAAGACATTAAAGCTGCTACATTGGCAAGTGCCTTCCTCAATACAGGCATTTGCCATCATGGTACCCCAGTGTACCTGCATTCAGACAGAGGCACTAATTACCTCTCATCCATTATGCGAGAAACCTGCAAGCTTCTCGACATCAAAAAGACTCATACAACCAGTTACCATCCACAGTGCAATGGACAAAGTGAGAGAATGATGTCGACCATTCTTAAGAAACTATCCAAATACCTGGATGAGACTTACAACATTTGGAATCAATTTGTTCCCTTCATTCAGTTTGCATACAACTCCAGCCGTTGTGTTGACAGGACAGAATATACCCCATTTTTCCTAGCTCATGGACATCACCCTAGAACACCTCTGGATAAAGATCTCTCATTGCTAGAGGTCCCAAAGTCAGCTATCTCCTTCATCATCCCAATGCTGGAATAGCTTGAACTTACTAGACGGGTTGCTATTGACACTCTGGGACAGAGAAAAATGGCAACGCAAAAAATGTCAGCAGCCAAGTGTCAAGATCCTTCATTTTCTGTGGGAGACATCTTATATTTGTAACAACCTGTCCTTGTTCCGGGCACCAGCAGAAAACTGCTTTGCCCCTGGACTGGGTCATTTTATATTGTGGAAAAGCTTCCCCCTGTTCATGTTCACTTGCTCCAAAAGTCAGATGGAAAGCTGGTACACAATAAAATCCACATCAACAGGTTGCAGCATGGGTACTTGCATAATTCCCTCCCTGATGATCCGAGTGCCCCAAGTAATGAGGTTTCCTTGGAACCTGCAATACTTTCACAAACTGAACTTCCTGCTGACAAATTGACAACAGTTTTACCACAACCTCATGGTATTGATGCTTATTGGCCAGATCCCGTTCTTCCTGTCCAACCAAATTAACTTTCTGGAACTTCTCAGCCCTTCTCAGCCTCTTGCATCTTCTCATGACTCCCTTGTACCCCAACCAGTGTACCAGATCGAGAAGATTCTGTGCAAAAAGTACATTAATGGATCTTGGTCATACCATGTAAAATGGTATGGGTATGACAGTGCTAGAACTCCTGGGTCCCATTTTCTGACTTGATTACATTCCATCAAGAACTAGTGCAAGCCACCCACTCAGCAATCCCAACTGACTGTTAAAATTGCAGAATCCAGTGAACTTATTATTCGGACTCAGTGCGGTGAGTCTGTCAATTCTTTGTCTTAACAATCTGCAAATTGCTTGTGAACTCCTGCATGATCTATCATTTTTTCCCTCTTCTAAATTTTAGCATTTTCAATCATTCAACTAATTGTCTTCTAGTAATGTCTCCACAATGCTGTTAAATGTTATCTTACTGTTGCAAAGCTTTTGCTACTTTTTACTGTTGTTCATGCATAATGATGTATTTACTTGTTCAAGTGGTACTCACTTTTACAATATCCGGGGTGATGTGGAGTACAGAGTTGAGCATGGGGCTAAAGATTAGCTGCTGCCCCTTTAACTAGGAACAGTAATGGGCAGCCAGTTATGGTCACATGTTATGCTAATTATTGTCCAGCAGGGGCTAGGGAATGGCAAATTGCTTTGTCCTCTGGTCAGTCTAGGATGTTCCCTGTGCTGATGAGATGTGCCTGTTTAAGCTCCTGTATAAACCTTATCCTGTTCATTATTTTATATGTCTTAGAAACATAGAAACATAGATTTTGATGGCAGATAAGGACTGCTTGGCCCACCCAGTCTGCCCATTTCCCTACCTATTGGATAAGCTGCAGATCCTAGTTAACCAGCAGCCTACTTCTTCCTACCCCCACCCCCTAGAATTGCCTTATGACTGTCCCATGCATGCTTGAATTCCACCACTGTTTATGACTCCACAACCTCCTCCAGAAGGCCATTCCATGCATCCACGACCCTCTCTGTGAAAAAATACTTCCTTAAATTACCTCTGAGCCGCCCCCTTCTATCTTCAAATTGTGCCCCCTTGTTCTTGCACACCTCTTTTTTTGAAAGATGCTACCCTCTTGGACTTTGTTGAGTCCCTTGAGATACTTGAAAGTTTCTATCATGTCCCCCTCTCTCTCCTTTCCTCGAGGCTATACATATTCAGCTCCTTAAGTCTCTCTTCATATGTCTTCCGGTGCAGGCCCTGCACCATTTAGTGCCCTCCTCTGGACAGCCTCCATCCTGTCTATATCCTTGCGGAGATTGGGTCTCCAGAACTGCACTGAGTACTCCAGATGGGGTCTCACCAACTGTCTGTACAGAGGATAATAACTTCCTGTTTTCTGCTGGTGATGCCTCTCCTATGCCATCCCAGTATCCCCCAGCCCTCCTTGCTGCCCTCTCACATTGTTTGCCCACCTTTAGGTCATCTGATATGACTATCCCCAGGTCCCTTTCCATTTTGTTGTTGTTAGTATCTCACCCCCATTGTATACTCTTCCCTGGGTTTTTATTTCCCAGGTGCATTACCATGCACTTCTTAGCATTGAATCTAAGCTGCCATACATTTGACCATTCCTCTAACCTTGCCAAGTCCCTTCTCATCCTTTTCACCCCACCTTGTGCATCAACTCTGTTGCAGATCTTTGTGTCATCTGCAAAGAGACATACTTTTCCTTCCAGTCCCTCTGCAATATCGCTTATAAAGACATTGAAGAGGACCGGTCCTAATACTGAACCCTGTGGTACCCCACTAGTAACCCCCTTTATTCAGAGGACTCACTTACTATTACTCTCTGTGTCCTATTCTCCAGCCAATTCTTTACCCAGGCTGTCATCTTGGGACCCACTCCCAGGCTGGCTAACTTGTATATTAATCTTGTGTGGGACTGTGTCAAATGCCTTGCTAAAGTCTAGGTAGGCCATGTCCACAGCCCTCCCTGATCTACTACTTTGGTCACCAGTCAAAGAAATCTATCAGATTTGTCTGGCATGACCTTCCGCTGTGAATCCATGCTGCCTAGGTCCTGAGCCCCTCTGACCTCTAGATACTCAACAATTCTTTCCTTCAAAGTGATTCCATCATTTCCCTACCACTGAGGTTAAACTAACAGGTCTGTAGTTTTCTGCTTCTGCCTTGCTCCCACTTTTGTGAAGGGAATCACATCTGCCCTTCTCCAGTCCTCGGTACCACCCATCCTCCCATGATTTGTTAAAGAAGGTAGTCAGTGGTGTCACTAGTTCTACCCTTAGTTCTTTTAGAATTCTGGGATGAATCCCATTAGGCCCCATTGCTTTGTCCACCTTCAGTTTTAAGAGTTCTTTCAAAACCCTTTCTTCTGTAAATGGGCTGGTATCAACTTCTGTATCCAGAGTGTTTCTACTGTTTGTTTTACTCAGTTTGTTCAGCACCTACTGACTCCTGCAGCAGAAGCACCAGTTGGGAAGGCAATATATCAGAGAAGATAAGAGGTTCTTTAGTGGAAGGCCAAATACCCAAATGCCACACTATATTGATGGCTGTGCCATTGCTCAGTTATGCCCAAATGATGCTGCATACCATTCTGTAAACAAGGCTTTCATGTAGTCTTTAAAGATTTTGTTGATCATGAGATTAAGAGGTTATAATGGGTTTGTACATGCAGTGGGCACTGACACAGGTTTGATGCTTAGTTCCTTGGGCTTATCAAGAGCAGGCTTTGTAGTACATTCATGGAAAAGGTGCATTATTAAAAGTGTGCACTGCTCTTGTGAAAGTTCATTCTCATTTTTAATTAAATTAAATTAATGTATGGCAAAAACTGATGCTATCAATTCCAGCATAATATTGCTGTTCACCCTATGATTCTTTGAGTAGCTTGTGGTTCAGTCAGGGAGGAATTTGAAAAAGACAGGTGGCAGTTTGCAGTCTTCTCGTGATAGATGATGCAGTGGGATAAAAAGCACTAGTTAAGGTGCAGGACAGTACTAGGGAGACCTGATGCTTGTCACTTAATCCAGTGACTTAAGCCTGCTTTGTGCTGGTTTCCTCCATAGTCCACTGAAACAGAGAATCAAATTGAATCCTCTTTAATCCATATATTAATGACCAGCTTAGCAGGGATGAGTTCCTGACTTGCAGTGTTTGACACCTGACTCTGGAAATTTTCCTTGTATGGGGAAAATCTTTAAGGACTTTGCAGCATGCTTTTTTGCCTTTCCTTTTACAGTACAATATTTAATTCATATCATGCTCACTGACACATGAATGGGACAGTACCCCCATTTCAACCTAAAGCTCCTGCTGATGAGCCTTGACAACCCCTATTGCCACTGCAATAACCACTTGAGCATTAACAGCAGCTCCTTCCCCATGTAAACTTTTATTAGTCTTTTTAGCCAGATCTTTATGTCCTCAATGAAGAGCATAGGGAAGTTTTTGGACTTTTAATGGATGTCTGTTGGGTTTTGGGTATGGTCAGGACAGGGTTTCACTTTACTGAGATACTCATACTTGAATTTCTTCAAAGTGCTTTTGTTTATGCTGCCTATATATCTGCTGTTTCAAAAAAGACAACTAGGAATGTGCAGGAGCTCTGTGTGTGTGGGGGGGGTATCATGGCAAACACTTGCTGACCTAAAAAGTTCAATCTACCTAATGCCATTTACTTTATCTATGTATTAGAGGCCTCCTAAGAGAGAAGCAGGATAATCCACCTACTGCACTCCTGTCTCCTGTGTAAAATACTGTTTGTGCCCCCAGCCCAACACTGAAGCACTGTCTGCCTACTACAAGTTGATATGTGGTGGGCAATTCACTAGGTACAAAGTCTATATGATGGCATGGGATAGGACCTGGGTTTAGAGATCTCAGTGGACACCTAGAACAGGGCCATACAGCAGGCATCCAAGTGTGCACAATCTAACAGACTGTGCCAGATCCATTACAACATCATGTATAGGACCTATGTTTCCCCTTACAAACTTCATAGGTGAAAGCCTAAAGTGAGTCACACCTGCCCCAAATGTGGTTAGGCAGTAGGCACGTTTGAGCACATGACTGTGCCTTGCTCAAAGATCCTGGCATTTTGGAGGGAGAGATATATAATATTATGAAGGGTGGTATTGGCACCAAATTTCTGGATACACCCCTGGAATGGATACTGGGGGCTGAACCCATATATAGAGGGAAAGATGGCAACCCTCTGTGGCAGCTGGCATTATTTAATACAAAAAAGATGATAATGCAATACTGGGTAAGGAACAACCTCCCTCCATAGCCTAATGGTTGGCTAATTTAATGGATTATATGAACATAGAAAAGACACAGTTGAGCACCAATGGGGAGGGAGAGAAGTTTGCAACACTCTGACATCCATTTATTCAAGCCCTTGACAATGGCACCATCGCAGCGTGAGAGTAATCGCAAGTAACTAGGAAGCCTTGGATAGCATAGGCTCTTAAAGTAAACTTGCTAACCAATGACAAATTAAAAGTAAGGGCATGGGAACAGGTTGTTAAGAATGCATCTGTCTTATCAAATAGAATGAAGTGTTTTTGCAGTGTGTATATGTACATTGCATTGTCATATTTGTGCACTGTCTGTAACTGCCAAGAAAACTTCAAAATAAAGTTTATGAAAAAAAAAACTGACAGTTTTTATCCCATCGAATTCCAAGGCATACTTTCCCTCTTCAAACCTCACATCAGAGGTATAGTTTTTGCATTCAGACCATGGCTACTTGTTTGGTGGTGGGATACTATATAGTTCACGTATGACAGTTTCAGCAACATGGATAAAGACATTGGCACTGTCATTGACAGCTTCTGATGGATTTTGGATGAAGGAGCCACTGATACAAGAGCATATTGTTAAACGAAAGATCAGAAGACAGTAAATAACTGGTTTACATGCAATCAGTTAGGTACTGTATTAACAGCCAGCAGGTGAGCGAATGTTTAAATAGGCAGGTCAACAGGAATTGCACTGACACCTTAGGCATGAATATAATTAGCACAAATTGGTGTGCAATTGCAGTAGCATAAATTAAACACCAAATCTTACAGAAGTTCTACAGCATATCTTGATATATTCAGAAATATCAAAAAAATCCTACTGAAATGAATGGGGATTTCCTGTGATATATCATGATATTCTGCATCATGGCACTGGCTACCAGTGTAATCTTTGAAACTGAACTGAATGCAAAACTTTGGCATCTGGGTATTCCAAATAGAGAACAAGGTTATTAGAATCCAGTTGGCCTTGAACGCTGCTAAGATAAGAAGCACCAATAGCTAATCCACATGGACAAAAGGCATAATTCTGAAATACTCAAAATGTGCAACTCAGTTCTATCTACCCAATTCAAAAGTATAACTTATGTTTGGCTACAGAAGATAAGCATTAATATCTTTTTTGTAATGCAATGCACATATAGTGGAATCTGAGAGAAAATATGTCAGTTCAAATTCAGTAACAAAAAGTGAAAAGTGATGCACACAGGGAAGAGGAATTTACAAACAGAGTACTGGATGAGGGGGTGAGGCTGGCCACAACATCAGAGTAAAGGGACTTGGGGGTCATCATTAATGATTCTCAAATGATCCAGCCAGTGGAATAAAGCATATAGCAAGACAAGAATGCTGTGATGCATGGAAAGGGGGTTGACAGTGGAAGGATGGAGGTGATGTTGCCCATTTACAGATCACTGGTGAGACCTCTCCTGGAGTATTGTGCCCAGTTCTAGAGTCCATATCTGAAAAAGGACAGGGATAAACTAGAGTCTGTGCAGGATAGGGTCATCAGGATGATCTGAGACTAGTAGGGCAGATCCAATGTGGAACAGCATGAGGCCCTTACAGGCGATAGGAAATAGTTTCTTTACGTAACTAGATACCCTCCTGTTGCCCTATTAGAGTCTATCAAATAATCTTGTATGTTTTGGACCTTTTTTGTTAAATTAATAATCTAATTTTATTGCCTTCGTAACTAGAGTGAATCCCTTTCTCCTCAGTAGTTGCTGCTCTCTATCTTTTCATATTGCCTGAAAATTCTGTAACATCAATAACACCATTCCATGCCATTCAGAAAAATTGCATGGAATAGTGTTACTGATCTCATGGAATGTCTTAAAAATATGAAAAGGAGCACCCATAACTTCCTCAGGATCTATTGATCTATTGTAATACACTGAAAATAAAAAAAAAATACACAGGCACCCATTCAGTTGGGTTTTTCAATGTACATATAGTACCCAAAGAACCATTCAAAAAGACAAAAAAAATACTGATCTAATTATACAAATAAAACCACTTACATATATTGTGTGAAACCATATGTAAAACCATGTAAGCATTTTTAAATAGATAAACTTGTAATGCATAATTTGTCAATTATTAATATAATAAATATATAAAGGAACTATCATGAATCAATAACCCACCTATTAATTTGACTCTGCTTCTTCCAGTCACTAATCTTGTCTGGTCTTAGGTCCAATCAGGTAAAAAATATACAATATTTACAGTCTTAAAAGTAAAACAAATACATAGTATTACCATTAAGGCAAACAGTGATACATATCTGGAACAGGTGTCTTGTTACATCAATTTGGGAATTATGTTCAATGAGGAAATGATCTTCACAGAACATATTGGTTTGTTAGTTGATAGGGTGAGTAAAAGAGTGGGATCCCTTCAGAGAACATCCAATCGTTCAACTAAAGTAGCAGGAAAAAGGTTGCTGAACAATTAATACTCCCCGTATTGACATATGAGGATCTAGTATATCGAACTGCAAATAAAACACTTTTAAACAAATTAGACATAGTGTATAATATAATTATTAGATATGTTCTGCAGTGTGAGACAAACACACTCCATTGTGTGCTGCTGACTACACTACAGTGGCAACCACTTGAGACTAGATGTGCTAAAACGTGGCAAAAATTTATTTATAAATATCACATCGAAAATCCAGAGCATTATATAAATAATGGTTTGTTCAGAGGGAGTGATCAACAAAACTTAAGGTTAAAGAGAACCTGTCGATTAAATAAGATTTCCATTCCAGTCAATAAATACAAATATGGAGAAAAGACCTTACGTTATCAAGTTACTATACACTGGAATAACTTGCCTTATACATCACGTTCATTTCCAGTGTATAGCCAGTTTCTATGAGAATTGGAAGCATTAAGTCCTGTCATTTGTCTATGTTATAAGTAATGGTACAGTAGTAGCACCAAATTAGTCAAAGAACTGTGAAACCTTTAGTTAGGGATTTTGTTTTGTTTGTTAGTGTGTTCACTGTAACCCAGAGAGGGTTGTCTCATCTGACAGTGTAGTTGACAATCTACCAGATGACACTTAAGTACTGTAATAGGAACTGGCCTCTTTCTGTAGGTGTAACAAAAATAATTTTAGAGGATTTTTTTCCCTGAATTTTGTGAAGGATAAATAGGGAATCCCCCAAAATTGCTTGAAAAATTTGGCGATACTATTGTGTAAATGGAAAGTGAGAGTTCTGAGGGATGGTATGGGAAGAAAGTAGTAATACATTGTTCTGGTATTGTTATGTATGGCAAACTTATTCTGAATGTATTGATTGTGAGTGTTCTGAGGGATGACATAGGAAGAATGGAGTAATAAACTGTTTTCGGTATTGTCATAAATGTAAAACCATTTTATAATTGTATGTATGTTTTTTAAAGTATAGACAACAAGTTAAAAACAGGACAGTCGTGTAAACTAGGCCTTCTGGCCTAAAGATTTGTTTTTCTTGTATAAAAATAAAGTTTTTGCTACTACTACTAATGCCTTTTTTCCTCACAGTTTGAACACCTCACCTTATTATTTTGTTATTCTTTCTCTGTATGAAGTTTTAATCCTTTACTTCCATAACTCCCTATAAAGAAATTAATTTAATGGCCATGTTTTAATAATGCATAAAAAATATATAATGTATGGTAGAATGTTGTTACCTGGTAAAATCTTTTACCGGGCTTGTTATACCATTGATGTGGTGTCACTTAGTTGTTAACCCATCGAAGGTACGTCACATTGATGGTATAGCAACATGGATCAGGATCATGCATGCACCTTACGCAATCCTCCAGTCTTCCTGAACTGGCAGTGGCAGTGAATGCTGGACCCGGTAGGGAGTGGCGATGATGAAAAAAAACTTAGTAAAGATCCAATCATTATTTTCCTGTTTATGTGGACCGTACACTATAAAGTATAATGTATGGGTCCACTGTCATTAACAAAGCATGTGTACCCATCTTGAGGTCACCATGGTGGCCAAAACCTCTCGAGCTTCGCTCTTGAGGTTTAAATGGTCGCCGTGGCAACCTCTCAGTGGGGGCACATGCTTGTTAATGACAGCAATCCATACATTACGCTCTATGTTATATCCAACATAATTAAAAATCACATCTTTTTAACCCTCAAGTACCACAACCTTACCAATTAAAAAACATATAATAGTACTTACAATATGAAGCCACTGGCTTCTGTATGTCAAACAACCTATAAGTGAATGTAAAAATGGATTCTGTATGTCCCATAACGTGTAAGTGAATGTAAAAAAAAATGTTCTTAATGCTACCAAATTGCTTCATGTATAGTACTTTTTAAGTTACATACCATACTGTATCTCAATAAATTCCTAATGACATCCTTAATTTAGATAAGTCAACCTATTTTGTTCCTCAATCTGTTTTTACTCAAATCCATTCTGATGTCAAAATGGAGAAGTCAGTCACCATTAGTAGCAGTATTCTCTCTCTCTCTCTCTATATATATATATATACATATATATATATATATATATATATATATATATATATATATATATAATACACTCTTTGTATACACCAAGAGTGTATACAGTATATATATATATTTACACAATGGGTGTGAGAGCAATATCAGTGTGATAAACTCAGTTATTTCCACTGGAGTGAGATATCGGAAGTTGATGTCAGCAGAGTTAAAATATCTGCCATTTATTACACCCACACAAACCCGCACTAAATCGGTGCTAACCTGCGCAAACTGTGCAAACCACACAAAGCTGCACAAAGCTGCACAAATGGTAACTTTTGCAACAATAGGGGCCCCCATTGTATAAATCAGACATGTAATGTGCATTCGTGTGATATGGAAAATATTTTCAATCCTGCAGAGTGACCCCTGGATTCTCACTCATGTCTTGGCCACTCATGAATCTAGAGGTCACTCTAGAAGAGTGAAAATATTTTCTATATCACATTCATGCCCATCACGTATACACTCTTGGTGTATACATTTATGGTCCTTCATAATTAGTAACTTCTTTTTTGGGTGCCCATGTACTGACTAGTATTTGAGAATAAGGCTTACAAAGTTTAAAACTGACATTAATATCTGTTAAGAGTAGCTAAACATTTTTACATAACCATTGTTCTTAAAACATGAGTACATTATCACTTATAAGACTTACATCATGTAAGTTAATACAGATCTTAAAGTGCAGTTAGTATTTCAAATCAAAGCCTCCACTAAATATACTTATGCAAGCAATAAGACACAATGAGGTATGTGTTAGACAGTTCTAACTCAGGGCTAGGGGGCATAGTGATGCACGAGGCCACAGGCCAAGTGTGTCAAGCCCCCTAGCTGTGCATTAGAACTGTCTAATACACACCTCAGAATGTCTTATTGTGCTTATAAAATGGGCTTTTCTATATTATATGGATGTAGAGTTCATAATGTTTATGTTTAAATAGAAAGAAATTCAAATCTTTACTATTTTTTTATGTAAAATAGTTCCTCCACCTGCAATACATTGTTTTTTTGGGGGGGTAGGCCCTTGGAGTTTTGTCCCATAGTGGCCACTATAGTTTTGCATGGTTGCATGGTTGCTCTGGTTACCAGGTGCACCCCCCCACATACACTCCATCATCAGGAGATGCACAGGAGGATATGTGTGTGTGTGTGTGTGTGTGTGTGTGTGTGTGTGTGTGTGTTGCTCATTTTATTATACTTATGTATTATTCACTTCTGCTCCATTGTAATGAAAGGCTAGTTGAGGAGCCAGCTATGAGCGAGATTGGGTGAAGCAGGATTCAGGAACAATGGCAGTGCTACAGCGAGTGCCAGTACATCAATTATTTGACTCAAAAAAGAAAATAAACCAAAACAAAAAACCCAGCTTGTGTATCCTGCAGCATTTATGTTGAGAACTCCAAGGAGCAAGTGGAACACTGCTTGAGGTGGGAAGGGTCAATGAGCAGCTGAGCTGGGGGTTGAAAGAGTAGACTGTAAGAAAAGAAAAGAAAAAAATGGGGTTTAGAAAAAAATTAGGTTCTCCTGTACCACAATGGAGAGTTGTTTTTCTTTTTTGTGAATTGTGTTCTTTGAGGCTAGCACCAACTTCAGGAGAAGCAGGACACGCGGGTGAGGCTAGAAGCGAGTTCAGAGAAGCAGGTTACGGGAGCAAGGGCAGTGCTGCAGTGAGGGCTAGCAAGTCAATGATTTGAATTAAAAAGGAAAATACTGTGAAAAAAACAGCTTGTGTGTCCTGCAGCATTTGTGTTGAAAACTCCAAGGAGTGAGCGGAACACTGGTTGTGGTGGGGAGGGTCAATGAGTGGCTGAGCCAGGGTTTGAGCAAGCAGACTATAAGCAAAAAAAATGGGGCTGAGAAATAAAGTTTCCTTTAACACATTGGAGAGTTCTGTTTCTTTTGAGAATTGTATGTGTTCTTTTTTGAGGTGAAATGGCACAGTTATTCTGTATATTTCAGTGTACTGTGATCCTGGGCTGTGATATTTCTCGGTAATGAGGAGACAAAAAAAAGGTGACCAAGTCATTTTTTTAACATTCTATGGCCCTTCAACATTCTATGGCTCAAGGATTTTACTGCAACTTGCTTGGTAGGACTAGTTTTTTGCCATGCATTAGACACTTCTAACGCACAGCTAACAACCAATCAAATTGCACAAAATCCATTGCCCATTCTATAAGTAGGCATAACCATTACAGACTCAAAACAAACTCATGTCAGAGTCAATATGGCTGTGAAGAGTTGTTAGGAACAGCAAGAGTGTTGAAAAGAATATGTGGTGCTTGCGCTGCACTGGAGTTTTCTAAGCAGTAATTTCTGGTAAATGTGCCTTAACCATATTAATCTCAGTGCTGGTAGACTACTTCTGGTTTTCTCCTGATTGTAGTAGGTGGGGGTAGTAGTAGTCTTAAAGTGGTAGCTGCCAGTGGTGGCACTCTCTGAACAAAAAGTGGTACCCATGCTCATCTGCGCATTTTAGAAATGTCCCCTTTCCTTGTTTTTGTTGTAAAAAACTGACCTACTGTATTTACCACAATAACAAGGACTCAGTTATGTGGTAAATAGGTCTGTTGCAAACCCATAATCATGTTCCTCACTTGATGCGAGGGGGGGGGTTGCAATAGATGTACAGTGGCAGTCATAGATGCATAATATTGTTAAACAGTAATCAACTGTAAGTAAAAGCTTTTTTTTTTGAATGTGTGCTTTCTTAATGTTGTCAATACCAGTCCACCCATTCTGTACTCTGCCGTTGGATTTCTGTGCCCCAAGTGCATTATTTTACATTTTTGTGTTGAAACCTATCTGCCATACCCATGACCACTGTTCAAGTCTTCTAAGGTTTCTGCTCATACTTTTCCATCCTGCTGCAGATCTGGGAATAATCATGCAGAATCAAACCTTCCCTTCCTGCTCCTTTGCAATTAAACTTATAAAGACATTAAAGAGGACTGGGTCCAGCACTGATCCTTGAGGTACGCCCTCATCACCCTCCCTTTCTTGGGGTGAACTCCATTTACTACCAGCCTCTGTCACCTATCCCCAAACAATTTCTTATCAAACAGCTGCATTTTTTTCCTCTGATCCAATACAGTAGAAGTCATGCAGAAGCAAAGTAATTTTCTCAGAATGTATAAAAGTTACACATACACAACAAGCAGGAAAGTTGTTCAGGACAGAAATACCTTTCAAATAAGCCTATTCACTAAGTTGCACTAATTACATTTTTTTTAAAATATGGCCATCTGATTATCTGAATTTTTCTTTTTCTTTACAATTTTCACCTTTTTGATGGCTATATTTACAAAAATATAATGAATTCAGATTAGTGACTACCCTCATTTGAAAGTTCTTTGTGTCCTGAACAACTTTCATGCTGGTTCTATATGTGTAACTTGTATACTTTCCTGAGATATTTACATCTGTATGGCATGACTCCTAATATATTCGCTCAGAGAGAAAAAAAATTAGGCTGTTTGGAAGTGCAGTAGGCGTCATACTAACATACTAAGAAGCCAGCAGAAGAAGGCCATTTGGTCTATCTAGTCTGTTCATATTGCAGGGTCCAGAGATTGAACTACTGTCCGTGCCCCCAATCCCCACTCCTCCCATTCTCCCTACCCATGATCCTTACCTTCCCCCTATGTCTATCCCAGCCTCTCTTGAAGCTGCCCACTGTGTTCAATGACATCACCTCTTCTAGTAGCGTATTCCAAGTGTCCACCACCCTCATGGTGAAGAAGTACTTCCTGACCTCCCTTTTAAACCCCCCACCCTCCAGCTTAAGGCTGTGCCTCCTTGTGTTATGATTGTCACTCAATTTAAAGAGACCCTCCCAATGTACCTTATTTAACCCTTTCAAGTACTTCAAGGGCCCAATCATGTCTCCTCTCTCTTATGTCCTCCAGGGAGTACATGTTCAGTGCCCTCAACTGCTCTTCATATACCTTACCCTGCTGACCTGCTATCATCTTTGTATCCCTCCTCTGTATCTTCTCCAGCAAGTTAATGTCCTTTTTGAGGTGTTGGCACTAGTACTGAACTCCACACTCTAAATGTGGCCTTACCAGTGATCTGTACAAGGGTAGTATAACCTCCTCTCTCCTACTACTTATCCCCCTACTTATGCATCCCTGCATCTTGTTTGCCCTTGTTGCTGCTTTCTTGCACTGTGTGGAGTGCTTCAGGTCACTAGTGATCATCACTCCTAGGTCCTTCTCCTCCTCTGATGCAGATGTCAGGACTCCACCCAGGTTGCACTCTGTCTTAGGATTCTCCAATATGCATAATTTTGCATTTCTTGGCATTGAAGCCAAGCTACCAGATCCTGGACCACCTCCCCAGCTTTTCAAGGTTATCATGTAGGTCCTGTATCCCTTCAACTTTGTTCACTCTCCAGCAAAGCTTGGTGTCATCAGCGAATAGGAAAATTTGCCCTTTATACCATCCCCAGTGTCATTGATGAAGATATTGAACAGCACTGGCCCCAGCATCGAGCCCTGCGGTAGCCCACTGGTGACTTCTGGTGCCAGATAACTCTCCCCCCACAGCCACCGTCTGGGTTCTGTCCCTCAGCCAGTTTTCCACCCATCTGCCCATCTTATCCCCAACCATGAGATCCACCAACTTCCTGATCAACCATTTGTGGGGCGCAGAGTCAAAGGCCTTGCTGAAATCCAGATAAAGGATGTCTACAACTTGGCTCTTTTCTACTGTCTTAGTGACACAGTCAAAGATGTCAATCAGATTTGTTTGACATGACCCCCCATGAACCCATGCTGCCTTGAATCCTGGAGACCATGCTCCTTTAGATATTCTACCAACCTTTCCTTTAGTATTGTCTCCATGAGCTTGCCCACAATTGAAGTCAGACTTACTGGTCTGTAATTTCCTGGATCATCCTTGGGACTGCTTTTGTGGAGGGGCACCACATGTGCTGTTCTCCAGTCCTGCAGTACCATGCCTGACTCTAGTGAACTATTAAATAGCTCTGTCAGTGGCTCTGCCAGCTCCTCAGCCAGTTCCCTTACTACCCTTGGATGTACCCTGTCTGGGTCTGGAGATTTGTCCACCTTTAATGCTAGCAGCCCATCCCTCACTCTATCCTCCTCTATCACTGCATCTGTGTTCCCCTCTCCCTTTTATCCTCTTCTCCCTCCTGAAGGCACTGATTAGTCCTTCTCCCTGGTGAAGATGGAACAGAAGTAGTCATTTAGTATCTTTGCTTTTCCCCCATTATCCTCCACCCACTCCTACCCTTTCTTAAGCCTAACAGTCCCTTCCTTCTTGTCTCTTTTTTCACTTATATAGGGAAAAAAAGACTTCTCCCCCTTTTTACTTCATTCCACTATCTACATCTCCTTCTGTGTTTTAACTTACTGGACTTCCGTACTTGCCTCACTAGCCAACCTTAGGTAATTTCCACATCCAACTCTCTCTCGGTCTTCCTGAATTTTCTCTAGGCCAGGCACATTTCTCTTACTGCAACTCCAGAACTGAACCAGTTGGGTGATTTGGCCCTTGTGTTCTTACCCCTGAGCCTAACAGACTCCTCAGTGGCAACCAGTATTCCTTCCTTAATGATGAACCACCTTTGGTCCACCCTCATATCTGCTCTGATGCCCACCAGGTGGCTCCTTAGTACTTCACCCATTTTCCTGAAGTCCGCCCTTCTAAAATCCAAGATTTTGATCTTAGTTGGGATGCTTTCCCTGCCCATATCTAACTTGAACCACATTGTGCAATGGTCACTCCCACCCAATTGCTCCCTGATCATTATTTCCTGTACATGCTCCCAATTTGTGAGTACAAGATCAAGAATTGCCTCTGCTCTTGTTGGTTATGTGATGCCCTGAGTCAGGAAACCACTCTGCAGTCCTTCCAGGATCACCTGACTCCTAGCACATGTTGTGGGTGGTATTCTCCAGTTCACCTTGGGCAGGTTGAAGTCCCCTATATTAATACCTATCCTTTCCCTGCAGCTTCCAATATTTGTCAGCTCAGTTCCCTGTCCCTCTCCTCCTCATCCTGTTTGGGTGGTCTGTAAACCACCTCCAACCTCACCTTTCTCACTTTATTGGACAGCAGCTGAACCCATAATGCTTACACCTCCCCTTCCACCAACTCCTCCATCATGCAAGTTATTCCCTACCTGATATAAACTGCCACCCCTCTCCCTTCCTGACTACCATGTCCCTTCTTTATTGTTTATATTCAGGGATCACACGATCCTAGTCTTGGAGTGATGATGCACAAGTCTCAGTTATTGCCACTATGTCCACCCTCCTGTCTGCTAGTAGTGCCTGGAGATCATCCATCTTGTTTCCAAGACTCCCCTCATTCAGAGACACCACCCTCCACCTAGAATCTGACCTTCCTTCTATTCTTCTCTTCACATTGTTCCCCTCTTTCATGCCAAACAATGTTAATATCTCTAAAAGTAAATAAATTACACATAAGCAAACAGCATGAAAGTTGTTCAGCACAAAAAGGACTTTCAAATGAGGGTAGTCACTAATCAATTTCATTATAGTTTTTTAAAATAGCCATCAGAAATGTAAATTTTGTAAGAACAAAAATGGAAATACAAGTAATAAGATTACCATATTTTACAAAATATAAGGAATTCAGGTTAGTGTATACCCTAATTTGAAAGGTCATGTTGTCCTGAACAACTTCCATGCTGGTTGCTTTTGTGTACCTTGAATAGTTTTAAAGCTATTTACATTTGACTGGAATGTGTGCACATTCGTTAAAAATTCTGCACAATGCCTTTGGCTTCTCAGAGTAAAGCAGCCTGGAGTTCTGTCTCCAACATTCTAAATACACAGTAGGCCTGAATGAGGTAAAGCAGTCATGATGACAGATAAACAAGCTGGTCTGATCTACTCAGCAGAAAGAATTTCATTCAACTGGTATAGTGATTTGCAAAAATGAAGCTGTTTGGATGTGCAGTAGGAGTCATGCCAAACAGATGTAAATATCTCTCAAAGTATACAAGTTAAACATACACAACCATTATGAAAGTTGGGCAAAAAGACCTTTCAAATGAGCCTATTCATTAAGCAAGCAATAATACCCTCCAGGGTGGGCGGTATTGGGCAATACCGGACCGCCCAGGGACGTAATGAGGCCGGATGCCGCAGGTGGGAGGCCTTATAGCCCTGGAAGGTCCAGTATTGCCCAATACTGCCCACCCTGGGGGTTATTATTCTGCTTAGAAAATGGGCACTGTGGAAAAAAATAGTTTAATAAACAAAAATGTTATGAGTTTTAAATTAGTTTTTTAAATAAAATAGTTCCTCCACCTATAGTAGAATGATGTGTGTGTGTTTTTTTTTGTCTGATTGTTATGGTCACACACACACACACACACACATACACACACACACACCCAGAGTCAAGTTTCTTTGTAGACAGTTGAATTTCCCTCCTGCAAACACCCACAGAAATGTACAGGCTGTGATGTTTTTTTTTGTATACTGGCATCAGTTTGTTGCCCCCCCCATTGAATCGCACTCGGGACACCTGACAGCTGACACCAAGATACTACTGGTCACCCCTCACCCCCAGCAATGAGAGAAGAATGGACAATGTAGCAGCTTTCATTTATTCTTTATTTTTTAAACTGCAGGCTTGACAGTAGGTGGCTATGTGGAGGATGTAGTCATGAGAGATCAAAAGTATTGTGTGGCATCATGGTGGTCAGCGGAGCTCAGCATGTTTAACAGAAATCCTGTGTCTGCTGCAAATGGTGTACAGATTAAAAGTAATTTTGATTTGGTCATGGAGGGAACTAGCAGGCAGCATCGAGACTAGTTGATCTGATAAATGGCTTTACTGTTTTTGTGTCACCTGTTACATGAGTGGAGCAGGTGGTGGAGCTGTTCACTCATATTGGCTGTTTCTAGGAGTGCAGTCACAGAAACTGTTAATGGTCAGGTCGGGGGATCTAAAGGAACTGCTCAGTCAAAGTGGTCACAGTCCACTGTAAGGTAGGCAGAATAAATGATGTTGATCTGTGCAGAGAAACTGTACTGCTTGGAAAGGGGGCAGACAGAAATGTTTGTAGGTCTGTTTATAGGGTGTGTGAGAGACGGCTCTTGTCTGGCAGGGGCAGGCATCCACTTTGAATTTATATTTGTCACCATGGACTACAGATGACTGAGCAGTTGAGCTGGGTTGTAGTACACGCTATCTGGTTCATTGAAAATGGACGTTTTTGTTTTAACTATGGTTTGTATCAGAAGCTGTTGAACACTGTGGTGTGGTGCAGTTCAGCCACAAAAGTTCTTATTTTTCAAAACTGCTGTTTCATTTTAGGAGAGTGAGAGGGTATGCGCAGGAGGGAGGAGTGAGAGTGCTGCTTGCTCTTGTATACAAAATAAAATGATGGGGCATGGGAGAACTGGGCATCGTGACTAAAGAAAGAAGGAAAAAATCTTTTATGCACAAGTATGATGTGTGTTTTTTGTGGCAGTTGATTATGGAGCATTTGGGGCCAGTATGACTCGCTTAGTGAGACAAAAAAAATGGTGGACAGTTTAAAACAAAATAAGGGGTTTTTAGCCAATTAGAAACTAGGCCGGGCAGAAATATTCTGGTGATGGGGTTGGTTGTGCTGGTACTTTTAATAGCCGGGCATCTATTGTCTGATAGATGCCCAGCTAGAGAAGTCCCTCAGCCAATCAGAAGCCTGAATTACTTTTACCCATTTTCTAAGCTACACTAATTATATTTTTGAAACTATGGCCATCTGATTACCTGCATTTAAATTTTTCTTCACAATGTTTACCTTTTTGATGGCTATATTTAAAAAAATAAAATAAATTCAGATTAGTAACTACCATCATTTGAAAGGTTGTTTTGTCCTGTACAACTTTCATGTTGGTTGTGTATGGGTAGTGCTGTGTGGAATTTTCAAATTCTGGCAGAATGAAATTCCACTGAAATTCCTCCAAATTCCATCGGAAATGGAATAGTGGAATTCCACAGCACAAAATAGTTGCAGAATGATTTTCCACAAAAAATCATTGTTCCTCAGAATATTATTCTGTGGATCTCAATATTTTCCTCGGAAATTGTTGCAGAATTATTTTCCGCTGAAAAAATACTGTTCCCTGGAATATTATTCTGCAGATCATACAGTAGTAGGCAGAATTCCACAGGTAAACAAGTAAAATTCCAGTGGAAATTCTGCAGGTGGAATGGTCATTTCACACTAATTCCACCGGTGGAATTCTACATGCTGCACAACACTATATATGGGTAGATTGTATATTTTCCTAGATGTTTACATTTATTTGGCATTGTAGGAATAAATCTTGTCAAACTAATCTGCTTCAGTTCTTTGAGCCCATTAGCTCTGCTATTGACAAGAGTTTATCAGTGGATGTTTTGTTTCTGGATTTTAGAAAGGCATGCGACACTATATCGCACAAAATCTTGGTTGATTGCCTTATGAGGATAGAAATTGACTCACATATAATTCATTGGATTATATCCTGGCTTCATAACAGGAAGCAGAAGGTTGTTATTCGAGGGTTTGAATCTGATCTAAGTGATATGACCAGAGGAGTGCCACTAGGCTCAGTATTGGGCCCTATTCTTTTTTAACATATTCGTGTCATCCATGCAGACTGAAAATTCTGCACGGATGTGCAAATATGCAGATGACTGCAGAATTGGTACAATAATCACTGACTGTGCTTCCAGTATACAATTCCAGGAAAATATAAACCAATTAAGTACTTGGGCAGAACATTCTCTTATGAGATTCAATGTTAAAAAATGCAAAATTATGCATATTGGACATAACAACATGGAATATAAATACACTTTATATAATCAAACATTGGAAACAATAACCTCTGAGAAAGATTTGGGTGTTCTTTTTAGTAATGGCTTAACATTTGAATTACACACTAAACAAAAGGTAAAATACTGTCGTAAAATTTTGGGTTGCATTCTTCAAAATATAAAGAGTAGAAAAACTGATGTATTCATTCCTCTATATAAAAGTCTTGTAAGAACACTTATAGAATATTGTATGCAAGTTAGTGCTCCTCAAACAACAAAATATTCTAAAATGATTGAGAAAATATGAAGAAAAACTACAAAAAAACCATAGGTATTAATGATTTAGGTTATTCTGAAAGATTAGAAAAATTTAGACTCTATTCAATGAAGTACAGATGACTTAGAGGTGATCTATGTCTAGCCTTTAGAACTATCAGAGACCCTTTCTTGAAAGGGACAATAGGAATTACTATTAAGGTAAAAAGTAAACGCACTAGATCCCATAATATGCAAATGACTGGTGAAACAAGTAATTATGTAAAAAGAACAAGATGGTTTACACAAAGAATAATATCTAGCTGGATTAAGCTACTACAAACAGTGATACTATTGATATATTGAAAAGAAAAGTAGACATTTTTATGGGGAATATTAAATATGAATTCCACCCTTAGGTTGGGTGGCAAGTTCTTTAAAGGGCTATTGCCTGTTTGAACTTGTAAATCACATTATGAACCTGTGAACCTATGACTCCTACTGTGTTCACTCAGAGAGAGAGAGAAACAAATGATGTTGTTTGGAAGTGTAGTAGGAGTCATGCCAAAGAAATGTAAATATCTCTACAAGTATACAAATTCCACATACACAACCAGCATGAACATTGTTCAGGACAAAAAGACCTTTAAAATGGGGGTAGTCACTAATCAAAATTCTTTATATTTTTTAAAAATATAAATTCAAATCCAGTCTCCATCACATCCTGTCTGCATCTAGCTCCTGTGACTGTCCTTCCTAATTGTTCTCCCCTCTCCTCTTTGCTCTTTCCACCTAGAACTTAACCCTCTCCCCTTAACTCCCTCTCCCATACACCCACTCATCGTCCCCTACTCCCACCCACCTTCCCTACCCTCTTGTAACACTTTAATTGATATTTGACAAGTGCCTATGGCTGCACCCCACAAGTGTGTCTCTCTTCCATACAGTATTAACCGTGTTACCAGACCTCCTTCTGGCATTTTTGCCACTGCATTGAATGTCTAAAACTGTAGATAACTGCATGTAGCCCCCTGTTATACTGCTATTCAATGTCTTGTTTGAATTGTACCTCATCCGATGTGGGACCTCTGTAAAAGAGCCTTGGCTCAAAGGTACTTGTAGTCCTAGATTCAATAAATAAAAATAAATAAATAAAAACAGCCATCAGAAATGGAAATTTTGTAAAAACAGAAATGGAAATATAGGTAATAAGACTACCATAGTTTAGAAAATATAAGGAATTCAGATTAGTGACTGGTCTTTTTGTTCTGAACAACTTTCACTTTGGTTGTTTTTGTGCACCTTTAATAGTTTTAAAGATATTTAGATTTGTTTGGAATGTGTGCACATTTGCTAAGAAATCTGCACAATGCTTTAGGATACTCAAAGAAAAACAGCCTGGAGTTCTGTCTCCAACATTCTAAACAGAAAGAAGGGAGTATTTGCATAGTGATTTGTAGTTGTGGAAGGATACACTAGAAACTCCAAAAATGTGTGCCACGGTATCCCATTTTTCCAGCTAAAACAAGATGGTTGTAGGCTCCGCTCACAGCCATAAAAATCACTCTCTTACCTGCCTTCTCCACATTTTAAAGTAAAGTGTAGGCACTGGCAGTTTCAGCCATGCCCCTCAAATGAGAGTGTGGTTACTGTGAGCTCCAAACTGTCAGCACCTGCATACTGAATCCTGTTAGCCTTTCTAGTGAATTTTAATAAAGACCTAGGTATATTATTAGAATAACAAGGCAAGAAGATCACAATCTACAGTAATGTTAGAGTGATACCTGCAATTAAAAACAGCCTCTGACTCAACTGTCACAACAGGACTGTCTGTTTCTTTACACATATTTAAATTTATTAACTTTCTATTTGTGGTTAAAGTGCTGCAAAAATCAGTGACAACTTATACCATGACATTTGTTTTTCTCCAGTTAAGCTACCTATGTTCTTCAAGCTCATGTTCCCATTCATATTGACTAAATGTTTCCCTATGTATTCAAGCTGCTATCTTCTATCTCTTGAGTTAAAATGATTGTGCTGTGGTTGCCATGGTTACAGTGGCATTTATGCCACTAGTAATAAACTTACAAACAACCTATATATTTTATAACTAAATGAAGCAATAATATCAACTCCTAAACCATTGCTAACAACACACACATTTTTAGTTCCCCCACTTCAATCAAAACTGCAGTAGTAATACCTAAGGTTGGATGATAACTATCTTAATATTTTTCTAATATGACACTGTCATAGTGGCAGTATTCCACATTATATAGTGGTAATCATTGCATATAGTTTTATTTGCACTTCCAGTTTTAACCACTTTTCAAATATTATAAATGTCCTCCTTCTGGATGTATATATAGCACTTAAATACTGTGTTAACAAAACAAATCAATTAAAAGGACTAGAATGCTGAATCTGGACTCCTAGGCTTGCCAAAGGGCAGGACCTTAGTTCAATCATCCTAGTCAGAAATGGTGGCCAATGGACCAAAGCACTAGCCAAAATGGCTAGTTCCAGACCAGTGACCTGTTACCTTATTGACCTACTATCCACAGAATCAATTCTAGGTGTTGTCCTTTTATTTACTTACAGAGCTGACTGTCCCAACTACCACCAAGTACAGCAACAGAGGTGAACAAACTGTCTCAACTCTAAGACTATGAAACTGGGGGAAGGGGTTGTTTTTTGTCTCTAACTAAGGGGGGGTTGTGGGTTTGCAAAGTTATGGTTTTTCATCAGTACAATGATGATCATAATTTACCACATCAGTAACACCTGATAATAAAAATCGTATTTACATAATGCCTATGCAAGCAATTTCGTCATTAGGATGCTGGAAGATTTAGAATGCATAGGTTTTTAGGACAGGATATCCTGTCGGCGGCAGTCTAAATATTTAGGGTCCAATGTACCAAACCTTTCAATCTCATGTGCTTCTCTAAGAAGAAGAAGTCCTTTGTCCATATCACCTCCCCACCCCCACCCCGGTGGGCATTCTACTTTTCTAAACCAACAAACCTTAGCATAGAAAGGTTATGTCTCATGTTTTTAAAATGTTGGGCTACTGGGGATGTATCACCCCACCCCAATGTCACTCCTGTATTGGTTAAATGTACCCATAATGGCCATAATGTTTTTCCTATCTAGCTTAAGTCACATGGACATCTTAGCAAATAAACCACCTGTTCTGTTTGGCAAGTTATACATTGTCTGTTTTGAATCTCCTCACTTTTAAATGGGAATTACCCAGAATAGGTTGCCTCCCCCAAAGGTCTTAATAGTCTCTCCTCTGTTCTGGCAAAAATGAATGACATAGTCCTTTTCAACTTCCTTGCAATAACTAAAGATTTTTCCTTAAATGTAGTTTGTCCTTTCACACTGGCCTGTGAAATGTCCCAGTGCTCCAAATAACATATTTTAATAGAGCCAAAATGGGCATAATAGTTTATAGGTACTGTAATTCTGTCTTTTTGTTCTTCCCTTGCCCTTGTTTTATGTAGAGGATATTGTTTCCGTTGTGTGTTGCATCTCCCCTTTGCAACTTATAAGACATGATCTCTATATCCTCCATCTCTGACTCATTCATCCAGTTAAGCAGCTACTTCCTTATGATCTGCATCCATAGTACAGTTCCTCTTTGGTCTTACATACTATCCATACAGTATGTTGTCCTTGATATTAGATTTATGAAAATATATGGTGTAACAATACAGTCCATTTCCTTGCAAAACAGTTTGGTGTGTAGTTGGGTCCCTTGTTTAAATTTACATAGATCGAGGAACTTTACAGGGTTGGTGCTGTAGTTTATAAAAAATTTCAAAAATTCTGTTCAGTTATTTAGAAAATCATAGAAGTCTACCAACTCCTCCTCAGTGCCTGACCACACACGCACACACACACACACGTGCACATGCACACACACACACACACTTATCTGTGTATCTTTTCCATATCACAGTCTTATCATACTAGTTGTTGTTTACAGTGTTGAAAATAGATCTGTTTTCAAAATAATCCATGTACAGGTTAGCATAGCTAGGGCCTATTGGTGATCTCATACCTGTCCCCTTTGTTTAGCAATAACTGTTTTCAAATCAATTTTTTTTAAGTACCAGGCTTGCCATTCTAATCAAAAATTCATTTGGTGTATTTTTCCCCTTCTGTCATTATTCCTAGTTTATCCTGAAGTACTGCTAGTCCCCACTATGTGAGATACTAGTATATAGATATTTGCCATCCATAGTTATTGATATACTATTTTCCTGTATGTTATTGTCCCTATTTAGTTCATCCAAAGGTAAAGTTGTATCCCTGGTATCTTTTAAGTACAGTATGCCCTGGTTCCAGTTATGAATAGTTGGAGATGATAATACACACACACTGATAATGTCTCTAAAGTGGACCCTATCCCCACAACTATCAGTCTCCCAAGGGGATTATAAAGGTCCTTATGATTTTGTGGTAATACATAAAAAAACAGGCATAACTGGATGGGGGTCTAGTTAATGCTCTGCCTTCCCAGTCTGTTAAGTAACCCCTCTCCATCCCTTCTTCTAAAAAGCTCCCTAACTAGGGCTCTCACTTCCTCTGCTGGATTTGTACCAGTTTTTGTTTTGTCATTGTACTGAACACTTAACTGTCTCAAACATTTATTTATGTGTGTTCCTTATCCATTATAATCACTCCACCTCCATTACCAGCTTTCTTGATCACTACTGATGTATTATTTTCCAAATTCCTCAATGCAGCCTTTTCTTTTGCTGGTAAATTAAATTTCTCTCTTCTGTTAGACTGTTTTTTCTTCTGTTCTCTCTATATCCCTCTCTGTTAGTTCCACATATGTTGTAATACTAGCAGGAATCTGGCTAGGAGGAAGGAGTTGTGACTTTAAGTTCAGTTTTTTAAGTTTTCTACAGGATCTGTGGTGTTTTCTGCTGTATGTAAATAAAATTTAATTTGCAGCTTCCTATAACATTTCTGTAAATCCAATTATAGGTGAAACAGATTAAAGACAGAAGGACAGGCTGAGGTTGAGGACTCTTTGTTCTACAGGTGTAAATGTGCATTTATTTATTTAAAAATTGGTAACTGGGAAAGGCACACTGAGCCAAAGCTTGTTTCCAGGTGTGTAGTCGGAATAGCACTACAATATAATACAAACATAGGAAAAAAACAAAAAGCACTTAAGAAAAATTAGAACTACATAATAAAAGCAATATGTGCAAGTAACAATAACCATTTGTAGAATCATTGTCAGTCCATCTGAGTCAGGGGACAATAAGGGGAAGCAGGAGGCTAGGAAGGGAGTGAAGAGGAGACAGAGGAGAAGGGGCATGAGCATTGGGTAACAGGAAGGAGTCAGAGGAGGTGTTTGAGGGCAGACAGCAAGTGAGATTGGTGGAAGTCTGAGGAGAGCTGACTCCAGAGGAAAGGGAGGTGGTGGAGAAGACAGACTAACCAGCCATTGAGTGAGGATAAGGAAGTGAGGAAAAGTGGTGGTCCCTGGAGCCCAATGAGTAGGATGTGGGGTTTTCAGGTGATAGATGGGAAGATAGATAAGAAAGAAGAGTCCCAAATCAATATTTGGCAATGAAAGCCAGGCAGTGGACCAGCCTGCTGTGGGGTAAAGGCATAATGGAGAGAGGAGTAGAGAAATCAGTGATGAGTAAGGGGAAGGGAAATGATAGCAAAGTGACAGAAGGTGTTCAGGAGGGTGTCAAGTCTGGAAAGGGATTTTTCAGGAACAATGCCATAAACTATGTTGGCATAGTCAAAAAAATGGAAACATAAATTTCCTGACCAGCTCCTGACAGCTGGGGTGAGAGGCTGTCTTTGTTGAGATAGACAATGCCAAGTTTGGGGAAGAGTTTGGAACAGATAGCATCTGTGTGAATGGAGAAATCAAGAAGACTGTCCAGTCAGACCCCCTAGGTATTTAAAAGCAGGGACCTCTTCGGGGGGGCACCATTCAGGGTGGAGAACACTGGAGGGGTCTGGAGTCTAGCTAACTTCTGCCTGAAGCCTAAAGTCATTGAAACTGTTTTCTTAGTGTTTAACCTTAGATGGTTGGCCTGGAACCAATTTTGGACTTTGCAGAAGTTGTGCTGGAAAGGGGCTTGTACATCTATGGTGTATGGTCCTGATGTGTAGATAACAGAATCGTCCACATACATGTGAATGTGGGAGGTAGAACAGATGGAGGGGAGGTCATTAGTGAAAACAGAGAAAGGAATGGGGCTGTGGATGGAACATTGAGGAATGCCAGTGAGGATAGGGAGAAGGGAGGATATGGAGTTTCCTACCTGGACAGACTGCTGCCTTCAATAGAGATAGGAGCTGAACCAGCTGACAAAAGAAGCTGGCAGACCGACCAAGAGAAGCTTTTTTAACAGGAGTGGGTGGGAATCAGAATCAAAAACCTTAGCCAGGTCTATAAAAATAGTGGTGGTTATATGACCCTGGTCCATAGCTAAGAGGATGGAGCCAGTGACATGCAGCGGGGAGGAGACAGTTGAGTGCTGTCTCCTTAAGCTGGACTGGAAGCGAGAGAGAACACCAAAGGAGGATAGGAACTCTGAAAGCCTACAGTAAATAAGGGGCTCTTGTAGTCTGGTGAGTGAGGGAAGGGGGGAAATGGGCTGGTAGTTTCCAGGAGAAGATGGGTCACTACCTTTATGGAGGGGCAGCACCTTGCTGACTTTCCAGGCCTTTGGAATAGTGCAGGTGGAGAGGGAGAGGTTCAAGAGGTGTGCAAAAGGGGTGGCTATCACAGGAGCAGAGATGTGAAGGAGCTTGGGTTGAAGTTCATCAGGGCTTGCTTTGGCAAGATTAAATGACTTTAGTGCCTGGTAAACTTCCTGAGGAGAAACTGGGGGGAGGCTGAAGTCAGCAGATGGGTGAGGGGGCCAGAGGAGGCAGGAGTGGGATGGTTAGGAAGGTGGTGAAGAATTTATTGAAAATCTCTGCAACAGAGAAAGGTTCAGAGACAGGTGACCTGTCTAATTTAAGAACTGGTGGGGCAGAGTGTGCAGGAGTGTCAATGAGGAAATGGATAACATTCCAGAAAGTAACGGGTGAGTTGAGATTAGTTTGTAGGTGGGTCTTGAAGCATTCAGCTTTAGCTAAATGGACAACCTAGTGCAAGCATTTCTATATATTAATATTTTGAGCCGCAAGTAGCAGGTGAGTTGAGATTAGTGTGCAGGTGGGTCTTGAAGAGTATTCAGCTTTAGCTAAATGGACAGCCTTATTGCAAGAATGTCTATATATTAATATTTTTATATAGTAAAGACTAAGTTGAGGGTTTGTTTTGACCTTGTACCATGACCCTTTTGCCTGTTGTTTCTTTGTCTCTTCCTGTGTCTTGTTTTGGCATGCTTCCTGAGTCTGGTGCACCTCCTGTAGCCCCCTATCTCTTGGCACTCCATTTGTCTCCCTACATTCTGCCATCTGCATCTGCCTTTCCCTATCTTTCTTCTGGTACCCCTCCATCTGTACTGACCTCTCGCTAAAATGTATTAGTCCCTAGGTCCATACTATCTGCGTTTACCTTTTAAGCTGCTATTTGAACTGTAAAATGAACTATCTGAGTCTGGGTTATATCTGTATTGTTGGTTAATCTTAGGATTCTTATTCCAAACTTTCCCATCTCTGTAGCCATTTGAGTCCCTTTTATACTTTTTAATGTTTGTTCAACAAGCTTGTTCTCATATCCATCTAGATTCTTTTCAGTCTTTTTAAGGAACTCATCATACTCCTTCAAATCAGCTTTCTTTGTGATACATATCATGTATCTTTTTAATTTCATCTCCACATTAGCCATTTCTGTGTTTAAAGCTTCCACTATGAGGAGCATAAAATCAAAAGACAACTTATCAGGCACCCCAACCCATTTTTTTCTAAATCTAAGGTGATGAAATCTAAATTTGGTTCATTTGATACTCTTAAACCCTTTGGGATACACATTTGCTTTCTGTCATTGTGACACAGCCATTCCAGGCAAAAATCATGTTGTTTAATTCTTCACATTTACTGGTCAAGTCTTTTGTTATTATGGCACCCCCTAATAATTTTTTTACTAAAAATTACTTGTAGAATATAGTACTTATCCCATTTTAGTTAGTGTTATTGGGATAGACCTTTCATTTGTTACCTCATTTAATGTTCCAAAGACATCCATTATTATTAATAAGATTTTGAGAACAAGAAGTAAGTGCTCTTAATTAATGACCAATACATAATGAAAACAGGTGCTCCTAATAAGGAACAATAAACCTAATAAGCCATAGGCTTATATAGGCCCATAAGCCAAAGACACATAAGCAAAGACCAAGAAATTAGTATTGAATCAAAGTCCGCATTGCAATATTTCCCATATCTAAAACTTGAAATCCAAGAATCACCTCCTGAGAAATGCCAAAAATGTTCCAATCTACTGTGCACTGCACACAAAGTACTACTGTAAAGGTCCTCCAGTTATTTTATTACTGCTGTGATATCTGATCTCTTGATAGTCCTCTTGTGGCAGTTGAGTCAGAGGCTGTTTTTAATAGAAGGTCTCGCTCTAACACTACTATTGATTGTGATCTTCCCTGTTAGTCTACTACTATAGCTAGAACTTTATTAAAAATTGTTAAAAAGGCTAACAAGTTTCAGTACACAGGTGCTGATAATTTGGAACTTTTGGGCTACCATGGTATCCACACCCTTATTTATGAGACATGGTTGAAGCAGCCAGTGCCCAAATTTTACTTTGAGATGTACAAAATGGGTGATCTGATACCTCTTTTTGGACCAAGAAAAGATTTACAAGATGTTTAAGCTTTCAGACTCATAGAGTCCTTCACTGGAAACATGACAGCTGAGGAAAGATATTACTTTAAATACTCAGAACAGACTTGGTAAAAAAACTCATTGAATTTATTCCAACCCACAATAACTTTAGTTTCAATGGTAAACATTATATTCAAACTATGGGAAAAGCAGCGAGCACCAGGATGGCTCCCCAGTATGCCAGTCTTTTCATGGCATATTTGGAGGAGGATTTCCTGAGACAATGTACACATAAACCATTTGCTTACTTCCAATATAGTGCTGATTTATTTATAAGTTGGACAAAAAGTTACTCACATGCGTAAATAATTTCATCAGGAACTTAACACCCTCCACTTCTATTAAACTTTCCCTTCAATACTTTAATATCAGTGTTACCTTCCTGGACACCACAGTTACCATCAAAGATGGACCCTTGCAGACCTGTATTTACAGGAAACCAACAGACAGGAAGAGATACTTACATGACAACAGTAGTCACCCTAGGCACACTAGAAAATCTGTAATATACAGTCAAGCACTTCACTGCCACTGAATCTGTTTAAGTGAAGAGGACAGAGATAAACACTTGGCCACACTAAAAAGAACATTTACTGGGCAGGACACTCCTCCAGAGAAACTGAAAGAGCTGGGGAATGTGCCACATTTATGCCAAGAGAACAACTACTACAATATAAAGAAAAGACCACTACCAAGCAGATACCCTTGGTTGTTACCTACAGTCCCGATCTGACGTCCCTATGAAAAATCATTAAGGACCTCACATCAATATTCAGTGAGGATTACACCTTGAAATGTATCTTCCAAGAACTACCTTTACTGTCTGTCAAACAGCCACCTAATGTATCCACCCTGTTTGTCAGGAGGAAACATACCTGACCAAAGAACAGAACAATAGGTGGCACCAAACCATAATGCAATAGTCCTAATAGCCCTGCAACAGTCCTAAGTGTGAGACATGTGAGTACATTTCCTTCTCAGACTCTATCTACATCCCCCAAAACAAACAATTCAAGATACAGGGGAATTATACATGTACAGTTAAGAATGTTGTTTTCTACACCCAATGCAAGAAATGTCCACATACAGGTTATGTGGGGGAATCTGGATAAAGCCTTCAAACCCAAGTGAACTCATATAAACATGACATTAAAATGAAAAATACTGTAAAACCAGTGGGGCAACATTTCTCTCAATCAGATCACTCCATTTCTGACCTATATGTCCTTGTTCTCAAGGGACATTTCAGGAATGCACATGAGAGGTGAGTGTATGAAGTCAAATTTATTTTTTCTTCTGAATACATTTAATGATGGTATGAATATAGACATTGGTTTTATGACTCATTACACAATCTGAAGTCCAACTGCTTTTTTCTTGAGTCAGATTCATATAAGCAGACATGCTACTGTGCTGACCACTCTCTCTCTCTCTCTCTCTCTCTCTCTCTGCTGTTCTTTTCAGGTAGGAAATTAGGATTTGATAATTTATAGATTTCTGCTGTCAAGTGCATTCCACTTTGCTAGACTTTGTGATTTACATCTAATTAGGTTCCCTAGGAATGACTTTTTATCTCTCATTTTTGGTATCTGTTTTAGATCTTACTATCAGCTAAGCTGTCTAATCCATATGTGAAGACTGTTTACTAATTCTGTTTTAAGTATTTAAATTGATATATTTCCTTAACTGCCATGTTTCTGATGAAGGACTCTGTGAGCCCAAAAGCTGAAACATTTTTTTGTAAATATTGTGTTGGTCCAATAAAAGGTATCAAATCACCCATTTTGTTCATCTTTTCATACAAGAATCAATTTGGCAACTAACATTTTTCTTACACACTTTAAAACTCTGAGAAGGCAGATAAGACAGTGATGATCTTTATGATTTGTAATGGTTTTGCACACTTAAGTATGTTTAATAGAGACTAATTTGAACCTACTAACTGCAGTTTAAGTTATGTTTTAACTTATGTGAAGTAAGTCTTTTAAGTGGTAATGTAACCATGTTTTAAGAGCAATGTTTAATGTAAACACATTTAGCAACTTTTAACAGATATTAACATCAATTTTAAAGCTTGTAAGCATTATTCTCAAAAACGGCAGTACATAAGCACTCTTAGAGATGTCATTAGTTATGAAGGATCATTAATGTCAACACCAAGGGTATAGATAAAATGAACACTGCTACTAACAGGGATTGATAGCCCCTTTTCATCAGAATGGATTTGAGTAAAAACAAGCTAAGGAACATAATAGGCTGAATTATATAAATTAAGGATGTAATTAGGAAAAAAGTGAGATATGGGGCTGGATTTTACTAGGGGCCCATTTGCCACAAGCCCCAGGTGCATTAAGATATGGCACTCTGGGCTTGTGGCAATCTAATGGGATTTTACATCCTGTGCGGCAGTTGCCACAAGTTAAACCTACTTTTTGTCATCTAGCTTGCGTCAATCCCGGGAACCCATTTTATGGTGCTTGCACCAAATATTTGGCGTAAGCTGCTGTAAAGCAAGTAAATTGTGACAACTGCTTCTGACCTATGAAAGTCAGATGCAGCTGCAGCAAAGCCATTTGGTGCACCACCAGAAGCTAATTGTGGCGGCACAGGGCTTGACACAAGCACTTTAGCACCCTATGAAAACCCAGCTCATAGTATGTCACTTAAAAACTACCATACATTTAGCAGCCAGGTGGCATTAAGGACATTTTTTACATTTGCTTAAATGTTGTGGGACATACAGAAGCCAGTGGCTTTGTATTGTATGTACTATTATATTTTTTTTGAACTGGTGAGGTCATGGCACTTGAGGGTTATAAGGATGTGCATTTTTAGTTATGCTGAATATATTTTTATGCATTATTAATAACACGGGCATGAAATTAACTTGTTTATAGGAAGTTATTGAAGTAAAGGATTAAAACTAGATGTTGAAAGAGAATAAAAAAATAATAAGGTGGGGTGTTTAACTGTGAGGGAAAATACATTAAATGTTAATATATGTTGTTTTAATTTTAAGATTGCAAATATTGTATATTTTTTACCTGATAGGACCTAAGACCAGACATGATTAATGAATGGAAGTAGTAGAGTCATACTAATAGGTGGGTTATGGATTCCTGATTGTTCCTTTATAAGGGATAGTGTTATATTAATAACTGACAAATTATGAAGTACAAGATTATGTATTTAAACATGCTTATATCATGTCACATTTGGTTTCACACAATATATGTAAGTGGTGTTTTTTGAATAATTAGGTTAGTATTTTTTCTCTTTTTGAAGGGTTCTTTGGGTACTATGTAGATTGAAAGAACGAAGTGACTGGGTCACCATGTATTTTTTTAATTTTTAAATTTATTTCAATAGATCCTTGGGAAGTGATGGGTGCACAATGAAACATTGATTTTCCTTGTGGCTGTATCTTTTGTTACATAGATTATACACTATAGCAATAAAATATACTTAATGAGGTAACATTTGTACCCACAACTAAAATGTCCCAGTTTACTTGTATTATAGAGCTGTACAAGTTTCCCAGGAAATTAGGCTTACTACATTTTTATAACAAATCAGGGTTTGTTCAAGTAAATACAGGTGAATCTAGTGGTGCTATGAGGTTGTGAATTGTTGTATTACAAAATAAATCAACTTTTTGTTCTCCAGCCCCCCTTCCCCATCAGTCGCTGTATTTGCAAATATGTGTGAAAAGGAGTTAACTAATCTCCTAGATGGCCAACATAAAAATGGCTTTGTCAGTTTAAGTAAATCAGAAAGGGAAGCTTTAAAATCTTAGTGAATGAATGAAGCAAGCACAATAAAACTGGCAGATAAGGGTGCCTAGGCTGTGATAATGGATACAGCCAGCTATGAAAATGAGGTAAAATGACAATTACATGATGCTTAGATTTATGTGAACTTATATAGCAGTCCTACCAGAGATTTTAAAGCCAGAGTGGATACCTTGTTAAAGCAAGCTTGTGAAAATGGGGTCATTAGCTTGGAGGTTAAAAGGCTGCTGACTGGTTGGGAGAGCAAACAGAAAGTTGGTATGCATAGGAAAGGGCATAACAAGTAGGAGGGAAGAGGTGGTAATGCCATTGTACAGATCACTGGTGAGGCCTCAGCTGGAATAGTGTGTCTACTTCTGGAGACCGCATCTCCAGAAGGACATTGACAAAATAGAGACAGTCCAGAGAAGGGCAATGGAGATGGTACATGGACTGCACCAGAAGTCCTATGAGGAAAGGCTTAAGGACCTTAATATCTACTCACTGAAGGAAAGAAAGGAGAGGGGAGATATGATAGAGACATTCATGTATCTTTGGGTAATAAACAGCGTACAGGTGAAAAGCATATTTCAGAGAAAACTCTGCACAAGAGCAAGGGGGGCATGATATGAGGCTTAAGAGTGGAAGGCTCTGGGCTAATGTTAGGAAGTAATTCTTCACTGAAAGGGTGATGGAGCCATGGAACAGCATTTCAGCAGAAGCGGTGGGGGCCAAAACAATATGGGGGTTCAAGAGTGCGTGGGATAGACAAAAGAGTACCCTGGAGATGTGCAGAGCAGGAAAGCCACAGATCAAATAGGATTCGGGGCCGAAGCAGTGAGTAGAGAAATGAGCAGGCTAGATGTCCTTATCTGCTGACAGATTCTATGTTTCAGTGTTTCTATGACTGTGAAGGACCCTATAATTGCCATTTTTTATGTTTTACCTCAAATACATAAGACCCAGGTCATTCCATAGTGACAAGTATAGGCTCCCCCACAGAGTCACTCTCTCAATATGAGGACATTTTTGCTAAGCTACTCATGTCTAAACTACCCTCATATATCAGAGATACTGCAGATATTTTGGCACACTTTGAAAATTTGAGAGTGGAAACTTCTTGGTTTCTGGTTACCTTTGATGTGGAGGTCTTATCGAAGAACATCCACATGAAGGGGGCCTTGAGGCTCTTAGGTACTATCTAATGCAGGAACAGGATTTGACAGATGAATTTATTGATTTCTATCATCCAGTGTACAGAAAAGGTCTTGAAGTGTAAAAATGTTGTGCTTCTTGGTGAACACTATTTACAGGTCAAGGGACCAGCAATGGGGGCATCTTTAGCACCTAACTATGTCAACCTTTACTTGGGCCTATGGGAGAAGTGGATTATACAGGACTCCAGTAGGAATAATTATATTAAAATGTACTGGCACTTTATTGTTTATCTGTTTTTTATTTGAAGCAGGACTGGGGGAGATCTGCATGAGTTTGTACAATAGCTACGTGAGTCCAGTACTAATTTATGATTTTCACTAAAACGTGATAGGAAATCCATCCCTTTTTTGGACTTCACGCTTTTTAAAAATGAAGGGAGAATTATATCAGATTTATATAGGAAACAAACAAACACAGAGTCTGTCCTTCTAGCTAGCAGTTGTCACCCTTCCCATTTAATAAAAAGTATTCCATGGAGCCAGTTCCTGCATTTGAAATGTAATTGCTCAGCACAGGAACTATACAAGGAGTGTGCCAGAGAGACAGAGTGCCATTTTTTAGAAAGAGGATACAGCAGAGGAAATGTTTCTAATGCTCAGAATTGGGCAGCAGAACAGAAAAGAAATGATCGCTTGACCCCCTATGGAATTGCACTACAATGAAAGGGAACAAAGGGTGAAACTTATTACTACATACACATAGGACGCCAACTGCATAAGACAGATTTTATCAAAGCACTGGCACATTATTGAAACTGATCCCATTTTATGCAGGGCGACAAATGGACCACCACAGTTTGTATATAGGCATGCCAAGAACCAAGGTGATGTGCTTGTGCACTTATTACAACCATACAAACAACAAAAACAGCATTATTAGGATAATAATACACCTAGCAGTTATGCACCCTGTGGCTGATGCAAATTTGACAAACAGGTATTCAAAACAAAACTTTTTTTTTTAAACCCAGTACAGGAAGGACATAGCAAATCAGGTATTTAATTACCTGTGACACTTTAAACATTGTCCAAATGGCACTTTGTAAATGTGGATTATTTTATTTTGGGAAAACCAACAGAACCTTTAAAAGCCATATGGGGAACATATACTGTAAGTGACATTGAGATGAAAAAAAATGAATATACTGGCAGCACATATTAAATTTACTAGTGGCTAGGAGTAACACTCTTGGTCTTTTGTATGTATTGAGCAGGAACAGTTGGACCCCAGGAGTGGTAACAATGAAAACCTCACATTAAAATGTGAGACTTTCTGGATCTATACCCTGGGATCCCTACATTCCCTGGGTCTTAATGCCAGACTTGATGTATCTCCATTTTTATGAAAGGTGCTGCGTATATGGTATCTATTGGTGTATGTTCATCTAAAGAAACACTGTATGGGAACATACGTATTAATATGATAGATTTCTCATTATCAGTGAGTGTTCATCTAAAATAACACTGTATGGGAAATCATGCATAAATATGCTAGCAGTTTTCTTGCTTTGTGGCTATTATACCAGATATAATTGCTTTCCAGTAGTTTGATTCACTGATTTGCTGTTTTTTACTGTTTTCCAGATAGTTGGGGATGATGCTTTGATTCTGAAGGTAGAGGTTCTCTCAGTTCCATATATTATATCCTGATTCTCCAACCACATTAAATGGATTTTTTTTAACATAATTTTTTTTATTGAAAAGTTTTCAGAGTTACAACACAAAACAACACACATAACATTCTAATACAAGACATAGGCAACAGAAGGATCTGAAAACAATACATACTGTGCTGCAGAATACACAGAAGATCTGTTGCATTGCTGTATCAAAAGAGCATTGTGATATACTCTAACAGATAATAAAGAGTACTACACCTGGCAGAATGAAATATATTCAAGATAAGTTTATCCATTTTTCATTCTAAGATGCTGAAATGGTGCCCAGATATCATGGTAGGTATGCATCTTACCAATGGCTAGATATGAGAGGCATTCTAGTGTGGCCAACTGACTAAAGGTTTATTTATAGCCACTCATTAAAGGAAGGTATGTCAGTAGTCTTCCACCTTCTGAGAATGAGTCTCTTTACTGTAACTGTGGCCAAGATTCCCCAGTAAAGCCTGCAAACTGGGCCAGTATATGGGAGGCAGTCTTCCCTAAGAGGGCAAAGGGTTCATGTATGACACAGCTGGTTGGAAGAATTAACTGACAGAATTTAATGACCTTTTCCCAGAATGGCCGAATCATGGTACATGATTATAGAATATGGATCGGGGAGCCCGTGCTATTATTGCATCTCCAGCATTTAGCACAGGAGAGGACTCCCTGTTGGCAAAGGTATAAAGACGTTCTGTACCAATAGTGCAGAATCTTAAACTGGATAAGCTGGGATTTGGTATCTCTGCACTCTACATGCACTCTGGTCTAGCATCTCCTCCATCCTAGGTTGGAAGTACTAATGTTCAATTCTTTTTTCCATGTAATTTTACAATGAGTAGTAGGTGATGGACCTTCATCCCTCAGACATCTATAACTGAGTCCTGTCCTTCCTTTCTTTTGTTTAGCTCATGTTGATATGACTGCATCAGTGACCCCAGTCATTGAGGCTGGATTATGTCATAAGTGTGGTTTAATTGCTGCACTAATTTGGAGGTAGCACCAACATTTTTTTTTTGAGGCAGCCAAACAATTTGGGTCAGGTCTTGATTTGACCTGATTATAAGTTGTCCAGGTATGCACAGATCTTGTACCTTCATGACACCTGCCTGTCTCCAAGTGGACCAGCTAATAGGTTTGTGGTCTACTGTAAAAAGTTGGGTATCCCACAGAGACACAAACCAGATTGGCATAGTTTCAATATGGAGGACCCTTCTTAGTTTCCACCAGTAATGAAGAGAGCACAAGATAGTGTGAAATTTGGAAATCCCTTTAGGTGATTTAGAGTACAGAATGAACCATGGTGACTCTAAACCAACATGGTGACCTTCTGTTGCTACCCACTGAAGTGGCTTGGTAGCTTTGTCCAGACACCATTGCAACACTTGAGCTGAAGTGAATGCTATGTGGTAGTGAGCAAAGTTGGGTAGACCCCAGCCCTCATCCTTCCAATGTTTCCTTAGCTTAGTTCTGCTGTGACATGGAGGTTTCACCACCACAAAAATGCCCTACGAGCTTATTAATGAGAGAGAAACATTTTTCTAGTATATAAAGAGGTAGATGAGTCAGTAAGTAGAGTACCCTGGGTGGCAACATCACCTTGACAGCTGCTATTTTCCCAGTCAGATAGAGATGCAAAGCATGGCATCTATTAATATCTGCAGTAAGAGAAGTTATTAGGAGTGAGAAGATGGCTTTACAGGTGTTGGAAACTGCAATTGTGATGCAAATTACCAGGTATGTGATTCCTGTCCTAGCCCACTTCCAGTTGGTGTGGTGGACCAATGCTGCCATGCAGTGGCTATTAAGAGGTAGTACCTCTGATTTGTTCTGGTTTATGTTAAGTCCCGAGGTTCTCATAAAAAAGTCTAGAATTTGGCAGAGGGTGGTGATAGCCTCAGGAGCATCACTAAGCAGAATTAACAAGTCATTGATGTAGGAGAGAGACTTATATTCAATTCTTCCTACCTGAATACCTCTGATCTCAGGATTCAATCTCAAGGCTGCAGTAAGGGGCTCAATTGCAAGAAGAAAGAGTAGTTTGGCCAGCAGACAACCTTGATGGGTACCCTGTGCAAGGGGGAAGGAGTGAGATAGCATACTGTTAGTAAGCACTCTTGCCATGGGAGCCATGTATAGGGTCTGGACACAGTTAAAGAACAAGCATTTGTCAATGCCGAATGTTGTCTCACTGGCATTGGCATTGGTAGTGCTGGAGTTAGAGACACGTGATAGGAATGGCAGCGAAGTACTGAAGTGATGCCAACTCCATCCCCACCATGTAGAGACTGAAGGGCATTGGGGTGTGCCATTGGATTGTCAGCTACAATGCTCATGCCATTGTACCTCACCCTATCCTGTAGACATTCACAAGTGCAGTGGTGTGCTTTGGGGTCTTTGGGCATTATACTTACCCCATTCCATAAGGAAATATGCTGAGGTGGGTGCAGTATAGGAGAATGGGGTGAACTTTGTGGCTGAACAGTGCAAGGCACACCACAATGCATGTCACTGGCTTCAGGATGGGGGTGGTGGTGGAATGGTGTGAGCATTATAGCCGATGATCCCAAGTTACACCCCCGATGCCTGTCAGTCTCTACAGGGTGGGGTGTTACAGTTGGAAACCCTAACACTACAGGTGTGTGTTGGTACTTTCACTCCAAATTTTCAAGATGGGCTGTTTGTGAGCCCACTTCATGAAAAGCGGCACTATCAGTTTGTTAGTTGAAAGGTGGTTTTGCACAGTGGCTATGCCATTTGGCAACACAGGGCTGAAAACACATTTTGGGCAGGATGTGGAAAATGACATCTGTATTGTCCATGAGGAGGCATAAAAAAATGGCAACGTTGAAAATCTGTAGTGAAAATACGAAAAATTGGTGAAGTCATGAGCATGCATAGAAACTGCACAACACACGTCTGTAACCCTATTATTTGTGAGAGTTTTTTAGCCACATTTTCAACATAGGCATTTTGGGACCTCCCCTCATGAACAGTGGAGCTCTGATTTTGTTAATCAGTCCCAAAAGTCGATTTCCCTCAGTGACCACGCCATTGTGAGCTACAGGTGCAGAAACACATTTTGGGCAGGCCGTGAAAAATGACAGCTGTATTGTTGATAAGGAGGTGTGAAAAAATGCCAGTGTTGAATATCTGGCATTAAAATATTGCAAATGTGTGAAATTACAAGGGTGCGTGAAAACTGCGCAATGCACGCCTGTAACACAGTCAGTTTATGGACTTTTGGCACCAAATTTTCAACATAGGCATTTTAGGACCTCTGCTCATGAACAGTGTCACCATCATTTTTTCAAACGGTCCCAAAAACTGATTTCACACAGCGACTGTGCTATTCTGCGCCAGACATGCAAAAACACATTTCAGCCAGGATATGTAGAATGACAGCTGTACTGTTCATAAGGAGGTGTGGAAAAATGCCAATTTTGAAAATCTGGAGTGAAAATATTACAAATTCACGAAGTTACAAACATGCATGGAAACAGCGCAATGCATGCTCATAAAACAGCTATTTTTTGGATTTGTTTCACCAAATTTGCAACATAGGCTTTTTGAGAGACCCCTCATGAAAAGTGGCATTGTCATTTTGTTACTCGGTCCCAAAAGATGAGTCTGTGCAGTGACAGCGAAATCACCTTTCAGGACCGAATAATGCCATGGCCATGACTGAATTCATGAGGAGGGGTCCCAATAATCCCATGTTGAAAATTTGGTGCAAAAATTCAAAAAAATGCCCGAGATATGCACCAAAGTTGAAAAACTCCCTATTTATGCCATTATACAGCTTACCAGCATTTCTTCAGTTAGCGGTCTGCTTTGAAGAGTGCAGACGTGTTCCCAGTCCACCAAAAATCATTGTGCCAGACTCAGAGGTAAATATGGGGTGGGAGGGTGGGGAGGCAGGGTGCACAGAGGATGGGAGTGGGTTGTGGAAGGGGCAGAGAGACCACGAGGGAACATTTTCTTCTTTCGCAGGGGAAAAAACAGAAACATTGCAGGGCAGTTTTTCTTTTTCAGGGGATTTGGCAAGCTGGGGTGGGCTCCCAGCATTCCACCTAAGTATTTTGGGGGTGATGCTGTAGCTGACGGGGGATTGGTCACCCCCGTCGGCACACAATGAAAGTGGGGGAGCAAGAGCCGAAGGGGATTGGGCACCTTCCTCGGCACATAACAAATGGGGGGTGCATGATGCAGACAGGGAGTGGGCTCCCCCATCAGCACATACAGTGTATCAGGGCATGCCAACAGGGGGCTTGGGCATCCCTGAAGTTGGCAGTATGGTAAGCAGCGTGCCACCATGTTTTTAATTTTTCACCAGGGCAAGCACGTCGGGAGGTGCTGCTGCGTATGATAAGCTTTGCTCGCATTGCAGCGGAACTTTTCTCAGATGTGATCACCACATTATGTATTAATGGTGTGGCACCAGCATGCATTCTTCTTGGGGAATGAGGGACGCACCTACTGATGCGTGCACTGCATTCGCCCAACAGTGACTGTGCCTCCAAATCTGCTACTACCGCAATATGTTGGCTGTGCATGCATGAGCCAACATAAAAAGGGGCCAATCCCTCTTTACAATAAGACTTCAAGTAAGTACTTCCACTCTATGGAGTCAAAGGCCTTTACGAAATCAATCGTTAAGGCTAACAGAGTTAGGGAGGGATTTGGCCACAGTACTGAGATTAAAAAATGTTCTCAGATGATCTGAGCTTTGTTTGCCACACATAAAGTCAACCTGAGAAGGGTATATAAATCGGGGGAGCACATTTTGCAACCTAGTAGCCAGTTCCTTGGCTAACACCTTGGTATCTGCATTTATCAAGGAAACAGGCTGATAGCTATCTGGCTGGAGAGGGTCCTTACCTTTTTTGGACAGAATGGTAATTATAGCCTCTCTCATTCTGGGGGACAATTCTTTTGAGGCCAGTGAATGTGAGTAGACTCTCTGAAGGAGAGGACATAGTTCAGCATAAAGCAGTTGATAAAAATCTATGGGAAAACTATCCCCACTCAGGGACTTATTTTTGTCCAGGCTGTGGATGGCTTCACTCGCTTCTTCCAGAATAATGGGCCTATCCAACTTGGTATCTCGTGAGATGGGAGCATGGGGAAGTGCGCTGTCTGTAACAGTGAGTCATTCCCCATGAAATCCCTCATGGTAATGGAAGGTAGGTTGACCGGATGGGGGTGGTGAAATGGGTGACAGGATGTCACTATATGTATGTGCACTGGGGAGAAGAGCATGGTGAGCGGGGACTGGGAGGGGGTGGAGGAGCTGTAGGGGGTGGCACTGTGGTGGGTTGCCGAGCTGCATCATTACATCAGGGGTTAGCCTGTGGTTGGGGTGGGTGAGGTACTGGGCTCAGGTCTGGGCACTGGTGAGATTTTATTGTGCCCAGCCCAAATCTTTAATTTTACAAGTCCCCCCCGACATGCACTCCCCTGGAGTTGAGATTCCTTTAACAGGGGGTGTGGGGGGTGAAGCCCCCCACAGAAAGCATTGAAATTTATGTCCCTGGTGCAGTTGTCCTGTGTGCCAGGTTGTCACAGTGGCAAAAATGTTTTTGGCACTCTGCATGATAACAGTGATCGCCTTTAAACTTTTACCACTATCACATAGAACCGGCCAACTCCTGTGTTGAGTGGGTGATATTTGGGGTAGGTTGAGGAAGGCAAGAAATTGAGGTGTTTGATTAATATTGGGAGGGGCTGTTTATGTTTATAGTTTACAGTATAAAGTGGACCTAATATGAGAGATGTCCTGATGTGCCATCTTGACCTGCCCATAGGGGTCATCTAACCCAGCGATGTGTCTTTCAGCTCTCTGTTTCCTAAGGCAAAAGGATAAAACCTTGCTCAATTTTCCCCTCCCTCCCAGTATGTATGCTCAAGGCATAACAAAGCAAGCTCAGCCTTCCTGGCTAATAGGTGTTAAGGTTTGCTCTAATAACGAGCATCTCACAAGGATCTGCCAGAGGATTAACTTTTTGTTTGCTCTCCAGAGCCTTTAGCTGGGATTCAAGTATGGATACTTTGAATTCCAAGGTACGTCTTCTATGGGTGGCATAGCCTATTATCCTACCTCTCAAGTAGGCCTACAAGGTTTCCCATAGAGTGCAATCTGATACGTTAAGGTCATCATTATGTGATAAAAAATCTGCAGTTTCTTGTTGTGACCATGGGGCAAAATCAGGGTCTTTCAGAAATAAACTGTCTACTCTCCAGTTAGCCAACCTGGGTTGTGGGGAGCCCCAAAATAATAGGGGCACGATCTGAGATAATGATAGGGTGTACTTCAGCATCTAGGACTGCAGAGGTTACTTGGGAGTTGTAAAGCCAGTAATCTATTCAAACACCCTAGCAGGAACTGTTGTCATTGACCCTTCGGTGGATAATTTGTCATGTATCTGCAACAGCATGTTCCTGAATCAGTTGAGCCAGTGTAGTAGCAACTCTTATATGAGGCTAAGGAAAGTTTGATGACTGATCCATACTGGGATCCTGAATAAGACTGAAGTCACCTGCTACCAGTACAGGTGTTTGGGGGGTAGTGGCAGAAGCTAGAGCCTCAGCTAATTGAGCAAAAAATGAAGGGTCACCTGTACAAGTTCATATAAGTTAAGCAGTGACAATGGAATCTGCCTTAACCAAGATCCATCTTCCTTCTTTATCCATTTGTGTGCAGATAGGTTTCCACTGCAGAGATTTATGCAGCAAGACTGAAACATCTCTCTCTGCCGAGGTATGACATCTATGCACATCAATTTCCATCCATTCTCTTTTCAGTTTACAAGCCTCTTAGTGTGAGAGTTTTGTTTCTTGAAGGAAGAGCACTTAGTATGTAACTTTTTCAGGTGAGCTAAAATCTGTTTCTGCTTAATGGGGGAATTAAACCCCTAACATTCCAGGATGTGAGGGTTATATCAACCATACCCCTGGGATGAGATTAATAACTTTTTTGTGATGGTAACAACTATAGTAACTATATGATGGATGAGCCCCAAAAGTCAAAAATCTATAGGCATGGGTCTTTTTAACAGCACTTGCAATGGATAATAGCCAGTGTATAAGAGTAAAATATTAACAATCCAGAAACAGCCCAACAGTGGCAAATATTTACATTCTGTAGTGAGTGCAAACCTGAGAGGACACGCCTTACTTACATAAGAAACGCAGTCACATATTGAACCGGCATCCTCACCTGTGGTGCCAGTAACTGCCTCTAAGTGGTAATACCTGTCCAGAGGGTGGAATTCCCCACCCCCCACCCAATGATAAGTGGACAACACACTAACATCAATGCAATTCCTGACCTGAAGCAAGAACAGTTAGAGAAATGTTTGTAGCAATAGACATACTTAGACCCCTTACATAGACATAAATTTAGCTGCAACATTGAGAGTCAAGAAGAAACATAAACCTGAGAGCTTCCCTCTGTGAGTAGGAAAATAAAACACATATCTTGCTCATAAATCATTTGCAGCCAAGAAATCCCATAGTGAGCTAAGGCCATGCTAGATAATCTGTGGCATATAAGAATAAGATGCCCCCACCCCCACAGCTACCCATACAGTGAGATACAGTCCCTGAGGACGCTGTGCAGGCTAAACAATTATTATTAGGGGGGGACTAAAGTGACCTAGAAACATTGAGAATCAAGGCACTATCTACATTAATAACATCGACTACTGTATAAAAGAAGCAAACATCCATCTGTTTGCAGATGATACAGTTCTCTACGTGAGTCACCCAACACCTGAAGCTGCCTGCAATGACCTACGGTCAGAATTCAACCTTTTGCAAAGCCAACTCCTCCAAAAAAAGCTACTCCTTAATGCCAAAAAAACTAAAGCGATGGTCCTCTCTCCTTTTATCCGTACAGCTAACCCTGTGTCCAGTGGGACAGTTCCCAAATTACCACAGTTCTAGGTGAAAACTAGAATTTGTTACAAAATTCAAGTATCTGGGAGTTTGATAGACCAAAGACTCTCCTTCATTGAACATATCGAGGACTTGATAAAACGACTTCGCAAAGGCTTGGACTGTTTTTAGAATCAGCCAATTTTCACCAGAGATGCCAAGAAACAACTGGTCCAATCCATTTTCCTATCATTGGTTGATTACGCTGACTTCCTCTACAACCAATGCCCCAACTCTTACATGGCTAAACTAGACACACTCTACCATCGAGCACTGAGGTTTATAATGGGACTCCCCTTCGACACACATCACTGCACCCTATATGCGGCAGTGGGATGGACATCACTAAAGTTCAGGCGCCACAGAAACGCCGCTCTCTGGACCTATAGAGCCATCTTTAATAAGCTGCCTTACTATATCTCCTGCTGTCTTCCCCTGAGTATAATTTGGAAATACGCGTTAAGAAGTTACTCAGCTATTACACTTAAAGTACCCAAAGCAAAATCTCACTTCGACAGGGCAGCCATAAGCTTCGTGCTACCTACCTTATGGAACGATCTACAAAAAAACCTCAAATTAAGCACTCTAATCGGTATAAATGCTTTCAAGATGCTTTATTTCCATACAATCAGAGAAGTATGTAACTGCTTCACTCACTCAGACCCAGTACCGGTGTCTGCACTGGTATATAGCCACGCCTAGACCCAATTTTAAGTACTGACTCTCAGCTTGCTCCTCACCAGCATAATTGTTCTCTCTCTTATCCCCCTGTCTTATCAACACTAGGCCCATCCATCCCCTTATTCTTCCTTTCCCAACCTCGGATAGCAGCTCACTACCCTGGGTTGTGACATCCTACCATGCCCCGTACTTTATAGCATTCAATCCCGGGGCTCACACATACTCCTTTTCTCCATCCACCTTCTCTACATCCAGCTTTACCAACTCTTTTCTGTGCACCGTGCCCTCCTAGCCTTTCTCCCCCTACTTCCCTCCCTTTCTTCCCACCTACCTTCACCTCTACCTGGTGTATATTTTTATTTTTAATTTTTTCTTCCGTTACTTCCTCCTGCAACCTTAGATAACCTGCTTTATCTTCCTATAGACACTTCTATGTATGTAAATACCGTGTAATCTGTACAATATCTGTATAATTCTATGTACATATGAACTTCTTTTTCTTCCTCTCTGTAAAGAGTATTATCTGTATTGCCTTGTAAATACCTGTGTTGACCTGTATATACAATTGTTCATGCTCCACCCAGGTCCATCTTGCAAATGAGCTTCTGCTCAACGATGAACGCCTGGTTAAATAAAGACTTGATTAAATAAAGACTTGACTAAGCCCTATATCCTGTCACACCATCACCGGTTAGAGCTACAGCCTTTAGGGCAACTGCTGTCACTCTTGTATAATATTCTCAGACATTGGGGGTGCAAACACATTGATATGCAGTCCAGATTGGGGTATAGGCAGTAACAGGTAGGGGAATCATTCCTGCCTGGTATTGGTATCAGCCCTTGCCCTTGCTCTTATGATGATGATCCCATTAATTTGTTGGTCCCCAGAGTCCGTAGGACTTTATACCATTCACATCACCACATTGACTCCAGACATTAACAGGCAGCCCTTGCAAACCACAATATCCTATAATTACAATATACGCATAATATGGAACTAAGGCCCCAGTATTCAGAAAAGAGCTAGAGTAGTGACACACCCATTTAAGCTGACCAAGAGAGACAGGAAAGAGAAAACAGAAAAAAAAGGGAACCTTTGTAAAATAGTCTTGCCCTCAAGGAGATTTATCAACATCGCTTAAAGCGGTATTAATGCAACACAGTACATCAGATAATCATGGATGGGTTTAAGAACATGACCCTAAAGAACAACCACTGGGTGTGGCATTAACTGATTAGTGAACAACAGGCCTTGCCCATTTGGTAGGCTAGTAGAGCCCTATTGTAAAGTAAGAAGCTGTCTGGTCCCTTAAATACATTGCTGTCTCAGCTGTTACCCATCACCATGGAAGCTGCAACAAAGGACAACAGTGCAAAGCTGTGGCGGCATAGGAAAGCAGTCACTGAGGCTCACTTGTAGGAGTGGCACTGGATGCAGGAGGTACTGTCCCAGGTAAGCAATTACTGTCAATGTTCTGCACTTTTGCTGTCTCGATCACACTTGATGTGCATCGCTGTTGGGGTTTGGGCTCCAGTGCTTCCAAAGGCTGTTGTTGCAAGAGGGGAACATAAAGTAGTAGTAGTAGCAGTAGTAGTAAATAATTTTTTATTCGTATACGAATAAAAGGATACATTCAATTGAGCAAAGCTCATTTTCAATGAAGCTCCATGTCACAATAAAATAAGGTTCCACATCAAAAAGACATAACATCAAGTCACATAAAGGTTCCAGAAAAGTTCTATATCCGAGCTGCCAGTGGAGATCTCTCTGTCATGGCTGTAACTATGTTTCCTGCAGGGTGATGAAGTGGAATCAGATTTTTTATTTGCTTTCCCTTCATGTTTGGAGCCTCCACTGCCTCATTGTCTAGTAGCAGAAGTCCATGTATCTTCTAAGTCTTATATTTTATGCACCAAACTGGAGGCATGGTTGGTTGGTACCTGTTGCTGCATAGCGGGCTCCAGCAAGGTATCCATCTTATTGGAGCCCCTGTGGTGGGGATGATTGGCAATGTGCACTGCAGGCCATGACCAAGGAATTAATTCCTCTGCTGCTTCAGCATCCACAAAGGAATGGGAGATTCCATTATGTGTGATCCTCAGGGCATCTACAGGTCCATGAGGGCATGCTGAGCATGAGTGAACTCTCAGCGCCATTCCAAAAGGGCTGGGGAGAACTCTGAAAACATTTGGATGCAGTGCCCTTTGCCACTGAAGAAGCCCATGCTCTGTGGAAAGTTATAGTATTCTTTCTTTTATTTGGAAGCTTTGGAACTTGACCAACATTGGCCTGGGTCACTGTCCCAGTTTGGGGGGGGGAGCAAGTGACTGGTAAGCCCTCACAATTTCCAGCTGAACAGGCCACTGATAGAAACATAGAATTTGATGGCAGATAAAGACTGCTTGGCCCACCTAGTCTACCCATTTCTCTTCCTAATGGATAAGCTGCAAATCCTAGTTATCCAACAGCCTTCCTCCTACCCCCCACTAGAATTGCTTTATGTCTGTCCCATGCATTCTTGAATTCCCCCACTGTTTTTGACTCCACAACCTTCTCAGCAAGGCTGTTCCATACATCCACAACCCTCTCCATGAAAAAATACTTCCTCACATTACCTCTGAGTTGTCACCCCTCTATCGTCAAATTGTGCCCCCTTGTTCTTGCACATCTCTTTTACTGAAAGATGCTACCCTCTTGGACTTTGTTGATTCCCTTGAGGTACTTGAAAGTTTCTATCATGTCGCCCATCTCCCTCCTTTCCTCAAGGGTATACATGTTTGAGCAGGGCAGGCAGAGTTTGCTGCAAGAAAGTTATTATGTCCCGGCCCTCTTCCCCTCTGGAAAACCCATCAGCTGGAGATTATTTCTGTGTCCCTGATTCTCCAAGTCCTCCACTTCTGATAACTGCCTGATTATTCATTCCTGCTCCCTCATGCGAGCTGAGAGGCAGTCCATTGTGTGTCCTTGGATAGATACTTGTTGCTCATTGTCAGAGACCCATTGGGATATAGACATAATGTCTTGCTTGGTTTGTAGGTTTTGATGTTTAAGCTCACCAGTGTCATTCAGTAGTGTGAACAACATGTCTCTTATCTCCCTTAGTTCATCCAGGGCCCTGCCGGGAGACACCGCGTTGTCTGTAGCCATGTTGCTACTCCTCGTGGCTATAGGCCTGAGATTGTTCTCTTGGGTTTCAGGTACATTTCCCAGCACACTGTCTGAAAAAAAAATTAGCACTGTAGATGCTCCATGTGACTATGCTGTTATCGATACTGTTTAATCATGGAAAGGCATTGAATTAGTGTCAGGATGCTGCAGGATAGTCAGAGGGTTGAAGGGAGCTAAGAGATTAAGTTGTATCCATCTTGGCTGCCAGACCACGCCCCAATTTTCTTCACTAAATTTTTTAAATCCAGTAACTCATAGAAGAACTGTATTTCTGCATTGAATCAAACTAAAATTACAAGGATCCTGTGGTCTGGGAGATACAATAAGATTTGCTGAGACCCTGGAGAGACTGAGGTGACACTGAGGAACTGGAAAAATATTCTGCTTGTTACCTGAACTGATGTTCCATGAAGGAATACTTACATCTCATGGGAATTTGGACTAGCAATCAGTTGTCTGTTATGCCAACTAAAGTAATGTCTTTCAAAGCTAAATGAAATATGAGACCCTAGAGTAAATGAATACACTGTGGTATGGAGTATGCAGGTTTTTAGCATTTTGGGTTGGTGTTATGAGTTAATATTTAGATAGCTTATCTATGTATTAGCTAGTTTACATTTAAGTAAATCTTTGTATTATTGTCTTAATGGGGGAAGGCACATCAATATGATGCCATTTCACTACTACTATTTAAACGCTCTTTGGTTTACATACTTTAGCCCTTGATAAAGCTCCATGTGTGGGAGAGCGAAACGCTGTTGGGCTTATAGAGTGTGGAGGAGTGGTTATTCAGCTCTTTTTAAATATATTTGGTGTGTGGGTACATTTAATAAATAAATTAATATATTTTACCTATACACCTTGCCTAGTTAGTATCTCTATTTTGACCTGTGTTGGCGTGAGTTGCGACACTTCTTAGATTTGTATAGAATATTTTTACCCGACAGGACCTAATACCAGGCAAGATTAATGACTGGAAGTAGTGGAGTCATATTAATAGATGTTTTATGGATTCCTGATTGTTCCTTCATTAGGGATAGTGATCTATTACTAACTGACAAATTGAAAAGTACAAGATTATGCATTTTAAAGTGTTTACATGATTTTTCACTCATTCATAAAATTTTATTCAGGTTTGTGAGAAGGATAGTTGTTACAATTCTCCATTAAGCTACACTCATTTCAAAGGAGGTCCTCAGTTTATACACTCAGCTCACCAGGTCAATTTATACATTCATCTCAGTAAATCATATATACAAAGAAAAAAAATCAGCAATTAATAAATACAAACCTACAATGACCAAACATTTAGTAAAAAATTACAAACCAATAAATATAAAACATGAAGTAACTATACATATACTCAAGTTGACATCGCATTAAAACAGGGTAGTGGTTTTGAAACTTTATCATAGAACCAGCTTCTACTTGGACTTAATTGCACAATCTGATTGATCGATCTGAGATAAATTGTCATACTATTCCAAAGGAAGATACCCCACCCCTGAAAGGAATTCTTACCTAAGTTTAAGTTATAACAGTGTATTTCAAATTTTAATCTCTGTGCTGACCTTAAATTTAACCTAGGTTCCCTCACTAAGAATCTATCTAAAATATAGGTGGGCATCTTACCCTGAGAAACTCTATGCATATAATTTATAGTATGCCAATGTCTTCTATGGCTCAGGCTCAGCCACCCCAAATATCTATACATGTGGCAATGATGGTTTAGCCTTGAAGCATTCGAGATGAAATGAGCCTGCTTATTATAAATAATAATGTCCAATTTATGGAGAAACACTTTTGAGGCACCTACATATAACAAATCCCCATAATCTAATATGGGTAATATCATGGTATTAACAACTCTAAAGCATACCTCCTGTGACATAAAATATGTAGCTCTATATAGCATTCCTAATTTGCTACCCAGCTTAGATAGCAGATTTTCCAAATGCGGACCCTAGCTGAGGCTATGATCCAGACTCATCCCCAGATATATATATATATATATATATATATATATATATTGTTCTACCTGTTTTATTTGAGTACCCTGACTTGACTGGATATTTAAGCTATTTCCAGCACACCCCGATTGAGAAAGCAACATTGACTGAGTCTTTTTTATATTCAGGCTGAGTCTGTGAGTCCTAAAGAATTCTTGTAAGTACAAAAAAGCATCCTGTAGATTTTGTTGGATCTCTGGTAAATATTTACCCTCTGCATAAATGACAGTATCATCTGCATAGATATGGAATTTTACAGAGGGATGAGTAAGTCTCAAATCATTAATATAAACATTGAAAAGCAAGGGGCCAAGTATCAACCCCTGAGGGACACCTGTAGTGATCTCTGCTGGGGGAGACCTAAACTGTCCTACTTCAACCACCTGTTTTCTATCAATCAGGTCTGAGTGAAACCACTCCAGTTCACAGCCCCTCACCCCCATAGAGTGGAGTCTGGACAGGAGAATGCCATGGTGCAAGGTGTCAAAGGCCTTGGATGAATCAATAAACAAAGCCCCCACAGACATTCTCCTGTCCAGACTCCCCTGTATGTCTCCCACCACTTTTAACAAATTCTGTATTTTTACTATGTACAGACCTAAAGCCTGACTGAAAGGTGTTCATCAATTTATTGTATTCTAAGTAATCCCAAAATTGTAGGGCCACCAAACTCTCAAAAAGTTTTGAAATTATCAGCAGTAATGAGATGGGACGATAGTTATTTATATCATGCTTGGTCCCCCCTTTAAATATGAAGACCACCTTGGAGAGTTTCCAGCTGTCTGGAAATTCACCAGATGTTAAAGAAAAACTGAACAAATAGGTTAGGTGATGAGCAATACAGGGGGCCGCATATACCAGCAGTCTGGATTGAATAACATCCAGACCTATTGCTTTTCTGATGTTCAATTTAAAAAGAGCCACGGTTACCTCCTGCACTCCCATCTTCCTAAATTTAAATCTTGCATGGGCGTCTGGTTACAAAGGTACCTGATTAAATTGTCCCCTAAAATTAAGATTACGATCAGATTGAATTAACTTTATGCCAGTTTCAGAAAAAAATATATTGAATACATTGACCACTTGATTATTCACTGGGACCAATTGTCCATCAAATGCAATCCTTCTCATACATTCATTGTTTTTATTACCAATTAAATCTGATATTTTCCTTCAAATTAGCTTTGGATTTTGAGAAATGTTATTGTCAAATTCTGATCTATAATATGCATGTTTAGTTTGTCTAACTTTATAAGTATATTTATTTCTGGCTCGTCTATAAGAGGTCCAGTCCTTGCTGTTTCCAGTCATTTTAGCAACATGATATTTTTTATCCCTATCCTTTCCTAATTTATGAAGTGTAACATTATACCACCGTTGATTATTAAATTTCACTTTCATTTTGTGCACTGGGGCATGCAGGTTACTTATCCTTAAAAATTCATCTTAAAAAAATTGTCATGCATCAGAAACATTAGGTATTAGCTCATATCTATACCAAGCTATAGTTTCCAAATCTGGCATAAAATTAACATAATTAAAATTCTTATACATCCTCCAGGTAATTATTTGGTCTGACTTTATAATTATAAGCCATTTTCTGAACACAAATGTGACTTGATGGTCTGAGAAGGTGGCAGGTAAGATGCCACTGTAAGAGTACACTAGAGGGTGAATGGTAAAGATTAAATCCAACAATGTAGAATTATGAACATTCTTGGAATTTATCCTAGTAGGATCCTTCACTAATTGAGTAAGTTGTAAACAATCCTGAAAATCAATCAGACTATTTGTTGAATCAACCTGGGTCCAATTTACATTAAAATCACCCAAAAGCAGCAATTCATGCATAACTTTATATTTTACCATAAAATCTTGTGGGCTATAGAAGATGCTATATTCCACTTTTGTTTTGTTTTTTCAGATTTAGTCTACTTTTTCCTGGTACAGCCACCCGTCAAGCTCTGCCCTGATCATGGCCCCAGATTTCCATCTTCCATCACTAGCCAGCACTGTCCTGGACACCCCCGACTTCCCCCCGAGGGTGAGGCCACGGCATTGGTTCTCTCATACCAGTCTGCGGAATCAGTGACTAGTTGGGGAGAGCTGATGATGGAGGCTGATTAAGTCCATAGATGGCTTCATAGAGATGAAGACCCCTCGCATTTTTTTTCCCCTGTAAGCAGGGGTGGGGATGTGCAATGACAACCAGCGTCCACCCCACCCCTGAATTCTGGTAGGGGCCGGAGCATAGTAGTGCACCCAGCCTCCTCTGGGTGTTGCCACTGCTCTGAGCGCTCTATCCACCCTCCCCCCAGAGAAGGAGAGCAGTCCAGGGATGCTCAATAGTTCTCCCCCCAGCCAGCCCTCTGATGACCTGGATCCATTCCCTATCCCGGGTCTCCGGCGTCACAAGCAGAAGTCCCACTGCTGTGCCAATGGGCCAGCAACTTTTGGGAATTTATGCAACCCTGTAATTAGTATGGGTTTAATAAAAGGAATATTTAGTTCAAACATAATGACCTTCAATCTGTGGTCTATTAGATCACTTTTGATATCTGTTACTTCCAACTCTTCATTAACATATATCAGAATACCTCCTCCCATTTTATTCCTGTCCTTTTGAAAAGTTGGTACCCTTCTATTACTTTTTTTTTATACATTTTTTATTTTGAGTTTTATGATCTTACAGTGTAATCTGTATTACATAAAATAAAGAGATGAGCTACACAGAGCTCTGTACAACAGGTTCAGGACTGCATATCCATTAAATATTTCCATAATCATGAGTCCACATGGCAAGAGTCTCTGTCAGAGTATACCTCGAAGGAGTAAAGTTTAATCTAAGCATCCTGTAGATTAATGTCACTCTCAACCCCTTTATACCAAATAGATCCTTAAACCAGGATATCAGATTCCATGCAGAATTGAATAAGGTGTGGGGGGCTGGGTGACCCAGCACATTATAGACAGAGCTATCTTGATGATTGCCTGGGCTCAGTTAAGTTGCTTATCTATCCCATAGATTTAGGCAAGACATGTAGATCTGCCCTATGGGTACAGGTTATATTATAAGGATATATTTAATGTCCACAAACCGAGTGGGGTCATAATCCCCATCAATAAAATATCTATAAGGGCAGTCAAATTACAAACTGTGAAATATAACTATTGTTAGGTGCAGCATATCTGGCTACTAAACAGGAATATAGTGAAACTATAGGCTCACAACTTAGAGGTCAGTATATAGAGCATCTTATACAAATGATAGACATGGGTAAAATGCCATTAAATCAAAAACATATTAATATAAGGATAGGAAACCCCTCTATCATACTAGCGTATAGCTTAGGGCTAAACTTGACTAAAGAGTCAGTATTAGAGGGAAATAGCATTCACCCTTCCTCATCTGAAGCTGGATCCGATGGATTTAATTTTACAATAATATGCTCCACAAACTGCGCGGCCGCAGAGTGATCCACAAACACATGGGACTTTGAAACATGCTGAATATGAAGCCGTGCAGGAAAGTTAAGTCCTATCTCCACCCCATGCTGTAAAAGGTCCTTTTTGATCTTCTGGAGTTCTTTTTTCTTTTCCTGTGTTTGGGCTGAAAAATCTGGAAAAAATCCAAGCCTGCTGCCTTCCCATGTTATATCCCCTCGAACTCTGGCCGCCTGCAGGAGGTATATTCTAGCCTCCGGGGCTGATAATGTTGCTATTGCAGTGAGAGGATTTTGTTGGGAATCTGCTTGTTTCCTTGGCCTCTGAGGAATTGCAAAGGCTTTAAGGATCCCAACATCAGAGTCTTTAGGTAGGAGTTGCAGGTCTTGAAATAGGAGCCTGGTGACTGCTGGTATTAGCTCCGTTGCTCCGGCGAGATGAGGGGGAAAAGCTACTATACACACATTTGCCTGCCTTTGAGTGTTCTCCAACCCCTCTATCTTTGCTTTCAGGAATGAGAGGTCCTGGGCATATGCCGTGTTGCAATCCATCTGCCGATTACAGTTCTGTTGCAGATCTTTAATTGCTGTGGCATTTTCTTGGATATTGTGATCATTGTCCAAGAGTTTCACTTCTACTGCAGCTAATCTTTTATTAGTATCCTCACCAGTTGCCTGAATTTTGGCCAGTATATTGAGGATTTGTGCATTAGGAGGCTCCAATGTTATAGGCCTCATTGTTATAGCAGGCCCCGTGGATGTACCCGGTGAGGAAAGGAATGCATCAAGGCTTTGTCCTACACATTTTGTATCTCTCTTTGGTCCCATCATGTAGCGGGTATCCTCCGACGCCCGGCAATATCAGTTTTTTAGCAACTCTGAGTCTAATGATGCACAGATTTGTAAGATTTTACTTTAAGGTATCAGAGCTTTGTTAGAATGCTGTTGCCATCTTTCTGCTCCACAGCGCCCCTCGGTACCCTTCTATTACAATCAAAGTATCTGATATTTGTTTTGTGCAGGCATGTTTCTGTAATGACAGTTAGTTTTGGTCTATAATGACCTATCCAATCCTTAATTGTTCTCAATTTATTCCCCATGCTCTGTGCATTAAATTGTACAATGCTAAACTCTGTTCCCTTCAGAATCTCTGCATCCACGGGATAACCAGCCCTGGATTGGGGTGAACATCTCCACATGTCATTAAGAACAACAGAAAAACATATTTAAATGAATCACCATAGCAGTTTTGACCATTTCTATTACCAGAACATAATTTCCTAGAGAAGAGGTATAAAGCCTAAGTTATGTGAAATATAGTAAAAAATGATGGTTTAATCACCCTCCATGGGTCCCAATACACACATACCAATTTTATAAGGTCAGTGCATAAAACATTTGATAAAAGTTCGGGACTTACTTCACCAAAATTTGGTAAAAATAAGTTAAAATCCCAAGCTAGGGTATCTCCTAGTAACAAACTCCATTTCAAAATAATTTACAGTAGAAGTAAATCTGTCTGAGCCACCTACTTGAAGGAGACACAGGAAGAACAAACACTGCCAGGGCTGATGCATAATTGAACAGTGCTAATTCCAAAGTTCAATTTAAGACAGGCCCAGAGTGACCTGCAGGTCTTTTACCAATGAAGCAAAGGAGCAAATAAAACAGACAGGCAATAAATCACCTGGAGCAATAATATTAATTAATTGCAGTGCCCCTAAGTTCCATACATAAAATACAGAGAAAATCTAATATAAATCCCCCAACCCCTTACTAACTCGTGTATAACACCTATAAACCTACTAAGGCTTAAAGTAAAGTGCACATTCCTTACCAAATAGCATAGCCACTCGTTCTTGTGCCCAAGGGCTCATGCCTCACTCAGGCGTAATCATTTTATGCACCTCAGCTCCTCCCCTTTTTGTCCCAGCCCCAATCAGCTCACCACCGAGCTCCCTCAACAGCCGTTATAATGGCAGCTGGTGTTTGGCCACGGGGGGGGAGAGCTTACAACCCAGACAATTCCCAGTTCATGAAAGAAAGTCCAACACAATATATGTAACCAGTGTTATTTACATAATTAAGTTAGTATTTCTTTTTGCCTTTTCGAATTTTTGTTTTGGTACTATGTACCTTGAAAGAACTAAGTGAATGGGTACATACAGTACGTATGTTTTTTTTTTTTAATTTTTAAATTTATTACAATAGATCCTGAGGAAGTGGTGGGTGTACCATGAAACATAGATTCTTTGTAGATATATCCTAAGTTATACAGGTTCTACACTACAGCAATAAAATATACTTAAGTTAACAGGTGAGTGTGTCATGTTGTAATTGGTTATAAATGGATTGAAACATGGCTGGGACAGATTTAATGGATTGATAGGACAGGAAGAGGAGATAGGGAATTGTGGGGTGCTAGGGGAAGAGAGAGAGAGAGAATTTTGGAGGGAGACCCCCCCTCCCAGGGCATTAGATTCAGGGGAGTAGGTAGGAACCTCTTTTTATGAGTTGTCTGGATGGACCCTTGATCTTTATCTGCTGGCAATGTCTATATATCTGTGTTTCTAAATACCCATGGAGGCTGGCATAGAATGTTGCAGGGCTTTAGAACTAAGTGGTGACAGTGGAAAATATGAGACTTGAAATGTATTCCCAAAAACCATCCACACTCGCCAAGAAAAATACATAACATATTTACATATGGGAGGCAGTATAGCGCAGTGGTTTAAGGCTCTGAGCTGCAAATCTGGTGACATCCAGCAGACCAGACCTGGGTTTGAATCCCACAGCTTCCACTTGCATACTGTGTGACCCTGAGCAAGTCACTTAACGTCCCTGTGCTCCCAGGATGCTCCTGTAAAAAAGCTTTCAGCTTAGTGTGCTACTCCTGGTTAAACAATTAAAAAAAAAACAAAAAAAACATAGTACTATGATGACAGAAGGGGTATAGAGTCCATTTTGTCTGTACATCCTGCCACACTTCAGAAGCTCTACCCAATTTGAGTATGGATACACTTCCAAGCTGTCCAGCCAGAATGCAACCACTGTGCATGCTGTGTGACCCTCAATGTCATTATCCCTCAGAAATTTGTTTAGTTTAGGTTTGAAAGCCTGAACTGGGCAAACTTTGACAACCTAACTGAGTAGACTTTTCCAAGTGTTAACCACTTACTATGTCAGTTAATGCTTTATAATATTTACCCTTATCCTGCCAACACTCTTTAATTTGTGTGTATGCCATCTGATTCTGATTACACTCACCAGCTCAAACATCTTTATAAACTTCAATCAATGTATCCCTTTAAGTATTCCAAACACCATGATCATGTCCCCTCTCAGCTGTTTCTTCTCTAGACTGAATCATCTGAGTACAGAATGTCCAATCCCTTCTTATAATTATTGCCCCAAGGGTGATTAGCTTGGTTGCCCTGTGGTGGATCCTTTCAATCTCTTCAATGTTATGTCTTTACTACAGTGATCAGGACTGGACACAGTGTTCCTGGTGTGGTCAAACCTTGGTCTTGTACCGAAGATAAAAAATTGACTCCCTTGACCTGCTCCTTATCCTCTTCATAATGCATTTCAGTATTGTGTTTGTTGTCTTTTTTTTTTTTTTTAAATTCAAGTTTATTAACATACAATTGGCACACAGGTGAAGAAACCAGACTTTACATAAAATGAACCGTGACCACAATATGCCATATACCTTTACCAATAGTAACTTACCAATACATTTTCAAACTAATAATCCCCCCAACCCCCCTATCCCCTACCCAATTTCCCTGTTCCCCCCACCTGGGTTGCAAAGGCCGAGGCAGATCTGCCCGTGAGGACATGAGCCGGGGTCCAGGTAAACTACTCCACCGTGGCTAACTATGAATGGAGCAAGTAAAAGGTTTGGAGGGGGGCCCACACCCGATCAAATTTCGAAAAGTTACCTCTTCTTGAGGCCCCAAACTTCTCCATACTCAAATTGAAAAGCAGTTCCTGCAGCCATTCCACATACCCGGGTGGAGTAGTGTCCAACCAGTGTCTTAACACAATTTTCTTGACTGAAGATTAAATCAAAGCCATATAGTATCTTTGGGGCTTAACAGCAATGTCAGCATAGTCCCCTACAAGACAAATTTCAGGGCTAAAACAAGATTCAATGCCCAGTAATGGACCTGCCTTTTGCTTGATCTGGTCCCATAGTTCTTTTACCGGCGGACAGTCCCAAAAGATATGCCTGAGATCCCCCACCGCTTGATGACACCGGAAACATAGAGCATCTGGAGCACGCCCAATTCTGTATAACTTGGAAGGGGTCCAGAACAAATTATGCAAAAAATGAAATTGCATAATACGCAATCTGTCCTGAGTAATATACTGGTACATATGTTGCCAAACCCGAACCCAGTTTTGACCCTGATCCCCTAGACAGATCTCCCAGTACCCCGGTTTAATACCAGTGTCTGTATAAGCCTGTTCAAAAAGAGCTTTGTACACCCTGGAGACTGCGTGCGGTTCCCAGACCCCACGAGACAGGGTCTCAAACCACGTCCCATTAATCCTACCCTCTTTAAGTTTAGATTTGAACCCCCCTAACAAATGCATAAGTTGATATAGTTTGAAGGATTGATTTGGCCCTGTATTAAACTTTGTTAGTACCTCTGCCACCTTTAAACACCTGTCTTCCTGCATGAAATCTGCCACCCTTAACCCCTCCAGAAAAGGAAGCCAGGATACCTTTATCATGTCCCTCCCAATCTTCATGTTGGGATTAAGACATATAGGCCGAGAGCTATCAGCACAAGGGGAGTAGTGGAGAGAAGCACACATTTGAAGGTGCGTGCGTAGGGAAACCCTGATTGGGGTAGCAACTAATCTAGAGGGGAGGGATTTCAGTGGGGTAAAAAGAAGAGCCTTCGGATCCACCCCGGCCTCTCTAATTAGATCTAATTCCACCCTCACCCAAGAAGAGACATACGGTAAGTGCTCCAGCTCTCCAGGAGGCAAGAACCAGTGTAAATATTTACATAGGTTACTTGCCCAGTGATATAGTCCAAAATGCGGAAGCCTTAAACCAGCCTTCTCCCTGGGAGCTGCCAGTTTATGATAGGCTCTGCGAGGTGTTTTCTTTACCCAGATGAAATCCGAAATAATTGAATGAAGGACTCTGTGCCACTTCAACGGTAACCATACATTGAGCATACTTAAAGGGTACAAAATCCTCGGCAACACATTCATTTTTACTATATTGACCCTCCCCCAAAGAGAGAGCGGAAGTTTGCTCCACCTCTCCAGGTCCTGCTTGATGGTTACTTTAAGGGCATCCAAAATTAAGTCTCACCATTTTGACTTCTGAAATAGTCAAAATGATGCCCAGATACTTCAGAACACGAGGAGACCAATGGATCCCCAACTGTAAGATATCTGATTTGCAGGTCTTAGCATTCAACGGGAGGAACTGAGTTTTTCCTATGTTGATTTTATAGTTGGATAGTTTGCCATAAGAGGTAATGTGATCGAGTACCACTGGAATGGAGGATCGAGGATGGCTGACATGTAGCAGGATGTCATCTGCAAAGGCAGAGATCTTGAACTCCTGAGACCCAACTCTAATCCCCTTGATTCTAGGTTCCTGTCTGATGCTACACAACAGCGGCTCTAGATAAATGTTAAACAAAAGAGGGACAAAGGGCAGCCCTGCTTAGTCCCCGACAACAAAGGAAAACTTGCAGAAAAAACTCCATTACAGTATATTTTAGCAGACGGCAACTGATATAACGCAAACACCATGTCTATAAAATGAGACGGAAAGCCGAAATGCTTCATAGTTAGCGACAGGAACCTCCAGTCCACCCTGTCAAATGCTTTCTCAGCATCGACAGACAACAGACCCCCTGAGATATTACTATCCTTCGCAACCGAAACAATATGAGATAACTTACGGAAATGGTCTGATGCCATTCTACCCGACATGAATCCCACCTGATCCGGATGGATTAGCCTAGGAAGCACCCCCGCTACCCGAACCGCTAGTAGCTTCGCCAGTATTTTTATGTCATAGTTAATCAGAGCAATGGGCCTATATATAGAAACTTGATCTCGATCCTTCCCTTCTTTAGGGATAAGCACTATCAGGGATTCAAAGAGGTGCTCATCAATGTGTTCGGAGGTAAAAATCCTGTGAAAAAGATGCATTAATCCTGGGGATAACTGCCTACTAAAACATTTATAAAAATCCGGAGAAAAACCATCCAGACCGGGAGCTTTCCCAGCCGGGATCGTCTGTATCACACTTAGTATTTCCGACTCGGAAATCGGAGCGGTAGGCGATGCTTTCTGTTCCTCCGTTAACTGCGGTAAATTGCACCCAGCCAGGTATGCCCTAATTACTTCATCGCTTAATCTATTAGGCATGGGACTATATAAGGCTCTATAGTAATCCTCAAACTCTTTGGCTATTTCAACTGGGGCAGTTTTAATCGACCCATCGGCAAGGGAAGAGATACTTTGAATAATTCTAGATGTTTCGGTCGCCTTAAGGCGCATGGCCAAAAGATGCCCCGACTTCTCCCCCTGGTCTAAGTATAGGGCTTTCGTTTTGTTAATGGCATATTCAGCCTTTTCTCTCAACATGTCATCGTATTGGTGTCTGAGCCTGGCCAGCTTTTCCCTTAGTGCCATTGGTGAGGACTTTGAAAGAACTTTCTCTATATCCCGAATCTGGGCTAACAACTGCTTCGCCAAAGCCTCCCCCTTTTTCTTTCTAACGGCCGCTAGCTTAATAAGCTCTCCCCGACCACACACTTTAATGCACTCCACTCCATGTCCCCCTTACCCGTTGTATTGCAGTTCTCCTGCTCATACTGCTCTATAGTCTGACTAATACTATCTCTGATCTCCGGTACTCTGAGAAGCTGGTTGTTAAGCTTCCATATGGTCTGCTTGGGTGTATTAGATAGAAGGTTAAGGGAGCATCGGACCATCGAGTGATCCGAGATGACCCTCGGCATGATTGTGCAATTGACCAACCCAGGGAGCAAACACTGACTTATCAAAAAATAGTCAATACGAGACCTGGTTTTATGGACCTCAGACAGGAAAGTATATTCCCTGCTCAAGGGGGACAAGACCCTCCACGGGTCACACAGACCCAAGTTGTCTGCCAGCTCCCTGAGGGCTCTTTGAGCTGGTGAGAGGCCCCTCTCATGCCTGCCCTCTCTATCCAACTCCGTATTGAACACCAGGTTCCAGTCACCTCCCAAGAACATAGGGAGATGGATAAAGGGAGACAGAACCTTGAGTAGGTCAGCAAAAAAACGGGGTGATTCCCCCATTAGGCCCATATATGCTACCTATCACCATCCTAGTTTGACTAACAAGCCCAACTACTATCATGTACCGGCCCTCAGGGTCTGCCAGCTTCTTCTCACAGACAAAAGGAGTGCTCCTAGAAATTAGAATGGCTACTCCCTTACTAGCAGTGCTATCCCCAGCAGCATATACCTGGGCCACAAATTGACGTCTCAAAACATTAGCCTCCCAATCCAATAAGTGTGTTTCCTGCAAACATATTATCTGAGCTTTCTGCAGTTGCAAGTGTCTTAGAACCTTGTATCACTTCAAGTTCTTCCTAGCCCCCTTGATATTCCATGAGATAAATTTAGGGTACTACCCATAATCCCCATGCTCTATTTTAAAATTATTCATCTTTAACTGTAAACGCAACTGCCTCACCTTCCTCGCCTACCCTCATGAGAAGATCTTCCCAACTCCTGCCTACCAACCTTACTGCAACCCGATCCCCTTACATACCCACTCCCTGTTCTCACCCCTACCCCTCTTATGTCTCCCCAACAAATAGACCACACCCTAACATAAGCTGAAAAAGAACCCATATTCCCCACCCCCAACCCTCACCTCCCTGCCCATGAGATCGTCAAGTTCCAAAGCTCCCATTACTCTCCTGCCTCCCCTCCCACTGTGCGCTACAAACGCTTGTCTTATGACAAAGGAGAGACTACTCAACAATAATTCAGTGCCATGTTTCCTAAGTCCGAGAACCTAACTGCTCCTCAAGTAGAACCACCCACATCCCAGGATATGACCCACCTGGTACAAACAGCTCCCACTCTGTTGTCCCTCTGAGGGAAATTTCCTGTATTCTACCTACCCCTAAACGGAAGAAAACCCCACTTCTATACACTAAACTAACTGCCCATTAAGTAGGCCTTTGAGCGACTCCACAAATTACAAAACACCTTAACCAGTGAAACATTGAAAAATCTTGTTGAGAATATCCAGACATTTAACTGATGGGGAAAAACAGAACTGGCATACATTAGCCACTGCCCCGAAGGACTGATTACCCCAATTGAGAAACAGCACCTTCAACAGAGTCCCAAATACCAGTAATGAGGATAGTCAAAACACTATCAATAAAAGTTGAATAAAGAAACGGTGGGGAGTGACCCAAATGGAATATGACACCCAGGAGCTACTGCAATAAGCAGATAAAGCAGCACAGTTGGGCAGTCAAAACCCCCTGGAGAGGATGCTCGGTGCTGTGACCAGACCCTTAAAGTATCTCTAGTGGTCGCAGGACCAGGCAGCCAAGCCACCCTCTACTCAAACCCCTCAGGAAAGCTGCCTTCCAATGCACCCGATATCGGGATCTCCCCACAACAGGACCTAGCAAATGGGGAGTGCCGATGGCTAAAACAGGCACCCCCTTCCCTGGAAAGGCTGTCGAGAGTCCCTCTGTGAATTGAGCCACCCCACTAGGAGACACCCTGCCGATTGAAGCAGATCTCAGTCTGCCCCACCGAGGCTTAATTAGAGCTTCCTGCAGCCTCATGCCTCGCTATCCCCTTTTGACAGGATAAGTTCATCCAGGATAAATAGGCCCCTTGAGTCCATTTACAGTCCCCGCATTAACTGAAAATGAGAACACGTGCAAGAGTCCCCCTGGGATACAGCTGGACAGTACTCCGCACACAGGTAGGGCAAATTAGCTCAGGGGCCCCACAGTCTCAACAGTTTGCAGGAGAAGAGAGGAAGATTAAAAAAAAAAAAAATAAAAATAAAATGGAAGGGGATTACGAACTGCCCTGTAAAAACAACAAGCACGCCACATCAAACTCCAGCGAAGCCTTTCCATGACCTTCTCGACAAACCAGCAACACCGCCATGGTTAAACCTTTATTTCTTCTTGAACAGTTCCGGAAGAGCCTCTTGGAGCCCTTTTTCCGCTGCCTGCACACTGTCAAAACTGACCCACCGGCCAGACAAAGCCACCTGCAGACGCGCTGGGTAGCCCATCCGAAATCGGATGCCTGCAGCAATCAACTTGGAAACAGCCTGATGATACTCTGCTCTCTTTTGCCAGACCTATAACGGGAGATCCTGAGCAACTCTTAGTAAAAAACCCTCCCATCGTACCTCCTTGAGTTCTTTGATTTTGGCAAAACGTGCTGTCTCTCTGATAATTTAAGAAACGAAAGATCAGGATACGGGGCGGAGAACCGCAGGAGGCATGGCTCTCAAGCACGATGGGCCCGTTCTATCGTGGTAATTTCTCTAAAGGGTGAGGGGCCTGCAATCCGATGTAGGAACTTTTGAATGAAGGTGATGGCGTCGGGGCCTTCCTCCCTTTTGGGGAGACCTACGATGATCATGTTGTTGCACCTGCTTCTCCCTTCCAGGTCCTCTAATTTCGATTCCATCCTGTTCAGCTTCTGTTTTAAAAAAACTATCTCAGGCTCTTGTTTCTCTGCCCGCTTCTCTAGAGAGGTGACCCTGACCTCCGTGTCTCCTGTTCGGCGGGATAAGTCCTCCAGCGCTTGGGTGACTGCTTTGAGCTCTTCAGTCACCACCCCCAGCTCGGAGCGAAAAGGTTTAATTTCGGCCAGGAATTGCACCAGAGTCAAAGGGTCCTTGTCCAAATTACCCCCTTCAGTCTCCTGCCTGCCTGCCTGGGACAAAGTTCTAGCTTTCTTGGACAGGGCCTTAGCAGGGGATGCTGGCGGGGTGTGTTTCGGCGGCGACTTTTTCATTTCGGCATCCATCAGCACCGGGAACACTCGCAAAGCTCTCAGGTAGTCTTCCGGAATACAACTCGTGCTTCAGTGGTGTAGTTGCTCCTTCTAAACTGGGGAATTTAAGGACTTATTGGAGCGTGAGGCTGGGACAATCGCAATCAGGCAGCCGCAATGAAACCTGCACCATGTGACTCCACTCGTGTTTGTTGTCTTGACAGAGGGTGAAAATGTTATGCCTGGCATTCACAATTGCACTTAGCCCCTTTTCCTAAGTTATGATGTGCACTGTTGCACCACACTGGGTGTTTGTGTGACCTTGATTCCTTGCCTCTATGTTAAGTACCATTGATTCCCCCATTTTGAATCTAAGCCCCCATATCTTCTTCCAGTCCCTTAAGTGCAGGGCCTCCTTTAGTGCATTCCCTGCCTCTGCTGTGGCTGCTTTTCTTGCCAATTCAGTATCATCAGCAAACATTAGCTTTCTGCTATTAAATGTGAAGAAAACATTTATTTTACTACAAATAATGGTATGGTAACCAGGCAGCTGGAGCAAGCAAATGAGATAACAGAGTGCATAACATTAATTAGATCTAAAACAGATCTAAAACATGCAGTACAATCAATACAGGTAATCACATTTAATAGTTTAGTAAATGCATGTAAATAGATTACTACTGAACATGCTGGATGAGCAAACAGCAAGGCCCCAATTCACAAAGCTCTCAGCACAGCCACATGGGAAAGGAAGTAGCCATGTCAAAACCAAAGGTGGTGAACTTTAGTAAGGAAGACATTAATAGGATGGGGAGCGTAGTACAGGAGCACCTGGCAAAGCCCCAACCAGAGATGGATGCAGACCCCAAATGGACCATCATTAAGATAGGGATAATCGAGGCCACCGACACTTGTACAAGGGCTCATAAAAAGAATTCCAGAACCAAAAGACCTAGCTGGTATAGCTGAAAAGGTAAAGAAAAAGATGAAGGCCTTCCTGAAGTACTAGTGTACCTCGAGGGAGGAGGACAGAGAGGTATACACTGTGAAATTTCAAGAGGCAGGGAAAGAGGTCCAGACAGCCATGGCTGAGAAAGAGCTAAGACTGGCACAGGGTATTAAGGAAGGGGAGAAGGACTTCTTCCAGTACATTAAGGAGAGAAGAGGCAGAAAGGATGGCATAGTTAGGATAAAGAGCATGGTAGGATGGGCAGAAAGGGGGGAAGAGCAAGTGGAGGCACTAAATTAGTACTTTTGCTCAGTCTTTACCAAGGAAGTGGATGGACCTATGCCACAGAGGAAGATCGGGGGATCCTTGAGGAGGGGAAGGAGTATGGGAGGAGATTGGGGTAGAGAGGATCTTAAGAGGGCTAAGTGAACTGAGAAGCAGTATAGTGCAGTGGTTTAAGGCTCTGAGCTGCAAATCTGGAGACCTGGGTTTGAATCCCACAGCCCCCACTTGCATACTGTATGACCCTGAGCAAGTCACTTAACTTCCCTGTTCTCCCAGGCCTCACCTGTAAACAAGCTTTCAGCTTAGTGTGCCACTCCTGGTTAAACAATAAAAAAAAAAACTGCATGTGGACAAGGCAACTTACCCATTTGGGATACACCCGAGGGTCCTGAGGGAACTGGTGGGGTATAAGCAGCTCCACTGACAGACCTATTTAACACATCGCTGGAGAAGGGGTGTGTGCCACAGAACTGAAGCACAGCTCATGTGGTACCCTTCCACAAGAGTGGATCCAGACATAAGCCACATAATTACAAGCCAGTTAGCCTAACCTACATAGTGGATGAGTTAATGGAGGCCATTCTAAAAGAAAGGGTGGTGTCCTTCCTTGAAGAGAATGGTCTCCAGGATGACAGGCAGCATGGGTTTGTCAGTGAGAGGTCTTGTCAAACCAACATGATAGACTTCTTTGACTGGTGATGAGGTCTCTAGAGAGGGGGCAGGTGGTGGACGTAATATACCTAGACTTCAGTAAGGTGTTTGACCCAGTGCCACATGGCAGGCTGATCAGCAAGCTGGGGGAACTGGAATTGGGGGCAGAATGCTGGGGTGAGTCAAGAGCTGGCTAAGGGACAGGAATCAGAGAGTGGTGGTGGGGGGAGGATGGAACTGTCCAAACCTAGGCCTGCAACCAGCGTGGTCCCACAGAGCTCAGTACTCAGTCCTGTGCTGTTCAACATATTTATTGGTGACATTGCAGAGGTGTTCAATAGTAAGATCTGCCTTTTTGCAGATGATACTAAGCTCTGTGGGAGGGTGGACACTGAGGAGGGGAGACAGAATTTAAGGGAGGACCTAGCCAAGCTGGAAAAATGGTCATGCATCTGTCAGTTGAGCTTTAATTCTAAGAAATGTAAGGTAATGCACATCAGAGCCACAAACACAAAGGCCAGTTACTGGTTGGGGGGAATACAGATGACAGTATCAGAAGAGGAGAAGCACTTGGGATTAATGGTCGGGGTGATATGAAAAACACAGCATAGTGCCAAAAGGCAGCAGCAAAGCAAATAAAATGCTGGGCTGCATCACCAGGGGAATCACCTCTAGGAGGGAAGAAGTTATTCTGCCACTGTACAGGTTACTGGTGAGACCATACCTGGAATAGTGTGTTCGTTCTGGTGCTCTTACCTGAAGAAGGATATCAAACTACTGGAGAGGGTCCAGCAGAGGGCAACCAAAATGATCAAGGGCATGGAAGACAGAACATATGAGGAGAGGCTGAGGGACCTGAACATGTATTCCCTGAAAGACAGAAGGGATAGTGGGAATATGATTGAAACCTTCAAGTACCTTAAGGGCATAAACAGGGTTGGTACAGCAGGCATCTTTAACTTAAGAAAGGAGGGTACAACAATGGGGCATATTACCTGAAATTGTTGTGTAGATTCAAGAAGGAAATGAGGAGGTACATTTTCACTGAAAGGGTGGTGAAGGGGTATGATGAGTTGCCAGAGGAAGTAATGGCAGCTAAGATGGTGGCCAATTTCAAGAGGGGGTGGGAAAGGGTGATGAAGAGGATTATGACTGAAGGAGGCACTGTTGGGTAGTGGATGGGAAGGAGAATGGTATGGTGGGGGATGACTCCAAGAGGAAGTGGGGGTGGCAGCTCCAGGGAATCAACTGAGCTGCAAACTCGAGCAAACTCGATAGACCATTATGGCCTATTTCTGCTGGCAATTTCATATGTTTGTATGTTCATAAAGGGGCTTGCTCCACAAAGAATGGTGCAAAGTTCCCCTTGCATCAAAAGATGCACGAAGAGTGATTCTCAATGGCAGCCTGCATCAACCACAGGCTGCCTGCCCCAAACAGGACTTGCACCTCCCATGTACCACAAATAGTGCTGCTGCATGACACTAGGGGGCTTGTGGCAGACACAGGCTGCCATATCCCCTAATGCAGGATTCTCAAAACCCTCTCAGAAGGCAAAATTCTAGACCAGCCATGGCTGGTCTAAGGGTACTTAAAAATATCCTGTGGGAGGGTTGAGAAGGCTGCATCAATGTGCCACCTCCTCACACCTTGAACCCCATTTACAGTGTTAAAATCACCCTGGTGGTCTAGTGGACTCCCTTCCTGGATCCCCAATGTCACCCCTATATATAAATAATAAATACAACCCATCCCTGGTGGTCTAATGACCCCCCTCCTCGATCCCTGATTTCTCTGGTATATGTAATTAATAAATAACACCCATCCCTGGTGGTCTAGTGGACCCCTCAGAAAATAGTACCCACCATCCAACTCCCCCCATCCTAAACCCTGAATCAGCAACTAGCACAGCCCTCCTCTCACCACTACGGCCAGCTGCCGACTGACCTGTCACTGAGCGTGTACCGTATAATACAGTACGTGCTCACTGATTGACAGCTATGAACAGCTGTCATTCAATGACAGTGTTGTAGACTTGTTCACCCCCACAACTCTATATTTAGTTCAGCATATGGTACACATACATTTAGTCATGATATACTTACAGTAGTAGGATAGGATATAGTGTAATACTATATAATATAGTAATAAGACTTGTGCATATGATTGTAGCATGGACTGGTGGTAAAAACTAGATATCAACAGGGCTATGTGCTAGTAACCTGTGGCCTTAACAGTATTAGCATTGCTTATGCAGGCCTTATGGTACAGTTATTTTCCTTTGCTATGCAGCTGCTATTATTTTGCTAGCCAAGCATCTTTTGTATTGTAACCCAAAACTAGTTTTAGCTAGTTTTACTCTTATCAGAGAGTACGTGCAGAGAAAATAATGAGCTAACCATAATGTGTGCTAAACTTCTACCAATGAGGTTTCCATATTTTGTAATTTTACCTTATTTAGCAAGCCATTACCTAGTAACATACATTTCTTATCTTAGAGTATAAGAATGATACTCATGCTGTATTTTGCAGAGTTTGAATCCAGTTTGGAGTGACATCTAGATGTCTGGGGTCCTGTTCCTGACTCCCAGCAGGTATTTGCTGTATTTTGTGTTTTCTGGTAATAAACAAGTTATTCCTGCTGTATCTTTGGCTCTGTGTTGTGTTTCGCCATCAGGTCCAGAACAATTCTGCTAACAGTGTACTGTATTATACAGTATGCTCTCAGTCACAGGTCATTCAGCAGTCAGCTGTGGTGGTGAGAAGAGGGCTATGCTGGTTGCTGGCTCGGGGTTTAGGATGGGGGGAGCAGCATGGTGGACACTACCTGCCTGGGTGGAGGTCCACTAGATCACCAGGGATGGGTGTTATTTATTAATTACATATACCAGAGAAATTGGGCCTTGAGGAGGGGGGTTTCACTACACCACCAGGGTTGGGTTGTATTTGTTATTTATATATAATGGTGAGATCAGGGAGGGGGTTCACTAGACCACCAGGGATATATTTAAATAATGGTGGATTGGGGCTTGTAGGAGGCTGTCCTGGATTGGCACACAGCCGCTGCACCGATTGCAACAACCCTCCGGATGCACCACATGTTTGGCACATGGTCAGGGTTGTTGCAAGATGAGAGACTTTGCTGCCAGGACCCTGCCTGATAGGGAATCGGGTGCTGGGTCTCTGGTGTACTGGCACTGATGCAAGCTGCTGTTTGCCACAGCTTGCATCAATCTAAGGCCCCTTTGAGAATCAGGCCCCAAGAGCTGTAGGGGTTCAAAAGGAGGCAATATGTTGTTAAACAGAGGGCCAAGTGAAAACAGCAGTGCTCCAACACTGATTTGGCATTTTAAACAGTCAATTGGAGAAAAGGTCTGTGCTCACTCAAAACACAGGTGGGGTGCTGCAGCCAAGGCTTGCCAGCCCAAAAGTCACAGTTCCAACCTCAAAAGATAGCACTCCACAAAATGGGCACAAATCCAAGCGAATGCAGATATAAAAAAATAAAGAATTTATTAATTGCAGGTTGCAAGGTTTTACATTCAAACATATGCAGCAATACAGAAACAGTAGTAGCAGAACCCCTGCGCTTTGACAAGTAGGCCTTCCTTAGGGGCCTACGGTCTGGTAGTTGCTACATTGTTTAAGAGCCCACAGAGAAGTGACATCAATAGTCATGTAACATATTTTAAATCATTAAGTATTTCAAGACATACTTAATGATTTAAATTATGTCACATGACTATTGACATCACTGCTCTGTGGGCTCTTAAACAATGCAACCACTACCAGACCGTAGCCCCCTAAGGAAGATCTACTGGTTGAAGTGCAGAGGTTCTGGTATGACTGTTTCTGTATTGCTGCATATGTTTGAATGTAAAACTTTGCAACCTGTAATGAATAAATTATTTTGTGATAGCCGCATTTGCCTGGATTTGTGTCTGTTTTGAGGAGTGCTGCCTTTTGTGGTTGGAACTGTAATTTGGCATTTTCCCTTTCACTCCAGGTTAACTTTCTTGTGTTTTCCTGTAGATTACATTACTTCCTATGAAAGCCTGATTGCATTGTTTTCCTGTATAACCAATGCAAATCTATGGAAAGTATTTCTCCATGGATGGCACCAAATCCCTGTAAAATACAGGAATCCATATAGATCTGGGAGCCCTGAAATAGGCTTTGTACCACAAGATCCAGCAGTGGTAAGGCATAGTCAAGTGAAAAAGCTGTCTTGTCCATTCCATATGACATGAAGATGGCCTTGCATGGGTTTGGTGGTTGTTCCATAGGTAAGGGATCATGTAGAAGAATGTCAGCTGTCCAGCAGCTGTCTTGTATCTGGAGGGAGGCTGTTTAATCAGTGTTCTTAAGGAGTAGGAGTTAGGGGTTGGAGTAAGAATCGTAACAAGGGTTACCAGAACAGAAATAATTATCTGCTCTTCAGGGATGACCAGCCTAAACAGCTGTGTCATGGGTGTGCAGGGACAGTTTTGAGAAAAACAACAGAAAGAGGTCCTGTCTAAACACAAGTTTGGGGAGAAGCAACATATAAACCTTCCACATAGTCAGTGAGAGGGAGGATTGTTTCTCAAATGATCTCCTGCCTGGGCAAACATCTTCTATTGGTTATAGACTCACTGAACATAATCCATCAACTAGACCAACTCCTTTCTTGAGTTAATTTGAGAATCTAGAGAAAAGAGCTTGGCACCCAGCAACTAGTATCTAGACAGACACCCACTGCATGGCTGTTGCATGTAACTATTCCTACATGCCATGCACCTGCACCATGGAGGCATAGTGCACAGAGACCATTGTGAGTTTAAGAGCTGTTCCATGTTAATTTACAGAAAGAGGAAACACTTAAGGTGTGCCATGTTAGCCCACATGAAAACAGAAGAAAAGTAAAAAGGTTATTAATGTTTGGTTGATAATTATACCTTTATTAGGCTAACAAAAATGTTTTTGATTTCTCTAGTGGTGCCTTTTCACTAGGTATGTAAAAAAATCTGTGCAACATGAAACCTTTTATAGGGGTTAAATTCAAAACAGGAAGGGGATGTTTAGCCACTGTAAGTTAAAACTGTAGTGATATAAACAAGGTTTGCAATGCTGATTTACATCAAACAGAGGCTGAACAGGTGGTGGTATATCACAATTTACATATTACCATTTGTTATGCAGAATTCTTTTTCAGTATTTGTTTGGACTGTAAGAAACAAAATATCCTTAGATGGGCTCAGTAAATTTTAAATTAGTGTGACATGATACCTTTGTCCTTGTTGAGGCCAGAGTGTAGTGTGAGGTAATTCATATTCCCAGGTTTGTCTCTCTGTCTGCAATCTACAGTTCTCCTTAAAGAGCTAGTAACACCACAAATAGTAGACAGAACATGTTATTAGTTTCTAAAAGTAGCTGGTTGTTACAGTACAATTTAAATTAATCTGTTACACCAGTGAGTTGGGATTGTTTTGTTTGTTATTATTGGTTATGAATTGTCAACTCATATAGTGCTAATTTTTTAACACAAGTCATTCAAGAACATTATATATATATATATATATATATATATATATATATATATATATATATATATATATGTATTGCAACCAAACATGGAATGCATCTACATTGTATTACAATTCAATGCAAAACTGAGTTGCAGCTCTTAGGCAACATATTTTGCAAGACTTTGTGCCAGATGCAGCAACGTAGGGAGGCAGTATAGCACAGTGGTTTAAGGCTCTGAGCTGCAAATCTGGAGACCTGGGTTTGAACCCCAGACCCCCCACTTACATACTGTGGGATCCTGAACAAGTCACTTAACTTCCCTGTGCCCCCAGGTCACACCTGTAAACAAGTTTTCAGCTTAGTGTGCTAATCCTGGTTAAACAATTGAAAAAAAAAAAACATTTACAGTGCTATAGAAAGATTGATCGGTGACAGTGTACATTGCGGCAGGGGCAGTAGCAGTAGCATCAGTTGACTGATGTGTCAGTCAGCGGTAACAGTCCTTGAGGTATGTGGCATGGCTTTGTGGGCATATGTGGTAGTTCTGAATTTATTTCGCTAATCAAGTTTCCTTTTCTAGCCAACAAAATGCACCAGGTGGTGCTCTTCTACATACAGTTTTCCATGCCATTTTCTGATTGTCCAGCAGGTGTCTCAGGATCCCATAGTTCCTGCCTGTACACTATTGCCGAGCTGTATGACACTATTTGTTATTCTGATACATTAACTCTGAATGCATGGGGCAAGTTTTGTGGTGGAGCTGTTTTGCAATGAGAGTTCTTCATTTATGTGTGTTTTGTTAATTTTTTTTTTTTTTTTTTGCCATAAAATGTTTTACTTATTATGGACTCATCTTGCAAGCAGTTTAAAAGCAGCTTAAAGAGCTGCGTACTGTACAGTATATTGCCTTGTAAACATCAATCCAGCTTCAATGTGTCAGAGTGTGACACTCAGGTTGTGGTAAACTCTTAGCTACAGCTGCTGTGAAAACATCTCATAATGCGGTTAAAAAAATAAGTTACAATCATTGCCTGATGCATCACAGTCCCACCATGTACTTAATTTTGAAATGATGTACAGTATGTTACTGTTGTAATTTTAAATCAAATTGTACCATTCTGTCAGCTGCCCTTTTTGTACAAAATGACCATCAGTTTATATTTTGTACATACAGTACATACAGTCAGTTCTGAGCCACAGTAGTAAGATTTAGATCCAGAAACAGACACTGTCTTATATACTATGTAATCCTGCTCCCAACCATTCCTCCTTATGTTTCTGATTAAAAGCTTTAATATTATTTAATTTTTGTCATGTCCAGTTGTGAAACTCGACAGGTGACAGCTCTCCATATTCCACAGATGCACTGCAGATATACAGTAGTTTACTGATATACCTGACATGGACACGTTTAGTGTGTGATCCTCACAATCAAATGTATTTATTTTTATTGTCCATGTTAAATTCATTGCTAAAGGCATAAGTACTGTAATAAAACCTTTGCACTACAGCAAAATGTGTGACACAAATTCACAATCAGAGGTTAAAAGTTTAATCCATAAGATGCAGACAACATACATGAAATCAATATGCCTATCCACAATGAAACAATCACTACTGGCTATGAAGTTATGACTGTGGAGCCAGCCTACTTCATCAACCAACTGAAATTAAATAATTGAAAGAAGAGACAGCATCCTGCATTTCAGACTGGTTCAACAAAAATTAAAAATAAACAAAAATAAAATAACAGCTGTTGCCACAGCTTACAATATATACACAGGGATAAAACACAGCACCTAAAAAAATCAGTTAGGGAGAGAAATGTGTTCATTACTTTCAGCAACATAAACAAAATGGTACCAGTCTATCAAACTTATTCCTACATTCACAGCAAACTACTGTTCATCACTGCATGGCATGCACAAGCTTCTACTATCTTGTAGCAATTATTTAAAGGGGGCAAGAGACAGCCGAATCATAATTGCACTAAATACAGATCATCTCAAAATGACAGCTGAGTATATGGGTAACACACCCTACTACCTTAAAAAACAAATACCAGCACACTAACATACAAGGATGTGACCACATGAATGTACAGGTTTTGTCAGGGCAGATAAGATGAATGAGTAAATGGATATGAGCTCTTTAAGCTTAAACATGGTATTTTTTTTTATTTGAATAATAATAATAATAATAATATTATATTATGATTTTTTTTTTGTTATTTCCCATAAACAGAAGTAGGCTGTCTCTTTGTCCTGCTACAGTGTTGGTGGTGGTGTTGCTGTGGAATCCCCATAAGTTTAAGTAGCCCTTAGATGTTACAACTGTTTCCATGTGAATTAAAAAAAAAATCTTTCTCTGTTCCCCTCTGCTGCACGCTGCACTCCTGCATTCTTCTTTTGTCACAGATCTTTAAGTTATATTTCTGCTGGTACCAGTATTGCCAGTGGATAGATAAATCACAGGCTTGGGAATGCGGAGCCCAGGTGAACCGAAGCTCATTTAGCCATTCAGTGTTTCACCCTCTAAAAGTGTCTAACTGCAGTATCCCCTACAGATTGCCGTTCAACTGTGCTGAGTAAAAATATTACAAAAAAATAGTAATAAAAATAATTAAACACTTGAAGGAAGGGTACAGTAGCAGAGAAGATCATCTGCTTTACAACAATGGATTTGTTTGTAATAAAATTACCTGAAGTGGAGCTATTTATTTTTAATTGTACTACAAACAAATACTGTATTGTAAATGGCACCAGTGCTACCATTAAAATGAAATAGGCAGTCGAAAACAGGGAAACTGACAGATGGATGTGTTTTGTGCACTTGCAGTTTTGAAATCTGATTATAGATGCATTACATCACTGATAAAAAAAATTCTGATTTCTTCACTAAACCACTTAGTCCCCAAAACATCACATTTAGCAAGGGATCTAAGTTGTCTGAAACAGGTTGCAAATGTAATAAAATGTAGCTGCTTTTTCTATTGCTGTACAAAAAGCATCTTAAAAATGATAGTTTTCAGTTTTGGACCCCACCTGATACTTTGCAAAAGGAGAGGACAGCTACTGTATCTGCTAAGTGGGACGATTTTCTTCTTCTCCTGTCTGTCTGTCATCTTAAAAATACTGTATGTTTGTTACTAAGACAGCTATAAATACATGGGTAACAACATCCCATAAAGCTAGAAACCTTGGGTTTAACCTACTTGGACAGTTCCAACATGCTTGCTGCAGCTGAATAAATACATAGTTCTTAAATTGCTTGCTACCATGGGCACCTCATGTACTAGAAACTAGGGGAGGATTATCTTTTACATAGACCTTTCAGCTAAGAGCTCTTTTACAAAGGTTCCATCTCAGATTACATATACATTTGAGCTAAGAGCTGTTTTACAAAGGTTTCACATCAGTAGAAAGTACAACAGATTGAACAGGGCAGTAAACAAAGGTATAAATAAAGTGAATATAGTAGGTACAAAAATCAAATGGACACAAGATCAAATTGACAGCTGATGTAATACAATGGAGACACATAATGCTAAGCAGTTTCAGGCACAAGAAAACGCATACTGTGCATAGAGTATCTTTCAGAAGGCTTCGTCAAGACAAACAAGGCACAGGATGAGGAAGGGTAGTGGGAGGATGGACAGGGAAGAGTAAAAGAGGGGTGTGAAAAGAATGGCATGGGGAGAGGTAGGGCAAGGAGAGATGGGGAGGAAGGGTGGTGAGGGGGTAGGATGGATGCAAAGTGGAGGTAGGATACAAGAGTGCTGAGTTACTTTATGAGAGGATGAGTGCTAAGGTCATGTTTTGGGAAAAACATGGTTAAAGGAGACATGTTTTCATTCATATTTGCTAAAATGAAGATGGGTGCAAACTTCTCCCCCTTGGAAGCCTGAGGATCGGGAACCACCATCTGCTTTCCAAATCTTTCTGTCAATTTTCTCTAAAGTACTAGTTAATAATCATAGCCCATCATAGAAATCCATCAGTGTAGATGTTTTATAAATAAAACAAAAAGGGGCTTAGAGTGTGGTGAGTTCTTTTTGACAGTTTCTGCTGTTCATAATTCATTATGTGTCTGCTCTTTACAGAAAAGAAGAGACTTTTTTATGTCAAAGTTAGTGCATTCTTTCTTATTGCTAAATCACCCCCTCCCACACACACATATACTGTACACATGCATGCAAACATGAAGAATAACAAACCCTTTACATCCTTAAGTTGTGTTTTATTTGACAATCCTAAGAGTAAGTTAATTGTTTTTTCAGTAAGTTAATTGTTTTTGGCTTGGACTTTTTGTTTTTTTGCCACCACTTTTGAAGGCTAATTTACCTGATGCATTCCTTTCTTGCTTCTGCAATGTCTTGCTTTCTCTATGGGAACCACATGGTTTGTTAATGTGAACTCCACTGAGTCTCAGTGATTAGTCTGAGATATATGTGCCATTTATCATCTGCAACTGTGCATAGTTTGTTCTCATATCCTCAGTTACTCTACAGTATATTCATTTCCTTTCATAAATGGAACAACAATGCATATCAGAGAAGTTATTAGATTGACTTTCATTTACCTATTTGTCAGTCTTTCAGTTCTTAATAAATTGCTTTCAACTGTAACGTGCATAAATTGTACACTCTCATGAACATTTTTTTAACTTAATTAAAAAGAACATCTGTTCTAGTAACCTACTGTACAGTATGCACCTGAGCAAAAGGCAAAATGAAACTTAGAATGGCTACCGTTTATTTTGGATGCACACTAATAGTTCTATGCAAGCCTTTTAAAAGGAAGTCGATCATAGTTTCTTATCATTATCTGCCCATACACACTTGTATTGTTGCAAGTAAATTGTACAGTGAGTATGTTGTGAATGTGGATCGCAGTGTATCTAGGAACTGTACTTCATACTTTAGTTTTTTACCTAGTGTGTTGCTAACCAAATCACTGTTTTTTTGGGGGATCGGTTAACTGACATCATAGGTTAATAATTGCTATTGTTCAAATGTTTTTAACGATCTCAATTATATAGTGCAAAGTGAACATGTTATTTTACTTTTTGATATGTGTGGCCAGCAGTCTATTTTAATCGCTGGAATAACAATCTTTGATTCAGATTTACATGTCCAATTGACTTTTTTCCCACTACCATTGTCTGCTTAAAATTTGAAAATGACATGGGGGCACAATGGTGGGTACACTTTATTAGTTTAGGGTGCAGTGGAAAAATCAGCTATGAAAATACAAATTCATTAGTCAGAGTTTGGGATGTATTTCTTTATTGAACACACACACACAAAGTACAGTACATGTCAAGCTCACACACAATCCCTCCCCTCCCCCTCTTTACCAAGCAGGTATCAGATGCAGTCTTCAATTCCAAATTTTACATAAAGAAATAAATATATGTAACTACTGTATAAAAGAACCACAATATACAGACATCTAGGATCAGTTCCATTAATTATAGTGCACCAGTCAATATTTTATGTGTATTGTGTATGTGGGGGGCGGGGAGGGAGGTTGGTTGGCATTGATTGCTGGTTGAATATTCAATGTTATTGATGTAGTTGGGGCATCTCTAACATCCATTTTTTTGCACTTTTAAAAACCTGATCTACAGCTAAGTATTGTGCCGTACAGGCACTATCGGTTCCCCTCCCCCCCAAACATATTAACTCATTAACACAACGCTCACTGATGTTTTCTTATTGTTCAGCATCAGCCACTTGCTTAATTACATTCTATATTTAGCTTCCTGGGATTAAGAGGGCGTTTCTATTAAGTGTTACTCTAGACAATTTGACATCATTACCCAGCCTTACCTGTAGATCATTCATCCTTACATGATGAATGAAAAATGTTTTACATATTAAAGACACTAACATGCAAACTAGGGGCCATCAATTGCAGTTGAAGGGACAGCAATTAAATACCTTAAAAAGAAATATTTTTCACAGAGAATGGTAAACCTGTGGAATTCATTTCCCCTTGACACTGTCAATAGTAAAACTAAACTTGAGCTAAAAAACAAATTAGACACATTAATTTTGGAGGGTAGACCAACTGCATTGGTATGTGTAATTGACAGCAGCATGCATTGGTTGCAGGCTGTTCAGCTCCTTTATACCATACTATGAACCACAGTAGAATTTGTTTGAGACTCACCCACATTTTATACAAACATTGTTTACCATGTGTATCATACAGTTAAGACATTTCTTAGCAGTGCCACAACAAACATACAGTGTAAGCATGAACAGTGTGCCCTAGGAAACTACAAGAGACACTGTGCCTCAGATGTTTAGATGTTTATTTTCAATGTACAGAAAGTGTTGCTACTAAAATCACATGGCAGTTAAAAACAAGTAGGAATAATACTGTATGGGCACTGCTTTAATTATTTAAACATAGCCATTGTTTATTTATTTATTTATTTATTGTAGTCATTGGAATTACAACCCTTTGAGTCAGGAACTCATTTCCAAAGGCTCCACATCAGAGTTACAGAGAAGTACAGACAATTACATATGAGCATTCCTTATAGACATAAACAATACAGGGTACAAATATGGCAGGAACACAGCAGGTTTTAAGAACCGTTACAAATTGTATACAGGTGAGGCCCATACAACGAGGTAGCTAAGGACACTTATCAGACTTGCCAGTTGACCAGTTTTGAGACTGAGGGCTGATTAAGCTGGCTAGGAAGCCATTGTCATAGACTCGGAGTTGAGATGGAGGAGGGACCCAGTGAACTTGGGTTTACCAGGAGGGACACATGTGAGAATGAGTAGACAGTATATGATTCCTGAGGGCCTCTTTAAATAGTCCTAGCTTGGGCAGACTAGTTACTGAAGTGGGTAGAGAGTTGAACTAGGTTGGGCATCTGTAGCCAAATGTCCTTTGGGCTAGGGAGGTTCTGACCTTAGGGACTACACGAAAGGATTTGGAGGCACTGCGGGTATTGACTGAGGGGACAGCTGGGAGAAGAGCAGAGGTGATACCTGGAGGAGTGAGACTAAGGAGTATTTTTTTGGACATGAGGCAGCACTGTATTTGAGCCTCTCTTCAAAATTAAGCACATTTGTGAGGGAGTAAAGTGTGCAGGAATGGGTGCAGTGTTCAATGCCAGTAAGAAGCCTACAGGCCTTATTTATGGAACATTTAATTTTGCTGAGGGCGGTATTGTCAGCTGCACTATAGATGAGCAGGCCATAGTCAACTAAAGAGAGGACCGATGAGGTGATGGCTAGTCTGAGCACTTCAGGTGGAAGGCAGTCCTTGTGCCTATACAGGAGACCAATTTGTGAATTGGTGGCCATCGTGAGGGCACTGATGTGGTGGTGGAATGTGAGGGCAGATTCAAAGAGGATGCCCAGGTATTTATAGGAGGATACTTGTTCTAGGGAATAGAAAGAGCTGGAGGAAACCTGTAGGGGTTAGTCTTTATGTTTGCTTTGGTGGTGGGCAACGAGCATTGATTTTTTTTTTCCAGATTGATGACTAGTTTTCTATCCATGAACTTTGTGATATTGAAATACTTATGTGGGTGTGTGTGTGAGTGTGTGAATTACTACTGAGGGAGAATGATCTCTTCATAAGCAAACTGGATACAATGTATCAAGAGAGGCTGTCAGATGGAGACTGGATACTATGTGTTTGATCTCTGTGGTTTTATACTGGATACTATGTAAAAACAGCAATGGTAGCAGCTTACAGTAGACAGATACAGTTGCACAACTAAGGCTGGCAGCAGATGAACAGGAGAAGAAAAACTGTGGTGTTTAGTTCAAGCTATAGAAAAGTTACAGAAAAGGCAAAACAATTCCCTTATCTTAGCTATAAATTTCCAACCCACTCCTAGACACACACACACACACCAGGTGCACGTGATAGGAAACATTAAAAATATGAATATTTGAATTGATTTATTGGTTTAATCAGGCAACTGGTTTTACTTAAAAATCTTTATAGCTGCACCACTGCTTTATGCTGATGCTTTAAGAGACAAAAATGAAAATGAGATACTGTATCTTATGGTGCTCCACTGTCATCTGTTTATGGTAAATTTCAGGTAAATAAAATGCATAAAGCAGCAGTTCAGCTAGCCATAAACAAGCATTTGTCAATGCCGAATGTTTGCTTGGTGGCATTGGCAGTGGTAGTGTAGAAGTTACAGAGCTGTGTAATAGGAATGGCAGTGAAGTATTGAACTGAAGCCAACCCCACCACCACCCTGCAAAGAGTGACAGGCATTGGGGTGTGTCTTTGGGTCGTCAGGCATAACGGCCATGCCATTTCACCACACCCCACCTTGCAGACACTGACAAGTGTCACAGTGTTCCTTTGGGTCTTTGGACCTTATGGCACCCATTCCATTAGAAATGCGGTGAGATGGAGTGCGATATAGAAGAATGGGGTGAACTTTGGGGCCGAAAAGTCCAAGGCATACCTCAGTGCCTCTCACAGGCTGCAGGGTGTGGAATGGTATGAGTATTACAGGCAAGAATCCCAAGTCACACCCCTGATGCCTGTCATTCTCTACAGGGTTGGGCATTATGGTTGGAAACCTAATACCTCAGACATTCATTGATATTTTCACTCCAAATTTTCAACATGTTTTTTTTTGTGACCCCCACCTCATGAACAGTGACAATATCAGTTTGTTAGCCAAAAGCTGCTTATGCACAGTGACTATGGCATTTAGCACCACAGGTGCAAAAACATTCTGAACAGGATGTAAAAAATGACAGCTGTACTGTTCATGGGGAGGTGTAAAAAATGGCAATGTTGCAAATCTGCAGTAAAAATATTTTAAAAAACTGGTGAAGTCAAGAGCGTACATAAAAACTGTGCAACACACATGCATAATATAATTAGGTTGGGGATTTTTTACAGCAGATTGTCAACTCAGGCATTTTAGTGCCTTCGATCATGAACAGTGTCACTGTGATTTTCTTTATCTGTCCCGAACAATGAGTTCCCACAGCGACCACGCATCTCTGTGCTGAAAGTGTGAAAACACACTTCGGCCATGTTGCGAAAAATGACAGCTGTACTGTTCATAAGGAAGCGTGGAAAAATGCCACTGGTGAAAATCTGGACTGAAAATATTACAAAGTCATGAACTTACGAGGGTACGTGGAAACTGTGCAATGCTCACTCATAACACAGCCATTTTATGGACTTTTGTCACCAAATTTTCAACATAGTCATTTTAAGACCTCTACTCATGAACAGTGTAACTGTGATTTTCGTAATCTGTCCCAAACATTGCTTTCACACACCAACAGCACCATTGTGTGCTACATGTGCGAAAACACATTTTGGGTGACATATGAAAAATGGCAGCTGTACTGTTCATAAGGAAGTGTAATAAAATGGCAATGTTGAAAATCTGGAGTGAAAATATTAAATTCGCAAACTTATGAGCATGCATAGGAACTGCGCAATGCACGCTCGTAAAACAGTCATTTTTAGGAATTTTTTCACCAAATTTTTAACATAGCCATTTTAAAGATCTCTGCTTATGAACAGTGTCACTGTGATTTTCTTAATGTGTCCCATACATTGATTTCGTACATCGACTGCGCCATTGTGCGCTACATGGGCGGAAACACATTTTGGGCAAGATGTGAAAAATGACAGCTGTACTGCTCATAAGGAGGTGTGGTAAAATGGCAATGTTGAAAATCTGGAGTGAAAATATTGAAAATTCGTGAACTTACGACGTTCGTAGGAACTGTGCAATGCATCGTGAACAGATCATTTTTTGGAATTTTTCCACCAAATTTTCAAAATAGGCTTCTTGAGAGCCCACCTTATGAACACTGGCAGTGTCGTTTCTTAAATTGGTCCCAAAAGGTGATTTCACACAGTGACTGCGAAATCACCCTTTGGACCTGAATAACGCCATGACAGTAACAGCTTTCATGAGAAGGGGTCCCAAAAACCCCATGTTGAAAATTTGGTGCAAAAATTCCCAAAAATGCCTGAGATATGCAACAAAGTTGAAAAAACCCTATCTATCCCATTATACAGCTTATCGGCATTTCCTCAGTTCGCGGTCGGCTTTGAAGAGTGCAGACATGTTCCCGGTCCACGAAGATCATCATGCTGGACTCGGAGGTAAGTATGGGGTGAGGGGTGTGGGGAGGCAGGGTGCGCAGTGGGTGGGTGCGGGTTGTGGGGGGCAGGAGACTGAGTGGGACCATTTTTCTTTACAGGTTGTTTTTTTTTAAATGACGGCGTGGGACATTTGCCAGCTGGGGTGGGCTCCCAGCATGGCACAAGGACAACTGGTTGGGGGGTGTGGAGCCGACAGGGATTGGGCACCCTGTCAGCCATAGCATCTATTGCCATGCTGGGGTGGCCTCCAGCGTGGCACCCTGTACTTGGGGAGGACAGTGGAGCCAACAGGGGTTGGGCACCCCATCGGCTATACCATGAGTTGCCATGCTGGGGTGGGCACCCAGCGTGGCATGTGGAAGCTTTGGGGGCACAGCACAGCCGATGGGGATTGGGCACCCCCATCGGGCTATACAGTGTGTGCGTGAGGGGCAGAATGCAGTATGCGCGCGGCATTTGTGTGTGTGTGTGTGTGTGTATGTGTAGGGGAGCTGTGCATGAGCAGGTGATATCTGATTGCTGCTCACTGAAGCATAGCTCCCCCTTTCAACTGTACGCCACTGCATTTTGGAGCTGTCATAGACAGCTCCAGCATGCATTGGAGGACTGGGGCTGCGCCTGCCAACACTCTGACTGAATTGGAAGAGGGGGTGACACACCTCCGAAAACTCGGATGATGGCACTATGTTTCTTGCACATGCGTGCAAGCAAACATAAAAAGCAGAAACTACCAGCTTTTTGCTCTCTCAGGAAGTGTTTATGTTCCCATGCTGTTTTAGACAGTGTAATAAAATAATGGCGTAGCTGCCAATCATCTCTCAGGTATTGTGTTTACCTTCAACATGGGAGGGATCTATTTTGGATCAAGTGGAAGGTGGGATCACGGGGCATATAAGGAGTGATGGGGTACTTTGAGCAATGAAGTTACAAATAAATGTGACTTCTGCAGAGAGTACCAAATGTGGCAGCAAGGCTTCTTACTGCTGAGCAGTGGTCAGAACATACAACTCGCTGTACTCTATGCACTTTCTGCCTGTTAGACAGAGAACTGTGGGGGAGGGTGGATTGTTTAATCAGGAAAGGCACACTACCCAAAGTTTGTTTCCAGATATGACCTTGGAACTCTACTGTCTCCTTCTGCTTCACAAGAAAGTTTCTTCTCTGCTTGGAGGGGGACTGGGCCTGTAATAAGCTCCTGCTCTTTTGCCTGGAGGCTTTTTGACTCTATTGAAATAGCAATGCCTTAGTGAGTAGAATCAATTAGTTACCATGCCAACAGACATTTGATCCCTCAAAGGCACAACACACTATGCTACTTAGCTGAGGGAAGGGGAAGAATCAACTTGGTCTTACTGTTTTAATTAATTCTGAAGAATGCTTAACTTTATTATCTAGACCATGGGGGGAGTCAAATTGAGGCAAAGATACATTTTTATTTGCTATATATTTATTTATGTTTTTGCATTAAAAAGAGGGGCAAAAAGAGAAAAAACAGAACATGTACAGTGCACTACAAAATACTCTGCACTAGTGAAAACATTGGTATGCTCTGCATGTAGGATTATATTGCACCATTCACTTGTTATAGTATTTTTTATCCAGTGTCTAAACAGTTTGCAATGTAAAGTGTGGGTTTTACAGAGGTTCAGTGGTTACTGTACTCGTTTGAGAAGATGCGGTACAAGGTTCAAATCTCACCCCTGCAAATATCTGCCCAACAACTACACAGTAAACACAAGCAAGCAAACATTATGCATTGACAAAGGCTTATTTTATATTTTTTGCATTATCTAGTATTTACTTCATGCAACATTAAATTAAGGTGTTTTTGTTATTCTATATGTGTCACTTTGCTTTTCAGTTTAAAATGAAATGCTGCCTATTTTTAGAATAAATTGAAAGAGTAAGTGCTGTTAGCTTGTGCTCAGAGAGGAGGGACTAAATACATACTTTGGCTGTCCACCTCTTTTTTCCCCTTTTTTTTAATGTTTGTGATAGGTTGTGCAACAGAAGGATTTTAGGACCAAACTGCATGATGCAAAAACAGAAATAAATAAATAGCAAAGGAAAAATGCCTCTTTGCCTCACTTTGTCACTCTCCAACCATGACTGACAGAACCAAGTCAGAAAGGTAACAAGAAACCAACTGGAATTATGGCAGTGGATTCCTGAAGCAATCACAGCATGAAGTTACATTAATAGCATGCAGCACTTACAATTAAAGTAATGTATGCAGCTCACATTGGATAAAGATAGCAACTAATGGGTGAAAAGATCTATTTATGCACCAGTTACTGAACATTAGTTGTCAAGCCGTGGGTGATAAAAATATTAGAATAAAGTATTCCCACACACATTAACGCTTTTTTGAAATAAAGAAATGTTTGTAGGAGCAATGTCCTTTTGACATCTTTTATAGTCAGTATATCTAAATCAGCCCAAGCTGACACCTGAAATCCTTTATTTGTGTCTTATCTGAGGTGTCATTTTGTGTTTCAGGAGCTGCTTTTCTCCCAAGTTAAAGCCAATCTCAGTTTGGAAAAACTGTGAGCTGAGAAATCACTAGTACATGGCACTCTGCAGTCTCCTTGCTCCCCACCCCACCAAAGCAATCATAGAGAACTTAGTTTGTTATTACACACTAACAAGTCAGTCATTCTGGTGTGCAACTCTTACTGTTCTTTACTTTGATATTTTAAACAAAACCATAATGCACATTTGCTTTACACCAAACAGATGAAGCTAAAAAAAAAGACCCAGGATGCTGTACATAAAAACTGCTCGATGTTAAAAAGAACTTATTTTTTTTCATATATGACTAGTTCCTACTATGAACATAAAAGTTTGTTTTCTTTAATTTTTAAATACAAATCCAGTTTACTTTACAAAATAAAATGTTTTAGCAGTTTATTTAAAGACTACCACCCAAGTTAATATATTAATGTGATTTTAAATAAATGTTAAGTAATGTTAAGTATTGCACAACCCAAAAATTGCAACCGAAACACCAGCAACCAAATATAGTTCTCTTAGTGACAAAGTGTAAGTAAGTGAGATCCTAGTGTGATGATCCCTTAAAAACCAAGCAATGTAGCACATTCATAGTACTGTACCATCTTTAAAGGAGTGAAAAAAATGTAAGTGCTCAATTCCTGACCGTCTCTACGTGGTCCCATTTTTTGAAGCGATCCCTGTAATCAAGTAATAGGAAGGATAAGTTACATTTTGCAGTCTTCCCCTCAGTAAGTGAAAAGGAGATTTGAAATGCTAGACTCCAACCAGTCCCCTGAAATCATTTCACTTCCTTCAATGGTGGAATAATCCATAAATTCAAACAGTACTCAGCCCCCAAATCAAAATTAAAAAAACAGATCCCGGTCCAGGACACAGGAGCTGAAGCTGCACAGGGACATGCTATAATATTTGTCACACAAAATCTTTATTTTTCAATAGTGTAATAAAGTTCGTAGTGACATCAGTCTGTGGGCAAGGGTTTGAGCCTGAAGGCCAGCCACCACTTGTTCTGAGTGGACCACATGTTACTGATTAGACTTTTAATTTCAAAAAGTGAATTTAGTGCGTGATTCTAAGGGCTCGACTACAGTAAATAATGAATCTTATGAGACTATTGAAGAATAAAGATTTTTGGCACAAATCTTACACTGGAATCCATGTCTTTCTGTGTAAAGGGAACCAGGTAACATCAAGGAGGCTTTAGTAGCTGCCAGTCTTTCTGTTGTGAATTTCTGGTGTTCTGACCATGGCATTACTGTTCCCTGCAGTCCTACAATATCCATGCATCCCCTGAGACTTGCATTATCATTAACCTTGCTGTAATATTTTTTTGATCGACTCCCAACACTTTAGCTATCCAATTCTAGTGCCCCTTTTCTCATGTTGTCTGCACCCTAAGCTCTACTGGGGTGATTAGTTTCCTAATGTACTGTATTTCATGAACCACTACTGCACATTGCATTCCTGATGCTTTTTTCATTGGCTTGCTCTGAGGTCTTGTACTGAAGATGCTGTAGGATAGATGTACATTTTCTTTTTTCAAACTGGACTCCTTTGCATTTTTTTTTAGGAATGAGCCCGACCTTTCTGCTACTGAGATGAGCACTAGTGCACTTGCATAAATGGTACTGCAGTCTAGTCTGAGGATCAGAGAAAGTTTGCAAGCAGAAAATATATTTCTGTCCTGCAACATCTCGATCTAAGATCAAAGTACCTGATTGAAAAAAACATTTAATTTGATAGTGCAACACAGGTGCAGACATTACAAACAAGCCTGGTACACTAGCATTTATTCTTTTTTTTTTTTTTTTACTGTCTGTCAGTGTGTCATGGGCTGATTTCCCATTTCACCCTTGGATCACTGTGCAGATGCTTTCTGCATTTTCTAGCACTGTGTTTTTCATTTCTTTGATTTTTGTTTTGTACTGCTAAGGGGTTGCCAGGAGGAGGAGGGGGACTTTGATATCCTGTACATTTGATAAATGTATTTCTGTCCTGCAACATCTCAATCTGAGATTGAAGTGCCCTTAATGAAAAATAAAATGTTTTATTCCTTAGTGCAACACAGATGCTGAAAACAGGACAAATGCCTGCTGCATTTGAATTGTGACAAGGATCAATGTTACGATCCAAAATGCATCAGCTGTTTTACTTATTTTTGCCATCTCTGTGGCACTATGGAATTAAGAGCATAAACATTATTTTTTAAAGTGCCTGTCTACAGTATGTCTTGAGCCACAATGTCTCATTGCATTCCTGATGCTGAATCATTAACTTGTTCTGAGGTTCTGTGCATTCTACCAGAAGTACTGTACAAAGCTGCTGTTCTTCCTACAGCATCACTCCACTTTGAGATGCTTTCCACATTTTTTATTTCTTTGAGTTTTGTTTGATACTGCTAAGTGGTTGCCAGGGGAGAGGGGGGGCTTTGATATCCTGATTATCCACTCCTGGTCATGATCAGGTCCTATTATGATTCTCTTTATTTTCATTTTTGTTTAACTTGTTTGCAGGATCCATTTCCCATTTGGACATGCACAGTATTGGCAATTATGATTCCTTCATTCTATTTGCAATAATCATTGTAAGACCTTTCAGAACTCTGTATATATTTACAGTACTGTAGATGTTGCAGCATATAAGTACTGTACATTTTCTGTTTTCAGACCAGACACATTTGCATTTTTTTAGGAATGAGCCCGACCTTTCTGCTGCTTAGATGAAAACTAGTGCACTTGCAGAAACAGTACTGCAGTCTTGTCTGAGGATCATAGAAAGTCTGCAAGCAGAAACTGTTCTTCTGTCTTGCAACATCGTGATCTGAGATTGAAGTGACCTTGATGAAAAAAACATTTAACTATTTTTTTGTAGCACCTATCGCCATCTGCAGGTTACTTGCGGGGGGCCGAATATTTCAGACTAAATCGCACCTGTTCTGCAGTGATAAATCATGACAGCCACCCAGTGGTTAATCAGGGAACTGCCATTAAGCACATTAAAAAACAACTAGAATTTACCGCAGAAACAGAATACCGCTTGCCTACCAGCTCTCTACAAAACAGCAGGAAGCTGTCTACCACACCACAGGGGGAGGTGCCAACTGGTATAATGTGGTAATGATCAACTTTTCTATAGTAGGCGCTGTACGCAACCAATTGAGAAATGCTAAATCAACTCATAGGTGTGACTGTACTTTTATTTCTGAAGTTTTTTTTTTTATTTACTCATTAGAAGGGTTTCTTTTTAATGCTAATTATTTAATTTAGCTTTATTAACCAATTTTACAGGTTAAGTGTACAGAACAAAACAATACCCAGTGTCCAGCAGTACATAAGATTTCAGTGCATTTCTGTACATGCATTAAGATATACAGTAGTACACTCAGGTATCAATCAATCAAGCATTTACTAAATGTGTATAGACTGATAATATTGCCACTCCCTGATTTGAAAATATTTCATCTAAAGTCCAACAAAAACAACTGAAAACTCTTCGTGGAACATACTATATCCCTCCCAGGTCACTAAAATGAACACTGATGTGATGGATAACTGTCTTAGATGTGACTCTCAAAGAGGTACAACATGCCACATGTTTGTGACCTGCAGGTCTCGAAATTATTTTTTTGTGGTTCAATTCCTTTTTTATGCAATAAATATTTTCTTTTTGAGGAACAGAACATATAAAAAGCATCAATTACAAGTTTCTTTCAATCTAAATCATAACCTTCATTACAAGAGTAATTAATGTGCAAGTAAAGGAACACGAGTAAAACATATTGGGCTGGATATTCAAAAGGGTTGTGCTATGCGCAATAGGGTTGTACCTGCGCAAGTCTGAAATTGCACCATTCTGTGATATTCAGCAGGAGGCAGTTGCGCCCCCCAAGTCATGCTGAGCAACAGTGCAATGCTAATGAAGGCATGCTCAACTGGAGGAGGAACCATGCATAAACTGCACAGCCAATATTCAGCCAGGCTGTGCCAGTTGTCTGGCGCAACCTCAACCTGCGCCTGCACAACTTTGAGCAAAAAAAAAGGAGTAAATCGAGAGGCCACCCACAGGTGAGCTGCCGCATTGCAGGGTGCAATACAGCAGCTGCCACCTGTGGGTGGCCCTCCACTTCTTCCCTGTGCCCCCCTGCAGCCCGATCACGAGCATAATAGTAACCCTCCCGTAGCCCGATTGTGGGCAGAACAGAACTGAACAACCACCCCACTGGCCCGATCATGGGCAAAACTGTAGTAACCCCCCCGACTGGCCCGATCACGGGCAAAACTGCACCCCCGACTGGCCCGATTATGGGCAAAACTGTAGTAACCCCGACTGGCCGATTGTGGGCAAAACTGTAGTAACCCCCGACTGGCCCGATCGCGGTAAAACTGTAGTAACCCCCCTGACTGGCCCAACTGTGGGCAAAACTGTAACCCACCCCCGACTGGTTCGATCATGGTAAAACTGTAGTAACCCCCCAAATGGCCCAACTGTGGCAAAACTGTAGTAACCCCTCGACTGGCCTGATCGTGGGCAAACTGTAGTAACCCCACCCCCACTAGCCCGATCACAGCAGAACAGAGTTCAACCCCCAAGACCAATATCCTTGGTGGTCCAGTGGACCGTGAAGCCCAATTGTGGGCATTAGAATCAACCCCCAGGTCCAAGTGCCCTGGTGATCTAGTGGCCTCCACCCCACCCACCCATGGAGCCCACTACCCGCTCCCCCCCATCAGCGGCGGGTGGCAGCACCCACCCGCCTGCTGTCCCTACCACTGACTGACTGCTCAGTGGGGCTGCACACCCATTGGTTCCAGGCAAGAGCCAATGGGCATGCAGCTCATACCGGCTGAGCAGTCAGATATCATGAATGAACATTCATTCACATCTGGACTGCTGATATCATCAGGATATATTGCTAAATGTGCATCTCAATAAAGAATTTTTGCAAGCCAAGATATTATGTGGACAGCCTTCATTATGTGGTGGTGAGTGCGGGACCTCTCTGTACCTATGCTGGCCTTGTTCAGTCCCAGCATCACTGACCTGGTGCACTCTCTTTTCTAACTGATAAAATACACTCATGTATGTTGTTGTTGAAACGCAGGGTCCTCTGGACCCTATGCTTCCATTTCTGCCAAAACAACTATTTCTTTCCTTTGTAGCATGGCATGTTAAAGTTCCAATGTTATCCTATGGGAATTCATGTTTTTTTATTTTGTTTTCCTTTTTTATATTGTCCCTAAATGTTAACATTGGGAATATGTGTTATCCTTGTCGTACTCATTAAGATCCTTGTTTTGATATATAGATTGTCCCTTACGTGCAAATATTGAGATAGTTATGGCTTGTTGAAGTTCAAATGAGGGAAAAAGACTAAGTCCAAATAATGTTTTTGTATGAAGGCATTATTTTTTCATATGAATGAAAAAAGCATACAAAAAAGGATGCCTCCATACGAGAAAAGAATTCGGACTTATTTTTTTTTCCCATTCTTTTTTCATATGAAGGCATCCTTTTTTGTATTCTTTTTTCATTCATATGAAAAAAAAGAGTGCCTTCAAGCAAAAAAGGAATCTGGAAAAAAAAACTCGGTCCAATTTTTTTTTCTTATGAAGCCATCCTTTTTTTATGGACCGATTATTTTTTGTATTCCCACATGAGCAAAGAAAATCAGCTGATGAAAAGAGATTTTTAAATGTTTAAAAAATAAATATCTGGGTCATTTTTCCAGAAACTAAGTGTAGGATCCACCTAACAAGGTGAAACAACTTAGCTGTGCTGATGAAGTTTGTATACTCCCTTTTTGATTTGTTTCTGTGCATTTTCTTTTAAATTAAAAACAAATTAATATTAAAATATGTGTATTTCCTTATAGTCACAGATTCATGACTCAGTGCAATTTCAAGACGGATGTGGAGTCCTTTCACATGCTTGGTCATCATTTCAATGCTGGTCTGTATGATGGTATGAGTCTGATAATGGGGACGAGCATGTAACAAGATGACCATCACCGAGAGCATTACAGCTATCAAGTTAATGAGTGATAGTTTTAATAAAAGTTCAGTGTCTCCTATATGTGGTGTCCATTGGTTAGGTAGAGCCGACTGAGCTTTGTGTTGATGTATCACAAATGAAAATTGTATAAAATTCTGTCATAGTGCAACATAATGACTATTCTCGATTACTTAAAAAATTAACACCTCACATATTTCATGAGGTGTCCATCTCACTTTAACTCATTTGTGATAAATAAGCAATGTGAGAAGGTAGTAAGGATGGCTGGGGGGATTCTGGGATGCATAGGGAGAGGCATCACCAGTAGAAAACAGGAAGTTGTTGGCCCTCTCTACAGACAGTTGGTAAGACCTCATCTGGAGTACTGTGTACAGTTCTGGAGCCCAATCTCTGCAAAGACATAGACAGGGTGAAGGCTGTCCAGAGGAAGGCAACCAAAATGGTGCAGGGTCTGCACCAGAAGACATATGAAGAAAGACTAAAGGAGCTTAAGATGAACATCCTCGAGGAAAGGAAGGAGGGGACATGATAGAAACTTTCAAATACCTCAATGGAATCAACAAAGTCCAAGAGGGTAGCATCTTTCAGAAAAAGAGATGTGCAAGAACAAGGAGGCACAATTTGAAGATGGGGGGGGGGGACAACTGAGAGGTAATGTGAAGAAGTATTACTTCACAGAGAGGGTTCTGGATGCATGGAACAGCCTTCCTGAGGAGGTCATAGAGTCAAAAACAGTGGGGGAATTTAAAAATGCATGGGATGGACATAAGGCAATTATAGTGGGGGGGGTAGGAGGAAGTAGGCTGTTGGTTAACTAGGAACTGCAGCTTATCTATTGGGTAAGGGAAATGGGTAGACTAGGTGGGTCAAGCAGTCCTTATCTGCCATCAGATTCTATGTTTCTATGTTAAACAATTTAAAATAACAGCCTGCCTCTTGAATGTGAGATATCATGACAAATCCTCAAATTAGGCAGTGTATAGCACACACAACATGCAACACACAGAACACTGTTGGAGGATGCACAAGGGCAAGAACAAAGTGGCTACTTTAAATATAGAGAGCATGCCTCTTCAGTTGTCAAGCAGTCACCCACTACATACTCTGCCTCATGAGGATAGCTCCTGTGACCGGCTAAGACAGACATTGGCCTGCAACTCATCACTGCACACGTCAGTGCTATCGGTGAAATGGCAGCTTTCCAACATGGCTCTTCTGAGGGACGATTATGCTGGTGCCAGTTTACACTGTCTTATGAAACAAACATGCACCAAAAGTATAAAAAAATACAATGGGACAGCCACTACTGAGCACAACATACTGTAACAGTGTTGTCGAGTAAGAGAACTATTATCATGCACTGCAGTATTAAAAAAAGCTTAAACATATCTTCTTTGGAAAGATTTTGAGCTCCCCTTTTAAAGGACCCCAACCACTTGTGAAGCAAGTTGTGTAAAAAGAGCAGTCAAGTAATGTGTGCATAGAAAGCCACTGCTCATTGTACCCTTGTTTACAGCATTGCCCATTCCTAAATGTTGGCTAAGAAACAGTTTGCATACCTAACATAATTTAGATCTAGCCTCATTCTTGCTATCATTTTTAAGCATAGGTGTGAATCAAAATATAGTCAATAATATTCTAGCCCATGTGTGGTTTTTAATGTTTAATATAAAACAAAAGCTTGAGCTTGTGCAATTCTTTCCAAAACACTTTGAATGTTTACAACAGTGAAGCACTGTATTCCAAGATATTTACAAGGCTTAATATTCACAGTTATATTATGGTTGAACAGTCAAAACCAGTCCATATTTACAGTAGTTTGTTCCAAAATCTAAGACTGTATACCAAGAAGGGAAATAAATGGAAAAATGCCATGAGCATGATTTGCATTTTATTTATACTATGTCACCTTGGTTGTGAGATTAGTTCATATTGCCATAATTTTATACCAATAGGAAAACATTCTTATTTATTTATTTATTTTTATTTATTTACGAGATTTACCAGGAAGGCATACTGAGCAACGTGCTCGATTCCAGATGCAACCTGGGGGCCTAGGCTCAGTACACAGCATATAGCAGAACAATTACAGTACAATAATTGGAATATAGAACATAACATAAAATTTGTACATTATAATACTGATTTTACATATGAAGATACAGTAAAGTATAAGGTAAACTTATACGCCTGACAACCATAATTCAGGAGTTTACAGACAGATATACCCATAACAGAAGTACTATAGTACAGTATCATTTTTTTTTTTTAAGTCTGCTCTTGCTGCAATTGATTCTACATTTGTCTCCAACATCAATAATTCTTCTGAGATGAATTGAGGCAGCCCAGGAATTAGGTGGAAGTATATGTTTTGTATTGGTTGTAGCTCTAATGTCTTATTATCTTCACCCAGACCTACACTCCATATAGTAAAAATGAATTAATCCTTGCTTGATAAATTCTAGCCATTGCTCTAAAAGCGCCATTGACATTAAGCTTGGGAAATCTATGTATGCCAAAGGTAGAGGCTCTTGTTGATTTTTTAACCTTTTGTTGATGGGAACACCAGTTCTCCTTTTCTGAGATATTTGTACCCAAATAAACAAAACTTTGCACTTCTAATTCTGCAGACTTTTTTCCATTTACAGTTCAAGTTCTTAGGTCTCCCCAAAATCTTTTACATGCCCCCATAATGACACACACACTGGCCAATGCAGGACAGAGAATCCCCCCACTGTTATGTCTTGGCCAACTGGGCTGACTGGGAAGGCTGGGGGTATCCAGCTGGACAGTGGCCCATACATTTATAATGATGGGACCTGCCCTTACCCAGAATCCCCAGCTCATGCGGAGCAGGGGATGCACTATGGGACCCAGGACAGGCATCTGATCATGCCTGTGATCTTATGCACTAGGGGGGTGGGGCTGTGAAATGGCGCCCTGTGGAGGTGTACCATTGTGCATACCATGCATTCTGCACCTATCCACTGGTGTGTATCTATGCTGGCTGGGAAAGTGTGAATCATGTGTACCCAGCCACACACTAATGCATAGCCCCCATTATGCACAATTTCGGGGGCATCTGAATACATAAGTTCAACTCCAATATCATTTTGTCAATATATATGCTGAAGTGAAGGGGGAAGTAAGCACCTGTGCTCAACACCTCTATTTACTTTTACCTTTCCTGTTAAATCTCCCTGGATGATACTGTATATATGTATCTAATGTTAATCCTAGTATTTATGTGCATTGATTGAATAACAGATACAGTAGTAGATGATTCAAGATCCCTAGTAACTCTAACCTTTGCCATACTATTGTTCTGTGTATATTATCAAATTATCCAGAAACACAATGCATAATGTGCTTATTTTGTACAGATTTTTTTGTTTAAGTATTGCAAAATAAAGATACACATACCCATATACAAATACATTTCTGGATGGAATGATGAGATGGCAAAATCCAAACAAGACACTAAAGAGTGTTTAATGAGACTGGTACAAATTGACGGATATAAAAGAGAAGAATCAATGCATAACATAGCAAACTACTTACTGAATGAGACTTATGGCTTCTTGCAAATAAGAGCATATTTATTGTCTTGAGAGAGTGGTCAGGGGTTTGAGACAATGAAACATCAGCCTATCTGTATAATGAATATGCCATTGTTTTGGTTTATGGTGGAATAAAAAGCCTTTAAAAGTATACTGGTGAGTGTGAGAGTGTCTTATTTTCTACTACGTTGTTTTGTTTCTAATGTGGTTCATGGAGCAGATCCATCCCTATCTGTTTTGTTTTCTAGGTGCATGAGAGACTACACTGCTGCAGGTTATATTTACCAGTTGCTAATATAGTGCCACAACACACAAAAGAAGACTGAGATGATCCTAGTAACTACAGACCAGTCAGTCTGACTTCAGCTATAGGGAATCTGCTGGAGACCATTATGGATGTGGAACTGGTTAAAGCAGGAATTAGAAGGTCATAATTTATGGCATATTTTCTGGGATTATAGTGATCATAAGCAGGTTGCCACAGGGATCATTCCTGGGACCTGTGTTATTTAATAACTTCATCTGTGACATAGGGTAGGGTATCCATAGGAAGAGCACAGCAGCAGCATAGACACACCAGAGGGAACAAGGGACATGAAAATGGATTAGAAAGGCTAGAGAGGTGGTCCACAGTGTGGACAATAAATTTAATGCCAAGAAATGCAAAGTTTTACATACTGGTTGGAAAAAAAACACCAATATAGACAACTGGATGGTGAACAGTGAGGGTAGTTCTAACATCAAAGGAAAGCAACTGTGGAGTCACAATCCATGATATTTTTTTATTAATTTTTTAGAAAAGTTGGATTTACAACCTTTGAGTCATGGACTCATTTACAAAGGCACCTCGTCGGGGGGGTAAACAGAGTTACATAGTGTGGTTACAGCAGTGAGAACAGTACAGGTGCAGAACATTAAACATAGAGTACACATAGGTTACATAATAATGTTACTTATAATAGGTTACAGTCAAGTACAAGGTACCCAAGGGTTACATTGGGGGTATAGCCCTTAACATACCTAGATAATACCTGGAGATGGTGGAGGTAGGGAAGGGGAGTGGGGTGGGAGAGAGGGGGAGAGGACAGGCTGTCTCGAGGATGTTGTCAAGTCAGGAAGAACTGACAGGAGGATCCCACAGTGGGATTCATTAATTGAATCTACAGCAACGAGCATTGAAGAGATGGTTCTGGAGGGTGATTTTGAAGGGATCAATTTTGGAAATCTCTGTGATGCAGGGTGGGAGGGAGTTGAACCAAGCAGGGCTCAGTAATGGAAGGACCTCTGGGCTAGTGAGGTCTTGATTCTGGGCACCAGAAAGGTGACCTTGACAGAGCTATGGGTGGCAACAGAAGAGGACGCACACCGTAGGGAAGCAGAGACCCCGGGGGAGAGCCCAAGAAGAGATTTTTTGGTGAGTAGGCAGGTATGGTAGCACTGATGCTCCTCAAAGATGAGCAGGTTGGCAGTGGAGTAGAGCAGGTAAGTGTGAGTGCAGCTATGGGCTACGGTCAGGAGCCTGCAGACCTTATTGATTGAGAGCTGGATTTTAGTCAAGGTGGTATTGTTTGCCACAGCATAAACAGGCAAGCCATAGTCCACTAGCAACAGGATGGAAGAAGTGATGGCCAGCTGGAGGGTAACTTGGGGAGGCAATGTCTATGATGGTATAGTAGGCCTATCTGAGAATATATGGTGGAGGATAGGGCATTGATGTGGGTGTGGAAGGTGAGAGCCAAGTTTAAAATGATGCCTAGATATTTGTAAGAGGTCACTTGCTCCAGCGGGTGCAGAGTGCTGGAGAGAATGAAGAGGGAGGCATTCTTGGCCTTGTTTTGGTGATGGGAGAAGAGCACTGACTTAGTCTTCTTCAGGTTAATAACAAGTCGGTGGTCAAGGAACCACTTTTCAGTTTGGTTGTAGGTGTGTTGGAGGGATACCTGGAGAGAAGAGGGATTGGAGTGGGATACAAAGAGAACTGCATCATCGGCATAGGGGAGCATTTTTCCTGTGCAGGAGCTGGGGAGATTGTTGAGGAAGAGGCTGAAAAGTACAGGGCCCAGAATGGATCCCTGGGGTACCCTGGAATGAATGAGACAGTTATTGGACAGGGAGCCATTTATCTTCACATGCTGGGATCTAGCAGAGAGGTAGCTGGAGAACCAGGCAAGGGGACCAGTGGAGAAGCTGAGTTGGTAGAAGGAGTTGAGCAGGAGGGGGTGACAAACAGTGTCAAAAGCCTTGGAGAAGTCTATGAACACTGCTCTGGCAAGGTTGCTGGAGTCAAGAGCAGAGTGCAGGTATTGAGAGAACTCCAGGAGAGCAGTAGTGGTACTGTGTCCTGGGCGGAAACCATGTTGTTCTGGGCACATTGTGTCATATTTAGCCAGGTACTCAGAAAGTTGAATAGGCACAATTTTTTCTAGGGCTTTAAAGAGTGGGGAGGGGATAGAGATCAGCCAGTAGGTGTGGACCAATCTCCACTCTTATGTATAAGGGTGATTTCAGCTGATGTCCAAGCAGTGAGAAACTGACTGATGCATAGAGACCAGTTTAGTAGGTCTGTAAGGGGGACTAGGATGACATCCAAGACCAGGCGGAGGATTCTGGAGTCCAGAGGGTCACAGCTGGGGTTTTTGCTACCAAGGACTTTTAGCAGGTGTGACCTGGCTATGTGGGGGGATATAGTGTGCAGGTAGAAAGAAGAGCGATCCAAGGCAGGGGGGATAGAGGCAGGGATTGGGTCAAAAAAGTTGTTTGGGAGGACAGAGCTTAGGTCAGAGAAGGTAGTATTGAGGCAATCAGCTATGTGAGTTAGGTCTGCAGTGACAGTGCCATCAATGGATAGCTGTGATGTTGAGGGGGGAGCGGGTCTTCCCATTAAGCTCTTTCATGCTGTCCCAGAAGGTCCGGGTGGAACCCCAGGTGGATAACCTCAGTCCAATGAAATAAGACATATGGAAAGGTATATAGGATGCTGGGGTGCATAGTTGCCTTCACTATGCGTGCATAGGCCTTCACCAGCAGATGTATTGAAGTGATTCACCCACTGTATAAGTCCCTAGGGAGGTCATACCTGCAATAGTGTGCACAGTTCTGTAATCCACATATTAGAAAGGGCAGGGACCACATGGAGAGGTTCCAGAGGAGGGATATAAAATGATCCAGGGGCAACAAGGGACAATATACCAGGAGAGAGTAGAGACTCTAAACATGTACTCACTGAAGGCCAGGAGAGGGATGGGTGGTATATGATGAAACTTTCAAATTCTTGAAGGGAATATATGGGGTAGACTGCAGATAACTGTTCACTAGGAATGAAAGCACCAAAACCAGGGAGCACATTATTCATAATTAATAGCAGATTAAATTGTGATGTTCCAGAAGATTACACTTATTTTGTTATTCAGAAACATAAAAACACAGTATTGTTCAACAGAAAAGAACTGCCTGCTCCCCCCCTCCAGTCTGCCAAGATGTTTCCTGCCTAATCCATCTCCTCTGAGCTAAACTGGCTTCTGGCAACCCTCCACCTCCCTTCCTATGTACTAACATTCCCCTATGTCTATCACACCCATTCTTGAAGCACCAACTGTTTTCGCTTCCACCACTTCAGCTAGTAGTCTGTTCTAGGCATTTACCAACCATTAAGTGAAGTAGTATTCCCTAACAATCCTCTTATCCCCAACCCTGACCCCTTCAGCTTCATCATATGCCCTCTGGTCTTGGTGTTCTTTCTCATTTGTAAAGGCTTCTCAACTGTTGACCTTGTAAGATCAAATATTCATTTTCTTCCTCATCTAGTTAATTTGAGTAGTCATATGGTTAGATAGTGGCATCTTCCTTTAGTCCTGGAATTATTATTCAAAACTCAGTGTCATTGTTCCCATTCATCAAGAAGTTATGAAGATCACAAACAAAAAGGTAATTCAATGGGAGAATATAAATGACATTAGGCATAATCGTTTTAATATAATTAAGAAATGGATGACATTAAACTTAACATTCTAAAACTGGAGGAAGTTCCAAAAAAGATAAAGAATTTAAATATTGCACATGAAATAATTTTTTAAAGAGTATAAAAGAACTAAATGAAAGAAGTCCATGCCTGGAAATGGAACTTGGTTTAACAAAATATGTATTATGGAAAAAACCGCCTTAACTCGACTCTTAAGGAAAATGAATAGAAGAGTAATAGGCAAAATATAAATAATTTGAAAGTACTGTACAAAGAAAACAGTACAATCATATTCTAATGGAAGAAAATCCAAGACATGCTAATAACTCATGGAATAAACTTACAGAATCATTAATAATAATTCAAAGACATATTGGTGCATTGTTGCCAAGGGTATATCAAATCATGAGGCAAATATACATGCAATCATTTATCCTGCTGTGTGGGTAAATTTTGTTAAACTTTCTAGCACCTTTTGTTTAGTGATACAGGTAATATTCAGAATATAGAAGTTGAGCAAGATTTTTCCTTATTTACTACGGAAGAAGTCTGACATGCCATTAATAATTAAAAGTCCCAAAAGGCCCTCAGCACTGATTAATTCCATGGGATTGATATACATATATATATATATATATATATATATATATATATATATATATATATATATATATATGTATGTATATAGATAGATATGTACAGTATAAGTCTAATTCTTGGTGGATACAACTCTTGATGCGTCTGTTGGAATTGATTATAACCATCTCCATTTATTAAAACAAGGCATTCTCAGCAGATTCCCCATATGTATAAGCCAATATCACTCATGGATATATCACAGAAAATCTTCTTAAAAATATCGCTAGAGAGACTTCATGGTTGATTGAATAATGTAAAAATACTATCCGATGGCCAGTTTGGCTTTTTAGCAGAAAAATGGACAGTTGATAGTTGCATGATTCGAGCCCATGTTATGGAAAAATATAATAATATTAAAAAAATGTTCTGTGTATCTGGCATTCAATGATTTAACACAGGCTTTTGGCACTGTAATTAGGATATTGTTATGGCAATAAGTTGAAAGTCTAGAAGTTCCAGAATATCTGCTAGACATGATTAACAATTTACACTTAGGGACTTGGACTAAAGTTCACAACTCATTAAATGGGGACCTAACAGAAGCATTTACCACCAACTAAGGGGCACGACAAGGCTTCCTCCTTGCCCCCACCCTTGTCAATATTTGATGTTATACATGAGGATGTTTTTCACTATCCAAAATTAATGTGGCAGAACTGGGGTTGTCCAGCTTGTGTAGACTATCTTGTGCTGATGAATGCATCTGGGCTTGGCCTCCAAATAAAATTTAATGTCTTCAAAGAGAAATGTAGCCAATTAAAATTTAAAAAATAAATTCTTCAAAATCTCAGGTCACAGTGGTGAGACAATTTAAGAACAGCCAGCACTGGTTCATAAATTCAACTAACCTTAGGAAAGGAGATCAGTATGATTATCTTGGGATCCTGTTTGCAAACAATTTTTCTTGGAAACTGCATTTACAAATGATGTTGAACTGAATAAGACTGCAAAGTGCCTTATTAATTACAATAGGACCAATCAAGTGTATGGAGGCAAAACTATAAAACGCATGTGACAAGTCATAAACATGAAGTTAAAAGCATACATTCTTTATGAGATGGAATTATGAGGTATCTCAGACAACTTTAGTTTAGAAAGAGTGATAGATCAAACATATATTAAAAAAATGCCCAAATTCCAGCATCTACTCCTAAGTTATTGCTGGAGCAGAATTAGTTCAGCTGTCACTGAAACAGCAAATTTATGTTGCAATTTCAAAATACTGTTAAACACATGTAAACCAGTCTTCTAATTATCTCATTTGTCTAATATCTGAAAAAAAAGAGACGTATTGCGATAAGGAACTTCTTTCTCCATGGTTAGTAAACTGTTCTGAATTATTGTTTCTGTCAGCCAATGGTAACATCACAGCTTTTCTGACAATTGAGCCATTTAGTTATATTTTAATTAAACTTAAAATGCATTATTTTGAACAAAGTAGACAAGCAAATTCGAAAGGAATGCACTTGGCTAGCACTTATACATGTGAATATTACCTTTCTCTTCCATTGTTTCCCAGAAATAGGAGATTTTTCACATATTATAGATTATAACTACAGTATATGACAGCAACCATTTGAGGGTGAGGTATTTATAGGACAGTTCTGTTCCTGTAAATTGTAATTGTGGAATGAATGTTAAAAAAGACCTTAAACCTGTGCTCTTTTTGTGGGCTATGCAATAAAATTAAAAATGCCTATGTGCTGCATATCTGCAGCATGTAGGCAATCCTTCAATTAAAAGCCACTCATCAGGAATCCTGCAGATCCTCATGGCATGCACTAAAGGGATGCACACCCCTTCCATGCTTGATCCCTTGGCTTTTTGCACTACTATATTCATGAATGGTCAATGGGAGTACCTGGGGGTGTGATCGCACTGTGCACCATTCACAAAGGTGCAGAATGCTGGGGGGTGCATTATATGGCAAGAGGGACCCTGCTGTATTCACTGTGCACCCCCATAGTAGCCAGTCATGGGGAGCAGTGACAGGGCAAAGCAGCCATCTGCCTGACTCCAGGAGAAAAAAAGCTTTATGAATAAAAGACATTAGTATTGTACTAGTAATGATATTGCTGACCGATTCTATGACCTCCTTCCATTATGTACTTTTTGTTGTTTTAACTTAAGCAAAACAATTCCAATTATACTTATGTAATTGATTTAATATTGCACTTTATTGTATTGAGTATGTCTTTTTAGCTATGTAATGACACATTTTTTGATCCAATAAACTAAAACTTGAAACCAGGGAGCATGGATGGCAGCTGGTGGGGAATAGAGGTGTGTGAAGTTGGCAAAATTCACTCCGCATAAAACTTCATGGATTCCGAATATTCCATGAAGTTTTCTACTCCTACAAAGAATCCGCCAAGCATTTTCCGGGCAGATTGCAAATTTCAAAGTCAAAAACTTTGATTCCTGTTACAGTCAATGGTACAGGTGTCCCAGAACCGCAAAGCTTGAACTTCACTGGCGAACTTCAGCAAAATAGTAGAAGTTTGCAATGAGCCGGAGAATATGAGGTTACATGTTGCTGAACACCCAGTGAGAAGATAGGTTTCTTGTTCTGTGATTGTAGTGTGTTTGAAAGAGACTTAGAGAGCAGAGCTTGTGCTGCAGCTTAGTCAAATCTAAAAACATTATATAAAAGAGCATTTTGTTTGTCAAATTGCTTCAGAACTTTTACTGTGAGTGCTGTTTCCACACAGTGATTTTTTGTGTTGCTTTTCTCCATCCTGTATTGTTTATTTGCAGTATTTAGTTTTCCATTAGAAATTGTAGTTTGGTGGCTTGTGTGGGCCGGGGGAGGGTATGAGCAGTTTAGAAGGCACAGTTTTCTTCTGAACAAAATCAGTTGGCTAGTGCCCTGTCTTTTCTTAAGAGAAAAAAATCACTGTTATCCTGACTGTGATTTAACCCAAGTGATTTTTGTGTGACTGCGTGCACAACTATATTTAAGACAAAAAAAATCACTGGTCTCCAGACAGCGATTTACACTGAGCGAGTGTTGTGTCCCTGCATACACACCTGTATTTAGGAAAAAAAATCACTGTTCTCTAGAGAGCGATTTAAGACAAGTGATTGTTGTGTCCCCGCATGCACACCTGTATTTAGGGAAAAAAAATCACTGCTCTTCAGACAGCAGTTTAACCTGAATGATTGTTGTGTTCCTGCGTACACACCTCTATTTAGGAAAACAAATCACTGTTCTCCTGACTGTGATATAACCCAAGTGATTTTTGTGTGACTGTGTGCACAACTATATTTAAGACAAAAAATCACTGTTCTCCAGACAGTGATTTATGCCGAGTGAGTGTTGTGTCCCTGCATACACACCTTTATTTAGGAAAAAAAATCACTGTTCTCCAGACAGCGATTTAAGATGAGTGATTGTTGTGTCCCTGCATGCACACCTGTATTTAGGAAAAAAATCACTGTTCTCCAGTGATTTAAGATGAGTGATTGATGTGGCCCTGCATGCACACCTGTATTTAGGGAAAAAAATCACTTTTCTCTAGCAGTGATTTAGGGCCAAGTGATTGTTGTGTTCTTGCATGCACAACTGTATTTAGGAAAAAAATCACTGTTCTTCAGACAGCGATTTAACCTGAATGATTACTGTGTTCCTGCATACACACCTGTATTTAGGAAAAAAAATCACTGTTCTCCAGACAGTGATTTAAGCCGAGTGTTTGTTGTGTCCCTGCATGTGCTGAAGAATGAATGACTGGGAAGAAAAGGGCAACTAAAGGGAGAGGTCATGAAGCAGCCACAAGGAACATTTCCCAATTTGTAGTTCCTAATACTAATCCTAATAGTGGTGCGGGAACCAGAAACATGTCTGTGAGAGCACAGGGACAGCACTCAGATGACTCTGTGTCAGGCAGTAGAAGCAAAGTATATGGCCCTGGTGTAGACTTTCCAGCAGTTAAGTTTTTCTCTGCAGAATCTGTGGTAGACATGTTGATGGATGTGTCAGTGTCACGTGACACAGTGAAAGGAAGCAGCAACACCACCAGCAAATAAATAACTGTGGGCTTGGAGGCTGTTGGTGCTGAAGTGCAATTTGAAAGTGGTGCTGTTGGTGATGATAGGTCAGAGGTGGAGCCAGATAATCTGTGTCCATGTCCAGTGAGTGAGGGTGAGGTGGTGGTACATGTGGAACAACATGAGGATAACAGTCATGAAGAAGAGGTGCATGTTACAGAGCCTGTGGCACTTGCTACTGAGGCAGACAGACTTGCTGAGGCTGATGAGACTGCCAGCAGTGCTAGCTTTTTTCCAGACTATGATGTCGATGATGCTGATGTGTCAGATGACACAGATCCCTCATGGGAGCCAGAAAAGAAAAGGGCAATACAGTGTGTTACAGAGTGTGTCTTTCCTGTTGTCTTAGCTGCTAAATCCACCAAAGAGAAGGTCACCCAACTACTGTTTTTCCCATTTTTTCTACATTGCTCCAGTCACAGCACAGCATGACAAAGAGTAAATCTTCTACTTAGCAATCACAATCAGAGTCATCTTGTCACAAAGTAAATGCAAGGCTCCATACATCCCTAGTGTAGGATTTTTATGCACTGGACCCTTCTGATGAGACAGTGGCAATTTGCCAACTGTGTCAAACCCGAGTAAGTCGAGGTAAAATGGGTAGTCATCTCAGCACAGGTGAGCAACACACACACCTTAAAAATAGGCACCCAATTCAGTGGCATCAACACCAGAAGGCAGCCAGCACCAGTGGTTCTGGTACTTCCCAAACAGAGGGCAATGTAAGCAAAATACACAGAGTACCACTACAGGGACATGGAGGTGCAGGTGAGGAGGACATTGTTGTTGTTCTGGATGAGGAGGATTCTGGCAGTGGCAAAGTAGTGGTCCTAGCATCTGGAGTACCACCCCAACCCAAAATGTGATTGCTACCCCACTGGATATGAAAAACAAAAAAGCCACTGAGGTGTGTCATGCACCACCACAGGCCATGAGTATCATTGGCAGTCCCCAGGCAAGGAGCACCCCCTTACTGGCACAATGATGAGGCAAACTGTTTGGCACACCAGCAGGTGCATCACTGACAGCAGCAGCATCAAGAAAAGTTCAGCTGACGATGGCTTCCATTTTGGATAGGCAAACAGAATTCACACCTAATCATGGTACAGCATGGGGGTTGAATGCAGCATGTGCAGAAATGATTGCTCTAGGTTTGTTGCCATACTCCTTTGTAGAGAATGTGGGATTCAGGCAGTTTGTGGCCCTTACCTTGCCGAAATGGCAGGTGCCATCACATACATACTTTTCAAAGCATGCCATCCCTGAACTGTAGAGTACTGTATGTGACATGGTACATCATGCCCTGCAGCATTTCTCAGCACAGTATGTCCAGCTAAACATGGACATGTAGACCGGTGGGAAAACGTATGGTAGCTCTTACCTGTGTATTACAGCACACTCGGCACAGGTGCCTGGGGTAGTGGCTGATTGGGGGAGAGGCGAGAATTGCACTAGGACAAACTGGTGGTAGCAACATGCCTGGTGTAAGGCAGCATGCAACACTGACTATGATGAGTATCCCCAGGTCATACACTGGATAAAAGATGCTGGAAGTCATACTAACTGAGATTAATCAGTGGCTCTACCACCATACACTGAAAGCTAGATTCCTTGCCAGTGATAATGGCTCAAATGTGTGGAAATGCATCACTGATGGGGGAATTGTCTGGGTGCCATGCCTGGCACATTGCCTTAACCTTGTGGTGCAGGCTTTCTTTAACCATCAGGATTTAAAAGAAGTTTTGGCTCTTTCCCGATGCATCTGTGCCCACTTGGCATGTTCAGCAAAAGCACATGGCCATCTCCATGATCTGCAGGTAGAGAACAAGCTGCCTCAGCACCGTTTAAAGTTTGACATTGTCACCCGGTGGAACTCCACCTTGTACATGGTAGAGCATCTATACCAGCAGTACAAGGTTATACCTGAGCATCTGTTATTCATGCGAGTCATGACAACACTGGGGTATCCATGCATCTCACAACAGAGCAGTGGTGCCTAATGGATGGGCTCATCTTGATTCTGAGACTCTTCAAGCATGCAACACAGGCAGTGAGTGGGGGCACTGCCTGCATCAGTGAGTCCATTCCTCTGCTATGGGTGCTGAGGCAGACACTGCTGAATGTGTAGCAACAGCTGAAGGCAGGTGGTGACAGAGCAATTTGCTCATTAATGGAACATATGCTGTCCACATTAGACTCCAATGCCCACATAATGTATATTATGCAGTTTGAGGAGTTTGGAATTGCAACAGTGCTAGATCCATGTTATAAACATGGGTTGGTAGTCATATTACAAGATGGGCATCATGAGTTGCAGAGTGTGGCTATGCCCCCCCTCTCGAGGCTGGACTGCTGGACACTTTTCTGTCTCCTTTTTCTTCTCTTCATTTATCATACAAAAACTTCTGTTGTGCAACACACAGTACCTCTTATACTGTTATTCTGTTCTACTTTCCTAGGTAGGCCACCTAGGATAGTACTATACTATCTTCTTTACTTTCCTACTGTGCCTTGTGCTGTTACTTATTCTTCTTTTCATCCACAAAGTCCCATGCAGAGGTCAGAGAAGAAAAATACACCTTTTTTGGGTAATATGGCAGTTGCAGCTGAATATGGTAAATGCTTCATGTCTTCAGGCATAAAATAAAGTTAAAAGCCCCCTAAGAGAAATGGGGCTAGTATTACAAATCCTAGTTTATTATAAAAGCTGAATGTAAGAAAACAAAGCATTGAAATGCATATGCTGTGGATAATGGAAAAGGTGCCCTGGATATTTACTTCAACAGCAGAGAGGGGTCTGCTGTACTGTAGGCTGTCCTGAAGAGAGTTTTTGATAACAGAGGGCTACATTATGAAATGAAACAAAAGAAGCAAGCACTTCTGTTGAAGGGACAGTGGTGTTCTTAAAACACAATAAAAGAAAACAGGAGCTACCAGAATGCTCCTAAACCCAAAACAAAGCAGCAGATTTTAATTCTTGTGCAAACTGCTGCTATGCTGGAAAATGAAAGTCACAAATTAAAGAGACAGGAACATCCCTTTGAAGCAGTATGCTGTTTTAAGTGCAGCAACCTTCAGAATAAAATAGAGGGTTGCAAAAGAAACTAATTAAAGAAATGAGACTAAAGTCTCTACAGTAAATGATGTTACTTCATGTCTCCTGCTACCCAGAGCCCGGTTAGGCATTTAAAGGACTCCACTTTACAGGTGTTGGAACTCATTATAATGGGCTGCATCTGTCCAGGAGGGGAACCAGGATCCTAGGTGATACGTTTAAATGCTTCATTGGCAAGCATTTAAACTAGCCAAGGGGGGAGGCACTGGAAAGGAGCAGGGAAATCCTAGGCCCCCCAAAAAAAATCATGGTAGTAAGTGTGGTAAACACCAACCTAGAGGTGTCGATAGGGAGAAGGACAGGGGTAAATGGGGAAAGTGACAAAGGCAAGAAGGACAGCGATGGGGCAAAAAGGAGTAAGGCCATCAGGAAATGGAGGGTAATGAGTACCAATACCTGCAGTCTGGGTAACAAGCTCCCTGAGATGGTGGCCTTGATGGAAGAGGGATGCCTGGATATTGTAGCAGTCACAGAAACATGGTACACAGAGAACCATGACTGGGATGTTAACATACCAGGGTACATAACCTACAGGAGAGACAGGCAGGGGAGAAGAGGGGGAATAGTAGCTCTCTATGTAAAGGAAGGGATAAAAGCAACTGAACAAAAGAGTAAACAGGAGGAGAGGAGGCACTGTGGGTCACCTTGGAGACTGGAAAGGGCACCACAGTCCTCACAGGGTTGTGTACAGACCCCCATGTCAGGGGGAGGGAATGGACAAGGATATGATAGAAGGCATTCTTACGATGGCAGAGAAAGGGGAGATACTGTTGATGGGAGACCTGAATATGCCAGATGTTAACTGGAGCACATTTGCTGCATCCATATTCAAGAGCAGGGCCATTCCGATGCCCTACAGGTGGCAGGCCTCAGACAACTAGCTTCAGAACCCACTCATGAGGGAGCAATCTTAGACCTCATACTCTCAAATGGGGGCAGTGAGAGGATCTCAGATCTAGAAGTGGGTTGCCATCTGGGAACAAGTGACCATCAAACAGTGTGGTTCAAATTAAACTCAGCTAGAGTCAAGCCATACAAAAGTGAGGGTACTGGACTTCAAGAGGGCTGACTTTGGCAAGATGGGAGAGTGCCTCAGAAAAGCACTAGCAAACAGGCTAGAAGGAGGGGTGGATCATCAATGGGGAATCCTCAAAACTGCCATCACAGAGGCAACAAGCCTTTGTGTGAAGCAAATAAACAAATCAAAACAAAAGAAAAAGCCACTATGGTTCTCAAAAGAGGTGGCTGGGAAAGTCAGGGAGAAAAAGATAACTTTCTGGAAGTATAAGGAAACAGAAAAGGAGCAGGACAGAGAGCTGTACCAGTTAAGGCAGAAGGAAGCAGGGACGGAAGTCAGAATAGCAAAGGCCCAAACTGAGGAAAAGATAGCCAACTCAGTTAAGAAGGGGGATAAAACCTTTTATAGGTACAACAGCGAGTGTAGAAAGACAAAGGAGGGATAGTGAGGCTGAATAGAATGAACCGTGGGTGGGCAGGGGGACAGTAAAAACAGGGATACTGAACAAATATCTCTGCTCAGTATTCACAAAGAGGAGAAGTGCCTAATCAATTAACAGAAGCACTCTTGATAGAGGGGTTGATCCCATTCCTTTCACAGAAGAAAGGGTTCTGCAAGAACTCTTAAAACTGAAGGTGGACAAAGCAATAGGGCCTGATGGAATTCACCCCAGAATTCTAAAAGAATTAAGGGGGGAACTAGTGAAACCACTGGCAACTCTTTTTAATAAATCATGGGAGGATGGTGTGGTACCTGAGGACTGGAGGAAGGCAGATGTGATTCCTCTTCACTTAAGTGGGACTAAGACAGAGGCAGGAAACTACAGACCTGTCAGTTTGACCTCTGTGTTAGGGAAAGTGATGGAGAGTCACTTCTGAAAGAAAGAATTGTTGAGTACCTAGAGGCCAGTCATGCACAGGACCCAAGGCTGCATGGGTTCACAGCGGGACAGTCATGTCAGACGAATCTAATAGATTTCTTTGACTGGGTGACCAAAGTAGTAGACCAGGTAGGGGCTATGGACATGGCCTACGTAGACTTTAACAAGGCATTTGACACAGTCCCACACAAAAGATTAATAGTCAAATTAACCAGCCTAGGAGTGGGTCCCAGGGTGGTAGCCTGGGTAAAACATTGGCTGGACAACATGACACTGAAGGTAATTGTAAATGGAGTCCACTCTGAAGAAAGAGGGGTTACTAGTGGGGTACCGCAGGGTTCAGTGATGGGTCCAGTCCTTTGTAATGTCTTTATAAGTGACATTGCAGAGGGACTGGAAGGAAAAGTATGCCTCTTTGCAGATGACACAAAGATCTGCAACAGGGTTGATACACAAGGAGGCATGGAAAGGATGAGAAGGGACTTGGCAAGGTTGGAGGAATGGTCAGAAGTATGGCAGCTAGGATTCAATGCAAAGAAGTGTGAAATAATGCACCTGGGAAACAAGAACCTGGGGGAGAATGCACAATGGGGGGGGAGGTAGTAACAACAACAAAAAAGGAAAGGGAACTGAGGGTAATCATATCAGATGAACTTAAGGTTAGCAAGCAACGTGAGAAGACAGTAGGGAGGGCTGGGGGTATACTGGGATGCATAGGGAGAGGCATCAGCAGCAGAAAACAGGAAGTTGTTATCCGCTGTACAGACAGTTGGTGAGACCCATCTAGAGTACTGCGTCCAGTTCTGGAGACTCCATCTCCGCAAGGACATAGACAGGATAGAGGCAGTCCAGAGGAGGCAACTAAAATGGTGCAGGGTCTGCAAGAGAAGCTGTCACGAGGACAGACTTAAGGAGCTTAATATGTATACCCTTGAGGAAAGAAGGAGAGGGGACATGATAGAAACGTTTAAGTACCTCAGTGGAATCAACAAAGTCCAAGAGGGTAGCAACTTTCAGAAAAAGAGACGTGCAAGAACAAGGGGACACAATTTAAAGATAGAGGGGGCGGTTCAGGGGCAATGTGAGGAAGTATTTTTTCACAGAGAGGGTAGTGGATGCATGGAACAGCCTTTCTGAGGAGGTTGTGGGGTCTAAAACTGTGGGAGAATTCAAGAATGCATGGGACGGACATAGGCAATTCTTGTGGGGGGGTAGGAAGAAATAGGCTATGTTTCTATGTTTCTATAAGACCCTTTGTTTTTCTTTTTTATAAAGAGGTACCAAAAGACAATGGTTACCTCTAGTACTATAGAAATAAAACTAGGGGTTTTAAAAAGGGTTTAAAAGCAAGTATCATCCTTGTTTTCTTCTGTTTTACAGTATAGGGATGCCATACAAACTTTTAGTGAACTCAAAGACTAAAAGGTAGAGGTTGTTGTTAACAAAATAACACCACCAGGTAGAAAACTAAACCAGGCCTTCTTGCTTACCTGGCTTCCAGTAAATGAGTCAGCATCCTACTTCGGGGAGCAGCGCCCTCGGCAGTCCCCTCTATATACAAATCTCCCTGTCAGTCAAAGGTGATTAAGGAGGGAGCCAGTGTATAGTGGTGTATACTTAAGCATAGTTTAGGGTATTGTGGCCCTTTCATAATTGATTTGGATGTGATCTTTCATATAAACAATGGGAAATATGATGGTAAAATGTATGGTGGGTCACCGTTTGATGTATAGACTAACCCAGATAGTTTTTCTTTTGTAAAAGAGTTAAGGGGCAAGTCAGGTGACCCTACCAAAGAATATATAAGCTCTCCACTGAGCATATTAGTGCAGTCCAGCCTAGAGAGAGAGGACCTGTGCTAGACATTGGTCTGATAAGAAACACAGTCAGAGGTGGACCTAGAAGGCTCGAGGGATCCACTCTGTGGGCAGTACTTGGGATGCTACAGTAAGAGTACTGTTATGCTGTAAATTTCTCCTTTTATTATTTTAGTTTATTATTTTTGTTCTGATAAATAAAATGATAAACTTTTCCAGTGTTTTATATGCACTTCAGTAAATGGTCTGCCTGTTTATTGCATCCAGTCTACCCACACCCTACGACACAGAGACTGACAGAACTACTCACTCAGAGGGTAAGTGTTGCACAGTTGCTACTACGGGCACAGTGGGCAAAGAAAGATGATGATACTGCAGAGCGATCCGGTGTTACTGTCACCCACTTCTCTTCATCTCAGCCAGGGTGTCAAACTGAAGAAAAGCAATGCAAGGTAAAGGAACCTATGCTGAATCCCTTTTGGGCCACCATCAATCAGGTGGGAGTCGCAGACATGGAAGAAACTGAAGAGAAGGAGGATGATCATGTTGCACGTCTTTGACTGGCAAAATACATGGTAGATACATATTTTGCAGATACAAAGAACTTCACCATTGGAGATGAGCCACTACTATACTGGGGTACTAAGGTCAATGACTGCCCAGCACTAACAGCGGATGCCCTGAAATATCTTACCTGCCCATTCTCCAGTGTCAGTGTTGAGCGGGTGTTCAGTTCAGTGGGTACCATTGTACATGACAGCTGCACAAATCTATCTCCTAAAAATGTTGGCATGATAACTTTTAGCAAAATGATTGAGGATCACATACCATCAAAAACAGTAATGTCCATGGTAACAGCACCGATTGACAGTGATGATGATGAGGAGGAAAGTGCTTTAGGCAGACCGGGATGTACCTGTATGTCATCATTATCTCGTAACATTGAAGTGGATGAAGCAGTGATGGAGAGGGAGTTCCCATATGGTGACTCTTCCAGTATTGAAGACTGTGAGGGATGCTTCATGGAGGACAAGGAAGAATAACGAACTCTACTATTTATTTTCTCCTCCCTCCACATCCTCACCCATCCACAACCATGTACTCCTGGATGTCAACTTAATAACAATAATAATGTATCATATTCAGTGCTAAGATATACATCAACAACTATTAATTAGTGCTGCTTCTTAACTGCATCAAATTGAACAGCTGTAAACAATGTACTATGCCACTTATGAATTACTGAACAGAGCACCACTCTAGCTAGCAAGAAACACTGCAGCAATGCAGCAGTGACCTCAACACCTCACCCTTCTCCTCCTCCTATTACCTCTTGTGTGCACTGTAGATGCCTTGGATCCTCCACCAACACAGGCCGAAAAAGCATGGTACAGTACTTCCACCACCAGTGGTATCGGTATGTAGTAGGCAGCCGATTGTGACAAAGAGAACCACCTCCTCTACCTCCTCTGTACTCCCTGGGCTGCTTCAACTAGCTATTTCCCTCTCCTCCTCACAATCACATCCAGTAAGAAACAACAGCTTTGGCTTGGCTACCATTTCCACCACCGTAGTGACTGATGATTCACTGCCACCAATGTGAAACAGAATCGCCTCCTGTACCTCATCAAAACTCTCCTCTTGACAGACTAATCCTGGTCTTCCTCCTCCATAAAACCACTGAGTGAGGTCTACAAGACATCATCATGCAAGTGTAGCCACACTGCATCAATGATTTCTTCATCTGCTATTCGTGAGACACCTGCACTGTTTTTCAGACACTGCAGCACTTCTACAGGCCTACTAGAGGCAGAAAATCAGACCATGATTGATGTGACTCATTGCAGCATTAAAATGTTTTCCTGTAATATCTTCTTCATGCAAGTTTTGCTGGTTCTACTACAGAACACAGACATCAAAACAGAATTACACAGCCGGCAGTAGTACTCTTAACGGTAAGTATCACTGTGATTTAATGTTTTGCCTTTGCTTTAATTTCCTCTCCTTTCTTTCAGTTTCCTTTACTTTACTTATCTTTCCATGGCTTTCATTCACAAAAATCCTTTCTTGGTTTACAGGTGCTCTCTGTGGACTGATATAATTTACTTGGTGAATTATTAAGCACATTGTTGCAACAAATTCAGGCACAAGGAGTACATGTAAAGATAAGGAAGAACAGCAGAGTAACTGATTAAGAATTTAAATTAATTTGTCAGTTATGGTACAGAAACAAGTTAACCTGCCACACCCTAAAACAAGCATTTGTCAATGCCGAATGTTGTCGCGCTGGCATTGGCAGTGGGAGTGGCGGAGCTAGAGATGCATAGTGCTGTGATTTTGTGAATGTGTCTGAAAAAGTGATTTTGCACAGCGAGCACGCCATTGTGCACCACAGCTGCGGAAACACGTTTTGGGCAGGCTGTGAAAAATGGCAGCTGGACTGTTGATAAGGAGATATGCACAAATGCCAGTGGTGAAACTGTGGCATGAAAATATTGCAGTTTGACGAAGTTACAAGGGTGCGTGGAAAATGCACAATGCACGCTTGCAACACAGTCATTGTATGGCATTTTGGCACCAAATTTTCAACATAGGCATTTTAGGAGCTGTGCTCAGGAATAGTGTCACCATCATTTCCTCAAACTGTCCCGGAAACTGATTTCGCATAGCGCCGTGCAATTCTGTGCCGGACGTGCGAAAACAAATTTCAGGCAGCTGTAGTGTTCATAAGGAGGTATGGAAACATGCCTATGATGAACAGCTGGAGTGAGACTATTACAAATTCACAAAGTCTTGAGTGTGCATGGAAACTGCAATGCACACTCATAAAACACTCATTTTACTGATTTTCGTTCCCAAATTTTCAACTTAGGCATTTTAGGGCATCTGCTAATGAACAGTGTCACTGTCATTTTCATCATGTGTCTCGAACACGGACTTTCCACAGTGACCACGCTATTCTGCGCCAAACTGCGAAAACAGATTTTGGTCAGGATGTGAAAAATGACAGCTGTATGGTTCACAAGCAAGTATAGTAAAATGCCAATGTTGAGAATGTGGCATGAAAATATTGTGAATGCGCTAACTTACAAGTGTGCGTTGCGCAGTTGCTACACACACTTGTAAAACAGTCATTTCATGGAGTTTTGTCACCAAATTTTCAACACAGGCATTTTAGGACCTCTGCTCATGAACTGTATTACTGTCATTTTTGTAATATGTCCAGAACACTGATTTCACGCCACAACCATGCTATTCTGCACCAGAAGTGCGAAAACACATTTCGGCCAGGATGTGAAAAATGACAGCTATACGGGTCACAAGAAGGTGTGGTAAAATGCCAATGTTGAGAATCTGGAGTGAAAATATTGCAAATTCGCTAACTTATGAGCATGCATTGCGCAGTTGCTATGCACACTCGTAAACAGTCATGTTTTGGATTTTTTCCACCATATTTGCAACATAGAGTTTTTGGCACTGTCATTTCCTTATGCGGTCCCAAAAGGTGATTCCACGCAGTGACTGTGAAATCACCTTTCGGGACTGAATAATGCCATGACAGTGCAAGAATTCATGAGAAGGGGTCCCAAAAACCCCATGTTGAAAATTTGGGGTGAAAATTTGCAAAAATTTGCTGAACCTACTTGGGTCTTGTTCGACCTTGTATCCACAGATTGTAACCACTGTATGTTCACATGTCTCTCCCTATTTTGTAAATGACCATATTGTATAAGCATGTCTGTACTGTTTGTCCTCACTGTGATGAGGTACCTTTGTAAATGAGCCTCTGGCTCAAAGGTTTTAAACTGATGTTTCAATAAATAAAATAAAATAAATAAAAATGCCTGAGATAGGTAGTAAAGTTGAAAAAACCCTATTTATTACATCATACAGCTTACTGGCATTTCCTCAGTTCGCGGTCGGCTTTGAAGAGTGCAGACGTGTTCCCGGTCCACCGAAGATCATCGTGCTGGACTCCGGAGGTAAGTATGGGGTGAGGGGTGTGGGGAGACAGGGTGCACAGTGGTGGTGCGGGCGGGGAGGGGGGCATGGAGACTACGAGAGACCTTTTTCCTTTTACAGGTTCAAAAAGAAACAAAACAAAACATAGCAGGACAATTTTTTTTCCAGTGGATTTTGCATGCTGGGGTGGGCTCCCAGTGTGCCACCTAACTGTTTGGGGGGGTGTCTGTAGTCGACGGGGGATTGGGCACCCCCGTTGGCACACAAAGAAGGAGGGTGCAGAGCTGAAGGGAATTGGGCACCCCCTTCAGCATTAAACAATTGGAGGGTTATTTCTGCCAATGGGAGTGGGCTCCCCATTGGCACACATGAAAGGGGGCGGGGTAAGAGCTGAGGGATTGGGCACCCCTCAGCATATCACAAATGGGGGTGCTTTATGCCGACGGAGTGGGCTCCTCCCTTCAGCACATTGGCAGGGGCAGCTGACAGGGGGAATTGGCACCCCCAAAGTTGGCAGTCTGGCAGCCAGTGTGCTGCCATGTACATAATGGTGGTGAGCACGGCAAGAAAGGGACCACTGCATCTGATGAGCTTTGCTCAGATTGCAGCGGACCTTTTCTTAGATGTGCTCGCCACATTATGTATGCATGGTGTGGCACCAGCATGCAGGCTGATTGGGGAATGCGGGACGCACCTACTGATGCGTGCCCTGCATTCGCCCAGCAGCGACCGCACCTCCAAAGCTGCACTATCCCAAGATGTTGGCTGCGCAAGCACACCAACATAAAAAAACCAAATACCTACCTTCGTGGTCGAACAATGTTGTGTATGAGTCAGACAACAGCATCTATGTTGTATCTGTCCAGCAGTATGAAGTTATCTATCTGCATTTGGCACAGATAACTGAAAATCAATGAAAGAGAAGTATGAATATATTAGACTTCTAACAGTACCAATAACCACCACCACTCCCTTAACAAAACAAAGGTACTTACCTGTGGACTATGTCTATGTGCCATCATGAAGCTCCAGCGAGCAATCCCCCCCCAACAAACAAAAAAATACTTACCTTCATGGTTGGCCAATGTTGGACACGAAATTCAGACTACATCATCTATGTTGTAGATGTCCAGCAGTATAAAGTCATATGCACAAATAACTGAAAATCAATGACAGAGAATTACAAATATATTAGACTTCGAACGGTAGCAAAAACCCCCATCCATTACAGTGAAAAGAAAACAAAGGTACTTACCTGTGCAGTATGCCTATATGCCATCATGAATCCAGGACCACACCGAGCAAGAGGCCATTTCTCTGACTTTGGAACAACAGAAACACACAGCAGCATCAAAGCATCCTCTTTACTTGGCAATAGTGTTTCTCTTACAAACTTCACATATGCTTTGCATCACCTTCTCTGGAGTGTGCGGCAACAGTATTTGACTGAAAAGATGCATTTTCTCTCTGGGGACACAACTTCACATTTCTGGCAAAGTGCTGGTAGTGGTGGGGGGGGGGAGTAGCAGGCCCAAAAATGCTTAGCATGATAAATATGTTTATTTTCTCTTGCAAGCTTCACATATGCTTTGCACCACCTTCTCTGGTGTGTGCGGCAACAGTAGTTGGCTGAAAAGATGCATTTTCTCTCTGGGGACACAATTGACATTTCTGGCAAATGCAGTAAACATACTAAGTGCTTAAAACAGATTTATGTTTAACTTCTCAGTAGAATAGCTCATGTTTGTGTTATGGTTTGCACTTCTTTGGGTGGTTGGCAGTTGCACACGACACAACTACCAGTTACGACCCATCGCATACCATGAGGACACAATTTTTTGTAATGTGGCAAATACTTGACATTTGTGGATAGACGGAGCAAGTACACATGATGAACCAGTGACAAAAATGAAAGGAAGGAATGTGATTCATCATGTGTAAAAAGGATTAAAGAAATAACAGAACTGAAGAAGCAAGGGACATCCACATGAACGAAACAATAGTAAAAAGAAGGATAGAGAAAACAAGCTTTAAAATATAGAGAGCTTTTTTTTAACTTTTTATATTTTGGGGGTGTTTTTTATTTTTAATGGGGGGGGGGGGCTAGAGACTGTAGAAATTAAGAACACAGATGACAGAATAACTACATATAAACTAAAATAAAACTTGAAACAGAACAACTCAGACCACCCCACCAGCATTGCCAGAAGACAAGCCATGCCCAGGGCCACCACCACCACCACCATGCAGCTTGTATAGGAGAGTGAGGATCCTCTCATGGCTAGACATGACACTGTCAGGCCAATACATCACCTCCTGCCAGAAGGTGTTCAATTCTTGGTGCAGATAATTCACCTCAGCCCACAAAACAACAAGATCGCCATTTATGGCTGGTGTCATGGGGTCATCATGCCACTGTTCTAACGGCGCTGCTGAGGTACACCAGGAGTACTGCTGTGGTTCACATCATGCCTGCCATGCCATCGCTGACTTGCTGCTGGCACTGCAGCAGCACCGCCAGCCTCATGCTGCTCCACATTTCCCCCAGGTCAGTCACCACAACCAACATTATGTGATGCAGCCACATCACCCTCTTTGGCCCTCCACTCAGTGAGGTGGTGGATGCGGAGGTGCGTCCTCTGGCCACCGGTCCCAAGACGGCTCCTTTTTTTGCCACTCCTCACACACCACCCACATACCTTGCAGATGGCCACTGTCTCATCTGCAAGGTGCATATTGAAAATATCCCACACAACAGAGTGCTGCGGGACTGGGGAAGCACCAGAAGAGGAGGTGGCTGGCTCCTCCGGGGAGTGGATCTTGAAGCTGCTGCTGCTGCTGTTGTTCCTCCTCCTGCAATTTATCTTTTTCTTGCTGCTGCTGCTGCTTTTCTGCAGCAGCAGAACTCCCTTCCTGAGCTGGGGGGGGGGGGTCACAGTCCCTTTTAAAAAAACACACCTGCTAAGATATGGGTGTCTTACTGGTGCCCAAGCACCACCCAGTCTGGACTCAGCCCCTCCATCACAAACAGAAATGTGAAGAAAATGAAAGAAAAAGACAGTAAGAAGTCAGAAAAAAGTATACACTAAAAAAATGTAAAAGATCAGAAAGTACAAGTACAGTAAAGAAAAATAAGGATGAAAACTAAAAAAGGAGTAAAATGTTCAACTCTCTAAATGTGAATGAGATATATAAAATGCTCTGTCTCCTAGGCTGTGCAAGTCAATCACACTGTCTCTACTCTCCTTCAGCTATAACTGCTGAAATGAAAGTGAAACATTCACATCCTGCCTGCCTGGAGTCTCCCATGTGACATGCAGTAAGTGAATCGTGTGACAAACCATGTTTTTCATTAACTTCGAAATTACTAACAAAGTTGAAGTTGCCTTCGAAGTTAACTGATAAAGTTTTGGCACCAGATTAAGACAATTACATTCAAAGTTACCAAAAAAAAGTTGAAGTTAACCAGAGAAGTTTCCTGGCAATGTTTTAGCACCAGAGAGGTCATTTTCACAAAGTTTTTTGAGGGGCAAATTTGGCGACTTCGTGGGAACTTCGCAGGCGGATTTAAACTTCGGAACATCTCTAATCAGGAGCAATGCAAGGAAGTTGTTTTTCATGGAATGAGTGGTGGACAAATAGAATAGTTTAACTAGGATAGGAGTTGAAGCCAAGTTCATGGTGGGGTTCAAATATAGATGGGACAGCCATAAGTGTGAACCATGGGTAGAGAGAGAGTGAACAGCCTGAGATGGAGGGTACTGAAACACCATAAAGGCTGTCAGGTTGGTAATCCAGCATGGTTTTAGGTTGGAAACAGAATCTAGCTGGTATAATGGAACAGTATACTATAAGCATACGAACATATGAAAATGCCAGCAGAAACAGGCCTCACGGCCTATCGAGACTACTCGAGTGTGCAGCTCCTAGCACCTTATAATGCTGCTGCCCCTCCCTTCCCCCATCCTATTACCCCTTCCCCTATCCCAACCCCTCTTGAAGCTGTCTACCATCTTGTAAGCCACTACCTCACCCAGCAAGGAGTTCCACTTGCCCACCACTCTTTCTGTGAAAAAATGTCTCCTCATCTCTCTCCTGAATCTACCCCCTCCAATCTCAGTTGGTGTCCTCTCGTGTCCCTCCCCTTTCTCCTCTGGGAAAATCCTTTCTATATTAGTCTTGTTTATTCCCTTCGGGTACTAAAAGGTCTCAATCATATCTCCTCTGTCCCTCCTCTCTTCCAGAGAGTACATTTATTTTATTTGTTTAATTTGTTGCTCGGGTAAGCCCACTGGAACCAGAAGGACCCTTTTTCAGGGGCCGCCCAGAGTTAGTTACATATATGGATAAGATAGTGTAAACAGTAAACATAGATAATTCAAATGTAACCCCCTTGTTACCCGGGGTTACTAGAATCCCAGTAAGACCTAGTGGTAGGCAGGGAAGGCAGCTTGTGAAACTCCAGTTAAATGGGTTTCACACTGTCTCACTCTGTTCTCAGTCTCAGCTGAGACTGAGGGATGACATCACCATAGAACTATCGCAGCTGCATGAGCCACAATGGAATCTGCAGCAGGGAGTTGGAATAGAATTTTGGGAGGTTTGAACAGTAGTCTGTGGTCATTTGAAGTTTGGAGCTTGCTGAGACAGCAGCACAGCAGCTCTGGTTAGGCTCTTGGAGCCTCAGCCCTGACATAGGGCTACATTTAGGTAAAAGGGTGTGTGTCTCCACCAAAAAAGAGACACAGAAGCAGTTTGTAAGTGGTGGAGACCACTGAATTCAGGTCTCAGTGCCCCTCCCTTTGGGGATGGGGGCAGGAAAGGGTTTCCTGCATATTCCAGGGGCAACCCCCCTGGTTCTGCTACTAGTGGAGAAGCTGCCTATTTGTTCCAGAGTTTTTGGGAAACAAGATTTGTGAATTGCCTGTGGGGCACCTGCAACCGGAGGGTGAGTGTCTGCTCTTCCTAAAGGGCCTATGTTTTTCACCCTGGGACTTGTGTGATAGTGGGGATTGGACTACTGAAATAGAGGGAGGCCTAGAGTAATAGGCTTAGCCAAAAGTAAAAGTATGTTTAAGTCCAGCACTTATGGGAAGTCAAGACATGTAGAGGAGATGTGACATACATCTACCCAGTAATCTATATTGCCAAGCATTCAGTAAAAGAGTTGTTTAGTTTCCAGAGAAATGGCTGGGTATGGACTGTGGGAGCTGGAGGTAGGAGACCCCCGATCTTTAGTGAACAGGTCCACCTCTACGGATTTGCTCTGTGGATTTTCACTTTGCCTCATGCACTTGACCAGTGATGAGGGAAGTACCCAGATGTGGGATTGGAAGGAAAATTCCCTCTAGAAGTCGAAGGCTCTAAGGTGGTTTGGGGAGCCACAACAGGAAAACTGGTTCATTTCCCAAAATGGACCGTGGATCAAGTGGCGGCCGGGGAGCCGGGCCAGTGGGGAAAATCCAAGTAGTGTACAAGTTGGACTGTGTACCCAAAGCTGCGTGCAAGTCCGGACTGTGTGCCTGGTGGGTTCAGAGCCTGAGGGTTGGAAATAGTAAAGAAGTGTTCTGTTGTCTCTAATCTGCATTACCAGGAATGTAGCCCTGTGGGGGTCTGTCTAGGCTCTGTTTGTTCAGCTTGGATGTCAATAAAAACCACACTGTAGAATCCCATTCCTGGTTCTGAACATTACAGTTATTGCTTCCTGTGTTCAGATTTACTTGGGTGTCCCTGTGCAGAGTAGCCAAACCTAGGTCCCCTGTGCCGAGTAACCTCATCCTCCCCAAACCCAGTCCCCACCAGGTACTGCTGTCAGCTTCAACAGCATGCCACCTGTCATTTTTGCTAAAAGGCAGGGGTCGGGGGTTACACAAATACATTCAATTGGTAGACATTTTAAGTCAAACAGGATTCATTCTAGGATTCATACTAGGATTTCTAGAGAGCCATGGAGCAGTGAAGCTCATAATTGCTCTCAAATTAATAATAAGTGAAAGACGGGTGTGTTATCATATATGAGTCCAATCTATTCTTAAAGGATTGCTTAGTATTACTAATGATGACTTCAATTGGTAGTGAATTCCATGGTTTAACCACTCACACTGTGTAAAAATATTTCCGTTTGGTACAAATAAAACTTTTATATTGTAGTTGTAAGGGATGACCTCTAAGATCATATGTATCTTCCTTAAATACTAATCCCAGATTTACCATCAAAAGAGGATCATTAACTACATTGTATAACATGAGGAGATCACCTCTTAACCGGCGAATAGATAAAGACATCATATTTAAAGATTGAAGTCTAGAATCATATGATGCATCCTGTAATCTCTTAATAAGTTTGGTGTATCTCCTTTGTACTCTCTCTACTTTCACACTATCTTGTTTTTTATGTGGACACCAGAACTGAGACAAATAGTCCAAATGTGGTCGAACATATTCCCGATATAATGGTACTAAAACTTCCTATTCTCTAGATTTGATGTTCCTTTTTATAGCACAAACAACAGAGTTTGCTTTGCATATGATTGAGTTGATATGATGGACAGGGACAAAATTGTTAGTTATGACAACCCCCAAATCCTTTTCCACATCAGATACCATTGATAACTGATTATTTAAAGTATATTGGTAACCAGGGTTATTATTTCCAAAATGCAAGATCTTACACTTAGCATTATTTAATTTCATTCCCCATTCTGAGATCCATTCTGTAATATTATTTAAATCACTTTGGATAATGTTAAATTGATCAAAAGTATTAAATGGCCCCCCAATCTTCAAGTCATCTGCATATTTAGTAATATTTGATGTACATTTATTTGAAATATCAGATATGAATATTTGAAACAGGCAGGGTCCCAGTACTGATCCCTGAGGTACCCCACTAGTAACAGACCCTTGGTGAGAAAGATGACCATTAATGGGGACCTTTTGAGTTCGGTTAGTTAACCAGTTGATTATCCATAATATTAAATTCTGGTTAATGGTTAACTTATAAAGTATTTTTTATAGGGCCCAGTGTGGAAGTAAATCAAAAGCTTTGCTGAAATCTAAATAGATCACATCATATGCCTGTCTTTTGTCTAAATGAAGGCTGACCTCCTCATAAAAGAAGAGCATATTAGTCAAACAACTTCTGCCTCTTTTAAAACCATGTTGTTCATGATCAATTTCCTGCAATAATGGATTCAGCATGTCATTGATTAGTCCTTCTAATATTTTACACATAGAAGAGATTAGACTAATAGGTCTATAGTTTTCACCATGGTTTCTGGACCCATTTTTATAGATAGGGATAACCAAAGCTGTTTTCCATAACTCTGGCACATAATTCAAATTTAAACAATTGGCATAGAGAACTTGTAATGGAAACGCCAATTCATTGGCCAGTAAATATAATAAGTGTCCAGGAATATTGTGTGGAGGTACACTTTTTTTACCTTTTTGTCCTAGTAATTTAGAGTGTACATCGGAAATGGAAATAGGTATGTAGGATCCATTAATGTCGTGAATATTAATATTAGTAAGTCTTTTTGAAAAATTTTACAATATAATCTGTTGAGATGGTAAGCCATCTCAATAGGGTTTTGAGTTAAACACTCGTTTATTAAAAGTGGACCCACCTGACCTGTAGGTTTTTTTAAAGATCTAATATATGCAAAAAATGATTTGCCATTATCCCTACAAGAGTTTGCTGCCAATCTATGCTCCCAATCTTTTTTAGAATTCCTAATTCCCTTAGTACACTTCTTTTGAATATTCAAATATAAGTTCCAGTTTTTTGTTGTTTTATTTTTTAAATAATTGGCATAACATTTTTTCTTCTTTCTAATTAATTTTGCCAATTGTTTCGTCAGCCATTTCAGTTTGGAATTGGTTTTTGAGTATTTATATATGAATGGTACAAAGTATTCCCTTAAAGTGTAGCTCATTTTGCATAGAAACAAGAAGTATTCTTCAATGCCAACTTCGTTCAATATGGAGCCCCAGTTTATATTAGCAAATCCCGCTTTCAGATTATTAGTGTCAGCTTTTTCATATAAATAAACTTTAGTACTGTTACCAGTGGGGAGGACAGGTTTACAGATTTCAAAAGTAATAGAGCAGTGATCACTACTGCCTATTGGGGGGGCAAACCAGCAAATTGTTTAAAGAAACAGACTTACTATACAGAACCAAATCAAGGATATTATTACCCCGAGTAGGTTGAAGTATGCCCTGATTAAGATTACAGGACAAGATACATAAGGACTATACCATTTAAGGGGTCATTTAGTACGGGGCAGTCATTACAAAGCAGAGTTAGAGACACATGTTTGAAGCACTTGAGTGGGGCAGAGTCCCACATTAGAATTTAGAGCAGTTAGAAATGACTATTGTTGTTGCACCAATCTTGTTCCACCCAGTCTCATTTTCAGGTGCAGGTGCACTTGCTACTATTTAACAGGTGACCTGGGAGCCCAGAGTGGAAAGAACCCAGTGAGTTGGCTGATTGAGGGGCAGCAGGGAGCTTATTCCATAGCAGGGACATGGAGTGGGCGAAGGATCTGCTACCTGCAGTTGTGCTTGCCCTGGGTACCTCCAGTCAATATCTGCTGGAGGTCCTGAGCACCCTGCCAGTCCTTTTTGATTTAAGGAGGCAGGCAAGACTTTCAGATGGAGGATCATGCAGTAGTTTGAAAGCGTGGCACAGGAGTTGATACTGGAGCTGACAGCCGAGTGAAGGCCAGTTTAGGGAGGCTTACAATCACAATAATGCCTTCTGGGGTGGGACTTGGCTGCGAAGTGGGTGATCTCATCATATAGTGCCTGCATCCTGTTGAACTCCTGTTTAGGCACTGAGTGCAGGATAGGAGAAGCATATGTAAGGTTGGGGAGTAGGACACTGTTGGATATAGTTGCTCTTGTTTCCAGATTCATTTGCAGACTCAGTCTGTATAAAAGGCCCAGTTTCTGATGAGTTGACTTGGTGAGCATATCCACATTGGGCTTTATGGAGAAACACTTGTCCAGTACCAGGCCATGGTATTTGAATTGATTTACCACCTCAATTCCAGTGTCAGAAGAGGAGGTGAGGGCAAGAAGAGAGCTTCTGTCTGTGCTGAGTGACCTGGAACCAAACAACATGGATTTTGTTTTAGAGGTATTAAGTAGTAGTAGATTCACTCAGAGCCACGTTTCTAGTGTTCAGAAGTCTTCCTGAAGATGACTAGCCAGGTCAGTTACATTGGATGCGGTTCTATAGATCACCACAACATCTTTGTATTGAACAACTGAACTGTCCCTGCAGTTACTGCTGAGGTCATTCACAAATAGTGAGAATAGTAGGGGACCCAATATTGAACCTTGGGGCACCCCTTTTTTAATGGAGCATTTCTCAGACAAGGTCCCCTCACACCTACTGGGTGTGGTCAGTCAGGTAATTGGTGAGACAGACAAGGGAGTGCTAATCCAGACCAAGGCACTTCAGCTTAGCAAGAAGCATAGTGTGGTCCGCCAGGTCACAAGCCTTAGTTAGCTCTATAAATACAGCCCCAGTGGGTTTGCTGTTGTCAAAGGTTTCAAGGACATCCATAGAGAATTTGATGAGGGTAGTGTTGGTCCCATGCTTTTGCCTGAATCCATGTTGAGAACTGACAAGCAATTGGCTGGCCTTCAGATAGTCATGGAGTTGAACATAGATTAGTCTCTCCTGGATTTTAGCCAGAGGGCACAAGAGGGAGATAGGCCTATGATTTTCAACCAGGTCCTTGGGGCCGCCTTTGTGGATAGGTGTAACACAGGCTTCCTTCCACTTAGTGTGGACTACTCCTTCTAGGAAGGATCTGTTTATAATCCATGTTACTGGGAGGGCTATAGCCGGGGCCACTGCTCTTAGGAGGCACAGGTCTAGGCCATCTGGGCCCATGGAACCTTTGGCTTTAACAGACTTCAGTAAGGGTAGCACATCCCAGGGGTGTATTAGCTTTAGTTGAAATTCAGAGCGCAGATGCATCTGTTTGTCAGGGCCCCCTTGTCCAGAGGACAGGGAGAGGAGGTTGGTCTTGTATTTTTCTAGGTCTGTGAAGAACTTGTTAAAAATGTTAGCCACTTCCTGGTCATCACTGAGGGTTTGACCCTCATGAGTGATGGGACCCTGGGTGGGCTTGCTGTTGCCTTTCAGCAGGCAGTTGATTTGAGACCAAAAGGATTCGGGGTCTGTTAGGCTTCCCTGTTGAAGGGATTTAACGTACTTCCTTTTAGCCTTCTTGATCATTTTGTTATATTGGTTCTGTAGTGCTCTAAAGGCTAAAGTACTATATAGGCATAAAAAGTATCTCACTCCAGAGGCCCTCCGTCTCTCAGTCTCCAGTTCCATCCTTTCTACCATCGACTACGGATTGGTGATCTATGGCGCAGCAACAGACACTGCACTAAAAAGGATTCACATTGTCCTCAACAAGGCATGTAGGCTCACAATGGCTGCAGATCGAAATACCCACACCTGCTCCTTATACAAGGAGACCAATTGGCTGCCACTAAAGAACAGGATTATATTCCAAACATGTCTCCTTGGAAAAAAGGCACTAATGGGTAAAACCGCCCCATGCATTTCTAGCATCCTACACCAAGTGCTACCAGCTATACCACCAGAGGCAGGATGAGGGGGCCCTATCAACACCTTTCCGCTCGAACTGTGCAGGGACAGCGTATTTCAGCTTTAGGGCCCCCAATGGCTCAATGAAATCCCAGTGCACATTCTAAACTCCCAATGCATCTCGCAATTCAAAAATGGCCTAAGGCACCTTCTTACTAGGACAGTTGTGACTGCCACTAGGACTTTAACACCCATAATGCCCACTCACCCACACTCTCCTTCCTTCCTTTACATCCACTCTTCCCTATTGCCCTATCCTTCTGTCTTCCTCTCCCCCCTGTGCCTTTTCTCCCACTGGATCAACCTTAAAACCAACATACTACCACTACCTCCCCAACCTTCTAGACAAAGTCACTTCTTCTGGCTGCCTACTCCCCCCATCTCCCCTCCCCCTCACCTTGACTCCTCCTTGGACTCTCACACTAGGTGTCACACCTGTTTATCTCCTTCACTACATATAAACACTGTCCTTTACCCTAGTTGAATGCTCTTTGTACTATCACCATTGGTACTATGAATGACATTGTATCCTTACTGTATACTAGCTACCTACTATTCGAGCATTGTATGTAAACTGTTTGTTATTGCTGTCATTGTCACTGTTTGACGTGGAACCTTTGTAAAAGAGCTCTGAGCTCAAAGGTATGTTCCGAATCCCTAAATAAATAAAAAAAAAAAAAAAAGGTTGACCAGTCTGAGGTGAGACTGGAGGACTTGTGCTTGTGCTTGTGCCAGGCTTTATCACGCTGGATCATCAGCCATTTTAACTCGGGGGTGATCTACTTGTAATTACTCCCCTTTACCCTAAGCTTTCTGATTGGGGCAAACAGGTTGGCAGCAGAGGTGAAGGCACACTGGAAGAATTCCAGGGCCTCATCAATAGAGGGGAGGAGTTTTAGAGGGGACCAGTCTTGGTCATATAGGTGCCTTTGGGAGGTGGCTGCAGAGAACTTGGAGAAATCCCTGGCAGTAAGTAGCCTTGTGGTGACTTATTCAACTCCACCAGCCTTTCCTCATATGGCTTGCTCTCCAATTCCTGAATCCTCTTTGTAGCTCTACGCTGTACCCCCTCCAACAATTTGATGCCCTTCTTCAGGAACAGGCACCTGTATTGCACACAGTACTCCAGGTGGGGCCTGACCAGCGAACTATACAGGGGAAGGATAACTTCCCTTCTTCTGGAGGAGATCCCTCTAGCTATACACCCCAACATTTTGTTGGCTTTTGCAGCCGCCCTTCTGCATCAAACAGAGTTGTTTATGCTCCCTGTTATGATCACCCCAGGTCCTTCTCCTCTGTGGAGCAACCCAGCTGAACCCCATTTAAGTGATAATCCCTCCCCTGGTTCCGGGCTCTGAAGTGCAGAACCTTGCACTTCTTGGTGTTGAACCCCAGCTGCCATTTATCTGCCCATTCCTGCAGCTTATTCAGGTCCTCCTGCAACCCTCCCATGTCATCTACCACAGCTCCCAACTTGGTATCATCTGTGAATGGACTGATTTTGCTCCGGATCCCATTCGAGATATCTGCAATGAAAATCCCGAACAGTACTGGTCCCAGCATGGATCCCTGTGGTATCCTGCTCATCATCACTCTCGGTGATGAGAGTTCCCCCCCCCACCACTACCACCCTTTGCTGTCTCCCCCTTAGCCAGTTCCTGATCCATGTCACCATTTTTGGACCTGCCCCCACATACTCCAGCTCCCCCCTCCAATCTCCCATGTGGCACTGAATCAAAGGTCTTAATGAAGTCCAAGTACAGGACATCCACAGCATGGCCCTTGTCCAGTTCCCATGTCACCCAGTCATAGAACTCTAGCAGGTTTGTCTGGCACAATCTGCCCATGACAAACCCATGTTGTTGGTAGCCCTGGATCCCATTGCCTCCAAGGAAGCTCATGAGCCTCTCCTTTAGGATGGTCTCCATGAGTTTGCCCACGATCAAGGTGAGGCTCACTGGCCTGTAGTTCCATGGTTCATCCTTTGGCCCACTTTTATGGATGGGCACCATGTGGGCCATCTTTCAGTCCTATGGTACACATCCTCTGTCCAGGGAGGTATTGAACGGGTCTGCCAGTGGCCGCGCAATGACCTCTTTCAGCTCCCTCAGTACTTTAGGGTGAATGCCATCCGGCCCAGGTGCTTTTTCCACTCTTAATGCCCTCAACCCCTCTAGCACTCTGCCCTCTGTAATCCCTACATCTGTTGTCCTCTCCCCCCATCACCCAATTTGCCTGAGGTATTTTCCCTTCCCTCTCCTGTGTGAACACAGAGCAGAAGCACTCATTCAGTGCTTCTGCTGCTCTGCCCCCTTCTCCACCTATCTTTCTTGATCCTCACAAGCTGGTCTTTGCTTCTCCTTTTCTCACCGATGTAATGGAAGAAGTCTTTTTCCTCCTCTTTTGATCCATTGTGCCAGTCTCAGCTCTCTAGATGCTTTGGCCCCCCTGACCAGTCTGGTGACCTCCCTAGACTTTTCTGTGTATACATCTTTATCTTCTCCCTTCCCCATTTTCCTATACTTCTGAAATGCCACCCTCTTGGCTCCCACCCCTTCCCTGACTTCTGGTGACAGCCAACTGGATTTCTTTGCCCTGCCCTTCTTGCTTTTTTCCTAGTATAGGTCTCTGTTGCCTCCGCCAGCCCTCCCCTTATTATATTCCATTTCTGATCTGCATCCATGTTTTTTTGGATGTCTGCCAGGTGCTTGCTCAGAATTTCCCCCATCATCCTAAAGTTTGCCCCCTAAACTCAACCACCCTTGTACCTGTGCCCCTGTGTCCCTCCCCATGTTTAGCATGAACCACACTGAGTAGTGGTCACTCCCAATAAGTGGTTCCCCCACTTATAGGTTCCTTACAGCTTCCCCATTATCCAGTACAAGGTCCAAAGTCCTTTCCAGCTATGTCAGCCCCTGTACCAGCTGTGTCAAGAAGCTGTCCTGAAAAGCTTCCAACAGGACTCCCTCTCTTGCACTCATGGTGGCAGGTCTGCTCCAATCCACCCCCGGTAGGTTGAAATCCCCCACCACCACCATGCTTCCCTTCCTGCTTGCCCTTCAAATTTGATCTGCCAGTTCTCGGTCCAGGTCATAAGCCTGTGATGGTGGCCTGTACACTACCCCATCCTCAGTGTCCTATTCCTCACATCCTGAAACTGCAACCACAGAGCTTCTGTCCTCCCCTCCTCCACTTCCTCCCTTATGCACTTAATCCCCTCCCTCACATAGATTGCCACCCCTCATTCCCCATGGCCCTATCCTTTCTGAATATCCTGTACCCTGGGATCATCATATCCCAGTCCTGGTACTGGGTGGCCCATGTTTTCCATGATGGCCTCTATGTCTACTAATTCCACCGCCAAGAGAGCCTGTAACTTCACAGTTCTGTACCTTAGGCTTCTTGCATTCAGTGAGACCATCTTCTAGCCTGTTGCCTCCCCAACCTTACCATTCCCCCCCCTTGGTCCTCTCTGTGCCCCCTCCTCACTGCCTTCACCTCTAACTAGGAGGGTGAGCACCCTATGCTCCCCTTTCCAGGCATTGTTTCTAACAGTAGTCCCCTCACCACCCATTCCTAGTTTAAATCCACCCTTGTTGAAATATACCCCCCCATTCCCTGTCTGAGTACACTCTTCCTCTCCTTGCTCAAATGTTACCTGTCCCCTGCGTATAGGTCACTGTTGTCACAGGTCCTGCCCCAGTTTGACACCAGTTCATATTTCCTGATTCAGCACCAGTCCCTCAGGCACCCATTGAACTCCTCTATCCTTTTTTTTCTCCCTGTACTTGCAAATTGTACTGGTAGCACCTCAGAGAATGCCACCGATATCCCCACTTCCTCACACTGCCTACCCAATTCCTTGAACCTCCCCCTTTACCACCTCCACTGTTTACCCTGCCAAGTCGTTAACATATTGGGTATTTATTTGCAGGCAAATTTCTGGTATCTATGAACAGGTATAATATTTCAGTTATAGGCACTTTTACAGTGGTTGCTAGGTTCTGCAGCTGTTTGTGCATTGCTAAAGCATGCTTTTTGTGTTCTTTTAATTTAGGAGGGCACATTGTGAGTAGTGCATTTGCTAGGGGTTCCAAAACATCAGTGGGACTCATTTTCATTATTGAAACTCCAGATTGCAATTGGAGCATCCTTTAAAAAAATAATAATTCCAATAGCGTATACTATATTTCCAACTAGGGTAGAAGTATCCCTTCGTAAATACATAGGACCCTGTGCAAAGTAAAAGGGTATAGCACCTATAGAAAACAACAAAAAACAGGGTATGTTGTACTGTATAACCCTAGGAAATCAACACATGGTGTCCCAGTTAATGAAGTCCACATATTCTTATCTTTTTATCAATACATGCACTTTGTTTTTCATGTTTGTTTGGTGAACCATTTTACATGTATTTTTTATGCTGCTACCATTGTGAACCTATCCTTATTCTGATACGTGTTGGCACATGACACAGTTTAGTCTGCATACTGCTTTATAATTAGCAGGGCAGCTTTAAAAAAGTGCTAGGGTTATAGCACAAAATGTTAGCTCTCAGCAGGAGCTTTTACTGCATGAGCCATTGTTTGCTTTTACCATTTGTATCATGCTCTACTTACCTAATAAGGAATGATGGGTGTTATCTTAAAGTCCTGTTAATCACTCCCTGGCTCATACTGTGGCATCAGATGCAGCTGAGTGCCACATGCTCCCAGGGGGTGATTAACTAGATAATAACATAATCCCCAGAGTTCCTTATTGCTATTATTATAATTGGGTACATGTGTTAACTATGAAGTAATGGGTTTTTAGCTTGAATTTAAATAAACTGTTTATTTTTTTACATCAAATAGACCCTCCGCCTGACAACCAAAGGGATTTACAGTTATGCTATATTAGCTATGTGTCTAGCATTTTTGATGCTTGTAATATTAGAACTGGTTTCAAAATAAGGCTGTGATGTACCATTAAACTGCTCATTTTGTCCCATGTTACTTTTTGATCTGAGTTCACTCCTACAGTGCACCTCCATCATTTGTAACAGACTGTTAAAAGCTATTTGGAAATAATAGCCTGTCACTATATCTACTGACAAAAATCCTGCTTGGAATAAATCTATCCCACTGTTCAAATGTTAACCCTCCCCCTTGATGTACCTAATGACTTGTGAACAGGTTGTTTATCAGTGTGGGGTGGAGCTCTCATGAACCAATGGGAAATGGGTACAGTACTTCAGAACTGCAGCTGTGAAAAATGATTGCACAAGGCAGGTATAGGAAAATTAAATTGTAAAAACAAGAGTTGTCAAAGTCACACTGACTGACTGATTAAATATTTTGTTTTCTGCTGTTACTACCTTAACATTGCACTGTTAAAGTCTATGTATTATATTCCCTGTCAATCTCGCCTAGCCTTCCTAAAGTTTTTTTTAGCCATTTAATACTACCTGTTCTTGGTGTTTTTATGCTTGCTATCTATATGTTATTGTCAATGGCAGATATATGTATTTAAAAATGACTATTGAATGTAATTAATTCTGGGTCATTCCTGAAAAAAAGGATTTTTTGTCTTAGTGGGCCTACCCTGTTAACAAAATCCTAATAAATAAATACTTTTTAATTATATCCACATAAATAATCTCAGACATGGTATGAAAGAGCATTGTTTCTATTTTTTTTAAATAAACAAGAAAAATGCAGGCTGTGTTGTCAACCAGAAAAGGCCCTATGTCTGGGTGTGCTGGGTGTAGTTATTTTACTTGGTTAATAGATGTGCTATGCTGGATCCATTTCTGACACCTGAGAAAACTGTCACTGTAAGCACAGACAAAGCCTTGAAAAGTGTTACTCACAAATATTCACAAATATTACTAAAACTGTTGATTACGCTAGGTCAAGGGTATGTATTAGGCAGCATGAATTATCAATGGGCTACTTTTATTGCTGGAGTGTTACAATCATCAGCTGTTTGAAATCAACCAGGCTGGACCAGTCTTTTATGCAGCACATAAATGATTAAGCAGTGGATGCAACACACACTTCTGTGATAGTTGAAGCTATATGCCAGTTGCAGGTGTGAACACAACATGAAATTCAAAATAATCAAAACTGCAAAAACCTGATAATTATATACCTGTGCTCATGTGATGAGGTCAAAGAGGTATGTTTTTCAGGGCATGCTGATGAAAGGGTGAAACCCCATTGGAGAAATCCCCCACAGTGACATTTTTGACAAGATTCGAACATGTTGCTGTGGGGGGGCCAGCAGTGAAATTTCACCCTTTCACCGACTTTCATCCCCCCTTCACATTAACTCCAACTGAGCAATAATCCTAAGAATGGAGTGTGGGAGCACAGCCCTTGCACGGGGTTTGGGGTGCAGCCTCGATAGAAACCAGACGATTCCCGACAGGTGAAATTTCACCTGTCAACATCGATGTTCTATGCCGACGTTGACAACAATGTTGTTGCATCGGCATAGGTAAACCATTTTTCGGATCCATCATGCTGGCTCAACAACAAAGTTGTCAACTGACATTACAGTGATGGATTTATGTCAACCACAATTGTATAAGTCCATCCGAAAAAACTTTGTTTCTTTGGTGAGGCTTCACCCCTGAACCCCCCATAATTCATATAATCAACTCCAAAATCTGAGTTGATTCAGGGAGGGGGTGCAAGACCCCAAGAAAGCAATGACGGTGCCATCTGGCACTTGGGTTAATATCCCAGTACTGACACTGTAGTGCAGCATGAGAGGGGTGCTGCACTTCTGAGGTGCTGTCTTTCAGATGAGACATTAAACTGAGGTCCTATCTGCCTGGATTGGTGGTCGTTCAGGTGGATGTTAAAGATCCCATGGCACTTATTGAAAAGAGTTGGGGAATTTCCCTGGTGTCCTGGCCAAATTTCCCTCATTCACTAAAAATACCACCAACGGCTTAATCTGGTTCGAGGTCAGATGGCATTCATCTGTATTCCCCTCCCCCCGGTCATGCCTGAAAATAGGCAGGATTTGTCTAGTACACTTACCCAGTCAACAAAAACTAAATAAATAAATTAAATAAAAATGTGGTGACAGTACAGTGACCTGTGGCTATGTCACTGTACTGTCATTTGTGGTACAGGTGTCAATGTTCTGTCAACATACAATGTTCTTCTAAGGTTAACATAAGGCTAATAGAACTATTCTGGTCAATCAGATTAATTGCTGCATCTAACTGTCTAGGTCATTTAGATTACTTTATACATATTACATTTATAGTAGTTTCTCATAAATTGTTTCAGCACAATAATCTTTGGGGCATGGAAGTGCTTTTTGCTTACAGCTGGAGGTGTTTGGGAGAGTATTGCTCTTTTTTTATTATTTTAACTCACGATATTCTATACATTTTCACTCACCCAAGGAACTTCCATGTTTTCCTGATCTCTTTTAAAAAAATGTCTTTGTCAATGCAGCACTCAATGAGAAACTAATAAAATGGGAATAAGCAAACCCTATAAAAGTTCTCTGCCAGTTTTCATTGTTAAAGATCTTTTTTCAAGAGTGTTTTGAATGAGATTAAAAATAAATCACTCAATTTTATAATTTGTTCACTGACCACTATTGATATTGTAGGCAATGTGTCCATTGCAGTGACACCATAGAAACAGATGAATTTGAAAGCACTCTACTGAAAAAAAAAATCAAAAGTAATATTGGATAGATACCTTGTAATAATATCACTAGCAGCATTAAAACCCAAAGCTTTTATATAATTTCAAATTCTAAGTACATCACCTTTGCAATATTTGTGTTGTACACCTACATTTCATTATTTTAGATCAACACTGACTTCAAGTTTAATTTGACAAGTTCCGACTCTGTATCTATTTGAGATCATGGTAACTTAATCTATTTATATTGTTATCTTCGAAAGCTTGCAAAACCAAGGAAGATTATAGGGTTATTAGACTGGGTAATGAAATGTGTGTTTTGTGATTAGTCCTATTAGGTAACATTGGTTGATTTTCAAAATGTGTCAGATATTAATTATATGATATAAAGGGTACCAAAATGTTTATTAAATGAAAAAAAACAGTTATCAACAACATTATAAATTGAAAAACTAAGCAAAGCACTCCTTTTTAGATATATTCTTCATATTTAACAAATTCCTTTCAGGTGCAGTATATTTTTAAGAAGAAAAACTGTTTAAAGAAGAAAAAGGTTTGTAAATATGAAACTACTCTTTTATAGTTACTATCAGTAAAAGGATAACATATCAATAAAACTGGAGGAAAAAATCAACTCATTGCGAAGTAGGATAGTGATAAGCATACTGTATACAGTATTAATAATGTCTGTATTCAAGTGAAGTATTGTGAGCACTTTGGAAGGCACAAGTGTATGCTCAATCAAAGAGCAACACAGTTTTTCTAATTTTATGTATTAACCTGTTCAGATTACTAAATAAATATTTACAGGACCAGTGCTGGTCCAGAAAAAGTGGCATCTAATAGCCATGAAACATTGGTTTTGTTTGTTTTATGAGGGCCTGTTATCTCATATAAATAAACTTATCTTATTCATTTATTTGGCAACTGAGCAGCTCTCTTTCTTTATGTGTTGAAAGCTTTCATTCAAACACAATGAAGTTCAGAGCCTCAAAAGTTCAAAAGGCCACGCTCCAAGAATACAGTGGTTTCTTTGAATGGGGCTAACTTTAGTACCATAGAAGCCATTCTAGTTTTTTTATACTGACAGTTCTATATATCACAGTTCTGTATATCACAAATGAATACATCTTAACAGTCAGCAATGTAATTAAAATATATTAATAAAGCTTAGAATGAGTCGATGCACATTAAAATAGATTAAAAATCAGTTTTTCAAATGCTTCACATAGAGGAACAACACTTGATATATGTACTACTGACTGATACATGGCAAGAAAATACAAGTGCTACTCCACGAAGGATGCCCATATCCTTTCTGGAATTAACTATTCATTGATACTGATACTATTTTTCAGATGCCTTCAGAATTGTCACTGTCACCAAATTCTAAAAAACACTCTTCCAAATTCTCTCTCTCTCTCTCTCTCTCTCTTTCATGACAACCTTATTTCCTGCCAGCCTTTCCTTTCTCAGAAATATGCTGGAGAAAGTGACCTTCTCTCACCTCTTGATCCACCTTTCCCACAGCAATATTCTTGATGACTTTCATTCTGGTTTCTACACTAGCCATAGCATGCTCTTATCTGTATGATTGATGACATTCTACTTCCTACTGACGATGGCATATTTCCCCTCATTTTTACATAGTAACATAACAATTTAAGTTAGAAGGGGCACTAAGCTTACAGTATCATGGTCATATCTCCTGCTTCATAAATGGGGAAGAAAAAAGTATCCAGTAGAAGCATACTAATTCAGAAGGATTCCTAACCATCTTCTTTCTAACTTCAGTCTAGCTTTCAGTACTGTTGACTGTTCCATGCTCCTGGAATTCATCTGAGACTTTGCTGGTGTCTCTGGCTCCATACTGTATGTGTTCTTCTTATACATACATTATCACTCCTACTTCATCTCCAGTGGTGGATTCTGTTCTACATCCAGGCCCTCAACTCTGTGGAGACCTTGGGGCTTTACTTGTCCTCTCCTCTCTTCTCCTTATATCGCTCAACCTATGTCACTGAAATAAGGGACACAGGCACTCAGAATAAGATTCATAGGAATAGTATGAGTCAATAAGCAATTGCCATTGTGACTTGTCATTTCTCAATGGATATATTCTGTTTATCCAGTTACTTGTTAAGTACTTGTACAGTAACATTTTGAAATAGTCCATGTTTGCATTGTGTACTATGCTATGTGGTAAACTATTCCAGGTAGAAACTACCCTCTGGTTCAACCATGCTCCTCTGACATTTGTCTTATATATTTCATCTTTTAACTGGAAGTCATGGCATCTGGTATTTCTACACTGCTCCTTTAATTCTAAACCAGAGAATTCCCAAATGTCACCTTCCTTAAATGCCCTATAAACAAGGCACATATCTCCTCTCAACCTCTTATACTCCAGGGACTACATGTCCATCTCTCCGAGCCTGCCCCCATATGGTAAGTCCCTGATGTTATTTACCAGCTTTGTGGCCCTCTTCTGAATGACCTCCAAACTCTTAATGTTACTACTGTATTATATTATTTTATATGGAGCCCAGAACTGTCCATAGTACTCAAGGTGTGGTTTCAAAATGGCACTGTGCAAGAGCATTATCACCTCCCTTACCTACTATTTATGTTGCGGCTAATGCAACCTAATATTTTATTACCCTTCTTAATTGATGCTCAAGAGTGTTGGGCAAAATGTTACTTATCTGATATTAAAATTCCCAAGTCTCTTTCATCCTCTGTAGACTTATTTCCTTTCCATTGAGGAAATATTTTGCTGTTTTATTTTTAATGGCAAAGTACATCACATTACATTTATCCAAACTAAACATGTTTGTTCTGCCATGCTCAATTTTCAAGGTCAGTTATTTCTTGCTGGAAGTTTTTAATTGCCAAGTTGTTATCCATGATAGCCCTCACCTTGGTATTGTCCATAAACTTGCATAGACTTGCTGAGTTATTACACTGTATTTATGATACAAAAACGTAGAACCCTGCAGAACTCTGCTGGTCACTCTACCCCATTTTGAATAGGATCATTTCACATACACCCTCGGTCTCTGCATTTTTAGCCAAGAGGCTGTCCACTTCACAGAATGAGGGGCAATGAAAGACACTGAGCCTCACAATGAGGGACACATTCTCAAATGTGAAGGTAATTGTTCAGAACACTGTGGAAACCAATGTATGTATGTACTTCAATAAAGTATTTTTTTTTCTTTTTTTGGAACTTATATTTTATTAAGAGCAACTAGTGTTTACTATTCATCTTTCAATTGGTACAGGACAGAATAAATATTATATACCAAAGTAAATATACTGTATATTTTATCCAAATCTTCAGTCTGTCAGCTATCATGCACCATATAATGTGTACCATGACTAATTGTCCTTCTACATATTCTGTGTCTCTCCTATAGCCATCAATATTCAAGATAGCAACTAAAGTCCTAACTGTAATGCTGCATGGATCTTCACAAGACAGCAAAAGTCCACCTAAAGAAGGTGGATATCCACCACAGCAAAGTCCAAAGCTATGGATATATTGCTCTGCACACACCATTGAAGACAACCATGGCTCTTCCTATAAAAAGTTAATTTATAATAACAGTAAACATAACAAAAACAGTTAACAATAAACTTGGCTCATTGCTTTATTGTGTACTATGTCCCTACTCTATTTATTAGGTAGGAATTTATTACTTTAAATGAGGTTATATTTATGTATTTCCTAATCTGTTCCTCTCACAGGGAATCCAGCCTCCACCCCCATGCAGCAGGTGTTGTAACCCCGATCTCAGAAACCCAGACTCACCCATTTCCACCTTATAGATCTCATGTGGAATTTATCCTCTTTTACTGCCCAAGAAGCTGGTCTAACACTGTTTTTCCTCCCTTGTCCTCTATGTAATGAAAAAATGGGAGCCATCATGTATTATACTTATCAACTTGAAATCTTAATTTGGTGGTTATAGCTTCTATATTCTTAATATTATTTACATTATTTAACCATTGTGTTTCACTAGGTCTTTTTGTTGATAGCCAATTCTGAGTAATTGTTTTTAAGGCTGCCACTTTCAGGATCTGAAACAAATATTTCTCAGCAGAGGAGGTAACCCCTTCCAGTGGAAGTCCCAACACCATATTAGCAAATGACAGATTTTGTGAGATCTGCAGTATACCCTTAGTTTTCTTTTATCACTTGATGCCAGAAAGGTTTTAACTTTTCACAACTCCAAAAAATATTGTAATGCATTCCCATTTGGCCACATTTTCTCCGTCATAGGTCAGAAAAATTAGTACCAAAAGGTTTGGATACAACTGGAGTTATGAAGAAACATGTGCAAACCTTCCATTGTAATTCCCTCCAACCAGCAAGTATTTTGTTTTATTTCATATTTTAGAATATTATGAAATGCTGCTTTAAAGTCTGAATTTACAGAACCTTCTATGTGAGGGCAGTACATTTTCTATGAGGGACTGGTGAGGGACGAAGCACTTTTGAGAAGTAAAATAAAGGACATCTCTCATAATCAGGGACAGCTGAGAGGTATGTTTCTTCTATGTTTATCTTCTTCCTCTTGCACACCTGTCCTAGTGCTTTGTGGAATTTTCAAAGTCTGGCAGAAAAAATTTATCATAAATGTGGGAAATTGCATCTGAGCCTATGGAACATCATCAGAAGCAGATCTGAGTATTTGGAACATCATCAGAAGCAGAATGTTGGAATTCTGCCATGGAACAGCGAATAATGTTAGAATTCTGCCATGGAGCAGGGATACACTATTTCACTATTCTGGATTTTATTCAGTGGAACTCATTTCATCACCATTATATAGGAATTCATCTGGAAGCAAGTGGTTATATTTTGTCAGAAATGCAACCACTTGTTTTCTGGCCCTTACACACCTACCTATTGTATCTATTAAGATACCTTTATAGCCTAGTGTCTGTTCTAAAGCTGTAGCCAAATTTCACCATTTATATTGACTCTGCAATAAATCACAGAACTGTATTATGTATTTCCATGAAGTGGTTTTGATTTTCACAAAGATGTCTGATATTCCTTGGAACTGATCTTTTTGAAGGTAATAATACAGAGGATAGTGAGTGACACCATGTAGTTGTCTTTCAGACACAATCCCCACATCATGTGACTCCTCTAGGTGCCTTTTAGTCTTGTAAAACTTGTGAAGTATTCATCATAGATATTATCATAGGTGACTATGAGCTGAATAAGGCATTGCCTATGCCAGCTCAACTAAATTTAAGTGGGGTATCCCAGTACATCATTGACCAGACAGAAAGTGTTTAGTTTCCTTTCAAAAGAGATAGGAAATTAATTTTACATGATTAGCTGCCCTTCCATCTTCCTTTCCATGCCAGTTATGTATTCTGATATGCTTTGATGATTTTTGTGATAAATAAATAATCTGGCTTTGGGGTGCCTTCAGATCTACATTGAGTTCCACTCTTCACACCAGCTACTGCTCTTGATTTTCATATTTTTAAGACATTCTATGACATCAGAAACTCCCATTCCATGCTATTCATCTGAATGGCCTACAATGAATGTTCACGCAGTATAAAAACAGATAGCAGCAACTGCTGAGCAGAGAAGGCTTCAGGGTAGCTACAAAGGCAACAACATTAGATTATTAATTAAACAAAAAAACACAAACATATCAGAATAATGGGTAGCCAGTAAAAGAACAACTAGAGAGCAACTAGAGGTCCAAAAACTGTTTCCTCTCACCTTTAAAATCAGTTATGTTCCTGCTTTCTACAATGTCAAGTGGTGGAGAGTTCTAAAAGGATACTACCCTTTGGTTAAACCAAGTGGCTTTTGTCTTACTCTGACAATTTTCACCTCTTAACTGCAAAGTATGTGATCTAGTGTCATAGTTTGAATCCATCGTCCTCAAACCTAAGCAGTCCCCTAACTAATGATTTGTAAATGCACCAAAAACTACACAAGGTCTCCCTGTAGTCTTCTATACTGAAGAGAATATAAGCCTAGATCTTTTAATCTTTCCTCATGGCTAAGGTCTTTAATGGATGTAATCATCCTAGTTGTCTGGCATCAGACTCTTTCCAGGGTCTTGATTTCTGTTTTTGTACTAGGAGACCAAAACTGGGCACAGAAATCCAAGTGTGGCCTAACCAACGATGTGTACAAGGGAAGTATAACTTTTCATCTCTGCTTTGGATACTCCTCCTAATACTATTAATATGGAATTAGCACATGCAGCCATTATATTACAATGTTTTTTTAAACTCCAGTTTATTAGTTATATAAATTCCAAGATCTTTTTCCTCCTCTATGGATCTAAGGGCAAACCCCTTGGAGAAATAATTATTCCTTACACTGTTTTTTTCCTAAATGCATAAATCCACAATTTTACATTCAAGAGAAGGATCTCTCAAGTTGCTGCAGTTTTGTTGCAGACAGCTGATACCAAATCTTCCTGTAAATATGATCATGTCAACACTCTTTTACTAAAGACTTGCAGTTAAAGAGTCAGAGAATTGTTTAGGAGTTTTATATCTAGATTTTCTACTTTTTAGTCTGATCTACCAGGCTTTAATTGCTGTACTGTGGAGGATAGTGGAGCGTGTGTAGGGCCATGCACAGTCTAGTATCAGCTAGCAGCTAAAGAAAGATGCAGAACCGAAGGCTTTAAAAGGACTTTAGTATAGTCTATGTTTTTCTATGTTCACATTTCAAGTTTATTGATTGACAAATGTCATTTCAAGCAATGCAAATACAAGTTCACTACAATATTACAAATATTAAATAGCAAATAAAACCAAATTGCAAATCCACTTCCATTAAAGTTCTGCTAAAGGAGTAAGATACATGCAAGGTGCTAAACCGTATCACAGTGAATTGCGTATTTTCATGATAGTGAAAAGTAACATCTACATTCGTACATAACTGGAGTGATCAAAGAGGACTGGGCCTTTGATAATCTTTCTGGATTGTAGGGGAACAACAGGTTACAAAAATGGCACATATATTCATAGACAACAAAGATTATCTGAGAAAATTAAAGCTCTTGATAATCCAAGAACACATAATAGATTGGAGGATTTTGTGATAAACAAACCTGATGTATATATTCGTAGTGACAGGAGTCAGAGAGGATTATGCCTTTAGAAATCTTGGTAAACCACAGGAATAAACAGGATTCCTCCGGGTCTGGATACCTACATCCACATCAAAGTAATGCATCCCATAATCTCTTATAGTCTGTAAATTAAATTTAAAACAATGTAGCCATTGTTGGGAAAGAAAGGCAGATTATCTCGTACTCCTCGGGTATGCAACATAGCCAATGACATTCCAGCATTCAAATCAAGAGTTGCTTTAAAATAACATGATTTGTATTCATAATTTCAGAAAACCAGCAAGTTGATGCCGAATTGTCAGTTTGTATGTTTTTCTGTGGTTAACATAAGGGTGATAGAACAGTCTCAGCTAATCAGATTCATTTTCACATTTTATTCTTATCCTTATCAGGGGGAATATGATAAGCAGTGACCAGAGAAAACTAGAGGAGTGGTCAAGGTTATGGCAGTTTGGGTAGAATGCAAAAAAGCTGTAAAGTAATGCACTTGTGGCACAGAAACCCATGGGCAGAGTACAAAATGGTTGGGGTGGCACTGATGACCACCAAACAGGAAAGATACCTGGGGTAATCATATCAGATGACCTGAAGGTGGCCAGGCAGTGCAACAAGGCAAATGGGAGGGCTAGTGGGATGCCAGGGTAAATAGGGAGGGGTATCACAAGCAGAAAGAGAGAGGTAGTGTTTCCCCTTTATAGATCATTGGTAAGATCACACCTAGAGTACTGTGTCCAGTTCTGGAGACCACATCTCTGAAAGGATATAAATAGAGTGGACATGGTCTACAGGAGGGCAACTAAAATGGTACAGGGCCTGCATCAGAACTGGAAGAGATGAGGGTGAGTGGGGATATGATAGAGAACTTTAAATACCTCACAGGGGTAAACAAGGAGCAAGAGGGAAGTATTTTTTCAAAAAAACAGTGCACAAGAGCAAGGGGACATGATGTGAAGCTGGAGGGGGTAAATGCAGTAGCAATGTCAGGAAGTACTTCTTCACAGAAAGAGTGGCAGATTCCTAGAACAGACTTCCAGCAGAGGTGGTAGGCGCAAAAACAGTGATGGGGTTCAAGAATGTATGGGATAGGCACAAGAGAATCTTAGGGGTAAAGAAGGGGGAGGGATAATGGATCGGAGATCAAATCTGCAGTGATACTGTAGGCAGGGAAAAATGAGCAGACCAGGTGGGCCAAGTGATCCTTATCTGCCGGCAAATTCTATGTTTCTATACTTACAATAATTTCCAATAAATTGTTTGAGCTCGATAATCTTTGTGGTTTGGGAATGTGTGTTGCATACAGCTGGGGTGTTTGGGTAAGTAGTCCCCTATTCCTTTTTTTATTTATTTTAACTCACAATGCTGTATACATTTTCCCCTCGTCCAAGGAAAGTCCATGTCATCATGGTCTCTTTTCAAAACATTTTTATTGCCAATGCATCACCCAGTAAGAAACTAAAATATGGGAACCAGCAAGCCCTGCAAAAAACACTCTGTCAGTTCTAAATGTTAAAGATCTTTTTCAATAGCATTTTGAATGGGAATTTTAAGAAAATTACTAGATGTTCTAATGTGATCACTAACTGTCCCCACTATTCATATTAACATACTAACATACTAAAATGCCAGCAGAATAGGCCTAACGGTCTTTTGCGTCTGCTCGTTTGGTCAGCCCCTACCCTGGGAGCTGACCTTGCTGCCCCCCTCACCTTCTCTGGCTTCTCCCTTCCCAGTTCTGGATATTCTCACTGCATTGGATTTTGCTTCCAGAACCCTTCCCCTGTACTTGTCCCACCCCCTCTTGAACCCCTCCACCATCTCTGCCTCCACCAGCCCCCTAGGCAGTGCATTCCATGGCTCCACCACCCTCGCAGAGAAGTAGCACCTCCTCCTTTCTCCCCTGAATCTCCCCCCCTCCAGCTTCCACCTATGGCCTCTAGTTGCCCCCCACCCTTCCTTCGGAGTACCCTGACTGCCCTCCCTATTTACCCCTTCATGTGCCTGAAGACCTCTATCATGTCCCCCCGGTCCCTTCTCTCTTCCATTGTGTACATATTTAGCTCTTCAAGCCTCTCCTCATAGGTTCTGTCCCCCAAGCCCCAAATCATTTTGGTTGCCCTCCTCTGGACCCTCTACAGGAGTTTAATGTCCCTCTTTAAGTGTGGCCTCCAAAACTGCACGCAGTACTCGAGGTGTGGCCTCACCAAGCAGTTATACAGAGGGAGTATCACTTCTCTCCTTCTGGAGGTGATCCCCCTAGCGATGCATCCCAGCACCCTGTTGGCCTTGGCTGCTGCCCTCCTATAAGTCTCCGAGTTGTTCATCTTGACATCCACCACCACCCCCAGGTCCCTTTCAGCCATCGAGACTTGTAGCATTCCCCCTCTCCCCATTGTAGGCAATGTATTCATAGCAGTAAAGCTATAAAATGAGCTGGATTTAAAAGCACCCTACTGAATGTATCTATTTGACACTATGGTAATTTGAGTTTCAATTCAGCTCAGTTTTTTTATTTAAAAGACCTCTTAATGCCATTAACAAATTGTCCATTTTCATGGCTGACCAGGATTGAAAATGTAACAAGATATAAAGACTGAACATAAAATATAAAAGTCAGACAACATAGATTTACAGTATTCCTGTACCATAAAGATACCTGTACCATAAAAGCAGGAACAGACATTACTACACTGCACTACAGACATTATGACACACAGGAGTCAGGAGTGAGAGGAGCAATGGTGGGGAGGCTGGCTTGGTCCCTTAACTTGGGACCCCTTCCACCCCCTGCACTCAGCAGCTGTACTGCTAAAATCTGAAACAAATAAACTGCCAAAAGTGTCTGAGTCTGGTGCCTGGGCCAATCAGAGTTCTGTACTGTTCTGGCACCAAGTTCAAAATTTTAACAAAGCCAGCAGAGGCTTTAAGAAGCACTGCAGTGCTTACACACAGGAGTTGGGAGTGGGTCAGGAGCAAGGGGAGCAACGGGAGGGAGGCTGGCTTGGTCCCTTATCTTGGGACCCCCTTCCATCTCTGCACCGTGTGGCTGTACTGTCAAAATTTGAAGAAAAAATTACTGCCAAAAACAGCTGAGTCTGGTGCCTGGACCAATCTGAGCCCTTTACTGTTCTGGCACCAAGTTCAAAACTTAAACAAAGCCAGCAGAGGCTTTAAGAAACGCAGTAGCACTTACGCATAGGATTTGGGAGTGAGAAGAGCAACAAAGGGGAGGCTGGCTTGGTCCCTTAACTTGGGACCCCCTCCACCCCTGCATTGTGTGGCTGTACAGCAGAAATTTGAAAAAACACAGCCACAAACAGCTGAGTCTGGAGCCTGGGCCAATCGGAACCCTTTACTGTTCTGGCACCAAATTTAAAACTTAAACAAAGCCAGCAGAGGCTTTAAGATGGGCCGCAGTGCTTACACACAGGAGTTGGGAACAAGAGGAGCAATGGGAGGGGGGAGGCTGGCTGGGTCCCTTAACATGAGACTCCCTCCACCCCTGCACTGTGCAGCTGTACTGCTGAAATCTGTTAATATTCCCACCCACCCCCACCCCATGACTTTTAAATACCCTAGGGAACTTCTAGGGATTGGGCAATTGGAGGAGGGAGGGAACCTATTGGGTTTAGGCAGTCAAGTGGGGAGGTGCAGCATCATACATGGAATCAGCATTAGTTCTGGGCATTTGTTCTGTGAATTAGCAATAGGGGTAACCTCAATCAGAGTTTTTTTTTGTTACAAAATTGGTTAACTCAGGGGCACTGTGGAGCAGCAACATGGTGGTCACTTTTTAAAACAGCTCTGTGCATTGAAAACTGAAATTCTTTGGAATATATCCTATTGTTCACCTAGAGACATCCAACTTGAACTAAATCCTGTCTGAAACATCCCAGCATAAGATGAGCCCAAGGAAGGATGCTGCACATGCTTCACAAAACTTGGACATTTACTTATCCTCCTTGAGCTCCTCAAAGGGATCAGGGCCAACTGCTGGAAGCACTATTGTAGCACCTGAACTGCCTTCTGCACAACTTCTTGCAATGCTAACTAAACTTCAAGCTACCTGAGATAAGACTAATAAAAGACAGGCTGCAGTAGAGGCTAAACTCACCAAAAATGAGTGCAAAATAAAAGAAAACTCATCTGTAATCCAGGAACTACAAGTTGCTAACAATCGGCAAGCAGACAGCAATGTTGCCTATGTGCAGGACTTTAACCTTCTCAAGACCAAAATAGAATCTTTGGAAAACATACAGTGTCAGATGAATAACAGGATCGTCATCTTCCCATGACAATTCACTGCAAAAACTGAACTGTTTCATGCTGTTCATAAGGTGATATTTCAAGACCTACAACTGCTGCCCACTGATTCTGATGTGCAGATTGTTAAAGTGTTTGCCATACCTTAGCAGCCTCGACCACGAAGTGATCCTATGCAGTGTCCACTTACTGAAATAGTCACCTTATCTTCTCCAGAGGCCCGAATCTCTCTCCTGCAGGCTGCTGTGGCTAAGGGGGACGTTGTGTGGGAGGACAGCCAACTGGCTTTTTTTCCAGACCTGTCAGCCCAAACTCAGGCCACAAAGAGAGAACTGCAGATCTTTAAGAAAGATCTCTTACAAAATGTCATTGTAGCTCAACTCAATTATCCTGCTCAACTCCAAATATGCTACAAGGCCAAACTCATATTTTTGTGGATCCTGAAGCGGCTGCGGCCTTTGTGGCAAAAATAATAGAAAACAGACCCCACTGGAGGTGCAATTGGATGACGAAGGGTGATATACAGGGCTATTGCTATGGAGTTATTTGCTGTGGCTGGGAGTGGGACTTAAACAATTACAGTAAAATGTTTTGGTTCAAAATTTCTTAGTCGGGCTGGTGCCAGATGCACTTTACATATCAAATATTTTGATCTGTTGCAAGGTTCTTAGTGAAGCTAGCCTATAACTAGCCTTGTATAAAGTTTAAAGTTTCTAAGGTGCTGCCCTTTGTTGAATATGCAGTGTCATGATTGCTGCTCCATTCAATAATTCTATAAAAAGTATTGTTCTAGCTCAATGGTATAGTTCTTCTAAAGTTCATGTGTATTACACCTCTCAATTTGTGAACATTATACAATTCCTGTTGTAATATCCTGTTGCCCACAGGGTGGTTTGCCTTATCTTGCTTTGAGCTGTGGGTAGGTTAATATAACTTAATTGAGATCAGACCATCGTTATAATTGTTCAACTATATCCATGGGCATTCCTGCCCCCCCCCCCAAAAAAAAAATTCAGTTCTGCTTGGGCCTTGTTAAGCTGTCTTTTCGTCATCTTTATTTTGTGTTGTTGGAGAGAGTGAAATGGATCTAGAGGGTAATCAGGCTTAACTTTACTCCTGAAATGTCAAGCTGGCAGTTTTCTATACTGTATGGACATATGGACCTATTATGAAACATATATCTATTTCTAAATTAGACCCTGTACACTCAGTCTGGAGGTCTGTATACCTCATTCCTTTTATTTTATGTAGTATGGTACAGTCTAAACATAAAATCTATAAATAAAAAGTAAAATAAAAAAAAAAGTGGTTGACTCATACCTGAATGTTCAGATAACAATAGAGAATGAGGTTGTTTTAAAGTTTGATGATAACACTGTATATTAGCATGTACTGGATATCTTACATAGAAACATAGAGTCATAGTTGTTGATGGTAATATTGAACCCTGGAGGGAAAAAAAGGAAAATAAAAAAGATGGTTTTTTTAAAGGGAGCATATCTAAATTGAAATTGAATATATAAAAGCAATATATTTGAAACATAGAAACATAGACATAGACTCTGATGGCAGATAAGGACCGCTTGACCCATTCAGTCTGCCCATTTCCCTACCTATTGGATAAACTGCAGATCCTAGTTAATCAACAGCCTACTTCTTCCTACCCCCCACCAGAATTATGTCTGTCCCATGCATTCTTGAGTTCCCCCACTGTTTTTGACCCCATGATCTCCTCAGGAAGGCCGTTCCATGTGTCCACCACCCTCTTGTGGAAAAATACTTCCTCATGTTGCCCTTGAGCTACCCCATCTTCAAATTGTGCTCCCTTGTTCTTGCACAGAATTGTTTATGTCTGTCCCATGCATTCTTGAGTTCCCCCACTATTTTTGACCCCACAATCTCCTCAGAAAGGCCATTCCATGCATGCACCTCCCTCTCTGTATAAAAATACTTCCTCACGTTGCCCTTGAGCCACCCCCCATCTTCAAATTGTGCCCCCTTGTTCTTGCACATCTCTTTTTCTGAAGGATGCTACCCTCCTGGACTTTGTTGATTCCCTTGAGATACTTGAAAGTTTCTATCATATCCCCCCCTTTCCTTGAGGGTATATATATTAAGCTAATTTAATCTCTCTTCATATGGCTTCTGGTGCAGACCCTGCACCATTTTAAAATCCAGCAAACTAATGTGGGCACTAGGACGTGGTGCTTCAAAGCTAAAATATCTAAATTTCTGAACAAAAACAAGCAGAGCACTCACACCTCAAAAATTAGTAAAGGGCACTGGTTTTCGAATAAAAAATATTTGTTTCTAATGTGTTGGCATAATAAAGAGCAACCTGATGCATTTCATATGACTGCTCATACTTTATCAAAAGTAACAAATTCTTCTCACCACTGTGGCAGTTAAATAACCCATTCTTAGTGATGTCATGAGTATAATCCCAAATCTCATTGGTTAAAATCAACTGAAGCATACATAGAACAAGTTTAGCTACATTTGCAATTAACAAATACAAAAAAGAGGCATCATTCCATACTAAGCAAAATATTAATCCCAATTATATAAAAGTGACATAATATCAAAGTGACATAGTGCTGGCATAATGAAAGAAACACCCTTCTTAATAACTATATAATAATTATGATAATAAAAAAGAGGGAAAAGAAAAAATAAATGGAAATGTGAAGAAAAAGAAAAAAGTATAAATATTAAAAATGGGGGAGGGAAGAAAAAAGAAGAAGAAAAAGAAAAAAGGAAAATAATGAAAAATAGAAGGGGAAGGAAAAGAGAAAAAAGGGGAAGAGAAAAAAGAAGAAAATATAGAGAACAGCATAAAGCACCATGACTCACATATAGAAGGGGTAAGGAGCACAACAGCATATGGTTAACAAGAGGTAGCAACAAGGAAAACAACAAAAGCTACCTCACCGTTTCTTTCTTTTCTTAAGAAAGGGCTTAACTTCAAAACTTGTATTCAAGCCCTTATGTTTAGTAGCACCCATGTTAATAATCCAAAAAGCCTCTCTTGTCAGCTGCAGATAATTAAAATTACCACCGCACAGTTTATGGCATACTTTATCTATGCCTACAAAACTAAACGGACGTTCATCACTGTTCTGTGACATGGTCACATGTGCTGCAGTGGCATAGGTCAGATCTGCCTTTTCAATTGCCCTAATGTGTTCCTTCATACGAGTTTTAAGAGCACTTTTTGTCTTTCCAACATAAAAAGCACTGCAGCTACAGGTGGCCATGTAAATGATTACCTCGGTATCACATGTAATTAGCTAGCGTAGCGGCACCAGAGATAAATGCTGGGGGGAGGGGGAGGGTTGACAGTTTTTGTAGTTTGAAGGAAAACTGCATTTATTGGAAACTCCCAAGCCCCCAAAGACTTACCCCCTCCCAATTATACTTTTTGCAAGAAACAATGTATTTTCTAGCAGTACTACTTATTGCAATTTAACTTTGTAACTAGCACAATCTGGGGACATGGCGCCTGCTACTCGGTACCATTTCAGGTTACAGTGGGGCTCCACACCATTCAATTGTATTGAAAGCATACAAGCAAGCAGTGCAGAGCCAGGCTTTAACCTGAAATGATACCATCCAGCAGGCACCATGTTCCCAGACTGTGCTACTTACAAAGTTAAATTAAAGCAGTACTGCTAGAATAAATCATTTTTATTTGCAAAAAGCCCAATTGGGGGCTATGGCTTTGGGAGTTAGAGAGTTTCAGATAAATGCAGCTTTTCTTTAAAAGGTGCTGTTTGCAAGTGGTAAGCAGTGTAGCTGAAGCAGGCTTTTAGCACATGTAAAAGCTACCAGTATCTCACTTTGCCTGTATTCATGCCTCTTTTCATTTTCATATACTTCTCGGGTGCTCACTGATAAATGGCTTTGCTCTGTGCACAGTGAGGTTTCCAGTATTGTAAGTGTGGTACTAACTGCTTAACCACGGGGGAAACCTCATTTCATGCAGACAAATCCCTGTTTGTGTGGCACAAATGAAGGCAGTTTAGCACAGTGGTTTAAGGCTCTGAGCTTCATGCCTGGAGACCTGGGTTTGAATCTCACAGCTCCCACTTGCATACCGTGTGACCCTGAGCAAGTCACTTAACTTCCTTGTGCTCCCAGGTTGCACCTGTAAACAAGCTTTCAGATCATTGTGCAATAGCTTGTGTGAGGTCCATTCATAAAGCACTGTCATCCTCTAAGTACATCTTTAAGAGATGCAGGAGGAATTTTGATCCATTCACTTTTTGCTCAGACCTCCAATGTACTAACTGGCAGGACTTTTATTTGGCACCAGCTGTGGATACTGCATATGACCAGTTCCATAAAATAGTGCTCAGGGCCTTAGATAAACATGCTCCCCTAGTAAAAATCAGAACAAAAAAGAAAACATACCCATGGTTTACAAGTGAATTGAAAGCTGCATTACTGCACAGGGACTTCTTACAGGAAAAAAGCAAGAAAAACTAAACTTACAACTGATTGGACAGCCTTCAGAGCAGCTAGAAACTGGTGAACCAAACTTACTAGATCTGAGAAAGCAAGGTATTTCCAAGCAGAAATTGATACTGCTTCAAATAACACAAACAAATTCTGGAAAATGCTAAAGGACCATGAAGGCTACTCTCCAGCACACTCTCTTCCTCAAAAAAATTTCTATAGGTGGTGATTCCACCACCAATAAACAATCAATTCAAGAACTCTTAACAACCATTTTGCCACAGCAGGATTAGCCTTCGATTCCTCACCAGCCAATAATCTCTGAGCACAGCTATGTGTTCAGAAACCTGAATGGCTCAACCCTAGGTTAATAAATCCTAAACCAGCTTTCACCAACCATCCTGTCACTGTGAAGCAAGTTGAGGATCTCCTTTTGGCCCTCGACACAAGGAAAAACCCTGGTGCAGATCATATAGAGCCTTACTATCTAAAACTAGGATATTATACTTTAGCTGCCCCAATTACTCATCTATTTAATTTGTCCTTTACTCAAGGGTCTCTCCCTGCAATATGGAAAACAGCACAAGTAATCCCACTCTTTAAGTCTGGTGTTACCAGCAACCTGAACAACTATCGCCCAATTTCATTACTTCCTATTTTGTCCAAACTATTGGAAAAAGTAGTGAATTCACAACTCAGGCAACACCTTGAGAATCACAATCTTCTTAACATGGTACAGTCGTGGTTTAGACCTTACTACAGTACAATCTCTGTGCTTGCTAAAGTCTCCAATGACTGGCTGATGGCATTAGATGACAAAAAGAATGTATGCTCTCTATTCCTTAATCTTAGCAAAGCCTTCGATACTGTAGACCATGACCTGCTCCTGACCACCCTACATATCAGTGGAGAAGACTCTCTGGCTTCTAAGTGGTTTTCTAACTACCTTACCGATCGTTGTCAAGAAGTTAAAGCAGAGGGCAATCTCTCCACGCTGAAAACTGTGCGAAGAGGAGTGCCTCAAGGGTCCATTTTAGGACCACTGTTGTTTGCCATCTATATTAACAATTTAGATGATGGAATCAAGGATGCTAGGATTCACCTATTTGCTGATGACACTGTGCTGTACTTAGACAAGCCTACACCAGAACTAGCTTACAAAGATCTTCAGCTTGAATTTAACCATTTGCAGGAAAACCTACTGCATTTGAAGCTGTTATTAAATGCTAAAAAAACTAAGGCTACGCTTTTGCTCCTTCTGTAAACATTAACAAAAGCAAGGGCACACCTACAATCCCTGTTATTCAGATGCTTTTAGGTGAGCTGTTAGAATTTGTGTCAAACTTTAAATATTTGGGGGTTTAGGTTGACTATAGGCTATCATTTTCAGAACATATTGAGAACCTAACTAAAAAATTAAAACAGAGGCTAGGCGTCTTCTTCCGGATAAAGCATCTGCTTACACAGGAGGCCAAAATCCAACTAGTGCAGACTACCTTCTTACCGCTCTTGGACTATGCTGATATCTTATATAGACATGGACCAAGTACAGCCTTAGGGAAACTTGACACCCTTTACCATTGAGCTATCAGATTCATTGCTGATGCTCCATACTGCACTCATCACTGCACCCTTTATTCTATGGTAGGTTGGAGCTCTCTTAGTTACAGATGCCAAAAACATGCAATCCTCTGGATACTTAGAGCCATCTCCAATAAGCATCCTAAATATATCTCCAACTGCCTGCCTCTCTGCCGGGCAGGGATCTACCAACTAAGAAACCTTTCTTATACTTCTCTCATTATTCCTAAAGTTAAAATGCATTTTGGCAAAGCAACCGTAAGTCAAACTCTCCATGTCCTCTGGAATAATGTGCAAAAAAAATCCTAAAAATGATACTACCAGTGAAACTATCCCTCTTTAAAAATCTTTTTGCAAGTGCCTTTAAGGAATCTTGCAACTGTTTTCACTAATGGCACTTATGGTGCTCCTTCTGTCAATTAACTACCATTTCACTTTGATCTTATCCACTGTAGAAATTGTATATTTTTATTATGTATTATTTACATATTGTACATATGTATTCTCTTGTGTTTTAATGTATAGCATGTGTAGTCCGTAAACTAATTGCTGCACTGTATCTCTTGCCTTATGTGCGTTGTATCATTTCCTATTCTTGCTTTGTATTTGTACCAATACCTGAACCAGGTCCACCTTGTAAATTAGTTGTTTCAATGGTGTTTCACCTGGATAAATAAAGATTGATTGACTGATCAATTTATTGATTGATTGATTGATTAGTATGTTTCTCCTGGTAAAAAGTAACACAAAATTGCCTTGAATGTGCTGCCCTATATCCTGACCTGAAGATTGTATACTTAAAAGGGTCTATGCATGAACACATGTGAACTGTGCCCAGATGTGATGTAACAGTGGTGTGCACCTATGTACCATGCAGGTAGTTGGAAGAGTTATGTGCTATGCAGAGACACCCATACAGGACAGGTGGAGGCATGGGTGTGGCCTACAAAGGCATGCAGAGCCATGCAGAGCAGACACTTGGAGGGCCTACAGTATGAAGCCATGCACCTTGACCTCACCATATATATATGGACATACGCATCACCCTGTGCACATCTGTGAAAGAGAAATACCAACATGGAAGCTGAAGGGCATGTTGTGTTAGAGGACAGTAGGGGAGTGGCACTAGCTGCAGTACCCAGGCCACCACCAATAGATGAAGGCATGGATCGTGGCCATTCAGAAACATGGGAACATGGATGGACACATGTGGTCAGCCAATCACAGTCTTCAAACTTATTGATTGTCCAGGTAGCAGCCATAGTTGCAGACATAAGGGAGCGCTATGGCCAAGGCCCCATGTTTTCTGTGGCAAAGTAGACCTAACTTCTTGGGAAGGGACTATGAAGTTCTGCAGCACCATTAGGCCTACTTCTGTGGCACTGGGCAAAGTTTTGCAGCACATAAATAGGTGACTAGTGCATGTATACAGTTCCAAAACTGATTTTGTTTTATTAATATAACCACATAGTACATGTCTGTCTTAAGTACACGATAAATTACTATTATTATGATTTGCAGATCGTTCCCTTCTCCTTCCTTCCTGTGATACCCCTTCCTATGCATCGCAGCATTGCACTAGCCCTTCTGACTGCCCTGTCACACTGCTTGGCCACCTTCAGATCATCTCATATGATTACTCCTAGGTCTCTTTCCTGCTTGGTCTTTGTCAGTATTATACTAATATTTCAAGGAATCCAAGCAATGATAAACAGTTGATGCTATACAGCAGACAGTCGTTCTACTGCTCCACATTTACAACAGGGTAAGCAATATATTGACCGCAATCATTTCTTACTTATGGAGATAAGACAACCCTGTTAGGAACAATTTAAGGTGTAAATGACCAGGAGCAAGAAAGTTTCCTGGCAGCTATAACTTGAAATAGAATTAGAATTTAAAAATGGCACTAGCTGTCTACAGAGTTCCCTTCTCATAGGACTCTAGTCGACATCCACAGCATTCAAACTTTCTGAAACCATGTGCTAAATAAAGATAATCAGACACAACACCAATTAACCATCTTTAGTCAAAGTTTCAGGAGTTCTCAATTTTCAAATTTAACAATTTAATAGATACAACGGTACACTCTTTTTGAAAGGGTAACTAAAAAAATGAATTTCAGACTTTTTGTAAAACTAGCAATGAAATTCCCATTCAATAAACATTTGAAGATCATGTTTATGTATGAAACAGCAGATGATGCTCAACATAAGTAGACTTGCACCGCAAAAAGTCAGAAATTTATTGTTTTGTTTTTTTTAGTTAGTACCATATACGTAAAATCATCTTTCAGCTCTACTTTTAAATGTCCAATTTATACATGGCCACTATGCAAGTTTGCAGACTTTGAGTCTAATTCTGGAAAGAAGTAAGTCTCAAGGAAACACTGCAGAATGAGTGGCTCAGCTGGACAAGCCACTGCCTTTTGTGCCAATGGTGCAGTGTTTTATCCTCACAATTGGGAGATTTTTTTATGCTGCTGTTTCTTATTTTTTGTAATTAATATTCAGTACTCATAATAAATAAAAAAAAATCCTCAAGTCTGGGAACATGTTCCGGAGCAAGCAATTTAAGCAGAAACGAAGACAGGTTGTACCTCTCATTCCAACGCGCCAGATCCTAGGGGCATCTTTTGGCTTTTATAGGCCAACCGCCCTGTGGCGGAGTTAAGCTAGACACTCAGCTGTGACTTATGGACCACGTTTCCATCTCCTTATTTCCTAGCAACAGTTAATGCTTTTCTTCTGCCCCCACCCTAAGTTGGCCACCTAGTGTAGCACTTTACTGTCCCTACTAAATTTCCTACTAGTTCTCTCTTTTCATTCTTTTTCCATTTCCATCCGTCCAGTCCCTGGAATGATGCCAAACACCCAGAGAGGTGTTGTGTAAAGTGCATAAGTGCATTTTGTGTACAAAATGCATGAAGGCTATTTTAAATAGGAATAAATACAGTTAATAATGCCTTTTTTAAATAAAAAGGATTCAGAAGTCATATAAAATAATAATAATGTCATGCTTAGTACAGTCATAAGAAATCCTTAAGGTATTTTCATAAATTCACACTATAAACATGTTACTGTATAAGGTTTTATGTATGAGGCTGAATGGTTTGCGTTATAAAAGTGCTTAGCCACTGTGGATCAGAGATATAGAGAATCAATATCTGTGGAGATATACACTGTACCTTTAACTGAACCAGGAAATCCCCTGAAACAACCCCCCCTTTGGTTTTGAAACGACATGTTCAGACATGAAACAGCATGTCCAAACATATAAATAAAAAAGGGCTCAGTCACGTGACCCCACCAAAAAGATATAAAAACCCCTTCACTGAGTTCCCTTCACTTCAGCCCAGTGGGGCTCAGACCTCAGACAGGTTCTACTGTTTGTGCAGACAAGATGTTAAATGCAGATGAGAAGGGTCTTAGGAGCTCTAAGATCCAGGACTGTATTATGTGAGAAACTACTGATGTTAAGTAGTGATTTTCTCTGCAATTTTTTTGTTTTCAATTATTTTCTAACTTTTGAAAAATAAATATCTCATCACGGTGTGTTTTAAACTGGCAAATTTGCCTTGTCTGATGTTTATTCCCACATCCTGTGACAAACTTGGTGTGAGAAGTGGGATAGTACTGGTTGTCCAGAGAAACAAGGGGGAGACCAGTACCCAGATACCAACCCTGGTATCCAAACATAGGGGGCAAAGAGCAGGATGGCATACCTCCAGGATCTTGTGGATGCCAAAGATCTGGAGGAGGAGGAGGGGCTTACTGGCATGCATACCAGAGCCCAGGTGAGGAGAACCAGAGAGGAACTATTGCCTGGATTGGAGTTTGATGGAACATGAAGGCAGACCGGCACCAGAGAAAGGTGGAGCACCGCTGCCAGGTGCTGATGGAGGGTCCCCAACCAGAGGATTTCATGGCAGAGGCAGAGGACAAGGATACATGGGTTCTAGAGGAGGAGGACCACCTGATGGAACCTTTGTTGTCAGTGACTTTTGAAATCCCATTGTTGCCCATTTTTCTGGGTTGCTGCTACTTGGAGGATGACAATATGAAGGCTCCAGGTAAGACTGTTTCAGGACATTTGCATACTGGGGTGAAGACTACAAGCAACAGGGAAGACACCATGGTGACTGAATGGACTTTCACATGTTTTGAACCCCCTGTGATATGGTATGAAATGTATGAAACATGTAATGTTTAAAATGAATATAGCATTAAGGCTGGTGCTGAGTACAGTCAGTTGAAGGTACCAGAACAGTGTAAGGGTTGAAAGGAAACCCCCTGGTATGTTAAAAATAAGGGCTGAAAGGAAACACCAAAGGTTTTGGAGTTAGGAATTGGCTGGTTGATGTTTAGCATGAGAAGGTTCCTTGTGTACCAGAAAATATATGAAAGGAAAATAGATAAATGAAATGTATGAAATGATTACAAGAAATGTATAACATAAAAGAAATATATATACTGTATGATATAAAATGAGGAACCTAGGGTCATGGAGGATCTGGACATGGGTTGGAACCTATGATTGGGCCCCGAGTGAAAACAATGTTAGAATGGGGTTAGAGCTGAGTACAACTCTCCCCAGAGAAAGTTGTGGTATAGGCCTGTACAGCTGCTCTGATAGCTAGATGGAGGAAGCTAGAAGTCAGCATAAAACTGCTATGTATTGCTTCCTCTTTTTTAATGTACTGATGAAGGTACGATAGTTGATGCATAGGATTTTGAAACTATGCCAAGTGATAGGTTCTGAAAAAATGGCAAGTGATGGGTGTTGAAACGATGAAAAGTGATGGATTCTGAAATGATGTTAAGTGATGGGTGCTGCAATGATGCCTATTGATGGGTGCCTGATATTACATATGAAATGTCTGAGTTGTAGTAACCAGAGTGAAATAGGTCGGGGATAGAAAGTCACTAAAGATGGGAGTCCTCTGAGAGCATAGATGGGTACTGTGCTGAACTGTATGACAGACCCAGGGTAACGTTGAGAAAGTATTGTCATATTACAGTAACTTGGTATGGTGGACAATACTAAAAACAGCTGAATTAATGGACCCTGGGGTGAAGCTCTCATAGTGGGTGAGAGAAAGTTCAACCAGCCACCATTCTACTGTTTTGGTAGAATATTTATGACTGACAGGGGGTTCTTGAAAAAAACAGTATAGTTTTGAGAACTGTTTTTTTTTATTAAGGAGGGAGTTGTGTGGTGGAGTTAGGCTAGACCCGAGGCCCTGACTGATGGACCACTTTTCTATCTCCTTATTTCCTACCAACAGTTAATGCTTTTCTCTTTGCTTTTCTTCTTTTCCCCCCTACCCTAAGGTGGCCACCTAGCGTAGCTCTTTACTGTGCCTACTAAACTTCCTAATAGTTCTCTCTTTTCATTCTTTCCATTTCCATCCATCCAGTCCCTGGAATGATGCCAAACACCCGGAGAGGTATTGTGTAAAGTGCATAAGTGCATTTTGTGTACAAAAAGCAGGAAGGCTATTTTAAATAGCAATGAATACAGTTAGTAAAGCCTTTTTAAAGAAAAAAAGGATTCAGAAGCCATATAAAACAATAATAATCTAATGATTAGTACAGTCATAAAAAATCCTTAAGGTATTTTCATAAATTCACACTATAAACATGTTACTGTATAAGGTTTTATGTATGAGGCTGAATAGTATGCTTTATAAAAGTGCTTAGTCACTGTGGATCAATCAGAGAAATAGAGAATCAACATCTGTGGAGATATACACTGTGCCTTTAACTGAACCAGGAAATCCCCTGAAACAAACCTCCCCCCTTTGGTTTTGAAACAATATGTTCAGACATGAAACAGCATGTCCAGACATGTAAATAGAAAAGGGCTCAGTCAGGTGACCCCACCAAAAAGATATAAAAACCTCTTCACTGAGCTCCTTTCAGTTCAGCCCAGTGGGGCTCAGACCTCAGGCAGGTTCTACTGTTTGTGCAGACAAGATGTTGAATGCAGATGAGAAGGGTCTTAGGAGCTCTAAGATCCAGGACTATATTATGTGAGAAACTACTGATATCAAGTAGTGATTTTCTTTTCAATTTTTTTGTTTTCATTTATTATTTTTCAAATTTTTGAAAAATAAATATCACACCATGGTGTGTTTTAAACCTGTAAATTTTCCTCATCTGACATTTATTCCCACATGTTGTGACATGCCCTTTGACTTACAGCCCCTCTCCAGGATGTCTTACATCAGTGCTGAGAGGGGCTATGTAGATGCAGAAGCTGAGCATTTTATCTGGTCGGGGCAGTGCTGCAATGCTCCACAGAAGGAGCAAAGTCAGACGTGTAAACAAGACTTATGTTTCTAAGTGAAGCAAAGTTCCTCTTCTCCCAGAGAAAAAAAAAGGCAGCAGTGCTTGCTCCTCCACTTCAGACCAAAAGATTGCAGAGCTCTCTGCTCTCTTGCCCCCCCAACTTAGTACTGTAAAAGAAAAGCTTTCTCCTCCCCCACCTCCTACCTACCTAATGGCAGTAATACTTTCTCCTCCCCTAGTCTACATAATGGCAGCAATAATCCCCCCTCTCCTCTCTTCCCCAGACCTAATCACAGTGATGTTCTCTTTCATCACCCTCCTCCTTAATGGTAGTAATGCTCTTTGTAACTCCTCCTACCCTAGACATAATGGCAGCAAGATATTCTCTCCTTTCCCTAACATGATTCTGCCCCCACAACAGCCTTGCTTAATCCCAGCTTTTAAAATCCAATGTAACCCACCTCGCCCAACTCAGCACCACTACCCATGCCAGGAAGGAAGAGGATGGTATTTGCAATGCTTTTCAAACAATTTTATCACAAAACATTAATGCACTGGTGCTGGTTGTCAGACTAGGAATGCTGAAGAGATAGGGCTGCCTGTTCCACAGAGTCAAAATTTAATTAATTCAAAGTAGGATGAACTACACTGGATTTATTCTTTGGTAACCTTACCTGGTTACAAAAGAACAAAAAAAAGCTGGCTACTGTATTGAACAGTCATTGATGCTCTAAGTAAATCAACTTGTCCTTCAGTGACCTTTTTAATTGGGATGCAGTAAGCTTAAAATCTATCTTGCCCACCCTTGCATATTGTCCCAGAGCAACATATAAATGTTAAAACATTTTAAAATGTTTCATCTGCAGTCCCACTGTGACTTTCTCTGTTTTATCAGTTTGTTTCCCGCTTCCATTATTTAGTTTCTACATTTTACATAATCTTTATCTTTAGTTTTTCACTTTTCTTACCTTGGCTTCATCTTTTTCATTTCTTCAGCCTATCCAGCATTCTCTCATTATTTTCCTGCCCCAACAACTTTATTTACTTTACTAGGTTTACTAGGTATTTTAGGAAAAAAGAAGGTCGAGGCCCATCTAGATTTTCCCCCACACAATGTGGGCAAATTATATTATATGATTCTGGTTTAGCCCCTTTTTAAATGCATCAGTGCTACCAGAATCTACCAATTCCTGTGGTAATTTATTCCAGAGTCTAGGTGCCCTCACTGAAAAGAAGTTGAGTCTAAGATTGGTTCTGGCCTGAGGGACAATAAGTTGCTTAGTATGGCATCTAGGGACAATTCGCCTGGTGGTAGAAATGAGTCCACACTTATTCATAAGATCTGTTTTTTTAATAACTTGTATGTTAAGAGTAGGTCCCCTCTGATTCTTCTGTTTTGTAGTGAGTTTAAACCCATTGTAATGAGTCTGGTATTAAGGGCTATTTGCTAGTCTCGGGACCATCTTAGTTGCCCGTCTTTGGATCCTCTCTAATCGGTCAATATATCCCCTAAGGTAAGGGCTCCAGAATGGAGACCCACAGTCAGTGAGAGGTCTGACACATGCTCTGTAAAGAGGAATCAGATATTGTTCAGTTTTTGTAACAAAGGAGCGCTGAATTTGCCGAAGTATCCCATTGGTCGAATTTGCCACTTTTAAACAGTGGTCAGTAGATGTAAGCCTTGACTTGACTAATATGCCCAAATCCCTTTCCCTGTTGGTAGATTTCTGCAAAGTATTATTTATATAGTAATTATTTTTGGGGTTGTGGATCCCAAAGTGCGAAACCACACATTTATCAATATTAAATTCCATCTTGTTGTCAAGGGCCCATTTTTCAATATTTTGTAAATCTAGTTTAAGTGAGCCAGAATCCTGTGTGTTATCCACTGGAACCCCAAACTTTGAATCATCTGCAAATCTGAACAACCAATTTTTGGTGCTTATTTGCATGTCACTAATAAAGATGTTAAACAAGACTGGGCCAAGCACTGAGCCCTGCAGAACACCACTAGTAACTGCACCAAGATTAGAAAAGCAGTTATTCAAGACAACTCTCTGAGTTCTATTGGTCAGCTGTGCATTTACACAATTTACTAAATGGTAGGGAAAACCTAGAGTTTCCATTTTTTTAATAAGGCTACCATGAGTGACCTTATCAAAGGCCTTGCTGTAATCCAGCAAAATAACATCCAGCTGTTGTTTGTTATCTAGGCCCTGACTAATATTATTGTAAAATGATAACAAATTTGCAGTACAGGAATGCCCAGCTCTGAACCCATGCTGTGTGGTATCTTCAATATTTAATTCCCTCATCTCTTTCTCAATTAATGATTTTATCATTTTCTCCATAGTTTTACAGACAATTGATGTAAGGCTAATAGGGTGATAATTCTGAACATTGGACCTACTACCTTTTTTGTGTATTGGGGTTACAGATGTTGTTATCCAGTCTACAGGAATTTCAGCTTTCTGTAAGGATCTATTAAATATTATTTTCAATGGACTAGATATTGCCTCAGCAGTTTCAAAAAAAAATCTAGCACTGATTTGATCAGGCCCTGGACTAGTAGTTTTTTTTAAAGATTTGAGGAGTGGTGTGATATCTGAAGCGGTGATGTTACAAGTGTGACTTGATTTAGGGTGTGCCCTGGGATCAACTTGAGGGGAATGAGAACTTTTTTTTGTGAAGACTGAACAAAAATAAGTATTAAAGAGGTTGGCTATATCAGTATCTGACTGTGTAATAATTCCATTATGTGTAAATGGCCCTACCTTTCGGGAATTACCCTTTTTATTATTTAGATAGGAAAAAAGTGCTTTATATTCATCTTTGGTATGCGCCAGTTTGGATTCTATTTTCATTTTGGCTTTCTTAACCATGTTTTTCAGTTTCTGTAAGGATTTTTTTGTACTCGGTATAAACTGTTCTATTTTCCATGTATTGACTTTTTTTGAGTTTTCTAAAAAGTTTTTTTTCCTTTTAATTTGTAATCTAATAGATTCATTCAACCATTTAGGTATCCTTTTTGTTATATTAATTTTTTATGGGTACATGTTGTTCTTCAATATTGTAAATCATGTTTTTTTAATTTAATCCATGCCTCATTCACTGTAAGTCCCTGGAAAGCCTTTTCCTAGTGGGTATTGTTGATTATATTAATAATGGTGTTAAAATTGGTGCCATCATAGTTCCTATAAGTTGACTTTTTTTTTTAAACTATAATGTTCTCCTATCAATTCAAACAAAACTGAATAGTGGTCACTATTCCACAATGGGTCCAATATCTGAATGTTAGAGAGTTTATGACTCAAGTTTGTAATAAGAAGGTCAAGAATGTTACTACCTCTAGTAGGGGAGGAAATGAGTTGTGGTAAACCATTTTCTTATGACAAGGCCAAAAATCAGCATCCAATTTGCTTCTATTTGTATATGTGTGCCTGTCGATGTAAGGCATATTGAAATCTCCCAGAATTATTACATCCTTATGATCAGAAAAATAAATAATATCCTTAAGTAAAGCATCCATATATGTAGAATTAGGCGTTGGGGGATTATAACAGTTACCAATGATTATTTGAGAAAGTCCTTTTAACTGTACTATCACCCAAATGCTTTCAGTGTTATTTTGGGACTGTAATTCATAGGAGGGGATATCCTCTCTTACATAAAGACAACCCCCCACCCTTCCTATCTACTCTATTTTTATGATAGAGTTTATAACCTAATATTTGTTAATTCCACAGAGATTTTGAATCCCACAAGGTTTCTGTTATTCCTATTATACCCAAGTTTAACAATTTACTTTTTGCCTCCACCTCCATCAATTTGGAAAGATTAAAAAACGGACATTCAGTGACAGAATTTTACATGTTCTATGCAACTGGTTATTGGGGTGTGTTAGAGACATGGGTATATTCCCATTCTCTCCCTTTTTGTTCAGTTTAAATGGATATTGATGATATTTAATAGGGATTTCCCCAAAATAGTACTGCCTCTTCTGTTAAGATGCAGTCCATCCCAACTGTACAAGGGGGTTCATCTACAAAGTTCTCCCAGTGCATTATACAGGGAATGTTTTGTTTAATGCACCAGTTTCTTAGCCAATCATTAGTTTGTTTAATCCTTGAAGTTACAGACTGGGTAGCTCTAGGAACAGGTAAAATCTTGGAAAAACAGACAGTACACCCTTTGTCCACAAGCAAGTTGTTAAGTGCAATGAAATCCTGTTTCAGTTTATTTTGGCTCGTACTCTGTATGTCATTTGTTCCAGCATGTATAATGACTAAGGGATTTGGACCTGGATTATGCAAGATATTGGGAATCATAGCAGTAATGTCCAATATTTTTGCGCCCCTGAAACTTGAACAGGTACGATTGGCCTTATCTGGGTTGCAGATGGTCCTATCTAGGTGCTTAGTTATAGAGTTGCCAAGTACAAATATCTGTTTGGGTTTTACAATAGGAATGGAGATGGTGGGAAGGATTATGGAAGGTACTGGGGAATTTGTAATATTCTTGATTACCTTGAAAGCAGATTTAGGTGATTTTTGGATGTTCTGGGTGGTACATAAAATAGAAGGGTTACTGTCACTAGGCATTTCCTGTGGCTCAGTGTCTGATGATATAGAGGGCCCCTGAAAGGACATAGTATTCATAGTTCCCTTTGGTTCAGGTTTTGAAAATTTGGCAATAGTCTGCATGGCACAAGACACATCGATATCTGGGTTGCTGGTCATAACCTGAGGCTCCTGGCCATTTAGTGTCCTTTTACTTTACATTTTTCTCTTTCAGGAACCAGAGTTAACTCATAGGTTGACAACCCCCCAGCCCCATCCATAGCAAACTTTTGTGCTCTAAACCCCACAAGGATAGCAAATTGGTCCCCCAGCCAGCACTTTGTCCATTGCCTTCTCATGATTTTAGAACAAGTCAAAACCACCAATGCCCACCTCGGCCCCACCAGCTTTCTAACCAGCCTTGAGAATGTCATTGAGTGGCCTTGTAGATTTAAATGCATGTCATTATCCAGCCCAATACTATACAGTGATTCGTCCTCCCTGAAACGTATTGTAAGGCCTCCTCTTTTACATTAGTCTGCCCTCTCATAAAACAAGAAATACTAATCCTGCATATCTTCGACCCAAAGTCATTCCACCCAGAGCATCATTGAGTCACTCAGTTTATTGGCACCCTTTTTTGGTCCAACACTGTTGGACAATCCACTGCCTCTTCCTATTACTGCTGGGCCTAAATGTGGGATTCATGCCCCAGTGTGGTTTTGTGTGGGCCCCAGGAAGCACTACTGGGATAAGAAACAAGCATTCTGGCCCACTAGCAGTGATAGTAAAAGACAATGGATCATCACACAACCTTCAACCAAATAAGGGTGAAATAAAAAAAAAATAGGGTGACTAAAGCAAGGCTCTCAGGGCTGGGTGGGGATGGTTTGAGAGGCTGAGATGGTTGAGGGTAAATTTTAGTTCCTATAAGCTACAAGCAAGCCAAGGAATCAATGGAAAGGAGTGGTGTCTGTCTCTGTCTAACAGCCAGTCTGCAGCCAGACCCACATTCTGCAGCCAGACCCACATTCTGCAGACAGACCCACATTCTGCAGACAGACCCACATTCTGCAGCCAGACCCACATTCTGCAGACAGACCCACATTCTGCAGACAGACCCAAATTCTGCAGCAGGTCTTAATTTCTGTGGCAATCACTGCATGCCACAGAACCACAGAAAACTGGGGGCATGACTATGGCATCTTGTATGAGACAGCTCCCTGAATGCACTGTCTCATGAATGCTGCTGGGCCAGAGGCACACACAGTGGCAGTGATCAGTTACAAGTGTAATGACCTCTGGTCCACCATCATGTGTAAACTGGCAGCTGTCAAGCAATCCCAGATCACCACAGGCAGTGACTCACCCATGCAGGAACACACCCTGTCCCCAGTTGAGAAGATGGTGGCAGATATCCCCAGGGACCAGCTGGTGGGGCGGGACACCACAACCATATTAACCATCCTGTGGTACACCCTACAGACCCTGTGACAGGGAATACACCTGATACAGAGGCTGTAACACCCATGGAAGTGGGCCCATGCCCAGAGACCAGTGCTGGCTGCCAAAATCAAGAGTATGGTGCAAGTAGGTTGTACCCTTAGGGACCTGCAACACATCCTCAGTATACCCACAGCTATGCCACAGCCAGTAACACCTGGCTTGTCTCCCCCCAGGTATACCACAGGAGCCCATGGCCATGGCTAAGGAAGAAGGTGTGTCAAAGGATTGCAACAATGACCCTTTACAGGAGGATAAGGAGGAGCTGGACACCACCACCACCACCACAGACATCCACCTCCTGCCCTCCAGACACAGTCTGGATCCCCAACCACAGCTGTACCCTGAACAGCAGGCCTGGCCTGGCCTGGCCTACAGGACACCACAGAACCCTACATGTAGCCACATGTGAAGGACCTGCAGACATGACCTGCCAGCATCATCGGGTAAATGCCAGAGACAGCCTACCAGCCCACTGGATGGGAACAGTGGAACACAGAGGGGTTATGGGAGAACACACAGCATTTCCAGCCTTTCCATCTCTCACCGAAGTCTGAACACTAAGTTTTGTCTTCATTTTGTCTACTTCGCTAGTACTGAAATAGTAATTTTATGATCATGTTTGGTTAATATTCAGTAGTAGAAAAATAGTCTGCCCATGAGCCAAAACATTTTAATAAGTTATCTATTTGAAGACTAACTTAGTAATAATTAAGTATTCAGTTAGTAGTTAGGTAGGCTTATATGCAAATTAGGCAGTGCTGTGAAGGTTAAATGATTACTTATTGATTACTTCTGAATTGTATAAGTGAATACCAATGAAGACTAGTTGAATACTTTGCAATAGTGGTAAAGTAGTCATACTGTAGTACTCGATTAGTGTTTATATAGGGGCATATATGCAAGTTGAGCAGCAATAGGCCATGTGCTGTGCTCCAGCTGTGCTTGCCAACTAGCCCAGGTGTGGCTTACAGGGTCAGGGTTTAAGTAAGCACCAGCATGCATATGGACTGTATACAGTGCCACTGAGTGGGGGCAGGCTATTGCCTGCAGGCATCCTGCTGCATGTGCCCTTCAAAGCAGTGGCTATCCCATCATGGCATGAAATATCCCCATCCATCCTGATGTGTCATGAGGTCTGGTAGGCAGCGGATGGCACCTAGCTACCCTTTATGGTCCTACATGAATGTGTAGGTGACAGACTGGCGTTGATTGGGGTATCCAGTTTTATGAATTAAACTTAATTCAGTAAACTTAAAGTTTACATCAAATGAGGGGTCCTGATATTTCAATGGTACAGCCACGTAATATAAGAAAAATAATTACTGAAACTATAGGCTTATCCTTACAAAACATTTCTTCAGAATACCATTGTAATGCCTGTTCTTTACCATTGTACTACCACTGCGATTTCCAATGTACTACCATTGTGGGTTTCATAAATGGTATCACAGTGGATTTGTTTCAATTCCATTGTGATACCATTGTAACCATTGTGATACCATGCAGACAGTGGTAGTTCACTCGTAACACCACCTCTGCTGGTACCACAGTGGTAACAATGAGCACTATTGTGATACCACTCTTTGTTGGTATCACAGTGGTTTTGTTCCAAGTCCAGTGTGATGTCATTGTGTCCACTGTGATACCATTAGCACAAAGTGGTACCTAGAGATGCAGCCAAGTAAAAGTCCACCTGAGAAGTGGCCGTGAAGTGGCCACTTCACATTACCATTCTGCTACGTGGAGTGCCCATTTTAAATCCTCACTTCACCACTTCGCATTGTAATTATGACTTCACATTGTGCATTTCACCTTATTCCATTTTAAGGTGGAGTGAGAATTCACAGGCAGCCCACACACATCACATGGCTTACACAGTGTAGGCCACATGCTTCAGGCAGACAGGAGGTTACGGGCAAAAACACTCTCCAGTGTGTGCCGACTTACACTTTTTGCACGGGGTGTAACAAATGGCTCGGCTTTGTGAATGGCTGGGGGTAGGGTGTGGACATGTGATGAAGATGGGTGCACCAGTGGCAAGTCCACAAATTAAGTCATTTTCCCTGTTTTACGTATGGGGTGATGTACCACTTGCACTATACATATTGCATTGACCACCACTGCTACTCTGACCACAACTTGACAAGATTTCTAAATAATAATCCTCCCCCTCATCATGCCTGCAGTAATCTTCTAGTGTTATTTCATCAGTACTGCAGACATTCCTACTTGGTCTTACATTTATGGAAGGGGATAACATGCTCATTAAGGTTGGTGACAAGGGTGAATGCCCCTCTATGGCATTAGCTGACATCTGGTGCTGGGTTCATAGTGCCATGTGTCTGTTCTTAAGATGTGTATACTGGCCCCCATGGCCAGATGACTCCCCTTTCTACCTCAACTCACACACACATAACAAAGCTGGCAGATTGCAACTCACTCATCATCTGCATCTTGGACAAAAAAAATCCCAAACAAGGGATTGTGATCCCCTACTTTTAACATGTCCCTGATGCTGCTTATTGGACTCCATTTTTTATGCCCCTGAAATGGGAGGTGTGCTACATGATTTTTCAGGCTGTGCACACTTGGACTCCAACTGGCCACCACGACTACCTATGATTATTACTGGGTCATCATCACTATCATCAACAGGAATTGCTAAATCACAACTTTTTTGGGGGGGGGGGATTTAACACCAACAGACCCAGACACAGCCACCTTGACTTTCTTTTTTTCCAGTTCCCAACGGGGTCACTAACATCATTATCATTTTCATCAACATCATCTGCATCCACATTTTCAGCTTGGATGCTGCCATGTGGAGAACATGTTCCAACCACACCATCATCATCATCACCACCCGATAATTTTTTGCCACACTTTGAATCATTGGCTGGCAAAGGCATGACCTCAACTGCACTGGAAGAAATGTTACATTGTGTGTTATCATTGCCAGGATCAGAATCATGTTCAACTACCATGGGGATGTTAATGGGGCGTATGACATCATCTGCACTGTCAATCACAGTTTTAGACTCAACTTTATTTTTTGAAACAGTTAACTGGTCAGAAGTGGAACTTGAGGCAGCAATAGTCAAGCCATCAGAAATGGCACTAACACCACCAGCTGGGGCAACATCATCTCCTCCAACTATGAGAGAAGCTACAGATTACGCAGTAAAAAACATTGATGGAGAAATCCCTTTACTGACATCAGCTATGCACTTCTGCATACTACCACGCCCATGGACAGTCTTGCTACTGGAAACAGTGCCATGGCCAGAAACAGCTTTGCTTGCATGTCTCTTTGCAGGCATTTTGGGGGATTACCAAGAAAATTCTAAACAAATTTAGATTTCTGAACTTTCAGTCTAGGCCGGTGGATATGAAGACAAAAAAAAAAACAACTGTGGCTTGCAGATGGAGATTGGGCACTAAACAGATGCAAAAGCACAGACAGATTAAGATTGCACCGGGCAATCAATAAGAGATGCAGACACAAAGTCACAACAACACCTTAACCAGTTATCACAAGTCACAACCTAATCTGGAAAAGAATACCTTTTGCCAGTGGGGGGAGGAGGTGGGGGGTGCAGTGCACTGGAGTAACAGTCCAAAATCAAGATACCACAAAGCAGTACAAAATCACACAGATGCAGTTGATAGCAGATTCACACTGCAGCAATTACTCTGTGGCTCAATAAAATGTGTCTGATTTGATGGCATGCATCGCACACACACTCACACACATACTACAAGTAATGCATAGCAAACTAAAAACTTCAGTAATATAACCAAATTGAAATTTAGCACTGCTGCACCACAACAATCTGCAGAAAAAATGTCAAGAATTACTGAAATATTACTGTGTGTACATTAACACAGTTATACAAGAAAAATATAACCAAAACAGAAAGACTGCTTTTTTCTCCCAGTTTTCACCTATCTCCACCACAGATACGCCCATCCCCCAAAGCACACTTCAAGTGTCTGTCAGTACACAGACTGAATGTTCTAAATTAACATTCAAAATCCACACACAAACAATAAACACTCCATTATATGAGCACAAGAGGGTTTCCTACAATTGATGTACTAAATTATGAGCAAACAAATGGCTCAGAAAGGCTTAACAGCTTTTAGAGGATTTGAATCACAGAGTCCTGAGAGAAAGCGGTCTCTGTCTACCACTACACACACACTACACAGAACTGAGGCTGTGCAGAACAATCTAGCACCCATGTGACCTGCAATCCCATGAATCACTGCAAAATTCACCTTGGAGCTCAATAACAAGGCATAGTGATGCAAAATACATTGATTTCTATGTACTTCACATTAAAATTGGTGCAGAGGTGGTTGGGGGAAGGCAGAGTAATGCAAAGTCATTGTTATCAATGGACTTCAAGTTCTTCATTATGACACTAAGTACTCCACTTCGCACTGTGGATTACTTCACGGATTCCGCATTACTCCATGAATTGCTTCACAGAGTGAATTTTGGCCACTTCGCCCACCTCTAGTGGTAGCACAGTGGCAAACACTTGTGCGATGATAGCACAATGACAAACACCAGTGTGATATCACTTCAATTGATTTCACAATGGATTTGTTTCAGTTCCATTGCACTACCATTGTGACCACTGTGGTACCATGTGTCGGTGGCAGCACAATGGGTGCACTTGCAGTGGCAGTACAATGGTTTCATTCCATACCTTATGCTGGTGGTAGCACAATGATCATGCAGCATGGTATCACAATAGCCTGCATGGGTCAACAGTATCACACTGACCACATTGTAGGGGAAAGCCATCAGGCAGAGTGATTCAACAGCGTAATTAAGGCACATCCAGCAAGATCAGACATCCACACATCTTAATGTAGGTGCCATCCAACATCAGCTAATCACCAGCTGTACATTGGAAATCCCACCAAAGTTATCCATACACCAATCTTGCCCCTATGCTACACAGTGTCCTCCTAGCCTCACAACATGGTGCCGCATGGTGATGCCTCAGTGCAGGAACCTTCCTTGTTCACACAGAAAGCACAAAGGGACCTTGTGGGATGCTCCTTCTCCCAACAAAAATGAAAACAATAAAGTAAATGGCTCCAATCCTACCTGTTCCTAGAAGTAAGGGAAAGGGTCTTCCTGGGAGTGCAGACAGTTTCAGCCCATCTTGGCCTTGCCACCATGGGTTACTCCAATGACATCTCCCTGCAACAGGATTAACACAGCAGCTCAGCTGAGAAGTGACTTTCTTTAGCATGGTATCCTCTATTTTGCTGCAGGCGGGGCAAGAATTGTTAGAGATCATGACCCCATGTTTCCCCCTTACACTGTCACATCCACCAACCCCGTGCAAGTCATCACACCAACAGAGCCTATAAAAACATGCACGCTGTCACACCTCACAGTCCTATACTCCCATGCATGCTGTCACACCCACCAATCCCATACCCCATGCACGCTGTCACAGCTCATGATTCCATACCTTCATGCATGCTGTCAAGTCCATCAACTGACAACATGCCCCATTCATGCTGTCACACCTGTCATCCCCCATACACTTTGTCAAACTCACTGACCTATACCACCATGTATGCCATCGCACCCCACAACTCCATGCCCCATGCATGCTGTCATACCAACTGACCACATAACATCATGTCTGCCATCACGCCTCATGATTCTATACCCCCATGCATGCCGTCACACCCACCAATACTATGCATCCAGTCACACCCACTAACCACACTCACATGCTCTGCTGTAAATAAACAGTATTCATGGGCAGTGAGATCAGAACATAATTTTTAAGAGATACTATTGTAACCTACCCTGTCAAATGGTAGATTACAGAGAGCTAGAAAGAAGACTAGAATGGCAATGTTCTTCAGTTATTCCAGGTGCAATGGTGCCATGTTGTGGATGGCAATAAGAACTGGAAGATCTATTTATCTGTAGCAAGGTGTGTGTTACTGCGAGCCTTTACATGGATTGGTTGAATTGCAATTCCTGACTTTTTTTATGTTTTTTCCAGTTGTGTGGTCCTGCAGATGGCACAAGCTAATGTGTGGGCTGTGAATCCTGGATGAAGTCCATAAGACACCTGCTTGCTTGCCTCCCTCAGAACCACGGATAGAGCTCCCTGTTTGAAAAGCAACAGCATGTGTGTATAGACACCAGAATAATATTTTAAATATAATGATTATACTAACTGTGCAATCCTTGCCCAACTGTTGCGATAAAGTCATTTGCACTTTCTGCTGTATTTTCCTCACAGGCATATAGCAGCAGCCTATCTTTCACTCACAGTACCTCCACTCTCTTGCTGCACCTGCCCCTCAGCTTCTCCCAATGCACTTGGCATACGTTAGGCTGAGTCTGTTCACCCTGATACTAGCTAATCTGCCCCCACATGCCAGCAATAACTCTATTCCTCCCTATCCTGCCCCCAGAGGCCAACCTCTTTCCTGCTGGACAAATTCTGTACTGTTGCCCTGGACCCAGGTGCCAGCCCAGGTTTGGCTCATAACATGCAAACCTTCTTGAAGGCAGCATTCCAGCACAAACAAGGGGTCACTATTAGCGTGTTGTCCTACTCAGCAACCTCAGTGCACCTGGAGCAGCAACAACCAGCACCCCTTCCAGTGAGAGTCTCAGCCTCCAGGCATCATGCCATCGTATTCTTCCAAACTGTCATAGAGAAAGCTTGCCTACTACCCAGTCCATAATTTACCTCAAGGGGCTTCCTCTGCCCATGGTGGAAAATTAGCTTTGGCTAGACTTTATCAACAAGAAATTCCAAACCTTCTGAACCTTGGAAGATGAGCTAAACCTGGGAGGGAAGCGACGACTTAACATCCTTAACAACTTACTCAGGGCTGTCCCCACCACACATTAACATTGACACCGTGAAGGAAAGCCCCTTAAACTGACAGATCTGCTTTAGTTCAAAACATTTCTTTTTGCAGGGTTAGGAACCTGAACACACCTGTATTTTGCTTGTTGTATTCCTGCTGGCTCTGGCATTTTGATTCCTGATGTTCTGCTGCAAATACATTAACATATTGTATGAAAATATTGTATTGATGGGTGATTTTAACTATCCAGGTATAAATTGGATGTGTTATGAAGGGTAAAACACACAGGAAACCAAATTATTAGGTACAACAGTACACTTAGGATTAGATCAAATAGTGTTTGAACCCACAAGATTTAATAATGTACTGGATCTAATACCGACAAATATCAGGGAAGGTATAGAAACACCTACCATAATGGCTCCATTAGGTGATAGTGATCACTCTGTGATCAAATGGCCCATACTTTATTATAAAAAAAGATTCCAGAGACATAACTAAATTCTGAAATTATAATAGAGCAAATTATGAGGCTATCAAAGACTACTTAATGAAACAGAATTGGATAGAAGATATATATGGCTTACTAGTTAATGAGATTTGTAATAGTATAAAAGAAAAAATTGATTATTGTATATCCGAGTGGGTTCCCGTTAGAACAAAATACATTCATAAGAAAAGGTTGCCACCTTGGTATTCCACATCTATTAAAAGTTTAGTATTGGCTAAGAAAAAAGCCTTCAATAAATATAATAAAATAAATCTGATCATAATTGGTCAAAATTTATACAAAAGGCAAAAAAAAACTAAATATGCCATAAGGAAGGCTAAAAAAGATCTAGAGTACAAATTAGCAAGCGCTCAGACTGATAACAAAAAGAAGTTCTTCAATTGCATTGGTTCCCTTAAATCTACAGCAAACACAGTTGGACCACTACAAATTAGTGGTGAAATAATAAGTGATGAGCAATTAATGGCTAACAACTTCAATCAATATGTTGCTAGTATTTTCAAAAAAAGCAGATATACCATCCAATAATAATAGCACTTCTTTAGATCCTGTAGTTACCTTCACTGTTGCAGACACCTATTCAACTATTAATTCATTTAAATCTTCTACATTGGTTGGACCTGATAATATTCCCTCTATATTTTTAAAAGAGGTTTCATATGAACTAGCCAGTGTATTGACATTACTCTTTAATGAATCAATAGCTAAAGGCGTTGTCATCAAAGAATGGAAAGATGCCCTAGTTATTCCAATACACGAGTAGTTCTAAACAAGAAATTAACCATTACAGACCTATAAGCTTGACTTCTTGTGTGTGTAAAATAATGGAAAAACTAATATCTCAAAAGATCAGCATACATATTTTGGATAAAGGGTTTTCAGATATCTCACAGTATGGTTTTCAATCAGGTAGATCATGTTATACTAACTTAATAAATTTCTTTGAACCTTTCAATGAGGCATTGGATCAGGGTTTCCAAGTGGATGTCATTTATCTGGACTTTGAGAAAGCCTTCGATTTTATGTCTCACAAAATCTTAATTGACTGTTTAATAAAAATGGATTTAAACAAACATATAGTTGATTGGATTTTTCTATGGTTAACTGACAGAAGACAGCAGGTTAGCCAATGTGGGTATAAGTCTACATGGACTGAGATTACAAGTGGTGTGCCTCAGGGCTCGGTCCTAGGCCCAATCTTATTTAACATCTTAATAGCTAGTATGAGCTCTACGGATGGAATCTGGCTAACAAAGTATGCTGATGATGCCAAGTTGGGAGGTATTGTAAATGATATGACCTCTGCTCTAAAATTACAGGATAATCTGAAATTAATTTCAGACTGGGCCACCTCACATAAATTAAACTTCAACTATGCAAAATGCAAAATCCTGCATTTTGGGAAAATAATATGTGTTTCAATTATATTATTAATGATCATCTACTAAGTAAAACTAGCTCTGAAAAAGATCTAGGGGTTATTATCTCAAATAACTTAAAATTTTCTGAGCACTTAAATGATACGGTTAAAAAGTGTACTCGTTTAACTAGTTGTATACTGAAAAACATAAAAAGTAGGGAGCCAGCTATATTAATTCCATTATACACCAGTATTGTGAGATCAAATTTTGATTACTGTTCCTCATTCTGTGCTCCCACTTTAATTCGAGACAGACGATTGAGGGAAAGAGTTCAAAGAAGATTTACTAAGCACATCACTGGTATGTGCCCCCTATCTTACAATGAAAGATTAAAAAAATTAAAGCTCAACTCTATGGAATATTGTTCCTTGAGAGGAGACCTATGTTTACTCTACAGAGCTATGAAGGATGAATTTTTGTTTGAAGCCATTTATCTAGATTGGCATCCTTCAGCTTGTTTAACTAGATTGCATAATCTGAAATTGAAGGCCAATACAAATATGAACTTAAAGAGAAATAATTTCTTTATGCAGAGGATAATCCCATTATGGAACTCCCTCCCACATCAAGTTGTGAATAGTGATAATTTAACACAATTTAAATTGAAGCTTGACATGTACATGGATGAACTAAAATATGAATTCCACCTAGAGTAGGTGGCATAATCAGAATGGGCTTGTCCTTTGATCACATACTCTTCCTATGAACCTATCAACCTATGAACATGATATGTGGGTCATGGGCATAGGCAATGCAAAGGGTGCAGGAGATAGACAAGGCACAGTTGATGCTGCATCATTACAGCTTGCCTACCTAGCATAGATAAGAGATCTCTTACCTGGGTCCTGGGGAGCCTGGGATAGGTGTCTTGGAGTGACGTCCAAGCGTACCTGTAAAAAAAAAGAATATTTATGGGGTCACAAAGGATCCGTAGTACTTCAAGAACAAAATGGTAACAACCGTAAGGTTAAACATAAACAATACTTATCTGATATGTAGATAGCCTGTGTCCTGTCAGACCAAGGTCAATGTCCTCTGAGACCTGTAGAAATAAAAGGAAAAAAAGTTTATTATAAGGAAAAAATAAAAGCAAGAGTACAGACAGAGTTCCAGAGAAGTACAAGAGCTACAGGGAGAACATAGATATTACATACACAAGCCCAGTGATCCCTAGTTCAAATCCCACCCTGGTCACTGGCTCAGGATAAGACATTGGGAATAACACATGCCCTCCCAGCTTTAAAACTGGGTTGAAACTGGGTGTCATTGTGAACTGGTCAGGGGACTGGCCAGGCTGTAGCCTTAAAGTGTAGGCCTTTATTTTGATTCAATAACTTTAACTTAATATGCCTTAATTCTGCTGCTCATGAATACTACCTGACCTACAGAGCATGTATCAATACTTGGGCCTTCAAAGGTGGGTAGATGAAAATAACTGATGCGACAGATGCCCCAGCCTCCAGCCCAGGGCCAATGAGCAAGGGCACAGCAATGGTCAACACCAGGCACAGTTTCAGTGGAGTCGGCAGTGTACATGATGCCAAATATTGATAGCTGTGCAAATGACTTAGTGTGGAATCGGCAGTGCATGTGGTACAGCAAATGGTGGCATTGTGCATAGAACAGCAAGCTGGTGGCTGTGCAAGTGGCACCATGTGGTGATGACAGAGTGCATGGAACAACAGAATTGGCAGTGCACATGGCAATGCAGTGATGACAATACATGAGTCACTGTGTGGTGTTGGCAGAGCACATGGCACAGCATGGAGTCAGCAGGGCAAATGGCACCACACAGAGATGGTGGTGCATGTGACACAGTGCAGTGGTGGTAGTGTGTATGGAACAGGGAGGTGGAGGTAATGTGTGTGGTACTGCATGCTGCACTGCAGTGTCTGCACTGCACTTGAAATGCACATGGAAATGCACTGTGATGGCAGTGCACATGGCACAGTGCAGTGGCGGAAGTGTGTGTGGAACAGTGAAATGGTAGCAGTGCACATGACTCTGTGATGAGGGGAGTGAATATGGCACAGCGCAGAGTCAGCAGTACTAGCCTTACCAGTTGTGAGCTACAGAGAGAAAATATTGACCTTAATAGATGAACTACTGACTGACAGTTGTTATAACAATTGGTAGTCAATAGATCATCCTAAAAAGTCAAGATTTCTCATTATATATCCTACAGTAACAATTCTGGTCCAATCACCACCTCCACCATCCAGTGCCCGGATCAGCCTCTTCCTCCCAAGAGTCAACCATCCTCCTTTCTGCTAGGTCACCCTTCCAGGCACCAGACTATCCTGCATGCAGCTGGACAACCCTCCTATCCCCAGACTTTTTCATGATGAGCAACCTCACTGGAGCTAGAGCACCACACGGCCTCCAGACCAGCATCTTCCCCAGCCACTCACCCTCACTGCATCTGGAACAGCCTCCTACTATATGCTATAGAACCTCCATGTAGCTGGAGCATCCACCAAGCCTCCCCTCTAACAGACCACATCTCTGCAGCTGTGCTCCCAAGCCCCAGACCAGCACTCCTCAGCCAACAACTCTATCTGCAGCTGGACCCACCACAAGCCCTGTACAAGCCTCATCATTCAAACACCTACCCTGCAGCTGGACCTCACTTCCATAGCCAAATATTCCCCACCCAACCAGCCACCCTCCCTGCTGCTGGCTCATCCTTTCATGCCCTGGACCAGCCTCTCCTAGCCGACAAGACTCCTTGCAGCTGGACCCCCTGGGTTCATTGTTCCCACCCATAGACCAGCCCTCCACCCCAAGTTGAGCACCCTCCCTGGAGCTGGACACCCAGATGAACACACTTCCCAGGAGATGAACCCACCCTCTCTGTAGAGCAGAGCCTCCAAGGACCACCCTCCCTGCAATCAGACCCTCCTCCCAAGATCACCCTTTTGTAACCATGGACCCCATACCTCTTAATGTAGTATAAATAAAATGTGAGACACTAACATACAAAATAAATTCAGACTGAGCAAGCTACATGGATTCAAAGAATCAGTTAAAAAAAAGCATGCTTTTCAGAAACAGGAAAATTACTCAAGAAATTCTTCCACTACACAAAAGAAAGATTTTCATAAGCAGCAATCTTCAGCAAAAGAAAAACAAAGTACACTGATTACAGCATTCAAATTTAATTTAATGTAATGAATTTGCATGCAGTATGCAAAAGTTTTAATCAAATACAATATTAAATGCAAAAAACACAGCTTTCCCAACCCACCTTGAATCAGTTTATGAACAAACAGAATCCAAGCAAATATAAATTCCTCCAGAAGTATATAAGGATATATTTTCATAAACAACAGTCAGCAGCTTTAGGAACAGAACCAAAAAGCAAGCACAAGGATCCCAGCACTACTATTTAATATGTAAGCAATAACCCATGACAAGGTGTGTGGTTATTAGGGATTAACGCACACCCGGGTGCATTGTAAGGCATGAGGCCACAGGCTGAGTGCCCTCACAGCACCTAGGTGTGCGTTAATCTACTATAACTGCACACCCTGTCATGGGTTATTGTGCTAATAACATAGGGTATGTTTAAACAAAAAAATAATATCAAAAAAGGTGGTTTTATTTTGCTGTTTTAACAGCAAAAAAGATACTGTATCCTGCCACCTTGCAAAATAGTCCCTAACAAATAATGCATCCTGCATTGCTGTTATGCACATAGACATGTCACAGGTACACTGCTGAAATGATTTGAGACAGTTTTAATGCATAATATTGTGTCCTACATTGCCAACCAGGTTACTGAAGTGTCCCCCCACCCACAGAGACAGAACACTGAAGATTTCACGCGCTGCCTCACAGTCTCTCTCTGGCAATGCATTTCTTCTGTCCCACTCTCTCTCATCGCATTACCATTCCAGAACATGGACCACAGAGAGAGAGACAGAGACACACACACAGACATGGTGCAGGGTTGTTCTGGTCACCACTGTGTGTGTGTCTCTGTCATTCGTGGGATGGTCTCCTATGAAGATGCAGCCTTCCTGAAGCACTGGGACTTGCAGTGGGTTATTGCTTACATGAGTCATGGTTGGTTTCTGTCCCTCCATTCATTACTGGATGTGGAGCTGTTTCACTACCTGACTGGAGACATCCTGATTCCTGGAGTGGGCAGAGTGGACACAGCAAGGACATGGGGAGTGGCCACAGCATGGAGACAAGCAACAGACAGATCAGGGAGAGGGGGATCTGGGACTGTCATGTGTGGATCCAGCTGCTGTCAAACAGTGCTGTCTCGTCTCTGCTGCCTATGTAATGTGACTACTGCAGCAAGTTGGAGACTCACAGAAGACATTATGGCTCACTGATAAACCATCTTCCGGAGTCGCTGCCATTATCATTTTTCAGTGAATTGCACACCTGGCCATTAATCTCACTACTGACCCACTGATCTGCTGTGTCTCACTCTCTCAGTCTGTGTGATCACTGCCTGTGCCTCCTCACAGTGCGGGGGGTCTCTCTCTCTCAGTCATACACCTTGCCACCTGCAGCAACACACACACACACAGATCTGTGCTCTCTCTCAGCATCCCTGTAGTGTGTGTCATCACCAAATTAGCAGAGTATGGGGATACAGCTGGCACTACTGTTTGCTGCATGGCTCCAGACAGGGGGATCCCACTCTCTCTCACTACCTGTGTGTCACAGACAAGGAATGGGAGTGTGAGGACCAGTAACGCTGGGGGCTTCACTGTGGAGAGTGACTGTTTTGTGCAGGGAAAACCAGAGATCCACAGGGTGGGGGGGTGGCTGGGGAGCCGTCGATGGCTGAGGGGACAGTGGAACACTGTGCAGAAACCAGCTGGCACACACCACTGACATGTCCCACTGTCTCATGGCTTCCTGCAGCTGCTGACCATTGTGGTGGGTGGGGTGGGAGCCATGGTGCCGGGAAACACTCTCTCTCTCTCTCTGTCCCATTCATACAATCTTCCTGCTGCTAGATAATTAACTCTTCTTCCCTCCAAAGAAACTATAACTTTAAAGTAACTAAATCAGTAATGATACCACACATAATAGGTAAACTTTGTATTTTATTTATTTATTTATGACAATTTTGGATAACATCTTTGAGCAAATAGTAGCCTTTTACAAAGGTTCCACATCATGGACAATGAACAAGTATAGACAAGAACAGGCAGGTAGATAACAGTTAAGACAATTACAGTACATGAGCTGCCAGTGGAAGGAGGCCTAGTGCTGTCTTCTTAGCAAGTAAGCAGGTCTGATATTTAATTCTGCCTTGAAGTTGTAGCCAGTTAGCCAGTTCACAGAGATCACATGTGTGTGTGTGAGTCTAGAGGCTGTGGTGAGGAGCCAGCAGGTCTTGTTTAAGGTTATGGCTATATGCTGGAGGGCAGTGCCAGTAGCTGATCCATAAACTACGAGGCCATAGTCCATTAAAGCGGTGATTGAGCTCTGGATGGCAAGTTTTAATATTTCATCTGACAGACAGTGCCTATACCTATATAGCAGGCCTATGAGTGTAATCACAGCTTTAGCAAGGTTATTTATGTGCGTGAAGTATGAAAGAGTGGAGTTGAGGGTCACTCCCAGGTGTTTGAACTGGTCTACCTGTTCTAGCACAGTGCCACCACTATTGTAGGTTAGCAGTTGTTGGAGTTTGTGTTTGTTATGAGTACCATGAAACAGCATTGATCTGATTTTTGAGTAGTTTATCTAGAGGCACAATGCACACTAGACACTTTAAGGAGTGATTTGATTGAAAACCAAACGTGTATTTTAAAGGCTCTTTCAAAAGTTTTTAGACACATGAGAACAGAGCAGAGAAAATTTCTTCATAACAAAATATTCACCATTAAAACTGCACGGCATATACAGTAGTAGCCACAGACGTGGTCAGATATTTCCAAATATTTCATGAAATATCTAAAGAGATTCTGTCTGCTGCCCCTACTGTGGAAATGGGGATAGCAGGAGATTTCTCTAGGAATATCACAGACATTTCAGGAAATATCTGACCATGTCTTTCACTGTAACTATAAATTAGAAAACAATGAAACCTGAATAATAATTCCCTTACTGTATTTAACATTTCAGAGAGTTGAAATGATGCTTCTATTTAAACATAAACACTTACCTAGTGAATCTTAACTGCAGACAACAACAGGTTGATAATCATCTTCAGAATGGAGATTAACAGTCAGTCTGTGCAGGAACAGGAAGTGGTTCTTGGACATGTAGTTCACTAACTGAGTAGACTTCTGGAAAATGAAGTTCAGTACACTTTTAAAGTGACACTGTCAACCTTTATTTTTTGCATCATTTCTAGGTAAAACCCCACATTTTATGATTGCTTACCTTCCCTAAGATTTATTGGCATTGCTGGTTGTTTTATCTGTCTTAGTGGAACTGAAATGCATGGTAATATATGCAGCCTTGTTTGGCATCAAATCCTTGAACTATTCTGCTAGCTGTAATCTTCATTTATGATTCAGTAGTATTAAAAAAAATGTACTTTGAAGAGCATTGCAGTTGTATTTCTGATCTTGATTTAGTAATAATTTACTCTTAAACAAGTAGTCTGCTAAATACTTCTTAGAATTTGGTATTCTTAGAGGCAGTATTTTTTAATAATGATTAAAGATGATTAAAGATGACTAAAGTCTTTGAAGACAAATTAATGACTGCTTTAATACTAAATTTAGTATTCAACTTTATTGAGGGATGTGCCACATATGGAGGGTGACCAGCAGGATATACTGCGCACACATTATCCTGAGGTAAGGGAGATGGAATGGGACTGAGCCCATGCCCAGCAGGACAACACAGAGCAGCTGGAAGAGTTGACTGAGGAGGTGGGTGGCATGTGGCATGGCATGGATCACAAATGGGACTTACCAGAAAGGCTAATGGAAAACATGATAGCCAGGGCCAGCATGCATACCCTGCCTGTACCTGAGGCAACACCAGAGAGCACCATGTAACACACACCTGCCTGCACCAGCAACCCTGAAGGACAGGAGACCGCACATGCCACTGATGTCCAATATGCATCCACACACATGAGCAGTGCTGGGGAAAAGGCCTCACCCAAGACACGGAATCTGGGCATGCATACTTCCACATGCAAAGGGCAGCAACCAGGCAAGAAAAAGTGATGACCACCAACTCCAACCATAAGCACAGAGTTCCACCCAAGCACATAATGTACCATTCCCCACCATACATATCACTATCACACATATATAACCCTGGTGCCATTATACGTAGGGCTACTATCACTGCCTTGGTGGCCACTAACAAGGTTGAGGTGGCCTGGGTTCCTAAGTTAACTGTAAACTGGTTCTTTCCCAAGATAATAAAATTGCACAGTGCCACCACCCAAAGTATATCTTTAAGTGGGTTAGATTAAACCTGGTACAACCCTCTGGGATGATGTACCCACCCAACAATCCCATAAGGCCACCCCAAGCATAATCCAATAAACATTTCCCCACATTCACACATTTTTCTAACTAGCTACTAATAATATGCTCAGAAGATAGGATTATGCAAAAACAACAACAGTCTATTTATAAGGGATGGGGTTAGGAAGGGTGAATTGGAGTAGAGATTAAGCTATTTACAATATTTATATGGTTTGATTTGGTTTGGGTTTAAATCAGATAAGCCACAATAATCATTTGTGCATTTTGTACTTTACCACTAAGCATCAATCACAATTGTACCCACCAACCTCTGAGGCAGTCAGATCCCTTGCTATCTATCTGGCTGGTTGCATTTAGAAAGTTAACACAGTTATTAAAATCCCACACTGGCACCAGTTTCCAGAACCATACAGAGTCCTGCAATTCTACATTTGTAGCCTGGGTACCCAGTAACTAAAGTTCTTATAAGTTGCAGGCCTGTGGTTCATTGCAGCTGTTGTTGGCCGGCTAGATGGGTCCCTTAAAGGAACAAGCAGATTCACTTGAAGTTGTTCTTTTGAACACACACTAACTGTAGTTTGTAGAACTTGGCCACACTGAACTGTTTACAAGTCCCTTCTTGTGCCACAGGGATGAACTCTGTATACTTACAGATTGGGAGCCATCATAGGTAGATCAGGATTAGACAGTACAAGGTAGAAATTAGTGCTTTCAGCAGGTGGACTCTGACTCTGGAGGTCAAGATGCAGGCAAAGCTAATAGCCAGCCCCCTATACTGACTGCAGGGATCTCACAGCTTTTGAGATGGAAACTCACACCTTTATTTCTGTTGGCAGTACTCCTTTCTGGGCTGAAATCACTTTCTGGATGAACAGACTGGGACCCAGGCTGGTATGTTTCAGACCCACGTCTGGGCTATACCCCACCCCAGGGGAAATGCATATGGCAGTGCCCTCGGTGGCACACTGCCAGGCAGTGTTCAAAGTCTAATCTGATAGATGCCTGACATTCAGCACATTTATCTATCAGCACATTTATACTTTCTGGTTTACTGACCTCTAACTATGGGCCAGTATGGCTGTCATGGTCCTTGTAGCTTTCAAACACAGACTTTCATCAGACTGGGTGCTTTCCTTCCTAATGCTAGGGTGACCCAATTGCTTACAGTCCATTTCAAACAAATCTGGATACTCTATCCCAGTTTAACCAGACAGAGCTTCAGGCAAGGCTCACTACCACTTAAGACAACTTGTACCAGACAGAGCTTGAGGCATGGTTCTCTACCCCTTAGCAGACTTTACTTGTTGGCAAAGCTGAACAGGAACTCTCTCACACTTGAGACACTTGATGTGTTAGCAAAACTGATCTTTGTAGCTCTCTTGGGCTCACCACAACACTAGTTCAGTCCCTTGTGGCTTTCTCTGGCACTTGCATCTCCCAACTGGACACAAAGTCATTCACTAGCTCTCACTGGCACTGTCCAGTACATTCTGCACAGCTGGAGAACCTCCTTTTTAGTCCTGTAGGTAATTTACAGTCACATCAGGCATCTCTTAGCACTGGACGCTTCTCTGGTCACTTGCTCACTTGTCCTTCCATTTCTTTGTTATGGTTAGATGCAGGGTGTAGACAGACAGTTACTTTCTAACTTGTTGGGCTATGCTGCCCCTTACAGATTTTTCAGACTTGAACTTATAAGTAAAGGTTTACTCACTCAGATCATTTGCAGAATGGCTTTCTTTTCTCTGCAGTTTCAGGCTTCATCAGCACTCTCACTACTAAGGCAGAATGTGAGTGCAAATCTCTCACAGCTGAAGGTTCAAGTTCACAAACATTTTTCCCAAAATGTGGAAAGGTGCTTGCCAGCCCTGAAGGACAATTTCTGGTAACCCCCAGGCTAGAGACTTCTGTTGCCTGAAGCCACTTGTCTCTCAGCAGATGGAAGGCCCCCTCTCCTGTGGAGGGGCTTGCACTGGATTGCTAGACCCATTCTGTTTGGTGGGGCTGGAGCCCCACCCCCATGGGGGACCCATTCTGAAACTCCTGCTCAGCTTGGAAAATACTGTATTTTATGGAGTCCATCTGAGGCTCGCAATTGGCTGAGACCACTCGCTGCTCCCACAGTAATTGGCTGAAAGCACTTGTCAGTCCACAAAATGAACATTCATTAGCCTCACTCGATGCACATTAGGCTCCCTGTTTTGGCACCTGAATTAGGTCCCTGCATTTTCCCATAAGCACTGGATAAAGTTCCCCAAGTCCCTGGCATTGTTTATTTATTTATCAAGTCTAGGATTACAAATACCATTGAGCCATGGCTCTTCTACAAAGGTTCCACGTCAGAGAAATACAAATTATGGGGAACATCAAGACAGACATTACAACAATGTGGACATTGCAAACAGAGTACAATTCAAGGGTAGCATTGTAACAAGGCAGCCAGCGGCATTTGTCAGAGAAAACAGACAACAGATAAGAAGTGCCAGAGTCATAGGGAGAGGGAAGAGGGGAGGGAGGGAGAAGGAATGTAGGAAGGGTGGCAAGAGGGTGAAAAGTGCAGCAGTGGGTATACCAAGATGTGAGGGTAGAATCCAGTGAGGATGGGAGGGGAGGGGGGTACAACTAGAGCAGAAAGGGAAGTGGAGAAACAAGGTTAAGTTGGGCAGTCGCAGGAGCTGTTGGTAGTGAGATAGTCCCAGAGCCTAGTTTTAAACATACCAATAGTTGGGGCAGAGGAGATGGTTGGGCTGAGGCCATTGAACCAGAGTGGCACTTGATAAGCAAAAGAGCGTTGTCCCTGTGAAGTGTGACAGTGGGGGACTTTCAGTAGCTGTAGCATGGATCTTCTAAGGCACCATTTGTTAATTCGGTGTTGTAACAGAGTTGAGACCCCAGACGCTGCAAGGCCAAGGTAGATTTTTTTCACCATGAAGCAGGTGAGAAACTTTATGCAGTTTGATAGTTGGAGCCAGCTGGTCTGAGTGTACAGGTCACATGTGGGGGTGAGACGGTGAGCACCAGTGATGAGCCAACATGCTTTATTTAAGGCAGTTGAGAGGCATCTAAGGGTTGTGGTTGTGGCCGAGCCATAAATGATGAGACCATTGTCTATTACAGAGATCACAGAGCTCAGGACTGCAACCTCCAAAGCTTCTGGCATGAGGTGTGATCTGTGTTTGTAGAGGAGACCAAGCTGTGTATAAGCAGCTGTAGCTACATTATCTACATGAAGTCCATAGTAGAGATTAGGATCAAGCTGTATCCCTAAGTATTTGAAGGACCACACCTGATCTAGAGTGTTCCCCTGGGTGGTGGAGATAGCCAAGTGGTGTAGCTTGTGTGGGTTATGAGAGCTGCAGAAGAGCATAGATTTGGTTTTCTTGTCATTGAGGACCAGTTTATGATTAAGAAACCATGTCTCTACAGAACTGAAACCAAGTTGAAGGTTGTGTTGAAGAGTTGCAGGATCTTTGTGAGTAGAGAATACAACAGCATCATCAGCATATAGTATGATCTGCTCAGAGCAGTGGTAAGGGAGGGAGTTTAAGAAAAGGCTAAAAGGAGGGGTCCCAGTATGGATCCTGTGGGACACCCGAGCGAACAGACAGGGTGTTAGAAAGAGCGGTTAGAAAGAGCGTCCGCAATTTTTACTCTCTGCGACCGGTTTTCTAAGTAGCTTTTAAACCAGAGAGAAGAGTCAGGTGATAGCCCGGCATTCAGTAGTTGGTGTATTAGTAGTCCATGGTGTACTGTATCAAAGGCCTTGGAGGTTGACGGCCCATGAGAAGGCGTTGTCAAGGGATTTGTGCAAAGCTCCAGTGAACTCAAGAAGGGCTGTGGTGGTGCTGTGACCTTTCCAGAAGCCGTGTTGTTGTGGACAGGGTATATTGTATTTATCCAAGTGGTCGGTAAGTTGATCAGCCACGAAGCGCTCTAGTGCCTTAGAGAGTGGGGGCAGTATGGAGATAGGGCGATAATTTGAGTGAATCGTCTTGTCCCCACTTTTATGGATGGGTGTCATGGTGGCTGTTTTCCATAGGTCTGGGAATTTTCCACAGCTGAGAGAGAGGTTTAGGATTTTTGTTAATGGATGAATTACCTCATCGAGGGTGAGCAACAGAAGCTTAAGGTCCAGGGTGTTGCTACTAGATCTAGATTTGGAGATAGCTGCAGTAATATAGCGGCAAGCTTCATTCAGCCTTACATTCCTGAAGTAGAAGAGGGGATGGTTAGACTGAGGGGCTGAGGTATTTAGGAAGTAGGCCCTGTTTTCGAAAAAGTCATTGGGTAGAACAGCACTAAGGTATGAAAAAGCCATGTTAAAGATGTTTGCGATCACCTTGGGGTCAAGGGTTGAGGATCCATCAACCATTAACATGGCTGGAGAGGTTTTTTGGCTGCTTCCCTGTGACATCCTTGATATTGTCCCAGAAAGCACGACCATTTCCCCACGTATTGGTGAGAGTGTCTTTGTAATAGGTGGATTTCATTAGCCGTATGGCTTTTGTGCAGGCATTTCATGCTTGTTTGTAATTTTGGATGTCCAGTTATTTGCCAGTGGCCCTGGCCACTGCCCAGAGGTGATCTCTTAGTTTCAGCTGTGAGAGAAGAGCAGTGGTGACCTATGGGTTAGAGAGAGATTTTGTTTTGCGCCTTTTAGCAGGGGCAAAGAGGTCGCAGGCTTTGTTGAAAATTGAGATGAAGTGATCAAGAGCTGTTAACATCTGCTGTTTGCTAGATGGGTAGCCAGTCTTGTAGAAGCAGGTGTTGTTTGAGATGTGGAAGTTTTCCACAAGGAAGGACTCTGCTAGTGATAATTTTGGGGGGGGGGGGGAGGCTTAAGGAATTTGTTAGACCATGCACACGTCACTGGGGAGTGGTCATTGAGTGAGTCTGGGAGAATGGTATTACAAGAAATCCTTGTGGGGTGAGTGGTGAGGACCCAATCCAAGAGGGTACTGGTGCCAGTCTTGTAGTTAATCCTAGTAGGGGAGTTTATCATTTGCGTGAGGTTAGCATCTGAGATGGAGTCTTTATAGGCACTGGCACTCAATGCTAACCAGTTTATGTTGAAATCTCCTAGTAGAATAAGTTCAGCTTCAGGAGGCTGAGAGTTGATAAAGTTCAGGACGGCATTGAATCCATGTTTAGGGTCCCTGGGTGGGATGTATATGGAGACAATAGTCAGGGCTTTATGGTTGGGACCTAGGACGATTTTTATTGGCAGAATCTGGGCTGAGGCAGAAAGTGATGGAGTTGCTACAGGGTGCCAAGACAGGGAGTCTTTGATATAGATTGCGCAACCACCACCTTTTTTTGGATATCCGGTCCAGCCTGTGGACATTGTAGCCCTGTATTGTTACTGCTGAGTCAGGAACTTTAGGTGTCAGCCAAGTTTCCACCTCTGCAAGGATGTCAGGGTTGTGTTGGCATATGAAGGCTTGGAGTGCATCAAACTTTGGTAGTAGGCTGCAGATATTAATGGTTGCAAGGATAAGGGCACCTGGAGTTTGTGTGTGGCCTGAGCTTCTAGGGCCAGGATTGGGATGGACGCTGCCTGAGATGAGAAGGAGGAGGAGTAGGAGTTTTAAGGAGCAGAGTCGCAGCTCTTTGAGAGATAGTTTTGATTGTTGTTTCCTGGAGTAGAAGTTGCAAGGTTCCAGGCGGTGTCCCATATGGACTGCAAGGTGGTACAGTGTAGAGAGGTGGCCACACTTGTTGAGAGTAGTAGTCGGGTTAAGTAACCAGGAATATTCAAGCGGTGCACCAAGCACAAGTCTCCGAGTGGAAGTGGAGAGTTCCTTGGGTAGCAGTGGAAATCAGGTAGAGGTGTGGCGGGGTGGGGTGGGGGTGGGGTGGCTAGGACCAGGAAGAGAGAAGAGGGGGGCCAGGGCAAGGAGGAGGAGGAGAGGCGAGAGAAAGGCAGAGAGAGCTTACATGGCTTACGTACTAGATAAAGAGATAGAGATATAGCCCTCTAGTGGTGAGAGGATATAATCTGCTAATGGAAAAATCAACAGTTAAAAAAAAAACAACAACTCTAAATTCACTTCTAATATCAAGTCAGAACTTAAAATGACTGTAAGGATTAAACAAATTATTAAACCCTAGCACATAAATTCAACTAGAGACACAGAGGGAGATACAGTAGTTAGAGGTGTGTTCAGCAGGAGATGGTGTGGGCCACTTGGAAATCAGCTTCCACTGGTACCAAATCCAAAAGTCAGGGCTAGTACCTTGCAGTACAGAGGATTTCTGAAAAACTGTTTAGGTTCCAGAAATTGAGGGGTCCGTGGCCTGGTCAAGGCACGCTAGATCCCTGAAATAAAGTAGAAAAACAGGATTTTTAAAGGCTGGAGAAGTAGGCTGGTTACATCAGAACAAAGAGAATAATATAAGTGGGCAGGGTCAGACAGCAAAGCAGACGGTGTGGGGGAGGAGGAGAGAGGAGAGAGGTTGCAGGGCAGATAGCAAAAGAAGGATTTACACAGTCAAGGAAATTCACTTCTAATATCAACTCAGAACTTAAAATGACCGTAAGGATTAAACAAATTATTAAACCCTAGCACATAAATTCAACTAGAGACACAGAGGGAAATACAGTAGTTAGAGGTGTGTTCAGCAGGAGATGGTGTGGGCCACTTGGAAATCAGCTTTGCTGCCCAGATTGAACATTTTATTTCCGTCTTTAGCCTGTCACTGCTTTTGAAATATAGAGCTACCTTGTTGCAGGTAGGCAATTCATCTGGGTCCTAAATGTTTAGCTCTGGTGAAGCCAGGATAACCTCATTTACCTATTGTCCCTCATTAATTTATAGCCCCTAATAGTGTCCTGATAAGCGTTCACCAGAATCTACTTTATATACATTTATTTACACACTCTTGTGCCTGTCGCTAGCACCCATATTTTAACTGTCATTTTGCTAGGACAGATGGCTCAGCCATATTCATGGACTCACCTAGGGTTCTCATTAATATTCATGAGCCCTCCTTTTGTAATGCTCATAGCACTTCTTATTTATTAAATACAGAGGGCTCTCCTGGCCCTGGGTGAGGTCACCAGTCCCCGCACTTCCCGAAACAAGGATCGGTATCACCAAACTTTCTCCTGCTTGACCACAAAGTCTGTGGTCAGGAAATCAAAGGTGCAGTTTTGTGCATGCATGATCCCCACCAGACCCAGAGTACCAGCACAACCAGCGGAGAATCACAATCCTGCTTTTGAATCCAGGATGGGCCAAACAAAGCAATGGGGCTGTCCTGGAGATACCTGAGGCACATTGTTGGACTTGAGCTGTGGCTGTGAGACAGGGAACACTTCAGGAGACCCAGCAGGCCTCAGGAGACAGATGGAAGCAATGGGAGAACAGGCTGAAAGGTAAGACCCCATTTGGAGAGGGTTATACATATATCCCCCCACATGTAACTGTCCACCATGTAGATCCCCTCAACACATATTTCCCCTCACCACATATACTCCCCAAGCACAGACACCAATCCCCATGCCCTTGCCATGGGCAGTGTGGCACTCAGGGTGGGGCATCATCATAGCGCCACACCAGCCCCCTTCCCTGGCATCTGAATATCCCCTGCACAAGTCCATGCTGTGCTGACTGTCCAGACAGAGAATTTGCTCCTCACCCCTGGAAGGCTCCACCTCCCCGGTCACCTGGTGGTACATCCCCCTGTCCATCCTGTGGCATGGGTAGCTGATGCTGCACAGCTATGTTGTGAAGCACTGCACATGCTTTGAATTTTCTGCATGCCTTTTCTGGGGCAAGCGTCATTATGCCACCTGTCAGATCAAGGCACCAGAATGGTATCTTCAGTAGCCCTATCATTCTCTCAATCATGGACCTGTGGGCCTCACTGTATGCCTCCTCCACTGCTCCATGTGTCTTCAGGTACAGTGTCATCAGTTATGGCTATAGTGGATATCTGTTGTCACCTATGCAGTGGGTAAACAACAGGGTTAGTACCGTGCAGCTGCCAGGCATCCACCAGTGTACCACCTCTGTAGAATACAGATTCTCACCTATTACCATCCAACCCTGCACCCATGGGCACCAAGGAGAGCATTCAGCCTAGACCCATCGCAGATATAGGCATCATGGCATTATCCTGGGTGCCTGGCACATACATTAGTGATGATTTTCACAGAATCACAGACTGTCTAGCAGTTGATGCTGTAATATCCTTTTGGTTACTGTATGTCTCCTCATCCATACATGTCCACAGGATCACCACATGTATCTGTCAATAGCCCTCAGTACATTGGGCATGCAATGAGTAGTCTGGAATGCCTCCTTCATGGATCATATGCCAGCCTGTGTGGTGGGAAATGTTATGTGCTCAAGTACACACAGGAGCAAGACATCAGTGACCTGGTTCAGTTTCTTGGACATGGAGGACTGGCTAGTGCCTGTGAAATCCTTGCCACCCTCTGGAAGGAACCTGTGGCATAGTACACCAATGCATATGGCACCTTTGTCTTGATGACATTGCCCACGACTGACAGATATTTGGGACCACATGAGCATGGACCATGTCACACAGCTATGTGATCATTGAAGGGCCTAAATGGAGACTCTCAAGAGAGTATATGACCTGGAAGGTATTGGCATCCAAGAAATCAAAGAAATGGCCAGCCAGCCTATTAACTTTGTCAGCAAATGTTCTTTATTGTCTATATTTCATTATATTCTTGACAATAGGTCCCAGTATCCCAATGTTTCACCTCAACAGGCATCTTCAAGAGTAGGATCTAATTATAATCAATACATAAATTGTTTTTTATTACAAACTGTAGTCAGTGAACATATCACACTTCTATATTAATAAAATATAATCAATTTTGGTACGTGTCCAGAGAGCACGACTGCCATAGTCTGCCACTCAACTCTTATCTTCAAAGGTATTATAGACATGCTATAGTCACTCTTATTTATCTTACAATAACTTTAACAGTTGGTTACCACTTGGGCTAGGGGCCATGAGCATTAACACCTTGAGGCACTCCGGTGTTAGCCTCAAGCAATTTTTCATGTGCCAAGCTTATTATTTAAGTCTCTCTTTATACCAAGCCTCATTTAGCAAACACTTTCTAAAATCATATAGGTTTTATCTAATCAAATGTTATCAAGTTGGGAATTACCCACATACCTAAATTCATCTGTTATATAGTAAAGGCACTACAGACTGTGTTGTGCAGGGCTGGAGGCATCTTGTTTTGCTGGTATACAAGTTAGAAAAAAAAAGTTAGCAGCAAATACCAGATTGCCCTTGCATTGTTTTACTTAATAAAATAAAAAAATAACATTAAATGGCATGCAGACCTGTTTGTCACAATTTATTTATATAATCCCACTTTATAGTTTCACTCATTTCTATTCATCCTGTAACACAATATAACCATATTCAAAGGGTGCACATATCCATGCATTTTGGGTGCACATATCCATGCATTTTGGATGCATTTTGGGATGAAGAACCCAAGGAGGACTTACCAGCTAGGGGGAGTGCAGCTAGCCCAGACAGAGGAGGAGAAGGATCTGGGTGTGCTCATCACAGGGTCAATGAACAACTCGGCACAGTGTAGGAAGGCAGCTGCAAAGGCCAACAAAATGCTGGGTTGTATTGCAAGGGGTATATCCTCAAGGAGGGAGGAGGTGATTCTGCCACTGTATAGGTCATTAGTTAGACCACACCTGGGTACTGCGTGCAGTTCTGGTGTCCGTATCTGAAAAGGGACATTAAGTTACTGGAGGGAGTGCAGCGCAGGGCGACAAAGATGATCAAGGGTCTGGGGGACTTATCATATGAGGGGAGGTTGAAGGAGTTGAACATGTACTCACTGGAGGAGAGGAGAGACAGGGGGGACATGATTGAAACCTTTAAATACATGAAAGGAATAAACAAGACAGGTACAGAGGGCTGTTCAAAGTAAGGAGGGAGGGCCACCAGGGGCCATGATATGAGACTGGGCGAGGAAGGTTCAGGAGGAGATGAGGAGACACTTTTTACAGAGAGGGTGGTGGCTGGGTGGAATCACGTTACCTGCAGAAGTGGTATGCAGTAGAACAGTGGACTGCTTCAAACGAGGATGGGACAGGACAAGGGGAAGGGTTAATGAAGGGGAAGGGTGGAAGGGAGGGGCAGCTGCAGAATAAGGGGTGCTAGCTGCACATTCGAGCAGACTTGATAGACCTCTAGGTCTTTATCTGCTGGCAAATTTCGTATGTTCGTATGTTCGTATATCCTTAATTTTACTTATCCAAAAAAGATAGTAAGTCTTCTCAAAGATGTATAAGAGTTGCTCAGTTTGATAAAAAATGCTGGCTGCTCTTACCTCCACAAGCACTGTATATAGTATCTACTCCAGTCAGCTACAGTGTGCTTAGATGCTGGTTGTGATGTCACTCCCTTTTGACCTCCTGTATGCGCTGGTTGACCTCCCACCTCTCCATATGAATAAACTTAAAAAAGTCCTTTTTCTTCTTAAAGACATCACCAAAGCTAATTTATAGGAATTACTAAACACATTGAGAGTCCTTTTAGACAGAATAAGAATAACGTTTTAATACATACCTGCAAGGTATAATACATTTGAAGACTGAGTCCCTGAACAGTAATTTGTCCCTAATTCTATCATCAGTCTTTTTTGTTGTCAGCTTGTAAGCCAACACAGGCTATCTTTATGAACTCTTGAAAAACACTGTTAACAGAGGCCATGTGGCTGAGAACTATCAACTCCAGTGACAATCAGAGAATTATATTTGGCCCTTTAAAAAAAAAATTGTGACACAGGTAGCAGCCATCTAAGCTCTGATTTTTCAAAGCTTTCTAAATCTTTTTTCATTTAATTTTTTATTTCCTATCATTACAAACATAAGTGATTAATGCTTTGACCCTGACGTAGAGGGGCTCAGTCTAACCTTTGTGCACTACCCTGACAGTTTACATATGCAGAGCCTTGGGGTGGAAAGCACCTACCATGTTATCAATGGTGGTATGTTTACAGTTACTAGGCATCCCTGCCTTTACTGGATTGGTCCTCCATTCCCCCTGACCACACAGGAAGTAACTGCAGTTCCATCCCTCGGCCTGCTTTACTATATAAACTACTCTACATCTAAGCACACTGTAGCAGACTGGAGTAGGCACTATATACAGCACTAGTGGAGGTAAGAGCAGCCAGCATTTTTTATCAAGCTGAGCAACTCTAATGCACCATTGCCTACACAGTTAGTGACACTGGAAACAGTAGAAGGGTTCAAGAAGGGTTGAGACAGGCATGGGGGCAGGGTAAAGGAAAGGGGTCAGGCAAACACCACTATGGACCTTGGGGGGGAAGGGGAGAAAACTACGGGGGAGGGGTAGCACAGTTACTGTGCGTAAACTGTGAACTGTATCAGGTAGACATGAGAGACCAATAGGTCTATTCTGCCGGCAACAAAGTATGTATGCATGTATGTATGTATGTATGTTTTGAGAAAGCTTACTATTAAGGATACAATACTTGAAGCAACATCCCATTGTGTTAGACAGAAAAGGAAGTGCAAAAGAAGAAGGAAACCACTTTGGTTCTCAAATACAGTAGCAGAAAAGGTCAGAGCCAAAAGGCTGGCCTTCAGAAAATATAAGGGAACACAGCGGGATGAAGATAGGGAGGCATACCAAACTGCCCTAAGGGAAGCAGGTAAGGCAGTAAGGCAGGCAAAGTCCCAAACTGAGGAAACACTAGCACGAACAGTAAAGAAGGTGACAAGACTTTCTATAGATACATTAGTGAAAGGAGAAAGTCCAGAGGGGTATTGCTAAGCTTAATGGAGAAAAGGGAGCATGTGAGGAGGAGGACCCTGTAAAGGCATCTATCCTAAATAGATACTTTTGCTCAGTATTTACTGAAGAGAAGGTAGGGCAGGGCCCACAGCTCAGCATCATGGACACAGGGGAGGAGGTGAGCACTACTCCCTTCACAAAAGAAAGGGTCCTACAAGAGCTTGCTAAGCTCAGGGTGGATAAGGCAATGGGACCTGATGGCATACATCCCAGGGTACTAAGGAGCTAAAGGAGGAACTAGCAGAGCCATTAGCAGAATTGTTTAGTGAGTCTCTGAGCACAGGAGAGGTCCCAGAAGACTGGAGAAGGGCTCATGTGATCCCACTCCACAAGAGTGGTAGCAGGGAGGAGGCGGGGAACTACAGACCGGTCAGTCTTACCTCAGTAGTGGGCAAGATTATGAGGCACTCCTTAAGGAAAGGATAGTGCAACACCTGGAATCCATAGGGCACAGGATCCAAGACAGCATGGGTTTACAAAGGAAGGTCCTGTCAAACTAATCTCATAGATTTCTTTGACTGGGTAACCAGAGTGTGGACCAAGGGGAGCAGTTGATGTCGCCTACCTTGACTTCAGCAAAGCTTTTGACACTGTTCCACATAGAAGATTGATAAATAAGCTAGGTAGGCTCTGGGTGGTCAGAAGTTGGTCAACTGGGTGGCAAACTGGTTGACTGGCAGAAAACAGAGAGTGGTGGTAAATGGTATACAGTCAGAAGAGATGCAAGTCACAAGTGGGGTACCTCAGGATCAGTCCTGGGGCCAGTCCTATTCAACATCTTCATTAGTGACCTCGCAGATGGACTAGAGGGTAAGGCTTGTCTGTTTGCAGATGACACCAAGATCTGCAACAGAGTAGATGATCCAGATGGGGTGGGCAGAATGAGAAGAGATCTGGATAAACTAGCAGAATGGTCAGAAGAGTGGCAACTGGGATTTAATGCAAAGAAGTGCAAAATCATGCACATAGGGAAGAGAAACCCTGAAGCCACTTATAGGCTGGGAGGAGTTGCTAGCAGTCACAAAGGAAGAAAGAGACTTGGGCATCATCATCACTGATGACCTAAAATCATCCAAGCAGACCTCTAAAGCAGTAGGTAAGGCTAGGGGGTGTTAGGGTGTAGTAGGGGTATCACAAGTCGTAAGAGGAGGTAATAATCCCTCTGTACAAGACATTGGTTAGGCCCCATCTGGAGTACTCGTGCAGTATTGGAGGCCACACCTTCACAAGGACATTAACCAAATTGAGGCAGTCCAGAGAGGGCAACCAAAATGGTGCAGGGACTGCATCAGAAGACATATGAGGACAGATTAATGGAGCTCAATATGTATACCCTTGAGCAAAGGCGGGAGAGAGTGATATGATCGAGACATTCAAACACCTTAAGGGCATAAACAAGGTGAAAGAGTCTAACATGTTTAAATATAAGAAAAATAGCAGGACAAGAGGACACAGCATGAGATTAGAGGGAGGCCGATTAAGGGGGAATGTGAGGAAATTCTTTTTCACAGAAAGGGTGGTAGATGCATGGAATGGCTTACCACAAGAAGTGGTGGCTATGAATACAGTGCAGGGCTTCAAACAGGCATGGGATAGGCATAAGGGAGCAATACAAATGACTATGAATAGATAGGTCACTGACAGAGCAAAGGCCGATGGCACATTTATAAGGTAGAAAAAGAAATGGGCAGACTGGATGGGCCTTGCGGTCCTTATCTGCCGTCAACTTCTATGTTTCTATGTTTCTATGTTTCTATCATACATGCAGCCTAACAAACGTGTTTGTGTGCAGGAAGAGTTTGACTTGTAAAACTAACAGCTGCAAACAGACTTGGAACTGGGTGACGTGAGTTTTAAATCAGAATGAAGCTGAAAAAATAGAATTGGTAAAGAACAGGTTCTAAAAAGTTTCAAACAACTATAAGCATTGATTTGTTATTTCTGTTTATGCAGCTATGAAGGACCAGAAATGGCCCAAAACTGCTTGAGTAGCTCTGAGGGCACATAAGTGTTTTATTACAAAGGTAGATTATACACCCAACCTTAAGTGACGCTAAAGCCTGCTGACTCTTATTTGGATAAGTAAAATTAAGGATATGTGCACTCTTTAAATATAATTATACTGTGTTACATGATGAATAGAAACAAATGAAATTATAAAGTGGGATTATATAAATAAACAGACTGGGAGACTATGACATCCTCTGTGACCAGGGAACAGAGGTTGTTGGATGTCTTTCAAGACGCGTTCCTAACTCAGCAGGTGAGGGAACCGACCAGGGAGGCACGGGTACTGGATGTGGTCCTGGCAGACAGTGACCAGATTGGGGGCCTGGAGGTAAGGGACTCATTGGCGGGGAGTGACCATGCCACGGTCTGGTTCTGCCTGGACCTAGGGAGGGTAGGAGCTGCACAAAGACGGAAGTAACCCACTTCAGGGGGCGGATCTTAAGGAAATGGGAAGGATGATTAGGAGCATTTGGATGGGATTAGTCAGACATGGGCGCTGATAGTAGGTGGTAAATCATCAGGAGAGGGTGCAGGATGCTACCAGCACCTGTGCAAGGTAAGACGAAAATGTGATAGGGCCCAAAAACCCTGCTGGTGGACCAGGAGGTCAGGAAGGTTGAGGGAAAGAAGGCAGCCTATAAGCAATTCAAGTGCTCAAGGAGTGAAAGAGATCGAGGGGAGTACGAGCTGATGGCTAGAAGGGCCACTAGGGTGGTGAGGGCAGCTAAGGTAAGGAAGGAGCAGAACCTGGCCAGGGAAGTAGGAGAGGGAACAAGGGGTTCTTTAGATACATTGGGGAAAAATGAAGGGTGAAGGGGCAGATTAGCAGGATTAAATCAGGGGAGAGATGGGCACAAGACCCAGGGGCAGGCTGAGGTACTAAATGGGTACTTCCTGGAGTTTCACCAAGGAAAATGGGGTGCTGCATCATGCATGGGAGGAGACAGAGATACTGAGGAGGGGGGGACCCTTACCGATCGGCGGGTCTGGGGAGGGGGGGAGGCATCACTGGCAGGAGGGGGGAGGGCTAAGCAGGGAGAAGAGGTACTGGAAGTGGAAATCACAGCAGAGAGAGTGAGGGAAGCCCTCATCTCCCTTAAGATGGAGAAAGCACCGGGGCTGGATAAATTACATCCCAGAGTGCTGAAAGAACTTGCGGATGTCCTGGCAAAACCCCTGGCGGAGCTTTTCACCATCTCTCTGAGGACAGGGTGGGTGCCCCAGGACTGAAAGGTGGTGCATATAGTGCCTATTCACAAGGGGGGATCAAGGGAGGTGACAGGGAACTACAGGCCTGTCAGCCTGACATCGGTGGTGGGCAAGGTGATGGAGGGCATTGTCAAGGAGAGGCTAGGGGGGAACCTGGATAAGTCAGGGTGCCTGGACGATAGACAGCATGGATTCATCCCGGGGAAATCATGTCAGACAAACCTGGTGGAGTGCTATGACTGGGTGACAAGTGCCTTGGACCTGGGTAGACTAGTGGACATCCTCTTTCTAGACTTCAGCAAGGCAATTGACTCTGTTCCTCACGTGGGCCTGTTGGATAAGCTGGGAGAAATGGGGTGGGAACCAGATGATCAGATGGATAGGCAATTGGTTTCCAGGACCGGACCCAGAGGGTCGAAGTTGGCGGATAGTCTCATCCCAAGGAGGGTCATTAGTGGGTCCCACAGGATCAGCCCTTGGGCCCCTTCTGTTCAATGCCTATGTCTCTGACATAAGGACAGGAATCAGGAGTGAGATGAGTCTCTTTGTGGATGACTCAAACTGGGGGCAGTGGTGGATGGGGTGGAGGGGAAGGTGGCCCTACAGGGGACCTGGAGGCTCTGGAAAGATGGTCTAGAAAGTGGAAGCTGAGGTTCAATGCAGGAAATGCAAGGTACTCCACCTGGGGGCCAGAAACCCGGGTCAAGTGTACACCCTGGGGGGGGGAATGCTACAAGTCTCGATGGCGGAGAGGGACCTGGGGGTGGTGGTGCATGTCAAGATGAACAGCTCTGAGACTTGTAGGAGGGCAGCAGCCAAGGCCAACAGGATGCTGGGATGCATCGCTAGGGGGATCACCTCCAGAAGGAGGGAAGTGATACTCCCTCTGTATAACTGCTTGGTGAGGCCACACCTTGAGTACTGCGTGCAGTTTTGGAGGCCACACTTAAAGAGGGACATTAACCTCCTGGAGAGGGTCCAGAGGAGGGCAACCAAAATGATTTGGGGCTTGGGGGACAGGACCAATGAGGAGAGGCTCGAAGAGCTAAATATGTACACATTGGAAGAGAGAAGGGACCGGGGGGACATGATAGAGGTCTTCAGGTACATGAAGAGGGTAAATAGGGGAGGAACAGTCAGGGTGCTTCGAAGGAAGGAGGAGGGGGCCACTAGAGGGCATGGGTGGAAGGGGGAAGATTCAGGGAGAAAGGAGGAGGTGCTACTTCACTGAGAGGGTGGTGGAGCCATGGAATGCGCTGCCTAGGGGGCTGGTGGAGGCAGAGACAGTGGAGGGGTTCAAGAGGGGGTGGGACAGGTACAGGGGAAGGGTTCTGGAAGCAAAATCCAATGCAGCAAGAATATCCGGAACTGGGAAGGGAGAAGCCAGAGAAGGCGAGGAGGCTGCAAGGTCAGCACCCAGGGTGGGGGCTGACCAAACGAGCAGACACGAAAGACCGTTAGGCCTATTCTGCTGGCATTTTAGTATGTTAGTATGTTAGTAACTGTGACAAACAGGTCAACATGTCATTTAATGTTAATTTTTTTATCAAGTAAAACAATACAAGGCAATCTTGTATGTGATGCTAACTTTACCCATTTTTTCTGACTCATACCATAGCAAAACAAGATGCCTCCAGTCCTGCACAACACAGTCTGTAGTACCTTTGCTATATAACAGATGAATTTAGGTATGTGGGTAATTCCCAACTTGGTAACATTTGATTAGATAAAACCTATATGATTTTAGAAGGTGTTTGCTAAATGAGGCTTAGTATAAAGAGTGACTTAGACAAATAATAAGCTTGGCACATAATAAATTGCTTGAGGCTAACACCGGAGTGCCTCAAGGGGTTAATGCTCATGGCCCCTAGCCCAAGTGGTAACCAACTGTTAAAGTTATTGTAAGATAAATAAGAGTGACTATAGCATGTCTATAATACCTTTGAAGATAAGAGTTGAGTGGCAGACTATGGCAGTCGTACTCTCTGGACATGTACCAAAATTGATTATATTTTATTAATACAGAAGTGTGATATGTTCCATGACTACAGTTTATAATAAAACAATTTATGTATTGATTATCTTTTTTTTTTTTTTTTTTTAAACAGGAGAGACACACTAAGCTGAAAGCCTGTTTACAGGTGTGACCTTGGAGCACAAGGAAGTAAAGGACTTGCTCAGGGTCACACAGTATGCAAGTGGGGGCTGTGGGATTCAATCTCAGGTCTCCAGGTTTGCAGCTCAGAGCCTTAAACCACTGTGCTATACTGCCTCCTTGCTTCCTCTGGCCATGGCCCTGGCAGAAATGCTGCAAACATGTCCCATGCAGAAATGAGCCATTTTAATTAAAACTAGATCCTACCCTTGAAGAAACATGATGGGGTGAAATGTTCGGATACTAGGATCTTTTGTCAAGAATATGAAGAAATACAGATAATAAAGAGCATTTGTTGAAAAAGTTAACAAGTGTGGCTGGCCATTTCTTTGATTTCTTATATCTACTCCTCCCACCAGCCCCCACGTGACCTACGATCTTATTGGGAGGAAACCCACATTTACTTGACTTTTTGGGTATTGGCATCCAGCCGTGACCGGAATACACATGGCCATGGATGTGCACTCAGTGCCTGCTCATTTTCCCTGTTGCCATCTAGAACAAGGACATTTAGTAGTAGCCCTAGGCACATCCTCTGTAACCCAGTGGAGTGGCCCTGGAACAACTGCTAGGCGTTGTGTGTCATATGTCCATACATGCTTCCTCTGGCCATGGCCCTAACAGGAATGCTGCACAGAAGTCCCATGCATAAATGAGACATTTTAAAATGGCATGTGCATGGGCATTGCCAGCTCATTCCTGAACATTCATGTGGGTGAGATAGTGGCTACAAGTGTCTCTGCAAGCTCCGCGGGGAGAGTCAGGGAGAATCACCAGAAACTTTGAAGGATGTCCAAACTAACTTACCAGGACTGAGAGGAGGGGGGGCTGCCTGAGAGGTGAAGGAGCTGGGGCAGGTATGTATGAAACAGGCAAGGGGTGAGGAAATATGCATGCTATGTGTTGTGTTTACTGTGTCAGTGATGTTGTTCTATTATTTATGTTTCCACAGGACTTCCATGGCAGGCCTGAAAGATTCATCCCTGAGCTGCAGAAGCAGCCTAAAGGGGTGGTGGCAGAGGTGGTGGCCAGGTGGGCTAGGTAGGCACTACATCATCCGGACTGACTGTGCTGGCATGCAGGCAGCCAGGGTACCTACTAGAAAGATTATGTGTGGGCATACTGGGCCATGACTGAGCAATCTATAGTAAGTGGCGTTTTGGGGGAGAGGGCCCTGTGTGTTGGCTATGTTCTGCTGTGGCCCTGCATGTGCACCCAGCTCACGCCTGTCCTCTGTGTTCCTCTCATTCCAGGGGTATCATGGCCACTACGGTGCTTTGTGTTCATGGAGATGATGAACACTCTGTCAATGCTGATGGGCTCTAGCAATGATTCACAGGAAGAAGAAGAGGATTACGTGGCAGTCCATACTCCAGTCACTGTCCCAAGGGTTGCAGTAAATGCTAATGTGTGTTATATTTGTATGTCTTTGTATCTATTTTCCTGTTCATTGACAGAAACATACCATTTTGATATGTACCCTTGCCATGCACAGGGATAGCTGTGGCCTTTAGAGTAAACTGTATTTTGCAACAGGCAATGTATGTTAATGTATGTCATGTGCCCAAGTCTTTCTTCCAGTCAGCAGTGGCATGCTGCTGGTCTTAATGTCAAGCCCACGGGGGATTTAATGTGTCCTGCTTGGGGGAACTGCTAGCCATGGATCTTAGTGCCATCCAGGTGGCTGTGTTGGGGAATGGCTTCTGTGAGGTGAGGTAAGACTTGTGAAAAAAATGCAGTTATCACTCGGTGCAAAATTACTGCATCATCGATAACTGCTGCTTGGTTCACAGGGAGAACACTTTGGAAGTGCATGCATGTGAAAAGTGTAGCATGTGTCAGTTTGGTCACCCTGTTATTATTAATGGAATGGAGAGAAAAGGGAATTTTTGGGATGTTTGTGATAAAATTCTGATGAAACACTGAATTGTAAGTCTGACTGATCTGATACATACTGCCGGATGCTCACAATAAAAGAAGTTGTGGTAAGGAAACCTACTTAGTGTGCTTACACTTATCTGTTGTGCTGCTGCTTTCTGTTCTATGAGGCAGTCTCTTGCTTAGAACATTAAGGCAGGAGGGTGCAACATGGGGCTACCTACATGATCAGTGCTATATAGGACAACAGCTAGGAAGGCAGGCTTGAGGTCCTGAAGATGTTCAGATTGGATAAAAGGAGATTCAGAAAAGGTGAATAATCTCAGTCTTTTGTATACTTCAGGGTATCTAGGAAATCTGTTGGAGATGTTTAATCTTGAGTCCAACAGCAGGACATGGGGTTACACCCTGAAGCTCTGGAGTGGTAAATATAGTGGTAATTTTAGAATGGCAAAGCAAGGCAAATTTTATTTAAAGATGCCCAATCCCTGAGGCTCTGGGAGCCGTACAGAAAAACAAACCAGCAAGAGAAAACTCATCAATAAATAGCAACAGTATTTAAAAATACACTAATAAACAAATGAAAACTCAGTAAATAAATAGAAGAACATCAGGGACATGCAATATAAATAGTCAGAACAGGGTGATATTTATACAACAGGGTCAAGAAAAGCCTACATAAAAAGGAAGGCCTTTAGATGTGCCTTGAATGCCTCTGCCGAGGGGGCCTCCCTTACAGATGCAGGGAACGAATCCTGCAAGATGGGGCCGGTGACACTAAAAGCTTGTCGCCAGCCATTTTTAACCTCATCCTGGGAATCACAGGGAGGCCCCATGAGGAGTAATGGAGGGAGCAGACTGAGGTAGCAGGTGTAAGAAGGTCCACCAGATAACCCAGACCCAGGCCATGTAGGGCCTTTGAGCAGGCCCACCTTAAGGAGGACCCTCCATCTAACTGGCAGCCAGTGCAGTTCACGCAGTGCCAGGGTGACACAAAAATATTTAGACTGACCTGTCAGCAACCTGGCAGCTGCATTCTTCATTAGCTGAAGCCAGTGGAGGGTACCTCTTGAGACCCAGAGGTAGAGCACATTACAGTAATCAAGCCTCGACATCATGAAGGCATACACCAAGGTAGGGAGATCCAGGGGTGGAACTAGGAGCTTAATCCAGGTGATATTCCTCAGGTGATAAAAACTGGTACAGACAGCGGCCGACACCTGAGCTTCACGTGTCAGTCCACTGTCCAGAATAATGCCTAGGTTATGCACCCTAGAGGAGGCCTTTAAAGGCACAGATCCCAGGATAAGTCCTGTCTCTGTGCCCAAGGCCATCCTATCACGCCCTCTGTTTGACTCCACTACCAGTACCTCCATCTTGTCGGGATTCAGTTGCAACCAGCTGGAGGCCATCCAGTCATTTATTTCAGCAAGGCAGTTGTTAAGCACATCCACTGCATTGGGGCAAAAGAAAGATACAACTGGGTATCATCGACATAGCAATGAAAACCCAAGCTGTACTTCCTAATGAACCTTCCCAAGGGCAGCATTTACATGGCGAACAACATTGGTGACAAGACCGAACTCTGAGGTACTCCACAAGACAGGAAGCTAAGGAAGGAGGAGAAATTCCCCATCACTACCCTTTGCCTGCTATTTGTGAGAAAGGACTCAGGCCAGCAGATGACTGTGCCGGTGAGTCCCAAAAATTCCCTCAGGCAGTAAAGTAACACACAATGGTCCACCGTGTCAAAAACTGAAGAGAGATCAAGGAGAATGAGAATTGTCCCCTCCTGTCAATCTCTTGCCCTGAGAAGGTCATTGTGCACCTGAACTAATGTGATTTCTGTGCTATGCCTTGCCCGAAATCCAGACTAGAGGGACTCATATAGATCAAAGGTCACAAGGTGCTTCTCCAGCTGAAGTGCCACAATCTTCTCAACAACCTTACCCAAAAATGGAAGGTTGGAGATAGGGCAGTAATTTGCCTTGACGTCAGGGTCCAAAGATGATTTCTTTAGAAGGGGTGTCACCAGTGGCTCCTTCAAGGCATCTGGGAAGACCCCCTCCAACAAGGAACACCGGATAATCAAGGTAAACACTGGACCAATGGAGCCGACACATCCCATCAAGAAATGTGTCGGCACTGGGTCCAGTTCACAATATGAGTGCCTCAGACTGGAAGTGACCTCAATGACCTCAGTCACCTACACTGGTCTAAACTCACCCCAACTAGATGGAGCACTCTCCGGGCACTCAAGGTGATCACTGTTGGCTGAAGATTGACTCACTGGTGGAATTCCCTGCCTGATGGTGGGCACTCTATCTGAGAAGAACAGAGCAAACTCTTCGCATGAAGCATTAGAAAAGCATTTTTTTCAGCTGCAGGCAGGCTGAATTTAACAGCCTGTCTACAGTTCGAAACAGCACAGTTGGTCAATTCTTCCCAGCAGCAATCTCCCTCAACAGGAACTCTGCCTTTTTACAGTTTATTGCCCACTGGTACTCACCGTAGTGAACATACAGGGCCAGCTTGTCCACCTCCATGCCAGTCCTCCACCAGCAGCACTCCAACCTGCAACCCTAGATCTTCATTGCCTTGAGCTCCCAATCAAACCACATAGACCACAAGTGAGAAGATTTGGGTCATACGCTGACTGGTGTGAGGGAGTCAAGAGCATCAGACATCATTTTGTTATAGGTGGCAAATGCAGCACATGTACCCTTCTCGCATGCATTGCCCACACTAGATATAGTATGTCAGCCACTGTCAGAAAACCCTTGGGGGTCAAATCCCTCAAAGGGTGGTAGCTTACCATCTCAGCAGGGGGAGGGCTCTCAGAGGGTGCCCCGAATGAGAACTCCACTGTGCAATGATTAGACCAAGATACCCGATCAGTCTTGAGACTATTTATCTCAGACCGCAGTGAGAAGACAAAGTCCAATATGTGACCGCCCTGATGGGTCGCAGAGGAAACTTCCTGCGATAGGTCCAGAGATGACATAGCCTGGAGGAGGTTATAACCAAGCCTGGATGATTCATCGTTGGCCCAAACATTGAAGTCCCCCAGAATTAAACATGTGGGAGCCTCCAATGTTTCGCTGATGATGAAGTCGGCTACCTCCTGCAGAAATTATCCCACTGCCCCAGGGGGGTGGTAAATCAAGAGAATTCTGCAGCCTACACCTGGACACCCATGATCAGCCACACATTCAAAAGAACCCCATCTTCTCACTGGGTGCATGGTGAATCCCAGCTCAGATCTAAACTAGATGGCCACCCCCCCCCGCATTCCACTCTGAGGCAATGCACTATAGAGTACCTGGGGGGGGACGGCAGCATCTAAAACTAGGCTGGCATCATCACCCATCCAGGTCTCAGGAAAGCAGAAAGCACTTACAGTATTCTCCCAAAAGATAGTGAACCTCTGGAACAGCCTACCAGCAGAGATGCTGGTCAAAAAGACAGCTTACCACGTGAAACACTGGGTTCCCTGGTTTGTAGAGTGGGTGGGGAATCCCAGTACATTGATACACAATTGCACAGCATACTTTTTCATCCCTTCTTGTGAAGTGGGTGATGAACATGATAGACCTAGAAACCATTCTAACTATAAATTACTATGTTACTGCTTCTGCAAACATGTACTAGGGGAGACAGGACTTGTTCTTCCCATAATGTAAGATCTCTATCAGCTCTATATCCAGCTGCTGGGGGTGGTAACTTTGACCAACAAAGTGTCCCCAGTTGTTTTTCCTTTCCCAAGTGATGTTTATTCAATGTACTACTAAGATTTTAATGAGTTATGGACTATGCACCTCTGTATATCTTAGGAAATGATTATGGAACCTTGGCCCTCTCTCTTAATCTTTCTTCCTCTTTTCTCCTTTCTTTTTCTTCTTCCTATTTCTCTTCCTTTTCTTCTCCTCCCTTCCCTCTTTCCTTCCCCTTCCCCCTCCATCCCCATTTGTTATTCTGTCTTTTTTCTCTTCCCCTTCCCCCTTCCCCTACTTTCTTCCTCTTCCCCACACTTTCTTTTTCCACCCATCTTCCACTTTCTCTCTTCTCCCTCAGCTCACTCCCTTCCTCCCCTTTTCATCCCCTTCCCTTTCCTCCTTCTCCTTTCTTTTCCCCTTCCCCATCTTTCCTTTTCCCTTCCTTTCCTTCCATTGCCATTTTCCTCCTTCCCCCTCTCTCTTTCCTTCTTTCCTTTTTTCCTCCTCACCCTCCCCCCCACACTTTACCTTCCTCACTAATCTATCTCATCTATGGATGTATATAATATAATGTAACTAGGGTAGAAAATTAATGCTGATTGAATGCCTACAGTGTTCTAATGTCTTTATCTAAGCTTTGAAATCTTTAGCTATCACTGAATTAATTCTGGATATCCTTAGATGCCATATGTCTAATATAAAAAGTTTTTTAGCCAGTAATTTTGGAGGCTCAAAATTGCTGTCTGTTCCTATTACAGGTCCTGTGAAGGTGACCACATTAAGTGACCAGACAGATTTAATAATCCTGGTTATTAGGACATAGATACTGCAATTAATGCTACAATTGGTAAAATTTAGACAATAAATGGATATTTAGTGCATAAGTAACAGTAGTAGTTCAGAAATATATATATATTTTTTTTAATCAACATTAGCTCTGACTGTTGCACTTTGTTTGTTTATTCGCTTAACGGGTAAGCACATTGGAAACAAGTTCCTTTTACAGGTGCGACCCACATATATTGCATACAGACAATACATAATCAAACATACATATACAATGCAGCAAATTGCAGACAAAAATGTCTTTGTTACGTATAAAATTCATAAAAAAATTCATAAAAAACAGTTACAATTAAATTGAGATTCAAATACATCCTAATGCATCGGCAAACTTTTGACAGAACACAACCACCTAATATCTTGAGGAATTTCATTCCAAATAAATGGAGCAATATAAGCAAAGGATCTTTGTCCACTTTTAGATTTCATAAAAGGAATCTGAGAAACCTACTGTCTGACCTATGTCTAGAATAATGACCATCAACATATGGTCTCAAAAACTTTGAAATACTATGTGGAATTCCAGAGTCCATGACTTTATATATGAACTTGGCCACACAGTATTGGAAATTTAATGAAACCAGTAACCAGCCCATTTCTTTCAAAATCACACAATGATGAGATGACTTAGAACAATTTAAAGCAAACTTAGCTATCAAGTGAAGTAAAGTGGATTTCTTTGAAATCACTGTTGCAGAAGCAGTGTCAGTAATCATAGCTGCATAGTTCACAATAGGAAGTAAGCAGCAATTTGAAATAACCAGCCTAGACTCAGGAATAAGAAATGAGCAGTTCTGTACAAAGAACCTAATCTACAATGTATTCTTGAAGTAACCTCAAAAATGAGATTCATAACTTAGATGAGAATCTAGTAATACCCCAAGATATTGAAATGTATCAACATAGTCAAACAGTAATCCATCAAGAGATTTAACTTCCAAAGTACCAACCTCAGATCTCGGTCTAGGTGGGTACCAAAACCATCACCTTTGTCTTAGATTTGTTTAAGAGTAATTTACAGGCCATAAGTGAAGACTGAAAATTGCACATTTCCTCTGTTAAAGAAACACCTAGATCTCCAAATGACAAACCCTGCGTATAAATTACTGCATCGTCAGCGTAAAGTGTTAGAGAAGCATTATTAATCACACTTACTAGTTGATCAAAAAACAAAGAAAACAAAAGTGGCCCCAAAATAGAACCTTGTGGAACCCCACACTTAACCATTACAGAGTCTGATACAGCACCCCTATATTTAACCCTTTGAAACCTATTTGTTAAATAATCCCTCGTCCAGTCCAAGAAAGACTCACCAACTCCCAATGACTCAAGTCTAGAAATCAACAATTGGTGATCAACTGAGTGAAATGCCTTGATCAAGTCCACGAACACGGCACCCGTCAGACACCCTTTATCCATGCCATTAAGTACCGCGTCATGAACTCGACCAAGGCAGTCTCAGTACTCCTTCCTTTCTAAAACCATGTTGGTTCTGAGACAATAATCCAAAGTGATCCACATACCCAATCAACTGATTATAAACTATTCTTTCCTGAACTTTAGCTAAAGCAGACAAGATAGAAATAGGTCTGTAGTTACAAAACTCATGTTGTGAACCAGATTTAAATATAGGGGTGACCAAAGTATGTTTCCATATATTAGGTATAGTACCTGTAACAAAAGACAAGTTGAAAATAATACTAACTGGAAGTGCTATAACGAGCAGCATCCGCTAATAAACTAGGGCATAAGCCATCAGAACCAGCTGAGCTGTCCCTCTTAATACAACGCAACAATCTCTCTACCTCCTTCGGAGTAGTAGTCCTATACAGTTTAGGATTAACTGTAAAATCTTTCAGTCAATCCCAAGTAGTTCACCTTGGACTGGTCACTAAAGGAATCAGGCAATGCAGTAAATTTCAAATTAAACTCGTTAGCTATCTTCAGTGGACAAGACAACAGGTCACCGTTCAACCTCATTGAACCTGGTTGACAAACATTAGGCCTTATGAAATTATTAATTGTTTTCCAAAAGTAGTAGCGTTAGATAACCCTTCACATTGTTTATGACGAATATAGTCTGTTTTAGCCTTCCTTATCTTAGCCTTACATTGGTTCCTTAAAGTCCTATCGCATGATAACCAGAAGCAGAATGGTTCATTTTATCGCTTTTCAGGCCTTGTCTCGTTGTCTCATAAGTTTAATCAAAGGAGGTGTTAACCACCCATAAGTTTTCTCAGACCCTTCTTTTAACAAGGGAGCTAACTGGTCCAAAACAAGTGTAAACTCAGTAATGAAAAATGCAATGCAGAATCCACATCAGGATAGAATATAAAAAGACCAATCTATTTTACCCAACTCTGTACAAAAAGAATGTACATCAAATTTAGAAAAGATCTCGAAATCCTTATAATTGGCTTAGACTTCTTCAGTCCCCATGTTTCCAAATACAGAAGACTGGATGATGATCACTTAACTAATCAGAGGTCAAACCACATTTTATCATATTAATAGGTCTATTTGTTAATATCCAGTCCAGCAATGTGTGATTTCCTGATCTATTATTGTGTCGATGGGCAAAGTAATAATTTGTTGTAAACCAGACTGAGACAAGACCGTATTTAACTTTGTTATATCTGAACCCATCCAATTTAAATTAAAATCCCCCAGTAGTATTAACTCTGTAGAAACCCCAGTATTCAAAGCATTTACAAGTTCTTGTAAGCCTGATTTGCTACCATTAGGTGGAAGATATACACAACAAATAGTTAATTTTTTGACAAATCCCAACAATAACTGAATAGTAATATGTTCACAATATTCCAAATTACTGTTAAATATAGGTTTGAAGTTTATAGTTTGAACTTTATATTGAAGGCATAGGAATTTTAACTAAGGAAGAGTCCTGGATTTGTCACTGCTATAATACATAAAAGGGTGCATTTTACCTTTCAGGAATTGCATTATTTAAGAACAGTACTGATTGGTTGCTACCATCCCTCTGAAGATGCATGTTAATGCGAAACCAGTCAGGGAGTTTTGTTTGTACTCCAAACTGTGAGAAATAAATGCTTGTTTGATAGTTCTATTGGTTGCTGACTTTTGATTTGCTGCATCTACTTTTTTTTCAATTCTATTTCTGGCCCTCCAGCCTGGAACTCTCTCAGACCACTGCACTCGCTGTGTAGCTCTACCACCCGCTGTGTTCCCCCACCATCTTCAAGTTCATTATGGTTCCCCGGGTTGAGGGGCTACAACCTGGGGAGACAGAAGGGACAGTGGTGGGGAACCAGGGTTGGGCGTGTGGCAATGATACTGGCAGGGCCATCGCCTATCCAGGCTGGAGGGATATTTCTGAATGTAACCCTCAAGGCCCCCCCCATCTGTGCGTGATGCACATCTGATACTGTGGCACACAGCTACCCTGCCTGCATCAGCCACGCTCCTTGAATGCAGCCTGGCATCTCATGGCACCGCTTGGTCTCCACCAGGGGTCACCAGAGCACCAGACAACACATGCCCTCCCACCCAGGAGAGGAGAGCTGCTCAGCGGGCGCTCGCTCCTTCTCCCTCCCCTGCCAACCTCCGACTCCCGAGCTCGCTCCTGAACTCAGGTAGTCAGTGTGGCGTCCAGTGCCTCAAACCTGAGCGCAACCAGGCTGACATGATTTGCTGCATCTTTAGCAGAGATGTGCACCAATATATCGGGCTACAGTTGAGGCTTGCTGCACTGACTGTCTGTGCATTGGGCAGGTGGCAGTCTATAAATATGCATGAGCATATAGGGAGCATTGTGTCACTCCCAGAACTGCCTGCTGGTGCAGTGTAGTCTATGTGTTGGAGCAGCGGCCACTCTGCATACCATGGCCAACATCCCAACAGCCATGGTGGTATTGGTCCATGCAGACATCAGGCAAGCCACCTCCTGAGCAACCAATACCTGTGGATTCTGGTCCGGTGCACTGGCATCATTGTGTTCAGGTGTCCTGCCAGTTCCTGTATTCAGTGAGTGGGTTGTGGGTGGTATCGACCCAGCGGACATCTAAGACAGAAGATTTTCTACTTAACTGCTGCCTGTATGTCTGTGGGCTGTTCGTTTCCATATGCAGTGCTCCAGTGTGGAGTGAATGCAAATGAGCTTGGTGGTGCTGGGCACTGCCATGGCTCTTTTATTTATTTTTTATTTTATTTAAACAGCAGTTTGGAAAACCTTTGAGCCATAGGCTCATTTACAAAGGTACCTTGTCACAGTAAGACAAACCAAAATACACAGTATAGCAGTACAACACATAAGTATAACAGTAAAATTAAGACATAGATACAAACAAGCTGGTACAGGTAGGATGGATGCAAACAATACCAGAGTTATGTCGTCCGTGTAGCTTAGTAATAAGCTTTGTCATAAGTATTGAGTACGGCTTTGACTAGTGGCAATTACAGCATCGGGTGTTAATAAGGTGGTTACGTAAGGAAGTGCCACTGTTGTTATTACAGTAGGTAACAATCAGCCTGGAACTGTTGCTGGCACACCATCCTGCATTGGATGAGGTTTAACCACTGGCGAAGGAATGTATACCACTGAAAATACCAGTGGTATCTGTTCCTGAATCTAGCCCACATTTTTTTATGCATTTGTCACTAAAGTAGTGAACCTTACAAAAAGCAAAGAAAAAGTACTGTGGAGTTAGAGGCCTCCAATATCCATCCCCACTAAATATACAGAAGAGACACATACAGTATGTGAAAAGATGTGACACTCTAATACAATCTTAACACTTTCTACAATATGAATAAATTGTTAATATAAAGAAGGAATCATCTTACCCTGAAAATGGTTGGTTATTTTGATCATTGCCCAGCTAAACAGAGCTCAACTGCTGCCTGAGATCAAACTGTCAGTGACCAAAAAATACTGCCGGGGATTTAACAAACTTAGACTTGTCAATGGTGTCCCTACAGGTCCAAAAAGGATAGCTTTCTGCTCAGTAACACAAGGCGAAAGTCAGGGTGTGATTGAGGCATATACTGCTGAAAGTTAGGTGTATGAGATGCAGATGAGGTTATATTACTTACTGTCAAATGTGTAAGGTGTAGCTGAGGTGCATACTGCTAAATATGAAGTTGGCAAGGTGCAGAATATTTATGCTGTACATGAAAAATAATATTTGGGCCTGGTAAGTTGTTGCTGCTCGCATGTTTTTGATGTGCATTACTGTCATAAAGAATTGTAATCTCACAGCTATATTCTAGTTTTTCAAAGATTTAGGAGTGCCTTGGAAACCTATTAACATAAAGACATTATAAGGCCCCCCCTGACACGCCACTATCACTGATCATGTCTGATAGGCACATTGAAAGGTACTTCTACAAAGCAGCTCTGCAGCGATTCAGAATCGGCAGTGGAATTTGTCAGATGGAATGAGGAAATGGGGGCCCTGCTTTGTGAGAAAGCTAGTGGGTGAGTCCCTGAACATGAGCAAGAGTACTAGCACCAAACATTGAAATAAGGTCCAATGTGCGATGAATAAACAATGTGTATGTGTATATATATATATATATATATATATATATATATATATATACACAGTATATATATATATATATATATATATATATAAAATTAATTATGCAGACTGCTCACATTCCAGCCCTGTTAATATACAATTAGATATCACATTGGGACGCCAACAGAGGGATGGAGGGTGGGACATCTCTGTAGTGGATGGGGGCCCAAGGGACTAGCCCTGTCTACCTGAGTCAAAAATAGACATTTAAAAAACACATTGTGGAAAGATCACGTGACGCTCGTGGAGTGATGGCAGCAGCCTGAGGGTTCTCCGCTCCCTGCCACTCCATTCTCAACATTCGCAAGGGTAAACAGGGTCTACTACATTTGACAAGTTTTCCAGACCCTGTAGGAATGCTTTTTCCACCATTTTGTGTTACCGCTTCGTTTTTAGGTAACCCGCGAGCGGATCCAAAAGTCAGCGAATGCCTTGCTCATGGGCTTGGCAGCTCATGTTATTTTACAGCTCCCTGCCAGCCAAGAATTTCAATTTTGCTCATCTTTACCTACAGTACTGACCGGAGACATTGAAATTAGCCTGCCAGCACTAGTTTGGGGTCATTTGGTGACAACGCTTCGTTTCCTGCTTCTTAAAGGGGACTCCACCATATTTGTCAGCTATATGCTGGTGGCAAAGCTTCTGCCTGTGGGCCTTTCCCTCTCAATCACCAGGAAATTTGTCTTACACCACAAATCTTTTACTTCTGCACGGATAAGCTACCTGTTTTGCTATTGGAAAATCTGTGGGTCCATCTAAGAGCGGATTTTGGAAGTAACCAGTGATTACTTTCATCTTGGAGGATGCAGGCAACAGATTCAGAACTGGAGGCCAAACGTCCGTGAAGGGGCTCATCGCCTCTGCTTCAGGAACAAGAGCTAAAACCCGAGAAGATCTACAACGACCTTTCTACTATAAAAGAAGCCTTATTCAAGCTCATAGAGGAAGTGGCAGAGATAAAACCAGCCTTGACACAGCTAGCCAGAAGGGTGACCGACGCTGAGGCCAGAATCTCATCTCTGGAGAGAGCTATGGATAAATCAGGCCCCAGTATAGTGGAGTGTAAAAGAAGCCTTGTCAAATTAGAGGATCGTCTCGACGACCTGGAGGGCCGCAACAGGCGTAACAATCTGGTCCTGCTAGGCCTCCCAGAGGGTGAGGAAGGGCCGAATACTATTCAGTTTCTACAGAAGCTTATTAAGAAATCGGTGGGCCCCTCACCTAATGGGCCAGAATATATTATTGAGAGGGGTCATCGGGCCCTTAGAGCCAAGCCTCCACCTTCAGAACCACCGAGGCCGATTATTTTTAAACTTTTGAACTATCTGGACAGAGAGTACATTTTAAACGGAGTGAGGAAACTGGAGGTTTTCCAATGGGAAGGTAAGAAACTGCGTCTGGTGCCCGACTTAACCTGGAAGATGAGACAAGCTCGTGCCAGTTTTAGCCGGGACATGTCAAGTTTCATGGAAGGATCCGCAATTGCCTTCTTTATCCTGCGAGGTTGGAGGTTACTTTTCAAGGAAGGCCCAAGAGGTTCAACTCGTGGAAGAAGCACTTGACTCCCTGAGAACTCTGCTACCTGATTTGTTTCCCAAGGATGAGAGATAAGTCTGACTTTTGGACAGTATACAGTAACTTTTTGTTTCTACCTAGCTTGGTAACAAAGACTCTTGGTTTGCTACTAATATTCACAATTTGATTTTGATTGAGGGTATTAGAGTAATATGTAATTCTGGTTCGCTCAAAGATTAGTGACAAGTGGGGTTTGGTTTATATCTGTTGCTCTGAGTGATACTTAACTCCTATAAAGTTGGGTTAGGGAATTTACCACCTATACCACTGATTTACCTTGGCTAGAAGTATTTTACTACTCTGGATTATAACTAGAGCATGGGGAGGGTCTTTCATTAGTCCCCACATTTATATAGTCAAGGTCAATATTTTCATAAGGAGGCGGGTTACATTGTTTGAATTTATGCCCGGGAAAATTTCTTTTGTTCCCTTGCTTGTGACACCTGTTCTAATGGTATTTGATGAAAACAAATAGTTTTCTTAAGGACAATTTATAGCTGGGGTACCAATTTAGCCATAAAGATAAAGTTAGAACTGAATTGTCAAGGGGTATAATGCTAGTTATGTTTTTATGGAGCGAGCAGCTTTGCTTGGTTTACTTAATGTGTCCTGCTAGTTATATTCTGTCCGCCTTCTCGGGTTTGTAGGCCAAGATAGAGCCTGTTATAGAGATTAATGATTGGTGTGCCACGGAATGGCTTATAATCTTATTCACTAGTGCTAGGAAGGATGGAGATACTTAATGGCCTAATATATGATTTAATAGGTCAATGGAGGCATTATACCCCTTAATTCCTCTTTTTTTTTTTTTTTGGAGGATCTCTCGTTAATTAGTGCATTGTTATGTGGCTTAACTATAGGCCTAAAGAGGGAGGTTACTTTTCTTTTAGCAGCCCAGCTCAAAGATAGAGTTTGACACAATTACATACTTAATCATAGTAATAACTGTGGCAGGGGTGGATACACCCATCTCTATGTAGCATCATGTACCGGAGAACGGGGAGTTGGCTTCGGGCCAGGAGGGGGAGTTATAAGTTATTTATGGGAATGTTATCATTTTGTTTAGGGGTTTGAGGGTCATTCCAGAAAGGTAATTTTATTTTTGGTGTTTCGGGGGTACTTGTATGGGGGGGGAGGGAAGCAGCTATCCCAGGAGTTCTATGGTTTGTAGAACAAATGGTAGATAGGTTGAATATAATTTCCTGGAACATCAAAGGAGGAAAGGATAATTGTAAAAAATTCGTTATTCTGAATCACCTTGCCCACTTGAAACCAGCAATAGTATTTTTGCAAGAAACCCATATTCTCGCTGACCGCTTGGCCCATTTTAAGAAAAAGTGGGTGAATCAGGTCTTTGGAGCGGGATTTTCCTCCAACAGCCGGGAGTGGCTATTTTAGTGGTCTGGGATTCCATTTACGCATTCTCAACAATATCCCACCAAGCAAGGTCGTTTTATTTTTGTTTTGGGTACTATTGGAGGGATTAATCTAGTCCTGGGTTCAGTATACGAGCCTAACTGAGATTCACTGGATTTTTTCACACAGTTAGGATTGACTTTGGCTTCTTTTGGGAATGTACCAATAATCATAGGTGGCGACTGGAATTTAGTTCAGGCCAACCAACTAGACAGATCGCACTGTAAAGGCTCTTCCCTCTCTCCAGCTCAGAGGGCCATGCGGGAGCTTGTGGTATCAATAGGTCTAATAGATCCCTGGCGTATCCTCAACCCCAGCCTCCGGGAGTATACATTTTCTTCTGTAGTGCATAAATCGCACTCGAGATTAGATTTTTTTTTGATCAGCCAGTCTAGTTTGTCTTGGGTCCTGGATGCCACTATTTTGCCCTGAGTAATCTCTGACCATTCCCCTATAAGGATTGTATGTTCTCTACCACTTTTACCAAACAGGTCATACTCATGGTCGTTAAATAACAGTATTTTAAAAGAATCCAAGACATTAGCCAGTTTTAAATTGTTCTTAGAAGGCTCGATTGCCAGTAACTGGGGTTCCATTGATGCTATTGACCAAACGTGGGTGGCTCTTAAGTCTGTGTGGCGTGGCGAGTTAATACGTTTAGCAACCGTCCGCAAAATAAAGTCAAGGGCACTACTGGACGCATACTTAAAAGAGATAAGGGAATTAGAAAAATTAAATGATAATCAAAGAACGGAGGAACAAGTAAGCAAACTAATCTTCCTAAGAAATCAGTATGCGGACTTACAGAGGGAGAAAGTTATTAGTTTAGCCTCAAGGGTTAAGGCTTTATACTTGGGACAGGGTGGCAGGGCAGGAGGCTGCTGGCTTGGCAGTTAAAACAGAAATCTTTGGCAAGGTGGGTCTCTGCTCTAACCATCCTGAATCTGGGCAAGTGATTACGGATCCGGCTGAAATATTAGGTATCTTCAAGTCCTTTTATCAAAAGCTTTATACAAGCCAGCAGCCCCCCTCCCAGGTACTAGATGAGACCCAAGAGTTTTTAGAAACTATTTCGTTACCGAAACTGGCAGAAGATGATGGTCCTCAATTGCTAGCTCCTATTTCTATGGAAGAAATAGTAGAGGTTATCGATTCACTAAGCCCAGATAAAGCGCCAGGCCCAGACGGTTTTTCAGCTTTCTTTTATCAGCTATTTAAAAATATTCTTGCACCTTTACTACAGGAGTTATTTTCTTTCTGGTGTGATCAAGGGATCAGGGATCAGACACCATTCGAGGCTAAAATTATTTTGCTGCCTAAACCAGGCAAGCCCACAGATGAAGTGAGTAGCTATAGGCGATTTCATTGCTAAACTTGGATGTAAAAATTTTGTTAAAATTTTGGCCAACAGATTAAACGAGTTTGGTGAACTTTATTGAGCCCAGAGCAAGCTGGTTTTCTGGAGGTTGCTCCTCAGCCGACCACTTTCATAGTTGTTTTACCTGGTTTCTGAGTCAGCGGACCCTGTGCTGGAGGCGCCATTAGTTTCTTTAGACGCGAGAAAGCTTTTGACAGGGTGGAATGGGCTTTTATGTTCACTACCCTGTCAAAGCTTGGCCTCCCAGATAGATTTATTCATATGGTTCAGTATTTATATTCTTGCCCGGTAGCTAAAATTCAATGTAACAACTTAATTTCTGAGGCCTTTCCCTCTCTAGAGGTACTGCAGGGTTGCCCTTTATCACCATACCTCTTTAATTTATATATTGAACCGCTGATTCGGTCCATTAAGTCCAATAGAGAGGTGAAGGGGCTAAGGATTGGAGGCACTGAGTTTAAACTATCTGCATTTGCAGATGACTTACTGTTACACATTTCGGACACTACTTCCTCCCTTCCCAAAGCTCTCACTTTAATTGATAAGTTCAGTAGGTGTTCAGGGTATAATCTGAATAAGGCCAAAACGTCAGTCTATGCTTTATCCCCATTCCTTCTTAAAAGCTGGTGCTCTTCTCTGGGACTTAGTTGGCAGACTAAATCAATAACCTATTTGGGGATTCAATTATCTAAGAATTTAGAGAACCTGATTGATCTAAATCTTAAACTGTTAGTTACATCTATTAAGGAAGATTTGGTTAGATGGTCAAAGCTCCCGCTGACCTTTTCGGGAAGAGCCAATACAATAAAAATGATGGTTATGCCCAAACTCTTTTATACTTTATCTAATTTAAATGTTTACTTGCCAAAGTCCTTTTTCAAGCCACTACTCCAACAATGCGTGACTTTCTTATGGAATGGGAGACCCCCCAGAAGGAGTTACCTCAAACTTACTCGGCAGCGGCGATTCGGAGGGCTCCAATTACCGGACTTTTTTTGCCTATTACCTTGCGATTCATTTGGCGAGGGTGAGTGCCTGGGCATGTGACGAGGATTTAACATTCCCTGGCCTTCTCTTAGATCGTTTATTTGTTAAAGGCTTCAAGTTAGACTTAGAGTCTTTGCTTTATGTTTCATGGGCTAAAATTCCAAAGAGGGGGAGAGACTCCCCGTTAGGATGGGATATTAAAGCACTGCATCAGTTTTACGCGAAATTTCAAATTGTACAACGCTATGATTTATTTCAACCTATAGTAGGAAACCCGAATTTGATTATTGGGAAACATCCTATATCTAGTAGGGGAATAGAAGGGGGTAGGAAATGGCGGGTTAAGGATCTCTTTCAAAATAACTGGCTTCTTTCACCTCAGGCTCTGGCGGATGGATTGGGAAGCAAATGTCAATCTTATCTAAAATTAAGTCAAATTTTAAGCTGCATTAAATCGCATTTTGGTAAGGGGCTGGGGCAAGACATTTTGGGACCTATGTTTTCGGAGCTGAAAGGGTTTATACAAGCGGGCAAGGTGATATCAAAAATTTATAAGTACATAATAGACAAAGAGTCATTGAACGTGTCACCCGTCCCGATACACTGGGAATTGAACCTGTCCTTGGGTAAATCAGCAGAAACTTGGGGTAAGGCTTGGGTCGATATCTATAAACTTATCAAGCAGGATAGATTAAGAGAAGTTCAATTCAAGCTACTTCATAACCTATACCTCTCATCAGCTAAGCTTTCAAGGATGAGTAGTTATTTCTGGCGGATGCACGAGTGTGATGACTCTCTGCCACCAGCTACCACAGTTTTGGACCTGCCCCAAGGTGGTGGGTTTGTGGCATTGGCAAACAAAAGATTGGTCAATTTTATGATCTGATAGATTCTTCACTCCAGAGGCGTGTATATTTGGTGTGTTTGATAAAATCCATAGCAAGTTAACCAAATATTGACTAGCTATGGTAGCGGTGGTAACTAAGCTGATAATTTTGCGCCACTGGAGAGGGGATTGGACTCCTTCGGGTGCGGAGTGGTGGGAGGAATTTATGAGCGCATTGAATGTAGAAAGATCAGTTCTCTCTTTCTATAATGCCTCACCATTATTTTTACAATGTTGGGGGAAGCTATTTCAATGCTTGAAGGATAGATACGGGTATTAGTATCAAAGTTCAAAATATTCGTTTCTAATTATTGGTTGGATATCGACCCCAGTTTGGTACATCTCTTGGGTGAATCCTTTCCTCCACGGTACTTTCTTTTGTAGACCTAATGAAATTGCCTATAATTGGGTCTAACCTGGTCTGTTTTCCGAGGTTACACTACGACTACATTCTTTATATATGTGAGTCTGCTATAGGGATAGCTGCTAGGGGTGGCGGGGCGGGGTTGGATGGGCACTTTTTCTTTTTATTTTGGTGGGGGTTTAAGGGGTTCTGTTCTGTTTTGTTATATTTTTATGATGCCTCTGTATTATGTACTATTTGGCGTGTATGTAATGTTTCATAAATTTTAATAAAGCTCGTTTATTTGCAAAAAAAAAAAACACATTGTAATATTTCCCAAATATCAGATAATGAATACTTGAATATCTGGCTCCTGAACATGAGCCAAATACACTCCCCCACCCAACCAGATCCAACAGTATATAACAAGAAGTCCTCAACCCCTCTAGCCCATACCTATTCCCCATGCAGCAGCCCCCAAAAATAATTTCTGCAATGACCTGCAATGATAGAAAAGAATCTCCCAGTGCAGAGTGTTTGCTTTTTTCAGTGTCCCTCTCAGTAATGGCATTGGCACATGAAGGAATGATGATACCTTTGTTTCTAGTAAGAACAGATTGGCTGAATGTTCAGCCAATCAGATTTTACTAGGAGCAAAGCCATCACCAGTCTTTCATGCGCCAGTCTCATTAGTTACCGACAAAGATGCTGAACAGAACAGATGATATGAATGGGGGGGGATGCTTTCTTTATTGCACGTCATATCAGAAATTATTTTTTTAGGTAGCTGCTGGTGGGGGATGAGGGTGGTGAGGGTCAGTGGGTGCTGGGGTGGGAGGGGTCTTCTGGTTAAAGACAGTCTGATCAGAGGAAGGGAAGGGAAGGGGCAGTGTCTGGTCAGGTGGGGAGGTGGGGCAATGTGTTTGGTGCATGGGAGGGAAGGTATATATATAATAACTACTACTGGGACTGTGTATTCATTTTGAGGAGTCCCTTCATGATGAGTTGTTTTCACATAAATTTGCTAGGGAAGGGGGAGGAGGATGCTAGTGGGGAATGGGAGGGGGCCTATGGTTTACAAAAGTGTTTGGGAAGTGGAGGGGTGGAACTACAGCACAGTGGGTGAGGGAAGGTTTTTATGCAATCAAAGATGCGTACTTCATATTTTTTTTGTTGGCAAATTGCACAAATTCACATGGCAAAACTACGCAAACTGCCAAATTTGCCTTTCAAATTGACAATACGTGTAGTTTTACTGTGTGGATCTGAGCAACTCTCTGAGTGAATAATACACAAATTGCAATCAGCAGAGAAGTGAATTTGCCAAAATGTGTGGGTTTTTTCTCTGAGTGAATTTTGACAATTTCACCTGCCTCTAATAGGAACATAGAATTTATCAACAGAAAAAGGCCCTACGGCTCTTGAATCATTTAAATTTTTTTGTTAACAAAATAATCTGCCTTAAAAAAATGCTGAAATGTACCACGCTATAATATCTTTTCACAGCTGTCTTTGACAAGACTCTCAGCTCTGCTACATGCTGTGGAAACAGTATGTTGGCATTTACAGTAAATCAGCACAGTTTTTCTCCTACTAAAAGTGACACACTGAACACCTTAGTATAACAAGCAGTTAATTATGTCACTATAAGTTTATATCTCAACTTACATAAAGGTCTGTGAGCAGAAATATTTAGATAGCAATGGCCTAAATGACATCATCAGAATGCTATGCATCTGAGGGATCTGAAAATGGAAAGCAATGAAAAAAATCATGCTGGCACTGTTCATGATAGTTCTGTTAAATGTTGCTTTTGTTCAGCAAAATATTACTTTTATTAAAAATACATCACCTGCAATCATACAACAAAATGTATATAATATGTTGATCTTCATGGAAGCATTAATTCCCTCAGAAAATGGGGAAGAGTTCCCCAAGAGGCAAGTTAATTAAATAAAAATTAATTGAATGCATTAAGTTGAAGCTGGCTAAGTTCCTACAGATAAATACTCTCACTGAGAGCATCAGACATCACTTTGTTATAGGTGGCAACTGCAGTAGACGTACCCTTCTCGCATGCAGCTGCTAAGAGAGTAAGGGTATGAATTTGAGGGACCATTAATTTTCTTCTATCTCATAAACACATTTACAGTATGCACCTCACCTACTGAAAGGCTTTGGTTCTGATGGTCTCAGACAACAGTAACACAGTTGTTTATATCTGTTGACACTGAAACATGAGCTGATTTCTTTTAGTATTTTCTATTAATGAACTGGGCAGATGTAAGCCCCCTCCCAGGTCTAGGGAATTTTGAAATAGTGACAGCTGGATGTTAAGGAGTGGAGGCCAAGAGGCTGAGGGGGTCAACACTGTGGGGGGATTCAAGAATGCATGGGATAGACACAAGGGAACCCTGACTACAAAGGGCAACTAGAGTGTCAAAATAGGTCTAAAATAAATGGGCAGACTAAATGGACCTAGCAGTCTCCTTCTGACTTCAACTTCTATGTTTCTATGAGACACTTGCTATGTTTGCTTGCAAAACTTTTCAAACATACTGGTATTAGTCTGAGCAGCAAGAGGGCTTTAAGGTGCATGCCCCTCCACCTATCACAGATTCAGAATACCGAATCTCCTCCCTAATGTTTTCCACTCTCTGCATTTTTCCTCCTTTCCTCTGTTTGAAGTCCTTGTCAAATTGCAAGGCTGGAACATGTATCATGGAAGTGGAATTTCCTGTGCAACTCCTAATTTCTGCTTGCAACCTTTCCCCTGCTTTATACTTCAAATATGTGCTATTGTTTACTACTTTCATGCAAGCTACTGTTCAGAACATTGTTTCTCAGGGAATGGTGGAGATGTTGCACAACCCATATCATTTGCATACCCATAATGCAGTGTTTGTAACTCATTGATATACTGTATTCTCATACTTCTAGAAGATGATGTCAAGACACTAGATCAAATGAGGCAGAGAAGTTATTGTCCTCCTTAATTAGAGATTTAGACTTAATCATAAATGGCAGAACTAAGAGAGATTTTTAAATGCACCTTCACATACCGTATCATTCATCTATTGAGGCTTCACTTATAGAATAGACTTGGTTATGACAAACATAAATGCCTTAGCTAAAAGACTGGGGACAGATATTCAAAACTTTGTGCTGGGCACAAACCATTTGTACAGGGTTAGTGCTGGGTTAGTGTGGGTCCACTATATTCGAAAGGTCAAATAGTGCAAGCAAACTGCATTAGCGCTCGGCAAAATTATAATGTATGCAAGGGGCAAACTGAGGGGGCATGTACATGAATACAGTTGCAATGCTATATTCAGTGAATAGTGCCATGCAAAGTGTTATTGCATGACTTAGAGCAACACTTTGCGTCATGCAAGTTACTGCCCAGGAAAAGGTAGTCTTAACTCTAAGCAAACCAGCTTTGTGTGACTTTGTGGCTTTGCGTGACCCTAACCAGTAAGAATGAAACATAGAAGTAAGCCAGACAGAGAGGAAACATGCTGCTCACTGATGGCATCCCTATGATGCCATCATCTGCCACCAATCCCAGACATGCCAGGCAGTAAGTGGTGACACAGATCCCAGTGGACACCATGGCACTGTGGCCATACACACAGCTACAGACCACCCTTTGGTAGACACCAACAAACACCAGCACACACATGCAGCACTGTGGGTATGGAGGGTGTTGAGGGGTGGATGTACAAGTGGCCAGACTGCACCACAGACTGGGTGTGGCCACAAGGCTGGGACAAGCCATGCAGTGCACATGGGCCAATGTTGGGAATACCCCAACACCAGTGTGCCTGTCTGATGGTATGTGTCCCCCCAGCCACATACCGCACATCTGTACAGACACCACAGCACACACTGCCAGCCATGTATATGTCACTGTGAGCATCCCATGCCAGTGGTGCAGTGTCTGTGGTTTGCACAACAGCATAACAGTAATATCCAGTGTCAGTAAACACCTGCAAGTTGGGCCTGTCACTGTGTACAGTGCAGTGGTCATCATTGCCCTACACACCATTGGCATTGCTGTGTATCTCACACTACTGGCCCCCTTGTTACTGTAGCATCTGCTGTGCACTGTAGTATGTACTACAGCTTAACAATTGCATGCAGCACCACCACCTGTGCCTGTGCTGTGTAGTCCCCTGGGGCACAATATTTTATGTAGTACTTCACAAATTTAGCCTGCAGCTACCACCATGCACTGCCAGACTGACCTACACGTGGAGCTGTGGGACCCTGCAATAGCGCTGGGCAAACTGCATGCAAATCAGGTCATAATGCGATGCTAATCTGGTTGTTTGCCCACAGACTACCTAAGTAGGCTCATTTGCATGTCACTTTTGAATATAGCAAAGTTTTGCCCTGGGCAAATGGCTTAGCTCCCACGCTAAACCTGCGCAAATGTGTTTGCACTGCGCAAAGGTTTAGGAAATATTATACATTTTTGCTCAATGTAATTTCACATGCGCTGTTGCTTGCAGCTTTACTGACTCCACTCCCTTGCTAGCACACACATTGGCCACATAGTTCACCTCTACCTTCCTTCACGTTGCTATGAACTGGGCTGCTGTTGTGGTTTGTACTTCCTGGTTGTTATACTCAGAGCTGTCTTATTCCCAGGCAATTTTTGCACTGCACTCCCAGCCCAGTTTACCCTGCTTCCTTAGCATGCTATATTCTGCAGGTTTAGCACCGGGGCTGTCCCTTTGAAGATAGTGGGCTATTGGATCCGGGCTAATTTAGTACACCGGGCAGTGCTAATTTTTCCCCAGGCAAAGTTTTGTATATCTGGCCCCCTGGAAGTCTCAGTGCATTCTGAGTACATTTTTAATTAAAGTTATATTCTATTATCCTTAAATGCTGTGTGAAACAATAGATGACTCAGTCCTGAAGTAATAGAAACATAGACACATTGAAATTGACGGCAGATAGGACCACTAGGCCCATCCAGTTTGCTCGTATTCCTTACCGTCAGCAGCTGACCCTACTTGGTCATCGGCTTTAGCCTCTCCTTCTCACCTCTAGGGTTCCCCTATGTCTATCCCATGCATATTTGAATCCCCCACTGTGCTAGCTTCCACCACCTCCTGGGCTAGGTTATTCCATGCATCTACCACCCTTTCTGTTAAGAAAAGCTTCCTCACATTCCCCTTTATCCTGCCCCCTCCTATCTAATATCGTGCCCCCTCATCCTTGTACATCTTCTATACTGTAAGATGTCACCCACTCGCACTTTGTTTATGCCCTTGAGATACTTGAAGGTTTCCATCATATCTCCCTGTTCCTGCCTCTCTTCCAGTGTATACAAATTGAGGTCTTTTAATCTGTCCTCATATGTTTTCTGGTGCAAGCCCTGCAGCACCTTAGTCTCCCTTCTCTGAACTATTTCCACCCTGTTTATGTCCTTATGAAGATGCGGCCTCTGCAACTGTACATTGTACCGGAGATAAGGTCTCACCAGTGTTTTGTACAGTGGTATCACCACCTGCCTTCTTCTGCTAGTTATACCCCTTGCTATGCACCCCAACATGCAACTGGCCCCGCACAGACTTTATACAATGGCCACCTTTAGGTCATCTGAGATGATTATCCCTAAATTCTTTTCTTTCTTCCCTGGGGACTGTCAGCATCTCTCCCCTTCCCCCCATCCTGTAACTCTCCATAGGGTTTCTGCATCCCAGGTACATGATTTTGCATTTCTTTGCTTTACATTTTAGTTGACACACTTTGGACCATTTTCCAGATTTCCTAGGTCCCTCCTCATTTTCTCAGCCTCATGTGAAGTGTTTACCCTGTTGCAGATCTTGGTGTCATCTGAAAATAGACAAACCTTCCCTTCCAGCCATTCAGCAATGTCACTAATGACGATATTAAAAAGGACTGTCCGCAGGACTGATCCTTGAGGCACACCACTGGTCCCCCCCTTTACTTAGATTGGATCCCATTTACCACCACCCTCTGCTTTTTCTCCCTCAGCCAGTTTCTAACCCAGTTCCCCACCTTGAGGCCCACACCCAGGCTACCCAATTTGTTAACCAGTCTTTTATGTGGAACAGTGTCAAAGTCCTTTCTGAAATCAAGGCAGGTGACATCGACCACTCCCCCCTATCCACCTCCTTTGTCACCCAGTCAAAAAAGTCTGTCAGATTTGTTTGACATGACCTTCCTGCTGTGAATCCATCCTGCCTCAGATCCTGTGCTCCACTGTATTCCAAGTGTTCCACAATCTTTTTCATAAGCAGTGCCTCCATAATCTTGCACACTACTGAGGTGAGACTGACCAGCCTATAGTTTCCTGCTTCCTCCCTGCTACCACTCTTGTAATGAGGGACTACATGTACCCTCCTCCAGTCCTCTGGAACCACTCCTGTATTGAGTCACTCACTAATAATCTGAAAAGAATAAGATGGACACCAGGAAATATTTCTAACTTAAGGGAACTATTACAAACTTCCAAAACCAATAACTTAAAAGAAAAATTATGCAATGGCAAGAAAGAATCCGGATTCTGATTGGTCAGTGTGTGCCTGAGACAGCGATGATATTACAGTATAACATCACCATCATTGATTAGCATTAGCTTTGCTGGCTGTATTCATAGAGCCTTTTTTTTTCCTCTTCTCTAAGAAACTCACTAAAAATCTACTAAAAACATTTTTAATTTTTTTTTTTTATTTTGTATAACATTGAGCCATTGTATAATAGCAATAAGGTACTCCAGGGTGTGTGTTATTGTGTAATAACGTCACTCCTGGGGTGGTGGAAGCACTCAGCTTCACCTCATGCTTCAACCCACCCCAGGAGTGACGTTATTACACGATAACACACACCCTGTCATGCCTAATTGCTTAAATAATCCATGGGGATCAGGACAGACCAGAAAAAGAACAGTTACATAATAACTTACGATAACATCAGATCTTCAAGAGAATCTATTTCATCAGGACACATCTTTGGAACTATATCAATGTCAGTGCTAGGACCATATGGAAAATTTGCAAGTCAGGCACCACCCATGACAACATCATGTGCTATCATCTACATAAGTGTGTGTGGCCCCTATTCTCCTCAGTTCCCACTAGAGATCATGCTCAGAGGACTTCCCTCTAGAGAACCAGGAGAGAAATCAGCACTCCACATACCAGGGGAGACAGAGTGCTAGAAAAGACAGCAATGGAAATAACAGTACTAAAATCCTTTGTCACAACCCTAAAGGAGGAAAGAGGGTGGTATGGGATGATATGGCCCAATGAGAGATAATCTCAAAGATCTACTCTTATGGTAAGTTCTTATATAACTGTTCTATCTTCCTCGAAGATACTGTATCTCTTTCATCAGGCTACACCTTTGGAATGAGTCCTAAGCAGTACCAAAAGCTAACATTATATTACGTTCTATTACAGGAGTACAGTAAGGAACTTCCTGATGTGGTTTCTCTCCTGGTTCCCTAGATGGAGGTCCTCCCAGCATGATCTCCAGTGGAGAACTGAAAGAATAGGGGCCACCCACATTTATGTAGACAATGGCACATGATGTTGTCATGGGTGGTCCCTGGCTTGCAAATTTTCTCAGCTCAGATACAAAGGGCACACAAGGGCAACCCTAGGAGGCATACGCCAAGTGTGGTCCAGCCACTAGCCTTTTTATCTGCTGAGCTTCATTGATCTTCACAGACTGGGAGAGAGAGACCAATCATGGAGGGAAGGCAGACTCCGACAGATGCAGAAGCAAGGATTCCTTGACTGCAGTTCCACCTGGCTGAAACCCCTTGGAGTGCACAGTCCGGGCTCCTAGCTCAGCTGCAATGACTTCTCTCCTCAGTCGCTCTGCTCAGGCTCAGCCAGCAGCTGCTCTCTCAGCATAAGGAGCAGTTGGAACACTTACCCAGAATTCCTGGCAGCTGTTTGTAAATCAGCATATATACTGCTGTACCACTACTGAAATTGTGGTTAACTAACAGAAAGCTCTCAGCTGGAAGCAACAGCTCAGACACAAAGGGCACCCCTAGGAGGCATACGCCAAGACCAGTCCAGCCCCTGGCCTTGCTGTCTGCTGTACCCACTACTGAAATAGTGGTTGGCTAATAGAAAGCTCTTAGCTAGAAACAAAAAGAAGCAACAGTTCAGACACAAAGGGCAACCCTTGGAGGCATACATGAAGTGCGGTCCAGCCCCTAGCCTTATTGTCTGCTGAGCTTCACTGATCTTCACTGACTGGAAAAGAGACCTCCTCTCCTCCAGTCTCTAGTTGTGCTACTAAGTGGCAGACATTAACTAACTGATTGTTTTTTCAGCAGGAAGGAGAAGAAAAGTTTCTGCCCCCACACCCTACCCCCAAATAACACTCACCCCTGGGTTATCTTCCTATATAGGTTCTGCACGTCACCGCCCACTTCCTACCTGAAATGACTAGAGGGAAAAAAAAAACTTAAAAAAAAAACATTCTTTTCTACTGTTCAGTTCTCTTCAGCAGAACAGCTCAGACACAAAGGGCAACCCTAGGAAGCATACACCAAGTGCTGTCCAGCCCCTAGCCTTACAGTCTTCTAAGCTTCACTGATCTTCACCTGAGGGAAGTGCAAATAGGAGATTTAAATTCTCCCATGCTCTTGCCTGCAGGTCAGCCAACTGAAGCACTACAAGCGGAACTTGCAGCAGCATAGCCACATCCAAGTTCAATCTCATTGTCAGTTTCTACTCTCATCGGCAGCTTCTGCTGCAGCAGTTCCCTGAGAACTCCAGCATCCGAGAAAGGCGGGTATTGTCATGCAGCCAGCAGATCAGTCCCCTCTCCCTCACAGCAGCAGGGAGCCAGAAGGCATGGACTACAGGCAGGGGGTTTTACTGCAAGCAGCGGGGACTCCACAAAGCTGTTCTGAGCCAACGGGCAGAACAACTGAGCTAGTAACCAGAATCCTTCTTACCTTGCAGGAGTACAAACTAGACCTCATCTGTTCAACAGCTACCTGACTGTTTTCTACAGCTTACAGGGAATAATCAGATATGCCCACCTCCCCTTCCCCAATCCCACCCTCCCCTGAGTGCTCTTGCTTTATAGGCATGTAGCACCACCACAACACCTGACGGGAGATAGTAAGGTACAAACAAACAAAAAATCACTTTTCTTTTTTTTGTCCACACTTCCTGCCAAGAAACAGGAATCAGCACTACCTCTCAACTAAAACAAAAAAAAGGACCTTGTCAGTTGTGAAAACTGCAGTGCACTGTACAATAGGATCTGCAAACGGCAACCAGGACCCTGCTGTGTGTGCTGCACCATAGCAGGTCTTGCAGCCCAACTTCAGGATGCTTGGACTTTAATATATGACCTCCAATACAGGGAACTCTGTAGCACACCCTCTCAACCCCACCACCCAGTACCAGCATGTCAGCCACAGCCAGGACTCAAGACAGGGCCTAGACACTGGCAGGTGGTAAGGAAAAAGTGGCATCATAGGAGGCCCAGGAAGCCAAAATTCAGGAGCATTTTCCCACCATCCAAACCAAGAAGAGGTTTGCTTCACTGCTACCAACCACAGGCAAAGTAATACAAGGTAAAGAAATCAAACCACCAAAAAAGTCCAACACGCCAATTAAAACCAATACAAATTATGATAAAAACAAAAATACTAATACTCAAAATATAGCCAACAACAATATCAAAACTAAATGCAATAATAACAAAAATACTAAAACTCAAAATAAAAATGACACAAATATAAACAAAAGCAAAATTCTCAATTGAGGATTCCATAATCCAAGGAGTAGAACACCACGTAACACAAAATGTTAAAAGCAACATCATGGTAAAGTGTCTCCCAGAAGCCTTTGCAAGTAGGGACACTATCCACATAAAGACAATTGTGCAGACATCAGGGTATGGTACACATATAACAATACACCTTGGTACCAATGACTTGGAAAATCCCGCAGTTCAGGAGGCCAAGAAACACTTTGAGTACCGGACCAATGAACTTTCTTCCCCTCCATCCAAATTAGCCTTCTCAGAAGTGCTGCCAGTGTGGGAAAAAGAAAAAAGCACCAAGCGAGTTAGAGAGATTGAAGTAGGCAAATTCAACTCATGGCTGCATGATTGGTGCCAAGACAAGGGACACCACTACATAAGGAACTGGCACAACTTTTGGGGAAGAGCTTTTTTTTAAATATGATGGATTGCACCTAAACATGATGGTGTGCAAGCACTCGGACAAAATTTTGATGTCTATGCATGAAGTTTAAACTAAATAAAGGGGAATATAATGCAGCTCACACCCCTGCTGTCGGTGGGCTGGTCATCACTCCCCAAAATGCCAAATGCATGCACACATCCTCAGAAAACAAATCAGAGCCAACATTCACCCAAACCAGTCATCTTCATAATCTCTCGGCTGGAAAGAGCAAACTGGAGCAGTCCAAGAAGAGGGTACAACCTCACACCAAAGAGGATGTACATTCCTGGAAGGCAATGGCTGCAAATACTACAAGCCTAACCAACAAACTTCCTGAACTCACAGCCATCTTGGAAACAGAAAGGTTAGACTGGGTGGCTGTAACAGAAATGTGGCTCATGGAAAACCACAGATGGGATATGGCCATTCCTAGTTACAATCTGTTCAGGGAAGATAGGCAGGGCAAAAAAAGAGGAGGGGGGCATAGCCATTTATATTCAGGAGGAAATAAAAGCCACAGAAGTAAAAGGGCAAACTGAGGACTTCGAGTCACTGTGGCTAACAGTAGACATGGGCAAGGGAAAACCCTTCAGAATCGACGTTGTGTACAGGCCTCCAAATCAAGGAAATAAAGACCTAATAGAGGAAATCCACAAAATTTCTGATAAAGGTGAAGTAATACTAGTGGGGGACTTCAACCTACCAGATATTAACTGGAGCACACTAACAGCAGCAACAAGAAGAAGTAGGGACTTCTTAATGTCACTACAAGGCACAGGACTGTGCCAAAGTGTTAAAACCCAACAAGGGGAGATGCTATTCTCAATCTGGTCCTCACAAACTCGCAAAGAATCAAGGACACCGAAGTGGGATGTAATATGGGCAACACCAACCATCGCATGGTAAGCTTTAAGGTACACATACCACAGAACACCAGCTGCTCAAAGGTAAAGATGCTAGATTTCAGAAAGGATGACTTCCAAAAAATGAGGAACAACATAAGTAGCCAGTTAATGGAAATAGAGGCTGAGGAGGTGGAGGTCATGTGGCGGAGACTCAAGACAGCAATAAAGACTGCCACAGATTAATGTGCCAGATGGGTCAGCAAAGCAAAAAGAAAAAGAAATCCTCAATGGTTTTCCAAGGAAGTGGCTTTCACAGTCAAAGAAAAAAAGAAGGCGTACAGCATATACCAGAAAACCAAAACTGAGAAAGACTGGGAGCTGTACAATGAAAAAATGAGAGAATCTAACAAGTAAATTAGAAAGGAAAAGCCCAGACAGAGGAAAAGATAGCAGAAGGGGCCAAGAGAGGAGACAAATAATTTTTTTAGATACATCAGGGAACGTAGGAAGGCAAAAGAGGGGATAGTAAAGATTGCTGCTGAAGAAGGGGAAATGCACCAAACATGACCCAGAGAAAGCCAAAATCCTCAACAAATACTTCTGCTCAGTGTTTTCCAAAGATGACCCAGGGGATGACCCAGCCCTGAAAAAACACAAAACCCCAGGACCAGGGATAGACACAAGTCCCTTTACAGAAGCTGTTGTACGGGAGGCATTAAATAAACTAAAAGCAGACAAAGCCATGGGACCAGATGAGATGTGCCCCAGAATCCTTAAGGAACTGGGGACAGAATTAGCAGTCTCTCTGACACTTCTATTCACAAAATCCTGGAAGAGCGGTGTGGTACCCAAAGACTAGAAAAAGGCAATAGTGGTTCCACTTCACAAATCAGGCAGTTGTGTAGAGCCTAGTAATTACAGTACGATGAGCCTCATGTCTATAATAGGAAAACTAATGGAGATACTGCTCAAATAGAGGATCATAGCATTCCTCGAAACTAGTGGCCAACAAGACCCTAAACAGCACAGTTTCACAGCAGGCACTGTAGGTCATGCCAGACAAATCTGCTTGAGTTTTTTGACTACGTTACAGAAATAGTTGATGATGGTGGGGCAGTAGATGTGGTCTACCTAGACTTTAGTAAGCTCTTCGACTCGATTACACACAGAAGGCTGGTAAAGAAGCTTGAACCACACAGGGGTTGGTCCAGAAGTAGTCAGATGGGTACAAAACTGGCTACAGGGCAGAACCCAGAGGTTACAGGTTAATGGAACACAATCGATAGAAGGTAGGGTGACCATAAGGGTGCCCCAGGGCTCAGTGCTGGGGCCTCTGCTCTTCAATGTTTTTATAGCAGACATTGCTGATTGACTGTAAGGGAAGGTGTGCATGTTCACAGACACCAAGATATGTAACAGGGTGGACACCTCAGAAGGAGTGAGCAAGAGGGAAGTTGACCTCAAGAAACTAGAAGAATGATCTGCAGTGTGGCAGCTGAATTTTTTTTTTTTTACCAGGAGAGACACACTAAGCTGAAAGTTTGTTTACAGGTGTGACCTGGGAGCACAAGAAGTTAAGTGACTTGCTCAGGGTCACACAGTATGCAAGTGGGGGCTGTGGGATTCAAACCCAGGTCTCCAGATTTACAGCTCAGAGCCTTAAACAATTGTGCTGTACTGTCTCCTGCCAGAAAGTGCAAGGTCATGCACATAGGAAAGAAAAATCCAAGAAAGGAGTATTACCTAGGAGGTGAAAGACTGGTGGCCTCAAACCAGGAATGAGATCTGGGAATCATAATCTCAGATGACTTGAAAGTAAGTAAGCTGTGTGAGAAGGCAGCATTGAAGGCCAACAGAATGCTGGGCTGCATTGGGAGTGGAATCACAAGCAGGAGGAGAAAGGTGGTACTACCACTGTATAGATCGCTGGTCAGGCCTCACCTGGAATACGGAGTCCAATTCTGGAGGCCTCACCTCAGGAAGGACATTGACCGGGTGGAAACAGTTCATAGAAAGGTGACAAAAATGAATCAGGATCTGCAGCACATGTTCTATGAGGAAAGACTTAGGGAACTGAATATGTACTGCTTGGAGCACAGAAAAGAGAAAGGGGACATGATTGAAACATTCAAGTACATAAAAAGCATTAACAAGGTACAGGCACAGGAACTTTTTCGCTTCAAGAAGGGCTCCAGGACCAGGGGACATGACCTCAGGCTGCAAGGAGGGAGGTTCTCTACCAACACCAGGAAGTTTTTCTTCACAGAAAGAGTGGTGGATGCCTGGAACAGCTTGCCCCAAGAAGTTGTGGGGGGATTCAAGAATGCATGGGATAGACACAAGAGAGCCCTGACTGCAAAGGGCAACTAGAGTGTCAAAACAGATCTAAAACAAATGGTCAGACTAGATGGACCTAGCGGTTTCCTTCTGCTGTCAACTTCTATTTTTCTAGCAGTTTAGGTAGCTGGAACCTATGGGTTTATGATACTGGGCCTTGTAGCACAGCTAGACCAAACCCAGCTTGTCCATGAGAGACAATGCCCAGAATGTAATGCTTAGTGAAATTATGGACAGTATTCCATGTGGCAGCTGCATGGATTTCTGCAGTGGAAACATTCCAAAAACAAGCTGCAGAAGTGGTCATGCTTCAAGTGGAAGGACCACAAACCACACCAGGAAGTTCCTTACTGTACTTCTTGTAATTGAACATAATATAATGTGCTAGCGATTTAGACAGGCATTGTTTAAAAACTGGGGTGCCTTCTTTCAGGGGCAAATGAAACAAAAAGCTGCAAGGACATTCTGCAGTCCATTGTATGATGTGCATTATAGTACTGGAGAAGTCTATGCACATCTAAGGTGCTGAATAATGCTTCCCCGGACTGGCATGCTTTGGATAATACACTGGTAGGTGGATGGTTTGATTTAATATAAACTAAGACACCACCTTTGGTGGAAACTTAGAATTAGTATGCAGAGACACCCCGACTGTGGAAAATTAAATAAGGAGGCTCACACATTAGAGCCTATAGCTCTGAAATCCTTTAGTAGAAGGGAATAAGACTTTCTTCAGGTACATCACAGTACAAAATGAATTGAATCTCAAATGTACTAGCCACATTGACCAGAATAGGATTGAGTTTCTTGACATTACCCTATCTATACAGGATATGTGTCAGATGAAGGAAATGTATGTAGTGCACCCTACAGGGAACCAATAGCAGTGAATAGTATTTTAAGGGCAGATAGTTCCCATCCTAAATCTCTGATTACAAATCTCCTCTATGGAGAATGTATGAGAGTTAAAAGGAACTGCACTACAGAAATGATCTAGGTGAGAGCTACTCGGATGGTAACAAGATTTAAAGATCAGAGCTATGTCTGTGATACTGTTCGGACAGCACTAACATAGAGGATAACTTATGGTCCTCTATTGGTAACCGGTTTGTTAACCATCGAGAGGTTGCCAAGGTGACCATGTAAACCACAAGAGTGAAGCTTGAGAGGTTTATGTCGCCATGGCAACCCCGAGACGGTACACAAACTGCTTACTAATAGAGGGACCATACATTATATTTTGTAGTGTATGGTTCCTACAAACAGTAAGAAAAATGAAGAAGGCTCCTTACTCTTGCAGTTTCAGTCACCACCGTGGTCATTCTGGGTCATGCTCTCTCTGCTGCACCAGTTTCTGGAAGGCAGATCGACTCCAATTGTAATCCCATTGCTATGACATACTCAAGAGGGGTTAACAATCCCTGATGTCATAGCGATGGGTTTACGAAGAAATAATCTCGCCACTTTTTAGTGGTAATAAGGGCTACCCATACATTATAAAGGAAAAAACAATACACAGGACATCTCTTTTGAAAAATAAAAAAGAATGGTGGAGTGAGAACAGAGGACAACAATCTGAACCACCTATTACTTTTGTGACAAACTGTCACACCTGTGCAGGGGAGAGCAGCCAGAACTGATGTTCAGTTATGACTGCAGACCAAGAGCTGAGATCATTACTGGGCACAGCCCCACATATTACTTTCAGAAGAGGGAGAAGTGTAGAGGAATTTGTCACCAGCAGCGACTTCTAGGGGCAATTGAACACACTGCAAAGTATGCACAAAGGGTTTAATACATGTCAGAGATGCAGTGTGTGTAACTTTGCAGAGACTGGAGAAATATTTGAAAATCCAGTCACTGGAAAGTTGCATCATCTGAAAGAATATGTTGACTGCCAAACTCCCTTTTGCATCTATGTGTGCTGGTATGAATGTGGACTTATTTATGTGGGTCATAACATCCGCCCCCGAAGTGTCTCATTCAGGAACACAGAAGAGAAATTCTAAATAAAAATATCAACAATGCCCAATGTACACACTTCGAGGAAGCTCGTGGGTCTAGAACCCATGATTTTGAGTTGCAGGAACTTGAACATATCCCCTCTCCTGAAAGAGGAGGTGACAGACAGAGTTTTATTGCATCAAGAAACTGAGTGGATTTTCTTGTTCGAGGCACTAGTATCAAAAGGTTTGAATGATGTTATAAATTATGAACCTTTTTTATGAAATTCTATCCCCCTCACTTTGTCTTCCTCAGAGCTCTCTGTGAGATTTGCATGGAAATACACATTAATATATCTGTGATAAGTTGTACTGAAGTATCTTTATAATGTTTCTATTTGGCATCTCATTTAAACTATTGTACTCCCTTCATTCTATTAGTTAAATAGGATTTTAAAAATGTTTTATTATATCACAGTGAGGGTGTGTCAAAATTATATACACTTTTAGAATGTAGGGCAGGATTCTCAAAGGACTTGTGTTTAGCGCATCTCGGATGCCCCATCGCAAATGAGATGCGCCGAGCACAAACAATGGTATTCACAGAAGATGCAAGAGGAGATGCTCCCAGTGCACCCCTTCTGTGAATACCACTGTTGCGCCCAGCCCAGGATGTGTTCGCACAACCCCCTGGTAGGGCTGGGTACACAATGGGGCAGCGCATCTCCCAATGCACTGTGCCAAAAGCTGCCATTCACAGCCACGAACATGCAAATGGGGCCATTAGGCATGTCATTATGGCCCCATTTGCATGCTGAGCAGGGTTACATCTGGCGGAATGCACCGGGCCCCCTGCAAGGGCTGTGTGCTGTATGGTGCATCTGGGAGTGCCTAGGCAGGCAGCTGGCACCCACCCCCTTCCCACCTGCATCCCCATAAGACTGCCACTACCTATGGCAAAATTGTAGAACAAGCAGAACTCCCCTCCCCACCCTGACCCAGATGCACTGGTGACTGCCTCCAAAAGACCCCCCAGTAGCCCAGCAGACCTCTCACCCCCACGCACTCAGGCACCCCAAACCCACCCACTCCCCCAGTCCCAGCATAGCCCCACCATTGGAGTAGGTCAACCCACCCTCATACTGCCATGCTGCTCACTGACAGAGCTGTCTGTGAATGATAGCTACTGCATCAATGAGTCCACTGGTCAACCATGTTGACCAATGGGCTTATAGTGCATACTGTAGTTGTCATACACAACATTGTGAATTGGGTCATTCATATGTTGTGTATGACAGCTACAGTACACACTGCAAGCCCCATTGATTGACACAGTCGACCAATGGACTTATAGTTGTACAGTAGCTGTCATTTACAGACAGCTCTGGTGGCTGGCAGCCATGGCAGTATGAGGGTGGAGTTGAGCTGCCCACTGACAGTGGGGCTATGCTGGGACAGTGGGAGGGATGGATTGGTGGTGCCTGAGTGGGTGGGGGAGGAGGTCTGCTGGGCTACCAGGGGGTCTTTCGAGGCAGTCACTGTGTATCTGGGTCGGTGGGAAGGGGGTTCTGCTTGTTCTACATTTTCACCACAGGTAGTGGCAATCTTATGGGCATGCGGGTGGGGAGGAGGGTTCTGCACTTACTTCATTTTCACTGCAGGCAGCGGCAGTCTTATGGGGATGTGGGTGGGGACTGAGGGGGTTCTGCATTTACTATATTTTCACCGCAGGCAGCGGCAGTCTTACGGGGATGCAGGCAGGGAGAAGGACACACTGGACTGCCAGGGTGGGCAGGCTGCTTTGCTGCTGTCTGCAGTATGGCAGCCTGCCTCTGGGTGGCAAACCACATAAGACTTCTTGGAGCAGACTTATCTTTAGTAGGCACATCTCCGGACTTGCCCTGGGGATACACCTCCAGGTCGGTCTGTGAATGGGGCTGCACATCATATGCATGGACATGCCTCCTGTATAGCTCCTCCAGATGCACTGCATATCATTTAGGGTGGTGTGCAGCACATCTGCGATGCATTGGTGCATCAAGGATGTCCCAGCACATCAGCCCCCTGCCAGAATCGCACCAATGCACAAGTTACAGATGACCTGGCGCATTCCTTTTGAGAATCTTGCCCGTCATGTTTTTAACAATATTTATTATGGATTATATTCTGAGGGTTTTGTGATTATCCTTAAGATATCAGGCCACATTCATTAGGAAGCTTCTCATCTGTGGATATGATGGTCTTTGGAAGTTAACAAATTTCTCTCCCTTTCTCTTTAAATATGATATTGGAAGGAAATTATATATGTCAGATCTGTTTTACTGCAGGTATCTTTTCTAGTGCAGCAATAGTGATGCGCTGTACATAAGCATGATTTATACATGCAATACATTTTTATAGGATTAGATAATTTGATATTTTGTTGAAAATCACAAACCCACTAGGGATCTGATCATCAATAGGATGCCTTTGTAATATGAAGTTTTCGGTCAAAAAGAATTTATGGTCCTGTACAATGGATTACTGTTTATAATCGCATGATATTTGACAGCTGCATTTTTTTATTTATAATGTATTTTTTACTATTGAACACTGGTTATTTATGGTGGATATTTAATATGACACCTATTATGAGTTTATATTGAACACTCTATGAGGTTGCACTTGGAAAACATGTAATACTAAATTGGCCTGATTGTTTTAACATGTGTGTTGGGGTATAAAAATGGAGCACGTTTTTCATCAAGCCACTCACCCCCTGAGGAAGCCACTTCATGTGGTGATATGTAAGGGATTCAGCTTTGCATTCATTTTGTTATTTTGGCACTGATAAATGCTATAAACTTACATTGAAGCCAGTGTGTGTTGTTCTATCCTCTTCAGTACCTGTGTACTAACAACATCATCTTGGGGAGGCAGAAAGTACACTTCACACTCTGTTTACAGTCACTGAAAGAGTGGTGAATTCCTGGAATAGCCTGCCACAAGAAGTAGTAAGGGCAAAAACTCCGAAATGGGGTTCAAACATGCATGGAACAGACATATGAGAATACTAGTAAATACAAAAGGGAGGAGGTCACCAGAGACTGGTTAGGGTCTGCTGGGACAAAGTAGGCAGGGAAGAAAGCTGAGCAGGCTGGGTGGGCCAAGTGTTCCTTTTCTGGCAACAAATTCTATGTATCTAAATGTACAACTATATGATACCACTTTCATTATTTCCCTCCTCATGGATTGAGAATATTATTTTTCCAATTCATATAAAAACTGCCTCTGAATGACCCATTCATGTATCAACCTATCAGCTGAATAGATACTTCACAAAAGATCTTTTATTGAGTTTTGTTGGGTAGGCTTCAGAAATGGGTAGATGATAACCAAATTTTGGAAGAATTGCACAATTGCATTAGGAGTTCATGCTCATCGACTCAGCATTGCATGGTCCTTTCTCATTTAACTTATAAGTATTTTAAAATTAAAAATGGAAAGTTATACTGTTGTTTTATAAATCTTAAAATACAATTCAATAGTATAAGCCGTAGGACACTATGGACTACATTATATAATTTAGTTTTAGTTTTTATTACACATAAAACCCTTTAGGCAGTGCCTGTTTTCAAAGGGTTTAGCATCAGGGGAAACAACAATAATACATGTTACATAGATTGGTGCAAAAACATTGTCAGTAGAGAAGCCAGAAAAATGCAAAATAACAGTTATGAAAGGGACAGAACAATACAATACAAACATATCATTTTACAATTGCATCTTTAAATAAGGTGCAGAGTCATACAAATTAGGTTTCATAATAGACATTCAATAGCAGAAAAAGTGCCATGACATAGTTTCACTCAGCGATGGCATAGACCTGTCATTTAAAGCAGTTGCAGGTCCCAGTAGGGGACAGTAGGAGAGCAGTTTGTCTTGAAAAGATCAGCAGAGTAATCAGTCTTTAGGGAGACAGAAAAGTCATTCCATGTCTTACAAACCTACAGGAGAAACATGATTGGTCTAGGGTGTTTTTTTCCCAGAGGAATCAGCAGGGAGTGTTGTTCCATACCTCTTGTAGAGTATTTGTTATCTACAGTGGTGAATATAATCATCAGACCAGGGGACAGCAGACAATGAATTGCTTTGTAGCCAAAAAGGAATGTATGGTAGTCCACCCAAGTGTCTAGGTCAAGCCAGTTAAGAGAACTGTAGAACACACAGGTATGTGCATCAAGTTTATAACCAAGGGTAAACTGGCAAAGCCTATTTAGAAGACTCCTGACTTGGGACAGTACAATGTTATAGACAGAGCAATTGACTACAATACAATAATCAATTAGACTAGTTATAAGACTGCACGAGTTGCTTCCTGACTTCTGTGATGAAATTGTGTCTGTGTCTATATAACATACCTAGCCTACCGTTAACCATTTTTATTAATAAGTCAATATGTGTACTGTAAGTTATAGTGCTGGTTAGTGTTACTCCAAGGTATTTGAAAGTTATTTCTTGTTCAAGCTGGGAACCAGATTTAGTGGTGATGGTGAGAGCTGGAGCCAGTTTTAGCTTGCTCTTAGTGCAAAAGACCATATACTGTATTTGGTTATCTGCTGATTCATGACTAGTAAGTTGGCAGAGAACCATGTCTGTATAGCATTGAAATCCAATTGCAGTCTGTGCTGCAGTTTGTCTTTGCTTGTGTTATTTGAAAATATGACTGCATTATCCACATAGATTAGGATATTGGTAGACCTATAGGCAGCAGGGATACTATTTATAAATAGGCTAAATAGAAGGGGCCCCAGCATTAAGCCTTGAGGAACCCCAATAGAGACAGGAAGATTGTACAAGAGAACACCTCTGCACTTTACTGCTTGGGTTCTACCTGACAGGTAGCTCTTGAACCAGACAACCGAGTCATGGGAGAGACAGAGATGTTTCAGTTTGTGGCAGAGGAGAGTGTGGTTCACAAGATCAAAGGACTTTGTCAGGTCAATGAAGATGGAATTGGTCAACTCTCATCTGTTCAGGGCACAGTGGATAGAGTCGATGTATTCAATCAGGACGGTCATCATGCTATGATTTTTCCCCAAACCGTGTTGCTTCTAAATTAGGAATGAATGACTTTCTCTTGGATATTATAATAAGGCTTCATGAGAATACTTGTTCCAAAGTATAGTATAATATCAGTGTGGCTTTGACAAAACAGATTAACACAAACATAGAGGTGCGACAAGGATGCATGATGTCAACTATCTTGGAATCTACTTGAGCACATCTCTATCTAAAATGAAACAGTTTAATCTTGATACAATAGTTACTCAAATTAAAACAGACTTAGACCACTGGTCTTTCCTGCCTATTTCCCTCTGGGGTCACTTCAATGTGATAAAAAATAATTTTCTTCCATGTCTTCTTTATCCCTTTATGATGCTTCTGGTGGCACTACCACAATCTTGGTTTCTTTAAATTAATAGAATATTATCAAAATGTCTATGGCAGGGTACCCCCCCCCATGAGAGCACTTAATAAGTTGATGCATTCCAAGGAGATATGGTGGGGGGGGACTGAAAGTTCCTAATTTCTTTCTGTATTATCTAGCCATTCATAATTCTAGATTTCTTCAACAGTGCACGCCTACTTCCAAGGACTAACAGTCATTATACATCCCATTTTGGTTATCACTGTACCAGTCTCTGGCTGAACATTCAAGCTTTGTTACATATTCCTCATAAAAAATGTCCTCGTTCTCTATGGGGCACCCCAATAGATATGTACTTGAAAGTCAATTGACAACTATCTCCTCTTCTTGGCCTAGACCCATATAGAGACACAATGCAGCCCATACTTGGCAACCCAAATTTCAAAATTGCCAGCCAACCATTAACCAAGAAATTCTGGCCATATGCGGAAGTAAATACAGTAGACCATCTCTTACAAGATGGCAAATTGCTGCTTACGTATTTGATACACCGCAAATATATGGTTGGCCTACACATTTCTGTTTAAAATATCTTCAATTAACCCATGTGCTTGTTCACTATTCTGGCATGAGGCGGTGGTCTGACTCCTATGGGTCTCACATTCTTCATTTGGCTTCGATTGCCCCAAAGACCCATACCATATTTTTCTATTACAACAAATTCTATGAAATTGTCTTGAGTAGAGACCCTGAACTCAATTATTACTGGGGTCAGGTTATTCCCTCTTTTACTGCTCCTCATAACTGGTCTCATCCATGGAAGAACCCTTATAGGTATCTGAAATGGGACCAGTGTCATCTTATGCAGTTTCAGATCTTTCATAATCTTTATTATACCCCAATTAAACTACAAAGGATGGGTAAACTCCCATAAATGATCTGTACTAGATGTAACCAGGACTGGGGTACTTAATTCCACATGAGTGACTCTTTACACTGATGATGCCAGTTTGTATAATTTAAGTCCCAGTCCTGAAATTGCTCTTCAGAATCTCCAGATAGATTTTGACCATCTTTGAGCTTGGTTATCTTTTAACCATATGGTCCTTAATTCTAATAAAACAAAAGCAATAGTATTTTCTCGTAAAAGTACACTCGCTGAATTTCCATCTATTACTGATAAGAAAGGTACTGTTACAGAATTTGTTCAGGTTTTTAAGTATTTGGGAATTCTACTGGATAGTCAGTTTACTTTCAAACCTCATATACAATACTTAAGAAAGACTGGGGGCGGTGGTGGGGGGAGGAGGGGCCGGTGGCCCTACAGGGGGACATGGAGGCTCTGGAAAGGTGGTCTAGAAAGTGGAAGCTGAGGTTCAATGCAGGGAAATGCAAGGTACTGCACCTGGGAGCTAGAAACCTGGGCCAAGTGTACACCCGGGGGGGGAAATGCTACAAGTCTCGATGGCTGAGAGGGACCTGGGGGTGGTAGTGGATGTCAAGATTAACAACTCAGAGACTTGTAGGAGGGCAGCAGCCAAGGCCAACAGGATGCTGGGATGCATCACTAGGGGTATCACCTCCAGAAGGAGAGAAGTAATACTCCCTCTGTATAACTGTTTGGTGAGGCCACACCTAGAGTACTGAGTGCAGTTTTGGAGGCCACACTTAAAGAGGGATGTTGAACTCCTGGAGAGGGTCCAAAGGAGGGCAACCAAAATGATCTGGGGCTTGGAGGACAGGACCTATGGGGAGAGGCTCGAAGAGCTACATATGTACACACTGGAAGAGAGAAGGGACTGGGGGGACATGATAGAGGTCTTCAGGTACATGAAGGGGGTAAATAGGGGAGAAGCAGTCAGGGTTCTCTGAGGGAAAGAGTAGGGGGCAACTAGAGGACATAGGTGGAAGCTGGAGGGGGATTCAGGGGAGAAAGGAAGAGGTGCTACTTCACTGAGAGGGTAGTGGAGCCATGGAATACACTGCCCAGGGGGCTGGTGTATGCAGAGATGGTAGAGGGGTTCAAGAGGGGGTGGGACAGGTACAGAGGAAGGGTTCTGGAAGCAAAGTCCAGTGCAGCAAGAATATCCAGGACTGGGAAGGGAGAAGCCAGAGAGGGTGAGGGGGACAGCAAGGTCAGCTCCTAGGGTGGGGGCTGACCAAATGAGCAGACATGAAAGACTTTTAGGTTTATTCTGCTGGCATTTTAGTATGTTAGTACACTTTGCTGGTTCTAGGATCGACTACCACTACCCATTCTTGAATATTTTGGGGATGATGGATATATGGCTGCAGACACTCTTCTAACTGCTATACAGTTTTTACTCTGCTTTATCCTTGCTTAGCTTTGTAAGCTGGGGATATACATAACATGGACCTTATGCAAAAATAGAAACATGTACACCACTGTAAGTGCTCTGCCAGGAGCAGGTATAGGTGATATTAAAAATTACTACCAGGGTTACAAGAACATACTCAAAATCCACTCACCCTTATACATGAGGGGGTAAATGATTTGGGTAGATGACCTATTACTGAGATACAAAGAGATTTTGAATCAGTAGGGAATACAATAAAAAAATCAAGGTGGAGATCTAATCATTTCTGGATTATTACCCATCCCTAGAGCCAACCCAACTAAAAGAAAATATATTATTTTCTTAAATGGGTGGTTCAAGCGATGGTGTCAAAGAGAAGGTTTTGTATTTCTAGAAAATTGGGATGGGTTTCTAAATCAGGAATTGTTTGCAAGGGATGGCATGCATTTGAATAAACAAGGGAAATGGATTTTTGCAAACAGGCTAAGGAAACAAATTGATAGCAGTTTAAACTAGAAAATGGGAGGGGGGGGGTTATCCATGTCTGCAGACACGAAGACTAGCACGGTTGGTTTAAACTCACCAGACTGGAACTTTTTACTCATAAACGCTAGGAGTCTAAACAATAAGTTTGATGAGCTAATATATACTCTGACTTAATTAAATATTCATATATGTGCAATAACTGAGACATGGTGGCAAGACAGTGATACATGGGAAAAGGATATTACTGGCTATACCTTGTTCCACAGGAACAGAATTTGTGCTAGGGGAAGGGGAGTGGCCTTTTATGTTTCTGACAGTATTACGACTGTAAATATTGAAATAACCCAATGGCCTAGTATTGAAGCCCTATAGATTAAAATTCTCCCAAAGACTGGTGAATGTATAAATTTAGGTGTAGTATACAGATCTCCATCTATTACCCTGAGAGACGATGTCCAACTACTAGAATTTGTAAATGAGTTCTCATCAACATCTAGTGCCATTCTTATGGGGGATTTAAATTTACCGGGTATAAATTGGAACACACTACATACAAATACCATTACTGAAAATAATTATTTGGTATTATTTTTGGAACATAATATGGAACAAATAGTAAAGAAAAACACTAGGGGTGAAAATATTTTGGATTTAGTCTTGAACAACTTGGGTACTAACATAACAAATTGTAATGTTATTCCACCACTTGGATCCAGCGATCACTCCATGGTTTGTTTTACTTATAAAACAAACTTGGAATTTGACTCCAGTAGTATTTCAATTTATAACTTCAAAAAGGCTAATTTTGGCGATTTTCGGAATGAAATGGCCAGCTGGGATTGGGTATCTGACTTCATGTATAAAACACTTTTAGAAATGTGGCAGTCCTTAAATACTAAATTAACTATTACTACAAAAAAATATATTCCCCAAATAAAGAAAAAAGAAAACAATAAACTTAAAACACCTTGGATGAATGCAACAGTTAAAAAGCATATTAAAAATAAAAACAGGGCATTCATAAAAGCGAAATTAAGTAATTCTCAAAAAAATTGGTTAGATTATAAACAACAATTAAAGTTATCAAAAAAGAGTATTAGAAAAGCAAAACGTGATCATGAGTATAGGTTAGCAGTAAATGTAAAAGATAATTATAAAGCCTTTTATACTTATATAAATAATAAGACGGGTGGTGCTCCTGTTATAAGCCCAATAAAAAATTCAAATGGTGAGCTACAAACTGATAAACTACAAATGGCTACAGTTTGTAATTATTATTTTTCTTCTGTTTTTAACAAAAAACTAGCCCAATCATTAGTCACAATAAGAAATCACAACCAAACAATATAAAATTGAGAAAATGGAAATGGAAAAATTACTTTTGAGATTAGATCCCAATAAATCTGCTGGTACCGATGGGTTGCACCCCCGTATTCTGAAAGAATTGGCAATTCCTCTATTTGGTCCAATAGCTGCCCTATTTACAAAATCCATTATAGAAGGAGAAGTCCTAGAAGTATGGAGACAGGCCACAGTTATTCCCATTTTCAAAAAAGGATCCAAACAAAATATTGCTAATTACAGACCCATTAGTTTAACATCTGTTTTGAGTAAGACCATGGAGGGTATAGTTAAAAATTATATTGGGAACATTATGCAACCAGATACTACACATCACGGTTTTGTAAAATCTATATCTTGTATGACAAACCTGCTACATTTGTATGGCGGCGTCAGTATGGCACTGGACAGAGGTGAAGCTGTGGATGTGATTCTGCTGGATTTTTCCAAAGCCTTTGATAAGGTGCCACGTGGTGAATTAATAGATGCAACAATAAAAATGGGATTAGATGGAAATATTCCCAGATGGACTGAATCATGGCTGTCCGAGAGAACTCAACGAGTCTGTATAAAGGGTTATTATTCAGAATATGAACAAGTTACTAGTGGGGTCCCTCAGGGTTCTGTTCTGGGACCCTGTCTTTTCAATATTTATATATCTTCATTATCTTCATCAACAGATGTGTGGCTAACCAAATTTGCTGATGCCACCCACATTGGCTATAAAATCAATAAATCTGGAGATGTAATTACTTTAGTAATTAGTGCTTTGGCTTCTCAGAAGGAACTGGAAGGGGGACAGGATCAGATCTACAGTACAGTAGCTTCTTGTTTTACATTGTTTTTCATGGATTCTACTTGGTAGAATGTTTATTTTCTTTCTTACTACTAAGGGGCTAGCAGGGTATTGTTTGGGGCTGTTGGAATTTTGAAACCTGTTTTGGTAGCTAAAAGTGGGCTCATTTGTTTGGTTTACGGTGTGGCAGGCTGCATTTGTAGAGGCCTATTTCTTCTCTTTTAAACATAATTGGTGTAATTTAACTGGTCTGTTTCTTTGAATTGGAGACCTATATCTTATAATTCCAAACATATTTTGATGTATTGTTGGTGAAGCTGTTTGAATTGGTGTCCTGTTTTTGGGTAGAATTTATTCATTGTTGCTGGCTTCACTAGCTGCAAAAGTTTTGAGTGGGGAAGGTGCTAATTGTCTGACTAGAGGCCTCAGCTACCTGATTGTTTCAGAGGACTTGGGCTGGTCCCACCCACCCTGGTCAATTATTCCCTTTGTACTAGGGTTCTGACATCACTTCCTCAAACAGGCAAAGGATTTGCACCTGTCATAACAGAAGCAGACATCCAGGAAAGGAACTGCAGCAAGTGAAGAGGTGACGGCTCTCTCAGTGGAAGGGAAGTAAATGCAAATCTAGGTGCTTTCATTATTACTACTTCACATAGTTATTGCATTGGGTAAAGGGGAGTAGGAGTTGAAGAAGGTGCAATGGCTACTTAAAGTATTTTTGAGTGTGGATAGAATATACAAAGCAGTTGCTCAACATATCTAAACGTGTGCAACAAAGGAGGTAAGGGACATAAAGAATGTTTTGCACTGATAGAGGGAGAGTGGGGACTTGGGGAGTGTTTGGTATCCTGCATCTGGAAGGGTAGGGGGGTCGTGGTGGCAAGCAGCAATGGGTAGGAGTGTAGGCTGCAACAACTGCGGTGCACCAATCTTTCTAAACATTGCCTGGAGAGTAGGAGGATGTTTAGTGTGCAACCACATAGAAAACTTAGAAAGGAGATTGAGGGTCTGCAGGAGGAACTAAGACAGGCAAGGCAGATTGGGGGTGGGTTTAGCTCATACTGGAGGGAGGAGGAAGGGGAGATGAGGGAGGGCAATTTGGCAACAGTGGTGAGGAGAGGCTCAGAAGAAGGGAAGCAGAGACAAAGGGCCCAGGCCAGGAAGAACGATTGCCGGGAAACCAGGTCAGGAGACAAAAGTCAAATGGAAGGAGGAGATAGGGACTTGTGAGGAGGTGAAGAAGTGGCAAAGTCATGGAGTGGAAAGGAGAGAACAGGTTACTATGCAGAGAGAGGGAGCAGGCATTTGTGAAGGATCTTTCAGAAAATAGTTTTGCACTGCTAGAGAGGAAGAAGGTGGAGGAGGAAGTGACGAAATTAGAGGAGTAATTGATAAATGCCTGGACCAAACTGGAGCGGGGAAGTTCTGCTGGGAGAACTGCAACAGGGTAAAAGGCATCATAAGGTGCAGGAGGAAGAAGAGGAGCTGGAAATGAGGGAGGGGATGAAAGAAAGCAAGCAGGGGTAAGAGGGGTGGAATCTTTAGTGCTGGGGGACTCAATACTTAGAGGAGTTAGGTGGGTAGCAAAGAGGAGAGGCATAGTCGATTTGGGTGAGGCCTTGCCAGGAATGACAGCGAAAGGGTGGACAGTCTGTTCTGAAATATGCTAGAAGGGTAGGACAAGCCTCATTTAATTATACATCTTGGGACAAACGACCTGGCTGGACAAGACAGTGGATATAGTCCAGAGGAGGTTTGAGGAACTAGCACAATTATGTGAGGGGCAGGAAGATCAGTAACTTTTTCCGAGATATTCCGATTTTCAAAGGCAAGCACAACAAGAAAGCTGAGAATAGAGGAATTTAACAGATGGCTAAGAACCTGGTGTTGTGCTAAAGGGTATGGGCTGTTGGGGGGTGGGAGGGACCTGGGAGGACAGTAGTCTCTATGCCAAGGACAGACTACACTTGAGTGAGGAAGGAAAGAAAGTGTTGAAGCAGAGGATGGAAGAATATATAGAGGAAGTTTGGAGTTTAAACTAGGGTGGGGGTGGCAGTTGGGAAGAGATATGCAGGGACCACAGGTTGGGAAATCATATGAGCTTACCCCATAACAGTGACAAAGGACAAATGGCAAGTACTATTGGTGATGCTAGGAAGGAGGGCAGGATGGAGGAGGGGAAAAGGGTGGAAGGTGGTTACCCTTAATGCTAGGAGCCTTGGGAGGAAAACTGCAGAGTTGCAGGTTCTCATGGCAGAGGGAGAGGTGGACATTGCAGCCATCACGGAAACATGGGCCACCCAATATAATGACTGGGACCTGTCTGTACCAGGGTACAGGTTATTTCTGAGGGACAGGGTGACTGGGAAAGGAGGGGTGGCACTATATGTGAAGGAAGGACTGAAGTGTGTAAGGAGGAAGGGGAGAAGGGCAGTACAGAGTCACTTTGGGTCAAATCCAGGATTCCAAGAATAGGAGTCTTAGAATGGGTGGTGTACAGGCCACCATCTCAGATGGAGGAGTTAGACAGGGAACTAGCGGGACAGATCAGAGGACCTGCGAGAAGGTAGTGTGGTGATTGTGGGGGACTTCAACATGCCAGAAGTGGACTGGAGCACCCCAACAACCAGGAACAGAAGGAGCAGGTACTGCTGGATGCCTTCCAGGACAGCTTCCTGCTGCAAATGGTCAGTGAACCAACCAGGTTAGGGAATACCCTTGACCTTGTGCTGGCAAATGGGGACTTGTGAGAGAACTTACAGTGGAGGAACTGCTGTCAGGAGTGACCACCACTCAGTATGGCTCACATTGGATATGGGCAAGGAAGGAGTGGAATCTGGCACAAGAGTGCTGGACTTCAGGAGGGCTGACTTTGGGAGGATGGGGGAAGTGGTAAAAGGGTACCTGGCCAGAATTCAATCTAGTATGGATACTAACCAGAGATGGGAGCTCAAAGTTGGGGATAGTGGAGGCAACCAAAACCTGCTGCAAAGCCCAGAGCAAGAAGGCTAGAGCTAAGAAACCGAGCTGGTTGAGCAAGGAGGTCATGGAAAAGGTAAGGAAGAAAAGAGCTGCCTTTAGGAAATACAAGAAAACAGGGAGGGGGGAGGACAGAGAGGAGTACTTGACAGAATCGAAGGAGGTGACAAGGGCAGTAAGGGGAGCCAAAGCATCTACGGAACTCAGGCTGGCACAAGGCATTAAGAAGGGGGAGAAGGACTTCTTTAAGTACATCAGGGAGAAAAGGAGCTGTAAGGACCACATAGTAAGGATTAGGAAGGAGGGGGGTTGGGTGGAAGCAGGGTATGATAAGGCAGAAGCACTAAATGAGTACTTCTGCTCAGTATTTACTAAAGAGAAGAGGGGGGTGACACCCAAGATGGGTGAAATGGCAGACGGGGGGGAAGTGGTGACAGATGGGGAAATCATGGAGGACAGAGTTCGAGAGGGTTTGAAGGCACTGAGGGTGGACAAGGCACCAGGCCCAGATGGCATCCACCCCAGGGTACTGAAGGAGCTGGCAGAGGTCCTTGCAGGACCTTTGGCAGACCTATTTAATGCCTCACTACATTCGGGGTGTGTACCTCAGGACTGGAGGATGGCTCATGTGTGCCCTCCACAAGAGTGGCCCCAAGGATGAACCAGGAAACTACAGACCAGTGAGCCTCACATCCATCGTGGGTAAGCTAATGGAGACCATCCTGAAGGAGAGGCTGGTGGCCCTTTAGAGGCCAAAGGACTACAGGACAGCAGACAGCATGGTTTCATACGTGCGATCCTGCCAAACCAACCTGGTCGGGTTCTATGACTGCAACTAGGCAACTGGACGGGGACATGCAGTGGATGTCTTGTATCTGGACTTCAGTAAGGCATTGACCCAGTGCCATGGAAGGCTGGGAAGGAAGTTAGTAGGCACAGGGCAGGTGCAATGCTGGTGAGATGGGTAGGAAACTGGCTGCAGTGAAGGCAACAGAGGGTGGTGGTGGGTGGGGAGCTCTCACACCCAAGGGCAGTGACGAGTGGCGTCCCACAGGGCTCGTGTTGGGACTCAGTGTTGTTTGGGATATTTATTGCAGACATATCATGGGACATCAAGAGCAAGATCAGTCTGTTTGCTGATGATACCAAGGTTGGCGCGGTGGTGGATGACCTAGGGGATGGCAGGGGTTGCAGGATGATCTGGCAAAGCTTGAAACCTGGTCAGACACCTGGCAACTGGCTTTAATGCCAAAAGTGCAAGGTGATGCATTTTGGGATGAAGAACCCAAGGAGGACTTACCAGCTAGGGGGAGTGCAGCTAGCCCAGACAGAGGAGGAGAAGGATCTGGGTGTGCTCATCACAGGGTCAATGAACAACTCGGCACAGTGTAGGAAGGCAGCTGCAAGGCCAACAAAATGCTGGGTTGTATTGCAAGGGGTATATCCTCAAGGAGGAGGAGGTGATTCTGCCACTGTATAGGTCATTAGTTAGACCACACCTGGAGTACTGCGTGCAGTTCTGGCGTCCAGATTCGAAAAGGGACATTAAGTTACTGAGGGAGTGCAGCCAGGGCTTACAAAGATGATCAAGGGTCTGGGGACTTATCATATGAGGGGAGGTTGAAGGAGTTGAACATGTACTCACTGGAGGAGAGGAGAGACAGGGGGGACATGATTGAAACCTTTAAATACATGAAAGGAATAAACAAGACAGGTACAGAGGGGCTGTTCAAAGTAAGGGAGGGGAGGGCCACCAGGGGCCATGATATGAGACTGGAGCGAGGAAGGTTCAGGAGGGAGATGAGGAGACACTTTTTTACAGAGAGGGTGGTGGCTGGGTGGAATGCGTTACCTGCAGAAGTGGTATGCAGTAGAACAGTGGACTGCTTCAAACGAGGATGGGACAGGACAAGGGGGAGGGTTAATGAAGGGGAAGGGTGGAAGGGAGGGGCAGCTGCAGAATAAGGGGTGCTAGCTGCACATTCGAGCAGACTTGATAGACCTCTAGGCCTTTATCTGCTGGCAAATTTCATATGTTCGTATGTTCGTACAATATGCATTAAACGAATTAGAAAGTTGGGCATTAACAAAGAAACTCATGTTTAACATTGATAAATGTGTTGTAATGCACTTTGGGAAGAACAATCCAGGAGCAAATTACAAAATGGGTAACAGATTGCTTGAGGTTGTTGAAGATGAGCGAGATTTGGGAATCAGTAAAAAATGATTTAAACTTTGGTTTACATTGTCAGAAAATAATTTAAAAAGCTGGGGGTATTCTCCATTGTATAAATAAACACATAAAAAGTAATAGTAGAAAGTCTTGCTCCCGCTATATTCCTCACTCGTTAGACCTCACCTGGAGTACTGTGCCCAGTTTTGGACACCAGGAGACAGGGGTACTATAAATGTCATAGAGCGAATCCAGAGAAGGGCAACAAAAAAATGGATGAGGTACAGGGTTTAGAATATGATGATAGACTCACTAAACTTGGAATTTATAATCTGGAATATTGTAGATTAAGGGGAGACTTATGTCTGGTATATCGTGCTTTACAGGATAATAGTTTATGGGAAACCTTGGGATTAGCTTTTAGAGAAGTGGTTTATGAAACTAGGGCTCACCCATTACAATTAATGGTAGAACGTTGTAGAACAAAACAGAGAAGTTCATGGTTCTCAATTAGAGTATCTAGAATATGGAATGGCCTACCACTTTCAGTAGAGGCCAATGAAAGTATGTATTTATTTAAAAATCGATTAGACACCTTTTTGAGTACTAAATTAATAAAGGGGTACAATTAATAATTGGTGAGCAATATGGACCATGGTCTTTTTGGCTCTGATTTACCTATGATACCTATGATACCTACTCATACTAAAATATGACCATAGAGTGTTATATGCTCTGTCATGTTGGTATATTTTATACTATCCTTTTTATTTCCTGTTCTTTGTTATAGAAACTGTTTTCTCCTGTCCTCGTTATAAACTTCTCATCAGGGATATGGGGTGGGGGCTGGGATTTAATTGTGACTTAAACATAGGACAGAAATCCTTGAAAACTGTTATTGACCACATACTGTATTTGTAACCATTTTTTTCTCTTTACCTGTCATTATTTACTGTTCTTGACAAATTGGCCTGGATATTCAGACTGCACCAGCCAGTGGCGTAAACCTGGGCACAGCGCAACTGTGATGCGCTGGGGCCAGGTCCAGATGATAGTCAATGGGGATGTGCCATGGTGCAGCACCATTGAATATGGCACAGTCAGCGCACATACTGCACATGGCGCAGCGGCACTGCGCCGTGCAAGCCATAGATAGGGAGCACGGGGATGTACCTGCACAAGTGTAGTTGCACTAGGTGCATCACCTGCAATATTCAGCAGGGGGCATGCAAATGAGGCCATAATATATGCAAGGCAGAAATGGCAAGTGGCACTGCGCTGGTTCAAGCCACAGATAGGGAGCACGGGAATGTCCCAGCACAAGTGCAGTTGCGCTAGGTCAATAGTTCTCAGACTTTGTCACAGTGAGCCCCCCAAAATCCATGGAAAAGATTTTGAGCCTCCCCCAAAAATTGAAATAATCTTGGGCCTCCCCAAAGAAAAATAACATACAGTACTTTGCGCAGTACGCCATGAATAAATTGAAACCCCTTTGAGTACTTGGCTCACATTCACTTCTTTGTCTTATACTGACTTGGAACTTTTGAAAAAGAGCTCCTGTGCTCAAAGGTGTTTTCTGAATAACAAATAAATAAAATAAACAAATATTATTATTCAGCTTATTGTAACCCTCGACACACACAGGCCAGACTACTTGCTGTGCTGTTTTCATTTTTGAACCGTTACGCCTTGTTGCAGTACCTTCATGGGTCAGACTACTTTCTCTGTTTCCTCTCTATAAGAAATAACCTTCCTACATACTTTGCCTCTCCCCCTCCTTCCCTGCTCCTAAGCAACTTCTCAGGGATTACTCTGCTCCTTCCTGCTATTGCTCTTAGTACCTCTATGCTCAACCCTTGTATTTGGGCTGTTCTGCCATCAGTTTACAAATTGATCAATTACTACCACTCATTATTAATTTATTGTTCATATTTATTTGCAGTATTGCTCACTGTCTATTTCTTGATTGTTTTGCAGTTACCTTTTGAAATGTATTCACTCCCTACCCTTTCCCGGGTACACCTGAACTGATCCTTGGCTCATTCACCTTCCCTTGTCACCTATTAGTAAATAAATACATAAAATTCACCTACTGTTATTATCCTCTTTCAGTTTGCTTCATCTCTTCCCACAAAATATATAAAACCCAAAATTTAAATACAGTACTTTTTCAGACTTGCTTGAGCCTCCCCTGGAACAGGTTGGGGCCTCCCCAGGGAGGATGGCCTCACCATTTAAGAACCCCTGCGCTAGGTGTATCACCCACAATATTCAGCAGGGCACATGCAAATTAGGCCATAATATATGCAAGGCACAAATGGGGCCAATTACATGTCATTATGGCTCCATTTGCATGCCTTGCACAGGGCAGCCCAGTGACTTTCGCCTGGCACTCCGCACAGCATGACGTGTGCACAGTGGGAGTCCCGGGGCATCATGGTACAGCTCCATAATGTTTGTCCCTGGCAGTCCAGTGGAACCCCCTTCCTCCCAATTCCATGTTGAATGTAAATGAGTACACACCCTGGTGGTCTAATGGGCCCCCCTCCTGCCCGATTCCCTGATTATGGCACGTGTATATGACAATAATCCCTGGTAGTCTAGCAGAAACCCCCTCCCTCCTGTGTCCCCGATCACCAGTAGATGACAGATAGTCAACTCCCTGGTAGTCTAGTGGAATCCTTGGGACTGTCTAGTACATTATGCCCTGCAAGCCCTTTGGTCCACACTGAGGACCAATTTGCTTATAGCTCATACTTTATCTGTCATTCGGCAGGCAGCTGGGTGGTATGTGGGCAGGTTGCAGCCACCCGCCAATGACGGGGGAACAGGGTGGGCACTGGGGTCTGTGGGTGGGAGGGGTGGGAGGTGTCACTGGATCACCAGGGAATTGTATTACTGGGTTTTACTGTGATTGCAGGAATGGGTAGGGAGGTATCACCGGACTATCAGGGACTATTACTATGGCAGATAACTGGTGATTGGGGACACAGGAGGGTGGGGGGTTCCACTAGACTACCAGGGAGTAGACTATCTATCATCTACTGGCACTCAGGAACACAGGAGGGAGGGGGCTCCTGCTAGACTACCAGGGATTGTCGTCTTATACATAAGCCATTATCGGGGAATCGGGCGGGAGGGGGGTCCACTAGACCACCAGGGTGTGTTGTCATTTTCATGTAACATGGAATCAGGAGAGAGGGGGGTACCACTAGACTGCCTGGGGATGTGGGTGCTTGTGGATGGTGTGCTGGGTGGGCAGGTGGCCATCCATGGCTGGTGGCTGCTGTGTTGTGCCCTGCAATACAGCAGCCCACCTGTGGGTGGCCAGGATTTGTTCCCACATTTCATGGGCTCAACTTTGAGCCCCCCATGTGGCGCAATGCAGAGTTGCACCAGCATATGCGCCGCACATCCCAGGCTGAATATCGGGATGTGCCGCATATGCATGGGCATGCCCCCTGCATCTGTGCTGCATACGATTACATTGCACCCTGGCGCATTGGAATTAGCACTGTACTGGGCAGCCATTTCAGTATCCCACCGGGACGCAATGCGGGGTTGCACCAGCACATCTCTGTTGCGCCATGCGCAACCCCTTTGAATATCCAGGCCCTTATGTATTTTGTAAAATTTGAATAAAGTTTATTCAATTTGAAAAAATGGATGCATAATGATAGCCTTGCTCTATCAGCTATATCTCAGTGATATAATTAACCAATTATGATTCAGAATTGCATTCTACAGAAGTATTTGATAAAATGATACCCTTACATACTTATGCAGATGACATCATCCTTATTTCTATGTCTCTGTTAGATCTCCAGCATAAGATGAACAACTTTTCCTCATTGTGTCATGCTAAGTTTCTTAAAATGAACCAACTAAAATCCAGTTCAAACCACATACCAGGAATAACAGATTACACATTGTCAACACTTACAACTAACTGGGCTTAAGATTCACAAGTAATTTAAAATGGAATAGACATTTTGAGTATGTAAAATCAAAGCTTATAAAAGCAGTATATGGGATAGAGATTCATGAGAAATTTGGGGTTCAATCTGTCCCAAGATCTTTGACGGTAATTACGCCAAGGTAAAAAAAAATCTGCCATTTTATTTACAGGAGAAACATGGTGAACTTCCAAAAGACCACTCACTTGAAGCAGTTCTAAGCTAACTATACAGATCTTTATTGAATATTCCATCTTATGTATCAGCACATATTTTTCATGTTTATTTGGGTCAATACTCCTTGGAAACATAGACAACTGAAAGAATCATCATATTCTTTTAGATCTTCTTCTTATGCCACAATATAGACTTCCCTGGATTTGGCTGAAAGAATAAATGCAGTATTCAAATCAAGGCTTTATTTTCCCATATTTGGACTTTATAATACAGAGTATATTTTCACGTTGTCTGATCTGTGTCTCGACTGATGTTTTTCGAGTTCCAAGATTTGATTTGATTGAACAACTTAAACAGTGTAGGAAACTAGCTCCTAAAATTGATATGCAAAAATTAGCAGACTGTAAACTACATATTATGTACAAGACTAACAAATTATTTTTTAGAAGAGAGATTTACTTAACTTCTATTACAGACAAAATAGCGAGGAATTGCTAAGCAATGTTTTGGTTAGAATTAAAAAAAGCAATTTCTTACACTATGAACAGCATGGAAAGGGTGAGATGTCACCATTATGCAAATGTGGGAGGGGAGACATGAATGACATAAAACTTTGATATTTTATTGCCCATATTACAAGAGACAGAGAGAAAAATGTTTAGGAGAAATTGTGGAAACTTGTATGGCTCAAGGTCAGAAATAAAGATTAGAAATACTACAGTATCTAGGATGTTTTTCTCAGCTGATTTGAAACTAATATCCAAGGTCTCTAGTTTTTTGTTAGCACTTAACATTTTCTAGCATAGCAATGTATTTTGAACATCATGTAGGATTGCCAAATTAGTAGTCCTCATAATTATTACATAGATGTTATAATAATCAGATGATTTTGTATAATAATCTGAATGCAGTGCTTTGTGATAGATGCTGTTATATGGGTAGCCCGTGAGGAGGGCGCATGGGGAAGGGCGCCGTTCATAATGGTGACTCCTTCTCAGTGAAATTGCTCATGGCGATGGGAGAATAGGGCGACCGGATGGGGGGTGGGCAAAATGGGTGACAGGATGTCGCTATATGTACACGCATGAAGGGGGGAGCGAGTACAGTGAGCATGGGCTGGGAGGGGGCGAAGGAGCTATAGGGGGTGGTGCTGCTGCCAAGCTGCATCATGGCATCGGGGGTTGGCCTGTGGTTTGGGTGGGTGGAATACCGGGTTCGGGTCCAGGCACTGGTGCGATTTTATTACACCTGGCCTGAACCTTTATTCTTACATGCTTTCATCCCCCCAACATGCACCCCCCTGGAGTTGAGAATCCTTTAGTAGGTGGGTGCGGTGACCCCCCATGGGGGTGGGCGCAGCCCGACAGAAAGCATTGAAAGTTATGTCCCCGGTGCCGTTGTCCTCTGCGCGGGGTGTCAGTAGTGCCCAAAATGTTTTCGGCACTCTGACTGCGTGATAACGATGATCGCCTTTAGGCTTTTGCCATTATCACATAGAACCGTTATATGGTCCTCCTAATACATCGATAGTATGTTGTAATGAGAGAATCATGACATCTGTTGATACTTAGAAATGATAACTAGTATGAAGAGATTAATACTGTTCAGCTACCTGAACTATTTTTAATGAATCAGCTTTTTAGCAAGGATTAATAATTAGGTTCACAATTTTATACGGACACTGTTTAGATAAAATCATGCAGAAGATAATACTGACATGAGTGTCTTTATTCACTATTTATTGCACTCCTTGTATGAACTTTTAACTAAATTATTATAATGATGCTATAAAAACATTAATGTTTTATGCTGATCTTATTTATATATCATGTGACCTTTTTTATACTGTTTATAACTGTATGAAGTCATAACAGCTTTTAAAGCTGATTGACAATAAATAAACTATGAACTACTGAGACAAACAGCAAGTAACGCAGGCATTCTACCATGTTCTAAAGTCATTGATCGGTTTAGCTTAGGAGCTGTGTTATTCTGCATACCTGTGTTTTGAAAATTGAAAATGAAGCATTTTGGTCCTTATATCATAAATAAACAATGCAATGTTCAGGTAGACAGATAGATAGATAGATAGATAGATAGATAGATAGATAGAGAGACAGACAGACATACAGATTGACTGATAGAAGTTTATTGTATTCCTTATGGGTATGACCTTATCCTCCTCTCCTAGGAGCCATGCTGATTATGTTCCATTGCAAAGCATGCAAGCACATTGGTATCAGTCTGAGCTGTGGGAGGGCTTTTAGGGATGTGCCCTCCTATACCCATCACAGCTTCAGAATACTGAATCTCCTCCCTAATTTTGACCACTCTCTGCCTTTCTCCTCCTTTTCCCTTTAAAGTCCTTTCCCAATCACATACAGTACCTGGAAAATGCAAGGTGGAAATGGGTTTTCTTATGTAATTCCTAATTCCTGCTTGAAACCTTTCCCATGCTTTTCATTCTACATATGTGCTACTGATTACTACGTTCAAATGTGCTGCTGTTAGTACTTTGTTTCTCAGGAAATGGCAGCGATGTGGCACAACAGACACAGCTTCTTTTTTTTTTTGTGAATTGTATATCTGGCACCGAGGGATCAGGGTATCTCTCAGGAATACCCTCGCAGCCATGGCCTCTACTTCCTGCTTGAAACCACCATCCTCCGGGAATACAATTGCTGAACACCCCCTCCCCAGACCCCTGGATCTGTCCAGTCTCCTGGTTCACCCCTGGGGAAGGGTCTGTCTCACCTACCTGGTGACCTTTCTGTAATCAGAGGGACATTCCTGGGCTGGGCAAGGGGCTCAAAAGAGCTGGTGGAAGGATGGTCCACAGTAGGGATATGGGCATTGGCCCGTGGGGTCTCCATCACCTCCCCGAGTCCTCCAGGGTTTTTCTTTTTACTGATTCCCCCTGGAGCACAGATGTGCAATGTTGTCTGTGCACCAACATGCTGATGTCCACTGCTGCTTCTTCCCCTGTTACGGCACCACTTTTGCTGAGCTCCCAATTTCCATCAAGTGCCACTGAGGAGCAATGCAAACCTTACTACCCACCCTGGGAGGGGAGAACAGTCCTCTGGATGCTTAATACCATCCCTCCCCTGCTGACCCCTGAAGGCGCATGTCTGTTCCTGAACCCGGGTCACCGGCTTGGTGCGAGGTGTGGCATCCAGCACCTCAACCCTCAGTGCCACCAGGCCAGCCTAACAGACACAGATTTGTCCTGCCTGTGGCTATCATGTCAACATCCACCAATCCTTCAACAAAATTGGCAGTTGGTGTTTACTTTTCACCATCAGTTTCTCCAGCCCAAGCAAGCCACTACACAAAAACCAGCAGCAAGTACTCACCCCCTCACACCTGTATCCCCACTCCTGCATGACCCAGCCAGTACAGCAAACCAGCAGTGGGTGCTCAACCCTACCTGTCAGTATCCCCCACCCATCTTAGCCAGTACAGGAAACTAGTGGTGGGTACTGAACTCCTCCACTGGTATCTCATTTCCCACCTGACACAGCTGTTAATTAAAACAAGTGGTGGGTGCACAGTTCTGCCACCAGTATCCCACAGCCCCTTGCCTGACCCACCTCTTAAATATGACACTAGAGTGCCCACCCCCAGTGTTGGCAAACACCCTCTGCCATGGTATGCAACATTGGGGTGCCCATCCCCAGTGCTGTTCAACAACCCCCCAACATTGGAGAGCCCAAACCCTAGTGTTGGAACCTGTAAAAACAAATCTTCCCACAATTTTTTTCTAAATCCCAAAAATAAAAACATCCATCAATGTCTTCTAGGCTCCATTGACCCCCTCTTAGCATCCACCACCCCACATGCCTCACTTATCTAAAAGGGTCCCCTAAAGTAATTCTCTCATGACTGACAAAGCTCCTTGACCTATGGTGCTTGACTGAAAACTGAATGAAAACATAAAAATATCCCCCAATCTTTTCTTTTAAACCTGAAAAAAAGATCCATCAATGTCCATCAATGTCTTCTAGACCCTCATGGCCCCCTCTCAGCACCACCACTACTTACTTACTTAACTAAGAAGGGTCCCATGCAGTAATCCTCTCATGACTGGCAAAGCTCCTGTCCCAATGGCACCCAACTTTGCACTGACTGAAAACAAGGTAAGTCTGATTAATGACTAATGTGTTTTGAACTTTTATTCAGGCCATTTTTTTATCATTTTTGCCCCAGGTTTTTAACACAGCCTTTTTTTACCCCACATCATAAACAAGGCTGGTGTAATTTTTCAAACCTGTCTGAAATATTTTTTTTCACAGTCACTCAATGAAATCACCTTTTGGATGTAATTTAAAAACTCCCACCTGTCCTGATTATAACATGGGGTCATAAAAAAACTATGTTGAAAGTTTGGGGTCAAAATATCAAAAAATAATGAAGTTATGAAAAACATTGAAATGTTTCAATGTTTACAGTACTCTTAACTTTGTTATTTTTACAGATTTTCAACTTCTGGCGGCCTGCAACAGCTCACTGAACTGGTGGCCTTGATGGAAGAGGGATGCCTGGATATCATAACAGTCACAGAAACATGGTACACAGAGAACCATGACTGGGATGTTAACATACCAGGGTACACAACCTACAGGAGAGACAGGGAGGGCAGAAGGGGGGGAGTAGCTTTCCATGTAAGGGAAGGGATAAAAGCAACTGAACAAAAGAGTAAACATGGAGGAGAGAAGGCACTGTGAGTCACCTTAGAGACTGGAAATGGCACCACAATCTGCACAGGGGTTGTATACAGACCCCCATGTCAGGGGGAAGGAATGGACAAGGATATGATAGAAGGCATACTTAGGATGGCAGAGAAAGGGGAGATACTGTTGATGGGGGACCTTAATATGCCAGATGTTAACTAGAGCACCTTTTCTGCAGCCACATCCAAAAACATGGCCATTCTTGATGCCCTTCAGGTGGCATGCCTCAGACAGCTAGTTTTGGAACCTACTCATGAGACAGCAATCTTAGACCTTGTACTCTCAAATGGGGACAGTGAGAGGATCTCAGATCTAGAAGTGGGTAGCCATTTGGGAACAAGTGACCACCAAACAGTGCGGTTCATGATAAACTCAGCTACAGAGTCAAGCCATACAAAAGTGAGTGTTCTGGACTTCAGGAGGGCTGACTCTGGTAAGATGGGAGAGTGCCTTAGAAAAGCACTAGCAAACAGGCTAGAAGGAGGGGTGGAGCAACAATTGGGAACTATCAAAACTGCCATCACAGAGGCAACAAGCCTTTGTGTGAAACAAATAAACAAATCAAAATGAAAGAAAAAGCCACTATGGGTCTCAAAAGAAGTGGCTGTGAAGGTTAGGGAGAAAAAGATAGCATTTAGGAAGTAAAAGGAAACACAGAAGGAGCAGGACAGAGAACTGTACCAGTTAAGGCAGAAGGAAGCAGGGAGGATAGTCAGAATAGCAAAGGCGCAAACTGAGGAAAAGATAGCCAACTTGGTTAAGAAGGGGGATAAAGCTTTTTATAGGTATAACAGGGAGGTAGAAAGACAAAGGGAGGGATAGTGAGGCTGAATAGAATGGACGTGGGTGGGCAGAGAGTGACAGTGAAAAAGCAGGGATACTGAATGAATACTTCTGTTCAGCATTCACAAAAGAGGAAGTGGGGGAGGTGCCTAATCCAATTAACAGAAGCACTCTGGAGAGGGGGGTCGATCCCAGTCCTTTCACAGAAGAAAGGGTTCTGAAAGAACTCCTAAAACTGAAGGTGGACAAAGAAATGGGGCCAGATGGAATTCACCTCAGAATTCTAAAATAATTACGCAGAGAACTAGTGACACCACTGACTACCCTTTATAACAGATCATGGGAGGATGGTGTGTGGTACCTGAGGACTGGAAGAAGGCTGATGTGATTCCCCTTCACAAAAGTGGGGAGCAAGACAGAGGCAGGAAACTACAGACCTGTCAGTTTGACCTCTGTGGTAGGGAAAGTGATGGAATCACTTCTGAAGGAAAGAATTGTTGAGTACCTAGGGGCTAGTGGGGCACAGGACCCAATGCAGCATGGGTTCACAGTGGGAAGGTCATGTCAGATGAATCTAATTGATTTCTTTGACTGGGTGACCAAAGTAGTAGACCAGGGAGGGGCTGTGGACATGGCCTACCTAGACTTTAGCAAGGCATTTGACACAGTCCCACGCAAAAGATTAGTAGTCAAATTAACCAGCCTTGGAGTGGGTCCCAGGGTGGTAGTCTGGGTAAAACATTGGCTGAACAACAGGACACAGAAGGTAATAGTAAATGGAGTCCACTCTGAAGAAAGAGGGGTTACTAGTGGGGTACTGCAGGGTTCTGTACTGGGTCCAGTCCTTTTTAATGTCTTTATAAGTGACATTGCAGAGGGACTGGAAGGAAAAGTATGACTCTTTGCAGATGACACAAAGATTTGCAACATGGTTGATACACAAGGAGGCATGGAAAGGATGAGAAGGGACTTGACAAGGTTGGAGGACTGGTCAGACGTATGGCAGCTTGGATTCAATGCAAAGAAGTGCAAAGTAATGCACCTGGGAAACAAAAACCCAGGAGAAGATTACACAATGGGGGGTAGGTAGTAACAACAACAAAAATGGAAAGGGACCTGGGGATAATCATATCAGATGACCTTAAGGTTGGCAAGCAATGTGAGAAGGCAGTAGGGAGGACTTGGGGGATACTGGGATGTATAGGGAGAGGCATCACCAGCAGAAAACAGGAAGTTGTTATCCCCCTGTACAGGCAGTTGGTGAGACTCCATCTGGAGTACTGTGTCCAGTTCTGGAGACCCCATCTCTGCAAGGACATAGACAGGATGGAGGCAGTTCAGAGGAGGGCAGCTAAAATGGTGCAGGGTCTGCAAGAGAAGCCATATGAGGAGAGGCTAAAGGAGCTCAATATGTATGCCCTTGAGGAAAGGAGGGACAGGGGGACGTGATAGAAACATTTAAGTACCTCAGTGGAATCAACAAAGTCCAAGAGGGTAGCATCTTTCAGAAAAAGAGATGTGCAAGAACAAGGGACACAATTTGAAGATAGAGGGAGGACGGCTCAGGGGCAATGTGAAGAAGCATTTTTTTACAGAGAGGGTGGTGGACGCATGGAACAGCCTTCCTGAGGAGGTTGTGGGGTCTAAAACTGTGAGAGAATTCAAGAATGCATGGGACAGACATAAGGCAATTTTTGTGGGGGGTAAGAAGAAATAGACTGTTGGTTAAATAGGATCTGCAGCTTATCCTGAAGGTAGGGAAATGGGCAGACTGGGTGGGCCAAGCGGTCCTTATCTGCTGTAAAAGTCTATGTTTCTATGTTTCTGCACTAAAGGGACTCTCTGCTTGTACTGTAGCTTCCACAGGCTTGCTCCAATCAGCTACAGAAGTTCTCCAAAAGTCTGGTCCCAGGTGGCTCCTGTAACAAAGAAAGGCTGTCTCCCAAGTTGTAGCCACCTATATGGAAGCCTGACTCCTACTCATAACCTCAGACACCACCCCTACCTGGGCCTGCCTTCTTCTCCTATTACTGGTTGGAGGACTGAGCTGTTTCTGAGGAAAGAGACTTGGGGTCACCATCAGTGACTCCCTAAAACAATCAAGCCAGTGTAACAAAGCCTACAGTAAGGCAAAGAGGATGCTTGGGTGTATAGGACTGGTACTGACAGCAGAAGGAAGGAGGTATTACTGCCTCTCTATAGATCACTGGTGAGGCCCCACCTGGAGTACTGTGCCCAGTTCTGGAGTCCATACCTAAAGAAGGACAAGGATAGGCTGGAGACAGTGGAATATAGGGTAACCAAAATGTCTCAGGGCCAGCAGGGCAGCTCTTATGAGGATCGGCTCAAGGCACTGAACACGTATTCACTGGAGGCCAGATGAGAGAGGGGAGATATAAGAGAGACCTTCAACTTCCTGAAAGGAATGAACAAGATAAACTGCGAGGAACTATTTAGCATATGTGGTGGATCAAAAGCACAGGGACACAAGTGGAAACTGATAGGGTAGATTCAAGATGGAAGTGAGGAGATTTTATTTCATGGAAAGGGTGGTGGAGCTATGGAACAATCTGCCACTGATGTGGTGGGTGCCAAAACTATCAGTAGTTTCAAACATGGCTGGGACAGAGTGATGGCCTTAAGTGATTGCTCAGGGAGACAATGGTAGGGTGGGAAGCATTGGGTGGATAATATGGGTTAGAACCCTGTATGGACACTAGGTCCCATGTTTTGCTAGGGGTTTATGAGCATACTGGATGGACCAGTGGTCTTTTTCTGCCATCATTATCTATATTTCTATGTCTCCATGTTCCTGTTAAGCTCAGCTCCCAACAGGGAATGGAGTGTGGAGTAGTATAAACACAGAATTCACATAGTACTCTACATTGCAAAGCGTATTAACTTGCCTTAGTTTAAGAAGTGAAGTTCCATTGGTTTCAATGGACTTCACATTAACTTCGCTTTGTATTCAACTTCTCCCTTATTTTTATAGCAAAGTACCATTGATTTGTATGGACTTCTTAACTTTGCTTTGTTAATGCTCTCTAAGGCTAAATTGCAGTGATTCATGGAATGGCAGGTGACATGGGCTCTATACTGTCTTGCACAGCCTCAATTTACCGTAGTGTGTGTAATGGAAAGATGGAGACAGTTTGCTCTCAGAGCTCTGAGATTCAATCACTCTAAAAACCTTTCAAAATGACTTTTTGCTACAAAAGTTTGTGTCAAAATTTAGTACACTGATTGCAGGAAACCCTCGTGTGTTGATATCATTGAGCGTTTATTGATTTTGAGTGCATATTGAATGTGAATTTAGTCCATTCAGTCTCTGTATTGCCAGGCATTGTAAAAGTGTGCTACGGGGAGGAGCATATCTGTGGTGAAGGGAGATTCACAGTGAGAAAAGCAGTCTTTCTAACTGTTGTTGTGTAGCTAGTGTGTAAGTATTTGTGTGTTCATTTACACACAGCAATACATGTAGAAATGTCTGATCATTTTTTTTTTTGCTGTTTGCTGTGGTGCAGTGCATTTTTTAGTCGGTTTAAAAGATTTGGTGATAGTGTACTGAACTGTTACATTTTCTGCACATTATCTGTAGTGTGTGTGTGTGTGCATATCTGTGTTCCATCAAGTCAGACATAATTTATTGTGCCACACTGTAATTGCAGCACTCTGGGAGCCAGATATTCAAAACTGTGCTCCGGGGATAAAGTAGCACTGCTCGGCAGGCAAACGTAGCCCGGAGCAAAATGAAAGCTATATTGAAAAGGAATAGCCCGGAGCAAAACCTGCTGAATATAGCAAGCAAAGGAAGCTGGGCAAACAGGGCCAGGAGTGCAGGGCAAAAAGATCCCAGGAATAAGACAGCACTGAATATAGCAACCGGGAAGTGTACAGTGCCACTGTATCTCATTAGACTCTGTAGCAAACCAGTGCTGCAGGTGGAGAACATTGTGTGTGATTGCAAAGAGATGTCTCACATCTACTGCAAACAACAATGTAAGCCACACACTGCAGAACTGTGCTATACTGAAGTGAGGTTTGCCGGGGCTAAACTGATTGCATAGTGCTAACACATTAGCCCGGTGCAAACTGGTTAGCCCGGGGCAAACGGGAGCTATATTCAAAGCTCCCATGCAAATGAGCCTATTTAGGTAATCCGTGGGCAAACAGGCACATTTGCATCTCATCATATGCTGCTTAGCATACATTACCATGCAGTTTGCCCGGTGCTACAGCATGGTGCAAACAGTTCCCCCTTTTGGTCGGAATGGCAGTACAGGCTGGATGCTGCAGGCCAAGGCATGCCCACAGCATCCCCTGTTGGTCGGAATGGAAGCACAGGCTAGAAGCAGCAGGAACTGTGTGCTGGAATGCACTGTCAGTTCATACATACCTCTCAACCCCTTGCCTCCTGAATCAGGGACATGGCATAAAAACATCAGGGACAAAGACCCAAAACAGGGACACATTGTGGAAAGTGATACCATTCACTCAGAATGCTGATAGAATAAGGGGAATTGTGACATGATGCATACTCAGAAGACAAACAAGTCTGTAACTTTGAAGTGTGACATTATTGTGTGAGGTTATTCCCCACTGTTCTGTCACAAAACCACAACAGGTACGAGGGACAGAGGACAATATGGAGGCAATATCTGGGACATCCCTGACAATCAGGGACAGTCGAGAGGTATGGGTGCATACAACACACCCATGCATGTGTGTGCCTGTTACACACCCATTTCCCTGGTAGTCCAGTGGTTCCCCCCCATGCACGTATCCCGACCCCCGTGCACATATTAAACTTAAATCTTCACTGGTAGTCTAGTGGTCCCCCACCCCCATGCACGTATACAGCCCCGCACATATTAAACTTAACATTCTGGTAGTCTGGGTGAGTCTCCACCCCACGCATTAGATGCCCTGGATTTCATGCATATTGTAATTAAAGTTTCAGCCAGTGGTCCTCTCGCTCACGACGCGTCCTGATTTCAGCATATTAAACTCCATGTCTTGCCCAGGGTCCTCACTCTGCAGACACCTCCTCCATTGTTCAAGACACGATTGAGCCAGCCCTTCCACTCTGCCGGGCCGCCAACTGAGGTAGGAAGATGCCCTTCCACTCCTGGGCCGGTGGCCGGCTGTGGTGGTGAGAGGAGGGCTGAGCAGATCGATGGCTCTGTTCTTGGACAGTATTGGAGGAGTGGGGTGTCACAGCCAGGTGGGGGACTACATCACCAGGATGATGTAGGTTTAATATGCACGGGTCAGGATACATGTTTGGGGGTGTGGGGACCACTAGACTACCAGGGAATATTTAAGTTTAATATGTGCATGGGGGTTGGGATACGTGCGTCGGGGTGGGGGGGGCCACTAGACTACCAGGGAAGATGTAGGTTTCATATGTGCACCGGGGATCGGGTTACATGATGGGGGTTTTGGGCACCACCATTATTAGTGCTGCTTTAAAAGCAGCTTTTACCCGGCAGTAACTAGTGCCGTGACACAGTCGTGCTAATGCCTGTAGCATGGCTCTATGCTTTTGAATACGGCGGTGTGCTGACATTCTTGGCCCCCTTCCCTCTGTCCCTCCCCTGCATACATTATGGTTAGTGTCGGCGCTAACACGTAGCGCCGGCGCTAACTTTACTTTTCAATATTGCAGTTGGGCACAAAGTCAGCACTAGTCCAGTGCAACGGCTTTGCGCCTGGCACTGAGCTTTGAATATCTGGCCCTGAGTCTCTTATCCATCTGTGGTATTTTTACTGCTTCGTTCTATCCACTTAGTGGACTGGTACTGCAGCCCCCTGCAAAGGTATTATTTTTCCATTTTTGATTTGTGTTACCATTGGTTAAGGTGTTGTTGTGCCTGTGTGGCTGCATCTCTTGAGTGTGCAATTTCCATCTGTCTGTGCATCTCCATCTGTTTAGGCCCAGTCCCCATCTGTAAGCCACAGTTGTTGTTTTTTTGGCTTCCTATCCAGCCTGAAGTTCAGAAATCTAAATTTGTTGTTAATTTTGTGTGTAATCAAAAAAAATGCCTGCAAAGAGACGTGCGTTTCTAGCCATGTCACTGCTGCCAGTGGCAAGAGTGGTAATGGGCATGGTAGTATGCAGCATAAGGGCATAGTTGATGGCAGTAAAGGAATTTCTCCGAGTAGGTTTTTCACAGTTCAATCAGTTGCTTCAATGTTGGTTGGAGATGCTGTTGTCTCTGTCTCTGCTGCTGGTGGTAGTGAAGTTGCTGATGGCATGATTATTGGCTCAAGTTCAACCTGTGACAAGTTAAGAGGTTGCCAAAATATTGTGGACTCTAAAGACTTGAGTCAGACTGTAATTGGTGTCACACCTTCTGCACCTGTTCCTACAGTAGTTGAACATGATTCTAATCCTGACAATGACTCACAATCACAATGTAATGTTTCCATTGCTGTTGAGGTTATTCCTGGGCCATCCAACGATTCAAATGTTGAAGAAAAAAACGTGGATGATCATAATGAGACTGTGGTTGGAACATGTTCTCCGTAGGACAGCATCCAAACTGAAACTGTGGATGCGGATGATGATTATGATGATTTCATTGACCGCAACTGGGAACCAGAGAAAAGAAAGTAAAGGTGGCTGTGTGGAAACAGTCTGTTAGTAAATTAACCCCTCCTCAAAGTTGTGATGTAGCTGTGCCTGTTGATGATGATGACCCCATAATAGACATAGATTGTGATGATCAGGTAGAGTCCAAGTCTTCCCAACAACAGAATTCATGCAGTACACCCACCCCCTTTCAGTGTGTAAAGAACTGGAGTCCAATATGCAGCATCAGGTACATGTGAAAAGTAGGGCTTCAGAATCCCTCATTTGGGATTTTTTTTATACAGGATGCAAGTGATGAAACAGTGGCAATCCGCCAGCTTTGCCAAGCAAATATGAGGTGCGGTAAAAAGGGTAGCCATCTGGGCACTGGGGGCCAGCATACACATCTGATGGGCAGGCACATGTCACTGTGGACTTGGCACCAGAGGGGAGCTAATGCCATAGTGGGGCATTCATCCTCAGCCACCTTATTGAGCATAATCTCCCCTTCCTTGAGTGGAAGTAGCCCAAGTAGCGATGTCTGTAATAGTGGTGAAATTGCACCTGAGTATTACTACAGGCATGAGGAGGAGAAGGAGGATTTTGAATTGTCAAGTAGTGATCAGAGTAGCAGTGGCAGTGGTCTACACAGTATTTCTAGCCCAACATCAACTCCTGTGCTTAAAATGGGGAAAATAACATCATTTGTTGACTTGTCTCCTGTGCACCCCTCAGCATCACACAGCAAAAGCACAACACCCATGGCAGTTCACAGAGCAGAGCCATTTTGCACACCACATGCAAAACGGGTAACAACGAAGCCCACATCCCACAGTCTTTTTGCCTGGAACATGAAATACCCACCAAATCATGTGGTGTCATGTGAACTGAAAGCTGCTGTTGCAGAAATGCTGGTAATTGACCTTTTGCCCTTCTTCTTTGTGAAAAATTAAAGATTCTGGCATTTTGCGTCACGTGCCTGTCCCAAAATGGAAAGTCCTGTCCAGGACCTACTTTTCCACCTGTGCTGTCCCTGAGTTATACCAGATTGTGACATAATCTGTAAGACATGCCCTTCAACATTCCTCCTCACTTTACATTCACTGAAGTATCGATATGTGGACAAGTGGTAAAACTGTGGGTAGTTCCTATTTGTGTATCACTGTACATTGAGTGTAGGTGCCAGGGGATGTCTGTGCTGGCTGTATTGGAAAGCAGTATAATAAAGCAGACTGTTGTGGTAGTAACCTTCAGGGAATTAGTCAGCATACAACACTTGCAATGCGCAGTGTTACAGGGTCCCACACAGGTGAAATCATGCAAGACTTGCTGCTGACAGAAACTGATGAGTGGCTGAGCCCCCTGTCCCTCAAAGCTGGCTTTATAGCTAGTGACAATGGATCAAACGTTAGTTGTATCAGAAATGGTGACTTTGTGAGGGTTCCCTGTATGGCTCACTGTTTAAATCTTGTGGTACAGGAGTTTATGCAGCGCCCTGACATCAAGCAAATGCTGACAATTCCACACCGCATCTGTGTACACTTTGCATGCTCTGGAAAGGCCCGTGACCAGCTTAGGCAGCTGCAGATTCAAAACAACCTCCCTCAGCGCTGCCTTAAGCTGGAAGTTGTCATGTGTGGGAATGCAACATTTTACATGGCAGAGCAGTTGTTTGAACAGAACAAAACCATCTCAGAATGCCTAGTAATGCACACTAGCCATGACAGTTCAGAAGCATCAATGTCTATGACAACTGAAGAGTGGCACCTCATGGACTCAGTGATATCAATTTTGAGGCCATTTGAACATGCAACACAGGCAGTGAGTGGTGACACTGCAACCATTAGTCAAGCCATTCCACTGCTGCAGGTGCTGAGCAGACTGTGTTGAATCTGCAGCCTAGCCTTGATGTGTCCAGAGATAGGTCAAGCAGTGCGTTACTTAAACACATGCTAACAATACTTGACCGCAATCACCACATCGCTGCTATTCAGCAAAGTGCAGAATTTGGAATAGCAACAATGCTGGATCCACACTACAAACATGGCATTGCATCCTTACTGGAGGGAGGGCTTGATCAGGTTCAAAACCTTACTGGACAGCTGGTGCAATTGGTTCTTGGGGCACAGAAGTCACATGCAAAGTTTGGCAAACTGTATCAAAACAAGACTGAAGGTCACTGTGGATTAAGCTCATCCAGTAAGGTGGCTGCAGGACAAGGGGGGGCAGCAAAACAGGTTGCCATTAACCCACTTTGGGGTGCCTTGTCACAAGTAGGAATCTGTGACCTTGATGAAGCCTGTGAACCAGTGGATGACTCATCATCAGGACTGCATGCAGCACAGAGAATGGTTGATGCCTGTTTGGCAGAAAACATGCATCTGTCAGTAGGTACTTGATGATCCTCTGCTGTATTGTAGTTGTAAGGTCAATGAATGGCCAGAGCTGACTTCAGTAGCACTGAAGTACCTGACCAGCCAACCCTCCAGTGTAAGTGTGGAGAGGGTATTCAGTTCTGCGAGGGCAGTAGTGCTTGTCCGTTGTACTAACCTCTCACCCACAAATGTCAGCATGCTGACATTTATAAAAATGAATCAAGGTCACATACCAAGTTGAACTACCAGATCTGTGTTTGTACCCCATCACAATGATGGTTGTGCTGATGATGTGGGTGAAGCAGACCATCCTTGTGGCAGCGTCAAACAGTCTACCATTGAGGTTGATGATTCAGTCATGGAAAAAGAGTTCCCGAGTGGGCTTAATTCTGACCTTGATGACTGTGAGGGCAACTTCCTCTTTGATCAGGAGGATGAAGATGATGGTGCTGGTAGTGTGTAGCGGTTTTAAATGCTGTCTCATTTTTGCAATGTTACCTTTTTTTCTTTTATAAAAGAAAAACAGTGTCCTTGACTCTCATTCCATATGACAGATATGCACAAATAATGACCCATCATTCTATTTTATCTTCCGAGTGGTAGATTTTCAAAGTACAGTTAACAGAATGTGCGCTGCTATCATTAGCAAACACAGCAGCATCATAAACACAACTGTCCACTTTTTGTAACCACTGAAATCCTGCTGATTAAATGACAGATATCCTCCTCCTGAGTACTCAAAGACTGTAACACACCATATCCAGCCACCCATCTTAATGAGAGTGAGAGACAGAGGCCCAGATATTCAAAAGGGTTGCGCCATGCGCAACAGGCATGCGCCAGCGCAAGTCCGAAAATGTGCCATTGTGCGATATTCAGCGGGAGGCAGATGCACCCCCCAAATCACAGTGCACAAGAGCACAATGGTAATGAATGCATGCACAACTGAAGGGGGAGGAACCATGAATAAATGGCACAGTGCGATATTCAACAACATGCGCCATGCGCAATAGGGGAGCAAACGGAAGTTGCGCGATGGCGGCAATGATCCAAAATAAAAAGGAACAAGAGAGAGGTGCAAGAACACTACAGGAAAGCCACATGTGGGAGAACTGCAAGCAGGCACACAGCAACTGTGAGCAGGACAGGGCAGGAGCAGGACAGAGCACCTGGAACCACCAGGAACAGGGAAGGAGTGGGGAGCCTGTGCCACTGCGCAGGACAAACGGCGGAAGTGCCACACAGCACTGAGGGCACGGACAGTGAGCAGTATGGCCACTGCTGGGAGGTGTTCCTGGTGCAGGGGGAGTAGCAGTAAGGACAGCGGGGGGGAACGGTAAAACAGCTGCCGGGGGGGGTAACACAAGCCAGGGACATGGCCAGTGCCACCATTCAGATGGAGGCAATAATGAGGGGTGTGAGAAGGCAGGCAGCAGGGAGGCATGGCCATGGAAGGGCCCATCGGTGGTATGCCCCCAACAGGCAGTACCGAGCCCGCACCATCTTCGAGCTGTACACTGACACTGAGATCGTGGGCTGGTACCGCCTGAACCGGGTGATCCTGAGGTGGCTCTGTGAGCTGTGCAGCGATGTGATGCAGGCACCCACATGACGGAGCCATGCTCTGTCAGTGGAAACCAAAGTGATAGCTGTCATGTGCCTGCTCACCACAGGTACCTTCCAGAGACCAACAGGGGACACAACAGGCATAACCCAGCCGGCCGCGTCACGTCTTCTCACCCAATTCCTCAGCGCACTGCTGCCACATGCTGCAGAGTACATCCATTTCCCCAGCACACCGGCGGAGCACACAGCAAACCTACAGGAGTTCCACAGGGTAGCACGTATGCCTGGCATGCTCGGGGCATTAGACTGCACCCATGTGGCCATCCACATGCCACCTGGCTCCGAAGGGGCCGCATACATAAATCAGAAGGGGTATGCAAGCTTCAACTGCCAGGTGGTGTGCGATCCCAGGGGGCGCACAATCAATGTCTGTGCCACGCACCCTGGTGGAGCATATGATTCCTTCATCTGGCACCAGTCTGCACTGTGCCACAGGTTCGAAAGTGGGGACATCCCCACTGGCTACCTAGTGGGTGAATATGCAAATCACGCAGAAAGACATGGAGCTTGGGAGGGGCATAGTCAGAGGTGACATGGTTACTGGCCTAGATGGCCCATGACAGGGCGACGCTGATCACCAAACTAATGTCCACCCTCTACACACAGGTGACAGTGGACACCCACTCTGTCCCTGGCTGCACACACCATACCGGCGGCCCGCGACCCCATCGCAGCAACGCTACAATGAGGCACATGCACCACACGCAGTGTCATCAAGCAGGCGTTCAGGATGCTGAAGGCACGTTTCCATTGCCTGGACACGTCTGGCAGTGCCCTACAGTACAGCCCCTCAAAGGCCTGCGGACTATTCCTGGCCTGTTGCATCCTGCAGAACATGGCCAACGAATGTGGGATAGCTGTACAGGTTGAAGAGGGGGACAGCGATGGGGACGATGAGGACGCTGGTGAAGATGGTGATGGGCAGGCCCCCCTTGGTCGAAGGGACCCCCGACTGATCTGGATGGTGCAGCTGCACCGGCACACCATCACAGAGGAGCACTTCAACCAACCCAGATAAGTCATGGGGCCATGTGCAACCACCAATGGCAAGGGCACAACCCACAAACATGCATGGACAAACCCCAGGGGTGCATGTCGAAAAGGGAATTGGCCGAGCATGGAACCGCACATGCCGTCAGGAATGGGCAAGGTCTAACACGGCATGCGGTCACACACACACACACTCACACACACACACACTCACAAGACATGCACAACAGGTAGGAGGCATGCCAACCCCAACCACCACTCCTAGCCACACACACGTCCACAGACCACCACGCCCAGTGCCTGTCATTGTATGTGTGTCAGACACTGGGTACCATTGCACCATGGCAGACAGCGCAACACAGGCATCATCATGCACATGCCACAGCGGACAGCAACCGGGAAGGTGTGCAGATGGAATGTGTGTGTGTGTGTGTGCGCTGGGCCGGGTACTCCACCCGTGCATTGCACGTTGAACAACACACTGCACACAGGGCAGCATTAGACAGTAGCCTTGGTGGGAGATAGGTCAGTCACGCGCCACAGTGCCACAGCCACCACGGATGCATGGGTGGCCCCGCTGAGACCCGCCAGCAGTGACAGACTGACCAATGGCCTCATGGGGTGGCACTGTCAGTCCCCTAGGGGTTCCACTGCATGAACGCGACCTTGCTCGCGCAGGGGTCTGCAGCACACCAAACATACCTGCACCAGGCGTGCTCGGGATGCCCACAGCTGAACCTGGTGTCGACAAGGAGGGTGTCACACGACGGCGGGAATGGGGGGGACATTGCACTGCGCTGTGTCTGTGACACATGGGAAAATAACTGTGTGCCCACTGTGGCCATGACAGCTGTGATTGTCTGTGTCAGGCTGTCAATGGCAGTGGTCACATCCTCCCGCAGCCGGTCCATCCCTGCCAGGAGCAGACCAGTGTCCCTGCTGCGCCGCTCCTCTGCCTGGCACAGGGCTGCACTGAGTGCATCCACCGCCATCACAAGCCACAACTGCTGATCGACTGAATCTTGGAGTATGCGGGTGTGCTCATCTAAGAGGTCATCTGCCTGATTGGCATGCTGTCCCTCACGGTGTTCACGGCCAAGATGGGCAGCACCCCTTGAGGGTGGGAACTGCACACCAGAGCCATGCCTGGGCATGTCCACAGGTGGTGCACTGACGCTGCCCCCTGACACTGTACCCCAATGGCCATTGGCTGACTGCTGACACTGCCCCTCTGACTGCCACTCTCCAGGGATCAACGGTACTGCTGCAGCGGCTGCAACAGCCCCACTCTCCTGGACACACACCAGTGCTGCCCCACTGGTGCAGACAGGCACAGGCTGGGACTGTGATGTCACGCAGGCCTCCACGGTGGCACCACCCATGGCTATGTTCATGTTGTAACCTGCTGTGTGGCCATCCTGCGGCCCACACGTATCACTGTCCATGATGTGAGCTCCATCATCATCAGTGATGGTTCCGGCACCAGTCCGAGTCTCAGCATGCTGGCATCCATGGACGCTGGCACGCTGGGATACGGGCATGGCCTCCTCCGCACCTGCTCCACCAACATCAGTTCAGACAGCCAGGTGGGCCCACTGTAGCCCTGACCCTCGGACACCTGTGGAGGTGGACGGGTCCTCCTCTATGTCCATGGTATCACCCTCAGTGGATGAGCCCACCACCGCTGACCCATGTAGACGCTCAGGAGCTGTAAGGGAACACAGTAGCATTAATGTATCCGCCCTACCCTGTCTCATCCCCCCCCCCGAGACAGATCAGGACCTACCACGCAGTGACAGGCTACCACCCGTCTGGAATCCACCACCTGGAACACTCTTGATGGCACAATGCCGCATGCTGCCAGCAACCCGCTCTTCTTGTGGGGTCAGGCATTGCACGGCCGGCTGTCAACCACTGGTCGCAGCCCGTGCTGCCCTGATGGCAGCCACCTTATCCTTAATCCTCCGCCTGTCCGTGCCCACCTTCTTCTTGCACTCCTGCACGGACCACTGGTGGCTGCCATGCAGGTTGACAGCATGCGCCACCTCTCCCCATGCAGCAGCACGGGCCTGTGGTGTTCCCCTCTGTCCACTGAGCAGTGGCTCCAGGTCAAGGTAGGCCTCAAACAGGGCATCTGTTTCTGCCTTGGTGAAGTTTGGCCTCCTCTTCCTCCCATGTCTCTGTTCCTCTTCCTCCACCTCCCGATCGTTCATTATTGATCCTGTGGGAATGACAGGTGTTACCTGAGACTGTGCAGTCCCATGCATGTCCCACACACCACAGTCCACACTCCCAAACAGCATGCAACTCACCACAATAGACTGCAATACCAGACTATGGCCTCTGCAGCCCAATGTCAAATTTATATAGTGCAACGCATGCAAATGAGGTGAGGCACTATTTTAAGTGGATGCCAATGCGGTATCTGTGCCATTGAATAGCTGATTAGCTGATTTGCATATGCATTGCTGAATATCACGCTATTGCGCCTTGCGCAATTGTGTTGAACGTGCTCAGGCAAGGGTGCATTTCTATGACATGCGCAGTGGACACCGAACGGTGCATGCCCGGGGTGCTGACGCTGACACCTGCCGTGCTGCTGAAGTGCTGTGCGCAGGAGGCAATGCAGGGCATGGCACCATTGTGCCAGTGGCACTACTGCACTGTTCACATGTATGGCGCTCTGGCACTGGGGCACCGTAGGCGCACTGGGGCCACAGCATGGTAGGCCACTACAGGAAGTGGCACACAGGTGCCCTACCCTACCGCGCTACACACAGTGAGTACCAATCGCGCTGTGGTGGTCCGTGCATGAGAGACCTCTGACCCTGTGCCGACCTTTGCCCCTAGGTGCCATGCATCTGCATGGGTGCACCTCTATCGCGCAGCATCCACACATGGCAGACATGCACTACAGGGCACCATTTTGATACCGAAAGATTGCAGGATGGCACAGAGACAGGCACCAATCTGGAGCCAGGTCGAACTGGCCAATCTAGTGCAGCTGGTGGAGCCCCATGCTGCTGCCCTATTTGGGGAGACACCCCTGGACAGGGCCAGGAGTGCCATGTGGGAGGAGGTGTCAGTGACCCTGGAGGAGGCCACGGGCATGGAGCACATGGTGGAGCAGTGCAGGCACCGCTATGGGGACCTGCAGCGTTGGGACCCGGACAGGCTTGCCCACCTGCTGGCATACGCTAGGAGGGGTGCAGTGCCATGGCCAGGTAGGTGCCCCATCCATACACTGATGATATCCATATGGGTGTCATGATGGCATGTGTCCAGCACATGGGAGGGCCGTCCAGTGTGGGCCATGGTGGTGGTATGGGGTGGGGGCAGATGGGTATGGCTGTGTGGGATTGCACACACACGGGGGCGGGGGAACATTGCTACCAGATTGTACTGATGTTCCTCTCTCCATGTTTGCACCCTAGGCCCTGAGGAATGCCAGCGTGCCAGGGAGAGGAGGCTGTGCCATGAGCTACAGCATGCGGCAAGGGTGGCTGGACCAGACTGGCACAGGGACCAGCCTGATGATGGTGAGTGCCTTACATCCATGATTATTTTTGCATGCTGTGTAACAGGGCGGGCAGCGGGGTATGGCCACCATCCATTGACACCACAGCCATGCACGCAACTTGGTACAGTCAGCACTGTCCAATGGCACTGCATGTCTGGGAGTGCGTCAATGGTGATCCATGTGTGCACTGGGTACATGGCTGTGCCACTGCCTTCGCACCACATTGCCATGTCACTGTACAGCCATGGTAGTGCTGTGCGAGACTTGGCCGGTGGGTGTGTGCAGTGGTCCGCATGGCTGTGTGCACCTCAGTGGGCAGGTCTTGTGGACACAATCACTGTGGGTGGTCACACCCCATCACAGAGGCATGTTCCACGGCCGTATGCCATGCACAGTGGGTGGGCTGCAGGGGGCTGTGCATTCACACCTAGTGACTCTGCTCCCTTGTCCTAGGTGGACAGCAGTTGCAGGTGATACAAGGGATGCTGCAGGAGATACTGCAGGTTGCCAGGGCCTCCCTGGAGATCCTGGAGAGACTAGACCGTCTGGGAGTCTGGCAGCGGCATGGCGGGAGGCACAGCCAGAGCAGGGAGCAGGGCTCCATCTGAGCATTCTACACCCCATGATTTCCCCTACCCCCCTGGACCCACCCTCACACCCCTCCTTCCCTCTACCATTTGTTCACCCCTGCCCCTTACCCACCCCCACCTTGTTTGTGGCCCTCCCCCCAACCTTTTATAAATAGCTGTATATAGTTTTGTTTGATCTTTTACAACACATTTGCTTTGTTATGCCAACTGTGGTGGTCTCTGATTTGCAGCAGGCTATAGGTGCTCAGCTGCAGTGGTGTGCATGGCACCATGGGTGATGCAGTCATGTGCGTGTATGTGTGTCTGTGGGGAAGTGACTATGGTGTGAGAGTAGCTATTAGTCACTGTCTGTGGTTTGTTTGTTGTTCCCTGTGCACCGGATGACTGTGTGCAGTGGTCCACGGTGCATGCTCTTTGTCCATGGCGCACCTGTCAGACCATCCGTGGCCTGTGCAGCTGACACCCTTGCATGTCTGTGACCTGCACAGTCTGCTGGCATGTCAGTGGTGGCTGTCCATGCTGGACAGCTACTGTACCCAGCACAAAGCCCGGTCACCTCCTATCACTGGTGTGGTGCACATCTGCCTCAGGTGACACTGTGGCCTCCGCTGTTGTTGTCCCACATCCATGCTGTCGCTTGTGTGTGTCACAGGGGATGTGCACCACTGTCTGTCACTTGTGCTCTGGGTGCATGCTGGTGGCGTATAGATCCATAGTGCCTGCGCAGGGTGGCTGGCACTCCTGTGCCATGGAGTGGTGCTGGCCGTGTGTACACGGTTTCCGTGGCCACACGCTAGGGGCTTGGTTGCCCCGCTACTGTGTTCCTGTGTTGGTGTGCCCTTGGGTATGGGTGGGTGTTTGTCCATGCACTGTGTTGCATCCTGTGTGGCATATGCTTCCATGCACCGCTGGGGGTGTCTGCGCTGGCTGTTGTGGCCAGTGCTGGGTCAGGGTGTGTCCTTGGGAGGGTGTGCAGGGTGATGTGCCACTGGTGGTGGGGTCCGGGGCATGCCCTGTCACGCGTGGGGTACCTCGTGTGCTGACACATGGTCGGTCTCTCAGCTGTACCTCGGGGGGACGTGCATGGTAGCACTGTGTATGCAGTCATTGCATCGCTGTCTGCTGCCATCTGCTGACGGGTGCTCATGGTGGGGCTGCCTTGCATGGTTCTGTGGTGCACAGGATTGCATTGTCACAGTGGGGCTGGTGGCAGGCATGGGGTGTCCTGCACTGGTGGATGCTGCTCCTGGGCAGGGTGTCTGGGGATCATGGTGCAGGGTGTGCTATGCATTGGTGGGATGTTGTGGCACGGGGTGGTTGGCCCTCCTTGTGTGCTGGTCACAGCTTGCCAGGGGGTGTACTGGGGCACCATACCCCAGCTGTGGGTTTGTTGCTGTTATCCATGGGCCAGTGGTTATTCCAGCTCTCCACTGGTTGTGCAGTGCATGGGGTGTGGGGGGTGATGTCTGTTCTGCTGTGTGCTCCTCTGCCCATCTGTGGCATGGGTGGTGGGTCCCTGCATCCTGTCCCTCCGCATCCCTGGTTGTGCTGTTGCACTGCTTCCCTGCTCCACTGCACATCCCTGGTTGCGCTATGGTGCAGATGGCACGATATTCAGTCGTCTGCCACAGGCACATCTTGACCTGAACAGTTTTTGAATATCACGCTTCTTGCACATGGGCACAGTGGACTTGCACTTGCTCCTGCTGTTGCGCACTTTTTGGGCGCAGTTTGAATATCTGGGCCAGAGAATATGTGCCTGTGCGCATGCCCAATGAACGATCTCACAGCCAGCATAGCCACCCGTCTTGATGAGAGTGAGAGACAGGGAATGTGTACTGGTGCCCATGCCCTGAAGGAACCCGCAGCCAGCCATTGCCACCATTCTTTGTATTATCATTATTTTGCAGTGAGTAGGTAATAATTTGTTATACTATGGTTTTTCCTTGAACTGTGTGAATTCTTCCTACATACAGAGAGTGTAACAGGACAGGACTCGGAATACTGTAGTATCACACAACCACCTAAAGGATATCATTTTCAGGTACGTATCAATTGTATTTCATCTTTTCTTTTTTGTCTTTCGTTTTTCAAAGCCAGTGTAAAGCATACAACAGAGATGAGATACAGGATAGATAATATTTTTTTTATGCACATCTGTCAGTGGCTTACTTCAGCACGATGTGGTTGTACTAAGTTTTATCCTGGTCGTCATGACAACACGTCATGTTATGTAACTTAAGTTAATAGAGTGTGCCAGTGCTTGTCACATGCACTAAACTTGTTAGCTGCTATTGTAGTGGCTTACTAATAGCTTGGTACCTTTTAAGCTGGATATAACAGACAGGAACAGCCACACTTGTAACAGAATGTTTTAGTACAATGAAGTCAGAATAATTTCTTCTTCATCTTTTTGCAGGTAACATTTAGGTGCTGTGTGCTGCCATCAGTGCTTTCTTCAAATCAAAACATGTGCAACTTGTATGAATCTGGAGGATACACAACAAACCTGCAAAGAAGACAAAATCATTTTTGAAACTTGTTTTCAAATGATGTCCTTCCCCCCAAAAAAATACTTACATTTCATGGCTTAACACTAGTTTTCATAGCGCAAAAGTCAGCAGCAAGCCGAAATGTGCGCAACAAAAGTAGGACTCGATAGCTTGTGAGAAAAAAAAAAGATTACACATATATATAAATAAATATATATATATATATATATATATATATATATATAGATATATATAGATATATATACACATAGTTAATGTCTGGGTCTCTGAAAAAACATGAACATGAAACGTACAATGACTTACCAATGGTGGTATGAATCCATGACATAGGGCAATATGTTTCAGTCAGCACAGCAGATTAATGGTCCTCCAGAACATCTCAATATGGTTCACCCAATGGTCATCTTTGGCTATCATCATTTGGCAACACACTGTGCATCAGCTCAGTCAGCGGCAGCAGCAGAAAACAGAAGTATTACAGCAGCAGCAGACACCAGAGTTGTGGCTGTTGGTGCACGCTTTAATCAGTGTGTCCTGAAATAAGTGTAACTTTTCAGCACATTTTCTCATGTGACTATTCTTCACCTGGGGTCAAGACAATACTGCATGCTGAATAATGTAGCAAGATAACAGTATAAGCTTGCTACAGTACATTCACATATCATAGTAATTTGTTTTTGGGAGGGTCAGTAATTGTGTTGTGTGATGATAGGGTATTTTGATTGTGGTTGTTGTGGGTATTCTAAGAAAACAGAACACAGTCAACAGTAACCAAAATCTTGTATTGCATGACAACTACCGCAGCAGTGAAATAATCGTTGAAAATTTGTACCTGTACTTTTCTGAGCGATTTTCAATTGCTAGTACAGTACTTATCTACTGACTTGTCTATATGATATCCTTGTTTTCACAATTTACAACTGCTGGACTATGTTTTTTCACATTGGACATAATAAACAGCATTCCTTTTAATCTTGCTTGTGGCAGGTTTTTATCAGTATTCACACCGGTTTTTGTACATCTATCATTCCAAATCTTTTCTGTTGGGACTAGAACAAAGTACCATGCTGTCCAGTAAGACATGGTACACCACCATTACATTATGGAGCAGTAGGTGTACAAAGACAGCTGGGTAAATTGATTAAAACAACGGTTCAAAACAAGATTAAAAGGAGCACTACTGTTCGCAAGATTAAAAGGAGCACCACTGTTTGCAAGATTAAAAGGAGCACTACTGTTCGCAAGATTAAAAGGAGCACCGCTGTTCGCAAGATTAAAAGGAGCACTACTGTTCACAAGATTAAAAGGAGCACTACTGTTTGCAAGATTAAAAGGGGCAGTACCGTTCTTTCATATCTGAAAAAAGGTAATAGTATCACACAAACAAGTCAGAAAATAAGGGCCAATTGAAAATAAAATAAAACTGTATAAGTCAAAATTGTTCAAGAGCAGGTGTGCATTGTCAGGTGGTTACTATTACCCAGCACCACTCAAACATATATGATAGCTGATGTGCTCCAGTGTTGAGGGGTATTAATGATACCATGCGGTCCTGTCCAGTAACAAAGGTAGAGCACCTTCAATGTGTACCCACAGAAAAACACAGCAGTGTCCAAAACCGGCTGACACAACCCCCAGGCAGGCACACCAATGTTAATTTGGGGATGTCAGTAAATGAATTGAGACTGACAGTATGCACTCCACTGACATGTATGGGCATGATTTTTCTAGAGCGTCTCGTACCACTTAGTGTTGCAATTTACAGAAATCAAAGCAATTGCAGGAGTGGAGTAACAGACACTCCTACTACAGTAGTTGCTTTCAGTTTTCTAAATTGCAGCAACAAATAGCACTAACAGCTAAAGTAAGATCGCACCCATACAGGTCAGATGAGTGCACACTCACCATTAATTTTCTAACGTCACAGAATTAACATGGGGGCATCCGCTTGCATTGTGGCATGTTAGCAGGTTCAGGAAATGCCTCTATTTTTCTGTGGGTACACATTTGGGGTGTTAGAACTGTTTGACTGGAAGAGGAAGACCAGTCAGTAAGGCTCTCAGTCACTGTCCACAGCTCAATGATCCACAATCATTGCAGTAGGACAAATTCCACATAACGTTATTTACCACCTTGGCCTTGACACAGCACGGGTACTATGCAACAAGGTTCGGATTGTTATGTGAGGAGGGGCACCTCCATTTGTGTGCTAGTAAAATAAACTTTTGAGAAATGTATTCTACTGCAATAGCTAGGGATTATTAAGCTGTGGATAGAGGACTGAGAGCCGTACTGACTGTTCATACTTCAATAGATGGGACTGCATGGTATATTATTAATACCATCAACACTGGACAAAGACATCTATCATATTTGCTTGCAGGGGGCTGGGTACTTGACAGTGTGCACCTGCTCTTTGACAGATTATTGCACTGCTGCTTTAACACAAACAACACGACAGGAAGAAAACACTACTGCCCAAAAAAATGATTCCTGTTTGTAAACAAAGATTATTAACTAGGATTAGGAATCTAAGGAAGGGAAGGACAGCAATTTTTTATGTTATTTTCTTTAAACTGGTTTTGGGGGTGTTACAATTTTTTGGGGGGAAACAAGGTTAGGACTCAGAAAGAAAGACAACACAAAATGAAAATTATACAGCAAACAAAAACTCTTATGGTTCTAGGTTGTGGTGAGACAGCAGTGGTTGGAGCATGGACATAATCTGCAATTGGTGACCCTCCATAAGCTCCAACTACTCCTCAAGGTTCTCCACCCTGTTGGTAAGGTGGTCTACCACACTCCACATAACACCCAAATCAGCCTGGGTGGCAGGCGTTGTTGCAGGGTTTCCTCTAGAGTCATCACGTGCAGGTTCTGGAGCAACCACTTGCTCCCTGGTTCTTCTGCACTTTGCACCCCATACAGGTGGAGGCTGTGCTGCCACCTGTTGCTCATCAGGCACATTCTCTCCATGTTCTACCACCTTGGCCTCCCACTCCAAACAGTGATGGTTAGCAAGGTACGTGCACTGCCCACCTGTCCCCAGATGACTACCTCTGAGCCCATGATGCACAAGCACATCGCATATCTTACACTTCACAACACTGGGGTCACCAGGCAGTGAAGTGAAGAACTCCCATACAACTGAGCTGCGGGGAGGCTGGGGCACAGGCGGGGAGCCTTCCCAGTTGTTATGGTTATGGCCTGCTGCTGGTGCACAATTGGGAGGGACAACCTACTGCGGCTCCTGTATGACTTCTGGCTCCTGCTGCTGATGATCCACAGGGGCAATGGCAGGCGGTGGGGGGGGCAGTGGTAGGTGCCACCAGCGGGGGTGCTTGCATTGCACCAGTGCCTCCTTTTTCAGGGAGGGGAACACTACTAGCAGCACTAAATACAGTGCTGCAATTGATATGTAGGATGCCACCGTGCATACATGGCCCCACATGCTGTCCTCTGCATGCCCCAGAAGAAACAAAACCACCTCTCTCCATTTTACACAGACACAAAAAAAATCACTATTAAGATCAACTACTGATACAAAACTAAAAAGATATGAACTAAGGAATCAGGACGTGGAATAAGGAATCAAAATCAAAATGGGCACAACTAAAAGCAACAAATAGGCAACTAAACTACCAAAAAAGCCTAAATTCTATTAAATATTCAAGATATAACTCTCTCTGCTGCAGACAAAAGCTCCTTCACCAAGTCTAGGCAATGCAAAAGTGAAACTATTTTACTGTCTGGCTGATTAACTTCATGCCTGCAGTATGTGGCATGCAGACTGTGAGTCTCTGACTCATGTGATCTGTGGGCTGATTCATTATCACTCACTTCGACTTTGTGTAAAAATAAGGTGAAGTCAATGAGAAGTTGGCAACGTGAAGTCACTCATTATGATGGGGACTTTGCATATCCATAAATGAATACAAAGTGGCCACTTCACCTGCACTTTGCCAAGGAATTTAAACTTCACTGCGTCTCTAGTGTGGAGTGTTGCTGATGACATCAAACACTGAATTCCTTGATGAGCCAGAGCTCTCCTAGAATTTTCATGGAAACTGGTAGGGGAATCACTCAGGCTCCAGTCTGCACCCCAATACCTGACCAGTTAGCTGGAAGGAGATAAGAGGCCCACTTCAGGGGATGAAGTTGACTGTGGCATTTCTATCTGGCCAGACTCGTATTAATTCTGCCCTTACCCCCTTCCCCAACCTCTCTGCCCTGCAGCTCCTCTCAGCTGTGGGGGGGGGTAGAGAAAGGGTGCCACTGGTTGCAGTGTAGGTCTGACAATGTGGTGCTGGCCTGAGTGCCACCTGCTCTTGTCTTCCCTCGCTCAGCTGCTCTGTGTCACCATAGATGAGTCAAGACCAGGGAAGAAATCATTATGGGGTGTCCCCACATCTTTATTTTAAGGCTGATTCCATGGAACTTTGCTAGTGGAATAGCTGAATTCCCCAGTTATTATCACATTGTGTTCCATGGGAAAGGGAAAGGGAACATTGTTTAACCAGGAGTAGCACGCTGAGCCAAAGTTTGTTTCCAGAAGCAACCTGGCAGCACAAGGAAGTTAAGTGACTTGCTTAGGATCACACAGTATGCACCTAGGCCACTGTGGGATTTAAACCCAGGTCTCCAGATCTGCAGCTCAGAGCCTTAACCCACTGCGCTATACAGCCTTGCTATACCATGGAATCTGTTTTACCACCTCAAGACAGAACGTAATTCTGTGGAATGCAATCTACAGTACTATGTTTTCACAGATTGGCAGAATATTATTCTGTGGATGCACTTTATGACGATTTTCTGTTCCTAGCATGGAATTAAGTGGTCAAATAATGTCAGGAGTGCATCCATTTCGTGTTTTCCTTCTGCCTCAGGCCTTTTGTGGCCATGATTTGGGTTCGGTATTGCTAAATTTCATTTTTTGTTAATTTGCTGAAATGTTGCCAGTTTCCATGGATCGGGAATGTTTTTTGCAGATCATGCTGTACTCCAGATTCCTGTTTCACTGAATATATTGAGATCACATGGTGGTACATGTGTAACCGCCCCCCCCCCTCCAGTTTTGGGGGGCTTACCTTAAGTATCTCCCTGGCTCCACTAATGCCCACTGACTGGCAGATGTTGAGCAATAGAAGGTAAAATCCACGTGCAGGAGGGTATTGCTGTTGCTCTGCGTGTGTGCACACATCTATGCCATTGCTCTGTCTCTTTAAGAGCTCCAGCCTTGGGTATAGTGTACATAGCCTGGGCTGGGTCCCCAAGTACAATGGAGCTTGCAAACAGTCAGGCCCTTCCCTGATTGACTTCATTCTGCTGTTGCTAGCAGAGCAGAGGGAGCCCTTTCATGTACTGTAAATAGTTATGTCTAACTCCCTGCTGTTCTTTAAATAAAATAAAATGTTTGGACTGCCAGTACAGCCAGTATCAGTTCTTTCTGATGGGAGCTGCCACCTTTTGTCCTGGACTCCTGCTTTGGACCAATTGGAACCAAGGGATCCTCAAGGGGTCATAATTACAATGCCTTATGGGTGAAACTGTGAACTTTCCAGGTTGGCACCTAAACCAACCACTAGGAATGCTCGGACTGTGATTTACAGCTCCTTTAGCCAGCCAGAATACAGGATTTACTAACTAACTATGGGATTGTTTTAAACTGAAGCTATTTCTGCTCGAGACACCAAGAAGGTACCAGCCTGTGTGCAGGCTGAGTAGAAACTCCATCAGGAGATGCCTAAGCTTGCCTCCTGGGAACTCAACTCAGTCCAAAAAGGGACTGAGAGCCAGAAACTGCCCCGTGTGCTGATCAAAAGAGTTTCTCAGCAATGGACTGAGGAGCAACTGGCAGAACCAAAGAAAAGGGAAAGTTTGCTGCTTCTTCAGCCACGAGCCTATGGCCTACTGTACGTGTGAGACATTGATCCTGGGACTCCTGTGGCAAATCAGGAGCCACTCTAGTGTAGTAAAGACTTTCAAAACCCAGCTGGAGGGCTCACCAGCATGCAGCTCAACTTTAAAAGATATTCCATTCAGCAGGTCCTATGCCAACATCGGCCCAGCCAAACTGTTCCTGTGCCATTTTTAGCATTCAGGCAAGAGACCAGCATTGGGAATTCAGCTCCTGCACAGCAACCAAACACAGGTTGTGGCCACCTACAGGGAAAGGCTGTGAAGTGGAGGTGAGTCGTGTCAGCCCCAGTCCCTATCAACAGCTCAAGCAAGCAGCAGGTCTTGATGTCGCCAGTGCCTTCTTCCATTCATCTGGGTACAGTGAGTAAAGCCAGGGTAGCACCATGCAACAAATTAGGGAGGTAGTATAGCACAGTGGTTTAAGGCTCTGAGTTATAAACCTGAAGACCTGGGTTTGAACCCCACAGCCCCCACTTGCATACTGTGTAACCCTGAGCAAGTCACTTAACTTCCTTGTGTTCCCAGGTCACACCTGTAAACAAGCTTTCAGCTTAGTGTGTCTCTCCTGGTTAAAAAAAAAATAAAACAAATCATCAATTGTTTAAATGGTACCACCTGATTCAATTTGCCAGTTAATGTGTTTTAATGTGACAGGGTCATCCAGCCACGGATACAATTGATTATGGTTTTACAAGTGTGTTGCTCGTATTTAATCACCCTTCTCTCCATCAAGGGCTCCAACATCAGCTGCACTGCTGGCCAACCCGTGGCACAGCCTCAGGCATGCCCTGTTTTTCACTGTGGGTACCCAGTAGTTGCAAAGACTGATAAGTCAGGAACCAAAGTATTTAACAAGCAGCTAAGCCTGCCTCAGTACAGTAAAGTAATCTTTTGCCTAGATTCTCACCCCCCCCATTCACTACCTCTCAATAAACCTGATTCATTGTTACTGTTAACCTGGCTTGTGAGCATATCATTAACTGGCTTAAAGTTACTGAAATACTGGCAAAGCATACTGAGAGTGCATACTTGTATTATTGAAACTGTCTTTTGCAGGGGGCTGCAGGGTGAATGGCAGGAGATTGAACCCTGCTGGTAAGTAGATTGTACTGAGCATATCATTACTGCTGGTATTAACTTGTATGTCAAGTGTGAAGCATTGTGATTGTGAAACTAAGTGTACCAGGTCACTAGGTAGGATTGTGGGTGGTTATAGCTTCCCAGAACGCTGTACCAGTTCTGTAAATGACCCACGTAAGCATTACTCTGGGTGGAGGCACTATAATTGGAATTCTACTGTTGGTAGGCACAACACAGTACCCCAATTTTCGAACCCAGACCCTCAACCTGTAGCCAGGGAAGCAGGCAGGGGTAGTAGCCTTTGGTATAATGGCACCAGGGTTGCAAATGTGGAGGCACTGCTGGGATTAGCACCCCCTAGTGGCCAAAATACAAAACTGCAATTTCTCGTTCTGTGAGTGCTGGTATCAAAATGGTGGATGGGGCTGGACTTAGACTTGGAATCCCTACCCACAAAATGGCTGTGCATCACCTAATAGGGTGGTGTGAAGCTGAGGGGGTCGATCCCCACAAGACTCTAATGTTATTAGATACTCCTTTGGGTACCACTAAGACTGCAGTAGAAGAGACAGTAAATAAGGTTAAATGTTTGGGTAAAGCCACTGTACAAGGATACATTTCTGATTGGTTTAGTCCAAGTTTAGTGTCCTTAATAGCTTGCAGTGTTGTAGTGGACCCCAAGCAGGTACACAGAAACATAGAAACATAGAATTTGATGGCAAATAAGGACCGCTTGGCCCACCCAGTCTGCCCATTTCCCTACCTAATGGATAAGCTGCAGATCCTAGTTAACCAGCAGCCTACTTCTTCCTACCCCCAACCCCTAGAATTGCCTTATGACTGTCCCATGCATGCTTGAATTCCACCACTGATTTTGACTCCACAACCTCCTCGGGAAGGCCATTCCATGCATCCACAACCCTCTCTGTGAAAAAATACTTCCTTAAATTACCTCTGAGCCACCCCATCTTCAAATTGTGCCCCTTGTTCTTGCACACCTTTTTTGAAAGATGCTACCTCTTGGACTTTGTTGATTTCCTTGATGTACTTGAAAGTTTCTATCATGTCCCCCTCTCCCTCTCCCTCCTTTCCTCGAGGCTATACATATTAAGCTCTTTAAGTCTCTCTTCATATGTCTTCCGGTGCAGACCCTGCACCATTTTAGTTGCCCTCCTCTAGACAGCTTCCATCCTGTCTATGTCTTTGCGGAGATTGGGTCTCCAGTACTGCACGCAGTACTCCAGATGGGTTCTGACCAGCTGTTTGTACAGAGGGATAATAACTTCCTGTTTTCTACTGGTGATGCCTCTCCCTATGCATCCCAGTATCCCCCAGCCCTCCTTGCTGCCCTCTCACATTGCTTGCCCACCTTTAGGTCATCTGATATGACTACCCCCAGGTCCCTTTCCATTTTTGTTGTTGTTAGTATCTCACCCCCCATTGTGTACTCTTCCCCTGGGTTTTTGGTTCCCAGGTGCATTACCTTGCACTTCTTAGCACTGAATCTAAGCTGCCATACATTTGACCATTCCTCTAACCTTGCCAAGTCCCTTCTCATCCTTCCCACCCCATCTTGTGCATCAACTCTGTTGCAGATCTTTGTGTCATCTGCAAAGAGACATACTTTTCCTTGCAGTCCCTCTGCAATGTCGCTTATAAAGACATTGAAGAGGACTGGTCCTAATACTGAACCCTGCGGTACCCCACTAGTAACCCCCCTTTCTTCAGAGTGGACTCCATTTACTATTACTCTCTGTGTCCTATTCTCCAGCCAATTCTTTACCCAGGCTGTCATCTTTGACCCACTCCCAGGCTGGCTAACTTGTATATTAATCCTTTGTGTGGGACTGTGTCAAATGCCTTGCTAAAGTCTAGGTAGGCCATGTCCACAGTCCCTCCCTGATCTACTACTTTGGTCACCCAGTCAAAGAAATCTATCAGATTCATCTGGCATGACCTTCCCACTGTGAATCCATGCTGCCTTGGGTCCTGTGCCCCTCTGGCCTCTAGATACTCGACAATTCGTGATAAAAAAATATCATATCCATAATACTCCACCAGGATGGTGGCGATCTCACTAAGGGCATTTTGTGCCTCCTGAGATCGTAACTTTCTATGAATCTATGAATTCTTTCTTTCAGAAGTGATTCCATCATATTCCCTATCACTGAGGTTAAACTAACAGGTCTGTAGTTTCCTGCTTCTGCCTTGCTCCCACTTTTGTGAAGGGGAATCACATCTGCTCTCCTCCAGTCCTCTGGCACCACCCCATCCTCTCATGATTTGTTAAAGAGGGTAGTCAGTGGTGTCAATAGTTCTACCCTTAGTTCTTTTAGAATTCTGGGATGAATCCCATCAGGCCCCATTGCTTTGTCCACCTTCAGTTTTAAGAGTTCTTTCAGAACCCTTTCTTCTGTAAATGGGCTGGTATCAACTTCTGTATCCAGAGTGTTTCTGTTTGTTTTAGGTACCTCCCCCTCTTCATTTGTAAATACTGAGCAAAAATATTTGTTTAGTATCTCTGCCTTTTCACAGTCACCCTCTGCCCACCCTCCCTCCCTTTATTAAGCCTCACTATCCCTCCCTTGGTCTTCCTTCGCTCCCTGATGTACCTATAAAAGGTTTTATCCCCCTTCTTAACTGAGTTGGCTATCTTTTCCTCAGTTTGGGCCTTTGCTGTTCTGACTGCCTTCCCAGCTTCCTTTTGCTTTAACTGATACAGTTCTCTGTCCTGCTCTTTCTGTGATTCCTTGTACTTCCTGAATGCTTTCTTTTTCTCTTGAACCTTTACTGCCACTTCCTTTGAGAACCTTAGTGGTTTCTTACATTGTTTTGTTTTGTTTATTTGCTTCACACAAAGGCTTGTTACCTCTGTGATGGCAGTTTTTATTATTCCCCATTGTTCTTCCACCCCTCCTTCCTGCCCATTTGCTAGTGCATTCCTTAGGCACTCACCCATTTTGGCAAAGTCAGCCCTCCTAAAGTCGAGTACTTTTGCCTTTGTATGGCTTGACTCTATTACTTTGTTTATTGTGAACCATACTGTTCGATGGTCGCTAGTTCCCAGATGGCTACCCACTTCTACATCTGCGATCCTCTCTCCATCTCCATTTGAAAGAACCAGGTCTAAGATTGCTCCCTCTCGAGTGGGCTCCAATACTAGTTGTCTAAGGCATGCCCCCTGTAGGGTATCTAGAATAACCCCATTCTTCGAAGTGGGCTGCTGCAACTGCACTCCAGTTAACATCTGGCATATTCAGATCACCCATCAGCAATATCTCCCCTTTTTCTGCCATTCTAAGTATACTTTCTATCATTTCCTTGTCCATTTCTTCCCCTTGAGAAGGGGGTCTGTATACAACCCCTGTGCGGATTGTGGTGCCATTGCCTGTCTCCAAATTTACCCACAGTGCTTCTTCTTCTCCTTCTCCTCCCTGTTTACCCTTATGTTCTGTTGCTTTGATTCCTTCCCTTATGTAAAGAGCTACTCCTCCTCCTCTTTTACCCTCCCTGTCCCTCCTGTAGATAGTGTATCCTGGTATGTTTACATCCCAGTCATGGTTTTGTGTGTACCATGTTTCTGTGACTGCCACGATATCCAGATGTTCCTCCTCCATCAAGGCCACTAATTCAGGAAGCTTGTTACTCAGACTACGGGCATTGGTACTCATTGCTCTCCATTTTTTGATGGCTTTACCTTCTGTTGCAGCATCCCCCACTGACCTTTCTACCTCGGTCTTTTTCTCATTTAGTACCCTGTTTTGTAGGGAGAGGCTGGGATTTTCCTGCTGCTTATCAGTGCCTCCCCCCTTGACTAGTTTAAAAGCTTGCCAATGAAGCATTTAAACCGATTGCTCAATCATTATCCCCAGTGAGGCCCAGGTGGGTTCGACAGTGATCACTATGCATAGTGAGGCATCCACACCTGGGTGTCTCCCTAGCCAGAGGAGTTTAAAGATAAACTGGGGAAACTGTTAGCAGCTGAGGGACAGATGTGGAAAGACCTAAAAAGGGCCTTAGATACCCCGGGGGGGTAGTACAACTACAACCTCCTCTCCTGATCCTTCGCCATCTCCGTCACCAGCATCTTCACCCATGCCCTCACCAGCATTTATACCCTCAGTGAACCTGGACTCATATCGCTGGCTGACAGTGTTTTCTGGCACTGTTCCTACACCAAGTGGGGAAGATGATCTCGAGACTTGGATGGACTATGCATCCCCCTGGTCCACGAGTGGCAATGTGTGGAACCAGAAAAGAGATAAAGACTAATGGAATGCTTGCAGGGCCCTGCCCTTGACGCAAGTAGCTTTTTAAGGTCCACAAACCCTGATGCTTCAGCTAATGAATATTTGTCTGCTTTTGAAGGTATTTTTGGCAGTACTGAATCAAGAGAAGATCTAATTTGGAAATTCAAGTCCACCAAATAGTGTAAAAATGAATGTTTGTCTGCTTAAGTGACCTGGCTTGAAAGGGCCCTACAGAGAGCGCATTGCAACGGTGGAGTCCTGGCCAGTGACTTAAATGGAGTGAGGTAAGAAGATATCTTGAAATCTGCCAGGTTCTCCAGTGTGCCGATGGTTAAATTAAAGTGTCAGGACTGCAAAGATGATCCTCCTGCATATTGCTGGCTAATGAAAGAAACTAGAGAGGCCGTGAACGAAGAGGAGTTTTGGGACCCTTATGCAAGTGCGGCCCGAGTGGCTCCAACCCCTGAAAAGTCAGTTGACAAAGAACCTGCTCTCAATGCCCAGCAGACTACAGACTTGTTAAATGAGCTACTGTATTAGTAGCAAAGGCCAGTGCCCAGAGTGCTGTGCAATTGGTTAAAGGTCAAACTAACCGTACCCCTGCTGCTGAAGTCATCAGTGAAGTGCAGTTGTCTTCAACTAGTGTCAGTGTTCAAGTTCCTGGTGGGGAAACAAATGATAATATGCTGAAAGAGCTAGAAGAGTTAAGAGCTTTAGTGAGTGATCTAGTGCAAACCTCTCGCCAGCCATCCACCTGTATAGGCCTACTGGAGCTGAACCTGGGTCCAGGCCTAAAGATGTGAACAAGCCTAATCCTCACCCTAATCATAATCAAGCTGAAGAACCTCGAGCACCTAACCTTATGCCGAACGTTTTCTGCTACCGCTGTGGAGAAGATGGGTGCTCTAAATGAACTGCGACTTTCCCCCAAAACTTGCGAAAGGTAACAGCCACTCTGCTTAACCACGTGAGACAAAGTGGTTTTAAGCCTCCATCCAAATCTCCTTACAAGCCTTATGCTGGATGGTCTACTGCCACGCATCCCATAAACAATGTCCCTCCTGACTGGTCAGAAATGATAAGTCCTTCTATGGAGACTACTGTACATACATCACAGAGCTGCTGCTGTTTGGTTTCAATTCAGGATTCTCTTTACAGAGAGTCGACTGCTGCTCTGACCTTGGGTTTACATCACAGAGCTGCTGCTGTTTGGTTTCAATTTAGGATTCTCTTTACAGAGAGTGGGGCTGTGCTTTGACCTTGGGATTACATCACAGAGCTGCTGCTGTTTGGTTTCAATTCAGGATTCTCTTTACAGAGAGTGGACTGCTGCTCTGACCTTGGGATTACATCACAGAGCTGCTGCTGTTTGGTTTCAATTTAGGAGCTAAACAGTGGGTATAGTAAGGGGTGTTGAGTAGGAGGGGCATACCAGGAAAGGAACAGCAGCAAGTGAAGAGGTGACTGCTCTCTCAGTGGAAGGGAAGTAAATGCAAATCTAGGAGTTTTCATTATTACTTCTTCACACTGATATTGCATTGGGGAAAGGAGGAGTAGGAGTTTGAAGAAGGTTGTGCAATGGCTACTTAACGCCTGTTTTTGAGTGTGGATAGGAAGGTTAGGAATATAAAAAGCAGTTGCTCAATATATCTAAACGTGTGCAACAAAGGAGGTAAGGGAAATAAAGAAAATGTTTTGCACTGATAGAGGAGGGAGAGGGGAGACTTGGGGGAGTGTTTGGTATCCTGCATCTGGAAGGGTGGGAATTCACTGGTGGGCAACGACAGCAATGGGTAGGGTGATAGGCTGCAACAACTGGGGTGCTCCAATCTTTCTAAAAATTGCCTGGAGTGTGGGAGGATGTTTAGTGTGCAACCACATAGAAAAACTTAGAAAGGAGATTGAGGGTCTGCAGGAGGAACTAAGACAGGCAAGGCAGATTGGGGGTGGGTTTAGCCCAATACTGGAGGGAGGAAGAAGGGGAGATGAGGAAGGGTGATTTAAGCCAACAGTGATGAGGAGAGGGTCAGAAGAAGGGAAGCAGAGACAAAGGGGCCCAGGCCAGGAAAACAATTGCCGGGGAAACCAGGTCAGGAGACAAAAGACAAATGGAAGGAGGAGATAGGGACTTGTGAGGGGAGGCGAAGAAGTGGCAAAAGTCATGGAGTGGAAAGGAGAGAACGGGTTAATATGAAGAGAGAGGGAGCGGGCATTTGTGAAGGGCCTTCAGAAAATAGTTGTGCACTGCTAGAGAGGAAGAAGGTGGAGGAGGGAAATGAAATTAGAAGAGTAATTGATAAATGCCTGGACCAAACTGGAGCGGGGGGAAGTTCTGTTGGGAGAATTGCAACAGGGGTAAAAGGGGGAAATAATGTGCAGGAGGAAGAAGAAGAGCTGGAAATGAGAGAGGAGATGAATGGAAGCAAGCAGGAGTAAGGGGTGGAATATTAGTGCTGGGGACTCATACTAAGAGGAGTTAGGTGGGTAGCAAGGGGAGAGGCATAGTCACATTTGGGTGGAGGCCATGCCAGGAAAGACAGCGGAAAGGGTGGGACAGTCTGTTCTGAAATATGCTAGAAGGGTAGGGACAAGCCTCATTTAATTATACATCTTGGGACAAACGACCTGGCTGACAAGACAGTAGATACAGTCCAGAGGAGGTTTGAGGAACTAGCACAATTATGTGAGGAGCAGGAAGATCAGTAACTTTTTCAGAGATACTTGTGCCAAAGGCAAGCACAACAAGGAAGCTGAGAATAGAGGAATTTAATGGATGGCTAAGAACCTGGTGTTGTGCTAAAGGGTATGGGCTTTGGGGAGTGGGGAGGGACCTGGGAGGACAGTAGTCTCATGCCAAGGACAGACTACACTTGAGTGAGGAGGGAAAGAAAGTGTTGAAACAGAGGATGGAGGAGTACATAGAGGAAGTTGGGAATTTAAACTAGGAGTGGGGGTGGCAGTTATGAAGAGATATGCAGAGACCACAGGTTGGGAAATCATATGAGCTTACCCCCATAACAGTGACAAAGGACAAATGGCAAGTACTGTTGGTGATGCTAGGAAAGGAGGGCAGGATGGGAGGGGGGGAAAAGGGTGGAAGGTGGTTACCCTTAATGCTAGGAGCCTTGGGAGGAAAACTGTAGAGTTACAGGTTCTCATGGCAGAGGGAGAGGTGGACATTGCGGCCATCACGGAAACATGGGCCACCATGTACCAGGGTACAGGTTATTTCGTAGGGACAGAGTGATTGGGAAAGGAGGGGGGGTGGCACTATATGTGAAGGAAGGACTGAAGTGTGTAAGGGAGGAAGGGGAGGAGGGTAGTACGGAGTCGCTTTGGATGCAAATCCAGGATTACAAGAATAGGATTCTTAGAATGGGAGTGGTGTACAAGCCACCATCTCAGATGGAGGAGTTAGACAGGGAACTAGCGGGACAGATCAGGAGGACATGCGAAAAGGGTAGTGTGGTGATTGTGGGGGACTTCAACATGCCAGGAATGGACTGGAGTGCCCCAACAACCAGCAACAGAAGGGAGCAGGTACTGCTGGATACCTTCCAGGACAGCTTCCTGCTGCAAATGGTCAGTGAACCAACCAGGTTAGGGAATACCCTTGACTTTGTGCTTGCAAATGGGGACTTGTGAGAGAACTTATAGTGGAGGAACCGCTGTCGGGGAGTGACCACCACTCAGTATGGCTCACATTGGATATGGGCAAGGAAGGAGTGGAATCTGGCACAATAGTGCTGGACTTCAGGAGGGCCGACTTTGGAAGGATGGGGGAAGTGGTAAAAGGGTACCTGGCCAGAATTCAATCTAGTATGGACACTAACCAGAGGTGGGAGCTCATAAAGCTGGGGATAGTGGAGGCAACCAAAACCTGCTGCAAAGCCCAGAGCAAGAAGGCTAGGGCTAAGAAACCAATTTGGTTGAGCAAGGATAGTCATGGAAAAGGTAAGGAGGAAAAGAGCTGCCTTTAGGAAGTACAAGAAAACAGGGAGGGGGGAGGACAGGGAGGAGTACTTGACAGAATTGAAGGAGGTGACAAGGGCAGTAAGGGGAGCCAAAGCATCTACGGAACTCAGGCTGGCACAAGGCATTAAGAAGGGAGAAGGACTTTAAGTACATCAGGAGAAAAGGAGCTGTAAGGACCACATAGTAAGGATTAGGAAGGAGGGGGTGTGGAAGCAGGGTGCTATAATGGAGCACTAAATGAGTACTTCTGCTCAGTATTTACTAAAGAGAAGAGGGGGGTGACACCCAAGGTGGGAGAAATGGCAGAAGCAGGGTGGGAAGTAGTGACAGATGGGGAAATCATGGAGAGCAGAGTTCGAGAGGGTTTGAAGGCACTGAGGGTGGACAAGGCACCAGGCGTAGATGGCATCCACCCAGGGTACTGAAGGAGCTGGCAGAGGTCCTGCAGGACCTTTGGCAGACCTATTTAATGCCTCACTACATTCGGGTGTGTACCTCAGGACTGGAGGATGGCTCATGTGGTGCCCCTCCACAAGAGTGGCCCCAAGGATGAACCGGGAAACTACAGACCAGTGAGCCTCACATCCATCGTGGGTAAGCTAATGGAGACTATCCTGAAGGAGAGGCTGGTGGCCCTCCTAGAGGCCAAAGGACTACAGGACAGCAGACAGCATGGATTCATACATGGCAGATCCTGCCAAACCAACCTGGTCGAGTTCTATGACTGGGTAACTAGGCAACTGGACAGGGGCCATGCAGTGGATGTCCTGTATCTGGACTTCAGTAAGGCATTCGACTCAGTGCCACATGGAAGGCTGGGAAGGAAGTTAGTAGGCACGGGGCGGATGCAAAGCTGGTGAGATGGGTAGGAAACTGGCTGCAGGGAAGGCAACAGAGGGTGGTGGTGGGTGGGGAGCTCTCACACCCAAGGGCAGTGACGAGCGGTGTTCCACAGGGCTCGGTGTTGGGACCAGTGTTGTTTGGGATATTCATTGCAGACATATCATGGGACATCAAGAGCAAGATCAGTCTGTTTGCTGATGATACCAAGGTAGGCACGGTGGTGGATGACCTAGGGGATGGCAGGGTTTCAGGATGATCTGGCAAAGCTTGAAACCTGGTCAGACACCTGGCAACTGGGCTTTAATGCCAAAAGTGCAAGGTGCTGCATTTTGGGATGAAGAACCCAAGGAGGAGTTACCAGCTAGGGGAGTGCAGCTAGCCCAGACAGAGGAGGAGGAGAAGGATCTGGGTGTGCCTATTACAGGGTCAATGAACAACTCGGCACAATGTAGGAAGGCAGCTGCAAAGGCCAACAAAATGCTGGGTTGTATTGCAAGGGGTATATCCTCGAGGAGGGAGGAGGTGATTCTGCCACTGTATAGGTCATTAGTTGGACCACACCTGGAGTACTGCGTGCAGTACTGGCGTCCGTATCTGAAGAAGGACATTAAGTTACTGGAGGGGGTGCAGTGCAGAGCGACAAAGATGATCAAGGGGCTGGGGGACTTATCATACGAGAGGAGGTTGAAGGACTTGAACATGTACTCACTGGAGGAGAGGAGAGACAGGGGTGACATGATTGAAACCTTTAAATACATGAAAGGAATAAACAAGACAAGTACAGAGGGGCTGTTCAAAGTAAGGGAAGGGAGGGCCACCAGGGGCCATGATATGAGACTGGAGCGAGGAAGGTTCAGGAGGGAGATGAGGAGGCACTTTTTTACAGAGAGGGTGGTGGCTGGGTGGAATGCGTTACCTGCTGAAGTGGTATGCAGTAGAACAGTGGACTGCTTCAAACAAGGATGGGACAGGACAAGGGGGAGGGTTAATGAAGGGGAAGGGTGGAAGGGAGGGGCAGCTGCAGAATAAGGGGTGCTAGCTGCACATTCGAGCAGACTTGATAGACCTCTAGGCCTTTATCTGCTGGCAAATTTCATATGTTCGTATATCAATGGCATCCTGGCCTGAGCTGTATCAGACAGCAGATCTCAGGTCACAATAATATTTAAGGATTGGTATGATCAGCACCTCTTGGACCATCCTCTGCAACCCCTTGATGGACTACATGTGTGGGGGTTAAACGACAAGTCGTATACTTATCTTGGTTTTCTTCGAGTGTGGCTTTCTTTCCCCTTCATCAGTAGCAGGCATTGGAGATCCAGTAGAAACTTTAGCTCTTGTATATCCCCCATCTGTTCTCTATGATGGGATTCCAGTATTGATAGGTACCATTGCACATATGTTTAATGTGTCACGAGAGGCAAGCACACAAGACAGGAAGAGCTGTACATATCCACGTAATGGTACAGAAAGCATACGAGATGCAGATGAACCCAGATGAAGGTGACCAGGATGAGCTTGTGGGATTTGTATGGAAGAAGGACTCTTCACCTCTCATTCTTCCCCCTAATGCTCAGTGTAGTGTTAGTGGAGAAGTCCATCTATGCAAGGATGTAACTAACAAAATACTAATGCTGGACACCCCAGAAGAAGGAAGACTGCCTGAAGGACTTCTGGTTAAACCCAGTGTGCTACCTGTTCATGCTCACGCATATGCTCGGAGAGTGGTAGTCCAAATTCAGAATGTTATGAACCAGGACATTAAAGTTAACCAAGGTTGCACTCTGGCCAAGATCTACTGCGCTGTTATTACCGTGCTGCTGTCCAAGTGTCACAATGGAGCAGAGTGTGAGGTATCACCAGACATGTTTGATTTTGGATAGTCTCCCGTACCTGACAGCTGGAAGAAAAAAATCAGTCAAAAGCTGTTTCAGTGCACCAAAGTGTTCTCTCTTAAAGAATGATAGGTTCCATGTCAATACAGTGAAGTAAAATCAGCAATTGCAATTACAGCATGTCTTTTATAGCGACTCCAATTACGGCGACCAGTAAAATCAGCGAGTCCCTATTCGGCACATACAGTCAGATCTGCAACATACGTTGCTCTTCATTTTAGTACATCTCCCTTAAGGTCATCTCTTACAGTACTTTAACCTCCTGCTGTCTGTACCCACATCTGTCTACTGGCATTCACTCCCAGTCCTACTCGTTCCACCTGACATTTAAAAGTACCTACAGAACAAAACCTCTGCTCTTCCTCCACACTGGGAAGCAATAATTCTACATGTTTTTACGGGGGACTACACCCCCGAACCTCCCCTATTTCTAAAATAACCTCCTCCGAGGCACACCTGGATCTTGGAGGTAGGCTATTAACCCAGAATCGCTGAAAGTGTTCTGTGCTATAATGCAGCAATCGCTATTATTGCAGTCGCTATAATAGCATTGCTGAAAATGACTCGCTGTATTGACGTGCTACTGAATGAGATGGTTGTGTTACTTGTGCTGAACATCATATTCCCCTGCATGATGAAAGACCCTTCAGGGAAGATCATGACACCTAGCTCCTGTTGACATTGACGACATCAGATACCATCTACAGGAAATGCTGTGGCTGGCATCATACAATAATCACACAGTCCTTACGCTTCTCCAGTTGTTGTAATCCAGAAGAAGAATGGTTCTGTCAGAATGTACGTCGACTACAGGACTCTCAATAAAATAACTGTACCTGAGCAATATACTATGTCATGCATACAAGATGCCCTCGACTGCCTCAATAGGAGTAAGTGGTTTTCAGTCCTTGATCTCTGCAGTGGATACTATCAAATGCCGATGGCACCAGAGGACAGAGAGAAGACTGCATTCATTTGTCCATTAGGCTTCTACGAGTTCCACTGCATGCTCCAAGGCATATCAGGTGCACCTGCAACTTTTCAGTGACTAATGGAGCATGCTGTAGGAAACATGAATCTCCTTGAATGCCTAGTCTAACTGGACAATGTCATCTTTTTTTGGTAAAACCCTTGAAGAGCATGAGGCTCATCTATTAAAGTGCTGGACAGACTTGAAGAGTTTGGGTTAAAGTTATTAATTGACAAATGTCTTTTTTTTCAGAGCTCTGTAAAATATGTAGGCCATATTCTGTCATCAGAAGGCATCCAAACTAATCCTAACTAGGTCAAAGTGCTGACCGACTGGCCAAGCTAAACAACTTAAAAGAACCACAATGATTTTTGGGCTTTTGCGGATATTATCACTGTTTTGTTAAAGACTAAAATAAAGTAGTCCGTCAACTGTTAAATTTAATGCAAGGGTACCCTCCCACTCAGAAAAAGTACAAGAAAGGTACTGAGAAAGAAACTGAAAAATCCTGCTTCAGACCTAATGAACCCTCTGGCTCCAGATGTACTCTTGAATGTGATATAGCTTTTCATGAAATCATTTACCAATAGACTCATGCAACTGTTCTTGCATATGTAGACCCATTCAAACCTTACGTGCTGCATATTGACACTAGCCTAAGTGGCCTTGGTGCTGTGCTCTACCAAGAGTATACAGAAGGATTGCACCCAGTGGCATATGTCAGCAGAAGTCTGACTCCCTCAGAAAAGAGCTATCCCATGCATAAATTGGAATTTCTCACTCTCAAGGGGGCAATTGTGGAAAAATTTCATAAATACTTGTATGGTGCCAAATACTGGTTAAGACAGATAACAATCCTTTAACTTACATCCAAACTTCTGCCAGACTTGATGCTGCTGGACACAGATGGCTCTCGGCATTGTCTACATATGATTATGTGGTGGAGTAACAACCAGGTCTCAACCACATCGATGCTGATACCTTATCATGAAGACCTCCCTCCAACCAAGAGTGGGTACGAATGTCAGACATTCCATAAAAACATTGTGCCATAAGTTTGATAGAGATGAAACACCATCTGCTGAAACTGTGAACTGTTTGGCCTGGGACCTCCTGATACTTGCTTGCCAGTGGCCTATTGCAATTTTGCCTCTTTGGACTTATGTGCCTTGCCACAGCTAACACCAGCTGCCCTTAAAAGGGAACAATATTATGATTCAATGATCAGACCGATCTAGAATGCCCTCACAAAGGGAGAAGACATCTCCAGACTACGGTCCAATGACCCCAGAACTGCTCTGTTGTTTTGAGAAGGGCCTAAACTTAAGCTCCGAGAGAAGTTGTTGTATTGTGAATTAACAAGTAATCAAGGGGAAATCATGAAAAGACAACTAGTGTTGCCCTCAAAATTCAAGTGTGTAGTATTAAAAGCACTCCATGACCAAATGGGATAGGTAGTGAAAGAACTCTGGGTTTGGCCTGCACACAATTTCTACTGGCCAAAAACGGGCACAGACATTGAACAGTTTGTCAAAACCTGCAGCAGGTGTCTTCAATAAAAAGCACAACCACAGTGAGCAGCCCCTTTGGGTAACATAACCACCAGTGTGTCAGTGGAGCTAGTATGTATGGATTTCCTGAGCCTAGAGCCAGATTCAAAGAACATTAGTAATGTGCTCGTGGTGACAGACCATTTTACCCAGTATGCTCAGGCATACTCAATCAAAGACCAGAAGGCAGCCACTGTAGCAAAGGTCCTTGTGGAAAAGTTCTTTGTTCACTACAGTGCCCCACAAAAGATCCATTTGGATCAAAGCCAGGACTTTGAGTGTAGACTGATTAAAGAAATCTTGTCTGGTGTATATGAAAATCTAGAACTACTCCTTACCATCCTCAGGGAAATCTGCAGCCAGAAAGGTTTAATAGGACACTACTTGATATGCTTGGCACTTTGCGTCCCAAAGATTAACCGAGGTGGAGTCAACAGATAAGCTCTCTTGTGCATGCATATAATTGCACTAAGAATGATGCAACCATTTTTTCCCCTTATCATCTTATGTTCAGTAGAGAGGCACGTCTCACTGTTGATGTTTGTTTTGGAGTCTCACCTGATGGAGTCCAGTTGGATAATTACCTACAATATGTTAAGAAATTAAAAGCACAGTTAAACCATGCTTGCCAATTGGCCCACACCATGGCTGCAAAGAAAAATCTAGCTAACAAGGCATGTCATGACAAGCGAGTAAAGGTCCATGAATTAAAGGCTGGAGATCGTGTGTTAATGTGAAATCTTGGTTTCCAGGGGAAACACAAAATAGGTGACCATTGGAGCCACACCCCTTACACTGTAATCAGCAAGTTGGATGATTTGCCAGTATACAAGGTGCGGCCAGAAGGAGATCCTTGAACTGTAAAGGCAATACACAGGAATCACCTTCTACCAATTGGTCAAATTGTCATAGATTCTGCACCACCAGATACTGCTTTAACAGGGCATGTCACCCATTCTGCTGCTCATAAGAAACAGTCAGATTCACCTCCTGCTGCTCAACAGCCTGAATCCCCGGCTCAGAGTGCTACAGTTGATAATGATGCTGATTTCAAAGATGATAACAGCGAGTGTGGTGCTGCCTATTACCCTTCTCTTGAATTAGGACAATTGTTTGAAGGAGCCTACCATCCTACTTCTAGTCTCCCTGCTAATGTTCCGGGGACCCCTCACAACTCTGTTTTATCAATGGTACCTGAACTGCAAGAGAGTTATGCCCAGAGTGTGACTTCTGACCTAGCAGACTCCCTTTGTTTAGTTGAACTGTTTGACATTGAAGTGCCTGTTTCTGATCGAGAAAATGGTAAACCAGGAAATGAATCTCAAGGTAATAGTGAACAAGCCAATGAACCCCAAAGTGATGGTGAACTTTAAGCGAACAAAAACATGATGCTGGATTAAATGTGCTAAGAGAACTGCTCCATGACCAAAAACATATAGCTCTTCCTGGAACTACTAAGAGTGTGTTGGTTGATTCCAATTTTGTTGAAATACCACTTTTGGATGAAAATGAGCCTCCAATACCAGAGTATCAAAGTAATGCGCAAAGTGAAGAGCCTATGGCCAGTGTTGAATCTCAAGAGAGTACAGTGGTGCCCCTTCATCAGAAGTTGTCTTGTTGCTGGACTACGAGCTGGGAGTCATAAACCTGAATGCTAATGTTGAAGTGTCAGAAGAATTGTGAAACCAGTGGTTTGGCTCACTTATGACATACCAGGAAAGCATGTGGACTTGCCCGTGAATGTAGTTCATAAAGGGGTTTAAGTTACAACCAATTCCCTGTCCAAGTAAGTGTTGGCAACATCCTCTAAAATATTAGTTAAGACATCTACTCAGCCCATTAGGGGTCCCCACTATAGAGTTCCAAGGGTTAGTTGAAAAGTTTAGGTCTACTGTCCTCCAGGGGGGTCACTGTTTAAAAGTTCTTGGGTAAAGAAAATGTAGTTCACATGGTCAAATGGTTAAAACTAAGGTAGCTAAAGAAATGTAAAGTGTTATGATAATATGTAAACAGCTAAACTATGCAGTTGCTTAAAGGAAAGCTCTCTTTACTCCAGGCTCCCGTCCCCACAAGATTTACCCTCCAGTTAAGCCTTTTAAGTATGTTGCAGCATTTTTCTCATGCTGCAACATACTTTATTTTAATTGCAAAAAGTCCATGACCCGGAAGTCTGTTGGACACTAGTGGGGCTCCATTATCTGTAAAGTTGCGTCGATGCACCATGCGCTTCAATACTTTCGTATTGAAGTAAATGGTAATGGAGCCCCACTAGCGTCTGACAGACATCTGGGTTGAGGATTTTTTGTAATTAAAATAGAGTACAGTATGTTGCGACACGAGAAAAATGCTGCAGCATACTTAAAAGGCTTAACTGGAGGGTAAGCCTTGAGGGGGCAGAAGCCTGGAATAAAGAGAGCATTCCTTTAAAAGAAAAGTCTCATCTAAGGTAAAGTATGCTATAATGTATATATTTATTTCATATTTGTGCAGATTTTGTATATAAATAGTGTATGGTCAAGACCTGTATGTAATAGAGGGGTTATAGTAATTGTTACTTGTACTATAGACTTGACGTGGACACCAAGTTTCCCTAGCAGGGGACAGTGTAACCCCCTCTCAATTTTGGGGGGCTTACCTTAAATATCTCCCAGGCTCCACTAATGCCAAACTGCCAGGCAGATGTCCAGCAATAGAAGGTAAAATCCATGTACAGGAGGGTGTTGCTGTGCATGTCTGTGCACTTCCATGCCACTGTGCTGTCTCTTTAAGAGCTCCAGCCTTGGGTATAGTATAAATAGCCTGGACTGGGTCCAAGTACAATGGAGTTCATGACCAGCCAGGCCCTTCTCTGACTCTGCTGCCGCTAGTACAGAACAGGGAGCCCTTTCATGTACTGTAAATAGTTATTTCTAACTCCCTGCTGTTCTTTAAATAAAATAAATTGTTTGGACTGCCAGTACAGCCAGTATCAGTTCTTTCCTATGGGAACCACCATCTTTGGTCCTGGACTCCTGCTTTGGACCAATCAAAACCAAGGAATCCTCAAGAGGGTCCTAATTACAACGCCTTATGAGTGAAACTGTGAACTTTCCAGGTTGGCACCTAAACTGACCACTAGGAGTGCTCAGACTGTGATTGACAGCTCCTTTAGCCAACCAGAATACAGGATCCTTGAACTAACTGTGGGACTGTTTTAAACAGAAGCAGCTTCTCTTTGAGACACAGAGAAGGTAACAGCCTGTGTGCAAGCTGAGTAGAAACTCCATTGTAAGAGGCCTAAACTTGCCTCCCAGGGACTCAACTCAGTCCAAAAACGTGACTGAGAACCAGAAACTGCCCTGTGTGCAGATTAAAAGGGTTTCTCAGCAATGGACTGAGGAGAACCCAACAGAACTGAAGAAAAGGGAAAGTTTGCTGCTTCTTCAGCCACAAGTTTGTGGCCTACTGCATGTGTGAAAACATTGATCCTGGGACTCCTGTGGCAAACCAGGAGTCACTTCAGTGTAGTAAAGACTTTCATCAAAACCCAGCTGAAGGGTTCACCAGCATGCAGCTTAACTTTAAAATACATTCCATTCAGCAGGGCCTATGCCAGCATCGGCCCAGCCAGACTGTTTCTTTGCCATTTTCAGTATTCGGGCAAGAGACCAGTACTGGGGATTCAACCCTTGCACAGCAGTCAAATGCATGTTACAGCCACCTACAAGGAAAGGCCATGATGTGGAGGTGAGTTATGTCAGCCCCGGTCCCATCAACAGCTCAAGCAAGCAGCAGGTCTTGATGTCACCAGTGCCTTCTTCCATTCATCTGAGTACAGTGAGTAAAGCCAGGGTAGCTCCCTGCAACAAATCATCAATTGTGTGCTACTCCTAGTTAAAACAACTAAAAAAAAAAAAAATTGCTTAAATGGCACCACCTGATTCAATTTGCCAGTTAATGTGTTTTAATGTGACTGGGCCATCTGGCCATGGATACAAATGGTTATGGTTTTACAAGTGTGTTGCTCCTATTTAATCACCCTTCTCTCCATCAAGGGCCCCAACATCAGCTGCAATTCCGGCCAACCCGCGAGCGGCACAGCCTCAGGCAATTCCTGTTTTCCACTGTGGGTACCCAGTAGTTACAAAGACTGATAAGTCAGGGACTATAGTAATTAACAAGGAGCTAAGCCTGCCTCAGTACAGTAAAGTAATCATTTGTCTAGATTCTCACCCCTTCCTTATTCACTACCTCTCAATAAACCTGATTCATCGTTACTGTTAACCTGGCTTGTGAATATATCATTAACTGGCTTAAAGTTACTGAAATACTGGCAAAGCATACTGAGAATGCATACTTGTATTATTGAAACTGTCTTTTGCAGGGGGTTGCAGCGTGAATGCCAGGAGATCGAACCCTGCTGGTGAGTGGATTGTACATGAACATATCATTACTGCTGGAATTAACCTGTATGTCAAGTGTGAAGTGTTGTGATTGTGACACTAAGTGCACCAGGTCACTAGGCGGGATTGTGGGTGGTTATAGCTTCCCAGAAGGCTGTACCAGTTCTGTTAACTACTTAAGCATTACTCTGGGCTGAGGCACCATAATTAGAGATCTACTATAGGTAGGCACACCACAGTACCCCGATTTATGAACCCAGGCCCCTCAACCTGCAGCCAGGGAAGTAGGCAGGGGTAGTAGTCCTTAGTATAACGGTGCCAGGGTTACACATGTGAGATCACATGGTGCTGCATTCCACAGGGACTTGTACCGTGTGATTCCATCTGCTTGCCGCAGACCATGAGTGCCGTTGAGAGGGAAGGATCTGCTCAGAAACTCCAGTCTTTAAACTATCTTAAAAACAGTAAAACAAATTATTTTTGAAACAGTTGTACTGAAGAACTGCAGTATAGCAGTGTTAGAGTAGTGTGAGTGTTTTAGTTGAAGTGTTTTTTATTACTGTTTGTGGTTTTACTAAGTTCTTAGCAGTAGCAAGTTTTGAAGTGCAGTTATCAGTGGGGGAAGGGCAGAAGTGCTGCAGGCTCCAGCTAGTCTGTGACACAGCTTCTGTTGCTCCCTTAGTGCTGTGTAGCCTGCTGAGGTGTTTCATGGTCTTACTATTTTTCTACTTTAGAACATAGTGTAAGAGAGTCACTTACATACTTGAGAAAACATATAAAGTGCCAAATTGTCTTATTATTAAAGCAGTGTGGGCCTGGTGGTGGCACTCTGGGGGCATTGAGGTATGCATCTGCAGCTGCCAAGTCAAGGAAGGGGGGGGGTTGCTAAGTGCAGTTCGCAGATGCTGCCTCAATGTTTTTTATATTAGGGTAGTTTTTAAAATTTGTTGTACTGCATTTAGTCCTTGTAATGTACTGATAATAGGTGTTGGAAGGGCTGAGCTGTCTATCATTTCCTGATTCCCAACCTCTGATCCCAATTAGGGTCTCACATCAATGCTTTTTCATTTTGTGTGATTCCTCGCACAGAATAGGACTGTCTTCCTGACTATCAGTCTTCTCCCATCCCCCTTTTAGCACCTGCACCTTACTATTGATAGCAGAATGGCGGCAACTTTGGAAGGGAAGCGCACAGCAACTAATGTGGTCTGAAGTCCTATTTTTCAGCTGGAATTTGGATACCCTTTCTGATGGTAACGACCCCCCCCAGTGAGCCCCAGTAATGAGTTGGGAATGAGGAGCATGCTGACGAGATCACCAGGTGAGAAAACGATGGCCTGATTGAGGGAAGTTGCCAACAGTTCCACAGAACTAACTGCCTTTGTATTTATTAAATTAGCCCAGTCATTGTTTGCAGCAGAGTCACAGTGCCATTTCAGTAATGCAGCTCCTGTCACACTCACTCTGCTGCCTGCAGTCCATTCTGCCAGATAAGCCCCATTTAGGGCATTTAAACATAGCTGCATGAGTGGTGGATTGAGGGACGCCCTCTAGCCACAGACTGACATATGGTGGCACCTGTGGCTGGCTCAGGAGAGTGCACCTGTTTGAGTTCAGATAGCCTAGTGTGTGGGAATAGGGATCTGAGTCCAGTGCCTGCTCCACCAGGCTGCAGGCCGTACAGCCCAGAGTGCAGGTATCAGTGTTGGGGATCCAAAAGGACAGGTTACAGGACTGACTGGTAAGTCTGGGTCGGTCATGTGATAAGCCCCCTGAATCCCATTCTGAGATTCTGTCCCTCATGCACCATACCCCTGTCCATCTCCCAGATCCCCCCACCTGTCCTTCCCCTGATGCTGAGAGCCAGATTGTTCTTTCTTTCTATCTATCTATCTATCTATCTATCTATCTATCTATCTATCTATCTATCTATCTATCTATCTATCTATCTTTTTTCACAACAGGCTCTAGATAGCTCTTTTGCACCATGCTAAAGACAGAGAGCTGCTGTGTGCTGTGGGAATGGAGGGGGGGGGCACTTTTCATTGACTTAGCCTGACATGAAATGTTTTTTCTCCCTGATTAGTCTGAAACATGATGCTGTTTCCAATTATCATGTTTTTCTTCAGTAATGCAATCTGCTATTTTAAAAACATGCTACTTAGTGGTTCATTTCTGAAGCTAACAAATCTTACTATGTTGTTGTTCCAGAAGATCAGAAGGGGGTGGGGTTTATGGGAAGGAAGTAAAAGTGGGTAGGCTACTTGCAAAGATAGAAAAAACAAAATACCTAATTTTTAAGGTGGGGGGTATGCAACTAGTTAGTATGAGTGAATATGTGATACTTGTCCTCCCCCCATGCTTGCTGCAGAGGCACATACCCCTAGCACATTCAGCCACCTCCTGAACCATGGTCACAAATCATTGCCTTAAGACCAGGCTGTGGACCTGGCAGTGAGAGCCCCCTTCCTAAATTCAGGCCTGAACTATTTGTTCCCTCTTTTGGAAACTAGCAAGTCTGAACAGCATGCAGTATACTAGTGATGTCCCACACAGAAAAAGAAGGCCTTCTATTTCAATTCAACTATTCTTCATTTTTTTAAAAAACTGATGCAGTTACTGTCATGTTTTTGAAGTAATTCAAATTAACTTCATTTGTACCTCAAACACCAGTTTTCATACATTGAAAAAGTCTCAATTTGTCTCAAATGCCCTTCAAAAAAAAGCACAAAAAATGCTAATTAGCCTTCAAAAATAAAACTGAAATAATGGTACTGTAATAAACTGTTATGAACAAGGCCTTCAACTCTACCTGACATAACTTTTAAAGTGCAAATTTCATACAGTCCTAAAACATAAGAATCAAATGGCCATCAAATCAGAAAAACTATCCCTCCCACCTACTGTATGGGCCCTATTTTCTTCCACCTAGACCAGCCCTAGAACCTCTGACTAGCATCCCCTACCTACATGTCCCTTCTCTGCCCACCCTGACCAGCAACTGGAACTCAAACCAGTCTTCCCCACCTACATTATCCCTGTCCCCCACCTTGAATCAGCCATGGGACTGCTGAGCTGGCCTGCCTCACCTATATCTCCATGTTATCCTCAAATGGGCCAGCCTTGGGATGAATGGAATGGCCTCCCATGTCTATGTTTCCATTACCCACCCACTCGGACCAGGCCTGGGAGCACAGGATCTGCCTCCACGCCTACAGATGAAGCTTGCCAGGATTAAACCCAATTCAATAGCATGCTGCAGCAGTGTTAGTACAGTAAACAATGCAGTTTCAATGGTAGTCAGTCCTTTTTGTCATGCAGGAAACTGTGACACTGCACTTCATCCTGGCAGGCTTCACTGTACTTCCTCCATGCCCCTCGATCTGGATCAGTGTTGGGATCCAATGTCCAGCTTTCTCTAGGAAAATCTCTCCTTTTTGCCCACTTGGACTATCCCTGGGAACCCATACTGGCTTTCCCCATATATGTCACCATGTTCCTTCACCCAGCTGATCCCTTGGACCATGAGACTAGCCTTCCACATCTATGACTCCTCTGCCTGCCCACCCAGACCTGCCATGGGACCCCTGGACCAGCTTATCCCACCTATGTCCCAATATCCTTCCACCTGGACCAGCCCTGAGACCTCCCTCGTTTAAGTCCATCCTCTTCCCCCACCCAGACCAGCTCTGGAATCTCAAACTGGAATTTCCTACCCCCTGTATGTCCATTGTTCTGTCCACCAGGACCAGTTCTGCAAACCCTAGAAGAGTATTTGACACCAGCTTCCACATTCATCTCCCACTCTGTCCAGCACTTGAACTCCCAGACAGGGTTCCATGTGATAATGGCAATCATGTAATAGTGATCACCATTTGGGCGAGTCTACATCACAGAAAATGAATTTCGGTGATGTAGAGTTGCGGCCAACAGCAAGACAGCGCCAGAGATATAAATTTTATTGTTTTATGCTGGACCCTCCCCCACGGGGTCCTTTGCCCCCTGCACCCCCCACTAAAGAATTCTCAACTCCACAGGGGTGCATATTGCCGGGGTGCAAATCTAAAAAAAATGTGACCCATGGTGCAAAAAATTAGCACGCCTAGAACCAAACCCAGCACTGTTCCAGCTCCAGCCTGCCACTACCCCACCACGCCACACAGCCAGCGCGGCAGTCCACTGCTACACTACACCCCACAAACCTTCCCTCCCCTTCCCTTCCACCCATCGCACAGCGTGGTCCATTCCAACCCCCACCCTCACGCACACGTATACATAGCAACATCCTGTTGCTATAGTTGCTGAACCCCCTATCCGGTTGCCCTCCCTGTCTGGTAGCCCTGTGTAAAAGTGCCATGATTGAGTCGCCCTTTTTGAAAGCACTCAATCGCAGTTGCCTAATACATAGGATACCCCCCGACAGGTTTCCTAAACTCACCTCTACACTCTGCTTCTAGCAGGACCAGACAAGGGACCCATGGCAGGGTGTCGACTCACATCTTTTCCCTTATTTTCTAATTGGATCAGCCATAGGACTCTTATATAAGAGTCCCACACTTGCCTCCACCCCCATCTCCCTCCTGTAGCACCACTAGGTCCATAAAACTTGGGTCTGAAGGGGATTACGTGAAGCATCAGAGCTGGTAGGACACTTTTTCCTCGGCTCTGCTCCTCGGCTCCTTATTTTTCTATTAAATCAGCTCTTACCTGTCGCTTAACTTGTCAGCTTGTGTGATATTGTATTTCTAAGTGCCCACTGTCACCTTCAATTGATGTTTTTGGCATCGGTGTCCTGGTGTTCTTCTCCTTGCACCTCCTGAAGTATGGAGTCGGAGATGCGGCCTGCAGGACCAGCACGCACCCAACCGAACACAGTGGAGAAAGAGAAGGCGGCAAAGAAATGGAAAACCCAGACAGCCGCTAACCCCAGCTGACAGCTGTTCCCATGCCGTTCTCTGAGGAAAGATTCCTGCTCGAGCTGTCCCCACTTATAGAGGCACTCCTGGAGATTATGGCCCAGCTCACTGGCCCACAGGCTATTTCAGAATCCCTCTCATGCAGGATGGGGGATGCGGAGGTCAGTATAAGCGCAATAGAGGATTGGAAGGGTAGGCAAGAAAGCAATGCCACAGCTACCCGATGCAGGATTTCTAAATTAGAAGAAAAGGTTGAAGATCTGGAAGGGCACAGTCGGAGGAATAACCTCCTGTTACTGGGGCTACCAGAGGGAGAGGAGGGCCAAAATCCAGTATTTTTCATTCAGAAATTTTGCAGCAAAGTTGCAGGGCCCTCCCCCAATGGCCCAAGCTATATAGTGGAACAGGCACACAGGGCACTATGACTGATGCCCTCCTAATTCTCCACCTCGCCTACTTATTTTCAAGCTCCTCAACTATTTGGACAAAGTACACATTCTAGCCAGCTCTGGGATTTGAAGGAGCTCATCTGGGAAGGGCACAAACTACGAATTTCCCAGGACCTTCCAAGATAAGTAAGGCTCAGAAGAATGGAATTCAATCCTTTTATCTCTAAGCTCACTGTAGCCGGCATTCGATTTAAGATGCTATACCCAGCCAAATTTCAAATTATGCTCCAGGGAACCCTGAAGACATTTGACTCAGCACAACAACCAAGACTCAAACTCCCAACCTTATTCCCGGACTTGTTTCAGGCCTCAAAATGACTCTGCAGTATGAATCACATTGTTGGGTTGCCAGCCTTGAGGATGTTAACAAAGCTAATAGCAGCAATCTGCTTGTTTACTTGATTTGAGTTACTAGCTACTTTCAAGGTATCATTTTGTGATTTGTGTGACCTCATTTCCCCACTAGCACAGCATTGGAGTGGGACCTACAGCCTTAGTTTATGGACTCAAACTGCCAGAGTATCGTGTTTGGCCCGGCAGATACCATTAAGTAGGCCCGCATTACTGATGCAACTTTTCCTGACCTGGAAGGGCACGTTTGAGGCCTTGCAGAACTGGGACTCTGGTGACCTGTAGGGATGCCGGTGAGGTAGGATCCTTACTTGTGGTACTGTTGGGGGTGGGGATCTGGATAGGTTTGGTCTCCCTCCCAATTGGAACACGCCAGGATACAGACCTTCTTGCTCCTTGCCTCCCCTTGGTGGGTGAGGGGAGCTCTGGATGGGGATGTTCTCTCCCAGTCCCCCCCCAAACTAGTATTACCAGGTCAACAAGAATGGGGGCAATGCGGGGACCCTGAGGCCCAATCTCAGATTGAATGGCACTAATCGGGGGCAGCATCCTCATCCCCCCGCAGCAAGCATTATTGGGATGGATCTTAGGGGGTAAGGGGTCTCTCCCCTCCTCCCTTGAGATTCACCAATGTCATACCACTTTAACATGGGGCTAAAGCCCGAGGGTTATTTGCCATATGTGATGTGGCGCAGCCTGTAACTAAGTCTCGGTGGCAGTGTCTAAATTTCTCTTTTCTTTCAATAGAAAGTTAGCTGCCATTAGGGGAGGTAAGTAGGGATGCTGGCATGATGCAGTCAAAGAGGTGGCGCCTCTTTGTCACCATCAATGCATTGGGTGTTGGCTGATGTGCCTGGCGATGGAGGGAGGGGGACTGACCTGTCTTGGAAGCCCTTGGTCCTCTGCGGCCATCGTGTGGGATCTTAGCTTGCCTGCCTGGGACTCTGCAGTTCAGGTTAGCGCATTGGGCTCTGGTGTGTGTACCCGGGCTCAGGATATCGGGTCACTGGACAAAGGCCTCGCGTAAACCTCTTACACAATACTGGAACTATGGTTTATGCTCACTGGCCACTGCATGCATTCAAAGGGATCAGAGCTGGACTGGGGGTTGGGGTTGTTACTGCAATGTATGGAGCTGGGGGTTCCGCCTTTATTTTTTTTTTTCATTCCTTTTTTTATTTTATTCTTTTTGGGGATGGGCTCTCCTGTCTCCTGGTTACCTGCCCTGTCATACCTAGGGAAGCCCTCCCCCGAGTGGGGCTGCCATAGGCAGAACTGTCGTGGCCAGCGGGGACAGGCACCAGGAGTGGCTCATATGTGAGGAGTCGGCATTTTTTCTGAGAGCCGAGTGCGTGCAATGATGCAAGCCAAGGAGGAACCCGCATGCTTCCGTGAGCTCGTCCCTCAGTGCATCTGCACACAGCTCCCCCCATGCTTTCGCACCAGGCACATCCCCCCCTTCCCGGAGAAGGAGAGCTGTCCTATGGATGCTCAATACTTCCCCTTCCCTGCTGACCACTGGTGGCCCGTGCTCGTTCCTGAACACAGGTCGCCGGCGTGGTGCGAGGTGTGGTGTCCAGCGCCTCAACCCTCAGTACCACCGGGCCAGCCCAGAGGTTACGCTTTTAATTTTTCTAGTGGGGTATTAGGGCTCAATCTTTTTCCTATATGCTTCCTTAGGAGGCGGGGGAGCCGTGGGGAGGGGGGCCTGCTCACATCACGTATGCAGAAAAAAGCAGGCATACTTTCATTAGGGCTGGGGGTTGTCATTTTGTACATAGTTTTGGGATTGGGGTTGGGGTGGTTCGAACTGGAGGGCATAGTTGTCAGAAGAGGGGGTGGGGAGTGAATGGGACCTGCTTACTGATGATGTTTCTATTTTGCCATTTACTGGGACTGTTATTGTTGTACTGGTACTGTTTGGGTAGGGGGGGTGTTGGGGATACTGAGGGAGCTGGAGCATGTTGTTTGTGCTTTTCTCAATGCCAGAAGGTTTGTATAACTACCTTTCTAACTGGGAGACATGGGGACTATCTTTAAATTCCTGTCTTGGAACATAAAAGGGGAGAATACTAAACGCGAACACTACATGTTACTCCACCACCTCAAGAAGTACCGTCCCAATGTGGTTTTCCTGCAAGAAACTCACTTGAAGCAAGAGGATATCCCATTCATTCGCAGAGAATGAGTTGGCCATGCCTTTGGAGCCAGCATCAGCAATAAGAGGGGGGATGTGTATCTTAATTAACAGAGGCACCCCATTTCAGCTTATAAGTGAGATTTTTGACCCTAAGGGTCGCTTTCTTCTCCTACATGGCTGCCTTGGACTCACTGAAGTAGTACTGTGGTGCATGTATGGCCCAAACCTGGATTCCCCTACCTTTTTTTACCAAATTTATGTCTCATCTCTCTACCCTTCCAGCCTCCCCTCTAATTCTGGGGGGAGACTGGAACTTAGTTTTGCACAATGACTCTGACAGATCAGAGGGGAGACGTCGTGGTCTCTCCCCGGCTCAATGGAGCCTAAGAGAGATGTTGAACTCGCTTGGACTAGGAGATCCTTGGCAAATTTTACACCCCACAGACAAGCAATATACCTTCTACTCCACTCCACATAAATCCCATTCTCATGTAGACTATTTTTTGACATCTTTGTCCATCTTTCCAGGGTTATCGGTTTGTGAGATTCTCCTCATGGTTCTCTCCGATCATGCCCCAGTCTACATGGAACACTCCTTGGGGAGGATGGAGGCCTGGGACAGGTCCTGGAGGGTCAGAGCTGGACTCCTATGGCTCACACACATGACTCAATCTCTTGGACTTTTTATTAAGAACTTTTTCTCAGATAATCTTGGCTCAACCGTTTCTCTGGATATGATTTGGGGAGCATCAAAATGCGCTATCCGTGGGGAGTGTATTAGGTTGGCTGCCAGAGCAAAGAGAGTAAGAAAGGATTCCACTAACTCTTTACTTAGCCAAATTAGGGCTCTAGAACGGGACCTCTCCCCCTCATCTAGCCCTGCCTGCTGGGCTCAGTTGAACAAATTACGGGCCCAGTATTTTGGGCTGCTAGCTGAAAAAGCTAACTTAACCCTACAACAGGTTAAATTTCCCTACCTGGAATCGGGGGAGAAGGCTGGAAAATTACTGGCCTTGAGGTTATTTCAGCTGGATGCCAGAGTACATGATCCAGGGCCTGCAGCCCATCTTGCCTGGACCGCTGGTTACTAAACCCTGTGAGATAGCAGCCATCTTTAAGCAATATTATGAATCCCTTTATACGCCTGAGAACACTTATTCCTCTGAAGCCCTTACTATAGACTGCTTTCTTGATTCAGTCTCATTACTCTTACTTAACCCAGAGCAACAGGCTCTTTTAGCGGCCCCAATTTCTGCTTCTGAGGTCAAACGGGATAGCACAACTTCCTAAATATAAGGCCCCAGGCCCGGACGGCTTTAATGCTTCATTTTATGCAGCCTTCCAGGATATTCTGGCCCCTTTTCTTGCCCAACTTTTCAACAAACTGTGTTCCTCTGGCCTATCTGATCGATCTTTTACCCAAGCTTGGATCTCGGTTCTTCCCAAACCTGGTAAATCTCTACTCTTGCCTGGTAACTATCGTCCCATCTCTTTGCTCAATTCAGATATTAAGATCAAGGCTAAGGTGTTAGCCAATCAGGTACACCAAGTCTGGCAAGGTTTATTAAGCCCCTCACAGGTAGGTTTTGTTGCAGGCAGGGTCTCATCCAACCACACAAGCAAGGTGTTACACCTTATGGCCTTGGTGGAATGCAGTTCCATCCCCTCAGTGTTGGTCTCCCTAGATGCTGAAAAAGCATTTGATCGGGTCTCATGGCCCTTCCTGTTCACTGTACTGGATAGGTTTGGCTTTCCTTCTGCCTTCTGTGACTGGCTGCACATATTATATTCTTCTCCCATGACCAGAGTTTGCTGTAATAGTGTTCTGTCTGACCCGTTCCCCCTGGCCCGTGGTACTAGGCAAGGCTGCCCTCTTTATCCTTTTCTTTTCAATCTTTACTTAGAACCCTTTATCCATGCCTTATAGGAGTTCAGGAAGTCCAAGGAATCCATATTGGACAACTTTCTTTCTCTGTATCAGCTTATGCTGATGACCTTCTTCAACACCTTGAACACCCGCTGTCCTCCATCCCTGCTGCTCTCAACATTATTGACCACTTCTCACAGGCTTCGGGATACAGACGCAATCTGGGAAAGTCTTGCATTATGTCCCTCATTCACCTTGTCCAGAAGCACTGGGTTACGGGCCTGGGCCTGGCATGGGAACCTACAGCTCTCACCTACCTTTGTGTTAAGCTGCCCTGTACCCTCTCACATAAATTAGGCTCAATCTCTGGCCAACCCTTTCCACTATCAAGGCTGATCTAGCATACTGGAAGCATCTCCCTCTGTCTTTATGGGGCCATGTAAATATTATCAAAATGAATAGTCTGCCTCGGCTGCTATACCCCCTGGGTATGTTAGGTTCCTTTCTTACCAAAAATGGTTCTCTCAGCTGCAGTCTACCCTATCAGATTTCTTATGGCAGGGGAAATCTGCCCGCCGTGTGTTCTCGAAATGTACCCACTCGAAAGAGTTGGGGGGCCTACATCTCCCAAATTTCTTCCTATATTATTGTGCTGTTCACTGTAGTAAAATTTTCAAGTGGGGTTCCTGTCCAGCTACAGCTCACACACAGGGGTATGTTCCTCTCTGGCTAAAATTAGAGCAGCAGCTACGCAAGTCCCATTGCCTGGATCTGCGAAGTCTCCTTTATGCCATACCGTCAGAGCTCCCTCTTTCACTCAAGGTACCTCCTCTCTGGTGGTCTATCAAGGCGCTGTGTCAGATCTGTTCCTTTTTATCCATTTCCCTTTGCAAGGATGTGGAAGAGCCGGTGTTGGGTAATCCTAATTTTAAGATTGCAGGTCATGCTATTCCGCTGGCTTTTTGTCCTGAACTCTGGGGGGCCCCTGTCGCGACTGTTTTGGTGGATGTCAGGCTAGTTTTAGGCCTTGAACTCCAATTGAAAGGCCTGGGTCCCTTTAAAGTGCTTCAGTTGCAAAGAGCACTTACTGTCTCCATGGGTTCACAGCCCTGGTCCCCCCCCCCACCCGGCAAAACAACTCCTCCTGGACATCGCTATGCAACCACAAACAATCTCTTTATTTAATAAACTACTCCAGACCCATGACCCCCAACGTCCATCCGGTATTTGCTTTTATTGGCAGGAGATTAACCTATCGGTGAGTGCCATAGGTTGGCATACAGTTTGGCATAGATTATATAAATATGTAAAGCACAATCAGTTGAGGTATCTGCAATTCAGATTTTTACATAATATGCATTTTTCCCCTGCTCAATTATACCACATGGGAAGACGCAATTCACCTTTGTGCCAGGCCTGTGGCAAGGAGGATGGAACGCGTAAACATTTATTTTGGGATTGTGAACGGGTCTCCTCCTTCTGGCTAAACATCAAGAATTCCCTTGATCCAATCCTGGGGCTAGAGTCTTATTTTACCCCACAAATTTGCCTCCTTGGAATTTTCCCAAGGGATATGCTGAAAGTTCGCCAAGCACATATGGCTCTCATTGCTGCTACAGCAAAACTGGTAATTGCCCGTCACTGGGTGGATCATCACGCTCTCCCATTTCAGGAGTGGCATACAGAACTGCTCCAGGAAAAACATATCGCCCAAAGGAATGACAGGGCACAGGTCTGTAGTGCTTGCTGGGGGCCATTACTTGCCTTAGTTCCACTCATCAAGGCTGGTCAAGCTGCCCCCAGGGAATCTGAGAGTTTTAACCCCTCGTAGTGGGAGCTTGTATATGTCTACCCTGGCTGCCCCCTTGACAATGTCTCTCTTCCTCAATCTCCCTAACTTACTCAACTTTCTTTACTCTGGCACGTCTTCTTTACCTTTTCAGTACATGTCCGGGGATGGCAGGGGTTGATGAGGGATAGGTTTAGTCTTATTGTGTAGCTAAGTTTCATTTAATGATAATTGGGGCTATTGTGGGGCTCGGTATACCCTTTGTTTTGAACTGTTTATAGGCCCACCAGTATCCAGTTAGATAATTTCCTTCAGTTTATCTATTTTCTTTGACATTCCTACCATTATCACTCTATATGCCAGGATTTATCCACCAATATATGTACATTTTTGTTGTTTTTGTGTTTGTTGTAGATATAATTAAAAAATTCAATATAGTAACTAAAAAAAAAAAACTTGGGTCTGAAACACATCTGCATCCACTTTTCCCACTCATACCATCCTTAGGACCCTAAAACAGGGGCCAGATGCCCACATGCACCATCATCAGATTTACTACGGCATACCAAAATGCCAAATCCAGAAACCCAAGAGCCCAGATATTATAGCCTGATAGTTGGTATCCCATAAGTCTTGAATTGCCCGTAGCTGAGTTTTTTTCTGTGTTTTGGGAGGCTTCACCAACCGCACTCCCCTTATTTATAATTGGCAACCCTGCTGTGGGCAATTCCAGATTGTTGGGATACCGACTGTTGGGCTATAAGTTTCTGGCTCCTGGGTATTGGGATTCAGCAATTCAGTATGCCATAATACTCCCTCTTCATCTTCCACTTGGACCACCCTTAGGGCCATCATACTAGAATTCTGACACCACCTGCATCTTCTTTCACACCATTCCTAAACCCAAGAACCAGGATTCAACAGCCACCATACTCTGCCCCCCCATAGACCACCTATAGGCTCCCCTGGAGCCTATTTACTCATCTGACTCACCAAAGGGAACCCCCAACAAGGCTTCCCCAGCTATGGCCTCCTCTTCTCCCACCTGGTCCTCCCAGGGGACCCACATAATAGACTCCCCCACATACATTCACCCTCTTTTCCCATCTGGACCATCAAGGGGACCACCCAAACCACGCTGCCCTCACCCAGGACACTGAGGGATTAGAAACCTATGGCCATGATTGGGGGCAGTCAGGAGCCTAACAACATTGCTATGGGGGTGGAGAAACCTGAAGCTGGGGATGGGGCTTGAGAGCCTGCTGCCAAGGCTAAGAGGGGTACGACAGTGAGCATGACACCATGGCTGGGGGGGGGGGTTCAAGATCTAGTGGCCCCACCTTCAGCATATAATGGGTGTGGGCACACCATTACAGTCAACCCACCCAATACAGATTAAGTAGAGGGTCTTACCTGAGCACTATAGGAGCCAGTGGTAGGCATCTCGAAGGGATGTTGTCCACCACACCCGTAAAAAACTCTTAGATGGTACAGTAAGGATGGAAACAACAGGTTAGGCATAGAAATATACTTATCTGATAGTTAGGGGTCCATGACCTGTCAGACATGTCAAATAAAATAAAATTAGGTTAGCTGGAGAAAAAATACAGGAGCAGAAACTGAGAGGAAAGGAAGTGTGGTTTGGGAGTCAGCCACAACCCCCGTGCTCTTATTGGTGGCCCTGTGACCAGTATTGTACCTGATAGCCAGGTGGGCTAATGGAGGCTTTTCAGGGGCTGGTAGTCCTGTTGGTAAATAAAAGAATGGTACTGGTGGTCTTGCAGACTAGGAATGCCATGGGGGGGCAACTACATAAAACGGTAGCCCTGACTGTCTAGTACCCTGTGACTAAGGCCAATTTTCCTTTGAAATGAACTAGTACCCTTCTCTGGGGTCTAGTTGGGGCTTCTTGAGCCCTAGTATTGTGTGGGTACTGCTGATGTGGAATAGTGGCAGGAAAAGGATACGCTTAGGTTGCACCTGCAGCCAGCCACATGACGCAATCGTACTACAGTGAAAGTGCCTGCGGGCACTTGTAACTCCCAGCCCACACAGAGCTCAGGCTGAGGCCCACTCTGCATGGGTGGGTGATAGAGAGAGAGACTCGAGAAAGAGTGAGAGGAGCCAGAGGGAAGTGGAGGAGGCAATAATAGAAGCGCCTTCTTCCTCATCTTCCCAAACCATCACTTCAGCAGCAGTTTGTTTATGCCCCAAGGGGCTGAAGCAACAGCAAGGAGGTGGTCATGGAACAGCCACATCCCCTGGCTACAACAGCAGTTTTGGAAATTGGGTCTGGAAGGCGGCAGGAGCTGCCATTGAGTGAAACCACTCCCACAGTAATGTTGAAGCCAGGAAGGGAGTACAGTGGTGGTAGGAGCTGCCAGAGAGTAAAACCACTCCTGTGGCGATAGTAAAGCCTGGGGGGTGTTGTTAGAATGGGAGAAGAGAGGAGGATAGCAGCAGTAGGTGTTTATTTATTTATTTAGAAGAGATTCATCAGGAAACCAACATGAACTGTAAACAGCTAATTTCCAGAAGCGCCGTGGGGCAGGGGGGTTACATAGGAAGAAGCGCAGGACAATACTTTTCAAGAAACAGAGAACAGAATCATAGACATTACAAGTAGTAGATAATTAAGAACAAGTGCAGCGTACAAAATCTATATATTTCAATTACAGACCAGGTAAAAAAACATAAACATAAGTTACAACACAGCCTCATGGTGAGCAGAACAGCAAACGTTATTGGATATGACAGCTGTCTTAAACCAAGCAATAAAGTGTGGAGATACTGAAAGTAGATTGCAATGCTAGTACTTTGAGATTGTAAGGAGGCCTAGGGGGTAAGTGCTTGGGTGGGATGACAGTAGCCAAGTGCTAGCTGATTGACCTAGTATGTAAAATACCAGGGGTGGGTATAGGAGGGAGGGGAAGGGAGAGGCCTAGACCTTCACCCCCCCAAAGTGCTGAGAACCCCTGTTAGGGAACATTGTTTAACCAACTGTTAGGGGACAAGGGAGCCGGCATTAGAAAAGATAGAGGAGAAAGGTGGAAAAGGATACAGGGACATGGACTAGGGGTGGGGTTACTAGGGATAGTGTGAGGTGGGAGGGGCAGTTAAGGAAGAATTGGGGGGTAGAATGGTGGAAAAAGAAAGGAAGCCATTGCCTTCACCACTTCAGGAGGCAAAGAACCCTGCAGTGGCAGGGGGATGGAGACCTGGCAGTGGATAGTAAAGTTGGACTAAGGGGAGAGGGATAGGGAAGCCAGTGCTTACACCCTCTTCAGGATGTAGAGAACCCTGCAAGGGGATGGAGATCTGGCAGATGAAAGTATTGATGGTCTAAGGGGAAGGGGATAGGAGGGGGAATAGGGTGGAAGGGTGACATAGAAGGGAAGATAGAGGGAGTGGGAAGCCAGAGCCTTCGCCCCTTCAGGATGCAGTGAACCCTGCAAGGAGATGGGGATCTGCTAGAGGAAAGTGGAGCTGGGCAAGAGGAGAGAGTGAGGTGTCACATAGTTTAAGCCACACTGTGGCTTTAGGAATACCCAGGGGCTAAATTTCATTGTAAAGGTCTGCAGGATGCAGGCAAGATTGAGCGCTCCCCAAGGGGTGTAACAGACAAGCCACCTGCAGCTGCAATCAAGCCAGAGAGAGTCAGTAGGTGAGCCGGGGGGAGAAAGTAGTGCACATTAGGGCCAAGAAAACCCAGAGATAGCTGCGGAGGCCACAGCAGAAGCCCAAAAGGGAATTAAAAAAAAAATAATTACAAAAAATATATAGATTTAATTAAGTTGCTACAGGAGGCGGGGGGCAAGCAATCCTCCAGGTTAATTCCAGGCAGGCCAAGCTTGGCACATGCTGGCTAGTGCTGACATTATTAGGACATCTTAACATTGGCAGCAGGATCAGTCAGATAGTAAATGAAAGTTGGTGGGGGGTGCTATTATTTGGCTGTTCCCATCAGGTAAAGGATAAAACTTGAAAAAGTATAAGGTAGCATGTCTAGGGAATCGCCAGCCCAGTCCACCCACACCATAACTTGGCAGTGTTTACCTCACAAAGGGTGAAAACAAGGGGCTCAAAAGAGGTAAGAACAGTAGTCGGGAGGTGCTACCTTGATAGGTTTCCACCTCGTGGGGGTGGGGAGCTCACTCCTGATTGGCTGCAAGGGGCCTTGGCAACTTGAAGCACCAATCAGGAGTTGAGTAGAGTTAGCTAAAAGGCTGAGGAGGAGTCCATGCTGAAAAAAGCAGTACTGTCCAATGTCTGCACATTGCCTTTTCTTTGCCTGCTTAGTACCTGTCCTATACCTGTAGCATACCTACGAAAGGATGCCTTGTACAGGCCCTGTACAGTACCTGTAAAGATACCGTTCATTCCCTGACCTTTTTTGTGGGGGTTGGGCCTGGATCCAGTACGTATCCCACATCAAGGAACAGGGCACAAATGTAGCCTGCCCCCAAAAAAAATTACACCACTAGAATCACGGAGGACATTGGGACTCAGACCAAAGATGGAGGAGATTCACATAGTGGGTAACAGGAAAATTTATCTGATGCAATATAAACACAGACAAAGGTGACAGAAAAGACCAAAGGTCCATCCAGTCTGTCTGTAGTTCCCTATTAAACCCCAGGACCAATTGCACATACATGGGACTAGCCCTCACTATCTATCCCACTGTTTTTATTTATTTAGTTTTTGTTGACCGGGTAAGTGCTCTAGACAAATCCTGCCTATTTTCAGGCACGACACGGGGGAAGGGGATACAGATGAATGCCAACTGACCTTGAACCAGATTAAACTGTTGGTGGTATTTTTAGTGAATGAGGGAAATTTGACCAGGACACCGGGGAAATTCCCCTACTCTGAGTAGGTGGAGCCTTGCTGCTGGTCGCGAGATGGCCAGTCTGCACAATCCCTCGGAGGAGATGGATGTCGGCAGTCCTGGGGAGTGGGCCTCCTCCCCAACACCTATCTCACTAGAGGCTATCGGAGATCGTTTTGGTGTAGTTTCCGATAATGTGGTTGCTGTGCCTGTACCTGATACAGAGTGTACTTCTGAACCATTAACCAGAATGGAGTCTGTTCTTACCGAAACTGAGGATGGCCTTTCTGCTTCGGAGCTGCTTGAGCGGCGTTCTGCTTTGTCTTCGCAGCTGCAACGTCTGGATGCTGCTTTTCAGGCACTTACTCGGTCAGCCCCTAAGACTCAAGTTCCAGGAGACGCTGCACTTGCAAAGCCCCTGGCAGCCTTATTTATTAACCTCCTCATGCATTTTGCTTTTCTCTGTCTCACCGATTCGGCTGGCAGTTTCGGGACTCTCCTCGTTGTGCCCACACCAGGACTCCCTTCCTCATCGGTAAAAGTCTAAGGAACGTTTCGACTGCGACTACAAAAGACTCTGTAAGTGTTGGACCTAAATTGTTTTCCTCTGAACCAGAGGTTTTTTACTTTTCGGCCGATAAATCAGCCGGATGGTCAAAGAAAGGGGGATCTTTTCCACCTGCATCCAAAGACACTGCTTCTTGTGCTTCTAAACAAAAGTGGTCTCCAGATTTGGCGCTTTAAATGCAGGTTGGGAAAAAGGGACGGGGGTGTCTGGTCCCCAGATTCACAAGACCCTTCATATATTAATATGCTGCAAAAAGCTTCTATTCAAAAGTCTCCCATCATTGAAAAGAGCTCCAACGTGCCCCGGGGTGAAAAATCTTCACCTTTTTCTTCTGGATCCAAAATGAACAGTATTGCTAAACAAAGTACTGATACTTCTGTTGTTATGGATTTTGCTTCTAAAAATTCCACTACTTCTTCTTCTGTTTTGTCTTCTGTTTCTGATTCTACTTCTTCTTTACCAGCTCCATGAATGTTAATTTGAATCGCCCTTCACATTTTAAATTGTCTGACTTGTTTAACTCAAAGGGAACCTGCCCTAGAAGGAATGCAGTCCGTTTACTTTATAAGAGTGGGTTGAAGAACCTCCTGATAGGGTATATATTGCTAGAACCTTGCTGAAAGGCTCTATGAAGTTTTCCTCTTCTGAGATATTTGCTTTGATAAACATAGGAAGTTCTAATTTTGATATCAGTTTTAAGCAGATTGCAGGTTTGGACAAATTTTGGGCCCAGTATACGTCTCTTCAGTCTTCTCCTCTCTGGTCTCCTTTTCAGGCTGTACCACTCACCAAGCCAGCCATACGAAATATCACAATTGTTTTTAAAAATGAGGGTGTTAATGTTGAGGACATTCTTTTTTGGCTAAACAAACGTTGTGAGGTTCTAAACCGGCCAGTACCAACACTTGATAGTGAGCAGATATGGGATGGCAGCTGGAAAGTTCGAGTTAAACTTTTTCCCTCTAACACTGGGCCTAGGCATTTACCTAATACCCTTTATTTAGGTAAAGATAAGGGGTATATTTTCTATGCTGGACAGCCCAAGGCTTGTTTCAAGTGTGGTTCACGCACACATTTTAGTTCTGCGTGTGACAAGTTAAGATGCAGTCATTGTTTTGAGTATGGTCACACTTCGGCTACTTGTTCAAACTCTTTTAAATGTAATTTGTGTGAAGGTATAGGTCATGCCTATGGCCGTTGCCCTTGGGCTTCTCACAATAGAGAAAATTGCCCTTCTCATGACGGTTTAATTACTTATGCCCAGCATTTGCAGGCTGATAAAGTAGGTCACCAGGATTTGGTACCTGACTCTCCCTGTCCTTCTTCTGTTGTTAATATCAAAAATCCCACTAAAGACCTTGAGAAGCTTTCTGTCTCCCCTACGATTGAAGATTCTCCCCACGATTCTGTGCTTCCCCTTCAGGATAGTAGTCTTTCTATCTCAGAAGCTATAATGCCTCCCCCTCCTACTCCCTCTTCAGTCCCTGAAGAAAATATTTCTGCTTTTACCATTGTGACTCATAAGCGAACTAGGAAAGGGCATGCGGTAAACTGGTTTCAGGAACTTTCTACAGGCATTTTACACTCTCATAATAAGTTTGCTGTTTTATCTACTGAATTATCAGATAAAGATTCTGATGAGGAAGACGCTGATACTTCCTCTGTCCAGTCCACTCAAGATATAGAAGGGGGTACTGACGAAGATCCTATTGCTAAACGCACTAGACAAAGTCAGAAAGGTAAATCTCCTAGAGGTTCCTGATGGCTTCTTTATCAATATGTTCATTAAACGTGAATAGTATTAAAAGTAGTAAAAAGTTGGGAGGTCTCTTTCTGACCCTTAAAGACCTCAAGAACGATATATTTTGTTTGGTGGATACTAGATTAAAAACTCATAATGAGCTCTGTCAGGCCTCTAGGGCCTGGTCTTCTGGTTCTTCCTTTTGGTCAATTGGGCAAGATACCTGTGATGGTATTGGTATTCTTTTTTCTTCTACTGCATTTCAAGTTTCCAGATTAATAGAAATTTTTCCAGGGAGGGCTTTATTATTAGACTTTACTTATATGAGGGAAAGGTTTCGTCTTATTGGGATTTATGCACCTCAAACTAAGGCGCAACGAGTTTCTCTTTTTAAGTTGATTAGACCTTTTTTATATACTTCAAGATTATTAATGTGGATGGGTGACTTTAATTGTGGCCTCCACCAGTCTGATAGGGGTTTAAAACTTCCAAACTTTTTGTGACTCTATAGCCTTAAAGGATATAGTGTCCACTGCACAACTTGTGGACTCTTATAGGCATTTCCATAAATCAGGTGGCTTCACGTTTTAAAGGTCCTTTAAGAACTAGAATTGATTTCATCTTTTATCTAAAGTACTGGTACTTCATTCTTGTCGCACTGTAGGGATAGAATTTTCAGACCATGTTGCTCTTTGTGCTTCATTCACCTGGGTTCTGCCTCGTTGTAAAAAGAATAGTTGGCGCCTTAATGACACACTGTTAACTGACCTTCCTTTTTAAAATCCTGGCAACAGGAATTTAAAGCTTGGATGTTGGTTACTGAATTTTATGATTCTGGAATAGATTGGTGGGAAGAGTCTAAAATTTGCTGGAGAAAAACCTTTCAAAAAAAGGCTGCTGAGGTACAGACTCGCAAATATTTGAATTATTTGCAGTTACGACATCAGTTGCAGCATTTAATTTCCCTAACCAACTCCACTTGTCATGATTATAGTAAACAAATTGATTTAATTTGTGCTAAGATGAGACAAATTCAATATGACCGGGCCTGTTCTTTAAATCAAGAAGCCCGTTTTGGTACTAAGCTTTCTAAAGGAAATCTTGACCCTTTTAAGTCTTGCAAAACTAGAGTGAATTCTAAATTTATTTGGTCTTTAAAAAATTCTTCTGGAGAACTAGTTTCTTCTCCTGAGGCTCTTGTTGCCACAGTAGAGCATCATGTTTTTAGCACATTAGGAATTTTACCTAACTGCAACAAGGCTGACAGTTTTTTAAGCTCTTTACATTTACCTCAGCTCTCTAAGGTAGAGCAAGAGATGTTAACTGCTGAAATAATGGAACACGAAGTAAAACAAGCCATTTGTACCTTGAATTTACATTCTGCCCTGGCTCTGATGGGCTTACAGCACAGTTTATAAAACTTTTCATCCGATTTGATACCTATTTTGACAGCCTTATATAATGAAATGTTGATTTCTGATAAAATGACTAAATCCGTGAAAGAGGCTATTCTACATTTAATTTTTAAAAAAGGTGATGCTACAGATCTTGACAATTGAGGCCCATTAGTTTATTAAATGTTGATTATAAGATTCTGGCAAAAATCTTGTTAGCTAGGATTTTGAAAGTGTCTGCCTATATTAGTCCGGTACAATCATGTAGTGTCCCTGGGCCGGTATCAACATGATAATCTTGTATTACTCTGAGAACTGTTTTTCTTGCGGGAGAGCATGTTGTCTCAGGATGGGTGTTAGGTTTAGATCAGGAGAAGGCATTTGACAAGGTCTCACATGATTACCTTTTTCAAGTCTTGAAAACTTTTGGCTTCCCTGATTTATTTCTTTCCTGGCTACATACTTTGTACAAAGGTGCAATGATTGTTCCTAACGTTAATGGCTGGTTAGGGTCTCCTGTCCCACTTGCACGTGGGGTAAGACAAGGATGTCCCTTGAGTCCAATACTTTATGTTTTTTATATTGATACTTTAATAAGAGCTATTCAGCTTTGTCCTCAGATACATGGTCCCCTTTTTTCTCCCCCACTTAAATTATTGGCATATGCAGATGATTTAGTTCTCTTAATAGATTTAACTACTAGACAACAGGATTTGATTCATGTTTTACGAAACTTCTCTGATGTTTCTGGATCTAAGATTAATTTTGATAAAAGTAAAGGTGTTCCGATTGGACACACCTCCCTTCCTGACAATGATTGTTATGCTGGGTTTTCCATCAAAAATGTGGAGTTTAAGTATTTGGGGATATTTTTTGGGCCTGGGGACATGTCCTCCCATAATTGGAAAATTGCTTTGGACAAAGCAGAAGCTTTACTGGCTGGCTGGAACAAAGCCTTGATCGGAAAAAAAAAGAGGATTGTTTTAATTAAAACTTTGTTAGTTCCTTTCTTTTGTATCTTAGTTATGTTTTCCTCCTCCCAAAACTCTTTTGCCAGACTTTTTGTGTATTTTTAAAGCATTATGGGGGTCTAGATTAAATCCTGTAAGCATGATATTACTTACGGCCAATCAAGGAAGGTGGTATAAATATGACCCACCGTTGGGTTTTTTATAGTTTATTTTTTTCTTTTAACTTTGGCAAAGCCTTAAGCCAGGTTATGTTATCGAAACCCTATTTTATGTCTTGGTTTTCTTTTTGCCTTGATAAATGGGATTCTAGACATAGAACTATTGTTTGTCGGTCACGGATATTCCTTCTTATGGGAAAGAAAGTTTTAAAATGTCCCTGTCTAGCAGCTTTTTCCCAGGATTTTGTATTTCTTCTAGACACACACTTTATGGCAAAATTTGGAGGCAGGAGGCCCAGGAAGAAATAGTTTTCCCCTTTTGTCCTTCGGCCCATCTTCCATGGGTTCTCCTACAACTACGTAGTTCCCATCTACCACCATATGTTTGGGATATGGTCTGGCTCAGTAATTATGATAGGCTAGGGAGTTAAAAATAACCATAAACATAAAGCTTTGGATTCTCATTTTTGTCCTAGAAACTCTTGCTCATTAACTCTTGAAACTCAGCAACATCTGTTCCTTGATTGTCCGTTTTCTCGAAACCTTTGGAATAGCCTTGCTGTACTATGGAATGAACCCTTGTTCCTTCATCTTACTTATGAACAAATTATGTTTTGTACTTCTGAAATTGTTAATGACAAATATCATGCTGAAACTTTATATATTGTTTTTGCTTTAGTCAGATATTTTTTATGGCAAGCCAGATGTATCCTAGTTTTGCACCAAAAACTGATCTGTACACATGACCTTATTGGTAATATTCGTAAAGCCTTATGTGTTCTTAGGAATCGAGATTGTCATGTGAATACTTCGCATCAAGTACATTTACTGTGGCGTAATTGTGATGCTTGGTTTTCATCTTAATCCTGTTTAAGACTTTTTGATGTATTGTTTGATGATGGATTTATTGTAATGAAGCCCACTTTCTTCAATAAAATTCCCCTACTCTTTTCGATAAGTGCCATGGGATCTTTAACATCCACCTGAACTACCACCAATCCAGGCAGATGGGACCTCGGTTTAACATCTCATCTGAAAGATGGCACCTCAGAAGTGCAGCACCCCCTCTCATGCTGCACTACAGTGTCAGTATTGGGATATTAACCCAAGTGCCAGATGTGGGAATTGAACCCACAGCCCTCTGATCTCCCAGCCTCAGAGGTGAGTGAGCTACTTACTGAGCCACTGACACTGACATACCCTACATACTACAGCCATCTTGAGTAACCACTACATCCTTCCCTCGGTCTGAGCCATACATGAAATCATTTATGGTTTTGGCACCTACCACCTTGGCTGGCAGACTGTACTACCTTTTCTATAAAATAAATCTTTCTCATATCTCTCTTGAACCTCTTTTTGATCATTTTTCCACTCATATCACCCATGTCTTAATTGTTGCTCAGGCTAAATAGTTCCTTGCAGTTCACCTTGTTTGTTCCTTTTAAGGGATTCCCTAGTGAGGGCACAGGGAGGGAAGTGAGTCTAACAACACACGACCAAGAGGTGGTACATTGTATCCCAGAGGTAGAGGCTTTTAAGCAGGGTCTGAAAACTTTATTCACTCATGCTTTTGGTGTTTAATCATCCCCACAGTGTTATATACACAACACGAGCCCCCTACCTCCAAAGCACCCGAAACTATGCCACCTGCCTCCACAGTATCCAATACTAGCCTCCTCCCTCCATGACTCCAGACACTAGCTCCCTCCCTCTACAGCACCCGGCACTAGCCCACCTGCCTACACAGTATCCTACACCAGCTCACCTTCATCGACAGCACCCAACACAAGCTGCCTGTGTCCACAGCACCAACACCAGCCACCACTTTCCACAGCACCCAACACCTGCCACCTCCCTCCACAGCCTCCATGATAATAGCCTCATCCCTCCACAGCATCTGACACTAGCATGTTTTCCATACAGCCCCCTATGACAGTAGCCCCTTTGACTGTACACCTTCCATAGCCCCCAACACTAACCTGGCTCCCTCTATCATCCCAGACACCAACCCCCTCCCACTACTTCCTGATTCAACCCCTGCACACCACCCCTCCTTCTCTTTCACCACAGTCTCTCTGAACACCCTTCCCTCTCAAGGCATCCTACTTTTCTAAGCCCATGGATATCACCTCCCTCCCTCCTGGGCCCTCTGACTCCCAGAAACCACACCCCTTCCTCCTCAGCTATTTGAGAATCATATATACACTTGTTACCCACCTGCCCTGCAAGGCCCCCCCTCTGGACATCACCTCCTCAGACACCTGAGGCACACATACATCCTCCTCTATACTTACCCTCCACAGGCTCTGAAACTAGCCCTCTCCCTCCTTCCACAACCCCTGACCCAAGCTGACTCATCTTCCAAAGCCCCAGACACTAGCATCCCACTTCTCCAGACACTAGACTCCCCTCAGCCTCCGACGATAGCCCCACTTCCTTTCCTTCCTTGGCACAAGGCACTAGCCCCACCTCCTTCACTGGCATCAAAATTAGCACTGTCCCACTAGCTAAATCTAGCAAATTTTGTATCTAACTGGTAAGATTTTCCTTCAGCTAGCCCTGTGGACTTGTACTGGAGAAGGTAACACTTCAGTAAGTACACCAGCAGGGCCAGTGAAGAAATCTGTGGGATATTTTACCTGGTTTCCAAACAAGAAAATAAATTTTCCCAGTCACTAGCCCTGCTGGCTAGTGGCTGCAAAACCTAATTTTGACCCCTAAATTAAATATGACTTACCGGCTCTGTTCGAGTCACAGTGTCCAGGGTTAGATTGGCTTGGGTTTGAGGTATTCTGGTAGTATCTAAAAGAAAGCACAGAAAAGGATGTGGAGACAAAAGTGTCAGCGGTTCTTGAGGAGAGATTAGGAGTTAGAATTGAACAAGATAAGATACTTATCTGAAAGGTAGATAGTCAACATCTGGCCAGATCTGTTAAAATAAAGGTAAAAATGAGGAATGTATAGTAGCTTGAGTAGAGATAGAGAGCAGCAGAGAGATACAATTGGTAATACAACACAGGAGTAAAGAAAGTAGAGATTTAGTGGAAAAGACAGAGTTAAAGAGAAACTACTGTATTATAAGAAAGAGTTAAAAAACACTAGATTTTCATCAATTGTAGTTTAACTTTATTGTTTCTAGTTATTTTTTTTACTTTCCCATGCTGTTGATCTGCTAAATATTGTAGGTAATGCAACACTTATTTCACTAAGTCTTTCAAAACCTAGAGTTCCTTCCAACCTTAAATTAGTGTTATTATGTAATTATATACCCATATAACCAGTTACACCCAAATCAGACTGTACTTATCTAATAGGTAAGGCATTATGGTCTCCTTAGCCAAAGCCAGACAGCTGTACACGCACACAGGGGTGTCACATGAAAAAATGGGGACAACTGGCTCCGGCACCATAGTCAAATGAATAGTATGATCTGAACTGGCTGCAATATCCATTTGAATATCAGCCATGGTAGCATGGCACCCAGCCAGTGTTCACCATGCTTTGTGCTGTGCTACAAGGGTATGGGCTGAAGACCAACCACAGGGGTAATGTGCAGCACACACTGGTTAGTCCTGCACCCTTATGGGTGAATATTCAAAGATGCAGATGAACCCACTACACTTCAAGGTCATTTGCATGTCCATTATGGACTCCTCTGCATGCTACCACAGTGGCTGAGTGTGCTGGACCATGTCCCTCTCCCATGCCTCAATTGCCAGTCTTGTTTAAATACAATACATTCCCTGGTGGTCCAGTGGTCTCTCACCAGCCCTGATCCCCATCCTTGTTTGGAAAATGAAAGAATTCCCTGGTGGTCCAGTGGTTCCCCCTTCCTAACCCCTACCTACTCATTGCAGACAAACCCTGTCCCTGGTGGCTTAGTGGAACACCACTCTGGCAGGTAGTGCCCTATCACCCCACTGGCCCCCTCAACCCAACACCGAGAGCCAGCGACTGGCACAGCCTTCTGATCACCTCCACAGCTGACCATAGACTGAGTTCTCCTGGCACCCTTACTGTAAAGTGCTCCCTATGAATGCAGTACAAAGCCCCCCAGAAATTCACTTTGGAAAAAATGTAGTGGACAGGCAGAGTCATGACATTTATGATATTCCCATCCCCCATACTATTTCCGTACGCTGTGATACCTGGGTCACAAATTGCAGTCACTCCAAGAACACTATAAAGTTCACTGTATATATAAACATAAAATCCATGTCAGATATTAGTGGCATACTCTAGTTTTCTTTCACAAAATACTATGCACACACAGCCACAATTTCTTCAGCCAATATTAAATATTTTATTAAGCCAGCTGTTCTGATTTTGACCCTTTGTTCCAATTAAACAATATATTTCTTCAGCTTAAATGGCACAGTATTGAGAAGTAAATTGCCTTGTAACATTCCCTGGCTTGCAACATACTACAATATATAAACAAAACAGCATTACAAATACTACATTTCAATTCAAAGCCTGGAGGATAAAGCCTCGAGTGTCGTCCTACCACACACACAAACACATGTTAGTATACATTCAAACAACTGCAAATGCACACATTTCTTAGTCTAAAAGTCCAGTTTCTGTATGACAAAACTACTTTAAAAATGCAGTAAAAACAAAGAAAGCACTAATTACACATATTCAGCATGTAATTAAACATATGCAGCAAGGCAAGAATTTCAATTGCAATCTGACCCACCACAGTAGTTAGAAACTTTGCAAAACTGCACTGTATTTAAGCTAAGAGGCTCTTTAAAACTATTCTAGATTAAAAAAAAAACACCTGAGTTAAACCTTTTACAAAACTGTAGAAAACAAATACTTGAAAAGTCTCTGCATATCTTTCCTCACTGGTCTCACATAGAAGCTGCAACTGCTAAGACTGTTTTCAAACTAGGAGGGAACTAGGAAGTGCCCCCTTCTGGCAGTATTACATCCTGCCAAAAAGCAAAAGAGTCATGGGAAATGAAGTCTTTGCTGAGTAGATTTTTAAAACAACATGCAAGTGCAATCTGTCAGGTTTGCAAGATGTTCCAAATTATTTATACAAAAAAAAAGAGAGTCATAAGGACAATTACACAAGGGTGTATCTTAGAGGACTGGCTTTATTTACCCATTTACTTACCTAGGGTTGTCAAAAATGAAGGATCTCTTTTTCAGTGAAGTCCAGATTTTTCTGCATGAGTTTTCGTAATTTAATAGAATCTTAGGAGATCAAATATGGTCACAGCTGAACAAGAAGCTACTGTGGCAGGCCTGAAATATTTAAGCAATACGGAATGACCAGGGGTTGTATTAACCACATGTAAATCACATCCTTGAGAGGTAATGTGGCATAAGGCAAAGCTGAGTGCCATGCCCCAAAGGTGTGACATATTTGCAACCCCTGTGAGTACCTTATTGTTTTTTTAGCAATGTGAATAAAAAAACTCTTCAAACTAGCTATTTACATTTTTTTTATTAATTATACCTGATTTTATATTCAAACAGTCCTTCCACCATCTGGTCATCAGTCCATCCACAGTCCGTTTATGTTCCAGTTCAGCTGCAGATGTTCAAAGACATATGTGCTTCTGCAGAGCTGTAGAGCACATCAAGAACATCTGCGCAGTTGCAAAACAGTATGTCAGATTCTGACATCATGCTGATATCAGTATTGGCTAGCCAGCAAGTTTATCTAACTAGGAAAATTAAAAAAGAAATCAGTTAAGTGTGCATGTGCGGGGTTAATGGCTTAGATGCCAATCTTGAGCTGTAAAAAAAAATCACAGTTACCATGGCAACACTGACTGACTAAACATGCAATTACAGAGGGGAGATTTAGGTCAAAAGCATAGCACAAGAACGATGATAGCATTGTTTCCATGACAGTTGTCATGGCAACAACCAATGGGGTTTAGTAAGTTATTTTTCAATCTGAAGCTCTACCCCCCACAACACTGCCCTCCCTGTCTTAGCCAACTATCATCACCTGAAGTAGCATCCTACCCACCCTCCCTATAGCTGAATCAACACCCCACACCTCAACCACATTTCACCCCCCAAAACTCCCTGCAACTAGACCTGCTCCTACTTCACCATCCCCCCAGCTGACCATTCTCTCTGTAACTGGAACCCTTCCCCCTGGCTGACTACACACCACATCACTGCATTCCCCTTCCAGATTCCTGACTGGACTGCCTTCTCAAACCTCTCTCAGTAAGTATCACTGGTGGCAAAGTGCGGGGCTGTTGGTGGGGGGGTGGGAGACTGTGGAGACAGCAAAGGTGTTGGGGGAACTACGGGGTGATGGGGCCTGGAAAAAGGAGGTGGTAAGGGGACTCAGAACTGGGTTGTGGATGAAATGGTTACTGTGGCGGGAGCTGTGGAGGGATGTGGAGGGAGGGCAGGCAGTATTGGGGGCCATGTAAGGAGGTGAAGCTAGTATCTGGGGCTGTGTAAGAAGACTTAGCTAGTGTCAGGAAACAAAAGGAAGGGAAGGAAAGGGAAGGGGACTAGTGTCTGGGGCTGTGCAGGCCTGTGGAGGAAACATATTTTGACAGCCTATTTGGACTGGGTGGGTGTTTAATGAGTCTGGGAGGTGTCAGTGGGGGGCCATGCAGGGAGGCAATGGGTCAAGGGTATGAGGGGTCTCAACTGACCAGAGAGGGACAGGAATGTTAAGGTTGCTGTGGCTGACAGGTGTTACTGGTTAGAAGAGGGGCTGGGGGAAGTATCCAGAGGCTGTAAAAGGAGTGCAAAGGGCATGAGAGAGGATTTAGTGATCTGTAAAGAGAGGGGACATCAAGTGTTGGGGGTAATTGACCAGTCTACCCCCACAGCTGGAACCCCTTTCACACAGACCAGTCAGCCCCAGAAGCTGAACCCACTGAAGAACATATTGACTGTGTACCTCCACCCCACATCTTGAACCCCCCCTTTCCACAGAGGGGGTTTGGTGGGGTGTAAAGGGAGTTTATGTCAAGGGTTAGGAGGCAGTGGACTAGCAGTCCCTAGCATCCATTGGGTAACACCTCTCTCCTCTCTCCTCTCATTCCATGTAAATTAAGTCATTAGCATCCAGTGGCACCTCTTCACTCTCCTCATTCCATATTAAAAAAGCAGTCTTTGCTGTCCAGGTGTTCCTCATACGCCTGCTCTGCCACTCTACCAAAGGCAACTAGTAAAGCTCTCCAACCCACTTCTTCAGCTGGATGCTGTTTAATGTGGGCCTTTAACCAACACTGATCACTGCAATTACAGAAATACATGCAGCTCAATCAAATGTTTCACACAATGAGCTGAGTATTATGTATTTATGTAATTACCATTTGCGACAATGACCCATGGTAGTGGTAGACCATACTTCTCAACTTTTTGCCACTGGAATGAGGGACACAGACACTCTGAATTCTTGCTCTTTCTTCCTCCCTATGTGATTTGCACAAACCCCAGATGGGAGAGTGGGATTTCCAAGGATATTGCTCAACTGGGGAGGCTGATAGTGGTCCTGATTCATGAAGGATGATCATGCAGGGGAGGTAGACTGGGGGATGCAGATTCAATGGTTGCTGAGGTGCCATCCTTCAGATGAGATGCTAAACCAAGGTCCCTTCTTTCCTTCTCTGGTCTCCATCCAGGTGGAAGTAAAAGTTCACACGGCTAATTAAAACAAAAGAGCCACAGAGGTTCCCAGTGCCATGGCTAGCAAAGGTATCAGTGTAGGAAAAATCATCTTTTAACAAAACTCCTGTTTAAGAAAGCCTATATTCACAGAAATGCACAAAACAAGAATGTGGCCACTTTAAGATGGCTTACACCTTGGCTGCATGTGACAAAATGAAAATAAGTATAGTATAAGTGAGACTAAAACACCCAAGCCAGGAGAAGTAGGGTCACACCCCCTGAGCCAGGAGACATGGGAGCACCATCCAAGCCAGAAGAAGTAGGGCCATACCTGCCTCCCCAAGCCAGAAGAAGCAGGGCCACCCTCCTGAGCCAGGAGAAGTGGGGCCATCCCACCATGAGCTAGGAGAATTAGGACCATCCCACCCCTTTCCAGCAGTTATCAACCTCCCAAATTAGTCCCAATGGATTGCTCACCCACAGTGGCATGGCCAGGAGATAGAGGCCCATGCACTCTCTCCCTTGAGTCCCTCCACACCCCACAGTACAGAGACATTTTCAAATAAACACAGCCACTTACCTCAACAAAAAGGCACAAGAAGTCAGGACCCTGTCTTTCTGATTCTGCAGGCAGCTTCTCTCTTGGTTGCTGTTGCTGTTGCTGTTGTCTGGAATTTTACTTGAGGGACTGACTCTGTGCTGCAGCAACTGGCTGGGCAGGGTGGCTAGCTGCTGCTACTCCATCCTGTTACTGACCAGACCACGCTCTAGTTTTCTGTAACAAAAGCACAACAGAGTCAGTAGAGCTCTTTTAAGGTTGGCTTTACTGCTGGGTCATGGGGGGGTCTATTCCGGCTATTCCGCAATATGAACGTAATGGAGAGCAACTGGCTAGACTTGGCTGAAAAGGGTGGCCCACTGTACTGGTCCTGAGTACTAGAAGGATCCACCAGGCTGGGTTTGGGTACAAATGGGGGCCCACTGGGCTGTGCATGGGTCCATGGGAGGACACACTGTGCTGACTTGGGTGCATGAGAGAGACTCAGTGGGCTGGGCATGTATGCAGGTGAGGAACCCAGCAGGCTGGGCTTGGGTGCAATAGGAATTTAGGGGGGCTGTGATGGGGGAAAGATAAGGATTATCCACCGACACCAACAATGAGCTGTGAGGTATGAAGAGTTTTACTGGGACTGCTGCAAAACAGATAAAAACAGTTAAGTGCCTCTTTTATTATCAAGAAGTAATTGTTTATTGTGAATTTTTCTAACTTAGCTGCTGCATGCATGTCAAGCATGCTACATGCGAACCTGATAAGCTTTCTTAGGTTCACTTGTCGTATGTGAACCACGTGCAGTCTCTGAACAATTTTGCATGTGGCATACATTCTGTACACATGCTGCACACTTGTATGTCTCTAAGGGACTGGAGAACTCAAGAGTCTGCCAGCATGGCTATGTGGGCTGAGATGCCTGAGACTGGGGATGGGACTTGAAAGCCTCCTGCCAGGGCTAGGAAAGGGTGGAAAATAGAGCATGCCACCATGGCGGCAGTGTGGTTTGCGTGCACCAAATGCAGGTATTTGTGGCAGTGCATACCTGGAGTAGATATGTATGAAGCTAAGTTGACAGTAACATTAACTGTGAGATGGTGAAAGGATAAAAAAAAATGAACAACAAATTAGCTTAAATTGAGCTAATCTAAAGAAATGTGCATGTGGGAAATGAACTCTAAAGCTCTACTAGTGAAACCAGAATAGCAAAAGCAATTTGAACATTTACAAGGTGTTTCCATTATGTTAGCAATAACTATTAACTGTAATGTGGGAAAAAGTGTGTGAGGATTATCTAACAATTTGCACTGTGTGTGCAGTGCTACTACAGTGTGCATCTAAAAATACCCAGAGTAATGCAGTCGTAAAGAAGTGTACAAGAAAAATTGTTAAGCGTGTGCAGTGCTACTACAGTGTGCATCTAAAAATAAAAAAAATAATGCAGTGGTAAAGGAGTGTAACAGAAAGTCAATGCAGTGTAGTTATAGTGCAGTTAATAACAGCAGTGATATGTGTTAACACTGAAATGGGATCCTAGATTGTAATGTGCACTCCATTTCCCTCTGGGTTATCTCTTTAGTTTTATGCTTCCCCCGTATATAATGGAAAAATGTCTTATACCCTTGCTTCAGCCCATCAGCTCTTCTTAGTCCCACCCTGGATTTTTTTCACCCAACCAGTGATTTTTACTTAATATCAATTGAGAACAAGCATTTGTCAATGCCGAATGTTTGCTTGCTGGCATTGGCATTGGTAGCGTAGAAGTTATAGAGCTGCATAATAGGAATGGCAGTGAAGTATTGAACTGAAGCCAACCCCACCACCACCCTGCAAAGAGTGACAGGCATTGGGGTGTGCCTTTGGGTCATCAGGCATAAAGACCACGCCATTTCACCACACCCTACCCTGCAGACACTGACAAGTGTCACGGTGTGCCTTGGGGTGTTTGGCCCTTATGCGCACCCCATTCCATCAGAAAATACGGTGAGATGGGTGTGGTATAGGAGAATGGGGTAAACTTTGGGGTCGAAGAGTGCAAGGCATACCTCGTTGCCTCTCACTGGCTGCAGGGTGTGGAATGGTATGAGCATTACAGGCAAGAATCTCAAGTCACACCCCTGATGCCTGTCATTCTCTACAGGGTGGGGCATTATGGTTGGAAACCCTAACACCTCAGGCATTCGTTGGTATTTTCACTTCAAATTTTCAACATGGCATTTTTGTGACCCCCACCTCATGAACAGTGGCAATATCAGTTTGTTAGTCGAAAGCTGCTTATGCACAGTGACTACGGCATTTAGCACCACAGGTGCAAAAAGACATTCTGAACAGGATGTGAAAAATGACAGCTGTACTGTTCATGGGGAGGTGTAAAAAATGACAATGTTGCAAATCTGCAGTAAAAATATTAAAAAAACTGTTGAAGTCATGAGCGTGCATAGAAACTGTACAACGCACACCCGTAATATAATTAGTTTGGGGATTTTTTACAGCAGGTTGTTATCACAGGCATTTTGGGACCTCCGATCATGAACAGTGTCACTGTGATTTTCTTTATCTGTCCCTAACAATGATTTCCCACAGCGACCACGCATCTCTGCGCTGAAAGTGTGAAAACACATTTCGGTCATGTTGTGAAAAATGACAACTGTACTGTTCATACGGAAGTGTGGAAAAATGCCACTGGTAAAAATCTGGACTGAAAATATTACAAAGTCATGAACTTACGAGGGTGCATGGAAACTGCGCAATGCTCACTCGTAACACAGTCATTTTATGGACTTTTGTCACCAAATTTTCAACATAGCAATTTTAAGACCTCTGCTCATGAACAGTGTAACTGTGATTTTCTTAATCTGTCCTAAACATTGCTTTTGCACACTGACTGTTCATAAGGAAGTGTAATAAAATAACAATGCTGTAAATCTGGAGGAAATATTGAAATTTCACAAACTTACAGACGTCATTGAAGACTATGCAACCCACGCTCGTAAAACAGTCAATTTTAGGAATTTTTTCACCAAATTTTCAACATAGCCATTTTAAGACCTCTGCTCATGAACAGTGTCACTGTGATTTTCTTAATGTGTCCCATACATTGATTTCGCACACCGACTGTGCCATTGTGCACTACATGGGCGGAAACACATTTTGGGCAAGATGTGAAAAATGACAGCTATACTGCTCATAAGAAGGTGTGGTTAAATGGCAATGCTGAAAATCTGGAGTGAAAATATTGAAAATTCACAAACTTATGAGCGTGCATAGGAACTGCACAACACACGCTCGTAAAACAGTCATTTTTAGGAATTTTTCCACCAAATTTTCAACATAGACTTTTTGAGATCCCACCTTATGAACAGTGGTAGTGTCATTTCATTACTCTGTCCTGAAAGGTGATTTCACACAGTGACTGCGAAATCACCCTTCAGGCCCGATTAACGCCATGACAGTGAGAGCATTCATGAGAAGGGGTCCCAAACACCCCACGTTGAAAATTTGGTGCAAAAATTCCAAAAAATGCCTGAGATATGCAGCAAAGTTGAAAAAACCCTATCTATACCATTATACAGCTTACCCACATTTCCTCAGTTCGCGGTCGGTTTTGAAGAGTGCAGACGTGTTCCTGGTCCACCGAAGATTGTCGCGCCAGAGTCTGGAGGTAAGTATGGGGTGGGGGTGTGTGGGGAGGCAGGGTGCGCAGTGGGTGGGCGCAGGTGGGCTGGGTGAATGCTGAGGGAATGTTTTCTTGTTTACAGGTTTGTTTTTTCTTTTAACAGGAAGACAACACTGGACGTTTGCCATGCTGGGGTGGGCTCCCAGCATGGCAGCTAGAAGGCTGTTTGGGGGCACTGGAGCCAATGGGCTAGTGGGCACCCCCGCTGGCCATATGAATGTGTGCCATGCTGGGGTGGGCTCCCAGCGTGGCAGCTGTAAGGCTGTTTGGGGGGTCTGGAGCCGACGGGGGATTGGGCACCTCCGTCACCCATACGGATGTGTTGCTACGCTGGGGTGGGCACCCAGCGTGGTATCTGGAACTCTGTTTGGGGAAGCAGCACAGCCGACGGGATTAGGCACCCCGCTCGGCCATACAGTGTGTGCGTATGAAAGCATTATGCGCGTAGGTGTGGTGGGCACGCATGAGCAGGCGATATCTTATCACTGCTCACTGAAGCGAGCTCCCTCTTTCAACTGTATGCCACTGCATTCTCAACTGCTGTCATAGACAGCTCCAGCAGTGATTGGAGAACTGCGACCGTGCCTACAAACACACTGACTGAATTGGAAGATGCTAACACACCTCCAAAACACTCGGATGATGGCACTATGTTCCTTGCACATGTGTGCAAGCAATCATAAAAAGCAGTAAACTGAAGCAGCCACAATAAAAAAAAGAAAACACATGTAATGGCTAAAATAATTTAACTGCAATAAGATGGGTCATTTCAAGGGTATTTGAATGGATACTGGGTGCAGTTTTGACAATGAAAGATAAAAAATAGAAAATTAATGGTTCAGAATAATACAAAATGGAAAATGAATTGTTCAGAATAAACTGCTCAAAAAGATGGGTCATTTCAAGGTTATTCATAGGGATGTCAGCAGCAAAAAATGAAGGGTAAAGATGAAAAATGGAAAATGAATGCTTGAATGGTACAACTACTGAGAAATGAAGGGACTTTGAGAATAAAACAACTGAAAATTCACCCTTCTTTTTTGTATGGGGTGTTCTGTCCCCAACAACAAAAACCAATACAGTCATGACCTTGGCAGAGATGCAATCTCCTCCAGGGGCACAGCCAGCTCCATCGTGGTCTCCCCATGATAAAAACACTGGCCCTTTTAATGTGGGACATAAGATCAAGCATACAGATACAAGCTTAGAACACTGTGGAAACCAATGCTTTTATTTGCGCAAAGTTTATTTTTGAGTTAAAATATTAAAATTATGATGAATTTCTCTGGGAATTTCTGCTTTAAAGTCTGAGTTTGCAGTACCTTTTTCATGGATGTCGATTGTTGGACAAAGCAGTTTTAAGGTTTAAAATGAGGGGCATCCTTTATAATGTTGGACAGTTGAGAGGTATGTCTCCCAAAGTCTTAGCATTAAAGTGTATAGCACTAGCCCACTCTAAGGTCTACCTGGTGCTTACTGACTTGTAAGTAGAGATGTGCGAAATTGGAAAATATCGCCCCACAAAATATTTCACGTAATTAGTGCATTTCATGAAATATTTCACTGGGCAAAATGTAAAATTCTGCCCATGGCTGGGCACGAAAATTTACCCTAAGCTGGTAAAATTTCTCTTGTGGGCGAAATTTTGCACCCACTGGTGAAATTTCTCCACCCGTGACACAATTTCACCACTTGCGGGAGTAATTTTGCCTCCCGTGGTGAAATTGTGAGTTCTCCCCTCCCTTCTCAATTCTCATTTTTGTCTAGTGGCCCTCCCCGGCCGTCACTGGCCATTAACAGTAAGATAAGCACTACTCCCCCCCCAATGTTACCCTGCCACCTCCATTATTGTTTAAAAAAAAAATCACCTTTCACTCCATGGTGTCTAGTGGATCCCACACCCCATCAATAGATATCAGGACCCACCCAGCTCCTCCTCAGTACTCCGATCGGGCCACCGGCACAGCCCTCCACTCACCTCCATGGCCGGCAGCCCGACTGAGCGCCACTGAGGGCTTGAATGAATGAGCGTGGGTATGCGCCATTCATTCAAGCACTCAGTGGTGCTCAGTCCAGCTGCCAGCCATGGAGGTGAGTGGATGGCTGGCCGGTGGCCTGATTGGGGTACTGGGGAGTTGGGTGGGTCCTCAATCTACTGATGGGGTGGGGGGGAGGGTCCACTAGACACCAGGGAGGAAAGGTAATTTTTGTTTTAAAGCAATAATGGAGGCGAAGGGGTAACTTTTGGGGGTACTTATCTTACTGTTTATGACCAGTGATGGCCCAGGGGAGCACTAGACACCAGGGAGTGAAGGAGGGTGAATTTTTTTTCAAAATAAAACAAATGGGGGGGAGGGGTGTAGGGCAACTTGTGTGTGTGTGTGTGGGGGCCGAGTTCAATTTATGGACTTGTGGCACGCGGCAACGGGCCAAATTTCACCACAATTTCGTGAAACATTTTACCCGGCGAAATTGCCGATTTCACGGCAACTTCATTAGCGAAATTTTATTTTGCTGCATCTCTACTTGCAGGCTGACAATAATACTGTTACTTGTGGTACTAGCATAGTTTATTATATTGTCAAGGTATACAATATATCAAGGCTATATAAGCTCCACAGATAGAGCTGTAAACATCTTTATTAAGAAGCAAACTTATTTACAACATTTTAACAAACATTTATTACTTTTAACAGTATAACGGTATATCAGAAAAGAGTTCCGGTGTCTTGAAGCATTGTAAAAAAATAACCTGTCCATCTGTTGCAAACCCATAATCTGGCTCCTCACTTTATGCTAAAAGGTGTAGTGGGGCTTAGTAATTGACTCCTCACACTTGTATTTAAGGGGTGTGAAATTGCTGGCCAAGAACAAGGAAAGGGGTTATTTCTGAAAAGTGCAGACGCGCATGGTCACCACCTTTTATGGACAGTGCCACCACTGTGAGTTTATTTATTATTTATTGAATTGTTTCACCAGGAAAGATACACTGAGCAACTTAATGCTCGTCTCACGGGACGTCCTGGGGGAAGGGGTAGTGGGATGTACAGTAGCATCAATGACAAACTGTACAGCAATACAGAGGTGTGATTAAATGCAGTAATAAAGAGGTACAGTAAAATACAATACAATACATACATTCAAGCATGGTCAAGGAATATGTAACATAGTAAAAAGTACATCCATGTGGGAGGCATCCATATACAATACATGAGAAGCATAGATGATGCAGGTATACAATGCATAATACATACACATAATTAAGAGCAGTGCTCAGCCATGGGCCTAGGTGGAGTGCAACAGTGATATGTGGGTGGTACACTGCAACAGTCACAGTAGCCTTCCACATAGGTGAGCATGTCTCGAGGTTAAGTGCTAGACCATGAGGGGTAGGGTAAGTGCATTAGGTAAAGGGGCAGGAGAGAAGTTGAGACAGGAGTTAAGTAAGCAGGGGGTCAGAAGCAGGTGCAGGAAGGAGTGAGATAGTTGTGTAGTGCAGAGGTAAGAGAAAAAAGGGAGGAGGAGAAGCAGATTTTGAGGAGGAAGAGAATTCCACAGTTTAGGCAGGTAATACGAGAGGGCTTTCTGGCCAGAAGATGTGGTCCTGCCAGGGGTAGAAAGGGTGCGAGTGTCAGCAAGGGATCTCTGGGAATAAAGGGAGAGGGAAGGGGTACCAAGAGAGAAGATGTATGAGGGGAGCGAACCAAGCTGGAATGTAGAGATGAACTTAACACTGTGTAAAACCCGCCGATTATGGAGGGGAAAGAAGTTGAGGGAGCGGTAAAGATCACAATGATGGGTTAGGAGGGGGCGTCAAGAGCGAAACAACAGAAGGAGTTATTGAGAGAGAGTTCAGTCTGGATAGGTGGGACTGAGGGGCGACACCATAGACTAAGTCACAGTACTTGAAAATGGGCAAGATCATATTCTGTACCAGCTCGCGCCTGGTGGCAAGAGGGATGCAGCTGCAGTTTCTGTAGAGGGCGCCGAGCTTTGGCCTTTTTTTTGAAATTCAAAGTTTTATTAGTTTACAAAGAAAACATGAATAAAATACAAAGGCTGCAGCGTAACAACTTGACCAACCATTTGTAAACAAGAGATGGAAAGAACCGTGACCAATGTGCCCCATTACCCCTAGCACCCCAGAGGTGCCACCTCCAGCTCAGGTGAACCTGGAGAACTCTCCAACGGAGCCATGGAACAGAACTCCTCAAGAATCATAAGGTCACCTTGAGATAACTCGCACTGAAGCTGCCAGGGGTATAGAATGTAGATTCAATGAAGATATAAAGCGTATAGCTTGCCCCATTTTTTCTGGAACATAGGCATGGCATGTCGAGAGTTGGCAATTAATCTTTCCATCTTAAAACATAAGGAAATTTCCTCTAACCAATCCTTGTAAGGAATAGCTACTTGGTCTAGCCAGTGTCTAAGCACTAGCCTTTTAACTGCCATTGAGATTATGGCTATATGGTATTTCCGCTCTGTGCACCTGATATTCCAGTACACACTAAAAACACATATTTCAGCTGTAAATAGATCGTCCAGACCTAGGATCGGATCTAGACCACTACATTAATTGCCTGCCACAATGGGGCAACCTTGGTACATGACCAAAAAATATGTGACAAATCCCCCACTTCTAAGCCGCATCTAACACAACTGTCAGATTTAGATCTATCAAATTTGGTGAGCTTCAGTGGAGTGTAGTACATATTATTTAAAATATAAAACTGGATTAATCTGTTTCTATCTAGGGTAAGATATCTGTATACATCATGCCAAACTTGAGCCCAGGAAAGGGAAAGACCAGAGAATTGAGAGACCCATGACCTAGAACCACTCAAGGAATCAGGAAACTTTTCAGTTAGCAGGTACATGTAGATTTTAGCTATACCGTGGGGCTTAGCAGCAAGATTCCTAAGTTGCTCCAAGAAGGGCCTAACCTGAGAGGGCACACTCACCAACCCAAAGTTATTACCTATGTGATGCCTTAGTTGATAAATCTTAAATATATTTTGAGAGGGTAGACCCAATTTAGTGAGAATATCCTTGGAGGAACCAAGAGCCCCCTGAAAGTACAGATCTTCTACCAAGCGGTCCTGTATTTGTGGGAGCCAGACCGATGACAGTGTGTGTCCGCCTACTCTAATATTGGGGTTATGAATTAGAGGCTGAGCATGATCTTTAGTATATGGGATTTTAAGGAAATTCCAAATTTGTGATAAGACTTTAGTGGATACCCCTATCACTGAGTTGCGAAGAGCCTCCGGGAGTGCGGAAAGACTATAGAAAAAAAGGTGGCGGGGTGGGATATTATGCTCCCTCAACAGACTAAGCTCCAACTCTAACCAAGCAGGCGTATAGAGCTCACGCGGGGGTCCAATCCACCTGGCCAGTTTGGCTAAGTGGCTGGCCCAATAATACCATCCAAAGTTGGGCAGACGGAGGCCTCCCTTATCTTTCAGTAGACAAAGCTTGATGAAGGATCTTCTAGGTTTTCTCGTCACCAGATAAATTTGATATTATTGAATGCAACTTCTGGAAGTAGGATTTAGGAGCCAGATATTGAGAAGGTTTAAGGGTAGAAAAGTAGCGGAAGCACTTTCATTTTAATTATATTGATACGTCCTCCAAATGAAATGGGCAGGTTATCCCATCTATTTAGATCTTTTTGGATGGTGTCTAACAGGTCTTCCAGGTTAAGTTTCTTGACTGACTCTTCATCACGGGCCAAATAGATACCTAAGTATTTGAGATGGTTTGAGGCCCACTTCATACCGAATTGGGAAACATTAGCATGGTGTAAAAGTGAGTTGAGTGGGAATATTACCGATTTAGACAGATTAAGCTTATAATTAGCCACCTTGCCAAACAGGCTCACTAGTCGCAATACCTCCCCCAAGGAAATTTCAGGATTTGAGAGATGCAAGAGAATGTCGTCGGCGAAAACTGAGAGGGTCAAGGTCCGATGAGCAATTACACAACCAGAAATTTTGGGTGAATTTTTGATATGAAGCAGCAAAGGCTCCAGGTATAAGTTGAATAGATATGGAGACAAAGGGCACCCCTGACAAGTGCCAGATTGTAGGATAAAACGAGACGAGAACACCCTCACAGTAGACCCTCGGAGGGCGGTATAAATCGCCTGTAACCAGCCCATGAATTTCTCAGGAAAGCCCATTTTACCAAGGGTAGCCCACAGGAATTCCCACCTGACCCGGTCAAAGGCCTTCTCTGTGTCAAAAGCAACTAAAGCCATGGGGATCTGGGTTTCCTGAGCCGCCTGAAAGATGTGGGTAAGTGTGCGTATATGATCCGCAGCTGATCTACCTTGGACGAAACCTACCTACTCTTGACTCAGCAATACTTGCCAGACCTGTTTGATTCTTAAGGAAAGAATTTTGGTTAAGATTTTAATATCATAATTAAGTAGTGATATCGGCCTATAGCTGGCTGGGTCCAGTTTAGGTTTATCCGGCTTTGGGATTAGGATACTAGTAGCTTCCAACAGAGAGGGGTCCAGTGGAGCTGAAGAAAGAATATAATTAAATAGCTTAAGGAAAGCAGGAGCAACTTCCTTACAAAACGCTTTGTAGAAGTTGGGGGAAGGCCATCGGGTCCTGGGGACTTATCGGTGGGTAGGCCTTGGATGACTTCCTCAACCTCTGCCAGCGTGATAGGCGAGGAGAGTACTTCGCAGTGACCGGGGTGCAACTAGTGAGAGATATCCTGCCAGGAAAGAATCCGGGTTCAACATTGGGGTTGAGGAGAAGTTGTTACTATATAAGTCTTTGTAGTAATCCTCAAAAATTCTTGCTATATCCCTTGGTGCTGTTTTTATTGAACCATCAGCCCCTTTTAAAGCAGGAATTAATCTTAAGCTTTCTACCTCCCTTAACCTGAGGCTAATAACCTCCGGGTTTCTCACCCTGGTCAAGATATAGCGTTTTAGATTTTAAGATGGCATATTCGGTTTTCTTTAATCAAATCCTCATACTCATTCCTGATCCTGAGCAGGTTTTCTAAGTCAGATTGTGAGTTTGAGAAGAGGACACTTTCAGCCGACTTAATTCGGTTAGCCAGAAGGATAATTCTCTCTTCCCTCAACCTTTTCCTTTAGTGGCAATTTTAATAAACTCACCTCTGAGAAAACACTTTAACGCACACCAGACTAAGTCGTCTCTAGAAATTGAGCCTGATTGATTTAGAAAGGACAAAATCAAAGATTTGAGATAAGCAGTGATCTGTTTCATCCTTAAGGAGTTGTGTGTTGAGTTTCCAAGAGGTGTCTCTCTGGCCCAAGGGACAGGGAAGAGCTTTATCCATGCCATGGCATGATCTGAAATAACAATCGGCTCTATACCAGTAAGGATATATTAGCCAAGAGCCCAGTGCTCACCAAAAGATAATCTAGTCTGGACCAGGATCTGTGTATTGAGGAGAAACGTGTAGCTACGGCTGGAAGGATTCAAGATTCTCAAGGATCGCTCCAAGCCCAGCAAGTTACAAAAATCCTGAAAGGGCCAGTTGGGCGGGTGTGGAGGATCTTATGGGCTTATAAGTTCTGTCAGGGCCTGCAGAGGAAATATTCCAATCTCCCCCAAAATGAGAACCGTTGGTAGAAGCTCACATAAACTAGTCGTTAGCTGCATAAGAAAATTGGAGTCCCCCCAACTGGACAGTATATGGACCCCAGAACCACTCCCAATTTGTTGAGCCTGCCTTTGACTAATACAAATCTGCCATCTGAGTCTTTGGTACAACTCTCTAGAACAAAAGGTATATTACGTTTCAATAATATAGCCACTCCCCTGCTACTTGTAGACCCCTCTGAGACAAAGACCTGGGAAAAACCTTGACACCGTAGCAGATTATTTTCAGAGGCTAGAATATGAGTTTCCTGTAAAAATAGAATGTCAACACCAGTAAGAGAACAATTCAGTAGGATTTGCCTTTTCTTGGTTACTTCCCTAATACCCCTGACATTCCATGCAGCAAATTTAATGTGACCTAAAGCCATTTAACAATCTTAATAGGAAACGGTACGTATAGCTACCATCCATGGACTTGCATATCGAAACCCTGCAAAGTGGCACCTTCCGCCCTCCCCCCCCCCACGAGCTTAGGCCTTAATTTTTTCAGAACGTCATCTATGTGTACAGAGAAGTCGAGGTATCTATCTAGCCAAACGGCGAGGTACCTGAATGAGGAGAGGTCCTGAAGAGCAGGCCCGTCAAGGGTGTGAAAGGAGGGGAGGTTGCTTAGCCAAGCAAGTCTCTGCCAAATGCCGAAGGACATGGAGACTGTCTTTTTGGCATTTAGAAATAGTTGGTGTGATTTGAACCAAAGTTGGACCTTGGTGAAGTCAGACTGAAGCCTGGCAGTGACATCAGGGACTGATTTGCCAGAGGTAAACAGCACTGTATCGTCAGCATACATGTGCAACCTGGGGAGCTCATTTAAAAAGATGGAGAACAGGATGGGGCCTAGCACTGAACCCTGGGAGACTCCAGTGGTAATAGGCGGGGGGGGGGTGAGATAACATCAGCTATTCTAATTGATTGCGACCTGCCGGACAGGTAGGCACTGAACCAGCCTGAGGCAGTAGGGAGAGTCCAGCTGCTGATAAGCTGTGTAGGAGGAGGGGGTGAGAGACAGTGTCAAAAGCTTTGGCCAAGTCAACAAAGATAGCTGAGGTAATGTTCCTTTTGTCAAAGCCTGAGGAGATGGTCTTAGTTAGCCTCAACAGAGAGTTGGTGGTGGAATGGGCTTTCCTGAAGCCAGACTGGAAGGGTGTGAAGAAAGCGTAGTCAGAGAACAAGGAAAGTTGGTTGAGCGCTATGTGTTCTTGGAGTTTGGCTAAGGTAGGAAGGAGAGAGAGATAGGTCGATAGTTCCCAGGAGAGGTGGAGTCTCCCCCCTTTGGGAAGGGGAGGACTACAGCATGCTTCCAGGCTGAAGGAACAGTGACAGACTCAAAGGAGAGATTCAGTATCAAGGATAGAGGATAGGCGATGGCAGGAGCTGAGAGGGAGAGGAGCCTAAGGTCAAGGTCATCAGGTGAGTAGCCTTTGGTAGAATCAAGTGCCAGGAGAGCTGAAAGAGTAGTTTCAGGAGAGACAGGAGAGAAGGAGAATTGGGGAGGTAGGGGTGAGGGAGGCGTGGAGGGCAGCACAACAGGGGTGGGGGCAGATTGTGGGAAGGGATAGGGGTAGGTAGGGGAGCAGTGGGAGGGGAGGTAGACAGGGACACCAGGGCAAGATGGGGGTTAGGGAGGGTGCTAAGCAGCGCAGAGGCACAGGTGGCAAAGTGGGAATTGAAGCAATCGGCAATGGCCATAGGTTCAGTAAGGACAGCATGGTTGTGCCTGAGGATAGGTGGTGTAGTGTTTGAAGAAAGCGAGAAGAGGGATTGGATGACCTTCCAGAATTTGGATGGGTTGTTTGTGTTAGTCTGGAAGTTGGACTTGAAATGCTCAGTCTCAGCTGTGCGAATGGCTTTGGTGCAGCCATTTCTGAGTGCATGATAATGTTTGAGGTTGCTAGTACAGTTGGTGGCTTTAGCCTGATGCCATGCAAGGTCACAAGCTCGTTGGCAGGCCAGTAGCGCAGGTGAGACCCAAGGTAGGTGTGTGCCATGTACTCTAGTTTTGCGGAGCGGAGCATGGGAGTTCCAAATTTGTAGGAACTTGGAGCTGAAATAGGCAAGGGCCACGCCAGCTGAGGAATCTGAGGACAGGGGGACCAGTTGGTTTGAGTGAGATCCTGAAGCAAAAGTTGCAGGTCAAGAGATGTGAATGGTTGAGTGAGAATCGTTTTTGCTGGAAGCTTGGACCTATGAATTTTATGCACTACAAAGGTCATGTGGTGGCCGCTGATAGAGTCGGGTAATAGCCCCAAGGCCACTACATGGTGGGGATGGGAGGTGAGGACTAGGTTAAGCAGGGAGTGGTTTAGTGACTTATAGTTTAGTCGAGTGGGTTCCAGTATAAGTTGCCGGAGGTTTAAAGCATCTATGGTAGAGCGAATATGAGCCAGGGATGGGGTCAGCAAGTTTAGATTTAGGTCACACAGGATGAACAGTTCACCGCCACTGGCCAGCAAGGAAAGTTTTGTGACCAAGTCAGTGACATTGGAAGTTGACTGCCCTGGGTGACAGTAGACTCCAGCGACGAAGATGAGGATGGTATGGGGATAGAAGGTTTTTACTAGTAAGGCCTCGTGGGAGGATTGGACGGTTGAAGTGAAGGAGGACGTGAACTGGAGGGTAGAGGAGGTGTAGATAACTACGCCACCAAGGCGTGTCTGCCCTGTCCTGTCTAGAGATGGTAAAGCCAGGGATGGCAATAGCATGATCAGGAATGTTTTTTGTCAGCCATGTTTCAGAAATTACAAAGATATCTGTGGCATATGGAAGTACCAAGGGTTGTAGTAGAAAGATTTTTGGGGTGAGGCTTCTTATATTTAGGTGAATGATTTTAAGGCCATTTGGTAATGTCAGAGGGGTGGTGGTTGGGCGGGCATCGGCTGGTGGGTAATCTATGACAGGGCCTGGGTTTTGGGTGGATATCCCCAGATGCTAGCAGGAGTAAGAGGAGAAGGAGAAGGGGTGCCCTGCTTCCCTTATAGGAGCTAAGGGGTAGCCATTTAGCTTTTTTATGGGGGAGAGAATGAAACATAGGGTAGGATACCAGCCTGAGGAGCATGATGAAGTGGGTGGGCACCGAGGTTATTGAGGCGCAGGGGACCACTGGGCAGCAGAGGAGGGGTATAGCCTCAGGGTGGAGTGCTGTGCCAGAGAGGCAGACTGTGCTGTTATCTACCGTCGATGGCTTAACCAGAGTGGGCAGGCCCCTCAGCAGCTTAGTGGGGAGTGGGATAAGTAGTGCTAGGGACAGTAACAAAGGTAGATACCAAAGTTTTGATGCCTGCCAGGACACCATGGTGAGGTCCAGAAGGGCAGAGTTACTGGCTGGAATGAGAGGGCTAGTGAGCTGTGTTTTAGGGCACTCAGCTAGCGGATCCCTCTAGTTGTAGAGTACTATAAGCAGCCAATGGAGAAGTGGGCTGTTAGAAAAAGCTGATCGGGTGACAAGAGGTAGGGTATAAATAAAAGTGTTGAGCTTGGTGGGCGGGTGGGTGGGGAGCTGGTGCCCAGTGCCATCGGGACAATAATGGCTGGCGGCAGAGCTGTACCTGGAAGGCTGAGAATCCAGGGCAGACAGCTCGGGCAGCAGCTTGAGATGAGCAGTCGGTCCAGTGGCCAAGGTGGCTCAGTGGTGGGAGCTTGTGGTCCCTGCGGTGGGGGACCCAGCTGAAGAGAAGAAGGGGGGGATTAGGTATGCTGTTTGTGGCACAGAGGCATGGTCAGCCCAGCAGGGAGCCCATTCTGCACAACAATAGAGAGGTTTGTTTGGGCGCCAAAAGTCTGGAGCAGCACAAAACCACAAGAGAGGCATGTAATCACAGCTGTTTTCAGACAAATTGCACTTAAAAACTATAAACTGGCTGTAATCAATGCATATATTTACATACAGTACTTAAATTTTCTAAAATATGCCAGTTTTGGAGAGCAGAGACTGAGGAGAGCTTCTGGCCAATCGAAGCATGCCATGGAGAGGCGCTCGCATTCCAACTGGCTGGCGGCAGAGCATTACTGGAAGGCTGAGGATCTGGGGCAGAGAGCTTGGGCTGCGGCTTGAGATGAGCCATCGGTCTGGTGGCCAAGGTAGCTCGGCGGTGGGAGCTTGGGGTCTCTGTAGTTGGGGGCCCAGCTGGAAGGCTGAGGATTCGGGGCAGAGAGCTCGGGCAGTGGCTTGAGATGAGCCGTCGGTCTGGTGGTCGAGGTGGCTCGGCGGTGGGAGCTTGTGGTCCCTGTAGTTGGGGGTCCAGCTGGAAGGCTTAGGATCCAGGGCAGAGAGCTTGGCTTGGCCAGTGGCTTGAGATGAGCTGTCAGTCCGGTGGCCGAGGTGGCTCAGCGGTGGGAGCTTGCGGTCCCTGCGGTTGGCGAGCCCACAGGTTGGGCAAGAGTTGGGCCCATTTCATGCCATGTGCACCCAGTCATTTTTTTTTTTTTTATTTATTTCAAATTCGGATTAATACCTTTGAGCCAGGGGCTCGTTTACGAAGGCTCCAAGTCAACAAGGAATACAAGACATTTACAGATGATGAAACATTGCAGAACAGAAAGACATCAACTAACAAGTGGTATTAATGTGCAGTTACAACATTAAGCAGGGTACAAGAAGTAAGTAAAAACTGGACCACACTTCCAGAGAAACATATTAATGCAGCACTAATTAAGTGCAGTACAGTGTTTACTGTGGGCATATCTGTGTATTT